>BSBN01000828.1:52500-5052500 GCA_027924645.1 Cunninghamia lanceolata
CTGAGTCACCTATTGCTCCATATCCCAAACAAGCTCAAGTCCAATAGCAACACGATCCTTTAGCTGGTCCCAACTCAAAGTTGTCCTACAAAGTCTACCATAAAGAGCCTCAAAAGGTGCTATCCCAAGCGAAATGTGATGTCCATTGTTGTAAGAAAAATCTACTAGATACAAGTAGTCCTCCCAATGAAACTGTTGATCCATAACATACATCATAAGCATATCCTCCAAAACCTGGTTTACTCTCTCAATCTGACCATCTGTCTCTAGATGATAAGTGGTGCTGAAATTGAGTTAAGTACCAAAGGCTTGCTGAAGAGCGGTCCATAAGGATGAAGTGAAGACTAGATCTCTATCAAGGATAATCCTCCTCAGCAGTCCATGAAGTCAAACTATGTCATGAAGAAAAACTCTAGCTACTGAGGTGACATTATAGAAAGAACACATCGAAGAAAAGTGTGCCACCTTAGTTAACTTGTCTATAGTCACCATAATCATATCATGCCAATGTGTGATCAAATGTAAACCCATAATTAAATCCATAGATATCACATCCCATTTCAACTCTGGAATAGCATGAGGGTATAATAGGCCATCCAGATGTTAATGTTCTACTTTTACTCTTTAGCACTCAAGACAACAAGTGACAAACTCTGCAATATCCTCCCACATCCCTATCCAGAAGTATAGCTTCTGAAGATTTGCATGCATTTTCTTAACACCAAGATGAGCTGCATAATGTGCTCTATGAGCCTCATCTAGAATTAATCCTCTAAGGTTGCCAAAAGGAGGAATATAGCTACACCCATGATATTGAAGCAACCCATCAGCATCAACTAAATATCTCTCTAACTTGTCCTTCAAGGGACTCTACAATTGAATAATATCATGGTATAATGCATCATGAGGCAACAACTCTAGAATATGTCCTCTGAGATCTATCTTAACTGTCAAGGCTAGCAACTCATGTCGTCGCCTACTAAGGGCATCGGCTACAACATTCTCCTTCCCCTTAATATAATGAATCTCAAAATCATACTCACACAAAAATTCCATCCACCTACACTGTCAAGCATTCAAGTTAGGCTGAGAGAAGATATACTGCAAACTCTGATGATTAGAATGCAACTCAAATCTATGCCTGAGAAGGAAATGTCACCATTTGGTCAAAGCATGAACCACTACAGGTAGCTCCATATCATGTGTTGAGTAGTTGATCTCATGACTCCTCAACTTCTGAGACTCGAAGGCTATCACATGACCCTCCTACATAAGAACAACTCTAATACCCTCTATCGATGCATTAGTGTAAACAACAAAATCATCTGTAGGATCTGGAATAGCTAATATAGGTGCATTGGTGAGTGTCTCTTTCAAAATTTGAAAAGCTCTTTCACACTACTTGGACCAAACAAATTTCTTGCCTTGCCTCTGTAGAGAAGTAATCAGATGAGTAATCTTGGATAAGCCTTCCACAAACCTTCTATAGTAACCAACTAAACCCATGAAACTCCTAACCTCAGCTACATTACTGGGAGTGGGTCATTCCAAAATAGCCTGAATCTTAGAGGGATCCACAGAGATTCCATCACCTGAAATAATATGCCCTAGGTATTGGATCTCTATCTAGAAGAATCCACACTTAGAGATGTTTGCATATAATTGATTCTCTCTTAGACATTGCAACACCTAACGCAAATGCTCCTTGTGCTCCTCCATGGCATGAGAATAGATCAAAATGTTATCTAGAAAGATTACCATGAATCGATCCAAAAAAGTAAGAAAAACACTATTCATTAGGCTCATAAAAACTATTGGGGCATTAGTCAAACCAAAAGGAACAACAGTAAACTCATAATGACCATATCATGTGCAAAACATTGTCTTATGGATGTCAGCTTCAACAATCCTTAACCGATGATATCTGGACTTCAGGTCTATTTTAGAGAAAATCTTCACTCCTTGAATTTGGTCAAATAGATCATCTATCCTTGGTAGAGGATAAAAATTCTTTATGGTGAGCTTATTTAACTGTCTATAATCTATGCAAAGTCGAAGTGTCCCATCTTTCTTCTTCACAAAAGTCAAAGGTGCACTCGAAAGAGATACATTAGGATGAATATGACCTTTTTCTAAAAGTTCCTCCAATTGTAGCTTAAGCTCCTAAAGTTCTTGTGTAGTCATTCTATAAGGGGCCTTAGAAATAGGTTGTGTTCCTGGAAGAAAGTCGATATTAAAATTAATCTCCATTCATGGTAGCATCCTAGAAAGTTGAGAGGGAAAGACATCAGCAAACTCTCAAAGAATAGGATGATCGTCTAAAGAAGTATATGGCTTGTCCTCTGACCTGTCACTCATGTAAATGGAAAATAATTGGCATCCTTTTCTCATACATCGCTTAAGTGGCATGGTTGAAATCATCCTAAGCGACATCAGTCTCTTAATTCTTGAGACTATTACCTTCTTGCCAGTATCATCTAAACACTCTATAGACTTGTATTGACAATCTAATTTGGCCTAATGAGCATTTATCCAATCCATACCTAAAATTATATCATATGACCCCAATGGTATCACCATGAAATTTGTTTTGGTAGAAAAAGAGCTAAGCTCTAATTGGAAATCCCTAACCAAAGAATTGACGAACATCCTAGCACCAGAAGCTAACTCAACATGCCAATTAACATCTTTCTTAGCAGCCACTAGCATGCACTTCTCCACTATGGATGGGGAAATAAAATAACTTGTATCTCTAGAATAAAAAAGTATAGAGACAACAACCTTACCAATTTTTCCAAGGACCTCTATAATAGATATCTGATGGTCTGCTTGCTGATTATCAATAGCTACAAAGACTCGATGAGATCTACCCACATCTCCCACTGTAGGTTCTGAAGATGCTATGTACTAAACCTCTGAAGCTGCATTGTTCTAAAAAAAATTTCCAAGCAATGTGTCCCCTACCTCTATAGTTATAACAAGGACCCTTAGGTGGTGCCAGAAACTGAAAAACTAATCTACTAGAGCTAGTCTAACTGCCACGAGAACTCTGCTAAGGGAGAGCTGATCACATGAATTATGTATGAGTTCACTGATCTCCTCTCTGTGATGGAACTTGCCAAGACCTAACCAAACCTCCTTGAGCTAACTTTGCTTTCTAACTCTACTATGATTGTTGTGGTGTCAATCTAGCAGGAAAAGAGTTTGCCCTACCCCCACCTCTAGGAGGTGCAAAAGAACAGAATTGATTTTAATTTTGATGTTGAGGTAGATTTCGATGATGATCATGATGCTTCGACTGGATCTCCTTTGCAATAAGTGCTTTCTCCACTGCCTGCTTCATAGTAGTAGGCTCAAATAACCATACCAGTCCTACAATGCTATGATTAAGCCCTATGATGAAATGGTTTACCATCAACTTCTCATCCTGAATGTAGTCGACATACTATGATAATTAAAAGAATTTGTTCTTATAGTGGGATACTGTAGTCGACATAACTAATAAGTTAACATTTGGTAGATTTAAGAAACATAACTAAAAACTAAAAGTGCAGAAATCAAAGAAATATATGAATCATCACTGTTGAAACCATAATAAACTTCATAGCAGTACTTCCTGTAACCAAAAAATTTGGACAAAACGAAGAATAAAAAAAAACATGCAATGATAGCTTAGTCCAAACTCTCTAAATATCTCAGATACCTTTAAGGATTTATGCATGCATGTTTGATTACTTAAATTATTGAATGTTGATTGCTCAGATATGCAGCATAATGATAGGATGGAGATTAGATAGATGAAAGATGATGGATGCGAGGGTTAGAGGAATTTTGACAGAGTAAGGGTACTTAAAAGCTCATCCATGCAAATGGCTTGGTTGTGGGTTAATTTATAGACAAAGGTGAGAGGATGTAGGGATAAAACTTCCATTTTGTGAGTGGTAGTGGAATTAGAAAGTTGATTGTGCAACAAGAGAGAAGAAATGGAAGGTGAATGAAGTTAACTTGAGAGATGATTTGACTCATCTTGAGAGATGGAAATGGAAGGTGAGCTAATAATTTAAATAATTTAATATTATTTAAATCAGGAGGAATGTGAGGATAAAATAAATAAAATTATTTATTTATTTATTTTAAATGGGGAGACATAAAGTGATAAAATTAAAATAAAATAAAAGATTTATTTTATTTAATTCAAGAGGAAAGGGGATTAAATAAATAAATAAAATTTATTTATTTAATAATGTGAAGGGATGGGATAAATTAAATAAATGTTAGATTTATTTAATTTATTAGAGGAAGTGCTAGGATGAAGAAGGGGTTATGAATAGAAAGGGAATAAATGAAATTAGTCAAATAAATAAGATTTAACTAATTAGGTGATGATATGGGTGCTTAGGGAAAAACATGCTACAAGATGCCTAAATGATGTAATATTGTCACAAAGTATTGCAAGAGGATATTTTTGGGTGTCTACATTTTTGCCCCTCTTTGTGATGATGTTCGAGATGGTGAAATTTGTGTCGAGCAACATCATTTCAAAGAAGCTAAGGTACGGGTAGAGAAAAAGGGTGGATGATAGAAAGATAGGACAATGAAATGGGATGATGATGTAAAGATAGGATGATGATGCCCCCTCGAGAGGATAGGCAGGTTGAACAAACATAGGTATGCTCTCAAAATGAAATGAAATGATAAGGATGGATAAGATGAATGATACAAGATAGGAAGTGGAAGAAAGAGATGACGGATACGTTATGCTACAATGAAAGTGAGAAATCATATGTTTGATTTAGCACTAGACATTATGCACTAGGGTATGAGGACCAAGGTGGTGATGTGTCTTGTGCCCCAGCATAATACAACCTTGGCTAGACACAAGATATGAATATTGGCTGGGAAGATACAGATTTGATGCAAATGCAAGATAAAAATGATAACACACACAAGAAAGCAAGCAAACATGCACAAATGATACAAAAAAAAATAAGGTATTGCCCCTGTCAAGCTATAAACCAATGATTAATTGATTGATTGATTGATGATGATAGTGTTGTCAATGCGGGGAATGATATATCCCTAGATCAACACAAGGATGATGATGATTGATTGATTGATTAAGTGGGTTTACGACAAGATTACGATCAAGACCAAGGATGTGATTGGATAATTTGACAAGCTTGATTGACTTGACTGGTATGGATTAAGGATGACTTGCATTTGGATTTATTTCTTGGAGTGATTTGATGGTGAATGGAAAGAGTGATTTAATAATTGATTTGAATGATTGATTGGAAGAATTAGGTGTTTATTGATGATGTAGGAAGATAGATGATAGAAGAAAAGTGAGATGGATGAAGATGATGATTGGTGAAGATTAGAAGAATGATGAAAGAGGAAAGAGGAGTATTGCATGTGCCTGAGTCTGGGTACTTCCTTCGTATCCTAGATTGCCTACATACCCTGTATCCACAGGATCAAGGATTTAACGATAGAGATGAGATGTAGTTTTGATGATGTTTGATGATGATGGTGATGAAGGTGGATGGATAGATGTGATTTTCATTCATTGATTGGATTGATTTGGTTTTTCTTAATGTGATTGAGTGGGTTGATTTGATGGTGTGATTGGATTCATTTTGATGGATTGGGAAGATGTGATTGAAGAATTAATTTTATTGCTTGGATTTTTGTTGGCTATTTGATTTTTTTTGTGTTTTTGAGATGTTTTATTTTTTGTATTTTTGACATATTTTGATTTTTTTTGTATTTTTTGACATGTTTTGATTTTTGGATAGGAGAAGGATAGGAGGGACTCAAGTGTCTAGTTCCATGAAAGGTGATAGTCCTACTAGATGGATGTCGTTGCATGGACCATGTCAAGTATGCTCATAGATGTTTGTAGGGATTGTATGAAAGATGGATTAGGTAGATGATGGGTTATGATATGGATTATGGATGGAAGGATAGTAGACTATGATATGGATTATGTGGGGAAGACAATGGATTATATATGGATTATGCAAGACTTATGCAATGATGGATGGAAGGCTTATGCAAAAGCATGGACCATAGGAATATGATGGAGAAGATATGTTGGATAATAGTTGAAGGAAGAGAAGATGGAAGTATGTGGAAATGTTTTGGGGTGGAAGGGAATCATAACTAACGGTTGCACCCACCATGGTAAACATTTAAGCTTTTGATGGGAAGGTGGTGTAGGAAGTAATGGAGATTGTTGCTTAGTGGATGGGTGACGAATTGTTTTAGGAACCCACATAGACTTAGTATTTTTATGATTTTTATTTTTCATGTGGGATGGCGGAATTGGATATGTTTGAATGGAATGGATGGAAGAGGATGAACTGGATGGTTGGGATTTTTGAGAGATGGATGCCTTATTTGAATTGATTCCTTCTTTTTGCTTAGGTACCCATACCATTTTAGTTTTAGCCTTTTCTAGTGAAGGTATGGGCTTAGGTAGCCTTGTAGATGGATTTGACTTTGATTCTTTGCTTTGATGTCCTAAGGCATGAAGACCTTTAGGATTTTTTGCTTTATAGGTAGAGGCATCCATATTTTTGCTTTTGAATCCCACGGGGTTGATGGAATGAGTGGAATCTTTATGTTTACATGATGTGTGCATTTGCTAGTCATGATTAGGATTTTTAGGGTACTTATGGATAAATGGATGATGGGATTGGATGATAGGGGTATTAGGTGTTGGAAATAGTGGAGGTAAAGTTGATGGTGGGAAGTGTACGGTCACATGCTTTTGACATTTGTAAGAGGATGGAGGTGGAATGGCAACATATGATTTAGGGGTATGATAAGATGTATAGGATTTGGGAGGCATGGAGGAAACACCAACATCTTTAGATTGTTTACCTTGGGATGTGTATCTAATGCCATATGAGTGTGGAGGGACCTTGACATGGATGGGCTTCAAAATTCCTTGTTCAAGAAGGCCTAAGCCTTTACCTTGATAGTTCATGTTTTGGAGTATGCGGTGGACTATGGGACTAGGTGTAGTTTGGACACTAGACTTGAGCTCTTTATTGGATAGAGAAGATGAGGTGGATAAAGTTTGTTGTGTTCCCAGGGAGGAACATTCATGAATGAAGGTGGATAGACCAAGTGGATATGATGGGGGATTTTAAATGTGGTTGATAGTGGATGTGGAAGGATGATTAGGATCTTGATTATGTACATGTAGATCCAAACTATTAGTTTGATCTTCTATGCTTATGTGTTCTTGGGAGGCATGTGTCTCATCATGACAAGTGAATGTTTGGGGATCATGGGTAGGTGGAGTGATAAGCTATTGATTATGAATTGCATAAAGTTTGGCTAAGAGAATCATCATGGTTTTCATGATCATATATAGAATATTGATCACAAATGTGAGCATAAATAGGATTAATTTGGCTATGGATGGGATAAACTTGCTCACAAATAGGGTCATGATCATAAATAATATCTTGATCAAATAAAATACATAGGTCATGGATGAATTGAACTTAGAGATGCTTTGATCTTGATTTAGACAAGGGCTTGATGTTTCCACATGCGTTGGATTATACCCTTGACATAGCTCTTGGTTTGCTTGAATAGAAGTGGATGACTCTTCAACAACATGAGGACATGATGGACTCATGCGAGAAAAATTTTCAATAGGCTCAAGGGGTTGTGGACCACATGATGGGGTTGAAGAAGTGGACATGGCATTCAAAGGTTCTTTGGTAGGCTCATCAATGGGTGCTTGACATGGGGATGGTTTATCCCTTTCTAGTAGTCCTTGAATCACATCCTTTATAGGTGGAGGGCTGATGGAAGCTGAAGGCTCATGATTGGGATTAGGTGGAAGGCTAATTGGATTAGGGCTTGTGAGATGGATAATGGCATTAGATGTGCTAGGACTTGGGCTAGATGGAAGGATAAGGGGATTAGATAGATGAAGACTAGGAGTAAGATCACATGGTGGTGCCAAGATAGCACTAGTAGGCTCATGTATTGGCATGTGACTGGATGGTGGAGGTGACTAATAGGATGCATTCACTAGATTGGTCTCTCCCTCATCAAAAGATATTAAGTCTAGAATTGGGTAACTTGGGCTAGCTTGATTTATGTATAAAATGCCACTTGGATGTGCATATGCTTCTTGTGAGGACACTTGGTTTCCTTTTGGATGGTTTGGGTGATGTGTTGGAATGGTAGGATGAGGAAGTGGATAATCTTGGGATGGACATTGGTAGGTTGATATGGCATTTACATGATAGGTGGATGGATAGGGTTGATATGATGATGTAGGTGGGACATAGGATTGATTTAGCATTGGTTGAGGATGTGCTTGTTAGATTTTACAAGTGGCCAAGAGGTGTTGTTTATGCGAGGATTGGCTTGTTTACAGTTTTTGGATTATCTCTTGGATGTCTTGAAGGGTTTGTTGACTTAGAAATGATTGGCTTGCTTGAGTTTGATGAAGAAGATTAACGAGTTTTTGTGCTAGGTCTTCTAATGTTGACATGGTGTTAAGTGTTTGATTAGGATGTGATTGCTTAGATGATAAGGAAAGATTGGTAGTTTGACTTGGGAAATATCAAACACAATGTAAATGCATAACACACATGCCAAACACAATGTTCAAATTTCCTTTCAAGATTTAATGTTATGATTAAGAAAACACTTGTAAACACAACAACAAGCCCTAATGATTAATTAGGTAGGGTATGGCTAATAAGTCTTAAGCTAGGCTACACAAGCATTAACTAGGGGTGTCCCCAATATACATGAGGTATGAGGGGCCCAAATCTATGAACACTAGCCCATTGAAGGGATGTGGCATAAGCGCAAGTGAATACCACTTCACCTTCTGTCTGGAATCACCCGGGGCCACAAAGTTGTCTGAATGACTACGTACCTAGATTGAGGTACAGCTTTCGCTCTGGCCCCTTTGACATACCCTGCCAGAACACATGGTTGAGGTCATCCCTGTGGGTGATGAAATTCCCTAGTAGGCCTCCTAGATAGGGATTGACAAAACTGAATCAAGTGTGGTGTTTTTGATCTCCAAGATCACCTTGTAGTGCAAGGAGAGAGCATACACACACGCACGTGATTCACATTCGCAGTTGTTAATTAACCCTTAGAAATGAAATGTGTGATAAGAAGACAATGTAGGCACTTGTTCGTTTTAAGATCCCAAAGCCAAATGTGTAGGAAGATAGTTGTTAGTTTTAGCCCGATTTCAATGATGTGATAGCAAACAAAATTGATTTTAAGCCCAAATCAAAGTGTGAAGGCAAGCAATATTTAGAGATGAGAGATGGATTGATTGCACCTAATTATTTTTCATCCTTAAATCTACTATGTATGCTAATGCCCCCGCTATTCCAACTCCTTAGATGCCCCTGAAAGTCACTAAGACAAGAAAATCGAACTTGCAAGCCAACAGTGGATTAGTTCAAAAAGATGTGATCTACTAAAAATCTGACATAGATGACCTGATACAACAAAACAAATTGTATAAGCAAAAAATTTGGAAAATTCTAAGTAGTTTAATAAAAAAAATTGTTGAAATTGGATAAGTTTACAAAAGATATGCTCGATTGAAGTTTAAAATGGAAGCTGAACTTTAACTGTAAAAATAGCTAATAAAATGATGAGATCACTTGATGAAATCTATACTGTTGGGAAGTTCATCATGTTACATTTCCAATGAGTCCTTGTTTACGCGATTTGGACCTATTACGACCAAGTTATGGCAAAAAGAAAAAAAATGCCTCCTTTGGCATGTTTGAAGAAGATAGGGTTGACTAGTTGTTGACTTTGATTTTTGATAGTTTGCAAGATTTTTCTAGTTACACGTGCATGGAGTTTTGTAGTTAAGCCTTGGATTCTGAAGGGCAGTTTATATTTTAACTAAGCCCTTGATCCAGAGAGTCTTAGATTATCATTAGTCATTTAACCAAGTCAAACTCCAAATATCAATGATGCAAATGTTGATATCAAATCTAAATATAAACAATAATCTGAATGTCGAATGTGTTTCAAGGGCAACTGGACTTTTAACCCAGTCAACCAACTTTTGGGATGTTTCGGATTAGGCAACTGTTGGGGTCAAAAAGGTAGGTAGTTAGGTTTAGGCAGATGAAGACTTCGATGGGTAGTTTTTAGGATCGAATCATAGTTTAAAGACCTTGGTGGGTTAAATGAGATGGCAATTTAGGGTTTAACCTAGGTTAGGGTTGGGGAGTTGACAATTGGGGGTCAAAAACTATCGGTCAAAGTTTCAAATCTGACCAAACATGGCTTTAAAGTGGACATCGAGGGGGCTTTTAAAGTGGTGGTGACAGGGAAAGATGCTAACTGGGTGGAAGTGTTAGAGGGATAATGACTGATCTTCTGATGGGTGTCAACGAAGATCTGCAGGGTAAACAAAAATGATGGATGAGGGTTCGTGGAGAGGGGCCTAAACCGATCATTGCAAGCTTAAGAGTTATGATCTCGACCAAACCGCGAGTCACAAACTTTGAGAGTTGAGGTCACAAGTGGTAGGAACAAAGCTAGGCTATCGACCGAATAGCCAGTGATAGATAATTAGGGTAAGCTAGGATATCAAAAAAAAAGTTTGGGTTGATGGAAACAAATGAAGGATTTTTGACTAAGATAACTAAGGCGACTTATGAATGACGATACTAGGATTCTCGATAGCGACACTTGTGTATTCCAAAGACAGTCGACGGGGATATCAGTGAATGAGGATCTGTACGGGATATAAGGTGGTCAGTCAGAGATAATGATATAAAGGTAGGTGATGGGGTAGAATCGACAGAGAATAACAACTACCAATTTTGAGAATACAGTCGGCAGGGAATGTATTGGCAAGTCGACAGAGAAACCCTTAAAACCAATGATTTTTTCCTGCAAACAAACATTATTTTGCAAACCACATCAAACCCTAATCAAAAGCATGGCAAGGAAATATGTAGGTTAGACCCCAATGGCAGGTGCGTGTTGTACGGATCTGTATGAATCTGTATAGTATGGCTGCCAACTAAAACTTTTTTTCAATTTTTTACAAAAAAAATTATGGTGATGAAACCCTAGCAAATTTATAGTCAAAAAGCATGGAAATGGCCTTTTGGACGCAATGGTACAATTGGTTTGAGCCTAGGAGATCACCTTTGACATATCACATGCAAAACTTGTCCAACGAGGGTTAGAAAAACACAAATTTTTATAACAAAAACTTGCAAAAAATTGTAAGATTTGATCAGGAGAAGTGGGTTCCACTGGGCTTGCCAGAAATATAATTGAAAAATTTGGACAAAACGAAGGATAAAACAAAACATGCAATACCTTAGTCCAAACTCTTTGAATACTTCAGATACCTTGAAGGATTGATGCATGCATGTTTTATTGCTTGAATGATTGAATGTTGATTGCTCAGATATGCAGCATAACAATAGGATGGAGATTAAATGGATGAAAGATGATGGATGTGAGGGCTAGAGGAATTTTGACAGAGTAAGGGTACTTAAAAGCTCATCCATGCAAATTGCTTGGTTGTGGGTTAATTTATAGACAAAGGTGAAAGGATGTAGTGATAAAACTTCCATTTTGTGAGTGGTAGTGGAATTAGAAAGTTGATCATGCAACAAGAGAGAAGAAATGGAAGGTGAATGAAGTTAACTTGAGAGATGATTTGAGTCATCTTAAGAGATGGAAATGGAAGGTGAGATAATAATTTAAATAATTTAATATTATTTAAATCATGAGGAATGTGAGGATAAAATAAATAAAATTATTTATTTATTTATTTTAAGTGGGGAGACATAAAGTGATAAAATAAAATAAAATAAAAGATTTAGTTTATTTAATTCAAGAGGAAAGGGGATTAAATAAATAAATAAAATTTATTTATTTAATAATGTGAAAGGATGGGATAAATTAAATAAATGTTAGATTTATTTAATTTATTAGAGGAAGTGCTAGGATGAAGAAGGGGTTATGAATAGAAAGGGAATAAATGAAATTAGTTAAATAAATAAGATTTATTTAACTAATTAGGTGATGATATGGGTGCTTAGGGAAAAACATGCTACAAGATGCCTAAATGATGTAATGTTGTGACAAAGTGATTTCATGTTATTGTTGTCACATATGAAATAATAATTGTAACACATTATACCTCATGGTATTCGTACAACAAATGATAGTATTGATAACTATTATCTCTTTAAGATGTGCTAGACTGTGGTGGCTTTCAGCCGCCCACAGTTGGCAGCGTCTCTTCATTTGGGAGCCATGGCTCCCATGGCTATGTTGTGGTAGCCACGACTACCAATTTTCTTGCTACAGTTTCAAATTTAGAACAATAGTGATACAATATATATCATATACATCGACCACAATGCTTATAAATAGATCAATAAAATCATTATTCTGAGATTCATTTTCTATGATAGTTTTCAATTATAATAAATGCATTTACATTTCAAAAATGATAAAAAGAATATTATGTGACTGCATTTCTAAATGTAATATGCATCTTAATCAAATATTGACTATTGTATTTTGTCATGGAATAAGAAAAGTATTTACTTTATATTAACCTAAACAATGAGTTCTTTCACTACAACCCTTGTATCATACAAACTATTTTATTTTTCTCATTATACAACATACAGTTTTGGATCGGCAACATAAATGAATAATAGAATAATTATACACTATCTTTATCAATCTGTGACCTTGATATGAAAATCTCTTCATAAACCTATAAACAACAAAATAGAGAAGCCCGGTCTTTATCACCACCCATCCATAGGATTGATGATTCCAGTCCATCCCTGAGTTGGAAACAAAACACATAGCTCCAAAAAAATAATAATAAAATAAAAAATTAGAAAACAACTAAGGACTTTCGACTCACGTACACATGGATTCACAATAATGGGTTACACTTTCTAGGACATCTTGATTTTTGCTAAAATCACATATTTTTAGAAAATATAATGATTTAGGCCTTGAAAGGTTCCATTTAAAGGATTTTAATTGAAGAGGCTTTGATCAAACCCCCTTAGATTCAAACCCCCTTACATAGAACCCCTCTAGTTTTAAACCATACCTATAATGGAGTCTCCTCTACACCTATCAAAATGCTGATAAAAAACCAATTTTGATTTATCTTTTGAGGGATCAAATGAATTCATTTAAAAATTTTGCTTTTTAAGTATGTAGTCCTTATTATAAGCTTCCCAAAAAATATAATTTTAAATATATTTAATTTGATTATTATATTTATTTTTTATTTCTTGTGAATGTATGTTTTTCACCTAACATCAAGTTCTCTATTCCACACACATGGAAAATTAGTAAATTATTGAAACAAAACTTTAAAAAATATCTATGCACTAGGTATTGATGTTCTTGTTTGAACAAAAGAAAAAAAAATTGAATTTTGATACATATAGAAAAAGTTATATTTTACGGAATACACCTATGTCTAAATTATAATTGGTTTGACTTCAAAAATTAATTAAAAAATATATATTCAACAAAACATTATGAAACCAAATGCATACACTATATATCGGTGTTACCAATCTAAATTAAAAAGAATCAGAATTTTATCCTTTGTAGAGAAAAGTTATGTGCTATGGAATACACATCACTTTAAAAAAATGTTGTTTACTATTAAAAAACGAGTTATCTCACATATCACTAGTTTGCATCATCTTCAAATGCCTAATGGTTTAGCGGCTATATGTATCAGAACGTGAAGATTTAGTTCAAAATATTGATTTCAATGTCAAGTTTGGACAAAAAGTGTAACCCATTATTGTGGGATGTCCTTTCCGGTTAAGGGGAAGAAGGGGGGAATTCCTCTTGGGGCACAACTATAACTCCCTTTTTCTTCACACAACTCCATACTCCCATTCATCCTCCCAATCTCCCATCAAATTTTTACTCCCAATCTCCCTTTATTCAAACACAACCAACCCACAACACCATCACAAACTCCACAAAACCCCAAGAGAGACTCCACACCCTCCTCAACCCCACACGAGGGAAACTTTCAACTGTCTTGGAGGGCAGTTCCCTTTGAACACTCAAAACCCACAAACATACAAACCTAAGAACACAAATTTTCACAATTACTAACACATCACATGAATTCAACATTCACAAAATTAACTAAACATTAAACTTTCACAAGAAATCTTTCATACCTTGTATGTCCAAATTAGGATCAGTCCCACTAATTTTACCAAAAAAATGCACAACTTGACTCTAGCCTACCATCCATGATCAATCCTTCATTCTTACCCCAAAATTTCTCTTCTTTTCCATCCAAGGAGCATTCAATAGCTAGAAGAACCAAGAGAAATTACCATTCCCAAGAAAGCTACCAAGAATGAGGAAAATGATTCACATTTCCCTCTTTGAAATATAATCTTTTACCCAACTCTTTACATTCCCTTCTCACAAATTAAAACAAATACTTCTTTCAATTCAAACAAACATAATAAAATATCACATACTTTCAATACAAACCTCCCTTACAAAAAAATAATAATAAATAATGAATAAATAGTTAAACAATAATCAAGATTTGAGCATATGGATTTTGTCTCTGATTTCTTAAGGAACCTGGGCCACTCTACCTCAAACATCTCATTAAACCATCAATTTTTTTTAAACTTATAGCTGAAGCAATTAAATATTTAACTTTAACATTTCTAACTTCCATTAATCACATAATCTAATATATCAAAATAATAATATTTATTTTTGTGAAAATTAAACATATAATCATTAATATTTCATAATCATTTATTTTATTAAATAAACTTATTATTTCATTTAAACAACTAAATAAATAAATATCTAAACATTTATTTCCACAATCCAAATAATGATATCCATAATTCATTAACATACACACACACATCAAAAATATAATATCAAGTAAAATATCTAGGATAATACCAACTAGGCCTCACAGCGATGTCTTACAGTATGAGGGGTGTTAGGCATGGGTAGCTGGGAAAGGAATTAGATTGTGTGGGGTGTTGTGTTGTATCTAATTTAAATCTTTCCTATTCCTCTTATGCCTGAACTCCTCTTTTCACAATCCTCTAGAGCACTTCACTTCTTGAGGTATGATGGCTTCAAAGTTTCTAACCTTTGCCTTTGCACAATCTCATAGCATGAATATTGAAGCTCTAGTTGCCATACGTTACTTAGGGGACAACATGAATTATATAATACCTAAAATTATAATTGATTACTATTTATAGAACTATAACGGCGAGCTTTGGACATATCCTCATAGACATGTTTGGGTTATAGATGGAGTATGGCAATATAATTTTAGAAAATTGTCATCTACCTTTTTTGAACATGTTTTAATGCGGTTAGCTTCATATGATAAAGGAAATCCTTAAATATATTGGACATGTTTCAAATTTCCTTTTCAACACATATTAGAGATGATTTACCATCTTGCATGTCTATTCTAGCGATTCTAATTTTTCCAAACATAATAACTGTGATAAACATGTCAAAACATCCATGATATTCATTCATATGTCTTAGATAAGGTCCACCTTAAAATTTGGTAGATTGTCATCTGCTTTATTTTGTAGGCACATTTGAATGCATTTTATTCATCTTTAATTTCTATTTGTAGTTATCTTTCTATGTATTGCATTTGGACTTTTAGTGAATTTGTTTGTGTACTTTCTTGTTATTTATTTATTTTATGTGCATTTGGACTATATTAGTAAATTTTTTTGTGTAATTTTTTTCTCTACATTCTTTTTGTTTGAATTCCTGAATCTTATGTACTATTTAGTGTTCTTTGTTATCTTTTTGGTGATTGTGGAGGTGCCGTGAAAAAGTAATGAGAGAAGGGAGATAATGAATTGCTTTATTTTTGGTACCTTCCAAAAATGATCTTACCAAAGTGGAAGGGAGCAAGATTGAGAAGTGTTATGTTTTTGTAGGGAAATTAGCCAAATACAATGTTATGTAACTAGGGTTTCTTGTAGCTAAGTCTAATTATAGGGCTTCATCATAGGCTTCTTCCAAGTGTGTCATGTCTATATTTGTGAATGTTACTTCTTAGGAGGAAAAAAATCCCCTAATTGGCTTCTTTATCTCCTTAAAAAAGGGTGTCTTAGAATGTTAGAAACTCTAGGTAGAAGAAGATATCAGTCAGAAGGTTGTTGATGTGGTTATGACGACTTTGTAAAAGAGCTAAGAAGAACCTTAGCAAAGATGTGGCTCTAGAAATAAAATCAACCTTAAAGTTGCATTGTGCACTCAGTTATGTAACTTGCCTCATTTCTACATTAACATTGACATTATTATACATTGATATGAAAATCTACACATGTGAGGGTTGAAAATTCACAAATAGAGGGATTTGTCCTATAGTATGTACATTCCTTTCATAAGAAGGTATTAGTCTTAGTGAGTCAGAAGGAGGGATCTAGATGTGAGGTAGGAGGTGTGTGGGATGGATAGGTTTACTATTTGAAAGATGAAGGTGAGTAAATTTTCAAGTGCATGTTTTGTCAAGTCAATCCCATGTAGTACACAATCAAACTTGTATGACATATTAAGTTGTTGATGATCATGATCAAACTCATGGTGGTCAAAAGTGAACTACAAAATTTTTTAGACAACAAAAAACTTGAGATAGTCATCTGACACAGATCATTAATATTCTAGGGATGAAAAATTAATTTAGAAGATCATCATCACTATTCTATCATTAGTTCCAAGGTTAGGTAGTCTCATTCCTCGCATTTATTATTTTTGTATTTAATATAATTATTTATCCCATCTCTAATTGATCTATGTTAATTTACACCTAATTGATTACATTTCTTTAATTAGCCTAGATGATTTATGTAGAGTGTTTTTGCAATGGTGAAAATTTCATAGTCATGCCAATTCCTATTTAATTACAGTCCCATTTCAATGGAATAGCTCAATACAATCACAAATCAACAAATGGCACACTCTTGTGTAAAGTTAGGCCCATTCCCTGATCTACTACTTATCTCCAAATTACCACTCATTTCCATACATTGGATTATATCCTATCCTCATTTGCACATAGTCATGTCATATGACATTTAGTATGCCTATCATTGCATCCCATGTTTAGACATTTGTTCCCCACATTGATACTAAATCAATTTGTTGTTCTGAGTCAATCCTGTGACACAAGATTGATCCCACTTGGTAAACATTTTGCTTGATTTATAGCGATATATTGGTATATAAAGGCATCCATTTGATTGTCATCCTAGAAAATCATTAGACATTCTAACACTTTAAGGAGCGTTTGTCATAGGAATCTTTTGATTTCGATCACTAAAAGGAATTTAATTTGTATCAAAGTCTATTTAGAACATCTTCATTGCTTGGAATTATTGTCCTTGATCATTATGATGATTGGAAAGCATGCCTAATCAAGAGGACTGACCCAAGAGAACTTGTCCCCTTATGATTTGACAATTTCCCCAAGGCATTTTTAAATACTCATAGTCCTTTAAAATGCTTTGCAAGGAGTAGGATTCAAGGTGAACTAGGCAACATCTACATGCACAACAATCTAAATTAGATTAGTGAATTGCATAATAGATATGTGTTGTGAAGAAGCCACCAAGAACTTTGTGGGATTGACCTGTGTAGAGGTCAGACATTGCAATATCTATTTTGAGGCACTTACGAGAAAGAGAGGGTTCATTTTCAATTCATATGCTAATTAACTATGCAAATTATCAACTTCGGCATCCCTACTTCGATCCAAGAACTAAATATACTTTCGCTTACAATTGATTTTCTAAAATAATATTAATTTATTTACATACTTTATCAATCCTGAATCTTGTTTATTTAATCTAAGACCCTATGCATTCTTTTTAATTAGCCTAAATTAACATTAAAGAAAGTGTGTTTCCCATTTACAATTTTATTTCTCTAAAGTATTTAAATCAAAATCAAAAGAAAACAAACACTCAAATAAAACCAAAATGGCACATGTGATTTACAAACTTCACACCATAGAGCGATTGTAGAAAATGTGAAATGGGAGAAAAGTAATGAAGAATGCCATTGAGGATAATTCAAAATGCCACAGAGGAAAGATGGAAAAATAGAGATAAATTTAAAAACAAAGACATTGAAAAGAGATTTATTACTGTTATACTTTCTATCTCACTAACAAGAATCTCACTGATTATACTTCTAAGAGGAACACCAATTCCTTACTCAATCAGGAGCACCAACTCCAAACATTCAGGAGCACCAACTCCAATCAAATCAAGAGCACCAACTCCAATCATAAAAGAAGATAAATGTACAAAGTACTACTCTATTTATAATGGCATAAAAAAATCAAATATAACTTCTACAAAAGCATTTACTCACTCTCCACTCTGGTCCCTTTATTCTAAGTGTATACATCAATAACCCATCCTTCTTTTACCATCACATTCAAAAAATGATTCTGCAAATATTTCACCAGACTCCCTACACAAAAATATATACTTGATTCATCATATTACTTCACTCCAAACTTCCCTATCGAGAGCATCTCCCTTACAGATTTTAAGCTCCTAAAACTCTTACACATGAAATAGTTAACAAAACTATTCAAACTACTACCAAATAGTTAATACGGATAATTGCTCGTCAAACACCATACTCGGGGAGGTAACCATTAAAGGTTTAAATGTTCATCATTGATGATATCTTTCGCATCATTGACAAATTTAATAACCATCGTCGATGAAAGTATTGGCGCCAATTTACAAACCTTTTCTTTGGTCCTACTAGTCACCACTAGATCATGGGGCTGGTCATTCTATGATGAAGGTGACTTAAGTTATCACTTAAGTCATAGGTGACTGGTGATAACAAGTCACCGATGAATTAAAAAAAAAACATAGCCTGTCACAAAAATAAATTTTCTTTTAGGTCCTTAGGGTTTTAGGAGGTCCTTAGGGTTTTAGGACTTTAGAGTTTAGAACTTCAAACTTTGTCAAATCCTAATATGCCATCAAGGATCATTGACTTGAAATGTGATCCTTATCTTTTGCAAACAACCTCTATTGCAGAGGATAAACCAGATGATGTCATGATGTTGATATGATATAGGGATTCCTTTCATCTTGAAACAAACAATCCTAAACATAGACCTCAAATCATTCCAAAACAACTTCAGTAGATCTGAGATAGTTTTTCTCTAGTAGAAGATGCTTTGTGTGATAACGATATTGACAAGAATACCTCTGACATGAATGACAAAACAATGCCAACATTTAATACTATACAAGGTTGTGGCATCATAATCACTACACTTTCCTTCAATATTATAGAATGGCCAAAGGGATTTCTTTATCATATAGAAAATTTCAAGATCATGTGTTCACATAGTTCGTTAGCTTAAATTTTGATTTTTATTGTAGATTGGCCAAAAGGATTTCTTTATCATATAGAAAATTTAAACATGGAAAAGAC
The DNA here is from genome assembly GCA_027924645.1 of Cunninghamia lanceolata. Classification (NCBI taxonomy): domain Eukaryota; kingdom Viridiplantae; phylum Streptophyta; class Pinopsida; order Cupressales; family Cupressaceae; genus Cunninghamia; species Cunninghamia lanceolata. The sequence continues at coordinate 72,049 of BSBN01000828.1, forward strand.
ACAAGCATGATAGAAAATGGTTGTATTTGTACCACTAAACCTTTCATAGATCGACAAGAACTAGGTACCTAATCCCTGATGCATTTCCTTTGTTTTGCATAAATATAGTATTTGAATCAATTGCCTGAGATCTTATATGCACAACTTAATGAAACACATATTCTTGATTTTTGGATTAAAAAATATACATAACCTTTTATTTTAACATCACATTTAAAAGCCTTCTCTCTATCATACTTTCATCTTTTAGAGTTTGTGAAGGGGATTATCGTGCTCATCTACCTTTTCCCTTAGTCTATATTACGTTTAAAATTTTCCCCTTACAAGTCTTATTAAGCATGGAGTAGCATTTGAGCCCTATGTCTCACAAGAATTAAAAAATAATAACACTATGGTTCTACATTGACAGAGAAAGCATGAATATTGAATCTCTGGTTATTTCTCCTACCTCTTTATAGGGCTCTTTCTCCTTTCTATGTTCTTCCACTCTATTCAAATTAAAAAAGAGTAGGAGAACCCATTGTGGGAAAGTAAGGATACCTTGCAGCATGAGGGGTGTTAGGCATGGGTAGTTGGGAAATGATTTAGATTGTATGGGTTGTTGTGTTGTATCTAATTTAAATCTTGCCTATTCCTCTTATGTCTAAACTCCTCTTTTAACAATCCTAGAGCACTTCACTTCTTGAGGTATGATGACTTCTAAGTTTCTAACCTTTGCCTTTGCACAATCCCATAGCATGAATATTGAATCTATAGTTGTCATACATTACTTTGGGCACAACATGAATTATATAATACCAAAAATTATAATTGATAGTTAATTCTTATACAAACATAATGGCGAGCTCTAGACATATCCTCATAGACATGTCTAGGTCATAGATGGAGTATGGCAATAGAATTTTAGAAAATTGCCATCTACCTATTCTCAAAATGTTTTAATGTAGTTAGCATCATATGATAAAGGAAATCCTTAAATATATTGGATGTGTTTCAAATTTCCTTTTCAACACATATTAGAGATGATTTACCATATTGCATGTCTATTCTAGCATTTCTATCATTTCCAAACATAATAACTGTGATAAACATGTGAAAACATCCATATTCATTCCTATGTCTTAGATAAGGTCCACCTCAAAATTTGGTAGATTGTCATCTGCTTTATTTTGTAGGTACATTTGAATGCATTTTATTCATCTTTAATTTCTATTTGTATTTATTGTTCTCTATATTGCATTTGGACTTTTAATGAATTTCTTTGTGTGCATTTGGACTCTACTAGTAAATTTATTGTGTAATTTTTTGTCTCTACATTCTTTTTGTTTGAATTCTTGAAGTTTTTTTACTATTTAGTGTGCTTTGTTATCTTTTTGATGATTGTGCAGGTGCCATGAAAAAGTAATGAGAGAAGGAAGATAATGAAATGTTTTATTTTGGGACCTTCCAAAAATGATTTCGCGAAAGTGGAAGGGAGAAAGATTGAGAAGTGTTATGTTTTTGTTGGGAAATTAGCCAAAAACAATGTTATCTAACTAGGGTTCCTTATAGCTAAGTCTAATTCTAGGGCTTCGTTAGAGGTTTTTTCCAAGTGTGTCATGTCTATATTTGTGAGTATTGCTTCTTAGGAGGAAAAAAATCCTTTGGTTGGCTTCTTTATCTCCTAGAAAAAGGGTGTCTCAAAATGTTAGAAACTCTAGTTAGAAGAAGATTTCAGTTGGAAGGCTGTTGATGTGGCTATGGCAACTTTGTAAAAGAGATAAGAAGAAAATTAACAAAGAGGTGGATCCAGAAACAAAATCAACCTTAAAGTTGCATTGTGCACTCAAGTATGTTTGCCTCATTTCTACATTAACACTAACATTATTTGCATTTTTTCTTATACATTGACAGAAAATCTACACATGAGAGTTGGCAATTCACAAATAGAGGGATTTGTCCTATAGTATGTGTTCCTTTCATAAGAAGGTATCAGTCTCAGTAAGTCAGAAGGAGGGATCTAGATGTGAGGCAGGAGGTGCATGGGATGGATAGGTTTACTATTTGAAAGACAAAGGTAAATAAAATTTCAAGTTTATATTTTGTCAAGTCAATCCCATGTAGTACAAAATCAAACTTGTATGACATATTAAGTTTTTGATAATCATGATCAAACTCACGGTGGTCAAAAGTGAACTACAAAATTTTTTAGACAACACAAGACTTGAGATAGTCATCTGACACAGGTCGTTAATATTCTAGGGATGAAAAATTAATTTAGAAGATCATCAACATCACTCTTCCATCATCAGTTCCAAGGTTAGGTAGTCTCATTCCTTGCAAATATTATTTTTGTATTTATTACAATTATTTGTCCCAGCTCTAATTGAATTATATTAATTTATGCCTAATTGATTACATTTCTTTAATTATCATAGATGATTTATGTAGAGTGTTTTTGTAATGGTGAAATTTTTATAGTCATGCCAATCCTCATTTAATTATAGTCCCATTTCAATGGAATAGTTGAATACAATCATTGTAAATCGACAAATGGCACACTCTTTTGAAAGCTACGCCCATTCCCCGATCTACTACTTATCTCCTTGAATTACCACTTAGTCCCATACATTGGATTGTATCTTATCCTCATTTGCACATAGTCACGTCCATATGACATTTAGTATGCCTATCATTGTGTCCCATGTTTAGAAATTCATTCCCCACATTGATATTAAAGTATTTCATTGTTCCGAGTCAATCCTGTGACACGAGATTGATCCCACACCTTGTAGAATTAATCTGTCAAACTCAAAAGTTTAAATTCAAATTTTGCAGGCTCCCGTCCATGTCATTCCTACCACGATCCCACTTGGTAAGCATTTTGCTCGATTTATAGATGTATATTGGTATATAAAGGCATCCATTTCATTACCATCCTAGAAAATCATTAGACATCCTAACACTTCAAGGAGTGTTCGTCATAGGAATCTTTTGATTTGGATCACTAAAAGGAATTTAATTTGCATCAAAGTCATTTTAGGACATCTTCATTACAGCTTGGGATTATTGTCCCTAATCATGTCCATGATTGGAAAGCATGCCTAATCAAGAGGGCTGACCCAAGAGAACTTGGCCCCTTATGATTTGACAATTTCCCCAAGGCATTTTAAAATACTCACTGTCCTTTAAAATGCTTGGGAAGGAGTAGAATTTAAGGTGAACTTGGCAACATCTACATGCTCAATAGGCCAAATTAGATTAATGGATTGCATAATAGATATGTGTTGTGAAGAAGTGACCCAGAGTTGGGATCGACCTGTGTAGAGGTCAAACATTGCAATATCTATTTTAAGGCACTTACCAGAAAGAGAGGGTTAATTTTCAATTCATACGCTAATCAACTCTACAAATTATCAACTTCTGCATCCCTGGTTCGATCCAAGAACTAAGTATAATTTCTCTTAGAGTTGACTTTCTAAAATAATATTAATTTATTTACATACTTTATCATTCTCAGATCTTGTTTATTTAATTTAAGGTGATGCATTCTCTTTAATTAACTTAAATTAACATTAGGGAAAATGTGTTCCCATTTACAATTTTATTTCTCTACAAGTATTTAAATCAAAATCAAAAGAAAACAAACACTCAAATAAAACCAAAATGGTACATGTGATTTAGAAACTTCACACCATAGAGCGGTTGTAGAAAATGTCAAATGGGAGAAAAGCAAAGAAGAATGTCGTTGAGGGTAATTTAAAATTGGGAACAGCGCGGAGGAAAGATGAAAAAACAGAGATAAATTTAAAATAATTTTTTTTTTTTGAAAAAAAGAGTGGTAAACCACCCAGACAAGGAATTATATTAAATAAAACTAAATACATGAAAACGTGTGGCAAAAGCCACAACCCAGATATCATGTTGATAGCTCAGCTTGTTGCTTAAAACAGCAGCTAAGCAAGCTGATATAGATATGAACACTCTGCAAAAGCATCCAGGGGCTTAACATTAATGATCCCCAAACATTGAAAACTTCATCCACAAGGACCCCAACCTCTTGCCTAAGCATACAAAAAGGCAATCTGCAATGACAGTAAGCATCCAGAAAGGAGGAGAATCACTTTTTCCCTGGAAAGTCCACTGCTCTCTCACCAGCAAGCTCCACATCAGTGGGTCCTCCACCAATTATCAAAATTATCTTAAGAGCGATTGTTAGGAATTGAAAGGACAACAGTCAATGGATAGGCAGAGGTGAAGGGCTATCAAAGGAGATCAAGGAATCGAGCAAGGTTGGACATGGTAGAGAATTAAGATCAAAGAATGTTTCCTGATCTTCCTGATCTATGGCTGAATTTGCAAGCCAATCTGCCACTTTGTTTCCCTCCCTGTAGCAATGGGTGATTTGAAAAGACTCAAAAGACTATAAACACATCCAAGCTTGCTCAAGGATATATCTGATGGACCAATTGTTTGCTTTTTGTTTTTGAAGAGCTGAGATGATAATGAGGGAATCGCCTTCTATTGCAACCATTTCGAAGCCTTTTTCTATAGCCAGTTGAAGGCTGTGAAGTAAAGAAAAAGCCTCAACCATGTTGTTCATTCCTATTGGAAGTTTCTTAGCTTTTGCCACTAAGAGTTCCCCTCGAGCATTTCTAATGATACATCCTAAGCCTGATGGGCCTGAATTCCCTCTGAAAGCCCCATCGAAATTAATTTTCACAAAAGGAGAGAGGGGTGGAAGCCATTTGATGGTGGATCTATCTACTTTCGGATGGTGAGAGGAAATACCACCATTGGAAGGAAAGTTCTGAAGTTCTTTCCACTGGGAAGAAATAAAACAATCTCAGTTGGTCCATGTGTATTCTTTCCCAGGCAATCTGTAAAGTTTGGCAGTCATTGTTTCTGAGATAAGGGCTTCCATGTCCTTCCAAAGCTCTTCCAAGTCCTTCGCAGAGTTCTGAAAAACTCTAGAATTCCTTTCTTTCCATAGCAGCCACAACACTATGGAAGGACTAACTATCCAAATCAGATGAAAATAAGCTTCTTTGAAGAGAAAAGGCCAACTTTCCAGCCATTGAGTCAAGGTATCAGGAATTGGAGAATACCAATTGAGCTTCACCATTAAGCGTCCCCAACAAGCATGACTGAATTTACACCTCAGCAAAAGATGGTCGATTGATTCTTTCTCTTCCTGGCAGAAGACACAATCAAAGTTTAGACCTATAGATAAACTTTCAAGTCTGTCGCCTGTTAAAATCTTCCTGTTGATCACCAGCCATGTAAAAATACCTGCCCTTGGAAGAACGGAGTCACTCCAGCATAAACTGGTTGGCCACTCCATGTTTGGCTTCAAAGAGAGAAAATTATATCCAAATTTTGCTTTGTAAATCCCCGAACCATCTCCTGCCCAGATCGGCTCATCCTCCTTTGGAGAGAAAAATAAAATTGTATCCTGCAAGATCTTTGTCAAGGCATTTTTCTAAACTTGAGGGAAATTACAATTTTCAAAACTTTTCCAAGATATTTTTGAGGGAACTATTTTGGTGTCCACCATGAAATAATTACATACCTTCACTCCCCAGAAGGTTTTGAGGAAGGCAGCTGCCTCCCTGAAGTTGCCTAGAGAAGCTATCTTCGGCCACCCGTTTCAGGAGTCGTCCCAAAAGGAAGCTTTCTTTCCATTGAAAATGGTCCATGACAGCCTTGGTATAATGACTTCCCGACATTCGACAATAAAATTCCAAATAGAAGAACCTTTTGGAGGGTTGGCGACGGTGAAGATCCTCTCCGGCTTTTGAGAATCTAAGTAATTTTTTTGCGTTATTTTCACCCATATGGCTTGTGGATTCTTGTACATTTTCCAAGCTAGCTTTGCCCCCAAGGCAGCATTATGAAGCTCTGTGTTAAGGACTCCGGCACCTCCTTGAGATTTAGGTGAGCAGATCGTGTTCCACGCTATCAGGTGAATTTTCTTTATGTCTGAAGTGCCTTGCCAAAGGAATTTCCTGCAAATTTTTCCCACATCGGAAACTACTCCTCTCAGAATTTGGAGGGAAGAAACCATATAGACCCGAATGGCTGTAAGTACTGACTTGACTAGGAGAAGCCTGCCTGCTAGGGACAGCCAGTTCCCCTTCCAAGCACATATCTTTTGTGTCAAGTTTTCTATGATCCCATTCAAAAGTTCTTTTCTGTGTCTACTGTTAAAAAGAGGGACACCTAAATACTTCCCTGGGAGTGATTCCAACTTGAAGTTGAGTAAGGAAGCCAAATCCATTTGCCCGTGAAGTGAAACGTTAAAGAAGTACATTTTGGACTTGTATGTGTTCACCAACTGACCTGAAGCTTCACAGTAGGTTGCGATAATTTGTTTAACCGCAGTGGCTTCTTTTTTATTGGCCTGGCAAAGAGCGCATGAGTTAAAGGGTCATTAAGAGCCTTCAGCCTAATCCCTTTCCATATCCTATTACGGGTTGCTTCTTTAATCAACCAAGTGAGAGCCTCCGTCATCAATATAAAGAGATAGGGGGACATGGGATCACCTTGTCTTAAACCTCTCGAGGTCTGGAATGAGGTAGACTCCACTCCGTTTATAAGCACTGAGCATGTCACCCCTGTTATGCCAGAAAAAATCCATTTGACCCACCTTGAAGAGAACCCTAGGGCAAGAAGAACATGATGCAAGAAGGCCCAGTTAACTCTATCATAGGCTTTGCTCATATCTAGTTTTAGCACCATGCAAGGCATTTTGTCCCTTTTTAAGGAGTGGAGAATTTCATGGATAAGTAAAGCTCCTTCAGCAGTTTCCTTACCAGGCACAAAGCCCCCTTGTTCCTGCAAGATAATTTGTGGGAGGACGCTGGCCAATCTCAACGCAGCTGCTTTGGAGATTATTTTGAAAATAATATTAATTAATTTACATACTTTATCATTCCCAAATCTTGTTTATTTAATCTAAGGTGATGCATTCTTTTTAATTAACTTAAATTAACATTAGGTTTACAATTTTATTTCTCTACAAGTATTAAATCAAAATAAAAAGAAAACAAGCACTCAAATAAAACCAAAATGGCACATGTGATCTAAAAACTTCACACCATAGAGCGGTTGTAGAAAATGTCAAATGGGAGAAAAGCAAAGAAGAATGCCGTTGAGGATAATTCAAAATGGCGCGGAGGAAAGATGGAAAAAGCAGAGATAAATTTAAAAACAAAGCCGTTGAAAAGCTTCTTCATTAATTCTTTATAGCTTGCCTGGTTCTGTTTTTTATGGCGGCAGGCGGCAGTAGAGACAATTTTCTTGTTAATTCAGGTATTCTTCACTACTCGCCTTAATACTGTGGGCTTTTCTTTAGCATTCGTGGGCTAGTTGCATGTTTAAAAATAATTCTACATAGCTAGTTTGTTTGGATTCGTGGATTTGTTCTTTTGGTAAAAACATAATTATATTGATATGTGGGCATTTTACAAAAAGCCCTTGTCCTCAATAGCAAAAAGAGGCTGAAGAGCAATGGTAGATAGGTACAAACGACTTTCATGCAAAAGCAATGCAAGGCATTATGAACAAAACCATAGAGTTTAACATCTGATATGAAACAGAGCATTTGAAGGAAAGTCTATATAGAAGAACATAACAAGGAAAAGATAGTAAAATTCTGGTCACATTAAAGCTGATGATGATGAGTTGCATGGATGAGTTGAAGAAGCCGCATATAAACTGATGTTGCCAGGCTGATAATCTAATATCAAAAGAGAGAGAGCATGTTCCCTGCCTACATCTTCCTACCTACTATTTACTCTTTCCTAGAAGTGCATAACCTCTACTATTTACAATCCTGTCATGTAAATCCACTCGAGAGAGAGATTGGAAAGTGATATGCTGAATATTGAGAAGGCAAATGAATTTGCACTTCTTCATATTGTTGTGTGATGATGCTTTTGTTTGCTGCCAGTAATGAAAGAAAGAGACACTGTAGAGCTAACATGTGATGAATAATGCCAAGTAGTCTTAAAGAAGATTAAGTCCCATGAGTGTTTCCACTTATTTGTTGGGTGAGTCTTCTCCTTCCTATTTTCCCCACTGTTTGATAGCCACGTTGTGGATGTTGGTTATTATTTCTGTAACTATCTACAAGATTCTTCTGTTGCATTCTATCCAAATGTGCCAAATAATGTGTCCTAGGGTTATATGATAGAGCTGGCCAGTGATCAGCATTTCAATATTTTATTTTTTTTAAACCCCTTCCTAACTTGAGACCAATCTCCTTCCATTGGGTATTGGTAAAAGTGGAATGATTTCGTCATTGTTTTTGCATTTGGGTTCACTGATTTGGGCCTATCCATCCTCTTTTACCACGAATCACTAAGCCATAAGAAAGAACTATTGGATCATATAACAAAAATGCGAAAATTAAGGCCATTGCAGCCATAAAATTCTAACCCTGAGATTTTCCGGGACATTGAAAGGACCCAGGGAACCCTCGCAGCATTCTTAAATGGGCGAATGTTTTTGGAACTTCAAATTAAAAAGCCATCCTCAATTTTTTTGGGATCAAATGGGGCATTTTCCACCATTTCAGGAAATCTACTGCATATTACCCAAACACAACCATAGAATTTCCCGGGACAAACCACACTCAATGTAGAAATTTTACTCCATACATAACAAGAGGAGGAGATATATAATTTTAAAGGTAAAATTGAAGTTGCTAGAAACAGAAAAGCATCCATGACAATAGAACAGTGAACTCTAATTCTATAAGCCATACCTCCAAGAGAGCACTTACCCAAGTACAGATATGATCAAATCCTACTTAAAAGCATATTAAACGCCTGACAGTTATAATATCCACATATATATAGTAGAAACCAAAATATAGGAGTTCAGATCAGCCATATATCAACAGTTTAGTGGTGTTAACTTTTAAAATATATATATACTACCTATAATAATTTGTGAAAAGTAGTTTTAACTTGTAAAAGCATTGCCGTGATTTGATGCAAACCCAAATAACATACTAGGAACTTCTATCATTCACAAGGGCTCGAATCTTTGCTATCTTCAATTGTAGCTCCTCTTGCATCAGAGCATTACGCTTGATAGTAGCTTCCAGCTCAATGGCTTCCTGTTCCCGCCATTTGTGCTCAAATTCTTCCATTTCCGAGCTACTCAGTGGTGGCACTGGCAACCCCTTTGATTTGAAAGAAGAAACCCTTCTATCTTCGCCTTGTGCCATTTTTCCAATCTAAATTCTTTTATAGAAGTTAATTCTGCAAGATTTGGAAGCCCATCTAATTCTGGACAGTCACTAATGTTAGGGTCTTCAGTGATGTCAGACTTTCTAAACCTTCTATCCTCTCCAATTTGTGGCATTTTTCCAATCTAAATTCTTTTAGAAAAATGTTCAGCATGCACCCTGACCCAAAACTCAACTCGCTGATTGGGGTATGCCATATGTTCAGAATCTGAAGATCGATTAATGATTTTGGCAAGCACTTCACTCCTGACTGATGCATATTTAGATCTCTTAAGAAATTAAGATGCTCCAGAGAATCTGGTAAAAATTCCAACTTTTTACATTCTTGGATTTGAAGTGTAGTTAAAGAGGACAAAGTTGTCAAGAACTCACTTCCTACCGCCAACTTGGTTAACTTGGTTAGCTGAGAGATGTCAGCTGGCAGTTCCTTCAAGCTGGTTCCTGTTAAATAGAGCTCTGTTACGGAAGCCACTTCTGGGAGCTACAACTCTTCCAATTTCCTACATCCATCAAGATTCAAATACCTAAGCTTTGTCGTGTTTTCCAGAATGTGTAACTTTGACTCTATCATGAGCTCACCGCAGTCCATTAAACTAAGATATTCCGGGAGTGTCAGCTTCTTAAAAGAATGTGGCAACATCTTCAACTTGGTGCAACCATTCAAATTTAGGTGTTGCAGATTTGTCAGGGATGACAGATTTGTACACCATTTTATCTCCAGGTGCTCCAGGGATTTTGGATTTTGGATATGATCCAAAGGTCCCATAAGTGTTTCCATTTATTTTTTGGCTGTGCCTTCCCCTGGTTAGTTCCTGATAGGCTGAGGCCACTGTGCATTCCCCACTGTTTGTTCCCATACTATCCTGTTTTTTTTGGTATAATGAGAACTTCTTTAAGCCTGCTGCATTGTGATTGTAGAAATTGGTTAATTCTGTAATACTTGTATATTCCAGTTTCCTCTTTATTTTTCTCCTGCAATACAGTCTTCCATGTCGTGAGACCTTGCTTTTGTAGTTTCTCTTGTAACTGTGGGCAACTCACAATTCGTGTATGTTTTTGAATGATTTTGTTTGTTATTGGATATAACTTGCCAGGCCACTAAAGGTTTGTTTAAATGACTCCTCTGCCAAACAACTGATTGATTACTGGCAATTATATCTAACCACTAATTGTTAAAGTATTTCCTTCTAATCTATAGATTAGTGTGTTTGTTATATTGTTTGATCCTATGAAAGCATTCTGCCAATGTAGTAGAATGTCATTTGTTATGTTACCATTTATATTATTTTATTTTTTTATACATGGTTAATTTTTTATGATGTAAAATTATTTCCAATATTTTTGCTATAATAATTCATTTCTTTTACTACAAGTTGTATTTTACATTTGTAGGGAAACAAATGTACAGTGGATATATATGAGTAGCCACTTCACTAAGAATACCATTTGTTTGGCTGTCCCTGTTTCCTGTGCTGATGTGCTGCTGTGAGTTATTAGTAGTTGATGTACTTTGTATTATTTTATTTTTTCTACACATGGTTAATTTTTTATATTGTAATGGACTGTTTGGTATAGTAATTGATTTTCTAGTCAAATTTTGATTAATATATTGCTCACTACATGTATTTTATATTTGTAGGGAAACAAATGTACAGGGGATATATGTGAGCAGCCACTTCAGAAGTAAGAAAATATAGAAGGAGCGTGTATTTTTAGTGGTGATTTCACCTCAAAATTGTTTAGAAAGTTTGAATAATTGCTGAAATCAGATTGATTTCTAAAAATGTAATAAGTAAAGATATTTTTAGTTTTAATAAAATTATTTTTTGGGGGGAAGGGATTAAATTACCCCTTCCAAAGGCTGGAGGGAATGGCCATTGACCATGGTCATTCTTAAAAGGCACTCTTGTAATAAAAACAACATATAGTGTTCTTAAAAGGTTTCATTTTATATTGCTTTAACATTTAGTGTTCCATTAGAATCATAATGCTAACAACATATAATTAGCACTCTTGTAATAAAAACAACAAATCATAAGGCAATCAATTAGCACTCTTAAGGAAAATCTCAAACTAATAAACTATCACAAATCATAGTGATTAATTATAGTTTTGATAAACCATAATAACATTAATTTTAATTACAATATAACTATTTCTAACTTCATTGAACTACATTTATCTTGGATTTGATTCACTTATTGTTTGTGTGTGTTTGAGCTCACTTTGTGTATGTGTGTATTTTGAACTAACTTTATCATTCACTTTATAAAGTGTGTTTAAATTTTATGATTCGCTTAGATTTGATCCTCTTATTATTTGTGTATGTTTTGTTTGAACTTTCACATTCACTCTATGTGACAAGTGTGTAAGCTTTGAGATTCACTTTATGTGTTTACTTTTGCATCTTTGATATTTAATGTTTACTTCAAGTATGTGTAAAAAGTGTGTTTTAACTAACTTGTGTCAAGTGTGTTTGAACTAACTTTGTTTGAACTTTAACATACATTGTATGTATCAAGTGTGTTTGAACTAACGTTTTTTGAACTTTAGCATTCACTTTGTATGTATCAAGTGTGTTTGAACTAACTTTGGCACTTGCTTTGTGGATTTGTGTATTTTTTAACTAATTTTAGCTTTCACTTTGTATAAAGTGTGTTTAAATTTTACCATTTACTTAGATTTAATCCTCTTATTATTTATGTGTGTGTATGCTATGTTTTGAATTTCACATTCACTTTGTAGGGAAACAAATGTACAGGGGATATATGTGAGCAGCCACTTCAGAAGTAAGAAAATATAGAAGGAGCGTGTATTTTTAGTGGTGAATTCACCTCAAAATTGTTTAGAAAGTTTGAATAATTGCTGAAATCAGATTGATTTCTAAAAATGTAATAAGTAAAGATATTTTTAGTTTTAATAAAATTATTTTTTGGGGGGAAGGGATTAAATTACCCCTTCCAAAGGCTGGAGGGAATGGCCATTGACCATGGTCATTCTTAAAAGGCACTCTTGTAATCAAAACAACATATAGTGTTCTTAAAAGGTTTCATTTTATATTGCTTTAACATTTAGTGTTCCATTAGAATCATAATGCTAACAACATATAATTAGCACTCTTGTAATAAAAACACCAAATCATAAGGCAATCAACTAGCACTCTTAAGGAAAATCTCAAACTAATAAACTATCACAAATCATAGTGATTAATTATAGTTTTGATAAACCATAATAACATTAATTTTAATTACAATATAACTATTTCTAACTTCATTGAACTACATTTATCTTGGATTTGATTCACTTATTGTTTGTGTGTGTTTGAGCTCACTTTGTGTATGTGTGTATGTGTGTATTTTGAACTAACTTTATCATTCACTTTATAAAGTGTGTTTAAATTTTATGATTCGCTTAGATTTGATCCTCTTATTATTTGTGTATGTTTTGTTTGAACTTTCACATTCACTCTATGTGACAAGTGTGTAAGCTTTGAGATTCACTTTATGTGTTTACTTTTGCATCTTTGATATTTAATGTTTACTTCAAGTATGTGTAAAAAGTGTGTTTTAACTAACTTGTGTCAAGTGTGTTTTAACTAACTTTGTTTGAACTTTAACATACATTGTATGTATCAAGTGTGTTTGAACTAACGTTTTTTGAACTTTAGCATTCACTTTGTATGTATCAAGTGTGTTTGAACTAACTTTGGCACTTGCTTTGTGGATTTGTGTATTTTTTAACTAATTTTAGCTTTCACTTTGCATAAAGTGTGTTTAAATTTTACCATTTACTTAGATTTAATCCTCTTATTATTTATGTGTGTGTATGCTATGTTTTGAATTTCACATTCACTTTGTGTGAAAAGTGTGTAAGCTTCTACATTAACTATATGTGTTTGTTTGAACTTTGGCTATTTATGTGTGTGTATGTTATGTTTTGACTTTCACAATCACTTTGTGTGAAGAGTGTGTAAGCTTCCACATCAACTTTATGTGTTTTCTAGAACTTTCGCTATTTATATGCGTGTATGTTATGTTTTGACTTTCACATTCACTTTGTGTGAAGAGTGTGTAAGCTTCGACGTTAACTTTATGTGCTTATTTTGTATGTATTTAAAGTGTGTTTGAATTAACTTATGTGTTGACTTAGATTTGATCATTCTTGTGTGTGCTTGTTTGAACTCACTTTGCATATGTATGTGTATTTTTGAACTAACTTTAGCATTCACTTTGTATGAAGTATTTTTAAATTTCACCATTCACTTAGATTTGATCCTCTTATTAACTATGTGTGAGTGAAATAGGTTTTAGCTTCACATTTTGTGTGTATGTCTAAACCAACTTTAACATTCACTTTAGATGAAGTGTGTTAGCCTACCTCCTAATTTTTAATGTCTTACACCTTCATTGTTGCCCTTGCTCCCTATTTGGCTCACTATTAATATCTAATCTAAGACTTCTTTCAATAGGCCTCATTGAGAAATTATGTTATGTGTTGTGTTTCATGTCCTTTTTTATCATTTATTTTGTGCCTTGGTGTTAAATTTTCATTTTTGGGGGCTTGTGTTCCTATTTTTAAGTGCCTTTCTAGGTGAGTTTCAAGCTCTATCTTGTAGTTTGCATATTTTTCAAAGTTATTTCATAGCGCAATGGGCCTTCAATGTATTATGTGCATGGATTTCTCTCCCTTATGCACAAGTTGTTCATTTGCCCCCTATGCTTGCACTTCCTTTATTTGTACTATCCCTTGCATGTAGACTTATTCACCCTACAAGTAGCATTCTTACATCCTACTTCAATACCGCTGCACCCCCAAAGGCCTACACAATTTATCTTGTGGACTTCTTCTTTCTCCCTTTGCAACTTGCAAGTTGCCTCCTCGCTCTTAGATACCACACTTCCACTAGCTTGTATTGTGCACTTATCTATTATGTTTGTAACTTGTGATTTTGTACTCTAATCTTTGCCTCTCACCATTCCTCTCCTTTGTGGATTTTCTTGCTTTTGCAATACACATATTTGGTAAACTTTGACCCTAATTTTGTAGACTTACAAATTTGAGTTGGGCTTGCCCTCGCATGAGGACTTTGTCATTTGAACAAAGGTCAACATCTACTTATAGGCATGCATAGGAATGACATTAATGAACTTTCTTGTATGTGACAAGGCTTGGGAGAGTGCTCCATACACGTGTAAGTAGAAATTCAAGTGGTTGTTGATGAGAGTAGGATGGGAAACCTAATAATGTGATGCAACAAGCTTGGGTGACCTATAGACTTGTAAGGCACACATTTGACTACACCCTTGTTTCAAGAATGAATATCCATGAATAGAAGATATAAGGTGGGGTGGGTCATTTGGCTACAAGAGAGTTTCATTGTAAGGTAGGGATGCCCTTCATTTTATTTGTTTTAGGGCAAGTTTGTAATACTGTAAGTTTGAGTTTTACTCCATTTGTAAATGCATCCTTGTGATTCATTGAAGGAGATTATGTGATTGTATAGTTATCAAGATTTTGAATGTCTTTATGAATCTTAGATGGGCTTTTGTGAAAATCAGTTACTCTTATTACATATTCTAATAAATGAGTGTTATGATTGATTACTTGTTTATCATAGACAAGTTGGAGTTAGGCATGATGCTAACATTGCAATCATGCAACATGCTATTGTCCCGAATAAAGATAAGAGTAAACAAAGGGTAAATGTTGAGAATGTAAACAAGGGTTCAACAACAAGAATGGTTGAAAAAGGAAGGGCTCCTACCCAAAATCTAGTGATGTAAAAGAAATTTGCTCACAAAGAAAAATAAATTGTGGTGCCTATCAACAATGTTGAACTTCTAGAAAAAAAAGAGCAAGACAAAGTGAAGAAAGCATCTTAGTAAGGAAAAGATAGTATAAAGGACAATGGTGGTTATGTAAATAACAAAGCTCATTAGATTAAAGGTTAATCCATCACTATTATCATATAAGTATCAAAAAATAGATCACACTCAAACAAAGAAACAAAATCTGATTCTCTTTAACAAACACATGCAAACCCCAAATACATTTAGAAATAAAAGTGACCATATTTAACATCATATCATCACAAACATATATTTCATAGTAAAATCAGACTGATGCAGTCAATGTAGGAGAATCTAATGAAGGACTGTCCATTCTTACAGCCTAATCAACCAACACCATGATCATAATGGATATGCAACAGAAGCTAACAACTAATCAACAAAAAGATAAAACATATTTATGAACACAAAACATGAGATATATCCTGGGAAAACCCTAACAGGGAAAAACCCAACCTTCAAAGCTCATTCCTCATATATTATAACTTCAAATTGAATTACACATGCCTCAAAGGCTTTACAGATGCTAGGCCATAGCCTGGGAATTACAAAAGATTCATACAACAATATTCTTTCATGATTTCTTTCTTCTACATCTCAATTCTCTGCTCTGCAACTCATTCTGCTTCCTGCTTTACTTTCTACTCTGTCCTACTACTCAACCGGATCAACACAACTTAAGATCTTGCTTCATTTATTCTTGCAATCAGTCATCACCTAGAAATAATCCTTTATCTTTTATTTATATCCTCCGTAAGCTTTCTAAACATTAACAAGTCAGCCTAATTGCAATGACTAGTATGAAACGTGTGTACATGGATAGGTCAGACCTAAACATAAGGTATTGCTCCGCTAGTAAATAAAACTTCATGCAGATCTCCATGAAGGTCAACCAAGTCCTACACTTCATTGAATAATGTTCCTTTAGGCTCCACAAGTCACGGATTTTCTCCGCAAGTTGATTAGACTTCACTAAACACTGTCGGCTCTGCTCTGTGAAAATAGGTAAAAATAGGTAATCTTCTGATAGCGATATCTTTCTGGAATCGAACCCAAATGATCTAAATTTTGGATATGTTGTAGATGATGATGTCTAGATGCTAAGTCTAGCTCTGTAGTCTCTAATATTCAAGTGTGGTAAAATGTGGTATTCTCCAAGTTCACTCTCTCGGTACTCTATAACTTAACTGCTAACTATCTCAATTGTTTTGAATGCTTCCGAATACTCCCGCATCACACTCTTTTCTCAACCATGTGTTCACACATATGCCTTCAATGTTTTACTAGTAAATGAATCATCATTTTACCCTTTGTTATGTTAAACGAATATTTATACTAGAAGAATCATATAATAAAAATGTTCTAATTTTTAGATCTTGCATTGCCCTTTACCCTATGAACAAGTGTTAAGGGGGACTAAAGTTTAATGTCATACATAATCTAATAGCTCCATAAAATGTTTGTAGCTAAATCTTAGAATGATTCATTCTAAAAACTCTCATAAATTACATAATTTTTGTAGTGTAAAAATTTTGGGTACTTCATTTAGGTCAATGCACAAAGATGAGGGACCAAAAAGTTGCCACAACTACTTTTTGGTCCCATATAAGCTATAATGCGAGTGCATTATGACATGCTCACATTATGGTTTGGTATTACCTAGCCTAAAACATGAGTGTATTATAACATGCTTGCATTTTAGGTTTGTTAAAAATCAAAACAAAAACAACAAAAAGTGAAACCTGCGGCTCACTTGCAAAAATTGGCCACAAGTTTTACCTCTGCCACCACAAGCACGTTATAGGAGACATAGAAATAATAATTTCAAAGAGAAATTAATGATTTCACCATGCCACCTTGCCAATCCCGCTCCCGAGGATGTCGTGCATGAGGTGTGGAGGGTGTTGCGGTTGAACAAGGTAGGGTTTGATTGCTTTTTTGTGAATTTGACAAGAATTTTTTAATTTTTCAATGTTTTGACTGGAAATCTTAAATTTTCAGCCAATGAGCCACCAAAAAATCCCTAATCCAGTAGAGGAGGCTCAAAACAGCCTTTAACTCCCTCAAACTGAGGGGAACTCTCAAAACCCCCCACCTTCACATCCTCACCATTAAAGAGACACACAAGAAAATGATTTAGGGTGAATTGAAGAAAACAAAAAAATCTTGATACCCTAATTCAGTCTATTTTAGTGAGAAGTTGAATGATGCAAGGAAAAGATATTCAGTCTATGATCAAGAGTTCTATGCCATAATTCAAGCCTCGAAGAAGTGGAGACATTACTTGTTGCCTAAGGAGTTTGTGTTGTATACAGATCATCAAGCTTTGCAATATTTGAACAGTCAAGGTAAGTTGAATTGGAGACATATGAGATGGGTGGAGTTCATGCAGAGTTATATTTTTGTGTTGTAGAGTTAAACTTTTGTGTTGAAGCATAGGAGTGGAAAATCAAACAAAGTTGTTGACGCATTGAGTAGAAGAAGAAACTTGTTGATAGAGATGAAAGTTGAAGTGTTGGGTTTTGATGAGTTGAAGAACATGTATGAGGGAGACACTGATTTTGTAGAACCTTGAAAAGTGTGTAAGGAACCTGTTGTGACAGATAGGAGTAAGTGGTTGGATTATTTCATTCAGGAAGATATGTTGTTCAAAGGAAGTCAATTGTGCATACCTAGAAGTTCAATGAGAGATAATTTGATCAAGGAGAAACACAATGGTGGATTGGCAGGACATTTTGGCATTGATAAGACATTGGCGTTGGTAAGTGAAATTTATTTTTGGCCTCAGATACATAAGGATGTTTAGAGATTTGTCTAGAGTTGTAGAGTTTGTCAAGTTGCAAAAGGAGGTAGTCAGAATACTGGATTGTATAAACCTTTGACAGTACCGGAGAGACCTTAGGAAGAAATAAGCATGGATTTTGTAATGGGATTGCCAAAGACATAGAGAAGACATGATTCAATATTTATAGTGGTTGACAGATTTTCAAAGATGGCTCATTTCATACCTTACAAGAAGACAACTGATGCAGTGCATGTAGCTGATCTATTTTTCAAGGAGATTGTGAGATTGCTTGGATTACCTAAAAGTATAGTTTTAGATAGAGACACAAAGTTTGTTGGATACTTTTGGAGGACACTTTGCAAGAAGATGAAGACAGATTTGAAGTTCAGTACTACTTTTCATCCACAGATAGATGGACAGATAGAGGTAGTGAATAGGAGTTTGGGAAACTTGTTCAGATGTTTGGTTGGAGAGAAAGCCAGAAGTTGGGATTTGATTCTTTCACAAGAAGAGTTTGCATACAATAATGTAGTGAATAGGAGCACTGGATGAACACCTTTTGAGATTGTGACTAGAGTGAACCCTAAAGGAGTGGCAGAATTAAGAGATATCAACATGGAAGAGAAGAGGAGTGCAGAAGCAGAAGAATTTGTAGATCATATGAAGACGGTGCATAATCAGGTGAAGAAGCATTTGGAGGATATAAATAGTAAGTACAAAGAGAAGGAAGATGAGAAGAGAAGACATAAGGAATTTGAAGTTGGAGATGAAGTGATGGTGTACTTGAGAAAAGAAAGATTTCCAGTTGGGACATATAACAATTTGAAGATGAAGAAGTTTGTGCCTTGTAAGATACTCATGAAATTTGATTCAGGAAATGCATATGAAGTGAAATTACCAGAGACCTTGGGTATATCACCTATTTTCAACATTACAGACCTCTATCAGTATCATGAAGCAGAGTTTAGTGATAGCATGGAAGAAGACTTGAAGAAGCAGTTGCCACAACAAGCACTGGAGTAGATTCAAGACATCTTGGACAAAAAAGTTGGACACAACACTAGAGGAAGACATTACAAAGAATATCTTGTATAGTGGAAAGGCAGACCGGAAGAAGATTCATCATGGATTTCTTAGGATGAGGTGGACTATCTTGGTTCTCCCCTAGCCCTAGCAAAGTGAGGGACTCAATTTTTCATTAACCACGTATGTCTGATACAGGACCATCCCTGGTTCAACAGTAATCTTGCATCAACCAAAAACATTTGCATTTTAGTTTGTTTGTAGTTCAATTTGTTTCTTTTCTAGTTTAGTTTAGGTAGTTCAATCAGAAGTAGTTTCATCTTGTTGTCCAATATTAGCATTTCACATCTCATGTATCTGGACTTAACATCTACATTCATTCATCTATATCATATCAAGAATTCAGAGTATTTAGATTAGTTACCAAGAAGATATCGCTATCAGAAGTTGACTATTTTCTCAGAGCAGAGCATCCAAACAGTCTCAGACAATCAGCTAAAGGAGAAGGCTTGTGGATTACTCCTTGACTTGTGGATCTCAATGACACATCATTAACTTTTCTTTGGTTTGTGGCTGACCTTCCCCAAGGGTTTGCACGTTGTTCCATTCATTTGAGGAAGTGTTCTATGCATTTAGGTCTGACCTATCTGTGAACATGTTACAACTCTTCATTGGAGTTTGTGATCTTCCTTGGCTGATGTGGAGGAATCTATTGGTTTGGAGTTGATATATATTGATGTAATAGATCCTTAGGAAATTAGTTCTCATGATTTAGAAGATAAATAGTTTAGATCTTATGCAAAGGAGCTTCAAAGATTTATCTTGCGCATGTATGTAATCAGGCCTGTGAGCCCTAATTGTAAGCCTGCATGTTGCTGACTGATTTGTATTTAAATTCTTTGATATACTAAATGACTGAATTTGCATTTCCTTAATATATTTGGGTTGTTTCCATTGTGTTTACTATTGCTGCATGGTCTAGATAGTTCATTCTGCGAACCCTCTGATCATGAATGCACCAACTGTGGAAGCATGTTGTGGCATGGAAGATCATGTTTGAGTCCCAACTAAGGCATGATGTGATCCACATACATCTTTACTTCATTTCCTTTGCATAATATTGTAATAGGTCAGGACCTATTTTGTAAATGATTGTAATGCTGACCTTGGAGATTGTTCCAATGGTTGATGATTGTAATGCTGACCTTGATGATCATTCCAAGGTTAATGAAGTGTATAAATACTTGTAGTTGAGTCGTGGAAAATATGTCCTTGAGTGAAGATGGGAAGATAATAAGAAAGGTCCAAAAAAGCAAAGCAGAGAAGAGGCAAAGTAGAGTAGAGACAGAAGAGAGTAGATAATGCATGGGTGTGATGTGAATATGCAAATAATAGAGTAGTGACCCAGATCAATCACAATGAAGACTTAGAATTTAGAATTCAACTATTAAATGACTTCACTTGGCATAGTGGCAGATGCTTAAGCAGTAGTCAGTTTTCATGTGCAATCTGATTGGAGGCAAGCTTTCATCATCAAGGCAGTGAGCTGGTAGTGATCCTTCAATAGGGTTTAATAGCCCTTAGGGTTTAACAACCCTTATTGTAATCTTGCTAGGTTTAGGGTTGAGGCAGTGAGGCTGCTAGACCTAGTTATACTTGATGGCAGTCAGCGAGCATGTTCTAGGCCCGTGGAGTGACCAAGCTTGAACATTATTTGGGAAGATTACAATATATATTTGAGAGCTAATCCTCTCCATGGTTTTTCCCTTCTTGGGTTTTCCACGTAAAAATCTTAGTGACTATGTGTCATGCTTTTATGGTTGCTGTTCATATGCATGTTGTGCTTCTGTTTAATTAATTTTGGAAAATGGTTGAAAATTAAAGGGCATCAAAAGATTTGTAGAACACTCATTCACCCCCCATCTCAGTGTTCTTGACCTTCAACAGATAATACCTGGTTGAACTAGATCTAAAACATGGTCAAAGTCAACTGATGATTCAATCTTTGTGAGTTGTAGTACTGTCGGGAGCCGATACATGTCAATCAGGCTTAGACTTCTTGTACACCATTCATCGACCTACTCCTTTGACTATATTAATGTGGATATTGTTTGATTGTATTAATAGATGGAGCTTAAAAAATCTCTATCGAGGAGGTCTAATTGACGGGAGAGAGAGGATGAGTCACTAATTGACTCTCCATCTTCACAACCAAGCAAGGGCTGTTAATTATTTGATAGAAATTCATAGGAAATTTGATTTTGGGACATATTTTGTATGCCTAGATGGCTTTGTATACATATTTTTGTATTTTACCGACGTATATCTTTGTATATGTCTGTATGGCTTTGTTTGTACATGCCTATATGGCTTTATATATACACTATATGTTATTTTCATGACATTATGTATATGACATTTTACATTAAATATAATATGATGATCAATTATGGTTATAGGTTAGATATTGTATCATGCTTAAACGTTTCGATATTGCATACATCTTCTTCAATGTTTCCATGAAATAATATTATGTTCAATTATAGTTCAATATATGTGTTAAGTATGGTTAGATTAATTCAAATATTTTGATAGTATCCTTGCAAAATATATTTTATGCATATCTTGCAATCATTACATTCCATGAGTCTACATTTCTTTGAGGCATCATGTCAAACAATTCACATGCCTTGTCTATGCTTCCACACTTTACATACATGTCAACAAGGGCAGCTACAAATATAACATGTGACAAAATTCCTATATCCTTTATGCTTTGATGGTTGTCCACACCCTCTTCCAAAGATTCCATTTTGGCATAGGCAAGGAGGATGTTGGATAAGGTTATGGAATTTGGCTTAACACCCGCTAATTGCATTTTCTTGAAAATTTCTTTATAGCCTTATCAAAAAATACATTTTGTGCATATCTTGCAATCATTGCATTCCATGAGATGATATTTATTTGAGGCATCATGTCAAATAGTTCATGTGCCTTGTCTATGCTTCCACACTTTGCATACATGTCTCCTAGGGCAGTTGCAACTACAACATCTATCAAAATTCCCATATCCTTTATGCTTTGATGGATGTCCATACCCTATTCTGAAGATCACATTTGGGCATAAACAAGGACAATGTTGGCTTAGGTTGTGGAATTTGGCTTTACACTCACCAATTGCATTTTCTTGAATGTTTTTAAAGCCTTATAAAAAACCATTTTGTGCATATCTTGCAATCATTGCATTCCATGAGAGAACATTTCTTTGATGCATCATGTCAAATAGTTCACCTACCTTGTCTATGCTTCATCAATTTGCATACATCTCTCATAGGGCAGTTGCAACTACAACATTTGATGAACTTCCCATATCCTTTATGCTTTGATGGATGTACATACCCTATTTTGAAGATCCCATTTGGGCATAGACAAGGAGGATGCTGACTAAGGTTGTGGAATTTGGATTTACACCTACCAATTGCATTTGCTTGAAATTTTCTAAAGCCTTATAAAAAATCCATTTTGTGCATATGTTGTAATCATTACATTCCATGAGACAGTGTTTCTTTGAGCCATCATGAATGGGATCAAGTCACTTCCTAAAATGCATCTCTAATAATAACTATAGATTCTTAATATTTCTTTCCTTTTTTATATGTAGTCATACTAAGCCATAATGAGTAGGGATCTCAATCAGATAATAAAAGATCATTATAATCAAAGTCATGAATTCATAGATATAGTCATACATCTTTATCACAACAAAAAATAATTGTAACTCCTAGACTACAAGAACAAGTATTACCAACCCAAGTATCAATCCTAGTTTCCACTCAGCCACCCTCATAGTGGAGTATATAGCTTCACAAGGGTCATGATACAACATGCACAACCACCTATAATTTCTAAACATTTTTGACTATACAACAACTTCATCCATTAGATCATTTCAAATCAATTATTTCCAATTCCTTACTTGTGTCTATGCCTCACTTATTCAACACATTACCCATAGTTGACAAATGCATGCAAGACCTACTTGATACACTAGTCCATTCCCTTCTACAAGACTAAGTGACATCTTAACTTAACTAGACTTAGATTTATTTATAACGAGGGTTATATCAACTCCAATGGGCCAAATTGCAAGTGTACAAGGGAACACCTTAACAATCAAGGAAATAATAACTATCTACAACTAACATAGCCATAATTATAGACCTACAAAATAACCATAATCTAGCCTTCAAAAATCTACCAAGGTAACAATTTTTCCTTTAAAGAAATACTATTTAGTTGCACTCTCCATTAATGGGTGGCTATGAAACACACTAGAAGGCCTCATGTTTGATCAACTCCTTAAATTTTCCCCTACCACCTATGACTTGGGTTACTTTACCACAAAGACATCCGTGTTGTTGGCTCACACACTTACAATGCACATAGATTAGATATAATTTATAAAGGGACTAATCTGACATAGAATCTATATGAAACATAAGTTATAATCTTATTTTATATTATCACAAATCATAACTTTGTCAAACAATTCACGTGCCTTGTCTATGCTTCTACACTTTGCATACATGTCTCATAGGACAGTTGCAACTATAACATTTGATGAAACTCTCATATCCTTTATGCTTTGATGGATATCCATACCATGTTTCAAAGATCCCATTTGGGCACAGATAAGGATGATGCCAGCTAAGGTTGTGGAATTTGGCTTTACACCCACCAATTGCATTTGCTTGAAAGTTTCTAAAGCCTTATCAAAAAATCCATTTTGTGCATATCTTGCAATCATTGCATTCCATGAGACAACATTTCTTTGAGCCATCATGTCAAATAGTTCATGTGCATTGTCCATGCTTCCACACTTTGCATACATGTCTCATAAGGCAATTGCAACTACAACATCTTATGATATTCCGATATCCTTTATGCTTTGATGGATGTCCATACCCTATTCTGAAGATCCCATTTGGGCACAGACAAGGAGGATGTTGGCTAAGGTTGTGGAATTTGATAATAAAACTTGATATACATCCTTGAATTCACTCATAATTAATAAATTTATCATATAGTTACCTATGTGGGCCCCATTAGTGTTCTCATAACATTAGCAAAAGGTAATGGCCAAGTAGGTAATGGCCTCTAGTAGCATTGACCTGCCCACCTTGACGTGTTGACACAGTCAGTTTGGCCCCACGAGGTGGGAAGAAGAAAATATGCTTGTTGGTGCCTTTTAATTGCTCTCAAATGACGCATTTTGCAAGAATGCAAATGTTGTTGGCATAGTCAAAAGGTCTAGAGTTGACCAAAACTGAGATAGGGTATTGTAGAGGGACCCGACATCCACCTACAGGTCCAGAAAAAACATTCATAGGTGCCATAGATCGAGAGAAAAGATAGCTGAAATTTTTTCATCTTTTTGCTCTTTGGGCTCTTTAAAGACTCCTAGTACAATGTATCCTGGAACAATCGGGAGACTTGGGAGATAATAAAAGTTGAGAGAGGTTATTATGGAGGGACCCTACATGCAGCTATAGGTTTAGACAGAATAGTCGTAGGTGCCACAGATTTCGAGTACCAGTCTGTCATAGTTTGGCAAATTTTTACACTTAGGTCTATTAAGAGACTTTGGTGGAATAGTGTAGCTTAGAAGGATCAGGAGACCTTTGGAACAAACTGAGGCCTCCCCTAGCATTCACCTACCTACACATATGTGTTTCCACTGTTGGTTTGGACCCACGACATAGAAACAAAATTTATTCTCGCCGACAATTTTCATTGAACACAAATGACACTTTTTGCAACTTTTGAAATATTGTTGCCACAACCAAATGGAATAAACATCTCAAAACCTGAGAGAGGTTTTTGTGGATGGACTCTACATGCAACTATAGGTTCAGATGGAACAATCGTAGGTGCCATGGATTTTGAGTACCAGTTCGTCATAGTTTGGAAATTTTTGGCACTTAGGGCTCTTAAGAGACTTTGTCATAATAGTGTAGCTCGGAAGGATTAGGAGACCTATGGAACAAACCAAGGCCTCCCCTAGCATTCACCTACCCACACAGACATGTTGGCACTATTGGTTTGGCCCCACGATGAACCAAAAAAAATTTATGCTTGCCAACAACTTTTCATTGAACACAAATGACACTTTTTGCAACTTTTGAAATATTGTCACCACGACCAAATGGAATTAACATCTCAAAAATTGAGAGAAGATATTGTGGAGGGACTCTACATGCATCTGTAGGATCAAACAGAACAGTCATAGGTGCCATGGATTTTGAGTACCAGTCCATCATAGTTTGGTAGTTTTTGGCACTTAGGACTCTTAAGAGACTTTGTCATAATAGTGTAGCTCAGAAGGATTGGGAGACTTGTGGAACAAAATGAGTCCTCCCCTAGCATTCAGCTACCCACATAGACATGTTAGTGTTGTCGGTTTGGCCGCATGATGCACAAAAAAAAATTATGCTCGCTGAGAGATTTTCATTGAACACAACTAACACTTCAAAAACTGAGTGAGGTTATTATGAAGGGACCCTACATGACCTTAAAGGTCTAGACAAAACATTCCTAGGTGCCACAAATTCTAAGAAGTAGTCTGTCAAAGTTTTGCAATTTTTGGCACTCTTGGCTCTTAAGAGAAAGTGTTGGCACAATGCAGCCGGAACGATCGGGATAGTTGAGGTGTGAAACATGACCTTTCCTAGTGTTTAACCACCCAACCAGACATGTTGGTCCAGTTGGTTTGGGCCCACGATACATGAAATGAAATTTATGCTCATCGACAACTTTTCATTGAACAAAACTAATGCTTTTTGTAACTTTTGAAATATTGTTGCCACAACCAAATGGAATGAACATTTAAAAAACTGAGAGAAGTTATTATGGAGGGATCCTATGTGACTCTGTAGGTCCATATGGAACATTCCTAGGTGCCACAAATTCAGAGAAATAATCCGTCAAAGTTTGGCACTTAGGGCTCTTAAGAGAAAGCATCGACATAGTGCAACAGGAAATGATTAAGATAGTTGAGGTGCGAAACAGGACCTTTCCTAGCATTCACCTACCCACTTGGATGTGTCAGCACTATTGGTTTGGCCCCATGACACATGAAACAAAATTTATGCTATGAGACAACTTTTCATTGAACACAACTAACGCTTTTTGCAACTTTTGAAACATTGTCGATACGACCAACTCGAATGAACATTTCATAACCTGAATGAAGTTATTGTGGATGGACTCTACGTGAACTTGTAGGTCTAGACAGAACATTCCTAGGTGCTACAAATTTTGAAAAACAATCCTTCAAAGTTTTGCAAATTTTGGCACTTAGGGCTCTTAAGAGAAAGCATCGACATAATGCAAAAGGGAAGGATTGGGATAGTTGAGGTACGAAACAAGACCTTGCCTAGCATTCACCTGCCCACCCAAATGTGTTGACACTGTCGGTTTGGCCCCATAATGTACAAAATAAAATTTATCCTATGAGACAACTTTTCATTGAACACAACTGACATATTTTGCAACTTTTGAAATATTGTCACCACCACCATATGGAATGAACATTTCAAAAACTGAGAGAAGTTATTGTGGAGATCCCCTATGTGACCATAGAGGATATCAATAGAGGACACACTAGAGGACATCAATAGAACTAAAATTAGAGGACATCAATAGAATTGAAATTATAGACATGATCATACTCATATACAAATATAAATCAGCTATACATATAAATGACATGAGAAAGTGTACATAATCATACACATAAACAAGAGTGTTGTACATAATAATACACATAAACAAGAGTATTTCACATAAGTAAATCATAAGAGATATGATATTAGAGACATGATTGTAGATAAGGAACAAAATTTTACTTATACAAATATACAAATCAGCTTTATATATTTACAAATGAGCATGAAATTACATTTTTTTTAATTTACAATCAATCAAATGAACCATCTAGGTCTGCTCTACTTTTTATTATGTCAAGTATTGCCTCGTGGTCAAACTCATGAACCTTCCACAAGGTCCTGTTCAACGGTCTACCCCCATATTTGATCAAATGAACGTTTGATGCCACAACAAGGTTAGAATAATGAAGAATCTTCCTATGTGTTTCAAAGTCCTCGAACAACCACACATTAGACTTCTTCACTGGGTACCTTCTAAGCCATGTTCCAATAACAACTACTAATCCTGTAGGGTACTTGATGTTTTCTCCATCTATAACAAGGGCATCTAATTTCTTTTTTGCCTCAACACAACAACAAAAATAATAATATGTTCCTTCTTCATTGTCTTCAACTGTAATAACTACATAAACATGCCCTGCATTGATATGTGCATTCAGTTTGATGCATATACTTCAACAAGACAAAAAAAAACTACAAAATAAGATGGAATATTAAATTTTATCAAATTTAAATGTTGATAATGTTGCAAGTATGTGCCTAATCGGTGTTGTCATTGACGTCAACATATCCTTGTTTTCATTGGTGTCAACTATATCTTATTATATTACTTTTTTAGAAGCCTTGTGTGTTGAGGATATTGAGAAAATTGGCCTCTCTGGAAGAATCAATTGAGTTACAGTGAAGTGCAGTATAGACAGAGAGTTGTATGCTAAAGAATAGTCTGATAGACTGCTCTGCATATCTTGCTAGATGGATATCTTGGTTTGTGGATTGGAAGTTATTTAGAGGGATGTCTAAAGATGCTAAATATTAAGTTTGAGCCTCCAGTGTGAAGTTGTGAGAAAGTTGTATTCACCAGAGTAAAGTCTGCTCCATCTGATTATTCTCTGGTGAAAGGGAGAAAGTATTATGCTCCGCATCCCTCCACAATAAAGTATTTTTCTATGTGGTTCTAGAGGGAAGTCAGGGATGGTGATAAGTGCCTACAAATGCAGTGGTTCATGTTTTGGTGGTCCGCAAGCTATCTTTCTTTCATTTCAGTTGAAGACAATGAAGTTCATGTGTTCCGATGAGAAGATTCCTATGGTTAAAGTGGTTAAGGTTCATGCGGTTACTCTTGATGATTATAACGTGCTTGTGGATATCTCCTAATCATTTTCTTATCTTGACATTGGTCTACATTAAGGAATTATGATCATGTTTGAAGATTGTTCCCAGACAGTGTAATGTGTAACCAATCTTAGCTGACTTGGTTAACTCAAGTTATTAAAGAGATTCCTTGAAGACTGTGGAAGCATGTTGTGGCATGGAAGATCATGTTTGAGTCCCAGCTAAGGCATGGCATGATCTACATACATCTTTACTTCATTTCCTTTGAATAATATTGTAATAGGTCAGGACCTATTTTGTAAATGTTTGTAATGCCGACCTTAGATATTGTTCCAAAGGTTGATGATTGTAATGCCGACCTTGATGATCATTCCAAGGTTGATGAAGTGTATAAATACTTGTAGTTGAGTCATGGAAAAGATGTCCTTGAGAGAAGATGGGAAGATAATAAGAAAGCTCCAAAAAGGCAGAGCAGAGTAGAGGTAGAGCAGAGTAGAGGCAAAAGAGAGTAGAGAATGCATGGGTGTTATGTGAATATGTGAATAATAGAGTAGTGACTCAGATCAGTGAGAATGAAGACTTGGGATTCAAATTTTAGCTATTAAATAACTACACCTAGCATAGTGGTAGATACTTAAGCAGTACTCATCATCAAGGCAGTGAGTTGGCAGTGAGCCTTCAATAGGGTTTGATATCCCTCAGGGTTTAACAACCCTTATTGTATTCTTGCTAGGTTTATGGTTCAGGCAGTGATCCTGCTAGACCTAGTTATACTTCATGGAATTGAGCCAACATGTTCTAGGCCCATGGAGTGACCAAGCCTGAACATTATTTTTTAAAGATTGCAATATATATATATATATATATATATTTGAGAGCTAATCCTCTCTGTGGTTTTTCCCTTCTTGGGTTTTCCACATAAAAATATTGGTGTCTATGTGTCATGCTTTTATGGTTATTGTCCATATGCATGTTGTGCTTCTGTTTAATTAATTTTGGAAAATGGTTGAAAGCTAAAGGGCATCAAAATATTTGTAGAACACTGATTCAGCCCCCCCTCTCAGTGTTCTTGACCTTCAACAATTCGTATTAGAGCCAAGTTCCTTGGAAAAAGTTTAACAGCTTAAGGAAGATCTGGGATAGTATGATCATTGTAGCAAGAAGATATGGAAATTATGGAAGCTACAACCAACTAGAAGCATCTCTTATGGATCTTGAAAATTCTGAAGTAGAAGTAAGGTATCTAAAAGAAAACTTGCAACAAGTTGATGAATGCATCTTGAAACTAAAAGAGCAAGTCATGAAATTCAAAGACAAATATAAAGAAGTTAGTGATCAATTGTTATCAAAAAGTGAAGCCCTGAATAATTTGGAAGAAAAAGTTATAGAAAGAACAAGAGAAGAAGATGATCTGAATTTGATTGTGAAGAACAGATTAGAAGATTGTGCAAAACTTGAAGAAGAAATTGCAAATCTAAAAATAGACTTGGAAAAGGCCAAAAGCTTTGAAGAAAAATTCAAGATAAGCACTGTAAAGCTTGATGAAATGATTACTAGCCAGAAGAAAGATGATGACAAGAAAGGTTTGGGATTTGAGAAAGGAGAAAGTTCAAACTCTAGTCAAATAAGCACTAAGTCAAGGCAAAACAAAGGATACTAGTTCAAACTTCCTCCTAAAGTCACCTGGTGAATTGTCTAAGTCTGGATGAATAGTGTGCTGTTCAATTAGATTTTTCCACAACTACAGAATTGATTAGCTATACACCTGGTAGATGGCCAACAGAGGACAGTTATCAAATGATAAATCCAGATGAGAAGACAATGGGTAAATATGAGGCTAGAATGCACACAAAAATAGGGACCAAGCAAAAGAATTCAGAAGCTCAGAGAAATTGGTATCAGAGCCACGTTCATGTGTTTCTTAGTTTTCTTTTTGCCCCGGGTGAGTTATATTGCTGAAAATACTGCTTAGTAGCGTGTTGTAGTACCTGTGGAGGATCGCAGTAAGACCCGTTGTTGAAGGCCGAAGGATAGTGCCATGTTAAGGGCAGTCAGTCGAAGAAAGTAGCAGGGAATATCATGAACAGAGTAACCAGTAAGTTATATTTTCTCACTTATGGCTCTCAGAAGATCTATGGATGCAAGTTCCGCTCTATCTGATATTTTACACAATTATTTCCAAGATGGTAATACACATGTGGTTGATGATAAAGGCTCAGATTGAGAGGGTGTGCTACCATCTGCTTTGGTTAAAAGTGTCAAAATTTCCCCCACTTGAGAAGAAAGGGTTTTGAGGGTTTTAGCCTGAACAGCAGATTGCCGGGATAGAATATCAACAGCTTCAGTGCAACAGTCAACTTTGAGGCATAAAGCATCAAGACATCGGCCCAAAGAGCAAGAGGTAGAGTGACGGTGTGAACTAGGATGGGATGGAGATCGGCGGTGAGAGGAGGATTTATGGGAAGAGGACCAAGTAGGTATGGTATAACCATGAAAGGATTTTATATTCTCTACAATTAAAAGATCTAGGGAAGCTACACAAGTACAATCTAGTATTTGAAAAATATATGATTGCTGCAGGAAAATACTATGATACAACTACAAAGAAATTCTATTTGAATTCTCTTCCCTGTGGTCTAGGAGCATATGTAGAGGAATATGTTACAGAAAAATATAAATCTAATATTGGTGCACATGGCTTCATAGAATTGAGACAGTTGGTCACTCACAAGGTAAACAAAGGATGTATGATGAAAACTTTGAGTGAAAACAATGATCAGTTTAATTCCTCATGTAATTTGAAAGACTACTGCAATCAACCACCACATAGCCAATTGAAAGAGTTCAAATCTCTCAGAAAGTTTAGCAGAAATTCTTGTGGAAACAATTGTTCTTGTAAAAAGTGTAAATATTCTGGTGATAATGATGATTACAGAAAGCATAAGTATAAGCATAAATCTTTCAAAAGAAAGAAATATAGGTTTGCTCCTGTCAATAAGCATTCTTTTAAGAATCGCAAACCTCCTAAATACTTATTTAAGAAAAATAAGTTTCAGAAGGGTCAAAAAAGATCTGTGCAGTGTTTTATATGCAAAGGTCCTCATTATGCCACAGATTGCCCTAAAAAATATAGGCAAGATAATAAAGTTTATGCTATGTTTGATGAACAATACAGATCTGATTCATGGGAGATAGTTCACTCATCTGATGTTCTTGGCAGGACTCCAGATAGTTTGTTTGAATTAGTTGAAATATTGCCTGAGCAATATTCTATGGCGAAAGATAAACACAGAAGAGTTCAACCCTCCAGTTCAGTGCCATTTGACTCCGATCATTCCTCTGATGGCAAAACAGTAACAAAGTCTTTGAAAAAGACTTTAAAAGATCTTGAGTTTAAGATCAGCATGGCCAAAGCCAAGGACCCGTATCATATGCCTGAATCTCTTGATGAAAAAAAAGCAGCCACCAAGAAGTAACTTAAAGAGCTCAAAGAATGGACTAAAGAAAAGGACGCTATACTCCGCCAACTCAAACGTCCTTCCACCCGCTCTTCCTCTCCGTCTCCATCTCCTCCGCCTCGATCTTCCCACAAATCCTCTCATGGTTATACCATACCTACTTGGTCCTCTTCCCATAAATCCTCCTCTCACCGCCGATCTCCATCCTGTCCTAGTTCACACCGTCGCTCTACCTCTTGCTCTTTGGGCCGATGTCTTGATGCTTTATGCCTTAAAGTTGACCGTTGCACTGAAGCTGTTGATATTCTATCTCGGCAATCTGCTGTTCAGGCTAAAACCCTCAAAACCCTTTCTTCTCAAGTGGGGGAAATTTTGACACTTTTAACCAAAGCAAATGGTAGCACACCCTCTCAATCTGAGCCTGAAATACTCAGTGAACCTGCAAAAGCCTTATACATGGTTGAAAATTGTACTTATATCAGGACTAACCTCTGTTTTCCAGGATATAAGCCAATCACTCTAGATGCTTTTGTAGATTCTGATTCTTCTAGAAGCTTTGCTAAAACTGGTGCAATACCTCCTGAGTTCTGGAAAGAAAAGTCAGATCTTCCTGCTGGATATGCTATCAATGGTAATGAATTACATATGGGCAGATATGCACAAGATGTTAGAATTGAAATTCAGGGTAAGCAATTTGTTGTTGATTTTATTGAGCTAGACAGCCTCAGAGAAGATATCTTATTAGGATATACTTTCATCACCAAATATCAGCCATTTGTGTTAAGAACCCATGAAATTACCTTAAAGCACATTGATGGCCCTATAAAGATTCCTTCTTTAAAGGTTGTTACTCATAAGCTCTCTGATAAAGCCAAAAAGCTTAAAGAATCCCTAAAATCCCAAGGACCTCAATTACCCTTGTTACTAGAACCAGTAAAAGCCAGATTTGAAAAAGAATGTTGTAGTTTAAATCCTTTACAATTCTGGACCAAAGATCATGAGGAATGTGAAATCAAATTGAAACCAGAATGTCAGTTAACCATTCCCTTTGAACCTGCATATTTAATGAGCCCAACTGAAGTGAAAGAAATAGATGAACATTTGAAGGAGCTAATTGATGGCAAGTTTATCAGGGACAGCAAAAGCCCATTCAGTTGTCCAGCTTTCCTGGTGAATAAACGGGTAGAACAGATTAGAGGAAAGAAAAGGTTTTGTATAAATTATAAACCTTTGAATGATATAATTTTACCTTTCAATTATCCTATTCCATTCAGTACTGATCTGATAATGAGAGCAACTTCAAAAAAGGTCTTCTCCAAATTTGATTGCAAATCAGGATTTTGGCAAATGAAGGTAAAAGAAGAAGACAGGTATAAAACTGCTTTCTCAGTCCCACAAGGACTTTATGAATGGAATGTCATGCCTTTTGGTTTGAAAACTGCTCCTGCTTATTTTCAAAGGCATATGGATAAAGCTCTAAGAAGTTTGAAGGATTTCTGTTCAGTTTACATAGATGATATAATAGTCTATTCTAAGGATGAATCACAGCATTTACAGCATCTTGAATCTTTGTATAATGCAATCAAAGAAAATGGAATATGTTTGTCTGCAAAGAAAATGGTTATAGGCAAACAAGAAATTGATTTCTTAGGATTGGTTTTATCTAATGGAAAAATCAAACTTCAGCCTCATATTCTTAAACATATTTCAGAATTTCCAGATGTTTTGGTTGGCACAAAACAGATACAAAGATTTCTTGGTTGTTTGAATTATGTGAGTCCCTTCTATAATGGACTAGCAAAAGACAGAAAGAGACTTCAGGCACAACTCAAAGAAGGTGCAGGACCCTGGACTGAAGAATTGACTGAGATTGTCCAGAAGATAAAACAGAAATGCCAGTACCTCCCAACCTTACATCTTCCAGAAGAAGGATTTTCTTTGTTTTTATTTACTGATGCTTCTGATGATGTTTGGGGTGCTGTGTTATTACAGGACATTCCTGTTAAAGGAACTCAAATCTGTGGATACAGGTCTGGAACATTCACAGATACAGAATGTAGATACACCATCTACGAAAAAGAAATATTGGCTATCAAAAAAGGTATAGAAAAGTTTAAGATCTTCCTTAAACCAGTGCATTTCATTGTGAAGACAGATAGCCAACCGATGAGATCTCTCCTCAACAAGAAGCCAAACAAAGATCTAGCTCATGGAAGAATTGCAAGATGGTATCTTGATTTTACAGGATATGATTTTGAGATTGAATGGATCAAAGGTGATAACAATCCTCTTGCAGATTCTCTAACCAGAGAAATGGCTAAATTAGCAGAACCTGCTAACATGCTCATTGAAATAGGAGATACTCTAGTCAGAAATGATGGTGTTGAAATTTTCCTTTCTCAAGATGAAGTAGGAAATGATCTATGGGTTCCTCAGTTACCTCCAGAAATAATTTCTTCTATTCTGGAATGTTACATTTTGAATAAATGGTTGTCTGAATTAAGGTCTATTATCAGAGATAACTATAGCAGAGGTCTATTGACACCAAATCAGTAGTCTGATTTTCTGTCTCACTTTGGATTAGAAGAAGCTGCTATTTATTTTGCTCTTAGGAACAACATTATGTTTGATGTCTGCATCACATCTTTGCTTCCTATGAATTGGTCTATCAAGATTAAACGCAACTTTCTTAAGTGTGTTAAATTTGGACTAATTAATAGCATTACTCTTCTCCAGACAGAATTTGAAGACTATGCAGATTTATTTCTGGGATATTTTGGTAAAATTCTCCAGGATGACATGAAGGAGTTTTTTAATCTCCTCCAGCGCAATTTTGCTTGGGCCATAGAGGAAGGAATGAGTGGTCCTTCTGGCTATTTACAGATGAGGTTTAATTATGCTCTACCCAGAGGAGAATATTATCCCTTAACCATTGATTGGTTTCCTCAAGCACATCTGGAGAACTTAGAAGTGGTTTTGTTCCCAGCCTTGATCGCAGCAAGAACAGAAATTGATTTTGCATCTCCTGATCATATCACAAAAATCATCTATACTTTCAATCAGCGAGATGATGACCTCGCTATAGCCTTTCAGCCTCTGCAGATGAACTTACTGCCACCGACAGATCTTGATTATCACTATGATGAACCAGACCTACCACCGACACCAGCACATGAAGAATCTTCAGATGATGACATTGATGGTTATCAGTCAGACGGCAGCTAGCACATGGGCTTGTCTGTGCCGTGACGTCAGCCACGTTAAGCTCTAATAATAGGATTGCATATATCAGAGCTATGGGGATCTTGCTTTTTGAGATAGGGTTGCATCCTATTGTCAGAGCTTAACGTGGCTGACGTCACGGCACAGACAAGCCCATGTGCTAGCTGCCGTCTGACTGATAACCATCAATGTCATCATCTGAAGATTCTTCATGTGCTGGTGTCGGTGGTAGGTCTGGTTCATCATAGTGATAATCAAGATCTGTCGGTGGCAGTAAGTTCATCTGCAGAGGCTGAAAGGCTATAGCGAGGTCATCATCTCGCTGATTGAAAGTATAGATGCTTTTTGTGATATGATCAGGAGATGCAAAATCAATTTCTGTTCTTGCTGCGATCAAGGCTGGGAACAAAACCACTTCTAAGTTCTCCAGATGTGCTTGAGGAAACCAATCAATGGTTAAGGGATAATATTCTACTCTGGGTAGAGCATAATTAAACCTCATCTGTAAATAGCCAGAAGGACCACTCATTCCTTCCTCTATGGCCCAAGCAAAATTGCGCTGGAGGAGATTAAAAAACTCCTTCATGTCATCCTGGAGAATTTTACCAAAATATCCCCAAAATAAATCTGCATAGTCTTCAAATTCTGTCTGGAGAAGAGTAATGCTATTAATTAGTCCAAATTTAACACACTTAAGAAAGTTGCGTTTAATCTTGATAGACCAATTCATAGGAAGCAAAGATGTGATGCAGACATCAAACATAATGTTGTTCCTAAGAGCAAAATAAATAGCAGCTTCTTCTAATCCAAAGTGAGACAGAAAATCAGACTGCTGATTTGGTGTCAATAGACCTCTGCTATAGTTATCTCTGATAACAGACCTTAATTCAGACAACCATTTATTCAAAATGTAACATTCCAGAATAGAAGAAATTATTTCTGGAGGTAACTGAGGAACCCATAGATCATTTCCTACTTCATCTTGAGAAAGGAAAATTTCAACACCATCATTTCTGACTAGAGTATCTCCTATTTCAATGAGCATGTTAGCAGGTTCTGCTAATTTAGCCATTTCTCTGGTTAGAGAATCTGCAAGAGGATTGTTATCACCTTTGATCCATTCAATCTCAAAATCATATCCTGTAAAATCAAGATACCATCTTGCAATTCTTCCATGAGCTAGATCTTTGTTTGGCTTCTTGTTGAGGAGAGATCTCATCGGTTGGCTATCTGTCTTCACAATGAAATGCACTGGTTTAAGGAAGATCTTAAACTTTTCTATACCTTTTTTGATAGCCAATATTTCTTTTTCGTAGATGGTGTATCTACATTCTGTATCTGTGAATGTTCCAGACCTGTATCCACAGATTTGAGTTCCTTTAACAGGAATGTCCTGTAATAACACAGCACCCCAAACATCATCAGAAGCATCAGTAAATAAAAACAAAGAAAATCCTTCTTCTGGAAGATGTAAGGTTGGGAGGTACTGGCATTTCTGTTTTATCTTCTGGACAATCTCAGTCAATTCTTCAGTCCAGGGTCCTACACCTTCTTTGAGTTGTGCCTGAAGTTTCTTTCTGTCTTTTACTAGTCCATAATAGAAGGGACTCACATAATTCAAACAACCAAGAAATCTTTGTATCTGTTTTGTGCCAACCAAAACATCTGGAAATTCTGAAATATGTTTAAGAATATGAGGCTGAAGTTTGATTTTTCCATTGGATAAAACCAATCCTAAGAAATCAATTTCTTGTTTGCCTATAACCATTTTCTTTGCAGACAAACATATTCCATTTTCTTTGATTGCGTTATACAAAGATTCAAGATGCTGTAAATGCTGTGATTCATCCTCAGAATAGACTATGATATCATCTATGTAAACTGAACAGAAATCCTTCAAACTTCTTAGAGCTTTATCCATACGCCTTTGAAAATAAGCAGGAGCAGTTTTCAAACCAAAAGGCATGACATTCCATTCATAAAGTCCTTGTGGGACTGAGAAAGCAGTTTTATACCTGTCTTCTTCTTTTACCTTCATTTGCCAAAATCCTGATTTGCAATCAAATTTGGAGAAGACCTTTTTTGAAGCTGCTCTCATTATCAGACCAGTACTGAATGGAATAGGATAATTGAAAGGTAAAATTATATCATTCAAAGGTTTATAATTTATACAAAACCTTTTCTTTCTTCTAATCTGTTCTGCCCATTTATTCACCAGGAAAGCTGGACAACTGAATGGGCTTTTGCTGTCCCTGATAAACTTGCCATCAATTAGCTCCTTCAAATGTTCATCTATTTCTTTCACTTCAGTTGGGCTCATTAAATATGCAGGTTCAAAGGGAATGGTTGACTGACATTCTGGTTTCAATTTGATTTCACATTCCTCATGATCTTTGGTCCAGAATTGTAAAGGATTTAAACTACAACATTCTTTTTCAAATCTGGCTTTTACTGGTTCTAGTAACAAGGGCAATTGAGGTCCTTGGGATTTCAGGGATTCTTTAAGCTTTTTGGCTTTATCAGAGAGCTTATGAGTAACAACCTTTAAAGAAGGAATCTTTATAGGGCCATCAATGTGCTTTAAGGTAATTTCATGGGTTCTTAACTCAAATGGCTAATATTTGGTGAGGAAAGTATATCCTAATAAGATATCTTCTCTGAGGCTATCTAGCTCAATAAAATCAACAACAAATTGCTTACCCTGAATTTCAATTCTAACATCTTGTGCATATCTGCCCATATGTAATTCATTACCATTGATAGCATATCCAGCAGGAAGATCTGACTTTTCTTTCCAGAACTCAGGAGGTATTGCACCAGTTTTAGCAAAGCTTCTGGAAGAACCAGAATCTACAAAAGCATCTAGAGTGATTGGCTTATATCCTGGAAAACAAAGGTTAGTCCTGATATAAGTACAATTTTCAACCATGTATAAGGCTTTTGCAGGTTCACTGAGTATTTCAGGCTCAGATTGAGAGGGTGTGCTACCATCTGCTTTGGTTAAAAGTGTCAAAATTTCCCACACTTGAGAAGAAAGGGTTTTGAGGGTTTTAGCCTGAACAGCATATGTTTGACGTCTGCATCACATCTTTGCTTCCTATGAATTGGTCTATCAAGATTAAACGCAACTTTCTTAAGTGTGTTAAATTTGGACTAATTAATAGCATTACTCTTCTCCAGACAGAATTTGAAGACTATGCAGATTTATTTCTGGGATATTTTGGTAAAATTCTCCAGCATGACATGGAGTTTTTTAATCTCCTCCATCACAATGAAGTATACACATTATATTCAGATGATATATCAGATTACAGATTAACTCAAATCAGCACAATTTCTGATTCTTCAGTTCGCTCGAAGCGCAGAACAAGAGCATACTCTTGAATACTGGACTCTAAGACTCTTCCTAATTTTTTACCCGAAGGTCGAATGCCTTGGGAAGAGGACCAAGTAGGTATGGTATAACCCATTGCCTTACAAGCAATCCCTGGCCAAACATTACTTGAGCAGCCCATTATTGATGAGTCCCAAGCTCGTGCTCAACCTCTAGTGTCAAAGAAATTTTCTAAAGTGTCACACCATGTACAAATTGTGTCATATGGGTCCAGAATTTTATCTATGTTGAGAATATAGCCAGAGGTAGCATAAGCTCTTAGATTCTCTGGTTGGGAATTTTCTGATAAAACATCTTTCATCTCTATATAAAAATTGTCATCAACAACAGTTTTATATAGAGGTTCCCATATTTCTTCTATCTCAATCATAGGTATACTATCTTCAAATTCAGAATTAGGTTCTGAGTCAGACACATCAAGAGAAATAGTTTCATAAATTTCTTCATCAGAAGAATTCATTGTAGTGGCTGGTTCATCCATATACACAGGCTCGTTGACTTCTAAATGATTTTCTTCTAACCAGTCTTTTAAACCTTCACTAGCCTATAGCATATGCTCCTTTTCTTTATTCTTAGGAAGAATAATTTTAGAAGGCATAGGTGGATTATGACTTCTACGGGTAACCACTGGTTTCTCTTCTTCAATTTCTTCTATGAATAAGATGCTCTTTTTCTTTTGAATTCTTGGTCGGGCTTTTGTCTCTGGTTTCTGGGTTTGTTTTTCAGAAGTATCTTCTTCTGAGCTATCAGCACCTTTCTGGGAGACCCTAATTTTCTTGACATATTTTCTAATTCTTTCAAGGTTTCTGGATACATTGTCAAGAAGAACCTTCTGTTCTTGGGCTTGGGTATCTCTCTGGTCATTAGCACTAGAAATAAGAGAATAAACCTGATTTGAAACATTTTCTAGGCGTTCACCAGTAGCTTGCATGCTAGTAGCCATTGTGTGGGTTTGACTAACCTGATAGCTTAATGAACCAAAATTATTCAATGTGGAAGTACACTGTTTATCCACTCTTTTTAGTGTAGTCTCTGAATTATACTGACTACTCTGAACTTGAAGCATCCCATCATAAACAGAAAGTGTTCTGTTAATATTTTGCTTGACATCCAATGCAATATCATCTATATTATCAGATGCAGATTTCATCCATGCAGAATGCCAATTTCTTTGAGCTTCTGAATTCTTTTGCTTGGTCCCTATTTTTGTGTGCATTCTAGCCTCATATTTACCCATTGTCTTCTCATCTGGATTTGTCATTTGATAACTGTCCTCTGTTGGCCATCTACCAGGTGTATAGCTAATCAATTCTGTAGCTGTGGAAGAATCTAATTGAACACCACACTTTGTTCTTTTCTCAGTTCCATATCTAGGTAGATGTTCTCGCATCATGCTAGCATGCTCACCTAACTTGGCTATTTTAGGACCTTTTCCTTTTCTATCTGGTTCTTCTTGCTTAGGAGCAAGATGTAATCTGTCACTGATCCTTTTTGCTAATTCATCTATTTGGTCAGGATGTTGGCCAGATAATCTTTGTGACCTAGAGGAAAGGGATGATCTGCCAGGAACAAATCTTCTAGATGTGGAGCCAGAAGTAGAGGCTTCTTCAGGATTATAGTTAACAAAAGGTTTTCTGTCAGAGCTAGCATAAGAATGCACCATGGAACGGCTATGAGCTAGAGGTTGAGCACGAGCTTGGGACTCATCAATAATGGGCTGCTCAAGTAATGTTTGGCCAGGGATTGCTTGTAAGGCAATGGTACCAACTCTGCGGGACTGCATTAGAGGTCTGTCAGAGAAGCGATTGCGCTGGATGGGAAGGTTAGCAAACTGTGGCTTCTGTCTTTCTAGAAGTTGTTCAATGATTGGAAAGCCAATTTCAAAACCAGTAGAATCAATGAATCTCCCATAATCTAAGAGATTTGATGAACCTTTTGGAAAAGATACCCCCGTGGGCAAAGAAATAGGAGGGGATACAGTATTCATGATTCTATAAATACAACGACCACCAATAGTGGCATAGACTGAACCAGGCATTAAAGACACTCCTTTCACTTGCAATAAGAGGCAAAAAGCTGAAGAAATAAATTTATCAGACAAACTGAGACTGAAGTTTGGTTGGACAGACAGGATTCCATCTCCTTTCTCAGCACTGAGGATACCACGGAATTGAGCTACGACAGCTTGATCCTAGATTTGGCATCGGGTATCAATAAGAGTAGCAAAAAACTCAGCTCCTATGTTATAATTAAAATGTGGATGGACAATCAAGTCTACATGTGGGAAGTGGACATGGAAAAAACCTTTGCTTCTCCATCTATCGACATCTTCAGGAAGTAAAAAAGGAAGATAAATAGGGCATATACCAGTTCCAGAGACTAAGAGATTTATTTCACTTTGTCTAACAGAGTCACAAACTTTAGCCTTAATTCCTTTTTCAGGATAAAAGGTATTAATTTTAACATCAGGAAATTTGAAATTGCCTTTATCATCAACCACATGTGTATTACCATCTTGGAAATAATTGTGTAAAATATCAGATAGAGTGGAACTTGCATCCATAGATCTTCTGAGAGCCATAAGTGAGAAAATATAACTTACTGGTTACTCTGTTCGCGATATTCCCTGCTACTTTCTTCGACTGACTGCCCTTAACACGGCACTATCCTTCGGCCTTCAACAATGGGTCTTACTGCGATCCTCCATAGGTACTACAGCACGCTACTAAGCAATATTTTCAGCAATATAACTCACCCGGGGCAAAAAGAAAACTAAGAAACACATGAACGTGGCTCTGATACCAATTTTAAGCACATATGAACCGAAAAAGATGAAGTATACACATTATATTCAGATGATAGATCAGATTATAGATTAACTCAAATCAGCACAATTTCTGATTGTTCAGGTCGCTCGAAGCGCAGAACAAGAGCATACTCTTGAATACTGGACTCTAAGACTCTTCCTAATTTTTTACCCGAAGGTCGAATGCCTTGGGAAGAGGACCAAGTAGGTATGGTATAACCATGAGAGGATTTGCGGGAAGATCGAGGCAGAGGAGACGGAGACGGAGAGGAAGAGCGGGTGGAAGGATATTTGAGTTGGCGGAGTATAGCGTCCTTTTCTTTAGTCCATTCTTTGAGCTCTTTAAGTTGCTTCTTGGCGGCTGTTTTTTTGTCATCAAGAGATCCAGGCATATGATACGGGTCCTTGGCTTTGGCCATGCTGATCTTAAACTCAAGATCTTTTAAAGTCTTTTTCAAAGACTTTGTTACTGTTTTGCCATCAGAGGAATGATCGGAGTCAGATGGCGCTGAACTGGAGGGTTGAACTCTTCTGTGTTTATCTTTGGCCATAGAATATTGCTCAGGCAATATTTCAACTAATTCAAACAAACTATCTGGAGTCCTGCCAAGAACATCAGATAAGTGAACTATCTCCCATGAATCAGATCTATATTGTTCATCAAACATAGCATAAACTTTATTATCTTGCCTATATTTTCTAGGGCAATCTGTGGCATAATGAGGACCTTTGCATATAAAACACTGCACAGATCTTTTTTGACCCTTCTGAAACTTATTTTTCTTAAATAAGTATTTAGGAGGTTTGCGATTCTTAAAAGAATGCTTATTGACAGGAGCAAACCTATATTTCTTTCTTTTGAAAGATTTATGCTTATACTTATGCTTTCTGTAATCATCATTATCACCAGAATATTTACACTTTTTACAAGAACAATTGTTTCCACAAGAATTTTTGCTAAACTTTCTGAGAGATTTGAACTCTTTCAATTGGCCATGTGGTGGCTGATTGCAGTAGTCTTTCAAATTACATGAGGAATTAAACTGATCATTGTTTTCACTCAAAGTTTTCATCATACATCCTTTGTTTACCTTGTGAGTGACCAACTATCTCAATTCTATGAAGCCATGTGCACCAATATTAGATTTATATTTTTCTGTAACATATTCCTCTACATATGCTCCTAGACCACAGGGAAGAGAATTCAAATAGAATTTCTTTGTAGTTGTATCA
Source organism: Cunninghamia lanceolata (assembly GCA_027924645.1). Taxonomy (NCBI): domain Eukaryota; kingdom Viridiplantae; phylum Streptophyta; class Pinopsida; order Cupressales; family Cupressaceae; genus Cunninghamia; species Cunninghamia lanceolata. The sequence goes on from BSBN01000828.1 coordinate 114,116, forward strand.
TAGTATTTTCCTGCAGCAATCATATATTTTTCAAATACTAGATTGTACTTGTGTAGCTTCCCTAGATCTTTTAATTGTAGAGAATATAAATCCTTTCTGCTTCAAGGACTTCATTTTTCCTGTTGCCACTGAACAAACCAACTAAATAAAGTTTTAAAGTTGCAAAACCTTTAGCAAAAATATCATTGCGACCCATATCTTTTTCTTTTACATAGTCATCTCCATCAGCATCTATAGAAATTATTCCATTATCTGGGAGAGAATTCCACCAGTTTCTTAATTTTCCTGACATGAGTCTGACAGCATACAGAACCTTATTGGCTTCAGACCAAGTGGTACCTCTAGTGTCAAAGAAATTTTCTAAAGTGTCACACCATGTACAAATTGTGTCATATGGGTCTAGAATTTTATCTATGTTGAGAATATAGCCAGAGGTAGCATAAGCTCTTAGATTCTCTGGTTGGGAATTTTCTGATAAAACATCTTTCATCTCTATATCAAAATTGTCATCAACAACAGTTTTATATAGAGGTTCCCATATTTCTTCTATCTCAATCATAGGTATACTATCTTCAAATTCAGAATTAGGTTCTGAGTCAGACACATCAAGAGAAATAGTTTCATAAATTTCTTCATCAGAAGAATTCATTGCAGTGGCTGGTTCATCCATATACACAGGCTCGTTGACTTCTAAATGATTTTCTTCTAACTAGTCTTTTAAACCTTCACTAGCCTGTAGCATATGCTCCTTTTCTTTATTCTTAGGAAGAATAATTTTAGAAGGCATAGGTGGATTATGACTTCTACGGGTAACCACTGTTTTCTCTTCTTCAATTTCTTCTGTGAATAAGATGCTCTTTTTCTTTTGATTCTTGGTCGGGCTTTTGTCTCTGGTTTCTGGGTTTGTTTTTCAGAAGTATCTTCTTCTGAGCTATCAGCACCTTTCTGGGAGACCCTAATTTTCTTGACATATTTTCTAATTCTTTCAAGGTTTCTGGATACATTGTCAAGAAGAACCTTATGTTCTTGGGCTTGGGTATCTCTCTGGTCATTAGCACTAGAAATAAAAGAGTAAACCTGATTTGAAACATTTTCTAGGCGTTCACCAGTAGCTTGCATGCTAGTAGCCATTGTGTGGGTTTGACTAACCTAATAGCTTAATGAACCAAATTATTCAATGTGGAAGTACACTGTTTATCCACTCTTTTTAGTGTAGTCTCTGAATTATACTGACTACTCTGAACTTGAAGCATCCCATCATAAACAGAAAGTGTTCTGTTAATATTTTGCTTGACATCCAATGCAATATCATCTATATTATCAGATGCAGATTTCATCCATGCAGAATGCCAATTTCTCTGAGCTTCTGAATTCTTTTGCTTGGTCCCTATTTTTGTGTGCATTCTAGCCTCATATTTACCCATTGTCTTCTCATCTGGATTATCATTGATAACTATCCTCTGTTGGCCATCTACCAGGTGTATAGCTAATCAATTCTGTAGCTGTGGAAGAATCTAATTAAACAGCACACTTTGTTCTTTTCTCAGTTCCATATCTAGGTAGATGTTCTCGCATCATGCTAGCATGCTCACCTAACTTGGCTATTTTAGGACCTTTTCCTTTTCTATCTGGTTCTTCTTGCTTAGGAGCAAGATGTAATCTGTCACTGACCCTTTTTGCTAATTCATCTATTTGGTCAGGATGTTAGCCAGATAATCTTTGTGACCTAGAGGAAAGGGATGATCTGCCAGGAACAAATCTTCTAGATGTGGAGCCAGAAGTAGAGGCTTCTTCAGGATTATAGTTAACAAAAGGTTTTCTGTCAGAGCTAGCATAAGAATGTGCCATGGAATGGCTACGAGCTAGAGGTTGAGCACAAGCTTGGGACTCATCAATAATGGGCTGCTCAAGTAATGTTTGGCCAGGGATTGCTTGTAAGGCAATGGTACCAACTCTACGGGACTGCATTAGAGGTCTATCAAAGAAGTGATTGCGCTGGATGGGAAGGTTAGCAAACTGTGGCTTCTATCTTTCTGGAAGTTGTTCAATGATTGGAAAGCCAATTTCAAAACCAGTAGAATCAAAGAATCTCCCATAATCTAAGAGATTTGATGAACCTTTTGGAAAAGATACCCCTGTGGGCAAAGAAATAGGAGGGGATACAGTATTCATGATTCTATAAATACAACAACCACCAATAGTGGCATAGACAGAACCAGGCATTAAAGACACTCCTTTAACTTGCAATAAGAGGCAAAAAGCTAAAAAAATAAATTTATCAGACAAACTGAGAGTGAAGTTTGGTTGGACAGACAGGATTCCATCTCCTTTCTCAGCACTGAGGATACCACGGAATTGAGCTATGACAGCTTGATCCCAGATTTGGCATCGGGTATCAATAAGAGTAGCAAAAAACTCAGCTCCTATGTTATAATTAAAATGTGGATGGACAATCAAGTCTACATGTGGGAAGTGGACATGGAAAAAACCTTTGCTTCTCCATCTATCGACATTTTCAGGAAGTAAAAAAGGAAGATAAATAGGGCATATACCAGTTCCAGAGACTAAGAGATTTATTTCACTTTGTCTAACAGAGTCACAAACTTTAGCCTTAATTCCTTTTTCAGGATAAAAGGTATTAATTTTAACATCAGGAAATTTGAAATTGCCTTTATCATCAACCACATGTGTATTACCATCTTGGAAATAATTTTGTAAAATATCAGATAGAGCGGAACTTGCATCCATAGATCTTCTGAGAGCCATAAGTGAGAAAATATAACTTACTGGTTACTCTGTTCGCGATATTCCCTGCTACTTTCTTCGACTGACTGCCCTTAACACGGCACTATCCTTCGGCCTTCAACAACGGGTCTTACTGCGATCCTCCACAGGTACTACAGCACGCTACTAAGCAGTATTTTCAGCAATATAACTCACCCGGGGCAAAAAGAAAACTAAGAAACACATGAACGTGGCTCTGATACCAATTTTAAGCACATATGAACCGAAAAAGATGAAGTATACACATTATATTCAGATGATATATCAGATTATAGATTAACTCAAATCAGCACAATTTCTGATTGTTTAGGTCGCTCGAAGCGCAGAACAAGAGCATACTCTTGAATACTGGACTCTAAGACTCTTCCTAATTTTTTACCCGAAGGTCGAATGCCTTGGGAAGAGGACCAAGTAGGTATGGTATAACCATGAGAGGATTTGCGGGAAGATCGAGGCAGAGGAGACGGAGACGGAGAGGAAGAGCGGGTGGAAGGACATTTGAGTTGGCGGAGTATAGCATCCTTTTCTTTAGTCCATTCTTTGAGCTCTTTAAGTTACTTCTTGGCGGCTATTTTTTTGTCATCAAGAGATCCAGGCATATGATACGGGTCCTTGGCTTTGGCCATGCTGATCTTAAACTCAAGATCTTTTAAAGTCTTTTTCAAAGACTTTGTTACTGTTTTACCATCAGAGGAATGATCGGAGTCAGATGGCACTGAACTGGAGGGTTGAACTCTTCTGTGTTTATCTTTGGCCATAGAATATTGCTCAGGCAATATTTCAACTAATTCAAACAAACTATCTGGAGTCCTGCCAAGAACATCAGATGAGTGAACTATCTCCCATGAATCAGATCTGTATTGTTCATCAAACATAGCATAAACTTTATTATCTTGCCTATATTTTTTAGGGCAATTTGTGGCATAATGAGGACCTTTGCATATAAAACACTGCACAGATCTTTTTTGACCCTTCTGAAACTTATTTTTCTTAAATAAGTATTTAGGAGGTTTGCGATTCTTAAAAGAATGCTTATTGACAGGAGCAAACCTATATTTCTTTCTTTTGAAAGATTTATGCTTATACTTATGCTTTCTGTAATCATCATTATCACCAGAATATTTACACTTTTTACAAGAACAATTGTTTCCACAAGAATTTCTGCTAAACTTTCTGAGAGATTTGAACTCTTTCAATTGGCCATGTGGTGGCTGATTGCAGTAGTCTTTCAATTTACATGAGGAATTAAACGGATCATGGTTTTCACTCAAAGTTTTCATCATACATCCTTTGTTTACCTTGTGAGTGACCAACTGTCTCAATTCTACGAAGCCATGTGCACCAATATTAGATTTATATTTTTCTGTAACATATTCCTCTACATATGCTCCTAGACCACAGGGAAAAGAATTCAAATAGAATTTCTTTGTAGTTGTATCATAGTATTTTCCTGCAGCAATCATATATTTTTCAAATACTAGATTGTACTTGTGTAGCTTCCCTAGATCTTTTAATTGTAGAGAATATAAATCCTTTCTGCTTCAAGGACTTCATTTTTCCTGTTGCCACTGAACAAACCAACTAAATAAAGTTTTAAAGTTGCAAAACCTTTAGCAGAAATATCATTGCGACCCATATCTTTTTCTTTTACATAGTCATCTCCATCAGCATCTATAGAAATTATTCCATTATCTGGGAGAGAATTCCACCAGTTTCTTAATTTTCCTGACATGAGTCTGACAGCATATAGAACCTTATTGGCTTCAGACCAAGTGGTACCTCTAGTGTCAAAGAAATTTTCTAAAGTGTCACACCATGTACAAATTGTGTCATATGGGTCTAGAATTTTATCTATGTTGAGAATATAGCCAGAGGTAGCATAAGCTCTTAGATTCTCTGGTTGGGAATTTTTTGATAAAACATCTTTCATATCTATATCAAAATTGTCATCAACAACAGTTTTATATAGAGGTTCCCATATTTCTTCTATCTCAATCATAGGTATACTATCTTCAAATTCAGAATTAGGTTCTGAGTCAGACACATCAAGAGAAATAGTTTCATAAATTTCTTCATCAGAAGAATTCATTGCAGCCGCTGGTTCATCCATATACACAGGCTCGTTGACTTCTAAATGATTTTCTTCTAACCAGTCTTTTAAACCTTCACTAGCCTATAGCATATGCTCCTTTTCTTTATTCTTAGGAAGAATAATTTTAGAAGGCATAGGTGGATTATGACTTCTACGGGTAACCACTATTTTCTCTTCTTCAATTTCTTCTGTGAATAAGATGCTCTTTTTCTTTTGAATTCTTGGTCGGGCTTTTGTCTCTGGTTTCTGGGTTTGTTTTTCAGAAGTATCTTCTTCTGAGCTATCAGCACCTTTCTGGGAGACCCTAATTTTCTTGACATATTTTCTAATTCTTTCAAGGTTTCTGGATACATTGTCAAGAAGAACCTTATGTTCTTGGGCTTGGGTATCTCTCCGGTCATTAGCACTAGAAATAAAAGAGTAAACCTGATTTGAAACATTTTCTAGGCGTTCACCAGTAGCTTGCATGCTAGTAGCCATTGTGTGGGTTTGACTAACCTGATAGCTTAATGAACCAAAATTATTCAATGTGGAAGTAGACTGTTTATCCACTCTTTTTAGTGTAGTCTCTGAATTATACTGACTACTCTGAACTTGAAGCATCCCATCATAAACAGAAAGTGTTCTGTTAATATTTTGCTTGACATCCAATGCAATATCATCTATATTATCAGATGCAGATTTCATCCATGCAGAATGCCAATTTCTCTGAGCTTTTGAATTCTTTTGCTTGGTCCCTATTTTTGTGTGCATTCTAGCCTCATATTTACCCATTGTCTTCTCATCTGGATTTATCATTTGATAACTGTCCTCTGTTGGCCATCTACCAGGTGTATAGCTAATCAATTCTGTAGCTGTGGAAGAATCTAATTGAACAGCACACTTTGTTCTTTTCTCAGTTCCATATCTAGGTAGATGTTCTCGCATCATGCTAGCATGCTCACCTAACTTGGCTATTTTAGGACCTTTTCCTTTTCTATCTGGTTCTTCTTGCTTAGGAGCAAGATGTAATCTGTCACTGACCCTTTTTGCTAATTCATCTATTTGGTCAGGATGTTGGCCAGATAATCTTTGTGACCTAGAGGAAAGGGATGATCTACCAGGAACAAATCTTCTAGATGTGGAGCCAGAAGTAGAGGCTTCTTCAGGATTATAGTTAACAAAAGGTTTTCTGTCAGAGCTAGCATAAGAATGCGCCATGGAACGGCTACGAGCTAGAGGTTGAGCACGAGCTTGGGACTCATCAATAATGGGCTGCTCAAGTAATGTTTGGCCAGGGATTGCTTGTAAGGCAATGGTACCAACTCTGCGGGACTGCATTAGAGGTCTGTCAGAGAAGCGATTGCGCTGGATGGGAAGGTTAGCAAACTGTGGCTTCTGTCTTTCTAGAAGTTGTTCAATGATTGGAAAGCCAATTTCAAAACCAGTAGAATCAATGAATCTCCCATAATCTAAGAGATTTGATGAACCTTTTGGAAAAGATACCCCCGTGGGCAAAGAAATAGGAGGGGATACAGTATTCATGATTCTATAAATACAACGACCACCAATATAATATCAGATAGAGCTTATGACTTCTACGGGTAAATATTAAAACTTTGTAACCTGAAAATAAAACCCTAACAAAAAAAATATCGAATAAACCATTCAATGCAACAAATTACTTTTCTTTATTAACAATATCTTAAATTGATATAACTTGCAATGAACTATGAACTATGATATATATATATATAGATATATATATATATATAACCCACTGGCAAAAAGATTTTCTCACTGTCAAAAAAATAGTGAGCTAAAAAGAACAGAAACATAGATTTTCTTTATATATATATATATATATATATATATATATATATATATATATATATATATATATGTATATATATATCACTTATATCTAACATCAAGGCACATACTATTAATTAGAGGTAAGAGTATAAATCTACTAATACCAAAGGAAATTTATTGTTCTTTCAAAACCACAAGAGCATTATTTACAACAAAGCTTATAAATACACTTTTTCTTCACATAAGTTATTTTCTTATTTTGCAAGTATCAAGAGAGAGAGAGAGAGAGAGAGAGAGAGAGAGAGAGAGAGAGAGAGAGAGGACTTGAATGCTAATTTATTTAACATATTACAATGTTTACAATAAGGTAGGATTACAACACTTGTGATTTTCACTTTCCAAAAAGTAGTATAAACTTATTGCAAGCCCAAAATAGGGAATAGGCATCTCAATGCCTTCTCTTTTACAACATACTTAGAACCACTAAACTCATATTTTCTTCACAAAACCAAACTCCTCCATAGCCACCAATGCACCTACAAAACACAACAAAAGGCTCACAAATCCTATGGGAAGCTCTCCTCCCAACCTAGGCCTAATAATAGGCCACCCCCAAGCTAGGAGGCCTTCCAATAACCAAGGAGCACACTACAAAGGAACAATACACTCACATCATACACATTAACACCCATCCAAGGCCAAAACACACAACTAACCCATTTTAAAAATGGATTTGAAGGGTGAGAGAGTGGACTCTCTCTACTCAAGGAGACCCACACTCGTAATACTCATAATCACTTGGCCTCTTGCCATAACTTCTCATTTCACAAAACAAGGCAATCATGCCATAATAACATACTCCTCAAAACTCTAAATAAAGGCCCTTAGCCATAAAACTATACCAAAACCAAGAGGGGAAACCAAGGAGGTTCACATCCTCTCTCACCCAAGACAAAGGTGAGCTCTCTCACATGGAGAGCTCACTCAACAACCCTTTAACCCAAAAACACAAAACTACAACAATAACCATGAACACAACCATAATAACATACATAATTCATAAGCAAAATAAGCAAAATAAAAGGCTTGAAGCCTTGAGGAATACCTCTCAAGCTTCAAGGATGGAGGATGTTGGTGAAGAGCTTTCCACAAGTCCTCCCAATTCCTTCCAAGATCTACAAGTCCTTCTCTCCCAACACAAGCATAAAATTTCCCAAAAGAAAAGAACAAAAGAACCCTCATCTCATCAAAATGAGAGATAAATAGACAAGACTCTCAAACCCTAATGGATGAGAAGGTGAGACTTGTCACCCTCTCCTCCATCCACATAACCCTCCTTTCAACCCCACAAGAATGTGGAGGTGACACTTGTCACCTCCCCAGATAATTCCCCTTTCCTCGCCAACCACTATTCTAGCAATGAAGCATCCATACATTAAACCAAGAGTGTGGAAATTCTAAGAACAATATTGATTATCTATTAGCTCATTTCCTTATTTACATATATCCATTCATAGAACCGCTTCATACACATACAAGATCACAACATCAAATATGCAACATCTAACACACTAATACAAACAATTAAATTACAAATTACTCTAATAAAGAATAGACATATAATACAAGTACACCACACAAGACCAAAACATGACAAACAATGACACCCAACTATAATATAAATATCATACAACCATAACATAAACATAATCTCCTAGGAACCCATAAAGACCCATCTCTAGACAATGCATAGTACCCAAGTACCATCACCTCACATATGATAAGAAGGTTAACTATACAAACCCCATAGAATTTATTGTAACCCTTCACAACATGCCCTTATTTTATCATGAAAATTGGGTTCCATATTTCTTCTTGAATTTTTTTCTTTTATGAAACTCTAACTTTTGAATCAATTTGGTTTTCATTTTTATTCATTCTTTCGATGGGCCAAAATGTCTTAAAGAAAATTTTGATTTGTATGAGTCTTTGATTTCTATTGGAATTCTTGAAAATTTAAGGGTTTGTATTAAAACTGCAAGTTACAAACTAGGCCTAGTTTTTGATTTACAAATTGAAAACCAAATCTAAACTCTAGTTTGCAACCCTAACCTACATGTAGGATTTTTCATATGCAAGTATATTTGGCTTAGCACTTCATTAAATCGCAATTCTTTGGCTTCATTTTAACAATTTGTCTACCATCTTCACCTACACAAGCTTGGTTTTCTCAAGATTTTTCCTTGTGTAGGATTGGATTCTTCTTTTAGGTTGGTTTGCATGAATTTTCTTAATAATTGAGACTTCATTTTCCCCTATTTGGGTAGATTTTTGCTGCAAGTTCAAGTGTTTTTGCATGATTCTAATTTATTTGAGGACTTGCATTGTGAATTTGCTTAAAGATATGATCTGAAACCATGCAATTTACTGATATTTATGATTATTTGCATGATGTTTGCTATTATTTGTAGCCTTTTACTATATATGCTCTGATACCAATTTTAAGCACATATGAACCGAAAAAGATGAAGTATACACATTATATTCAGATGATATATCAGATTACAGATTAACTCAAATCAGCACAATTTCTGATTGTTCAGGTCGCTCGAAGCGCAGAACAAGAGCATACTCTTGAATACTGGACTCTAAGACTCTTCCTAATTTTTTACCCAAAGGTCGAATGCCTTAAGCTACTGCCAAAGACCTTATTTATACAAAAAGTCGGATGTCAAAAGACTTAACCAATTTTGAGTTCCGACCATAGAAAACGGCCACGCGTCTCACACTGTAGGAAGTGGAGGATAAGACCATACAAAAGTGACATGTATCAAATAGGAGAAAATCACATGAGAAACACCGCATGTGAGCACGGCCCACTTTACACCCGAAAGTAGCTATGGGGATCTTGCTTTTTGAGATAGGGTTGCATCCTATTGTCAGAGCTTAACGTGGCTGACATCACGGCACAGACAAGCCCATGTGCTAGCTGTCGTCTGACTGATAACCATCAATGTCATCATCTGAATATTCTTCATGTGCTGGTGTCGGTGGTAGGTCTGGTTCATCATAGTGATAATCAAGATCTGTCGGTGGCAGTAAGTTCATCTGCAGAGGCTGAAAGGCTATAGCGAGGTCATCATCTCGCTAATTGAAAGTATAGATGATTTTTGTGATATGATCAGGAGATGCAAAATCAATTTCTGTTCTTGCTGCGATCAAGGCTGGGAACAAAACCGCTCCTAAGTTCTCCAGATGTGCTTGAGGAAACCAATCAATGGTTAAGGGATAATATTCTACTCTGGGTAGAGCATAATTAAACCTCATCTGTAAATAGCCAGAAGGACCACTCATTCCTTCCTCTATGGCCCAAGCAAAATTGCGCTGGAGGAGATTAAAAAACTCCTTCATGTCATCCTGGAGAATTTTACCAAAATATCCCAGAAATAAATTTGCATAGTCTTCAAATTCTGTCTGGAGAAGAGTAATGCTATTAATTAGTCCAAATTTAACACACTTAAGAAAGTTGCGTTTAATCTTGATAGACCAATTCATAGGAAGCAAAGATGTGATGCAGACATCAAACATAATGCTATTCCTAAGAGCAAAATAAATAGCAGCTTCTTCTAATCCAAAGTGAGACAGAAAATCAGACTGCTGATTTGGTGTCAATAGACCTCTGCTATAGTTATCTCTGATAACAGACCTTAATTCAGACAACCATTTATTCAAAATGTAACATTCCAGAATAGAAGAAATTATTTCTGGAGGTAACTGAGGAACCCATAGATCATTTCCTACTTCATCTTGAGAAAGGAAAATTTCAACACCATCATTTCTGACTAGAGTATCTCCTATTTCAATGAGCATGTTAGCAGGTTCTGCTAATTTAGCCATTTCTCTGGTTAGAGAATCTACAAGAGGATTGTTATCACCTTTGATCCATTCAATCTCAAAATCATATCCTGTAAAATCAAGATACCATCTTGCAATTCTTCCATGAGCTAGATCTTTGTTTGGCTTCTTGTTGAGGAGAGATCTCATTGGTTGGCTATCTGTCTTCACAATGAAATTCACTGGTTTAAGGAAGATCTTAAACTTTTCTATACCTTTTTTGACAGCCAATATTTCTTTTTCATAGATGGTGTATCTACATTCTGTATCTGTGAATGTTCCAGACCTGTATCCACAGATTTGAGTTTTTTTAACAGGAATGTCCTGTAATAACACAGCACCCCAAACATCATCAGAAGCATCAGTAAATAAAAACAAAGAAAATCCTTCTTCTGGAAGATGTAAGGTTGGGAGGTACTGGCATTTCTGTTTTATCTTCTGGACAATCTTAGTCAATTCTTCAGTCCAAGGTCCTGCACCTTCTTTGAGTTGTGCCTGAAGTTTCTTTCTGTCTTTTGCTAGTCCATTATAGAAGGGACTCACATAATTCAAACAACCAAGAAATCTTTGTATCTGTCTTGTGCCAACCAAAACATCTGGAAATTCTAAAATATGTTTAAGAATATGAGGCTGAAGTTTGATTTTTCCATTGGATAAAACCAAATCAATTTCTTGTTTGCCTATAACCATTTTCTTTGATTGCATTATACAAAGATTCAAGATGCTGTAAATGCTGTGATTCATCCTCAGAATAGACTATGATATCATCTATGTAAACTGAACAGAAATCCTTCAAACTTCTTAGAGCTTTATCCATACGCCTTTGAAAATAAGCAGGAGCAGTTTTCAAACCAAAAGGCATGACATTCCATTCATAAAGTCCTTGTGGGACTAAGAAAGTAGTTTTATACCTGTCTTCTTCTTTTACCTTCATTTGCCAAAATCCTGATTTGCAATCAAATTTGGAGAAGACCTTTTTTGAAGCTGCTCTCATTATCAGATCAGTACTGAATGGAATAGGATAATTGAAAGGTAAAATTATATCATTCAAAGGTTTATAATTTATACAAAACCTTTTCTTTCCTCTAATCTGTTCTGCCCGTTTATTCACCAGGAAAGCTGGACAACTGAATGGGCTTTTGCTGTCCCTGATAAACTTGCCATCAATTAGCTCCTTCAAATGTTCATCTATTTCTTTCACTTCAGTTGGGCTCATTAAATATGCAGGTTCAAAGGAAATGGTTGACTGACATTCTGGTTTCAATTTGATTTCACATTCCTCATGATCTTTGGTCCAGAATTGTAAAGGATTTTAACTACAACATTCTTTTTCAAATCTGGCTTTTACTGGTTCTAGTAACAAGGGCAATTGAGGTCCTTGGGATTTCAGGGATTCTTTAAGCTTTTTGGCTTTATCAGAGAGCTTATGAGTAACAACCTTTAAAGAAGGAATCTTTATAGGGCCATCAATGTGCTTTAAGGTAATTTCATGGGTTCTTAAAACAAATGGCTGATATTTGGTGAGGAAAGTATATCCTAATAAGATATCTTCTCTGAGGCTATCTAGCTCAATAAAATCAACAACAAATTGCTTACCCTGAATTTCAATTCTGACATCTTGTGCATATCTGCCCATATGTAATTCATTACCATTGATAGCATATCCAGCAGGAAGATCTGACTTTTCTTTCCAGAACTCAGGAGGTATTGCACCAGTTTTAGCAAAGCTTCTGGAAGAACCAGAATCTACAAAAGCATCTAGAGTGATTGGCTTATATCCTGGAAAACAGAGGTTAGTCCTGATATAAGTACAATTTTCAACCATGTATAAGGCTTTTACAGGTTCACTGAGTATTTCAGGCTCAGATTGAGAGGGTGTGCTACCATCTGCTTTGGTTAAAAGTGTCAAAATTTCCCCCACTTGAGAAGAAAGGGTTTTGAGACTAATAATCATGAAAGGGTTTTGTGGTTTCGGGGGCGCTTCCCTCGAACCCCTATCGGAGCACGTAACCCCAGGACCCCCCGCCGGGGGGATGATCCCCCTGGACCCCTCACATGGGGAAACCCCCTACGACCCCCTGTCGCAAATGAATTAGTGTTGGGTACCGAATATAAACATGTGGCTAAAGCAAGATTGTTGCTGGTGAAACCTCTCATCCCTTATGAGTGATTTATAAACAATAATAGGAATAATAAATTACGTAGGATTTACAAGGCTAATGGCACCTTAATCCTAACATAGGTTTAGGGACAAAGGAACAAATGGTGAAGCTCCCTAGCTTGGATGGTTGCTAGTACTCATGTCGAAGCACAATCACCACCTCATTTCAATAAAAAAACTTAAGGCATTAGCAGAGGAGTAAGGCGATGAATTGGGCTTGTTTGACCAAAGAGGATCCAAGGAGAATGCAAAGTTAGTTGGGAGTTGGAATGATATGACGTAGGTAAGAAACTCTTGGTATTGACTTGGATAGGAAGAATGATACAACTTAAGGTGTCCAAAAACATAGCACTAAATAATATTATAGAGATACCCAAAGTTTCATAAGAGTCCTAATTTAAGTGATGGTTGAAGAGAAATTCTTAAGTGCAAATATAGCAATTAGGTTCAATGAGAATTTATTTGACCAATTTAATAGCTACAATACCCTCCATATAAAGAGGACTACAATAGCCTTTGTTTGGAAGCTCATTAGGAGATAAGGTGATGAGAGGAGGGGAGGAAGAAGGTTGTACCTTGAGAGTGCCAACAAAATCCTCTAAAGAAGTAGAGGAATATTAAAAGTGGGAGGAATAGTAGATTGGGTAGCATCATCAAGAAGAATGGGAAGGTTAGAATGAGGAGTTTCAAGAATTGGTTCTATGTGGTTAGATTGATTATGTGGGAATGAGTTTGGGTAGATCTATAGGTTTTTGTTAGGGAGAGCTGCTAATTAGTTTCCTTGATCATTAAGTCTCTCCACACGAATGATATTATTGGCAATGACACCATGTATCTTAAGACAAAAGCCCATGCATTTCTCAGTATCATGGCCATTGATGTTATGATAGTGGCAAAAAACATTAGTGTCAAAGTTTTGTGGGAGTGTAATAGACACATATAAAGGACATATGAGAGGAAGGGTAATTATAATATTAGCTAATAGGAGTTGAGTAAGAACCAACGAAATAGGTTAGTTGAGCGAGTGAGTTTTTGTAAATGTTTGTTTGAAGGTGATGGCATTGGTGAAGGGGTGGGAGGAGTCAACATGACTAGCATTAGGTTTAGGATTTGGTTTTATGGATATTGTAGGAGAGATGGGATTCTGTAAGGGTGGTTTAGAAAATTTGGATGAATAAGATGGAGAAGAGGGACTATATGTGAGCAAATTAGTGTCAAGGAGTTTGTTCTCATAGTCATGTAGGCTAACATAAAGATCATAGAAATGAGCATAGTAGTTAAAGAGTACTTTGTTCTTTGTTTGTTGGAGAAGGTTATCAATGAACAAGCATTATTTCATCAACTCCCCAAAAGAGCATATTGAAATCATAAGACAAAGTCATTTACACATTTGGCGAAACATTGATTGCATTGAAAAATGGAAGAGAAAGTGACTTTCAAGCCAATGTTGACTTGGAAGTGTTATACAAAGACATGTGTGGGATTGATGAAGGAGTAGATGGAGGTATGATGAATGAAGTAGAACCACTCAAGGGAATGATCCTTAAAGGTGCATGGAAAAAGTTTAGCAAGAAGGTGATCATCACACATGAAGTTAAGGTAGGTAGCTTTAAAGGATTAGACATGAGCAGTGAGGTCCCCTTCACCATTGTGCATCTTGATATGAGGGGCCACAAAAAGGAAGAAGTGGATGAGTAAGAATCTCGTGAGAAAGTGGGTTATGGTGCAAGTCTATAGTGATATCCTTACAAGATGCAGAAGGCATGGAATCAACTTTATAGTTGTACTGCTTGAAAATGATGGATATTATATTGTAGAGTAGGATCGCAGTGTTGAAGATATTGAGAAAATTGGCCTCTCTGGAAGAATCAATTGAGTTACATTGAAGTGCAGTATAGACAGAGAGTTGTATGCTAAAGAATAGTCTGATAGACTGCTCTGCATATCTTGCTAGATGGATATCTTGGTTTGTGGATTGGAAGTTATTTAGAGGGATATCTAAAGATGCTAAATATTAAGTTTGAGCCTCCAGTGTGAAGTTGTGGGAAAGTTGTATTCACCAGAGTAAAGTCTACTCCATCTGATTATTCTCTGGTGACAGGGAAAAAGTATTATGCTCCGCATCCCTCCACAATAAAGTATTTTTCTATGTGGTTCTAGAGGGAAGTCAGGGATGGTGATAAGTGCCTACAAATGTAGTGGTTCATGTTTTGGTGGTCCGCAAGCTATCTTTCTTTCATTTCAGTTGAAGACAATGAAGTTCATGTGTTCCGATGAGAAGATTCCTATGGTTAAAGTGGTTAAGGTTCATGCGGTTACTCTTGATGATTATAACGTGCTTGTGGATATCTCCTAATCATTTTCTTATCTTGACATTGGTCTACATTAAGGAATTGTGATCATGTTTGAAGATTGTTCCCAGACAGTGTAATGTGTAACCAATCTTAGCCGACTTGGTTAACTCAAGTTATTACAGAGATTCCTTGAAGACTGTGGAAGCATGTTGTGGCATGGAAGATCATGTTTGAGTCCCAGCTAAGGCATGGCATGATCTACATACATCTTTACTTCATTTCCTTTGAATAATATTGTAATAGGTCAGGACCTATTTTGTAAATGTTTGTAATGCCGACCTTAGATATTGTTCCAAAGGTTGATGATTGTAATGCCGACCTTGATGATCATTCCAAGGTTGATGAAGTGTATAAATACTTGTAGTTGAGTCATGGAAAAGATGTCCTTGAGAGAAGATGGGAAGATAATAAGAAAGCTCCAAAAAGGCAGAGCAGAGTAGAGGTAGAGCAAAGTAGAGGCAAAAGAGAGTAGAGAATGCATGGGTGTTATGTGAATATGTGAATAATAGAGTAGTGACTCAGATCAGTGAGAATGAAGACTTGGGATTCAAAATTTAGCTATTAAATAACTACACCTAGCATAGTGGTAGATACTTAAGCAGTACTCATCATCAAGGCAGTGAGTTGGCAGTGAGCCTTTAATAGGGTTTGATATCCCTCAGGGTTTAACAACCCTTATTGTATTCTTGCTAGGTTTAGGGTTCAGGCAGTGATCCTGCTAGACCTAGTTATACTTCATGGAATTGAGCCAACATGTTCTAGGCCCATGGAGTGACCAAGCCTGAACATTATTTTTTAAAGATTGCAATATATATATATATATATATATATATATATATATATATATATATATATTTAGAGCTAATCCTCTCTGTGGTTTTTCCCTTCTTGGGTTTTCCACATAAAAATATTGGTGTCTATGTGTCATGCTTTTATGGTTATTGTCCATATGCATGTTGTGCTTCTATTTAATTAATTTTGGAAAATGGTTGAAAGCTAAAGGGCATCAAAATATTTGTAGAACACTGATTCAGCCCCCCCTCTCAGTGTTCTTGACCTTCAACAATTCGTATTAGAGCCAAGTTCCTTGGAAAAAGTTTAACAGCTTAAGGAAGATCTGGGATAGTATGATCATTGTAGCAAGAAGATATGGAAATTATGGAAGCTACAACCAACTAGAAGCATCTCTTATGGATCTTGAAAATTCTGAAGTAGAAGTAAGGTATCTAAAAGAAAACTTGCAACAAGTTGATGAGTGCATCTTGAAACTAAAAGAGCAAGTCATGAAATTCAAAGACAAATATAAAGAAGTTAGTGATCAATTGTTATCAGCAAGTGAAGCCCTGAATAATTTGGAAGCAAAAGTTATAGAAAGAACAAGAGAAGAAGATGATCTGAATTTGATTGTGAAGAACAGATCAGAAGATTGTGCAAAACTTGAAGAAGAAATTGCAAATCTAAAAATAGACTTGGAAAAGGCCAAAAGCTTTGAAGAAAAATTCAAGATAAGCACTGCAAAGCTTGATGAAATGATTACTAGCCAAAAGAAAGATGATGACAAGAAAGGTTTGGGATTTGAGAAAGGAGAAAGTTCAAACTCTGGTCAAATAAGCACTAAGTCAAGGCAAAACAAAGGATACTAGTTCAAACTTCCTCCAAAAGTCACCTGGTGAATTGTCTAAGTCGGGATGAATAGAGTTAAGTCTGAAATAGTGTAAAGCATTTGAGTATTTTTGTCTGCATTTTTCCGCTATTCAGTATTTTGATTTACGGTTTTGAAGATATGTTAGGAGGTCAATGATGATTGTTGGATATGAATTCTAGAGTCTCATATGATCTATATTAGGAGCTACGACATGATAGATGAATTAGTCAAGTATGTACTTAAGGGACAAGCTGACAGGTCATGAATTTTGGCTATCTAACCAATAAAATCAAGTGATAGAGCTCTGGTATTCTAGTCTGCTTAGGTCCGCCATTGAAGAAAATGCTCTGCAGTTCTAGCATATGGTTATTGATCAGTGTTTACATCTACATCCATAAGTTTGTCTAGTCTTGATAATTGGCTTGAGAATAATGAGTAACAGAAGTTCAGGATTGTTTTTAGTACAAAGCATTTTTCTTTGGAAATTGTTTGGAAATCTGTAGATCAACTTAGAGTTGAATGATTATGAACTAGATGAGCTTTCAAGGCAATGATTGGGAATGAGATACAACTGAGGATATAATCCTTAAGGTCTAATAGAGGAGGTGAGTCCACATCAAATGAATTCAATATTTTTTGTAAAGAACAAGGGATAAAGAGATAATTGTCTGCTAGGACTCCTCAATAGAATGAAGTTGTTGAAAGGAAGTATAGGACAGTCCAAGAGTTTGCTAGATCAATGATGAAGAAAGCTGACCTACTAGATGTATACTAGAGAAAAGATATACATACTGCCATCTACATTTCAAAACAGAGTTCAAGTCAAACGTGCTACAATAAGAGTCTGGGATAGATCATTGAGAGTACTAATGTGAAGGTTGATGAAGTTAGAGAAAGAATATCAGATCTGAGTAGCTATGAATCAAATGGACCTGTTGAACAAGAAGACAGTCAAGTTAAAGAAGAAGAAGTTCCGGAAAGAATTCCTGAGATCCCTAGAGATTGTGTAGATGTACCACACTGAAGACTAGTTCTTGGGTAAAAAGAGCAAAGGTACATTGGCAAAGAAAAGGAATTGCAGATGAATAGATCAGAGATTAAATTGAGTGAGAATAGAGAAGTGGTGAGAAATAAGGTAAGGCTAAGTGTAAAAGGTACTCACAAATGGAAAATGTTGCTCCGGTGGTACAAATGGAGGCTATTAAGTTGTTTCTAGCCTTTGTAGCACATAAGGACTTCAAATCAGATGTGAAGACTACCTTCTTAAATGCCAGGTTAAAGAAGATATTTATTCAACTAGACTGATGATAAGGAAGCTTGCAGAAGAAAACCTATAGACAGAGTCAAGTCTGAAGCTTTGAGAAGACAAGATATGTTACTCCATAAGTGATAGCATGTGAAGGTTCTAATGTGAGCTAGATATGGTCTGATGTGTACTCCTAAGGGGAGTAATCAGAGAAATAAAAGAAAAAAGGTGTAGCAGTGTAGGCAGTAATCAAAGATGGTTGTTGAAGTCAAGAGGATTATGAAGTTACCTCTTAGGGGAAGTAGGTAGATGATGTTGATATGAATTTGTGATAAAGAGTAGTAAGTATTGCAGTGTTGCTGACAGAGGAAATAGTACAGTACCATCAAGATCCTAAGGTGAGAATTGACAAACCAAGAAGGAGAGAACTTCACATGAAGAACCAAAGTTGTAGTTAGGGAAAGCATCAAGTAAGGGGGAGCAGTCAGTTGAAGAAAGTGCAGAAGTGAGATTGGATCAGAGTAGAAGAGTGCAAGTATGTTCCCTTTGCCATTGATGTCAAAGGGGGAGAGAAGTCATGTGAAAAAATTAGAGGGAAGGAGTGCAAATGTGTAAAGAGAAAGGGGGAGAATTGTATCTTGATGGTTGTTGCAGTTTTTCACATCATATGTTGCCATCAATGACAAAGGGGGAGATTGTTGCAAGTATGTGCCTAATCAGTGTTGTCATTAATGTCAACATATCCTTGTTGTCATTGGTGTCAACTATATCTTATTCTATTACTTGTTTAGAAGTCTTCTGTGTTGAGGATATTGAGAAAATTGGCCTCTCCGGAAGAATCAAGTGAGTTACAGTGAACTGTAGTATAGACAGAGAGTTGTATGCTAAAGAACTGTAACAACGCTCCCAATGGCTGTATCATAGTGGGAGTTGGTATAGTGGGAGTCGGTATAGTGGAGGATGTGGCTATCACCTCTCATCCACACCTCTCCCTCGATAATGCTCGATTTATTATTTAAAGAAGAAATATCTTATCCATGGGGGGTGAGTCATCAGGCATTATGGAAGAAATATCTCGGGAGGCAGTTAAAAAGGGGATGGAGGAGTTAAATAAGGATGCACTGTTTTTGCAGGAAAAAGGGAATAACTCAGGTAAGCATAGCAGATCACAAGAGAGGAGGTGCGTTGCAGGAGAGGGTGATCAGAGAGCTGAGGAGGGGAGTACGATAGTTTTAGAGGTATTTACCTCTGTGCTATTAATTTAGCCACAGAAAATACTGAAACCCAATTACTATCCAGTATGCCAACATTTATTTTGATGCAAATATGTACACTGCCTCTGTCCTTGAATTTATTTTAAGCAATTCCTGCGATCATTGCATTGCACGAGAGGGCATCGCCTTGAGGCATTATGTCAAACAGTTAACGTGACTTGTCTGTGCTTCCTCATTTTTATTTGTGATTCTGCCAACACTGAATTCATACCATCACCCATATGCCCGGGCTTATCAATTTTTTTTAAATTTCTTTTAATGAAAATGATCTCCATTGTCATATGGTGCGCATATCTGTTCATACACCTCATTGTACATATGCTTCATAGTTCACCTTAGGCGCCTATCTATTTTAATGCATCTCCTTTTTGTGTCACAGCCATTCTTCTTAAATGAGATTGGCTCTGAAGAGCTAGTCAAAACAATTAAATATGTACTACATCCTCTCTGAATATTTTAATCTTAGTCCTCTTTAGATTCTGCCAAACAATTAACGTGACTTGTCTTTGCTTCCTCATTTCAGTTGCTTTCTGTCAAACAGTTTGCATGCATTATTTGTGCTCCCTCATTTCAAATGAATCTGGCAAAATAGTTGGTGTGCCTTGTCTATGTTCTCTCATTCTACCAAGCATTTATCCTGCAAAAGTCTACTTTAATGTTGTAGTTTTTGATTATAATGTTTTAGTCAAATGGGGGTCATTTTATTTTGGCTGAAACACTAGCCTTGTGGAAACCTTCGTTTTGAGTTTAAAAATATTATGGCACTAAAATACTTGAGTTGTAGCAATATGGGTTTATGCACTGAACTTTAGTCACGTAAATGCTATTCAGAACTTTTACCACACAATATAAGAACCTAGGAGAACTACTAGATTTCCATTTTGTAAGTATGTACTTTGCATTTTATTTTGCTATGATAAATATGGTAGACAATATGCCAAAATTTAGGTGGAGAATAGACTTGCAATGCCAGTTGCCGTATTTTTATTTTATCCATGCATACCTTTGTGAAGCATGACCAAATTGGGGTCACTACATTTATTACATAGTTGATTTAACTAACAAAGGTCTATTTTTAAATAAAACGACACTATCATCGAAAGCTTCTGTATTGTAGATCTCATTTATCATATTTACTATTGCAAATTTAGAATTTAGTGTTACAGTCTATTTTAGATTACCTCATTTGGTCAAACGAGATGAGATTGGTCTAGGTAATTAGAGTTGTTGTTTGGAGTGGCTCTCTATGGGCCTGGGGCCTGCAAGTGGCTGCTAGGGGAAACTAGTAGAAAAGTTTCATTAATAAGTGATAACTAAATGAAAAACATTGGGGTAAAAACATTAATAAGATAATTTGTCCTCATGCATGGCCTTGAGCACTTGTAAAGGCTAAGGATGCAATGAGAAGGCCTATCTGTCTGCGGGGCGTCGAGTCATCCATCTGCGGGACGTGGATTCAGGCACGATTGAGTCTCCTCGTCTGTATGAGAGGTACTTGGTCCCATGTGTGCCATCCCTTCGAGCACATATGATGACACTCCATATGATTACACTCTAGTATCTAGCACCTTAGGAGTCGTGAGTAGTACCCAACTTATGACTTAGATGAGTACACCTATTTATGACTCTGACTGTAAGCACTGTTCTCCATGTCTTCTCTGTGTCTGATGTGAGTGTTGGCCATCTTGTACCCCCTTATTGTTGTTCATCCGTTTGGGCCTTGTGACTATCTCAGAGCATGGTGGGGTGGTCTCTGAGGAGTCCACATGGTTGGGAGGCATTGCCACCACCATTGGGGACCAGCGAATAGGTTTTGGAGTGCTAGTTGAGATGATCTCTCTCTCGATCACTTCATTCAGTTATTGTATCCTATTCTAGAATATATCATTGTACTTGTAAATGTAGTTATGTAATTGAACTCTCTTAGGAGAGAAGTTGTAATCGTTGAAATTAATGAGAAGAAATGTGATGTTCCTTTATTACTTTATGGATTTCGGTGTGGGTATCAGATCCACCTGTATTTTATGCTTATGGATTCATGTTTTTATCATATGTGAATTGGAACATTTGTTTTGGTGTTTAAAATGCATGGTATCAATCTATCGCATTGACAACTAAATCTGTGTATGTTGGTTACTTATGTCAAAAAAAATTATCTTGCTCCCTTTTGGCTCTTACCCTTCAGGGTTACGTAGCGAGATGTTAATAGTCTAATAGACTGCTCCACATCTCTTGCTAGATGATGATCTTGGTTTGCGGATTGTAAGTTATTTAAAGGGATGTCTAAAGATGCTAAATACTGAGTTTGAGCCTCCGGTGTGAAGTTGTGAGAAAGTTGCATTCACCCGAGTAAAGTCTGCTCCTTCTGATTATTCCCTGGTGACAGGGAGAAAGTATTATGCTCTACATTCCTCCGCAATAAAGTATTTTTCTCTGTGGTTCTAGAGGGAAGTCTGGGATGATGATAAGTGTCTACAAATGCAGTGGTTCATGTTTTGGTGGTCTACAAGCTATCTTTCTTTCATTTCAGTTGAAGACAGTGAAGTTCATGTATTTCGGTGAGAAGATTCCTATGGTTAAAGTGGTTAATGTTCATGTGGTTTCTCTTGATGATTGTAACATGCTTGTGGATGTCTCCTAATCATGTTCCTATCTTGACATCAGTCTGCATTAACGAATTGAGATCGTGTTTGAAGATTGTTCCCAGACAGTGTAACATTTAACCAGTCTTAGCCAACTTGGTTAACTCTAGTTATTGTGGAGATTCCTTGAAGATTGTTGATGCAGGAGCATCCCTGGTTTAAGAGAAATCTTGCATCAACCAAAAACATTTGCATTTCAGTTTGTTTGTAGTTCAGTTTGTTTCTTTTCCAGTTCAGTTTAGGCAGTTCAGTCAGAAACAGTTTCAGCTTGTGGTCCGGTATTGCCATTTCACATCTCGTGGATCTAGACTCAGCATCTACATTCATTCATCTACATCATATCAAGAATTCAAAGCATTTGGGTTAGTTACCGGAAAGATATCGCTATCAGAAGTTGATTGTTTTCTCAGAGCAGAGCATCTGGACAGTCTCAGACAATCAGCTAAAGGAGAAGGCTTGCGGATCACTCCTTGACTTGCAGATCTTAATGACACATCATGCACTATTTTTTGGTTCATGACCGACCGTCCCCAAGGGTCTGCACATTGTTCCATTCATTTGAGGAAGTGTTCTATGCATTTAGGTCCGACCTATCTGTGAACACGCTATAGCTCTTCCTTGGAGTTTGTGATCTTCCTTGGCTGACGTGGAGGAATTTATTGGTCTGGAGTTGATATATATTGATGTAATAGATCCTTAGGAAAGTAGTTCTCATGATTTAGAAGATAAATAGTTCAAATTTTATGTGAAGGAGCTTCAAAGCTTTATCTTATGCATGTATGTAATCAAGGCTGTGAGCCCTAATTGTAAGCCCACATGTCACCGACTGATTTGTATTTGAATTCTTTGATATACTAAATGACTGAATCTGCATTTGATTAATATATTTAAGTTGTTTCCATTGTGTTTACTCTTGCTGCATGGTCTAGACAGTTCATTTTGTGAACCCTCTTACCGTGACTGCACCAAGTGGTATTAGAGCGAAAGTTTGAATCTTTGGGAGAGAATTAAGTGAAGTTGGTGTAGGAATTCTTTAAGATCTTGTTGTGGACAGATCACTAAATTGAGGCAGGTTAATTATGTTGCAACCGATCGCCGATTTGAGGCAGTTGTCACCTTGTAGCCCAATCGCTGAACCTACGGTAGTTTACACTTGATCCTAGGAAGAATGCCCACCAAGGAGAGTTGCTGCTATTAGAACAATGGCTTGTAGAATAGATGAGATGATGGAGATGATGAGAACAATGTGAATTTGTTTGGATGCTATTGAGAAAGATAGGTGAAGAGGATTGACACGGAGACCTAATGTTGAAAGCGATGATGAGGAAGAATTTCAATCCATTGAACAAACTGGCAAAACCCTAGAAGGTGATGAAGAAAAAGAATCAAATCAAGTGAAGATGTTGCGAGCTATTTCAAAAATTGGAAAGAGACCTAGAGTTGATGTGCCGAACTATACTGGTAATTTGAACCCTAAAGAATTGATTGACTGGATAAATGACATGGAAGAATATTTTGAATATGAAGAGATTGGATATTTGGAGAAGGTGAAATTTGCAAAGACAAAGTTGAAAGGACATGCTGCTATATGGTGGAAAGAAGTTCAGTTGGAAAGAAATAGAAGAGGAAAAGAAAAGATTACAAAGTGGGACCAGATGGTGACAAAGTTGAAGAATCAGTTTATACCTGTTGACTTTGAGTTGGAGTTGTTGAAGAGATTGCAAAACCTAAGACAAAAGGAGAAATCTGTGAAAGGGTACACTGAAGAATTTCACAAGATGTTCATAAGAATAGGACATAGTGAAGCAAGCAAGGAGAAAGTGACTAGATACATCAATGGACTGAGGTTGAACATTCAAGAAGAACTAAGATTGGTAAGGATGACATCTTTGGAGGAAGCATATCAGTTTGCCCTAAAAGCTGAAGAGAAGCTAAATAAGAGGCATAATCAGAGACAGAGAGGAAGAGGAGGTAAATTTCAGAGAGGTAGAACATTTTCCGGAGGAGACAGATCATATCTGGAGTAGAACAAGTTTGACAACCCAGTTAAGAAGGATGATAGAGATAACAATGCTTACCGGAGAGATGAGAAATTTTTTTACCGGAGAGGAAACCCTAGTACATAATGAAATGAAGGATATAGGAGAGAAGGAAGAGGATTGGATAAGAGAACATTTAGAGGTACTTGTTTGAAGTTTTGAGGTGAAGGACATAGAGCATTTGAGTGTAATCAGGGTAGTACAAGTAAGAGGATAGAAAGTTGTGGAAGAGCAGCCTATGTTGAAGAAGAATCTGTTGAGTTAGATGACCCCTGTTTAGTTGGTAAACCAGAAAAAGGAGAATCACTTGTGATGAGGAGAATACTATTTCAAACAGAGATAAATGAGGAACCACCATAGAGGAAAAGTTTGTTTAGAACTAGATGCAAATCATGAGGTAAGTGTTGTAAAGTTGTGATTGATAGTGGTAGTTCAAATAACCTAGTTTTAGAGGAGATGGTGACTAAGCTGAAGTTGGAAAGATTGAAACACCCTAAACCCTATTAGATAGCATGGATTCAGGATTATCATAAGATACTGGTGAGTGAACAATGTTTGGTGAAATTTCATATTGGATCCTATCATGATGAAGTCTTGTGTGATATTATGCCTATGGATGTTTGTCATTTGTTGTTGGGTAGACCTTGGCAGTATGAGAGAAAAACTATACATGATGGGAGAAAGAATACATACACTATAACAACAAATGGAAAGAGAATTACTTTGATTCCTTTAGAAGATGATCCTAAAGATGTGGTATGTGGAAATGCTAGAATCTGTTTGGTAGATGGAAGAAAATTTATGGATGGTTTGAGACATGAGAATATGTGCTATGCCTTGATTCCTAAGAAGCCTGACATACTGAAGAAATTGACTGAAGAAGAACAACTAGAAGAGATAAGAGAGTTGTTGATAGAGTATGAAAACATCATATCAGATAATGTACCTGATGGATTGCCACCTATAAGGAGTATCAGTCATCACATGGATCTTATACCGGGAGCAAGTTTGCCTAACAAAGCAGCACACCAGATGACACCAATAGAAAATGAAGAATTGAATAGACAAATACAAGAATTGTCGAGGAAAGGTCTGATTATAGAAAGCTTGAGTCCTTGTGCAGTACCTGCAGTGTTAGTACCTAAGAAAGATGGAGAATGGAGAATGTGTACTAATTCTAGATCAATAAACAAGATCACAGTTAAGTATAGATTCCCTTTACCTAGGATGGATTATATCATGGATTGTTTGAGTGGAACAAAATATTTCACAAAGATAGACTTGAAGAGTGGATACCATCAGATCATAATCAGAGAAGGTGATGAATGGAAGACTACTTTTAAGACAAATGAAGGATTGTATGAGTGGTTAGTGATGTCCTTTAGATTGACAAATGCACCGAGTACTTTCATGAGATTGATGAATGAAGTCTTGAAGAAATTCTTGGGTAAGTTTGTGATTGTGAACTTGGATGATATTCTAATTTTTAGTAAGACAAAAGAGGAACGTTTGTGGCATATTAGACAAGTTTTGTAGAGGTTGAGAGAAGAGAAATTGCTGATAAACATCAAGAAATGTAGTTTCATGAAGGAAGAACTAGTGTACTTCAGATTTGTGATTTCTATGGAAGGATTGAAGATGGACCATGAGAAAGTGAGAGAAATTATTGAATGGCCTACACCAGAGAGCATTGGAGAGGTTAGATCATTTCGTGGATTAGCTAGTTTCTACCAAAAGTTCATTAGACATTTCAGTTTAGTATGTAACCCTATGACAGAGACAATGAGAGGTGACTTAAAAGATTTCAAGTGGACATCTAGAGAAGATAAGAGTTTTGAGTTGTTGAAGCAAAAAGTGACAGAGCAACCTATTTTGGCATTACTGGATTTCAATAAGGTATTTCATGTTGATTGTGATGCAATTGGAGCAGTATTAAGTCAAGAAGGTAGACCTGTAGCTTATTTTAGTGAGAAGTTGAATGATGCAAGGAAAAGATATTCAGTCTATGATCAAGAGTTCTATGCCATAATTCAAGCCACAAAGAAGTGGAGACATTACTTGTTGCCTAAGGAGTTTGTGTTGTATACAGATCATCAAGCTTTGCAATATTTGAACAGTCAAGGTAAGTTGAATTGGAGACATATGAGATGGGTGGAGTTCATGCAGAGTTATACTTTTGTGTTGCACAGTTATACTTTTGTGTTGAAGCAAAGGAGTGGAAAATCAAACAAAGTTGTTGACACATTGAGTAGAAGAAGAAATTTGTTGATAGAGATGAAAGTTGAAGTGTTGGGTTTTGATGAGTTGAAGAACATGTATGAGGGAGACACTGATTTTGCAGAACCTTGAAAAGTGTGTAAGGAACTTGTTGTGACAGATAGGAGTAAGTGGTTGGATTATTTCATTCAGGAAGATATGTTGTTCAAAGGAAGTCAGTTGTGCATACCTAGAAGTTCAATGAGAGATAATTTGATCAAGGAGAAACACAATGGTGGATTGGCAGGACATTTTGGCATTGATAAGATAGTGGCATTGGTAAGTGAAAATTATTTTTGGCCTCAGATACATAAGGATGTTCAGAAATTTGTCCAGAGTTGTAGAGTTTGAAGACATGATATTTCCACAGTCCATGATATGAATCTAAAAACTTCTGGTTTAAACTGTGTTGTAGAGTTTGTCAAGTTGCAAAAGGAGGTAGTCAGAATACTGGATTGTATAAACCTTTGACAGTACCGGAGAGACCTTGGGAAGACATAAGAATGGATTTTGTAATGGGATTGCCGAAGACACAAAGAAGACATGATTCAATATTTGTAGTGGTTGACAGATTTTCAAAGATGGCTCATTTTATACCTTACAAGAAGACAACTGATGCAGTGCATGTAGCTGACCTATTTTTCAAGGAGATTGTGAGATTGCTTGGATTACCTAAAAGTATAGTTTCAAATAGAGACACAAAGTTTGTTGGATACTTTTGGAGGACACTTTGGAAGAAGATGAAGACAGATTTGAAATTCAATTCTACTTTTCATCCATAGATAGATGGACAGATAGAGGTAGTGAATAGGAGTTTGGGAAACTTGTTGAGATGTTTGGTTGGAGAGAAAGCCAGAAGTTGGGATTTGATTCTTTCACAAGAAGAGTTTGCATACAATAATGCAGTGAATAGGAGCACTGGATGAACACCTTTTGAGATTGTGACCAGAGTGAACCCTAAAGGAGTGGCAGAATTAAGAGATATCAACATCGAAGAGAAGAGGAGTGCAAAAGTAGAAGAATTTGTAGATCATATGAAGACAGTGCATAATCAGGTGAAGAAGCATTTGGAGGATATAAACAGTAAGTACAAAGAGAAGGAAGATGAGAAGAGAAGACATAAGGAATTTGAAGTTGGAGATGAAGTGATGGTGTACTTGAGAAAAGAAAGATTTCCAGTTGGGACATATAACAAGTTGAAGATGAAGAAGTTTGTGCCTTGTAAGATACTCAGGAAATTTCATTCAGGAAATGCATATGAAGTGGAATTACCAGAGACCTTGGGTATATCACCTATTTTCAAAATTATAGACCTCTATCAGTATCATGAAGTAGAGCTTAGTGATAGCATGGAAGAAGACTTGAAGAAGCAGTTACCACAACAAGCACCAGAGCAGATTGAAGACATCTTGGACAAAAAAGTTGGACACAACAATAGAGCAAGACAATACAAAGAATATCTTGTATAGTGGAAAGGTAGACCGAAAGAAGATTCATCATGGATTTCTTAGGCTGAGGTGGACTGTCTTGGTTCTCCCCTAGCCCAGCAAAGTGAGGGACTCACTTTTTCATTAACCATGGATGTCTAAAATAGGACCATCCCTGGTTCAAGAGAAATCTTGCATCAACCAAAAACATTTGCATTTTAGTTTATTTGTAGTTCAATTTGTTTCTTTTCCAGTTTAGTTTAGGCAGTTCAATCAGAAGTAGTTTCATCTTGTTGTCTAGTATTAGCATTTCACATCTCATGGATCTGGACTTAGCATCTACATTCATTCATCTATATCATATCAAGAATTCAGAGTATTTGGATTAGTTACTGAAAAGATATCGCTATCAGAAGTTGACTATTTTCTCAGAGCAAAGCATCCAGACAGTCTTAGACAATCAGCTAAAGGAGAAGCCTTGTGGATTACTCCTTGACTTGCAGATCTCAATGACGCATCATTCACTTTTCTTTGGTTTGTGGACGACCTTCCCCAAGGGTCCGCACATTGTTCCATTCATTTGAGGAAGTGTTCTATGCATTTAGATCTGACCTATCTGTGAACACATTACAAGTCTTCATTGGAGTTTGTGATCTTCCTTGGCCAACACGGACGAATCTATTAGTTCAGAGTTTATATATATTGATGTAATAGATCCTTAGGAAAGTAGTTCTCATGATTTAGAAGATAAATAGTTTAGATCTTATGCAAAGGAGCTTCAAAGATTTATCTTGTGCATGTATGTAATCAAGCCTGTGAGCCCTAATTGTAAGCCCACATGTCGGTGACCGATTTGTATTTGAATTCTTTGATATACTAAATGACTGAATTTGCATTTCCTTAATATCTTTGGGTTGTTTCCATTGTGTTTACTCTTGCTGCATGGTCCGGATAGTTCATTTTATGAACCCTCCTATCATGAATGCACCAATTGTGGAAGCATGTTGTGGCATGGAAGATCATTTTTGAGTCCCAGCTAAGGCGTGGTGTGATCTGCATACATCTTTACTTCATTTTCTTTGCATGATATTGTAATAGGTCAGGACCTATTTTGTAAATGGTTGTAGTGCCGACCTTGGAGATTGTTCCAATGGTTGATGATTGTAATGCTGACCTTGATGATCATTCCAAGGTTGATGAAGTGTATAAATACTTGTAGTTGAGTCATGGAAAAGATGTCCTTGAGTGAAGATGGGAAGATAATAAGAAAGGTCCAAAAAGGTAGAGAAGAGAAGAGGCAAAGTAGAGTAGAGGCAGAAGAGAGTAGATAATGCATGGGTGTGATGTGAATATGCAAATAATAGAGCAGTGACCCAGATAGGTGAGAATGAAGACTTGGAATTCAGGATTCAGCTATTAAATGACTTCACCTGGCATAGTGATAGATACTTAAGTAGTACTTAGTTTTCATGTACAATCTGATTGGAAGCAAGCTTTCATCATCAAGGCAGTGAGCTGGCAGTGATCCTTCAATAGGGTTTAACAACCCTTATTTTAATCTTGCTAGGTTTAGGGTTGAGGCAGTGAGGCCGCTAGACCTAGTTGTACTTGATGGTAGTGAGGGAGCATGTTCTAGGCCCATGGAGTGACCAAGCCTGAACATTATTTGGGAAGATTACATTATATATTTGAGAGCTAATCCTCTCCATGGTTTTTCCCTTCTTGGGTTTTCCACGTAAAAATCTTGGTGACTATGTGTCATGCTTTTATGGTTGTTGTTCATATGCATGTTGTGTTTCTATTTAATTAATTTTGGAAAATGGTTGAAAGTTAAAGGGCATCAAAAGATTTGTAGAACACTGATTCACCCCCCATCTCAGTGTTCTTGACCTTCAATAGATAATACCTAGTTGAACTAGATCTGAAACATGGTCAAAGTCAACTGATGATTCAATCTTTGTGAGTTGTAGTACTGTCGGGAGCAGATACATGTCAATCAGGCTTAGACTTATTATACACCATTCATCGACCCACTCCTTTAACTATATTAATGTGGATATTGTTTGATTGTATTAATAGATGGAGCTTAAAAAATCTCTATCGAGGAGGTCTAATTGACGGGAGAGAGAGGATGAGTCACTAATTGACTCTCCATCTTCACAACCAAGCAAGGGCCATTAATTATTTGATAGAAATTCATAGGAAATTTGATTTTGGGACATATTTTGTATGCCTAGATGGCTTTGTATACATATTTTTGTATTTTACCAACATATATCTTTGTATATGTCTGTATGGCTTTGTTTGTACATGCCTATATGGCTTTATATATACACTATATATTATTTTCATGACATTATGTATATGACATTTTACATTAAATATAATATGATGATCAATTATGGTTATAGGTTAGATATTGTATCATGCTTAAACGTTTCGATATTGTATACGTGTTCTTCAATGTTTCCATGAAATACTATTATGTTCAATTATAATTCAATATATGTGTCAAGTATGGTTTGATTAATTCAAATATTTTGATAGTATCCTTGCAAAATATATTTTATGCATATCTTGCAATCATTACATTCCATGAGTCTGCATTTCTTTGAGGCATCATGTCAAACAATTCACACGCCTTGTCTATGCTTCCACACTTTACATACATGTCAACAAGGGCAGGTACAAATATAACATGTGACAAAATTCCTATATCCTTTATGCTTTGATGGTTGTCCACACCCTCTTCCAAAGATTCCATTTTGGCATAGGCAAGGAGGATGTTGGATAAGGTTATGGAATTTGGCTTAACACCCACTAATTGCATTTTCTTGAAAATTTCTTTATAGCCTTATCAAAAAATACATTTTGTGCATATCTTGCAATCATTACATTCCATGAGATGATATTTATTTGAGGCATCATGTCAAATAGTTCATGTGCCTTGTCTATGCTTCCACACTTTGCATACATGTCTCCTAGGGCAGTTGGAACTACAACATCTGTCAAAATTCCCATATCCTTTATGCTTTGATGGATGTCCATACCCTATTCTAAAGATCACATTTGGGAATAAACAAGGACGAGTTGGCTTAGGTTGTGGAATTTGGCTTTACACTCACCAATTGCATTTTCTTGAATGTTTTTAAAGCCTTATAAAAAACCATTTTGTGCATATCTTGCAATCATTGCATTCCATGAGACAACATTTCTTTGATGCATCATGTCAAACAGTTCACCTACCTTGTCTATGCTTCATCACTTTGCATACATCTCTCGTAGGGTAGTTGTAACTACAACATCTGATGAACTTCCCGTATCCTTTATGCTTTGATGGATGTCCATACCCTATTTTGAAGATCCCATTTGGGCATAGACAAGGAGGATGTCAGCTAAGGTTGTGGAATTTGGATTTACACCTACCAATTGCATTTTCTTGAAATTTTATAAAGCCTTATAAAAAATCCATTTTGTGCATATCTTGTAATCATTACATTCCATGAGATAGTGTTTCTTTGAGCCATCATGAATGGGATCAAGTCACTTCCTAAAATGCATCTCTAATAATAACTATAGATTCTTAATATTTCTTTCCTTTTTTATATGTAGTCATACGAAGCCATAATGAGTAGGGATCTCAATCAGATAATAAAAGATCATTATAATCAAAGTCATGAATTCATAGATATAGTCATACATCTTTATCACAACAAAAAATAATTGTAACTCCTAGAGTACAAGAACAAGTATTACCAACCCAAGTATCAATCCTAGTTTCCGCTTAGCCACCCTCATAGTGGAGTATATAGTTTCACAAGGGTCATGATACAACATGCACAACCACCTATAATTTGTAAACATTTTTGACTATACAACAACTTCATCCATTAGATCATTTCAAATCAATTATTTCCAATTCCTTACTTATGTCTATGCCTCACTTATTCAACACATTACCCATAGTTGACAAATGCATGCAAGACCTACTTGATACACTAGTCCATTCCCTTCTACAAGACTAAGTGACATCTTAACTTAACTAGACTTAGATTTATTTATAACGAGGGTTATATCAACTCCAATGGGCCAAATTGCAAGTGTACAAGGGAACACCTTAACAATCAAGGAAATAATAAATATCTACAACTAACATAGCCATAATTATAGACCTACAAAATAACCATAATCTAGCCTTCAAAAATCTACCAAGGTAACAATTTTTCCTTTAAAGAAATACTATTTAGTTGCACTCTCTATTAATGGGTGGCTATGAAACACACTAGAAGGCCTCATGTTTGATCAACTCCTTAAATTTCCCCCTACCACCTATGACTTGGGTTACTTTACCACAAAGACATCTGTGTTGTTGGCTCACACACTTACAATGCACATAGATTAGATATAATTTATAAAGGGACTAATTTGACATAGAATCTATATGAAACATAGGTTATAATCTTGTTTTATATTATCACCAATCATAACTTTGTCAAACAATTCACGTGCCTTGTCTATGCTTCCACACTTTGCATACATGTCTCATAGGACAGTTGCAACTATAACATCTGATGAAACTCTCATATCCTTTATGCTTTGATGGATATCCATACCATGTTTCAAAGATCCCATTTGGGCACAGATAAGGACGATGCCAGCTAAGGTTGTGGAATTTGGCTTTACACCCACCATTTGCATTTGCTTGAAAGTTTCTAAAGCCTTATCAAAAAATCCATTTTCTGCATATATTGCAATCATTGCATTCCATGAGACAACATTTCTTCGAGCCATCATGTCAAATAGTTCATGTGCATTGTCTATGCTTCCACGCTTTGCATACATGTCTCATAAGGCAATTGCAACTACAACATCTTATGATATTCTAATATCCTTTATGCTTTGATGGATGTCCATATCCTATTATGAAGATCCCATTTGGGCATAGACAAGGAGGATGTTGGCTAAGGTTGTGGAATTTGATAATAAAACTTGATATACATCCTTGAATTCACTCATAATTAATAAATTTATCATATAGTTACCTATGTGGCCCCCATTAGTGTTCTCATAACATTAACGAAAGGTAATGGCCAAGTAGGTAATGGCTTCCAGTAGCATTGACCTGCCCACCCCGACGTTTTGACACAGTCAGTTTGGCCCCACGAGGTGGGAAGAAGAAAATATGCTTGTTGGTGCCTTTTCATTGCTCTCAAATGACGCATTTTGCAAGAATGCAAATGTTGTTGGCACAGTCAAAAGGTCTAGAGTTGACCAAAACTGAGATAAGGTATTGTGGAGGGACCCGACATCCACCTATAGGTCCAGAAAAAACATTCGTAGGTGTCATAGATCGAGAGAAAAGACAGCCAAAAATTTTTCAACTTTTTGCTCTTTAGGCTCTTTAAAGACTCCTAGTACAATGTATCCTAGAACAATTGGGAGACTTGGGAGATAATAAAAGTTGAGAGAGGTTATTATGGAGGGACCCTACATGCAACTATAGGTTTAGATAGAATAGTCGTAGGTGCCACAGATTTCGAGTACTAGTCTGTCATAGTTTGGCAATTTTTTACACTTATGTCTATTAAGAGACTTTGGTGGAATAGTATAGCTCGGAAGGATCAAGAGACCTTTGGAACAAACTAAGGGCTCCCCTAGCATTTACCTACCTACACAGATGTGTTTCCACTATTGGTTTGGACCAACGACATAGAAACAAAATTTATTCTCGCCGACAATTTTCATTGAACACAAATGACGCTTTTTGGGACTTTTGAAATATTGTTGCAACAACCAAATAGAATGAACATCTCAAAACCTGAGAGAGGTTATTCTGGATAGACTCTACATGCAGCTATAGGTTCAGATGGAACAGTCGTAGGTGCCATGGATTTTGAGAACCAGCCCGTCATAGTTTGCAAATTTTTGGCACTTAGGGCTCTTAAGAGACTTTGTCATAATAGTGTAGCTTGAAAGGATCAGGAAACCTATGGAACAAACCAAGGCCTCCCCTAGCATTCACCTACCCACACAGACATGTTGGCACTGTTGGTTTGGCCCCACAATGAACCAAATAAAAATTATGCTCGCTGACAACTTTTCATTGAACACAAACGACACTTTTTGCAACTTTTGAAATATTGTCACCACGACCAAATGGAATTAACATTTCAAAAATTGAGAGAATATATTGTGGAGGGACTCTACATGCATCTATAGGGTCAAATGTAACAGTCATAGGTGCCATGGATTTTGAGTACCAGTCCATCATAGTTTGGTAGTTTTTGGCACTTAGGGCTCTTAAGAGACTTTGTCATAATAGTGTAGGTCAGAAGGATTAGGAGACCTGTGGAACAAAATGAGTCCTCCCCTAGCATTCACCTACCCACATTGACATTTTAGTGTTGTCAGTTTGGCTCCACGATGCACAAAAAAAAAATTATGCTCGCTGAGAGCTTTTCATTGAACACAACTAACACTTTTTGCAACTTTTGAAATATTATCGCCACGACCAAATAGAATGAACATTTCAAAAACTAAGTGAGGTTATTATGAAGGGACCCTACGTGACCTTGTAGGTCTAGACAAAACATTCCTAGGTGCCACAAATTCTGAGAAGTAGTCCGTCAAAATTTTGCAATTTTTGGCACTCATGGCTCTTAAGAGAAAGTGTTGGCACAATGCAGCCGGAATGATCAGGATAGTTGAGGTGTGAAACATGACCTTTCCTAGTGTTTAACCACCCAACTAGACATGTTGGTGTAGTTGGTTTGGGCCCACGATGCATGAAATGAAATTTATGTTCATCGACAACTTTTCATTGAACATAACTAATACTTTTTGCAACTTTTGAAATATTGTTGCCACAACCAAATGGAATGAACATTTAAAAAATTGAGAGAATTTATTATGGAGGGATCCTATGTGACTCTGTAGCTCCATATGGAACATTCCTAGGTGCCACAAATTCAGAGAAACAGTCCATCAAAGTTTGGCACTTAGGGCTCTTAAGAGAAAGCATCGACATAGTGCAACAGGAAATGATCGAGATAGTTGAGGTGGGAAACATGACCTTTCCTAGCATTCACCTGCCCACTTGGATGTGTTGACACTATTGGTTTGGCTCCATGACACATGAAACAAAATTTATGCTATGAGACAACTTTTCATTGAACACAACTGATGTTTTTGCAACTTTTGAAATATTGTCGATATGACCAAATGGAATGAACATTTCATAACCTGAATGAAGTTATTGTGGATGGACTCTATGTGAACTTGTAGTTCTAGACAGAACATTCCTAGGTGCTACAAATTTTGAAAAATAGTCCTTCAAAGTTTTGCAAATTTTGGCACTTAGGGCTCTTAAGAGAAAGCATCAACACAGTGTAACAGGGAAGGATCGGGATAGTTGAGGTGTGAAATAGAAACTTGCCTAGCATTCACCCGCCCACCCAAATGTGTTGACACTGTCGGTTTGGCCCCATGATGTACAAAATAAAATTTATTCTATGAGACAACTTTTCATTGAACACAACTGACATATTTTGCAACTTTTGAAATATTGTCACCACCACCATATGGAATGAACATTTCAAAAACTGAGAGAAGTTATTGTGGAGAGCCCCTATGTGACCATAGAGGATATCAATAGAACTAAAATTAGAGGACATCAATAGAATTGAAATTATAGACATGATCATACATATATACAAATATAAATCAGCTATACATATAAATGACATGAGAAAGTGTACATAATCATACACATAAACAAGAGTGTTGTACATAATAATACACATAAACAAGAGTATTTCACATAAGTAAATCATAAGAGATATGATATTAGAGACATGATTGTAGATAAGGAACAAAATTTTACTTATACAAATATACAAATCAGCTTTATATATTTACAAATGAGCATGAAATTACATTTTTTTCATTTACAATCAATCAAATGAACCATCTGGGTCTACTCTACTTTTTATTATGTCAAGTATTGCCTCATGGTCAGACTCATGAACCTTCCACAAGGTCTTGTTCAACGGTCTACCCCCATATTTGATCAAATGAATGTTTGATGCCACAACAAGGTTAGAATAATGAAGAATCTTCCTATGTGTTTCAAAGTCCTCGAACAACCACACATTAGACTTCTTCACTGGGTACCTTCTAAGCCATGTTCCAGTAACAACCACTAATCTTATAGGGTACTCGATGTTTTCTCCATCTATAACAAGGGCATCTAATTTCTTTTTTGCCTCAACACAACAACAAAAATAATAATATGTTCCTTCTTCATTGTCTTCAGCTGTAATAACTACATAAACATGCCCTGCATTGATATGTGCATTCAGTTTGATGCATATACTTCAACAAGACAAAAAAAACTACAAAATAAGATGGAATATTGAATTTTATTAAATTTGAATGTTGATAATGTTGCAAGTATGTGCATAATCGGTGTTGTCACTAATGTCAACATGTCCTTTTTGTCATTGGTGTCAACTATATCTTATTCTATTACTTGTTTAGAAGCCTTGTGTGTTGAGGATATTGAGAAAATTGGCCTCTCTGGAAGAATCAATTGAGTTATAGTGAAGTGCAGTATAGACAGAGAGTTGTATGCTAAAGAACAGTTTGATAGACTGCTCTGCATATCTTACTAGATGGATATCTTGGTTTGTAGATTGGAAGTTATTTAAAGGGATGTCTGAAGATACTAAATACTAAGTTTGAGCCTCCAGTGTGAAGTTGTGAGAAAGTTGTATTCACCAAAGTAAAGTATGCTCCATCTGATTATTCTCTGGTGACAGGGAGAAAGCATTATGTTTCACATTCCTCCACAATAAAGTATTTTTCTATACGGTTCTAGAGGGAAGTCAGGGATGCTGATAAGTACCTACAAATGTAGTGGTTCATGTTTTGGTGGTTCGCAAGCTATCTTTCTTTCATTTCAGTTGAAGACAGTGAAGTTCATGTGTTCCGGTGAGAAGATTCCTATGGTTAAAGTGGTTAAGGTTCATATGGTTACTCTTGATGATTATAACATGCTTGTGGATATCTCCTAATCATTTTCCTATCTTGACATTGGTCTACATTAAGGAATTGAGATCATGTTTGAAGATTGTTCCCAGATAGTGTAATATGTAACCAGTCTTAGCCAACTTGGTTAACTCTAGTTATTACAGAGATTCCTTGAAGATTGTGGAAGCATGTTGTGGTGTTGAAGATCATGTTTGAGTCCTAGCTAAGGTGTGGCATGATCTACATACATCTTTACTTCATTTCCTTTGCATAATATTGTAATAGGTCAGGACCTATTTTGTAAATGTTTGTAATGCCAACCTTAGATATTGTTCCAATGGTTGATGATTGTAATGCCGACCTTGATGATCATTCCAAGGTTGATGAAGTGTATAAATACTTGTAGTTGAGTCATGGAAAAGATATCCTTGAGAGAATATGGGAATATAATAAGAAAGGTCCAAAAAGGCAGAGCAGAGTAGAGGTATAGCAGAGTAGAGGCAGAAGAGAGTAGAGAATGGGTGGGTGTTATGTGAATATGTGAATAGCAGAGCAGTGACTCAGATCAGTGAGAATGAAGACTTGGGATTCAAAATTTATCTATTAAATAACTACACCTAGCATAGTGGTAGATGCTTAAGCAGTACTCATCATCAAGGCGATGAGTTGGTAGTGAGCCTTCAATAGGGTTTGATATCCCTTAGGTTTTAACAACCCTTATTGTAATCTTGCTAGGTTTAGGGTTGAGGTAGTGATCTTGCTAGACCTAGTTATACTTCATGGAAATGAGCCAACATGTTCTAGGCCCATGGAGTGACCAAGCCTGAACATTATTTTTTAAAGATTGCAATATATATATATATATATATATATATGTATATATATGTATATATATATATGTATATATATATATATGTATATATATATATGTATATATGTATATATATATATATGTATATATATACATATATGTATATATATACATATATGTATATATATAGATATATGTATATATATATATATGTATATATATATATATGTATATATATATATATATATGTATATATGAGAGCTAATCCTCTCTGTGGTTTTTCCCTTCTTGGGTTTTCCACGTAAAAATGTTGGTGTCTATGTGTCATGCTTTTATGGTTGTTGTCCATATGCATGTTGTGCTTCTGTTTAATTAAGTTTGGAAAATTGTTGAAAGCTAAAGGGCATCAAAATGTTTGTAGAACACTGATTCAGCCCCCCCTCTCAGTGTTCTTGACCTTCAACAATTGGTATCAGAGCCAAGTTCCTTGGAAAAAGTTTAATAGCTTAAAGAAGATCTAGGATATATGATCATGGTAGCAAGAATATATGGAAATTATGGAAGCTACAACAACCTAGAAGCAACTCTTATGGATCTTGAAAATTCTGAAGTAGAAGTCAGGTATCTAAAAGAAAACTTGCAACAAGTTGATGAATGCATCTTGAAACTAAAAGAGCAAGTCATGAAATTCAAAGACAAATACAAAGAAGTTAGTGATCAATTGTTATCAACAAATGAAGCCCTGAACAATTTGGAAGAAAAAGTTATAGAAAGAACAAGAGTAGAAGATGATCTGAATTTGATTGTGAAGAACAGATCAGAAGATTGTGCAAAACTTGAAGAAGAAATTGCAAATCTAAAAATAGACTTGGAAAAGGCCAAAAGCTTTGAAGAAAAATTCAAGATAAGCACTGCAAAGCTTGATGAAATGATTACTAGCGAGAAGAAAGTTGATGAAAAGAAAGGTTTGGGATTTGAGAAAGGAGAAAGTTCAAACTCTGGTCAAATAAGCACTGAGTCAAGGCAAAACAAAGGATACTAGTTCAGAAATCAAAGAAGAAGACCTAGAAGACCTTTGATCAGACAACCAAATGCTCAAAGGTACTCATCTTTTCATGGTTATTGTAATTCATGTAATAAGTTCAGTCATAAGGCTACTCAATGTAGGAGCAGAATAAATCAAAAGGTTCCATCATTCTCTAGTCAGTGTTTCAATTGTCATAGAGCAAGTGAATGTAGAAATTAGATCAAGAAAAGTTTCAACAATGTGAGAAATGAAAAATCCTTTAAAGGAAGATGTTTTACTTGCAATAAAATTGGTCATAAAGCTGTTGTATGCAGAAGTAAAGTGATTCAAAATCCTATTAGGTGCAATGCTTTCTATAAAATGGGACACATGGCAAATGAGTGTAAAATTCAAGTGAGAAATGACTATGGCAAGATTAGGACAATTGAATCCTTTAGTGGCTACTGTTATATATTCAATAAATTTGGGCATAAAGCTAACCTACATAGGTGAAGGATGAATGAAAGGAACACTGGTAAGAAAAATACTATGTGCTTTAATTGCAACAAGCCTGGACATATTGCAAGATTTTGCAGAAGTACGAACATGAAGAAGGATAATCAAGAAGAATTGAAGAAATCAGTGGAAAAGGTTGATTTGGCAGAAGTCAAGAAGGAGATGGACAAGGTCTGGGTCAAGAAAGACATAAATGAAGTCAGATATGAGTCTGCACTAGATTCTAGAGCAGATACTTCCTCCAAGAAGTAAACTGGGAACTCTAGCTCAAGGGGACCTGTATTGAAAATTCTAAATCCCCTAGCTAGATAGTCAGTGCTGAGATTTGGGACAAAGAGATGATGTGAATATTTATATGGCAGATGGCTTGAAAGAAACTCTGTAGAACAAGGCATAAAACGATTCTGGTCTAGAAGCCCAAAATGACTAAAGTATGAGCAGTATATAAAGTAGGTAACAGAGATTGGATCAGTATGCCTCTGCACTTGAAGATCATTATATGTGGTTTAGGTATGTTATTCATAAATATATGGTGAACATATTTTCTAGTGTTTAAGTTCAAACTTCCTCCAAAAGTCACATGGTGAATTGTCTAAGTCCGAATGAATAGAGTTAAGCCTGAAATAGTGTAAAGCATCTGAGTATTTTGGTCCACATTTTTCCGCTATTAAGTATTTTTATTAACGGTTTTGAAGATATGTTAAGAGGTCAATGATGATTGTTGGATATGAATTCTAGAGTCTCATATGATCTATATTAGGAGCTATGATGTGATAGATGAATTAGTCAAGTATGTACTTAAGGGACAAGCTGACAGGTCATGAATTTTGGCTAAGTATCTAACCAATAAAATCAAGTGATAGAGCTTTGGTATTCTAGTCTGCTTAGGTCCGCCATTGAAGATAATGCTCTATAGTTCTAGCATATGGTTATTGATCAGTGATTACATCTACATCCATAAGTTTGTTTGGTCTTGATAATTGGCTTGAGAATAATGACTAATAGAAGTTCAGGATTGTTTTTAGTACAGAGCGGTTTTCTTTGGAAATGGTTTGAAAATCTGCAGATCAACTCAGAGTTGAATGATTATGAACTAGATGAGCTTTCAAGGCAATGATTGGGAATGAGATACAACTGAGGATATAATGCTTAAGGTCTAATAGAGGAGGTGAGTTCACATCAAATGAATTCAATATTTTTGTAAAGAACAAGGGATAAAGAGACAATTGTCTGCTAGGACTCCTCAATAGAATGAAGTTGTTGAAAGGAAGTATAGGACAGTCCAAGAGTTTGCTAGATCAATGATGAAGAAAGATGACCTACAAGATGTATACTAGAGAAAAGATATACATACTGCCATCTACATTTCAAAATAGAGTTCAAGTCAAACGTGCTACAATAAGAGTCTAGGAAAGATCATTGAGAGTGCTAATGTGAAGGTTGATGAAGTTAGAGAAAGAATATCATATCTGAGTAGCTATGAATCAAATGGACCTGTTGAACAAGAAGATAGTCAAGTTAAAGAAGAAGAAGTTCTGGAAAGAATTCCTGAGATCCCTAGAGATTGTGTAGAAGTACCACACTGAAGACCAGTTCTTGGTTAAAAAGAGCAAGGGTACATTGGCAAAGAAAAGGAATTGCAGATGAATAGATCAGAGATTAAATTGAGTGAGAATAGAGAAGTGGTGAGAAATAAGGCAAGACTATGTGTAAAAGGTACTCACAAGTGGAAAATGTTGCTCTGGTGGTACACATGGAGGCTATTAAGTTGTTTCTAGCCTTTGTAGCACATAAGGACTTCAAATCAGATGTGAAGACTACCTGCTTAAATGCCAGGTTAAAGAAGATATTGTTTCAACTAGACTGATGATAAGGAAGCCTGCAGAAGAAAACCTACAAACAGAGTCAAGTCTGAAGCTTTGAGAAGACAAGATATGTTACTCCATAAGTGATAGCATGTGAAGGTTCTAATGTGAGCTAGATATGGTCTGCTGTGTACTCCTAAGGGGAGTAATCAGAGAAATAAAAGGAAAAAGGTGTAGCAGTGTAGGCAGTAATGAGAGATGTTTGTTGAAGTCAAGAGGATTATGAAGTTACCTATCAGGGGATGTAGGTAGATGATGCTGATATGAATTTGTGATAAAGAGTAGTAAGTATTGTAGTGTTGCTGACAGAGGAAATAGTACAGTACCAACAAGATCCTAAGGTGAGAATTGACAAACCAAGAAGGAGAGAACTTCACATGAAGAACCAAAGTTGCAATTAGGGAAAGCATCAAGTAAGGGGGAGTAGTTAGTTGAAGAAAGTGCAGAAGTGAGATTGGATCAGAGTAGAAGAGTGCAAGTATGTTCCCTTTGCCATTGATGTCAAAGGGGGAGAGAAGTCATGTGAAAAAATCAAAGCAAAGGAGTGCAAATGTGTAAAGAGAAAGGGGGAGAATCATATCTTGATGGTTGTTGCAGTTTTTCACATCATATGTTGCCATCAATGACAAAGGGGGAGATTGTTACAAGTATGTGCCTAATCAGTGTTGTCATTAATGTCAACATATCCTATTGTCATTGGTGTCAACTATATATTATTCTATTACTTGTTTAGAAGTCTTTTGTGTTGAGGATATTGAGAAAATTGGCCTCTCCGGAAGAATCAAGTGAGTTACAGTGAAGTGTAGTATAGACAGAGAGTTGTATGCTAAAGAATAGTCTAGTAG
Organism: Cunninghamia lanceolata; assembly: GCA_027924645.1. Lineage (NCBI taxonomy): Eukaryota > Viridiplantae > Streptophyta > Pinopsida > Cupressales > Cupressaceae > Cunninghamia > Cunninghamia lanceolata. The sequence goes on from BSBN01000828.1 coordinate 155,797, forward strand.
ACTGCTCCACATCTCTTGCTAGATGACGATCTTGGTTTGCATATTGTAAGTTATTTAATGGGATGTCTAAAGATGCTAAATACTGAGTTTGAACCTCCGGTGTGAAGTTGTGAGAAAGTTGCATTCACCCAAGTAAAGTCTGCTCCTTCTGATTATTCCCTGGTGATAGGGAGAAAGTATTATGCTCTGCATTCCTCTGCAATAAAATATTTTTCTCTGCGATTTTAGAGGGAAGTCTAGGATGATGATAAGTGCCTACAAATGCAGTGGTTCATGTTTTGGTGGTCTACAAGCTATCTTTCTTTTATTTCAGTTGAAGACAGTGAAGTTCATGTGTTCCGGTGAGAAGATTCCTATGGTTAAAGTGGTTAAGGTTTGTGTGGTTTCTCCTGATGATTGTAACATGCTTATGGATGTCTCCTAATCCGGTTCCTATCTTGACATTGGTCCACATTAAGGAATTGAGATAATGTTTAAAGATTGTTCCCAGACAGTGTAACATTTAACCAGTCTTAGCCAACTTGGTTAACTCTAGTTATTGTGGAGATTCCTTGAAGATTGTTGATGCAGGAGCATCCCTAGTTTAAGAGAAATCTTGCATCAACCAAAAACATTTGCATTTACGTTTGTTTGTAGTTTAGTTTGTTTCTTTTCCAGTTCAGTTTAGGCAGTTCAGTTAGAAACAGTTTCAGCTTGTGGTCCGATATTGCCATTTCACATCTCATGGATACAGAATCAGTATCTACATTCATTCATCTACATCATATCAAGAATTTAAAGCATTTGGATTAGTTACCGGAAAGATATCACTATCAGAAGTTGATTGTTTTCTCAGAGCAGAGCATCTGGACAGTCTCAGACAATCAGCTAAAGGAGAAGGCTTGCAGATCACTCCTTGACTTGCAGATCTCAATGACACATCATTCACTATTTTTTGGTTCATGACCGACCTTCCCCAAGGGTCTGCATATTGTTCCATTCATTTGAGGAAGTGTTCTATGCATTTAGGTCTGACCTATCTGTGAACATGTTATAGCTCTTCCTTGGAGTTTGTGATCTTCCTTGGCCGATGCAGAGGAATCTATTGGTCTAGAGTTGATATATATTGATGTAATAGATCCTTAGTCAAGTAGTTCTCATGATTTAGAAGATAAATAGTTTAGATTTTATGCGAAGGAGATTCAAAGCTTTATCTTATGCATGTATGTAATCAGGCCTATGAGCCCTAATTGTAAGCCCACATGTTGCCAACCGATTTGCATTTGAATTCTTTGATATACTAGATGACTGAATCTGTATTTGATTAATATATTTGAGTTGTTTCCATTGTGTTTACTCTTGCTGCACGATCTAGACAATTCATTCTGTGAACCCTCTTACCATGACTACACCAAGTGGTATTAGAGTGAAAGTTTGAATCTTTGGGAGAGAATTGAGCAAAGTTGGTGAAGGAATTCTTTAAGATCTTGTTGTGGATAGATCACTGAATTGAGGCAGGTTAATTTTGTTGCAACTGATCTCTGATTTGAGACAGTTGTCACCTTGTAGCCTGATCACTGAACCTGCAATAGTTTAGACTTGATCCTAGGAAGAATACCCGCCAAGGATAGTTGCTGCTGTTGGAACAATGGCTGGTAGAATGGATGAGATGATGGAGATGATGAGAACAATGTGAATTTGGTTGGATGCTGTTGAGGAAGATAGGTGAAGAGGATTGACATGGAGACCTAATATGGAAAGTGATGATGAGGAAGAATTTCAATCTGTTGAACAAATTGGCGAAACCCTAGAAGGTGATGAAGAAGAAGAATCAAATCAAGTGAAGATGCTGCAAGCTATTTCAAAAATTAGAAAGAGACCTAGAGTTGATGTGCCGAACTATAATGGTAATTTGAACCCTGAAGAATTGATTGACTAGATAAATGACATGGAAGAATATTTTGAATATGAACAGATTGAAGATCCGGAGAAGGTGAAATTTGCAAAGACAAAGTTGAAAGGACATGCTACTATATGGTGGAAAGAAGTTCAGTTGGAAAGAAATAGAAGAGGAAAAGAAAAGATTACAAAGTGGGACTAGTTGGAGTTGTTGAAGAGATTGAAAAACCTAAAACAAAAGGAGAAATCTGTGAAAGAGTACACTGAAGAATTTCACAAGATGATCATAAGAACAGAACATAGTGAAGCAAGCAAGGAGAAAGTGACTAGATACATCAATGGACTAAGGTTGAACATTCAAGAAGAACAAACATTGGTAAGGATGGCATCTTTGGAGGAAGCATATCAGTTTTCCCTAAAAGTTGAAGAGAAGCTAAATAAGAGGCACGATTAGAGACAGAGAGGAAGAGGAGGTAAATTTCAGAGAGGTAGAAGTTTTTCTGGAGGAGACAGATCATATCTGGAGCGGAACAAGTTTGACAACCTAGTTAAGAAGGATGATAGAGATAACAATGCTTACCGGAGAGATGACAAATTTTTTTACTGGAGAGGAAACCCTAGTACATACTAAAATGAAGGATATAGGAGAGAAGGAAGAGGATTGGATAAGAGAACATTCAGAGGTACTTGTTTCAAGTGTGGAGGTGAAGGAGATAGAGCATTTGAGTGTAATTAGGGTAGTACAAGTAAGAGGAGTTCATGCAAAGTTATACTTTTGTGTTGAAGCATAGGAGATGGGTGGAGTTCATGTAGAGTTATACTTTTGTGTTGCAGAGTTATACTTTTGTGTTGAAGCATAGGAGTGGAAAATCAAACAAAGTTGTTGACGCATTGAGTAGAAGAAGAAACTTGTTGATAGACATGAAAGTTGAAGTGTTGGGTTTTGATGAGTTGAAGAACATGTATGAGGGAGACACTGATTTTGTAGAACCTTGAAAAGTGTGTAAGGAACCTGTTGTGATAGATAGGAGTAAGTGGTTGGATTATTTCATTCAGGAAGATATGTTGTTCAAAGGAAGTCAGTTGTGCATACCTAGAAGTTCAATGAGAGATAATTTGATCAAGGAGAAACACAATGGTGGATTGGCAGGACATTTTGGCATTGATAAGACAGTGGTGTTGGTAAGTGAAAATTATTTTTGGAATCAGTTACATAAGGATGTTCAGAGATTTGTCCAGAGTTGTAGAGTTTTTCAAGTTGCAAAAGGAGGTAGTCAGAATACTGGATTGTATAAACCTTTGACAGTACCATAGAGACCTTGGGAAGACATAAGAATGGATTTTGTAATGGGATTTCCAAAGACACAGGGAAGACATGATTCAATATTTGTAGTGGTTGACAGATTTTCAAAGATGGCTCATTTCATACCTTACAAGAAGATAACTAATGTAGTGCATGTAGCTGACCTATTTTTCAAGGAGATTGTAAGATTGCTTGGATTACCTAAAAGTATAGTTTCAGATAGAGACACAAAGTTTGTTGGATACTTTTAGAGGGCACTTTGGAAGAAGATGAAGATAGATTTGAAGTTCAGTTCTACTTTTCATCCAAAGATAGATGGACAGATAGAGGTAGTGAATAGGAGTTTGGGAAATTTGTTGAGATGTTTGGTTGGAGAGAAAGCCAGATGTTGGGATCTGATTCTTTCACAAGAAGAGTTTGCATACAATAATGCAGTGAATAGGAGCACTGGATGAACACCTTTTGAGATTGTGACCAGAGTGAACCCTAAAGGAGTGGCAGAATTAAGAGATATCAACATGGAAGAGAAGAGGAGTGCAGAAGCAGAAACATTTGTAGATCATATGAAGATAGTGCATAATTAGGTGAAGAAGCATTTAGAGGATATAAACAGTAAGTACAAAGAGAAGGCAGATGAGAAGAGAAGACATAAGGAATTTGAAGTTGAAGATGAAGTGATGGTGTACTTGAGAAAAGAAATATTTCCAGTTGGGACATATAACAAGTTGAAGATGAAGAAGTTTGTGCCTTGTAAGATACTCAGGAAATTTGGTTCAGGAAATGCATATGAAGTGGAATTACCAGAGACCTTGGGTATATCACCTATTTTCAACATTACAGACCTCTATCAGTATCATGAAGCAGAGTTTAGTGATAGCATGGAAGAAGACTGGAAGAAGCAGTTGCCACAACAAGCACCAGAGCAGATTGAAGACATCTTGGACAAAAAGTTGGACACAACACTAGAGGAAGACAGGACAAAGAATATCTTGTATAGTGGAAAGGCAGACCGGAAGAAGATTCATCATAGATTTCTCAGGCTAAGGTGGACCGTCTTGGTTCTCCCCGAGCCCCAGCAAAGTGAGGGACTGACTTTTTCATTAACCATGGATGTATGATACAGGACCATCCCTGGTTCAAGAGCAATCTTGCATCAACCAAAAACATTTGCATTTTAGTTTGTTTGTAGTTCAATTTGTTTCTTTTCCAGTTTAGTTTAGGTAGTTTAGTCATAAGTAGTTTCATCTTGTTGTCTAGTGTTAGCATTTCACATCTCATGGATCTGGACTTAGCATCTACATTCATTCATCTATATCATATCAAGAATTTAGAGTATTTGGATTAGTTACCGAAAAGATATCTCTATCAGAAGTTGAGTATTTTCTCATAGCAAAGCATCCAGACAGTCTCAGACAATCAGCTAAAGGAGAAGGCTTGTGGATTACTCCTTGACTTGTGGATTTCAATGACGCATCATTCACTTTTCTTTGGTTTGTGGACGACCTTCCCCAAGGGTCCGCACATTGTTCCATTCATTTGAGGAAGTGTTCTATGCATTTAGGTCTGACCTATCTGTGAACACATTACAACTCTTCATTAGAGTTTGTGGTCTTCCTTGGCCAACGTGGAGGAATCTATTGGTTCGGAGTTGATATATATTGATGTAATAGATCCTTAGGAAAGTAGTTCTCATGATTTAGAAGATCATGTTTGAGTCCCAGCTAAGGCGTGGTGTAATCCGGATACATCTTTACTTCATTTCCTTTGCATAATATTGTAATAGGTCAGGACCTATTTTGTAAATGATTGTAATGCCGACCTTGGAGATTGTTCCAATGGTTGATGATTGTAATGCTAACCTTGATGATCATTCCAAGGTTGATGAAGTGTATAAATACTTGTAGTTGAGTCGTGGAAAAGATGTCCTTGAGTGAAGATGGGAAGATAATAAGAAAGGTCCAAAAAGGCAGAGCAGAGAAGAGACAAAGTAGAGTAGAGGCAAAAGAGAGTAGATAATGCATGGGTGTGATGCAAATATGTGAATAATAGAGCAGTGACCCAGATTAGTGAGAATGAAGACTTGGAATTTATAATTTAGCTATTAAATGACTTCACCTGGCATAGTGGCAGATGCTTAAGCAGTACTTAGTTGTCATGTGCAATCTGATTGGAAGCAAGATTTCATCAACAAGGTAGTGAGCTGGCAGTGATCCTTCAATAGGGTTTAATAGCCCTTAGGGTTTAACAGCCCTTATTGTAATCTTGCTAGGTTTAGGGTTGAGGCAGTGAGGCTGCTAGACCTAGTTGTACTTGATGGCAGTGAGCGAGCATGTTCTAGGCCCGTGGAGTGACCAAGCCTGAACATTATTTGGGAAGATTACAATATATATTTGAGAGCTAATCCTCTCCATGGTTTTTCCCTTCTTGGGTTTTCCACGTAAAAATCTTGGTGACTATGTGTCATGCTTTTATGGTTGTTGTTCATATGCATGTTGTGCTTCTGTTTAATTAATTTTAGAAAATGGTTGAAAGTTAAAGGGCATCAAAAGATTTGTAGAACACTGATTCTACCCCCATCTCAGTGTTCTTGACCTTCAACAGATAATACCTGGTTGAACTAGATCTGAAACATGGTCAAAGTCAACTGATGATTCAATCTTTGTGAGTTGTAGTATTGTCAGGAGTCGATACATAGACTTCTTGTACACCATTCATTGACCCACTCCTTTGACTCACATTCATACCAAGCTTGATCTATACATGAAGAACAAAAGCATACCATCCACCACATATAAATACTCCATGAACCTGCATTAGATATTCTAAAAGTGTGTAGCTCACTCAATCTTGTCAATGTACAACAATCCTCATATTTTGCAATGTTAGTATCATTAACCAACCAAAATATCTATGAAATGTAGAATTATCTTTATTACCTAGACCCATTGTAGCATTACACCATTTGACAATAGATCTCGCATTTGTCAACTTTTCATTGTCTTTGTACTTCAAAGTCTTCTTGTACTAATGCTCTTTTGATATATGCTCCTGCATCATCATCCTCCCCCTTTCAATGCCCGATATCGGAGAAATTACACATATGTTGAACACCATTCATCCTATGCATCCTACTCAACCAATAGAACATCCGTGAGTTCTTGAATTGTGATGCACAATTACCTTCCTATCATCCTTTGTACTGTCATTTGCATGAATGAATGCTATATGCACAAATATAGTAACCCATGTAGAGTTGTAATACTGCGATTGCACCTCATTTTGTGGCTGTAGTGTGTAGTTCTCTGCAAAGTAAACAAATGAAATGATGGTATCAAGTGGAAACATGTCCTTTCATAACTTGAATTGCAAGTCCAACCATTGAGCTCTATGGGTATACCTTGCATACTCATAAACTATATTCTCTCAAAAAATAGAGATAAATTGATACACTGAAATCTTTTCAATGACCAATTCACACCTTTTTTCTTCTTTACCATCTTTTAGACTATATGCCATTGTCTTATATTTGTCAAAACTTACTAGTTCATTTCCAATAGCATGTGTGTTCTCCATATGTTCACAAATTGGCAAATGTTGCAAACCACCACAATGATCACAAATGCCATCCTTGAGCATAAGTTCTTGTGGAATAATTGACCATCCACTGTTTGACATAAGATGCTCGATATGAAATCTCTTGAAGATATAAGTGGACATTTTATATTACACTCTTGCAAAACATCGTTAGTATGGAAATCTAGACATATATAACTATAAACAGCACAATGATTAGAAAACTCAATATGTATTATACAACAAGTTGTATGTGCGTGATATATTTTGACATAAAAAGGTTTTACCATTTCAAAATACCTTTGACTAATTTTGATTTAAGGATAAATCTCTTGAGATTTTTTGAAAAACTGTGTTTGAGTCACATCCAAAAAATGCTTTGGATCTGGCTCATGGTTTCCACAACCAATTCTCCTTCTTACAACATCTCTTGCATTAGGACATACCCTTCTGTTATTTTTCCAAAATTCTTCAATGAGGGATCTTGAGGCTTCAACAAAAACTTATCTTTCTGTGGGAGTCTCCCAGAGAATGCCCACAATTCATTTCTATATGGGTCCTCAACTCTTTCATGCCTTCCAACGGCTCCCATTAGAGTTTTCTACTTATTTTCAATGCTTCACTTGTCTTTCTAATGAGGCAAGCTTTCTTTGTTTCATGGCTTACTATTGTCGATGTAATGACACGTCATGTGACATTATTATCCTTGGTTTGTGAGGTGGAACCCACACTCTCATATGCACTCATTAGATTCTTTACAATTGATTTTTCAATTGAATCATCTAATGTTCTTAGGCCAAGAATCTTCATAATGGGCCTAAGTTTTAGATTTCTCATCAATTCAACAAATAGTTGACATCTTCCAATTTCATTTAAGTTCTCAAAAAACAATTTCCATATATTATTGGCATATCTTCTACAAGTATGCTTGGGAATCTTATCCTACATGGGCTTCAAAACATTATCATTGATATCAATTAGAAACTTAGGCTTTTTATGCAAAATTCTAGGAGGCATTTTCAATGGTAAAGTTGACTCAGTATTGTTATATATGAAAAGTGGGAATGATGAGTTTAAGTGTATTATTTATGATAGATTCAATCAAATCCTCCTTTCACATATATCATTCAAGGAAATAAACCGAGTTACGTCACTTCTCTTGCAAGAGGACTCAGGTACAGGTTTGGTGTCACTATGCAATGATAAGGAAAATTAGAATGTATTGATAAATTTGTTAAAGCCTAATCTGATTAGGCCTTAAACCCTAATTATATGAAATCGTATACAGACAGATGAAACATGACAAATGATCACATAGGAAGGCACTAAATGTAAATTAGAAACATACCAAGATTCATATTTTGGAAAGAGGAAACTTCAGGGACATTGGGGCCAGTGTCCTAGTCCAATAGACAACTTTTTCTTTAGACCTAGAACTATGAGGTGATGTAGACAACAACCCACTTCAGAGTTTCTGGCAACTGCAATCATGAGGACATAGGGGTGAGTGGCCTTGTACAGAAGGGAATATTCTTTGTTGTTTTCTTCAAATCTTGAATCTTTATCCTCTGCTCTGATCTCCTGCAACTCCTCTCCTCAAGATCCTACACCTGTAACCTGCAATCACAAGAGAGGGGTTGGGGATTGTGGTGTTTAGGAGCTTGCCTTGGTCAAGCCCTAGAATGGCATTCAAGCCTGCCAACACCATTGTTAGATAGAGTGCACATCCTTGGTGGAAAGAGGCAAAATCAAATGATAAGAAAGATTGATTGAAACACAAATAGATATCACCTTGGAGGTGAAAACCCTCATGGAGATGAAGTGCCTTCAAATCATGAGGAAGTGAGTTGATGGAGCCAAATCTACAATGAACACATACAAACACAACACAATTCTGCTCTACAACACAATGAATGTCGTGAATGCTCTTTGCTTGATAATCATAAGTTCACCTTAATTAGCTCTAGTTTAAAATGAAGTCCTAAACATGTTTATATATGCATTCCTGCTAACATTTATAATTCAAATTGAAAAGGCCAACAAAGGGAAACCTTTTAACGGTCATAAACTGATGCTTTAAAATTTGGGTCTTGGCAAAATAGGTCTAGACTAGGGTGCAGGTGCCCAAGTCCAAGGGCCTATTTTTGGTCTTGATTAAGCATTGAGATAGGCCCCTAAGCCCCATTTGACATGGGTTTCGGGGGATTATTTTCTAGGACAAGTTTTACACATGCATGATTAAACTAAGGGGACCTAGGAGCTAAACTTAGGAGGTAAAATTCCTAGGGGGAAATTTTACGACATAAAATTTAGCCCCCACTTTAATGTATGTATGATCTTACAACCCATACATGCATTAAAGTACGATTGAAAACACATCAAACACATTAGGCACATGAAGCTAAGGCATACACAAAGATTGAGGAACTACTTCTAGCCCCCAGTCTCAGGTAAGCACTGGAAGACACATTGAAGACACACAGGACACGATGAAGATAGTAGGAAGCATGCAAAACATGGTGAATATAGTAGAAGCATGCAGAACATGATGAAGACATGAGAGCCGTCATGCAAAACATGATGAATACATTGATGTAACATTTTCATATATGAAATAAAATCCTATCTACAAGGCAGGGGGCGGTCATCGCTATGCCCTTGAAACCACCAAAAACATGCAATACAAAACCCAAAATGTAGGGGGGGCTCATCACTACGCCCTTGACACTACACCAGGGGAAAACATGCTAAACAAAACCTGAGTGTGGGGGGAGCTCATCGCTACACCCTTGACACCACACACAAGGGAAGACATGCCAAACAAACCCAAGTGTGGGGGGAGCTCATCACTAGACACCCTTGATACCACACATGGGGGAAGACACATAAAGAAGACACATGGAATACACAAGCGCCATATAGCATGTCATAGACATACTATATGTATTATACATGGTAAACACGAGCGATGGAAAGAGCTTATTGCTAAGTCCCACCATCTAAAACATACTACAGACACACCTAATAGTTGGGCTTATGCCACAACAACTACCAAAGACATGCTTAAGGGAGGATAACTCAAGATCCAACCCTGCCTCTCGATGAGGACTTTGTATAAAAGAATGTGCACTAGCTCAAGAGATACACCATCCCGCCTTTCGCATAAGGGCTTTGTATAAAAGGATATGCACTAACTCAAGAGATACGTTATCTTGCCTCATAGAGAGGGATTTTTTATTGCAATTTAGATAAGGATGTGCACTAGCTCAAGAGATACACCATCCTTCCTTGTGGAGAGGGCTTACAAACATGCTTTGTTAGTGCCAAAATCATCAGACATATACCATTATATATGCCCCCACCTTAAGGTAGTTGATGTTGCTTACCGAGATCAAGCACATTAAGGTAGAGAGAAAACATGCAAGGGAACAAGAGCTCTCACAAAGCCCATGCCCCCAAGATGACATGTGCTCACGATCGCCGAATGTTCCCACAAACACATTGATAAGATATGCTAAGATAAACAATAAGATCAAAACATGAAAGTTATGCATGAAAACAGTCACATCAAGGACCAAGGCTATACTCACGGGTTTGGAGCTGAGTATAACTGTTGGGCTATATTGAAGGTACCTCAGAATTGAGTGTAGCAACAAGGTAAGATACCATTCAAAGTGTACAAGAGAAGATTGAGTGGATTATAAAATGTTAGTCACAAGAAATACCATAAGATGATATATCACACAGAGTGATTCTACTAGTCAAGCGTCAGATACATACATACATATATATATATATATATATATTAATATCAACCCCATCTTCATATATGGACTAGCTACATTTTTGCTTACTTACTGAAGGGACACACGATCCGTATCATTTTTTTTTTGTCATCCGCCAACTAGGCAGAGTCACTGAAGAAGGTAAACAATAAAAATGAGAGATGAGAACAAGTGCCTTAGGAACACCATGTAGGAGGATGCCCCCAAAACACCCTTCGCAATGCTATGCCCCTATGGAACAACACACAACAATAAAATAGAGGAGAGGCAAGATAGAAGAATGATGAAACGATTAGAATTATTGTCACAATAGAGGCAGTCTCCCGGTATCCTTGACCTTACAAGAGTATCAAGGGTCATCCAAGGAGGCCTAAACAACACATAACACTTCATGGGGGAACACAACACATAAGAGGAGGTCATAAGCGAGCAAAGGTATGCTACAAAAAAGGTGACCAATAGAGTTAGAAATACTTACCTGTGTATACAACCGAACTAGCAGTTGTCGTCAAGCAAGTCATCTCCCTCCCAATCTTGAATGCACAAAGAAAGGGGTACATAAGGTACAATTTCCTAACTAAATTTATCATCCTTTAACTCTTCGGCCTTAAGCTCTTCTTTGTTTGATTCACCATTAGATGGTGAAATGTTGTCTTGTTGTAGTGGTGTAGTTCGAGCCAAGGCTTGTCTTTTCTTCCTTCTTTCTCTTGCTAGTTTATTTCATGTTTTATTAGTGATGTTATCAAGATAATTATCATGAATTTCTATGGTTTTTAGCATCTCAGAAGAAGAAGCTGACATGTGATTATCTCTTAAAGATGCATTGCTTTGTTTTCCATGGGTATCTCCTGATCCTTGTAAGGATGACAGAGGAGGAACCTCAACAAATATCACCTTACCTCAAAGTCTATGGGGTTCTTGTAATGCATGTTGTTCTTTATTTGTTGTTTATTGAATAAGAGGTCCATCAAATTTTGATAGTAATTGTGTTTTGTAACATTTATATCCCAAGAAAGTTTGATATGTTCATGGTTCAGATTCTTCAGTAGGTTTGAGCCAAAAGTAGTCGAGGATGATGTTTTTCTGCATAACCATAGGTTGCCATCAACTATAGTGAACAATTTGTATAGACCCATGGTGAGGAAATTTTAAGCATTGGTGAAGGGTTAAAGGGACAACTTTCACAGCCTTGAGCCATGGGTGGCCTAGTTTTATACAGAAGAGGTCAGATGTAGGGATGATATCGAATGATTGTTCTAAAGCTTTGTCAAGCACTAGAATCATTAAAGTAATCTTTCCCATATCCAGGAGGAAAGATCCATTATGTTTTTTTATCATCATGTTTGTAGGCTCATAAGTTTCTTGTATCAATTTATTTGAATAGAGGAACTTTTTTGTACCAATGTTAGTCATGCAATTTGGATCAACAAGGGCTCCTCTTGCCATAGTTCCCATTATGTTAACGGTAATGTAAAGGAGACCTTCAATGTCTCCCACTATTCTATCTCATGGTGTGAATGTTATTTCTGGTTCAGGGGTCTTCCTTTTTTCTTATAAAGTCGGGGAGAGACAATAGCATTATTTTTATGATGAGAAGCCATAGATGTGAGACTATTTCACACTAACACACTGGTTTGAGGAAAAACAAGTTATTAAAAACACACGGAGTTCACAAAAAATAAAGTGGATAGAGGAAAAAGTACTACGTAACAAGGCAAAGTAAATGTTTTTAAAGGTTTTGATCAAGAAAATGTGAATGAGGTATGTAAACACCTAGTGTTGAAATACACACTGTGTAATTAAAAATATGCCAATTTTCACACAATATTATGAAATGATGCAAAATTTTCAAATGACCAATGGATGTATGTTTGAAAATGAATGCAAGATCTGAAATGAAATATATTTATGACAAATTCAATAAAACAAAGAAAAACTATGCTTGCTTATACACCTAAAATGCTTAATTTTTTTCGCTTTTTTAATGTAAATGAACAAAAAATGTTATAAAATTATGCACAATGATGGATGAATGGAATCTAATCTAATATAATGTGTAATATAGATTATATTTGATGCAAAAAGGGTGCTAAAATCCTACAATGCTCAATGCACAATAGAAATTAAGGAAAAATAAATGAATGTTTTTGTTTTTATTGAAATACACAATGTGTAAATGCAAAATTTGAAATATAAATGCAATAACACACAATGATGAAAAATGACAGTCCAGAAAATATTTGAGAGAGTTTTAAAATGAGTAATAAAATTTGAAACAAGATTTTAATTACAAACCCTAGCTTTTGAAATTACTAGGTTATATGAAAAATGCAAAATTTCAAGCAAAACCCTAGCAAATGAGAGATGCAAATGTAAGGTAAATGATGATAAAAAGATTAAATTCTATCATTTTTCTTAGATTTGATGTAAATATCAGAAAAATAAATGTTTTCAATGATATGCAAGGAAAATAGTGCAAACTATGCCTTAATGCAAGCAAAAAATGCTTATTTTTTCAAAAATTTTAAATTTATGCAAGATTTTTGAATGTATAATGATGAATATGATATGAATGAATGAAAAATCTGATTACAACACTCAACAAGATGCAATTTTAGCAAAAAAATAGGTTCACCAAAATGTTATATATGAAAAGTGGGAATGATGAGTTTAAGTGTATTGTTTATGAAAGATTCAATCAAACCATCCTTTCACATATATCATTCAAGGACATAAACTCAGTTATTGTCACTATGCAATGAAAAGGAAAGTTGGAATGTATTGATAAATTTGTTAAACCCTAATCCGATTAGGCCTTAAACCCTAATTATAAGAAATCGTATATAGATGGATGAAACATGACAAATGATCGCACAGGAAGGAACTAAATGTAGATTAGAAACATACTGGGATTTGGATTCCAGAAAAAGGAAAATTTGGGGACACTGGGGTGGGTTCCCTAGTCCAATAGGCAACTTTTTCTTTAGATATGGAATTGTGAGGTGATGTAGACAACAACCTACTTCAGAGTTTCCAACAACAACAATCAGGAGAACACAGAGGTGGGTGCCCTTGTCTAGAAGGGAATATTCTCTACTATTTTCTTCAAATCCTGAATCTTTATCCTTTGCTCTGATCTACTACAACTCCTCTCTGCAAGATCCTACACCTGTAACCTACAATCACAAGAGAGGGGTTGGGGGTTTTGGTGTTTAGGAGCTTGCCTTGGTCAAGCCCTAAAATGGAATTCAATCCTTCCAACACCATTGTTAGATAGAGTGTGTGTCCTTGGTGGACAAAGGAAAAATCAAATGATAAGATAGATTGATTGAAACACATAGATATCACCTTGGAGGTGAAATCCCTCATGAAGATGAAGTGCCTTCAAATAATGAGGAAGTGAGTTGATGGAGCCAAATCTGCAATAAACACATACACACAACACAATTCTGCTCTGCAACACAATAAATGCCTTGAATGCTCTTTGCCTAATAATCATAAGTTTGCATTAATAAAATCTAGTTTAAAATGAAGTCCTTAATAAGCATTGAGATAGGCCCCTAAGCCCCATTTGACATGGGTTTTAGGGGATTTTGTTCTGTAACAAGTTTTACACATGCATGATTAAACTAAGGGGAACTAGGAGCTAAACTTAGGAGGTAAAAGTCCTAGGGGGACATTTTATGACATAACAAGTATTAATAATTTCTCCAATATTTACTTAAGATAAGATAGATGGCATACCTTTAATTGGAGATGGAAAAGATGAAAAGCCTTGAAGTTGAGATGGAGAAGATGGTGTACCTTCAACTTGACAGGTGAATATGGCATGCCTCCAACTTGAGAAGAGAATGATGATGCACCTTCAACTTGACTTGTGAAAGATGGAGTGCCTCCAACTTGAGAAGAGAATGATGGTGTACCGTCAACTTGACATATAAAATATGGAGTGCCTCCAACTTCAAGATTCAATTTCCTCGTTGAAAAGAGGTTTTGCAATCGTTACCTTTGTGTCACCAATTCCATATCTCTCTTAGCTTGATTAGATGATTCGTGTTCCTCTTGAACTGGCAACAATGGCATGTCTTCTTCTATGGTTGATAATTTCCTACTTTCGAGATGTTTCCTCATTCCTTCTCTTTTCTTCACATTCTTAGCTTCACGCTCTTCTGGTGTTAGAGTCTTTGTTCGTTTCCTCGGCATGATGTTAATTTCTATATGCATCATGTGAATATGACATAGGTAAATTAGTCCATCTTGGTACAATAGAGTAAAGTAATCTCATACGCAAATCTCAAAATAATCATATAATTAAAGTGAATTGATTATAAATATGAAAGTTTATAGTTTCCTCTAGGGTGGTCCAACCTGAAACACAGAGATTGCACACATGTCATATACTAGAAATCTTTTACAAATAAAGATTAAGATAGGATAACATTCGAATTACAAGTCAAGATGACATATCATACCATTCTTGAACTTCATGGAGTAACTAACATTCACTTTTCCGATGATATTTAAGAATGTATCATAGCAATACAAAGGAACATTTCCAACACTTACAATGTCTTTTAGCTCTTTCTCTATATAGAAATCAACTTTTCCATACTAAGTTTTTAGCTTTACATCAATGGCCAAGATTAGTTTGATCCTAAGGCTTAGATTTAGTCTTATGATCTCAAGTCAAATTCATTTCATTTTGGCTACAAGAATTCTCCATCGTTGGAATAAGGGTCTCTTAGGATATGGTCAACATTTACAAATGGTGGTAGGCACAATCTCTAGGTTAATTTCACATTTTCTTAATATATCTTCCCAAACACATTTGTCTCCTTCACCTAGGTGAATTGGGAATGCAATTTCCAAGGTAACAACTTTAGTTAACAAACATAAATTGTTCTATAAGGATCTTCAAATCATGTAATATTCCTTCTTTTATCATAAATCTTTAATAGAAAGGAAACTTCCTTATAGAAATAGAATAATTCACTACCTTTTCTACCTTCTTTTATTCTCATATTTATAGAAAAAATTGTACGGAGCTTGGTTTTTTTAGAACAACAACAAATTAGGTCATCAAATCAGTAATTTGTCCTTTGTTCACCTCATTCTCTTAGCTGACATTTTTCTTGATCTTGTCTTAGGTTCTCTTTTAGTACTTTCTTCCTCTATCATATTCTTGTTAAAATAGTGTATGTAGAGAAACCTCCTACTAGTTAGCGAAAAACTGAGATAAATGAAAAATGAAACACAAAGATTTTAATCAAGATCAATGAAAGATCTGAAAACATGACAAGTTAGATAAAAGATGCAACATACTCATTCCTATTTAGGACAAATCCATTCTCTAATCCTTCTCCCATTCCTAGTAAAATTGGTTGTGAAATTATCATCATGTCAAATTTAGTTTCTTTTTGCAACTTCACCAAATTTGGTGTCCTTTTGATCTTGACTACTACTTTAGGATTCATGACTCTGTCATTTCATGAAAAGGCTATGCACCCACCAATATCAATACTCTATCTTCCTTAACTATCTAATAACTCCTTAACAAGTCACTATCTATTCAAGACAACCTCATTGTGATTATAATTGTCCTAATAACTATGCCAATGACATGTATGGTTGTCTTTTAGTTGACCTATTTGGCCATCTAGTATCCACAACAATATTTCCTATCATATGAATATCCTTTCAAGACCACCTCCATGTTTATATAGTATCATGGATACCTTTTTGCATGGATTTGAGATTAATTGACTTATCATTTAGTCTTGATTGCCACCTTGTGTATCAGTTGCTATCCTACCCATGGGTGAGAGGTCATATCTATTCCTAGGGTTGCATTATAGCTATTGCGGTATAATAGTCTTTAGATTGATATGATAATTCTTGCAAGTGAGTATGCTCAAGTGACAATCCTTAGCTTGATTTTAGCATGATGATAATTCTTTGAATAACATGATTTCCCTTAGTATCCTTCTAATTGTTTAGGTTAGTGTTTGAATCAAGATAATAGCAACATGATTGCACATCTACTCCACAGTGAAAGTGTTTCCATGACCTTACGCTAGTTTAGGATTATCCTTGAATGTTGATAAGACTCCCTTCATAAATATATACCAATAAGTTATCTTGATGATTTCCTTCCCATGGTGATATGGCTTGTTGTCATAGATTGTTATCTCAAATAAATATAAATTCACTTTGTCATGATAATTTAACTTGTCAAAATGATAATCCTCTCACTTCCCCCATGACAGTTCTATAACATGAGAGTTCATGCTATTATAATCATAAAGTGAAGTAAATGAATACATAAAAAACATACCTTAGATTTCGAGATTAGAGTTGCCCAATCCTCAAAAGTTTGAGCTTTTTGGCAAGTTCCTTTGTATTTATGTTGAATCTATATAATTCTAATAGGATTAGTCAAATTTATGAAAAAACAAAGCTATATCATAAAATTCAATCTAAATACATGAAAATTAGCATTCAAACAATATGAAACATGAAAATATTAGTTTAAATAATCAAATTTTGTCTAAAAACATCCAATTTACTTCTTCTATGTTGAAAAACCAAAAAAAAGGTGGTGGATTAAGTAAACAATAATTGTCTTAATGTCAACACCATGAAAAACATTTTTTTGTCTGATAATGCATGAAAAGTAGAGAATAACAGAGCATGAGGGTTTGATTCACGTATTCCACATGCTTTTTGTCCATTTTTTTTGTTCCTCAAAACTTGAGTGCATTTTGTCATGCATGGAAAGTTTTAAGTGTTGTCTAAATTACTAAATACCCTATAACCAATACCCTCAACCCTATGCCTTAAAGCCTATACGCTAGACCCTCAACCCTATACACTCAACCAGAGAGAGAAAGAGGGGGTAGGAGGTAGAGATGGGAGGGAGGTAGATAGGTGAGAGAGAGAGAGGAGGGGAAGGAGGTAGAGAGGTGAGAGAGAGGGTAGGAGGTAAAGAGGGAGAGGGAGAGGGAGAGGGTGAGGGTAGAAGGTAAAGAGGAGAGAGAGAGAGAGAGAGAGAGAGAGAGAGAGAAGGTAAGGGTGAGATGATTTTATTTCATAATAACATAAGCGTGTTATAACATGCTCCCGTTATGTGAATGCATGCACATAACATGAGCGCATTATAATACACTCATGTTATTTTTTTCTTTGGTAATTTCCAAGCCTTTGGCTTCCAACCCAAAGGCTTGGACTGAGTTTTGAATGTCTGAAGATGTGTTTTTGTAGATTGTAAAAAATTTACATAATTTTGAGCATGCTCCCCATCAAGTTTGAACCTGTTTCAATGACAAGTCAAAAAAATATCATGATAATGTTAAGCTCTCTTAGCTTTCTAACCATATATAATTTTTTTCACGTTTTGAGTATGTTAAGGTTTTCATCTTTAATTTCTTTTGTTAGTGTATCTATTTTTTGTCAAAAACCATTGTGTGGTATTTTTGATTTTTTTTAACCATTCATTGAAATTTCAAATAAGTTACATTTTTAGAAACTACACTGCATTATACACATATTCAAAAAAATTGGATTTTCTATTAGTTTTCAAAAAATTTAGGGGGGAGCACGCTCAATTTTCCATTTTTTAGGATGTGTTCATTTTGAAAATTAGTAAAAAATCAATTATTCATGAAAAAATTATCAGAAAAATCGGGGATAAACTACATGGTGTTAGATAATTTCTCACTAAAGCGATTTCTGAAATACTAAAAAAAAGTTAACATTTCTGGGGGGCCACACCAAACACTTTGAACATTATGTTTTTTTGAAAAAAATATGACCAATTTGTGTGGCCCCTCTTTTTGAACCCCTTAATCTCAACCATTTTAAAAAGAAATAGTAGTTTAGAAACTAGATTCAGAGCACTATGACTCTTGTTTTTGTTGCATCTTCAAATTTTGAGTGTAACTATCTTCAATTTCTCATCCAACATCAGTCTTTCTTGATTTTAGAAGAAAACGTGGCCACTTAAGACCCCCTTTTGGTCCCCCATCTTTGTGCACTTACCCATTCTAAAAACTCTCATAGAGGACATAATTTTGCAACTAAAATATAAGATGCTTCATTCTAATAATTCCTATGAAATATAATTTTGAAAATGAACATGCCTATTCCACAAGGACTAAAATCTTTTATGCTTCATTCCAACTACTCCTATATAAGAAATAAGTTCCAACTAAGAATGAGCCTACTCCACATACTACATAGTAATTTACCATTATTGAATTAGTTTATGAATGAATTCAATTGCTTAAATTAAAATCCTAGGGCAATTTTTCTATGGTATAGAAACAACTAATGAATGGCAACAAAAGCTAACCTTAGAATTAAAATAGATTGTTTCCACCTAAATTTTAGGTTATACTTAAACATAAAGGTTACATATGATATTATCAAATGCACAAAAAACATCAAACTCTTCATTTACTTGTGTTCATTTTAATACTTTTACTAATTTTTCACATATATAGGATGTGTTCAAACTAGCCATCCTCAATCTAACAATATAAACTACCATCCAACAAGATATCAAATCTTTGTTGGTATGTGTTTTGTAGTTTAACATCTTATATGAACAAAGAGCATGGGATTGATTGGTATGTTTCTACACTTTGGTATCTTACATGAACAAAGAGTGGAATTATTTTGCATTTTAACATCTTACATTAACAAAGAATCTATGTGGTAACAAAGGTTATAGTATATAGAACATGAAAAATACCGAATTAATTTATTAAACATGCACGATTTAAACAAGATAATTAATATGTTAAAAGAAACAAGAAAAGTTATTGGAATGCATTATATATAGCCAAATAGGAAGCATATGCTAATAAAAAGAAACCATCAAATTGCCAATATTGTGAGCATGCTAGATAGTTTCTAAAAATATTATTTCATTAGGATTTTACTCAAGGCATGTCATCTAGTTAAATATACTCAAATTTGTGAATAAACAAGGAAATGACAACCCATTAGAGAAATATATCAACCAAGAGCATTTAGCCCATAAATCATATGTTAATACTAGAGAACCAACTAGAGATGAGAATCAATAACTTGTTCCTGGAGTTTTTTATTATGGGTAAACACTTTTGACTAGGGCTATGAACTAGAAACATGGGTTTTGAAAGGGCCCCACCCTTTTACAAAGATCAGACAAGAAGTACCATAGATGCTCTAACATCATGGAACAACAACACAAAACAAACCACACAAAGTCAACAAGACAACAACACACCAGAAACCCCCAAACAACAAGAGTACAAATGAAACAAATAGGATAGATAGACTACCTTAAAACAACAATAGAAGCAACTCAAGGTGGCATAAAGCCAAATTATTTTAGGGAACTTTGAACCTTACCCACCACCTTATTGCTGGTGGACTTCTTATTATGCTTCTTTGACCTGAACCATCATCTTGTTTTCTTTACTGAAGGAGGGGGAGTGTTGAGACCCAAGAGTATGACTGAGGGCATGAGAATCCTTAACTAGACCCACCCTAACAGATTCCTTTTCCTTTTGAATCTCCTTCAAATGAAACTCCTTAGGTAGAGATCCACACTCTAAGGCAAGAAAGGCGTCAACCAAATTAGTCTTGTCCACAAGAAGTTCACCCACCTCTCTGATACATCCTATAAGAGATTCTCCTACAACTTGAGGGATAGAAGGTTTTTTTGAACCTTTTTCTTCATGTATTTTTGTTGACATCTAAGGTCTTGCACTAATATGAAGCATGGACCAGTATGTGATCGTGGTGACAAAACACCCAAGAGGCCTCATATGTGATTTGTTGCACCCATATGCCCACCTTATCCATATTAGCAATAACACAAAAAATTGTAATTAAAAGACATTTTCTAAATTTGGTCATTTGTTCAATTTGATGAGCTAGCTGAAAGAGCTAGCAATACTAAACCAACTTCCTCCTCCCAAAATTCCAATGGAAGGCCAAGTAGTCTAACCCAAATTGGGGTATTTTTGATACTTTCTCTTTCTGGATCAAAACCAAGAATCCACCTTTTGAGAAAAAGACGAGAGCTACTAAGAAACTATGAGCCACCAACAAGGGTTTGAACACAATCTTAATGAAGAGAAAAATAAATTAGAATGAAGGCTTTTAGCAATATTGACATCTCCAAAGAACCACAAATCTTCCATTTATACATAGCCCAAGATATAAAAGAGTCAACTTTAAGCCTAGCCCCAAGAAATTTACCAATAAGAGCATGACTTCAATAGTGGCATCACTGACCTACAACACCCATTCCTTGTTCTTCTCAAAGACAATGTTGACCTTTGTAAAAGAAGGCCCAACATTGCATCCAAACTCTGACTCCAAAGTAGCCAGTGAGATAGAGGAACAAGGGAAATGATTTTGCCTAAGTGTAAACCTGCCAGCACAACATCCTTGAAAGAACCCAGAGAGCAGCTAGCATTCCACCGCTGAATGAAGAAATCCATGACACAGAGCAGAGCCACTCGGATTTGAGGGGTGCCCGCTTCCGTTTCTTTAGGGAGAGAATAATAGTTTCCAGGGGTGGCCACCCAACGTATATAAAAGATACAATAGTTTTAAATGTTTCTCTTTATCAAAAAAAACCTTAAGCAATGTTTCTCTCTATTTCCAACTAAAGTAAATGTTTGGCAACAAACATTTGATAAAAGCAAATGCAAAGTCTACAAGGATGCTACCATGACAAAGAATATGAAGCAACAAAATCTCTAATGTCAATATATTAAATTCATAAATGATTTTCAAGCTTTCATGCTAAAACCAAGTCAATTTTTTATATACAGATGCACCTCATTTACTCAATATAATACAAAATATTTTTGTTGCCTAGATTATGATAGATTAAACCTATAAATCTAGGTTATCTTTGTTCAAAGTGCCATGTTTTCACCACTTGATTAAACAAGCATACAAGTGATACTAACAAAGTATATTTTAGTCTTGTAAACCATTACCCAGTGGCAACGCAAAGCTTGACCTACATATGTGACTCTCAAGCAGGCAGGGAGGCAGTTGCCACCATTTCTTTTTTGAAAGATCATACATGAAAATGACACAATGATTGTTTTTTAAAAGTAAATTTTATTACATAGAGTAACTGTAAAAAAAAAATTTAGATTTCCATGGCTAAAATATGAAATCATAATATAAGTCAATCTTAGAATTTCTGAAATACATGTATAACTCTTTCAAGTGGAAAAATTGTTTATTTTCAGGTTGTGTAGTCTATTAGGCTCACATACAAGTAGGAACTGCTACTCTATCTTTTGAGAAATTAGAGAAGCTCTCTAGCTACAGTCTGGTATGACAATTTGCAAGTTTGATTTTTGTTTACTAACCAAGGCAGTGGACAAGTATCACTTGATTCCCCAACAATGTAAACATAAGCCATGTGACGTGACTAAATTTCTTGAGGGGCGAAAACTATGCAATTGGTAGGTGTAAAGGTAAATTCCATAACCTTTTCTAGTATCCTCCCTACCTATGTCAAAATGGGTGCTTTGGAAAAGGGTATGGACATCCATCAATGCATAATAGAAGGGGGTTTTTGTTAGATATTATAGTTGGAAATGCTCCAGTAGACATGTATCCAAAATGTGGAAGCATAGACAAGGCAGAGAATTGTTTCATAGAATGCTTCAAAGAAATGAGGTCTCATGGATTGCCATGATTGCAGGGTATGCACAAATTGGATTTTTTAAAAAGGCTTTACAAATTTTCAAGCAAATGCAAGTGGCAACTATAAAGCCAAATTCCACAACTTTTGCCAGCATCCTGCCTACCTATGCCAAAATGGGAGCTTTGGAACAGGGCATGGACATATATCAAAGGATAAAGGAATGGAAAATTTCTGTTAGGTGTTATAGTTGTAAATGCCCTGGTAGATATGTAAGCAAAATGTGGAAGCAAATGCAACTGGTGGCTGTAAAGACAAATTCCACAACTTCTGCCAGCATCCTCCTTGCTTGTGTCAAAATGGGAACTTTGGAACAGGGTATGGACATCCGTCAAAGCATAATGGATAGAGAATTTTTGTCAGATGTTGCAGATGTTGTAGTTACAACTTTCTTGGTAGATGTGTATGCAAAATGTGGAATCCTAGACAAGGCACAAGAATTGTTTCACATAATGCCTCAAAGAGATGTGGTCTATCTAAAGCAAGTGCCTCAGCAATCGGAGCCTGTAAAGTGAAAACCATGTACAAACAACGACTTTGTTTAACCAAGACGTGTACTAGGCAATGTCTAAGACACAACATCATACACTCAACTAATGTTGGAACATTCGGGGGCATGGCAACATGACTAGGACAAACAAGAATGAGACAAGCAAGAACAATCATAATTGGTGGACTAAGTCAACACCCAACCACATACTACCTACTAAAACTAAGATGCCAACCATACAAGTATTTCAATACATATCATTTTCATGGTCCAAGAGACAAAGAATTAACAGTTAAGCACAAATAAGAATTCAAATATACATCAATCACTACCATCTAGGCATGAAATACACACCAACTAGAAATCTTACTCCCAATCAAGAGGTCCATATAAATACAAAAATAAATTAGATCTTTCTCAAACACTTCACACAAAATTCACTCACATTCTAGGAAAGAATAAGGAATTCAAACTATCATAGTTCTAACAACACAAACACCAAAACTAGCACATTCTCTACAATCTACTCCCTTATGCAGTCCATTAGAGGCCCATCATGGACATGATAGAGAAGATCGTTACATGGTACATGACCAACAATTATAAAATTCTAGCATATCCACCATAATAATAAAAATATCACCAAAGTGGAAGAAATACCAATTCCAACAATAAGGCATAAAATGAGCTCAATTTGAATAATAAATCAAGTGTGGCCATAAAAGTCACAAGATAATTAGATATCAAACTTTGGTGGATAGACTAATCATAAACAATAATAATAAATCAATGATGGCCCTTACAAACATTTAAAGGATTCATCAATAACTGAAAGAAAGTATCGAAATCCTAAAGGTACACTTTACATGCACAACATGACTAATTCTAGTCACAAGAAAGAGAGTAAAATGCTACACTACACCTAGATTTCAACATCCATGGTGAGTAAGAGAACATGCTCAAGAAGCACCAAACAAGCTAGTCTTCTAATACTCCAATCACATCACAAGCATTAGACCATTTTTAATTATATATACTACACATTAATGAGGTCGTTAAGAAACTAAAGCTTCATCATATCACAACCACATCATTACATAAGAAGATCATTACAAGGTTTTTTATGACATTGCCTAAGGAATCTAATAGAGTTTACTTTTATACACATGAATGGTACTTCACTCAAACATCACATTCAAGGGAATTATAATTACAATGAAATGATGCACATTGTCACTTACTAGAAATTATTAACCAGACCAAGATTAATCTAGGACAAAATTAGGCTCACAAGCCAAAATAAATCAACACATGTCCACTCACTCATCAAGGAGTATTTAATAGTTAACACCATAAAATAATTCACCAATCATATAGGTAATCCATTAATGCAACATTTTGTTGCAAGTATGTGCTAACCGATGTTGTCATTGATGTCAACATGCTTGTGTTGTCATTGGTGTCAACTGTGTCTTCTGATATTGTTGATTATTGCTTGATTGAGTTGTCATGTTAAAGTGATTTGAATGCCTTATAGAATTGTTGATGATGTTGGTATATTGCTCTTGTTGCTAAGTTTCCAAGTACTTTTGAGAAAATTTTCTCTCCAGAGGAAATAGTGTGTTGCAGAGTATTCTGCCTTGTAGGATACTATTTGAGTTTTTGCTCCGCATTTCTTCTGTTTTGAAGACTGGAGTGTGAGACTTGGATATGTTTTAGAGAAGTGTTTGAAAATGCTAAATCTAGAATTTGGTGGTCCAGATTGCTGTTATGTTCACCAGTTTAAAGACTGTAATTAACAGAGTTTTTGGGTTGTGCAAAGATGTCTAGGAGAAAGTATTTTGCTTCGCATTTCTTCGTAGAATGGTTTTAGGTAGTATGGTTCTTTACATATGTTTATAAGGTCCTTATCTATCTTCATTCCAAAGGATTTGTGATTTGATGGTCCGAAAAGCAAGTTATTGTGTAGCAGAGTTCAATAGTGTTGTTTGTGAGCAGACAGTGAACCTTCTTTAGGTGAAAGGTGTTGCGGATGATTTTGTTGGTTCTCAAGTGACTTAAGGTTGTTCATGGATGTCTCTAGATTGTGTTGAAGGCTTGTACTTGGTCCACACATTATGGTTGTGCTCTTGGAAGCGTGTGCCTAAAGATCCTAGTGTTAACACCATTTTTGGCCGACCTGTTTGTTTACACTCTTTGCATATGTGCTTTGTGGATTGTGGAAGCATGTTGAAGCATGTGAAGATGTATTTAGGTCATAACTAAGCTATGAAATGTTCTTCTTCTATCTCTTTGCTTCACAAGACTGTAAATAGGTCTAGACCTAATTTGAATTGTATATGTTTGTTGACCTTGGAGACTGTTCAAAAGGTTGTAGAATGTGTTGCCAACCTTGATGTATGTTCCAAGGTTGATGATTGATATAAATGAGTGTAAAAGATTTGTGTGAAGGATCGAAGATGCTAAGATGAAGATGTTTGTGTTGTGAGGCAACGAAGGTGATATGTATTGTGCTTCATTGGAACTGAACTCAGGCATGTGGTAGATGCTATCATATCAGTTCATGGCAGTGAGCCACCTCTTTTTGCAATGAGCCATTTTGGTAGTGAGTCACCCCTTTTGGCATTGAGCCTATTGCAGTGAGCATTCTTTTGGGTAGTGAGCCCTGAGTAGTGAACCTCTTTATAATTCGATATTGATACTACTTTATATTGTGAGGTAATCCTCACCATGGTTTTTCCCTTTTAGGGTTTTCCACATAAAATTTTGGTGTGTCTCTTGTGCATAGGAGGAGAGAAGAAATCTGTGACACAGAGAAAAGCCACTCGGATTTGAGGGGCGCCCGCTTCCATTTCTTTAGGGCGAGAATAATAGTTGTCAGGGGTGGTCACCCAACGTATATAAAGATATAATAGTTTTAAATATTTCTCTATATCAAAAAAAACTCAAGCAATGTTTCTCTCTATTCCCAACTAAAGTGAATGTTTGGAAACAAACATTTGATAAAAGAAAATGCAAAGTCTACAAGACTACAACCATGACAAAGAATATGAAGCAGCAAAATCTCTAATGTCAATATATTAAATTGATAAATGATTTTCAAGCTTTCATGCTAGAACCAAGTCAATTTTTTATATACAGATGCACCTCATTTACTAAATATAATACAAAATATTTTTGTTTCCCAAATTATGACAAAGATTAAACCTATAAATCTAGGTTATCTTTGTTAAAATTGCCATGTTTTCACAACTTGATTAAACAAGCATACAAGTGATACTAACAAAGTATATTTTAGTTTCGTCAACCATTAACTAGTGGCAACACAAAGCTTGACCTACATATGTGACTATCAAGTAGGCTGGGAGGCAGTCGCCACCATTTCTTTTCTAAAAGATCATACATGAAAATGACATAATGATAGTTTTTGTAAAAGTAAATTTTACCACACAGAGCAATAGTAAAAAAATCATTTAGATTTCCATGGCTAAAATATGAAATTATAATATAAGTCAGTCTTAGAATTTTTGAAATACATGTATAACTCTTTCAAGTGGAAAATTTGTTTATTTTCAGGTTGTGTAGTCTATTTAGCTCACATACAAGTAGGAACTGCTACTCTATCTTTTGAGAAACTAGAGAAGCTCTCTAGCTTCAGTCTGGTATGACAAGTTGCAAGTTTGATTTTTTTTTACTAACAAAGGTAGTGGACAAGTATCACTTAATTCACCAAAAACATAAAACATAAGCCATGTGATGTGACTAAAATTTCTTGGGGGGGGGGGCGACTATGCAATTGGTAGGTGTAAAGCCAAATTCCATAACCTTTGCCAGCATCCGCCCTGCCTTTGTCAAAATGGGTACTTTGGAACAGGGTATGGACATCCATCAACTCATAATGGAAGGGGGGTTTTTGTTAGATATTATAGTTGGAAATGGTCTAGTAGACATGTATGCAAAATGTGGAAGCATAGACAAGGCAAAGAATTGTTTCACAGAATGCTTCAAAGAAATGTGGTCTCATGGATTGCCATGATTGGAGGGTATGCACAAATTGGATTTTTTAAAAAGGCTTTACAAACTTTCAAGCAAATGCAAGTGGCAATTGTAAAGCAAAATTCCACAACTTTTTCCAGCATCCTACCTACCTGTGCCAAAATGGGAGCTTTGGAATAGGGCATGAACAAATATCAAAGGATAAAGGAAGGTGGATTTTTTGTTAGATGTTATAGTTGCAACTGCCCTGGTAGACATGTGAGCAAAATGTGGAACCAAATGCAATTGGCGGCTGTAAGGACAAGTTACACAACTTCTGCCAGCATCCTCCTTGCTTGTGTCAAAATGGGAACTTTAGAACAGGGTATGGACATCCATCAAAGCATAATGGATAGAGAAATTTTGTCAGATGTTGTAGATGTTGTAGTTACAACTTTCTTGGTAGATGTGTATGCAAAATGTGGAAGCCTAGACAAGGCACAAGAATTGTTTGACATAATGCCTCAAAGAGATGTGGTCTATCTAAAGAAAGTGCCTTAGCAGTCAAAGCCTGTAAAGTGAAAACCATGTACAAACAACTTTGTTTAACCAATATGTGTACCAAGAAGATATAAAACCGTACATAAAACCACCACTTTAAATTTTATTTCAAGAAATGAAGTGATGAAGCTACATATGTTAGCTGCGAAGGCTACTTCCAAACTTGACTACGAAACTAAATGTGATCAATGATTGAGATTCAATGTATCCGCATGACCTCACGTAGAACCTCTCCACTACCACGTCCTCAGTTGTGTGCACCAAATACACTACATTTGTATGGCTTGCTAGTAGCTAGAGATCTTTGGATTTGACCTAATTTGGTGTTTAGATAAATAAGTTCTTAAATTAACCAGAGGGAAAAATTAATAAAAGCATTTTACACATCACTCACATGAACTGAGACTTGAGTGCCATACAGAATTAAAGAAATATATCAAAAACATGACAAGATAAACCTCTTAGGAAGTTAATCATGTTGCATCCATACATCATAGAACCATATAAATAGCTTTGAACTTCAAGGCATCCATCGCCAATATAACAAATTATATTAAGGCATAACACCGCTCAACATTACCAAATCTTGAAACTAACACTAAGAACCTTTGGGCTCTTTTTTTTTTTTAACAGAAAAATGTTGTAATCCACCCATACCAGAAATTATATTAAAGAAAAAATGGGTTACAAGAGAAAGGGAGGCAAAGGCCTCAACCCCAAAAATCATACAAGTCATGTCAGCAAAACATAGCTGCTAACAGTAGTCATGTCCTTAGATAAGATCTATCAGTGGACATAAATGCTATGCCAAATCCATCAGGAATCCGCCCGTTAAAAACACGGAAGGTCATTAATGTGCCCAAGACAACCGTTGAAGGAAGCATAGGAGTAGCAGGCATTTAAAGCAGGGATTTGAATTCAAATTTTCACCTACTCCTAAAGCTGTCTCGAAAAGCCTGCATAGTTGAGATTCATCAATGTAGGGACAATGAAAAGACCTTAGAGAATGGAGATTATTGGTCCCCCAACGGTACAAGATGCCTTTAATTAGAGCCTTATGGAATTTGAAAAAGGCCATTGGAGGGAAAAAAGATTGTTGTAAGCTCCCCTGAAACCTTGTGCTATCCATGACTAGCTTGAAAGATACGCCGCATACACAAAAAACACAACACAGATAGTCAGCGATATTCAAAACATACACCCTATAGATCGTAGATCAAAAAAATTGAGCCACTTTTCCTTAGAAGGAGTCTCCATCAAAACCATCAAGTAAACTGGTGAGGATCCATTGTACCACCCAAGCATTCCCTCATGAAGCCACCATAAAATAGGATGGAGGGAGGATGTCAAGGAAGAAGGATTAGGCACTAGCATAACCACACCGAATGCTAGCTCAAAGCCTAAGAAAAGATGAATAGAAAAGATCATAACCTAAAGTCAAGAACCTCCAGCTTTTGGCTTCGTAACCCAGGGCACAACCACCCTATCAAATGCACGATAAAAGCCCCCCAAATCCTCTGCAGGGGTAAAAATTATAAACACCAAGATCCTCCGACCTCCAGCTTCATAACAGAAAACCAAAAACAACGTAACCATGGCACCACACAATAAGAACCTCCCAAATCCTTTACTGGGGTTAAAGGATAGAAGCACAAAGTCTTCCCTTGAAGAGAAAAATAGTCCCTGATAGCTTCCAATCCGTCCTCACCTTTGGGCTCTTTTTGTTTGAGAATTTTATGTTTAAGAAATGCAACAGAATATGCGCTTCCCAAAACTCATTCTGATATTCCTTGGCTTGTGATGAGAGTTGTTTTTTTCTCTAACTTCAATTGGGTTTGTCTAACAGTTGGATTTTCTCTAATCTCAACTTAGTTTGTTTCTTGTTTTCTTCTCACATATTGTCGATAGTAATTTTAGATGTTTTTCAACTTTCCATCTTTCCAATTAATTTTGGTATTGTGTGGCAATAAAATTCCTGACATAAGAAAAAAGATAGAGATTTAAATAATAGTGTTTTTGAACATCAACATTAATCATTGCCAAGGAAGTGATAAACTGAAATTGCTGACAAAGGAAACTATAGATGTTGAGCTCCATGTCTAGTCTCTTTTATAGCTATTTTTCTGATAGATGATACTCCTATATTTTGGTCTGAAGTTATTTATTTTTCTCAAAGCTGTTTGGATTTCCTCTGGATTGACATAGAAACCCTATGTCAGAAATGAGTAGGTATGTAGAGAGATGCTACATAGAGATGTCAACTGTTGGTGCCATTGATAGTCATGCTCCATTTCAACTTGTAAAATTGATTGGTTAAAAAAAGTGAAGTATATTAGGTAAAGGGTTTTGCTTGAAGAGATTTTAACAATGTCTTTAAACCAGTGACTATAAAGGAAATCTACAAGCAGTATGCCTGTAAAACACCAAATTTTATGGGTGGAAACACTTTCAATTAGAACATAGTGTCAATCAAGTTAAAAATAGATGGAGTCTTGATGGTAATTTCTCGAACAATGATGCTTCCTTAGATGTTAAAAAATTGTGTTGAATAATGTATGAATTGAGGACTTAGGATGAGATCCAATTGTCGAAGTAATTTGCATATACAGTCTATAGATTATGTCATGGATAGCCTTAATTTCCTCATAGAGAGTGAGAAATGAATGAGCATCTAGAGAGATGTCATACAAAGATGCATTTGTTGGAGAAATAATGTTTACTATTTATGCATGCTTGATTTTGAATTATACAATAATTTGATTAGAAATGAGAGGGCTATAAGATTGTAGGCTCATACCATATAAGGTGTTATCAATGTCTATAATCCTATGAAGATGGCCACAACCTTATAAAATAAATGTATGGTGTGCATATAAACCAAATTTTGTAGTTATACACTTTCAGTTATAATATAATATCATTCAATCTTTTGATTTTTATTTTAGTGGGTATCGACTAGACATTAAACTCCAAAGTGGGATCTCATGTTCTACATTATACATTTTGGATATCTTATGCCTATGGCTATTGACACCATAAAGATTAAGGGAGAAAAATTGAAGATAAGTATATTTACACTCTTACAAATACTTGAAAAAAAATGTTTCTATGATGGATAGTTTTTAGCATTGAACAAGAGGTTCTACAAAAATACAGGGTTTTTGGAGAAAGAGTCAGAAGACCAGATTGAAGGCATTTTTAGATCTTCCAAAATAGACCGACATCAATATGATGTATGATTAACCAGGAAATTTGACACAAATTTGGTGGATTGGTTGTAGTATTTTACATGAGGCTTTGCTTATTTTGTACAAACTTGAGAAAGTGTCAAAAGATCAAATTGAAGCCATTTTATTTTAACTTCAAAAATATATGGACCTAGTGAAAGCCAAAGGTTAACTAGGAAAGCTATCATAAATCTAGGTGCAATATGTTGCTAAATTCATTTCTTTTCATTAGAAATCACAGAGTATTTAGTTAGAGCCTATTGAATAGAAGGGCAAACTTCTGTACTATGTTAATGTGTGTACATAAAACAAACATGATGAATATTTGCTGCACTGTAACACCATGTTCTTTTATTAGCAAGATACATGGTAAGTGTATGTAATGCATTAAATTTGAAGTTAGGAGAGGGGCATAGGTTATAGAGGGAATTTTGTGTTCTGTTGTAAGCTTTAAAACATAAAATGATAAATCAATAATGATAGAGATATTGCCTTGATGATCTTGCAAATGTTATCTTAAAAACATGTTACTCATGCGTATCTGCACACATAATATTGCACAAAGGAATGCTATCAAACTTCCCAAGTTTGTAGAATATGTGATTACATATTGCCATCAAAATCTATGAACACAAATCACATATTGGTGTACAAATGTCTATTGATGGTTTATTATTATGAAAAGCTTATTTCTAACTAAGTTTTGGCTTACAAGTATATTATCTTTGAGGCTAATGCAAAACATGCATTTTTTTCTCCAATCTTGTATGAGAATTATCATCATATTATGTGAGATATAGTTCCTTGATGATCTTGCAAATTTACCTTAAGAGGATGTTTTTGATTAAGATAAGTAGCTTACAGGGGCTGAACCCTTTACAACCAAGCCCTAAGGGTAGAAAAAGCAGGGCACAATAGAACAATAGCAGCCAAGCTGAAAGCAACCAACAGCCCAAAAGGCAACTCAAACAGTGCACCAGACACACACTGACAGCAGAAAACCTAGACAGGGGATCTAAACAACAGCAGATCCTGTACAAGCAAACCTAACACCCTTAGCCCTATGGCGTTGCTCCGCAATAGATTTGGGGAGCCCTTTCTTTCTATGGTAAACCACAATCCAAGAAACCTCTGAGTCAAAATCCTCAGAGCGAGGCGAGAGGGGGGATCCTCCTGAGTAGTAGCAGCCAAGGAAGGTGCAAACAAAGAGGTCAACCCAGAAGCAAGCACAGCCAAAAGAGTGACTAAAGTAGAGGAAGAAGTAGCCTAGCCCAAAGCCCTCGTGCGCAGAACTAACAATTTTGAACTAGCCAAAATTGAAGGAAGAACAGTAGCTGAAGCAGTAGTGATCTGGATCAGAGCAGAGGAAGCCGATGTGGGAGTTGAAAGATGATTAGAAGAATCCAATGAATGGGTTCGCAATAGCCGCCACCCCCCCTCAGGAACAGTCTCAAGAGGGAGCTCATCCTCCTGAGAGGAATCATCCCCAATGGACAAATCAACCTCCTAGAAAGCACTGATAGTCAAGTGATCCAAAAGAGCATCCTTCCACCAAGTTGCAACACCTTTACAACGTGATAGAGGACAACCGGAAGCCACATGACCAATAGCAAAACAATGCCGACATTTGAAGGGGATACTCTTATAGTCCAATAGTTGTTTCCAATATGCCATTCCCCTACCATCAAAACATCTCCAAAAAGGGGTTTGGAGATGTTAATATCTACCAAAATTTGGGCAACCATGGAGTGCCCCATGAAGGAGGTAGTAGAATATACCTTCAAAAAATGATTGATGGCATTGCCAATGCCCTCATAGCAAGAATCCTCCCAAAATTGGAGAGGGAGGTTCAAGAGACACACCCAAATCAACTTGATATTAAGCAACTCGGTAAGGGAATTGAAAGAAAGAGTCTAGGGTTTAATGGAAAGGGAGTGTTCCCCCCACATCCAAACCCTACTATCAAGCACTAAATCTCACTACTCGGAAGAAGCAAAAGTCATGATGAAGAATCCACATGCACAGGGAAAAAGCTCAATCTTACCAGCAACAAACAACTTCCATGACTCCATGACCCAATTGTGAAGATCAGAGAAAGAAGGCCATAATCCATTGAACATGCATATCACTCCTCTATTGTGGTAAAACTCTTCATTTTATGTGACCTCGAGGCCAAACACCACAATAGGAGAAGAAGGGCACAAGGGATTGGATGGAACCCCCTTGGGATGAATGATGAGCACCCGAACTAGTCACTACTACAAATGTCCACCGAGGGCCACTAGGAGCACGCTACCCATGAAAAAACACACTAGTCCCTACCTCAACCTGCACATAGTTCGTACCAATATTCACAGTCTCAGAAGGAACCACAGAGGCAATATTGAGACATGGACCAGCTAGGACTCAAACCTAGGACCTTCCATTCGTTGTTGGAGTGCTCTACCACTGAGCTACTAGCCCCTCTTGGACCAATCCATCGTCAGTCCAGGTGTGGCTTATTTCCAACACCAACAACCCCCCCTTAAACCACACCTCTCATGCACTTGGGGTTCCTAGCCTGGGCCTGGCTCTGATACCATGTTGAGACATGCACCAGCTATGACTCGAACCTAGAACCTTCCATTCATTGTTGGAGTGCTCTACCATTGAGCTACTGGCCCCTCTTGGACCAGCCCATCGTCGGTTCAAGTGTGGCTTATTTCCAACACCAACAGAGAACACCAACTTCCTCCTGCACACTATTCACATCTTTTTTCACTGCATTCTTTGGAACCCCATCCCATCTAGTAGGAACACCAACAACACATGCACCCCCTGAGCAAAGGACGAGAAAACCACACCATTTGCTATAGCAGCGCTCTGGCCAACGAACACAGGGGCAACGGTCAGATTCAAAGTGGCACTCTCTTCCATTTCAAAATGAGAAATTATCTTAAGAGTATGTTACTTGTGTATCAATTTTAAGATTATCTGTGTGCATAATACTGCATAAAGGAATGCTATCAAACTTCTTCAATATGCAACATATGTGATTACATTTTCACCAAAACTGATGAACTCAAATCACATGTTGGGGAACAAGTGTATTGGATGGTGTATTGTTACCAAAAGCTTGTTTATAACTACACTTTGGGGTGCAAGTGTATTGTTATGAGGCTAATGCCAATCATGAATTTTTTTTCTATGGAAGTTATTATATGTTGGGAATGATTGGTCTCTTAGTGAATGAAAACCATTAGCTAACGACTTTGGGAGTTTCATTGGAATCAACAAAATTCACTCATGAATTCTCTAAAACTTCATATTGAGATAATTCAACTAATTTTCTTAAGTCCTATGACATTCTAGTTTTCATAAGGAGTGTGTGTGCATTAGAAATTTATATTGACCGCATGTTTCAAAAGCTTTTAGATGTGAATAAACTCGGAGCTAAGGTATTCTTTTATTATGCTACATGTGTGTAGTTTAAGAGATGGATCATTGGATTTATGATCTAATATGATGTCAGAAGATTACATGATTGAAATTTATAAAAAAAAACTTTTCACCAAGGACTGGAGACTATACATATGAACGACAGTTAAGCATGGGTAGCCCATTACTAAAAAGCAACATTGCAACTATGGTGCTTGAAATGTTAAAAGCTTGTCTGTAATATTTAGAGATGCACTTGGATAATTTGTTTCATTATTACCTTGTATGAAGTCTGTATTGATAATAAACTTGAGTTTTGACATTTGTTCAAAAAGAAAATGGGATGTTTAGGTATGGATGTGACAATATTCTTTCACGTGCAAGTACGTAAAGGTTTGGAGGATCAACAATCATAGGCTGATTTATAATAATGTACTTTAGCCCATTCTATGGGCAGCGTCATCCTTGTTGAAATATGAAGTCAATTTTACTTATAGCAGTTGACAACAAGTACCTAGCTAGTGCCTCAGGCACCTGCTCGGCAGAGCCAAAGGCCAAGGAAATGAAACTGAAGGTTGTTAGGCAGGGGGTCACAGGGGGTTGGGCGTAGCCCCCTGCCATGTCGCACCAAAAAATTTGTTTTGGCCATGTGCCATGTGTACACCATACAAAATTGTATGCAGAAGTGCCACTTGCGTTTTTATGCATGAAAATCTATCTTTAGATTTGATTTTTTTTTCAATGTGTTTTTTTGTGATTATTTAAGTTAGTTGAGTTTGAATGCCAAGGCATGAAAAAAAAATTTTGTAACTGCGAATTTTCTTCTGAGAATAAAATTGAGAGATTTTTGCCTGTGGTATTTTCTTGGTACATTACTAGGTTTTCCATGTAAATCTGTGTTGTCTATTTTGTGCTTTTATTGCTAATTCACTGTTATTTCAATTCTGCACTGCTTGTTTTTCTAACAGTCATCAAATACAATATGGTTCAAATCTGTTGCGTGTGAGTGATTTGCTTCTCTCGGGAAGAGCTACCATTGAGGAAGCCCAGACACTTCTATATTGGCTACAAAATGACGCTGGATTTAGCAAGACATGTGTCTATGGTATGAGCATGGGCAAAGAGGATTTCATGGTCTTAATTGATAGTTCAATTTCTATTGTGAATTGGATGGTACATAATCAGTATGAACTAAAGCTAATTGAAATATGATTTTGATGCTGATGATAATGACAATTCACAGCTATTAAGCATGTGATTTACTTCAATTATTACAATTGAGTAGTATAATTTTGATTATGTTGCTTCACTATATACACTATGTATATATTAATGTTTGTAATAAGTGTGCATGTGTAATCACCAATAGGGAAATGTAAGAATCATCAAGAACCCAATATTAACCTACTTCACATTGTGAAGCAATGTGTTTTAACCATGTATTCTGATGAGACAAATGTCATAGCCTAATGTGGACTAAAACCCCCTTAAGTGTGAACTACATTATTTTAAGTGTTCAAATTTTATTTTTGGAGCCCTAGTTCATATGATAGTGCTTAGGTGTATTTCATGTGTCATAATGTGTGAGTAAGAGTGCAAACTCGTATAGAAATTTTAAGGGTGAAAACCTGTATAGAAATTTTAAGGTCATTTTTCATTAGTATAAAAAGGTGGAATTTAGTATTGAAATGTTTTTTTTTTTTTTTGGACCCCAACTTAAGTATCTATGGGTAGGATACTTAAAGAATTGTGTAGGATGTGTTTTAGGGGCATGGATAGGTACTTTAAGGGATCATAAAAAGAGCTCCCATTTATGAAGGCGTGGGTGTTTGGCTCAAAACATCAAGTCAATTTATGATTTTTCAAATGTGTAGATTGAGGATGTGAATACCATGCCTTTGCAAGGAGACCCATGTGAATTCACATGAGTAACTAGTCTTGTCCTTTTGAAACCCATGCAAACTCACATAAGTGGTCATATCCATTTGAGACCCATGTGAATTTATATGAGTAGTCATGTCCATTTTGTGTAATGTGAGGAAGGCGAGTGTAGGGGTTAGAGAGGTGCCATGTGTCTTTCTTGCATTGAATAGAGAAGAGTGACATGACACTCCTATAAAATCTCTCATTTTGAGCTTTTATAAATTATTCTTCATAGATGATGGGAGAGAATTCTTGGGAGAACAATTTGGTCTTGGGAGTCGCAAGAATGGAAGCAAGCTTGGAGGAGGGGAACAATTTCATTTCTAGGAAGCCTCTATGGAGAGATAAGTCCTCTCTCTTGTTATTTTCTATTTTTGTTTTATGCTTGGATTTGAAATAGAAAATGAGTCTTAAAATTGAGATTATTTTTTGTTGAACTAAGTAGGTATGTTTATGTGAGTTGAATACCTGTTGTTCTTGTTCATCCTATTGTTGTGCTTCTATTTGTTTGATTTTGATTGGGTCCTAGTTAATTCGCAACACAGCAAACTTGAGAGCATCTGAACCAGCCGGGGTTGACGCCCTAGGGACGTTTGCAGTGGTCGCAGCTGCACCGGTGGTACGGCGGCCTTGCTACCATGTTTCTGCATTCTACGGGCAAGCTGGAAGGAGAAGACTTGGCTAAAGGAAATATAATTTATTTATATTTTCGATTTTGTATTTGGCATTTGGATTTATGTAATTTTAAAATTGTGGTGTTTTTCTATGGTAGGAAAGCTAGGAAAGCTATGTCAAACAAAAATAGGTATATACCCATATAAAAACAAACATTAATAGAAAAGCATGTCAAAATATCCTAGATTTGTCAAAATATCCTAGATTTAGATTTATGAATGCATTGAGGCTTGATCCATGATATAAATAATAATATTGGTATTAAATATGCAATTGAAGTTTTATATAACTACTACAAAAGTAGCTTCATTTCCTTTTGTTGTTGCTTTAGCTCTAATAAGCAAGAGCACTTGCGTAATAAAAAGAGTTTTGGAAGATTTTGAGCTTTTTTTTTTTCGTTTTTATTAAACTAAAAGGCATTGAAATTCATTGCAATGAAGGAGATGAATACACATTCTCCAGCTGAGGATAGATTTGAGTGGTGTAATGCTTCAAGACAAGTGTTACCAGAATTCAAGAAGCTATGTCTTCTTTCAGGGCCTGCAATACTCGTCATGCTCTTCAACTTTTTACTCTGTTGTCTCCCAGATGTTTGCAGGTCACCTGGGAGAGTAAGAATTAGCAGGAGCTTCCATAGTGGCTATTGGAATTCAAGGATTTACCTATGGAGTTTTGGTTAGTAGAATTTTGCAAAATTCAATACTGGGTTTTTGTATTGAATTTAATTCAAATACTTTATAACATTGAGTTTATTTATTGTTTGGACAGCATAGATTGGAATGTCAAGTGCAGTACAAACACTCTGCGGGCAAGCTTTTGGAGCCAAGCTTATTGAGTTTATTAGTTGGGAAAGGATTTAGATTGTATGGGGTGTTATATTGTATCTAATTTAAATCTTGCCTATTCCTCTTATGTCTAAACTCCTCTTTTAACAATCCTAGAGCACTTCACTTCTCGAGGTATGATGACTTCTAAATTTCTAACCTTTGCCTTTCTACAATCCCATAGCACGAATATTGAAGCTCTAGTTGCCATACATTACTTTGGGCACAACATAAATTATATAATACCTATACTTATAATTTATAGTTACTATTTATACAACTATAATGGCGAGCTCTAGACATATCCTCATAGACATGTCTGGGTCATAGATGGAGTATGGGAATAGAATGTTAGAAAATTGCCATCTACCTATTCTCAATATGTTTTTATGTAGTTAGCTTCATATGATAAAGGAAATCCTTAAACATATTGGATGTCTTTCAAATTTCCTTTTCAACACATATTAGAGATGATTTACCATATTGCATGTCTATTCTAATGTTTTTAGCCTTTTCAAACATAACAACTATGATAAACATGTGAAAACATCCATATTAATTCCTATGTCTTAGATAAGGTCCACCTCAAAATTTGGTAGATTGTCATCTGCTTTATGTTGTAGGTACTGTTACTAAATTTTATTCAGACTAAATTTAGTTAGACCTAAGTGCAGTTGTTTTAGGAGGAGTAAAAGAAAACTTCAAAGTTATTGCATTCGATGAACAATTGATGTCTTGACAAAGCAAAGATAGATATGCAGTTGTCAGGATAACGCATCAATCTAATCAGGACTGGTGAATCATCATAACAAGTGAATCAGGATGTCAAGGAATCAATCATTCAAGAAATACAGTTGATCTAACATCGTGTTATCTTTCCATTAAACCTATCTAGGTAGAGGTTGAAAAAGCCATCATGCGTTATGTAACCCTTGATGGAAGGTATGTTGCTATCTATTACTACCACTTCCATTTACTGAATCATTTCAGGCATGGATTGGCAATGTCGTTTCCTTTCTACTTGTTTTCTTCTTTGGAGTTTAGTGTGAAAGAGCAATCTCTTAAGCATAAACCCACTTCCAAGAAGAAGGGTAAGGTGGTCTCTAGTGAGGAGGATTCTGATTCTAAGGATGAGGACTGGCAAATGGAGGAAGAGGATGAGGAAACTGCGGAGGAAACCTCAAAAAAGAAGAAAAAAACTCAGAAGAGGGAGGTTTCTATTTCCTTGTCGGAAGGGTTTGAAACTGGTAGTGATACTGACACCTCTATTAATGAAATTTCTGGTAAAAATTTAAAACATCAAAAAAGGAAAACCCCTACCTCTAAGAAGAGAGACAAAAAACCTATGGAACGAGAGGAGGGGCGTGAACAGAATGTTGGTGGCTCTTCTTAGAAAGTGGGGCCTAAGCAAGGGAAAAAACCTAAGATTATTGAGAAAAACTAGGAAGAGGAAGGGAGGAAAATTGCTAGTTGTGCGGTCAAAAAATAGGGTAGCAAGATGGTACAGGGGATTGAGATGATGTAGACTGAGAAGGGCAATGTTGGGGGGGAGTCTTCCAAACCTTACCCGGAGCCTACAGTGGGTGGCAAGTTTCCTAAGATCAATGACCCCTCCATTGACCTTCCTGAAGACTTTGAGAATTTGCTTTCCCAGGCAGAGAATAGAGATCAAGTTGAGGAAGCTTGTGAGCTGGTGAAGAAGGCGGTCAATTCTCAGCATAGAATGACCAAATGGTTCTTTTTGGAGATTAGTAGAATTAATATTAAATTTCAGGTGCTTTAGGAAACTTTGGGTTCTGGTATCCACTCTACTGCTGAACAGGATAAGATAATTTTCAAAAACTGGGATGCTACCCCAAAAATGGAGGATATGGATAGGGAAATTAGTAGGATGAAGAAATAATTCAATACCAGGATACAATATCTTGAGGAAAAAATCATTGAGGTGAATAGTAACTTGGAAAATCTTTGCAAGATTAGTAGGCTCACTATCCAGAACAACTTGAATGGGATGTGGGTGCTGGCAGAGAAACTGAAAGAGCTCAAAAAGGACCAGTTTAAAGACTTCAACGTTGAGGATATTATGACAGATGTGGATCAGGATAATCAGGTTAAGGGTGATGAGAACAAAAGCAGCAAAGGTAAACAAAGTGGTTGATGATGATACAGGTGGGCTTTCAACTTGCACTAGGGGTAGGAACAAGAAACAATTTGAAGCTGAGAAGAAAGAGCTTCTGGATTTTGCAAAGATGCATGAGGCTTTCTACCAACAAGAAATAGAAGCTGCTGAAACTCTGAAAAAGATGAACTAGTTTCATTTTTTAGTTCTTTGGGCTCTCGTAGCTACTTTATAATGCTTTTGTTTTGTTGTAGCTTCTGGTTGGCTAATGGTTGACTTTCATCTTTTTGTTAGCTTCTTTTTGTAATGGGTTTCGGGGCCCCCTTTTAAAACCTGTTTGACCTTTAATAAAAAACATAGTGTTATCTTTCAAGAGTTATAAGATAGATTGATTATTCATTTAATCATATTTGAAAGAAAGAAAGAAAGAAAGATATTTATTTAAACTGTCATTTTATGTCATATTTAGAACATACATTCAGTATTTGTTACTTTATCCTATGCATTGATTGAAAAAGAAACATGCATACATCAAGTGCATAAGATAGATTAACTAATCATGTTTAAAAGAAGTGTTCAAATGTGTCCCACACAAGCCATGGGAGTAACTAAAATGAGCAATGTAGACATATGCAAGCTATACATCTGATGATAAAAGAAATAAGGAAGAACACATGATAAAACTAAATATCCTTCATTGTTTGAGCAAGGAGGTTGTTGAGCTAGTTGACAGTTGATCTTCAGTCCTCATCTTCAGCTCCAGTTGTATCAGTTGTACCTACAAGAAATTGGGGAAAGTCTTGTAAGAGCTCCGGATATTTAATGTTGTCATATGCTTTTATCAAGCAGACATATCAACTTGTCACATCATGCATTTCATATGAAAGATCAAATAAGACATGTGCCATAAATCAGAATATCATGAAGTGGATCAATCAGAAATCAAAGGTACTTTTTTATGACTAACATGTGTGTTCCCTGTGTAGGTATAGATAAACATTCATTTTCAGTTTCTTTTCAAGCATGTGGAGTAAATGCGGCTCCCACGAGGGTTGAGCCCAACATGTCTAAATAGAGAGCCATTTATACTTTCAAACAGTATGAAAGGATAGATACAAGTACAGAAATAATGTGCAAATGTCATCTTGTAGCTACTCATGACAAACATAACCCACAGATACAATGTATGATAAAAAAACTTATAACTTAATTACATATTATGTTCATTGATATGATATAGAAATGATCTTACAACTTATTTCACTACACCAATTGGCCAACAAATGTCAAATCTAAAGCCGTTGATATGCTGAAATCAACATTCAAATAGTACATATCTGATAAGAACAACATGATATTATTGCCAAAACAACTCAAATCATAGACCAATCAATCATGTATAGTATGGCTATATATCATATGAGTAGTTATAGGATAGTATGAGTAGTGATACATTCAGTGCTAAGAAGCTATGACAAGTGCCTAATGTAGAGTGGAATGACACAGTGACTGCTATCGTCAATAACATGAAATACTTGACAATGGACAGTTAAATCACATAAGGCCATGGTAAGGTTCTCAGAGGTAGCTATGAATCCATGAGAGGCCTCCAAAATGAACAGAAGCCAAGAAAAAATCAATAGAGGTGCAACAAACCAGTGTAAATAGATCACAATGGAAGACATTGAGAGCAGGGTCTCAACAAGAATGTCATGGTCAGCGAAGATAGTCTCACCCCTAGAAATGACTGTCACAAGGTCATAGAGAATAGTGTTAGACAACCAATATCATGAAGGTATAGTCATCATTGTGTCACTTACAAGTCATAGAACTAACTAGCATTCATGCCAAAGTGCCCAAATGCAATCATGAAATCATAAGGATAGAGTACAAGACCCTCAATTTGATAAAAGGTTCATCTTTTTTGAGTTCAAAAAATGAATCATGATGCACTTTAGACCTTTTGAAGACTTTAAATTGGCAATGTATCTCAATATGTTACTAAAACTATGTTGGCAGAGCAATTATCTAGATTTGGGGAAGTAGAAGGTATAAGTCTCAACTCATCATGCAACTATGCCTTCATAATCTTCAGGAAAGAGGAGGATGCAGTTATTACAAAGAGAAGCCTTCAAGGACTAAAATAGAATATGGGAGTTGCAAAGAAAGTCCCAAATCTTATGCAAAGGAAGTAACCCCATAGGAGTTTCTAGATTTATCATCATTTCATGAAAAGAGTACAGCCATAGCTCAAATACAAAGAACAATTGCCATTATCAATTCATGAGAATACAGAGACCAAATGGCATAGTGATAAATCACTATTGAATACAGAGCCATAGAATGAATAGTTTCTTTCAATTGACACATTTGCAAACTCCACTTAAGCTAGTGAAACTGTAGATGGATGGAGGCCACCTCCTACTGGCACAACCATGATGGATCAAATGGACCTTCTAGCAGAACAAGTAGAAATACTAGCTGGTAAGGTTGCTTTTAGTATGAGTTCATTCAAATGTCTCTTAGACCAGGCTGCAAACAATCCAAAGGACAACAAACTTTGAGATCAAATGCAAAAATTGGGAAATGAGATTGAAGAAAAGAAACTACAAATGAAAATCTTGGAGCATTCAGTATAGAACAGCATTTGAAGATAAATATTTACCTCTTTTTGTTGTGAATGAGGTGTAAGTTAATTGCAACAACAATCACTAATTTTTATGAAGTAATCACCTTATTTTTGAAGAGTCACAATGCTAGTGTAGAGATACATTCTAAAAGTGCAGACAACATATACAGTTTACAATGGAGTAATGCCACAGAAAAAATAATAACACCATGGTTGTGTCAGGAGATTTCTCATAATCATGCAAGAAATGTCAAAACCAGTCTTCAAACCCTTTTATTATGATGTCCAGTCTTCATGCATAGATATAGGCATAACAAAGGAAAGAAAATGATATAAGATGTGTACAGGCATAGTCGTAAAGGAGAAGAAGTTCCTATGCACAATTCAAATGAAACCCTCATTTCATAATAATAAAACGTCCAAGTTTTTTCACATTAGAGTACAAAGAATAAGCTACAGAATGCATTTTATGCCACGGCCATGCCATAAATGAAAGTATGCAAAGACACCCAGTTGATAAAATTGAAACCCTCATTATCTTTTGCATATACAGTGATGTAAAAGAACCTACAACAAAGATAAATGAGAGGTTACCCTTTTAGTTGCAGAGGAGGAAGTATAGCATGCCCGCGGCTCCTCTTTTGAGGATTTTTTTATCATTTTTGCCACATTTACAGAGTTTCAACACAAAGAAATCAAAGAAACAAATGTCAAAGAATGTACCAGAAGAAAAAGCAAGTATGGCTGTGGCCATTAAGGTAGAGATACTGTAAAAAGAAGTCTAAAAGCCATTTAAAACTTCAGATACATACTCACCAGCTTCTACCAAGCTCTCTTGCTCAGAAAATGCAACATTTTTTACCACAAAGAACCAAATAATGGAGGAAGACCAGAAGAAATTTGAAACCCTTGTCGGCCTTGCAAAGGAAAGGAAAATACAGAGTGAAAATGAATTGAATTTAGGGTTACTGACTCCTTTTTTCTTGAATCTTCCCTTCATTTCCTTTTGATTTTTGACTTTGCAAAAATAAATCATTGCCCTATCTAAATGTCGACGAGGTCAAGACTTTAGATGGATATGATCCGTAGTGATTATTATTAGTGATGGCCGACAAGTCCCAAAGTCAGTGGAGGTCAGTATTATTAGAAGGTAAGTGTTGTGCCTTATGCAAAAATCAAACAAAGCCTTTTCCCTTGGAGTCGACTACTATATAGTCAAAAGATGTTTTAAATTCTTACGGTCAAAAGATTCTCAATGCCGCAAACAGTTGAAGATTCCCTTTTTACAAATATATGCCTTATTAAAGATTCATCATAATGATATTTGTATCATGTAAAGTGACCGAATATGGTCAAAGAGAATGTTTTT
Source organism: Cunninghamia lanceolata (assembly GCA_027924645.1). Classification (NCBI taxonomy): domain Eukaryota; kingdom Viridiplantae; phylum Streptophyta; class Pinopsida; order Cupressales; family Cupressaceae; genus Cunninghamia; species Cunninghamia lanceolata. The sequence goes on from BSBN01000828.1 coordinate 199,270, forward strand.
TATGCCTTGAGATTTTAGTCAAAGACAAGAAGATGTATGAAGACAAAATGAGATTGCAATGTGGTAGGAGTATCATTAGTTTTGCATGAGGGAGATAGTTGAAAAGAAGAAGGTATATTTGCATAATGATGCATATGGACAATGTATGGCAAGGTGGCAAAGGATTTACTTAAGGTTTTGATTTATTTTGCATGAGGGAGATATATGGAAGTAAGGCCAAACTTTTGCATTGTAAATGGAGTAATAAGGTAGAGGGTTATTTATTTTTCTCCTTGACAATGTAATGGAGTGATAAGGGTAAATTTTTGCCTTAAATGCATATATCATGCAAACTAGGGGTTATTCTCAAATGGAGATATAAGGGATTTTTATTTTTCTTCTAAGTCCTATTTTTGCTCAAATCATGCAAATTAGGCAAGTGTAATCTGAGAGATAAGGGAATTGTTTTCTCTTTCATCATGCATAATTTTACAAATAAATCAATGTAAGAAAAGAATAGAGTAATATTCTTCAAATTACTTTATTATTTTTCGCAAATTGTAAAATCAGAAATAGTACAAGTTGTAACTAACAATAGAGTAATTATCCTAATTACTTTATTATTTACTCACATCAATTTTGCAAAAGCAAAAACAAGCAAATTGATGAGTTGAGTTAACTGAGGCCAATTAGGGACTTTTGCATGATTTGAGGAGTGATTTGAGAATCTTGGTCAACTTCTTGGTCAAACACATGGAGAGGGTCAATTTGGAGCTATTTTTGCTCAAATTGTGGCAGTTTGGGCCCTTATTTTTAGGGATTTCTTGGTTTTCTCATGGATCACTTTGGAGGACTTGTTTTTGGATGTAGTTAGCTATAGTTTCATTTTCCATGCCTCTTGGAGAGAAAAAACTATATATAGTAAAACAAAACTTAGTTTTTGCTAGTTCTTGCATTATTTTCTCTTGTACACATTGAGAGAGAAGGAAGTTTTGTAGCTCATTATTGATAGTTTTATAGAGATCATAGCAGATTACAGGTCCAATTTATTTGTTTTCATGTAATATTTCCTTTATTTTTTGGAATCAAGTAGTTGCCTTTCCATTTGATGTTAATTGTATGAGGTGATTTGATGAAGTTTTATTGTGTTTAATTATCAAAACCTTTCAAATTATTGTCTCACTCTTACTTGCAATGTTAAGCATAGTGATATTACAGGTCTTAGGTTTTGTTACTGAAAATAGTTCTCTTATGTTATGAAAAGTTATTTTCCTTCATAAAGAATTTATTTTCCAGCCTTCCTCAGAAATACTTTTGTGATATTTATGCCAAGATTGGATTGTGTAGGTCAAATTTCTGAATTCTATTGTGAACCAAATTGCAGATTTTCAATCCTTATTAGGTGCATCACCAAATTTTATAGTTTTATTTCTTTATAGTTTCCCTCTTACCCCTTTTCCAAAACAGAAAATCATAGTTTCAAATAGAATATTTTAAGGGAACCAGCCCACAATCTGGAGGTTCAAACTCACTATAGGCCACCCACAGCCTGAGTTTGTCCCCATGTTTCGAAGGATTGCAGAGTGTCACAACTTTGCATAAGGGTGCAATCCTCATTGACAATAGGTACATTTGAATGCATTTTATTCATCTTTAATTTTTATTTGTATTTATCTTCCTATGCATTGCATTTGGACTTTTAATGAACTTCTTTGTGTACTTTCTTGTTATTTAATTTCTTTGTGTGCATTTGGACTCTATTAGTAAATTTATTTGTGTAATTTTTTGTCTCTACATTCTTTTTGTTTGAATTCTTGAATTTTTTTTACTATTTAGTGTGCTTTGTTATCTTTTTGATGATTGTGCAGGTGCCATGCAAAAGTAATGAGAGAAGGGAGATAATGAAATACTTTATTTTGGGACCTTCCAAAAATGATCTCACTAAAGTGGAAGGAGCAAGATTGAGAAGTGTTATGTTTTTGTAGGGAAATCAGCCAAAAACAATGTTATCTAGCTAGGGTTACTTGTAGCTAAGTCTAATTCTAGGGCTTCGTCATAGGTTTTTTCCAAGTGTGTCATGTCTATATTTGTGAGTGTTGCTTCTTAGGAGGAAAAAAATCCTCTGGTTAGCTTCTTTATCTCCTGGAAAAAGGGTGTCTCAAAATGTTAGAAACTCTAGTTAGAAGAAGATTTCAGTTAGAAGGTTGTTGATGTGGCTATGGTGACTTTGTAAAAGAGATAAGAAGAACCTTAACAAAGAGGTGGATCCAGAAATAAAATCAACCTTAAAGTTGCATTGTGCACTCAAGTATGTTTGCCTCATTTTTGCATTAACACTGACATTATTTGCATTTTTTCTTATACATTGACAGGAAAATCTACACATTAGGGTCAGCAATTCACAAATAGAGGGATTTGTTCTATAGTATGTGTTCCTTTCATAAGAAGGTATCAGTCTCAGTGAGTCAAAAGGAGGGATCTGGATGTGAGGCAGGAGGTGCGTGGGATGGATAGGTTTACTATTTGAAAGACAAAGGTGAATAAATTTTCAAGTGCATATTTTGTCAAGTCAATCCCATGTAGTACAAAATCAAACTTGTATGACATATTAAGTTTTTGATGATCATGATCAAACTCACAGTGGTCAAAAGTGAACTATGGATTTTTTAGACAACACAAAACTTGAGATAGTCATCTGACACAGGTCGTTAATACTCTAGGGATGATAAATTAATTTAGAAGATCATCAACATCACTCTTCCATCATCAGTTCCAGGGTTAGGTAGTCTCATTCCTCGCAAATATTCTTTTTGTATTTAGTACAATTATTTTTCCCATCTCTAATCGATCTATGCTAATTTACACCTAATTGATTACATTTCTTTAATTATCCTGGATGATTTATGTAGAGTGTTTTTGTAATGGTGAAATTTTCATAGTCATGCCAATCCCCATTTAATTCTAGTCCCATTTCAATGGAATAGTTGAATACAATCACTGTAAATCAACAAATGGCACACTCTTGTGTAAAGCTAGGCCCATTCCCCAATCTACTAGTTATCTCCTTTAATTACCACTCATTCCCATATGTTGGATTGTACATCTTATCCTCATTTGCACATAGTCACGTCCATATGACATTTAGTATGCCTATCGTTGCGTCCCATGTTTAGACATTCATTCCCCACATATCTTAAAGCATTTCATTGTTTCGAGTCAATCCTGCAACATGAGATTGATACCACACCTTGTAGAATTAATTTGTCAAACTCAAAAGTTTAAATTCAAGTTTTGCAGGCTCCCGTCCATGTCATTCCTACCATGAGCCCACTTGGTAAACATTTTGCTCGATTTATAGCTATATATTGGTATATAAAGGCATTCATTTGATTGCCATCCTAGAAAATCATTAGACATCCTAACACTTCAAAGAGCGCTCGTCATAGGAATCTTTTGATTTGGATCACTAAAAGGAATTTAATTTGCATCAAAGTCATTTTAGGACATCTTCATTGCAGCTTGGGATTATTGTCCCTGATCATTTCCATGATTGGAAAGCATGCCTAATCAAGAGGGCTGACCCAAGAGAACTTGGCCCCTTATGATTTGACAATTTCCCCAAGGCATTTTTAAATACTCACTGTCCTTTAAAATGCTTGGGAAGGAGAATTTAAGGTGAACTAGGCAACATCTACATGCACAACAGTCCAAATTAGATTAATGGATTGCATAATAGATATGTGTTGTGACGAAGTGACCCAGAGTTGGGATCGACCTATGTAGAGGTCAGACATTGCAATATCTATTTTGAGGCACTTACTAGAAAGAGAGGGTTAATTTTCAATTCATACGCTAATCAACTCTACAAATTATCAACTTCCGCATCCCTACTTCGATCCAAGAACTAAGTATAATTTCTCTTATAGTTGATTTTCTAAAATAATATTAATTTATTTACATACTTTATCATTCCCAAATCTTGTTTATTTAATCTAAGACATGATGCATTCTTTTTAATTAGCCTAAATTAATATTAGGGAAAGTGTGTTTTCCATTTACAATTTTATTTCTCTATAAGCATTTAAATCAAAATAAAAGAAAACAAACACTAAAAAAACCAAAATGGCACATGTGATTTAGAAACTTCACACCATAGAGCGGTTGTAGAAAATGTCAAATGGGAGAAAAGCAAAGAAGAATGCCGTAGAGGATAATTCAAAATGGCGCGGAGGAGAGATGGAAAAAGCAGAGATAAATTTAAAAACAAGGCCGTTGAAAAGCTTCTTCATTAACTCTTTATGACTTGCCTGGTTCTGTTTTTGTCTGTTGCGAATGTTTTTTCTTCCTTTTGTAAAATTGTTTGAGACACTTCTCTGCCCGTGTTTTTTTTCTTACTTTATGTTTTTCTTTCGAATGGATATTTTTCCTTTTGGCTTCAGTCTTTTGCTTTTTCTTTTTGGCTTCAGTCTTTTGCTTTGGCGTGCACGCTGGTCCATCCGTCTTATTGTTTTTCAATGGATTTTTTTGGTTTCGTTTTGCATTTTTTGGCTTTGTTTATGGCGGCAGGCGGCAGCAGAGGAGGCGGCAGAAGAGACAATTTTCTTGTTAATTCAGGTATTCTTCACTACTCACCTTAATACTGTGGGCTTTTCTTTAGCATTCGTGGACTAGTTGCATGTTTGATAGTAATTCTACATAGCTACTTTGTTTGGATTCATGGATTTGTTCTTTTGGTAAAAACATAATTATATTGATATGTGGGCATTTTACAAAAAGCCCATTGTCCTCAATAGCAAAAAGAGGCTGAAGAGCAACGGTAGATAGTTTAACAATGCAAGGCATTATGAACAAAACCATAGAGTTTAACATCTGATATGAAACAGAGCATTTGAAGGAAAGTCTATATAGAAGAACATAACAAGGAAAAGATAGTAAAGTTTGGAACTCAGTGGTTAAGCAGAAGCATTTATCTGGTCACATTAAGGCTGATGATGATCAGTTGCATGGAAGGCAATATGGATGAGTTGAAGAAGCCGCAGATAAACTGATGTTGCCAGGCTGATAATCTAATATCAAAAGAGAAAGAGAATGTTCCCTGCCTACATCTTCCTACCTACTATTTACTCTTTCCTGAAGTGCATAGCCTCTACTATTTACAATCCTGTCATGTAGATCCACTTGAGGGAGAGATTGGAAAGTGATATGCTGAATATTGAGAAGACAAATGAATTTGTACTTCTTCATATTGTTGTGTGGTGATGCTTTTGTTTGCTACCAGTAATGAAAGAAAGAGACACTGTAGAGGTAACATGTGATGATTAATGCCAAGTGGTCTTAAAGAACATTAAGTCCCATAAAGAACATAAATATGTATTTGTCCTTAGTAGTGGGATGAAGTACAGCTACTTGGAAAATAACATGGTAAATGAAATCATGGAGCTCAAGTCAAATACCTGTGCATAAAAAATGTTTGATTTTGGAGAGGGTCCCATGAGTGTTTCCACTTATTTGTTGGGTGAGTCTTCTCCTTCTTATTTTCCAATAGGCTAAGGCGAATGTGCATTCACCGCTGTTTGATAGCCATGTTGTGGATGTTGGTTGTTATTTCCATAACTGTTTGCTCCATGTTCTGACTGTTCTCCAAGATTCTTCTGTTGTATTCTATCCAAATGTGCCAATTAATGTGTCCTAGGGTTATATGATAGAGTTGGCCAGTGATCAGCATTTCAGTATTTTATTGTTTTTAAACCCCTGCCTAACTTGTGACTATCTCCTTCCATATGGTATTGGTAAAAGTACAGTTTATAAACAGGTGGAATGATTTCGTCATTTGTTTTTGCATTTGGGTTCACCCATATGGGTCTATCCATCCTCTTTTACCACGAATCACTAAGCCATAAGAAAGAACTATAGGATTTTGGATATGATCCAAAGGTCCCATAAGTGTTTCCATTTATTCCTTGAGGAAGCCCTGGATTTTTTTGTATAATGAGAACTTCTTTAAGGCTGCTTTATTGTGATTGTAGAAATTGGTTAATTCTGTAATACTTGTATATTTCAGTTTCCTCTTTATTTTTCTCCTACAATATAGTCTTACATGTTGTGAGACCTTGCTTTTGTAGTTTCTCTTGTGTAACTGTGAGCAACTCACAGGTGGGTGTTAATTCCAGCTGTCCTCTCAGAAGTTAATCTTTGTACCTGCTCCTATTTTCCAAGTGATTCCTTGACTTAGTTAGACACACCTGTCTTAATACGTTGTGCTTTAGTTGCTAGTTGTGGCCTCCAACTGTTTTTTAAAGGGTCAAAAAGATACTTGAATGGGTGATTTTTGCCCAGGGAAGGGGTAGTAGATGGTTCTCAACCTACCTCCATGCTAATCTCATTGCTAGTGCAGTATTCAATTCGTGTATGTTTTTTATGTTTAGTCCCCCATTTTGTTTGCTTTTGGATATAACTTGCCAGGCCACTAAAGATTTTAATGACTCTTCTGACAAACACACTGATTGAGATTACTAGCAATTATATCTAACCACTAATTGTTAAAGTATTTCCTTGTAATGTATAGATTAGTGTGTTTGTTATATTGTTTGAACCTATGAAAACATTCTGCCAATATAGTAGAATTTCATTTCTTATGCTATCATTTGTATTATTTTATTTTTTACATATGGTTAATTTTTTTATGATATAAAATTATTTACAGTATTTTTTTTGTAATAGACTGCATTTGTTATAATAATTTATTTTTTTAACTACTATCTAAATTTTGATCAATATATTGCTTACTAGTTATATTTTACATTTGTAGTGAAACAAATGTACAGTGGATATATGTGAGCAGCCACTTCATTAAGAATGCGATTTATTTGGCTGTTATGATTTGTGCTACAGTTATTAGCAGTTGATGTACTTTGTATTATTTTATTTTTTCTACACATGGTTAATTTTTTATAATGCAAAATTATTTCCTTGTTTGTAGTGGACTGTATTTGCTATAGTAATTGATTTTGTAGCCAAATTTTGATTATTATATTGCTCACTAGTTGTATTTTATATTTGTAGGGAAACAGATATACAGGGGATATATGTGAGTGAGCAGCCACTTAACTAAGAAAAATATGGAAGGAGCCTATTTATAGTGGAATTCACCTCAAAATTGTTTGGAAATTTTGAATAAATTGCTGAAAGCAGATTGATTTCTAGAAATGTAATAAGGAAAGATATTTTAATTTTTAATAAAATTATTTTTTTGGGGGAAGGGGTTAAATTACCCCTTCCAAAGGTCAGAGGGAATGGCCATTGGCCATGGTCATTCTTAAAAGGCTAGTATCTTTTATAGTTAGTGTGGTGGTTTTATTTTATATTCCGTAACATTTAGTTTCTATTAGAATCATAATGCTGACAACATATAATTAGCACTCTAGTAATAAAACAACAAATCATAAGGCAATCAACTAGTACTGTTAATTATAATTTTGATAAACCATAATAAAATTAATTTTTATTATAATATAACTATTTCTAACTTCATTGAACTACATTTTTTTTCCAAGTCTAGTTTTATCTTGATATTTCAATTACATTGGACCAAATCTTTTTAATCTTAATTATAAATTTTATTTTTGAACATTCTTAATTTATTTTAATTTTTTATTTTGAGGTTGTATGAGGCAAATGATGTGTTTTCCAATTATTAACTTTAACATTCCCTCTATATGAAGTGTGTTTAAATTTTATGATTCACTTTGAGGAAATTGATGTGTTTTCCAATTGTTAACTTTAACATTCACTCTATATGAAGTGTGTTTAAATTTTATGATTCACTTCGATTTGATCCTCTTATTATTTGTGTATGTTTTGTTTGAACTTTCACATTCACTTGTAAAGAGTGTGTAAGCTTTCAGATTCACTTTATGTGTTTATTTTTACATCTTTGATCTTTAATGTTCACTTCAAATATGTGTAAAAAGTGTGTTTTAACTAACTTGTGTCAAGTGTGTTTGAACTAACTTTGTTTGAACTTTAGCATACTTTGTATATATCAAGTGTGTTTGAACTAACTTTGTTTGAACTTTAGCATTCACTTTGTATGTATCAAGTGTGTTTGAACATTTGAACTTTAGCATACTTTGTATATATCAAGTGTGTTTGAACTAACTTTGTTTGAACTTTAGCATTCACTTTCTATGTATCATGTGTGTTTGAACTAACTTTGGCATTTGCTTTGTGGATTTGTGTATTTTTTAACTAATTTTAGCTTTCACTTTGTATAAAGCATGTTTAAATTTTACCATTCACTTGGATTTAAACCTCTTATTATTTGTGTGTGTGTATTTTATGTTTTGACGTTCACATTCACTTTGTGTGAAGAGTGTGTAAGCTTAGACATTAACTTTATGCGTTTGTTTGAACTTTGTCTATTTATGTGTGTGTATGTTATGTTTTGACTTTCAGATTCACTTTGTGTGAAGAGTGGGTAAGCTTTGGCATTAACTTTATGTGTTTGTTAGAACTTTGGCTATTTGTGTGTGTGTATGTTATGTTTTAACTTTCACATTCACTTTGTGTGAAGAGTATGTAAGCTTCGACATTAACTTTATGTGCTTATTTGAAATTTGGCATCTTTGCTTTAGTGTTTATTTTGTATGTATGTAAAGTGTGTCTAAATTAATTTTTACATTCACTTGGATTTGATCATTTGTGTGTGTGCTTGTTTCAACTCATTTTGTGTATGTATCTGTATTTTTGAACTAATTTTAACATTCAGTTTGTATGAAGTGTTTTTAAATTTCACCATTCACTTAGATTTGTATGTACATGTGTGTATGTTATGTTTGAACTTTCACATTCCTTTCTATGAAGAGTGTGTAAGCTTTGACATTCACATTATGTGTTTGTTTGAAATTTGGCATCTTTGATATTTAGCATTTACTTTGCATGTGTGTAAAGTGTGTGTTTGCACTAACTTTGGCATTCACTTGGATTTAATCCCGTCATCTTTGAGCTTTAGTGTTTACCTTGTGTGTGTGAGGTTTGTGTTTCAACTAACTTTGTGTCAAGTGTGTTTGAACTTTGGCATCATTGACCTTTAGTGTACTTTGTGTGTATCAAGCATGTTTGAACTAATTTAGTTTGAACTTTAGCATTCAATTTGTATGTGTGTGTGCATGTGCATGTGCATGAAGTGTCTATTAGCATTCACTTTTTGTGTTCATAAACTGTGTGTTTGAATTAACTTTTCCACTCACTTTGTATATGTGTGCCTATGTTTGAACTAACTTTGACACTTTGTGTGTATCAAGTGTGTTTGAACTAGCTTTGTTTGAATTTTGGCATTCACTTTGTCTATGTGTCTTTGTGTACATGCTTTGACATTCATTGTATGTGTTTGTTTGAACTTTGACATGTTTAATCTTTAGAATTTACTTTGTATGCATGAAAAGTGTCTATTTGAACTAACTTTCTATGAAATGTGCTTGAACTTTAGCATTCACTTTTTGTGTTCATGAAGTATGTGTTTGAATTAACTTTTCCACTCAATTTGTATATGTGTGCCTATTTTTGAACTAACGTTGGCACTTATTTTGTGTATGTGTGTATGTTTGAACTAAGTTTAGCATTCACTTTGTATGAAGTGTGTTTAAATTTTACCAATCACTTAGATTTGATCAACTTTCACACTCACTTTGTGCAAATAGTTTGTAAATTTTAACATTCACTTTAAGTTTTTGTTTGAACTTTATCATGTTTAATCTTTAGCATTTACTTTGTATGCATGAAAAATGTCTATTTGAGCTAACTTTGTGTGTGTCAAGTGTTTAAACTTTGACATCTTTGACCTTTAGTGTACTTTGTGTGTGTCAAGTGTGTTTGAACTAGCTTTGTTTGAACTTTAGCAGTCACTTCGTATGTGTGTCTTTGTGTACATGCTTTGACATTCATTGTATGTGTTTGTTTCAACTTTGACATGTTTAATCTTTAGAATTTACTTTGTATGCATGAAAAGTGTCTATTTGAACTAGCTTTTTGTGAAATGTACTTGAACCTCTACATGTTAGCATTTTGATTATGTGTGCATTTGAACTTTGGCATGCTTGAACTTAAGCATTCATACAAAGTGGTTGAACTTTTTGTTAAGTGTGCTTGAAATTTGGAATGTTTAAACTTTAGCATTCACTTTGCGTGTGTGCAAGACATGTCTTTGAACTAATTTTGACATTCATTTTTTGTTTGCATGAAGTATGTGTTTAAACTAACTTTGCATTCACTTTTTGTGTGCGCAAGTGTTGTGTTTGAACTATCTTTAGCATTCATAACTAACTTTGGCATTCACTTTTTGTGCATGTATGTCTTAACTAACTTTGGCAATCACTTTGTATGAAGTGTGTTTAGACTAAATGAGTTTGAACTTTCACATTTACTTTGTATGGAGAGTTTTTAAACTTTTACATGTTTGAACTTATATGTTTAACACTATGTGAATGAAGTGTGCAAGTGAAATAGTGTTTGGCTTCACTTTGTGTGTGTATGTCTAAACTAACTTTAGCATTTACTTTTGACAGAGTGTGTTAGCCTACCTCCTAAATTTTAATGTCTTACACCTTCACTGTTTCCCTTGCTCCCTATTTGGCTCACTATTAATATCTAATCTAAGACTTCTTTCAATCGGCCTCATTGAGAAATTATGTGTTGTGTTGTGTTTCATGTTCCTTTTATCCTTTATTTTGTGTGTTGGTGTTAAATTTTCATGTTTCGGGGTTCGTGTTCCTATTTTCAATTGTCTTTCTAGGCGAGTTTCAAGGTCTATCTTGCAATTTGCATATTTTGCAAAGTTACTTCATAGCCCCATGGGCCTTCAATGTATTATGTGCATGGATTTCTCTCCCCTATGTGCAAATTGTTCATTTGTCCCCTATGCTTGCACTTCCTTTATTTGTACTATACCTTGCATGTAGACTTCTTCACCCTACAAGTAGCATTCTTACAACCTACTTCCATACCTCTACACCCCCAAAGGCCTGCACAATTTATCTTGTGGACTTCTTTCTCCCTTTGCAACTTGCAATTTGCCTCCTCACTCTTAGATCCCACACTTCCTCTAGCTTGCATTGTGCACTTATCCTATATGTTTGTAACTTGCAATTTTGCTCTCTAATCTTTGCCTCTCACCATTCCTCTCCTTTGTGGATTTTCTTTCTTTTGCAATATACATATTTGGTAAACTTTGACCCTAATTTTGTAGACTTACAAATATGAGTTGGGCTTGCCCTTGCATGAGGACTTTGTCATTTGAACAAAGTTCAACACCTACTTATAGGTATGCATAGGAATGGCATTAATGCACTTTCTTGGATGTGACTAGGCTTGGGAGAGTGCTCCATGCATGTGAAAGTAGAAAGTCAAGTGGTTGTTGATGAGAGCAGGATGGGAAACCTAAGAATGTGATGCAAAAAGCATGGGTGACCTACAGACTTGTAAGGCACACATTTGACTCCACCTTTGTTTCAAGAATGAATATACATGAATAGAAGATATAAGGTGGGGTTGGTCATCTGGCTACAAGAGAGTTTCATTGTAAGGTAGGGATGCTCTTCATTTTATTAGTTTTAGGGCATGTTTGTAATACTGTAAGTTTGATTTTTACTCCATTTTGTAAATGCATCCTTGTGATTCATTGAAGGATATTCTGTGATTGTACAGTTATCAAGATTTTGAATGTCTTTATGAATCTTAGATGGGCTTTTGTGAAAATCAATTACTCTTTTTAAATTTTCTAATTTGAGTATTATGATTGATTACTTGTTTATCATAGACAAGTTGGAGTTAAGCATGATGCTAACATTTCAATCATGCCACATGTTATTATCCTAGATAAAGATAAGAGTAAACAAAGGGTAAATGTTGAGAATGTAAACAAGGGTTCAACAACAAGAATGGTTGAAAAAAGAAAGGCTCCTACCCAAAATCTAGTGATGTAAAAGAAATTTGCTCACAAAAATAAATAAATTGTGGTGCCTATCAACAATGTTGAACTTCCAAAACAAAAGAGAGCAAGACAAGTGAAGAAGACAAAGGGCAATGGTGGTTATGTAAATAACAAAGCTTATTAGATTAAAGGTCAATCCATCACTATTATCATATAATCATCAAATAAATAGATCACACTCAAACAAAGAAACAAAATTTGATTCTCTTTAACAAACACATTCAAACCCCAAATATATTTGGAAATAAAAGTGACCGTATTTATATTTGAGTGTTTAATCCTGAAACACACAAATATAATTATCATGGAATGTGGAAATTTGATGTCTATTATTGACCATATTTAATATCATATCATCAAAAACATTTATTTCATAGTAAAATCAAACTCTTTTCTCAACCATTGTTCACACATGTGCCTTCAATGTCGTACTAGTCAATGAATCATCATTAAACTAATAAATATTGGAAGAATCATATAATAAAAATGTTCTAATTTTAGATCTTGCATTGCCCTTCACCCTATAAACAAATGTTAAGGGGGACTAAAGTTTAATGTCATCCTTAATCTAATAGCTCCATAAAATGTTTGTAGCTAAATTTTAGAATGATTCATTCTAAAAACTCTCATGAAGTACATAATTTTGTAGTCTAAAAATTTAGGGTACTTCATTCTAAAAATTATCATAGAGGACATAATTTTGCAACTAAAATATAAGATGCTTCATTCTAATAATTCCTATGAATGATATAAATTTCCAAAAAGAACAGGCCTATTCCAGAAGGGAAAAAAACTTTTATGCTTGATTCCAACTACTCCTATATAAGAAATAATTTCCAACTAAGAATGAGCCTGCACCACATACTACATAGTAATTTACCATTATTGAATTAGCTTATGAATGAATTCAATTGCTTAAATTAAAATCCCAGGGCAATTTTATAGCTTTTGTCTATGGTATATAAACAACTAATGAATGGCAACAACAACTAAACTTTAAATTAAAATAGATTGTTTACACCTAAATTTTAGGTTATACTTAAACATAAAGGTCACATATGATATTATCAAATGCACACAAGACATCAAACTCTTCATTTACATGTGTTCATTTTAATACTTTTACTAAGTTTTTACATATATAGGATGTGTTCAAACCAGCCATCCCCAATCTAACAATATAAACTACCATCCAACAAGATATCAAATCTTTGTTGGTATGTTTTTAGTAGTTTAACATCTTATATAAACAAAGAGCATGGGGTTGATTAGTATGTTTCTACACTTTGGCATTTGGCATCTTACATGAACAAAGAGTGGAAGTATTTTTGCATTTTAAGATCTTACATTAACAAAGAATCCATGTGGTAACAAAGGTAAAATACCAAATTAATTTATTAAACATGTATGATTTAGACAAGATAATATAATATGTCAAAGGAAGTATATGCCAATAAAAAGATTGCCAATATTGTGAGCATGCTAGATAGTTTCTAAAAATATTATTTCATCATGATTTTGCATGTCATCTAGTTAAATATGCTCAAATTTGTGAATAAACAAAGAAATGACAACCCAATAGAGAAATATATCAACCAAGGGCATTTAGCCCATAAATCATATGTTAATACTAGAGAACCAATAAGATATGAGAATCAATAACTTGTTGGTAGAGTTTTTTATTATGGGTAAACACTTTTGATTAGGGTTATGAACTGGAAAGAGAGGTTTTGAAAAGGCCCCATCCTTTTACAAAGATAAGACAAGAAATATCACTGATGCTCTAACATCATGAAACAACAGAAAACAAACCACGCAAAGTCAACAAGACACCAACACACTGGAAACCCCCCAAACAACAAGAGTACAAATGAAACAAATACGATAGATAGGCTACATTAAAACAACAATAAAGCAACTCAAGGTGGATTAAAACCAAATTAGCAAAGATGGAGGAGACCGAACAAGGGAAATGATTTCGCCTGAGTGTAAACCTACCAGCAGAACAGCTAGCATTCCACCTCTGAATGAACTGGAGAGGAGGAGAGAAGAAATCCATGACACAGAGCACAGCCACTCGGATTTGAGGTTTCTTTAGGGTGAGAATAATAGTTGCCGGGGTTGGCCACCCAACGTATATAAAGATATAATAGTTATAAATATTTCTCTATATCAAAAAAAAAACTTAAGCAATGTTTCTCTGTATTTCCAACTGAAGTGAATGTTTGGCAACAGACATTTGATAAAAGCAAATGCAAAGTCTACAGACTACAGCCGTGACAAAGAATACGAATCAGCAAAATCTCTATTGATAAATGATTTTCAAGCTTTCATGCAAGAACCAAGTCAATTTTTTATATACAGATGCACCTCATTTACTAAATATAATACACAATATTTTTGTTGCCCAGATTATGACAGAGATTAAACCTATAAATCTAAGTTATCTTTGTTCAAAATGCCATGTTTTCACCACTTGATTAAACAAGCATACAAGTGATACTAACAAAGTATATTTTAGTCCCGTAAACCATTATCCAGTGGCAACACAAAGCTTGACCTACATATATGCCTGTCAAGCAGGCAGGGAAGCTGTCCCCACCATTTCTTTTCTGAAAGATCATACGTGAAAATGACATAATGATTGTTTTTTTAAAAGTAAATTTTACCACACGGAGCAACAGTAAAAAAATAATTTGGATTTCCATGGTTAAAATATGAAATCATAATATAAGTTAGTCTTGAGTTTCTGAAATACATTTATAACTCTTTAAGTGGAAAAATTGTTTGTTTTCAGGTGGTGCAGTATGCATCAGTCTATTTAGCTCACATTGTAGGAACTGCTACTCTATCTTCTGAGAAATTAGAGAAGATCTCTAGCTACTGTCTGGTATGACAAGTTGCAAGTTTGATTTCTGTTTACTAACCAAGGCAGTGGACAAGTATCACTTGATTCGCCAACAACATAAAGCATAAGCCATGTGACATGACTAAAATTTCTTGGGGAGCAAAAACTATGATATTGGTAGGTGTAAAGGCAAATTCCATAACTTTGCCAACGTCCTCCCTGCCTGTTGCAAAATGGGTGCTTTGGAACAGGGTATGGACATCCATCAATGCATAATGGAAGGGGGTTTTTTTGTTAGATATTGTAGTTGGAAATGCTCTAGTAGACATGTATGCAAAATGTGGAAGCATAGACAAGGCAGAGAATTGTTTCACAGAATGCTTCAAAGAAATGTGGTCTCATGGATTGCCATGATTGCAGGGTATGCACAAATTGGATTTTTTGAAAAGGCTTTACAAACTTTCAAGCAAATGCAAGTGGCAGATGTAAAGCCAAATTCCAACTTTTGCCAGCATCCTGCCTGCCTATGCCAAAATGGGAGCTTTCGAACAGGGCATGGACATATATCAAAGGATAAAGGAAGACGGAATTTCTGTTAGATGTTATAGTAGCAACTGCCCTGGTAGACATGCAAGCAAAATGTGGAAGCAAATGCAACTGGTGGCTATAAAGACAAATTCCACAACTTCTACCAGCATCCTCCTTGTCTGTGTCAAAATGGGAACTTTGGAACAAGGTATGGACATTCATCAAAGCATAATGGATAGAGAACTTTTGTCAGATGTTGCAGATGTTGTGGTTACAACTTTCATGGTAGATGTGTCTGCAAAATGTGGAAGCCTAGACAAGGAACAAGAATTGTTTGACATAATGCCTCAAAGAGATGTCGTCTATCTAAAGCAAGTGTCTCAGCAGTCGGAGCCTGTAAAGTGAAAACCATGTACAAACAACTACTCTGTTTAACCAAGACGTGTACAGATATAAAACCCTACATAAAACCTATCACTTTAAATTTTATTTTAGGAAATGAAGTGATGAAACTACATATGTTACTTGCCATGGCTTCTTCCAAGCTTGATTGCGAAACTAAATGTGATCAATGTATCTGCATGAACTCATGCAGAACCTCTCCACTGTCACGTCCTCAATTGTGTGCACCAAATACACTACATTTGTATGGCTCGCTAGTAGTTGGAGATCTTTGGATTTGACCTAATTTGGTGTTTAGATAAATAAGTTCTTAAATTAACCAGAGAGAAAAATTAATAAATGCATTTTACATATCACTCACATGAACTGAGACTTAAGTGCCACATGCAGAATTCAAGCAATATATAAAAAAATATGACAAGATAAACCTCTTAGGAAGTTTATAATGCTGCATCCAAACATCATAGAACCATATAAACAACTTTAATCATCAAGGCATCCATCACCAATATAACAAATTATATTAAGGCATAACACAATTGAACATTACATTACAATTTTTTAGCAATGGAGCTCCCACGCGATGGATTTTTGAATGCAGAGAAGGAGCGCGATGGTATTTTGTTTGCATAGAAAGAGTCCCCTGCCCGTGGGGTCCCATCCATGGGCATAGTCCAGCCTCAGGTTGGAGTGACTACTGGTTCAGGGGTCGGTAGTGATGAGGTTCTGCAAGTTCTGAAGGCGATTCCTCCTATGGGAGCCTTTGTTGCGCCCAATAGATTTAGTGTCCCTTCAGGAGGGTGTGGCTCCTTCAAGGCCCTCTTTCTTGAAGTGGATGAAACGATCTCTCCCATGAAGCTTCCTACTCACCCTCTAAGAGTAGTTCATGTGCTCTATGTTCTACCTTCCCCGGTTGTGGTGTGCTAGTAGGATGTTTCTGAGAATGAGGAATATTACGAGCGTATTGGGGTTGTTTACAGATTCAACAACCTGTGGCCATCCCTACTAGATCTTCAAAGCTAGGTCTTGGAGACTTGGAAGCCCTTGGTGGTGGGCAAGATTGAGTTGTTCCCATGCGCCAGGGGTTTCTTTGTGGTGGCCTTCGATTCCCTTGAGAAGTGGGATAATTTGCTGAACAAATAGGTTTGGATGTGAGGAGTGTATTCCCTATCCATTAAGCCCTGGTCTTGCTCCTTCAACCCTATCACCAAACCTCTCAACATCAGGCCAACCTGGGTTAGGCTCCCAAATCTCCTTCTTTAGGGTTGGGAAGATTCTTGCTATGAGGACATTTGAAATGCTACCAACCGCTTCTTGAGGTGGAATCTACAACCTCTTTCATAGGACACTCCACATTTGCCCGCATTCTAGTCAATATTGACATCTCCAAATCCCTTCATGGGGAGGTAGTTCTGTAGGTCAAGGATAAATCGTGGTTGCAACTGCTTGACTATGATGGCCTCTTGTTCAGATGTAGACAGAGCTTTGTCACGAGCCACCTAACCTCCATTTGTCCCCACTCTCATCGCAAGGGTGCAGCCATCGAGTGGAAGAATGCTTCACATGATCACTTGATCATCAGTGCTTCTGATTCCCTAGCAGATGCTCCCTCGATAGCAAGTGTACCCTCTCCGGTTGTTGTTTTGTCTCCTTCGTGTCTTGTGGATGCTGTGGCGGTTGTGCTTGTCGCGTGTCCCTTGCTTCCTCATGTGACTTCTGATCAGCTGATAGTTGCCCCTTCCCTTGAGGGCGTTGTGGAGCTCCCTGCTCCAGTTTAGTCATCGGGTACCCCAGCTTCTTGTGCTAAGGCTTCCCCCACTTCTTGTGTTCCATCTGTGTTAGTGGAATCTGATGAGGATTCCTCTCTCTCCTTGTTCTGTGGACTTAGACTCTTTGAGTTCAGGGACCATCATTTAGAGAAGGAAGAAAGGTCTTCCTAAGTCTATGTCTACTTTGCACCCTCGAGTCAAAGGCATTCATTTCACTAGGTTGAGTTCTAGTGTTGTCTAGTTCCTGTTGTTTGGTCCTTATTTTCGCAGCGGGGCTGCCTTATGTTGTTCAAGGGTATGGACCCTTTCAAAATCTTGTTTTGTTTTCGAATTTCACTGCTTGTGAAACTTGCTTAGTTCAGCTTTTGGCTTCTTTGTAAGGGTACGGGCCCTTCCTGATTATCTAATTCAAAGCACAGTTGAATATTACTAAATCCTGAAACCTGACACTCAGAACCTTTGGGCTCTTTTTGTTTGAGAATTTTATGTTTAAGAAATGCATCAGAATATGTGCTTCCAAAAACGCATTATGATATTCCTTTGCTTGTGTTGAGAGTTGTTTTTTTCTCTAACCTCAATTAAGTTTATCTAACAGTTGGATTTTCTTTAATCTCAACTTAGTTTGTTTCTTGTTTTCTGCTTGCATATTGTCGATAGTAATTTTAGATGTTTTGTTGCTTCCCATCTTTCCAATTGATTTTGGTATTATGTGGCAATAAAATTCCCAACATAAACAAAAAGATAGAGATTTAAATAACAGTGTTTTTGAACATCAACATTAATCATTGCCAAGGAAGTGATAAACTAAAATTGCTAACAAAGGAAACTAGAGATGTTGAGCTCCATGTCTAGTCTCTTTTATAGCTATTTTTCTGATAGATGATACTCCTACATTTTGGTCTGAAGTTATTTATTTTTCTCAACTCCTTTTGGATTTCCTTTGGATTGACATAGAAACCCTATGTCAGAAATGAATAGGTATGTAGAGAGATCCTACATAGAGATGTCAATTATTGGTGCCATTGATATCTATGCTCCATTTCAACTTGTGAAATTGATTGATTAAAAAAGTGAAGTATATTAGGTAAAGGGTTTTTCTTGAAGAGAATTTAACAATGTCTTTAAACCAGTGAATATAAAGGACATTTACAAGCAGTATGCTATAAAACACCAAATTCTATGGGTGGAAACAGTTTCAATTAGAACACGGTGTCAATCAAGTTAGATATTGATGGAGCCTTGATGGTAATTTCTCAAACAATGATGCTTCCTTAGATGTTAAAAAATTGTGTTGAATAATCTATGAATTGAGGACTCTAGGATGAGATCCAATCATTGAAGTAATTTTCATATATAGTCTGTAGATTCTATCATGGATAGCGTTAATTTCCTTATAGAGAGTGAGAAATGAGTGAGCATCTAGAGAGATGTCATAAAGAGATGTTAGTTGGTGAAATAATGTTTACCATTTATGCATGCTTGATTTTAAATTATGCAATTATTTGATTAGAAATGAGTGTAGGCTATAAGAGTGTAGGCTCATATGATACAAGGTGTTATCAATGTTTATAATCCTACGAAGGTGGCCACAACCTTATAAAATAAATATATGGTATGCATATAAACCAAATTATGTAGTTATACATTTTTAGTTATAATATTGTCATTTAATCTTTTGATTGTTATTTCAAAGGGTATTGACTAGATGTTAAGCTCCAAAGTGGGATCTCATGTTCTACATTATGCATTTTGCATATCTTATGCCTAGGGCTATTAACACCATAAACATTAAGGGAGAAAAATTGAAGATAGGTATATTTACACTCTTAAAAATACTTGAAAAAGAAATGTTTTTATGATGGATAGTTTTTAACATTGAACAAGAGGTTCTACAAAAATATGGGGTTTTTAGAGAAAGAGTCAGAAGATCAGATTGAAGGCATTTTTTAGATCTTCCAAAATAGACAAACATCAATATGATGTATGATTAACCAGGAAATTTAACACAAATTTGGTGGATTGGTTGTAGTATTTTACAAGAGGCTTTGCTTATTTTGTACAAACTTGAGAAAGTGTCAGAAGATCAGATTGAAGCCATTTTATTTTAACTTCAAAAATATATGGACCTAGTGAAAGGTTAACCAAGAAAGTTGGCATAAATCTGGATGCAATAAGTTGGTAAATTCACTTCTTTTCATTAGAAATCACAGAGTATTTAGTTAGAGCCTATTGAATAGAAGGGCAAACTTCTACACTATGTTAATGTTTGTACATAAAACAAACATGATGTATATTTGATGCACTGTAACACCATGTTCTTTTATTAGCAAGATACGTGGCAAGTGTATGCAATGCATTAAATTTGAAGTTAGGAGAGGGGCACAGGTTGTAGAGGGAATTTTGTGTTCTGTTGTAAGCTTTAAAACATAAATTGATAATGATAGAGATTTTGCCTTGATGATCTTGCAAATGTTATCTTAAAAGCATGTTTTTGATTAAGGTAAGCAGGGATTTTGAAAGGGCCCAAACCCTGGTACAAGAGAAAAGATACAACAATGAATCCTAGTAAAACTAGAAAGAACAACTAATAGTAGAGCAACATAGGACTAGCTCAACAATGAGACAAACAGACAAAGGGTCAAGGACCCCAAGCAACACAACAAAAGAAAATTAGGGTGGTTTGAAACAAAATTTCACCAAAGAGCTGAGTACACATCTTCAGCTTGACAATACCCTCAGATCTCTTCTTTTTGGAAGACCTAGGACAATCCAAATGGCCACTCGAGGTCCTAGAATTGCATTGCACCTTAGCCAAAGGAGTTTCCATCACATCTCCATTGTCCGTTTTCCCATTATCTCGCATATCAGCCGAAGGAGTCCTCTTTTCAACACTACTATCTTTAGAAATTCCCCTGTTTTCCATTACAAGTACATCCACTAGGGGGGATGCACTACTTTCTCTTCCAAACAAGATGTTGCTTCTTTCTACTTGGACAAGCAACGTCAGAATGACCAGCTTTTTGACAGCTAAAGCAAACAGCATGAGAGTGTTCAAATTCAATCTGCTGAACCCAACTACCAAACTTGGATAATAAGGTAATCCTAGAAGGGAGTACATTATTAGCTTCCATAAACACACAAAATCTAGCAAATAGAAGGCATCTTTTAAATTTTGTAACCATATCACCCCCAAAAAATTGCCCAACGAAATTGGCAATACTCATAACAATCTCCTCATCCCAGCATTCCAGTGGGAGACCTGGCATCCTAACCCAAACTAGAAACTTCTTACTGCAAGCCACTAAAGGGTTGAAGCATGGTGACCAGTTTTGTAGGCAAAAACCATTTTTCCCAAGAAACTAAGGACCAACAAGGATCCTTGAGCAATCTTTAGAGTTTGAAAAGGAGAACAAGAAAAAACCATTCGGCAAAGCAACCACCTCAATTTGCCCCCTTAGCCTCCAACTTCGAAGTGTCCACCTTCTAACCACCTCGATATTGGTGCAATTTCTACAAAATCTCCCAACAAGTGAGTTACAAAGCCACCCAGCAGCCTAAAGCCTCTCCCCTAACAGCATCAGCGATAGGTATTTGAGAGATATCAACAATCTCCTCAACCTGTGTGTTAACCTCTAACGCAGCTCTAGACTCCATCCTAATGGTGCCAACAACCTCCTCAAGCAAGACAACTCCTACCTCAGCAGCCGCACTGTGTATGCATCCTTCCTCAAACATTGGATTAACAGCTTCAACAGCCCCGCCATCATTTGTGCAAGAAGAGTGCACACCTCCTTTCAGACCATTAACACTAGAGACCCTAGAAGAAACGACACCCACGGACGAAGCCTTACCCGACAAAACCCCCGAGACAACAGGGGCCTCCTTACTGCCCAAGATAGGCTTGACAGACATGGAGGAAGCAACAACAAGTTTCTGGAGAAGAATCCCTCGTGAAAGCCTATAGCCAAGATTGCCCTACCCAACAAAGGAAGGCTGTCGTGTCTGAGAAAACCACAAATCCAATAGACTTTCATCCTCTTCCTCATCAAAAGAGGTCGCCCACTCATCCAGAATCTCCTCATCTTCATCGTCTAGGTCATCCTCATCGCCTCCATGTCAACCTCCCTTGCAGCTAGAAACCCTAAAATGCCGCTCTCACTCTCTATTTCTTTATCTTAAAAGCATGTTACTCGTGTGTGGCTATGCACATAATACTCCACAAAGGAATGCTATCAAACTTCCCAAGTTTGCAGAATATGTGATTACATATGGCCATCAAAATCTATGAACACAAATCACATATTGGCGTACAAGTGTCTATTGATGGTTTATTATTACGAAAAGCTTATTTCTAACTAGGTTTTGGCTTACGAGTGTATTGTCTTTGAGGCTAATGCCAATCATGCATTTTTTTTCTCCAATCTTGTATGAGAATTATCACCATATTATGTGAGATATATTGCCTTGATGATCTTGCAAATTTATCTTAAGAGTATGTTACTTGTGTATCAATTTTATGATTATCTGTGTGCATAATACTGCACAAAGGAATGCTATCAAACTTCTTTAATATGCAGCATATGTGATTACATTTTCACCAAAACCGATGAACTCAAAATACATATTGGGGACCAAGTGTATTGGATGGTGTATTATTACCAAAAACTTATTTATAACTACGCTCTGGGGTACAAGTGTATTGCCCTGAGGGTAATGCCAATCATGATTTTTTTTTCTCTAATCTTGTCTAAGATCGTTAGCATATTATGTTAAAAAGGTTTGAGCGTGCCTATTTCTTTCCAGATTTTGATTCTTAAGTGAGATGCATTACAATATCTCAGTGATGCAAATGTTTAGCAATTCTTGTTTCTTTTTGGATCAGTAAAATAAGCTAATGATGAAAGCTATTATATATTGGGAATGATTTTGGTTTCTCAGTAAATGAAAACCATTAGCCAACGACTTTGGGGGTCTCATTGGAATCAAGGAAATTCACTCATGAATTCTCTAAAACTTCATATTGAAATTCAACTAATTTTCTTTAGTCCTGTGGCATTCCAGTTTTCATAAGGAGTGTGTGTGCATTAGAAATTTATATTGACCACATTTTTTAGAAGCTTTTAGTTGTGAATACACTCAGAACTAAGGTATTCTTTTACTATGCTACATGTGTAGTTTAGCAAATGGGTCATTGGGTTTATGATCTAATATGATGTCAGAAGATTACATGATTGAAATTTATAAAAATAACCTTTTTCCAGGGACTGGAGATGATACATTTGAACAACGGTTATGCATGGGTGGCCCATTACTAAAAAGCAACATTGCAACTATGGTGCTTAAAAGGTTAAAAGCTTGTCTCTAATATTTAGAGATGCACTTGGATAATTTGTTTGATTATTACCTTGTATGAAGTCTGCATTGATAATAAACTTGAGTTTTGATATTTGTTAAAAAATAAAATGGGATGTTTAGGTATGGATGTGACAAGATTCTTTCATGTTAAAGTAGGCAAAGGTTTGGAGGATCAACAATCATAGGCTAATTTATAATGATTTACTGTAGCCCATTCTATGGGCAGTGTCGTCCTCAACTACAATATGGTTCAAAGCTATTGTGTGAGAGTGATTTGCTTCTCTTGGGAATAGCTACCATTGAAGAAGCCCAGACACTTCTATACTAGCTAGAAAATGATGCTAGATTTATCAAGACAGGTCTCTGTGGGCTGAGCATGGGCAAAGAGGATTTCATGGTCTTAATTGATAGTTTAATTTCTATTGTGAATTGGATGGAATATAATCACTATGAACTAAAGTTAATTGAAATATGATTTTGATGCTAATGATTATGACAATTTACATCTATTACGTATGTGATTTACTTCAATTATTACAATTATTACAATTGAATAGTATAATTAGTATAATTTTGATTATGTTGCTTCTTCATATACACTATGGATATATTAATATTTGTAATAAGTGTGCATGTGTAATCACTAATAGGAGAACATAAGAATCATCAAGAACCTAATTTTAACATGCTTCACATTGTGAAGCAATGCCTTTTAACCATGTATTCTGATGACACAAATGTCATATAGCCTAATGTGGAGTAAAACCCCCTTAAGTGTGAACTACATTATTTTAAGTGTTTAAATTTTATTTTTGGAGCCCTAGTTCATCTAATAGTGCTGAGGTGTACTTCATGTGTCATAATGTGTGAGTAAGAGTGCAAAGCCTTATAGAAATTTTAAGAGTGAAAACTTGTATAGAAATTTTAAGGTTATTTTTCATTAGTATAAAAAGGTGGAATTTAGTATTGAAATGTTTTTTTTTGGACCCCAACCTAAGTATCTATGGGTAGGGTACTTAAAGAATTGTGTAGGATGTGTTTTAGGGGCATGGATAGGTACTTTAAGGGATCTCTAAAAGAGCTCTCATTTATGAAGGCATAGGTGTTTGGCACAAAACACCAAGTCAATTTATGATTTTTCAAATGTGTAGATTGGGAAGTGAATACCATGCCTTTGCAAGAAGACCCATGTGAATTCACATGAGTGACTAGTCATGTCCATTTGAAACCCTTGCAAACTCACATAAGTGGTCATATCCATTTGAGAGCTCTCATTTATGAAGGCATAGGTGTTTGGCACAAAACACCAAGTCAATTTATGATTTTTCAAATGTGTAGATTAGGAAGTGAATACCATGCCTTTGCAAGGAGACCCATGTGAATTCACATGAGTAACTAGTCTTGTCCATTTGAAATCTGTGCAAACTCACATAAGTGGTCATATCCATTTGAGACCCGTGTGAATTTATACAAGTAGTCATGTCCATTTTGTGTAATGTGAGGAAGGTGAGTGTAGGGGTTAGAGAGGTGCCATGTGTCTTCCTCGCATTGAATAGAGAAGAGTGACATGGCACTCCTATAAAAGCTCTCATTTTGAACTTTTATAAGTTATTCTTCATACATGATGGGAGAGGATTCTTGGGAGAACAATTTGGTCTTGAGAGTTGGAAGAATGGAAGCAAGCTTGGAGGAGGAGAACAATTTCATTTCTAGCAAGCCTCTATGGAGAGATAAGTCCTCTCCCTTAGTTATTTTCTATTTTTGTTTTATGCTTGGATTTGAAATAGAAAATGAGCCTTAAAATTGACATTATTTTTTGTTAAACTAGGTATGCTTATGTGAGTTGAATACCTGTTATTCTTGTTCATCCTATTGTTGTACTTCTATTTGTTTGATTTCGATTGGGTCCTAGTTAATTCGCAACACAGCAAATTTGACAGCATCTGAACCAGCCAAGGTTGACGCCCTAGGGACGTTTGCAGTGGTCGCAGCTGCACCGGTGGTACGGCGGCCTTGCTACCAAGTTTCTGCAAATTGGAAGGAGAAGACACCAATACTATTGATGAAGCACTTGTACCTACAGCTGCTAATCTTGCAAACCCTACAGGCACTCCTCCAGTACCACATATCTAAGCTGTGGTCCTTGCACTCCTGCTGGTACGAGAGCTGCTGCCTCTTTATCTAACTCACTGTAAGTTTGACGCGAGTCCTTTGCAAGTACAACATTTAATATAAATGCTATACTTGTATCAACTGTCCTTGCCATCTCATCTTTTACTATTACTTTTTTATCTATATAGGAGAGAGGGACCCATAGTGGGTCACCTTAACTTCCCCCTCCACTTGGCGCGCCACATCATCCGAATAAAAATGTCTTTTCCACGTAGACGGTGACGTGGACAACCTAAACAGCTGCTGAGTTGTTAGTCCCTGCTGCGGTGGCACTTTGACTTTTAACGTCTGTCTTTTCCATTTTCGTTTACATTTCCCGGCCATTGGCATCCGTTATTGGTATGGCCACCACGTTACCATCTCCTATATGCCCATACCATACCCAGGTGCCATGATGGGATGGATGATGGAGACAAAACGTGGGACATTTTGCCGCCCAGATTCAAATATTTTTAAATTTGCCGCCCAATCAATTCTTAAATGGGCTTCCCTCCCATAGTGCTGTCTTGTTGATGCCATTCTCAGTAGTGCAGGCATTTCAGCAGCTGATTTATTTGAAGACTCGGTATATTTCTGGTGCTTTGGCAGCGAAAGAGTTTTACTTTGCCGCGAATGAAGAAATCGGAATATCTTAGGTTGACAAAGGAGGAAGTAATTGATGTCGCTGAAGAAAGAGGAATGCTGCGTAGATGGCTGTGGTAACAATTTGGAGGACAAGAGTTATTCTCTGCAGAAATTCAAGCTTTACAAAACTCGATCGGTATGTAAATTCTTTTTTCTGCAGTTTTTTAATGTTTTTTTGTTGTATAGATCAGGCTTTCATTAGTGTCAGAGATTCTTACAGGGCATACTTAGATCTTCTGATGATGCCAAGATAAAGCAGGAATTTGGATATGGTGTTTGAGCTAGAGTCCTGTCATAGATGAGAAGAAAAAAGGTGAGAAGCGTTAGAGGAGCCCAAAGAGTCTTTTCCCGGGCTACCAATTCAAGCCGTTTGAACAAGACTGCCTTTGGTTTTAAAACATCCATTATTTGGAGGGTAAGATAATTTTATTTGAGCACGGAGTAGGGTTTGAGGTTTAGTAGAAATTTGGATTTATATAGTAAACTCTAATGTAGGGTTTCCTTTTTGTATGGTTTATATTTAATTTATTGAAAGAGAAGGGAATAAATTGGTAGATAAATGCAGAAGACCATTGAAGTTTGTGAGAAAATCAATTAGTTTATTGAAGTTTGTGAGAAAAGCATGAAAGGATTACTTTGTTTCCATGAAACATAAACTAACACACATAATATAATTCATAATACCAAATGTATCATGGGAGAAACAATAAATAAATCATTGATTTTATTAATTCTCAATTATCATTTACAGTTCATAAATGGAGATAAAATGCATAACAATTTGTGGGTAAATGCATGGAAATGGTATTAAAAAAGAGGGTCAAAAGTGTCCACATTTTCCCTAAAATCTTCTAAACCTAAACTTGGATGAGTAATTTGAGATGCATGCACTCAAAATTTGAAGATATGGAAAGAACAAGAATTGTAGTGATTTGAATCTAGTTTCTAAACTACTAAAGTTTTAAAAAATAGTTAAGATTAAGAGGGTGAAATGTTGCACGCACACAGGTTTTCAGCAAGGGGTGGGGTTTTTTAGCTTTCAGGGGTGAGGGTAGGGTGGGGGGGTGGGGGTTGGGGCTTTTCTTGAGTGTGTGTTGTTCGGTGCAAGCATGGGGTATGAGGGCTTGAGGGGATTTTCTAATGGCAGGGTTTGTGCCTTTAGGTGAGACATCAGGGGATGCTGCTATGGCAGGGGTTGGTAACGGGTTTCCTCATCCATCCTTGCCTGATGTTGGGGTTTTTAGCACTGGTGCTTTGAAATTGCACAAGATAAACAAATGCTTGGAAAGAGCTCAAGTTTGTTCAAAGCTAGTGATTCAAATAGAGGCGGTAGTCGAGGACCTAGAGTATTATAGCAAACATGTTTTGATCTGCAAATTTATGAGATTGAGGACTTCGATGCCTTTGCTGGAACCCTGGATTTGTAAGTCATGGAATTCAAAAGGTGATTTTGAAATCTTGCTAGCTATGAATAACTTCTTTCTGGTGGTCTTTTCGTGTATCTCCAATCATAACAAGGTTTTTGAGGGAGGGCCCTACTGTTATAATCAAGTTGGCCTTTTCATGAAGCCTTGGCATGCACGCTTTAATTCGGTGGAGGAGCTGGCCTCGAAGGTGCTAGTGTGGGTTCATTTTCCTCGGTTGCTGTTGGAATGTTGGAGACATGATATTCTACAATCAATTGTGTTACTGCTAGGGAAGCCTATTGGCCCGTCTCAGCAAACTCTAGAGAAGCAAATTTTTTCCTATGTCCGAGTCTATGTGGAGATTGATCCGAGCCAACCTCTACCAGATTCTATTGATTTGACTATTGGGTCTAGCTCTTGGACTCAATAGTTAGACTGAGACTTTACCTTTCAGGTGCCAGTTGTGCCATGAGTATGGCCATCTTCAAAGGAGGTGCCCTTGTCTTTCGGGTGTTGGTGGTTCAGATAATGTGAAGGCTCCATCTAATCCAAGGGCGGAAAAGGGTAAAGCATGATCACTTCTTGATTTTTTGTTTGTTTTCTTTGGGGCCATTTGGGCCTCTGGCTGTTTTATGCTTTGTACTGCTCTCTTTGATTAATAAAGTTTTTACCCTCTTTTATTAAAAAAAATGTTGCGCGCACACAAAAGTGTTCTTATTTTTCTCACTAAAATATAACATAGTATCTGGTGTGTACCCAAGCTAATTCCAAGCCCAAAAAAGTAGATTAAAAATTTGAGAAAAGTTAAAACTCGCTCATGTTTTAGGTTCCACAAAACACGAGCATATTTTATGGAACATAAAATACACTCATGTTTTAAGCTCCACAAAACACAAGCACATTTTGTGGAACATAAAATGTTCTCGTGTTTTAGGTTCCACAAAACACGAGCGTGTTTTGTGGAACATAACACATGCTCATGTTTTAGGTTCCACAAAATGTTAATGTATATATATATTTCTACACTTACACTTAATCCTTCTTAGGTGTGCCTTTATACAATCTTGACACATGCCTCATTGAGGTGTCAGGCTTGTTAGGTGGTTAGGATAGGTGTCACAGAGGTTCAACCACCCCTCATAGAGGGTCTACATCTTTTTGGTTTGACCCGAAGGGTTCTACAAAGTTTGATCTCTACATTTGTCCACACCCACCACGCAGAAGGATTACAACAGAGGAAGGCACAACTAGAGAGGAGGTAATGCCCAGGCGTAGAGCTTTCTCAGGTTCTCACGTAGGTCATTCCTCATGCTGAGACACCTTCTTCACAGGCCCATTACTAGTAAAATCTAGATTCCATTATAGTGCCCTATTTAACCTTGCCATTTTTGGCCGCTTTTGTCATATTTTTGGGGATTTCATCCCTAAAACACTTTTGCCCTAATTTTGGGCCTCCAAATGTTTTGTGCTTTTTAAATTTCTTTTGCAAAGGCACTTAAAATGTTTTAGTGTTACATATAGGAAATTTTTTTATTGTCTAAAACACTAAAGAATATGAAATACAAATTTGGGGTGGGGGGAAATACAAATTTGGGGGGGGGGGGGGGGGTGCTTAAAAAAATTGGCAAATTAGCTTTAAGGTTCCTTTAAAATTGCTAGTACGAAAATTTGCATTTTTTTAATAAAAAGGCTAAGTATTCACCTGCTTAGACCTATTTAAAGCACTAACTTTATAAAGTGCCACATTTAGGGGGGAAATTAAGGAAAGGGATTTAACCACGCACTAATCTTATAAAGTGTTGCTTTCATGTATTATTCTAGGGGATTTTAAATAGGCATTTTGTTAATCATTGAACTAACATAAAGTTCAAAAAGTGGGGTAAATTATCTAAGTCAACTAATGGGGATAACGAGTCATCCATTTGTCACTACTTTACAAAATTGAAACTACAAGTCTTGGTGCAATGGTATCCTGAGGCACTATCGATGGATTCATCTATTACCACATCTATACGGACTTATCCCTGAACCAAGTACATATTTGTAGAAAATTGTATAAGAAAATAAGAGCAATCATGTAGTAGGAGTGATTGGTTTAAGTGTTATGAACCACACTCAGTGGGTTCCTCTTTCGCACATCAACTGCCCTAGAGCTCTTTGGATTGAACTATGGGAAATGTATGGAGACTCCAATGAACCTCCATTCCCAGATGATCCTACTATAGACATGCTTCTTTCCCTTGATGATGCTAATAATCCTTTGTATGACAATGATACTTAAGAGGAACTTGCGTATTGGGAAAGTCTTGACAGTATTGATGACACAAAGATTTACAAAATTGCATCTCCTCTCTTTAGACCTCCTACATTGGTAGATATTCTACCACCTCCTACTATTGCTTCATCATATTCTAGTGTTGCTTCTTTGAAAGCTTCTAATGCTTCTTTGCAACAAGATATTAGTCTTCTCAGCATTTCTAATTGGGATAGATTTCTACCTGACATCACTTGTTTGTTTGTAGAGTCCCACATTTCTAACATGGAAACACAAATTGAGGACATCAATATTCTCTTTGATGAAATTGCATCTCCATTATCCTCTTCAGATATTCATGCTCTACATCTGTCTACACATGGTTCTGGATTGTCATCATCTTCATCTATTAGGCATGCACCTGTTTTGATGATGGCATCCTTCAGCATCGACATGGGGAGACCTAAGCATCCTTCGAAGATGTCACAATGGGCATCGCCATCCTTGGATCAGCTTCATCATGATTCAAGATCATACATACATCTTCTCACATAGAAAGATATCTTGCATCTTTAGATGATTTCATTTCTTTCCATGAGAAGGAACATTGTTCGATGTTCTTGGATCTAGATCTGCATCCTTTGTTGATCATCTAGCCTTACTGCAGCAAGACATGTATTATGGGGGGGTCTCAAACCTATCATTTTCTCTCCTATGGGGGAATCATATAGTACCTAGTGAAAGTAGTACTTCTTCACCTGTATAATTTTCATGCATATTTTCTCTCTTTTGGAGGATAGTTTTTTTCCATAGGGTTTTCTACCTTTCTCCACTTCATGAGAGATTACCTTGTAAATGAGTACCTCCCAAACCTAGTAACTACCTTTTTCCCTAGGGTTGTTGGGAGGTTAGGATAGGTGTCACCGAGTTGCCCACTAACTAGCCACTCACACTAGTTTTTAGGGAGGCAACTCGCCATCACTCGTAATTGAGGAATCCTTTCCTCAACTAACTTCCTCTCATCACCTATATGAACAAGCTTATTTGACTATCAATCTACTTCAATTTGATACTTGCATTTGTCTCATTCATCTTGGCTCAAGTCTACACAAAACACAAGCACATTTTGTCGAACATAAAATCTGATCACTACTTTTTTCACAATTGAAGATAATACCACTACTTTCTTTACAATTGAATATTATACCACTAATTTATTCATAATTGAAGATAATTGTATTCTCTTTTTAAATAACAATAGCAATAATGAACAATGATTTGTACACAAAATTGCATGTAGAAATGCACTCTATGTTTTTCAACATGCAATTCACAAGGTTCTCAAACCCAATTATATTAGAACCATCTTCACAATTGTAGATAATTGCATTCATTTTCAAAGAAAAATACTAATAAAAACAATGATTTGTACAGAAATTTGCATGTTGAAATACACACTATATTTTTAACATACAATTCACACTATATTTTTCAACACACATGTCTACTTCTAGGCTCAAAATCCATATGCTCAAATCTTGCCTCTATGCTCTCCTTCTCTTTTATGCTCTCCTAAATTTGATGGATCCATATGCCGCGTATTGGTGTTGGAAATAAGCCACACCTGGACTGATGTATTTTGAAATTAGAAATTATAATGAGGTTACCAAAGCTGTTTGGGGAGCATTTTAGCTAGCGGGTGAAACATCCACATGGTGGATGAACAAAAAGATGGAACTAGGCTTGAGGTCAACAAGCCTTACCTGGGACAGGTTCATAGAACTATTTAGGTAAAGGTGGTTGCCTCAACTATTCTATGATCAGAAACTCATAGATTTCCAAAACCCGAAATAGGCAGATATGACTGTAAATGAGTATTGGGAAAAATTCACCCGATTGTTGAAATATGTGCCATAGTATTAGCATGATGAGAAATACCATGTTTGAAAGTTTATCATGGGGTTAAACACCCAGATTGGGGGTGAGGTTATGTTGGCAAGAGACACTATATGGATTCATGGTTGTTGTCATTGATGGCAACAAAGGTCATCCCACATATCCGCAAGTCATGATGTGCCTCTACCGGAAGTCAGAATAAAGAATGTTGTGGTCCGGTGAACAAGAACAGAGCATGTGGCAAGGTCCGACAGATTGGTCCGGATCTCTCAGAGGAAGTGTCTTGGTGCAGTGCGGATTTGGGGAAGTCAAGAGGACTACTTTGAATGGTATATTCCAAGGATTTAGCCTCCGGTGATGGACAAGGAAAAAGATATGAATGGTTGAGTACCGGATTCCTAAGAGACAGTGAAAACAGAGGAAGAACTGACTGGCAGAGTATCAGACTGCTTTCCGGATGTGTTACTGTTGATGACAGAGGTTGTGAAGGCATGAATCATGTTTGGCCGACATGATTAATGATATCTACAAGTATATGCTTGATCCGCATTGCTTGGTGAGGAAGGATTCAGCCGACAGAACAAAAGTTTGTAAGAAACTAGACTGTTCCGGATGCCGACTAGAAAGGTGATGAAATTACTTGTGCGGATATATATAGAGGATGGATTTAGTTGTGAAGTGAGTGTTGGTGTGGAGATATATGCGAATAAGTCCAGATAAGAGAAGAGGTAGCAAAAAGGATCCGGTATGTGAAAGATAGCTGAATAAAGAACAGAGGAAAGATGAAGTGCAGCAGATCAGTGTACTGAGCCTAACCGGAACTGAACTCCAGCATATGCAGATGCTTCCAATCAGTTCAAGACTGTGATTCTCATCACTTTGTAGATAGTGTGTCTTCTTGTAGGTAGTGGGCCTCTTGTGAGCAGTGTGCTCGGGCAGTGAGCCCTAATTGGCAAGTGCCATTTTTGTAATTTCCTATTCTTCTAACAGAGAATAATTTTGGGTTAATCACCCCGTGGTTTTCTCCCTTAACAGGGTTTCCACGTCAAAAATACTGTGTCATGTGTTTCTTATTTCATGATTAATGTTTTTGTGTTTGATTCTATGTTGCATCAATTAAAAGGAAAGTTCAATAAGGGAAATAATTAGGATAACTGATTCACCCCCCCTCTCAGTTATCAACAATTGGTATCAGAGCTAAGTTCCTCCTAATAGAGCCTAACAGCTTGAGGAAGATCTGGGATTTCAAATGGATGCATATGGTTTAAGGGAGCAACTCAAGACTGCTCTTGAGGATCTTGAACAGTCAAATTCTGAAGTCAGTGAATTAAAGGAAAGACTCAAACAGGCTGATGAATTCATGAGAGAATTAAAAGACAAATTAAGTCTCTCTATGAAAAAGAGAAAGGAGCTGCTTCAACAGTTGGCAAGACAAAGTGAAGAAAGCAATACAAATGAAGAATTGACTGAGCAAACCAAGTTATGTGAAAAGTTATCAAAAGAAGTCATTATGTTAAGACATGAAATGGAATCAGGAACTATAAAGTTTACTCAAGAGATTGAAGAAAAAAGAAAGGCTGAAGACAATCTAAGACAATCTCTTAAAGAAAAATCAGAAGAATGCCACCAGATGGACAGGATTATCAGACATCTTGAATCTGATCTTGAAGATGCCAAAGATAATGAAGGAAAACTTGAGGATCAAATTGCCTCTCTCAAAAGAGACCTTCAAACAACAAATGAATATAAAGAGAAATTCAAGATAAGTTCTGCTCAACTTGAAGTTCTTCTTGGAAGTCAAAAGAGGACAGATGACAAGTATGGTTTGGGATATGAGAAAGGAGAAAGCTCCGGATCCGGTCAGAAGAATCTTGGATCAGAAAATCCAAGGAGCAGGCCTAGAAGACCTCCGATAAGACAGCCAAATGCTCAAAGATATCCATCCTTCAATGGATACTGCCACAGCTGCAACCACTTTGGTCACAAAGCTAATCAGTGCAAAATGAGAATGAATCAGATTAATTCATCCTTCTCCGGACAGTGCTTCAACTGCAAAAGGTATGGACACAAATCCCATGAATGCAGAATTATGCAATTAAACAAATCATTCAAAGGTAGATGCTTCACATGCAATAGAGTAGGTCATATGGCTAATCAATGCAGATCAAGAGGATATCAATCAAATATGCAAAGAAATGTTATTTGCCAAATCTGCAATAGGTCCGGTCATAATGCTAAAGTCTGCAGAAACAAGAATCAGGACAAAAGAGGTCCGGTGTATAATCAGAATCAAGACAAGGGTAAACAAAAGATGAATGCGGATGAGGTTAGGAATCAGATGAGCAAGATTTGGGTGAAGAAAAGTTCAGAGAATGTAGAGGTTGGATCCGCACCAGACTCTGGTGCTGATATCTCTTCCGGAAATTAAAAAGTGAGCTCAGGCTCAGGGGGAGACTCAAAGAAAATCTTGTTCCCCCAGCCAAACAAGTGGTGCCGGATGTGGCACAAGATGCGGATCAAAGGGTTTGTAGATATGAGTCTTGAGATACTTCAGTCAAGTATTCAGAGGTCCGCATGGAGTTATGAAGAAGCTGTGATCGATCAAATAAGACCTGTTCAGGGAGATGCTCCGGTATGATAAAGGATTACAAAAAGGTCTGGAAAGATCTGGAAATGCACTATCTTATTCTGCGGATTGGACAGAGTGTTTGGGATGTTCTTGTAATATGTTACCTCGATTTATTCATGATTGAAAGATCCGGATGATATCCACATATCAGGACTAATCCGGGATACTCCAAGCTATCCAGACAAGGCAAACCGGAATGATGTAGGTGAAGCATTTATTGCAGACAGATATTAGGGTTCGCGGAGCAATTTAAGGGATTTCTCAAAGGTCATTTGCTCATTCTACACTCGAGAAGAAGCGAAAAGTGGAGCTCTGCAACAAGGTTCATCAAGCACACCAAGGATCTCCTGCCGAAGTTATTGCATAAAGAAATCAATCCAACCACTCCGTGCAAACCGAAGGCGCATAAGGTATTCTCCGTTTTTCATTACCTCACTGCAAATCTTTGAAGAATGGCTACTCCAAACATAGTTAAGATCTCTGATAGACCTCGCCCCTCATTCAAGAAACATCCCTACAAATCATTGGAGGTAGATCCACTAGGAGCCTTCTCTAGTGTTCCTCACGGAGTTTTACATACCGAAGACATTAGGGTTTACATACATGCAAGCATTGAGGAATTTGGGGAATTCAAATTAAGAGACCTCTATCACAAGCAGCTGATAGACAATGCTTTTGAGCTTAAACCAGAGTATAAGGATATCCAGAAGAAACAATTTGAGCAATTTATTCATTTCCCCTGCTTTGAAGAAGATGAATGGGTCCGGTATGTACTGAGCAGGATGCATGACAACTTTCTATGGCTAGATAGACCCTGCAAGATCACAAAAGAGGCAATTAGAGTAGTAACTGGTCTATACTCTTCCGGAGGGGTACCTATCCTCAAATCTGTCAAGAACAACATTGTAACTGAGGCCACCGGATCAAAATTTGACAAGAGGGCAATGACCATTGAAGATATTTCGGATCCGGATATCAAATATGCATCAATGATAATAGGATACAAGATCTATCACTCCAGCAGGGAGAATTCTGTATCCGGAACTGCAGTATACACTGCCTATGAAATGCTAAGAAAGAATGCAGATTATGATCTCTGCGAACTACTGCTAAGCCAATTAATGGAAAATATACAGAAAATCAAGAAGGATAAGAAGAATTCCTTTAAGTATGGTACTCTTATTGTATGTCTATTCTTCTACTTCATGAATGAGCTACCCGGAACAAGTGGATGGGTATGGCAGAATGACAAACCTGTTGCAGTCCAGATAAGAGACTACTTGCATGGACTTGGGGATGCAAAAGCGAGAAATTCAGCTCTATGGGGATACTTCAAAAACTTTTAGAGCATGATGCAAGCAAGAGAGAGAATTCCCCAGTCTCTTGTTGAAAAATACAAAGACTCAGTGTGCTTTATGGTTGACACTGATCAGTGCCTAATGGAGACAGTGGAGCCAAGGACTGTCTAGATCATGCCCATGGGGTATGAAGTGGATGAACAGATAGTGGAGCTGCATGTTCAACACATGCTAAGTCAGCCCAAAGATCCTAAGGCAGAAAGGTTTAGAACCTTTGAGGAGCTGAGTGTAAAAATACATGTAGAACTCAGGGAACCTGAGATTAAAAGAAAAGTGAGAAAAGAAGTAGAACACATTGCTCAAGGCCTTGGCATCTCAAAAGAGGCACTTGATGCTAGCCGGGAAAAGAGGAGGAAGGCTGAGGAAGAAGAGAAAAGTAAAGAAAGTGCTCCGGTTGAAGCTCCCACCCGGACCAGATCATCAAAGAGATCTGCACCTCCCACAACCAAAAGTTCTAAACCGGAAGTCCAGGCATCCGGTAAGAGATCCAAGACAAAAGCCACAAGGGCTTATGGAAGCCAAAAGGATGAAGAGGAAATAGAGTCAGATGAGGGAATAAAAGAAATAAAGAAACAGAAGAAGAAAGGATCCGGTAAGCCCTCCACAGGCCAAGACAAGGATGAAATGGCAGAGGTAACTGTTGAAAAGCCCACTCTGTCTCTAGAGAGCATAATCAAGTCAGTCACGGTGGATGGAAACCTTCAACCAATGACTGAATCCTATGATGACTTCAGTGAGGCTGACCAAAAGACTCTGCAGGAAGCCACAGTTAAATATTTGAACATATATAATAAGGCCTTCATTGAGATCATATCTCTCATTCCTAAAAGCCTAGAAAAGGAATTGGAAGTAAGAAAGAATAATGCTCATGCTAAAGATCTTGAGATCCGGGAGCAGATAGCTATTCAGCTATATCCTCAAATTGATGAACATTATCTTCAAGGACTGCAAAGATGAGTTCAGAAGTAAAGCCAGGATGAATCAACTCATGCTTGGTGAGACTGACCGAGTGGCCCAAGAGACAGAAGAGATCCTCCGGAAGGCCTTCAAAAGGTTCAATCTTCCTGTTGTAGAGGACTTAGGTGCAGAAACAGCTGCTGATTTGGAATCTTCTGTTCCGGAAGAAGTGAGCCCTGAACAGACAAATATCTCTCCTCCGGTTTCCCCTACAGTCTCCGGATACAAAGAAGAAGAGCAATTACAGGAGAAGGAAGCAGTGGTGAAAGACAAAGAGGTTGACAGTTCTAAGACTGCTGAAGAAAAGAAACATCTGTCTCCAGCAAGAGACACTGCACAAACTGTTCAACAATTTTTGAGCAAAGAAACTTTAGAGATTGATGAACCGGAGCTTCTAAAAGGCCCATTTGATTTTGACTCTCTCTCTCCGGTACAAACAATGAAGATAGCTTCATTTGCAAATGCCAAGGCAAATGAAAAGCTCCTGAAGTCTCATATGGAAGACTGTGAGTTGATAGAGGCTGCTTCCGGAGTACTTGTAAAGATCATGCCATCAATCCAGATAGATCCGACAGCCTCCTCTTCCGGTAATCTAAAAACCTTAGTCAGCAGTGTTGATACACATTTTGATTCTCTAGAAAAATCAGCTGAAGAAAAGGTCCGGAAGGAATTTTTGGATAAAAGATTTTCAGAAATATTAGAATTAATCTCTAAGGATAGGAAGATTGTAAGCATTGGAATAAAGAGCTTAGAGAATGCTCTTAAGGATGGCGGTGACATCTACAAATTTTGTATATCCTGGTCAAAGGCAACAGCAGCATTTGACAAGAAAATAAAAGAGGAACAGGATAAGCTACAAAGCTTATCTCAAAGTTTTGATCCTCTCTCTTCCTCCATAATAAATCAAGAATGTCAGACTATTGCAGTCTTGAATGAAATAAAGAATCTTGAGAAGGAAAGGAAGAACATCACCAACCGGATGGGAGAACTTAGAAGGATTATAATCCCTAAGTTGGAAACTATGCATGAGGCCATCAGTGATGCTCAGACCACCGCCCAAACAAAAGATCCGACAGATCTCAAGCGGGCAGAAGCTTTTGCATTTTTGTTAAGTGGTCACATTTCAATTTTGGATAGAATGAAGCAAAGTTGGGCTACAGAAATGATCCAATTGCAGACATTCTTCAATATATGTGAGTATGTAAATATGCGGCTAAGTATAAGAAATTTTTGAAAATTTTGATATGCGGACCCTACCCTTTGCCATTGATGTCAAAGGGGGAGTGAGGAGCAGTGAAAAATGAGGAATCCAACTAAGGGGGAGTTCCGGAAATTGTATATAAAGATAGAGCATCAGCAAAGGGGGAGCATAGTGAAAACACTTAGTCATTTTTCACTAAGTGTTGCCATCAATGCCAAAGGGGGAGATTGTTGGCAAGAGACACTATATGGATTCATGGTTGTTGTCATTGATGGCAACAAAGGTCATCCCACATATCCGCAAGTCATGATGTGCCTCTACCGGAAGTCAGAATAAAGAATGTTGTGGTCCGGTGAACAAGAACAGAGCATGTGGCAAGGTCCGACAGATTGGTCTGGATCTCTCAGAGGAAGTGTCTTGGTGCAGTGCGGATTTGGGGAAGTCAAGAGGACTACCTTGAATGGTATATTCCAAGGATTTAGCCTCCGGTGATGGACAAGGAAAAAGATATGAATGGTTGAGTACCGGATTCCTAAGAGACAGTGAAAACAGAGGAAGAATTGACTGGCAGAGTATCAGACTGCTTTCCGGATGTGTTACTGTTGATGACAGAGGTTGTGAAGGCATGAATCATGTTTGGCCGACATGATTAATGATATCTACAAGTATATGCTTGATCCGCATTGCTTGGTGAGGAAGGATTCAGCCGACAGAACAAAAGTTTGTAAGAAACTAGACTGTTCCGGATGCCGACTAGAAAGGTGATGAAATTACTTGTGCGGATATATATAGAGGATGGATTTAGTTGTAAAGTGAGTGTTGGTGTGGAGATATATGCGAATAAGTCCAGATAAGAGCAGAGGTAGCAAAAAGGATCCGGTATGTGAAAGATAGCTGAATAAAGAACAGAGGAAAGATGAAGTGCAGCAGATCAGTGTACTGAGCCTAACCGGAACTGAACTCCAGCATATGCAGATGCTTCCAATCAGTTCAAGACTGTGATTCTCATCACTTTGTAGACAGTGTGTCTTCTTGTAGGCAGTGGGCCTCTTGTGAGCAGTGTGCTCGGGCAGTGAGCCCTAATTGGCAAGTGCCATTTTTGTAATTTCCTATTCTTCTAACAGAGAATAATTTTGGGTTAATCACCCCGTGGTTTTCTCCCTTAACAGGGTTTCCACGTCAAAAATACTATGTCATGTGTTTCTTATTTCATGATTAATGTTTTTGTGTTTGATTCTATGCTGCATCAATTAAAAGGAAAGTTCAATAAGGGAAATAATTAGGATAACTGATTCACCCCCCCCTCTCAATTATCAACAGGTTAATATTCACAGTCCTACAACCATGGAACAAGTTTACGAGAAGGTCGTTAGACAAGAATAAAACTTGAAGGCTATATCAGCCTACAAGGAGAGAAATAGAAAAGATACAATTGGTCTTAATCTTCTTAACCCTTAAAGAAAAAGGGGAAGAAATAGGATTCTACTAAGAAGAATGATAAAGCGGCCAAGAATAAACTAAATGAGTCCATGGGAGAGAAAAAGGGGAACAACCACTCCAAGAAGAATGGAAACAATTCTAGCAAACCTCAGGAGAGGTGAGGACTAGTTGGGGGATGTTTCACATGTGGTGGAGATCACTATGCCAATCAGTGTCCCAACAAATCACAAGAAGTGCAACCAAGAGGGAATTCCTTACCTTCCCAGCAAGTGGCATTCCAACAACATATCCATGCAGCCTTGGATAACCGTCAAGATAAGTATCAAATTACCCCAATTGAAACCACATGTATTTTATTTGGAATTTCAATTTCAGTTTTAATTGATACATGTGCCACATAATGTTTCATTTCTCCCAAAATTGAAAACAAGATACCTAGAAAAGTAGGATTCATGGCAAATGCTTGGTCTATAGAGTATGCAAATCACACCAAGGCTCGGGTAGAGTAATGTCTGTTTGAAGCTCAGGTTGAACTTCCAAACTTTTCCACAGAAGTAAATCTATATGTAGCACCACTTGGCTCATATGATGTCATCCTAGGAATAAATTGGCTATGGAGACATCGAGCCAAAGTAGACTGTTATGCCAAGACAGTAGATTGTTTGGATGATTATGGAAACCAAGTCCATATTCAAGGGAAATTAAACTGAGACAAATTTCTCCCTTACAATTGAAAAGGGCACAGAGAAAAGGATGTCAACTACTTGCTGTTAAGATAGATAAAATAGATGAAATGAAGGAAACCTACTTTCAAGATGATTTGATATTTTATGAATCCCAAAAACATGATGAAGGAGGGATAAAGGAGCCCATAGGTCAGGGTAGACTAGATATGGACAAGCATCCCCTCAGAGAATTTGAGGATGTATTTCCGGATGATCTTCTAGGATTACCCCGTAAGAGAGCTTTTGAATTTTCCATTGATATTATACCTAGGTCATAACCTATTTTTAAAGCCCCTTATAGGATGACCACAACTAAACTAATGGAGTTAAAGGCTCAATTGCAAGAGGTCTTGGATAAAGGGTTGATTAGACCCAGGGTGTCACCATGGGGAGTGCTTGTTATTTTTGTGAAAAAGAAAGATGGCACTTTGCGGTTGTGTATAGATTACCGCATGTTAAATAAAGCAACTATCAAGAACAAGTATCCTCTTCCCTACATCAATGATCTTTTTGATTAGGTGAGAAGTGCGATAGTATTTTCCAAGATTGATCTTTGATCAGGATATCACCAATTGAGGGTGAAGGATGAAAACATTCATAAGATAGCCTTTAGAACTAGATATGGAAACTATGAATTCACTATCCTACCATTTGGGTTGACAAATGCTCTTGCAGTGTTTATGAATCTTATGAATAGTGTGTTTAGAGACTGATTGGATAAGTTTGTCTTGGTATTTCTTGTTGACATTTTAATCTATTCTAAGAATCAAGAGGAACATATACAACAATTGAGAATTGTTCTTCAGAGACTAAGAGAGCATAAACTTTATGGTAAGTGTAGACACCCTAAAATGACTAAGTCATCACATCACTTGCATTTCTATCTAATCGCTTGCATTTAAAATTAATTGAATAATCTAATTATTTAATTAATTTCATTAAATTCTTCTAAATCACATACTTTCAACATTAATTAAACAAATCTTCTTTATTTTTAATTTTCATTAAATCAACCTTATTCTTCCACAATTAAATAATTTTTATTATTTAATTAAATCATTATCCTCTTTCAAATTTTAAGTCTCCATTAATTAAATAAATAAATTATTTAATTAATTCATCACAAAATTCTCTCTTATCTATAATTAAATAATTCTACATTATTTAATTAATTCAATTGTTCTTCTAAATTTAAATAAATCATGCAAATTTATTTAAATTATCTCAATCCTCTAAAAATAAATAAAATTAAGTATTTTATTTATAATCTTCTGTTCCTCTATCATGCACAATTAAATAAGTAAATTTATTTATTTAATTTTAGTTATCTTCCAATTCCTCTTAAAATATCTTCTTAACTCATGTGCACAATCAATCTTATTTTTAGAACTCTAAAAAAGACAAAATTATAAGTTGAGTTATCTATTCAATCAATCTTGTTTTCATCCTATTTTACTAAAAATATCCTTATGGATTGACACATGTGTGCACATTCATCATGGTTATTTGTTTTATCTCCTCCATTGATTCTTTTGAATTATCTGGACCGTTGATCAATCTTCATTGAAACCTATATAAACCCCCCTCATCTCCTTCACAAACACTCTTCGATCACTTATTCTTAGGCATCCTTTAACAGCGCTTTGAGCATACATCGCATCGATTGAGCAACTTTATGATCTTTTGACATTGATCTTTGAGCACTTTACTTGCTTGTTGCAAACATGGGTTCACAGCATTATTGAACAATCCACATTCAACAAAGGGAACAACACAAATCTGGGTAAAAGCTTTCTTATTTCATTGGATTTATTGATAATGGCTTTTATTTAGATTAGTTCTCTTTATGTTATGGGCTTTTGATTTTATTAGTTTTGATTTAATCGATTTTCCTCATACACATTTTGGCACGCCTGGTGGGACCCACTAATCCCTCTTTTTCTTTTAGAAATTAATTTTTTTAAAGTATAGTATGGAATAGTACAAAAGACATAGCAATGTGCTTTTGACAGTATAACAAAGCACTTTTGATGGCACAGTATAGCGCCCCTACGTGATACTGTAGCGCTTTGGTAGCACAGTAGCACGCTATTGGTAACATAGTTTAGTGCTATTGGCAGGGTAGTAAGGCGCTTCTCGTATATTAGGGTTTTCTAGATCTTGCTTTATCATTTGCAGGATTTTAACTCTCATAATTGTCATTGATTTGATTGACATGCTAATTTATTTGTCATTCAATTTTCTTTTATACATCCTAAGCTAGCGTATTTAGGAGTATTTACAATTTTTGAGTTAACCTATCTATTGGCGGCATTCTTTGAATTGTTATTGATCCTAGGTTACAAATCTATCAACTATTACATCCTATATCTACGAAGCAAACATGAAATTATCTTTTGACCTAACTTTTTTGACAAAATACAACTTTTTTTAGATCTGCGACAATAAAATGCTTTTGGTAGCACATGACGACACTTCCAGCAGCACCGTACGTCGCTTCAAGATCTAAAGTAGCACTTCTGGTAATATAGTGCATCATCCCTAGTCTAGAGAAACTTGCTTTCGGTAACACAGTGCAGTGCTTTCAGTATTAGAGTTGGTCACTTTCGGTAAAACAATAACTCACTTTTGGTCAAATTGATTTGTTTTTTCTAACTTGTGAGTTTTGGTGGAATGAACTGACCTATTGCAG
Source organism: Cunninghamia lanceolata (assembly GCA_027924645.1). Lineage (NCBI taxonomy): Eukaryota > Viridiplantae > Streptophyta > Pinopsida > Cupressales > Cupressaceae > Cunninghamia > Cunninghamia lanceolata. The sequence goes on from BSBN01000828.1 coordinate 241,491, forward strand.
CTTCTTATCACTCACACAGAGCAAATAGGTTTTCTAACGTGTTCATGCAGGACGAGCATTGAAGAAATCTTGATTCATTGCACTAAGTCTTAGAAATATATTGCCTTCTTAAGGGACAATTGAACAAATCACTTTGGTAATCTAAGTCTTAGGAACATGTTGCTTTCTTAAGGGACAATGGACATGTATGTGAAAACACCTCAATTTTCTAAGGGACAATGGACATGAATGCCAAACACTTCAATTTCATAAGGGACAATTGACAACTACAAACATGTGTGTGCCTAATTTAGTTGCACCTTATTTTTCTTATAAACGTGACAATTGAACCTTTGTTTGACGTGCTTACTCTTACATTTCAGTTATTCCTTTAGAAGGGCCTACTTTTGGATTGTGTTTCATCCAAAAGGGACAACCCTAAGTGGAGTTTTCCTTTGAACTGCTATATAAGAGGGATAAGGTGAAAGCCAAGTCCTAACCGACGTCAGCCTTACCTTGTGATGCCAAACTGAAAAGAGGTGTACTAGCTCTTTGTGGAAACAATTTTTCACATTGAGAAAAGTGTTTGATACTCTTAGTAGGATTGGTTAAAGATTTTAGTATCTTGTCACATTACTTGAAAGGTGTTGGTCCCTTAAAGTTACTAAGAACCATTCTAGATAGTGACTACCCGATCTACCTCCGAACGTTGTGGTAATCATCAGTGCAAGGGTAATTGATTTTAGCCCTTAAGATACTCACCATTGGCTCCCTTGAGAAGAGATATTATTCCCTTGGGCATAAAGCTCTTGTGACCTACTTGAGCTTTCCAAGGGAGGGTGAGATATCCCTACCTATTATCTCGCACAAAGATACAAAATGTCCAACACCTTTATGGAATGATATTTTTATCGATGGAGTATTAAGTTGTGAGCTGATCTACTGTAATGAAACCTTGTCTCTAGGGATAAAAAGTGCTTGATATTTGTTTACAATTGTCTTATACCTATGGAAACATTGGGCTTTTTTTTGTAAGACTTGAACATACACTATTGATTGTGTCAGTCCTTTTTTGCCACTTTGTTTGATGTGTTTTCTCTTGCCAAAGAAAATCCAATCAGAAACAAAACCAAATCTATCAAATTTGCCTTACAAAAGTATCAAACACTACTTCATCGCCTCTGGTATTACAGCAGCTTGCCTTTGGTAGTACAGTAGCTCACCTTTGGTATAACAATACCTCACCTCTAGCAACCCTACTTCAGTGCCCTTGGTATAACAGTAGCTTGCTTTTGGTCACAGTGGCTCGCCTTTGGTATAGCAGTACCTCACCTTTGGTATCTCAGTCCATCGCCTTTGGTATTACAGTAGCATGCTTTTGGTTGCATAGTCCTGCGCCTCTAATCAAAAAGTATAGTGCCTTTGGTCTAGTAAATTGTGCATCAAAATTTTGTCTTTTCCAAAAAACAAGTAGAATCCCAGCTTTTTTTCCAGTGTATTCCATGGTAACCACTAGACTCTAGAAAACTATGAAGTCCAAGCAAGTTGTCCCAAGGAAGCGTAAATCACCTCCTCACACACAGCAATCAGGCTGGTCCAATGTTACTCCCAAAGTTACTCCTAAGACACCCACGGAAAGATTGACCAACTCTTCAAACATGCCGCAGCTTGACCAACTAAACGATCCTCAAGAAGGTAGAGCCCCTTTGGTAAGTACACCTCATTATACCATTGGCATACCTTAGGATTTTGTGCCACAAGGTTATACTATTGATCAAGTCCCATCTCAAGAAGGTAGGGTCCCTTTGGTAAGTACACCTAACTATACCACCGACATGCCTTAGGACTTTGTTCCACAAGGTTATACCGTAGATCAAGCCCCATCTCAAGAAGAGCGACACTTTGAAATAGGTCAATCGTCTCAAGAAGATGGGCAAGATCTTGAGGAATTCATACAAGATTCTAGAGCCGTAGCCACCTTTGACAAAATACTTAGTGAGAACCAAGATCATTTCTTTCACTTGCTTGCAGAGCAAGGATCTAAATTACCTCAAGATTTTGATTTATCCAATCTCAAGGACACAAACAACACCCAAAACACCATACATGCAGTCCAAACCATGTCAACAATGACCACGCCCTTACACGAACAAAGCTCACAAGGGAGAATGATTGCACAATATGAGAATCCCCTTTATCAAAACCCAATAGGAAAGAGGGCCATATCACTGCTTCTGACTCCTATGCAAATCTACAAAATCAACAAGAGGCTCTCCAACATTAGGTGGAGCAAGCCAAACAAGATGCCATAGCTTGATCAAACATACAACAAACTCCTAGAATGCCCACACCAATCGCAAGTGGAATTTTGGTTACCCCATCGCAATAAGGTTTCCCACCAAATTACAATTTGGGGAACAACTACATAGCCATGCAAAAAGGGTCTCAACAAATACCACCCCCAACATCATCAAACCTTCGTATCCCTCAAACAACCAGGGTCATGCAACCCCAACCAAAACATTCTTCCATGCTCATCCTTAATCAACCTCAACCATCACAAAACACATCTACCTATGTCCCCCCTCCACTATGATTATCAGTGCTCAACTTTTTCAACACCTTCCCTATCCACCCTCAACATTCCCAAAACCAAACTTCCCAAAGCTATGTTTCACAACCACAACTTAATCCAATGAACTTTAGCTTTCCGCCACCAAATTCTTTTCTCCAACCATCACAAAGCCTACATTCTTACTTGGTGCCACCCCCACCTCCTCCAAATCAAAGCACCCAATTCCAACCCAATCTAAACCCAATGTACAACACATACGACCCCAACCAATCATAAGACCCTTATAACACCAATACCTATGGCTTACACTACAATCTCCCGTATGGACAACAACAACTACTTCTAGGACAATAAGAGATGTTTCCAACCCCTCCCATGACTATGGAGGTAAAACTTGCGGAGGTTCAACAACAACTATCAAATCTTATGTTTGGCCACACCAAGAAAAACTTCTCTTTAGAAGAAGTGTGTCCTTATCCTTTTGATCGGTCATTACCCATGATCCCTTTTCCTCAATTTTACTATTCCCAAATTCGATAAATACAAAGGAAAAGGGGACCCAAAAGACCATCTTCGAGAATTCTACCTTGCTTGCTTCGAAGTCTCACATAATGAAACATATCTTATGCGTCTCTTTCCTCATAATCTTGGAGGTTAAGCTATACAATGGTTCTCACACCTCCCCACGAGTATCAAGTCTTTTAATGAGCTTGTAGAGAAATTTGCCACCCATTTTTCCTACAACACAGATCATGAGATCTATATGACTAATCTATGCAACAACAAATAGAAAAATGGAGAAACCTTCATTTCTTTCCTTCAATGATGGAGACAAATGGCTAGCAAATTCCCATTCAAGATACCTGAAAAATAGCTTGTTAGCATATTTGTGCAGAACCTCAACCAAGAATTAGGTTTTCATTTGCAAATTCTTAGTGCTACAACCTTCGACGAAATCACATACAAAGGAATCAACATTGAAAAGGCTCTCATTGCTAAGGGTGTGGTCAAAATATTCAAAGAAACTAAAGACAATGCTCCTCAACAACAAACAAATGATAAACCTAAGTATTGGAACAAAAACAAAAATGTGGTCAACGATGGGGTGGTCGATTCTAAACATGCCCAAACATTGTAAATGCCACTTTAGCTTTCCAAACCAAGTCAACCTCAACAACAACAACAACAAAAATAACCTTATCAAAACCAACAGCAACAACAACAAGAGCAGCCTCAACAAGATTACCCTCTGCGGCATCAATTCACTCCCTTGGGAGAGCCCATAGAGTCTGTCTTACAGAAGCTTTTACACAAAGGGTTCATCACCTTACTAGATGCTCCCCCATATGGTGAACCTGTTTACAAAATTGCACAGTATAGAGAAAATGAATATTGTGAATTCCATAGGAGCAAAGGGCACAGAACCGTATCATGCATGAAACTCAAGCACCTAATCCAAAATCTCATTGAGGGCAACCAAATCTCGTTTGAAGATGAACCACCAGCTCAACACATGAACAAACACCTCAACATGTACAAGGAACCATTCCCTTAGCATGGTCTACCTCCTCCTCAGGATAAAGGTAAAGGTGTCAATAATGCTTCCACTTCCTTTGACTCCATTGTGGGTCATTTTGAAGAGAGTCGAGTGTCTACCCTCACAAATAAAGGAAAATCTACAAATTGCACTATTACAACTCATCGTGGTCGTGTCACCATTCGTGGTCCTACACCTACTCTCCCAACTCAATCTGATTATAATCTTATTGAACATCTAGGGAAAACACCAGCACAGATCTCTATCTTGGACCTTCTACAGTCGTCACCTGGACATAAAGTGGTGTTAGAAAAATCCTGCCAAGAGTCTTCAGTTCCTAACAACATAGCGGTCATGGATTTCTGAGCTATAGTACGTAACATTGCTTCACCCTTCAATGTGGTCTTCTCTGAGAAAGACCTCCCATCCCATGATCCGTGTCACAATGATGCCCTTCATATTGAGGTTTTCATCCATAAGCACAAAATCAAATGCATACTCATAGATGGTGGTGCTGGTCTCAACATCTGTTCTTTAAAGTTACTTAAGCAATTGGAATACTCTAAAGATCATGTCAATACTGATCAAATTATTAAAATCAAGGGATATGATGATGCTGAATGCCGCTCAGAAGGTGTTATCCACTTGCCTATACCATTGGGCCCCGTCATTCTTGAAACCAGTGCCAGGTCCTTGATATTGAGTTGCCTTACAACATTATCCTAGGCAGTCCATGGATCCATGCAATGAAATTTGTTCCCTCAATGTACCATCAGTCTCTAAAATTCCCATTCAATGGTCCGAAGATCACAATCCTAGGAGACCCCAATCCTTTTGAATTCTGTCGTGTCTTGCAAGGTAGTTATAAGAATTGCAACCAAGTGCCTCAAAATGACAAAGCCCTTGAATCCCCACTATATGTCTATCCTAAAAATCTGACACAAGCCTCTACAAGTGAACCTAACCCTCTTCCTGAAGTCAAAACTCACATATGTGATATAGGCTTTGGAACCTATGATATCTCAAAATCTTGTTATGTAGGGCAGATGCCTTTATCCCCTAAATCTTACGGCCAACCGTCCATTACCAAAGCAACTAAAAAAGTAGCTATTCCTCCCCCAACATCTTTAACCCAATTCCAGCAGGGAAAATTATTGGAAGAGGAAACTATTGAGGACATTTCTTCTTGGCTCTATAAGGAGAAAGAACCAGTCACAATACCAATCAAGCAATATGGAAATGGCTTAAGGATAGTCAAAAACATGGGCTATAAAGACAAAGGTGACCTTGGGAAATAGAATCAAGGAACAATGGAGCCCATTAGTGTGATAAAGAAACTAGACAAGAAGGGGTTAGGACTTGGTAGAAAGGTACCATGCGCCTTAGACATCGAGGGTATCCTCGACAAGGTGGCTAAAACTTCTCTCACAGATTCGATGTCCAATGAGGATACCATTGATGACTCTTCCCTCCATATGACTGACCTGTTTACAAAATCCTCCATATTTATGCTATCATCTGTATCCCTAACATCCACCACAAACACTCGGAGAGTAACGCTTGTCTATCCTAAACTTATTGATTGGGACCAACAAGGGTCCCCTATTATAGATGTATTTCAGAATGACAAAACTGTAGCTAAGTTCATGGGACTTCAAGAGGGTACCCTCTTGGCGATCATAAAGCAGGTTTTGTAATGGAACTAGAGCCAACAACTTATTTTGGTGAGAATGCCAAATCCTCCAGTCGTAAAAGTAAAAATAAAGAAAGATCTCTAGGTGAAAACCACACTATGGCAGCTCCCGATCACAAAATAGTAAAAACAAAGGACGTATCCAAAGGTGAAAACCCAACTGTGGCACCTGAGGATGGAGGATTTGACCTTCCCCTACCATCTAACTATCAAGAGAAGTCAGCTCTCCTAGTGGAAGATTCTACATAGATAAACCTTGGCACAGAGCAAAATCCAAAGACTACATTCCTGGCAGCATCATTATCAGAAACAAAGTACAAGAATCTTAACAAATTCTTCTTACAGAGAACCATCAACTTTGCATGGGCCTATGCTGATATGCTAGGGTTAGACCCTAAGCTAGTAGTTCACTATCTCACAGTTGATCCAAAAGTTAAACCAATCAAAGCAAAAGCTAACGAAGATGCACCCACAAATAGCTCTCTTGGTAAAAGTGGAAATACATAAGTTGTTAGATGAAAAGTTCATCTCACCTATTGACTATTCAGATTGGGTCTCAAATATTGTACCTATGTCTAAACCCAATGGGCACATCCACATGTGTAATGATTTTAGAGATCTTAATAAAGCATGTCCCAAAGATGACTTTCCACTACCTAACATTGACCTCATAGTAGACTTGACAGTAGGTCATGAAATGCTTTCTCTCATGGATGGATTCTCAGGCTACAATCAGATAAGAATAGCAGAAGATCAACATAAAAAAACCTTTACTTGTCCATGGGGTAATTATTGTTGGTGTGTCATGTCATTTGGTCTAAAGAATGCAGGGGCAACTTATCAAAGAGCAATGATAGTAATATTCCACGATTTCTTTCAACATATCTTGGAGGACTATGTGGATGACATACTAGCTAAATCCTCTAGGGTAAATCACATACAAGTTCTAGGATAGATCTTTGATAGGCTCGAAAAATACCAAGTGTGTCTCAATCCAAAGAAGTGTGTCTTTGGTGTAACATCAGGGAAGTTATTGGTATACATTGTATCTCATAGAGGTATTGAAGTAGACCTCGCAAAAGTAAAGGCTATAGTGGAGATGCCTCCACCAAAGAACCTCAAAGAATTAAGGAGCCTTCAAGGAAGGTTGCAATCCATTAGGCATTTCACCTCACAGCTAGCAGATAAATGTCAACCATTTCAACACTTGCTCTGAAAGGATGTCTCATTTTGATGGGACAATAAGTGTCAAGCAACATTTGATCAGCTCAAAGAGTATCTAGCTACACCTCCTGTGTTGGTTCCACCAGATGTTGATAAACCTTTGATATTGTACATCTCAACTATAACTTCAGCCCTAGGGGCCTTGCTGGCACAACATGAAGAGTCAGGAAAGGAGCATGCAATCTATTATATCAGTTGAACCTTGGTGGGATATGAACTCAATTGTTCACCGATGGAAAGGGCTTGTTTAGTAGTAGTGTTTGCTTCCCAAAAGTTGCGGCATTACATGCTAAACCAACACACAAATCTTATAGCCAAAATTGATCCATTGAAGTATCTACTAGTGAAAGCAACTCTCACAGGTAGACTAGCTAAATGAGTCATGATCCTTAGTGAGTTTGACATTGAGTATATGGATCGTAAAGTAATCAAGGGACAAGCCCTAGCAGATCAACTAGCAGAAGCACCCATGACAGATACACACCCTATGGTAGTAAACTTTTCGGATGAGAATCTATTCACTCTTTCCAACTCAATAATGTGGAAGTTGTACTTTGATGGTTCCTACACACAGCATGGATCAGGGGCCGACATCTTATTTATCACACCTCAAAATGACTATATTCCAAAGTCATATCAACTGGCATTCCCTTGCACCAACAACATAGCCAAGTATGAAGCAATCCTCATAGGTCCCAATACAACAGTTCAATGGGACCTCATAGAATTACATGTGTATGGAGACTCACAACTAGTCATTCGACAAGTCACAGATGAGTACCAAACAAAACATGAAAAGTTGGTCCCCTAAAAGCAACTAGTGGATGCCTACAAACCACATTTTTCTAGCATCACATTTGAGAAAATTTCAAGAGAGCATAACAAGGCTACAAATTCTATGGCTTCTGTCAAGTAACTTATAGACATGCCTACAAACACACATAAATGTGAGTTTTTGATCGAGCAGTTGTTGATACCAGCCGTCGATGTTCCAGTTACTGAAATCATCAGCGAACTTGTTGGTCCCAATTTCCCATGGTACGAAGATATCTATGAATACCTTAAAAATAATACCTTTCCTTCTGAACTATCTTCAACCCAACGCAAAAAATTTATCCGTTGATCCTCCCGTTACACCATTATGGGTGATACACTATATTGTCAGAGTCTCGATGGTATCCTCTTACGATGTCTTAACGCGGAAGAAGTCGAAGCTACCTTATGAGACATACACGAAGGTGTTTGTGGCGCACATTCTACTAGTCCTAATCTCACTAAGAAGATACTCAAAACAGGGTATTACTAGCCTACAATAGAGCATGATGCTTTATAATTTGCTAAGAAGTGTCTACAATGCTAGCAGCATGGAGATTTGATTCATGCACCAGCTCATGAACTACAACCTGTGACGACTCCATGGCCTTTTTCTCAATGGGGTCTCGACCTCGTAGGACAAATCCACCCATCCTCATCCAATGGCCATAAGTTCATCATTACTACCACTGAGTATTTCAGGAAGTGGGTTGAAGCCATTCCTGTGACCTATATCACCAGTAAGCAAATAGCCAAGTTTATCCTTAACTACCTCATTTGTTGGTATGGTATTCCCCAAGCCATTGTCACTGATAATGGGAGACCATTCAATAATCAAGATGTCCATACCTTGTGCACACAATACAATATCAACGTCACTTTTCAACTCCCTACTATCCACAGAGTAACGGCCAAGCTGAGGCTTCCAATAAAACCATTCTCAAGATCCTCTAGAAAACAGTCAATGAAGCTGGTCCTGATTGGCACTTGCAACTCAATCCTGCCCTATGGGCCTACTGCACTAGTATCAGAACACCAACTGGTGCCACACCATATGCCTTGGTCTACGGATCTAAAGCCATCCTACCTATAGAGGTTGAGATCCCATCCCTCAGAGTATCCATGCAGAACCTGATTGTCGAAGAGGAGTACTGTACTTCCAGATTAGTTGAGCTAGAACTACTAGATGAAAGGCACCTTGCCGCGCTCAATCATCTCCATGCTTATCAAAACTGCCTCTGGCGTAATTACAACAAAAAGACCGAAGAAAGACAGTTTCAAGTTGGTGATCTTGTACTCAAAGAGAATCAAAGAAATCAAGAAGACTGAGAAAAGAAGGGCACGTTTGAGCCTAACTGGTTAGGTCCCTTTATTGTCACAACAACATATGGATCAGGAGCTTATACTTTAGCTACACCTGACATAATTCCTCTAGATGAGTCACTTAACAATGTTCATCTCAAGAAGTTCTATGCCTGATCCTCAAAATATTCCAAAAAAAATCTGTCATATGGTGAAAACCTAGTAAACAGGTGCCTTGGATAAGTACCATAGTGAAAACTTGGCAAACAGGTGCTATGTGTAGAGTCAACATCCATCATCTATCAAGTCTTGTTCATTCCATTTTTTTACAATGCAACTCATCCATCCATCCATCCATAATAAAACCATGGACCTTGTTTGCATTTCCATCTCCCTATCTAGGATAGCTTAGAAATTTGTCAGTGTCCATCATTGTCATCCCATGTCTTGATCTGTGTCAAATGGTTATCACTGTCTTGTCCTAGGTCGAGCTTTCTATGTCTTCTCCATCAGTTACCTATGCAATTTCCTCTACTGAACTGGGGGAAATTCTTTCCTTAACCTAGGTCTCAGAGTGGTTCCTTGTTCGTGGTTCACAAGTGCTTCAATATGTCTCATTTCCACAGATAGCACCCTTTAACGGACACATCACTCCTGCGATAAGGCTGCTATTTTCCCAACACTTTTCCTACATCATCACACCAACTAGAACTACATATTATCTCATCTCAATCTTAAGGTACCTTGATCCCATGGATATGGGTATGTAGGCAGTCTAGAATACGAAGGAAGTATCCAGTACTCAGGTACATAAGATCTCCTCTTTTCACCTTGACCCATTCATCACTCTATCTAGAACTACATATTATCATTTTTCATCTTTCCTTGTAATGTGCCTTGATCCCGTGGATACAGGATATGTAGGCAGTCTGGAATACGAAGGATGTATCTAGTACTTAGGCACATATGATTCATCATTCTTCACCCATCTCAACCCATGGACATGTCATCTTTCTAGTCTTCCATTTTTCAAAATCCATTCACCTCCACTTGACTAACTCAAGAAACAAAACAACAAGCTAGCGATTCCTTTCAAAGCAAAGGTCCTTCGCAAAGCCTGAAGCAAAGAAGCTTGCTTCCAAAGTCATCTACTGTCCTGCGTATCGATTGCCAACATCACCTAAGTCCAGCTTAACCAAAGCACCAGATCCACAAGTTTGTCTTCTGTAGAATGTTCCATTGTTGAGACCAACACATGCGTCTCCTGTAACATGTAGTATTTCTTGCAGCAATGCATTTTTTTTTAGGTAGATAGCCCCCTTTAATGGACACATCGCTTCTACGATAAGGCTGTTATCTTTCCTATCCAATCTATCTTGAGCAACCTCTTTGGCAAGAGAATATGTTGGCTGTATGTTTACTTTGTAAGTCAGTCAATCTACTTTTTGGTTTATCTTTTGTTCCTTTTTCCATTACCTATTCAAAGCTACCTTGATTTATCTATAATCATGGTATGTTGCGATGTAGTATGGATTGGGGGCATAGTCATTGCTTTTGTATGCCGTGTTTGAGGAATGATCTTTAGCATCTTTCTGGGTAGCATATTTATCTTGTGTGTGTTACGTCCTAGCATCTTACATATTAATATTCTTCTTGCATTTATGTATTGAAGTTTATTTTATGTTCAAAGACTATGGCTCATTCACATGTACCAACAAGGTCATATTATGTCTAAGGGATCTAAGTTCAAACCACTTGCTTGCAGAGTCAACGTCCATGCACTCAGATATTATAGCACCTTGGTCATTTATACCTTGGTGGTGAACTATCCATGTGCCATATCAAAAAAAAGGATTGCTCTTTATATACAATTGTGAACCAATGCAACAAGCTCATCAGTTTCCTATCCCTTTATGCAACCCTTATATCGTTTTCAACACAAATGATCAATCAACAGTCTCCCTCTTCCATCTCCTCTTTTCTTCTCTCTAGTGCATATATGCAAAACCCACATGTTAGATATCTCAAAGTCATAGCATCTATATCATCATACATCTATAAGCATTATAGACACCTAAAATTGACTCATTATCATTAACATTCAAATATCGCATTATCACACATCTGCATTTGTCTAACACACTTGAGCAATATTTCTAACACATATCTTTTTCTTCTATTAATTAAATAAATTTATATTTATTTAATTAATTCATTAGCTATTTCTTCTATTTCTTCTAAACTATAATTAAACCATCTTCGATTATTTAATAATCTTCATTCTATCTATTTTAAATTAAATAAATCTTATTTATTTAATTAAAGATTCCTTTCATAAGCCCACTTTCCAATTAATTAAATAAATTGTATTTATTTAATTAATTTATCTTATCATTTATCTTATGAGCCGACATGTGTGCCCCTTTCATTTAAAAAGATAAGTGGTACTACATCCTTTTATTTAATATCTTTCACATGTAGTACTTTTTATGTACACAAGCACACATGAGCCCTATCTTCCCGCCACTTGTCATCTTTATATTCACCTATGCCTATCTTTCAATCTTAGCCATTCACATAGCCACTGAATCTCCACCGTTGATTGATTTTGGTTGAGTTCTATATAAACACCATCTCATTTCCATACTACAATTTATCTAGCATTCATATAGTGTCTACATTATCATCCTGAGCATATTGAGCATTTGAGCATCCATAGCATCCATTGAGCTTTTATCATTTATCATCCCTCATGGTAGTTTTTATCTTCATAATTGTTCATTGTTGAAGAAGAAATCCACATCATAAACAAGGAATCACACAATCTAGGTGATGTTGTGCTTGAATTGCATTACTTTTGATTTCATTTAGATTAGATTGTTTGATGATGGTAGGGTTAGGTTTTCATGGCTATGCTTGATCTTATCAACCTGATTTTTTACGTATCACATTTTGGCACGCCTGGTGGGACTCATGTCCTTGATTAACTTTGATGTTTGAAGTTGTTTTTATGAAGATCAGATTTTTTGAGCGCTTACAACAAGTTCCAGCCGCTTTTGAGCAAAAACTAGTTGTTGTTTGCATACTCGTGCCACTTCTGCACTGAAATCTATCGCCTATAGCCATTTTCGGATCGCTTATAAGTGGACAATGATCACTTTTTGATTATTCTGCATCATTTTTAGAGTAATAGTGGTCACCTTTGCATTTAACCTAATTGTTTTGATCTTACAGTGGCCACTTTTAGATAATTGAATCACTTTCTGTAAAATTAGGGCTTTTTGTTGCCTATTGTCTCTTTTGCAAGTCTAGGTCACTTATGAGCTGAAACCAATCGCTTTATGTTGTTTTGTGTCACTTCTAAGCCTAAACAATCCGCATCTAGAGTTTTTGAGATCGCTTTTAATCTGCAGTAGTTCACCTAAGATAGAAACAGAGATCGCTTTTGATAGACAGTGAACCGCCTCTGGTAAACTGTGCACTTTCAGTCTGTAAAATTTGTAGTTTGTTTTCTTGGCTACTAATTGGGTATTTGTGCAGCATCTTATCGATTTGTCCAAGAAAAGGAGGTTATCAAACTACTAACACATCTGTTGCAGATTCGATCATTCCAAGACTTGTGGTTTTTCACTAAATTAGGAACATTTGGGCTTGGTGCTTAAAATGAATCATTTCTTGCTCCGTGCTTGATTTATCTTTTTTGATTGCTTGCATGTGATTAATTGTAACCCAAATTTAATAACAAAAGTATCCTCTCTCGTTGCCTATCAAATGGATCTTGGGTGCATGAGAACTTGTTATTATCTTTAGAGGGCCTACCTTCCCGGTGTGAGAAGGGATATGACCCAAGCGATAACGAGCTAAAGCCAAGTCCTTTTAAACCGCTATATAAGAAAAGTGTTTGTGTCAAAAGCCACAAACAATGGGTGTTGTTGCATTATACTGACAACCAACCTCCCCCAAAACCCTCCATGGCATAACCCTTGAAAGCTGGGAGACTCCACAATGGAGAGTAGCGCTGCCGCATGTATAGCCACCCAAACGGATGCCCTTATTAGCAACTTTATGTAGTAGCTAAAAACCCTCTATTTGTTGATGCAAAAGGTGGGACCTTTGAAGTGGCCCTGATTCACGTGGTTCTTAGAAGAGATAGCAGGGACAATCCTAAGGTTTGGTGAGGGATAGGCCTTTAAGGAAACCCAGATCTTGGTATGTGTGAGAAGTGAGTGCCATGGAGGGGAGCCAATGCTACCAAGCTCCTGAAGCTATCCGCTTTGAATAAGCACGGTAAGGGGATTCAACGAATACAGTCCTTTCCTACCCTAGGTTGTACAAGTTTGTGATTGTTGTGAGTGTGAGTGACTGGAATTACTATTTTCTTATCAAAAATCACAAATCAGACATTTTTCCTGACAAACACAGTCACTTTTAAGCCTAAACTACCTGCATACAGACAACAAAATCACTTTTAACCCATAGTTACTCACCTTTTGCTTGAACTACATTGCCTTTGAACAATAGTTAATTACCTTTTGCATAAACAGAGTCACATATGAATAGTAGTCTGTCACCTCTTTCCTGAATTAGCTCAAATTTAAACAGCAGTCAGTCACCTTTGCTTTGAATCAAGTCACTTTTAAACAACAGTCTTTCACCTTTAGCTTAACCTGAGTCGCTTCCAATCAGCAGTAAATTGCTTTTGAGCCAATAGTTATCGCCTATGAACATTTAGATTGCCTTTGGTTAGCACCGTAACCTGCTTCAGAACCTAAACCAGTCCGCATTTGATCTATTACCAGTCGCTTTTAGCATTCTCTGAGTCACATATGAGCTATCACTTGTCACCTGTGGTCTAATACCAGCAAATCTTAGTGAATCAGCTGAATTAACCACAAATCCAGCTTGCTCAGCTTTAGCATTAGCTTTTAGATCTATCTCTAATCATTAGTAGATACCTGGACTTTGTCTCCTTGTTTTGAGCTTACCAATCAATCATATTTTCATGAGCTTTTCATCTTTTTGAGATCCCAAACCAGCAAACCAAACATCAAATCAATTATTTTGATCCACTAGTAAAACATCAGCTTTAGCTTTAGCAAACATCAACAACATAGCAATCTTTAGCAAACAACTTTTCCCTTGAGTGTGTGAGCTATTCTCTAGGGAAACCAACCAACAACAAATCAGCAAACCAAGCAAAACAACACATCAACCAAAGCGAAACCAGCCAACAACAAATCAGCAACCAAGCAAACCAACCAACAAACCAATCAACAAACCATCATGTTTTGGGTCTCAAAACTTTGACAAGCTAAGCTTTAGTTTTCAACATCAACATCATGCCTCAAACTAGGAGCCAATATAGAGCTGAAATGGAAGCCAAATTGCAAGCTAAGATGCAACAACTTAGATTGATAGCTCTTAAGGATGCAACTCAATTCATGACTGGTATGCCTCCTCATATGTTTACACCTCATGCGTATACCCTTGGAGAATCATCCTCACAATAAGTGCAACCCCCAACAACTTTGGAAACTTTTGAAGAACAATCCCAAGAAGACTTATCAGAATTTCAGGACACCCATGTGTGGGATCAAGTTGAGAAACTTGTTCTATCTGAGCCTAATCACTACTTCTTGCAACTTGCTCACATGGGTGCTAAACTACCAAGAGATTTTGACATATCCGCTATTAGAGAACACGATCCAAACACTCCTGCTTTTGTTGAAAAGGGGCCATCTACTATAGTTACATCATCCCCCACCATATCCCAAGCTCCATCTTCTACCACATCTCTTTCATTTCCTATTGTTACTTCATTTGATCTACCACGCTCGGAGCACACTTTAGAACCTTTGATCATACCAACCAATGTGCTCCCTCTCATGTCACAGAATCTGAACATTCCACCTTTCCATGTTCCTCAAGATATTCCTTCTCCTACCATAACCATTTCTATGCCTCAAGTAACACAAGCTGTCCATGTGGCCCAAGTGCAAATGCTCCAAACATCACAAGCTATGCCCATGTCTCATAGTGTGCAAGCCTCTCAAACTATACCAAATCAACCAATCATCCAAGCTTCATGACCATCACAATCTACCATGTCTCATATACCAACTACTAATATGCTTTTTACCATCTCTACTAATCCTTCCACTACACCATATAATCCCAATGTTAGTCTTATTGATATGAGTGACCCTCCTATTGTTTCTCAAGCTAATCCTAACTCTACGGTCACTTATGTTGAACAACTTATATCCATTCCATCATACTCTTCCAATCCTTCACACACCATTAATCCATCTTATGCTACCCAAGGCTTGCCTATTGTCACCCAACACATGACACGTACCAATCCCCATGTTGTCCAAAATACCAAACCAACTGTTCATCCTTCTTTCGCATCTACCAATCCTTCCATCACTTACCATGTCACAAATCCAACTCCAACTTCCCAACCATTCACTAATGTCAATCCATCTTCCACTTTGCATGTGATGCCAAATCTTGGTGCCCATTCATCCCAATATACTCAAACACCACTTGTGCCTTAAGGACAACAATCCTTAACTACATATGTGTCGCATCCCAATCCTTTGACATATATTGTGAGTACCCAACCTCAAAAAATGGTCATGGCCCCATATATCCCACAACAACAACCTCAATATACACCATAACATGTTTCACCCCCTTTGCAACAACAACAATTATCTTTAGCAGATGTTCAACAAATGATTAACCAAGTGGTAGGACAAGGCAAGAAGAAATTTTCTCTAGACAACATATGCACTTATCCATTTGACAAGTCTCTTCATATGATACCTTTTCCACCACACTTTAAAATTCCACAAATTGACAAATATAAAGGAAAAGGAAATCTAGAAGACCATCTTAGAGCATTCTTTGTGGCATGTCTCGATGTTGCTAATGACGATACATATCTTTTGAGACTATTTCCTTGAAGCTTAGTAGGACAAGCTCTTGAATGGTTCTCTCATTTACCCCCAGGGATTAAGTCTTTTTCAGAGTTAGCCAATAAGTTTCAATCTCACTTCACTTTCAACATTGACCATGAGATAAACATGAATGACCTTGTCAACAATAAACAATGTAATGGTGAATCCTTTTCTTCATTCACTCAACGATGGCGCAATATGGCTAGCAAACTATCATGGAAAATCCCTGAGAAACAACAACTCGATATCTTTGTTCAAAATCTTCATCTTGAGCTCTTATTCCAACTACAATTGCAAGGTGCTAGCACCTTTGATGAACTTGTTTCCAAGGAACCATCGTTGAACGAGCTTTAATTGCTAAGGGAAATATCAAGATCCTTCACGATAACAAAGATTATCCTCAAAACTCCAATGATAAGTCTTGCTTTTGGAACAAAAATAAGAATATTGTCAATGATGGTGTTGTTGATGCCAAACACATCCAAAATATGAAAGCTCCTATCAACATCCAAGCTACTTCTACAAAAACACAACCTTTTCAATGAATGCGACAACTCTAAACTTCCAATCCGCGTCGACAATTTACACCATTAGCAGAACCTATGGAAGTTATCTTTCGAAAGCTTCTCCAAGCGGGAAATATTCTCTTACCAGATGGACCACCCAATGGTGAACCGCTCTTTAAAGCTCCTTGGTACAAAGAAAATGAGTATTGCAATTTCCATAGAGTTAAAGGACACAAAACCAATGGTTGTATGCGCTTAAAACATGTAATCCAAGATTGCATTAATCAAGGTTTAATCAAGGTCACACCTTCAACAACTCAACCTACACAACAATCAACATCGAACTATGATCTAGAGACTTTCAAGAATCCACTTCCATCTCATGACAAAACAAGTAACCCTCATGTTGGAAATGTCATTCAGTATACCTATGAATCATCTACCATCAGCCGCATTGACCATGCTCGCATTTCTACCATTACTATCTAAGGTAAAGCACCTGACTACACTATAACCACTCGCAGAGGTTGAGTTACTATTCAAGGAGCACCTATTCATCCTCCTCGACCATCCATAACTATAATATCTTGGATCACCTTGGCAAAACACCCGTGCACATATCCATTCTTGAGTTGCTTCGCATATCCCTCGCTCATAAAGCTATCCTTGACAAAGCTCTACAAGAATCTTCGGTGCCTAACAATATTGATATCTCACAATTCCAATCTATGGTCGCTAGCATTGTAGCCCCTTGTCATTTAACCTTTTCTGACAAAGATCTTTAGCCCTCCATCCATCCTTCACATAACGAAGCCCTCCACATTGAAGTATTTGTCAAACAATGCCGTATCAAACAAATCTTGGTAGATGGTGGAGCTGGTCTTAATATATGTTCTTTGAAATTGATAAAACAACTGGGATATTTTGAGAAAGATGTTGACACCTCCAAGGTTATTACTATCAGAGCATATGATGATGCCGAGAGAGATACAGAAGGAATTATTTTCTTGCCTATCCAAGTTGGGCCGATTACTATAGAAACCCATTGTCAGGTCTTTGATATTGATCTTCCTTATAACATCATCCTTGGTCATCCATGGATACATCCCCTCAAGGCAATTCCTTCCACATACCATCAATGCCTTAAATTCCCACACAACGGTGTTGAAGTTACTATCCAAGCTGATCCTAATCCATTTAAATTTTGTCATGCCTTCCAAGCTAAATATTAGAGCCCAAACCACATTCCTATCAACACCAAGGCATATCTGTCTTCATATTATGTAGATCCATCCAACCTACTCAATCCCTCATCTAGAAAATCCCCTTCCAACCTCCATATCAAGTACACTGAACATGGCCCTGGTGAATACACATTGCAAGGATCTTCATCCACATCCATTTCTGATATAGAAGCTGGATCTTCTTTGGTAAGAGAGCCTTCTAACTCTGATACCATCAACGACTCCCTTCATATCACCAACCTTTTTCTAGGATCCTCCATCTTCATGCTATCTGCAACCCCTTCATCTCCATCCAATTAGGAACTCAAGTCTAGTTCTCTAAGCACTCCTAGTCCTACTATCAAACGCCAGCCTCCCCAAGCTAAAGATGTTGGTAATCCTCCCATCCATCCTAAGTCCACTATTTCCTGTAAAAAACTCCATCATAAACCCCATAAGCATGTGACCATACATCTTCTACTATCCAATTTACCTCCACTTCTTCCAACTCCTAAACTTCCGCCATCAACTTTACTTCCATATTCTCCACTTCCATCATCCTATAACTTGTAAAAGCATGTGACCGTACATCTTCCACCATCCAATTTACCTCCACTACTTCCAACTCCTAATATCCCTCCATTTTCCTCACTGCCATTACTACCAATGCCTAATTATCCATTTATCCATCATCACCATTACATTCCTAATCGTGACCCACAAATGCACATACCGTCTAACCATAAAGCTTCCCTTCATTCAACCCCCTCTTCTAACAAATCCATGGGATTCAAAAGCAAAAATTTGGATGCCTCTACCTCTAAAGCTAAAAAGCCTACTAAGAATCCTAAAGATTCTCATGCCTTAGGGTATCAAAGAAAAGAATCACAACCTAATATATCTAAAAAGCTAGCTGAGCCTATAGCTCCACAAGAAGAGCCCATGCCCAAAATGGTCTGGGTTCCTAAGCAAACAAACAAGTAGGCCAAATGAGGCATCCTTATCTATATCTCAAACAAAAGAATCTCGATTGTCTTCTTCCATCTCACATTCCAATTCCTTCCAAACACCCCATTTCATCTAAAAATCCCACAAGAAAAGCAAAAATAATAAAAATACTAAGTATCTGTGGGTTTCTCCATCACTCCATCACCCATCCCCAAAGCAAGTATCTCTTTCACTCCCTACACTAACCTTCCCATCAAAAGCTTCAATGTTTAGCGGTGTGTACAACCGTTCGTCATGGTTTCCTTCCATCCCACATTTTCACATACCTCCATCCTTCATCCATTATCTTACATATCTCCCCTATCACCTTCCTATGGTCAATGCTTTTGCATAAGCCTTCCATAATCCACTATCCCATTCATTTATCCTTGCATGAGCCCTCCATCTATCCTTGTGTGAACCTTCAATCATCCTTATCCTAATCCACTATCTTACCTAATCCATCTCTCACATGCAATCCCTTATCAACATCTATGAACATAATTACATGGTCCATGTAATGACATCCATCTCTAACGAGACTACCAACATCCATTGAACTAGACACTTGAGTCCCTCCTATCCATTACCATGGTGAAAACCTGGCAAACAGGTGCCATGTGTAATTGGTTATCCAAAAAAAAAAAAAAACTCTCCATCCAATAGTGAAAACCACTTTGTGGTGCTTTGGATAGCAAAAAAATCATAGTCTAAGATAAATAATCCATCCTCTGGTGAAAACCTAGTAAACAGGGACCTTGGATAAGTACCATAGTGAAAACCTGGCAAACAGGCGCTATGTGTAGTGACTAGCTTCCATCGTCTGCTTTGTTCATTTGATCATCACTCGTTCTACAATACTTCATCATCCTATTCACCATAGTCCATATCATAATCCATATTTCATCGCAATAAATAACCTTTTCCACCTTCATCTCTGTCAATGCTATCTATCATACTTGATACATTGTTGTGATAACTATATCTTTGACACCTTAGCGTCTTGACCGCACGCCTTCTCCATCGTTGCTCCTTCATAATAAACATCATCCTGCACTGGGGGCATTTTGTTGAGTCTTATTTGGAAGTGGATACTGCTATCTCTAGCTCATAACACATCAATCACTTTAGCTCACAACACAACAAACTTTCAACTTCAACCATAGTGTTCATCCAACAACAAATGTGGCCCAACATTTTGCAATTAGGCTTCATATCTTTCCAATCAATTTGCACTCATCTAACATCTAAAAATTGCAAGACATCACTTCACTAGCGTAATAAGCAAGAACTACATCCTAGCTCTATCATTAAAGCCTTGATCCCATGGATATAGGGTATGTAGGCAATCTGAGATGTGAAGGAAGCACTCTAATTCAGGCTAGGACGATAGCTGCTTTTTTTTCATCATCCATCTTTCATCTTTCTTCTAATCATCCTTCAATCTTTCATCACACATTCTTCTATCTTTCATCACACACATCATCAATAAAACCCAAAACTACATATTTATCATGTCTCATCTTCATCATAAACATGCTTTGATCCTGTGGATATAGGGTATGTAGGCAGTCTGGAATACGAAGGAAGTTTCCAGTATTCAAGCACAGATGATCGACCCATCTTCTTCATCTTCATTCATCTTCCATCTTCTGCTCTTTGATCAGCTCAAGTAGGAAGAAAACTATGTGTATACTGAAAGCTCAAGCACTTTAACCAATCAAGAATAAGCCAGAAGCTATTTGTCTGCGTGCCTTAAGCCAACATTTGCTATAGCAGTTTATCAACATCTTTAGCCTTCAACAAGTGCAACTTCCCTCTCAACAAGGCGCTAGCTTAAATCAATCCAAGAGCATCTAAATTTGGCAAGAGAATGTGATGATAGTATCTTTTGTTTTATCTTTTGTCCCTTTCTATGCCTAATCAAGACTGTCTTGATCTATCTATATCTTGGTATGTTGCGATGAAGAAAGGAATGGGGCATGGTCATATTGCTTTTGTATGCCGTGTTTGCGGGATGATCTTATCCTCTTCCTATGCATATTGGTATATTGTACATATTGGGATTAGCATCTTACATATCAATATCTCTAGCATCTAAGAAGCTAAACAGTCTCTTATGCACTTGAGACTATTCTATGTTAAGACTAGCTCCATACATATAACCAGCAAGCTATCACTATGTGTAGTGGAGATAAGTTCAAACCATTGCTTGTAGCGTCAAAGTCCATCTCACAACACTAGTTGTTATTCATATCTTGTGCATGTTGGCTCAACATCTTGACTTCATGTGTTCAGACAAGATTGTAGCATGCTAGTTTCGCATTGGATATCTCGACACCTTGGTCTTTTCTACCCTGGTGCATAACATCCACATGCTATATCAAACATAAGGATTGCATTTCCTTTCATTTTGACTAATTACTTAAAAATCTGCCTATCACATCATCTATTCATCCTATTATTCGCCTATATAGCCTTCAACCAAGATCAATCATTTCCATCGTCTTTCTCCAAATTTTTTATCCTGCACAACACATGTGTTAGACATACATAAGTTCATCATATCATCTCATTACCATCTATCTATATGCATAAGCTCATTTATATCATAACTATTTACATATTTGCATTATCATACCATTTCCATCCATATCATTTGCATAAATATCCATACATAATCCCTGCCAAATACAAATAAAACGTGCATAACCATCATAATACCAACAAGTGCATCCACTATAACATCATATAGATCACCAATACTCCATCATGTGTGTGTGTGTGTGTGTGTGTGTGTGTGTGTGTGTGTGTGTGTGTGTGTGTGTGTGTGTGTGTGAATATACAAATGTCTACATATACAAGCTAAGCCATAAAGAATGCATGTACAATCGACTCTAGGCCTCATCATGATACAATATAAACAAGGTAGCCCTAGCGACTACTAACAGCACCCTCGCCCTGACCACTACCACTCTCTACAACCTGTCACATAGCTCCTCCATCCTCGCTATCAGGATCTCTAAGCCCTCTACTCCAATGTCCGGTGTCTCGAATAATATCCTGAACGCAACTGGACCCAAATCAGGATCATAATCAACTCAGTCTCCATCTATCAAAATTCATAGAATCTAAAACACATCCTCCAACGTGATCATCGCCTATCCTATCGGAAACAAGAAAGCACTATGCTCACTCATCCATCGCTCCACCATTTCTATCATTAATCCTTGATGTACCTGCACCGGCTCCAATCTCAACACATGCTCTAATTCGAGGATCTCTAACACTAGCCGCTCCTCTGCATCCAGTAATCGCACTAATCGCAAATCCCTAGGATGTGGCTCCTGTGATAACAAAGGTGGTAGTATATCCTACATCATTCCAGTCATCATGTCAGTCCCTTCCACTACTTAACTACTATCAAAGTTTGACCGTTTATTGCTTTCCTAGCCTCTAACTACCATAACCGGTTTAGTTTTCCACATGCGCCTATCTGTTGATTAAAAGTGATCCCTTTTACCATATGCATCTCTATCTTCTTCATAAGCGATCTATTCTACATATGCACTCACTGTTGGACTACATGCGAGCTTAACTCCCTATGCGCATCACCTTAGCCTCTAAGCGAGCTATCTACCATATGCGAACACTTATTCTTTCTATGCGAGCTTAACCTCTATATGTGCCTACTGTTTGCCCATAAGCGACTTGTTTCTATCTATATGCACATTTAGCCTATCTTTTTCCTAGCTGATTGGAAGCGACCTCATTTTTCCAGAAGTGACCAAGCCATGCCAATAAGCGATCTCCACTACCAATAGTAACCTATCTTCCTACGTAAACGACCTGCACTGGCTATCCTAAGAACTATTCACTTCTAGTGAAGTGTGTGCATTTATGACGCTTCTAGCCTATCCAAATCATGCTTTTAGCAAAAGTTTCGATACATACTAGTATGCCTGATCCCTTTGGTGGCCCATGTGTCCTCACCTGCTCAGCATGATGATCTTTACATGGAATCACCATCTTGATAGCTCTCCAACTCTCGT
Source organism: Cunninghamia lanceolata (assembly GCA_027924645.1). Lineage (NCBI taxonomy): Eukaryota > Viridiplantae > Streptophyta > Pinopsida > Cupressales > Cupressaceae > Cunninghamia > Cunninghamia lanceolata. The sequence continues at coordinate 264,347 of BSBN01000828.1, forward strand.
TGCACACCACCTCTAAGGAGCTCTCAATTTCTATAGTTTTCTAAGCACAACTGAGCACAAATGAGCCTATTTGCCATTGCTGAACTTACTTATAGTCCTATCCAAACCCTAATTCTTCTATGCCATAGCCTATTTTCAGCTGTTTCATCCCATTTTCTGCCACCCAACCCCTATTTTCTTCGTGTCAACCTTGAGTCCTAGCTTTTCCTTCTATCACGAGCCAACCCAACCCTTCCTAGTTAGCCTGGCTTACCTCTTGAGGGGGCATCACTTGCTAGTTACACTGGGGCATAAATTTGTTTATCAAGTGAAATATCATATCTTCTTTGACACAATGCTCTATCGAACATTGTATCAAAGAGGGGAAAAATGTAGACACCCAAAATTGACTCATTATCATTAACATTCAAATATCGCATTATCACACATCTGCATTTGTCTAACACACTTGAGCAATATTTCTAACACATATCTATTTCTTCTATTAATTAAATAAATTTATATTTATTTAATTAATTCATTAGCTATTTCTTCTATTTCTTCTAAACTATAATTAAACCATCTTCAATTATTTAATTATCTTCATTCTATCTATTTTTAATTAAATAATCTTATTTATTTAATTAAAGATTCCTTTCATAAGCCCACTGTCCAATTAATTAAATAAATTGTATTTATTTAATTAATTTATCTTATGCGCCGACATGTGTGCCCCTTTCATTTAAAAAGATAAGTGGTACTACATCCTTTTAATTAATATCTTTCACATGTAGTACTTTTTATGTACACAAGCACACATGAGCCCTATCTTCCCACCACTTGTCATCTTTACATTCACCTATGCCTATCTTTCAATCTTAGCCATTCACATAGCCACCGAATCTCCACCGCTGACTAATTTTAGTTGAGTTCTATATAAACACCCTCTCATTCCATACTACAATCTATCTAGCATTCATATAGGGTCTACATTATCATCTTGAGCATATTGAGCATTTGAGCATCCATAGCATCCATTGAGTTTTTATCATTTATCATCCATCATGGTAGTTTTTATCTTCATAATTGTTCATTGTTGAAGAAGCAATCCACATCGTAAACAAGGAATCACACAATCTAGGTGATGTTGTGCTTGAATTGCATTACTTTTGATTTCATTTAGATTAGATTCTTTGATGATGGTAGGGTTAGGTTTTCATGGCTATGCTTGATCTTATCAACTTGATTTTTTACTTATCACAAGCATCATGTTATCATATGTCATACATTTATAAGCATCACATAAATCCATAATCATACATACATATCATCACATCCATGTCATCAATAGAGGTGCATACACAAAAAGCATGAACATCAATGAGTAGAATATGTCATCATATATATCAAGTGAAGGTCATCAAAATACAAATTGTATGTGTCTACATCAATAGTCCATCTATGTACATCAATAAAGTACATCAAGGCTATCAAGAGCCCGCAAAATAATTCATCAGGATGCACGTAGATAGTTAAAATATACAACTGTCGATAATAATACAAAAATGATACAAAAATGATACAATGTACAAATATGTATGCTCTAGTGGGTAGAGCTACCCTCCTACTATGGCCCCTGTCCTCCACCTGTGCTTGGTGTAGGTCCCCTTGATGGTCCTCCTCCCCCTGCTGGTCCTCCACCTAGTGGCACAAAGGGTCCTCTAATTGAAGACAATGACTATCCTATCCTATGGGACCCGGATGCTCTAGACCTACTCCACTCTCTGTAACTAGGTGCCTGCTAAGCTACTAGCACCGCACCAATGTAGAGTCCCCTGTAATACTCAGCCTCTCTGCTTGCTGACACTAACTCTCCCTGCACCCGGATGAGCTCACTGTATAATGTCCTCTTATCAACACCTAGTGCACGGCGTGCCTCATCTCTCTCCCACCTCACTCTCTGTAGTGTGGCCTTTGCTGTCAGCCATAGTTGTGCCTCTTCATCTCTCTCCCTAATAACTTGGGCTAACTACCTGTCATCCCCTGCTGGGGTAGGTGTGGCCTGCGCCTATGCCTGCACTTGTGCCTAGATCTGTACCTATGCCTGTGCTTGTACCAGGGCTGCCTATGCCGCTGCTACTATTTGTGTCTACACCTATGCTAGGGCCTCAGCCTGTCTCACCTTTGCCCTTGCTACATCCCTGTCTCTCCTCAACCTCACCATCTGAAGCTCTAATCATGTCCTCTATGCTATCTCCTCCTGTAATAGCCGCTCGGCCCGCTATAAATCAATCTCTACAATTGGATCCTCCTCGTGAGCCATCTCCACATCTACTTGCTGGCCTCCAGCCTCTCCACCTGCTTGCTATTGAGCATCTTTGGCCTGTTGCCTTATCCTCACCTCCACACCTGGGACCAATACCTCCCCCACTGCCCCTGCCACACCTGGTGTAGTTAGTCTCACTGGCCTGTGTGTCTGCCAGTACCTGTCATACTCTGGTAGTGTCCCTAGATCTGCCAATCTTGAATCCCAATCCCATCTCACTGAGACAAGTCCCCGCAACTCTGTCAAAGTTGTAGCCACTGGAATCTTTGCATCCCAGTCCCCAACCTCCCGCCATGTCCTAGCATGTGTCACCTCTCCAACTAGAAATCCCTGTGGCAGTCCAAACTGTCTGAGTACCTACTCTAGAAGGTATCTCTCAATGGTATCTGTCTGCCTCCAAAATAGGTATCAAGCCTAGCGGCAGTACATCAGCTGCTCATGCTCATCCTCCCACTCCTCACATAATAACCACAGCCTCCAAACAAATACGTCCATCTCATCAATTTGTCACCTCTAGTGGTTAACAGAGCCAAGCCGCCTGTGTGTAATCACTCCCTCATATAGAAATGCATAGGGGTCCCCCCTCTCCTGACGGTGCTGTGTAATGGGTCTGATCACTGGAATGTGCTCCCACACCCACACCTATAGTAGAGTCACCCCTGTTGAGAGACTCTAGCCTCTCATGTATACAGAATCATGCATATCTCGGTATAGCTGCCCAAGCACACATGAACCCCATGCATACTGAATGCCATGTGTAAACATCCCAGATAGGATAGTCCTTCATCCAACTGATAATCCTCTAGATCACCTGTCTCGGCACATGAAGCCATTAATCAATGAGGATACTATCCATCTAATCCTGTCGCACAGTCTCGGCATGTATGCCCACCGAATCTCATCGTCATCTATCCTCAGGTCATTTGTGCAAAATACCTGTACTAGGCCTGCCTTGCCTCATGCTAGGTCACAATCAAATTGCTCCCTATCAATCTGAATCTTGAGGATGTGATAAACATCCTCCAGCGTAACTATGGCCTCCCCTGTCAAAAAGTGAAATGAGCATGTCTCACTGTGGAATCTCTCCACAACCGTTGTTAGTAGGGTGAGATTCGCCCTAATGTGTGTAAGGTGCACCACATGCCATAATCCTACGTGCTCTAGGAACACATCCTCCTCCCATGTCAATTGTACCACCTCATGTGCTATAGGGTGGTGTCACTCTCTCGACATCAGCGGCAGCATCATCCTCTGCATCCACAAAACCACTTGTTAGATCTTTTTAACCATTTCTCCAAGTTCCTACCAACATCTACCCAATGACACAAAGCCCTAAGACTAGTTCTACTCTTCTCTAACCTAGGTGGTCAAACCCTCAGTCAACCCTAACTAGTTCACTCTCTGCACTTAACCAAGAGCGCTTTGTTTTAGCCTAGCGCATTGTACTATTTTACCAGACCCACCTTATAGTTTATGCAAAAGTGCTTCACTATCCTCTATCAAAGGTGACTTGTTTTCCACAAGTGTGCTGCCCTGTGCCTCCAACCGCGCCTCACTGCGCTCTCAAAGGCGACTTAATTTTCTTTCTTCCCTACGAACTGCGCCTAACTATCTAGCCAATCATGCTCTACTACTCTGCCAAGTGTGCTGCGGGACCCTACGAACTACGCTGCGGCACGACAGCTAAAAACTAGTAGTGTTGCGGCATCACCAGAAGCGTTGTAGTGCACCAAAAGTGCCTCAACTGACTACCATACGCACCATTCTATCCTGCAACACTTTTGGCTAACCTAGGGACCTACTTAGACCTAACCCTAAAACTACCCTAAAATGTCAATTACAAAGAGGTTTTCAGACACTTACCACTGCTGGAGCTCCTGTTGGCCTCCCATACGTCCGCACTAGCTCCACCCGATGCCTATGCGCTGGGGTTGGCACCTCTCTCCTCGCTGCAGGCTCCTTCCACTCAACTCTCACACCTTAGGTTTGGAGGCTCTGCACTCTAAATTTAGCAACTCTTAGTGGGCAAATGAGGAGTATGGTCCCCATGGGACATATTTATAGTATCCCTCCCTCATTTTTTTCTTCCCACCCCATTTTTCTCTCTGCTACCTATCTCCACCACAATCATCTAGTCGAGCGTCAACCCAGTTCTCCTGTCACTTCCCTATCTTCCCGCTTGAGGGGGCATATGTTGGGGCAACTAGCTACACTGAGGCATCAATAAATTGTATCATATCTTCAACAATCATTTTCTTTGACGCAACGATGTAAACTGCATTGCATCAAAGAGGGGCAAAATGTAGACACCCTAAAATAACCATGTCATCACATCACTTGCATTTCTGTCTAATCACTTGCATTTAACATTAATTGAATAATCTAATTATTTAATTAATTTCATTAAATTCTTCTAAATCACATACTTTCAACATTAATTAAACAAATCTTCTTTATTTTTAATTTTCATTAAATCAACCTTATTCTTCCATGATTAAATAATTTTTATTATTTAATTAAATCATTATCCTCTTTCAAATTTCAAGTCTCCATTAATTAAATAAATAAATTATTTAATTAATTCATCACAAAATTCTCTCTTATCTATAATTAAATAATTCTACATTATTTAATTAAATCAATTGTTCTTCTAAATTTAAATAAATCATGCAAATTTATTTAAATTATCTCAATCCTCTAAAAATAAATAAAATTAAGTATTTTATTTAAAATCTTCTATTCCTCTATCATGCACAATTAAATAAGTAAATTTATTTATTTAATTTCAGTTATCTTCCAATTCCTCTTAAAATATCTTGTTAACTCGTGCACAATCAGTCTTATTTTTAGAACTCTAAAAAAAGGCAAAATTATAAGTTGAGTTATCTATTCAACCAATCTTGTTTTCATCCTATTTTACTAAAAATATCCTTATGGATTGACACATGTTGTGTGCACATTCATCATGGTTATTTGTTTTATCTCCTCTATTGATTCTTCTGAATTATCTAGACCGTTGATCGATCTTCATTGAAACCTATATAAACCCCCCTCATCTCCTTCACAAACTCTCTTCGATCACTTATTCTCAGGCATCCTTTAACAACGCTGTGAGCATACATTGCATTGATTGAGCAACTTTATGATCTTTTGACATTGATCTTTGAGTACTTTGAGCATTTTACTTGCTTGTTGCAAACATGGTTTCGCAGTGCTATTGAGCAATCCACATTCAACAAAGGGAACAACACAAATCTGGGTAAAAGCTTTCTTATTTTATTAGATTTATTGATAATGGCTTTTATTTAGATTAGTTCTCTTTATGTTATGGGATTTTGATTTTATTAGTTTTGATTTAATCAATTTTCCTCATACATAGTAAGCTCTCTAAGTGTACCTTCTTTTAGAAAGAAGTACAATATTTGGGTCATATAATTTCAGCTAAGGGAATAGATGTAGACCCAACCAAGATTAATGCTATTTCTAAATGGCCTGAACTAAGAAATGTTCATGAGGTCCGAAGTTTTATGGGCCTTGCTGGTTATTACAGGAAGTTTGTGAAAAAATTCTCTAAAATACCACATCCTATAACTTCCTTGCAAAGAAAGGGCAAGAATATTGAATGGTCAAAAAAGTGCCAAGAGGCCTTTGACCCGTTGAAGGAAAAATTGACTTCAGCTCCAATTTTGAAAGTAACTGACCTGGAAGGTCAATTTGAAGTCATTATTAATGCCTCAGGGGAAGGCTTAGGTGGTTTATTGGTCCAAGATGGACATGTTATTGCGTATGAATTATGCAAACTGAAAAACTATGAACAAAACTATGCCCCGCATGATTTAGAACTGGCAGCAGTCATGCACGCACTCCAAATGTGGAGACATTATTTGCTTGGAAAACCTTTTGAGTTGAAAACATATCACTAGGGACTCAAATATCTATTCACTCAACCCCATCTTAATGCTCACCAAAGAAGATGGTTAGAATTTATCTCAGATTATGATTTCGAGATTAAATATATTCAGGGAAAAGAGAACCGAGTGGTATATGCTTTAGGTAGGAGAAGGCATATCTCCTCTATGGTCTCTATACATTCTGATTTTAGATATTAGGTGTTACAACAATCTAAGGGAGATGAGTTGTACGAGAAGGTAAAACATGCCCTTGAGAAAGATTCACAAAATCCAAAATATGAAGGATTCAACCTTGAACTAGATGGGTTATTAAGGTTCAAAGGAAGGATGTATGTACCTAACTCAATAGAGTTAAGAAATATGGTTTGGAAAGAGGTTCACTCTGAACCATATTCTGGGCATCCTGGAGTAACCAAGTTACTCATTGATGTGAAACCTTTATACTTTTGGAAAGGAATGAAGAGGGATGTTGCAAATTTTGTAGCTACTTGCATTGAATGCCAAAGGCTGAAGGCGGAACACCAAGACCGAACAAGATTATTATACCCTCATGAAATTCTGGAGTGGAAATGGCAGATTATAAGCATGGATTTTGTGCAAGGGCTTCCTATGTCAAGGAATATGCATAATGCTATTTTGGTTTTGGTGGACAGACTCACCAAACCAACCCATTTTATTCCAAGAAACTTGACTGATGGGGCACCCATCTATGATAGGTAAAAAATTAGGTTAATAAGATCAAGCATAGCCATGAAAACCTAACCCTACCATCATCAAAGAATCTAATCTAAATGAAATCAAAGAGTAATGGAATTCAAACACAACATCACCTAGATTGTGTGATTCCTTGTTTATAATGTGGATTGCTTCTTCAACAATGAACAATTATGAAGATAAAAGCTGCCATGATAGATGATAATGATAAAAGCTCAATGGATGCTATGAATGCTCAAATGCTCAAAATGCTCAGGATGATAATGTAGATGCTATATGAATGCTGGATAGATGTAGTATAAAATGAGAGGATGTTTATATAGAACTCAACCAAAATCAATCAACGGTGGAGATTCAAAGGCTATGTGAATGGCTAAGATTAAAAGATAGGCATAGGTGAATGTGAAGATGACAAGTGGTGGGAAGATAGGGCCCATGTGTGACCTTGTACATAAAAAGTACTACATGTGAAAGATATTAAATAAAAGGATGTAGTACCACTTATCTTTTTTAAATGAAAGAGGCACACATGTCAGCTCATAAGATAAATGATAAGATAAATTAATTAAATAAATACAATTTATTTAATTAATTGGAAAGTCGGCTTATGAAAGATATCATTAATTAAATAAATAAGATTTATTTAATTAAAAATAGATAGAATGAAGATAATTAAATAATTGAAGATTGTTTAATTATGGTTTAGAGGAAATAGCTAATGAATTAATTAAATAAATATAAATTTTATTTAATTAATAGAAGAAATATATGTGTTAGGGATATTGCTCAAGTGTGTTAGACAAATGTAGATGTGTGATAATGTGATATTTGAATGTTAATGATAATGAGTCAATTTTGGGTGTCTACATTTTTCCCCTCTTTGATACAATGTTCGATAGAGCGTTGTGTCAAAGAAGATATGATATTTCGCTTGATAAACAAAGTTATGCCCCAGTGTAACTGGTAGGTGGTGCCCCCTCGAGAGGTAAGCTAGGCTAACTAGGAAGGGCTAGGTTGGCTTGCGATAGATGAAGACTAGAAAGAAGGTTGACATGAAGAAAATAGGGGTTGGGTGGGGAACAAATGGGATGAAGTAGCTGAAAAGAGGCTTTGGCATAGAAGAATTAGGGTTTTGATAGGGCTATAAGTAGGTTATGTAATGGCAAATAGGCTCATTTGTCCTCAGAAAGCTATAGAGATCTAGAGCTCTCCTTAGAATTGTTGTGCATCGAGAGTTGGAGAGCTATCAAGATGGTGATTCCATGCAAAGATCATCATGACGAGCAAGTGAGGACACATGGGCGACCAAAGGGATCAGGCGTACTGGTATGTATCGAAACTTTTGCTAAAAGCATGTTTTTGATAGGCTAGAACGTCATAAATGCACACACTTCACCAGAAGCGACTAGGTCTTAGAATAGGCAGTTGAGGTCACTTGTGTAGGAAGATAGGTCACTAGTGGTAGTTTAAATCACTTATAGGCATGGCTTGGTCGCTTCTAGAAAAACTAGGTCACATCTAGTCGACTAGCAAAGATAAAGGCTAAATCCGCATATAGATAGAAACGGGTCGCATATAGGCAGACAGTAGGTGCATATAGGGTATTAGCTCACATACAAAGGATAAGTGCTCACATATGGTAGATAGCTCGCTTGTAGGCTAAGGTGAAGCACATAGGGAGTGTAGCTCACATGTAGTCCAACAAGGATCGCATATGCAGAATAGATCACTTATAAACAAGATAGAAATGCTTATGGTAAAAGAGGTCACTTTTGATCAACAGATAGGCACATATGGAAAACTAAACCGCTTATGGTAGATAGAGGCTAGGAGGGCAAATAAACAGTCAAATTTTGATAGCATTGAAGTAGCGTAAGGGACTGACATGATGAATGGAATGATGCAGGATATACTACCGCCATTGTTATCAAAGGAGCCACATCCGAGGGATTTGTGATTACTAGATGTAGAGGAGCGGCTAGTGTTAGAGATCCTCAGATTAGAGCATGTGTCGAGATTGGAGCCAGTGCAAGCACATCAAGGACTGATGACAGCTATGGTGGAGCGATGGATGAGTGAGCATAGTGCTTTCTTCTTACCGATGGGAGAGACTACGATCACGTTGGAGGATGTGTTTTGGATTCTACAGATTTTGACAGATGGAGACCGAGTTGATTACTATCCAAATTTGGGTCCAGCTGCATTCAAGAGATTATTTGGGACACCAGACATTGGAGTAGAGGGCTCAGAGATTCTAATGGGGAGGATGGAGGAGCTACGTGATAGACTACAACGAGTAGTAGTGGCTATCATCAGATGGCTAGTGGGAGATAGACGAGCTAGAGGCTTTCCAATAGGATGGGGGCAGTGATGGAGGGGATGTTCTCCTATGGAACAAGATATGCATGGCCAGAGTGTGTGTTGGGATAGCTCTATCATTACCTACATGATTGTGCGTATATGTTTGGAGCTAGTATGTCAGCAGGAGTTACAGTTTTGCACGTATGGGCTTATGAGCATATCCCAGTGACGAGGCCAGAGGGATGGGTGGCAAGAGCTGCAATAGAGCCTTATACTAGGATGTATAGAGGAGCTCTGACATATTGACAGCGTCGAGGAGTGATGTATTGGTGGAGGAGATAGGATGAGTTGGATAGCTTTGTATGGAGGCCATGGCTTGGATGTGAGAGATGGGAGGAGGAGGATGTAGAGCTTGTCTATGCCAGGCAGGTGAGATATATTTTTGGACATGGAATATATATTATAGAGCACTATTTGCCAGAGGGGGTTTTGAGACAGTTCGGGGTGGCACAGGCAGTACGAGTTGGTGATGTCGTTTTTGGGAGGACAAGACAAGAGGTTTTTGATTGGGGACCAGAGGTTGTGGTTGAGACTATTTTAGTGGAGAGAGATGGGCTACAACCAATAGTATGGCAGTGAGGACAAGGTCCTATAGATCTAGGGATGCTACCAGACTATGATGCATACTGGGCGATAGCTAGACTAACATGGTTGATGTGGGTTGGAGAGATTGGGGAGATAGAGATGGAGAGACCAGTTAGGAGGAGGCAACGACAGGATCCACCAGTGTAGGTGGTTGTACTAGCAGTACCAGGGATACAGATGCCAGGACAGCCTCAGATACTTGCACAGCCTTAGGGGCAGATATTGGTGGGTGATGATGTTGGGATTATGCAACTACGGAGACGGATTAGAGAGGAGAGGAGATGGAGGTAGCGAGCACATATGAGGTTGAGGAGAGTGGAGATAGACAAACATCAGGTGATGATTGGCTTACGACATGCAAGAGCTCAAGCTCAAACATATCAAGCTCAGCTACAGTTGAGAGCACAAGCTGGAGATGGACAGGATGATGGTACACTTGTGAGGGTGATAGGAGAGAGAGATGCAGCGAGACAGAGTGAGCAGATGATGAGACTAGAGTGAGATATATCTATACAACAAGTGCAGGATATGAGAGCAGAGAGAGATGGTCTGCGAGCAGAGAGAGATATCGTTGTGTAGCAACTACAGGGGATGACTAGTGAGCGAGACAGAGTAGTGACTACACTGCAGATAGATGGGGCTATGATGTACTTGGCGACACAGTTGACACAGGTACATGAAGAGCTGTGGAGAGTACAGGGTGAGGCTGAGTACTACAAAGGATTATATTATGGGGTTGTGCTAGCAGAGTAGAGGCATCCTAGCTTCAGGAGTAGGTTAGGGGCTTCAGGTTCATGGAGGTTAGGTGCCTCTCGATTAGTAGCCTCAGTGATGGGGCCACCAAGAGATAGAGGGCTAGGTGTAGGACCCAATGGTGGTGGTTAGGGCGAGGGAGCTGCCAGTAGTCACTAGGGCTACCTTGTTTTATGTTGTATCATGACGAGGCCTAGAGCTAATTGTACATACATTCTTTATGGCTCAGCTTGTATATGTAAACACTTGTATATTGACACCTGTATATATATATATGATCGAGTATTGTTGATCTATATGATGTTGTAATGGATGCACTTGTTGGTATTATGATGGTTATGCATGTTGTATTTGTTTGGCATGGATTATGTATGGATGTTTATGCAAACAACATGTATGGAAATGGTATGATAATGCAAATATGTAAATGGTAATGATATGGATGGATGTATGCATATAGATAGATGGTAACGAGATGATATATGTCTAACACACTTGTTTTGTAGGATAAAAGATGTGGAGAAAGGCAATAGAAATGATTGATCTTGGCTGAGTTCTATATAGGCGAATAATAAATGGATAAATGATGTGATGGGTAGCTTTTTGAAGTAACTGCTCAAAAATGAGAAGAAATGCAATCCTTATGATTGATATAGCATGTGGATGTTATGCACCAAGGTATAGAAGACCAAGGTGTTGAGATATCCGATGTGAAACTAGCATGCTACAATCTTGTCTGAACACATGAGGTCAAGATGTTGAACCAACATGCACAAGATATGAATAATAGGTAGTGTTATGAGATGGACTTTGACGCTACAAGAAATGGTTTGAGCTTACCTCCACTACACATAGTGATAGCTTGTTTGTTATATGTATGGAGCTAGTCTTGACATAGAATAGTCTCAAGTGCATAAGAGACTATTTAGCTTCTCAGATGCTAGAGATATTGATATGTAAGATGCTAATCCTAACACGGACAAGATACCAATATGCATAGGAAGAGGATAAGATCATCCCGCAAACACTCATACGAAAGTAATATGACCATGCCCCATTCTTTATTTCATCACAACATACCAAAATATAGATAGATCAAGGAAGTCTTGATTAGGCATAGAAAAGGGACAAAAGATAAAACAAAAGATACTATCATCATGTTCTCTTGCCAAATTTAGGTGCTCTTAGATATTTTTAAATTGGCACCTTATTGAGAGGAAAGATGCATCCTATTGAAGGCTAAAGATGTTGATAAACTGCTATAGCAAATATTGGCTTAAGGCATGCAGACAAATAGCATCTCGCTTATTCTTGATTGGTTAAAGTGCTTGAGCTTTCAATATACACATAGCTTGCTTCCTGCTTGAGCTGATCAAAGAGAAGAAGATGGAAGATGAGAGAAGATGAAGAAGATGGGGTGGATCATCTATGCTTGAGTACTTGAAACTTCCTTCATATTCCAGACTGCCTACATACCCTATATCCACGGGATCAAAGCACATTTATGATGAAGATGAGACATGATGAATATGTAGTTCTGGGTGTTATTGATGATGTGAGTGATGAAAAAAAAGAGGAATGTGAGGTGAAAGATTGAAGATGATTAGAAGAAAGACGAAAGATAGATGATGAAAGAAGGGGCTATCATCTTAGCCTAAATTAGAGTGCTTCCTTCACATCTCAGATTGCCTACATACCCTGTATCCATGGGATCAAGGCTTTAACAATATAGCTGGGATGTGGTTCTTGCTTATTACGCTGGTGAGGTGATGTCTTGTGATTTTTGGATGTCAGATAAGCGTGAAATGATTGCAAAGATATGAAGCTTGATTGTAAAATGTTTTGCCACATTGGTTGTTGGATGAATGCTATGGTTGAAGTTGAAAGTTTGATGTGTTATGAGCTAAAGTGTTTGATGTGTTATGAGCTAGAGATAGCAGTACCCACTTCCAAATAAGACTCAACAAGATGCCCCCGGTGCGAGATGAGGTTTATGATACGAGACCGATGATGGAGAAGGTGTGTAGTCAAGATGCTAAGGCACCAAAAGATATAGTTATCACAACAATGTCTCAAGTATGATAGCTAGCATTGATAGAGATGAAGGTGAAAAAGGTTATTTATTGCGATAGTAGGTGGATTATGATATGGATTATGTTGGATAAGATGGCAAAGTATGGTAGGATGAGTGATGATCAAACGAACCAAGAAGATGATGGAAGATGGTCACTACACATAGCGCTTGTTTGCCAGGTTTTCACTATGGTACATATCCAAGGTGCCTATTTACCAGGTTTTCACCAGAGGATGAATTATTTATCTTAGACTATTATTTTTTTGTTATCCAAAGTGCCACAAAGTGGTTTTCACTATTGGATGGTTTTTTTTTTTGGGATAGCTGAGATTTAAAGATAAAACTTCTTGAGATGACACTGTTGATTGGTTCATCCAAGGGAATGCCTTCAGGTGTTGAGAGAGTGTATGCACCTGATCCATAAATTATTGTGATGGTGAAAGGACTAAGCCAATTTGGTTCAAACTTGCCCTATTTTTCATGATATTGTTGATTCTTTTGATTTTCTTTAAGAACAAGATCTCCAACTTGAAATCAGCATTCTTTGATTCTTTTGTTGTAGCTATGGCATAGACAGTTCTGATAGACTTGGAGATGGTTGAGTGTTGTAAGATGCCTTTCATCTAGAAGCTCAAGATCATGGAGTCTGGACACTCGATACTCTTCTTCTGAGATGGTATGTTGTAAGGATACTTGCAGTGAGGGGATATCAACCTCAATAGGTAAAATAGCTTCAATGCCATAGACAAGAGCATAAGGTGTGGCTCTAGTGGGAGTTCTGATACTTGTTCTATATGCCCATAATGCAGGATGAAGTTGTAGATGCCAATCTCGACCAGCTTCGTTGACCATCTTTTTAAGGATTTTGATGATTGTTTTATTAGAAGCCGTAGCTTGGCCATTGCTCTGAGGATAGTAGGGAGTAGAGAATTGATGTTGGATATGAAACTTGTTGCAAAGATCTCTGACTTCTTGATTCTTAAAGAGGCGACCATTATCGGTGACAATAGCTTGAGGAACTCCACAACGGCAAATGATATAGTGTAAAATAAACTTAGATATTTGCTTTCCTGTGATATAAGTCATTGGTATGGCTTCTACCCACTTGGTGAAGTATTATGTGGCGGTGATAATGAACGTATACCCATTTGATGAAGTAGGATGGATTTTACTTATGAGGTCAAGTCCCCACTATAAAAAAGGCGATGGAGTAGTGATAAGCTGGAGCTCATGTGCTGGTGCATGTATTAAATCTCCATATTTTTGGCATTGTAAAAATCTCTTTGCAAATTGTTGTGCATATTTTTCCATGGTTGGCCAATAGTATCCTACTCGTAGAAGTTTCTTAACAAGGCCAGGGCTAGTGGAATGCAAGCCACAGACACCTTCATGTACATCACGTAAGGCCACTTTTGCTTCCTCAGAATCAAGACACCTAAGAAGGATACCATCGAGACTCCGGTGATAGAGGGTGTCTCCTAAGATAATATAACGAGAGGCTCGACAGATAAGGGTTTTGCGTTGGTTGTTAGATAGTTGTAGTGGAAAGGTTTTATTATGGAGATATTCATATAAATCCTCATACCACAGAGAATTGGGACCAATAATGTCACATATAAGCTCAGACTATGGAACTTCAAATGCTAGAATCAAAAGCTATTTGACCAAAAACTCACATTTATGGGTATTAGATGGCATGTCTAGGAGAGACCCAATCATATCCATAGCATCTGCTGCTCTATTTTGTAGTCTTGGGATTTGTTCAAAAGTGATATTGTCAAAGTATCTTTTAAAATCATCAACCATTAGCTTGTATTGAAGAAGCTTCTCATCTTTTGTTTGATATTCATCTAAGACCTATTTGATAACCAATTGAGAATCACCAAAGACTTGTAACTGTTTGATAGCCCAATGTACTACCATGTGTAATCCTATGATTAAAGTTTCATACTCTGCTATGTTATTGGTACATGGAAATGTAATTCTGTATGATTTGGGTATACAATATCTTTGAGGGGTAACAAACAAGATGCCTGCTCCTGATCCATGTGTGTATGATCCATCAAAATATAGCTGCCATTGTGTTGGAGAAGTTAAATTGAACAATCCTTCATCAAGGAATTCTGGATATATTGGATGGATATCTGTGATGGGTGCTGTAGCTAATTGATCAGTGATGACTTGTCCTTTGATGGCTTTTTGATCCACATATTGTATGTCAAATTCACTTAAAATCATGACCCATTTTGCTAATCTTCCCATGAGAATTGCTTTAGAAAGAAGATATTTGAGTGGATCAACATTTGATATGAGCTTTGTTGTTTGGTTCAGCATATAGTGTTGCAACTTTTGAGAAGCAAACACTAATGCTAAACATGTTTTTTCCATAGATGAATAATTGAGTTCATATCCCACAAGAGTTCTACTGATGTAATAGATGGTTTGTTCTTTTCCTAAATCATCATGTTGAGCTAAAAGGGCACCCAATGCTATTGTTGTTGATGATATATAGAGCAATAATGGGCAGTCAAGCACAAGAGGTACTAACACAGGTGGTGTTGCCAGATATTCCTTTATTTTATCAAAATCTTGTTGATAGTTTTAATCCCACTTAAAAGGTTCAATCTTACGAAGAAGATGCTAAAAAGGATGACATTTATCTACTAGTTGTGAGATGAATCTGCAGATGGACTGTAACCTACCTTGTAAACTGCGAAGCTGCTTGAGATTTGTTAGCGAAGGCATTTCCATGATAGCTTTTACTTTAGCTAGATCCACTTCTATTCCTCATTGAGACACAATATATCCCAATAGTTTTCTAGATGTTACACTAAATACACATTTCTTTGGGTTCAGTTTGACTTGATACTTTTCAAATCGATCAAAGATTTGTGCTAATACCTGTAGATGTTCTTCTCTTGTATTAGATTTTCCTAGGATGTCATCAACATAATCTTCCATGATAGCATGAAAAAGGTCATGAAAGATAACTGTCATTGCTCATTGATAAGTAGCTCCAGTGTTCTTGAGACCAAAAGGCATTACAACCCAACAATATGTGCCCCATGGACAAATAAAGATGTTTTATCTTGATCTTCGTTTGCTATTTTGATTTGATTATACCCTGAAAATCCATCCATCAAAGATAGCATTTCATATCCAGCTGTAAGATCTACAATGTTGTCTATGCTTGGTAGTGGAAAGTTATCCTTAGGGCATGCTTTATTAAGATCTCTAAAATATGTACAAGAGTGAACTCATCCATCAGGTTTTGCTACAAGTACCAAATTTGAAACCCATTCTAGATAATCAATAGGATTTATGAACTTTGCTTCTAACAGTTTTTAAATCTTTGTCTTGACCAATAAAGCTGCTTGTGGATGCATTTTGCACAATTTTTGTTTGACGGGTTTTGCATTAGGAGATACTGCTAGATGATGTACCACAAGTGATGGATCTAGACCTGGCATGTTAGCATAAGTCCATGCAAAATTTATAGCTCTTCTCAGAAAAAATGCTGTGAAGTTTCTTCTTTCTTGCTTTGAAAGTGATGTTGCCCAAAAAGTGATCTTTAGATTCTGCTCTGTACCCAAGTTCATGTCTTGTGATTGTTCAACTAGCACTGTTGATTTCTCATGATAATCAGTAGCCATAGGAAGATCAAATCCCTCATCCTTAGGCACCTCGGAGAGGTTTTCACCTTCAAATACGTCCTTTATTTTTACTTTTTCATGGTCAAGAGATGCCTTTCAATTTTCACCTAGTGACCTATTTTGTTTGATTTTGTTTATTTCACTTTTGTGACTGAAGGATTTGATACTTCAGCCAAAGTATTCTAGTTTAGGCAAGTCCATCATGAAACCTGCTTTGTGATCACCTAATGGAATGCCCTGTCGCAAGCCCATAAATTCTATAATAGCTTCATCATTTTCAAATGTATCTAATATCGGTGCCCCCTATTGGTCCCAATCGACAAGGTTAGGATATACAAGTGAGAGGTTAATGGAGGAATTATTATGGCTAGAGGAGGCTGCGGAGATCATGAAGATGGAGTGTTCTTGGAAAAGGTTGGTAATATGAAAGGGGGAGTCATCGATAGTATCTGAATTAGAAGTCTCTCCTATCGAGGAAGGTCCAACGTCAATATCAAAAATACACTTAATGTCCTTGAGTCGCGATACCTCTGGCTAATAACCCAGGCCTTGCTTATTAAGCTTTTTAGAGACAATTATAGGTTCAAGAGGTCCTTGTTCTTGTGATCCCAATCCACCATGTCCTTTGTAGCCCATATTCTTTATAATGCGGAACCCATTATTATATCTCTCTACTTCCAGTTGGACTTGGTCATTTTCATCAAAGAATATCCAAGAGTCTATATCATCAATGTCTTCATCATCCAGGAAGCTACCTTTAAGGAATACGGTAGGTGGAGCTTTGATGACAGTGGGGTCTGAAGTTGGTTTGGATGTGGAATGTTTACCATAGGATTTAGGAGATAATGGAAGGGTGCCTACACAACAAGATTCTTACAGTGTGTTTTCACTAGGGCCATGTTCGGTGTAAATGATACGGAGATTACAAGGGGTTTTACTAGATGATGGCTTGAGTAGGTCAGATAGATCTACATAAGATGAATATGGATATGCCTCGGTGTTGATAGGAATGCGGTTTGGGCTCTAATATTTAGCTTGGAAGGCATGACAAAATTCAAATGGATTGGGATCAACTTGGATAGTAACTTCAACACCGTTGTGTGGAAATTTAAGGCATTGATGGTATGTGGAAGGAACTGCCTTGAGGGCATGTATCCATGGACGACCAAGGATGATGTTATAAGGAAGGTCAATATCGAGGACCTGACAATGGGTTTCTGTGGTGATTGGCCCAACTTGGATAGGTAAGAAAATAATTCCTTCTATATCTCTCTCAGCATCATCATATGCTCTGATAGTAATAACCTTGGAGGTGTCAACATCTTTCTCAGAATACCCCAATTGTTTTATCAATTTTAAAGAACATATATTAAGACCAGCTCCACCATCTACCAAGATTCATTTGATATGACATTGTTTGATAAACACTTCAATGTGGAGGGCTTCATTGTGTAAAGGATGGATGGAAGGCTGAAGATCTTTATCAGAAAAGGTTAAATGACAAGGGGCTGCAATGCTAGCAACCATAGATTGGAATTGTGAGATATCAATATTGTTGGGCACCGAAGATTCTTGTAGAGCTTTGTTAAGGATAGCTTTATGAGCAGGGGATATGCGAAGCAACTCAAGAATGGATATGTGCGTGGGTGTTTTGCCAAGGTGATCCAAGATATTATAGTTAGGGAATGGTCAAGGAGGATGAATAGGTGCTCCTTGAATAGTGACTCGACCTCTTCGAGTGGTTACAGTGCAATCAAGTGCTTTTCCTTGGATAGTAATGGTAGAAATGTGAGCATGGTCAATGCGGCCAATGGCAAATGATTCATAGGTATACTGAATGGTATTTCTAGCATGAGGGTTACTTGTTTTGTCATGAGATGGAATTGGATTTTTGAAAGTCTCTAGATCATAGTTCAATGTTGATTGTTGTGCAGGTTGAGTTGTTGAAGGTGTAACTTTGATTAAACCTTGATTGATGCAATCTTGGATGACATGTTTTAAGCGCATACAACCATTTGTTTTGTGTCCTTTAACTCTATGGAAATTATAATACTCATTTTCTTTGTACCAAAGAGCTTTGAAGAGTGGTTCACCATTTGGTTGTACCAAGGAGCTTTGAAGAGCGGTTCACCATTTGGTGGTGCATTCGGTAAGATAATATCACCCGCTTGGAGAAGATTTCGAAAGATAACTTCCATGTGTTGGTGTGAACATATAATTCACACATGTTAAGTTGACTTAGTGAGTCTTCTAAATGTTTAGGTGTTTCTAGTTGTGTGTTGAGTTGTTGATAGTTGGAGTGAGTTGTCTTATCCTCCACATGTGCAATTAGTTATCATCCTCTAATTGGCACATGTTGTTGGAATAACTCCACCCTTCTAGCTCTCACCTTGCCTTTATAAGCAAGGCTCTCTCATTGTATTTCATACAGTATATGACAGTCTAATACAGTTGCTCCATTGTTTTAGCATCTTCTCTTGTCATCTTTGTGTGGAAGGTTGTCTTGATTGCAGGTGATCCTGGCTTACTTAGTCACATTGACTCTTACATGGTATCAGAGTCTAATCTGCAATTCCCTTCCCTCATTGGAGAGGTTCTACTTGGAGCTATGTGTTAGGTGCATTTTGAAGCATGTTACTGTAAATCAGACTTCACCATTGCATCTGGAGCAGCCGAAATAGTCAAGATTGCCTTTTGTTTCGTCCAAATCGGACATCGGAGGCAAAATTGACAAGGGTTTCACTTTGGGGCTCTTTAGCGTGATCTGGTAGGTACCAGTAATTTCAGAGCAGTTTGGCCCAAATCAGACATTGCCATTGCATCCGGAGCGGCCAAATCAGTACAGATCGACTGTAAAATCATCCAAATCAGACAAAGTTGAACCAAAAGGCAAATTTTTTTGCTTCTTGGCCATACAGAATCTCTGCAGAGAATATTCTCTACGTCAGTGGCATATTCCAGGATCTTTGTACTGCATCATACTTGCGTAGGCAGAATCATCATAGGTCGCAATTCTTTTTGGCCACCGGGTAAATCATTTCTTTTCTATGTAAAGTTTTATTTACTGTGGGTTAAATCAAATTTCTATAGATTCTGTATCGTACCCTATCGCAAGGTACAGCCTGTGAAATCTGTAGGTCACAAATCTTGACCTAGGCAGTCAAATCTGCCCACTTTCAGATCTTGGCAGTTATCTTCTATCTCTGGCCATGTTTGATCTTACCAGAGGATAATCTACAAATCTCGGCCAAAGACAAACTCCTGGCATTCGACGATGTCCTACGACAGTCATTAATCTGCATGGTTTGGTGGTTTAATAACAATCAGTGGTTATTTGTTTTGGTTTAGCCTCAGTCAGCATTCTTTACCCGGCTATGGTTATCGGCATTTGCAAACAGTTTTTCTAGTGACCATCCCTTACAAGGTGACCACCACAGGCTATTGTCTCACGCC
Organism: Cunninghamia lanceolata; assembly: GCA_027924645.1. Classification (NCBI taxonomy): domain Eukaryota; kingdom Viridiplantae; phylum Streptophyta; class Pinopsida; order Cupressales; family Cupressaceae; genus Cunninghamia; species Cunninghamia lanceolata. The sequence goes on from BSBN01000828.1 coordinate 284,156, forward strand.
ATTCAATTTTCATGCCAGAAGATTTTCTAATACTCGTTGGTTGTTCACATTGACTGGCGGTGTTCTCCATTTCGGAGCAGCCTGAGCATACTCCCCACGGGAGTTCAAGACCCAGTGGCATACACATCGGTAGCAGTTGGCAGTTGTATTGGCGTTTGTTGTTTTCCACGGTGGACATTCAATTTGCAATCGTCGGTTTATGATCTTCATTTGGCGTTTTGTGTTCCTTAAATCTCTGCAGTGAGAGTTCGTAAGTGTTCTGGTCAACATATACCAGCGGCCCCTACATCGGCAGAGATCTTGTAATAGGCGGATCTTCCCATTGGTGGATTCTTTGAGATCAACTCTCAGCGAATAATAGATCTCGGCCGGGAAAATCTTCAAAACTCGTCGGTTGTTCCTCATATCTGGTGGATAAGGGAGATATTGTTTAGTCGGCACTTGAAGATTTTGGTGATCTTTAAATTTCCACATTTGGTATTTGATCTCCTAGCAAGATCTACAAGACAACTTTGGCGATTGTCATTCCATACTTTGGTGGTCCTTTGGATGGCGACTGGCGTTTAAACAGCTGCCTTGATGGATAATTGGTGGTGTTTCTTTGGTCTGTCGACCAAACAGCTTTCCCGACAGACATCTTAACATCACCAAATATCTGTAGGATCATTTTCCTTGTCAGCATCTATCTTTGGCAGCATTTTATCCACAGGTCTACATTGGCCATAGAAATTTTGACGGTGTGAAAACAACATCTAAACCGATAGATATTAAACCTTTGGCGGTTAATAAATCCCACACATGAAAACCGGTGTTTTAATCCTGACAAGTAATGTTTTTTTTCTCTGATGGTGGTTTTTCTAGTAGGACTGGCATTTTTCGTTTCCAGCAGAGAATATTCCATTTTCTGTGAGAATATTCTGTTGATAGGAAGGCCTATTTTGCCCTCAAAGTCCTAAAGTAGGGCTTTTTTTCATTTTTGCACAACTTTTGCCCACGGTGTCAAAATCAAGCAAACGAGATATCGTTGGAAAGCTGACAGAGAGCTCTTCGTAGTGATGTCAGTCATTTTCTTTGATTTTTCTGTTTGACAGCATTTATTGCAGGTCGAAGACAAATCTTCCTTTTTGGCTCCCGAGCTCATAACTTTTTGCCACGATCTCCAATTTTCGTGAATCAAGCGGCATTGGAAAGGTATTCAGGAGCTCTACACAGCCATCTATGCACTTTTCTCAGATTTTGCTCCAAGTTAATTTAATTTCATTTGTCAATTTTTTGCCATTTGATTGATAACTTGGGCATTTTCATACTTGAGAGGGTGAAATTTGTTTTGAGAGGATTTGTTTGCTGTAATACATCATTGTGAGTGATTGTAATCTCACTTGGATCTATTTTTTAAGAGATTTTGATTGTTTTCCCCATTTTGGTCCTTTGAGGACAATTGTAAATCGCACTAAGTATAAAGTGCCACAACAAATTGGGGGGGGGCTCTCTTGGATAGTAAAGGGGTGTTGTTGTGTTGTTGTCTTGCTTTTTCATCATGGATGTGCCTCAATTTCCACTTTTAACTCCATATAATTATATTGAATGGAAGAAAAACATGGAGTTTGTGTTGTGTAAACAAAAGTTACACAGAATAACTTTAGGCACAGATCCTAAACCCACAGGTGCTACTGAGAGAAGAAAATGGTTAGACAGAAGAGATGAGGCTTTTGGCACCCTTTGTCTTGCTATTTCTCCAGATTTGAGATTTCATGTTGAGTCTTGTACTACACCAAATGAGATATGGACAACACTAGACAATCTATTTGGCAAGCAAGATAAAATAAGAAGGTTCAAATTGGAAAATGAGCTAATTGCACTTAATCCTCAAGATTTTGAACAAATCGAAGACTTCTTCACAAAGTTTAAATCTCTCAGGTTGCAACTCAAACAAAGTGGTCTTGAGAAAGAAGATGAACAATTGATTCTATCTATTCTTGCAATATTGGGTCCTGCATATTCAGTTTATGTTTCTACCTTTTATGCTACAATGGATGCCTTTGGTACTAAGTTTACCATGCCTTCACTTGAGGAGTTTGCTGCACAACTCACAAGAGAACAAGCTAAGCTACTACACATGGGCACATTGAAGTCACCTAGAAAATAGGCTCTAGTTGCAACACAAAGCACAAAAGATCCCAAGGCTTCACATAATAAGGAAAAGAAACACAAGGATTCACAGTCTAATAAGCAAGAGAAAGAATCAAAGAAAACCCCCAACTCTTCTTCTAAAGAGGAGTCCAATAAGAAGAAGAAGCCAAAGTGTTCTTATTGTAAGAAATTAGGTCATGATGAAAGTAAATGTTATGAGAAAAAGTTTGAAGAGATGTCACAACTTCTTCAAAAACATAACATTGAGTATTCTCCATCAACAACAGTTTTACCCAAGTCTTCTTCTTCGCCACAATCATCATCTACATCTACAGGAACAACAAGATTTGCTAATTGGTTAGACAAAGGAAAAGGACAGGCACTCTTTGCATCAACAAGTCTACAGTCAGAGAGATGGCTTCTTGATTCTGGAGCTTCTCATCATATGGCATCTTCACAGGGGATGTTCTCTTCATTTCAGTCATGTACTTCACCACCTATTTTGATGGGTAACAATACATACATGCATGCAAGTGGTAAAGGAACAATTGATGTTGGTGACTCGTGTACATTCAACAATGCATTGTGTGTACCTTCCTTGACAACCAATCTCCTTTCCATCTATCAGATTACTCATTCTGGTGCAGGGAAGACAGTTGAGTTCACTCCTGATTCTGTGATCATACAGGACTTGGAGAGTAGAGGTATCATCGCTGTTGGGATGGCTGATCATGCATCTCGCCTATATACTTTCTCCCATTTTGTTTCTGATGATGATGTAGATCCATTGGTTGACATTCACACTCATGCAGCAAGTGTGAATCATATTTCTAGGGAGAAGTTTGGTCACTTGAACCTTGGTGTTCTTGCATCTACTTTGGTTCCTAAGACTAGTTTTGAGCTTCCTCCTTCTCCTGCATCTTCAAAGATTGGTATTGACAGAGCTTCATCCACTTCAGTTGAGCAGGATATTGTTTGTCTTCCAGATATAGGTTTGTGGGATGAGTACTTGATAGGTATTGCAGCCTTGTTTCGTGAGTCCTATCTTGATGACTTGGAGGACATCATTGATGACATTCATCTCCTCTTTGAAGGAGTTGAATCTTCTACTTCAAATGAGCAGGCATCATCTTCTCCACTTCACTTGTCACAGTTTGGCACTGAGTTGGAGAATCTTGAGCATCATTCAGAGGATTCTTTGTCTTTGGAGATTGATGATCTTGAGTTTTCATCTTGTCTTGGATTGTCGCATGCAACACCTGATTATGTGGCATCTTTTGGTTGTGACATGTGGACACTTGAGCAGTTTTCAGAGACAGCATACATTATGAGGCTTTTTCCCTCATTCCTTGAGATGGAGTTTCTTCGACATCAGCCTTTGGACTTGTTTCTTCCTAAGGGGAAGAATGTTGTTTGCAGGCTTTGGATTCTCTTCAGCATTCACCATTGGCACAGGGGCTACTTCATTATGGGGGGGACCTATAGTCTCACACTTTCTCTCCTATGGGGGGGTAATTGATTGTATATATGTGTTGGATGTATTCCTTGGGGGGTCTTGAGTCCTCCTTCCATCACATCTTTCATTTGTTTTTTGCATTCTCACTTTTGGAGAGGAGTTTTATCCCATGAGGTTTTCTTCTTTTCTCCACTTGAGATTTGTTGTACATGGGTACCTAACATGGCCTAGTAGCTGGGACCCATCCATCATTGCATCTTTGTTTTAGTCAACTACTCCCTAAGTTGCACTTAAGGGGGGGTGTTGGTGTGAACATATAATTCACACATGTTAAGTTGACTTAGTGAGTCTTCTAGATGTCTAGGTGTTTCTAGTTGTGTGTTGAGTTGTTGATAGTTGGAGTGAGTTATATTATCCTCCACATGTGCAATTAGTTATCATCCTCTAATTGGTACATGTTGTTGGAATAACTCCACCTTTCACTCCACCCTTCTAGCTCTCACCTTGCCTTTATAAGCAAGGCTCTCTCATTGTATTTCATATAGCATATGACAGTCTAATATAGTTGCTCCATTGTTTTAGCATCTTCTCTTGTCATCTTTGTGTGGAAGGTTGTCTTAATTGCAGGTGATCCTGGCTTGCTGAGTCACATTGACTCTTACACCATGGGTTCTACTAATGGTGTAAATTGTCAACACAGATTGGAAGATTAGCCTTGTCGCATTCGTTGAAAAGGTTGTGTTGTTGTAGAAGCAGCTTGGATGTTGATAGGAGCTTTCATATTTTGGATGTGCTTTGCATCGACAACACCATCGTTGACAATATTCTTATTCTTGTTCCAAAAGTGAGACTTATCATTGGAGTTTTGAGGATAGTCTTTGTTATTGTGAAAGATCTTGATAGCTCCTTTAGCAATTAAGGCTCGTTTAATGATGGTTCCTTTGGAAACAAGTTCATCAAAGGTGCTAGCACTTTGCAATTGTAGTTGGAATGATAGCTCGGGATGAAAATTTTGAACAAAGATATCAAGTTGTTGCTTCTCAGGGATTTCCCATGATAGTTTGCTAGCCATATTACACCATCATTGAGTAAATGACGAAAAAGCTTCACCATTGTGTTGTTTATTGTTGACAAGGTCATTCATGTTTATCTCATGGTCAATGTTGAAAGCGAAGTGTGAGCGAAACTTATTGGCTAACTTCGAAAAAGACTTAATTCCTAAAGGTAAATGAGAGAACCATTTAAGAGCTTGTCCTGCTAAGCTTCAAGGAAATAGTCTCAAAAGATATGTATCATCATAAGCAACATTGAGACATACCACAAAGAATGCTCTGAGATTGTCTTTCAGATTTCCTTTGCCTTGTACTTGTCAAATTGTGGAATTTCAAAGTGTGGTGGAAAAGGTATCATATGAAGAGACTTGTCAAATGGATAAGCGCATATGTTGTCTAGAGAAGATGTCTTCTTGCCTTATCCTACCGCTTGGTTAATCATTTGTTGAAAATTTGAAAAAGATAATTGCCATTGTTGTAAAGGGGATGAAACATGGTATGGTGTATATTGAGGTTGCTGTTGTGGGATATATGGAGCCATGACCATTTGTTGGGGTTGCATACTCACAATATATGTCAAAGGATTGGGTTGTGACACATATGTAGTTGAGGATTGTTGTCCTTGAGGCACAAGTGGTGGTTGAGTATATTGGGACGAATGGGCACCAAGATTTTGCAGCACATGCAAAGTGGAAGATGGATTGACATTAGTTAATGGTTGGGAAGTTGGAGTTGGATTTGTGACATGGTAAGTGATGGAAGGATTGGTAGGTGTGAAAGAAGGATGGACACTTGGGTGGGTATTTTGGACAACATGGGGATTGGTATGTGTCATGTGTTGGGTGACAATGGGCAAGCCTTGGGTAGCATAAGATGGATTGATGGTGTGTGAAGGATTGGAGGAGTATGATGGAATGGATGTAAGTTGCTCAACATAAGTGATCGTAGAGCTAGGATTAGCTTGAGAAACCATAGGAGGGTCACTCATATCAATAAGACTAACATTGGGATTATATGGTGTAGTGGAAGGATTAGTAGAGATGGTAGAAAGTGTATTAGCAGTTGGTGTATGGGATATGGTAGATTGTGATGGTCATGAAGGTTGGACTATTGGTTGTGTTGGTATAGTTTGGGAGGCTTGCACACTATGAGACATAGGGATAGCTTGTGATGTTTGGGAAGGTCATGCTTGGGCCACATGGATAGTTTGTGTTGTTTGAGGCATGGAAATGGTCATGGTAGGTGGAGGAATATGTTGAGGAACATGGAAAGGTGGAATGTTTAGATTCTGTGACATGAGAGGGAGCACATTAGTTGGCATTATCAAAGGATCTAGAGTGTGCTCTGAGCGTGGTAGATCAAATGAAGCAACAATAGGCAATGAAGAAGATGTGTTGGAAGATGGAGCTTGTGATATGATGGGAAACAATGTGACTATAGTGGATGGTCCCTTTGCAACAACAGCGGGAGTGTTTGGATCTTGCTCTTTAATAGCAGATATATCAAAATCTCTTGGTAGTTTAATTCCCATGCGAACAAGTTGCAAGAAGTAGTGATTAGGCTCAAATATAATAAGTCTCAACTTGATCCCACACATGGGTGTCCCAAAATTCCAATGAGTCATCTTGAGATTGTTCTTCAAAAGTCTCATAAGCTATTGGAGGTTGCACTTGTTGTGAGGATGATTCTCCAAGAGTATACCCATGAGGTGTAAACATATGAGGAGGCATACCAGTCGTAAATTGAGTTGCGTAAGGTTAAGAGGTGTAGATCGAAGTTGTTGCATCTCACCTTGCAATTTGGCTTCCATTTCAGCTCTATATTTAGCTTCCATTTTAGCTCTATATTGACTCCTAGTTTGAGGCATGATGTTGATGTTAAAAACTGAAGCCTAGATTGTCAAAGTTTTGAGACCCAAAAGATGATTGTTTGTTGATTGGTTGGTTGGTTGGTTTGCTTGGTTATTGATTTGTTGTTGGCTGGTTTGCTTTGGTTGATGTGTTGTTTTGCTTGGTTTGTTGATTTGTTGTTGGCTGGTTTCCCTAGAGAATAGCTCACACACTCAAGGGAAAATTTGTTTGCTAAGGATTGCTATGTTGCTGATGTTTGTTGAAGCTAAAGTTGATGTTTTATTGATGGATAAAAACAATTGATTTGGTGTTTGGTTTGCTAGTTTGGGATCTCAAAAAGATGAAAAGCTCATGAAGTGCGATTGATTAATAAGCTCAAAACAAGGAGACAAAAGCCAGGTATCTGCTAATGATTAGAGATAGTTCTGAAAGCCAATGCTGAAGTTGAGCAAGCTAGATTTGTGGCTAATTCAGCTGAGTCACTAAGATTTGCTGGTATTAGACCACAGGCGACAAGTGATAGCTCATATCTGACTCAGAGAATGCTAAAGGCAACTAGTAATAGCTCAAATGCGGACTAGTTTGAGTTTTGAAGTAGATTATAGTGTTAACCAGAGGTGATCCAAATGTTCAGAGGCGATAACTGTTGGTTCAAAAGTGATTTACTGCTGATTGAAAGTGACTTAGGTTAAGCTCAAGGTGAAAGACTGCTCTTTAAAGGTGACCTGATTTAGAGTAGAGGCGATTGCCTGTTGTTTAGATGCGACTCTGTTTATGCAAAAGGTGATTTACTGTTGTTTAAAGGTGATTCAGTTCAGGCAAAAAGTGAATAACTGTGGTTTAAGAGTGAATTATCTGTATGCGGGTAGTTTAGGCTTAAAAGTGACTGTGTCTATCAAGAAAGAAGTCTAATTTGTGATTTTTGACAAGAAAATAGTAATTGCAATCACTCACACTCACAACAATCTCAAACTTGTACAACCTAGGCTAGGAAAGGACTGTAATTGTTGAATCCCCTGGCCATACTCATTCAAAGCAGATAGTTTCAGGGTCTTGGTTGTACCAGCTCCCCTCCACGGCACTCACTTCTCACACATACCAAGATCCAGGTTTCCTTAAAGGCCTTTCCCTCACCAAACCTTAGGATTGTCCCTGCTATCTCTTCTAAGAACTACATGAATTGGGGCCACTTTAAAGGTCCCACCTTTTGTATCAACAAATAGAAGTTTTTTGGCTACTACACAATGTTACAAATAAGGGCATCTGTTCAAGTGGCTATACATGTGGCAGCACTACTATCCATTGTGGAGTCTCCTAGCCTTCAAGGGTTACACCTTGGAGGGTTTTGGAGGAGGTTCGCTGTCGGTATAACACAACAACACCTGTTGTTTGTGGCTTTCGACACACACTTTTCTTATAGTGGTTTGAAAGAACATGGCTTTAGTCCGTTATCGTTTGGGTCATATCCCTTCTCACACTGGGAAGGTAGGCCCTCTAAAGATAATAACAAGTTCTCATACACCCAAGATTCTTTTGATAGGCAAGAGGAGAGGATAGTTTTGTTATTAAATTTGGGTTACAATCAATCACATGCAAGCACTCAAAAAAGATAAATCAACCACGGAGCAAGCAATAATTCATTTTAAGCACCAAGCCCAAATGTTCCTAATTCAGTGAAAAACCACAAGTCTTGGACCAATCAAATCTATAATAGATATGTTAGTAGTTTGATAACCTCATTTTCTTGGACAAATCGATAAGACGCTGTACAAATACCCAATTAGTAGCCAAGAAAACAAACTAAAAATTATACAAGCTGAAAGCGTGCAGTTTAGTAGAGGTGATTTACTATCTATTAGAAGCAACCTTTGTTTCTATCACAAGCGAACTACTGTAGATCAAAAGTGATTTTGAAAATTCTAGATGTAGATTGTTGAGGTTCATAAGTGATTCGCAAAAGAATGAGGTGACCGGTTAAGGATTATAAGTAACCTGGATCTGCAACAGAGACAATACGCAACAAAAAACCCTAATTCTAAAAAGAGCAATTCAATTATCTAAAAGCGGCCACTATAAGATCAAAAGTGATTAGGTTAAATGTAAAGGTGACCACTGTTAGTCTAAAAATAATGTAGAATAAACAAAAAGTGATCACTGTCCACTTATAAGCGATTCAAAAATGGCTAAAGGCGATAGATGTTAGTGCAGAAGCGACGCAGGTATGCAAACAATGACAATTTTTTGCTCAAAAGCGGCTGGAATTTGCCATAAGTGCTAAAAAAAATATGATCTTCATAAAAACAACTTTAAACAACAAAGTTAATCAAGGACTTGAGTCCCACCGGGCATGCCAAAATGTGATAGATAAAAAATTAGGTTAATAAGATCAAGCATAGCCATGAAAACCTAACCCTACCATCATCAAAGAATCTAATCGAAATGAAATCAAAGGAGTAATGCAATTCAAGCACAACATCACCTAGATTGTGTGATTCCTTGTTTATGATGTGGATTGCTTCTTCAACAATGAACAATTATGAAGGTAAAAGCTACCATGATAGATGATAATGATAAATGCTCAATGGATGCTATGAATGTGCAAATGCTCAAAATGCTCAGGATGATAATGTAGACCCTATATGAATGTTGGATAGATGTAGTATGAAATGAGAGGATGTTTATATCGAACTCAACCAAATTCAATCAATGGTGGAGATTCGGAGGCTATGTGAATGGCTAAGATTAAAGGATAGGCATAAGTGAATGTGAAGATGATAAGTGGCAGGAAGATAGGGCTCATGTGTGACTGTGTACATAAAAATACTACATGTGAAAGATATTAAATAAAAGTATGTAGTACCACTTATCTTTTTTAAATGAAAGAGGCACACATGTCAGCTCATAAGATAAATGATAAGATAAATTAATTAAATAAATAAGATTTATTTAATTAAAAATAGATAGAATGAAGATAATTAAATAATTGAATATTGTTTAATTATGGTTTAGAGGAAATAGCTAATGAATTAATTAAATAAATATAAATTTTATTTAATTAATAGAAGAAATATATGTGTTAGGGATATTGTTCAAGTGTGTTAGACAAATGCAGATCTGTGATAATGCGATATTTGAATGTTAATGATAATGAGTCAATTTTGGGTGTCTACACCATCATCGCTTGAAAATTTTTCCAAGAGATTTTCAGGCTCCATGGCATTCCTAAGAAGATTATCTCAGATAGGGATGCGCGAATGACATCTATGTCTTGGCAAACTTTATTCTCTTCACTTGGAACACAATTGAATATAATCTCTTCTTATCATCCTGAAATGGATGGACAAACTAAAAGGGTGAACCAAGTGTTGGAGGATTTATTAAGGATGTATTGCATGAACCAACAATACAAATGGGAGGATTATCTTCCTCTAGTGGAATTTGCCTACAATAACTCTTACCAGTCAGCTATTAAGATGGCACCATTTGAGACATTGTATGGACAAAAGTGTCAAACCCCTATAAGCTGGGATGAGCTTGAAGATAGGATTAATCTTGGTCCTGAAATGCTATCTGAAATGTAAGAACAAGTCCATTTAATTAAAAAGAGGTTAGCAGAAGCCAATGATAGACAAAAGAGTTACACAGATATTAAATGTGTTAAAAGGCATTTCAATGTGGGAGATAAAGTTCTCCTAAGGGTAAAACCCCAGAAAAGTTCCATCAAATTTGGAAAAATGTCAAAATTGGCACCAAGATATGTGGGTCCGTTTGAGGTTCTAGACGAAGTCAACCCAGTGGCATATAAAATTGCTCTACCAGTAGCACTTGCCATGATGCATAATGTGTTTCATGTTTCTTATTTGAAAAAGTTTAATTCTACTGATAATCAAATTCCTATGCCCCACATGTTATTGTGTATGAATCGCGCAAACTAAAAAACTATGAACAAAACTATGCCCCACATGATTTAGAACTAGCAGTAGTCATGTACGCACTCCAAATGTGGAGACATTATTTTCTTGGAAAACCTTTTGAGTTGAAAACGGATCACTAGGGACTTAAATATGTGTTCACTCAACCCCATCTTAATGCTCACCAAAGAAGATGGTTAATATTTATCTCAGATTATGATTTTGAGATTAAATATATTCAGGGAAAAGAGAACCAAGTGGTAGATGCTTTAAGTAGGAGAAGGCATATCTCCTCTATGGTCTCTATACATTCTGATTTTAGATATCAGGTGTTACAACAATCTAAGGGAGATGAGTTGTATGAGCAAGTAAAACAGGCCCTTGCGAAAGATTCACAGAATCCAAAATATGAAGGATTCAACCTTGAACCAGATGGGTTATTAAGGTTCAAAGGAAGGATGTATGTACCTAACTCAGCAGAGTTAAGGAATATGGTTTGGAAAGAGGTTCACTTTGCACCATATTCTGGGCATCCTGGAGTAACAAAGTTACTCACAGATGTGAAACCTTTATAGTTTTGGAAAGGAATGAAGAGGGATGTTGTAAATTTTGTAGCTACTTGCATTGAATGCCAAAGAGTGAAGATAGAACACCAACACCCAATGAGATTATTATACCCTCATGAAATTCCAGAGTGGAAATGGTAGATTATAAGCATGGATTTTGTGCAAGGGCTTCCTATGTCAAGGAACAAGCATAATTCTATTTTGGTTGTGGTGGACAGACTCACCAAAGCAACCCATTTTATTCCAGGAAACTTGACTGATGGGGCACCCATCATTTCTCAAAAATTTGTTCAAGAGATTTTCAAGCTCCATGACATTCCTGAGAAGATTATCTTAGATAGGGATGTGCGGATGACATCTAGGTCTTGGCAAACCTTGTTCTCTTCACTTGGAACACAATTGAATATAAACTCTTCTTATCATCCTAAAATGGATTAACAAACTAAAAGGGTGAACCAAGTGTTGGAGGATTTATTAAGGATGTATTACATGGACCAACAATACAAATGGGAGGATTATCTTCCTCTAGTGGAATTTGCCTACAATAACTCTTACCAGTCAGCTATTAAGATGGCACCATTTAAGGCATTGTATGGACGAAAGTGCCAAACCCCTATAAGCTGGGATGAGCTTGAAGATAGGGTTAGCCTTGGTCTTGAAATGCTATCTAAAATGGAAGAACAAGTCCATTTAATTTAAAAGAGGTTAGAGGAAGCCAACGATAGACAAAAGAGTTACGCAGATGCTAAACGTATTGAAAGGCATTTCAATGTGGGAGATAAAGTTCTCCTAAGGGTAAAACTCTAGAAAAGTTCCATCAAATTTGGAAAAATGTCAAAACTAGCACCAAGATATGTGGGTCCATTTGAGGTTCTAGAAGAAGTCAATCCAGTGGCATACAAAATTGCTCTACCACTAGCACTTGCCATGATGCATAATGTGTTTCATGTTTCTTATTTAAAAAAGTTTAATTCTGTTGATAATCAAATTCCAATGCTTGATTGGAACCTTTTACAGGTGAAAGACCCAAGAGTGGTGATAATCGAGCCCATCAAGGTGATTGAAATGCATAAGCTACACTTATGTAATAAGGGAATAATGCAGTGCAAGGTCTAGTGGGACCAATATTGGGTGGAAAATGCCACCTGGGAAAATTATGATGACTTCCATGCTAGATTTCCTCATCTTTTCTAAGACATGTGTTATTATGCTTTTAAAAACATTTTCATGTTATATTGGTTTATTTATAAGACAATTAATCATCAGGGACGATGATTCTTATGGGGGGAGATATGTTACATCCCCAACCCACAACCAGACTTAGTCATTAACTTAGTATGGTAATCCAAAGGATTAGACATAGTTAATTGATTTGATATTCTGGAAATATCTAATTTAACTTTTGATTATGAAAAGTTATTATTGATGATCTACTTTATAAATTTGTTATATTAACCTATGAAATATAATGATGATGATACATTGATCATGATCTCGTGGTCCTGAGTGTGAACAGGAAATTGAATGTCCTTCAAAGAAGGAAGGAGAGTATCATCCTAGAGGGAAGGTTAAACATTGTGAAAACAAAGGGTTGAAAAGCCATCTGAGTGTCGACTATTATGTCCTTCTTTCCTTAGTTCTCTTGTTCTCTAAGAATTGTTATGTCCTTGATGCCATTAAGACTAGTCATGGAGACCAGTCGATGTTTTGGAAGCATCATCTCGTGTTGAGGGGACAATCTTGTAGAGAGATGGAAGTCTCTCGTAACCTTTTGGTTCTCTAAGATAGTATTCTTAAGCCTCTCAACTAAGGATGATAGTCAAATTCAGAGAAGAATCTCTTGATGACATTCGACATCTAGATGTGTTCTTGTGTGCTTCCTTGTTTCCATTTTAATCCTAATAGTAAGGATTTCAAACCCTTTTGTAGGACAAATTGCCATGATAATAATAATATCATTATCTCGTATGTTATTTTGTTTGATTTTAAGTTGAAATGCTTTATATTAGTTGGTCATCTTAGTAAAGGATGGAGAACTTTTAGCTCATCCACCTTTGAGCATGTTGCCCGATGATAGCCACCTTTTGAGGAACGGATCAGGGCATGTATGATTTCGCACGAGGTGGGGATTAACCAGTTGAAGATAGTGCTATCGAAGGAGGTAGAAGTCAATTGTTTTTGTGTGGTGGAGTCTTTGGACTTTGGGAAAAAAGATAACAATAGAGAAAGAGTGGAGACTGATATAGAGTCAAACACCCTTATAGCAGTGTGGAACTATTGCAACGAATCTGCACTATCGTGCACATGTATCACATGTATATAACCTATTCTCCATTATCGATTTAAACATTTTAACAAAGAACTGAGTTGAATATTGTTTAAAAATCTCTTTTGGAGGGAGCTCAAGGCTACTACAACCAAGCATATTATTTTCTAATTCAATTAACCGATGGCTCTAAGCCATTTGACTGAGTTTCCTTATTATCATTATAACATATTAGAGCTCATAGCCCTATTAGCTAAGCTATTTCTACCAGTATATCATTGGTTGTAATGTTGGGATTTGAATGTTTGAAATCTACGTATAGTTTATAGGACGTATGGCCGAATATATACCATTGAACTCTTGTTAAGACTATATACAAAGCCAAAAGGCTCAAGATTTATCATGTCTTTCTACTAATGAAAGAAAAGCTTGAGGCTAGAAGTCGAGCTACAAAATCTATTATTTTAAAGATTGTGTCTTGTGCTCTAGGCCGAAAGGTTGAGTCTCATTTAAAAGACTATGTCTTATGCTCTAGGCTGAGAGGCCAAGTCTCATTAAAAAGATTATGTTTTGAATTCTAGGTTGCAAGGCTAAATTATTTTAACAAGACTGTATTATTGCTCAAGGCCGCAAGGCCAAGACTTTTGGAATGATTGTGTTTTATTGATCAAGGCCATTTGGGCAAGTCTTTGATATGAAACTCTTTCTAAGTTAGTGTTAGGGTCGCACGACTCAATTGTAACTTTGTTACATCATAAACTATGTAAATTAACTAGATCTCGAGCCATATCGACTGGGTTGGTAAAGAAATGTTATCTAATTTTTTTCTGACTTCAATAGAGTATAAGTTCTCGAGTGGAGCAAATGATGGCTTCATATTGATTTAAACTCAAGATAATAAAACAGTCTTAGGACTGTGGATTTTGCTGTGTAGGCATTATTGAATAACATTATGAACACCCGATTGTGATGATAGTCGGGATAACATTCAAATATTAGAGTGTTGACAACTCTTCAAATTGATACCAATCAAGCTTATATGATAAGTTGATTATGGAACACTTTCCGTGTTATATTGATTACCAAATTATATACTTGTATCCTCAAGTATAGAGGAAGTAAAACCATTGTGAATATGGTCCCGTTATGAAACCATTGAAATGAATTTATATAGAATTCTTATACATTCATTATGAGTCTACATGTAATACCTTTTGTTAATGATATAAGTTATGAATTAGTATACTTTTACTCTATCAAGGGAAGAGTATGCCTTGGGTACATGTATACCATTTCATTCTATGAAATGACTTGTTCCAAAACTATGAACCATGTGTGACCTAGGGGTCAAATGGTCAACCAATGTGAAATGAACAAATTGTGTGATGAGGAGTCACTGATAACTTATAACCAACCTATGGAGGGAGTCAAATGTCCAAGCATGGATAATGATTCGAATTAATCCCACTTATCCAAGACCTATGGTATTGGGTTGATAATAATGACTGTAGGACATAACAACTCATAAGTCGAGTTAGGGTGGTGGACATATGACGATGTTCATGATGTCATGCATTTGTATGAAAACTTTGGCCAAAGTGATGCATCCGTCTATGCATACATCGTCGGTCCATAGTGTTCTAGATGGCCTAGTGTCTCCAATAGTGTCATACAAGTTAGAGGGGATCTATAGTGTGTGACCGTGAGACATTAGGAAGGACACAACACTAGATACTCAGATGGCTAACCTATTGGGGTTCTAATGTCTAACCTTCATGTTAAGGGTAGGGCCTCTTCTAGTTAGGAAGATGAGCGGGGGACCACAGGTCATGGTTGGAGGAAAAGTACCAAGATGATGCTCTCCTTCTCAAGCATGAGACAAGCCAAGTCTTATGGAGACAGATGTCATTGGTTCCAGATACAGTAATTATATTTTGTGACCAGTTGGTCTAATGTGATGTAAAAACTTGATTAAGATGCCTAGAGAATATATTGTATTTGATTAGTGATGGTTACTCACTAAAGATTGTAAATGTTTACTGGATTGTAGGTTATGTTATATCTTGTTTTGATTAACATGCTTAATTGATGAAAAATAATATGTTTCTTTTGGTTCAAATTTTGATTATCTCTATCAATTCTTAATTAATGCATTGATTAAGTTACAAGTTAAAGTTAAATCTTGTGTATTATGGAAAGTGATGGTACAGTTAGAAAGGAGCTCATTTGATAGATAATTCACTTTGCATTCAAGATATCAAGAGTCTAAGGAGAGATGAAGCAAATTTCTAAATGACTACAATGATTTCCAAAGCATCTCAAAGAAAATCAAGTGAACCCTAATTCAGAAAAAGAGGTATTTTTTTTGTTTTGAAACCCTACTGTAAACTTATTTGAATTCCTACAGAAATCGCAACACACATGTTATTGAAATCATTGAGAGACCATAACCTAAATTCAAGAAACATCCACACAAATCCACAGAAGTTGATCCTGACAATGCTTTTTTGGAAGTGCCCTATGGTGTGATGCATGAAGAAGACATTAGGGCCTACATCCACATTTCTCTAGATGAACATAATGATAGCAAACTTGGAGAATTATATTTAAATCATTTGTGTGGTGGGGATTACGTATTGAAGGAGGAATACAAAGCCCTAGAAAAGAAGAAATTTGTGCAATACATAGACTTTCCATCATTTATTGAGGACTCATGGGTCTGGTACATACTAAGCAGAGTACACGATGAGTTTATGTGGCTCAATACACCATTCATGATCACAAAGGACACTATAAGGGTGGTCATAGGGTTGAATTCTACTGGCACAATACCTCTATTGAAGGCAGTGAAAAATAACACAGTGACAAAAGCCACCAGAGCCAAATTCGATAAAAGGGCATTAAAAATCAATGACATTAAAGACCATGTAGTTAGGTTTGCATCCATGGTGATAGGCTACGAAATCTACTTCACAAATCGGGAAAACTCTATTTTTGATACTGCTATATACACAGCTTATGAGATGGTGAAGAAGAATGCAAAGTATGACCTATGTGAACTACTCTGGCAACAACTAATGGAGAATCTGAAGAAGACAAAAGAAAGCAAGTATCCCTTCAAATTTGGTAAGTTGATCATGTGCCTATTTTTCTATTTGATGCAAGAATTACCAAGAATGAAGTTGATCTGGTCCAATAGTCAACCCATTGCTATTCAAAATAGAAATCACCTGAATGGCATAGGAAACAAAGATACACAGAATGCAACTTTGTGGGGCTATTTTAAGAATTTTCAAAAAGCTATGCATTCTAGACAAAGGATACCTAAATCAATTGTTGAGAAATATAAAAATGATATATGTTTCATTGTCAACAAAGATCAATGTATGATGGAGGTTGTTTAGCCTAGAAATGGATTTTGTATTTTTAACATACAAAAAAATAATAAGATATAATAAATAAATAGTTAAACAATAATCAAGATTTGAGCATACGGATTTTGTCTCCAATTTCTTAAGGAACCTGGGCCACTCTACCTATAAGCATCTCATTGAACTATTATATATTTTTTAAAAAAATTATAGCCAAAGCAATTAAACATTTAACTTTAGCATTTCTAACTTCCATTAATCACATAATCTAATATATCAAAACAATAATATTTATTTTTTGTGAAAATTAAACGTATAATCATTAATATTTCATAATCATTTATTTTATTAAATAAACTTATTATTTCATTTAAAAAACTAAATAAATAAGTATCTAAACATTTATTTCCACAATCCAAATAATGATATCCATAGTCCATCAACACACACACACATCAAAAATATAATATCAAGTCAAAAATCTAGGATAATACTAACTAGGCCTCACATTCTCCTCCTGTAGAATCAGGCTTCCTTCTAGAAGCTATCAAAATGATAAGGAAATAAATATTTCATCTTGATTGTATCCTCCCATGTAGCAGAAGACTCATCATAGGGGTTCGGTTGGACCCTAATGTGATCTAGTTGTCATCCTCGTAGGGCTAGTGTTCATTGATCCAAGATGTGAACTGGTTCCAATGTTAGTTGTCCATCCTATGCCACCTATAAAGCATCCCACTCCAATATATGAGAAGAATCTAGTACATACTTCTTAAGCAAAGATAAATAAAAAATATTGTTGTTATGAGACAGGTTGGTTGGCAAGGCTAAGCGATATGCAACTAGGCCTATCCTCTCTATGATCTCAAAAGGGCCAACAAATTTGGATGACAACTTAGAGCCCTTTCCATAATGGATAGAACTCTTATGTGGTCACACATGCAAGAAAACTCTCTCTCTGATCTGGAACCCATGATCAACTCTCCTGATGTTAGCATACTGCTTATGTGGATCCTAAGCTATCTACAACTAATCATGAATCTGAGTCACCTATTGTTCCATATCTCGAACAAGATCATGCCCAATACCGACCTGATACTCTAGCCAGTCCCAACTCAAAGGAGTCCTACAAAGTCTACCATAAAGAGCCTCAAAAGGTGCCATCCCAAGAGAAATGTGATGTCCATTGTTGTAAGGAAACTCTACTCGATACAAGTAGTCCTCCCAATGAGACTCCTGATCCATAACATACATCCTGGGCATATCCTCCAAAACCTAGTTCACTCTCTCAGTCTGACCGTCTATCTCTAGATGATAAGCGGTGATAAAATTGAGTTGAGTACTTAAGTCTTGCTGAAGAGTGGTCCAAAAGGATGAAGTGAAGGCTAGATCTTTATTAGAGATAATCCTCCTCGACACTCCATGAAATCAAACTATGTCATGAAGAAAAACTCTGGTTAATGAGGTGGTATTATAGAAAGAACACATCGGAGAAAAGTGTACACCTTAGTTAACTTGTCTATAGTCACCATAATCACATCATGTCGACGTGTGATCAAAGGTAAACCCACAATGAAATCCATAGATATCACATCCCATTTCCACTTTGGAATAGCATGAGGGTATAATAGGCCAGCCAAATGTTGATGTTCTACTTTTACTCTATAGCACTCAAGACAACGACTGACAAACTCTGCAATATCTCCCACATCCTTGCCCAGAAGTACAGCTTCTGAAGATCTGCATGCATTTTATTAACACCAAGATGAGCTGCATAAGGTACTCTATGAGCCTCAGCTAGAATTAACCCTCTAAGGTTGACAAAATGAGGAACATAGATACACCCATGATATCGAAGCAACCCATCAGCATCAACTGAATATCCCTCAAACTTGTCCTTCAAGGGACTCTGGAATTGAATAATCTCACGGTATAATGCATCCTGAGGCAACAACTATAGAATACGTCCTCTAAGATCTATCTTAATTGTCAAGGCTAGCAACTCATGTTGTCGCCTACTAAGGGCATCAACTACAACATTCTCCATCCCCTTAATATAATGAATCTCAAAATCATACTCACATAGAAATTCCATCCATCTACACTATCAAGAATTCAAATTAGACTGAGAGAAGATATACTACAAACTCTGATAATCAGAATGCAAGTCAAATCTATGCCCGAGAAGGAAATGTCACCATTTGGTCAAAGCATGAAACACTGCAGCCAGTTCCAAATCATGTGTCAGGTAGTTGAGCTCATGACTCCTCAACTTGTGAGACTCAAAGGCTATCACATGACCCTCTTGCATAAGAACAACTCTAATACCCTCGATCGACACATTATTGTAAACAACAAAATCATCAATAGGATTTGGAATAGCTAATATAGGTGCAATAGTGAGTGTCTCTTTCAAAATTTCTTGCCTTGCCTCTGGAGAGAAGTAATTGGATGAGTAATCTTGGAGAAGCCTTCCACGAACCTTTTGTAGTAACCAACTAAACCCATGAAAATCCTAACCTCAGCTACATTAGTGGGAGAGGGCCATTCCAAAATAGCCTAAATGTTAGAGGGATCCGCAGAGATTCCATCACCTAAAATAATATGCCCTAGGTATTGGATCTTTGTCTGGAAGAATTCACACTTAGAGATGTTTGCATATAATTGATTCTCTCTTAGACATTGCAACACCTACCACAAATGCATTCCTTATGCTCCTTTATGGTGTGAGAATAGATCAAAATGTCATCTAGAAAGATTACCTTGAATCAATCCAAAAAATTATGAAAAACACCATTCATTAGGCTCATAAAAATTGTTGGGGCATTAGTCAAACCAAAAGGAACAACAATAAACTCATAATGGCCATATCATGTGCAAAACATTGTCTTATGGATGTCAGCTTCAACAATCCTTAACTGATGATATCTAGACTTGAGGTCTATTTTAGAGAAAATCTTCACTCCTTGAATTTGGTCGAATAGATCATCTATCCTTGGCTAGAGGATAACGATTCTTTATGGTGAGCTTTTTTAACTATCTATAATCTATGCAAAGTCGAAGTGTCCCATCTTTCTTCTTCACAAAAATCACAGGTGCACCCCAAGAAGATACACTAGGATGAATATTACCTTTTTTCTAAAAGTTCCTCCAAATGTAGCTTGAGCTCCTGAAGTTCTTCTGTAGTCATTCTATAAGGGGCCTAAGAAATAGATTGTGCTCTTGGAACAAAGTCGATATGAAAATCAATCTCCATTCGTGGCAGCATCCTAGAAAGTTGAGAGGGAAAGACATTAGAAAACTCTCAAAGAATAGGATGATCATCTAAAGAAGTATATGGCTTGTCCTATGACCTGTCACTCATGGAAATGGAAAAGAATTGGCATCCTTTTCTCATACATTGCTTAAGATGCATGGCTGAAATCATCCTAAGCAACACCGGTCTCTTAATTCCTAAGACTACAACCTTTTTGCCCATATCATCTAAAAACTCTATAGACTTGTATCGATAATCTAATTTGGCCTCATGAGGATTCATCCAATCCATACCTAAAAGTATATCATATGACCCCAATGGTATCACCCTAAAATCTGTTTTGGTAGAAAAAGAGCTAAGCTCTAATTGGCAATCCCTAACCAAAGAATTGACGAACATCCTAGTGCTAGAAGCTAACTCAACATCCCAATTAACATCTTTCTTAGTAGCCACTAGCTTGCACTTCTCCACTATGGATGGGGAAATAAAAGAATCTATAGCTCTAGAATCAAAACGTACAGAGACAACAACCTTACCAACTTTTCCAGAGACCTCTATAACAGATGTTTGATGGTCTGCTTACCAATTATCAATAGCTACAAAGACTTGATGAGATATACCCACATCTCCCACTGTAGGCTCTAAAGTTGCTTCTTGCTAAACCCCTGAAGCTACATTGTTTTGAAATTTTTTTTGAGCAATGTGTCCCCTATCTCTACAGTTATAACAAGGACCCTTAGGAGGTGCCAGAAATTGAAAAACTAATCTACTAGAGCTAGCCTAACTACCACGAGAACTCTGCTGAGGGTGAGATGATCACATGAATTATGTCTGAGTTCTTTGATCTCCTCTCTATGATGGAACTTGCCAAGACCTAACCAAACCTCCTTGAGCTGACTTTGCTTTTTGACTTTGTTGTGACTGTTGTGGTGCTGATCTAGCAGGGAAAGAGTTTTCGCTACCCCCACCTCTAGGAGGTGCAAAATAATGGAATTGATTGTGATTTTGATGTTGATGCAGATACTGATGATGATCATGATGCTTCAACTAGATCTCCTTGCCTACTTCACAGTAGTAGGCTTAGATAAACATATCAGTCCTGCAATGCTATGATTAAGCCCTTTGATGAAATGGTTTACTATTAGCTTCTCATCTTGAATGTAGTTGACATAACTACTAAGTTAACATTCGACAGATTTAAGAAACATAATTGAAAACTTAAAGCACATAAATCAAAGAAACATATGATTCATCATTGTTGAAACCATAATAAACTTCATAGCAGTACTTCCATATTAGCAGAGATTCAAATATGCATTTAAACAATTTACACACTATATATATACACACACACACATATAAATATATGTAATGATTTCATGTTATTGTTGTCAAATATGAAATAATAATTGTAACGCATTATACCTCATGGTATTCGCACAACAAATGATAGTATTGATAACTATTATCTCTTTAATGAGATGTGCCAGACTATGGTGGCTTTGAGTTGCCCACAGTTGGCAGTGTCTCTTTCTTTAGGAGCCATGGCTCCCATGGCTATGTCGTGGTAGCCACAACTACCAATTTTCTTGCTATAGTTTCAAATTTAGAACAATAGTGATACAATATATCATATACACCGACCATAATGTTTATGAATAGATCAATAAAATCATTATTCTCAGATTCATTTTCTATGATAGTCTTCAATTACAATAAACGCATTTACATTTCAAGAATGATAAAAAGAATACTCTTTGACTGCATTTCTAAATGTAATATGCATCTTAATCAAATATCGACTATTGCATTTTGTCATGGAATAAGAAAAGTATTTACTTGATATTAACCTGAACAATGAGTTCTTTCGCTACAACCCTTGTATCATATAGACTATTTTCTTTTTCTGATTATACAACATACAGTTTTGGATCAGCGACATAAATGAATAATAGAATAAGAATACACTATCTTTATCAATCCGCAACCTTGATATGAAAATCTCTTCATAAACCTATAAACAACAAAATAGAGTAGCCCAGTCTTTCTCTCCACCCATCCAGAGGATTGATGATTCCAGTCCACCCGTGAGTTGGAAACAAAATCCATAGCTCTAAATAAATAACAATAAAACAAAAAATTAGAAAACAACTAAGGACTTTCGACTCACACACATATGGAATCCACACATGAATTTCTGGTTAAGGGGAAGAAGGGAGAAATTCCTCTTGGGGCACAACTATAACTCCCTTTTTCTTCACACAACTCCATACTCCATTTATCACAGCCAACTATACATCCTCCCAACTCCCATTCATTCTTCCAATCTCCCATCAAAGTTTTACTCTCAATCTCCCTTTATCCCAACACAACCAA
The DNA here is from genome assembly GCA_027924645.1 of Cunninghamia lanceolata. NCBI lineage: Eukaryota > Viridiplantae > Streptophyta > Pinopsida > Cupressales > Cupressaceae > Cunninghamia > Cunninghamia lanceolata. Next base: position 306,390 of record BSBN01000828.1, read on the forward strand.
CCCACAACACCATCACAAACTCCACAAAACCCCAAGAAAGACTCCACACCCTCCTCAAGCCCACATGAGGGAAACTCTCAACTATCTTGGAGGGCAATTCCCTTTGCACACCCGAAACCCACAAACATACAAACATGACAACACAAATTTTCACTACTAACACATCACCTAAATTCAACATTCACAAAATTAACTAAACATTAAACTTTCACAAGAAATCTTTCATACCTTGGCTGTCCAAATTAGGATCAACTCCACTAATTTCACCAAAAAAATGCACAACCGGACTCCAACCTACCATCCATGATCAAGCCTTCATTCTTACCCCAAAATTCCTCTTCTTTCCCATCCAAGGAGCATTCAATAGCTAGAAGAACCAAGAGAAATCACCATTCCCAAGAAAGCTACAACACTTCTATTTCCAAGAATGAGGAAAATGATTCACATTTCCCTCTTTGAAATATAATCTTTTACCCAACTCTTTGCATTCCCTTCTCACAAATTAAAGTTCAAATACTTATTCCAATTCAAATAAACATAATAAAATATCACATACTTTCAACACAAACCCCCCTTACAAAAAAATAATAAGAAATAATAAATAAATAGTTAAACAATAATAAAGATGTGAGCATATGGGTTTTGTCTCTAATTTCTTAAGGAACCTGGGCCACTCTACCTGTAAACATCTCATTGAACCATCAATTTTTTTTAAACTTATAGCCGAAGCAATTAAATATTTAACTTTAACATTTCTAACTTCCATTAATCACATAATCTAATATATCAATACAATAATATTTATTTTTGTGAAAATTAAACATATAATTATTAATATTTCATAATCATTTTTTTAATTAAATAAACGTATTATTTCATTTAAACAACTAAATAAATAAATATCTAAACATTTATTTCTAGAATCCAAATAATGATATCCATAATCCATCAACATACCCACACACATCAAAAATACAATAGCAAGTCAAATATCTAGGATAATACTAACTAGGCCTCACAGGGATGTCTTACAGTATGAGGGGTGTTAGGCATGGGTAGTTGGGAAAGGAATTAGATTGTGTGGGGTGTTGTGTTGTATCTAATTTAAATCTTGTCTATTCATCCTATGCCTAAACTCCTCTTTTCACAATCCTAGAGCACTTCACTTCTTGAGGTATGATGACTTCTAAGTTTCTAACCTTTGCCTTTGCACAATCTCATAGCATGAATATTGAAGCTCTAGTTGCCATACATTACTTTGGGCACAACATGAATTATATAATACCTAAAATTATAATTGCATAGACATGTTTGGGTCATAGATGGAGTATGGCAATACAATTTTAGAAAATTGCCATCTACCTTTTCTGAACATGTTTTAATGTAGTTAGCTTCATATGATAAAGGAAATCCTTAAATATATTGGATGTGTTTCAAATTTCCTTTTCGACACATATTAGAGATTGTTTACCATCTTGCATGTCTATTCTAGCGATTCTAGTTTTTCCAAACATAATAACTGTGATAAACATGTGAAAACATCCATGATATTCAATCATATGTCTTAGATAAGGTCCACCTCAAAATTTGGTAGATTGTCATCTACTTTATTTTGTAGGCACATTTGAATGCATTTTATTCATCTTTAATTTCTATTTGTAGTTATATTTCTATGTATTGCATTTGGACTTTTAGTGAATTTTTTTGTGTACTTTCTTGTTATTTAATTTTTTTATGTGCATTTGGACTATATTAGTAGATTTATTTATGTAATTTTTTTCTCTACATTCTTTTTGTTTGAATTCTTGAATCTTTTGTACTATTTAGTGTGCTTTGTTATCTTTTTGATGATTGTACAGGTTTTGTGAAAAAGTAATGAGAGAAGGGAGATAATGACCTGCTTTATTTTGGGACCTTCCAAAAATGATCTCACTAAAGTGGAAGGGAGCAAGATTGAGAAGTGTTATGTTTTTGTAGGGAAATTAGCCAAAAACAATGTTATCTAACTAGGGTTTCTTGTAGCTAAGTCTAATTATAAGGCTTCATCAAAAGCTTCTTCCAAGTGTGTCATGTCTATATTTGTGAATGTTGCTTCTTAGGAAGAAAAAAATCCCCTGATTGGATTCTTTATCTCCTATAAAAAGGGTGTCTTAGAATGTTAGACACTCTAGGTAGAAGAAGATATCTGTCAGAAGGTTGTCAATGTGGTTATGACAACTTTGTAAAAGAGCTAAGAACCTTAACAAAGAGGTGGCTCCAAAAACAAAATCAGCCTTAAAGTTGTGTTGTGCACTTAGTTATGTAACTTGCCTCATTTCTACATTAACATTGACATTATTTGCATTTTTTATTATACATTGATAGGAAAATCTACACATGTGAGAGTTGGAAATTCACAAATAGAGGGATTTGTCCTATAGTATGTACATTCCTTTCATAAGAAGGTATCAATCTTAGTGAGTTAGAAGGAGGGATCTGGATGTGAGGCAGGAGGTGCATGGGATGGATAGCTTTACTATTTGAAAGATGAAGGTGAGTAAATTTTCAAGTGCATGATTTGTCAAGTCAATCCCATGTACACAATCAAACTTGTATGACATATTAAGTTGTTGACGATCATGATCAAACTCACGATGGTCAAAAGTGAACTACAAAATTTTTTAGACAACAAAAAACTTGAGATAGTCATCTGACACCAATCGTTAATATTCTAGGGATGAAAAATTAATTTAGAAGATCATCAGCATCACTATTCTATCATTAGTTCCAAGGTTAGGTAGTCTCATTCCTCACATTTATTATTTTTGTATTTAATATAATTATTTGTCCCAACTCTAATCGATCTATGCTAATTTATGCCTAATTGATTACATTTCTTTAATTAGCCTAGATGATTTATGTAGAGTGTTTTTTCAATGGTGAAATTTTCATAGTCATGCCAATTCCCATTTAATTATAGTCCCATTTCAATGGAACAACTCAATACAATTACAAATCAACAAATGGCACACTCTTCTATAAAGCTAGGCCCATTCCCCGATCTACTACTTATCTCCAAATTACCACTCATTCCCATACATTGGTTTATATCCTATCCTCATTTGCACATAGTCACATCATATGACATTTAGTATGCCTATCGTTGCATCCCATGTTTAGACATTCATTCCCCACATCAATATTAAAGCATTTTGTTGTTCCGTGTCAATCCTACAACACGAGATTGATCCCGCACCTTGCGGAATTAACCTGTCAAATCCAAAATTCAAAATTCAAATTTTACAAACTCCTAACTCGTACAAGCCCACTTGGTAAACATTTTGCTTGATTTATAGCTATATATTGGTATATAAAGGCATTCATTTGATTGCCATCTTAGAAAATCATTAGACATCGTAACACTTCAAGGAGCATTCGTCATAGGAATCTTTTGATTTGGATCACTAAAAGGAATTTAATTTGTATCAAAGTCATTTTAGAACATCTTCATTGCTTGGAATTATTATCCTTGATCATTTCGATGATTGGAAAACATGCCTAATCAAGAGGGCTGACCCAAGAGAACTTGGCCCCTTATGATTTGACAATTTCCCCAAGGCATTTTTAAATACTCATAGTCCTTTAAAATGCTTGGCAAGGAGCAGGATTCAAGGTTAACTAGGCAACATCTACATGCACAACAATCCAAATTAGATTAGTGGATTGCATAATAGATATGTGTTGTGAAGAAGCGACCCAGAACTTTGTGGGATCGACCTGTGTAGAGGTCAGACATTTTCAATTCATATGCTAATCAACTTTGCAAATTATCAACTTATGCATCCCTACTTCGATCCAAGAACTAAATATACTTTCGCTTACAGTTGATTTTCTAAAATAATATTAATTTATTTACATACTTTATCAATCCCGAATCTTGTTTATTTAATCTAAGACCCAGTACATTCTTTTTAATTACCCTAAATTAACATTAGAGAAAGTGTGTTTCCCATTTACAATTTTATTTCTCTAAAGTATTTAAATCAAAATCAAAAGAAAACAAACACTCAAATAAAACCAAAAGAAAACAGACAGTCAAATAAAACGAAAATGGCACATGTGATTAGAAACTTCACACCATAGAGCGGTTGTAGAAAATGTCAAATCGGAGAAAAGCAAAGAAGAATGCCGTTGAGGATAATTCAAAATTGGGAACGGCGCGGAGGAAAGATGGAAAAAACAGAGATAAATTTAAAAACAAAGCCGTTGAAAAGCTTCTTCATTAACTCTTTATAGCTTGCCTGGTTCTGTTTTTTTCTGTTGCAAATGTTTTTTCTTCCTTTTGTAAAATTGTTTGAGACACTTCTCTGCCCGTGTTTTGTTTCTGACTTTATGTTTTGCTTTCGAATGGACATTTTTCTTTTGTGCTTCAGTCTTTTGCTGTGGCGTGACTTTATGTTTTGCTTTCAAATGGACATTTTTCAATCGATTTTTTGGTTTGGTTTTGTATTTTTTTGGCTTTGTTTATGGCGGCAGGCGGCAGCAGAAGAGACAATTTTCTTGTTAATTCAGGTATTCTTCACTACTCGCCTTAATACTCTGGGCTTTTCTTTAGCATTCGTGGACTAGTTGTATGTTTAATAGTAATTCTACATAGCTAGTTTGTTTGGATTTTTTTATTTTAACAAAAGAGGGGTAAAAATTTATTAAAACGAGAAAAAGTACAAAGTAAGAAAGTTACAAAGCCCTATCAAGCTCCACTAAGTGAGCCAAATGTTGAGACAGATCCGGGGGTAAACCACCACGGTCCATCAAATTCCAATCGTGAATATGTTCAGAAGCCCATTTAGCCAAACAATCAGCAACACTATTCCATTCTCTAGGAATATGAGTAAAAGTAACATATTCCAACGAAGCACAGAGGTTAAGGATCTGGTCCACAATCAAAGCCAAATGCCAACTGACATTATTTGAATGCCTCCTATTCAACAAGTTCACCACAACCTGGGAATCAGACTCACAAATGATCCTTCGCCACCCCAATTGACTCCCACGCTCCACAGCAGTTAAAATTGCCTGAGCCTCCATAAGATTGTTAGTATGGAGACCCTGATACACTGAGAAAATAAACTGAACATCTCCCAAGTTGTCTCGACCAACACCACCGATTCCAGCATGACCAGGGTTTCCGCGAGAAGAGCCATCCGTGTTGATTTTTAGAAAACCCTGAGGTGGAGGGGACCATCTCCCCTCTCTATTCACCTTCGGGGTGGGATGTCTACATCTGTTGCGCATGAGTTGGCGATGCGGAGGCGGAAGATGTAGACGATGACAACAACCAACATCACAAGGGTCCACCGAGGCCGTAAGATCACACTTAGCTGCAATAGTTTCACCCAAAGAATGCAGAATTTTCCGCCACAAACGAGGGGCCACCAACATCGCCTCCTGAAAAATCCGACGATTCCGCTCCAACCAAAGGTTCCACAAAATAAAGGAAGGGCCAATAGCCCAAGCAGCCTGAAGGAAGGCAGTAGAAACAGGGGCCTTGCCCCACCGGTCCACAAATTCAACCAAGGAGGAGACATGCCAGCAGGGCATATTCCACACCCTCCACCAAAAATGCCAAATCTCCCTAGCATAGGGACATTGGAAGAAGAGATGAGAGACACTCTCCTCATAGAGATGACACATCACACACATAGAAGGGCCTTGGAGACCCCGCTTACACAAATTATCCCAGGTAAGGCAGCGGTTTTGAGCAACTAGCCACAAGAAAAAATTGCATTTGGGCCATGACAACTTGTGCCAGACATGCTTCCACCAAGGGACCTCAATGGCCCCAAACAACTGCTTACCAAGTTGCTTATAGCCAGCAGACACAGAGTACTTCCCGGATAAATCAGGACCATCCCAAGCCAAGACATCAGGCCCCTTCAAAGAATTACAAGCACGGGAAGCTAAAAGCTGAGCAAGCTCACACCTATCCGCCTCAGCCCCCCCAGGAGGCCACTCAGAGGGAAGCTTCCAACGAAACCTTATCGCTGAACCACAATGTTGTGCACACTTATAATGCTCAACGGTATCCCAGCCAGCCGTAGTAAAAACCTCAGAGAGAGACTGGAGATGAGGAAGAGAAGAGAGAATAGGAGGGTGGCCATCCCAAGAATCTAACCAAAAAAGAGTCTGTGACCCCGAATGGCAAATCCAAAAAAGAGCACGCTTAATCAACTGAGCCCCAGCTTTTAAGGTATGCCAAATCATAGACCCACTCCCCTCCAGAGGATAGCGCGGGACATCACAAGAAGCAACACCCCTAAGATATTTATGGGTGAGAATACGGGCCCATAACTGATGCTGATTAGTACACCAACGCCAGTAAAGCTTAGCAGCAAGAGCTTGCCCGTTCCAAATAGCAGAGCGTAACCCAAGACCACCCTCCTGCTTTGGTCTACACACAGAATCCCACTTAACAAGGCTCCACTTAGAAGAAAGTAAGTTACCACTCCAAAGGAATTGACGAGAGAGGGCATCAAAATCCCTAAGGAAATACAAAGGGGCCACTTGAACAAAACATCTGTAAATAGGAAGGGCCTGGATAACCGACTTGAGAAGAGTCACTCTAGCAGCCGTAGAGAGCCACCGATGAGTCCAATGAGTCACCTTCCGCCTTAGTTTGTCAAGCAGCATCTGCCAGGAGGACCTAGGCTGACGCCCAACAGCCAGAGGAATACCCAAATAGACAAAGGGAAGAGACCCAATTTGAAACCGCAAAATAGCAGCACTCCTCCGTTGGATAGCCTGAGGTGTATTAAAAAAGAAAATAGAAGACTTTTGCTCATTTACTTTTTGACCCGAAGCAGCAAGGTAAATATCCAGCGCTTGCCTAAAAGATTCAGCTTCTCGAATACGAACCAACCCCATAAGAGAAGTGTCATCCACAAACTGGAGATGGGAAGTCGTTGGCAGGCCCAAGCCCCACTGCCAGCCATGAATCAAGCCTTGAGAGACCTTACCTTTAAGAAACTGACTCAGCCCCTCCGCCATAATGATAAACAGATAAGGAGAGAGCGGGTCCCCCTGCCGAAGGCCCCTAGTAGCACCAAAAGGCTCTGAAGGTTCACCATTCACAATAACTGAAAAAGAAGGGGAAGTAACACAGCTCAAAGTCCAACTCACCCAATCTGGAGAAAAACCAAAGGCCAACATAATCTTCTGAAGAAAACTCCATTTAACTCTGTCATAAGCTTTGGCCATATCCAACTTGATGAACATAGCCCGTTCCGAAGAAGTCGCCATGGAATGAATGACCTCAGAGGCTACAACCACCCCATCCAGAATTTGCCGACCTGCCACAAAGCCACCTTGCTCCTCCGAAATGACAACGGGCAGGCACTGTTTAAGCCTCTCAGCGATCAATTTCGTAATGATCTTGTACACCACATTACAGAGCGCAATAGGTCTAAAGAGTTCAAGCCTATTAGCACCTTCCTTTTTAGGAATGAGAACCAAAAAAGTAGCATTCAGGGCCCGAAGCATCTGCTTACTATGGAGAGACTCCCGAACGACCTCCAACAAATCCAGCTTCACAATATCCCAAAACACCTGGAAGAATTCAACTGGAAAGCCATCAGGGCCAGGAGCTTTCCCCTTATTCATCCCAAACACAACATCCTCAACTTCAGACAAGGAGATTGGACGAGTAAGAGAAGCATTCAAATCATTAGAGATCAAAGAAGGAATGCCTGCAAGGATCATATTCTCAGCAGCCTCAGCAGGAGTCGAGTCTTCAGTAAAAAGAGCAGAATAAAATTGATGAGCCTCTCTAGACAAAGCCTGCTGTGAGGAAATCGAAAGACCCTCAGAGTTAACAAGAGAAGATATATAACACTTATTCCGACGAGCTTGCACAGAATGGTGGAAGAAAGCAGTGTTCCTGTCACCCTCTTGAAGCCAATCAATCCGTGCCTTTTGTTTCCAGAAAATCTCCTCACGGAGCTCCCACTCCTCCACCAATTTCAGAGCCTGGGACTCAGCATGTCCCAGAGCCTCCGAAAATCCCAAATCTCGAATTTGACGAGTAATAACAGCAAGATGATCCTGCGCTTCCCTTTTCTTGGCCCGCAGATTGCCAAAACATGATCGATTCCATCGCTTGAGATGATACTTGATGAATTGCAGCTTCTTAACAAGACAATACATAGCTGTACCATACTCAGGGGCCCCATCCCGCCACCACTGGGCAACTAGGTCATACAAGGACGGCTCCCGAAGCCACATAAGCTGAAATTTAAAAGGAGGATTCTTTGGAGAAGGAAAAGAAGAAGCAGAAAACTTAATTGGCCAATGATCAGAGCCGCACCAATCAAGAATTTCAGAGCAAGTGACCATGCCACCGCCCATCCAAAAACTAGAAACAAGAAATCTGTCCAGCCTCTCAGAAATCGCTTCTGGGCCACTCCGTCTATTGTTCCAAGTGAAAATACCATTAGAGGGTTTAACATCAACAAGAGCGAGAGAATCCACATTGGCCCGGAAAAGATCAGAAGCAGGGCCAAGCCTAGGCAGCCCCCCTCTTTTCTCCTCCAAACACAACACAGAATTGAAATCACCAGCTAATATCCAAGGAAGAAAAGGCACACAGGACCTAACAAGCCTGATGTGGGCCCAAAGCTGGATTTTACCACGGATATCAATCGGAGCATAAACATTACTAACCAGAATAGTCTCACCAGATTCCAAAACTGAAGCCACCACCGAAATGGAGGAATGGCTAGCAACCCACCAGCGAGGAACAACCTTACGTGGATCCCAGAAAAAAGCTAGACCTCCAGAGTTTCCCTTAGAACCAATACACTGACATTGACCAGAAGCCCAAATACGAGAAGCATACTGAAGCATGGAGTCCACCCGAAGCTTAGTCTCCTGAATGCAAAAGATATCTGGAGAATGAACCACAATCAAATCCTGAATAGCCTTTTGATGGGGGGTGCTATTCAACCCCCTTGCGTTCCATGAAAGAATAATCATAAGGAAGGTGGAGAGAAAAGGGCATCAATGGTCTTAACCGACCCAGATTCCACCAACAAATCCCCAGTGGATTTAATCTTGTCCACATCTTTTTTACGACCAGCTTTCGAGGAATTCTCAAGATGCCCCCTCTTAAGAGGGCGTTGTAACACCCCCAGAACATGAGATGATCCCCGCCCCTTACTAGCAGACACCACTGCCTTAGCTAAATCAGCTAATATAATGTCATCCTGCGGATCTGCAGAGGCACCAGGTAGCCCAGAATTCTCCTGTTCCAAAGTCGGAGAAAAATCCTTAACAACAATCGCCTGCTCCAGCCCTGTATCCATACCAGAGGCCCCGACAGGAAACTCAACAGGGATCCCCTCTTCCAAGCCCTGATTATCCAAGACCTCAAAACGATTGGATGCTTGATCACTTTGTCTATCTTTGTAGGTCCGCTTATGTCCCCTTCCTTTAGCCTTCGTCTTAACAGGAATGAATCCATCCTTATCGGTCCCACCCTCAACCACAGGGGACTTGCCTTTATCCCCCTTCTCTGCCAAAGGCTCGGATGGAGGAGGAGAAGAAACCCCTGTAGCTCTGGGTGCCCGAGGACATTGGCGCTGGAGGTGCCCATACTCATGACAAAAGCGACAACGAAAAGGAAGGGATTCATAATCTAACCGTTGAATCCACGAAGCAGAGCCAAGACAAATTTCCACAGAATCCGGCAAAGGATTGTTTAGGTCAATTTCAACACAAATACGGGCATAGGAAAACACCTTTTTATCCAGAGTATTCTGAGCAATGGTATCCGGCTTCCCCAGCAGAGCAGCAATCTGAAGCAAAATATCCTCCTTCCAAAACTCCAACGGTAGCCATGGCAAACGGACCCACACCGGAACCCGGGAAGGCATATCTTCTGCTGCGTTAAAACCTCCGTGCCAAGGCTTCATGAACAGACCCACATGATTGTAAAAATATGGCCCTCCCTCAAAAACGCGATTTCGATCGGCAATACATGAAAAATCAACCATGAAATAACCATTTGCCGCCACCAGAATATCAAAATCACCCTCAACCTGCCAGGATCGGCGAATCCAGGCCTCCAAGGCCGATAGATGGATACGAACACCTAGGAACTTACAGATCAAAACATGTTGGCTCCAGTAAGATAAGTCCTCTTGTACCGATTCAGGGGAGATAACCAGAACCGGACGGTCAAGACTCCGCGGCAAACAACCATTCACTTTTTTAAGCTTGGAGCTCTCACCCACGAAAGAAGAGCCCTCAGGCAAACCCTGCGACCGCTTCACCCCAGCTGACACCAAACTTTTCGAAACCCCAGCCATTCCTCCACACCAAAAACCAAGCCCAACACACCGCCTTGACTGCTACCTACAGGCGAGTCGAATGCCAAAAACCAAGCAGAAGAAGACAAAACAGGCACAAAACGGACAGAAAGCATTATGAACAAAACCATAGAGTTTAACATCTGATATGAAACAGAGCATTTGAAGGAAAGTCTATATAGAAGAACATAACAAGGAAAAGGTAGTAAAGTTTGGAACTCAGTAGTTAAGCAGAAGCATTTATCTGGTACCAAGTTGAAGAAGCCTCAGATAAATTGATGTTGCCAGGCTGATAATCTAATATCAAAAGAGAAAGAGCATGTTCGCTGCCTACATCTTCCTACCTACTATTTACTCTTTCCTAGAAGTGCATAACCTCTGCTATTTACAATCCTGTCATGTAGATCCACTTGAGGGAGAGATTGGAAAGTGATATACTGAATATTGAGAAGGCAAATGAATTTGTACTTGTTCATATTGTTGTGTGATGACGCTTTTGTTTGCTACCAGTAATGAAAGAAAGAGAGTGATGATTAATGCCAAGTGAGTCTTCTTCTTCCTAATTTCCAATAGGCTAAGGCGAATGTGCATTCCCCACTATTTGATAGCCACGTTGTGGATGTTGGTTGTTATTACCGTAACTGTTTGCTCCACTGTTTGATAGCCACGTTCTTCTGATGCATTCTATCCAAATGTGCCATATAATGTGTCCCAGGGTTATATGATAGAGCTGGCCAGTGATCAGCATTTCAGTATTTTAGTTTTTTTAAACCCCTGCCTAACTTGTGAGCTATCTCCTTCCATATGGTATTGGTAAAAGTGCAGTTTATAAACAGGTAAAATGATCATATAACAAAAATACCTAAGCTTTGTCATGTTCTCCAGAATGTGTAACTCCGACTTTATCATGAGCTCACCGCAGTCCATTAAACTAAGATATTCCAGGAATGTCAGCTTCTTCAAATTTAGGTGTTGAAGATTTGTACACAGTTTTATATAATGAGAACTTTAAGCCTTCTGCATTGTGATTGTAGAAATTGTATATTCCAGTTTCCTCTTTATTTTTCTCCTACAATATAGTCTTCCATGTAGTGAGACCTGGCTTTTGTAGTTTCTCTTGTAGCCACTGTAACTGTGGACAACTCACATGTGGGTGTTAATCCGTGTATGTTTTTGATGTAACTTCCTTTTCGATATAACTCTTCTGCCAAACACACTGATTGATTACTGGCAATTATATCTAACCACTAATTGTTAAAGTATTTCCTTGTAATGTATAGATTAGTGTGTTTGTTATATTGTTTGAACTTATGAAAACATTCTAGCAATGTAGTAGAATGTCATGTGTTATGCTATCATTTGTATTATTTTATTTTTTTATATATGGTTTATTTTTTATGATGTAAAATTATTTCCAGCATTTCTTTGTAATGAACTGCATTTGCTATAATAATTCATTTTCTTGACTACTAGTTGTATTTTACATTTGTAGGAAACAAATGTACAGTGGATATATGTGAGCAGTCACTTCACTAAGAATGCCAGTTGTTTGGATGTACCTCTCGTGTGTTGCTGCTTTGATTTATATTTTATTTTTTCTACACAGTTAATTTTATATAATGCAAAATTAGTTCCTTCAAATAGACTGTATTTGCTATAGTAATTGATTTTCTAGCCAATTTTTTATTAATATATTACTCACTAGATGTATTTTATATTTGTAGGGAAACAAATGTACAGGGGATATATGTGAGCAGCCACTTAAGTAAGACTATATGGAAGGAGCCTATTTATAGTGGTGAATTCACCTCAAAATTGTTTGGAAATTTTAAATAATTGCTGAAATCGGATTGATTTCTAGAAATGTAATAAGTAAAGATATTTTTAGTTTTAATAAAAAAAAAAAATTGGGGGGAAGGGGTTAAATTACCCCTTCCAAAGGCAGGGGTGAATGGCCATTGACCATGGTCATTCTTAAAAGGCCAGTATCTTTTGTAGTTAGTGTGGTGATTTTATTTTATATTGCTTAACATTTAGTGTTCTATTAGAATCATAATGCTAACAACATATAATTAGCACTCTAACACTCAGAAAAATCTCTAACTAATAAATCATCACAAATCATAATGCAATTAATTTTCATTACAATATTTAATTATAGTTTTGATAAACCATAATAGCATTAATTTTTATTATAATATAACTATTTGTAACTTCAATGAACTACAATTTTTTTCCAATTTTAGTTTTATCTTGATGATATTTCAATTACATTGGACCAAATGGTTTGTATGAGACAAATGATGTGTTTTCCACTTATTGTATAATTTGCTTATTGTGTGTGTGTTGTGTTTGAACTTTGTGTGAAGACTATGCAAGTTTTGACATTCACTTTGTGTTTTTTTGAACTTTGATATCTTTGATCTTTAGCATTCACTTGTATTTGATTCACTTATTGTTTGTGTGTGTTTATTTGAACTCACTTTGTGTATGTGTGTATTTTGAACTAACTTTATCATTCACTTTATATGAAGTGTGCTTGATTCACTTAGATTTGATCCTCTTATTATTTGTGTATGTTTTATTTAAACTTTCACATTCACTCTATGTGAAGAGTGTGCAAGCTTTGAAATTCATTTTATGTGTTTACTTTTGCATCTTTGATCTTTAATGTTTACTTCAAGTATGTGTAAAAAGTGTGTTTTAACTAACTTGTGTCAAGTGTGTTTGAACTAACTTTGTTTGAACTTTAGCATACTTTGTATGTATCAAGTGAGTTTGAACTAACTTTGTTTGAACTTTAGTATTCACTTTGTATGTATCAAGTGTGTTTGAAGTGACTTTGGCCCTTGCTTTGTGGATTTGGGTATTTTTTAAACTAATTTTAGCTTTCACTTTGTATAAAGCATGTTTAAATTTTACCATTCACTTAGATTTAATCCTCTTATTATTTGTGTGTGTATGTTATGTTTTGACTTTCACATTCACTTTGTGTGAAGAGTGTGTAAGCTTCGACATTAAATTTATGTGTGTGTTTGAACTTTGTCTATTTATGTGTGTGTATGTTATGTTTTGACTTTCACATTCACTTTGTGTGAAGACTGTGTAAGCTTCGACATCAACTTTATGTGTGTTTGAAGTTTGGCTATTTATGTGTGCGTATGTTATGTTTTGACTTTCACATTCACTTTGTGTGTAGAGCGTTTATGTGTTTGTTTGAACTTTGGCTATTTATATTTGATCTTTAGCATTCACTTGGATTTGATTCACATATTGTTTTTGTGTGTTTGTTTGAACTCACTTTGTGTATGTGTGTATTTTGAACTATCCTTATCATTCGCTTTATATGAAGTGTGTTTAAATTTTATGATTTAAACTTAGATTTGATCCTCTTATTATTTGTGTATGTTTTTTTTTAACTTTCACATTCACTCTATGTGAAGAGTATGAAGACTATGCAAGTTTTGACATTCATTTATGTGTTCTTTTGAACTTTGATATCTTTGATCTTTAGCATTCATTTGAATTTGATTCACTTATTGTTTGTGTGTGTTTGTTTGAACTCATTTTGTGTATGTGTGTATTTTGAACTAACTTTATCATTCACTTCATATGAAGTGTGTTTAAATTTTATGATTCACTTAGATTTGATCCTCTTATTATTTGTGTATGTTTTGTTTAAACTTTCACATTCACTCTATGTGAAGAGTGTTTATTTATATGTGTGTATGTTATGTTTTGATTTTCACATTCACTTTGTGTGAAGAGTGTGTAAGCTTCAACATTAACTTTATTTGTTTGTTTGAACTTTGGCTATTTATGTTTGTGTATGTTTTGCTTTGACTTTCACATTCACTTTATGCGAAGAGTGTGTAAGCTTTGACATCAACTTTATGTGTTTATTTGAACTTTAGCTATTTATGTGTGCGTATGTTATGTTTTGACTTTCACATTCACTTTGTGTGTAGAGTGTTTATGTGTTTGTTTGAACTTTGGCTATTTATCTTTGATCTTTAGCATTCACTTGGATTTGATTCACTTATTGTTTGTAACTCGCTTTCTGTATGTGTGTATTTTGAACTAGCTTTATCATTCACTTTATATGAAGTCTGTTTAAATTTTATGATTCACTTAGATTTGATCCTCTTATTATTTGTGTTTATTTTGTTTGAACTTTCACATTCTCTTTATGTGAAGAGTGTGTAAGCTTTGAGATTCACTTTATGTGTTTACTTTTGCATCTTTGATCTTTAATGCTTACTTCAAGTATGTGTAAAATGTGTGTTTGAACTAACTTTGTTTAAACTTTAGCTTTCACTTTGTATATATCAAGTATATTTGAATTGACTTTGGCACTTGATTTGTGGATTTGTGGATTTTTAACTAATTTTAGCTTCCACTTTGTATAAACTGTGTTTAAATTTTACCATTCACTTAGATTTAATCCTCTTATAATATTTATGTGTGTGTATATTGTTATGTTTTGACTTTCACATTCACTTTGTGTGAAGAGTGTGTAAGCTTAACATTAAATTTACGTGTTTGTTTGAACTTTGGCTATTTATGCCTATGTATGTTATTTTTTGACTTTCACATTCACTTGGTGTGAAGAGTGTGTAAGGTTTGACATTAAATTTATGTGTTTGTTTGAACTTTGGCTATTTATGTGTGCATATGTTATGTTTTGACTTTCACATTCACTTTGTGTGTAGAGTGTTTATGTGTTTGTTTGAACTTTTGCTATTTATTTTTTATTTGTAGTATTCACTTGGATTTGATTCACTTATTGTTTGTGTATGTTTGTTTGAACTCACTTTGTGTATGTGTGTATTTTAAACTAAATTTATCTTTTACTTTATATGAAGTGTGTTTAAATTTTATGATTCACTTAGATTTGATCCTCTTATTATTTGTGTATGTTTTGTTTGAACTTTCACATTCATTGTACATGAAGAGTGTGTAAGCTTTCAGATTCACTTTATGTATTTACTTTTGCATCTTTGATCTTTAATGTTTACTTCAAGTATGTGTAAAAAGTGTGTTTTAACTAACTTGTGTCAAATGTGTTTGAACTAACTTTGTTTGAACTTTAGCATACTTTGTATGTAACAAGTGTGTTTGAACTAACTTTGTTTGAACTTTAGCATTCACTTTGTATGTATCAAGTTTGTTTGAACTGACTTTGGCACTTGCTTTGTGGATTTGTGTATTTTTAAACTAATGTTAGCTTTCACTTTGTATAAAGTGCGTTTAAATTTTAGCATTCACTTAGATTTAATCCTCTTATTATTTATGTGTGTGTTATGTTTTGACTTTCACATTCACTTTGTGTGAAGAGTGTGTAAGCTTTGACAACAACTTTATGTGTTTGTTTGAACTTTAGCTATTTATGTGTGTGTATGTTATGTTTTGACTCACATTCACTTTGTGTGAAAAGTGTGTAAGCTTCGACATTAACTTTATGTGTTTGTTACAACTTTGGCAAGCTCCAACATCAACTTTATGTGTTTGTTTGAACTTTATCTATTTATGTGTGTGTATGTTATGTTGTAAGCTTTGACATTAACTTTATGTGTTTGTTACTGCTTTGGCTATTTATGTGTGGCTATGTTATGTTTTGACTTTCAAATTCACTTTGTGTGAAGAGTGTGTAAGCTTCGACATTAACTTTATGTGTTTGTTAGAAATTTGGCTATTTATGTGTGTGTATGTTATGTTTTGACTTCCACATTCACTTTGTGTGAAGAGTGTGTAAGCTTCGACGTTAACTTTATGTGTTTATTTGAACTTTGGCATCTATGCTTTAGTGTTTATTTTGTTTGTATGTAAAGTGTGTTTGAATTAACTTGTGCATTCACTTGGATTTGATTCACTTATCATTTGTGTGTGTGCTTGTTTAAACTCACTTTGTGTATGTATGCGTATTTTTAACTAACTTTAGCATTCACTTTGTATTAAGTGTTTTTAAATTTCACTATTCACTTAGATTTGATCCTCTTATTGATTGTGTGTACATGTGTGTATTTTATGTTTGAACTTTCACATTCACTTTGTGTAAAGAGTGTGTAAGCTTTGACATTCACATTATGTGTTTGTTTGAACTTTGGCATCTTTGATCTTTAACATTTACTTTGTATGTGTGTAAAGTATGTGTTTGAACTAACTTTGGCATTCACTTGGATTTGATCCCCTTATCTATGAGTGTTAGTGTTTACTTTGTGTGTGTGAAGTGTGTGTTTGAACTTTGGCATCTTTGAGCTTTATTGTACTTTGTGTGTATTAAGTGTGTTTGAACTTTAACATTCGATTTGTATGTGTCTGTCTATTGGCATTCTCTTTTTGTGTTCATGAAGTGTGTGTTTGAATTAACTTTTGCACTCAATTTGTATATGTGTGCCGTTGTTTGAACTAATTTTGACACTTATTTTGTGTATGTGTGTATTTTTGAACTAAGTTTAGGATTCACTTTGTATGACATGTGTTTAAAGTTTACCAATCACTTAGATTTGATCCTCCTATTATTATTTTTTGTGTGTTTGTATGTTTCAACTTTCACATTCACTTTGTGCAAATAGTTTGTAAATTTTAGAATTCACTTTATGTGTTTGTTTGAACTTTGTCATGTTTAATCTTTAGCATTTATTTTGTATGCATGAAAAAATGTCTATTTGAGCTAACTTTGTGTGTGTGAAGTGTGTGTTGGAACTAACTTTGTGTCAAGTGTATGAACTTCGAAATCTTTGACCTTTAGTGTACTTTGTGTGTATCAAGTGTGTTTGAACTAGCTTTGTTTGAACTTTAGTATTCACTTTGTATGTGTGTCTTTGTGTGCATGCTTTGACATTCACTGTATGTGTTTGTTTAAACTTTGGCATGTTTAACCTTTAGAATTTACTTTGTATGCATGAAAAGTGTCTATTTGTTCAAACTAACTTTCTATGAAATGTGCTTGAACTTTAGCATGTTTGGTTTTTACCATTCACTTTGTGTGAAGTGTGTTTGGATTTTTACATGTTAGCATTTCAATTATGTGTGCATTTGAACTTTGGCATGCTTGAACTTAAGCATTCATACAAAGTGGTTGAACTTTGTGTTAAGTGTACTTGAAATTTGGAATGTTTAAACTTTAGCATTCACTTTGTGTGTGTGCAAGACATGTCTTTGAACTAATTTTGGTATTCATTTTTTGTTTGCATGAAGTATGTGTTTAAACTAACTTTGGCATTCACTTTTTGTGTGAGCAAGTGTTGTGTTTGAACTAACTTTGGCATTCACTTTTTTGCATGTATGCCTTAACTAACTTTGGCATTCACTTTGTATGAAGTGTCTTTAGACTAAATGAGTTTGAACTTTCACATTTACTTTGTATGGAGAGTTTTTAAACTTATACATGTTTGAACTTATGTGTTTAACATTATGTGTATGAAGTGTGCAAGTGAAATAGATTTTGGCTTCACTTTATGTGTGTATGTCTAAACTAACTTCAACATTCACTTTTGATGGAGTGTGTTAGCCTACCTCCTAAATTTTAATGTCTTACACCTTCATTGTTGCCCTTGCTCTATTTGGATCACTATTGATATCTAATCTAAGACTTCTTTCAATAGGCCTCATTGAGAAATTATGTTATGTGTTGTGCTTCATGTCCCTTTTGTCCTTTATTTTGTGCATTGGTGTTAAATTTTCATGTTTGGGGGTTCGTCTTCTTATTTGCAAGTGTCTTTCTAGGTGAGTTTCAAGGTATATCTTGCAATTTGCATATTTTGTAAAGTTACTTCATAGCCCCATGGGCCTTCAATTTATTATGTGCATGGATTTCTCTCCCCTATGCACAAGTTCATTTACCCCATATGCTTGTGTTGGAAACATAGTTGTCATTGCACCAAAAGGTCAGCCTATTAATGCCCGATACAACCGCCAGAGTTAATGAATCCACAAGAGGTGGTTAAGCCATGTCACGAATCCCATGAGAGATTTATGGCTCACTGCCAACAACTTGCACTTCCTTTATTTGTACTATTCCTTGTATATAGACTTCTTCAGCCTACAAGTAGCATTCATCCTACTTCTATACCTCTGCATCCCCAAAGGCCTACACAATTTATCTTGTGGACTTCTTTCTCCCTTTGTAACTTGCAAGTTGCCTCCTCACTCTTAGATCCCACACTTCCACTAGCTTGCATTGTGCAGTTATCCTATATGTTTGTAACTTGTGATTTTGTGCTCCAATCTTTACCTCTCATCATTTATCTCCTTTGTGGATTTTCTTGCTTTTGTAATATACATATTTGGTAAACTTTGACCCTAACTTTGTAGACTTAAAAATTTGAGTTGGGCTTGCCCTCGCATAAGGACTTCGTCATTTGAACAAAGGTCAACACCTACTTATAGGCATGCATAGGAATGACATTAATGCACTTTGTTGGATGTGACTAGGCTTGGGAGAGTGATCTATACATGTGCAAGTAGAAAGTCAAGTGGTTGTTGATGAGAGTAGGATGAGAAACCTAAGAATGTGACGCAACAAGCATAGGTGACCTACAGACTTGTAAGGCACACATTTAACTCCACCCTTGTTTCAAGAATTAATATACATGAATAGAATATATAAGGTGGGGTTGGTCATTTGGCTACAAGAGAGTTTCATTGTAAGTTAGGGATGCCCTTCATTTTATTAGTTTTAAGACATGTTTGTAATACTACATGTTTGAGCTTTACTCAATTTTGTTAATACATCCTTGTGATTCATTATGGAGATCCTATGATTATATAGTTATCAAGATTTTGAATGCCTATATGAATCTTAGATGGGATTTTTGTGAAAATCAATTACTCTTATTACATTTTGGAATTTGAGTATTATGATTGATTACTTGTTTATCATAGACAAGTTGGAGTTAGGCATGATGCTAACATTGCAATCATGCCACATGCTATTGTCCTGGATAAAGATAAGAGTAAACAAAGGGTAAATGTTGAGAATGTAAACAAGGGTTCAACAACAAGAATGGTTGAAAAAAGAAGAGCTCCTACCCAAAATCTAGTGATGTAAAAGAAATTTTCTCACAAAGAAAAATAAGATGCGGTACCTATCAACAATGTTGAACTTCTAGAAAAAAAGAGAGCAAGATAAAGTGAAGAGAGCATCTTCGTAAGGAAAAGATAGTATAAAGGACAATGGTGGTTATATAAATAACAAATCTCAATAGATTAAAGGCCAATCCATCACTATTATCATATAAGCATCAAATAAAGCACACAAATAAAGAAACAAAATTTGATTGTCTTTAACAAACACATTCAAACCCCAAATACATTTGGAAATAATAGTGAGCATATTTATATTTAAGTGTTTAATCCTTCATTTTCTAATTCTAGTCCCCCAGTTTGGATTGAATTATGAAATGATGTAAGGAGCAGGAAAGGCATATATTACCCATTGAGAAAATGGGGTCTATCTAACAAAACAAATGTTTGAATACACACACACACGGTTGTAGAGGAAAATAAATACATACATATATATGGTTGTAGAGGAAAATAAACTTTTCCTTTATGTAATCTATCTAATCAATTTTATGCACACAACTCATAATAAATTAACCTAGATTGGTGGTATTTAAGAACACCTTGAGAGGATTGCCGTTATGTTGCTAGGAGACATGTTATCATAGGTTAACCCTTAGAAAACTTGTGTAAAGGATTCAAAACAACATGCTTCAATTGTGCAAATGCATCTAAAATGAATGTGTAAATCTAAATTCCTTTTAATCAATGGCATAGGAAACTACAAGGAATGTCAATTCTTATCCACACATTATAAGCTACAAAGAAATTGATTACAATTTGAAATCATTCATGAGAGAATTTGTGCATAAATTTGATTCTTCTTTATTGAATTTTGTGCATAAGTCTTTGTGAAGGATTTCATGATTAGAAGTGGCACTTGCAACTAAACATCTGACAAAAATCCACTTCCAATTATGCTTTGATGGATGTCCATATCCTCATCCAAAGCTTCAGTTTGTGCACAGGCAAGGATGATGCTGGCAAAGGTTGAGGAGTTGGGCTTTACACCTGCCAGTTAGAAATCTGACACGGTGCACATTATTATAGTGTAAGCCTATTTTTTAGATTGCTTCATTTAGCATCATCAACAATCTCCACAAGAACATTGTCCCTGATTAAAATGATGGAAAGGGTTCACATCTCACCAAAAATTCTCTTGTGACAATCTTGGAGATAAATTTTGTTGCAGTGTAGCAATCAACACATACTCAAAGGTTCTTAACAACTCCAATAGTTGTTCCATGGGGCATGTTTAACAAACCAAATGCAATTTCCAACTTTTCACCATGGTGGCAGAGCAATAATTCTTATTCCCATCCTTCCACAGCATTAAGTAAATTCTTGAATCTGGAAAATACCTTGCCGCCTTCATCTTCCAAGCCAATTTGTCCAACTTTGTAGAGGTCTCCTTTGTGTATGGATGTGATCTGTCTCCTACACTAAAAGCATGTACTATTTTATTCCCTTCAATCCAACTACATCTAGGGATTTTTTTTAATTCCTCTATCTTTCATCAATCTCCTTACCTCACCACACTTGCCCACTTCTGGATAGATGTTTGAGAGAATAAATAAGTTGTTCAGCATTTTTAGGATCCAAATAAAAAAGCAGTGTTGTTGTAAATACTCCTAATCCTATATTTATATGTGATCTACAAGCACCAAGAAAACACATCCATACAACCAACACAGATTTAATAGGCATCTCAATGATAAAGTTTAGGGTGTCTTCAAGATAGCCAGCACGGGCAAGGAGGTCAACCATGCACACATAATGATCAACTATAGGTGTAATGCAATAAGGGTTACAAATGTGATTGAAGTATGTACAACTCTAATCCACTAAACCTGCATGGCTGCATGCACCTAGAATACAAGAAAAGCTTACAATGTTAGGATATGTTCCAGATTGCTTAATTAATTCAAAGATTTTGAGAGTGTCCTTACAAAATCCATTTTGTGCATATTCTGCAATAATTGCATTCCATGAGATGACATCTCTTTGAGGAATTCTGTCAAACAGTTCATGTTTTTTCTCTATGATTCCATATTTTGTATACATGTCTATGAGAGCATTTCAAACTATAATATCTCACAAGAATCCCCCTACCATTATGCTTTGAAGGATGTCCATACCCTGTTCCAAAGCTCCCATTTGGGCACATGCAGGGAGGATGTTGGCAAAGGTTGTGGAATTTAGATTTACAGCTGAAAATTGCATTTTCTTGAAAGTTTCTAAAGCCTGTTCAACAAATACATTTTGTGAAATCCTGCAATCATTGCATACAATGAGCAGATACAGAATGTCAACATACCAATAGTGACAAGGAATACAGATTTTTACTAGATGAGGCTGCAAAGAGGACTCAGTTGTAATCCTATAGTGCCAACTTTCTTATCACTCTGATTAAATATCTTTATTGTATTCCTGTGTGATTAATAAAAAAAGGCAATGATCTTCAAATGATGACTGATTTTCAACTTAGACTTTCTCTTCCAGATCTACCCTCCAACAGAGATAACAATGTCCTCGTTTCCAAAGGGATTTGAACCTGATGCTGATCGCTGACCTTTAAAACTGATGGTATTTCACTCTAATTACTGTTGCTCTATAGATGATAAGAGATGAAGACGGTTGTGAAAGGCAAATCGACCTAGTCAATGAAGCCTGCCTCAATGATGGATGATGGCCTTCAAGTCCAATGAACTCTCTCTAATATCTGTCCACGCACTGACTTGGCAGTGTTCTCTAATTTGTTATGGAAGAACTGTTCAATGAAGATGCATCACTATATTTGCTTAGAAAGGAGCTACACTTCAAGACTCAGGATACATTAAGCTCTCCCTTCTAACTCAATTCCCTTCAAACATATAATATACAAATGTCACAATGAATATTAGAAGCTTTCCTTAAGAGGTAGCGATAGCTGTCTCACAACCTTTATTTGACATCTGGTGCCTTAGAATCCTCACACATGGAATTATGACTGATGCCTTTTCTAAATACTTTCCCGAGCCTTCACAACTTTGCACCTTCAAGGATATCACCATATGTGCCTTAAAATGATGTGGCCAAAAGATTCAATAATACCTCATGTTTGTTGAATGTCTAAAGGCTACGAATATTGTCAATGGAACCATGATTTCTAACAATCTCTATTAATATTTGTTTATCAAATATCAATCTGTATTTACCTTTATAAACTACATATAGTCTTCAAGACGGTGGATGAAAATACAACTCACGATTTCTTTGTCTTCAGATGTCTTTCCAACGCATAGATAAATCTCTGATTTCCTTTGTATTATAATCTTCTTGCAAAGGTTGTGCTAGGACCCACAAATCTTGTCAGGGTTTATCTCCTAGGCAGAGACCAACTTCAAATTCTAACTCTTTAATCATACGATGCTTAGAGAAATTCTTGTTTAATTCATATTTCACATTTATCTAAAATACTGTAGATAACATATATATAAATTTCTGAATATCCAATCCCACACAAATATTAGAAAATATATAACTCACTAAATTTGCATAATCACTTATTCAGAAATGTCCATATAGATTGTCACGCCATTATATGTTCCCACAAAAGATTTCATAGATATTGGCAAAATAGCCTTAATTGAGATCAATCATAAAGCTACTGAAATGGCTAAGAAGGCTAAAAAAGTGGCCATGAAGGTATTTTGAGAAGTTGTCTTTGTTGTTAATAGTTTTATATGATTTTGGATGCTATTTTTTGAAATGTTTTTGTTAATGAATTATCATACGAACTTTACAGATTGTTGGGAGCAACGTTGATGAAGCACAGAAAAGGTTTGGTAGGCATTTTGAAATGAAGGATGAATTTGTGAGTCATCTCACCAGAAGATCCATAGATATATTGTAGGAAAAACTACAGGGTAAGGCTCTTTGAAATCCACATTACGTAATTTTACAGTGTATTTACTATTATGCATTTTATACTAATTAAACATTTGTGCTTTTCATTTTTGGCTGATAAAACAACTTTTTAATGTCTAAAATGGAATATTCTTCTTATTTTTTTAAGATGATTTGTCCAATGATGATTGGAAACTTGTGAAATTGAAAAGGCTGTTAAAAATTCCTTGAGCTACTACTAATGATGCATTGTGCAATGGAACTTTGGATTGGAGCAAAACCTTCTGATGAAAATGGGAAAATGCACCCTGCAACATTACAAACACCACAATTAGGATAACAAATGGTGAACTTTGTTGATACCAGAACAACAGCTTCTACATCATAAGCTTCTTCTATGCTGGAAGTCAAGTCTCATAGTTTCTTATGTAATGCTGTCACTTGCTGTTATTTTGGCAGCTCTTTGCTGCCTTTATCCCTTGTATTTTTTTGCATTATTTCAATATAAAAAAAATATAGTTTTCCAAATTTATTTGCTTTTATGTTTTAATTCAAATTTAATAATATGTTTTTTCTGCATTATAAAATTTATGGTATTTAATAAATTATTCATATCATGACTAAATTTACTACCAATTGATGGAAACCAGTAAATAAAAATGACTACCATGACTAAATAAATGACCAATTAACAACAATAAATGATTAAAATGACCAAATATACTACCAATGGACAAAAATTAGTTAATACAAATGACTAAATATACTACCAAATATACAACCAATAGACGAAAATCAGTGACTAAATAAATGACTAAATATTCTACCAATTGACGACAATTAATGATTACAATGACTAAATAAATGACCAGTTAACAACAATCAATGACTAAATTAATGACTGAATATACTGCCAAATTACCAAATATCTACCAAATTAATGACTAAATATACTACCAAATTGATGACTAAATATACTACCAAATTAATGAATAAAATTTATGTAGTCATAAATTTGGTCACGAGATAAATGATCGGTAATAAACTACCAATGGTCACGTGGCCAAACTACTGATCACATGGCCAATTTTTGGTATTTTTTTAGTCATTTATTTCTGTTTTTCTACTAGTGCATATACGTAACTGAACAATTCAAGTCTACAAGTTAAGTAAACAAATAAATATATATAATTTTTTTTAAAAAAAATCAACACTTACCAGCACATCTATCAAACCATATCCTATGTTGTGAAGCATCTATTTGACATCCTCTCAGGTCTTCAAAAAATATTGCAAAACAATGGGCTACATGGCTTCTATCATGACTTGTATCATCACCGATATAAAAGTGAACCTCTTTGATGATAATTCATTCATCTTTGCTACTTTGTACACCATCCGCATGTTCTTTGGCATGCCTATAACAAACTTGTACAAATATTATAACTTGCTCTGAATGATAATATTGACTTTGAATCTTAATTTGAGGACTAAATGTATAGTTCTTAGAGAAATCAACAATAGAGAGAATACAATAGAGAGAAATCAACAATAGTTCTTAGCTTTCCATCTATCACCATGACAATGTTCAATATGTGGATATATGATTTTGTAAAATTTATTCATAAACTCATTGCAAGACAATTCACTCTGTTTGAGAACAATTTTTCTTCTCTCAACTCCTAACTTTATTGAATATTTCTCATATTCAAATCTCTTCCACATAACTTGCATTGAATGATCAATATTGTCAACATGTACAAGATTCTTCAAATTTCCACAATCATTACATATATTTTTTATACACTGCACTTTGAATTCATCTGAATCTTCTAATTTTTCACATAGAAGAGACTTCACAAATTGTGTTGTACTTATAGGGATGACTCTATTTGGATTAATTACTGCCATAGCTTTTTTATATGAATGTAGGTGTAGATGAGATTTGACATGATTTTGACAACAAGTCTCATGTGTGCCTTATTTATACATGCAAAACTTGGTCGTAGTCTCTCAAACATCCTTTGACAAATCTTCACATCTGAAAATTCTTGCTTGAATGCTTCAAAAAGTTCACTTTGTATGTATCTATAAAATATTTTGGATGTGAAATTTTTGTACCATCTTCACCTTTTATTTATATAGTTTCCCTTCTATTGGAAGAAACACGAAAGTGGCTGGTCCAATATTCAATCACCTATTCCTTTACATTTTCTGAGATTCTATCTTTTCAGGGAACCCTGCAAATATTTACATAATTATTCTCAATATTTCCATCCAATCTATTTCTCTTTGCAATATAGCTTTGAACAGTTCTCCTAGAAACATCAAGTAATTGAGAAATTGCTTGAACTTGTCTTCTATGTGATAATTTCTTACTAGAAATTATAGTCATCAATGCTCTATGTGTAGCACTTAAATCAACAACTTCACTCTTGATTTCAATAGAATTCAGTGCTTCTTGCAGCTTTTCAACTATTGTTTACTTTAATGAACTTGATGACTTTTTCTTATTATCAACCCCTAACAACTCCAAAACATGGGTTATCTCTTTCCTCCTAAATAACTTTGCAAATAACTATGCTCTTCCAATTATATACTTATTTTCAAAAAAATCTTCCCATATTCTTTTAGAGTGCAATTTTACTGTGCTTTCAGATAACATATCTTCAGATGAAATACTATTGAAAAGAGAATCCTCATCCATCTCCATCAGATTTTCCATACCAAGGAAAAAATTTATATCACCACCTTCAATTTGTTCTGGTACCTGTACTCCTTGGTCATCAACAATTTCCATGGGTTGTTCTTGAGTAGATGTTCCTTCATCAACATTTGCAGTATCTCTTCTTCGATCATACAACCTTTTTCTTGTCTTTTTATTGCCCATCACAAATTGCTCAAATTTGAATTCATCTCCTTACAAAAATAACACATACAAATACTTTAACCTCTATTTTTGAAGACCTACCTACATTCAATAAATCAATCAATTACACATTTTAGATCATGGTACTTGAGAATACAACTCTACCCCTGTCAAAATCATTTTTTTTTCCTCCAAATTTATGTAATTTAATAATTAAAAAAGCCAAAATAGGCATTAAAAAAAAGATTTTCAGTCCAAATTACTTTCATATGATGGTGTCTATCGAAATCAGTCTTTTTGTTCTCCAAATTTTTTGTAATTCAATAATTAAAAAAAATTAAAAAGCAAAAAAAAAAAATTAAAAAAAAGCACACAGATAGTTTCGACTGAATTGGATTAGGCCGAATTCCATTCGGCCAAATCTATCTAGGTGGCATCCCACTTGGCAACCAAGTCACCATTTTAAATTTTTTTTTGAAACTTCCAATTTTTGCTAAATATTTCTGCAATCAATATTATTTTTTTTTTTAAAAGAAAAATACACTTTTGTAGAACTTGCAGTGCTGAATCTAGATATATATATTTTTATATTTTGATTAATTTTAGTATATAAATATTTTAAAATAATGCAAGTAGGTTGTTCAAGTTCAAAAAGAGGTTGATTTGAAATTTTAAAAAAATAGTAAAACATGATAAAAAAAATTAGAAAATATATGATGCCCTAGAGGAGAGAATTCTCTTCAAAAGGGTATAATTTGTTTTTTGAAAATGAAAAAAAATTAAACAATAGTTGACGTCAACTGAAAACTATCAAATTTGGGTAAGTTTGACTTTAAAATGTTATTACAAGAAAAATATAGATCAAAAATTCAAAATTTTTTCCATGCCCTAGATATTGAAGTCATCTATTTGGGGAAAAAAATTAGGAGAAAATGAAGTTTTTTTTCTATTTGTTTCTTGACGTCAACTGAATGTCACTTTTTCTTGAAATTTTTATCATTACAAAATTTGCTCTTAAATTGATAAATAAAATATCAAAATAATTTTTAGAAAATCTAAAAAATTATAGGAATAAACTTCAACAAGAGATCTACATTTTCTTAGTTTACATCATTTTGAAATTCAAAACATAAAGACCACTTTTATGTGGTCAAAGTTGAGAATTTTTTTAATTTGGCTGATTCTTTTATAAAGTGTGACACAGGTTTGTACTTTAATTATTTAGTTTAGTGAAGCATAATTTAATGTTTTATTATTAGTAATACAAATATGATTAGCAAAAAAGAGCACCAACTGTATATTCATCTTTACAAATAGGATTACAAATATATAAGATACTTGACTCTTCTTTTCAAATGTGTAATACACTCGATATAATTTTAAAATAGTGCATTCCATAATCTATTTTGTTCTACTTTTCTCTATATGTTCTGCTCTATTTTGTATGCTTTTCTTTGTTCTATTTTATTTTGTATGCTCTATTGTGTTCTTATACTTTACTTTGCTTTGTATGCTCTGCTTTGTATGCCCCGATGTTCTCTCTATACTTTGCTCTATATGCTCATGTTGAGGTGCATTTTCTGGGGTTTCAAGTACATAATCTATTGATCTTGAATTTTTATCTTCAACATTAAAATTAGTATTAGCATTTCACTTATTAAGTTCTTGTCTTTCTTCTCTTTCAAGGACACTGAGTTGTTGAGATGTTTGTGCATGACTTATTCTCATCATATTTGGTTGTTGCTAATTTTGTAATTCTAGTTGTTGAATTGTTATTTTAGCTCTACGTCTACGATATCTTTCTCTCTCAACCTCATTTCGTTGTATCCTTTGTTCTTCTCCTTTTGCATTTGTCATTAGTTGGAATTGTCATCTTTGATATTTCCTCTTATATTGTCTTTGATATTCCCTTTGGTATTGTCTTCATTCCTCCTCAGATTCAAAATTCAACCTAGGTGGAGCCATACCTATATAATAGTTGAAAACAAATATTTCAAAGTCTAAAGTTATAACATTGACATTAATTTGTAAAAATTCCATGCCATTGGTGTTTAAAGTCGACATAATTAGAAAGATTACACACTTTCAAGTTAAGTTTCAAATTGTAATTCTAACTCTAACCCTAATGATTTTTCTATAAAAATATTTTCCCTAATTATAACCCTAACTCTAATTCTATCACTAACCCTAATTAAAGCATTTATATTAATACATATTTCTTGTCGAATAGTGCTCTAGATAAAGAAACATCTTATATTCTAATTTGATCACAAACTAATTCACATTTTATTTAATAAATAGATTGAAATTGTAATAAGTGAACAGAGTAAAAGTGATCTTACTAATTAAATAATGAGTTTTTGAGTAGATGACATCCAAATTGTCAATTGTCTTGTAAATGTCAATATACCAGTGATGAAACTATATTAACCATGATTCAATTTTGCCTATTTATATTAATAATAGGGTGAAATTGAGTTGCCTATTTTTAGGTTTTTATTCAAAGCCTCAAAGAACAATATAATATTTTAATCAAAATATACAATCTACGATATACAATCACAATATAGTATTTTAATATTGTATATTTTAATCAAAATATTAATATTGTATTTTAATACAGTATATTAATATACGGTGTAGTATTTTAATCAAAATATACAATATAAAGAGAAACTATATTAATATGTGGTATTTTTATTCAAAGGCTCAAGAAACTATATTAATTATGCTCAAAATATTCAATCATCAAAGATACTAGTATGATTCTTAAGAGTATAAGTAGAGTAATAAAAAATTTCAATACAAAGAGTGATTAGAACTCCAAATGACAAAATGGAGAGAAAATGATCAAGCATTCATGAACTCGATAATAGTCTTAGAACAATGAGTGACTGTACGCTCTCCAAGCTCTTGAGGAAGACAAACCCTGATAGTTGTCTGAATCTCTTGTATATTGATGATATTTTTTTTTTGTGGCAAGCAAAGTTGGTTGTCTCGCTAGTAATTTTCTCAAACATGCCATTGATAATGTAGTGCCTCTCACCTTGCTTCTGTCAGACTGATAGTATTCCTAGTAGGTTTGGATATCATGACATTGATTCTTTGTTATTACGTTGAGTTGTTTATGGACCTATTTCTATGATGACGATTGATGATATTGGATTATTGATATTTTTATGTTTCATAGTTTGATGGACATATTTGATATAATGGATTAAGGTTATTTTTGAGTTTAATGTGAAATTTAATCCGGGTTATGATGCTTTAACAATGATTGTTATACTAGATCGTATTGTTATTGATTGTTCTATTTTCTTGTAGACAACTGAATACTTAATTGTTGATGTATTTATGTGAACATAATAGTGTCGCATTACTCGTGTCTGAGTACCCTGCCACGCTGCGATTTCTGTTTACTGTGTGCATGACTTCATGTTTGGATATATATGTTTAACCTTGAAGTTTACTGCAGGATGCAGGTACCAGGCATCGACTCCACCTAAACTAGCAGGTCTGAGCGTGCCCTAGCCAATGGAGTTGTTGATGGGAGTTAGCATAAGGTTCCCTAGTTATCTGGCATCCCTGTAGAGGATAAGTCTTCAGTTTTGCGTCTAGTCATTGTTCTCAGTTTTGTTGTTTCTATGGGTTGTCATCTTGCTTTCTCTACATCCTTGATGGTCGAGTAATTGCATGATTATGATTGGTTAATTGTGGTATATAAATAGATAAATTTGATTAATGATTATTAAATAGATTCATAAATAATTATTAGTTGTTATATAACAAATATATATTAAATATTAAATAAATAAAAATAAAAAATAAAGGAGATAAATTAGTTATAAAGTGGCATTATAAGTTGTGGAATTGTTTTTAATTAATAAAATAAACATGAAAGTAAATATATGTGGCCAAGTAAATAAATGATTTAATAAAGTAAAATGTATTTATGAGTTGTTATATATTAAATATCTATATGAAATACTAAACTAAATAAAATAAAAATTATAAGTTGTAATATATTAAATGTATGTTATCATTGAGTAAATAAAAGTGTAGGAGGTTACATTGTAATGTTATTAAAAAAAAATTAAAAGAAAGTAAGCTGTTTTTTCGGGTTGCATTGGATCGTGTGTTTATTCCCTAATGGTGGAGTTCAAATAATTAGGGTAGGGAATACTATAAAACAAGCAGAGAGAAGGAGAGAAGGGGGAGGAAAAAAAAATGGAGTTGGAGATCTGGGAAGGAGAACGGAGCTGCGAAGAAGAGAGAGAGGTCTTGCAGCGTAAACAGGTTCTTTTTATTGTGTGAATGTCATTTTCTCATCTTGCTTAATATCTAGGGTTTCTTTAATGAAATTCTTAATCTGCGCATTCCTCTGCCAGAGCTTTGTTTTTGTTCTTGATCCCTTTCAAATGTCTACTCATTCAAAATCATTTTTGTTAGTATATTATGTAGTCATGATATTCTGAATTCTGTCAGATCAAATTCGCCCTGCCAAGTGCATTCGCTTTAAAATTTGCAAGGCCAGTGTAACAAATTATCTTGTTCTCCGCTTATGTTTCGATGGATGTTTATTCCTGTCCTAAAGCTCCCATTTCAGGGCGATCTAAGAGAAGGTTCAGATCATTGGGATCTTTGAAATGGGTGGGTCTAGCAAGACAACTTTAGCCAAAGAATTCCTCAACCGCAACCATTTCGAGTATGATGGATCAAGTTTTCTGTTTGATATCAGAGAAGTGGCTTCCAAAGGCAAGTTGCCTTATTTACAATATAAGCTCCTGAAAGACCTCTTCAGAGAGGATCGTCCCAAGTTTTAGAGTATTGATGAAGGAATAAGTTATCATAGGAAAATGCCTCTTTTTGAGTTTCCTCATTGATCTAGATGATTTTAATCACATGGACCAGTTAGATGCCCTGCTAGTGACAGATACGCTGAATTTTGATAGTTAGGTAATTGTTATGACCCGTGATGGAAGGATGCTAATGCGGGCTTCAATTACACAACGATCGATTGACCTATATGTAAACAATGGCGATGAATAAGCAAGCTTTCCTTTTTTCTCTGTGTTTTTTCGTTTATTGTTTTCTCCAATCTCCCACCTGCGAATGCGGTCCTACAGAAGAAAAATACTATATAGTTGGCGTGGATACATTTCTTATTGAAGAGAAAAGCGATTATAATGCCTTGAGTAGGAGCCCAAGCGAGGTAGTGACATTCCAAGAGCAAGGAAGAGGGGCAGGTCTGCTCATTACTCATCTGAATGTATCCTCCAGCTCAAGTTGGAGGGATATGTTGATGAAAGGGCTGGAAAGGGATAAGTATCTTGTCAATCGCATGCTTTCCCATGTTCCTAAAAAATAACAATGCCACATTTTCTCCTTTAAGGACAACTACCTTCAGCATTCCCGTTACATTAGGAGATCTCATTAATCCCTCTATCTTTCGAAACTCACCACACTAGGTCACTTCTGCATAGATGTTTGAGGAAAGAACATAAATTGTGCAGTCAAAACGTAGTATTGCTGTAAATGCTCCTAGGCCGGTATTCATATGTGATCTGCAGGAAAAATGCCTGGCAGATTTGACAGGCATCGCAATGATAAAGTTTGTGGCGTCTTCAAGATAGCCGCACGGGCTGGAAGGTCAACCATGTACACATAATAAATCAACTGCAGGCATGGAGATAAGGGTTACAACTGTGATTCAAGTGTGAACCGCTCTCTGTTACTAATTTGCAAAATCCATTTTGTTCATATCCTGCCCATGTCGCCTAGTGCATAAGGGCATTATAGTGCTTGATAATGTCTCGTGCCCTAAATATTTAAGCCAGAATCATCATACTGAATATGGTAATTAAAATAGTTAAAAACACATTAATTGTGATGCGTTTACTTGTGCATATTATCATTTTTGCTAGTCTTTTTCTGCACATTGTTCACAAAAGGCACAGCCAGCACAATATTAGATGTCTCATAATAATAAAGATTCTTTTATATTTCTAATCCTACTATTTCTTAATACCTGATACAATCCAGAGGGGTGAAGAGACAATTCGCTAATGGCGGAGATTCGTTACACAGTCCACAGATTTGCTATGGCGGAGATTCGTTACACAAATTTCAGCGCTCTAAGAGTTTTTAGTTACCGAGAGCTGCAAAAGGCAACCGATGATTTAGATCTCTCTTAAGGGATTGTTCTATTAGACATTTTATTATATTTCTTTAGCCAATGGTCAGGCAATGACAGGTCATAGTCTCGCTGGGAGAATCAAATAACACTGCATTGCCTTTTAAATCGTAACCTAGATACACTTATTGATATACTTTTGACGGAAATCTATTTTGGCTGTGTAGATGTAAAATACAACTAAGATATTTAAAATGACTATAGTATATGAAAGATGAGATTTTCATAGGGTTATGATATGTAAGTTTAGTTCTTTTATAAATTACTTATACTAACTAGGCCATAGCATTGCAAAGGCATTATTAAATAGATAACTACTGTAATTAGAAACTATTTGACAATTTAGGTTGTTTGTCAAATCTAAGCCCTAGTGCCAATAAAATAACATACTTACTTATCATTGGATGAAAATTATTTACCATTCAATAATCTACGGTAAATATTATTATTATTATAAGTAATAATAATATTATTAATAATATGATTATGATTCTTTTTACCATGTAGTTGAGTAAATAAATGTTATCGATAAATTCTTTAGGAGGTTAATATGCATTTGTGTTGCATTAGGGTTTAAAAATAGGAATGGTAATTGTTCAGATCGTGAGATATCTATATTTCGAAGAGTAATTAAATTAGAAAATTAGTTGATATATTATTATTGTTATTATTGTTTTTATTATTATTTCAAAGTAATAGTTGTAATCCCCAAACTATCTGGGGAGTGTATGAGTGAATGTTAATCAAAATTGTATAAACTTCATGATGGAGAAAACCATTGGGAATAAATAGGTATTAGATAAATGATCAAGTGAAAATATATTTTGTTAGTTGCTAAAATCAAGTATAGATTAAATATTATAGTTAAGTCATTCAATTTATTTAAATCAAGTTATTGAAATTTATTGGATTAAATTATTGGGCTTATTAAACTTATTTTGAAAATGGAATAAAATAAGCAAATTTTGTGATATCGATTGAATAAATAAAATTTTTATGAATAAATATTAGTGTTGATGAATTTAATTCAACTTAGTATTGAATTTACTACATTTTCTTATGATGTTTGGGTTAGGAATAAGTATATAAATAATGTAATGGAAACTTGATTTATAAGCATTGCATTAAATGGTGAGTCTAATTGTAAATTGTAAGTGAAATTTGTGTAAGATGGTCATTGGTCGTAATAGGGTCTTGTTGTCGAGGTTAGTTTTCCAGAGGCGTAGAATGTTATGTCTTGATTTCATATGCTAAGATGTAAATTCATCAAGATATGTAAAAGGTCCTTCATGGATGTTATGATGTATTTAATTGTTTGAGATGTTGTGTTGGTTTAGACAATGGGAGACATCGAGTACAGTAATGGAGTAATGTTTATGTAATGCTATGGACAATGTTTGTTAGTTTTCCTTGTGATTAAGATGACATGCAAGATGGTTAATTCCTTGCATAGTTATATACACATGTTGATAGGAGGATAATTGTATGCAAGATGGTTGATTCCTTGCATGGTTCCTGTATCCTTGTTGTCCTGATGATGTTTTCTATGCTTGTTGAGTGGGGTTTTCTAGTTGCAGGTAGGGGAGTGGCTCTCAATGGGGGCCGGAGCCCAAAGTGGCGTCCAAGACAACCCATGTGGGAGTTTGATAACTCAGTGATAACCTAAATAATGAATTAGGGGGTTGGGTAGTTAATCACACATAAATAAAGATAAGTGGATGCCTCACTCATGGCTCAAGTGCTCGTTTAGGCTTGAGATGAGATGAGAAGGTCTGGAATGGCAAGATCAACTACCTTGTCCTCACGAAAGGTATGTTGATTCTGCATGAGCGTTGTATGGGGGCCGGGAGTTGGGAGAGGCTGCCAGGACAACCTAAGATGGGGGCCAGGGCCTAGGAAGGCTTACCAGGACAACCCATGACAAGCCATGTGATGACACTCCTCCCTACTACAGCCTAGCATTCCCTAGTTGTACTCTCCCCAATTGTTATGTGCTTACCTCTGGAAGTGTTGTTAAGTTGTTTGTGATATTGACTTGTGTTGTTGGAGTTATGTGTTGTCTTGTTCTTATAGTCTACTGTCTACCTGACTATATGTTGTAGTGGGAACCTTATGTTAACTCCTAGCTCGGGGGGTGGACCTCAGGGTTCCACATGGTTGGGTGGAAGAGCTTTTATCCATTGGTTTTTCTCCTTGCTATTGTTCGTGTGCAAGGATGAGGTACCTTGTGTATCATCCATCAGATCTTGTACCAGATATGAAGTAAGTGATTTGTATTCTTGTACTTGTCTGTGTATCAGTTGATTTATAATGTAGGTATTCAGAAGGTGTTAAGTAACACGGTAATGATGTACTCATATGTGAGAAGAAATTGTAACTATGTACTAGATCCTAATGATTATGTATCTAATGTTATGGAGATGTAAATTTTTATTGATTAAATGCAATAGGTTTAGAATGATTTACTGATGTTAATTTATGATATGTGTTAGATTATGTTAATTGTTTTGTCAAGTAATGCAACCATGAAAATCTTAGAGTAACAAGTTGATAGTTTTATGATGTGCAAAGATGTGTTAAACATTACTTTATTATTTTATTCATTTTTTTTTAAAAAATTATTCTGTTTTGCATAGCATAGATGTGTTGTTCTCTAAGGTGTTCGTGCGGGGCGTTACAGATAAACTTGTCCATAATTCTCATAGCCTTTCTAGAAATATTGATATTAGGGTGCACTTCTTGAGAATTTTAAACAAGTAGATCTTAAAGATCAGTTTTTTTTTTTTTTTGGTACCTTTCTCATTTTTAACTTTTTTAGCGACCTTGTTTTCAACCTTATGAACGTCTTTTTTCTCTGTAGATTTTTCAATCATGACCTTTTTCTCTGTGATGAGCTGATTTTCTATCCTTTTTTCCATGAATAAGAACTACAAAAATCATAGAGCCAAATTAAAAATGAAATTTAATTTTAAACTAAAAATGAAATTAGAAACCATTACAAAACTCTCAAAAATTTAATTTAAATTCTATTAAAAAATAGGAAAACTTAATTTAAATTTAAAATTTTATAAAATCTAAATTAAAAATTAAATTTAACTTGAAATTAAATTATGTTCAAACTAAATTAAATTAAAAATAGCTTGAAACTAAAATTAAATTAAATTTATACTTATTTAAAAAAAAAATCTCAATCATTTAAAAAAAAAAATTCAGATGCAAAATGTAGTAAGGATGGAGATATTCTATTTCTCATTGTTTGCCTTCTCCATATAAAGTTAAGATAAGAATTGAACTATGAAACATTTATGTCAAAAATCTTTTAACCATCTCAATTTAAATACTTTAAAAACTAAAGATAATTGGTTTAAATGATTTGAAAAACTAACAATAATTTTATTATTAAATGTTAAAAGTAAAACTACTCAAGAGAAGCTGTAATAAGATCAATCAAGAAAGTTTCATATTGCAACAACTACCATTTCCAAGCAAAAACACATACTTCATAACCTAACTAAAGAAAATTTACAAGTTTTTTTCAACATGGTAATCTCTTATTTTCAACCCATGATCTTAGAGTTAGTATTGGGATGAGCATTTGTTCTCCTGTTTATTCTCAAATACATAATATAAAAAACATCGTTAAAATTTTCAGATTAAGTAATATAAATAATTTAAATCAAATACTTTATTAAATTAAAATACTTTATTAAATCAAAATTTCAGAAATAGAAATAATATAAATAAAATACTTTCTTAATATTTGGTTTAGATCTAATTACTCTACAATGATGGTTATGTGCCATTTCTTGAGCTTATCTCTCAATCTTTCCTTTCCTTCCTTGATGGGTTTTTGTGTGGCACTCGGAGTCAGGGCTTAAATTTGACAGTCCACCTTGCTTGTCAAGGATTTTTTTTCCTACAGTTTAGTCTTTAGTATTGCCTGTCACATGACAATTAATTTTTTTAAATGCAAGTCAAAATTTTATATATAAAGTTGGAGCTTTATGAAGAAATGGTCTAGCTATGCATCCATATTAAAAACCTAGATGGGTGAATGCTCTACCAAATGAATATAAAGTGCATTTAGAATGAATATATTCTATAAAAACAAATGTATTTCTTAAATAATAGAAGTTCTTATTAAAAATTTAAAAATAAAAGAAAAAAACTAGAAATTGAGAATGAATATATTCTATAAAAAATAAATCTATTTCTTAAATAATAGAAGTTCCTATTAAAACATTTAGAAATAAAAACAAAAAATTAGAAATTTAGAATGAATATATTCTATTAAAAAACAAATCTATTTCTTAAATAATAGAAGTTCCTATTAAAAAATTTAAAAATAAAAGCAAAAAACTATAAATTTAGAATGAATATATTCTATAAAAAATAAATCTATAAAAAAAATTCTTAAATAATAGAAGTTCCTATTAAAAAAATTTAAAATAAATGGAAAATATATATATTATATAATTTAGAATGAATATATAATTATATTTATAAAAAACAAATGTAAAAATTTGGGATATATTCTATTAAAAAACAAATCTAAAAGATATATATATTTAGAATGAATATATAATTATATTCATAAAAAATAAATCTAAAAATTTGGGATATATCCTATTAAAAAACAAATCTAGGAGATATATATATATATATATATATATATATATAATCAGATTTTCATATTAATTATTTTTTTTACAGTTTTTAAACTAAATTACATGTATATCAATACAGTCAAATATTTATTTTTATTGTATTTTACAACTAAAATCTTTAAATATAGTTATACAACTATCAAATTTAAGCCCTACTCGGAGTGAACCCTGAAATAGCATAAGAAGTTAGTGTGTAAACGTTATCTTCGCTGATAATGGTGTTCACTGTGATAAGCATGTGTGCAAGAATAGATATTTATGAATATCTTAAACAATTAGTGCTAAGGCATGTTTGGAAGGATGCCAAATTTGAAAAAGGCGACGTGGCATAAGGCAAAGTAAAGGGTGACAATATTTTTTCATTTGGTGTAGTGTTGATTGAAGTGCACAAATATAGGAAAAGGGACAAACCTTTAGATACAAAGTGCATGAGTTCAACAATTACACAATATAAATTGCAATGCACTACATGCAAAGTGCCTAGCATGAAGTTGCTCCTCACTGAGGCAGATTATTCATTTGTACCATAGGTATATAGATGCATTACATAGTTCTTAGAGTTGAAGATTTGTGTTTGGAAAGCAAAATAAGACCCTGCGCATCCATTCATGCCTCAGCACTAATGCATTGGTATCACCAAGGAAAATCACATCTACTTTCTATTGATTTGCATATTTTGCGGTATCAACTTTCTAACCAAGATAAAAAAATAAATGAAATATCTGGCTTGATTTCATCAGGAAACAATTTTTGATGGTCCATCAATTCTTATATGGGGAAATGAAAGTCATATGGCAATAAGAATACATAGAGATCATAGACAAGGCATATGATCTATTGAGAGGACATCTCAAAGAATATGATGATTGCAGGATCTTCAGAAAATGGATTCGTTAACTTTAGAAACTTTCTAGAAATGAAATTAGTAGGTATAAAGCCTTTGAAAGACTTAAAAAAAAACAATAGTATATGAACTGTTCCACAAAATGCCTAAGAGAGAGGCGGTCTCATTGAATGCCATGAAAGATATGCAGAAAATAAATTGGGAAACAAAATAGAATTACCATATTTAAAATAGATGCATAGAAGAACATACCAGCTAACAAACAATGACAAAGAACTGATGAAAAAATAGTCAATTCTTTTGTTTTCCTGTTCACACTCCCCTTTACCGAACCTCAACTCTTACAATTTGATATGGTCACATGAGTGGTTTGATATGTGTTCTTATTCAGGAGTATGTATTTATAAATTTTCACATTCAACCACCTCCTCTTCAAGAAACTGAAATATGGTGTGTCTCCTCAATGTAACTGACACCATAAACCATCCACCTTCCACGCTATCCGCCATGCATTTTTTCTATTTTGATTTAGTAAGCATGAGTTTTTCATAGTCCATGACAGTATTACGTGAAGAGCTTTTGGATTCAACTGTGTGTGTGTTTTTGCAACATTTCAGATCATAAACAATGATCCATCATCAGGAAGAGGAGTTATGGTTTAGATGGCAGACAAGACCTTTTTAAAGGGATAAGAGGAGAAGAAATGAAAGGTCTTGTCCTTTCGTATTTCGTTCCTTTCATTTCTTCTCCTCTTATCCCTTTAAAAAGGTCTTGTCTACCATCTAAACCATAACACCTATGGTTTAGATGGCAGACAAGACCTTTTTAAAGGGATAAGAGGAGAATAAATGAAAGGTCTTGTCCTTTCATATTTCGTTCCTTTCATTTCTTATCCTCTTATCCCTTTAAAAAGGTCTTGTCTGCCATCTAAACCATAACACCTCTTCGTGATGATGGATCATTGTATATGATCCAAAACATCAATGCAAAAACACACACAATTGGATCGAGAAGCTTCACGTAATATTTTGATTTAATTTAGCTTTTTGATTTTTTTTAGATTAGAATCTTATTTGCTATTTTTTATATTGGAATTTTATAAATTTACGCATAAATCCCAGAATCTTTCAGCTCTTCTCCTCCACCTATGAATGTAGGAACACTTCTCGACATAATAATTTACTTACATGCGTAATCCATATACATAGGGGAGAGGGAACAGTCTATCCAGCCATCAGGATGGCATGCACATCCTGATGACCATGCCCATGTAACAGTTTTGGACATACAAACCTTTAAGTTTTCATTGCTCCCACATCCATAACAGTTAATACATGTTTGCCACGGAATATTACTACACGTTGCCTTATCAGAAATTTACGGAGTATCGCTGCATGTAAATGAAAATATATGAAATTATTAATAATATCATAGATTGTGGTTTACCCTATAAGCAATTAGAATTTATGGAAAGTGTAAAATAATTAATAATATCAATTAATAATGATAATATTAAATGATAAAGTTGTTAATATATTTTATTAGTTATTATTTTTAAAAAATGAAATTGATTCATAATATTGATACTATAGTCAACTGAAAATAGGAAATTACATAGTTTTGTGCCAAGACATAGTTGAGTATTCTACTTCTATTCTGCTACTATCTTCAAACTATCTATCACCCTATACTGTTCCAAAAAGACCTCGCAAGGTCGAATAAAAACTAGAGACCTCATAGTGTCTAGTGTCAAACCATGACTGACACCTATTAACATATTCTCTAGGCTTCCATAAACCAAAAAGGAGCCATAAAACTATAGACAGAAGACTAAAGGATTACATTACTGAGATTAGACACCTTCCACCTTATCAAAATTTAGCAGTTGCAAATTAAAATCTGCCACCCAGTCGAAACCTTCCACTGGCTCGATACCTGGCACCTTCTTGATGAAGTTGATAGCAGTCTGAGCAATGTCCTTTGCCACTAACAATTCAAAACCTTTGATATCCAGAATGAAGGGATATAATTTTACTACTGCCTCTGGATCCTCAAGGAGAGCCATATCCTTGGGATGTGGGACTCCAACTCCCAAATTAGCTACTTGCAGAATTAAATCCAGGTCCCCCAAATGCTCTGTATAGAAGATGTCTTTCATGATGATTTCCACTTCTGCCATGGGCGTTTCAAGCTCCAAAAGCATGGCTAGAACCCTCAAAGATATATCAGTGTCTACCCTGTAACATTCATCATTCTGCAAGAAATACTTTCCCACGATCATTCTAATTGCTCCCACCATCAACTCGTCTAAATGACGAAGCATCCTCTGCAACTGAAGGTCAGAAACATGGCCAAGAAAAGCCATCTGGCGCTTTTTGCTAACTAACCTGACTGGAGTTTCTATACCGCCACAACTAATTACTTCGGTGGAGAAGACAATTGTAAATCTGAAAGGCATCGAGACTACACCGAATGTTTGCTAAAATTACAAACCTGTATCCTTTTATGATTTTCATTCCCTCAGAAGCTTCTCGATACACCAACCTTCCGGATTGTTCCCTTCCCTTGCGATCATTAAAAAGAATGAATTTGACCCTGAACTCGCACGTTGCCCCGGCCTTGCCACCTAAGAAGATGAGGTGGCAAGGCTCCCTCCCAACCTCCCACCGAGCGGCCTTTTAATTTCTATTTTTTTAATATATATATATATATATATATATATATATATATATATATATATATTATGGCATGAGCATTCTTCATTTTTGTTTTAAACATAAAAACATCAAAATTTTAAAATATATATTAATACCTCTAAATGAAATTATTGAAAAGTGACATAGAAGCATATAAGATTTACTGCACTTTTCACAATAAAAACAAAACAAAAGATTTACCAAAATAATTTTGAAAAGTAAAATTAAAAGTTACATACAAAAATAAAACAAGTGTATTACCAAAAACTAACAATGTAAATAAAATAAAATAATTCTTAAATAAAAATAAAAATTTATGTATGCATGTATATATATATATAGTAAATAAAATAATTCTAAAGTAAAATAAAACAAATATTAAGTAAAATATAGACTTTCACAAATTCTCAAATTAAAATAGCAATATAAATAAAATAAAATAATTCTTAAATAAAAATTAAAATTTTTGTGTGCATGTATATATATAGTAAATAAAATAATTCTAAAGTAAAATAAAACAACTCTTGAGTAAACTAGCCTTTCACAAATTCACAAATTCTGGTTGAAAGAATGAACCATGATTGAAAATAAAAGATATAAGTTTAAGACAATCAATAGAATGTTTGAAGTGCACTCATTTATTATAATTTTAAAAGTATGGAACTAGTAGTTGTAAGAGAGGACCCAATAGTTGAACAAAATATGCCCATTACATTCAAAAAACAACAAATCATATGATGTCACATTGACAAACCAAAAAATATGACTAAATTCACCACTATTGGTCTAACTTTTTTTAGAGGTCTATTATGACCCCTCCAAAAAAACGTGTCGTCCACGTGACAAATTGATGTCTAACGTGTTAAAACGAAATATTTAGGTTGTCCAAAGCAAAAAAGACATTTTTTTTTTTTATTCAGATGACATGGCGCACCAAGTAAAGGGGAAGTTAGGGTGACCCACTGTGGGTCCCTCTCCCCTATACAGATAAAAAATTAATAGTAAAAGATGAGATGGCAAGGACAGTTGATACAAGTATAGCATTTATGTTAAATGCTGTACTTGCAAAGGACTCACGTCAAACGCACAGTGAGTTATATAAAGAGGCAGCAGCTCTCGTACCAGCAGTAGTGCAAGGACCACAGCTTAGATATGTGGTACTGGAGGATTAGCAGCTGCAGGTACAAGTGCTTCATCAATAGTATTGGTGTCTTCTCCTTCCAGCTTACCCACAGCTGCAGCTGCGACCACTGAAAACGTCCCTAGGGCGTCAACCCCGGCTGGTTCAGATGCTGTCAAGTTTGCTGTGTTGCGAATTAACTAGAACCCAATCAAAATCAAACAAATAGAAGTACAACAATAGGATGAACAAGAATAACAGGTATTCAACTCACATAAGCATACCTACTTAGTTCAACAAAAAATAATCTCAATTTTAAGGCTCATTTTCTATTTCAAATCCAAGCATAAAACAAAAATAGAAAATAACAAGGGAGAGGACTTATCTCTCCATAGAGGCTTGCTAGAAATGAAATTGTTCTCCTCCAAGCTTGCTTCCATTCTTCCAACTCCCAAGACTAAATTGTTCTCCGAAGAATCCTCTCCCATCATGTATGAAGAATAACTTATAAAAGCTCAAAATGAGAGCTTTTATAGGAGTGCCATGTCACTCTTCTCTATTCAATGTGAGGAAGACACATGGCACCTCTCTAACCCCTACACTCACCTTCCTCACATCACACAAAATGGACATGACTACTCGTATAAATTCACATGGGTCTCAAATGGATATGACCACTTCTGTGAGTTTGCATGGATTTCAAATGGACAAGACTAGTTACTCATGT
Organism: Cunninghamia lanceolata; assembly: GCA_027924645.1. Taxonomy (NCBI): domain Eukaryota; kingdom Viridiplantae; phylum Streptophyta; class Pinopsida; order Cupressales; family Cupressaceae; genus Cunninghamia; species Cunninghamia lanceolata. The sequence continues at coordinate 348,803 of BSBN01000828.1, forward strand.
GAATTCACATGGGTCTCCTTGTAAAGGCATGGTATTCACTTCCTAATCTACACATTTGAAAAATCATAAATTGACTTGGTTTTGTGCCAAACACCTATGCCTTCATAAATGAGAGCTCTTTTAGAGATCCCTTAAAGTACCTATCCACGCCCCTAAAACACATCCTACACAATTCTTTAAGTACACTACCCATAGATACTTAGGTTGGGGTCCAAAAAAAAACATTTCAATACTAAATTCCACCTTTTTATACTAATGAAAAATAACCTTAAAATTTCTATATGATTTTTCACCCTTAAAATTTCTATATGGGTTTGCACTCTTACTCACACATTATAACACATGAAATACACCTCATCACTATTACATGAACTAGGGCTCCAAAAATAAAATTTAAACACTTAAAATAATGTAGTTCACACTTAAGGGGGTTTTAGTCCACATTAGGCTATATGACATTTGTCTCATCAGAATACATGGTTAAAAGGCATTGCTTCACAATGTGAAGCATGTTAAAATTAGGTTCTTGATGATTCTTACGTTCTCCTATTGGTGATTACACATGCACACTTATTACAAATATTAATATACCCATAGTGTATATGGAGAAGCAACATAATTAGAATTATACTAATTATACTATTCAATTGTAATAATTAAAGTAAATCACATACTTAATAGCTGTGAATTATCATAATCATTAACATCAAAATCATATTTCAATTAACTTTAGTGCATACTGATTATATTCCATCCAATTCACAATAGAAATTAAACTATCAATTAAGACCATGAAATCCTCGTTGCCCATGCTCAACCCATAGAGACATGTCTTGATAAATCCATCATCATTTTCTAGCTAGTATAGAAGTGTCTAGGCTTCTTCAATGGTAGCTATTCCCAAGAGAAGCAAATCACTCTCACGCAACAGCTTTGAACCATATTGTAGTTGAGGACGACGCTACCCATAGAATGGGCTACAGTAAATCATTATAAATCAGCCTATGATTATTGATCCTCCAAACCTTTGCCTACTTTCACATGAAAGAATCTTATCACATCCATACCTAAACATCCCATTTTCTTTTTTAAAAAATAGCAAAACTCAAGTGTATTATCAATGCAGACTTCATACAAGGTAATAATCAAACAAATTATCCAAGTGCATCTCTAAATATTAGAGACAAGCTTTTAACCTTTCAAGCACCATAGTTGCAATGTTTCTTTTTAGTAATGGGCCACCCATGCATAACTGTCGTTCAAATGTATCGTCTCCAATCCCTAGAAAAAGGTTATTTTTATAAATTTCAATCATGTAATCTTTTGACATCATATTAGATCATAAACCCAATGACCCATCTACTAAACTACACATGCAGCATAGTAAAAGAATACCTTAGTTCTAAGTTTATTCATAACTAAAAGCTTCTGAAACATGCGGTCAATATAAATTTCTAATGCACACACACTCCTTATGAAAACTAGAATGTCATCTAGGACTAAAGAAAATTAGTTGAATTTCAATATGAAGTTTTAGAGAATTCATGAGTGAATTTCCTTGATTCTAATGAAACCCCCAAAGTCGTTGGAGAATGGTTTTCATTCACTAAGAGACCAAAATCATTCCCAATATATAATAACTTTCATCATTAGCTTATTTTACTGATCCAAACAGAAACAAGAATTGCTAAACATCTACATCACTGAGATATTGTAATGCATCTCACTTAAGAATCAAAATATGGAAAGAAATAGGCATGCTCAAACCTTTTTAACATAATATGCTAACAATCTCAAACAAGATTAGAGAAAAAAAAATCATAATTGGCATTAGCCTTAGGACAATACACTTGTACCCCAAAGTATAGTTATAAACAAGCTTTTGGTAACAATACACCATCCAATACACTTGTTCCCCAATGTGTATTTTGAGTTCATCAGTTTTGGTGAAAATGTAATCACATATGCTGCATATTGAAGAAGTTTGATAGCATTCCTTTGTGCAATATTATGCACACAAATAATCATAAAATTGATACACAAGTAACATACTCTTAAGATAAATTTGCAAGATCATCAAGGCAATATATCTCACATAATATGGTGATAATTCCCATACAAGATTGGAGAAAAAAATGCATGATTGGCATTAGGTCAAAGACAATACACTCATAAGCCAAAACCTAGTTAGAAATAAGCTTTTCGTAATAATAAACCATCAATAGACACTTGCACCCCAATATGTGATTTGTGTTCATAGATTTTGATGGCCATATGTAATCACATATTCTGTAAACTTCGGAAGTTTGATAGCATTCCTTTGTGGAGTATTCTGTGCATAGCCACACACGAGTAACATGCTTTTAAGATAAAGAAATGGAGAGCAAGAGCAACGTTTTAGGGTTTCTGGATGCAGGGGAGGTTGACATGGAGACGATGAGGATGGCCCAGACAATGAAGATGAGGAGATTTTGGATGAGTGGGCGACCTCTTTTGATGAGGAAGAGGATGAAATTATGTTAGATTTGTGGTTTTCTTGGACGCGGCAGCCCTCCTTTGCTGGGCAGGGTGATCTTGGTTGTAGGCTTTCACGAGGGTTTCTTCTCCAGAAACTTGCTGCTGCTTCCTCCATGTCTATCAAGCATGTCTTGGGTAGTAAGGAGGCCTCTGTTGTCTCGTGGGTTTTGATGGGTATGGCTTCATTCGTGGGCGTCGTTTGATCTAGGGTCTCTAGTGTTAACAGTCTGAAAGGAGGTGTGCACTCTTCTTGCACAAATGCTAACGAAGCTATTGAAGCTGTTAATCCAATGTTTGAGGAATGATGCATGCATGGTGCGGCTGCTGAGGTAGGAGTTGTCCTGCTTGAGGAGGTTGTTGGTGTTGTTAGGAAGGAGTCTAGAGTAGCATTAGAGATTAACACATAGGCTAAAGAGATTGTTGATATCTCTCAAATACCTGTCGTTGATGCTGCTAAGGGAGAGGCTTTAGTAGATAACCAAATCATCATACCTGATTCGCTTATTGAAAGGGCTACTGGGTGGCTCTGTAACTCACTTGTTGGGAGATTTTGTAGAAATTGCCCCAATATCGAGGTGGTTAGAAGGTGGACACTTCAAAGTTGGAGTCTAAGGGGGCAAATTGAGGTGGTTGCTTTGCCGAATGGTTTCTTCTTGTTCTCCTTTTCAAACTCTGAAGATTGCTCAAGGATCCTTGTTGGTCCTTAGTTTCTTGGGAAAAATGGTCTTTGCCTACAAAACTGGTCACCGTGCTTCACCCCTTTAGTGGCTTGTAGTAAGAAGTTTCTAGTTTGGGTTAGGTTGCCAGGTCTCCCACTGGAATACTGGGATGAGGAGATTTTTTTGAGTATTGCCAATTCTATTGGGCAATTTTCTGGGGGCGATATGGTTACAAAATTTAAAAGGCGCTTTCTATTTGCTAGATTTTGTGGGTTTGTGGAAGCTGATAAGGTACTCCCTTCTAGGATTACCTTATTATCCAAGTTTGGTAGTTGGGTTCAGTAGATTGAGTTTGAACACTCTCATGTTGTTTGCTTTAGCTATCACAAAGCTGGTCATTTTGATGTTGCTTGTCCAAGTAGAAAGAAGCAACATCTTGTTTGGAAGAGAAAGGAGTGCATCCCGCCTAGTGGATGTACTTATAATGGAAAATAGGGGAATTTTTGAAGATAGTAGTGCTGTAAAGAGGACTCCTTCGGTTGATATGCAAGATAATGGGAAAAGGGACAATGGAGATATGATGGAGACTCCTTTGGCTGAGGTGCAATGCGATTCTGGGACCTTGAGTGGCCCTTTGGATTGTCCTAGGTCTTCCAAAAAGAAGAGATCTGAGCATATTGTCAAGTTGAAGATGTGTACTCAACTCTTTGGTGAAATTTGGTTTCAAACCACCCTGATTTTCTTTTGTTGGGTTGCTTGGGGTCCTCGAACCTTTGTCTATTTGTCTCGTTGTTGAGCTAGTCCTGCATTGCTCTACTATTAGTTGTTCTTTCTAGTTTTGTTGGGCTTCAATGCTATATCTTTTCTCTTGTACAAGGGTCTGGGCCCTTTCAAAATCCCTGCTTACCTTAATCAAAAAAATGCTTTTAAGATAACATTTGCAAGATCATGAAGGCTAAATCTCTATCATTATCAACTTATGTTTTAAAGGTTACAATAGAACGCAAAATTCCCTCTACAACCTGTGCCCCTATCCTAACTTCAAATTTAATGCATTGCATACACTTACCATGTATCTTGCTAATAAAAGAACATGGTGTTACAGTGCAGCAAATATTCATCATGTTTGTTTTATGTACAAACATTAACATAGTACAAAAGTTTGCCCTTCTATTCAACAAGCTCTAACTAAATACTCTGTGATTTCTAATGAAAAGAAGTGAATTAACCAACATATTGCACCCAGATTTATGCCACCTTTCCTGGTTAACCATTCACTAGGTCCATATATTTTTGAAGTTAAAATAAAATGGATTCAATCTGATCTTCTGACACTTTCTCAAGTTTGTACAAAATAAGCAAAGCCTCTTGTAAAATACTACAACCAGTCCACCAAATTTGTGTCAAATTTCCTGGTCAATCATACATCATATTGATGTCTGTCTATTTTGGAAGATCTAAAAATGCCTTCTATCTAATCTTCTGACTCTTTCTATGAAAACCCTGTATTTTTGTAGAACCTCTTGTTCAATGTTAAAAACTATCCATCATAGAAACATTTCTTTTTCAAGTATTTTTAAGAGTGTAAATATACCTATCTTCAATTTTTCTCCCTTGATCTTTATGATGTCAATAGCCCTAGGCATAAGATATGCAAAATGTATAATGTAGAACATGAGATCCCACTTTGGAGTTTAACGTCTAGTTGATACCCTTTTGAAATAACAATCAAAAGATTAAATGGCAATATTATAACTGAAAGTGTATAACTACAAAATTTGGTTTATATGCATACCATACATTTATAATATAAGGTTGTGGCCATCTTCATAGAATTATAAATATTGATAACACCTTTTATGGTATGAGCCTACACTCTTATAGCCCACTCATTTCTAATCAAATAATTGCATAATTTAAAATCAAGCATGCATAAATAGTAAACATTATTTTACCAATTGACATCTTTGCATGACATCTCTCTAGATGTTCACTCATTTCTCACTCTCTATGAGGAAATTGAGGCTATCCATGATAGCATCTACATACTGTATATGCAAATTACTTCGATGATTGGATCTCATCCTAGAGTCCTCAATTCATACATTATTCAACACGATTTTTTAACATCTAAGGAAGCATCATTGTTTGAGAAATTATCATCAAGGTTCCATCAATATCTAACTTGATTGACACTGTGTTCTAATTGAAAGTGTTTCTATTGATAGAATTTGGTGTTTTACAACATACTGCTTGTAAATTTCCTTTATACTCACTGGTTTAGACATTGTTAAATTCTCTTCAAGCAAAACCCTTTACCTAATATACTTTACGTTTTTAATCAATCAATTCCACAAGTTGAAATGGAGCATAGATATCAATGGCACCAATAGTTGACATCTCTATGTAGCATCTCTCTACATACCTACTCATTTCTGACATAGGGTTTATGTGTCAATCCAAAGGAAATCCAAAAGGATTTGAGAAAAATAAATAACTTCAGTCCAAAATGTAGGAGTATCATCTATCAGAAAAATAGCTGCAAAAGAGACTAGACATGGAACTCAACATCTCTAGTTTCCTCTGTCAGCAATTTCAGTTTATCACTTCCTTGGCAATGATTAATGTTGATGTTCAAAAACACTATTATTTAAATCTCTATCTTTTTATTTATGTTAGGAATTTTATTGCCACACAATGCCAAAATCAATTGGAAAGATGGGAAGCAACAAAACATCTAAAATTACTATCGACAATATGCGAGAAGAAAACAAGAAACAAACTAAGTTGAGATTAGAGAAAATCCAACTGTTAGACAAACTTAATTGAGGTTAGAGAAAAAAACAACTCTCAACACAAGCCAAGGAATATCAAAATGAGTTTTTGGAAGCACATATTCTGTTGCATTTCTTAAACATAAAATTCTCAAACAAAAAGAGCCCAAAGGTTCTTAGTGTCAGGTTTTAGGATTTGGTAATATTCAGTTGTGCTTTGAATTAGATAATCAGGAAGGGCCTGTACCCTTACAAAGAAGCCAAAAGGTGAACTAAGTGAGTTTCACAAGCAATGAAATTAGGAAATAAAACATGATTTTGGAATGGCTCGTACCCTTGAACAACATAAGGCAGCCCCACTGCGAAAATAAGGACCAAACAATAGGAACTAGATGACACTAGAACTTGACCTAGCGAAATGAATACCTTTGACTCAAGGGTGCAAAGTAGACATAGACTTAGGAAGACCTTTCTTCCTTCTTTGAATAATGGTCCATGAACTCAAAGAGTCTAAGTCCACAGAACAAGGAGAGAGAGAGAGGGGAATCCTCATCAAATTCCACTAACACAAATGGAACACGAGAAGTGGGGGTACCCGATGATTGAACTATCTACATTTGAATGGGAGGCCCTCATACTCAAGAAGTTGTAACCACAACCTATCCCTAACCTATAGAACCAACCCCCCATGAAGGGGTTTGGAGATGTCAATATCGACTAGAATGCGGGCAAACGGAGTGTCCTATGAAAGAGGTTGTAGAATCCATCATCAAGAAGTGGCCGATAGCATTTCCAATGTCCTCATAGCAGTAATCTCCCAACACTAAAGACGGAGATTCAGGAGCCTAACCCAAGTTGGCATGATGTTGAGAGGCTTGGTGATAGGGTTGAAGGAGCAAGATTAGGGTTTAATAGATAGGGAATGTACTCCCCACATCAAAACCTGTTCGTTCAGCACATTATCCTACTCCTCAGGGGAATCAAAGGACACCACAAAGAAACCCCTGGCACATGGGAACAACTCAAGTTTGGCCACCACCAAGGGCTTCCAAGTCTCCAAGACCCAGCTGTGAAGATCTAGCAGGGATGGCCACAGGTTGTTGAATCTGTAAATAACCCCAATACGCTCATAATATTCCTCATTCTCAATAACATCCTACCAGCACACCACAATTGGGGGAGGTAGAACAAAGGGCATAGGAACTACTCTTGGAGGGTGAGCAGGAATCTTCCAGGAAGAAATCGTTTCATCCACTTCAAGAAAGAGGGCCCTGAAGGAGCCACGCCCTCCTCAAGGGACACTAAATCTGTTGGGCGTCGAAGGAAAGCCCTTTACAGGAACAACAAAGGTTGCCATAGGAGGAACCACCTTCAGAACATACATAACCTCATCGCTAGAGACCCCCAAACTAGTAGCCGCTCCAACCTGAGGTTGGACTACACCCATGGATGGGACCCCGAGGGCATGAGACTCTTGCTCTGCAAATGAAATAACATCACGCTCCTTCTCTGCATTCAAAAATCTATCATGCAGGAGCTCCATCTCTAAAAAATTTTAATGTAAATTATTCAGTTGTGTTATGCCTTAATATAATTTGTTATATTGGTGATGGATGTCTTGATGTTCAAAGCTATTTATATGGTTCTATGATGTTTGGATACAACATGATTAACTTCCTAAGAGGTTTATCTTGTCATATTTTTTGATATATTGCTTCAATTCTACATGGCACTTAAGTCTCAGTTCATGTGAGTGATGTGTAAACTGCATTTATTAATTTTTCCATCTAGCTAATTTAAGAACTTATTTATCTAAACACCAAATTAGGTCAAATCCAAAGATCTCCAACTACTAGCGAGCCATACAAATGTAGTATATTTGGTGCACACAAATGAGGACATGACAGTGGAGAGGTTCTACATGAGCTCATGTAGATACATTGATCACATTTAGTTTTGCAATCAAGTTTGGAAGTAGCCTTGGCAAGTAACATATGTAGTTTCATCACTTCATTTCCTAACATAAAATTTAAAGTGCTGGTTTTATGTAGGGTTTTATATTTGCCTGGTACACATCTTGGTTAAATAGAGTTGTTGTTTGTACATGGTTTTGACTTTACAGGGTTCGACTACTGTGGCACTTACTTTAGATAGACCACATCTCTTTGAGGCATTATGTCAAACAATTCCTGTGCCTTATCTAGGCTTCCACATTTTGCATACACATCTACCATGAAAGTTGTAACTACAACATCTGCAACATCTGACAAAATTTCTATATCCATTATGCTTTGATGGATGTCCACACCCCGTTCCAAAGTTCCCATTTTGACACAAGCAAGGAGGATGCTGGTAGAAGTTGTGGAATTTGTCTTTACAGCCACCAGTTACATTTATTTCAACATTTTCTTGCATGTCTACCAAGGCAGTTGCTACTATAACATCTAAAAAAAATTATGTCTTCCTTTATCCTTTAATATATGTCCATGCCCTGTTCCAAAGCTCCCATTTGTTGGGATATGGTGTTATACACCATTGCATAATTTGATATATTTTATAATGTTGTAATTAAATAATTATTTAGTTGTGATGCACCTAGGTGGTGTGGTTAATCACACTATGTAATTGTTTGGGTCCACTTTATGTTGTATTGTAACATTGGGATATTATTTGTATTATTTGATTTATTGGGAAAAGTTAGTACCAATAGTCAAATGTGGGGTCAAGTGGTTTTGTGTTACCCATGGTTTGGGGCAAATGGTTTTCTCAATGTAATGTGTGAGCTTATATTATAAAAGCAAGCACAATGTTATTTTTGAGGTTGGCTAGATTATTCATTATAGGTGAATGGGAGGTTTTGTGAGAGGCTGTCATTGTATTGAGCTCTCTCTTGTAAGTGCATATTGTGAAGCATGGCAAACTTGATATGTGGATTCATGCTTGTACACATGGAGGTTGCATTGGAGGTGCTTGAAGCTTTAGGTGTATTCATTGTAACTCTTGTATTGCTTTACTACTGAATAATATATGGAGTATGGATGCTTTTGGAGGCTGGATTTTTCCCTGTAAAGGGGTTTCTTAGGGTATATCTTGTGTTCCCTTGTTGCTTGTTCATTTGATCTTTGCATTATGGTAATTTCTGCATCTTGTTTCTCCTATTGGATTATGTGGAATTGATTAAATTAGACATGCAAATTTCTAACAGTTGGTATCAGAGCCATGTTTATGCTTGAGGGAGGTGTGAGCTCCCTGAATGCGTATAACTCTTGTATGTGTAGATTAGGTGCAAAATAGAAGCCATGGCAATGCATGGAAGAATTGAAAGCATTACAAAGTTTTGTACAGGTTGTATTGCAGATTGGGGGTTCTAGGTATTGAAGATTTGTTGTGCATGTTGTAGATCTGGTAATTGAAAAATCATGGTTGAAGAGGGTTTTTCTGGTTTGGCTTCACGAGTTTTTTGAGGAAAAAATTTCATAGATGACCTCCTAGGAAAAAATGAACCTTGCCATTGAGTCCAAGAGGCTTGAGAGATGAAGATTCATATAAAATTTGCCTATGTTTGGTTACTAGACAAAAATGCAAAATTTTTTAGACTCCAGGTTCGCTGGTATGACCGTATGGCCGTCGCAGTGTGCAAAGGTATGCTGAATAAATTTTTTTTCCTATGCAATGTCTTTTCTAATTTTCTATGGTTTTGAAAAAAAAAAATTGATCAAAAATTAAAACTATAGAAAAGCTTTTCGAAAAAAATTTAAGATATGGAAAAAAAAAAAAAAAAAGAAAAAAATTATTGGGAGCGGGGGGGGGGGGGGGGGGGGGGGTAGGCGGTATGCAGACTACCGTATCCCCTATCCCCTATGCAAAATTTGCAGAGGGTACCAATAGGATACCACCAACGTACATCGGTCAGCTCCCCCATCCCCCATCTTCCCACCGGCAGTCTGCAAGTCCCCCTCACGGGGGTTTTAAACTTTAGATAAATTTATTAAAAACTTTGAAGGCGGCCGAGAAATTTCAGCGGGGGACATTTTAATTTTTTTTTATGGCAATTAAAAAGTATTATTGTCAACAATTATAACATTTGACATTTCAGACTTTAATAAAAAATATTAAACCTCCTATGAAATGCATTTCAAGTCCGATGAAGACATTAAAACAATTTTGAAAACAATTTCAAATCAGCCTGTCAAAGACATATGATGATGTCAGTAGTTAGCCCCACCACATCAGGTCTACCATCTTCCCAGTTAGCGCATAGTCACACTTGCGTCAGCGATGACGTCAACATTGCACCAAGGCTCACAGGGGTCCACTTTTAGCCCTAGGAGTGCCTTTTCTTCCGAGGGGCATAACTTTCACCTACAATATCAGGTTTTTGACTTCTTATAGGCATCGGAAAGCTCTCTCTATGAACTACGTAGTGGTATAGGTTTCATGACCATATTTTTCTATTTACATCAGAATTTGGTGCCTAAAACTTGCATTGCTCTGGTACATATTTATGCTCATAACTTTTGCATACGGAGTCGGATTTGTGATTTTGGATAGGCGTTGGAGAGATCTTGCAGTGTACTACAGTTTGAATCATGTAGATTTTTAGTTTGGTGTGTAGAAAGAGTTTTGTACTTGTTTGATCACTTGTAAGAGCTTGAGATTTAGAGTGCGTTTATGAGTGCATTCAAATGGATATTTGGGCACAAACTTGTGGGAGTTCTTGTTGTTATGAGACCATCAGTATGGTATAGTAGGTTTTCAGATTTGGTGCTTCCTAATAAAGGTTTATAGGTTTTTTTTAGAGTTACGACTTTGATGGAGACATGTATAGGTTGTCTTCTATTTTGAGGACATGGTTGATACTCGTGTGAGACTTGGAGTCTCGTTTCAGTGGGAGTTGAGTATAGGTACAGTGATGACAATGATTATGGTGTCATGGATATACTTTTGCATTGGCACAACATGATTATGAATGCGATTGACAGGTATGGGCTATGATGTTCAATTCATGATTATAGGTGGTGTTGTTATAGGGGATTGTTCTTATTTCCTGGATGATTGATTAGTTCCTTGACTATGGTTACTTGTTTGTGGACTTGTTGGCAAATCTAATCTAGAGTTGATTTGGTGTTTGAGTCTTGGAGTCTATAGTTTATCTCCTTTGATATCTTAGTTTGGATATTACCATTGTGATGATGAGTTTGTATGTGACATTTGTTTTGGATCTACGAGTTATGTAGTTTTGTAGGATGATCACCTATTTAGCTACAGTGAGATGACTCAGATGTGGACTATGTATATCCACCAAATTGATTCAGTGTTTATGTAGACTTTGTTGGTTGGCCTTGTCTGTGGTCATTTGTGCATAGGTATGTTGCTTTGGGATAAGAGGATGGATGATTAGAGTGCCTGGATAGTCAGTTGTTGGGACTTGCAGCATGTTTATCATGATGTCATGGAGAGCTTGGATACATGGTTTTATGTTAGCTTTTGACAATGATGAGTTTATCTTGTTGTTTGGAGATTTTGGTTTTACTAGACCTTTTGGGAGCTATTAATGTTATAGTGGTATTCCTTGATTAGTTTGGAGCCATGGATAATCTTCGTTTAGGAGACAGTTACTTTGTTGTCATGGATAGCTCGGTATCACAGTTTCACTGGGAGCTTTGGCAACATGTTGGATTCATCATACGTGATGGATGATCTTCTACAGTGGATGTTGGTGTCATGGAGGAGCTCTTCGTTTTGAGAGTTCTTTGACATTTTCAGTTCTGTTCATAGTAGATAGTTATCTTCATATGTTTGGAGATGTTGACATCTTGGTTTACCATGGAGGACTTATTTAAGTCTTTGATTGAGGTGTCGGTTTATGATTTGTCAGCTTGACATGTTTATCCTTTGTTTAGAGATGTTGATATTATGTCATGGTTTACTCTTGATGCTAGATTAGAGTTTTGGCATGATACATGTTCTCTTGAGATAGGATGTATGCATCATTGTACGCTTTGTTGCATGTGATCTCTTTGCAGGAGATGGTTAGATCATGATGTCATGATGGGATTCTTAATTATGCAAATGTGCAGTAGAAGCATTGATAGTGGTCTTATTTGTTCTCTTGGCATTGAGTACTTTGATCATTTGCTTGATAACTTCATGATGGTGCTATGTTGCATTTGGAGTTTGGCATGTATTGGTCAGTTACTGGTGCTCACGGATACTTGGAGATGTAGGTGAGGATAGAATTCTCTTTTGATTAGAGACACTTGTTGAGATGGTTACTCTTTGGAGGTTTCAGAAGATAGACTGAGGAGCCTTACACCTAGATACAGACATGAGTTCATTATAGACTTAGAGGAGATTGTTCTTAGAGAGAGTCATTGTGGCTTGGTGTATCCTGGAGGAGCATTCTCATTCCCCACTCTTGGTCTACTTGGTGGTTTATCATCTATGAGGTATTGCCCATCCTTTTAGATGTATTTTTCTTTATGTTTCATCTTCTCATAGATATAGATCTTGAGCTACAATTATTGGTTCTAGAGGGTTCATTTGAAGGATGTTAGCATGGTTATCTCCTTGTTCATATGGATTGATTTATGATGTTCATTATGAGAAGTTTAGAGATGTGATTGGGCTTATTCCTGGTTATGGAATGGTTATGTGTTTGATCTACCTTGATTACAGAGGCTTACATCTATGTTGGTTACATGTTATATATGTTCATTTGATCTTATGAGATTGAATGGTTGGGTGTTGTTGAGGCTTTTCATTTGGGGTTGTAGAGGAGATCATACTTGACACAGCTTAGCACTTTAAGGTGTTTGTAGAAGGACATTATGATTTATAGGTATTCTCTCTTTGTCTTATGGCTATTTCCTAGAGGATCATGTTGATATGGTTGGACTTGGGAGAGTTATGGTGACATGTTGTGAGATAGTCTGCAAGGATTTATCATGCATATGTGGATCATTGTGATTGTTCTTGGTACTACATTGGCTTGTTGATTAGCCACACCTTGGTTTGAGTGATGTTTGATAGACTTGGTATGTCTTGGATTTATTTTTAGATTTGGCATTACCCATGTAGTGGGAGTTCCTAGATGTATGTATTCTTCATTGGCAGGTTTTATTCATGGAGCTTGTTATTGCAATAAATGGGTTAGATATGTTATTGGCATGCATTTATTGATGTTGTTGATACCTATGAGCTATGGATGGTTGGATGTATTAGCATATGTTGTGGGTACTATTTCCATTCATGTGGGTTTTTTACCTTTGACAGTAGCTTGGAGCCTTATGTTATCACTTGGATTTGATGCTTGTGTTCTTTAGATTGGTGCATCTTCACCTTGGCATGTTCCTTTTCTTCCATAGTTGGCATGTTGGAGGATGAGAGGAGTTCTTGCTTGAGATGGTGGTCACTTTGATTTTATTGCAGGTATCTTGATGGAGCACGAGAGCATGCCGGAGATTCATGTGATTTCATGTTTGCCTATGATGATGTATTTCATTGATTGACCCTTATACAATGTATACAACAAGTGGGAGAATGCTGGGATATGGTGTTGTACACCATTGCATAATTTGATAAATTTTATAATGTTGTAATTAAATAATTATTTAGTTGTGATGCACCTAGGTGGTGTGGTTAATCACACTATGTAATTATTTGGGTCCACTTTATGTTGTATTGAAACATTGGGATATTATTTGTATTATTTTATTTATTGGGAAAAGTTAGTACCAATAGTCAAAGGTGGGATCAAGTGGATTTGTGTTACCCATGGTTTTGGGGCACATGGTTTTCTCAATGTAATGTGTGAGCTTATATTATAAAAGCAAGCACAATGTTATTTTTTAGGTTGGCTAGATTATTCATTGTAGGTGAACGAGAGGTTTTGTGAGCTCGGTTGTCATTTTATTGAGCTCTCTCCTGTAAGTGCATATTGTGAAGCATGGAAAGTGATGTGTGGATTCATGCTTGTACATATGGAGGTTGAATTAGAGGTTGGAACTTCTAATATTGGGGCATAAATATTAGAAGAAATCCAAGAAGTGTCATCCCTTAGGTGAAAAACTAAGTTGCAACACGGTTAGAATCCTCATATAATGCCACCCCTTTAACCACTTTAGGATTCCAGCAAGTGGCAATGCCACCAGAATCCCCTTCAACACTAACCCCATGAAAATTGCTATCCTTAAAGAACCTATTATTAAATTTACTTATCTTAACAACTTGTAGTTTAGTTTCCTGTATTAGTAAGTTATCTGGTTTATGCTCCTAGATAAGGTTCATAAGGAGATCTTGCTTATGGGTATTATTCATCCCCCTGACATTCCAAGAGATTATCTTCGTTTCCTCAAATTGGGAGTGCTTTTAGAGCACATGCTTGGGTTGGTTTGATGTAAACCATTAGCAATTTCTCTCTTAATGACTCTCTCCCTTGTATCTCTTGAAGTGAGTTTACCTTGGGTTTTAGGATCCGATCCAAAATCTACATTTTTCTTGTTTCTAGTAAGGATCCCCCTTCTTTTCCCACCTGGGGGAGTTGATATCAACTTTATATTGTTCTTTTTCACTTTAGCCTTGGATTGGATGTTCACATTAGTGAGTTCCTTCTTCTCATATGGTTCCTTACTCTTTCGCTCCAAGCCTAACTCTCTACTATTATTAACCATATTGGCTCCCCCCGGTATAAAGACTTTAGAGGAGAGAGACTACTCTCCAGATCCTCCTCAATCATCATTTCATCCCTAGACTACTCCTCTACCCCAAGAACAAATTGGGGAGGGGTTTCCTTCTAAGGGGAGGAACTACTATACTCCTTTAACACATCTTGACCATCCAACTATGTTTTCTCATCAACAACACTCAACTCTTTATCTATAATTATTTCATCTTCTTCAAAACTAGGGTTTTGTTTCAATGAGGTAAGATCCAATGGCTTTTCTATATTTTAATTTTGAACCTCAATGAGGCTCTCCATCTGGGTGGGGGGATCTCCCATTAACATATCCACTTTCCAACCAGTCCTTTTTCCTTCCAAATGTGATGCTATGGTTTGGGTTTCTGGATAGGACACTACTTTGTCCAATGACCAACTTTATTACATTTGAAATAGGAAAAGGGGATGGACTCAAACTCCACTAATTGCTTCTAGACCCCTAACTTAGACTTGATGTTAATCGAAGAAGGGAGGCTGGCAGATTGTTCAATGCACATTCATATCATCATAAAACCAACCTCCTTCTCGAGACTATCATAGCATCAATGGTTAGGAGTTGGCTGAAGGCGCTAGTGATACCATTAAATACCTCTTCATTGAAAAACTCCATCGGTAGAACAGTAAAACTTACCCACACTAGGGAAATATTAAACAAGATTTTAGTTGGGTCAAAACTTGTATCCCATTTTCTCAAAACCAAGGTTGTCTTGTTGATAAACCAAGGTTCCTCTGCCAAGATGTTACATAGGTCTTCTTCACAAGAAAATGGAAAGGATAAACACATTTTTAGCATGGATGCGATATCCAATTGACCTTTAGTCCTCCATCTCTTAGTGGCCCAAGCCCTAACTCTTTTAATATTAGGTCTTGGCCCCATGAATCCTCCTATCAAAGTCATCTCCATATTAGAGACACCTTTATCAAAAATGTAATCTAGGATACAAATGGAGAGCTCTCCCAAGAAAGGATCATAATCTACCTTCACCAGAGGGGAAGAGATTTTCCCTTTGGGTTTTGACCCTAAAAGAGACAACCAACAAATGGGTCTTGATTGCTTCACCGGTGAGTCTCCCATCGCCTGGCCATTATTCATTACATTCTTGGATCCCTCAAACTGAGCATCCATAGTGCTTTCACCAACAACTGATAGACCTTGACAAATAACTTTGGGAACCCCTAAAGTTTCTATCTCATAAGGGCCAACCACATGTGATGTCCCACCTAGGTTAGGTGGTTTGTCCAAGAAATCTAACAATAACACAACAGAGCCTTTCATCACATCTAGAGTTAGCACTCCATCATCCTTCCCTATAGATCTTTGTCCTCTATTAGCCTCCCCATCCAAAACCCTACTCCTGTGCACTAAACATATGCCATCTCTTGTTGCATCTATCATCTTCTATTTTATACTATGAGAAGAAAGTTAACATGCATTTATTTAGTTAATGGTAAAAGGAAGATGGTTGAGGGATGTCTAGAGATGGTTAGTGATGGTTTAGAGATGTTTAGGGATGAACATGGATTAATTGGAAATGTTTAGGTATGAATTAGGGATGTTTAGGGATAAGACAAAGAGTGGACAATTTTAGGTGTCTACAGAATCTTGTCACATGTCTTACAAATTAGCCCAAATAATAATATAAAGTAACACTTCAATAGGAAGGTATCAAGCGTTTCTTGGACATATGCTTCACCATATATGTTGGTATTTTTGGTGCCTTTTAGTTGTATTTCAGATATGAACTGTACCCTAAACTTTTAGCCTATTGGCTGAACTCATACTGTACACATTATTATTAGGATGGGTCAAATTTTACACAAGTAGTTTACACAAAGTATTATAATATTTAACTATTAACATATCGTATATAGTTGTCCATACTTTACAACTTAATGCCTTAAGACAAATTATTAACAAGTCTCTTAACCCCTAACCAAGAATTTGATGACTGTCAACTGACACCCAACAATCATTAATGCTTCCTATTATGTATCTTTGATGGAGTCCTTAAGCAATCTCTACCCCTTTCTCCTATGGATATAATGGGTAAACAAAGATCAAAAAGTTCATTACAACAATAAAATATAATTGTAGTTAGATTCATAAATTTAGAGATAATATCCTTTCATCTTTATTGCAACCAAAGTTACTCATTAATTCATAGAATGTAGGAACATGTGTTACCAATTTATTATTAGAGTGTAGAGGACTTTGCTTGGAGGCCAACCCAAGTATCATGCCTACTTTTCCTCCTATCTAACATTACAATGAGTTGTTCAAATTCATAGGGCTATTGGTGAGGTGTGTGGCCATTTAGAGGTCTTCAACCCATTTGACTGGTGCATGGATTCTACCATCTAAGCAATTTTGTAGCTAATTTCTAGAAACAATCTAAGAAAGCCATGGAATCCACCACTTAGCCAATCTAGAAAATATGGCATCCACTACTTTGCCAATCTAGAACTCAATATCACTAGCTTGACCAATTGACACGTGCACAAGCATGCATACATATAGACACACACAAGTCTCTAAACATTTGGGAGGCTACAACCACTCCAACGGGCCCTAGAACATGTCAACAAGGAAATACCTTGATCACAATGTAACACCTTTCTATATACCAAAGCAACACTATCCAACTTTAAAATGAGATAGCAATCATCCTAAGAACACCTTGATAATCAAGGCAACACCTCATTATGGCAAGACACACTATTCAACCTGTAACTAAGATAGAAAATATCCCATCTCTACTAGGATGACCATCATTTGGATTTTTGATTCACCAAAATAACCAATATGTTACTTTATGCTTGAATGACAATGGAGTTCTTCTCTCTGTAAAATGGAAACTATACAACTCCATTGAGGCCTGAAGGTCAATGATCAACAATTTAGTCCATAGAGTCTTCCTTGCCATTGGATCACATGCATACTGTGATACAATAGATCAAACTCATATGCAAGGATCCCAACTTAAACATGAGACCATGAGAATTATGAATTCACAAACATAGAATGGTATATTCACACAACAACCACATTGAGAACTCTAGCATGGACATAGATCATCACAATTTAATAACATCACAAGTCACACACATAATGCACATCCACAAAATATTATTTCATTAGTTTCAACCTAAGCATATACCTCATCTAAACGTTCCTCAACTTCCCTAATCTCAGATATTTTTCACTAATTTGCATGACGAATTGTAGCTACAATTATGGTATCAAAATTACTCCAGGAGTTGAATATGTAGCTACATTTTGCATACATGTCTACCAAACCAATTGCAACTAGCTCTAACAAAATTCCTTTATCCTATATGCTTTGATGGATGTCCATACCCTATTCCAAGGCTCCCATTTGGCATAGCCTAGGAGGATGCTATAAAATTTTGTAGAGTTTGACTTTACACCTGCCAATTAAATTTGGTTGAAAGTTTCTTTTCAATAAATCCATTTTGTTAATATCCCGCAATTAGGGTGTTCCATGAGAACAAATTTCTTTGAGGCATTCTGTCAAACAGTTCACATGCCTTATCTATGCTTCCACATTTTACATCTCTATATCTTTATCTCTCTCTCTATATCCTCCAGGCCGCAGCTTAATATGGACCACAATTCCATTTGAATTTTATTCAGTAAACTTGCTTTCTATGAGAGTTGTTTCCACTAAGGCATGGGAATTTTGTTCTCGAGCCTCTACCTCTCTTAAAATGTTATTGAGTATTTCTTAGCAATGAAATTTCTTACAGTTTGTCTCAGCTAAAACCAGATGCCCTACTATATAGGAGTGTTGTTGGGTCTTTCTCTCTGAATCGACAAATGGTTTGCTAGTTCCTATGCACAAGTAGATTCGGTCAACAAATACAGGAGGTTGCGTGAGCTGCCTCCCCTTCACTTTTGGTTCTACTACACCAAGGGGTGTATCCCTATAGCTAAAGATTTGTCTTTGACTCACCCAATAGAAATATTTATCTTTACCACAACAAGAAGAATACTCTCATGTCTGGACCAAGATTTGCATGATAAATCATAAGTTTGGCAGTGTTCTTGGACATATCTAACTGGTTAGGAATGAGAGTATGCAGGGGTCCTATTTCTACTCATATAAACTAACAGGTTGAAGTTTTGAAATGATTTGTATTATATTTTGGATGCAAGACAGGGGGTTTTGGATCATAATTACTACACAAAGGCAGACCAGTGCCTATCTTAGGGCAAGGAGTCAACTAGACATATACAAAAGAATGATTTGGACTGGCAATCAAGTTTCAAGGGGTTAGGACTAGTATTTGTCTTACAAAAACCACCCAAGACTGAATATTTAGCTACCTCTACTTACACATATCCCAGCTAACATGCATTCTTCTTCATACTTAACCTAAAATAGTTTAATCCACTCCTTGAATGGAAGTCATAGATTAAGCATGCAATACAGAAAGTCTATATTCTAGAATCTGAGTAACCCTTAGCAACCAGATTCAAAAGAAGGGATGCATACAACAAATGGAGACAAACAACTAAACACATGCAACAATGCATTTTTCATATAAACTCAACATGAAATAGAACATGTGTGCAATGTGCATTCAAATGCAACTCATAAACTCCAAAATGAGACAGAATCAGCCAAGAAATGCTCTATTTTTTGTTATTCTCTACAAAAATTGCCCAAGTCTTCTACACCCTGAAAAATGAGTAACATGGTTATGATATAAACCAAGAACCTGTACTCATCAATCAAGTACAATGGTCATTTCAAAATTTTGCCAGATATAGCGCACCATGAGGATGGCGTCTAAAACATTCAATGCAGCTGAGAGAAGAAGAGGAAAGAGCAGGTGAGATTGGGGATGTGCCGCCGCCTGGAGATTTTTCATTAAAAATGGTAGTTGGCTTGTCCCTTCAGACCCATACCTCTACAATTCTGCCATTAATGGCCAACCTACCCATTTCAAGATATAGTGGTTTGCCATTTCTGAAGCTTCTTCTATCTGGAATGTAGTCGCAAACACATACAAATCGATCTCCTTCCACGAAAACTTGAAACATGTCATCGATTTCCTTCTTCCCACTGAGATCTGCGGCTTCAACTCGATCGAACAATCCCAGTTTCCCACTTTGAAAAGTCTCCCACCAGTGAGATTGCGCCACGTAGGCACCCTTTTTCCATCACTGACTTTTCCCTTTTCCATTTTACCCTTTTCGCCTTCAAAAATCTTTGCATGTGCAGTTGTGTATACATACAACTGACTTGGACACATGGCAGCATCTAATTGGTTCTCTATCACTGTGTCTTTGCATCTTCATCGGTCGTCGGAAAGACCCTGGAAGTGTCTGTCGATATGCATTATCTTGTCGATGAGCCATTGTATCCATTGCATCTTTTCTTGCATTTGAAGTTGTATATGTGCAATTGTATATACATACAATCACCACATACAAGCGCGAGCCCCAAATCTTTATAAAACAAACTGAAATCGCATTCGAGTCTGACTTGTATCTTCCCTTTTACACATCGGCATATACAAGCACTTCACCATACAAACTGTGGACTCAATGGTGAATATGCCATATTTGATTTGCCAGTCAGGTCCGCCTTGTATATTGCTTTGAATATGACCCTAGTATGTGCCGATATACAATGCAAACATACATACAAGGAAAACATACAATCACCTCTGCCTGTATCAACTAGAATGCATATTCATTTCAGGTCTGGGCCCTATATCTCGGGATTGTATATCTCATTGTATATGCGATTGTATGCGCTAAGATACAATCACCCTTCATACAATTTGTGGGCCCCAGACTTTGTATCTCCTCCTTTGCATCTTGTCTTTGCATATTTACCTTTTCCATTATTAGCCATCAGAAAGACTATTAGTTGACCTACCGATGCATATTGTTTCGCCGATGATCCTCTTGCATATTTTCCTTGTATGCCACCGATTGATCTTTCCTTGCATGTGGCGAATGTATAGGACCCTTGCATCTTTTCCTTTGCATATCGACCTTGCACATCTGCCTTGTATATTTCATTGTATATGCCGGTTGTATGTCAAACATACATGCAAAATATACATGATTCAATCCTTTACATACAAGCGTAGAATATACCAGGAATCTGTGATGGAAACCTCAATGTACATCAACTTTTCATGCTCGAAATTGCACATACAAGCCCGATATGCATACAAAGATGCATACAACCAATTTTTGCACTTTTTGAAGCTGATTTGACTTATTTTTCGGGCCCACCAATGTACATTCCACTTGCACATTCAAATGTACATACAAACAACAATGCATATACAAAGATACATGCATGAAAAAGTGAAGGCCGACAGACTTAGAAAATTTGAAGGTTTTATAATGAAAATGCCTGCAGATTTTTAGCTCGAAACCTTAACTCCAGGTGCATGCACCAACAAGTGCCATAGGAACCACGTTTTAAGTTTGAAGAAATAATTTTGAATGGAAAAATTATCTGCGATGAACACTCTATGACAAATGGAATTATTGCATACACAAATTCATCCTTTGCGATTAAAAACTTTCACTTGTTGTTTTTGTTAGCATGGTAATGATTTTATTTAAGATTTTCTGTGCATCCCAATTGCTCCAATTACAATATTCCTAAAGAAAAAGAAAAGACTGTTGTAGTGACATTTCATATTTTACTGCTTTTTCCCACATTTGGGAATGTAATTGTCAGTAGTTCATGCACCTTATGTTTGGTTCCATGTTTTACATTCAGGGGAAAATGAATAGAGGTTGAAGTGATAGGGTAGGACAACTAGTTGTTGCTTTTGATGAAACAATGATGAAGCTCTAGATTTCTATTTGTTGTATTTATCATAAGCCTTTAGAAGATGTTTGGATCAGTCATGTGGTTGATAACTATGCAAAGAACCTCCAAACTTGCATACTTGTCATAAATGGTGAGATGTTTATACTTTAAAAGTGTGTTTGTGGAAAATTTGAACCCTCAGTGATATGAATGTGAGTGTAGATTCGCTTGCTCTTTGAATGGACTTTCTTGGGAATTCAATAGGTGTAATATTGAAGGTATGTAGAAGCATCTATAGGAACATTCTGTGTGGTAAACAAATTGTGTTAAACCTCCTTTAGCCTACCCTCTTTTGTATTGATTCAAGATTGAGATTAGCAATGGATAACATTGTATGATTATGTGTTGGTAATCATTCAACCACAATAGAACACCACCATCTTCTTTAGATTCAAGTACCATTGCTAATTTTTCTCATCTAGATATTGAATTGATTGTTAATCAACTATTTGGTTTAGGCATCTTATTATGGCAATGTGTCCTAGCCAATGAAAAGGGTAATTTTGAACTTAGTTTGATGTTTTTTAAATGATGCTGATATGTCCAGTGAGAGGAAATATGATTAGAACTGGTGATAGGTTTGATACCTTTTCTAAACATTTTGTGTACCTTGAGATGGACATTTTGACACTAATGATTGTCATTTGCCTTATATTATATTGCATGATAATTCAGATGGTTTTATATATATATATATATATATATATATATATATATATATATATATATATATATATATATATATGAATGATTAGTAATCTAGATTGTATCTAATGGGTATAGTTTTGGTGAAGTATGAAAATCTTACCATGTTATGTTATAATTGAAATGAGAATATGGCTAATGTTAATGATAAGTCTAGATTAATATTGAGAGCATTTCTATTTGTTGAAAAGAAAATATAGAAACTATTCCTTTTGTTAATATTATCATGCTTCTTTTATGAATGAAAGTGGTATAACCTAAGTTAAGTTTGAAACGAATGTCGACACTAGTTGATCCTTCTTAAAATGAAGACCATGTCAGCAAATGAATTTATCCTTCTAACCTAGTAACTGAAAACACTTAGGATAAAAGACATTAGGTAGCAAAGGTAATGTTGGAATGAAAATCTCAGTTGGACAACCTAAAAGTTGTTGATTAAGGTTCCAAGAATGACGAATCTTAAGGACTCTAGCATAAAATTGTTGTCCTCTTAATGTACTTATATCCAATAACAAGATACAGAACATATTGTTATTCTTTTCTATATATTTTTTATAACACATTATTGAATACAATTATCACTATTATTAGTCGAAAGACTTTTCCATTGGATTTGATTATTAAGATTTTAGTATGTGATGATTAGGACATCTTTGTCTGCTTCAATAGTCCTTGCATGGTATTGTTGGAGGCATTTGACTTGTCGGTTGCCTTATATGGACTAAACTTATAAACGTTGTGGATTGATATGCATCCATCTATGCCAACCATATGTTGATTTTTTTAAATATTTAGACTAGTATTGTTTATAGAATCGCTAAGAGAGTGGACAAGTGCTAAATATAGACATTCAAAGAATAGTAGGTTAATTTTCTATCCTACAACTAATATGTTATATATATAGCATATTCCTTCATGCATGTCAGCTTTAGTTTTATAGATCTTTCAAGAAGGGACAAGCTTCTCTAGTATGTAAGGCTAAGGAAGCATATTGCTTTGTGGTAGAGCATAATATCACTCTAATGATGCTTTCTCTCTCTTCACTAGTTCAAAGATATTTACTATGGTATTCCATCAGATGATGTTTATTTTAATGCTTTTGTAATGAGCTTATAAAGCATTATTAGATGTAAAGGACTAAGTTCTGATTGCATATCAAGAGCTATGTTATTTGGCTTGTTGTTAGATATTCTTTAGAAAAAAATAGCATCTCTAATTACTTTTACGGGTGATTGTTCCTATTTAGAATTTAATTTGTTTAATTTATTGTTTAAAAGTGGATCTAACATTACAAAAAATAGATAATTTGCTATGAAAAATTAAGATAAATATCTTCCAAGAAAATGCAATTAGCAAGTTTGAAGCTAAAACCCTCCTAACTATTTTTTGCACTTACCAAATACTTTAAAGCTAAATCCAGGACATTTGCCAGCATCCTCTATCTGTCAAAACATGGACATCAATCAAACCATAGTGCAAGGGTTTTTTTTCTAGGAACCAACCATGACTCTGATATCTACACATTGAAGAATTTACGTGTAAAATGATTGATTATGTTGTTGACAACCACCCTCTCAACAAAGAAAAAGCCTTTAGACCTAGAACTTGTAATTGCCATAAAATTGCTCTCGCTCCATGCAATTATGAATGATTGTATAGCTAAAATAGAGATTCATGTTATGATAAAAAGGATCTGTTAACTACTCCAAGAGAGCTCACATAATTGAGAAGGCAACATGAAATTTTCATGGCATGTACCATGATTTGAATGGTAATGTGTTCATACCATTAGCCTTGAAATGCTATAAACATTATAGTGTTATATGGTGTGTGATTATGTATGGCGTAGTCATGATCCTACTTGTGTGGCAGTCATGAAAAGTCATATGAAAGAGAGGGTTGTTCACAATTGATGCTTCACTTATTACCAACTGACTACAGTCATTCAAATGAATGGCCTGCACATTTATGTAAAAGTTCTTTTTCTCAAAAACCCATAACATAAATTACACTCTACTCCTAGTGCAGATGGTAAATAGATGTAGAAATTTACCATTGGTCTTTTAGTATCAATTTACAATTTGCCTGTGGTAGGCCAGAGTACAATGAATCAATTGGTGTAAAACCCAACAATTATTAAAATATTTGAAGCACTCCAAAGACAATTTACAACAAAAGATTCTTTGAAACTTAAATATTTCAAGGTTATTTGAGATTCTGTTGTTGTATATCCACCAATGCCTTTTAGAGCACTTATTTATTTACATGAATATTGTTTGTCTGGCATTCAAGTCACCATACTTTTCCTTGTCTATTAATAGTACCATTTTTAGCAAAACTAAGTTGAAATAGAAACCATGTTAATTGATTGTTCCAATTTGTTGGGTCTAGAGGTGCAACTATAGTTCCTTCCACCTACAAAATATAGGAATTTCACTTAATTGAAGTCTAAACTTAAAAGGATTGCAGTGCCATAATAAACTTGAGTCTAAGAAAATTATATATTAATATGTAATTGAGGTTGTGGGATTATTGAAATATAGATAAGAAATTGAAACTTTTCTCAAAATATTGCTGCAAGAGTATTTTCTTCAATGATTAGCTTTCTCAAGGAAAAATATTAGAAAATTTAAAAACAAGGGTAAAATATAAACCCATTTGTGATGGTAGCCCAAAAAAATGACTATCAAAACAATAAACATTTATCACATTTTGAAAATGGATGCTACCCAATTACTATACTAAGCATTGTATTCAAGGGACAAAATAAAACTGATAAAATTTTTGAGGAACTAAAAATATAAAACTACGGTGCAATATTTGATTGTTGACATAACTTGTTGAATTTGACACTAAAACAAATAGAATCTTATATAATAAATATTTTAGAACTCAATATCTTGTTTACAGTTGTAAAATTGAAGGCAAATCCAAGCTGACAAAAACTTGTGTATAACTTCTATGTACAAGTTCTTCATGCACATTAAAAAAAGCCAACTCTACAAATCATCCCCACTCTCACTCCCTAAAACCTAAGCAAATAGATATTGTCAATCAATATTTACATGAAAAGATAAGCCTAGTACACAAGATCCTTGCAAAACTAAAATGTTTAGTAAAAATGCCTTACTTCTCGGCATTGCCAAAGTTGTAGATGAAGCTTTACAATCTATAGTCCATGCATTTGCAAATGCCTACAAAACCCACATACATTTGCTTCACAATATTTCTCAGGGGCTAATGATATTTAACCAACTATTAAAGTTCAAAGTTGGAACACAACTTAAATTCAAGAATCCCACAAGAAAAATAAAAGAGTGAACACTATTGAAGATAACTCTAAAACTAAGAGCAATCAAGGAATAATTGATGATTTAGGACCTCAGTGCTATCTTGTACTCCATTGCCCACTACACCATATATTTCCACATTAAAGATTGAAGCATCATTAATGCCAACACTACTTAGAGGAAAATAAGCTTCTGCAGGCATGTAAAACATGATGAAGAAAGTTAAGAGTATAGAATGATAAATTGCCCTAGTTGGGGATTTTTGTTAGATGTTATCGTTGCACCTACCCTGGTATGCATGTAAGCAAAATGTGGAAGCATAGACAAGGCATGCAAAGTGTTTTCTAGTATGCCACATCCAAATGCAATTCTGCCTGTAAGAAACATTTTGTCCTACTTGTAACCAACAAATAAAACATTAAAAACCAATTTAATAATTTGTTTCCTCTTTTTTTTATTGGATGAAGTTTTTTCTACAATTTAGACTACTCAAAAATAGTTCTCAATGAGAAAAAGAACTAACAACCAATCAAAAATCCACTTTGTGTCAAGAGCTTTGCATTTAATAAGACTTGATCCCTAGTGGGCTCACTTAGAACCTTTCAACTTCACTCATAGACCAAGGACCCTTTGACATATATACATTTCTATTTTTATTTAGGAAAAAAGAAACCATTTAGAATAAACAATTAATTATTTACTTACATGCATTTTTACACCGAGAGGCATTCTACAATCACAACACGGGTGGAGTTGAAGCGATTCCAAGATTCTGTGTAATTTTATAAGATTCCAATCTCAAAAAAAAAGAAAAAAAGATTTAGATGCATGAGATAATTAAGATAGAGGATCATAATCAAACACCACAATAAATACACCACTAAATATTGCAGCTGCGAGTAATTTATAAATGTTAAGAATAAGAAATAGAATGAGAAATGAAACGCTTGCATTCTAACTGCCACTAATTTACTAGCATATTTATATTAAATATAATATATCTAAAGTACGCTGAGCGATATCCTTCTCGAGGCGCCTAATGTTAGGATTAGTGATTAAAAAAATAGGCGCCTCGAGAAGGATATCTCTCGGCGTACTTTAGATATATTATACTTAATATAAATATGCTAGTAGCAACCGGAGCCGCAAGCCTAATTCTAACACTAATTATAATATATAAAAAAATATTATATTAGATATATCTTTTATAATATATCTAATATATTATTATAATATATTATATAATAATTATATAATAATATATTATGTTTATAATAATAATTATTATAATATATAATAATTAGAATTTTATATTATATTATATATTATATTTAGGATTAGAGTTAGGGGTTAAAATTAGGGTTAGAGTTAGTGTTTAGGTTAGAATTAGGGTTAGGGTTAGAATTGGAGTTAGGGTTAGCATTAGTGTTAGGATTAAGGTTAGGGTTAGGGTTAGAAATATAATTAGGGTTAGATTTAGAATTAGGGTTTGGGTTACAGTCAGAACCAAGGTTATATTAGAATTACCTAGGCTAGATTTGCAAAAAGGGTACCTATTTTTAACGAATATTTTAATATAAATGTTGAACCCTAACCCTACTTCTAATAGCAACCTTAACCCTAATACTAACCCTAACTCTAATTGCTACAATAACCCTAACCATAATACTAACCCTAACCTTAATTATAACAATAACCCTAACCCTAATTATAACCATAATTGTATCTCTAATTCTAAACCTAACACTAACCCTAACACTGATCCTAATTATAACCTTAACCATAAAATTGATTGTAACTATTTTAATTCTAACACTGATTCAAACCCTAATGCTAACCCCAAACCTAAACATTAAACCCTAAACCTAATCCTAATTTTAAATCTAACCCTAACTATAACCCTTATTTTAACCCTAAACATACCTCTAATTTTAATCCTAACCCTAATCCTAACTCTAACCTTAAGCTTGCTTATAATTCAAAACCTAACCCTAACCTTAATACTAACCTTAACCCTAATTGAACTCTAACCCTAACTCTAATTTAAACCCTAATCCTAATTGTAACCCACCATAATCACTAATGCTTACCGTAATTGTAATTCTAATAGTAACCCACCTTAATTCTAACCCTAATCTTAACTCTGACCCTAACTCTAATTCTAATTTGAATCATAACCTTGATTCTACCTTAACTATAACCCTAATTTTAAATCTAACAATAACCCTAATTCTAACCCTAACCTTAACACTAACCCTATGCCTGACTATAATTCAAATCCTAACCCTAACCTTAATACTAACCTTAACCCTAATTAAACTCTAACCCTAACTCTAATTTGAACCCTAACCCTAATTGTAACTCTAATCCTTACCCTAATTCTAATAGTAACCCACCTAATTCTAACCCTAATTCTAATAGGAACCCTAATCCTAACCCTAACCCTAATTCTAATAATAACATTGATTCTAACCCTAATCACTATTAGAATTAGTTGAAATGCAATTTGAACCCTAACCCTAATTGTAACTCTATTTCTTACCGTAATTCTAATTGTAACCCACCTTAATTCTAACCCTAATTATAATATAAACCCTAATCCTAACTCTAACCCTAACCCTAATTCTAATCATAACGTTGATTCTAACCCGAACCCTAACCCTAATTCTAATCATAACCCTAACCCTAATTCTAACCTTAATTAGAATTATGGTTAGGGTTAGGGTTGGGTCATTTCAAATTCTTACTTATCTTTATTCCATTATTATATCTCTTATTTTAGAGTTTTGTACTTTGTTGAGATCTACTATATGTAATATACCACTAATTCTAATCCTAACACTATTCTAATAAGCTTGAAGTTTAAATATTTTCATAATTAGTAATGTATTTTATATTGTGTTGTGTGAATTTTTCACAATACAATTGAATTGCATACCAAAACTCCATTTTTAACACTTATATTAATAAGAGTTGATTTCTCATTTATTAATATTGTCTAACTAAAATTGCAGGTTCACTTTAAAAATATTGACCCTAATATATTTTTAATATTAAGTTAATATTAAAATTGAAGTTTAATATATTTTTAATACAATAATCAATCCTTTACTAATTAATAGAAATATTAATAAGAGTTGTTTTCTCATTTATTAATCTTTTCTAACTAAAATTGTGTTCACTTTAAAAATATTAACCCTAAGTTAATATTAAAACTTAAACCTTAATATGTTTTTAATGGAATAATTATTTTAATTGAATAATCAACCCTATCTAATTTTTAATGTAAAGTTAATATTAAAATCTACATTTGGCATGTCTAAAGACCCTTTTAAATTTAATTATCATCATTTAAATAAATCTAAATATATCATTTAGAACTCTACTTATAAATTTGAATATGGCCTTTAAACAATTAAGTAATAGACATTTTTAAACTTAATTATAAATAGCTCAACTAATTAAAATTTCAAAAAGGTTTAAAGGAAATATTTGAAAAAAACCTCACACATTATGTTAACTCACAAAAATAAAATAAAATTTAAACTTACTATTTAAATAAAATTAAATCAATAAAATAAAATAAAAACACCTCACATAATCAATAATTTTTAATAGAGTTATATACTAATTTAATTATTACACTTCATAAATTTAATAAGCATGACTATAATTTTAAAACAAATAATAAAGTTGGCTACAAATAAGGAAATATCATGTAGTGACTTAAGCAATAATTATTTTTTTCTATTTTTGAAACTTCTAGTTATTTAAGTCATATAAAACATTTCATTCACAACAAAACATTCGTTTGCTTCATTCATTTATTTTTTGTGTAAATCTGAGAGGGGTTATTTTTATTTGATTCAATTTGCTTTGCAATCTTATTTTATTTTGCTCAGCATTCTTTTCAAACCCTAATTTTATTTTGCTTTGCATTCTTTTCAAACCCTAACTAATTTTTTTTTGCCTAAGAGTTGCAGGTTGTAGAAGTAAGCTCTCAATGAGAAAATAAAAAAACATGCAAATGCATCCAAAGAAATGAAGAGTGAAATCTCTTCAAGTTTGTTATGATTGAATGTAGTTTTTTTGAAATCTTAGTAACTTTCATTAATTTTAATATTTCCATGTGTTAAAAGAAATTATAGTTAATATTGCATAAAAAATATGGATTATGTGAGAGTGCATTACAATAAATAAACATATATATATATATATATATATATATATATATATATATATATATATATATATATATATATATATATATTAAAAAAATAAATATAAATAAATAAATCAACAAATAAATATATATATTCATATGAATTATTTTAATAAATTCAAAAAAATTTGTATGGCATTAAACAAATTTTAGAAATCTTTATATTCTATGAATTCATTTTAGAAATAGTAAATTGTAGAAGCTTGAGTAATTTTGGTAACTTTAGAAATCTTAGTAACTTTTAGTAATTTTAATAATTTTAAAAAATCTTGTTTTGTTTGGTATTTACTTCATGATTAAAAATAAATTATAGTTAATATTCCATAAAAAAATAATAATTTGTGAGTGTATTAAAATAAATAAATATATAATTTTATTTAAAAAAATAAATGATTTATTTTTTTATAAAGTGTTTGACTTATATATTTTTGAAAATTTATATTAAAAAAATAATTATAAAAAAATAAATAAACAAATAAATATATATTTATATGAATTATGTTAATAAAAGAACTTTTGGATAAGGTAAACAAACTTTAGAAACTTTTATATTTGAATTCATTTTAGAAACTTAATAATTTATTCATTTTAGAAATTTTAGTAATTTATTCAAATTTTAGAAACCTTTAAATTCTATGAATTCATTTTAGAAACTTTTGCAATTTATTTTGGGTATTTATTTGGTTGCATATTAAGACTAAAAATAAAAAAAATATGAAATTGTATATAGTTGATTTAAGAAATAATTTTTAATTCTTGGATTGAATATACCTTCTTTAAACATTTCAAAAATATTTACATAAAAATCTAAACTGCATGAATCCTCAGACATTTAAATAGTATTTTTTGTATTGTAAAAAAATGAGTTTAAAGATAAAGTAAAAGAGAGCTGAAAAATAGAATACTTCATATCATAGCAATACAGTGCATATAAACAAAAACAAATGAGTGCTTGTTTTTTTAAATGATCCATAGGGGCTCTCTTGAATCACAAGATGATGAGTGCCGAGTCGAGGATTCTATGTTTGATATAGTTGGGGTCTATGGAAAGGTCACATTCTCCAGCAGTCATTGATGGGGTTCCTTGTTCTGCACAACACATACCTTTGCCTCCTCAAATGAATAATTTTTCAAAAGCTTAAATTTTGTATGGTTCAAAGCAATTTAAATTTTGTTTACCTCTACCAGAGCCTTGCTTGGGAACTCTCCTTTTCTTCTCTCTTCCTCATTCTCAGCTGAGCAAAAATTACATTACAATCAAACAAGAAACATCACAATCAATTGATTCTAGATTTCATTGAAATAGTTCTTCACAATCATACATCCATTGGCAAGGATGGATTGAGCGAGGAGGAATCCCAAGTTTTCAGAGTATTTATTTATAGGGTCTTCCTTGTCCCTTATATGTTCATTTTTCAATATTTTAATCCCCATTCAGCAAAGGCATTACACAACCTTATAGTATTAAACACCAACCACCTCTCCCATTTTCTATGCCATTTTCTAATATTAGCACAACCTTAAATAAATGTTATATTTATTAAAATAGCCTCAAATAAATGAAATGCCAACAACCTCTGCCATTTTCTAATATTAGCATATTAGCTATGGCAGTCTGAAAAATTACATTAATGCGGGAAGATTAATAGAAAATCTTCAATTTATAGATATTTATTTAATTCTTAAAATGCAATTTAGATTTTTTTAAAATTTTCTTAGTATATATTTACGACCAAAAATGAGTGCTCTCATCCCCCACTACAACTGTAGTGGCGAAATAAAAAATAAAAAAATAAAAACCAAAAACCAACCGTAGATATATTTTCTTAAATATAAATATATTAAGATACAAGATGAGACGGCAAGAACAGTTGATACAAGTATAGCATTTATATTAAATGTTGTACTTGCAAAGGACTCCTGTTAAATGCACAGCGACTCAATGAAGAGGCCACAGCTCATGTACCAGCAACACCACAGCTTAGACAATCTGCCCGGATACGATGGCAAGTCTGCGGTGCCTTTAGGGTTTGCAGGATTAGCAGCTGTAGGTACGATGGCAAGTCTTCTCCTTCCAGCTTGCCCGGAGAATGCAGAAAGTTTGCTGTGTTACGAATTAACTAGGACCCAATCAAAATCAAACAAATTGAAGCACAACAATAGGATGAACAAGAATAACAGGTATTCAACTCACATAAGCATACCTACTCAGTTCAACAAAAAATAGTCTCAATTTTAAGACTCATTTTCTATTTAAAATCCAAGCATAAAACAAAAATAGAAAATAACAAGAGAGAAGACTTATCTCTACATAGAAGCTTCCTAGAAATGAAATCCTTCAAGCTTGCTTCCATTCTTCCAACTCCCAAGACCAAATTGTTCTCCCAAGAATCCTCTCCCGTCATGTGTGAAGAATAACTTATAAAAGCTCAAAATGAGAGCTTTTATAGGAGTGTCATGTCACTCTTCTCTATTCAATGTGAGGAAGACACATGGCACCTCTCTAACCCCTACTCTCACCTTCCTCACATCACACAAAATGGACATGACTATTCATATAAATTCACATGGGTCTTAAATGGATATGACCACTTATCTGAGTTTGCACAGGTTTTAAATGGACAAGACTAGTTACTCGTGAATTCCCATGTGTCTCCTTGCAAAGGCATGGTATTCACTTCCTCAATCTACACATTTGAAAAATCATAAATTGACTTGGTGTTTTGAGCCAAACATCCATGCCTTCATAAATGGGAGCTCTTTTTAAGATCCTTTAAAGTACCTATCCATGCCCCTAAAACACATCCTACACAATTCTTAAAGTACCCTACCCATAGATACTTAGGTTGGAGTCCAAAAAAAAAAGCATTTCAACACTAAATTCCACCTTTTTATACTAATGAAAAATGACATTAAATTTTCTATACAGGTTTGCACTCTTACCCACACATTATGACACATGAAATACACCCAAGCACTATCACATGAACTAGGGCTCCAAAAATAAAATTCAAACACTTAAAATAATGTAGTTCACACTTAAGGGGGTTTCAGTCCACATTAGGCTATGAGAATACATGGTTAAAACACGTTGCTTCACAATGTGAAGCAAGTTAAAATTAGGTTCTTGATAATTATTACATTCTCCTATTGGTGATTACACATGCACAGTTATTACAAACATTAATATATCCATAGTGTATACAGTCAAGTAACATAATCAAAATTATACTATTCAATTGTAATAATTGAAGTAAATCACATGCTTACTAACTGCGAATTGTCATAATCATTAGCATAAAATTATATTTCAATTAACTTTAGTTCATACTGATTATATTCCATCCAATTCACAATAGAAATTAAACTATCAATTAAGACCATGAAATCCTCTTTGCCCATGCTCAGCACACAAAGACCTGTCTTGATAAATCCAGCATCATTTTCTATCTAGTATAAAAGTGTCTGGGCTTCTTCAATGGTAGCTATTCCCAAGAGAAGCAAATCACTCTCATGCAACAACTTTGAATCATATTGTAGTTGAGGACGACGCTGCCCATAGAATGGGCTACAGTAAATCATTATAAATCAGCCTATGATTGTTGATCCTCCAAACCATTGCCTACTTGCACGTGAAAGAATCTTGTCACATCCATACCTAAACATCCCATTTTATTTTTTAACAAATATCAAAACTCAAGTTTATTATCATTACAGACTTCATACAAGGTAATAATCAAACAAATTATCCAAGTGCATCTCTAAATATTAGAGAAAAGCTTTTAACCTTTCAAGCACCATAGTTGCAATGTTGCTTTTTAGTAATAGGCCACCCATGCGTAACTGTCATTCAGATGTATAGTCTCCAATCCCTGGCGAAAAGGTTATTTTTATAAATTTCAGTCATGTAATCTTCTGACATCATATTAGATCATATAAACCCAATGACCCATCTCCTAAACTACACACATGTAGCATAATAAAAGAATACCTTAGCTCTG
Organism: Cunninghamia lanceolata; assembly: GCA_027924645.1. Lineage (NCBI taxonomy): Eukaryota > Viridiplantae > Streptophyta > Pinopsida > Cupressales > Cupressaceae > Cunninghamia > Cunninghamia lanceolata. The sequence goes on from BSBN01000828.1 coordinate 382,559, forward strand.
AGTTTAGTCACATCTAAAAGCTTCTGAAACATGCGGTCAATATAAATTTCTAATGCACACACACTCCTTACGAAAACTAGAATGTCACAGGACTTAAGAAAATTAGTTGAATCTCAGTATGAAGTTTTAGAGAATTCATGAGTGAATTTTGTTGATTCCAATGAAACTCCCAAAGTCGTTAGTTAATGGTTTTCATTCACTGAGAGACCAATCATTCCCAACATATAATAACTTCCATTATTAGCTTATTTTACTAATCCAAATAGAAATAAGAATTGCTAAACATCTGCATCACTGAGATATTGTAATGCATCTCACTTAAGAATGAAAATCTGGAAAGAAATAGTCATGCTCAAACCTTTTTAGCATAACATGCTAACAATCTTAGACAAGATCAGAGAAAAAAAATTCATGATTGGCATTAGCCTCAGGACAATACACTTGTACCCCAAAGCGTAGTTATAAACAAGCTTTTGGGAAGTGGCGGTTGAAGTCTATTGTATGGAGTAGGGAGACGCCCTCATAGGGGACCTGTTTAATCTCGCAGCTCTGCATACCTCCCCCACACACCAAGCAATATACAGGGCCTTACAAGCCAGCATCTTATCACTGAGTAGTGTAGAGGTAGATGCGGCACTGCGGTCACACTCTTTTTTACTCACAAAGAAAAAATCAGAATGCATCAAGGATGTGTTCACGGCTGTTCATTTCCTTCGTCTACACGCGCCCGATCTTGCGCCGAGCTTGCCTAGGTATGCTTTGGTGGATCCCAGTGATGGTGCTCAGCCTTCTCTGGATGTAGCGCTGGATGAAAATGACACACATGCTGCTCCTCCAGCAGCTTAAGGTGGTGTTTTTTTGTTTATACTGCTTGATGGCACTGCGGGGGTGGCGAGTCTTTTTTGGCGCCAGTGTGTGGATGGGCGGCTGTCAGGGTGTGTGGTTTGGTGCCTGTGTGTGGTTGGGCGGCTGTCAGGTTGATTCCGGTCTTTTGGTTTAAGTTTGGTGGTGGTTCTTGGCTAGTTGTTATCGGGTGACTTCTTCCTTTTGTTTCTTGTTTTTGCCTTGTTTATATTCCAGGCCAGGACGTTTTCCATTATCCGTTTATGCTTTTCTTTGTTTTTATGGACTGGGCTTTGGTTTATATTGCTATATATTTTCTTATTAAACTCTAATATATGGGTGCCCTCTCCCCTTTTCTATTTAAAAAAAAAAAACAACACCATCTAATACACTTGTTCCCCAACATGTGATTTGAGTTCATTGCTTTTGGTGAAAATGTAATCACATATGCTGCATATTGAAGAAGTTTGATAGCATTCCTTTGTGCAATATTATGCACACAGATAATCTTAAAATTGATACATAAGTAACATACTCTTAAGATAATTTCTCATTTTGAAATGGATGAGAGTGTAACTTTGAACCCGACCGTTGTCCCTATGTTCACTGGCCTGACCACTGCTATAGCGAACACTGTAGTTGTCTCGTCCTTTGCTCAGGGGGTACGCGTGCTGCTGGTGTTCCTACTGGATGGGATGGGGTTCCAAAGAATGCAGTGAAAAAAGATGTGAATAGTGTGTAGGTAGAAGTTGGTGCTCCCTCTATGGTTCCTTCTAAGAACGTGAATATTGGTGTGAACTATGCGTAGGCTAAGACAGGGACTAGTCTGTCTGTTCATGGGCAGCATGCTCCTGGTGGGCCTTTGTGGACATTTGCAGCAGTGACTGGTTCAGGTGCTTATCATTCATCCCAGGGGGCTTTGTCCAATCCCTTGTGCCCTTCTTCTCCTGTTGTGGTGTGTGGCCCTAAGGTCACATAAAATGAAGAGTTTTACCACAATAGAGGAATGATGTGCAGGTTCAATGGATTATGGCCTTCTTTGCCTGATCTTCACAATTGGGTCATGGAGTCATGGAAGTCATTTGTTGTTGGTAAGACTGAGCTTTTTTCCTGTGCATGTGGATTCTTCATCGTGACTTTTGCTTCTTCCAAGTAGTGAGATTTAGTGCTTGATAGTAGGGTTTGGATGTGGGGGGAACACTCCCTTTCCATTAAACCCTGGACTCTTTCTCTCAATCCCCTTACTAAGCTACTTAATATCAAGCTGATTTGGGTGTGTCTCCTGAACCTCCCCCTCCAATTTTGGGAGGATTCTTGGTACGAGGGCATTGGCAGCGCCATCAACCATTTTTTGAAGGTAGATTCTACTACCTCCTTCATGGGGTACTCCACGGTTGCCCAAATTTTGGTAGATATTGACATCTCCAAAACCCTTTTTGGAGATGTTTTGATGGTAGGGGAATGGCCTTGGAAACAACTGTTGGACTATGAGGGTATCCCCTTTAGATGTCGGCATTATTTTGCTATTGGTCATGTGGCTTCCAGTTGTTCTCTATCGCGCCGCAAAGGTGCTGCAACTTAGTGGAAGGATGCTCTTTTGGATCACTTGACTATTAGTGCTTCCTAGGAGGTTGGTTTGTCTATTGGGGATGATTCCTCTTAGGAGGATGAGCTCCCTCTTGAGACTATTCCTAAGGGGGTGGTGGTGGCTATTGCAAACCCATTGACTTCATTGGATTCTTCTAATCATCTTTCAGCTACCATGTTGGCTCCCTCTACCTTGAGCCAGATCACTACTGCTTCAACTACTTTTCTTCCTTCAGTTTTGCCTAGTTTAGACTTGTCAATTCTGTGCACAGTGTCTTCAGGCCAGACTACTTTTTCCTCTACTTCAGTCACTCTTTTGATTGTGCCTGAGCTTCTAAGTTGGCCTCTTTGTTTGTGCCTTCCTTGGCTGCTACTACTCGGGAGGATCCCCCCTCTTGCCTCGTTCTGAGGATTTTGACTCAGAGGTTTGTTGGACTATGGTTCAACATAGAAAGAAAGGGCTCCCCAAATCTATTGCAGAGCAACACCCTAGGGCTAAGGGTGTCAAGTTTGCTTGTTTGCGATCTGCTATTGTGTAGATCCCCTGTCTGATTTTTCTGCTGTCAGTGTGTGTCTGAAGCACTATTTCAGTTGCCTTTTGGGCTGTTGGTTTCTTTCAGCTTGGCTGCTGTTGTTCTATTGTGCCCTACATTTTCTACCCTTGGGGCTTGGGTTGTAAAGGGTTCAACCTCTATAAGCTGCTTATCTTATCAAAAACATCCTCTTAAGATAAATTTGTAAGATCATCAAGGCAATATATCTCACATAATATGGTGATAATTCTCATACAAGATTGGAGAAAAAAATGCATGATTGGCATTAGCCTCAAAGACAATGCACGTGTAAGCCAAAACCTAGTTAGAAATAAGCTTTTTGTAATAGTAAACCATCAATAGACACTTGTACCCCAATATGTGATTTGTGTTCATAGATTTTGATGGCAATATGTAATCACATATTCTGCAAACTTGGGAAGTTTGATAGCATTCCTTTGTGCAATATTATGTGCACTACACATGAGTAACATGCTTTTAAGATAACATTTGTAAGATCATAAAGCCAATATCTCTATCATTATCAATTTATCATTTTATGTTTTAAAGCTTACAACAGAACACAAAATTCCCTCTATAACCTATGCCCCTCTCCTAACTTCAAATTTAATGCATTGAATACACTTACTACGTATCTTGCTAATAAAAGAACATGGTGTTACAGTGCAGCAAATATTCATCATGTTTGTTTTATGTATGAACATTTTCATAGTGCAAAAGTTTGCCCTTCTATTCAACAGTCTCTAACTAAATACTCTGTGATTTATAATGAAAAGAAGTTAATTTACCAACATCTTGCACCCAGATTTATGACAACTTTCCTGGTTAACCTTTGGCTTTCACTAGGTCTATATATTTTTGAAGTTAAAATAAAATGGCTTCAATCTAATCTTTTGACACTTTCTCAAGTTTGTACAAAATAAGCAAAGCCTCATGTAAAATACTACAACCAATCCACCAAATTTGAGTCAAATTTCCTGGTTAATCATACATCATATTGATGTCCATCTATTTTGGAAGATCTAAAAAATGCCTTCAATCTGGTGTTCTGACTCTTTCTCTGAAAACCCTACATTTTTGCAGAACCTCTTGTTCAATGCTAAAAACTATCCATCATAGAAACATTTTTTTTCAAGTATTTTTAAGAGTGTAAATATACTTATCTTCAATTTTTCTCCCTTAATATTTATGGTGTCAATAGCCATAGGCATAAGATATCCAAAATGTATAATGTAGAACATGAGATCCCACTTTGGAATTTAATGTCTAGTCGATATCCTCTGAAATAAAAATCAAAAGATTGAATGAAATTATATTATAACTGAAAGTGTATACCTACAAATTTTGGTTTATATACACACCATACATTTATTTTATAAGGTTGTGGCCATCTTCATAGGATTATAGACATTGATAACACCTTATATGCTATGAGCCTACACTCTTATAGCCTACTCATTTCTAATCAAATTATTGTATAATTTAAAATAAAGCATGCCTAAATAGTAAACATTATTTCACCAACAAATGCATCTCTGTATAACATCTCTCTACATGCTCACTCATTTCTCACTCTCTATGAGGAAATTGAAGCTATCCATGACAAAATCTATAGACTGTATATGCAAATTACTTCGACGATTGGATCTCATCCTGGAGTCCTCAATTCATACATTATTCAACACAATTTTTTAACATCTAAGGAAGCATCCTTTTTTGAGAAATTACCATCAAGACTCCATCTATTTTTAACTTGATTGACACCGTGTTCTAATTGAAAGTGTTTCCACCCATAAAATTTGGTGTGTTATAGGCATACTGCTTGTGGATTTCCTTTATACTCATTGGTTTAAAGACATTGTTAAAATCTCTTCAAGAAAAACCCTTTACCTAATATATTTCACTTATTTTAATCAATCAATTTCACATGTTGAAATGAAGCATGACTATCAATGGCACCAGCAGTTGACATCTCTATGTAGCATCTCTCTACATACCTACTCATTTCTGACATAGGGTTTCAATGTCAATCGAGAGGAAATCCAAATGGCTTTGAGAAAAATAAATAACTTTAGACCAAAATATAGGAGTATCATTTGGCAGAAAAATAGTTGTAAAAGAGACTAGACATGGAGCTCAACATCTCCAGTTTCCTCTATCAGCAATTTTAGTTTATCACTTCCTTGGCAATGACTAATGTTGATGTTCAAATACACTATTATTTAAATCTCTATATTTTTGTTTATGTTGGGAATTTTATTGCCACACAATGCCAAAATTAATTGGAAAGATGGAAAGCTGAAAAACATCTAGAATTACTATTGACAATATGCGAGAAGAAAACAAGAAACAAACTGAGTTGATATTAGAGAAAATCCAACTGTCAGACAAACCCAATTGAAGTTAGAGAAAAAAACAACTCTTATCACAAGCCAAGGAATATCAGAATGTGTTTTGGGAAGCGCATATTCTGTTGCATTTCTTAAACATAAAATTCTCAAACAAAAAGAGCATAAAGGTTCTTAGTGTTAGGTTTCAGGATTTGGTAATGTTGAGCTATGTTATGCCTTAATATAATTTGTTATATTGGTGATGGATGCCTTGAAGTTCAAAGCTATTTATATGGTTCTATGATGTTTGGATGCAACATGATTAACTTCCTAAGAGGTTTATCTTGTCATGTTTTTGATATATTGCTTGAATCCTACATGGCACTCAAGTCTCAGTTCATGTGAGTGATGTGTAAAATGCTTTTATTAATTTTTCCCTCTGGTTAATTTAAGAACTTATTTATCTAAACACCAAATTAGGTCAAATCCAAAGATCTCCAGCTACTAGCAAGCCATACAAATTCAGTGTATTTGGTGCACACAACTGAGGATGTGGCAGTGGAGAGGTTCTGCATGAGCTCATGCAGATACAATGAATCTAAATCATTGATACATTTAGTTTTGCAATCAACTTCGGAAGCAGCCTTGGCAGCTAACATATGTAGTTTCATCACTTCATTTCCTGAAATAAAATTTAAAGTGGTGGTTTTATGTAGGGTTTTATATCTACTTGGTACACATCTTGGTTAAACAGAGTTGTTGTTTTTACATGGTTTTCACTTTACAAGCTCTCACTGCTAAGGCACTTTCTTTAGATTGACCACATCTCTTTGAGGCATTATGTCAAACAATTCTTGTGCCGTGTCTAGGCTTCCACATTTTGCAAACACATCTACCAAGAAAGTTGTAACTACAACATCTATAACATCTGACAAAAGTGCTCTATCCATTATGCTTTGATGGATGTCCATACCCTGTTCCAAAGTTCCCATTTTGACACAAGCAAGGAGGATGCTAACAAAAGTTGTGTAATTTATCATTACAGCCGCTAGTTGCATTTGGTTCGACATTTTGCTTACATGTCTACCAAGGCAATTGCAACTATAACATCTAACAAAAAATTTGCCTTCTTTTATCCTTTGATATATGTCCATGCCCTATTCCAAAGCTCCCATTTTGGCATAGGCAGGAAGAATGCTGGAGAAATGTTGTGGAATTTGGCTTTACAACTGCCACTTGCATTTGGTTGAAAGTTTGTAAAGCCTTTTTAAAAAATCCAATTTGTGCATACCCTGCAATCATGGCAATCCATGAGACCACATTTCTTTGAAGCATTCTATGAAACAATTCTCTGTCTTGTCTATGCTTCCACATTTTGCATACATGTCTACTAAAGCATTTCCAACTATAATATCTAACAAAAACCCCCCTTCCATTACCCACTTCCAAAGCATCCATTTTGACAAAGGCAGGGAGGATGTTGGCAAAGGTTATGGAATTTTGATTTACACCTACCAATTACATAGTTTCCCCACCCCCCCCCCCCCACCCCAAGAAATTTTAGTCACATCAAATGTCTTATGTTTTATGCTATTGGCGAATCAATTGATACTTGTCCACTACCTTGGTTAGTAAATAGAAATCAAACTTGCAACTTGTCATACTAGACTGTAGCTAGAGAGCATCTCTAATTTCTCAAAAGATAGAGTAGAAACTCCTACTTGTATGTGAGCTAAATAGACTACACAACCTGAAAATAAACAATTTTTCCACTTGAAAGAGTTATACATGTATTTTAGAAATTCTAAGACTGACTTATATTATGATTTCATATTTTAGCCATGGAAATCTAAATTATTTTTTTACTGTTGCTCTATGTGGTAAAATTTACTTTTACAAAAACTATCCTTATGTCATTTTCATGTATGATCTTTTAGAAAAGAAATGGTGGCGACTGCCTCCTAGCCTGCTTGACAGTCACATATATAGGTCAAGCTTTGTGTTTCCATTGGTTAATGGTTGACATAACTAAAATATACTTTGTTAGTATCACTTGTATGCTTATTTAATCAAGTCGTGAAAGAATGGAACTTTGAACAAAGATAACCTAGATTTATAGGTTTAATCTTTGTCATAATTTGGGCAACAAAAATATATTGTATTATATTTAGTAAATGAGGTGCATCTGTATATAAAAAATTTACTTGATTCTAGAATGAAAGCTTGAAAATCATTTATCAATATAATATATTGACATTAGAGATTTTGTTGCTTCATATTCTTTGTGATGGCTGTAGTCTTGTAGACTTTGCATTTGCTTTAATCAAATGTTTGTTGCCAAACATTCACTTCAGTTGGGAATAGAGAGAAACATTGCTTGAGTTTTTTTTGATATAGAGAAACATTTAAAACTATTATATCTTCATATATGTTGGGTGGCCACCCTCGGTAACTATTATTCTTGCCCTAAAGAAATGGAAGCAGGCACCCCTCAAATCTGAGTGGCTTTGCTCTGTGTCATGGATTTCTTCTCTCCTCCTATGCACAAGAGACACACCAAAATTTTACGTGGAAAACCCTAAAAGGGAAAAACCATGGTGAGGACTACCTCACAATATAAAGTAGTATCAATACTGAATTATAAAGAGGCTCACTGCTCAGGGCTTACTACCCAAAAGAATGCTCATTGCAATATGTACACTGCCAAAGGGGGTGGCTCACTACCAAAATGGCTCATTGCCATGAACTGATATAATAGTATCTACCACATGCCTGAGTTCAGTTCCAATGAAGCACAATACATATCACCTTTGTTGCCTCACAACACAAACATCTTCATGTTAGCATCTTCGCTCCTGCACACAAATATTTTACACTCATTTATATCAATCATCAACCTTGGAACATACATCAAGGTTGGCAACACATTCTACAACCTTTTGAATAGTCTGTAAGGTCAACAAACATACACAATTCAAATTAGGTCTAGACCTATTTACAGTCTTGTGAAGCAAAGAGATAGAAGAAAAATATTTCATAGATTAGTTCAGACCTAAATACATCTTCACATGCTTCAACATTATTCAACATGCTTCCACAATCCACAAAGCACATCTGCAAAGAGTGTAAACAACTAGGTCGGCCAAAATTGGTGTTAACACTAGGATCTTTAGGCACACACTTCTAATAGCACAACCATAATGTGTGGACCAAGCACAAGCCTTCAACACAATCTGGAGGCATCCATGAACAACCTTAAGTCACCTGAGAACCAACAAAATTATCTGCAACACCTTTCACCTGAAGAAGGTTCACTGTCTACTCACAAACAACACTATCAAACTCTGCTACACAATAACTTGCTTTCTGGAGGATCAAGTCACAAATCCTTTGGAATGAAGATAGCTAAGGATCTTATAAACATATGTCCAGAATTGTACTCCCTAAAACCATTTTGTAGAGAAATGCGAAGCAAAATACTTTCTCCCAGACATCTCTGTACAACCTAGAAACTATGTTAATTACAGTCTTTAAACTAGTGAACATAACAGCAATCCAGACCACCAAATTCTAGATTTAGCATTTTAAAACTCTTCTCTAAAACATATCCAAATCTCACACTCCAGTTTTCAACATAGAAGAAATGTGGAGCAGAAACTCACATAGTATCCTACAAGCTAGAATACTCTGCAACACATTGTTTCCTCTGGAGAGCAAATTTTCTCAAAAGCACTTGGAAACTCAGCAACAAGAGCAGTATACCAACATCATCAACACTTTATAAGGCATTCAAATCACTTTAACATGACAATTCAATCAAGCAACAATCAACAATATCAGAAGACACAATTGACACCAATGACAACACAAGCATGTTGACATCAATGAAAACATCGGTTAGCACATACTTGTAACAAAATGTGGCATTAATGGATTACCTATATGATTGGTGAATTCTTTTATGGTGTTAACTATTAATTACTCCTTGATGAGTGAGTGGACATGTGTTGAGTTATTTTGGCTTGTGAGCCTAATTTCATCTTAGATTAATCTTGGTCTGGTTAATAATTTCTAGTAAGTAACAATGTGCATCATTTCATTGTAATTGTAATTCCCTTGAATGTGATGTTTGAGTGAAGTACCATTCATGTGTATAAAAGTAAACTCTATTGGATTCCTTAGGCAATGTTATAGAAAACCTTGTAATGATCTTCTTATGTAATGATGTGGTTGTGACATGTGATGGAGACTCCTTTGGCTGAGGTGCAATACGATTCTGGGACCTCAAGTGGCCCTTTGGATTGTCCTAGGTCTTCAAAAAAGAAGAGATCTGAGGGTATTGTCAAGATGAAGATGTGTACTCAGCTCTTTGGTGAAATTTGGTTGCAAGCCACCATAACTTTCTTTTGTTGGGTTGCTTGGGGTCCTGGACCCTTTGTCTGTTTGTCTCGTTGTTGAGCTAGTCATGCATTGCTCTACTGTTAGTTGTTCTTTCTAGTTTTGTTGGGCTTCCTTACTATATCTCTTCTCTTGTACAAGGCTCTGGGCCCTTTCAAAATCCCTACTTACCTTAATCAAAAACATGCTTTTAAGATAACATTTGCAAGATCATCAAGACAAAATCTCTATCATTATCAACTTATGTTTTAAAGCTTACAACATAACACAAAATTCCCTCTACAACCTGTACCCCTGTCCTAACTTCAAATTTAATGCACTGCATACACTTACCACGTATCTTGCTAATAAAAGAACATGGTGTTACAGTGCAGAAAATATTCATCATGTTTGTTTTATGTACAAACATTAACATAGTGCAGAAGTTTGCCCTTCTATTCAATAGGCTCTAACTAAATACTATGTGATTTCTAATGAAAAGAAGTGAATTTACCAACATATTGCACCCAGATTTATGCCAGCTTTCCTGGTTAACCTTTCACTAGGTCCATATATTTTTTAAGTTAAAACAAAATGGATTGAATCTAATCTTTTGACACTTTCTCAAGTTTGTACAAAATAAGCAAAACCTCTTGTAAAATACTACAACCAGTCCACCAAATTTGTTTCAAATTTCTTAGTTAATCATACATCATATTGATGTCTGTCTATTTTGGAAGATCTAAAAAATGCCTTCAATCTGATCTTCTAACTCTTTCTCCGTAAACCCTGTATTTTTGTAGAACCTCTTGTTCAATGTTAAAAACTATCCATCATAGAAACATTTCTTTTTCAAGTATTTTGAAGAGTGTAAATATACCTATCTTAAATTTTTCTCCCTTAATCTTTATGGTGTCAATAGCCCTATGCATAAGATATGCAAAATGTATAATGTAGAACATGAGATCCCACTTTCAAGCTTAACGTCTAGTCGATACCCTTTTGAAATAACAATCAAAAGATTAAATGACAATATTATAACTGAAAGTGTATAACTACAAATTTTGGTTTATATGCACACCATACATTTATTTTATAAGGTTGTGGCCATCTTCATAGGATTATAGACATTGATAACACCTTGTATGGTATGAGCCTACACTCTTATAGCCCACTCATTTCTAATCAAATAATTGCATAATTTAAAATCAAGCATGCATAAATAGTAAACATTATTTCACCTATTGCCATCTTTGCATGACATCTCTCTAGATGCTCACTCATTTCTCACTCTCTATGAGGAAATTGAGGCTATCCATGACAGAATCTACATACTATATAAGCAAATTACTTTAATGATTGGATCTCATCCTAGAGTCATCAATTCATGCATTATTCAACACAATTTTTTAACATCTAAGGAAGCATCATTGTTTGAGAAATTACCATCAAGGCTCCATCAATATATAACTTGATTGACACTGTGTTCTAATTGAAAATGTTTCCACCCATAGAATTTGGTGTTTTACAACATACTACTTATAAATTTCTTTTATACTCACTGGATTAGACATTGTTAAATTCTCTTCAAGAAAAACCCTTTACCTAATATACTTCACTTTTTTAATCAATCAATTTCACAAGTTGAATGGAGCATAGATATCAGTCCAAAATGTAGGAGTATCATCTATCAGAAAAATAGCTACAAAAGGGACTAGGCATGGAACTCAACATCTCTAGTTTGCTCTGTCAGCAAATTCAATTTATCACTTCCTTGGCAATGATTAATGTTGATGTTCAAAAACACTGTTATTTAAATCTCTATCTTTTTATTTATGTTAGGTATTTTATTGCCACACAATGCCAAAATCAATTGGAAAGATGGGAAGCAACAAAACATCTAAAATTACTATAGACAATATGCGAGAAGAAAACAAGAAACAAATTGAGTTGAGATTAGAGAAAATCCAACTATTAGACAAACTTAATTGAGGTTAGAGAACAAAACAACTCTCAACACAAGCCAAGGAATATCAGAATGAGTTTTTGGAAGCCCATATTCTGCTGCATTTTTTAAACATAAAATTCTCAAACAAAAAGAGCCCAAAGGTTCTTAGTGTTAGGTTTCAATATTTGGTAATATTTAGTTGTGCTTTGAATTAGATAATTAGGAAGGGCACGTACCCTTACAAAGAAGCCAAAAGGTGAACTAAGTGAGTTTCATAGGCAATGAAATTAGGAAATAAAACAAGATTTTGAAAGGGCCTGTACCCTTGAACAACATAAGGCAGCCCCATTGCGAAAATAAGGACCAAACAATAGGAACTAGACGACACTAGAACTCAACCTAGCGAAATGAATGCCTTTGACTCAAGAGTGCAAAGTAGACATAGACTTAGGAAGGCCTTTCTTCCTTCTCTAAATAATCGTCCATGAACTCAAAGAGTCTAAGTCCATAGAACAAGGAGAGATAGAGGAGAATCCTCATCAAATTCCACTAACACGAAGGGAACACAAGAAGTGGGGGAAGCTTTAGTACAAGAAGTTGGGGTACCTGATGACTGAACTATCTACATTTGAACAAGAGGCCCTCATAGTCAAGCAATTGTGACCATGACCTATCCCTGATCTACAGAACCACCCCCCCATGAACGGGTTTGGAGATGTCAATATTGACTAGAATATGGGGAAACATGGAGTGTCCTATGAAAGAGGTTGTAGAATCCACTATCAAGAAGTGGCTGATAGCATTTCCAATGTCCTCGTAGCAGGAATCTTCCCAACACTAAAGAGAGAGATTTAGGAGCCTAACCCAAATGGCATGATGTTGAGAGGCTCGGTGATAGGGTTAAAGGAGCAAGACTAGGGTTTAATGGATAGGGAATGTACTCCCCACATCCAAACCCATTCGTTCAGCACCTTATCCTACTCCTCAGGGGAATCAAAGGCCAGCACAAAGAAACCCCTGGCACATGGGAACAACTCAATTTTGTCCACCACCAAGGGCTTCCAAGTCTCCAAGACCTAGCTATGAAGATTCGGCAGGGATGGCCACACATTGTTGAATCTGTAAACAACCCCAATATGCTCATAATATTCCTCATTCTCAGTAACATCCTACAGGTACACCACAAATGGGGGAGGTAGAATAGAGGGCACATGAACTACTCTTGGAGGGTGAGCAGGAATCTTCTTGGAAGAGATCGTTTCATCCACTTGAAGAAGGAGGGCCCTGCAGGAGCCATGCCCTCCTGAAGGGACCCTAAATCTGTTGGGCATCAGAGGAAAGCCCTTTACAGGTGCAACAAAGGCTCCCATGAGAGGAACTGCCTTCAGAACATGTAGAACCTGGTCTCTAGCAACCCCCAAACTAGTTGCCGCTCCACCCTGAAGTTGGACTACACCCGTGGATGGGACCACAAGGGCAGGGGACTCTTGCTTTGAAAATGAAATATCATCTAGCTCCTTCTCTGCATTCAAAAATCCATCACATAGGTGCTCCATCGCTAAAAAATTGTAATGTAATGTTCAATTGTTTTATGCCTTAATATAATTTGTTATATTGGTGTTGGATGCCTTGATGTTCAAAGCTATTTATATGGTTCTATGATTTTTGGATGCAACATGATTGACTTCCCAAGAGGTTTATCTTTTCATATTTTTTGATATATTGCTTCAATTCTGCATGGCACTTAAGTCTCAGTTCATGTGAGTTATGCGTACACTGCATTTATTAATTTTTCCCTCTGGTTAATTTAAGAACTTATTTATCTAAACACCAAATTAGGTCAAATCCAAATATCTCCAACTACTAGCAAGCCATACAAATGTAGTATATTTGGTGCACACAACTGAGGACATGATAGTGGAGAGGTTCTGCATGAGCTCATGTAGATACATTGATCACATTTAGTATCGCAATCAAGTTTGGAAGTAGCCTTGGCAAGTAACATATGTAGTTTCATCACTTTATTTCCTAAAATAAAATTTAAAGTGATGGTTTTATGTAGGGTTTTATATCTGCCTGGTACACATCTTGGTTAAATAGAGTTGTTTGTACATGGTTTTCACTTGCTACGACTACTAAGGCACTTACTTTAGATAGATCACATCTCTTTGAGGCATTATGTCAAAAAATTCTTGTGCCTTATCTAGGCTTCCACATTTTGCATACACATCTACCATGAAAGTTGTAACTACAACATCTGATAAAATTTCTATATCCATTATGCTTTGATGGATGTCCATACCCCGTTCCAAAGTTTCCATTTTGACACAGGCAAGGAGGATGCTGGTAGAAGTTGTGGAATTTGTCTTTACAACCACAAAATACATTTGTTTCCACATTTTTCTTGCATGTCTACCAGGGCAGTTGCCTCTATAACATTCTAAAAAAAATTCTGCCTTCCTTTATCCTTTAATATTTGCCCATGCCCTGTTCCAAGGCTCCCATTTGTTGGGATATGGTGTTATACACCATTGCATAATTTGATATATTTTATAATGTTGTAATTAAATAATTATTTAGTTGTGATGCACCTAGGTGGTGTGGTTAATCACACTATGTAATTATTTGAGTCCACTTTATGTTGTATTGTAACATTGGGATATTATTTGTATTATTTGATTTATTGGGAAAAGTTAATACCAATAGTCAAATGTGGGGTCAAGTGGGTATGTGTTACCTATGGTTTTGGGGTACATGGTTTTATCAATGTAATTTGTGAGCTTATATTATAAAAGAAAGCACAATGTTATTTTTGAAGTTGGCTAGATTATTCATTATAGGTGAATGAGAGGTTTTGTAAGAGGCTGTCATTGTATTGAGATCTCTCCTGTAAGTGCATATTGTGAAGCATGACAAACATGATATGTGGATTCATGCTTGTACACATGGAGGTTGTATTGAAGGTGCTTGATGCTTTAGATGTATTCATTGTAACTCTTGTATTGCTTTACTATTGAATAATATATGGAGTATGGATGCTTTTGCAGGCTGGGTTTTTCCATGCAAAGGGTTTTCCTAGGGTATATCTTGTATTCCCTTGTTTCTTGTTCATTTGATCTTTGCATTATGGTTATTTCCACATCTTGTTTCTCCTATTGGGTTATGTGGAATCGATTTAATTAGACATGCAAATTTCTAATAGTTGGTATCAGAGCCATGTTTATGGTTGAGGGAGGTGTGAGCTCCCTAGATGTGTATAACCGTTGTGTGTGTAGATCAGGTGCAAAATAGAAGCCATGGCAATGTATGGAAGGATTGAAGGCATTACAAGGTTTTGTGCAGGTTGTATTGCAGATTTGGGGTTCTAGGTATTAGAGATTTGTTGTGCATGTTGTAGATCTGGTAATTGAAACTCATAGCTGAAGAGGGTTTTTCTGGTTTAGCTTCATGAGGGTTTTGAGGAGGAAATTTCACATATGACCTCCTGGGACA
The DNA here is from genome assembly GCA_027924645.1 of Cunninghamia lanceolata. Lineage (NCBI taxonomy): Eukaryota > Viridiplantae > Streptophyta > Pinopsida > Cupressales > Cupressaceae > Cunninghamia > Cunninghamia lanceolata. The sequence goes on from BSBN01000828.1 coordinate 397,690, forward strand.
AAATGAACCTTGCCATTAAGTCCAAGAGGCTTGAGAGACAAAGATTCATATAAAATTTGCCTATGTTTGGTTACTGGACAAAAATGCAAAATTTTTTAGACTCTAGGTTCGCCGGTATGACCATACGACCGTTGCGGTGTGCAAAGGTATGTTGAATAATTTCTTTTTTCCTGTACAATGTCTTTTTTAATTTTCTATGGTTTTGAAAAAAAAAATTCATCAAAAATTAAAACTATAGAAAGGCTTTTCGAAAAAAATTCAAGATATGGAAAAAAAGTAAAGAACAACAAAAAATTTATTTGGGGGGGGCGCAAGTGGTACTTAGACTGCCATACACCTCTAACCCCTATGCAAAATTTGCAGAGGGTATTGATGGGGTACTGCCAATGTATGTCAATTGGCCCTCGATGTCCCCCATCTTGCTACCAACAGTCTGCAAGTCCCCCCCACGGGGGTTTTAAACTTTAAAAAATTTTGAAGGTGGCTGAGAAATTTTGGTGGGGGACATTTAATTTTTTTTTTATGGTAGTTAAAAAGTATTAATGTCAACGATTATAACATTTGACATTTCAGACTTTAATAAAAAAATTTAAACCTCCTATGAAATGCATTTCAAGTCCGATGAAGACATTAAAACAATTTTGAAAAAAAATTCAAATCAGTCTGTCAAAGACATATGGTGATGTCAGTAGTTAGCCCCGCCACATCAGCACTGCCATCTTTCCCAGTCAATGTACAATCATGCTTGCGTCAGTGATGACATCAGCATTGTACAGGGCCCACCGGTGGTCCACTTTTAGCCCTAGGAGTGCCTTTTCTTCCGGGGGGCATAACTTTCACATACAGTATCAGTTCTTTGACTTCTTTTAGGCATCAGAAAGCTCTCTCTAAGAACTACGTAGTGGTATAGGTTTCATGACCATATTTTTCTATTTGTATCAGGATTTGATGCGTAAATCTCGCATTGTTCCGATACATATTTATTCTCATAACTTTTGCATACAGAGTCAGATTTGTGATTTCAGATAGGCGTTGGAGAGATCTTGTAGTGTACTATAGTTTGAATCATGTAGATTTTTAGTTTGGTGTGTAAAGAGAGTTTTATAGTTGTTTGATCACTTGTAGGAGCTTGAGATTTAGAGTGCATTTAAGATTGCATTCAAATGGATATTTGGGCACAAACTTGTGGGAGTTCTTGTTATGAGACTATTAGTATGGTATAGCAGGTTTTCATATTTGGAGCTTCCTAATACAGGTTTACAGGTGGTTTTCTAGAGTTACGACTTTGATGGAGACATGTATAGGTTGTCTTCTATTTTGAGGACATGGTTGGTACTCGTGTGAGACTTGGAGTCTCGTTTCAGTGGGAGTTAAGTATAGGTATAGTGATGATGATGATTATGGTGTCATGGATATGCAGGCACACTTTTGCATTGGCACAACATGATCATGTATGCGATTGACAGGTATGGGCTATGATGTTCGACTCATGATTACAGGTGTGTTGTTTTAAGGGATTGTTCTTATCTCCTGGATGATTGATTAGTTCCTTGACTATGGTTACTTGTTTGTGGACTTGTTGGCAAATCTAATCTAGATTTGATTTGGTGTTTGAATCTTGGAGTCTATAGTTTATCTTCTTTGATATCTTAGTTTGCATATTACCGGTGTGATGATGAGTTTGTATGTGACATTTGTTTTGGATCTACGAGTTATGTAGTTTTGTAGGCTGATTACCTATTTAGCTACAGTGAGATGACTCGGATGTGGACTATCTATATCCACCAGATTGATTTAGTGTTTATGCAGACTTTGTTAGTTGGCCTTGTTTGTGGTCATTTGTGCAGAGGTATGTTGCTTTGGGATAAGAGGATGGATGATTAGAGTGCCTGGATAGTTGGTTGTTGGGACTTGCATCATGTTTATTAGGATGTCATGGAGAGCTTGGATACATGGTTTTATTTTAGCTTTTGACAATGATGATTTTATCTTCTTGTTTGGAGGTTTTGGTTTTACTAGACCTTTTGGGAGCCGTTGATGTTATAGTGGGATTCCTTGATTGGTTTGGAGCCATGGATAATCTTTATTTAGGAGATGGTTTCTTTGTTGTCATGGATAGCTTGGTATCACAGTTTTAGTGGGAGCTTTGGTAGCATGTTGGATTCATCATACGTGATGGATGATCTTCTGTAGTGGATGTTGGTGTCATGGAGGAGCTCTTGGTTTCGAGAGTTCTTTGACATTTTAAGCTCTATTGATAGTAGATGGTTATCTTCATATGTTTGGAGATGTTGACATCTTGGTTTACCATGGAGGACTTATTTGAGTCTTTGGTTGAGGTGTCGGTTTATGATTTTTTAGCTTGACATGTTTATCCTTTGTTTAGAGATGTTGATATTATGTCATGGTTTACTCTTGATGCTAGCTTAGAGTTTTGGCATGATACATGTTCTCTTGAGATAGGATGTATGCATCATTGTACGCTTTGTTGCATGTGATCTCTTTGCAGGAGATGGTTAGATCATGATGTCATAATGGGATTCTTGATTATGCAGATGTATAGTAGGAGCATTGACAGTGCTCTTATTTGTTCTCTTAATATCAAGTACTTTAATCATTTGCTTGATTACTTCATGATGGTGCTATGTTGCATTTGGAGTTTGGCATGTATTGGTCAGTTATAAGTGCTCACAAATACTTGGAGATGTAGGTGAGGATGGAATTCTTTTTTGATTAGAGACACTTGTTGAGATGGTTACTCTTTGGAGGTTTCAGTAGATAGACCAAGGAGCCTTACACCTGGATATGAACATGAGTTTATTAGAGACTTAGAGGAGATTGTTCTTGGAGAGAGTCATTATGGCTTAGTGTATCCTGGAGGAGCATTCTCATTCCCCACTCTTGGTCTACTCGGTGGTTTATCATCTATGAGGTATTTCCCATCCTTTTAGATGAATTTTGCTTTGTCTTTCATCTTCTCATAGATATACATCTTGAGCTACAATTATTGGTTCTAGAGGGTACATTTGAAGGATGTTAGCATGGTTATCTGCTTGTTCATATGGTTTGATTTATAATGTTCATTATGAGAAGTTTAGGAGATGTGATTGGTCTTATTCCTGGTTATGGAATGGTTATGTGTTTGATCTACCTTGGTTAGAGTGGCTTACATCTATGTTGGTTACATGTTACATATGCTCATTTGATCTTATGAGATTGAATGGTTGGGTGTTGTTGAGGATTTTCATTTGGGGTTGTAGAGGAGATCATACTTGACACAGCTTAGCACTTTGAGGTATTTGTAGAAGGACATTATGATTTACAGGTTTTCTCTCTTTGTCTTAAGGCTATTTCCTAGAGGATCATGTTGATATGGTTGGACTTGGGAGAGTTATGGTGACACGTTGTGAGAGAGTATGCAACAATTTATGATGCATATGTGGATCATTGTGATTGTTCTTGGTACTACATTGGCTTGTTGATTAGCCACACCTTGGTTTGAGTGTTGTTTGATAGACTTGGTATGTCTTGGATCTATTTTTAGATTTGACATTACCCATGTAGTGGGAGTTCCTAGATGTATGTATTCTTCATTGGCAGGTTTTATTCATGGAGCTTGTTATTGCAGTATATGAGTTGGATATGTTATTGGGATGAGTTTATTGATGTTGTTGATACCTATGAGGTATGGATGGTTGGATGTATTAGCATATGCTATGGGTGCTATTTCCTATCATGTGGGTTTTTTACCTTTAACAACAGCTTGGAGCCTTGTGTTATCACTTGGATTTGATGCTTGTGTTCTTTGGATTGGTGCATCTTCACCTTGGCATGTTCCTTTTCTTGCATAGGTGGCATGTTGGAGGATGAGAGGATTTCTTGCTTGAGATGTTGGTCACTTTGATTTTATTGCAGGTATCTTGATGGAGCACGAGAGCATGCCAGAGATTCATGTGATTTCATGTTTGCCTATGGTGATATATTTCATTGATTGACCCTTATGCAATGTATACAACAAGTAGGAAAATGTTGGGATATGGTGTTGTACGCCATTGCATAATTTGATATATTTTATAATGTTGTAATTAAATAATTATTTAGTTGTGATGCACCTAAGTGGTGTGGTTAATCACACTATGTAATTATTTGGGTCCACTTTATGTTGTATTGTAACATTGGGATATTATTTCTATTATTTGATTTATTGGGAAAAGTTAGTATCAATAGTCAAATGTGGGGTCAAGTGGTTTTGTGTTACCCATGGTTTTGGGGCACATGGTTTTCTCAATGTAATGTGTGAGCTTATATTATAAAAGCAAGCACAATGTTATTTTTGAGGTTGGCTGGATTATTCATTGTAGGTGAACGAGAGGTTTTGTGAGCTCAACTATCATTTTATTGAGCTCTCTCCTATAAGTACATATTGTGAAGCATGGCAAGTGATGTGTGGATTCATGCTTGTACATATGGAGGTTGAATTGGAGGTTGGAACTTCTAATATTGGGGCATAAATATTAGAAGAAATCCAAGAAGTGTCATCCCTTAGGTGAAAAAACTAAGTTGGAACATGGTTGGAATCCTAATATAATGCCACCCCTTTAACCACTTTAGGATTCCAGAAAGTGGCAATGCCACCAGAATCCCTTTCAACACTAACCCCATGAAAATTGCTATCCTTAAAGAACTTATTATTAAATTTACTTATCTTAACAACTTGTATTTTAGTTTCCTGAATTAGTAAGTTGTCTAGTTTATGCTCCTGGATAAGGTTCATCAGGAGATCTTGCTTATGGGTATTATTCATCCCCCTGACATTCCATGAGATTATCTTCATTTCCTTGAATTGGGAGTGCTTTTAGAGAACATGTTTGGGATGGTTTGATGTAAACCATCAGCAATTTCTCTCTTAATGACTCTCTCCCTTGTATCTCTTGAAGTGAGTTTACCTTGGGTTTTAGGATCTGATCCAAAATCTACATTTTTCTTGTTTCCAGTATGGATCCCCCTTCTTTTCCCACCTGGGGGAGTTTATATCAAATTTATATTGTTCTTTTTCCCTCTAGCATTGGATTGGATGTTCACATTAGTGACTTCCTTCTTCTTATATGGTTCCTTACTCTTTCACTCCAAGCCTAACTCTCTACTGGTATTAACCATATTGGCTCCCCCTAGTATAAAGACTTTAGAGGAGAGAGACTACTCTCTAGATCCTCCTCAATCATCCTTTCATCCCTAGACTACTCTACCCCAAGAACAAATTGGGGAGGGGTTTCCTTATAAGGGGAGGAACTTTCATACTCCTTTAACACATCTTGACCATCCAACTATGTTTTCTCATCAGCAACACTCAACTCTTTATCTATAATCATTTCATCTTCTTCAAAAGTAGGGTTTTGTTTCAATGAGGTAAGATCCACCGACTTTTCTATATTTTGACTTTAAACCTCAAGGAGGCTCTCCATCTGTGTGGGAGGATCTCCCATTAACATATCCACTTTTCCAACCAGTCCTTTTTCCTTCCAAATGTGATGCTAGGGTTTGGGTTTTTAGATAGGACACTACTTTGTCCAATGACCAACTTTATTACATTTGAAATAGGAAAAGGGGATGGACTCAAACTCCACTGATTGCTTCTAGACCCCTAACTTAGACTTGATGTTAAACGAAGAAGGGAGGTTGGAAGATTGTTCAATGCACATTCATATCATCATAAAACCAACCTCCTTCTTGAGACTATCATAGCATCAATGGTTAGGAGTTTGCCGAAGGAGCTAGTGATACCATGAAATACCTCTTCATTAAAAAACTCCATAGGTAGATTAGCAAATCTTACCCACACTAGGGAAATATTAAATAATACTTTAGCTGGGTCAAACCTCATATCCAATTTTCTCAAAACCAAAGTTGTCTTGTTGATAAACTAAGGCTCCTTTGCCAAGATGTTACATAGGTCTTCTTCACAAGAAAATGGAAAGGATAAACACCCTTTTAACATGGATGCAATATCCAACTAACCTTTAGTCCTCCATCTCTTAGTGGCCCAAGCCCTAACTCTTTTAATATTAGGTCTTGGCCCCATGAATCCTCCTATCAAAGTCATCTCCATGGTAGAGACACCTTTATCAAAAATGCAATCTAGGATACAAATGGAGAGCTCTCCCAAGAAAGGATCATAATCTACCTTCACCAGAGGGGAAGAGATTTTCCCTTTGGGTTTTGACCCTAAAAGAGACACCCAACAAATGGGTCTTGGTTCCTTCACTGGTGAGTCTCCCATCGCCTGGCCATTATTTATTACATTCTTGGATCCCTCAAACTGAGCATCCATAGTGATTTGACCAACAACTGACAGACCTTTATCAAAAACTTTGGGAACCCCTAAAGTTTCTATCTCATAAAGGCCAACCACATGTGATGTCCCACCTAGGTCAGGTGGTTTGTCCAAGAAATCTAATAGTAACACAACAGAGCTTTTCATCACATTTGGAGTCAACACTCCATCATCCTTCCCTATAGATCTTTGTCCTCCATCAGCCTCCACATCCAAAACCCTACTCCTATCCACTCAACATATGCCATCTCTTGTTGCATCTATCATCTTCTATTGTATACTATGAGCAGAAAGTTAAAATGCATTTATTTAGTTAGTGGTAAAAGAAAGATGGTTGACAAATGTCTAGAGATGGTTAGTGATGGTTTAGAGATGTTTAGGGATAAACATGGATTAATTGGAGATGTTTAGGTATGAATTAGAGATGTTTAGGGATAAGACAAAGAGTGGACAATTTTATGTGACTATAGAATCTTGTCACATGTCTTACAAATTAGCCCAAATAATAATAAAAAGTAACACTTCAATAGGAAGGTATCAAGCCTTTGTTGGACATATGCTTCACCATATATGTTGGTATTTTTGGTGCCTTTTAGTTGTATTTGAGATATGAATTGTACCCTAAACTTTTAGCCTATTGGCTGAACTCATACTGTACACATATTATTATTAGGAAACTATAATCAATTACAAAAAAGGTTCAAGCCTTAGAGGGTTCATAATTAGCTTTACCAAATGACAACAAAACAATATAATATCCTAATAAAATGAACATGTACTCATTAAGCCTTAAAGGAATTTCATACAAGACTTGAGTAATTTATATCACACACTAGAATTATAGTATTAAAAAACTAAGCCTATCTTTGAGGTGATGGGTCAAATTTTACACAAGTAGTTTACACAAAGTATTTTAATATTTAACTATTAACGTAGCATATATAGTTGTCTATACTTTACAACTTAATGCCTTAAGACAAATTATTAACAAGTCCCTTGACCCTTAACCAAGAATTTGATGATTGTCAACTGACACCCAACAATCCTTAATGCTTCCTATTATGTATCTTTGATGGAGTCCTTAAGCAATCTCTACCCCTTTCTCCTATGGATATAATGGGTAAACAAAGATCACAAACTTCATTACAACAATAAAATAAAATTGTAGTTAGATTCATGAATTTAGAGATAATATCCATTCATCTTTATTGCAACCAAAGTTACTCATTAATTCATAGAATGTAGGAACATGTGTTACCAATTTATTATTAGAGTGTAGAGGACTTTGCTTGGAGGCCAACCCAAGTATCATGCCTACTTTTCCTCCTATCTAACATTACAATGAGCTATTCAAATTCATAGGGCTATTGGTGAGGTGTGTGGCCATTTAGAGGTCTTCAACCCATTTGACTGGTGCATGGATTCTACCATCTAAGCATTTTTATCGCTAATTTCTAGAAACAATCTAAGAAATCCATGGAATCCACCACTTAGCCAATCTAGAAAATATGGCATCCACTACTTTGCCAATCTAGAACTCAATATCTCTAGCTTGACCAATTGACACATGCACAAGCATGCATACATATAGACACACACAAGTCTCTAAACATTTGGGGGGCTACAACCACTCCAATGGGCCCTAGAACATGTCAACAAGGAAATACCTTGATCACAATGTAACACCTTTCTATATACCAAAGCAACACTATCCAACTTTAAAATGAGATAGCAATCATCCTAAGAACACCTTGATAATCAAGGCAACACCTCATTATGGCAAGACACACTATTCAACTTGTAACTAAGATAGAAAATATCCCATCTCTACTAGGATGACCATCGTTTGGATTTTCGATTCACCAAAATAACCACTATGTTACTTTATGCTTGAATGACCATGGAGTTCTTCTCTCTGTAAAATGGAAACTATACAACTCCATTGAGGCCTGAAGGTCGATGATCAACAATTTAGTCCATAAAGTCTTCCTTTCCATTGGATCACATGCATACTGTGATACAATAGATCAAACTCATATGCAAGGATCCCAAATTAAACATGAGACCATGAGAATTATGAATTCACAAACATAGAATGGCATATTCACACAACAACCACATTGAGAACTCTAGCATGGACATAGATCATCACAATTTAATAACATCACAAGTCACACACATAATGCACATCCACAAAATATTATTTCATTAGTTTCAACCTAAGCATATACCTCATCTAAACCTTCCTCAACTTCCCTAATCTCAAATAGTCTTCACTAGTTTGCATGATGAATTGTAGCTACAATTATGGTATCAAAATTACTCTAGGAGTTGAATATGTAGATACATTTTGCATACATGTCTACCAAAGCAGTTGCAACTACCTCTAACAAAATTTCTTTATCCTATATGCTTTGATGGATGTCCATACCCTATTCTAAAGCTCCCATTTGGCATAGCCTAGGAGGATGCTGTAAAAAGTTGTAGAGTTTGACTTTACACCTGCCAATTAAATTTGGTTTAAAGTTTCTTTTCAATAAATCCATTTTGTTAATATCCCACAATCAGGGTGTTCCATGAGAACAAATTTCTTTGAGGCATTTTGTCAAATAGTTCACATGCCTTATCTATGCTTCCACATTTTGCATCTCTATATATTTATCTCTCCCTCTCTATATCCTCCAGGCCGTGGATTAATATGGACCAAAATTCCATATTAACAGGTGTAATTTTGAAGGTATGTTGAAGCATCTATAGGAACATTGTGTGTGGTAAACAAAATGTGTTAAACCTCCTTCAGTCTACCCTCTTTTGTATTGATTTAAGATTGAAATTGGCAATGAATAACATTGTATGATTATGTTATTCAAGTACCATAGAACACCACCATATTCTTCAGATTCAAGTACCGTTGCTAATTTTTCTCATCTAGATATTGAATTGATTTCTAATCAACTATTTGGTTTAGGCATTTTATTATGGCAATGTGTCCTAGCCAATGAAAAGGGTAACTTTGAACTTAGTTCAAGTTGCATTATAAATTAAACATAAATTATGATGGACTACATAAACATCTTCACATCCTTTTACACACTAGATAAATTTACATAAGTAATGATTAGTGAGTTCTAAATTGTACTTAAGAGGTTTGGCTCATAGTTTGATGTTTTTTTAATGAAGCTGATATGCCCAGTGAGAGGAAATATGACTAGAACTGGTGATAGGTCCCTACTGCGTCAACCCTGGCTGCTTCAGATGCTGTCAAGTTTGTTGTGTTGTGAATTAACTAGGACCCAATCAAAATCAAACAAATAGAAGCACAACAATACGATGAACAAGAATAACAGGTATTCAACTCACATAAGCATACCTACTCAGTTCAACAAAAATAATTCTCAATTTTAAGACTCATTTCCTATTTCAAATCCAAGCATAAAAAAAAAATAGAAAATAACAAGAGAGAAGACTTATCTCTCCATAGAGGCTGCCTAGAAATGAAATCTTCCAAGCTTGCTTCCATTCTTTCAACTCCCAAGACCAAATTGTTCTCCCAAAAATCCTCTCCCATCATGTATGAAGAATAACTTATAAAAGTTCAAAATGAGAGCTTTTATAGGAGTGTCATATCACTCTTCTCTATTCAATGTGAGGGAGACACATGGCACCTCTCTAACCCCTACTCCCACCTTCCTCACATCACACAAAATGGACATGACTACTCATATAAATTCACATGGGTCTTAAATGGATATGACCACTTATGTGAGTTTGCACTGTTTCAAATGGACAAGACTAGTTACTCATGTGAATTCACATGGGTCTCCTTGCAAAGGCATGGTATTCATTTTCTCAATCTACACATTTGAAAAATCATAAATTGACTTGGTGTTTTGAGCCAAACATCCATTCCTTCATAAATGGGAGCTCTTTTTAAGATCCCTTAAAGTACCTATCCATGCCCCTAAAACACATCCTACACAATTCTTTAAATACCCTACCCATAGATACTTAGGTTGGGGTCCAAAAAAAAAAGCATTTCAATACTAAATTCCACCTTTTTATACTAATGAAAAATGACCTTAAAATTTCTATACAGGTTTGCATTCTTACCCACACATTATGACACATGAAATACACCTAAGCACTATCACATGAGCTAGGGCTCCAAAACTAAAATTTAAACACTTAAAATAATGTAGTTCACACTTAAGGGGGTTTTAGTCCACATTAGGCTATGACATTTGTCTCATGAGAATACATGGTTAAAACACATTGCTTAACAATGTGAAGTAGGTTAAAATTAGGTCCTTGATGATTCTTACATTCTCCTATTGGTTACTACACATACACACTTATTACAAACATTAATATATCCATAGTGTATACAGTCAAGTAACACAATCAAAATTATACTATTCAATTGTAATAATTGAAGTAAATCACTTACAAATTGTCATAATCATTAGCATAAAATCATATTTCAATTAACTTTAGTTCATACTGATTATATTTCATCCAATTCACAATAGAAATTAAACTATCAATTAAGACCATGAAATCCTTTTTGCCCATGCTCAGCCCACAGAGACGTATCTTGATAAATCTAGCATCATTTTCTAGCTAGTATAAAAGTGTCTAGGCTTCTTCAATGGTAGCTATTCCCAAGAGAAGCAAATCACTCTCACACAACAGCTTTGAACCATATTGTAGTTGAGGATGACGCTGCCCATAGAATGGGCTACAATAAATCATTATAAATCAGTCTATGATTGTTGATCCTCCAAACCTTTGCCTACTTGCACGTGAAAGAATCTTGTCACATCCATACCTCAACATCCCATTTTCTTTTTTAAGAAATATCAAAACTCAAGTTTATTATCAATACAGACTTCATACAAGGTAATAATCAAACAAATTATCCAAGTGCATCTCTAAATATTAGAGACAAGCTTTTAACCTTTCAAGCACCATAGTTGCAATGTTGCTTTTTAGTAATGGGCCACCCATGCGTAACTGTCGTTCAGATGTATAGTCTCCAGTCCCTAGCGAAAAGGTTATTTTTATAAATTTCAATCATGTAATCTTCTGACATCATATTAGATCATAAACCCAATGACCCATTTCCTAAACTACACACATGTAGCATAATAAAAGAATACCTTAGCTCCGAGTTTATTCACATCTAAAAGCTTCTAAAACATGCGGTCAATATAAATTTCTAATGCACAAACACTCCTTACAAAAACTAGAATGTCACAAAACTTAAGAAAATTAGTTGAATCTCAATATGAAGTTTTAGAGAATTCATGAGTGAATTTTGTTGATTCCAATGAAACTCCCAAAGTCGTTAGCTAATGGTTTTCATTCACTAAGAGACCAATCATTCCCAACATATAATAACTTCCATTCTTAGTTTATTTTACTGATCCAAATAGAAATAAGAATTGCTAAACATCTGCATCCCCGCGATATTGTAATGCATCTCACTTAAGAATCAAAATCTAGAAAGAAATAGGCATGCTTGAACCTTTTTAACATAATATGCTAGCAATCTCAGACAAGATTAGAGAAAAAAAAATTCATGATTGGCATTAGCCTTAGAAAAATACACTCGTACCCGAAAGCATAGTTATAAACAAGATTTTGGTAACAATACACCATCCAATACACTTGTTCCCCAACATGTGATTTGAGTTCATTGGTTTTGGTGAAAATGTAATCACATATGTTGCATATTGAAGAAGTTTGGTAGCATTCCTTTGTGCAGTATTATGCACACAGATAATCCTAAAATTGATACACAAGTAACATACTCTTAAGATAATTTCTCATTTTGAAATGGACAAGAGTGCCATTTTGAACCCGACCGTTGCCCCTGTGTTTGTGGGCCTGAGCGCTGCTATAGCGAATGATGTGGTTGTCTCGTCCTTTGCTCAAGGGGTGCGCATACTGCTGGCGTTCCTACTGGATGGGATGGGGCTCCAAAGAATGTAGTGAAAAAAGATGTGAATAGTGTGTAGGCGGAAGTTGGTGTTCCCTCTATGGTTCCTTCTAAGAACGCGAATATTGGTGCAAACTGTGTGCAGGGTGAGACAGGGACTAGTGTATCTATTCATGGGCAGCGTGCTCCTAGTGGCCCTCGATGGACATTTGCGGTAGTGACTGGTTTGGGTACTCATCATTCATCCTAGGGGGTTCCATCCAATCCCTTGTGCCCTTCTTCTCTTGTTGTGGTGTGTGGCCCTAAGGTCACATAAAATGAAGAGTTTTACTGCAATAGAGGAGTGATATGCAGGTTCAATGGATTATGGCCTTTTCTGTCTGATCTTCACAATTGGGTCATGGAGTCATGGAAGTCGTTTGTTGCTGGTTAGATTGAGCTTTTTCCTTGTGCACGGGGATTCTTCATTGTGACTTTTGCTTCTTCCAAGTAGTGATATTTAGTGCTTGATAGTAGGGTTTGGATGTGGGGGGAACACTCCCTTTCCATTAAACCCTGGACTCTTTCTTTCAATCCCCTTACCGAGCTGCTTAATATCAAGCTGATTTGGGTGTGTCTCCTGAACCTCCCCTCCAATTTTGCGAAGATTCTTGCTATGAGGGCACTTGGAACTCCATTAGTCATTTTTTGAAGGTAGATTCTACTACCCCCTTCATGGGGCACTCCATGATTGCCCAAATTTTGGTAGATATTGACATCTCCAAAACCCTTTTTGGAGATGTTTTGATGGTAGGGGAATGGCCTTGGAAACAACTATTGGATGTTCTTTTGGATCACTTGACTATTAGTGCTTCCTAGGAGGTTGATTTGTCCATTGGGGATGATTCCTCTCAGAAGGATGAGCTCCCTCTTGAGATTGTTCCTGAGGGGGTGGTGGTGGCTGTTGTGAACCCATTAACTTCGTTGGATTCTTCTGATCATCTTTCAGCTCCCATGTCGGCTCCCTCTGCTCCGAGCCGAATCACTATTGCTTCAGCTACTTTTCTTCCTTCAGTTTTGTCTAGTTCAGACTTGTCAATTCTGTGTACAGGGTCTTCAGGCCAGGCTACTTTTTCCTCTACGCTCGTCACTCTTTCAGTTGTACCTGCTTCTGGGTTGGCCTCTTTGTTTGTGCCTTCCTTGGTTGCTACTACTTGAGAGGATCCCCCCTCTCACCTTGTTCTAAGGATTTTGACTCAGAGTTTTCTTGGACTGTGGTTTAGCATAGAAAGAAAGGGCTCCCTAAATCTATTGCGGAGCAACACCCTAGGGATAAGGGTGTTAGGTTTGCTTGTTCAAGATCTGCTATTGTTGAGATCCCCTATCTAGTTTTTTTTGCTGTCAGTGTGCGTCCGATGTACTGTTTGAGTTGCCTTTTAGGCTGTTGGTTACTTTCAACTTGGCTGCTATTGTTCTATTGTGCCCTGCTTTTTCTACCCTTGGGGCCTAGTTGTAAAAGGTTCAGTCTCTATAAGCTACTTTTCTTAATCAAAAACATCCTCTTAAGATAAATTTGCAAGATCATCAAGGCAATATATCTCACATAATATGGTGATAATTCTCATACAAGATTGGAGAAACATATGCATGATTGGCATTAGCCTCAAAGACAATACACTTGTAAGCCAAAATCTAGTTAGAAATAAGCTTTTCGTAATAATAAACCATCAATAGACACTTGTATGATTTGTGTTCATAGATTTTGATGGCAATATGTAATCACATATTCTACAAACTTGGGAAGTTTGATAGCATTCCTTTGTACAATATTATGTGCACAACTATGCATGAGTAACATGCTTTTAAGATAACATTTGCAAGATCATCAAGGAAATATCTCTATCATTATCAATTTATCATTTTATGTTTTAAAGCTTACAACACAACACAAAATTCCCTCTACAACCCATGCCCCTCTCCTAACTTCAAATTTAATGCATTGCATACACTTACCATGTATCTTGCTAATAAAAGAACATGGTGTTATAGTGCAGAAAATATTCATCATGTTTGTTTTATGTACAAACATTAACATAGTGCAAAAGTTTGCCCTTCTATTCAACAGGCTCTAACTAAATACTCTGTGATTTCTAATGACAACATATTGCACCCAGATTTATGATAGCTTTCCTGGTTAACCTTTGGCTTTCACTAAGTCCATATATTTTTGAAGTTAAAATAAAATGGCTTCAATCTGATCTTCTAACACTTTCTCAAGTTTGTACAAAATAAGAAAAGCCTCATGTAAAATACTACAACCAATCCACCAAATTTGTGTCAAATTTCCTGGTTAATCATACATCATATTGATGTTCATCTATTTTGGAAGATCTAAAAAATGCCTTCAATTCAATCTTCTGACTCTTTCTCTAAAAACCCTACATTTTTGCAGAACCTCTTGTTTAATGCTAAAAACTATCCATCATAGAAACATTTTTTTCAAGTACTTTTAAGAGTGTAAATATACTTAACTTAAATTTTTCTCTCTTAATCTTTATGGTGTCAATAGCCATAGGCATAAGCTATCCAAAATGTATAATGTAGAACATGAGATCCCACTTTGGAGTTTAATGTCTAGTCGATATCCTCTGAAATAAAAATCGAAAGATTGAATGACATTATATTATAAATGAAAGTGTATAACTACAAATTTTGGTTTATATGCACACTATAAATTTATTTTATAAGGTTGTGGCTATCTTCATAGGATTATAGATATTGATAACACCTTATATGGTATGAGCCTACACTCTTATAGCCTACTCATTTCTAATCAAATTATTGTATAATTTAAAATCAAGCATGCATAAATAGTAAACATTATTTCACCAAAAAATGCATCTCTGTATGACATCTCTCTAGATGCTCACTCATTTCTCACTCTCTATGAGGAAATTAAGGCTATCCATGACAAAATCTATAGATTGTATATGCAAATTACTTTGACGATTGGATCTCATCCTAGAGTCCTCAATTCATACATTATTCAACACAATTTTTTAACATCTCAGGAAGCATCATTGTTCAAGAAATTACCATCAAGACTCCATCTATTTTTAACTTGATTGACACTGTGTTCTAATTGAAAGTGTTTCCACCCATAAAATTTGGTCTTTTACAGGCATACTACTTGTAGATTTCCTTTATACTCACTGGTTTAAAAATATTGTTAAAATCTCTTCAAGCAAAACCCTTTACCTAATATTATTCACTTTTTTTAATCAATCAATTTCACAAGTTGAAATGGAGTATGACTATCAATGGCACCAACAGTTGACATCTCTATGTAGCATCTCTCTACATACCTACTCATTTCTGACATAGGGTTTCACTGTCAATCCAGAGGAAATCCAAATGGCTTTGAGAAAAATAAATAACTTCAAACCAAAATATAGGAGTATCATCTGTTAGAAAAATAGTTGTAAAAGAGACTAGACATGGAGCTCAACATCTCCATTTTCCTCTATCAGCAATTTTAGTTTATCACTTCCTTGGCAATGATTAATGTTGATGTTCAAAAACACTATTATTTAAATCTCTATCTTTTTGTTTATTTCAGGAATTTTATTCCACACAATGCCAAAATCAATTGGATAGATGGAAAGCCAAAAAACATCTAGAATTACAATCAACAATATGCAAGAAGAAAACAAGAAACAAACTGAGTTGAGATTAGAGAAAATCCAACTGTTAGACAAACCCAATTGAAGGTAGAGAAAAAAACAACTCTCATCACAAGCCAAGGAATATCAAAATGAGTTTTGGGAAGTGTATATTCTATTGCATTTCTTAAACATAAAATTCTCAAACAAAAAGAGCCCAGAGGTTCTTAGTGTTAGGTTTCAAGATTTGGTAATGTTGAGCTGTGTTATGCCTTAATATAATTTGTTATATTGGCGATGGATGCCTTGAAGTTCAAATCTATTTATATGGTTCTATGATGTTTGGATGCAACATGATTAACTTCCTAAGAGGTTTATCTTGTCACGTTTTTGATATATTGCTTGAATTTTGCATGGCACTCAAGTCTCAGTTCATGTGAGTGATGTGTAAAATGCTTTTATTATTTTTCCCTCTGGTTAATTTAAGAACTTATTTAGCTAAACACCAAATTAGGTCAAATCCAAAGTGTAGGAGTCAAGGACAACACTGAGAGGGGGGGTGAATCAGTGTTGTGTGAATTTTCAAATCTTTTACAAACTTTAATTTTCAAAAACACAAGGAGAGAAAGCTATCATTGATTTGTCAATCACATATGCACATAATTGAGAATGAAAAACAAAAAACTCATGAGTAAATCATACAAACACAGAGAGAAGATCAATATGAATCAAGATACAAGAATTGCACGAGTGGAAAACCCTCCAGGGGTAGAAAAACCACTCCAAAACTGCCTCACTGGCTTAACTGATAAAACATGCCTCACTAGCTACAAAGAAGCCTCACTGGCTACAATATGTGTCTCACTGACAAATGTTAAGGTCTCACTAATCGATAAGCCTCACTGGCATACTGTGCCTCATGGCATAGACAATTACCATCATAAAACATTGTGTGCAAGAATTGATTGCTATTCAATCTGATTTGCACCATTCAAATCAACTCATCTGCAATATATATTTCATCATTCCAATCCTCTGACATTTTATCCTTGAAATAATCTAATTCACCTGATTAGGGAAATATGTCTTCTTCACTACAAATCACATTTATCATTATCTTCACCATTGCATGCTAATCTGCACAACATCACACTCCCAGTGTTATATTCTCATCTCTACAACTTTAATATCAAAACCACTTTTATTTGTCTATATTTCTCATCAAAAATAATGAACCTTTGATCTTCCATCTTCAAAAACCATCCACCTGCAATAAGAAAGACTTTTCAAATTCATACTTTCTCTGATTCATTTTCTCTCAATTAAGAACCTACAAGATCAAAATAAGATCAAATTCATATTCTTTGTATGACCATTCAAATTCTTCTTTCTCTTCATCTCCAATCTGTTCATCTTCTTTTATTTGAAATCCATCTTTTTGAAATAAAGATTTCTTATCTGCAAGAAGACCTTTTATTTTTCAAAACTCTTCAATACTTTCAATCTGCAATTTTTGTCTTAAAAAAAATATCACAATGACCCTGCAATAAAAAATAAATTGACCTTTCATTTTTATTTCTCTTCAATTTCCTCATCAAATTCATTTGCCATTTCTTTTTTAAGATCTCACACACACAAAAAAAATCTTCAAAAATCCATCAATAAAAACTTTCAATCAATTCTAATCATTCTTCTCCTATAAAAAAAAATTCTCTCCTCAGATCTATAAAAATCTTTATCTTCATAAGAAGTTTAATACTTCACAAAAAGATGCTCATTAAAAAAAAACTTAAATAATTTCCTCTTTATATCTTTCTTACCTTGAGAGAAGAAAAACAAAAATAGAATTAAATCTCCATAATAAATCTCCTAAAAAGACTCAAATAAATTTCCCTTAAAAACTCCTTAAAATCTTCTTTTAAGAGTCTTCTTAAGATCTTTTAAAAATCCAAAAATATCTCCTTGAAAAATGTCCATTAAAAGATGCCCTTTTGTTGTTCTTTAAGAAAAATTTCCTCCTCACATGAAAGGCTAATAATAGACCATAAAAAGATTTTAATGTTTATGGAGAAAAACTTTCATATAAAAAATTCTTTAAAAAACTTCACTTCTACTTATTTGAGTTATGACATTCGAATTCCCTATAGCCCTCCTTTCTGGCGCTTAATACATATAAGGAAGACCGCTTAATTTCTTTATGAGATAACCGATGTGCATGGTAGACACGGTAAAAAGGGGCCAGTTGCCCATGACCTCTCAATACTCCAGCAGGTTACCTTAAGTGGAGATAACCTGAAATAGCAAGTCACTTGCTAATTATAACAAAAAATAACTTATCATATGATGGGCTCAATAAGATACCTTGCATATGATTTTAGACATCCAATATGATGTTCCACTCCACACTACATGAGATTTATGCAACATCTTCTAAGGAATAAAGAATTTTGTCCAAAGTATGAACCTCATAAAGATCCTGCAATATTATTGCTTAAACCCCTGTAGGAACAATATCATATCAAGAAGTATCAGACATCAAGAACATCGTGAATACTATGCATAAACTTTGAACCTTGTGAAAACTTCGAGAGATTTAGATTATTGTTTTGAACTTTTTATCAATCAAAATCTAACATAGTCATGTGATGTGCTCTACCATCTTCCATCTGTAATACAAACCTTAACTCTACCATCAACCATGATCAAACCTTAATACCATTGACATATGCAATGCACAACATCTATCCTCTAATCCAACATCTATCCTCTGATGCAAACCCTGAAGCACAAGCACCATATATTGTTCAACTAAGATCCTCTCAACCTTTGATATCACCTGTCCATAATATGTGAGGATCAACAAATGATGTAAACAAGCAGATCAAATAAGACTATCATAACCATGAGTCTTGTATCTGTCATAACTTATATATGTGAACATGAAGCAACTCTGCATTAGACCCATGTGGTCAACCTTTTTGACATCAATGACAATCAGTTACCATCACAAAGATCTCCAGCTACTAGTGAACCATACAAATGCAGTGTATTTGGTGCACACAATTGAGGACATGGCAGTGGAGAGGTTTTACGTGAGCTCATGCAGATACATTGAATCTCAATCATTGATCACATTTAGTTTCACAATCAAGTTTGGAAGCAACCTTGGTAGCTAACATATGTAGTTTCATCACTTCATTACCTAAAATAAAATTTAAAGTGGTGGTTTTATGTAGGGTTTTATATCTGCTCAGTACACATCTTGGTTAAACAAAGTTGTTTTTACATGGTTTTCACTTTACAGGCTCTGACTACTAAGGCACTTTCTTTAGATAGACCACATCTCTTTGAGGCATTATGTCAAACAATTCTTGTGCCTTGTCTAGGCTTCAACATTTTTTATACACATCTACCAAGAAAGTTGTAACTACAACATCTGCAACATCTAATAAAAGTTCTCTATCCATTATGCTTTGATGGATGTCCATACCCTATTCCAAAGTTCCCATTTTGACACAAGAAAGGAGGATGCTGGCAGAAGTTGTGTAATTTGTCATTACAGCTGCTAGTTGCATTTGGTTCCACAATTTGCTTACATGTCTACCAAAGCAGTTGCAACTATAACATCTAACAAAAAATCTGCCTTCCTTTATCCTTTGATATATGTCCATGCCCTATTCCAAAGCTCCCATTTTGGCACAAGCAGGCAGGATGCTGGAAAAAGTTGTGGAATTTGGCTTTACAACTACCACTTACATTTGCTCGAAAGTTTGTAAAGCCTTTTTAAAAAATTCAATTTGTACATACCCTTCAATCATGGCAATCCATGAGACCACATTTCTTTGAAGCATTCTATGAAACAATTATCTACCTTGTCTATGCTTCCACATTTTGCATACATGTCTACTAGAGCATTTCCAACTATAATATCTAACAAAAACCCCTCTTCCATTACCCAGTTCCAAAGCGCCCATTTTGACAAAGGCAGGGAGGATGCTGGAAAAGGTTATGGAATTTGGATTTACACCTACCAATTGCGTAGTTCCCCCCTCCCCACCCCATGAAATTTTAGTCATCTCACATGGCTTATGTTTTATGCTGTTGGAGAATCAAGTGATACTTGTCCACTACCTTGGTTAGTAAATAGAAATCAAACTTGCAACTTGTCATACCAGACTGTAGCTAGAGAGCTTCTCTAATTTCTCAAAAGATAGAGTAGTAATTCCTACTTGTATGTGAGCTAAATAGACTACACAACCTGAAAATAAACAATTTTTCCACTTGAAAGAGTTATACATGTATTTTAGAAATTCTAAGACTGACTTATATTATGATTTCATATTTTAGCCATGGAAATCTAAATTATTGTTTTACTATTGCTCTGTGTGGTAAAATTTGCTTTTACAAAAACTATCCTTATGTCATTTTCATGTATGATCTTTTAGAAAAGAAATGGTGGCGACTACCTCCTAGCTTGCTTGACAGTCACATATGTAGGTCAAGCTTTGTGTTACCACAGGTTAATGATTGACAAAACTAAAATATACTTTGTTAGTATCACTTGTATGCTTGTTTAATCAAGTGGTGAAAACATGGCACTTTGAACAAAGATAACCTAGATTTATAGGTTTAATCTGTCATAATTTGGGCAACAAAAATATTTTGTATTATATTTAGTAAATGAGGTGCATCTGTATATAAAAAATTGACTTGGTTCTAGCACGAAAGCTTGAAAATCATTTATCAATAATATAATATATTGACATTAGAGATTTTGCTGCTTCATATTCTTTATCATGGTTGTAATCTTGTAGACTTTACATTTGCTTTTATCAAATGTTTGTTGCCAAACATTCACTTCAGTTGGGAATAGAGAGAAACATTGCTTGATTTTTTTTGATATAGAGAAACATTTAAAACTATTATATCTTTATATACGTTGGGTGGTCACCCCCGGCAACTATTATTCTTGCCCTAAAGAAAAGAAATCGGGTGCCCCTCAAACCCGAGTGGCTTTGCTTTGTGTCATGGATTTCTTCTCTCCTCCTATGCACAAGAGACACACCAAAATCTTATGTGGAAAACCCTAAAAGGGAAAAACCATGGTGAGGATTACCTCACAATATAAAGTACTATCAATACCGAATTATAAAGAGGTTCACTTCCAAAGGGCTCACTGCTCAGTGCTCACTACCCAAAAGAATGCTTATTGCAATATGCTCATTGCCAAGAGGGCTCACTGCCAAAAGGGGTGGCTCACTACCAAAATGGCTCACTGCCATGAACTGATATGATAGCATCTACCACATGCCTGAGTTTAGTTCCAATGAAGCACAATACATATCCCCTTCATTGCCTCACAACACAAACATCTTCATATTAGCATCTTCGATCCTTCACACAAATCTTTTACACTCATTTATATCAATCATCAACCTTGGAACATACATCAAGGTCAGCAACACATTCTACAACCTTTTGAACAGTCTCCAAGGTCAACAAACATACACAATTCAAATTAGGTATGGACCTATTTACAGTCTTGTGAAGCAAAGAGATAGAAGAAGAACATTTCATAGCTTAGTTCAGACCTAAATACATCTTCACATGCTTCAACATGCTTCCACAATCCACAAAGCACATCTACAAAGAGTGTAAACAACCAGGTTGGCCAAAACTAGTGTTAACACTAGGATATTTAGGCACACGATTCCAAGAGCACAACCATAACATGTGGACCAAGAACAAGTCTTCAACACAATTTGGAGACATCCATGAACAACCTTAAGTCACTTGAGATGCAACAAAATTATCCGCAACACCTTTCACCTGAAGAAGGTTCACTGTCTGCTCACAAACAACACTTTTGAACTCTGCTACACAATAACTTTCTTTCTGGAGCATTAAATCACAAATCTTTTGGAATGAAGATAGATAAGGACCTTATACACATGTTCAGAACTGTACTACCTGAAACCATTCTGTGGAGAAATGTAAAGAAAAATATTTTCTCCTAGACATCTCTGCACAACCCAGAAACTCTGTTAATTATAGTCTTTAAACTGGTGAACATAATAGCAATCCAGACCACCAAATTCTAGATTTAGAATTTTCAAACACTTCTCTAAAACATATCCAAATTTCATACTCCATTCTTCAACAAAGAAGAAATGTGGAGCAAAAACTCAGATAGTATCCTGCAAGCCAGAAAACTCTACAACACACTGTTTCGTCTGGAGAGCAAATTTTCTCAAAAGCATTTGGAAACTTAGCAACAAGAGAAATATACCAACATCATTGACACTTCTATAAGGCATTCAAATCACTATAACATGACAACTAAATCAAGAAACAATCAACAATATCAGAAGACACAGTTGACACCAATGACAACATCGGTTAGCACATACTTGCAACAAAATGTTCATTAATGGATTACCTATATGATTGGTGGATTATTTTATGGTGCTAACTATTAATTACTCCTTGATGAGTGAGTGGACATGTGTTGAGTTATTTTGGCTTGTGAGCCTAATTTTGTCCTAGATTAGTCTTGGTCTGGTTAATAATTTCTAGTAAGTACCATTCATGTGTATAAAAGTAAACTCTATTGGATTCCTTAAGCAATGTCATAGAAAACCTTGTAATGATCTTCTTATGTAATGATGTGGCTGTGATATGATGAAGCTTTACTTTCTTAACAACCTCATTTATGCATAGTGTATATAATTAAAAATGGTCTAATGCTTGTGATGTGATTGGAGTCTTAGAAGACTAGCTTGTTTGGTGCTTCTTGAGCATGTTCTCTAACTCACCATGGATGTTGAAATCTAGGTGCCATGTAGCATTTTACTCTCTTTCTTGTAACTAGAATTAGTCATGTTGTGCATGTAAAGTGTACCTTTAGGATTTTGATACTTTCTTTCAATTATTGATGAATCCTTTAAATGTTTGTAAGGGCCATCATTGATTTATTATTATTGTTTATGATTAGTCTATCCACCAAATTTTGATATCTAATTATCTTATGACTTTTATGGTCACACTTGATTTAGTATTCAAATTGAGCTCATTTTATACCTTATTGTTGGAATTGGTATTTCTTCCACTTTGGTGATATTTTTATTATTATGGTGGATATGCTAGAATTTTATAATTGTTGGTCATGTACCATGTAATGATCTTCTCTATCATGTCCATGATGGGCCTCCAATGGATTGCATAAGGGAGTAGATTGTAGAGAATGTGCTAGTTTTGGTGTTTGTGTTGTTAGAACTATGATAGTTGGAATTCCTTATTCTTTCCTAGAATGTGAATGAATTTTGTGTGAAGTGTTTGAGAAAGATCTAATTTATTTTTGTATTTATATGGACCTCTTGATTGGGAGTAAGATTTCTAGTTGGTGTGTATTTCATTCCTAGATGGTAGTGATTGATGTAAATTTGAATTCTTGTGTGTGCTTAACTGTTAATTCTTTGTCTCTTGGACCATGAAAATGATATGTATTGAAATACTTGTATGGTTTGCATCTTACTTTTAGTAGGTAGTATGTGGTTGGGTGTTGACTTAGTCCACCAATTGTGATTGTTCTTGCTTGTCTCATTCTTGTTTATCTTGGTCATGTTGCCATGCCTCCGAATGTTCCAGCATTAGTTGAGTGTATGATGTTGTGTCTTAGACATTGCCTGGTGCATGTCTTGGTTAAATAGAGTTGTTGTTTGTACATGGTGTGCACTTTACAAGCTCTGATTGTTGAGGCACTTGCTTTAGATAGACCACATCTCTTTGAGGCATTATGTCAAACAATTCTTGTGCCTTGTCTAGGCTTCCACATTTTGCATACACATCTACCAAGAAAGTTGTAACTACAACATCTGCAACATCTGAAAAAAGTTCTCTATCCATTATGCTTTGATGGATGTCCATACCCTGTTCCAAAGTTCCCATTTTGACACAAGCAAGGAGGATGCTGGAAGAAGTTGTGGAATTTGTCTTTATAGCTGCCAGTTGCATTTGCTTCCACATTTTTCTTACAAATCTACCAAGGCAATTGCAACTATAACATCCAACAGAAATTCTACCTTCCTTTATCCTTTCATATATGTCTATGCCATGTTCCAAAGATCCCATTTTGGCATAGGTAGGAAGGATGCTGGCAAAAGTTGTGGAATTTGGATTGACAGTTGCCACTTGCATTTTCTTGAAAATTTGTAAAGACTTTTTAAAAAACCCAATTTGTGCATACCCTGCAATCATGGTAATCCATGAGACTTCATTTCTTTGAAGCATTCTGTGAAACAATTCTATGCCTTGTCTATGCTTCCACATTTTGGATACATATCTACTAGAGCATTTCCAACTATAATATCTAACAAAAAGCCCCCTTCCATTATGTGTTGATGGATGTCCATACCCTTTTCCAAAGCACACCCATTTTCACACAGGTAGGGAGGATGCTGACAAAGGTTATAGAATTTCCCTTTACACATACCAATTGCATAGTTTTTGCCCCCAAGAAATTTAGTCACGTCACATGGCTTATGTTTTATGTTGTTGAGTAATCAAGTGATACTTGTCCACTGCCTTGGTTAGTAAACAAAAATCAAACTTTCAACTTGTCAAACTAGACTGTAGCTAGAGTGCTTCTCTAATTTCTCAAAATATACAGTAGCAATTCCTACTTGTATGTGAGCTAAATAAACTACACAACCAAAAAATAAACAATTTCTTCACTTGAAAGAGTTCTACATGTATTTTAGAAATTCAAGTTTGACTTATATTATGATTTCATATTTTAACCATGGAAATCTAAATTATTTTTTTACGGTTTCTCTATGTGGTAAAATTTACTTTTAAAAAACAATCATTATGTCATTTTCATGTATGATCTTTCAAAAAAGAAATGGTGGCGACTACCTCCCTGCCTGATGGAGAGTCACATATGTAGGTCAAGCTTTGTGTTGCCACTGGATAATGGTTTACAGGACTAAAATATATTTTGTTAGTATCACTTGTATGCTTGTTTAATCAAGTGGTGAAAACATGGCACTTTGAACAAAGATAACCTAGATTTATAGGTTTAATCTCTGCCATAATTTGGGCAACAAAAATATTTTGTATTATATTTAGTAAATGAGGTGCATCTGTATATAAAAAATTGACTTGGTTCTAGCATGAAAGCCTTAAAATCATTTATGAATTTAATATATTGACATTAGAGATTTTGTTGCTTCATATTCTTTGTCATGGTAGCATCCTTGTAGACTTTGCATTTGCTTTTATCAAATGTTTGTTGCCAAACATTTACTTCAATTAGAAATAGAGAGAAACATTGCTTAAGGTTTTTTTATATAAACATTTAAAACTATTATATATTTATATACATTGGGTGGCCACCCCCGACAACTATTATTCTGGCCCTAAAGAAATGGAAGTGGGCACCCCTCAAATCTGAGTGGCTCTACTTTGTATCATGGATTTCTTCTCTCCTCCTATCTAGTTCACTAGGCATTGGAATGCTAGCTGCTCTGCGGGTTCTTTCAAGGATGTGGTACTGGCAGGTTAACACTCAAATGAAATCATTTCCCTTGTTCCGTCTCCTCCTCCATCTTTGCTATGTTTAGTGGTTGGGGCTGGGGAGCCTAGCAAGTCCTTTGTCTAACTGGCTACTTTGGAGTCACAGTTTGGATGCAATGCTGGGCCTTCTTTTACAAAGGTCAACATTGTCTTTGAGAAGAACAAGGAATGGGTGCTATAGGTCACTGATGCCATTGTTGAAGGCACACTCTTATTGGTAAATTTCTTGGGGCTAGGCTTAAAGTTGACTCTTTCATATCTTTAGGCTATGTATAAATGGAAGCTTTGTGGTTCTTTTGAAATGTCAATATGTCACATATCAAACTCTCACATTTATTTGATTAGTTAAATGCATGAAAACCATTGAACTATAGTCGAGTGGATAAAATTTATAGAGATATATTATTGGTTTAAAATTTAGTTGCTTCGGCTATGTTTTGGGACTAACCTATTGATGTTGTGATGAGTTTGATTGTCCACAGGTCTTGTCGAAGGAAAAAAGCATGGCTCAGGTAGAGGGGACCTGGCTTTTTGGCAACACGTGTTGGGTTCTATGTGGTTCTCTCACACACACTCGCGTAAGTGCATTACATATTGAATCGAAGGATGTGTGTGTCAAATTTTCCTTGATTGATTTTGTCTTCATCGTGTTTTTGCCTCTATGCATGTTTTGATACCTGTTTGTCATAGAAGAATAAGTTAGTATTGCAATGGGATATATATTTATTGAAATTACTTTTGGTTGCAAAAATTAATGAATTATTAATAAAGTGACATTTTTCCTTGATTATATAGTTAGTGTTATATTTAGTTATCATAAAAGACATTCAGATGAACAAGGCAAGAGGGAAGAGCACTGGAAAGGCAGAGATAATGGGATCTTTAGCAAACTTAAAACCACCAATCATTCTTCTCTTGTTTTGTTTTTGAGTTTGAAATGCATGTAGATAGAACCCGATCGATTCCAACGATGAATTATTTTCCTCTTAAGAGTCTAAACTCACTTTTGCCTTGAAACATGACACCCAACTCTAGAATGATTTGTGATCGACCTTAGGAAACAAATCTATCCCTCAATCCTCTGAATGAGCGGCTAGGCAGCATTACTTCATGCTTGGGATGATCTTCAAAGATCAAATTGAATTGAAATTAGGCCTCATCTTTTGTTTTGAATCATCTTCTTAATGGATGATAACTATGGTCTTTTATCTATGACCGATATGTATTCTGTCGACCTTAAAGACAAGCTAACATGTAGTCCATGGTAGCGATCCATCGATAGAAGTATGGAATTATCTCGTATAGATGAAGCTATGGAAATTCTTACCTCATTTTACCTTTTGCTAGGCCCTTTCTCGGCCTGATGTATTCCTATTCACTTGCAAATTTTTCCCAACTGTCTGGTTTTTGCTCTGTATGAAATCGTTGACAACATTTGAATAAAATAGTCTCTTTTGTACGAATTAGCCTCTTTAGGATAAATCGGCTCTATAGGAAGGAATAAAACTGACCTTATAAATCTTTACAACTACAATTTTTTTTTAAAACTATCTTTTCATCTTTCTTGGACCGAAAGAATTAGCTATCTGTAGCAATCTCAAACATCTGGAATGTTTAGTGTCTTGTGCTTTTATGATGCAACCTGTTTAGATTCCAAAAATGCCTTCTTGTTGTTGTTGGATAGTTATACTTGTCCCGATCATCCTCTTTAACAGTTAGAAACCTATTCTTTTTTTATTTTATTTTTCCTTCTACTCACTCGGCCTGCTCCTTAAGCATCTCAGTCCTTAAAAGGAAATAAAATCTCATCTGACTTTTCTTTCAAACCATTTTAACTACCTTTTCCCTTTCTTGAAATCGACCTTACATCTTCCTGGCGGCCTGGGATCTCAGTAGGTCTGAAATTCTTTCAGTCTCCCCTAAACTCCAGCCAAAAACATTGAGTCGTCAAGTAGCATAGATTGATTTTCTTTGTGCTTGTTTGATCATGGCATAACGCCTTTTGACTTGCTTGATGATTGTTATGAATGTGTCATGGAAACCGTATAACTTGAATTGAATAAATTAGCAGCCCTCTTAATCAAATCGAGCTCCAAAATTCTTGAAGGTGTCACCTTTTTACCTTAGCTTGAGTTCCATTTATAGATCCTTTGTAGGTTGTCATTCTTTAATCCACGCCTGAAGGCATTGTCTTCTTATGTAACCTGGTGACTGATTTCTTGCTGCTAAGTTTGATTTCAGACAATTTAAGGTGGAGAACAAGGATTTAAGTCATCGCCTATGACATCGGAATTCCTTTTATGAGTAGAGAAATTCTTCTATTTTAATCAAGTTGGATATAAAATTTAGACCTTTGTATGTAGTAAGGACTCAATATTGAATGCATAATCCAATAAGTTTTTAAGAAGAGTATATGAAGTTATGTAAGTTTTGTTATAAATTTATTATCAAATTTAGTTCAAATATTAAGGTATGCATGCTCTAGTTCATTTTACTTTTACCTTTTTAACATATAATAAACTCAATAATGAGGATAAGATCCAACTCACAAACTTTTTGGGGTACAATAGTGTAAATCATACTATATGCGTGTTATAAAACTAGTTACTCATGAGGAAACAATTATTGATTTAGCTGAACAATTTCTTTCTCCATGATTATGTCTGCTTATTAAGAGTTTATTTATTCTTTTCTTTCCGCAAACTGTGAATTGATAATGAATGACTATATATGTTGTCTGGGTAAGTGCAAAAAGACAGGGGGCCAAAAAGTGGCCAAATTGTTTTAAAAAAAAATAATACAAAACACGCTCACGTTATAATGTGCTCATGTTATGGTTTGGTAATGACGAGCCTAAGGCTCATCAAAACCAAACCATAATGCACTTGCGTTATAACGTGAGCGCATTATAACCTATTATAAATAAAAAAACTCATCTCATTTCATTTCATTTCTTTTTTCTCCACTATTCTGACGGTCTGCAAACCCTAGGAAGCATGCTCGCATTTTGGATTCTTCAATTCGACATAAAAATCTTATCGATTCATCGCCAAAATGCCGCCATGACATCGAGCATGTCAAAGGAGTGAGTTTATTTGTCTTTTTGTTTGAATTTGCTTTTAAATAGGTAGGTTTGAGTTATTTTTTGATGTATATTTCGTTAATTGTCAGGAAATGTTAATGCACCTCCTCCTCTTCCTCTTCCTCAAAATCCATAAAATCCTACGAAACAACAACCTCCTCCATCCATTCCTCGACATGCCCCTGGAACACAAGAAAATATAATAGGGCAAATTAAAAACAAAAAAAAGAAATTGAAGATATAATTGCAAGGTTGAAGGATCTTTCCACTTCAACCTTGCATAGGTCTATGCTTGCCGAATCTCTTGAATCTATGTTATCAAATGTATATTCAATTAGCAAGCAAATAACTAGTTGGATGGATAAGAGGAGAGAGTTTAGAGATTATTATGCAGACAAGCTATCATACCAAGATGTGAAAAAATTACAAATTACAAAATTACTCTTGTGTTCGATTTTCACAAACCCACAAACAAATCAACCTCCTCCCATTACATGCAAGAGGTTCCCTATCCATTGGTGCAACAACCAAGCGATAAGGGACAATTTTGGGTAGAGGTGGTGCATGGTTTTTGACTATCCTTCATGCAATAATAATGAGGTCCCACAATACTTTTTGAGGAAACTCTATTTCGAGTTTGTCCTTAATAAAGTGCCAAATTATTTTGATATGGAGGACTTCCAAGGTAGAGGTGGGAGGTCAACACAAGATAGACCAGGGGTATGTCTTGACCCACAGCAGGTAGTGAGATGAGTAATCAGCAGACCAACCCATGAGCATGTTTCTATCCCTTCCATTGTGAAGGAGAGTGTTGAGGTCAATACACTTCAATCCATTAGTGCCTTGACCCAGAGCATCATAGAGCATGCCGGTCCTGCAGCACAGAGTGGGTTGGGAGATAGTGCGAGGAGTAGGGTCCCACCCCATGCTTATTAGAATTGCGGATCATCCTGTGGTTATGACCCCATGGATAGTCAAGACGTAGGTACACAGGCTACATCTGCAGCTAAGTAAATGGTGATGACATATACCCTCCTGAGTGAGACTTTCGGCCTTGATACTCAGGTAAATATTAGCAAGTTTATTGAATTTAATTTATTAAATTTTATTTTTAAAATGCAAGATTAACTAATTTAGTTTGATGATTTTAATGAAATTTTAGGGTCATAGCGTTGATGCAGTTTTCAATGGTTCTCCACCTGCATATTACACTAGATCATCTACTGTCGAGGTATGTAACTAGTAAACAATTATAAATATTATATGTGAATAGCATCATTATATGAATGGTATTCTAATATCTGATTTTGGATGTTGAGTAGGTTAATTTTAGAGATTTCACGACAACACCTGCCAGCGGTGGTGGACTTCAAAGCTTCACGGAGGTAATAAAATAAATAGTTTAATGAATGAATTATACTTACTAGATTTTTGTATGTGACTTGTGTGCTTTATTGTGTGTACTTCCATGTTTAGATGAACGTGTGTGTATGTTAGGAGCCATGATTTGAATCACTATTATAGTTTTTGTAATTGAATAATGTTGTTTTATTTCCAAATGATGCAGGCTGCGGAGACACCTCCTGATGTTCATAGGGCAATGGAGCATGGTGCGACCTCTACGATTCATAGCTCCATGGCATTGATAGGGGTATGACATAGATTAGTAGATTTTAATTTACATTCATTGTTATAGTTGTCTATTTTTGAAAAATCAAAAGATTATTGATTTGAAGTTTAATTTCTGTTGGGATAGTTTCTATAGGACATGACATCACCACAGCCTATTCCTGCTACTGAGGAAAGTGAGGAGATAGATTATATGGTAGAGGTAAGTGATTATTTTGTTAAATGTTTCATTTTTTATAACATGTAATTTATATATATTAATGTCTATACTTTTTATTGTAACAGCTAAAGATGCAGGAAGAACTAAATAGGAGGAGTAGCCCTCAGGTTCGTAGTAGACCACCCACATGCACGTTTCCATCCCCTAGAAGATCAAAGGCTGCCCGTGATCTATTCTCTTCACCAGCCAGAGGGGAATGACTTTTTATTGTGTTCCTTTGTTGTATGCCTATATGGCATTTGTGGACATATATTTTGTATTGTATATAGTTGACATTGTATGCCTATATGGCATTCTTGTAAGCCTATATGGCTATTTTGTATATATGTTATACTTATATCGACAGATATTGATGTATGCCTATATGGATATTTGGTTAATACAAATTTTTTTTATTGATGGCGTCCATACTTGCATTATAAATCTACGTTTGAATGGATATTTGTAGATGGCTACTTCAAATATTTAAAGTCTAATTGTATTACATAGGATGTTTGTTGATCCAATAAGCTAGCTATTGTTATTCAAGTATCACCTAAACCTCATTTTGGAACTAAAAGATAAAATTTGTATTTAAAAAAAAATGAATCATCATGTTGAACAGAAAATATTAATATTCTTTATGAGTAGCATACAATGTCAACTATATGCAATACAAAAAAATGAATCATCATGTTATTCTTTATGTTTGAGATCCTGAAAATGACTAAGTCTAGTAGCCTGATATCCTGAAACACTAGGATGAATATCCAAGTCATTAGGATGATTGCACCTTGAGAAAAAGTCATTAAGATGAGTGCCTAAAGGAGACTTTTTTAAACATTCAAACATTGAGCAACAAGCATGAAGGGTTAAGGCGCAATTTGCAACTCATAAAGCCTCAAAAGGGTGCCCAACTTGGAAAGAGCATTCATTTAAGACAAGGTGCCCATTGACACCTATTCCACCATACAAGGAGAACAAGCCTCTAGTATCTGAAGCGCACCTATTGTCTAAACCCCTTCATTATGGTGCCCTAGCATGAGGAGGAGTATATAAGTCAATAGGAAATGGGGCCTAGAATGCAAATGAAGGACTAAGTGGCATTTTCAATAAGCATCAATTCACCTTGAGCTTTCAATAAATACATCAAATTGAGCCCCATAAGCCTAGGCACCCTTTGCCTTCAAAAGAACCTTGTATTGGTGCCTCGGAGGAAATCAACTTACAATGACAAATATTAGAGGTTTCTCATTTTGGATGATGTCTTTTGAGATTAACTACAATGATTGAAAGTTAAGATGAGTGGAAAGAACCTATCTTGAACCTTAGGTGCCCTTCATGTAATTTCCCACCATCATGAGCGCCTAGATCTAAGGAGTGAATGAAGGATCTTAACATCAAGAAGCATGTTATCAATCAACTTGGAGAAGTCTTTGACAATAATTATGATGAATTGAGTACATGGAAGTAAAGGAAGTACATATCAACTCCAAAGTGTGCCTAATGATCAATAAGAAATTCTTCCAAAGCAAAGGTGCTCATTGTGAATTTTCCTACTAGTTTTGGCGCCTTGAAGTCTAAGTGCATGAAAATCATGAGGATGAGCGCTTAGGGATGAGAGTCTTCATAAGAGTTTAAATAAGAACATCATCAAAATGCGCCTTGGTAGAGAGACTTGAGACCATCATCAAATAAGCCAAAATATCTATCTCCAATCTAGGCGCAAATTCTAGCTCCTCCCAACTCAAATGAGCACCCAAGTTGAAGTCAACTTTCATCTATACAACCCTTAGATTGTGCCTTGATTGAGGAAGGGATTTGAACCTCAAAATTTAATCGTCTCAAGACAAAAGCTTCCTTAGACACTTGGCATTTGATTAAAATCATTGAGAATTAGAAAGAACCACCTAAGGATGTAAGGTGCACTTTTCACCCATACAAGCCTAAAATTACGCCTAAGGGAAATAACTTGATTTCATATCAATAGGTGAGTGCCTTGAGAAAAAGGATCACTCTAGGTCATTTTCAATTGTTGAAAGCACAAAAATGATAAAGATAAAGGCAATTGAGTTAGGCTCACTTTAGCCTCTGAGTACACCTCAATGAGCGCCTTGGGTGAAATTGCATGAGATGACCTTTTGGAGTGAGCGCTTGAAAGATAGAATTCATTCTAAGACATGTCTCATTATTTAGAATTGCAAAATTGCAAGTATAAAGACATTTAAATCTAGGCATACTCTCCATCAGTACAAACCCATTTTGGTGCCTAAGGGAGAAATTGCATTGAAAGACACCTTTTGAATGAATCTCTTAAGGGAGATTGACCTCTTTAAGCCATTACAATTGTTTGAAATCATTTAAAGTGATAAATATGGACCAACTTGTGTTAGGCGCCCTTTGCTCTTCTTTTTACCTATATATGTGCCTAGATTTGTAGTAAGATTATACCATGGTTAAAGAGGATTCCTTTGTGTTATAAAATGTTTATCATGAGGATTGATGTGTTTCTTGGTTTGTATTGTAGGAAGATTGAAGGAAAAGGTAGGAGCAAGAGCTTGGAGTTGCCTAGAGTCATCATGTAGCTGCTCCAAAGGAGCCTTTCACATTCATTCATGCCAGAGAGTTAAGATGGAAGTAATCACTGCCAAGGAAACACCACTTCAAGAGATAGCTGCTCCAAGAGGTCACAACAAGATATATTTCAAGTCTTCTTCATCAATGACATCACCAGTTGCATCATGTTCGAAGACTTCCATCTATCACTTCAAGTTCTATTCAGCTTCAAGTATCAACTAGATTCTTCATCAATCATCGCTTCAAGATCAGCATGTAGCTGCTCCAAAGGAACTTCTCATCATCATCAAGCATTCCAAAGACATCCATTAAATTTCAAGTCCCTCTGATACATTCAAGCCTCCTTGAGAAGTCATCTACTTCAAGACCTTAAAATTACATTATTGAGTCAGCACTTTAGAAATTAAGCCATTCCTAGTCAATTGGAGTCACAAAATATCAAATACAAAGTTAAATTGGACTTAGGCACCCCTTCATGTAATTCCCCACCATCATGAGCACCTAGATCTAGGAAGATCATCCAATTGCGCCTAGGAATAAGATACAAGTCCAAGCCCTCAAATTTGAGTGCCTAGAAGTGTGATGGATTGAAGAATCTACATTGTCGCCTAAGGGTAAGTTGTATCTAATGACATCACCTAATTGAGTGCCTAGGAGGTATAAAGCTTAACATTGACATGAGGACAAGCACTTAGTAAAGGAGAGTTTCTGAAATATTTAAACATGTGAATGAAGTCATAGAAATGCACTAAGTCATCTAGGCACCATTTTTCCCTTGTGTACCCTTACATTTGTGCCTAAGAAGAAGTTGCTTTAGTTCATTGGAGTGTTTGAGTATTGAGGATTTCTTAGCAATGCTTTGCAACTTTACACTGCCTCCTTCTGACGATTTTGGGGCAGCAGAAAACCTTTCACCACGGGCAAACACCTCAGAGATATAAAAAATTGAGAGAGGTTATTGTAGAGGCACTCTACATGATCGTGTTGCCTCAGACAGAATGTTTCTAAGTGACACAATTTTTGAGTAACATCTCATCAAACATTGCTGCCTTTTTGCACTCTGGACTCTTTAGGGATATCGTCGGTACAATGTAGCTCGGACTGTTTCGACATGTTTGGGTGAAAAAAGGACCATGCCTAGTGTAAATGTACCCATCTGGATGTGTTGGAATAGTCAGTTTGGTTGCATCAGGAGCAGGATGAAAGTTACACCCCTTTGCAACTTTACACTGCCTCCTTCTGACAATTTTTGGGGCAGTAGAAAACCTTTCACCACGGGCAAATGTCTCAGAGATATAAAAAACAAAGAGAGATTATAGAGGCACTCTACATGATTGTATTGCCTTAGATGGAATGTTTCTAAGTGACACAGTTTTCAAGTAACATCTCGTCAAAGATTGCTGCCTTTTTGCACTTTGGACTCTTCAGGGATATCGTCGGTACAATGTAGCTCAGACTGTTTCAACATGTTTGGGTGGAAAAAATGACCATGCCTAGTGTAAATATACCCATCTGGACACGTTGGAACAATCAGTTTAGTCATATCAAGAGCAGGACAAAAGTTACACCCCTTTGCAACTTTACACTGCCTCCTTCTAACGATTTTTGGGGCAGCAGAAAATCTTTCACCATGGGCAAATGCCTTAGAGTATAAAAACCAAGAGAGGTTATTGTAGAGGTACTCTACATGATCACGTTGCCTTAGATGGAATGTTTCTAAGTGACATAGTTTTTGAGTAACATCTCGTCAAAGATTGCTGCCTTTTTTCACTTTGGACTCTTCAAGGATATCGTCGGTACAATGTAGCTCAGACTGTTTTGACATGTTTGGGTGAGAAATAGGACCATGCCTAGTGTAAATGTACCCATCTGGACGTGTTAGAATAGTCAGTTTGGTCGCATCAGGAGTAGGATGAAAGTTACACCCCTTTACAACTTTACACTGCCTCCTAACAATTTTTGGGGTAGCAGAAAACCTTTCACCATGGGCAAATGTCTTAGAGATATAAAAAATTGAGAGAGGTTATTGTAGAGGCACTCTACATGATCACGTTGCCTTAGATGGAATGTTTCTAAGTGACACAATTTTTGAGTAACATCTCGTCAAAGATTGCTGCCTTTTTGCACTTTAGACTCTTCAGGGATATCGTCAGTACAATATAGCTCGAATTGTTTCGACATGTTTGGATGAAAAATAGGACCATGCCTAGCATAAATGTACCCATCTAGACTCATTGGAATAGTCAGTTTGGTCACATCAAGAATAGGATGAAAGTTACACCCCTTTGCACCTTTACACTACCTCATTCTGACAATTTTTGGGGCAACAGAAAACCTTTCACCATGGGCAAATGTCTCAAGGATATAAAAAACTGAGAGAGGTTATTGTAGAGGCACTCTACATGATCATGTTGCCTTAGATGAAATATTTCTAAGTGACACAGTTTTCGAGTAATCTTGTCAAAGATTGCTACCTTTTTGCACTTTGGGCTCTTCAGGGATATCGTCGGTACAATGTAGCTCGAACTGTTTTGACATGTTTGGGTGAAAAATAGGACCATGCCTAGTGTAAATGTACCCATCCAGACACATTGGAATAGTCAGTTTGGTCGCATCAAAAGCAAGATGAATGTTACACCCCTTTGCAACTTTACACTGCCTCCTTTTGATGATTTTTGGGGTAGCAGAAAACCTTTCACCACGGGCAAATGCCTCAGAGATATAAAAAATTGAGAGAGGTTATTGTAGAGGCACTCTACATGATCACGTTGCCTCAGACGAAATGTTTCTAAGTGATATAGTTTTTGAGTAACATCTCGTCAAATATTGATACCTTTTTGCACTTTGGACTCTTTAGGGATATTGTCGGTACAATGTAGCTAAGACTGTTTCGACATGTTTGAGTGAAAAATAGGACCATGCCTAGTGTAAATGTACCCATCCAGACACATTGGAACAGTTAATTGGTCGCATCAGGAGCAGGACACCAAAAATGCATAACATGATGATGTAAAAATGTTTATATGTGTAAAAATACACCAGGAAATTAAAAAAAGACAAACCTTACAAATTAATTTGCATACTTACAACTCAATGTAACATGACTTTACAAAATCAATGTGAATACTTACAAATTTATCTAATGAACCATCCGAGTCTATTCTACTCTTTATTGTGTCAAGTATTGCTTCATGGTCAGACTCACGCACCTTCCACAAGATTTTGTTCAAAGGTCTACTCTGATACTTTATCAAATGAACATTGGATGCCACGACAAGGTTTGAGTAATGAAGAATATTTTGATGTGTGTCAAAGTCCTGAAACAACCAAATATTAACACTCTTATATGGGTACCTTCTAAGCCATGTTCCAGTAATAACCACTAAGCCTGTAGGGTATTCAATGTTTTCTCCATCTGTAACAGGGGCCTCCAATTTCTTTTTGGCCTCAACACAATGACATAAGTAATAATATGTTCCCTCTTCATTATATTCATCTGCAATAACTACATATACGTGCCCTACATTGATATGTGTAGCAAATTAGATGAAATTAGTCAACATTACAAAAACACTACAAAGTAAGATGACATTACCTGGTTGAACTAGATGAAATTAGATGCATATACATTCCCTATATTACCTGGTTGAACTAAATCTGATATGTGGTCAAAGTCAACTAATGAGTCTATCTGTGTTAGTTGTAGTGCCGTCGGGGGTTGATACGTGTCAAGTGGGCTAAGATAACTTAACTGCCATTCGTCAACCCACTCCTTTGACTCGCACTCATCCCAGACTTGAATTGTACAGAAAGAACAAAAGCATGACATCTTTCACATATAGATACTCCATGAACCTGCTGTTGGTGCCTGAATTGACTGTCAGTTAATTTAGCAATTTTCATGTAGGCACCTTCCCAAAAAATCCAAAAAATTTCCTAAGTGTTGGCCCTCCTCAGCATTTTTCAACAGCAGCATCATATTTTCTCCGAGGTGGTCAGCATCATCATGATTTCCTATCGACCAGATTTATCATCAGGATCATCTTGTTTCAATATCGGGTGATGTTTGGATATCATCCCGATCCTGCAGTAGAGCTACAGTGCACCCTGATGTTCTTTGAGTTAAAGGGGTCATCATCATCATCCAGTTTACAGTGCATCATGATATTTTGTTTGGGGGCTGATATTCTGAAATATCAGGTTATCTTACTAATATCATCCCGGCGCCTATATGGCGATGACGCCATAAAGATATGAGAGTTGCGCAGTATGCAGACAGGTGATGGTGACATCACCAGGACATGATGATGACGTCATCAGGATTTTTGAAGGCATCGACGAGACCATGGGCATCGGCAAAGAAGTTTTGTGCTGGCCCGATGGTCTATCTCTGGCCGATGGAGCGGATTGTAAGGTAGGCATCGGCGAGACAATTGAGATCGATGAGAGATTTGTGGGGTTGGCCGATGGCCTAAGTCTTAGCGATGGGCTTTTGGAGAAGGAGCGTGTGTCGAGCATGGCAAAAGCGCTCGACACCTATCATGGTCGCGGCCATGCTTTTAAAGTGCTGAAGGAGCCTCCGCACCATGCATGTGGGATTATTCCCCTATATAATTTGAACCTGCGAAGAAGTGCGTTTTGGCGGGAATTTCCCTTTTGAGCGCAGCGATGGTTTCCAGGTAGGCCGCGGGTGGTTGGGCCATAAATGGCAACAGTACAGGGGTATGGGCGATGGTACACATGATCAGGTTGCCCAATTTTTAGCATGAAGACTTCCAGATGGCGGCACAAGGCTCGAGGCTTCCCTTGTCTGTTGCAGTAATAACTTCTGAGCGCCATTCTTTCTGATGGATGTATTTGGCAGGATTTTTGGTCAACCATGTAATTATTGCTAGGGGTGCACTTTCTGGCCGATATAGGTAGACTGTGTTACCATTGTTTAGGGGGTTGAAGGCCTGAGGTATTTTTGTGTAAATAATGAAGAACAGGGCATGATCTTGGCTATTTTATCCCATTTTGGAGTTTATGAGTTGCAACATGAATGTATTTTGCACATATTTTTAGTTTCAGTGTTAATGTTATATGAAAAATGCTTATTGCATGTGTCTATCTGCTTGTCTCCATTTGCTGCATATTTTTCTCCTTCTTTTGAATCTGGTTGCATGTCAGCAGGGATATCTATAAGTAGAAGCAGTTAGATACCCATTCTTGGGTGATGTTTGTAAGGCAAGCATCGGTCCAACCCTCTGAAACTTGAGTGAAAGTTGCAAACCATCTGTTGTATACGTCTAGTTGACTCCTTGCCCAATGGATAGGCACCAGTCTACTCCTGGATCAGTAGTTATGAGCCAAAACCTCTTGTCTTGCATCCCAGACATTATGTCTGCCCATTTCATCACTTCCACCTATTAGTTGTAGGATTAGGAGTAGGAAAACCCCTTCATGCTCTCATACCCGACCAGACATATATGTCCAAGAACGTTGCCCACCTTGTGATCTATCATACAGATCTTGGTCCATACATGAG
Source organism: Cunninghamia lanceolata (assembly GCA_027924645.1). Lineage (NCBI taxonomy): Eukaryota > Viridiplantae > Streptophyta > Pinopsida > Cupressales > Cupressaceae > Cunninghamia > Cunninghamia lanceolata. The sequence continues at coordinate 436,193 of BSBN01000828.1, forward strand.
AGTATTCTGCCTATTGTTGTCAAGTTAGATCTTTCTATCTTTGAGCTAGTCAAGGTTATATCTTGAGTTATAGGGACACCCCCCTTGGTGCGGCAGAACCAGAAGTGAAGGGGAGGAGCTCACGCAACCTCCTGTATTAGTTGGCTGAATCTGCATGTGCATAGGAACTGGCAAACCCTGATGCTGATTCAGAAGAAAAACCAACAAAATGGCAACTCTACTAGGGATGTGATTGATCAAAAGTAATATCTAGTCATCCTTGGTGATATATTTGTGACCCATCTGAGTCACCAACAAAATGGCGACTCTACTGGGGAGAAAATTGATGAAAAAGTGTTATATCTTGTGACCCATCTGAGTCACCAACAAAATGGTGACTCCGCTGGGATGGACTGATAAAAGAAATGATATATTTGTGACCCATCCGAGTCACCAACAAAATGGTGACTCTGCTGGGGAAAACAATGTCATATCTGTGAAGCTTGAGTCTAAGAAATTGAATAATCAGACCTGGAGGTGCCTTGTTGCAGCAAAAGAAAAAGTTTTATCTGTGGCTCTGCTGGTGGATGACCCAGAAAGAAAGAATTCAATTTTTAGCTTCAGCCTGTTTGAAGCTCATTCCTCTGCCAAGGAGGTGGTGACTCTGTTGAATGAACATATCAGTAGCTACAACATATCCAGGTATTTGTACAAGTTTTTGAAGAGTTCCCTATCTAGTGAAATAGCACTGGTTAAAAGGGAAACATTGGTGAAAGCAGAGCTTGCATGCTTTTGTTAGAACCTACTCTATATTTCAAAAGGGCATACAATGTTTTTCAAAAGACTCATATAGAGGACTTTAGGCAGGTTGAAATAGCAGTTTGTATTTTAAGGGCCTAAGGTCATATTGTGATTGAAAATCTGAGTAGAGAAGAGGGTTGCGAAAGCGTAAAAAGATGTATTGTCAGCTTATGCACCCTTGTGAGGTGTCAAATGCAATAATGTATAGTAGTCAGTCCCAACCATGTAATAAAAGAAGTTTCAACATAGATAGATATAAGCCCATAAATTTTAGTGGCATTTGTGGCTACCCAAATGCTCTTCCACCTAAAATCAGAAGATATTTGCCCAAATTTAGTGGCACAAAGGATGAATCAGCGGAGAGACACTTGCAGCAGTTTATAAAAGTTATAGATGATTTCGAGATTGACCATGAAGATGTAGTTATGAGATTATTTGTTCAATCTCTAGATGAAGATGCAAGGGATTAGTTCTCCTACCTTCCAGCTCGCTCTGTCAGCTCTTGGCATGATTTTAAATCTGCATTTCTAGTACAATATGGTGAAAGAATTTCTGAATATGCAGTTATTAGTGACTTCATGTACATCCATATTGAAGAAGATGAGTTGATCCCAGCCTTTAACCTCAGATTTATGAGGGCATTGAATAGAATACCAGAATGTATGAGACCTAATGATGCACTATGCTTAGTTGTCTATTTGTGAGCCTTTGATAAGAAAATGAGTTATAGATTGAGAGATAAGGAGCCCACCACATTGCATCAGGCACATTAGTTTGCAATAGATATTGAAAACAATTGGAGGTATGGAATTCAAAAGGGTTATTTTTCTAAAAAAATTTGTTGTCCTGCAGCCCCCAATGTTAATGAAAGATTTAATTCAGGTGTTGACAATGAATGTCAAAGCACTCACACCCCTGTTGTCCCAGTTTTTGCATCATTCCAAGTGGATGATGTTTCTATTATAGAGGAGGATGTCCTTTTTTGCCCAGCAAGTGAAGTTGAAAATAATAATTTTTCAAGTAATATTTGCATACCAATCCTAAACAAAAGAGCCTTCATGTTTAAATGATCCAGTTATGCAAAGTTGTGATCATGTGGATCAACAGTCAGTATCAGTTTCATCAGGAAGCATTGGAGGGCTGGAAAGTGATGCAGATAGTTCAACTTCAGAGTACATTGAAATAGTAGAAATCTTGTATATGGGGAAATCAGATGATGAAAATGATATCCATGATCAATTCATGGATCAGGTTTGTTCTTTTTATGACTCTGGATCTGATAGTAGTGAAGAAGAATTGGAGTGTCATGAAGAAGAAGCAGAGGCCTTTGCATTGAGTGTTAATCCCCTTTATGATGAGCCTGTAGATGCATATGATGCTGTGAGTCGTGACCTTCATTGGTGCAAGATTAACCCTTTGTTTGAAGATGATGATACTGATTTGCAAACTGTGAATAATGAATGTTCACCATCACCTGATTCAAACATGTGCAACATTGGGTGTGTGGATCAGGATTTGTTTTCAATATCAGTAGATATTAGGGGTCTCATGTTTTCTGAGTATTTTGAGTTTTTGGATCAGCTAGATGAGTGCCTAACAATGTGCAGCATCCAGATAAATGATGAAGAATGCCAAGAGCAGTATGATGTACTGTCTGAGGGATATAACATAACTGTGTTGCCTAATGTTGAAGAATATTATGTGTATGGTTATATGTCTAATTTTGAAATCCAAAATGACAGAGCTGAAAATGATGGTGGCAAGCTTTCAAAACTGGTGGAATGTCTATTTAAGCAAATGACATTATGGGTAGATTATGCCAATCTTTTCAGTTGGGATTGGGATCTTCTAGTTTGGAATCAGGTATTTGACAAGAAAAAATTATGGTTCTTCCTTTTTGGCTACCCGGGGCCGCCAAAATAATGTTTAAAAATAATGTGTTTGGTGATGCAGATCAATATAACATCATGACTCTGTGCCCAATGGATAGGGGACTGGTCTGCATCCCAGAGATCTGGGGTTCTCACTACAGTCTTGCACCTGCATGTCCCCAGACAGAGCCACTGTTGGTGCCTGAATTGACTGTCAGTTAATTTAGCAATTTTCATGTAAGCACTTTCCCAAAAAATCCCAAAAATTTCCTAAGTGTTGGCCCTCCTCAGCATTTTTCAACAGCAGCATCATATTTTCTCTGAGGTGGTCAGCATCATCATGATTTTCTGTCGACCAGATTTGTCATCAGGATCATCTTGTTTCAATATTAGGTGATGTTTGGATATCATCCCGATCCTGCAGTAGAGCTACAGTGCACCCTGATGTTCTTTGAGTTAAAGGGGTCATCATCATCATCCAGTTTACAGTGCATCGTGATATTTTGTTTGGGGGCTGATATTCTGAAATATCAGGTTATCTTACTAATATCACCCCGGTGCCTATATGGCAATGACGCCATCCGGATATGAGAGTTGCGCGGTATGCAGACGGGTGATGGTGACATCATCAGGACATGATGATGACGTCATCAGGATTTTTGAAGGCATCGGCGAGACCATGGGCATTGGCAAAGGAGTTTTGTGCTGGCCCGATGGTCTATCTCTGGCCGATGGAGCGGATTGTAAGGTAGGCATCGGCAAGACAATTGAGATCGATGAGAGATTTGTGGGGTTGGCCGATGGCCTAAGTCTTAGCGATGGGCTTTTGGAGAAGGAGCGTGTGTCGAGCGTGGCAAAAGTGCTTGACACCTATCATGGTCACGGCTATGCTTTTAAAGTGCTGAAGGAGCCTCCGCACCATGCATGTGGGATTATTCCCCTGTATAATTTGAACCTACGGAGAAGTGCGTTTTGGCGGGAATTTCTCTTTTGAGAGTAGTGATGGTTTCCAGGTAGGCCATGGGTGGTTGGGCCATAAATGGCGACAGTACAGGGGTATGGGCAATGGTACACATGATCAGGTTGCCCGATTTTTAGCATGAAGACTTCCAGATGGCGGCACAAGGCTCGAGGCTTCCCTTGTCTATTACAGTAATAACTTCTGATCGCCATTCTTTCTGATGGATGTATTTGGCGGGATTTTTGGTCAACCATGTAATTATTGCTAGGGGTGCACTTTCTGGCCGATATAGGTAGACTGTGTTACCATTGATTAGGGGGTTGAAGGCCTGAGGCATTTTTGTGTAAATAATGAAGAACAGGGCATGATCTTGGTTGTTTTATCCCATTTTGGAGTTTATGAGTTGCAACATGAATGTATTTTGCACATATTTTCAGTTTTAGTGTTAATGTTATATGAAAAATGCTTATTGCATGTGTCTATCTGCTTGTCTCCATTTGCTACATGTTTTTCTCCTTCTTTTGAATCTGGTTGCATGTCAGCAGGGATATCTGTAAGTAGAAGCAGTTAGATACCCATTCCTGGGTGATGTTTGTAAGGCAAGCATCGGTCCAACCCCCTGAAACTTGAGTGAAAGTTGCAAACCATCTGTTGTATACGTCTAGTTGACTCCTTGCCCAATGGATAGGCACCAGTCTGCTCCTAGATCAGTAGTTATGAGCCAAAACCTCTTGTCTTGCATCCCAGACATTATGTCCGCCCATTTCATCACTTACACCTGTTAGTTGTAGGATTAGGAGTAGGAAAACCCCTGCATGCTCTCATACCTGACCAGACATATATGTCTAAGAACGTTGCCCACCTTGTGATCTATCATACAGATCTTGGTCCATACATGAGAGTATTCTGCCTATTGTTGTCAAGTTAGATCTTTCTATCTTTGAGCTAGTCAAGGTTATATCTTGAGTTTTAGGGACACCCCCCTTGGTGCGGCAGAACCAGATGTGAAGGGGAGGAGCTCATGCAACCTCCTATATTAGTTGGCTGAATCTGCATGTGCATAGGAACTGGCAAACCCTGATGCTGATTCAGAAGAAAAACCAACACCTACAATTGAGCTTCTAAAAGAGTGTATCTCATTTGATGGTGTCTGAGAAATAAGAAATTCTTCATCTCTTTGGTGATCCATTTCTCTTTCGAAACCTTCCCCTTCAAACTTGAATGAGCACAAGGTTTTTCAGGGAGAACTTTTCCTATTTCCTGCAAGAACTTGCCAGATGCTCTGCCATATGATAGGCATAACAATGAATGGGCAAGCCCTCATAATCAAGTTCTTGATAGAAAATACCCATCGAGGAAGAAAGATAGATCTTCTTTGGAAGAAAAAGTTCTAGTTTGTGACAAATCCTTATCCAAGCATAAATAGCAGGGGTTCTGTCAAGCAATTGCCAATCCACTTCCACAAAGTCTCCTAAAGACTTCCTGATTGATTCCAAAACATCCACACCCTAAAACTAGAGAGACAATCAATATAATCAAACCCATAAATCTACATTTGACAACTGAAACTCTCTTCAGGCTAGATTAAGAGTAAAACATTTTAGATCAAGTCTAAACCCATCAACATCTAAATAACCTGAATACAAAATCTATGTTTGCCTTTCTTTAGAACTCAACCCTCAACGTCAAACCCTAATCCCTCAACCCTATCCCTAAACCCTAAACCTGAAAGCCTCAACCCTCAACCCTCAATGTCAAATCCTAATCCCTCGACCCTTCACTCTAATCCATCAACCCTAAACCCTATCCCTAAACCCTCAACACTATACCTTAAACCCTAATCCCTCAACCCTCAACCCTAAAGCTTATCCCTAAACACTAATCCCTCAACCCTCAACCCTAATCCATCATCCCTCAACTCTAATCCCTCATCCCTAAACCCTAAATGTTATCCCTATTCCTGAACCCTCAACAGACTCGATACTATACCTTAAACCCTAATCCCTTATCCGTAAACCCTCCAACCCTATCCCTAATCCTTATACCCTCCACACTCTACTTTAACCCTAATCCCTCAACCCTCAACGCTATCCCTAAACCCTTGACCCTTGAACCTCAACCCTCAACGTCAAACCCTAATCCCTTAACCCTTAACTATGATCCCTCGACCCTCAACCCTCAACCTTATCCCTAAACCCTAAACCCTAAAGCCTCAACCCTCAACCCTCAATGTCAAATCCTAATCCCTTGACCCTTCACTCTAATCCCTCAACCCTAAACCCTATCTCTAAACCCTCAACACGATACCTTAAACCCTAATCCCTCAACACTCAACCCTAAACCTTATCCCTAAACCCTAATCCCTTAACCCTCAACCCTAATCTGTCATCCCTAAACTCTAATCTCTCATCCCTAAACCCTAAATGCTATCCCTATTCCTAAACCCTCAACAGACTCGATACTATACCTTAAACCCTAATCCCATATCCCTAAACCCTCCAACCCTATCCCTAATCCTTAGACCCTCCACACTCTACTTTAACCCTAATCCCTCAACCCTCAACCATATCCCTAAACCCTTGACCCTCAAACCTCAACCCTCAACCCTCAATGTCAAACCCTAATCCCTCAACCCTTAACTTTGATCCCTTGACCCTCAACCTTATCCCTAAACCCTATATCCTAAAGCCTCAACCCTCAACATCAAATCCTAATCCCTCAACCCTTCACTCTAATCTCTCAACCCTAAACCCTATCCCTAAACCCTCAACACTATACCTTAAACCCTAATCCCTCAACCCTCAACCCTAAACCTTATCCCTAAACCCTAATCCCTCAACCCTCGACCCTAATCCGTCATCCCTCAACTCTAGTCCCTCATCCCTAAACCCTAAATCCTATCCCTATTCTTAGACCCTCAACGGGCTCGATACTATACCTTAAACCCTAATCCCTCCAACCTTATCCCTAATCCTTATACCCTCAACACTCTACTTTAACCCTAATCCCTCGACCCTCAACCCTATCCCTAAACCCTTGACCCTCAAACCTCAACCCTCAACCCTTAAAGTCAAACTCTAATCCCTCAACCCTTAACTTTGATCCCTCAACCCTCAACCCTATCACTAAACCCTAAACCCTAAAACCTTAACCCTCAACGTCAAATCCTAATCCCTCAACCCTTCACTCTAATCCCTTAACCCTAAACCCTATCCCTAAACCCTCAACACTATACATTAAACCCTAATCCCTCAACCCTTAACCCTAAACCTTATCCCTCAACCCTAATCCCTCAACCCTCAACCCTAATCCGTCATTCCTCAACTCTAATCCCTCATCCCTAAACCCTAAATGCTATCCCTATTCCTAAACCTTCAATAGACTCGATATTATACCTTAAACCCTAATCCCTTATCCCTAAGCCCTCCAACCCTATCCCTAATCCTTATACCCTTGACACTCTACTTTAACCCTAATCCCTCAACCCTTAACCCTATCCCTAATCCCTAAACACTAAAGTCTCAACCCTCAACGTCAAATCCTAATCCCTCAACCCTTCACTCTAATCCCTCAACCCTAAACCCTATCCCTAGACCCTCAACACTATACCTTAAACCCTAATCCCTCAACCCTCAACCCTCAACCCTAATCCATCATCCCTCAACTCTAATCCCTCATCCCTAAACCCTAAACACTATCCCTATTCCTAGACCCTCAACGGGCTCGATACCATACCTTAAACCCTAATCCATTATCCCTAAACCTATTGATAACTGAGAGGGGGGGTGAATCAGTTATCTTAGTTTTTTAACTTTTGAACTTCTCTAACAGTTAATCCAATATCAAATCAAATGAGAAAACATGACCATGAAAAGGAAATACTACTAACACACATGACACAATGATTTTGATGTGGAAAGCCCAGTTAAGGGAAAAACCATGGGGTGATTAACCCAAGATATTATTCTCTATTAGAAGAATAGAAGATACAAAAATGGCACATGCCAATTAGGGCTCACTGCCCGAGCACACTACTCACAAGAGGCTTACTACCTACAAGAGACTTACTATCTACAGAAAAGGAAGGTAACTCAATGTTTGAACTGATGAGAAGCATCCACACATGCTGAGATTCAGTTCCGGTTAAGCTCAATAAACTGATCTGTTGCACTTCATTCTTACTCTCTTTTGATGTAGTTGTACTGTCACATTCCGGACCTCTTTCGGTATCTTTACTCTTCTCTGCTACTTATCTTCGCACCAATACTGCATATACACACACTTCATATCTAAATCAATCATGTATATATATCCTCACAAGTGATTTCATCACCTTTCTAGTCGGCATCCAGAATAGTCAATAATTTCCTCAAACTCTGGTCTGTCAGTTGAATCCTTGCATACCAAGGAATGTGGATCAAGGATATACTTGTAGAAGTCATCAATCATGTCAGCCAATCATAACTTATACCTTAAGACCCTTTACCATCATTAATAACACATCCAGAATAATGTCTTATGTCCTACCAGTCAGTTCTTCTTTTGTTCGCACTGTTAATCAGGAACCTGACACTCTAGTATTCATATCTCTTCATCCTTTCAACATCGGAGGCTAAATTCTTGGATTCTATTTGTCAAGGTACTCCTCTTGACTTCCCCAAATCTGTACTTCACTGAGATACTTCTTCTGAGAGATCCAGACCTGTCTGTCAGACCTTACTGACTGTTCTGTTCTTGCTTACCTGACCTCAACACTTCTTCAATCTGACTTCCGGTAAAGACTCATCATGTCCTGCGGATGTGTGGGATAACCTTTGTTGTCATCAATGACAACATTCATGAGTCCATATAGTGTCTCTTGCCAACAATCTCCCCCTTTGGCATTGATGGCAACACTTAGTGAAAAATGACTGTCACACTATACTCCCCCTTGGCTGATGCTCTGTTTTTATATATATTTTCCAGAGCTCCCCCTTAGTTGGATTCCTCATTTTTCACTGCTCCTCACTCCCCCTTTGACATCAATGGCAAAGGGTGGGGTCCACACATAAAAAAATTTCTCATAAATTTAACTTAGTCACATAAGTATATCATCTGATTGCACTCTACATATACTTTAGTATGTCTGCAAAAGTGTTTTTCAATTGTCCAACTTTGGTTGCCCAACTCAGCTTCATCCTATCCAAAATTGATATGTGACCACTCAACAGGAATGCAAAAACTTTAGCCTTCTTCAGATTTGTCGGATCATTTGTCTTGGCGGTGGTTTGAGCATCACTTAGGGCCTCATGCATGGCCTCCAACTTAGGAATGATTATTCTTCTAAGCTCATTTAACCTACCAATTCTGTTTTTCTTTTCTTTCTCTAGCTTGTTAATTTCATCCAAGACTGCAATGGTCTGACATTCTTGATTTACTATGGATGAGGTAAATGGATCAAAATTTTGAGAAAGTTTTGTTAGTTGGACCTCTTTTTCTTTCATTTTCTTCTCAATTTCCATTGTTGCTTTGGACCATGATAGACAAAATTTATATATTTCCCCACCATCTTTAAGAGCATTTTCTAAGCTCTTTATCCCTATATCCATATTTCTTCTATAATTTTATATTAAACTTAGTACTTTAGAGAATCTTTTATCCCAAATCTCTTTCCGGACCTTTTCCTCAGCTGATTTCTCTAAGGACTCAAAATGAGTGCTGACTGAACTAACAAGAGATTTAAGATTACCTGATGAGGAGGATGAGGGATCCTTCTGAAAAGATGGCATGATCTTTTCTAAAACATCGGATGCAGCTTCTATTAGCTCATAGTCTTCCATGTGAGACTTCAGAAGTTTTTCTTTTGCCTTTGCATTGGCAAATGAAGCTATCTTCATTGTTTGAACTGGGGAGAGAGAGTCAAAGTTAACTAGACCTTGAAGTAACTCTGGTTCATCAATCTCCAACATTTCTTTTGTCAAGAAGTCCTTGACAGTTTCTGTACTGTCTCTTGCTGGAGATAGAGATTTCTTCTTTTCTTCACGGTCACTTATGTTCTTCTCAGCTTGACTTTCTTCTCTTCCTTTCGCTTCTTCTTCTTTCTCCTCTATTATTTCTTCTCCTTTAGATCCAGAGACTGTAGGGGAAATCGGAGGAGAGATATTTGTTTGTGCATGAGCCACCTCTTCTGGAGTAGAGGATTTTAAGCCCTCGTCTTTACATTCACCAGAGGCCATTACTTGTTTTGTTATTACCTCAGTAGATTCTTTTTCAACACTTGAAGCTGAGGGATAAATACCCAAGTCCTCTATAATAGGAATGTTGAATCTTGAGTATGCCTTCCGCATGATTTCTTCTATTTCTTTTGCCACTTTATCAGTCTCTCCAAGCATGAGTTGATTCATTCTAGTCTTACTCCGGAACTCATCCTTGCAATCTTTGAAGATCATATCCATTTGTTTTGGAGTAATTGAAGGATAGAGCTGAATAGCTATCTGTTCTCTAATTTCTAAGTCCTTTGCCTTAGCATTTTCTTTTCTCATTTCAAGTTTCTTTTCCAAACTTTTAGGAATTAGAGAAATTATTTCAATCAAAGCTTTATTGTATATGTTCAAGTACTTAATTGTGGCTTCCTCCAAGATTTTTCTATCTGCATCATTATATGCATCATAGAATTTTGTTATTGGTTGCAGGTTTCCATCCATAGTAACAGCTTTGACTACATCATCTGGGGACAGAGTGGGCTTTTCAACAAATTCTTTTGCCTCTGCACCGAATACTTTTTTTCTTTCTTCATCTTCTTGATTTCTTCATCGGATTCTGTCTCTTCTTCATCATCCTTCTGACTAACATAAGACCTTGTCGCCGTTGTTTTAGTTCTTTTCTCTCCTCTACCAGATGATTTTGCTTCTGGTTTTGATGTCCTTGAGCTTTTAGCAATGGTAGGTGCAGATTTCTTTGATGATCTTGTCCAAGTGGAAGATTTTATCGGAGCACTTTCCTTACTTCCCTTTTCTGCCTCTTTCTTCTCCTCCTCAGCCCTTTCCATCTTTTCCCTGTTGGCATCAAGTGCCTCCTTTGAGATGCCTAAGTCTTTGGCAATTTCTTCAACTTCTTTTCTCACTTTCCTCTTTATTTCCGGTTGTCTGAGTTCCACATGAACTTTTATACTTAGCTCTTCAAAGGTTCCAAACCTTTCTGCCTTTGAATCCTTTGGCTGACTTAGCATGTGTTGAACATGTAGCTCCACATTTTGTTCATCAACTTCATACCCCATAGGCATGATCCAGACTGTCCTTGGTTCCACTGCCTCCATTAGGTATTGATCAGTCTCTACCATAAAACATACAGTGTCTTTATACTTTTCAACTAGAGATTGAGGAATTCTCTCTCTAGCTTGCATCATGTTCTAGAAGTTTTTGAAGAAACCCCAGAGGGTTGTATTTTGTACTTTGTCATCACCAAGTTTGTGCAAATAATCTCTAATTTGGATAGCAACTGGTCTATCATTCTCCCACACCTAACCACTAGATCCATGAAGCTCATTCATAAAGTAGAAGAATAAGCACAATATCAATCCACCATACTTGAATGAATTCTTTTTATCTTTCTTTATTTTCTACAAATTCTTCAAGAGTTGATTTAAAAGGAGCTAACAAAGATCGTAGTCTGCATCCTTTCTTAGCATTTCATAAGCAGTGTAGATGGCTATTACAGTTACTGAATTCTCCCTGCTAGAATGATATATTTTGTATCCAATGATCATGGAGGCAAACTTGACATCTGGATCAGAGATGTCATCTACTGTCATTGCTTTTTTGTCAAACTTTGATCCAGTAGCCTCACTCATAGTTTGATTCTTGACAGATTTAAGAACAGGAATCCCACCAGATGAGTGTAATCCGGTAATTGCCCTAATGGCATCTTTTGTGATTTTGAATGGTCCATTCAACCACATGAAGTTGTCATGTATTCTTCTCAAAATATACCTAACCCATTCATCCTCGGCAAAATAGAGGAAATGTATGCATTGTGCAAAGTGCTTGTTCCGAAGGGCCTTATATTGGGGTTTGAGCTCAAATGAATCATCTATTAGTTGTTTGTGGTAGATATCCCTCAATTTGAACTCTCTAAAATCTTCAATGTTAGCAGGAATGTAAACCCTAATATCTTCTGTGTGTAGGACACCATGCGGTACACTAGAAAATGCTCCTAGGGGATCTATTTCCAAGGATTTGTAGGGATGTTTCTTGAATTTAGGGTGAGGCCTATTAGTGATCTTCACTATATTTAGAGTAGACAACTTTTAAAGAGATTTGTAGAGAGATATTTAAAAATGGAAAAATACCTTGTGTGCCTTTAGGTTTTCATGAAGCGAGCCGGATTGATTTCTGGATGAATTGACTTCTGCAATGATCTTTGATGGGTTTGAGGGAATTTGTTGCAGAGCACCTCTTTTCTTCTTCTTAAATATAGAATGAGAAAATGTTTAATAAGGAGAACCCTTATATTGTTCCGTAAACCCTAAAACTAAGTTGCAATAAATGCTTGACCTAAGTCATTCTGGTTTGCCTTATTCAGATGACTTGAAGAACCGGATCAATCTTGATCTGAATATCTTGTGGATCTTCCAAATCTTAACCATAATTTATTTAGATGTTTCTCTTATGAACCCTTTAATCCACAACTCTCCTCGTGCTAGTTCCGGCACCAATTGACTAGCTGGGGGAAAATGGTTTTCTTTGTGTCTCCCCGTACACCAGAGCTCACTTTTTAATTTTCGGAAGGAATATCAACACCAGAGTTTGGTGCAGATCCATCCCTTACATTCTCTGTACTTTTCTTCACCCAAATCTTGTTCATCTCACTTTGAACTTCATCCGCATTCACTTTTTGTTTTCCCTTATCTTGATTCTGATTATGATGTATCGGACCTCTTTTGTCCTAATTCTTGTTTCTATAGAATTTTGCAATATGACCGCATCTATTATAAATTTGGCAAACAACATTTCTTTGCATATTTGATTGATATCCTTTTGATCTGCATTGATTCACCATATAAACCATTCTATTGCATGCAAAGCATCTACCATTGAATGAATTGTTCATTTGCATATTTCTACATTCATGAGATTTGTGACCATACCTTTTGTAGTTGAAACACTGTCCGGAGAAGGATGTATTAGTCTGATTCATTCTCTTTCTGCACTGATTAGCTTTATGACCAAAGTTATTGTAGTTGTGGCAATATCCATTGAAGGATGGATATCTTTGAGCATTAGGCTGCCTTACCGGAGGTCTTCTAGGCCTGTTCCTTGGATTTTCTGATCTAAAATTCTTCTGACTGGATCCAGAGCTTTCACCTTTTTCATACCCCAGGCCACACTTGTCATCTACCCTCTTTTGGCTTTCAAGGAGAACTTCAAGTTGAGCAGAGCTTATCTTGAATTTCTCTTTTTATTCATTTGCTGTTTGAAGATCCCTTTTGAGAGAGACAATTTGATCCTCAAGTTTTTCTTCATTATCTTTAGCATCTTCAAGATCAGATTCAAGATGTCTGATTATTCTATCCATCTTGTGGTAGTCTTCTGATTTTTCTTTGAGAGATTGTCTTAGGTCATCTTCAGATTTTCTTCTCTCTTCAATTTCTTGGGTAAACTTCATAACTCCTGATTCCATTTCATATCTTATCATGATGATTTCTTTTGATAACTTTTCACATAACTTGGTTTTCTCTTTCAGATCTCCACTTGTATCATTTGCTTCACCTTGACTTGCCAATTGCTCGAGTAGCTCTTTTCTCTTTTTCATAGAGAGACTCAGTTTCTCTTTTAGTTCTTTTATGAAATCATCAGCCTGTTTGAGTCTTTCCTTTAATTCATTGACTTCAGAATTTGACTGCTCAAGATCATCAAGGGTAGACTTAAGTTGCTCCCTCATACCATACACATCCATTTGAATTCCCAGATCTTCCTCAAGCTGTTAGGCTTTGTTGGGAGGAACTTGGCTCTAATACCAATTGTTGATAATTGAGAGGGGGGTGAATCAGTTATCTTAATTTTTTAACTTTTGAACTTCTTTAACATTTAATCCAATAACAAATCAAATGAGCAAACATGACCATGAAAAGGAAATACTACTAACACACATGACACAGTGATTTTGACGTGGAAAGCTCAGTTAAGGGAAAAACCACAGGGTGGTTAACCCAAGATAGTATTCTCTGTTTGAAGAATAGAAGATACAAAAATGGCACATGACGATTAGGGCTCACTGCCCGAGCACACTACTAACAAGAGGCTTACTACCTACAAGAGACTTACTGTCTACAAAAAAGGAAGGTAACTCAATGTTTGAACTGATGAGAAGCATCCACACATGCTAAGATTCAGTTCCAGTTAAGCTCAATAAACTAATCTGCTGCACTTCATTCTTACTCTCTTTTGATGTAGCTATACTGTCACATTCCGGACCTCCTTCGCTATCTTTACTCTACTCTGCTACTTATCTTCACACCAATACTGCATATTCACACACTTCACATCTAAATCAATCATGTATATATATCCTCACAAGTGATTTCATCACCTTTCTAGTCAGAATCCAGAATAGTCAATATTTTCCTCAAACTCTGATCTGTCAGCTGAATCCTTGCATACCAAGGAATGCGGATTAAGGATATACTTGTAGAAGTCATCAATCATGTCAGCCAATCATAACTTATACCTTAAGAACCTTTACCATCATTAGTAACACATTCGAAATAATGTCTTATGTCCTGGCAATCAATTCTTCCTTTGTTCGCACTATCAATTAGGAACCTGACACTCTAGTATTCATATCTCTGCATCCTTTCAACACTGGAGGCTAAATCCTTGGATTCTATTTGTCAAGGTACTCCTCTTGACTTCCCCAAATCTACACTTCACTAAGATACTTCTTCTGAGAGATCTGGACCTGTTTGTCGAACCTTACTAATTGTTCTGTTCTTGCTTACCTGACCTCAACACTTCTTCAATCTGACTTCCGGTAAAGACTCATCATGTCCTGCGGATGTGTCAGATAACCTTTGTTGCCATCAATGACAACATTCATGAGTCCATATATTGTCTCTTTCGAACAAAACCCTCCAACCCTATCGCTAATCCTTATACCCTCGACACTCTACTTTAACCATAATCCCTCGACCCTCAACCCTATCCCTAAACCCTTGACCCTCAAACCTCAACCCTCAACCCTCAACGTCAAACCCTAATCCCTCTACCCTCGACCCTATCCCTAAACCCTAAACCCTAAAGCCTTAACCCTCAATGTCAAATCCTAATCCCTCAACCCTAAACCCTCAACACTATACCTTAAACCCTAATCCCTCAACCCTCAACCCTAAACCTTATCCCTAAACCCTAATCCCTCAACCCTCAACCCTAATCCATCATCCCTCAACTCTAATCCCTCATCCCTAAACTCTAAACACTATCTGTATTCCTAGATCCTCAATGGACTCAATACTATACCTTAAACCCTAATCCCTTATCCCTAAACCCTACCACCCTATCCCTAATCCTTATACCCTCAACACTCTACTTTAACCCTAATCCCTCGACCCTCAATCCTATCCCAAAACCCTTAACCCTTGAACCTTAATGTACTCAACCCTCAATGTCAAACCCTAATCCCTCAACCCTTAAATATGATCCCTTAACCCTTAAAACTTGAACCCTAAAACCTATCCCTACACGCTCAACACTCAACACTATATCTTAAACCCTAATCCCTTAACCCTCATCCCTAAAGCCTCAACCCTAAATACTTAAACCTTCAACCCTTAATCCTTAAACCTTCAACCCTAAACCCTATCCCTAATCCCTCTACCCTCAACACTCTTATTTAACCCTAATCCCTTGACCATTAACCCTATCCATCAACCTCAACCCTCAACCCTCAACCCTCAACTCTCAACATTAAACCCTAATTCATCAACCCTATACCCTAATCCCTCAAACCTAAACCCTATCCCTAAACCATCAACCCTCAACACTATACCTTAAACCCTAATCCCTATCCCTCAACCCTTAACCCTTAAAACTTAAACCCCATCCCTACACTCTCAACACTTAACACTATATCTTAAGCCTTAAACCCTCATCCTTAAAGCCTCAACCCTCAATCCTTAAACCTTCAACCCTAAACCCTATCCCTAATCTCTCTACCCTTGACATTGTAACCCTAACCTTGACATTAAACGCTAATCTGTCAAACCTAAACCCTAATCCGTCAACCCTAAACCCTATCCCTAAACCCTCAAGCCTCAACACTATACCTTAAACCCTAATCTATCAACCCTAAAACCTAATCCCTCAACCCTCAACCCTAAACACTATCAATAAACCCTCAACCCTTGACTCTATACCTTAAACCCTAATCCCTCAACCCTCAACCCTAATCCCTCATCCCTAAACCCTAAATGCTATCCCTATTCCTAAACCCTCAACCCTCGACACTATACCTTAAACCCTAATCCCTTATCCCTAAACCCTAAACCCTATCCCTCAACCCTTAACCCTTAAAAATTAAACCCTAAAGCCTATCCATAAACCCTTGACGCTCAACACTATATTTTAAACCCCAATCCCTTAACCCTCAGCCCTAAAGCCTCAACTCTCAATCGTTAAGCCTTCAACCCTAAACCATATCCCTAATCCCTCTACCCTCAACACTCTACTTTAACCCTAATCCCTTGACCATCAACCCTATACCTAAACCCTCGACTCTCAACATTAAACCCTAATCCCTCAACCCTCAACACTATACCTTAAACCATAATCCCTCAATTGTAAACCCTAAACCCAAGAAAACTACTTTGCCTTATGTTTGGTTGTTAAACCCATCATTTTTTATGCTCTTCTCTTAAAGATATTTGAGTTGCAAGAATATGTCAGAAAAATGGCTATGAACTTTTTTAATGTTAGTAATGTTATATGGCATGTTTTTCTGGCCCATCTGGGGTTCATTATGCCAATAGGTGTACACATAGACTATGAGAAAAGCTTTGCGTATGGTACATCCACAGTGAGTAATTAACAGTTGAAATAAGAAGGATGATCATTGTGAGAAAAGATTTGCATTGGGGTACATCTATGTTTCTTGCTGTCCACCCCGCACTTAGGGGAGGTATATTGTTATGAAACAGGCAAATAATCTCCCATTGTTTACTGGCTCTATCCACAAGAACTACTAAACTATACCTTAAACCCTAATACCTCAACCCTAAACTTTCAACCCTAAACCCTATCCCTAATCCCTCTACCCTCAAAACTCTACCTTAACCCTAATCCCTCGACCCTTAACCCTAAATGCTATCCCTATAGCCTCAACCCTAAACCCTAATCCCTCAAGGTCCTAATCTCTAATCCCTTATCCCTAAACTCTAAATCCTATCCTTAAATGCTCAACCCTCAACCTTAAACCTTAATCACTCAATCCTTATCCACCCCTCTCCTCCCCTATCTGGCTCACTCCCATCTCTACCCTCCTCTACCCTTGACACTATAAATACATACATATAGGCATACATAGATACATACATACATATAGGCATACATAGATACATACATACATATAGACATACATACATACATACATACATACATACATATAGTCATACATACATACATACATACATACATGATTAATAGCCTTACAAATAAAAAAATTTAAGGGGAACATAATGCGAGTGCGTTATAACATGCTCGCATTATTTCAAACATTGCAAACAACACAAACTTTTGCGAAAAGGGAAAAATGCAAAGCAAAATATAATGCGAGCGCATTATAACACACTTGCATTATGTTTTGCTTTGGGAATCCAAAGCCTTGGGCTTGGGATTTGCTTCGGATTTCCAACCCAAAGGCTTTGAGTGCCTTTTGAACAGCCATAGACGTGTTTTTCCATATTCTTCAAGATTTCACATAATTTCATTCGTGCTAACCCTCAGATTTGCATGTGTTTCAAGGTTGAACAAATCGAACACCTGGGTAATGTTAGGCTTTCTCTTAGCTATTTGACAATGTGATTTTTTTCACATTTTAACAATGTTAAGCCTTTCATCTTTAATTTCTTTTGTTTGTGTGTCTATTTTTAGGCAAAAACCACTGTTTGGTCTTTTTTTCATTGTAAATTAACTATTCATTGAAATTTTAAAAAAATTACATATTTAGAAACTAGACTCCATTCTACAAATATTAAAAAAAGAAAAAAATGATTTTCAATTAGAGTTCAAAATTTATAGGGGTAGCATGGCCAAAATTCTATTTTTTAGGATGTGTCCACTTTGAAAATTAGTAAAAAATCAAATATTCATCAAAAAAATATCAGAAAAATTAGGTATAAACTACATGCTATTAGCTAATTTCTCACTGAAGCGATTTTAAAAATACCAAAAAAAGTTGACCTTTTGAGGGAGCCACAAAACATGATATGTTATTTTTTTGGACAGAAACAACACTAATTTCTGTGGCTCCCTCTCTTGAACCCCTTAATCTATGCCATTTAAAAAAAAAATAGTAGTTTAGAAAGTAGAATTGGAGCACTACGAACATTATTTTGGTTGCATCTCCAAATTTTGAGTGTAACTATGCTCAATTTCTCATCCAAGGCCAATATTTCTTGATTTTAGAAAAAAAGTGGCCACTTAAGACCCCTTTTTGGCCCCCCATCTTCTTGCACTTACCTGTCTATGATTTTGGAAAGATTGTCTTCTGAGATGGGTGTCGAGTGTAGGTAACAGGGAAGTAGGTTTACTTTTTCAAAAACTACACGCCGTTTAAATAGTTAATGCTTTGGCCAAAGAAACTCTAATGTTGAAATTGACATATGTACCATTGTTGTAATGGTTTGACTACCTAGTGATTATATTTTTATTTTCCCTACCACATCCTATTGATGAGATGTTGCATTCATGATAGAAATGCATGTAGATTAATAGGCACACACCAGATTCCACCTTACACTTGTTTACAGGTTGCTAGGCCCTTCGAGTAGGGTCAGGCATCCTTCAGTTTGAAGGATATCAGGGAAGCGCAAGCTTCGTGGTTGGGCAGAAAAAGTGCCTAAACCATCTTCGTGTCCTTTGACTCAGCAGATGGCCAGTTGGTCGATGGCAGTCAAGGACTAATTATTGGATTTATTTGACATTTGTAGACATACTTCTTCATGTAACTCAAATGATTTGTAAGGTATTATGCCATTATTGAAACTTGTAATATTATTCATTTGGTAAACTCTGTAATTAACTTCAGAGCAGTGTAATGAAACTAGATTTGATATCAAACTTATAAATGAAAGAAACTAGTTTTAACATTTGAAATTATTGTTATCTCTTTTTCGTGATGATGATGTTGGTTACTTTACTTTATGATATTTTACTTTACTTTCAGTTAAGTTAGTTTGATTCAATTATGTGTGATTATTTATGTAGTGAAAATTTGGTACTTTACTAAATATTGTAAGGCTTCATTCTAATTTTGTTTTCTCTTCATGAAGATTGTGTTCAAACCTTTGTTGATGGTTCATAGTTTCTCAGTAGCTCTAGCCTTTTTTCTCAAAAGGTGGATTCTTGGCTTTGATCTAGAAAAGGAAAGTATCAAAATACTCCAATTTAGGTTAGACTTCTCGGCCTTCCATTGAAATTTTGGGAGGAAGAAGTTTGGTTTGGTATTGCTATCTCTTTCAGCCAACTCATTATGATTGACCAAATTATCAAATCTAGAAAATGCCTTTTAATTGCATTGTTTTGTGTTATTGCTAATATGGATACGGTAGACATATGGGTGCAACAAATCACATATGAGGCCTCTTGGGTGTTTTGTCACCATGATCACATATTGGTCCATGCTTCAGATCAATGCAAGACCTTTAGATGTCAGCAAAGACACATGAAGAAGAAGGTTGAAAAAAACCTTCTATCCTTCAAGTTGTAGAAGAATCTCCTATAGGATGTATCAGAGAGGTGAGTGAACCTCTTGTGGACAAGACTAATTTGGTTGACGTCTTTCTTGCCTTAGAGTGTGGATCTCTACCTAATGAATTTTATTTGAAGGAGATTTAAAAGGAAAAAGGAATCTGTTAGGGTGGGTCTAGTTAAGGATTCTAATGTGTTCAATCATACTCTTGGGTCTCAACACTCCCCCTCCTTGAGTAAGGAAAATAAGATGATGGTTTAGGTCAAGAAGCATAATGAGAAGTCCACTAGCAATAAGGTGGTGGGTAAGGTTCAAAGTTCCCTAAAACAATTGGGCTTTATGCCACCTTGAGTTGCTTCTATTGTTTTTTTAAGGTAGTCTATCTATCGTATTTGTTTCATTTGTACTCTTGTTATTTGGGGGTTTTTGGCTTGTTGTTGTCTTGTTGACTTTGTGTGGTTTGTTTTGTTTTGTTATTCTATGATGTTAGAGCATCATTGATACTTCTTGTCTTATCTTTGTAAAAGGGTGGGGCCCTTTCAAAACCCCTCTTTCCATTTCATAGCCCTAGTCAAAAGTGTTTACCCATAATCAAAAACTCTACAAACAAGTTATTGATTCTCATCTGTAGTTGGTTCTCTAGTATTAACATCTGATTTATGGGCTAAATGCTCTTGGTTGATATACTTCTCTAGTGGGTTGTCATTTCCTTTTTTATTAACAAATTTGAGCATATTTAACTAGATGACATGCTTTGACTAAAATCTTGAAGAAATAATATTTTTAGAAAATATCTAGCATGCTCACAATATTGGCAATTTGATGGTTTCTTTTTATTGGCATATGCTTCCTATTTGGCTATATATGATGCATTCCAATTTTTTTCTTGTTTAAATCATACATGTTTAATAAATTAATTTGGTGTTTCACATGTTCTATATACTATAACTTTTTTTACCACATGGATTTTTGTTAATGTAAGATGTTAAAATGCACAAATAATTCCACTCTTTGTTCATGTAAGGTGCCAAAGTGTAGAAACATACTAATCAATCCCGTGCTCTCTTTGTTTATATAAGATGTTAAACTAAAAAAAATACTAACAAAGATTTGATATCTTGTTAGATGGTAGTTTATATTGTTAAATTGGGGATGGCTGGCTTGAACACATCTTATATATGTGAAAACTTAGTAAAAGTATTAAAATGAACACATGTAAATGAAGAGTTTGATGTCTTGTGTGAATTTGATAATATCATATGTGATCTTTATGTTTAAGTATGACCTAAAATTTACATGTAAACAATCTATTTTAATTTGAAGTTTAGTTGTTGTCATTCATTATTTTTTTCTATACCATAGAAAAATGCTACAAAATTGCCCTAGGATTTTAATTTAAGAAATTGAATTCATTCATAAACTAATTCAATAATGGTAAATTACTATGTAGTATGTGGAGCAAGCTCATTCTTAGTTGGAAATTATTTCTTATACACGAGTAGTTGGAATGAAGCATAAAAGATTTTAGTCCTTATAGAATAGGTATGTTCTTTTTGGAAATTTATATCATTCATAGGAACTTTGCCAGCATCCTCTCTGCCTGTATCAAAATGGTAATCTTTGGAACAAGGTATGGACATCCATCAAGGCATAATAGAAGGCAGATTTTTGTTAGATATTATAGTTGGAAATGCTCTGATAGACATTTATGAAAAATGTGGAAGCACAAACAAGGCACACAAATTGTTTGACAGAATGCTTCAAAGAGATGTCATCTCATGGAATGCAATGATTGCAAGATTACACAAAATGGATTTGTTGAACATGATTTAGAAACTTTCAAGCAAATGCAATTATCAGCTGTAAATCCAAATTCTGCAACCTTTGCTAGTATCCTCCCTACCTATGCCCAAATGGGAACTTTGGAATAGGGTATGGACATCCTTCAAAGCATAATGGTAGGGGGATTCTTGTGAGATATTATAGTTTGAAATGCTCTCATAGACATGTATGCAAAATATGGAATCATACACAAAAAATGTGAACTATTTGATAGAATTCCTCAAAGAGATGCCATCTCACGGAATGCAATGATTGAAGGATATGCACAAAATGGATTTTGCAAGGACGCTCTCAAAATCTTTGAATTAATTAAGCAATCTGGAACATATCCTAACATTGTATGCTTTGCTTGTATTCTAGGTGCATGCAACCATCCAGGTTTAGTGGATGAGAATTGTACATACTTCAATCACATTTGTAACCCTTATTGCATTACACCTACAGTTGATCATTATGGGTGCATGGTTGACCTCCTTGCCTATGCTAGCTATCTTGAAGACACCCTAAACTTTATCATTGAGATACCTGTTAAATCTGTGTTGGTTGTATGGATGTATTTTCTTGGTGCATGTAGATCACATATGAATATAGGTTTAGGAGTATTTACAACAACATTGCTTTTTGATTTGGATCCTAAAAATGTTGCACAACTTATGTTCTTCTCTCAAACATCTATCTAGAAGTGGGCAGGCGTGGTGAGGTAAGGAGATTGATAAAAGATAGAGGAATTAAAAAATCCCCGGATGCAGTTGGATTGAAGGGCATAAAATGGTATGTGCTTTTTGTGTAGGAGACAGATCACATCCATCGACAAAGGAGACCTATGCAAATTTGGAGAAATTGGCTTGGAAGATGAAGTCGGCAAGGTATTTTCTAGATTCAAGAATTTACTTAATGTTGTGGAAGGATGGGAAAAAGAATTATTTCTCTACCACCATGGTGAAAAGTTGGCAATTGCATTTGGTTTGTTAAACATGCCCCATGGAACAACTATTAACATCAATACCACACACACCATCAATATCATACCAGGTGTTATATATAATGTCTCATAATCTCTTCCTTTTTCATTAAATAGATTGTATTTGTAATTGAAACAGTTGAACTGTGCAAAATAATTTTCCTTTGAACAAGTAACTAATAGAGTAATATGGTCGAATGATGCCATTTGAGCAATAGGTTTGAGATCATTACAAAAGTTAACCCATAGGGTTACAATAAACTTCTAACTATCTATTATAACCACTTCAAGATCTTTGCAAGAACCCTAGTGTCGAGTCATGTGGGTGTTTCCTTTTTCAAACCCTAACCAAAGTAAGAGTAAACACAAACTTCTTGAATACCATCAATGTTAAAACAAACTGTTACCGTTACCAGAAACCTTAACTACTTTTCAATAAAAAGGATAAGTGAAGAATATGAAACAACAAACCTCAACTCGAAGTCAAAGACTTCATAACAAAAACCCATATGAAATTCAAAGTAAAACTTCCATATGAAACCACAAAAGGAAAGGTATCACCTGAAGATGCCACTAACTAAAAGATTTTGTTGTGACTTTGATTTCTGAGAGACCAAAAAATAACTGTCAAGCTCACCTCAATCTTTTTCTACTACTCACTGTAGCTGAGCATTGTCAAATCACAAAAAAATCAGCACCATGATTACAAGATCTTCAAACTTTTGGAAGTTGTTATAACCCTAGGTTGAGAGACTTCATGTCTCAAAGTTCGACCATTGAAAATGAACTCAAAATAAACTTTTTCCAATGTATACATTGTCTACCAAGATATCCAGTATGCCGTAAAATGGTTGGTAACAATGAACCATTAACACAAACTTTTTACCTGTTAAACATGCTCGACACCTACTTAGTAGGTTATTAACTTGAGTGACCTGAAATGCGTTTGTTTATAATGATTTTTCAAATCAAAAACAATTTAATCTTTCATAAATCAAATAGCCATATGATGCCTTCTTCTAACTTTGGAGTTAGATAAAATAATAACCTCCTTCATACAAGAGATGACATTGGGAGATAAACAAATGAGATCATATCAATGATGCCACATGAAATAAAGCAAGTATAACCTTTGCTTTGTATCCCTTTGAGATTAATCGAGCTTTTGAAGTTAACTAAAACAAGAACCTTTTCATATCAATGATGACCTTGATGACTAATGTTTGCATATTGGATCAAGTGAAGACAATCAAGTGTCTTATTCAACTTAGATGAAACAAGATTATGCCCTTGCACTATCATATGACAGCAAATGTCATAATGCCAATTGTAACAAGATTCCAAAACAACCACATGATAATGGCATGTCTAGACTAATATAAATCATTGATCAATAAATTGATCAATATAAATAATCCAAGAATGTAACATTTCAAAGCATCAACTATATGTATACCAAACATGTTGTCCCCATATGTTGTCTCAAACATCGATGTTAGTATCACTCACAACACATAAAATATAGGCTGCCTTTATAACCAAGCCAAAGGTTCTTAATGAATACCACACATGTATGCAAAACATGTATCACCTAAAATGTATGTCACCTATAGAAATGTGGCAAACCAAACTAACCATGTCTTCCATATGAAGAATACCTGAGTACTTGCCAATACTATAAACCCTTGACATCAATGCCAAAATCAATGTCAAAGAGCGCAACAAGGTTAGGGTTTTGAGCCTTTCCAAGTTAGGGTTTACTTTTAGGGTTTCAAACAACACATGGGTGCGAAAATGAAATGAAGGTGGGTGCCAAAAAGTGAAAGTGAAATAAAATATGTATAATTTTGGTGCCCATATGGTTAAAATAGGTTAGGGATTATTAAATATATTATAATATTATATTATTATATTATTATATAATATTAAATATATTATATAATAATATAATATAAATATAATATTATATTATATTATAAATATTATATTATATAATAATATAATCTTATATAATATTATAATATAATATTATTGTATAATATATAATAATATAATATTATATAATATGTATTATATATATATATTATAATATATTAAATTATATTGTATTGTAATATAATATATTATTATATTATATTATATTATATTATAATACAACCTACTCCCTCAATTTGAAATATTTTTTAGTTATCCACTTTAATATCATTTTGTCTAATTTTTATTTGTGTGACTAATTATTTAGTTGTGTTTTTTACTATTGATGACCAAATTAGTCATTTATTTAGTCATTTCAACTGATGACCAAATTAGTCATTTATAGCTGTGTAGCAAAAAAATTTTGGTCACGTGACTAAAAGTTTTAGTCACCTGGTCATTTATTTGCCATATTTCTACTAGTGATGTTGTAGGTATGTACATATATATTTTTAAACTATTTTGGTTTTAAATGAAATTGTTTGTAACTTCACATGACAATTTAAGTCTGCAAAAGCTTTTAATTGGTTAAGCCAACAACATATTAAATGTAACATAAAATTTATGTTGAATTTCTATGAGAGTGTACATGGAAATGGAGAGCATGATGGAGCTGGAGGATGTGTGAAGTGTGCACTTCGACAACATGAACTTGCAGGTAACACCATATTGACTAGATTTATTTAAATTCTTATATTTTAAATGAACTTAAACCTATTTGGAAAAATGTGTCTCAATATATTGCATGTGTTGAGAAGTGGAAGCTTACCCTTATGCAATAGTGGTTTTGATATATCCAATGTTGCAGATTTTCAATATTGAGTGTTGGATTTGATGGTGACAAGTTGTCATTGATGTCAAAAGTGTGTTCAGTTGTCAGTGATATTGCAAAGTTATCATAGTGGTTGCAGGACATCAAGAGGAGATAATTGTTTATTGTTTGGTCAGTTCACAAAGAAGAGTTGGTTTGGTTCTAGTATGTTTTGCTTTGAAGGAGCTCAGCTAATTAAGTCATAACTGGTAGGAAGTTTCAGGTGTTCATAATGTTCTTCATGGTTAAAGTGATAATATTCAATTGTCAGGTAATATTGTCAGTTCCTATGAAGTTGTTGTTTCATGATGCTTCCATTTGATCAGGTTATCTTCATAATGATTGAGGAGATGTGCATCATAATGATATCTTTATATCTTTCTTCTTACATGTGATGGAGTGTTGTTGGATCATCTTGGATCATGTGAAATCAGATATAGGATCATCTTGGATCATCTTGGATCATCTTGGATCATGTTCATTATGTCTTCAATGGATCTTCATTATGTCAATGAAGGACTTGTTTGATCAGTAGTACTTGCAAAGAATATTTCCAGATGTGATCATCTCATGACAATTGTTTGCAATATGAATAGTGGCATCAGTTTCATTTAGTGGTTGATTGATCATGACAGTGTGTACTAATGCAGATTACAGTGTTGATTAAGATTGAAATGATAGTGAACTCTATTGATGATTGATATCATTTACATTACAAGGTAATTTGGTCTCAAGGTCTTTAAAAAGATATATATAATTCAAAATGCAGATACTAATGCACTTTTTGTTCTAAAAGTGTGTTGACCTTTACAGAAGGTAACTGGTTACCTACAGAAGGATTTAAGTTCATCTTTCAACTGGCCCCTTCATTCTTTTCCACCGGTGAAACAAGTATGTGTGGGCATCAATTTCAAACAAGGGAAAGTTTGTTTGAATGAACATTTTAAAAATTCGAAGGAGATTGCTTTTTGCAGCCCGATTTATATGTCTTAAAGAAACCACAATAAAAGGTGCACCGAATATCTTATTTAGAAAAAGGGATTTATGTGTTAAGAAAAGCATGCTTTATAAGACATTGAGTGGGGAATGCTTTATGCATAAAAAGATTTCAAATATTTATAAATTGGTAGGAGGAACCCAACTACTAAGCCTTTTATGGCTTTCTTTCATTTTTAGAAGCTTTGTTTAAACAACTAAGTGGTCGACCCCACTTTTGTGTAATTTTTATGACTTTAAAAATAAGTAATTTCTAATTATGGATTGAGAAAAGGTGGGTAGGTAAGTAAGAATTTTAAGGAGTTTGTTTTTAGAAAGATTTTCTTTCTTTCTTGGATTATCTCATGGAGAGAAAAGCAAAGAGAGGAGATATATTTGTTATATTTTTTTGAGAAAGAATTTGTTTGAAGGAATTTGCAGGAGAGAAGATAATCAGAGAAGATAATTAGATTGAAGGAATATGAAAAGTTTTCAGGAAGATAATTTTGTGAAAAAGATTGACATATTCAAGATTTATTTATTTTTGGATGATATGAGAAGATTAAAAGTTTTTTTTGCAGGTGGATTTATATGAACAAAGTTTGAAGGAACAAAATGTTTTTTTTATTAATCATTTATTTTGTGAGAAGAGAATTTTTATATGAAAAAGGCATTGGATGAAGATATTAGTTTTTGAAGATAATATTTACAGAGGAGAGAATATGAAAAGATTTATTTAAAGAAATTGAAGAAATGAAGAGGATACAAATAAAAGAGATTTTATTTTCTCCTACAAATGGATTTTATTGAAGACAATTTTGTTTGGTTTGAAATGTCATGAAGGCAAAAATAATATATTGAAGATCATTGAATATATGAAAGGTTTTATGCTCAGAGAATTTGAAGAGACCATTTTTACAGATGCAAGAATATCACAGATTGAAATAATTATAGAGAGAAGACAAAATATGAAAAGTCTTTTGATGCAGATGAAGGTGAATGGATTACAAGATCGATTTATTGCAGAGCAAGAGGAAGATGAATGGTCATCTGATATTTATTGGGCTTACAGGTGCTTTGATAAGTGTGTAGAAGTGTAGAGCAACATATGATTATGAAGATAACTTTATGAAAATTCTTTTAAAAAGAAAACACAAAAGAATGTGTGTATGAGCTGATTTGTAGTGAGATATGTTTTCCTGATCAGGTGAATTAGATGATTCAATGATAAAATATCAGAGGATTGGAATGATGGAATATATGTTGCAGATGAGTTGATTTGAATGGTGCAAATACGATTGGGTAGCAATCACTTCTTGCACATAAGATTTTTGGTTCCAATTGATTGAGAAATGCCAGTGAGGCACAACAGTATGCCAGTGAGGCTTGTGGTCAGTGAGACCTTCCTATGCTAGTGAGGCCTCTTTATATGTCAGTGAGACATTTGTAAGAAGTTTTTCATTTAAGCCAGTGAGGTAGTTTTGGAGTGGTTTTTCTACCCCTGATGGGTTTTCCACTTGTGCATATCTTGTGTCATGATTCATATTGATCTTCTTTGTGTGTGTTTGATTTACTTATGAAGTTTTGTTCTCTTTCTGCATTCACAGTCATGTGCATATGTATTTGACAAATCAATGGTATATTTCTTTCCTTGTGCTCTGAAAGTTAAAGTTTAAAAAAGATTTGAAAATTCACACAACATTGATTCACCCCCCCTCTCAGTGTTGTCATTGACTCCTACAAGATTTAAAAAAAAAATCTAATTATGTTTTTTGAGATCGTCTTTTCCTTTCAACAACAAAACCTCTTAACCTAACATTTCACCAACATGAACTTGTAGGTAATGCCCTAAGGAATGCGAATGAAATTGTTGAATGGTGCAAAAGTCATTTGGTCATCCGTGACTCAATATACAACACACGCTATTTTTGGGAAGTTATAGGTGTATAAATGAATTTTGTTTTAATTTCAATGTGTGTACATGAATTGGATTTTCAATTTTATACACTTTTTAATTGGATGTTTGAAATTTATAGATATTGATCAATCAACTCTTACTAATTGTCAAACAATTAGTGGTATTAGAAGTTTGCATCAAATCATGACAGTAGGACATAGCAGGCCTCCTATAATTCAAGCGAGAGAAAAATCATATTTTTGTTTTGATTGCATTGAGAACAATGAAAATACTCTACAATGTGAGAATATTAGAGATGGTTATGTTTCAGAATGGGAAATAAAACAATTAGTGGCCATGTCAGACCCTTTTGCAGATAATGACATTGTAGATGTCTATGATCCTTTCTATTCAGCTGATTATGAATGTGTATCAGATTTAGTTGTTATAGGTAAATTTTAAATTTTTAAATTGAATTTTAAGTTGTATAATTGATTTTTATTCTAGCTAAGTTGAGCATAGTTTACTACATGGTGTGTACAGGAGATATTTTTGTTGTTCTTGCAGATCCTGACAATACATAAGGTGTAGATTACTATCTACTAAGATTTACACAACTAAAATGCAAATTGTTAGAATCAATGCCAGATGGTGATGGACAAGAGTATCCTATTAGATCAGTGATTGTTGAAGGCACATACTATCAACAAACAAAGATAGATACAAATGGTATTATATTTATTGATTATATGTCAGGTCAAAAGGATCTACATTATAGTCACTTAGTTATAGCAACACGAATAAATCTTGAAACTTTACCAAAAAGAGGACATGCCAAACAAAGGTGGAGGTTGCCTATTGAAGATCATGAAAATATTTTAGAGATAATAAAAGATAGAGAGGATCCATATTATATGTACCGAGAACTTTAAGCTATTTTTGTACATATATATTTTCTATGACAATATATATATGTATGTAACATTTGGACCTAAATTTAAAAATCTTTTTATTTTATGTTGAATTCAAATAATTTCATTCAATGTGGTGATCTAGTAATTTTGTTTAATGAAGAAGTCATGCTTAAATTATTTCATCAAATGTTATTAGATCCAACAAAATTTGTAAGTTTTAATTTTATTATCTAATTAAGTTTGTTTAGCACTAGCTATTTACTAGGTACAACATGGTACTTGTAGATTTGTTTATTGGATCCCACCTCTATAAAATCGCACAATGATTAATTTAATATAGTCCCATGTGTAGTTTAGATCTTTGTCCAAAATCCATCACATGATCGACAATATATGTTAACACATATTTTATATTCTAATTAGATTGAATTTATAGGAATCATAGAATCTTCATCATTACAAATAACAAATTTAAATAAAAAGAAAAGAAATTATAATCCTTCTTTCACAATTTATATATTTTTGTCTTAGCAAGTGGATAAATTCAAATATGATTGTTACTTTTTCTTAATCATCCAATTAGACAGGTCATCAATTAATTGTAGCCCACATGTTTCATTTTCTTACATTTTGGTGGACCCCTAATTTAAATCCTATCCTAGTTCTTGGTGAAAATACAAAAATTTAATTTTGAAAACATAAATCCTAAAAAATATGAGACATCCTAGTTAATTGAGTCAAATAAATGGCCTAGGTTGGGATATCTTCTAGGAAGAATCATAATAGTAATAAAAATCATCCCTTAATATGAGTTTCTACTTATGAAATTTAATATAAAAACATTCTAGGTTCATAATAAACTCATTAGAAACTATAAATTTGAATTATTTAGGAATTGAATTTACTAAAGTTCATGAGGGAGAGCAAGGAAAAGATATTTATTCTATTTTTCAAGAGGGTTATACTCTTCTTGAAGAGGGTGTGGTTTTAGAGAATTGGTCAATTTTTCATTTGGAGCCTAATTTAAAAATTTGAAAGGTAAAGTCTATCAATGTTCATTTATTTCTATACATTCCTCATTTATTGCATTCTATCCTCTTCACATTCACACTTATTCCCATATATTTGTCATCTTCATATCATTCATTACACCTATGTTTGCACCTATCCCCATACATGTTTATTCAATGTCTTGAGATTTGCACTTTTATGCTAAGGGTCATTCTTGAGCCACTTGAGATTAACCCCAAGTTTAAATTTAAATTTTTTGAATTCTTGCCTCTTCCTACTAGTCATTATGGGCCAACTAAATAAATGTTTGTGCAACCTCTTGCTATGTGCTTGTATTTTAAGGACATCAATGTGCAATTAATTCAAAGGTTAGTTTAAGGAGAAATTATTTTAGGAACATTTCAATTTGGAGCCTAAAAAGAACATTTCTACAAATTAGAATCTTCATCATAATCACATAGTCCATCTACATGCTTCAAAATGTTCTCTTCAATTATTTTCTTAGAATCGTAAAGTTGATCAGATGTAGGAGCATCCCCAACATATAAGAAATTTTTCATCAAACAAAAACTCCCTTTATGATTATTTGTGTTGTGCTTAGTTCTTTAGTAGTTATTTTGGTTGATTGCATTAGATTTTATAACTAAAGCTATTAGTTTATGTGCCTAAACAAGTAAAATAGAATCAACTATATGGTAATGCATATGCAACAAGTTATCATGAGATTTTTATCTAGAAAACCATCAAAGTATTTAGAGCATGTTCATTTGTCTATTTTGTATTTCATGTTATATCATATGGCATGGCTTCCCATATCAACTAACAGAGGTCTATGAGTTGTGTATCATTTATTTAAGATTTGTGTCAATAGTTTAATTTAATTCATGGTATTATTGGTCCCAAGGTGGTTCATGTTTAGAGTTCCATTGAGATTAGAGTTGTATTTCTTACTTCATCTAAAGAGAAGGCCATTTACATGTTTTTAAGATATGTGTCTAACTCCAAGATGATGTTCATGGATAAATAATAAAATATTGGTCCCATGACGCTTATCTAAAATGCATGGGGATCCATATACTATAATGGGAAGGAGAGAGAGCAAATCAAATTTGAGTCCAATAGTTGAGAGAAGAGCTATTGAAGATCAATTAGCTTAAAGAGTTTTTTTAATTTCAATTTGTACTCTTGTTAAGAATGTGATTTCTAAATTGTAATTTAAGAATGAGCTCTAAATCTAATTGTAATCCTTAGAGGTATATATTTTTGATGTAATTTAAGACTATCGAATGATGAAGTATTGATTTAGTTTTTTACATATTCTAATGCCTAAGCTTTTGCACAAGACATTAATGGTCAATGAATAGATGAAATAATATTTCATGTTGTGATTGCAACATTAACATGTCATAATTACATGTGAACTCACAAGGACTAATATGACATGACACAATCCTAGCCAAAGAGTGTATAGTTAGTGCACTAAGCATGCCTACACAAGAAAAAGAATGACTTAGTAACAAGAAAATACCATGACAAACCTATAGAAGGTTCTATCTAAGTTCACTCTAACCTTGGAGATTAGGTACTAGACCACAATCATCATCACACATGAATGAGAAGGATAGGGTGAGACTAGTAAAACAACTCATCCCTCAAACCCAAACTATTCACAACACACATCCACAACAAGATGGAAACAATATCCAAACCTTAGGTTCACTCACTTTAGAGGTAGGATAATCAAGAGTTTCAAGATCTCACCAAACCACACAATGGCTAGTCAACCTCACAACAAGATTCAAATTCTAATAAAAAAAGAGGAATAAAACATGTAAGGTACTTAAATTACTAACAGACCAAGAAGATAGGCATCTAGGGAGACCCTAGGGAACAACTTGTAAAACTTTAGGAAACTTTTTTGAAAAATGTTCAAAAGTGATCACTATATCCAAATCATCCCTATTGGGGCTAGATCACCTTTATTGTCAGTCCTAGTCACCTAAGTGATTCTCCATATCATCCCTATTGTAGAAAAATAATTTCAAATAGAAAACATGGCTCAAGAGAATAGTGAGGTTCCTAAAAATATAAAAATTGGTTCCAAGGTCAACCCAAGGATCTACAAATAGACTAAAGACACAAATAACTTACAATACCAATTACAACCTTACAAGAAAAAGTCAAGGTTACAAAACCTATGACAGGAGAAGGGCTAAGCCTAAAGAAACTAGAAACTAACATGACGTAACTTTCAACAACTTTCTAAACATATCTATGTTGAACAGCTCTCAGCAACCTCCCGCCTGCTGCATTTTCCTGCTTGCTTTTGAATTTGAATTTGATGGCGAATAGTGACCTAGGCGAGCCTCCGGACCTATTGGTGCGGGGTTCCTTAGGTGGTGCTTCAGGGAGTGGGTCTTTCCCCTATGATTTGGATGGATCAGAGGACCCTGTGGGTCATGTGTTTTGTGAGGGGATGAAAATTCCTCTGTTCACATGCTTCATAATGAGGTTTTGGGCCCCAATGCCTGGAAAAAAGCCTTGGCCGGGGAGAAAGTGACGGCTTGTGGGGTTTCCCCAACCTTGAGTGAGGTGGACGGTGGTCCTAAGCTTGAGGTTTCAAGTGTCATGATGGATAGGGTTGTCTCCTCAATGGAAAATGCTTTGGTCGAACATTTTTTTTCCTTTAGACCTAACATTGACACAGTCAAAAAATGGGTGAACACTAAGTGGAGGGTGAAAGGAAGTGTGATTGTTTATGTTATGAATAGTGGGATGTTTCTGTTTAAATTCATGGCTAGAGAAGATCTTACAACAGTTCTAGCAAGAGGACCCTGGATACTTGGGAAACATAGCCTGTCCCTATGTAAGTGGAAACCTAGATTTGATAGTGCTACTGATCTGAATAAAGTTGCTCTAGTTTGGATTAGACTCCCAAGCCTTCCTCTAGAGTTCTGGGACAAAGAAATATTCATGTGGATTGGTAACTCGCTCAGTCACTTCATCACCCTGGATGGTACAACTAGAAACAAATCAAGGTTAGTATTTGCCAGAATTTATGTATGCATTGATGTAAACAAAATTCTCCCTAATAAGATCACTCTTAAGTCCAAGTATGGTCATTGGATTCAACCTATCTTATATGAAAATTCCACGATCTATTGTCAAAACTGCAACAAAAAAGGTCACTTAGCTCCACAATGTAAAGTTAAACCCTCCCACTCGAAGGAAGCTTAGTCTGCGGTGGATGTGGAGGACTACCCTTTCAAGGAAGACCTCCTGAATATGATCAAATCTCCTGCCAAAGATAAATCTACTATTGTTATTGAAGATAATACTCAGTCTCTCAATGTGGAGTCTAATGGGCAGTCCCCTGATGATACCTTGAGATCCTCCCCTATTTTGGGTATCGTCAGTGGAATGGCATCCCTACCTTTAAGTCTTGAAGATGGGGAAATCCCTCTAGATGACCCCCAAGAAGAACAAGCTGCTTCTGAGGTCATGCTTCCCTTGGAGGCCCCTCCCCCTGTGCCAGCTAGGTCAGACACTCATACGGTAGTGGAGATTGGAAAGGGTTCCCCCTCCAATAAAACTGTGACACTTACCCCTGGTACTGAGTCTAGCGCTACTGGCTCAGAGAGGTGGAGTACGATCAAAAAGAAGGGTAGAGGCCCAAGAAAGAAAGTGATGGATGTGGGTGTTGACACTAAACAAGGTCACTCATCTTTTAGAGAAATAAGACAAAAGGTGGTTAATAAGGACATTGCTATGGGCAGACAGAAGACATTAGAGTTAGGCTCCAAGAAAAGCCTGATTAAATGATAATCTTGTCATGGAATATTAGGGGGCTTAATAACCCTCATAAGCAGTTTTTGGTTAAGAACTATATTTTTGAAAATAGAACCAACATTTTCTCACTCCAAGAAGTCAAAATGAAAAATGAGGGTTTCTAGTCGATTACCAAAAGCCTTTGGATGAATTCTAAACATTTAGGTAGTGATGCTTGTGGGGCGTCGAGAGGTATTATCACCAGGTGGAATAGTAGTACTATCAAAGGAAGGATGATTGAGAAAAACAAAAACTTTTTGGCTACCAGGATGGAGACTGACAACTTTTCTTAGAACTTGATTAACATCTATGCTTCGAATTAGAGAGGCTAGAGACGGGAGCTATGGGATACCCTGTCTACATTCATATCTAGAGAGTCGAATAGTTGATGGATGCTCATGGGAGATTTTAATACCCCTCTCTTCCCTTCAGAAAAGAGGGGAGGGACTATGGACTTTATTGATAGTATGCTGGACTTGAATGAAGGACTAATGGATTTGGAACCACACGGTAGCAGGTTTACATAGTCAAATTAGAGAAAAGGCAAGAACCTGATTCAAGTTAGATTGGATAGGGTTGGGAATTCAGCTAGATGGAAATTTTTAAGCTCATATTCCCTTGATGTTCTACCCTGAACTACTTTTGATCATAATCTGCTACTCTTATCCTGGAATGATGGAAATAATAAGGTCCCCTTCCCTTTTAGGTTTGAATTAATGTGGACAAAATATCTGGAATTCAAATATTTGCTGACAAAATGGTGGAATACTGACATTTAGGGTACACCTATGTTTCGCCTGACTCAGAAGCTAATAATGGTCAAGAAGAAGGTCAGAGGCTAGAATAAATTCAACTTTGGAAACATATTTGAGGAAAAGAGAAGGATCAATCTAAGGCTAAAAGAGATACAAAATAGGTTAGAAGAGGGAGATATTACTGAAGCCACAACTAGGGAAGAAGAGATGATGATAAAGGAATGGAAGGATCTACTAGGAAAAGAGGAAATATTTTGGAAGCAAAAGTTGAGGATACAATGGCTGAAAGAGGGAGATAGGAATACTTTGTTTTTCCATCAGTCCATGATGAGGCATAGGAAAAGGAACAATATTACTAAGCTGCTGGATGGAAAATGATCCGCAGATTGGGGAAGTGGTAGTGGCCTATTTCCAAAATTTCCTTGAAGCACAAAATAGTAGCATTAGTCAGCAACTTGTTGATATCATTCCTACCCTCATGAATGAGGATGACAATGCTCAATTGGGAAAAGGTATAACTGAGGAAGAGGTCCAAACCAACCTCTTTTCTATGGGTGCTTTCAAAGCCCTGGGACCTGATGGTTTCCCTCCTGCTTTCTTTCAAGAATACTGGGAAATTGTTGGGAAAGATTTTATAGAAGCTGCTAGAGATTTCTTTAAATCAGGTAAGTTACTAAAACAACTAAACTACACCATTGCTTTTATCCCCCAAAAGCAAGAGGTTATGTGTATGGGATATTTTAGACCCATAAGTCTCTGTAATATGGTGTACAAGATCTTCTCCAAAATCATGGTCTTGAGACTCCAACCTATTCTTGAGAAGCTGATCAACATCTGTCAAAAAGGCTTTGTTCCAGGCAGACAAATCACTGACGTTGCAATCACTACTCATGAAATCATACATTCCATGGAAAAATGCAAAGACCCGAGCATGGATTTCAAACTTGATATATCTAAAGCCTACGATAGAGTAAGTTGGGAGTTCCTCTTCATAATTTTGAGGAAACTGGGATTCCAAATAAAGTTCTACAACTGACCAGAACCTGCGTTATTTCTATTAGTTACTTTGTTTTGGTTAATGGCATACTAAGAGGTTTTTTCAATGCAGGTAGAGGTCTAAGGCAGGGTGACCCCCTATCCCCACACCTCTTCATTATTGTGGTTGAATCTTTGTGTAGGGTGTTTACTTCTCTGCTTCACTCCAAAATCATCAAAGGGGTTAAACCTACTTCAACAGCTAATCCAGTGGTCATCCAGCAATTTGTTGATGACACTATCCTTTTCAGTGCTACTTCTATGGTGGAAGCAAGGAATTGGAAAAAAGTATTGCAAGAGTACGCCATTTTAGCTGGCTAATGTATCAACTTTGACAAGAGCCATATCTACTTCTTGAACACCCCAATGGATTTACAGCAAAAAATCATGAGTATCCTGGGTTGTGGGGTGGGTTCTTTCCCTAGAATTTATCTTGGTTTACCTTTCACTATCAGAGATGCCTCAGACCCAGAATACTGGAAATCCATTATGGAAAGGACACAGAGAAAACTCATAGGGTGGAAAGGCAAATTGCTGAGTTAAGCTGGTAAGTATCAACTTCTTAAAGCC
Source organism: Cunninghamia lanceolata (assembly GCA_027924645.1). Taxonomy (NCBI): domain Eukaryota; kingdom Viridiplantae; phylum Streptophyta; class Pinopsida; order Cupressales; family Cupressaceae; genus Cunninghamia; species Cunninghamia lanceolata. The sequence goes on from BSBN01000828.1 coordinate 472,317, forward strand.
TCTTTACAAGGAATTCCAGTGTACTTCCTAAGTCTTTTCAAAATGCCTAAATACCTAACTAAGATACAAAGAACTTTTCTTTGGACTAGAATGGAAGACAAAAAGAGACTTGCATTGGTTGCTTGGGATAAAGTTTGTAAACCTAATGCATAGGGAGGTTTAGGCCTAAGAAAATTGAATCTACTCAATAAAACGCTCATAACTAAAGTTGGTTAGAATCTTATTGCTGGGGGAAAGGACTAGGGCAGAATCATGAAAGCTAAGTATATGGGGAATTCAACCCTGGAAGACATCCTTCTTTCCCTTGATTTCCCAAGAGGCTCAATCATCTGGAATTATGTTATGAAATACAAGAACTTGCTCCTGAAAGGCAGCAGATGGAAATTGGGGGATGGGGAAACTATAAGATTTTGGGAGGATAGTTGGATTGAGGGTGGACCCCTAAACAAACACCAAAACATTCAGGAATTGATGAATCTGGCTTTTAACTACTTTGGTACCAAAGTGAAGGATTACTTCTAGCTAGGCTATGTTTGGGTTAGGCTGTCAGAGTGTTGTCAAAGTAAAGGTGAACTGTGTAATGCTGCTAAAGAGATTCAACTACTCCTAAAAAGTTGTAGAATCCCCCTCTTTCTGCAAAATGATAGATTGGTTTGGCAGCGAGACAAGACAGGAAGGTTCACAGTGAAATCTGGTTATAAATTGACTATCCCTCATGACAGTGACAACTTATGGAAGAATGTCTAGAACTATAACCTTGTGCCAAAAATGAATCACTTTTGGTGGGTGGCTGTCCAAAGTAGAACCCTTACCATTGATAACCTCCAATTAAGGCGATTCCAAATCCTAAATAGATGTATTCTTTGCATGAAAGAGGAGTCTGCTTCTCATATTTTCTTACATTGTGAGTTTGCTTGCGAGGTCTGGAGTATGGCTCTGAACCTCCTTAACATCCCTTGGTGCAGAAATTGTAACCTTGAGGACCTGGTTAGAGGATGGATCCCCCCCTTTGCTAATCTGGTGTGCCTTGAAGTTTGGAAACAGACCCCCCCAATTTTATCTTGGTGCATGTGGAAGGAAAGAAATAATAGACTTTTCAGAGAAAAATTCAGAAGTCCTAAAGATGTGTTCGAGTTGGCTGTTAGACTACTGCAAGACAATGTTAGTAACAACTCTATAAAAGTTGCTGAAAAGCCCCCAATGCTAGAGAAATCAACATTATCAAACGACGGAACATACCTGCAAGCATCTGCAGAGTGGATGACAAAAAGAGAAAGGTCAAAGCCAACACCTTTTGGAATCCTCCTCCTAGTGACTGGTCAAAACTTAACTTTGATGGTGCTGCCAAAGGCAACCCAGGGTTAGCTAGTAGTGGTGGGGTTATAAGATCAGAGAAAGGCTCTCTGATTGTTTCTTTCATTGGGAGCATTGGAGAAAACACTAATAATACTTTTGAAGCTATGGCCCTCCTTTGGGGGCTAAAGATTGCCTTGGCTATAGGTGTTAAAAATTTAATTGTGGAGGGTGACTCAATGATTATTTTGGAAGTTGTCAAAGGGAAAGGAAGTGTTGGTTGGCAGTTACAGGATGTCATTAAGGATATAAAGAGCCTTCTTCTAAAGTTTGAAAACAAAGTCCTAATGCACACCTATAGGGAAGGAAATAAGGCTGTGGATCTTATAGATAACTTAGGGATCAATATTCATCCCCTAAGATGCTGGAGGAGATTAAGTAACTTGCCGAATAACATTATTGATTGTATACAAAGAGAGACCCCAATTTCTCATGATAGGCAAAATGATGATTCTAGGTGACAGAGGTAGTGTTGTGGCGGGCTTCCCCATCATTTTGGCGAGATGTGGCATGAAGGATAGAGGTGGAGAGCCAACGTACTCTTAAAATATGATGTGGCATAATGATTTTTTTGTGTTCATTGAAACAATCAATGTGAGTTGTGGGTGGCAGATGAATATGTCTTATCATTCTGCCTGCAAGGGACAAAAGTGGAGCGGCTTGCATGAACTAAGACCTAGCTGCATTTATGATTTGAATGCCATCAAAACTTGGAAAGATGTGCATTCGTGGTTAAAGAAACTTAAGTTTCTTTTTTTCAACATTTTGGGATTTTTCTTGAGCTTCCGTCATATCCTCTGCAACTCTTTTCACAGAAAGTGTATTATGTTAGTTAGTGGTGAGCTTCTTTGCTTGGTGACTGTGAGAGTGAAAATTATGGGGGGTGACAAGGTGAGGATAAAACCCATGAACTGCAATGAGTTCAGGGAAGATTAGCAAGTGTGGAGCATTACCTGTGAAGAAGGTATCACGTCGTTCATGGAGTCACTGAATGGATATGATGAGTATTTGTCGACCCAGTTTGCTGAGTCATGGGATGGAAAGTGCATGGTGGAAATTGGTGGTGTTGGTTTTGTTGTGGTGGAGGCCTTAATTGTGGCTACTACTGGATTGCTATGTTCAAGTAATAGGCTAAAAAAACAAACCCACATCCCGAACATGGAAGGCCTGAAGTTGTTCTACAAGGAGGGGGAGAAACAAGTCAAGCTGCAAGGTGGTTTAGAGAGAGAGAGCTTGGTTGCACCCTAGAATCGGGTATGTTTCTTAATCATGAAGTATTTTACCCTTGAGGGGAGGTATAAGGTGTTTTATCATTACCACTTTTCTTTTTTAAACCACTTTTGACACAAAATCCTGGTGAATTTCCCTTCTTTTCTGTTGTCGATCCTTGAAACCTCTATCCTGCATTTCAAGAAAGTCTGGGAGGAAGATCCTATGGCCCTTCCCCTTCATCAAGGTCTTATCTTTCTCTTATACCATTATCACCTTGCTCTAAATCCTACTAAAACCCCTGCTTCCAAACCTGTGGAGGAAAGCTCAAACGATGATTTTGCAGATAGAGTTCCTTTAAGCACTAGACTGGCTAAGAAGGCTTTCCCAAAGGTTTCCCAGCCCGCTTCTCCATCCAACCAACCCTTAAGTGGACCCTCTAGACCTTTGTCCAACCCACCTATTTCTAAAACCACTTCCTTAGCCATGTCAGGTGGTCGCATTTGAACCCAACCCCTAGAAAGCCCCCATGATAACTCTCAAGCTGGTGCTATTGAAGGCCTTTGTAATCTAAAAGGCACATTCCTGCTACAGGAAAGTAAAAAGTGCAAAGGTGGTAACCCTGCTAAAACCTCAACTATTAAAAAGAGACATAGTGCGGAAGATGATAAGAAAGAAGTTGAAGAGCTGGGTAAAAATTAGGGGACCCCGGGGAAAGATGATGTTGTTATTGTCAAAGGGGTGGCTTTGGGTAATGATGGTAAGCCTAGAAGGCATTCATTTGTTTTGTTAATAGGTTTTGGTTGAACTGTTAGTCGGTTGTTTGTCAGCCATTGCTAGCCCTGTGCCTTTATTGCTTCCTCTTGGCTTTGTTATTAGGTCCTGCTCTTGGATTAGCAGCTTATCTTAATCAAAAACATGATGTAACTTTCATGATTCAAGGGATATTTGCAAATGGTTTGAACGATAAATTCCATGATGCAAAAAAGCAATATAACTCCTAAACATAATGTAAACTACACAACACCATAATATTGATTCTATCTACTCATAGCATTCAAATGATAAACATATCATATAGCTTCTAGTTTTGTTTTGAAACTTCTTAATAAAATTAGATATATTCATCTTATTATCATGATTTATCTAAACATGTTCAATCCTTCATAAGACAATAAACAAAATTAACTCAAATAATAACACACATAAATTACAAACACTATTAATGGAAGCTTCAAAATTTCTTAAATTTTCAAAATACAAAATTTCCCAACTCAAAACCCTAATTAGCTTCAAGAATTTATATATTACTGTATCCAAAAATGAGACCAAAAATGTTAGATTTTAATTAGAGCTTGATCATTACAGATATCATATTCAAACCATAATGTGACAAATCACAATTTAAGAACCGTAATATGAAACCATAATGTAAAATGATATATAATGTGAAACCATAAGGTAAAATGTATACATATTGTACAACATAATAAGATGAACCATAATGTGAAACCATAATGTAAAATGTATATAACATGTGAAGATCATGATCTAAGAACCATAATGTGACAAACCATGTAATGTAAAATGTATAACAAATCATGTGTCTGCATGCAAAATAAGTCAAAGAGGAGGATGTCTAATATGACTATGAATAGATCTCTCTCCCAATCCCTATGTAGATCCATGTCCTGATCTCTCTTTCAATCCCTATCTTGATCCCTATCTCGATCCCTGTCCTGATTTGCCTCCCTACACAAGAAAGTACATAATTTAATTTAATGTACATGTGTGTATATATATGTAAAGTCATCTTAAAGTTTTGTACTTTCAACATACATGTTTGAATTTATCAGGTAATTTATATATTATAAATTATGTACCATGCACAGGATCCTCTGCATGCTCCAAATCTCCAAAGCATGATAAATGCATGTATTGATAGAAATTTTCAAATACAAGATTTCAATGAATAGTGACAACTACTTTAAAGTCAATTTTATTTAATATATACATGTGAATTTTTAGAACACAAAATATAAAAATTATTCAAGTACTTGTGTTGCATCCTAGAGCACTACCAATCCCACTGATGTCACAAGAATGAATGGTCACATCAGGGACACTTGTATTAGGTAAATGACCAATGTCAAAGAGAAGTGTGTTATATGTGCCATGTACATCAGGTGCAGCTTGATGCTATGTGGTGGTTGTAGGCTGGTTTGGAATATGTTGGTCCTCTAAAGTAACCTCACCCCAACCCAATTGTCTACCATAATGTGATCTAATATGACTCAGTATAGCATCTAAGGGAATCCCATACTCGTCACTGGTAAACTAGAATGTTGATAGTAAATCAGCAATGGAAGTTGAACACACATTATGTAAAGTGGCATCACTCATATGGGCCACATTTGACGATGATGGTAGGTTTGTACAAATGTAGGGGTCATAATTCACAGATGTAGCCTCACTGGGAGGAAGGCCAATCCATGGACATAATAAGTATATCCCTACGTGATCAGATGACATCTGATCAACTTGAGTAGCAATTGTGGCCATACTGTCAAAAAGACGGGATCTAGTCAGTGCAACTGCTACATCTCCTATTGCTGCTAGTTCCAAATGTTTTGGAAGAACCAAAAAGTTTAGACCAACTAATGCCCTCTTGTTGATGGGCGGTGGCAAATATGCACATCTAAATTAAGGTTTATTGGCAAACCTCCCCTTGCCCTGTCCAACATGTGCAGGCATAGATATGTAATCCACATCTAATCCTAAATGGAACTTGGTGGTGCCTGCATGACCATTCAGGTTTCAAGCATTTTGTATTTGCAAGTACCTTCCCAAAAAATCCAAAAAATTCCAACACTTTCGGCCTCTGCGGTTGTAAAAAATGCAAAAATTAGTTAAGGTACAAGTGTCTTTGTATATACAAGGCGCTTGTATATACATGTAGTCAAAATGTGCATTGGTGGGTCAGAAAACTCTGTCACCCTTTGAAAAAATCAATTAGATGCATTTCTGAATGCATATTGGGCTTAGAATGTGCATATACAAAGGGGAATCTTTCACATATTTCTAGAATATTCCTGGTTTGTATATCGGGTTGCATGTGGAGATACAAAGGAAAAATATACAAGGATGGATGATACATTGTTGGCATATTCCAGGAAAGATTCCCTATTTGCATGCGAAGGTAAATGTATATTCGGTGATATACATTGATAATGTACAATGGCAAAGATGCATTTGATGGGGCCTGCCACTTGTATACAGTGATTGCATGTTCGAACATACAATGAAAGTGCATTCCAAGGATGCAAGGCAGACCTGAAGTTATTTTCAATTTGTTCTATAACAGTTTGGGATCTGCCTTGTATGATGAGCAGTTGTATATACATTTGCTCTTGCATATACAAAAGGTTTTTGAAGGGCAAGGGTAAGCGATTGTATATGCATTTGAGCATGCATATACAATGGCGAAATGGCAAAATGGAGAAGGTGAAAAGTCAGCGATAGGAACCTCGAGTGCCTATGCGGCACATAATCGTTGGTTGGCGACTTTTCAACATTTTTGGATGCCGTTGATCACGGCGATGGGAGGATGATCAACGGCCTTGTTTTGAACCCGCAGTGAAGGTTTTTCTTTCTTGAGTATTTGCAGTCATTTTTGAGTGGGAAAATAGCAAGTGCATCCGCTGCTACATTTCAAGGGGGCCTACGGGTAGATGAGGTAATAATGAAGGACTTGCAGAGGATGATTGATGGAGTTGACAGGTCAACCACCCGATTGATGAAGAAAATCCCTGGGCAGCGGTGCAAATCCTGAGTTCACCTACTCATTTCTCTTTGTCTCTCTACTGCATTTATTGATTCTGAGTGCCATTTCTAATGCGTTGACTCTGGTGACTTTTTGACCTGCCATGTAATTAATTTTGCTGAGTTCACAGTCTTGGTATAAAAGCCAAACTGTTTTACTCATTGTGGTGGTTGAAGACTTGGGCAATTTTGAGGGAAAAATAACGAAATACAGAGCATTTCCTATTTGTTGTATCTCTGTGGAGTTTATGAGTTGCATCTGAGTGTATCTTGCACATATGTTCAGTTTCTTGTCATTGTATATGAAAAATGCATTGTTGCATGTATTTATCTGTTTGTCTCCATTTGTTGTATGCAATTTCTTCTTTTGAATCTGGTTGCTAAGGGTTTCTCAGATTCTTGGGTATAGATTTCTGTATCACATGCCTAATCTCTAACTTCCATTCAAGGAGTGGATTAAATCATTTTAGGTTGAGTATGGAGAAGATTGTATGTTGACTGGGATATTTGTAAGTAGAGACAGTTGAATACTTATCCTTGGGTGGTATTTGTGAGGCAAACACCAGTCCTAACCCCTTGAATCTTGAATGACAGTTGTAAGCCATTCCTATGTATACTTCTAGTTGACTCCTTGCCTTGGGATAGGCACTGGTCTGTTCTTGTGAAGTAGTTATGATCAAAAACCCCTGTCTTGCATCCAAACCATAATTTCAAATCATTCCATAATTTCAACCTGTTAGTTGTAGGAGTAGAAATAGGACCCTTGCATACTCTCATACCCAACTAGCAAGATATGTCCAAGAGTGTTGCCAACCTTGTGATTTATCACCCAAACCTTGGTCCATACGTGACAGTATTCTGCCTGTTGTTGTAAAGCTAAATCTTTCTATCATTGGACGAGTCAAAGCAAAATCTTTAACTCTAGGGATACCCCCCTTGGTGCGGTAGAATGAGAAGTGAAGGGAAGGCAGCTCACGCAACCTCCCGTATCTGTTGGCTGAATCTCCCTGTGCATTGGAGCTAGCAAACCCTTTGTCGTTTCAAGAAAAATTACCAATAGGATTGGCGACTCTGCTAGGGAGACACAATGTCATATCCATGAAAGTTTGAGTCTAAAAGATTAAAAAATCAGACTTGGAGGTGCTTTGTTGTAGCAAAGGAAAAAGTTATATGTGTGGCTCTACTGTTGGAGAACCCAAAAAGAAAGAAATGAATTTTTATCTTTAGTTTGTTTGAAGCTCATTCCTCTGCCAAGGAGGTGGCGACTTTGCATATAAAGAACCTGATAAGAGGACACTAGAGGTGTTGAATTTACAGTTGCTACAACATATCTAGGTATTTGTATAAATTGTAAAAAGGTTCCCTATTTGGTGAAATAGCACTGGTTAAAAGGGAAATATTGGTGACTAGATTGCATACTTTTGTGAGGACCTAGTTTGCATTTCAAAGGGGGTATGCAGTATTGTTGAGAAGACTCATATAGAGGACTTTAGGAAACCTGAAATAGCAGTCTGAATTTTAAAGGCCTAAGGTCATTATTATAGTTGAAAATCTGAGTTGAAAAGAGGATTGCAGAAACACACAAAGATGTATTATTGGCCCATGCACCCTTGTGAGGTGTCAAATGTAATAATGCATAATAATCAGTCCCAAACATGTAATAAAAGAAGTTTCAGCATTAACAGATATAAGCCCATAAATTTTGATGGCATTTTGACTATCCAAATGCTTTTCCATCTAAAATCAGAAGATATTTGCCCAAATTTAATGGTGCAAAGGATGAATTAGCTGAGAAACACTTGCAACAATTTTTGAATGTGATAGATGATTTTGAGATTGACCATGAAGATGTAGTTATGGGATTATTTGTTCAATCTCCAGATGAAGATGCAAGGGACTGATTCTCCTACCTTCCTGCTTACTCTGTCAGCTCTTGGCAAGATTTTAAATCTACATTTCTAGAACAATATGGTGAGAGAATTTCTGATTATGCAATTATTAGTGATTTTATGTATATCCATATTGAAGAAGATGAGTTGATCCTAGCTTTTAACCTCAGATTTATGAGGGCATTGAATAGAATACCAGAATGCGTGAGACCTAATGATGCATTGTGCCTAGTTGTCTATTTGTGAGCATTTGATAGGAAAATGAGCTATAGATTGAGAGATAAAGAGCCCACCACATTACAACAGGCGCATCAGTTTGTAATTGATATTGAAAACAATTGGAGGTATGGAATTCAAAAGGGTTATTTCTCTAAAAAATTTTGCTGCCCTTTAGCCACCAATGTTGATGAAAGATGTAGTTTATATGTTGAAAATGAATGTCAAAGCACTCACACCCCTGCTGTCCCTATTTATGCATCATTCCAAGTTAATGATGACTCTGCCATAAAGGAGGATGTCCTAATTTACCCAACAAATGAAGTTGACAATAATAATTTTTCAAGTAATATTTGCATGCCAGTCCTAAACAAAGAGAATTCATGTTTAAATGATCTAGTTGTGCAAAGTTGTAATCATAAGGATCAAGAATCAATATCAGTTTCATCAGGAAGCATTAGAGGGCTGGAAAATGATGTGGATAGTTCAACTTCAGAGTGCATTGAAGTAGCAGAAGTTTTGTATGTGGGGCAATTAGTTGTTAAAAATGATGAAGATGATATCCATAACCAGTTCATGGATCTGATTTGTTCTTCTTATGACTACGGATTTGATAATGAAAAAGAAATGGATTGTCATGAAGAAGAAATAGAAACCTTTGCAATGAGTGTGAATCCCCTTTATGATGAGCCTGTGGATGCATTTGACATTGTGAGTTATGACATTTATTGGTGCAGAATTAACCCTTTGTTTGAGAATGATGATAGTGATTTGCAAACTGTGGATAATGAATGCTCAGCATCATTTGGTTCAGACATATGCAATGATGGCTATGTGGATCAGGATTTGTTTCCAATGTCAATGAGTGATATAAATGATATTGAGAGTCTCATATTTTCTGAGTGTTTTCAGTTTTTGGATCAGCTGGATATGTGTTTGGTAATGCGCAACAGCCAGGTAGATAATGAATATTGCCAAATGCAATATGAGGATATACTACTTGAGGATCATAACATACATATGTTACCTAATGCTAAAACATATTCTACTATGTGTGGTTATATGTCTGATTGTAAGATGCAGAGTGACTGAAGCTACACTGACAGTGGCAAACTTTCAAAAATAGTGAAGCATGTAATTGATAAGATCAGCATGTGGGCAGATTATTTTAATGTTTCTAGTTGTGGTTGGGGTTATTCAGTTTGGAATAAGGAATTTGATAGAAAAAGGTTGTGGTTCTTCATTTTTGGCTACCCAGGGCCACCAAAATTAATGATTGAAAATATAATTTGTGTGCAGATTGGTGCATGTTCGACTCTATTGCCCAATGGATAAAGCCAAATCTACAAAACCAGAGATTCTGAGGTCCTCACCATGCTTGCAAGAGGCATGTGTCCCCAGATAGAGCCACTAGTGGTGCTTGCATGAACATTTAGGTTTCAAGCATTTTGTATTTGTAGGCACCTTCCCAAAAAATCCAAAAAATTCCAACACTTTTGGCCTCTGCGGTTGTAAAAAATGCAAAAATCAGTTAATGTACAAGTGTCTTTGTATATACAAGGCACTTGTATATACATGCAGTCAAAATGTGCATTGGCGGGTTAGAAAACTCTATCGCCCTTTGAAAAAATCAGTTAGATGCATTTTTGAATGCATATTGGGCTTAGAATGTGCATATACAAAGGGGGAATCTTTTGCAGATTCCCAGAATATTCCCGGTTTGTATATCGGGTTGCATGTGGAGATACAAAGGAAAAATATACAAGGATGGATGATACATTGCTGGCATATTCTAGGAAAGATTCCCTATTTTCATGCTAAGGTAAATGTATATTCGGTGATATACATTGATAATGTACAATGGCAGAGATGCATTTGATGGGGCTCACCACTTGTATACAATGATTGCATGTTTGAACATACAATGAAAGTGCATTCCAAGGATGCAAGGTGGACTCGAAGTTGTTTTCAATTTGTTCTATAACAGTATGGGATTTGCCTTGTATGATGAGCAGTTGTATATGCATTTGCTCTTGCATATACAAAGGGTTTTTGAAGGGCAAGGGTAAGCGATTGTATATGCATTTGAGCATGCATATACAAGGGCGAAATGGCAAAATGGAGAAGGCGAAAAGTCAGCGATAGGAACATGGAGTGCCTACGTGGCACCTAATTGTTGGTTGGCAACTTTTCAACATTTTTGGATGCCGTTGATCACGGCGACGGGAGGATGATCAACGGCCTTGTTTTGAACCCGTAGCGAAGGTTTTTTTTTCTTGAGTATTTGCAGTCATTTTTTAGCAGGAAAATAGCAAGTGCATCCACTGCTACATTTCAAGGGGGCCTATGGGTAGATGAGGCAATAATGGCAGACTTGGATAGGATGATCGATGGAGTTGACATGTTGATGAAGAAAATCCCTGGGCGGCAGTGCAAATCCTGAGTTCACCTACTCATTTCTCTTTGTCTCTCTGTTGCATTTACTAATTCTGAGCACCATTTCTAATGCATTGAATCTGGCAACTTTTTGACCTGCCATGTAATTAATTTTGCTGATTTCACAGTCTTCGTATAAAAGCCAAACTGTGTTACTCATTGTCGTGGTTGAAGACTTGGGCAATTTTGGGGGAAAAATAATGAAATATAGAGCATTTCCTGTTTATTGTATCTCTGTGGAGTTTATGAGTTGCATCTGAGTGTATCTTGCACATATGTTCAGTTTCTTGTCATTGTATATGAAAAATGCATTGTTGCATGTATTTATCTGTTTGTCTCCATTTGTTGCATGCAATTTCTTCTTTTGAGTCTGGTTGCTAAGGGTTTCTCAGATTCTTGTGTATAGATTTCTGTATCACATGCCTAATCTCTAACTTCCATTCAAGGAGTGGATTAAATCATTTTAGGTTGAGTATGGAGAAGATTGTATGTCAACTGGGATATTTGTAAGTAGAGACAGTTGAATACTTATCCTTGGGTGGTATTTGTAAGGCAAACACCATTCCTAACCCCTTGAAACTCGAATGACAGTTGCAAGCCATTCCTATGTATACGTCTAGTTGACTCCTTGCCCTGGGATAGGCACCGGTCTGTTCTTGTGAAGTAGTTATGATCTAAAACCCCTATCTTGCATCCAAACCATAATTTCAACCTGTTAGTTGTAGGAGTAGAAATAGGACCCTTGCATACTCTCATACCCAACTGGCAAGATATGTCCAAGAGTGTTGCCAACCTTGTGATTTATCACCCAAACCTTGGTCCATACATGAGAGTATTTTGCATGTTGTTGTAAAGCTAAATCTTTCTGTCATTGGGCAAGTCAAAGAAAAATCTTTAGCTATAGGGATACCCCCCTTGGTGCGGTAGAACCAGAAGTGAAGGGGAGGCAGCTCATGCAACCTCCCGTATCTATTGGCTGAATTTGCCTATGTATTGGAGCTGGGAAACCCTCTGCCGATTTGGGAAAAATTAACAACAAAACTCAGCATATAATTATTTACAAAAATAAAGTGGCAACTCATCATTATGAGGCCATCTATGATTGGCTGCCAACCATCTGGGATATATAAATGGAGCAACCAACGCATCTGTACACCTAGCAATAGTATATCCTCTAACTTTTTCTCATCCCATATAATACTTGGGAACATGGTATACACATCATGCAATGAAACTCTCTGAGAAATAGATTTATTTTTCTCAGTGCCAGTTACAGTCTTGGCAAGAGACCTATAAAAGTCCTCAGTGCTTATGTCATAATATGGATTGTATGATCAAATTGTGTCAATCATACGTCTAATCTCCTGCTGAATATTTACTAATTGTCTTGATATTACTCAAATTGGGTGTGTTGTGTATGGTTTGATCCAAACATCTCAATGCACCCTCTAATCTATTAATGCTATCATTATAAAAAATTGTCCTAGCCTTAGCTTCCTGTTAATACTATGTGGAATGATGAGATCCTTGATCGTTATCCATATGTATACAAATACAAAGAGATCTGCATTTAATTAAAACAAAAAAAATAAATTTTACAAATATATGTACTTATTTTATTTCAGTAGTTTTAAGTAAATATGCACAATATAGCCATTTTTCTAGTAAAATGCTTCAAAGGAAATTACAAAGTACATAGGAAATTTATATTGTATGAATTGAGTACCTTAATAAGAACAATTTTAAGTTGATGAATTGAGTTACTTTTGCATATTTTTAATAGAGCCATCTTTTCTTTAGTACTTCACTACTGTGGGGCCTATGTTCCCTCATGTTTAACTTTTGTTTCTATAAAATTTTGTTTTGAAAATGCCAATAGAATGCAGGGATCTAATATTTGAGAAGAGGATAGTTTAAGGGCATTATATTCTACAATTCTATGTTAGAAGATTTATATTTGAGCCACAAGCCTCACCAAATCAAGGGCATAATGGTTTGCACTTTGCAACTTTTGATTTAGATTTGATTTTAATATAGCACACTCTTATGAAGCAAAGATTCACTTGAAGTCAAGTCTTTAGAATAAGTTCCTTATGAGGGGTGCACCCCTATGAGGAACAATCGAATTCACGTTAAAAAAAATCAGAAAATTTGCTTAGTATAGTTTTCAAGTGCACCCCTAACTAAAGGAAATCAAAGTGTGAAAATGTAGTAAATAAGTGCAACCCTGTGTGAAGAAGGATCAGGTCCATGTTTACATTCAAAGGTGCACAACTACATGAGAAAACAGAGGGATAGGGTTGTGAAGTGTGCACATTCAAATTAGAAAATTTCTTAAGTATAAAGTTAAATTGCACACCCATGTTTGAAGGAAATGGTATATACATAGAGTTGTGTGCATGTATATTAAAGGCAAAGGTGATCTCCATTATGAAGGTGCACACTTGGAAGAGGTGAGAACCAAGTTTCAAACTAAATTACAAACAACATGCCTAACAAAGCAAATTCAAAAGTGTAGACTATGTGTTTAGGTGTATGCCTCAAAATGAAAATTAAAAAGTCTAAAATGCATGCACAAGTGCACACTTGACAATGTAGATTTCAATAAATGACATTCAAATCATAGAACACTATTTGGTATTCATGTGTAAAGGTTGTTTTAGAAGAAATTTTCAATTTAGAAGGGCGCGCTTGGGTAAAGAAAACTCAATTTTAAGTGCTTAGTCCTAACATAATAGAAAATCTACAAATAAAATCAAAGTTCTAAACACAAAATAGAGGTTGGCACATAGACATAGGGAAATCAACGACCAAATTCCACTATCAGGTGCACTTTTAAAGATGGAGGTATTCAAATTCAAATTCAAATTCAAATATTGTGTTGATAGGCATGTGCATGAGAAGGACTTGGCCTGAAGATATCATGAGAAATAAACTCTCAAGTGTGCAATTCAATAAATAAAACTAAAGTGCAGAAGCATATGGTGAAGGGTATCCCTGAATGTATAAAAGTCAAATTACAAAGTGTGTAGACAAGGGCACACTCAATAAAGTGAAAGTTGTGTTTTGAAGCTCCAAATTGCAATATACAAGTGTGTGCTCAAATAAGGGAGAATCTAGTTTAAAACTCTATACAGAGACACATGCCTCTAGGTCTCAATATATAGAATTTCAAGTTGGTGACTACTAACATAGAGCTGTGCCTAAAAGAATTCTAATTCTAATGTATAGGTGCAAGCTTCACTAAAGAAGACCCTCAAAATAAAATCAAGTGAAATCTAATGTATATAAGTGCACCTCTATATCATTATTCAAAGATAATTTAAAAAAATTTAAATTGCTATTGTCAAGCATGCATCTGACTATGCGATAAATAGATGTTATTTTCATTGAGAGATGCTCATAAAGTTAAGAAAATTCAGGTGCAAATTTAAATCAAATTCCTTTGTGAGACCTGTACACCTCTATATAGGATCTAAGGCTAGATTTCAAAGTTTTGTTTATTTGTTTTTAAGGGTGCACTTAGCCATTTCAATGTTTTGTTTATTTGTTTTTAAGGGTGCACTTATCCATAGGTGGTCGACTAAGTTAACGATAGAAGGATGAAGAGTTGAACTTATAGATGGATGTTTATCCACATAGCCAATCAGATTTGTGGAAAAGTCTAAAATCCTTTATTAATAGGCATCTAAGTTGTAAACATGTAACCAACAAGCATTCAATAAAGAAATATATCTATTAATAGAATAGGTGGTCATTCTTGGAGTTAGATTGGAAACTCTTGAATAGTGACATTTTTGAAAGGCCTAGGCACCTGATTTTACTATTAAACAAGTCTCTTGTCCTCATTACTACTGGTCACAGAGTAGAATACAAATTTCAAAGAAGAAAGTTGTCTTAAACAATAGAAGGTTGCTACCACAGCTAAACAAGGTTTTCGATATCAGTAGAATGCCTAATTAAATCTAAACATTACACTATAACCCATTTCTTTTGCCCTAAATTTAGTCATAGTTTATCATGGCGGATAGGGTTTTAAAAGAGTTTATATGAATGCAAGTTGTTTCAATATTTTTAGAAGATTAATCCCTAGCCGACTATATCTGATTAAAACCCTACGCCATTTTGGCCAAACAATTCCATTTCTTTTTCACTAGTTCACTCACTAATCATAGTGGCTAGGGTTATAAAATAGTTTATATAAATTGAATTAGATTTCTACAATTTTCATGTCATGATAAGTAGTCTCAAACATAAATGAAACTAGCATAACACAAGAAAAGCATCCACAACATTAAAAAAAAACTTATCAGGTAACATAGAGAACAAAAAACAAAAGCACTACAACATAATTTAAACCTAACAAAAACAACTCTTTTCAAAGCAATAAACAATGTGGAATGAAGAGTTCAGAATGGGAAATTACGCAAGTCTGGTAGGGATTTGCAAGCACTAGTCTCGGGTGAGTAGTCTCCAAATGCAAGAAATTTAGTCAAATAGGCAAAATACCCAAGCCAACTACTTTTTTTTATTTTTATATTTAATGGATTCATCCGAAACCTACTCAACTAAAACAAACTCAACCAAAACTTAGTCAGATTTTAGGGCCACATTGGTGCCAAAGAAGTGCCATGTGGTTTCGGTCGAATTTTACTCGGCCGAATTCTACTCAGCCAAAATTATTTAGTTAGTCCAAAGTGTGACACAGGTTTGTTCTTTTACCCTAAAATAAAATAACTCTTAACTCTAAAATTACAAGATTTATTTACATTAATGCCACAACACATAATTATTGTGATAATTAATAGGAATCCAAGCACTACAATATTCTATATTGAATGATGTTAGAAAATTATAAATAAGAAAAATGTTATTTTTCACAACCAATAAATGTAAAAGTGATAAAGAATATACTCTTTTCCATTTAAGTTTTTTTTAATCACTAAACCTTAAGTTACCAAATGATTATTTTATTTACTAGCTTATTTATATTAAAAATATATCTCAAACATAAATCCAAATATATATTTGTCTTCAATTAGGGTGAGGGTTATGTCTAGAATTAGATTTAGGGCTACAATTTGAATTAGGGTTACAATCAAGCAAATATATAACCAAAAAAACATTAGGGTTAGAAAAAATTATATAGAGATAATTTACAATTATAATGACTTACAAGTTACAATTAAGGTTAGAGTTAGAATTAGGGTTAGGGTTAAAGATACAATTAAGGTTAGCGATAGAATGAGAGTCAGGGTTACAACTCAAATTAGGGTTAGGATTAGGGCATATATATTATGAAAGGGTTGGGGTTAGAATTAGGGTTTGACCTAGAATTAGGGTTAGAGTTACGATTATAATTATGGGTTACAACTAGGGCTAATATATATAACCAAAATCATAATAAGGTTAGAACTAGGGTTACGGCTAGAGATAGAATTATGATTACTGATAGAATTAGGGTTAGGGATAGAATTAAAGTTAGGGTTATGATTATAATTATAGTTACAATTAGGGCAAATATTTATAACCAAAAAATTGTAAGGGTCAGAATTAGAATTAGGGTTAGAATTACGTTTATGGTTAGGGATAGAATTAGGGTTAGGGTTTCCAATTAGGATAACAATTAGGCTTAGCTTTAAGGAAAGAATTAAGGTTAGAATTAGGGTTATAGTTAGTATCATAGTTAGACCTTGAATTAGGGTTAGAAATAGGGATAAAATTAGGGTTAATTAAATATAGGACATAATGAGGGTTAGGGTTAGAATTAGGGTTAGAGATAGAATTAGGGTTAGAATTAGAATTAGACTTAAGGTTAGCATTACTATAAAAAATAAGGTTAGGGTTAGGGTTATAGTTACAATTTAGGTTCAAATTAGGGTTTGTGTTAGGGTTAGAATTAGTAATAGAATTAGCATTACTGTAAGAATTAGGTTTAGAGATAAAATTAAGGTTAGAATTATAATTGGATTTAGGGTTAGGGTTACAATTATAATTAGTGTTAGAATTATGGTTAGGGTTAGGATTAGGAATAGAATTAGGGTTAGTGTTAAGGTGAGAATTATAGTTATGGTTGGGGTTAGAATTAGGGTTAGTATTGGTCTAAGTATTAGGGTAGGGTTAGGGTTGGGTTTGAATTATGTTTGAGTTAGAATTAGGGTTATAATTATAGTTGGAATTATGGATAACGTTAGGGATAAAAATAGGGTCAGGGTCACAGATGGTGTTAGATTTATGGTTACAATTAGGGTTAAGGATTAAAATAGGGTTAGGGTCAGGGTTAGAATTACTGTTAAAATTAGGGTTATGTTTAGAATTATAGTTAAAGTGCAACTATGGTTAGAATTAGGGTTGGGGTTAGGGTTAGAATTCGGGGTAGGGATAGAATTAGGGTTATGGTTAGAATTAGTGATAAAATTAGGGTAAGAGTTAGGGACAAAATTTGGGTTTTGTTTAGAATCAAAGTTAGGGATATAATTAGGGTTAGGGTTAGGGTTCATATTCAAGTTAGAATTAGGGTTAGGATTAGGGTTCAAATTAAAGTTAGTATTAGGGTTAGAAATATGGTTAGGGTTAGGGTTAGGGATATAATTAGGGTTGAGGTTATGTTTATAATTATGTTTTAGTTAGAATCAGGGTTAGAATTATAGTTGGAATTATGGTTAGGGTTAGGGATGCAATTATAGTTATTTTTATAGTTAGATATAGGGATAGTGTTAGAATTATGGTTACAATTAGAATTATGATTATTATTAAAAACTTCATTCAATAAGAAAAGAGAGCAAACATATAATTATTAAATTGGTTTTTAATGTTTTGTTTATTAGTTACAAGTACGACATGTGTTTGTTACAAGGAGGGCTACATTTGGACATGGCATCTTGGAAAATACTTCACATGCCTTGTCTATGCTTCCACATTTTTCATACATGCATACTAGAATAGTTGCAACCATAGCATCTATAAAAATCCCCAACCAAGGTAGTTTATCGAATGTTTTGTACTCTTAACTTTCCTCATCATGTTTTACCTGCCAACAGAAGCTTATTTTCCTCTAACTAGTTTTGGTATTGATAATGCTTCAGTCTTTAATGTGGAAACATATGGTGCAATGGGAAATGGAGTACAAGAAAACACTAAGGTCCTAAATCATCAGTTATTCCTTGATTGCTCTTAGCTTAAATTTGTTATCCTCAATAGTGTTCACTCTTTTATTTTTATTATGGGATTCTTGAATGTAAGTTGTGTTCCAACTTTGAACTTTAATAACTAGTTAAATATCATTAGCTCCTGAAAAATGTTGTGAAGCAAACATATGTGGGTTTTGTATGCATTTGCAAATGCATGGACTACAACTTGTAAAGCACCATTTGCAACTTTGGTGGTGCTGAGAAGTAAAACATTTTTAATAAACATTTTACTTTTACAAGGAGATTGTACACCAGGCTTAACTTTTGCTGTAAGTATTGATTGACAATATCTAAATTGCTTAGATTTTAGGGAGTGAGAGCAAGGATGATTTATCGAATAATTTTTTTAATATGCATGGAGAACTTGTATATAGAAGTTATACACAATTTTTTTGTTAGCTTGGATTTGTCTTCAATTTTGTAACTGCAAGAAACCTACTAAGTTATAAAATATTTATTAAAATAAGGTTCTATTTGTTTCAATTTCAAATTAAACAAATTATGTCAACTATCAAATATTGCACCACAGTTTTATATTTTTAGTTCCTGTTATCAGTTTTATTTTGTCCCTTGAATAAAATGCTTAATATAGTAATTGGACAGCATCCATTTTCAGAATGTGATAAATGTTTACTATTTTGATAGTCATTTTTCTTGGCTACCATCACAAAGGGCTTTATAAGTTTACCCTTGTTTTTAAATTTTTTATATTTTTCTTGAGAAAGCTAATCATCAGAGAAAATACTCTTGTGGCAGTATTTTGAGAAAAGATTTGAAATTTCTTATCTATATTTTAGTAATCCACAACCTCAATTACATATTAATATATAATTTTCTTAGACTCAAGTTTATCATGGCACTGCAGTCCTTTTAAGTTTAGACTTTAATTAAGTCAGATTACTATATTTTGCAAGTGGAAGGAACTATAGTTGCACTTCCAAACCCAACAAATTGGAACAATCAATTAATATGGTATCCATTTAACTTGGTTTCACTAGAAATTGTACTATTAATGGACAAGGAAAAGCATGGTGGCTTGAATGCTAGACAAACAATATTCATGTAAATAAAGAAAGTGCTCTAAAAGGATTTGGTGGATATACAACAACATAATCTCAAATAACCTTGAAATATTTAAGTTTCAAAGTATCTTTTGTTGTAAATTATCATTAAAGTGCTTCAAACTTTTTAAAAATTGTTGGGTTTTACACCACTTGATTCCTTCTACTTTGGCCTACCACATGCATATTGTAAAGATAATAATAGACCAATGGTAAATTTCTACTTCTATTTACCATCTGCACTAGCAATAGAGTATAATTTATGTTATGGGTTTTTGAGAAAAAGAACTTTTACATAAATGTGTAGGCTATTCATTTGAATGACTATAGTATGTTGGTAATAAGCAGTGCATCAATTGTGAACAATCCTCTCTTTCATATGAATTTTCATGACTGCCACAGAATTAGTATTATGACCATGCCATACATAATCATGCACCATATAACACTACAATGTTTATGACATTTCAAGGCTAATGGTATGAACACATAACCATTCTTGAATCATGGTACATGCCATAAAAATTTTATGTCTCCTTCTCAATTATGTGAGCTCTCTCTAAGAGGTTAACAAATCCTTTTTATCATAACATGAATCTCTATTTTAGCTATACAATCATTCATAATTGCATGGAGCAAGGCAATTTTATGGTTCTAGGTTTGAATATTTTTCCCTTGTTGAGAGGGTGGTTGTCAATAATAGAATTAGCCATTTTACACCTCATAAGATTATATCTGATTCATTGAGCTCTCCTAATGATTAAATATTTAATCAATTAAAAAAATAAAGATTCTTTATTTTGTCAAAAGATGCTTTCATTTTGTCAAAAGATGCTTTCTTTTACTTTCTAAAAAATAATATATTTTAACAACCTTGCAAGTTTATGAAAATTGTTAGGATAAATGAGAGTTAAATATAATTAAAATATTTAAATTTTTATAGCAAGTTAGAGTTGGAGAATGATTTTTTTTGTTTTCTTAAACTTTTCTTTAGTTT
Source organism: Cunninghamia lanceolata (assembly GCA_027924645.1). NCBI lineage: Eukaryota > Viridiplantae > Streptophyta > Pinopsida > Cupressales > Cupressaceae > Cunninghamia > Cunninghamia lanceolata. The sequence continues at coordinate 492,490 of BSBN01000828.1, forward strand.
TTTTTTTAATTAATTAATTATAATAATAATAATAGAAATTAAAAGTTAAAAGTTAAAAAAAAAAAATTTAAAGTAGAGTTTTACTTCAGTTTATTTTTTAACTAGTTATTTATTATAATAATAGAAATAAAAGGTAAAAGCTAAAAAAATAAAAATATAGTAATGTGTATATATTAATATAAAAAATAAAAATAAAAATTGTGACTTTTTAATTTTTATTTATTTTTATATGTAGCAATTATAAAAAATTTATTTTCATTTATTTTATATGTAGTAGTAGCAATTATATTAGCAATAGTATTTTAATTTTTAGAGGGTTTCCATAGTTTATTTGATTTTCTCATTTTTTTTCTTCCATCAATTTTATTTTTTAATTTTTTTCTCACTTTTTCTCCTTCCAACTTTTCCAATTTCTTTTTTGGTTTTTATTTTTTTAATTGGTTTTTATTTTTTATTTTTTCCAATTTCTTGTTTGGTTCTTTGCTTTTCTCAGCTTTTGCTCCTTCAACTTTCTTTTTTGGTTTTTTTTTTTAATTGGTTTTTATTTTTTATTTTTTCCAATTTCTTGTTTGGTTCTTTGCTTTTCTCAACTTTTGCTCCTTCAACTTTCTTTTTTGGTTTTTATTTTTATTTTTTTCAAATTTATTTTTTAGTTTTTTAAAAAATTTCTTAAGTTTTGTTTTTTATTTTTATTTTTTATTTTAATAAATTTACGAAGAAAAAATGAGTGCTCTCATCCCCACCCCACGTAATTACTTAATTGTTAAGTTTCCTTTGGCCTTGTGTTTCATATCCAAATAAAAACTTCTATAACTATAGTAGTTTTCTCTCACACTCTCACTAATAGTATTTTTAATATCTTAAATACATTTTATTATTATTATTTTTTTAATTTCTAGGCAAAACACTTGGATCATAGTTGCTTTTGACCCCTCCCCAAATGACATCAAAAACCTTCTCCTCGAAGTATTCTACTACATTTTTCTATGTCTAAGGTTTTGGAATTCATTGAGGGAGTGGTAAGAACTTCATCGTGTAATAAAGCTTCTAGCATAGCTTTCTCACAACACACATAAGGTTGATAGAAAAATATGAGAAGCCATGTTTAACTTTTAGATTTTAGAGTTAAGAATAATAAAGAATTTGTAGGAGGGTGGGAAAGAAAAATAAATTATTTGAATGCAACCAATATCAACCATTAAATGTGATTGTAATACTGAGTTTAATGCTCTCTCATTAGCAGGAATGCATATATATGGTAATTAGGGATAAAAAACATTTGAGATCTACTTATTTTTAGATTTACAAAAATCAAAATATGTGCACACATAAAATAATGAAACTATCCAAATCATAGTAGTATTGCAAAAAAATGTACATTATAATTATAGTGGCATGTCAAAATATACACTTAAAAGACTAGTTAATCATACATTAGCATCTCTAAAGTAGTTGTCCAACCCACCCAATGTGGTGTTCAAAAATGACATAACAAATGCTTCAAAGCCTTTTAAGGATTATGAGGCCATGGCAACAGGACGAGATGAATGTATGGCACAACACTGCCTTGGGCAATGGTCATATATCTAAAAAGACTTTCTAGCTCCTCATCCTTCATCACAACCAAAAGAATATGTTGAGGAATTATTCTCTTCTTCTTGAAGGCCTTCGCTACATTCTCAGCGAATTCCAACACTTGCACAACCACAAAAGTAAATACGCTCACTCTAAAATCACTTTACCATGCACATAGAAATGGTCCAAGACATAACGTGAAAATACCTCAGTACACAGATACTCCATAACGTTGGTGAGAAAGACTGGAGCGGTGCTTCTCACCTGCTTTGCATATTTCCTCTTTTTCAAATACATTCCAATTCTACTTACAAGAAACAAAGTACTGGCTTGGTTGCTCTTGGACACCTTCTTCTTAATGTTGCATTTCCTTTCTCCCTTCTTAATGGATGTGTATGGCCAAAAGTAACTTTCACTCAACTATGCTAATGTCTTATCCACTCCAAAGCATCCACTCAAGCCTCCACTATGCTTTTCTCTTATTAGGTTCTCTCTCATTGAACCTCTAGGTATACACAATTTTTGTCCTTTGAACAACAAGCCATCTTGGATGAAATATTCTAACCATGGCATCCTATCTCCCTCCATTGGGCGTCTACTAACTGTCCATCTTCCTTAAAATCAGGATCATCAAGATACAAATCCTTCATTGCATCAAAACCAACAACATTGACCTTTAACTCATTCATCAATAAACATATTCTACTAAGTGCATCTGCTACCCTATTTGACTTACCACTCCTATGTTTAAGACAAAAGAATAACTTGGCAAGAACTCCACCCTCTTCATATGTCTCTCGTTTAACTTACCTTGACTGTTGATGTACTGCAAGGCATGGTGATCTACATATAACACAAACTCATTTGAAAGCAAGTAATGCCTCCACTTCTTTGAGGCATGCACTATAGCATAGAATTCTTGGTCATAAACTGAGTAATTTCCTCTTTGCTTCATTGATTTTCTCACTGAAGTAGGCAATGGGTCTACCTTCTTGACTTAACACTCCCTAATTGCACTACCACTAGCATCACAATCTACTTGAAAAACTTTGCCAAAGTCTAACAATGCCAACACTGGTTGTTCTGTCACATTTTTCTTCAACAGATGAAAACTCCTTTCTACTACAACTGTCCATTGGAACTCTTTCCTAACACCCTTCATTGTCTCAATGATTGGTGCACACATTCCACTAAAATTTTTGATGAACTTCCTATAGAAGCTCACCAAGCCATGAAAACTTCTGGCCTCAAACATATTTTTGGGTGAAGGCCAATCCACTATTGCCTTAACCTTCTCAGGGTCCATCTTCAACCCCTCTTCAGACACTACAAAACCCAAATATACTAGTTCCCTCTGCATAAAACTACATTTATCCATGTTCACCAACAACTTTTCTTCTTGTAACCTCTGCAAAACTACCCTAAGATGCAACATATGTTCCTCCTTTGTCTTACTAAAAACTAGTATGTCATTCAAATAAACAATAACAAACTTGCCAAGGAAAGGCCTCATTACCTCATTCATAAATCTCATAAAGGTGCTAGGTGCGTTTATCAACCCAAAGGCATTACTAACCACTCATACAGTCCATCCTTGGTTTTGAATGTTGTCTTCCATTCATCCCTTTATCTAATTCTAATTTGGTGGTATCCACTCTTCAAATCAATCTTGCTGAAGTACTTTGCTCCACTCAAACAATCCATCAAGTCTTCCATATGAGGCAATGGAAACTTGTACTTAATGGTTATCTTGTTTATAGCCCTTGAATCTGTGCACATTCACCATTTCCCATCTTTCTTATGTACCAATACAATAGGTACAACACACAGACTAAGTCTTTTTCTAATCAATCTCTTAGCCAACAACACTTGAACTTGTTTATTCACCTCTTCATTTTTCATAGGTGTGATTCTATATGGTGCCTTGTTTGGTAGGCTTGCACTTGGTATCAAATCCATGCAATGACTTATACTTCTAGTTGGAGGTAATCTATTAGGCAAACCTTTCATTAGTATGTCACTGAATTCACTCAGAATTTCTTGGACTTCTGTGAGAACTTCTACCCCTTTCTCTACTATCATAATTTCTACAACTTGAGGTAGGAAGGCATAACAAACCTTCTCCTTTCTGATTTCCCTTAGGAACTATGTTCCACTCACTAGACAAACCCTATTGTTTTTCTTAACTTCCTCATCCTTGTCCTTCAAAGGATTCAACACATACTCAACCCCATCCTTCTTGAGTTTAATACAATTACTCTTGCCATCATGGATGGCCTGCCTATCATATTGCCAAGGTCTGCCCAATAGAAGGTGGCATTCATCCATTGGCATAATATCACACATTATCTCATCTTTGTAATTCCCAATGTGAAATATAACAAGGCATTGTTCACTTACCAATAACTGATGTCCCTTTTGTAGCAAAGAGACCTTGTAAGGAGTGGGATGTTTCAACCTTTTCAGATTTAACTTCTCCACCATCTCTTCTAACACTAAATTGTCAGTACTGTCACTATCCACAATGACCTTGCAACATTTCCCTCCAGACTTACATCTGGTTCTAAATAGATTTCTTCCTTGTGTTGGCTCCTCTTGTACCTTCTCTGGTGTCAGAAGAACTTTCTTCAACATCATGGATTCTCCATCCTTGGCTTCTTCTCCAAATTTTTGTGAGGCTGCACTTGCCACACTCTCTATCTTAGCCTATGTTATATGAACTCTAGGCTTTTTTCCTTTGCCACTGCTATGTTGTACTTGAGGACATTCCAATGCCCTATGTCTAGCCTATCCACACTGGAAGCATGTCCCACTAAATCCTCTTCCTCTTCCCAAATTTTCTCTACCTCGGGAGTAGTCACCCCTTCCTCTACCTCCTTGGGTATTAGTATGAGAAGAACTTGTTTCTCCTTGCTTATCCTGAGAGCCAGGTCCAAGATTAGACGACCCTCTTCTTTTGGAGGGTTTACCTCTTCTCCTAGAGCTATTCTGCCTTCTAGAGATCTTTTCTTCTGCCTTCAATGCAAATTGATAGGCTTCCTCTATGCTGGTAATTCTAACCATGCTAATTTCATCTTTGATCAAATAATGCAAACCATTTACATACCTAGAGATCTTCTCAGTGTTGGAATACTTCAGACCACTAAGAGGGGGGTGAACCAATGGTCAACAAAAACAATTCTTTTAACAAATAGATTCTTCACACAAAAGCACTGAAACAACATAACTCATTATGACAGACCATGAAATACATAACAATTGCATTAGGACATAAACCATTAACAAAGTACAAGATTCATAACACAGGTGATTGAGTGGAAAACCCTAGAAGGGTAAAAACCACTATGAACATGATCTCCATTAAGCTTCTTTGGCCATAGACCTCACTGGTTCCAATGTATACCTCACAGGAAATATCTCACTGATAATACTTTATATGCCTCATTGGCAATATCTTGCTGATAACACATCATATGCCTCACTGACAATATGAGTACTTACTACAATCTCATAAAAATAGAAAGAATACAGAAGGTTACTCTATTTCACTACAAAACATTGATCAGACAATCTATCTCTGCATGTCCTTGTCAATCAAACTGATTCTTCATCTACAACTCTCCACCTTTGATTTCACATAGATATCTTATTTTTAATTCCCCACTTTCATTTTCATATGCCCTTTTCAATCCACATTGCATTTCATCTTTTATTCATACTCTGCATATTTTCATTTGCATAATCCACAGTCAAAAACACTTACTCCATCTACTTATTTCAATTACACACTGTCATTCTTTATCTGCATAAAATCATGTCAAAAAGAATCTTCCTTATTCCATAGTACCCACTAATACAAAAATAGTTATTCCCTCTGCACTCAATCTTCCATATTCCATTCTTAATATAACCAATTCATGCCTTTATGTTTCGGTTATTGAAAAAACATATATATTTTGAGGGAGTGGGCTTCTGCATGCTTTTTGTATGTTGAGATTTCAAGTCTATTTTAAACTTTTGTTAAATTAAGCTTTTCATCATAAATAATCTCTTTTCAACAGCGAAAAACAGAACAGTTAACTGTCACAACTACCTCTTGCAGAGATACGGCCAAATGGTCGTCAAAAGTTTTAGCTCAGGAAAGAGTCGTTACGGTGTGAACTATTTTTGAATTACCACAATCGATCCTTCATTTCGCGCCTTCAAACTTTTAAAGATCACCGCAGATCTAAACTTGGCCCGTGAGTGAGGAGTCTTTACCGGATGTGATTGGTTTCCCTAGGTAAGGGGGCTGGTCATCTGATGAAGAAGACACACTTAAGTTGTAACTTAAGTGGACCCTTACCCGCTATAGGGAGTCAACTTCAAAACAAAATAAAAGGGCTTCCCGTCATATAACCAACTCAACCCTTAGTCATTTGAAACACATAGATTGTTAGGGTTTAAGGTCTTGCAGACTAGGTCTTTAATAATTTACAAATCCTTAATTCAAAAAATGCCCACTGATAAGACACCATACAAACCCTAATTTATGTCATGTCTCACTGATATGAGATAATACAAAGTAACATCTTTCACAAAGACAAAGCCCTAACTCCTTATCACATTCAAAACCTTCATAAACTTGAGACCTTGAGTGATTTCTTATTACTTCTTCTATTCACCATATGCCTTTGCAAATCCATTCCACTGAAATTATACCTCTCTCATATCCTGATTCACCTTACGTACTTCATCACATTATCATGAAGCAACTTAGTTCTACTTTTGCAACAACTATCAATGTAACTTGCCAATTTGACATCAACCTTCAAACTGCATTTTTGACATCAAGATAAACACATCAAGTTATCAAAGATTCTTATCAAACTCTCAAAATCATAGCACCTTTACAGATGAACCATAGCACCTTTCACCTTTGCATTTTACACCAAATTAATTTACCAACACCATGCATCAATGGCTTTTGCATCAAGACTTTGAAATGACCTTGAAACATGAACATGACTGACCTTTTAATGCACTTGATACATACCCATGATCTGTCAACACCATCAATTAACAAGGATGATCAACACCACCGGGGTCTCTTCAACACCACTTTTGCTATTATGCATGACAAACTTCTTTGATCACCTTTGAGTACCTATCAATGGTTGACTTCAATGTCAACACTCGGGACAACATGCAAACCTCATAACAATATGCAAACCATGATGCCAAATGCAACCGTCTTGAAGCCACAAGACTAGCTTGCTTTCAACCCCTCATTTCCTATGTAACAAACTTCACTACCATTCATATCAACAGTTGGCATATCAACAAAGAAAATTGAACAAGCTCCATTCAACCTTAGCATATGTCATGAATGAATCAAACACTAAACCATCAATGACAAACCTATCACATGACATCTGATGATGATCCTCCTGATAACCTGTCACATGACATGAACACCATGTTGATAACAATGATCAACATAACATACTAACATACCATATGAAGCATGAACACCATGAAATGAATGATAGAATCTTCTTGACTGAAACTTCTTTGATCTCACATCACTGTGATCATTAACACCCATCAACCTTTGGTCTCCAAACACAACTCACAACTCCTAAACCATCAACTCCTGAATCAAGAACATGATCATCATAACATGAAGCAAGAACATGAACATCATGAAGCATCTTGAAGCATGAAGATCTTTGGAGCATGGACTCATACTCCAACTCACAACCTCCAATTTTTGACATCAATGACAAACCTATTTCAACACTCTACATCATCTTCAATATGACCAACCTTGATGTTCGATCTATAAAACTCTTAAGTATAGTCTTGCACACTTTTCTCCCTCTGCTTGAGGTTCTGTAACATCTTGAACATGGTGATATGATGGTCTGCAAGCTAAAATTTTGCCTTCAACTTGGTTAACATCCTCTCCTAAGTTCTAATCTCTTCCTTTCCTTTTCTTTGTTTCTCAACTTGCACATGATCCCACCACAGAGATGCATGTCCTTTCAACTTTGAAGCTGCAAGTTTTAAACTCTTAGGGTCTTCAATGGATTCCAACTCAAAATACTTCTCCATCTCTAAAATCCAATCTATCAACTCATCTTGTTTCAGACTACCATTATAACTGGGTAATTTGACATGGGGTTTACTAGCAATCTTGGTCATTGCACTTAGAGACCTCCTCTCATATCCGTCTTCTCCTTATTTTGCTTCCTCTTCACTGGCCTCTTGCTCATTAGCACTCACATCTATTATGGGTACTCCTTTATGTTGTGTTCTCTCCATTGCATCCATCCTAGTTGTGATGCCTCTCATCATCTTTACCAATGCTGCATCTCTAGCTCTTGGAGTAGCTCCTCTTCTTCCTCTTGCTTAGTGTGCCATGTCTACAGACCCTCTATAGTTGCAAGTCTCTTCTTCACTCTACCTACAACAGCCTCCTTAGGATCTCTTATGCAGCAATCCCACATCCTCAAGGAATGCAAAACCTATGCTCTAATACCACTTGATGTAGGTCAAGGCTCAGGGGCCTTATCAAGAGGCTAAACCAAGTAGCAAATGACAATACACAACAAAATGAAACACAAGAATAGATCTTTATTGATATGCAAAAGAACATTACATTACTGCAGGAGTACAATTGGCATTACACATGCATTAGCCTTAGCCTTAAAAACAATTCAACATTCAAATAAAATAGATCTTCCATTCCCTATAGCAATCTAGAGAGATCTTCTAGAAGCTCCAAAACATACTATGGAATGTTAGCTGGGAGAAGTCAACCTTCAAGAATCTAACCTTGAAAATTCCTTATTCGTAGTATGAAATCCCTTCTTTATAAACCCCTGAGGCAGCCACAAACTTCATCACATGCATATGACACATGTTAGATCTTCATTTTCCCTTGGGATGGCCATACACATGATTAAAATTGAAATTTATGTGTTTTGGGTGTTTTGCGATGAATTCAAGCTTCACCGGACATGTCTAGTGCAGGAGATATGGCGGGGACATGATAAAGTGGGTAAAAAGGCTCCTACAGGACAAGCAAGACTTTAAGCCATCACATGATATTGTCCCGTATCTATCGATTTCAATGCTAGAGATAACCTTAGCCAAAAGTGGGCAAAAGACGGGTCATAGTACATGCGGGACAAATAGGCCTTACTGGATATGTCATGTGACCAGGCATATTAGTGCAAATGCCTTCATGACCTCAAAGCAACAAAGCAGAAATAGTGACCTTCATTGGATAGGTCGGGGTTTGAGGCTTCACTGGATATATTCAGTGCCAAGGAAAATCCGCACAAAGGTCCTTTCGTAGGCATAAAAGGTGAAGTAGGGAAAAACAACTTCATTAGATATGTGGGAGTTTCAGGGCTCACCAGACAAGTCTGGTGCAGGGCAATTCCAATGTAAAAAATCCTCTGATGGACTTAAAGTGGAAAGTGGGTAAAACAAGCATCAAGTGACATCCAAGAATGTCACAGATTTAATGACAAGCAAAAATTCTGCTGAGGTGTAACTTGTTCAATTTTGATCGAATTTTCTCCAAATTCGAAATGTAGATACCCATTTAGCTCTTCTTCAAGATCGAGTCATCACTTAGCCAAAATCTTTAGGAAAATCTCTTGAAATTGATCAATCAACTCCTACAGCAAAACGGAAGGCAAAACAACAAGCAAGAAAGCAAAACAAATCTTTTTGGTTGACGAAGATTGCTCGTGAACCTAGATGATCTTGCATCACACACTCTTTACACAAAGTGAATGTTAAATCCAAAACATAACATACACACACATTAAAGGATTAAATCTAAGTGAATCATAAAATTTAAACAAGCTTTATACAAAGTGAAAGCTAAAACTAGTTAAAAAAATACACAAATCCACAAAGCAAGTGCCCAAGTCAGTTTAAACACACTTGATACATGCAAAGTGAATACTAAAGTTCAAACAAAGTTAGTTCAAACACACTTGATACACATAAAGTATGCTAAAGTTCAAACAAAGTTAGTTCAAACACACTTTTTAGACATACTTGAAGTAAACATTAAATATAAAAGATGCAAAAGTAAACACATAAAGTGAATCTCAAATCTTACACACTCTTCACATAGAGTGAATGTGAAAGTTCAAACAAAACATACACAAATAACAAGAGGATCAAATCTAAGTGAATCATAAAATTTAAACACACTTCATATAAAGTGAATGATAAAGTTACTTCAAAATACACACATACACAAAGTGAGTTCAAACAAACACACACAAACAATAAGTGAATGAAATCCAAGTGAATGCTAAAGATCAAAGATAAATAGCCAAAGTTCAAACAAACACATAAACACTCTACACACAAATTGAATGTGAAAGTCAAAACATAACATACGCACACACAAATAGCCAAACTTCAAACAAACACATAAAGTTGATGTCAAAGCTTACACACTCTTCACAAAAAGTGAATGTGAAAGTCAAAACATAACATACACACACATAAATAGCCAAAGTTCAAACAAACACATAAGGTGAATGTGAAAGTCAAAACATAACATACACACACATAAATAGCCAAAGTTCAAATAAACACATAAATTTAATGTCGAAGCTTACACACTCTTCACACAAAGTGAATGTGAAAGTCAAAACATAGCATACACACACATAAATAGCCAAAGTTAAAACAAACACATAAAGTTAATGTCAATGCTTACACACTCTTCACACAAAGTGAATGTGAAAGTCAAAACATAACATACAAACACATAAATAGCCAAAGTTCAAACATACACATAAAGTTAATGTTGAAACTTACACACTCTTCACACAAAGTGAATGTAAAAGTCATAACATAACATACACACACATAAATAATAAGAGGATTAAATCTAAGTGAATGGTAAAATTTAAACACGCTTTATACAAAATGAACAAATACACAAATCTACAAAGCAAGTGCCAAAGTCAGTTCAAACACACTTGATACATACAAAGTGAATACTAAAGTTCAAACAAAGTTAGTTCAAACACACTTGATACATACAAAGTAAGCTAAAGTTCAAACAAAGTTAGTTCAAACACACTTGACACAAGTTAGTTAAAACACACTTTTTACACACACTTGAAGTAACCATTAAAGATCAAAGATGCAAAACTAAACACATAAAGTAAATCTCAAAGTTTGCACACTCTTCACATAGAGTGAATGTGAAAGTTTAAACAAAACATACACACACATAAATAGCCAAAGTTCAAACAAACACATAAAGTGAATGTGAAAGTAAAAACATAACATACACACACATAAATAGCCAAATTTCAAATAAACACATAAAGTTAATGTCGAAGCTTATACATTCTTCACACAAAGTGAATGTGAAAGCCAAAGCATAACATACACACACATAAATAGCCAAAGTTCAAACAAACACATAAAGTTAATGTCAATGCTTACACACTCTTCACACAAAGTGAATGTGAAAGTCAAAACATAACATACACACACATAAAGTTAATGTCGAAACTTACACACTCTTCACACAAAGTGAATGTGAAAGTTAAAACATAACATACACACACATAAATAATAAGAGGATTAAATCTAAGTGAATGGTAAAATTTAAACACTCTTTATACAAAATGAAAAAATACACAAATCTACGAAGCAAGTGCCAAAGTCAGTTCAAACACACTTGATACATACAAAGTGAATACTAAAGTTCAAACAAAGTTAGTTCAAACACACTTGATACATACAAAGTATGCTAAAGTTCAAACAAAGTTAGTTCAAACACACTTGACACAAGTTAGTTAAAACCCACTTTTTACACATACTTGAAGTAACCATTAAAGATCAAAGATGCAAAACTAAACACATAAAGTAAATCTCAAAGTTTGCACACTCTTCACATAGAGTGAATGTGAAAGTTTAAACAAAACATACACAAATAATAAGAGGATCAGATCTAAGTGAATCATAAAATTTAAACACACTTCATATAAAGTGAATGATAAAGTTAGTTCAAAATACACACATACACAAAGTGAGTTCAAACAAACACACACAAACAATAAGTGAATCAAATCCAAGTGAATGCTAAAGATCAAAGATAAATAGTCAAATCTCAAATAAACACATAAATACTCTACACAGAAAGTGAATGTGAAAGTCAAAACATAACATACGCACACATAAATAGCCAAAGTTCAAACAGACACATAAAATTAAGTTTGAAGCTTACACACTTTTCACACAAAGTGAATGTGAAAGTCAAATCATAACATATACACACACATACATACACACATAAATAGCCAAAATTCAAACAAACACATAAAGTTAATGTAGAAGCTTACACACTCTTCACACAAAGTGAATGTGAATGTCAAAACATAACATACATAGACATTAATAATAAGAGGATTAAATCCAAGTGAATGGTAAAATTTAAACACGCTTTATACAAAGTGAAAGCTAAAATTAGTTAAAAACACACAAATCCACAAAGCAAGTGCCAATGTTAGTTCAAACACACTTGACACAAGTTAGTTAAAACACACTTTTTACACATACTTGAAGTAAACATTAAAGATCAAATAAACACATAAAGTGAATCTCAAAGCTTGCACACTCTTCACATAGAGTGAAATGTGAAAGTTTAAACAAAACACCCACAAATAATAAGAGGATCAAATATAAGTGAATCATAAAATTTAAACACACTTCATATAAAGTGAATAATAAAGTTAGTTCAAAATACACACATACACAAAGTGAGTTCAAACAAACACACACAAACAATAAGTGAATCAAATCCAAGTGAATGCTAAAGATCAAAGATATCAAAGTTCAAAAAAACACATAAAGTGAATGTCAAAACTTGCATAGTCTTCACACAAAGTGAACGTGAAAGTTCAAACACAACACACACACAATAAGTGCAAAACACATCATTTGCCTCATACAAACCATAAAATAAAAAATTAAAATAAATTAAGAATGTAGATTTGGTCCAATGCAATTGAAATATCATCAAGATAAAACTAGAATTGGAAAAAAAATTGTACTTCAATGAAGTTAGAAATAGCTATATTATAATAAAAATTAATGCTATTATGATTTATCAAAACTATAATTAATATTGTAACAAAAATTAATTGCATTATGATTTGTGATAGTTTATTAGTTAGAGATTTTCCTTAATATATTAAGAGTGCTAGTTGATTGCCTTATGATTTGTTGTTTTTATTACTAGAGTGCTAATTATCTATTGTTAGCATTATGATTCTAATAGAATACTAAATGTTAAGCAATATAAAATAAAACCATCACAACTAACTATAAAAGATATTGGCCATTTAAGAATGACCATGGCCAATGCCCATTGCCTCTTGCCTTTGGAAGGGTCAAATTAACCCCTTCCCCAAAAAAGTTAAATATATTAAAACTAAAAATATCTTGACTTATTACATTTGAAGAAATCTATCTGATTTCAGCAATTATTCAAAATCTCCAAACAATTTTGAGGTGAATTCACCACTATAAATACCCTTCTTCCATATTTTCTTGCTCAAGTGACTCCTCACATATATCCCCTATACATTTGTTTCCCTACAAATATAAAATACATCTAGTGAGCAATATATTAATCAAAATTTGGCTAGAAAATCAATTACTATAGCAAATACAGAAGGAACTAATTTTGCATTATAAAAAATTAACCATGTGTAGAAAAAATAAAATAATACAAAGTACATCAACTACTAATAACTGTAGCATAAATCACAGCAACACACCGCAGGCACAGCCAAACAAATGGCATTCTTAGTGAAGTGGCTGATCACATATATCCACTGTACATTTGTTTCCCTAAAAATGTAAAATACAACTAGTAGTCAAGAAGCAAATATGTAGTCTATTACAAAAAAATACTAGAAATTATTTTACATCATAAAAGTTTAACCATATGTAAAAAAATAAAATAATACAAATGGTAGCATAACAAAAGGCATTCTACTACATTGGCAGAATGCTTTCATATGCTCAGACAATTTAATATAACAAAAACACTAATCTATACATTACAAGGAAATACTTCAACAATTAGTGGTTAGATATAATTGCTAGTAATTAATCAGTGTGTTTGGCAGAAGAGTCATTTAAACAAACCTTTATCCAAAAGCAAACAAAATGGGGGACTAAATATCAAAAACATCAAAAACATAGACGAATTGTGAGTTGCCCACAGTTACAGTGGCTACAAGAGAAACTACAAAAGCAAGGTCTCACGACATGGAAGACTATATTGTAGGAGAAAAATAAAGAGGAAACTGGAATATACATTCTGGAAAACATGACAAAGCTTAGGTGTTTGAATCTTGATGGATGTGGGAAATTGGAAGAGTTGCGGCTCCCAGAAGTCGGAACCAGCTTGAAGGAACTGCCAGCAACATTGAAGACCATATGTGTTCATGGATGTAATGTCAAAGGTATCCGTGGCCTGAAAAACCTTAAGAAACTGCAGATAAGCAACTGTAAAGAGTTAGACGGGCTTCCATTTTTTGCAGAATTAGTATGTTAGAAATTTTCACATTGAAAGGTAGCAGCGGGGTGAATAAAATAACAGGTCTACAAGAGTTGAGATCATTGCGGGAGCTGAAAATAGAGTTAGATGAGCTTCCAAGTCTTGCAAATTTAACTTCTCTAAAAAACTTTGCATTGGGAAAGTGCAACAAATTGGAGAAGATAGAAAGTTTAAAACATTTGAAATTACTGGAGGAGCTCAACATAAGTGACTGTCCAGAGTTGAAAAATGACACAAATTAGAGAGGATACAAGGTTTAGAAATTCTGACATCACTGAAGACCCTGAACATTAGTGACTGTCCAGAATTAGATGGGCTTCCAAATCTTGCAGAATTAACATCTCTAAAAGAATTTAGATTGGAAAAATGGCATAAGGAGAAGATAGAAGGGTTTCTCGTTTTAAATCAAAGGGGTTGCCAATGCCATCACTGAGCACAAATGGCGGGAACAGGAAGCCATTGAGCTGGAATGTTCTGATGCAAGTTATTCGAGCCCCTGTGAATGATACAAGTTCCTAGTATGTTATTTGGGGTTGCATCAAATCACGGCAATGCTTTTACAAGTTAAAACTACTTTTCACAAATTATTGTAGGTAGTATATATATTTTTTAAAAGTTAACACCACTAAACTGTTGATATATGGCTGATCTGAACTCCTATATTTTGGTTTCTAGTATATATATGTGGATATTATAACTGTCAGTTGTTTAATATGCTTTTAAGTAAGATTTGATCATATCTGTACTTGGGTAAGTGCTCTGTTGGAGGTATGACTTATAGAATTAGAGTTCACTGTTCTATTGTCATGGATGCTTTTCTGTTTCTAGCAACTTCAATTTTACCTTTAAAATTATATATCTCCTTCTCTTGGAGTAAAATTTCTAGATTGAGTGTGGTTTATCCCGAGAAATTCTATGGTTGTGTTTGGGTAATATGCAGTAGATTTTTTACCTGTTTCCTGAAATGGTGGAACGTGGGGACAGAGATACAAGATGCCCCATTTGATCCCAAAAAAAATTGAAAATTGAGGATGGCTTTTTAATTTGGAGTTCCAAAAACATTCGCCCATTTAAGATTGCTGCGAGGGTTCCCGGGGTCCTTTCAATGTCCCGGAAAATCTCAGGGTAAAAATTTTATGGTCGCAATGGCCTTAATTTTCGCATTTTTGTTACATGATCCAATAGTTTTCTCTTATGGCTTAGTGATTCGTGGTAAAAGAGGATGGATTGGGCAAAAACAATGACGAAATCATTCCACACCTGTTTATAAACTGCACTTTTACCAATACCATATGGAAGGAGATAGCTCACAAGTTAGGCAGGGGTTTAAAAAGAATAAAATACTGAAATGCTGATCACTGGCCAGCTCTATCTTATAACAGAGCTGCAAACAGTTACGGTAATAACAACCGACATCCACAACGTGGCTATCAAACAGTGGGGAATGCACAATCGCCTTAGCCTATTGGAAAAAAAGGAAGGAGAAGACTAACCCAACAAATAAGTGGAAACACTCATGGGACCTTTGGACCCTCTCCAAAATCCAACATCTTTTATGCACAGGTATTTGACTTGAGCTCCATGATTTCCTTTACCATGTTATTTTCGAAGTATCTATATTTCATCCCCTTAGCATTAACATTAAAGAATACAGCATTAAAAGCAACCCAAACTTGACACTGCTAAGGATAAATACACATTCATGTTCTTTATGGGACTTAATGTTCTTTAAGACCACTTGGCGTTAATCATCACGTCTCTTTCTTTCATTACTGGTAGCAAACAAAAGCATCATCACACAACAATATGAACAAGTACAAATTCATTTGCCTTCTCAATATTCAGTATATCACTTTCCAATCTCTCCCTCAAGTGGATCTACATGACAGGATTGTAAATAGTAGAGGTTATGCACTTCTAGGAAAGAGTAAATAGTATGTAGGAAGATGTAGGCAGGGAACATGCTCTTTCTCTTTTGATATTAGATTATCAACCTGGCAACATCAGTTTATCTGCGGCTTCTTCAACTCATCCATGCAACTAATCATCATCAGCCTTAATGTGAACAGAACTTTACTATCTTTTCCTTGTTATGTTCTTCTATATAGACTTTCCTTCAAATGCTCTGTTTCATATCAGATGTTAAACTCTATGGTTTTGTTCATAATGCCTTGCATTGTTAAACTATCTACCGTTGCTCTTCAGCCTCTTTTTACTATTGAGGACAATGGGTTTTTTGTAAAATGCCCACATATCAATATAATTATGTTTTTACCTAAAGAACAAATCCACGAATCCAAACAAACTAGCTATGTAGAATTCTTTTAAACATACAACTGAATCCAAACAAACTAGCTATGTAGAATTACTATTAAACATACAACTAGCCCACGAATGCTAAAGAATAGTGAAGAATACCTGAATTAAACATCAGTTTATCTGCGGCTTCTTCAACTCATCCATGCAACTGATCGTCATCAGCCTTAATGTGACTATATTTTCCTTGTTATGTTCTTCTATATAGACTTTCCTTCGAATGCTCTTTTTCATATCAGATATTAAACTCTATGGTTTTGTTCATAATGCCTTGCATTTTTAAACTATCTACCGTTGCTCTTCAGCCTCTTTTTGCTATTGAGGACAATGGGCTTTTTGTAAAATGCCCACATATCAATATAATTATCTTTTTACCAAAAGAACAAATCCACGAATCCAAACAAACTAGCTATGTAGAATTACTTTTAAACATGCAACTGAATCCACGAATGCTAAAGAAATGCCCACAATATTAAGGAGAGTAGTGAAGCATACCTGAATTAACAAGAAAATTGTCTCTTCTGCCGCCTGCCGCCATAAACAAAGCCAAAAAAATGCAAAACGAAACCAAAAAATCCATTGAAAAACAATAAGAGGGATGGACCAGCGTGCACGCCACAGCAAAAGACTGAAGCACAAAAGAAAAATATCCATACGAAAGCAAAACATAAAGTCAGAAACAAAACACGGGCAGAGAAGTGTCTCAAACAATTTTACAAAAGGAAGAAAAAACATTTGCAACAGAAAAAAACAGAACCAGGCAAGCTATAAAGAGTTAATGAAGAAGCTTTTCAACGGCTTTGTTTTTAAATTTATCTCTGCATTTTCCATCTTTCCTCCGCGCCGTTCCCAATTTTGAATTATCATCAACGGCATTCTTCTTTGCTTTTCTCCCATTTGACATTTTCTACAACCGCTCTATGGTGTGAAGTTTCTAAATCACATGTGCCATTTTGGTTTTATTTGAGTGTTTGTTTTCTTTTGATTTTGATTTAAATACTTTAGAGAAATAAAATTGTAAATGGGAAACCCCTAATGTTAATTTAGGCTAATTAAAAAGAATGCATCGGGTCTTAGATTAAATAAACAAGATTCGGGATTGATAAAGTATGTAAATAAATTAATATTATTTTAGAAAATCAACTATAAGAGAAAGTATATTTAGTTCTTGGATTGAAGTAGGGATGCGAAAGTTGATAATTTGCAGAGTTGATTAGCATATGAATTGAAAATGGACCTTCTCTTTCTGGTAAGTGCCTCAAAATAGATATTGCAATGTCTGAGCTCTACACAGGTTGATCCCACAAAGTTCTAGGTCGCTTCTTCACAACACATATCTATTATGCAATCCACTAATCTAATTTGGATTGTTGTGCATGTAGTTGTTGCGTAGTTCACCTTGAATCCTGCTCCTTGCCAAGCATTTTAAAGGACTGTGAGTATTTAAAAATGCCTTGGGGAAATTATCAAATCATAAGGGGCCAAGTTCTCTTGGGTCAGCCCTCTTGATTAGGCATGCTTTCCAATCATCGAAATTATTAGGGACAATAATCCCAAGAAATGAAGATGTCCTAAAATGACTTTGATACAAATTAAATTCCTTTTAGTGATCCAAATCAAAAGCTTCCTATAGTGAATGCTCCTTGAAGTGTTAGGATGTCTAATGATTTTCTAGGATGGCAATCAAATGAATGCCTTTATATACCAATATATAGCTATAAATCAAGCAAAATGTTTAGCAAGTGGGCTCGTTGTAGGAGTACAAAATTTGAATTTAGACTTTTGAATTTGACAGGTTAATTCTGCAAGGTGCGGGATTAATCTCGTGTCGCAGGATTGACTTGGAACAACAAAATTCTTTAATATCAATGTGGGGAATGAATGTCTAAACAAGGGATGCAACGATATGCATACTAAATGTCATATGACGTGACTATGTGCAAATGAGGATAGGATATAATCCAATGTATGGGAATGAGTGGTAATTTGGAGATAAGTAGTAGATCGGGGAATGGGCCTAGCTTTACACAAAAGTGTGCCATTTGTCAATTTGTGATTGTATTGAGCTATTCCATTGAAATGGGACTACAACTAAATGGGAATTGGCATGACTATGAAAATTTCACCATTACAAAAACACTCTACATAAATCATCCAGGCTAATTAAAGAAATGTAATCAATTAGACGTAAATTAACATAGATCGATTAGGGGTAAGTGCAAGAAGATGGGGGGCCAAAAAGGGGTCTTAAGTGACCACTTTTTTTTTTTTTTTCTAAAATTAGGAAATGGTGGCCTTGGATGAGAAATTGAGCATAGTTACACTCAAAATTTGGAGATGCAACCAAAACAATGTTTGTAGTGCTTCGAGTCTACTTTCTAAACTACTTTTTTTTTTAAAATGGTATAGATTAAGGGGTTCAAAAGAGAGTCACAGAAATTGGTGTTGTTTCCATTAAAAAAACATAACATGGCATGTTTTGTGGCTCCCTCAAAAGGTTAACTTTTTTTTGGTATTTTTAATATCGCTTTAGTGAGAAATTAGTTAACAACATGTAGTTTATGCCCAATTTTTCTGATAATTTTTTGATGAATATTTGATTTTTTACTAATTTTCAAAGTGGACACATCCTAAAAAATAGAATTTTAGTCGTGCTACCCCTATAAAATTTGAAAACTAATTGAAAATCATTTTTTTTAATATGTGTAGAATGGAGTCTAGTTTCTAAATATGTAAGTTTTTTAAAATTTCAATGAATGGTTAATTTACAATGAAAAAAAGACCAAACAATGGTTTTTGCCCAAAAACAGACACAAACAAAAGAAATTAAAGATGAAAGGCTTAACATTGTCAAAATGTGAAAAAAATTACATCGTTAAATAGCTAAGAGAAATCCTAACATTACCCAGATGTTTGATTTGTTTGACCTTGAAACACGTGCAAGTCTGAGGGTTAGCATGAACAAAATTATGTGAAATCTTGTAGAATTTGCAAAAACACGTCTGTGGGTGTTGAAAAGGCACATCTGTGGGTGTTGAAAAGGCACTCCAAGACTTTGAGTTGGAAATCCAAAGCAAATCCCAAGCCTAAGGCTTGGGATTTCCCAAAGCACAATATAACACGAGCGCGTTATATTGTGCTTTTTTCCTTTTTCGCATGTTTGCCAGTGTTTTCCCAATTTGACATAATGCACTCGCGTTATGTCTTCCTTTGAATGAGTTATGTTCAAGTTTCATAAGTATGTTTCATGGATGTATATATGTATGCTTGTAGGTATGTATGCATGCTTGTAGGTATGTATGCATGTACATGTATTCATGCTTCTATGTATGTACATGTATGTATGCATGTTTGTATGTATGTATGTATGTATGTTTGTATGTATGCATGTATGTATGTATGTAGGTGTTTTGGGTTTAGGGTATATAAGGACCTGAGCCTGTATAGTTTTAAGGGTTGAGGGTTGAGGGATTAGGGCTTAAGTAATAGGTAGAGGGTAGAGGGTAGAGATTAGAGGATTGAGGGTTACAGTTGAGGGTTAATATTTAGGTTGTTGTGTGTATAGGATTAAGTGTGTAAGGTGCAGGGATTAGGGTTTACGGTATTGGGTTTAGGGTTTACGATATGCATTGAGGGTATATAAGGCATAGGGTGACATGGGTTGAGAGCACGTATGGTTTAGGTTTAATTTAAGTATAGGGTTGAGGCACAATATTCGGGGTTTAGGATATAAGGGTGAGGTTATATGGTCTAGGGATGAGGGTTTTTGGGTGTAGGCTTTAGGTTTTAAGGTATAGGGTTGATGATTGAGGGGTTAGGGCTTAAGTATATGGTTGAGGGTATAGGGTTGAGGGATAGGTTTTAGGGTTTAAGGTAACTTAAGGGTTAAGGGTTGAGGGATAGGGTTTAAGGTTTAGGGGTAAGGGATTAGGGTTTAAGGTATAGTGTCTTGGGTTGAGGGTTTAAGAATAGGGACAACATTTAGGGTTTAGGGATGAGGGATTAGGGTTGAGGGTTGAGGGTTGAGGGATTAAGGTTTAAGGTATAGTGCTGAGGGTTGAGTGTTTAGGGATAGGGTTTAGGGTTTAGGGTTGAGCGATTAGGGTTTAGAGTTGAGGGATTAGGGTTTAAGGAATAGTGTTGAGGGTTTGAGGGTTTAGGGATAGGGTTTAGGGTTGAGGGATTAGGGTTTAGGGTTGATGGATTAGGGTTTAAGGAATAGTGTTGAGGGTTCAGGGTTTAGGAATAGGGTTTGGGGTTAAGGGATTAGGGTTTAGGGTTGACGGATTAGGGTTTAATGTTGAGAGTTGAGGGTTGAGGGTTTAGGGATAGGGTTGATGGTCAAGGGATTAGGGTTAAAGTAGAGTGTTGAGGGTAGAGGGATTAGGGATAGGGTTTAGGGTTGAAGGTTTAACGATTAAGGGTTGAGGCTTTAGGGATGAGGGTTAAGGCATTGGGGTTTAAGATATAGTGTTGAGTGTCGAGGGTTTAGGGATAGGTTTTAGGGTTTAAGTTTTAAGTTTTAAGGGTTAAGGGTTTAGGGATAGGGTTTAGGTATAAGGGATTAAGGTTTAAGGTATAGTGTTGAGGGTTGAGGGCTTAGGAATAGGGATAGCATTTAGGGTTGAGGGTTGAGGGATTAGGTTTTAAGGTTGATGGACTAGGGTTTAAGGTATAGTGTTGAGGGTTGAGGGTTTAGGGATAGGGTTTAGGGTTGAGGGATTAGGGTTTAGGGTTGAGGGATTAGGGTTTAATGTTGAGAGTTGAGGGTTGAGGGTTTAGGGATAGGGTTGATGATCAGGGAATTAGAGTTAGAGTGTTGAGGATAGAGGGATTAAGGATAGGGTTTAGTGTTGAAGGTTTAAGGATTCAAGGTTGAGGCTTTAGGGATGAGGGTTTAAGGCTTAAGATATAGTGTCGAGTGTTGAGGATGTAGGGATAGGTTTAAGTTTTAAGGGTTACGGGTTGAGGGATAGGGATTAGGGTTTAAGGTATAGTGTTTAGGGTTTAGGGTTGAGGGATTAGGGTTTAGGGTTGATGGATTAGGGTTTAATGTTGAGAGTTGAGGGTTGAGGGTTGAGGGTTTAGGGATAGGGTTGATGGTCAAGGGATTAGGGTTAAAGTAGAGTATCGAGGGTAGAGGGATTAGGGTTGAAGGTTTAAGGATTTAGGGTTGAGGCTTTAGGGATGAGGGTTAATGGATTAGGGTTTAAGATATAGTGCCAAGTGTCAAGGGTGTAGGGATAGGTTTTATGGTTCAAGTTTTAAGGGTTAAGGGTTGAGGGATAGGGATTAGGGTTTAGGGATAACGGATTAGGGTTTAAGGTATAGTGTCGTCAGTTGAGGGTTTAGGAATAGGGATAGCATTTAGGGTGGAGGCATTAGGGATAGGGTTTAGGATTTAAGGTTTAACTATTGAGGGTTGAGGATTTAGGGATAGGGTTTATGGTTTAGGGATAAGGGATTAGGGTTTAGGGTTTAGGGATTAGGGTACCATAAATTATAATTATGGATTAGGGTTTATGGTTTAGGGATTAGGGTTTAGTGTTTAGGGATGTACAATTAAGGGGTACCATAAATAAGCTGAAATTTAGGCAGGGTTGGGAAAATTTTTTGAATCATCATGGGCTGGAGATTGGAGATTTTGTTGTGTTCAAGTACATATCCAAGTCATATTTTAAGGTTAAGATATTTCAAAGAACAGGGTGTTTGAAAAACATCAATGCTCTTCAACTTATGAATACCAACATTGATATAGATAAAAGATGCCCTTCTTCTAACAGAGTATGCAGTTTAAGTCAACCAATGGGCATCAAGTTGTTGAATGACCTGGTTTAATGGGCATGTCTCCTTCTTCAAAGTTATGCTTGGAGACTTTACATGAAAACTGGTAACTCTATACATTATTTTTCATTCTTTTATTTCCTGTACACTGTTAAGAACTTGTATAATCTAATTGTGTAATGTGTTTATGGCAACACATTCCTCCTACATTAGTTTCACAGTTTATAGGCAACATAGATGAACAAACGGTGTTGCAAGGTCCAGGTGGGCAGAAGTGGGATTTACAATTAGGGGGTCCCATAAATAAACTGGAATTTAGGTAGGGTTGGGAAAATTTTGTGAATCATCATGGGCTGGAGATTGGAGATTTCGTTGTGTTCAAGTACATATCCAAGTCATATTTTAAGGTTAAGATATTTCAAAGAACAGGGTGTGTGAAAAATATCAATGCTCTCCAGCTTATGAATACCAACATTGATATAGATAAAAAATACCCTTCTTCTAACAGAGGACGTAGTTCAAGTCAACCAATGGGCAGTAAGTTGCTGATTGAATTGCTATCTTATGAAGAAAATAATGATGTTGTTGATGCAATGGAAGAAAATCAAAATTGTAAGTCTAATTTAATTTATTTCAACTTTCAAAGCAGGAATTTTAATTGTAACTTTACCATGAGGATTGGTATAACAAAAAAAAATTCTGTTACAGGCCTTTCTTTGAAGAACCCTGGACATTATGGACCCTATCATCTAGAAAAGCACATGATAGTGAACTTTGCCCCACCTTTCAAATTAGATAAACCTTTTTATTCAATGAATTTTTTGTGAATCATCATAGGTTGGAGATTGGGGTTTTTGTTGTGTTCAAGTACATATCCAAGTCATATTTTAAGGTTAAGATATTTCAAAGAACAGGGTGTGTGAAAAACATCAATGCTCTTCAACTTATGAATACCAACATTGATATAGATAAAAGATGCCCTTCTTCTAACAGAGTATGCAGTTCAAGTCAACCAATGGGTAGCAAGTTGTTGAATAAATTGGTTTAATGGGCTTGCCTCCTTCTTCAAAGTTATGCTTGGAGACTTTACACAAAAACTGGTAATTCTATACATTATTTTTCATTCTTTTATTTCTTGTACACTGTTAAGAACTTGTAAAATCTAATTGTGTAATGTGTTTATGGCAACGCATTCCTCCTGCATTTGTTTCACAGTTTATAGACAACACAGATGAACATATGGTGTTCCAAGGCCCAGGTGGGTAGGAGTGGGATGTGCAATTAGGGGGTACCATGAATAAACTAGAATTTAGGTGGGGTTGGGAAAATTTTGTGAATCATCATGGGCTAGAGATTGGAGATTTCATTGTGTTCAAGTACATATCCAAGTCATATTTTAAGGTTAAGATATTTCAAAGAATACGGTGTGTGAAAAATATCAATGCTCTTCAGTTTATGAATACCAACATTGATACAGATAAAAAATGTCCTTCTTCTAACAAAGGATGTAGTTCAAGTCAACCAATGGGCAACAAGTTGCTGATTGAATTGGTTTCTTATGAAGAAAATCAAAATTGTAAGTCTAATTTAATTTATTTCAACTTTCAAAGTAGGCATTTCAATTGTAACTTTACCAGGAGGATTGGTATAACAAAAACTTAATTCTATTACAGGCCTTTCTTTGAAGAACCCTAGACATTATGGACCCTATCATCTAGAAAAGCACATGCTAGTGAACTTTGCCCCACCTTTCAAATCAGATAAACCTTTTTATTCAATGAAAATGAAGTCATGGAATGTAAACTGACCATACGTACTAGTAAGATCAAATTCTCTGCCTTCTATTCTTATTACTCTTACTTTATTAAGAGAAGAGTGTCAAAAAGAATGGGTTTAATTGTAAGCTAACATAAGGCAAAGAAATTTTGTTATTACATTTTTCTGAGGGATCTCTAATAGTCAAATATAATGCAGTCTTCTATAATATGAACATGTCTCCATTTGTGTGAATGCTAAGATTTAATAGTAGAGTATTAAATCAATGCAATAGTAGAGTATTAAATCTAAAGTATAGTTGGTTTAGGGATAGGGTTTATGGTCAAGGGACTAGGGTTAAAGTAGAGTGTCGAGGGTAGAGGGATTAGGGATAGGGCTTAGGGTTGAATGTTTAACGATTGAGGATTGAGGCTTTAGGGTTGAGGGTTAAGGGATTGGGGTTTAAGATATAGTGCTGAGTGTCAAGGGTTTAGGGATAGGTTTTAGGGTTTAAGTTTTAAGGGTTAAGGGTTGACAGATAGGGTTTAGGGTTTAAGGATAAGGGATTAGGGTTTAAGGTATAGTGTCGAGGGTTGAGGGCTTAGGAATATGGATAAAGTTAGGGTAGAGGTATTAGGGATAGGTTTTAGGGTTGAAGGTTTAATGATTGAGGGTTGAGGCTTTAAGGCTAAGGGTTAAGGGATTATGGTTTAACGTATAGTGTCAAGGGTAGAGGGTTCATGGATAGGGTTTAGGATTTATGGATAGGTAGAGAGGTGAGGGGAAACAAAGGTGAGAGATAGAGAGGTGAGGGGGAAGATATAATAAAATGAGAGAGGCTTTAGGGATGGGGTTTAGGGTTGAGAGATTAGGGTTTAGGGTATAGTGTTGAGGGTTTAGGGATAGGGTTTAGGGTTGAGGGATTAGGGTTAAGGGTTGAGGTTCAAGGGTTGAGGGTTTAGTGATAGGGTTGAGGGTCGAGGGATTAGGGTTAAAGTATAGTGTCGAGAGTATAGGAATTAGGGATAGGGTTAGAGGGTTTAGGGATAAGGGATTAGGGTTTAAGGTATAGTATCGAGCCCGTTGAGGGTTTAGGAATATGGATAGCATTTAGGGTTCAGGGATGAGGGATTAGGGTTGAGGGTTGAGGGATTAGAGTTTAGGGTTGAGGGATTAGGGTTTAACATATAGTGTTGAGGGTTTATGGATAGGGTTTAGGGTTGAGGGATTAGGGTTTGATGTTGAGGGTTGAGGTTTAAGGGTTAAGGGTTTAGGGATAGGGTTAAGGGTTAAGGGATTAGGGTTAAAGTAGAGTGTCGAGGGTATAGGGATTAGGGATATTGTTTAGGGTTGAAGGTTTAAGGATTAAGGGTTGAGGCTTTAGGGCTGAGGGTTAAGGGATTAGGGTTTAGTGATAGGGTGTGGGGTTTAGGGTTGAGGGATTAGGGTTTATGGTTGAGGGAATTGGGTTTAAGGTAGAGTGTTGAGGGTTTAGGATTTAAGGTTTAACGGTTGAGGGTTGAGGCTTTAGGGTTTAGGATTAAGTGAGACCTAGATGGCTAAGGATGGATGGAGAGGTAGACAAGGAGTGACTGAGAGACATAGAGAGGGGACATGTAGAGAGGTGAGGGGGAGAGATAAGTGAGATGTAGAGAGGTGAGAGATAGAACATGAGCTAATGGAACTAGAGGTGAGATATTGCAAAGGTGCTATCAAAGGTGAGATAGGCACAAATATTTATGGATCAATCTATAGCAAGACAAAATGCAAGTGCGTTATAACACACTCATGTTTTGTCCTACTATAGAAATGGTAAAAAGGCCTAGACCCCCATGATCTAGGCCTACATGCTCTATTTTCATGCTGATTATGTGTGTGTTCTGATAAAAAAAAATATTTTCATGCTATTGGGAAGTTCACATGCACATTTTACCCATTCTACCACCTTTGCATGATCTTTCCACCACCTTTTCTGCTTTGCCAACTTGAGAAGGAGGAAATAACATAGTTTTCACATCAAAATTGATATATATCTATTCAAGTTTCAATTTTTGTAGTGTTGCAATGTTAATTGTGATTCAATTTTAGGAATTTAACATTATAGATTGGTTAATAGTATTGTTGTTACTAATTATATTTGAGTGTTATTCAATTTAAAATTGAAAAGGAAGCAAGTGGTGAAAAACTCAAATTGTTGAGGAGTTTGATGTAAGAAGAAAAAACACTACATAATCGGGTACTCTCTCCATTCAAATCTTCATTTTTTAGGTATGTGAAGTCTTTACATGCATGTTCTTTACATTTTCCTTAATTCTATTTGAATTACCTTATCATGCTTTATCATACATGTTTATATCACTTGTATCCATTATGCATAATAAAAGACAATGTATACATATCTTGTGTTTATATAATAGACTATGTTTTAAATTAGTTCATGGTATGCATAATAAAAGATATCTCAAAGGTCAACATTAATTAAAATAGACACATTCCCAATCAAGAAAGCAACCTACAATCTCACATGATGCCATGTATATTTTCTACAATTGGGCTATTTAATAATTATGTGTAATAAACAGACTTTAACATACCATGATGTCAAACTATACAAGAATAAATCCTTACAACATGATAAAAATACAATCCCACTATTATCTTGTCATATTAACAAGTTAAAATACAAATGAATAGGTGCCAAGATCATACAAGTATGCACATGACATGATGATTTGTATGCACATATCTTGGGCTAGGACATTCCTTATGCACCTATTCATGATGACTTGTATGCACATGACACAACAATATTTTAAAATTTCCTGATTGTCCTTTGTTAGCACATGATGGTGTTTACCTTGATCGACTATATACGATTAAATACCCTAAATTACAGAGATTAGTCTAATGATTTTTATGACAATCGTAGGTATGTGATGCAAAGGTAGGGTCCAATTCAATCCAAAGGGCTCATACCAATAGTTTCTTAAAATTTCATAAGCTTTCCTCTCAAGCAATCTCCCTATACAAAGGCACAAAGAGGGTCTTCAATATTTCAAAACCTAACAAGGTTACTAGAGGTCTTCTTACCCCTCAAGAACTTAGACACAGCCATTCTAAACCCTTACTCAAGTCTACACTTTTCAATTGTTGTCTATTCTTTCACAAGCCACCAAAATCCTAGTAGCCCTAGTACCAACAAAACACCTTCTCAATTCCAAATTTCAACTTCTTGATCTAAACCATCATCCACACTTTAACAATGCTATTTCATCAAAACCCTACTTGAAAGCATCACTTTTCACCAAAACAAGGCCTGTGATTTAACAATTATAGATTGTAGTGTTACAATGTTAATTGTGATTGAATTTTAGGAATTTACCATTTAACAATTCTAAGCATTATATTCATCATAAATAAGTCACTTTTAGTCAATAGAAGCCAAAATACATCCATTTGCAATCATGGATTAGTTAAGGATAGCTAAGTGGTAAATTTGTTGCCATTAGCAACTTCACAAATTTGGTGTCTTATTTTGTCCTCCTTGGTTTTCTCCATGGATCTCCATCATTGTCTTCATGAATCGTATAATTTATCATGTCATAGTGCATTCATGAATCTACTTGAGTTTGGCATTGCCATATTAATGAGCATTGACTTTAATAATTGTCTCTTGATATCCCTTCTTCACCCTCTACACTAATCCAAACCATGCCCTAGTGTGATGTCTCCCATGATCTCAATCACATATCCTTTCATGACTAGATGGTTATCAAAAAGTAGTCAACATGAAGTCCCATGTGCTCTTCACTTGTAGCCTCAATAGGTGACTCTCCTTTGACCTTATCCTCATCTAGGACTGAAGTGAACTTTGTACCATAATGCTTTGTATGGCTGCAATAATTTACTTTGTATGCTTTGTACCTATTTTCGTTGAGTGACATTTACTCTTTTACATGATGATTGTATGTACATTTACTATGAAGGGTTGAATGACATATATTTTAGTTATTTGTATAGATTCATTTCTTAGGAACTAATATTGGTCTCTTTATCATGCTACAAACAAATTCTTCATGATGCCGAGGAAATGATCAAGAATTAAACCAACACAGGAAGAGATAGAAGCTAAGAATGAAAAGAAAGTAGAGGCTATGAGGGAACTTCATGAGAAGAGGAAATTAGACATGATAAATGAAGACATGCCAATTGAAGAGGAATCACAACCATCACAAAGAGATATGGTATTGGTAGCACAAAAAGAACGAATACACAAAATTCGTGCTATGAGAGATTTGAATACCATAGTTGGAGACACATCCTCTACCGCAAGTCAACATGTAGGGACACCATCTACCACATCTCAAGTTGAGAGTACATCATCGCTCACATGTGATGAAGGAGGTATGCTATCGTTCCCACCTCAACCTCAAGGTATGTCATTTATTCCATCTTTGATCAAAGGTATGCCATCTAGCCCATCTCATTTAAATATTGATGAAATTTCTAATGTTGAGATGAATTTACCTAACTTAACACCACCTAGAATTTTGCATATAAAGCCAAAGTATTTGATTGATATTGATGAGAATATTTTGTAGCCAATGGAAGGTAAGATTCCAAAACACACATGTAGAAGATATGCTCTTAAGATTTGGAGATTATTCTTTGAAAAGTTAAATGAGACTGTAAGATGTCAACTATATGTTGAAATGATGAGAAGTATAAAGTATAGGTCCATCATGAAGATTCTTGGGTTGAGAACATCAGAGGCTTCAAGTGAAAAATCTATTGTCAAGAATCTAATGAGTGCGTATGAGAGTGTGGGTAAAACCTCACGTACAAAAGATAGTAATGCAACATGGCGTGTGATTACATCGACTATAGTATGTAGTCAAACAAGGAAAGCTCATCTCATTAGAAAGACAAGTCAAGCTTTGCGAATTAATAGGAAAACTTTATCAAGAGCTATTGGAAGATGCCAAAGAATTGAGGACACTAATGCCAATGAATTATGGGCATTCTCGGGGAGACTACCACGAAAAGATAAACCAATTGTTGAAGTATTGAAATCACTAATTGAAGACGTTTGGAAGAATTACACAAGGGTATCTCTAAATCAAAAGAATGTGATAAGAAGGAGAATCAATAGTTGGAACTGTGAGCCACATCCAAAGCATTTTTGGATATGACTCAAACATAATTTTTTGGTACATTTCTAGAGAAGTATCCTCAAACTAAAATTTATCAAAGATATTTTGAAATGCTAAAACCTTTCTATGTCAAGATAAATCACACATGCACTACTTGTTGTTGTCGATTACATATTGAATTTTCTAACCATTTTGATATTTATTGGTCTATATGTTTAGATTTGTATACTAACAATGTTTTGTAGGTTTATGGCATACGTTCCCCACCATCTTCAAGAGACTTCATATCAAGAATTTTATGTGAAAGAGAGGAAGGCCAAATATTCTACCAGAAATTATGCTTGGATGACACATGTCAGCATTAAGGTGGCTTGCAACGTATGCCAATATGTGAACATATGGAAAGAGCACATGCGGTTGTAAACAAACTAGTAGAGTTTGACAAGTATAAAATAATAGCATACAATACAAAAGATGGTAAAGAAGCAACGAGGTGTGAATTGGTTATTAAAAAGATTCCAGTGTATCAGTTTATGCCTATATTTCATGACAACATAGTGTATGAGTATGCAAGAAATGCCCATAGAGCTGGATGGTTGGACTTGCAATTCAAGTTATGCAAGGACACATTTCTATTTGGTAGCACTGTTTTAGTCGTCAACTTTCCAGAGAACTATAGTCTACAGCCACAGCATGAGGTGCAATCACAATATTACAACTCCAGATAGGTTTCTATATTTGTGCACAGCGCATTCATTCATGCGAACGATAGTACAGAGGATGATAGAAAGATCATAAGGGAGTATCATTTCTATATCAGTGATGATTGCATGAATTCTACAAAGTTTGTGCAAGGTTGCTTTCAAGTGTTCTAAAATGATTTGACTAGAAGGGGCATATCATTTAGTCAACATATCATATGGTTAGATAATTGTGCGTCACAATTCAAGAACTCATAGAATTTCTATTGGCTGAGCAGGAGGCATAATTTTATAGGTATTCAGCATATATGGAACTTTTGTGAGGCAGGGCATGGAAAGGGGGAGCATGATGGTGCAGGAGCATGTATCAAAAGAGCCATAGCACGAGAAGAGTTAAAGTATAAAGACAATGCAAAGTTGACAGATGCAAAATCAATTGTCAAGGGGTAAAATGCTTCCATGGGTCTAGGTAATGAAGGTAAGTCTTCAATTCATAGATTTTTTTGGTTGATAGATGATACTAACATTGCACCATATGAGGACTGTTCTACACTGACAGGGTCAAGTGAGATGCACTCTTTTAGAAGCTCAATTGCAGGTTCATGGAGTATCCATACACGAAAGCTGTCATGCTTTTGTTCTTCCTATACAATTCAAGTCTGGGATGAGTGCGAATCAAAGGAGCGGGTTGACGAATGGTAGTTAAGTTATCTTATCCCATTTGACACGTATCGACCCCTGACAGCACTAGAACTAACATAGATGGAATCATCAGTTGACTTTGACCACATATCAGATCTAGTTCAACCAGGTAATATATCTATTTGTATAGTTTTTGAAATTCCTAATGTCATCTTAGTTTTTAGTGTTTTTGTAATGTTGACTAATTTCATCTAATTTGCTACACATATCATGTAGGGCATGTATATGCAGTTATTGTAGATGAATATAACGAAGAGGGAACAAATTATTACGTGTGTCATTGTGTTGAGGCCAAAAAGAAATTGGAGGCCCTAGTTATAGATGGAGAAAACATTGAATACCCTATAGGTTCAGTGGTTGTTACTAGAACATGTCTTAGAAGGTACCCACATAAGAGTGTTAATGTTTGGTTGTTTCAGGACTTTGACACGAATCAAAAGATTCTTCATTACTCGAACCTTGTTGTGGCATCCAATGTTTATTTGATACAATATCAGGGTAGACCTTTGAACAAGACCTTGTGAAAGGTGCGTGAGTTTGACCATGAGGCAGTACTTGACACAATAAAGAGTAGAGCAGACCCGGATGGTTCATTGGATTAATTTGTAAGTATTCACATTAATTTTGTAAAGTCATGTTACATTGAGTTATAAGTATGCACATTAATTTGTAAGGTTTGTCTTTTTTATTTGCTACTACATTTTTACACATATACACATTTTTACATCAGCATGTTATGCTTCATGGGGTTAGACCTAAGTGATGGATGAAGTTAATTCTGATAGTAATGTATAAAATCTAGGTAATGTATAAACTATAGGTGTCTCTAGGTGTCTTAGTTTCTAACTAGATATTAGGTGTCTCTAATTGTGTCTTAGGTATATACAATATGTCAACTAGGTAGATAAAGACTAGAAAAAAGGTATTTAATCTAATCTAGGTGTCTTCTAGGTAGGTGTCTTCTATAATTTAATCTAGGTGTCTTAGGTAGGTACTATATGTCAACTAGGTCTACCATAATAGGTGTCTTAGGTAGAACTATAATCTATGTGTCGAGTTGACTTAGGTCTAGACTATGATAAGGTATAAAGACTATGTGTCTTAGGTCTACTATGTCTATAAAATCTAGATACATACTATACAATAGGTGTCTTAGGTGTCCTACGTCTACTAGAATACATGTGTCTTAGGTCTTAGGTGAGGCCGCATGAGCTTCCACCTTCACATGGCTGGCCTTGTTAGTATAGAATATTTATATTTCTTGAAGCTAAGGGAAGCTCTTTTTCTTAATAGGAAAACTTTATCGACTTCATTTGCACTAATGGTGCAGGGGCACCTAGGTTGTCATGCCTCCAAGAGGGGTCAAAAAGTGAAATTTTGTTTTGATTGAGTCAATTGTATGTAATAAGGTCTTCTAAGACCATTTCATATGTTTTTGAGTTAGTTTGAGTCATTTGGGGTCAATTTGAGTCTTTGAGTCTTGTTGCAAAAAAGTGTCAATGTTGTCAAGTTGCACAAAGCAACTTTTGCATTTTTGCATTTTTGTTGTCCTACTCCTAATGTGACCAAAATAAAAGTTCCAATGTGTCTGGATGGATACATTCAAGCTAGACATGGTCCTATTTTTCACCCAAACATGCCAAAGTAGTCCGAGCTACATTGTACCGACGATATCCCTGAAGAGTCCAAAGTGCAAAAAGACAACAATTTTTGATGAGCTGTTACTTAGAAACCGTGTCACTTAGAAACATTTCATCTAAGGAAATGTGATCATGTAGGGTTCCTCTACAATAACCTCTCTCGGTATTTTATATCTCTAAGGTGTTTTCACGTGGTGAAAGGTTTTCTACTGCCCCAAACATTGTTAGGAGGTAGTGTAAAGTTGCAAAGGGGTGTAACTTTCGTCTTGCTCCTGATGTAGCCAAATTGATTGTTCCAACGCATCCAGATGGGTCCATTTATGCTAGGAATGGTCCTTGTCTTCACCCAAACATGCCGAAATAGTCCGAGCTATATTGTACTAATGATATCCCTGAAGAGTCCAAAGTGCAAAAAGGCAGCAATCTTTGACAAGATGTTACTCAGAAACTGTGTCACTTAGAGACATTCTGTCTAAGGCAACATGATCATGTAGGGTCCCTCTACAATAATCTCTCTCATTTCTTTATATCTTTGAGGCATTTTCCCATGGTAAAAGGTTTTCTACTGCCCCAAAAATCATCAGAAGGAGGCAGTGTAAAGTTGCAAAGGGGTGTAACTTTCATCCTGCTCTTAATGCGACCAAACTGACTATTCCAACACACCTAGATGGGTATGTTTAGGCTATGCATGGTCTTATTTTTGAGCCAAACATACCGAAACAGTCTAAGCTACATTGTACTGACGATATCCCTAAAGAGTCCAAAGTGTTAAAAGGCAACAATCTTTGACGAGATGTTACTTAGAAATCTTGTCACTTAGAGACATTCCATCTAAGGTAACACGATCATGTAGGGTCCCTCTATAATAACCTCTCTCAATTTTTTAGATCTTTGAGGTGTTTTCCCATGGTGAAAGGTTTTCTGCTGCCCCAAAAATTGTTATAAGGAGGTAGTGTAAAGTTGCAAACAGGTGTAACTTTTGTCCTGCTCCTGATGCGACCAAACTAATTATTCTATCGTGTCTGGATGGGTATGTTTAGACTAGGCATGGTCCTATTTTTCACCCAAACATGCTGAAACAGTCTGAGCTACATTGTATTGATGATATCCCTGAAGAGGCCAAAGTGCAAAAAGGTAGCAATCTTTGATGAGATGTTACTCAAAAACTATGTCACTTAGAGACATTTTGTCTAAGGTAATGCGATCACGTAGGGTCTCTCTACAATAACCTCTCTCATTTTTTTATATCTTTGAGGCATTTGCCTATGGTGAAAGGTTTTCTGTTGCCCCAAAAATCGTCAAAAGGAGGCAATGTGGTGCAGGAGCACCTTCTCTATGGTGGATCCAATCTTGGATCATTTGAATTCTATGCATGTCATGTTTTTTTTATGTTTTCAATAAGGATTTTTAAGCCACACCATGTTTGTAATAAGGATTTTATGTCAATTTGGTCACTAGACCTATGTAGACCATGTTTTGGTCAAGTTTGATGTAATAACACAATGAAAACATGTAGTTTTCTTATGAGAGGAGAAACCCAATGGCTAACTGACTTTTAAAATCACTTTGTATGGTTAGGAGGGAGGTTGACTAATGTCTCAAGCCTTCTATAGGTGAAGTATGATGTAACTTGAAAGTATGAATGAAGATTTGGAGATTTCATGTGCTGAAAACACTATTTTTT
Organism: Cunninghamia lanceolata; assembly: GCA_027924645.1. Classification (NCBI taxonomy): domain Eukaryota; kingdom Viridiplantae; phylum Streptophyta; class Pinopsida; order Cupressales; family Cupressaceae; genus Cunninghamia; species Cunninghamia lanceolata. The sequence continues at coordinate 526,407 of BSBN01000828.1, forward strand.
CTAAATAATTCACTGTAACAATCATTTTGGATGGATGTACGAATAAGTGACCACCTAAAACTAATCAGAAATGTTCATACATTGAGGTAGCTTTCATTTGGAAGTAGTTTGGTGTTCTGAAGTGTTGTAGTTTGTGAGATATTTTTATTTTTGCAAAGACTAGTTTGAAAACTTAGAAACTGGGGTTTTGTGAATAAATGGAGTGTTATTCCTCTGTCTGCTAAAAGAAAGATTATTATTTTTAGTGTGATGGAGGAATACAATGTATATTTTGTGTTTTTTTGTGGTTTTGGGTCAAGCACTCAAGGATCCAAGGAGTTTGCATGAGTTTGACTAGGCATCTCTATGTGACTAGTCATTGAAACGATAGGAAAAGTGATGTTATGTGAGAACAGTTGGAGGAGTGACCAAATTGATGGATGGTCAAGTGTTTGCAGAGTGACAGAAGTTGTCATCGGTGTAATACAACCCTTCAAGAAGCTTTTGGAAGTTATACTGATCAACAGTTTTGGACTGATAGGAGGTGCATCGGTGAAGAATGACTTTAGTCTCATCGAAGACAACATATATCGGCATATCGGGAGAATAAACAAGGAGTTTGCTAATGAAGGAAGTCACACCGAAGTGTCGGGGGTGGTCAAATGAAGTTGAGTGTATCGGCACATCGGCCAATGTTCATAAGTGTTCACCGATGATCTTAGTCTTGCCGATGTGTGTAGATCACTGAGACATAAGTCACTCTCTCACCGATCTATTTTGATCAGTTGAGTACTTCCACTGTGTGCTCTCCATCACAATGTAAAGTTGCAAAGGGGTGTAACTTTCATCTTGCTCCTGATGCGACCAAACTAACTATTCCAACATGTCTGAATGGGTACATTTAGGCTAGGCATGGTCTTTTTTTTCACCCAAATATGCTAAAACAGTCTGAGCTACATTGTACCGACGATATCCTTGAAGAGTCCAAAGTGCAAAAATGCATAAATATTTGATGAAATGTTACTCAAAAACTATGTCACTTAGAGACATTCCATTTGAGGTAACATGATCATGTAGGGTCCCTCTACAATAACCTCTCTTGGTTTTTTATATCTCTAAGGTGTTTGCCAGTCATGAAAGGTTTTCTGCTGCCCCAAAATTCATCAGAAGGAGGCAGTGTAAAATTACAAAGGGGTGTAACTTTTGTTCTTCTCCTCATGTGGCCAAATTGACAGTTCCAACATGTTTAGATGGGTACGTTTAGGCTAGGCATGGTCCTGTTTTGCACCCAAACATGCTGAAATAGTCTAAGCTACATTGTACTAGCGATATCCTTGAAGAGTCCAAAGTGTAAAAGGCAACAATATTTGATGAGCTGTTACTTGAAAACCATGTCACTTAGAGACATTTTGTCTAGGGAAACACAATCATGTAGGATCCATCTACAATAACCTCTCTCAATTTTTTATATCTATAAGGCATTTACCCATGGTGAAAAGTTTTCTGCTACCCCAAAAATTGTCAAAAGGAGGCAGTGTAAAGTTGCAAAGGGGTGTAACTTTTGTTCTTCTCCTCAGGCGGAAAATCGATAGTTCCAATGCATCTGGATGGGTACGTTTAGGCTAGGCATGGTCTTGCTTCACACCCAAACATGCCAAAATAGTCTGAGCTACAAACACTCACTAGTCTTCAATCTTCAAACACTACAAATACCATGATATCCTGCATAAAGTTGTCTTTTAGCCTTTTATAAAGGCATGCCCATCAAATTCAACCATATAGAGATGACTATTTGTATTCTAATTCCTTTTAAATACTAACCTTCCAATCCTTTTTCTCACCCTCATATCAATTAAATATGACCTTCAATTATGATTTGGCACTCAGGCTTATGAGAGTTTACTTGAGAGGCCAGTTGAGTTAGGTTGAAGGGTCGGTGAACTAATGACTGAAAGACCCTTTAGTAGGTTGACTTAAGTGCTAGAAACCTATGATTATAAGTCAATATTAAATTAAAACAAAAGTACACTTTACACATGACAAGAAATTGAGGGTTTTAAAGTCTTAAGAAAAGTAGATTCTTTTTAAGGTTTAATGCCCAATATGCAAACCCTAACTATCAATAAGAAAGACTTAAACACTCTAACTTTCATCAAGAGATATCTAGGACATTTTAGAGACCTCAGGGACATCAGAAGATAGAGAGTATGACACTTATCATAGGCTTAGGGTTCTAAGACATGAACAACTTCACATTCAAATCAAACTCATGACTCCCCTTGATAAATATAACTCTCCTTGATGATGACATTGAATTATGATTATGAAATCTTGTGTCTTCTCTGGCTTCTTATTGCAGGAACAAAACCACATCCACCATGAACTTGAACCTTGAATCATATCAACCTTCCAAGATAGACCTTATCATGAAAACCATATTCACAACAAAACCTTGCATGAACAAAACCACATCCACCATGAACATGAACCTTGCATCATATGAACCATGTTTGTCTTGTGCATCATCAACATGAACTGAGAGACCTTATCATGAAAAGCATATTCACAACATCATGCACCTCATGACCATGACCTACCTTGAATCATTGTATCACCTTATCAACATCATGGCATCAACCTTGACATCAATGGTAAATAACCTTGACCCTTTGACTTCAATGACAACCTTGAACCTTGATTGTTGATGACTTATGGAAGCCTATAGCCCCAATGTTATGTTGCATACTAAAAATAGGTAAGACTCAATGTACTCTCATAACCTCACCTTCTATGCAAGAGGAATTACATTTAATAACCACAATGCTCATTAGGTGCTCATAAGCATATGATTTTGACTATCTTATTCAAAAGAACAAACATACTCTTTGCATCCCACTATGGTATAATAACAAGAAATTAAGAAATATTTTCAATTGAGCAACTCATAAAGAATATGGATCAACATACTCATTTGAATATTTTCAATTGAGCAGCTCATAAATAATATGAATATTTTCTATTCAACATGATGATTCATTTTTATTTTAAATACAACTTTTTATCTTTTAGTTCCAGAATGAGGTTTAGATGATACTTGAATAACAATAGCTGGCTTATTGGATCAACAAACATCCTATGTGATACAATTGGACTTTAAATATTTGAAGTAACCATCTACAAATATCCATTGAAACATGGATTTATAATGCAAATATGAACGCCATCAATAAAAAATATTTGTATTAACCAAATATCCATATAGGCATACATTAATATCTGTCGATATCAGTATAACATATATATAAAATAGCCATATAGGCATACAATGTCTCCTATATGCAATACAAAATATATATCCACAAATGCCATATAGGCATACAACAAAGGACCCCAATAAGCATTCATTCCCCTTTGTTCAGTGAAGGGAATAGATCATGAGAAACCTTTGATCTTCAAGAGGATGGAGACATGTATGAGGGCAGTCTACTATGAACCCGAGGGCTCCTCCTCCTATTTAGTTCTTCATGGATTTGTAGCTGTTACAATAAAAAGTGTAGACATTAATATATAGAAATTACATGTTATAAAAAATGAAACATTTAACAAAATAATCACTTACCGCTACCATATAATCTACCTCCTCATTTGCCTTAGTAGTAGGATTAGGCTGTGGTGATGTCATGTCCTATAGAAACCATCTAGATAGAAATTAAACTTCAAATCAATAATCATTTGATTTTTTCAAAAATAAACTATAACAATGAATGTAAATTGAAATTTACTAATCTGCCTCATACCCCTGTCAATGGCATGGAGCTATGAATCATAGTGGACACGCCATGCTCCACTTCCCTATGAACTTCGGGAGGTGTCTCCACATCTTGCATCATCTGAAAATAAAACAACATTATTCAATTATGAAACTAGAATAGTGATGTAAGTCATGGTTCCTAACATACACACACGTTCACCTAAACATGGAAGTACACACAATAAAGCACACTATGATATTCATTATCAACAATGCATCACTATGATACGACTAGACACATAATACACATAATCACAGTGAAGATTTTGCTCTCTTAGTGATATACTATAGCTCTTTCTTATAGATCTAGGGATGGAAGACATTGAGCCAATAAGATTGACATAAGTTTTTAGGGGAAAGGGTTAGTGTAGATTTGAAGATTTTGGTTAGGGGTGACTTGTTGCCCCCATAATTAATACCTAAAACCTAGTGATGTTCAAGTCAATCATATGCTATATAAGATGTCATAGACTGATGCCCATCTCTAGTGTCATGTCCAGGGGTCTAATTGGTGGTAATTGGATGAGATTATTAGAGATAATTTGTCAAAGAATAGTGTGGAGGGGATCAACAAGATTTGGTAGACATGTATGGAAAATGTGGTAGCATAGACAAGGCAATGAGTTGTTTGAAAAGGTGCCTCAAATAAAAGTGGTCTCATGGTGATGTCCTTGTCTATGCATCTATTTCTCATGGCATTCCATGAGAGCACATTTCTTTGAGGCATTTTTTCAAATTTAAGTATATTATAATTGAAAATTTGTCATCTATCAACATCTAGCTATTAGTTATGCAATGTTTAATAATGCTTTGAGTTTGAAAGATGTGCAATGCAATGTAATCAACGATGTGAATATAAAATACAAAAATCTAATAAGTACAATTCATTAGTTAAACTATTTATTTTATTACCTCAGTGAAGCTTTGAACTACACCACCACTGGCAGGTGTTGCCATGAAATCTCTAAGATTAACCTATTCAACATCCAAAATCAGATATTAGAATACCATTCATATAACAATGCTATTCACATGTAATATTTATAATTGTTTACTAGTTACATACGTTGGTAGTAGATGTCGTAGTGTAAAATGCAGGTGGAGTACTACTAAGAACTGCATCAATGCTATGACCCTGAAATTTCATCAAAATCGTCAAACTAAATTAGTTAATCTTGCATTTCCAAAATGAAATTTAATAAATTAAATTCAATGAACTTGATAATATTTACTTGAGTATCAAGACCAAAAGTCTCTCTCAGGAGGGTATTTGTCATCACCATCTGCTCAGCTATAGATGTAGCCTGCACACCTATGTCCTGACTATCCATGGGGTCATAACCACAGGCTGACCTGTAAGTCTGACAAATATGGGGTGGAACCCTACTCCTCGCACTATCTCCCAACCCACATTGTTCTATAGGACTAGCATGCTTTATGATGCTCTGGGTCAAGGCACTAATGGGCTAAAGTGTCTCGCCCTTAACACTCTCCTTCACAATGGAAGGGATGGACACATGCTCATGGGTTGGTCTACTGATTACTCATCTCATTGGCCACTATGGGTTAACATGTGCCCCTAGTCTATCTTGTGCTAACCCCCCACCTCTACCCTAAAACTCCCACATATCAAAATAGTTTGGCACTTTATTGAGGACAAACTCGCAGCGGACTTTCCTCAAAAAGTATTGTGGGACCTCATTATTGTTGCATGGAGGATGGTCAAAACCATCCACCACCTCTACCCAAAATTGTCCCAAATCAATTGGTTGTTACACCAATGTATAGGGAACCTCTTGCATGTAATGGGTGGAGGTTGATTTGTTTGTGGGTTTGTGAAAATGGAACACAAGTCCAATTTTGTAATTTGTAACTTTTTCACTTCTTCATATGATAGCTTGTCTGCATAATACTCTCTAAACTCTTTCCTCTTATCTGACCAACTAGATATTTGCTTTCTAATTGAATCTACATTTGATAGGATAGATTCAAGAGATTGAGCAAGCATGGATCTATGCAAGTTTAAATTTGAAGGATCTTTCAAACTTGCAATTATGTCTTCAATTTCTTTTTTATTATTTTTAATTTGCCCCATTAGATTTTGTTGTGTTACAGGGGCATGCCGAGGAATGGATGGATGAGTTTGTTGTTCAGGTTGTTCTTCCATAGGTATTTCCTATTTAGGATTTTGTGGATTTTGATGAGGAGGAGGAGGAGGAGGAGGAGGTGCATTAATATTTGCTGACAATTAAGGAAATTTACATAAAAAATCAACACAAACCTACCTATTTAGAAACAAATTCAGATAAAAAAAAAACTCACTCCTTTGGCCTGCTCAATGTTGTGGTGGCATTTTGGAAATGAATCAGCGAGATTTTGGTGTCAAATTGGGTCTTAAAAAATGTGAGTACACTCCTTAGGGTTTGCAGGCCGCAGGTGTAGAGAGAATAAAAAAATCAAATGAGCAGAAATACTCTTTTTTTTATATATATAATTAAACATAACGTGAGCACATTATAACGCGAGCGCGTTAGGCATTATAGTTTAGTTTTGCTGAGCCTTAGGCTTGTCATTACCAAACCATAATGCGAGTGCGTTATAACACGCTCGCGTTATGTCTTAATTTTTTTTGAAAAAATGTTGGCCACTTTTTAGCCTCCCAACTTTTTGCACTTACCCTTAGAGCTGGGACAAATAATTATATTAAATATAAAAATAATAAATGCAAGGAATGAGACTACCTAACGTTGGAACTAATGATAGAATAGTGATGTTGATGATCTTCTAAATTAATTTTTCATCCCTAGAATATTAACGATGAAAGGAAGCTAGGTGTGCAGAAAACACTTCCTAAACTAATCTAATGAGGGGAGAGATATGTAAATTTGGTTTAACCTTCACAGTTGCAGCAATATTAAATATATATGAGATATTATAGTAGCAAACACAATACAAGAATGTAGACAGAGAGAAGTAGACACGAGATGTATCATGGGGAAAACCTTTTCAGGTGAAAAACTCCACACTCTAAAACCTTCACAATGTATTATCTGAAACAATAACAATTTACAATAGACTTGCAATGCAAGTTCTTCCAAGAGTCTTCAAATGTCAATTTTGGAGTTATTCTGGCAACATAACAGTACCTGTAAAACACTATGCAACTACAACTCTAAATTATGCAATATATAGAGATTACAAGGCAAATACTAGAAGCTTCTTGGGATAGGCATCTACCTTGGCCACATGGCCATTATCCCACATCAAAGGACACTTGTCCTTGCTGCAAATACATCCCTTACATCTGCTATGCATGGCAGATTTGACTTTCCAAGATTGGAGCGCTCCATGCTAAAAATAGACTATGACAGATGCTCTTACACATCTTACAATTGTCATAGGTTTTCCCAACATAACAACCTTTAATGTTGTAAGAGAATCGGTCATACAATGCTAAATATAGCATATTCCTCTTACAACATGTCATAGCCCAACTTGGGCACCCAAAGATGCCTTTCCCTCATGCAAATATACTCACCGACACTTGTCCTCACTTGTCATAGGAATCTCCAAACTGTTGGAATTGGGGCTGACAACTGAGAGGGGGGGTGAATCAGTTGTCATAAAACTTTGATGATTGTTGCAGTTAATTCTTCTTTACCACTTCTTAACAGATTAATGATGTAACCATGAAAAGCAAGAATCATTAACACATGAGTAGAAACACAAATAACACACTTGACACCAAGATTATTAACGTGGAAACCCGGTTAAGGGAAAAACCATGGTGGGGGTTAACCCACAAAGTTTATACTCTATTAAAAGTATTACAAAAGGGGAAGGGACATGCCTTCGGGTTCACTGCCCAGAGCTCACTACTCAAAAGAGGCTCATTGTCTACAAGAATGATTACAAAAAGATTTTAGATTGTTTGAACTGATGAGTAGCATCTACCAATGAAAGAATTTAGTTTCGGTTAAGCACAAAATACTAATTTTACATACTTCATCTTTATTCTACCCTATTTTACTGTTCTTCCATAAGCCCATCCTCAGATCTCTTCTCCTTCACACTCTTTTTGCCTTTTTTATACTTACTCCATCAACACACCACAATCACACACCAAAACACTTGAATCCATCGGCTATAAATATCTGCATCAACAAATTCAATCAATTGTAGTCAGCTTCAATAAAATATAGAACATTTATTAAACATTTTGCTCTATTAGCTGAATCCATGGACAAATATCAACACAGACCAAAAACTTGTGTTTCTAGATCATCAATCATGTCGGCCAATACTACTAATTATCACCAATTGCTTATCCAACAACTTTTCTGCATCTAGACCAAGATCAAATACTAGGTTGCCCTATTCTTCTTCTGACTGTACTGACTGAGTAGAACTCGATACTTAGATCCTTATAACTTTTGAATCCTTTATTACCAGAGGCTAAATCTCTGGATTTAGATAGTCTTGACAATCCTTATCACTCCCTTAGATCCGCAGCACACTGTGAATTATCATCAGAGATATCTGGACCAAGATACTAAACTCTGTCACATGCTCTATTACTAACTACTCAGACTTAACCAAATTTTCACTCTGACTTTTGGTATGAATAGATTATGAAATGCGGATGTGGAAGTTAAACTTAGTTGCCATCAATGATAACACCTATCATGCATAGCAGTGTCTCTTGCCAACAATCTCCCCCTTTGGCATTGATGGCAACACTTAGTGAAAAATGACTAAATGTCAGAACAATTCCCCTTTCTATGTGTACTTATGCTTTTCACTATTCTCCAATGCTCCCCTTTATTGGATTTCCCATTTTTCACTACTCTTCACTCCCCCTTTGACATCAATGGCAAAGGGTGGGATCCACAAACCAAAGTTTACTCAAAAATACCAGGCCACATATGTACAAACAGTCTTTGAGTCTTATTTACATATACTTAAGTACATCAGCAAAAATGTTCTTCAGATGTGCTAGATCACTATCCTAGCTGTTCTTTATAGTGTTCAAAATTGAGATGTGGCCACTAAAAAGGAATGCTTGTGACTCTATTGCCCGTAGATCAATGGGGTCACTTGACTAAGCTGCAACTTGGGCTTCAATCAGAGCATTGAACATGGCTTCCATTTTGGGAGAAATAGTCCCCGGAGCTCACTCATTCTTGCCTCTATGCTCTCCTTCTCTTTTATCAATTTCTTTATATCTTCAATGAAGTTGATCACTTGACTCTCCTTTCTTGCCACTGATACTGACACTAGATCAAAAGAATTAGATATACTAGATATTTTTGCTTAGACACTTTTATTTTATCTTCAATATCCTCTATAATTTTAGGACAAGATAGAAAAAATTTATATACATTTCCTCCTTCTGTAAGAGCATTTTGGATACTCTTAACACTGGCATCCAGTACCATTTTATCTACTCTAATGAATCCCTTAAGAGAATCAAATCTTTTATCATTGAATTCTTTTTGAACCTTGACTTCTACAAACTTCTCTAGATTTTATCAGGTTCTTTAATTGTCTAGAGGGGGATGCTGAAGAATCCTTCTAGTATGTTGGCATGATTTTCTCTAAAATTCCTGATGCCAGACCAAGTAGCTCACTGTCCTCTATGTGAGACTTCAAAATGTCTTCTCTAGCCTTGGCTTGAGCTATAGAAGCCAACTTAATCTTTTGTACCAGAGATAATGTGTCAAAATTTATTGGACCTTGTATAGTGTCTTGATCTTCTTCAATTTGTTTGTCTCTTTTCAAAATTTCCTTTACTGCCTCCATAGTGTCTCTTACCCAAAATGATGATGTGTCTATTTGATTCTTGTCGGTACTGTTAACCGGATTGTCCTGGTTGGGCTTTTCATCATCCTTAGTAATCTCTTCTTCTTTTTCATTTTTATCCTTGACCTCTTCTGCTTCATGGTTCTTAGCCTTTTCTATTTCATGCTCTTCAACCTTCAATGAGTCATCTTCAAATTGATCATTTGCTTCTATATTCATCTTTGTATCTTCTTTGTCAGAATGATTTGAAGGAGTTAGAATACCTCTTGCATCAGTAGTTTCATCTGTCATTTTTTCTTCTTCCCTGCTTATTGCTTCCTCTTTCGAGACAGATGAATCATCCACTCCAAATTGTTGCTCATCCTTTTGTTGTTCTTCTTCATTTGGGACTAGTGTGTCATCAATAGGCTCATCTGACACAACAAAGAACTTGTTTTTGTCCAATGCTTTTCTCAAAAAAAATTTAGTTTCTTGGATTACTTCTATTTCTCTGATCATCAGTTTATTCATTCTTGTCTTACTCCTGAATTCATTTTTGACCTCCTTAAAAAGCTTATCTACTTCTCTGCTAGAGATCATCGTACATAGGGTGGTCAACACATGTTCCCTCAGCTCCATATCTTTTGACTTGGCAACTTCTTTTCTTATTTCCAAGATGTCTCTTAAGCCTTTTGGAACTTCTGACAAAATTTCTACCAGTGCTCAATTGAATACATTCAAGTATTTGATAGTGGCTTCTTCCAAAAGTCTTTTGTCAGTGTCATTGTAAAGATCATAGAATTTAGTCAATAGTTTTAAATTCCCATCAATAGAGATTGTCTTCACAATGTTTTTCATAGAGGGAATTTGCCTCTTAACATCAACCTCTTATTTGTCTTCTTTCTTTCAAAAGGCTTCTCTTTAGGTACTTTAATAGCTTTAGCACCTGTGGCCTTTAGCTCCTTAAGACCATCATCTGAGTTAGTCTTTTCTTCATCCTCCTTTTCCAAATTGTCATATGATCTCTTTGCCTTTACTTTAGTTCTTTTCTTTTCCTTACCGGATGATGTCTTCTAGTTTCTCAGATTTAGTAGGTTTTGGGGGAATAGGGGTAGCAGTAAAGCTCCTAGTAGAACTTGGAGTAGAGGAGGATCCTACTGGAGTACTTCCCTATTTCTTATCCTGCTTCTCCTTCTCAATTTTTTCTATTCTTTCTTTATTCTGCTTCACAGCTTCCTTTGTTATCCCAATGCTTTCAGCATACATTTCTACTTGCTTCTAAGGTTTTCTCTTAATCTCTGGCTTTCGAAGTTCAACATGTAGCTTTTCATCAAGCTCTTTATAAGTCCCAAACCTCTCAACAGAGTCATCCTTGGGTTTGCTCAAGAGATGTTGAGCATATATTTCCAAAATCTTCTCATCAACCTCATAACACAGGCATAATCCAAATAGTTCTAGGTTCTATAGCTTCCATTAGGCACTAATTAGTGTCCACCATGAAACAGATGTCATTCTTGTATTTTTCAACAATTGATTTAGGGATCCTTTCCCTTTAATGCATCATACTTTGAAAATTTTTAAAGTATCCCCAGATTGCAATTTTATGTGCATTAGAGTCTCCAATGTTGCGTAGATAATCTCTTATCTAAGTAGCAACTAGCTTGTCACTGGTCTAGTGCACACCTTTTACACCAGACACCTCATTCATAAAGTAGAAAAATAAACATAGAACCAGTGTACCATATTTAAAGGTGTTTTTCTTATCTTTCTTGATTTTGTTCAAGTTCTCAATTAGTTGGTTCTGCAATAATTCACACGTCATAATCTTCATTTTCCTTTAACATTTTGTATGTAGCATATATGGTCGTTTCAGAGACAGAGTTCTCCCTACTGGAATGATAAATTTTGTAACCAATTACCATTGAAGAAAACTTGACATCCGGATCAATAATATCATTGATAGTCATTGCCCTTTTGCTAAATTTGGCACCGGTTGCATCAGTTATAGTCTGGTTCTTTACGGATTTCAGCATGGGCAAACCACCGGTAGAATTCAACCCAGTCACAATCCTAATAGCATCCTTTGTAATTTTGAATGGTTTCAATAGTCACAAAAACTCATCATGTATTCAGATTAAAACATATTGGACCCATTCATCTTCATCGAATGTTGGAAACCCCATAATCTGAATAAAATGTTTATCTTGAATTGTCTTATACTTAGGTTTAAGATTGTGATTTTCATCCCTTAGATGACTCAAACATATCTACAAACCTTGAGTCCCCAAATTCATCTATGCTCGCATGAATATAAACCCTAATATCTTCAACATGTAGCACACCATACGAAACACTTAAAAATGCACCTAATGGGTCAACTTCTACTAATTTGTGTGGGTGCTTCTTAAATTAGGTCGAGGCCTTTTAGTAATATCAACGAACAAAGGTGTAGCCATTTGCAAAAGATTACAAGTTCAAAGCTTCACAGATAAATACCTTTTTCATGAAATTAGGGTTGGAAGGCAAATTCGCCAATCACATTTCAAATCCTTGAATTCTTAGCTTAGACGCTACTGTTCTTGCTCTCTTTAAATGCAAAGTGATTCAAATGAAGAGTGAATGACCTTTTTATGTTCCACAAAACCTAATTTGCCTTTGTAATAATTGCTCTACCCTAACACATCTGGTTACATTGTTTCTGCATACACTCGATCTTCAATTGCTCTGCAAATCATCATATCCACTTCTTTTCTTTCAAAAATCCTTTCAAATGATCTGTAATAACCCAAATTATTCTCTCTCATCTTGCTAGATTTAGGCACCCACTTATTGGCTGGGGGAATTTGATTTTTAATGCTTCTCCCCCTAAGCCAAAGCTCCTAATCCAATTCCCAGAGGAATTGTCAGCACCAGATTCTGGTGTGGATCCATTACTCTTGTTGATAACACTTTTCTTGACCCATGTCTTACTCATTTTATTCTGGATCTCATTCACATCAATTTTGTTCTTGCCTTTGTCTTGTCTCTACTCATCTAATTTTTTGTTTATCAGACCTCTTCTTTCATTGTTCTTACTTCTACATAATCCTGCAAAATGACCAGACCGATTATAGTTGAAACACACAACATTTGTTTGCCCAATTGATTGATTTCCTCTTGATCTGCACTTATTTTCCATATGTCCAAGTCTATTGCATGCAAAGCATTTACCATTGAAAGAATTGCCATTTCCTCTATTGTTAGAATTATTTATTATTACACTTTTGCATTCATTGGATCTATGATCATACCTCTTACACTTGAAGCATTGACCAGAGAAGGTTGGACCACTTTGATTTACTTTGCTTCTGCACTGAGTAGCTCTATGACCAAATTTATTACAATTGAAACAATTTCCATTGAAAGATGGATACCTTTGAGCATTAGGTTGTCTTACTAGAGGTCTTCTAGGTCTATTTCTCTCATTCCTTGATTGAGAATTTTTTTGTCTAGATCCGGAGCTTTCACCTTTCTCATATCCAAGACCATTCTTATCATTAGCCTTCTTCTGACTCTTAAGCAACACTTCAAGTTTAGCTAAGCTTACCTTGAACTTCTCCTTGTATTCATTTGCAACTTCTAGGTCATGTTTGAGGATAACAATTTGCCTCTCAAGTTCTTCTTCATTTTCCCTGGTTTCTTGTAGATCAGACTCTAGATGCCCAATTATTCTATCTAATCTGCAGCATTGTTCAATTCTTTCTTTCAGAGATTGGTTGAATTTTTCTTCAGTCTTCTTTCTTTCTTCAATATCCTTGGTTAGCCTCATCACCCTAGATTCCATTTCATGTTTTAGAACAACAATTTCTTTTGCTGACTTCTCACATTCCTTTGTCTTCTCTTTTAGGGCCTTATCCATGTCATTATCCTCATTCTATTTTCCTAGTTGAAGAAGTAGCTCATGTCTCTTCCCATTAGATTTACTCAAATTTTCTTTTAAGATCTCAATGCAGTCTTCAGTATCTTTAAGATTTTCTTGTAGTTCTTTGACTTATTCTTTGGACTAGTCAAGATCATCTAAAGCAAGTTGAAGTTGTTCTTCAAGGTTGTATGAATCCATTGTAATACCTCCCCAGATCTTCCTCAAACTGTTATGATTCTTTCAAGGAACCTTGCTCTAATACCGATTGTTAGAATTAGGACTGACAACTGAGAGGGGGTGGTGAATCAGTTGTCATAAAACTTTGATGCTTGTTGCAGTTAATTCTTCTTTACCACTTCTTAACAGATTAATGATGTAACCATGAAAAGCAAGAATCATTAACACATGAGTAGAAACATAAATAACACACTTGACACCAAGATTTTTAACGTGGAAACTCGGTTAAGGGAAAAACCATGGTGGGGGTTAACCCACAAATATTATACTCTATTAAAAGTATTACAAAAGGGGAAGGCACATGCCTTCAGGCTCACTGCCCAGAGCTCACTACTCAAAAGAGGCTCATTTCCTACAAGAATGATTACAAAAAGAATATAGATTGTTTGAACTGATGAGTAGCATTTGCTAATGCAAGAATTTAGTTCCGGTTAAGCATATAATACTGATTTTCCACACTTCATTTTTATTTTGCCCTGTTTTACTATTTTGCCATAATCCGGTCCTCAGATCTCTTCTCCTTCACACTCTTTTTGCCTTTTTTGCACTTACTCCATCAACACACCACAATCGCACACCAAAACTCTTGAATCCATCAGCTATATATATCCACATCAACAAATTCAATCAACTGTAGTTGGCTTCAATAAAACTTAGACCATTTATTAAACATTCTACTTTGTCGGCTGAATCCATGCAGAAATATCAACACTGACCAAAATATTGTGTTTCTAGATCATCAATCATGTCAGCCAATACCACTGATTATCACCAATTGCTTATCCAACAACTTTTCTACATCCAGACCAAGATCAAATACTAGGTTGCCCTATTCTTCTTCTAACTGTATTGACTGACTAGAACCTGATACTCAGATCCTTATAACTTTTGAATCCTTTATTACAGGAGGCTAAATCTCTAGATTTAGATAGTCCTGACAATCCTTATCACTCCCTCAGATCTGTAACACATTGTGAATTATCACCAGAGAGATATGGACCAAGATACCAAATCCTGTCATATGCTCTATTACTGACTACTCGGATTTAACCAAATTTTCATTCTGACTTCCGGTATGAATAGATTATGAAATGCAGATGTGCAAGGTAGACTTAGTTGCCATCAATGAAAACACCTATCATGTGTAGTAGTGTCTCTTGCTAGCACAAACTTGGCTCTTACAGATCATAGATTTTGTCATATGGAATATCCTCTTCCACACACCACAAGATGCTGACACATGGCATAATAGTGCCACCTCAAATGGGACACCCAAATCCCTATAGGTTTGACTTGACCATCCAAGTCACATTCCAAGTAAGATGACATGTCACCGTGCCACCTCAACTAAGTGACCAAATTGAATGTGCAAGTAAATACAATATTAGGCAATAAATAAATATACAATTAAACAAACAATGCTAGGAATATGCAAAGGTTGAGACACCTTAATTCCCAACAAACAACCTGTGTCAGATGACTATCTCAAGTTTTTTATTGTCTAAAACATTTAGTAGTTCACTTTTGATTACCATGAATTTGATCATGATCATCAACAACTTAATATGTCATACAAGTTTGATTGTGTACTACATGGGATTAACTTGACAAAACATGCACTTGAAAATTTAGTCACCTTCATCTTTCAAATAGTAAGCCTATCCATCCCACGCACCTCCTGCCTCACATCCAGATCCCTCCTTCTAACTCACTGAGACTAATACCTTCCTATGAAAGGAATGTACATACTATAGGACAAATCCCTCTATTTGTGAATTTCCAACCCTCACATATGTAGATTTTCCTATCAATGTATAATAAAAAATGCAAATAATGTCAATGTTAATGTACAAATGAGGCAAGTTACATAGCTGAGTGTACAATGCAACTTTAAGGTTGATTTTGTTTCTGGAGCCACCTCTTTGTTAAGGTTTTTCTTAGCTCTTTAACAAAGTCATCATAACCACATCAGCAACCTTCCAACTAATATCTTCTTCTACCTAGAGTTTCTAACATTCTGAGACACCCTTTTTTTAGGAGATAAAAAAGCCAATTAGGGGATTTTTTTCCTCCTAAGAAGCAACATTCACAAATATAGACATGACACACTTGGAAGAAGCCTGTGATGAAGCACTATAATTAGACTTAGCTACAAGAAACCCTAGTTAGATAACATTGTTTTTGGCTAATTTCCCTACAAAAACATAACAATTCTCAATCTTGATCCCTTCCACTTTAGTGAGATCATTTTTCCAAGGTCCCAAAATAAAGCACTTCATTATCTCCCTTCTCTCATTACTTTTTCATTGCACCTACACAATCATCAAAAAGATTCAAGAATTCAAACAAAAAGAATGTAGAGAAAAAAATTACACAAATAAATTTACTAATAAAGTCCAAATGCACATAAAAAAATTAAATAACAAGAAAGTACACAAAGAAATTCACTAAAAGTCCAAATGTAATACATAGAAAGATAACTACAAATAGAAATTAAAGATGAATAAAATGTATTCAAATGTGCCTACAAAATAAAGTAGATGACAATCTACCAAATTTTGTGGTGGACCTTATCTAAGACATATGAATGAATATCATGGATGTTTTCACATGTTATCACAGTTATTATGTTTGGAAAAACTAGAATTGCTAGAATAGACATAAAAGATGGTAAATCATCTTTAATATGTGTTGAAAAGGAAATTTGAAACACATCCAATATATTTAAGGATTTCCTTTATCATATGAAGCCAACCGCATTAAAACATGTTCAGAAAAGGTAGATGGCAATTTTCTAAAATTCTATTGTCTTACTCCATCTATAACCCAAACATGTCTATGAGGATATGTCCAAAGCTCGCCATTGTAGTTGTATAAATAGTAGTCAATTATAATTTTAGGTATTATATAATACATGTTGTGCCCAAAGTAATGTATAGCAACTAGAGCTTCAATGTTAATGCTATTAGATTGTGCAAATGAAAAGGTTAGAAAATTAGAAGTCATCATACCTCAAGAAGTGAAGTGCTCTAGGATTGTGAAAAGAGGAGTTTAGAAATAAGAGGAATAGGCAAGATTTAAATTATATACAACACAACACCCCACACAATCTAATTCCTTTTCCAGCTACCCATGCCTAAAACCCCTCATACTGTAAGACATCCCTGTGAGGCATAGTTAGTATTATCCTAGATATTTGACTTGATATTATATTTTTGATGTGTGTGTATGTTGATGGATTATGGATATCATTATTTGGATTATGGAAATAAATGTTTAGATATTTATTTATTTAGTTGTTTAAATGAAACAATAAGTTTATTTAATAAAATAAATGATTATGAAATATTAATGATTATATGTTTAATTTTAACAAAAATAAATATTATTGTTTTGATATATTAGATTAATGGAAGTTAGAAATGTTAAAGTTAGATATTTAATTGCTTTGGCTATAAGTTTTTAAAAAAATTGATGGTTCAATGAGATATTTCTAGGTAAAGTGGCCCAGGTTCCTTAAGAAATTAGAGACAAAATCCATATGCTCAAATCTTAATTATTGTTTAACTATTTATTTATTATTTCTTATTATTTTTTTGTAAGGGGGGTTTGTGTTGAAAGTATGTGATATTTTATTATGTTTATTTGAATTGAAATAAGTATTTGTTTTAACTTGTGAGAAGGGAATGTCAAGAGTTGGGTACAAGATTATATTTCAAAGAGGGAAATGTGAATCATTTTCCTCATTCTTGGAAATAGAAGTGTTGCTTGGGAATGGTGATTTCTCTTGGTTCTTCTAGCTATTGAATGCTCCTTGGATGGAAAAGAAGAGGAATTTTGGGGTAAGAATGAAGGATTGATCATGGATGGTAGGCTAGAGTCAGGTTGTGCATTTTTTTGGTAAAATTAGTGGGGCTGATCCTAATTTGGACATTCAAGGTATGAAAGATTTCTTGTGAAAGTTTAATGTTTAGTTAGTTTTGTGAATGTTGAATTTAGGTGATGTGTTAGTAATTGTGAAAATTTGTGTTGTCGTGTTTGTATGTTTGTGGGTTTCAGGTGTGCAAAGGGAACTACCCTCCAAGAAAGTTGAGGTTTTCCCTCATGTGGGGTTGAGGATGGTGTGGAGTCTCTCTTGGGGTTTTTTTGAGTTTGTGATGGTGTTGTGGGTTGGTTGTGTTGGGATAAAGGGAGATTGGGAGTAAAAATTTGATGGGAGATTGGAAGAATGAATGGGAGATTGGGAGGATGTATGGTTGGCTGTGATAATGGGAGTATGGAGTAGTGTGAAGAAAAAGGGAGTTATAGTTGTGCCCCAAGAGGAATTTCCCCCTTCTTCCCCTTAACTAGAAATTCATGTGTAGATTCCATGTGTGTGTGAGTTGAAAGTCCATAGTTGTTTTCTGATTTTTTGTTTTATTGTTATTTGTTTGGAGCTATGGATTTTCTTTCCAACTCAGGGGTGGACTAGAATCATCAATCCTATGGATGGGTGGAGAGCAAGAGTGGGCTGCTCTATTTTTTTGTTTATAGGTTTATGAAGACATTTTTATATCAAGGTTGTGGATTGATACAGATAGTGTATTCTTATTCTATTATTCATTTAAATCACTGATCCAAAATTGTATGTTGTATAATCAGAAAAAGAAAATAGTCTGTATGATACAAGGGTTGTAGCAAAAGAACTCATTGTTTAGGTTAATATCAAGTAAATACTTTTCTTATTCCATGACAAAATGCAATAGTCGATATTTAATTAAGATACATATTACATTTAGAATATAGTCACAAAGTATTCTTTTTATCATTCTTGAAATGCAAATGCATTTATTATAATTGAAAACTATCATAGAAAACAAATTTGAGAATAATGATTTTATTGATCTATTCATAAGCATTGTGGTCAATGTATATGATATATTGTATCACTATTGTTCTAAATTTGAAACTATAGCAAGAAAATTGGTAGTCATGGCTACCATGACATAGCCATGGGAGCCATGGCTCCCAAAGGAAGAGACGCTACCAACTGTGGGCAGCTCAAAGCCACCACAGTGTGGCACATCTCTTTAAAGAGATAATAGTTATTAATACTACCATTTGCTATGCGAATACCATGAGGTATAATACGTTACAATTACTATTTCATATGTGACAACAATAACATGAAATCATTACATATATGTATATATGTATAGTGTGTAAGTTATTTAAATGCATATTTGAATCTCTGCAAATATGGAAGTGTAGACACGCAAAAATGTCCTCTTGCAACACTTTGTCACAACATTACATCATTTAGCCATCTTGTAGCATGTTTTTCCCTAAGTACCCATATAATCACCTAATTAGTTAAATAAATCTTATTTATTTGACTAATTTCATTTATTCCCTTTCTATTAATAACCCCTTCTTCATCCTAGCACTTCCTCTAATAAATTAAATAAATCTAACATTTATTTAATTTATCCCATACCTTCACATTATTAAATAAATATATTTTATTTATTTATTTAATCCCCTTTCCTCTTGAATTAAATAAAATAAATCTTTTATTTTATTTTAATTTATCACTTTATGTCTCCCCACTTAAAATAAATAAATAAATAATTTTATTTATTTTATCCTCACATTCCTCATGATTTAAATAATATTAAATTATTTAAATTATTAGCTCACCTTCCATTTCCATCTCTGAAGATGACTCAAATCATCTCACAAGTTAACTTCATTCACCTTCCATTTCTTCTCTCTTGTTGCATGATCAACTTTCTAATTCCACTACCACTCACAAAATGGAAGTTTTATCCCTACATCGTCTCACCATTATCTATAAATTAACACACAACCAAGCCATTTGCATGGATGAGCTTTTAAGTACCCTTATTCTATCAAAATTCTTCTATCCCTCATATCCATCATCTTTCATCTATCTAATCTCCATCCTATCGTTATGATGCATATCTGAGTAATCAACATTCAATCATTCAAGAAATCAAACATGAATGCATCAATCCTTCAAGGTATCTAAGGTATTCAGAGAGTTTTGACTAAGGTATTGCATGTTTTGTTTTATCCTTCATTTTGTCCAAATTTTTTGGTTACATTTCTGGCAAGCCCAGTGGGACCTACTTCTCTTGATCAAATCTTACATTTTTTACAAGTTTTTGTTATAAAAATTTGTGTTTTTCTAACCCTCATTGGGTAAGTTTTGCATGTGATCTATCAAAGTGATGTTTTGGGCTCAAATTGACTATGCCATTGCATCCGGGAGGCTATTTCCATTCTTTCTGACTATAAATTTCCTAGGGTTTCGTCACCATATTTTTTTGTAAAAATTAAAAAAAAAATTAGTTGGTAGCCATACTGTACAGATCCATACAGATCCGTACAACATGGACTTGCCATTAGGGTCTAACCTGCATATTTCCCTATTGTGCTTTGGATTAGGGTTCGATGTGGTTTGCAAAATAATCTTTGTTTGCAAGAAAAATTCATTAGTTTTAAGGATTTCTCTATCGACTTGCCAATACATTCCCTATCGACTATATTCTCCAAATTGGTACTTGTTATTCTCTGTTGATTCTACCCCGTCACCTACCTTTATATCATTATCTCTGACCAATCACCTTATATCCCCTATAGATCCTCATTCACTTCCATCCCCATTGATTGTCTTTGGAATACACAAGTGTCACTGTCGAGAATCCCATTGTCGTCATTCATAAGTCGCCTTAGTTGTCTTAGTCGAAAACCCTTCATTTGTTTTCGTCAACCCAAGATTTTTTTTTATATCCTAGCTTACTTTAATTATCTATCACTGGCGGTTTGGTTGATATCCTAGCTTTATTCCTACCACTTGTGATCTCAACTCTCAAAGTTTGTGACCCACGGTTTGGTCAAGATCATAAGTCTTAAGCCTGCAACAATCAGTTTTAGGCCCCTCTCCATGAACCCTCATCCATTGCTTTTGTTTACCTTGCAGATCTCCATCAACACCCATCAGAAGATCAGTCTCTATACCTCAAACACTTCCGCCTAGTCACCATCTTTCACTACCACCACCACTTTAAAAGCCCCCTCGACGTCTACTTTAAAGCCCTGTTTGGTCAGCTTTGAAACGTTGACTGATAGTTTTTGACCCCCAATTATTGGCTTCCCAACCCTGACCTAGGTTAAACCCTAAACTGCCATCTTATTTAACCCACTAAGGTCTTTAAACTATCATTCGATCCTAAAAACTGTCCATCGAAGTCTTCATCCGCCTAAACCTAACTACCTACCTTTTCAACCCCAACGGTTGCCTAATCCCAAACATCCCCAAAGTTGGTCAACTAGGTTAAAAGTCTGGTCGACCTTGATATACATTTGACATTTAGATTATTGTTTATATTTAGATTTGATATCAACATTTGCATCATTGATATTTGGAGTTTGACTTGGTTAAATGACTAACGATAATCTGAGACTCTCTGAATCAAGGGCTTAGTTAAAATACAAACCACCCTTCAAACTAAAAGACTTAACCACAAAATTCAATGCACGTGTAAATAGAAAAATCTTGCAAACTATCAAAAGTCAAAGTCAATAACTAGTCAACCTTGTCTTCTTCAAACATGCCAAAGGAGACATTTTTTTTTCTTTTTGCCATATCTTGGTCATAATAGGTCAAAATTGTGCAAACAAGCACTCATTAGAAAGGTAATAGGATGAACTTCCCAACGGTATAGATTCTATCAAGTGATCTCATTATTTTATCAGCTATTTTTATAGTTAAAGTTTAGCTTACCTTTTAAACTTCAATCGAGCATATCTTTTGCAAACTTATCCAATTTCAATGATTTTTTTTAAAACTACTTAGAAATTTCTAAATTTTCTATTTATGCAATTTGTTTTGCTGTATCAAGTCATTTATATCAGATTTTTAGTAGATCACATCTTTTTGACCTAATCCACTATTGGCATGCAAGTTCAATTTTCTTCTTGTCTTGGTGACTTTTAGGGGCATCTAAGGAGTTGGAACAATGGGAGCATCAACACACATAGTAGATTTAAGGATGAAAAACAATAAAGTGCAATCAATCCATCTCTCATCTCTAAACATTACTTGCCTTCACACTTCGATTTGGGCTTAAAATTAATTTTGTTTGCTATCACATCATTGAAATCAGGCTAAAACGAACAACTTTCTTCCTACACATTTGGCTTTGGGATCTTAAAACAAACAAGTGCCTGCATTGTCTTCTTATCACACATTTCATTTCTAAGGGTTAATTAACAACCACAAGTGTGAATCACGTGCATGTGTGTATGCTCTCTCCTCACACCACAAGGTATTCTTGGAGATAAAAACCACCACACTTGATTCACTTTTGTCAAACCCTATCTAGGAGGCCTGCTAGAGGATTTCATCACCCCTAGGGATGACCTCAACCACGTGTTCTAGCAGGGTATATCAAAGGGGGGAGAGTGAAAGTTGCACCTTAATCTAGTTATGTAGTCATTGGGACAACCTTGTGGCTCGAGGTGATTTTGAACACAATGTGAAGTGGTATTCTCTTGTGCTTATGACACATCTCTTCAATGGGCTAGTGTTCACACATTTGGGCCACTCATACGTCATGTATATTGGGGACACCCCTAGTTAACCCTTGTGTAGCCTAGCTTAAGACTTATCAGCCATACCCTACCTGATTAATCATTAGGGCTTATTGTTGTGTTTACAGTGTTTGCTTAATCATAACATTAAATCTTGAAAGGAAATTTGAACATTGTGCTTGGCGTGTGTGTTTATGCATTTAGATTGTGTTTGATATTCCCCAAGTCAAACTACCAATCTTTCCTTATCATCTAAGCAATCACATCCTAATCAAAAACTTGACACCATGTCAACATTAGATGACCTAGCACAAAAACTCATTAATCTTCTTCATCAAACTCAAACAAGCCAATCATTTCTAAATCAACAAACCCTTCAAGACATCTAAGAGATAATCTAAAAACTACAAACAAGCTAATCCCCGCATATGCAACACCTCTTAGCACAAATCCAACACCTCTTGGCCACTTGTAAAATCTAACAAGAAAAGTCCTCGACCAATGCTAAATCAATCCTATGTGTCACCTACATCATCATATCAACCCTATCCATCCACCTATCATGTAAATACCATATCAACCTACCAATGTCCATCCCAAGATTATCCACTTCCTCATCCTACCATTCCAACACATCACCCGACCCATCCGCAAGGCAACCATGTGTCCTCACAAGAAGCATATGCACATTCAAGTGGCATTTTGTACATAAATCAATCGAGCCCAAGTTACCCAATGCCAGAATTAATATCTTTTGACGAGGGAGATACCAATCTAGTCAATGCATCCTATGAGTCACCTCCACCATCCAATCACATGCCAATACATGAGCCTACTAGTCCTATCTTGGTACCACGATGTAATCTTACTCCTAGTCTTCATCCATCTAATCCCATTATCCTTCCATCTAGCCCAAGTCCTAGCCCATCTAATCCCATTATCCATCTCATGAGCCCTAATCCAATTAGCCTTCCACCTAATCCCAATCATGAGCCTTTGGCTTCCATCACCCCTCCACCTACAAAGGATGTGATTCAAGGACTACTAGCAAGGGATAAACCATCCCCATGTCAAGCACCCATTGATGAGCCTACCAAAGAACCTTTGAATGCCATGTCCACTTCTTCAACCCCATCATGTGGTCCATAACCTCTTGAGCCTATTGAAAATTTTCCTCCCATGAGTCCATCATGCCCTCATGTTGTTGAAGATTCAACCACTTCTATTCAAGCAAACCAAGAGCTATGTCAAGGGTATAATCCAATGCACGTGGAAACATCAAGCTCTTGTCTAAATCAAGATCAAAGCATCTCTAAGTTCAATTCATCCATCAAGATATTATTTATGATCATGACCCTATTCGTGAGCAAGTTTATCCCATCCATAGCTAAATTAATCCTATTTCTGCTCACATTTGTGATCAATATTCTATATATGATCATGAAAACCATGATGATCCTCTTAGCTAAACTTTATTCAATTCATATTCAAGAGCTTATCCCTCCACCTATCCATGATCCCCAAACATCCACTTGTCATGATGAGACACATGCCTCCCAAGAACACATAAGCATAGAAGATCAAACTAATAGCTTGGATCTACATGCACATAATCAAGATCCTAATCATCCTTCCACATCCACTATCAACCACATTTTAAATACCCCATCATATCCACTTGGTCTATCCACCTTCATTCATGAATGTTCCTCCCTGGGAACACAACAACCTTTATCCACCTCACCTTCTCCATCCAATAAAGAGCTCAAGTCTAGTGTCCAAACTACATCTAGTCTGATAGTCCACCACATACTCCAAAACATGAACTATCAAGGTAAAGGCTTAGGCCTTCTTGAACAAGTAATTTTGGAGCCCATCCATGTCAAGGTCCCTCCACGCTCATATGGCCTTGGATACACATCCTAAAGTAAACAATCTAAATATGTTGGTGTTTCCTCCATGCCTCCCAAACCCTATACATCCTATCATACCCCTAAATCATATGTTGCCATTCCACCTCCATCCTCTTACAAATGTCACAAGCATGTGACCATACACCTCCCACCATCAACTTTATCTCCACTATTTCCAACACCTAATACCCCTATCATCCAATCCCTTCATCGATTTATCCATAAGCACCCTAAAAATCCTAATCATGACTAGCAAATGCACACATCATGTAAACATAAAGCTTCCACTCATTCCATCCACCCCATGGGATTCAAAAGAAAAAATTTGGATGCCTCTACCTATAAAGAAAAAAATCCTAAAGTTCATCATGCCTTAGGACATCAAAGCAAAGAATCAAAGTCATATCCATATACAAGGCTACCTAAGCCCATACCTTTACCAGAAAAGGCTAAAACTAAAAAGGTATGGGTACCTAAGAAAAAAGAAGCAATCAATTCAAATGAGGCATCCACCTCTCAAAAATCCCAACCATCCACTTCATCCTCTTCCATTCATTCCATTTAAACATATCCAATTCCCCCATCCCACATGAAAAATAAAAATCATAAAAATACTATGTCTATGTGGGTTCCTAAAACACTTCATCACCCATCCACTAAGCAACAATCTCCATTACTTCTTACACCACCTTCTGATCAAAAGCTTAAATGTTTACCATGGTGTGTGCAACCATTGGTCATGATTCCCATCCATCCAAAAGCATTTCCACATACTTCCATCTCCCCTTCCTTCAACTATTATCCAACATATCTTCCCCAGCATATTCCTATGGTCCATGCTTTTGCATAAGCCTTCCATCCATCCTTGCATAAGTCTTTAATAATCTATATCATAATCCATTATCTTCCATACATAATCCATATCATAATCCATTATCCTTCCATCCATAATCCATATCATAATCCACCATCTACCTAATCCATCTTTCATACAATCCCTACAACATCTATGAGCACACTTGACATGGTCCATGCAACGACATCCATCTAGTAGGACTATCACCTTTCATGGAACTAGACACTTGAGTCCCTCCTATCCTTCTCCTATCCAAAAATCAAAACATGTCAAAAAATACAAAAAAATTAAAATATGTCAAAAATACAAACAATTAAAACATCTCAAAAACAAAAAAAAAGAATCAAATAGCCAATGAAAATCTAAGCAATAAAAATAATTCTTCAATCACATCTTCCCAATCCATCAAAACAAATCCAATCACATCATCAAATCAACCCACTCAATCACATAAAAAAAAACAAATTAATCTAATCAATGAATGATAATCACATCTATCCATCCACCTTCATCACCATCATCATCAAACATCATCAGAACTACATCTCATCTCTATCGTTAAAGCCTTGATCTCGTGGATATAGGGTATGCAGGTAATTTGGGATACGAAGGAAGTACCTAAACTCAGGCACATGTGAAACTCCTCTTTCCTCTTTCATCATTATTCTAATCTTCACCAATCATCATCTTCATCCATCTCACTTTTCTTCTATCATCTATCTTCCTACATCATCAATAAACACCTAATTCTTCCAATCAATCATTCAAATCAATTCTTCAATCACTCTTTCCATTCACCATCAAATCACTCCAAGCAATGAATCCAAATGAAATTCATCCTTAATCCATACCAATCAAGTCAATCAAGCTTGTCAAATTATCCAATCACATCCTTGGTCTTGATCCTAATCTTATCGTAAACCTACTTAATCAATCAATAAAGCATCATCCTTGTGTTGATCTAGGGATATATCATTCCCCGCAGTGACAACACTATTTTTTTTATGACAAAAGTGCCAAGCCACTATAAAATATATTATTAATAAATAAAAGTTACGAAATCCTAGTTTACAGCTTGACAGGGGCAATACCTTGTTTGTTTTTGTATCAATTGTGCATGCTTGCTTGCTTGTGTGTGTTATCATTTTTATCTTGCATTTGCATCAAATCCATATCTTCCCAACCAATATTCATATCTTGTGTCTAGAAAAGGTTGTATTATGCTAGGGCACGAGACACATAGCCACCTTGGTCCTCATACCCTGGTGCATAATATCTAGTGCTAAATCAAACATATGATTGCTCACTTTCATTGTAGCATAACATATCCTTCATCTCTTTCCTCCACTTCCTATCTTGTATCATTCATCTTCTCCCTCCTTATCATTTCATTTCATTTCGAGAGCATACCTATGTTTGTTCAACCTGCCTATCCTCTTGAGGGGGCATCATCATCCTGTCTTTACATCATCATCCCATTTCATTGTCCTATATTTCTATCATCCACCCTTTTTCTCTACCCATACCTTATCTTCTTTGAAATGATGTTACTCAACACAAATTTCATCATCTCGAACATCATCTCAAAGAGGGGCAAAATGTAAACACCCAAAAATGTCCTCTTGCAACACTTTGTCACAACATTACATCATTTAGGCATCTTGTAGCATGTTTTGCCCTAAGCACCCATATCATCACCTAATTAGTTAAATAAATATTATTTATTTGACTTTCCCTTTCTATTCATAACTCCTTCTTCATCCTAACACTTCCTCTAATAAATTAAATAAATCTAACATTTATTTAATTTATCCCATCCCTTCTCATTATTAAATAAGTTTTTATTTATTTATTTAATCCCCTTTCCTCTTGAATTAAATAAAATAAATCTTTTATTTTATTTTATTTATCACTTTATGTCTCCCCACTTAAAATAAATAAATAAATAATTTTATTTATTTTATCCTCACATTCCTCATGATTTAAATAATATTAAATTATTTAAATTATTAGCTCATCTTCCATTTCCATCTCTCAAGTTAACTTCATTCACCTTCCATTTCTTCTCTCTTGTTGCACGATCAACTTTCTAATTCCACTACCACTCACAAAATGGAAGTTTTATCCCTACATCCTCTCACCTTTGTCTATAAATTAACCCACAACAAAGCCATTTGCATGGATGAGCTTTTAAGTACCTTTACTTTGTGAAAATTCCTATATCCCTCGCATCCATCATGTTTCATCTATCTAATCTCCATCCTATCGTTATGCTCCATATCTGAGCAATCAACATTCAATCATTCAAGCAATCAAACATGCATGCATCAATCCTTCAAGGTATCTGAGGTATTCGGAGAGTTTGAACTAAGGTATTGAATGTTTTGTTTTATCCTTCATTTTGTCCAAATTTTTTCGGTTACAGGAAGTACTGCTATGAAGTTTATTATGGTTTCAATAGTGATTGTAGTGCCCCTCATTTTGATTTCTGATAGACTAATATCTATCTTTTAGATCTAGACATTATGACGTTATTTTTCTCGATGATGGATTTACTGTTATGATGTTAGTTGATGATACTTGTGATGTTAGATCTATCGCTATGATGACATTTGATGATATTGTTAGTACTAGTGTTTTATGCTTATGTTATGATTAGTTATGGATTTAATTGACTATGTGGATAAATCTTATTATGTGTATCATGCGATCATCTGATGATGGTTCTTATTTAGTTGTTTAGTAACTAATTGCTATGTGCGTTGAGATTACATGTGGATGTGTTGGTGAAAGGGACAGTGTGGTATTACTCATATGTGAGTACCCTACTACATTGTGATTCCCTTCCATGATGTGTTTGACTATATGATTATATATATATATATATATATATATATATATATATATATATATATATATATATGTCTATTTGTTTGACCATTTTGTTTGCTATAGGATGTAGGTATCCGACATTGACTCCCCCTGAATTGACAGGTTTGAGCATGCCTTAAATCCAATGGAAATTGATGAACAGAGATGACATAGGGTCCCTCATCTTGTCACCATCCTCGAAGAGGATAAGTATTCAGACATGTGTCCTGTCAGTAAGGTTGGGATGGGCATGATTGTAAGTCACTGTTGTTCTATCATGTTTTGTCGTCAGGTATTGTTCGGCATGTGGTTTATTAGGTTGTAATTGTGTGATTATTGTTTTGGATAATTGTTTCATTAAAATAGAAATTATTAGTCCACTTTGATAAATAAATAATGACATTAATGAGGTAAATAAAGTGTTGTTAAAAAATGGGAATTCAATTGATAATATTAATATAAAAAATAATAATTTATAAACAAGTATTATATTTTGTTAAAGTGTCCATAAAAATAAATTTATTATGTGTAAAATATTCTATATTATAATCAAAGATCAATAAATAATGATATTTGCGAGTTGTTAGAATCATGTATGTTAAATACCAAAATTAATTAAAATAAAGATTGTCTTGCCTAGTTTTAAATGTAATTAATTGTTGAGGTAGTGGGTGGTCAATAACGGGAAGAAAATATATTGTATTTTCTATTTTATTTTTCTAAGCATATTTTTGGTGGGGATGCCCTTTGGGATTTGGGAGGATATAATGGCTCAGATTCAGCTTTTAGAGGGATGGATTTTTGAAGAAAAAGGAAAAGAAGTTACACAAACAGGAGGAGTAGAGGGCAAGAAGAGGAGTCAACATTTTACAGAAAAGTGCTCATAGGTTTGAACTCTTGTCTGTTCAGCTTAGTAGTAATACATTTTGAATACAAACTTAGTAGATAATAGCCATAGGGCAAATCTGATTGATGGATTGGATATTTGACAGTATATATATCATAGAACCAAGATCCTTTACTTCTGGTTATAAATTTTATCCATTTAAATAGAATAGTATTAATGCCATAAAGGCTATAGCTTGGAGCTTATGCTCAAGCTGTTATCTATCTACAAATGCTATTATCTCATTATAGACTATGTAATTTTGGTTGTCTATGCCTTGTTCCAAAGTTTCTTTTTACACAAGCGGCGAGGGGGTTGGCCAATATTGAGAACTCTAGCTTTACACCTGCCGATTACATGTGACTAAAAGTTTCTAAAGCCTTTTCAACAGTTCCATTCTGTGCATGTCCTGTGATCATCGCATCTCATGAGATACATATCTGTAAAACCATTGATGTGCCTTGTTTATGCATCACCATTTTGCCTGCATGTCTATCAGAGCTTTTAAAAAGTTAATATCTGCAAAAGATCCCCATTTCATCATGTTCTGATCGATGGCCGTACACTGCTCAAAAGCTCCCATTTAAGCACACATAGAGAGGATGCTGACAAAGATGATGGAGTCAATTTACCTCTGTAATCACATTTGCTTGAATGTTTCTAAAGTCTCCTCACAAACCCATTTTGGTGCGTACCCTGCAATAATTACATTTCATGTTTTCCCTGAGGCATTTTCACATCAATTCATGCGCTTACGCATGCCTTCACAATTTGCATCGATGTGATTTGGAGTATTCACAACTGCAATGTCTGGTGAAATACACTTCCCATCATTCACATTTACTTGAAAGTTTTTTTTCAAGCCTTTTCAACAAATGTCATTTGTGCAAATCCTATGGTTAGTGCATTCCATCGATGACATTATTTGGAGGCATTATGTCAAACAGATGACGCGTCTTCTCAGTACATCCTCATTCTCATTCCTCTACTGTCAAGTTTTGATGGATATCCTTGTCTCCCATTGTAGCATAGGCTACCAGGTTGCTGGCAAAGATTGGGGAAACTCACTTTACTACTGCCAACCGCAACTGCTTGAAAGTCTCTAAAGACATCTCTATAGATCCATTTGTGCGTATACTGTAACTATTACATTTCATGATTCCTGAAGATGCCGTCCCTTGAGGCAAACAACCACATTTCCTTCCTAGACATCAGACATTGCAAACCATTTTCCAGAGCTTTTACAACAACAATATTTATCATAAATTATACTATTTTTATATAATATATGTAAAAATTAGTTTATTTGAAGTTTCTTTTATTAGAATTCTTTAATAGAAAGTTTTAGTTAGAAATCAATTTATAGAAAGTTCTATTTATTAAAATTTGTTTTTGGAAAGTTCATTTATTAGAATTTCATTTATCAAAAGTTCTACAAATTTCCAAAATTATATATATATATATATATATATATATTCAAGTATTAAATCAAATTTGATATAAATTAAATATATATTTAACATTTCTAAATTATGTTATTGAAAATTTATTGAGTATATTATTTGGTTTATTGAACGTTATTTTGGAATGGAGTAAGATAAGGAAAATTAGTGATTTAGTTTGTAATTGTTTTAATTCAATTAAATGAAAATCGGTATGTTTAGAGATGTAAATGTTGATAAATTTAAAGTTAAATTAGCATTGATTTTATTATAAAATTCTAAGTTGAGATTTGATTATAAATATTGTATTTAGATAATTACTTTATTTCGTGTTAAATTGCGTTATGCAAGTGAATTTGGTCGTTGGTTGTATTAGAGGTCGATGTGCATTCCAGAGGCCTAGGATGTTTATGTTTTGATTCTTTAAATTGTGTGGATAGGTGTCTTGAGAAAATGATCCGAGGAGAGCATGATGTCTCTTGTTTATGTATGAGGACTTTGGTTATCATAAATATGAAAGAATGTTGTTTATTTTGAAGGGTTTGCTTCAATTGGAAGTATTGGGCAATGATTTAAGAATTGGTCCTTGTGGTTATGTTTTGTATACAAAAGGGGAAATGCCTTGCATTGTTTATGTGTACTTGTCGTTATGAGGGTCATTGTCTTGTTGATAGGGTTTTCTACATGTAGATAGGGGCATAGCTTTCAATGTAGGGCCGGTGCCCAAAGTGGCTGCTAGGGTAACCCATTGGAAGTTGATAAACAAGTGATAACTTAATAATAAATCTAGGGGGCAGGGTAGTTATTCACATTAAATAAGATAATTGGATTCGTCACCCATGCCTGTAGTGCTCGTTCAGGCTAAGGATGGGATGAGAGGGCCTAGTTGGCAAGATCAACTTCCTTGTCCTCATGTGTCACCCTATGGGGCCAATGTCCAGTGAGAGACTATCAGGATAACCCATGTTGGGATGATGCAATGACACTCTCCCTACTGTAGCCTAGCATTCCCTTTTTGTGTTCTTCCCTCTTTTGTTGTGTGACTGCCTTTGGAAGTGATGGTTGAGTTACTTGTGATGTTCATTTTGACTGTGTTGTGTTGGAATCCAGGGTAGTCCTTACACCTGTCAATTATTGTCTTCTTGACTATTTCATGTTGTGGGATCTTATTTTTATCTCCTAGCATAGGGGGTGGACCTTAGGGTTCCACATGGTTGGGTGGTTGTGCTTTTATCTCCATTGGTTTCCTTGTTGTTCATTAGGTGCGAGAAGGAGGTATTCCTTGAAGCAGTTTTCATATCTTGATCTAGCTCAAGGAGACAGATATTTATGTCCTTGTCTGGTAGATTCTTGTACTATTGTCTTGATGTATGTACTCCAATGTAATCAGAAAAGAGATATTGTAACAATGTAAATGTGTACTCCCTCTTGTAAAGAAAATTGTATTTGTACTTGTAATACTTTACTCAGGATCTTGATGTTTACTTATCTGATAATATATTATGAAAGAAATGTATGTGTTGATTAATTTGATGTTTTTGGATTTAGAATGAACCATGGTTGTTAGTTAGAACATGTTAATATCTGGTAATGCAGTTGAGGAATCCCTAGGGGATAAATCTTAACTTAGATGTTATGAATAAATATGATTTACATTTTGTTGTTAATTCCTTCTTTAAAAAAAAAGTTTTGTCCTTTTGTACAGCATAGTTGAGTTGTTCCCTAGGGTTTCATGATGGGACGTTACATTTGGTATCAGAGCCAAGTTTAAACATTGGGTACTCTAGTTTTATATGAGCCCATTATGTTGTCCTAGTTGTTTAGATTCTGCACATTATGTCTTCCTCGTCTAACAACTTGAGGTTGTCCATTGGTCATATTTGTGTAGGAAGATGCTTAGAGGTGGAGGTCAAGGTCAGGGTTGAGGTAGGGTACACGGGAGAGGTGGTGGCAGTATCCCTCCTCCTAGTTCCCCTCGTCAGAGTGCTCAAGAAGGTGGGGGTCATAATATAGAGAATCAGGGTCAGCATGAGGGATCTTAGTTGTGTCATCTGCTTGAGGAGGTACTTGCATGCCTAGGTCCTAGATAGGAGGTTGATCAGTCAGAGGAGAGGGAAAGAGAAAGGTCTCCTAGGAGGAGAGAGATGATAGTAGAGCAGTAGGCTATCTTAGCAGGTCACATGAGAGACCTTTTGAGGGCATGCTCTCCCACCGTTGATGGTTCTAGCAGTGATTTGGAGGCAAAGACCTAGTTGATAGATTTAGGCAGGTGTTTTGTCATGCATTTGTATGGTAGTAACACCAAGGTGCGATGTGCCATCTTGTACCTTAGAGGTTTTGCTTCTACATGGTGGTGATTAGAGGAGTAGAAGTTACATTTGGATATTGGTACAATTTCTTGGGAATTGTTTTTGGAGAGGTTCATATCTTGTTTCCTATCAGATCATTGGAAGGAGCGATGTGACGAGTTTCATGAGTTGCGATAGATGGCTATGTTAGTGGAGCAGTATGAGCGTAGGTTCTATGAGCTTAAGCAGTACATAGGTATTGGTGATGATGATGCTATGTTGGTTCAACACTTTATTAGGGGCTTGAATGCCTATATCAATGGAGGAGTCCATGTTTTCAAGCTAAAGACCATGGAGGTGGCAGTTGAGAAGGCCCATTTGGTAGAGGAGAATTTGGCAATGGCTCTTGGAGGCCATATAGGTGTGTAGATTGGTAGTGTGGCTCTGATAGGTTTCAAGTCTCGTGGTGGTCAATCTCAGGTAGTAGGTTCTTCTAGAGGTCATCATGCATGTGCTAAGGGTGGACAACAGTAGTAGCAGTAATCTCAATCAAAATATAAGAACTCTCAATCTCAGCAAGGCAGCAGGTTTTAGTCTAAGAAAAATTAGAGTTGGCAGCGAGCTAGGCATGATTGTTTTGATCAGCCAGCTCAGAGCACATAGTCTGCAATTAGTAGAGGTAGTTTTTAGTAGTCCAATGCATTCTCAAGTTGTAGAGGATTTGGTAGAGGTACAGGATGTTTCTCTTATGGCCAGCAGGGCCATATAGCCAGGTAGTGTCCATAGAAGAATGCTGTAGGATTTGGTCAGAGGTTGGCAACTTCAGAGCCAGCTATGGGTGATGCAAGTAGGTCTCACAGGGTGTCTACAGCTATTGATAACCACCAAGAAGAGCATCAGGGCACAGTTATGGAGACTTCAGGTGTGTTATGAGGTATTGGTATTTCCATTCTTTTCGACTTGGGTGCTTTTGATTCTTTAGTGGAACACTATGGATTGGTGGCAGCAAAGCAGGATGTTAGGTGGCAGGTTAAATTGGCCTCTGGGGCTATAATAGTGGTAGAATCCCTCGTGTATGGTTGTAGTTTGAAGATTGGTTCTCTCTTTACCACAGTGGATCTCCGCATCATACCCTTCGGATCTTATGATATAGTGTTGGGTATGGATTGGGTGGATGCTCATCGAGTAGTGATAGATTGTCAGTGTAAGTCAGTATGGTGTTTGGATGACTTTGGCAGTGAGGTGGAGGTAGTTGGTATTCAAAGGCCCGTCTCCTTACGTATGATTTCTGCCATGTAGCTAAACAGATGTATGCGTTAGGGTTGCCAGTTGTTTGGTTTGACGGTTAATGATTTGGAGTTAGAGAAGAGTCGAGAGACGTCCCTTAATGATCATCCTATCCTTAAGGAGTATGTAGATGTCTTTCCTAGTGAGATTTTGGGGATGCCACCTAAGCATGACATTGATTTCAGGATAGATCTTGTTCCTAGAGCAGAACCAATATCACGAGCTGCTTATCAAATGACCACTCAGGAGCTTAAGGAGCTTCGATTACAGTTAGAGGAGTTGCTAGCAAAGGGGTTCATTCATCCTAGTGTCTCTCCTTGGGGAGTACCTGTCATTTTTGTGAAGAAAAAGGATGGATCCCTTCAGTTGTGTATTGACTATTGGTAGCTGAACAAGGTGACTATGAAGATATGTCATGAATTGATGACCTCTTTGATCATATTAAGGGGGCTAAGGTGTTTTCAAAGATTGACCTTAAGTCGGCGTATCATCAATTGTGTATCTTTGAGGTAGACATTCATAAGACAACATTTCATACCCACTATGGGCACTATGAGTTCACTGTTGTGCCATTCAGGTTAACAAATGCACCTTCTGTATTCATGAGCCTGATGAATGGTGTATTTCACACCTACCTTGATGGATTTGTCATTGTGTTCTTAGATGAAATATTGATTTATTCAAGGACTATAGAGGAGCATGAGGAGCATTTACGACAAGTCTTGCAGTGTCTAAAAGAGAATCAACTATATGCAAATTTGGAAAAATATGAATTCTTTCAGATAGAGATGAGATATTTGGGACATGTCATTTTTGGTGAGGGTATTGCCATAGATCCTTCAAAGATCCAAGCCATTATGGATTGGCCTGCGCCCATTAATTTTTCAGAGGTTTGCAGTTTTATAGGTTTGGCAGGCTATTATCGATGGTTTGTGTAGGGATTTTTTAGGATAGCTCACCCCATTACTTCTCTTTAGAGGAAAGGGAAGAAGATTGTTTGGTCAGAGTAGTGTCAGGTAGCCTTTTAGACTATCAAGGAGTAGTTGACTAGTGCACCCATTTTGGCAGTTCCTGACCCTACCGGAGACTTTATGGTGTGTACTGATGTACCTTGGAGGGTCTAGGAGAAATTCTGATGCAAGATGGTCGCGTGATAGCCTATAAGTCTTGTAAACTTAAGGATCATGAGTTGAACTATTCCATGCATGATTTGGAGTTAGCCGCTGTCATGCATGCCTTGGTAAGATAGATGCATTTTCTATTGGGGCATTAGTTTGAGCTATGTAGTGATCACCATAGTTTATAGTAGATATTCATGCAACCAAACCTGAATGCTAGGTAGAGGTGGTGGATGGAGTTCTTGTGTGAGTACTATTTTGAGGTGAAGTATATCCAGGGTAAGGAGAACATTGTGGTAGATTCTTAGTCATTGGAGACATGAGCTTTCAGCAGTCACTCTTGCAGTAGATTTGAGAGGTCAAATTCTTGCAGCACTTCCTACTAATAGATGGTATAAGGAAGTGAAGTCAGAGGTTGAGTCAGGTAGACCCTTGGAGGGTAGATTTTCTGGTTACTCTCTTGAGTCAGATGGTCTCTTGTGGCACTTGGGTCACATCTATGTTCCCATTTCTGAGGGTCTTCGTACCCTAATTATGTTAGAGGCACATCTGGGTGTCAAGAAGATGCACATAGATCTCCGTTAGTTGTATTTTTGGGTTGGAATGAAGAGGGATATTACTGATTTTGTCTTGAGGTGTCTTGAGTTTCAAAGGGTTAAGGCAGAACATTAGCACCCCACAGGTCTTCTTCAACCGCATCTTGTTCCAGAATGGAAATGGGACATTATTTCTTTAGACTTTATAGTCAACTTGCTTGTATCCTCTCATCATCATGATGCCACTATGGTCATTGTGGATAGGTTGACTAAAGTAGCACACTTCTCTCCTATTCGGTCTTCTTATAATGCTTCTTCTATAGCCATAATTTTCATGGAAGACATAGTCAAATTGCATGGAATTCCTCATAGGATCATCTCCGATAGGGATCCAGTATTCACTTTAGCTCTCTAGATGCCCTTACAGCATGCATTGGGGACTTAGTTGAACTACAGTTCAGCTTACCATTCAGAGACTGATGGGAAGACCAAGAGGGTTAATCAGGTCCTCAAGGATATGCTTAGGATATATGTCATGGATTAGTAGACTCACTAGGCAGATTATTTATACTTGGTGGAGTTTGCATACAATAATGGGTACCATAGTTCTATTGGTATGTCTCCTTTTCAAGCTTTGTATGGTCATCCTTGCTAGATCCCACTGAGTTGAGATCATCTGGAGGATAGATTTCTCTTAGGACCAGACATGCTTCGAGAGATGAAGCAGTAGGTGGATCACATTAGAGAGTATTTGGTGGTAGCACAGAACATGCATAAGATATATGCGAATGCTCATAGGGTTGATCATCAGTTTTTGGATGGAGACTAGGTGCTCTTGTGGGCGTGTCTGCAAAAGAGTTCGATCCATTATGGAAAAGGCTCTAAGCTTGCACCACACTTTGTTGGGCCGTTCAAGATTTTGGAGAGGATTGGTCTTGTTGCATACCATCTTGCTTTGCCACCTAGTTTATCACACATCCATGATGTATTTCATGTTTCTGTTCTTAGGCCATACTATCTAGATATTGCTCATGTTCTTGACTGGAATGCCTTATAGGTAGAGGACAGGCAGCTAGCTTTGGAGCCCGTAGGCATTTTGCAGCATAGGAGACTTGCCCTCGGGGGCAGAGACATGGAGCAAGTTAGGGTCTAGTGGGATCCTAATGATGAGTCTTCAACTACCTAGGAGGATGCATCCCAGATGTGAGAGTTATATCCATACTTGTTTATGGGCTTCTAGGAGTAAGATTGATTCTGGGGGGGAGGATGTAGTGCCCCTTATTTTTCTTTCTGATAGATTGATAACTATTCTATTAGATCTAGACATTATGACATTATTTTGCTTGATGATGGATTTACTGTTATGATGTTAGACCTATCGCTATGATGACATATGATGATACTGTTAGTATTGGTGTTTTATGCTTATGTTTATGATTACTTATGGATTTAATTGACTATGTGGATCAATCTTATTATGTGTATCATGCAATTATCTGATGATGGTTCTTATTTAGTCATTCAGTAACTGATTGCTATCTCTGTTAAGATTACATGTGGATGTGTTGGTGAAAGGGACACTGTGGCATTACTCATACGTGAGTACCCTACTACGCTATGATTCCCTTCCATGATGTGTTTGACTATATGATTATATATATATATATATATATATATATATATATATATATATATATATATATATATATATATATATATATATGTCTATTTGTTTGACCATTTTGTTTGTTGTAGGATGCATGTATCTGGCATTGACTCCACTTGAATCGATAGGTTTGAGCATGCCTTAAATCTAATGGAAATTGATGAATGGAGATGACATAGGGTCCCTCATCTTGTCACCATCCTTGAAGAGGATGAGTATTTAGTCTTGTGTCCTGTTAGTAAGGTTGGGATGGGCATGATTGTAAGTCACTTTTGTTCAATTGTGTTTTGTCGTCAAGTATTGTTCAGCATGTGGTTTATTAGGTTGTAATTGTGTGATTATTGTTTTGGTTAATTGCTTCATTAAAATATAAATTATTAGTCCACTTTGATAAATAAATAATGATATTAATGAGGTAAATAAAGTGTTGTTTAAAAATGGGAATTTAATTGATAATATTAATATAAAAAAATTTTATAAACAAGTATTATATTTTGTTAAAGTGTCCATAAAAATAAATTTAATATGTGTAAAATATTCTATATTGTAATCAAAGATCAATAAATAATGATATTTGTGAGTTGTTAGAAAACTCATGTATGGTAAATACCAAAATTAATTAAAATAAAGATTGTCTTGCCTGGTTGTAAATATAATTAATTGTTGAGGTAGTGGGTGGTCAGTAACAGGAAGAAAATTTATTGTATTTGCTATTTTATTTTTTTGAGTGTATTTTTGGTGAGGATGCCCTCTGGGATTTGGGAGGATATAATGGCTCAGATTCAACTTTTAGAGGGATGGATTTTTGAAGGAAAAGGAAGAAGAAGTTATGCAAATGGGAGGAGTAGAGGGCAAGAAGAGGAGTCTACATTTGATAGGAAAGCGCACACATGTTTGAACTCTTGTCTGTTCAACTTAGTAGATAATAGCCATAGGGCAAATATGATTGATGGATTGGATATTTGACTGTATATAAATATATCATAGAACCTAGATCCTTTACATCTGGTTATAAATGTTATCCATCTAAATAGAATAGTATTGATGCCATAAAGGCTATAGGTTAGAGCTTATTCTCAAGCTGTTATCTATCTACAAACACTATTATCTCATTATAGACCATGTAATTCTGGTTTTCTATGCCCTATTCCAAAGTTTCTTTTTGCACAGGCGACGAGGGTGTTGGCCAAGATTGAGAACTCTAGCTTTACACCTATCGATTGCATGTGACTGAAAGTTTCTAAAGCCTTTTCAACAGTTCCATTCTGTGCGTGTCCTATGATCATTGCATCTCATGAGATACATATCTGTCAAACTATTGTTGTGCCTTGATTATGCATTGCCATTTTGCCTCCATGTCTATTAGAGCTTTTCAAACATTAATATCTGCAAAAGATTCCCATTTCATCATGTTCTGATGGATGGCCGCACCTTGTTCAAAAGCTCCCATTTGAGCACACATAGAGAGGATGCTGGCAAAGATGGTGGAGTCATTTTACCTCTACAATTGCATTTGCTTGAAAGTTTCTAAAGTCTCATCACAAACCCATTTTGGTATGTACGCTGCAATAATTGCATTTCATGTTTTCCCTAAGGCATTTTGGCATCAATTCATGCGCTTACGCATGCCTTCACAATTTACATCCATGTGATTTGGGGTATTCACAACTGTAATGTTTGGTGAAATTTGCTTCCCATCTACCATCACTTTTACTTGAAAGTCTTTTTTTTAGCCTTTTCAATAAATCCCATTTGTGCATATCTTACGATTAGTGGATTCCATCGATGACATTATTTGGAGGCATTCTATCAAATAGATGACGTGTCTTCTCGGTATGTCCTCATTCTCATTCCTCTACTATCAAGATTTGATGGATGTCCTTGTCTCCCATTGTGGCATAGGCTATCAGGTTGTTGGCAAAGATTGGGGAAACATGCTTTACTATTGCCAACCGCCATTGCTTGAAAGTCTCTAAAGATGTCTCTATAGATCCATTTGTGCGTATGTTGTAACTATTGCATTTCATGATTCCCAAAGATGCCATCCCTTAAGGAAAACAACCACATTTCCTGCCTAGGCGTCAGACATTGCAAACCATTTTCTAGAGCTTTTACAACAACAATATTTGTCATAAATTATATTGTTTTTATATAATATCTGATAAAATTAGTTTATTAGAAGTTTCTTTTTTTAGAATTCTTTATTAGAAAGTTTCAGTTAGAAATCAATTTATAGAAAGTTCTATTCATTAAAATTTGTTTTTAGAAAGTTCATTTATTAGAATTCCATTTATCAAAAGTTCTACAAATTTCCAAAATTATCTATATATATATTATATTCAAGTATAAAATCAAATATTATATAAATTAAATATATATTTAACCTTTCTAAATTATGTTATTGAAATTTTATTGAATAGATTATTTGGTTTATTGAACGTTATTTTGGAACAGCGTAAGATAAGGAAAATTAGTGATTTAGTTTGTAATTGTTTTAATTCAATTAAATGAAAATTGATATGTTTAGAGATGTAAATGTTGATAAATTTAAAGTTAAATTAGTCTTGATTTTATTATGAAATTATAAGTTGAGATTTGATTATAAATATTTTATTTAGATAATTACTTTATTTCATGTTAAATTGTGTTATGCAAGTGAATTTGGTCGTTGGTTGTATTAGAGGTCAATGTGCATTCCAAAGGCCTAGGATGTTTATGTTTTGATTCTTTATATTGTGTGGATAGGTGTCTCGAGAAAATGATGCTAGGAGAGCATGATGTCTCTTGTTTATGTATGAGGACTTTGGTAATCATAAATGTCGAAGAATGTTATTTATTTTGAAGGGTTTGCTTCAATTGGAAGTATTGGGCAATGATTTAAGAATTGGTCCTTGTGGTTATGTTTTGTATGCAAGAGGGGGAATGCCTTGCATTATTTATGTATACTTGTCATTATGAGGGTCATTATCTTGTTGATAGGGTTTTCTAGATGTAGATAGGGGAGTGGCTTTCAATGTGGGGCTGGTGCCCAAAGTGGCTGCTAGGGTAACCTATTGGAAGTTGATAAACAAGTGATAACTTAATAATAAACTTAGGGGGCGAGGTAGTAAGTCACATTAAACAAGATAATCAGATGCCTCACCCATGCCTATAGTGCTCGTTCAAGCTAAGGAGGGGATGAGAAGGCTTGGTTGGCAAGATCAACTTCCTTATCCTCATGAAAGGAATGTTGGTTCCACATGTGT
Source organism: Cunninghamia lanceolata (assembly GCA_027924645.1). NCBI lineage: Eukaryota > Viridiplantae > Streptophyta > Pinopsida > Cupressales > Cupressaceae > Cunninghamia > Cunninghamia lanceolata. Next base: position 566,822 of record BSBN01000828.1, read on the forward strand.
CACCCTATGGGACCGTTGTCCAGTGAGACAATGTCAGGATAACCATAGATGGGGGCCGATGTCTAGTGAGAGACTGTTAGGATAACCTATGTCCGGACCATGCGATGACACTCTCCCTACTACACCCTAGCATTCCCTTTTTGTGTTCTTCCCTCTTTTGTTACGTCACTGCCTTTGGAAGTGATGGTTGAGTTACTTGTGATGTTCATTTTGACTTTGTTGTGTTGGAGTCCGGGGAAGTCCTTGCACCTGTCAGTTATTGTCTTCTTGACTGTTTCATGTTGTGGGACCTTATTGTTATCTCCTAGCATGGGGAGTGGACCTTCGGGTTTCACATGGTTGGGTGGTTGTGTTTTTATCTCCATTGGTTTGCTTGTTGCTGATCAGGTGCGAGAAGGAGGTATTTCTCGAAGCAGTTTTTAGATTTTGATCTAGCTCAAGGAGACAGATATTTATGTTCTTGTTTGGTAGATTCTTGTACTATTGTCTTGATGTATGTACTCCAATGTAATCAGAAAAGAGATATTGTAACAATGTAAATTTGTACTCCCTCTTGTAAAGAAAATTGTATTTGTACTTGTAATAATGTACTCAGGATCTCGATGTTTACTTATTTGATAATATATTATGAAAGAAATTTATGTGTTGATTCATTTGATGTTTTTGGATTTAGAATGAACCATGGTTGTTAGAACATATTAATATCTAGTAGTGCAGCCAAGGAATCCCTAGGGGATAAAGCTTAACCTAGATGTTATGAATAAATATGATTTACATTTCGTTGTTATTTCCTTCTTTTAAAAAAAATGGTCCTTTTGTATAGCATAGTTGAGTTGTTCCCTAGGGTTTCATGACAGGGTGTTATAGTGATGATTCATATGTTTCTTTGATTTTTGTGCTTTAAGTTTTTAGTTATGTTTCTTAAATCTGCCAAAAGTTAACTTATTAGTTATGTTGACTATAGTAGCCTACAATGAGAACAAATTCTTTGAATTATCATAGTATGTCGACTACATTCAAGATGAGAAGCTGGTGGTAAACTATTTCATCAGAGGGCTTAATCATAACATTGCAGGACCGGTACAATTATCTGAACCTACTACTATGAAGCAAGCAGTGGAGAAATTACTTATTGCAAAGGAGATCCAGTCGAAGCATCATAATCATGATCATGATCAAAATCTGTATCAACATCAAAATCACAATCAATTTTGTTCTTTTGCACCTCCTAGAGGTGGGGGTAGGGTAAACTCTTTTCCTACTAGATTAGCACCACAACAGTCACAACAGAGTCAGAAAGCAAAGTCAGCTCAAGGAGGTTTGGTCAGGTCTTGGCAAGTTCCATCACAAAGAGGAGATCAAAGAACTCAAACACAATTCATGCGATCATCTCACCCTCAACAGAGTTCTTGTGGTAGTTAGACTAGCTCTAGTAGATCAGTTTTTTAGTTTCTGGCACCACCTAAGGGTCCCTGTTATAGCTGCAGAGGTAGGCGACACATTACTCAGGAATTTTTTTAGAACAATGTAGCTTCAAGAGTTTAATAGGTGGCATCTTCAGAGCCTATGGTGGGAGATGTGGATAGATCACATTGAGTCTATAGCTATTGATAATCAACAAATAGACCATCAGACATCTATTATAGAGATCCCTAAAAAAATTGGTAAGGTTGTTGTCTCTGTACTTTTGATTCTAGAGCTACATATTCTTTTATTTCCCCATCCATAGTGGAGAAGTGTAGGCTTATAGTTGCTAAACAAGATGTTAATTAGGATGTTGAGTTAGCTTCTGGTGCTAGGATGTTTGTCAATTCTTTGGTTAGGGATTGCCAATTAGAGCCTAGCCCTTTTTCTACCAAAATAGATTTCAGGGTGATACCATTGGGGTCATATGATATAATTTTAGGTATGGATTGGATGAATGCTCATGAGGCCAAATTAGATTGCTGATACAAGTCTATAGAGTGTTTAGTGTAGGAGTACAATCAACACTGAGAGGAGGGGGTGAATCAATGTTGAGTCAAAAACCAAATTTTATAACTTTTCAAGATTGTTAATGATATTTATCAAAATTGAATTAAATACTTGAACAACCAAATATTAAATGATCAACCATATGCAATTAGTGAAGTAACACAAAACATGAGACCATAACACAAGATAACTAACGAGTGGAAAACCCTCCTGGGGTATAAAAACCACTCCAAAATGCCTCACCGGCTTAAGTACGAAAACTTCAACTTTTACAAAGTCTCATTGACTTATAATGGCCTTACTAGCATACTGAAAGTCTCACTAACTTTTGAAGATCTCACAATCTTGAAGAAAACACTTTGAGTGCAAATACAAGATATTTCAAGGGATTGCCTTGTTTCAATCAAACACAAAAACCTTATAGCATCCTTTTATCTTTCACAACAAATCCATTACATAAATGTGTTCTTCAATCTCTACACATCATCTGTCTGCACTAAAAACTTCTACGCCTTTCTACAAAAATACTAATTACCTCTGCAATTTCTTCTCTCTCAAAATCCATATTATTCTTCACAAATTGCACAAATACTAATGTAGATTAATAATAATAACTCCATCATTCTTGAATTAATGATAAAAGCTTCTTAAAAGGATCCTTTAGTCGGATATAGAAAGTTTCCGATCTTCTCTACAAAAAAGAAGATCACAAAGCCATGATTTTTGGCTTTTATAAAACAAAACCCATCAAATTTAGTAAGTTAGCCTGACCATTGGGCTTGAAGTGAAGTGTAAAAGGCAGCCACCCAATATTGTCTCTTGCCAACATTTTTTTTAATCAGCACCATTAGATCTTATAACCCGCCAAAGCTTTTAAAAACTTGGATGACTATGCGCTCTAGGTGATCGGGGTCAATCACAACATGATCTTAAACTCTCAGCAATATAACTTAAGTTATAAATTACCTTTCAAATTGGTCAACATCGATTTATAACAAAAAGTGACATTGTTAGGTGACAGGTAGTATTAGGGTATAGAGTATAATGTAGGGTTTTAGAAACATATTAGCTTTATAGGAATTGACAAACCCTAGACTCAAAAATACACATTGTCACTAGAACTTACAAACCCTAATATCACTATGTAGAATATCATGTTAGATAGACAAACATGATGAAGAAGATCTAAAAGGCATGATTTGAAGCATGGTAATGATCTTGTAAACTCCAACTCACTCAATCATGAAGCAATGAGGTCTGTCGTAAACTTCATCAACACATCAACTCAATGTTGTAACACAACACAAGATACTATCATCATATGATCCTTGCATGAAGCTGATGCAGAGGTCCTAAGAGGGATGCATGACACATCAAAGGTTTGACAAGTTATGAATCATGGAGGGGAAGATTCCCTTCATCAAAACTAATCTTCTTAGGCATTGAACTCTTGAACCAAGAGTCCTTTCATAGATATGACATCAAATGATTGATCTACTTGAGGGAAAATAAGTCAGGGCTTTAAGACACCCTAGACAACCTACTCCAACCAATGATTGGGGTCCTGCATACATGTAAGGGACACTTGCTTTACAGACCTCTCATACTCCTAATAGCCTTGAATTTGGGAACAACATTGAATAAATTTTGACCAAGACCCTTTTTCCACAAACTTTGACTAGTTTCAGATACCCTTTTGGAAGATACACAACATATGTCAGAGTGACCTTGGGTTGTTTTGGAAAATGTGGCCAAGAAATTGACTGCTACTACAGATAGGAGCCCTAATTAGCCTTGTTTTCTAAAGGGACTACCCTCAAATTGTCTCAGAGAATAAAGAAAACCAATTGAACATGTTGGACTAGTGTCAAAACCAAGGATTCAATAGGTTTTAGGTTTCCACAGTCGACTGTACAAATTCTAAGGTCTTAGGTTACCCAAAATGGCTTAATACATGGGTTTATTAAGCCTTAACTCACAAACTTCATGAAAACTCTATTCTCTCTTCTTGCCAATGTCCCAAATAACAAAAATGTGAAGGTACATATCCATTCCACTGATTCCATGATGAGGAGGAACAGTAGAATGGTCAAAATTCCATCGTTTCAACAATACCCTAGTTTAGGGTTCTAACAACTAGTCTGCATAAAACCTCTTATAACTTCCCTCAAACTCAATGTCAAGATCCCAAACTAGGCTTGCATTAAAGCTAACATAGTTCCCTTTCAATCCAATACCCTATGGAGTCATGACAGTTCCATACTAGCAAATTGTACGGTCTGTTCCAGCAAGAAACACAGAAAAATGTAGGAAAAACAGAATTCTTCTTATATATTTGTCCTTGAAAACCTTCATCATGCTTTCCAATGACCATGATGAGGTTTATAAAAATGTCTACATCTTCCCTAAGCAGTTTGGGTTGATTTGGCAACTGAAAACTGCCACTGCCCTTTCAAACTACCCATTTTTGTCACCTTCTTACAATGCAAATTAGTGTATTTGTTTACAATGTGGATAATCCCTTCACAAGATCATTCCCAACTCTTCTAATATAGTTCCTACATGCCATGAATGGCTACAAACATGAAAAACATGAAGTTCACTCAATCCTTACAATTATGGATTACATGACTATAATTGACCATTTTAAGACTTGACTTGTCTACCTACCATAATTGGCACCAAGGCCTTACAAGGTGACTACCAAGATTTCAACATGCTTCAAAGTGACCTTATTACATTCCACAAAAGGTCTTCAAGACCTATTGAAACACAAACCAAAATATAACAAGAAACTCAATATAGGCCTCTTGGACCTATGGGTGCCCTTGCACCAGAAGCACTCATGTTATGAAGACACCCTAGCATTATGTAGAGGCTATAAATGAATGTGTCATGAAACACATCAAGTAAGCGTAGAAAGAGAGAACCTACAATTTGCATCAAGTCAAGCATCAACACCTTTGCCACTATGAGTGAACCTACCACTGTGAATTAACCCCAACTTTGCATGACAACTTTGCAAGACAACAATGATCAACCTTGATGACTAAGCATTATACACAACTCCTTGTTTCAACAAAGATCAACAAAGATATTGCCATTCACCATGAAGACAACATATCCTTTTTGACATCGATAAAAAGACAACAAAGCCATTTCAACAAAACTCCCCCTTTATCTTTGGCATTGATGTCAAAATAATTTTGCAAGAAGACCACCTGTCTCACTTGTCTCTGCCTTTTTGACACTTAATGTCAAAGGCAAAGATAAAAGCTATTGATTGATTAGATAATAACCTAATCACAGAATTGCAAAAATAGTATATCTAATTTAGAAATGTAGATCCCCTGACATGTATGTATTGTCACTGTATGTACTATCACTATCATTGTCATGTAGATCCCCTAACATCTATACATAGCAAGAAACCATTGTCACTGTTTGCAAAAAAAAAAAATTGATACAATCCCCTCTGTCAAATGTTTGACAGTGAAAAGAACTCACTATCATGAAAAATTTGTCTTTAAATATATACAATGCCTTCAACAAAAGTCCACTATGCCATTGATCAATAAATTTGGTGCAAAATATTGTCCCATTTTGGAAGTAAAACAGTGATATAAAGATTGTAATACAGTCAATACAAAAAAAAATGTTTTCCATTAGAATAAAAACACTGTCAATATACTCTGTCATATAGTCCTACTATCATAATATTTTTCTCAAGATTATCCATTGATTTCTCTATCAATATGACAAAATATTAGCCTTATAGATCTTGCAAGTTTCATATACATAAGAAATCATACCATGATTTTTTTTTTTAACAATGAATCCATCCATGTGAACTGATAATCAGACCTATAGTTTTAACAAAAGATTGTATCTTTATCTGCAATCTTAAGGATCTGCAACTTCATCAACCAACTAAAACTTTGACAAATAGATGAAATGACCACCACAATCTTTACAATGGAAGAAGCCATAGTCTTCTTCACCATGAATACTGACACCATGAGGATTGTCCAACTATCTACACCTCCATTTTATACACAAACTATCCTGTACCTTGTAAAAATTGTCAGACAACTTACTCAAAAACTTGAACAAAGAATAAAACTTCAACACAATTTGAATTCAGGACTTCATAAGGATATTTACAACCACTCCCCCTGAATCCAATATTTCAGAAACTCATTAAAGAGAAGCAAAAGATAGAACCCCAAGCCTCTATCTCAGGGATTCAAACACCTCCTTAGGCAATTGTTTTGTGAATATATTAGCCAATTGATCATTTGTATGCACATAATCCAATACCACTTCATTTGCAATCACCTTTTCCCTTAGAAAATGATATCTAATGGCTATATGTTTAGTCCTAGAATGCATAATTGGATTCTTGGACATATTGATAGAACTTGTGTTATCACAAAGAATGGATACAAGTTTTGTTACCTCCACCTTGATGTCTTGAAGTGATTGTACCATCGAACATACTTGTGTACAACATGTAGATGTTGCAACATACTCAGCTTCAGCAGTAGATAAAGAGACACACTCTTGCTTTTTACTATGCCATTTAACCAATCTACCACCAAGAAAGAAGGTTGCTCCACTTGTGCTCTTTCTATCATCAGGACAACCTGTCCAATCAACATCTATATATGCAAGAAGAGTGAAGTCATTGTGTTTAGGATACCATAAACCAAAATCAAGAGTACCCTTAACATATCTAAAGATTCTCTTAACAACAATTAAATGAGATTTCTTAGGACAAGCTTGGAATCTTGCAACTAAACAAACTACCTACATGATATCAGGGCTAGAAGTAGTGAGATACAATAGGTTGCCAATCATAGATCTATACAAGGACTACTCTACCTCAGGTCAATCATCATTTTTACTTAGTTTATGCCCTATTTCCATAGGAGTACCCAATGGTTTGCAATCATCCATTTGAAATCTCTTAAGTATTTCTTTGGCATACTTATTTTGTGAGATGAAAATCCCCTTTTCAAGCTAAGACACATGTAAACAAAGGAAGAAAGACAACTCTCCAAACATAGACATTTCAAATTTTAGCTTCATGATGTTAGGAAATGAATGACTCATATCATCGTTGTTACTTCCAAAAATGATATCATCAACATAAACCACAACAACCAAGATATCCTAACCTTTGGTTATGTAATACAAATTGCTATCCACACCTCCTTTAGTGAATCCTTGCTCTTGTAAATACTTATCTAGCCTGTAGTACCATGCTCTTGGGCTTGTTTTAAGCCATACAAAGTCTTTTTCAATCTATATACATGGTCTAATTTGTCTTTGCATTCAAAACCTTCCGGCTGCTCCATGTAAACCTCTTCTTCAAGATCACCATTTAGAAAGGCTAATTTGACATCCATTTGGAACACCTTGAAATTCTTATAATTTGAAAAGGCTAAGAAATTTCTTATTGCTTCTAATCTAGCCATAGGTGCAAAAGTTTCATCAAATTCAATTCCTTCAATTTGAGAATAACCTTTGCAAACCAATCTAGCTTTGTTTCTAACAACTTTACCTTTGTCATCAAGCTTGTTTCTAAATACCCACTTTGAACCAATGACATTCTTACCTTCAGGTCTTGGTGTGCAAACTCCCATGTTTTGTTCTTTTCTATTTGATTTAACTCCTCTTCCATAGCTTTAATCCAGGCTTCATCTTTGTTGGCCTCAACATAACTCTTTGGTTCCATTTCTAATATCAAACACACATGTGCTTGATTATTTGCAGAAGTAAGCTTTCTTCTTGTTGACACACCACTCTCTTTATCCCCAATGATCAACTCATGAGGATGATCTCTTTGATATGCCTTCGAAGGAGTTTTGGTCTTAGTTTCAATAGGTTTTTCAGGAGCTTCTTCTTCTACTTGAACTTCTTCTTCCTTGTCTTGAAATAGTTGTACAAATGTCTGCAAATTCTCATCCACTTTAACATTAGTACTTTCTATGATTCTTTTGAGTCTTTTATTAAAGCATTTATATGCTTTTCTATGTGTAGAATAACCCAAAAAATACCCCCATCACATCTAGACTCAAAGCTTCCCAAATTATCATTTTCTTTCTTAATGTAACACTTACTTCCAAAAATTTTAAAGTAGCCAACATTTGCTGACCTACCATACCAAAGTTCATAAGGAGTATAATTTAATTTTACCCTTAATTGAACTCTATTTAGAGTATACACTATTGTATGGACAATTTCTCTCCAATAAGTATTGGGCAAATTTGCATCATGAAGTAAGGTCCTTGCCATCTCCTTTACAATCCTATTCTTTCTTTCAGCTACTGCATTCTGTTGTGAAGTTCTAGGAGCTAAAAATTGCCTTTTTATCCCATGTTTTTCACAATATTCTTCAAACTCCTTAGAAGTATATTCTCCTCCATTGTCTGATCTTAAACATTTGAGCTTGAAATCATATTCTTTTTCCACTATCTTCTTGAAGATACTAAATCTTTCAAAGGCTTCTAATTTATGCTTCAAGAAAATTACCTGGGTCATTCTGAAAAAATCATCAATAAAGAGCATAAAATATTTTTCACCTCCTGAAGCTTTAGTCCTTGTAGGATCACACAAATCTGAATGAACAAGTTGGAGAGGTTTAGAAGTAAAATGCTCTTTAGATTTGAAGTTGACCTTAGTTTGCTTACCCAATTGGCATTCTTTGCATGTGGTGTTTCTTGTCTTGGAAATGTGAGGCATATTCCTTACATTGTGATTATTGTTGATCCTCTCAAGATTGTCAAAATTTACATGACCAAGTCTCCTATGCCACAACAGATTTTCTTCAAATTGGCCCTTGAAACAAATATGACCATCTACACTTCTATTTTTAGCTTCATGAAGATTGTAGATGTTACCACTTGTTCTTAACCCTGCTGCAACAACCTTTCTTGATTTCTTTTTAATTTCAGACCCATGAGCATCAAAAATCACATTGAAGCCATTATCACAAATTTGACTAACACTCAATAGGTTATGTTTCAAGCCCTCAACAAAGTAAACATCATGTAATGGAGTTTTATTATCTAGAAGAATTGTACCTTTTCCTTTGATCATGATGCAATCATTATTATCAAACATAATTGATCCTTCAGCAATGTCTTCAAACTTGATAAATTTATCTTTATCTCCTGTCATATGATTGGAATAGCCACTATCTATTACCCATTGATCCTTCTTCTTGGCATGTAAAGCAACTTGAATAATCATAGCTTTCATCTTTGGTCTCCAAAAAAACACTTTCTTATCATCATTTGAAAAAGACATTTTTGAAAGAGAATTCAATCTATTTTGCTGCCCTTTCATGTTAGTCTTACAAAATTTGGCTATGTGTCCATAGTTATTGCAATTAAAGCACTTCAATCTTCTCAAGAACACAAATGGATTTCTTGCCAAGAGATTTGCACTTCTTCTAAAACCAAATTTGCACTTGCTTTGTGCCCAAACCTGTTGCAACAAAAATAATAACCAACAAAATGCACATTATGTTGGCAAGAGACACTACTTTACATGATAAGTGTTGTCATTGATGGCAACTAAGACTATTCCACTCATCCACATAACATAATTTGTTCATACTAGATGTCAGGATCAAAATTTATCTAAGTCTGGGTAGCCAGAAACAGAGCATGTGACAAGGTCTAGTATCTTGGTCTAGATCTCTCTGGTGGTAAATTAGAGTATGTTGTGGATATGAAGGAGTCATAAGGATTGTCAGGACAATCTAAATCTAGAATTTTAACCTCTGGTAATGAAGGATTCAAAAGTTATCTGCATCTGAGTATAGGGTTATAGTTTGATAATGTAGACAGTAGAAGAACATGCTGACCTTGTAATTGATCTTAGTTCCAGATAAATGGAGTTGTCAGTTGGACAATTTGTGATGATCAGTGATAGTGGCTGACATGATTGATGATTTGTAAATGCAAGTTTTCATCCACGTTACAAGTTATGCATGGATTTAGCCAACAGAGTAGAGTCTTCAACAAAGTTCTAAGTGATCTTGAAGCCGAATGAAAAGTGATTGAATATCATGATGCTAATATATAGCCAATGGATTTAAGTGATTTCGATGTGTGTGTGTGTGATGCGACTATGGAGAAAATGTGAAAAGGGTAGAGAACTAAGGTTTGGATGATAGAAGAATAGTAAATAGGGCAGAGTGAAGATGAAATGTGTAAGATCAGTATTTTGTACTTAACTGGAACTAAATTCTTTCATTAGTAGATGTTATTCATCAATTCAAACTTCTTGTTATCCTCTTGTAATCATCTTTGTAGGCAGTGAGGCTCTATTGAGTAGTGAGCTCTGGGCAATGAGCCCAAATGCATGTGCATTCCCATTTGTAAAATACTTTTAACAGAATATTAATCTTTGTGGGTTAACCCCCACCGTGGTTTTTCCTTTAACTGAGTTTCCATGTTAAAAAACTTGGTGTTAAGTGTGTTATTGTGTTGCTGCTCATATGTTTATGATTCTTATTTTTCATGGTTAAATTATTGATCTATTGTTAAGTGGTAAAAGGAAGAATTAACTATAGAAAGTATTGAAGTTTTGAGACAACTGATTCACCCCCCCTTAGTTGTCTGCCCTAATTCCAACAATTGGTATCAGAGCAAGGTTCCTTTGAAAAGTTTAACAGCTTGAGGAAGATCAGGGAAAGCAATAAAATGGATGAATACAACCTCCAAGGATAACTTAAACTCGCATTAGAAGATCTTGAGCAGTCTAGAACAGAAGCCAAAGAGCTGCAAGAGGACCTTAAAAATGCTGAAGACTTCATTGAGACCTTAAAAGCAAAATTGAACAAATCCAATGACAAGAGGAAGGAGCAACCTCTTCAACTGGCAAATCATTATGAAGACAACGACAAGGACAAGGCCTTGAAAGAGAAAACAAAAGAATGTGAAAAGTTAGCTAAAGAAGTTATTGTCCTAAAACATGAGATGGAATCTAGTGTGATGAGGCTAACCAAGGAAATTGAAGATAGGAAGAAAATTGAAGAAGACCTAAATCAAAATCTGAAAGAAAGAATTGAAGAATGTTGCAGATTGGATGGAATAGCTGGCCTCCTAGAGTCTAATCTACAAGAAAGCAGAGAGAATAAGAAAGAACCTGAGAGACAAATTGTCATTCTCATACATGACCTAGAAGTTGCAAATGAATACAAGGAGAAGTTCAAGATAAGCTCAGCTAAATTTGAAGCACTACTTCAAGGTCAGAAAAGGGGTGATGACAAGAATGGTCTTGGATATGAGAAAGGTGAAAGCTCTAGATCTGGACAAAGAAACTTTCAACCAAGGAATAGGAGAAACAAACCTAGAAGACCTCCTATAAGATAGCCTAATGCTCAAAGATATCCATCATTCAATGGAAATTGCTTTAAATGCAATAAATTTGGTCATAAAGCTACTCAGTGCAGAAGTAGAGTAAATCAAAATGGTCCATCCTTCTCTGGTCAATGCTTCAAATGTAAGAGGTATGGTCATAGATCAAATGAATGTAGAAGTATGATAATGAATAACTCTAGAGGAAATGGCAACTCTTTCAATGGTTACTGCTTTACTTGCAGTGGATTTGGACACATGGCTAATCAATGTAGATCACGAGAAAATCAAGTATATAAGAAAAGAAATGTTGTGTTTTTTAATTGCAATAGATCTGGTCATATTGCAACATTTTGCAAAAGTAGGAATAATGAAAGAAGAGGTCCAGCAAATAGAAAAGTGGATCAGCAGAGACAAGACAAAGGCAAGGGAAAAATTGATGTGAATGAGATCCAGAATGAAATCAGTAAGACATGGGTCAAGAAAAGTGTTGAGAATAATAATAATGGGTTCACACCAGGATCTGGTGCTGATAATTCCTCTGGGAATTGAATTAGGGGCTCTGGTACAATGAGAGAAAATAATTTGGATTATTATACATCATTTGAAAGGATTTTTAGAAGATAAAAAGTGGATATGACGATTTGCGGAACAATTGAAGATCGACTGTATGCAAAAATAGTGTAACCGGATGTGTTAGGGCAGAGCATTTATTATAAAGGAAAATTAGGTTTTATGGAGCATAAAAAGGTCATTCATTCCTCATTTGAGTCACTTTGCACCCGAAGAAAGCAAGAAGAATAGTGTCTGAACTGAGATTACAAATTGAAGTGTGACCAATGAATTTATCTGTTAACCCTAATCTTGTGAAAAAGGTATTTATATGCGAAGCACTAAACTTGTACTCTTTTTGCAATGGCTACACCTTTGGTTGTTGACATTAATGAAAGACCTTGACCAAAATTTAAGAAGCATCCTCACAAATCAATAGAAGTTGACCCATTAGGTGCTTTTTCAAGTGTTCCATATGGTGTGCTACATGTTGAAGATATTAGGGGTTATATTCATGCGAAGATAGATGAATTTGGGGACTCAAGGTATGTAGATTTGTTTGAGAGTCATCTCAAGGATGAAAATCCTAACCTTAAACCTGAGTATAAGGCACTACTTGATAAACATTTTATTCAGATTATGGGGTTTCCAACATTTAATGAAGATGAGTGGGTCCGGTATGTTTTGAATCGGATGCATGATGAATTCATATGGTTGTTAAAACCATTCAAGATTACCAAGGATACTATCAAAATTGTGACTAGGTTAAACTCAACCAGTGGATTACCCATGTTAAAATCTGTGAAAAACCAAACTGTTACTGATGCAACTGGTGCAAAGTTCGATAAGAGGGCTATGACCATAAATGACATTATAGAACCAGATGTGAAGTTTGCTTCCATGGTGATTGGCTACAAGATCTATCACTCTAGTAGAGAGAATTCAGTCTCTAGAACTACCATATATGCAGCATATCAAATGTTGAAGGAGAATGTAGATTATGACCTATGTGAGCTATTACAGAACCAACTAATTGAAAACTTGAACAAAATCAAGAAAAATAAGGAAAACACTTTTAAATATGGTACATCAGTTCTATGCTTGTTTTTATACTATATGAATGAAGTATCTGGAGTAAAGGGTGTTCACTCGACTAATGATGAGCTAGTTGCCATTCAGATCAGAGATCATCTTTGCAGCATTGGTGATCATAAAGCTCAGAAAACTACAATCTAGGGATACTTCAAGAATTTTTACAGTATGATGCATTCAAGGGAAAGAATCCCTAAATCAATTATTGAGAAGTACAAGAATGAAATATGTTTTATGGTTGACACTGATCAGTGCTTAATGGAAGTAGTGGAACCCAGAACTATTTGCATCTTGCCCATGGGGTATGAAGTAGAAGGAAAAATCTTGAATATGTATGCTCAACATCTTCTAAGCAAGCAAAAGACACAACAGTTGAGAGATTTGGGACATATGAGAAGCTAATTTTAAAACTGCATACTGAGCTCAGAGAACCTGAAACCAACAGAAAAGTAAGGAAAGAAGTTGAACAGTTGGCCAAGAATCTAGGTCTCACAAAGGAAGCTGTGAGGCAATTCAAGGAAAGAACTAAAAAGGCAGAGAAGGAGAAGAAAGATAAGAAACAAGGAAGTGCTCTGGTAGAATCCTCCTCCACATTGAGGACTACTAGAAGCTCTACTGCTACCCCTGTTCCCCCAAAACCTGCCAATCTTGAGAAACTGGATGGAAAATCATTAGGAGAAGAAGGGAAAAGAGTAAAAATAAAACCCACAAGAACCTATAAGAGCAAAAAAGTCAGTGTAGAAGAAATATATTTAGATGCTGAGGTAAAGGAGTTGAAAGCCTCTGGAACAAAAGCTACCAAGGTGACTAAGGAGATGCCCTCCAGAAGCAAAAGGGCAAGCAAAAGGTAGAAGACATATACATATGTTGAGAAGCTGACACTTTTTGTGGAAGATGTAATAAAATTAGTCACTGTGGATGGAAATTTGAAACCCATGATTAAATTCTATGATGAATACAATGATACAGATAAGAGGGTGTTAGAGGAAACATCTATTAGATATCTGAATATCTATAATAAGGCCCTGATTGAAATAACTTCTGGGATCCCTCCAAGTCTTGCAAACATTTTGGAGTTGAGGAAAGAAAATGTAAAAAGCAAGCATATGGAGCTTAGAGAACATGTATTGATAAAACTATGCCCTCATATCACTCAAGTTCAAATGAATTTAGGAGCAAGAAGAGAATGAACAAGCTGATGCTTGGAGAATTGGACCAAATAGTTAAAGAAACACAGGAAATACTTCTAAGTGTATTAAAGAGACACAATCTTCCATTTGTTGAGGGGACTGATGATGGGATTGATTCATCAATCCCAGATATTGAAAAGATGAAAAGTGATGAGCAACAAACTAAGGTTGATGACTCCTATGTTTCAAAAGAAGAACAAATAAAAAAAGAAGATATAAAGATGGTGGATCAAACTGATGATGTAGGAGATAGTCTAACTTCTCTTGATCAATCTGAAAAAGAAGATAATGTTGAGAGTATTGCTGCTACACAAGATCCTCAAGAACAAATTGCAAATAGTGAGGTCAAAGGAAAGAATCTGACTGTAGAAAACACAAAAAAGGGTGAAGAAGAGGGTAAAGAAGACAAGGTAGAAGAAGATGGTGCAAATGTTAATGCACCGACACAAAAAAAATTTGATGCTGAGAAATCTCAAGGAAAGGAAGGTGGTTCAGGAATTGTGGCAAGAGACACTTCAGATGTAGTAAAAAGTCTCTTGAGTGAAGAGATGCTTGAGTTTGATGAACCAGAGCTGTTTCAAGGACCGATCAATCTAGATGCTCTCTCTCCAATTCAAGTAATGAAGATAGCATGTTTCACATAAGCCAAGGCAAGAGAAAATATGTTGAAATCTCACATTGAGGACAGTGAGCTGCTAGGCCTTACAACTAGAGTATTGGAGAAGATAATGCCAACCTTCTAGAAGAATCCATCTGACTCTCCCTTTGGACATCTGAAGAATCTTGTAAACTCTGTAAGTACACATTTTGAGTCTTTTGATAAGTCTACAAAGACTAAAGTTAGGAATGAAATTTTGGATAAGAAATTTAGTGAAATAAAGAGCCTAATAGGGAATGAAAGGATGATACTTGGTATCAGTATAAAGAGCATTCAAAATGCTCTAAGTGATGGAGGTGATATATACAAATTTTTTCTATCTTGGCCCAAAGTTAGTGAGGATATTGAGAAGAAGATAAAGAAGCAAGAACAAAAATTGTCAAATCTATCTCAAATTTTTGATCCTCTGACAGTTTCTCCTATAAGTCAAGAATTCAAGTAATCAGTGTGATCGATGAAATAAAGAAGCTTGTTAAAGAAAAAGGCAATATTGTGAAGAGAATGTGTGAGCTCTGGGGATTGATTGCCCCCAAGTTAGATACAATGTTTAAAGCATTATCAAAAGCTCAAACTGTAGTTTAGACAAGTGATCCTTCAGATCTGACAAAGGCAGAAGCATACACATTTCTACTGAGTGGACACATCTCAATTTTGGATGGCATGAAAAGAAGTTGGGCCACTGAACTTGAGCAATTGAAAAGTAGTTTTGTAGATATTCTCAAGTTCATGTAAATATAACTTAATTATTGGGTGTACATATGCGGCACTGTATACAAAAGTTTTGAGAATTTTGTCTTGTGGACCCCATCCTTTTCCATTGATGTCAAAGGGGGAGTGAAGAACAGTGAAAAATAAAGAATCCAACAAAGGGGGAGCTCTGGAATCAGTGGAGAGCATACGAGTATAGAGTAATGGGTGTTGGCAAGAGACATTATGTGTCTTCATTATTGTTGTCATTGATGGCAACAAAGTTTATCCCACACATCCGTAGCACATAATATGTCTTTACCAGAAGTAAGATTGAAGAGGGTTTTGGTCTGGTGAACAAGAATAGAGCATGCAGCAAGGTCTGACAATCAGGTCCGGATCTCTCAGAGGGTGTAACTCAGCAAAGTGCGGACTTGGGAAATTTAATAGGAGTATCATGTCTACTATATTCCAGAGATTGAGTCTCCATTGATGAAAGAGTGAAAAGATATGAGCATCTAAGTGTTGGGTTCCTGAAAGGCAGAGTAGACTAAGGAAGAACTAACTGGTAGAGTATCAGACTTTAGTCTAGATGAGAAATTGATGGTGATCATGCTTTTTGAGGGATCATTCATGGTTGGTCAACATGATTGATGACTTCTATGTCTATATATTTTATACGCATCACATATACGCATGACTAGAAAGATGTTGAAATCCTTGGTGCGGATATATATACTAGATGGATTTCGGTATGAAGGTGTGTGTGTTGAGAAATATAGTACGAAAAAGGGCAGAAGGAAGTGTGGAGGCAGCAATACAAGTCCAATATGTGACAGAACAACAACACTAAAGAAGAGAAAGTATGAAGTGTAGTACATCAGTATATTGAACCTAACTAGAACTCAACCTCAGCATATGTGGATGCCTCTCTTCAATTCAAACATCTGGTTACCTTCTATATCTTTGTAGACAATGAGTCTCTTGTAGGCAGTGTGCCTCTTGTGAGCAGTGTGCTCAAGCAGTGAGCCCTAATTGGCATGTGCCATTTTGTACTTCTTATTCTTTTAACAGAGAATACAATCTTGGGTTAGTCACCCTGTGGTTTTTCCCTTAACATGGTTTTCCACATCAAATTATTGTGTTATATGTGTTGATTTTATTTCTACTCTTATGGTTATATATGTTTATATGTTTTGATGTTGTACTAATTGTTAAAGAAGAACATAAACTTAAAATATTTAAGATAACTGATTCACCCCCCCTCTTAGTTATCTACCTTATTTCTAACAATTGGTATCAGAGCTAAGTTCCTCTAAACAGAGCCTAACAGCTTGAGGAAGATCTGGAAATCTCAATGGATATGTATGGTATGAGGTAACAACTTCAATCTGCCCTTGATGATCTTGAGAAATCTCACTCTGAAGTCAATAACCTGAGGGAAAGACTCAAACAAGCTGATGATTTCATAAATGAACTCAAAGAAAAACTAAGTATCTCTGTGAAAAAGAGAAAGGAACTACTTCAACAATTAGCAAGTCAAAGTGAAGCCAATGATACTAATGAAGATCTGAATGAGAAAAACAAGTTATGTGAGAAGCTATCAAAAGAGGTCATTATGGTGAGACATGAAATGGAATCAGGGGTTATGAAATTCACCCAAGAAATTGAAGAGCAAAGAAAAATTGAAGATAATCTAAAACAATCTCTCAAGGAGAAGTTAGAAGACTGCCACAAAATGGATAGAATAATCAGGGATCTAGAATCTGATCTTGAAGAAGCTAGAGATAATGAAGGACAACTTGAGAATCAGATAGACACTCTTAAAAGGGATCTTTAAACAACAAATGAATACAAAGAGAAATTAAAGATAAGCTCTGCTCAACTTGAAGTTCTTCTTGAAAGCCGAAAGAGGGTAGATGACAAGCATGGCTTGGGGTATGAGAAAGGTGAAAGCTCCGGATCAGGTCAGAAGAACTCTAGATCAGGAAATCGAAGGAACAAGCCTAGAAGACCTCCAGTAAGGCAACCAAATGCTCAAAGATATCCATCCTTCAATGGATACTACTACAATTGCAATAACTTCGGTCATAAAGCAAATCAGTGCAGAAGAAGAATGAATTAGACTAATTCATCCTTCTCTGGACAGTGTTTTAACTACAAAGGTATGGTCACAAATCTCATGAATGTAGAAATATGCAAATAAAAAATTCATTCAATGGTAGATGCTTTGCATGCAATAGAATGGGACATATGGCTAATCAATGCAGATCAAGAGGATATTAGTCAAATTTGCAAAGAAATGTTATTTGCTATAATTGTAATAGATCCGGTCATATTGCCAAATTCTACAGAAGTAAGAATCAGGATAAAAAGGGTCCGGTACATCATAATCAAAATCAAGACAAAGGAAAAGGAAAAGTGAATACAGATGAAGTTCAAAGGGAGATGAACAAGATTTGGGTAAAGAGAAGTACATAAAATGTTGGGGATGGATCCGTACCAGAATCTAGTGCTGATATTCCTTCCAAAAACTAAATAGATGAGCTTTGGCTCAGGGGGAGTCATAACGGAAAATAATTTCCCCTAGCCAGTCAATCAGTGCCTGAAATTGGCACATGGAAAGTTGTAGATTAAAGGGTTCTCAGAGAAATATCTAAATAACCCTCAGTAAAAATATGAAAGATCCGCAAAGGGGTTAAAAGAGGTTAATCATCCAAGATTGATCTAGTTTGATAGTCATTCGATAAAAGCAGGACTCTCACAATTAGATCCGCTATGATTCTAAATTGAAATATCTTGATCTGCGGATAAGTGGAATGATTGGAGAAAGGGAGATACATTGTCAATTATCACCAAGAATAATTCTAAGTGTATCTCAGTGATTCTAAAGGATCTCTCTTAGAACAAGGTCAGAACAAGGGAACCATAATGACTTAAGGTGTGCATTTATTACAATATGAAATTAGGGATTGTGCTGAAATATAAGTGTTCTTTTATTTGCACATTTGCACTCGAGAAGAAGAAAGAAAGAGCTCTACAAACAAGATTGCTTCAACCCTCTCAAAGATCAACTGCAGAATATGATTCAACCAGCAATCTTTTCTGGATCATATCGTGAACCCTAGAAGGGTTCTCTGAATCTTTTGTAAGATGGCTACTCCAAATGTTGTTAAGATCACTAATAGGCCATGCCCTAAGTTCAAGAAACATACTTACAAATCCCTAGAAGTTGATTCCTTAGGCACCTTCTCTAGCATTCCTCATGGGGTTCTACATGTAGAATATGTTAGAGTATACATACACGCCAATATTAAGGAATTTGGGGAATCCAAACTGATGGATATCTATCACAAGCAATTAATAGATGAAACATTTGAACTTAAACCTCAATACAAGGCCATCTGGGATAAGCATTTTGGACATTGCATCCACTTTCCCTATTTTGCAGAGGATGAATGGGTCTGGTATGTTCTTTGCAGAATACATGACAACTTCATGTGGTTGATGAGGCCATTCAAGATAACAAAAGATGTCATTAGGGAAGTAACCGGTTTGCACCCATTCAGTGGGTTGTCTGCTCTCAAATTGGTCAAGAACCAAATAGTAAGTGAGGCTACCGGATCAAAGTTTGACAAGAGAGCAATGACAATAGAAGATATCACTAATCCAGATATCAAATTTGCCTCTATGATAATTGGCTACAAAATATATCATTCCAACAGGGAGAACTCTGTATCTAGAACTATAATTTATATTGCATATCAAATGCTAAGGGAAAATGTAGACTATGATCTATGCGAACTTCTTATGAGCCAACTATTAGAAAATTTGCAAAAAATAAAAAAGGATAAGAAGAACTTATTTAAGTATGGTGGCCTAATACTATGTCTCTTCTTTTACTATATGAATGAGCTACTTAGAACAAGTGGCTGGGTATGGCAAAATGACAGACCGGTTGCCATACAAATTGAAGATTATATGTATGGGATTAGTGATGCCAAGGCTCAAAGCACAGTACTCTAGGGATATTTCAATACCTTCCAAAGTATGATGCGAGCGAGAGAAAGAAATCCTTAGACAATAGCTGAAAAATATAAGGATACAGTGTGTTTTATGGTAGACACTGATCAATGCCTAATAGAGGGAGTAGAGCCCAGAATAGTCTGGATTATGCCAATGGGCTATGAGGTAGATGAGAAAATCCTAGAACTACATGTCCAACATCTACTGAGTCAGCCTAAGGACCTTGAGGCAGAAAGGTTTGGCACCTTTCAAGAATTGAGTGTGAAAATTCATGTTGAGCTAAGACAACCGAAGATGAAAAGAAAAGTGAGAAGAGAAGTAGAGGAAGTTGTCAAAAGATATGGCATTTCAAAAGAGGCAGTTGATGTAAATAGAGAGAAAGTAGAAAGAACAAAGAAAGAGAGACAAGATATAAAAAAAGAAAGTGACCGGTGCAAGCCCCCTCCCGGACTAGATCCTCCAAGAGCTTTGCACCTACCACTTGTAAGAGCTCAAGATCCCCTAAATTGGAAGCCAAGACATCCGGTAAGGGAGAAAAGAGAACAAAAACTAAGGCCACAAGGTCCTATATAAGCCAAAAGGATGATGAAGAAACAAAGACCGATGAGGAAGTTAAGAAAATGAGGAAGAAGAAGAAAACATCAGGTGAATCATCTGCTGGTGCAAACAAAGAAGAAGAGGTAGAAGAATTTGTTGAAAGGCCTAGTCTCTCTATTGATGATATCATCAAGGCAGTCACAATAGATGGGAATCTACAACCAATGACAGAATTCTATGATGAGTATAGTGACACAGACAAAAGAATCTTGGAAGAAGCTACAATTAAGTACCTAAACATTTATAATAAAGCATTCATTGAAATCATCTCTCTAATTCCCAAAAGTTTATAGAAGGTACTTGGACTTAGAAAAGACAATGCCAAGGAAAAATATTTGGAGATCCGGGAACAGATAGCTATTTAGCTCTATCCTTCCATTACTCCAAAACAAATGAACATGATCTTCAAGGACTCCAAGGATGAGTTCCGGAGCAAAGCTAGAATGAACAAACTTATGCTTGGAGAGATAGATCAGGTAGCAAAAGAGACAGAAGACATCCTCTGGAATGCCTACAAGAGATTTAATCTTCTTGTTATAGAGGACATAGATGATGAACCTTCTGCCATGGATGACGAAGGACTAAATCTATCAAAAGAAGAATCTATTGAGAAAAATACAGAAGAGCCAAAAGAGATAGGTGAGGAGATGACTAAGGACCTGGATTCCTCTATTCTAGAAGAGGAAGTCCATGAAGAAGTAAATATCTCTCTTCCGGACCCCCCTGTAGACTCTAGAACTAAAGGAGAAGAAAGAAAAGAGGAGAAAGTAAGTCAAGAAGAGGAGAAAAAGGGAAGAGAAGAAGAACAAATAGAGAAGATCTTTGAGGATAGATCTGAGGCTACAAAAGGAAAGAAGTCTCTGGCAAGAAACACTATAGAAGCAGTAAAGAATTTCTTGACCAAAGAATTGATCGAGATAGATGAACCGGAATTCTTCCAAGTACTACTCAATTTTGACTCCCTCTCTCTGGTCCAGACAATGAAGGTAGCATCTTTTTCTCAAGCTAAAGCAAAAGAAAAGCTTCTGAAGTCTCACATGGAAGACTATGACCTGATAGAGATTGCATCCGGTGTGCTAGAGAAAATCATGCCATCCTTCCAAAAGGATCTTCCGGCCTCCTCATCTGGTAATATGAAATCTCTTGTTAATTCTATTAGCACACATTTTGATTCTTTGGAGAAATCAACAGAAGTGAAAGTCTGGAAAGAGTTTTTGGGTAAGAGATTCTCTGAAGTACAGGGACTCATAGAAAATGATAGGAGAAATCTGGATATTAGGATAAAGATCCTAGAAAATGCTCTTAAAGATGGCGGAGAATTATATAAATTTTATTTATCTTGGTCCACAGTGACAACATACATTGCAAAGAAGGTGGAAGAACAAGAGGGTAAACTGTCGAGTTTATCTCAGAACTTTGATCCTCTCACCTCATCCATAATGAATCAAGAGTGCCAGGCTATTGCCACTATAAATGAGATAAAGAGGCTTGAGAAGGAAAAGAAGAATAGAATAAGCAGAATGAGTGAACTAAGAGGGATAATTATCCCTAAGTTAGAGGCAATGCATGAGGCCCTAACTGATGCTCAAACTACAGCTCGACCCAGTGATCTGGAAGATTTAAAGAGGGCAGAAGCTTTTGCATTTTTATTAAGTGGTCACATCTCAATTTTGGACAGGATGAAGCAGAGTTGGGCAACAAAATTTGTCCAGTTGAAAACCACTTTTGTGGGTATACTTAAGTATATGTAAGTATAACATGTATATATACTTATGCGGCTATGTATAGGTTGATTTTTTCAAATTTTGGTGTGCGGATTTAACCCTTTGCCATTGATGTCAAAGGGGAAGTGAGAAGTAGTGAAAAATGTGGAATCCAGAAAAGGGGGAGCTCCGGTAAAATGTACATAAGACAAAACATCAGCTAAGGGGGAGTTTGCTACGACACTTAGTCATTTTTCACTAAGTGTTGCCATCAATGCCAAAGGGGGAGATTGTTGGCAAGAGACACTGTGTGGCTTCATTATTGTTGTCATTGATAGAAACAAAGTTTATCCCACACATCTGCAGCACATAATATGTCTTTACCGGAAGTAAGATTGAAGAGGGTTTTGGTCCGGTGAACAAGAACAGAGCATGCAACAAGGTTCGACAATCAAGTCTGGATCTCTCAGAGGGTGTAACTCAGCAAAGTGTGGACTTGGGAAAGTTAATAGGAGTATCATGTCTACTATATTCTAGAGATTGAGTATCCGGTGATGAAAGAGTGAAAAGATATGAGCATCTAAGTGTTGGGTTCCTGATAGGTAGAGTAGACTGAGGAAGAACTAACCAGCAAAGCATCAGACTTTAGTCTGGATGAGAAATTGATGGTGATCATGCTTCTTGACAGATCATTCATGATTGGCCAACATGACTGATGACTTCTATGTCTATAATTTTGATATGCATCACATATTAAGCATGGATTCAGCTGACAGACTAGTATTTAGTGAATATCTTGAGTATTTTGGTTGCCGACTAGAAAGATGTTGAAATCCTTGGTATGGATATATATACCAGATGGATTTCAGTATGAAGGTGTGTGCGTCAAGAAATATAGTGCAAAAAAGGGTAGAAGGAAGTGTGGAGGTAGTAATACAAGTCCGATATGTGACAAAACAACAACACTAAAGAAGAGGAAGTATGAAGTGCAGTAGATCAGTATATTGAACCTAACTGGAACTGAACCTCAGCATATGTGGATGCCTCTCTTCAGTTAAAACATCTGGTTACCTTCTATATCTTTGTAGACAGTGAGTCTCTTGTAGGCAGTGTGCCTCTTATGAGCAGTGTGCTTGGGTAGTGAGCCCTAATTGGCAAGTGCCATTTTGTACTTCTTATTCTTTTAACAGAGAATACAACCTTGGGTTAGTCACCCCGTGGTTTTTCCCTTAACAGGGTTTTCCACGTCAAAATCATTGTGTTATGTGTGTTGATTTTATTTTTGCTCTTATGGTTATATATGTTTATATGTTTTGATGCTACACTAATTGTTAAAGAAGAACAGAAAGTTAAAATATTTAAGATAACTGATTCACCCCCCCTTCTTAATTATCTACCTTCTTTCCAACAAGGGGTAGTAACACTTAGTCATTTTTCACTAAGTGTTGCCGTTAATGCCAAAGAGGGAGATTGTTGGCAAAAGACACTGCTTTGCATGATAGGTGTTGTCATTGATGGCAACTAAGTCTATTCCACTCATCCACATAACATAATTTGTTCATACTGGAAGTCAGAATCAGAATTTATCTAAGTCTGGGTAGCCAGAAACAAAGCATGTGACAGGGTTTGGCATCTTGGTCTGGATCTCTCCGGTGGTAAATTAGAGTATGCTATGGATCTAAAGGAGTCATAAAGATTGTCAAGACAATCTACATCCAAAATTTTAACCTCTAGTAATGAAGGATTCAAAAGTTATTTGCATCTGAGTATAGGGTTACAATTTGATAGTGTAGATAGTAGAAGAACAGGCTGACCTTGTAATTGATCTTGGTTCTAGATAAATGGAAGTTGTCAGTTGGACAATTTGTGATTATCAGTGATAGTGGCCGACATGATTGATGATTTTTAAATGCAATTTTTGATCTATGTTACAAGTTATGCATGGATTTAGCCTAAGAGCAAAGTCCTCAACAAAGTTCTAAGTGATCTTGAAGTTGACTGAAAAGTGATTGACTATCATGATGAGGATATATATAGCTGATGCATTTAAGTGATTTCAGTGTGTATATGTGTGATGCGACTATGGAGAAAATGTGAAAAGGGTAGAGAACTAAGGTTCAAATGATAGTAGAATAGTAAACAGACCAGAGTGAAGATGAAATGTGTAAGATCAGTATTTTGTACTTAACTAGAACTGAATTCTTGCATTTGTAGATGCTATTCATCAGTTCAAACTTCTTGTTATCCTCTTGTAATCATCTCTATAGGTAGTGAGCTTCTATTGAGTAGTGAGTTGTAGGTAGTGAGCCTGAATGCATGTGCATTCCCATTTGTAAAATGCTTTTAACAGAGTATTAATCTTTGTGGGTTAACCCCCACCAGGGTTTCTCCCTTAACTAGGTTTCCACATTAAAAATCTTGGTGTTAAGTGTGTTATTGTGTTTCTACTCATATGTTTATGATTCTTGTTTTTCATGATTAAATTATTGATCTATTGTTAAGTGGTAAAAGGAAGAATTAACTGTAGAAAGTATTGAAGTTTTGAGATAACTGATTCACCCCCCCTCTCAATTGTCTGCCCTAATTCCAACACATTATACCTGAAAGAATTATTTCTTTTGAGGTTGACTATCTTCATGATACTTTTGTCATGTTGAAAATTGTTTATGTAGGAACATTCTCCTTTTTCAAATCCTAAGCCAGTTTTATCTTTGACTCCTTTTTGTTTTTCTAAAAGATCCTCAAGTTTATCACTGTTCTTGCACATATCAAGTTTCCTTCTCAAATCTATGATCTTAGCTTCAAGAGTGTGACATTCTTTAACTTTGGTATCTAGCTCTTTGTTAGTAACATCAACAATTCTTTTAGTTTCTTCAAGAGACAAGTTTAAGTGTAAAATTTGCTTCTCATAATCAGTGACCTTATTTATCATGATTTCATTTTCCTTTGAAACTAATTTCTTTGAACAATTGTCTCTCTTTTAAGCCTCTTGACTTCACTTAGAGCACAATTTAACTCACCTTCAAAGTCAATTTCTGCCTCATCATTTTCTACTTGTTCTTCACAAGCATTATTCTGATTTTCACTTATGATAGCCATGAATAGAGTCTCTGCACCTTCTTCAAGAGAATATTCTGAAGCACTATCTGACATATCAGCATTCTTAATAAACAAGCTCTTCTTCTTCCTAAAATTATTCTTCTTTTTAGGATTAAATTGCTTCTTCTTATACTATTTCTTGTTTTCCTCTTCATCACTATCCACGTCTTTATAAGGACATTTGGTTGCATAATGTCCTATTTTTCCACATTCAAAGCATTTGAATGGAGGTTTAGCTTTGTACTTGCTAGCTAATCTCTTTTTCAATTTTCTTACAAAAGATATCTCTTGATCATCATCCAACTCCTCTAATTTAGATTTTACCTCTTTTTCCTTTTTGACTGATTTGAATGCAGCTTCTTTGCTTGAAGGTGTATCATTACAAATCCTCATCTCAAAAGATGTGAAGGTACCATGGAGCTCATCAAATTTTACTTTGCTCAAGTCTCTCTCCTCTATTGTAGACACTTTGGACTCATATTTAGGAGTTAGAGTCTTTAAAACCTTAGTTACAACAACCTTTTCTTCTAAGGTATCACCCAAACCACTAATTGCATTAACAATCTCATGAACTCTCAGGAGATAATCAACCACCTTCTCATCATCACTCATCTTGAGACTTTAAAATTTTTCTCTGTAAGACTGTAATTTTGCCTTTATCCCATATGGCTTTAGCTGTCTTGCAGTCCATGATTTTGACAAGTATCTCATTTGACAAACCACAACATATTGCATTTTTGGCCTTAGCATTGTTTTCATATGCCTTCTTGTCATCAGGAGTAGATGGAGGAGTTGTGGTTGTATACTCATTTTGTATGGCAGCATACACATCATACCCCAAAGAAGACAAATATGACTCCATCATGTACTTCCAGAAAGCATAGTTAGACCCATGAAATAAAGGTGCCTTGTAGGTTGAAAAACCCTCTTGACTTGCCATGACAAGTACTCCAATTATATGATCTACCCAAGTTGATTAAGCCTTTATAGGGAACCAGGCTCTGATACCAATTGTAGGAGTACAATCAACACTGAGAGGGGGGGTGAGTCAGTGTTGAGTCAAAAACCAAATTTTATAACTTTTCAAGATTGTCAATGATATTTATCAAAATTGAATTAAATAGTTGAACAACCAAATATTAAATGATCAACCATATGCAATCAGTGAAGTAACACAAAACATGAGACCATAACACAAGATAATTAATGAGTGGAAAACCCTTATAAAAACCACTCCAAAATGCCTAACTGACTTAAGTATGAAAACTTTAACTTTTACAAAGTCTCACTGACTTATAATGGCCTCACTAGCATATTGAAAGTCTCACTAACTTTTGAAGATCTCACAATCTTGAAGAAAACACTTTGAGTGCAAATACAATATATTTCAAGGGATTTCCCTATTTCAATCAAACACAAAAACCTTATAGCATCCTTTTATCTTTCACAACAAATTCGTTACATAAATGTGTTCTTCAATCTCTGCACATCATCTCTCTACACTAAAAACTTCTACACCTTTCTGCAAAAATACTATTTACCTCTGCAATCTCTTCTCTATCAAAAGCTATATTATTCTTCAAAAATTGCACAAACACCAATGCTGATTAATAATAATAACTCTATCATTCTTTAATTAATGATAAAAGCTTCTTAAAAGGATCCTCTGGTTGACTATAGAAAGTTTCCAATCTTCTCTGCAAAAAGGAAGATCACAAAGCCATGATTTTTGGCTTTTATAAAATAGAACCTGTCAAATTTAGTAAGTTAGCTCGACCGTTGGGTTTCAAGTGAAGTTTAAAATGCAGCCACCTGATATTGTCTCCTACCAACATGCCTTTTTAATCACCACCGTCTAATCTTATAGCCTGCCAAAGCTTTTTAAAACAACTTGGATGACTAGGTGCCCTAGGTGATTAGGGCCGGTCACAACATGATCTTAAACCCTCATCAATATAACTTAAAGTTATAAATTACCTTTCGAACTGGTCAACATCAATTTATAACAAAAATTGACATTGTTAAGTGATGGGTAGTATTAGGGTATAGAGTATAATGTAGGGTTTTAGAAACATATTAACTTTATAGGAATTAACAAACCCTAGACTCAAAAATGCACATTGTCACTAGAATATACAAACCCTAATATCACTATGTAGAAGATCATGGTAGATAGACAAACATGATGACAAAGATCTGAAAGGCATGCTTTGAAGCATGGTGATATTCTTGTAAACTCCAATTCACTCAATCATGAAGCAATGATGTATGTTGTAAATTTCATCAATACATCAACTCAATGTTGTAACACAACACAACATACTATCATCATATGATCCTTGCATGAAGCACTCATGTTATGAAGACACCCTAGCATTGTGTAGAGGCTATAAATGAATGTGTCATGAAACACATCAAGTAAGCATAGAAAGAGAGAACCTGCAATTTGCATCAAGTCAAGCATCAACACCTCTACCACTGTGAATGAACCCTAATTTTGCATGACAACTTTGCAAGACAACAATGATCAACCTTGATGACTAAGCATTATACACAACTCCTTGTTTCAACAAAGATCAACAAAGATATTGCCATTCACCATGAAGACAACATATCCTTTTTAACATCAATAAAAAGACAACAAAGCCATTTCAACATTTAGATGATATGGGCAAAAAGGTGGTAGTCTCAGGAATTAAGAGACTGGTGTCGCTTAGGATGATTTCAGCCATGCAACTTAAGTGATGTATGAGAAAAGGATGCCAATTCTTTGTCATTTCCATGAGTGACAGGTCAGAGGACAAGCCATATACTTCTTTAGATGATCATCCTTTTCTTCGAGAGTTTGTTGATGACTTTCTCTCTATACTTTCTAGGATGCTACCATGAATGGAGATTGATTTTCATATCGACTTTGTTCTAGGAGCACAACCTATTTCTAAGGCCCCTTATAGAATGACTACACAAGAACTGTAGGAGCTCAAGTTACAATTAGAGGAACTTTTAGAAAAATTTCATATCCATCCCAGTGTTTCTCCTTGTGGTGCACCTGTGATTTTTGTGAAGAAGAAGGATGGGACACTTCCACTTTGCATATATTATAGATAGTTAAATAATATCACCATAAAGGATTGTTATCCTCTACCAATGATAGATGATCTATTTGACCAAATTCAAGGAGTGAAGATTTTCTCTAAAATAGATCTCAAGTCTAGATATCATCAGTTAAGGATTGTTGAAGCTGACATCCATAAGGCAATGTTTTTCACACGATATGGTCATTATGAGTTTATTGTTGTTCCTTTCAGTTTGACTAATGCCCCAACAGTTTTTATGAGCCTAATGAATGGTGTGTTTCATACTTTTTTGGATCAATTTGTGGTAATCTTTCTAGATGACATTTTGATCTATTCTCGCACCATGGAGGAGCACAAGGAGCATTTATGGTAGGTGTTACAATGTCTAAGAGAGAATCAATTATATGCAAACATCTCTAAGTGTGAATTCTTCCAAACAAAGATCCAATGTACCTAGGGCATATTATTTCAGGTGATGGAATCTCTGTGGATCCATCTAAGATTCAGGCTATTTTGGAATGGCCTGCTCCCACTAATGTAGCTGAGGTTAGGATTTTCATGGGTTTAGTTGGTTACTACATAAGGTTCATGGAAGGCTTCTCTAAGATTTCTCATCTGATTACTTCTCTCCAGAGGCAAGACAAAAAATTTGTTTGGTCCGAGCAATGTGAAAGAGCTTTTCAAAATTTGAAAGTGATGCAGGAGCATCCAATGGTGTAAGGGCAATCCTGCATCATCCAAAAAAAGATGTGTTTCAAAATTATTGATGTTCTTTCCATTTATTTTCAAAATTTGTGGTTCTGGTTCCATAATCGCTTGAATAATGATTTAGAACTTTTAGTTTTTCTGAATTGCTAAAAATAGCAACCTGCTATTTTTAGAAAGTTTGCATTTGGGCACAGATTGAACTAAAAATTTACAAGAAGTTACATAACAGAAATATAAGACCTTTGGTGAAGGAATCATGCAAAGATCATTTGCGAGCTGAAAGATATTAAAGTTTCTGTTTCTCAAAAAATGCCTAAAAATTATTCAAACTCAGGTTTGAGGCACTAAATGGCCCTGTATAGACCCAAAAATGGCCAAAACTAGGAAAGCTAGTTCTTGGTGCGTAGAGCACTCTGTGAGCTTTTTGACGCATAAAATGGTTCTTCAATCGGACACCCGGATCAAAAGTTATGGCTCCCGAAAGTTGACCTATTTTTGGAGGGAGATACAAATTTTGAAATTAGGTTGTTGGTTGCCAAAAAGGCTATTAATAACCATTTTTAGGAACCCTGGGCAGTAGTAGAGTTAAAGGGGCAAGTGTGGAGCCAAGAATAGGTAGGAAAATAGAAACCCTAGCTGATTTGGGGTTACAGAAGGCTGATGATTCCAGAGTTTTTTGAAAGGAAGTTGTAATGTGTTGCAACATGTGGAGGGTTGATTCCTTTGATTGTATTTGAGCTTCTGTAATGTAATAAGTTGTCGAAAACAATAAAAGAAAGTTCTATTTTCTGTGTGCAATTTCTATTGTTGTGTTTTATGATTTACCCCCTTCATCAGAAAGAGACACTCACTAGTACACCTATATTAGCTATTCCAGATCCTACTAATGATTTTGTTGTTTACACTAATGCATTGATCAAGGGTATTAGAGTTGTTCTTAAGTAGGAGGGTCATGTGATAGCCTTCAAGTCTAACAAGTTGAGGAGTCATGAGTTCAACTACCTAACACATGATTTGGAGTTGGCTGCAGTGGTTCATGCTTTGACCAAATGGTGACATTTCCTTCTCGGGCATAGATTTGAGTTACACTTTGATCATCAGAGTTTGCAGTATATTTTCTCTAAGCATAATTTGAATGCTTGACAATGCAAATGGATGGAATTTCTATGTGAGTATGATTTTGAGATTAATTATATTAAGGGGAACGAGAATGTTGTAGCTAATTCCTTTAGTAGGTGATGACATGAGTTCCTAGACTTGACAGTTAAGACAGATCTCAGAGGATGTGTTCTAGAGCTTAGGATGCATTATATCGTGAGATTATTCAATTCTAGAGTCCCTTGAAGGACAAGTTTGAGGGATATTTAGTTGATGCTGATGGGTTGCTTCGATATCAGGGACATATCTATGTTCCTCCTTTTGGCAACCTTAGAGGATTGATTGTAGCTGAGACTCATAGAGCACCTTATGTGGCTCATCTTGGTGTTAAGAAAATACTTACAAATCTTCAGAAGCTATACTCTTGGTGTTAATGTCAAAGCTTACACACTCTTCACACAAAGTGAATGTGAAAGTCAAAACATAACATACACACACATAAATAAACACTCTTCACATAGAGTGAATGTGAAATTTTAAACAAAACATACACAAATAATAAGAGAATCAAATCTAAGTGAATCATAAAATTTAAACACACTTCATATGAAGTGAATGATAAAGTTAGGTCAAAATACACACATACACAAAATGAGTTCAAACAAACACACACAAACAATAAGTGAATCAAATCCAAATGAATGCTAAAGATCAAAGATATCAAAGTTCAAAAGAACACATAAATGAATGTCAAAACTTGCATAGTCTTCATACTCTTCACATAGAGTGAATGTGAAAGTTAAAACAAAACATACACAAATAATAAGAGGATCAAATCTAAGTTCAAATCATAAAATTTAAACACACTTCATATAAAGTGAATGATAAAGTTAGTTCAAAATACACACATACACAAAGTGAGTTCAAACAAACACACAGAAACAATAAGTGAATCAAATCCAAGTGAATGCTAAAGATCAAATATAAATAGCCAAAGTTCAAACAAACACATAAACGATCTACACACAAAGTGAATGTGAAAGTCAAAACATAACATACACACAGATAAATAGCCAAACTTCAAACACACATAAAGTTGATGTCAAAGCTTACACACTCTTCACACAAAGTGAATGTGAAAGTCAAAACATAACATATACACACATAAATAGCCAAAGTTTAAACACACACATAAATTTAATGTCGAAGCTTACACACTCTTCACACAAAGTGAATGTGAAAGTCAAAACATAACATACACACACATAAATAGCCAAAGTTCAAACAAACACATAAATTAATGTCAAACCTTACACACTATTCACACCAAGTGAATGTGAAAGTCAAAAAATAACATACAGAGGCATAAATAGCCAAAGTTCAAACAACCACGTAAATTTAATATTAAGCTTACACACTCTTCACACAAAGTGAATGTGAAAGTCAAAACATAAGAATATACACACACATAAATATTATAAGAGGATTAAATCTAAGTGAATGGTAAAATTTAAACATAGTTTATACAAAGTGGAAGCTAAAATTAGTTAAAAATACACAAATCCACAAATCAAGTGCCAAAGTCAATTCAAACACACTTGATATATACAAAGTGAAAGCTAAAGTTTAAACAAAGTTAGTTCAAACACACATTTTACACATACTTGAAGTAAGCATTAAAGATCAAAGATGTAAAAGTAAACACATAAAGTGAATCTCAAAGCTTACACACTCTTCACATAGAGAGAATGTGAAAGTTCAAACAAAACATACACAAATAATAAGAGGATCAAATATAAGTGAATCATAAAATTTAAACACACTTCATATAAAGTGAATGATAAAGTTAGTTCAAAATACACATATACACAAAGTGAGTTACAAACAATAAGTGAATCAAATCTAAGTGAACGCTAAAGATCAAAGATAAATAGCCAAAGTTCAAACAAACACATAAACACTCTACACACAAAGTGAATGTGAAAGTCAAAACATAACATACACACACATAAATAGCTACATTTCAAACAAACACATAAAGTTGATGTCAAAGCTTACACACTCTTCACATAAAGTGAATGTGAAAGTCAAAACATAACATACACAAACATAAATAGCCAAAGTTCAAACAAACACATAAAGTTAATGTCAAAGCTTACACACTCTTCACACAAAGTGAATGTGAAAGTCAAAACATAACATACACACACATAAATAAACACTCTTCACATAGAGTGAATGTGAAAGTTTAAACAAAACATACACAAATAATAAGAGAATCAAATCTAAGTGAATCATAAAATTTAAACACACTTCATATGAAGTGAATGATAAAGTTAGGTCAAAATACACACATACCCAAAATGAGTTCAAACAAACACACACAAACAATAAGTGAATCAAATCCAAATGAATGCTAAAGATCAAAGATATCAAAGTTCAAAAGAACACATAAATGAATGTCAAAACTTGCATAGTCTTCATACTCTTCACATAGAGTGAATGTGAAAGTTAAAACAAAACATACACAAATAATAAGAGGATCAAATCTAAGTTCAAATCATAAAATTTGAACATTCTTCATATAAAGTGAATGATAAAGTTAGTTCAAAATACACACATACACAAAGTGAGTTCAAACAAACACACAGAAACAATAAGTGAATCAAATCCAAGTGAATGCTAAAGATCAAATATACATAGCCAAAGTTCAAACAAACACATAAACGATCTACACACAAAGTGAATGTGAAAGTCAAAACATAACATACACACAGATAAATAGCCAAACTTCAAACACACATAAAGTTGATGTCAAAGCTTACACACTCTTCACACAAAGTGAATGTGAAAGTCAAAACATAACATATACACACATAAATAGCCAAAGTTCAAACACACATAAATTTAATGTCGAAGCTTACACACTCTTCACACAAAGTGAATGTGAAAGTCAAAACATAACATACACACACATAAATAGCCAAAGTTCAAACAAACACAAAAAGTTAATGTCAAAGCTAACACACTCTTCACACAAAGGGAATGTGAAAGTCAAAACATAACATACACACATAAATAATAAGAGGATTAAATCTAAGTGAATGGTAAAATTTAAACATGCTTTATACAAAGTGAAAGCTAAAATTAGTTTAAAAAATACCCAAATCCACAAAGCAAGTGCCAAAGTCACTTAAAACACACTTGATACATACAAAGTGAATACTAAAGTTCAAACAAAGTTAGTTCAAACTCACTTGATACATACAAAGTATGCTAAAGTTCAAACAATGTTAGTTCAAACACACTTGGCACAAGTTAGTTAAAACACACTTTTTACACATACTTGAAGTAAACATTAAAGATCAAAGATGCAAAAGTAAACACATAAAATGAATTTCAAAGCTTGCACACTCTTCACATAAAGTGAATGTGAAAGTTTAAACAAAACATACACAAATAATAAGAGGATCAAATCTAAGTGAATCGTAAAATTTAAGCACACTTCATATAAAGTGAATGATAAAGTTAGTTCAAAATACACACATACACAAAGTGAGTTCAAACAAACACACACAAACAATAAGTGAATCAAATCCAAGTGAATGCTAAAGATCAAAGATATCAAAGTTCAAAAAAACACATAAAGTGAATGTCAAAACTTGCATAGTCTTCACACAAAGTTCAAACACAACACACACACAATAAGCCTAATTATACAATAAGTGGAAAACACATCATTTGTCTCATACAAACCATTTGGTCCAATGTAATCGAAATATCATTGAAAGATAAAACTAGAATTGGAAAAAAAATGTAGTTCAATGAAGTTAGAAATAGTTATATTATAATAAAAATTAATGCTATTATGGTTTATCAAAACTATACTTAATTATTGTAACGAAAATTAATTGCATTATGATTTGTGATAATTTATTAGTTAGAGATTTTCCCTAGAGTGCTAATTATATGTTGTTAGCATTATGATTCTAATAGAACACTAAATGTTAAGCAATATAAAATAAAATCACCACACTAACTACAAAAGATACTGGCCTTTTAAGAATGACCTTGGCCAATGACCATTCCCTCAGGCCTTTGGAAGGGGTAATTTAACCCCTTCCCCCCAAATTTTTTTTTTTATTAAAACTAAAAATATCTTTACCTATTACATTTCTAGAAATCAATCTGATGTCAGCAGTTATTTAAAATTTCCAAACAATTTTGAGGTGAATTCACCACTATAAATAGGCTCCTTCCATATAGTCTTACTTAAGTGGCTGCTCACATATATCCCCTGTACATTTGTTTCCCTACAAATATAAAATACATCTAGTGAGCAATATATTAATAAAAAATTGGCTATAAAATCAATTACTATAGCAAATACAGTCCATTTGAAGCAACTAATTTTGCATTATAAAAAATTAACTGTGTAGAAAAAATAAAATATAAATCACAGCAGCAGCACACAAGAGGCACAACCAAACAAATGGCATTCTTAGTGAAGTGACTGCTCACATATATCCACTGTACATTTGTTTCCTACAAATGTAAAATACAACTAGTAGTATGCAGTTTATTACAAAGAAATGTTGGAAATAATTTTACTGTCATAAAAAATTAACCATGTGTAAAAAAATAAAATAATACAAATGATAGCATAACAAATGACATTCTTCTACATTGCTAGAATGTTTTCATAGGTTCAAACAATATAACAAACACACTAATCTATACATTACAAGGAAATACTTTAACAATTAGTGGTTAGATATAATTGCCAGTAATCAATCAGTGTGTTTGGCAGAAGAGCCATTTAAACAAACCTTTAGTGGCCTGGCAAGTTATATCGAAAAGGAAGTTACATCAAAAACATACACGAATTAACACCCACCTGTGACTTGTCCACAGTTACAGTGGCTACAAGAGAAACTACAAAAGCCAGGTCTCACTACATGGAAGACTATATCGTAGGAGAAAAATAAAGAGGAAACTGGAATATACAATTTCTACAATCACAATGAAGCAGGATAGTATGGGAACAAAGAAACAGTGGGGAATGCACAGTGGCCTCAGGAACTAACAAGGGGAAGACACAGCCAGAAAATAAATCGAAACACTTATGGGACCTTTGGATCATATCCAAAATCCCTGGAGCACCTGGAGATAAAACGGTGTACAAATCTGCAACACCTAAATTTGAAGAAGCTGACACTCCTGGAATATCTTAGTTTAATGGACTGCGGTGAGCTCATGATAAAGTCGGAGTTACACATTCTGGAAAACATGACAAAGCTTAGGTATTTTTGTTATATGATCCAA
Source organism: Cunninghamia lanceolata (assembly GCA_027924645.1). Taxonomy (NCBI): domain Eukaryota; kingdom Viridiplantae; phylum Streptophyta; class Pinopsida; order Cupressales; family Cupressaceae; genus Cunninghamia; species Cunninghamia lanceolata. Next base: position 601,982 of record BSBN01000828.1, read on the forward strand.
TAGTTCTTTCTTATGGCTTAGTGATTCGTGGTAAAAGAGGATGGATAGGCCCAAATCGGTGAACCCAAATGAAAAAACAATGACGAAATCATTCTACCTGTTTATAAACTGCACTTTTACCAATACCATATGGAAGGAGATAGCGAGAAGTTAGGCAGGGGTTTAAAAAAACTGAAATACTGAAATGCTGATCACTGGCCAGCTCTATCATATAACCCTGGGACACATTATATGGCACATTTGGATAGAATGCAACAGAAGAATCTTGGAGAAGAGTCAGAACATGGAGCAAACAGTTACGGTAATAACAACCAACATCCACAACGTGGCTATCAAACAGTGGGGAATGCACATTCGCCTTAGCCTATTGGAAAATAGAAAGGACAAGACTCGCCCAACATAAAAGTGGAAACACTCATGGGACCTTTGGACCCTCACCAAAATACATCTTCTTTTATGCACAGGTATTTGACTGAGCTCTATGATTTCCTTTACCATGTTATTTTCCAAGTATCTATATTTCATCCCCTTAGCATTAACATTAAAGAATACAGCATTAAAAGTAACCCAAACTTGACACTGCTAAGGACAAATACACATTCATGTTCCTTATGGGACTTAATGTTCTTTAAGACCACATGGCATTAATCATCACATGTCTCTTTCTTTCATTACTGGTAGCAAACAAAAGCATCATCACACAACAATATGAACAAGTACAAATTCATTTGCCTTCTCAATATTCAGTATATCACTTTCCAATCTCTCCCTCAAGTGGATCTACATGACAGGATTGTAAATAGCAGAGGTTATGCACTTCTAGGAAAGAGTAAATAGTAGAGATTATGAACTTCTAGGAAAGAGTAAATAGTAGGTAGGAAGATGTAGGCAGGGAACATGCTCTTTCTCTTTTGATATTAGATTATCAGCCTGGCAACATCAATTTATCTGAGGCTTGTTCAACTTGGTACCAGATAAATGCATCTGCTTAACTACTGAGTTCCAAACTTTACTATCTTTTCCTTGTTATGTTCTTCTATATAGACTTTCCTTCAAATGCTCTGTTTCATATCAGATGTTAAACTCTATGGTTTTGTTCATAATGCTTCTGCATGAAAGTCGTTTGTAACTATCTACCATTGCTCTTCAGCCTCTTTTTGCTATTGAGGACAATGGGCTTTTTGTAAAAGGCCCAGATATCAATATAATTATGTTTTTACCAAAAGAACAAATCCACGAATCCAAACAAACTAGCTATGTAGAATTACTTTTAAACATACAACTGAATCCAACTAGCTATGTAGAATTACTATTAAACATACAACTAGTCCACGAATGCTAAAGAAAAGCCCACAGTATTAAGGCGAGTAGTGAAGAATACCTGAATTAACAAGAAAATTGTCTCTTCTGCTGCCGCCTGCCGCCATAAACAAAGCCAAAAAAATACAAAACCAAACCAAAAAATCCATTGAAAAACAATAAGAGGGATGGACCAGCGTGCACGCCACAGCAAAAGACTGAAGCACAAAAGAAAAATATCCATACGAAAGCAAAACATAAAGTCAGAAACAAAACACGGGCAGAGAAGTGTCTCAAACAATTTTACAAAAGGAAGAAAAAACATTTGCAACAGAAAAAAACAGAACCAGGCAAGCTATAAAGAGTTAATGAAGAAGCTTTTCAACGGCTTTGCTTTTAAATTTATCTCTGCTTTTTCCATCTTTCCTCCGCGCCGTTCCCAATTTTGAATTATCATCAACGGCATTCTTCTTTGCTTTTCTCCCATTTGACATTTTCTACAACCGCTGTATGGTGTGAAGTTTCTAAATCACATGTGCCATTTTGGTTTTATTTGAGTGTTTGTTTTCTTTTGATTTTGATTTAAATACTTTAGAGAAATAAAATTGTAAATGGGAAACACACTTTCTCTAATGTTAATTTAGGCTAATTAAAAAGAATGCACCGGGTCTTAGATTAAATAAACAAGATTCGGGATTGATAAAGTATGTAAATAAATTAATATTATTTTAGAAAATCAACTGTAAGCGAAAGTATATTTAGTTCTTGGATCGAAGTAGGGATGCGGAAGTTGATAATTTGCAGAGTTGATTAGCATATGAATTGAAAATGGACCCTCTCCTTTTGGTAAGTGCCTCAAAATAAATATTGCAATGTTTGACCTCTACACAGGTCGATCCCACAAAGTTCTGGGTCGCTTCTTCACAACACATATCTATTATGCAATCCACTAATCTAATTTGGATTGTTGTGCATGTAGACGTTGCCTAGTTAACCTTGAATCCTGCTCCTTGCCAAGCATTTTAAAGGACTATGAGTATTTAAAAATGCCTTGGGGAAATTGTCAAATCATAAGGGGCCAAGTTCTCTTGGGTCAACCCTCTTGATTAGGCATGCTTTCCATTTTGATCCAATCATCAAAATGATCAAGGACAATAATTCCAAGCAATGAAGATGTTCTAAAATGACTTTGATACAAATTAAATTCCTTTTAGTGATCCAAATCAAAAGATTCCTACGACGAATGCTCCTTGAAGTGTTAGGATGTCTAATGATTTTCTAAGATGGCAATCAAATGAATGCCTTTATATACCAATATATAGCTATAAATCAAGCAAAATGTTTACCAAGTGGGCTTGTGGTAGGAGTTTGCAAAATTTGAATTTTGAATTTTGAATTTGACAGGTTAATTCTGCAAGGTGCGGGATCAATCTCGTGTCGTAGGATTGACACGGAACAACAAAATGCTTTAATATCGATGTGGGGAATGAATTTCTAAACATGGGATGCAACGATAGGCATACTAAATGTCATATGACGTGACTATGTGCAAATGAGGATAGGATATAATCCAATGTATGGGAATGAGTGGTAATTTGGAGATAAGTAGTAGATCGGGGAATGGGCCTAGCTTTACACAAGAGTGTGCCATTTGTTGATTTGTAATTGTATTGAGTTGTTCCATTGAAATGGGACTATAATTAAATAGGAATTGGCATGACTATGAAAATTTCACCATTGCAAAAACACTCTACATAAATCATCTAGGCTAATTAAAGAAATGTAATCAATTAGGCATAAATTAACATAGATTGATTAAAGCTGGGACAAATAATTATATTAAATACAAAAATAATAAATGCGAGGAATGAGACTACCTAACCTTGGAACTAATGATAGAATAGTGATGCTAATGATCTTCTAAATTAATTTTTCATCCCTAGAATATTAACGACCTGTGTCAGATGACTATCTCAAGTTTTTTGTTGTCTAAAAAATTTTGTAGTTCACTTTTGACCATTGTGAGTTTGATCATGATCGTCAACAACTTAATATATCATACAAGTTTGATTGTGTACTACATGGGATTGACTTGACAAAACATGCACTTGAAAATTTACTCACCTTCGTCTTTCAAATAGTAAAGCTATCCATCCCATGCGCCTCCTGCCTCACATCCAGATCCCTCCTTCTAACTCACCGAGATTGATACCTTCTTATGAAAGGAATGTACATACTATAGGACAAATCCCTCTATTTGTGAATTTCCAACCCTCACATGTGTAGATTTTCCTACCAATGTATAATAAAAAATGCAAATAATGTCAGTGTTAATGTAGAAATGAGGCAAGTTACATAACTAAGTGTACAACACAACTTTAAGGTTGATTTTGTTTTTGGAGCCACTGCTTTGTTAATGTTCTTAGCTCTTTTACAAAGTCGTCCTAACCACATCAACAACCTTCTGACAGATATCTTCTTCTACCTAGAGTTTCTAACATTCTGAGACACCCTTTTTATAGGAGATAAATAATCCAATCGGGGGATTTTTTTCTTCCTAAGAAGCAACATTCACAAATATAGACATGACACACTTGGAAGAAGCTTGTGATGAAGCCCTATAATTAGACTTAGCTACAAGAAACCCTAGTTAGATAACAATGCTTTTGGCTAATTTCCCTACAAAAACATAACACTTCTCAATCTTGCTCCCTTCCACTTTAGTGAGATCATTTTCGGAAGGTCCCAAAATAAAGCACGTCATTATCTCTCTTCTCTCATTACTTTTTCACAACACCTGCACAATCATCAAAATGTTAACAAGGCACACTAAATAGTAAAAAAGATTCAAGAATTCAAACAAAAAGAATGTAAAGACAAAAAATACACAAATAAATTTACTAATATAGTCTAAATGCACATAAAAAAATTAAATAACAAGAAAGTATAGAAAAAAATTTACTAAAAGTCCAAATGCAATACATAGAAATATAACTACAAATAGAAATTAAAGATGAATAAAATGCATTCAAATGTGCCTACAAAATAAAGCAGATGACAATCTACCAAATTTTGAGGTGGACCTTATCTAAGACATATGATTGAATATCATGGATGTTTTCACATGTTTATCACAGTTATTATGTTTGGAAAAACTAGAATCGCTAGAATAGACATGCAAGATGGTAAACAATCTCTAATATGTGTTGAAAAGGAAATTTGAAACACATCCAATATATTTAAGGATTTCCTTTATAATATGAAGCTAACTGCATTAAAACATGTTCAGAAAAGGTAGATGGCAATTTTCTAAAATTCTATTGCCATACTCCATATATGACCCAAACATGTCTATGAGGACATGTCCAGAGCTCGCCATTATAGTTGTATAAATAGTAGTCAATTATAATTTTAGGTATTATATAATTCGTGTTGTGCCCAAAGTAATGTATGGCAACTAGAGCTTCAATATTCATGCTATGAGATTATGCAAAGGCAAAGGTTAGAAACTTAGAAGTCATCATACCTCAAGAAGTGAAGTGCTCTAGGATTGTGAAAAGAGGAGTTTAGGCATAAGATGAATAGACAAGATTTAAATTAGATACAACACAACTCCCCACACAATCTAATTCCTTTCCCAACTACCCATGCCTAACACCCCTCATACTGTAAGACATCCCTGTGAGGCCTAGTTAGTGTTATCCTAGATATTTGACTTGATATTATATTTTTGATGTGTGTGTGTGTGTATGTTGATGGATTATGGATATCATTATTTGGATTGTGGAAATAAATGTTGAGATATTTATTTATTTAGTTGTTTAAATGAAATAACAAGTTTATTTAATAAAATAAATGATTATGAAATATTAATAATTATATGTTTAATTTTCACAAAAATAAATATTATTGTATTGATATATTAGAGTGTGATTAATGGAAGTTAGAAATGTTAGAGTTAAATATTTAATTGCTTCAGCTATAAGTTTTAAAAAAATTGATGGTTCAATGAGATGTTTACAGGTAGAGTGGCCCAGGTTCCTTAAGAAATTAGAGACAAAACCCATATGCTCAAATCTTGATTATTGTTTAACTATTTATTTATTATTTCTTATTATTTTTTTGTAAGGGGGGTTTGTGTTGAAAGTATGTGATATTTTATTATGTTTATTTGAATTGAAATAAGTATTTGAACTTTAATTTGTGAGAAGGGAATGCAAAGAGTTGGGTAAAAGATTATATTTCAAAGAGGGAAATGTGAATCATTTTCCTCATTCTTGGAAATAGAAGTGTTGTAGCTTTCTTGGGAATGGTGATTTCTCTTGGTTCTTCTAGCTATTGAATGCTCCTTGGATGGAAAAGAAGAGGAATTTTGGGGTAAGAATGAAGGCTTGATCATGGATGGTAGGTTGGAGTCAGGTTGTGCATTTTTTTGGTGAAATTAGTGGAGTTGATCCTAATTTGGACAACCAAGGTATGAAAGATTTCTTGTGAAAGTTTAATGTTTAGTTAATTTTGTGAATGTTGAATTCAGGTGATGTGTTAGTAGTGAAAATTTGTGTTGTCATGTTTGTATGTTTGTGGGTTTCGGGTGTGCAAAGGGAATTGCCCTCCAAGACAGTTGAGAGTTTCCCTCGTGTGGGGTTGAGGAGGGTGTGGAGTCTCTCTTGGGGTTTTGTGGTGTTTGTGATGGTGTTGTGGGTTGGTTGTGTTGGGATAAAGGGAGATTGAGAATAAAAATTTGATGGGAGATTGGGAGAATGAATGGGAGTTGGGAGGATGTATAGTTGGCTGTAATAAATGGAGTATGGAGTTGTGTGAAGAAAAAGGGAGTTATAGTTGTGCCCCAAGAGGAATTTCTCCCTTCTTCCCCTTAACCAGAAATTCATGTGCACATTCCATGTATGTGTGAGTTGAAAGTCCTTAGTTGTTTTTTGATTTTTGATTTTATTGTTATTTGTTTAGAGCTATGGATTTTGTTTCCAACTCAGGGGTGGACTGGAATCATCAATCCTCTAGATGGGTGGAGAGAAAGACCGGGCTACTCTATTTTGTTGTTTATAGGTTTATGAAGAGATTTTCATATCAAGGTTGCAGATTGATAAAGATAGTGTATTCTTATTCTATTATTCATTTATGTCACTGATCCAAACTGTATGTTGTATAATCAAAAAAAGAAAACAGTCTGTATAATACAAGGGTTGTAGCAAAAGAACTCATTATTCAGGTTAATATCAAGTAAATACTTTTCTTATTCCATGACAAAATGCAATAGTCGATATTTGATTAAGATGCATATTACATTTAGAAATGCAATCACAGAGTATTCTTTTTATCATTCTTGAAATGTAAATGCACTTATTATAATTGAAGACTATCATAGAAAATGAATCTGAGAATAATGATTTTATTGATCTATTCATAAACATTGTGTTCGGTGTATATGATATGTTGTATCACTATTGTTCTAAATTTGAAACTATAGCAAGAAAATTGGTAGTCGTGGCTACCACGACATAGCCATGGGAGACATGGCTCCTAAAGGAAGAGATGTTGCCAACTCAAAGCTACCATAGTCTGGCACATCTCATTAAAGAGATAATAGTTATCAATACTATCATTTGCTATGCGAATACCATGAAGTATAATGCATTACAATTATTATTTCATATGTGACAGCAATAACATGAAATCATTACATATATTTATATGTGTGTGTATATATTTATATACACACATATAAATATATGTAATATATATATACACACACACATAAATATATGTAATGATATATATATATATATTGTGTAAGTTGTTTAAATGCATATTTGAATCTCTACTAATATGGAAGTACTACTATGAAGTTTATTATGGTTTGAACAGTGATGAATCATATGTTTCTTTGATTTTTGTGCTTTAAGTTTTTAGTTATGTTTCTTAAATCTGTCGAATGTTAACTTAGTAGTTATGTCGACTACAGTAGCCCACTATGAGAACAAATTCTTTGAATTATCACAGTATGTAAACTAAATTCAAGATGAGAAGCCAATAGTAAACCATTTCATCAAAGGGCTTAATCATAGAATTGTAGGACCAATATGTTTATCTAAGCCTACTATTATGAACCAGGCAATGGCAAAAGCAGTTATTGCAAAGGAGATCTACTTGAAGCATCATGATCATCATCAGTATCTACCTCAACATCAAAATCACAATCAATTCCATTATTTTGTACCTCCTAGAGGTGGAGGTAGGGAAAACTCTTTTCCTACTAGATCGGCACCACAATAGTCACATCAGAGTCAGAAAGCAAAGTCAGCTCAAGGAGGTTTGGTTAGGTCTTGGCAAGTTCCATCATAGAGAGGAGATCAGAGAACTTAGACATAATTCATGTGATAAACTCACCCTTAGCAGAGTTCTCATGGCAGTTAGGTTAGCTCTAGTAGATTAGTTTTTTAGTTTCTGGCATCACCTAAGGGTCCTTGTTATAACTACAGAGGTAGGGGACACATTGCTCAAGAATTTTTTTAGAACAATGTAGCTTTAGGGTTTAGCCAGCAGCAACTTCGGAGCCTACAGTGGGAGATGTGGGTATATCTCATCGAGTCTTTGTAGCTATTGATAATTGGCAAGCAAACCATCAAACATCTATTATAGAGGTCTCTAGAAAAGTTGGTAAGGTTGTTGTCTCTATACTTTTTGATTCTAGAGCTATAGATTCTTTTATTTCCCCATCCATAGTGGAGAAGTGCAGGCTAGTGGCTACTAAGCAAGATGTTAATTGGGATGTTGAGTTAGCTTCTAGTGCTAGGATGTTCGTCAATTCTTTGGTTAGGGATTGCCAATTAGAGCTTAGCTCTTTTTCTACCAAAACAGATTTCAGGGTGATACCATTGGGGTCATATGATATACTTTTAGGTATGGATTGGATGAATCCTCATGAGGCCAAATTAGATTACCGATACAAGTCTATAGAGTGTTTAGATGATATGGGAAAAAAGGTGGTAGTCTCAGGAATTAAGAGACCGATGTCTCTTAGGATGATTTCAGCCATGCATCTTAAGGAATGTATGAGAAAAGGATGCCAATTCTTTTCCATTTCCATGAGTGACAGGTCAGAGGACAAGTCATATACTTCTTTAGATGATCATCCTATTCTTTGAGAGTTTGTTGATGTCTTTCCCTCTCAACTTTCTAGGATGCTACCACGAATGGAGATTGATTTTCATATTGACTTTGTTCTAGGAGCACAACCTATTTCAAAGGCCCCTTATAGAATGACTACACAAGAACTTCAGGAGCTCAAGCTACAATTGGAGGAACTTTTAGAAAAAAGGTAATATTCATCCTAGTGTATCTTCTTGGGGTGCACTTGTGATTTTTGTGAAGAAGAAAGATGGGACACTTCGACTTTGCATAGATTATAGACAGTTAAAAAAGCTCACCATAAAGAAACATTATCCTCCAGCCAAGGATAGATGATCTATTCGACCAAATTCAAGGAGTGAAGATTTTCTCTAAAATAGACCTCAAGTCTAGATATCATCAGTTAAGGATTGTTGAAGTCAGTATCCATAAGACAATGTTTTGCACACGATATGGTCATTATGAGTTTACTGTTGTTCCTTTTGGTTTGACTAATGCCCCAACAATTTTTATGAGCTCGATGAATGGTGTTTTTCGTACTTTTTTGGATCGATTCATGGTAATCTTTCTAGATAAAATTTTGATCTATTCTCACACCATGGAGGAGCATAAGGAGTGCATTTGTGGTAGGTGTTGCAACGTCTAAGAGAGAATCAATTATATGCAAACATCTCTAAGTGTGAATTCTTCCAGACAAAGATCCAATACCTAGGGCATATTATTTTAGGTGAAGGAATCTCTGTGGATCCCTCTAAGATTTAGGCTATTTTGGAATGGCCCTCTCCTGCTAATGTAGCTGAGGTTAGGAGTTTCATGGGTTTAGTTGGTTACGACAAAAGGTTCATGGAAGGCTTCTCCAAGATTACTCATGTGATTAGTTCTCTCCAGAGGCAAGGCAAGAAATTTGTTTGGTCCAAGTAGTGTGAAAGAGATTTTCAAATTTTGAAAGAGACACTCACTAATGCACCTATATTAGCTATTCCAAATCCTACTGATGATTTTGTTGTTTAAACTAATGCATTGATCGAGGGTATTAGAGTTGTTCTTATGCAGGAGGGTCATGTGATAGCCTTTGAGTCTCACAAGTTGAGGAGTCATGAGTTCAACTACCTGACACATGATTTGGAGCTGGCTGCTGTGTTTCATGCTTTGACCAAATGGTGACATTTCCTTCTTGGGCATAGATTTGACTTGCATTCTAATCATCAGAGTTTGCAGTATATCTACTCTCAGTCTAATTTGAATGCTTGATAGTGTAGATGGATGGAATTTCTATGTGAGTATGATTTTGAGATTCATTATATTAAGGGGAAGGAGAATGTTGTAGCCGATACCCTTAGTAGGTTATAACATGAGTTGCTAGCCTTGACAATTAAGATAGATCTCAGAGGATATATTCTAGAGTTGTTGCCTCAGGATGCATTATACCATGAGATTATTCAATTCAAGAGTCCCTTGAAGGACAAGTTTGAGGGATATTCAGTTGATGCTGATGGGTTGCTTCGATATCATGGGTGTATCTATGTTCCTCCTTTTGTCAACCTTATAGAATTAATTCTAGTTGAGGCTCATAGAGCACCTTATGTAGCTCATCTTGGTGTTAATAAAATTCATGCAGATCTTTGGAAGCTCTACTTCTAGGCAGGGAAGTGGGAGGATATTGCAGAGTTTGTCACTCATTGTCTTGAGTGCAAAGAGTAAAAGTAGAACATCAACATTTGGCTGGGCTATTATACCCTCATGCTATTCCAGAGTGGAAATGGGATGTGATATCTATGGATTTCATTGTGGGTTTACCTTTGATCGCACGTCGACATGATGCGATTATGGTGAGTGTAGACAAGTTAACTAAGGGGGCACACTTTTCTCTGATGTGTTCTTTCTATAATACCGCCTCAGTAGCTAGAGTTTTTCTTCATGACATAGTTTGATTTCATGGATTGTTGAGGAGGATTATCTCTAATAAAGATCTAGTCTTCACTTCATCCTTTTGGACCACTCTTCAGCAAACCTTAGGTACTCAACTCAATTTTAGCACCACTTATCATCTAGAGACAGACAGTCAGACTGAGAGAGTGAACCAAGTTTTGGAGGATATGCTCAGGATGTATGTTATGGATTAGTAGTCTCATTGGGAGGACTACTTGTATCAAGTAGAGTTTCCTTACAATAGTGGACATCACATTTCTCTTGGGATGGCACCTTTTGAGGCTCTTTATGGTAGACTTTGTAGGACTCCTTTGAGTTGGGACCAGCTAGAGTATTGGGTTGGTATTGGGCATGAGCTTGTTCGAGATATGGAACAACAGGTGACTCAGATTCATGATCAGTTGTAGATAGCTCAGGATCCATAGAAGCAGTATGCTAACATCAGGAGAGTTGATCGTGGGTTCCAGATCAGAGAGAGAGTTTTCTTGCATGTGCAACCACATAAGAGTTCTATCCATTACGGAAAGGGCTCTAAGTTGTCACCCAAATTTGTTGGCCCTTTTGAGATTATAGAGAGGATAGGCCCAGTTGCATATCGCTTAGCCTTGCCAACCAGCCTGTCTCATACCAACAATATTTTTCATTTATCTCTGCTTAAGAAGTATGTACCAGATTCTTCTCATATATTGGAGTGGGATGCTTTATAGGTGGCACATGATGGAAAACTAATATTGGAACTAGTTCACATCTTGGATCAATGAACACTGGCCCTGTGAGGATGACAACTATATCACGTTAGGGTCCAACCGAACCCCTATGATGAGTCTTCTACTACATAGGAGGATACAATCAAGATGAAATCTTTATTTCCTTATCATTTTGATAGCTTCTAGAAGGAAGCCTGATTCTACAGGAGGAGAATGTAAGGCCTAGTTAGTACTATCCTAGATTTTTGACTTGATATTATATTTTTGATGTGTGTGCGTGTTGATGGACTATGGATATCATTATTTGGATTGTGGAAATAAATGTTTAGATACTTATTTATTTAGTTGTTTAAATGAAATAATAAGTTTATTTAATAAAATAAATGATTATGAAATATTAATGATTATACATTTAATTTTCACAAAAATAAATATTATTGTTTTGATATATTAGATTATGTGATTAATGGATGTTAGAAATGTTAAAGTTAAATGTTTAATTGCTTTGGCTATAAGTTTTTAAAAAAATATAAAAATGGTTCAATGAGATGCTTGCAGGTAGAGTGGCCCAGGTTCCTTAAGAAATTGGAGACAAAATCCATATGCTCAAATCTTGATCATTGTTTAACTATTTATTTATTATTTCTTATTATTTTTTTGTAAGAGGGTTTGTGTTGAAAGTATGTGATATTTTATTATTTTTATTTGAATTGAAATAAGTATTTGAACTTTAATTTGTGAGAAGGGAACGTTTATTTGAACTTTATATCTGTGTGTGTGTAGTGCATAGGTTGTTTAAATGTGTATTTGAATATCTGCTAATATGCATGTTCTGCTATGCAGTTTATTCTGGTTTCAATAGTGATGATTCATATGTTTCTTTGATTTCTGCGCTTTAAGTTTTCAGTTATGTTTCTTAAATTTTCCGATTGTTAACTTATTAGTTATGTAAATATATATATATATATATATATATATATATATATATATATATATATATATATATATATATATATATATATATATATATATATATATATATAGTGCGTGAGTTGTTTAAATGCATATTTGAATCTCTGTTAATATGGAAGTACTGCTATGAAGTTTATTCTAGTTTCAATAGTGATGATTCATATGTTTCTTTAATTTCTACGCTTTAAGTTTTTAGTTATGTTTCTTAAATCTGACTAATATATATATATATATATATATATATATATATATATATATATATATATATATATAAAATGACTATTCAAGTTTATGCGAAATGCATTGGGTATTCTTTGTGATATGAGTTTGAATCATGCTCATACATATATATGAATTGCAAATACAATTGTTAATATGTTGTCAAAGTTGTTCTATGTGAACATATTAGTTAATACGATATCTCTTGAAAGAAATTTCTATATCATAATATTGCAATGATGACATATATATAATGTGTTTAGCATGTAATGATTATCAAATGTAATTCGATACAACAAACATATTATGTATAAGTAATGGTTAGATTAATAATTATCTTCATAGTATTATTTCAATTCAATTTATTGTAAATTCTTAATGAGTGGATTGAAATATATAACTATAATGTACTCTCATGTTTCAGCTGAAATTGGTTAAGTACTCAATAGAAATTTTGGGTCCCTTCTTTAAGAAGATTTTAATTTTATAAAGTAAGTTAATTAGTATTAAATGGTTCATTTTCATTTATAAATTCTCTAATATTATTAATTTATATATATTTTATTAGTATTGTTTAGGAGGGGCATTACAATCCATGTCTTTCCCACAATGGGTTCTCCTACTCTTTTTTCATTTGAATAGAGTGGAAGAACATAGAAAGGAGAAAGAGCCCTATAAAGAGGCATGAGAAATAACCAGAGCTTCAATATTCATGCATGCCCCATCAATGTAGAACCATAGTGTTATTCTTTTTAATTCTTGTGAGACAAAGGGCTCAAATTCTAGTCCGTGTTTAATAAGACTTGTAAGAGGAAAACATTAAACATAATATAGACTAAGGGAAAAGGTAGATGAGCCTAATATCATAGGGCTTCCCTTCAAATAATGAAAGCATGATAATCTCTTTCACAAACTCTAAAAGATGAAAGCATTATAGAGAGAAGTCTTTTAAATGTGGTGTTAAAATAAAAGGTTATGTATATTTTTAATCCAAAAAACAAGAATATGTGTTTCATTAAGTTGTGGGTATAAAATCTAAGGCAATTGATTCAAATACAATATTTATGTAAAACAAAGGAAATGCATTTGGGCTTAGGTACCTAGTTCTTGTCGATCTATGAATAGTTTAATGGTACAACTACAACCATTTTCTATCATGCCTATACCTTTTCCAAGTTTAAATTTTCTATATGATAAAGAAATCCCTTTGGCCAATCTACAATAAAAATCAAAATTCAAGCTAACGAACTATGTGAACACATTGTAATTTTCTATATGATAAAGAAATCCCTTTGGTCATTCTATAATATTGAAGGAAAGTGTAGTGATTAATCATAGAAAAGAAAAAGTCAAGGAAAATATAGTGATTATTCCAAAGGTATGATTTCCCAACACAACAAACTATTTGTAATGTTAAACTAAAATTAGTAACAAAAGAAACCCTTGGCAAAGATTTTAAGATTAGGAGCACTAAGGTAAGCTCAAAAAAGCCTTTAGGAGTAATATACCATAGCCAAGTAAATCTATATTATTGACCTCGTTATACTAAACATTATGACACCACAACCTTGTATAGTATTAAATGCTCAAGATCAATTTTCATGTTTCCTCTAAGTGACCAAGTCTCCAATGCCCCTTCAAATGCCTCCAAGCTATCAATTCCATTATAAGACATTATTGTCATCTAGGTGCTAGAGTAGACAAAAGGGCCAAGCTGGGATATTGTAGTAGACACTAGTGTTCTTGTAGGGTACTAGAGACATCTATAGGATGATGCTTGGGGCTAGAGAACTAAAGGTGGGCATTGAAGCTCTTAGGATGATTGTTGTAAGGCTGAAGTGTTAGATTGGGGCTTGAGTACAGGCACAAGTGCTAATGTTTGGTATTGAAGCCTTCCAAGATGACTATTGTAGGGTTAAAGCACTAGACTAGGGCCGTAGTGCAACACAATTGCTAATGGCAGACATTAGATCTTGTATGATGACTATTCTTGGATTGGAGCACTAGACTAGAGCTCTAATGCAAACAACAATGAGCCTACATAATAATGTACACATTGTTATATTTGAGCACTTCTATGCATTATTTTATAGAAAGGAACTAAGGTCTCCATTGTACAAATGTTCTATAAATTTGTGTATAGATTTTTTCCAAAAGACTTCCAGAAGACCTCCTTCCTTCATCATTGTCCTAGTAGCCTCCTGAACTATCATGTTCTTCCTTTCCACAAATCCATTCTGCTAGGGAGATCTAGGTACAAATAATTGCCTCTTAATCCCTTGCTCTTCAAAAACTCATTTGAAGTGAACACACCTCCTCTGTCAAACCTCAAACACTTGATTTTCAATTCTAACTCATTCTTAACCATTGCCTTGAAGGATTTGAACTTTTCTAGGGCTTCAAATTTGTCTCTTAAGAAAGTAACCCAAGTCATTCTAGAATAATCATCAATAAGCAACATGAAGTACCTGTCACCTTGCAGACTTCTTACCCTTGTAGGACCACATAGGTCTATATGCACTAGATCTAGTAGATCGACAAAAAAATGCTCTTTGCTCTTGAAATTTGTCCTAGTCTGCTTCCCAAACTGACATTCTTTGCAGATGGTATTGATGGGTTTCACAAGCTTTGGTAGATCTCTCACAGTCTGACCTGAACTTATCTTTACCAAATTGTCAAAGTTTATATGACACATCCTTCTGTGCCACAACCAACTTTCATCTACTTGGGCCAATAAATAGTAATCACTAGTTCCTCTTAATTGATAAATGTTACCTATGGTCTTCTTACTGGTAGCAATCATAGTTCCAAAGCATTCCATGATTTTGCACCCATTGTCTTTGAATCTCAAATCATAACCTTTGTCACACATCTAACCAACACTCAAAAGATTATGCTTCAAACTCTTCACATATAGGACATTATCAGTATTATGCTTACCTTCAAATGAGATAGATTCTTTTCCACAAATCTTACTAGTTGCATTGTCTCTAAACCTAACTAGTCCTCCATCATACTTTTCCAAACTCACAAACTTACTTTTATCACCAATCATATGATGTGAGCATCCACTATCAATAATCCATTCATCCTTATCTTTCTCAATTTGAACTACCAAAGCACTTTCTTCCACTGGTTTCTCTTCATTCACATAGCTAGCAGGATTAGTAGACATAGGTTTTTCTTTGATGGCAATAAACAAACATTCATTTTCACTAGTACTAGTATCATTAGATTCATCATCAGTCACACCTTCATCATCAAAGTCTCTAACATAGTAGCAATTCTTTGGAGCTCTAGGCCTGTTCTCAAATCTTTTTCTATTCCTTTCAATTCTTTCAGGACATTTGGAAGCATAATGACCTACTTTACCACAAGAGAACATTTGAAAGGTAACTTTCCTTTAAACTTACTGGAACCTCTTTGCAATCTGTCAACAAAGTTAGCTTCAAGTTCATCAAAATCATCAAGTTCCACCTTATATTTCTCAGCTTTGGAGATCTTTTCTAAAGTAATGGCTTTGAAGGTAGACTCAACTTTTGGCAATCCATCACCAAACTCTCTCATCTCAAATGTTTTAAGCTTTCCAATTAATTGATCTCTATCAATAGCTTTTACAGTCATTACTTCTTCAATTGCAACTACCTTGTGACTATAGGGCTTTGGTAGTGATCTGAGAATTTTCATCACAACTTCCTTATCACTGAGAGTTCCTCCCATACCTTTTATTCCAGTGACAAGTTCATCAATTCTTTGGATAAAGGTTTTTATGTTTTCATCTTCATTCATCTTCAAACCCTCATATTTTACTTTAAGGCTTTGTAGCTTGGCTTCTTTTATAGAATCATCTCCTTCGTATAGATTTTTTAGCTTCTCCCAAACCTCATTTGTAGATTCCAGATCCACAACTTTTGCCAATACTGTGTCACTTAAGGAACTTAACAAGGCATCCTTTTCTTTGACATCCAACTCATATTCTTTGATATCATCTTTAGTTGTCAAACCACCTTCAGGCATGACAAATTGTGACTATGTAGCTAGCCATACTTTATAACCAAGACAGAGATGGCTTTTCATTAGTACCTTCCAAAGAGCATAATTTGTCCCATCAAATTGTGGAGCTTCCCTTTTATAAGACATCTTGGATCTTCCTCAAACTGTTAGGCCTTCTTCTAAGGAACCTTTCTCTTATACCAATTGTTGAAATACACCAAACAACTGAGAGGGGGGGCTGAATCAGTTGTCACAAAAACTTAGCTTCATATGAACATCAAACCATCAACAACTTAATTGCTTATAATCATATTTAACCATAAAAGAATGAAACAATAAACTTAATCATAAACACACATCCAACACATTAAACAGCAAATTTTTACATGGAAAACCCTAAAGGGAAAAACCACGATGGGTGTTAGCCCACAAAAAATATATGAGTTATAACAATACCAAAAAATAGAGGCTCACTGCCCAAATTGCTCATTGCAAAGAACGACTCACTGACAAGGGGTGGCTCACTGCCAAAATGGTGAACTGATTAAGTATCGTCTACTCCATGCCTGGGTTTAGTTCCTTTGAAGCATAATAAAAATTCTTTGTTTTGATCTTTCACACCTTCACACTTATCTACTCATATTCGCACTCTCATACATATTTTCACAATTCATTACAAGTCTTTATACAAGTCATCAACCTTGGAATGTACATCAAGTTTGGAAATACATTCATTAGCCATTGGGACAATCTCTAAGGTCAGCATTACAAACATACATAGAATAGGTCTGGACCTAATACAAAATCAACTAAGGAAAATATGTAAAGATGTATGTTGATCACATTGCTCCTTAGCTGGGACTCACGCAATCTTCACGCCATGACACACTTTCACAAACTTCAAGGCATCTTCGCAATTAGTGAAATCAACCAGGTCAACCAAGACTAATGAGAGCACTAGGTCTGCTAAGAACATTCTTCATTCACAATCTAATTTTCTCTTTGCAGACCAATCCAAATGTAGGAACATGATCAAGAGACATCCACAAGAACATTGTAATCACTAGGAACAACCACATGATCTCTAACCACTCTGTCAAGAAGATTCTTCAAACTGGAGCACAAGAACAACACTATCATAAGTAAAAGATAGCTTGCAAACCACCAAATCATGAACGATTGTAGTTGAAGGCACTTAACATCATTACAAACTTGATTCCAGAACTGTAGACTAAAATGCTTCAATGCAAAGGAATGTAGAGCATAACACTTTCTCCCTGTCACCACCAAACATACAAGAAAAGTAGTTTTCACACTGGTGAACATAACTCACTCAAATCTTTATTCCAGAGGCTCAAACATGGAATATATCATCTTTAGACAGACTTCTAAAAAACTTCCAATTCACACGCAGAGATATTTATTCTACAAGAAATGCGGAGCAAACTTATGGACTGTTCTTCTGAGTACAATACACTATTTCCACTGCAACACACTGTTACCACTAGAGAGGTTAATTTTCTCAATATCCTCAATAAAGTAAGAGCATAGTTGACACCAATGACAACACAGATATGTTGACATCAATGACAACACAGATATGTTTACATCAATGACAACACCGATTAGGCACATACTTGCAACAATTGTCACTCTACTAGACACAAGCCTAATGAAAAATAATAAACTTGATGTCAAGGAAATACCTTATTGTGGCAAGGAAACATTGCCTAGTTATTAATCAAGGAAACCATCATCCTAGGAGGAACACTTGGTGGTGTCATTATTTGATTATTCACAAAGGCAACCAATATCCCAACTTGACAAGGATGAGGTCATCATCTAGCTTAATCGTAGATGACCATGAAACTGCACTCGTTACAAGGGCAGCTTATACAACTCACTAAGGCCTTAATTTATAGAGTTATTCTTACCATTAGTTCATGTAAATTTAGGGCAAAACCAAACCACAATAGATGACAAAGTTACAACTTAGACTCACACCATGAGACTTTCCAATATTTATGATTCATATAGAAAATTATCCTCTAACACACATGCATGGTGCAACACAATTGACATACACACTTAATGCATATTTATAGAAAACTAAATTTCTGGCTAACAACATCAAGCTCCTGCTTCATCACATTCCTCCATGTCAATACCTAGATAAAGTTTATACCTTTTTCAAAGCCTTCCTTAACTTCCTTCTCATCATCTTAACTCATATATAGAGATATAGTAGCATTTAACAAGGTGCATTTCCAAATTTTTGCACCCTTTCAAGACCTTCCTACTTGGACAGTATTTGTTGATCAAGGTAATTTAATAAATACTTAGAATGATCATTTGGAATGTTTTTTATGTCAAGGGATTATTTTATTTCCAAGAATCCCCATGCTATTTAAAATTCTTAGATTTATTTGATTAGGTATTTACTCAATAGTGTGGTTCAATAGGTATTGCTACCTCATGGCCAACACATGAATTCTCCAAGCTTATTAACTCCTTGTACACTATCCTTAGGCTTAGCCTAGCTATTAGCTATTGTAATCATTTTATTCATAGTGTTTTAGGATCTTGATAGGTCCAATAATTTTACCCACATCTAGATGCTCTTTTTTATCCTACTAGCTAGCTCATGCACTCTCTCTCTCTCACATACACATGCATGCATGCACACACACATATGCATGTACACATGCACACACACAGCTCAAAAGATTTCCCTATCAAGCCAAATGCCACCATCCAACTTAGTTATCTTATTTTCTTTGTTAATTTCCTAAACACTTGGTAGATTGTTAGGAAATCATTAGAAAATGACATCAATTCAAGCCATTCAAATATTAGTTCAAAAATAAGAATGTTAGCCAATGAACATGTCATCTATTTTCATCATAATTTATAATCAAATGTTTAATCCAAAACATAGATCTACAATTATCACTTTTATGTTCATAAGTAAATTTAAAAGGTGTTGATGTGGGTTTTGACACACCAATCTTCCTATAGGGTATGCCATGCCACAAGTTGGAATGAGAAAGGTTCCCCTACTTGGAAGGTAGATATCTTCAAGAGTCTATAGTGATTTCTTTCACAAGGTTTACTAAAATTTCTTAGTTGGAGAGGACTTTGGCTAGTTTGTTTGTTATTTTGTTTTGATTTTCATTAGTTATCTTGCTAAAGATAGATTTGTTCAAATTGAATCTAGTTTCTATATTCTTAGCATGTGCATATATTATTTGATTTCAGTGTGTTTTACTCCATCATTTGATTTTAAATTGTGGATTTTCATTTTTAACTTGTTTCTACCAATCAATGCTAAAAAAGATCTAACTATAAACTTCATTGTATTTACTCATTGTGCATTTGAATAGGTTTCAATTGTTTCTTTTGGATTTCTCTTTGTAAAATTTTTAGAGCATACAAATGCAATTACCACTATTCATTTTTTGCTAGATAATATTGCATTCATTAGTATATCAATTGATGGTATGGTGCATGCATGGGACTTGTTTCACTAGGATTATTTTGAATTTTATAGTTCCTACTTCCAAACTATTTGTTCCCTTAGTAGTAGACCCAAGTGGTGAAGTAAAAAGTTCTAGAGAATCACAAAGTCATTAAACAAATGAAACTAAAGCAGATCCTGTAAAACTAGTTAGCACATATCATCCCATTACTGAAACCAAGAGACAATACCTGAGGACACTAAGAGGCTCCACAACCACAT
Source organism: Cunninghamia lanceolata (assembly GCA_027924645.1). Classification (NCBI taxonomy): domain Eukaryota; kingdom Viridiplantae; phylum Streptophyta; class Pinopsida; order Cupressales; family Cupressaceae; genus Cunninghamia; species Cunninghamia lanceolata. The sequence continues at coordinate 621,986 of BSBN01000828.1, forward strand.
GGTGTAGATCTTCCCCCAAATGGAGAACTAGATTACATGTTTGAGAATGTATCTACCCTATTCCCCTCAAACATATCAAATTATTTGGGCCAACAATCATAGTATTTTTCATCTTTATGTTCTAGTTCCATTTTAAGCTTTTTTAAAAGTTCTTAATTTATACATCTCTTATCATGAAATCTTGCAAATTTTTGTTTATCTATGTAGTTATAAATAATGCATCACTTTACCTAGATGAGATGTTTACTTGTATCTTTTTCGATCATAAAGACTAAAAGAAGAGAGAAACAAACATTTATTTACTTTTACCACTATCACTCCAAAATACAAGAAAATGCATAAAACTCAGCCCTCAAAGTTTCTCACCAATTAATAAAATTTATATTTTAAGGATAACATGCTTTGAGGTACATCATTACTCTTTAATATCTAACTATTTGAATAGAACAACTAATTTCTCATTGCAATTCAATAGTCCATTTGTACATTTGTGTAAGACATAAGCATACTTAGTAATATGCCATTGAAGATTGTAGAAAAATTTGGATAGAACTAACCTCTCTCTACCACTATAACCAAAAAACAATCATTAGTTGTAAACTTTGGGGAGTCTTCTAGTAAAAAGCTCCCTTAGAATTATTCACTTTCTTAATAGTGTACACTGTAGAGTCTAGATCATTGACTACTATTTATGTAGTACACTTTCCTATCATACACACAAGATCAACATTAGAAACTAGGTGCCCAATCATGGACCATAAAATTTATGGAACAATAGTTGGAAGTATGGATAGACTATTCCACTTATATATTACATCAAAATTGATTTTTTCACTACAAAGATAGGTTTAGAGTTTATGATCTTAGCTGTTTCAGCTTCTAAGCATCTAAATAGACTTAAGGTTTATGTTCTTAGTTGTTTCAACTTTTGAGAATCTAAAGTGACATCTAATAGATATCTTGTACCCTACATGTAATACAAAAATGTACTGAATAGTCTGGTGAACCTATGTGTTAAAAAGTTTTAAACAAATTAACTAGCTTATGTTGGAAACTTGTTGGAGTTGTCATTAATGTCAACTCCTAGAAGATGGTTCACTTGGTTTCCAAGTACTTTTGAGAAAATTTGATAAAAAAGTGTTTAGTGTGACAGAGGTACCCTCATTGTTATGCTCTGTATTTCTTCCTAATTGAAGATATGCTTGTATGGTTTGGAAGTATTGATCAAAGGTATTTAGAGGTATTATATCCAGAGTTTTAGGTTCTGGATTGTGTAGAAGTAGAAGATGTGTTTGACAGAATAGTTGACTATGTAGGAGGGTGTCTGTGAGAAATGAGAATGCTTCACATTTCTCCGCATTGAGATTTCCTGTATTGCAGATCTGGGAGAGTGATTATATTATCTATATCCACATTCCTTTGAGGTTTCCATTATTGGGATGCTCTGCAAGTTTAGTTCTTGCATTGGCGATCAATAATAGTGTGTCCTGATGTGCATAATGAAGACATTCTTGGATTTAGATGGTTGTGGTAGTGTTGTAGAATTTTATGATGGTGATGAGTATTCTAGGAATGTGTGTGAATTCTTTGGAGTGTCTCTCTCTAGTCCACATGATGTTCTTGGTCTTGGAGAAGTGTGAATATGGCCATTAGCTCAGGTTTGGCTTACCTTGCTTACTAGTACTATTTACAGAGGTACTTCCTAGATTGTGGATGCAATAAGTAGCTTAATGATACAAATTTGAGTCTTTATTATCCCTTAACATGGTCCACTTTCACTTCTTTCCACTGCAAAAGTGTTTGGTGTTGACCTAAGTAATGTTGCATGTGTGTAATGCACATGCTTAATTAGGACTAACCTAATTGAGATATGTCTTGTTTATAGATGGTATAAATGCAAGATGAAGTTGAATGGAGCAAGGTAGAGAAAAACATGTGAATTTGAATCAAGGGTAGTGAAGTTGTGTGTGAACTTAAATGCTTATGACTCCATAATGTAGTGAGCAGAAGGTGTCTACATTTTAGTGTGCCAGAAGTTGCTCGAGGAAGTGAGCCAAAGGTTGCATTTGGAAAGGAGTGTTAGCGATGGATCTCTCCTATTAATTTGAGATAGTGAATCTCTTTATAACAGTCTTCTTCTTTCTTCTCTCTTTTGGGCAGTGAGCCTTTCTCTAATAGTGAGCATTTCTTCTGGGCAGTGAGCCTATTGATTTTTAGTGTTGTTATTCATATATATTGTGAGCTAATCCTCACTATGGTTTTTCCCTTATTGGGTTTTCCATGTAAATCTAGTGTTCTTATGTGTTTGAATGGGTTTGCATTGATGCTTCATCTGTTTACATTCTACTAATGCATTATAAGTGGTTGATGTCTAAAATTACTTTGAGGGTTTAAAGTTTTAACATACAACTGATTCGCCCCCCCTCTTAGTTGTCATGTATATTCTAAAAATTGGTATTAGATTTAATTTTCATGAAGAAGCTTAACTACTTGGGGTAGATCCAGATGGCACATAGGAAAGGTATGGAGGTCCCAATGTTGGATGGAAAAAAAATTCTTTTTGGAAAACTAGGATGGAAAGATTTCTTGTCTCCCTAGGATATGGTGTATGGAAGATAGTTGACAAAGAGTATACTATACCTCCTAATGGTCCAAAGGATGAAATATGAGAATAGTGGCAAGGAAAGGAGTGTTCTTCTAAACAGTCTCTTTGATTCTGAATTAGTGAAGGTGGTGAGTTACAAAACTACACATGAGATCTGGAAGAAGCTGGCAAGTACCTATGAAGGAGATGACAAGGTAAAGAAAGCAAAGATGCAAACTTTGAAGACCAAGTTTGAAACCCTAAAGATGTTAGAAGATGAAAATATTGCAAGCTACATGTAGAGAGTGGGTGAAGTTGTCAACTCTATCAATGGTCTTGGTGGAAATCTAGAGGAGAGTGAATTGGTAAAGAAGGTACTAAGAACTCTTCAAAAATCTTATAGTGTTAAAGTTTTTGCTATTGAAGAAACTCAAAATTTGGATAAGTATTCTAGGAATCAAATTTTTGGAACTTTAACTACTTTTGAGATGAGAGAGTTTGGCCAAGATGATTCAAGAAAATAAACTACTTTTAAGGCCACCAAGATAGAGAAGAATGTTGAATCAGATTTAGATGACTTTAATGAAGTGGAAGAAAATTTTGTAAGAAGGTTGAAAAAGGGTTTTGGAGAATACAGAGGTAAGTTACCCTTCAAATGTTTTAACTATGGAAAGATAGGTCATTATGCTTCTAAATATCTAATCAAAATTTGTAATGATAAATACAAGGAGAACAAATGTAAATCATTCAAGAAAAGTTATTATGTTAAAGAAGATGACAACATATTTGATGATTAGTCTAACTAGATCTAGATGATGATGGTAATGAATGCTAGTTCATGGCTTTGAATGTTGGAACTAATTCCACTAATCCTAGAAGATGCATGAAGGATATTGCTCCAGAAACAGGGCACCACATTGAAGGAGCATTGGTTACTACTTTTCATGCCAGAGAGGAGGAAGATCTCTAGTTAATTGATAGTGGGTGTTTAAATCATATGACAGGTGATAAGAATAAGTTTGTGAAGCTTGAGAAGTTTGATGGAGGTTTTGTTAAGTTTAGAGATGATGCATCTGCTAAGATATGTGGAAGAGGTTCAATCAATTTTGATGGCAAGCACAATATAGATGATGTCCTTTATGTCAAGGGTCTTTGGCACAATATTTTAAGTGTAGGACAAATGTGTAGCAGAGGATATAATCTTGTGTTTTAGGATGGTGGCTGTGAAATCAAAAAAGAAGAATATGGAACTTTGATTTCTACAGGAACATGGACAAAAGGAAATATATATCAGCTCAAAAGTGCTGAAGGTGTGTGCCTTATGACTCAAATTAATGAAAGTTGGCTATGGCATAGAAGAATGTGCCACATCAATTTTGATAGCATAGTAAAGATTAGCTCAACTCAAGTTGTAAGGGATCTACCAAAGATTACAAAACCTACTAATATAACCTACAAGGAATGTCAGATTGGGAAGTAAACAAGAAATAATTTCAAGAGCAAAGAGTATTCTACCACTGGACCTCTAGAGTTGGGGCATACAGATCTATGTGGACCTACACGAGTAGGAAGCTTTGAAGGTGATAGGTATTTCATGTCGTTGATTGATGATTTCTCTAGAATGACTTGGGTATCTTTTCTTAAAAAAAATAGAAGCTCTAGATAAGATTAAATATTTTAAGGCTATGGTTAAATGAAATTGATCTTAAAGTTAAGTGTTTGAGGTCCGACAGAGGCAGTGAGTTCACCTCCAATGAGTTTAATTGCTTTTGTGAAGATCATCAAATAAAAAGGCATTTGGCAACACCTATGACTCCTTAGCAGAATGGAGTTGTAGAAAGGAAGAACATGATAGTTCAAGAAGTAGCAACGACAATGATGAATGAAGCAAATCTACCTGATATCTATTGGAAAGAAGCCAACCATACTATAGTTTACATACAAAATAGAGTGCAAGATAGGGTCAACAATTCAAAGACTCCATATAAACTATGGTATGAAAGAACTCCTACTGTAAAATACTTTAGAGTTTTTGGCAGTAAATGCTACATTAGGAGAGATTAAGAGAACTTGGGAAAGTTTGATAGAAGATCAAATGAATGAATCTTCCTTGGATATTCTACAAAGAGCAAGGCTTACAAGTGCTACAACAAGAGACTAAAGAGTGGAAAGTGCAAATGTTAAAGTGGATGAAGAACCATACCAAAGTTCAATGCTATTAGAAGGATATGAATTAGATGAGGACCATTGCAGAGAAGTAGAAAGAAAGAAAGAAAAGGAAAAGGAGAAGCAAGTAGATGAAGAAGATGCTCTGAGGAAGATTCCCATGACTCCCAAGTACGTGCAGAAGAATCATTCTAAAGATTAGATCATTGGAGATAAGAACAAATGTGTTTTAACAAGGAGAAGTATTTCTATGGTAGATGAACATGTAAATTCGTGCTTATTGTCTCAAATAGAACCCAAAATAGTGACTAAAGCATGCAAAAATAAGCACTAGATCAAGGTTATGGAAGAGGAATTGATGCAGATTGAGAAGAATCAAACTTGGGAAGTTGTCCCAAGACTACCAGACAAGAATGTGATAGGAACTAAATGGATCTTTCAAAACAAATTGAATGAGAATGGAGAAGTAGTAAAAAATAAGGCCAAGCTAGTGTGTAAAGGCTACTAACAAGTGGAAGGAATAGATTATGAGGAAACATTTTTGCTCTAGTGGCAAGATTGGAGGCCATCAGATTATTCTTAGCCTTTGCATCTCATAAGGACTTCAAAGTTTATCAGATGGATGTGAAATCTGCATTCCTGAATGGAGAGTTGGAAGAAGAAGTATACACTGAGCAACCAGAAGGCTTTCAATTATCAGATGATCCAAATATGGTCTGCAGATTGAAGAAGGCATTATATGAACTCAAACAGGCACCTAGAGATTAGTATGCAAGGTTGGATAGATACCTATTGTAGGAAGGATTCAAAAGGGCACTGCAAATAGCAATATGTACTTCAAAGTTGAAGAAGATCAAATCTTGATTGTGGAAGTGTATGTAGATGATATAATCTTTGGAGGAAATAAAGATATGTGCAAGAGATTTGTAGAAGAAATGTACAAAGAATTTGAAATACCAATGTGTGGGGAAATGAACTTCTTTCTTGGATTACAAATCAGTCAATCAAAAAAGGGCATTTTCATCTTAGAGTCAAAGTATGCTAAGGAAACATCGAAGAAGTTTGGAATGGAAGACTCCAAACTGATATGTACTCCCATGACTATTGGTTGTAAGTTAAGCAAAGATGATGAATCTCCTAAGGCTGATCAGAGAAAGTACAGATCAATGATTGGTGGATTATTATACCTGACTTCTACTAGACTAGATATCATGCATGCAGTCTGTCTTGTGGCTAGATTCCAAGCTGATCCCAGAGAGTCACATGTTGTAGCAATGAAGAGGATATTTAGATACCCGAAAGGCACTCTGGAGTTTAGCCTATGGTATCACAAGGATAATGATTTCTCCTTGAGTGCATATATAGATGCAGATTGGGTAGGATGTATAGATGATATGAGTACAAGTGGTGGTGCTTTCTTCCTAGGAAGCTGACTTGTCTCATGGTTAAGTAAGAAGCAGGACTCAGTGTCATTATCCACTATAGAAGTAGAATATATTGCAATAGCATCTTGTTGCACACAAGTGTTATGTATAAAGCAAACATTGAAGAATATCAAAGTGTCATATGATGAACCTCTTCCTATCCTATGTGATAATACAAATGCTATCAACACTTTAAAAAACCTAGTGATGCATTCAAGGACAAAGCATTTCAATCTGGTATCAATTCTTAAGAGAAAAGGTTGTAGAGAATGAGGTGAAATTGGAGTCTGTGCCTACCAAGGATCAAGTTGCAAACATTCACAAAGGCTCTCCCTAAGGATACTTTTGTTTATCTCTGACAAAAGTTAGGGATTATTGCCCCTCCTTCTCTTAACTAGATGCATAAATGTATGCATCTATCTAGGAAGCATTTCAAGATGCCTTTTGACCCTAGAATGATGTTGAAGGCTACCTCTCAGGGGGAGTAGGTAGTGATACTATTGATTGGTATAGTCATAATGAGCATATCCTATAATCTTTAGGAGGGGAGTGCAGAAAAAGACAATGCTGTGGAGATAGAGTAGATAGTTGCTAGTGTTAGAGTTGTTACCCTTTACCATTGATGTCAAAGGGGGAGAGAGTTGAAGTGATTGAAAAACCATTGTAGAGAGAGGTGTGTGAAGAGTAAAAGTTGTTTCTGTCAGGGGGAGTATTACTGGTCACAAAGTTACTGATTGATTGCTTTAGGTCTTGATGGTTTTTCAAAGAGCTAGTCTTGACATCAATGGCAAAGGGGGAGATTGTTGGAAACTTGCTAGTGTTGTCATTGATGTCAACTCCCAGTAGATGGTTCACTTGGTTTCCAAGCGCTTTTGAGAAAATTTGATAAAATGATGTGTAGTGTGATAGAGGTACGCTTAATGTTATGCTTAGCATTTCTTCATAATTGAAGATCTGCTTGTATGGTTTGGAAGTATTGATAAAAGTTGTTCAAAGGTATTATATTCAGAGTTCCAAGTTCAACTATGTAAGATTGTGTCTGGGAGAAATGAGAATGCTCCACATTTCTCTACATTAAGCTTTCATGTCTTGCAGATCTGGGAGAGTTCTTATATTATCTGTATCCACCTTCCTTTGAAGTTTCTAGTGTTGGAATGCTCCACAAGTTTAGTTCTTGCATTGGTGATCAGTAGCAATCTGTCCTGATGTGTATAATGAAGACATTCTTTGATTTAAATAGTTACGGTAGTGTTGTAAAAGTTTATGATGATGATGAGTATTCTGGGAAGGTGTGTGAATGATATGGAGTGTCTCTCTTTGGTTTGCATGAGTTCTTGGTCTTGGAGAAGCGTGAATATGGCCATTAGCTTAGGTTTGGCTTACCTAGCTTACTAGCACTATTTGTGGAGGTACCCCATGGATTGTGGATGTGATAAGTAGATTGATGATACAAATTTGAGTCTTGATTATCCCTTGACATGGTCCAGTCTCACTTCTTTCCACACTTAAGTGTTTAGTGCCAACCTAAGTAATTTTGCATGTGTCTAATACACATGCTTCATGATTAGGACCAACCTAATTGAGATAGGTCTTGGTTATAAATGATATAAATACAAGATGAAGTTGAATGGGGCAAGGTAGAGAAGAACATATGAATGTGAATCAAGGAAAGTGAAGTTGTGTGCAAACTTAAATTCTTATGACTCCAAAATGCAGTGAGCAGAAGGTGTCTACATTTTAGTGTGCTAGAAGTTGCTAGAGGCAATAAGCCAAAGGTTGTGGATTGTAAGGAGTGTCAGCGGTGGATCTGTCATGTTGCTTTGAGAGAGCAAATCTCTCTTCTAGGCAATGAGCCCTTAGCAGTGAGCCTATTAATTTTTGATTTTATTATTCATATTTATTGTGAGCTAATCCTCACCATGCTTTTTGTCTTATTGGGTTATCCACATAAATCTGGTGTTCTTATGTGTTTCAATGTGTTTGCATTGATGCTTCATCTATTTACATTCTGATAATGCATTATAAGTGGTTGATGTTTAAAATTACTTTGAGGGTTTGAAGTTTTAACATACAACTGATTCAACCCCCCTCTCATTTGTTCTGTGCATTCTAACAGCTTATCTATGATGAAGTTACTTATTTCATTCACAATGGTTTAACTTTAGGGCACTTGATTTAAGATACGTCACTTCCCTGCCTTTGTGTGACAGGGTTTTAGGGTCTATAAGCACAAAAATCATGCAATGCCTCCACGAGGACCCCTATGATGATTCAAATCCTTGTCACGTACATGTAAGTGTGAAATAATGTCATTTAAGTAGTAGGCCTCTTGATGACGTGTCCTCTTTTCTTGTCTTGTGTTGTTTCCTCCTTGTCGATTTCCCTCTCTCCCTATATGCAACACTTTTCGACACTTGTTGACTTGCACATTTTCTAGCTTTCAACCTTGATCCTAAGCCTCGTGAGTGTCTTGTAGGTGAGTTTTCACCTCTCCCCTTTGTTTTTCATCTAGTGCACCTCCTAGAAGCCTTCTAGAGGTCTCCTTATCCATCTCCCACTTGCAGTTTTCAGTTTCGTCGAACCAATCCAAATCTCCCCCAGGAGATCCTACTGACGCAAGTGGAGATTTGGATTCCTCCACATGACTAACCTATTTCTTGATGCAGAACCTTTCATTTTCCTCTCTTCTACCATCTCCCAGCCTATTTTCTGCATCTAGCCCTATCTAGCCCAGATCTCCCTTGGGCGACATAGGGTCGCCTAGGGGTGACCCTACTGGCAAAAGGGGCGACCCTTTCATTTTTGTAGCTATGGAAAAACTCAAGTTTCTCTCATTTTTGCTTTGTTTTTACCTATTTTTCTCTCTGTTTGCATGGTTTTTTATCCCTAATATAGAGTTAACTATTTCATGCACCCACACATGCATAATTAACACTATTTGATCTCAATTTAACTCTTTAATCAATCTCATACATTCCCTCACCTCCATTTCCTCTCCAGTGATAAGCTATCTTTGCTTCATCACTCTCCAATCAGTTGAGTTCACTGGGTAATCAACCTTGTTAACTCCCCAATCTATTCTTGTTAACTCATCAATCAAATGAGTAAACTCTCAAATCAATTCCTTCTTATAAACCTATAAATACCCCCCTCCCTCAAGCACAAAGGGAGGTAAATTCATTGTGCACACAACTCTTGCCTAATTTTGTTCTTTAACTTAGCATTCAAATTCTCTTACAGGATGAAGGTGCCTTTTGCTTTATTTCTTCAACCAAGTAGTGTCATGCTACTTCATTCTATGCCATTGTGCTCAATCCAAGCTCTCATCGAGCTCATACAAGCTTCATCAAAGATTGTTAAGAGGATCACCTGCTGCCACAAAAGGATTCAAGGTTGCCTATTACAAGGATTGTTGAGGGTAGTGGATTCAACAAATCTTTGTTTCTCTCAAGTTCCTTCATTGTTTTCTTTCAATTCATTGTAATTAGAGAAGCAAAATTGCTCTTGCGAATAGTAAAACATTGATTTTTCCTTAATAGTTAGATCTTGCATGTTAGATTAAACACTCTCATATTTCTAGTTCTAGTTTATTTGAAGAAGCATTTTCCCTTTTCTTAGATTAAATTGCATTCAAACATTGAAAACACGAAAAAAACATAGGTTAACATTGCATTGGAAAAGTCATATAGAATTGCATACATATTTCCCTTTCATAGATTAGAAACACTTTCATTTCCAAAATACTCTAAAAAATACCAGAAAGAACATTTTGAATATCATTTAGTTTGCATGCATATAGAAACAATAGAATAGCTAAAATTGCAAACCCTTAATTCCATCACGAGGTAATCACAGTTCAAATGATTCCAAAATTGCAAACCCTTAATTTCATCACAAGGTAAAAATAAAGTCAAAACACAAGTCAAATCCTAGGTCAAAACCCCATATCTGGTTAAGGTTAGTAATTACACAATTTCCTCTCTTCTAATTCATGAATGTGCTTAGGAGTGAGAGGAGAGTGGGTGAGGGCTATCCATGATGAGATCCAAGAGATCCATCCAAGACCTCAACAACAAAAATTTTTCTTACCACAAGGAGACCCATTCCTCCTCTTGTTGTTAGAAGAAACTAGACAACGACAAATACAACAAGAACTCTTACAACACATATAAAGACAAGAGGACATCAATGAGAATAATTGTTTACCCATACATAGGTGGAATCTTAGAAATCCAAACATAAGGAGAGAAACTAGTGACCCTTCAGGTCATAGGGTTATCTCAACTACAACAAGAATCGAACAAAACATACAACAAAGCACACAACAACAAAGGCCATAGTACTTGCCAACCCCTCTCCACAAAGTCTAGATCTTCAATGAGCTTGACCCCCACCATGTCTCACCTCCTCTTGACTGGCTAATTCCACATGAGAAAGAGTGATATGGCAGATCACCCTGTGGTAAGGAGGGAAAGAGTCTGTGTATGTGCCAAAATCTGACCTGACAGGCTCAGGCAACTGAAGTCATGATTTTGAGCATACGTAGTTTGGTGAACCTGACGTGAAGAGCAGAGCCTCTTGGTTATGTTGTTTGTGTTCCCATTTCAAGCATCTCAAAATAGGTTAACAAATAACCTCGCAACATTTTCACACCATTCTTTATAGCCGCTTTTGCTACTTTGACTTCCATTGTCTACGCCGTCATCCATTCCATTTATTTTGTGGTGTCTATGGTACCCCCAAATATGATAGAACCTGACTTAAACCAAGGGAATACTCCCTTAAGGGAACCAAAAACTTCCTTATTTGATAGGTATGTGCCACCACATCCTAACACACCAATCACCAACTGTTATGATTACGAGGATTCTGACTATGAGCAAGATTGAAGAGAATCTAGGCACTCTCTATCTTTCAACAACCCAGCTTGGGAGAACAATCCATCCATACCAAATGAGCTGCATAAAACAAGAAGAGTGAGGTCAAAAATACATCGACCCGAACAACCTTCCACATGTTCATCGAATACCCACCTTGATGAAGAGGTTAAAAGGTTGGAAAAATATCTACGAGAAACCAAAGATGCTCAAGAGGCATTAAGGATTGCCTTACAAGAAGAACAAAAAGAAAATGCTGCATGTGAGGAAGCCTTTCACCATGAAAATATTTGTAGAGAACATCCTAGAAATGAAGAAACCCCTAGAGCTACAACTCCTTCAAATTTAATCACAACTCTAGTGTAAACAATCAGAATCCTGGAGGCAGAACAAGCTACTCCAGAAAAAAAGACTCAAGTCCCATGAACAGGACCAAGGTGCATCTCAAAACCCCCCTACCACAATTATTACTCATGACATGCTAGTAATGACACCTGTCTGAATGGGAATCCTCCTATTTAGAACAATCCAACAAATCTGATAATGGGTTATCAAAACCCACCCACAAGGTTATTACTAACAACCCCACAATCTCAAAGTGCCTTTCTAGGATCGTATCTTGAATATTTGAAAGAGCCTCTAGACCAAAACATAAAGAATGTGCAATTACCTCAGCCACTACCAAATCTCCCAAAGTTCAAAGGAGAAGGAGATCTGAATTCACACATTAAAGCCTACACCACGGCCATAAGAGAACTCTTCCCTTGGGATGGGGTTGTAGCAAATATCTTCCTGAAAAATCTTGAAGGTATCACTTTAGATTGGTATTATCATCTCCTAGAAGCTTCGATCCATTCATTCAGACAACTCATCAGAGAGTTTGTCATGGCATTCGACATGAACAAACTCGTCAAAATAGGGATTAGAGAATTCCTCACAATGAAACAAGAGCCAAACAAATCTATAGCACATTTTGTCACTCAATGGAGGCAAGTCCTCTATTCTTCAACCAATGTTCCAAACATGGATCATTGAGAATTGTGCAATCTCTTCTTGCATGCCCTTAACAAAGACATGAGACAAGATGTCCAAAAACTACCATATAAGTCCTATAAAGAGGCAATGAAATTTGCCTTAAGAATTGACCAAGCTGCCATCAATAGTGGTCGGAAGACTTATGATACCAATGGAAAGCTTCAAACATCCAAAGGAGCAGAAAAGACTATAGCTAATGTGTCTTAGGAGAAAGATGTCAATTTCATAAAGAATAATCCACGTAATGACAAATGGTGAGAAAAAGAAAATCAAGGATTAAACTGACCTTTATATGACCCCAATACTTATTGTTGGTTCCACGGAACAAAGGGTCATGAAACAAAGACTTGTTATGGTTATAATAAAGCTATCTCCAAACTTACGCCAGATCAACAAAAGAACTTCCTTAAACTTCTCCAATCCTAGAGAAAGGAGAGGGAACCTCAAATCAAGAAAGGACAAGCTAACCAAAACCATGCCAATAACATAGAGCTGGACCAAGAAGTGTTCATGATCCATGAGGAGGAGTGGATAGACCAAACGGAGAATGTCTTCACACAGGTGATAAACCTACTAAGAGCATCTCCCTCGCATCGCAAGACATTCCTAGAAGTATTAGAGGTAGGATAATCCTCATAGGAAGAACCACCTCTTACATTTAATGTTTCCAAACTACCCCAAAGTGAAGGAAGTACGAAAAAGGATTCACCCCTATACATACAAATTCAAGTCAAGGAGGTCACTATAAAAAGGGTGGTAGTGGATGAAGGATCATCAGTTAATCTCTTGCCAATGTCCTTTCTACCAAGGATGGGATACAAAAAAATAGGGATCAAGCAACAAACTGCCACATTGAGAATTTGTGACAGTCATGACATCCAAATAGTCAGGAAAATCAACCTCTTGCTCAATCTAATGGGAAAGACTATCCCTACCAATTTTAATGTTATTAACCAAGAGACCAATTACAACATGATCCTTGGGAGACCTTGGATTCATGCGATGAAGGCTATCACCTCCACTCTGTTCCAAGAAATACATTTTCATCATTTGGGAAAGGTGATAATAGTCAAAGCATACCTTGATCCTTTTAGTGTTTATAGAAAGGAACAGGAAGAAAAAGACAAGAAATTGAAAATGCAAGAGAAATAGAAAAAGGAAACTCAGGACGTTCAAACGAGTGCAAGTGCTCACAACATATCCTACCAAAGAATGGATGATCTTAGAGAATTCATTTTTGATCCACATACCACTAAATCCCACGCACCATTCATCTTAGTAGCCATCCAGTGTGTCAATGAATGGGATATCAAAAACCTCTGGGTTGGAATAATTGAGATCATTAAAGAAGGAAATGAAAAAGAAGAAAAAAGAACTTCCACTTATGAATTTGGAGAAACATCTCATTCAATAAATCACAAAAGTTTATGGACCCTACATTTCAATGGGGCTAGATGCAAAACAGGGGCAGGAATGGGGATAATCTTAACATCTACCAAAGGAAAAATCCTCCCCTTCGCCTTCAGACTATACTTCTTTTGCACCAATAACATCGCTGAGTATGAAGCCCTGTCCCAAGGAATCATGCTAGCCATGAGAATGGGAGTCAAGAAAATCTCTGCCTTTGGAGATTCTCAATTGATAATCAACCAAGTTGTGGACAATTATGAAACAAAGTCAGAATGGTTGCAACCTTATAAAGAAACTATCAAGAAGTTATTTTAATTCTTTGATTTCTTCTCTATCAAATCCATACCCAAAGAAGAAAATTAGGTGGCTGACTCAATGGCCACTTTGACCACATTATTCTCACCACATGCTCAGTTGCAAAATTTAGAATATATTGTCTCAATGTGTGGAGAACCATTATTTGAAAGCGAAGAATTACCAAACATCCTAAATTACGCCATGGGTTAAGAAGAAAAACCAACCACCTCCTCCTCAGTTTAGTCAAATGAAATCGGTGAATGGGAAGCAACTAGGGTACAAATAGAAATGGTTGAAAGACTTCCCAATGAAGACAAAGAAAGTGAAGGTATCTTCCATAGAGAGTGGAAGATGAGAGTGACAGTCGGTATCGATGACCCTTTCATTTTTGAGCTACCAAAAAGTTATATTGGGTATGCCATGGATCTGAGACCAGAACCCAATGGGAGGACAAGTATAATATTTGTTCCCCCCCGATGAGTGAAGGGAGCCACAAACCCCTCTTGAATTATTCCAATTCTTGCAAAGAATCCAAGAGAGACTTGATGTGAAAGTTTACATGCAAGATAAATTTGACCTATTAGCAAATCTATTAAATTGTGATGGAGTTCTGTATTGAACTCCTTCTCATCAACAAAATTTTTGAGACTTACTTCATCTCATGATGCCAAGAGAAACCACTGAGTTGGTAGCAATGGATTCAAATGACAAACCTTACCGAGTAGGAGAACTTGTCCTAAGAAGGGGAAGCACGAAAAACAAGAAAAGAAGATGAAAGAGAGCTTTCTCGAAAGATTGGAAAGGTCCTTATATGGTTATGGAAGACATCAGAAATGGTGCCTATCTCTTGTGCACAATGGAGGGAGAGGAATTTGGTGAAACAATCAATTCCTTTCACCTCAAGAAATATTATGTCTAAAAAACCAAAAAAATCATAAAACATAAAAATAAAAAAAAAATTATAAAATCAAAAATGTCAAAAAACAAGTTTGCTTCTTGCATTTCTACATCATTCTGTTCATCTTGCATTACTGTTTGTGACTTGTTCTTGTACTATTTTCCCTTTAGTAAGGAGTCCAATGTTGTCTAGATATATGTTATCCTTTTAGGACCTAGAGATTCCTCATTTTTTCACAATCGCCATTATACCCTTCATTCCCAGTGATTCTAATTGAAACCTAGCTCTTAGCTTTACACTGATCCTAGTCTAATGAGTCAAGATGTTAATTCTAAACAAAGTCAGTATTCAAACCTACAGTGTTCAAGGGAAGCTTACAAGTAGACCTTCCCAATTCTTCCCTAGTAGTAGAGAAGTCCAACCAGATTACAAAAACTTTAGGTGGTGCTCAGCCCCTTATCTTTCTTGACCAAAAATGTCAAGAAGATCAAAACTCTAAAGGAAGCAATCTAAGATACAATTGAATAAAAAAAATGAGTGATCAAAATAAGAGTGTCAAAAAGTGAGAATTGAGAGATCAAAAGTATTGCATAGCAAAAGTTCCAAAAAGCATTCATTTCTTGAAAATTCAAAAATCCAAAAAAAATGAGAAAAATCAAGCGAGGAAAATACAAAAAAAGTGAAAAGAAAAAGAAAAGAGAGATACAGAAAAAGAGTGAAAGAGTGAAGATTGTTGGATGTCCATACTCTTGGGTGGAGATCAGTCTAAGCTTGAAGCCTCAAGGATGACATTCTAACAAAGAAAGAGAGGTACTAAGCACACACACGCACTAGATGAGCAAAACTGAAGAGTCTAGTAGTCTCTAGGATCATCTTCTATCTAGGGACCCTTGTTCTTTCCCAGATATCCTTTACCCCAAGTCTACTTTGCTTGCCATCTATTATCTAAGTCTAGTGAACACCAATAAAATTTGCTAATTGTCTAAGTTGAAAGCTTACCAATTCATCTTATCTAGATAAGCATCAGTGTTTAGCCTTTAGCAAAGTCTAGAAACCAGAAATGCTCCATATTCTTTTCCACTCCCCACTTAAGTTTCCCTAAATCCTATCTCATAGCCTTGGATAGGTCTCTTATATCAGGACAACCCATAATCCCCTAAATTGAAAATTGTATTTTAGAGAAATCACATTGCTTGTTCGACATTGCATTCATGCCAAAAATCAGAAAAAGAGTCTTAAAGCAATAAAGTCAAATGTAATATCTCATGGAATTTAGTAGAAGTAATAGTCTCATTTACAACATTTCTTGTGTTCCGGCATTATCATATCGTAAACTACATATCATATATATGTAATAAAAAACTACAAAAATATGTCATCGTTATCATACTTGCATTTGCTAAAAGAGTTGAAAAGGTCAAACATAATCGAAAAGTTCCTCAAAACTTCCAAACATGCACAAGAGATGAGTATAGATTTTGATAAGAGAAAAACCATGAAAAGATAGACTTCCATAGATATATCCAAAGTTTGATTACACAAGGGCATCAAAGAGCTAAGACAAAATTCTCTCAAGAAAGTAGAGGTTCCCCATGCAAGGAGGCACAAATTTAAAAGAAATCAAGTCAGGGGTGGTTCCCTCCAATGGAGCCCTCAGGACTTTGGTTCCTCTATCTACGAGTACCACTAGTTGCTCCCTAAGATCTATGAGAATGAGGTGCTCTATTGTGAGCATGCGACTATCAAGGCCCTGCCATGCTAGCATCACGTCATCCAAAATTAAGGCAGGCCATCTCTCGGAGTACCTGGTTCTCACCCATAAACATGTCAATGTGGGTCTTCAACTTTGTAGTTATCTGGCATCCATGGTAGACATGAGAAAAAAAGTCAGTGTGTTGTCCTACAGCTGGGGGCACACTAGGATCATCAAAAAGATGATCATGAGTCATCCTAGTGAAGGGAGAAGCTAATCCAACATTGACCTCATAAACAAAGTCCCTCCACTCTTTGACATTGCCTAAAATAGCAAATCAAAACAAGAACAGGTCATATCCATATAAAAAGAGAAAGGACAAAAAGTATGAAAACCACGTACATGAAGAAACTTATGTGGATCATTAGGCTGCCAATTAGGGTCAAATTGATGCATCACCTTATCTAAATGAGGAGGTCAAGGAACAATAGGACCCTCGAGGATATCAAGAATATCATCTAAATCATCAATATCATCAAAATCCTCATCCTCAGGAATGACCTCATTTGACAAATTATTACTATCTGGAACATAGTCCTCGTCAGTGGACTCTGAATCAACAGTCACAATCAGAGATTGGGAAGGAGTCCCTCTCCCCCCCTACATCCTCCTCTAGAGACCCTAGTAATGAAGATGTTGGGAGTCAAAGGAGTCCAAATGACATTTCCAAGTTCACCCATTTCCTGAACGGTCCTATAACAGATGGATACTAGGGGCAAGTCCTCAGGGACATCCTCGCCAAACTACTGCAAAACATGATCAACCCAATGAACCTCAACCAGACTGTTGCGGTCTGTAATCTCAGAAACCTCATGATAGTGCTCTCTAATCTCACCATCTCAGGCCCAAGCCCCCTCCATATCATGATAAGGATTGAAAATCATGTCCTCATCAGTAAGAGTAGCAATAGTGGGTAAAGTAGCATCAAAATTACCAACATGCGCCCACCATGCTGCTCTCGATAGCCATCTATCTAGAAGAGGAATAAGCTTTTGATAAGGCTTCATGTGCTCAAATATCCATCCCATGATCAAAGAAGAGTGGCTAATGGCTAAATCCCCTCGCCGTGAAATCTGATAGAAGTCTTTGTAAACCATAGCCAGGATGTCTGATCTCGAAGCAAAAACTGTGCCCTCCTCAATCTCATGAATGATGGGTGCCCAACACCATCTTAGATGAGCCGAGGCCTTGTCTCCTGATAGCCTTGACGCAATCAAACCAATCAAGAACCTCCTCAAGAGAGGAATGCAGAGTCGTGGCACAGATGTGAGCTGAACTCCTGTCTAGTGTCTAGAGTGATTAACCCCCATGAATGCAGCCCACTAAGCCTTGTCCTCATAGGACTCGCTAATAGGAAGAGATAAGGGATATCCCCTCACAGGTACTCCAAGAATGCAATATACATCATATAGAGTGATACTCCACTCTCCAGAAATCCATGGGAGCCTGAATGTGTTTCTGTCTGCATCCCAGTAAGTCAAGATATCGCAGCATATGTAGGATACAGGATGAATCACAGGAACATGGCAAACTCTAGCAAGACCTACCCTCTTCAGTATAGCACGATCCTCAGTACTCAATGAAGCAAAAATCCCTGAGAGCCATCCCTGCTCTTAGTAGGCATTCTGTTAGATACACATGTCCTACAAAATTAGAGGAGAACTTTAGATTAGATCTTGTAAACTTGTAAAATCCCTAAAAATCGTAAAACTACATAAAACCTTGCACAAAAAAATCACATAAACCTTAAAAAATTGCAATAAACGGGTAGATTCAGTGACCAAATCATGTTAGATTGAAACGAAATGAGCATTAAACAACATCAAATGTAGTCAGAAATTAGTCCAAAAGGGTCGCCCCCAGGTGACCTTGCTACCTTTAAGGATCTCCCCCAGGCAACCTTGCTATCAAATAGGATCTCCCCTGGGTGACCCTGCCTAACAAAAGGGGTGACCCTAGGAGTGAATCCCTCAAGGAAAAATCACTCTAAAAACCTCATTTTTTGACCTATTTCAAAAAATGAAAGACCAATCTTGCTCTAAACGACAAGACGAACATAATGCAACAAAGAAAATCACCTAAAATAGATAATTTTAACAGATTTTTTACAAAATTCAAGCTAGGGTTTAGAGAAGAGTTTTTCACTGATTGCATACCCAATTCATTGCAGCTGAAGAAGAGGTGGCCATCTTTGTAATTTCCTCGACGATACCTCTCTATTAACTACTCACATGAATGATTTCGTCACCGTTTTGCTCTGATCTCACAATTTGGCTTACTTTGTTTACCCTTAGCTTAGTTCATTTATGCATTTTAGACTAGTTCTTTGCTTTTATGTACATGTTTCGTGCATTATTTTGTGTGCTCTCATCCCTACAGGTCCAAACCAACAAAGGTGAGCAACTAGTTGAACTCAAGTGATCTATGGTAAAATTTGTCATTTCAGTTTTTATTATTTACTTTGATATATTTAAATGTCAGATTAATTCTAGTTATTGCAGGTACAAATTACAAGAAAATTGACAATAGGTAAGGCCTAGTTCGAGAATGGTAACTACCTTTCATGTAGACTACTGTCCCTGAGGGGGAAAATATGTAAGCACAAAAATCACGCACTGCCTCAACAAGGACCCCTATGATGATTCAAATCCTTGTCACGTACATGTAAGCATGAAATAATGTCCTTTAAGCAGCAAGCCTCTTCATGACGTATCCTCTTTTCTTGTCTTGTGTTGTTTCCTCCTTGTCAATTTCCCTCTCTTTCCATTTGCAATGCTTTTTGACACTTGTCAACTTACATTTTCTAGCTTTTGACTTTGATCCTAAGCCTTGTGAGTGTCTTGTAGGTGAGTTTTTACCTCTCCCCTTTGTTTCTCCTCTAGTGCACCTCCTAGAAGCCTTCTAGAGGTCTCCTTATCCATCTCCCACTTTCAATTTTTAGTTTCATCAAACCAATCCAAATCTCCCCCGATTATTTCTAGATCTCCCCTGGGAGATCTTGCTGATGCAAGTGGAGATTTGGATTCCTCCACATGACTAACCTATTTCTTGATGCAGAACCTTTCATTTTCCTCTCTTCTACCATCTCCCAGCCTATTTTTCTACATTTGACCCTGTCTAGCATGGATCTCCCCTGGGTAACCCTACTGACAAAAAGGGCGACCCTACCATTTTTGCAATCGTGGAAAAACTCAAGTTTCTCTCTCATTTTTGCTTCATTTTCTCTCTATTTGCATGGTTTTTATCCCTGTTATAGAGTTAACTATTTCATGCACCCACACATGTATAATTAACTCTATTTGATCTCAATTTAACTCTTCAATCAATCTCATGCATTCCCTCACCTCCATTTCCTCTCCAGTGATAAGCTATCTTTGTTGCATCACTCTCTAATTAGCTGAGTTCATTGGGTAATCAACCTTGTTAACTCCCCAATCTATTCTTGTTAACTCATCAATCAAATTAGTTAACTCTCCAATCAATTCCTTCTTCTAAATCTATAAATACCCTGTCCCTCAAGCACAAAGGGAGGGAAATTCATTGTGCACACAACTCTTGCCAAAATTTTCTCTCCAACTTAGCATTCAAATGCTCTTATAGGACGAAGGTGCCTTTTTCTTTATTTGTTCAACCAAGTAGCATCATGCATCTTCATTCTATGCCATTGTGCTCAATCCAAGCTCTCATCGAGCTCATACAAGCTTCATCAAAGTTCTTTTTTGCTTCTTTGGTTCATTTTGTTGTCAAGAGGATCACCTACTGCCACAAAGGGATTCAAATTTGCCTATTACAAGGATTGGTGAGGGTAGTGGAGTCAACAAATCTTTGTTTCTCTCAGGTTCTTTCATTGTTTTGTTTCAATTCATAGTAATTAGAGAATCAAAATTGCTCTTGGGAACAATAAAACATTACTTTTTGCTTGATAGTTAGATCTTGCATGTTAGATTAAATGCTCTCATATTTCTAGATCTAGTTTATTTGAAGAAGCATTTTCCATTTTCTTAGATTAAATTGCATTCAAAACATTGAAAACATGAAAAAAAAATAGGTTAACATTGCATTGGAAAAGTCATAGAATTGCATACATATTTCCCTTTCATAGATTAGAAACACTTTCATTTCCAAAATACTCTAAAAAATACCAAAAAGAACATTTTGCATATCATTTAGTTTGCATGCATATAGAAATAATAGAATAGATAAAATTACAAACCCTTGATTCCATCACGAGGTAATCACAGTTCAAACAATTCCAAAATTGGAAACCCTTGATTTCATCACAAGGTAAAACAAAGTCAAAACACAAGTCAAACCGTAGGTCAAAACCCCAGATCTAGTTAAGGTTAGTAATTAGACAATTTCCTCTCTTCTGATTCATGAATGTGCTTAGGAAGGAGAGGAGAGTGGGTGAGGGCTATCCATGACGAGATCCAAGAGATCCATTCAAGATCTCAACAACAAACATTTGTCTTACCACAAGGAGACCCATTCATCCTCTTATTGTTAGAAGAAACTAGACAATGACAGATACAACAAGAACTCTTACAACACATACAAAGATAAGAGGACATCAATGAGAATAACTGTTTACCCACACAGAGGTGGAATCTTAGAAATCCAAATAGAAGGAGAGAAACTAGTGACCATTTGGGTCATAGGGTTATCTCAACTACAACAACAATCAAATGAAACATACAACAAAGCACACAACAACAAAGGCCGCAATACATGCCAACCCCTCTCCCCGAAGTCCAACTCTCCAATGAGAGAAACCCCCACCGTGTCTTGCCTCCTCTCAATAAGCTAATTCCACGTGAGCGGGAGTGCCATGGCGGATTGTCCTATGGCATGGAGGGAAAGGGTCTATGTGCGTGCTGAAATCCAACTCGACAGCCCCAAGCAACCGGAGTCACGATTTTGAGCATATAGGGTCAGGTGGAGATGTTTTTGGTTGTTCATGTCATGATCAAATGGCAAATGTTGACATGACATGTTGTCTTCTATGTCATGGCCACACAGTAAAAGTGTGCATGACAATTGGTATCAGAGCTAGGTTTTAACATTGGAAGCTCTAGGTTTAGCTTGTTTGGTTGGGTTGTCAAGGAGTGGGTTAAGGGTGGCTTTACCCTCATCCTACTCCATGTAGTTGCAAGAGAGTGAGGTTGTGGTCTTTCAACTAACCTTCATCTTGAAGGAATATCCATCCTCTCATTTTTCATAGTGGTGGCCTTGACCCACGATTATCTAAGTCTTCCGCTTGTGTTTTGTGGTGGTTGTGTTCTTCCTTGTCAACTCTCCTCTTGAGTCGATTGGTTTAGATGGTGAGGGTTGTGTTGGGCCCTTCCTTGCCCTTGTGTATTTTGTGGCATGTGGTGATGTTCCCTAGTATGCTTTCTATGTGTTGTGTAATGCACCTTCATGCAACCCTAGAGAGAGTAAGACTAACAAGAGCAAAATTTTAGAAATATTTTTTTCTTTGAAGCAAGTAAGTGCAATAACAGTAACCAAGATATCATAATACATGACATAAAGAAAAGTGCACTTCCAACTCCTCTAGGGAAACATAACTGCATCAGTGAATAGAATATTAAGACCACACAAGAGATACACATTATACTGCTGCTACAGATAAGATCAACTTTAACATTAGCAAGACAATTAATTTACAAAGTTACAATACAAGATTACAAGACCGATCATGTCAGTTTACAAATAAATACAAAAGAAAGTATATAACAACTCTGATGGTGGGAAGTAATCTGGAACTAGAACACCTCTGCATAGGACTCAAACCGGATCTCCAAGAAGGCCAATGGATACCTCTGCCACCCAACCATGTGGAAGCCTGAGGTCCACCCCTCGGAGCTAGAAGATAATGATGAGGATTCCACTAAGCCAAGAAACAACATCTAATATAACCAAACGACAACAGACATGACACATCTGACCATATCAACAGAGCTGCACAAGACAAGACATCACTCCAGAGGCACAACCAAAAGAAACAACTGAACTGCGTAAGGAGAGTGTCATTGCATGGTCCTAGCATGGGTTACCCAGGCTATCTATCACTAGACACCGACCCCCATCCATGGTTACCCTGGTAGCCTCTCTCTAGGCACCGACCCCATAGGGTGACACATGCGGAGCTGACAGGTCCTCTCATGGAGACAAGGAGGTCAGCCTTGCCAACCAGGCCTTCTCATCCCATCCTTAGCTTGTGAGAGCACTTAAGGCATGGGTGAGGTTTCTTACTTATCTTGTTAAGTGTTTTAATATCCCAGCCCTCTTGATTAAGTAATTAAGTTTCCACATGCTTACAACTTCCATGGGGTTACCCAGGTGACCTCTCGCTAGGCACCGGCCTCACCATGAAAGCTACTCCCTTAGCGTTCTCTAATCAATCATACATACCACAACATACAGGTATAAATGTCACAAATCAATACTGACCCAAATTCACGCCATTCACTGGGCCACAACAGTAAGTCCTTAGATTCCCTTCAAAAATTTGAAGCAAGATAGTCTAGAAACCAAGTACTATATCCAAGAGACCATTCCCCTTCATTACAAGGCAAGAAACATCCAAATATCCCATTACATTGACATGCCACTATCTGAGCCAAAGATCAAGACACCACACCTCTAGAGTTAGGTACAAACCAAGGATCAAGTAACCATTATCTGGTAAGAATAACGCTTTCGTATTTTGACACCAATTGGTCATGACATCTCACAAGATCCCCACTTCACAAGAAATAATTCATAAACACATCTCACCCCAAGATAGACACAAAGATCCAACACAAGCATAAAGATGCGACAAGGAGGGAAATCACGCATACAAAATTCAATGAACTCCCAATACAAACATGAAATAAACTTATGAGTTTTTAACTTATTTCAAATAACATACAAGTTTATAGAACAATATTTTCCCTACAATACCAAAATAAACCTCCTAACTAATTTCTTACAAACCATAGTATGAAAGCCAACAAGAATTTTTCCTTCTAAGCTTCACCAATAATACTTCCTACTAAGAACAAATACGTGTAATTATGATTAAGCATGGGATGAGTAAGCGTCATTTTTGCAAGGTTTCCCATATTTATGATAATGCGTGTGGTTTTATCACCTGCTTCATTAGCCTCGATCAGGCAAGTAATGTTTCTGTAAATACGACTGGGGAGATTTGGGGTTTCTGTGAAATGCTCTGTAATTTTGACATGGGTGGTGATAGAATAAGAACCAAACTCGTCTCTTGCTATGAGTTAAAAGACAACCTGGTGGTCTGGCATTATTGCAAAGAGGGTTGGATTAGTCCCTATTTGGAGCGGCTCAACAGGTATAATGAAAATTTGTCTGAACAATTCACTAGGTCTTGGCAGAACCAGTTGGTTTCGGTGGGCGGAATTAGTTTTGAAATTTCTAAAAGGGTGATCGCTATGGCCACTGGTATGTCTACTCAGGGTTTGAAACTGCAGAGGAAAACTAAAATTGCGGACCTTTCCAGTCAGAAGCTCTTTCTTGGAGATGGCGAAGAATTAGTCCCCTATTAGGGGGGATTTGACAGAGCAAAGCTGCCCAAGCCTTGGGACAGTGTATGTTTTCTCCTCATGAAGTATTTCACCCTGGAGGGATGCTTCACCAGGTTTTACAACTATCATCTTCCCCTTTTGAATCATTTTCGTCGCAATGCTCAAATTAGCTTTCTGTTTTATTTGCTTTCTTCCCTTGAGCATTATGTCCTTAGGGTTAGGGCTAAACTAGCTAAAAACCCTACTAAGAAACCCATCCCTCTTCATCAGGGCCTTATCCTCTATCTTTGTAACCACCATCTTGCCCTTGAACCTTCTAAGTCCATTCAAACCAATAGTGGGGAACCATCTTCTAACCCTAAGGATATTCCTGGTGTTGAAGAACCTGGGCCCTCCCTTGTTCCTACTAAGACTAAAGAAATTTCTTTTTCCACTCCTGAGGAGACTCCTGTTGATACTCTGAGTCCTACTGTCAATACGAAGGGCAAAAAGAGAAAGACAATTGCTAGTGAAATAAGCACTGGGAGGGCTGTGGTTGGGACCCCTAAAAATCTTGGTAGGACCCCAGTGGGCTAGAGTAGCAAGTCTCATTCTTCTGCTAAGGTTTTTAAGGATGGTCTCTCCTCTGGAGTTAGGCAGTCAGGGTGAATCGCTGGCAAACCTGCTCTTAAAGCAAAACTAATTGATTATTCTGAGAGCGGTTCGGATGAATCCACCCAGGGGGGTGAGGCTAAGGATATGGAGGTTCAAGACATATATGGGGATGCTGAAGGTAAGCAGGAGACTCATGATATAGAGGCTACCACTGAGGATGTTGCTGATTCTGCTGATAATGCTGACAAAGCAGGAGAGATGTTTGTGGAAGAGGCCGATGATGATATGGACACTGATGCTAGTCTGGGAGCTGATCTAGCGGGTCTGAGGGCTCGCATTGAGAAGCTGGAACAAAATCTTTCCACTGTGCTTAGGAATTCTATTTTCCTCAATATTTCTGTGCTGAAAAACCTGGGGATACTTGTAAATGCTGACAATGATGATCTTGCTAGGAATTTGGATGACATTATTAAATCCATGGTTAAATAAGGAGAGAATTTGCCTCCTTAGTTTTTGCTTTTATGTTGTTGATACTCTACTACTCTGTATTTACTATCTTAGTTTATAGCGGGTGGTTTTGTTGTTCTTGCTGGGATAACTGTAATTGATGTTTTTGGTTTAAGGCACTTTTTGTGCTTGCTGCCTTTATGGCCTGTCTACTTTTTGTAAGGGTTCGGCCCCATGTTTAGCCACCTTATATTATCAAAAATAAGTATAAAACTTCTGGTGGTCATGTAACTATAACAAATTTTCTAATACTCACCAATTGCTTAGAAACAAAACCCACAACTATATAATATTCCTATAGTATTCTTATAACATGACATACTACCTAACTTTTAACAATTTCCAATAACTACTTAAAAAATTCCGCAAACAATATTAATTCCTTTCCCATACAAAAATAAACTATTAATCGTATTAAAAGTTTAGACCAAACCTTAATAGATTTCTACAAGCTTAAATTTCTATCTAGCATTTAACAATCCCTAACATAACACATTACGAATGTTTTACCAAAACAAAACTATCTAAATTAATATGTAGAACAAGGTAGTCATAAATCGACTTGCACCCTAATTTTATTCTATGAAACCAAAATAATTCAAATGACTCCAGTATTTTATTTTCTAACATTAACGTGGCAGAGAGGATTCCAAAATAAACTAGCAATTTAATTTAACAAGGAGGCAAGAATATAGCCAATATTTAACAACCATGTGAACTTAGCATAATCATTCTATTTTCTAGCTATATGAAACAAAAGCAAGTAAGGTTGATCCTATAAACATCAATGATTCAAACTAAAAGCATAAATTACTAATAAACCTTTTCAACTTCAACAACCTACTAGAAACCTATTTACTTTTATCGAAATGAAATGATTTAACATATACCATATCATTTACAAGGACTTCACCTTAGAAATCTAGTATTATAACTCAAAACATACAAAAGCTCTAACTTAAGATATAATTTCTAAATCAATGTTTCCTAGGATAGTATGAACAAAATTGTATTTAAGTCATTATTCAAAACATTCTATTCTAGATTAGTTCCATGTTCTTAAATTTAGAATCTAAACCCACTCAATATATTCCAAAAATAAGAAATCTACCTATACATATAAAGAAAAGATTCTTATTTATATATACTTTCTAATTAAGAGATTATAATTTATTTCAAAAGAAGTTAATCTAAAACTTCAAATTAGAACAAATACTTTCTTATTATAGAAAGGATAAATATTCAAATTACTAACTTATCTTTTTATTATCCTCTCTAAAACCTATTCTAATCTATCATTTCTAATATATATATATATATATATATATATATATATATATATATATATATATTATCCTTTCTATAAACAATACCATTCAAAGAGAAAAATAATCTGTTTCTCTATTAAATGAATGTGCAATGAGTAGAATATTCAAAATCATTATAAAATGGATCTATTTCTTTATTTTGAAAATCTATAAACAAAGTCATTAAAAGAATAGTCTATTTCCTTAATTTCAAAATTACTTTCTTTAAGAATGAGGAAGGAATTTTTTTATTAGAAAAGTAAGATTCTATTTTAATGGTAAAGTACTTATAAAATTAAGTTCTTAAGAGAACTCATGAAACACTTAAGAGATACGGTTTCCTTTTTAGAAAAGAGTTACTATTTAAATAATAACGTATATGACTTTCTATTTGAAGAGTTTTCCCTTACAAACGTACTATCTAAGACTTCAGCATAAAGCCGCTTCGGCTTACATTTATATTGCTAAATAGTTGACTAAACACCGAACTTGTACGTCTATTACAATGGACAAAAGCGACAAAAATTGTGGGTGCATACCTTTTACTAAAAACAAACACACACTCTATAAAAAGTGCAGCTAACAAGATGGTCAAACAAACATGAAATGGTGAAATGGCATCTGCAAAATTTTGGAAGGTTACAGTGACAAACAAGACTTAAGCCACTCTAGAACGCTATAATACTATTTTCTTTCCTCATATCCGATACTTGGTAGACAACCAGGATTTATGTCTACAACCTAGCAATCTACACTTCTACGAATTATAATTTGGTCGAAGGCATACGAAAAGCATCTAATGTAGATATGGTATCACCACCTTCTAAACTGAGACTCAACACCTTCGTATAACTTCTAAACATATTTCGGAGATACTAACTACAAATTCAATCAAATACAAATAGTTGCTTACTATGACACCACAGATACAACAAACTTCAAAAACCTACAGATAGCAAGCTATGAAATGAATCATAATCCGCAACTAATATATATATATATATATATATATATATATATATATATATATATATATATATAGCACATGCAGAGATAACTGACATTTGTAACCTATGAATGATGCAGATCTGAGACCTAATCCATGTCTAGTCTGGTCGACGCTTACCGAAAAGGCCTAATACAATGCTCATGACCTTCTAATATAGGTTGATATCTATCACAAGACAAATACTATCTTTTAGAAACTTCAGTACGCTCAGCATTTATCGAATGGTATAATTATCATTGAGGAACTTCCCAGTATGAGTTGAGGCAAAGATAATCCTCTCTACAATACAGAAGAATTCCTTTACAAGTTTTAGCAATTAGTCATACAAAATGATTTCATCTTTCTTATAGAGGTTGGGGATTGAATACATATTGAATTAGACTTTGTTTGGAATTAAGGATTCAGTGCAAGATCCACTATCAGGTGCAAGAAGAACCAGACATTATCTACATGTTGGATTTAAAATGAAGAGGGGTGTGAAAATAAGACCACCAATAAGGGTAGAGATTTAATGTAGAAATTGTTTGGAAAACTACCATAATACACATAGAAGTGCCTTGTTTGGTGGTTACAGTGAATAGTTTCGTGTCAATTAAACTCAGACAATTGACAAGTACCAACCAAACGAATCACTGTACCCAAGACTCATATTCATTTTTCTACATGCCTCAAGATGGGTAATACTTCTAATGCAAAAGAAGAATTACACGGCATCTTTCAACCAACAAGAAAATTTTTTATGCAGAAGTTGTGAAGAAACTTCACCAAAATTTGGACAGATTCCTAGACATGCTTGCAGGGTATCTTTCTAGAGGAGGTAGTGTTGGAGACACAAAATTTCATCAGGGTTAGATAGAAGCAAGAATCCAAGGTAAAAAAGTAATATGGATAATATGATGACTAAATACAAGGTTGCAAGCACTAATAGGTTGCAGGAAAAGAAAAACCAAATCACTTCTTTCTAAACATTTCACCTCTATCAGACAAATACAAATGTGAGATAAAATGCAAGAATGATAAGGATAAGAGATTGGTAAGAGTTTAACATTGAGTCATCTTTTCACAGGATTGAAAACACAATGCAGGGTTACAGATGATGGCACATGATTTCAAGAGGAATTTAGGCAAAGGCTAAACCAAAAGAATACATCTTGGAGGAATCTATAGAGATTAGAGCAACATTCATCCATACAGGTACAAAACATAACAAGCCACAGAGATATACAGATTCCTATCTACAGGACATGCAACTACACACACACGGAACAAGCTGCAATAAATTATAACTTACAAGCTACAAAAATTGTAAATTCACAAAGAGACAAATCACATACCTGAAATTCAGTCCCACCTAAAAATTTCTTCCACTCCTGCAACCAAAATTCCCTATTCTTCTCCCCCAATCTCTCCATTTTTTCTTTCCAACTCCCTCAAAAAACCATTTCTTTTTTTTTTAAATGATTCAGCTCATAAAATAAATGCAGACATGCATTCGTTACCCAACAACCCACTCTCTGAGAAATTCAAAATTTTGCTATAACAAGAGATACCAAATCTTCCAATGACAACTCAAGGCATTAATTTCACATCTCCAAAAATTATTCTGCACCAATTATATATTAATAACCCATAACTCCAAATTTTTGATATAAATACTCTTGGTCAGCAGATAATTTAGTTCTAGACCATTATAAAATTTAACCAAGGTGTCCTACAAAGTTCTAAGCCCTAAATAATTAATATCCAATAAACATAAAAGAAGCATTATTAGTTAATAATAATCATTAAAGTATTTTCCAACCACACATGAGCATAATTAACACAACTCGACTATACACCACAACATGAGATTACCCAACCTAATAGGTAAGGACCAAGCATCACAACACGACTCAAGACCACAACAGAAGACAAGGACTGACCTCGTGGAATAGACCTCGCATTATCTCCCATCACTGATACCCATTGGTGCAAGAACCCGCTTAAACCTTCTATATCAGGTGGAGTCAAGGTTTGGTACTTGCAGCTTGCATTCAAACAATTGGTTGTAAATGATCAAGTACATATATGTCTATACATAAAGAGTCAAAGAATCACGGCATAATAGGGTACTCAAAGCGAGTAATACTACACCGTCTCTTCTCTTGAAACAATATCATAACAACTTTTATCTAAATTCAAATACCACAAATCAAATGACACATGATGATATTAATTCGCATCATTACTGGAATAATAGTAATGCCATCATAAACTTGTAACACATGTCTAATTATATCAGTCAAACATAGTCCATCAAGATCAAAATAAACATAAATCATAACCTATTAATCAAATGTCTCAGAACTGTATTAATACAATGAAAAACTAACGACTGACTCCGACTGACAGAGAGCAATGCAGAACTACCACTATCAGAAGCCAACAATGAGGAGGCACTACATGTTGGGATTAGAGGTTGGCATCGTGGGAATAGATAGGCAAGTGTTGCATCTTGTTGTTGTTATGCTTTTGGTTGTGAATGGGATGATGTTTTGTTTTTTGAAAGAATAATGTAGTCTTAATGTTTGCCTGATTAAATCTTGCCTTGTGTACTTTGCGTGTATTTATCATGTTGTTTGAATGGCATACCTCCTTGATTCTTAACCCTTTTTATCATTTGGAAATTGTATTGTCTTCTTTAGTTGTTGACTAGGAATACTTGCTCGAAATGAATCTTACCTTAACTATTATGGGTGCAAGTCATTATGTGAGTGATTGCATTTTATTCCTTGTAAAATATTAAGAATGAAAGAGGTGAAAATGAGTTTTATGCATGGCAAGTTGCTAATAAATAATTTATGTTTTCGAAGTGATACAAGGGTGAATGGTGTGCTTGTTGATCGATTATTAAGTACTCCCATAATGTGAAATTTGCAGTTTATGATTTGGACCTTGTGTGAAATTGTTATCAAGTTGTGCATACCTTGTGTGGGGAAAATGTTTGGCATCTTTTCGTAAAATACTAAATTAGGGACTTAAGCTTTTAATTGAATTCTTCTTATGATATACCTCTATTTTATGAGCTTTGTTGTTATATGGGTGTAGGTAATGTTCATGGTATACATGTAGTATGTTAAGGTTTATAACAACTCCATGATGTGTGATGTGTTGTGAGTTAGCATCTTGTCAATTGAAATAATGTGTTTGATTTAATTATGACCTAGTATGCAATTGCTAGTATGTTGGTATACTTGTTGGGGTGTATTGCATGTCTCTAAATGTGAAGTATGGTTAGAATCCATTTATGCCTTAGAAAGATTAATTTGAATTGATGTTAGATAGACTTTTAGAAACCTTTATGGTAATTAATATGTGACTTTGGGTATGAAAGTTGTCCTTCACTAAGTAATGAATGGTAAAGGAAAGTTGTGTTATGTGCCATCTTGTGGATGTGAATACTTGTTATGAGTATACTTGCTATGTGTTGTGAATATCCCGTACATGATTTGTGTACTCATGAGCTTGTGATACTAGTTATCCATCCATGGGTTGAGTGTATAGCTACAAGTATGGTGGAGTTGTGCTTATGTGGTTGCTTGTTTGTATACCTTGTAAGGTCCAACCTTGGAGTTGGAGACCTTCCATGTGTGGAGTTAAGTAGTGGAGTGGAAGAACTTAGGAAGCTATGGTGACATGTTGTGACATTGGTTTGGGATAACCCAACTAACCATACCTTCCTATCCCAGAGTACCCCCTACTTCTTAGTGAATGGACCTTTGAGAGGTTCATAGTGCTATCCTATCATGCTCTATTTCTTTGATGGTACAATTGGCATCTAAATTGGGGATCTTGGTTATAGTTTGGTATGCGCATGTGAGTTGCTTGAGTCCATGTTACTTGGTGCAGGTTTGCTCTTACCTTTGGTTTTTTATTGTGAGTTGGATGTGTAGTAACTTGGAAACATTGACACTATGATAGAGATTGCATTTATACAAAAGAAATACATGTTTAATTTTGATCATATCTGAGTATTAATTGAGTTGCTTTAGACTTATGCTATGATATGGTAATTATGTGCATCGACACCTGGTTGACAAGATGTGAATAGCTGTGATGCCACACCACACTAATGTTCCAACATAGTGTTGGTGATGATGACGTGTTGCCTTTGAGAAGGGCATGATTCTACGTATTCATACATGAAGGTGCATTTGATACTATCTACCTACATGATGTTATTGCATTGGTTGTGTCTGCATGGCATTTGTAGTGATTGTGATTTCCCTCCTTCCTTGTTGGTGACTTAATGTTAGTCACATTGTGCCGTAATGTGCAATTTCATGAATTGTGATCTTTCTTTCGGTTATTGATGACTTTTATTTATCTTTCTTGTGATGACCAGAAGCATTATTTTAACTTGTCTATAAGTAGCTTAGCCACAAATCTTTGAATTTTCCCTTTTCATGTGACTCGTGTGGTTACATTGCTTTATTGTCAAAATTGCGTGCATTTAATTATTTTATTGATTGATTTTGGAAACTCCTTTTGTTATTTTTGAAAATGTGTATTGGCTAAGCTAGGTTCTTTTTGTTTTCAAGTGCTAGTCTTGTGTTGTGTTGTTTTTCTTGTCATGTTGATCGAGTGACCTCTGGTAGAGTGTATATAAGGAAGTAGATGTGGGAAACTTTGAGGATGGGGGTAAGTGTGGGCTAGTATGGGCTGATCATTATCCACTTACCTTCCTAGTGATTTATGTTCTTATGTTGACTATCTCTTGGAGGCTAAACCCCTTATACAAACAAAATGTAGGTCATTTTGGAAATTTATGGAGAGGCCCCTAGGCACGTGGCCTCAAGGCCATCATTCTGCTTGATTCTTGGATCATGGGTTACTTGATGTTTGGTTACTTGACATTGGTTATTGTGTTACGCAATACTATGATGAGATTGTTGCACCCTCATGGACCTATATGTGAACCCTATGTTGTTATCCCTGTGATGTGGATGAATGAAAATAGTTGTTTAGTTGTAAGATCTACATTTGATGTATCTGTATATGGGTTTATGTTTTCTTCGTAAACATGTTGTACGATGTGTGAATTTCTCTATGTATGTGTGAAAATTGAGTAATGATCATGAGATCTGTTGTGCTGAGTTTTGATCTATAGAATGTGTTTTGTGGAAAGAATTATGCCTTTATGGCATTTAGTTACCATGCTTTATTCTCTTGCGAGTTCTCTATTGCATATGTTATCTTCTATACTTACCTTGTCTAGTGCAAAGAAGTTTAGGAGAATGCTTCTATCCTCCTCTTGATGACTTCTCAAAGAAAGTCATTCCCTAGGGGGGTAGTATGCAAGGCCCACTCTTGCCTCATTGGTATGTACCGATTCATCTTATAGTTCTAGATTAAATGATAAAATGAGTTGATAATTATATGATGTAATTGTATGATGGATATGAACCTAACTAGATTATGCATCCTCTTTGGTCATTATATGTTGCTTCAGTTATGATTGCGTTGTGGGATTTGATGTTTTGATTTGAGTGCATAGGATATACTTATATAGGTATTCACAAGTGGGTGGATGTGGAGGAGGAGACATGGAATCACTTAACCACTATGCCACCTCACCTTACCTAGTCCCTTGGTTGAGTGTTCAACCTTGTGTTCATGAGGTTTATTGGTCATTTAACCACCCTATTTGGTCATGAATGGAGGTCTAATTTAGTGTTTCCCTTTTTGCCTCCAACCAGAATCCTTCACGAGTTGGATTCCTGTGTCATGCGCACCCCGTAAAGTATTTTTGTAAATTGTGTGTTCTTAGTGGTCTTGATTGCTCGTTCACCTTATTGTTTATCTATGGTTAGCAATGTTGGGCTTACAAGATCCTCCTTGCTTTAGTTGTGAAGTTGTTTTTGTGTATCTTTTCGTAGGACACATGTTTTTTGTGGGAATTCCTTGATAAGCTTTTAGAGTTAAAAGTTAAATGTTGTTTTACGTCATTGTTATAATAGTTGATCTAGTGTTAGTCTAATTAGCTATGATGTGCATCTTGTCATTTATTTTTAGTAATGCTCTAACAAAAGCATTGTGTCAATTTTCAATCTTGCTTGTTGCACAAATGTTTTTTTTACAGATGTCTTTTCAATGGTGCCTTTAACATACTACGATATATTTTAGTTTGAGACAACTATTTGAAATACTATAACATACCTTAGTATAGGTATATGATATAAAAGCCATATATATATATATATATATATATATATATATATATATATATATATATATATTGTAATATCAGAAATGTCCCCTTGGTGGCTTTTCCCTCATAAGGTTTAGCTCCCAAGTCTTTAGTGTGCATTTAGGACATCTTACATCACATTTCAACATCTTGATGGAA
This sequence comes from Cunninghamia lanceolata, assembly GCA_027924645.1. Classification (NCBI taxonomy): domain Eukaryota; kingdom Viridiplantae; phylum Streptophyta; class Pinopsida; order Cupressales; family Cupressaceae; genus Cunninghamia; species Cunninghamia lanceolata. The sequence continues at coordinate 655,776 of BSBN01000828.1, forward strand.
TGAACCCTGGGTATCATGTCAAATGGGACCTAGGGGGACCCCTTGAACCTAACCCTGCCTAAAATAGGGGGGAGGACTTGGGTACCCACACCCTAGTCTTGCCCTATTTTGGGTCAGTCTCAATTTTTGGGTGTCGGCTTGTGACCGTTATTTGGGTCCTATGCCGACACGATAAGTTTGAATTACGAAATTGTTGGCGAGAGTGTTTGTAGTTGCCATTAAAAGAATGTTTAGGTATTCATTTGTAAACTAGATGATTACTAGCTAGCAATTTGGATTCTCAAGTTTATGTTGAGTGATTCAAGGCTTTCATTGTGTTGTAAGAACAAATTTGTGTTGTCTATGTGTTTGTATTTGCCGATTTGAGCAATCATCTCCTCATGGCATGAAGTGCTTCCTTCTCCCATGAGATCTTCACTACAAGGTGACATCATTTCTGTTTTTGACCATTTATCATTTGGTTTTCTCCTCTGCCTCACAAGGGCATGCACTCTCTATCTGGCAACGGTGTTTGGAAGACTTGAATGTCTCTCCAGGGCTTGATTGAGGCAAGCCTCTAAACACCACAACCCCCTCCCAAAGTTTTTTGATTGTAGGTTACAGGTTGAAGATACAGGAAAAGTGGAGTTGTAAGAGGGCAATACAGAGTGTTGGAGTTGCAGATTAGAGAAGAAAATAGCTTTGTGGACTAGGGCACCTGCTCATTAGTCCTCAAAGTTTTGCAACGGAAAAACCTTTGGTGCAGCAGGAACAGGTTATAGATCCCAACAAAAAGTAGGACCTTGGACTTGGGCACCCACTCTTGAGTCTCTGAAAGTTTCTCTTCGAAACATCAAAAATAGGTGCATAGTTATTTTTCATTTTACATCTTTTTGTAGCAGCATTTTCTGATATTCATCTATTTGTTGTCATATTTGCATAATTAGGGTTTTGATGTATAATTGAGAAGAAGAGAAGATAATTGGTAATCAAATCATAAAAATCTAAGTTTCCCTATATCTCATAGTGACCTAGGGTAGGATAGTACATTGCAACTCAACCCTAGGTCCTTGAATAAAAGGGTGAAAAGAGGATATACACAAAAAAACTACCAAAAACTAAACATCCAAATTTTACCCTTTACTTTTTGGTGAACCGATGTTATTGGACTTGTTTGCATCTTGCTGAGTGTTTTGCTTCAGATTTGCATTGATTTTCATTCATTCATCTAGTCATTCATCTTATTGCATTGGAAAACTTACAAAAAATTTGAAAAAATGGAAAAATTAGAAAAAAAATTACATGCTAGGGTTTCTATTTTGTATCAATTAATTTAAATTTCATCAAATTTCTGATTTTTGTATTAGATCTAAAATAAATTGCAGAAAATTACAAAAATTTATTAGTTTGCATTGCATTTTCATCATAAAATTGCTAGGGTTTTATTAAAAATTGTGAATTTTGCGTATGACCTAGTAATTGCAAAATCTAGGGTTTGTAGGTTAAATCTTGTTTCAGATTTTTCTACTGATTTTAGAGGCTCATTAAAATTTGAATTTATTTTTAGTCTTTCATTTTATAACAAATTTGCATTTAGATTTCAAAAATTTACATTTTTGCATAGAAAAATTCAACAAAAACTAACATTTTCATTGATTTTTCACTAGATTTGCACTAGAATTTTACATGTTAGGGATTGGAAATCATTTTCATATCTGAGAGAATTTAATTTTCATCATAAATCATCTTGAAAAAATTCATATAGTATTTTACATTAAGATCTCAAACCTAGGGCTTGAAAAACATTGATTTTCACTACATTTGGCCTTATCAACTCTCTAAATTTGCACTATAGGCGTGTTGTAAAGAATATTTTTTCACTAATTGACTAATATCAGGGGTATTATCTACTTCACCTCCTAAAATTATTTACAACACCTTGTTATTGGCCTCTTGTATTAAAAATTTGGTGAAAATTTGGACATTTTTGATATATTTGCCCTAGGGTTTGACCTAGATTGCACTCCAAGCGTGTTGTGACAAATTTTATGGATTGAGGTGACTGATATAATTTATATTATTTTTTGTACCTCCAAAAATTCTTTGCAACACCCCTTTTACTAGGTCTTGGAATTGAAAAACTGTGAAAAATTGCCTATTTTTGCTATATTTCCACTAGGGTTTGGCGTTGAGTGGCACTATAAGTGTGTTGTGATGGATATTTTGGCATTAAGTTGTTATGATTACTAATATAATTTTTTTTCCAGCATCATTTTCCTCACAACACCCTTTGTCATGCTTGTTTGACATTGAGATTTGGTGAAAAATCACATATTTTAGTGTATTTTCACTAGGTTTTGACTTGTCATCATCTTATATTTGCATCAAGAGTGTGTTGTAATGGATATTACTACTAGATTGCATTGATATTAGACATATAATTTTCTGCCCCTTATCAAAATCCTTACAACACCTTTTCTTTCATAAATTTGTATTGAAAAAGTAACAAAAATCAAGCATTTTAGGTCATTTTTTGCATATAATTTTGCATTTGTCTTTGGCATACTTTTAAAAAAACTTTTAAAATCTGATATTGCATTGATTTGAAAACATATATCGTCGACATTGATCATTTCGCATACATCATATACATTGATCATTTCTCTAAATTCATTGATAAACATCCTCAAGTTTTGGAACAAATAACATACATTCATGATGTTGATCTCTCTATGTGCTCCACATATGAAATCATTTGTTGTATATCTGATCTTAATAGCTTCACAAACCTCATGGGAATATATCCTTGGATATTTTATGATCTCACTAAATTCATCATCAATAATATATATACTAGTGATGATCTTCAAATATTAGATGAAGCCTTAGATGATTTCTGGAACATTTTGATTCAACACCTATTGCTTAAACATGTGATGATAACTTAGTGGTATCCTATGATCCTTCTCCCAAGATTGTTTCTCCTCATGAGGACACTTTGATGCAAGAGGATGATTTCATTGACATGTCTCTTAACATCATACCACCAAATCTTCATTCTAATGCTAACTCTGGCCAAGATGAAGTATTAGAAAATGAAGAGCCATCACCACTTTTCCATTCCAATGGTCTCCCTGGCCAAGAGTAAGCATTAGTGAATGCAGAACTCCCTTCAACAAAGAACATTCCATGGGTAGACAACGAGCTTTCATCTAACAACAATAAAAACTCTATCATAATGCCTGAAACCTCGATGGATCATCCTACCAACCTTGTTCCTGTAGTTGATTGTTCACATACCTTGGATTTCACTAAGGAAGAGAAGACCTTTAATGTCCCTCCTTTGTTTGAACATTCAATTCATTTGGACATCACTAAGGATGTAGAACTAGTGGATGAGGAGAAGTCTCTCACATCAAATCCCTCAAGGATGGATGTTGAGGCCACTCAAAATAATTTTCTTCTCCCACCACCTAAGAGGATAGCGAATATGTGTACTAATGAACTTCAACAAGAAAATATTCCACCTAACATTGAGTCAAACCAAGAAACATTTAAGAATGAACAAAAGAATAGTGACAAAAACTTGGCAATGGTACCTTATGTTTGCAACTGGGAAGAGAATGATTTAATGGTTGATAACTTCTACCATGGACATCTCTACAAGTAAGTATCTCTAACCCTTTATCTCTCTCGTGATGTGCTTCTCCCGTGATGTGTTATGTGTTTTTTATGCCTCCTGGGATGACCCTTGATTCTCTTGTAAGGTCCAGGATACTAGGAGACCACCTCTATTGTGATCTTCTTCTATTTGTATCATCATTCTTCCATATTGCCTCTCTCTCTAATTTCATCGTTGTGTGTTGTGTCTTATGGACATAGAGTTGTAGTTGGTGACTTGGGGGTACCCTCCTACATGACTGTCCCTAAGCCACTTGTTTCTCCCCTCTTATTTATTACTTCCCTTCCTCTAGTATTTCTATCTAGTAGGTGGATGATGAAAAACATTTACACTGATGCGGACCTAGTGTCCCTTTAGCAAGAAATAAAAAATTAGACTTAGTTCCTAATATGACAATGGGGTTGTATATCTTATCTAACACTTGGCTAGTAGAAGCACTATGCTTTCTACATATTGATTTTGATGATCTTTATCTCATTTACAAACCTTAAAAATATTGATGCTCTACACACTTTGTTTGTCTTTGAATCTTGCCTTGGTGGTACTCAATTCAGAGATCTTCGTGATATAGCCCCACGGTTATCCTCAAACTTCAAATTTGTAGTATAACCTTGGCTCTTTGTGTGGTTAATCATATGCATTGATGTTGTTTATCATGATTATGTAGACACTAACATGTTTCTTGTAGGGATGTGTTTGTGGGAACATTTGGCAATCGTAAAGTATATGTCACCTCCAGGGGGCGTGGGCTTTGCGAAAGTCCATGTTCCCTTGTGTGTTTTCTTCCTACCTTAACATGCTTGATATCGATGCATGATATCAACCACCTTAAGGTGGGGGCATATATAAGGTAAGTTGTATGTTATAGATGTTAGCAATGTGTTTGTCCTCAGGTGCAATTTAAAGACTAATGTGATGAGTACTTCCTACACTCTGAGTTTGTTTGCAATCAATAAATCAATCATTTAAGCCCTCTGCAGAGGTGGGATATCAAGTATATCCTTTTTTATCTTAAGCCCTCTATAGAGGCAAGGGTGGTGTATTTCTTGGAGAAGATTGCACCATTCTGTCATTTTCAAAAAGTTCTCATCGGGAGGTGGGGAGCAATTATGTGACTAACTCAACCCTTAAGTGTGTTTTCGGTGACTGTTATGGCAAAGCCCAATCATCAGTGTGTGCCTGTAATGTGCCTGAGATGGTGATGAACCTAGAAATAGGAACACTCCATTGCTTATATGCTATGTTTTCTCCATGTCTTCAAAATGTGTGTGTTTGGCATGCTTGCTTTGTTTGGCATGTCTGTTGCCCCATATGCAGTCTAAAGACCTGCGCGATGAGTGCTTCCTACATTATAGGAGGTTTGGTGTGTCTTGCGTGTGTGTTTCCCCATATGTAGTTTAAAGACCTATGTGATGAGTGCATCTTGTATTATGGGAGGTGTGTTTACTTTCCTATACTTGCATCTGCATTTCATATATATGAGAAAAAGAAAAGAAAAGAAATAATTCATGTCTTCTATGCATTAACTATCTTCTATGCATTTATTGTTTTCTCTGTGCTTTGTGTGACTGTAACTGTCTTCTCTGTGTTTTGCATGCCTGTCATTGTCTTCAATGTGTCTAGCGTGTCTTCTCTGTGCTTGGCGTGTTTGTGGTGTTTGTTGACTATACTTTAATGCATATATTGGACTCGCGTTTATACATACATTAAAGTGGGGGCTAAATGTAACATCAAAAAATGTCCCCTTGGGGGCTTTTCCCTCATAAGGTTTAGCTCCCAGGTCTTTAGTGTGCATTTAGGACATCTTACATCATATTTCAACATCCTGATGGAATGAACCATGGGTATCATGTCAAATGGGACCTAGGGGGACCCCTTGAGCCTAACCTTGCCTAAAATAGGGGGGAGGACTTGGGCGCCCATGCCCTAGTCCTACCCTATTTTGGGTCAGTCCTAATTTTTGGGTGTCATCTTGTGACTGTTCTTTGGGTCCTATGCTGACACGGTAAGTTTGAATTACGAAATTCTCGGTGGGAGTGTTTGTAGTTGCATATAAAAGCATGTTGTTTAGGCATTCATTTGTAAACTAGATGATTACTAGCTAGCAATTTGGATTCTCAAGTTTATGCGAAGTGATTCAAGGCTTCCATTGTGTTGAAAGAGCATATTTGTGTTGTCTATGTGTTTGTATTTGTAGATTTGAGCAATCATCTCCTCATTGCATGAAGTGCTTCCTTCTCCCATGAGATCTTCACTACAAGGTGACATCATTGTGTTTTTGAGCATTTATCATTTGGTTTTTGCCTCTGCCACACAAGGGCACGCACTCTTTATTTGACAACGGTGTTTGGAAGACTTGAATGTCTCTCCAGGGCTTGACTGAGGCAAGCCTCTAAACACCACAACCCCCTCCCAAAGTTTTGTGATTGCAGTTTACAGGTTGAAGATATAGATAAAGCGGAGTTGTAGGAGGGCATTACAGAGTGTCAGAGTTATAGATTAGAGAAGAAAATAGCTCCCTGGACTAGGGTGCCCGCTCATTAGTCCTCAAAGTTTCACAACAGGAAAACCTTTGATGTAGCAGGAACAAGTTACAGATCTTATTTGCAGATCCCGACAAAAAGTAGGGCCTTGCACTTAGGTACCCACTCTTTAGTCCTCGACTGTTCTGCATCAGAACCCTAAAGATAGGTGCATAATTATTTGTCATTTTACATCTTTCTGTAGCAGCATTTTTTGATATTCATCTATTTGTTATCATATTTGCATAATTAGGGTTTTGATGTATAATTAAGCACAAGAGAAGATAATTGGCAATCAAATTATAAAAATCCAAGTTTCCCTACATCTCATAGTGACCTAGGGTAGGATAGTACATTGCAACTTGACCCTAGGTGTAGTTCCCCTCCATTCTCACCTTGGATGAGCAGGTGTCGGGCTAAGGAGCATGAAGAGGAAGGTAAGATGCTTGGAATGCTTAGGGTATGATAAACATGTTGATGGTAGGCTTACTGTTATGATGTAGTTGATGACACTCATTGATGTTTATTATGATGACACTGTTGATACTTTATGATTAATACATTATGCTTATGTTATGATCAATTATAGGTTAATTGATTATGTAAATTAGTTTACTGCGTGATTAATGTGATTATTTGTCTACATGTTATCTGGTTGTTCAATTACTAATGAATTTGTTTAATGTGGATACTTGTGATGTGTTTTGTGAAGGGAAAGTGTAGTATTACTTATAATGAGTACCCTAGTACGCTGTAATTCCCTATCACTATGTGCCTGCTTGGATGATTATATGTATGTATTTGACACTTTTGTTTGTTGTAGGTTGCAGGTACAAGGCATCAACTCTGGACTTGAATTGGTAGGTTTGAGCATGCCTTCATACCAATGGAAGTTGTTGAATGGAGATAACATATGATCCCCTAGCCTGGGCATCATCCTTGACGAGGATGAGTATCTGGTTGTGTACCGTGTCAGTGTTGTCAGTTTGGTCATGATAGTCAGTCATTATTGTGGTGGTCTTGCTTTCCGATTTTGCATAGTAGTCAAGTATGGTTTAACAGTTGGGTTAATTTGTAGGTATTGTTTTGGTTATTGTTGCCTTAAAATAAAATAATTTGTTATGAAGCATTTTTGTTAAATAAATAAATATATAAATGTCCTTATGTAAATTTAGTTTATGAAAAATATATTATTCTAGAAGTTAAGTTAATAAATAATAATAATAATAATAGCAATAAATGTAATTGCAACTAGAGATAAATAAATAAATAATATTTATGTGTTGCCATAAAATATATTTATCTTGGTCTGGTTGTAAAATGTTAAAAATAGCAAATTGTAAGATATTGTTCATATAGGAGTTATTGCCTCTTGTGGGGGGGAATCTTCTAGAAGATTTTAAGGGATTTCTTTCTCTAAATAGGGAGTTTTTAGGCTGTATTTAGGGAGGGATTTCTCTCTCATAAAAATCTTCAGCAGATGGAACTTTTGGGGAGAGACTGGTTTGTGGCTGCAGTAGTTGAACTCAGCATCGAATCTTCAGCCCAGTCAAGCAAGCAAAATCAAGTTCCTTTGGTTCTAATTTCTATCTCATTTTTCTATTGAAGCAAATATTTGATTTATAATTTTTCTTGTTGATTGTAATTTTATTAAGAGGTTAGAAACCTTGTTATTAGATCCAATTGTGCATGTCTATATCATTACATTTCTGGGAATCACCGATTGATGTGATTGTCTACCTCTCAGCCATTTCGTCTCTGTTTTAGAAGGCTATTGCGTTAGCCATAAATTTTATTTTACGAACTGAATTCTTCTAAATTTTTTATATATGGTACAAGACCTAGTTTCCTAAATCATATCCAAAAATTGTCTATACCCAGTTCGTCTTTTTGGAGATATGAATGTTTTGTGGCTGTCTACCTCTCAGCCATTTCATCTCTATTTTAGCAGTCTATTACGTTAGCCATAACTTTAGTTTTACGAACTAGGTTCCTCTAACTTTTTGATATATGTTGTATGACCTAGCTATCTAAATTATATACAAAAATTGTCCATACCCAGTTCGTCATGTTGCAGATATGAATATTTTTTAACTATCTACCTCTCACCCGTTTCGTCTCTGTTAAAACAGTTAGTTGTGTCACCAATAACTCTATATTTTTGAATTGGGTTTCTCTAAGATTTTTCAAAAAATTCATTTTGTACATATCCTATGATAATTGCTTTCCATCATATGACTCTCTTTGGGGCATTCCATCAATCAGTCTACATGCTCTATCTATGCTTTCACATTTTACATTGTTGGTAGCTTCTAAAGCCTTCTCAACAAATGCATTTTGTGATAATCCTATCTTATGCATGTGGTTAAATGTGTGGTAGATTTGATGAAGATGTTAGATCTATAGGAATGTTTTATTGTTCTGTATTACTTTCCTCCCAAGCTAACCTTACAACAAGGTTCGTTCATTGTAGCTTCGGGTTTTGTATCTAGTAAGATATTTATAACATTATAACATTATAGGCTTTTAGCCTTGCTTATTCAGTTATATTTAACAGTTTTTACAAAATTGTCTAGATTATTAATGACATCTACATCAGTTGTAAATAGTGTAAATAATTGTTGTACTTAATTTGTATGTCTTAGGGTTATTTGCATGTTGTTCACATTCATTTTAATTAAATAAAATTAAAATAAGTCTTGAAAATTATTAGCTATAGTTCTGTATTGTTGAGATAGATTCACTTTATATTTATTAGATGATTGATCATGAAAATATTGATGAAGGATCTTAGTTTATGATGTGCATCTGAGAGTGAATGTGATGTGAGCCCATTGTGTTTAGTGGTGTCAAGTATTTGTGTTATTTGGGGAAGTTGTTTCCAGAGGCCTAGGAGGGTGTGATTGTGTGGGGGTTGGCTATGTGTGCATCATGTGAATTGAAGGAACTGCATGCTTGAAATGTTGCCTCCTATTCATGTGGTTATGATGACTATGCAAGATGGATAATGCCTTGCTTTATGTGATGTGAAATGATGTGCATTTTGTGTTGTAAATGCATCATGATGAGAATGTGATATTTCATGCTTGGTTTAAGTTTTGGGCCAAGGATATAAGAATTGGTCCCCGTGATTATGCTTTGTATGTAAGAAGGTAAATGACTTGCATTGTATATGTTATTGTCATTGTGATGGTAATTGTCTTGTTTGATGTTTTAGGGTCTTCTAGATGCAAGTAGGGGAGTGGCTTTCAATGTGGGGCCAGTGCCTAAAGTGGCTGCGAGGGTAACCCATTGGAAGTTTTTAATCTAGTGATAACTTAATAATAAATTTAGAGGTTTGGGTAGTTTCCACACTAAATAAGATAATTAGATGCCTCACCCATGCCTGTAGTTCTCATTCAGGCTAAGGATGGGATGAGAAGGCCATGGTTGGCATGATTGACCTCCTTGTCTTCATGAGAGGATGTGTTGGTTCTACATGTGTCACCCTATGGGGCCGGTGCCTAGAGAGAGGCTTCCAGGGTAACCATAGATGGGGGCTAGTTTCTAGAGAGAGATAGCCTGGATAACCCATGTTAGGACCATGCGATGATACTCTCCCTACTGCAACCTAACATTCCGTAATTGTGTTTTCCTCTTTCATTGTGTATTTGCCTCTGGAAGTGATGTTTGAGTTGCTTGTTGTGTTCATTTCAACCAGTGTTGTATTGGAGTCATGTGTAGTCCTTGCACCTATTAGCCTATTAACTTCTTGTGTGTTTGCTTAGTGGGATCTTATTATTATCTCCTAGCACGAGGGGTGGACCTTAGGGTTTCACATGGTCAAGTGGTTGTGCTTTATTCTATTGGTTTTCTGGTGCCGTGGCTCGTGTGTAAAGAAGTTGTATCTCTCATGTTTCCAATTTTGCACCTGTATGTGAAGACAGATAATTGTACTATTTGTATCTAGACCTATGTATCAGTGGAACTCATTATGTAATTTGATGTATTCAGAAAGAAAGAGCTTTTGTATCATAGAAATTAGGTAATTCCTCTTGTAAGATAAATTATTCTGCACTTGTAAACATTATTGCAAAGATGTTGATGTATGTATCTGATGATGTAATCAAGTTGTTAGTTTGAGTTATTTGAATAAACTATGTATGTTGTTGATTATTGTTTAATTTCAATAATGCAACTGTGTAATCCCTAGAGATGCTAGTTTAACTTGTTGATATTAGACTATGTTATGTTTTGTTATTATTATTTCTATTTTTTTAAAAAAATTGCCCTTTTTATTGCTTAGTTAAACTTATCTTTAAGGATGCATGGCAGGGCATTACACTAGGTCCTTGAATGAAAGGGTGAAAGGAGGATATAAACAAAAAAACTACCAAAAACTAAACATCCAAATTTTATCCTTTACATATATATATTATGACATCATAATCCTATGCTTGGGGTCAGTTTCTCTAAATTGATGGTTGACCCTACCTATCAAGTAGTTTTTGTCTGATAGTTATACATTTGTGGTGCCCTTAAAGTATTATGGCATACCTTAGTAAAAGAAATATTATATATAAACCAAATATATATATAATTTTAATTCTACATAAATTTTGGCAATTTGTCCAAAACCTCTCCTTTCTTTGGAGACAGTCCTTTTTAAAATGGGGATGGTATCTTTTTTGGGAAAAAGGAAGCACTTTAGGGTTGGGGAAAAAAAGAATAGAAAAGTTTTTTTTTTCTTTTTCTTTTTTTTTTTTTTGGGGGGGGGGGGCGTTTCCATGGTGCTAGGAGGATAGAGAGGGAGGCCACTCTCTACTTGGGGGAGGGAGAATACCTCACACTGAGGGGGTTATCTTCTTTTAGCAAAAAGGAAATGGGTAGCTAGAGTTCCCGGGAAGAGGAGGATAGAAAAGGAGAGAACGACTCGCAGGTGTGGGTGTTTAGGAAGATTAGGAGGTATTCTCCTCATTTTGATGCTATTAATGTGACTTGTGTATCTATATTCTACCATCGAAAAATAGAAAACTAATCTTTTGTCAAAACTTACCCTTTAGAGAGACAAAAAGAAAAATAAGTAATGGTAGAAAATATCAAAACTCTAGGTCTTCCCTGCAGTTTTTAAATGGTGCAACAATAGCAATAAATAAATAAACATCATTTGGTTTTTCTTAGAGCATCTCGGCCTGGGGGAGGTTCAACAAACAATAGGGCAACCTCATTTTGAGGGCATTGCTTCCCTTGTCCTAGCGGCGGCCTCTTGAGGTTCTTTTTTTGCTTGAGACTTCTCCCCCTAACGTAGACACTTCTTGAACACCTCCAGCTATTCGCTCCTCCCCTGAGCCATAAACCTCTCTCTATAATCGGACGAATCTAATAATACTATCATCATAATAAGGCATTGAAATAAAAGAATGTGTAGTTTCATTTTAATTGACAGTCTAGATGTAACTAGTGTTTGTAATATTTAATTCGTGGGGTTGTAGTAACAAATGCAAATGTGAGCATGTCCCACTTCCTTGAGTTGTCTTTTAAAATGACACATTTGAAGGAGGAAATGTTTAAACCAGTGGGTGAATTATATATTAAAGATTTGAAATCTAGCAATAATAAATTATCTGTAGTGGTAGTCCCACACACCTCGACTTGTTTTCTTTTGAGAATTTTTTTCTCTTCTTTTGATTGTGGGTGCTTTGGGTTCTCCTAGCTGGTTGTTTTTTTTTATAGTAAATGTAATTGTAGCGATACAAATGTATTTATTCTATAACAGGGCAGTCATTATATTTATGTTGTTCTTAATCAAAATATTTAAATAGAGCTTACCTCGTATACTGCTACACAAGAAAGTTTACATCAGTGTGTTTAGGGTATTGTAGACCCATGTTAGAACCACTAGGTTTGGCCGATCAAAAAAAGGGAATGTATGTTTTTTTTTTTTTTTAATTTATATATTTATTTGTGGTTAGATTTACTTCATGTTGTTGGTGTGTTTAAAAAGTTAGTACTATGTTATGTATGAGTCGAAAAAAAAAGCCTTATGTGTAAAATATGAGTTACCTCCTATCGATATGGGAGTTATGTGTTCTTGACGGTACTCCTTGTCACAACCATTGGAGTCTAAGCTAACTCCTTTGGGTTAGAATGTGGTATTGGCCAAGGTAGACCTTTAAACATCGAAATAGATACCTAGTCTCTTGCTGAAGATTTTGGTCAAGGATCACTACTCCTTTACACTAATGTACCAGATGGATTATTCTATGCGTGTAATTTTGGTTTTGTAATGTAGTACTTGGTTTTACTATACTATCTCTTAGTATTGAAAGTATTAGTTTAGCATGCATTAATGGTTAATATGCTCTTGGGTGTCCCTTTACCTCCTCAATTGCTTTGGAACAAAGTTGTTGGTGTTTCTTCGTTAACAAATAGATTAGTTATGGAATTATATTTTTATTGAAGATCTCTTGGTAGACTTTTGTCCTCCCCTTTCCTTGTGTGGGTGGGTGATTGTTCTTTTAGTGCATCTGGTCTTGTTGTTTCTCCCCTTGGGAATGCATTGGGTGTGTATGTGATTTGTGTCATTCATCATGTGGTTAGGCCTATAATTTTGTTTGAGACCCTCTTTGTGTGAGTTTGACCATGTTGGGAGTGGTCCATGATCTCCTATCTCTGTAGCTCGGAGGTTGACTAGGGCGTAATGGACATCCATTGCACTCAACAATGGAAATATGGTTGGGAGGTGGGCAACATCTCCCATTGGTCCCATTCTGGCATTTTATTAAAGACTTGGCGAGATTCTAGTGTTGTATCACCTCAGTGTACTCATGTTGATCTTTGTGTCGTAGGGCACTTCAACTATCATTTAATTTATGTTGTATTATATCTACTCTTTTAATTGATCCTTGAAGCGTATTCCTCCCATGTTTGGGGAAGAGGCCTTCACCTTGTAATGTAATGAATTATCTCTTGTTTTAGAGATTGACATTTAAATTGTAGGAGAATTTTAATATGGGAATTAATTTCAATTATGCTATATTGTTCATCTGTATGGCTTAGCCCTCGCGCTCTCATTTCAGCCTCTTTACTATGTTTTCAAGTTGGTTGAAACTCATTATGTATAGTATTCTTCACAATACTCCATGTTTGAATGATTAAAAGTGTCTATCTATTGATGTAAGTTTTCCATGCTTTATGTTAGTGTCTCTTGGGTTGTGTTGACTTGGCAAGGTGTCATGAATGACCTTCTTGCACCTTGTTTCCTTCCCTGCCTTTGTGCGACGGGGTTTTAGGGTTAGGTGGAGAAGTTTTTGGTTGGTCATGTCATGACCACATGGTTAATGTGGACATGACATGTTTTCTTCTGTGTCATGGCCACATAGTAAAAGTAGGCATGAAAAACATGTAGTATATCTCCATTACAAACAAAGTTTGGTATGAAATAAGACAAGACAGACAGAACAAGACTATACAACACTAAAAGCTCTACACTTTACATAAATAAAGAAAATCCACAAAGTATACTGCAAAGAGTTTGTAGTGAGTAAAAATATAACCCCATATACATCGTAAAGGGTATGTGGTACCATACGAGAAAAAAATTCACATCCTACAAAGATATAAAATAAAATTGTGTAACATCACACACTACACTAAGGGATTTGTGATACCAAATATGAGCACTCAACACTCAATAAAGGAATAGAGAAAGGAAAAGGACTCACTAAGGGTACAAAGGAATATGGATTAAAGGGATGAAGGAAATTATGGATCAAATATAACAATGGATCCAAAGGGATATGGATCAAAATATGGACTATGGCAATAGAATTTTAGAAAATCACCATCTACCTTTTCTCAACATGTTTTAATGCAGTTAGCTTCATATGCTAAAGGAAACCCTTAAATATATTGGATGTGTTTCAGATTTCCTTTTCAACACATATTAGAGATGATTTACCATATTGCATGCCTATTCTAGCATTTTTAGTTTTTCCAAACATAATAACTATGATAAACATGTGAAAACATCCATATTTATTCATATGTCTTAGATAAGGTCCACCTCAAAATTTGGTAGATTGTCATCTGCTTTATTTTGTAGGTACATTTGAATGCAATTTATTCATCTTTAATTTCTTATTGCATTTGGACTTCTAGTGAATTTCTTTGTGTACTTTCTTGTTATTTAATTTTTTTGTGCATTTGGACTCTATTAGTAAATTTATTTGTGTAATTTTTTGTTTCTACATTCTTTTATTTGAATTCTTGAATCTTTTTTACTATTTAGTGTGCTTTGTTATCTTTTTTATGATTGTGTAGGTGCCATAAAAAAGTAATGAGAGAAGGGAGATAATGAAGTGCTTTATTTTGGAACCTTCCAAAAATGATCTCACTAAAGTGGAAGGGAGCAAGATTGAGAAGTGTTATGTTTTTGTAGGGAAATTAGCCAAAAACAATATTATCTAACTAGGGTTCGTTGTAGCTAAATCTAATTCTAGGACTTTGTCATAGGCTTCTTCCAAGTGTGTCATGTCTATATATTTGTGAGTGTTACTTCTTAGGAGGAAAAAACTCCTCCAATTGGCTTCTTTACCTCCCAAAAAAAGGGTGTCTTAGAATGTTAGAAACTTTAGGTAGAAGAAGATTTTAGTCAGAAGGTTGCTGATGTGGTTATGGTGACTTTGTAAAAGAGGTAAGAAGAACCTTCACAAAAAGGTGGCTCCATAAATAAAATCAACTATAATATACCATCCTAAGTAGCTAACCAATGCAACTTCACTCACAGTCACACCCATTTTTCTTCTCTATTTAGATATTCTAATATTTTAGAGTATTCACAAATTAGTTGCAATATTTCTAGGGGTCTTTAAAGAACATGTAGGGGGATGGATATCACTAACTCAAATTTATAGAACATTTGTACAATAGAGACCTTAGTTCCTTTCTATAAAATAATGCATAGAAGTGCTCAAATATAACAATGTGTACATTATTATGTAGGCTCATTATTGTTTGCATTAGAGCTCTAGTCTAGTGCTCCAATCCAACAATAGTCATCATACAAGATCTAATGTCTACCATTATCAATTGTGTTGCACTACAGCCCTAGTCTAGTGCTTTAACCCTACAATAGTCACTTTGGAAGGCTTCAATACCAAACATTAGCACTTGTGCCTGTACTCAAGCCCCAATCTAACACTTCAGCCTTACAACAATCATCCTAAGAGCTTCAATGCCCACCTCTAGTTCTCTAGCCCCAAGCATCATCCTATAGATGTCTCTAGTACCCTACAAGAACACTAGTGTCTACTACAATATCCCAGCTTGGCCCTTTTGTCTACTCTAGCACCTAGATGACAATAATGTCTTACAATGGAATTGATAGCTTGGAGGCATTTGAAGGGGCATTGGAGACTTGGTCACTTAGAGGAAACATGAAAATTGATCTTGAGCATTTAATACTATACAAGGTTGTGGTGTCATAATGTTTAGTATAAAGAGGTCAATAATACAGATTTACTTGGCTATGGTATATTACTCCTAAAGGCTTTTTTGAGCTTACCTTAGTTCTCCTAATCTTAAAATCTTTGCCAAGGGTTTCTTTTGTTACTAATTTTAGTTTAACATTACAAATAGTTTGTTGTGTTGGGAAATCATACCTTTGGAATAATCACTATATTTTCCTTCACTTTTTCTTTTCTATGATTAATCACTACACTTTCCTTCAATATTATAGAATGACCAAAGGGATTTCTTTATCATATAGAAAATTACAATGTGTTCACATAGTTCATTAGCTTGAATTTTGATTTTTATTATAGATTGGCCAAAGGGATTTCTTTATCACATAGAAAATTTAAACTTGGAAAAGGTATAGGCATGATAGAAAATGGTTGTAGTTGTACCATTAAACTATTCATAGATCGACAAGAACTAGGTACCTAAGCCCAAATGCATTTCCTTTGTTTTACATAAATATTGTATTTGAATCAATTGCCTTAGATTTTATACCCACAACTTAATGAAACACATATTCTTGTTTTTTGGATTAAAAATATACATAACCTTTTATTTTAACACCACATTTAAAAGACTTCTCTCTATCATGCTTTCATCTTTTAGAGTTTGTGAAGGAGATTATCATGCTTTCATTATTTGAAGGGAAGCCCTATGATATCAGGCTCATCTACCTTTTCCCTTAGTCTATATTATGTTTAATGTTTTCCTCTTACAAGTCTTATTAAACACAGACTAGAATTTGAGCCCTTTGTCTCACAAGAATTAAAAAGAATAACACTATGGTTCTACATTGATGGGGCATGCATGAATATTGAAGCTCTGGTTATTTCTCATGCCTCTTTATAGGGCTCTTTCTCCTTTCTATGTTCTTCCACTCTATTCAAATGAAAAAAGAGTAGGAGAACCCATTGTGGGAAAGACATGGATTTTAATGCCCCTCTTAAACAATACTAATAAAATATATATAAATTAATAATACTAGAGAATTTATAAATGAAAATTAACCATTTAATACTAATTAACTTACTTTATAAAATTAAAATCTTCTTAAAGAAGGGACCCAAAATTTCTATTGAGTACTTAACCAATTTCAGCTGAAACATGAGAGTACATTATAGTTATATATTTCAATCCACTCATTAAGAATTTACAATAAATTGAATTGAAATAATACTATGAAGATAATTATTAATCTAACCATTACTTATACATAATATGTTTGTTGTATCGAATTACATTTGATAATCATTACATGCTAAACACATTATATATATATATATATATATATATATATATATATATATATATGTCATCACTGCAATATTATGATATAGAAATTTCTTTCAAGAGATATCGTATTAACTAATATGTTCACATAGAACAACTTTGACAACATATTAACAATTGTATTTGCAATTCATATATATGTATGAGCATGATTCAAACTCATATCACAAAGAATACCCAATGCATTTCGCAGAAACTTGAATAGTCATTCAATATATATATATATATATATATATATATATATATATATATATATATATTAGTCAGATTTAAGAAACATAACTAAAAACTTAAAGCATAGAAATTAAAGAAACATATGAATCATCACTATTGAAACTAGAATAAACTTCATAGCAATACTTCCATATTAACAGAGATTCAAATATGCATTTAAACAACTCACGCACTATATATATATATATATATATATATATATATATATATATATATATATATATATATATATATATAAGAAATTTACATAACTAATAAGTTAACAATCGGAAAATTTAAGAAACATAACTGAAAACTTAAAGCGCAAAAATCAAAGAAACATATGAATCATCACTATTGAAACCAGAATAAACTGCATAGAAGAACATGTATATTAGCAGATATTCAAATACACATTTAAACAACCTATGCACTACACACACACACACACAGATATAAAGTTCAAATACTTATTTCAATTCAAATAAAAATAATAAAATATCACATAAAAATAATAAAATATCACATACTTTCAACACAAACCCTCTTACAAAAAAATAATAAGAAATAATAAATAAATAGTTAAACAATAATCAAGATTTGAGCATATGGATTTTGTCTCCAATTTCTTAAGGAACCTGGGCCACTCTACCTGCAAGCATCTCATTGAACCATTTTTATATTTTTTAAAAAACTTATAGCCAGAGCAATTAAACATTTAACTTTAACATTTCTAACATCCATTAATCACATAATCTAATATATCAAAACAATAATATTTATTTTTGTGAAAATTAAACGTATAATCATTAATATTTCATAATCATTTATTTTATTAAATAAACTTATTATTTCATTTAAACAACTAAATAAATAAGTATCTAAACATTTATTTCCACAATCCAAATAATGATATCCATAGTCCATCAACACGCACACACATCAAAAATATAATATCAAGTCAAAAATCTAGGATAGTACTAACTAGGCCTTACATTCTCCTCCTGTAGAATCAGGCTTCCTTCTAGAAGCTATCAAAATGATAAGGAAATAAAGATTTCATCTTGATTGTATCCTCCTATGTAGTAGAAGACTCATCATAGGGGTTCGGCTGGACCCTAACGTGATCTAGTTGTCATCCTCACAGGGCCAGTGTTCATTGATCCAAGATGGAACTAGTTCCAATATTAGTTTTCCATCATGTGCCACCTATAAAGTATCCCACTCCAATATATGAGAAGAATCTGGTACATACTTCTTAAGCAGAGATAAATGAAAAATATTGTTGGTATGAGACAGGCTGGTTGGCAAGGCTAAGCGATATGCAATTGGGCCTATCCTCTCTATAATCTCAAAAGGGCCAACAAATTTGGGTGACAACTTAGAGCCCTTTCCGTAATGGATAGAACTCTTATGTGGTTGCACATGCAAGAAAACTCTCTCTCTGATCTGGAACCCACGATCAACTCTCCTGATGTTAGCATACTGCTTCTATGGATCCTGAGCTATCTACAACTGATCATGAATCCGAGTCACCTGTTGTTCCATATCTCGAACAAGCTCATGCCCAATACCAACCCGATACTCTAGCTGGTCCCAACTCAAAGGAGTCCTACAAAGTCTACCATAAAGAGCCTCAAAAGGTGCCATCCCAAGAGAAATGTGATGTCCACTGTTGTAAGGAAACTCTACTTGATACAAGTAGTCCTCCCAATGAGACTACTAATCCATAACATACATCCTGATCATATCCTCCAAAACCTAGTTCACTCTCTCAGTCTGACTGTCTGTCTCTAGATGATAAGTGGTGCTAAAATTGAGTTGAGTACCTAAGGTTTGCTGAAGAGTGGTCCAAAAGGATGAAGTGAAGACTAGATCTTTATTAGAGATAATCCTCCTCAACACTCCATGAAATCAAACTATGTCATGAAGAAAAACTCTAGCTACTGAGGCGGTATTATAGAAAGAACACATCAGAGAAAAGTGTGCCCCCTTAGTTAACTTGTCTACAGTCACCATAATCGCATCATGTCGACATGCGATCAAAGGTAAACCCACAATGAAATCCATAGATATCACATCCCATTTCCACTCTGGAATAGCATGAGGGTATAATAGGCCAGCCAAATGTTGATGTTCTACTTTTACTCTTTGCACTCAAGACAATGAGTGACAAACTCTGCAATATCCTCCCACTTCCCTGCCTAGAAGTATAGCTTCTGAAGATCTGCATCCATTTTATTAACACCAAGATGAGCTACATAAGGTGCTCTATGAGCCTCAACTAGAATTAATTCTATAAGGTTGACAAAAGGAGGAACATAGATACACCCATGATATCAAAGCAACCCATCAGCATCAACTGAATATCCCTCAAACTTGTCCTTCAAGGGACTCTTGAATTGAATAATCTCATGGTATAATGCATCCTGAGGCAACAACTCTAGAATATATCCTCTGAGATCTATCTTAATTGTCAAGGCTAGCAACTCATGTTATCACCTACTAAGGGTATCAGATACAACATTCTCCTTCCCCTTAATATAATGAATCTCAAAATCATACTCACATAGAAATTCCATCCATCTACACTATCAAGCATTCAAATTAGACTGAGAGAAGATATACTACAAACTCTAATGATCAGAATGCAAGTCAAATCTATGCCTAAGAAGGAAATGTCACCATTTGGTCAAAGCATGAAACACAGCAGCCAGCTCCAAATCATGTGTCAGGTAGTTGAACTCATGACTCCTCAACTTGTGAGACTCGAAGGCTATCACATGACCCTCCTGCATAAGAACAACTCTAATACCCTCGATCAATGCATTAGTTTAAACAACAAAATCATCGGTAGGATTTGGAATAGCTAATATAGGTGCATTAGTGAGTGTCTCTTTCAAAATTTGAAAATCTCTTTCACACTACTTGGACCAAACAAATTTCTTACCTTGCCTCTGGAGAGAACTAATCACATGAGTAATCTTGGAGAAGCCTTCCATGAACCTTTTGTCGTAACCAACTAAACCCATGAAACTCCTAACCTCAGCTACATTAGCGGGAGAGGGCCATTCCAAAATAGCCTAAATCTTAGAGGGATCCGCAGAGATTCCATCACCTAAAATAATATGCCCTAGGTATTGGATCTTTGTCTCGAAGAATTCACACTTAGAGATGTTTGCATATAATTGATTCTCTCTTAGACGTCGCAACACCTACCACAAATGCACTCCTTATGCTCCTCCATGGTGTGAGAATAGATCAAAATTTTATCTAGAAAGATTACCATGAATCGATCCAAAAAAGTACGAAAAACACCATTCATCGAGCTCATAAAAATTGTTGGGGCATTAGTCAAACCAAAAGGAACAACAATAAACTCATAATGACCATATCGTGTGCAAAACATTGTCTTATGGATACTAACTTCAACAATCCTTAACTGATGATATCTAGACTTGAGATCTATTTTAGAGAAAATCTTCACTCCTTGAATTTGGTCGAATAGATCATCTATCCTTGGCTGGAGGATAATGTTTCTTTATGGTGAGCTTTTTTAACTGTCTATAATCTATGCAAAGTCGAAGTGTCCCATCTTTCTTCTTCACAAAAATCACAAGTGCACCCCAAGAAGATACACTAGGATGAATATTACCTTTTTTCTAAAAGTTCCTCCAATTGTAGCTTGAGCTCCTGAAGTTCTTGTGTAGTCATTCTATAAGGGGCCTTAGAAATAGGTTGTGCTCCTAGAACAAAGTCAATATGAAAATCAATCTCCATTCGTGGTAGCATCCTAGAAAGTTGAGAGGGAAAGACATCAACAAACTCTCAAAGAATAGGATGATCATCTAAAGAAGTATATGACTTGTCATCTGACCTGTCACTCATGGAAATGGAAAAGAATTGGCATCCTTTTCTCATACATTGCTTAAGATGCATGGCTGAAATCATCCTAAGAGACATCGGTCTCTTAATTCCCGAGACTACCACCTTTTTTCCCATATCATCTAAACACTCTAAAGACTTGTATCGGTAATCTAATTTGGCCTCATGAGGATTCATCCAATCCATACCTAAAAGTATATCATATGACCCCAATGGTATCACCCTGAAATCTGTTTTGGTAGAAAAAGAGCTAAGCTCTAATTGGCAATCCCTAACCAAAGAATTGACGAACATCCTAGCACTAGAAGCTAACTCAACATCCCAATTAACATCTTGCTTAGTAGCCACTAGCCTGCACTTCTCCACTATGGATGGGGAAATAAAAGAATCTATAGCTCTAGAATCAAAAAGTATAGAGACAACAACCTTACCAACTTTTCTAGAGACCTCTATAACAGATGTTTGATGGTTTGCTTGCCAATTATCAATAGCTACAAAGACTCGATGAGATATACCCACATCTCCCACTGTAGGCTCCGAAGTTGCTGTTCGCTAAACCCTAAAGCTACATTGTTCTAAAAAAATTCTTGAGCAATGTGTCCCCTACCTCTGCAGTTATAACAAGGACCCTTAGGTGATGCCAGAAACTAAAAAACTAATCTACTAGAGCTAACCTAACTGCCATGAGAACTCTGCTAAGGGTGAGTTGATCACATGAATTATGTCTAAGTTCTCTGATCTCCTCTCTATGATGGAACTTGCCAAGACCTAACCAAACCTCCTTGAGCTGACTTTGCTTTCTGACTCTGATGTGACTGTTGTGGTGCCGATCTAGTAGGAAAAGAGTTTTCCCTACCCCCACCTCTAGGAGGTACAAAATAATGGAATTGATTGTGATTTTGATGTTGAGGTAGATACTGATGATGATCATGATGCTTCAACTAGATCTCCTTTGCAATAACTGCTTTTGCCATTGCCTGCTTCATAATAGTAGGCTTAGATAAACATATTGGTCCTGCAATTCTATGATTAAGCCCTTTGATGAAATGGTTTACTATTGGCTTCTCATCTTGAATTTAGTTTACATACTATGATAATTCAAAGAATTTGTTCTCATAGTGGGCTACTGTAGTCGACATAACTACTAAGTTAACATTCGACAGATTTAAGAAACATAACTAAAAACTTAAAGCACAGAAATCAAAGAAACATATGATTCATCACTGTTCAAACCATAATAAACTTCATAGTAGTACTTCCATATTAGTAGAGATTCAAATATGCATTTAAACAACTTACACACTATATATATATATCATTACATATATTTATGTGTGTGTGTATATATATATTACATATATTTATATGGGTGTATATAAATATATACACACACATATAAATATATGTAATGATTTCATGTTATTGCTGTCACATATGAAATAATAATTGTAACGCATTATACTTCATGGTATTCGCATAGCAAATGATAGTATTGATAACTATTATCTCTTTAATGAGATGTGCCAGACTATGGTAGCTTTGAGTTGGCAACATCTCTTCCTTTAGGAGCCATGTCTCCCATGGCTATGTCGTGGTAGCCACGACTACCAATTTTCTTGCTATAGTTTCAAATTTAGAACAATAGTGATACAACATATCATATACACCGAACACAATGTTTATGAATAGATCAATAAAATCATTATTCTCAGATTCATTTTCTATGATAGTCTTCAATTATAATAAGTGCATTTACATTTCAAGAATGATAAAAAGAATACTCTGTGATTGCATTTCTAAATGTAATATGCATCTTAATCAAATATCGACTATTGCATTTTGTCATGGAATAAGAAAAGTATTTACTTGATATTAACCTGAATAATGAGTTCTTTTGCTACAACCCTTGTATTATACAGACTGTTTTCTTTTTTTGATTATACAACATACAGTTTTGGATCAGTGACATAAATGAATAATAGAATAAGAATACACTATCTTTATCAATCTGCAACCTTGATATGAAAATCTCTTCATAAACCTATAAACAACAAAATAGAGTAGCCCGGTCTTCCTCTCCACCCATCTAGAGGATTGATGATTCCAGTCCACCCCTGAGTTGGAAACAAAATCCATAGCTCTAAACAAATAACAATAAAATCAAAAATCAAAAAACAACTAAGGACTTTCGACTCACACATACATGGAATGTGCACATGAATTTCTGGTTAAGGGGAAGAAGGGAGAAATTCCTCTTGGGGCACAACTATAACTCCCTTTTTCTTCACACAACTCCATACTCCATTTATTACAGCCAACTATACATCCTCCCAACTCCCATTCATTCTCCCAATCTCCCATCAAATTTTTATTCTCAATCTCCCTTTATCCCAACACAACCAACCCACAACACCATCACAAACACCACAAAACCCCAAGAGAGACTCCACACCCTCCTCAACCCCACACGAGGGAAACTCTCAACTGTCTTGGAGGGCAATTCCCTTTGCACACCCGAAACCCACAAACATACAAACATGACAACACAAATTTTCACTACTAACACATCACCTGAATTCAACATTCACAAAATTAACTAAACATTAAACTTTCACAAGAAATCTTTCATACCTTGGTTGTCCAAATTAGGATCAACTCCACTAATTTCACCAAAAAAATGCACAACCTGACTCCAACCTACCATCCATGATCAAGCCTTCATTCTTACCCCAAAATTCCTCTTCTTTTCCATCCAAGGAGCATTCAATAGCTAGAAGAACCAAGAGAAATCACCATTCCCAAGAAAGCTACAACACTTCTATTTCCAAGAATGAGGAAAATGATTCACATTTCCCTCTTTGAAATATAATCTTTTACCCAACTCTTTGCATTCCCTTCTCACAAATTAAAGTTCAAATACTTATTTCAATTCAAATAAACATAATAAAATATCACATACTTTCAACACAAACCCCCCTTACAAAAAAATAATAAGAAATAATAAATAAATAGTTAAACAATAATCAAGATTTGAGCATATGGGTTTTGTCTCTAATTTCTTAAGGAACCTGGGCCACTCTACCTGTAAACATCTCATTGAACCATCAATTTTTTTTAAACTTATAGCTGAAGCAATTAAATATTTAACTCTAACATTTCTAACTTCCATTAATCACAATCTAATATATCAATACAATAATATTTATTTTTGTGAAAATTAAACATATAATTATTAATATTTCATAATCATTTATTTTATTAAATAAACTTGTTATTTCATTTAAACAACTAAATAAATAAATATCTCAACATTTATTTCCACAATCCAAATAATGATATCCATAATCCATCAACATACACACACACACACATCAAAAATATAATATCAAGTCAAATATCTAGGATAACACTAACTAGGCCTCACAGGGATGTCTTACAGTATGAGGGGTGTTAGGCATGGGTAGTTGGGAAAGGAATTAGATTGTGTGGGGAGTTGTGTTGTATCTAATTTAAATCTTGTCTATTCATCTTATGCCTAAACTCCTCTTTTCACAATCCTAGAGCACTTCACTTCTTGAGGTATGATGACTTCTAAGTTTCTAACCTTTGCCTTTGCATAATCTCATAGCATGAATATTGAAGCTCTAGTTGCCATACATTACTTTGGGCACAACACGAATTATATAATACCTAAAATTATAATTGACTACTATTTATACAACTATAATGGCGAGCTCTGGACATGTCCTCATAGACATGTTTGGGTCATATATGGAGTATGGCAATAGAATTTTAGAAAATTGCCATCTACCTTTTCTGAACATGTTTTAATGCAGTTAGCTTCATATTATAAAGGAAATCCTTAAATATATTGGATGTGTTTCAAATTTCCTTTTCAACACATATTAGAGATTGTTTACCATCTTGCATGTCTATTCTAGCGATTCTAGTTTTTCCAAACATAATAACTATGATAAACATGTGAAAACATCCATGATATTCAATCATATGTCTTAGATAAGGTCCACCTCAAAATTTGGTAGATTGTCATCTGCTTTATTTTGTAGGCACATTTGAATGCATTTTATTCATCTTTAATTTCTATTTGTAGTTATATTTCTATGTATTGCATTTGGACTTTTAGTAAATTTTTTTCTATACTTTCTTGTTATTTAATTTTTTTATGTGCATTTAGACTATATTAGTAAATTTATTTGTGTATTTT
Source organism: Cunninghamia lanceolata (assembly GCA_027924645.1). Lineage (NCBI taxonomy): Eukaryota > Viridiplantae > Streptophyta > Pinopsida > Cupressales > Cupressaceae > Cunninghamia > Cunninghamia lanceolata. Next base: position 681,070 of record BSBN01000828.1, read on the forward strand.
TTGTCTTTACATTCTTTTTGTTTGAATTCTTGAATCTTTTTTACTATTTAGTGTGCCTTGTTAACTTTTTGATGATTGTGCAGGTGTTGTGAAAAAGTAATGAGAGAAGAGAGATAATGACGTGCTTTATTTTGGGACCTTCCGAAAATGATCTCACTAAAGTGGAAGGGAGCAAGATTGAGAAGTGTTATGTTTTTGTAGGGAAATTCGCCAAAAACATTGTTATCTAACTAGGGTTTCTTGTAGCTAAGTCTAATTATAGGGCTTCATCACAAGCTTCTTCCAAGTGTGTCATGTCTATATTTGTGAATGTTGCTTCTTAGGAAGAAAAAAATCCCCCGATTGGATTATTTATCTCCTATAAAAAGGGTGTCTCAGAATGTTAGAAACTCTAGGTAGAAGAAGATATCTGTCAGAAGGTTGTTGATGTGGTTAGGACGACTTTGTAAAAGAGCTAAGAACCTTAACAAAGCAGTGGCTCTAGAAACAAAATCAACCTTAAAGTTGTGTTGTACACTTAGTTATGTAACTTGCCTCATTTCTACATTAACACTGACATTATTTGCATTTTTTATTATACATTGGTAGGAAAATCTACACATGTGAGGGTTGGAAATTCACAAATAGAGGGATTTGTCCTATAGTATGTACATTCCTTTCATAAGAAGGTATCAATCTCGGTGAGTTAGAAGGAGGGATCTGGATGTGAGGCAGGAGGCGCATGGGATGGATAGCTTTACTATTTGAAAGATGAAGGTGAGTAAATTTTCAAGTGCATGTTTTGTCAAGTCAATCCCATGTAGTACACAATCAAACTTGTATGACATATTAAGTTGTTGACGATCATGATCAAACTCACAATGGTCAAAAGTGAACTACAAAATTTTTTAGACAACAAAAAACTTGAGATAGTCATCTGACACAGGTCGTTAATATTCTAGGGATGAAAAATTAATTTAGAAGATCATTAGCATCACTATTCTATCATTAGTTCCAAGGTTAGGTAGTCTCATTCCTCGCATTTATTATTTTTGTATTTAATATAATTATTTGTCCCAGCTTTAATCAATCTATGTTAATTTACGCCTAATTGATTACATTTCTTTAATTAGCCTAGATGATTTATGTAGAGTGTTTTTGCAATGGTGAAATTTTCATAGTCATGCCAATTCCTATTTAATTATAGTCCCATTTCAATGGAACAACTCAATACAATTACAAATCAACAAATGGCACACTCTTGTGTAAAGCTAGGCCCATTCCCCGATCTACTACTTATCTCCAAATTACCACTCATTCCCATACATTGGATTATATCCTATCCTCATTTGCACATAGTCACGTCATATGACATTTAGTATGCCTATCGTTGCATCCCATGTTTAGAAATTCATTCCCCACATCGATATTAAAGCATTTTGTTGTTCCGTGTCAATCCTACGACACGAGATTGATCCCGCACCTTGCAGAATTAACCTGTCAAATTCAAAATTCAAAATTCAAATTTTGCAAACTCCTACCACAAGCCCACTTGGTAAACATTTTGCTTGATTTATAGCTATATATTGGTATATAAAGGCATTCATTTGATTGCCATCTTAGAAAATCATTAGACATCCTAACACTTCAAGGAGCATTCGTCGTAGGAATCTTTTGATTTGGATCACTAAAAGGAATTTAATTTGTATCAAAGTCATTTTAGAACATCTTCATTGCTTGGAATTATTGTCCTTGATCATTTTGATGATTGGATCAAAATGGAAAGCATGCCTAATCAAGAGGGTTGACCCAAGAGAACTTGGCCCCTTATGATTTGACAATTTCCCCAAGGCATTTTTAAATACTCATAGTCCTTTAAAATGCTTGGCAAGGAGCAGGATTCAAGGTTAACTAGGCAACGTCTACATGCACAACAATCCAAATTAGATTAGTGGATTGCATAATAGATATGTGTTGTGAAGAAGCGACCCAGAACTTTGTGGGATCGACCTGTGTAGAGGTCAAACATTGCAATATTTATTTTGAGGCACTTACCAAAAGGAGAGGGTCCATTTTCAATTCATATGCTAATCAACTCTGCAAATTATCAACTTCCGCATCCCTACTTCGATCCAAGAACTAAATATACTTTCGCTTACAGTTGATTTTCTAAAATAATATTAATTTATTTACATACTTTATCAATCCCGAATCTTGTTTATTTAATCTAAGACCCGGTGCATTCTTTTTAATTAGCCTAAATTAACATTAGAGAAAGTGTGTTTCCCATTTACAATTTTATTTCTCTAAAGTATTTAAATCAAAATCAAAAGAAAACAAACACTCAAATAAAACCAAAATGGCACATGTGATTTAGAAACTTCACACCATACAGCGGTTGTAGAAAATGTCAAATGGGAGAAAAGCAAAGAAGAATGCCGTTGATGATAATTCAAAATTGGGAACGGCGCGGAGGAAAGATGGAAAAAGCAGAGATAAATTTAAAAGCAAAGCCGTTGAAAAGCTTCTTCATTAACTCTTTATAGCTTGCCTGGTTCTGTTTTTTTCTGTTGCAAATGTTTTTTCTTCCTTTTGTAAAATTGTTTGAGACACTTCTCTGCCCGTGTTTTGTTTCTGACTTTATGTTTTGCTTTCGTATGGATATTTTTCTTTTGTGCTTCAGTCTTTTGCTGTGGCGTGCACGCTGGTCCATCCCTCTTATTGTTTTTCAATGGATTTTTTGGTTTGGTTTTGTATTTTTTTGGCTTTGTTTATGGCGGCAGGCGGCAGCAGAAGAGACAATTTTCTTGTTAATTCAGGTATTCTTCACTACTCGCCTTAATACTGTGGGCTTTTCTTTAGCATTCGTGGACTAGTTGTATGTTTAATAGTAATTCTACATAGCTAGTTGGATTCAGTTGTATGTTTAAAAGTAATTCTACATAGCTAGTTTGTTTGGATTCGTGGATTTGTTCTTTTGGTAAAAACATAATTATATTGATATCTGGGCCTTTTACAAAAAGCCCATTGTCCTCAATAGCAAAAAGAGGCTGAAGAGCAATGGTAGATAGTTACAAACGACTTTCATGCAGAAGCATTATGAACAAAACCATAGAGTTTAACATCTGATATGAAACAGAGCATTTGAAGGAAAGTCTATATAGAAGAACATAACAAGGAAAAGATAGTAAAGTTTGGAACTCAGTAGTTAAGCAGATGCATTTATCTGGTACCAAGTTGAACAAGCCTCAGATAAATTGATGTTGCCAGGCTGATAATCTAATATCAAAAGAGAAAGAGCATGTTCCCTGCCTACATCTTCCTACCTACTATTTACTCTTTCCTAGAAGTTCATAATCTCTACTATTTACTCTTTCCTAGAAGTGCATAACCTCTGCTATTTACAATCCTGTCATGTAGATCCACTTGAGGGAGAGATTGGAAAGTGATATACTGAATATTGAGAAGGCAAATGAATTTGTACTTGTTCATATTGTTGTGTGATGATGCTTTTGTTTGCTACCAGTAATGAAAGAAAGAGACATGTGATGATTAATGCCATGTGGTCTTAAAGAACATTAAGTCCCATAAGGAACATGAATGTGTATTTGTCCTTAGCAGTGTCAAGTTTGGGTTACTTTTAATGCTGTATTCTTTAATGTTAATGCTAAGGGGATGAAATATAGATACTTGGAAAATAACATGGTAAAGGAAATCATAGAGCTCAGTCAAATACCTGTGCATAAAAGAAGATGTATTTTGGTGAGGGTCCAAAGGTCCCATGAGTGTTTCCACTTTTATGTTGGGCGAGTCTTGTCCTTTCTATTTTCCAATAGGCTAAGGCGAATGTGCATTCCCCACTGTTTGATAGCCACGTTGTGGATGTTGGTTGTTATTACCGTAACTGTTTGCTCCATGTTCTGACTCTTCTCCAAGATTCTTCTGTTGCATTCTATCCAAATGTGCCATATAATGTGTCCCAGGGTTATATGATAGAGCTGGCCAGTGATCAGCATTTCAGTATTTCAGTTTTTTTAAACCCCTGCCTAACTTCTCGCTATCTCCTTCCATATGGTATTGGTAAAAGTGCAGTTTATAAACAGGTAGAATGATTTCGTCATTGTTTTTTCATTTGGGTTCACCGATTTGGGCCTATCCATCCTCTTTTACCACGAATCACTAAGCCATAAGAAAGAACTATTGGATCATATAACAAAAATACCTAAGCTTTGTCATGTTTTCCAGAATGTGTAACTCCGACTTTATCATGAGCTCACCGCAGTCCATTAAACTAAGATATTCCAGGAGTGTCAGCTTCTTCAAATTTAGGTGTTGCAGATTTGTACACCGTTTTATCTCCAGGTGCTCCAGGGATTTTGGATATGATCCAAAGGTCCCATAAGTGTTTCGATTTATTTTCTGGCTGTGTCTTCCCCTTGTTAGTTCCTGAGGCCACTGTGCATTCCCCACTGTTTCTTTGTTCCCATACTATCCTGCTTCATTGTGATTGTAGAAATTGTATATTCCAGTTTCCTCTTTATTTTTCTCCTACGATATAGTCTTCCATGTAGTGAGACCTGGCTTTTGTAGTTGCTCTTGTAGCCACTGTAACTGTGGACAAGTCACAGGTGGGTGTTAATTCGTGTATGTTTTTGATGTAACTTCCTTTTCGATATAACTTGCCAGGCCACTAAAGGTTTGTTTAAATGGCTCTTCTGCCAAACACACTGATTGATTACTGGCAATTATATCTAACCACTAATTGTTAAAGTATTTCCTTGTAATGTATAGATTAGTGTGTTTGTTATATTGTTTGAACCTATGAAAACATTCTAGCAATGTAGAAGAATGTCATTTGTTATGCTATCATTTGTATTATTTTATTTTTTTACACATGGTTAATTTTTTATGACAGTAAAATTATTTCCAACATTTCTTTGTAATAAACTGCATACTACTAGTTGTATTTTACATTTGTAGGAAACAAATGTACAGTGGATATATGTGAGCAGTCACTTCACTAAGAATGCCATTTGTTTGGTTGTGCCTCTTGTGTGCTGCTGCTGTGATTTATATTTTATTTTTTCTACACAGTTAATTTTTTATAATGCAAAATTAGTTGCTTCAAATGGACTGTATTTGCTATAGTAATTGATTTTATAGCCAATTTTTTATTAATATATTGCTCACTAGATGTATTTTATATTTGTAGGGAAACAAATGTACAGGGGATATATGTGAGCAGCCACTTAAGTAAGACTATATGGAAGGAGCCTATTTATAGTGGTGAATTCACCTCAAAATTGTTTGGAAATTTTAAATAACTGCTGACATCAGATTGATTTCTAGAAATGTAATAGGTAAAGATATTTTTAGTTTTAATAAAAAAAAAAATTTGGGGGGAAGGGGTTAAATTACCCCTTCCAAAGGCCTGAGGGAATGGTCATTGGCCAAGGTCATTCTTAAAAGGCCAGTATCTTTTGTAGTTAGTGTGGTGATTTTATTTTATATTGCTTAACATTTAGTGTTCTATTAGAATCATAATGCTAACAACATATAATTAGCACTCTAGGGAAAATCTCTAACTAATAAATTATCACAAATCATAATGCAATTAATTTTCGTTACAATAATTAAGTATAGTTTTGATAAACTATAATAGCATTAATTTTTATTATAATATAACTATTTCTAACTTCATTGAACTACATTTTTTTTCCAATTCTAGTTTTATCTTTCAATGATATTTCGATTACATTGGACCAAATGGTTTGTATGAGGCAAATGATGTGTTTTCCACTTATTGTATAATTAGGCTTATTGTGTGTGTGTTGTGTTTGAACTTTGTGTGAAGACTATGCAAGTTTTGACATTCACTTTATGTGTTTTTTTGAACTTTGATATCTTTGATCTTTAGCATTCACTTGGATTTGATTCACTTATTGTTTGTGTGTGTTTGTTTGAACTCACTTTGTGTATGTGTGTATTTTGAACTAACTTTATCATTCACTTTATATGAAGTGTGCTTAAATTTTACGATTCACTTAGATTTGATCCTCTTATTATTTGTGTATGTTTTGTTTAAACTTTCACATTCACTTTATGTGAAGAGTGTGCAAGCTTTGAAATTCATTTTATGTGTTTACTTTTGCATCTTTGATCTTTAATGTTTACTTCAAGTATGTGTAAAAAGTGTGTTTTAACTAACTTGTGCCAAGTGTGTTTGAACTAACATTGTTTGAACTTTAGCATACTTTGTATGTATCAAGTGAGTTTGAACTAACTTTGTTTGAACTTTAGTATTCACTTTGTATGTATCAAGTGTGTTTTAAGTGACTTTGGCACTTGCTTTGTGGATTTGGGTATTTTTTAAACTAATTTTAGCTTTCACTTTGTATAAAGCGTGTTTAAATTTTACCATTCACTTAGATTTAATCCTCTTATTATTTATGTGTGTATGTTATGTTTTGACTTTCACATTCCCTTTGTGTGAAGAGTGTGTTAGCTTTGACATTAACTTTTTGTGTTTGTTTGAACTTTGGCTATTTATGTGTGTGTATGTTATGTTTTGACTTTCACATTCACTTTGTGTGAAGAGTGTGTAAGCTTCGACATTAAATTTATGTGTGTTTGAACTTTGGCTATTTATGTGTGTATATGTTATGTTTTGACTTTCACATTCACTTTGTGTGAAGAGTGTGTAAGCTTTGACATCAACTTTATGTGTGTTTGAAGTTTGGCTATTTATCTGTGTGTATGTTATGTTTTGACTTTCACATTCACTTTGTGTGTAGATCGTTTATGTGTTTGTTTGAACTTTGGCTATGTATATTTGATCTTTAGCATTCACTTGGATTTGATTCACTTATTGTTTCTGTGTGTTTGTTTGAACTCACTTTGTGTATGTGTGTATTTTGAACTAACTTTATCATTCACTTTATATGAAGTGTGTTCAAATTTTATGATTTGAACTTAGATTTGATCCTCTTATTATTTGTGTATTGGTGCAGGAGCACCTACCTGACAGCTGGTCATGATAAGGCAGTTAGTAGTTTAGGTCTTGTTTGTGTTTCCAAGAAGGTCTGTTAGACCATTTGCATGTAATAAGGTCATGCTGATCAGGATAAGATCATGCTGACCAGGCTTTTGCTATTTTTAGCTAGTTAGTTATAACAGCTGGCATGATGTATGTTCGGTGGGATCTCCCAGCCGCTTGGAGAGTTCCCAGCCGCTTGGAGTTGGGTCAGTAGTACTCATATTGAAATCTTTATAAGCATGGGATCGGTTGATTGTAGATGATCGATCGGCAGTGTAGTGTTGCGCAGAGTAGGTTGAGTGTTCTGTGTGAGGAACATCATATTGTATTACATCTGTGAATCAATAAAGATCCTGTTTTGTTTTCTGTTTGATCTCCTTCCTGTAATCGATCACGGGTTTGAGAGTTTTTCATGGATTTCCTGATCCATTCCACCGGTTGACTCACCTGATCGGTGGAATGGAAATGTACAGTAGGTTAGATGTTAGGTTGTTTTCTGTTTGTATGCAGGTGCGCAGGATCGCGGTCGACAGATGCTGAGAAGCCTAGCATCCTCATGTGCTAGGTCAAGTTGATAAACTGGAGTTGGAAGATCACCCTGAGGTTGGATCGGGTCATCCCTGGTGGATCGGCGAAGAGAGATTTCGCTAAGTGAAGAAGTTCGTGAAGACGGCATCATCAGGATATTTCTGCAAATATCCTGCAGTCGGGTTAGGCATCATCATCCGGATAAATGAAGATGAACATGATGCAGTTGAGCGCATGAAGTGCGGGTTCGTCGGGGTGATCATCAGCAGGAGGAGCCGAGGAGTGTATCGGCATCAGGATCATCATATTGGGAGTGCCAAACATCCGCATATCGCGAGTAGATGCGGGAGTGGAAGTTGTGTTTTTTTGACTAAGTATTGAGAAGGTCATCAGGATATGACGTCATCATCATCACGACATACGTCATCAGGACATTTCGGAGCAACAGGATATTGTGAAACTGCGGGTGACGTCATCGTCATCAGGATCTACGTCATCAGGATATCGGGTGACGTCAGCATCGAGTGAACGGTGCGAGGAGTTAGGGTTTGTCATCATCAGGATAATTGGGAAGAACCGGATGTTCGTTATCCTGTTGAATATCATGATGCTGTTGCTTGTATCGTCGGGCAGTGGAGCATCGAAGGCAAGTTGTTGAAGGTCGTCATCAGGATATTTGGAGCAACCGGATGTTGAATATCCTGCTGACGAAGGTGATGTTAAATATCATGATGAGGCCGCTAGAGCTTGGCGCCCAATGAACAGTGCAACCGGAGGATGTTTGCGCCTGTTGAACATCATGATGATGTTGAAGGTAGAGAAGACGGAAATTGTCGGTGAGGTGAACAGTGGACGTCAGGAGGATGTTCGCGCTGGTCGGATATGATGATGATGCTGTTGGTTTTCGGAAACATGATGCTGACAGAGTAAAGCCGAAATATGATGATGTTGGTGGCTTTAGGAAATATGATGATGATGGCGAAGATGATGATGATGAGGTTGGTCTGCAGACATTCATGCTATATGCGAATGATATAGTGTGGATGCCTCTGCATCATAGTGGTATCAGAGCTCAGCAAAAGGTCTGGGCTGTTGTGTGTTGATTCTGTCACCGAAAGGGCAGAGGTAAGAGATAGAGTTGATTGTGTGTTGTGTGTTGTGATTGAGAGGTTGACAAAATGCCTCCTAAAGGTAGTGGTACTGCAAGGGAATTGCAAGAAATGAAGGAAAAACATGCTAGAGAGATGAGGAAGATGAAGGAGCTTGCTGAAGCACTTCAAGCCAGGCTGACAGCCCTGGAAAAGAACAAAAAGAGGGAAGTGGAAGACAGTGAGTCTGAAGAAGATGCAGATACTGTTGAAGAGTATGAAGAGGTAGCTGAAGATCTGGATGCTGAAGACCAGAGGTTGGCAAAACTGTTAAAGGCAGTGCAGAGTGAACAACCTAAGGTAAAGGTTGATGTTTCCAAGTATACTGGAAGCTTGAATGAAGATGAGTTGTTGGATTGGATTGCTGCACTGGATAATCACTTTGAATGTGAAGATGTTGCTGAGGATCAGAAGGTAAAGATTGCAAAGACCAAGTTAGGAGGTCATGCTTTGGTATGGTGGGATTATATACAATCTGAGAGAAGGAAACAAGGGAAGTCTAAGATCACTTCTTGGGATAAGATGGTAGCAAGGATAAAGGGTAAATTCTTGCCAAGGGATTATGAAATCCAGATGTTTAAGAAGCTGCAATTTTTAAAGCAGAAAGACAGGGATGTGAAATCATATACTGAGGAATTTTATCTGTTAAGTATGAGATCTGGTCATCATGAGAATGAGGTAGAAAAGGTGGCTAGGTACTTGGCAGGTTTGAGGTTTAACATACAGGATGAGTTAGTGTTAGCTAACCCTAAGAATGTGGAGGATTGTTATCAAATGGCAATCAGGATTGAAGAAAAGTTGAATAGAGGACATGATAAGTCCATGAGAGGAAGAGGAAACAACAGGGGAAGAGGAGCAGCCCCTGCACAAAAGCAAACCATTGAAGGTCAAGAAGACACTGGTAAAGGACAAGGACAGTCTGATTTCAGAGGTGGATGGAAAGGTAATAGAGGAAGATTTGGAGGTGGTAGAGGTTCTACTACATTTTCAGGAAAATGTTACACCTGTGGAGAGTTTGGTCATCCATCTTTCAAATGTCCAGAAAACAAAGGTTCATCATCCAGAACTGATAGAACAAGTGACAAGCGGGTACAACTGGTACAAGAAGAAAAAGGAGAAGAAAGTGCACAGAGTTCAAACAAAGGTCCTGAGAATTATGGATATCCAGAGAGTGGAGAATCATTGATGTTAAGGAAAACAAGTTTGCAGGCAGCTAAGGCTCTGATGCAAAGAAGAGCTCTTTTCAAAACCACATGTAAGAGCAAAGGTAAGGTATGTAAAGTTGTCATTGATACTGGTTCAACAGACAACATGGTATCTCAGGAGATGGTTGATAAACTGAAGCTGGAAAGGATTCCACATCCACACCCTTACAAGGCATCTTGGGTGAGTGATAGGCAATCACTTTTTGTCTCTGAACAGGCATATGTGGATTTCCAGATTGGACCATATCAGGATAGAATTTTGTGTGACATATTGCCTATGGAATGTTGTCACCTATTGTTGGGTAGACCATGGCAATTTGACAGAAGGGTACTGTATGATGGGTATGCTAATACCTACACCATCAAGAAGGATGGGAAGATTATTAAGTTGATGCCATTGCAGGCAAAAGCTGCAGTACAGAAGGCAGCTCAAATCATTTTAATGGGAAAGAAGGAGTATATGCAGATGCCTAGAGGAGCAGGCATGAAGGCAGTTCAGGACACTGCAGAGAAAGGAGTTGTTACAGACAACAAGCTGAAGAAAGTTTCAGTTGTGACTGACAGAGGTCAGCAGCAGGTTCAGAAACAGGGGTGCAAACAGCCACCAGTTCAGAGGAATGACACGGATGTTGTCATAGTTGGGACTATTGTTTGTCCTATGAAGATTGAAAGAAAGGTACAGTTGAACACCACAGAGGCAGTTCAGCCAGAGGTTCTGGTCAGACAATCTGACAAACACAGGGTATGTGAGCAAAAGGCCTACATCAACAGGCATGATGACTTGAAGACTTGGAGCAGCCAAGAGACAGCAGCAGCTAAAGCTGGAGCAGGTCAGAAGATTGACAACGCCACGTGTAAAGGTGGAAGACTTCCACATGCTAAACTCATGGGACATGAGTTCTTTTCTTTTGGGGAGTATGGTGCAGGAGCACCTACCTGACAGCTGGTCATGATAAGGCAGTTAGTAGTTTAGGTCTTGTTTGTGTTTCCAAGAAGGTCTGTTAGACCATTTGCATGTAATAAGGTCATGCTGATCAGGATAAGATCATGCTGACCAGGCTTTTGCTATTTTTAGCTAGTTAGTTATAACAGCTGGCATGATGTATGTTCGGTGGGATCTCCCAGCCGCTTGGAGAGTTCCCAGCCGCTTGGAGTTGGGTCAGTAGTACTCATATTGAAATCTTTATAAGCATGGGATCGGTTGATTGTAGATGATCGATCGGCAGTGTAGTGTTGCGCAGAGTAGGTTGAGTGTTCTGTGTGAGGAACATCATATTGTATTACATCTGTGAATCAATAAAGATCCTGTTTTGTTTTCTGTTTGATCTCCTTCCTGTAATCGATCACGGGTTTGAGAGTTTTTCATGGATTTCCTGATCCATTCCACCGGTTGACTCACCTGATCGGTGGAATGGAAATGTACAGTAGGTTAGATGTTAGGTTGTTTTCTGTTTGTATGCAGGTGCGCAGGATCGCGGTCGACAGATGCTGAGAAGCCTAGCATCCTCATGTGCTAGGTCAAGTTGATAAACTGGAGTTGGAAGATCACCCTGAGGTTGGATCGGGTCATCCCTGGTGGATCGGCGAAGAGAGATTTCGCTAAGTGAAGAAGTTCGTGAAGACGGCGTCATCAGGATATTTCTGCAAATATCCTGCAGTCGGGTTAGGCATCATCATCCGGATAAATGAAGATGAACATGATGCAGTTGAGCGCATGAAGTGCGGGTTCGTCGGGGTGATCATCAGCAGGAGGAGCCGAGGAGTGTATCGGCATCAGGATCATCATATTGGGAGTGCCAAACATCCGCATATCGCGAGTAGATGCGGGAGTGGAAGTTGTGTTTTTTTTACTAAGTATTGAGAAGGTCATCAGGATATGACGTCATCATCATCATGACATACGTCATCAGGACATTTCGGAGCAACAGGATATTGTGAAACTGCGGGTGACGTCATCGTCATCAGGATCTACGTCATCAGGATATCGGGTGACGTCAGCATCGAGTGAACGGTGCGAGGAGTTAGGGTTTGTCATCATCAGGATAATTGGGAAGAACCGGATGTTCGTTATCCTGTTGAATATCATGATGCTGTTGCTTGTATCGTCGGGCAGTGGAGCATCGAAGGCAAGTTGTTGAAGGTCGTCATCAGGATATTTGGAGCAACCGGATGTTGAATATCCTGCTGACGAAGGTGATGTTAAATATCATGATGAGGCCGCTAGAGCTTGGCGCCCGATGAACAGTGCAACCGGAGGATGTTTGCGCCTGTTGAACATCATGATGATGTTGAAGGTAGAGAAGACGGAAATTGTCGGTGAGGTGAACAGTGGACGTCAGGAGGATGTTCGCGCTGGTCGGATATGATGATGATGCTGTTGGTTTTCGGAAACATGATGCTGACAGAGTAAAGCCGAAATATGATGATGTTGGTGGCTTTAGGAAATATGATGATGATGGCGAAGATGATGATGATGAGGTTGGTCTGCAGACATTCATGCTATATGCGAATGATATAGTGTGGATGCCTCTGCATCATGTATGTTTTGTTTTAACTTTCACATTCACTCTATGTGAAGAGTATGAAGACTATGCAAGTTTTGACATTCATTTATGTGTTCTTTTGAACTTTGATATCTTTGATCTTTAGCATTCATTTGGATTTGATTCACTTATTGTTTGTGTGTGTTTGTTTGAACTCATTTTGGGTATGTGTGTATTTTGACCTAACTTTATCATTCACTTCATATGAAGTGTGTTTAAATTTTATGATTCACTTAGATTTGATTCTCTTATTATTTGTGTATGTTTTGTTTAAACTTTTACATTCACTCTATGTGAAGAGTGTTTATTTATGTGTGTGTATGTTATGTTTTGACTTTCACATTCACTTTGTGTGAAGAGTGTGTAAGCTTTGACATTAACTTTATGTGTTTGTTTGAACTTTGGCTATTTATGTTTGTGTATGTTATGTTTTGACTTTCACATTCACTTTATGTGAAGAGTGTGTAAGCTTTGACATCAACTTTATGTGTTTGTTTGAAATGTAGCTATTTATGTGTGTGTATGTTATGTTTTGACTTTCACATTCACTTTGTGTGTAGAGTGTTTATGTGTTTGTTTGAACTTTGGCTATTTATCTTTGATCTTTAGCGTTCACTTAGATTTGATTCACTTATTGTTTGTAACTCACTTTGTGTATATGTGTATTTTGAACTAACTTTATCATTCACTTTATATGAAGTGTGTTTAAATTTTATGATTCACTTATATTTGATCCTCTTATTATTTGTGTATGTTTTGTTTGAACTTTCACATTCTCTCTATGTGAAGAGTGTGTAAGCTTTGAGATTCACTTTATGTGTTTACTTTTACATCTTTGATCTTTAATGCTTACTTCAAGTATGTGTAAAATGTGTGTTTGAACTAACTTTGTTTAAACTTTAGCTTTCACTTTGTATATATCAAGTGTGTTTGAATTGACTTTGGCACTTGACTTGTGGATTTGTGTATTTTTAACTAATTTTAGCTTCCACTTTGTATAAACTATGTTTAAATTTTACCATTCACTTAGATTTAATCCTCTTATAATATTTATGTGTGTGTATATTCTTATGTTTTGACTTTCACATTCACTTTGTGTGAAGAGTGTGTAAGCTTAATATTAAATTTACGTGGTTGTTTGAACTTTGGCTATTTATGCCTCTGTATGTTATTTTTTGACTTTCACATTCACTTGGTGTGAATAGTGTGTAAGGTTTGACATTAATTTATGTGTTTGTTTGAACTTTGGCTATTTATGTGTGTGTATGTTATGTTTTGACTTTCACATTCACTTTGTGTGAAGAGTGTGTAAGCTTCGACATTAAATTTATGTGTGTGTTTAAACTTTGGCTATTTATGTGTGTATATGTTATGTTTTGACTTTCACATTCACTTTGTGTGAAGAGTGTGTAAGCTTTGACATCAACTTTATGTGTGTTTGAAGTTTGGCTATTTATCTGTGTGTATGTTATGTTTTGACTTTCACATTCACTTTGTGTGTAGATCGTTTATGTGTTTGTTTGAACTTTGGCTATTTATATTTGATCTTTAGCATTCACTTGGATTTGATTCACTTATTGTTTCTGTGTGTTTGTTTGAACTCACTTTGTGTATGTGTGTATTTTGAACTAACTTTATCATTCACTTTATATGAAGTGTGTTTAAATTTTATGATTTGAACTTAGATTTGATCCTCTTATTATTTGTGTATGTTTTGTTTTAACTTTCACATTCACTCTATGTGAAGAGTATGAAGACTATGCAAGTTTTGACATTCATTTATGTGTTCTTTTGAACTTTGATATCTTTGATCTTTAGCATTCATTTGGATTTGATTCACTTATTGTTTGTGTGTGTTTGTTTGAACTCATTTTGTGTATGTGTGTATTTTGACCTAACTTTATCATTCACTTCATATGAATTGTGTTTAAATTTTATGATTCACTTAGATTTGATTCTCTTATTATTTGTGTATGTTTTGTTTAAACTTTCACATTCACTCTATGTGAAGAGTGTTTATTTATGTGTGTGTATGTTATGTTTTGACTTTCACATTCACTTTGTGTGAAGAGTGTGTAAGCTTTGACATTAACTTTATGTGTTTGTTTGAACTTTGGCTATTTATGTTTGTGTATGTTATGTTTTGACTTTCACATTCACTTTATGTGAAGAGTGTGTAAGCTTTGACATCAACTTTATGTGTTTTATTGAACTTTAGCTATTTATGTGTGTGTATGTTATGTTTTGACTTTCACATTCACTTTGTGTGTACAGTGTTTGTGTTTGTTTGAACTTTGGCTATTTATCTTTAATTTTTAGCATTCACTTGGATTTGATTCACTTATTATTTGTAACTCACTTTGTGTATGTGTGTATTTTGAACTAACTTTATCATTCACTTTATGTGAAGTGTGTTTAAATTTTATGATTCACTTAGATTTGATCCTCTTATTATTTGTGTATGTTTTGTTTGAACTTTCACATTCTCTCTATGTGAAGAGTGTGTAAGCTTTGAGATTCACTTTATGTGTTTACTTTTGCATCTTTGATCTTTAATGCTTACTTCAAGTATGTGTAAAATGTGTGATTGAACTAACTTTGTTTAAACTTTAGCTTTCACTTTGTATATATCAAGTATGTTTGAATTGACTTTGGCACTTGATTTGTGGATTTGTGTATTTTTAACTAATTTTAGCTTCCACTTTGTATAAACTGTATTTAAATTTTACCATTCACTTAGATTTAATCCTCTTATAATATTTATGTCTGTGTATATTGTTATGTTTTGACTTTCACATTCACTTTGTGTGAAGAGTGTGTAAGCTTAACATTAAATTTACGTGTTTGTTTGAACTTTGGCTATTTATGCCTATGTATGTTAATTTTTGACTTTCACATTCACTTGGTGTGAAGAGTGTGTAAGGTTTGACATTAAATTTATGTGTTTGTTTGAACTTTGGCTATTTATGTGTGTGTATGTTATGTTTTGACTTTCACATTCACTTTGTGTGTAGAGTGTTTATGTGTTTCTTTGAACTTTTGCTATTTATCTTTGATCTGTAGCATTCACTTGGATTTGATTCACTTATTGTTTGTGTGTGTTTGTTTGAACTCACTTTGTGTATGTGTGTATTTTAAACTAAATTTATCATTTACTTTATATGAAGTGTGTTTAAATTTTACGATTCACTTAGATTTGATCCTCTTATTATTTGTGTATGTTTTGTTTGAACTTTCACATTCATTGTATGTAAAGAGTGTGTAACCTTTCAGATTCACTTTATGTATTTACTTTTGCATCTTTGATCTTTAATGTTTACTTCAAGTGTGTGTAAAAAGTGTGTTTTAACTAACTTGTGTCAAATGTGTTTGAACTAACTTTGTTTGAACTTTAGCATACTTTGTATGTAACAAGTGTGTTTGAACTAACTTTGTTTGAACTTTAGCATTCACTTTGTATGTCTCAAGTTTGTTTGAACTAACTTTAGCACTTGCTTTGTGGATTTGTGTATTTTTAAACTAATGTTAACTTTCACTTTGTATAAAGTGTTTAAATTTTAGCATTCACTTAGATTTAATCCTCTTATTATTAATGTGTGTGTGTTATGTTTTGACTTTCACATTCACTTTGTGTGAAGAGTGTGTAAGCTTCGACATCAACTTTATGTGTTTGTTTGAACATTAGCTATTTCTGTGTGTGTATGTTATGTTTTGACTCACCTTCACTTTGTGTGAAAAGTGTGTAAGCTTTGACATTAACTTTATGTGTTTGTTAGAACTTTGGCAAGCTCCAACATCAACTTTATGTGTTTGTTTGAACATTAGCTATTTATGTGTCTGTATGTTATGTTGTAAGCTTTGGCATTAACTTTATGTGTTTGTTACTGCTCTGGGTATTTATGTGTGCGTATGTTATGTTTTGATTTTCACATTCACTTTATGTGAAGAGTGTGTAAGCTTCGACATTACCTTTATGTATTTGTTAGAAATTTGGCTATTTATGTGCGTGTATGTTGTGTTTTGACTCCCACATTCACTTTGTGTGAAGCGTGTGTAAACTTCGATGTTAACTTTATGTGTTTATTTGAACTTTGGCATCTATGCTTTAGTGTTTATTTTGTTTGTATGTAAAGTGTGTTTGAATTAACTTGTGCATTCACTTGGATTTGATTCACTTATCATTTGTGTGTGTGTTCTTGTTTAAACTCACTTTGTGTATGTATGCGTATTTTTTAACTAAATTTAGCATTCACTTTGTATTAAGTGTTTTTAAATTTCACTATTCACTTAGATTTGATCCTCTTATTTATTGCGTGTACATGTGTGTATTTTATGTTTGAACTTTCACGTTCACTTTGTGTGAAGAGTGTGTAAGCTTTGACATTCACATTATGTGTTTGTTTGAACTTTGGCATCTTTGATCTTTAACATTTACTTTGTATGTGTGTAAAGTATGTGTTTGAACTAACTTTGGCATTCACTTGGATTTGATCCCCTTATCTATGAGCATTAGTGTTTACTTTGTGTGTGTGAAGTGTGTGTTTGAACTTTGGCATCTTTGAGCTTTAGTGTACTTTGTATGTATCAAGTGTGTTTGAACTTTAACATTCGATTTGTATGTGTCTGTCTATTGGCATTCGCTTTTTGTGTTCATGAAGTGTGTGTTTGAATTAACTTCTGCACTCAATTTGTATATGTGTGCCTTTGTTTGAACTAATTTTGACTTATTTTGTGTATGTGTGTATTTTTGAACTAAGTTTATCATTCATTTTGTATGACGTGTGTTTAAATTTTACCAATCACTTAGATTTGATCCTCCTATTATTATTTTTTGTGTGTTTGTATGTTTCAACTTTCACATTCACTTTGTGCAAATAGTTTGTAAATTTTAACATTCACTTTATGTGTTTGTTTGAACTTTGTGATGTTTAAGCTTTAGCATTTATTTTGTATGCATGAAAAAATGTCTATTTGAGCTTACTTTGTGTGTGTAAAGTGTGTGTTTGAACTAACTTTGTGTCAAGTGTATGAACTTTGAAATCTTTGACCTTTAGTGTACTTTGTGTGTATCAAGTGTGTTTGAACTAGCTTTGTTTGAACTTTAGCATTCACTGTGTATGTGTGTCTTTGTGTGCATGCTTTGACATTCACTGTATGTGTTTGTTTAAACTTTAGCATGTTTAACCTTTAGAATTTACTTTGTATGCATGAAAAGTGTCTATTTGTTCAAACTAACTTTCTATGAAATGTGCTTGAACTTTAGCATGTTTGGTTTTTACCATTCACTTTGTGTGAAGTGTGTTTGGATTTTTAAATGTTAGTATTTCAATTATGTGTGCATTTGAACTTTGGAATGCTTGAACTTAAGCATTCATACAAAGTGGTTGAACTTTGTGTTAAGTGTACTTGAAATTTGGAATGTTTAAACTTTAGCATTCACTTTGTGTGTGTGCATGAACTAATTTTGGTATTCATTTTTTGTTTGCATGAAGTATGTGTTTGAACTAACTTTGGCATTCACTTTTTGTGTGAGCAAGTGTTGTGTTTGAACTAACTTTGGCATTCACTTTTTTGCATGTATGCCTTAACTAACTTTGGCATGAACACTTTGTATGAAGTGTGTTTAGACTAAATGAGTTTCAACTTTCACATTTACTTTGTATGGAGAGTTTTAAACTTATACATGTTTGAACTTATGTGTTTAACATTATGTCTATGAAGTGTGCAAGTGAAATAGATTTTGGCTTCACTTTATGTGTGTATGTCTAAACTAACTTCAGCATTCACTTGTGATGGAGTGTGTTAGCCTACCTCCTAAATTTTAATGTCTTACACCTTCATTGTTGCCCTTGCTCTATTTGGATCACTATTAATATCTAATCTAAGACTTCTTTCAATAGGCCTCATTGAGAAATTATGTTATGTGTTGTGCTTCATGTCCCTTTTATCCTTTATTTTGTACATTGGTGTTAAATTTTCATGTTTGGGGGTTCGTCTTCTTTTTTGCAAGTGTCTTTCTAGGCGAGTTTCAAGGTATATCTTGCAATTTGCATATTTTGCAAAGTTACTTCATAGCCCCATGGGCCTTCAATTTATTATGTGCATGGATTTCTCTCCCCTATGCACAAGTTCATTTACCCCATATGCTTGTGTTGGAAACATAGTTGTCGTTGTACCAAAAGGTCAGCCTATTAATGCCCGATACAACCACCAGAGTTAATGAATCCACAGGAGGTGGTTAAGCCATATCATGAATCCCGTGAGAGATGTTGGCTCACTGCCAACAATTTGCACTTCCTTTATTTGTACTATTCCTTGTATATAGACTTCTTCATCCTACTTCTATACCTCTGCATCCCCAAAGGCCTACACAATTTATCTTATGGACTTCTTTCTTCCTTTGTAACTTACAAGTTGCCTCCTCACTCTTAGATCCCACACTTCCACTAGCTTGGATTGTGCAGTTATCGTATATGTTTGTAACTTGTGATTTTGTGCTCCAATCTTTACCTCTCACCATTCATCTCCTTTGTGTATTTTTTTGCTTTTGCAATATACATATTTGGTAAACTTTGACCCTAACATTGTAGACTTACAAATTTGAGTTGGGCTTGCCCTCGCATAAGGACTTTGTCATTTGAACAAAGGTCAACACCTACTTATAGGCATGCATAGGAATGACATTAATGCACTTTCTTGGATGTGACTAGGCTTGGGAGAGTGATCTATACATGTGCAAGTAGAAAGTCAAGTGATTGTTGATGAAGCAGGATGAGAAACCTAAGAATGTGACGCAACAAGCATAGGTGACCTACAGACTTGTAAGGCACACATTTAACTCCATCCTTGTTTCAAGAATTAATATACATGAATTGTATATATAAGGTGGGGTTGGTCATTTGGCTACAAGAGAGTTTCATTGTAAGTTAGGGATGCCCTTCATTTTATTAGTTTTAAGACATGTTTGTAATACTACAAGTTTGAGCTTTACTCAATTTTGTTAATACATCCTTGTGATTCATTGATGGAGATCCTATGATTATATAGTTATCAGGATTTTGAATGCCTTTATGAATCTTAGATGGGCTTTTTGTGAAAATCAATTACTCTTATTACATTTTGGAATTTGAGTATTATGATTGATTACTTGTTTATCATAGACAAGTTGGGGTTAGGCATGATGCTAACGTTGCAATCATGCCACATGCTATTATCCTGGATAAAGATAAGAGTAAACAAAGGGTAAATGTTGAGAATGTAAACAAGGGTTCAACAACAAGAATGGTTGAAAAAAGAAGAGCTCATACCCAAAATCTAGTGATGTAAAACAAATTTGCTCACAAAGAAAAATAAGATGCAGTGCCTATCAACAATGTTGAACTTCTAGAACAAAAGAGAGCAAGATAAAGTGAAGAGAGCATCTTAGTAAGGAAAAGATTGTATAAAGGACAATGGTGGTTATATAAATAACAAATCTCAATAGATTAAAGGCCAATCCATCACTATTATCATATAAGCATCAAATAAAGCACTCAAATAAAGAAACAAAATTTGATTGTCTTTAACAAACACATTCAAACCCCAAATACATTTGGAAATAATAGTGAGCATATTTATATTTGAGTGTTCAATCCTGAAACACTCAAATATAATTATCATGGATTGTGGAAATTTGATGTCTATTATTGACCATATTTAACATCATATCATCAGAAACATGTATTTCAAATTAAAATCAGACTCTTTTCTCAACAATGAGTTCACACATGTGCCTTCAAAGTCATACTAGTCAATGAATCATCGTTAAACTAATAAATACTTGAAAAATCATATAATAAGAATGTTCTAATTTTTAGATCTTGCATTGCCCTTCACCCTATAAACAAGTGTTAAGGGGGACTAAAGTTTAATGTCATCCTTAATCTAATAGCTCCATAAAATATTTGTATCTAAATTTTAGAATGATTCATTCTAAAGACTACATAATTTTGTAGTCTAAAAATTTAGGGTACTTCATTCTAAAAATTCCTATGAATGATATAAATTTCCAAAAAGAACATACCTATTCTACAAGGACTAAAATCTTTTATGCTTCATTCCAACTACTCAGGTATAAGAAATAATTTCCAACTAAGAATGAGCTTGCTCCACATACTACATAGTAATTTACCATTATTGAATTAGTTTATGAATGAATTCAATTTCTTAAATTAAAATCCTAGGGCAATTTTGTAGCATTTGTCTATGGTATAGAAAAAACTAATGAATGACAACAACAACTAAACTTCAAATTAAAACAAATTGTTTACACCTAAATTTTAGGTCATACTTAAACATAAAGATCACATATGATATTATCAAATTCACACAAGACATCAAACTCTTCATTTACATGTGTTCATTTTAATACTTTTACTAAGTTTTCACATATATAAGATGTGTTCAAGCTAGCCATCCCCAATTTAACAATATAAACTACCATCTGACAAGATATCAAATCTTTGCTAGTATTTTTTTAGTTTAACATTTTATATAAACAAAGAGAGCATGGGATTGATTAGTATGTTTCTACACTTTGGCATCTTACATGAACAAAGAGTGGAATTATTTTTGCATTTTAACATCTTACATTAACAAAAATCCATGTGGTAAAAAAAGTTATAGTATATAGAACATGTGAAATACCAAATTAATTTATTAAACATGTATGATTTAAACAAGAAAAAAATTGCAATGCATCATATATAGCCAAATAGGAAGCATATGCCAATAAAAAGAAACCTTCAAATTGCCAATATTGTGAGCATGCTAGATAGTTTCTAAAAATATTATTTCATCAAGATTTTAGTCAAGGCATGTCATCTAGTTAAATATGCTCAAATTTGTTAATAAACAAGGAAATGACAACCCACTAGAGAAGTATATCAACCAAGAGCATTTAGACCATAAATCATATGTTAATACTAGAGAACCAACTAGAGATGAGAATCAATAACTTGTTTGTAGAGTTTTTGATTATGGGTAAACACTTTTGACTAGGGCTATGAATTGGAAAGAGGGGTTTTAAAATGGCCCCACCCTTTTAAGACAAAAAGTATCAATGATGCTCTAACATCATGGAATAATAACACGAAACAAACCACACAAAGTCCACAAGACAACAACACATTAAAAACCCCCAAACAACAAGAGTACAAATGAAACAAATAGGATAGATAGACTACCTTAAAAAAACAATAGAAGCAACTCAAGGTGGCATAAAGCCCAATTGTTTTACGAAACTTTGAACCTTACCCACCACCTTATTGTTGGTGGACTTCGCATTATGCTTCTTGACCTAAACCATCATCTTATTTTCCTTACTCAAGGAGGGGGAGTGTTGAGACCCAAGAGTATGATTAAAGACATGAGAATCCTTAACTAGACCTACCCTAACAGATTCCTTTTTCCTTTTGAATCTCCTTCAAATAAAATTCCTTGGTTAGAGATCCACACTCTAAGGCAAGAAAGATGTCAACCAAATTAGTCTTGTCCACAAGAGGTTCACCCACCTCTCTGATACATCCTATAGGAGATTCTTCTACAATTTGAGGGATAGAAGGGTTTTTTGAACCTTCTTCTTCATGTGTCTTTGCTGACATCTAAAGGTCTTGCACTAATCTAAAGCATGGACCAATATGTGATCGTGGCGACAAAACACCCAAGAGGCATCATATGTGATTTGTTGCACCCATATGTCCACCTTATCCATATTAGCAATAACACAAAACAATGCAATTAAAAGGCATTTTCTAGATTTGATCATTTGGTCAATCATAATGAGTTGGCTAAAAGAGATAGAAATACCAAACCAAACTTCCTCCTCCCAAAATTTCAATGGAAGGCCAAGAAGTCTAACCTAAATTGAAGTAGTTTGATACTTTCCTTTTCTAGATCAAAGCCAAGAATCCACCTTTTGAGAAAAAAGCTAGAGCTACTAAGAAACTATGAACCACCAACAAAGGTTTGAACACAATCTTCATGAAGAGAAAACAAAATTAGAATGAAGCCTTACAATATTTAGTAATGTACCAAATTTTCACTACATACATAATCACACATAACTGAATCAAACTAACTTAACTGCAAGTAAAGAAAAATAGCGTAAAGTAAAGTAACCAACATCATCATCACGAAGAAGAGATAACAGTAATTTCAAATGTTAAAACTAGTTTCTTTCATTTATAAGTTTGATATCAAATCCAGTTTCATTACACCGCTCTGAAGTCAATTACAGAGTTTACCAAATGAATAATATTACAAGTTTCAATAATGGCGTAATGCCTTACAAATCATTTGAGTTACATGAAGAAGTATGTCTACAAATGTCAAATAAATCCAATAATCAGTCCTTGACTGCCATTGACCAACTGGCCATCTGCTGAGTCAAAAGACACGAACATGGTTTAGGCACTTTTTCCGCCCAACCACGAAGCTTGCGCTTCCCTGATATCCTTCAAACTGAAGGATGTCCGACCCTACTCGAAGGGCCTAGCAACCTATAAACAAGTGCAAGGTGGAATCTGGTGTGTGCCTATTAATCTACATGCATTTCTATCATGAATGCAACATCTCATCAATAGGATGTAGCAGGGAAAATAAAAATATAATGACTAGGTAGTCAAACCATTACAACAATGGTACATATGTCTATTTCAACATTAGAGTTGCTTTGGCCAAAGCATTAACTATTTAAACGGCGTGTAGGTTTTGAAAAAGCAAACCTACTTCCTTGTTACCCACACTCAACACCCATCTGAGAAGACAATCTTTCCAAAATCATAGAAAACATATATAGTCATTCATTATTAATTCATAGTTTGCGGAAAGAAAAGAATAAATAAACTCTTAGTAAGCAAGCATAATCATGGAGAAAGAAATTGTTCAGCTAAATCAATAATTGTTTCCTCCGGAGTAACTAGTTTTATAACACGCATTCTGTATGATTTACACTATTGTACCCCAAAAAGTTTGTGAGTTGGATCTTATCCTCGTTATTGAGTTTATTATATGTTAAAAAGGTAAAAGTAAAATGAACTGGAGCATGCATACCTTAATATTTGAACTAAATTTGATAATAAATTTATAACAAAACTTACATAACTTCATATACTCTTCTTATAAACTTATTGGATTATGCATTCAATACTGAGTCCTTACTACATACAAAGGTCTAAATTTTATATCCAACTTGATTAAAATAGAAGAATTTCTCTACTCATAATAGGAATTCCGATGTCATAGGCGATGACTTAAATCCTTGTTGTCCACCTTAAATTGTCTGAAATCAAACTTAGCAGCAAGAAATCAGTCACCAGGTTACATAAGAAGTCGATGCCTTCAGGCGTGGATTAAAGAATGACAACCCACAAAGGATCTATAAATGGAACTCAGGCTAAGGTAAAACGGTGACGCCTTCAAGAATTTTGGAGCTCGATTTGATTAAGAGGGCTGCTGATTTATTCAATTCAAGTTATACAGTTTCCATGACACATTCATAACAATCATCAGGCTAGTCAAAAGGCGTTATGCCATGATCGAACAAGCACAAAGAAAATCAATTTATGCTGCCTGAAGACTCAACGTTTTTGGCTGGAGTTTAGGGGAGACTGAAAGAATTTCAGACCTGCTGAGATCCCAGGCCGCCAGGAAGATGTAAGGCCGATTTCAAGAAAGGGAAAAGGCAGTTAAAACGGTTTAAAAGAAAAGTCAGATGAGCTTTTATTTCCTTTTAAGGACTGAGATGCTCAAGGAGCAGGCCGAGTGAGTAGAAGGAAAAATAAAATAAAAAAAGAATAGGTTTCTAACTGTTAAAGAGGATGATCGGGACAAGTATAACTATCCAACAACAACAAGAAGGCATTTTTGGAATTTAAACAGTTTGCATCATAAAAACACAAGACACTAAACGTTCTACATGTTTGAGATTGCTACAGACAGCTAATTCTTTCGGTCCAAGAAAGATAAAAAGATAGTTTTAAAAAAAAATTGTAGTTGTAAAGATTTATAAGGTCGATTTTATTCCTTCCTACAGAGCTGATTTATCCTAAAGAGGCTGATTAGTACAAAAGAGACTGTTTTATTCAAACGTTGTCAAGGATTTCATACAGAGCAAAAACCAGACGGTTGGGAAAAATTTGAAAGTGAATCAGAATACATCAGGCCGAGAAAGGGCCTAGCAAAAGGTAAAACGAGGTAAGAATTTCCACAGCTTTGTCTATATGAGATAATTACATCTATCGATGGATCGCTACCATGGACTACATGTTAGCTTGTCTTTAAGGTTGACATAATACATATCGGTCACAGATAAGAGATCACAGTTATCATCCATTAAGAAGCTGATTCAAAACAAAAGATGAGGCCTAATTTCAACTCAATCTGATCTCTGAAGATCGTCTCAAGCATGAAGTAACGCTGCCTAGCAGCTCATTCAGAGGATTGAGGGATAGATTTGTTTCCTAAGGTCGATCGTAAATCATTCTAGAGTTGGGCGTCATGTTTCAAGGCAAAAGTGAGTTTAGAATCTTAAGAGGACAACAATTCATCGTTGGAATCGATCGGGTTCTATCTACACGCCTTTCAAACTCAAAAACAAAACAAGAGAAGAATACTTGGTGGTTTTAAGTTTGATAAAGATCCCGTTATCTCTACCTTTCCAGTGCTCTTCCCTCTTGCCCTGTTCATCTGAATGTCTTTTATGATAACTAAATATAACACTAACTATATAATCAAGGAAAAATGTCACTTTATTAAGAATTCATTAATTTTTGCAACCAAAAGTAATTTCAATATATATATATCCCATTGCAATACTAACTTATTCTTCTATGACAAACAAGAATCGGAATATGCATAGAGACAAAAACACGATGAAGACAAAATCAATCAAGGAAAATTTGACACACAAATCCTTCGATTCAATATGCAATGCAACTACGCGAGTGTGTGTGAGAGAACCACATAGAACCCAACACGTGTTGCCAAAAAGCTAAGTCCCCTCTCCCTGAACCATGCTTTTGTCCTTCGACAAGACCTGTGGACAATCAAACTCATCACAACATCAATAGGTTAGTCCCAAAACATAGCCGAAGCAACTGAATTTTAAAACATTAATATATCTCTAGAAATTTTATCCGCTTGACTATAGTTCAATGGTTTTCATGCATTTAACTAATCAAGTAAATGTGAGAGTCTAATATGTGACATATTGACATCTCAAAAGAACCACAAAGATTCCATTTATACATAGCCTAAAGATATGAAAGAGTCAACTTTAAGCCTAGCCCCAAGAAATTTACAAATAAGAGCATGCCTTCAACAATGGCATCAATGACCTATAGCACCCATTCCTTGTTCTTCTCAAAGACAATGTTGACCTTTGTAAAAGAAGGCCCATCATTGCATCCAAACTGTGACTCTAAAGTAGCCAGTGAGACAAAGGACTTGCTAGGCTCCCCAGCCCCAACCACTAAACTTAGCAAAGATGGAGGAGGAGATGGAACAAGGGAAGAGATTTCATCTGAGTGTAAACCTGCCAGCACCACATCCTTGAAAGAACCCACAGAGCAGCTAGCATTCCAATGCCTAATGAACTTGATAGGAGGAGAGAAGAAATCCATGATACAGAGTAGAGCCACTCAGATTTGAGGGGCACCCACTTCCATTTCTTTAGGGCCAGAATAATAGTTGTTGGGGGTGGCCACCCAATGTATATAAATATATAATAGTTTTAAATGTTTATATAAAAAAACCTTAAGCAATGTTTCTCTCTATTTCCAATTGAAGTAAATGTTTGGCAACAAACATTTGATAAAAGCAAATGCAAAGTCTACAAGGATGCTACCATGACAAAGAATATGAAGCAACAAAGTCTCTAATGTCAATATATTAAATTCATAAATGATTTTCAAGCTCTCATGCTAGAACCATCAATTTTTTATATACAGATGCACCTCATTTACTATATGTAATACAAAATATTTTTGTTGCCCAGATTATGATAGAGATTAAACCTATAAATCTAGGTTATCTTTGTTCAAAGTGCCATGTTTTCACCACTTGATTAAACAAACATACAAGTGATACTAACAAAGTATATTTTAGTCCTGTAAACCATTATCCAATGGCAACACAAAGCTTGACCTACATATGTGACTCTCAATCAGGCAGGGAGGTAGTCGCCACCATTTCTTTTTTGAAAGATCATACATGAAAATGACAATGATTATTTTTTTAAAGTAAATTTTACCACAGAGAGCAACCATAAAAAAATAATTTAGATTTTCATGGCTAAAATATGAAATCATAATATAAGTCAGACTTCAATTTTTGAAATAAATGTATAACTCTTTCAAGTGGAAAAATTGTTTATTTTTAGGTTGTGTAGTTTATTTAGCTCACATACAAGTAGGAACTGCTACTATATATTTTGAGAAATTAGAGAAGCTCTCTAGCTACAATCTAGTATGACAAGTTGCAAGTTTGATTTTTGTTTACTAACTAAGGCAGTGGACAAGTATCACTTGATTCCTCAACAACATAAAACATAATCCATGTGATGTGACTAAATTTCTTGGGGGCGAAAACTATGCAATTGGTATGTGTAAAGGCAAATTCCATAACCTTTGCCAGCATCCTCCCTGCCTATGTCAAAATGGGTGCTTTGGAAAAGGGTATGGACATCCATCAACACATAATGGAAGGGGGCTTTTTGTTAGCTATTATAGTTGGAAATGCTCCAGTAGACATGTATCCAAAATGTGGAAGCATAGACAAGGTAGAGAATTGTTTCACAGAATGCTTCAAAGAAATGAAGTCTCATGGATTGCCATGATTGCAGGGTATGCACAAATTGGATTTTTTAAAAAGGCTTTACAAATTTTCAAGCAAATGCAAGTGGAAACTGTAAATCCAAATTCCATAACTTATGCCAGCATCCTACCTACCTGTGCCAAAATGGGATCTTTGGAATAGGGCATAGACATATATGAAAGGATAAAGTAAGGCAGAATTTCTATTAGATGTTATAGTTGCAACTGTCCTGGTAGATTTGTAAGCAAAATGTCGAAGCAAATGCAACTGGGAGCTATAAAGACAAATTCCACAACTTCTGCCAGCATCCTCCTTGCTTGTGTCAAAATGGGAACTTTGGAATAGGGTATGGACATCCATCAAAGCATAATAGATAGAGAACTTTTGTCAGATGTTGAAAATGTTGTAGTTACAACTTTCTTGGTAGACGTGTATGCAAAATGTGGAAGCCTAGACAAGGCACAAGAATTGTTTGACATAATGCCTCAAAGAGATGTGGTCTATCTAAAGCAAGTGCCTCAGCAATCAAAGCCTGTAAAGTGAAAACCATTTACAAACAACAACTTTGTTTAACCAACACGTGTACCAGGCAATGTCTAAGACACAATATCATACACTCAACTAGTGCTAGAACATTCGGAGGCATGGCAACATGACCAGGACAAACAAGAATGAGACAAGCAAGAACAATCACAATTGGTGGACTAAGTCAACACCCAACCACATACTACCTACTAAAAGTAAGATGTAAACCATACAAGTATTTCTATACATATCATTTTCATGGTCCAAGAGACAAAGAATTAACAGTTAAGCACACACAAGAATTCAAATATACATCAATCACTACCATCTAGGAATGAAATACACACCAACTAGAAATCTTACTCCCAATCAAGAGGTCCATATAAATACAAAAATAAATTAGATCTTTCTCAAACACTTCACACAAAATTCATTCACATTCTAGGAAAGAATAAGGAATTCAAACTATCATAGTTCTAACAACACAAACACCAAAACTAGCACATTCTCTACAATCTACTCCCTTATGCAATCCATTAGAGGCCCATCGTGGACATGATAGAGAAGATCATTACATGGTACATGACCAGCAATTATAAAATTCTAGCATATCCACCATAATAATAAAAATATCACCAAAGTGGAAGAAATACCAATTCCAACAATAAGGCATAAAATGAGCTCAATTTGAATAATAAATCATGTGTGACCATAAAAGTCATAAGATAATTAGATATCAAAATTTGGTGGATAGACTAATCATAAACAATAAGAATAAATCAATGATGGCCCTTACAAACATTTAAAGGATTCATCAATAACCAAAAGAAAGTATCAAAATCCTAAAGGTACACTTTACATGCATAACATGACTAATTCTAGTCACAAGCAAGAGAGTAAAATGCTACACTACACCTAGATTTCATCATCCATGGTGACTTAGAGAACATGCTCAAGAAGCACCAAACAAGCTAGTCTTCTAAGACTCCAATCACATCACAAGCATTAGACCATTTTTAATTATATACACTATGCATAAATGAGGTTGTTAAGAAACTAAAGCTTCATCATATCACAACCACATCATTGCATAAGAAGATCATTACAAGGTTTTCTATGACATTGCTTAAGGAATCCAATGGTGAGTTAGAGAACATGCTCAAGAAGCACCAAACAAGATAGTCTTCTAAGACTCCAATCACATCACAAGCATTAGACCATTTTTAATTATATACACTATGCATAAATGAGGTTGTTAAGAAACTAAAGCTTCATCATATCACAACCACATCATTACATAAGAAGACCATTACAAGGTTTTCTATGACATTTCTTAAGGAATCCAATAGAGTTTACTTTTATACACATGAATGGTACTTCACTCAAATATCACATTCAAGGGAATTGCAATTACAATGAAATGATGCACATTGTTACTTACTAGAAATTATTAACCAGACCAAGATTAATCTAGGACAAAATTAGGCTCACAAGCCAAAATAAATCAACACATGTCCACTCACTCATCAAGGAGTAATTAATAGTTAACAACATAAAATAATTCACCAATCATATAGGTAATCCATTAATGTAACATTTTGTTGCAAGTATGTGCTAACCGATGTTGTCGTTGATGTCAACATGCTTGTGTTGTCATTGGTGTCAACTGTGTCTTCTGATATTGTTGATTGTTGCTTGATTGAGTTGTCATGTTAAAGTGATTTTAATGCCTTATAGAAGTTTCGATGATGTTGGTATATTTCTCTTGTTGCTGAGTTTCCAAGTGCTTTTGAGAAAATTTGCTCTCCAGAGGAAACAATGTGTTGCAGAGTATTCTGGCTTGTAGGATACTATCTGAGTTTTTGCTCCACATTTCTTCTGTGTTGAAGACTGGAGTGTGAGATTTGGATATGTTTTAGAGAAGTGTTTGAAAATTCTAAATCTAGAATTTGGTGGTCTGGATTGTTGTTATGTTCACCAGTTTAAAGACTGTAATTAACAGAGTTTCTGGGTTGTGCAGAGATGTCTAGGAGAAAGTATTTTGCTTCGCATTTCTCAGTAGAATGGTTTCAGGTAGTACAGTTCTGGACATATGTGTATAAGGTCCTTATCTATCTTCATTCCAAAGGATTTGTGATTTGACGCTCCAGAAAGAAAGTTATTGTGTAGCAGAGTTCGAAAGTGTTGTTTGTGAGCAGACAGTGAACCTTCTTCAGGTGAAAGTCATTGCGGATAATTTTGTTGATTCTCAAGTGACTTAAGGTTGTTCATGGATGTCTCCAGATTGTGTTGAAGACTTTTTCTTGGTCCACATGTTATGGTTGTGCTCTTGGAAGCGTGTGCCTAAAGATCCTAGTGTTAACACCAGTTTTGGCCGACCTGGTTGTTTACACTCTTTGTAGTTGTGCTTTGTGGATTGTGGAAGCATGTTGAAGTGTGTGAAGATGTATTTAGGTCCGAAGTAAGCTATGAAATGTTCTTCTTCTATCTCTTTTCTTCACAAGGCTGTAAATAGGTCCAGACCTAATTTGAATTGTGTATATTTGTTGACCTTGGAGACTATTCAAAAGGTTGTAGAATGTGTTGCTGACCTCGATGTATGTTCCAAGGTTGATGATTGATATAAATGAGTGTAAAAGATTTGTGTGAAGGAGCGAAGATGCTAAGATGAAGATGTTTATGTTGTGAGGCAACGAAGGTGATATGTATTGTGCTTGATTAGAATTGAACTCAGGCATGTGGTAGATGCTATCATATCAGTTCATGGTAGTGAGCCACTTCTTTTGGCAATGAGCCATTTTGGTAGTGAGCCACCCCTTTTGGCAGTGAGCATATTGCAATGAACATTCTTTTGGGTAGTGAACCCTAAGCAATGAGCCCTTTGGTAGTGAGCCTCTTTATAATTCAGTTTTGATAGTACTTTATATTGTGAGGTAATCCTCACCATGGTTTTTCCCTTTTAGGGTTTTCCGCGTAAAATTTTGGTGTGTCTCCTGTGCATAGGAGGAGAGAAGAAATCCATGACACAAAGCAAAGCCACTCGGATTTGAGGGGCACCCGCTTCCATTTCTTTAGGGCAAGAATAATAGTTGCCGAGGGTGGCTACCCAACGTATGTAAAGATATAACAGTTTTAAATGTTTCTCTATATCAAAAAAAATCAAGCAATGTTTCTCTCTATTCACAACTAAAGTGAATGTTTGGCAACAAACATTTGATAAAAACAAATGCAAAGTCTACAAGACTACAACCATGACAAAGAATATGAAGCAGCAAAATCTCTAATGTCAATATATTATATTGATAAATGATTTTCAAGCTTTCATGCTAGAACCAAGTCAATTTTTTATATACAGAGGCACCTCATTTACTAAATATAATACAAAATATTTTTCTTGCCCAAATTATGACAAAGATTAAACCTATAAATCTAGGTTATCTTTGTTTAAAGTGCCATGTTTTCACCACTTGATTAAACAAGCATACAAGTGATACTAAAAAAATATATTTTAGTTCTATCAACCATTAACCAATGGTAACACAAAGCTTGACCTACATATGTGACTGTCAAGCAAGCTAGGAGGCAGTCGCCACCATTTCTTTTCTAAAAGATCATACATGAAAATGACATAAGGATAGTTTTTGTAAAAGTAAATTTTACCACACAGAGCAATAGTAAAAAAATAATTTAGATTTCCATGGCTAAAATATGAAATCATAATGTAAGTCAGTCTTAGAATTTCTGAAATACATGTATAACTCTTTCAAGTGGAAAAATTGTTTATTTTCAGGTTGTGTAGTCTATTTAGCTCACATACAAGTAGGAACTACTACTCTATCTTTTGAGAAATTAGAGAAGCTCTTTAGCTACAGTCTTGTATGACAAATTGCAAGTTTGATTTCTATTTACTAACCAAGGTAGTGGACAAGTATCACTTGATTTGGCAACAACATAAAACATAAGCCATGTGAGGTGACTAAAATTTCTTGGGGTGGGGAGGGGGGGAACTATGCAATTGGTAGGTGTAAATCCAAATTCCATAACCTTTTCTAGCATCCTCCCTGCCTTTGTCAAAATGGGTGCTTTGGAACTGGGTAATGGAAGGGGGGTTTTTGTTAGATATTATAGTTGGAAATGCTCTAGTAGACATCCATGCAAAATGTGGAAGCATAGATAAGGTAGAGAATTGTTTCACAGAATGCTTCAAAGAAATGTGGTCTCATGGATTCCCATGATTGCAGGGTATGCACAAATTGGATTTTTTTAAAAGGCTTTACAAACTTTCAAGAAAATGCAAGTGGTAGTTGTAAAGCCAAATTCCACAACTTTTTCCAGCATCTTGTCTACTTGTGCCAAAATGGGAGCTTTGGAATAGGGCATGGACATATATCAAAGGATAAAGGAAGGCAGATTTTTTGTTAGCTGTTATAGTTGCAACTACTCTGGTAGACATGTAAGCAAAATGTGGAACCAAATGTAACTGGCAGCTATAATGACAAATTACACAACTTCTGTCAGCATCCTCCTTTCTTGTGTCAAAATGGGAACTTTGGAATAGGGTATGGACATCCATCAAAGCATAATGGATAGAGAACTTTTGTTAGATGTTGCAGATGTTGTAGTTACAACTTTCTTGGTAGATGTGTATGCAAAATGTGGAAGCCTAGACAAGGCACAAGAATTGTTTGACATAATGCCTCAAAGAGATGTGGCCTATCTAAAGAAAGTGCCTTAGCAGTCAAAGCTTGTAAAGTGAAAACCATGTAAAAACAACAACTTTGTTTAACTAAGATGTGTACCAAGCAGATATAAAACCCTACATAAAACCACCACTTTAAATTTTATTTTAGGAAATGAAGTGATGAAACTACATATGTTAGCTACCAAGGCTACTTCCAAACTTGATTGTGAAACTAAATGTGATCAATGATTGAGATTCAATGTATCTGCATGAGTTCACGTAAAACCTCTCCACTGCCATGTCCTTAATTGTGTGCACCAAATACATTGCATTTGTATGCCTCACTAGTAGTTGGAGATCTTTGGATTTGACCTAATTTGGTGTTTAGATAAATGAGTTCTTAAATTATCCAGAGGGAAAAATTAATAAAATCATTTTACACATCACTCACATGAACCGAGACTTGAGTACCATGCAGAATTCAAGCAATATATCAAAAACATGACAAGATAAACCTCTTAGGAAGTTAATCATGTTGCATCCAAACATCATAGAACCATATAAATAGCTTTGAACTTCAAGGCATCCATCGCCAATATAACAAATTATATTAAGGCATAACACAACTCAACATTACCAAATCCTGAAACCTAACACTAAGAACCTTCGGGTTCTTTTTGTTTGAGAATTTTATGTTTAAGAAATGCAACAAAATATGCGCTTCCCAAAACTCATTTTGATATTCCTTGGCTTGTGATGAGAGTTGTTTTTTTCTCTAACTTCAATTGGGTTTGTCTAACAGTTGGATTTTCTCTAATCTCAACTCAATTTGTTTCTTGTTTTCTTCTTGTCAATTGTAATTCTAGATGTTTTTTGGCTTTCCATCTTTCCAATTGATTTTGGCATTGTGTGGCAATAAAACTCCTACCATAAACAAAAAGATAGAGATTTAAATAATAGTGTTTTTGAACATCAACATTAATCATTGCCAAGGAAGTGATAAACTGAAATTGTTGACAGAGGAAACTGGAGATGTTGAGCTCCATGTCTAGTCTCTTTTACAACTATTTTTCTAACAGATGATGCTCCTATATTTTGGTTTTAAGTTATTTATTTTTCTCAAAGCCATTTGGATTTCCTCTGGATTGACATTGAAATCCTATGTCAGAAATGAGTAGGTATGTAGAGAGATGCTACATAGAGA
This sequence comes from Cunninghamia lanceolata, assembly GCA_027924645.1. Taxonomy (NCBI): domain Eukaryota; kingdom Viridiplantae; phylum Streptophyta; class Pinopsida; order Cupressales; family Cupressaceae; genus Cunninghamia; species Cunninghamia lanceolata. The sequence continues at coordinate 714,772 of BSBN01000828.1, forward strand.
TGTCAACTGTTGGTGCCATTGATAGTCATGCTCCATTTCAACTTGTGAAATTGATTGATTAAAAAAAGTGAAGTATATTAGGTAAAGGGTTTTGCTTGAAGAGATTTTAACAATATCTTTAAACCAATGAGTATAAAGGAAATCTACAAGCAGTATGCTTGTAAAACACCAAATTTTATGGGTGGAAACACTTTCAATTAGAACATAGTGTCAATCAAGTTAAAAATAGATGGAGTCTTGATGGTAATTTCTTGAACATTGATGCTTCCTTAGATGTTAAAAAATTGTGTTGAATAATGTATGAATTGAGGACTCTAGGATGAGATCCAATCGTCAAAGTAATTTGCATATACAGTCTATAGATTTTGTCATGGATAGCCTCAATTTCCTCATAGAGTGTGAGAAATGAGTGAGCATCTAGAGAGATGTCATACAGAGATGCATTTGTTGGTGAAATAATATTTACTATTTATGCATGCTTGATTTTAAATTATACAATAATTTGATTAGAAACGAGTAGGCTATAAGAGTGTAGGCTCATACCATATAAGGTGTTATCAATATCTATAATCCTATGAAGATGGCCACAACCTTATAAAATAAATTTATGGTGTGCATATAAACCAAAATTTGTAGTTATACACTTTCAGTTATAATATAATGTCATTCAATCTTTTGATTTTTATTTCAGAGAGTATCGACTAGACATTAAACTCCAAAGTGGGATCTCATGTTCTACATTATACATTTTGGATATCTTATGCCTATTGCTATTGACACCATAAAGATTAAGGGAGAAAAATTTAAGATAAGTATATTTACACTCTTAAAAATACTTGAAAAAAAATGTTTCTATGATGGATAGTTTTTAGCATTGAACAAGAGGTTCTACAAAAATGTAGGGTTTTTGGAGAAAGAGTCAGAAGACCAGATTGAAGGCATTTTTTACATCTTCAAAAATAGATGGACATCAATATGATGTATGATTAACTAGGAAATTTGACACAAATGTGGTGGATTGGTTGTAGTATTTTACATGAGGCTTTGCTTATTTTGTACAAACTTGAGAAAGTGTTAGAAGATTAGATTGAAGCCATTTTATTTTAACTTCAAAAATATATGGACCTAGTGAAAGCCAAAGGTTAACTAGGAAAGCTATCATAAATCTGGGTGCAATATGTTGGTAAATTCACTTCTTTTCATTAGAAATCACAGAGCATTTAGTTAGAGCCTATTGAATAGAAGGGCAAACTTTTGCACTATGCTAATGTTTGTACATAAAACAAACATGAAATGATAAATTGATAATGATAGAGATATTGCCTTGATGATCTTGCAAATGTTATCTTAAAAGCATGTTACTCATGCGTAGCTGTGCACATAATATTGCAAAAAGGAATGCTATCAAACTTCCCAAGTTTGTAGAATATGTGATTACATATTGCCATCAAAATCTATGAACACAAATCACATATTGGGGTACAAGTGTCTATTGATGGTTTATTATTATGAAAAGCTTATTTCTAACTAGATTTTGGCTTACAAGCGTATTGTCTTTGAGGCTAATGCCAATCATGCATTTTTTTCTCCAATCTTGTATGAGAATTATCACCATATTATGTGAGATATATTGCCTTGATGATCTTGTAAATTTATCTTAAGAGGATGTTTTTGATTAAGAAAAGTAGCTTATAGAGATTGAACCTTTTACAACCAGGCCCCAAGGGTAGAAAAAGCAGGGCACAATAGAACAATAGTAGCCAAGTTGAAAGAAACCAACAGCCCAAAAGGCAACTCAAATAGTGCATCGGACGCACACTGACAGTAGAAAAACCAGACAGGGGATCTAAATAATAGTAGATCCTAAACAAGCAAACCAAACACCCTTAGCCCTAGGGTGTTGCTCTCCAATAGATTTAGGGAGCCCTTTCTTTCTATGCTGAACCACAGTCCAAGAAAACTCTGAGTCAAAATCCTCAGAACGAGGCGAGAGGGGGGATACTCTCAAGTAGTAGCAGCCAAGGAAGGCACAAACAAAGAGGCCAACCCAGAAGCAGGCACAACCGAAAGAGTGACTAGAGTAGAGGAAGAAATAGCTCGGCCTAAAGACCCTATGCACAAAACTGACAAGTCTGAACTAGGCAAAATCGAAGGAAGAAAAGTAGTTGAAGCAATTGTGATTCAGCTCGGAGCAGAGGGAGCTGACATGGGAGCTGAAAGATGATTAGAAGAATCCAATGAAGTCAATGGGTTCGCAACAGCCACCACCACCCCCTCAGGGATAGTCTCAAGAGGGAGCTCATCCTTCTGAGAGGAATCATCCCCAATGGACAAATCAAGCTCCTAAGAAGCACTAATAGTCAAGTGATCCAAAAGAGCATCCTTCCACCAAGTTGTAGCACCTTTGCGGCATGATAGAGGACAACCGGAAGCCACATGACCAATAGAAAAACAATGCCAGCATCTAAAGGGGATACCCTCATAGTCCAACAGTTGTTTCCAAGGCCATTCCCCTATCATCAAAACATCTCCAAAAAGGGTTTTGGAGATGTCAATATCTACCAAAATTTGGGCAACCATGGAGTGCCCCATGAAGGAGGTAGTAGAATCTACCTTCAAAAAATGACTGATGGCATTCCCAGTGCCCTCATAGGAAGAATCTTCCCAAAATTGGAGGGGGAAGTTCAGGAGACACACCCAAATCAGCTTGATATTAAGTAGTTCGGTAAGGGGATTGAAAGAAAGAGTCTAGGGTTTAATGGAAAGAGAGTGTTCCCCCCACATCCAAACCCTACTATCAAGCACTAAATATCACTGCTTGGAAGAAGCAAAAGTCACAATGAAGAATCCACGTGCACAGGGAAAAAGCTCAATCTTACCAGCAACAAATGACTATCCATGATTCCATGACCCAATTGTGAAGATCAGATAGAGAAGGCCATAATCCATTGAACCTGCATATCACTCCTATATTGTGGTAAAACTTTTCATTTTATGTGACCTCAGGGCCATACACCACAGCAAGAGAAGAAGGGACAAGGGATTGGACGGAACCCCTAAGATGAATGATGAGTACCTGAACTAGTGACTATCGCAAATGTCCACCGAGGGCCACCAGGAGCACGCTGCCCATGAACAGATACACTAGTCCCTTTCTCATCTTGCATATAGTTTGCACCAATATTCGCATTCTCAGAAGGAACCATAAAGGGAGCACCAACTTCCGCCTACACACTATTCACATCTTTTTTCACTGCATTCTTTGGAGCCCCATCTCGTCCAGCAGGAACGCCAGCAGCACGCGCACCCCCTGAGCAAAGGATGAGACAACCACACCGTTCGCTATAGTAGCAATCAGGCCAGCGAACACAGGGGCAATGGTCGAGTTCAAAGTGGCACTCTCATCCATTTCAAAATGAGAAATTATCTTAAGAGTATGTTACTTGTGTATCAATTTTAAGATTATCTGTGTGCATAATACTGTACAAAGGAATGCTACAAAACTTCTTCAATATGCAGCATATGTGATTACATTTTCACCAAAACCAATGAACTCAAATCACATGTTGGGGAACAAGTGTATTGGATGGTGTATTGTTACCAAAAGCTTGTTTATAACTATGCTTTAGGGTACAAGTGTATTGTTATGAGGCTAATGCCAATCATGAATTTTTTTGTCTCTGATCTTGTCTGAGATTGCTAGCATATTATGTTAAAAAGGTTCGAGCATGCCTATTTCTTTCTAGATTTTGATTCTTAAGTGAGATGCATTACAATATCTCAGTGATGCAAATGTTTAGCAATTCTTATTTCTATTTGGATTCGTAAAATAAGCTAATAATGGAAGTTATTATATGTTGGGAATGATTGGTCTCTTAGTGAATGAAAACCATTAGCTAACGACTTTGGGAGTTTCACTAGAATCAACAAAATTCACTCATGAATTCTCTAAAACTTCATATTGAGATTCAACTAATTTTCTTAAGTCCTGTGACATTCTAGTTTTCGTAAGGAGTGTTTGTGCTTTAGAAATTTATATTGACCGCATGTTTCAGAAGCTTTTAGATGTGAATAAACTTGGAGCTAATGTATTCTTTTATTATGCTACATGTGTGTAGTTTAGGAGATGGGTCATTGGGTTTATGATCTAATATGATGTCAGAAGATTACATGATTGAAATTTATAAAAATAACCTTTTCGCCAGGGACTGGAGACTATACATTTGAATGACAGTTACACATGGGTGGCCCATTACTAAAAAGCAACATTGCAACTATGGTGCTTGAAAGGTTAAAAGCTTGTCTCTAATATTTAGAGATGCACTTGGATAATTTGTTTGATTATTACCTTGTATGAAGTCTATATTGATAATAAACTTGAGTTTTGATATTTCTTAAAAAAGAAAATGGGATGTTGAGGTATGGATGTGACAAGATTCTTTCACATGCAAGTAGGCAAAGGTTTGGAGGATCAACAATCATAGGCTGATTTATAATGCTTTATTGTAGCCCATTCTATGGGCAGCGTCGTCCTCAACTACAATATGGTTCAAAGCTGTTGCGTGAGAGTGATTTGCTTCTCTTGGGAATAGCTACCATTGAAGAAGCCCAGACACTTTTATACTAGCTAGAAAATGATGCTAGATTTATCAAGATAGGTCTCTATGGGCTGAGCATAGGCAAAAAGGATTTCATGGTCTTAATTGATAGTTTAATTTCTATTGTGAATTGCATGAAATATAATCAATATGAACTAAAGTTAATTGAAATATGATTTTATGCTAATGATTATGACAATTCGTAGGTGATTTACTTCAATTATTACAATTGAATAGTATAATTTTGATTATGTTACTTGATTGTATACACTATGGATATATTAATGTTTGTAATAAGTGTGCATGTGTAATAACCAATAGGAGAATGTAAGAATCATCAAGAACCTAATTTTAACCTGCTTCACATTGTGAAGCAATGTGTTTTAACCATGTATTCTCATGAGACAAATGTCATAGCCTAATGTGGACTAAAACCCCCTTAAGTGTGAACTACATTATTTTTAGTGTCTAAATTTTATTTTGGGAGCCCTAGTTCATGTGATAGTGCTTAGGTGTATTTCATGTGTCATAATGTGTGGGTAAGAGTGCAAACCTGTATAGAAATTTTAAGGGTGAAAACCTATATAGAAATTTTAAGGTCATTTTTCATTACTATAAAAAGGTGGAATTTAGTATTGAAATGCTTTTTTTTTTGGACCCCAACCTAAGTATCTATGGGTAGGGTACTTAAAGAATTGTGTAGGATGTGTTTTAGGGGCATGGATAGGTACTTTAAGGGATCTTAAAAAGAGCTCCCATTTATGAAGGCATGGATGTTTGTCTCAAAACACCAAGTCAATTTATGGTTTTCAAATGTGTAGATTGAGGAAGTGAATACCATGCCTTTGCAAGGAGACCCATGTGAATTCATGAGTAACTAGTCTTGTCCATTTGAAACCCATGCAAACTCACATAAGTGGTCATATCCATTTAAGACCCATGTGAATTTACATGAGTAGTCATGTCCATTTTGTGTGATGTGAGGAAGGTGAGAGTAGGAGTTAGAGAGGTGTCATGTGTCTTCCTCACATTGAATAGAGAAGAGTGACATGACACTCCTATAAAAGCTCTCATTTTGAGCTTTTATAAGTTATTCTTCATACATGATGGGAGAGGATTCTTGGGAGAACAATTTGGTCTTGGGAGTTGGAAAAATGGAAACAAGCTTGGAGGATTTCATTTCTAGGAAGCCTCTATGGAGAGATAAGTCTTCTCTCTTGTTATTTTCTATTTTTGTTTTATGCTTGGATTTGAAATAGAAAATCAGTCTTAAAATTGAGATTATTTTTTGTTGAACTAAGTAGGTATGCTTATGTGAGTTGAATACCTGTTATTCTTGTTCATCGTATTGTTGTGCTTCTATTTGTTTGATTTTGATTGGGTCCTAGTTAATTCGCAACACAGCAAACTTGACAGCATCTGAACCAGCCGGGGTTGACGCCCTAGGGACGTTTGCAGTGGTCGCAGCTGCAACGGTGGGTACATGAGCTGCGGCCTTTTCATTGAGTCGCTGTGCATTTAAAGGAGTCCTTTGCAAGTACAACATTTAATATAAATGCCATACTTGTATCGACTGTTCTTGCCGTCTCATCTTGTATCTTACTATATTTATATTTAAAAAATATATCTACAGTTGGGTTTTGGTTTTTATTTTTTTATTTTTTATAAATTAGTGGCAGTTAGAATGCAAGCGTTTCATTTCTTATTCTATTTCTTATTCTTGGCATTTATAAATTACTCGTAGCTACAATATTTGCATTTTGGTTTAAAATAGTAAAATCATCTTTGAGAGGGGTCAGGTTTAATGGTGTATTTGTTGTGGCGTTAGATTATGATCCTCTATCTTAATTATCTCATGCATATAAATCTTTTTTTTTTTTGTTTTTTAGATTGGAATCTTATAAAATTACAGAGAATCTTGGAATCTTTCAGCTCTTAAACTCCACCCGTACTGTGATTGTAGAACGCCTCTCGGTGTAAAAATGCATGTAAGTAAATAATTAATTATTTATTTTAAACGGTTTCTTTTTTCCTAAATAAAAATAGAAATGTATATATGTCAAAGGGTCCTTGGTCTATGAGTGAAGTTGAAAGGTTCTAAGTGAGCCCACTAGGGATCAAGTCTTGTTGAGTGCAAAGCTCTTGACACAGGCTTTGTTTTCTAGTTGAAGAGCTATTTTCTATTGTCTTCAGGATTCTAGGATTCTATTGTTTTCACTGCGCCCTATTTGTTTGTATTGGTTGGCGTGCATACAAAATTTGCTTAATTTCCTAAGGTTTCTTTTTCCTCCACATTTTTTTCTACATGGAAAATAGGGAAAAGTGGATTTTTGATTGGTTGTTAGTTCTTTTTCTTATTGAGAACTATTTTTGAGTAGTCTAAATTGTAGAAAAAACTTCATCCAATAAAAAAAAGAGCAAACAAATTATTAAATTGGTTTTTTATGTTTTGTTTGTTGGTTACAAGTAGGACAACATGTTTGTTACAAGGAGAATTGCATTTGGATGTGGCATACTAGAAAACACTTTGCATGCCTTGTCTATGGTTCCACATTTTGCTTACATGGATACCAGAGTAGGTGCAACAATAACATCTACCAAAAATCCCCAACTAGGGCAATTTATCATTCTATACTCTTAACTTTCCTCATCATGTTTTACATGCCAGCAGAAGCTTATTTTCCTCTAAGTAGTGTTGGCATTGATGATGCTTCAATCTTTAATGTGGAAATATATGCTGTAGTGGGCAATGGAGTACAAAATAGCACTAAGGTCCTAAATCATCAATTATTCCTTGATTTCTCTTAGTTTTAGACCTATCCTCAATAGTGTTCACTCTTTTATTTTTCTTGTGGGATTCTTGAATTTAAGTTGTGTTCCAACTTTGAACTTTAATAGTTGGTTAAATATCATTAGCCCCTGAGAAATATTGTGAAGCAAATGTATGTGGGTTTTGTAGGCATTTGCAAATGCATGGACTGTAGCTTGTAAATCTTCATCTACAACTTTGGTGGTGCCAAGAAGTAAGACATTTTTAATAAACATTTTAGTTTTGCAAGGATCTTGTGTACTAGGCTTATCTTTTCTTGTAAGTATTGATTGACAATATCTGTTTGCTTAGGTTTAAGCGAGTGGGAGTGGGGATGATTTGTAGAGTTGACTTTTTTTAATGTGCATGAAGAACTTGTATATAGAAGTTATACACAAGTTTTTGTTAGCTTGGATTTGCCTTCAATTTTGCAACTGCAAACAAGATATTGAGTTATAAAATATTTATTATATAAGATTCTATTTGTTTTAGTGTCAAATTCAACAAGTTATGTCAACTATCAAATATTGCACCACAGTTTTATATTTTTAGTTCCTCAAAAATTTTATCAGTTTTATTTTGTCCCTTGAATACAATGCTTAGTATAGTAATTGGGTAGCATCCATTTTCAAAATGTGATAAATGTTTATTGTTTTGATAGTCATTTTTTTGGGCTACCATCACAAATGGGTTTATATTTTACCCTTGTTTTTAAATTTTCTAATATTTTTCCTTGAGAAAGCTAATCATTGAAGAAAATACTCTTGCAGCAATATTCTGAGAAAAGTTTCAATTTCTTATCTATGTTTTAGTAATCCCACAACCTCAATTACATATTAATATATAATTTTCTTAGACTCAAGTTTATCATGGCACTGCAATCCTTTTAAGTTTAGACTTCAATTAAGTCAAATTCCTATATTTTGTAGGTGGAAGGAACTATAGTTGCACCTCCAGACCCAGCAAATTGGAACAATCAATTAACATGGTTTCTATTTCAACTTAGTTTCACTAAAAAATGGTACTATTAATAGACAAGGAAAAGTATGGTGGCTTGAATGCCAGACAAACAATATTCATGTAAATAAATAAAGTGGTCTAAAAGGCATTGGTGGATATACAACAACATAATCTCAAATAACCTTGAAATATTTAAGTTTCAAAGAATCTTTTGTTGTAAATTGTCTTTGGAGTGCTTTAAATATTTTAATAATTGTTGGGTTTTACACCAATTGATTCCTTGTACTCTGGCCTACCATAGGCAAATTGTAACTTATACTAAAAGACCAATGGTAAATTTCTACATCTATTTACCATCTGCACTAGTAGTAGAGTGTAATTTATGTTATGGGTTTTTGAGAAAAAGAACTTTTACATAAATGTGCAGGCCATTCATTTGAATGACTACAGTCAGTTGGTAATAAGTGAAGCATCAATTGTGAACAACCCTCTCTTTCATATGACTTTTCATGATTGTCACACAAGTAGGATCATGACCATGCCATACATAATCACGCACCATATAACACTATAATGTTTATAGCATTTCAAGGCTAATGGTATGAACACATTATCATTCAAATCATGGTACATGCCATGAAAATTTCATGTTGCCTTCTCAATTATGTGAGCTCTCTCGGAGTGGTTAACAAATCCTTTTTATCATAACATGAATCTCTATTTTAGCTATACAATCATTCATAATTGTATGGAGCGAGAGCAATTTTATGGCAACTACAAGTTTCTAGGTCTAAAGGTTCTTTCTTTGTTGAGAGGGTGGTTGTCAGCAACATAATCAATCATTTTACATGTAAATTCTTCAATGTGTAGGTATCAGAGTCATGGTTGGTACCTAGAAAAAAACCCCTTGCACTATGGTTTGATTGATGTCCATGTTTTGATAGACAAAGGATGCTGGCAAACGTCTTGGATTTAGCTTTAAAGTGTTTGGTAAGTGCAAAATATAGTTTGGAGGGTTTTAGCTTCAAACTTGCTAATTGCATTTTCTTGGAAGATATTTATCTTAATTTTTCATGGCAAATTATCTTTTTTTGTAATGTTAGATTCACTTTTAAACAATAAATTAAACAAATTAAATTATAAATAGGAATAATCACCCATAAAAGCAATCAGAGATGCTATTTTTTTCTAAAGAATATCCAACAACAAGCCAAATAACATAGCTCTTGATATGCAATCAGAACTTAGTCCTTTACATCTAATAAGGCTTTATAAGCTCATTACAAAAGCATTAAAATAAACATCATCTATTGGAATACCATAGTAAATATCTTTGAACTGGTAAATATCAAAGTGATATTATGCTCTACCACAAAGTAATATGCTTCCCCAGCCTTACTCACATACTAGAGAAGCTTGACCCTTCTTGAAAGATCTATAAAACTAAAGCCGACATGCATGAAGGAATCTGGTATAGCATGTATCACTAACAATCTAGCAAACTTATATGTATGCATACATATATCTAATGCACATGTCCTTAGAAACATGATATGGCAAAGAATAATAAATCAAACAAAGTACTATACCTAAATTTGATTTCTAAGATTTGGCCAAAGAATCTTTGAATATGCTCTATATATGACATATTAGTTGTAGGATAGAAAATTAACCTACTATTCTTTGAATGTCTATATTTAGCACTCGTCCACTCTCTTAGGGATTCTATAAACAATATTAGTCTAAATATTAAAAAAAATCAACATATGGTTGGAATAGATGGATGCATATTAATCAACAATGTTTATAGGTTTAGTCCATATAAGACAACCGACAAGTCAAATGCCTCCAACAATACCATGCAATGACTATTGAAGTAGACAAAGATGTCCTAATCATCACATACTAAAATATTAATAATCAAATCCAATGGAAAAGTCTTTCAACTAACAATAGTGATAATTGTATTCAATAATGTGTTATCAAAAAAAATATAGAAAAGAATAACAATATGTTCTATATCTTGTTATTGGATAATAAGTACATTAAGAGGACAACAATTTTATGCTAGAGTCCTTAAGATTCATCATTCTTGGAACCTTAATCAACAACCTTTAGGTTGTCCAACTGAGATTTTCATTTCAACATTACCTTTGCTACCTAATGTCTTTTAGAAGGATAAATTCATTTGCTAACATGGTCTTCATTTTAAGAAGGATCGACTAGCATCGACATTCATTTCAAACTTAGGTTATACCACTTTCATTCATAAAAAGAAGCATGATAATATTAACCAAAGGAATAGTTTCTATATTTTCTTTTCAACAAATAGAAATGCTCTCAATATTAATCTAGACTTATCATTGACATTAGCCATAATCTCATTTCAATTATAACATAACATGGTAAGATTTTCATACTTCACCAAAACTATACCCGTTAGATACAATCTAGATTACTAATCATATATATATAAAACCATCTCAATTATCATGCAATATAATATAAGATATATGGCAAATGACAATCATTAGTGTCAAAATGTTCATCTCAAGGTAAACAAAATGTTTAGAAAAGCTATCAAACCTATCACTAGTTCTAATCATATTTCCTCTCACTGGACATATTAGCTTCATTAAAAAAAACATCAAACTATGAGCCAAACCTCTTAAGTACAATTTAGAACTCACTAATCATTGCTTACGTAAATTTATCTAGTGTGTAAAAGGATGTGAAGATGTTTATGTAGTCCATCATAATTTAGGTTTAATTTATGATGCAACTTGAACTAAGTTCAAAATTACCCTTTTCATTGGCTAGGACACATTGCCATAATAAGATGCCTAAACCAAATAGTTGATTAGCAATCAATTCAATATCTAGATGAGAAAAATTAGCAACGGTACTAGAATCTGAAAAAATGGTGGTGTTCTATTGTGGTTGAATGATTACCAACACATAATCATACAATGTTATCCATTGCCAATCTCAATCTTGAATCAATACAAAAGAGGGTAGGCTGAAGGAGGTTTAACACATTTTGTATACCACACACAATGTTCCTATAGATGCTTCTACATACCTTCAAAATTGCACCTGCTGAATTCCCAAGAAAGTCCATTCAGAGAGCAAGCGAATCTACACTCACATTCATATCACTGAGGGTTCAGATTTTCCACAAACACACTTTAAAAGTATAAACATGGTAACCATTGATGACAAGTATGCAAGTTTGGAGGTTCTTTGCATAGTTATCAACCACATGACTGATCCAAACATCTTCTAAAGGCTTATGATAAATACAACAGATAGAAAGCTCAAGCTTCATCACTGTTTCACCAAAAGCAACAACTAGTTGTCCTACCCTATCACTTCAACTTCTATGCATTTTCCCCTGAATGTAAAACATGGAACCAAACATAAGGTGCATGAACTACTGACAATTACATTCCCAAATGTGGAAAAAAGGAGCAAAATATGAAACGTCACTACAACAGTCTTTTCTTTTTCTTTAGGAATATTGTAATGTGAGCAATTGGGATGCACAGAAAATCTTAAATAAAATCGTTACCAGGCTGACAAAAACAACCAGTGAAAGTTTTTAATCGCAAAGGATGAATTTGTGTATGCAATAATTTCCATTTGTCATAGAGTGTTCATCGCGGATAATTTTTCCATTCAAAATTATTTCTTCAAACTTAAAACGTGGTTCCTATGGCACTCATATATAGCAGGGCATCTGGTCTTAGCTGAGACAAACTGTAAGAAATTTCATTACTGAGAAATACTCGATAACATTTTAAGAGAGGCAGAGGCTCGAGAACAAAATTCCCAATGCCTTAGTGGAAACAACTCTCCTAGAAAGCAAGTTTGCTGAATAAAATTCAAATGGAATTGTGGTCCATATTAAGCCGTGGCCTGGAGGATATAGAGAGGGAGAGATAAAGATATAGAGATGCAAAATGGGGAAGCATAGATAAGACATGTGAATTGTTTGACAAAATGCCTCAAAGAAATGTGTTCTCATGGAATACCCTGATTGCAGGATATTAACAAAATGGATTTATTGAAAAGAAACTTTCAACTAAATTTAATTGGCAGGTGTAAAGTCAAACTCTACAACTTTTTACAGCATCCTCCTAGGCTATACCAAATGGTAGCTTTGCAATAGCGTATGGACATCCACCAAAGCATATAGGATAAAGGAATTTTTTTAGAGGTAGTTGCAACTAGTTTGGTAGACATGTATGCAAAATGTAGTTAAATATTCAACTCCTGGAGTAATTTTGATACCATAATTGTAGCTACAATTCATCATGCTAACTAGTGAAGAATATCTGAGATTAGGGAAGTTGAGGAAGGTTTAGATGAGGTATATGCTTAGGTTGAAACTAATGAGATAATATTTTGTGGATGTGCATTATGTGTGTGACTTGTGATGTTATTAAATTGTGATGATCTATGTCCATGCTAGAGTTCTCAATGTGGTTGTTGTGTGAATATGTCATTCTATGTTTGTGAATTCATAATTCTCATGGTCTCATGTTTAAGTTGGGATCCTTGCATATGAGTTTGATCTATTGTATCACAGTATGCATGTGATCTAATGGAAAGGAAGACTCTATGGACTAAATTGTTGATCATCGACCTTCAAGCCTCAATGGAGTTGTATAGTTTCCATTTTACAGAGAGAAGAACTCCATGGTCATTCATGCATAAAGTGACATAGTGGTTATTTTGGTGAATCAAAAATTCAAACAATGGTCATCCTAGTAGAGATGGGATATTTTCTATCTTAGTTACAAGTTGAATAGTGTGTCTTGCCATAGTGAGGTATTGCCTTGATTATCAAGGTGCTCTTAGGATGATTGCTATCTCAGTTTAAAGTTGGATAGTGTTGCTTTGGTATATAGAAATGTGTTACATTGTGATCAAGGTATTTCCTTGTTGACATGTTCTAGGGCCCATTAGAGTGGTTGTAGCCCCCCAAATGTTTAGAGACTTGTGTGTGTCTATATGTATGCATGCTTGTGCATATGTCAACTGGTCAAGCTGGTGATATTGAGTTCTAGATTGGCAAAGTAGTGGATGCCATATTTTCTAGATTGGCTAAGTGGTGGATTCCATGGCTTTCTTGGATTATTTCTAGAAATTAGCTAGAAAATTTCTTAGATGGTAGAATCCTTGCACCAATCAAATGGGTTGAACACCTCTAAATGGCCACACACCTCACCAATAGCCCTATGAATTTGAACAACTCATTGTAATGTTGGATAGGAGGAAAAGTAGGCATGATACTTGGGTTGGTCTCCAAGCGAAGTCGTCTACACTCTAATAATAAATTGGTAACACATGTTCCTACATTCTATGAATTAATGCGCAACTTTCGTTGCAATAAAGATGAATGGATATTATCTCTAAATTCATGAATCTAACTACAATTATATTTTATTGTTGTAATGAACTTTGTGATCTTTGTTTACCCATTATATCCATAGGAGAAAGGGGTAGAGATTGCCTAAGGACTCCATCAAAGATACATAATAGGAAGCATTAAGGATTGTTGGGTGTCAGTTGCAATCATCTTGGTTAAGGGTCAAGAGACTTGTTAATAATTTGTCTTAAGGAATTAAGTTGTAAAGTATAGACAACTATATACGATATGTTAATAGTTAAATATTATAATACTTTGTGTAAACTACTTGTGTAAAATTTGACCCATCACCTTAGAGATAGGCTTAGTTTTTGAATACTATGATTCTAGTGTGTGATATAAATTACTTAAGTCTTGTATAAAATTCCTATAAGGCTTAATGAGTACATGTTTATTTTTATTAGGATATTATAGTGTTTTTTTGTCATTTGGTAAAGCTAGTTATGAACCATCTAAGGCTTGAACCTTTTTTTTAATTGATTATAGATTCCTGATAATAATATGTGTACAATATGAGTTCAGCCAATAGGCTAAAAGTTTAGGGTACAGTTCATATCTCAAATACAACTAAAAGGCACAAAAAATACCAACATATATGGTGAAGCATATGTCCAACAAAGGATTGATACCTTCCTATTTAAGTGTTACTTTATATTATTATTTGGGCTAATCTATAAGACATGTGACAAGATTCTGTAGACACCTAAAATTGTCCACTCTTTATCTTATCCCTAAACATCCCTAATTCATACCTAAACATCTTTAATTAATCCATGTTCATCCCTAAAAATCTCTAAACCATCACTAACCATCTCTAGACATCCCTCAACCATCTTTCTTTTACCATTAACTAAATAAATGCATGTTAACTTTCTTCTCATAGTATACAACAAAAGATGATAGATGCAACAAGAGATGGCATATGTTTAGTGGACAAGAGTAGAGTTTTGGATGGGGAGGCTGATAGAGGACAAAGATCTATAGGGAAGGATGATGGAGTGCTGACTCTAGATGTGATGAAAAGCTCTATTGTATTACTGTTAGATTTCTTGGACAAACCACCTGACCTAGGTGGGACATCACATGTGGTTGGCCTTTATGAGATAGAAACTTTAGGGGTTCCCAAAGTTTTTGGTCAAGGTCTGTCAGTTGTTGGTCAAAGCACTATGGATGCTCAATTTGAGGGATCCAAGAATGTAATGAATAATGGCCAGGCAATGGGAGACTCACTGGTGAAGGAATCGGGACCCATTTGTTGGGTGTCTCTTTTAGGGTCAAAACGCAAAGGGAAAATCTCTTCCCCTCTGGTGAAGGTAGATTACGATCCTTTCTTGGGAGAGCTCTCCATTTGTATCCTAGATTGCATTTTTGATAAAGGTGTCTCTAATATGGAGATGACTTTGATAGGAGGATTCATGGGGCCAAGACCTAATATTAAAAGAGTTAGGGCTTGGGCCACTAAGAGATGGAGGACTAAAGGTCAGTTGGATATCACATCCATGCTAAAAGGGTGTTTATCATTTCCATTTTCTTGTGAAGAAGGCCTATGTAACATCTTGGTAGAGGAGCCTTGGTTTATCAACAAGACATCCTTGGTTTTGAGAAAATGGGATATGAGGTTTGACCCAACTAAAATCTTGTTTAATATTTCCCTAGTGTGGGTAAGATTTGTTGTTCTACCTATGGAGTTTTTCAATGAAGAGGTATTTAATGGTATCACTAGCTCCTTTGGCCAACTCCTAACCATTGATGCTATGATAGTCTCGAGAAGGAGGTTGGTTTTATGATGATATGAATGTGATTGAACAATCTACCAACCTCCCATGTTTGATTAACATCAAGTCTAAGTTAGGGGTCTAGAAGCAATCAGTGGAGTTTGAGTCCATCCCCTTTTCCTATTTCAAACGTAATAAAGTTGGTCATTGGACAAAGTAGTGTCCTATCCAGAAACCCAAACCTTAGCATCACATTTGGAAGGAAAAAGGACTGGTTGGAAAAGTGGATATGTTAATGGGAGATCCTCCCACCCAGATGGAGAGCCTCCTTGAGGTTCAAAGTCAAAATATAGAAAAGCCAGTGGATCTTACCTCATTAAAACAAAACCCTACTTTTTAAGAAGATGAAATGATTATAGATAAATCTTAGTTGAGTGTTGCTGATGAGGAAACATAGTTGGATGGTCAAGATGTGTTAAAGGAGTATGAAAGTTCCTCCCCTTAGAAGGAAACCCCTCCCCAATTTGTTCTTGGGGTAGAGGAGTAGTCTAGGGATGAAAGGATGATTGAGGAGGATCTGGAGAGTAGTCTCTCTCCTCTAAAGTCTTTATACTGGGGGGAGCCAATATGGTTAATACCAGTAGAGAGTTAGGCTTGGAGCGAAAGAGTAAGGAACCATACGAGAAGAAGGAACTCACTAATGTGAACATCCAATCAAGGCTAAAGGGAAAAAGAACATTATAAAGTTGATATCAACTCCCCTAGGTGGGAAAAGAAGGGGGATCCTTACTAGAAACAAGAAAAATGTATATTTTGGATTGGATTCTAAAACCCAAGGTAAGCTCACTTCAAGAGATACAAGGGACAGAGCCATTAAGAGAGAAATTGATGATGGTTTACATCAAACCATCCCAAGCATGTTCTCTAAAAGCACTCCCAATTCGAGGAAATGAAGATAATCTCTTGGAATGTTAGGGGGATGAGTAATACCCATAAGCAAGATCTCCTGATGAACCATATCTAGGAGCATAAACTAGATAACTTACTAATTCAAGAAACTAAAATACAAGTTGTTAAGATAAGTAAATTTAATAATAGGTTCTTTAAGGATAGCAATTTTCATGGGGTTAGTGTTGAAGGGGATTCTGGTGGCATTGCCACTTTCTAGAATCCTAAAGTGGTTAAAGGGGTGGCATTATATGAGGATTCTAACCATGTTGTAACTTAATTTTTTCACCTAAGGGATGACACTTCTTGGATTTCTTCTAATATTTATGCCCCAATATTTGAAATTCCAACCTCTAATTCAACCTCCATATGTACAAGCATGAATCCACACATCACTTGCCATGCTTCACAATATGCACTTACAGGAGAGAGCTCAATAAAATGACAGCCAAGATCACAAAACCTCCCGTTCACCTATAATGAATAATCTAGCCAACCTCAAAAATAACATTGTGCTTGCTTTTATAATATAAGCTCACACATTACATTGAGAAAACCATGTGCCCCAAAACCATGAGTAACACAAAACCACTTGACCCCACATTTGACTATTGGTACTAAATTTTCCCAATAAATCAAATAATACAAATAATATCCCAATGTTACAATACAACATAAAGTCGACCCAAATAATTACATAGTGTGAGTAACCACACCACCTAGGTGCATCACAACTAAATAATTATTTAATTACAACATTATAAAATATGTCAAATTATGCAATGGTGTACAACACCATATCCCAACATTCTCCCACTTGTTGTATGCATTCCATAAGGGTCAATCAATGAAATACATTATCATAGGCAAACATGAAATCACATGAATCTTTGGCATGCTGTCGTGCTCCATCAAGATACCTGCAATAAAATCAAAGTGACCACCATCTCAAGCAAGAACTCTTCTCATCCTCCAATATGCCACCTATGGAAGAAAAGGAACATGCCAAGGTGAAGATACACCAATCCAAGGAACATAAGCATCAAATCCAAGTGATAACATAAGGCTCCAAGCTGCTATCAAAGGTAAAAAACCCACATGACTGGGAATAGTACCCACAACATATGCTAATACATCCAACCATCCATACCTCATAGGCATCAACAACATCAATAAACTCATGCCAATAACATATCCAAGCCATATATTGTAATAACAAGCTCCATGAATAAAACCTGCCAATGAAGAATACATAAATCCAGGAACCCCCACTACATGGGTAATGTCAAATTAGAAAATAGATCCAAGACATACCAAGTCTATCAAACAATACTCAAACTAAGGTGTGGCTAATCAACAAGCCAATGTAGTACCAAGAACAATCACAATGATCCACACATGCATGATAAATCATTGCATACTCTCTCACAACATGTCATCATAACTCTCCCAAGTCCAACCATATCAACATGAGGGTAAGTGCAAAAAGATGGGGGGCCAAAAAGTGGCCAAAAAATTTTCAAAAAAATTTTAGGCATAACGCGAGCGCGTTATAACGCACTCGCATTATAACGCGCTCGCATTATAACGCGCTCGCGTTATGGCTTGGCAATGACAAGCCTAAGGCTCGTCATTGCTGAGCCATAACGCGAGCGCGTTATAAAGCGAGCGCGTTATAACGCGCTCGCGTTATAAAGTCCTTTATATATTAAAAAAAATGCTGTCATTTCATTTTATTTTATTTCATTGTGAGTTTTTCCTCCGCCCGCGGCTTAAAACCCTTCAAAAACGCGCTTGCGTTCTACAAAACACCGTTCAACACAAAAGATTTGTCGATTCATCACCGAAATGCCGCCGCGACGTCGAGCACGCCAAAGGGGTGAGTTATCTTTATTTTTTTGTTTGAATTTCTTCCTAAATAGGTAGGTTTTGTGTTGATTTTTGATGTATATTTTATTAATTGTAGGAAATGTTAATGCACCTCCTCCTCCTCCTCAAAATCCACAAAATCTTGAGGAAGAAATACCTGTAGAACAACAACCTCCTCCATTCATTCCTCGACATGCCCCTGGAACACAAGATAATATAATGGGGGAAATTGAAAACAACAAAAAACAAATTGAAGATATAATTGCAAGGTTGAAAGATCCTTCCACTTCAACCTTGCATAGGTCCATGCTTGCTGAATCTCTTGAGTCTATGTTATCAAATGTAAATTCAATTAGCAAGCAAATAACTAGTTGGACCGATAAAAAGAGAGAGTTTAGAGATTACTATGCAGATAAATTATCATACCAAGATGTCAAAAAATTACAAATTACAAAAGTAGACTTGTGTTCAATTTTCACAAACCCACAAACAAATCAACCTCCACCCATTACATGCAAGAGGTTCCCTGTCCATTGGTGCAACAACCAAGCGATAAGGGACAATTTCGGGCAGAGGTGGTGGATGGTTTTTGACCATCCTCCATGCAATAACAATGAGGTCCCGCAATACTTTTTGAGGAAACTCTACTCCGAGTTTGTCCTCAATAAAGTGCCAAACTATTTTGATATGCGGGACTTCCAGGGTAGAGGTGGGGGCTCAGCACAGGATAGACCAGGGGCACGTCTTGACCCACAGCGGGTAGTGAGACGAGTAATCAGCAGACCAGCCCACGAGCATGTTTCTATTCCTTCCATTGTGAAGGAGAGTGTTGAGGTCGATACACTGAGGTCGATTAGTGCCTTGACCCAGAGCATCATAGAGCATGCCGATCCTGCAACACAGAGTGCGTTGGGAGATAGTGCGAGGAGTAGGGTCCCACCGCATACTTGCCAGGCTTGCGGGTCAGCCTGTGGTTATGACCCTATGGACAGTCAGGACGCAGGTGCACAGGCTACATCTGCAGCTGAGCAGATGGCGATGACAGATACCCTCCTGAGTGAGACTTTCGGCCTTGATACTCAGGTAAATATTAGCAAGTTTATTGAATTTAATTTATTAAATTTTATTTTTGAAATACAAGATTAACTAATTTAAATTGATGATTTTAATGAAATTTCAGGGTCATAGCGTCGATGCAGTTTTCAGTGGTTCTCCACCTACATTTTTCACTAGATCATCTACTGTCGAGGTATGTAACTAGTAAACAATTATAAATATTACATGTGAATAGCATCGTTATATGAATGGTATTCTAATTTCTGATTTTGGATGTTGAATAGGTTAACACTGTAGATTTCATGGCAACACCTGCCAGCGGTGGTGGACTTCAAAGTTTTACGGAGGTAATAAAATAAATAGTTTAATGAATGAATTGTACTTACTAAATTTTTGTATGTGATTTGTGTGTTTTATTATGTGTACTTCCATGTTTAGATGAGCGTGTGTGTATGTTAGGAGCCATGATTTGCATCACTATTATAGTTTTCGTAATTGAATAATGTTGTTTTATTTCCAGATGATGCAGGCTGCGGATACACCTCCCCATGTTCATAGGGCAATGGAGCAGGGTGTGGCCTCTGCGATTCATAGCTCTATGGCATTGACAGGGGTATGAGGCAGATTAGTAAATTTTAATTTACATTCATTGTTATAGTTGTCTATTTTTGAAAAATCAAAAGATTATTGATTTGAAGTTTAATTTCTATCTGGATGGTTTCTATAGGACATGACATCACCAGGGCCTTTTCCTGCTACTGAGGCAAGCGAGCAGACAGATTATATGTTAGCGGTAAGTGATTATTTTGTTAAATGTTTCATTTTTTTATAACATGTAATTTCTATATATTAATATCTATACTTTTTTTTGTAACAGGTAAAGGTGCAGGAAGAACTAAATAGGAGGAGTAGCCCTCGGGTTCGTAGTAGACCACCCACATGCATGTCTCCATCCCCTAGAAGATCAAAGGCTGCTTGTGATTTATTCTCTTCACCAGCTAGAGGGGAATGACTTTTTATTGTGTTCCTTTGTTGTATGCCTATATGGCATTTGTGGACATATATTTTGTATTGTACATAGTTGACATTGTATGCCTATATGGCATTCTTGTAAGCCTATATGGCTATTTTGTATATATGTTATACTTATATCGACAGATATTGATGTATGCGTATATGGATATTTGGTTAATACAAATCTTTTTTATTGATGGCATCCATACTTGCATTATAAATGCACTTTTGAATGGATATTTGTAGATGGCTACTTCAAATATTTAAAGTCTGATTGTATTACATAGGATGTTTGCATTTTCTTTGATAGGCTTGATAGGCCAAGGATTACATGATGGTGTTTGATGGAAAAGTATGGTACTAGAAGACTCTAGTTCATTCTTAATAGGCTTGTGATTGATAATATCTTTGCATGATTGCACTTGATCTTGGATCATGGGCATGTTGTTAGGATTTTGATTGCATTGTGATGTTTGATGGATATGCATGGTGTAAGTGTAAGATACCCAACTAGTTCTACGAAAAATTTTCCTTACTTAAACACTTTTACTTGCTAACAATTCATCAACTACTTCAATAACATAAAGATATACATCAAGATAACTATTTGAATGAAACAACATTAGAGTTGGGTACTTGTCTTGTTACTTGATTCAATCAACTTGCAATGTCTTATTACATGGAAAATGCTTTCAATAGCATGAAGTACAACTCATTCAATGGAAATACAAGGACAGGCCTTAAAGCCTTGATGTTACAATGTCTTCCTTATTTGAGCAACATTTGAAGATTTGGAATGTTCAACTCATCACCTCACAAGGTAGGCGCATATTTGAAGGATTTACAGGTTTTTCTGACTTGGGCGCCAAGTTGAGGTGACCTCCTCCTGAAGTTGCGCCTTGTCAACATTAGGTGCCAATTAGAGTTTATGGATGCTCTGGATTGTTTCCAAGAGTAGGCGCCAAAACATCATCATTATGAAAGTGTTTTAAATGCTAGGCACCCAAATCAGCCCTCTGGAGTCTAGGCGCTCCTTTCATGCATTCTGTGTTCTAGGCGCCAATTGAAAGGAGTGGAGAACAGGGCAAGCGCCTTCCAAACTAGGTGTTTCCTTGAGGTGACAAGGACTTAGAAAGTGCGCCTAAGGTGAGTGCCTTGAGTGAAAAGGTCTAACAAACATCTTTGAACCCCCTTTCAAGGTTAGGCGCATTCTGGAGGTGGAAACAAGTAGAAGGTGCGCCTTAGCTTCCTTTGTCAATTCTTGCAAGTCTTTGTTGATTAGGAAGGTGGAATGCTTCATTGTAGAATGAGCGCCTATCTTCTAATGTCTAAACTACTTCTTCTGGCTCACTCTGTGGCTAGGCGCCAGAGCTAAACTGTTCACACAAGGGAGTGCACCTAGACTCACTTGATGTTTTCTTACTACTTCAACCCCTGGAAGATGTTCCAAGGTGTTCCCTTTTACAAGCACCTGACCTCCCAAGTTCCTTCATGTGCTATTCCTTGAAGGTGCCAAAACTGAGCTCCAGTGCCATGGGATTGTGCCTAACATCTTTGAAGAGTTTCTAAGCCTTTTGCAAGTTGATATCCCAAACTCATCTTCTAGGCGCAACAGGAGCTTTCCAAAGGAGTTTCCAAGTTTTAGACGCCAAGCGAGGTCATGGGTGAATGGAACTGCGCCTTAGGAGATGACTGGATCCTAAGCGTCAGTCTAGAGTTACAGTGGAATTGATATGCGCCTCAACTAGCTTAGGTGCCCATTTGAAGTGATTCCTTTAACACTTCTCTGTCAATCTCAACTGCAAGGATGATCTCCTAATCCAATTTTGATCCTCTGGAGATGCAAATAGCTTTACATTTCACTAGGTTCCATCAATGATGATCATCAACCAAAGCACATTTCAAAGGTGAGATAGGCAAGTGAGGTGCCAAACTAGTCCTTAAGACTTATCTCCTTCTATCAAGTCAATTTCAACTATGTGAGAGAGTTCTATTCTAGGCGCAAAATGGAAATGTTTCATCAATTGGTGCATCTTACAAAGCTCCCAATTCTAGGCGCCAGAGCCAAAGAGTTTTTCCCAACACATGCACCTGGGCTAGGAATTCACGTAAGAGACATCACTTAGCTTTAAAACTTTCAATCTATAGCCATCTGGGCTAGGCGCTCCAATGGAGGATCCTTGAACTCATGCATTGGCGCCTTCTAGTTCTAGGCACCCATTTTGGATGATTCATCCTGATACTAGCGCCCAAAATGACTAGACTCTCTTCATTATCCAATTCACTTAGAAGACTCAAGTTGGAGACTTAGTTGTCTATCCATGTTCTCCGGAAGATTCATTGTACCTCTATGCACTATCTCCTTCAAGGCACTCCTTAAAATCATTGGAAGTGCTTAGGACTTACCTTAGTCCAAAGCGCCACAATCCATTCCTTAAAGCACAAAGAATTCTCAAAGGCGCCCCTATTTACCTCTAAGCACTCAAATATCATTTAGATTCAAGGCGCACATTTAGCTCCAAAACGCAAATTTCCATCATCAACCCATCAAGGTGCATCATCTTCCCTTTGTATCCCCTTCAAGGCGCAGACATTCACTTCTTCACACTCAAACTCACTCTCTGGCGCCAGAATAGGTGTATAACTTCAAATAAGGTGCTAATCTTAGGTTTCTAAGTACTTAGTTTGATCTTAAGGCTATCCTTCCTCTAAGCACTCTCTTCAACTCCCTCACTGAAGGCCCTCTATAAGTTTGGGCGCATTTCATCCCAAGGCGCTTCAACATCATCCAAGGTGCAAATTCACTCTCCAAGACAAGGTGCAAAAAACCCTATCCTAAGGCGCTCAAATCTTACTTCTAGACCTAGGCGCACAAACATGAGATTAAGGATCATTCTGGCCACCATCACTTCCCTAAAGGCACAAAATTGGTGTAGATACATTCCATTTATTAAGGATCATTCTGGTGCCCAAATCTTGTCAAAGCAAAGGATCAATAGGTTCTCTCTAAGGCGCACTCCAGGGTTTGATCTTGCAAGACTTCTCACGTCAAAATTTTGACCAAGACACTCAAGGCACTAGTCTTTATCATCTAACCCTATAGTGCACTTACTCATTATGATATACTCCTCAACTTTGTATTCAACCTTGCCCAAGGCGCATATTCACTATAAGGCATTCTCACATTGTCAAGGCTCAGAGGGCTTCAACTTGCTAAAGGGTAGAGGTCTAGGCGCATATCTGACTTGAAGCTCAAGGTGCTCCAACCCTCTTGCTCTGGAATTCCTTCTAGGCACTAAGCGACTTCTCCAATTCCTTGAAAACATTTGAAGTGTTTTACCTTCTCAAGGTGCTCCTTCAAACTTGACTCCAAGGTGTTATAATCTCAAAGGTGCTGACATCATCTCAACCAAAGGCGCTCAATGATTCATCCCATATCTAGGCGCTAAAACGCTTAATCAACCAAGTCATTCAAGGCGCCATTCAGTAAACTCATCTTCCATGATATTCCTATCAAGGCGCATATCACTTCTCTCATGGGCTTTAGGCGCTCAGTTGAGTGTTTCAATACTATTTAGGTGCCAAATTCATTTTAATGCACCAAACACAAAGAGCTTTCAAACACTGGGCGCTCACAAAGAGTCTTCCAACCTTGGGCGCTAAATTAGGTCTTTGCAACTATCCAAGGCGCATATCTTCGTTTGAACAACTTATGGTGCCAAGACAACTTCTCATTAGGGTGCTCAAAACACTTGTGTTTACATTTGAAGTGCTTTACCTTCTTAAGGTGCTCCAGACTAACCTGACTCCAAGGCGCTCCATCATCATCCTTAAGGCGCTAAAAACATCATCTCCACTCTAGGCAAAAACATCATCAACTCCTTAAGGCACTTCACTGTCAAAGTCTGAAGGCGCTCTACCTAGACCTTTCCCCTAGGCGCCAGAACTCCTAAGCACTCACCAGATAACTCTCTTCTTCAAGGCACAAATCTTCCTATACTATGATTGCCTCTGAAACGCCGATTAACGTGATGTGAGGGTGCAAAGGCTACTCCAATCCTCAGTGAGCGCCTAGTTTAAACAAGGAGAAATAAAGCATTCAAAACTATCCAAACGATCATCCCCTTCCTAATGTCTTCACTGCTCCAGAAAACCTTGGCCAAAATGACACATAACAACTCCTATGAGCGCCCTTATGCCCTAGGATCATCTAGTTTGTGCGTCTTGTAATGAGGAGTTCATGTAAGTTTGGAATGAGCGCCTTGAATAAGTGTAAAGTAGCCTAGAGAAGGGTATGTGCGCCTTGAGAATTCCAGAGATAACTGTGCGCCTAGAACAATATGAGTGCTCATGATGATGATTAACGCCCTGATGAGACTATGAGCGCCTTGTTTAGGAGATACCTTGTTTGATCATAAAATGCACCTTGAGTCTTGAAGGTTTTGAGCGCCTAGGTGATTTGGATGTTGGGATGTTGGTATGCACCCAAGATTGAGGTAAGTGAGCGCTTGTAATGGAGGAGAGCAATGAGATGAGGTTTAGCACCTCCAAGTAAGGTCAGAGGTGAGGTTAGAGGTGCAATGCGCCTTTGGACCATTCTGGCGCCTTGGATGAAGAACCTATATCTTGAGCCCAAGAGGTAAAATTTGCGCCTTAGTGGATTTGGAGAGTTACAGAGATTAGAGAAAAGCGCCTTGAAGACAGACTTGTTCAAGGCGCATGTGTGATTTGGTCAAAAACAGGCGCCTAGAGTGAATAGGCTTTCACCCTGACTTAATACACTGCCTCCTTCTGATGATTTTTGGGGCAGCAGAAAACCTTTCACCACGGGCAAATGCCTCAGAGCTATAAAAAACCGAGAGAGGTTATTGTAGAGGCACTCTACGTGATCCCGTTGCCTCAGACGGAATGTTTCTAAGTGACACGATTTTCAAGTAACATCTCGTCAAAGATTGCTGCCTTTTTGCACTTTGGACTCTTCAGGGATATCGTCGGTACAATGTAGCTCCGACTGTTTCGACATGTTTGGGTGAGAAATAGGACCATGCCTAGCATAAATGTACCCATTCGGACGCATTGGAATAGTCAGTTTGGTCGCATCAGGAGCAAGACGAAAGTTACACCCCTTTGCAACTTTACACTGCCTCCTTCTGACGATTTTTGGGGCAACAGAAAACCTTTCACCACGGGCAAATGCCTCAGAGCTATAAAAAACTGAGAGAGGTTATTGTAGAGGCACTCTACGTGATCCCGTTGCCTTAGACGGAATGTTTCTAAGTGACACAATTTTTGAGTAACATCTCGTCAAAGATTGCTACCTTTTTGCACTTTGGACTCTTCAGGGATATCATCGGTACAATGTAGCTCCGACTGTTTCGACATGTTTGCGTGAGAAATAGGACCATGCCTAGCATAAATGTACCCATTCGGACGCGTTGGAACAGTCAGTTTGGTCGCATCAGGAGCAGGACGAAAGTTACACCCCTTTGCAACTTTACACTGCCTCCTTCTGACGATTTTTGGGGCAACAGAAAACCTTTCACCACGGGCAAATGCCTCAGAGCTATAAAAAACAGAGAGAGGTTATTGTAGAGGCACTCCACGTGATCCCGTTGCCTTAGATGGAATGTTTCTAAGTGACACAGTTTTCGAGTAACATCTTGTCAAAGATTGCTACCTTTTTGCACTTTGGACTCTTTAGGGATATCGTCGGTACAATGTAGCTCCGACTGTTTCGACATGTTTGGGTGAGAAATAGGACCATCCCTAGCATAAATGTACCCATTCGGACGCGTTGGAACAGTCAGTTTGGTCGCATCAGGAGCAGGACAAAAGTTACACCCCTTTGCAACTTTACACTGCCTCCTTCTGACGATTTTTGGGGCAACAGAAAACCTTTCACCACGGGCAAATGCCTAAGAGCTATAAAAAACCAAGAGAGGTTATTGTAGAGGCACTCTACATGATCCCGTTGCCTCAGACGGAATGTTTCTAAGTGACACGATTTTCGAGTAAAATCTCATCAAAGATTGCTGCCTTTTTGCACTTTGGACTCTTCAGGGATATCGTCGGTACAATGTAGCTCCGACTGTTTCGACATGTTTGGGTGAGAAATAGGACCATGCCTAGCATAAATGTACCCATTCAGACGCGTTGGAACAGTCAGTTTGGTCACATCAGGAGCAGGACGAAAGTTACACCCCTTTGCAACTTTACACTGCCTCCTTCTGACGATTTTTGGGGCAACAGAAAACCTTTCACCACGGGCAAATGCCTCAGAGCTATAAAAAACCGAGAGAGGTTATTGTAGAGGCACTCTACGTGATCCCGTTGCCTTAGACGGAATGTTTCTAAGTGACACGATTTTTGAGTAACATCTCATCAAAGATTGCTGCCTTTTTGCACTTTGGACTCTTTAGGGATATCGTCGGTACAATGTAGCTCCGACTGTTTCGACATGTTTGGGTGAGAAATAGGACCATGCCTAGCATAAATGTACCCATTCGGATGCGTTGGAACAGTCAGTTTGGTCGCATCAGGAGCAGGACGAAAGTTACACCCCTTTGCAACTTTACACTGCCTCCTTCTGACGATTTTTGGGGCAACAGAAAACCTTTCACCACGGGCAAATGCCTAAGAGCTATAAAAAATCGAGAGAGGTTATTGTAGAGGCACTCTACGTGATCCCGTTGCCTCAGACAGAATGTTTCTAAGTGACACGGTTTTCAAGTAACATCTCGTCAAAGATTGCTGCCTTTTTGCACTTTGGACTCTTCAGGGATATTGTCGGTACAATGTAGCTCCGACTGTTTCGACATGTTTGGGTGAGAAATAGGACCATGCCTAGCATAAATGTACCCATTCGGACGCGTTGGAATAGTCAGTTTGGTCGCATCAGGAGCAGGACGAAAGTTACACCCCTTTGCAACTTTACACTGCCTCCTTCTGACGATTTTTGGGGCAACAGAAAACCTTTCATCATGGGCAAATGCCTTAGAGCTATAAAAAACTGAGAGAGGTTATTGTAGAGGCACTCTACGTGATCCTGTTGCCTCAGATGGAATGTTTCTAAGTGACACGATTTTTGAGTAACATCTCGTCAAAGATTGTTGCCTTTTTGCACTTTGGACTCTTCAGGGATATCGTCGGTACAATGTAGCTCTGACTGTTTCGACATGTTTGGGTGAGAAATAGGACCATGCCTAGCATAAATGTACCCATTCAGACGCGTTGGAACAGTCAGTTTGGTCGCATCAGGAGCAGGACGAAAGTTACACCCCTTTGCAACTTTACACTGCCTCCTTCTGACGATTTTTGGGGCAACAGAAAACCTTTCACCATGGGCAAATGCCTCAGAGCTATAAAAAACCAAGAGAGGTTATTTTAGAGGCACTCTACGTGATCCCGTTGCCTCAGACAGAATGTTTCTAAGTGACACGATTTTCAAGTAACATCTCGTCAAAGATTGCTGCCTTTTTGCACTTTGGACTCTTCAGGGATATCGTTGGTACAATGTAGCTCAGACTGTTTCGACATGTTTGGGTGAAAAATAGGACCATGCCTAGCGTAAATGTACCCATCTGAATGCGTTGGAACAGACAGTTTGGTCACATCACGAGCAAGACACCAAAAATGCAAAGGTTGCTTTGTGCAACTTGACAACATTGACACTTTTTTGCAACATGACTCAAAGACTCAAACTGACCCCAAATGACTCAAAGTGACTTAAAATCACCTTGATTATAGAGGTCAAGCGCTCCTTATCATTCATTCATTATGAGCGCCTTGGGAGAATGGTATATAGGTCATCATCATGATTGGGCGCCCTGGATCCAGAGTGTTGGAGAGATCATCAAATGGTGTCTAGTAGGGTGAGTTATGAGTTTGGTCGCATCAGGAGCAGGACACCAAAAATGCATAACATGATGATGTAAAAATGTGTACATATGTGTAAAAATGCAGGAGGAAATAAAAAAAGACAAACCTTACAAATTAATGTGCATACTTACAACTCAATGTAACATAACTTTACAAAATCAATGTGAATACTTACAAATTAATCCAATGAACCATCTGGATCTGCTCTACTCTTTATTGTGTCAAGTATTGCTTCATGGTCAGACTCACGCACCTTCCACAATATTTTGTTCAAAGGTCTACCCCGATACTTTATCAAATGAACATTGGATGCCACGACAAGGTTCGAGTAATGAAGAATCTTTCGATGCATGTCAAAGTCCTGAAATAGCCAAATATTAACACTCTTATGTGGGTACCTTCTAAGCCATGTTCCAGTAATAACCACTGATCCTGTAGGGTATTCGATGTTTTCTCCATCTGTAACAGGGGCCTCCAATTTCTTTTTGGCCTCAACACAACGGCATAAGTAATAATCTGTTCCCTCTTCATTATCTTCATCTGCAATAACTGCATATACGTGTCCTACATTGATATGTGTAGCAAATTAGATGAAATTAGTCAACATTACAAAAACACTACAAAGTAAGATGACATTACCTGGTTGAACTAGATGAAATTAGATGCATATATGTGCCCTATATTACCTGGTTGAACTAAATCTAATATGTGGTCAAAGTCAACTGACGATTCCATCTGTGTTAGTTCCAGTGCCGTCGGGGGTCGATACGTGTCAAGTGGGCTAAGATAACTTAACTGCCATTCTTCAACCCACTCCTTTGACTCGCACTCATCCCAGACTTGAATTGTACAGGAAGAACAAAAGCATGACATCTTTCATGTATGGATACTCCATGAACCTGCAATTGAACTTCTGAAAGAGTGCATCTCATTTGATCCTGTCAGTGTACAACAATCCTCATATGGTGCAATGTTAGTATCATCTATCAACCAAAAAAATCTAGGAACTAAAGACTTACCTTCATTACCTAGACCCATGGAAGCATTACACCACTCGACAATCGATTTTGCATCTGTCAACTTTGCATTGTCTTTATACTTTAACTCTTCTCGTGCTATGGCTCTTTTGATACATGCTCCTGCACCATCATGCTCCCCCTTTCCATGCCCGGCCTCACAAAAGTTCCACATATGTTGAATACCTGTAAAATTATGCCTCCTACATAGCCAATAGAAATTCCGCGAGTTCTTGAATTGTGATGCACAATTATCCGACCATATGATATGCTGACTGAACGATATGCCCCTTCTAGCCAAATCATTATAGAACACCTGAAAGCAACCTTGCACGAACTCCGTAGAATGCGTGCGATCATCACTAATATAGAAATGATACTCCCTTATGATCTTTCTGTCATCCTATGTACTATCATTCGCATGAATGAATGCGATGTGCACAAATATAGAAACCTGTGTGGAGTTGTAATATTGTGATTGCACCTCACGCTGTGGCTGTAGACTGTAGTTCTCTGCAAAGTCGATGACTGAAACAATGCTACCAACTGGAAATGTGTCCTTGCATAACTTGAATTGCAAGTCCAACCATCGAGCTCTATGGGCATGTCTTGCATACTCATACACTATGCTGTCACGAAATATAGGCATAAACTGATACACTGGAATCTTTTCAATAACTAATTCACACCTCTTTGCTTCTTTACCATCTTTTGTATTGTATGCCACTATTTTATACTTGCCAAATTCTACTAGTTCATTTCCAACCGCATGTGTTATTTCCATATGTTCACATATTGGCAAATGTTGCAAGCCACCGCAACGATGACATGTGCCATCCAAGCATAATTTCTTGTAGAATATTTGACCTTCCTCTTTTTCACATAAAATTCTTGATACGAAGTCTCTTGAAGATGTTGGTGGGGCACATATGGCACAACCCTGCAAATTATTGTTAGTATGCATATCTAAACATATAGACCTATAAGCATCAAAATGGTTAGAAAATTCAATATGTAATCTACAACAACAAGTAGTGCGTGTGTGATTTATCTTAACATAGAAAGGTTTTAGCATTTCAAAATATCTTTGACAAATTTTAATTTGAGGATACTTCTCTAGAAATTTACCATAAAACTGTGTTTGAGTCTCATCCAAAAAATGCTTTGGATGTGGCTCGCGGTTCTGACTACCAATTCTCCTTCTTACCACATCCCTTTGATTCAGAGATACCCTTGTGTAATTCTTCCAAAAGTCTTCAATTAGTGACCTCAATGCTTCAACAATTGGTTTATCTTTTCGTGGTAGTCTCCCCGAGAACGCCCATAATTCATTGGCATTAGTGTCCTCAATTCTTTGGCGTCTTCCAATGGCTCTTGATAAAGTTTTCCTATTAGTTCTCAATTTTTGACTTGTCTTTCTAATAAGACGAGCTTTCCTCGTTTGACTACTTACTATAGTCGATGTAATCACACGCCGTGTTGCATTACTATCTTTTGTGCGTGAGGTGTTACCCACACTCTCATACGCACTCATTAGATTCTTGACAATAGATTTTTCACTTGAAGCCTCTGATGTTCTCAACCCAAGAATCTTCATGATAGACCTATACTTTATACTTCGCATCATTTCAACGAATAGTTGACATCTTGCAGTCTCATTTAACTTTTCAAAGAACAATCTCCAAATCTTATTAGCATATCTTCTACAAGTGCGTTTTGGAATCTTACCTTCCATTGGCTGCAAAATATTCTCATCAATATCAATCAAATACTTTGGCTTTCTATGCAAAATTCTAGGTGGTGTCAAGTTAGGTAAATTCATCTCAACATTAGGAATTTCATCAATATTTAAATGAGATGGGTTAGATGGCATACCTTCGATCGAAGATGGAATAGATGACATACCTTGAGGTTGAGGTGGGAATGATGGCGTACCTCCTTCATCACATGTGAGTGATGATGTACTCTCAACTTGAGATGTGGTAGATGGTGTCCCTACATGTTGTCTTGCGATAAAGGATGTGTCTCCAACTATGGTATTTAAATCTCTCGTACCACGAAGTTTTTGCATTCGTTCTCTTTGTGCCGCCAATACCATATCTCTTTGTGATGGTTGTGGTTCCTCTTCAATTGGTATGTCTTCATTTATCGTGTCCAATTTCCTCTTCTCACGAAGTTCCCTCATAGCCATTGCTTTCTTTGCATTCTTAGCTTCTATCTCTTCCTGTGTTGGTTTAATTCTTGATCGTTTCCTCGGCATGACGGAGAATTTGTCTATAGCATGATAAAGAGACCAATATTAGTTCCTAAGAAATGAATACATGATAATAGTGGGATTGTATTTTTTTTATGTTGTAAGGATTTATTCTTGTATAGTTTGACATCATGGTATGAACTAAGGTTTGTTTATTACACATAATTATTAAAGAGCCCAAGTGTAGAAAATATGCATGGCATCATGTGAGATTGTAGGTTGCTTTCTTGATAGGAAATGTGTCTATTTTAAACATGTATGATAATGCATGATAAAGTAATTCAATCTGAAATAAGGAAAATGTAAAGAACATGCATGTAAAGACTTGACATACCTAAAAAATGAAGATTTGAATGGAGAGAGTACCCAATTATGTAGTGTTTTTATCTTCTTGCATCAAACTCCTCAACAATTTGAGTTTTTCACCACTTGCTTCCTTTTCAATGTTAAATTCTTAAAATTGAATCAAAATTAACATTGCAATACTACAAAAATTGAAACTTGTATAGATATATATCAAATTTGGTTTGAAAACTATGTTATTTCCTCCTTCTCAAGTTGGCAAAGCAGAAAAGGTGGTGGAAAGATCATGCAAAGGTGGTACAATGTGTCAAATGTGCATGTGAACTTCCCAATAGCATGAAAGCACTTCTTTTTTGTCGGAGCACGCGCAGAATCAGTAAGAAAACAGAGCATGTGGGCCTGGATCACGGGGGTAACCACTTTTTTACCGTTTCAGTAGAAATACAAAACGCGAGCGCGTTATAACGCGCTCGCGCTATAACGCGCTCGCGCTATAACGCGCTCGCGTTTTGTCCTGCTATAGATCTCTAAACCCTAAACCCTCAACTCTGATCCCTTGACCCTCAACCCTCAATGTCAAATCCTAATCCCTCAACCCTATCCCTAAACCCTCAACCCTCAATGTCAAATCCTAATCCCTCAACCTCAACCTTGTCCCTAAACCCTAATCCCTTCAACCTCAACCCTATCCCTAAACCCTTGACCCTCGAACCTCAGCCCTCAATGTCAAACTGTAATCCCTTGATGCAGAGCGAAACAAGTTGAACATTAACATAGGTGAAAAAATCCTTGAAAGTCCACAAAATAACCTTTACAGTGTATATCGGCAAGACAATTTAAATGTCACACCGAAATGTACCTATTCTTGCCTATCAGCAAGACAATGGCTATCGGCAACCACCTTTCTCTCATCGGCCGATGAGGTAACTCATGCCGACATATGTTACATCGGCCGCACTTTCCCGTCGTCTTCCCGATCGGAGAGAACATAACTGTCGGGGAACTCTTTAAGTCTCCTACCGATGCTATCGGTTACGCCGATAGACTTACCATCGGCAAGACTTCTTGAATCTCACCCCGATCGGTGAGAGATCCTACCATCGGTCCAAACCAACTTTCTTATGCCGATGGCATTACTCACACCGATATACTTTGCTTCTCTTTCATCGGTCTGACTTAGACTATCGGCGTAACTTAATCCTCGTCGTCCGATATCAAACTTTACGCCGATGCACATCCTCCGCTATACCTTTGTCGATGTGACTAAGACCATCGGTGGGACTCTTCGCCCATCTTCCGACAATACAACTCTTACCGATAACTCAACATAATGCTTCATCTTCGGTAAGACATTACCATTTGTCACCTCGACACAAACACGATCGGCAAGATTAATGTTATCGATTCAATGCACCTTTGTCTACCCGATAGACATAGTCAATCCGATGACTTCTCCATACATTGCTCGACTTATTCTTCCGGCCCTCCTTACTGTTTCCACCAGTCATTTCTTGCATCATTCAGAATGCTTATTCTAAAAACCTCACATACAACAATGATATTCAAATGGAAGATACGAACTGTCCTCACAAACATTCATTGTATACACATAAAGTGCTAATTCCTTCTCTGCACATTGTAACCGAATAGAACACACAGAAACACTAAAACTACATAACAGAAATAAATCTACCTACATGGAGGTCATTCCACTGATTTCAAAGAAATCCACCAGTGGAATGACTCCAATCGGTATCACTGTAGTTTGACCAGAAAACACGGAATTTCTTTATTCCTTCTGCTTCAGAATAAAATACAATTTCTCTCTGTTCGTTCACTCCCCTCTACATGAACAGAGACCAACAATATAAAGACTCTTAATTCACAGTTACACACGGTGGAAGGTGAATCACCTATAACCACCCTGCCAATCGGTTACAAACCTTTCAGACATTCAGTTCGGTTACAAATGGTAATGACACGTACACAAACTACTCAACATTATGCCGTTACTTGGCCAAATTCTAATCCCTCAACCCTTCACTCTAATCCCTCAACCCTAAACCCTATCCCTAAACCCTCAACACTATACCTTAAACCCTAATCCCTCAACCCTAACCCTAAACCTTGTCCCTAAACCTTAATCCCTTCAACCTCAACCCTATCCCTAAACCCTTGACCCTCGAACCTCAGCCCTCGACGTCAAACCCTAATCCCTCAACCCTTAACTCTGATCCCTCATCTCTCAACCCTAACCCTAAACCCTCAACCCTCAACATCAAACCCTAATCCCTCAACCCTCAACCCTAATCTATCATCCGTCATCCCTCCACACTCTACTTTAACCCTAATTCCTCGACCCTCAACCCTATCCCTAAACCCTTGACCCTCGAACCTCAACCCTCAACCTCAACATCAAACCCTAATCCCTCAACCCTTAACTCTAATCCCTCGACCTTCAACCCTGATCCTAAACCCTAAACCCTCAACGCCAAATTCTAATCCCTCAACCCTTCACTCTAATCCCTCAACCCTAAACCCTATCCCTAAACCCTCAACACTATACCTTAAACCCTAATCCCTCAACCCTAACCCTAAACCTTGTCCCTAAACCCTAATCCCTTCAACCTCAACCCTATCCCTAAACCCTTGACCCTCGAACCTCAGCCCTCGACGTCAAACCCTAATCCCTCAACCCTTAACTCTGATCCCTCATCTCTCAACCCTAACCCTCAACCCTCAACCCTCAACATCAAACCCTAATCCCTCAACCCTCAACCCTAATCTGTCATCTGTCATCCCTCCACACTCTACTTTAACCCTAATTCCTCGACCCTCGACCCTCGAACCTCAACCCTCAACCCTCAACCTTAAACCCTAATCCCTCAACCCTTAACTCTAATCCCTCGACCTTCAACCCTGATCCTAAACCCTAAACCCTCAACGCCAAATTCTAATCCCTCAACCCTTCACTCTAATCCCTCAACCCTAAACCCTATCCCTAAACCCTCAACACTATACCTTAAACCCTAATCCCTCAACCCTAACCCTAAACCTTGTCCCTAAACCCTAATCCCTTCAACCTCAACCCTATCCCTAAACCCTTGACCCTCGAACCTTAGCCCTCGACGTCAAACCCTAATCCCTCAACCCTTAACTCTGATCCCTCATCTCTCAACCCTAACCCTAAACCCTCAACCCTCAACATCAAACCCTAATCCCTCAACCCTCAACCCTAATCTATCATCTGTCATCCCTCCACACTCTACTTTAACCCTAATTCCTCGACCCTCAACCCTATCCCTAAACCCTTGACCCTCGAACCTCAACCCTCAACCCTCAACATCAAACCCTAATCCCTCAACCCTTAACTCTAATCCCTCGACCTTCAACCCTGATCCTAAACCCTAAACCCTCAACGCCAAATTCTAATCCCTTCACACTAATCCCTCAACCCTAAACCCTATCCCTAAACCCTCAACACTGTACCTTAAACCCTAATCCCTCAACCCTAACCCTAAACCTTGTCCCTAAACCCTAATCCCTTCAACCTCAACCCTATCCCTAAACCCTTGACCCTCGAACCTCAGCCCTCGACGTCAAACCCTAATCCCTCAACCCTTAACTCTGATCCCTCATCTCTCAACCCTAACCCTAAACCCTCAACCCTCAACATCAAACCCTAATCCCTCAACCCTCAACCCTAATCTATCATCCGTCATCCCTCCACACTCTACTTTAACCCTAATTCCTCGACCCTCAACCCTATCCCTAAACCCTTGACCCTCGAACCTCAACCCTCAACCCTCAACATCAAACCCTAATCCCTCAACCCTTAACTCTAATCCCTCGACCTTCAACCCTGATCCTAAACCCTAAACCCTCAACGCCAAATTCTAATCCCTCAACCCTTCACTCTAATCCCTCAACCCTAAACCCTATCCCTAAACCCTCAACACTATACCTTAAACCCTAATCCCTCAACCCTAACCCTAAACCTTGTCCCTAAACCCTAATCCCTTCAACCTCAACCCTATCCCTAAACCCTTGACCCTCGAACCTCAGCCCTCGACGTCAAACCCTAATCCCTCAACCCTTAACTCTGATCCCTCATCTCTCAACCCTAACCCTAAACCCTCAACCCTCAACATCAAACCCTAATCCCTCAACCCTCAACCCTAATTTGTCATCTGTCATCCCTCCACACTCTACTTTAACCCTAATTCCTCGACCCTCGACCCTCGAACCTCAACCCTCAACCCTCAACATCAAACCCTAATCCCTCAACCCTTAACTCTAATCCCTCGACCTTCAACCCTGATCCTAAACCCTAAACCCTCAACGCCAAATTCTAATCCCTCAACCCTTCACTCTAATCCCTCAACCCTAAACCCTATCCCTAAACCCTCAACACTATACCTTAAACCCTAATCCCTCAACCCTAACCCTAAACCTTGTCCCTAAACCCTAATCCCTTCAACCTCAACCCTATCCCTAAACCCTTGACCCTCGAACCTCAGCCCTCGACGTCAAACCCTAATCCCTCAACCCTTAACTCTGATCCCTCATCTCTCAACCCTAACCCTAAACCCTCAACCCTCAACATCAAACCCTAATCCCTCAACCCTCAACCCTAATCTATCATCCGTCATCCCTCCACACTCTACTTTAACCCTAATTCCTCGACCCTCAACCCTATCCCTAAACCCTTGACCCTCGAACCTCAACCCTCAACCCTCAACGTCAAATCCTAATCCCTCAACCCTAAACCCTATCCCTAAACCCTCAACACTATACCTTAAACCCTAATCCCTCATCCCTCAACCCTAAACCTTATCCCTAAACCCTAATCCCTCAACCCTCAACCCTAATCTGTCATCCCCCAACTCTAATCCTTCATCCCTAAACCCTAAATGCTATCCCTATTCCTACACCCTCAACAGAATCGATACTATACCTTAAACCCTAATCCCTTATCCCTAAACCCTCCAACCCTATCCCTAATCCTTATACCCTCCACACTCTACTTTAACCCTAATTCCTTGACCCTCAACCCTATCCCTAAACCCTTGACCCTCGAACCTCAACCCTCAACCCTCAACGTCAAACCCTAATCCCTCAACCCTTAACTCTGATCCCTCGACCCTCAACACTATACCTTAAACCTTAATCCATATCCCTCAACCCTTAACCCTTAAAACTTAAACCCTATCCCTACACCCTCAACACTTGATACTATATCTTAAGCCTTAAACCCTCATCCCTAAAGCCTCAACCCTCAATCCTTAAACCTTAAACCCTAAACCCTATCCCTAATCCCTCTACCCTCAACACTCTAACCCTAACCTCGACATTAAATGCTAATTCGTCAACCCTAAACCCTAATCCTAAACCCTCAACCCTAAACCTTATCCCTAAACCCTAATCCCTCAACCCTCAACCCTAATCCATCATCCCTCAACTATAATCCCTCATCCCTAATCCCTAAATGCTATCCCTATTCCTAAACTCTCAACAGACTTGATACTATACCTTAAACCCTAATCCCTTATCCCTAAACCCTCCAACCCTATCCCTAATCCTTACACCCTCCACACTCTACTTTAACCCTAATCCCTCGACCCTAAACCCTATCCCTAAACCCTTGACCCTTGAACCTCAACCCTCAACCCTTAATGTCAAACCCTAATCCCTCAACCCTTAACTTTGATCCCTCGACCCTCAACCGTAATCTGTCATCCCTCATCCCTAAACCTTAAACGCTATCCCTATTCCTAGACCCTCAACGGGCTCGATACTATACCTTAAACGCTAATCCCTTATCCGTAAACCTTTCAACTCTATCCTTTATGCCTTAACCCTCATGATGAATAGCCTTGAATGTAAAAAAATTTGAGTGGGACATAACGCGAGCGCGTTATAACGCGCTCGCGTTATGTCAAACATGGGAAAAGACAGACTTGCGGGAAAAAATGTAAGGCAAGAAATAACGCGAGCGCATTATAACGCGCTCACGTTATTTCTTGCTTTGGGAATCCCAAGCCTTGGGCTTGGGATTTGCTTTGGATTTCCAACCCAAAGGCTTGGAGTGCCTTATGAACAGTCACAGACGTGTTTTTCTGTATTCTTCAAATTTTCACATAATTTCGTTCGTGCTAACCCTCAGATTTGCACGTGTTTCAAGGTTGAACAAATCGAACACATGGGTAATGTTAGGCTTTCTCTTAGCTATTTGACGATGTGATTTTTTTCACATTTTAACAATGTTAAGCCTTTCATCTTTAATTTCTTTTGTTTGTGTGTCCGTTTTTATGCAAAAACCACTGTTTGGTCTTTTTTTCATTGTAAAATAACTATTCATTCAAATTTCAAAAAAATTACATATTTAGAAACTAGACTCCATTCTACAAATATTAAAAAAATAAAAAAATGATTTTCAATTAGTTTTCAAAATTTATAGGGGTAGCACGGCCAAAATTCTGTTTTTTAGGATGTGTCCACTTTAAAAATTAGTAAAAAATCAAATATTCATCAAAAAATTATCAGAAAAATCAGGCATAAACTACATGCTATTAGCTAATTTCTCACTGAAGCGATTTTAAAAA
This sequence comes from Cunninghamia lanceolata, assembly GCA_027924645.1. Lineage (NCBI taxonomy): Eukaryota > Viridiplantae > Streptophyta > Pinopsida > Cupressales > Cupressaceae > Cunninghamia > Cunninghamia lanceolata. The sequence goes on from BSBN01000828.1 coordinate 753,231, forward strand.
TACCAAAAAAAAGTTGACCTTTTGAGGGAGCCACAAAACATGCTATGTTATGTTTTTTTGACAGAAACAACACCAATTTCTGTGGCTCCCTCTTTTGAACCCCTTAATCTATGTCATTTTCAAAACAAAATAGTAGTTTAGAAAGTAGACTCGGAGCACTACGAACATTGTTTTGGTTGCATCTCTAAATTTTGAGTGTAACTATGCTCAATTTCTCATCCAAGGCCAGTATTTCCTGATTTCAGAAAAAAAGTGGCCACTTAAGACCACTTTTTGGCCCCCCATCTTCTTGCACTTACCCATGATCCTCCAAGAAATGGCCATAAGACAAAGAGAGAAAACATGTAAATCATAATGTCCTTCTACAAATACCTCAAAATGCTAAGTTGTGTCAAGTATGATCTCCTCTACAACCCCAAATGAAAATCCTCAACAACACCCAACCATTCAATCTCATAAGATCAAATGAGCATTTATAACATGTAACCAACATAGATGTAAGCCTCTCTAATCAAGGTAGATCAAACACATAACCATTCCATAACCAGGAATAAGCCCAATCACATCTCCTAAACTTCTCATAATGAACATCATAAATCAAACCATATGAACAAGGAGATAACCATGCTAACACCCTTCAAATGAACCCTCTAGAACCAATAATTGTAGCTCAAGATCTATATCTATGAGAAGATGAAACATAAAGCAAAATACATCTAAAAGGATGGGCAATACCTCATAGATGATAAACCACCGAGTAGACCAAGAGTGGGGAATGAGAATTCTCCTCCAGGATACACCAAGCCATAATGACTCTCTCCAAGAACAATCTCCTCTAAGTCTATAATGAACTCATGTCCATATCCAAGTGTAAGGCTCCTCAGTCTATCTGCTGAAACCTCCAAAGAGTAACCATCTCAACAAGTGTCTCTAATCAAAAGAGAATTCCAGCTTCACCTACATCTCCAAGTATTCATGAGCACCTATAACTGACCAATACATGCCAAACTCCAAATGCAACATAGCACCATCATGAAGTAATCAAGCAAATGATCAAAGTACTCAATACCAAGAGAACAAATAAGACCACTGTCAATGCTCCTATTGTATATTTGCATAATCAAGAATCTCATCATGACATCATGATCTAACCATCTCCTGCAAAGAGATCACATGCAACAAAGCGTACAATGATGCATACATCCTATCTCAAGAGAACCTGTATCATGCCAAAACTCTAAGCTAGCATCAAGAGTAAACCACGACATAATATCAACATCTCTAAATAAAGGATAAACATGTCAAGAAGACAAATCATAAACCGACACCTCAACCAAAGACTCAAATAAGTCCTCCATGGTAAATCAAGATGTCAACATCTCCAAACATATGAAGATAACCATCTACTATCAAGAGAACTAAAAATGTCAAAGAACTCTCAAAACCAAGAGCTCCTCCATGACACTAACATCCACTGCAAAAGATCATCCATCACATATGATGAATCCAACATGCTGCCAAAGATCCCACTAAAACTGTGACACCGAGCTATCCATGACAACAAACTAATCATCTCCTAAATGAATATTATCCATGGCTCCAAACCAATCAAGGAATCCCACTATAACATCAACAGCTCCCCAAAGGTCTAGTAAAACCAAAATCTCCAAACAAGAAGATAAAATCATCATTGTCAAAAGCTAACATAAAACCATGTATCCAAGCTCTCCATGACATCATGATAAACATGTTGCAAGTCCCAACAACCGACTATACAAGCACTCTAATCATCCATCCTCTTATCCCAAACCAACATACCTATGTACAAATGACCATAGACAAGGCCAACTAACAAAGTCTGCATAAATACTAAATCAATCTGGTGGATATAGATAGTCTACATCCAAGTCATCTCACTGTACCTAAATAGGTGATCAGCCTACAAAACTACATAACTCATAGATCGAAAACAAATGTCACATACAAACTCATCATCACACTAGTAATATGCAAACTAAGATATCAAAGAAGATAAATTGTAGACTCCAAGACTCAAACACCAAATCAACTCTAGATTAGATTTTCCAACAAGTCCACAAACGAGTAACCATAGTCAAGGAACTAATCAATCATCTAGGAGATAAGAACAATCCCCTAAAACAACACCACCTGTAATCATGAATCGAACATCATAGCCCATACCTGTCAATCGCATACATGATCATGTCGTGCCAATGCAAAAGTGTGCCTGCATATCCATGGCACCATAATCATCGTCATCACTATACCTATACTCAACTCCCATTGAAACGAGACTCCAAGTCTCACACGAGTATCGACCATGTCCTCAAAATAGAAGACAACCTATACATGTCTCCATCAAAGTTGTAACTCTGAAAAAACACCTATAAACCTGTATTAGGAAGCACCAAATCTAAAAACCTACTGTACCATACTAATGGTCTCATAACAAAAAGAACTCCCACAAGTTTGTGCCCAAATATCTATCTGAATGCACTCATAAACGTACTCTGAATCTCAAGCTCCTACAAGTGATCAAACAACTACAAAACTCTCTCTCCACACCAAACTGAAAATCTACATGATTCAAACTATAGTACACTAAAATATCTCTCCAACGCCTATCTGAAATCGCAAATCCGACTTCGTATGCAAAAGTTATGAGCATAAATATGTACCAGAACAATGCGGGATTTAGGCACCAAATTTTGACACAAATAGGAAAATATGGTCATGAAACCTATACCACTACGTAGTGCTTAGAGAGAGCTTTCCAATGCCTATAAGAAGTCAAACAATTGATAGCGTATGTGAAAGTTATGCCCCCCGGAAGAAAAGGCACTCCTAGGGCTAAAAGTGGACCCCTAGTGGGGCCTGGTACAATGGTGAGGTCATCACTGACACAAGCGTGACTATGTGCTGATTGGGCAAGATGGCAATGCTGACATGGTGGGGCTAACTACTGACATCATCATATGTCTTTGGCAGGCTGATTAAAAATTGTTTTCAAAATTGTTTTAATGTCTTCATCGGACTTGAAATGCATTTCATAGAAGGTTTAATATTTTTTATTAAAGTCTAAAATGTCAAATGTTATAATCTCTAACATTAATACTTTTTAACAGCCATAAAAAAAAATTTAAATGTCCCCCGCTGAAATTTCCCAGCCACCTTCAAAGTTTTTAATAATTTTTTTTAAAGTTTAAAACCCCCGTGGGGGGACTTGCAAACTATTGGTGGGAAAATGGGGGACCTGCGGGTCCGACAGACATACATTGGTGGTACCCCATTAGTACCCTCTACAACTTTTATGCAGGGGATAGGGGGGTATGGCAGTCTGCTTACTGCCTGCCCCCCCCCCAATAAATTTTTTGTTTTTCTTTTCTTTTTTTCGATATCTTGAATTTTTTTCGAAAAGCCTTTCTATAGTTTTAATTTTTGATCAATTTTTTTTCTTCAAAACCATAGAAAATTAAAAAAGACATTACATAGGAAAAAAAAAATATTTAGCATACCTTTGCACACTATGATGGCCATACGGTCGAATCGGTGAACCTGGAGTCTAAAAAATTTTGCATTTTTGTCCAGTAACCAAACATAGGAAATTTTTATATGAATCTTCATCTCTCAGGCCTCTTGGACTCAATGGCGAGGTTCCTTTTGTACTAGGAGGTCATCTATGAATTTTCCTCCTCAAAATCCTCCTGAAGCCAAACCAAAAAAACCCTCTTCAGCCATGATTTTTCAATTACCAGATCTACAACATGCATAACAAATCTCCAATACCAAGAACCCCCAATATGCAATACAACCTGCACAAAACCTTGTAATGCCTTCAATCCTACCATGCATTGCCATGGCTTCTATTTTGCACCTGATCTATACACACAAGGGTTATACACATCCAGGGAGCTCACACCTCCCTCAACCATAAACATGGCTCTGATACCAACTGTTAGAAATTTGCATGTCTAATTAAATCAATTCCACATAACCCAATAGGAGAAACAAGATGCAGAAATAACCATAACGCAACGATCAAATGAACAAGAAACAAGGGAACACAAGATATACTCTAGGAAAACCCTTTGCAGGGAAAAATCCAACCTCCAAAAGTATCCATACTCCATATATTATTCAGTAGTAAAGAAATACAAGAGTTACAATGAATACACCTAAAGCATCAAGCACCTCCAATGCAACCTCCATGTGTACAAGCATGAATCCACATATCAAGTTTGTCATGCTTCACAATATGCACTTACAGGAGAGAGCTCAATACAATGACAGCCTCTCACAAAACCTCCTATTCACCTACAATGAATAATCTAGCCAACCTCAAAAATAACATTGTGCTTTCTTTTATAATATAAGCTCACACATTACATTGAGAAAACCATGGGTAACACAAAACCACTTGACCCCACATTTGACTATTAGTACTAACTTTTCCCAATAAATCAAAATACAAATAATATCCCAATGTTACAATACAACATAAAGTGGACCCAAATAATTACATAGTGATTAACCACACCACCTAGCTGCATCACAACTAAATAATTATTTAATTACAACATTATAAAATATATCAAATTATGCAATGGTGTATAACACCATATCCCAACAAATGGGAGCTTTGGAATAGGGCATGGGCATATATTAAAGGATAAAGGAAGGCAGAATTTTTTTTAGATGTTATAGTAGCAACTGCCCTAGTAGACATGCAAGAAAAATGTGGAAGCAAATGCAACTGGTGGCTGTAAAGACAAATTCCACAACTTCTACTAGCATCCTTCTTGCCTGTGTCAAAATGGAAACTTTGGAACGGGGTATGGACATCCATCAAAGCATAATGGATATGGAAATTTTGTAAAATGTTGCAGATGTTGTAGTTACAACTTTCATGGTAGATGTGTATGCAAAATGTGGAAGCCTAGATAAGGCACAAGAATTGTTTGACATAATGCCTCAAGGAGATGTGGTCTATCTAAAGTAAGTGCCTTAGTAGTCAGAGCCTGTAAAGTGAAAACCATGTACAAAAAACAACTCTATTTAACTAAGATGTGTACCAGGTAGATATAAAACCCTACATAAAACCAACACTTTAAATTTTATTTTAGGAAATGAAGTGATGAAACTACATATGTTACTTGCCAAGGCTACTTCCAAACTTGATTACGAAACTAAATGTGATCAATGTATCTTCATGAACTCATACAGAACCTCTCCACTGTCATGTCCTCAATTGTGTGCACCAAATATACTACATTTGTATGGCTCGCTAGTAGTTGTAGATCTTTGGATTTGACCTAATTTGGTGTTTAGATAAATAAGTTCTTAAATTAACCAGAGGGAAAAATTAATAAATGTAGTTTACACATCACTCACATGAATTGAGACTTAAGTGCCATGTAGAATTGAAGCAATATATCAAAAAATATGAAAAGATAAACCTCTTAGGAAGTTAATCATGATGCTACATCCAAACATCATAGAACCATATAAATAGCTTTGAACATCAAGGCATCCATCACCAATATAACAAATTATATTAAGGCATAACACAACTGAACATTACATTACAATTTTTTAGCGATGGAGCTCCCGTGCGATGGATTTTTAAATGTAGAGAAGAAGCGTGATGGTATTTCATTTGCAGAGCAAGAGCCCCCTGCCCTCGGGGTCCCATCCATGGGTGTAGTCCAACCTCAGGTTAGAGTGGCTACTGGTTCAGAGGTCGCTAGTGACAAGGTTCTGCATGTTCTAAAGGCGGTTCCTCCTGTGGGAGCCTTTGTTGTGCCTGTAAAGGGCTTTCCTCCAAAACCCAAAAGATTTATTGTCCCTTCAGGAGGGCATGGCTCCTTCAGGGCCCTCTTTCTTGAAGTGGATGAAATGATCTATTCCAGGAAGATTCTTGCTCACCCTCCAAGAGTAGTTCCTATGCCCTATGTTCTACCTCCCCCAGTTGTGGTGTGCCAGTAGGATGTTATTGAGAATGAGGAATATTATGAGCATATTGGGGTTGTTTACAAATTCAACAACCTGTGGCCATCCCTACTAGATCTTCACAGCTAGGTCTTGGAGACATGAAAGCCCTTGGTGGTGGGAAAAATTGATTTATTCCCATGTGCCAGGGGTTTCTTTGTGGTGGCCTTCGATTCCCGTAAGGAGCAAGATAATGTGTTGAATGAATGGGTTTGGATGTGGGGAGTACATTCCCTATCCATTAAACCCTAGTCTTGCTCCTTCAACCCTATCACCGAGCCTCTCAACATCATGCCAACCTAGGTTAGGCTCCCAAATCTCCCTCTTTAGTGTTGGGAAGATTCCTACTATAAGGACATTAGAAATGCTATTGGCCACTTCTTGACGATGGATTCTACAACCTCTTTCATAGGACACTCCACACTTGCCCGCATTCTAGTCGATATTAACATCTCCAAACCTCTTCATGGTGGGGTGATTCTATAGGTTAGGGATAGGTCGTGGTTGTAACTACTTGACTATGAGGGCCTCCCATTCAAATTTAGATAGTTCAGTCATTGAGTACCCCAACTTCTTGTGCTAAAGCTTCCCCCACTTCTTGTGTTCCATTTGTGTTAGTGGAATTTGATGAGGATTCCCCTCTCTCTCTCCTTGTTCTGTGGACTTAGACTCTTTGAGTTCATGGACCATTATTCAGAGAAGGAAGAAAGGTCTTCCTAAGTCTATGTCTACTTTGCACCCTTGACTCAAAGGCATTCATTTCACTAGGTTGAGTTCTAGTGTCCTCTAGTTCCTATTGTTTGGTCCTTATTTTCGCAGCGGGGCTGCCTTATGTTGTTCAAGGGTATGGGCCCTTTCAAAATCTTGTTTTATTTCCTAATTTCATTGCCTATGAAACTCACTTAGTTCACCTTTTGGCCTCTTTGTAAGGGTATGGGCCCTTCCTGATTATCTAATTCAAAGCACAGCTAAATATTACCAAATCTTGAAACCTAACACTAAGAACCTTTGGGCTCTTTTTGTTTGAGAATTTTATGTTTAAGAAATGCAGCAAAATATGTGCTTCCAAAAACTCATTCTGATATTCCTTGGCTTGTGTTGAGAGTTCTTTTTTCTCTAACCTCAATTCAATTTGTCTAACAATTGGATTTTCTCTAATCTCAACTTAGTTTGTTTCTTGTTTTCTTCTTGCATATTATCGATAGTAATTTTAGATGTTTTGTTGCTTCCCATCTTTCTAATTGATTTTGGCATTGTGTGGCAATAAAATTCCCAACATAAATAAAAAGATAGAGATTTAAATAACAATGTTTTTGAACATCAACATCAATCATTGCCAAGGAAGTCATAAATTGCAATTGTTGACTGATGAAACTAGAGATGTTGAGTTCCATGTCTAGTCTCTTTTGTACCTATTTTTCTAACAAATGATACTCCTACATTTTGGACTAAAGTTATTTACTTTTCTCAAATCCTTTTGGATTTCCTTTGGATTGACACATAAACCCTATGTTAGAAATGAATAGGTATGTAGAGAGATGCTACATAGAGATGTCAACTATTGGTGCCATTGATATCTATGCTCCATTTCAACATGTGAAATTGATTGATTAAAAAAGTAAAGTATATTAGGTAAAGGGTTTTGCTTGAAGAGAATTTAACAATGTCTAAACCATTGAGTATAAAGGAAATTTATAAGTAGTATGTTGTAAAACACCGAATTCTATGGGTGGAAACACTTTCAATTAGAACATAGTGTCAATCAAGTTAGATATTGATGGAGCCTTGATGGTAATTTCTCAAACAATGATGCTTCCTTAGATGTTAAAAAATTGTGTTGAGTAATGCATGAATTGAGGACTCTAGGATGAGATCCAATCATTGAAGTAATTTGCATATATAGTATGTAGATTCTATCGTGGATAGCCTCAATTTCCTCATAGAGAGTCAGAAATGAGTGAGCATCTAGAGAGATGTCAATTGGTGAAATAATGTTTACTATTTATGCATGCTTGATTTTAAATTATGCAATTATTTGATTAGAAATGAGTGGGCTATAAGAGTGTAGGCTCATACCATACAAGGTGTTATCAATGTCTATAATCCTATGAAGATGGCCACAACCTTATAAAATAAATGTATGGTGTGCATATAAACCAAATTCTGTAGTTATACACTTTCACTTATAATATTGCCATTTAATCTTTTGATTGTTATTTCAAAAGGGTATCAACTAGACGTTAAGCTCCAAAGTGGGATCTCATGTTCTACATTATACATTTTGCATATCTTATGCCTAGGGCTATTGACACCATAAAGATTAAGGGAGAAAAATTGAAGATAGGTATATTTACACTCTTAAAAATAATTGAAAAAGAAATGTTTCTATGATGGATAGTTTTTAACATTGAACAAGAGGTTCTACAAAAATATAGGGTTTTCAGAGAAAGAGTTAGAAGATCAAATTGAAGGCATTTTTTAGATCTTCCAAACTAGACAGACATCAATATGATGTATGATTAACCAGGAAATTTGACACAAATTTGGTGGACTGGTTGTAGTATTTTACAAGAGGCTTTGCTTATTTTGTACAAACTTGAGAAAGTGTCAGAAGATCAGATTGAAGCCATTTTATTTTAACTTCAAAAATATATGGACCTAGTGAAAGGTTAACCAGGAAAGCTGGCATAAATCTGGGTGCAATATGTTGGTAAATTCACTTCTTTTCATTAGAAATCACAGAGTATTTAGTTAGAGCCTTTTGAATAGAAGGGCAAACTTCTGCACTATGTTAATGTTCGTACATAAAACAATCATGATGAATATTTACTGCACTATAACACCATATTCTTTTATTAGCAAGATATGTGGTAAGTGTATGCAATGCATTAAATTTGAAGTTAGGAGAGGGGCATAGGTTGTAGAAAGTTGATAATGATAGAGATTTTGCCTTGATGATCTTGCAAATGTTATCTTAAAAGCATGTTTTTGATTAAGGTAAGCAGGGATTTTGAAAGGGCCCAGACCCTTGTACAAGAGAAAAGATACAACAATGAAGCCCAACAAAACTAGAAAGAACAACTAACAGTAGAGCAACGTAGGACTAGCTCAACAATGAGACAAACAAACAAAGGGTCAAGGACCCCAAGCAACCCAACAAAAGAAAATCAGGGTGGTTTGAAACCACATTTGGCCAAAGAGTTGAGTACACATCTTTAGCTTGACAATACCCTTAGATCTCTTCTTTTTGGAAAACCTAAGACAATCCAAAGGGCCACTCGAGGTCCCAGAATCACATTGCACCTTAGCCAAAGGAGTCTCCATCACATCTCCATTCTCCCTTTTCCTATTATCTCGCATATCAGCTGAAGGAGTCCTCTTTTCAGCACTACTATCTTTAGAAATTACCCTATTTTCCATTATAAGTACATCCACTAGGGGGGATGCACTCCTTTCTCTTCCAAACAAGATGTTGCTTCTTTCTACTTGGACAAGCAACATCTGAATGATAGCTAAAGAAAACAACATGAGAGTGTTCAAACTTAATATGTTGAACCCAACTACCAAACTTGGATAATAACATAATCCTAGAAGGGAGTACCTTATCAGCTTCCACCACACAAAATCTAGCAAATAGAAGGCATCTTTTAAATTTTGTAACCATATCACCCCGAGAAAATCACCCAACAGAATTGGCAATACTCATAAAAATCTCCTCATCCCAGTATTCCAGTGGGAGACCTGGCAACCTAACCCAAACTAGAAACTTCTTATTGCAAGACACTAAAGGGTTGAAGCACAGTGACCAGTTTTGTAGGCAAAGACCATTTTTCCCAAGAAACTAAGGACCAACAAGGATCCTTGAGCAATCTTTAGAGTTCAAAAAGGAGAACAAGAAGAAACCATTCGGCAAAGCAACCACCTCAATTTGCCCCCTTAGCCTCCAACTTCGAAGTGTCCACCTTCTAATCACCTCGATATTGGGGCAATTTCTATAAAATCTCCCAACAAGTGAGTTACAGAGTCACCCAACAGCCCTTTCAATGAGTGAATCAGGTATGATGATTTAGTTATCTGCTAAAGCCTCTCCCCTAGTAGCATCAGCGACAGGTATTTGAGAGATATCAACAATCTCCTCAGCATGTGTGTTAACCTCTAATGCAACTCTAGACTCCTTCCTAATGGCACCAACAACCTCCTCAAGTAGGACAACTCCTACCTCAGCAACCACACCGTGCATGCATCCTTCCTCAAACATTGGATTAATAGCTTCAACAACCTTATTGGCATTTGTGCATAAAGAGTGCACGCCTCCTTTTAGACCATTAACACTAGAGACCCTAGAAGAAATGACGCCCACGGACGAAGCCATACTCGGCAAAACCCCTAAGACAACAAGGGTCTCCTTACTACCCAAGACAAGCTTGAAAAACATGGAGGAAGCAACAGCAAGTTTTTGGAGAAGAAACCCTCATGAAAACCTACATCCAAGATCGCCCTGCCTAGCAAAGGAGGGCTACCACGTCCAAGAAAAACACAAATCCAACAAACTTTCATCCTCTTCCTTATCAAAAGAGGTCACCCATTCATCCAGAAACTCCTCATCTTCATCGTCTGGGTCATCCTTATCACCTCCATGTCAACCTCCCCTATAGCCAGAAACCCTAAAATGCTGCTCTCGCTCTCCATTTCTTTATCTTAAAAGAATGTTACTTGTGTGTGGCTATGCACATAATACTCCACAAAGGAATGCTATCAAACTTCCCAAGTTTGCAGAATATGTGATTACATATGGCCATCAAAATCTATGAACACAAATCACATATTGGGGTACAAGTGTCTATTAATGGTTTATTATTATGAAAAGCTTATTTCTAACTAGGTTTTGGCTTACGAGTGTATTGTCTTTGAGGCTAATGCCAATCATGCATTTTTTTTCTCCAATCTTGTATGAGAATTATCACCATATTATGTGAGATATATTGCCTTGATGATCTTACAAATTTATCTTAAGAGTATGTTACTTGTGTATCAATTTTATGATTATCAGTGTGCATAATACTGCACAAAGGAATGCTATCAAACTTCTTCAATATGCAACATATGTGATTACATTTTCACCAAAACTGATGAACTCAAAATACATATTGGGGAACAAGTGTATTGGATGGTGTATTGTTACCAAAAGCTTGTTTATAACTATGCTTTGGGGTACAAGTGTATTGTCCTGAGGCTAATGCCAATCATGATTTTTTTCTCTGATCTTGTCTAAGATTGTTAGCATATTATGTTAAAAAGGTTTGAGCATGCCTATTTCTTTCCAGATTTTGATTCTTAAGTGAGATGCATTACAATATCTTAGTGATGCAAATGTTTAGCAATTCTTGTTTCTGTTTGGATCAGTAAAATAAGCTAATGATGAAAGTTATTATATATTGGGAATGATTTTGGTCTCTCAGTCAATGAAAACCATTAGCCAATGACTTTGTGGGTTTCATTGGAATCAAGGAAATTCACTCATGAATTCTCTAAAACTTCATATTAAAATTCAACTAATTTTCTTTAATCCTGTGGCATTCCAATTTTCATAAGGAGTGTGTGTGCATTAGAAATTTATATTGACCACATGTTTCAGAAGCTTTTAGTTGTGAATAAACCCAAAACTAAGGTATTCTTTTACTATGCTGCATGTGTAGTTTAGCAGATGGGTCATTGGGTTTATGATCTAATATGATGTCAGAAGATTACATGATTGAAATTTATAAAAATAAACTTTTTCTAGGGACTGGAGATGATACATTTGAATGACGGTTATGGATAGGTGGCCCATTACTAAAAAGCAACATTGCAACTATGGTACTTGAAAGGTTAAAAGCTTGTCTCTAATATTTAGAGATGCACTTGGATAATTTGTTTGATTATTACCTTGTATGAAGTCTGCATTGATACTAAACTTGAGTTTTGATATTTGTTAAAAAAGAAAATAGGATGTTTAGGTATGGATGTGACAAGATTCTTTCATGTGAAAGTAGGCAAAGGTTTAGAGGATCAATAATCATAGGCTGATTTATAATGATTTACTGTAGCCCATTCTATGGGCAGCGTCGTCCTCAACTACAATATGGTTCAAAGCTGTTGCGTGAGAGTGATTTGCTTCTCTTGGGAATAGCTACCATTGAAGAAGCCCAGACACTTCTATACTAGCTAGAAAATGATGTTGGATTTATCAAGACAGTTCTCTGTGGGCTGAGCATGGGCAAAGAGGATTTCATGGTCTTAATTGATAGTTTAATTTCTATTGTGAATTGGATGGAATATAGTCACTATGAACTAAAATTAATTGAAATATGATTTTGATGCTAATGATTATGACAATTTACAGGTATTAAGTATGTGATTTACTTCAATTATTACAATTGAATAGTATAATTAGTATAATTTTGATTATGTTGCTTCTCCATTTAGACTATGGATATATTAATATTTGTAATAAGTGTGCATGTGTAATCACCAATAGGAGAATGTAAGAATCATCAAGAACCTAATTTTAACATGCTTCACATTATGAAGCAATGCCTTTTAACCATGTATTCCGATGAGACAAATGTCATATAGCCTAATGTGGACTAAACCCGCTTAAGTGTGAACTACATTATTTTAAGTGTTTAAATTTTATTTTTGGAGCCCTAGTTCATGTAATAATGCTGAGGTGTACTTCATGTGTTATAATATGTGAGTAAGAGTGCAAACCCTTATAGAAATTTTAAGGGTGAAAACTTGTGAAATTTTAAGGTTATTTTTCATTAGTATAAAAAGGTGGAATTTAATATTGAAATGTTTTTTTTGGGACCCCAACCTAAGTATCTATGGGTAGGGTCCTTAAAGAATTGTGTAGGATGTGTTTTAGGGGCGTGGATAGGTACTTTAAGGGATCTCTAAAAGAGCTCTCATTTATGAAGGCATAGGTGTTTGGCACAAAATACCAAGTCAATTTATGATTTTTCAAATGTGTAGATTGGGAAGTGAATACCATGCCTTTGCAAGGAGACCCATGTGAATTCACATGAGTGACTAGTCTTGTCCATTTGAAACCATTGCAAACTCACATGAGTGGTCATATCCATTTGAGAGCTCTCATTTATGTAGGCATAGGTGTTTGGCACAAAACACCAAGTCAATTTATGATTTTTCAAATGTGTAGATTAGGAAGTGAATACCATGCCTTTGCAAGGAGACCCATGTGAATTCACATGAGTAACTAGTCTTATCCATTTGAAACCATTGCAAACTCACATGAGTGGTCATATCCATTTGAGACCCGTGTGAATTTATACGAGTAGTCATGTCCATTTTGTGTGATGTGAGGAAGGTGAGTGTAGCGGTTAGAGAGCTGCCATGTGTCTTCCTTGCATTGAATAGAGAAGAGTGACATGGCACTCCTATAAAAGCTCTCATTTTGAGCTTTTATAAGCTATTCTTCATACATGATGGGAGAGAATTCTTGGGAGAACAATTTAGTCTTGGGAATTGGAAGAATGGAAGCAAGCTTGGAGGAGGAGAACAATTTCATTTCTAGCAAGCCTCTATGGAGAGATAAGTCCTCTCTCTTGTTATTTCTATTTTTGTCTTATGCTTGGATTTGAAATAGAAAATGAGCCTTAAAAACTGAGATTATATTTTGTTGAACTAGGTATGCTTATGTGAGTTGAATACCTGTTATTCTTGTTCATCCTATTGGTGTGCTTCTATTTGTTTGATTGTGATTGGGTCCTAGTTAATTCGCAACACAGCAAACTTGACAACATCTGAACGAGCCGGGGTTGACGCCCTAGGGACGTTTGCAGTGGTCGCAGCTGTACCAGTGGTACGGTGGCCTTGCTACCAAGTTTTTGCTTTCTCTGGGCAAACACATGTACCTGCAGCTGCTAATCCTGTAAACCCTACAGGCACTCCTCCAGTACCACTTACTTGCCCTCGTATCCGGGCAGATTATCTAAGTTGTGGTCCTTGCACTACTGCTGGTACGAGAGTCGCTGCCTCTTTATTTAACTCACTGTGCATTTGACGTGAGTACTTTGCAAGTACAACATTTAACATAAATGCTATACTTGTATCAACTGTCCTTGCCATCTCGGGGAGAGGGACCCATAGTGGGTCACCCTAACTCCCCCCTCCATTTGGGGTGCCACGTCATCCGAATAAAAAAAAATGTCTTTTCCACGTAGACGATGATGTGGACAACCGCAATATTTTGTTTTAACATGTTGGACATCAATTTGTCACGTGGACAACACGTTTCTTTGGAGGGGTCATAATAGGTCTCTAAAAAAAGTTAGACCAATAGTGGTGAATTTAGTCATGTTTTTTGGTGTGTCAATGTGGCATCATATGATTTGTTGTTTTTTAAATGTAATGGGCATATTTTGTTCAACTATTGGGTCGTCTCTTACAACTATTAGTTCTATACTTTTAAAATATTGGGCTTTCAATGTACATGTACTATGACAACTATTGGTACCCACACCACTATCGGGCCCTCTCCCCTGTGTATATGGATAACACATGTAAGTAAATTATTACGCCGAGAGATGTTCCTACATTCATAAGTGGAGGAGAAGAGCTGAAAGATTCTAGGATTTATGCATAAATTTATAAGATTCCAAAATAAAAAATAGCAAATAAGATTCTAATCTAAAAAAAAATAAATAAATAAATTAAATCAAAATATTATGTGAAGAGCTTCTCAATCCAATTGTGTGTGTTTTTGCATTGACATTTTGGATCATATACAATGATCCATCATGAGGAAGAGGAGTTATGGTTTAGATGGCAAACAAGAAGAGGAGAAGAAATGAAAGGAACGAAATACGAGAGGACAAGACCTTTCATTTCTTCTCCTTTTATCCCTTTAAAAAGGTCTCGTCTGCCATCTAAACCATAACTCCTCTTCGTGATGATGGATCATTGTGTGATCCATCTAAACCATAACTCCTCTTCGTGATGATGCTTATCACAGTGAGCACCATTATCGGCGGCGATAACTTTTAGACACTGACTTCTTATGATATTGGAAGGAAAGGAAAGATTGGGAGATAAACTCAAGAAATGGCACAGAACCATCGTCGTAGAGTAATTAGATCTAAACCAAATATTAAGAAAGTATTTTATTTATATTATTTCTATTCCTTAATTTAGAAATTTTCATTTAATAAAGTATTTGATTTAAATTATTTATATTGCTTTATCTGAAAATTTTAACGATGTTTTTTATATTATGTATTTGAGAATAAACAGGAGAACAAATGCTCAGCCCAATACTAACCCTCAGATCATGGGTTGAAAATAAGAGATTACCATGTCGAAAAAAACTTGTAAATTTTCTTTAGTTGGGTTATGAAGTATGTGTTTTTGCTTGGAAATGGTAGTTGTTGCAATATGAAACTTTCTTAATTGATCTTATTAAAGCTTCTTGAGTAGTTTTACTTTTAACATTTAATAATAAAATTATTGTTAGTTTTTGAAATCATTTAAACCAATTATCTTTAATTTTTAAAGCATTTAAGTTGAGATGGTTAAACGATTTTTGACATAAATGTTTCTTAGTTCAATTCTTACCTTAACTTTATATGGAGAAAGCAAACAATGAGAAATAGAATATTTCCATCTTTACTACATTTTGCATCTGAATTTTTTTTTAAATGATTGAGACTTTTTTTAAAAAGAAGTATAAATTTAATTTAATTTTAGTTTCAAACTATTTTTAATTTAGTTTAGTTTGAACATAATTTAATTGCAAGTTAAATTTAATTTTTAATTTAGATTTTATAAAATTTTAAATTTAAATTAAGTTTACCTATTTTTTAATAGAATTTAAATTAAATTTTTTAGAGTTTTGTAATGGTTTCTAATTTCATTTTTAGTTTAAAATTAAATTTAGTTTTTAATTTGGCTCTATGATTTTTGTAGTTCTTATTCATGGAAAAAAGGACAGAAAATAAGCCCATCACAGAAAGGTCATGATTGAAAAATCTACAGAAAAAAAAGAAGTTCATAAGGTTGAAAACAAGGTCGCTGAAAAAGTTAAAAATGAGAAAGGTCCAAAAAAAAATAACAAGCTAATCTTTAAGATCTACTTGTTTAAAATTCTCAAGAAGTGCACCCTGATATCAACATTTATAGCAAGGCTATGAGAATTATGGACAAGTTTATCAATGACATGTTTGAGAAAATTGCTAGCGAGGCAGCCAACTTTGCTTGCCACAACAAAAAACCATCAACAATATACAAGAGATTCAGACAACTCTCAGGGTTTGTCTTCCTCAAGAGCTTGGAGAGCGTACAGTCACTCATTGTTCTAAGTTTGTTACCAAGTTCATGAATGCTTGATCATTTTCTCTCCATTTTGTCATTTGGAGTTCTAATCTCTCTTTGTACTGAAATTTTTGATTACTCTACTTATACTCTTAGGAATCATACTAGTATCTTTGATGATTGAATATTTTGAGCATAATTAATATAGTTTCTTGAGCCTTTGAATAAAAATACCACATATTAATATAGTTTCTCTTTATATTGTATATTTTCATTAAAATACTACACCGTATATTAATATATTATATTAAAATACAATATTAATATTTTGATTAAAATATACAATATTAAAATACTATATTGTGATTGTATATTTTGATTAAAATATTATATTGTTCTTTGAGCTTGAATAAAAACCTAAAAATAGGCAACTCAATTTCACCCTATTATTAATATAAATAGGCAAAAATAAATCATGGTAAATATAGTTTCATCCTTGGTATATTGACATTTACAAGACAATTGACAATTTGGATGTCTTCTACTCAAAAACTCATTATTTAATTAGTAAGGTCACTTTTACTCTATTCAGTTATTACAATTTCAATCTATTTGTTAAATAAAATGTGAATTAGTTTGTGATCGAATTAGAATATAAGATGTTTCTTTATCTAGAGCACTATTCAACAAGAAATATGTATTAATATAAATACTTTAATTAGGGTTAGTGATAGAATTAGCATTAGGGTTACAATTAGGGAAAATATTTTTATAGAAAAATCATTAGGGTTAGAGTTAGAATTACAATTTGAAACTTAACTTGAAAGTGTGTAATCTTTCTAATTATGTCAACTTTAAACATCAATGGCATGGAATTTTTACAAATTAATGTCAATGTTATAACTTTAGACTTTGAAATATTTGTTTTCAACTATTATGTAGGTATGGCTCCACCTAGGTTGAATTTTGAATCTGAGGAGGAATGAAGACAATACCAAAGGGAATATCAAAGACAATATCAAAGATGACAATACCAACTAATGACAAATGTAGAAAGAGAAGAACAAAGGATACGACGAAATAAGGTTGAGAGAGAAAGATATCGTAGACATAGACCTAAAATAATAGTTCAACAATTAGAATTAGAAAATCAGCAACAACCAAATATGATGAGAATAAGTCATGCACAAATATCTCAACAACTCAGTGTCCTTGAAAGAGAAGAAAGACAAGAACTTAATCAGTCAAATGCTAATACTGATTTTAATGTTGAAGATAAAAATTCAAGATCAATAGATTATGTACTTGAAACACCAGAAAATGCACCTCAACGTGAGCATACAAAGCAAAGCATAGAGAGAAGATCGGGGCATACAAAGCAGAGCATACAAAGCAAAGCAAAGCATAAGAACACAATAGAGTATACACAATAAAATAGAACAAAGCAAAGCATACAAAATAGAGCAGAACATATAGAGCAAAATAGAACAAAATAGATTATGGAATGCACTATTTTAAAATTATATTAGGTGTATTACACATTTGAAAAGAAGAGTCAAGTATCTTATATATTTGTAATCCTATTTGTAAAGATGAATATACAGTTGATGCTCTTTTTTGCTAATCATATTTGTATTACTAATAATAAAACATTAAATTATGCTTCAGTAAACTAAATAATTAAAGTACAAACCTGTGCCACACTTTATAAAAGAATCGGCCAACATGAAAAAAATTCTCAACTTTGACCACATAAAAGTGGTCTTTATGTTTTGAATTTCAAAATGATGTAAACTAAGAAAATGTAGATCTCTTGTTGAAGTTTATTCCTATAATTTTTTAGATTTTTTTAAAATTGTTTTGATATTTTATTTATCAATTTAAGAGCAGATTTTGTAATGCTGAAAATTTCAAGAAAAAGTGACATTCAGTTGACATCAAGAAACAAATAGAAAAAAAATTCATTTTCTCCTAATTTTTTTCCCCAAATAGGTGACTTCAATATCTAGGGCATGGAAAAAAATTGAATTTTTGATCTATATTTTTCTCGTAATAATATTTTAAAGTCAAAGTTACCTGATTTTGATAGTTTTTAGTTGACGTCAACTATTGTTTAATTTTTTTTCATTTTCAAAAAACAAATTATACCCTTTTAAAGATGATTCTCTCCTCTAGGGCATCATATATTTTCCAATTTTTTTAATCATGTTTTATTATTTTTTTTAATTTCAAATCAGTCGCTTTTTAAACTTGAACAACCTATTTGCATTATTTTAAAATATTTATATACTAAAATTACTCAAAATATAAAAATATATATTTCTAGATACAACACTACAAGCTCAACAAAAGTGTATTTTTCTTTTTTTTTTAATTAATTTTGGTTGCAGAAATATTTAGCAGAAGTTGGAAGTTTCAGAAATTTTTTTAAAATGGTGATTTGGCTACCAAGTGGGATGCCACCTAGATAGATTCAGCTGAATGGAATTCGGCCTAATCCAATTCGGTCGAATCCCATTTGGTCGAAACTATCTGTGTGCTTTTTTAAAAAAATTGTTTTTTTTGGCTTTTTAATTTTTTTTTAATTATTGAATTACAAAAAATTTGGAGAACAAAAAGACTTATTTCGACAGACACCATCATTTGAAAATAATTTGGACTGAAAATATTTTTTTAATGCCTAGTTTGTCTTTTTTTGGCTTTTTTAATTATTAAATTACATAAATTTGGAGAAAAAAGAAACACTAATTTTGACAGGGGCAGAGTTGTATTTTTAGGTACCATGATCTAAAATGTGTAATTGATTAAATCATTGATTTATTGAATGTAGGTAGATCTTCAAAAATAGAGGTTAAAGTATTTGTATGTGTTATTTTTGTAAGCAGATGAATTCAAATTTGAGCAATTTGTGATGGGCAATAAAAAGAAAATAAAAAGGTTGTATGATCGAAGAAGAGATACTACAAATGTTGATGAAGGAACATCTACTCAAGAACAACCCATGGAAATTGTTGATGACCAAGGAGTATAGGTACCAGAACAAATTGAAGGTGGTGATATAATTTTTTTCCTTGGTATGGAAAATCTGATGGAGATGGATAAGGATTCTCTTTTCAATAGTATTTTATCTGAAGATATGTTATCTGAAAGCACAATAAAATTACACTCTATAAGAATATGGGACAATTTTTTTGAAAATAAGCCTATAATTGGAAGAGCACAGTTATTTGCAAAGTTATTTAGGAGGAAAGAGATGACCCCTATTTTAGAGTTGTTAGGGGTTGATAATAAGAAAAAGTCACAGGTTCATTAAAGCAAACAATAGTTGAAAAGATGCAAGAAGCACTGAATTCTATTGAAAGCAACAGTCAAGTTGTTGATTTAAGTGTTGCACGTAGAGCATTGATGACTTTAATTTTTAGTAAGAAATTATCACATAGAAGATAAGTTCAAGCAATTTCTCAATTACTCAATGTTTCTAGGAGAACTATTCAAAGATATATTGCAAAGAGAAATAGATTGGATGGAAATATTGAGAATAATTGTGTAAATATTTGTAGGGTTCCCCGAAAAGATAGAATCTCAAAAGATGTAAAGGAACAGGTGATTGAATATTGCACCAGCCACTCTCATCTTTCTTCCAATAGAAGGGAAACTATATAAATAAAAGGTGAAGATGGTACAAAAATTTTACATCCAAAATATTTTATAGATACAACACAAAGTGAACTTTTTGAAGTATTCAAGTAAGAATTTTCAGATGTGAAGATTTGTCAAAGGATGTTTGAGAGACTATTACCAAGTTTTGTATGTATAAATAAGGTACATGAGATTTGTTGTTGTCGAAATCATGTCAAATTTCATCTACACCTAGAGTCATATAAAAAAGCTATGGCAGTAATTAATCCAAATATAGTCATCCCTGGAAGTACAACACAATTTGTGAAGTCTCTTCTATGTGAAAAATCAGAAGATTCAGATGAATTCAAAGTGCAGTGTATAAAAAATATATGTAATGATTGTTAAAATTTGAAGAATCTTGTACAGGTTGACAATATTGATCATTCAATGCAGGTTATGTGGAAGAGATTTGAATATGAGAAATATTCAACAAAGTCAGGAGTTGAGAGAAGAAAAATTGTTCTCAAACAGAGTGAATTGTCTTGCAATGAGTTTATGAATGAATTTTGCAATATCATATATCCACATATTGAACATTGTCATGGTGCTAGATGGAAAGCTAAGAACTATTGTTGATTTCTCTCTATTGTTTCTCTCTATTGTTGATTTCTCTAAGAACTATACATTTAGTCCTCAAACTGAGATTCAAAGTCAATATTATCATTCAGAGCAAGTTGCAATATTTGTACAAGTTTGTTATAGGCATGTCGAAGAACATGTGGATGGTGTACAAAGTAGCAAGGATGAATGAATTATCATCAAATAGGTTCACTTTTATATCGGTGATGATACAGGTCATGATAGAATCTATGTAGCCCATTGTTTTTCAATGTTTTTTGAAGACCTGAGACAACGTCAAATAGATGCTTCACAACAAAGGATATGGTTTGATGGATGTGCTGGTAAGTGTTGATTTAATTTTTTAAAAATTTTATATATATTTATTTGTTTACTTAACTTGTAGACTTGAATTGTTTAGTTAGTTATATGCACTAGTAGAAAAATAGAAATAAATGACTATAAAAACTACCAAAAATTGGTCATGTGATCAGTAGTTTGGTCACGTGACCATTCGTAGTTTATTGCCGATCATTTATCTCGCGACCAAATTTATGACTAAATAAATTTTAGTCATTAATTTGGTAGTATATTTAGTCATCAATTTGGTAGTATATTTAGTCATCAATTTGGTAGATATTTGGTAATTTGGTAGTATATTTAGTCATCAATTTGGTTGTATATTTAGTCATTAATTTAGTCATTGATTGTTGTTAAGTGGTCATTTATCTAGTCATTGTAATCATCAATTGTCGTCAATTGGTAGTATATTTAGTCATTTATTTAGTCACTAATTTATGTCCATTGGTAGTATATTTAGTTATTTGTATTAACTAATTTCTGTCCATTGGTAGTATATTTGGTCATTTTAATCATTTATTGTTGTTAACTGGTCATTTATTTAGTCATGGTAGTTATTTTTATTTATTGGTTTCCATTAATTGGTAGTAAATTTAGTCATGATATGAATAATTTATTAAATACCATAAATTTTATAATGCAGAAAAAACATATTGTTAAATTTGAATTAAAACATAAAAGCAAATAAATTTGGAAAACTATATTTTTTTTTATATTGAAATAATGCAAAAAAAATACAAGGGATAAAGGCAGTAAAGAGCTTCCAAAATAACATCAAGTGACATCATCACATAAGAAACTATGAGACTTGACTTCTAGCATAGAAGAAGCTTATGATGCAGAAGCTACTATTCTGGTATCAACAAAGTTCACCATTTGTTATCCTGATTGTGGTGTTTGTAATGTTGCAGGGTGCATTTTCCCATTTTCATCAGAAGCTTTTTCTCTAATCCAAAGTTCCATTGCACAATGCATCATTAGTAGTAGCTCAAGGAATTTTTAACAGCTTTTTCAATTTCGCCATAAGTTTCCAATCATCATTGGACAAATCACCTTGAAAAAATAAGAAGAATATTCCATTTTAGACATTAAAAAGTTGTTTTATCAGCCAAAAGTAAAAAGCACAAATATTTAATTAGTATAAAATGCATAATAGTAAATACACTATAAAATTACATAACGTGGATATCAAATAGCCTTACCTTGTAGTTTTCTTTCAATATATCTATGGATCTTTTGGTGAGATGACTCACAAATTCATCCTCCATTTCAAAATGCCTACCAAACCTTTTCTGTGCTTCATCAGCATTGCTCCCAACAATTTGTAAAGTTTGTATGATAATTCCTTAACAAAACATTTCAAAAAATAGCATCCAAAATCATATAAAACTATTAACAACGAATACAATTTCTCAAAATACCTTCATGGCCACTTTTGCACCCTTCTTAGCCATTTCAATAGCTTTATGATTGATCTCAATTGAGGCTATTTTGCCAATATCTATGAAATCTTTTGTGGGAACACATAATGGCGTGACAATCTGTATGGACATTTTTGAATAAGTGATTATGTAAATTCAGTGAGTTATATATTTTCTAATATTTGTGTGGGATTGGATATTCATAAATTTATATATATGTTATCTACAATATTTTAGATAAATGTGAAATATGAATTAAACAAGAATTTATCTAAGCATCGTATGATTAAAGAGTTAGAATTTGAAGTTGGTCTCTACCTAGGAGACAAACCCTGACAAGATTTGTGGGTCCCAGTACAACCGTTGCAAGAAGATTATAATACAAAGGAAATCAGAGATTTATCTATGCGTTGGAAAGACATCTAAAGACAAAGAAATTGTGAGTCTTATTTTCATCCACCATCTTGAAGACTATATGCAGTTTATAAAG
This sequence comes from Cunninghamia lanceolata, assembly GCA_027924645.1. Classification (NCBI taxonomy): domain Eukaryota; kingdom Viridiplantae; phylum Streptophyta; class Pinopsida; order Cupressales; family Cupressaceae; genus Cunninghamia; species Cunninghamia lanceolata. The sequence goes on from BSBN01000828.1 coordinate 776,061, forward strand.
GTAAATGCAGATTGATATTTGATAAAAAAAATATTAATAGAGATCGTTAGAAATCATGGTTCCATTGACAATATTCGCAGCCTTTAGACATTCAACAAACATGAGGTATTAGTGAATCTTTTGGCCACATCATTTTAAGGCACATATGGTGATATCCTTGAAGGCATCAGTTATAATTCCATGCATGAGGATTCTAAGGCAACAAATGTCAAATAAAGGTTCTAAGACAGCTATCGCTACCTCTTAAGGAAAGCTTCTAATATTCATTGTGACATTTGTTTATTATATGTTTGAAGGGAATTAAGTTAGAAGGGAGAGCTTAATGTATCCTAAGTCTTAAAGCGCAGCTCCTTTCTAAGCAAATATAGTGATACATCTTCATTCAATAGTTTTGCCATAACAAATTAGAGAACACAGCCACGTCAGTTCATGGACAGATATTGGAGAGAGTTCGTTGGACTTGAAGGCCATCGTCCATCATTGAGGCATGCTTCATTGACTAGGTTGATTTGCCTTTCACAGCCGTCTATATTTCTTATCATGTATAGAGTAACAACAATCAGAGTGAAACACCATCAGTTTTAAAGGATCAACATCAGGTTCAAATCCCTTTGGAAACAAGGACATTGTTATCTCTATTGGAGGGTAGATCTGGATTAGAAAGTCTGAGTTGAAAATTGACCATCATTTGAAGATCATTGCCTTTGGTTATTAATCACAGAGGAATACAACAAAGATATTTAATCAAAGTGATAAGAAAGTTAGCACAATAGGATTACAACTGAGTCCTCTTTGCAGTCTCATCTAGTAAAAATCTATATTCCCTGTCACTATTGGTATGTTGACATTCTGTATCTACTCATTATATGCAATGATTGCAAGATTGCACAAAATGGATTTGTTGAATAGGCTTTAGAAACTTTCAAGCAAATGCAATTGTTAGCTGTAAATCTAAATTCCACAACCTTTACCAGCATCCTCCCTGCATGTGCCCAAATGGGAGCTTGGAACAGGGTATGGACATCCTTCAAAGCATAATGGTAGGGCGATTCTTGTGAGATATTATAGTTTGAAATGCTCTCATAGACATGTATGCAAAATATGGAATCATAGACAAAAGACGTGAATTGTTTGATAGAATTCCTCAAATAGATGTCATCTCATGGAATGCAATTATTGCAGGATATGTACAAAATGGATTTTGTAAGGACACTCAAAATCTTTGAATTAATTAAGCACTCTGGAACATATCCTAACATTGTAAATTTTGCTTGTAATCTAGGTGCATGCAACCATGCAAGTTTAGTGGATGAGAGTTGTACATACTTCAATCACATTTGTAACCCTTATTGCATTACACCTACAGTTGATCATTATGTGTGCATGGTTGACCTCCTTGCCCGTGCTAGCTATCTTGAAGACACCATAAAATTTATCATTGAGATACTTGTTAAATCTATGCTGGTTGTATGGATGTGTTTTCTTGGTGCCTGTAGATCACATATGAATATCAGCTTATGAGTATTTATAACAACACTACTTTTTTATTTGGATCCTAAAAAATGTTGCACAACTTATGTTCTTCTCTCAAACATCTATCCAAAAGTGGGCAGGTGTGGTGAGGTAAGGAGATTGATGAAAGATAGAGGAATTAAAAAAATCCCCAGATGTAGTTGGATTGAAGTGCATAAAATGGTACATGCTTTTTGTGTAGGAGATAGATCACATCCATAGACAAAGGAGACCTATGCAAAGTTGGAGAAATTAGCTTGGAAGATGAAGGCGACTGACAAGGTGTCACTGTACCTCATCATTTAATCTATTTTCAGATGTCAAAGAACTAGGGCTATGTCCACGGTTGTCTGCAACTAGGGATTCTATAGTTACCAGTTTATAGCTAGTCCTAATTTTTAAAAGAAAGATTAATCTATCTGCTTGTTGAATAAATGTAATGAATGCTGGAAAATAGAATAAAACAGGAAATGTACTCAAAGCAAAGAAACAATAACATGCATCTATCTATTAAAATAGGAAACACTTTTATAAGAGAAAACTGAAACAATAAAACAGTGGTACTAGCCTCCTGCCTGAGTGGTGAGAGTGGGCCCTTCCTCCACACCCTTGAGGCTGAAGGCTATAGTAGGAAATTAGCACAAAAGATGATCACAACTAAATTTAGTCCAATTCATTTATTTCTGCATTCATGAAAATATGGCTATAACAAAATTGAGATCTCTGAGAGTTAGAATAATTTTATCATTGTCCATTTTCTACTATTTCTGAGAGTATATATAAAAATGAGTGATGATATATCACTGAACTTATCTACTAGTCTTTCTATGAGATGACACCATCTCTTTATTGTACTTAACTGTCTAACTTATGAAAAATCACCATGCGAGAAAGGTAGACTTGAGTGGAACAGAAGTCCACTCAGAAGTCTAAGTTTAAGTCTTAATACACTTGGGCATCAAAGCCCTGAAAATAAGGATATTGGATTAGTTTAGTTCGTAACTCATGCAAAATCTTTGAAAAGATAAAACTTCAGCAGTTTAGCTAATAGTTGACCCTACACCACTCAGGTGATGCTTTGAGTGAAGTGAGGGGTATTAAGATCGCTGCTGAGAGTGTCTGGTTAGCAGCTCTACTTGGAAACATGCCCTGCTCTTAGGAGGCACCGGAGATAGTTGTTCCTGTCTGCAGCTCTGGAGATACTCCAGACTCTTGCAGAGCTCCAGAGAGGCATTCCCCATATCTTCAAAACTTCAGGTGTCATGGTTCTTTGGTATTGTCTTCGGAGATCATTGAAGACGATCTCCGGAGATGCACAAAATCGCTATTCCTGGCATCTACACCTATTGATTCAAAAAGAGAGAGAAGTTCTGCATTTTTCCATCAATCCCATGCACATTAGTCACTTAATCATAAATTCTAATCTTAAGTAATCTATCTTAATTAATCACAAAATAGAACAATCTTGCTAACTTATTTGGGTGCAGACACTAGGAAGATGAACTAAGAGAGGGGAAAAAGAGAGGCAAAAAGATGTATTTCATGAGTGCAATTTGGCACTCATCATCCCCCCCATACCTAAGGTTTGGCAGGTCCTCCTACTTTTCACATTCTGGATTTATTTTAGTGATGTAGCCTGTCAGTCAGTCTATAATCCTGGAGATAGGTGGTCCAAGTGGTTCTGTTGGTGTTACCATTTCCTCTATACTTATCAACTTGCTTCAACCAGTTCTGCAATTTTTCATCTTCCAGTTGTTCTGTCCATACAGGGAGTGGTTCAATTATTAGAGGGCGCCTAAACTGTCCACCTATCCATTCCTGTTTATGTGTATCCATTAGTTTGGATATCAACTTTGCCTTTCTCATGAATAATCTTAGGTTTGTAGGGGTGACCACCTCTCTAAGCTTCTGCTCTGGGGTCAAAATACTCCATCTCCTCTTTTCTACAGCAAGTACAGAATTTACTGAATTAACCATAAAAAGACCAAAGTCAATGGAGCATTCCTGCAAACTTTTCAAGTATAATGGCAACATTCTGGTTACATTTTCAGGATGATAGATAAGGGACCTGAATTGGGTCCGAAGGGCAAAAGGATTGGGACATTCTTTCCTGATGAAGAGATCTATTTTTCAATCCTTTTGGAGATGATCTTCCATCCTTTCGTTCCAAATCTACTAGTTTCTCATTAGGGACATGAATGCCTTAAGCTGGCATTCTCCCACAAAGTGATTAATAATGAAGGCTATATCATTAATACAGAACCCATGCAGGTACAATTCACATAGGAAGTTTTTATCTTCATCATTACTCCTGGTGTAAGCTACCATGAATCCTTCTGCTGTTTCAGTATCCTCAGTTATGTCAGACTGGACTAAGGAGAGTTTCCTTTGCAGTACCCTTTCCTGTAAGAACATTGAATAGCTGGCACTTGGAGGCCTGCAGGATAGAATTTTTGAGGAAAGGGAGGCTATTTGAATGATTTTGCCTTCCAAAGTTGTTATTCTTTCTGCTCTGGCAGTGACTGCCCTTTGTAATTGCAACATCGGCTTGGAGGCCTCAAATTCTCTACACCTTTTCTCCCAATGAAACAGGGCTTTGGGAATGTCAATGGGGATTGGACCCACATAGGCATCTGTTTAAATTTCCTACTCATTGGTTGCCCTTGGGCCAGACAATTCTTGAATATATTCTTCTTGGTCATCCAGCCTGTTATTGGCCCAAGTTAGCTGTTTATCCTGGCTTTGTACCTTTTCAATCAGTGCCGCCATTATTGTGAGGCCGTTGTCTCTAGCCATGGTGAGCTCAGAAACCTTCTGTACTATTTCTTTCTCTTTTTCTTCCATCCATTTGGTTGCCGCACATTTCTGTGCTTCCAACTCTGCCTCTTTCTCCTGGATGATTTTATCCTTGTTTTGGAGGTCTGTTTGGATATTTGCAATAGTTTGTTTCAGCTCCATCTCCACCTCTACTCTGACCTTCTTGAGGTCAGTAATAATCAAATTCTTTCTCCAGAGCATTCTTTTTAAATTTTCAATTTCTTCCATCAATTGTTGTTCTGTTGAAATTTCTATATCCTCTTGGTTAGAGGGATGAGATAGAGTTTCTACCTCTGCTTCTGTGGCTGTTGGCTGATCATCAAGGTTATCCATGGCCATCTGCCCTGTTCCTCCTTCTTATTCATATGTAATTGAATAGCAGGTTCACCATGAACAGAAAAATTTCTAATTAAATCAGTATATAAGGTTTTCAGGTGATAGAACCTTTCACCTTGTTTGGGAAGTCCAAAAATGTGGCTGATAATTGATGAGGAGAGATTGATTTGGTTTCCTCTCACAATTGTCTATTTGTCTCTTAAATTCCTACGGAATTCATCCACAATATCCTCTTGAAACCCTTCGAATTTGTCTAGGAAATCTAACCATCCAGCAGCCCTCAAAATGTTTGATGCAGCTGCATCCTTTAGAAGACCCGTAGTATTTTCTGGCTCAGACTTTTTCTTGACTCCCATTGTTGAATTGATGCCACCTTCTGTGTTTATTCTTTTACCTTCCCAATCTACAGTCTATCTTTCCCTCTTATCTCTGTGGGCTCCGGAGTATGGTTCAAATTGCTCTGTAGACTCCAGAGAGTTGTTTAATTTACCTTATGCTTCAGTCTATTCTAGAGGTTTGAATGAGGGATGCTATCGTTTTCAAGTTGGGCTTATGCAGATGGGTTAAGGGACCAAGGCAGCCATAAATATAGCAGACTGACAAGGCACTTCGGAGGTAAGGTGGCATTAAGGCACAGATGGTGGCATGCTTGGATGTGAAGAAGGAAATGATGGCGAAAGGACGTGTCATCTTGGCAGCTCCCAAAATAGAAAGATGGGACATTTACTAATTAATGATTAATTAAAAATAGATTTACCTGGATTAGTTTTAATGATGAGGCGATGTACATGGAAGAAATGCTGCGCCATTTTTGGAAACTACACGCGTCATGGCAATTGAGCAGCGGCTTGAGATGACATCCACTTCCCACTTGTATGCAACTTGTAGTCATTGCACTGAGTGGTTCAAAAATCCACGCCCTTAGGTGATGTCAGCACCGGCTCGTGAACACTCCTGCAAATGATTATTATTCTAATTTAATTACTCTTCGTGCTAAAGTAGAGGATGAGTCATGATGACCTCATCATATGATTTGTCTACTTTACCACCTGGAGAGGTGGGTCCCTCCCTTATTATGGAGACTGACGGCATTATTAATAGAGTGCCAGAGGTGCTCCTAATTGGAAAGTACCAGAGGTGCTCCTAGTTGAGAACGTTGGAGATGCTCCTTATTAGAAAGTGCTAGAGGTGCTCCCGGTTCAGAAGCACCAGAGATGCATTGGGCCAACTTCTGGCAACTGATCATATCTGGAGCTTAATTATTTTAACTGTCCTGAAGAAGGGAACCACCTTTTTACTGGTTTTCAACTCCCTTGGTCGAGAAAGACAGCCATTTGCTGGTTTTCCATCTTTCTCTATTATTATTTTTTTTATTTTTATTTTTTTTAGAAGGCAGCCATTGCTGGTTTTCAACCTCCCTTTTTTTTCAGAATAATTCAATCCAACACCGTGACAGAGGAGGTATCCCCTGTATCAAAACACAGATTAATCAGAAATTCTTCTTTAATAGATGGTCTTTTGTAGAGCCTGATTCGGTGACCATTTACTAGAAATGTGTCTGTGCTCCCATCAATTGGTTGCAATAATACAATTTCCATTTTCAAACACGTCCTTTATTTGATAAGGACCCAGCTAGTGAGTCTATAATTTCCCTTTGAATTCTTTGAATTTAGAATCATAAAGAAGAACCCAATCTCCTTGTTGAAATGTCCTCCTCTTAATGTGTTGGTCATGCCATTGCTTCCTCTGGTATTGAACCAGTTCTGTTTGTTGAATGGCTTATGTCCGAATCTCATCCAACTCATTGAGCTGAAGAATTCTATTCTATTGAATTATAGACAATGGCAGACCAACATCCAATACAGTTTTAAGTGTCTCGAGTTCAAATTCTATAGATAATATAGGCTTTTTCCCATAAATCAATTCATATGGTAAAAACTTCGTTGTGGACTTCCAAGTGGTGTTGTAAGCCCAAATTGCTTCAGGTAATCTACTAGCCCAATCTTTTCTATTCATTGCCACTGTCCTTGTTAGAATATTCTCAAGTTCTCTATTAGTTACTTCTACCTGCCCATTTGCTTGAGGATGGTAAGGTGAAGATTTTCTATGCGTGACTTGGTATAAATCTGTGAATGTCTTGATTACCTATGAAGTAAACTGAGGTCCTCTATCTGAAACTATTGATCTTGGGGCTCCAAATCTCAAGAAAATTTTATTGTAGAGGAAATCAGCAACTTTTTCTTCTCTTGCAAACTGTAATGCTTGAACCTTAGCCCACTTAGTAACATAGTATGTGCACACTAGAATATACTCCTTGCCTGATGATGGTGGTGAAATTGGTCCCACAAAGTCTAGACCCCATTGCTCAAACGGTTCCATCATGACTTGAGGATGTAGCAGCATTTCCTGGGTAAAGGTTGGCTGCCCCATCCTTTGGCACTGGTCACAGTGCTGCACATATTTCTTTGTGTCCTTATGAAGAGAAGGCCAGTAGTAACCAGCTCCAAGAATCTTGTGGACTGTACTGTGGAAAGAGTAGTGGCCACCAGATGGTTCATCATGACATGCTCTCAACACATCAAAAGTCTCATCAACCTTTAAGCACCTGCGTAGAATGAAATCAGGACCATATTTAAATAGTAAACCATTCAACCATTTGTAGGATAAACTTTCTTTAACTAAACGTTTTCTTTGTTTTGAAGTAAAATGGGATGGATACAAGCCTGTAGCTAAAAAATTAGCTATGTCAGCAAACCAAGTTGTAGTAGTGGATATGGAAAAAAGATGTTCATCTGGGAATTTGTCCTCCACTGGTTGGTCCTCTCCTCCTGTATGCAATCTTGATAAAAAATTAGCAACCAAATTAAACTTCCCTGGATTATCAACTATGGTAATATCAAATTCCTGCACTAGCAATAACCACCTGATGATCCTTGCACCTACTACTGGTTTATTCATTAGGTACTTGATGGCTACATGATTAGTGTGCACAAATATTTTATATCTAGTGATATAATGCCTAAATTTGTTTATAGCATAGATAACTGCCAAGAATTCTTTTTCAGTTGTTGTATAATTTCTTTCTGCAGAGGTAAGGTTTTTGCTAATGTAATAAATGGCATGCATACTCTCTCCTTCCTCCTTTTGTCCTAAAACTACCCCAATGGATTCATTTGAAGCATCAGTTTGTATGTGAAATGGTAAAGTCCAATTAGGTCCCCTTAAGACTGGTGTGACAATAAGCTTCTCCTTCAAAGTTTCAAATGCTGATTGACAGTCTTCTATCCATAGAAATTATGTTTCCTTGTTAAGTAGGGTAAACAGGGGGGCAACTATTCTGCTAAAATTTTCTACGAACCTCCTATAGTAGCCTACATGACCCAGAAAACTTCTGATGTCAGTCTAATTTTTGGGTGAAGGCAACTGTGTGATTACTTCTATCTTGTTCTGATCCACTCTGATCCATTTTTCTGAAATATGGTGTCCCAAAACAATTCCTTCCTCCACCATCATAAAATATTTCTCATGGCTAAGGGACATTCAATTTTTATCATAGCATTTTAGTACTTTTCCAAGGTTTGTGAGAGCTTCCTCAAAGTCATCCCCATACACAGTAAAGTCATCCATATAGACTTCCATGCATTCATTAGCCAGTTTAGCAAAGATAGCTAGAACCAGTCTCTGAAATGTAGCTGGGCATTGCATAGCCCAAAGGGAAGAACTTTGTAAGCAAAGGTTCCCCAAGAGCATGTGAAGGTGGTTTTGTCTTAGTCTTTAGGTGCTACTTGAATTTGATTATACCCACTGAATCCATGTAGAAAAGAAAAATACTTTCTCCCAGCAAGGTTGTCCAAAACTTGGTCAATAAATGGTAAGGGAAAGTAGTCCTTTTTTGTGGCCTTGTTGAGTTCTCTATAATCAATACACACCCTCCATTTCCCATTCTTTTTAGGCACAATGACAAGGGGTGAGACCCATTGATTGTCTGAGATTGGATATATAAACCCTGCCTGGAGTAATTTTTCTATTTTAGTTTTGACAATGTCCTTTAAAGTAGGATTCAATCTTCTTTGTGGTTGCCTGATAGGTTTAATATCCTCAGTGTAGATATGATGGGTACAGATCTCAGAAGGTATGCCTTTCATGTCTTGGTATTCCCAGGCAAAAGATGCTAAGTGGGAGACCAAAAGCTGGATAAGTTTTTCTTCCTGACTTGATGTTAACTGAGTATTTATATTAAGTGTTTTCCCTGGCAGAATTGTGACCTGTTTTGTGATTTGATCCATAGATGTGGTGGGTCCATACATTGGTGTCATGGTATTGAGAGGACAAGAATGTGGGAGTAACATGTGGAAGGTGGCTAAGTCCCTGTAAAAGGTTTCTCCACAAGGAATAATGTTGGCAAGGGTACAATGAGAAGAAATAAGAAGTTCTCTCTAAGGATCTTGGGCGAGTTCCATCACATCTTTATTGATTAGGATGTGAGTGAAGTCTTCCATTGTATCATAGTATACTTCTTCTTCTAATTCTCCCAGATGTTCCCTAATGGTTACCATAGCTAATGAGGCACTGTTGTCCATGTTCTCTGGTTCATGCACCCATACTCTTCCTGTGTAATGCACCGATGGTTTAGCTAGAGGATACATAGATATTTTCTTTAGATCTATCCCATTAGAAATGACCATATCTCCAGTTTGACAATCAATAGATGCTGCTGCAGTAGCCAGCCATGGTCTTCCTAAAATCAACGGATAAGCATTTCTTTGGTTTCTAGGTTCTAGTATTAAGAAATCCACTGGGAATTCCCATGAATCTATCACAACAGGTACATCAGTGATTACTCCTTTTGGAATAGCTACTGATTGATCAGCAAGTTGAAGAATTATAGTTGTGGATTGGATACCTGATAGAGCTAACCTGTCCATTGTATGAACTATCATCACATTAATTGTTGCTCCTAAATCAACCAGAACATTTGAAATTTCTACCTCCGAGATGAAAACAGTTATGACAGGATTTCCAAGGTCTCCATATTTTGGGAGGAGAATTTCTCCCATCAATAGATCCACTACTTTTCCTTCCACCTGTATTGTGGAGGGAAAATTTCTTTCTGCCCTGTGTTTTGATACAATACTATTTAATGAACTGATTTAGTTCCGATACATCTCTAATTGCCTGGAGAAGAGGAATTGCAATGTTTAGCTGCTTGATTTCTTGTAAAAGTTCTGATTCCTGATTGGTTTGGATTTTTTTTTGTAGAATCTTTCTCTGGGGAGCATTCTGTTTAAGTCATTCTAGGTATGGTGCTAGCTTTTCCATCTCCGGAGCATCTCCAGAGCTCTTATCAGAATTGTGATCTAGACTGTTCTTCGAAGCCAACCTTTTAGGAGTAACTCTGGAGTTGTCTAAGGATGATTTTTCTAGCACTTTTTCGTTAGTAATCTCCTCTGGGGGTTGATTGGATGGATTTTCAAGTTCCTCATCATTGGTTATTTCAACTATAGTTGGAGGAGAAGGTCTTGGGAATGCTTTCCCAGAATGCAGCTGGAGATTATTTGAATATATAGCATTAATTCCAGCCATATTTTCTTTCTCTGTCATGTAGACAGCTGCTCCCTATTTATTCCATGGGTTTGGTATAGGCTAAGCTAGTAAAGGTGGTTGACTAACTGGTTCATTTTGTGTTTGACTCTGTGTGTTGGAGGATCTAGTTAGTAAAGTCGGCTGTTGAGGTTGGAAATGTCTAGGTTGTCCTTGGTATTGTTGATGATATCCCTGTTGAGGACCCCATTGAGGTTGCATGTTCTGTGATCCAAACTGTGGTGGCCACTGTTGATTTCCCCAAGGCTGATTTTGCTAGCTTTGGTTTTGCCAATGTTGACTTGGCCAATCCTGCTGTCCCTAAGGAGGATTATTTTGAGGGCTATGCCAAGTTGGATTCCACTGATTATTTCCCCAATTAGAAGGACCTTTGTAAGAAGACTCGTTTGGATACTGATTATAAGGGAAATTTCTGGTTTGTTTTTGTCCCACATAGTTCAACTCCTCTTCTATCATAGTATTCTTTCTACTCAATCTTTTCAAGGCTGGAAGTTGACTACACTGACTGGTAGGATGTTCCCTATCACAGAACTAACAAATCTCTGATTTGTCCAAGGGGCATTCTCTCAACAGGTGTTTGTTTCTACACCTAGAACAATAGACGAAGAGTAGTTCAATTGCTCTGTTTTGATCAGTTGTTCTAGGTTTTGCTTGAATCCCATCCAATGTGGTATTTAGTTGGACCAGAATGTCTGTTTTTAGATTTGTAATTTCCTCCATCAACTGTCCTATTTCATTTTTCCCTTTAAAAGTTTTGGATGACCTTACTCCATCTTGGGTTCTGGAATAGTTCTTGCAGAGTTCCTCTATATCAGGTATTTCTATTTTGTTAATGTTCCCTTTTCCCATTAGGTCCAGTGCCTATTTTGATTCTTTATCCAATCCTTTTATAAATAGGGTTCTGGTCAAGGAGTGATCCACTGGATTGCCATACCTTCTCAAGGCAAAATTAAACCTATCCACATAGTCTTCTAAGGATTCTTCCTCCCCCTGCCTAATTTTAAACAATTCTTCATTTTTATTACTGGATCTGTAATAATCTTGGTATTTTTTCAAAAACTCTATTTCCATTTGATCCCAAGAACAGATAGAATCCTGGGGTAAACCCATAAACCATCTCATTGTAGAATCTTTCAGGGTTGAAGGGAACAGTTTGAGTTTCTGGTTATCTGATCCATAATCATAAGTTTGGTAGACTACTTTGAATTCAAACAAGAACTGATCTGGATCCTCAGAAGAAAGTCCTCTAAAATTTGGCAGATGTGCTGGTGAGATATTCTTCATAGGAGCATTGTCTCCAACAGCCAAAATAATAGGATAAGAGAAGGTTCTTGGAGCCTAATTTTCCCCTTCCCCATGATTATCATTTTCCATGTTTAGTACTGGTTCTTCTTCCTGAGGTTCTAGGAAATTAGGTTCTACCAAAGGATCTGCCTCAACTTTTTGTTGTAATTCCTAGATATAATTGGCAAGTGGAATGTCTGGAAGATCTAAGGGATTGTTGTTTTGAAGTGCAGGTTCCAAATTAAGATCTAGGTTTCCTTATTCAACAAGATTTTGTACCACCCCATTGCTTTCCCCTATGGTGTGTTGTTGGGGTGCCTACTTAATATATCGTCCTTTTAGATCTCTAGCTCTAACCATACAGGTCTATTCTAAAAACTATTTTAACTCAATGTCCCTAATTAACACAAACTTATCCCTGACAACGACACCAAAAATGACAAGGTATCGCTGTACCTCATCATTTAATCTATTTTCATATGTCAAAGAACTAGGGTTGTGTCCACGGTTGTCTACAACTAGGGATTCTATAGTTACCAGTTTATAGCTAGTCCTAATTTTTAAAAGAAAGATTAATCTATCTGCTTGTTGAATAAATGTAATGAATGCTGGAAAATAGAATAAAATAGGAAACATACTCAAAGCAAAGAAACAATAACATGCATCTATCTATTAAAACAGGAAACACTTTTATAAGAGAAAACTGAAACAATAAAACAGTGGTACTAGCCTCTTACCTAAGTGGTGAGAGTGGGCCCTTTCTCCACACCCTTGAGGCTGAAGGCTATAGCAGGAAATCAGCACAAAAGATGATCACAACTAAATTGAGTCCAATTCATTCATTTCTGCATTCATGAAAATATGGCTATAACAGAACTGAGATCTCTGAGAGTCAGAATAATTTTATCATTGTCCATTTTCTACTATTTATGAGAGTATATATAAAAATGAGTGATGATATATCACTGAACTTATCTACCAGTCTTTCTATGAGATGACACCATCTCTTTATTGTACTTAACTATCTAACTTATGAAAAATCACCATGCAAGAAAGGTAGACTTGAGTGGAACAGAAGTCCACTCAGAAGTCTAAGTTTAAGTCTTAATACACTTGGGCATCAAAGCCCTGAAAATAAGGATATTGGATTAGTTCAGTTCGTAACTCATGCAAAATCTTTGAAAAGATAAAACTTCAGCAGTTTAACTAATAGTTGACCCTACACCACTCAGGTGATGCTTTGAGTGAAGTGAGGGGTATTAAGATTGCTGTTGAGAGTGTCTGGTCGGCAGCTTTGCTTGGAAACATGCCCTGCTCTTAGGAGGCACTGGAGATAGTTGTTCTTGTCTGCAGCTCCGGAGATATTCCAGACTCTTGCAGAGCTCTAGAGAGGCATTCCCCATATCTTCAAAACTTCAGGTGTCATGGTTCTTTGGTATTGTCTCTGGAGATCATTGAAGACGATCTCCGGAGATGCATAAAATCGCTGTTCCTGGCATCTACACCTGTTGATTCAAAAAGAGAGAGAAGTTCTACATTTTTCCATCAATCCCACGCACATTAGTCACTTAATCAGAAATTTTAATCTTAAGTAATCTATCTTAATTAATCACAAAATAGAACGATCTTACTAACTTATTTGGGTGCAAACACTAGGAAGATGAACTGAGAGAGGGGAAAAAGAGAGGCAAAAAGATGTATTTCATGAGTGCAATTTGGCACTCATCAATGGCAAGGTATTTTCCAGATTCAAGAATTTACTTAATGCTGTGGAAGGATGGGAAAAAGAATTATTTCTCTGCCACCATGGTGAAAAGTTGGAAATTGCATTTGGTTTGTTAAAAATGTCCCATGGAACAACTATTAGAGTTGTTAAGAATCTTCGAGTATGTGCTAATTGCCACACTGCAACAAAATTTATCTCCTAGATTGTCACAAGAGAAATTGCTGTGAGATGTGAACCCTTTCCATCATCTTAAACAGGGACAATGTTCTTGTGGAGATTATTGATGATGCTAAATGAAGCAATCTAAAAAATAGGCTTACACTATAATAATGTGCACCATGTTAGATTTCTAACTAGCGGGTGTAAATCCCAACTCCTCAACCTTTGCCAACATCATCCTTGCCTATGCACAAATTGAAGCTTTGGATAAGGAAATGGACATCCATCAAAGCATAATTGGAAGTGGATTTTTGTCAGATGTTTAGTTGCAAGTGCCACTTCCGATCATGAAAGCCTTCACAAAGACTTATGCACAAAATTCAATAAAGAAGAATATAATTTAATCACAAATTTTCTCGTGAATGATTTCAAATTGTAATCAATTTCTTTGTAGCTTATAATGTGTGGATAAGAATTGACGTTCCTTGTAGTTTCCTATGTCATTAATTAAAAGGAATCTAGATTTATACATTCATCTTAGATGCATTTGTACAGTTGAAGCATGTTGTTTTAAATCCTTTACACGAGCTTTCCATGGGTTAACCTATGATAACATGTCTCCTAGCAACATAATGGAAATCCTTTCAAGGGGTTGTTAAATACCACCAATCCAGGTTAATTTATGATGAGTTGTGTGCATAAAATTGATTAGATAGATTACACAAAGGAAAAGTTTATTTTCCTCTACAACTATATATGTATGTATTTATTTTCCTCTATAACCGTGTGTGTGTATTCAAACATTTGTTTTGTTAGATAGGCCCCATTTGCTCAATGGGCAATATATGCCTCTGTTGCTCCTTTCATCATTTCAGAATTCAATCCAAAATGGGGGACTGGAATTAGAAAATGAATGAGCTCCTCTTACCTTTTCCAGCATCCTCTCTACCTGTATCAAAAAGGTAATCTTTGGAACAAGGTATGGACATCCATCAAGGCATAATAGAAGGCAGATTTTTGTCAGATATTATAGTTGGAAATGCTATGATACACATATATGAAAAATGTGGAAGCATAGACAAGGCACACAAACTGTTTAATAGAATGCCTCAAAGAGATGTCATCTCATGGAATGCAATGATTGCAAGATTACACAAAATGGATTTGTTGAACAGGCTTTAGAAACTTTCAAGAAAATGTAATTGTCAGTTGTAAATCCAAATTCTGCAACCTTTGCCAGCATCCTCCCTACCTGTGCCCAAATGGGAACTTTGGAATAGGGTATGTACATCCTTCAAAGCATAATGGTAGGGGGATTCTTGTGAGATATTATAGTTTGAAATGCTCTCATAGACATGTATGCAAAATATGGAATCATAGACAAAAAATGTGAACTGTTTGACAAAATTCCTCAAAGAGATGTCATCTCATGGAATGCAATGATTGCAGGATATGCACAAATTGGATTTTGCAAGGACACTCTCAAAATCTTTGAATTAATTAAGGACTCTAGAACATATCCTAATATTGTAAGCTTTGCTTGTATTCTAGGTGCATGTAGCCATGCAGGTTTAGTGGATGAGAGCTGTACATACTTCAATCACATGTGTAACCCTTATTGCATTACACCTACGGTTGATCATTATGTGTGCATGGTTGACCTCCTTTCAAGTGCTAGCTATCTTGAAGACACCCTAAACTTTATCATTGAGATACATGTTAAATCTGTTTTGGTTGTATGGATGTGCTTTCTTGGCACATGTAGATCACATATGAATATAGGTTTAGGAGTATTTACAGTAACGTTGCTTTATTATTTGGATCTTAAAAATGTTACACAACTCAAGTTCTTATCTCAAACATCTATCTAGAAGTGGGTAGGTGTGGTGAGGTAAGGAGATTGATAAAAGATAGAGGAATTAAAAAAATCCCCGGATGCAGTTGGATTGAAGGGCATAAAATGGTACATGCTTTTTGTGTAGGAGACAGATCACATCCATAGACAAAGGAGACCTATGCAAAGTTGGAGAAATTGGCTTGGAAGATGAAGGCGGCAAGGTATTTTCCATATTCAAGAATTTATTTAATGCTATGGAAGGATGGGAAAAAGAATTATTTCACTGCCACCATGGTGAAAAGTTGGCAATTGCATTTGGTTTGTTAAACATGCCCCATGGAACAACTATTAACATCAATACCACACACACCATCAATATCATACCAGGTGTTATATATCATGTCTCATAATCTCTTCCTTTTTCATTAAACAGATTGTATTTGTAACTAAAACAATTGAACTGTGCAAAATAATTTTTCTTTGAACAAGTAAGTAATAGAGTAATGTGGTTGAATGATGCCATTTGAGCAACTGGTTTGAGATCATTACAAAAGTTAACCCATAGGGTTGCAATAAACTTCTAACTGTCCATTATAACCACTTCAAGATCTTTGCAAGAACCCTAGTGTCGAGTCATGTG
This sequence comes from Cunninghamia lanceolata, assembly GCA_027924645.1. NCBI lineage: Eukaryota > Viridiplantae > Streptophyta > Pinopsida > Cupressales > Cupressaceae > Cunninghamia > Cunninghamia lanceolata. The sequence continues at coordinate 791,973 of BSBN01000828.1, forward strand.
GGTGTTGCCTTTTGTAAACCCTAACCAAAGTAAGAGTAAACACAACCTTCTTGAATACCATCAATGTTAAAACAAACTATTACTGTTACTAGAAACCTTAACTGCTTTTCAATAAAAAGGATAAGTGAAGAATATGAAACAACAAACCCCAACTCGAAGTCAAGGACTTCATAACAGAAACCCATATAAAATTTAAAGTAAAACTTCCATATGAAACCACAAAAGGAAACGTATCACCTGAAGATGCCAATAATCGAAACATTTTGTTGTGACTTTGAGTTCTAAGAGACCAAAAAATAACTGTCAAGCTCACCTCAATTTTTTTCTACTACTCACTGTCGCTAAGCATTGTAAAATCACAAAAAATTGGCACCATGATTACAAGATCTTCAACCTTTTGGAAGTTGTTATAACCCTATGTTGAGAGACTTCATGTCTCAAAGTTTGACCATTGAAAATGAACTCAAAACAAACTTTTTCCAATGTATACATTATCCACCAAGATATCCAGTATGTCCTAATATGGCCGGTAACAATGAACCATTAACACAAACTTTTTACCTGTTAAACATGCCTGACACCTGCTTGGTAGGTTATTAACTTGAGTGACCCGAAATGCCTTTGTTTATAATGATTTTTCAATCCAAAAACAATTTAATCTTTCATAAATCAAATAGCCATATGATGCCTTCTTCTAACTTTGGAGTTAGATAAAATAAGAACCTCCTTCATACAAGATATGACACTGGGAGATAAACAAATGAGATCATATCGATGATGACACATGAAATAAAGCAAGTATAACCTTTGCTTTGTATCCCTTTGAGATTAATCAATCTTTTCAAGTTAACTAAAAAAAGAACCTTTTCATATCAATGATGACCTTGATGACTAATGTTTGCATATTGGATCAAGTGAAGATAATCAAGTGCTTTAGTCAACTTAGATGAAACATGATTATGCCCTTGCACTATCATATGACAACAAATGTCATAATGCCAATTGTAACAAGATTGCAAAACAACCACATGATAATGGCATGTCTAGACCAATATAAATCATTGATCAATAAATTGATCAATATAAATAATCCAAGAATGTAACATTTCAAAGCATCAACTGTATGTATACCAAACATGTTGTCCCCTTATGTTGTCTCAAACATCGATGTCAGTATCACTCACAACACATAAAATATAGGCTGCCTTTATAACCAAGCCAAAGGATCTTAATGAATACCACACATGTATGCAAAACATGTATCACCTAAAATGTATGTCACATGTAGAAATGTGGTAAACCAAACTAACCATGTCTTCCATATGTAGAATACCTGAGTACTTGCCAATACTATAAACCCTTGACATCAATGCTGAAATCAATGTCAAAGAGGGCAACAAGATTAGGGTTTTGAGCCTTTCCAAGTTAGGGTTTACTTTTAGGGTTTCAAACAACACATGGGCGCGAAAATGAAATAGAGGTGGGTGCCAAAAAGTGAAAGTGAAATGAAATATGTATAATTTTGGCGCCCATATGGTTAAAATAGGTTAGGGATTATTAAATATATTATAATATTATATTATTGTATAATATTATATAATATAAATATTATATTATATTATATTATATTATTATATAATATATATAATAATAATATAATATGTATTATAATATATAATATATATTACATTATATAATATCATATTATATTATAATATATTATATTATATAATATAATATATTAAATTATATTGTATTGTAATATAATATATTATTATATTATATTATATTATAATACAACCTACTCCCTCAATTCGAAATATTTTTTTAATTATCCACTTTAATATCATTTTGTCTAATTTTTATTTGTGTGACTAATTATTTAGTTGTGTTTTTTACTAGTGATGACCAAATTAGTCATTTATAGCTGTGTTGCAAAAAATTTTGGTCACGTGACTAAAAGTTTTAGTCACCTGGTCATTTATTTGCCATATTTCTACTAGTGATGTTGTAGGTATGTATATATATATTTTTAAACTATTTTGGTATTAAATGAAATTGTTTGTAACTTCACATGACAATTTAAGTCTACAAAAGCTTTTAATTGGTTAAGCCAACAGCATATTAAACGTAACATAAAATTTATGTGGAATTTCTATGAGAGTGGACATGGAAAAGGAGAGCATGATGGAGCTGGAGCATGTGTGAAGCGTGCACTTTGACAACATCAACTTGGAGGTAACACCATATTGACTAGATTTATTTAAATTCTTATATTTTAAATGAACTTAAACCTGTTAGGGAAAATGTCTCAATATATTGCATGTGTTGAGAAGTGGAAGCTTACCATTATGCAATAGTGGTTTTTATATATCCAATGTTGTAGATTTTCAATATTGAGTGTTGGATTTTTTAAAAAATCTAATTATGTTTTTTGAGATCATCTTTTCGTTTCAACTACAAAACCTCTTAACCTAACATTTCACCAACATGAACTTGTAGGTAATGCCCTCAGGAATGCAAATGAAATTGTTGAACGGTGCAAAAGTCATTTGGTCATCCATGACTCAATATACAACACGTGCTATTTTTGGGAAGTTATAGGTGCATAATTTTTTTTTTTAATTTCAATGTGTACATGAATTGAATTTTCAATTTTATACACTTTTTAATTGGATGTTTGAAATTTACAGATATTGATCAATCAACTCTTACTAATTGTCAACAATTAATGGTATTAGAAGTTTGCATCAAATCATGATAGTAGGACATAGCAGGCCTCTTGTAATTCAAGCGAGAGAAAAATCATGTTTTTTTGTTGATTGCATTGAGAACAATTTAAATACTCTACAATGTGAGAATATTAGAGGTGTGTATGTTTCAGAATGGGAAATAAAACAATTAGTGGCTACATCAGACCCTTTTGAATATAATGACATTGTAGATGTCTATGATCCTTTGTATTCAACTGATTGTGAACATGTATCAGATTTAGTTCTTATAGGTAAATTTTAAATTTTATATTGAATTTTAACTTGTATAATTGATTTATATTCTACCTAAGTTGAGCATGATTTACTACATGGTATGTACAGAAGATATTTTTGTTGTTCTTGCAGATCTTGATAATACATAAGGTGTAGATTACTATCTACTAAGATCTACGCAACCAAAATACAAATTGTCAGAATCAATGCCAGATGGTGATGGACAAGAGTATCCTACTGGATCAATGGTTGTTGAAGGCACATACTATCAACAAAATAAGATAGATACAAATGGTATTATATTTATTGATTATATGTCAGGTCAAAAGGTTCTACATTATAGTTACTTAGTTATAGCAACACGAATAAATCTTGAAACTTTACCAAAAAGAGGACGTGTCAAACAAAGGTGGAGGTTGCCTATTGAAGATCATGAAAAGATTTTAGAGATAATAAAAGATAGAGAGGATCCATATTATATGTACCGAGAACTTTAAGCTATTTTTGTACATATATATTTTCTATGACAATATATATATGTATGTAACATTTGGACCTAAATTTGAAAATCTTTTTATTTTATGTTGAATTCAAATAATTTCATTCAATGTGGTGATCTAGTAGCCCATGAAGATGAATCAAATGTGGTGATCTAGTAATTGTGTTTAATGAAGAAGTCATACTTAAATTATTTCATCAAATGTTATTAGATCCAACAAAATTTGTAAGTTTTAATTTTATTATCTAATTAAGTTTGTTTAACACTAGCTATTTACTAGGTACAACATGGTACTAGTAGATTTGTTTATCGGATCCCACCTCTATAAAATCACACAACGATTAATTTAATATAGTCCCATGTGTAGTTTAGATCTTTGTCCAAAATCCATCATATGCTCCACAATATATGTTAACACATTTTTTTTATTCTAATTAGATTGAATTTATATGAATCATAGAATATTCATCATTACAAACAACAAATTTAAATAAAAAGAAAAGAAATTATAATCCTTCTTTCACAATTTATATATTTTTGTCTTAGCAAGTGGATAAATTCAAATATGATTTTTACTTTTTCTTAATCATCCAATTAGATAGGTCATCAATTAATTGTAGCCCGCATGTTTCATTTTCTTACATTTGGGTGGACCCCTAATTTAAATCCTATCCTAGTTCTTGGTGAATATACGAAAATTTAAATTTGAAAACATAAATCCTAAAAAATATTAGACATCCTAGTTAATTGAGTCAAATAAATGGCCTAGGTTGGGATATCTTCTAGGAAGAATCAAAATAATAATAAAAATCATCCCTTAATATGAGTTCCTACTTGCGAAATTTAATATAAAAACATTCTAGGTTCATAATAAACTCATTAGAAACTATAAATTTGAATTATTTAAGAATTTAAGATACCAAAGTTCATAAGGGAGAGCAAGGAAAAGATATTTATTCTATTTTTCAAGAGGGTTATACTCTTCTTGAAGAGGGTGTAGTTTTAGAGAATTGGTCAATTTTTCATTTGGAGCCTAATTTAAAAATTTGAAAGGTAAAGTCTATGAATATTCATTTATTTCTATACATTCCTCATTTATTGCATTCTATCCTCTTCCCATTCACACTTATTCCCATATATTTGTCATCTTCATATCATTCATTACACCTATGTCTGCACCTATCCCCATACATGTTTATTCAATGTCTTGAGATTTGCACTTTTATGCTAAGGGTCATTCTTGAGCCACTTGAGATTAACCCCAAGTTTAAATTTAAATTTTTTGAATTCTTGCCTCTTCCTACTAGTCATTATGGGCCAACTAAACAAATGTTTGTGCAACCTCTTCCTATGTGCTTGTATTTTAAGGACATCAATGTGCAATTAATTCAAAGGTTGGTTTAAGGAGAAATTATTCTAGGAACATTTCAATTTGGAGCCTAAAAAGAACATTTCTACGAATTAGAATCTTCATCATAATCACATATCCATCTACATGCTTCAGAATGTTCTCTTCAATTATTTTCTTAGAATCGTAAAGTTGATCAGGTGTAGGAGCATCCCCAACATATAAGAACTTTTTCATCAAACAAAAACTTCCTTTATGTTTATTTGTGTTGTGCTTAGTTCTTTAGTAGTCATTTTGGTTTATTGCAATTAGATTTTATAACTAAAGTTATTAGTTTATGTGCCTAAAGTAGTAAAATAGAATCAATTGTATGGTAATGCATATGCAACAAGTTATCATGAGATTTTTATCTAGAAAACCATCAAAGTATTTAGAGCATGTTCACTTGTCTATTTTTTATTTCATGTTATATCATATGACATGGCTTCCCATATCAACTAACGCAGGTCTATGAGTTGTGTGTCATTTATTTAAGATTTGTGTCAATAGTTTAATTTAATTTATGGTATTATTGGTCCTAAGGTGGTTCATGTCTAGAGTTGCATTGAGATTAGAGTTGTATTTCTTACTTCATCTAAAGAGAAGGCCATTTACATGTTTTTAAGATATGTGTCTAACTCCAAGATGATGTTCATGGAGAAATAATAAAATATTGGTCCCATGATGCTTATCTAAAGTGCATGGGGATCCATATACTATAATGGGAAGGAGAGAGAGCGAATCAAATTTGAGTCCAACAGTAGAGAGAAGAGCTATTGAAGATCAATTAGCTCAAAGAGTTTTTTTAATTTCAAGTTGCACTCTTGTTAAGCATTTAATTTCTAAATTGTAATTTAAGAATGAGCTCTAAATCTAATTGTAAACCCTAGAGGTATATGTTTTTGATGTAATTTGAGACTATCGAATGATGAAGTATTGATTTAGTTTTATACATATTCATATGCCTAAGCTTTTGCACAAGACATTAATGGTCAATGAATAGATGAAATAATATTTCATGTTGTGATTGCAGCATTAACATGTCATAATTACATGTGAACTCACAAGGATTACTATGACATGACACAATCATAGACAAAGATTACATAGTTAGTGCACTAAGCATGCCTACATAAGCAAAAGAATGACTTAGTACCAAGAAAATACCATGACAAACCTATAGAAGGTTCTATCTAAGTTCACTCTAACCTTGAAGATTAGGTACTAGACCACAATCATCATCACACATGAATGAGAAGGATAGGGTGAGACTAGTAAAACAACTCATCCCTCAAACCCAAACTATTCAAAACACACATCCACAACAAGGTGGAAACAATATCCAAACCTTAGGTTCACTCACTTTAGAGGTAGGATAATCAAGATTTCCAAGATCTCACCAAACCACACAATTGCTAGTCAACCTCACAGCATGATTCAACTTCTAATGAAAAAAGAGGAATAAAACATGTAAGGTAATTAAATTACTAACAAACCAAGAAGATGGGCATCTAGGGAGACCCTAGGGAACAACTTGTAAACCTTTAGGAAATATTTTTAAAAAATGTTCAAAAGTGATCACTATATCTAAATCATCCCTATTGGGGCTAGATCACCTTTATTGTCAGTCCAAGTCACCTAAGTGATTCGCCATATCATCCCTATTGTAGACAAACAATTTCAAATAGAAAACATGGCTAAAGAGAATAGTGAGGTTCCTGAAAATATAAAAATTGGTTCCAAGGTCAACCCAAGGATCTACAAATAGAATAAAGACACAAATAACTTACAATACTAATTACAACCTTACAAGAAAAGTCAAGGTTACAAAACCTATGACAAGAGAAGGACTAAGCCTAAGAAAGCCTAAAGAAACTAGAAAGTAACATGATGTAACTTTCAACAAGTTTCTAAACATATCTCTACTGAATAGCTCTGCAACCTCCTGCCTACTACATTTTCCCACTTGCTTTTGAATTTGATGGTGGATGGTGACCTGGGCAAGCCTCCGGACTTGCTGGTGCGGGGTTCCTCAGGGGTACTTTGGGGAGTGGGTCTATCCCCTGCGATTCAGAAGGATCAGAGGAACCTGTGGGTCACGTGTTTTGTGAGGGGGATGAAGATTCCTTTCTTCACATGCTTCGTAATGAGGTTTTGGGCCCCAATGCCTGGAAAAAGGCCCTGGCTGGGGAGAAAGTGATGGCTTGTGCGGTTTCCCCAACCTTGAGTGAGGTGGACGGCATTCTTGAGCTTGAGCTTTTGGGTGTCGTGATGGATAGGGTTGTCTCCTCGATGGAAAATGCTCTGGTCAGAAATTTTTTTTCCTTCAGACCTAACATTGACACAGTCAGAAAATGGGTGAACACTAAGTGGAGGGTTAAAGGAAGTGTGACTATTTATGCTATGAATAGTGGGATGTTTCTATTTAAATTCACGGCTAGAGAAGATCTTACAACAGTTCTAGCAAGAGGACCCTGGATGCTTGGGAAACATAGTTTGTCCCTATGTAAGTGGAAACCTAGATTTGATAGTGCTGCTAATCTGAATAAAGTCGCTCCAGTTTGGATTAGACTCTTGGGCCTTCCTCTAGAGTTCTGGGATGAAGAAATCTTCATGTGGATTGCTAACTCACTCGGTCACTTCATCACCCTGGATGGTACAACTAGAAACAAATCAAGGTTAGTATTTGCCAAAATTTGTGTAAGCGTTGATGTAAAAAAAATTCTCCCTAATAACACCACTCTTAAGTCCAAGTATGGTCAATGGATTCAACCTATCTTATATGAAAATTTCATGATCTATTGTCAAAACTATAACAAAAAAGGTCACTTAGCTCCACAATGTAAAGTTAAACCCTCCCACTCAAAGGAAGCTTAGTCTACAGTGGATGTGGAGGACTACCCTTTCAAGGAAGACCTATTGAATATGATCAAATCTCCTATCAAAGATAAATCTACTATTGTTATTGAACATAATACTTAGTCTCTCAATGTGGAGTCTAATGGGCAGTCCCCTGATGATACCCTGAGATCCTCCCCTATTTCAGGTATCATCAGTGGAATGGCCTCCCTACCTTTAAGTCTTGAAGATGGGGAAATCCCTTTGGATGACCCCCCAGAAGAACAAGCTACTTCTGAGGTCATGCTTCCCTTGGAGGCCCCTATCCCTATCCCGGCTAGGTCAAACACTCATATGGTAGCAGAGATTGGAAAGGGTTCCCCCTCCAATAAAACTATGACACTTACCCCTGGTGCTGAGTCTAGTGCTGTTGGCTCAGAGAGGTAGAGTACGATCAAAAAGAAGGGTAGAGGCCCAAGAAAGAAAGTGATGGATGTGGGTGCTGACACTAAGCAAGTTCACCCGTCTTTTAGAGAAATAAGACAAAAGGTGGTTAATAAGGACATTGCTATGGGCAGATAGAAGACATTGGAGTTGGGCTCCAAGAAAAGCCTGATTAAATGAAAATCTTGTCATGGAATATTAGGGGGCTTAATAACCCTCATAAGTAGTTTTTGGTTAAGAACTATATTTTTGAAAATAGAACTGACATTTTGTTTCTCCAAGAAGTCAAAATAAAAAATGAGGGTTTCCAATTGATTGCCAGAAGCCTTTGGATGAATTCTGAACATTTAGGTAGTGATGCTTGTGGGCCGCTAGGAGGTATTATCAACATGTGGAATAGTAGTACTATCAAAGGAAGGATGATTGAGAAAAACAAAAACTTTTTGGCTACCAGGATGGAGACTGACAACTTTTCTTGGAACCTAATTAACATCTATGCTCTGAATCAGAGAGGCCAGAGATGGGAGCTACGGGATACCCTATCTACACTCATATCTAGAGATCTAGATAATTGATGGGAGATTTTAATACCCCTCTCTTCCCTTTAGAAAAGAGGGGAGGGACTATGGACTTTACTAACAGTATGCTGGACTTGAATGATTTCTTAAACAAAGGACTAATGGATATGGAACCACAAGGTAGCACGTTTACATGGTCAAATCAGAGAAAAGGCATGAACCTGATTCAAGTTAGATTAGATAGGGTTGGGATTTTAGCTAGATGGAAATTTTTAAGCTCATATTCCCTTGATGTTTTACCCCAAGCTACTTCTGATCATAATCTGCTACTCTTATCCTAGAATGGTAGAAACAATAAGGGCCCCTTCCCTTTCAGGTTTGAATTAATGTGGACAAAACATCAGTAATTCAAAGATTTGCTGACAAAATGGTGGAATATTGACATTTAGGGTACGCCTATGTTTTGCATGACTCAGAAGCTAATAATGGTCAAGAAGAAGGTCAGAGGCTAGAATAAATTCAACTTTGGAAACATATTTGAGGAAAAGAGAAGGATCAATCTGAGGCTAAAAGAGCTACAAAAAAGGTTAGAAGAGGGAGATATTACTGAAGCCAAAGCCAGGGAAGAAGAGATGGTGAGAAAGGAATGGAAGGATCTACTAGGAAAAGAGGAAATATTTTGGAAGCAAAAGTTGAGGATACAATGGATGAAAGAGGGAGACAGGAATACTTCATTTTTCTGTCAATCCACGATGAGGCACAGGAAAAGGAACAATATTACTAAGTTGCTGGATGGTAGAGGTGTTTTGGTTGAAAATGATCTGCAGATTGGGGAAGTGGCAATGGCCTATTTCCAAAATTTCCTTGAAGCAAAAAATAGTCGCATTAGTCAGCAACTTATTGATATCATTCCTACCCTCATGAATGAGGATGACAATGCTCAACTGGGAAAAGGTATAAATGAGGAAGAGGTCTGGGCCAGCCTCTTTTCTATGGGTTCTTTCAAAGCCCCTAGACATGATGGTTTCCCTCCTACTTTCTTTCAAGAATGTTGGGAAATTGTTGGGAAAGATGTTACAGAAGCTGCTAGAGATTTCTTTAAATCGGGTAAGTTGCTAAAACAACTAAACCACACCATTGCTTTTATCACCCAAAAGTAAGAGTTTATGTGTATGGGAGATTTTAGACCCATAAGTCTTTGTAATACGATGTACAAGATCTTCTCAAAAATCATGGTCTTGAGACTCCAACCTATTCTTGAGAAGCTGATCAGCAGCTGTCAAAAAGGCTTTGTTCCAAGCAGACAGATCACTGATGTTGCAATCACTACTCATGAAATCATACATTCCATGGAAAAATGCAAAGGCGCAGGCATGGCTTTCAAACTTGATATATCTAAAGCCTACAACAGAGTAAGCTGGGAGTTCCTCTTCACAATTTTGATAAAACTGGGATTCCAAGATAAAGTTTTGCAACTAATCAGAACCTATGTTACTTCTGTTAGTTACTCTATTCTGGTTAGTGGCATACCGAGAGGTTTTTTCAATGCAGGTAGAGGTCTAATGCAGGGTGACCCCCTATCCCCATACCTCTTCATTCTTGTGGTTGAATCTTTGTGTAGGGGGTTTACTTCTCTGCTTCACTCCAAAATCATCCAAGGGGTTAAACTTGCTTCAACAGCTGATCCAGTGGTCATCCAGCAATTTTTTGATGACACTATCCTTTTCAGTGCTGCTTCTGTGGTGGAAGCTAGGAATTGGAAAAAAGTACTGCAAGAGTACACCATTTCAGCTGGCCAATGCATCAACTTTGATAGGAGCCATATCTACTTCTTCAACACCCTGATGGATTTATAGCAAAAAATCATGAGTATCCTGGGTTGTGCGGTGGTTCTTTCCCTGGAATTTATCTTGGTTTACCTTTCACTATCGGAGATGCCTCCCTGAAATACTGGAACTCCATTATGGAAAGGACACAGAGAAAACTTGTAGTGTGGAAAGGCAAACTGCTGAGTCAAGCTGGTAAGTATCAACTTCTCAAAGCCTCTTTACAAGGAATTCCAATGTACTTCCTAACTCTTTTCAAAATGCTTAAATACCTAACTGCGAGACTTGAAAAGATACAAAGAACTTTTCTTTGGACTGGAATGGAAGACAAAAAGAGACTTGCATTGGTTGCTTGGGATAAAGTTTGTAAACCTAAAGCACAGGGAGGTTTAGGCCGAAGAAAATTGAATCTGCTCAATAAAGCGCTCATAACTAAAGTTGGCCAGAAACTTATTGCTGGGGGAAAGGACTGGGGCAAAATCATGAAAACTAAGTATATGAGGAATTCAACCTTGGAAGACATCCTTCTTTCCCCTAATTTCCTAAGAGGCTCAATCATCTGGAATAATGTTATGAAATGCATGAACTTGCTCCTGAAAGGGAGCAGATGGAAATTGGGGGATGGGGAAACTATAAGATTTTGGAAGGATAGTTGGATTGTGGGTGGACCCCTAAACAAATGCCAAAACATTTAGGAATTGATGAATCTGGCTATTAACCACTTTGGTACCAAAGTGAAGGATTACTTCTAGCTGGGCTATGTTTTGGTTAGGCTGTTAGAGTGCTATCAAAGTAAAGGTGAACTATGTAATGTTGCTGAAGAGATTCAATTGCTCCTAAAAAGTTGCAGAATCCTCCTCTTTCCACAAAATGATAGATTGGTTTGGTAGGAAGACAAGACAGGAAGGTTCACAGTGAAATCTGGTTATAAATTGACTATCCCTCATGACAGTGACAACTTATGGAAGAATGTCTAGAACCATAACCTTGTGCCAAAAATGAATCACTTTTGGTGGGTGGCTATCCAAAATAGAACCCTTACCATTGATAACCTCCAATTAAGGGGATTCTAAATCCCAAATAGATGTATTCTTTGCATGAAAGAGGAGGAGTCTGCTTCTCATATTTTCTTACATTGTGAGTTTGCTTGGGAGGTCTGGAGTATGGCTCTGAACCTCCTTGACATCCCTTGGTACATAAATGGTAACCTTTAGGACCTGGTTAGAGGATGGATCCCCCCTTTTCTAATTCGGTGTACCATGAAGTTTGGAAGCAGGCCCACCCAATTTTACACTGGTGCATGTGGAAGGAAAGAAATAATAGAATTTTTAGAGAAAAATTCAGAAGTCCTAAAGATGTGTTCGAGTCGATTGTTAGACTGCTGTAAGACAATGTTAGTAACAGCTCTATAAAAGCTGCTAAAAACCCCCTGATGCTAGAGAAATTAACATTATCAAATGATGGAACATACCCGCAAGCATCTGCAAAGTGGATGACAAAAAGAGAAAGGCCAAAGCCAACACCTTTTGTAATCCTCCTCCTAGTAACTAGTCAAAACTCAACTTTTATGGTGCTGCCAAAGGCAACCCAGGGTTGGCTAGTAGTGGTGGGGTTATAAGATCAGAGAAAGGCTCTTTGATTGCTGCTTTCACTGGGAGCATTGGAGAAAACACTAATAATACTGCTAAAGCTATGGCGCTCCTTTGGGGGCTAAAGATTGCCTTGGCTATAGGTGTTAAAAAATTAATTATGGAGGGTGACTCAATGATTATTTTGGAAGTTGTCAAAGGGAAAGGAAGTGCTGGTTGGCAATTAGAGGATGTCATTAAGGATATAAAGAGCCTTCTTCTAAAGTTTGAAAACAAAGTCCTAATGCACTCCTATAGGGAAGGAAATAAAGATGTGGGTCTTATGGCTAACTTAGGGATCAATATTCATCCCCTAAGATGCTGGAGGAGACTAAGTAACTTACTGAATAACATTATTGATTGTACACAAAGAGAGACCTCAATTTCTCATGATAGGCAAAATGATGATTCTGGGTGATAGAGGCAGTGTTGTGGTAGGCTTCCCCATCGTTTTGGGGAGACATGGCACGAAGGATAGAGGTGGAGAGCCAACGCACTCTTCAAAAATGATGTGGCATAATGATTTTTTTGTGTTCATTGAAACAATCAATGCGAATTATGGGTGGTAGATGAATATGTCTTGTCATCCTACCTGTTAGGGACAGAAGTGGAGCAGCTTGCACGAACTAAGACCTGGCTGCATTTATCATTTGAATGCCATTGAAACTTGGAAAGATGTACATTTTTGGTTAAAGAAAATTAAGTTTATTTTTTTTAACACTTCTAGATTTTTCTTGAGCTTTCGTCATATCCTCTACAACTCTTTTCATAGAAAGTGTATTGTGTTTGTCGGTGGTGAGCTTCTTTGCTTGGTGACTATGAGAGTGAAAATTATGGGGGGTGACAAGGTGAGGATGGAACCCATGAACTGCAACAAGTTCAGGGAAGATCAACATGTGTGGAGCATTTCCTATGAAGGAGGTATCACGGCGTTCATGGAGTCACTAAAGGGATATGACGATAATTTGTCAACCTAGTTTGCTGAGTCATGGGATGGAAAGCGCACGGTGGAAATTAGTGGTGTTAGTTTTGTTGTACTAGAGGCCTCAATTGCAGCTGCTACTAGATTGCTATGTTCGGGTAATAGGCTCAAAAAATAAACCCGCGTCCCAGATATGGAAGGCCTGAAGTTGTTTTACAAGGAGGGGGAGAAACAAGTCAAGGTACAAGGTGATTTTGAGAGAGAGAGCTTGGTTGCACCCTGGAACTGAGTATGTTTCCTAATCATGAAGTATTTTACCCTTGAGGGGAGGTATAGGGTGTTTTATTATTACCACTTTTCTTTTTTAAACTACTTTTAACACAAAACCCTGGTGAATTTCCCTTCTTTTCTATTGTTGAGCCTTGAAACCTCTGTCCTGCATTTCAAGAAAGTTCAGGAGGAAGACCCTATGGCCCTTCCCCTTCATCAAGGTCTTATCTTTCACCTATACTATTATCACCTTACTCTAAATCTTGCTAAAACCCATGCTTCCAAACCTGTGGAGGAAAGCTCAAATGATGATTCTGCAGATAGAGTTCCTTTGAGCACTAGAGTAGCTAAGAAGGCTTTCCTGAAGGTTTCCCAGCCCGCTTCCCCATCTAACCAACCCTTAAGTTGACCCTCAAGACCTCTGTCCAACCCACCTATTTCTAAAACCACTTCCTTAGCCATGTCGGGTGGTCGTAGTCAAACCCAACCCCTAGAAACCCCCCATGATAAGTCTCAAGATGGTGCTATTGAAGGCCTTTGTAATCTGAAAGGCAAGTTCTCAGTGCAGGAAAGTAAGAAGCGCAAAGGTGGTAACCCTTCTAAAACCTCAACTGTTAAAAGAGATGTAGTGTGGAAGATGATAAGAAAGAAGTTGAAGAGCTGCGTAAAAATCAGGGGACCCCGGGGAAAGATGATGTTGTATTGTCAAAGGGGTGGCTTTGGGCAATGATGGTAAGCCTAGAAGGCATTCATTACAGAGGTCATCGCGGTTGGCTTTTGGTCCTCATCAGGGAATAAAGTTAGTGGAGTAGTCTACATCGTCTAAAGGGGAAGAAACTAGGCAAGAGGAGGAAATGAAAGAGAAGGTCACCCCCGAGAAAGAGCAAGAGGGTGCGAGTCATTTTGCATCTATGAATAATTCCTTCTATGACACTAACGAAGAGGACACTAAAGTCCAGGAGACTTTGGACAAAGAAGTTATGAGTGCCAGGAGAGACATGGATTGTAGGAAGCTGGAAGCAGAGCTGGCTGATGTTAAGTCTCGATAGACTGTCATGGAAGATAGGGTGAAGAAGATGATCCAGTTGATGCTGAAAACCTCTCTGAATGTTGCTGATGCCTTCACTACTCTGCAGGTGGATAGGAACAATAACATGGATGTACTGATGAAGGACTAGAAAAACCTCTTTAATTTGTTAACTAATGACTGAAAGGCATTGTTTAGTTAGTTGGTTTTTTGTTTATGCTTTATACTTTCATACTTGTTTAAAAAGACTTGATATATGTTTTGTTAATAGTTTTTGGTTGAACTATTAGTTGGTTGTTTGTCAGCTATTGCTGGCCCTATGCCTTTATTGCTGCCTCTTGGCTTTGTTATCAGGTCCTTCTCCTGGGTTAGCAGCTTATCTTAATAAAAAACATGATGTAACTTTCATGATTCAAGGGATATTTACAAATGGTTTGAATGACAAATTCCATGATGTAAAAGAGCAATATAACTCCTAAACATAATGTAAACTACACAACACCATATTATTGATTCTATCTACAAATAACATTCAAATGATAAAGATATCATATAGCTTCTACTTTTGTTTTGAAACTTCTTAATAAAATTAGATATATTAATCTTATTATCATGATTTCTCTAAACATGTTCAATCCTTCATAAGATAATAAAAAAATTTAACTCAAATAATGACACACATAAATTACAAACACTATTAATGGAAGCTTCAAAATTTCTTCAATTTTCAAAATACAAAATTTCCCAACTCAAAACCCTAATTAGCTTCAAGAATTTAAATATATTACTGTATAAAAAAATGAGACCAAAAATGTTAGATTTTAATTAGAGCTCAATCATTAAAGATATCATATTCAAACCATTTAACATGACAAATCACATTTTAAGAACCACAATATGAAACAATAATGTAAAATGATATATAATGTGAAACCATAAGGTAAAATGTATACATATTGTACAACATAATAATATGAACCATAATGTGAAACCATAATGTAAAATGTATATAACATGTGAAGATCATGATCTAAGAACCATAATGTGACAAACCATGCAATATAAAATGTATAACAAATCATGTGTCTACATGTAAAACAAGTCAAAGAGGAGGATGTCTAATATGACTATGGATAGATCTCTCTCCTGATCCATGTGTAGATCCATGTCCCAATCTCTCTCTCAATCCCTCTCCTAATCCCTGTCTTGATCCCTATCCTGATCTGCCTCCCTACACAAGAAAGTACATAATTTAATTTAATGTACATGTGTTTATATATGTGTAAAGTCATCTTAAAGTTTTGTACTTTCAACATACATGTCTAAATTTATCAAGTAATTTATATGTTATAAATTATGTACCATGCACAAGATCCTCTGCATGCTCCAAATCTCCAAAGTGTGATAAATCCATGTATTGCTAGAAATTTTCAAATACAAGATTTCAATGAATAGTGACAACTACTTTAAAGTCAATTTTATTTAATATATACATGTGAATTTTTAGAATGCAAAATATAAAAATTATTCAAGTACTTGCATTGCATCCTGGAGCACTACCAATCCCACTGATGTCACAAGAATGAATGGTCACATCAGGGACACTTGTATCAAGTAAATGACCAGTGTCAAAGAGAAGTGTGTTATATGTGCCATGTACATCAAGTGTAGCTCGATGCTATGTGGGGGTTGTAGGCTGGTTTGGAATATGCTAGTCCTCTGAAGCTGCCTCACCCCAACCCAATTGTCTACCATAATGTCATCTAATATGATTCGATATAGCATCTAAGGGAATCCCATACTCGTTACTGATAAACTGGAATGTTGATAGTAAATCAACAATGGAAGATGAACACACATTATGTAAAGTGGCATCACTCATATGGGCCACATCTAACGGTGATGGTAGGTCTGCGTGAATGTAGGGGTCATAATTCATAGATGTAGCCTCAATGGGAGGAAGGCCAATCCATGGACGTAATAAGTACGTCCCTACACGATTAGATGACATCTAATCGACCTGAGTAGCAATTGTGGCCATATTGTCAAACAGACAGGATCTATTTAGTGTGACTGCTACATCTCCTATTGCTACTAGTTCCAAACATTTTGGAAGAACCAAAAAGTTTGGACCAACTAATGCCCTCTTGTTGATGGGTGGTGGCAAATCTACATGTCTAAATTGCGGTTTATCAGCAAACCTCCCCTTGCCCTATCCAACATGTGCAGGCATAGATGTGTAATCCACATCTAATCCTAAATGGAACTCAACATATAATTGTATGCAAAAATAAAGTGGTAACTCGTCATTATGAGGCCATCTATGATTGGTTGCCAACCATCTAGGATATATAAATGGAGCAACCAATGCATCTATATACCTAGTAACAGTATATCCTCTAACTTTTTCTCATCCCATATAATACTTGGGAACATGGTATGCACATCATGCAATGAAACTCTCTAAGAAATAGTTTTATTTTTCTCAGTGCCAGTTACAGTCTTGGCAAGAGACCTATAAATGTCCTCAGTGCTTATGTCATCATATGGATTGTATGATCGAATTGTGTCAATCATATGTCTGATCTCCTGCTGAATATTTACTAATCTATCTTGATATTACCCAAATTGGTTGTGTTGTGTATGGTTTGATCCAAACATCTCAATGTACCCTCTAATCTATTAATGCTATCATTATAAAAATTTGTCCTAGCCTCAGCTTCCTGCTAATACTATGTGGAATGATGAGATCCTTGATCATTAGCCATATGTATACAAATACAAAGAGATCTGCATTTAATTAAAACAAAAAAATTAAATTTTACAAATATATGTACTTATTTTATTTTAGTAATTTTAAGTAAATATGCACAATATAACCATTTTTCTAGTAAAATGCTCCAAAGGAAATTACAAAGTACATAGGAAATTTATACTGTATGAATTGAGTACCTTAATAAGAACAATTTTAAGTTGATGAATTGAGTTACTTTTGCATATTATTAATAGAGCCATCTTTTCTTTAGTACTTCACTACTATGGGGCTTATGTTCCCTCATGTTTAACTTTTGTTGCTATAAAATTTTGTTTTGAAAATGCCAGTAGAATGCATGGATCTAATATTTGAGAAGAAGATAGTTTAAGGGCATAATATTCTACAATTCTGCATCAAAAGATTTATATTTGAGCCACAAGCCTCACCAAATCAAGGGCATAATGGTTTGCACCTTGTACCTTTTGATTTAGATTTACTTTTAATGTAGCACACTCTTATGAAGCAAAGATTCACCTAAAGTCAAGTCTTTAGAATAAGTTCCTTATGAGGGGTGCACCCCTATGAGGAACAACCAAATTCACATTAAAAAAATCAGAAAATTTGCTTAGTATAGTTTTCAAGTGCACCCCTAACTAAAGGAAATCAAAGTGTGAAAATGTAGTAAATAAGTGCACCCTTGTGTGAAGAAGGATCAGGCCCATGATTACATTCAAAGGTGCATGCCTACATGAGCAAATAGAGGGATAGGGTTGTGAAGTGTGCACCTTCAAATTAGAAAATTTCTTAAGTATAAAGTTAAATTGCACACCCCTGTTTGAAGGAAATGGTCTATACATAGAGTTGTGCACATGTATATTAAAGGCAAAGGTGATCTTCATTATGAAGGTGCACACTTGAAAGAGGTGAGAACCAAGTTTCAAACTAAATTACAAATGGCATGCCTAACAAAGCAAATTCAAAAGTGTAGACTATGTGTTTAGGTGTGTGCCTCAAAATGAAAATTCAAAAGTCTGAAATGCATGCACAAGTGCATACTTGACAGTGTAGATTTCAATAAGAGACATTCAAATCATAGAACACCATTTGGTATTCATGTGTAAAGGTTGTTTCAAAAGAAATTTTCAATTTAGAAGGGCACGCTTGGGTAAAGAAAACTCAGTTTTAAGTGCTTAGTCCTAACATAATAGAAAATCTGCAAACAAAATCAAAGTTCTAAACACAAAATAGAGGTTGGCACATAGACATAGGGAAATCAATGACCAAATTCCACTATTAGGTGCACTTTTAAAGATGGAGGTATTCAAATTCAAAGATTGTGTTCATAGGCATGTGCATGAGAAGGACTTGGCCTGAAGATATCATGAGAAATAAACTCTCAAGTGTGCAGTTCAATAAATAAAACTAAAGTGCAGAAGCATATGGTGAAGGGTATTCCTGAATGTATAAAAGTCAAATTACAAAGTGTGTAGACAAGGGCACAATCAATAAAATGAAACTTGTGTTTTGAAGCTCCAAATTGCAATATACAAGTGTGTGCTCAAATAAGGGAGAATCTAGTTTAAAACTCTATATAGAGATGCATGCCTCTATAGGGTCTCACTATATAGAATTTCAAGTTGGTGACTACTAACATAGAGTTGTGCCTAAAAGGATTCTAATTCTAATGTATAGGTGCAAGCTTCACTAAAGAAGACCCTCAAAATAAAATCAAGTGAAATCCGATGTATACAAGTGCACCTCTATATCATTATTCAAAGATAATTTAACAAAATTTAAATTGTTGTTGTCAAGCATGCATCTGACTATGGGATAAATAGATGTTATTTCCATTGAGAGATGCTCATAAAGTTAAGAAAATTCAAGTGCAAATTTAAATCAAATTCCTTTGTGAGACCTGTACACCTCTATATAGGATCTAAAGCTAGATTTCAAAGTTTTGTTTATTTGTTTTTAAGGGTGCACTTATCCATAGGTGGTCAACTGAGTTAACGATAGAAGAATGAAGAGTTGAACTTATAGATGGCATGCTTATCTACATAGCCAATCAGATTTGTGGAAAAGTCTAAAATCCTTTATTAATAGGCATCTAAGTTATAAGCATGTAACCAACAAGCATTTAATAAAGAAATATATCTATTAATAGAATAGGTGCTCATTCTTGGAGTTAGATTGGAAACTCTTGAATAGTGATATTTTTGAAAGACCTAGGCACCTGATTTAAGAACAAGTTTATTATTAAACAAGTCTCTTGTCCTCATTACAACTAGTCACAGGGTAGAATACAAATTTCAAAGAAGAAAGTTGTCTTAAACAACAGAAGGTTGCTACCATAGCTAAACAAGTTTTTGATATCAGTAGAATGTCTAATTAAATCTAAACATTACACTGTAACCCATTTCTTTTGCCCTAAATTCAATCATAGTTTATCATGGCGGCTAGGGTTTTAAAAGAGTTTATATAAATGTAAGTTGTTTCAGTATTTTTAGAAGATTAAGCCCTAGCCGACTATATCTAATTAAAACCCTACACCATTTTGGCCAAGCAATTCCATTTCTTTTTCCCTAGTTCAATCACTAATCATGGCGACTAGGGTAAAACAATTTATATAAATTTAATTAGACTTCTCCAATTTACATGTCATGATAAGTAGTCTTAGACGTAAATAAAACTGGCATAACACAGGAATAACATCCACAACATAAAAAAAAAACAACAAAACTTATCAGGTAACATACAGAACAAAAAAAAAAGCACTACAACATAATTTAAACCTAACAAAAACAACTCATTTCAAAGCAACAAACAATGTGGAATGAAGAGTTCAGAATGGGAAATTACGCAAGTCTGGCAGGGATTTGTAGGCTCTGGTCTCAAGTGAGTAGTCTCCAAACGCAAGAAATTCAATCGAATAGGCAAAATACCCACACCAACTACTTTTGTTTTATTTTTATATTTAATGGATTCAACTAAAACCTACTCGAATGAAACAAACTCGACCAAAACTTAGTCAGATTTTGGGGCCACGTTGGTGCCAAAGAAGCGCCACGTGGTTTCGATCGAATTTCACTCGGCCGCATTCTACTCAACAAAAATTATTTAGTTGGCACAAAGTGTGACACAGGTTTGTACTTTTACCCTAAAATAAAATAACTCTTAACTCTAAAATTACAAGATTTATTTACATTAATGCCACAACTCATAATTATTGTGATAATTAATAGGAATTCAAGCACTACAATATTCTATATTGAATGAAGTTGGAAAATTATAAATAAGGAAAATGTTATTTTTCAGAACCAATAAATGTAAAAGTGATAAAGAATATACTCTTTTTCATTTAAGTTTTTTTTAATCACTAAACTTTAAGTTACCAAATGATTATTTTATTTACTAGCTTATTTATATTTTAAAATATATCTTAAACATAAAACCAAATATATATTTGTCTTCAATTAGGGTTAGGGTTATGTCTAGAATTAGATTTAGGGCTACAATTTGAATTAGGGTTACAATCAAGCAAATATATAACCAAAAAAACATTAGGGTTAGAAAAAATTATAAAATTGTATAGAGACAATTTACAATTATAATGACTTACAAGTTACAATTGAGGTTAGAGTTAGAATTAGGGTTAGGGTTAAAGATAAAATTATGGTTAGTGATAGAATGAGGGTTAGGGTTACAACTCAAATTATGGTTAGGATTAGGGCATATATATTATGAAAGGGTTGGGGTTAGAATTAGGGTTTGGACTAGAATTAGGGTTAGAGTTATGATTATAATTAGGGTTACAACTAGGGCTAATATATATAACCAAAATCACAATAGGGTTAGAACTAGGGTTACAATTTGAATTAGGGTTACGGTTAGAGATAGAATTATGATTACTGATAGAATTAGGGTTAGGGATAGAATTAAAGTTAGGGTTATGATTGTAATTACGGTTACAATTAAGGCAAATATTTATAACCAAAAATTTTTAAGGGTTAGAGTTAGAATTAGGTTTATGGTTAGGGATAAAATTAGGGTTAGGGTTTCCAATTAGGATAACAATTAGATTTAGCTTTAAGGATAGAATTAAGGTTAGAATTAGGGTTATAGTTAGTATCACAGTTAGACCTTGAATTAGGGTTAGAAATAGGGATAAAATTAGGGTTAATTAAATGTAGGACATAATGAGGGTTAGGATTAGAATTAGGGTTAGAGATAGAATTGGGGTTAGAATTAGAATTAGACTTAGGGTTAGCATTACTATCAAAATTAAGGTTAGGGTTATGGTTATAGTTACAATTTAGGTTCAAATTAGGGTTTGTGTTAGGGTTAGAATTAGTAATAGAATTAGCATTACTGTAAGAATTAGGTCTAGAGATAAAATTAAGGTTAGAATTATAATTGGATTTAGGGTTAGGGTTACAATTATAATTAGTGTTAGAATTATGGTTAGGGTTAGGATTAGGAATATAATTAGGGTTAGGGTTAAGGTGAGAATTATAGTTATGGTTGGGGTTAGAATTAGGGTTAGTATTGGTCTAAGTATTAGGGTAGGGTTAGGGTTGGGTTAGAATTATGTTTGAGTTAGAATCAGGGTTTTAATTATAGTTGGAATTATGGTTAGGGTTAGGGATAAAAATAGGGTCAGGGTTAGGGATAGTGTTAGATTTATGGTTACAATTAGGGTTAAGGATAAAAATAGGGTAAGGGTCAGGGTTAGAATTATTGTTAAAATTAGGGTTATGTTTAGAACTAGAGTTAGGGTACAACTATGGTTAGAATTAGGGTTGGGGTTAGGGCTAGAATTAAGGGTAGGGATAGAATTAGGGTTATGGTTAGAATTAGTGATAAAATTAGGGTAAGAGTTATGGATAAAATTTGGGTTAAATTGTTTAGAATTAAAGTTAGGGATATAATTAGGGTTAGGGTTAGGGTTCATATTCAAGTTAGAATTAGGGTTAGGATTAGGGTTCAAATTAAAGTTAGAATTAGGATTAGAAATATGGTTAGGGTTAGGGTTAGGGATATAATTAGGGTTGATGTTATGTTTATAATTATGTTTTAGTTAGAATCAGGGTTAGAATTATAGTTGGAATTATGGTTAGGGTTAGGGATACAGTTATAGTTATTTTTATAGTTAGATATAGGGATAGTGTTAGAATTATGGTTACAATTAGAATTATGATTATTATTAAAAACTTCATTCAATAAGAAAAGAGAGCAAACATATAATTATTAAATTGGTTTTTAATGTTTTGTTTATTGGTTACAAGTACGACATGTGTTTGTTACAAGGAGGGCTACATTTGTACATGGCATCCTAGAAAATACTTCACATGCCTTATCTATGCTTCCACATTTTTCATACATGCATACCAGAACAGTTACAACCATAGCATCTATAAAAATCCCCAACCAGGGTAGTTTATCAAATGTTTTGTACTCTTAACTTTCCTTATCATGTTTTACCTGCCAACAAAAGCTTATTTTCTTCTAACTAGTTTTGGTATTGATGATGCTTCATTCCTTAATGTGGAAACATATGGTGCAATGGGAAATGGAGTACAAGATAACACTAAGGTCCTAAATCATCAATTATTCCTTGATTTCTCTTAGCTTAAATTTGTTATCCTCAATAGTGTTCACTCTTTTATTTTTATTATGGGATTCTTGAATGTAAGTTGTGTTCCAACTTTGAACTTTAATAACTAGTTACAAATCATTAGCTCCTGAAAAATGTTGTGAAGAAAATGTATGTGGGTTTTGTATGCATTTGCAAATGCATGGACTACAACTTGTAAAGCTCCATCTGTAACTTTGGTGGTGCCGAGAAGTAAGACATTTTTAATAAACATTAAATACTTTTATAGGGAGATTGTGCATAGGCTTAACTTTTGTTGTAAGTATTGATTGACAATATCTAAATTGCTTAGATTTTAGGGAGTGAGAGCGAGGATGATTTATCGAATAATTTTTTTAATATGCATGGAGAACTTGTATATAGAAGTTATACACAATTTTTTGTTAGCTTGGATTTGTCTTCAATTTTGTAACTGCAAGAAACCTACTAAGTTATAAAATATTTATTAAGATAAGGTTCTATTTGTTTTAATTTCAAATTAAACAAATAATGTCAACTATCAAATATTGCACCACAGTTTTATATTTTTAGTTCCTCAAAAATTTTATCAGTTTTATTTTGTCCCTTGAATAAAATGCTTAATATAGTAATTGGATAGCATCTATTTTCAGAATGTGATAAATGTTTATTGTTATGATAGTCATTTTTCTTGGCTACCATCACAAAGGGCTTTATATGTTTACCCTTGTTTTTAAATTTTTTATATTTTTCTTGAGAAAGCTAATCATCAGAGAAAATACTCTTGTGGTAGTATTTTGAGAAAAGATTCATAATTTCTTATCTATATTTCAGTAATCCACAACCTCAATTACATATTAATATATAATTTTCTTAGACTCAAGTTTATCATGGCACTGCAATCCTTTTAAGTTTAGACTTTAATTAAGTTAGATTACTATATTTTGCAAGTGGAAGGAACTATAGATGCACTTCCAAACCCAACAAATTGGAACAATCAATTAATATGGTATCCATTTAACTTGGTTTCACTAGAAATGGTACTATTAATGGACAAGGAAAAGCATGGTGGCTTGAATGTTAGACAAACAATATTCATGTAAATAAAGAAAGTGCTCTAAAAGGAATTGGTGGATATACAACAACATAATCTCAAATAACCTTGAAATATTTAAGTTTTGAAGTATCTTTTGTTGTAAATTATCTTTAAAGTGCTTCAAACGTTTTTAAAATTGTTGGGTTTTACACCAATTGATTCCTTCTACTCTGACCTACCACATGCATATTGTAAAGATAATAATAGATCAATGGTAAATTTCTACTTCTATTTACCATCTACACTAGCAATAGAGTATAATTTATGTTATGGGTTTTTGAGAAAAAGAACTTTTACATAAATGTGTAGGCTATTCATTTGAATGACTATAGTGGGTTAGTAATAAGCAGAGCATCAATTGTGAACAATCCTCTCTTTTGTATGAATTTTCATGACTGCCACAGAATTAGGATTATGACCATGCCATAATAATCATGCACCATATAACACTACAATGTTTATGACATTTCAAGGCTAATGGTATAAACACATAACCATTCTTGAATCATGGTACATGCCATAAAAATTTCATGTCTCCTTCTCAATTATGTGAGCTCTCTCTAAGAGGTTAACAATTCATTTTTTATCATAACATGAATCTCTATTTTAGCTATACAATCAATCATAATTGCATGGAGCAAGGCAGTTTTATGGTTCTAGGTTTGAATATTTTTCCCTTGTTGAGAGGGTGGTTGTCAATAATAGAATTAGCCATTTTACACCTCATAAGATTATATCCGATTCATTGAGCTCTCCTAGTGATTAAATATTTAATCAATTAAAAAATAAAGATTCTTTATTTTGTCAAAAGATGCTTTCTTTTACTTTCTAAAAAATAATACATTTTAACAACCTTGCAAGTTTATGAAAATTGTTAGGATAAATGAGAGTTAAATATTATTAAAATATAATTAAAATATTTAAATTTTTATAGCAAGTTGGAGTTGGAGAATGAATTTTTTTATTTGCTTTAGTTTATTTTTTTAATTAATTATTTATAATAATAATAATAGAAATAAAAAGTTAAAAGTTAAAAAAAAAATACTAAAGTAGAGTTTTACTTCAGTTTTTTTTTTTAATCAGTTTATTTTTTAACTAGTTATTTATTATAATAATGGAAATAAAAGGTAAAAGCTAAAATATATATATATATATATATATATATATATATATATATATATATATATATAGTAATGTGTATATATTAATATAAAAAAAAATTGTGACTTTTTAATTTTTATTTATTTTTATATGCAGTAATAGCAATTATAAAAAATTTATTTTCATTTATTTTATATACAGTAGTAGCAATTATATTAGCAACAGTATTTTAATTTTTAGAGGGATATCTCTTTCCATAGTTTATTTGATTTTCTCACTTTTTTTTCTTCCATCAATTTTATTTTTTAATTTTTTTCTCACTTTTTCTCCTTCCAACTTTTCCAATTTCTTTTTTGGTTTTTATTTTTATTTATTTTTTTAATTAGTTTTTATTTTTTATTTTTTCCAATTTCTTGTTTGGTTCTTTGATTTTCTTAGCTTTTGCTCCTTCAACTTTCTTTTTTGGTTTTTATTTTTTATTTTTTCAATTTTTATTTTTTATTTATTTTTTAATTTCTTAAGTATTTTTATTTAAATAAATTTACGGAGAAAAAATGAGTGCTCTCATCTCCACCCCACGTAATTACTTAATTGTTAGTTTCCTTTGGCCTTGTGTTTCATATCCAAATAAAAACTTCCATAACTATAGTAATTTTCTCTCACACTCTCACTAATAGTATTTTTAATATCTTAAATACATTTTATTATTATTATTTTTTTAATTTCTAGGCAAAACACTTGGATCATAGTTGCTTTTGACCCCTCCCCAAATGACATAAAAAACCTTCTCCTCAAAGTATTCTACTACATTTTTCTATGTCTAAGGTTTTGGAATTCATTGAGGGAGTGGTAAGAACTTCATCCAGTAATAAAGCTTCTAGCATAGCTTTCTCACAACACACATAAGGTTGATAAAAAAATATGAGAAGCCATGTTTAACTTTCAGATTTTAGAGTTAAGCGTAATAAAGAATTGGTACGAGGGTGGGAAAGAAAAATAAATTATTTGAATGTAGTCAATATCAACCATTAAATGTGATTGTGATACTGAGTTTAATGCCCTCTCATTGGCAAGAATGCATATATATGGTAATTAAGGATAAAAAACATTTGAGATCTGCTTATTTTTAGATTTACAAAAATCAAAATATGTGCACACATAAAATAATGAAACTATCCAAATCATAGTAGTATTGCAAAAAAATGTGCATTATAATTATAGTGGCATGTCAAAATATACACTTAAAAGACTAGTTAATCATACATTAGCATCTCTAAAGTAGTTGTCCAACCCACCCAATGTGGTGTTCAAATTTGACATAACAAATGCTTCAGAGCCTTTTAAGGACTCTGAGGCCATGGCAACAGGACAGGATGAATGTATGGCACAACACTGCCTTGGGCAATGGTCACATATCTGAAAAGACTTTCTATCTCCTCATCCTTCATCACAACCAAAAGAATATGCTGAGGAATTATTCTCTTCTTCTGCAAGGCCTTCACTGCATTCCCAGCCAATTCCAACACCTACATAGCCACAAAAGTAAATACGCTCACTCTAAAATCACTTTACCATGCACATAAAAATGGTCCAAGAGATAACGTGAAAATACCTCAGTACACAGATACTCCATAACATTGGTGAGAAAGACTAGAGCAGTGCTTCTCACTTGCTTTGCATATTTCACCTTTTCAAATACCTTCCAATTCTACTTACGGGAAACAGAGTACTAGCTCGGTTGCTCTTGGACACCTTCTTATTAATGTTGCATTTCCTTTCTCCCTTCTTAATGGATGTGTATGGCCAAAAGTAACTTTCACTCAACTATGCTAATGTCTTATCCACTCCAAAGCATCCACTCAAGCCTCCACTATGCTTTTCTCTGATTAGGTTCTCTCTCATTGAACCTCTAGGTATACACAATTTCTATCCTTTGAACAACAAGCCATCTTGGACAAAATATTCCAACCATGGCATCCTATCTCCCTCCACTGGGCATCTACTAACTATCCATGCTTCCTTAAAATCAAGATTATCAAGATACAAATCCTTCATTGCATTAAAACCAACAACATTGACCTTGAACTAATTCATCAATAAACATATTCTACTAAGTGCATCTGCTACCCTATTTGACTTACCACTCCTATGTTTTAAGACAAAAGAATAACTTTGCAAGAACTCCACCCACTTCATATGTCTCTCGTTTAACTTACCTTGATTGTTGATGTACTACAACGCATGGTGATCTATATACAACACAAATGACAGCAAGTAATGCCTCCACTTCTTTAAGGCATGCACTATAGCATAGAATTCTTGGTCATAAACTAAGTATTTCATTTTTGCTTCATTGTTTTTCTCACTGAAGTAGGCAATGGGTCTACCTTCTTGACTTAACACTCCCCCAATTGCACT
The DNA here is from genome assembly GCA_027924645.1 of Cunninghamia lanceolata. Lineage (NCBI taxonomy): Eukaryota > Viridiplantae > Streptophyta > Pinopsida > Cupressales > Cupressaceae > Cunninghamia > Cunninghamia lanceolata. The sequence continues at coordinate 819,300 of BSBN01000828.1, forward strand.
ACCACTAGTATCACAATCTACTTGAAAAACTTTGCCAAAGTCTAACAATGCCAACAGTAGTTGTTCAATCACATTTTTCTTCAACAGATGAAAACTCCTTTCTACTGCAACTGTCCATTGGAACTCTTTCTTAACACCCTTCATTGTCTCAATGATTGGTGCACACATTCCACTAAAATTTCTGATGAACTTCCTATAGAATCTCACCAACCCATGAAAACTTCTCGCCTCAAACATATTTTTGGGTGAAGGGCAATCCACTATTGCCTTAACCTTCTCAGGGTCCATCTTCAACCCCTCTTTAAACACTACAAAACCCAAATATACTAGTTCCCTCTGCATAAAACTACATTTATCCATGTTCACCAACAACTTTTCTTCTTGTAACCTCTGCAAAACTACCCTAAGATGCAACAGATGTTCCTCCTTTGTCTTACTAAAAACCATTATGTCATCCAAATCAACAATAACAAACTTGCGAAGGAAAGGATTCATTGCCTCATTAATAAATCTCATAAAGGTGTTGGGTGCATTTATCAACCCAAAGGCATTACTAACCACTCATACAGTCCATCCTTGGTTTTGAATGTTGACTTCCATTCATCCCCTTCTCTAATTCTAATTTGGTGGTATCCATTCTTCAAATCAATCTTGTTGAAGTACTTTGCTCCACTCAAACAATCCATCAAGTCATCCATATGAGGTAATGGAAACTTGTACTTAATGGTTATCTTATTTATAGCCCTTGAATCAATGCACATTCACCATTTCCAATCTTTCTTAGGTACCAATACAATAGATATAGGACATGGACTAAGGCTTTTTCTAATCAATCCCTTATCCAACAACACTTGAACTTGTTTATTCACCTCTTCATTTTTCATAGGTGTCATTCTATATGGTGCCTTGTTTGGTAGGATTGCACTCAATATCAAATCCATGCAATGACTTATACTTCTAGTTGGAGGTAATCCATTAGGCAAACCCTTCATTAGTATGTCACTGAATTCACTCATAATTTCTTGGACTTCTGTGGGAACTTCTACCCCTTTCTCTACTATCAAAATTTCTACAACTTGAGGTAGGAAGGCATAACAAACCTTCTCCTTTCTGATTTCCCTTAGGAACTATGTTCCACTCACTAGACAAACCCTATTGTTTTTCTCAACTTCCTCATCCTTGTCCTTCAAAGGATTTAACACATACTCAACCCCATCCTTCTTGAGTTTAATACAATTAATCTTGCCATCATGGATGGCCTACCTGTCATATTGCCAAGGTCTGCCCAATAGAAGGTGGCATGCATCCATTGGCATAACATCGCACATTATCTCATCTTTGTAATTCCCAATGTGAAATTTAACAAGGCATTGTTCACTTACCAATAACTGATGTCCCTTTTGTAGCAAAGAGACCTTGTAAGGAGTTGGGTGTTTCAACCTTTTCAGATTTAACTTCTCCACCATCTCTTCTAACACTAATTTGTCAGTACTGCGGCTATCCACAATGACCTTGCAACATTTCCCTCCAGACTTACATCTGGATCTAAACAGATTTATTCATTGTGTTGGCTCCTCTTGTACCTTCTCTGGTGTCAAAAGAACTTTCCTCAACATCATGGATTCTCCATCCTTGGCTTCTTCTCCAAATTTTTGTGAGGCTACACTTGCCACACTCTTCGCCTTAGCCTATGCTATATGAACTCTAGGCTCTTTTCCTTTGCCACTGCTATGTTGTACTTGAGGACATTCCAATGCCCAATGTCTAGCCTATCCACACTGGAAGCATGTCCCACTAAATCCTCTTCCTCTTCCCAAATCTCCTCTACCTCGGGAGTAGTCACCCCTTCCTCTACCTCCTTTAGTATTGGTATGCGAAGAACTTGTTTCTCCTTGCTTATCCTGAGAACCATGTCCAGGATTAGATGACCCTCTTTTTTTGGAGGGTTTACCTCTTCCCCTAGAGCTATTCTGCCTTCTAGAGATCTTTTCTTCCGCTTTCAATGCAAATTGATAGGCTTCCTCTATGTTGGTAATTCTGACCATGCTAATTTCATCTTTGATCAGATAATGCAAACCATTTACATACCTAGAGATCTTCTCAGTGTTGGAATACTTCAGACCACTAAGAGGGGGGTGAATCAGTGGTCAACAAAAACAATTCTCTTAACAAATAGATTATCCACACAAAAGCACTAAAACAACATAACTCATTATGACAGACCATGAAATACATAACAATTGCATCAGAACATAAACCATTAACAAAGTACAAGATTCATAACGTAGGTGATTGAGTGGAAAACCCTAGAAGGGTAAAAACCACTATGAACATGATCTCCATTAAGCCTCTCTGGCCATAGACCTCACTGGTTCCAATGTATGCCTCACAGGAAATATCTCACTGATAAGACTTTATATGCCTCACTGGCAATATCTCGCTGATAACACATCATATGCCTCACTGACAATATGAGCACTTACTACAATCTCAGAAAAATAGAAAGAATACAGAGGGTTACTCTTTCACTACAAAACATTGATCAGACAATCTATCTCTGCATGTCCTTTTCATTCAAACTGATTCTTCATCTACAACTCTCCACCTCTGATTTCACATAGATATCTTCTTTTTAATTCCCCACTTTCATTTTCATATGCCCTTTTCAATCCACATTGCATTTCATCTTTCATTCATACTCTGCATATTTTCATTTCCATAATCCACGGTCAAAAACACTTACTCCATCTACTTATTTCAATTACACACTATCATTCTTTATCTACATAAAATCATGTCAAAAAGAATCTTCCTTATTCCATAGTACCCACTCATACAAAAACAGTTATTCCCTGCACTCAATCTTCCATATTCCATTCTTAATATAACCAATTCATTCCTTTATGTTTCGGTTATTGAAAAAACATATATATTTCGAGGGAGTGGGCTTCTGCATGCTTTTTGCATGTTGAGAGTTCAAGTCTATTTTAAACTTTTGTTAAATTAAGCTTTTCATCATAAATAAACTCTTTTCAACAGTGAAAAATAGAACAGTTAACTGTCACAACTACCTCTTGCAGAGATACGGCCAAATGGTCGTCAGAATTTTTACATCACGAAAGAGTCGTTATGGTTTGAACTGTTTTTGAATTACCACCATCGATCCTTCATTTTCATATGCCCTTTTCAATCCACATTGCATTTCATCTTTCATTCATACTCTGCATATTTTCATTTCCATAATCCACAGTAAAAAACACTTACTCCATCTACTTATTTCAATTACACATTGTCATTCTTTATCTGCATAAAATCATGTCAAAAAGAATCTTCCTTATTCCATAGTACCCACTCATACAAAAATAGTTATTCCCTGCACTCAATCTTCCATATTCCATTCTTAATATAACCAATTCATGCCTTTATGTTTCGGTTATTGAAAAAACATATATATTTCGAGGGAGTGGGCTTCTGCATGCTTTTTGCATGTTGAGAGTTCAAGTCTATTTTAAACTTTTGTTAAATTAAGCTTTTCATCATAAATAAACGCTTTTCAACAGCAAAAAATAGAACAGTTAACTGTCACAACTACCTCTTGAACAGATACTGTTTTTGAATTACCGCCATCGATCCTTCATTTCGTGCCCTTCAAACTTTTAAAGATCGCCGCAGATCTAAACTTGGCATCCGAGCGAGGAGTCTTTACCGGATGTGACTGGTTTCCCTAGGTAAGGGGGCCGGTCATCTGATGAAGAAGACACACTTAAGTTGTAACTTAAGTGGACCCTTACCCGCTATAGGGAATCAACTTCAAAACAAAATAAAAGGGCCTCCCGTCATATAACTAACTCAATCCTTAGTCATTTGAAACACATAGATTGTTAGGGTTTTAGAGTTAGGGTTTAAGGTTTTGAAGACTAGGTCTTTAATAATTTACAAATCCTTAATTCAAAAAATGCCCACTGATAAGACACCATACAAACCCTAATTTATGTCATGTCTCACTGATATGAGATAATACAAAGCAACATCTTTCACAAAGACAAAGCCCTAACTCCTTATCACATTGAAAACCTTCATAAACTTGAGACCAAGTGATTTCTGATTACTTCTGCTATTCACCATATGCCTTTACAAATCCATTCCACTGAAATTATACCTCTCTCATATCATGATTCACCTTATGTACTTCATCACATTATCATGAAGAAACTTAGTTCTACTTTTGCAACAACTATCAATGTAACTTGCCAATTTGACATCAACCTTCAAACTGCATTTTTGACATCAAGATAAACACATCAAGTTATCAAAGATTCTTATCAAACTCTCAAAATCATAGCACCTTTACAGATGAACCATAGCACCTTTCACCTTTGCATTTTACACCAAATTAATTTACCAACACCATGCACCAATGTCTTTTGCATCAAGACTTTGAAATGACCTTGAAGCATGAACATCACTGACCTTTTTAATGCACTTGATACATGCCTGTGAGCTGTCAACACCATCAATTAACAAGGATGATCAACACCACCGAGGTCTCTTCAACACCACTTTTGCTACTGTGCATGACAAACTTCTTTGATCACCTTTGAGTACCTATCAATGGTTGACTTCAATGTCAACACTCGAGACAACATGCAAACATCATAACAATATGTAAACCATGATGCCAAATGCAATCGTCTTGAAGCCACAAGACTAACTTGCTTTCAACCCCCCATTTCCTTTGTAACAAACTTCACTACCATTCATATCAACAGCTGACATATCAACCAAGAAAATTGAACAAGCTCCATTCAACCTTAGCATACATCATGACTGAATCAAACACTAAACCATCAATGACAAACCTATCACATGACATTTGATGATGATCCTCCTGATAAGCTGTCACATGACATGAACACCATGTTGATAACAATGATCAACATAACATAATAACATACCATATGAAGCATGAACACCATGAAATGAATGATAGAATCTTCTTGACTGAAACTTCTTTGATCTCACATCACTGTGATCATTAACACCCATCAACCTTTGGTCTCCAAACACAACTCACAACTCCTAAACCATCAACTCCTGAATCAAGAACATGATCATCATAACATGAAGCAAGAACATGAACATCACGAAGCAACCATATCATGAAGCATCTTGAAGAATGAAGATCTTTGGAGCATGAATTCATACTCCAACTCACAACCTCCAAATTTTGACATCAATGACAAACCTATTTCAACACTTTACATCATCTTCAAGATGACCAACCTTGATGTTCAATCTATAAAACTCTTAAGTATAGTCTTGCACACTTTTCTCCCTCTGCTTGAGGTTCTATAACATCTTGAACATGGTGATCTGATGGTCTGCAAGCTGAAATTTTGCCTTCAACTTGGTTAACATTCTCTCCTAAGTTCTAATCTCTTCCTTTCCTTTTCTTTGTCTCTCAACTTGCACATGATCCCACTACAGAGATGCATGTCCTTTCAACTTTGAAGCTACAAGTTTTAAACTCTTAGGGTCTTCAATGGATTCCAACTCAAAATACTTCTCCATCTTTGAAACCTAGTTGATCAACTCATCTTGTTCAAACTACCATTATAACTGCGTAATTCCACACAAGGTTTACTGGCAATCTTGGTCATTTCACTCAGAAACCTCCTCTCATATCCGTCTTCTCCTTCTTTTGCTTTCTCTTCACTGACCTCTTCCTCATTATCGCTCACATCTGTTACGGGTACTCCTTTATGTTGTGTTCTCTCCATTGCATCCATCCTAGCTATGATGCCTCTCAGCATCTTTACCAATGCTACATCTCCAGCTCTTGGAGTAGCTCCTCTTCTTCCTCTTGCTTAGTGTGCCATGTCTATAGACCCTCTATAGTTGCAAGTCTCTTCTGCACTCAGCCTACAACAACCTCCTTAGGATCTCTTATGTAGTAATCCCACAACCTCAAGGAATGCAAAACCTAAGCTCTGATACCACTTGAGGCAAGTCAAGGCTTAGGGGCCTTATCAAAAGGCTAAACCAAGTAGAAAATGACAATACACAACAAAATAAAACACAAGAAATAGATCTTTATTCATATGCAAAAGAACATTACATTACTGTAGGAGTACAATTGGCATTACACATGCATTAGCCTTAGCCTTACAAACAATTCAACATTCAGTTCAAATAGATCTTCCATTCCTTGTAACAATCTAGAGAAATCTTCTAGAAGCTCCAAAACATACTATGGAATGTCAGCTAGGAGAAGTCAACCTTCGAGAATCTAACCTTGAAAATTCCCTATTCGTAGTATGAAATCCCTTATTTATAAACCCCTGACGTGGCCGCTAACTTCATCACATGCATATGACACATGTCAAATCTTCATTTTCCCTTGGGATGGCCATACACATGATTAAAATTGAAATTAACATGTTTTGGGTGTTTTGCGACGAATTCAAGCTTCACTGGACATGTCTAGTGCGGGAGATATGGTGGGGACATGATAAAGTGGGGAAAAAGGCTCCTGCAGGACAAGCAAGACTTTAAGCCATCACATGATATTTTCCTGTATCTACCGATTTCGGTGCTAAAGATAACCTTAGCCAAAAGTGGGCGAAAGACGGGTCACAGGACATGTGGAAAAAATAGGCCTTACCGGATATGTCATGTGGCCAGGTATATTAGTGCAAATGCCTTCATGACCTCAAAGTAGCAAAGCAGAAATAGTGACCTTCACCGAATAGGTGGGGGTTTGAGGCTTCACTGGATATATCCGGTACCAAGGAAAATCGGCGCAAAGGTCCTTTCGTAGGCATAAAAGGCAAAGTAGGGAAAAACAACTTCATTAGATATGTGGGAGTTTTAGGGCTCACTAGATAAGTCTGGTGCAGGGCAATTCCAATGCAAAAAATCCTCTGACGGACTTAAGGCAGAAAGTGGGTAAAACAAGCATCACATGACATCCAAGAATGTCGTAGATCTAATGACAGGCAAAAACTCTGTCGAGGCGTAACTTGCTCAATTTTGATCAAATTTTCTCCAAATTTGAAATGCAAATACCCATTTGGCTCTTCTTCATGATTGAGTCATCCCTTGGCCAAAATCTTTAGGAAAATCTCTCGAAATTGATCAATCAACTCCTGCAGCAAAACAAAAGGCAAAACAACAAGCAAGAAATCAAAACAAATCTTTTTGGTTGATGAAGATTGCTCGTGAACCTAGATGCTCCTGCATCACACACTCTTTACACAAAGTGAATGTAAAAGGCAAACAATAACACACACACACACATAAATAATAAGAGGATTAAATCTAAGTGAATCATAAAATTTAAACAAGCCTTATACAAAGTGAAAGCTAAAATTAGATAAAAAAAATAAACAAATCCACAAAGCAAGTGCCCAAGTTAGTTTAAACACACTTGATACATGCAAAGTGAATACTAAAGTTCAAACAAAGTTAGTTCAAACACACTTGATACATATAAAGTATGCTAAAGTTCAAACAAAGATAGTTCAAACACACTTTTTACACATACTCAAAATAAACATTAAGTATAAAAGATGCCAAAGTAAACACATAAAGTGAATCTCAAAGCTTACACACTCTTCACATAGAGTGAATGTGAAAGTTCAAACAAAACATACACAAATAACAAGAGGATCAAATCTAAGTGAATCATAAAATTTAAACACACTTCATATAAAGTGAATGATAAAGTTACTTCAAAATACACACATACACAAAGTGAGTTCAAATAAACATAGACAAACAATAAGTGAATGAAATCCAAGTGAATGCTAAAGATCAAAGATAAAGAGCCAAAGTTCAAACAAACACATAAACACTCTACACACAAATTGAATGTGAAAGTCAAAACATAACATATGCACACACAAATAGCCAAACTTCAAACAAACACATAAATTTGATGTCAAAGCTTACACACTCTTCACACAAAGTGAATGTGAAAGTCAAAACATAACATACACACACATAAATAGCCAAAGTTCAAATAAACACATAAAGTTGATGTCAAAGCTTACACACTCTTCACACAAAGTGAATGTGAAAGTCAAAACATAACATACACACACATAAATAGCCAAAGTTCAAACAAACACATAAAGTGAATGTGAAAGTCAAAACATAACATACACACACATAAATAGCCAAAGTTCAAATAAACACATAAAGTTAATGTCGAAGCTTACACACTCTTCACACAAAGTGAATGTGAAAGTCAAAACATAACATACACACACATAAATAGCCAAAGTTCAAACAAACACATAAAGTTAATGTCAAAGCTTACACACTCTTCACACAAAGTGAATGTGAAAGTCAAAACATAACATACACACACATAAATAGCCAAAGTTCAAACATACACATAAAGTTAATGTCGAAACTTACACACTCTTCACACAAAGTGAATGTGAAAGTCAAAACATAACATACACACACATAAATAATAAGAGGATTAAATCTAAGTGAATGGTAAAATTTAAACATGCTTTATACAAAGTGAAAAAATACACAAATTGATAAAGCAATTGCCAAATTCAGTTCAAACACACTTGATATATACAAAGTGAATACTAAAGTTCAAACAAAGTTAGTTCAAACACACTTGATACATACAAAGTATGCTAAAGTTCAAACAAAGTTAGTTCAAACACACTTGACACAAGTTAGTTAAAACACACTTTTTACACATACTTGAAGTAACCATTAAAGATCAAAGATGTAAAACTAACCACATAAAGTAAATCTCAAATCTTGCACACTCTTCACATAGAGTGAATGTGAAAGTTTAAACAAAACATACACAAATAATAAGAGGGTCAGATCTAAGGGAATCATAAAATTTAAACACACTTCATATAAAGTGAATGATAAAGTTAGCTCAAAATACACACATACACAAAGTAAGTTCAAACAAACACACACAAACAATAAGTGAATCAAATCCAAATGAATGCTAAAGATCAAAGATAAATAGCCAAATCTCAAACAAACACATAAATACTTTACACACAAAGTGAATGTGAAAGTCAAAACATAACATACGCACACATAAATAGCGGAAGTTCAAACAAACACAAAATTAAGTTCGAAACTTACACACTCTTCACACAAAGTGAATGTGAAAGTCAAAACATAACATATACACACACATACATACACACACATAAATAGCCAAAATTTAAACAAACACATAAAGTTAATGTCGAAGCTTACACACTCTTCACACAAAGTGAATGTGAAAGTCAAAACATAACATACACACACATTAATAATAACAGGATTAAATCTAAGTGAATGGTAAAATTTAAACATGCTTTATACAAAGTGAAAGCTAAAATTAGTTAAAAATACACAAATCCACAAAGCAAGTGCCAATGTCATTCAAACACACTTGATACATACAAAGTATGCTAACGTTCAAACAAAGTTAGTTAAAACACACTTTTTACACATACTTGAAGTAAACATTAAAGATCAAATAAACACATAAAGTGAATCTCAAAGCTTGCACACTCTTCACCTAGAGTGAAATGTGAAAGTTTAAACAAAACATCCACAAGTAATAAGAGGATCAAATCTAAGTGAATCATAAAATTTAAACACACTTCATATAAAGTGAATAATAAAGTTAGTTCAAAATACACACATACACAAAGTGAGTTCAAACAAACACACACAAACAATAAGTGAATGCTAAAGATCAAAGATATCAAAGTTCAAAAAAACACAGAAAGTGAATGTCAAAACTTGCATAGTCTTCACACAAAGTGAACATGAAAGTTCAAACACAACACACACACAATAAGAAAATTACACAATAAGTGGAAAACACATCATTTGCCTCATACAAACCATAAAATAAAAAATTAAAATAAATTAAGAATGTAGATTTGGTCCAATGTAATTGAAATATCATCAAGATAAAACTAGAATTGGAAAAAAAAATTGTACTTCAATGAAGTTAGAAATAGTTATATTATAATAAAAATTAATTGCATTATGATTTGTGATAGTTTATTAGTTAGAGATTTTCCTTAATATATTAAGAGTACTAGTTGATTGCCTTATGATTTGTTGTTTTTATTAGTAGAGTGCTAATTATCTCTTGTTAGCATTATGATTCTAATAGAATACTAAATGTTAAGCAATATAAAATAAAACCACCACAACTAACTATAAAAGATATTGGCCATTTAAGAATGACCATGGCCAATGGCCATTCCCTCTTGCCTTTGGAAGGGTCAAATTAACCCCTTCCCCAAAAAAGTTAATTTTATTAAAACTAAAAATATCTTGACTTATTACATTTGAAGAAATCAATCTGATTTCAGCAATTATTCAAAATTTCCAAACAATTTTGAGGTGAATTCACCACTATAAATACCCTTCTTCCATATTTTCTTGCTCAACTGACTGCTCACATATATCCCCTATACATCTGTTTCCCTACAAATATAAAATACATCTAGTGAGCAATATATTAATCAAAATTTGGCTAGAAAATCGATTACTATAGCAAATACAGAAGGAACTAATTTTGCATTATAAAAAATTAACCATGTGTAGAAAAAATAAAATAATACAAAGTACATCAACTACTAATAACTGTAGCATAAATAGCAGCACACCACAGGCACAGCCAAACAAATGACATTCTTAGTGAAGTGGTTGATCACATATATCCACTGTACATTTGTTTCCCTACAAATGTAAAATACAACTAGTAGTCAAGAAGCAAATATGTAGTCTATTACAAAGAAATACTGGAAATAATTTTACATCATAAAAGTTTAAACATATATAAAAAAATAAAATAATACAAATAGTAACATAACAAATCGCATTCTACTACATTGGCAGAAAACTTTCATAGGTTCAAACAATTTAATCTAACAAACACACTAATCTATACATTACAAGGAAATACTTCAACAATTAGTGGTTAGATATAATTTATAGTAATCAATCAGTGTGTTTGGCAGAAGAATCATTTAAACAAACCTTTATCCAAACAAAATGGGGGACTAAATATCAAAAACATAGACGAATTGTGAGTTGCCCACAGTTACAGTGGCTACAAGAGAAACTACAAAAGCAAGGTCTCACGACATGGAAGACTATATTGTAGGAGAAAAAGAAAGAGGAAACTGGAATATACATTCTGGAAAACATGACAAAGCTTAGGTGTTTGAATCTTATGGATGTGGGAAATTGGAAGAGTTGCGGAAACATTGAAGACCATATGAGGACATCAAAGGTGTCCGTGGCCTGAAAAACCTTAAGAAACTGCAGATAAGCAACGGTAAAGAGTTAGACGGGCTTCCATGTTTTGCAGAATTAGTATCTTTAGAAATTTTCACATTGAAAGGTAGCAGCAAGGTGAATAAAATAGCAGGTCTACAAGAGTTGAGATCATTGTGGGAGCTGAAAATAGAGTTAGATGAGCTTCCAAGTCTTGCAAATTTAACTTCGCTAAAAAACTTTGCATTGGGAAAGTGCAACAAATTGGAGAAGATAGAAAGTTTAAAACATTTGAAATTACTGGAGGAGCTCAACATAAGTACATTTTTCTAAAAGAATTTAGATTGGAAAAATGCCACAAATTAGAAATACTGACATCACTGAAGACCCTGAACATTAGTGACTGTCCAGAATTAGATGGGCCTCCAAATCTTGCAGAATTAACATCTCTAAAAGAATTTAGATTGGAAAAATGGCACAAGGCGAAGATAAAAGGGTTTCTCGTTTTAAATCAAAGGGGTTGCCAATGCCACCACTGAGCACAAATGGCGGGAACAGGAAGCCATTGAGCTGGAAGCTACTATCAAGCGTAATGTTCTGATGCAAGAGGAGCTACAATTGAAGATGGCAAAGATTCGAGCCCTTATGAATGATACAAGTTCCTAGTATGTTATTTGGGGTTGCATCAAATCATGGCAATGCTTTTACAAGTTAAAACTACTTTTCACAAATTATTGTAAAAGTTAACACCACTAAACTGTTGATATATGGCTGATCTGAACTCCAATATTTTGGTTTCTAGTATATATATGCGGATATTATAACTGTCAGGCGTTTAATATGCTTTTAAGTAAGATTTGATCATATCTGTACTTGGGTAAGTGCTCTGTTGGAGGTATGACTTATAGAATTAGAGTTCACTGTTCTATTGTCATGGATGATTTTCTGTTTCTAGCAAATTCAATTTTACCTTTAAAATTATATATCTCCTCTTGGAGTAAAATTTCTAGATTGAGTGTGGTTTGTCCCGAGAAATTCTATGGTTGTGTTTGGGTAATATGTAGTAGATTTTTTACCTGTTTCCTGAAATGGTGGAACGTGGGGACAGAGATACAAAATGCCCCATTTGATCCCAAAAAAAATTGAAAATTGAGGATGGCTTTTTAATTCGGAGTTCCAAAAACTTTCGCCCATTTAAGAATGTTGCGAGGGTTCCCTGGGTCCTTGCAATGTCCCGCAATGGCCTTAATTTTCGCATTTTTGTTATATGATCCAATAGTTCTTTCTTATGGCTTAGTGATTCGTGGTAAAAGAGGATGGATAGGCCCAAATCGGTGAACCCAACTGCACTTTTACCAATACTGTGATGATCACGTTCCAAAAGAATGAAATACTGAAATGCTGATCACTGGTCAGCCCTATCATATAACCCTAGGACACATTATTTGGCACATTTGGATAGAATGCAACAGAAGAATCTTGGAGAAGAATCAGAACATGGAGCAAACAGTTACGGAAATAACAACCAACATCCACAACGTGGCTATCAAACAGTGGGGAATGCACAATCGCCTTAGCCTACTGGAAAATAGGAAGGAGAAGACTGACCCAACAAATAAGTGGAAACACTCATGGGACCTTTGGACCCTCTCCAAAATCCGACATCTTTTATGCACAGGTATTTGACTTGAGCTCCATGATTTCCTTTACCATGTTATTTTCCAAGTATCTATATTTCATTAAAGAATACAGCATTAAAAGTAACCCAAACCTGACACTGCTAAGGACAAATACACATTCATGTTCTTTATGGGACTTAATGTTCTTTAAGACCACTTGGCATTAATCATCACAGTGTCTCTTTCTTTCATTACTTGTAGCAAACAAAAGTATCATCACACAACAATATGAAGAAGTACAAATTCATTTGCCTTTTCAATATTCAGCATTATCACTTTCCAATCTCTCCCTCAAGTGGATCTACATGACAGGATTGTAAATAGCAGAGGTTATGCACTTCTAGGAAAGAGTAAATAGTAGGTAGGAAGATGTAGGCAGGGAACATGCTCTCTCTCTTTTATCTGCCTGGCAACATCAGTTTATCTGCGGCTTCTTCAACTCATCCATGCAACTGATCATCATCAGCCTTAATGTGACCAGAACTTTACTATCTTTTCCTTGTTATGTTCTTCTATATAGACTTTCCTTCAAATGCTCTGTTTCATATCAGATGTTAAACTCTATGGTTTTGTTCATAATGCCTTGCATTGTTAAACTATCTACCGTTGCTCTTCAGCCTCTTTTTGCTATTGAGGACAGTGGGCTTTTTGTAAAATGCCCACATATCAATATAATTATCTTTTTACCAAAAGAACAAATCCACGAATCCAAACAAACTATGTATGTAGAATTACTTTTAAACATGCAACTGAATCCACGAATGCTAAAGAAATGCCCACAGTATTAAGGAGAGTAGTGAAGCATACCTGAATTAACAAGAAAATTGTCTCTTCTGCCGCCTGCCGCCATAAACAAAGCCAAAAAAATGCAAAACGAAACCAAAAAATCCATTGAAAAACAATAAGAGGGATGGACCAGCGTGCACGCCACAGCAAAAGACTGAAGCACAAAAGAAAAATGTCCATTCGAAAGCAAAACATAAAGTCAGAAACAAAACACGGGCAGAGAAGTGTCTCAAACAATTTTACAAAAGGAAGAAAAAACATTTGCAACAGAAAAGAACAGAACCAGGCAAGCTATAAAGAGTTAATGAAGAAGCTTTTCAACGGCTTTGTTTTTAAATTTATCTCTGATTTTTCCATCTTTCCTCCGCGCCGTTCCCAATTTTAAATTATCCTCAACGGCATTCTTCTTTGCTTTTCTCCCATTTGACATTTTCTACAACCTCTCTATGGTGGGAAGTCTGTAAATCACGTGCCATTTTGGTTTTATTTGAGTGTTTGTTTTCTTTTGATTTAAATATTTTAGAGAAATAAAATTGTAAATGGGAAACACACTTTCTCTAATGTTAATTTAGGCTAATAAAAAAGAATATACCGGGTCTTAGATTAAATAAACAAGATTTGGGATTGATAAAGTATGTAAATAAATTAATATTATTTTAGAAAATCAACTATAAGCGAAAGTATATTTAGTTTTTGGATTGAAGTAGGGATGTAGAAGTTGATAATTTGCAGAGTTGATTAGCATATGAATTGAAAATGGACCTTCTCTTTCTAGTAAGTGCCTCAAAATAGATATTGCAATGTCTAACCTCTACACAGGTCGATCCCACAAAGTTCTGGGTGGCTTCTTCACAACACATATCTATTATGCAATCCACTAATCTAATTTGGATTGTTGTGCATGTAGATGTTGCCTAGTTCACCTTGAATCCTGCTCCTTGCCAAGCATTTTAAAGGACTATGAGTATTTAAAAATGCCTTGGGGAAATTGTCAAATCATAAGGGGCCAAGTTCTCTTGTGTCAGCCCTCTTGATTAGGCATGCTTTCCAATCATTGAAATTATTAGGGACAATAATCCCAAGCAATGAAGATGTCCTAAAATGACTTTGATACAAATTAAATTCCTTTTAGTGATCCAAATCAAAAGATTCCTATAATGAACACTCCTTGAAGTGTTAGGATGTCTAATGATTTTCTAGGATGGCAATCAAATGAATGCCTTTATATACCAATATATAGCTATAAATCAAGCAAAATGCTTACCAAGTGGGCTCATGGTAGGAGTGTAAAATTTGAATTTAGACTTTTGAATTTGACAGGTTAATTCCGCAAGGTGCTGGATTAATCTCGTGTCGCAGGATTGACTCGGAACAACAAAATGCTTTAATATCGATGTGGGGAATGGATGTCTAAACAAGGGATGCAACGATATGCATACTAAATGTCATATGACATGACTATGTGCAAATGAGGATAGGATATAATCCAATCTATGAGAATGAGTTGTAATTTGGAGATAAGTAGTAGATTGGGGAATGGGCCTAGCTTTACACAAAAGTGTGCCATTTGTCAATTTGTGATTGTATTGAGCTATTCCATTGAAATGGGACTACAACTAAATGGGAATTGGCATGACTATGAAAATTTCACCATTGCAAAAACACTTTACATAAATCATCTAGGCTAATTAAAGAAATGTAATCAATTAGGCGTAAATTAACATAGATTGATTAGGGGTAAGTACAAGAAGATGGGGGGCCAAAAAGGGGTCTTAAGTGACCACTTTTTTTTTTTTTCTGAAATCAAGAAATGCTGGCCTTGGATGAGAAATTAAGCATAGTTACACTAAAAATTTGGAGATGCTACCAAAACAATGTTCGTAGTGCTCCGAGACTACTTTCTAAACTACTAATTTTTTTGAAAATGGTATAGATTAAGGGGTTCAAAAGAGGGAGCCATAGAAATTGGTGTTGTTTTTGTCAAAAAAACATAACATAACATGTTTTGTGGCTCCCTCAAAAGGTTAACTTTTTTTTGGTATTTTAAAAATCTCTTCAGTGAGAAATTAGCTAACAACATGTAGTTTATGCCCGATTTTTCTGATAATTTTTTGATGAATATTTAATTTTTTACTAATTTTCAAAGTGGACACATCCTAAAAAATAGAATTTTGGTCATGCTACCCCTATAAATTTTGAAAACTAATTGAAATTTTTTTTTAATATGTGTAGAATGGAGTCTAGTTTCTAAATATGTAATTTTTTTAAAATTTCAATGAATGGTTAATTTACAATAAAAAAAAGACCAAACAGTAGTTTTTGCCCAAAAATAGACACATAAACAAAAGAAATTAAAGATGAAAGGCTTAACATGGTCAAAATATGAAAAAAATTACATCGTTAAATAGCTAAGAGAAATCCTAACATTACCTAGGCGTTTGATTTGTTTGACCTTGAAACACATGCAAATCTGAGGCTTAGCATGAATAAAATTATGTGAAATCTTGTAGAATTTGCAAAAACACGTATGTGGATGTTGAAAAGGCACTCCAAGCCTTTGGGTTGGAAATCCAAAGCAAATCCCAAGCCTAAGGCTTGGGATTCCCAAAGCACAATATAACACGAGTGCATTATAACACGAGCACGTTATAATATGGTCACGTTATATTGTGCTTTTTTTTTCTTTTTTTGCATGTTTGCCGATGTTTTCCCAGTTTGACATAACGCGAGAGTGTTATAACGTGCTCACGTTATGTCTTCGTTTGAATGAGTTATATTCAAGTTTCATAAGTATGTTTCATGGATGTATATATGTATGCTTGTAGGTATGTATGCATGCTTGTATGTATGTACATGTATGCATGCTTGTATGTATGTACATGTACGTATGCATGTTTGTATGTATGTATGTATGTATGTATGTATGTTTGTATGTATGCATGCATGTATGTATGTATGTAGGTGTTTTGGGTTTAGGGTATATAAGGACCTGAGCCTATATAGTTTTGAGGGTTGAGGGTTGAGGGATTAGGGCTTAAGTAATAGGTAGAGGGTAGAGATTACAGGCTTGAAGGTTACAGTTGAGGGTTAATATTCAAGTTGTTGAGTGTATAAGATTAAGTGTGTAAGGCATGGGGATTAGGGTTTAGGATATTGGGTTTAGGGTTTATGATATGGATTGAGGGTATATAAGGCATAGGGTGACTTGGGTTGAGAGCACGTATGGTTTAGGTTTAATTTAAGTATAGGGTTGAGGCACAATATTTAGGGTTTATGATATAAGGGTGAGGTTATATGGTCTAGGGATGAGGGTTTGTGGGTGTAGGCTTTAGGGTTTAAGGTATAGGGTTGATGATTCAGGGATTAGGGTTTAAGTATATGGTTGAGGGTATAGGGTTGAGGGTATAGGGATAGGTTTTAGGGTTTAAGGTAACTTAAGGGTTAAGGGTTGAGGGATAGGGTTTAAGGTATAGTGTCTTGGGTTGAGGATTTAGGAATAGGGATAGCTTTTAGGGTTTAGGGATGAGGGATTAGGGTTGAGGGTTGAGGGTTGAGGGATTAAGGTTTAAGGTATAGTGCTGAGGGTTGAGGGTTGAGGGATTAAGGTTTAAGGTATAGTGTTGAGGGTTGAGTGTTTAGGGATAGGGTTTAGGGTTTAGGGTTGAGGGATTAGGATTTAGAGTTGAGGGATTAGGGTTTAAGGAATAGTGTTGATGGTTTACGGATAGGGTTTAGGGTTGAGGGATTAGGGTTTAGGGTTGATGGATTAGGGTTTAAGGAATAGTGTTGAGGGTTGAGGGTTTAGGAATAGGGTTTACGGTTGAGTGATTAGGGTTTAGGGTTGACAGATTAGGGTTTAATGTTGAGAGTTAAGGGTTGAGGGTTTAGGGATAGGGTTGATGGTCAAGGGAGTAGGGTTAAAGTAGATTGTTGAGGGTAGAGGGATTAGGGATAGGGTTTAGGGTTGGAGGTTTAACGATTGAGGGTTGAGGCTTTAGGGCTGAGGGTTAAGGGATTGGGGTTTAAGATATAGTGTTGAGCATCGAGGGTTTAGGGATAGGTTTTAGGGTTTAAGTTTTAAATTTTAAGGGTTAAGGGTTTAGGGATAGGGATTAGGGTTTAAGGTTAAGTGATTAGGGTTTAAGGTATAGTGTCGAGGGTTGAGGGTTTAGGAATAGGGATAGCATTTAGGGTTTAGGGATGAGGGATTAGGGTTTAGGGTTGAGGGATTAGGGTTTAAGGTATAGTGTTGAGGGTTGAGGGATTAGGTTTTAGGGTTGACAGATTAGGGTTTAAGGTATAGTGTTGAGGGTTGAGGGTTTATAGATAGGGTTTAGGGTTGAGGGATTAAGGTTTAGGGTTGAGGGATTAGGGTTTAATGTTGAGAGTTGAGGGTTTAGGGTTGAGGGTTTACGGATAGGGTTGATGATCAAGGGATTAGGGTTAGAGTGTCGAGGGTAGAGGGATTAATGATAGGGTTTAGGGTTGAAGGTTTAAGGATTGAGGGTTGAGGCTTTAGAGATGAGGGTTTAAGGCTTAAGATATAGTGTCAAGTGTTGAGGGTGTAGGGATAGATTTAAGTTTCAAGGGTTAAGGGTTGATGGATAGGGATTAGGGTTTAAGGTATAGTGTTGATGGTTGAGGGTTTAGGGTTGAGGGATTAGGGTTTAGGGTTGATGGATTAGGGTTTAATGTTGAGAGTTGAGGGTTGAGGGTTGAGGGTTTAGGGATAGGGTTGATGGTCAAGGGATTAGGGTTAAAGTAGAGTGTCGAGGGTAGAGGGATTAGGGATAGGGTTTAGGGTTGAAGGTTTAAGGATTTAGGGTTGAGGCTTTAGGGATGAGGGTTAATGGATTAGGGTTTAAGATATAGTGTCAAGTGTCGAGGGTGTAGGTATAGGTTTTATGGTTCAAGTTTTAAGGGTTAAGGGTTGAGGGATAGGATTAGGGTTTAGCAATAAGGGATTAGGGTTTAAGGTATGGTGTCAAGGGTTGAGGGTTTAGGAATAGGGATAGCATTTAGGGTGGAGGCATTATGGATAGGGTTTAGGATTTAAGGTTTAAGTGTTGAGGGTTGAGGATTTAGAGATAGGGTTTATGGTTTAGGGATAAGGGATTAGGGTTTAGGGTTTAGGGACTAGGGTACCATAAATTATAATTATGGATTAGGGTTTATGGTTTAGGGATTAGGGTTTAGGGTTAAGGGATTAGGGTTTAGGGTTTAGGGATGTACAATTAAGGGGTACCATAAATAAACTAAAATTTAGGCAGGGTTGGGAAAATTTTGTGAATCATCATGGGCTAGAGATTGGAGATTTTACTGTGTTCGAGTACATATCCAAGTCATATTTTAAGGTTAAGATATTTCAAAGAACAGGGTGTGTGAAAAACATCAATGTTGTTCAACTTATGAATACCAACATTGATACAGATAAAAGATGCCCTTCTAATAGAGTATGCAGTTCAAGTCAACCAATGGGCAGCAAGTTGTTGAATGACTTGGTTTAATGGGCGTGTCTCCTTCTTCAAAGTTATGCTTGGAGACTTTACACAAAAACTGGTAACTCTATACATTATTTTTCATTCTTTTATTTCCTGTACACTGTTAGGAACTTGTAAAATCTAATTGTGTAATGTGTTTATGGAAACACATTCCTCCTGTATTTGTTTCATAATTTATAGACAACACAGATGAACAAACGGTGTTGCAAGGTCCAGGTGGGTAGGAGTGGGATGTACAATTGGGGGTACCATAAATAAACTGGAATTTAGGTAGGGTTGGGAAAATTTTGTGAATCATCATGGGCTGGAGATTGGAGATTTCACTATGTTCAAGTACATATCCAAGTCATATTTTAAGGTTAAGATATTTCAAAGAACAGGGCGTGTGAAAAATATCAATGCTCTTCAGCTTATGAATACCAACATTGATATAGATAAAAAATACCCTTCTTCTAACATAGGATGTAGTTCAAGTCAACCAATGGGCAGCAAGTTGCTAATTGAATTGGTTTCATATGAAGAAAACAATGATGTTGAAGCAATGTGTCACATCCCTCTTTTTGAAAACAATTATGCTATTTACTTTCTTGCAAATTTTAGTAATTAATATGTTATGAATGACATGGAAATTGATGATTTATCTTACAAAGTTGTTATATTGAATTGTGGAATCTAATGATTACGATAAAGGTGATATTGTAGACTAAATGTCTTTATAATAAATGCAATGATGTTTGGATATATTATGTTTTGATTTGAACATAGGTGCTTTGACCACAAAATTCTATGTGAGTCTGTCGATGCAGGAACAGGTGGACCGTGTTCGACGGGAAGAGAAAGTATCTTCGAGAGAGAGTATAGACTCTGGAAATTAACCATGGGCGTTTGTTACTGAGATCGCCAAACAGGTAGATAAACCTTGGAACCAACCAGTTAGTCTTGTATGTCGGTTGGGTTGGTTAACTAGATGTCGACGTCAAAGGATAAAGTGTGATAACCTAGTCGAAAGTCGTCATGTAGAATCTTGGAGTCGTCGATGTCGTTGTAAGTCCATCATAGCAAGTCGACTTATTTAGACGTTTAATATTTTCGGTTATAAGTGTTTATTGAACCATCTTGTGGTGAAATTGTAAATCTTGTCTCGTAGTCGAAAAAAACATGAGAAGATGGCTTTGTGCGTCTAACATCGTAAGAACTCGTTCGCGTTACGATCAATCCATCATGATTGTCGTAAAATGCGTCGAACTTGTATTGTGAAGTTTTCTATTCTTGAAGATCAACGAATGTCTATTTGAAGCCATAGCGTGAAATAATTTATTTGGTCGTCGTTCTTCTATCTTTGACTGCGAGTAGTTGTCAATCTAACATTGAGCTTTCTTATTAAGTTGGTCTTTGCCTCTTGTTCCTTTTCGACCAAAACGATGCTCTAGTCATTTCCTAACCACCGCCAAGCCGAGCTTAACTCCACAATACATCTTTTGGTGGCTTTTGAATTGAATTAGATAACTTGGTATTCGAGTGAAGGTGGAGTTGTTATGTCTTCTAGCAAGCCACGTCGCCATAGGAACCACCACCTTTAGATTGGTCGTGATAAATGGGAAGTCGGGTTTAAAATCAACTATGTCGATCCATATGATTAAATTTATGTCAACCGAGAACTCTTTGGAGAGATTCCTTTTACCATGACGTGAGAGGAAGGTAGTTTGCTTTTGTGAAGGAGAGTAACCGATATTAAATGTGATACTCCATTATCTAGGAAGGTGGAGAGTTTTCGGTGGCTGTTGTGCGAAAGAAGTTGGAACTTTGGAGTTTAGGGAGAAGTCGAGGTAGTTTTGGAAGTGAGGAGATTTATGGAAGGTGGTTGAAAGTTGTTTTAACTTTCTTCGTGGGCAGTAGGAGTGAAAGGAAACATGGAACAAGAGTTTAGTGAGAAGGTTCCCTTCACAAGGTGTTAAGAGGAAGGAGTAGCCGTCGCTGAGGGAGAAATGGCAGAAAGAACTGCGAAGAAAGAGGAAGGAGCCGTCGTTGAGGGAGATATCAACGGATAGGGAGAAGCTGCGGGAAGGAGAATAAACACGGTGGTTATTGTTGTTAGAGACCATCACCAGAGAGGGGAGAAAGGAGTTGGAGGAATTAGTGGTCGTGGTTGTGAGAGTGGAGTCGGCAGTAAAAGAGGAGAGAAGGCAATCACTACGGGACAGGAGGTGGCAATTGGTAGGTTGTAAACGGGGAGTGGAGAGTGAGAAACGACAGAGAACGAGAGAGAGACGGAATTAGATCCCCGGCATTGTGAAGAAGGGAAAGCGGCAGTGAGAGAGAGGGCTGGAGAGTTTTTGTAGTGGTAAGAGAGTTTTAATAGAATTGGCAAGCGTGAGTGAGGGAAGGAGTGATAGGTTACTTCTAGGGAGCGATCCTTTTTTTGAGTAGAAAGCAGAGGGAGAGATAACTCAGGAAGCTGGTAGTTGTCTGAGGGTGAACGTTTCTAAGTAAGGAGCCTGCCTTGACTTGAATTGTGTCCGACAGAGAGGGGGGTCTATTTAGTGTGGGCTGTCCTTATTTCAGAAGGAGATAAAAGAGATAGCTTCGAAGAAAAGCTGAGGAGAACGTGGAATTGCCACAGCAACCACCATTTTTATCCACAGGTTCATTTCCTTCATTACTTTTCTCAGTTTAGATCAGTAAGTAAGTAAGACTCACTTTGCAAAAGATCAATACGTTTAAAATGAGAAGAAATGTATGACAACGTAAACCTAGTATGATATCTGTGTGTGGTCAATCCACGTAATAGTATCATTGCTGTGTTTGAGAATTGAAAACTCAGAAATAGAAGTATTGCTGTCTCATCACTGTGTTTGTGATTAAAAAACTTAGAAAAAGAAGTATGCTGTCTTCTAGAATTCGTAAACTCTGAAAATGTAGCATTTTTATGCCATGAATTAAGTGGTGTAATAAAAGAACGCAGTTCTCTAATGTATATACATTTAGGACAAACTTATATTGATGTAAGATGCAATATACCTTCCTTGAATGATAACTCCACAGCGAGTAAACATGTTGCTCCGCGTGCATGTTGCGTAGGAGTCCAAAACCACAGTTTTAAGCACGTTTGACGTAAAATTAGAGTGTTTAATAGCCAGAAAATGTAGTTGTAAACAGCTGATGTCTTAACCACCATACATCTTTAGTTAGAGGTCAACCATGCGTTGGTCATCTCTATTGACATAAGAAAGATTCCATAATCATTTATATTTTATTTATGACTCTCATCTTGTTGAGCCATGTGAAACTAATGACACGGAAAGAGGAGTAGGAAGATAAAGTTTTAGTAATGATTAGGAAACCGTCATGGTTCTGAAATGAACAATTTGGGTTGAAAACCTGCATGTGAGTTGAAATTACGTTGCATGCGACGGTGCTAGAATCGTTTAATCTTGTAGACCATATGAGTCTAGAATCCTCAAATTTTGGGATAATGGGAAATGGCTTTAAATTTTTGAGTATGTTGTGTAAACATGGGAACCAAGTAAACAAATAGGAAACCACTTAGGAGTGGGCGCTTATAAGAAATGTTTTTACATGAAAATGGATTATGAAATTGTGAACTCGAGATTAGAGTAAAAGATTGCGCCATGCGTTATTGTAGGAGGATATCCTAAACCCTTGAGGTCATCAAGGTCGTCAAATAGTTAAAAATTATACAAATGGGAAACTATAGGATTTCGACCAGTTCAAGTCGAGTAGGGTGGGTGAACCATGTTCATGCGTTCCTAGAACACTAATTTAAAAACAAATCCTTTAGCCAAGGTGATGTACTATCCTCAAGTGCATCGAACGTTCACTATAACTGGATGGCGTTTCTTGTGGAGTGTCGTGCATGACTAGAGGGTATCTAGGGATCTGCGTGATAACAAGACACGTAGGTTACAACACCAGAGCTCAGATGGCAAACACCGATGGTTATCCTAAGTCTATCCTCTTGAGTAGGGTAGGGCCACTTTCAGTTAGGAAGGAGTGCAGGAGACCGACGGTCTGTGGTTGGAGGTTAAGCTCCTCGAAGATACTTTCTCTTCCAAATACTGAGGATTGCTGAGTCTTGAATGTGATGGGTCGACAATCGAGATGCATGATAATGGTATGTTTCCAATATTTGTTGTTTCCAGCTAATTTCATCTGTTAGAAAACAAAATGTTTAATGTATATCATTTCTTTCAGCTTTTTGAAAATGTGATCATGTTTCTAATAAAATGAAAAATGTTGTATTGGATTATAGATGAGTAACTTTTGTATTTGATTTCCTAGTAAAAAAAAATTACCGTTGTAAAACTTAGCTACTTCTTGTCATTTCGGATTTGGTTGTTACATATGGTATCAGAGCTAACCAGGTTTAGCACTAGGGCTGATGAGTCCACTAACCTGATTAGGAAATCATCATTATGCGGGTAGCTAATGATTTGGTTTATTGTGCCAGGATGGTATACACCAAGAAAACCACAAGAAAATCCTTCGCGGGTAAGAAGTGTTATCTGCAAGCTAAGCAGAAACGACTTGCGATGATCAAGACCATAGAGAAAACCAATGACAAAAATGACATATGGCTTGATGATATAGAAACCTTAGCCAATGCAATATCATGACTTAAGCGAGTGAGGAGAGAACTCCTAGAGGGAGCAGCGATGGCGGCTCGAACCATGATCAACCGCTGCTCCTGGATTGTAACTGATAGCATACCTGTTAGTGTACCTAAGAGTGTACCTAGTACTATAACTATGATCACTAGAGATCCACGTGTAGTACCTAGAGATGAGATTATTGAGTTATCTTCTGATAGTGAGTCTGAGGGGTATACACCTCGTGATTATGTGTCGGATAATGAATCCAAAGGTTACGCTCCACTAGATAACACTATGTGGAAACATGAGATTTGTCTATCTCTAATGATGTTGAAACAATTTTTGCAAAGTGAATAAAGACAAAATTTTGGTTTGAGAACAATTATGATTATGATCAAATGTTGTGTTCTTTTGATGATGTTTAATTTAATAAGCACAAAACTGATTAGTATATGTTTAATCAGGTGTGAAATTAAACTAGCATGGACCAATCAGGGTTTAACGAGGGGGAGGATCGGGAAGGTCATAACTCTCAGGAAAACTCCACTGACAAGTTGGATAGGATTCTTAACATGCTCACGGAAACCAAGGAAAGATTGAACAAATTGGAAAGGAAAATGGATGAAACTGGCAACACAGAAGGTGGAAACGAGAACTCACACTTCACAAGCAAGAGTAAACATTGGGATAATGGCACGACGAGTGAGCGTCCTGATGACAGTGAAGCCCAAAGAAGAACCAAGGATAAACTTGCCTTAGAGTTATCTAAGGATATGAAGAAGGTTAACCCTCCAAAGTTTGATGGAACTAAAACTAGAGATGCAGTTGAAGCATGGTTGACTGAGATGGAGAAATATTTTGAGATCAGAAACTACTCTGAGGTTACTAAAGCCGTGTGGGGAGCCTATCAACTATCTGGGGAAGCGTCCACTTGGTGGATGAATAAGAAAATGGAGTTGGAATTAAGTCCCTTGAAAGTGACATGGGATGAGTTTGTGGAACTATTCCGAAAACGGTGGTTACCTCAATTATACTTTGATTAGAAGTTAACGGACTTCCAAAACCTCAGGCAAGGTGAACTATTTGTGGTCGAGTACATAGAAAAATTCACTAGGTTACTGAAGTATGTTCCCCAATACCAAAAGGACGAAAGGTTCCAAATCAGAAAGTTCATCATGGGACTCAATCCTCAGATCGGTGGTGAGGTGGAGGTGCATGGTCCAAGCACAATGGATCAAGTTTATGAAAAGGCAATAAAACAGGAGCAGAAAATTAAATCTATCTCTGCTTACCGTGACAAGAAACGTAAGAAGTTTGACAAGAACTACCATGATCAGTCTTTTAAAAGGAAAAATGATAAGGGGTATGGAAATAGGAGGTTTGATAGGGGAAATCGAAAGAATCAAGGAGGATTTGGTAATGAGCGTAGAGGTGAAGATTTTAAGAGAAATGCAAATTTTAAGAAGAATGGTGATTCTGCAAGTAGGCCATCTGAGAAGCGAGGACCTATAGGAGGATGCTTTTCTTGTGGAGGAGATCATTATGCCAACCGCTGTCCCAACAAGAAGCCGAATGGGAGGCCTAGGAACACGGAGCTTCCTTCACAATAGGAAGCCTTTCAGCAAAGGATTCATGCCGCTCTTGACAATCGGCAAGTAGAGTATCAAATCACTCCTATTGAGATGACAGGTACCTTATTTGGAGTTCCTGTTTCTATTCTATTTGATACTGGTGCAACAGAAAATTTTGTGTCACCTAGAGTCTTAGGTAAATTTTCTAGAAAAGTTGGTTTTATGGCAAAACCTTGGACAGTAGAGTATGCAAATAATTCAAAGGCTCAGGTAGAGCAATGTTTGTTCGAAGCTAGGATTGATGTTTCTAACTTTGCCACTGAGGCAAACTTATACGTAGCACCTTTAGGATCCTACGATGTCATCCTAGGAATGAGCTGGTTATGGAAACATCGAGCCAAAGTAGATTGCTTTCATAAAACCATTGAGTGTCTGGATAAGACTAGTAAAACTATAAATCTCCAAGGAATTCAGAGGGAAATAAAGGTTAGATCCATTTCTTCAAAACAACTAAAGCAGGCTAGGCGAAAAGGATGTCAACTTTTTGCAGTCAAGATGGACCTAGTAGAGGAAACCTCGGAGAAGCAATCTTTTGAGGAAAGATATCCATTTATGTGCAACTTCAGGGATGTATTTCCTGAGGAGTTACCAGGATTACCTCCGAAGAGAACATTTGACTTTGGCATAGACATTAAACCAGGATCGGAGCCAATCTCTAAAGCTCCATATCGTATGACTACCACTGAACTTATGGAATTAAAAGCTCAGTTGCAGGAGCTTTTGTCTAAGAATTTGATTAGGCCAAGTGTATCACCATGGGGAGCCCCAGTTATCTTTGTCAAAAAGAAAGATGGAACTCTAAGGCTGTGCATAGATTATAGGATGCTTAACAAGGCAACTATAAAGAACAAGTACCCCTTGCCACGGATTGATGATCTATTTGACCAAATGCATGGCACATCGGTCTTTTCCAAGATAGATCTAAGATCTGGATACCATCAGTTAAGGTTGAAAGATGAAGACATTCCTAAGACAGCTTTTAGAACAAGGTATGGTCATTATGAGTTTACGGTGCTGCCATTTGGATTGACCAATGCACCTGCTGCATTCATGAATCTCATGAATAGTGTATTCAAAGATTGTCTTGATAAGTTTGTACTAGTCTTCATCGATGATATTCTGATCTATTCCAAGGATGAAGAGGAGCATGCACAACATCTCCATATAGTCTTGCAAAGGTTAAGAGAACATAAATTGTATGCGAAACTCTCCAAGTGCACTTTCTTTCAGAAAGAAGTACAGTATTTAGGGCACATAATATCAGCTGATGGGATATCAGTTGATCCGGCCAAAATAAAAGCTATTATGGAATGGCCTGAACCTGCCAATGTGTCAGAGGTACGAAGTTTCATGGGATTGGCAGGGTATTACAAGAAATTTGTGTTGAATTTCTCAAGCATAGCTAGCCCCATTACCTCTTTGCAGAGAAAAGGAAAAAAATTTGTGTGGACGGATGTATGTCAAAAGGCTTTTGATTTGTTAAAAGAAAAATTAACAACCGCTCCAATTCTGAAAGTCCTTGATCCAGAGGGTGAGTTTGAGGTTATCATTGATGCCTTGGGGGAAGGATTGGGAGGTGTGCTTATGCAAGATGGCAGGGTAGTGGCCTATGAGTCAAGGAAGCTGAAAAATTATGAGCAGAACTACGCTCCTCATGACCTAGAGATGGCAGCAGTGGTTCACACCCTTCAGATGTGGCGACATTATTTGTTGGGAAGGACTTTTATTTTAAAATCAGATCACCAAAGCCTTCGCTACATATTCACACAACCTAATCTCAATGCAAGGCAAAGGAGATGGTTGGAACTAATAGCCGATTATGACTTTAAAATTTCTTATATCAAGGGCAAGGAAAATCGAGTAGCGGATGCCTTAAGCAGAAGAAGGCATATAGCCTCTATAATTTCCATACATGCTAACTTTAAAGACTTAGTATTGCAAAACTTATCTGGGGATGAGTATTATGAACAAGTGAAACAAGCACTGTACTCAAACCCTAAGGACCCAAGATATGACGGATTTAGTTTTGAATCCAATGGATTGATGAGATTCAAGGGAAGAATGTATGTTCCTGATTCAGTTGAACTTAGAAACCTTGTGTGGAAGGAAGTTCACTGTGCTCCTTACTCTGGACACCCTGGTGTAACTAAACTGTTAGCGGATGTAAAGCCGCTATATTTATGGAAGGGAATGAAAAGCAATGCTGCAAAGTTTGTAGCTAGTTGTTTAGAGTGTCAGAGAGTTAAGGTAGAACACCAACATCCTGCTGGGTTGTTGTACCCACATGATATTCCGGAATGGAAATGGCAAGTTATTAGTATGGATTTTGTCCAGGGGTTACCAATGTCTAAGAATAGGCATGATGCAGTATTGGTTGTTGTGGATAAACTAACCAAGGTTGCACATTTCATACCGGGAAACTTGACGGATGGAGCACATCTTTTGGCTCGCAAATTTGTGCAAGAAATTTTTAGATTGCATGGGGTGCCTGAAAAGATAATATCTGATAGAGATGCTCGGATAACATCACAGTTTTGGCAAACCTTATTTTCTGCATTAGGGACTAAACTAAATGTAAGTACTACTTATCACCCTGAAACTGATGGATAGACGGAAAGAGTGAATCAGGTATTAGAAGACCTTTTGAGAATGTATTGCATGGATCAGCAATACAGATGGGAGGAATATCTACCTCTTGTCGAATTTGCCTATAACAATTCCTATCATTCTGCCATTAAGATGGCACCATTTGAAGCATTATATGGAAGGAAATGTAGAACTCCTATAAGCTGGGATAAGCTGGAAGATAGGATAAGTATTGGACCGGAAATGCTTGCTGATATGGAAGAAAAAGTTAAAGTGATTACGAAGAGGTTGGCAGAAGCCAATGACAGGCAAAAGAGTTATGCGGATCGCAAGCGAGTGCCTAGACACTTCTCTGTTGGTGAGAAGGTGCTTTTGCGAGTGAAACCCCAAAAGAGTTCTATAAAGTTTGGTAAATCTTTGAAATTGGCTCCTCGTTATGTCGGACCTTTCGAAGTTCTTGAAATTATCAATCCGGTTGCCTACAAAGTTGCTCTACCTCCAGCCTTGTCTAAGATGCATAATGTTTTTCATGTTTCGTATTTAAAGAAATATTATGTAGGTAATAACCACATCCTGAACTGGAATTCCTTACAGATGCAAGAACCCAGGGTGGTTGTGATCGAGCCACTCAATGTGCTCGAAATGCGTAAACTTCGTTTACGTAATCGAGAAGTTTTGCAATGCAAAATATAGTGGGACCAATATGGCGAGGATAGCGCCACTTGGGAAGATTACAAAGATATTTATCAAAGATTTCCAAAACTTTTTAAAGACATTAATGTTGCATTATAGAAAGTTTGTTTTAAGTTTAAGCTTTTGCCTGATAAACTTAATCATCGGGGATGATGATTTTTAAAGGGGAAGGATATGTCACATCCCTCTTTTTGAAAACAATTATGCTATTTACTTTCTTGTGAATTTTAATAATTAATATGTTATGAATGACATGGAAATTGACGATTTATCTTACAAAGTTGTTATATTGAACTGTGGAATCTAATGATTACAATAAAGGTGATATTGTAGACTAAATATCTTTATAATAAATGCAATGATGTTTGGATATATTATGTTTTGATTTGAACATAGGTGCTTTGACCACAAAATTCTGTGAGTCTGTCGATGCAAGAACAGGTGGACCGTGTTCGACGGGAAGAGAAAGTATCTTCGAGAGAGAGTATAGACTCTGGAAATTAACCATGGGCGTTTGTTACTGAGATCGCCAAACAGGTAGATAAACCTTGGAACCAACTAGTTAGTCTTGTATGTCGGTTGGGTTATTTAACTAGATGTCGACGTCAAAGGATAAAGTGTGATAACCTAGTCGAAAGTCATCATGTAGAATCTTGGAGTCGTCGATGTCGTTGTAAGTCCATCATAGCAAGTCGACTTATTTAGACGTTTAATAATTTTGGTTATAAGTGTTTATTGAACCATCTTGTGGTGAAATTGTAAATCTTGTCTCGTAGTCGAAAAAAATGCGAGAAGACGGCTTTGTGCGTCTAACGTCGTAAGAACTCGTTCGCGTTACGATCAATCCATCGTGATTGTCGTAAAACGCATCGAACTTGTATTGTGAAGTTTTCTATTCTTGAAGATCGACGAATGTCGATTTGAAGCCATAGCGTGAAATAATTTATTTGGTCATCGTTCTTCTGTCTTTGACCGCGAGTAGTTGTCAATCTAACATTGAGCTTTCTTATTAAGTTGGTCTTTGCCTCTTGTTCCTTTTCGACCAAAACGATGCTCTAGTCATTTCCTAACCACCGCCAAGCCGAGCTTAACTCCACAATACATCTTTTGGTGACTTTTGAATTGAATTAGATAACTTGGTATTCGAGTGAAGGCAGAGTTGTTATGTCTTCTAGCAAGCCACGTCGCCATAGGAACCACCACCTTTAGATTGGTCGTGATAAATGGGAAGTTGGGTTTAAAATCAACTATGTCGATCCATATGATTAAATTTATGTCAACCGAGAACTCTTTGGAGAGATTCCTTTTACCATGACGTGAGAGGAAGGCAGTTTGCTTTTGTGAAGGAGAGTAACCGATATTAAATGTGATACTCCATTATCTAGGAAGGTGGAGAGTTTTCAGTGGCTGTTGTGCGAAACAAGTTGGAACTGCGGAGTTTAGGGAGAAGTCGAGATAGTTTTAGAAGTGAGGAGATTTATGGAAGGCGATTGAAAGTTGTTTTAACTTTCTTCGTGGGCAGTAGGAGTGAAAGGAAACGTGGAACGAGAGTTTAGTGAGAAGGTTCCCTTCGCAAGGTGTTAAGAGGAAGGAGTAGCCGTCGCTGAGGGAGAAATGGCAGAAAGAACTACGAAGAAAGAGGAAGGAGCTGTCATTGAGGGAGATATCAACGGATAGGGAGAAGCTACGGGAAGGAGAATAAACACGGTGGTTATTGTTGTTAGAGACCATCATCAGAGAGGGGAGAAAGGAGTTGGAGGAGTTAGTGGTCGTGGTTGTGAGAGTGGAGTCGGCAGTAAAAGAGGAGAGAAGGCAATCACCGCGGGACAGGAGGTGGCGATTGGTAGGTTGTAAACAGGGAGTGGAGAGTGAGAAATGACAGAGAGAGAGAGAGACAGAATTAGAGCCCCGGCATTGTGAAGAAGGGAAAGCGGCAGTGAGAGAGAGGGCTGGAGAGTTTTTGTAGTGGTAAGAGAGTTTTAATAGAATTGGCAAGCGTGAGTGAGGGAAGGAGTGATAGGTTACTTCTAGGGAGCGATCCTTTTTCTGAGTAGAAAGCAGAGGGAGAGATAACTCAGGAAGCTGGTAGTTGTCTGAGGGTGAACGTTTCTAAGTAAGGAGCCTGCCTTGACTTGAATTGTGTCCGGCAGAGAGGGGGGTCTGTTTAGTGTGGGCTGTCGTTATTTTAGAAGGAGATAAAAGAGATAGCTTCGAAGAAAAGCAGAGGAGAATGTGGAATTGCCACAGCAACCACCATTTTTATCCACAGGTTCATTTCCTTCATTACTTTTCTCAGTTTAGATCAGTAAGTAAGTAAGACTCACTTTGCAAAAGATCAATACGTTTAAAATGAGAAGAAATGTATGACAACGTAAACCTAGTATGATATCTGTGTGCAGTCAATCCACGTAATAGTATCATTGCTGTGTTCGAGAATTGAAAACATAGAAATAGAAGTATTGCTGTCTCATCACTGTGTTTGTGATTAAAAAACTTAGAAAAAGAAGTATGCTGTCTTCTAGAATTCGTAAACTCTGAAAATGTAGCATTTTTATGCCATGAATTAAGCGGTGTAATAAAAGAACGCAGTTCTCTAATGTATATACATTTAGGACGAACTTATATTGATGTAAGATGCAATATACCTTCCTTGAACGATAACTCCACAGTGAGTAAACATGTTGCTCCGTGTGCATGTTGCGTAGGAGTCCAAAACCACAGTTTTAAGCACGTTTGACGTAAAATTAGAGTGTTTAATAGCTGGAAAATGCAGTTGTAAACAGCTGATGTCTTAACCACCATACATCTTTAGTTAGAGGTTGACCATGCGTTGGTCATCTCTATTGACATAAGAAAGATTCCATAATCATTTATATTTTATTTATGACTCTCATCTTGTTGAACCATGTGAAACTAATGACACGGAAAGAGGAGTAGGAAGATAAAGTTTTAGTAATGATTAGGAAACCGTCATGGTTCTGAAATGAACAATTTGGGTTGAAAACCTGCATGTGAGTTGAAATTACGTTGCATGCGACGGTGCTAGAATCGTTTAATCTTGTAGACCATATGAGTCTAGAATCCTCAAATTTCGGGATAATGGGAAATGGCTTTAAATTTTTGAGTATGTTGTGTAAACATGGGAACCAAGTAAACAAATAGGAAACCACTTAGGAGTGGGTGCTTATAAGAAATGTTTTTACATGAAAATGGATTATGAAATTCTGAACTCAAGATTAGAGTAAAAGATTGCGCCATGCGCTATTGTAGGAGGATATCCTAAACCCTTGAGGTCATCAAGGTCGTCAAATAGTTAAAAATTATACAAATGGGAAACTGTAGGATTTTGACCAGTTCAAGTCGAATAGGGTGGGTGAACCAAGTTCATGCATTCCTAGAACGCTAATTTAAAAACAAATCCTTTGGCCAAGGTGATGTACTATCCTCAAGTGCATCGAACGTTCACTGTAACTGGATGGCGTTTCTTGTGGAGTGTTGTGCATGACTAGAGGGTATCTAGGGATCTGCGCGATAACAAGACACGTAGGTTACAACACCAGAGCTCAGATGGCAAACACCGATGGTTATCCTAAGTCTATCCTCTTGAGTAGGGTAGGGCCACTTCCGGTTAGGAAGGAGTGCAGGAGACCGACGGTCTGTGGTTGGAGGTTAAGCTCCTCGAAGATACTTTCTCTTCCAAATACTGAGGATTGCCGAGTCTTGAATGTGATGGGTCGACAATCGAGATGCATGATAATGGTATGTTTCCAATATTTGTTGTTTCCAGCTAATTTCATCTGTTAGAAAATA
Organism: Cunninghamia lanceolata; assembly: GCA_027924645.1. NCBI lineage: Eukaryota > Viridiplantae > Streptophyta > Pinopsida > Cupressales > Cupressaceae > Cunninghamia > Cunninghamia lanceolata. Next base: position 851,876 of record BSBN01000828.1, read on the forward strand.
AAATGTTTAATGTATATCATTTCTTTCAGCTTTTTGAAAATGTGATCATGTTTCTAATAAAATGAAAAATGTTGTATTGGATTATAGATGAGTAACTTTTGTATTTGATTTCCTAGTAAAAAAAAAAATTACTGTTGTAAAACTTAGCTACTTCTTGTCATTTCGGATTTGGTTGTTACACAATGGAAGAAAATCAAAATTGTAAGTCTAATTTAATTTATTTCAACTTTCAAAGCAGGCATTTGAATTGTAGCTTTACCAGGAGGATTGGTATAACAAAAACTTAATTTTGTTACAGGCCTTTCTTTGAAGAACCTTGGACATTATGGACCCTATCATCTAAAAAAGCACATGATGGTGAACTCTGCCCCAGCTTTCAAATCAGATAAACCGTTTTATTCAATGAAAATTTTGTGAATCATCGTGGTTTGGAGATTGGAGATTTTGTTGTGTTCAAGTACATATCCAAGTCATATTTTAAGGTTAAGATATTTCAAAGAATAGGGTGTGTGAAAAACATCAATGCTCTTTAGCTTATGAATACCAATATTGATACAGATAAAAGATGCCCTTCTTCTAACAGAGTATGCAGTTCAAGTCAACCAATGGGTAGTAATTTGTTGAATGAATTGGTTTAATTGGCGTGCCTCCTTCTTCAAAGTTATACTTGGAGACTTTACACAAAAACTGGTAACTCTATACATTATTTTTCATTCTTTTTATTTCTTGTACACTATTAAGAATTTGTAAAATCTAATTGTGTAATGTGTTTATGGCAATGCATTCCTCCTACATTTGTTTCACAGTTTATAGACAACATAGACAAACATATGGTGTTGCAAGGCCCAGGTGAGTAGGAGTGGGATGTGTAATTAGGGGGTACCATAAATAAACTGGAATTTAGGTAGGGTTGGGAAAATTTTGTGAATCATCATGGGCTGGAGATTAGAGATTTCACTGTGTTCAAGTACATATCCAAGTCATATTTGAAGGTTAAGATATTTCAAAGAATAGGGTGTGTGAAAAATATCAATGCTCTTTAGCTTATGAATACTGACATTGATATAGATAAAAATGCCCTTCTTCTAACAGAGGGTGCAGTTTAAGTCAACCAATGGGCAGCAAGTTACTGATTCAATTGGTTTCTTATGAAGAAAATAATGATGTTGTTGAAGCAATGGAAGAAAATCAAAATTGTAAGTCTAATTTAGTTTATTTCAACTTTCAAAGCAGGCATTTCAATTGTAGCTTTACCAGGAGGATTGGTATAACAAAAACTTAATTCTATTATAGGCCTTTATTTGAAGAACCCTGGACATTATGGACCCTATCATCTAGAAAAGCACATAACAGTGAACTTTGCCCCACCTTTCAAAATTAGATAAACCTTTTTATTCAATGAAAATGAAGTCACAGAATGTAAACTGACCATACATACTAGTAAGATCAAATTCTCTGCCTTCTATTCTTATTACTCTTACTTTATTAAGAGAAGAGTGTCAAAAAGAATGGGTTTAATTGTAAGCTAACATAAGGCAAAGCAGTTTTGTTATTACATTTTTCTGAGGGATCTCTAATAGTCTAATATAATGCAGTCTTCTATAATATGAACATGTCTACATTTGTGTGAATGCTAAGCTTTACTAGTAGAGTAATAAATCAATGCAATAGTAGAGTATTAAATATAAAGTATAGTTGGTTTAGGGATAGGGTTTATGGTCAAGGGACTAGGGTTAAAGTAGAGTGTCAAGGGTAGAGGGATTAGCGATAGGGTTTAGGGTTGAAGGTTTAACGATTGAGGGTTGAGGCTTTAGAGTTGAGGGTTAAGGGATTGGGGTTTAAGATATAGTGTTGAGTGTCGAGGGTTTAGGGATAGGTTTTAGGGTTTACGTTTTAAGGGTCAAGGGTTGACGGATATGGTTTAGGGTTTAGGGATAAGGGATTAGGATTTAAGGTATAGTGTTGAGGGTTAGGGTTTAGGAATAGGGATAGAGTTAGGGTAGAGGCATTAGGGATAGGGTTTAGGGTTAAAGGTTTAAGGATTGAGGGTTGAGGCTTTAGGGCTGAGGGTTAAGGGATTATGGTTTAACATATATTGTCAAGGGTAGAGGGTTCATGGATAGGGTTTAGGGTTTATGGATAGGTAGAGAGGTGAGGGGAAACAAAGGTGAGAGATAGAGAGGTGAGGGGAAAGATATAAGAAAATGAGAGAGGCTTTAGGGATAGGGTTTAGGGTTTAGTGTTGAGGGTTTAGGGATAGGGTTTAGGGTTTAGGAATTAGGGTTAAGGGTTGAGGGATTAGGGTTTGACGTTGAGGGTTGAGGGTTTAGGGATAGGGTTGAGGGTTGAGGGATTAGGGTTAAAGTATAGTGTCAAGGGTATAGGGATTAAGGATAGGGTTGGAGGGTTTAGGGATAAGGGATTAGGGTTTAAGGTATAGTATCGAGCCCGTTAAGGGTTTACGAATAGGGATAGCATTTAGGGTTGAGGGTTGAGGGATTAGGGTTGAGGGTTGAGGGATTAGGGTTTAGGGTTGAGGGATTAGGGTTTAAGGTATAGTGTTGAGGGTTTATGGATAGGGTTTAGGGTTGAGTGATTAGAGTTAAGGGTTAAGGGATTAGGGTTTGACATTGAGGGTTGAGGGATTAGGGTTAAAGTAGAGTGTCGAGGGTATAGGGATTAGGGATAGGGTTTAGGGTTGAAGGTTTAAGGATTAAGGATTGAGGGTTTAGGGCTAAGGGTTAAGGTATTAGGGTTTAGTGATAGGGTGTAGGGTTTAGTGATAGGGTGTAGGGTTTAGGGTTGAGGGATTAGGGTTTATGGTTGAGGGAATTGGGTTTAACATAAAGTGTTGAGGGTTTAGGGATAGGGTTTAGGATTTAAGGTTTAAGGGTTGAGGGTTGAGGCTTTAGGGTTTAGGATTAAGTGAGACCTAGATGGCTAAGGATGGATGGAGAGGTAGACAAGGAGTGACTGAGAGACATAGAGAGGGGAGAGGTGAGGGGGAGAGATAAGTGAGATATAGAGAGGTGAGAGATAGAACATGTGCTAATGGAACTAGAGGTGAGATATTGTAAAGGTGCTATCAAAGCTGAGATAGGCACAAATATTTATGGATCAATCTATAGCAAGACAAAATATAAGCGTATTATAATGCGCTCACATTTTGTCCTGCTATAGAAATGGTAAAAAGGCCTGGACCCCCATGATCTAGGCCCACATGCTCTATTTTCATGCTGATTATGCACGTGTTTTGACCAAAAAAAAAGTGTTTTCATGCTGTTGGGAAGTTCACATGCACATTTTACACATTCTACCACCTTTGCATGATCTTTCCACAATCTTTTCTGCTTTGCCAACTTGAGAAGGAGGAAATAACATAATTTTCACATCAAATTTGATATATATCTATTCAAGTTTCAATTTTTGTAGTGTTACAATGTTAATTGTGATTCAATTTTAGGAATTTAACATTATAGATTGGTTAATAGTATTGTTGTTACTAATTATATTTGAGTGTTATTCAATTTAACATTGAAAAGGAAGCAAGTGGTGAAAAACTCAAATTGTTGAGGAGTTTGATGCAAGAAGAAAAAATACTACATAATTGGGTACTCTCTCCATTCGAATCTCTATTTTTTAGGTATGTCAAGTCTTTACATGCATGTTCTTTACATTTTCCTTAATTCTATTTGAATTACCTTATCATGCTTTATCATACATGTTTATATCACTTGTATCCAGTATGCATAATAAAAGACTATGTATACATATCTTGTGTTTATATAATAGACTATGTTTTAAATTAGTTCATGGTATGCATAATAAAAGATATCTCAAAGGTCAACATTAATTAAAATAGACACATTCCCAATCAAGAAAGCAACCTACAATCTCACATGATGCCATGTATATTTTCTACACTTGGGCTCTTTAATAATTATGTGTAATAAACATACCTTAACATACCATGATGTCAAACTATACAAGAATAAATCCTTACAACATAATAAAAATACAATCCCACTATTATCTTGTCATATTAACAAGTTAAAATACAAATGAATAGGTGCCAAGATCATACAAGTATGCACATGACATGATGATTTGTATGCACATATCTTGGGCTAGGACATTCCTTATGCACTTATTCATGATGATTTGTATGCACATGACACAACAATATTTCAAAATTTCCTAATTGTCCTTTGTTAGCACATGATGGTGGTTACCTTGATTGACTATATACCATTCAATACCCTAAATTACAGAGATTAGTCTAATGATTTTTATGACAATCCTAGGTATGTGATGCAAAGGTAGGGTTCAACTCAATCCAAAGGGCTCATACCAACAGTTTCTTAAAATTTCATAAGCTTTCCTCTCAAGTAATGTCCCTATACAAAGGCACAAAGTGGGTCTTCAATACTTCAAAACCTAACAAGGTTGCTAGAGGTCTTCTTACCCCTCAGGAACTCAGACACAACCATTCTAAACCCTTACTCAAGTCTACACTCTTCAATTATTGTCTATTCCTTCACAAGCCACCCAAATCCTAGTAGCCCTAGTACCAACAAAACACCTTCTCAATTCCAAATTTCAACTTCTTGATCTAAACAGTCATCCACACTTTAACAATGCTCTTTCATCAAAACCCTACTTGAAAGCATCACTTTTCATCAAAATAAGACATGTGATTTAACAATTATAGATTGTAGTGTTGCAATGTCAATTGTGATTGAATTTTAGGAATTTAACATTTAACAATTATGAGCATTATATTCATCATAAATAAGTCACTTTTAGTCAATAGAAGCCAAAATACATCCATTTGCAATCATGGATTAGTTAAGGATAGCTAAGTGGTAAATTTGTTGGCATTAGCAACTTCACAAATTTGGTGTCTTATCTTGTCCTCCTTGGTTTTCTCCATGGATCTCCACCATTGTCTTCATGAATCATATAATTCATCATGCCATAGTGCCTTCATGAATCTACTTGAGTTTGGCATTGCTGTATTAATGAGCCTTGACTTTAATAATTGTCTCTTGATATCTCTTCTTCACCCTCTACACTAATCGAAACCATGCCCTAGTGTGATGTCTCCCACGATCTCAATCACATATCCTTTCATGACTAGATGGTTATCAATAAGTAGTCAACATGAAGTCCCATGTGCTCTTCACTTGTAGCCTCAATAGGTGACTCTCCTTTGATCTTATCCTCATCTAGGACTGAAGTGAACTTTGTACCATAATGCTTTGTGTGGCTGAAATAACATTGTGCAATAAGTCTTTGTATGACTGCAATAATTTGCTTTGTATGCTTTGTACCTATTTTGGTTGAGTGACATTTAGTATTTTACATCATGATTGTATGTACATTTACTATGAAGGGTTGAATTACATATATTCTAGTTATTTGTATGGTTTCATTTCTTAGGAACTAATATTGGTCTCTTTATCATGCTACAAACAAATTCTGTATGATGCCGAGGAAATGATCAAGAATTAAACCAACACAGGATCTTATTACATAGACAAGGTCGAGTCGCCTTTCTCTTCCAAGGGTTTTCGCTGCCCCTAGCTCCTAACCACCCATATTTGCCTTAGGGCAATTCCCACCCAACTAGAATTCCCCCACCCTCCTTAGGCATCTACCTCCACTAGAATTCCCCTAATCTACCTCCCCAGCTAAATAGTAGGGGCCCAACTGAATAGTAGGGCAAGCAACTTGTTAGAGTACGGTAATTAATCAGTCCCAATTGAATTGTAGGGCGAGCAGCCTCTGTGGGGATGGGTGGGCGGTTCAATTCCCCCTCCAATTAGAGTTGCTAGAATAACCCTGAATTAATCAGTCAATTAATTAGCTTGCTAGCCCTTTAGAAAACTATACGCCACAATCAGGGGGCTAGAGTAATAATTCTAGTTGGCGAGAAAGGTTTTGTAGCTTGGAGTTTCACCCCTACTATCTATAGGGCCCTACCTATCATGGTGTTAGCCTTGTGTGCCTCATCAACTTAAGCATCTACCTCCCGGGACGGACCCAATAAATCTCTATATTGCCACCCACCCACCCCATAAGTTGAGATCGATCTTTACGTAATATAGAGATCAATCGTCGAGTGATAGAGATCGATCTTGAGCTAGCCAGATTCTATATGTAACATGCCTCCCACCCCCAACTATCAACTACCTCCCCCCACCCACCACTACCTGGCAGCCCCCCCAACTATTGCCTTCCACCCACCCTTAATTTCTCAACCTGCTACAATATGAGCCCCCACAATTCGAGATACCTCCTAGGGGGGTTGGGCGAGGATTCTAGTTGTCCCACCCCTTGCATTGAATTAGCGTGATCAACGAAAGTTTCCTTCCAAAGATTGATCCAACGAGTGATCTACCCACGATTGATGGCAATAACCTGGTGAAGAGGGAACCTAGACCGACTTAGCTCCAATGCACCATATCATATTATGGCTACTAGAATCTACTGCCTTCTATGGCCTTCCTGCCTTCCCACCCAACATATATTGCTAAGCATATGATAGAGCAGCACTCTCAGCGGTTACGGAAGAGAATGGATGGTATTGACTTTCCAACTTTCTTTGCGGTTTGGCTGGTACTCGACATACTTACTGTTAGGAGAGGCACTTTGAGTAGGTGGAGCTTTGATCATTGTTATCCTAGAGAGGCTCCTGGGGTGAGCGGGAGGAGGAGATGGCAGGCCCAAGACTTCTCCTTCCATCTCCATGGGCACTTTCAACTAATCTACCTCCCATCACTAATCTACCTCCCAGGGGGGCCCACCCAGGGTGGGTGGGAAGAGATTGTTGCTCCAGTTAACAGTTAAGAATTCTTCTTCCTCTGATCCACTCCTCCAACCAACAGCTCCACATCCAGCACCTATAATAGTAATAGTCTACTATCTAATAGATGAAGCTCCAAGCCTATTTATAATCGATGAAGCTCGAAGCCTATTGCCCATCGAATCTATTCTATAGATCTATAGATGGTAATCGAATCTATTCTATAGATGGTATGGCCGAAGGACCAACCCCAGAGAGAGCAAATGAGGAATTGCCCTCTCACCCACTGCTAATCCAAAAAGAGCTACCCCCACCTGGAGGAACCACTCCAAGAAAGAGTGCTCAAACAAAGGAGCCACTCCTCCAAGAGTGAATGAACCCACCCATCCCCTTTCTTATAGAAGGCCCAACCCCACCGACCTCCACTCAACCCCACCCACCAGCCACCCAATCTGCAACCACTCCACCCAACCTTTAACAACACCTACCACTACCAACCCTCAACAACAGCTACCACTACCAACCCACACTTACTAGAATAGTCACCACCAACCTACACACAACATCGCACACTAGTTCTATACTTACAGCGCAATAGCTCATATTGGGGTGGGTGGTTATGTTGTTGTTCCTATCTGAGAAGTTGGTATACAATCTCGCCACGCAGCTGGTTGGGTTCCCCTCCCCCGACCACATTGGAAGACTGACATTCAACTCCCCAACCTTGCGAGCCACTAACTACTAAGGGTTAATAGTTGGGGGTATACTTCCAATGTTGTGAATGGCTCTGCCTTCTTGCTACCCAAGAAGGGAGTGATTATACTACCAATAGTCCTATCCCAATGAGATGCTCCTCAGCTTAGTTGAGTTGGTGATGCCGCTATAGGTAGATGCATCACATATCTACATCACATTCCTATCCCCAACCTAGATAGGTAGGTAGGGGGCCTACCCCTATCCCCACTAATCCTACCCCCAGGCCCTGCTCCTACCACCCCGTTATAGTTGTGGGGGGAATCCCCCGTTACTGATTTTGCTCAGTCATGGCTACTTCTGATGCCTGGTAATGGCAGCTAATAGGAGATGCCCGGTAATGGCTAATAGGAGGAGGGCCTTAAGGCCTGATATGGGTGGGTGGGAATCCCCTATTACTGATTTAGCCCGGTAATGGCTACTTCTGATGCTTGGTCATGGCTAATAGGAGGAGGGCCGGAATATGGGTGGCTGGGAATCCCCTGTTACTGATTTTGCCTGGTCATGGCTAATAGGAGGAGGGCCGAAATATTAATATGGTAGTTGGTAGGGGAATGAATCCCCCATTAATTGATTTAGCAGCTGCCCATTAATGGCTAATAGGAGATGCCCATTAATGGCTAATAGGAGGCCCTAAGGAATATTAATATGGGTGGGCGGCCCGGTTGTTAGCCAAAGCCACCCCTTATTAGTCAGAGGTATATATAGGGAGGGGCGTAGGTAGGCATGTGACGTATATGAGCAGATCCTACCGATTCCTCCCACCTTTCATCATTAGGCCTCTAGAGGAGAATGTTGTATAATTAATCGGGGGTGGGTGGGAGGAGGATTAGTAGGGGGCAGTGAATACGCCAGAATAAGGAATTATAGTTGAGGTAGATTAGTTGTAGGGGCCCACCCAACCTAATCTATAGCCTCCCACCCACCCCCAGCCCAGGAGGAGATTAGCACATCGATAGCATGTTCTGAGATTTTACATAGTATTCTCCTCCCACCCACCCCATTAGAATTATGGGGAGTTCGATGTTCTCCCACCCACCCTGGGCTATTATTGCGACCCATTCATTATATGGCCTAGCCTATATACATGATATGGCTTGGAGTGTTACATATAGAATCGAGTCCCTCTCTCCCTACCAGCCGATCAATGAAGTCAAGCCCTCTAATAACATCATTGTCTGGCTCACAGGACTGGAGAATCGACCCGGGTGGGGGGACAATATAGTCTCCCACCCACCCTGATTAGTGACAGAAGGTAGATTGGTTGGTTGTTGGTGGGTGGGAGGATATAGATTGGGTTGGGTGGGTTGGGTGGGAATTTTCCATTCCGAACTACAATTCCCTCCCTCCCATGGGTGGGGGGTTCTATTCCCTACTATTTGGCTGGGTAGTAGAGGGTAGATTAGTTGGGGGGCTAGCAGTAGATTAATCAGCTTATTCTAGCAAGCTTCCTATAGTTTCATGTGTGGGGATGTGGTGAACCCTGGGGGCATAGGCCCTGCATGCCCATTGGAACTTACTATGGAACTCCAGGATGGAACTTACTATGGAACAGGGTTGGGCCCATAGTTATCCATCACTATCTTTTACTTCATCATATGTTAGCATACTCTAGCAAGCTTATTAATGAATGTGTGTGGGGATGGAACTTACTAGTCTTGGGGTTGGGCCCATAGTTATCCAATGCTAGAGTAGCTAATTAATTAAGCCGCCTAATGTCGAGTTGTGGGAGGGAATTCTAGTTGGTCAACTCGAAGCTAGCCACTATTTTGGTCCTTCTGATGAACCACCCAACCATAACAGGTTCTCATCCCCGAATGAAGGAGATGGAATAGACAATCGATCAAAAGGTAGGGGCGGAATGCTTGCATCGTCAGGGGATGAGGAGTCGGATGAGAAAGGCTAGGAATCTCTCTTAGACACTACTACTACTCCAGGATATTAGATTGAGTGGATGGGAATCTTCTACTGCCCCACCTGATCCTTTAGTCTCATCTAATCACCTATGATCGACTCCATCCCTTGTCTAATGACCCATTGACGAGAGAGGAGATAAATACCAGATAGTGAACTAAGATTCCCTCCCTCCCACCAGCTAATCCTGGCAAATCGAGTGATAGGAATAGTAGCCCTATCTTCCATTCCACCTGACCCCAAAGCTATCTGTCCAAAGAGTCCTTCCTCCCCATCCATACCTGGGCGATCAATGGTCTACCACCCTCTCTATCTGATCCATCTGTCCCAATGGCCATAGACCTTCCTTACCCACGTGGAGTGATTCGTCCCCTCCACTCATGCCGAAAGGAATATCGATCAGTCGGGTCCTACAACTAATCTACCTCCAAGTAGGGGGCCTAGTCATGTCGTCTATAGTAGCCTTGTTTGCATTAAGGCCTACTATTTTGGGGTCTTCCCACCCTGCTATGCTGCATCATGCTTCCCATAGTAGCAATTTCATGATGGATGTCGAGTCAATTCTCATGTCGGTGCTAAGTTTCGGGGGGGAGGGAATAGTTGTTGTGGTTGATCAATTCTTGGTTGCATAAGCCATCCGTTCAAAGATTTCAGCAGTACTCCTTTCATCTTCTCATTAAGAAGCGGGGGATGGAGAAGCGGGCCCCTCTTTTCTCTTGATTGATCATACCGTGGTAGTTTCGATGATGGCAGAGAAAGATTATATATGTGATATGGTCCATCTCCCTCAATCTTTGGAAACAAGGTTTCTATCGGGCTTATCGATTCATTCAACTTTAGTGAGCCCTACCTATATAGCTGGGGTAGGGGAAGGAATGATTTAGGGGTAGGGGGAGGTCACCCGTTCACACTTCAACACAAAAATAGGCCCAGGCTGCATGCAGGGTGGGAGGCAAGAAACAAAGACCCTCTATCCATATTACATATGTTATATCGTTATCTCCTTCTGAACTCAACTGCTCTTACAGCCCCATTGCCTACCTAATTAATGAGGGAGGGAGGGAGTGGAGGAAGGAAAGGAGATCAGTTGACCGATCAAAGGAATGAATGTTTGTAGTTGACCGTTTGTCCTACCGTGGGTGGTGAGATGGCAAGGGAAGGACCCCACTAAAATTAGGATTAGCTAGACCAAGGGATAGTGAAACCGGTGGTGCGGGGTGGTGGGATAGCTAATAAATTAGTTAGGTCCCCCCGAATGGAAGAGTTCGGGAGGGAGTAGACTAGTTCACTCCAGTGGTGGCTGGATGGAAGGTAGTCCAATAATGAGTTGACAACCGGATCATCGGTAGCTCCAGCTACCGGGATGAGGGATGACCGATATTAATGAGTTGAGGATGGTAACAATAGAAGTTGGGTTGTTCGGAAGTCAGGAATTCATTGATTGTTTCCCAACTAGAAGGAAGACTAATTTCTAATTGGGGGTGAGTCCAACTAATCTAGCTAGTCGCTAGACTGGTATGAAGTTAGTTGACTAGATTCTCTTTCTTTTTAGCTGGTGGGAGGCAAGCATAACTCGTTTCTTGATCCAGGTGGGTGGGAAATAGTAGTTCCAGCTATCTCCCTCCCACCCGGTAAACTAGACTAATTCTCAATGAATGGGTCACAATATTACCACCCACAATAATATTCCTGTAGGGGCCCAGCTGCTAGTATAGTTCAGTCATGTGAGCCAGACTTTTGATCTATTCTGAGATCGTCCTCTGTGGGGCAATTTGAGCCTCCCACCCACCCCAAGGGGTTCTATTCTCAATTACCATGGGTCGGCCATAAGAAACTATAGGCAATCATGTGAGCCAGACTAAAGATCAATTATGAGATGGTTCAATCTCAACTAATCTACCTCCAACTATCATCCACCCACCCACCCCGCTCCCACCCACCCCCGAGAAGATAGTCGTTTAGGGATGTTTATAGTTATAGAGTTGGAATAGTTGTTGGATATCCATAGGTGGATGCACCACCACCTTAGAGAGGAATAGATTATTTCAGGTGTCCACCTGCAGCACCTGATCTACCGTTAGATCCAGATCCAGGAATGGCTCAAAATGGGACCCCACCCCACTACTATAATAGATAATTTGGTTGGGCACTCTTACTGCTAGTCTTTAATCATTCCTGGAAATCGTGAGAAGACCTCTACTTGCCAGGGGGAGTGGTTATCTAGGCACCTTCTATTCCCTATAATCCCCCCCAACCTGAGAATTCTAGTTGAATAGAATTCTGACCCTACAGAATTGATCGAAGGGATTCAAGCCTAGACCGGAGTCAGTTGCTCCCTGGGAAAGTGATCTTGCCATCCCATTAGTACTGATATCCCATTGGTATCGATACACAACCCTTACTAAAAGTTCTCGGGACAAACATCCATATCGAATGATCTGAATAAGCAGTTTGCAACCCCACTAGGGTCTATTCACACCCTTCCGAACTAGCTGTTATCTCCTCCCATCCGCGGTGCCCCACCCAATGACCTAGTTCATTATAGCATATATCCCAAATGCAGAAAAGAGGGCAACTACCCAGCTTCCTCCTGGGAATAACTAATCTACCTCCCAGAAGGTAACTATATCTTATCGGGGGCCCCAACAATTAATCAGCTTGTGGCAACTGTGTGTGGGGAAACTATTGCCTCCCACCCACTCGGCTAATCCACCCACACACCCCGCATAGGGTTCACTGCGGCAAGATTAGATTCTATACGTAACATGCCCATGGGAACTACTATTCTCAGGGAACTACTGTTCCCAAGGAACTACCAAACCCAACCCATCCTGATCAACTATATCCACCCACCCACAATAATAGACCTCCCGGGGGAGCTCTAGTTGGGGGCAGCAATAGTGGCACCTTCCCAATTTTCTATAGGGGGCGGGAGGCTGGGGGCTGGGGCACTCGCTTCGAATTGTTGAAGAAACACTCAACTAATCAGTTAATATGCTTCACTAGAAGTAGATGGGGATAGCAGTAGATAGAAATACTACCAGGAAGTATGGGCCCTACCCCTCTATCACAATGGAAGAGGCAATGGCTGATTGGATCTCGCCCGGTCAGTAGATATAAAAGGCAGTGGCTTATGGGTTCCTGGCTTCGGCGGGAGATGGAAGAAGCAGTGTTTGGATCAGGACGTGGGCGGTGGCAGTAGTAGAAAGCATTATTCCTATTCCCTCCCAATCCATAAGTAGCCTTTACGAGTTGGTACGTAGAGGAGTTGGGGTTGGCAATAAAGAAATGTGTCGGGTTGGGCCTGTGGGTGGGTGGAACTATCACGAGATGGAAATGGATTGGGGAATCAATGAAAGGGCACATGGCAGGCTATTGGTGGGGTTCCAACTGATGATAATGATCGGGGCGGTCATGCATTAGTGGTGGGTAACGGCGGTGCGATTTACGAGGTACGCACCATAAAGAAGGAGTTCACGACCCCATCTCTCGTTCCCACCCAGCATGGGTGTCCAACGGGTGCTCCACCACTGATGAACAGAGCTCTCCTAACGATCTGAAAGAATGTTTATTTCCATACTAGGTTCCCCACCTACAACTGATGCTTCCCTTGATTAACCCAGATAAGGGGTAACCAATTGGTGCCGCCCTTCCCACTCCTGCTTCAGCCACCGCTTCTGGCTGGCTCTCAATATCGATCTCCAACTCTGTATCTAGTAACTCCACCTCTAGTGACAGTATCAATTACTTTGTAAACCATAGGACCGAAGGATATGCATATGGATTTGGAGGATCTCATATTGGATATAAAACTAGCACTAGAAAATAGACTAGAGGGTATGGATCGAATACTCTCTACTAGGATCTGAGGGGATAGTTGGATCTGGTCAGGGTTGTTCAAGTTTATGCTTCAACTATAGTTAGGGGGGCCCTGAGGGGAAAACCACTGGAAGGAGACACTCTACATGGGAATATTCACCCCAGGATGCTGGGCCATAGGGGGCCTCCATGACATCCCAAAGGAATGATGCCTAAAAGGAGATGGATGAACTAGGCTTGCGGGAGAGGGAATCGGAAGGGGAGCAACCCCCCCTCCCCTTTATTATTGAATCTTTCTCTACTGAGGGTGGACACTCTTGACCAAAACACCATATCATGGATTAACAACTACCCAAGAGAGATACTCTGCTGGTACCACACTCTTCCCATGCGAGACGAGGATATCTATATATACTGCCCTAACCACTTCTGGTCAGGGGGAATCAGAGCCGGACTATCCCAACTACAAATTCCTAGGCGTCAAGGGATACTCTTCCAACATTCCTCAACCCCACTCATCCCATAGATCGAGAACTTGAACCAACTACCTCCCTCCCACCCACCCTAGTTTCATCGCCTATCAAAACCTATTGAAAGAGGAAGGGGGTCAAGCTAGGTTGAGCGCCTGGGGACCAATAGCGAGAGGAAGGATAGCATCCTGGGAAGATCATAACGTAAACATTTCATCAGTCAGGCAGCCCAACCTCCTATCCATTCCTATTGCCTATATCACGGACCATACATACACTATGCATGATGGACTATTCCCCGTAACGGGTGATACCAAACACCTCTCTCAAAAAAAACCTTCAATGTGCCTCTCGACTACCCATCTATTTATTGCTCTCCCTGAGTGGCTCGAAACGGGAAGGCCCTCAGGGGTGATTGCTCCCATTGACACATTCCATTCTTTCCCTAGGCCCCAACTGCAATTATATAAAAGAAGGGCCATTCTCTCCATTGCTGGGCAGGAACACCAACCCGACGACTCGACATTCAAGCAACAAGCTTTTCTTTCCTGGGGACAGTAGTGATGGTAAAGGCGAATCCAACATTGGGGTCGAGATAGAGTTAGTAGGGTTTGATGGACGAGATAGAGTAGGGTTGGGGTTCTAGGTTGATGTCTCCAGTAAGGGTTAGAAATAGCTAGCTGGACCAAGGGAGAGAGATATCCCCATGTATATGCATCGACTGAGAAGTCCCACCCATACCCTGCTAGCTCTCGCCCCTCCCCTTTATGATTGTTCAGCCTTAATAGCTTTGCTTCATTCCCCCTGACCCACCCAATCTATATCCTCCCACCCACCCGCGTAGTTGCCCACCGAGATAGATAGAGCCAGGCATCAGAATCACTACTAACTATAGTGGCGAGCCATCTCATCCCAACCTATTGAATGAAGGTTGAGAGATCGATTCTCCTATCAGGTGGGGTTGGGTTGGCCCTCTTTTCTATTATTGGAAATGAACCAACATGCTGCTCCGGTAAACCATATGGACCACTCAACTAGAACAAATTCCCAGTGCTCTAGTTGTAATGGAAGGAACGGAACTATCTGCCACTTGAGCATCCATCTAGAACCTGACCTCATTAAGCATTCAACTCAACACTAAACCTCTATTGTTGGTGCCATCATCGACCAACCCAACTAGCCATGATCGATCTGTCCCTAGCTCTGCCCACCCCTTCGCCAACCTCCCTATTGATTGATTACAGCCCTCCTGCCTTTAGATAGTAGGGGCCGATAGAAAGGCTATCGGTTATTGAAGCTTCAGGTTGGTATGCACTCATTGATCTCCCCAACTCTAGCTCATCCCTAGCTCCATCTTATTGAATCATTACAGCCCTTCTCAGCAATATATGGTAGAAGGGCAAATCACGACTTGCTTATGACGGCCTTCCCTCACATTGCATCAAGCTGGGAGAACGAGAGAAGGCAATGCTCTCTACCTTTCATCGATCAAAGCATCTGCCCTAGACACCAAATCTCTTTCCCCAACCTTTCCCCTGTGTTGCTTTTGTACCCCTGGGTCCACGGAGAGGCAGGAATAGCAGAGCTGTAGTACCAGTTCCAGTTGATTCTGTCAACCCCAGCTATGGCTAACTGGTTGCCTTTCATCCTTAGTCTGGCATTGAGGCCGTGGCCTATAGTTTGAAAGGCCCAAAGAAACCCCCTACGACAGTTGGGATGGGTGGGAGGACTAAAACCCGGCCCCCCTCTATCTATCTAGGCCTCAGTTTGGTATCAACCAACCTAAAGTAACAAAACTAATCTATGATATAGATAGAGGGGGGCCCCAACAAATATCCTAATCTACAACAACTCAACTATAGGGGGGGCCCGCTTCAGTAGATTAATTGGGGGTGGGGGGAAATATATATTTGTTTGGCCGGGAGGTCCCCCCCAACCATTACCTCCCACCCACCCCAACTAATCTACTGAAGCACCCAATAAATATGTATTGCCAAGGAACATTAGAACTATATCCTCCCACCCACCCCAATGGATATAAAGGTTGATGGATTGAAGATAGTTGAAATCTCAGTACGCCAGATTCTATACGTAACATGCCCCCCACCCCTACCGATAATATACCATAAGGGGGGGCCCTCTCACCCCGGGCTATAGCAGTAGGTAGGGAGGGAGCAATATAGATTTTGATTGGCAATCCCAGATAGCTAGATTGTATATGTAACACTATCAAGCCCCAGGAATGTCGAATAGATAGGACAGAGTGGTGGGAGGAGGAGATAGAAGCAGAGGCCCCTACCTCTATATCGGCTGAGTGGCTATATAAATGCCTGCCCTTACGTCAGTCGAGAGTAGAAATGCAAGTATTGAGAGGGGGGCCTCCAAATAGAATAATTGGTCGTGCCCTCCTCAATCTATCGATAGAGTACTCTCCTGTTGGTCGAGGGGGTGGGAGGAAGTAGAGGTGGCTATGCGCTTACACCTACCCCTCATCCTATCACCCCCCTCTCTAGAAATGGGTGGATAGGGGTGCTCTCCCGTTGGTTGAGCCACCCATCTACCATCATCCATCTATTACATGATATGACTGATGACTGGTATCACGTAGAGAATAGAGGGATGATGTGGTGCTCGACTGATAGGCTAAGGACCCTCTCCCTCTCTCTCCCTATCAGTCTCTTACTAGTCATTGGCTTCCCACCGTGTTAGTGGATCTTCCCAAGAATTGGAAACCATGCTAGTGTGAGCAGGAAATGGCCCTATTGATTCTTAGGCGGAAATGACCCTATTGATTCTTAGGCACTCATGTTCAATCTTCCCTTCCTAGCCCCAGTCTTTGAATATGAATGGAATCTTCCCATTGTGTTGGTGTTAGCAAGAATCTTCCCACTGAATGGGGAACAACGGCTTGCTCCCAACCCCATATAATCATATGGGAGCAATGTGTTTTTATATAGATATGGAGCCCTCGACCGCAACTATTGAAAGCCGCCCCTCCCTCCAATGGCAGCCCTATCTCTCCCCACCCACCTTGGGTGGGAGGAGAAGAGGTATAGGTAGGGCCCTACCGGCAGGGCGTTTAGAATAGAAATGCTTGATTGGAGATGAAGACTCCATCACAAAGATCCTCCATCGAGCCCTATCCTTCCTATAGTGGGTGGTTTCCATCAGAGGTCGAGCGGGCCCTAGACCCACCACTATTTGAGCGGCCTCTCCTCCGGGCCCCCAAGAAACCATTATAGCCAGTTCCCTGGGGTGCCCAACTACCATTTAATTGGGTGAGCGGTCCTCTCTTCTCTCCCAACTCCCCCTCTCCTAACAGTCATCTACCATCATCCATTATGTGATACAACCACCCTATTGAAGCCCTATATCTATAGTCAGGGACAGTCATATCATGGCTACTATAATGGATGGATGGCGAGAGGATGCCCTATCTTGAGCCCAACTATAGATATAGGCCAATGCCTAACTGACCAGTCATCTATCTATCTATTCGCATCAGTCATCTATTCTATACATAACATGAGTGACCCACTCTAGTGTGTGTGGTCAATGAATGAGGTATGGTACAGTATGCCACTACACCACTACAATATTCATGTGATTCTATTCTTTATGCAAGGAAGGAAGCTGCTCTCGACCGACTTTAGCTAATAATAGCCCGGCCGATTAGAGGCTGGGGACAGCCTGCCCGCCCCCTCCACCTCCTTAATGGTTATAATGGGTCGAGTACCCAGAGAACAACCTACTAGAGAAGACTATGTACTCCAACCTCTTTCTAGACATATCAAATCTTTCTGACATAGAAGTTAATGCCCTCTCCTATTTTTTTGAGGAACCAATCTATGCACTGGTTGGAGTTGGTAGAACAATAAAGGCAATCAGAGCAACTTGCTTGCCACGGAAGGGACGGGAACAGGGAAATGGTCATCACCATCAGAAAGTGCATATGAGATCAGAGCTATGGAACTAAGATCCTGGGCCAGTGCAGAAGAGATGATTGACAAGGATGAGGCATCCAATACTTGGTAGATGGGCCAATTCAACCACTTTAACAAGGTCAATCCCTACCAGAACCAGATGAGATGCTTACCTCATATCAATCTCCCCTGATAGGCTTGAAACAGATACTGCCTAAAAATATGGATACTATTTTTGATGAATCAACTAACTGGGGGTGGGTGGGAGGATATAGTTGCTAGAACAGAAGGAGTCAGTTTGAGGAGCTCTGGATCAAGGCCCCTGATTCTATCCCTATAGCCGTATTTCAATTGCTACTGACTGACTCCCGCTTAGGCAATTATAGCTTCCCACCCACCTATAACCTCTGGAAAGAAACTGCGCCTCCCCCACCCTGGGTTCGGAATAAAGAATTCAAGCCAGAGCTGGGCAGGATGGATGGGTGCAGATACAACTACTATTAGGAGCTGAGCCAGAGTGATGACTGATGATAGGTTCGGGACTCGTTAATGATAGAGAAACAATGGGGAATGGAGGAGGTTAGGTCTGAGGCCTGGATAAGTAAAGATTTGGAGCCGTCGACTCTCGAATATCATGTATCCAATACCAACTGCTTCTCCTATCTATTCCATCTAGGGCGATTCGCTTGATTCAAGGTCCTCGACTCGAATCGAACCATAGAGGTGGCTGCGTGAACGAGAGAGGAGATATGGTTCCCAAACCTAAATTAGTGGTGAACCTGAGATCGTCCTAGATGGAATAGATAGGCCTTTCTTTGGTCCATTGATTAGAAACATATGGCCACTTTCAGATGATTGTTTCAATTAGCGTCAGCCAGCGGTAACCTGGCAAGCCATTTCTGCACCTAGGATGAGGTAAGCACCATTTACCTGCCATTTGATAGATTTTAATATTGGGGCAAATCCAAGCTGAGATGGAGGGTTGTCCCAGTCCCACATTCTTTGCCCCCTCCCACCCTCCTCTATATTTAATTGGGACATTGGCACTAAAGCTTCACGGGATGATTGCTCATGGTTGGGAGATAGGAATAGTTACGTGGCCAGCATCTGACCCTTACGAGTAAGCATCAGATCCGCCTACACCACGGATACTCAGTTATTGTGTTGATTATCTCACTTAAGTCTTAACATCTCTTCCCCCTCCTGCCTCTCCTTCTGGCCAAACAAAGGCCAACTATAATGGGGTGGGGTGAGTGAACAAGTCATTAGAAGCCATGTGTTATTTCTTTCTGTCTGCATGCAGTTGATGGTCAGGTCCATCGGGGTGGGTGGGAGGAGATAGATTAGGTGGATGACAGATATAGTTTAGGAGGTCCAACTCTTGATTCTAACCCTAACTCCTTCTCTCGATCTGGGTAGGTGGGAATAAAAGCATAGGTACTCAGGTCTGACTAGATGAGTCTGTCGGGCATCGATCAGCAGTAGCAGTGGCACCAGGCCCGATTCATTGATATGGGGCCCCAACTATTGCCTCCCACCTACCCCTGATTAGAATCACTCTAGCAGTAACAACAATCACCCTCCCACCCACTCCGGTTGGCCCAGTTGTTGATACGTATACAAATAAAAGAGATTTGGTCTAGGTGGTGAACCAACTAAAGGTGGAAGTGTTTTTTCCCACCTCATTTGTTAGTCATTCGAATCCCCCCCTCTGCATCTTTTATTCCCCTCTGCATCTATTATTCCCCTCTACATCTATTATTGATAGCTTGAAATCCAGTTACTTGTAATTGGCATCCTGGATACAAGCAATTGATTAGGAACCCTCTTTTCTGGTATCTATCCCCTTCCTTCCCTGAACTGGCTTACTTGCTTTGACCGAATACATTGGATATAGGGGTTGGACGGATGTATCGATTGGTCAAGTTGTTAATATGTCTGTAATAGGCAGATCCGTCCCTAGTTCATCTTAGTGAATGGAATCACATATCTGTTTCGATCCCATTGAGTGGTGTGGATCCCATTCATCATTTCATCGAATCCTCTATCTCAAATGCTATTGATTGCTTTATTCACTCCTTCTATTTGTAACTTGGATACGCTTTGGTCTCTCAGATCTAGTTGGGTTGGGTGGGAATTGAAAATTGATCGACTGGAGATGAAATAGTTATTCCCTTATCTCCCCTGGGTTCAGTCCTTATTGTCGGTGGGTCTATCGGTGTGGTGGCTAACCCTAGATCAGGAAATGGTGAATATTGTTCCTCTCTTGGGTGATGGACCAACCACATAAACATACTTCTTCCTTCTTTGAATCGTCAGCTCGAAAGGCTTACCCACCATAGCCAGTTCTCAGTGGAGAAGTCATTCCCTCCCGACCTGGAAGGCCTTGAGATCCAACCTTGAATTCAGGGTTTCAGGGTTCAATGGCTATTGGTAGTTAAGGATCAATCCCTAACCCATAGAGTGGGTAATTGGATAAATGAGTTTCGTTTGTTCGGGTGGACAGATTCGATTGAGAGGTAGGCGAGGAGTGACGCAACCATAGGTTGATGAGATTAGCTGGGACAATGAACTAGAACTCACGATTCGAGCACAAGGTATTGAATGTGCCAGGTGCTCAGAAGCTAGCTTTCTTAGCTCATTCTGACCTGGTAGGCCCCTCACGACTGACTGATTAACTAAATCCAATGCCATCTATCTCTGTGGGTTAACTATGTGTGGGGATGGGTGGGTGGTTATGTTCCCCAGAACTACCGAAAATAGGGGATGGGTGAGTAGGTGCCCCGTCCCTTTCCACTCGGGGTGGGTGGGAGGATATAGTTGCCCCCAAGAATCTAAGTTTCATATTATTGTGGGTGGGTGGGTGCCCCGAACCTCCATTTCCCACCCAACCTATATCTTCCCTCCATAAGCCACCCACCCAGGTGGGGGGTTAAGGCATATTCTTCGAGATCAAGACTGTCTTTCAATCCTCAAGCATTCCTCCCATCCCCGGGCACTGCCAATGTGTCGAGGGGTTCAAGGATTCGAAATGAAGGAAAGCTGGTCCTGCTACTAATGCTTCCATGTGTCGAATAGCTGCTCTGGGATGAATGAATCAAGTTAGATGGTGAACTGGCTCAAGCTACTTGAGTCCCAACTCTCTCTATTCTTCGGTCACTCACTCGAGTCATTACTCCTTGAATCGAACAACTAGAATCCTGGGGCAGTCACTGGAGTAATTAGCTTTAACAGGACAGTCACTCGAGCAACTAATCGATCGATGGAGGAGTAGACTGACTCGAGCAACTGGTGACTCGATCCACTAAACCAGAAGAATGAGAAGTAGTACCATCTCCACCTCCCCACCCACTAAAAGAGGGTGCTCCCAAATCACCAAACTCCTGGAGGTGGATCCCAGATCATCGAACTCCTATCGTCAGCCCTATCATCGACAGATCAGGAAACTCAGATCCCATGGGAACTAGATCAGGAAACTTGGATCCTAGATCCAGGAACTCCTTTAATTGGCCAGATCCATTCAGTCCTCTCCCTCCCTTTAATTAGATGGATGGATGGATGGAGAGCACTCCGAACTGGAATTAGGGAGATAGAGACAGTACTGGAATGGAAACACTGGATTTCTAGGTTTGAGATCGCTACTTCCCTGATGCGTCAGGCCACAAATCAGTTGAACAAGGTAGTTGTCCTCCATTTTCTAATAACGAGGCATTCACCTCTATTCAAAACATTAGCCTATCCATCTATTTGGAGGGTCCCCTCGTGTGCGAAGGGTTGCTGTGTCCTTCCTACCTATCAGACTAGGAGTCCGCCCCATGACTAGCGTAGTAGGAACATCACGAGTGTTAGGGGGTTCCACTCCTAGATCAATTTTGGTTACAACCCCAACTCGGGGGGACTATACTTGAGGAACTTGCCTAGTCTCTTGGCCAATGCTATAGCTGAACCTTTCCCCCACAAGCCCTAATTGTGGGAGGGATCATTAAGTGCCCTCGGCAGGTTTCTAGAAGGCATCGGAAGGTCACCTTCGATCTGCATTCCATCTCCCCATGGCTTTCCGACCATGGGCAGCACCTCTAAAAGTAAAATGATCTATGGGTTTTGAAACATCATTTACAACCATACTAGCAGCTGGGCCACAACATATCGGTGTATTCATTTGGAAGCATGACTCTGGATCTCATGAACTATAGAGCATTGAAGCACCCTAAGATGTTAGGTACGGGATGGCCGCCCATAATGAAGGGGCCTCGAACTTATGGGGGGTTCCTTCTTTCATCTCTGTGCTTCCCCTTCTTATTGTCATTGATCAGCTAAAATCTGGTTTGTTGGTTAATCAACAGTCTAGAGCGTAATATTAGAGATCGCTCTTGGAACAAAATATCTTGTTAGTCGACGAGTTGGGACTAACTATCCAGCCTCCACCGCTTGACACAGCTACCAAGTATAGCTACACTTGGTCATCCCACTGGCCCCTCATGCGTTTGTCTATCGTAGTAGGGTAGATGGGCTACGATAGGGTCAGCCTAATGCAGAAGCTAAACCTGCATGGATGCCAAAGCCCTTTCCTCATTTGGCTTGATGGCTTTTAGATCAGCCATTGGCATGTCGAGATGATGATGCCTCACCAGATTCTATACGTAACATGCCAGCTTTAGTTATGGAGGTAGATTTTAGCCTTTGTTTGAGTTGAGTAACCGTTGGATCGATCGAAGCCATCACTTGATAATACAATAATAGGATAGAAAGCCTAGTTCCCAAGGGCGGACATCCCGAAAAGTGATCAATTAGAGTTTGAATTATGCCCTTCTACCTCGAAGAAGAATGATGGCTCCACAGGTCCCAAGGTTGGTCCTTGAGGCAGGTAGTTTGATTAAGTTTTAGGTTGATCGACCGGTTGCTCCGAGCTTCCTTTCGTAGGTCCCACTTTGATCGAATAAGTTGTATTCGTTTGCCTCTTATAGTAGTATTACCATCCTTCCCAGAGATAGGACCAGTCAATAATATCCCCACCTACCTCGTGTCTTCATTTCAAACCTTCTCTAGGAGAAGAACACAAGTTGAAGCCAACCTCTCAGAGAAACCCTGTGCCAAGGTAGGTGCGGTCAGTCTAAAGAGTCTTTCTGTTGGTGTGGATCTGATCCTGTTTGTTCCATCATCCATTGATCAGTTCAAGCCAAGCGGTAGAGAAAAATCAACATTTGGACAAGAATGAAAGAATGTCAAGCCCAAATGATTGATCTCTCGCCCTTGTCCCACCCATAGGAAACGAGGATTCAAACATCAATCGTCGCTACCATATAATTCCCCCTTGAGAGTTTTAGGTGAACTCTCGGTAGATTAGTTGAAAGTTCTCGGGTGGGTGGTAAATTTCTCAAATAGAAGACAGAGGTGAACGCAGACTTCTACTTCCTCCCACCCACAACAACCCCATAGAATACTATGGGCCTCCCACCCTGAGTACTTATTTTGCTACTGAATCCTTCTCTCTTGATACCGGGCCTTAAGGCAGGATCCAATCTATTCGTTGCCGCTAAATAAATCTTTATTTAGATCTTTCTTCAAGTGTCAGGCAGGGATTAGAGCCCCACCGCTAAAGGGCAAGGCGAGTTAAGCTAAGGCATTAAGGGGACTATAGGCAGGATCATCAACATCAATTGATTGAAGCAATTAAGTCCAGGATCTAGCAAGCAAACATCTGAATCGACAAGCAGGACTCGAACCAAACCCCACTTCTAAACCCAACTTCTCTGGGTGGGATGGGAGAGAAAAGTGGTTGGCTGAAGCCGAAGATTCCAATGTAGGGGGTAGGGGGCTTCGGGTGGGTGGGAGGAGATATTGAACAAAGTGCCATTGTAGAGTAATGTCCAAGCAAAGCTATTCCATCAAATGGGTGGGCCAATTGGAGATCCATGTATCGCGGATGGTATATCTATGGTACCACAGCCATCTTCACCCATCCTTCCTTCTCCCTATGGTCGAGTTCCTCCCCCCATCATAAGGGAATCATTGGTCAAGCTCTCTCCCTATCGGTCGAGGGAGAGGACCCTCCCTGCCCCCCCGGGAGGTAGATTAATTGATTGGGGTGGGTGGGAGGGAGGTAATAGCTGGGAGTGCCTATCCACCTATCAATAGTAGCGAACTCACAACAAGGGTGAGTGGGAGGAGATATTGAATGCAGCTTAGTACGTAATATGAATGGGACCCCTATCTTCAGTCGTCAAAGCCCTACTACCTACTATCTCGTTTGTGGACTATAGGCAGATTGTTGCCTAAAGAAATGATAGGCTTCCAGATAGATATGAAAAATAAGCTCCTAGCCAAACCCCAACCCTCTATTTCCTCCCACCCACCATTGGGGGCAGGGTGGGAGTAGAGATGGCCAATCAGAAGTAAAGGATACACTTTTTGAAACCCAAATCAGTTAGTTAGTTGGTTGGTTAGTTGGTATAACCGAAGGGGTACGAATCAGTAGCACTCCTGGAGTACACCCTCCTTTCTATACTAGTTAGTTCCATAATGGAATGAAGGAGCCCACTAGGTCTAGGTACTTGGTATTCTCTCCCCCGTCTCGCTGGCCCAACCTCCCGAATTGACTCAGGTTGCCCAGAACTATATCCAGAACTCTAGTTTGGAACAACTAATCTCCCTCCCATCACTAATTGGGGTGGGTGGGAGACTATATTTCCCCC
Source organism: Cunninghamia lanceolata (assembly GCA_027924645.1). Taxonomy (NCBI): domain Eukaryota; kingdom Viridiplantae; phylum Streptophyta; class Pinopsida; order Cupressales; family Cupressaceae; genus Cunninghamia; species Cunninghamia lanceolata. The sequence goes on from BSBN01000828.1 coordinate 876,255, forward strand.
CGACCCCTCCCACCCACCCCTACAATTCTATGGGAGTTTCGAATCATAGTTCCCTAGGAGGACTTATCCTATATCCTAGGGTTCTAGCCATCAAGGGGGTGGGAGGACATAGTTGGGGTTGCTGCCAAACCCCAACAAATCTCGAATGGGGAACCCTATAGTTCCCACCCACCTAGATAGCCAATCTATATCCGAGGGTAAGATTGCCCATAGAAGCCTACGGGGCCCCCAGGCCCTACTATTCTAAGGGGCCGTTAGCTATCTGAGGAACATAACCCCCCACCTGGCTGAAAATATACCCCCCACCCCCTCCTTGGAAGGTAAGGGCGAACCCCTGAGAATCAGCTAGGCAATGGCTCCTTAGAAGCCGTAGGGGCCCAGGAATTGCCCTACTATTCGGCAGGGGCGTTGGGGGCAAAAGTGAGCTAGCTTGATTGGAGCAGAATGGAGGAATGGGCCAGATGGGGATAGGGGAAGTAGCTGATAGGGAACAGAAGTGACTCATCCATCATAGGGGTAGGAACGGCTAGAAGGAGGGACTGCTGAGAACCACTCCTCCCTTACCCATGACCGAACTACGACCAAGAGGAGCTCACTGCTTCCACCACTCTCTCTGCCACTCCTGTCACTACTTCCACCACTTAGTATTATAGGCTTCAATCCTACCACTTTGAATTGAGCTAGTTGACTCCTTCCTCACTCATGCAGATGGATGGGCCAGTAGGAATGGGAAACAACGATTAGAGAGATGAAGATCTTGATCTGTTGATCCTAGCAATCAAGTCCATATCTTCAATCTCTAAAACTCCTTCATTTGTTTATCTGATTCCACATCCCGACCCCTTCTCTATCGCCTGTATCTGAAAGCCCTCCCGGTCAACTCATCACCTTAGGCAGGCGCATCGCCTTTGGGGAGACACTCTTCTTCACTTTGTAAAGATTACGGGATCGATCGAGTTCCTCAAGTTGATTCTAGGGTAGGGGTCGGCCTTTGGTTCATGGGGTAGGTTCTAGGGTTGTATCCTCCTTTGGGTGTTAGGGGTGGGGGTTGGGCTGCTATCTATATCTCTGTCTCCATAGCTAGTTAGGCCTATGAGATAGGCCTAGTGGGAGTCAATGTGTAAGGGGTGAGTGGGTATGGGTCTATGGTCCTCCTGGTCATAGTCCATAAAGTGCCTCAGAGTTCAACTTCAAAAATAACTGGAGGGAGGGGCAATACCTCCATCTAGTAATCCCATTTCCAGGTTCCTCCTTCTTTACCTATGGTGGAATGGGATAATCGATGGAGGTGGTGAGACAATGAGTTGGGGAGAGGAAATAGAGCATAAAGCTTTAGACTGAAGATAGGATGAGGAGCGCAACCCTTTCTCAATATTGCAAAATTGAGTACCATTTACCACATGGAGTAGAGGGAAGAGATTTGTTGCTAGGCCAGGGCAGAGGATTTATGGTTGCTAGGCTAAGATTAAGAAATGGAGGAAAGGTACAACCACTCGGGGCTGCATGGAATAGTTGGTTCATCCCAAAAGAAGTTAATAGTCTATGTACTCACTCAGTCCCATCCTGTGATTAGTGGGCGCTCATGGATAGTGAAAAGCCTCTTGTAGTGAATAGCTCTAGTATGGGGTGCAATGAATAGATCCTTGATCTGCCTCTCTCACTCCCATGCGCCCACTTGGCTCGATTCTATCTAGCTATTCTTGGCTTATAGAAACAGCTCGCCAATCCGCCCACTACTAAATGAAGAAATCCCATGCAATGATTAGGTTGAATTTGGGGGAATAATAGAGAAACTCAAGATGGAACCCATCGATCCACATCTATGCCCCTCCCGTGTCTGTTGGTGAACCTTTTCTAATAGGCAGGGTTTGGTAATAATGTCCTGGGCTAGGAATGAGATAGTGGAGGAATAGGAGTAGTTTGAATGCCTGGCGCTTGCTCGGTCTGAATGTCCTGTCCCACCCCAACTCCCTTTTCTATAGCTATTTTCAGGGTTCCAGTCAATCGAAATAGATCTTTCTTTTCCCACCTGCCATGACTAGTCAATGTGTTGGGCTTCAAGGTGGGGGGGATGAAAAAAGCTTCATGCTAGAGTCCCGCCTGCTATGTCATGCCCATCGCACTATAAACACAGTGAGATGGTCAACTATTACATATCCAAAACCATATCCAAAAGAAGCCCTTCCCACCCCACAATAATATATTTGAGGGGGGAATTCAAAAACTATTGTTTGTTGGGTCTAGTCAACAAGAAATGGGTATAGGGTGGGAGCTAAGAAGTTGTTAGGGTGGGCGGCTAGATCAAACTAAGATGGGGTAGGAGACACACAACCGGCTAGGTGATCATGGGTGGGAATCATAAGGTTCATTTCTCCCATTCAGGAGTTGTCCACTAAATCAATTAGACCAGTTCTTATAACAGGCAAAGGTAGGAGAGACAAGGGGTTAGGGTTCGATAGGAAGGATTATCTCAAGGAGGGAAAAATAGGAAGCTAGAAACATTGGAGTTGATGGGTTGTGGCGCCCTAACTCCAATCCCAATCCCGTGAGATATTGAAATGGTATCCCTTGGAGAGAAAACCTTTGTGAATGAAGTCCCAGCACTCGACTAGGTGGAATAGAAGGGGATGCATGTCCCGGACAAGGAATGAATTGCACATTGTTAATTACCACTCCCACCCTACACTAGAGTTGCCGGGTGGGAGGGAATCATAGTTCTATATCCAAGGGTTTGCCCTTTGAAACCCCCAGGCCCCTACTATTCTAAGTTGGGTAGTTCGTCAGTCGTGTCTCTTGGCGAGTAGGGGTGGGGTAGGGGCCCCTATACTATTGTTGTGGTCGAGTCTCGCCAAGATCATCAGGTCAGTTCCATCTGTGAGGGATCAGGTTTCAGCGGAGCAATAGCCCACCTCAGCTAGAGTGCCGGCAGATCGATAGGTCTAGGTCAAGGGAGGGGAGAAAGGAAGAGCACTCGCCCTTTCTCAGGTGGGAGGGAATTTGGTTGCTTCCCGGCTCCAGCCGGGGGTCGCTTTGAATTCTCTGCGAGTGGGTTGGGAGAGAGGCAAGTCAACCTTGTATATATTAAGAGCGGGTGGGAAGAAGAGAAGAGTAATTCCCTATCGATCTCCTTTAATATAGTACTTAGCAGAGTAATTGATTGACTCCTCAGGCAGCCCATGACCCAAAGACTGGAGGTTCAATTCTTGTCCCTTATCGATCGATGAGTGAGCGGTAGCAGCTCCTATCAATTGAATTCATGAATGGTTGAAGATATCTTAATAGATAGATAGATAGAGCCGAGGATGGATAGTTCCATAGATAGAGATGAACTACTGTTAACGCGCTTTGTAGGATTCGAACCCACGACATCAGGTTTTGGAGACCTACGTTCTATCAAACTGAACTAAAAGTGCTTTCAGAAAAAAAGAATAGGCCAACCTTAACTACAACTCCCACCCAACCCGGGTGGGGAGCTCGTGTGTGGGGTTGGGTGGGGGGCAATGGCCTCCCACCCACCCTAGCAGTTGATTCTAGAAGTGCGCATAGATAACCAACCAATACGTTGTCTCTGTCAAGGGCGGTGGTGGGGCATGTGGATGGGGGCCCGATAGTTGATTCTATACGTAACATGCCCCCCTCCTAGATCCCCCTATAGTTGTTGTTGTTAGTGGTGGGTGGGAGGCCCCGAGGGTTTACCGGCAAACCGGGGGTGAACTGCGTGTGTGGGGTTGGGTGGGGGGCAAAGGTCGAGGGTTCTAGGTAAATCCTCGGGGGGTTAAGGCTATTCCACCCACCCCTGATTACCTAGAGATGACGAACCATATTAGCAGCCAGAGGGGTTGAATTGATTAGTTCCGAACCCCCACCTCTCGGCTAATAGAATAGCTATAGTCGACCTTTCTATAGCTATAATTCTGAGACCCTCCCGCCCTATCAGCGGCCTAGAGAACACATCTAGTTTCAAATCTATGTCATCACCCAACAATAGCAATAATATAATGCACCCTTATATATATATATATATATATATATATATTGCCACCCACAATAATCTATATATTCCCTATTGTTGGGGCCCGACCATAATAGATTCCCACAATAATGCACAACTATGTTTTGCCAGGATAGCACTCGATAGATAGCACTCGATATCAAGGACAACACTCATCTTATACACATGATATGAAGATGGAACTCAATAGATAGCACTCGATATCAAGGATAGCACTCGATAGACAGTATTATATGGTGCCTGCCCACCCCCACCCCATATGGATTAGATAGAGCCAAAAGAACTATATAGCCGAGGGCCAACTCATATATAGTCGAGGAGGGGGAGGAGCCTGGCAACTAATCCACCTCCAATGGCATCTACCTCCCAACTATCATCCACCCACCCACCCCGGCCCCCCTCCCCAGCATCTACCTCCCTATAATTCCCTAATTAATCTACCTCCCGGTAACTATATTCTCTTGGGGGCCCCAATTAATCTACCTCCCTTGGCATCAGGGGTGGGTGGGTGGGAGGCAATAGTTGGGCCCCCCCACCCGCAACTGGGGAACTTTTGAATGATTATATTGATTCCAGAGATGCCAAGATCTCAAGATCACCAGTAGTGGATTGAACCTAACACTGAATTGATGAGTACATGAATTGACCGGTTGACCGCTCTGCTCCCGACTAGCCGCCTTTAGGCTAACTATTAATAGTGCATAGTGCCATCCATCTATAGCCCAATTGAATGATTGGGTAGAGGGCTTGTTCCATTCTGTCTGTTCGGCCTGGCCATCTATATATCATGTAGATCAGAATGACAGTTAGAGTTCCTCGATGGAGTTGGGTCCCAAATGGAATGGTAGACATGAAAACCAATCGGGTGGGAGTGAATTCTAGTTGTGGTGATTCCCCTCCCCTCGTTTTGGGTAACCAATAACCTACCTGACTATCCCCTTCAAATAAATGGAACTGAATTGGATGTGGCTGTACATGGTGATCCATCCAGTCAATCCCCTATTGGAGAGAGAAAGATGGGGATAGGGACCCCATATAGAGTTCCGGGGCTGAGAACCTTCTCTCTTCTCTGGGGTACCCAGCTACAATTACTGTCTAGTCAAAGTGGCTCCGCCACAGTGAATAAATAGGGGGCCCGCATTCATTGTTACTCTGCATCATTTGATTCCCCCCGCCCCCCCACCCCCCTAATAGTAGTTGTAGGCTCAGCTCAGAATAATATATGGGGATAGGGAGGGCACCAATTATAGCTATAGTGCCAGGCAATTCAATTTATGAGGGGAGGGCTGACTACCGGCTATGGCCTAGCAACTAACTTGGTGGGGATGGTTAGACCATCCCCTATCTATATATGTCATGAGCAAAGCCGACGACTGGCTAGGCTATAGATGGAACCTACTACCGATCAATGAAGGATCATGTATCTGTAGTTGATCACATGAGCAGAGCTGACGACTAGCTATGATGGAACTATCCATGAGCACATATGATAGTGTCATATCCATCTATATAGGGTGCCCTATATAGAGATAGCCCTAGAGTCTCATTGGCATTGGCATTGGCACAGTATAGCCGTTGGCATTGGCGGGTGGGTGGGAGTAGATATAGATCTCTGATTTGGATTGAGATGCTGATAGGGGGACCTCGATCCCAACCCCCCTCTCTAGATCTAAACTATGGTAGTTCCCAACTGCCATCTGTAGAGATCTGGGTGGGCACCATCCATATATCTATATAGCGGAGCAGCCTATCTATATAGGGGCCCCATATCCCATATAAAGAAGTAGGGTCGAGCCCCAACTAGAACTAGTCGCCCTATATATAGATATGGCGAGTCCCTCTCCCCGAGGGGGTTGAGCACCACATCATCAAACTCAATCGAGCACCAATCCATCTATTATAGATTTCAGGGGGGGCTGGCCATAGTTCAAATAGGGGGGCCCTTAGTGGATGGGAATTTATCTAGATGGAGATGGTATATGGGCCTCCCTCATCTCATGAAGTACCCTATCTAGGTAGAATAGAGGGGCACTCCCTTCCCCTCTCAAAATTCTACCTTCCATATCTCTATATAAGGCTTATCTACATTGGGGGGTTGGGGACTATCAGGAGGGGCGCATAATGAATGTCCAAATGGAAGCACCAGATGGATGCTCCGCTCTGATCTAACAGAAGGGAAGGATTCTCTGAAACTCAGAAGGAAGGACGGCCTATATGGACTCTTTCTTCTCAGACTGAAGGACCCGACTAGATCCTATAGGGCCCCTACCCTGACCTCTATATTTAAAGGCAGGGTGGACTACTTGAATATATGGAGAGGGGCCCTCAATCTCCTGGGCCTATAATAGGGCCCCTATAACTATATGGGCGGGCATAAATAGAGTGGAGTTGGAGTCTGCCCCCCATACATATAGTAGGCCTATAATAGGGCCCCTATGGGCACACAGACGGTATCTCCTCTCAACTTATATTTCTTGGGGGCCCTAGCTGATCTATAAGGCCGGCTCATCTATAGGGCTAGCTGATTTATAGGGCCTTTGCATCCTTCCCTCTCACTCTCAATGCCCAACTATATATAAGGCATGGATGGCATCCATCCGATGAGTTCAGGCAATCTGATCCAGTACAGTAGCAACCCCCTATATAGATATGGTCCCACTCCATACTGATTGAGAGCACGCACTCTAATTGAAGCACTCTGTTGAGAGACCAATTATATATAGACCTCCTGGTGGCCCCATCCCCCATCCTCTATACATAGATAGGGCTCTCGAGCATACTCTATAGAGTAGGCCTATCATTGGGGAGGGGTAGCGGCTGTGGCTATGACTACGACTATATCAAGTCCAGTTAGGGATCAACTATCATTCTCTGATGGCCTGTCGGTCATCTATAGTCAGTCATCTTAGGGGTTAGTTTGTTGCATCTGTATATGCCCTATATTCTATTTCTATCTGGCAACTGCGCATCGCTTCGTTCGTGCATCACTGAGTATAGATCATTCTCATATAGATATAGGTGGAGTTACTTTAGATAGGCCCCACCCCTATTCTAAGATCTAAGATCTATATTCTATATGCCATATAGAGTATAGATAGGGCCTTTAGTCTAGATGGATAGCTATCAGATCGATCTAGCCTTATCAGATCTAAGATCTACCCCCGCCCCTATTCTACTCTCCCGTCCTGTCCCATTTATAGATCGGGGTCGGGATTGATCTATCGAGAGGAAAGCCCTATCTATCCTATCTCTCTATGGGATGGGATGGGCAGCCCCTGCCCTGGCTATATCTTATCGCAGCTGGGCATCATCCATCAATTGGTAGGTCTGAGAAGAAAGAGTCCATATAGGCCATCCTTCCTTTCGAGTTTCAGAGAATCCTTCCCTTTTGTCAGATTAGAGCGGAGCATCCATCCGGTACTTCTGTTTGGGCATTCATTATGCACCCCTCCTGGCAGTGCCCAACCCCCCAATGTAGATAAGCCCTATATAGAGATATGGCAGGTAGAATTTTGAGAGGGGTGGGGAGTGCCCCTCTATTCTACCTAGATAGGGTACTTCATGAGATGAGAGAGGCCCATATACCATCTCCATCTAGATAAATGCCCATCCACCAAGGGCCCTATCTGAACTATGGCCATCCCCCCTTGAAATCTATAATAGATGGATTGGTGCTTGACCGAGTTTGATGATGTGTTGCTCCCCTTTATAGATATATGGATGGCGCCTGCCTAGATCTCTACAGATGGTAGTCGGGAACTACCATAGTTCAGATCTAGAGAGGGGGGTTGGGGTCAAGGTCCCCCTATCAGCATCTCAATCCAAATCAAAGATCTATATCTACTCCCACCCACCCACTAATGCCAATGGCTATACTGTGCCAATGCCAATGCCAATGAGACTCTAGCGCTATCTCTATATAGGGCACCCTATATAGATGGATATGACACTATCATATGCGCTCATGGATAGTTCCATCTATAGCTATTCATTAGCTCTTCTCATGTGATCAACTACAGATACATGATCCTTTATTGATCAGTAGTAGGTTCCATCTATAGCCTAGCCAGTCGTCAGCTTTGCTCATGACATATATGGATAGGGGCTGGTCTGACTGCCCCCGCCAAGTTAGTTGCTAGGCCATAGCCGGTAGTTGGCCCTCCCCTCATAAATTGAATTGCTTGGCACTATAGCTATAATTGGTACCCTCCCTATCCCCATATATTATTCTGAGCCGAGCCTACAACTACTATTAGGGGGGTCGGGGGCAGGGGGAATCGAATGATGCAGAGTAACAACGAATGCAGGCTCCCTATAGTCGAGTCATCTATAGTCCTCTCTTTTATGATTGGAAGACACAATATATAGGGATAGGGCACCTATTCTATAGATAGGGCGAGAACATTGAACCAACCTCCACTCTATAGTCCAGACTGAACCAACCCCAACCCATAAGATAGGAAGGATGGAAGGCCTGGCTCTATATATAGCACCCCCAACCCCAACTCTATGTAGCCATAGCCGTAGCCGCCACTGTATAGAGTGTCATTGGCACCCCTATAGATATATTGGAATACCTTCACCATATAGCCTAGGGGATGATAGGGGAGCCCAACCAACTCAGAACTAGAGTTACCCCCTCACCTATATTGCCCTAGCCAATATAGATCCAATATAGGGGAGGGGAGAGAAACACCCAGGTGGCGGGGATATATTGGAATACCTTCACCCTATAGCCCTTGACCATATAGCCATAGCCATAGCCAGAGCCATAGTCAGAGACAGAGCCATAACTGGAGCTAGAGCCATCCCCATAGCCATACCGATATGCGAGGGGAGGCAAACCCCCTACCCAGAACTAGAATTACCCCCCTTACCTATATTACCACACCCCTACCTCTACAAATAGACGGAGATAGAGCTAGAGGCAAAGATGGAGAAAGAGATACCATTGGATTGAAGATGAACTATAGTAGACCAATGGCCACCTCTCATCTATATGTAATACCACTTCGGGATAGGGATAGGGCTAACCCCCATAGATTACCCCTACCCTTCTCTCACTACAAACCCTAATCACCTTCCCCCATAGATACACAGAGATAGATGCAGAGCAAGAGATGCAGATGGAGATGGAGATGGGGATAGAGACAGAGTAGGGGATGGAGGCAAAGCAGGAGACAGAGCCAGGGATAGAGCAAGAGCAAGAGCAAGAGATGGAGGTGGAGGTAGAGATACACATAGCAGCCCAACCCCCACCCCTAACACCCAGAGGAGGATACAGCCCTAGAACCTACCCCATGAAGGAAAGGCTGGCCCCTACCCCAGAATCAACTTGAGGAACTTGATCGATCCCATAATCTTTACAAAGTGAAGAAGAGTGTCTCCCCAAAGGTGATGCGCCTGCTTAAGGTGATGAGTCGACTGGGAGGGCTTTTAGATACAGGAGATAGAGAAGGGGTCAAGATACGGAATCAAATAAACAAATGAACGAGTTTCAGAGATGGAAGATATGGGCTTGATTGCTGGGATCAACAAATCCAGATCTTCATCTCTCCGATCGTTGATTCCCATTCCTACTGGCCTATCCATCTGCATGAGTGAGAAAGGAGTCAACTAGCTCAATTTGAAGTGGTAGGATTGGAGCCTATAATACGGAGTGGTGGAAGCAGTGACAGGAGTGGCAGAGGGAGTGGTGGAAGCAGTGAGCTCCTCTTGGTCGTAGTTTGATCGTGGGTAAGGGAGGAGTGGTTCTCAGTAGTCCCTCCTTGTAGTCGTTCCTACCCCTATGACGGATGAGTCACTTCTGTTCCCTATCAGCTACTTCCCCTATCCCCATCTGGCCCATTCCTCCATTCCACTCCGATCAAGCTAGCTCACTTCTGCCCCCAATGCCCCTGCCAAATAGTAGGACAATTCCCAGGCCCCTACGACTTCTAAGGCGCCGTTGCCTGGCTGATTCCCAAGGGTTCGCCCTTACCTTCCAGGGAGAGGTTGGGGGGCATATTTTCGGTTGGGTGGGGGGGAGATATAGGGTGGGGGATTATGTTCCCCAGATAGCTAATGGCCCCTTAGAATAGTAGGGCTCGGGGGCCCCATAGGCTTCTATGGGCAATCTTACCCCCGGATATAGATTGGCTATCCAGGTGGGTGGGAACTATAGGGTTCCCCATTCGAGATTCGCTGGGGTTCGGCGGCAACCCCAACTATGTCCTCCCACCCCCTGATGGTTAGAACCCCATGATATAGGATAAGTCCTCCCAGGGAACTATGATTCAGAACTCCCATAGAATTGTAGGGCCCGGTGGGAGGGGTAGGGGGGTAATATAGTCTCCCACCCATGCTGATTAGTGATGGGAGGTAGATTAGTTGTTCCAAATTAGAGTTTCGGATATAGTTTCAGGCAACTCGAGTCGATTCGAGAGGTTGGGCCAGTGAGATGAGGGAGAGAATACTAGGTACCTAGACCTAGTGGGCTCCTTCATTCCATTCCAGAACTAACTACTATAGAAAGGAGGGTGTACTCCAGGAGTACTACTGATTTGTACCCCTTTGGTTATACCAACTAACCAACTAACTAACTAACTGGTTTGGGTTTCAAAAAGTGTATCCTTTACTTCCGATTGGCCATCTCTACTCCCACCCTGCCCCTAGGGGTGGGTGGGGGGAAATAGAGGGCCGGGGTTTGGCTAGAAGCTTATCTTTCATATCTATCTGGAAGCCTATCGTTTCTTTAGGCAACAATCCGCCTATAGTCCATAAATGAGATAGTAGGTAGTAGGGCTCCGACGACCGAAGATAGGGGTCCCATTCATATTACGTACTAAGCTGCATTCAATATCTCCTCCCACCCACCCTTGTTGTGAGTTTGCTACCGCTGATAGGTGGATAGGCACTTCCAGCTATTACCTCCCTCCCACCCACCCCAATCGATTAATCTACCTCTCGGGGGGGGGCAGGGCAGGTCCTCTCCCTTGACCGACAAGGAGAGAGCTTGACCAATGATTCCCTTATGATGGAGGGAGGAACTCGACCATAGGGAGAAGGAAGGATGGGTGAAGATGGCCTTCGTACCATAGATATACCGTCCACGATACATGGATCTCCGATCGGCCCACCCATTCGATGAAATAGCTTCTCTTGGACATTACTCAAAAATGGCACTTCGTTCAATATCTCTTCCCACCCACCCGAAGCCCCCTACCCCCTGCATTGGAATCTTCAGCTTCAGCCAACCACTTTTCTCTCCCATCCCACCTGGAGAAGTTGGGTTTAGAAGTGGGGTTTGGTTCGAGTCCTGCTTGTCGATTCAGATGTCTGCTTGCTAGATCCTGGACTTAACCGCTTCGATCAATTAATGTTGACAATCCTGCCTATAGGCCCCTTAATGCCTTGGTTTAACTTGCCTTGCCCTTTAGCGGTGGGGCTCTAATCCCTACCTGGCACTCAAAGAAAGATCTAAATAAAGACTGATTTAGCGGCAACGAATCGATCGGATCTTGCCTTAAGGCCCAACATTAGGAGAGAAGGATTCAGTAGCGAAATAAGTACTCAGGGTGGGAGGCCCCTACTATTCTATGGGGTTGTTGTGGGTGGAAGGAAGTAGAAGTTTGCATTCGCCTCTGTCTTCTATTCAAGAAATTTACCACCCACCTAGGAACTTTCAACTAATCTACCGAGAGTTCACCTAAAACTCAAGGGGGGAATTATACGGTAGCGGCGATTGATGTTCGAATCCTCATTTCCTATGGGTGGGACAAGGGTGAGAGATTGATCATTTGGGCTTGACATTCTTTCATTCTTGTCCAAATGCTGATTTGTCTCTACCGCCTGGTTTGAACCGATCAATGGATGATGGAACAAATAGGATCAGATCCACACCAACAGAAAGACTCTTCAGACTGACTGCACCTGCTCTGGCACGGGGTTTCTCTAAGAGGTCAGCTTGAACCAGTGTTCTTCTCCTAGAGAAGGTTTGAAATGAAGACACGGGGTGGGTGGGGATATTATTGACTAGCCCTTTCTCTAGGAAGGATGGTAATACTACTATAAGAGGCAGACGAATACAACTTATTTGATCAAAGTGGGACCTACGAAAGGAAGCTCGGAGCAACCGGTCGATCAACCTAAAACGCAATCAAACTACCAGCCTCAAGAACCAACCTTGGGACCTGTGGAGCCATCATTCCTCTTCGAGGCAGAAGGGCATAATTCAAACTCTAATTGATCACTTTTCAGGATGTTCGCCCCTGGAAACTGGGCATTCTATCCTATTTTTGTATTATCAAGTGATGGCTTCGATCAATCCAATGATTACTCAACTTGAATAAAGGCTGAAATCTACCTCCACAACTAAAGTTGGCATGTTCCGTATAGAATCTGGTGAGGCATCATCATCTCGACATGCCGATGGCTGATCTAAAAGCCATCATGCCAAATGAGAAAATGGATTTGGTGTCTGCGCATGTTCAGCTTCTACATTAGGCTAACCCTATCATAGCCCATCTACCCTACTACGATAACCAAACGCGTGAGGGGCCAATGGGATGACCAATTGTAGTTGTACTTGGTAGCTGTGTTGAGCAGTGGAGGCCGAATAGTCAGTCGCAACCCGCTGACCGACAAGATATTTTGTTCTAAGAGTGATCTCTAATATTACGCTCTGGACGGTTGATTAACCAACAAACCAGATTTTGGCTGATCAATGACATTAAGAAGGGGAAGCGGAGAGACGAAAGAAGGAACCCCCCATAAGTTCGAGGCACCTTCATTATGGGCAGCCATCCCGTACCTAACATCTTAGGGCGCTTCAATGCTCTGTAGTTCACACGATCCAGAGTCACGCTTCCAAATGAATACACCAATATGCTGTGGCCCGGCTGCTAGTATGGTTGTAAACAATGTTTCAAAACCCATAGATCATTTTTCTTTCAGAGGTGCTGCCCATGGTTGGAAAGCCATGGGGAGATGGAACGCGGATCAAAGGTGACCTTTCAACACCTTCCAGAAACCTGCCGAGGGCACTTAATGATCCCTCCCACAATTAGGGCTTGTGGGGGAAAGGTTCAGCTGTAGCATTGGCCAAGAGACTAGGCGAGTTCCTCAAGTATAGTCCCCCTGGGTTAGGGTCGTAACCAAACTTGATCTGGGGGCGGAACCCCCTACCACTCGTGACATTCCTACTATGTTGGTCATGGGGCAGACCCCTGGTCTGATAGGTAGGAAGGACATAGCACCCCTTCGCACATGAGGGGACCCTCCAGATAGAGGGATAGGCCAATATTTTTAATAGAGGTGAATGCCCCATTATTAGAAAATGGAGGACAACTGCCCTGTTCAACTGATTTGTGGCGTGATGCATCGAGGATGTAGCGATCTCAAACCTAGAAATCCAGTGTTTCCATTCCAGTACTGTCTCTATCTCCCCAATTCCAGTTCGGAGTGCTCTCCATCCATCCATCCATCTAATTAAAGGGAGGGAGAGGACCGAATGGATCTGGCCAACTAAAGGATTTCTCAGATCTGGGATCCAAGTTTCCTGATCGAGTTACCATGGGATCCGAGTTTCCTGATCTACCAATGATAGGGCTGACGACAATAGTTCGGTGATCTGGGATCCGCCTTCAGGAGTTTGGTGATCTGGGAGTGCCCTCTTTTAGTGGGTGGGGAGGTGGAGATGGTACTACTTCTCATTCTTTCGGTTCAGTGGATCGAGTCACCAGTTGCTCGAGTTAGTCTACTACTCCATCAATTGAGTAGTTGCTCGAGTGACTGTCCCGTTAAAGCTAATTGCTCAAGTGACTGCCCCAAGATTCTAGCTATTCAATTTGAGGAGTAATGACTCGAGTGAGTGACTAGAGGATAGAGAGAGTTGGAACTCAAGTACCTTGAGCTAGTTCACCATCTAACTTGATTCATTCATCCCGGAGTAGCTATTTGACTCGTGGAAGCATCAGTAGCAGGACTAGCTTTCCTTCATTTCCAATCCTTGAACCCCTCGACACATTGGCAGCGCCTGGGGATAGGAGGAATGCTTGAGGATTGAAAGGCGGTTCCAATCTCGAATAATATGCCTTAACCCCCCACCCAGGTGGGTGGCCTATGGGGGGAGATATAGGTGGGTGGCCTATGGGGGGAGATATAGGTTGGGTGGGAAATGGAGGTTCGGGGCACCCACCCACCCACAATAATATGCAACATAGATTCTTGGGGGCAACTATATCCTCCCACCCACCCTGGGTGGAAAGTGATGGGGCACCCACCCACCCATCCCCTATTTTCGACCAGGGAACATAACCCCCCACCCATCCCCACACATAGTTAACCCCCGAAGATAAATGGCATTGGATTCGGTTAATCAGTCAGTCATGAGGGGCCTACCAGGTCAGAATGAGCTATGAAAGCTAGCTTCCGAGCACCTAGCACATTCAATACCTTGTGCTCAAGTTGTGAGTTCTAGTTCATTGTCCCATCTAATCTCATCGACCTATGGTTGGGTCACTCCTCGCCTGCCTCTCAATCAAATCTGTCCACCTGAACAAACAAAGCTCGTTTATCCAATCGGCCACTTTATGGGTTAGGGATCGATCCTTAACTGCCAATAGCCATTGAACCCCGAAACCCTGAATTTAAGGTTGGATCTCAAGGCCTTCCAAGTCAGGAGGGAATGACTTCTCCACCGAGAACCGGCTATGGTGGGTAAGCCTTTCGAGCTAATGATTCAAAGAAGGAAGAAGTATGTTTATGTGGTTGCTCCATCACCCAGGAGGGGAACAATATTCACCATTTCCTGATCTAAGGTTGGCCACCACACCGATAGACCCACCGACAATAAGGACTGAACCCAGGGGAGATAAGGGAATAACTATTTCATCTCCAATTGATCAATTTTCAATTCCCACCCAACCCAGATGGATCTGAGAGACCAAAGCATATCCAAATTACAAATGGAAGGATTGAATAAAGCAATCAACAGCATTCGAGACAGAGGATTTGATGAAATGATGAACGGGATCCACACCACTCAACAGGATCGAAACAAATACGTGATTCCATTCACCAGGATGAACCAGGGACAGATATGCCTATTATAGACATATTAACAACTAGACCAATCGATACATCTATCCCACCCCTATATCCAATGTATTCGGTTGAAGCAAGTAAGCCAGTTTAGGGAAGGAAGGGGATAGATACTAGAAAAGAGGGTTCCTAATCAATTGCTTGTATCCGGGATGTCAATTTCAAGTAATCGGATTTCAAGCTATCAATAATAGATGCAAAGGGGAATAATAGATGCAGAGGGGGGATTCGAATGACTAACAAATGAGGTGTGACGAAACACTTCCACCTTTAGTTGGTTCACCACCTAGACTGAATCTCTTTTATTTTTATATGTATCAACAACTGGGCCAACCGGGGTGGGTGGGAGGGTGATTGTTGTTGCTGCTAGAGTCGTTCTAATTAGGGGTGGGTGGGAAGCAATAGTTGGGGCCCCTTATCAATGAATCAGGCCCAGTGCCACTGCTGTTGCTAATCAATGCCTGACAGACTCGTCTAGTTGGACCTGAGTACCTATGCTTTTACTCCCACCTACCCAGATTGAGAGGAGTCAGGGCTGGAATCAAGAGTTGGACCTCCTAAATTATATCTATCATCCACCCAATCTATCTCCTCCCACCCACCCCAATGGACCTGACTATCAATTATGTGCAGACGGAAAGGAATAACACATGGCTTCTAATCATCCACTTGCCCCACCCCATTATAGTTGGCCTTTGTTTGGCCAGAAGGAGAGGCAGGAGGGGGAGGAGATGTTAAGACTTAAGTGAGATAATCAACACAATATCTGAGTATCTGCGGTGTAGGTAGATCAGATGCTTGCTCGTGAGGGTCGGATGCTGGCTATGTAACTATTCCTATCTCCCAACCATGAGCAATCGTCCCATGAAGCTTTAGTGCCCATGTCCCAATTAAATATAGGAGAGGGCAGGAGGGGGCAAAGAATGTGGGACCAGGACAACCCTCCATCTCAGCTTGGATTTTCCCCAATATTGAAAGCTATCAAATGGTAGGTAAATGGTGCTTACCTCATCCTAGGTGCGGAAATGGCTTGCCCGATTGCCATTGGCTGATGCTGATCAAAACAATCATCTAAAAGTGGCCATATGTTTCTAATCAATGAACCAAAGAAAGACCTATCTATTCCATCTGGGGTGATCTCAGGTTCACCGCTAATTTAGGTTTTGGAGCCATATCTCCTCTCCCATTCATGTAGCTACCTCTATGGCTCGGTTCGAGTTGAGGACCTTGAATCAAGCAGATCACCCCAGATGGAATAGATAGGAGAAGTGGTTGGTACTGGATACACGACATTTGAGAGTCGACGGATCCAAATCTCCATTGTTGCTCTATCTTTAATGAGTCCCAAACCTATCATTGGTCATCACTCCGGCTCAGATTCTAATAGTAGTGGTATCCGCACCCATCCATCCTGCCTGACTCTAGCTTGAATTCTTTATTCCGAACCCAAGGTGGGGGAGGTGCAGTTTCTTTCCAGAGGTTATAAGTGGGTGGGAAGCTATAATTGCCCAGGCGAGAGTCAATCAGTAGCAATCAAAATATGGCTATAGGGATAGAATCGGGGGCCTCGATCTGGAGCTCCTCAAATTGACTCCTGCTACTCTAGAAACTATATCCTCCCACCCATCCCCAGTCGGTTGATTCCTTAGAAATAGTATCCGTATTTTTAGGTAGTATCCATTTCAAGCCTATCAGGGGAGATTGATATGAGGTAAGCATTTCATCTGGTTCTGGTAGGGATTGACCTTGTTAAAGTGGTTGAACTAGCCCATCTACCGAGTATTGGATGCCTCATCCTTGTCAGTCATCTCTTCTACGCTGGCCCAGGGTCTTAGTTCCATAGCTCCGATCTCTGATGCACTTTCCGATGGTGATGACTATTTCCCTGTTCCTATCCCTTCCATGGCAAGCAAGTTGTTCCGGTTGCCTTTATTGTTCTACCAACTCCAACCAGTGCATCTGGTTCCTCAACAAAATAGGAGAGGGCATTGACTTCTATGTCAGAAAGATCTGATATGTCTAGAAAGAGGTCAAAGTACATAGTCTTCTTTGGTAGGTTGTTCTCCGGGCACTCGACCCATTATAACCATTAAGGAGGTGGAGGGGGTGGGTAGGCCGTCCCCGGCCTCTAACCGACTGGGCTATTATCAGCTAAAGTTGGTCGAGAGTGGCTTCCTTCCCTGCATAAAGAATAGCATCACATAAATAGTGTAGTGGTTTAGTGGCCCGTGTAGTTGTGTATTGTACCATACCTCGTTCATTGACCACACACACCAGAGCAGGTCACTCATGTTACGTATAGAATAGATGACTAATGTGAATAGATAGATAGATGACTGGTCAGTCAAGCATTGGCCTATATCTATAGTTGGGCTCAAGATAGGGCATCCTCTCGCCATCCATCCATTATAGTAGCCATGATACGACTGCCCCTGACTATAGATATAGGGCTTCAATAGGGTGGTTGTATCACATAATGGATGATGGTAGATGACTGTTAGGAGAGGGGGAGCTGGAAGAGGAGAGAGGACCACTCGCCCAATTAAATAGTAGTTGGGCACCCCAAGGAACTGGCTATAATGGTTTCTTGGGGGCTCGGAGGAGAGGCCGCTCAAATAGTGGTGGGTCTGGGGTCTGCTCAACCTCCGATGGAAACCAACCACTATAGGAAGGATAGGGCTCGACGGAGGATCTTCGTGACATAGTCTTCATCTCTGATCAAGCATTTTTGTTCTGAACGCCTCGCCGGTAGGGCCCTGCCTATACCTCTTCTCCTCCCACCCGGGGTGGGTGGGGGGAGATAGGGTTACCATTGGAGGGAGGGGTGGCTTTCAATAGTTGCAGTCGAGGGCCCCATATCTATATAACAATGCATTGCTCCCATACTATTATATGGGGTTGGGAGAAAGCCATTGTTCCCCATTTAGTGGGAAGATTCCTGCTAACACCAACATGATGGGAAGATTCCATTCATATTCATAGACTGGGTCTGGGAAGGGAAGATTGAACACAAGTGCCTAAGAATCAATAGGGCCATTTCCTGCTCACACTAACACGGTTTCTAATTCCTGGGACAACCCCTCTATTTCTTGCCCCTTCCAATACACAATTGAGGGGATCACGAATGCTACAGGTGTGGGAGCCCATCGATCTGAAGGTCATTTATGCGCTCTACTGATTGACAATTGACATGTGCCCTCTCCCTCATCCTATCTTAGAGTGCCCCCCCTCCACCTCCTTATATAGTGGGATAGGTGGATAGTTGGTGATGGTTTGGATAGGAAGGATGGGGGCACTCACTGTATAGGAAGGATGGGGATTGCAAAAATGTGAGGTCATTTATGGTTGCCCCCCCACTATAGTGTTGGGTAGCCCTACCCCCCACCCCATTCTAGCCAAACTATAGCTATATGCAGGGCCTAGGTGGGAGGTGTACCCTCCCATCCCCACTATAGATAGGCAGAGGTAGGGGCGGGGTGGATAGGGGCCCCAGCTGATAGGAAGGATAGGGCCCTATCCAAACTGCCTGCTTCTATAGTAGGGGGCCCCTGCCTACTATAGAAAGGTGGGGTCGGCCAAGCACCTAAAGGCTAGGGTTAAGGTGCCTTGCATATGGGTAGCAAGGGGGCTCTTATGTCAGGCCTAGCCCTGCGATGAGGCCAAGAGTAGCACACCACTTCACACCTTTGTATCGACATCCAGGGGGCTAGAAGAGTTGGTGGAACCGGCGAACCATGTATGAGTCACTGGTTGTGTGGGGCAAAGGGCTCATAGTACCCCAACTTTTGATCGATCTACGATCTACTCCCTTAGTGCTCTATTGATTGGGAGAGGGGCGTATCGCTCTCCCTCGGCCTCCTCTCCCATTGGTTGAGGGCGGCTATATATATAGTTGGCCAGTTCCACCCTCGACCGTAGTGAAGATCAGTGGCGTAGGGGGAGAAGGGGCCCAAGTCAGCAGATGCCATACACTTGATTGGCCTGGCCCCCACCCACCCCACTATAGCCCCCCCACCCCCCTAGAATAGTTTAGTTATAGTAGGGCCCACCCTACCTCTATCCTGGCAGGCCCCTATCCTCTATAGTGGGGATTCAATAGGGCCTTGGGGCCCCTACCCCTACTATTATAAAGGGTAAAGGCCCTAAAGGCCCTATCCCTGCTGATAATAGAAAAGGGGGGTGCCAGAACTTTAGCCCCTCGGCTACGGCGGGTGGGTGGGAACTATAGTGGAGGTTAGATGTTGTTCAATAATTGAAAAAATTGGGGCCCGAGGAACATTAGCCCCCCACCCTTGCTCTATATAGTTGGCATCAGTGGTGGGTGGGAGGCAATAGGCCCTCCCACCCTCCATAATAGAAAAGGGGGGCCTCCCACCCAACCCCAACTATCTCCCCCCAACCATCCAGCTATTAAACGACATCTACCTCCAACGCCAACTATATGCCGTAACCGGGGGCCCAATCAAAATCTATATTGCCCTCCCAACCCTACATGGGTGGGGGGGCCCCCCGCTTTAGCCCCCCTGGGTATATTATTGTTTAGGGAGGTAGATGTTGAAATTAACCCCCCACTCCCCCTCTATATAGTTGGGTGGGAGGCCTATGCGGGTGAGTAAGAAACAATAGGCCCCTATGGGAATATATATTAGTGTGGGAGGATGCCTATGTGGGTGGGTAGGAAACAATAGTTGGGTGGGAGGCCGTAGCCCCCCACAATAATCAGGGGTGGGTGGGAGGCCCGGGGGGGCCCTTACTTTCCACCCTCCTGGGTGGGGGGTTAAGTTGTTGGCAAACCCTCGGACTTAGCCTCCCAGGGGGGCCCACCCACCCCGGGGGGTATAGGCCGAGGGTTTGCCGGTGAACCCTCAGCCCCCCCTTTTGGGAGGTAGATTCTGGGAGGTAGATTAGTTGTCGAGTGGGTGGATAAGTTGGGAGAACTATATAGAGGGGGGGTGGGGGGCCCCATGTTATATTATTCTGAGGTTATACCTACATTTGAACTTCGTTCAGTTTACAGGGAGACACTCTTCTTCACTTTGTAAAGATGAGGGAACATTAGCCCCCCACAATAATCAGGGGTGGGTGGGAGGCTCTATAATTCCCACCCAACCTACCTGACCTAATAATATACCTCCTGGGGGGCCCACCCTAAACTGCCCATCACCCTCCCACCCACCCCAACTATATTCGCCTCCCACCCACCTAACAACTAATTGGAGAAATTGGGGAGGTCGTCACCTTCACAACAGTGAAGGAGAGTATTAACCACCCACCCAGGGTGGGGGGGTAAATTGCATTGGCAAACCCTCGGCAATAGTTGGGGGAGTTCCCACCTTGTAGGGTGGGGGGTTCTTTTTGCCTCCCACACTGTAGGTCCTTTATAATTATTGGGGTTCAATAGGGCTAAACTAGAACTAAACGCCAACTATAGGACGGGTGGTGGGAGGGAGAGTAGGGTGCCGCCAGCCATAATATCATCAAGATGGTGAGTTGTGTGATGGGAGACCTCCCCGCACGTTTAAGAGAGAACTTACTTCAATTCGAGTGGAGTGCACCACCGCATTGACCATGGGTAACAGAGCTCGCTCGATTCGGTTCGACCCAGAATTCACTTCCAACCCTATGTTTGATAGCTCGACCATAGTGATGTTAATCACAGTTACATTCGTAAGTAGCTCGGTCCATCTCTATTCCATTTCCTATATGTCCGAGGATCCACGTAGCCCTCGATTTATGTGTTATTCATCCATTCCCACTTTCTTCATGCTCATGTTGGTTATCGGGGATAGCTTGATTCAATTATTCCTGGGATGGGAGGGAGTAGGTCTCGCTTCCTATTTGCTAATCAATTTTTAGTTCACACGACTTCAGGCAGAAAAAGCAGTTATCAAAGCTATGCTTGTGAATCGAGTAGGTGATTTCAGATTAGCTCTCGGGATTTTGGGTCATTTCACTCTCTTTCAAATAGTAGACTCCTCAACCATTTTTGCTTGTGCTAGTGCCTTTTCTGAACCCCACAATTCTTTCATCTCACTCTCTATTGGTGTTGTTGGAAAATCTGCACAGATAGGATTGCATACTTGGTTACCTGATGCGATGGAGGGTCCCACTCCAGTATCTGCTTTGATTCATGTAGCTACTATGGCAACAATAGGCATTTCCATGATAGCGAGGTGCTCCCCTCCATTTGAATACCCACCCATGACGTTATCTATGATTACTTTTGCAAGGGCTATGATGTCATCCTCCGTAGCAACCACTGGAATATTACAGAACAATCTGAAGAGGGTCATAGCTTATTCAACCTGCAGTCAATTAGGGTATATGATCTTTGCTTGTGGCATTCCCAACTACTCAGTTAGCATCTTTCACTTAATGAATCACACATTTTCCAAGGCATTACCATCCTTGAGTGCAGGTTCAGTGATTCATGCCATGTCGAATGAGCAAGATGGGGGGGCTTGCTTCCTCGTTACCCTTGACCTATGCCATGATGCTCATAGGCAGTCCATCCCCAATTGGATTTCCTTTTCTCACTAGATTTTATTCCAAAGATGTGATCTTAGAGCTTGCTTACACCAAATATACCATCAGTGGGAACTTCACTTTCTGGTTGGGAAGTGTCCCTATCTTTTCCACTTCTCACTACTCTTTCCGTTCACTTTTTCTGACATTTCTAGCACTAATTAATCCATTCGTACGAGACATCTTATGATTTCACGATACGCCCATTCCTATGGCCATTCCTTTAATTGCTCTGGCTTTCAGGAGTCTTTCTGTAGGATACTTGGCCAAAGTGTGACCCGTTAGCCCATAAGTACTGTGACAAAGCGGCTATTGCTCACCCAACACAATCGTACGAGGCACCCACAATAATAATTCTGGGGTGAACAAGAATTAGGGATTGGATGCGGGTGAAATTCCTGCTAATGGATGAGATGCTTAGTCGACTTTCAAAACCTTTGGTGATTCACGCATGAGTGAGAAGAAAAGGGAAGGGGAAAGAGGCCTTGGTGAATGCAATCAGTTAACAGGTGTAAGCTTTGCCGCATGCCTGACAGTATTCAGTACTGACCACACTGAGGGACAGGCCCTAAAGAGAAGGATGAGAATGTGGGTGGCAGTGCATTCCAATTTTTGGCCTTGCACCGAACATCCAATGGACCATGGACTAAATGACCACTGTCTGAAAGGACTATGTCCAGGTTGTTCCACCCCACAAGGTACATCCCGCACCTATGGGCTGCTATAACTATCCAAGAAGACACTCAGAACTGGAAGGGGACTATAACCTAGTGGACCGCTAAGTTGCAAGTCGACACGCATGCACAGGAGCAGGATTCCCCAAGAAGCAAGGGTCGTGGGCGGCCAAGAGGGCCCACTTGGAGACTCGAGATCTCAGCAGACCTATCTAGAGTAGCGGCCGAAGCTTAGTAAGTTTCATTCTGAGTCGGTAGGCTCGTGATAGATAATACCCTCAATGTCCATTCGTTCCTACATGAGTACTCCGCCACTCCACGGGAATACCACCAGATGCCTTCAAAAGAAGTATCAGTATCGGCCATCGCCCTGAGGGGCCTAGAGCCAATCCATCATGTTCATGTTCTCAATAACGAAAAGGAACAACTATAGATAGTTGGCATGCGATTGTACTCAGCTACCCTACTATAACTACTAACACCGCTAACAACTATGGGTGGGGAGGGAGGGCCACTCATGTTACGTATATAGTTTGGACCTGCCATCCACTTAGTATAGTAGGGGTAGGGGCTATGGATAGGGCGACATCTACAAGGTTGAGGTTGAGGGCATTTATGAGTAGAACACCAGTTCAATGCCTTTGAAATGCCTGTAGTTTCTTTAGGCAATAAAGGTTGGATGGGTCAAAGCCATTCACTAGAGAGAAGAAGGCAGTTCGATCCGATGGCAAGCAATAATATGAGAGGAGGGCGCATCTATAGTTAGCTAGGTGCTGTTTGATTGGGCTTGGTCAGGTTTGATAGGAAGGTGATGAGCTTGGGCTTGACTGATCTCAAAGTGGGTCCCCCTCTGCTACTATAATAGTTGGGTGGGTGGGAGGCGGAACAACAATAGAAGAAACCTCCCTAAATGATAATATACCCAGGGGGGCTGAAGCAACTATTGCGGGGTGGGTGGGTGGATATAGGATAGCCCACCCAACCCCAGGGGCCAATACATATATAGTTTAGGCGGACCTAGAATTGGCATTGAACGGGCCCCTGATGATGGACTAGGTTGGGTGAGTGGGTGAAAGGCGGGTTCCTTCCGTGACCAAAGAGAGAAAATGTTTGTTGGGGGAGGGGGTGGCCAGTCTAAACAAAATGTCAGGGTAGGGGCCGGTTCCGGTTAACCATCAACTAAACTCGTCTACCCTCCCCTCTTAAAAGGTAGGTAGCTAGGGTAGGTAGTTAGGGCTATCCTCCATACCCTACTATCTGGTTGGTAGCTAGGGCTATCCTACCCCTACCATTCCTCCCGTCCCTTAGGCATATTACGTTTATATGCTGATGATGTGGCATCAGATGCTGATGATGTGGCGTCCTTATTCTCTGAAGTGAATGAAGTATTGAGATAAGTTGTTCTCCCACTATGATAGATGAGGAGATCAGCTAGCCCTTCATCAAAGGGACTTTATAGGATAGTCTGCAGTGTAGCATTGGGGGGGTCCCCCCTTCCCATAGTTGTTGTTTCCTTAGGGTTTACCTAGAACCCTTGGGGCGGGGGCATGGGCATTCATGGTCACTAATGTGTGTAAAGGAGGAGGGGAACAGGTGGGTGGGAATAGTAGGGGCTATGCTTCGGTGAGTAAGCTCCTGACGGTAGCTTACTCCCGAACCAATACCTCAGCTGAGGAGGCATCGGGGTAGCTCTTTAGTT
The DNA here is from genome assembly GCA_027924645.1 of Cunninghamia lanceolata. Taxonomy (NCBI): domain Eukaryota; kingdom Viridiplantae; phylum Streptophyta; class Pinopsida; order Cupressales; family Cupressaceae; genus Cunninghamia; species Cunninghamia lanceolata. The sequence continues at coordinate 900,247 of BSBN01000828.1, forward strand.
TGAATTGAGTAGGGTATCTAGGCAGTGTATAGTATGGGGTTACACTCCTTGATGAAAATGGATGGGGGAGGGGTTCCATTCCTTCCCTCGATCAACATCCATTGTCTTCCCATTCCATCCATCCATTTCCATCCATCCAAATTAGTTGTCTCTCCATTCCTTCTGCTATCCTTCCCTTGGTCAACATCCGTTGTCTTCCCATTCTGAGGGTTCTAGACAAACCCTCAGGGGGGGTGGTAAAGATGTGAATGTCTGGTTGTCAGTTGTCCAGCCATGGTTGCCTAAAATAATAAAGGGCCTTCCATTAAGGCTGTAAAGATGCGAATGTCAGGAGGAGGGGGGTCAGTTTCCAGAATAAATGGATGGGAGGTGGGGTCGATCGAGGGTCAGTTGGTTAATCATCAATCAAATCTGTTTGTTTGTCTGAGCTCTCCGAACGAAGGAAGATTAAGTTGTTCGAGAAAGATTGATTGTTTGATTGAAGAAATAACGATGCTGGCAGGTAACATAAAATAAGACTAAGATGTTAGCACTAGTTACTAAGTCCCCCGATACACCTTCATAACTCAACTTCGGGTAAACCTTTCCCTCTCCCTCTTCCTTCACCTATCGGTTCGGAGCTAAATCCCTACTTTAATTGGGGTCGAGTGGGTCACCTCGAGGCCTTTTAGTCAAGTGGATGCATCCGGATAGATGGAAGGGTTGGGAGAGAAGGGATAGGGGGTTGGATTCAAGCCATGGACTAAACTGGATGGACCAGCTATCCATTCCCCCACCGAGGCGATAAGGGCTCAATTTTAAGCGCCATTTATGGGTAGGTCCAGGAAGTTGATGCAGTTCCTTTCTCTGGCAATCGATTAGATCTCTGATACTCGCCCACCTGAAAGATGCCTATTCCATCAGCTGATAATGAGGTGGGATCACAACAATGCTATCTCTGGTTGCAACTTCTCCCTCAACAGACCTTGTCCATCAATGACTCCCTCTCACAACCCATATCCCTTGATAGATTCATCAGGCGGGGCTGCCCTCTGGCCTCCCCATTGTTTGTGACTGTTACCGACCAACATTTCAAGCTACATCCCCAATGGCTATGCCAGAGATGGCCTCCCCAAAGGCCTCTCCCTCCCCTCTAGTGCCACCCTGCTCAATTTTGCTAAAGAAACCTTTCTATAGTGGGGGGCGCTGATGACTCATCCACAACTCTGATAAAGGAATTTTCTACTGCCCCGTAGGGTGCTGACCCTTCCAGAATCCATACCCCTCCAATGAAGACCAAGCTTATCCCAATAAACAATACCCCCATTCTCCCCCACTACTAGTGCCATTACCTCCTTTGGTTGCATCACTAGATGCCTTGGCATCCTCTTTGGCATTGATGCCCCCCTAAGCCAATGCGGGATCAGACTCTGGATGAATCGCGTAGCGTTTCAAATCCAATAATATATTTGAGGGCTCGGTTGGATGCACCTGCATCGCAAGACATGCCCTCTCCCATTCCACCCATCTCTGATTCCTCTCATTGGCCTGCCGGTCGATCAAGCTCATCCGTCCCTTCCCATGGATGGTCAAAATAGGATGGCGTGGAGTTAGAACCATTTCTTGGAAGACCTACACTCTCGCCCATCAGGATAGTGGTCTTGGTCCTCTCGATCTGAGGGTCCCTGGGCCTCTGAATGGATCATACGGATGTATGATGGCACCACTCCTTGGAGCATTCTTATCAAATTTTGCCTATCTAGAGTCACCATATGTTGTCAGGGAATCTACTAAATACAGTTGCTGAGGTGCCGATGGCCAAACACTTCTTAATCGGTGGTGCAATTCCACTTCGATGGGCTTGGGCCGTGTGTCAACTCCCCCACTGGAAAGGATTCATTATTGATTGGAGGAACAATAATATATTTGAGGGGCGGAACCCGTATGCATCTCACCCGACGTCCCCTCCAATATCAGTCAACCCGGGTGGGGATCACCTGGTTCCTATGTGATGGGCACAAATGCATGCTAGTCTACCCCACCTCTCCCACAATTGAGGGGGCCTGACTCACCTCTTCATTTAATAGATAGCCATGGCACCGGTCCCCCTTTGCAATAATATGAAAGCCGACTATAGTTGCTGGCTATATAACGGCCTTGTAGTTTCTTGAGGGAGCCCCAATTTGCCCCTCTACCTACCCAATTTAATCACCCAATATTGAAGGGGGACCCCTAACAACAACATCTACCTCCTGGACCTCCCACCAATCAAAATATATATTGCCTAAGGAACCAAAAAAACCCCCCACCCTTATATTAATCTACCCCCCCAACTATCTCCTCCTACGCACCCCAACCTTCATCCTCCCACCCACCCTGGGGGGCATATTATCGGCCACCCACTTGGCTATCTCCCCCCTTTTATTTTGTTCCGGGGGTGAACTACAACCTTCATCCTCCCACCCACCCACTGGGCCTCCCACCCACCCCAGGGTGGGGGGCATAGGCCACCCACTGTGTGAGGGGTTGGGTGGGGGGCAAAGGCCGAGGGTTTGCCAGTAAACCCTCGGGGGGTGTTGGCTATTCCTCCCACCCAGGAACCTAACCATCCACCCATCCCCATAGCCACCCACCTTGGAAAATCTCAGTCTCCCTAGTACAATATAGTTCAGATGAAGGGATAGCCTTGAGAAATCTCGGGTGGGGCAAGATCTTGTATATGTCACATGCCCGGATTGATTGTCTTGATCCTCTTCATGGAGTCGAGGAGGCCCTATAGTTCTATGGGGACACTATACACTATAGTTCCACTCATGTCACGTAAATAGTATGGACTTGCCATCAACTATGAAAGGTGAACTATTATCGAGGCCTACTATCGCATTCCTATGCTCTGCTTAGAGAGGAGAGATAGGGGTCCTCAACTCAGTGGTATAGTACGATTTCATTGAACACGTATCAATCACTAAAGTTGATATGGGGAGTGAGCGCCACTCAACAGTCCTTTCCTATATATCTCAACTCGAGTGATGGTCAGTTTGGTCAAGTGATGGTTGTATCTCGAGTGATATAACCAACCAACTATTGGGAGAAGAGAAGACTATAGACAACTCCAACTATTCTACTTCCAAACAGCTAGCGATGGATGATAGATAGTCTAGTCAGGCCTATATTGTGCGAGGTGGTTTCCCTCTAAACTAAAAGTTGATGCCCCGAAGCCCTATCCATATCCACATCTATTGGAGTTTATTATATTACAGGTCGAGTCGCCTAGTGCATTGCCTTGTCTCGTTCCTTCTGAGACTCCACCTTGTGTGTTCCCACTACGTTCCATTGATGAACGGCGTATCCAGATATGGAGGTTAGCCTTGGGGTATGCAATAAAACTTGTTTCTGAACCATAGAATTATACCACCTAAATATAGATTTGAGAGGGGCGCCCACCCAACTATAGCTACCCACCCACCCCCGTGGGAGGTAGATGGCTGGCAAGCTCAGAATTGAGAGGGGCCCCACAATGCTGGCCTCAACTACATATGAGTTGGTCCCCCCAACCCCCTGATCAAATCCTCTAACTAACTAACTATGGATGGGGTGGGCGAGCACCTATGAGAAGTTGGTCGACATCTCGATTGGAATTGGAATAGAGTTCTAGTTCTAGTCCCCGCCCAATTGGAACGAAATACATCTCATCTTGATCGGATCAGATACTATTACTATATTTATTGAACACTCCTACTCTTCCATCACGATATCTGGATAGGGGCCTTGCTCCCCCAGCTGAGCTATACTATATAATAGACTTAGAACATAGGGCCTATTATTTCTTTAGGCGCAGCTAGGCCATATGTAGATAGGGTTCGCAGGTGGGCAAACCAAGGGGAGACTAGCCCTATCCCTATATATTAAATCCTACCCTGAATATATAGGGATAGGGCATCCCATCATGTCTAGTCATCAATTGAGGAGGAACTACTATCTAGTCTATATAGCCTAGCCTAGCCGCCCAACTATCTCTCTCGCCAAGTCTCATTCATTGATTGATCTGATTGGGCAGGTCGACTATCTAGAGTAGAGTATAGTATGGTATGGATTGCGTCACTGCACTACCAAGTATGGCATGGCATCATCAGCTACATATGGATCAGATCTTCATCAAACCTGATGCTTAAGACTAAGCCTAATATTGAGGACTCACCATTCAAAGACCAAACTCTGATCTATAGGCGCCTAGATCTAATCTCTATAGATATAGACGAGGCCCCCGCCAATAATATCCTCCCACCCGGCCCCCGTCACCTTCCTCCCACTTGGGAAGGTTATTCCTCTCGAGGGTTTACCTAGAACCCTCAGATATAGTTGTGCCACCCCTCCCACCTAGATCTACAGGGGCCCCTCTTTTCTGAGAGTAAGGGTGGCTGGGTGGGAGGAAAGGGAACCACTAGACCGAATAATAGAAAAGAGGGGCCACATCGGGGCCCTCCCAATCAAAGCCCCTTCAATATATTATTGTGGGAGTGGAATGGGCAGCCATTACTCCCACCCTTCCCTGGATGTCTCCCCACCTATATCCATAAATCCCCCCTACCTATGAAGGAGAGAGCCGAGTAACACCTCTTAGTTCAGATCATTCCCCACCAGTAGATAGGCGAAGGAATAGACAGTGACCGATAGGGAGAGGAACCATAATAGGAACAGGCGATAGCGGGAGTGACAACTACTCACTCAGAGGTGACAAGTGGGACCGATTGGCATACCACTTTCATCTTTCACTATAGATGGCAGATCCAAATTTATAGTACTCTTCCCATCCCCACCAAATAATATGCCTATACAGGTGGGTGGGAAATAATAGTTCCGGGTGGGAGGATAATAGAGTTGGGCAGGTGGGTGGGTGGGTGGGAGGATATAGTTGCCCCCCTTTTATATTATTGCGTAGGGCACTTTGTTTGTTTGCTTTTGGTACATCGATTCATTCGTCCCTCTCCTCAATTTATCATTTCAAGCTCAATCCCATAGGTGGGACTTTATAAGCTTTAGGGTGGGTCACGATTCCTTCATTCATTATTGCCTAAAATCCTTATGCAAATGTCCTGAATAATATAAAAGAGGGGGCCCCACAGGTGCCGGTTAAGAGCTGTTTGTTCCATCATCCATTCGATCAAAGAGAGGAACGGAAACAAAATCTGTGCTAGAGATTTGGAATCAACACTAGCTATAAAGGAGTGGGCTGTCACTGGATTGAAAAGGAAGTCCCTTCCGAGCTTCAATGCACCAATCGACACAAGGGTGAGAACAGTCGCGCTTGCTTGCTAGGAGAGACACTCTTATGAATGAAGTGAAGATGAGGGTTCTGATTTGTTGAAATGCTACTTTTCTTCGGGTGCATGGACCTAATTTCATTATAATTTGCCCCCCAACTATAGCCGGGTGGGAGGGAGAGGTAGGGGTGGGTGGGTGGCTATAGTTGGGAGGGAGAACTATATAGAGGGGGGTTGGGGGGTGAAGTTGGGACCCTATCTATATATGGGGTTCACCCACTGATAGAAGAATCCTTCCCCGTAAGCCCCTTCTTTTATATAATTGGAGTAGTAGAGGATGGAAGGAAGGAGATTGAATCGAGGGAGGGAGAGAGATATAAGAAGTTCATAGGCAACGAGCTGCTACCCGACCCGCTGTGATAAAGGGGTGGATCCACTGGAATGCCTAAAAAAACTACAAGCTTGGAGAAGGAAGCTCAATCTTAAACCACTTATTGGATCTGGCCCCTCTGGCTAAGGGATAGAAGCACTCCATCTCCTCCCTCGTTCATATGGTCAAGTGGATGATCATGATAGGTGCTGACGAGGTAGCATGGAGCTAAGTCCAATGCTCCAACTCTGTGAGATAAGAGGATGGGCCAGCAAAGGGTCAGGCACTTGACAGGCCCAGGGATGGGACAGAGGTGTTGAATACCAGCGTGGAATCGGATCAGTGCTTAGATAAGAAACCCTCCACCTACAAAATGAGCTGCCTAGTACCGAATGGAATGTAGCTAGATTGCACAAGAATGGCATTGGGTTACGAACCAACCGCACCCATCGAATGCTTCTCTCCGCATCGAGGAGCGTATGAACAAGGGAACACTCTCACTACATATGTGCCTAGGAGTGAGAGAGGTTGGGAGGGATGCTCCATAAGGAGGAGTTGGGAACCCGACCTCATAACAATAGGGGGTTGGGCGGGATGCAATCACTGACGAAGGGATTGATAGTGATCCATCCCCTGGTCCTGAATGAATGTTGGGGACAAAAGGAGATGTTTCCCATTGGTTGTTCGTCCCCGGTCAGCTAATACTGATATGATATCCTAGCAATGTTGCATCTAATCATCGATCATTAGAAAAGAGAGATTTGGATACTGGACCAGGGGGGATGACTCGATCTAACATTTGGTTCAACGTCGATCCAACCGAGAAGTGGGGTGATATTCAGGATCTCCACCTCTGGGTGATCGAATATCAATCCATTCCATCTATTTGGGTGAGTGTCTGAATCATGATTTGGAACCGCCACTCAATGAGGAATCTTGAGTGTCTCAGATCAAGCAGAGGTAGCGGCCCTTTCCTACTATTGTCAGGGATTGACTACTTGTTACTCCTCCATCCATGGATTGACTACTAGTTCTATATCCAGCTCCGGATTATTCAATGGCGGGTCCAGAATACCTGCATCCTCCTAGGAGGTAGGAGCAGTAGTAGAGACAGTTAGAAAGGTAGTTGGTTCTGTCGATCAAGCATAAGTTGTTGTTTCACCCACTTCCCATAGTTCCAGATCGATAGCCAGCATCAATGCCTGGAACGTGAGAGGCACCTATAGCACCTATAGATCATTAGGATCCAGAAGCAAGCAGTTGATCCAGCAGCTGATGCAGTAGACCCAGCGGCATTATAGCTAGCTTCAATAAGGGCTGGCCGGGATGAACGCCTAATGGCCCTCTCAAAACATCATTGGTCCTCCAAGGAGTAAGGGCCTGCCCCGCCTGGTAGTTCCGGCTCCCCTTCGCCTAGGTGGGAACAACTCCTTTCTATTCCCCCCGAATCTTTGCTTGTTTCTTCCTCCATATAGATAGAAGTCCTTTTCTCAGATCAATCAGTCGATTCAGACCGGGAACCATTCGTTGCCGCCCCGTATATGATATAATACATGTCAGCGCCGCGGAGACTTGACCGCGTATTTCGAGACCCCTTAGCTCTACTTACTAGTTCATTTCCAGAGGGGGGCCCCTATAATTCAATAGGTGACCCAATTCTCACTCTTGGGAAAACTCTCGCTTCCATGGTTCCGATGATCCAGGGTGGGTCAAACATTCCATCCACTGAATTCCATAATAGGCATTTCAATAATCTCCCCCTACCCACCCAACTATAGCCGGGGTTGGGTGGGACTAGAAGTGCCTGGGAGGTCTATAGTAGGCATGTTACGTATAGAATTGCCATCTCCTTGATGGAGCCATAACTATCAGAAAGTGTCGGGTATCTCCTCCCACCCACCCAGGTGATAGTTGACCGGTACGCCAGATTCTCTACGCTGTGGGGTCAACAATTTGATAGTTGTCCGGGGATTAACAATTCTAGTCAGACAAACCCCTGGGTTTCAATAATTGGGGGGCTACTGGGGCCCCACCCCGCAATTCACTAAAATAGAGTTGTTGACTCTCTCCAAGGGACAATACCCCCCGCTTCAGTAGATTAGTTGGAAACGGACCAGCAATATATATATATATATATATATATATATATATATATATATATATATATTGGGAAAGCGGAGGTATATTATTGTTGTTGTTGTTCCGCCTCCCACCCACCCCGGGCACCCACCCAACTATCATCCACCCACCCACCCCGGGCATGTTACATATAGAATCTAGCTGGCCCCTCCACATATATAGTTGGGGAAAGCAGCAATAATATATAGGGGGGCATGAAATGACAACACTATTCTATATGTAACACACTGTGTTGGACTCAATCAATATGTGATCCACTCAACCTAGCCTTCCTACTCCACCCCTGTGGGGCTTCTGGGGTGCATGTTACATATAGAATTTGGCCGGTTCTTCAGGCTGCCTACCTAGTTCTAGCCCTACTGAGAAAGATTGGGTTGGGTGGGAGGAGATGGCGGGTTAAAGAACCAGTGGTGGTCAGCTTTTGTCTCTCTCTGTGTGCAATTTGTTTCCAATTTGTGGTCCCATCTCTTGGAATCAAATGTGATGCTGTACCCAGTTGTTTGAATCAGACTTCCATTTTGCCGCTACGAGAAGGAGTTTATTACGGTCAGTCTAGTAAGATCCATGGGACCCATCTCCTTATGCCTATTCCCAGAGAAGCAGTCTCTTTCAAAGATTATATCTCTCGGAATCAAATGCGATGTTGTACCCGGTCATTTGAATAAGACTTCCATTTTACTGCTATGAGAAGGAGTTTATTATGGTCAGTGCAGTGAGATCCGTGGGACCCATCCCCTTATACCTATTGCCATAGAAGCAGTCTCTTTCAAAGATTATATCTCTTGGGTGCTCACCAATGCCCCCCCACATAGAACCATCCGAAGAAGAGTCCACTTCTTCTCTCGACCTTTCAGCATAAACTTCTTCCTCAGTGTCAACCCCTGATCCTTCCTCTTCCGAGGGGTCCCTAGATGAATCCTCCTCCCCCTAGGGTCCGAAGATGATGAGGAATCCTCCTTGTTAGACAAGGAATCTTTCGTGGATTTGGGTAAATAGAATTTGTATTCTGACCTCAATTCAATAAGCTCCAGGGAGGAGGAGTCCTCCTTGTCAGATATATCTAGGGAGGAGAAGTCCTCCTTGTCTCTTATATCTGACGAGGAATCGTCAGAGATGGGAGAAGCACCTAGGGAAGAGAAAAAGTGGGAGCACTCATCCGCTCTTTCTGACCAAAGCCCCCGGAAGCACCCAAAAGTATAGGGGGGAAGGGTCCGTGTTGTGCTCTCCTGTGGGTGGGGCTAAATGCCGAGGGGGAGGCGGGGGCGGGTGGGAGGGAGGAGAGGGTGCCTTCAAAAATAAGTATTCCCCCTCTCAGTGAGTAACGAATGAATAATAGGTACCCAAACCCAATGCAGAGTGAGGCAGAGTTCATGAGTTGTGTAATAGGCGACCATCTCGTGTGGTTCAGAGGGCACTTGAGCCGTAGCGTGTTGATCCCCTATCTAATTCCCAGGTCAATCCCCCTTCCGTACTGCCCAAAAATGAGATTCTCACTGAATCTGAGTTTGCTGCTCCAACCATTACTGAACTAATACCCATTCCATTTAGTACTTTAGGTGCTTTCGTGGCGTATCATGTCAATCTCATAGCAGATCGATTCCAATGAGCCTTTCAAACTAGTACTTCCGGTAATCGACTTTATTTCTCTTTAAATAAATGTCGGTTCCTTGATCAAGTCTTTAATGACTTCATAGTCAAATCGTTCCCGCATTTCAGATACGAAGTCTCATTCGAAGCCTCAGACAATTATGCTATTGAGATATTGGGCCCTTATGGCATTTCGTACACATTTTCGGCAATTGGCCAAGCGAATGAGTCAACTTCAAAGTGGATTCATCATGCGAGGAGTGCATTACAACCCATGGCCGCTTGTCCCCTATTGAGCCCTACTCGCTAAGATAGAGGTAGGGCTTGGCGGGGGGTGGCTCCTCTGTTGTGGGTAAACGGTAAACCTGACTTTATGAACCTTCGGCCGGCAATAGTGGGGGCATTAAGACCAAAGCTCTCTAATAGTGCCAGCATGCCCCCTACCCTCATATATTGGAATGCAAGTGAATGAATCCCCCTCTTTCCATGAGGCTGGATAGACCCTTAAGAGTGACTATCTAGCGGGAGTCACTGCGGTAGTATGCCAGTCCATATGGATGAGGGGACAGTCATCGCGGATGCAGGCAGCCCTCTACCATCCCATTACATTCTATTCCCTATTCCATGCCGAGCCCCAGGTGATGCCCAACTATAGATATAGGGCCCTATCCTCTAAACTATACTAGCAGCCGGGGGGTGGGGCCGGTTGGATTACAAGACCACCCATATCCATTCGCCCGGGCATCGTCATCATTCCATTCTATATCTCTCTTCGTGAGCCCTTCATCTGAACGTAAGTGAGGGTGAGGATCTTTCTTTTGATCAATTCATAGTCTAGGGAGTGTAATTGCCAGAGCATGGGGGATATAATGGATAGTAATGATTTCGGTAGGAGCAGCCAGACTACTATAGCAAGTAACCAGTCCGAGCAAGCCTCTGGGATCTCTATAACCCTCCCCATGATGTGGTAGAGGGGGGATATTGGGGGAAGCAGTGGGTGGAGATTCCATGTGGAGAGCTGAATGAGGGGGGACCTTCACGTCCGGTCCAAAGGGCGGGGATATCTTGACCCTACTATAACTATGCCTTTGCAATGCACTCAGTTTAACTCTCCCTACAACTTTTTTCCATATGTGGGATCTTCTATCCCCTTGGGTAGATAATCGATCGTCTTTCATTTCGATAGTGAGTAGTTTCTCCCCATAGGAACCGGGTAGCGTATATAAAGCGGGCCAACCAACCCCCAGCTTGCCCCTATGTCTAAAGTAGTTTGGTTTGTGCTCCTTCCTCTCCCTAATCTTCTCTGGTTCTTTCGAAGAGACTAAGGGTCATAACTAAACTATAGTTCGCTTGACCCCCCATAGAATAGTAGGGGCTAGTTAGGCCGACGAAACTTGACAAAAGCAACTGAGAAGTGATTGCCGCACCCACCATCATGCATGTGGAACAAAGAATGGCGACAATGACCTACAACTATCACCCTCCCACCCACCCCAGATATTGTTGAATCAAATGCTATTTTGATAATTTTTAGAAGGCTTGCCAATAATAATATAAGAGGGGTGCCCACCCACCCGGCAAGCTCAGCCTGGGTGGGAAGCTGTGGGGATGAGTGGGTGGTTATGTTCTTGGGTGGGAGGAATAGCCAACACCCCCCACCCCCCCTCTATATAGTTGGGTGGGTGGGAGGATGAAGGTTGGGGTTGGATCAAACTTCACAACTTGAAAAGATTTCATGAATCGCCAGAGTTAATCTATCAATTCTAAAATATCCTTCCGTTACCACGTTCCTCCTCTCCCTCTCCCCCTCAGTCGACGGTAACTCCTATCATACCCTGAACCCTCGATTCGTGTCAGTGGTTAAGGGACTGACCACCACAAAGCAGCCCTATATGCAGCCCTCCCCAGTAAGTAGTCTATTTACTGAGAGTCCATTCCTTCTTCCCTGGATGGAAGGAAGAGTAATAGAACTCCTTATGGATATAGGAAATGGATGGATAGGACACCACCCTGAATGAGGAAACATATATATATAGACATAAGGAGGTTTTCCAGGAGTTTTTTCCCATCTCCTCCATTCCCCTAGGCAATGGAGTGCGACTCCAGTTTAGCTACGACAGCTTCGAAATTAAAGCATGGGTGAAGAGGGGCTTTGGAATGGGGGGGTCCGGTAGCGAAGAAGTTACTTCAACAACTATCTATCTATCTATGATTCAGTGAGCGACGAAGCCCACCCAAGAGGAGTCATTATGCTATTCCACAATGATTTTGCTCAACCTGGTGGTGCAACCTTAGTTCGGTCTCGACCGGCGAAGTATCGACCGATGGACGGAAGCGGGGTAGACCTGGGGCCATAAGCATACACGCTTTACTGAATCAGAACCAGATGCTCCTTTTCGCTCCACTAGGGGAAGCTTTTGTCATATGTAATCAAAATATGGATGGTGTCACTAGAAATGGCCTCCTCTGGCACCTTTGTTGGGTTCCTGCCCACTCCCTTCATCATTTCCTATTGGATTAAGATGACCAACCGACCTGAGGACATTTACTAATAGCATTTATGCACCCACCCCCTCCTCTTTATTCATGATATATTTTGGCACCCGGGGAAATGGCAGCAGAAATGGCTAAGGGTCCAGCTACTTATGGTACTAATTTAGTGAGTCGAGTGTAGTGAGAGAAGGGCTGGGTCTGTGCTTTCTCGTTGGAGCCGGCGTGAGGCTACCATGGTCGAGCACAGCTCCGCTTCTCCTTCGAGGCGCATCTACAAGAGGTACGGGGTTAGTTTAGGAGGTCTTGTAAGTATTTCTCCGTATCAAACCAAGTCAGCCACTATGATGAAACTGAGTCTATTCGATCAAGCCACTATATTTGTATAGACAATAATTCCCAACCGTGTCCTGAAGACTGCACGAACACCTATCCGTTGAGCTTAGTCTATATCCTCCCACGGCCCCCCCGCTTCAATAGATTAGTTGAAGTTAGGCTATCCACCCATCCACCCCAATTCATAGTACGGGGCCCTGAGAATAAGACAGGGCTCGAGGGTTTGCTTAGAACCCCCAGGAATTAGACTTACTTCTATATCCTCCCACCCACCCCAATCTCCATCAGGGGCCCCGTCAACAACTATGGAAAGGGAGGGCCTTGCACTATTGTTGGGTGGGTGCCTATTTAACCCCTAAGAAAGGGTGGGTGGGTGGAAGCTGAGGGTTCACCAGCTTTCCCCTCGGCCCCCTTGTTTCAGTAGATGCCATTGGATGCCATTGTGATGCCGAACCATATGCCGCAGTCGGGGGGTTAAAGTTGTGAAATGATTGGCATTCATGAATCCTATTGTGTTGCCGGGGTGGGTGGGTGGGTGGGAAGATATAGTGTCCCACTCTATTAAATTAAGCACTTCCTTTTCCCGAGGCCCCCCCATATCCATGATGTTGAGCACTTAGCTAGCATGTGGTTCTCACTAGCACCCCCCATTCCCACTAAGGAGAATAAAGAGATGGGAATAAATGCCGCACTGAAGCTATGATGGAGATGGGATTAGCACGACATTTCCTCCAAGATATAAGGTTGGGCTATGGAATAAGACAGATTACTAGACTGAATCATTTGGTTAAGTAGATTTGATCATGATAGCAGTTTCATAGATGTAATAACTATCATCAAGTTACGCATCTTGCGCCGACTATAGAAAGTTAACCCCCTCGATCTTTGTTGGATCAGCCACATCTATCTTTTGAGTGGGACTGCTCTTTTCCGAGCATTGAACCATGGTTGCTTTTGAACCACATTGATCATCTGAGTGTGGTCTCTCTCAATTGTATATGTAATATGTTTCTATGTCTGTGCTGTGTAATTGATGGCTGTGCTATCTCTGTGTTTGGTGTCCTATGGAGTAGTTGGTGTTGTCGTCTGTCTGGTGTGGTAATAGTGGGTGGGGTGTGGTAATAGTGGGTGGGTGAAGTGTGTGAATAGTGGGTGAGTAGAATGCCGACCATAAGTAATGGGTGAGTGAGGGTAGGCACCCTGAGAGAGTAGGCCCCCCTGTTCTATCAGGGTGCTCCTCGTCGGGGTGATTGGATATAATGGTGGGGGTGCTATCTCCTTACCATTCTAATACGACCTTCCTGATGCGTAATCCCACCAGGAAACTGTGGTAATTGCCAGCTTTCTAGAGTGCCCTTCTTGACTTGTCCCCTGGATTTGGTTGGGGCAGGTTGGATAGAGAAGGGTGGTGGTGGAGTGGGGGTGGAGTAGGGGGTAAGGCAGGGTGGGTTTGAGTAAGGGTTGGGGGCATTCGTATGACCTGCCCTCTAGATTCCTCCTAACTAATCTAATCCATCCCTTAGCATTATATAATGTAATCTGGCCCTTGGAATTATAGAAATGGGGGCTCATATTCCAGCCGAATCTAACTTCCTAGCTGCCCTTCCTTTGATCTATTGGTTTGTCTGAGGTGGGGGGGAGAAAGACCCGATGAAAAAGATTGGTGGGTGGGGGAGGTGACCGGTTAATGAGAAAGGTTGGGGTGGGGAGTGGAGGGGATGGACCATTCCTGGTTAGGTGGGTGTGGTGGAGAAGCAAGCCCAACAGAGTGGGGAGCTGGTCAGGAAGCCCCCGGCATTTAGGGGTGGAGGAGAGGAGGCCTTGGGTCTAAAGAAATATTTCAGCCTGATTCCATGCTAATGGAGCCTTCCAAAAAGAAGGTTGCTGATTCTATCCCTTCTGCCTGGGTACTTGTTGAAGTTCCTGCTTTCGGAGGAGGGCATGTAGTGAGGGGGGTCCGATGATAAAGAGAGGGTGTGGGATGGGCACTTCCTATCCGACTTGCTGCACTCCCGGGGTTTCCTTTGGTTGGAGGGGTAGCTAGAAGGGTCAGGTTACGGGCACTACTACTCTATATATTTGTCCATCTAAGATTATTGGCCAATCTAAAGTAAATCCTCCCTCCCATTGTCCATCCAAGCTTATTGGCTAATCTAAAATCCTCCCTCCCATCATGAGTTCCTGCGCCCTTTGTCTGCTTGATAGAAGCTGCCATCATGAATTCCTCCACCTTTCGGGGCACTCTTGGCCTTTCCTGAAGAATCCTAGCTCTAACTGTGCTTTCTTGTAGAATCCAACCTATATGGGAGCACTTATAGCAACCCATGAGTGAGAAAAGCGTATTCCTTATTGGGGTGGAATTCCTTCTGGTGGGACTTAGGGGTTGATGGGTTGGGGAGGTGGGCCTCTCCGGCTGTTCCTTGACCTAGTGCAAAACTAGGTGAGCAAGTTGAAGGATCTGGATCTGGGGATTCTTGATGTTGAGAAGGTGGTAGTCAGAATCTGAGCCGATCTGGCGGCTTCTATCCTAATATCTAAGGGAATGCAACAATGTAAGAGATTAGGTTGTAGGCGCCTATGTTTGTATTCCTTTATGCACCTAGCCTAAGACTAGGTTAGTGTAAAGTGTAAGCTAGCCTGGATTCCTGGCAACTATACTGGAGAGCTGATCTTGTTGAGTGAGATAAGCATGCCTCGATCCTTGCCTTGATTTTGTGCCTGATTGGTTGGATTGGACTCCTTGAGATTGGGCTTTTAGCTGACCTAGTGTTCCAGAGGAATGAAAGTGTTGCATAGAGAGGAGGTAGGGTGGTAAAGGGTAAGGGAGTTAGGTACCTTGGAGGGCATTTCCTTTGGTTGGGTGGGTTGAAATGCGAGATTATTCTTGAGGTTCTGTGGGACTATATTCCTTCCAAGCTCATGGGCACCCCACATGATTCCTAGCCATTATGGAACTCCCCATAGAGGTGATTCCAGTGAGAATCCTTGTGATAATGTTGCTCTGTCTGAGCTTGGCATTAGTTCTAATCCAGCTTGATCGGTTCGAATCTATGGCATCTCCGATGGTAATGCTAGCAGCCTTATGGAATCCTCCCACCTAAAGCCTTCTGAGCTGATTGCACTCCATGGAGACTGGTTTCCTCTAACATGGCTTTCTTAGCTTGCAACCCACGTGATTCCTTCTAGGCCTTTTATTTCCTCCTATTCTGATTCGGTTGGGGTGGGGTTAGGTTGAAGAAGGGTAGGGGTGGACGCTGACATGTACCGCGTGACCTAGCTAGCTTATCGCTAGGCACTTGAGAATATAAGCATACATCCTAACCATTAAAGCTAATCCGAGACCTTGCCTATCCTGAATCCTGAATCTAATCCTTCAGACCATATTCTTTCCTCACTGCGTCCCATTGGGCACCCCATCAGATTGGAAGCCATTATAGAGTATATAGAATGGCACTTTGGGTCTTCCAACGTGACTTTGGCACTTAAACTAAAACAATTCTTGTTATTCTATGGCTGGCCCAGCTAAAGTTTCTGTTGTTCCTTGCCTCACTGAGTAGGGGAACAGAGCTGAAGATGCCACTAGATTTGTTCCTTTGGTGACCTGCCTGGAGAATTGCATGTTATTAGCAATGTAATTCGGCTTTCTGACGACTCGAGCTTATTCCTGGCTTCCCATGGTGAACTCTTTAGCAGATTATGTGTTTCAGGGAAGCAACCCAGTAGAGTCCAAGCTAATAAAGGTTTTTGTAGAATGGGAGCTAATGAGAACCTGATTCCAGGCCAATCTAGGAAGGGACTTTCCTGAAGCTATGTACTGAGGTATCTACTGGCCCTTCGGCCTTATAGCTTATTTTCTAGATTGCTGGCTATTGGATAACCCAGGGAATGGCGCCTAATCCTAGCTGAATAAGCCCCAACCTAAATGTACCCTAATAGCCTAAGGTTTATCCCATGGTGAAGTTCCTCTTTCTCTACTTTGACTTCCCTTTGTATTCCTTATAGTATTATGGGCATGGTGGCAAAAAGTGTAAACAATCTAATCTTACTGGCTGAGCAAGCCATTAGTCCTAATGGGACTTGATGGGGAACCGATGAGAGAAATGAAAAATGCTTTAGCTGATGGTGAATCTCTGATTCATGGCAATCAAGGTAGCGCCTACATGTTTCCACCTGACTCCTTACGATGGTATTGAGCCCGAAGTACTAAATAAAGGTAAGGCCGATCAGGTGGGTGGCATGGTGAGTAGGGGCTTGGCGATTAGCACTAAGATTCCTTCTCTAAGATGTGTCAAAGAGTCAGGAGATTCCTTGGGATTATCTCGATCCTATGGTGATATTTCTATCCAAGGTAATTCTGTCAAATCTAGAGATGTAGGTTCCTCCCTAGTTTCTCCCCTTTGGTTCCTCTCCTGGATATCTAATAATAAAGATTCTAGGGGTGGGGCTCTTTCTGTGTATTGGTGGCTCCTGCTTGAATGTCTGCTGGACCCTAGCTAAAGGGGACTATGAAGATATCTACTTGTAAGATTGGTGGGTGTCAAGATTAGTGGGTGGGTTTGTGTGCGTTCCTTGTGCTGCCTGTCCGTGGGGAATTAGGTTGGGGTAGGTGGGTTGGTAACTATAGATATCTATATATGTCTGTCTATCTTTGTCTCGTATCTATCTCTCTATTATCTACATAAATAGAATGGTTGTGGTTGGTATCTGGGGATAATCTATCTATCTATCTATCTATCGTATCTATTTGTCTATTCTATACGTAACATGGCTCTAGTATATATTTGAGACTATTGTTTGTGTTGTCCTTCCTCTATGATCTATCCCTCGGTATATATCTGATCTGATTTGTCTGTCGGTAATAATAGATGGGTGCTGAGTGTAATGGACTAGTGGGTGGATGGGCCCAAGAGTAGGCCGGCCTTATGGGTTGGGTTCCTAGAGGGGTGGTGGTTTGGGTGTAAAGGGGGTCGGTTGTAGGTGGGGTGTAGGGGGATGCGGTTGACCAAAGCTAGTAGTAAAAGAATGACCTGATGGTAACTGAAATCCTTTCCCTTGAAATAAAGCAATGACTGTGGACCTGAGTAAATGAAAAATAATGGGATTGTGGTTTGGGGTGGGTAGGTGAAGATGAGAGAGAAGGTAGATTGGTGTTTTGGTGAGTAGGGAGAGGGTGGGATTGGGCTGTTGTTGGGGGATTGGATTGGTAGGATGAAGGTGGCATCTAAGCTGGTAACCTTGGAATGTAATCTGGCTTCCTGGAGTAGCTACCCAAGCCTAGCGTATCCGATGGGAATTCCTCCAATGTGAGAACTACCGACCTGGAGGTAGCTTATCGACAAGCTATTAGATTCCTGCCTCTGTATTATTCTATCTAATGGGACTTGATTGATTAGTGGAAATCTGGCATGATTCTTGTGCCTGTATAATAGAATAGAATCCTTGAGTTCTAGAATATTAGAGAATCCCCTGGGATTTGTGTCTTCCCATGGTGAACTACCTGTATTCCCTGCTCTCGACCTGGTTTAAGGACATTAATGATTGCACTTTATTGAGAGGATTCCTTCGGACTAGATTGGTGTCCCCTAGGTCGATCCATTGATCCTTCCTTCCTTCCAGACTCCTTGGCATGGAATCCTTGTGATGGAATGGTTGGGATGGATTCCTGGGCATAATGAGAAGTTCGACTATTTGAGAAACTTACCACTTGGGCACCTGAATCGAACCCAATCTAAGCCTGATGGCAATGCGACCTTGCAATTAGTGAGAATCCTACGTGATTGGTTGCCTTTCTAAATTGTTCTTTCTTTCCTTGAGCTACTTGCCCAATGTAGCTAGTGAGTTCCCACATACTGACTATACTGGATGAGTTCTAATGGGACCTAGATTAGTGGTAATGGGAGGTTGTAACTGTAGAATTTGTTGTTCCTGAGAATGTGACGAGATTGGTTGGGAGAAGTAGGTGGCGCCCCAGACCCCCCTTCTTTGCGGGGTCCTACTTAGAGGGGTGGGTAGGTAAAAGCATGGGGATGTAAGGGAGATGTCGTCAACAGCTGCCCTTGTCAAAGAATGCAAGCTAGGACCCCATGATGTATAATCCTGTTTGGGGCTTTCCACCAACTATACTAGTAGCCAGGGCAACCGACCTGAATCCTTGTCCTTAAGAATAACGTGATTAGCATCTTATTTGACTGCATGAGTGGTAATCCTCCTGATTGTGGGAGTTTGGTGTGAGTGGGTGATGGGGGAGTTGGATTGGAGAGGTGGGATTGGGCTGCCTGGATGGGGTTGGAGGATGGGGCATTCCTGGTAAGCGCAGCGATCTAATGCATTTTCCTCTGCCCACCTGAGCATAAATGGGAGATTTATTTGTTTCCATGAGTAACTCCCGATCTGTAGAATCCACCTTTATGGGCAACTGTGGTTATTCCTACTTTCCTTTCTAAGCTAATTCCTGCCTCCCATTTAAGTTGATTGCTACCTCCCTATCTAATCCCAGTCGATTAGATTGGAAGAGAATCTGAGTTCCATCTGGCGCTGTCCTATGAGTTCCATCCGTGGCTATCCTCTAAGATCTGACACTATCCTAATAATCTAAGCAGATTTCTTTTTATCGTTAACCAAGTGATTAATTAGAATTTTGCCTTCTAGCTACTGTTATTGGTAATCTTTCCTGATGGGGAATTGAGCTAATTGTAACGGAATGAGGCCTCATGGCAATCAAAGTACCCCTCTATTATGGAGTTAGGGGTTTATGGGGTTACGGGTGGCAGGCTGCTGGCCCCCTCCATCGTGCTGTGACCTGTCTTTTGATCATTCGGACCTCCGCTAATGGGGGGAGCTAGCTGACCTTCGGAGCTGATAGCCACTGGAGCTTGGCCTTACTTTAAATAGCTTTGCCTGAATCCTTGCTTCTTTTGTATTTGCGAGCATAACTAATGGTGCTTCTTGTGGGAGTTCCTACATGAAAGAGCAGGCTTTGGGCCTTTCCAGGAGAATGGATTTTCCATGAGAACCGAGCTTATTCTAGGACTACTGAACTAGTGGTTGGGCCTTATTGGTAACGGATGAGAAATCCTAGGCAAAGGGAACATAATTTGTTGAATCTGAATCAAATTTTTGGGTAAAGCCCCATTATTCCCTTGCTGTGGGTTAGGGGTGTTGCAAGTATGGGCCTAACCGGTGTTGTCATTGATGTCAACATACTCTTGTTACATTAATGATAAGATTGGATGAGTTGTGTGTTGAGGATATTGAGAAAATTAGTCTCAATCAGGAATAGTGAAGAACAATGATGACATAAGGTAAAAGACAAAGATAGGATGAGGATCAGAGGATGCGGATTAAAGGGTTTGTAGATATGTGTCTTAAGATGTTGCAGTAGAGATTTCAGAGGTCTGCATGAAGATATGAAGAAGTTATGGTAGTTCAAGTGAAACTAGTTCTGGTAGATGTTTAGTGATGACAGAATGATACAGATAGGCCCGGTGAGATCCAGAAATGCATTATCTAGTTCTGTGGATTTAAGGAAGTGTTGGGGAAGTCTGTGTGGTGTGTTAACTCGATTGGTTTGTGGTTTCAAGGTCTGCAAGTATCTATTCCTTTGTGACAGTAATGGCAGACTGTGTTCTTGAGGTTCTGGATGAAGGAGAGAAGGATTTCAGTAAGTAGAGGAAGTGCAAATGTTCTTGGTGTTTCAGGCAAGTTTGTGGAGGTCCTTGGATCATTCTCAGTTTGTGTTTATGGTCTGCATTAGAATTGGTGTCTTGAAAATGAAGAATAACTTCCGGGTGATAGTGTTCTTTATGTGACTGGCCGACCGGATGAATTATACATCTTACAGATGTTTTTCGACTTAGATGTTTGTTCCTAAGTTGATGTCATGTATAAATAAGGGATTGCAAAGTCATTTCAGAGTGTGACTTGTGAAGATGAGTGTGTGGTAGCGAGGAGAAGAGTGAAAGGAAGAGCAAAAGATTTGGGCTTAAATGGAACTGACTCAAGCATGGTGAAGATGCTATTTGCCAGTTCAAGTATGTGATACTTATTCTTTTGTAGATAGTGTGTCTTTTGTAGGTAGTGAGCCTCTTATGAGCAGTGTGCTTGGGCAGTGAACCCTAATTGGCATGTGCCATTTTGTTTTTTCTATTCTTCTAATAGAGAATACAATCTTGGGTTAGTCACCCCGTGGTTTTTCCCTTAACCGGGTTTTCCATGTTAAAATCTTGGTGTCTCATGTGTTGATGTGTTTCTACTCTTGATTAAATGCATTAAGTTTCATGTTTGATTTATTGTTATACTGCTAAGTGAATATAAGTGTTGAAAATGAAGAAAGTTTTGGACAACTGATTCACCCCCCCTCTCAGTTGTCTGCCCTAAGTCTAACAAGGGGGTGCGGGGATTACAGCGGGATGGGCTGCCTGTGGTTTGGTCGTGGCATGACTTGGGCAACTGGGCTCCTTCCTTGTCTTTTGACCTGCCAGGTGGAGCAGGGGGTAGAATGAAGGGTGGGGTTTGGGTATAAGAGAGTGGGTGGAGTGTCACTCCTGAGCTGGCTACTTAATGATTAAGGTCATGCGTTCCTCGTTTAATAGACCTTTCTTTGTACTGATTCAGTTTTCTATTGGGGTTGCGCTTGACTTTATTGGGCGTCATTGATGGGCAAGCGGGCTGAGCCAGATTCCTTCCAGATGGGCTTGTAAGCTTAAAGAATAGTGATTGATCTCAGGCATAAAGCTAATGCATGAATCCTTTTGGCACCTACCTGATTGCTGCTCATGGATGGGATTAGTGGTATTTAACAGTTGATGGGATTAGTGGTATTGCTGCCCGTGGCTGGGATTAGTGGTATTTATGGGTGGGCCCTAAGTCGATGGTCCTGTGCTAAAAAGTAAGCCTGGTAAAAGGCTAATATGTTAAGGAGACTATAACCTGATGAAGCAGGAGAGCTGCTAATTCGAGGCAATCGAGCGTATTCCTGGGCATGTGGATGGGAGCGTCGTCATTGCAGTCGGGGCTGTTGACAAGAAGGCATGAGTCATCCTTATAGAGACTATCTTAATAGTAGAATTCCATGTGTGCAGAGTTGCGGTGGATGGAAGAGAGCTAAGTGGGTAGGTTTGATGTGCTGGCTAAGGGTGGATCTGGGACCTGTATCTCCTCTGGGACCTGTATCTCCTCTGGGACCTGTATCTCCTCTGGGACCTGTATCTCCTCATGATGTCAGGTCCTCTCTCTCCTGATGCAAGAACTGTCTATCTTCTATCTGAGGGTTTTCTAGGTAATGAGCCGAGAGTTGGGGTATGGTTATAATTGGGATATGACTAAGTAGACCGTAACATAATGCGTACAAGGTAGCAGCACCCTGGCAGTGGCAAGATGTCAATCAAAGTATGTAAAGCACCCACCCACTCCAATCGAAATAGAACTAGGCTATTTTTCAATCAATCTTTCATGTGTGAGGCAATGTATATCTATTTCGCACCCAACCCGGGTGGGAGATATAGTTCCCAACTTTCTTTTCAGAACTAGAATTCCCTCAGGGGGTGGGGATATAATTATAGGCCTCCGATCAAGAAAAACTACATCCCCTTTCTTTCGACAAGATGGTTTCACCCTCTCCCAATCAATAGGTAGTTGGTCGAGTGCTCTCCATCTCTATCTCCCTATTGAAAGGTTGAGTTGATGCTCCGATCTCGACCAATCAATGGGTCGACATGCCCCACCGGCGGTCGAGCTAAGAGGTCACCAAGATGGAGATGGCACCCCCATGGGCCTCCTCCTAAGGTCGAGTAACTGACTTCAATAGGTGAGAAGTGGTTCTTAATCCCCACCTACGGTCGAACCAGTTCAATCAGTAGAGCGCATAAAAGCCCTACCAGTGGTCGAGTCTTCTCAGTCGAGCTCAGTTCGCTGTCACTCACTCGTGAGGGTTCGAAGGTCATTTATGCACTAAATTGACTTCAGTGGGGAGAGTTCAAGGTCCCCTTATATGGCATGGTGTGAGCGACCTACCTTTAAATACATGATAGGAAATTTCAATTCCATAGAAATCCACACTACTGAATATCCTAGTGGGGTTTATTCAGATGATACGGGAATAAGAAATTGACCAACACGGATTGTGCGGTGAATCGCCTATCTCTTCCCACCCACCCCGGGCATGTTACGTGCATTAATATAATACGAGCACTCAAACCATCTGGTCAATATAATACGAGTGCTCAAACCATCTAGTCAAACCACCAACCAATTCTAACAGTTGGTTGATTTTCTTTTATGTACATGATATTAGTCGATCACCAAGATTTCATTGAACAAAAATCCAACCAACCTCTTGGGCAACCACTCGAAAATCCAACCAACTGCCTGGGCAACCACTCGAGAATCCAACCACTCATCCAATATTCTAATACGATGAATTCTGCCCTATATCTGTATGGTGGTTTCAGCTTCGGTTTTGTCTTCAATTGGTTTCAGACGGATTGTGCGAACACCCTACTAATCTATAGGCACATTATGTTACATGTATAATACAATACCAATTCCCGTGACCAACCAATTCTCATAATCGATCGACTTTGATTCAATTCAACCGGTCAATGGTGTTGGAATTGTGGACTAGTGTGTGTTCTCTTCTCAGTGGTGAGACCGGTGTTCGATGCTTGGTGCTGGGTCAGTTTACACATCTATCTGGGGCATGGATAATGGATAGGATATGGGGTGGGGTAGAATGAATTAGGTGGGGCAGCCTACCTCCCCATGACCAATTATAACCAAACCAAACCAACCAACTATTGGAGATCCGCTGTTAGAGAGAAGAGCATCGATTAGAGAGAAATTGATCAAGCTATTCTTGGGTGGGGGGGAATAATTGGTAAACCAATTGAGAAAGGTCCTCATCCTTCAGATAGGGCCACCTCTACTAGAAAGTTGGGGTCGAGGGTGGCTATCTATCCTATTCCATATATAGTCGGGCCAGATCTAAATCTAATATAGAGTTTCTAGTTGGCACTCCTCCGACGGCCTACTCACCAACTCCAGTGACGAGATCCAACAAGATTGGTTGTCCTCCAAGCATGAGATGGACTTCTTACTGATCATAGAATCAGGATCTCATTCCCCTTATTGTAGAAATGGGTCAGGATTTAAAATTGATGTCATATCCCTATCTCAAGTGAACCTAAGGAGCTAGACTCCAAACTTGAGGCAGAAGCGTAGCGAACCACAACTACTTTCCTCCCACCCACCCCGGGAGAGCTTCTCGCTATATAGATATAGGCCCCAACCCCCCCAACTAACTTGAGAGGGTAGCTGGGAGAGTCCCTCTCTCCATATATATGGCAGCTGGGATCGATGAAAAACTGACGTTCGGTGAAAACCATTCTTCATCCTAAATCAATTGTCCTCATTAATCTGGAAGGAGGAAGGAGTGCCTCAAATAGATTAGGAGATTAGGGCCCCAATCCCAACTAGATATTGATATTGACCCCGACTAGATCTTGGGATTGGCAAGATATAGGCCCCAACTAGATAGTGGGGTTGGCTAGATATTGGCTAAATATATTCCATTCCAACAACAAGAATTCCCTTGCACCCTTCAGCATCAACATTCTATTCCAACCTCCATTCTAAGTGGGATGGGAGTGGTAATTGACTATATTACATACATAATATGATGCATCCATCCGATGCATTCCGATCTGATACCGATACAATAGGCATTGAATGATAGATAGGGGGCCCAACTAAACTATATCCATAGCCACCCCACCCCCAGATAGAAGTAAGGAAAGAGGTTCTCAATACTTTTTGACTTCTGTATGTAATTACGCTCCGATCTTGAAAGAGATTGATTCTTATCGGAGTACCCTCCCAAGGCCAAGGGGATAAGTAGATCAACCACCCTGCCTACCCACCCACTAAGTCTCATCCTACCTACCTACCTAATCAAACTGAAGGGGAAGGAAGGATCGAACTGCCTATCCATAGCGATCTGCCTATTCGTCTATCCATAGCGATATGCCTACCTATTAGTATTGACCTACCTACCTAAGAAAGGGGATAGTAGCGACCTGCCTACCTATCAGTATCGATCTACTATCCTGATGAGAAAGCCTTTGAGGAGCAAACGTAATTATGGGGCCTCGATTATGGATAATGGGTTGATTCTGTTGATAGATGTTGCTCTCCCTTGGGGTTTAGAAAAAGGGCAGTTGGATTGGTGACTATTGATGGGTAGGGGGTTCGGTCTGATTAAAGGCTGGTATCCTTCTGGATGCGGCTGGCTAAGATCCTTTGGGGTTGCGGCCTTTCCTATCTGATGGTATATCTTTTGGTAATTGAGGGACAACTGGGATTGTTGCCAGTGGATCTTGGTTCTTTGGGGGACTCTTTCTTATGGAGCGCACTAATAGGACCCCTATTATGGGTGTGCCGGCCATAACCAAATCTGTTGGTTCGTTCATTCGTAGCGTGGATTCTTGTGAATGTGAGTGGGCAGGTAGTGTGGATGGGTAATGAGTAAGTAGGCTGGATCGTTGCCGTTCCTGCCCAAATAATGGTGAAATTCAAGATGGCACCCACACCATTATAGAGAATGTGGACTTGGTTGGGAGTTGATTGGCAGCTTCCTTCCTTCCTTCCTGCCATCCTTGATCCTTGCATCGTTCCTCCCTTCATGGGTGGTTTCCTGCCATCCTTAATCATTGCATCCTTCCTTCTGAGTTGATTGCATGCCCTGGGTAATGTTCTTTTCTATGGATGGATTGGTGGCTTTCCTCGGTATTATACGGTTAAACCTTAGATTAGATCAAGCGAGCTGTTGAGTGTAAGTTGGTGACCTGATAACTGTTTTAAAGGTGATCTAGATGGAATTGGAGATTAGTGGGGTAATCCTGCTGGCTTGTGGTGGATCTGATTCCTTACGAGCATCTTTCACTGGGCTGGGGTAGTGACCTATCTAAGTAAGATCTATTCTGATGGCATCCCCTGAGGAAGGTATGAGCTGTAATGGCACGTGGCTGTCTGGGTACTTGTCTTTTGCAATCTAGCATAAAGCAAATTCCTTGGCATCAGATGTAATCCGATTGATGGGTACCTGACCATATTAAAGTGTATTGGACTAGATGGCATATCTAATCAGAGCTGTAATTGTGTGTAATGGGAGCTGGTCTTCCTTGCGGAGCTAATTTAGACTTCGTCAGAATTTGGCCAAGCTCCCCAAGGTAGAATGTTATTCCCTTTGTAACGGGGAGGTTAGGATTGGTATTTGTGGCATTTAGGTTCTGGCGGCAGCGGATGGGCATGAGTGGTAATCCTCCAATTTGATGGCTTTCGTTGGGGTCATGTGTGGTGAGTGTCTTTCCTAATCTTATATGGTTGGGATGGGGTATTTAGCTTGTGGGGTATCCATCTTAATGAGAATATCTAAGGTGTGATTCCTTACTGGGAAGATTGGGGTGATTCCTTGGATTGTTGAATGCGCCCTTCTTTCTTTTTCAATGGAATCTTTGTTGATGGAATGGACTTGGCAATCTACGACTATTCTAGAAGTGTGACAGAAGCTCTGTACTGACTTCTAAACTGGCATCCTTCTATTGACTTTCAGAAGAGAAAAGAGGTTCCTCCCCAGCAGCTCCCACCAGAATCTAAGGCTTGAAACTGATTCCTTCCTGGCTTCTTGGCTTCCTTCCTTCCACCTGAATCTAAGGATAAAAACTGATTGCTTCTTTGAAGGAGTGGCCCACCCCTCCGAGAGTAGGGCCCCCACTTCTTTAGGGGTCCTACTCGGAGGGGTGCCCTGGTTAAAGATTGAACTCTGTAACCTTGGCCTCTAAGGGGACTAAACTATTTCCTTCTTCAGAATTCCTTGTTTATTGGAGGTTTTCTAAAAGGGGATTCCTCAGGAAAGGCTCTTCCTCTGGCTACCCATCTAGGATTCCTCCAAGGGCAAGACTCTTCCTCTGCCTACCGGGCTAAAAAGAGGGTCTGTTGGGGTTTGGTTCTGGGGGTTTATGGGAACTGCAAGACTGAATCTCATAATATAAGCTATTGCTTCCCTGTGGAGATTTGTAGCTTATTGCTTGCGGTGATTCCTGTTGTTTTAGAGAAGTGATTCCTTTGCCTACTGTAATAATGGGCTTATTCGTGTGGAATGAGATTGCTAGAGAATCTTGTGTGATTCCTTGGAATGGGAACTGAGAGTAAAAAGTGAGAGCTTATTGCAAGCCAATCGGTTGGAAAAGCAGAACTTTGAGTGTCTCTTTTTCTATTCTTTATGGCAACCGAATCTAAGCTAGATGAAGCATAACCTGCCCCGACCTGATATGTTTCCATCGTGAACTATTTCATGTCCTCTAGAATGATATATGGGAACCAAATCTAAGCTATCTAGAAGTCCTTGCCTATCAGGTTTTTTCAGAATGCCAGCTTATTCTTTTAGATTGTAACCCTGCGCACCTAAGTGATCTGCTTGCCATAATGGAGAATGGCGCCTTATGCGGGTGGGACCTAATTCCTTGGTGGCGCCCCGACCTGATAGGGACTCTTCTTGGCTTGAACCTGAGCAACTTTTTTTGAGACCTCTCCTTCCATTATTAAATAAATAAAGCTTATTCCTTGGCTAATCTCATTCCTTGCATAATCTTATTCCTGGCATAATGAAAGAAATCAAGCTTATTGGCATGGTGACCTCCTTGGTCCCTCTAAAGGCTAGAAATGAGGCCTGTAGAAAGCATTCCTTTAGAAAGACTGTAAGGTATGGGTTCCCTGTGGAGGGAATATCCTTGTGAGGTGATAGCAATGGAATCTCAGGCCCTTTTCCTCGACTGAATGTCACTTTGATGGAAGTCTGTCTGCTGAATGCGGGTTACTGATCTGATGGAGAGCATTCGAAGAGAGTTCTGTTGATGATTGTTTTTCAACAAGTCAACAATTAGAGTAAAATACTGAGTATCTGACTCTCTCTTGAGCAAAGCCTCTCGGATGCTGAACTAGGTGATCAAACGAGATGACTCCAAGGTTCCTTCTGATGTTTTTTGGTAAGAGACAGCTCAGCGATTAAGTATGATTTTGCTATTAACAAACAAAGGGACTTACACAATTGTTCAAGTAACTTGTTGTTTCAAGGACTATGGAAGTGAATACTAGAGAGTCTAAGTACTACAATTGACGCGTATGATTTAGCAATGGATGTTCTTTGGTTCTAATCCTAACTTAATGATAAAAAAAGGCAAAAGATGTAGGGTTTAGAAACACTAATCTAATCCTAAATGCAAGGACGTTTACTACTTGAAGTGAAATCGAACCAAATCTTGTTTTGCCAAGATAAAACAACTACACAAGATAGGTGCAATCTTCAAAGGTGTCCAAGATGTTTAAATCAATTATGCTCATGAAAGATTCAACAAGCATAAAGATCAAATTGACGTTCAATTGTTCAGACTAACCATGCACTGCAATCCACAAGCCGTAGACTACAAATGGTATGAACTTAAAGACTTCACTACAAAGCAATAAAGCAACCTTTCATTTACTAACTTAAACTTAAAGAAAACTTATAACTTAACTTAATGTTTGTTTGAAAATTGAAACCATGCAACACTCAGAAACATAAATAGAATCACTGAAACAATGAATCCTTTATTATCTCAGAGAGCTCTTACAACAATTTTAGAATTTCCAACCTCTTCAAATGAGAACAATGAGAGCTCTTTTATAGACCTCAAAGGAAAGAAGGGTCAAGATCGATCGGCCGAATCAGCGGACCAGATCAAGCCACATCACAAGTAGTTGTAACAAACTATCCTTTATTAAATGAAGGAGGCTCACTTTATTAAATGAAAGAAGCTATGAAGGAGGGAACAAAGGCACGCTTTTCAAGAAGATAAGGAAGCCACATCATGTGCCCTCTATGTAGTAGTACTATGAGATACAATGAATCTAGACACAATTTGAACAATATCTTCCATTGGTACACTTGTTGCCGTATTAATGGATCCTTCTGCCACTGTCACATCTGACTCATAGACGCCAAGTCTCTTCTCCCAGTCGTTTATCCAAGACTTATTTTCTGCAAGATGATATGCAAGTGTGAATATACTATCTAGTTGACCCTCATCAAGTCCATCATATTGAAAGTAGAATGCCTTAACTTGTTGCTTCATGTTTTCAACAGTAACATTTCCATAAGGATTACAAATTGTTGTCAAAGCAGTGTATATATGATTTTCTGTTCTTAGAAGAACACTTCTTATTCTGGACATATCTACTTCAATTTTATCAACCAATTGCCCCTTGTTGTGAAAGGAGAAATACCAAGTGATGAAGTCATGTGGAGTATCTCTATCAATCACCTTATCATGAATTAGATCTTCTAATGGAGATTCCATTAAACTCTTGAGCTGTGGCATGTATTGCTCTTTGATCGGTTTGAACTCAGCACAATTTCTTAATAAAGCTTGAACTCGATCTTTAAGCTTAATGACTCTATCATGCACTTGCACAATTTCCTCAAGGTGAGTATATGCCTTCTCTTCTGTCTTTTCTATCCATCCTTTCATCATCTGAGATGAAGTTCTCATGTTTTCAAATTGGGATACTGTTTCTTGTGGAAGAATAGACGGAGGAATTAGAGTAGCTTCCTTCTGTTGAATGGGCTGCATGACTTGTTGGATGTAATGCTTCAATGTATTGAAATCCTGTTCAACCTTCATCCTTGCTTCTCTTTCTTGCTTCAACATGCTTCTTACACTATTCACTGAATCTTGTAGTTCCTCCTCTACCTGTTCCCTTGTGATTGGACCCATGCCAATAGTAGTCATATTGTAATCCTCAGGTGTCATATTTTCCAAGTCCTTGTCAATTCTAGGAACAACTATATGTACCTCTCTATTTCCAGCAGAATCTTGAGTGATTTTGGAAAGGACTGTTGCTTTCTTCTTCTGATTACTCTTTTGTACATTTACAAGCAATTCCTCAACTGGAGCAGGCTGATAAGTTTCTACAATTGTACTTTCTTCAATCCTTTGCCTCAACCAAGGTGGGAAAGCAGAAAGATCTCGTTGTCCTTGAGCTTGACTGTGTTGAACATGAGCTACTTCCTCATCAGATTCTACTTGACCTACTTCATCTTGACCAAGATCATCATTCTCCTCCATTATGACAATGGGGCTTGATTGAATCTCTTCTGACGAAATCAAGGCAACTTCTTCTATAACTTCTATCTCTTGTATTGGATTTTGAACAATTGAAGCACCTTCTTGTGGATTAGATGAAGTAGATGGATTATTCTTCTTTTGAGGTCTCCGGCTTGATTCCCCTTGATCTTGACTAGGTCTTTTCCTCTTTCTAGTTGGATTATTACTTTGATCATTCCCACTATGTTGTGGTTGGCTATGTGTACTATGCTGTCCTGGTTCTCCTTCATCCATCTTATTGTAAGTAAGAACTCGGCCTTCATCATTCATCTCTTGCAATAGTTGATTTATACATACTTGTGTCATGGCTAAAACTGGCTTTATCAATTCTTCTTCGGACACATCCTTCTTTGACCAATCAACTGTATAAGGCAAATCCTTTATCTTATCAAATTCATCTATCAACAAAGTATCATCTTCGGTGAACTGGTCTGGAATCCTAAAAACCTTGGAAGCTC
Organism: Cunninghamia lanceolata; assembly: GCA_027924645.1. Taxonomy (NCBI): domain Eukaryota; kingdom Viridiplantae; phylum Streptophyta; class Pinopsida; order Cupressales; family Cupressaceae; genus Cunninghamia; species Cunninghamia lanceolata. Next base: position 930,062 of record BSBN01000828.1, read on the forward strand.
TAACTAAATCCTAGGTGAGACTCAAACTTTGAAGTGTTTGGAGATCATCTTCATCTTGGGCACTGGCCCAGTGGTCTTCCAACTGCTTGATATGCTTGAATTCTCTGTTGTATTTCCAGCAAACTTGGAAAGGATCAAAGTTAAGCCTCTTGGTGCCATGAGTTTGCAAATGATATGCCTGTAGCTCTATCTCAGAATATTCAGCTGCTGATAAGGATGGACACTCTAGATTTTGTCCAAGAAGAAGTGGAAACTGGATTCCTCCTTTCTTCTTCAACTTCTGCAACCTGATGAGTTCTAGGAGTTGCCTTGTAACCTCTAACATCACCATCCTATTGGTTGGATATCTTGGCAATCTGTATGGATATGATGTAAACCCTTGGATCCTTAGGTAAGTGTACCTTTCATGTAGAGTATACCAGTGTCCATATGCTGAAATGAACTCTCTTGCTGCATTAGACAACCTTTTATGAAATTCTCCCCTTAGTTTCTTCATTATGAACATAGCAAATGCATCATTGAACCTTGTATAATGATTGAAACTCTTGAGGTGCAACTGAGGATAACACTGATGCGATAGGTACTTGTTAGGCCCAATGCCGACTTCTCCTCTTTTGGTCAAACCTGAGTAGACTTCATTTCTTGCGAGAAGGTACACTACATAGGAACTCATATGACAAGTCTTGGTCTTAGCAAAATTGATGAACTGCTCATGTATACTCTGACTGATAAGTCCAGCCCAATCAATCATTTTCCCTTTGAGAACTGACTTGATGAAAGAGTACATCCAAGGCTGAAAGGTAGCAGATTGAGGCATTCCTGTCATTCTATTTAGAAACATGATCAAGTATCCAATTTCAGGATGAAAATCTGACTTGTGGAACTGTGGAGGATTATTCATATTGAACTTCATAGCTGGATTGGCCATCCATTCTCTCCTTATCTCTTGCAACTTTGTCTTGGAGTCGACATCATATTCCTGCTGACCTTGTTGTATCGAGATACTGATCATCCTCTCCTTAGTTGGAATGTTGAAAGTTTCTTCAACTGCCTCCTTTTGCAAATAAGCTAATATCGTTCCATCTTTGGCTATAATTTGCCTTGTATCTACATCATATTTCTTGACACATTCGATGATCATCTCTGGACACGGCAAAGCTGGCAGAAAACAAGCAGCTTCAATGGCTCCACTCCTCATGATGGCTCGAGCAAGACTACCTCCGTTAGGTTCCTCAAGGACTGACTTGATATCTTCTAAGCTGCTGTTGCCCATAATCGTGTCTCCTACATTTGTCCACCTTGAGACGAGCTTTGATTCGGGAATCTTTCCCTTAGCATCCATCCGGATCTTCGCTTGTCACTCCTTGGAAGTCATTGCCATGATCCTGCAGACTTGACGTGAATAAGTAATTGCAAACACAATCTAGACTTCACTTCAGCTACTTTAGTGGATTAATTTATGAAGTTTTCCTTTACATTTATGAAATATTGCTATCTAGATTCAAGGAATCTATGAAAATCCACTTATCCTTCTTGAATTTTACCAATATTTGAACAATTTTAATGTATCTAATGAAGGAAAAAGAAGAAAATCAGATTAGAAAATATTCAGATCAGACTTACTTGATAGGCTGCTTTGAATTGGATACCTTGCAATTTGATCCACCACTTGCTTGAATTTGATAAAATCAAATTTGTACTTCTCTACAAAACCTTCTTGTTGCTGCTCCTTGAAGACAAATCTGCTCTTGGAAAACAAATCTGCTCTTTGAAATGATAAAAATGAAAAGGAGATGAGGTATATATATAATTTGCTTTAAAAAACTTCACCTCTTACCTAGGCCGACCTCCTTTATTATAGTGAAAAAACATTTAATTTAGATTGATCTTTATTTAATAAATGCAATTTCCACGTTTTCCAAGGTAAAATCATTAAATGTTTATAACTTCCTTTGATTGGCGCATTGGATGGGGTCTTGACAATCTGCTTGTAGATTGCAATTACCTTCTCCCTCAAGCGCATTGGATCAAGAATTGAAATCCTCTTGTCTTTCACATTTAATAACGTCTTCGAGGTCTTCTTCATCTTCTTTGGATTTGTGTTTGACCTTCTCCTTGCATTTCGCATTGGATGGGCATGGTGAAGTCTTCTTCTTTGAAATACCATGATCTTTCTTTATAACTGTTGTGTGGTTACACAACACGCCCCATTTTGACTTGGCAAAACAGGGACCCAACTTCTTTTGGCTTGGTTTGTGTTTCTTGCTTTCTGGCGGTTTGGTAAAAATCAGTCAAGTGCATCATCACGTTGAGTCAGGATGAGGTAAGTCCCCAATATGAGGTCAGTTTGTCAAAATTCATATTTCGTATCTGTGACCTCATATTCTGAAAGAACATTAAAATTCATATAGGTTTGCCTTTTACATCATCCTGATATTCCTCAGGATGTGGAAGTTATGAACAGTCAAAGTCTTGGTCAAACCAGATATTCGCAAGAGGGGAGATCATATTTTATAATCTGAGTCATGTTGTTTAAAGATCATCATCATATTCGAGCATCCCCTAATATATCCTGTGGCTCAAATATCCAGATGTCAACTTTAAATGGTAGTAAGTCTTCCCCGTCAGGCGATCTTTTGTATCGCGAACATCATGTTTTGAAAAGTAACCTGATATTCGTTAATATCATCCTGACGCGAAATATCACCCTTAACAAACATCCTGATGACATCATCTAAATACAATAAATGAAGAAACAAAAATCCTAATGACATCATCATCATATTTACATTTCAACAGGATATTTTGTAAACATGATCATGTTCGCCCAATGTGATGATGACGTCATGTGACATGGCCAATACAAAGAACAAATATCATGATGACGTCATCTTGATATTCAGAAAGGATTACAAGTTTGTTTGTCTCGTCATCATCATTTTTTGAAACATCACCTGATAAACCGAAATATCCTCCTGATGTGCTAAAACGTAAACAAAGGGTGCATCGTCACCTGAATCTTGTCGCGATAATAATTTCAATGCTAGGGAGGATGATATCGAAACTCAACCCGATATTTGTGAAATATCATCCTGCCCTCATGATATCCCATCATATGGATATCCCCCCACTCCCTTTGCCACCATTATCATTAAATGCACGCAGATATGGTAGGTGATTCCCGCCGACCCCAGAACCCAATGAAACATCTGGCGAGATCCTGAGTTTTCGCACGAATGATCAAAGATTGCAATCTAACTTGTCAGAGTGCCCTAAATTTACCCTAACTGCGAGGTTAAAAGGTAATTCAACCGCCATTGTTACGTTTACCTGCGTTAAAATTGTTTTACAGAGCACTAGCCTCCATATCCGCATAACAGCTACCGTTGCGCAATTCGAGCTCACAGATAGAGGGAAGGAAGTGATCAGCAGTTGAATTAAGAGCGTCTTGACGATATACTGGTATAAAGGAAAATCTGCATAACCAGGTAAGTGAACTGAAACCCTCATCATGTTGTTTCTAAATGATGTTGTAAGTTCTGGTTATGTATCCATATAAGTAAGTAATGTGAAATTGATGCAATAGGCATGATATTTGCAATATGTATGCATGCATATCCCTGTTGTGAGAAGAAATGTTGTTAATTGCAGGTACCCATGGCTGAAAAACGCTTAGTCAAGAGTCAAGAGGAATTCAGCAGGCCTATGTTCTCTTCCCAAAGAGGGGTCCTGTTCAAATATGGAGCAATTACAGACACCCATCAGGGGTTTACTAACCTGGAAGCCTGGTCAGCCAAGCTAAATGATGGACATGACAAGAGTCCGGTATTGGACGTAGTGTTTGTATCGGGTATGTGGAACGCTGCTGGCTTCCCATACTCCATGGAGTCTCCGGAGCTAGTCATTGAGTGCGCCCAGAATTATAACCCTCAGACGAGGCAGGTGGTGAAGCATGGGAGAGTGTATGCAGACCTATCCATCAAAGGTCTCTCACGGACATTTGGACTGCCAATGGGCAGTAAGGTAAAGAGTGTAGACTTGAAGAAGTCTGAAAGAGAATACGAGGCCAACAAGAAGGCGGCCAGAAAGAACATGTATGCTTGGCGGGCCAAGAACAGCACATACAATGCAGCGGCCAAGCTCCCCGTGCACATGTTCAAGTTTGACTTCAATGAGGAGTATCAGTACGTGATTGCCCTTCTGAACAGGGTGACTGGCTAGTTTGATACTAGTGAATTTAGAGATTGGATGTATGGCATAATAATGATGTGTCTGTATGTAGACATCAAGCCACTGTGGGGCCAAATAATAAGCGATGCTCTGCATGAGCAGCTAATGAACCTGGGAGGTTCAGATTGTCCATTCTACATGACCTCTTATATCGTGTATTCTTGTGCTTATAGGGGCACTTTTGATGCCCTGGTGACAGATGGAAAGCTCACAGGCACAAATGCAGCATATATGTGGGATCATCATCCCCGGCTGCAAAGAACCAACTATATCAAAGATTACAAACTGGTCAATGATGCATTCTCTATGCATCTGGTAAGGACCATGGAAGATGACAGAACTAAAAGACTGAGCATGGAGGCTCAAGAGGCAGTATACAGGCATGGGGCATGGTACATACAATTTGCCACCTTTTCCTATATCAGGATAGAAGGTTTTGAAGGACATCCCCTGATGCTGCCAAGATATCCTACGGATGCAGTAGTGTTAATGGAATTCATCAGGCAGGGCTCCACCATGATACAGATGTATAAGGATGCCAAGAAGCTGCCACCAATTTTGTTCCCAGTCAGCATCGGCAACTACATGTGCCCTGACTCTGACAATATAAAGAAGGTGATGGTCACCCTGAATAAGATGAATCTACAACCTTTTCCAATAACCAGACCATATGATCCTTACGGCAGAATACAGAAGATTCTAGGAAAGCCTATTCACCAGAGGCACCTAGAGGATTTTTGGGCTGACTGTGAAGATGAGGCAGAGGCCAGGAGGAGGAGGTATCAGAGGTTGACTCTGAACCAGATTAGGATATTTGACTGCATCTCCCTTCCTCAACAGCTAAAGAATGATGATGGCAGGATAATGGTGGATGAGTATGAGCAGAAGAAGATTTACAATGATACCATCTCTGCACCTAATCTCACCATGCAGGAGGATATGTCCTTAGACCCATTCCTTGCCAGAACCCTACACTTGACCCAAGCTTGGGTAGATGCACAGGTAGAGGCATTGAAGAAGAAGGGTGTTGCCATCATGGTAGACAACAAGAAGAAGGGGCAGGACATCCCTACAGATGAATATGATGACTTCCTGTTGGAGAAGAGGAAGACTAAGGGAGAGAGGATCCCTCCACCACAGCAGCCTAGCAAAAGGGCCCCAAGGGGCAAGAAGGTGGAAAAAGGACCCAAAGGGGTCATAATTGAAAGGGCAGTATTCACAATGGAGGAGGCAGCCAAATCAGGATCAGAATCGGATTCTCCTCCAAAGCCCAAGAAAACCAAGATAGCAGAGGCTGGAATCACAGAGACCCAAGAAGTGGGTCAGTCATCCAAACAACCAGGCAAGGATATCCTCATGGAGGAGGAGCCTGAAGAAGAGGAGGAAGCTCCACTAATAATAAGAAGAAAGAGGAGAGCTCCATAGGTGTTGGTTCCCACCACACCTAAGAAACCAAGAACCTCCATGAGAGGTGAGATAAGTCAACCCCCAGCACAATTACAAGGGGCAGGTAGTGAAGTGCCAAAGGAACTTCAGCACAATGTTCCGCTTCCTACCATTGTCAAGTTCAAAACTGAACTTGCTGAAGAGCAACAAAAGGAAACCTCTCAGACGCAAGCAGAAGGACATGTCTCACTGGATGAGACAATCGACCTGTCTGATGATGAGGTTGTGCAGGATGTGTCTACACAGAAGATGGAAACACTGGCTGCTGGTACTAGCATGACTCCTCACAAGCCTCCATCTATTCAATCAGTGCTTGAGGAGATGAAACAAGCAGAGGAAGAGCCAGAAAAGAGCCCAGAGCAGGTAGCTCAGGACATAGGGCTAGATACACTAATCACTGAGGTGACAAGTCTTGTAGTGGTGGATTTAACAAAGAAATAGGATGCAAGTCCTGAATAGCCAACAGGATCACCTGATAAGGGCCACCTAACAGAAGAAGTAGAGATGGCAGAATCTGAAGGCCATGCTATTGAATCAGGCCAGCAAAGCCCACAGGGTACATCAGCAGGACCTGCTATAGTGGAGGTCCAAGAAATAAAGGCTGATGAGAAAAAGGAAACGCTAGAGGATCCTGCCGCTAAGACACAAGAGGTAGATAGTGCAGGCACAGAACAAGTAGCAGCCATAGAACAGATGCCATCACCTCGGGCGGATCCTATGATATTCGGTATGGTGGACATACCACCAGAAATAGAGAAACAAAAGGAGGATGATCAACCTCCACAAGGGGAAGAACTGGGAACAGGTGAAGAAATGATGGAGAAAGATCATGATCATCATGATCTACATACAGGTACACCACAGGGTTCCCCACACCGAGAAGATGCTCCCCTGGAAAAGGAAGTTCCTCAACAGGAGGAGGCACCACAGGATCAGCAGCAAGGCGAGCATCAAGAGGGAGAAAAGGAAAAATCACCATCTCCACAACGCTTGTTGATGGAAACGGGAGATAGGGGTGAACAGCACCATGATGCCGAAAAACATGATCAGGTACCTCCATGGTTAGAAAAGGAGGTAAATGTTGAGGAAGAGATTGAAATTCAAGAGTTCGACGTCTCCACCCTATTCTCCATAGATGTAATGAAGCCCAGGAGGAAGGCCAGAATGACATCGGCCATCAAGAGAGATCCAGCGACAAGGAGAAGGACCGCACAAATTGCTGTACCTGCGGTAGAGAAGGAGAAAGGCAAAATCACTGTGGATGAATTCCAGATAAGCACAGTAGATTTGGGTTTTGCCAATGAAGAGCAGGAAGGTCAAGAAGGTAAGGATATCATTAACTCTCTAATTCGGAAAGTGAAAAGAGAGAAGGAGAAAAATAAGCAACATAAAGAGCACATTGCTCAGTTGCATGCATACATTAAAGGCTTAACCAATCCTGATGATACTACAAGTGAAGCTGCAGTCCCATTGACTGCCATTTCTCAGGAGGAAGTAAATAAATTGGACCTCATGAAGCATGAGGCTTCCATAATAAGGAAATGGATGTCATCCACATTGGATGATGCTATAGAAATAATGAGGGGCTCTTTGAAGAGGTGGAGCATATTAAGTGACTCCAAAACCAAGGTGGACAAATTGCAGATGCAGACCAGGAAAAGGTCTTATAAACTGGAGAAAGTCCTCAGCCTGTTGGGAGAAATAAGGAAGATAAACCCACAACTGCTTATCAGTAAGCAGGTATTGAATAATAATACTGCATTATTAATAGACATCTGGTACAAGGATGTGCAGTTTGAATGTGGGGTCCTCAAGAGATGCAATAATAAGCTGAGGGAAATTAGCATGAAGTTGCGGGACTTAATGGGCATTGAGGCAGATATGCTAGAAACATTAGAAGGCAAAGTAGAGGGAAAAATAGAGAATCAAGATGAAGACTCTGCCCTTAAAGCTCTGCACAGTAACTTCCAAATGGAAGCAGATGGTCTACTCATCCACTTGACAGAAGAAGTGATAAATAAAATAATGAGAATCAAGGTCAAGATGGAGACCTACAATGAGACATTGTAGGACAGGGAAAATAAGCTGGATAACAGCAGGGACAAGTATGAAGCACACAAGCACGCCATTATCAAGGCAAAGACTCAAGATGGCAGAGGAATAGATCAGGTTGTGTAGTCATATGAACAGATCCAGAGCAGCATGCAACCCCATATGCAGCAGCATCATCATCAGGATAGAGAAGGTTCAGGAAGCGATGCACATGATGATGACCCTCATGAATCAGCTGAAGAACATGATGGAGATACATCATGAAGGGGAATATTTTGCATAGGTAATATAGATAGTTGCCAGCTGGCAACTTGTGCCATTTTGTATGAATTGACAAGTCATGAAATTATGACCATAGATTTGTATTGATAAATCAAGATCGGGGATCTTTTGTAACGGCCTCCTCACCTTATTCTATAAAAGGTGGTGGAATGCCTTGTTGTAGACATTCGAAACTTAATTGAAATTTGTTTGCTGAAGTATTCAGGGCTCATTTCAAAGCTGCTGTATATGTACATGTCTTTTGCATACCTAATAAAAGAGAAGAATATTCTGATTACAAATATTCGTAAATCTTGAGTAATCTGTGTTTGAATTCTAGATATATGCTTTGATTTGCTGCGTCCCTTGGAGTGCTCATCATGTTGCATGTATTGTTTTCATTCATTATCCTCTGAAGTTTGCATCAACTGTATCTAGCTGTGGAATGTCCTGGTGAAAATATGGTTTGATTTCTTCTCCTCATGAAAGTATCAAGCATGTATGTGGATCAAAAGCTAAAGGTTCAACTTAATTAGAAGTATTTCCTTTTAATTTCTTTCAATTTCAGAGCATTTCACTGTCGCAATTGCAAATAACTGCTAATCTTAAGCAAATAACACAAAATATGCAGACATCCCGTAGATAATAGTAAATATTTAGCATATTTGAACACTAAGCATGCACAATTGAAAATATCATGCAAAGATTGAGGTATTTTACATCTTTTCATCAAATAACTGCATAGTTTGACTTCTCTGTAAGGAATTTCTGCAGGAACATCATGATGATGGTACATTTTCACGTAAGGCCCCAAAATGGAAACAACAATTCACATTAACTACTGAGTAACGTCAGTCGATTAAGACCTAATCACCGGAGACTTGGGATCATGAATTCTCTGAATTCACTGTATCTTTCAAGATGAATAAAGGTTAATGTGTACTTTTATTCTATGTTTGTTTGTGACTAATATCATGACCAACAATAACCCTCTAGGCGCATTAGATCAAGGATTGGAATCCTTCTAGCATTTGACTTTAGACACCCTCAAAATCTTCATGTATGGCGCTTTAGATCAAAGTTTGAATTCCTCTTAACATGTCGCATTGGATGAGGGATAAAAATCCTCTCAACACTTCACACTAGATCATGTTCTAAGACTCCTCTTCAACATTGGTTTAGTTTGCACTTAGTTTTCACTTGGTTAAGGGAGTGGCGCATTGGATGAAGGATTGAAATCCTCAAGTTCCTAGCGCACTAGATAGGCAATTTGGATTCTTCTCATTTGTGGTGCAATAGATAGGTAACTTGAAGTCTTCAAAATCAAACTTTATTCTCCCCTTTTATGTGGCACACTAGATGCCACTTTTGATTTCTTCTTGTTGAGTATTTTAATAAGGGTCTTGGGAGTAGCGCATCACTTCATCATGTTAAAATCTTCAAACTTTGGTATATTAGATGGCCTTTACCTTGAAATGAATCATGCATGGTGTTGGCACATTAGATGAGGCATGGAGAATCCTCTAGAAACAAATCTCATTCTTCCTTCTGTTGTGCATTGGATGACCTTGAAGTGGGCGCATTAGATCACCTTGTTGGAATCTTCAAAACTTAAGGGTGTTCATGAAGTTGGCGCCTTAGATAAGGCTTTAAAATCCTCTGAACTAAAACCTTGAAGGCTTGACCTTGGATGTCCACCTTCCTCCTTGTAATTCTTTTAGATTGCGCTTTAGATAGGGATCCTTCAAACTTCACATTGAAACTACTTGGGCGCATTAGATCAACTTTTTGGAATCTCTGGAGTTTCCCCACATGAGGTCGCATTAGATAAGGCTTTGGAAGTCCTCTAGACTTGGCCTTGGAGACTTGACATGGGATAGGCGCATTGGATCAAGCATGGAGAATCCTCTGGATTTTGCTTTGGATAAGGATCCTTCAAACTTTACCTTGAAACTACTTGGGCGCACTAGATTAACTTTTTGGAATCTCTGGAGTTTCCCCACATGAGGTCGCATTAGATAAGGCTTTGGAAATCCTCTAGACTTGGCCTTGGAGACTTGACATGGATAGGCACATTGGATCAAGGATTGAAATCCTCATGCTTCTAGTGCATTAGATAGGCTTTTGAAATCCTCTTCGAACTAGATCCTTTTCAAGTCAAAAAAACCTCAAGACTCCTCCTTCTTTCTAGGTGGCGCATCAGTTAAGGGATTGAAATCCTCAAGTTTCTCTTCAAAAATTTTAGATTTTGGGATCCATTCTTCTTCCTAGCGCATTGGTTGAGCTTTTCAAATCCTCTGACACTTATCATTTTTAATTTGCTCCAAGATTGGTTCTAAGACTTGTCCTTTCATTTTTGCACTAGTTCAAGGTATTGAAATCTTCATTTTTTCCTTCAAAATGATATTTTTGGTTTGGGCGCAGTAGATCATTGATCGAAATCCTCATACTTTTTCGCATTAGATCAAGGATGTAGATGGGCGCATTGGTTTATCAAGTGGAAATCATCATCTTCAAGCGCCTTTTCCTTCGTGATTTTGTGCCAAGATTTTGCGCCACTTGGACATCCAGTCGCACTAGATCAGTCTTTTGAATCCTCTGGAATTGTCAGGCATTTTTCAGGATTGCGCGAGTAAAGGTATATTGAAAAATATATTTAGGTATACTTTAAATATTTTTCAATATACCTTTCAGGATGTTTGAGATAGGTCCTGAATCCACCGGATTTAAGATGCAAAATATAGAATTTGGAGGATTCACCAGATTTCAGACTTAGCCATTTTTTCAGGATTTTCAGTATTTCAGGCTCCAGACTTAGTCTTTTCAGGGTCTCAAACATTCTTCAGGAGTGATCTCAAAATTCATTATCTAAATGGGATTTGATCAAGATTCTTCACTACTGCAAGTTGATCTGCCTCTTAATCATGAACCAATGATCATAGAAAGGGGAAATCACTACCGGATCGGTAGAGGAAGATACCTAGGACATCATTAAAATCTCATAGAAGACTCATTGAAAGCACAGAGCTCAAAAAAGGGGGGGGTCCCTATTCCTAATGGGGTGATGTGTGATTTGGTCACAACATCTGGCGACTCCACTAGAGGAATGTTCCTGAACATTTCTAAAACAAAAATGCAACGCCCACTCAAAGAATATTAAATCACCATCCTCAATCGTAAACGATGCAGAAATGAGCTTAAAAAGGAAAGGAATCATAAATTGGATCAAGACATTACATCTCCTGATGTGTGATTAAAGATTGATTTCGATTTAAACAACTTCTTAAATGTTCCAAAGATAAACAAATGTCAAGTTTCAACATTTCCATGTATACCCACACACTAGCCCAAATGAACGCGACCACTCGATCAAAGAATCAGAACCAATTGCCAGCGCGACTATCCATATCTGAAGTTTGAAGTGCAAGCACTTAGGTTCATTCCCATCCCTTAGAAACTAGGATCGACTAAGCTGACCTATCTCAAGCAAGGTAAATTCATGAAAGCGGATGGAGGGATACATACACGGATGAAATAGGTGAATGATAATATCAAATGGAGTGATAACGGAATGAAAGTGGAAATGCAATGAGACAATGTGTCTCTATCATGATGCCTGTTTACCAAGTTTTCGCCAAGATACTTATTCATGGTGCCCGTTTGCCGGGTTTTCACCAGTGAACGAAATTTTTCTGTTTACTATTTTTTTCTCTTTTTTTTAAATTTATTTTCATTTTTTTTTCTTTTTTTTTTTTGAATGATGACCATTACACACGGCGCCTGTTTGCCAGGTTTTCACCGAGGTAACGAATGGTAAGAACTCCAGAGTCTGATTTTGCGGATGATGCGAGGATCCACACATAAAATCATGTCAAATTATCATACTTACAAATGTTGGCTAGAAAGAATAACATGATAGGGTGAAGGGAACGGAATTGGATGATGGCAAATTATGAAGTGGATTATAAAACGGATGTATGAAAGCGTATTCAACCATAAACCAGATGAATGGCGAGATATGCTAAATAGCAGGAAATAAACATGGACGGTGAATAAGTAAATGAGATGGAATGAAATCACGATCAACATCTGTTTGTATCAACCTAAACTTCGAAGCTCGCAAGTGGAAAGGGGAATGTATATAGGGAACGGGAATGGATGATAAATGAAATAGTAACTTCATATCCCACAAGAACTTGGAATTTTCTTATTTGATTCGTGGGGTAAAATAATTTGGGGATAGGATGGAAATGGTAATGGAATGATTGTATGGATTGGATGCGATAATTGCTTTAGAGTCGGCTACAAATACTTAGAACTTTATTTCTCAAGCATTTCTTGACTTGAAAGTACAGCATGAAATATCTTTTGAACATGCCTGGTTTAGGAATTTTGGCATTTGTATCATGAGGCATAGAGATCTTTGGATTTTTAGGAATCTCTTTGCTTGATAGGTAAAAGCATCCAAATATTTATTTTATGGAAATATAGGGGAATGGGTGGAGGAATTTGCAAGCTTCTCGATTTGACGATACTCACGTTCATCAATCATGATTAGGAGATGGGTGAAAGGGATAAAGGTATGGATAGTTATGAGATTTTGAAGGCAAAATGGATACATGTAGTAGACGGAATTAAAAAAATGGTAGATTTTAGATGGAATGGAATAGGAATACCAACACCTTGGCTTTGACCTGTATACAGTGGATAAGGTCATTTGAAAAGGATATTGACATGAAAATACTCCAAGTGCTTGATTTTAACTTCAACTTTTATCCTTCTGGAGTATAGCGAACATAGGATCATATAAATACTTCAGACACCAGACTCAGATTCATTATTGGATGAAGAATGCAACGTGGATGGAGGTTTTATTGCATGGAAATGAAATGGATGGAAGATTTTATTGTAGTATGAGATGTGGTAAATGGGATGACGGAGATGGAAATATGCAAAATACTTATTATGGAGTGGAATTGAAATCATGAATTACCTTGGGATTTTTACTTGATCCAGGCTTACAAAGGCTTTCCTAGGGACTTCGGGATCATTAAGATGTGTAAGAAACCTCAAAATACTTTAGTCAATACCAAACAACTGATTCGTTTCCTAAGAACAAGCAGTCACGCTATCTAATACTAGTGATGGAATCCACGGGAAATCCATCAATCATGACTTAAGTTTCTCAAAGGAACACAAAAGAACACATAAAATTAGATTTGGCATTTTAAAATATTATGTTCAGAAGATAATGGTGTCAAGACACAATATATGATTAGTGTCCCAGTCAAGCTCAGAGTTGGCTTTGTCAACAATTGAAAACAATAATCTATCAATCCTAAGAGTTTCATGAATAAATGTTTGAGAAATGAGCTAACATATTCTAGTGAAAATACCAAATGTCTTTTAGATATACACCACCTTGTCAAGAATTGAAAACCCTCAAAACAACTACCCTAAAAGCCAAACAAACAACTAAACTATGAAAAGCAAGAAATTCTTGAGTCAAATGACATCAAGACAAGCAAATCTAATCTAAGAAAACCAAACAACTAAAAGAAAATCCTATCTAACTATATACAAACCAACCTTCCAGGGATCTCATGGCTGGAAATAGTGCTTCAGGAACTGCCTATTGACAGGCAGTGGAACATCTTCTCCGGTCAAAGTCTTCAACTTGAAAGCATTCTCTCCTAGGATCTCAGCAATCTGATATGGGCCCTTCCAGAGATAATCGAACTTGTCGTGATCACCTCGCCGTTCGTGTGCCTTGTCCCAATATAAAACCAGATCAGAAATTCTGAAGGCTTTCACTCTCGCCTGACGATCAAACCAACGCTTGACCACTCCTTGATGCTTCATAAACTTATCTAAGGCAATATCTCGCTTCTCTTCTAGATGTAGGAGCTGTGATAATCTTGTTTGTACTTGTTCATCTTCGTTTAAATAGTCTTGCATGAACTGCAAGGTTGGAATCCTCAATTGTATTGGGAAGATGGGATCCTGCCCATAAACCAGGTGATATGGAGAAGTGCCCAGAGAAGACTTGACTCTACTTCTGTCTGCCCAAAGAGCAAACTTCAGCTGTGTGTGCCAGTCTCTTGGATTCTTATCCAGTAATTTCTTGATTGCATTCAAAAGGTTCTTATTTGTGGATTCAGCCAGGCCGTTACCCTGTGGGTAATAATTTGATGAAAATTTTAGGGTTATTCCATATTCAAAGGCCCAATTAGAAAATCTGAGTGATGAAAATGCAGGGCCATTGTCGCATACAAGGGCGCTGGGACAGCCAAATCTGGTAATTATGTTCTCCTCTAGAAACTTGATCACTACCTCGGAGGTGCAAAACTTCAAAGCATGGGCTTCTGTCCATCTAGTGCAGTAGTCTGTCGCAGTCAGGATATATTTATGCTGTACAGAAGACGGTGGGTTTATCATGCCAATAAAATCTAATCCCCACTTAGCAAAAGGTCTGAATTCAACAACCGGCTGCAAAGGCATAGCTGGGTTTCATTCTCTTGAAGCTGCTATCTGACAAATATGGCAAGTTTTGATGTGTTGATGAGCATCTTGAAACAGTTTTGGCCAATAACAGCCTGCCCTTAATATCTGATTTGCCGTTGCCAGCTCACCACCGTGGCAAGTTCCGAACTTATCATGAAATTATTCCATAATGCTTTTGGCTTCACTCCTACCAACACACCTCAGGTAGATACCTTCATGATTCTGTCTAAATAAAACTGATCCCTACAACATGAAGTGTTTGCTTCTGTATCTCAATGCTCTTCTCTGTGTTGGACTCATATGATCTAGACATCTCTGAGATAGCAGGTAGTAGACAATGTCATCGTACCACTCATCTGGTGATACTGCTTCAAGTACATAAGCCTGCTGAACTAATCCAGGTCCTTCAACTGTTATAGTCTGGGTCAGTGCTTGTCCTCTAACCAACTTCATTGGTTGAATTTCGATGTTGTATTCTTGAATAGTGGCGACCCACTTGCCTCTTCGTTCACCTAGTTCATTTTGCATTAGTAGTGTCTTAACTACGGCATCTGGAACTATAGCATATACTCTACTCTACAAGATATAGTGCCGAAATTTCTTGATAGCCTTTACTAGAGCATAGGCCTGTTTTTCCACTACAGGATATCTCAGCTCAGCATCCTTAAAAGGGGCACTCATAAATGCAACAGGGTGTTCATCTTTATCATCTATCCTCTGGGTCAAAATTCCTGCACAGGTGTGATTAGATGCAAAAAAATATAAATAAAATGGCTTCAAATAGTTTGGATTGATGAGGACAGGAGCCCTAGCAATTGCTTGCTTGATTTCTTCAAATGCTCTCTTTGCTTGAGGCGTCCATTCAACTTTCGCATCCTTCTTTAACATATCATTCAACGGCTTAATAATTTCTGCGAATCCAGTAATAAACTTCCTGACAAAGTTGATCTTGCCAAAGAAAGATTTTAATTCCTTTTTGCTGGCAGGCATGCTAACTCTTTTAATAGCCTCTATCCGATCTGGATCAATAGAGATGCCGTGTTCTGATATTACGTGGCCCAGGAGCTTTCCTTCTGTCACCCCGAAGATGCACTTCTTTGGATTTAAGGAAATTCCATATGTTCTGCAAGATTCAAAAACTCTCCTTAAATGCTCTACATGATCTGCTCTGACTTTTGAGAACACCATAAGATCATCCATATAAATGATAATGCATTTTCCAATAATATCTCTGAAGGCAATATCCATAGCTTGCTGGAAAGTGGCTCCTGCATTGATTAAGCCAAAAGGCATCCTTCTGTATGCGTATGTACCCCATTTGGTAGTGAAAGTGGTCTTCAATCGATCCTCTTCTTCAACCATGACCTGGTTATACCCTGAATATCCATCCAGAAAAGACATCATCTATGAACCATTTACAATTTGAAGCACTTCGTCCAGTGAAGGCAAAGGATAATTATCTTCTCTGATGCTTTGTTCAGATTCCTGAAATCAACACACAATCTTATTTCTCCATTCTTTTTTCTGACAGGAACCAAATTGGCGACCCACGTCAAGTGCCTGATTGGAAATATGATCTTTGCCTGTAGCAGCTTCTTTACTTCTTGATAAATAAGTGGCTCTAGTAAAGGATTAACCGGCCTCTGCCTCTGTCGGAAAGGTCTGCTTCCTGGCTTGAGAGGGATAGTATGCGTGATGATGGATGTGTCATATGTCTTCAAATCATCATACCCCCAAGCGATAACATCGTGAAATTCTCTCATACTATTGAGGATGTTTTCTCTTTCTTCTGGTGTGCAAACTTTCCCTATGAATACATTTTTTACATCTTCATCGGTTCCCAGATTGACTGCTTCACACTTATTTCTATCTTCATTGTGGAGGGGAGGAGTGCCCAACTTATCTAAATCGAAGAGTCTCTCTAACTCAATCATACCCTTTGGGATGGTATTGTCCTTCAGGTTCATGATCCCATCTGGATCAAACTCAGCTTCAACTTCACTTTCGTCAATGACCTGGGTGGTGAAGATACCTAAATTAGTTAAGAAGTCCAGTATATGTTTGTCATAATCAAATACTTGAAAATTTGTGATATTATCTGGTACTGATGGTACTAATGTCAGTTCCACTGTGAACTTCTTTAATCCCTCCATAGCTAATGGCTCAAGAGAACTTGCGGCCTGTGCTAGTGTATTAGCTACTTGATTTGTTGACCTGTAAATTGACTTGATGTTAAACGCGTCGAAGTCTTCAATCAAATCCCATACCCGGTTTCTGTATTTCTTTAGCCTCTTGTCATGGCACACGTATTGTTTCCTGACCTGCTGACAACTATTTCTGAATCGCCAAACACATGCAAAATTTTAACTTTCTTCTTTATGGCCAAGAGCAATCCATGCACGAGAGCTTCATATTCAGTAACATTATTTGTGCATGGAAACTGTAATCTTAAGGCTGATAGATAAGCTTCTCCCAGCGGACTGATCAGTTCAAAGCCAGCTCCGGATCCTTGCTTGGATTTTGACCCATCAAATCTCAAAGTCCATACTTGATTATCTCCTGAATTTGACATATCAATACCTTGATTTGCTTCTGCAGGTTCAATTTGGGTATATTCTGTTGCTGATGCTGAAGTGCTTGCTTCATCTGTAACAGCCGTATCCCAAACTGGTTCTTTTATTTTCATCATACTTGGAATTTCCAAGCCCATGGCCTCTGGAATCCTCTTCCTACCTTGTTCCAAGGCTACTACACACATAGAGCAGGAGAACTCGGAATGGAAAGCATTGTGTATCCTGCACCAATTAGGTAGCAATAGATCGTGAACAGATGCATGACTTCCCAATTCTACACCCTGTTTCACATGTTTCAGCACAAAGTTCCAGAAGTTTTCAAACATGCCTTCCCCTTCTTCATCTGATGATGTACCGTGATCACTTTCTACGAGGACCTCCATTGAATTATGAAACATTAAAATCTCCTCCACCTTAGGCTTGTAAACACCCAAGTCTGTCTGTACAAAAAGGATCTCATTGTCTTCACCATATTCAGTAATCATCAATTTCAGATGTGGAGTGCTATCTATCCTGATTTGATTAGGCAATCCTTTCCATGATAGCCACATGTGCGAGAAGTCGGTGGAGACGTACCCATTGAGCTTCTTCAACCAATCTTTGCTAAGCAACATCCCGTAGCCTTCAGGTATGTCTACTACTGAAATGTCAATGTAATGCCGAATCCTGGGATCAGCTGCCAACTGCATGTGAATATTGTGTAGCTCTCCAATAACTGGAACTTCGGTCTTATCTAATTGAGTAACTTTCTTATTTGTCTGCTTTGGGATGAGACCAAGTTTCTTACAGATACCCAAAGGCATCACATTGCTTGAGGCTCCTGAATCCATTAGACAATTGTGTAATAGTTTGCCAAACATTCTAACTGATATCAAGAACAGAGGCTGTTCATCCCTTCCTTGGTAAAAGACTACCGATTTCTTCTTAGGGGCACTATATCGGTCATTTGCTGGATCTGGATTGACTTGTGAACTTTGAATCTTTGGTGCATTATTATCTTCTGTAGGCTCTTCCTTTATTGTAACTGACTTGCCGTCTGTCATATTGGATGAATCCTGTGCAATGAAAATAGCATTCGTCTGACCTTGTGGGTGAGGTGGCCTTGTTTGAGTTGGATTCGCATTTTGACCCACATATGCTCTTGGTGCATTTGAAGTGGATGGACCTGATGATCCTGTGGGAATTTGCACATTTTGATTTCCACCCTTTGCGATGGTATCATCGACACCTTTTAAAAAGGCTTCCTTTATTTCAGGTACTCGAATCAATTCTGTCAGTGGTAAGTTGATTTTGATCTTCTTGAGTTCTTCGACAACACATTGACTCAACCTCTTTAAATCATCCTTAGGAACTTCCTTTCTGGCTGGATTGATTCTTGAAGAGACATTCTGCTGCTGAGCCTCTTGTGCTGGGACAGCGTTCTGAACTAGATTCCGCTGTCGATATTCGGGCGCATCCCTTAGATAGCTTGAATTGTTACTTGCATTTGGATTTGGTGGAGTGTGCAAGTTATTAGGAGGAGTTGATGTAGTAATAGGATCTTGTGGCTGATAATTCCGTTGGTAAACTCTTTGTGGTGCATTACCGGTAGATTGTTGAAAGGCCTGAACTTCATCTGCTTCTTGAGTTTGGAAATCACCCTCGAATGGCGGACGATAGTATGTATCATCAACCGGTCCATTTGCAGAAGCTGGTGGGAATTTTCCATTATATTCTGTCATATCGTATTCCATCGGAGGTGGAAAAGTAAAATCTTCAATCATCAAGGCTTGACCATACCTCTGTGTGGGCACAATTTCATACTCGGTAACTGGAGGATTCTCTGGTACCTGTGTACCATGCATTTCTTGCTGAAAGATGTCAGCAGCTATCTTAAATTTGGGACATTGAAGTTCTGAATGCTGATTGGTGTTATGCAATCTGCACCAAGTGGATAATGTAGCTTCTGCTAAGAAGACTTTCTCTGCTAGCTTTGGGTCAGAAGCTGGTGGATTATCAAGTGGTGAAGGGACCGTGCCATTGTTCGGTGCAGTGTTCCAGGTTCTATTCTACCGTTGAAAGCCTTGATTATTTCCTCTAAAGCCTTGATTGTATCCCTGATTATATCCCGGATTGTATCCTTGATTACTGCCCTGGTTTCCTTGGTATCCACCCTGATTGCCTTGGAAATTCTTCTGCAGATAGTTATTCTGATTTCGCAAATGTGTAACTTCAGTAGACAATTTCTTCACCTGATCAATCAGCTCTTTCATTTCATCTTTCTCCTCCTGAGCCTTTGCAGAAGATGATGATCCTTGCAGATACACTGGCTTTTCAGGTGCAACTTGTGAAATTGGCACTCCTGGATGCAAGACTAATTGATTAACAGGAGTGGGAACAGGAACTGGATTCATTACAGGTGTATGTTGAGCCAATGCGTGGTTGATCCCCTGGATTTGATTTGGCATTGCCACATGCCCTATGTGATTAAGTGGCCCATGAGTGTTCATACCCAAATCTGTGTTCACCTTAACGGCTTCAGCATATGCTCCTGTCAAAGTGGTAGGCGGGGCCGTTGCTCTTTTCACGAACATAGAAGTAAGGCGATCCAATGCAGCATAATAAATCTCCTTCGCCATTTCTTGAGTGATATCATATGGAGCTTGTAGTCTAGAATATGCTTTATGAAACCTATGATTGAAAGAGGCAATAGGCTCATGTTCCTGTCTTCTGACTTCGATGAATTGCTTATAGAGTTCTGCAGGAGTGATGGGAATCTTGAACTTCTCCAGGAAAGCAGTTTTCATCTGTTCCCAGGTAGTAATAGACCCAGCTGGTAGGTTGACATACCAAAAAGTAGCATCTCCTTCGAGAGAGTATGGAAATAGTCAGCATGCTACATCCTGATCTTCGATCCTTTGATTTACCAGAGTACCTTCAAAGATCTTAATGTGCTCTTCAGCTGTCCTGCTTGGATCCTTGACATGAAATTTTGAACAGAAGTGTTCGGGATTTTTGGGCATATCATGGTAGTCTGTAAAAGTCCCAAGGGGTGAGACATTTCCCAGGGGCCAAGCTTGTACTGGTGCTGCCATTGGAATGTTGGGTTGTCCTGGACCTGCTTGAGTAGCTCCTTGCTGAAGTGGAGTGCCTATGGTGGTTACTTGGATGTTGCTCGGTTGAACAACTCCCTGATTCTAATTCTTCAGAGGTGGAGTTTGAAATAAATTTGAAATATCACCCCCACTTGGAGATCCTTGGCCCGATGAAGTCCCTTTCTTTCCTTTCTTCAACTTTGAAGGGAACCCCAACTCGGAAAACTCCTTGGATGCTCCTGGTGCAGACCTTAGAATTCTTTGGTGCCTTTCTGGCGAAAACAAACCAATTCGCTCCAGGATGTTCTTCCTTAATCTGAAACAACTTGTTAACTGCCCTCCTTCTAGTGCCAAATATGTTGATGATTGTTTTTCAACAAGTCAACAATTAGAGTAAAATACTGAGTATCTGACTCTCTCTTGAGCAAAGCCTCTTGGATGCTGAACTAGGTGATCAAACGAGATGACTCCAAGGTTCCTTCTGATGTTTTTCGGTAAGAGACAGCTCAGCGATTAAGTATGATTTTGCTATTAACAAACAAAGGGACTTACACAATTGTTCAAGTAACTTGTTGTTTCAAGGACTATGGAAGTGAATACTAGAGAGTCTAAGTACTGCAATTGACGTGTATGATTTAGCAATGGATGTTCTTTGGTTCTAATCCTAACTTAATGATAAAAAAAGGCAAAAGATGTAGGGTTTAGAAACACTAATCTAATCCTAAATGCAAGGACGTTTACTACTTGAAGTGAAATCGAACCAAATCCTATTTTGCCAAGATAAAACAACTACACAAGATAGGTGCAATCTTCAAAGGTGTACAAGATGTTTAAATCAATTATGCTCATGAAAGATTCAACAAGCATAAAGATCAAATTGATGTTTAATTGTTCAGACTAACCATGCACTGCAATCCACAAGCCGTAGACTACAAATGGTATGAACTTAAAGACTTCACTACAAAGCAATAAAGCAACCTTTCATTTACTAACTTAAACTTAAAGAAAACTTATAACTTAACTTAATGTTTGTTTGAAAATTGAAACCATGCAACACTCAGAAACATAAATAGAATCACTGAAACAATGAATCCTTTATTATCTCAGAGAGCTCTTACAACAATTTCAGAATTTCCAACCTCTTCAAATGAGAACAATGAGAGCTCTTTTCTAGACCTCAAAGGAAAGAAGGGTCAAGATCGATCGGCCGAATCAGCGGACCAGATCAAGCCACATCACAAGTAGTTGTAACAAACTATCCTTTATTAAATGAAGGAGGCTCACTTTATTAAATGAAAGAAGCTATGAAGGAGGGAACAAAGGCACGCTTTTCAAGAAGATAAGGAAGCCACATCATGTGCCCTCTATGTAGTAGTACTATGAGATACAATAAATCTAGACACAATTTGAACAATATCTTCCATAGGTACACTTGTCGCCGTATTAATGGATCCTTCTGCCACTGTCACATCTGAATCATAGACGCCAAGTGTCTTCTCCCAGTCGTTTATCCAAGACTTATTTTCCCCAAGACGATATGCAAGTGTGAATATACTATCCAGTTGACCCTCATCAAGTCCATCATATTGAAAGTAGAATGCCTTAACTTGTTGCTTCATGTTTTCAACAGTAACATTTCCATAAGGATTACAAATTGTTGTCAAAGCAGTGTATATATGATTTTCTGTTCTTAGAAGAACACTTCTTATTCTGGACATATCTACTTCAATTTTATCAACCAATTGCCCCTTGTTGTGAAAGGAGAAATACCAAGTGATGAAGTCATGTGGAGTATCTCTATCAATCACCTTATCATGAATTAGATCTTCTAATGGAGCTTCCATTAAACTCTTGAGCTGTGGCATGTATTGCTCTTTGATCGGTTTGAACTCAGCACAATTTCTTAATAAAGCTTGAACTCGATCTTTAAGCTTAATGACTCTATCATGCACTTGCACAATTTCCTCAAGGTGAGTATATGCCTTCTCTTATGTCTTTTCTATCCATCCTTTCATCATCTGAGATGAAGTTCTCATGTTTCCAACTTGGGATACTGTTTCTTGTGGAAGAATAGACGGAGGAATTGGAGTAGCTTCCTTCTGTTGAATGGGCTGCATGACTTGTTGGGTGTAATGCTTCAATGTATTGAAATCCTATTTAACCTTCATCCTTGCTTCTCTTTCTTGCTTCAACATGCTTCTTACAATATTCACTGAATCTTGTAGTTCCTCCTCTACCTGTTCCCTTGTGATTGGACCCATGCCAATAGTAGTCATATTGTAATCCTCAGGTGTCATATTTTCCAACTCCTTGTCAATTCTAGGAACAACTATATGTACCTCTCTATTTCCAGTAGAATCTTGAGTGATTTTGGAAAGGATTGTTGCTTTCTTCTTATGATTACTCTTTTGTACATTTACAAGCAATTCCTCAACTGGAGCAGGCTGATAAGTTTCTACAATTGTACTTTCTTCAATCCTTTGCCTCAACCAAGGTGGGAAAGCAGAAAGATCTCGCTGTCCTTGAGCTTGACTGTGTTGAACACGAGCTACTTCCTCATCAGATTCTGCTTGACCTACTTCATCTTGACCAAGATAATCATTCTCCTCTATTATGACAGTGGGGCTTGATTGAATCTCTTCTGACGAAATCAAGGCAACTTCTTCTATAACTTCTATCTCTTGTATTGGATTCTGAACAACTGAAGCACCTTCTTGTGGATTAGATGAAGTAGATGGATTATTCTTCTTTTGAGGTCTCCGGCTTGATTCCCCTTGATCTTGACTAGGTCTTTTCCTCTTTCTAGCTGGATTATTACTTTGATCATTCCCACTATGTTGTGGTTGGCTATGTGTACTATGCTATCCTGGTTCTCCTTCATCCATCTTATTGTAAGTAAGAACTCGGCCTTCATCATTCATCTCTTGCAATAGTTGATTTATACATACTTGTGTCATGGCTAAAACTGGCTTTATCAATTCTTCTTCGGACA
Source organism: Cunninghamia lanceolata (assembly GCA_027924645.1). NCBI lineage: Eukaryota > Viridiplantae > Streptophyta > Pinopsida > Cupressales > Cupressaceae > Cunninghamia > Cunninghamia lanceolata. Next base: position 953,194 of record BSBN01000828.1, read on the forward strand.
CATCCTTCTTTGACCAATCAACTGTATAAGGCAAATCCTTTATCTTATCAAATTCATCTATCAACAAAGTATCATCTTCGGTGAACTGGTCTGGAATCCTAAAAACCTTGGAAGCTCTAACTAAATCCCAGGTGAGTCTCGAACTTTGAAGTGTTCGGAGATCATCTTCATCTTGGGCACTGGCCCAGTGGTCTTCCAACTGCTTGATATGCTTGAATTCTCTGTTGTATTTCCAGCAAACTTGGAAAGGATCAAAGTTAAGCCTCTTGGTGCCATGAGTTTGTAAATGATATGCCTGTAGCTCTATCTCAGAATATTCAGCTGCTGATAAGGATGGACACTCCAGATTTTGTCCAAGAAGAAGTGGAAACTGGATTCCTCCTTTCTTCTTCAACTTCTGCAACCTGATGAGTTCTAGGAGTTGCCTTGTAACCTCTAACATCACCATCTTGTTGGTTGGATATCTTGGCAATCTGTATGGATATGATGTAAACCCTTGGATCCTTAGGTAAGTGTACCTTTCATGCTGAGTATACCAGTGTCCATATGCTGAAATGAACTCTCTTGCTGCATTAGACAACCTTTTATGAAATTCTCCCCTTAGTTTCTTCATTATGAACATAGCAAATGCATCATTGAACCTTGTATAATGATTGATACTCTTGAGGTGCAACTGAGGATAACACTGATGCGATAGGTACTTGTTAGGCCCAATGCCGACTTCTCCTCTTTTGGTCAAACCTGAGTAGACTTCATTTCTTGCAAGAAGGTACACTACATAGGAACTCATATGACAAGTCTTGGTCTTAGCAAAATTGATGAACTGCTCATGTATACTCTGACAGATAAGTCCAGCCGAATCAATCATTTTCCCTTTGAGAACTGACTTGATGAAAGAGTACATCCAAGGCTGAAAGGTAGCAGATTGAGGCATTCCTGTCATTCTATTTAGAAACATGATCAAGTATCCAATTTCAAGATGAAAATCTGACTTGTGGAACTGTGGAGGATTATTCATATTGAACTTCATAGCTGGATTGGCCATCCATTCTCTCCTTATCTCTTGCAACTTTGTCTTGGAGTCGACATCATATTCCTGCTGACCTTGTTGTATCGAGATACTGATCATCCTCTCCTTAGTTGGAATGTTGAAAGTTTCTTCAACTGCCTCCTTTTGCAAATAAGATAATATCGTTCCATCTTTGGCTATAATTTGCCTTGTATCTACATCATATTTCTTGACACATTCGATGATCATCTCTGGACACGGCAAAGCTAGTGGAAAACAAGCAGCTTCAATGGCTCCACTCCTCATGATGGCTCGAGCAAGACTACCTCCGTTAGGTTCCTCAAGGACTGACTTGATATCTTCTAAGCTGCTGTTGCCCATATTCGTGTCTCCTACATTTGTCCACCTTGAGACGAGCTTTGATTCGGGAATCTTTCCCTTAGCATCCATCTGGATCTTCGCTTGTCGCTCCTTGGAAGTCATTGCCATGATCCTGCAGACTTGACGTGAATAAGTAATTGCAAACACAATCTAGACTTCACTTCAGCTACTTTAGTGGATTAAATTTATGAAGTTTTCCTTTACAATTATGAAATATTTCTATCTAGATTCAAGGAATCTATGAAAATCCACTTATCCTTCTTGAATTTTACCAATATTTGAACAATTTTAATGCATCTAATGAAGGAAAAAGAAGAAAATCAGATCAAAAAATATTCAGATCAGACTTACTTGATAGGCTGCTTTGAATTGGATACCTTGCAATTTGATCCACCACTTGCTTGAATTTGATAAAATCAAATTTGTACTTCTCTAAAAACCTTCTTGTTGCTGCTCCTTGAAGACAAATCTGCTCTTGGAAAACAAATCTGATCTTTGAAATGATAAAAATGAAAAGGAGATGAGGTATATATATATAATTTGCTTTAAAAAACTTCACCTCTTACCTAGGCCGACCTCCTTTATTATAGTGAAAAAACATTTAATTTAGATTGAACTTTATTTAATAAATGCAATTTCCACATTTTCCAAGGTAAAATCATTAAATGTTTATAACTTCCTTTGATTGGCACATTGGATGGGGTCTTGACGATCTCCTTGTAGATTGCAATTACCTTCTCCCTCAAGCGCATTGGATCAAGAATTGAAATCCTCTTGTCTTTCACATTTAATAACATCTTCAAGGTCTTCTTCATCTTCTTTGGATTTGTGTTTGACCTTCTCCTTGCATTTCGCATTGGATGGGCATGGTGAAGTCTTCTTCTTTGAAATACCATGATCTTTCTTTATAACCCTCTGGGCGCATTAGATCAAGGATTGGAATCCTTCTAGCATTTGACTTTAGACACCCTCAAAATCTTCATGTATGGCGCTTTAGATCAAAGTTTGAATTCCTCTTAACATGTCGCATTGGATGAGGGATAAAAATCCTCTCAACACTTCACACTAGATCATGTTCTAAGACTCCTCTTCAACATTGGTTTAGTTTGCACTTAGTTTTCACTTGGTTAAGGGAGTGGCGCATTGGATGAAGGATTGAAATCCTCAAGTTCCTAGCACACTAGATAGGCAATTTGGATTCTTCTCATGTGTGGCGCAATAGATAGGTAACTTGAAGTCTTCAAAATCAAACTTTATTCTCCCCTTTTATGTGGCGCACTAGATGTCACTTTTGATTTCTTCTTGTTGAGCGTTTTAATAAGGGTCTTGGGAGTAGCGCATCACTTCATCATGTTAAAATCTTCAAACTTTGGTATATTAGATGGCCTTTACCTTGAAATGAATCATGCATGGTGTTGGCACATTAGATGAGGCATGGAGAATCCTCTAGAAACAAATCTCATTCTTCCTTCTGTTGCGTATTGGATGACCTTGAAGTGGGCGAATTAGATCACCTTGTTGGAATCTTCAAAACTTAAGGGTGTTCATGAAGTTGGCGCCTTAGATAAGGCTTTAAAATCCTCTGAACTAAAACCTTGAAGGCTTGACCTTGGATGTCCACCTTCCTCCTTGTAATTCTTTTAGATTGCGCTTTAGATAGGGATCCTTCAAACTTCACATTGAAACTACTTGGGCACATTAGATCAACTTTTTGGAATCTCTAGAGTTTCCCCACATGAGGTCGCATTAGATAAGGCTTTGGAAGTCCTCTAGACTTGGCCTTGGAGACTTGACATGGGATAGGCGCATTGGATCAAGCATGGAGAATCCTCTGGATTTCGCTTTGGATAAGGATCCTTCAAACTTTACCTTGAAACTACTTGGGCGCACTAGATTAACTTTTTGGAATCTCTGGAGTTTCCCCACATGAGGTCGCATTAGATAAGGCTTTGGAAATCATCTAGACTTGGCCTTGGAGACTTGACATGGATAGGTGCATTGGATCAAGGATTGAAATCCTCATGCTTCTAGCGCATTAGATAGGCTTTTAAAATCTTCTTCGAACTAGATCCTTTTCAAGTCAAAAAAACCTCAAGACTCCTCCTTCTTTCTAGGTGGCACATCAGTTAAGGGATTGAAATCCTCAAGTTTCTCTTCAAAAATTTTAGATTTTGGGATCCATTCTTCTTCCTAGCGCATTGGTTGAGCTTTTCAAATCCTCTGACACTTATCATTTTTAATTTGCTCCAAGATTGGTTCTAAGACTTGTCCTTTCATTTTCGCACTAGTTCAAGGTATTGAAATCTTCATTTTTTCCTTCAAAACGATATTTTTGGTTTGGGCACAGTAGATCATTGATCGAAATCCTCATACTTTTTCGCATTAGATCAAGGATGTAGATGGGCGCATTGGTTCATCAAGTGGAAATCATCATCTTCAAGTGCCTTTTCCTTCGTGATTTTGCACCAAGATTTTGTGCCACTTGGACATCCAGTCGCACTAGATCAGTCTTTTGAATCCTCTGGAATTGTCAGGCATTTTTCAGGATTGCGCGAGTAAAGGTATATTGAAAAATATATTTAAGTATATGAGATAGGAACTTTAAATATTTAAGTATTTTTCAGGATTGCGCGAGTAAAGGTACTTTAAATATTTTTGAATATACCTTTCAGGATGTTTGAGATAGGTCCCGAATCCACCGGATTTAAGATGCAAAATATAGAAGTTGGAGGATTCACCAGATTTCAGACTTAGCCATTTTTTCAAGATTTTCAGGATTTCAGGCTCCAGACTTAGTCTTTTCAGGGTCTGAAACATTCTTCAGGAGTGATCTCAAAATTCATTATCTAAATGGGATTTGATCAAGATTCTTCACTACTGCAAGTTGATCTGCCTCTTAATCATGAACCAATGATCGTAGAAAGGGGAAATCACTACCGGATCGGCAGAGGAAGATACCTAGGACATCATTAAAATCTCATCGAAGACTCATTGAAAGCACAGAGCTCAAAAAAGAGGGGGGTCCCTATTCCTAATGGGGTGATGTGTGATTTGGTCACAACAAGTTCCTTCGGCCGTGGGGCTTAGTCCTAATCCTTGGGTACTTGACCTGTAGGGGGACTAGCCAAAAATCATCTATCTAAGGTTCTTGGGCTCTAAGAGGGAGCTGTACGATGGGTCTTCTTTGTGGAGAATCTATCTTGAGGGCTTTGGGTCTAGTTGGACGAGAGCATGACGACCTGGACTTTGATGGCACTGCTTGTACTATATAAAAGAAATCAATCCTATTAGTATAATGCTATTTGTAGACATAAGGGCATAATCTAGTAGTGAGCATGAGATGATAGAAGCTGAAGTAAATGCTGCGAGTAAAGAAGACTAAAGGGCGTGGGTTGTAATTCCTAGGTATCTTGAGTGTTTCCTTTGTAGTGAGCACTGTAACTATCACTATTAGCATGACTATTAGCATGACTATAACTATCACTATTAGCATGACTATTACATTACTATTACTATTACAATTCTTCACTATTACTATAACTATGACCTTGGTTTGTTGGTACGGGTGACTAAAACTAGAAAGTGTAATCCTTGGGAGAATTCCTGGGGGAAGGACTTCCTGGGGTCCTCTATGGGTGCATCGAAGCGTGGGGGTGTGTATGACCTGGGCATTGGGATGTGGCGTTCCTCAAGATTGCGTGGTGATGGGCCCTCCTTTACGGGATTACGTGGCGATGGGCCCTCCTTTATATGTGTTGCTTGATGGGATAATCTAAAGGCTATTTGGAGGTTGGTGTCATTTCTGTGCATGCGTACTGTGATGCTATCTTTTCTTTCCTCTACTCCCTATCCTATCTATCCTATCTATCGTGTGTATCCTTTGTATGCTATCATTTGTATCCTATCTATCCTATGCTATGTATGCAATGATTTCTTTCCTTTCTCTGCTATCCTATTGTATGCTATCCCATCCTATCCTTTCTCTCCTTTCTCTGCTTTCCTATCCTGCTATCCTATGCTATCTTATGCTATCCTATCTCTACTTTCCTTTCTTTCCTGGCTGAGTGGGATGTCTGATAGGGGTTGGGTTCTAGGTGTGGGCTTGTCAGTGTGGCGTTGTACTGTCTGTGTGTTGGTGACTATATGATGTGTGGGGGCTGGAGGATCCTCTTCTATGGAGAAGCCTATAGGTGGGTGTGCTGTAACGTAATGAGGTAGATATCAGCAGCGCCCAACTGCTAGTTTAGTATTTCTTTAGGCAACGGCAAGCTGTCATGAGAGTGTCGAAGTGGCATGGATTTGAGGGGAGATTGTAAAGGGGTGGCCCCCCTTTATCGTGCAACAGATAGGCGTGTGGACCACTGTTGGGCTATTTGGCTGTGATGCCCCGCCCTAGGCAACTAGCGGGGATTATCCCCCTAGAACGTAAGGTATATGCGCTGTTGGGCTGTAAGTATAGAAATAGTATGTGGTGGAGTGTCTATTTAATGAGAGTAAGTGGGTGGTTTGTGTGTGTGAGTTGGGTATGATGGTATTAGTATGAGTTGGGTGGGTTGTATTGGTTGTAGGTGGGTGGGTTGTGGGTTGGAGTGTCTATATCTCTACGTAACATGTGTCCTTGCCTCTATCTCTCCGTAAATGCCTCCTTGTTGGTAATGGTGATAGTAAAGGTATCTGCGATTTGGGCGTGGGGTAAGTATGGTTGTCCAATTGGTTGGTAATAGTGGTGTGGCCCCTTTCCTATTGTTGTGAGTAGTGGTAATGTGAATGGGTGGTAATAGTGAATAGTGGTGGCGGGGTACCCGAGTGAGTAATGGCATGAGTGGCCCTGATGAGAGACCCACCTTCTTTGGGGTCCTACAATAATAAAGGGGAGGGGGGGTGGTAGGTGGCGTGAAGGTTGGGGGTTGGCTCAATGGGGGCTTGGATTAGTGGTAATGAAAGTGGCTAGGCAATAGGCTTGGAGGATCCCATTCTGGGTAATCCTGCCGCTTTGGGCCTTCTTCCTTGCTTCTTTGCTTGTTTCATTGCTTGCTTCCTTCTTTCCTTCTGTCCTTCCTGGGTTCCTTGCTTCCTTCTTTTGGGCCTTCCTTATGAGCCCACCAGCCTGATTAGACTTTGATGGGTGAACCCGGGCACTTGTCTAATTGGACGTAATTGGCCTTTAATGATAGCACTTTAAGCGTAATTCCTCTATGTCTGCCTCCGTCCAATCTAATGGGATTCCTTGGCATTTTCTAGGGTTTGTCCTTAGGTGGAGTGAAATTTGGATTGGTGGATTCCTACCCTTATTCTAAACCCACTTGATTGATGGCCGGTGACCTAGTGGCCAACGAGGCCCCTTCCAAAGAAGGGGACCTCCAAGGAGGGCATGGAGGGTCAGTGACTAGGATAATAAATGGTTTTATAGGATGGTTTTATAATATGCAGGTAGGGCAGGACGATTGATTCATGGATCACCTATATGCGAATCAATCTATGGCATTACCATGGGGGGAGAAAGTGACTCATGAGATCAAACCCTCGCCCCCCTCTTTATCTCCCTCTCTATATATGGGGATGGGGGCCTAACTATTGCCCCCCCCCCCAACCCCACCACCCTATTTGCCTCGGGGGGGTGGCCGGGGTGGGTGGGTGGATGATAGTTGGAGGTAGATTAGTTGTTCCAGGTAGGCCCCTACTATTCTATGGGGTAGTTCTACTGGTACGACCCAGAATGAGATTGCCTCTGGTCGATCGTGACTAGAGATAGATGCAAGTAGAGATTGACTAAAGATTGATCGGCTATTCCCCTCTCCGGATGGATGCAGCTAATGCACCTGGTCGATCGATGGTTCACTTCAGATATGGATGGCTATGGGGGGAAATGGCTTAGACCTGGGTTGGCTGATGACCAAGAATGAACACCAATACCCACATGGCTATAGTGGTAGGGGGAGAGATGGACCAAAGATGTGCTTCTCTTCCCGCCTATCAGGGATCTATGGCCACTCCTGACTAGAAGATCAAAAACTCCCGAGCGAGGTGAGGTTGCGCACATTCCCATGCTCAAGAATTGGATTTTCTTCTTAAGGAAGCTACTTCCAGACTCTCATGTCTAGATATTCAACCAGGCTCAAGCACAAGCAGATATTATTCCCACCCCCCCGTAGCCAGCCAGAGTAGTTTCCCATATCCAGTCAGCATTCCACCAGTTTGAGAAGCATTCCTCATTCCTGGTCAGGCACCTACTAGCTATCTATAAACCATCTGATCGGTTTGAGAAGTGCCCCAACCATAGCTACAGTCACCAAGTAGGCATTTTGTTCTCACCCTGAGCCCACCCATCTAAGGTAGAGTTACCGTTACCGCCAACCAGGTCCTACCCCCTATGTGGTTTATAAAGGGGGAAAGCTTCAGGCCCTGTAGCTCACGAATGGGAGTTCTATTCACGCTAAGTAGCCAGGAGGGGGGATTTATATAGGACCGCCAACCGATGGCCCCTTCTATATCTATATTCTTCCTACCCCAAACTATGTCGTTTGCATTCCCTGAAGGGGAGGTTGAAGATCATGTGTCCCAAGTGGCGGGGTAATACAGGTCTTGGAACTGGTTGGCCATATTCTCTTGCTTGAGCTGGAGGAGGTGTTTGGATGAGAGATACGAAACTGAATTCTAGGCGAGGTGGCTAGGTCAATGGTGGAATTGGGAGCTTTCTGGGGTTTGGCACACAACTGAGGACTGCAAGCTGATAATCTCCCTTCTGTTTTCCCTTATCCTCCATCCCATCTGTCTGTGTAGCTGGATCTCCGTCTATCACGAAGTCACTTTCTACTACTCAGGGAGCCCCCGTTGTAGCCATTAGGCAATAATCAATACCCATGACCTTAACAATGTTCAGGTTATGGGCTTCCCCTCGGGATTGATCAGATTATGGGACTCTTCTAGAATCTTCACCCAACTTTTAGCCGTTATGATTCAGGTGGGTGGGTGGGAAACTATAAGGAAGGGAATTTCAGATATTGATGGTAAGTGGATGGGACGACTTGCATTTCATGCAGCCAAGGCCTTCCTAGCAAAAAGTAGCTAAGAGGGATATCGACAGCATGGAATGTGGTCTTATGAATGGCTGGTCCAACTTGCAATGGTAAGATCATGGTGCCTGCAGATCCCGGTCATCACAAGCTTTGATTATAAACCAATTTCTGACTAATTAATTGTGATTCTAGCCCTACTATAGGCTCAAGGAGCTCCACTGTGTAGATGAGTACCCGTTGTCGACTAACACATGCTTGATCTTGGGTCCGCCCAGCTCTGATAAATAGGGGTGGGGCCTCCGGTAGGTAAATCATCTTCCGACCGAGGAGATCACAAGAAGGGACTGATACTTGGCAGATTGAGGCCTGCAAGCAATCGGGATTGATGTTCGAAGGGACATTGACTTGTTGGAGTGCCTGCTTGAATTGCTGCCTATGAGCCCACCAGGTGGGAGGAATAGCCAACTATAGTCGGGGTTGGGTGGGAATAGAAGGTGGCCTGCCCGCCCATCCCTGCAACTTTCAATAATATCAAAGGAGGGGCAACAACTATAAACCTCCCGGGGGGAATTATAACTATATTGGGGGTTCTAGTTTTGCTTAGTTCTTCCTCGGCTAATGTTGGTGGGAGACTATAGTTGGGCTCCCACCCACCCCGGCTGCTAGTATGGTTAAGAGATAGAGGCAAGTTTTTTTGGCCCCCAGTCCCATCTATCCTCCCACCCCAGCTGTCGGCTGCTAATATGGTTTAGTTGGGGTACCTCACTCCTCGCAGTTGGTCGCCAATAGGAGGAAGGCTGCCATGAAGTGGATGGCTTATGTCAGATTCAGGCTTCACTAATGGGAGAGAGAACCCGAGCCGAGAGGCTAGAAACAATGAATTGAGGTTGACAAATGGATCGACTTCACTTATATACGGATTAACGTTGGGTTGGGCTGAACTTCAATAATAATAGGAAGGGCCCCAACTATATATATAGATATATATTACCCCCCACAATAATATATGCAGAGGGGCAGGTGGGAATAGATGCGAATAGTAGGGGGATGAAATGCAAGAGGCCATTGGTGGAGCCAGGTACGGACGAATGACTCATTACTAATAGGGAGGAGTGCAAGCCACTGGTCGATACTGGTCGATGCCAATTACTCATGACTGGGGTTGGGAGCCCCAGCTGCTAGTATAGTTATATATATTGCCCCGACTGCTAATAACAGAAGTTTGAGTGGGTGGGCCCCCTCTTTTTTATTATTGTGGGACGAGCATCGCGATTGAGGCCCTATTGTTTCACCATATTAGTAGCTATTTCTCACTCACTCTATTAGTTTCTACCATTCCATGATTCATCTTCAGGTTCAAAAGGTCATTGGTTCGAGGCACATCCACAATTAATATATTTGGGGGCTCCTGCCATTTCTCATTCAAACCTGGATAGGCAACTGCCTATGATCCGCTTCAAAATCGATATCCTTTTCCCCATTTCTAGCGGTTCCTGGTCAATGACTAATAATCATTCTTGCACATCAAACTTGAATTGGCTCTTATCCCTTAGGCGGTGAAATCTAGGCAAAGCCAACAGATAGAGATAGGTACGGGCTTTCAAGCACACTCGACTATAGGGAACTCTTTAGGGAGGAGGAATAGAGCCTATAGATAGTAGGGGATCCGCAGTAGGACTATTGGATCGAGATTGACTCCTCGGGCTCATTCCCAAGGCCTTCGAGGATATAGTAGGGGCCCACCCAGGAACTAAATTATAGGAAGGCTCGGTGGCCTCAGGAAAGGGGCCCCCCACTTGGGTGGTCATTTTGGTCAGGCCCCTGTGGCGTTATCCTATCCACAGGCACTCCTTCCTAGTTGCCTACTTCTAGGCTTGACTTGCACCTACAGGACCTACTGACCCACCCAGATACCTTTTTTCATATGAATGGCAATTCCTTGATTGAGCGAATCAAGCATCTCTTAAAGAAAGTAGAGCTCTTAGATCTCAATTCAATTGGATCAAACCCGATTCTAGTTGGGTGGGAAGGCAACAACTCCAGCCATCAATGAACAACCACCATATCTATGCAATGCCTAGTCGAATTAATGAATCATCTCGTTTCATTTGTCGGCTCAACCCATCGATGGGAATGGGACATACATGGACTCACTATTTGCAAGCAACTGATCTAGGTCCGATCAACTACTTCTTCCCACAATAGCTGATTCCCTTCGCACCCTTGGGTAGATTAATTATTCATTGATGCTGGTACAGCTATGACAATCAATGTTCCATACGTGATACGAGAAAGTACTTGGAAAATGGCATAATTTGAGTAGGGGATAGTAGGGGGTAGAAAAAGGGGTGGGGAGGCCATTCAACTAGAATTCCCTCCCACCATTAATATCAATTATCAATGGGGTAGGGATATTACCTATAGATGTGATAGCCATGGCATCAACAACTAACTAATTATCAACCAAGCTGAGGAGGTCTAACTATAAAGTGCCCACTTCGGAAAGTGGAGGCCTTCAATATGAGAGTAGATGGAGGCCTTTCCTCAAGTAGGGCTATCACGAATTGGCATGTGATAGCAATGGCATCAACTAACTAACTAAGCTAAGGAGGCTGATCAGAATAAGGTGACTCCAGACCATCACGCCCTACTATTCTATGGGGTAGAAACGGGCATCGGAGGTGAGATGACAGATGTACACTTCACGGGCATGCCTTGATCTAGCACATTGATTAAGGGTTGATATGGACTTAGCATCTTAGCAGAGTTCACCAGATTGCTAATATAGATATGGATTGAGCCAGATGTGATCCCCTCAGCTTGAGCTAGATCAATCGACTTAGACATTTCCAGCTCAACTATATCCACCCACCACTCTTCTATTCCCGGGAACCATATGATTCAAAACTCTAATTCCCTTCCCACCCAAACTATAGTTCTGGCAATAGATGGCCTGGGAATTTGAGTTGGGAGGGACTATTCCACTCAGAGCCCATTCCGGCTAAGGATTAGAACATCATGGCGTTGAAAGGCAACTAAAATCCCCTCCCTCGACCCCTCCCCTGGCCCCCCTATAGTTGTTGTTGTTGTTGGTGGGTGGGAAGCAACTTTTATTTGAAGGGGGCCCCCCACAATAATATATATTCCTGCCCTTCTAATATATTATTGCCCACACATGTTTCTTTAGGCCAACCCCCCATTTTCTTTAGGCAGGCCAACAACTGGGTGGAAGGAGATATGTTATGTATTCTATAGATTAGTTCTTGATGGTCAACCCCCAAGCCCTTGCCATTCTTTCTTGATAGCCAGCCCCTCCCCCTTGAAGCTGAGGCAATGTGTTGAGGGAATGTTACGTATACTAACGGCGGGCCCTCCTATCGGTGGGGGCTGAGGATCGAATGCTGGAAGGACATTCTCTCTTTCTCGCTGGTTAGAGCTAGTTGGAAGAGGAACATTCTTTCTTGTAAGCTGGTCCGGCCCCCCATATATTTTCTCTCCAGTCTGGCTGGACAACCGGCCATTCTTTATTTACAGTCTTGGCCGGACTAGCCGAACTGGCCAAACAACCAGCCATTCTTTCTTGCTGGCTATAAGGACAACTGACCCAACCCTAGAGATCATTTTATAGATGGTCCGGGGGTGGGTGGGAGGATATATATTGTGCCATATAGTTGTACCTCCCAAGAAAAAGGAAGGCCGGAGTGATACTGGCTCCCTTGACCTCCCCATGACATGGGGTTGCACCCCTTGGAGGTAGCCCAGGACAGCCCCTCTATCCTATACTTGGAGAGGGAGGATTAGTATCCTTGAAATTATATTAGATTATATACATAACATGCCCCCCACCCTTTAAGCTGGTCCAGCCGCACCCTCACCCCCTAGATATAGAGAGTGCCCTGCCCATCCCATATAGAGAAGAGATAGGGAGTGGTATAGATAGGGGGCCCTCGCGCTAATAGTTTTAGTTATATATGGCAGTCGGGAGTCTCATCTCAGTCAAAGTAAGTATCTAGTCTCAGTCGAGAGTTTCAGTTAGGAATGGACTGTATCACTATCACTATCACTGTCACTAGAGTATGGCATCACTATAGCCAATCTATATAGGAGCGGGAGAGAGCACCAATAAGCTGGAGGGGGAGGGCCTCCCACCCCATTTAGAGTTGGCAGTCTACAGTATAGACCCATCTCTATCTAGATGGTAGTATAGACCCATATCTATCTATATGGTGGTCCCATATCTATAGAGTATGGCGGTATAGACCCATATCTATCTATATGGCGGTATAAACTAGTAAGAGCAACATCCCAATCTCAAGAGCAACTGACCAATCTTGAGAGCAACTAACTAATCTGAAGAGCCACTGACCAATATGAACACTGCCATAGGTGATATATAGGCAATCTTCATAGCCACATCCCAATCTCAATAGCCACTACCCAATGTCAATAGCCACTGCCCAATCTTCCGAGCCACATCCCAAAGTCAATAGCCACTTACCACTCCTCAACATCCCAATCTAAAGAGCAACATCCTAATGTCAATAGCCACTACTCAATACTTCCTTAGGCGATATATAGGCAATCCTTAGATCCACCTCCCAATCTTATCTCAAAGAGGGACGACCAATCAAACTACAATTCCCACCCAACTCGAAACTATTGTTTCCCACCCACCTGTATAGTTGCCATTGACTGAGATGAATACGGACAACCAATCTTCCGAGTCACTGACCGAGATGAATACGGACAACGAATCTTCCAAGCCATTGACCAATCGTGTGTGGGTTATACCGAGGGTTCACCGCGTGTGTGGGGTTGGGTGGGGGGCTCTATGGGGATGGGTGGGGGGTTCTATTCCACCCACCCAGAACTACTGTTTCCCACCCACCCACTCGCTAATGTTCCTCGGGGTTGGGTGGGAGATATAGTTATATCGGTGCCTCCAATTATTGTGGGGGGTATAGTTGCCACATACAAGTCTGAATCGCCACATCTATTATATATGTAATACAACTTTCCTACATCAATAAAAGGTTGAGACAGATTCCCACACTGACTACATGTTTATATACTGACTACATATTCCTCCATTCCTACCAATGTTCACTCCATTCCCACCAATATTCACGGAATACTACCAACCTAGGAATGCCTCCTAGGAATGGAGTAAGGATGATATAGGAGGCATTCCTACCAACCTGACTCCTGAATGACCAACCGTTACTACCGACTACCAATGTTCATGAGCAACTACAAATGTTCACTACTGACTACTAACCTGACTCCATTCCTACCAACTTCATGGGGACACAACCAACATTCACTACCGACTACAAACATTCACTCATTCCTACTAATGTTCACTCACTTGTACCAACCTCAATACTCATGACCAATGTTCACTCATTCCTACGAATGTTCACTCATTCCTACGAGTGTTCACTCCCTCCTACAATCTTTCACGACCTCCTACAATCTTTCACTTCAGACAGAAGCTTTCACAATTATAGGTATGGGGTCACACAGATGAAGGCCCTTCCTTCCTACAGTTACGAATAGGAACTACATTTCGTTTCAACAAATAGATAGTAGGGGCCCCGGTTGCTAATATAGTTATAGTAGGGCAATGATGTAGGGATTGATTTCGGGAGAGATAGGGTTCAGATGAAGAGCATTTATGCACTATGAAGACTGCCCTACCTATATAGCTGAGCATCGTTATTCAATTAGTAATTGATATGAATCCGAAGGGCCACCTATAGCCGCACTCGACCGCTATCTCCGAGGGTTCTAGGTAAACCCTTGGCTATAGTGCCTGAACGAAGTGAATGGAGAGCATTAACCACCCACCCCTTCATCCTGTTTCCCTTTGTTCTTTACTATATTGAAGGGCAGGGCGCCAATTACTATATAGTTGGGGGCGGGTGGGTGGGAAATATAGGGGCTAGCTCTGCCGGGAGATTCTATACGTAACATGCCCCCCACTTAGAAATGAGGGTGGGTGGGAGGAGGAGAGTGTAATGGCTTGAACATGATCCATGTTACTCACACATCATCTCGGCTCGACCTATCCAAACTATCCCCTCTCCTCCTCCCACCCACCCCGATGCCAAGGGAGGTAGAAATGTTGCTGGGTGGGGGGCTAATGTTCCTCAGAGATAGTTGGTTGGTTCGAATCCCACCCACAAGCCTGCTAGCTCTTCAAAAGGGGGGCCTGCCCACCCCTCCCCCTAACATTGTGGAAAGCTTGGCTGAAAGAGCTATGGGGAGCATCCGGCCCACCTCGGGATATCGATTCAGAGCCAGCCGATCATTCCTTAGAGAAAGTAAGATGCGATGTAAACTGCTGCTGGTAGGTAGTTCCGAATGCAATATGATAAAAGTGGGCCCATCCATGGAAATAAGAAGTGCTGAGGAATTGCTTGAAATATCCCACTGCCTTCCCTTGACTGGCCAGCCACCCCTTGAGGAGTAGTTTGTTCCCAAGCCCATCTCCTTGAGAGGAGAGAGGCACCCACCCAAAGGAGTTGTTTATTCTCTCTCGAGCCATCGATATTAAAAAACTAGATCGAGAGATCAATGGGTCACTAGCCCAGGGTGGAAAGAAGGTCCCAAGGGTTGGCATCACATCTGAGAGATTACGACTTGCGGGTGGAGTGGAAGAGACAGAGACACTTCCCGGTTCCCATGCCGGGAAGCAACAGAACTAGCTTTATCATGCCCCCTATAGATAGTAGGCATTCCCCCTGGTGATTCACTCTTCTCTCTCCTAGGGGGCCACTATAGAGGATAGGGGGTTGATTTCCCAATGAACAAGTAAGAACTGCAACTATTATTACTATTCTTTCTCGGGGCGGGCCGCATCTAGTCGGTTCGAACCTACCTCATGCGTACAATCAGGATCTAGCATAGTCCAAGTAAAATCCTGGAGTCCGGAGTAAGCACCTACAACACTTGGCCATTCTTGTTGGTTGAATTCCTACATGAATCAATGCCTAATTCAATCGAATGACTACATCTTCTTCATCGGTGGGTGGGTGGTTTTATGGCCCCCCCAGGAGGTATATTATTATTTCTAAATACCTGAGAGAGATGTTACCTAATAAATGCCAGGTGTTGATGCGTCTTGAAATCTCAATTGCCATGGTTCCGCAGCATTGCTCCTATGCTCCTAGGAGCACTGGTAGAAAGGAGCATTGGCTGCCATGGCCTAGACGACATGATCTTATTCCTCTGCAACATTGTTCCTATGATCCTAAGTAACTAGTTGCACCATGTATAGATAGTGGGTTGCACCGTCCGAAGAGAAAGAAGCTGCCCCAGGGATATAGGCAAACTAGAATCAATGCCTTCCCTACCGCATCTAGTGGCAGATTGGTGTTGGATTTGGACTACTTATTGAATACGCCACCAATGTCAAAATGCCAATGACATCAATCTGAGAACTATAGTCATGTTAGTTAGTAACGTTAGTAATGTTCTATAGTGGCGTGAGTTATTTGCCACTTTCGGTTGGTTGGGATTCGATCCAGCCACAGGTTCCCCAATAATAGGCTACCTTGTTACGAGTCGACGATTGATCTCTATATTCCGTAAAGATCGATTTCAACTTAACCACCATTCTATTGTGGGTGGGAGGAGACAGCAAGGCAGGTGGCAAGAATTTAAAGCTCCCATCTTCCGCCCTATCTGCCTACCTCCGCTAATGGATATTGGTTTTTTTCCATCATCCACCTTAAAATATGGAGAGGAGGAACAGAGTGCAGTGAGCGCCTCCAGGTAGTGAACAACTAATCTTGAGGGGGAGGAAGTGCCATGAGCACCTCCTGGGCAGCAAACCCTCATCTTTACTTCGTGAAGAAGAGTGTCTCCCCAGGCCTTAAAAATTTTGTTTTTTCTTTGCCATAACCACATGTTAATACTAGGGGCCCATCATCCACCTAGTCAATATGAAGAGGAGTGTGGAACTAACCATTGACTTCATGGCCAAACCCTTCTTCCCGAGGAGAATAGCTATCCATCTTCTCCAAGGCCCCCCCACCCCCCTCTTCTATAGTTGTTTCAACCTTTCCCCTTATAGTTGTTGATGAAATCGTATCACGTATATAGATAGTGATGCCCCCCTCCCCCTAGAATAGCTAGTGGGTGGGCCACCCCCTCCACCTCCTTAACAATTATAATGTGAGAAGAATCTGGACATTGATTGCCTAAGCTCCATTCGTTTCTTGTCCGAGTCGAGTGTTGTCATGAAGACTAAAAAGACTACTACTATAATCTACCATCTCATCTACTAAACTACCATCTAATCTAACCCAGCGGGGTGGAGCTCCGATGTCAATTTGCCCTATTCACAGTGGGGCATATAGAATACAGAGAGAGTTCCGGGCCCCTGGGTGGGGGGGATTTAATGGCTTAGTAGTTATCTTAGGGCAACTATAGGATGGGCAGTTCTGGTTCCGATCTCTTGTTTTTGCCAACTGACCAGTCCAAAAACTCAACTATAGGACTAGCTAGTCTGGTCACAACACCTATAGTTAACATCACTGGGTACCTTCAAAATAGTTGGTGACTGAAAGGTAAGGCAAACTATAGAAGTGATTGCAATGATAGGAAAGGGCCGTAGCAATAATAGAAAAGAGGGGTAGGGAACAACAATTATCTGGAGGGGTGAACCCCTGGGTTCAAGTTGGGCGGGGTTCAGGTTCCGTTGGGTTTGCCTCCTGCGTTGGAGTCACTATAGTGCTAGTTCAACTATAGGACGTCCAGTCCGCCCTACCATTCCCCCCACCCCGAGGCGGGTCCCTCCTACGTTGGAGTGACTATAGTGCTAGTTTAACTATAGGATAGGACATCCGGTCTCTAGTTCTGGCCTAAGGCATCTGGACCTATTGAAGAGTTCCCCTAGTTCTTGTCCTTCCATTCCCAATTATTGAAGAGAAGCCAGCTTTCACCCACCCACTCGCGTGTGGGGATGGGTGGGGGGTTAAGGCTCCCACCCACCCTAGGAATTTTAGGGGGCTCCTTCCATCGCAATAATATATTTGAGGGGTAGATCTGCCCTTAGGCCTTTCCATCATCAGTAGGGCAACTATAGTTAGGTCGAGTAGGTTCCGGCTTGACCTGAAGGGTAGGTTCCAGCTTCACCTTTCGGGGTAGGTGCTAGTGTCATTTTGAGGGTCTGTTGGCAGCATTTGGGTGGAGTTTCTGGTTGCAGCATCCATCCAAGAAAGCCAGCCTATAGTTCAACTCTTTTTTAGGATAGGTGGGTGGGAGGATATAGTTGCCCTAAGTAGCTTTCCCTACTAATTTCTAATTGGTAATTAGCCTCACCCACTGTAGCTTCTTTCCCTGCCTCCCTGCCACTGTCCATCCTAAACTTCTATTTTGTTTGGCCAGCCAAGAGAAAATATTCTATGACTGATGACTACAACAATTCTTAGTAGGATGGGGTGAAATAGTAGGCTCCTGTTATGATCCAAATCCCCATCCCACCCTGCACGACCTGCCTCCTCATTAATTAGGGAATTCTTGATCTATCGATTAGACTATACCCCCCACCCATCCCCACACATGTTGGAGCCTACCTCCTTCACCCGGATGGCCCTAACTAACTAACTTTCAGGACGGGGCAACTAATGAAAGCATGCTCAACTAGAATGATAGGTAGATAGGGCCTCCCACCCACCCCAGCCCAACCTTCATCCTCCCACCCATCTCAGGCAATATAGTCTCCCACCCACCCCTAATTATTATGGGGGGCATACGCTGGGTGGGGGGCCCTCCCGGGGGGGTAGATTAATTGTTGCTGGGTGGGGGGTTATTTTTCCTCGGCTTAAACCACCCACCCACCCCTAATTATTATGGGGGGCATACGCTGGGTGGGGGGGCCCTCCCGAGGGGGTAGATTAATTGTTGCTGGGTGGGGGGTTATTTTTCCTCGGCTTAAACCACCCACCCACCCCAGGGAGCAATGATAGTGCCTCCCACCCACCCCAACTATAGATAGTTCAGGATAGAAGCTTAATTGGGTGGGAGGGAATAGTATAGGAAAGGGTGGGGGGGAGTTAGAATATTCTAGATGCCCGTCACTTTCCACCCACCCAGGTGGGGGGTTATACGGGGGGGAATGGCATGTTACATATAGAATCTAGTTCTACCACAACCTATAGCAATCGGTTTCGCGCCCCTACAGTTCCCACCCAGGGTGGGTGGATATAGTTGTCCCTACGGGCAGTGGAGAATTTTGCAAAATAGCGGCAACTTTTGGGGTGGGTGTAATAGCTAGAATGGAGGAAAGCATCATGTGTGGGGATGGGGCGTGGGGGGTTATGTTGTATTGGGAGTCATTGTTACTAGTGTGGATGTTGGCCACCACTTGACTGCAGGGGCTCCTTCTTCCCATTCCAGGGGTGAGGTTCTATCGAGAGAAGAGAGATTAAGCAGATTGGCTTCACCCCGGGGGTTGATCTCATGAAGTCGGTCGGTTGATTCCAGGTTGGTCCACAGCAATAGTCGGTTGGTCCACCCTACCATAATACATCATGATAGATAATGTACCTACCACATTGTGACAGATCAGATCCACATTGAGATATTCACCCTGGCTATATGGATATGGCGTGCCCACCTTGGCTATATAGTAGATATGGTGTGCCCACCCTGGCTATATGGATATGGTGTGATAGATGTCAGTTGAGTCCCTCTCCCCATAGATCTAGAGGGGGTCAAATATATGGATAGGGCCATCCATCACACATCATCCATCTCTATTCTCTATTTCTATACGTGATACAACTAATGACTGATATCACGACACGAATAGATGGATGATTGATGATGCTCTCCCACCCATATCATATAAACTGGAAAGGACTACTGGAAGGACAATACTCCCCCTCCCCAGATAGATTCTAGGGCACCATAGATAGTGAAGGGGGCAGGGAGCCCTATCCCTATAGACCCGACACTAGGAATTGGCAAAAACTAAACTATAGTTCACTTCCCACCCAAAACCAAACTAAACCAATAATAAACTATATTAGCAGCTGGAGGGGGCCAAGGGCATCATGAGGTTTGAGATGGTTCCTTTCTCTATGAGAATTGAGTCCTTTCTTTATAACCCTAGTCAGAGAATACGTATATTCCACGGCACAAAATAGGAGATGCTAGCACCAACAACTATGGAAAGGGGGGATCAGAACCAGTGAATCGACTGTTTCTAGATTGATACTGAGATGCATGCCACCTCGACCTAGGGGTAGGTGGGAGGATATAGAGGTATGGGGAACCAACGATTGGTTCTATCTCTATACAACTATGGAAAGGGGGGGTCTCATCTTGATATGCAAAACTGAACATCTCACTTGAGTTCTCTTTTCTAACTAGAGTCAATGAGCAACTATAATTTGGGACAGGGCCGCCACATCTGATCCATAGACCCACCTTCTATTAGAAATGTGCCAGTGTAGAAATGAATTATTGAAAGTAGGGTGGTCGATAAGATTGTCTCAGTTAGTTCATCGCCGACTGACTTGATTAAAAACTGGGTGAGTTCATTGTGAAATGCCAATTCAATGCCTATATAGGGGAAGGCCGTAGGGGACCTGGCTGATTCAGGTGGGTGGGAAACTCTAGTTCCAGGGTGACCTTTTCTCAATCGCCCCCCTTTCTATCTCTTAGAAGTGGAGTTCCAGCTATCTCTTGGCTGGCATAAAGGTTGAGCTCTCTAACGAGGAGTGGCCATTTTGGAGAGCTGCCATCGGTAGATACCAGGCAAAAGTCATGATAACAGGGCAACTCTAGATTGTTCTGTCCTAAGAACGTGCTTCATCAACAAGAGGATTTATCTATGGCCAAGAGGAGGAGAATATAGGATCAATAGGGCTGTTGGTCCTCTGGTTGAGCTTTAATGGTCAAGTCTACTACTCGAGACAACACTCCTGGGTGGCCCTTCCTTCTTATATTGAATAGATTTTGCTCGTCATTTCATTTTCGACATTTGACCATCAATAGGAAGCCATAAGTATTTTAGCATTGGGCATGTTACCAGGTTCTCTATCTACAGATGTAGGCATTGAATGAACCTTTCTCGCATTGAATCATATGATGTGAGCCGAGTAGTCTGCAGGCTTGAGAACATCGAACCTGGGTGCAAATTGAGCAGCTATTGGTTGAGTGGTCTCATACACGTATCAATGAGTTTAGGCATGCCTCCCCCTCTCTCCGCTCAATTGAAACGGTTGAGCATGGCTCAAACCATTCCCCTAATCTTTAGTCCATCATGCACTCACCTAATAGAATGTTATATGCCCTGGTATCGGATGGAAGAAGCTCTCGAACAACCCATTCATGGATCGAAAGATAAGGAACGTTGTTTCTCCCACTCTAGAGTGTAGTATCTCCCCCTCCCTCTCAAAGGAATGGTATTGGTACAAAGAAGAAATATTTCTCTTGATTGAGGTCTCTAGCTCTCATTCGATGGTGGGAGAAACGGTAGCAACAGCTCGTTGGATCCTTCCACCCAGGCAGATATCTCGACCTGTGGAATGACTCACTAAAGTGGGGGGCCCACCCATCCTGCTCTATATCTGGGGGTAAGATTGCCCATAGAATAGTAGGGACCCCCGAGAATCATAGTTAGACCTCCCACCCACCACTAGAATTCCCCCCCCTCCCCCCGAATTCTAGTTGTTCCGGGCCCCTTTCTAGAGTAGGGGTGCTAACCCCCCGACAAGACTATCCTAGTCCGGACCAACCCTATGTCATGGACCCAAGCCTATTACCCCTGCCCACCCACCTGTCAAGTCATCGATTACACCTGGCAAGTCAAGTCTTGAATCCATAACATCTTCCATGAAGCCCCCTTACCGCCTTTATGGCCCAACTCCCTCTCCTGCTCGTTAGTCACTCAATCATGAAGGCCTGGGCCTAGCTGGTTTCATGCCTATCCAATTGGGCCTAGAGGTTATGTTCCCCCTACCTCACCTCGAGGATGGTGCGAAGAATCCACCCCCGCCTGAGGCGGGGGGGTCCTCTCCCATTGGTCTGATCAGTCATCAGTCATATCGCGTGAATAGAGGGATGGATGTCCAATGGATGATGCGGTGGTGAATGAGACCAATCATCTATCCCCAGACCAATCATCAATCATATCCTCTATTATATCTCTGGTGTTCTGATGTCTTTTCAGTGTTCTAATCATTAGCATCTATCATCACATGTTCTACGCCCTCAGGGACTCCGGCATGACCTAGTAGATCATCCCGATCAACCGTCTGAACCTCTGTCCCTGGTCGACAAAGACTCTGATCTGTTTGGGCATCCCTGATGGTAGTGGGTACCTTTTATATATTCCTCTGTTACTTGTTCCTTAATGGGCATGAATATTTTTTAGGGAATCATTGGTGTTCCACAAGTGAGTTGGGGCCAAATAACCTAGCTTAGAATATCCTCTTTGCTCTGCTATAATTACCCCCCACCCGGGATCTATAACTCCTGAACGGTAGCCCTCCCTGCACCTATGTGGTTGAATCTTTCACCAGCTAGTAACATCATGGGTTCATCGATATGAACTATTCCCTCCCACCTGGGATCTATCTCATTTCCCATTTCGGGCACATATCATTCAGTTACAGTGATCAGTTTGCGTTGTGGTGATGACCCCAGCAGAGGCATCGATTCAGATGCCAGAATGGAGGAATACACTGATCGTACTATTGATTCATTAATGCCCTATATGCTAGCTATCGGTTGATCCGTTCGATTACCATCCAACACTCCTTTATCTCCTCCCACCCACTCTTGATTGCTCTGATCCTAAAATGGTTTTATAGTCTATTCCATCTCCTACTGGCGAGCTTGGTTGATCCTTTGGCCTATCCATCATGGTTGGGCCTTCCTCTCTTTCCTTCTGGTACCAATCCATCGCATGAACTACTCTGATCAGATAGGCGGGCACGACATTCATTTGTCTCTATTTCAAGATAATCCACCCACCCACCCTGATTAGAACTATATTGCCCCCAAGAAATAGAAGTTAGCATATAGTTGGCATCATTGAACCAGAATAATGCATGCACGGGACTACTATCAACCCCGTAGGGGAGAGGGGTGGGGGGCCCTGACCAGACATATTTTCTTGAAGGTTAACTGGCCCCTCCCCCTAACATTCTTAACGGCAGGCCCCCCACAATAATATAAAAGAGGGGGGCCCACAGGAGAGTTAGTGATATCAGTGTTGGTTGTCACCAGTTGAGTCATATCACATATCCATCCAAGTCTATTACGTATGTAGGGCGAGGCGACTCAACTGATTTCAACAACCCCTATATATCAACTATATGCCACACCTGGGGTGGGTCATTCAAATTAACAACTGACCTAGGGCAACTATATAAAAAGGGCGTGATCAGGGGTTGGGGACCTAATTCTAACGAGAGAGTGTGGAGAAGAGCATCAGCTATTCAGCTGGTTAGACTAGAGAGAAGAGATTGATTGAGCTATTAGAAACTAGTCACACTGGATCTGCTACACCCATCTCCCCTCCATCCACCCCATCTATCCCCCATCCATTGGGTATAGGTTGAGGGGTAGGGGTACTCGATCCATAGACTAGACTACCGGATGGATTTCTCTATCTCAGGGAATTTGAGCTGATAGATCAAAGGTTGGCCAGAAGGATTTATGTATCTCAGGTAGGGACAAAGGGCACTCTCCAGATATATAGGGGAGGGGCCTTTCATATTGACTCCCCACTATGGGGATGGGTGGGGGGTTAAAGCGGTAGTTGTCACTTCTCCCGCCCCATCGCTGAGAAGGATAGATAGAGATAGGCGATCAATTGATTATGATTCACTAGAGAAAATGGTAGTTTAGGGCTAGGTGCTCGACCGATAGGAAACTCGTCTGGTAGGGAGAAAAACTCACCTCAGGTCAAGGAGTAGGAAGAGGCTGAGGGGACTAGGTCTATAGTTATTCCTCAGTCGAGTCAAGCCAACACCTGGGCCCCCAAGCCTATGCCCCCCACCCAACCCCCGCTGAGCCATAGCCCTATACTAGTAGTCGGGGGGCAACAACTTTGGGGTGGGTGGGTGGGAGGCAATAGTTGGGGGGCGGAAAGGTAGGTGAGGTAGATGCCATTGGGTGGGGATTCGATCTAGCCAACTATTAGATTGGGTGGCTACATTGTTTTGGCCATGTCTCCCGCCCCCCTATTCTAGCAAGCTGATTAATCAAGAGGTATAATAGTTGGCTGGATTGAATTGGAAGGCTGGATCGAATCAGAAGTGAACCCCTCCCTACTCGCCACCACTATATCTTTTTGTATCTCCTTCCTTCCTGGGTATATCTTTTTGTATCTCCTTCCTAGGTAGGGTGCTGCTTCCTATGCTCCTTCCTGGGTAGGGTGGGCTGAGCAGCTATACTTAGTGGGTGGCGTTCTATCATCTCTAGTTGGGCATGCTACTATAGTAGGGGCAGCAACCAACTACCAACTAGTTGGGCATGCTACTATAGTAGGGTAGGATAGGGTTATTTGCAACCAACTAGTTGTTGGGTAGTTGCATTCTATCATCTCTAGTTGGGCGTGCTACTATAGTAGGGGCGGCAACTAGTTGGGTAGTTGATCTAAGCATCGATCGAGAATATTTGCCGATCGATCAATAAATATCCGCCTAAAGATTCAATATCTTCCGATCATATTACGTATATAATCTACCCCCAGCTGCCTCCTCATGAGTGGAGGAGTTCCACACGATGGTCAGTAATGAATCTTGCTCTAGATTACTCATTATAGGAACCAACCTTACTATACTGAGTCACCTTGCTCTCGTACTTCCTACTAGGCTGCCATATGGAAGCTAACTATAGTGGGTGGGTGGAGAGGGTATTGGCTCCCCTCCTCCAGTCGTTCGAGTCTACTCAGTAGTTACTCGAGTGACTGGAGATAGTGGAGGGATGGGTAGCTCAAGCTAGTTCACCATCTAGGGATATCACTCTTGAGGTGTAGCTATTCGAGCTCACTGGATCTTCTAGCAGGAGATAGCTCCTCGAGCTCATACCGGATGCAACACTACATCCGCGGCAGAGCTAACCTACTACAAGTAGGATATGGACAGTCTTCAAGTAGGACATGGAGAGGAGGTAGTTTGGGGTGGGGGCCTTCCGGTTAACCATCAATGAGAAAAGGGCCGAGGGGGCCATGTTACGTATAGAACCCGAGCTACTAGGTTGCCCCAAATTCAGTCTGAGCTATACGGAAAGAAGGAGGGGCGGGTGGAAGTTTCTGCTGGCCCCAGGAACTTTCGAACTAGGAATCAACAAACGACTCATTCTATAATCGCGCTCTCTCTATAATTGACCAACAAGGAAAAAACTAAATCATGGCACAAAATGTTCACCCTTATTTGAGAACAGCTAGGGGAAAGAAGCAAGAAATCAAAGATATTGAGGCTTCTATTTGGCATCCTAGCTGTGGTATTGGGTTTTATGATTGGAGATATTATCTGTCAGTATTTGGAATAGCTTGGGAATGATCCGACTCCTCCCACACTGCCACCTAAGGGTGTTTGGAGTCGGTGGCCTAATCTTTTCTTTGCGCTATATTGGATAGTGGGTCTATTTTGATCATTTTTAGTTGGTTTGTTGGCTAATCCTATTGCTCCCCAAGGGTTCAAGGTAAACCCTCAGGTGAAAGGTGGGATGGAATATCCACTGTAGGAGATGGGTTCTCAACTCTTAACCTGGAAGCTTGTCTAGAACAAAATCCTATTGGTTCGAAGATAGTGGGGGGAGCAGCAGCTTCCTTGCAGCCTCCACTGGAGGGCACAAGCTCAATTGTGACTGGAACGATTGAAAATGAAATGACTTTGATTGCGATTGAAACCAATTCGGGATTTGATCCTGCGACGCTTAGTGCTATTTTAGTGGATGAGATAGTGAAGAGGGCAGATGGGTTCAATAGACAAGAACAACAGGAGAGCCTGGAATTTTGGCACTCTATTTTGGAGGTGGGCAGAACTATATGGTTCAAGTACTCCAGAGGGGGGATGATCTCATCACCCCCCTTCGGCATCTACTCCAGTCAAGGTGGAGAGGGGGGTTCCTTCTAATATTAGGTTGCCACATTCTGGGAATACTCAGCCTCCTGGCGGGGTGATGTGTGGATCCCTGCCCTCTACACGGCCTGGCTTAGCACCACTACTTGATGAAGTGGGCGGTGCTTCCGACGGCTCCCTCCCTGGTAGTAATCCTGGGGGATCCTCCGCTATTGTCAAGAAATAGATAGAGGGTGGTAAGGTGCACAATGAAACATAGGCCGGGGCATGAGAATAAGGGTGGGTGGGTGGATGAAATTGGGAGCCAGAATCTTCAAATATGGTTGCTGAAGCAGGTGCCCGTTCAATCGATATCGAGATGAGGGATGGGGGAAGTGGAAGAAATCCTGGAGAGAAGGAGCATTTTTTCATCATTGGTCTATTTCACATGGAACATGAATGTCGCTGCTACGTAACTCTAGATGTATGCGTTGCTTGTATCTTAAGGATTTTCAAATGTAAACAGCATAGGATACACAAAGTCTACCCACCTTCTATGTTCGGTGGATTCCACTATTATGTCAAAGTCCATGCAGAGACTATGTGGAGGAGGTGAGAAATTGTGAGTCGAGTGCGTTCCTTATTCCCTAAGTTTGCAGATCACAATTGAGATATTGTTGTTCAATTCTATCGTAGATGGGAGTAAATGAAAATGAAAATAGAAATGGCGATGTCTCATAGAAAACATGATGGTAGTTTGGGGAATGACTTCTCTTATAAATATCCCATTAGGGGGCCACCCCCCCATCAGGATATAGTGCTAATTACTAGCTCATCAAAGGAACTCACACTAAGCATTCTACCGGATAATGATAGGGTAGTCCGGCATTCAGGTAATATGAAAGAAGGGGCCCGAAGCATATTTGTAGCCAGGGGGCGGGGATCCAGTTGTTTATGTTTTTATTTTACACCCTCCAGTTATAGATTCATAGTGAGTAGATTCACTCATAGCTGCATAGAAAGTAGCGTAGGTGACAGAGTAAGCAGAGTCTTCGGTTGGGGCAGAGGCTAGGGCAAAGGCATTTAGAGGGACGACAGAGTTAGTGGATCTACCATCAGTTGTGGAAGCATAGGTGCAAATGGCAGCAGATACAAAGGCATAACCCTATAGTAGGGGTTGCCCCGGCCTGGAACCGCCGTACAATAGAGGCAGGCAATTGACCAAGTGGATCCAAAGTCTATTTGAGATCGAGACCCATAAGCAATTTCTCCTCCCCCCACCCTGGTTTACCAGATCCCATTGATTTAGTTGACTCAGTTAAATCTCCAGTAGCAGTTCCAAAACCACTAGTTCTAGATCGAGATCAAGTTTATCCGGTTCTAGGCACAGAGCCAATTGATTAACCACCTTTGGAAGTAAAGGCAGCATCTGAGCAAGGAGCAGAAGTAGAGGTAACTTCGTCCGATAACCATAAGGCAGGCATAAGAGATCATCAAGGTGGAAGGTGGGATAAGGGCGGTCAAACTAGCCAATCATATAGCACCGCCCTATATCGATATGGGAGTTCACGCCGAATCAAAATAGTGTAGTACGTGCAAGGTCCTAGATCTCACAAGGTACAGAGAATTTCCACCTTTACATTTATGCCGTTGGGGTAGAGCCCTCTCCATTTCTATAGGGCATTCGTTCCCCTATAGAAACAGAGGGGCAGTAGTAAAGCCCCTAGTTTTATAGGGGCCTCGTGGACTTAGTTGATCTTTATCCAGTACCAAAGACAATTATTTCTGTTCTAGATGCATATGTGGTTGCTCGAGCAACTATAGCCACTAGTTTGAGCAATTAATCCATTAGGGCAAAGGCTTCGGTAGCATAGCCTGTTCGAGAGCTAGTAGAAGCAAGGCAACGGTTAGATCCATTCCAAAACTAGTGATAGATTTAGCTCCATATCCATAGCCCATTGGTAGATCCATTTTAAGATCAACATTGAGACCCAGTAGCGATCCGGTTCCAGGGCTAGTTTACCTCATTGAAGCCCTTACCTTCCTCCCACCCAGGTGGGGGGTATAGTTGCAGAGTTGACCCAGTTTTGTTAGGTGAACTAGTTTACCTAGTTAAAGCTCTAGCTCCTTAGCCTACAGATCTAGTTCCAGTAGCAGATCAACTATATTGTGGAGTCCTTGGTAATAGAGTGATTAGCCAAGGTGGAAACACCACAATATAGTTGAATAACCAGTTGATCCAGTCGAATAACCCGTTCCAGGGTGATGGGATAGATAGGGTCCCATTTAGATCCATATCTATATCCACTAGCATAATCCAGTAGCATCCCTTCTGGATTGATATCTTGTAGTAGAACCCATTCCAGGACCTTAGCCCATTCCAGATCCTCTAGCTGCATTGTCCATTCGAGCAAGCCTATAATTGGCCTATAGCCATCCATTTTGAGGTGGTAGATAGAGAGCATAGAGCCAAGCTTTCAATAAGTTAATAGTTCCATTGGGTAAAGCCTAAAGGGATAGCCCATAGTCGACTAGCCACTATGAGTTGATACAGTTGATCCTGAACCAATTCATCTCGATCCAATCAAATAACCAAAAGCAGTATATGATCCCACAAAGGCAAGGGTTGCAGAACCTCGCCATTATAGTTTCGGGGGTTTCAGATTATCCAACATAGTAGTAAGTAGTGCCAGCAAGGGTGGGAGGGAGGAGATAGTTGTGGGAGATTGATATCCAGGGTTAGATGTAGATACAAATTAAGTAACTTCGGGGTGGGTGGGAGGACTCAAATTGCAAGGGCCCTATCTTCCTTAGTTGGTACCTGCGGCAGGGGCAAAGCTGGTTACATATCCAATTCTAGTTTCAATTTATCCAGTATTAGCCAAAGAAGCATCCCAACTATAGTTGCATCCTCACAAGTTTGAGAGCCAGAACTATACGCGGATACATATCCACCAATGCAAGCATCTCTTCCTATCCCAGCTTCTTTCCTTGTATCCCTTATAGATGGAAATCCTCCAGATTGCCAAACAAACAACTAATCTACTGGGGTAAATCCTTTGGAAAAGCTATAACTGGGTGCTTCAGGGCCCCCACTATTCCCACCCACCCAGTAAGGCCCTATCCATTTATTACACACACGCATATTTGAAATCCCACCCCAACTATAGTTGGCGATTCGTAGCAAATGCAGTGCTAAAGACTATTCATCGCGTAGGCATAAGATCTAGTGGCCAATCCAAATCCATATCCTCCAGTTGCGGAGCCAATTATAGAGCCTACTCCTATAGCAACTGGTGGAGACCCTACTATCCCCCTTAGAGAGTTTGGCTAAGAGAGCAACGGGAAGCAAAGCCTTGGAGTGATTAAAGCAATGCGATGATCGATGGATACCTTCAGTTTTTAGTATAGTTAAAGTAGCAGATCCTCTAGGGAAACTTGTAATCTGAATGGAGATTATGGTTCAGATCTAGAGCTAGGAGTAAGCATAAAAGACAAAGTAAGAGGCTTCAGAGATAGTGGGGGAAGCAATGATGGCATAGACGGAGCCAAAGCCAATTCTGAGGGCAGTAGAGCCCTATAGTTTCTTTAGGCCAGTTGTTTACTTTAAACCAGTGCATAATCATGGACCGGAACTAGTACCCATTGATGATGCAAGTGATTCAAACCCCATTGAACGCCCCCTGTAGTTTCTTTAGGTGGGTTCACTACAAATTGATCTAGTAGTTGCATTTGAACCCATTGAAGCAACATCTGGGCTAGTTCGAGTGCTAATTCTATATTCTCTTCTAATTGCGGATTGAGTTGTTTCATATCCAGATTTCGTGTCAGTTGACCCGAACCCATCCCCCTCTTTCTATAGTTGTAGAGGCATAGGCCATAGAGCCTATTTCATCATTTTGATATCTAGCAATAGAGCCGGGACCATATTCAATTTGAGATTGAGTAGTAGATCCTTCAGTTGGAGTTTGAGCAGTTAAAGATTGAAACCCAGAAGTAGAGTCATAGATGGGAATAGAAACAAGGGTAGCTGGAGCAGGGAAGGAAGCATAAACTCACACACTCGAAAAAGATGCAACTAGAAAAGCCCCGCACCCCCTTTCTATAGTTGTAATTGATACGTGTTCCACGGTTTTTTTTATTGCACAACAAAGCCCAATACCCAAAGCCAAAGCCCACATGCTACACCTAAACCAACTACCTTCCACCTGTCACCACAATGTTGCAATTTGAAATGAACCTAATCGCTCCCCAATGCCGCATACTAACCGATCTTGATGCGCATCTCTCACTTCCACCATCGATCATCACCATTCAGACAACAAAATTGCCCTCTCAAACATCATTACATCCACAAAGCAAGAACCACCATGTCTCTTGTCCCAACCATTGACTGCAATTGGACGTCATATACGTCATTTCGTGCCATCAATCTCTAGGGTGGGTGGAAAGTGACCTAGAATTAGTCATCATAGTAAGGGCTAGATTCTATACGTAACACTATCGAGCCCCTCCCACCCACCCAACTAAAATAAACAATATTAGCAGCAATGGGCCACCCGGTGCCATAAGAAGAATTAGTCTAGTTTATTGGGTGGGAGGGCGTAACATGCCAACTATCAATTGCCAATAAAACTAAAGAGGCAGATCTAAGAATCGATCAAAATAGCCTAGATCGATATGTAATATCAGGTGATCTCACTCAATATCTACCAATCAAGATTCAATATCCACCGATCATATTATGTATATAATCCGGCCCCAACCAATAAAGACCTCCCACCCACCCCCCCTCTATAGTTCATCTACTGACTAGAATTCCTAACCCGTCCTGATGAAGGGCAACTTGAGTCCGGGGCTTTAGTCCTCCCACCCACCCCAGGAATAGAAGGTGCCTGACATTTGGGAACTATAGGGTTCCCAGCGGTAGGGCCAGATTCTATACGTAACATGCCTCCCCACTATAGAGGATAGGGCCCCCTACTATCTATCACGATTGGGAAGGAGAGGTTATAAAGGCTTTTCTTGTTGTGGTTGCTTCAGGTGCACTGAGGTTATGTGGCTACCTTAGAATAGCTAGATAGGTCCCACCCACCCAACATGGCATCAGCCTGCTAGAGGTTGCAGGTGGGAGTTATAGGAAAGGGTGGGAGCCCCCTCGGGAGGCAGGGGTGGTGAATTAATTAGCTTGCTAGCCCTCACAAATAGTAGGGGGTGGGAGGTCATTCTAGCTTATTCTAGTAGGTGTATTAATTCACTGATGTTTTGATTATTCTAGTAAGTTGATGCCATGTTGGGAGGCCCCTACTATTCTAAGTGGAAGTTCTATTGTTGATGGCTCCAGATGGGAGGAGGAAGCGCTCTAGTTCCTAATCCACCATGGATTGGAATGATACCCTGACAATTAGAGAGGGGCCCTATAGATAGTAGGGCGCTTCAGGGGTAGCGGATTGAAGAGATCTCGTTCGTGATCCATGGATCCCTGAGGAAATCATGTTCTGATGGGCACCCCTTCTCCATTATTGGTTGATGCATTTCTAACTACCCCAAATAAAGAGTGGGGGTTGGGTCGAGTCTATTGCTCCTTCCTTCCTATAGTTGATGGGTTCGAGGGCTTAAAATTCAAAGTGGCAGGGCTATAGAAAGGGTCTATGGGGGAAGCGAAGCATTCACTCTCCAAAGGCGGAGCTCTCGGAACCCCCTCTGAATGAGAAGGGGCAAGCCTTTTGATGAGAAATGATCAGTCAGGTTCTTCTCTGACAAACTATACCTTGATCACGAAACTAGCATGATGCATCCAGTCCCTTCCTATTCGTTTGAATAGCTGATCCATATGATACAGTGTGGGTGGGAAGGCCCTTCTTTTGGATGTGGAAGAATACTAGTACTCGACCTTATAAAGTTTGAGAGGAGGGGGAGTGAATTGCGATCTATAGACCTAAGACCAGCGAGCGCCCACTACTTACTGATCAATAGGTAGCTAAAGAGGGACAAAACTTATCTATGGATGGGATGGCTTTGGTCGTTCAAATGTCTAGTTCCCCCGCCCCTACTCTATAATGGCCTCTGAGAATTAGAATTCCTCTCTCGGTCGAGCCATATAGATAGTAGGGTCCCCACCCCTTTCTATAGTTAAGAGAGAGTAGGCCTTTTGAATGTCTTCTCCTTTTCCAAATAAAGTTCTTCTTCCTCTGGGTGGGAGCAGAACCAGAGCAATCATGAGAGCGTACTGAACTACTCTGGCCTAAGCTACAGAATCAACCTGTTCCACACAGGAGCAACGCCTGGAGCAACACCCCCGGGAAGAGGACCATTTTAGTATCGGTGTATCTGGTTTCTCAAAAGTCTCTCTCAGGCGGAGTGATGCCTATTTATTTCTTTGCTTTGGAGGGAGGTAAGAATAATAAGAAGTAGGAAATGATGCTTCTTTACTATTTTCTTCTTAATAGCCCCGGGCCCGGTTCCTTCGATCAACTCCCCTGCCCATTCAGTTGCTTTATTCTTTCTCCTCCCGGGATGCTAAAGAGAGCCCTACTATCTATAGGGCATTCTGCAGTGCCAGCCCAGCTCACGTACCATTCTTTCATTGGCAAATCATTCTTGAAGTGGTTTCGATCTACCTAACTTTTTTCCCTTTACTTTAGAACCGCACTTACTTCATAGCCTGCAAAACAACAACCTTGCCTTCCTTTCTCAAAGAGTAAGGTAAGGTCAGTCAAGTTGCTCACTGCACTCTCCTTCCACTATCAGGAGATATAGCATTTATGCACTCTTCATTCAACCCCTACTTTTGACCTGTTCGTAACCAATGAACTACTGAATGCCTTAAGCTAATAGCCAGAACTCTATTCTAGTAGTAACCAATGAACTACTGACCTAAACCATGGCACTCGTTACAGGTGGAGAAAACATCGAATACCGTACAGGCCCAGTAGTTGTTACTGGAACATGGCTTAGAGGGTACCCACATAAGAGTGTTAATATTTGGTTGTTTTAGGACTTTGACATGCATCAAAACATTCTTCATTACTCGAACCTTGTCGTGGCATCCAATGTTCATTTGATACAATATCGGGGTAAACCTTTGAACAAGACCTTGTGGAAGGTACGTGAGTCTGACAATGAGGCAATACTTGACACGATAAAGAGTAGAGCAAACCCAAATGGTTTATTGGATTAATTTGTAAGTATTCACATTGATTTTGTAAAGTCATGTTACATTGAGTTGTAAGTATGCACATTAATTTGTAAGGTTTGTCTTTTTTATTTGCTGCTGCATTTTTACACATATACCATTTTTACATCATCATGTTATGCTTCATGGGGTTAGACCTAAGTGATGGATGAAGTTAATTCTAAGAGTAATGTATAAAATCTAGGTAATGTATAAACTATAGGTGTCTCTGGGTGTCTTAGTTTCTAACTAGATAATAGGTGTCTCTAATTGTGTCTTAGGTATATACGATATGTCAACTAAGTAGATAGAGACTAGAAAAAAGGTATTTAATCTAATCTAGGTGTCTTAGGTAGATACTATATATCAATGACCTGTCTAGAGACTAGAATAAGGTATAATCTAGAATGATCTAGGTGTCTTCTATAATTTAATCTAGGTGTCTTAGGTAGGTACTATATGTCAACTAAGTCTACCATAATAGGTGTCTTAGGTAGAACTATAATCTAGGTGTCTAGTTAACTTAGGTCTAGACTATGATAAGGTATAAATACTAGGTGTCTTAGGTCTTAGGTGAGGTCACATGAGCTTCCACCTTCACGTGGTTGGCCTTTTTAGTATAGAATATTTATATTTCTTGGAGCTAAGGGAAGCTCTTTTTCTTAATAGGAAAACATTATCAACTTCAGTTGCACTAATGGTGCAGGGGCACCCAGGTTGTCATGCCTCCAAGAGGGGTCAAAAAGTGAAATTTTGTTTTGATTGAGTCAATTTTATGTAATAAGGTCTTCTAAGACCATTTCATATGTTTTTGAGTCAGTTTGAGTCATTTGGGGTCAGTTTGAGTCTTTGAGTCTTGTTGCAAAAAAGTGTCAATGTTGTCAAGTTGCATAAAGCAACTTTTGTATTTTTGCATTTTTGGTGTCTTGCTCCTAATGTGACCAAACTAATAGTTCCAACACATCCGGATGGGTACATTTAGGCTAGGTATGGTCCTATTTTTCACCTAAACATGCCGAAACAGTCTGAGCTACATTGTACCGATGATATCCCTGAAGAGTCCAAAGTGCAAAATGATAGCAATTTTTGATGAGCTGTTACTCAGAAATCGTGTCACTTAGAAACATTTCATCTAAGGCAACATGATCACATAGGGTTCCTCTACAATAACCTCTCTCGGTATTTTATATTTCTGAGGTGTTTTCCTATGGTGAAAGGTTTTCTGCTGCCTCAAAAATCATCAGAAGGAGGTAGTGTAAAGTTGCAAAGGGGTGTAACTTTTGTCCTGTTCCTAATGCGACCAAACAAATTGTTCCAATGCATCTAGGTGGGTACGTTTATGGTAGGAATGGTCCTTTTTTTCACCCAAACATGCTAAAACAGTCTGAGCTACATTGTATCGACGATATCCCTAAAGAGTCTAAAGTGTAAAAATGTAGCAATCTTTGATGAGATGTTACTCGGAAACCATGTCACTTAGAGACATTTCATCTAAGGAAACACCATCACATAGGGTCCCTCTACAATAACCTCTCTCAATTTTTATATCTTTGAGGCATTTTTCTGTGGTGAAAGGTTTTCTGCTACCCCAAAAATCATCAGAAGGAGGCAGTGTAAAGCTGCAAAGGGGTGTAATTTTTGTCCTGCTCCTGATGCGACCAAACTAACTATTTCAACACATCTGGATGGGTACATTTAGGCTAGTAATGGACTTGTTTTTGAGCCAAACATGCCGAAACAATCCTAGCTACATTGTACTGATAATATCCTTGAAGAGTCCAAAGTGCAAAAAGGTAGCAATCTTTGACGAGATGTTCCTCAAAAATTATGTCACATAAACACATTCTATCTAAGTTAATGCAATCATGTAGGGTCCCTTTACAATAAATTCTCCTAGTTTTTTATATCTTTGAGGCATTTGCCCGTGGTGAAAGGTTTTATGCTGCCCCAAAAATTGTCAAAAGGAGGCAGTGTAAAGTTGCAAAGGGGTGTAACTTTCATCCTGCTCTTGATGCGACCAAACTGACTATTCTAACATGTCTGGATGGGTACATTTAGGCTAAGCATGGTCCTATTTTTCACCCAAACATTTTGAAACAGTTTGAGCTACATTGTACTGACGATATCCCTGAAGAGTCCAAAGTGTAAAAAGGCAACAATCTTTGACGAGATGTTACTCAGAAACTGTATCACTTAGAGACATTCTATCTAATGTAACACGATCACATAGGCTCTCTCTACAATAACCTCTCTCAGTTTTTATATCTTTGAGGCATTTGCCCATGGTGAAAGGTTTTCTACTGCCCCAAAAATCATTAGAAGAAGGTAGTGTAAAGTTGCAAAGGGGTGTAACTTTCATCCTACTCCTGATGTGACCAAACTGACTATTCCAACATGTCTGAATGGGTACATTTAGGCTAGACATGGTCCTATTTTTCACCCAAACATGCTGAAATAGTCTGAGATACATTGTACTGATGATATCCCTAAAGAGTCCAAAGTGCAAAAATGTAGCAATCTTTGACGAGATATTACTTGAAAACTGTGTCACTTAGAGACATTCCATTTGAGGCAACACGATCACATAGGGTCCCTCTAAAATAACCTCTCTCAATTTTTTTATATATTTGAGGTGTTAGCTCGTGGTGAAAGGTTTTCTGCTACCCCAAAAATCATCACAAGGAGGCAGTGTAAAGTTGCAAAGGGGTGTAACTTTTTTTCTTCTCCTTGTGTAGCCAAACTGACATTTCCAACGTATCTAGATGGGTACGTTTAGGATAGGCATGGTCCTATTTTACACCCAAACGTGCCGAAATAGTCTAAGCTACATTATACTGGCGATATCCCTAGAGAGTCCAAAGTGCAAAAAGGTAATAATCTTTGACGAGATGTTACTTAAAAATTGTGTCACTTAGAGCCATTCTGTCTAAGTCAACGCGATCACATAGGGTCTCTCTACAATAACCTCTCTCAGTTTTTTATATCTCTGAGGCATTTACCTGCAATGAAAGGTTTTTTGCTACCCCAAAAATCATCAAAAGGAGGCAGTGTAAAGTTGCAAAGGGGTGTAACTTTTGTTCTTCTCCTCGTGTAGCCAAATCGATAGTTCCAACGCATCTAAATGGGTAGGTTTAGGCTAGGCATGGTCCTGTTTCACACCCAAACATGCCAAAATAGTTTGACCTACAAACACTAACTAGTCTTCAATCTTCAAACACTACAATTACCATGATATCCTGCATAAAGTTGTCTTTTAGACTTTTATAAAGGCATGCCCATCAAATTCAACTACATAGAGATGACTATTGTATTCCAAATTCCATTTAAATACTAACCTTCCAATCCTTTTTCCCGCCGTCATATCAATTAAATATGACCTTCGACTATGATTTGGCACTCGGGCTTATGAGATTTTACCTGAGAGGTCAGTTGAGTTAGGTTGAAGGGCCAATGAACTAATGACTTAAAGACCCTTTAGTAGGTTGACTTAAGTGATAGTAACCTATGATTATAAGTCAATACTAAATTAAAACAAAAGTGCACTTTACATGCAACATGTAATTGAGGGTTTTAAAGTCTTAAGAAAAGTAGATTCTTTTTAAGGTTTAATGCCCAATATGCAAACCCTAACTATCAATAAGAAATACTTAAACACTCTAACTTTCATCAAGAGATATCTAGGACATTTTAGAGACCTTAGGGACATCAGAAGAAAGACATTAGAGTATGACACTTATCATAGGCTTAGGGTTCTAAGACATGAACAACTTCACATTTGAATCAAACTCATGACTCCCCTTGATAAATATAACTCTCCTTGATGATGACATTGAATTATGATTATGAAAGCTTGTGTCTTCTCTGACTTCTTATTGCATGAACAAAACCACATCTACCATGGACTTGAACCTTGCATCATATCAACCTTCCAAGATAGACCTTATCATGAAAACCATATTTACAACAAAACCTTGCATGAGCAAAACTACATCCACCATGAACATGAACCTTGCATCATATGAACCATGTTTGTCTTGTGAGCATCAAAATGAATTGAGAGACCTTATCATGAAAACCATATTCACAACATCATGCACCTCATGATCATCACCTACCTTGAATCACTGTATCACCTTATCAACATCATGGCATCAACCTTGACATCAATGACAAACAACCTTGACCCTTTGATTTCAATGACAACCTTGAACCTTGATTGTTGATGACTTATGGAAGCCTATAGCCCCAATGTTGTGTTGCATACTAAAATTAGGTAAGACTCATGTACTCTCATAACCTCACCTTATATGCAAGAGGAATTACATTTAATAACCACAATGGTCATTATGTGCTCATAAGCATATGATTTTGACTATGTTATTCAAAAGAACAAACATACTCTTTATATCCCAATATGGTATAATAACAAGAAATCAAGAAATATTTTCAATTGAGCAACTCATAAATAATATGAATATTTTCTATTCAACATGACGATTCATTTTTATTTTAAATACAACTTTTTATCTTTTAGTTCCCAAATGAGGTTTAGATGATACTTGAATAACAATAGTTGGCTTATTGGATCAACAAACATCATATGTAATACAATTGGACTTTAAATATTTGAAGTAGCCATCTACAAATATCCATTGAAACGTGGATTTATAATGCAAATATGGACGCCATCAATAAAAAATATTTGTATTAACCAAATATCCATATAGGCATACATCAATATCTGTCAATATAAGTATAACATATATACAAAATAGCCATATAGGTATACAATGTCTCCTATATGCAATACAAAATATATATCCACAAATGTCATATAGGCATACAACAAAGGATCCCAATAAGCATTCATTCCCCTTTGTTCGGTGAAGGGAATAGATCACGAGAAACCTTTGATCTTTAGGAGGATGGAGTCATGTATGAGGGTGGTCTACTACGAACCCAAGGGCTGCTCCTCATATTTAGTTCTTCGTGGATCTGTAGTTGCTACAATAAAAAGTATAGACATTAATATATAGAAATTACATGTTATAAAAAATGAAACATTTAACAAAATAATCACTTACCGCTACCATATAATCCACCTCCTCATTTGCCTTAGTAGTAGGATTAGGCTATGGTGATGTCATGTCCTATAGAAACCATCCATATAGAAATTAAACTTCAAATCAATAATCATTTGATTTTTCAAAAATAAACAACTATAACAATGAATGTAAATTGAAATTTACTAATTTGCCTCATACCCTCATCAATGACAGGGAGCTATGAATCACAGTGGACACACCATGCTCCATTTCCCTATGAACTTCGGGAGGTGTCTCCGCTACCTGCATCATCTAAAAATAAAACAACATTATTCAATTATGAAACTAGAATAGTGATGCAAGTCATGGTTCCTAATATACACACACATTCACCTAAACATGGAAGACACACAATAAAGCACACTATGATATTCATTATCAACAATGCATCACTATGATACAACTAAACACATAATACACATAATCACATTGAAGATTTTGCTCTCTTGGTGATATACTATAGCTCTTTCTTATAGATGTAGGGATGGAATAAATTGAGCCAATAGGATTGACATAAGTTTGCAGGGGAAAGGGTTAGTGTAGATTTGAAGATTTTGGTTAGGGGTGACTTGTTGCCCCCATAATTAATACCTAAAACCTAGATGATGTTCGAGTCAATCATATGCTATATAAGATGTCATAAACTGATGCCCCTCTCTGGTGTCATGTCCTGGGGTTTAATTGGTGGTAATTGGATGAGATTATTAGAGAGAATTTGTTGAAGAATAGTGTGGAGGGGATCAACAAGCTTTGGTAGACATGTATGGAAAATCTGGTAGCATAGACAAGGCAGTGAGCTATTTGAAAAAATGCTTCAAAGAAAAGTGGTCTCATGGTGATGTCCTTGTCTATACATTTGCTTCTCATGGCATTCCATGAGAGCACATTTCTTTGAGGCATTTTTTCAAATTTAACTATATTATAATTGAAATTTTGTTATCTATCAACATCTAGCTATTAGTTATGCAATGTTTAATAATGCTTTGAGTTTCAAAGATGTGCAATGCAATGTAATCAATGATATGAATATAAAATACAAAAATCTAATAAGTACAATTCATTAGTTAAACTATTTATTTTATTACCTCAGTGAAGCTTTGAACTACACCACCACTGGCAGGTGTTGCTGTGAAATCTCTAAGATTAACCTATTCAACATCTAAAATCAGATATTAGAATACCATTCATATAACAATGCTATTCACATGTAATATTTAAAATTGTTTACTAGTTACATACCCCGGCAGGAGATGTCATAGTGTAAAATGTAGGTGGAGTACTGCTAAGAACTGCATCAATGCTATGATCCTAAAATTTCATCAAAATAATCAAACTAAATTAGTTAATCTTGCATTTCAAAAATAAAATTTAATAAATTAAATTCAATGAACTTGCTAATATTTACCTGAGTATCAAGACTGAAAGTCTCACTTAGGAGGGTATCTATCATCACCATCTGCTTAGCTACAGATGTAGCCTATGCACCTGTGTCCTGACTATCCATGGGGTCATAACCACAGGCTGACCTGCAAGTCTGACAAGTATGGGGTGGAACCCTACTCCTTGCACTATCTCCCAACCCACGCTGAGCTGCAGGACTGGCATGCTTTATGATGCTCTGGGTTAAGGCACTAATGGACTAAAGTGTCTCGACCTCAACACTCTCCTTCACAATGGAAGGGATAGACACATGCTCATGGGCTGGTCTACTGATTACTCATCTCACTGGCCATTGTGGGTCAACACGTGCCCCTGGTCTATCTTGTACTGACCCCACACCTCTACCCTAAAACTCCCGCATATCAAAATAGTTTAGCACTTTATTGAGGACAAACTTGCAGTAGAGTTTCCTCAAAAAGTATTGTGGGACCTCATTATTGTTGCATGGAGGATGGTCAAAAACCATCCACCACCTCTGCCCAAAATTGTCCCTTATCGATTGATTGTTGCACCAATGGATAGGGAACCTCTTGCATGTAATGGGTGGAGGTTGATTTGTTTGTGGGTTTGTGAAAATGGAACACAAGTCCAATTTTGTAATTTGTAACTTTCACTTCTTCATATGATAGCTTGTATGCATAATACACTCTAAACTCTCTCCTCTTATCCGACCAACTAGATATTGGCTTATTAATTGAATCTACATTTGATAACATAGATTCAAGAGATTGAGCAACTATGGATCTATGCAAGGTTGAAGTTGAAGAATCTTTCAACCTTGCAATTATGTCTTCAATTTATTTTTTATTGTTTTTAATTTGCCCCATTAGATTTTCTTGTGTTACAGGGGCATGTCGAGGAATGGATGGAGGAGTTTGTTGTTCAGGTTGTTCTTTGGTAGGTATTTCCTATTTAGGATTTTGTGGATTTTAAGGTGGAGGAGGAGGAGGTGCATTCACATTTCTTGACAATTAAGGAAATTTATATCAAAAATCAACTCAAACCTACCTATTTAGAAACAAATTCAGACAAAAAAAATAAAACTCACTCCTTTGGCTTGCTTGACGTCGTGGCAGCATTTTGGCAATGAATCAATGA
Source organism: Cunninghamia lanceolata (assembly GCA_027924645.1). Lineage (NCBI taxonomy): Eukaryota > Viridiplantae > Streptophyta > Pinopsida > Cupressales > Cupressaceae > Cunninghamia > Cunninghamia lanceolata. The sequence continues at coordinate 993,450 of BSBN01000828.1, forward strand.
GATTTTGGTGTTGAATTGGGTCTTAAAAAATGTGAGTGTACTCCTTAGGGTTTGCAGGCCACGGGTGTAGTGAGAATAAAAGAAATCAAATGAGCAGAAATGTTCCTTTTTTTATATATAATTAAACATAACTCGAGCACGTTATAACGCGAGCATGTTACACGTTATAGTTTGGTTTTACCGAGCCTTAGGCTCATCATTACCAAACCATAATGCAAGCGTTTTATAACACACTCGCGTTATGTCTTAATTTTTTTTGAAAAAATGTTGGCCACTTTTTAGCCTCCCAACTTTTTGCACTTACCCTTAGAGATGGTACAAATAATTATATTAAATATAAAAATAATAAATGTGAGGAATGAGACTACCTAACCTTGGAACTAATGATAGAATAGTGATGCTGATGATCTTCTAAATTAATTTTTCATCCCTAGAATATTAACGATGAAAGGAAGCTAGGTGTGTAGAAAACCCTTCCTAAACTAATCTAATGAGGGGAGAGGTATGCAAAATTGGTTTAATCTTTATAGTTGCAGCAATATTAAACATATATCAGAGATGTTACAGCTATAAACATAATACAAGAATGTAGACAGCGAGATGTAGACACAAGATGTATCATGGAGAAAACCTTTTCAGGTGAAAAACCCCACACTCTAAAACCTGCACAATGTATTATTTGAAACAATAACAATTTACAATACACTTGCAATGCAAGTTCTTCCAAGAGTCTTCAAATGTTGATTTTAGAGTTATTTTGGTAGCATAACAGTACTTGTAAAAACACTATGCAACTACAACTCCAAACTATGCAATATATAAGATTACAAGGCAAATACTTGAAGCTTCTTGGGATAGGCGTCCACCTTGGCCACATGGCCATTATCCCACATCAAAGGACACTTGTCTTTGCTACAAATACATGCCTTACATCTGTCATACATGGCAGATTTGACTTTCCAATATTGGAGCACTCCATGCTAAAAATAGACTATGACAGATGCTCTTACGCATCTTACAGTTATCATAGATTTTTCCAATATAACAACCTTTAATATTGTAAGAGAATTCGCAATACAATGCTAAATATAGCACATTCCTCCTACAACATGTCATATCCCAACTTGCGCACCCAAAGATGCCTTTCCCTCATGCAAAGATACTCACCGACACTTGTCCTCACTTGTCATAGGAATCTCCAAACTTGGCTCTTATGCATCATAAGATTCTGTCATATGGAATATCCTCTTCCACACACCACAAGATGTTGACACATGGCATAATAGTGCCACCTCAAATGGGATGCCCACATCCATGTAGGTTTGACTTGACCATCCAAGTCACATTCCAAGTAAGATGACATGTCGCCGTGCCACCTCAACTAAGTGACCAAACTAAATGTGCAAGTAAATACAATATTAGGCAATAAATAAATATACAATTAAATAAACAATGCTAGGAATTTGTAAAGGTTGAGACACCTTAATTCCCAACATTCTCTCACTTGTCAAACACCTTGCAAGAGCCAAAAGAAATGACAAGATTTAACTGCTAGGGGCCAAGAGGCCCATCGACTCTAAACACCATCTGAACTTCACTGTGTCCACTGGTTTCATCAATGCATCTACAACATTCTTCAAAGTGTCTACTTTCTCCAATATCACCTTCCCATCCTCTACCATGTTTCACACAAAATGAAACTGTACATCAATATGCTTTGTCCTGGCATGGAAAGTTGGATTCTTTGCTAAGCAACTCACACTCTGACTATCACAATAGATCATAATTTGTCCTACATCAACACCAATATCTAAACACAACATCTTAAGACAAATGGCTTCCTTACAAGCATGAGTAGCTACCATATATTCATCTTCTGTCATGGACAAAGTGACCACAAGTTACCACTTACTCATCCAAGTAATTACACCACCGAACATAGTAAACACATAAGCACTTGTGGATCTCCTGTTGTCAATGTCACCTGCCCAATCAGAATCCATAAATCCATGAATACATACAGAATGTGGAGGTCCTGTAAGATGACCATGATAACATAGGGAATACTTGAAAGTACCCCGCAAATATTTGAACACTCACTTTACTGCATCCCAGTGTACCTATCTAGGATTAGCTATAAAATGACTAAGGACTCCCATTGCTTGGGCAATGTCTGGTCTTGTATAGACCATGGCATACATCAAGTTGCCAATAGCACTAGCATAAGGTACTCTTCTCATATCCTCCATCTCAGAAGGAGACTTTGGACAATCATTAATAGATAACTTTGTCCCCAAAGAAACAGGAACAGACAATGGTCTACAATCTGCCATTCTGAATCTATCCAACACAGTCTTCACATACTTACTCTGGCTTAACCAAAGTTTTATGTTTCCTCTGTCTCTTCTGATTTCCATTCCTAGAATGTACATGGCTGCCCCTAAGTTTTGCACCTCAAACTGTGCTGACAACTGAGACTTCAAATCAAAAATCATATTCTTACCATTCCTAAGTAACAACATATCATCAACATATAATGCAATAATGAGAATGCGATCATTGTCAAATTTGTAATACACACAATGATTTGATTTTGACCTCAAAAATCCAATCAACAACACAAACGAATCAAATTTCATGTACCACATCCTAGGAGATTGCTTCAAACCATACAAAGACTTTTTTAACTTGCAAACCAAATTTTCTTTACCTCTTTCTATGAAATGCTCTAGCTATGACATATAAATCTCTTCCTCCAAGTCACCATGAAGGAAAGTTGTCTTCACATCCATTTGTTCCACTTCTAAATCATAAGCTACTGCAAGAGATAACAAGAACTGAATAGATGTCATCTTTGCAATGGGAGAGAAAACTTCACCATAATCAATTCCATCCACTTGTGAGTACCCCTTTGCAACCAATCTAGCCTTATATTTCTCAACATTGCCATCTGCACCTAATTTCTTCTTGAATACCCATTTGCATCCAACAAGTTTCTGTCCATTAGGCAAAGGCACCAAGTCCCAAGTTTTATTCTTTTCCAAAGAAGCCATCTCATCTCTCCATGGCCTCCTTCTAAGAACCTGCATCTTTCATGCCCATAGCCTCTATCATAGTTCTAGGCTCATCAACATTAGTAAGCAAAGTAAAAGTGCAACTAGAATCAAGCAATCTATAACCAAACCTCTCAGGTTGCTTTATATTTTGTGTAGACCTGCTCAAAGGCTAAGGTTGAGGCTCTGATTCTTCTTCTAAGCTTTCAAAGCTGCTAGAGCTCTCCTCATTATCAGGTCTCATAGGGTCTGTCGGTTCAGTCTTCTTAGGGGCAGTGGGAAACTAAACTGCATCTTCTTTCTTTTATTTCTCTTCTGGCTATAGAACAGTGGAAGAAGGTGTTATCTCTCTGAAGATAACACTTCTTCTATACAACACTTTTTCAGCCACAGGATCCCAAAGCTTTTATCCTTTCACACTGACACCATAGCCAATGAAGATACATTTAACAGCCTTGTTCTCCAATTTTGACCTCTTCTCCCTAGGCACATGAGCATATGCCTCACAACCAAAAACATGAAGATGTCTTATTGAAGGCTTCTTACCAGACCACACCTCCATGGGTGTCTTACCAAAAAGAGCTGATGTAGGAGACTTGTTTACCAGGTAGCAAGCAGTGGTAATAGCTTTAGCCCAGAACTTCTATTTGAGGCCAGCTCCACTAAGCATACTCCTAGCCTTCTCCATTAGTGTCCTATTCATCCTCTTTGCAACTCCATTTTGTTGCGGGGTGTATGGAGTTGTCTTATGTCTTTTAATCCCATGTTCTTTACAGAACTTATCGAATTCTGTGGAACAGAACTCACCACCATTTTCATTTCTCAAACACTTAATCTTTTTACTAGTCTGATTCACAACAAAAGCTTTAAACTCTTTGAACTAACTAAAGACTTCAGATTTGCTTCTGAGAAAATAAATCCATGTCCTACTATAATCATCTATGAAAGATACAAAATATATAGATTTAGAGATCAGAGGAACATTAACAAGACCAAGCACATCCGAATGAATAAGATCCAATACACTAGAAGACTTATGAGAACTCAAGTAAAACTGAACATGGTTTTGCTTTCCATATATACAATGTTCACAAAAGTCAAAATCGAGATTACAATCATCTAACCTCTCAACGAGGTTTTCATTTTTCAGGGTTCTAAGACCCTTCTCACCAATGTGACCAAGTCTCTTATCCCATAACATTGTCTTCTCGGCATGAAGCTTAACTTCCAAAGCATGAGCACCCTTAGGTACCCAAAATGCACTACCATCAAAATTTGATACAACAAATCTTTTCACTATCGGTTCCAATGGTGGGGATGAAGTGACTGCAACTCTTTTCTTCAAGTCAAAAGAACTATTGCATTATGAAATGCATGCCTCCAACTGAAATAGAGTACCTCTCTAAGTACCGTTCACAAGCACCATAACTCCTCTAGTCATCATGCATCCTTCTTTGAAGAAGACAACCTGCACACTTGCACCATTCAATTTACTTACAGAAAGTATGTTTAGTTCCAATCTTGGGATGTGCATAACCCCAGAGATCCCCTTCACGTGTCCATCAGGGAATTGGATTGTGACTCTTCCATGGTCAGCTATCTTTAGATGAGAGTTATCACCTAGGTACACTCTTCCACCATCGAACTTTTCATACTTTGTAAACTAGTCTTGATGCAAGGTCATGTGGAAAGAGACACCAGAATCAATCAACCACACATCATTAGATGCATGGGTGGCCAAGATTGCAATGAAGGCATCACCATCATCTTATGACTTGTCAGAATTTGAATCTGGGACATTCTTCTTCTTTTTCTTTTTCTCCTCTTTGCATTCCTTTCAGAAATGCCCAGTTTTCCCACAGTTCCAACACAATGCCTTGGACTTTCCAGGAGATTTGGATCTCCCACAAGATTTGGATCTACCCTTCTCATCTTTCTTGTCCTTCTTTTTCCCTTTCTCCTTAGGTCTTCCACGAACCGCAAGAGCTTCTTTGGCTGACTTGGTTGACTTTCTCCGCATCTCTTCAGATAACAGTGAAGACACTACCTCATCCAAAATGAAAGTGGTTGTAGTGCTTCTGATGGCCATTACAAGATGATCCCATGAATTTGGTAAAGAACAAAGCAAGGTCATACAATGATCCTCCTCCTCCATATTCACACCAACAGATGTCAACTATGAAACTAATATATTAAAGGCATTCATATGATAAGCAATTGATCATCCATCTTCCATCCTCAAAGAAAATAGCTTCTTCCATAGGAATAACTTGTTTACCAGGGATTTAGCCTTATAAACATCACCAAGTTTCTTCCATAGCTCCTTCGCAGTTTTCTCTTCATGAACATTTAATAGGACAGAATCAGCCAAACAGAGTCTCACAAGACCCTTGGCTTTATGATCTTTGAGATCCCAATCTACCTGTGCCATTGCCATTGGTTTTGTACTGGGAATTCTTTCCCATAGGTCTCTATCAACAAGCATGTCTTCCATTTTGAGTTTCCACAACTCGAAATTGTTGTCATTAAACTTTTCAACCTCTATTCTTCCAGATGTGCCTACCATCTCCTTCCTGCAATAAGATTATAGAATACTTCACATAGACTCCCACTCAATCTAAGATCAGTACAAAAAACTCCTACCCAGCAGCTAGGACCAAAATTGGCCTGGCTCTAACACCAACTAAAATGAAGCTTGGTGTGCAAAAAATGCTTCCTAAACTAATCTAATGAGGGGAGAGGTATGCAAATTTGGTTTAACCTTTACAGTTGCAGCAATATTAAACATATATTAGAGATATTATAGTAGCAAACACAATACAAGAATGTAGACAAAGAGAAGTAGACACAAGATGTATCATGGGGAAAACCTTTTCAGGTGAAAAACCCCACACTCTAAAACCTGCACAATGTATTATCTGAAACAATAACAATTTACAATACACTTGCAATTCAAGTTCTTCCAAGAGTCTTCAAATGTCAATTTTGGAGTTATTCTACCAACATAACAGTACCTGTAAAACACTATGCAACTACAACTCCAAACTATGCAATATATAGAGATTACAAGTCAAATACTGGAAGCTTCTTGGGATAGGCGTCTACCTTGGCACATGGCCATTATCCCACATCAAAGGACACTTGTCCTTGCTACAAATACATCCCTTACATCTGCCATACATAGAAGATTTGACTTTCCAAGATTGGAGCGCTCCATGCTAAAAATAGACTATGACAGATGCTCTTACGCATCTTACCATGGACATAGATTTTCCCAACATAACAACCTTTAATGTTATAAGATAATTCGTCATACAATGCTAAATATAGCATATTCCTCTTACAACATGTCATAGCCCAAATTGGGTGCCCAAAGATGCCTTTCCCTCATGCAAAGATACTCACTAAAACTTATCCTCACTTGTCATAGGAATCTCCAAACTGTTGGAATTAGGGCTGACAACTGAGAGGGGGGGTGAATCAATTGTCATAAAACTTTGATGCTTGCTGCAATTAATTCTTCTTCACCACTTCTTAACAGATTAATGATGTAACCATGAAAAGAAAGAATCATTGACACATAAGTAGAAACACAAATAACACACTTGACACCAAGATTTTTAATGTGGAAACCCGATTAAGGGAAAAACCATGGTGGGGGTTAACCCACAAAGATTATACTCTGTTAAAAGTATTACAAAAGGGGAAGGCACATACCTTCAGGATCACTACTCAAAGCTCACTACTCAAAAGAGGCTCATTGCCTACAAGACTAATTACAAAAATATAATAGATTGTTTGAACTGATGAGTAGCATCTACCAATGCAAGAATTTAGTTTTGGTTAAGCAAAAAATACTAATTTTATGCACTTCATATTTATTCTACCCTGTTTTATTGTTCTGCCATAATCCGGTCCTTAAATCTCTTCTCCTTCACACTCTTTTTGCCTTTTTTGCACTTACTCCATCAACATACCACAATCACACACCAAAACACTTGAATCCATCAGCTATATATATTCGCATCAATAAATTCAATCAACTTTAGTCAGCTTCAATAAAACTTAGAACATTTATTAAACATTCTGCTCTGTCAGCTGAATCCATGGACAAATATCAACATGGACCGAAAACTTGTGTTTCTAGATCATCAATCATGTTGTCCAATATCGCTAATTATCACCAATTACTTATCCAACAAGTTTTCTACATCCGGACCAAGATCAAATACTAGGTTGCCCTGTTCTTCTTCTGACTATATTGACTGACTGGAACCTGATACTTAGATCCTTATAACTTTTGAATCCTTTATTACCAGAGGCTAAATCTCTGGATTTAGATAGTCCTAACAATCCTTATCACTCCATCAGATTCGCAGCACACTATGAATTATCACTGGAGATATCTGGACCAAGATACTGAACCCTATCACATGCTCTGTTACTGACTACCTGGACTTAACCAAATTTTCACTCTGACTTCTGGTATGAATAGATAATGAAATGTGGATGTGCAAGGTAGACTTAGTTTCCATCAATAACAACACCTGTCATGTGTAGCAGTGTCTCTTGCCAACAATCTCCCCCTTTGCCATTGATGGCAACACTTAGTGAAAAATGACTAAATGTCATAACAACTCCCCTTTCTATGTGCACTTATGCTTTTTACTATTCTCCAATGCTCCCCCTTTACTGGATTTCCCATTTTTCATTGCTCTTCACTCCCCCTTTGACATCAATGGCAAATGGTGGGATCCACAAACCAAAGTTTACACAAAAATACCAGGCTGCATATGTACAATCTTTGAGTCTTATTTACATATACTTAAGTACATCAACAAAAATGTTCTTTAGATGTGCTAGATCGCTATCCCATCTCTTCTTTATAGTGTTCAAAATTGAGATGTGGTCACTGAAAAGGAATGCTTGTGACTCTATTGTCCGCAAATCAATGGGGTCACTTGACTGAGCTACAACTTGGGCTTCAGTCAGAGCATTGAACATGGCTTCCAGTTTGGGAGAAAGTAGTCCCTGGAGCTCACTCATTCTTGCCTCTATTCTCTCCTTCTCTTTTATCAATTTCTTTATATCTTCAATCAAGTTAATCACTTGACTCTCCTTGCTTACCACTAATACTGACACTGGATCAAAATAATTGGATGTACTAGATAATTTTTGCTTAGACACTTGATTTTATCTTTAATATCCTCTATAATTTTAGGACAAGATAGACAAAATTTATATACATTACCTCCTTCTGTAAGAGCATTTTTGGATACTCTTAACATTGGTATCCAACACCATTTTATCTACTCCAATCAATCCCTTAAGAGAATCAAATCTTTTATCATTGAATTCTTTTTGATCCTTGACCTCAACAAACTTCTCTAGAGTTTATCAAGTTCTTTAATTGTCCAGAGGGGGATGCTAAAGAATCCTTCTGGTATGTTGGCATGATTTTCTCTAAAATTCCTAATGTGAGACTTCAAAATGTCTTCTCTAGCCTTGGCTTGAGCTATAGAAGCCAACTTAATCTTCTGTACCAGAGATAATGTGTCAAAATTTATTGGACCTTGTATAATGTCTTGATCTTCTTCAATTTGTTTGTCTCTTTCCAAAATTTCCTTTACTACCTCCGCAGTGTCTCTTACCCAAAATGATGACATGTCTATCTGATTCTTGTTCGTACTGTTAACTGGATTGTCCTGCTTGGGCTTTTCATCATCCTTAGTAATCTCTTCTTCTTTTTCATTTTTCTCCTTGACCTCTTCTGCTTCATGGTTTTTAGCCTCTTCTATTTCGTGCTCTTCAACCTTCAATGAGTCATCTTCAAATTGATCATCTGCTTCTGTATTCATCTCTGTATCTTCTTGTTAGAATGATTCAGAGGAGTTAGAATACCTCCTGCATCAGCAGTTTCATCTATCATTTTTTCTTCTTCCCTACTTATTGCTTCCTCTTTCAGGACAGAGGAATCATCCACTCCAAATTTTTGCTCATCCTTCTACTACTCTTCTTCATTTGGGACTAGTGTGTCATCAACAGGCTCATCTGACACAACAAAGAACTTTTTTTTCCAATGCTTTTCTCAAAATTTGTTCAGTTTCTTGGACTACTTCTATTTCTTCGATCATCAGTTTGTTCATTCTTGTCTTACTCCTGAATTCATTTTTAACATCCTTAAAAAATCTTATCTACTTCTCTGTTAGAGATCACTGGACATAGGGTGGTCAACACATGTTCCCTCAGCTCCATATCTTTTGACTTGTAACTTCTTTTCTTATTTCCAAGATGTCTCTTAAGCCTTTTGGAACTTCTCACAAAATTTCTACCAGTGCTCGATTGAATACATTCAAGTATTTGATAGTGGCTTCTTCCAAATGTATTTTTTCAGTGTCATTGTAAAGATCATAGAATTTAGTCAATGGTTTTAAATTCCCATCAATAGAGATTGTCTTGACAATGTTTTTCATAGAGAGAATTTGCTTCTTAACACCAGCCTCTAATTTCAGCCTCTTATTTGTCTTCTTGCTTTTGGAAGGCTTCTCTTCAGATACTTTAACAACTTTAGCACCTGTGGCCTTTAGCTCCTTAAGGCCATCATCTAAGTCGGTCTTTTCTTCATCCTCCTTTTCCAAACTATCATATGATCTCTTTGCCTTTACCTTAGTTCTTTTCTTTTCCTTACCGGATGATATGTCTTCCAGTTTCTTAGATTTGGTAGGTTTTGGGGGAATAGGGGTAGCAAGTAGACCTTGGAGTGGAGGAGGATTCTATTGGAGTACTTCTTTGTTTCTTATCATGCTTCTCCTTCTCATCTTTTTCTATTCTTTCTCTGTTTTACTTCATAGCTTTCTTTGTTATCCCAATGCTTTTAGCATACATTTCTACTTGCTTTTGAGCTTTTCTCTTAATCTCTCTCTTTTGGAGTGCAACATGTAGCTTTTCATCAATGTCTTTATAAGTCCCAAACCTCTCAACACAGTCATCCTTGGGTTTGCTCAAGAGATGTTGAGCATACATTTCCAAAATCTTCTCATCAACCTCATAACACATAGGCATAATCCAAATAGTTTTGGGTTCTACAGCTTCCATTAGGCACTGATCAGTGTCCACCATGAAATAGATGTCATTCTTGTATTTTTAAACAACTGATTTAGGGATCCTTTCCCTAGAATGCATCATACTTTGAAATTTTTTAAAGTATCCCCAGATTGTAGTTTTCTTTGCATTAAAGTCTCCAATGTTGCATAGATGACTCTTATCTAAGTAGCAACTAGCCTGTCACTAGTCCAGTACACACCTTTTACACCAGGCACCTCATTCATAAAGTAGAAAAATAAACATAGAACCAATGTACCATATTTAAAGGTGTTTTTCTTATCTCTCTTGATTTTGTTCAAGTTCTCAATTAGTTGGTTCTGCAATAATTCACACAAGTCATAATCTACATTTTCCTTTAACATCTTGTATGTAGCATATATGGTCATTTTAGAGACAAAGTTCTCCCTGTTGGAATGATAAATTTTGTAACTAGTTACCATTGAAGCAAACTTGACATCCGGATCAATAATATCATTGATAGTCATTGCCCTTTTGTCGAATTTGGCACCAGTTGCATCAGTTACAGTCTAGTTCTTTACGAATTTTAGCATGGGTAAACCACTGGTAGAATTCAACCAAGTCACGATCCTAATAGCATCCTTTATAATTTTGAATGGTTTCAACAGCCACAAAAACTCATCATGTATTCGGCTTAAAACAGAATGAACCCATTCATCTTCATCGAATGTTGGAAACCCCATAATTTTAATAAAATGTTTATCTTGCAATGCCTTATACTCAAGTTTAAGATTGTGATTTTCATCCCTTAGATGAATCTCAAACATATCTACAAACCCTGAGTCCCCAAATTCATCTATGCTCACATGAATATAAACCCTAATATCTTCAACATACAGCACACCATATGAAACACTTGAAAATACACATAATGGGTCGACTTCTACTGATTTGTGTGGGTGCTTCTTAAATTGGGTCGAGGCCTTTTAGTAATATCAAAGACCAAAGGTGTAGCCATTTGCAAAAGATTACAAGTTCAAAGCTTCGCAGATAAATACCTTTTTCATGAAATTAAGGTTGGAGGGCAAATTTGCTGATCGCACTTCAAATCCTTGGAATCTCAGCTCAGACACTATTCTTCTTGCTCTCTTCAAATGCAAAGTGATTCAAATGAAGAGTGAATGACCTTTTTATGTTCCACAAAACCTAATTTGCCTTTGTAATAAATTCTCTACCCTAACACATCTGGTTACACTGTTTCTGCATACAGTCGATCTTCAATTTCTTCGCAAATGATCATATCCACTTCTTTTCTTCTGGAAATCCTTTCAAATGATCTATAATAACCCAAATTATTTTCTCTCATCTTGCTAGATTTAGGCACCCACTTACTGGTTGCGGGAATTTGATTTTTAATGCTTCTCCCCCTGAGCCAAAGCTCCTAATTCAATTCCTGAAGGAATTGTCAGCACCGGTTTCCAGTGTGGACCCATTACTATTGTTCATAACACTTTTCTTGACCCATGTCTTTCTCATTTCATTTTGGATCCCATTCACATCAATTTTGTTATTTCCTTTGTCTTGTCTCTACTCATCCAATTTTCTGTTTACTGGACCTATTCTTTCATTGTTCCTGCTTCTACAGAATCCTGCAAAATGACCAGTTCGATTACAGTTGAAACACGCAACATTTGTTTTCCTATTTGATTGATTTCCTCTTGATCTATACTGATTTTCTATATGTCTAATTCTATTGCATGCAAAGCATTTGCCATTGAAAGAATTGTCATTTCCTCTATTGTTATAATTATTTATTATTACACTTTTGCATTCATTAGAAATATGATCATACCTCTTACAAAGATGGACCACTTTGATTTACTTTGCTTCTACACTAAGTAGCTCTATGACCAAATTTATTACAATTGAAACAATTTCCATTGAAAGATGGATACCTTTGAGCATTAGGATGTCTTACTAGAGGTCGTCTAGGTCTATTTCTCTCATTCCTTGATTGAGAATTTCTTTGTCTAGATCTGTAGCTTTCGCCTTTCTCATATCCAAGACCATTCTTATCATCAACCTTCTTCTGACTCTCAAGCAACACTTCAAGTTTAGCTAAGCTTATCTTGAACTTCTCCTTGTATTCATTTGCAACTTCTAGGTCATGTTTGAGGATAATAATTTTCTTCTCAAGTTCTTCTTCATTTTCCCTGGTTTCTTGTAGATCAGACTCTAGATGGCCAATTATTCTATCCAATCTGCATCATTCTTCAGTTCTTTCTTTCAGAGATTGATTCAATTTTTCTTCAGTCTTCTTTCTTTCTTCAATAGCCTTGGTTAGCCTCATCACCTCGGATTCCATTTCATGTTTTAGAACAACTTCTTTTGCTAACTTCTCACATTCCTTTATCTTCTCTTCCAGGGCCTTATCCATGTCATTGTCTTCATTCTATTTTCCTAGTTGAAGAAGTAGCTCCTTTCTCTTCCCATTAGATTTACTCAATTTTTCTTTTAAGATCTCAATGTAGTCTTCAGTATCTTTAAGATTTTCTTACATTTCTTTGACTTATGCTCTGGACTGGTCAAGATCATCTAAAGCAAGTTGAAGTTGTTCTTCAAGGTTGTATGAATCCATTGTAATACCTTTCCAGATCTTCCTCAAGCTGTTAGGGTTCTTTCAAGGAACCTTGCTCTGATACCAATTGTTAGAATTAGGGATGACAATTGAGAGGGGGGCAGTGAATCAGTTGTCATAAAACTTTGATGCTTGATGTATTTAATTCTTCTTTACCACTTCTTAATAGATTAATGATGTAACCATGAAAAGAAAGAATCATTAACACATGAGTGGAAACACAAATAACACACTTGACACCAAGATTTTTAACGTGGAAACCCAATCAAGGGAAAAACCATGGTCGGGGTTAACCCACAAAGATTATACTATGTTAAAAGTATTACAAAAGGGCAAGGCACATGTGTTCGGGCTCACTATCTAGAGCTCACTACTCAAAAGAGGCTCATTGCCTACAAGAATGATTACAAAAAGATTATAGATTGTTTGAACTAATAAGTAGCATCTGCCAATACAATAATTTAGTTCTGGTTAAACACAGAATACTGATTTTACACACTTCATCTTTATTCTACCCTATTTTACTATTCTACCATAATCCGGTCCTCAGATCTCTTCTCCTTCACACTCTTTTTGCCTTTTTCACACTTACTCCATCAACACACCACAATCACACACCAAAACTCTTGAATCAATTGGCTATATATATACGCATCAACAAATTCAATCAACTAAAGTCAGCTTCAATAAAACTTAGAACATTTATTAAACATTCTTCTTTGTCGGTTGAATCCATACACAAATATCAACGCTGATCAAAAACTTGTGTTTCCAGATCATCAATCATGTCGGCCAATACTGCTGATTATCACCATTGCTTATCCAACAACTTTTTTGCATCCGGACCAAGATCAAATACTAGGTTGCCATGTCCTTCTAACTGTACTGACTGACTAGAACTCGATACTCAGATCCTTATAACTTTTGAATCCTTTATTACAAGAGGCTAAATCTCTGGATTTAGATAGTCCTGACAATCCTTATCACTCCCTCAGATCTGTAGCACACTGTGAATTATCACCAGAGAGATATGGACCAAGATACCAGACCCTATCACATGCTCTGTTACTGACTACCCAGACTTATCCAAATTTTCACTGTTACTTCCAATATGAGCAGATTATGAAATGCAGATGTGCAAGGTAGACTTAGTTGCCATCAATGACAATACTTGTCATGCGTAGCAGTGTCTCTTGCCAACACAAACTTGTCTCTTACATGTCATAGATCCTATCATATGGAATATCCTCTTCCACACACCACGAGATGCTGACACATGGCATAACAGTGCCACCTCAAATGGGATGCCCAAATCCATGTAGGTTTGACTTGACCATCCAAGTCACATTCCAAGTAAGATGGCATATCACTATGCCACCTCAACTAAGTGACCAAACTGAATATGCAAGTAAATACAATATTAGGCAATAAATAAATATACAATTAAAATAAATAATGCTAGGAATTTGCAAAGGTTGAGACACCTTAATTCCCAACAAACAACCTGTGTCAGATGACTATCTCAAGTTTTTTGTTATCTAAAAAATTTTGTAGTTCACTTTTGACTACCGTGAGTTTGATCATGATCATCAACAACTTAATATGTCATACAAGTTTTATTGTGTACTACATGGGATTAACTTGACAAAACATGCACTTGAAAATTTACTCACTTTCGTCTTTCAAATAGTAAACCTATCCATTCCATGCACCTCTTGCCTCACATCCAAATCCCTCCTTCTGACTCATTGAGACTGATACCTTCCTATGAAAGGAATGTACATACTATAGCACAAATCCCTCTATTTGTGAATTTCCAACCCTCACATGTGTAGATTTTCCTATCAGTGTATAATAAAAATGCAAATAATGTCATTGTTAATGTAGAAATGAGACAAGTTACGTAGTTGAGTGTACAACGTAACTTTAAGGTTGATTTTATTTCTAAAGCCACCTCTTTGTTAAGGTTCTTCTTAGCTCTTTTACAAAGTCATCATAGCCACATCAACAACCTTCTGACTGATATCTTCTTCTACCTAGAGTTTCTAACATTCTGAGACACCCTTTTTTTAGGAGATAAAGAAGCCAATTAGGGGATTTTTTTCCTCCTAAGAAGCAACATTCACAAATATAGACATGACACACTTGGAAGAAGCCTATGATGAAGCCCTATAATTATACTTAGCTACAAGAAAACCTAGTTAGATAACATTGTTTGTGGCTAATTTCCCTACAAAACCATAACTCTCAATCTTGCTCCCTTCCACTTTAGTGAGATCATTTTTGCAAGGTCCCAAAATAAAGCACTTCATTATCTCCCTTCTCTCATTACTTTTTCACGGCACCTGCACAATCATCAAAAAGATAACAAAGCACACTAAATAGTACAAAAGATTCAAGAATTCAAACAAAAAGAATGTAGAGAAAAAAATTACACAAATAAATTTACTAATATAGTCCAAATGCACATAAAAAAATTAAATAACAAGAAAGTACACAAAGAAATTCACTAAAAGTCCAAATGCAATACATAGAAAGATAACTACAAATAGAAATTAAAGATGAATAAAATGCATTCAAATGTGCCTACAAAATAAAATAGATGACAATCTACCAAATTTTGAGGTGGACCTTATCTAAGACATATGGATGAATATCATGGATATTTTCACATGTTTATCACAATTATTATATTTGGAAAAACTAGAATCACTAGAATAGACATGCAAGATGGTAAATCATCTCTAATATGTGTTGAAAAGGAAATTTGAAACACATCCAATATATTTAAGGATTTCCTTTATCATATGAAGCCAACCACATTAAAACATGTTCAGAAAAGGTAGATAGCAATTTTCTAAAATTCTATTGTCATACTCCATCTATAACCCAAACAAGTCTATGAGGATATGTCCAAAGCTCGCCATTATAGTTGTATAAATAGTAGTCAATTATAATTTTAGGTATTATATAATTCATGTTGTGCCCAAAGTAATGTATGGAAACTAGAGCTTCAATATTCATGCTATGAGAGTGTGCAAAGGCAAAGGTTAGAAACTTAGAAGTCATCACACCTCAAGAAGTGAAGTACTCTAGGATTGTGAAAGGAGGAGTTTAGGGATAAGAGGAATAGGCAAGATTTAAATTAGATACAACACAACACCCCACACAATCTAATTCCTTTCCCAGCTACCCATTCCTAACACCCCTCATACTGCAAGACATCCCTGTGAGGCATAGTTAGTATTATCCTAGATATTTGACTTGATATTATATTTTTGATGTGTGTGTATGTTGATGGATTATGGATATCATTATTTGGATTGTGGAAATAAATATTTAGATATTTATTTATTTAGTTGTTTAAATAAAATAATAAGTTTATTTAATAAAACAAATGATTATGAAATATTAATGATTATATGTTTAATTTTCATAAAAATAAATATTATTGTTTTGATATATTAGATTATGTGATTAATGGAAGTTAGAAATGTTAAAGTTCAATATTTAATTGCTTTGGCTATAAGTTTTTAAAAAAATTGATGGCTTAATGAGATATTTGCATGTAGAGTGGCCCAGGTTCCTTAAGAAATTAGAGACAAAATCCATATGCTCAAATCTTGATTATTGTTTAACTATTTATTTATTATTTCTTTTTTTTTTGTAAGGGGGGTTTGTGTTGAAAGTATGTGATATTTTATTATGTTTATTTGAATTGAAAGAAGTATTTGTTTTAACTTGTGAGAAGGGAATGTAAAGAGTTGCATAAAAGATTATATTTCAAAAAGGGAAATGTGAATCATTTTCCTCATTCTTGGAAATAGAAGTGTTGTAGCTTTCTTGGGAATGGTGATTTCTCTTGGTTCTTCTAGCTATTGAATGGTCCTTGGATGGAAAAGAAGAGGAATTTTTGTAAGAATGAAGGCTTGATCATGGATGGTAGGCTAGAGTCAGGTTGTGCATTTTTTTGGTAAAATTAGTGGGGCTGATCCTAATTTGGACATCCAAGGTATGAAAGATTTCTTGTGAAAGTTTAATGTTTAGTTAATTTTGTGAATGTTGAATTTAGGTGATGTGTTAGTAATTATGAAAATTTGTGTTGTCATGTTTGTATGTTTGTCGGTTTCAGGTGTGCAAAGGGAACTACCCTCCAAGATAGTTGAGAGTTTCCCTCATGTGGGGTTGAGGAGGGTGTGGAGTCTCTCTTGGGGTTTTGTGGAGTTTGTGATGGTGTTGTGGGTTGGTTGCGTTGGAATAAAGGGAGATTGGGAGTAACAATTTCATGGGAGATTGGGAGAATGAATGGGAGTTGGGAGGATGTATGGTTGGCTGTGATAATAGGAGTATGGAGTTGTGTGAAGAAAAAGGGAGTTATAGTTGTGCCCTAAGAGGAATTTCCCCCTTCTTCCCCTTAACTAGAAATTCGTGTGTGGATTCCATGTGTGTGTGAGTTGAAAGTCCTTAGTTGTTTTCTAATTTTTTGTTTTATTATTATTTGTTTGGAGCTATGGATTTTGTTTCCAACTCAGGAGTGGACTGGAATCATCAATCCTATGGATGGGTGGAGAGAAAGACTGGGCTGCTAAAGGCAAATAAGATAGAACAGTGATCTGCTAATCACAAACCAAACAATTACAAAAGCCCAGATTGCCTTAGAGATGAAGAGGCAGGGCATCAATATGTAGAGATTGAGAAACACAAAGGAGTTATGGCACACAACCACAATACCAACAACTCAACCACAAAACTAAATGCTGAACCAACAAAGTCAAGAAAGGATAGCTACAAAATAAATAAGCCCAATGGGCATTACAAAAAAGTCCAAGATGGCTGCTGCACATGTTCAAGATATTTGTTGTCATTATCCCCCATAATGACCATTGGGAAGAACATGGAGTAGATATCTAAGTGTCTTGAATCTTTCACATGATAGAGCCTTTGTGAAGATATCTGCGATCTGATCATCTATACTACAGTACATAATCTTGATCAATCCCTGTTGAACCAACTCTCTGATAAAGTGATGTTGAATCTCAATATGTTTGGTCCTGCTATGAAACACTGGATTCTTAGTCATCTGTATAGCACTTTTATTGTCACAATACAACAAAGTAGGTCCATTATGTATCTGGTACAAATCCTCCAATAGTCATCTCAACCACACTGTTTGGCATGCTACAAATGTTGCAGCATTAGATTCTGCCTCTATTGTAGAAAGTGATACAGTTTGCTATTTCTTGGACTTCCAAGAGAATACTACAGAACCAAGACCAAAAGTATAATCAAAAGTAGACTTTTGATCATCTATGGAACCTGCCCAATCTGAATCTATATAGCCAATCAACTTACTATCCTCTTAATGCTGAAATCTAAGACCATAACTCAATGTCCCTTTGACATATCTAAGAATCCTCTTAGCTACACTCCAATGTGTTTCCTTAGGTTTTGACATGAACCTAGATACTAAGCTCACTGCATATGTGATATCTGGTCTAGTAGTGGTTAAGTAGATCAAACTACCAATCAATTGTCTATATATAGTGGGGTCCACTGGATCTGACACATCCAAGTTAGACAACTTAAGTCAAACTTCAATGGGTGTTGCAATTGGTTTGCAACTATTCATCTAAAATTTTTGTAGGATGTCTAAAGCATATTTTTTCTGAGACATGAATATTTCACCTTTGTTTTGCCATACTTCTATACCAAGAAAATAGTGCATCTGCCCCAAATCTGTCATCTCAAATTAAGTAACCATAGCTGCTCTAAACTCTGTAAATAAATTTGAATTGGTCCCAGTATAGATAAGATCATCAACATAGAGAACTAAGAAAAAAACATCCTTAGCCGAGATCCCAATATAAAGATTCAGATCTGATTGACTTCTTAAGAAACTTTTCTGCTATAGGTATGAGTCTATCCTTGAATACCATGCTCTTGGTGCCTGTTTAAGACCATACAAGGCCTTCTTTAATCTGTAAACATAATGTTTTTTAGAAGGTATTTCAAATCCTCTAGGTTGAGAAACATACACTTACTCATCAATATATCCATTCAAAAAAGCACTCTTTACATCCATTTGATAAACTATCCAACTTTGCTAAGCTTCCAAAGCCAAAACCAATCTAATAGTATCCATTCGTGCTATAGGTGCAAATGTTTTAGTGTAATCAATACCTTCCTATTGAGTATATCCTTTGGCTACCTATCTAGCCCTATGTTTATCAATGCTTCCATCAGATTTATACTTAGTTTTATACACCCATCTTGTAACAACAATTTCCTTACCAGGAGGTAGTTGAACCAAATCCCATGTGTCATTCCTTTCAATTATTTCTATCTCACTATTCATTGCTTCAACCCACTCTTCTTTTTCTTAAGCCTGTTCAAATGTTTGTGGCTCATTACTTTCCATGATTTGAGTCATCAAAGCATAATTCACTTTTTCTTGTGATCTTGTTGTCATTTTCTCAAAGTTTGAATCCAACATAAGAGTTGATGGATGATTCTTTTCTGTCCTCCTTTGATATTTTTGATACTTTCTTGTTCTTGTACTAGAAGACTCAGGTTCATTTTCTTCTTCTTCTTCAATTTCATCAATCATTATTTGTTTTCCTTTGTTTAATTTGTCTTGCTATATTATGTTGCTTCATTGAATACCACATCTCTACTTATAACAAGTTTCTTTCCTATTGGGTCATACAATCTATATGCTTTATTTTCTAATTCATACCCAATAAAAATACATTTTAGGCCTTTATCATCTAGCTTAGACATTTTTTCCTTTGGTATGTGTGCATAAGAAACACACCCAAATACTCTCAAATGTTCAACACTTGGCTTTACTCCAGACCATGATTGTTCAGGAGTCATTCCCTTAACTACTTTTGTAGGACTCCTATTGAGAAGATATACAGTTGTGCAAACTACTTCTACCCAAAACATCTTATCTAAAATCTTCTCTTTCATCATACTCCTTGCCATTTCAACAATGGTTCTATTCTTTCTTTCAGCAACTCCATTTTGTTGTGTAGTGTAAGAAGTAGTGAACTCTCTCTTGATTCCATGATTTTTGTAGAAATCTAGAAACTGATTTGATTTGTACTCTCCTCTATTATTTGACCTTATCACTTTGATGTACTTACCACTTTGTTTTTCAACCAACCTCTTGAATTCTACAAATTTGTCAAATACTTCTGATTTTGAAACCAAACAATATACCCAAGTTTTTCTTGAGTAATCATCAATGAAGGTTAGAAAATACTTTGATTTATTCAAAAAAGGTGTTTCCATAGGACCACACAAATCTATATGGATTATTTCAAGATGTTGCTTAGCTCTATTGGATTTGCCAATTGGAAAGCTAGCTCTGTGTTGTTCGCCAACAACACATTATTCACACACTTCTTTTGTATTTTTAATGAATCGTAGACCCTCAACCATTTTTAATCTCTTGAGTAAAATTAACCCACTAAAGCTGAGGTGGCCATATCTTTGATGCCAAATTCTACTTACATTCATTTCACTAGACCTTAATGCTTGGTTTCTATGAGTGAAATGGAGAGGAAACATCCTATCACCTGTCATCTTTGCTCTTGCAAAAACTACATTTCTTTTTAACTTATCTTTTATTATACACTATTTTTCATCAAAGGTCACCTGATAATTTTGCTCTAACATTTGTCCAACAGACAACAAATTCTTTTTGAGGGCTGGAACTAATAATGTTTCATTGATATGTTTTACCTCACCATATTCTATTGCAACTGCAATAGTACCTTTGCCTTTGGTTCCATGAGATTGATTATCTCCTAATGCCACTGTACTATCATGGTTTTCATCTAATTTGATAAACAAATTTTCATTGGATGTCATATGTGATGAACATCCAGAATCAATGTACCATACATTATTCTCACTAACATTTGTATTGAAACAAGAAATAAACAAATTTTGTTTATCTTCAATAGTATTGTGAGCATTTCTCTTTTCTGATTCACCTTGTTTACTCCAACATTCTGATGCATAGTGTCCAAACTTATTGCAATGAAAGCATTGGACATTCTTTTTATCTCCCCCATTATTTCTACCTCTTCCTCTTCCTGTTCCTCTGAAGTTGATACTTCTTCCTCTGAAACTATTACCTCTTCCTCTAGAATTGCTAGATTCACCTTTGTATTCATTTTTATTTTGATTCTTGAAAAATGTGTTTCTTTTACCTCTTATGCTAGATTTAGACGCAAATTCTTGTTCTAAACCTTCTTCATTACTTTTCATTCTTTCTTCAACAGTTAACAATATTCCACTTAGTTCATCTATTTGCATAGTTGTGAGATCTTTGGAGATCTCAATTGTAGAAACCACACCATCAAATTTAGGAACTAAACTCCTTAAATTTTTCTCAATGACATGCTTGGCATCCACAGTTTCACCTAAAACTTTCATTTGACTAACTAGGCCTTCTACCCTTGTTAGAAAATCATTCACACTTTCACTATTGACCATTTTTACAGTTTCAAAAATTTTCCTCATAGTTTGCAATTTTGCAATTTGTGCACCTTGATTAGCATTATTGAGAATTTGTCATGCTTGTTTAGAATTACTAGCACCACTTATCCTAGGAAAAATTGCCTGATTAATTGTGCCTTGAACTAGAAATAAAGATTCATTATCCTTCTTTACATTTGCTTTGTATTCTCTCTTCTGTTGATCATTTAATGCATTAAATGTAGTTGTATCTAGTTCTACATAGCCTACTTGTATAATTTCTGACAAATCTTTTGATTTGAGTAGGGTTTGCATCCTAGTACACCAATATGTGAAATTGTCCCCTTCAAACACAAGAATTAACATGTTAGACATAACACTTCCTGCCATATTTTCCATAAGAGAAATATGCAAAATATCCCAAAGACTCAACAGAAAAAACTTAGAGAGATCTCTGCAAATGGATACTCTCTCTGTCCTTTCAAATAGGACCCACACCAAAAAAAATGATCTTTGTATTATTTTGTTTTGGTGTATAAGTGTCAGTTTCAACTAATAATGCACTTAGTTACAAATAATTTCCTTATCACTTTTACAAGGACTTCAAGAGGTTCAATGTTAAACCATTCTAAAAAATTCCATTCCCATAATTACATATCATTTTTTTAAAAAACATTCTATACACCTTTTTTACTTATAATAAGAATAAAGGGCAACATAAATATCTAGAACTTTTTTTAAACTTCAAAAAAGTTCATTAATAAAAGGCCTTAGACTTTTACTTTTACATTCTTTCTTTAAAAAAAGAAACTCTTAGATTTTAAAAAACCTTTCATGTGGCCTAAAACTTTATGCTCTTTAAAGTCTATAAAAAATAACACAAAATAAATCAAATTTCTTTAAAGAGGAAAGACTATAAGACCATAGATTTTTCTTTAAAACTTTTAAAAGCAGTCTCCTTTGAATGCCTTTCCAAGAAGGAAATATTTATGGAAATTTTAATGCACCTCTCCTCTGTATTTGGCTTCCACACGCAGGTCTCCTTCTATTTGTATGCCTCTGTAGTCCACTTCATACATCAAGATTTTCCTTGACATGGAAACAACTTTGAATGCCTCATCTATTTAGGTTTACAAACAGTTGCTCAGACCACCAAGAAAAAAGAAAAAACACAACAAAGCTCAATGTAGTCTGCAACAACAACTTCTTGATGCCTCGGACTTTGGATTCCTCTAAACCAACACAGACTTCAGTCTCCCAAATAGACCTCACAACTCTCTTTTTCAAATGAACTAGCTCTGATACCAGATGAAGGCAAATAAGATAAAACAATGATCTGCTGATCACAAACCAAACAATTACAAAAGCCCACATTGTCTTAGAGATGAAGAGGCAAGGCATCAATATATAGAGATTGAGAAACACAAAGGATTTATGGCATACAACTACAATGCCAACAACTCAACCATAAAACTAAATGCTGAACCAACAAAGTCAAGAAAGGATAGCTACAAAATAAATAAGCCCAATGGGAATTACAAAAAGTCCAAGTTGGTTGCTGCACATGTTCAAGATATTTGCTGCCAGCTGCTCTATTTTTTTGTTTATAGGTTTATGAAGAGATTTTTATATCGAGGTTGTGGATTGATAAATATAGTGTATTCTTATTCTATTATTCATTTAAGTCACTGATCCAAAACTATATGTTGTATAATCAGAAAAAGAAAACAGTTTGTATGATACAAGGATTGTAGCAAAAGAACTCATTGTTTAGGTTAATATCAAGTAAATACTTTTCTTATTCCATGACAAAATGCAATAGTCGATATTTGATTAAGATGCACATTATATTTAGAAATACAATCATAGAGTATTCTTTTTATCATTCTTGAAATGTAAATGCATTTATTATAATTGAAAACTATCATAGAAAACAAATCTGAGAATAATGATTTTATTTATCTATTCATAAGCATTGTGGTCGATGTATATGATATATTGTATCACTATTGTTCTAAATTTGGAACTGTAGCAAGAAAATTGGTAGTCATGGCTACCACAGCATAGCCATGGGAGCCATGGCTCCCAAAGGAAGAGACGCTACCAACTGTGGGAGGCTCAAAGCCACCACAATCTGGCACATCTCATTAAAGAGATAATAGTTATCAATACTATCATTTGCTATGCGAATACCATGAGGTATAATGCTTTACAATTATTATTTCATATGTGACAACAATAACATGAAATCATTATATATATATATATATATATATATATATATATATATATATATATATATATATATATATATATATAGTGTGTAAGTTATTTAAATGCATATTTGAATCTCTACTAATATAGAAGTGTAAACACCCAAAAATGTCCTCTTGCAACACTTTGTCACAACATTACATCATTTAGGCATCTTGTAGCATGTTTTTCCCTAAGCACCCATATCATCACCTAATTAGTAATATAAATCTTATTTATTTGACTAATTTCATTTATTCCCTTTCTATTCATAGCCCCTTCTTCATCCTAGCACTACCTCTAATAAATTAAATAAATCTAACATTTATTTAATTTATCCCATCCCTTCACATTATTAAATAAATATATTTTATTTATTTATTTAATCCCTTTTCCTCTTTAATTAAACAAAATAAATCTTTTATTTTATTTTAATTTATCACTTTATGTCTCCCCACATAAAATAAATAAATAAATAATTTTATTTATTTTATCGTCACATTCCTCATGATTTAAATAATATTAAATTATTTAAATTATTAGCTCACCTTCGATTTCCATCTCTCAAGATGACTCAAATCATCTCTCAAGTTAACTTCATTCACCTTCCATTTCTTCTCTCTTGTTGCACGATCAACTTTCTAATTCACCTACCACTCACAAAATGGAAGTTTTATCCCTACATCCTCTCACCATTGTCTATAAATTAACCCACAACCAAGACATTTGCATGGATAGGTTTTAAGTACCCTTACTCTATCAAAATTCTTCTATCCCTCGCATCCATCATCTTTCATCTATCTAATCTCCATCCTATCATTATGCTGCATATCTAAGCAACCAACATTGAATCATTCAAGCAATCAAACATGCATGCATCAATCCTTCAAGGTATCTGAGGTATTCGGAGAGTTTGGACTAAGGTATTGCATGTTTTGATTTATCCTTCATTTTGTCCAAATTTTTTTGTTACATTTCTAGCACACCCGGTGGGACCCACTTCTCTTGATCAAATCTTACATTTTTGCAAGTTTTTGTTATAAAAAATTGTGTTTTTCTAACCCTTGTTAGGGAAGTTTTGCATGTGATCTGTCAAAGTGATCTTCTAGCTCAAATTGACTATGCCATCGCATCTGGGAGGCCGTTTCCATTCTTTCTGACTATAAATTTCCTAGGGTTTCGTCACCATACATTTTTTTGTAAAAATTCAAATTTTTTTAGTTGGCAACCATACTGTACGGATCCGTACAACATGGACCTGCCATTAGGGTCTAACCTGCATATTTCCCTATTGTGCTTCGGATTAGGGTTCGATGTGGTTTGTAAAATAATCTTTGTTTGCAGGAAAAATTCATTGCCTTTAAGGGTTTCTCTGTTGACTTGCCAATACATTCCCTACTGACTATATTCTCCAAATTGGTACTCATTATTCTACCCCGTCGCCTACCTTTATATCATTATCTCTGACTGACCACCTTATATCCCCTGTAGATCCTCATTTAGTGCCATCCCCATTGACTATCTTTGGAATACAGAAGTCGTCTTAGTTGTCTTAGTTGAAAACCCTTCATTTGTTTCAGTTGACCCAAGCTTTTTTTTATATCTTAGCTTACCCTAATTATCTATCACTAGTGGTTTGGTCGATATCCTATCTTTGTTCTTGTCACTTGTGATCTCAACTCTCAAAGTTTGTGACCCGTGGTTTGGTCGAGATCGTAAGTCTTAAGCCTGCAATGATCGATTTTAGGCCCCTCTTCACGAACCCTCGTCCGCTGCTTTTGTTTACCTTGCAGATCTCTGTCAACACCCATCAAAAGATCAGTCTCTATCCCTCAAACACTTCCACCAGGTCACCATCTTTCACTATCACCACCATTTTAAAAGCCCCCTCGACGTCTACTTTAAAGCCATGTTTGGTCGGCTTTGAAACTTCGACCAATGATTTTTGACCCCCAATTATCGGCTTCCCAACCCTGACCTAGGTTAAACCCTAAACTATCATCTTATTTAACCCATCAAGGTCTTTAAACTATCATTCGATCCTAAAAAACTGCCCATTGAAGTCTTCATCCGCCTAAACCTAACTACCTACCTTTTCGACCCCAACGGTTGCATAATCTGAAACATCCCCAAAGTTGGTCAACTGGGTTAAAAGTCTGGTTGCCCTTGATACACACTTGACATTTAGATTATTGTTTATATTTAGATTTGATATCAACATTTGCATCATTGATATTTAGAGTTTGACTTGGTTAAATGACTAACGATAATCTAAGACTCTTTGGATCAAGGGCTTAGTTAAATACAAACCGCCCTTCAAATTGAAAGACTTAACCACAAAACTCCATGCACGTGTAACTAGAAAAATCTTGCAAACTATCAAAAGTCAAAGTCAATAACTAGTCAACCCTGTCTTCTTCAAACATGCCAAAGGAGGCATTTTGTTTTCTTTTTGCCATAACTTGGTCATAACAAGTCAAAATTGCACAAACAAGGACTCATTGGAAAGGTAACAGGACAAAATTCCCAATGGTATAGATTTAATCAAGTGATCTCATTATTTTATTAGCTATTTTTATAGCTAAAGTTTAGCTTCCCTTTTAAACTTTAATCAAGCATATCTTTTGCAAACTTATCCAATTTCAACAAATTTTTTTAAAAACTGCTTAGAATTTTCCAAATTTTCTATTTATGCAATTTTTTTTTGCTGTATCAAGCCATTTATATCAGATCACATCTTTTTGACCTAATCCATTAGGCTTGCAAGTTCAATTTTCTTCTTGTCTTGGTGACTTTCAGGAGCATCTAAGGAGTTGGAACAACAAGAGCATCAGCATACATAGTAGATTTAAGGATGAAAAACAATCAAGTGCAATCAATCCATCTCTCATCTCTAAACATTGCTTGCCTTCACACTTCGATTTGGGCTTAAAATCAATTTTGTTTGCTATCACATCATTGAAATCAAGCTAAAATGAACAACTATCTTCCTACACATTTGGCTTTGAGATCTTAAAACAAACAAGTGTCTACATTGTCTTCTTATCACACATTTCATTTCTAAAGGTTAATTAACAACTGCAAGTGTGAATGACGTGCATGTGTGCATGCTCTCTCCTCGCACCGCAAGGTGATCTTGGAGATCAAAAAACACCACACTTGATTCACTTTTGTCAAACCCTATCTAGGAGGCCTACTAGGGGATTTCATCACCCCTAGGGATGACCTCAACCACATGTTCTGGTAGCATATATTAAAGGGGGGAGAGTGAAATCTGTACCTTAATCTAGCTACATAGTCATTGGGACAGCCTTGTGGCCCCAGGTGATTTCAGACACAAGGTGAAGTGGTATTCTCTTGTGCTTATGATAGATCCCTTCAATGGGCTACTGTTCACAAATTTGGGCCCCTCATACCTCGTGTATATTAGGGACACCCCTAGTTAACCCTTGTGTAACCTAGCTTAAGACTTATCAGCCATACCCTACTTGATTAATCATTAAGGTTTATTGTTGTGTTTACAAGTGTTTGCTTAATCATAACATTAAATCTTGAAAGGAAATTTGAACATTGTGCTTAGCATGTGTGTTTATGCATTTACATTGTGTTTGATATTCCCCAAGTCAAACTGCCAATCTTTCCTTATTATCTAAGCAATCGCATCCTAATCAAAAACTTGCCACCATGTCAACATTAGAAGACCTAGCACAAAAACTCATTAATCTTCTTCATCAAACTCAAACAAGCCAATCACTTCTAAATCAACAAACCCTTCAAGACATCCAAGAGATAATCTAAAAACTGTAAACAAGCCAATCCATGCATATGCAACACCTCTTAGCACAAATCCAACACCTCTTGGCCAGTTGTAAAATCTAACAAGTACATCCTCAACTAATGCTAAATCAATTTTATGTGCCACCTACATCATCATATCAACCCTATCCATCCACCTATCATATAAATACCATATCAACCTACTAATGTCCATCCCAAGATTATCCACTTCCTCATCCTACCATTCCAACACATCACCCAACCCATCCACAAGACAACCAAGTGTCCTCACAAGAAGCATATGCACGTCCAAGTGGCATTTTGTACATAAATCAAGCAAGCCCAAGTTACCCAATGCCAGACTTAATATCTTTTGATGAGGGAGATACCAATCTAGTAAATGAATCCTATGAGTCACCTCCACCATCCAATCACATGCCAATACATGAGCCTACTAGTCCTACCTTGGCACCACCATGTAATCTTACTCCTAGTCTTCATCCATCTAATCCCATTATCCTTCCATCTAGCCCAAGTCCTAGCCAATCTAATCCCATTATCCATCTCACAAGCCCTAATCCAATTAGCCTTTCACCTAATCCCAATCATGAGCCTTTGTCTTCCATCACCACTCCACCTACAAAGGATGTGATTCAAGGACTACTAGAAAGGTATAAACCATCCCCATGTCAAGCACCCATTGATGAGCCTACCAAACAACCTTTGAATGCCATGTCCACTTCTTGAACCCCATCATGTGGTCCACAACCTCTTGAGCCTATTGAAAATTTTCCTCCCATGAGTCCATCATGCCCTCATGTTGTTGAAGATTCATCCACTTCTATTCAAGCAAGCCAAGAGCTATGTCAAGGGTATAATCCAACGCATGTGGAAACATCAAGCCCTTGTCTAAATCAAGATCAAAGAATCTCTAAGTTGAATTAATCCATGACCTATGTATTTTCTTCGATCAAGATATTATTTATGATCATGACCCTATTCATGAGCAAATTTATCCCATGCATAGCTAAATTAATCCTATTTATGCTCACATTTGTAATCAATATTCTATATATGATCATGAAAACCATGATGATCCTCTTAGCTAAAATTTATTCAATTCATAGTCAAGATCTTATCACTCCACCTACCCATGATCCCCAAACATCCACTTGTCATGATGAGACACATGTCTCCCAAGAACACATAAGCATAGAAGATCAAACTAATAGCTTGGATCTACATGCACATAATCAAGATCCTAATCATCCTTCCACATCCAGTATCAACCACATTTCAAATCCCCCATCATATCCACTTGGTCTATCGACCTTCATTCATGAATGTTCCTCCATAGGAACACAACAACCTTTATCCACCTCACCTTCTCCATCCAATAAAGAGCTCAAGTCTAGTGTCCAAACTACACCTAGTTTGATAGTCCACCGCATACTCCAAAACATGAACTATCAAGGTAAAGGCTTAGGCCTTCTTGAATAAGGAATTTTAGAGCCCGTCCATGTCAAGGTCCCTCCACGCTCATATGGCCTTGGATACACATCATAAGGTAAACAATCTAAATATGTTGGTGTTTCCTCCATGCCTTCCAAATCCTATACATCCTATCATGCCCCTAAATCATATGTTGCCATTCCACCTCCATCCTCTTACAAATGTCACAAGCATGTGACCATACACCTCCCACCATCAACTTTACCTCCACTATTTCCAACACCTAATACCCCTATCATCCAATCCCATCATCCATTTATCCATAAGTACCCTAAAAATCCTAATCATGACTAGCAAATACACACGTCATGTAAACATAAAGCTTCCACTCATTCCATCCACCCCATGGGATTCAAAATAAAAAATTTGGATGCATCTACCTATAAAGAAAAAAATCCTAAAGGTCCTCATGCCTTAGGACATCAAAGAAAAGAATCAAAGTCAAATCCATCTACAAGGCTACCTAAGCCCATACCTTTACCAGAAAAGGCTAAAACTAAAATGGTATGGGTACCTAAGCAAAAAGAAGCAATCAATTCAAATGAGGCATCCACCTCTCAAAAATCCCAACCATCCACTTCATCCTCTTCCATCCATTCCATTTAAACATATCCAATTCCCCCATCCCACATGAAAAGTAAAAATCATAAAAACACTAAGTCTATGTGGGTTCCTAAAACACTTCATCGCCCATCCACTAAGCAACAATCTCCATTGCTTCTTACACCACCTGCCCATCAAAAGCTTAAATGTTTACCATGATGTGTGCAACCATTGGTCATGATTCCCTTCCATCCAAAAGCATTTCCACATACTTCCATCTCCCCTTCCTTCAACTCTTATCCAACATATCTTCCCCATCATATTCCTAGGGTCCATGCTTTTGCATAAGCCTTCCATCCATCCTTGAATAAGTCTTGAATAATCCATATCATAATCCATTGTCTTCCATACATAATCCATATCATAATCTGCTATTCTTCCATCCATAATCCATATCATAATCCACCATCTACCTAATCCATCTTTCATACAATCCCTACAAACATCTATGAGCACACTTGACATGGTCCATGCGACGATATCCATCTAGCAGGACTATCACCTTTCATGGAACTAGACACTTGATTCCCTTCTATCCTTCTCCTATCCAAAAATCAAAACATATCAAAAAATACAAAAAAATCAAAATATGTCAAAAATACAAAAAATCAAAACATCTCAAAAATAGAAAAAAAAATCAAACAGCCAACGAAAATCCAAGCAATAAAATCAATTCTTCAATCACATCTTCGCAATCCATCAAAACAAATCCAATCACGTCATCAAATCAACCCACTCAATCACATAAAAAAAAACCAAATCAATCCAATCAATGAATGAAAATCACATCTATCCATCCACCTTCATCACCATCATCATCAAACATCATCAGAACTACATCTCATCTCTATCGTTAAAGCCTCAATCTCATGGATATAGGGTATGTAGGCAATTTGGGATATGAAGGAAGTACCCAGACTCAGGCACATGTGATACTCCTCTTTCCTCTTTCATCATTATTCTAATATTCACCAATCATCATCTTCATTCATCTCACTTTTCATCTATCATCTATCTTCCTACATCATCAATAAACACCTAATTCTTCCAATCAATCATTCAAATCAATTCTTCAATCACTCTTTCCATTCACCATCAAATCACTCCAAGCAATAAATCCAAATACAAGTCATCCTTAATCCATACCAATCAAGTCAATCAAGCTTGTCAAATTATCCAATCACATCCTTGGTCTTGATTCTAATCTTGTCATAAACCCTTAATCAATCAATCAATCATCATCATCCTTGTGTTGACCTAGGGATATATCGTTCCCCGCAATGACAACACTATTATTTTTTTTATGACAAAAGTGGCAAGCCACTATTAATATATTATTAATAAATAAAAGTTACAAAATCTTGGTTTATAGCTTGACAAGGGCAACACCTTTTTTGTTTTTGTATAAATTGTGCATGCTTGCTTGCTTGTATGTGTTATCATTTTTATCTTGCATTTGCATCAAATCCATATCTTCCCAGCTAATATTCATATCTTTTGTCGAGACAAGGTTGTATTATGTTGGGGCACAAGACACATTACCACCTTGGTCCTCATACCCTAGTGCATAACATCTAGTGCTAAATCAAACATATGATTGCTCACTTTCATTGCAGCATAACGTATCCTTCATCTCTTTGCTCCACTTCCTATCTTGTATCATTCATCTTATCCCTCCTTATCATTTCATTTCATTTCAAGAGCATACCTGTGTTTGTTCAACCTGCCTATCCTCTTGAGGGGGCATCATCATCCTATCTTTACATCATCATCCCATTTCATTGTCCTATATTTCTATCATCCACGCTTTTTCTCTACCCATACCTTAGCTTCTTTGAAATGATGTATTTCATCATCTCAAACATCATCTCAAAGAGGGGCAAAATGTAAACACCCAAAGATGTCCTCTTGAAACACTTTGTCACAACATTACATCATTTAGGCATCTTGTAGCATGTTTTGCCCTAAGCACCCATATCATCACCTAATTAGTTAAATAAATCTTATTTATTTGATTAATTTCATGTATTCCGTTTCTATTCATAACCCCTTCTTCATCCTAATACTTCCTCTAATAAATTAAATAAATCTAACATTTATTTAATTTATCACATCCCTTCACATTATTAAATAAATAAATTTTATTTATTTATTTATTCCCCTTTCCTCTTGAATTAGATAAAATAAATCTTTTATTTTATATAATTTATCACTTTATGTCTCCCCACTTCAAATAAATAAATAAATAATTTTATATATTTTATCTTCACATTTGTCATGATTTAAATAATATTAAATTATTTAAATTATTAGCTCACCTTCCATTTCCATCTCTCAAGATGATTCAAATCATCTCTCAAGTTAACTTCATTCACCTTCCATTTCTTCTCTCTTGTTGTACAATCAACTTTCTAATTCCACTACCACTCACAAAATGGAAGTTTTATCCCTACATCCTCTCACCTTTGTCTATAAATTAACCCACAGCCAATCCATTTGCATGGATGAGCTTTTAAGTACCCTTACTCTGTCAAAATTCCTCTAGCCCTCACATCCATCATGTTTCATCTATCTAATCTCCATCCTATCATTATGCTGCATATCTAAGTAATCAAACATGAATGCATCAATCCTTCAAGGTATCTGAGATATTCAGAGAGTTTAGACTAAGGTAATGCATGTTTTGTTTTATCCTTCATTTTGTCTAGATTTTTTGGTTACATGAAGTATTGCTATGAAGTTTATTATGGTTTCAACAGTGATTGTAGTGCCCCTCATTTTGCTTTCTGATAGACTAATAGCTGTTCTATTAGATCTAGACATTATGACATTATTTTTCTTGATGATGGATTTACTATTATGATGTTAGTTGATGATACTTGTGATGTTAGACCTATCACTATGATGACATTTGATGATACTGTTAGTACTAGTGTTTTATGCTTATGTTATGATTAGTTATGGATTTAATTAACTATGTGGATCAATCTTATTATGTGTATCATGCGATTATTTGATGATGGTTCTTATTTAGTCATTCAACAACTAATTGCTATGTGTGTTGAGATTATATGTGGATGTGTTGGTGAAAGGGACAGTGTGGCATTATTCATATGTGAATACCCTACTACACTGTGATTCCCTTCCATGATGTGTTTGACTATATATATATATTTGTTTGACCTTTTTTTTGTTGTAGGATGCAGGTATCCGACATCGACTCCACTTGAATTGACAGGTTTGAGCATGCCTTAAATCCAATGGAAATTGATGAACGGAGATGACATAGGGTCCCTCATCTTGTCAACATCCTTGGAGAGGATAAGTATTTAGTCATGTGTCCTGTCAATAAGGTTGGTATGGGCATGATTGTAAGTCACTATTGTTCTATCATGTTTTGTTGTCAGGTATTGTTCGACATGCAGTTTATTAGGTTGTAATTGTGTGATTATTGTTTTGGTTAATTGCTTCAAAAAAATAGAAATTATTAGTCCACTTTGATAAATAAATAATGATATTAATGAGGTAAATAAAGTGTTGTTAAAAAATAGGAATTTAATTGATAATATTAATATAAAAAATAATAATTTATAAAGAAGTATTATATTTTGTTAAAGTGTCCATAAAAATAAATTTATTATGTGTAAAATATTCTATATTGTAATCAAAGATCAATAAATAATGATATTTGTGAGTTGTCAAAAAACTCATGTATGGTAAATACCAAAATTAATTAAAATAAAGATTGTCTTGTCTAGTTTTAAATGTAATTAATTGTTGAGGTAGTGGGTGGTCAGTAACAGGAAGAAAATATATTATATTTTCTATTTTATTTTTTTGAGCGTATTTTTGGTGGGGATGCTCTCTAGGCTTTGGGAGGATATAATGGCTTAGATTCAACTTTTAGAGGGATGGATTTTTGAAGAAAAAGGAAGAAGTTATGGAAACAAGAGGAGTAGAGGGTAAGAAGAGGAGTCAACATTTTACAGGAAAGCGCTCACATGTTTGAACTCTTGTCTGTTCAGCTTAGTAGTAATACATTTTGAATACAAACATAGCAAATAATAGCCATAGGGCAAATCCGCTTTAGGGATTGAATATTTGACTATATATATATCATAGAACCTAGATCCTTTACTTCTGGTTATAAATGTTATCCATTTAAATATAATAGTATTGATGCCATAAACGCTATAGCTTGGAGCTTATGCTCAAGCTGTTATCTATCTACAAATGCTATTATCTCATTATAGACCATGTAATTCTGGTTGTCTATGCCTTGTTCCAAAGTTTCTTTTTGCACAGGCAGCGAGGGCATTGGCCAACATTGATAACTCTGGCTTTACGCCTGCCGATTACATGTGACTAAAATTTTCTAAATCCTTTTCAACAGTTCCATTATGCGCATGTCCTGCAATCATTGCATCTCATGAGATACATATCTATCAAACTGTTGATGTGCCTTGTTTATGCATCACCATTTTTCCTGCATGTCTATTAGAGCTTTTCAAACATTAATATATGCAAAAGATCCCCATTTCATCATGTTTTGATGGATGGCTACACACTACTCAAAAGCTCCCATTTGAGCACACACAGAGAGGATGCTAGCAAAGGTGATGGAGACATTTTACCTCTACAATCACATTTTCTTGAAATTTTCTAAAGTCTCCTCACAAACCCATTTTGGTGCATACCCTGCATAATTACATTTCATGTTTTCCCTGAGGCATTTTGGCATCAAGTCATGCACTTACACATGCCTTCACAATTTGCATCCATGTGATTTGGTGTATTCACATCTGCAACGTTTGGTGAAATTCGCTTCCCATCATTCGCATTTACTTGAAAGTTTTTTTTCAAGCCTTTTCAACAAATCCCATTTGTGCATATCCTATGGTTAGTGTATTTAATCGATGACATTATTTGGAGGCATTCTGTCAAATAGATGACATGTCTGCTCAATACGTCCTCATTCTCGTTCCTCTACCGTCAAGCTTTGATGGATGTCCTTGTCTCCCATTGTGGCATAGTCTATCAGGTTGCTGGGAAAGATTGGGGAAACTCGCTTTACTACTACCAACTGCAATTCCTTGAAATTCTCTAAAGACATCTCTACAGATCCATTTGTGTGTATGTTGTAACTATTGCATTTCATGATTCCTGAAGATGTGATCGCTTGAGGCAAACAACCACATTTCCTGCCTAGGCGTCAAACATTGCAAACCATTTTCTAGAGCTTTTACAACAACAATATCTGTCATAAATTATATTATTTTATATAATATCAGAAAAAATTAGTTTATTAGAAGTTTCTTTTATTAGATTTATTTATTAGAAAGTTTTAGTTAGAAATCGATTTATAGAAAGTTCTATTTATTAAAATTTGTTTTTGGAAAGTTCATTTATTAGAATTTCATTTATCAAAAGTTCTACAAATTTCCAAAATTATATATATATATATATATTGTATTCAAGTATTAAATAAAATCTGATATAAAATAAATATATATTTAACCTTTCTAAATTATGTTATTGAAATTTTATTGAATAGATTATTTTGTTTATTGAATATTATTTTGGAACAGAGCAAGATAAGGAAAATTAGTGATTTAATTTGTAATTGTTTTATTTCGATTAAATGAAAATCGGTATTTTTAGAGATGTAAATGTTGATAAATTTAAAGTTAAATTAGTATAGATTTTATTATGAAATTCTTAGTTGAGATTTGATTATATTTAGATAATTACTTTATTTTATGTTAAATTATGTTATGCAAGTGAATTTGGTCATTGGTTGTATTAGAGGTCGATGTGCATTCCATAGGCCTAGGATGTTTATGTTTTGATTCTTTATATTGTGTGGATAGATGTCTCGAGAAAATGATGCTAGGAGAGCATGATGTCTCTTGTTTATGTATGAGGACTTTGGTAATCATAAATGTGGAAGAATGTTGTTTATTTTGAAGGGTTTGCTTCAATTGGAAGTATTAGGCAATGATTTAACAATTGGTCCTTGTGGTTATGTTTTTTATGCAAGAGGGGAAATGCCTTGCATTTTTTGTGTACTTTTCATTAGGGTCATTGTCTTGTTGATAGGGTTTTCTAGATGCAGATAGGGGAGTGGATTTCAATGTGGGTCCGGTGCCCAAAGTGGCTCGTAGGGTAACCTATTGGAAGTTGATAAACAAGTGATAACTTAATAATAAATCTAGGGGGTAGGGTAGTTATTCACATTAAACAAGATAATTGGATGCCTCACCCATGCCTATAGTGCTCATTCAGGCTAAGGATGGGATGAGAGGGCCTGGTTGGCAAGATCAACTTCCTTGTCCTCATGAAAGGAATGTTGGTTCCGCATGTGTCACCCTATGGGGCCAGCGTCTAGTGAGATACTGTCAGGATAACCATAGATGGGGGTTGGCGTCTAGTGAGAGATTGTCAGGATAACCCATGTTAGGACGATGCGATGACACTTTCCCTACTGCAGCCTAGCATTCCCTTTTTGTGTTCTTCCCTCTTTGTTGTGCGACTGCCTCTGGAAGTGATGGTTGAGTTACTTGTGATGTTCACTTTGACTGTGTTGTGTTGTAGTCCAAGGTAGTCCTTGCACCTATCAATTATTGTCTTCTTGTCTATTTCATGTTGTGGGATCTTATTGTTATCTCCTAGCATGGGGGGGTGGACCATAGGGTTCCACATGGTTGGGTGGTTGTGCTTTTATCTCCATTGGTTTCCTTATTGTTGATCAGGTGTGAGAAGGAGGTATTCCTTGAAGCAGTTTTCATATCTTGATCTAGCTCAAGGAGACAGATATTTATGTCCTTATCTGGTAGATTCTTGTACTATTGTCTTGATGTATGTACTCCAATGTAATTAGAAAAGAGATATTGTAACAATGTAAATGTGTACTCCCTCTTGTAAAGAAAATTGTATTTGTACTTGTAATACTTTACTCAGGATCTCGATGTTTACTTATCTGATAATATATTATGAAAGAAATGTATGTGTTGATTCATTTGATGTTTTTCGATTTAGAATGAACCATGGTTGTTAGTTAGAATATGTTAATATCTAGTAATGTAGCCAAGGAATCCCTAGGGGATAAATCTTAACTTAGATGTTATGAATAAATATGATTTAAATTTCATTGTTATTTCCTTCTTTTAAAAAAAATTTGTGCTTTTGTATAGCATAGTTGAGTTGTTCCCTAGGGTTTCATGACGGAGCATTACATTTGGTATCAGAGCCAAGTTTAAACACTAGGTACTCTAGTTTTATATGATCCCATTATGTTGTCCTAGTTGTTTAGATTTTGCACATTATGTTTTCCCTTTTTATATTCCTCGCCTAACAACCTGAGGTTGTCCTTTGGTGGTATTTGTGTAGGAAGATGCCTACAGGTTGAGTTCGAGGTCAGGGTTGAGGTAGGGAATGAGCGAGAGGTGGTGGTGATAACCCTCCTCCTACTTCCCCTCATGAGAGTGCTCAAGAAGGCGGGGGTCATAATATAGAGAATTAGGGTCATTCTTAGGGATCTCAGTTGTGTCATCTACTTGAGGAGGTCCTTGCCTGCCTAGGTCCTAGACAAGAGGTTGATCAGTCAGAGGAGAGGGAAAGAGAAAGGTCTCCTAGGAGGAGAGAGATGACAGCAGAGCAGGAGGCTATCTTAGCAGGTCACATGAGAGACCTTTTGAGGGCACGCCCTCCTACCTTTGATGGTTCTAGCAGTGGTTTGGAGGCAAAGACCTAGTTGATAGATTTAGGCAGGTGTTTTGTCATGCATTCATATGGTAGTAACACTAAGGCATGATGTGCCATCTTGTACCTTAGAGGTTTTGCTTCTACATGGTGGTGATTAGAGGAGTAGAAGTTACATTTGGATATTGGTACAGTTTCTTGGGAATTATTTTTGGAGAGGCTCAGAGCTCGTTTCTTGTCAGATCATTGGAAGTAGCGACATGCTGACAAGTTTCATGAGTTGAGACAAATGGCTATGTCAATGGAGCAGTATGAATGCAGGTTCTATGAGCTTAAGCAGTACACAGGTATTGGCGATGATGATGCTATGTTGGTTCAGCACTTTATTAACGGCTTGAATGCTTGTATCAGTGGAGGAGTCCATGTTTTCAAGCTGAAGACCATGGAGGTGGTAGTCGAGAAGGCCCATTTGGTAGAGGAGAATTTGGAAATGGATCTTGGAGGCCATACAGGTCTACAGATTGGTAGTCTAGTTTCGGCAGGTTTCAGGTCTCGTGGTGGTCAATCTCAGGTAGTAGATTCTTCTAGAGGCCATCATGCACTTGCTAAGGGTGTACAACAGTAGTAGCAGCAATCTCAATCAAAATATAAGAACTCTCAGTCTCAGCAAGGCAGCAGGTTTCAGTCTAAGAAAAATTAGAGTTGGCAGCAAGCTAGGCATGATCATTTTGATCATCTAGCTTAGAGCACACAGTCTGCAGTTATTAGAGGTAGTTTTCAGTAGACCAATGCATTCTCAAGTGGTAGAGGTACAAGATGTTTCTCTTATGGCTAGAAGGGCCATATAGCCAAGCGATGTCCATACAAGAATGCTATAGGATTTGGTCAGATGTCAACAACTTCAAAGCCAGCCATGGGTGATGCAAGTAGGTCTCATAGGGTGTTTGCAGTGGTTGATAACCACCAAGAAGAGCATCAGGGAAAATTTGTGGGGACTTCAGGTGTGTTACAAGGTATTGGTATTTCCATTCTTTTTTACTCTAGTGCTTCTAATTCTTTAGTGGAACACTATGGATTGGTGGCAGCAAAGCAGGATGTTAGGTGGCAGTTCAAATTGGCTCTAGGGCTAGAATAGTGGCAGAATCCCTTGTGTATGGTTTCAATTTGAAGATTGGTTCTCTCTTTATCATAGTGGATCTCCGCATCATACCCCTAGGATCTTATGATATAGTATTGGGTATGGATTGGTTGGATACTCATTGAGCAATGATAGATTGTAAGTGTAAATCAGTATGGTGTTTGGATGATTCTAGCAGTGAGGTGGAGGTAGTTGGTATTCAAAGGCCCATCTCCTTGCATATGATTTCTGCCATGCAGCTAAAGAGATGTATGTGTCAGGGTTTCCAGTTGTTTGCCATGAGGGTTAATGATTTGGAGTTAGGGGAGAGTTGAGAGACATCCCTTGACGATCATCCTCTCCTTAAGGAGTATGCATATGTCTTTCCAAGTGAGATTTTGGGGATGCCACCTAAGCGTGCCATTGATTTTAGGATAGATCTTGTTCCCGAAGTAGAATTAATATCATGAGCTCCTTATCGGATGACCAGTTAGGAGCTTAAGGAGCTTTGGTTATAGTTGGAGGAGTTACTAGCAAAGGGGTTCATTCATCCTAGTGTCTCTCCTTGGGGAGCACCTATCATTTTTGTGAAGAAAAAGAATGGATCCCTTTGGTTGTGTATTGACTATCGGCAGCTAAACAAGGTGACTGTGAAGAATAGATATCCCATGCCACGAATTGATGACCTCTTTGATCAGATTAAGGGGGCTAAGGTGTTTCTGAAGATTGACCTTAAGTCGAGGTATCATCAGTTGTGTATCTTTGAGGTAGACATTCATAAGACAACATTTCACACCCACTATGGGCACTATGAGTTCACTGTTGTGCCATTTGGGTTAACAAATGCACCTTCTATGTTCATGAGCCTGATGAATGGTGTATTTTGCACCTACCTTGATAGATTTGTCCTTGTGTTCTTGGATGACATATTGATTTATTCAAGGACCATAGAGGAGCACGAGGAGAATTTATAATAGGTCTTGCAGTGTTTGAAAGAGAATCAACTATATGTAAATTTGGTAAAATGTGAATTCTTTCAGACATAGGTGAGATATTTGGGACATGTCATTTCTGGTGAGGGTATTGCCATAGATCCTTCAAAGATCCAAGCCATTATGGATTGGCCTACGCCCACTAATGTTTTAGAGGTTTGCCATTTTATGGGTTTGGTAGGCTATTATCGATGGTTTGTGCAGTGATTTTCGAGGATAGCTCACCCCATTACTTCTCTTCAGAGGAAAGGGAAGAAGATTGTTTGGTTAGAATAGTATCAGGCAGCCTTTCAGACTCTCAAGGAGTGGTTGACTAGTGCACCCATTTTGGCAGTTCCTGACCCTACTAGAGACTTTGTGGTGTGTACTGATGTATCTTTGGAGGGTCTAGGAGCAGTTCTAATGCAGGATGGTTGCGTGATAGCCTATGAGTCTTGTAAACTTAAGGATCATGAGTTGAACTATCCCACACATGATCTAGAGTTCGCTGCCATCATGCATGCCTTGGTGAGATAGAGGCATTTTCTATTGGGGCATCAGTTTGAGCTGCATAGTGATCACCGTAGTTTATAGTACATATTCACACAACCAAACCTGAATGCTAGGCAAAGGTAATGGATGGAGTTCTTGTGTGAGTATGATTTTGAGGTGAAGTATATCTAGGGTAAGGAGAACATTGTGGTAGATGCTCTTAGTCGTTGGAGACATGAGCTTTTAGCAGTCACTCTTGCAGTAGATTTGAGAGGTCAAATTCTTGCTGCACTTCCTACAGATAGATGGTATCAGGAAGTGAAGTCAGAGGTTGAGTCAGGCAGACCCTTGGAGGGTAGATTTTCTGGTTACTCTCTTGAGTTAGATGGTCTCTTGTGGCACTTCGGTCACATCTATGTTCCCATTTCTAAGGGTATTCGTACCCTAATTATGTCAGAGGCGCATCGGGCACCCTACTCAGCACATCCGGGTGTCAAGAAGATGTACACAGATCTCTGTTAGTTATATTTTTGGGTCAGAATGAAGATGGATATTACTAATTTTATCTCGAGGTGTCTTGAGTGTCAGAGGGTTAAGGCAGAACATCAGCATCCCGCAGGTCTTCTTCAGCTGCATCTTGTTCTAGAATGGAAATGGGACATTATTTCTTTAGACTTTATAGTCAGCTTGCTTGTATCCTCTCATCGTCATGATGCCATTATGGTCATCATGGACAAGTTGACTAAAGTAGTACACTGCTCTCCTATTCAGTATTCTTACAATGCTTCTTCTGTAGCTAGAATTTTCATGGAAGACATAGTCAGATTGCATGCAATTCCTCGCAGGATCATCTCCAATAGGAATCCAATATTCACTTTAGCTCTATGGATGTCCTTACAACATGCATTGGGGACTCAGTTGACCTTCAGTTTAACTTACCATCTAGAGACTGATGGGAAGACCAAGAGGGTTAATAAGGTCCTCAAGGATATGCTCAGGATGTATGTCATGGATCAACAGACTCGTTGGGAGGATTATTTGTACTTGGTAGAGTTTGCATACAATAATGGGTACCATAGTTCTATTGGTATGTCTCCTTTTCAGGCTTTGTATGGTCATCCTTACTGGACCCCACTGAGTTGGGATCATCTAGAGGATAGATTTCTCTTAGGACCAAAGATGCTTCAGGAGATGGAGTGGTAGGTGGATCATATTAGAGAGAATTTGGTGACAGTGCAGGACAGACAGAAGAAATATGTGAATGCTCATAGGGTTGATCATTAGTTTTTGGTTGGAGACTAGGTGTTCTTGTGGGTGCATCCGCAAAAGAGTTCGATCCATTATGGAAAAGGATCTAAGCTTGCACCACGCTTTGTTGGGCCATTCAAGATTTTGGAGAGGATCGGTCCTATTACGTACTGTCTTGCTTTGCCGCCTAGTTTATCACACATCCATGATGTATTTCATGTTTCTGTTCTCAGGCCATATTATCCAAATATTTCTCATGTTCTTGACTGGAATGCTTTATAGGTAGAGGACAAACAGCTAGCTTTGGAGCTCATAGGAATTTTGCAGCACAGGAGACTCGCCCTCAAGGGCAGAGATGTGGAGCAGGTCAGGGTCAAGTGGGATCCTAATGATGAGTCTTTAGCTACCTAGCAGGATGCATCTGAGATGCGAGAGTTATATTCATACTTGTTCACAGGCTTCTAGGAGTAAGACTAATTTTGGGGGGGAAGGATGTAGTGCCCCTCATTTTGCTTTCTGATAGACTGATAGTTGTTCTATTAGATCTAGACATTATGACATTATTTTGCTTAATTGAATTGTTTTTGGAAAAACTATGTTGCTTTTTTTGCCTCAACATTTTAGATCACACTCTGTGATCCATCATCAGGAAAAAAAGAAGAGAATGCAATTCTCTTCTAATGATGGATCATGGAGTGTGATCCAAAATGTTGAGGAAAAAAAAAGCAACACACCATTTTTCTAGAAACAATTCAATTATCAACATGGACTATGGAAAAATCATATCTACATTATTTTGCTTGATAATGGATTTACTGTTATGATGTTAGTTGATGATACTTGTGATGTTAGACCTATCGCTATGATGACATTTGATGATACTGTTAGTACTAGTGTTTTATGCTTATGTTATGATTAATTATGGATTTAATTGACTATGTGGATCAATCTTATTATGTGTATCATGCGATTATTTGATGATGGTTCT
The DNA here is from genome assembly GCA_027924645.1 of Cunninghamia lanceolata. Taxonomy (NCBI): domain Eukaryota; kingdom Viridiplantae; phylum Streptophyta; class Pinopsida; order Cupressales; family Cupressaceae; genus Cunninghamia; species Cunninghamia lanceolata. The sequence continues at coordinate 1,035,355 of BSBN01000828.1, forward strand.
TATTTAGTTATTCAGTAACTGATTTCTATGTGTGTGAAGATTACATGTGGATGTGTTGGTGAAAGGGACACTGTGGCATTACTCATACATGAGTACCCTACTACACTGCGATTCCCTTCCACAATGTGTTTGACTATATGATTATGTGTGTGTGTGTGTGTGTGTGTGTGTGTGTGTGTGTGTGTGTGTGTGTGTGTGTGTGTGTGTGTGTGTGTGTGTGTCTATGTCTATTTGTTCAACCATTTTGTTTGCTACAGGATGCAAGTATCTAGGATCAACTCCACCTAAATCGACAGGTTTGAGCATGCCTTAAAATCCAATGGAAATTGATAAATGGAGATGACATAGGGTCCCTCAACTTGTCACCATCCTCGACGAGGATGAGTATTCAATCTTGTGTCATGTCAGTAAGGTTGGGATGGGCATGATTGTAAGTCATTGTTGTTCAATCGTGTTTATCGTCAAGTACTGTTCGGCATGTGGTTTATTAGGCTATAATTGTGTGATTATTGTTTTGGTTAATTGCTTCATTAAAATAGAATTTATTAGTCTACTTTGATAAATAAATAATGATACTAATGAGGTAAATAAACTGTTGTTAAAAAATGGGAATTTAATTGATAATATTAATATAAAAAAATTATAAACAAGTATTATATTTTGTTAAAGTGTCCATAAAAATAAATTTATTATGTGTAAAATATTCTATATTGTAATCAAAGATTAATAAATAATGATATTTGTGAGTTGTCCAAAAACTCATGTATGGTAAATACCAAAATTAATTAAAATAAAGATTGTCTTGCCTGGTTGTAAATGTAATTAATTGTTGAGGTAGTGGGTGGTCAGTAACAGGAAGAAAATTTATTGTATTTTCTATTTTATTTTTTTTAGTGTATTTTTGGTGGGGATGCCCTCTGGGATTTGGGAGGATATAATGGCTCAGATTCAACTTTTAGAGGGATGGATTTTTGAAGGAAAAGGAAGAAGTTGTGCAAACAAGAGCAGTAGAGGGCAAGAAGAGGAGTCAACATTTTATAGGAAAGCACTCACAGGTTTGAACTCTTGTCTGTTCAGCTTAGTAGTAATACATTTTGAATACAAACTTAGCAGATAATAGCCATAGGGCAAATCTGATTGATGGATTGGATATTTGATTGTATATATATATATATATATCATAGAACCTAGATCCTTTACTTCTGGTTATAAATGTTATCCATCTAAATAGAATAGTATTGATGCCATAAAGGCTATAGCTTAGAGCTTATTCTCAAGATGTTATCTATCTACAAATGCTATCTCATTATAGACCATGTAATTTTCGTTGTTTATGCCCTATTCCAAAGTTTCTTTTTGCATAGGCAGCAAGGGCATTGGCCAAGATTGAGAACTCTTGCTTTACGCCTGCCGATTGCATGTGACTGAAAGTTTCTAAAGCCTTTTCAATAGTTCCATTATGTGCATGTCCTATGATCATTGCATCTCATGACATACATATCTATCAAACTATTGATGTACCTTGTTTATACATCGCCATTTTGCCTGCATGTCTATTAGAGCTTTTCAAACCTTAATATCTGCAAAAGATCCCCATTTCATCATGTTCTGATGGATGGCTACACCCTGCTCAAAAGCTCCCATTTGAGCACATGCAGAGAGGATGCTGGCAAATATGGTGGAGTCATTTTACTTCTGCAATCACATTTTCTTGAAAGTTTCTAAAGTCTCCTCACAAACCCATTTTGGTGCATATGCTGCAATAATTGCATTTCATGTATTCCCTGAGGCATTTTGGCATCAATTCATGCACTTACACATGCCTTCACAATTTACATCCATGTGATTTGGGGTATTCACAACTACAACATCTAGTGAAATTCGCTTCCCATCTGCCATTCACTTTTACTTGAAAGTCTTTTTTTTGCCTTTTCAACAAATCCCATTTGTGCATATCCTATGGTCAATGCATTCCATCGACGACATTATTTGGAGGCATTCTGTCAAATAGATGATGTGTCTTCTCGGTATGTCCTCATTCTCATTCCTATACCATCAAACTTTGATGGATGTCCTTGTCTCCCATTGTGACATAGGCTATCAGGTTGTTGCAAATATTGGGGAAACTCACTTTACTACTGCCAACCGCCATTGCTTGAAAGTCTCTAAAGATGTCTCTACAGATCCATTTGTGCGTATGCTATAACTATTGCATTTCATGATTCCTGAAATGTCATCCCTTAAGGAAAACAACCACATTTCTTGCCTAGGTGTTAGACATTGCAAACCATTTTCCAGAGCTTTTACAACAACAATATCTGTCATAAATTATATTGTTTTTATATAATATCTAATAGAATTAGTTTATTAGAAGTTTCTTTTATTACAATTCTTTATTAGAAAGTTTCAGTTAGAAATCGATTTATAGAAAGTTCTATTCATTAAAATTTGTTTTTGGAAAGTTCATTTATTAGAATTTCATTTATCAAAAGTTCTACAAATTTCCAAAATTATATATATATATATATATATATATATATATATATATATATATATATATATATATATATATATATATATATTAATTAGGATAAAATTATAAATATATATATATATATATATATTGTATTCAAGTATTAAATCAAATCTGATATAAATTGAATATATATTTAACCTTTCTAAATTATGTTATTGAAATTTTATTGAATAGATTATTTGGTTTATTGAACGTTATTTTGGAATGGAGTAAGATAAGGAAAATTAGTGATTTAGTTTGTAATTGTTTTAATTTAATTAAATGAAAATCAATATGTTTAGAGATGTAAATGTTGATAAATTTAAAGTTAAATTAGTATTGATTTTATTATAAAATTCTAAGTTGAGATTTGATTATAAATATTTTATTTCGATAATTACTTTATTTCGTGTTAAATTGTGTTATGCAAGTGAATTTGGTCATTAGTTGTATTAGAGGTCGATGTGCAATCCAGAGGCCTTGGATGTTTATGTTTTGATTCTTTATATTGTGTGGATAGGTGTCTCAAGAAAATGATGCTAGGAGAGCATGATGTCTCTTGTTTATGTATGAGGACTTTGGTAATCATAAATGTGGAAGAATCTTGTTTATTTTGAAGGGTTTGCTTCAATTGGAAGTATTGGGCAATGATTTAAGAATTGGTCCTTGTGGTTATGTTTTGTATGCAAGAGGGGAAATGCCTTGTATTTTTTATGTGTACTTTTCGTTAGCGTCATTGTCTTGTTGATAGGGTTTTCTAGATGTAGATAGGGAAGTGGCTTTCAATGTGGGTCCGGTGCCCAAAGTGGTTGCCATGGTAACCCATTGAAAGTTGATAAACAAGTGATAACTTAATAATAAATCTAGGGGGCAGGGTAGTTATTCACATTAAACAAGATAATTGGATGCCTCACCCATGCCTGTAGTGCTCGTTCAGGCTAAGGAGGGGATGAGAAGGCCTGGTTGGCAAGATCAACTTCCTTATCCTCATGAAAGGAATGTTGGTTCTGCATGTGTCACCCTATGGGGCCGGTGTCTAGTGAGAGACTGTAGGATAACCATAGATGGGGGCCAATGTCTAGTGAGAGACTGTTAGGATAACTAATGTCAGGACCATGTGATGACACTCTCCCTACTACAGCCTAGCATTCCCTTTTTTTGTTCAGCTCTCTTTTGTTGCGTGACTGCCTCTGGAAGTGATGGTTGAGTTACTTGTGATGTTCATTTTGATTGTGTTGTGTTGGAGTCTGGAGTAGTTCTTGTACCTGTTAGTTATTGTCTTCTTGACTATTTCATGTTGTGAGACCTTATTGTTATCTCCTAGCATGTGGGGTGGACCTTAGGGTTCCACATGGTTGGGTGGTTGTGCTTTTATCTCCATTGGTTTCCTTGTTGTTGATCGGGTGTGAGGAGGTATTTCTTGAAGTAGATTTCAGATCTTGATCTAGCTCAAGGTGACAGATATTTATGTCCTTGTCTGGTAGATTCTTGTACTATTGTCTTGATGTATGTACTCCAATGTAATCAGAAAAGAGATATTGTGTACTCCCTCTTGTAAAGAAAATTGTATTTGTACTTGTAATACTTTACTCAGGATCTCGATGTTTACTTATCTGATAATATATTATGAAAGAAATGTATGTATTGATTCATTTGATGTTTTTGGATTTAAAATGAACCATGATTGTTAGTTAGAACATGTTAATATCTAGTAGTGCAGCCAAGGAATCCCTACGGGATAAAGCTTAACCTAGATGTTATGAATAAATATGATTTACATTTCATTGTTATTTCCTTCTTTTTTTAAAAAAATGTCCTTTTGTATAGCATAGTTGAGTTGTTCCCTATGGTTTCATGACGGGGTGTTACAGTGATGATTCATATGTTTCTTTGATTTTTGTGCTTTAAGTTTTCGGTTATGTTTCTTAAATCTACCAAATGTTAACTTATTAGTTATGTTGACTATAGTAGCCTACTATGAGAACAAATTCTTTGAATTATCACAGTATGTCGACTACATTCAAGATGAGAAGCTGATGGTAAACTGTTTCATCAGATGGCTTAATCATAACATTATAGACCCGATATGGTTATCTGAGCCTACTACTATGAAGCAGGTAGTGGAGAAAGCACTTATTGTAAAGGAGATCTAGTTGAAGCATCATGATCATGATCAGAATCTGCATCAACATCAAAATCACAATTAATTTCCTTCTTTTGCACCTCCTAGAGGTGGGGGTAGGGTAAACTATTTTCCTGCTAGATCAGCACCACAACAGTCATAGCAGAGTCAGAAAGCAAAGTCAGCTCAAGGATGGTCAGGTTTTGGCAAGTTCCATCACAGAGATGAGATTAGAGAACTCAAACACAATTCATGTGATCATCTCACCCTCAGCATAGTTCTTGTGGCAGTTAGACTAGCTCTAGTAGATTAGTTTTTCAGTTTCTGGCACCACCTAAGGGTCCCTGTTATAACTGTAGAGGTAGGAGACACATTGCTTAGGAATTTTTTTAGAACAATGCAGCTTCAGGGGTTTAATAGGTTGCATCTTCAGAGCCTACAATGGGAGATGTGGATAGATCACATCGAGTCTTTGTAGCTATTGATAATCGGTAAGCAGACCATCAGACATTTGTTATAGAGATCCCTAGAAAAATTTGTAAGGTTGTTGTCTCTATACTTTTTGATTCTAGAGCTACATATTCTTTTATTTCCCCATCCATAGTGGAGAAGTGTAGGCTAGTAGTTTCTAAACAAGATGTTAATTAGGATGTTGAGTTAGCTTCTAGTGCTAGGATGTTCATCAATTCTTTGTTTAGGGATTGCCAATTAGAGCTTAGCCCTTTTTCTACCAAAACAGATTTCAGGGTGATACCATTGGGGTCATATGATATAATTTTAGGTATGGATTGGATGAATGCTCATGAGGTCAAATTAGATTACCGATACAAGTCTGTAGAGTGTTTAGTGTAGGAGTACAATCAAAACTAAGAGGAGGGGTGAATCAGTGTTGAGTCAAAAACCAAATTTTATAACTTTTCAAGATTGTCAATGATATTTATCAAAATTGAATTAAATACTTGAACAACCAAATATTAAATGATCAACCATATGCAATCAGTGAAGTAACACAAAACAAGAGACCATAACACAAGATAATTAACGAGTGGAAAACCCTCCTGGGGTATAAAAACCACTCCAAAATGCCTCATTGTATTAAGTATGAAAACTTCAACTTTTACAAAGTCTCACTGACTTATAATGGCCTCACTGGCATACTAAAAGTCTCACTAACTTTTGAAGATCTCACAATCTTGAAGAAAACACTTTGAGTGCAAATACAAGATATTTCAGGGGATTACCCTGTTTCAATCAAACACAAAACCCTTATAGCATCATTTTATCTTTCACAACAAATTCATTACATAAATGTGTACTTCAATCTCTGTACATCATCTCTCTACACTAAAAACTTCTACACCTTTCTGCAAAAATACTAATTACCTCTGCAATTTCTTCTCTATCAAAAGCCATATTATTCTTCAAAAATTGTACAAAAATCAACACAGAATAATAAGAATAACTCCATCATTCTTCAATTAATGATAAAAGCTTCTTAAAAGGATCCTCTAGTTGAATATAGAAAGTTTCCAATCTTCTCTGTAAAAAACGAGATCACAAAGCCATGATTTTTGGCTTTTATAAAACAGAACCTATCAAATTTAGTAAGTTAGCCCGACTGTTGGGCTTCAAGTGAAGTTTAAAAGGCAGCCACCTGATATTATCTCCCGCCAACATGCCTTTTTAATCACCAACATCAGATCTTATAACCCACCAAAGATTTTACAAACAACTTGGATGACTAGGTGCCCTAGGTGATTGGGGTCGGTCACAACATGATCTTAAACCCTTAGCAATATAACATAAGTTATAAATTACCTTTCAAACTGGTCAACATTGATTTATAACAAAAAGTGACATTGTTAGGTGATGGGTAGTATTAGGGTATAGAGTATAATGTAGGATTTTAGAAACATATTAGCTTTATAGGAATTGACAAACCCTAGACTCAAAAATACACATTGTCACTAGAACTTACAAACCCTAATATCACTATGTAGAAGATCATGGTAGATAGACAAACATGATGAAGAAGATCTGAAAGGCATGATTTGAAGCATGGTAATGATCTTGTAAACTCCAACTCACTCAATCATGAAGCAATGAGGTATGTTGTAAACTTCATCAACACATCAACTCAATGATTGTAGTGCTTCTGGAAAAACTGCATATTACTTTTTTTGCCTCAACATTTCGAATCACACTCTGTGATCAATCTTTAGGAGGAAAGAAGAGAAAATTAACTCAATGTTGTAACACAACACAACATACTATCATCATATGATCCTTGCATAAAGCTGATGCAGAGGTCCTAAGAGGGATGGATGACACATCAAAGGTTTGACAAGTTATGAATCATGGAGGGGGAGATTCCCTTCATCAAAACCAATCTTCTTAGGCATTGAACTCTTAAACCAAGAGTGCATTTCATAGATATGACATCAAATGAGTGATCTACTTGAGGGCAAATAAGTCAAGTCTTTAAGACACCCTAGAAAACCTACTCCAACCAATGATTGGGGTCTTGCATACATGTAAGGGACACTTGCTTCATAGACCTCTCATACCATTTTTCTACAAACTTTAACTAGTTTTAGATACCCTTTTGGAAGGTACACAACATATGTCAGATTGACCTTGGGTTGTTTTGGAAAATGTGCCCAAGAAATTGACTGCTACTGCTGACAGGAGCCCCAATTAGCCCTATTTTCCAAAAGGGACTACCCTCAAATGGTCTCACAGAACAAAGAAAACCAATTGAACATGTTGGACTAGTGTCAAAACCAAGGTTCAATAGGTTTTAGGCTGCCACAATTGACTATGCAAATTCTAAGGTCTTAGGTTACTCAAACTGGCTTAATACATGGGTTTATTAAGCCTTAACTCAAAACTTCATGAAAACTCTATTCTCCCTTCCTACCAATGTCCCAAACAACCAAAATGTGAAGGTACATATCCATTCCACTGATTCCATGATGAGGAGGAATAGTGGAATGGTCAGAATTCCATTGTTTCAACAATACCCTAGTTTAGGGTTCTAACAACTAGTCTACAGAAAACCTCTTATAAATTCCCTCAAAATCAATGTCAAGATCACAAACCACACTTGAATCAAAGCTAACACGATTTTCTTTGAATCCAATACCCTATGGATTCATGATAGTTCTGTACCAGCGAATTGTACGGTCTGTTACAGCAAGAAACACAAAAAAAATGTAGGAAAAATAGAGTTCTTATATGTTTGTCCTTCAAAACCTTCATCATGCTTTCCAATGACCATGATGAGGTTTATAAACATGTCTACATCTTCCCCAAGTAGTTTGGGTTGATTTGGTAACTGAAAACTGCCATTGCACTTCCAAACTGCCCCTTTTTGTCAACTTGTTACAATGCAAATTAGTGTATTTGTTTACAATGTGGATAATCCCTTCACAAGATCATTCCCAACTCTTTTAATACAATTCCTAAATACCATGAATGGATACAAACATGAAAAACATGAATTTCACTTGATCCTTACAATCATGGATAACATGACTACAATTGACCATTTTAAGACTTGGCTTGTCTACCTACCATAATTGGCACCAAGGCCTTACAAGGTGACTACCAAGATTTCAACATGCTTCAAAGTGACCTTATTACATTCCACAAATGGTCTTCAAGACCTTATTGAAACTCAAGATAGGCCTCTTGGACCTATGGGTGCCCCTATACCAAAAGCACTCATGTTATGAAGACACCCTAGTATTATGTAGAGGCTATAAATGAATGTGTCATGAAACACATCAAGTAAGCATAGAAAGAGAGAACCTACGATTTGCATCAAGTCAAGCATCAACACCTTTGCCACTGTGAGTGAACCTGCCACTATGAATGAACTCTAACTTTGCAAGACAACAATGATCAACCTTGATGACTAAGCATTATACACAACTCCTTGTTTCAACAAAGATCAACAAAGATATTGGCATTCACCATGAAGACAACATATCCTTTTTGACATCGATAACAAGACAACAAAACCATTTCAACAAAAATCCCCCTTTGTCTTTGGCATTGATGTCAAAACAATTTTGGAAGAAGACCACCTATCTCACTTGTCTCCCCCTTCTTGACACTTAATGTCAAAGACAAAGATAAAAGGTATTGATTGATTAGACAATAACCTAATCATAGAATTGCAAAAATAGCATATCTGATTTAGACATGTAGATCCCCTGACATGTATGTACTGTCACTATTACTGTCATGTAGATCCCTTGACATCTATACATAGCAAGAAACCATTGTCACTGTTTGCAAAAAAAAAAAAACTAATACAGTCCCCTATGTTAGATATTTGACAGTGAAAAGAACTCACTGTCACCAAAAATTTGTCTTTAAATTTATACAATGCCATCAACAAAAGTCCACTTTGCCATTGATCAATAAATTTGGTTCAAAATACTGTCCCATTTTGGAAGCAAAACAGTGATATAAAGACTGTAATACAGTCAATACAAACAAATGTTTCCCATTAGAATAAAAACACTGTCAATATACTCTATCATATAGTCCTACTGTCATGATATTTTTCTCAAGATTATCCATTGATCTCTCTGTCAATATGACAAAATATTAGCCTTATAGATCTTGCAAGTTTCATATACATAAGAAATCATACCATGATTTTTTTTTTAACAATGAATCCATCCATGTGAACTGACAATTAGACCTGTGGTTTTAACAAAAGACTGTATCTTTATCTACAATCTTAAGGATCTGCAACTTCATCAACCAACTGAAACTTTGACAAACAGATGAAATGACCACCACAATATTTACAATGGAAGAAGCTATAGTCTCCTTCACCATGAAGACTGACACCATGAAGATTGTCCAACCATCTACACCTCCATTTTATACACAAACTGTCCTGCACCTTGTAAAAATTATGAAACAACTTTTCGCAAAAACTTGAACAAAGAATAAAACTTCAACACAATTTGAATTCAGGACTTCATAAGGATATTTACAACCACTCCCCCTGAATCCAATATTTCAGAAACTCATTGAAGAGAAGCAAAAGATAGAACCCCAAGCTTCTATCTTAGGGATTCAAACACCTCCTTAGGCAATGGTTTTGTGAATATATCAGCTAATTGATCATTTGTATGCATAGAATCCAATACCACTTCATTTGCAATCACCTTTTCCCTTAGAAAATGATATCTAATGGCTATATGTTTAGTCCTAGAATGCATAATTAGATTCTTGGACATATTGATAGAACTTGTGTTATCACAAAGAATGGATACAAGTTTTGTTACCTCCACCTTGATGTCTTGAAGTGATTGTACCATCCAACATACTTTTGTACAACATGAAGATGTTGCAACATACTCAACTTCAGCAATAGATAAAGAGACACACTCTTTCTTCTTACTATGCCATACAACCAATCTACCACCAAGAAAGAAGGCTGCTCCACTTGTGCTCTTTCTATCATTGGGATAACCTACCCAATCAGCATCTATATATGCAAGAAGAGTGAAGTCATTGTGTCTAGGATACCATAAACCAAAATCAAGAGTACCCTTAACATATCTAAAGATTCTCTTAACAACATTTAAATGAGATTGCTTAGGACAAGCTTGGAATCTTGCAACTAAACAAACTGCCTACATGATATCAGGCCTAGAAGTAGTGAGATACATAGGCTTCCAATCATAGATCTATACAAGGACTGCTCTACCTCAGGTGAATCATCATTTTTACTTCGTTTATGCCTTGTTTCCATAGGAGTACCCAATGGTTTGCAATCATCTATTTGAAATCTCTTAAGCATTTCTTTGGCATACTTATTTTGTGAGATGAAAATCCCCTTTTCAAGCTGAGACACTTGTAAACCAAGGAAGAAAGACAACTCTCCCAATGTAGACATTTCAAATTCTAACTTTATGATGTTAGGAAATGAATGCCTCGTATCATCATTGTTACTTCCAAAAATGATATCATCAACATAAACCACAACAACCAAGATATCCTGACCTTTGGTTATGTAATACAAATTGTTGTCCACACCTCCTTTAGTGAATCCCTTCTCTTGCAAATACTTATCCAGCCTGTAGTACCATGCTCTTGGGGCTTGTTTTAAGCCATACAAATCCTTTTTCAATCTATATACATGGTCTGATTTGTCTTTGCATTCAAAACCTTCCAGCTGCTCCATGTAAACCTCTTCTTCAAGATCACCATTTAGAAAGGCTGATTTGACATCCATTTGGAACACCTTGAAATTCTTATAAACTTAAAAGGCTAAGAACTTTTTTTTTGCTTGTAATCTAGCCATAGGTGCAAAAGTTTCATCAACTTCAATTCCTTCAATTTGAGAATAAGCTTTGCAAACCAATCTAGCTTTGTTTCTAACAACTTTACCTTTGTCATCAATCTTGTTTCTAAATACCCACTTTGAACCAATGACATTCTTACCTTCAGGTCTTGGCATGCAAACTCCCATGTTTTGTTCTTTTCTATTTGATTTAACTTCTCTTCCATAGCCTTAATCCAAGCTTCATCTTTGTTGGCCTCAACATAACTCTTTGGTTCCATTTCTAATATCAAACACACATGTGCTTGATTATTTGTAGCAGCAAGCTTTCTTCTTGTCGAGACACCACTCTCTTTATCCCCAATGATCAACTCATGAGGATGATCTCTTTGATATGCCTTTGAAGGAGTTTTGGTCTTAGTTTCAATAGGTTTTTCAGGAGCTTCTTCTTCTACTTGAACTTCTTCTTCCTTTTGTGAATGATGATCTTCTTCCTTGTCTTGAAATAGCTGTACACATGGCTGCAAATTCTCATCCACTTTAACATTAGGACTTTCTATGATTCTTTTGAGTCTTTTATTAAAGCATTTATATGCTTTGCTATGTGTAGAATAACCCAAAAATATACCCTCATTACATCTAGACTCAAAGCTTCCCAAATTATCATTGTCTTTCTTAATGTAACACTTACTTCCAAAAATTTTAAAGTAGCCAACATTTGCTGACCTACCATACAAAAGTTCCTAAGGAGTATAATTTGATTTTACCCTTAATTGAACTCTATTTAGAGTATACATTGCTTTATGGATAGCTTCTCTCTAATAAGTATTGGGCAAATTTACATCATGAAGTAAGGTCCTTGCGATCTCCTTTACAATCTTGTTCTTTCTTTCAGCTACTCCATTTTGTTGTGGAGTTCTAGGAGCTGAAAATTGCCTTTTTATCCCATGTTTTTCACAATATTCTTCAAAATCCCTAGAAGTATATTCTCCTCCATTGTCTAATCTTAAACATTTGAGCTTGAAATAAGATTCTTTTTCCACTATCTTCTTGAAGATCTTGAATCTTTTAAAGGCTTCTAATTTATGCTTCAATAAAGTTACCCAAATCATTCTTGAAAAATCATCAATAAAGAGCATAAAATATTTTTCACCTCCTAAAGCTTTAGTCCTTGTAGGACCACACAAATCTGAATGAACAAGTTGGAGAGGTTTAGAAGTAAAATTCTCTTTAGATTTGAAGTCGACATTAGTTTGCTTACCCAATTGGCATTCTTTTCATGTGGTGTTGCTTGGCTTGGAAATGTGAGGCATATTCCTTACATTATGATTATTGTTGATCCTCTCAAGATTGTCAAAATTTACATGTATGCCACAACCAACTTTCTTCAACTTGGCCCATGAAACAAATATGACCATCTACACTTCTATTTTCAGCTTCATGAAGATTGTAGATGTTACCACTTGTTCTTAACCCTACTGAAACAACCTTTCCTAATTTCTTTTTAATTTCACACCCATGAGCATCAAAAATCACATTGAAGCCATTATCACAAATTTGACTAACACTCAATAGGTTATGTTTCAAGCCCTCAACAAAGTAAACATCATGTAATGGAGTTTCATCATCTAGAAGAATTGTACCTTTTCCTTAGATCATGAGGTAATCATTATTACCAAAATAACTGATCCTTCAGCAATGTCTTCAAACTTGATAAATTTATCTTTATCTCTTGTCATATGATTGGAACAGCCACTATCTATTACCCATCGATCGTTCTTCTTGGCATGTAAAGCAGCTTGAACAATCATAGCCCTCATCTTTGGTCTCCAAACAAACACTTTCTTATCATCATTTGAAAAAGATGTTTTTGAAAGAAAATTCAATTTGTTTTTCTGCCCTTTCATGTTACGCTTACAAAATTTGGCTATGTGTCCATAGTTATTGCAATTAAAGTACTTCAAGCTTCTCAAGAACACAAATGGATTTCTTGCCAAGAGATTTGCACTCACTTGTTTTGTGCCCAAACCTGTTGCAACAAAAACAATAACCAACAAAATGCACATTATGTTGGAAAGAGACACTGCTTCACATGACAAGTGTTGTCATTGATGGCAACTAAGACTATTCCATTCATCCACATAACATAATTTGTTCATACCGAAAGTTAGAATCAGAATTTATCTAAGTCCAGGTAGCCAGAAAAAGAGCATGTGACAGGGTCTGGTATCTTGGTTTGGATCTCTCCGGTGATAAATTAGAGTATGTTGTGGATCTAAAGGAGTCATAAGGATTGTCAGGACAATCTAAATCCAAAATTTTAACCTTTGGTAATGAAGGATTCAAAAGTTATCTGCATCTGAGTATAGGGTTACAGTTTGATAATGCAGACAATAGAAGAACATGCCAACCTTGCAATTGATCTTGGTTCCAGATAAATGGAAGTTGTTAGTTGGATGATTTGTGAGGATCATTGATAGTGGCTAACATGATTGATGATTTGTAAATGCAATTTTTGATCCGCGTTACAAGTTATGCATGGATTTAGCCAACAGAGCAAAGTCTTCAACAAAGTTCTAAGTGATCTTGAAGTTGACTGAAAAGTGATTGAATATCATGATGCAGATATATATAGCTAATAGATTTAAGTTATTTCAGTGTGTGTGTGTGTGTGTGATGTGAATATGGAGAAAATTTGAAAAAGGTAGAGAAATAAGGTTCGGATGATAGAAGAACAGTAAACAGGGCAGAGTGAAGATGAAATGTGTAAGATCAATATTTTGTACTTAACCAGAACTAAATTCTTGTATTAGTAGATGTTATTCATTAGTTCAAACTTCTTATTATCCTCTTGTAATCATCACTGTAGGCAGTGAACCTCTATTGAGCAGTGAGCTCTAGGAAATGAGCCCAAATGCATGTGCATTCCCATTTGTAAAATACTTTTAACAGAGTATTAATCTTTGTGGGTTAATCCCCACCATGGTTTTTCCCTTAACCAGGTTTCCACATTAAAAATCTTGGTGTTAAGTGTGTTATCATGTTGCTATTCATATGTTTATGATTCTTGTTTTTCATGGTTAAATTATTGATCTATTGTTAAGTGGTAAAAAGAAGAATTAACTATAGAAAGTATTGAAGTTTTGAGACACCTGATTCACCCCCCCTCTCTTTTCTACCCTAATTCCAACAATTGGTATCAGAGCAAGATTCCTTTGAAAATTTTAATAGCTTGAGGAAGATATGGGAAGACAATAAAATGGATGAATACAACCTCCAAGGACAACTTAAACTTGCATTAGAAGATCTTGAGCAATCCAGAACAGAAGCCAAAGAGATGCAAGAGGACCTTAAAAATGCTGAAGACTTGATTGAGACCTTAAAAGTAAAACTAAGCAAATCCAATGAAAAGAGGAAGGAGCAACCTCTTCAACTGGGAAATCATTATGAAGACAACAACAAGGACAATGCCCTAAAAGAGAAAACAAAAGAATGTGAATAGTTAGCTAAAGAAGTTATTGTCCTAAAACATGAGATGGAATCCGGGGTGATGAGGCTAACCAAGGAAATTGAAGATAGGAAGAAAACTGAAGAAGACCTAAATCAAAATCTAAAAGAAAGGACTGAAGAATGCTGTAGATTGGATGGAATAGCTGGCCTCCTAGAGTCTAATCTACAAGAAAGCAGAGACAATGAGAAAGAACTTGAGAGACAAATTGTCATTCTCGGACATGACCTAGAAGTTGCAAATGAATACAAGAAGTTCAAGATAAGCTCAGCTAAATTTGAAGTACTGCTTGAAGGTCAGAAAAGGGGTGATGACAAGTATGGTCTTGGATATGAGAAAGGTGAAATCTCTGGATCTAGACAAAGAAACTTTCAACCAAGGAATAGGAGAAATAGACCTAGAAGACCTCTGGTAAGACAACCTAATGCTCAAAGATATCAATCATTCAATGGAAATTGATTCAAATGCAATAAATTTGGTCATAAAGCTACTCAGTGTAGAAGTAGAGTAAATCAAAATGGTCCATCCTTCTCCAGTCAATGCTTCAAATGTAAGAGGTATGGTCATAGATCAAATGAATGGATAAGTATGATAATGAATAACTCTAGAGGAAATGGCAACTCTTTCAATGGTTACTACTTTACTTGCAGTGGATTTGGACACATGGCTAATTAGTTAGATCAAGAGAAAATCAAGTATATAAGAAAAGAAATGTTGTGTGCTTTAATTGCAATAGATCTGGTCATATTGCAAGATTCTGTAGAAGTAGGAATAATGAAAGAAGAGGTCTAACAAATAGAAAATTGGATGAGTAGAGACGTGACAAAGGCAAGGGCAAAATTGATGTGAATGAGATCCAAAATGAAATGACCAAGACATGGATCAAGAAAAGTGTTGAGAATAATAATAATGGGTCCACACAAGAATCTGGTGTTGATAATTCCTCTGGGAATTGAATTAGGGGCTCTGGCTTAGTGGGAGCTGCAATGAAATCTAAATTCCCCCAACCAGTAAATGGGTGCCTGAATTTGGCATAATGAGAGAAAATAATTTGGATTATTATACATCATTTGAAAGGATTTTTGGAAGATAAAAAGTGGATATGATGATTTGTAGAACAATTAAAGATTGATTATATGCAGAAACAGTGTAACCGGATGTGTTAGGGTAGAGCATTTATTACAAATGAAAATTAGGTTTTGTGGAGCATAAAAAGGTCATTCATTCCTCATTTGAGTCACTTTGCACCTAAAGAAAGCAAGAAGAATAGTGTCTGAGCTAAGATTACAAATTGAAGTGCAACCATCAAATTTATCTATCAACCCTAATCGCATGAAAAAGGTATTTATCTGTAGAGCACTGAACTTGTAATCTTTTTGCAATGGCTACACCTTTGGTTGTTGACATTACTGAAAGACCTTGACCAAAATTTAAGAAGCATCCTCACAAATTAATAGAAGTCGACCCATTAGGTGCTTTTTCAAGTGTTCCATATGGTGTGCTGCATGTTGAAGATATTAGGGTTTATATTCATGCAAACATAGATGAATTTGGGGACTTAAGATATGTAGATTTGTTTGAGAGTCATCTCAGGGATGAAAATAATGACCTTAAACCTGAGTATAAGGCACTACTTGATAAACATTTTATTCAGATTATGGGATTTCCATCATTTGATGAAGATGAGTGGGTCCAATATGTTTTGAGTAGGATGCATGATGAATTCATATGGCTGTTAAAACCATTCAAGATTACCAAGGATGCTATTAGAATTATGACTAGGTTAAACTCAACTAGTGGATTACCCATGTTAAAATCTATGAAAAACCAAACTGTTACTGATTCAACTGGTGCAAAGTTTGATAAGAGGGCCATGACCATAAATGACATTATAGAACTAGATGTGAAGTTTGCTTCCATGGTGATTGGCTACAAGATCTATCACTCTAGCAGAGAGAATTTAGTCTCTAGAACTGCCATTTATGCAGCATATCAAATGTTGAAGGAGAATGTAGATTATGACCTATGTGAGCTATTATAGAACCAGCTAATTGAAAACTTGAACAAAATGAAGAAAGATAAGGAAAACACTTTTAAATATGGTACATTGGTTCTATGCTTGTTTTTCTACTATATGAATGAAGTACCTAGAGTAAAGGGTGTTCACTGGACTAATGATGAGCCAGTTTCTATTCATATTAGAGATCATCTTTGCAGCATTCGTGATTATAAATCTTAGAAAACTACAATCTAGGGATACTTCAAAAAGAGTATGATGCATTCAAGGGAAAGAATCCCTAAATCAATTGTTGAGAAGTACAAGAATGAAATATGTTTTATGGTTGACACTGATCAGTGCTTAATGGAAGAAGTGGAACCTAGAACTGTTTGGATCATGCCCATGGGGTATGAAGTAGATGAAAAAATCTTGAATATGTATGCTCAACATCTTCTAAGACAAAAGACACAATAGTTGAGAGATTTGGGACATATGAGGAGCTAATTTTAAAACTGCATACTGAGCTTAGAGAACCTGAAACCAACACAAAAGTAAGGAAAGAAGTTGAGTAGTTGGCTAAGAATCTAGGTCTCACAAAGGAAGCTGTGAGGCAATTCAAGGAAAGAACTGAAAAGATAGACAAGGAGATGTAGGATAAGAAACAAGGAAGTGCTTCGGTAGGATCCTCCTCCACATCGAGGACTACTAGAAGCTTTGCTGCTACCCCTATTCACCCAAAACCTACCAATCCTGAGAAACCAAAAGGAAAATCATCAGGAGAAGAAGGGGAAAGAGTAAAAACAAAAGCTACAAGAACCTATAATTGCACAAAAGTTGATGTAGAAGAAATAGATTTAGATGCTAAGGTAAAGGAGTTGAAAGCCTTTGGAACAAAAGCTACCAAGGTGACTAAGGAGATGCCCTCCGGAAGTAAAAGGGCAAGCAAAAGGTAGAAGACATATACATATGTTGAGAAGCCCACACTTTCTATGGAAGATGTAAAAAAATTAGTCACTGTGGATGGAAATTTGAAACCCATGACTAAATTCTATGATGAATACAATGATACAAATAAGAGGGTGTTAGAGGAAGCAACTATTAGATATCTGAATATCTATAATAAGGCCCTGATTGAAATAACTTCTAAGATCCCTCCAAGTCTTGCAAACATTTTGGAGTTGAGGAAAGAAAATGTAAAAAGCAAGGATATGGAGCTTAGAGAACATGTATTGATAAAACTATGCCCTTAGATCACTCAAGTTCAAATGATAATGATATTCAAAGAAGTGAAGGATGAATTCAGGAGCAAGAAGAGAATGAACAAATTGATGCTTGGAGAATTGGACCAAATAGTTAAAGAAACACAGGAAATACTTCTAAGTGCATTAAAGAGACACAATCTTTCATTTGTTGAGGAGACTGATGATGGGATTGATTCATCAATCCTAGATATTGAAAAGATGAAAACTGATGAGTAGTAAACCAAGGTTGATGACTCCTATGTTTTGGAAGAAGAACAAATAAACAAAGAAGATACAAAGATGGTGGATCAAATTGATGATGTAGGAGATAGTCTAACTTCTCCTGATCAATCTGAAAAAGAAGATAATGTTGAGAATACTGCTGCTACACAAGATCCTAAAGAATAGATTGCAAATATGACGTCAAAGGAAAGAATCTAACTGTAGATAACACAAAAAAGGGTGAAGAAGAGGAAGAGAAAGAAGAGGGTAAAGAAGACAAGTTAGAAGAAGATGGTGCAAATGTTAATGCACCCACACAAAAAAAATTTGATGCTAAGAAATCTCAAGGAAAGGAAGGTTGTTCAGGAATTGTGGCAAGAGATACTGCAGATGCAGTAAAAAGTCTCTTGAGTGAAGAAATGCTTGAGTTTGATGAACTAGAGCTATTTCAAGGACCGATCAATCTAGATGCTCTCTCTCTCTGGTTCAAGTAATGAAGATAGCATCTTTCACACAAGCCAAGGCAAGACAAAAGATGTTGAAATCTCATATTGAGGATAGTGAACTACTAGGCCTTACAACTGAAGTATTGGAGAAGATAATGCCAACCTTCTAGAAGAATCCATCTGACTCTCCCTCCGGACATCTGAAGAATCTTGTAAATTCTGTAAGTACACATTTTGAGTCTTTTGAGAAGTCTGCAGAGACTAAAGTTAGGAATGAATTTTTGGATAAGAAATTCAATGAAATAAAGAGCCTAATAGGGAATGATAGGATGATACTTGGTATCAGTATAAAGAGAATTCAAAATGCTCTAAGTGATGGAGGTGATATATACAAATTTTTTCTATCCTGGCCGAAAGTCAGTGAGGATATTGAGAAGAAGATAAAGAAGCAAGAACAAAAATTGTCAAATCTGTCTCAAAATTTTGATCCTCTAACAATTTCTCCTATAAGTCAAGAATGTCAAGTAATCATCTTGACCAATGAAATAAAGAAGCTTGTTAAAGAAAAAGGCAATATTGTGAAGAGAATGTGTGATCTCCGGGGATTGATTGCCCCCAAGTTAGATACAATGTTTAATGCATTATCAGAAGCTCAAACAGTAGTTCAGACAAGTGATCCTTCAGATCTGACAAAGGAAGAAGCATACACATTTCTACTGAGTGGACACATCTCAATTTTGGATGGCATGAAAAGAAGTTGGGCCACTGAACTTGAGTAATTGAAAAGTAGTTTTGTAGATATTCGCAAGTTCATGTAAATATAACTTAATGATTGGGTGTACATATGCGGCACTGTATACAAATTTTTTGAGAATTTTGGCTTGGCGACCCCATCCTTTTCCATTGATGTCAAAGGGGGAGTGAAGAACAGTGAAAAATGAGGAATCCAGTAAAGGGGGAGCTCCAGAATTAGTGGAGAGCATACAAGTATAGAGTAAGGGGGAGTAACACTTAGTCATTTTTCAATAAGTATTGTCATCAATGCCAAAGGGTGAGATTCTTAGCAAGAGAAACTGCTTCACATGACAGGTGTTGTTGTTGATGGCAACTAAGACTATTCCACTCATCTGCATAACATAATTTGTTCATACCGGAAGTTAGAATCAAAATTTATCTAAGTCTGGGTAGCCAGAAATAGAGCATGTGACAGGGTCTGGTATCTTGGTCCAGATCTCTCCAGTGGCAAATTAGAGTATGCTATGGATCTGAAGGAGTCATTAGGATTGTCAAGATAATCTAAATCTAGAATTTCAACCTCTAGTAATGAAGGATTCAAAAGTTATTTGCATCTGAGTATAGGGTTATAATTTGACAGTGTAGACAGCAGAAGAATAGGCTGACCTTGTAATTGATCTTTGTTCTGGATAAATGGAAGTTGTCCGTTGGACAATTTATGACAATCAGTGATAGTGGTCGACATGATTGATGATTTTTAAATGTAGGTTTTGATCCACATTACAAGTTATGCATGGATTTAGCTGATAGAGAAGAGTCCTCAACAAAGTTCTAAGTGATCTTGAAGCCGACTCAAAAGTGATTGAATATCATGATGTGGATATATATAGCTGATGGATTTAAGTGATTTTAGTGTGTGTGTGTGTGTGATGCGACTATGGAGAAAATGTGAAAATGGTAGAGAACTAAGGTTCGGATGATAGCAGAATAGTAAATAAGGTAGAGTGAAGATGAAATGTGTAAGATCAGTATTTTGTACTTAATTGGAACTAAATTCTTGCATTAGTAGATGCTATTCATCAGTTCAAACTTCTTATTATCCTCTTGTAATCATCTCTGTAGGCAGTGAGCCTCTATTGAACAGTGAGCTCTAGATAGTTAACCTGAATGCATGTGCATTCCCATTTGTAAAATACTTTTAACAGAGTATTAATCTTTGTGGGTTAACCCACACTGTGGTTTTTCCCTTAACCAGGTTTCCACATTAAAAATCTTGGTGTTAAGTGTGTTATTGTGTTACTACTCATATGTTTATGATTCTTCTTTTTCATGGTTAACTTATTGATCTATTGTTAAGTGGTAAAAGGAAGAATTAACTGTAGAAAGTATTGAAGTTTTGAGACAATTGATTCACCCCCCCTCTCGGTTGTCTACCCTAATTCCAACACATTATACCTGAAAGAATTATTTCTTTTGAGGTTTATTGTCTTAATGATACTTTTGTCATGTTGAAAATTGTTTGTGTAGGAACATTCTCCTTTTTCAAATCCTAAGCCAATTTTATCTTTGACTCCTTTTTATTTTTCTAAAAGATCCTCAAGTTTATCACTGCTCTTGCACATATCAAGTTTCCTTCTCAAATCTATGATCTTAGCTTCAAGAGTGTGACATTCTTTGATATCTAGCTCTTTGTTAGTAACATCAGCAATTCTTTTAGTTTCTTCAAGAGACCAGTTTAAGTCTGAAATTTGCTTCTCATAATCAGTGACCTTATTGATCATGACTTCATTTTCCTTTTGAAACTAATTTCTTTGCACAGTTGTCTCTCTTTTAAGCCTCTTGACTTCACTTAGAGCACAATTTAACTCACCTTCAAACTCAATTTCTACCTCATCATTTTCTACTTGTTCTTCACAAGCATTATTCTGATTTTCACTTATGATAGCCATGAATAGAGTCTCTGCACCTTCTTCAAGAGAATATTCTAAAGCACTGTCTGACATATCAGCATTCTTAATAAACAAGCTCTTCTTCTTCCTAAAATTATTCTTCTTTTTAGGATTAAATTGCTTCTTCTTATACTATTTCTTGTTTTCCTCTTCATGACTGTCCACATCTTTATACGGACATTTGGCTGCATAATGTCCTATTTTTCCACATTCAAAGCATTTGAATGGAAGTGTACCTTTGTACTTGCCATCTGATCCCTTTTTCAATTTACTTACAAAAGATATCTCTTGATCATCATCCAACTCCTTTGATTCAGATTTTACCTCTTTTTCCTTTTTGACTGATTTGAATGCAGCTTCTTTGCTTGAAGGTGTATCATTACAAATCCTCATCTCAAAAGCTATGAAGGTACCATGGAGCTCACCAAATATTACTTTGCTCAAGTCTCTCTCCTCTATTGCAGACACTTTGGACTCATATTTAGGAGTTAGAATCCTTAAAACCTTAGTTACAATGACCTTTTCTTCTAAGGTATCACCCAAACCTCTAATTGCATTAACAATCTCTTGAACTCTCAGGAGATAATCAACCACCTTCTCATCATCACTCATCTTGAGACTTTCAATTTTTTCTCTGTAAGACTGTAATTTTGCCTCCTTGATTTTTTCATCTCCTTGATAGATATTGGATAGTTTATCCGATATGGCTTTAGTTGTCTTGCAGTCCAGGATTTTGACAAGTATCTCATTTGACAAACCACAGCATATTGCATTTTTGGCCTTAGCATTTTTTTCATATGCCTTCTTCTCATAAGGAGTAGATGGAGGAGTTGTGGTTGTATACTCATTTTCTATGGCAGCATACACATCATACCCTAAAGAAGACAAATATGACTCCATCATGTACTTCCAGAAAGCATAGTTAGACCCATCAAATAAAGGTGCATTGTAGGTTGAAAAACCCTCTTGACTTACCATGACAAGTACTCCAATTATGTGATCTACCCTAGTTGATTAAGCCTTTATAGGGAACCAAGCTCTGATACCAATTGTAGGAGTACAATCAACACTAAGAGGGGGGGTGAATCAGTGTTGAGTCAAAAACCAAAATTTATAACTTTTCAATATTGTCTATGATATTTATCAAAATTGAATTAAATACTTGAACAACCAAATATTAAATGATCAACCATATGCAATTAGTGAAGTAACACAAAACATGAGACCATAACACAAGATAATTAATGAGTGGAAAATCCTCCTAGGGTATAAAAACCACTCCAAAATGCCTCATCGGATTAAGTATGAAAACTTCAAATTTTACAAAATCTCACCGACTTATAATGGCCTCTCTAGCATACTGAAAGTCTCACTAACTTTTGAAGATCTCACAATCTTGAAGAAAACACTTTGAGTGTAAATACAATATATTTCAAGGGATTTCCCTGTTTCAATCAAACACAAAAACCTTATAGCATCCTTTTATCTTTCACAACAAATTCATTACATAAATGTGTTCTTCAATCTTTGCACATCTCTCTGCACATCACCTCTCTACGCTAAAAGCTTCTACACCTTTCCAGGAAAAATACTAATTACCTCTACAATTTCTTCTCTATCAAAAACTATATTATTCTTCACAAATTACACAAACACCAATGCAAATTAATAAGAATAACTCCATCATTCTTGAATTAATGATAAAAGATTCTTAAGAGGATCCTCTGGTTGAATATAGAAAGTTTCCAATCTTCTCTGCAAAAAAGATCACAAAGCCATGATTTTTGGTTTTTATAAAATAGAACCTATCAAATTTAGTAAGTTAGCTCAACCATTGGACTTCAAGTGAAGTTTAAGAAGCAGCCACCTGATATTGTCTCTTGCCAACGTGCCTTTTTAATCACCACCGTCAAATCTTATAACCTGCCAAATCTTTTAAAAACAACTTGGATGACTAGGCACCCTAGGTGATCGGGGCCGGTCACAACATGATCTTAAACCCTCAACAATATAACTTAAAGTTATAAATTAAGTTTCGAACCGGTCAACATCGATTTATAACAAAAAGTGACATTGTTAGGTGACAGTAGTATTAGGGTATAGAGTATAATGTAGGATTTTAGAAACATATTAGCTTTATAGGAATTGACAAACCCTAGACTCAAAAATGCACATTATCACTAGAACTTACAAACCCTAATATCACTATGTAGAAGATCATGATAAATAGACAAAATGATGAAGAAGATCTAAAAGGCATGATTTGAAGCATGGTGATGATCTTGTAAACTCCAACTCACTCAATCATGAACCAATGATGTATGTTGTAAAATTCATCAACACATCAACTCAATGTTCTAACACAACACAACATACTATCATCATATGATCCTTGCATGAAGCACTCATGTTATGAAGACACCCTAGCATTATGTAGAGGCTATAAATGAATGTGTCATGAAACACATAAAGTAAGCATAGAAAGAGAGAACCCACAATTTGCATCAAGTCAAGCATCAACACCTCTACCATTGTGAGTGAACTTGCCACTGTGAATGAACCCCAATTTTGCATGACAACTTTGCAAGACAATAATGATCAACCTTGATGACTAAGTATTATACACAACTGCTTGTTTCAAAAAAGATCAACAAAGATATTGTCATTCACCATGAAGACAACATATCCTTTTTGACATCAATAAAAAGACAACAAAGCCATTTCAACATTTAGATGATACGGGCAAAAAGGTGGTAGTCTCAAGAATTAAGAGACTAGTGTCGCTTAGGATGATTTCAGCCATGCAACTTAAGTGATGTATGAGAAAAGGATGCCAATTCTTTGTCATTTCCATGAGTGATAGGTCAAAGGAAAAGCCATATACTTCTTTAGATGATCATCCTATTCTTCGAGAGTTTGCTGATGTCTTTCTCTCTATACTTTCTAGGATGCTACCATGAATGTAGATTGATTTTCATATCGACTTTGCTCTAGGAGAACAACCTATTTCTAAGGCCCCTTATAGAATGACTACACAAGAACTTCAGGAGCTCAAGTTAGAATTGGAGGAACTTTTAGAAAAAGTTCATATTCGTCCCAGTGTTTCTCCTTGGGGTGCACCTGTGATTTTTGTGAAGAAGGATGGGACACTTCGACTTTGCATAGATTATAGATAGTTAAATAAGCTCACCATAAGGAATTGTTATCCTCTACCAATGATAGATGATCTATTTGACCAAATTCAAGGAGTGAAGATTTTCTCTAAAATAGACCTCAAGTCTAGATATCATCAGTTAAGGATTGCTGAAGCCAACATCCATAAGACAATGTTTTGCACATGATATGGTCATTATCAGTTTATTGTTGTTCCTTTGAGTTTGACTAATGCCCCAATAGTTTTTATAAGCCTGATGAATGGTGTTTTTTGTACTTTTTTGGATCAATTTGTGGTAATCTTTCTAGATGACATTTTGATCTATTTTCACACCATGGAGGAGCACAAGGAGCATTTACGGTAGGTGTTACAATGTCTAAGAGAGAATCAATTATATGCAAACATCTCCAAGTGTGAATTCTTCCAAACAGAGATCTAATACCTAGGGCATATTATTTCAAGTGATGGAATCTCTATGGATCCCTCCAAGATTCAGGTTATTTTGGAATGGCCTGCTCCCACTAATGTAGCTGAGGTTAGTATTTTCACGAGTTTAGTTGGTTACTATAGAAGGTTCATGGAAGGCTTCTCCAAGATTGCTCATCTAATTACTTCTCTCTAGAGGCAAGGCAAGAAATTTGTTTGGTCTGAGTAGTGTGAAAGAGCTTTTCAAATTTTGAAAGTGATGCAGGAGCATCCAGTGGTGTTTCAAAATTATTGATGTTCTTTCCATTTTTTTTCAAAATTTGTGGTTCTGGTTCCATAGTCGCTTGAATAATGATGTAGAACTTTCAATTTTTCCAAACTATTAAAAATAGCAACCTACTAATTTTAGAAAGTTTGCATTTGGGTACAGATTGAAGTGAAAATATAAGACCTTTGGTGAAGGAATCACGCAAAGATAATTTGCGAGCTAAAAGATATTAAAGTTTTTGTTTCCTGAAAACTGCCTAAAAAATATTCAAACTTAGGTTTGAGGCACTAAACTGCCCTGTACAACCCCAAAAATGGCTAAAACCAATGAAGCTAGTTAATAGCGCGTAGAGCACTCCATGAGATTTCTGATGCATAAAACGGTTCACCAATCAGAAACCTGGATCAAAAGTTATGGCTCCCAGAAGTTGACCTATTTTTTGAGGGAGATGCAAATTTCAAAATTAGGTTGTTGGCCACCAAAAAGGCTATTAATAACCATTTGTGGGAACCCTGGGTAGTAGTAGAGTTAAGGGGGCAAGTGTGGAGTCAAGAATAGGTAGGAAAATAGAAACCCTAGCTGATTTCAGGTTACAGAAGGCTGATGATTATAGAGTCTTGTGAAAGGAAGCTGTAATGTGTTGCAGCATGTGGAGGGTTGATTCCTCTAATTGTATGTGAGCTTTTGTAATGTAATAAGTTGTCCAAATCAATAAAAGAAAGTTTTATTTTCTGTGTTCAATTTTTGTTGTTGTCTGTTTTATGATATATCATCTTCATCAAGTGGTATCAGAGCAAGGGTTCCTAAGTGTGTAGACAGATTGCCGACCGTGAGGCAGTTTGCACTAGGACCTGAGGTTGTGGGTTTGCTGCAGAGATCAAGATGCCTCCACGAAGAAATCATATTGGGAGGAATGCTTTGACAAAAGAGGGTTTTAGACCCCTACAAAGGCAAATTGATGCATTGCAAGAGGAGCTGTAAAGAGGGTTTGATCCAAGAACAAGAGAAGAAAGTGAGAATGAAGCTGAAGAAGAGCTATTCGAGGAAGAACAAGAAGCTAGAGGAGATCCTGCAGAACTTAGGTTGTTAAGGGCCATTTTGAATATCAGAAAGAGGCCCATGATCAAAGTTTCTACATATTCTGGAGATTTGAATCTGGAACAACTTATTGATTGGATCAATGACATTGAGGAGTATTTTAAGTATGAAGATGTGGAGGACCCAGATCGGGTCACGTTTGTTAAAACAAAGTTGAAGAGCCATGCCAATATTTGGTGGAAGCAAGTCCAATTAGAGAGGGATAGAAGAGGAAAAGGAAAGATCACCAGATGGGATCAGATGGTGGAGAAATTGAAGAAGCAGTTCATTCCTGTGGACTATGAGATGGAGTTGTTGAAGAAGCTACAAGGACTAAAGCAAGGTAACAAGTCTATTAAGGAGTATACAGAAGAGTTTTATAAAATTACTATCAAGACAAGCCATGCAGAGCCCAACAAGGATAAAGCAGCCCATTACATTAATGGGTTGATTTTGAGTATTCAAGAGGAGCTGAGCCTAGTCAGAATGACCACCATAGAAGATGCGTACCAATTTTCCCTAAAGGTGGAAGAGAAGCTGAATAAAAGATTCGATAGCAAGCAAAGGGGAAGAGGTCAAGGTGGAAGGACTGGTGGAAGACCCTATGGAGGCTGTAATGAAAATTAAAAGAAAAGTGAAGAAGCTAGCACCAGCTAAAATTAGAGAAAGGATAATGCCCACCACCCTTGTGACTAGAACAATGGTGAGCAAAGAGGAAGAGGAAGAGCTAGACCTGGGCAAAGACCTGGAAGAGGAGATTTCAAAGGAACCTATTCTCAATGTGGAGAAGAAAGGCATCGAGCATATGAGTGTCTACAACATCAAGGAAGGACAAATAGAAGACTTGAAGGTAATGCATGAGTTAAACATGTAGATGAAGATGTGGAGTCTAAGCATTCTGACAATGTTAAAAGGGGAGAAACTCTAGTTGTCAGAAGAACTTTGCTGAATGAGGAGAAAGAACCCAATCAAAGGAAGAGTTTATTTTGTACAAGGTGCAAATGTGAAGGTAAGTGTTGTGACATTATTATTGACAGTGGAAGTACTGATAATCTTGTTTCATAGGAGATGGTTGATAAGTTTAAGTTGACAAGAAGAAAGCATCCACATCCATATCGGATTGCATGGTTGCAGAAGGACCATAAAGCTTTGGTCAATGAGCAGTGTTTAGTGAACTTCAAGATTGGGGACTACCATGATGAGGTGTTGTGTGATATCATACCAATGGATGCATGTCATATGCTATTGGGGAGGTCGTAGCAGTATGATAGGTGCGCTGTCCATGATGGCTATGCAAACACATATTCCCTAACAAAGGATGGCATTCATCATAAGTTGAATCCCTTGAAGGAGGTGGAAGAAAAGGTATGTAGTACTACCATAATTTTCTTGGTAGATGGTAGGAAATTTTTGGAAGGTATGAAGCATGAGCATCATTGCTTTTCACTAATTCCTAAGATCAGTCAAGAGAAATGTGAAGATGTACCAGCAGAAGTTTAAGATATGTTAGAAGAATTTCAGGACATTGTCTCTGATAATGTACCAAAAGGTTTACCACTGGTGAGGAAGATAAGTCATCAAATGAACTTGATATCAGGAGCTAGTTTGCCAAATAAGGCAGCCCACATAATGACCCCTACAGAGAGTAAAGAGCTAAATAGACAAGTTCAAGAGCTATTAAGGAAGGGGTTGATACGAGAAAGCCTAAGTCCATGTGCGATACCTACAATACTAGTACCGAAGAAAGATGGAGAGTGGAGAATGTGTACAAATTCTTGAACCATCAACAAGATCACGATCAAGTAAAGATTTCCATTACTTAGAATGGATGACATAATGGATTGTTTGAGTGGAGCCAAGTACTTCACGAAGATTGATCCAAAGAGTGGGTATCACCAGATCTGAATCAGAGAAGGAGATGAATGGAAGACAGCCTTCAAGACAAAGGAGGGTTTGCATGAGTGGTTATTCATGTCATTTGGGCTAACCAATACACTGAGCACATTCATGTGGCTCATGAATGAGGTACTGAAAGAATTTCTAGGAAGTTTTGTTATTGTCTATTTAGATGATATTTTGATTTTCAGTAAAACTTGGGATGAGCATCTAATGCATATTAGAAGAGCTTTAGAGAAGATGAAGGGGGAGCAGTTGCTAATTAATATAAAGAAATGTAGTTTTGCAAAGGAGTTGGCATACCTGGGATTTGTTGTCTCAGAGGAAGGTCTTAAGATGGACCCAGAAAAAGCAAGGTCTATCATTGAATGGCCTGCACCAAGGAGCGCCACAGAGGTATGATCTTTTCATGGTTTGGCAAGTTTTTTTAGAAAGTTTATTAGAAATTTTAGTAGCATTTGTGCACCCCTAACTGAGACAATGAGAGGGGATAGAAAAGAGCTTAGATGGACTAAAGGAGCAGACAAAGTTTTGACACATTGAAGAAGAAAGTTATAGACCAACCTGTTTTGGCACTTCCAGATTTCAATAAGGTATTTCAGGTAGATTGTGATGTTAGTGGTAGTGCTATAGGAGCTGTTTTGAGCCAAGAAGTTAAGCCTATCACCTATTTTAGTGAGAAGCTTAATGATGCCAAGAAAAAGTACTTTGTTTATGATCAGGAGTTTTATGCAATAGTTCAGGCTTTGAAGAAATGGAGACATTATTTATTTCCAAAGGAGTTTGTTTTATATACTGATCATCAAGCTTTGCAGTATCTTAATAGTCAAGGAAAGTTAAATAAAAGGTACTTAAAATGGGTTGATTTTTTGCAAAGCTATACTTTTGTTTTGAAGCACAGGAGTGGGAAGTCCAACAGAGTTGCAGATGCCTTGAGTAGAAGGCAAAATTTGTTGATAGAAATGAAGATAGAGGTTGTTGGATTCAATGAACTCAAAAGTTTGTATCCTAAAGATCTAGATTTTGCAAAGGCTTGGAAATCTTGATTGGAACTTATTACTTTGGATAGGACAAAATGGTTGGATTTCATAATCTAAGATGGCATGTTGTTTAAAGGTAGCTAGTTGTGCATTCCGAGGAGTTCCAGGAGAGAGAACTTGATTAAGGAGAAGCATAGTGGAGGATTGGCCAAACACTTTGGTCTAGATAAGACCATTGCTATTGTTGGTGAAAATTATTATTGGCCATAGTTGCAGCAGGATGTGAGGAATTTTGTGTAGATTATGTCGGATGGCGAAAGGAGCAAGTTAGAATATAGGTCTATATCAACCACTACCTATACCAGAGAAGCCATGGGATGATATTAGTATGGATTTTGTTCTTGGCTTACCAACGACACATAGAGGACATGATTCCATTTTGGTGGTTGATAGATTCTCAAAGATGGCACATTTTATTCCTGGCAAGAAGACTAATGATGCGGTTCATATTGTAGAGTTATTTTTCAGGGAGGTGGTGAGATTACACGGTCTACCAAAGAGCATAGTTTCAGATCGAGATACCAAGTATATTGGTTATTTCTAGAGGATATTATGGAAGAAGTTGAAGACAGATTTGAAGTTCAGTTCTACACACCATCTACAGACTGATGGATAGACGGAAGTGGTGAATAGGAGTTTGGGTAACCTACTATGATGCTTAGTAGGAGATAAGCCCAAGGGATGGGATTTGATTTTACCACAAGTAGAATTTGCTTACAACAATTCTGTCAATAGGAGTATTGGTAAATCACCATTCTAGATTGTATATGGGAATAGTCCAAGAAATGCTTCCAAGTTATGGAATCTGGACAAAGGAGAAAAGACAAGTGCTAAGGCTGAAGACTTTGCAGAACACATGAAGAATTTGCATGAAGAGGTGAAAAAGCACATTAATAAGATGAATATTCAGTACAAGGCTAAAGTAGATCAGAAGAGGAGATATAAGGAGTTCCAGGTAGGAGATGAAGTCATGGTTCACTTTAGAAAAGAAAGGTTCCAAATTGGAACATACAATAAGCTGAAAATGAAGAAATTTGGACCATGCAGAATTTTGAAGAAATATGATTCAGGAAATGTATATGAGGTAGAGCTGCCGAGTGGGATTAAAATTTCCCTTGTTTTCAACATTGTTGATTTATTAGAATATCATGAAGGTGGAATAGAGGATGGACCGACAGAACAACAACAGAGTATTCTAGCATCTACTTCAACAAAGGAGATAGAAGAGATCTTAGATAGCCGTCTGGGAAGAAGTACTCAGAATAGGCAATATGAAGAATACCTGGTGAAATGGAAAGGAAGGTCTGTTGAAGATTCTTCTTGGTTGTCTAAGGCAGAGGTTGATTGTTTGGGTTTTCCTCACACAAACACCTGAGACGTGATAGGGTCACTTCTCAAATTACCCTAGGTGTCTAATGCAGGAGCATCCAATGGTGTAAAGGTAATCTTGCATCACCCAAAAAAAAGATGTGTTTCAAAATTATTGATGTTCTTTCCATTTCTTTTCAAATTTATGGTTCTGGTTCCATAATTGCTTGAATAATGATGTAGAACTTTTAGTTTTTCCAAACTGCTAAAAATAACAACTTGCTATTTTTAGAAAGTTTGCATTTGGGCACGGATTGAAGTGAAAATTTACAGAAAGTTACATAATAGAAATATAAGACCTTTGGCGAAGGAATCACACAAAGATAATTTGCAAGATTAAAGATATTAAAGTTTATGTTTCCTGAAAAATACCTGAAAATTATTGAAACTCAGGTTTGAGGCACTAAATAGCCTCGTACGGCCCCAAAAATGGCCGAAACTAGAGAAGCTATTTCTTAGAGCATAGAGTACTTCGTGACTTTCTGATGCATAAAATGGTTCGTTAATCGGACACCTGAATCAAAAGTTATGGCTCTCAGAAGTTGACTTATTTTTGGAGGGAGATGCAAATTTTGAAATTAGGTTGTTGGCCACCAAAAAAGCTATTGACAACCATTTTTGGGAACCCTGGGCAATACTAGAGTTAAGGGGGCAAGTGTGGAGTTAAGAATAGGTGGGAAAATAGAAACGCTAGCTGATTTGGGGTTACAAAAGGATGATGATTCTTGAGTCTTGTGAAAGGAAGTTGTAATGTGTTGCAGTATGTGGAGGGTTGATTCCTCTTATTGTATATGAGCTTCTATAATGTAATAAGTTGTCCAAATCAATAAAAGAAAGTTCTATTTTCTATGTGCAATTTCTGTTGTTGTGTGTTTTATGATTTACCCCCTTCATCAAAAAGAGACACTCACTAGTGCACCTATATTAGCTATTCCAGATCCTACTAATGATTTTGTTGTTTACACTAATGCATCGATCAAGGGTATTCGAGTTGTTCTTATGCAGGAGGGTCGTGTGATAGCCTTCGAGTCTCACAAGTTGAGGAGTCATGAGCTCAACTACCTGACACATGATTTGGAGCTGGCTGCAGTGGTTCATGCTTTGACCAAATGGTGACATTTCCTTCTCGGGCATAGATTTGAGTTGCATTCTGATAATCATAGTTTGTAGTATATCTTCTCTCAGCATAATTTGAATGCTTGACAATGTAGATGGATGGAATTTCTATGTGAGTATGATTTTGAGATTCATTATATTAAGGGCAAGGAGAATGTTGTAGCTGATGCCCTTAGTAGGTGATGACATGAGTTGCTAGCCTTGACAGCTAAGATAGATCTTAGAGGATGTATTCTAGAGCTTAGGATGCATTATATCATGAGATTATTCAATTCGAGAGTCCCTTGAAGGACAAGTTTGAGGGATATTCAGTTGATGCTGATGGGTTGCTTCGATATCATGGGCATATCTATATTC
The DNA here is from genome assembly GCA_027924645.1 of Cunninghamia lanceolata. NCBI lineage: Eukaryota > Viridiplantae > Streptophyta > Pinopsida > Cupressales > Cupressaceae > Cunninghamia > Cunninghamia lanceolata. The sequence continues at coordinate 1,067,107 of BSBN01000828.1, forward strand.
CTCCTTTTGGCAACCTTAGAGGATTGATTCTAGCTAAGACTCGTAGAGCACCTTATGTGGCTCATCTTGGTGTTAAGAAAATACATGCGGATCTTCAGAAGCTATACTTCTGGGTAGGGATGTGGGAGGATATTGCAAAGTTTGTCATTCACTGTCTTGAGTGCTAAAGAGTAAAAGTAGAACATCAACATCTGGCTGGCCTATTATACCCTCATGCTATTCTAGAGTGGAAATGGGATGTGATATCTATGGATTTCATTGTGGGTTTACCTTTGATCACACATCAACATGATGCGATTATGGTGACTATAGACAAGTTAACTAAGGTGGTACACTTTTCTCTAATGTGTTCTTTCTATAAAGCCACCTCAGTAGCTAGAGTTTTTCTTCATGACATTGTTTAACTTCATGGAGTGCCAAGGAGAATTATCTCTGATAGAGATCTAGTCTTCACTTCATCCTTTTGGACTGCTCTTCAGCAAGCCTTAGGTACTCAACTCAATTTCAGCACTGCTTATCATCTAGAGATAGACAGTCAGACTGAGAGAGTGAACCAGGTTTTGGAGGATATGCTCAGGATGTATGTTATGGATCACCAGTCTTATTTGGAGGACTACTTGTATCTAGTAGAGTTTGCTTACAACAATGGACATCACATTTCGCTTGGGATGGTAGACTTTGTAGGACTCCTTTTAGTTGGAACCGACTAGAGGATCAGGTCGCTATTAGAAATGAGCTTGTTTGAGATATGGAGTAGTAGGTGACACAGATTCATGATCAGTTGCAGATAGCTCAAGATCCATTGAAGCAGTATGCTGACATCATGAGAGTTGATCATGGGCTCTAGATCAGAGAGAGAGTTTTCATGCATGTGTGACCACATAAGAGTTTTATCCATTATGGAAAGGGCTCTAAGTTGTCACCCAAATTTGTTGGCCATTTTAAGATCATAGAGAGGATAGGCCTAGTTGTATATCACTTAGCCTTGCCACCTAGCCTGTCTTGTATCCATAATATTTTTCATGTATCATTTCTTAAGAAGTATGTACCAGATTCTTCTCATATATTGGAGTGGGATGCTTTAAAGGTCGTACAAGATAGACAACTAACATTGGAACCAGTTCACATCTTGGATCAGTGAACATTGGCCTTGCGAGAACGACAACTAGATCATGTTAAGGTCCAGTTAAACCCCTATGATGTGTCTTCTGCTACATGGGAGGATACAATCAAGATGAAATCTTTATTTCCTTATCATTTTGATAGCTTCTAGGAGGAAGCCCAATTCTATAGGGGGAGAATGTGAGGCCTAGTTAGTATTATCCTAGATATTTGACTTGATATTATATTTTTGATGTGTGTGTGTGTGTTGATGGACTATGGATATCATTATTTGGATTGTGGAAATAAATGTTTAGATATTTATTTATTTAGTTATTTAAATAAAATAATAATTTTATTTAATAAAATAAATGATTATAAAATATTAATGATTATATGTTTAATTTTCACAAAAATAAATATTATTGTTTTGATATATTAGATTATGTGATTAATGGAAGTTATAAATGTTAAAGTTAAATGTTTAATTGCTTCGGCTATAAGTTTTAAAAAAATATATTGATGGTTCAATGAGATGTTTGCAGGTAGAGTGGCCTAGGTTCCTTAAGAAATTGGAGACAAAATCCATAAGCTCAAATATTGATTATTGTTTAACTATTGATTTCTTATTTATTTATTTTTTGTAAGGGGGTTTGTGTTGAAAGTATGTGATATTTTATTATGTTTATTCGAATTAAAAGAAGTATTTTTTTTTATTTGTGAGAAGAGAATATGAAGAGTTTGGTAAAATATTTTATTTTAAAGAGGGAAATGTGAATCATTTTCCTCATTCTTGGAAATAGAAGTGTTGTAGCTTTCTTGGGAATGGTGATTTCTCTTGGTTCTTCCAACTGTTGAATGCTCCTTGTATGGAAAAGAAGAGGAATTTTGGGGTAAGAATGAAGGCTTGATCATGGATGGTTGGCTCGAGTTAGGTTGTGCATTTTTTTGGTGAAATTAGTGGGGTAGATCCTAACTTGGATAGCTAAGGTATGAAATATTTCTTGTGAAAGTTTAATGTTCAGTTAATTTTGTGAATGTTGAATTCAAGTGATGTGTTAGTAGTTGTGAAAATTTGTGTTGTCATGTTTCTGGGTTTTGGGTGTGTAAAGGGAACTACCCTCCAAGACAGTTGAGAGCCTCCCTCATGTGGGGTTAAGAAGGGTGTGGAGTCTCTCTTGGGGTTTTGTGAAGTTTGTGATGGTGTTGTGGGCTGGTTGTGTTGGGAGAAAGGGAGATTGGGAGTAAAAATTTGATGGGAGATTGGGAGAATGAATGGGAGATTGGGAGGATGTATGGTTAGCTGTGATAATGGGAGTGTGGAGTTGTGTGATGAAAAAGGGAGTTATAATTGTGCCCCAAGAGGAATTTCCCCCTTCTTCCCCTTAACTGGAAATCTATGTGTGAATTCCATGTGTGTGTGAGTTGAAAGTCCTTAGTTATTTTCTAATTTTTTGTTTTATTGTTATTTGTTTGGAGTTATGGATTTTGTTTCCATCTTGGGGGTGGTCTAGAATCATTAGTCCTATGGATGGGTGGAGAGCAAGATTGGGCTGCTTTATTTTGTTGTTTACAAGTTTATGAATAGATTTTTAGATCAAGGGTGTGGATTGATAAAGATACTATATTCTTATTCTATTATTCATTTATGTCACTGATACAAAACTGTATGTTGTCTAATTAGAAAAAGAAAATAGTCTGTATGATACAAGGGTTATAGAGAAATAACTCATTGTTTAGGTTAATATCAAGTAAATACTTTTCTTATTCCATGACAAAATGCAATAGTCAATATTTGATTAAGCTGCATATTACATTTAGAAATGGAGTCACAGAGTATTCTTTTTATCATTCTTGAAATGCAAATATGTTTATATATAGTGTGTGAGTTGTTTAAATGCATATTTGAATCTCTGCTAATATGAAAGTACTGCTATGAAGTTCATTCTGGTTTCAATAGTGATGATTCATATGTTTCTTTGATTTCTGTGCTTTAAGTTTTTAGTTATGGTTCTTAAATCTTCCAAATGTTAACTTATTAGTTATGTAAATTTGTTGATATGTATATATATATATATATATATATATATATATATTGAATGACTATTCAAGTCTCTATGAAATGCATTGGGTATTCTCTGTGATATGAGTTTGAATCATGCTCAAATATATATATATATATATATATGAATTGCAAATACAACTGTTAATATGTTGTTAAAGTTGTTCTATGTGAACATATTAGTTAATACGATATCTCTTGAAATAAATTTCTATATCATAATATTGCAGTGACAATGAAGACTTATATATATAATGTGTTTAGCATGTAATGATTATCAAATGTAATTCTATACAGTAAACAGATTATGTATAAGTAATGGTTAGATTAATAATTATCTTCATAGTATTATTTCAATTCAATTTATTGTAAATTCTTAATGAGTGGATTGAAATATCTAACTATAATGTACTCTCATGTTTCAGCTGAAATTGGTTAAGTACTCGATAGGAATTTTGGGTCCCTTCTTTAAAAAGATTTTAATTTTATAAAGTTAATTAGTATTAAATGGTTAATTTTCATTTATAAATTCTCTAAAATTATTAATTTAATTGTATTTTATTAGTATTGTTTAGGAGGGGCATTACAATCCATGTCTTTCCCATAATGGGTTCTCCTACTCTTTTTTCATTTGAATAGAGTGGAAGAACATAGAAAGGAGAAAGAGACCTATAAAGAGGTAGGAGAAATAACCAAAGCTTCAATATTCATGCATGTCCTGTCAATGTAGAACCATAGTGTTATTCTTTTTAATTCTTGTGAGATAGAGGGCTCAAATTCTAGTCCGTGTTTAATAAGACTTGTAAGAGGAAAACATTAAACATAATATAGACTAAGGAAAAGGTAGATGAGATTGATATCATAGGGCTTCCCTTCAAATGATGAAAGCATGATAGAGAGAAGTCTTTTAAATGTGGTGTTAAAATAAAAGGTTATGTATATTTTTAATACAAAAAATAAGAATATGTGTTTCATTAAGTTGTGGGTATAAAATCTTAGGCAATTGATTCAAATACAATATTTATGTAAACTAAAGGAAATGCATCTGGGCTTAGGTACCTAGATCTTGTCGATCTGTGAATAGTTTTGTGGTACAACTACAAGCATTTTCTATGATGCCTGTCTTTTCCAAGTTTAAATTTTCTATATGATAAAGAAATCTCTTTGGCCAATCTACAATAAAAATCAAAATTCAAGCTAATAAACTCTGTGAACACATGATCTTGAAATTTTCTATATGATAAAGAAATCCCTTTGGCCATTCTATAATATTGAAGGAAAGTGTAGTGATTAATCATAGAAAAGAAAAAGTGAAGGAAAATATAGTGATTATTCCAAAGGTATAATTTCCCAACACAACAAACTATTTTTAATGTTAAACTAAAATTAGTAACAAAAGAAATCCTTGGCAAAAATTTTAAGATTAGGAGGACTAAGGTAACCTCAAAAAAGCCTTTAGGAGTAATATACCATAGCCAAGTAAATCTATATTATTGACCTCCTTCTACTAAACAGTATGACACCACAACCATGTATAGTATTAAATGCCCAAGATCAATTTTCATTTTCCTCTACATGACCAAATCTCCAATGCCCCTTCAAATGCCTCCAAGCTATCAATTCTATTATAGGAAATTATTGTCACCTAGGTGCTACAGTAGATAAAAGGGCCAAGCTAGGACATTGGAGTAGACACTAGTGTTCTTGTAGGGTACTGGAGACCTCTAGAGGATGATGCTTGGGGTTAGAGAACTAGAGGTGGGTATTGGTGTAGACACAATTCTTAATTATGGGCATTGGAGATCTTGTGATGATTGTTGCAAGGCTAAAGTGTTAGATTGGGGCTTTAGTGTAGTCATGAGTGCTAATGTTTGGTATTGAAGCCTTCCAAGATGACTATTATAGGGTTAGAGCACTAGACTAGGGCCCTAGTGCAACACAATTGCTAATACTAGACATTAGATCTTGTATGATGACTATTGTTGGGTTGGAGCACTAGACTAGAGCTCTAATGCAAACAACAATGATCCTAAATAATAATGTACACATTGTTTTTTTTAGACTACAAGAATTGGGTAGCCCCTCTATAAACTGCAGTGCACCTGGTAAACTTTTTTCATGTGACCGGTGACGCTAGTACGACACACCCTCCGATACCACAGGGACGGGGGAGACTGGACCTCATGACCATCTTTACTGCAATAGGAATTTTTATCTAATCGAGCCAGGGCCCCCGCCCCAATAATGTACACATTGTTATATTTGAGCACTTCTATGTATTATTTTATAGAAAGGAACTAAGGTCTCCATTGTAGAAATGCTTTATAAATTTGAGTCAGTGATATCCATCCCCCTACATGTTATTTAAACACCCCTAAAAATATTGCAACTAATTTGTTAATACTCTACAATATTAGAATATCTAAAGAGACAAGAAAAATGGGTGTGACTACAAGTGAAGTTGCATTGGTTAGCTGCTTAGGATGGTATATTATAGTTGATTTTGTTTTTAGAGCCACCTCTTTGTTAAGGTTCTTCTTACCTCTTTTACAAAGTCGTCATAACCACATTAGCAACCTTCTGACTAAAATCTTCTTCTACCTAGAGTTTCTAACATCTAAGACACCCTTTTTTTAGGAGATAAAGAAGCCAACCGGAGGATTTTTTTCCTCCTAAGAAGCAACACTCACAAATATAAACATGTCACACTTGGAAGAAGCCTATGATAAATCCCTAGAATTAGACTTAGCTACAAGGAACCCTAGTTAGATAATATTATTTTAGGCTAATTTCCCTACAAAAACATAACACTTCTCAATCTTTGTAGACATGATATTTCCACAGTCCATAATGATAAGATCGTAGTGCTTCTAGGAAAAACTGTGTATGCTTTTTTGACTCAATCTTGCTTCTTTCCACTTTAGTGAGATCATTTTTTGAAGGTCCCAAAATAAAGCACTTCATTATCTCCCTTCTCTCATTACTTTTTTATGGCACCTGCACAATCATCAAAAAGATAGTTGTTGACCTATTTTTTCCTCTGGCTAGAGTCAAATAATTTAAGCAACATCAGTTAGTGTGCATATCCCCAATGTAGGCTATATTTGGGATCTTGAAGTTTGAACCCAAATCTCAAGGTTTGAAGCTTGCCTGAAGAAGCTTACCACATCAAAGAGCTTGAAAAAATAGGCAAGTTTGCTTTTTACATCACCCTAAAATTTGTTAAAATAAGGAAGTTATGTATGGTCAATGTTATGGTAAAACCTAATTTTCCAAGAGGGGTGATATTCCAAACATCGGGGTGATATTTCGAACATCGGGTGATATTCTGAACATCAGGTGATATTTGTAATATCACCCCGATCTCCAAAATATCACCCGATATTTGTAATATCACCCCGATCTTTGAAATATCACCTGATCCTTTCTATATCACCCCAAATGCCGATATGATGATCGACGCCAGCATGTCGCATTTCAATAAGGCCTGTCCATGATGGTGACATCACCATCATATAACTCATAAGAAGTTTAAGCGCCAAAAGCAGTTTCAAAAGGCTAGATGTAGGACTATATATTCAGGTAGTTGACCGAAGCTTTGACCACCTGTGTCTCCTCCATCCTGGCAAATTTTGACATGATGTAAGAGGCAAAAATGCATGTTTTTGCCTCCTCTTTCATATGGCGGGCTTTTCAGAGGAATATTCTCACTTTTCAATTTTAGATCCAGATTTGCATATTTGGACAAAGGGACGTTTTAGCGACCATTTTGGGGTAGATGCAGATATTTCTTGCATTCATTGTTGCACAGAGAGGAAGCAGCTTGCATTGATGATCAAAAATATCTTGCCACCATCCTATTTCAGATATTTTCATTACTGCAGATCGATGAGTAAGTTGCTTGCATTAATGACTCTAAAATATCTTCTATCTGCTATGTCCCAAATATTTTGAGGCCATAACTAATGTAGCTGGGACGTCCTTTCAGAGGAGATATTTTCTGATATAGCTCATAGAGTGAACTTTGCGGCCGACTCAGGGCATTATTTTTGGAAAGCTATATGTATGCATTCTTATGTTGTAAATAAGGTTGGAAATTTTTTGGCATTCTGGTCTTTCTATTTCTAAACATAGTTTTCATATACTGTAACCTTGCCTTTCATTGGATATATGCAAGTTATTTTACGTCCTTTGCTAATTTTCCAGTTCTATGTGAATCTACATGAGGTTGTCCGTGAACATTCTGTTCCTCTCAACCCTATTGCACCTTACCTCTGCTAGAATCATTTAATATATATATGTTTACTTGTTGTATCTAATTATATTGTGCATTTTCTCAGTGTTGCGGAAGTCTCTTTTAATCTATCTGGTGCATCACCCTTTGTTTTCAAGTTTTTTGTTTCATCTTCATTTTAAAGCTTTCCTTCTTCCTTTTCCCCTCAAAGTTTAGTAGTTTTAGGTGATAATCAGGCAAGGAAGCCGGCCTTCTCTGGAGGTCTGATCTCTCTGAGCAAGGTCCCACACCTTGAGATCATTCCCATTGTGTCATTGGAATGCTTGGAATCTTTCCAAGTAGGGTGTAATTTCATGTCACAACAGTTTCTGGCATGCACGGTGGGACAGTACAACTTTTATTACTAGTTTTGATGTGCAGCTAGTGATTTTCAGACCTATAAGAGGTTAAACCTGAATATCTAGCGACTCACACTGAGGAAGAACAAGCAGATCAGTTTCTGCTGATACATTTTTATGAGAAAGATTCAAACTAGGAGTTCAAGCTCATTCGATTATTTGCAGCTGTCTCCACCTAGAAGGCAGAGTAGAGCTGTAGTAAAGACTCTAGTTTCTAAAAGGATATAGTCAACTCCACCAAATTTTAGACCAGTTGCCTTTGTAGTCCTTGTAGCAACTCAAGCAAATCTACCCCCAACTATTCAGATGGCAAGAAATCAACCATTCATGACTTTTGATGGAGGCGGCCCTTTAAACCTAAGAATACATGATGTTATACCCATGGTAGCTTTGAAAAGTCTGCCCTATTTTATAGGGTAAAATCAAACTACCCCTATTGAGCACATTAGAGACATAGCATCTTTGTGTGGTGTACATCATGTCACTTAAGAGAATGTAGCCATCAGGTTGCTGGCTATCTCATTCAAAGGGAAGGCATTGCAATGGTTCAGGAGCCTACCAGTGTAGACTATAGGAACCTGGGATGATCTAGGAGAGAAATTGAACAAACAGTTCCAAGATAAATTAGATAATCTATCATTGGTTGAACAGATGACCACTATAAAGAGAGCTCCTCAGGAGCAAATGATGGATTTTAACTTCAGATTCTAGAAGACATGGGATAGAATCCCTGCCATGGTAAGACCTCCAGCTAAATATGCATTCTTATATTTTTTGAAAGCCCTAAACAGTGATATTTCAGTGATGATACAATCATTAGGAGGTACAAGCCTACCTGACACTTATGAAATAGCCATTAGAGTAGAGAATATTCTGATTCAGGCCAGAAAAATAGCACCTAGACCACCAGTGCCCATCTTTTCTAAGATTTAGGCTTCAATGCCATTGCTAATCCCATATTTTGCCCCTGTACCTATAGTAGCAGCATTACCAAGCACTGCCAATTCTGAACCAGCTGCCTCTAGTTCATCTCAAGAGCTGAAAGAGATCAACAATAGCCAACAAAAAATAGAGAATATTCTACAAACTTTTGGGAATGAACTGGTAAACATTAAAAAGTAGAAATCCTAGCATAGATAGCCTTATCTACCACAACCTCAAGGTCAAAATCAGCAGTCATCTCAAGGCCAAAATCAGCCTTACCAAGCCAATAGGCCACCTTATCAAAGTAACTACCAAGGTGCCAGGCAAAATGTGAATCAAAGGCCTTTTCAGCCTTATAATCCGGCACCTATTAATGTAGTAAGGGACCTTGTCCTTTCTCAGATCAACCTTGCAGCTGAGTATCAATGGTGTTATCCATGCAATCTACCACACAGTCAGGCAACCTATTCAAATGGAGTGATAAATCAGGCTTTAATGGTGCAAAATGTGGCAATCTCAAAGCCAAACACACCAAATGATGGAATTGCACAACAACAAGAGAAACCTCAGAATGATTTTACCTTCATAAATTGGCAAGAAGGTGAATTCTACGGCATAAATAGCGATAACACCTTAGTTGCAGCAAATACAAGAGCCAAGAAGAGGGGTTATGAGATAGACCAAGCAACAAATAAAGAGAAAGGACATGTTGGTGCTTCCACATCACACGTACCCCATATTTTGCAAAGAAGCACTTCAGCAATAGTAAGGGAAATGCCTCATTTGTAGGCTGTTACTATTGCTGCAAAGTCACAACAAAAGGTTAGTGCCACTTCACCCTTCAATATTATTGAAAATATGAAGAAGATGAATGTGACAATGTCCATGTGGGATTCCCTAGCCATCCCTAACCAAAAGAAGATGTTGCAGTCTGCCTTATCTAATTTGAAAGTATCCAATAATACAACTATAGACCCAAATAGGGCTGTCCTTACCAATTCATCCCAGGCTAACAGCAAATAGCCCAACAAAAGTACCAAACCACTCCCATTTTATGTATCATTGATAATTGGAGACAATTTAGTACATAATTGCATGGTGGATAGTGAAGCAAGCAATTCTATGATGCCTAAGCATATTGTAGACCAGTTAGTGCTCAAGTACCAGCCCCTTGAGAAGGGTGTACTCCAATTAGATGGCACAACTGTTAATACTGTGGGTGTAATAGAAGACCGAGGTCTCACTCTGCATACCTGTCCCAATGTTTCCATTTTCTAGGAGGTATTCATCATAGATTTGCCTCCTTATTTTGCCATGTGCTTATCAAGAGAATTTACCACCAAGATAGGAGGATATTTGTCCTCAAACTGGTCCCACATATTTTTCAGGACTAGATATGGCACCAAGTAACTTTAAAATCTGAGTTGCTTTCAAATCATCACATAGAGCCTTACGCATCAAGTGTTGTTAATACAAATTGCATTATTTTTGATGATCCTGAATTAGTTGCTGCTCAAGAATTACAAGTTGAGAGCATACCAGAGGTACTCTTAAGGGAGTGGACCTTAGAAAATAATGTGGATGATCTTGAAGGACACATCCAAGAAACTAGTATGGGGGTTTACATACTGCATGAGCCTAAAACAACAATACCAAGCCTTGTAAAGGATGCAGAACAACAGATAGAGCAGCATAATGAAGTATGGAAAATGTACTTTGATGGCTCAAGGAACAGGAATGGATCTGGAGGTGGTGCAATGCTGGTGTCACCACAAGCTGAAAAATATTATTCTTCTTTCTATTTTGCCTTTGCATGTACAAATAACATTGGTGAATATGAAGGATTAGTCCAAGGTTTGCAGTGGGCAAGAAAGAGGAAAATAGGTTGTTTGTAGGTCTATGGTGATAGTGAACTCATTGTGAATCAGGTAAGAGGACTGCATCTTATAAAAAAAGATGTTCTAAAATGCTATAAACATAGGGTATGGGATATGATTGAAGAGTTTGAAGCTTTCAACCTGATCTCTATTCTAAGAAATTAGAACTATCATGTTGATAGGTTGGCTACAGTTGGGGCTCAGTTTGACATCCCCAGTGATATTCAAAGGAAGAAGGTACAACCTCATGTAAAAATAGTTGATAGGCCCTCTATCCCTGATAATAACATTCATTGGCAAGTTTTTGAAAGTGATGAGTAGATCCTACGTTTCTTGTTAGAAGAAGATGAATTTTCTGTGATAAATCAGGATAAGCTCAAACATCAATATGGCAATGATCAAATTGTTCAGTTGAGAACAAACAAGATACCCAAGGGATTGGTAACCTTGGAGTCTATTTTTAGCATAGATGATCAGCTTAAGAAAAGCAAGACTAGCATGTAGGTAAAAGAGGAGCATTATGAGGAACTAGAGATTTTCAAAGGTAAGCTTCTTAAAATCGGTAAAATCTTCTTAGCTGAGGACAGAAGAGATTTTATTGCTCTTTTTCAAGAATTTGAAGATGTGTTTACCTGGGATTACTCAGACCTAAAAGGGTTCAACCCTTAGATTGCCCAACACACCATAGAGTTAGAACCAGGTATTAAACCTGTGAGGTAGAAACAAAGACCTCTAAACCTGAAGCTAGAGCCTCTAATGATTAAGGAGTTGACCAAATTGATTGAGGGGAAAATCATTTTCCCAATCAAGCATACTTCTTGGGTATCCAACCTTGTCCCTGTGAGGAAAAAGAATGGAGAGATTAGGATATGTGTCAATTTTAGAGACCTTAATAGGGCCTCACTAAAAGATCACTACCCATTGCCTTCAATGGAGCAAATTCTGCAGGTTGTGGCTGGATCAGAAAGGTTTTCTTTGCTTGATGGATTTTCTGGTTACAATCAGGTGTTAGTCAAGGAGGAGGATCAGTTCAAGACTGCTTTCACCACCAAATGGGGTACCATAGCCTACAAAAGGATGCCTTTCGACCTCTCAAATGCTGGCTCTACTTTCCAGAGAGCCATGGATATGGCCTTCAAGGGTTTGTTGTATAAATTGGTGCTAGTATACCTTGATGACATCACGGTTTTCTCTAAAAATGCAGCTAAGCATTTATCTCATCTGAGGCTAGTATGTGAAAGATGCAAGGAATTCGGGATCTCTCTCAATCCTGGGAAGTGCATATTTGTTGTGCACGAAGGCAAGCTATTAGGGTATGTTGTGTCAAAAGAGGGCATTACCATTGATGTTGAAAGGGTAAATGCTATTTTAGAGCTGCCTTTACCCAGTCACAAGAAGGGACTACAAAGTTTTATTGGCAGAATTAATTTTCTACGAAGATTTATCCCTGACATTGCAAATCTTTTGAAGCCTTTGATGCCTATGTTGAAGAAAAATATAGCTTTCAGTTGGACAAAAGAGGCCAAACTCAGCTTCGAGTCCATAAAGGAGGCGTTAACGGTTGCACCAATGCTAGTAAATCCTAATTTCTCCAAAGACTTTATCTTGTATGCTTATGGCAGCTTGGATACCATCTCTGTGATTCTGGTATAGCAGCAGAGTGAGGGTTTCGAGAAACCAATCTCTTTCTTTAGTCAAGGGCTGGAGGAGTATGAGCAAAGATATAGCTTCATTGAAAAGCACGTCCTTGCAGTGGTAAGGAGCCTCAAGAAATTTTGGCATCTTGTTTCTAATAACAAGATACATTTGATGGTCTCTCATCCCAGTGTGAAGGAGTTCCTGTTGAGTAAAGATGTTAATGAGAAAAGGGTTGGTTGGATCACCAAAGTCATGGAATATGACACAGAGATCAAGATAACCAAGCTTGTTAGAGGTAGAGGACTTAGTGAACAACTTGCTACCAGTTTAGAAAATGAAATAGAAAAGGAAGAGGAGGTGCTTCTGATCATTGAGGAGGAGCATCAGAATGACACAGCAGTAATAGGCACTAGTTGGGTTAATGACATGACTCAATTTTTGCAAACTGGTAAATGTCTAGCAGGTTTAGATAGAACCAAAAGAAGATATTTTAGACTACAATCCATTCCATATGTTTTAATAAATGGCATCCTTTTCAGAAAGGACTTTAATGGTGTATTGTTAAGATGCATTGATAAAAATCAAACTTACAAGGTGGTACATGAATTTCATGATGGAACAACAAGAGGTCATTTTGCCCCAATGACTGTTGCTTGGAAAATAATGAGAGCTAACTACTACTAGCCCAGCTTACTTAAGGATGCCCATGCTTGGGCTAGAAAATGTATAAAGTGTGCCATTTTTACCAGCAAAGAAAGGCTGCCAGCTTTACCTCTGCAGCTAATTCAAGTAGAGCATCCCTTTATGAGATGGGGCATTGATTTTATAGGTCCTATTAACCCACCATCAAGTGCAAGCCATAGATGGATACTTACAGTTACAGACTATTTCACAAGGTGGATTGAAGCAGTGGCTCTAAAGGTGTCCAATGAGAATGTTGTTTTAAATTTTTATTGTGATTTGGTTTGTAGATTTGGAGTGCCTGAGTCTATCATATAAGACAATGCTTTGGCCTTTATAGGATTGAAAATAACTAACTGGGCTGTTAAGAATGGGATCTATTTGAATACTTCATCAAATTATTACCCACAGGGTAATGGTTTAGCTGAATCTACCAGTAAAAATCTCATAAGGATTATTAAAAGATCAATAGAAGATAACCAGAAGACCTGGCACACCAATCTGAAATTTGCTCTATGGGCAGATAGAATAACTTTTAAAAGGTCTATTGGGAACTCCCCATATCTCCTAGTGTATGGAAAAGAGGCAAGGGTGCCCATGTCTATGGAACTGCCAACACTAGACATCATGAATCAATTGGAAATGTTTGAAGCAAAGGACCCCATGGCTGTTAGATATGCTCAGCTTATGGAGCTTGAAGAGAGCAAAGACAAAGCTATGAAAGCTATGGAGTATCATTAGCTTCAAACAAAAAGAAATTTTGATAAGAAGGCCACCCCTAGAAATTTTAGAATGGGTGATGTGGTGCTCAGATGGGATGAATTGAAAAGAAAACTGGGAAAGCATTTCAAGTTTGACAGCATGTGGAGTGGCCCATTTCTCATTACTGAATGCAAAGAACACAATGCATTTCAGTTATCAAGTATGGATGGACAAAATTTGCCTATCCCAGTAAATGGGATACACTTGAAGAGGTGTTTTGAGGTATGAGCACTTTGTAAATTACTAGATTAGGCCTCTATGTTTTTAATAAGTGTTGTTGCGTGCTAGTTTAGATCCCTTTGGCTTTCCCTAAGTGTTGTCTAGCATAGTTGAGGGGGTTGCTTTCAACATTTCTATCTTGGGTTGGTTTCCAATGTTCTTCACTACTATGCTGAGTTGCTAAAGTCAGAAAATATCTGTATATTTTTAATCTATGTATGACTCCATGCCCAATAGATGATCAAGGCTACTGATCTAATTGTTTAGCAGGAAAACATTCCATAGAAGTCACAAAATTGTTGACCTATTTTTTCCTCTAGTCAGAGTCAAATAATTCAAGAAGCATCAGTCAGTGTGCATATCCTCAATGTAAGCTATATTTGTGATCTTGAAGTCTGAACCCAAATCTCAAGGTTTGAAGCTTGCCTAAAGAAGCTTACCATGTGAAAGAGCTTGAAAAAATAGGGAAGTTTGCTTTTTTACATCACCCTAAAATTTGCTAAAATAAGGAAGTTATGTATGCTCAATGTTCTGGTCAAACATAATTTTCCAAGAGGGGTGATATTTCAAACATCGAGGTGATATTTCAAACATCGGGTGATATTCTGAACATCAAGTGATATTCTAAACATCGGGTGATATTTGTAATATCACCCTGATCTCTGAAATATCACCCAATCCTTTCTATATCACCCCAAATGCCGATATGATGATCCACGCCATCCTATCACATTTCAATAAGGCCCGTCCATGATGGTGACGTCACCATCATATCACTCATAAGGAGTTTAAGTGCCAAAAGTAGTTTCTGAAGGCCAGATGTAGGGTGATATATTCAGGTAGTTGACCGAAGCTTTGACCACCTGTGTCTCCTCTGTCTTGGTGAATTTCAACATGATGTAAGAGGCAAAATGCATGTTTTTGCCTCCTCTTTCATATGGTGGGCTTTTGAGAGGAATATTCTCACTTTTTAGTTTCAGATCCAGATTTGCATATTTGGATGAAGGGACATTTCAGCGACCATTTTTGGGGCAGATGTAGATATTTCTTGCATTCATTGCTACACAGAGAGGAAGAAGCTTGCATTGATGATCAAAAATATCTTTCCACCATCCTATTTCAGATATTGTCATTACTGCAGATCGATGAGTAAGCTACTTGCATTAATGACTCCAAAATATCTTCTATTTGCCCTGTCCCAGATATTTTGAGGCCATAACTAATGCAGCTGGGACGTCCTTTCAGAGGAGATATTTTCTGATATAGCTCATAGAGCGAACTTTGTGGCTGACTCAGGGCATTATTTTTGGAATACTATATGTATGCTTTCTTATGTTGTAAATAAGGTTGGAAATGTTTTGGCATTCTGGCCTTTCTATTTCCAAGTAGAGTTTTCATATACTGTAACCTTGCCTTTCATTGGATATATGCAAGTTATTTTACCTCCTTTGCTGATTTTCCAGTTCTGTGTGAATCTGCATGAGGTTGTTCATAAACATTTTGTTCCTCTCAACCCTATTGCAACTTACCTTTGCTAGAATCATCTAATCTGTGTATGTTTACTTGCTGTATCTAATTATATTGTGTTTTTTCTCAATGTTGTGGAAGTCTCTTTTAATCTGTCTAGTGCATCACCCTTTGTTTTCAAGTTTTTTGTTTCATCTTCATTTTAAAGCTTTCCTTCTCCCTTTTCCCCTCAAAGTTTAGTAGTTTTAGGTGATAATCAAGCAAGGAAGCCGGCCTTCTCCGGAGGTCTAATCTCTCTGAGCAAGGTCCCACACATTGAGATCATTCCCATTATGTCATTGGAATGCTTGGAATCCTTTGAAGCACGGTGCAATTTCATGTGACAACAATAGAAAAGCACACTAAATAGTACAAAAGATTCAAGAATTCAAATAAAAGAATGTAGAGACAAAAAATTACACAAATAAATTTACTAATAGAGTCCAAATGCACAAAAAAATTAAATAACAAGAAAGTACACAAAGAAATTCACTAAAAGTCCAAATGCAATACATAGAAAGATAACTACAAATAGAAATTAAAGATGAATAAAATTCATTCAAATGTACCTACAAACACTAGTAGAAAAATAGGCAATATGTGACTAAAAAGATGACTAAAAATTGCAAATAAACTACTATCTAGTAGTTTATTTGCAATTTTTAGTTATCTTTTTAGTCACATATTGCCTATTTTTCTACTAGTGAAAATAAAGCAGATGACAATCTACCAAATTTTGAGGTGGACCTTATCTAAGACATATGAATGAATATGGATGTTTTCACATTTTTATCATAGTTATTATGTTTGGAAAAGCCAAAAATACTAGAATAGACATGCAATATGGTAAATCATCTCTAATATGTTTTGAGAAGGAAATCTAAAACACATCTAATATATTTAAGGATTTCCTTTGGAATATGAAGCTAACTACATTAAAACATGTTGAGAAAAGGTAGATGGTGATTTTCTAAAATTCTATTGCCATACTCCATATTTTGATCCATATCCCTTTGGATCCATTGTTATATTTGATCCATATTTTGATCCATAGTTTCCTTCATCCCTTTAATACATATTCCTTTGTACCCTTAGTGAGTCCTTTTCCCCTCTCTATTCCTTTACTAAGTGTCGAGTGCTCATATTTGGTATCATAAATCCCTTAGTGTAGTGTGTGATGTTACACAATATTCTTTTATATCTTTGTAGGATGTGAATTTTTTCTCATATGGTACCACATACCCTTGACGGTGTATATAGGGTGATATTTTTACTCACTACAAACTCTTTGTAGTATATTTTGTGGATTTTCTTTATTTATGTAAAGTATAGAGATTTTAGTGTTGTATAGTCTTGTTATGTCTGTCTTGTCTTATTTCTTGCCAAAAAAAATTTGTAATGGAGATATACTACATGTTCTTGGGCATGTTAAAAAACATTAGGGACTAAAAAGTGGCCAAAACCACTTTTTGGTCCCAACAAGATATAATACAAGTGTGTTATAGCATGCTTGTGTTATTTCTTTATAGAAATAAAAACCAAGCTTATCAAATTCTCCTTCTCCTTTATTTCAAATCTACATATAATTTTTATGATAAAAGACAATTGAGAAACCAATAAGAAAGAGTATTAATGTATTAATATGGTTGAAAGTAATAAGATAGTATTTAATTTAAGTCCATGTTAGACATACACCAGTACCATAGTCACTACTGGAAGAAAAAAAAACAAATCTAGAGAGATGGGGAGATAAATAGATAGAGAGATAGACAAGGGAAGAGGGACAAGGAAAGATAGATATAGAGAGAGGAAGAAATAGAGAGATAGAGGGGGGAGAGTGAGGAAGAGAGGGAGAGGGAGACAGAGAGATAGAGAGATAGAGAGATAGAGAGGGATCAATAGAGAGAGAAGGAGAGATAAAGATAGAGAGAGGGAGAGATAGAGAAGGAGATGGAGATAGAGAGGGAGAGATAGAGATATAAATATATAGAGAGAGGGACATATGTTGTACATATGTTAGGTAAGGTTGTGATGTCGTTACCATTGATGTCAACACTCATTTTGGGTTGTCACTGATGTGGTTGTAACACTCTTATCAACACTTAGTTTGGGATGTTTGATATGTTGCTGATGTTGGATGTGATGTGGTTGCTGAAGTTCATGGTTGGATTTCATGCCTTAGTTAATGTAGTATTGAGTATGATGATAGATTAAGATGGGAATTAGAAGTATCAAGATGACATGTATTAATATGGGAATTACAAGCACTAAGATACATGTTTCTAAGGATGTATGAGTTGTCATAAGAAGGTCCTGGTCTTTGGAAGCTGATGTAGATTTCTGTGGTAGGAAGCTGCCTGGGAGACGGCTTGGGAAAATGCTCTACATTTCTCCACATTTGAAGATACAATCATGCAGTTCAAAATCTAAGTGAACAGTACATTGTGAAGGTGTTATATCCAAGAGATAAAGTCTATATACCTTCTGTAATGAAAGTAATGAGTGACAGAGTTTCGGTCTGTGCTTTGGTAGAGTAAAATGGTGATGAAGACTTGTTGGAATGCTCTACATTCCTCTAGATGTGAAGATTTGTCAATGCAATTTTGTGAACATGTTTAGGGAGGTTCAATGCATACTTTTGTGAAGTATCAAGTGATTTGGTGAGCCACAACCAATGTTTAATCTTGTATGTGAACCGCCAAGTTGAAATAAGTGATGTGCTACAAGATTCATGTGTTCTTTCTTAAGGGTGACCTATTTCAAATGACAATGACATGCAGATACTATTCCTTGAAGGATGATGCTGTGAAGAATGTTCAGGACTAGGTTAAGCATGTGTTGGGGTCTGCAAGGAATGTGTCTCCTCCTAGAGTAGCGTGTAGTTCATGTTAAGGCTTTTCCTCTACATGTTTCATGATGTGTGATCTCTATCCGACTTGTAAATTCTAATATTCTTGTTGTATTGGCCAACTTGTAATGTAATCAATGTAATATCATGTATATATTGTGATCCTAATTGATCTAGGTAGAGTATGATTGCAAAAATAGGAATATGAGTGTGTAAAGAGCAGAATATGAACATGTTAAGCGTTATGATGTGCGACTGAAGGAGAAAGAGTAGAAGTTATAAGGGCTGTCTTGATTCACCTTGAAGACTTTTTGTGATAGGAGGAAAGTGAAGAGTGTACCTAATTAATCCAATCATCAGAAGAAGAAAAATTGCAATCATCAAAGGTGTGAGCTTCAATGTCAGTTTTTAGGTAGTACAAGGACTTGTCATACTGTAATCATTTATGAGTTCATTCTTAGTTTAGGGAGTAGTTTCATCCTAGGGTTGTAGCCCTAAACCAAAGTCTTTGGGGAGTAGAAGCTTCCTTGGGAGTGACCCTAAAACAAAGTAAGCAAGGAGTAGTAGCCCTAAAACAAAGTTGTAATTTTTATAGCAGTGAGCTTCATATATTGTCAGTTAATCCTCACCGTGGTTTTTCCCCTATTGGGGTTTTCCACATATATCTAGTGTTATGTGTTGATGTGCATTGTGTTCATATTTCATGTTTATTTTAATGTTGTAATGTTTAAGCTTTAATCTACTCTCAAGAATTTAAAGTTTGATTAGATACTGATTCACCCCCCCTCTCAATATCCTGGTGTGTTCAACAATTGGTATTAGAGCCAAGTTACTTAGAAGAAGCTTAACTACCTAAGGAAGGTCTAGGATGGCTCATAATGGATCTCTCAAGGTACCCATGCAAATTATTCCTTTTGAAGGCTAAGGATGGCAAACTATCTATCTTCTCTAGGGTGTGGAATTTGGCAATCAGTCAAGAAGGGTTACACTACTCCTACTAGTGATCATATAGATGCATATGAGATTAGGTTGTATGAGAACAATGCCAAGGCAAAGAGTGTTATCATGAGTGGGCTAGCTGATTGACAACTTGTGAAGATAATGGGATGCAAATATGCTAAGGATGTCTACGTAAAACTTTAAAGCATTTATGAAGGAAACAGTAAGGTGAAGCAAGCTAAGATGCAAATCTTCAAGAGCAAATTTGAGACCTTGAGGATGTCAGAAGAAGAAGACATTTCCAGTTACATGCTCTAGGTGGATGAAATAGTTAATGGCATCAAAGGTCTTGATGAAGAAGTGAAAGAAGATTGGATTGTGAAGAAGGTTCTGAGATCTCTTCCTAAATCCTACAATCATAAGGTGTCTGCTATTGAGGAAACTTGGGATTTGGATAAATATATAGTAGATCAATTCTTTGTCTCTCTCACAACCTTTGAAATGAGATAATTTGACAAAGGTTCTCCAAATAAGGAAACAACATTCAAAGCAAGTAAGAAGATAGAAGATGAACTAGGTGATCAAGATGATGACCTTGATGGGGTGGAAGAAAGCTTTGTTAGAACATTGAAGAAAGGCACAGGCAAATACAAAGGTAAGTTACCTTTGAAATGTTTCAATTGTGGAAAGATTGGTCATTTTTCTTCTAAATGTCCATTTAAAGAATCAAAAGGTAATAGAAAACAAGAGAAGCCCAAAAGGAGTCTATATTCCATAAAGAACAATTGTTTATCAAAAGATGAGGATCACGATGATTCAAATGATGAAACACTTTTCATGACCTTGAATGTTGGTGACAAAAAGGATGATTTTGGAAATGTGAAAAGTCTGATACCTTGTAAGATGACTAAAACAATGATAAATCAATGGTTGTGTGGACTGCCTTTCATGCAAAAGAAGAAGCCAAGGCTTGGGTAATTGACAGTGGTTTCTCTAATCATATGACTGGTGACAAGGAGAAATTTATCAGCCTTAAAAAGTGAAATGGTGAAGCTGTTAAGTTTGGTGGTGATGAGTCAGCACAAATATGTGGAAAGGGTGCTACAACTATTGATGGGAGGAACAGGACTAAGGATGTCCTCTATGTCAAAGGGCTAAAGCATAATCTTCTTAGTTTCATTTAAATGTGCAATAAAGGATATAATCTTACCTTTCATGCCAAAGGTTATGAAATCAGGAAGGAAGGGTCTGAAAAACTAGTTGCAAAAGGTATCAAGTCATATGGTGGTATTTATCATCTGAAGGAGGTAAATGGAATAACATGCTTATTGGCTCAATCCATTGAGTGTTGGTTGTGGCACAAGCATATGGGACACATCAAATTTATTAGTATGGTAAAGATCGGCTCTAATGGTATGATAGAGTAGTTTTAAGATGTAATAGGTAGTTTGCAATAAGTTATATTTGTAAGCCTTCCAAGGCATGTAAAAGCTGGTCATATGTTGTTTCTTTTCAGTTGTTGTTGTTTAATTTGTAACTAACTAGTTGAGAAACGGTTGGCCTCCCACAATAGTGGGTTAAAAGCATAGCAGAACGAACATTGGGGTAGGGTTCTATTTTGTGTCCCGTTGTGTGTTCATTTATGGAAGTATGTATGAATTGTGCTGAAGAACAATATAGCTCTGTTCTATCCTCTTTTGTGTTTTCTTGTTCTTAGATTCAAGGATTTTGTAATTGTTCTTAGTAGATTCCATTTTCTTATAGTCTGTTGCAAAATCATTCACTAAAGCATTCCACCAGTACGGTCCCTGTCAAGATCGATGGAATGGCTTTGTTGTACAAGTATTCATTTTTTTTTTCTATTTTGTTTCCTTGTTCGGTGGCGCAGAGGACCAAATTGGATCATTTTACACACTAGACGCCCTAGCATCTCCATGTGCTAGGGTTTGGTTGGAGAGTAAATGAGTCATAGAAATAGTAGAGCAGTTGAAGACGTTGATGAAATAGGGGCCATCGGCAAAATATTCCTCCCTCGGAGGGATAAGGATAGTCTGGTCAAGCATGGAAAGACTCTTGGTGTATTAGCTTAATAACACCGTAATTCACCGAAGAGAGGTTCAAGCCATTGAATGGAAGTTGCGGTCTAAAGATTCATATCGAGATGATAAGGTCATTAGGTAGATAATTTGGCATTGGACCGACAATAATGGTCTTACTGATCAAGGCGTATCAGGGTGATAAGGGATAAGTGATACCGACGGAGACCCATCGGGAGAAATCGGTTAGCGGCAACAGATCCTAAGGTTTGGCCTATAGCATTCATCTGGCCGATGAGTGATCGAAGTGACTAATGTATCGGAGACACAAAAAGGAAGTTTGCCAAAAGTTGAAGTCATGCCAAAGAGTGGTTGGTCCATCGACGTATCAACAAAGCAAATTCTAACATGGCTGATAGGAATTGTCTTGCTGATAGGCAAGAAGTGTAGAGTCACCAATCGAGAAGAGTTGTGATGTCGGAGTGACAAGTTCGAAGATGACTAATGGTGATTTTCTTGCCGATAGGCAAAGAGTGTTAAACCTCACATAAGAGTGACTAAGACTTCAAATAGATAAGTTGTAAAGTGGCTGTCAGACAAAGTGTTGCTGAAAATGAATGGAAGAGATCTATTTGCCGAGACTAGAACTGGTTCCAAAAGGTTCAAGAGTTTAAAATTTTAATATTTGATCAATTGTCTGTTCATGTTGTGCACTCCTCATCAATTCATGTGGTGAGAGATATGCCTAAGATAACCAAACCTACAAACATATTATGCATGGAATGTCAAATGGGAAAGCAAACAAAGAAAAATTTCAAGAGCAAGTACTCTTATTTAATGCCATTAGAGCTGATTCACACTAACGTATGTGGCCCTACAAGAATAAAGAGTCAACAAGGTGAAAGGTGTTTCATGTTACTTATTGATTATTATTCTAGAATGACTTGGGTTACTTTCTTAAGAGAAAAGTCAGATGCCTTTGATAAGTTTAAGGTTTTCAAAGCAATGGTTGAGAATGAAATGGATGCTAAGATCAAATTTTTAAGGTCTGATAGAGGAGGTGAGTTTACTTCAAATGAATTTAAAAAGTTTTGTGAAGATCATGGTATTAGGAGACATAGATTAGCTGCTAGGACCCCTCAGCAAAATGGGGTAGTGGAAAGGCAGAATAGGACTATGCAAGAGATGGCTAGGGCAAAGTTGAAAGATGTAGATTTACATGACATGTACTAGCAGGAAGTGTTAGGATTAAGGTGTCATCAACCTTGTAAATCCTATGTAATTAATTACTCCTAATATTGTTTGTAAATCACCTATAAGGGATGAAAGGTTTCACTAGTAGTGATCTTGTTTCAGCCACATGCTTATATATGTTCCTTGACACTAATTCATCTGCAACAGGGGGTCGCAAGGGGGTTTCCCCCTACGAGAGGTTTAAGGGGATCATCCTCCCAATGGGGGGTCTAGGGCCTGCGTGCCCCGATGGAGGTTTGAGGGCAGTACCCTCAAAACCACATTTTATTTATATTTTATCATTGTAAATTTGGACCATTCATCATTAGGTCACAGATCTGATGGTTGATATTATGTTGGTTTTCTTGCCCTAGAAGGCAACCACCTTTTATAAGGATATTTGTACTAAATTTTTAGTAGATTTGAGAGTAACAGACGCTACTAGATTGAAGACTAAAGGAGAGGAAGTGCATGTATTGTAATCTCATATTTGAAGATAATTAAACTTGGAGTCTCTTTTCTTAGTGGAGTTTTTTACCCGAAAGGGTTTTCTCCACGTTACATACTATGTTATGTGTTCAATTTTTAATGCATGTTATTTCCATGTAGTGGGTTTTATTTCTAATACAATCTCCATTGATTCTACATCATTTAGAGGATATAAATAAGGTTTGAATCAGATTTCTGTTGTGTAGTTTGCACCTTCATTTCTAACAGGAAATAGTTCACACTGATGTCTATCTAATTAAGAGAGTACAACTGAGGGTTAATAGCACTAAGACCCCTTATGTACTATGGTATGTAAGACCTCCCTCTATCAGATACTTCAAGATCTTTGGCAGCAAATGCTATATCAGAAGAGACAAAGAAGACCTAGGAAAGTTTGATTCAAGAAGTGATGAAGGGATCTTTCTTGGTTACTCAACCAGAAGTAAGGCCTATAGATGCTACAACAAGAGATTGGGAAAAATGGTTGAAAGCACAAATGTCAAGGTAGATGCAGACTTGTATCAAATCTCACAAGAACTAGAGGACTACGGATCTAACATATTTCCATGCATTGAAGAAGAAGAAGAAGAGAAAGAAGAGAAAGAACAAGAACGAAAGAAAATTCCTAAGACTGCAACAAAGTATGTTTAGAGGAACCATTCAACAGATCAGATCATTGGAGTTAAGAATGAAGGTGTACAGACCAAGAGAAGGTTTGCAAAGGCAAGTGAGCAAGTGAATTTATGTTTATTATTAAAATTAGAGCCCAAAACCTTTGCTAATGCTAGAAAAGATGATGGATGGATGAAGGCAATGGAAGAAGAATTAAATCAAATAGAGAAGAATCAAACATGGGAATTGGTTCCTAGACCAGCCAATAAGAATGTTAACAAAGTGGGTGTTCCGAAACAAGCTAAATGAAGATGGTGACGTTGTGAGAAACAAAGAAAGTTTGGTGTGTAAAGGTTATTCACAAGTTGAAGGCATTAATTTTGAGGAGATTTATGCTTTGGTAGCCAAGATGGAGGCAATCAGGATGTTTCTGGCTCTTTCTGCTCACAAGCACTTCAAATTTTATTAGATGGAAGTTAAGTCAACATTTTTGAATGGTGGTCTAGAGGAAGAGGTCTACATTAAGCTACCAAATGGGTTTCAATTATCAAAAGATCCAGATATGGTGTGTAGACTCAAAAAGGCTTTATATGGTCTCAAGAAATCACCTAGAGCTTGGTATGCTAGATTGGATAAGTACTTACTTCAGCAAGGCTTCAAGAAAGGTACCACAAATAGTAATCTTTACATTAAGGAAAAGGAATACATGATTATGATAGTTGCAATATATGTTGATGACATATCTTTGGTGGAGATGATAGTATGTGTAACTGGTTTGCAAAAGAGATGTAGAAAGAATTTGAGATGTCTATGATTGGTGAGATGTCTTTCTTCCTTGGGCTTCAAATTTCTCAACTAGATGATGGTATCTTTATTTCTCAGGCTAAGTATGTTAAAGAGATGTTGAAGAAGTTTGGTATGGAGGATTCCTAACTAGTAAGTACTCCTATGGTTACTAGTTGTCACTTAAGCAAGAATGATGAGTCTTCAGAGGTTGATTGGACTCTTTATAGATCTCTGATTGGAGGATTGTTGTACTTGACTTCTTCTAGACCTGATATTATGCATGCAATATGTGTGGTTTCTAGATATCAAGCTAATCCTAAGCAAACACATGAGAAGGTAGTGAAAAGAATATTCAAATACTTGAAGGAAACTATGGATTATGCCTTATGGTATCCTAGATGTAATGACTTTGATCTAAGTGCTTACATTGATGCTGATTGGGTTCGTTGTGTTGGTGTTTTTTTAATTCCCAACCTGATCTCATAAGATAACCTATGAATTAGCCATTTTCAATACTTACCTATCATAAGCAGTTGGCCAATGAATAGGTGAAAGTTAAAATAACTTTCCCTCTACACTTCAGGCTCTACAAAACTTAGGAGGGTGATCCCTATATAGTGTTTATTAATATCCTGTGCCAATTACTATCAAATACTATGAACAACAGATTTGTTCTATGCAAATTTGCTCGAGGACTATGAAAAATATGAAGACTTGGCTTAAATCATCCAAGCATTTAACATTTCTCAAGACCATAGAACAAAGTGAAACATCAATCTAACAAACACTTCCAACTAAAATATAAAGGTTTTCAAAGGTGTTTGATCTTGTTTGATCCTGGCTTTGAAGATCATACATAGATACAAAAAACCAATGCCTTTACCTAAGCACACAGAGTCAAAACTAAATGTAACTGAAACTTATTAATAGCATTCAACTTGAACATTAGAGAGCTTTACAACATTGCCTTACAACATTACACTCAAGATTTCTAAAATAGTCATACTTATGATACCCTCATATATATTCACACAAATCTATGTTTCTATTAAAGCTTTCAACTCATTCTTTGAATAAGATCCTTAAATAGAAAGATACATCCACAAGAAATTTCATGGAGATAAACTGAACAATCTTTGATTTATTCACTTCATAATTTGTATAAACCACACATCAAGGGATGACTAGATTTAAAAATCTACCATTTGTATTCATTTAGATGCTAGTACTATTAAACAAATTTACAACAAACATACAATTCAAACTCAAAAAACCTAGAACAAAACATGATTTATGTTCTCTACCTCTTCCTTCAAAATTATTCTGAAAGATCACCCAAAAATCCAACCCTAGATGCAAATCCCTAAGAACTAATCCTGCACCTTGTCAATCCTCTCACAGGCCGATCCCCTTATATAGTGGTAGTGAAGAAAACTCATCACATGTTTAAAAAAACCACTACTGCACTGGATCATTGATCCTTATGCACCACCACCCTGTACCTTTTTCATTTTGAAAATGGGTCATCAATGAGATTGATATGAGGTAAGACCGACAGTTGTTGCACATTGCCCCCTCACCCTGAGATCCTCCAGTGAAAAGAGTGATGTAAAGGATCCTTGTGATGAATTAAGATACTACCACATACCTCCCCAGCCATATCACATCCTTATCACTAACCCTGCTTCGACAGCCATCGCACATCCTGCTTAGCAGTCATACTGGCAAATAGAAACCACGATGCAGAGAGCAACCATGATGAGTTGCTACCGCTGACACCTAGCGGGGAATATTCTTGATTCAAACCTGTACCTACCATACACATTGCACTTTGTACTTAACATTAACATTCCCTTAAATAACTTCCAATGCACTAGAATGTTGTGATGAGCGGAGATAGGGACACCTAGCAAAGATCTAGGTAGTTAGCACGTATCGCTTTTTCTTTTCATTCTCACAAGATCAAATTGTGACATAAAGACCCTGCACAATGCATTGTGGTGCAGGCACCTATCCAAAAGAGCTCCCATCACACATCACGTTTCTTCATGGAATGCTAAAAAACAAAATGTGATACAAAGGACTGACATGATGGAGGACTTAAGCAGCCAATTCAAGCACATGCATAAAAATTTGTTTAGAAAAGGAGGACCTCGCTAAGAATGACGAATAGAGGGGACTCCATTAAAACATATTCAACTCAGACTTAGGATAAAATAACAATTATTTTAGTGAGTAGAATACTCGATATAGAATTGGTCAAGGCATGGGCATTAGGTAATGACACTAGGCAAAGGGGGTTGGTCAACACATGAGAAGACAGACACAAGTCGTGACTTGATCGACTGGGGAACGGGCTCAACAAGTCAACAAAGGAATATAACAAAATAACTTAGCGACTAAAGAAATTTTCTTACAAGTTTCATAAGCCTGGATAAACTCTAAATACCTCATTAATAAACCCTAGTCACAAGATCAAGTAAGAACTCAAAAATAGGGAAAATCCACAAGATTTTACATAAGTCCCATCAGGTTGTGTTGATGATAGAAGAAGTACAAGTGGTGGTGCTTTCTTTTTAGGAAGAAAATTGGTCTCTTGGAAAAGTAAGAAGCAGGACTCAATGTCTTTATCCATAGTAGAAGCTGAGTATATTACTGCAACATCTTGCTGCACCCAAGTGCTTTGGATGAAGTGGACTTTGAAGGATATAAAACTGTGATGTATGATGAGCCTATCCATATTTTGTGTGATAATACTAGTGCTATCAATATTTCCAAGAATCTAGTGATGCATTCTAGAACCAAGCATATATCAATCAAGTATCACTTTTTTAGAGAGAAGATTGCAGATAAAGAAGTGAAATTGGAATATGTTCCAACAAAGGATTAGATTGCAAATATTTTTACAAAGGCTCTTGCAAAGGATACTTTTGAGTATCTCTGGTAAAAGTTAGGGGTAATTGCCCCTCCTTCTAACTAGATGCATGGTTGGTGCATCTGTCCAAGGGAAGTAATTCTTGCCATATCTTTTTCCTGGACTAATGGTGGCATCTCTCAGGGGGAACAGGTTGTAGTTGTTGACAGGGAAAGTTGAAAAGAAGAGTTTGTTACCCTTTTTCCTTGATTTCAAAGGGGGAGAATGAGCAGGTGTGTGTTTCCATCGATGACAAAGAGGGATATTGTTGCACATATGTTACCTAAGATTGTGATGTGGTTTTCATTGATGTTAACACTCATTTTGGGTTGTCACTGATGTGGTTGTAATAGTCTTGTCAACACTCAGTTTGGGTTGTCTAATATGTTGTTGATGTTGGATGTGATATGGTTGCTGAAGTTCATGGTTGGATGTCAGGCATTGGTTAATGTAGTATTGAGTATGATGATACATTAAGATGGGAATTAGAAGTATCAAGATGACACATTAAGATGGGAATTAGAAGCACTAAGATACATGTTTCTAAGGATGTATAAGCTACCACAAGAAGGTCCTGGTCTCTAAAATTTGATGAAGATTTCTGCTATAGGAAGCTACCTGAGAGACTACTTGGGAAAATGCTTCGCATTTCTACACATTTGAAGATATGGTCATGCAGTTTAGAATCTAAGTTTAATATGTTGTGAAAGTGTTACATCTAAGAGATAAAGTCTGTATACCTTCTGTAATGAAAGTAATGAGTGACAGAGTTTTGATTTGTGTTTTGACAGAGTAAAATGGTGATGAAGACTTGTTGAAATGCTTTGCATTCCTCCAGATGTAAAGATTTGTCAATGCAATTTTGTGAACATGTTTAGGGAGGTTCAATGCATACTTCTGTGAAGTATCAAGTGATTTGGTAAGCTGCAAGCAATGTTTAATCTTCTATGTGTACCACCAAGTTGAAATGAGCGATGTCCTACAAGCTTCATGTGTTCTTGCTTAAGGGTGGCCTATTTCAAATGAGCATGATGTGCAAATGTTATTCTTTGGGATGATGCTGTGGAGAATGTTTAGGACTAGGTTAAGCATGTGTTGGGGTCCGCACGGCATGTTTCTCCTCCTAAAGTAGCGTGTAGTTCATGTTAAGGCTTGTCCTCTGCATGTTTCATGATGTGTGATCTCTAGCTGACTTGTAAATTGTAATATTCTTGTTGTATTGGCTGACTTGTAATGTAATCAATGTAATATCATGTATATATTGTGAACCTAGTTGATCTAGGTGGAGTATGATTGCAGAAATGGAATTATGAGTGTGTAAAGAGCAAAATATGGACATGTTATGCATTATGATGTGTGATTGAAGGAGAAAGAGAGAAGAAGCAATAAGGGTTGTCCTGATTCACCTTGAAGACATTTTGTGATAGGAGGGAAGTGAAGAGTGTGCCTAATTTATCCAATCATTAGAAGAAACGGAATTGCAATCATCAAAGGTGTGAGCTTCAATGTTAGTTTTTAGGCCGTAGAAGGATTGTCATATTGTAATCATTTCTAAGTTCATTCTCAGTTTAGGGAATAGTTGCTTTCTAGGATTGTAGCCCTAAAACAAAGTCTTGAGGAGTAGTAGCTTCCTTGGGAGTGACCCTAAAACAAAGTAAGTAGGGAGTAGTAGCTTCATTGGGTTGTAGCCCTAAATCAAAGTTGTAATTTTTATAGCAGTGAATTTCATATATTATGAGTTAATCCTTGCCATGGTTTTTCCCCTTTTGGGGTTTTCTACATATATCTGGGGTTATGTGTTGATGTGCATTGTGTTCATCTTTCATGTTTATGTTAATCATGTAATGTTTAAGCTTTAATCTGCTCCTGTGGATTTAAAGTTTGATTGGATACTGATTCACCCCCCCTCTTAGTATCCTGGTGTGTTTAACAATATATATAGAGAGATAGAGAGGGTAGGGAAGAGAAAGGGGGAAAGGGATATTAAGAGATATAGATAGAGAGAGGGAGAGATAGAGAGAGGTGGGGAGATAGAGAAAGAGAGATAGAGAGGGAGAGGGAGAGGGAGAGATAGAGATAGAGAACTTGGGAGGATAGAGAGATATAGGGAGAGTCTCTTTCTATTTATCCTCTATCTATCTATCTATCTCTATCTCTATATCCTCCCTCGATATCTCTATCCTTCCTCTATCTAGCTATCTGATTTTATCTCTCTCTAAACCTAGAGAGAGATAGGAATAGAGAGGATGACATAGAGAGAGGGGAGAGAGAGGAAGAGATGGCAAAGAAGGGAGATGTAGAGATAGGGATGGAGATGGAGAGATAGAGAGGGAGAGATAGAGGGGGAGAGATGGGGGAGAGGGGAGATAGAGAGAGAGAGAGAGGAATGGAGAGAAGGATAGAGAGATAGAGATAGAGATATCTAGAGAGGACGAGAGAGAGGTATAGAGAAAGGGGGATAGAGATATATTCCTCCTCATTGTCACCTAATAATATAATAGTCATCTCTTCTTAGAAATGAGGTTGCTATAGAGGGAAAGAAGATGGAGTGGTGACATTAATTTTATAAAGCATATTAACCAAACATCCAAAGGATTTCAATAGATATAAAACACACTCATGTTATAATGCGAGCGTGTTTTTGCCTGCTTTGGGAAACTCCAACCCAAAGGGTTAGACTTACCTTTTGGATGTCAAAGACATGTTTTTAATAAAACCTAGAAAATCAACAATATCCTGAGCATGCTCTCAATCACATTTACATGTTTTTCAATGTTAATATGAAAAAATACCACAATGACTTCAAGTTTTTTAGTAGCTTTCTAATCATGTATTTTTTTCTAAAATCTGATAACATTAAGGTTTATATCTTCAATTTCTTTTGCTAATGTGTTCTTTTTTGTAAAAAAACCTACGTGTAGTATTTTTGGTGTCATTTTTTACATATTTGTCGAAATTTAAAAAAATTAACATTTTTAGATTCTAGACTCTATTCTAAACTCATTGGAAATTTTTTTATTTTTTATTAGTTTTCAAAAAAATTAGTGGGGGAGCAAGCTCAATTTTTTATTTTTCAGGATGTGTCCACTTTGAAAATTCATAAAAAAAATCATATATTCATTAAAAAATTAATAGAAAAATTAGACACAAACTACATGATGTTAGCTAATTTTCCACCGAAGTGATTTGTGAAATACTTTAAAATACTTTTAAAAAGTCAACATTTTAGGGGGAGTACACCATATGCTATGCTATACTTTTCTAACAAAAACATGAGCACTTTGTGTGCTCCCCCTATTTGAACCTCTTAATCTCCACCATTTTTAGAAAAAAAATAGTAGTTTAGAAACTAGACTCTGAGCACTACAAATCTTGTTGTTATCACATCTTCTAATTTTGAGCGTGGCTATCTTAAATTTATCATCCAATATCAGTTTTTACTAATTTCAAAAAATGGTGGCCACTTATGACCCCCTTTTGGTCCCCTATTTCCATGCACATACCCTCTTGTCTTATTATAATTTATCTTGCCTTTACTTTCTTAATTTTATGTTTTACCTGATCACAATAATTATTGTTACACTTAATTACAAACTTACCTTCTAGTACTATTCTTCTTAGATTCTAAATCCTTAGTCTTGCATATAGTAATGTTCCAAACTTGTGCCATTGACATACCCATTCAATAGGTCATCTTGAAGTGTCTTTAATTTCACAACTCTTAAATGTGTTATTTGTACAATTCTATAAGGTCTCAACCACTACATTTTTAATTTACTAGGATTTTTGAACTTGTTATTGTATAGTAAGATAGTGTTATTGATTTGAAATGATTTGTTGTTTATATTTCTATCATGCCATGCCTTCTTACTTCTTTTCTCCCAACTTTGATTGTATACTACTAATAGTCTTTTCTCATCTAATTTTTCCAAGTCCATTAATCTTTCTTTAAGTGATTCTCCTTCATTTAGTCTTAATATGCTTGCTAATCTCAAGTTGGGTACCATGTGTTGAATAGGAAAATTTGTGTTCAATCCATAATCTAATTGTTCAAAAGGGTAATATTTGTTTACTCTTGTATAAGTGGTTCAATAAGCCTATTGGACAACTAGTATCCTAACATCCTTGTTTGTTGTATTTTCATTGCACATTTTTGTCAATGTAGTGCCCAATTTTTTGTTAAAGGATTCACTAGCCCCATTAGCTTGTGCATGATGTGGACTACTCATGTTATGTGTTATCATGAAAAATTATAGTAGTTCTGTAATAGACTTATTAACAAAATGTTTTCCCTGATCACTTGTGATACTCATTGGGCACCCAAACCTTGTTATGATATTCTTATAGATAAATTTAATAGTATTCTTTGTGCCTCTATAATCTACTCTTTAAGGTATCAAATAAGCTCTAAGAAACCAAATCCTCCCCTGTCTAGGTACACATATCCACATATCAGATATTGCAAATAGATACGATGCTCCTGGTTGTAACATGGATAATGTATCCAAACCTATCAATATTTGGGTTGCATCTGATGCATCTGGATATGGTACCATACTATCCAGTGCTGAATCCAATTTAGGGTTTACAAAAAAGCATTAAAAAATTACAAAAAGAATAGAACATAAAATTTTTGTTCAGACACATGAATATTTAAATTACTAAATACACAAACATAATAAAAGAAATAAATATTATAAACTAAAATTTCAAAACCAAAATTTATATAAATAAGTATATTAAATTTATGTTCTATGCCCTTGTATATAAAAAGAAATTGAATATATGTAGATTTTTCTAATTGTTGTATCTAGCTATATTTGTAATAGAGTAGATCTTGAAAATTTCCCATATCTGTATCAAACACCACATTTGTATTCTTGATATCATATCCATTTATATGTAACTATGCTTTAAGTCATTGAAAGAGTATTCTTTTTCCCATTTTCATTATTTCATAGAATTATCAATTGAAATGCAAACGTTCAATTGAAACAGTAGTTTGTTGAAAGCTTGTGAAATTATCTACTACTTGAGTCTAGATGACACTCCTTATAGTATAAGGAATCTTCAACTATTAATAAAGCTACTTGGTTCTACAAAAAATTGAGAAGAGGGGATTATAGTCTTTAGTGAATGCATATTTAGTTGTTTTCTAATCATTTACCATTTTAAAACATCCCTTTTCAATTACAAATATTTCAATGTTAATTAAGTTGACTAGTTCTCCAAATATATTTGAAAAAGCACATAGGTTATTAATGACTTCAAACTTCTATAGTCCATAGTGTTTAGATAAAGAGCATCTAGAGCTCAAATTTAGTTTTACAAAAATAAAGTTCCATATCTCAATGTTCCCTAACCTATGTAACAACTTTAGAGTTGTACTTGGCAATTTATGCATATAGAATTATGTTTTAGATTATATTTGGTGCTATGCTTTGCTAGTTGCAATATTGTCATCTTTTAGTCTCTCCAAAAAAAATTATAAAACGGTATGAACACCCTAAAATCTTTGTTTTGCTAGTAAATTTCATGTCTCTAGTGCTAGTATAGTGACACATCTTAAATCAAGTGCCCTAAAGTGAAACCACTATGAATGAAATAAGTAACTTCATCATGGATAATTTGTTAGAATGCACAAGACAAATGAGAGGGGGGTTGAATCAGTTGTATGTTAAAACTTTAAACCCTCAAAGCAATTTCAAACATCAACCACTTATAATGCATTATCAGAATGTAAATAGATGAAGCATCAATGCAAACAAATCAAAATACATAAGAACACTAGATTTATGTGGAAAACCTAGTAAGGCAAAAACCACGGTGAGGATTAGCTCACAATATATATGAATAACAAAACTGAAAAATCAATGGGCTCACTGCCAAGGGCTCATTTCCCAGAAAAGAGAAGAAAGAAGAAGACTGTTACAGAGAGATTCACTATCTCAAAGCAACATGAGAGATCCATCGTTGACACTCCTTGTCATCCACAACCTTTGGCTCACTACCTCCAAAAACTTTTGGCACACCAAAATGTAGACACCTTCTGCTCACTACATTCTGGAGTCATAATCATTTAAGTTCACACACAACTTCACTGCCCTTGATTCATATTCATATGTTCTTCTCTACCTTGCTCCACTTAACTTCATCTTGCATTTATACCATCTATAACCAAGACCTATCTCAATTAGGTCGGTCCTAATGAAGCGTTTGCATTACACACATGTAAAATTACTTAGGTTGGCACTAAACACTTCATTGGTGGAAAGAAGTGAAAGTGGACCATGTCAATGGATAATCAAGACTCAAATTTGTATCATCAAGCTGCTTATCACATTGACAATCCACAAGGTACCTAGATGCAAATAGCTCTAGTAAGCCAGGTCAGCCAAACCTTAGCTAATGGCCATATTCATGTTTCTCCAAGCCCAAGAACATCATGCGGACTAGAGAGAGACACTCCAAAGCATTCACGTACCTTCCTAAAATACTCATCATCATCATCATAAACTTCTACAACACTACCTGATAACACTGCCTTGCTAGTCATCGCTCACAAACCCACTTTCAGAAATCAAACATAATGAGAAATATAGAAAATGATAGGAACTTCACATAATAATAATGAAAGGAGGTTTAATAATTCCAAACAACGACAGAAGAATAGATTCTTTTGCATTAGAAAATGTTTAGAAAGAGAAAGGCTTTATTAGTTTATTTCGCTATCTCAATCAGCATCATATATCCAATATTTGACCTACACAGTCAGCCTTACAAATGAGAGATTCAAAAGAAACAAAATGAAAATTAAACTATCTTCTGTCAAAGAAATGGCTCATCTCAGAACTGTCAGCTTCTATTTGATTTCACTCTCGGCCTCTTCTTACCAAACCGTCACCCCCTCTTATTCAACTCGATCGACCTCTAGTTTATATCTGTGAATAGCACCTTTGTTTTAAAGTCTACAGCAAAGGTAATAACTTTAGATCATCCAAGGCAGAGAGACTAGGGTCTGAAAAAATAACACCATAATGCCCCATGATCAGTAGAGAAATTAAGAATGGACCTGTCCATCCAATCTGTACACGATACATGTAGCTTTATGTAGATTTAATGATGTTTCTAAAAATGGCTGAAGTACAAAGAAAGAAGGAAAGATCATAATGAATCCTCTTAAATTCTTTGCCAAGTGTGTCCAACTTTATTATGCACGAATGGAGGCCTTCTTATTCTTTATAATTGAAGACAACTGCCAGCCACGACCCCCTAAAAACATACATATCTCAAATACTTTAGAAATGATCGACAGAGATATAGTTTAGCCAAGCAAGATTCTATCACATGGGTGACAAGAGGTTCCAAGCACACCAAACATTGTAGAATAAGATTCCTGCTTTATTCATAAAAGAAAACCAAAACAATAAAAATCAAAATAAAACCAAAACTAAGAAAGAGGCAAGATGCCCCTGCATCAAACTCCTGGGCAGAAAGAGATCATGAGCTCTTGCTTATGAGGTCTACAACTGAATGATCCTATTTAATAATCTCTTCTTTAGTAAGCCATGAAGCATCTTCAATGGGATGATTATACCATTTGATAAGATATTTGAAGTATTCGTGCTTATAGGTCTTCTTCAGCAATTGTTTATCTAGAATGCATTCTATCTGTTGTGGAACAGTGACTGTCCTAGATTGTTCTTCTTGAGATGAATCAGCTACTTCAACTTCCTCTATCTCATTACCCCCCTTGTATGGATATAAATCTACTACATTAAAAATGGGAGATATATTTAGCTCTTCAGGCAGTGATATCTCATAAACATTGGATGAAAACTTCCTAAAGATTTTGAAAGGACTAATCTTCTTCATTTGAAGTTTATTATATGTTCCTGTAGGAAATCTCTCCTTTTGAAGATGTGCCAATACAAGGTCTCCAATATGAAACTACAACTCTCTTTTCTTCTGATCAGCATGCCTTTTATACTATAGATTACTGTCTTCAATGTTATGCTTCACTTTTTTTGAATGTCATGAATGACTTCAGAAAATTCTTCCCCATTTGCACTCCTCTTTTCCATTCCTACAAGATCATGGAGTTCAAACACACCTCTTTGGGGAATCATTATATGCAAATTCATCTTGTTCTAACATAAGATCCCAACTTCCAGTTGAATTACCAACAAGACATCTCAACAAATTTCCAAAGCTTCTATTAACAGCCTTAGTCTATCCATCCATTTGAGGATGATAAGCAGAACTAAATTCAGATTTGTGCCCAACTTCTTCCATAGAGTCCTCCAGAAATAACCCACAAACTTAGTATCCCTATCAGAAATTATACTTCTTGGAATACCATGCAGCCTTACAACTTCTTTAAAGAACAAATTTGCAATGTTAGTGGCATCACTAGTCTTCTTACATGGTATAAAATGCACCATTTTTTAAAATCTATCTACCACAACAAAGATTGAATCATTATCCCTTTGTGTGCGAGGTAAACCCAAAATAAAATCCATACTCACAGAATCCCAAGGCCTAGTTGGAATTGGTAATGGATGATATAGTCTAGCATTTTGACTTCTTCCTTTAGCATGTTGACAAATTCTACACCTTTCTACATATCTCTTCACATCTACCTTCATCTTTGGCCAATAATAATGAGTGCTCAACTGTTGAAAAGTCTTATCCTATCCAAAGTGACCAGCAAGAGTACCACTATGTTTTACCTTCAACAAATTATCTCTCATGGAGCCTCTAAGAATACATAACTTATTTTCCTTAAACAACAAACCTTCTTGTATAATATAATCAATCCATGGTTCTTTATTTCAAAAAATAGGATCAGTGCAAGCTGCAAATGCTTCTCCAAAATTTGTATCTTTTGCATACAACTCTTTCAAACTTTCAAATCCCACACTATTAGTTTTTATCTCACTTAACAATAAATTCTTCCTACTTAAAGCATCAACAACTTTAGTCCACATGACTGAAATTTCTTATAAACTTTCTATAAAAACTAGAAAGACCATGAAAACTCCTAACCTCTTTGATACTCCTTGGTGATGGCCAATCAAGTATGCCCTGAACCTTCTCCTTATACATCTTCAATCCATCCTTAGACACCACAAAACCCAAGTAAACCAGTTCAGTTTGCAAAAACACACACTTCTTCAAGTTGATCTGCAACTTTTCTTCATGTAATCTCTTCATAACTTGCCTCAAATGCTCAATGTGCTCTTCTTTTGATCTGCTAAACACCAAAATGTCATCCAAATATACAACCACAAATTTACCAATAAATGGTTTCAAAACCTCATTCATTAACCACATAAAAGTACTAGGAGCATTAGACAACCCAAAAGGCATAACCAGCGACTCATACAACCCATCACTAGTCTTAAAGGTTGTTTTCCATTCATCTCTTGGTCTAATTTTTATTTGATGATAACCACTTTTCAAATCTATCTTAGAAAAATACATTGAACCACTCAAACAATCCATTAAATCTTCAATCGTAGGTATGGGAAAACTATATCCTATTGTAATTTTATTTATTGCCCTTGAATCAGTACACATACAGCATTCTCCTCCCTTCTTTGGAACCAATACTACAGGAACAACACAAGGGCTTAGACCTTCTCTTATTAATCCTTTCTCCAAAAGTTCCCCCACTTGATTCCTTATCTCGTCATTCTCCATAGGTGTAAATCTGTATGAAGCTTTATTTGGAAGGCTAGGACCCAGAATCAAAATCCATATGATGACTTATGGTTCTAATAGGAGGCAATTCATTAGGCAAATCATTTGCAACAATATCCATATTCTCATTCAACATATCTTTTTCTCAATAGGCAAATCATCCAACTTTGTAGAAGTCATTACACATCTAGATTTAGGAATCACAGCATAACCAATTTCTTCATTCTTCAAATCTTTCAAAAATTCTTTATCACTTACCATCATTACCTAGGTAAGTGCAGGAAGATGGGGGGCCAAAAAGGGGTCTTAAGTGGCCACTTTTTTTCTGAAACTAGGAAATACTGGCCTTGGATGAGAAATTGAGCATAGTTACACTCAAAATTTGGAGATGCAATGAAAACAATGTTCGTAGTACTCCGAGTCTACTTTCTAAACTACTATTTTTTTTTAAAATGGCATAGATTAAGGGGTTCAAAAGAGGGAGCCACATAAATTGGTGTTGTTTCTGTCAAAAAAACATAACAAAGCATGTTTTGTGGCTCCTTCAAAAGGTCAACTTTTTTTTGGTATTTTTAAAATCACTTCAGTGAGAAATTGGCTAATAGCATGTAGTTTATGCCTGATTTTTCTGATAATTGTTTGATAAATATTTGATTTTTTACTGATTTTCAAAGTGGACACATCCTAAAAAATAGAATTTTGGCCGTGCTACCCCTATAAATTTTGAAAACTAATCGAAAATCATTTTTTTCTTTTTTTAATATTTGTAGAATGGAGTCTAGTTTCTAAATATGTAATTTTTTTGAAATTTCAATGAATAGTTAATTTACAATGAAAAAAAGACCAAACAATGGTTTTTGCCCAAAAACAGACACAAACAAAAGAAATTAAAGATGAAAGCCATAACATTGTTAAAATGTGAAAAAAATTACATCGTCAGATAGCTGAGAGAAAGCCTAACATTACCCAGGTGTTCAATTTGTTTGACCTTGAAACACGTACAAATCTGAGGGTTAGCACGAATGAAATTATGTAAAATCTTGAAGAATATGGAAAAACACATCTGTTACTGTTCAAAAGGCACTCCGAGCCTTTGGGTTGGAAATCCAAAGCAAATCTCAAGCCCAAGGCTTGGGATTCCTAAAGCAAGACATAACGCAAGCACGTTATAACGCACTTGAGTTATTCTTTTCTTTGCATTTTTCCTTCTCCACAAAAGTTTGTGTTGTTTTTCATGTTTTAAATAACGCGAGCGCATTATGTTCAACTTAATTTTTTTTATGTTTAAGGCTATTAATCATGTATGTATGTATGCCTATATGTATGTATGTATGTATGTATGTATGCCTATATATATGTATGTATCTATGTATGCCTATATGTATGTGTGTATCTATGTATGCCTATATGTATGTATGTATAGTGTCGAGGGTAGAGGAGGGTAGAGATGGGAGTGAGCCAGATAGGGGAGGAGAGGGGTGGATAAGGATTGAGTTATTAAGGTTTAAGGTTAAGGGTTGAGCATTTAGGGATAGAATTTAGAGTTTAGGGATAAGGGATTAGAGTTTAGGACCTTGAGGGATTAGGGTTTAGGGTTGAGGCTTTAGGGATAGCGTTTAGGGTTAAGGGTCGAGGGATTAGGGTTAAGGTAGAGTGTTGATGGTAGAGGGATTAGGGATAGGGTTTAGGGTTGAAAGTTTAGGGTTGAGGGATTATGGTTTAAGGTATAGTTTAGTAGTTCTTGTGGATAGAGCCAGTAAACAATGGGAGATTATTTTCCTGTTTTATAACAATATACCTCCCCTAAGTGCGGGGTGGACAGCAAGAAACATAGATGTACTCCAATGCAAAGCTTTTCTCATAATGATCATCCTTCTGATTTCAACTGTTAATTACTCACTGTGGATGTACCATACGCAAAGCTTTTCTCATAGTGTGTACACCTATTGGCATAATGAACCCCAGATGGGCCAGAAAAACATGCCATATAACATTACTAACATTAAAAAAGTTCATAGCCATTTTTCTGACATATTCTTGTAACTCAAATATCTTTAAGAGAAGAGTGTCAAAAATGATGGGTTTAACAACCTAACATAAAGCAAAGTAGTTTTGTTGGGTTTAGGGATAGGGTTTAGGGTTTAGGGTTGAGGGATTAGGGTTTAGGGTTGAGGGATTATGGTTTAAGGTATAGTGTTGAGGATTGAGGGTTGAGGGATAGGGTTTAGGGTTGAGGGATTAGAGTTTAGGGTTGACAGATTAGGGTTTAGGGTTGACGGATTAGGGTTTAATGTTGAGAGTTAAGGGTTGAGGGTTAAGGGTTTAGGGATAGGGTTGATGGTCAAGGGATTAGGGTTAAAGTAGAGTGTTGAGGGTAGATGGATTAGGGATAGGGTTTAGGGTTGAAGGTTTAACGATTGAAGGTTGAGGCTTTAGGGCTGAGGGTTAAGGGATTGGGGTTTAAAATATAGTGTTGAGCATCGAGGGTTTATGGATAGGTTTCAGGGTTTAATTTTTAAGGGTAAAGGGTTGAGCGATAGCATTTAGGGTTTAGGGATAAGGGATTAGGGTTTAAGGTATAGTGTCGAGGGTTGAGGGTTTAGGAATAGGGATATAGTTTAGGGTTTAGGGATGAGGGATTAGGGTTGAGGGTTGAGGGATTAGGGTTTAAGGTATAGTGTCAAGGGTTGAGGGTTTATTAATAGTGTTTAGGGTTGAGGGTTGATGGATTAGGTTTTAGGGTTGATGGATTAGGGTTTAAGGTATAGTGTTGAGGGTTGAGGGTTTAGGATTGACAGATTAGAGTTTAGGGTTGATAGATTAGTGTTTAATGTCAAGGTTAGGGTTAAAGTGTCGAGGGTAGAGGGATTAGGGATAGGGTTAAGGGTTGAAGGTTTAAGGATTGAGGGTTGAGGCTTTAGGGATGATGGTTTAAGGCTTAAGATATAGTTTCAAGTGTTGAGGGTATAGGGATAGGGTTTAAGTTTTAAGGGTTAAGGGATAGGGATTAGGGTTTAAGGTATAGTGTTGAGGGTTGATGGTTTAGGGATAGGGTTTATGTTTGAGGGATTAGGGTTTAGGGTTGATGAATTAGGGTTTAATGTTTAGAGTTGAGGGTTGAGGGTTGAGGGTTGAGGTTGAGGGATAGGGTTAATGGTCAAGGGATTAGGGTTAAATAAGAGTGTCGAGGGTAGAGGGATTAGGGTTTAAGGCACAGTATTGAGCTTGTTGAGGGTTTAGGAATAGGGATAGCATTTAGGGTTTAGGGATGAGGGATCAGAGTTGAGGGATGACAGATGACGGATTAGGGTTGAGGGTTGAGGGATTAGGGTTTAGGGACAAGGTTTAGGGTTAGGGTTGAGGGATTAGGGTTTAAAGTATAGTGTTGAGGGTTTAGGGTTGAGGGATTAGAGTGAAGGGTTGAAGGATTAGGATTTGACATTGAGGGTTGAGGGTTTAGGGTTTAGGGTTAGGGTTGAGAGTTGAGGGATCAGAGTTAAGGGTTGAGGGATTAGGGTTTGACGTCGAGGGTTGAGGGTTGAGGATTGAGGGTCAAGGGTTTAGGGATAGGGTTGAGGTTCAAGGGATTAGGGTTAAAGTAGAGTGTGGAGGGTGTAATGATTAGGGATAGGGTTGGAGGGTTTAGGGATAAGGGATTAGGGTTTAAGGTATAGTATCGAGTCTGTTGAGGGTTTAGGAATAGGGATAGCATTTAGGGTTTAGGGATGAGGGATTAGAGTTGAGGGATGATGGATTAGGGTTGAGGGTTGAGGGATTAGGGTTTAGGGATAAGGTTTAGGGTTGAGGGTTGAGGGATTAGGGTTTAAGGTATAGTGTCGAGGGTCGAGGGTTTAGGATTAGGGTTTAGGGTTGACAGATTAGCATTTAATGTTGAGGTTAGGGTTAGAGTATCGAGGGTAGAGGGATTAGGGATAGGGTTTAGGGTTGAAGGTTTAAGGATTGAGGGTTGAGGCTTTAGGGATGAGGATTTAAGGCTTAAGATATAGTGTCAAGTGTTGAGGGTGTAGGGATAGGGTTTAAGTTTTAAGGGTTGAGGGTTGAGGGATAGGGATTAGGGTTTAAGGTATAGTGTTGAGGGTTGATGGTTTAGGGATAGGGTTTAGGTTTGAGGGATTAGGGTTTAGGGTTGATGAATTAGGGTTTAATGTTGAGAGTTGAGGGTTGAGGGTTGAGGTTGAGGGTTGAGGTTGAGGGATAGGGTTAATGGTCAAGGGATTAGGGTTATATAAGAGTGTCAAGGGTAGAGGGATTAGGGTTTAAGGTATAGTATCGAGCCTGTTGAGGGTCTAGGAATAGGGATAGCATTTAGGGTTTAGGGATTAGGGATTAGAGTTGAGGGATGACAGATGACGGATTAGGGTTGAGGGTTGAGGGATTAGGCTTTAGGGACAAGGTTTAGGGTTAGGGTTGAGGGATTAGGGTTTAAGGTATAGTGTTGAGGGTTTAGGGATAGGGTTTAGGGTTGAGGGATTAGAGTGAAGGGTTGAGGGATTAGGATTTGATGTTGAGGGTTGAGGGTTTAGGGTTTAGGGTTTAGGGATAGGGTTGAAGGATCAGAGTTAAGGGTTGAGGAATTAGGGTTTGACGTCGAGGGTTGAGGGTTGAGGTTTGAGGTTCAAGGGTTTAGGGATAGGGTTGAGGTTTGAGGGATTAGGGTTAAAGTAGAGTGTGGAGGGTGTAAGGATTATGGATAGGGTTGGAGGGTTTAGGGATAAGGGATTAGGGTTTAAGGTATAGTATCAAGTCTGTTGAGGGTTTAGGAATAGGGATAGCATTTAGGGTTTAGGGATGAGGGATTAGAGTTGAGGGATGCTGGATTAGGGTTGAGGTTTGAGGGATTAGGGTTTAGGGATAAGGTTTAAGGTTGAGGGTTGAGGGATTAGGGTTTAAGGTATAGTGTTGAGGGTTGAGGGTTTAGGATTAGGGTTTAGGGTTGACGGATTAGCATTTAATGTCAAGGCTAGGGTTAGAGTGTCGAGGGTAGAGGGATTACGGATAGGGTTTAGGGTTGAAGGTTTAAGGATTGAGGGTTGAGGCTTTAGGGATGAGGATTTAAGGCTTAAGATATAGTGTCAAGTGTTGAGGGTGTAGGGATAGGGTTTAAGTTTTAAGGGTTGAGGGTTGAGGGATAGGGATTAGGGTTTAAGGTATAGTGTTGAGGGTTGATGGTTTAGGGATAGGGTTTAGGTTTGAGGGATTAGGGTTTAGGGTTGATGAATTAGGGTTTAATGTTGAGAGTTGAGGGTTAAGGGTTGAGGGTTGAGGTTGAGGGATAGGGTTAATGGTCAAGAGATTAGGGTTTAAGGCATAGTATCAAGCCTATTGAGGGTCTAGGAATAGGGATAGTGTTTAGGGTTTAGGGATTAGGGATTAGAGTTGAGGGATGACGGATGACAGATTAGGGTTGAGGGTTGAGGGATTAGGGTTTAGGGATGAGGTTTAGGGTTAGGGTTGAGGGATTAAGGTTTAAGGTATAGTGTTGAGGGTTTAGGGATAGGGTTTAGGGTTGAGGGATTAGAGTTTAAGGTTGAGGGATTAGGATTTGACGTTGAGGGTTGAGGGTTTAGGGATAGGGTTGAGGGTCGAGGGATCAGAGTTAAGGGTTGAGGGCATTTTCTATCAAGAACTTGATTATGAGGGCTTGCCCCTTCATTGTTATGCCTATCATATGGCAGAGCATCTGGCAAGCTCTTGCAGGAAAGAGATGTGATCGATGCAAAGGATGTGATCAATGTATAGTAGGACAAAATGCGAGTGCGTTATAGAGCGAGCGCGTTATAACGCGCTCACGTTTTGTCTTGTTATTGAAACAGTAAAAAAGTGGTTACCCCCGTGATCCAAGCCCACATGCTCTATTTTCTTACTGATTCTACGTGTGCTCCGACAAAAAAAAAGTGCTTTCATGCTGTTGGGAAGTTCACATGCACATTTGACACATTGTACCACCTTTGTATGATCTTTCCACCACCTTTTCTACTTTACCAACTTGAGAAGGAGGAAATAACATAGTTTTCATACCAAGTTTGATATATATCTATTCAAGTTTCAATTTTTGTAGTGTTGCAATGTTAATTGTGATTCAATTTTAGGAATTTAACATTATAGATTAGTTAATAGTATTGTTGTTAGTAATGATATTTGAGTGTTATTCAATTTAACATTGAAAAGGAAGCAAGTGGTGAAAAACTTAAATTGTTGAGGAGTTTGATGCAAGAAGATAAAAACAATACATAATTGGGTACTCTCTCCATTCAAATCTTCATTTTTTAGGTATGTCAAGTCTTTACATGCATGTTCTTTACATTTTTCGTATTTCGGATTGAATTACTTTATCATGCTTTATCATACATGTTTAAAATAGACACATTCCCAATCAAGAAAGCAGCTTACAATCTCACATGATGCCATGTATATTTTCTACACTTGGGCTCTTTAATAATTATGTGTAATAAACAAACCTTAACATACCATGATGTCAAACTATACAAGAATAAATCCTTACAACATAAAAAAAATACAATCCCACTATTATCTTGTATTCATTTCTTAGGAACTAATATTGGTCTCTTTATCATGCTACAGACAAATTCTCCATCATGTCGAGGAAACAATCAAGAATTAAACCAACACAAGAAGAGATAGAAGCTAAGAATGCAAAGAAAGTAGTGGCTATGAGGGAACTTCGTGAGAAGAGGAAATTGGACACGATAAATGAAGACATACCAATTGAAGAGGAACCACAACCATCACAAAGAGATATGGTATTGGTGGCACAAAGAGAACGAATGCAAAAACTTCATGGTACGAGAGATTTGAATACCATAGTTGGAGACACGTCCTCTACCGCAAGTCAACATGTAGGGACACCATTTACCACATCTCAAGTTGAGAGTACATCATCACTCACATGTGATGAAGGAGTACGCCATCGTTCCCACATCAACCTCAAGGTATGTCATCTATTCCATCTTCAATCAAAGGTATGCCATCTAACCCATCTCATTTAAATATTGATGAAATTCCTAATTTTGAGATGAATTTACCTAACTTGACACCACCTAGAATTTTGCATAGAAAGCCAAAGTATTTGATTGATATTGATGAGAATATTTTGCAGCCAATGGAAGGTAAGATTCCAAAATGCACTTGTAGAAAATATGCTAATAAGATTTGGAGATTGTTCTTTGAAAAGTTAAATGAGACTACAAGATGTCAACTATTCGTTGAAATGATGCGAAGTATAAAGTATAGGTCTATCATGAAGATTCTTGGGTTGAAAACATCAGAGGCTTCAAGTGGAAAATCTATTGTCAAGAATCTAATGAGTGCGTATGAGAGTGTGGGTAACACCTCACGCACAAAAGATAGTAATGCAACATGGCGTGTGATTACATCGACTACAGTAAGTAGTCAAACGAGGAAAGCTCGTCTCATTAGAAAGACAAGTCAAGAATTGAAAATTAATAGGAAAACTTTATCAAGAGCAGTTGGAAGATGCCAAAGAATTGAGGACACTAATGCCAATGAATTATGGGTGTTCTCGGGGAGACTACCACAAAAAGATAAACCAATTGTTGAAGCATTGAGATCACTAATTGAAGACTTTTGGAAGAATTACACAAGGGTATCTTCGAATCAAAGGGATGTGGTAAGAAGGAGAATTGGTAG
Organism: Cunninghamia lanceolata; assembly: GCA_027924645.1. Classification (NCBI taxonomy): domain Eukaryota; kingdom Viridiplantae; phylum Streptophyta; class Pinopsida; order Cupressales; family Cupressaceae; genus Cunninghamia; species Cunninghamia lanceolata. The sequence continues at coordinate 1,111,760 of BSBN01000828.1, forward strand.
TCAGAACCACGAGCCACATCCAAAGCATTTTTTGGATGAGACTCAAACACAATTTTATGGTAAATTTCTAGAGAAGTATCCTCAAATTAAAATTTGTCAAAGATATTTTGAATTGCTAAAACCTTACTATGTTAAGATAAATCACACACGCACTACTTGTTGTTGTAGATTACATATTGAATTTTCTAACCATATTGATGCTTATAGGTCTATATGTTTAGATATGCATACTAACAATGATTTGCAGGGTTGTGCCATATGTGCCCCACCAACATCTTCAAGAGACTTCATATCAAGAATTTTATGTGAAAGAGAGGAAGGTCAAATATTCTACAAGAAATTATGCTTGGATGGCACATGTCATTGTTGCAGTGGCTTGCAACATTTGCCAATATGTGAACATATGGAAATTTAACACATGCGGTTGGAAACAAACTAGTAGAGTTTGGCAAGTATAAAACAGTGGCATACAATACAAAAGATGGTAAAGAAGCAAAGAGGTGTGAATTAGTTATTGAAAAGATTCCAATGTATCAGTTTATGCCTATATTTCGTGGCAGCATAGTGTATGAGTATGCAAGACATGCCCATAGAGATCGATGGTTGGACTTACAATTCAAGTTATGGAAGGACACATTTCCAGTTGGTAGCATTGTTTCAGTCATCGACTTTGTAGAGAACTACAGTCTACAGCCACAGCGTGAGGTGCAATCACAATATTACAACTCCACACAGGTTTCTATATTTGTGCACATCGAATTCATTCATGTGAATGATAGTACAGAGGATGACAAAAAGATCATAAGGGAGTATAATTTCTATATTAGTGATGATCGCATGCATTCTACGGAGTTCGTGCAAGGTTGCTTTCAGGTGTTCTACAATGATTTGGCTAGAAGGGGCATATCGTTCAGTCAGCATATCATATGGTCAGATAACTATACGTCACAATTCAAGAACTTGCAGAATTTCTATTGGCTAAGTAGGAGGCATAATTTTATAGGTATTCAACATATGTGCAACTTTTGTGAGGCTGGGCATGGAAAGGGGGAGCATGATGGTGCACGAGCATGTATCAAAAGAGCCATAGCACGAGAAGAGTTAAAGTATAAAGACAATGCAAAGTTGATAGATGCAAAATTGATTATCAAGTGGTGTAATGCTTCCATGGGTCCAGGTAATGAAGGTAAGTCTTCAGTTCGTAGATTTTTTTGGTTGATAGATGATACTAACATTGCACCATATGAGGATTATTGTACACTGACAGGATCAAATGAGATGCACTCTTTCAGAAGCGCAATTGCAAGTTCATGGAGTATCCATACATGAAAGATGTCATGCTTTTGTTCTTTTTGTACAATTCAAGTCTAGGATGAGTGCAAGTCAAAGGAGTGGGTTGACGAATGGCAGTTAAGTTATCTTAGCCCACTTGACACATATCAACCCCCGACGGCACTGGAACTAACACAGATGGAATCATCAGTTGACTTTGACCACATATCATATTTAGTTCAACTAGGTAATATAGGGCACGTATATGCATCTAATTTCATCTAGTTCAACTAGGTAATGTCATCTTACTTTGTAGTGTTTTTGTAATGTTGACTAATTTCATCTAATTTGCTACACATATCAATGTAGGGTACGTATATGTAGTTATTGCAGATGAAGATAATGAAGAGGGAACAGATTATTACTTATGTCATTGTGTTGAGGCCAAAAAGAAATTGGAGGCCCCTGTTACAGATGGAGAAAACATCGAATACCCTACAGGCTCAATGGTTATTACTGGAACATGGCTTAGAAGGTACCCACATAAGAGTGTTAATATTTGGCTATTTCAGGACTTTGACACACATCGGAAGATTCTTCATTACTCGAACCTTGTCGTGGCATCCAATGTTCAATTGATAAAGTATGGGGGTAGACCTTTGAACAAAATATTGTGGAAGGTGCGTGAGTCTGACCATGAAGCAATACTTGACACAATAAAGAGTAGAGCAGACCCGGATGGTTCATTGGATTAATTTATAAGTATTCACATTGATTTTGTAAAGTCATGTTACATTGAGTTGTAAGTATGCACATTAATTTGTAAGGTTTATCTTTTTTTATTTCCTCCTACATTTTTACATCATCATGTTATGCATTTTTGGTGTCCTGCTCCTGATGCGACCAAACTCATAACTCACACTACTTCCTCTAGACACCATTTGATGATCTCTCCAACACTCTGGATCCAGGGCACCCAATCATGATGATGACCTATATACCATTCTCCAAAGGCACTCATAATGAATGAAAATAAGACCAAGGGCGCCCAAGCTTAATAGACTTATTTCTTTCAATTTTGATGATCCAAACTCTTGCAATACAACATCCACTTTCATGCCTTTAGATCTTCCTTCACATACAAGGTGCCAAATCAAGTTGAAAAATCTACATAAGTGTACCAAAATGGATGGAAGGAGACATGAAATGTGCCTTAGGACTCCATGCTAAGGTTGTCAAGTTGCAAAAAAGTGTCAATGTTTGAGTCTTTGAGTCATGTTGCAAAAAAGTGTCAATGTTGTCAAGTTGCACAAAGTAACTTTTGCATTTTTGGTGTCCTGCTCATGATGTGACCAAACTAACTATTCCAACGAGTCCGGATGGGTACATTTACACTAGGGATGGTCCTATTTTTCACCCAAACATGTCAAAATAGTCCGAGCTACATTGTACCGACGATATCCCTGAAGAGTCCAAATTACAAAAAGGCAACAATATTTGATGAGATGTTACTCAAAAACCATGTCACTTAGAAACATTCCATTTGAGGCAACACGATCATGTAAAGTGCCTCTACAATAACCTCTCTCAGTTTTTTATATTTTTGAGGCATTTGCCCGTGGTGAAAGGTTTTCTGCTACCCCAAAAATCATCAGAAGGAGGCAGTGTAAAGTTGCAAAATGGTGTAACTTTTGTCTTGCTCCTAATGTGACCAAACTGACTATTCCAACACATCTGGATGGGTACATTTACACTAGGCATGGTCCTTTTTTTCACCCAAACATGTTGAAACAGTCCGAGCTACATTGTACCCACGATATCCCTAAAGAGTCCAAAGTGTAAAAAGGAAGCAATCTTTGACGAAATGTTACTCAAAAACTGTGTCACTTAGAAACATTCTTTTTGAGGCAACATGATCATGTATAGTGCCTCTACAATAACCTCTCTCAGTTTTTATATCTCTGAGGCATTTTCCTGTGGTGAAAGGTTTTCTGCTACCCCAAAAATCGTTAGAAGGAGGCAGTGTAAAGTTGCAAATGGGTGTAACTTTTGTCCTACTCCTGATGCGACCAAACTAACTATTCCAATGCATCTTAATGGGTACATTTACGCTAGGCATGGTCCTTTTTTTCACCCAAACATGTCGAAATAGTATGAGCTACATTGTACCCACAATATCCCTAAAGAGTCCAAAGTGCAAAAAGGTAACAATATTTGATGAGATGTTACTCAAAAACTATGTCACTTAGAAACATTTTATCTAAGGCAACATGATAATGTAGAGTGTCTCTACAATAATCTCTCTCAGTTTTTTATATCTCTGAGGCATTTGCCCATGGTGAAAGGTTTTCTACTACCCCAAAAATTGTCAGAAGGAGGCAGTGTAAATTTGCAAAGGGGTGTAACTTTCATCCTGCTCCTGATGCGACCAAATTGACTGTTCCAATGCATCTGAATGGGTACATTTACACTAGGCATGGTCCTATTTTTCACCCAAAATGTCGAAACAGTCTGAGCTACATTGTACTGATGATATCCCTGAAAAGTCCAAAGTGCAAAAAGGTAGCAATTTTTGACAAGATGTTACTCAAAAACTATCACTTAGAAACATTCCATCTGAGGCAACGCGATCATGTAGAGTGCCTCTACAATAACCTCTCTCGGTTTTTTATATCTTTGAGATATTTGCCCGTGGTGAAAGGTTTTCTGTTGCCCCAAAAATCGTCAGAAGGAGGCAGTGTATTAAGTTAGGATGAAAGCCTATTCACTCTAGGTGCCTATTGTGACCAAATCACACATCGCCTTGAACAAGTGATGCTACAAATGGTGAACAAAATGGGTGCCTTGAAGAATTGAGCCCTCCAAGACATCTTGCAATTGCCTAAAAGTCCAAAATTTACACAAGTGAGTTAAGGCGCCATTTTCCATCTCCAGAGCCTCCTTTGAGCACCTTAACATGGAGTGAATGTTTTAGTCTATGAAAGATTGCACCTAAAGAATATAACAACCCCTTGAGTCACTAGGATGAACTAAGTTAACAAAATGAACTTCATTAAGGGAGGCGCACTTGTGCATCTAGACAACTCCAGTTTAGCACCTGAGAAAAAGCATGTTTAGATCCATAAGTTTGGGAGTATTGAGTGAGGTAAGTCTTCATGAGCATATACAATGACTTAAATCCATCAACAATGAAGTAAATGCTTATTTGATCTAAGGCACAATTTCACTCCTCTACAATCATCTTCTGGTGTCTTGAAAGCTACGTGTTTGAAACTATCATGATTTTCGCCTAGATGAGGAAGTCTCTATAATGAGTTAAAGCCACTTGAATGGCAAGCATGAAGGGAGCATCCAAACTTACCCAAGGAAGCACCTAGAGGAATGGAAGTTGAGTTTGAAGATAGATGACCTTTCGAGTGCACTTGCCCTTGAGTGACAATTTGATTTGGCACCCTTATGTAAATTTAGATATGATCTAGCACTTTGAGGTTGACTGGAGTAATCTTGGCACCTTTGTGTGTTGTTTTATACCTTGATGAGCACCTTGGAAGAATGGACTTTTACTCACCCTTGAGCGCCTTAGTTCCAGAGATTGAGTTCGAAGAGTAATACTCCTCAAAACACCTTTATGAGAGCGATGAAACTAAGTAGCATAAGAGATGATAAGTGTAAGAGCTTAAGGACTCAAGGTGCATTGTAGGGTCAAGAATATCAAGTTTGTGCACCTAAGGGGAAAATCAAGCTTCAAACACCTCATCAAATGGTGCCTTGGTAGAGGAGTTGCCAAAAGACCTTAAAACTAAAAATTTGATAAAATAACTCACATTATGAGTTTAGGTGCCTTTCCAAGATCAAGCTTTCATATAGCGCCTTGAGTTGTTACTTTCATATTAGCAGCCTAGCATAAAGAAGAAGTCCTCAAATGCGCTTTAAGGAGGAAGATTGGTGATGGGAGTAATTATGAGCGCCCTAGAGTGTTTGAAGTGGGAAGTAGTAAAGGATAGCACCTTGAATGAGTTTGAGTGCCTTGAAGAGGATTGAGCGCCTTGATAAATCAGAGGATTGAGCACTTAAGGGATAATAGGATCTTTTGAGACTATTGGTAAGTGTTTGGAATCATTAGAATTTTGAAAATAAGATAAGGACCCTAGGCGCTATCTCCTACTTGGAACATCACACATGGGAACATGGAAACTAGATTGATTGAAGGAATGATACTTTAGCACCTTGAGGGTGAATGAGTCAAAATAACACTAAATTGGTGCCTAGTCCAATTGATTGAAATCATCTTGGGTGCATTTTCTTGCTTTAGTTGGGTTAAACTTATTTTGGCACCTTGGTGAGAATTTCTCTAGATATGAGTTAGAACCATCAAAATAATAAAACTTGCCAAGAAAGAGAGGCATTTTTATGAATGACATTAGCACACTCAAAAAATCTTCTGCTGACACACCAATCTCATGAATGACAACCTTCTGACCACACCCGTCGATGAACTCTAATCTCATTAGGCCGATACACTGATGGATTTCGACTGTCAGTGTGACCCCCTTCATCGACGAATCTCTCAACTACTCTTCCGATGCACAGATGGGATTATCTTCTGATACACCGATGTCTTCGACTTTGAACCACACTCGTCGACAAGATAGACCATTATCGGTGAAGCCTAACCAAGGTCTGCCGATACGCCGATATGACCAACTCTTGACGTCGAGACAAGGTTCTTTTGCAGGCAAAGGGTGCCTAGGCTTATGGGGCTCAATTTGATGTATTTATTGAAAGCTCAAGGTGAATTGATGCTTATTGAAAATGCCACTTAGTCCTTTATTTGCATTATAGGTGCTATTTCCTATTGACTTACATACTCCTCCTCATGCTAGGGTGCCATAATGAAGTGGTTTAGACAATAGGTGCGCTTCACTTACCAGAGGCTTGTTCTCCTTCTACCTTAGGCACACTTTTATGGTGGAATAGGTGTCAATGGGTGCCTTGTCTTAAATGAACGCTCTCTCTAAGTTGAGCGCCCTTTTGAGGCTTTATGAGTTGCAAATTGCACCTTAACCCTTCATGCTTGTTGCTCAATGTTTGAATGTTTAAGAAAGTCTCCTTTAGGCACTCATCTTAATGACTTTTTCTCAAGGCGCAATCATCCTAATGACTTGGATATTCATCCTAGTGTTTCAAGATATTAGGCTACTAGACTTAGTCATTTTCAGGATCTCAAACATAAAGAATAACATGATGATTCATTTTTTTGTATTGCATATAGTTGACATTCTATGCTACTCATAAAGAATATTAATATTTTTTGTTCAACATGATAATTCATTTTTTTTTTTAAATACAACTTTTATCTTTTAGTTCCAAAATGAGGTTTAGGTGATACTTGAATAATAATAGCTAGCTTATTGGATCAACAAACATCCTATGTAATACAATCGGACTTTAAATATTTGAAGTAGCCATCTACAAATATCTATTCAAACGTGGATTTATAATGCAAGTATGGACGCCATCAATAAAAAAGATTTGTATTAACCAACTATCCATATAGGCATACATCAATATCTGTCGATATAAGTATAACATATATACAAAATAGCCATATAGGCTTACAAGAATGCCATATAGGCATACACTATCAACTATGTACAATACAAAATATATGTCCACAAATGCCATATAGGCATACAATAAAGGAACACAATAAAAAGTCATTCCCCTCTGGCTGGTGAAGAGAATAAATCACGAGCAGCCTTTGATCTTCTAGGGGATGGAGACACGCATGTGGGTGGTCTACTACGAACCTGAGGGCTACTCCTCCTATTTAGGTCTTCCTGCATCTTTACCTGTTACAATAAAAAGTATAGACATTAATATATAGAAATTACATGTTATAAAAAAATGAAACATTTAACAAAATAATCACTTACTGCTAACATATAATCTATCTCCTCACTTGCCTTAGTAGCAAGAATAGGCCCTGGTGATGTCATGTCCTATAGAAACCATCTAGACAGAAATTAAACTTCAAATCCATAATCTTTTGATTTTTCAAAAATAGACAACTATAACAATGAATGTAAATTGAAATTTACTAATCTGCCTCATACCCCTATCAATGCCATGGAGCTATGAATCACAGAGGCCACACCTTGCTCCATTGCCCTATGAACATGGGGAGGTGTCTCCGCAACCTGCATCATCTGGAAATAAAACAACATTATTCAATTACGAAAACTATAATAGTGATGCAAATCATGGCTCCTAACATACACACACGTTCATCTAAACATGAAAGTACACACAATAAAGCACACAAATCACATACAAAAATTTAGTAAGTACAATTCATTCATTAAACTATTTATTTTATTACCTCCATAAAGCTTTGAAGTCCACCACTGCTGGCAAGTGTTGCCGTGAAATCTACAGAATTAACCTATTCAACATCCAAAATCAAATATTAGAATACCATTCATATAACGATGCTATTCACATGTAATATTTATAATTATTTACTAGTTACATACCTCGACAGTAGATGATCTAGTGAAAAATGCAGGTGGAGAACCACTGAAAACTGCATCGACGCTATGACCCTGAAATTTTATTAAAATCATCAATTTAAATTAGTTAATCTTGTATTTCAAAAATAAAATTTAATAAATTAAATTCAATAAACTTGCTAATATTTACCTAAGTATCAAGGCCGAAAGTCTCACTCAGGAGGGTATCTGTCATCACCATCTGCTCAACTGCAGATGTAGCCTATGCACCTACGTCCTGACTATCCATGGGGTCATAACCATAGGCTGACCCGCAAGCCTGACAAGTATGGGGTGGGACCCTACTCCTCGCACTATCTCCCAGCCCACTCTGTGCTGTAGGACTAGCATGCTCTATGATGCTCTAGGTCAAGGCACTAATAGACTGAAGTGTATCGACCTCAACACTCTCCTTCACAATGGAAGGGATAGAAACATGCTCGTGGGCTGGTCTGCTGATTACTCGTCTCACTACCTGCTGTGGGTAAAAGAGGTGCCCCTGGTCTATCTTATGCTGACCCCCCACCTCTACCCTGGAAGTCCCGCATATCAAAATAGTTTGGCACTTTATTGAGGACAAACTCGCAGTAGAGTTTCCTCAAAAAGTATTGCGGGACCTCATTATTATTGCATGGAGGATGGTCAAAAACCATCCACCACCTCTGCCCAAAATTGTCCCTTATCACTTGGTTGTTACACTAATGGATAGGGAACCTCTTGCATGTAATGGGTGGAGGTTGATTTGTTTGTGGGTTTGTGAAAATTGAACACAAGTCTAATTTTGTAATTTATAATTTTTTCACATCTTAGTATGACAACTTGTCTGCATAGTAATCTCTAAACTCTCTCTTTTTATCCGTCCAACTAGTTATTTGCTTGCTAATTGAATCTACATTTGATAACATAGATTCAAGAGATTTGGCAAGCGTGGACCTATACAAGGTTGAAGTGGAAGGATCTTTCAACCTTGCAATTATATCTTCAATTTCTTTTTTGTTGTTTTCAATTTGCCCCATTATATTTTCTTGTGTTCCAGGGGCATGTTAAGGAATGGATGGAGGAGGTTGTTGTTCTGCAGGTATTTCTTCCTCAGGATTTTGTGGATTTTGAGGATTTTGGGGAGGAGGAGGAGGTACATTAAAATTTCCTGACAATTAATGAAATAACAATCAAAAATCAACTAAAACCTACCTATTTAGAAATAAATTCAAACAAAAAAACCAAATATAACTCACTCCTTTGGCATGCTCGACGTCGTGGCTTCATTTTGGTGATGAATTGATAAGAATTTTGTGTTGAATGGAGTTTTTTATAATGCGAGCACGCTTTCTAAGGTCTGCAGGCCACGGGCATAGAGAAGAAAAAGAAATGAAATGAGATTAGAAACCCTTTTTTTTATTTATAGACAGTCATAATACGAGCGCGTTATAGCGCGCTCGCGTTATGGCTTGGTAATGACGAGCCTAAGGCTCGTCAAAACCAAGCCATAACACAAGCACATTATAATGCGAGCACGTTATAACGTGCTCACGTTATGACTTAATTTTTTTTGAAATTAATTTGGCCACTTTTTGGCCCCCCATCTTCTTACACATACCTACCTTATTACTGCTATTGTCCTCTTCTTTCTCCTTTATGGGTAGCAAGATATGCTTCTCTCCATCCTTCATAATGGTATATGTATTCTCCTTTCCATCATGGACTGAATTTCTATCAAATTGCCACGATCTTCCAAGAAAAACATGGCACACATCCATGGGCATTATATTACACAAAACACAATCTTTATAACTGCCAATCTGAAAATCAACATAGGCCTGCTCACTAACCAATATTTGGTGGCCTTTTTGTAACCAAGTTACTTTATATGGAGTTGGGTGTTTAATTCTTTTAAGATTCAACTTTTCTACCATTTCAGTGGCAACAATATTATCAATACTACCACTATCTATAATGAGCTTACAACATTTACCTTGTGCCTTACACTTTGTTCTGAACAATGCTCTCCTTTGAATTGGCTCTTGACTTTCCTTCTGTGGCTTTAACAATGCTCTCTTAAGCATCAAGGACTCTCCTGATTCTACTCCATCCTTGTGATGTACTGGAGATCCTACACTCTCTTGGTCAGCCTAAACAACTTGATTGCTTCTCTCAAATTTTGAGTGTCCTCCTTGTGATGATTCAGCACAGTCCCAACTCTTGTGTCCAAATTGATTTCACTTGTAACATTTTCCAGCAAATCCTCTTCCTCTTCCATAAGATCTTCCTCCTCTTTTTTGATAACCACCTCTATCATTATGGATTGTTCCACTAGAACTTCCAGCTTGTTCCCCTTGATGATGTTATTGTCCTCTACTGATTTATTGTCCCCTTCCTCTAAATCCTCTTCCTCTCTTCTTCTCTTGTTGAATTTGCTTCCTTTGTAACTTCTCTTCTACCTTTAAGGCAAGTTGGTAAGCCTCTTCTAGGATTCTAGGAGACAAAAGACTCATTTCATCTTGCAAACTGTATTTAAGACCATTCACATAATGAGCTATCTTTTCTACATCATCTTTAGCATGCCTAGACCAAATTATTAGCTTGTAAAATTCCTCCATATAATCTTTCACAGACATATCCTTTTGCTTCAAATTTTGTAATCTCTTAAAGTGATTTGCTTGATAATCATCAGGAAGAAATTTGGCCTTCAACTTAGCCACCATCCTATCCCATGATTTTATCTTTTCCTTATTTATCCTTCTTCTTTTAGTTTGGACAAAGTCCCACCACATGGTAGCATGACCTTTTAATCTTGTGCAGGAAAACTTTACTCTTTTCTCTTCTGCTACACCCTCATATTCAAAATATTTATCTAAGTCATTCATCCAATCGATCAAGTCTTCACCATTTAGGCTTCCATCATATGTTGGCACCTCTATCTTGGGTTCAGAGCCCAAATTCATGACTAACCTTATCAGTCTTTCACTAAATTCTTCTTCTGGATTTGCCTGTCCTTCCTCAGTTTCTTCTCTCTGTGGTTCTTCTTCTGCATCATTGACATCCTCAATGTCCAGGTTTCCTCTCCTCTGTGCCCTCTCAAGAGCATCCAACCTTGCAATCAGATTTTGCATCAAGTTAGGGTCAACATGGTCTCTTCGACCTCTGCCTTGGCCTCTGCCCATCCTTCTTGGAGGCATATTGACCACTTACCAATACCCAATCTCAACCTAACTCTAATAACAATCTAATAACATTGCCTTGCTAGTCACCGCTCACAAACCCACATTCAGAAATCAAACACAATGAGAAATGTAGAAAATGACAAGAATTTCACATAACAATAATGACAGGAGGTTTAACAATTCTAAACAATGACAAAAGAATAGATTCTTTTGCAACAGAAAATATTCAAAAAGAAATAGGCTTTATTAGTTTATTTTTCTATCTCCATCAGCATCATAAATCCAATATTCGACCTACACAATCGGCCTTACAAATGAGAGATTCAAAAGAAACAAAATGCAAATTAAACTAGACTATGTGTATGGCAAGCCTCAAACCCAGCTCTTATGTGAGACTCTGATTAGATTTGCACAGCAAATATGGCATTACTGCCTAGCGATGAAGTTGGCGAATGAGAAGAGTGCAATTTGGTAGCTAGATAAAGGTTGACTCACATTGTTCGACCTCCTTAATGAATGACTCTAGTCTGTCATAGTATAATGAATGCCTTGCTGCAATATTCTGGGTCTTTTACTGCAAGATGCAGGCTAAATTATGGTACAATCTAATACCCAGCCTAGTGCACCAAAGAAAATATGGATGATGGGGTATATGTTGAGTATACAGGCCACAGATGATGCATTATTCTAATGCAAAATAAACTATCTTCTATCAAAGAAATGGCTCATCTCAGAACCATCAACTTCTATTTGATTTCACTCTTGGCCTCTTCTTACTAAGTCGCCGCCCTCCTCTTATTCAGCTTGATCAACCTTCATCTTATATCTGTGAGTAGCGCCTTCATTTTAAAGTCTGCAATAGAGGTAATAACTTCATATCATCCAAGGCAGAGAGATTGGGGTAAAAATAAATAACACCATAATGCCCCATGATCAGCAAAGAAATTAAGAATGGACCCATCCATCCAATCTGCATGTTATACATACAACTTTATGCAGATTTAATGATGTTTCTAAAAATGGCCAAAGCACAAAGAAAGAAGGAAAGATCATAACGAATCCTCTTAAATGTTTTGCCAGCTGTGTCCATCTTTATTATGCATGAATGGAGGCATTTTTATTCTTTATAACTAAAGACAACTACTAGCCACAACCCCCTAAAAACATGCAGATCAAATTCTTTAAAAACGGGACTCAACAAAGATATAGTTTAGCCAAGCAAGATTCTGTCACACGGGTGATAGGAGGTTCCAAGCACACCAAAAATTGTAGAATAAGATTCCTTCTTTATTCACAAAAGAAACCCAAAACAATAAAAATAAAAATAAAATCAAAAACAAGAAAGAGGCAAGATGCCCCTGCATCACTACCACAACTATCTGAATCAAAGAATGTCTTCATTATGCACATTAGGACACACTGTTAATGATCACCAATACAAAAACTAAACTTGTGGAGCATCCCAACACTAGAAACTTCAAAGAAAGGTGGATACATATAATATAAGCACTCTCCTAGATCTGCAAGACATGAAAGCTCAATGCGGAGAAATGTGGAGCATTCTCATTTCTCCCAGACACCCTCTTACATAGTCAAATATTCTGTCAAACACATAGTCTACTTCCACACAATCCAAAACTTGAAACTTTGAATATAATACCTCTGAACACCTTTGATCAATACTTCCAAACCATACAATCATATCTTCAATTATGAAGAAATGTGAAGCATAACACTAAGGGTACCTCTGTCACACTGCACACCTTTTTATCAAATTTTCTCAAAAGCACTTGGAAACTAAGTGAACCATCTATTGGGAGTTGACATCAATGAAAACACCAACAAGTTTCCAACAATCTCCCCCTTTGTCATTGATGGCAACACCAGCTCTTTGAAAAACCATCAAGACCTAAAGCAATCATTCAGCAACTTTGTAACCACTAATACTCCCCCTGACAAAAACAACTTTTACTCTTCACACACCTATCTGCATAATGGTTTTTCAATCACTTTAACTCTCTCCCCCTTTGACATCAATGGCAAAGGGTAACAACTCTAACACCAGCAACTATCTACTCTATCTCTACTGCATTCTCTTTTTCTACACTCTCCCCCTTAAGATTATAGGATATGCTCATTCTAACTATACCAATCAATAGTATCACTACCTACTCCCCCTGAGAGGTATCTTTCAACACCAGTCCAGGGTCAAAAGGCATCTTGAAATACTTCCTGGACAGATGCATACATTTATGCATCTAGTTAAGAGGAGGGGCAATAACCCCTAACTTCTGTCAGAGATACTCAAAACTATCCTTAGGGAGAGCCTTTATGAAGATGTTTGCAACTTGATCCTTGCTAAGTACATACTCCAATTTAACCTCATTCTCTACAACCTTTTCTCTTAAGAACTAATACCAGATTGAAATGCTTTGTCCTTGAATGCATCACCAAATTTTTTGAAATGTTGATAGCACTTGTATTATCACATAGGATAGGAATAGGTTCATCATATTATTAGGAGTTAAGGTGTCTCAACCTTGGTAATTCCTTGTATTTATTTATTTATTGCCTATTGTATAATTTGGATGCAAATCCTATGTTGTCATATTGCGGGAGTTGGCACAGTGATGTGTCATCCTACATGGCATATGACCACATGTAAATTTGTCCTCACATGAGGAGATAGGCATCCCACTTAGTGGTAGAAATATTTTTCCATGTGTCAGCATCTTGGAATGTGTGTAAGGGAATATTGACCGAAACGGTCATGATAGATTCCTATGACAAAGTTATGACATGTAAGAGTTGGAAATAGAAGATACTATGATAAGTATGGACATGTGTCAAGAAGCATTTTTGAAAAAGGCATCTTTGGGCGCCCCAAGGTGGACTATGACATGTTGTAAGAGAATATGTTATTTATAGCCTGTGTATGATAGATTCTCTTACAGTTGTAAGTTATGACAGCTATGACAGATTCTATGACGGTTGTAAGAGTCGTAAGCGCATCTGTCATAGCCCATTTTAGAAATAGGCAACCTCCTTTGGATGGGGTGACTTGACAAGTGTAAGGAGCATCCTACAGTGTTGGACAAGTATCCATAGGCATGGGTTTTGGGCCATGTTGGACGCCCATCTCAATGTGGAGCCATTTTTGCCTTGTATTCTCTTTATAAATAGGTGCTTTAGAGAGGAGAAGTACTACATGTTTGACAGGTATTGTTATGATATTGAAACATCTCCAGATATGAGTGTCAAAGACTCCTGCAAGAGCATTGGCTCTATGATTGTATTGTAACCTTCTTTGTTTATGTAATACATTTGAACTATGTTTTAGAGTGTGGGGTTTTTCACCTGTAAGGGTTTTCCACATGTATATCTTGTGTCTCTCTTCTTCTATCTTATATTCTTGTGTATGTGTTTACTACAATATCTCTGTTAGTGGGTTAACATAGCTATAATTGTAAAGATAAAATTGAATTTGCACTCTCCTCCCCTCATTAGATTAGTGCAGGAAGTGTTTTCTGCACACCTAGCTTCCTTTTAGTTTGTATCAGAGCCTGGCTAGTTTTAGTTCTAGCTGTAGGTAGGGGTTTTTTGAGCTAATCTTACATTGAGTGGGAGTATTGTACAAAGTATTTTGTATCTTGTTGCAGCAAGGAGATGGAAACCACATCCAGAATATTAGAGGTGGAGAAATTTAATGGCACTAATTTCGAGTTGTGGAAACTCAAGATGGAGAACCTACTTGTTGATCATGACCTATGGGAAACCGTATCCAGTGTGAAACCTACATCAATGTCACAAGATGATTGAGACCTCAAAGATTAGAAGGCTAAGGGTCTCGTAAGACTCTATCTAGCTGAATCTATCCTATTAAATGTCCATGAGGAGAAAAGCATGAAAGACCTTTGGAAGAAGCTGGGTGATGTTTATCAGGCCAAGTCCTTGGTGAACAAGCTTTTTCTGAAAAAGAAGTTGTTTGCTTTGAAGATGGAAGATGGAGGATCTATTGTGGACCACATTAATGCTTTTAACATGATTGTTGCATAGTTGACATTTGTGGGTGTGAAAATGGAGGATGAGGATCGATATATGACCCTGCTTTGTTCTTTGCCAGATTCGTGGGATCATCTTATCATGGCTATCAGAAGCACCACTACCACTTTCAAGATGGAAGATGTGGTGTCTTTGCTATTATCTGAAGAGATGTAGAGAAAGTCTTCTGAGGTAGCCAAAGAGGCTCTTGCAGTTCATGGAATACCCAAAGAGAAAAGGTAAGAAGGACAAGAAAGGTGAAAAGGGTATATCCAAATCCCATGGGAGATCCAAATCTCCTAGAAAGTCCAAGGCTCTCTATTGGAACTGTCAGAAAACTAGACATTTTCAAAAGGAATGCAAAGATGAGAAGAAAAAGAAGAAGAAGAATGCTCCTCATTCATATTCTAACAAGTCCCAAGATGATGGTGATGCCTTCATCGCAGCCCTAGCCACCCATGCATCTGATGATGTGTGGTTCATTGATTCTAGTGCATCATTCCACATGACCTCACATCGAGACTGGTTCATGAAGTATGAAGAGTTCGATGGTGGAAGAGTGTACCTGGGTGACGACTCTCATCTGAAGATTGTTGGTCTTGGAAGAGTCTCAATCTGATTCCCTAATGGATCAATGAAGGGGATCACTGGGGTTATGCACATCCCAGGCCTAGCACGAAACTTGCTTTCTGTAAGTATGTTGAATGATGCAGGTGTGTAGGTTGTCTTTTCAAAGGATGGATGCAAGATGACTAAAGGATCTATGGTGCTTGCAAAGGGTACTCAAAGAGGTACTCTATTTTAGCTGGAGGCATGCTCTTCATAGTGCAATAGTTCTTCTGACTCGAAGAAAAGAGCTATAGTCACTTGATCCTCACCATCTGAATGAGCAGTGAAGAAATCCATTAACTAGTTCTGATGGTAGTACACATGCTATGGAAGCGAAGCTTTCTACTGAAAAGACTATGTTATGGCATTTGAGATATGGCCACATTGGTGAGAAGGGTCTTAGAACCCTAGAAAATAAAAACCTCGTTGAGGCGTTAACTAATTGTAATCTCAAGTTTGACTTTTGCGAACATTGTGTATATGGAAAACAAAACCATGTTCAGTTTTACTCTAGTTCTCACAAGTCTTCTGGTGTATTGGATCTTATTCATTCTGATGTGTTTGGTCCTATTAATGTTCCTTCAATTTCCAAATCTGTATATTTTGTATCTTTCATAGATGATTATAGTAGAAGGACATGGGTTTATTTTATCATAAGAAAGACTAAAGTCTTTAGTCAGTTTAAAGAGTTTAAAGCCTTTCCTGAAAATCAGACTAGTAAAAAGATTAAATGTTTGAGAATTAACAACGGTGGTGAGTTTTGTTCAGCAGAGTTTGATAAGTTCTGTAAAGAGCAAGGGATTGAAAGACATAAGACAACTCCATACACCCCGCAGCAAAATAGAGTTGCAGAGAGGATGAATAGGACATTGATGGAGAAGCCTAGGAGTATGCTTAGTGGAGCAAGCCTTGAACAAAAGCTTTGGGCTGAAGCTGTTGCCACTGCTTGCTACCTGGTAAACAGGTCTCCTACATCAGCCCTTATTGGAAAGACACCCATGGAGGTGTGGTATGGTAAGAAGCCTTCAGTTAGGCATCTTCATGTTTTTGGTTGTGAGGCATATGCACATGTGCCTAGGGAGAAACGGTCTAATTGGAGAACAAGGCTGTTAAATGTATTTTCATTGGCTATGGTGTCGGTGTGAAAGGATACAAGCTTTGGGATCCTATGGCTGAAAAAGTGTTGTATAGCAGAAGTGTTATCTTTAGAGAGCTAACACCTTCTTCTGTTGTTCTACAACCAGAATAGATAGAAAAGAAAGAGGATGTGGTTCAGTTTCCTTCTACCCCTGAGAAGACTGAACAGACAGACCCTATGAGACCTGATGATGAGGAGAGCTCCAGCAGCTCTAAAAGCTTAGAAGAAGAAGAAGAACCTCAACCTTAGCCATTGAGGAGGTCTACATGAACAAGAAAGCAACTTGATAGGTTTGGTTATTCACTACTTGATTCTAGTTGTGCTTTTTCTTTACTTACAAACACTGATGAGCCTAGAACTGTGAAAGAGGCTATGGGCATGAAAGATGCAAGTTTCTAGAAGGAGGCCATGGAAGATGGGATGGCTTCTTTGGAAAAGAATAAAACATGGGACTTGGTGCCTTTTCCTGATGGACGGAAACCCGTTGGATGCAAATGGGTATTCAAGAAGAAATTCAATGCAGATAGCAGTGTTGAAAAGTACAAGGATAGATTGGTTGCGAAGGGGTATTCACAAGTGGAGGGAATTGATTATGGTGAAATATTCTCTCCCATTGAAAAGATCATATCCATTCAATTTCTGTTATCTCTTGCAGCTGCTTATGACTTAGAGGTAGAACAAATGAATGCGAAGACAACTTTCCTTCATGGTGATTTGGAGGAAGAAATTTACATGTCACAGCCAGAGCATTACATAGAGAAAGGTAAAGAAAATTTGGTTTGCAAGTTAAACAAGTCTTTATATGGTTTGAAGTAGTCTCCTAGGATGTGGTACTTGAAGTTTGATTCCTTTGTGTTGTCGATTAGATATCTGAGATTGAAATCAGATCATTGTGTGTATTACAAATTTGACAATGATCGCATTCTCATTATTGCATTGTATGTTGACAATATGATGTTGATTGGGAATGGTAAGAACATGATTTCTGATTTGAAGTCTTAGTTGTCAGCACAGTTTGAGATGAAAAATCTTGGGGCAACCAGTTACATTCTGGGAATGGAAATCAGAAGAGACAAAGCTAACATAAAACTTTGGTTAAGCCAGAGTAAGTATGTGAAGACCATGTTGGACAGGTTTAGCATGGCAGATTGTAGACCATTGTGTGTTCCTGTTTCATTGGGGACAAAGTTGTCTATTAATGATTGTCCAAAATCTCCTAGTGAGGTGGAGGACATGAGCAAAGTACCTTATGCTAGTGTTGTTGTTAGTTTGATGTATGCTATGGTCTGCACAAGACTAGACATTGCCTAAGCAGTGGAAGTCCTTAGTCACTTTATGGCTAATCCTGGACGGGTACATTAGGGTGTAGTTAAGCGAGTGTTCAGATATTTGAGGGGCACTTCTGAGTATTCCATATGTTATCATGGTAATGTTACAGGACCTCCACATTCAGTTTGTATTCATGGATTTGTGGATTCTGATTGGGCAGGTGACATTGACAGTAAGAGATCCACCAGTGCCTATGTGTTCACTATGTTTGGTGGTGCAATTAGTTGGATGAGTAAGCGACCACCTATGGTTGCTTTGTCCACGAGAGAAGCTGAGTACATAGCAGCAACTCATGCTTTCAAGGAAGCCATTTGGCTTAATAGATTGTGTTCAGATATTGGTGTTGATGCAGCACAGATTACGATTTGTTGTGATAGTCAGAGTGCAATTTGCCTTGCAAAGAATCCAACTTTCCATGCCAGAACAAAGCATATTGATGTATAGTTTCACTTCATGTAAGACATGGTAGAGGATGGAAAGGTAAATTTGGAGAAGGTAGATACTTTGTCCCAGTTGTATGACCCCAAATTAGACCACTTGCTTTGTGACCTAGACCTAACTTGATCAATTAGGCCTAGAGACCTAGTGGGTGTGTTGAGTTGCTAGAGTAGAGTTGGAACTGGAGGCTTGGAGGTTTGTTGGAGTTCTTTAAAGGGTATTTGAATCCACCATTTGTTTGCCTAATCCTTAAGGGTTTTGTCAAGTTTTGTAGTGAAAACTGGATTAGGAGGGCTAGTAGCCTCACTAGGCCAAGTAAGGCTTGGAAAGTTGTGAGAAGTTGGGGATCAAACCAACTATGGGGAAGGTGTTTTCAGACCTATCTTAAGGTGTGGAAGGAGTCTTGAGGATTGAACAATAGCCTGGATAACAAATCCCTGATTTGCCATAGGTGTGACCTTGGTTGGAAGAAGTGGGTGAGTGGGCAGAGAAGAGTAAAACTTGTTGCTTCCTTTGTGCCACTCTACATCATAGATGCATTGACAAAGCCAGTTGGCATAGAGAAGTTTAGATGGTGTTTGAAGTCCATGGGCCTATCATCCTATAGTAGCTAAATCCTATTAATTCTATTGGTTCTTACAAGGTGTTCGACTAGTAGGAGAATGTTGGGAATTAAGGTGTCTCAACCTTGGTAATTCCTTGTATTAATTCATTGTATTTATTTATTTATTGCCTATTGTATAATTTGGATGCAAATCCTATGTTGTCATATTGTGGGAGTTGGCATGGTGATGTGTCATCCTACATGGCATATGACCACATGTAAATTTTTTCTCACATGAGGAGATAGGCATCCCACTTAGAGGTAGGAATATTTTTCCATGTGTCAGCATCTTGGAATGTGTATAAGGGAATATTGACTGAAGTGGTCATGACAGATTCCTATGACAAAGTTATGACATGTAAAGAGTCAGAAATAGAAGTTACTATGATAGGTATGGACATGTGTTGAGAAGCATATTTGAAAAAGGCATATTTGGGTGCCCCAAGGTGGACTATGACATGTTGCAAGGGAATATGCTATTTATAGCCTTTGTATGATAGATTCTCTTACAGCTGTAAGTTATGATAGCTATGACAGATTCTATGACAGTTGTAAGAGTTGTAAGAGCATTTGTCATAGCCTATTTTGGAAATAAGTGACCTCCTTGGGATGGGGTGACTTGACAAGTTTTAGAAGCATCCTACAGTGTTGGACAGGTGTCCATAGACATGGATTTTGGGCCATGAGGCCATGTTAGACGCCCATCTCAATGTGGAGCCATTTTTGCCTTGTATTCTCTGTATAAACAGGTGCTTTGGAGAGAAGTACTACAGGTTTGACAGGTACTTTTATGCCACGAGAACATCTCCAGATACGAGTGTCGAAGACCCCTGTAAGAGAATTGGCTCTGTGATTGTATTGTAACCTTCTTTGTTTATAGAATACATTTGAGCTATGTTTTGGAGTGTGGGGTTTTTCACTCGTAAGGGTTTTCCCCACGTATATCTTGTGTCTCTCTTCTTCTATCTTATATTATTGTGTATGTGTTTTCTGAAGTATCTCTATTAGTGGGTTAACATAGCTGTAATTGTCAAGATAAAATTGAATTTGCACTCTCCTCCCCTCATTAGATTAGTGTAGGAAGTGTTTTTCACACACCTAGTTTCCTTTCACATATGACACTTTGATATCCTTCAATATTTACTTTATCCATAACACCGTGTGCATCAAGATGCTGTTGCAATATATTCTTCTTCTATAGTGGATAATGACACCGAGTCCTACTTCTTACTTAACCATGAGACAAGTCTGCTTCCTAGGAAGAAAGCACTAGCACTTGTACTCCTTCTGTCATCTGTACATCCTGCCCAATCTGCATTTGTATATGCACTCAAGGAGAAATTAGTATCCTTGGGATACCATAGGCCAAACTCCAGAGTGCCTTTCAGGTATTTAAATATCTTCTTGATTGCTAGAACGTGTGACTCTCTGGGATCAGCTTGGAATCTAGCCACAAGACAAACTGCATGCATGATATCTAGTCTAGTAGCAGTTAGGTATAAGAACCCACCAATCATTGATCTGTACTTGCTCTGATCAGCCTTAGGAGATTCATCATCTTTGCTTATCTTACAACCAATACTCAAGGGAGTACATACAAGTTTGGAGTCTTCCATTCCAAATTTCTTCAATGTTTCCTTAGCATACTTTGACTGTGAGATGAAAATGCCCTTTTTTGATTGACTGATTTGTAATCCAAGGAAGAAGTTCATTTCCCCACACATTGATATTTCAAATTCCTTCTACATTTCTTCTGTAAATCTCTTGTACATACCTTCATTTCCTCCAAAGATTATATCATCTACATATACTTCCACAATCAAGATTTGATCTTCTTCAACTTTGAAGTACATATTTCTATCTGCAGTGCCCTTTTTGAATCCTTGCTACAATAGGTACCTATCCAACCTTGCATACTGTTGGTAATCATTTATGTTTTGGGTTTTAAGCTTGGGTGTTTGCAGGTTTTCTCATTCGAACCCTCAATTTTGTGAGTCATGGGATCTTGCATTGTTTTGTCTATTCAATTGTTGGCCTCGTGTGGTGGGCTTCTGGTTGTTAAATCTCATCCTCATGTTTAGGTTTTCATATGTTGACCTACCCCCACGTAGTGTTTCATGGTTTGTTCCTGTCGCCTTAAGAAAAATGCTAAGTTTTGTATGTTCAAAATGGTCATGTATGTTGGCGGGCTTGTGAAATTTCAATCGGCTTCCAAAAATATGAAAAAAAGAATTATATGCATTTTAATGCATATCGAGTTTATATATACAAGAGGAAATCTTTCGTAAATTTCTAAGAATATTCTGCAGTTGTATGCATTCCCAAATGCATATCAGGCTCAAATGGAAAATGTACAAGGGCGGAATATACATTGAAGATTCTAGGAATATGCCCTATTTGTATATTGGGCTGCTTGTATAATTGGTTTGTATGTTCAGACATACAACGGTTAGATACAAAGGTCACATGCAAGAAAGTATACAAGGCAGCAAAGATACAATTGGTGGGGCCCGCAGATATGTACATATGAGTTTGTATCTAGTCGATATACAAAGGAGATATGAATTCGCAATGTACAGGCCGGATTCCAAAATATTTCATATGTGCATTCCTGGAATATTTTGCCGCAGATTCCATAGTTGTATCAAGGTGCTTGTACATTGTATTTGCAATGAAATGTGCAAGGGAGAGAGAAGATGGGTCAGGCCCACCAGTTGTATACAATGGCAGTTGTAGGTGTGCCGACATACATTATAAACATACAAGTGAAAAGATACAAGCCGGAACCGAGTAGTTTTTCAATTTATTCTAAACTGGCGTGGGGTCCGCCTTGTATATTAAGCTGTTGTATGTATATGCATTTTGCATATACAAGGGATTTTGAAAGATGAACAGTGATGATTGTATATGCATTCATTCTTGCATATACAAGGGTGGAAGAGCAAAATAGAGAAGGTGAAAAGTTGGCGATAGAAATGTGAGGTGCCTACGTGGCAAGATTTCACTCGCCGGTGACTTTTCAACATTTTTTGGGTGCCGTTGATTGCAGTGGCGGGAGGATGATCGACGGTCTTGTTTTGAACCTCCAGCGAAGGATTTTTCCTAAGCGGGTGTAGCTGTTTTTGAGTGGGAAACTTCAGAAGTGCGTCGTTGTTGCATTTTAAAGGGCCTTGTGGGTGGATGAAGCATTGATGGCAGATTTGTAGAGGAGGGATGATAGAAATGACAGGTTAACCACCCGATTGAAGATGAAAGTCCTTGAGCGGCGGTATAGATCCTGAGTTCACCTGCTCATTCCTCTTTGTCTCTCTGCTGCATTGATTGTTTTGAGCACCATTTCTCTTACATTATATCTGGCAGAAATTTTGACCTTGCCTTGTAATTAATTTTGCTGAGTACACTGTCTTGGTATAAAAGCCAAACTATGTCACTCAGTGTGGTTGTTGAAAACTAGACAAATTTTGGTGTTGTAAGGAGATACGACCTCATTGGTGGCTCCGTCTTTGCTATCTTGTGATTTTATGTGTCTCATGTTGTATGTTTAATGCATAAATTCACTAGTTTCATGTTGTTTTATATGAGAAATGCTTTGTGCATGTGCTTAATCATTTGTCTCCAAGCTGTGGGCATATTCTTTATTTTGAATCAGGATAACTAAGGGTTGTTAAGATTTGGGAATATAGCTTTTCTATATTGAATGTTCAATCTCCTACTTTTGTTCAAAGAACAAATTAAATGTTTCAGGTTAATCATTGAGAAAGTGTGTTGCAGCAGGGATACCATTAAGTATGAATGACTAAGCACCTATTTTTTGGGAAGTATCTGTAAGGCAGGCGCTAAACAACCCCCTTGAAACTCAGCCATCACTATAGGTTTATGTATACATGTGCATGTGTATGTCTATTGACTCCGAGCCCTAGATAAGCACCGATCCAGTCTTGTATTGAGGTTACAACCAAGGTCCTAGTTTTGTATCCAAATATAAATCAAACTTAAACTTCGAATCAAACCTTTAGGACTTTAGATGTAGTTTTATGATCCGAAATCCTCTGTCTCACAACTGAAAATAGGCCCAAAGCTAGCCCCTTTGCACTTATCTCATAGTTTTTGTCTGCATAAGAGAGGATTTTTTTGCTTTGTGTTAACATCCCAGTCAATCCACAAGCATATATCATGGATGTTGAGTAGGGAATACCCCCCTTGGTTCTGCAGAGCCTAAAGAAAAAGAGGAGATATTTATAGTCTATCTCCTATACTGTTGGCCCCTGGCCCGGGAATCCTGTTGATCACTGATGGCTATTTTGTAGGGATTACTAGGAATAAGCATCCAGTCTGGAAAAATTACCAATAGATTTTGGCGACTCCATTGGGGAAGTCAATGAAAGAACCCTGATTAAACAAAGAAAACAATTCCTAGTTATAGGTGGCGACTCTGAACCAATCTCCCAACCGGTAAAGTAACAATTTATATGCTAGGGAGAAGATCCCTGTGTAATTCTTTGTCTGAGGAATTGCCCATAAAAATGATGTATAGGAAAAAGAGGGCTGTTCAGGCTAGTCAAGAGGGTTCCCCCAGCCCCAGAAATCGTGATAATAATCAAAACAATCTAGGATCTTCAGAGAGGACAGAGCCTTATTTTTCAAACACAGAAGCTAAAATCCAAAATGTATATGAGAAATGCAGGGTGGTGCTTTGAGAATGCAGTCAGAAGTGTTTCAAGAACGCCCTTTCTTAGATCCCAATGACATATTCGAAGAGGTTGAAACTCCAAGGGATGATGATGATGATGACCAAAATGGAATGGGACCATCCTCTTCTATGCCCAAAGAGGAACAATTAGCTAAAGAAATTAAAAGTTTAAGAGCTGAATTAGAATATCTGCAGGCAGTAAAAATTAGAGATGACATGAGACAGAAAGTGCAAGCTCTGAGGGTTCCTCAAAATGATTCAATTCCCACCCTTGAAAATGCAAATATGTAGAGAAATCAACAAAGAAATGAAGTCCAGGATCAACATAATGATCAGAGACAAAATGCAAATAATGTTGGGGCACCATTGAATAATGTAAGAAATTAGAATACAAATAGAAATGCCAATGTTAATCAATTTGGCAGACAGTCGATGCAACTGGATAGATTCAGGCAGTTAGTTTTTGATGGCATTCCTGGTTACCCAAATCCTATTGACAAACATGTGAGGCTGCAAGTGCCTAAGTTTTTAGGAAATAATACCATGTCAGGCAAAGACCATTTAAAAGCTTTTCACAATATCATGGACAACTTTGAGGTTGAGCATGAGGATGTTTTTATGAAATTATTTATGCAATCTTTAGTTGATGAAGCTAGGGAATGGTACAAGGGTCTGCCTGATAGAAGTATTTCATCATGGGATGACTTCAAGAGAATATTCAAAGAATAGTATGGTGACAAAACTGATCCTAGTTTCTTTATCAATGAGTTCACTGGCATCACCAAAGGATCAAATGAATAGGTTGCTGATTTCAATGCTAGATTCACTAAGGTACTAAACAAATTGCCACATGATCTGAGGCCTAATGAACCAATGTGCATAGTGTTGTACATAAATTCTTTTGATGCCAAAACTGCCTATGGATTAAGAGATAAGGGTCCTCACAGCCTCAGAGATGCCTTCAAAATAGCAACAAATATTGAAAATAACAGAAAATTATCTAGTAAGACAAACAAAAGAGATGATGTAAAAATTTTGCAAAATCCAAATACTAAATCTCAGAGTGTTCAGGGCAATGCATCTACTTCTAAGGATAAATTAGATAAGTTGACAACTATTGTCAAGGACCTAAGCTATAGAATGGCTAAAAATGAAAAGGGAGTAGGTCCTGGCATCCAGGTTTACCAAAGGTAGGAAAAAAGACCATCATTACATGATATGCCATATAATACTAATTGGCATAATGGTAAACCCATCCTCCCAAACAACAACACAAATCAAAGGACTCAAAATGTTAAAGAAACTACTAATCCTTTGAAGAAGGCTGTAAATACTATTAGTGACACCCCATGGTGTATCATATGTCAATTGCCTCATTCACAGTCACAATGTATGATTGCTCAGTCTCTATACAACAATGTTGTTGCCTGTGATGAGTGCAACGAGCCGAATTACATGCAGGATGATAATGTAAATATGCTATCTACAAATAGGGAGTATCCCTCTCTTGATGTTGACGCAAGTGCAAGAGATGAGATTCAGGTCTATCAGCAGTTTCCTTATGATGAAGATGATGAAGACAACTATGCCTATGCTCAGGACTCACACAATTTTTTGAATAACTTGAAAAGGCCTTCTGATGAAGAAATTCAAGCCTTCACAGATGCAGCAATAGCTCAAGTCAAAAGCAATTATAACCTAAGAGGTAAAGCTCATGCAAGCAACTCACACCAACCAAAGAATACTTCTGCAGGCCGGCCAGTGCAAACTTATAAGGGGACTGAGACACAAAAGAAACAATGGAGCAACAATAGGAAAAATTTTAAGCAAAAAGTAGGTCATGATTCCCAAGGACCAGAAAATAGAATTCCCTAGCCTAAGAGTCAAAACAAAAATCTTCAGATCAAAGATGACAGTCAAGAAGCCACGAAAATCAAAGCTGGATCATACCAGGATAAAAATAAAACCGTGGAGCAAGCTATGACTATCATACAAAATTATGCTCCATTTGACATCACTCAGGTCTTATCACAGATAAAAGTCTTCGTTCCGCTGATGGAGCTGATGAAAGTTGAAGAGTTTAGAAATAAAGTAGTGTCCTTAATTTTAGGAGTACCCTATCAAGCCTTGTTGAATGATGAACCTCAGGGTAAGAAACAGGCCCTGTGCATTGATGAGGATGAAGTTCCTGAGGTGTATCTAGGGATGACCATGACAAAATAACCTTCACGAGTGGAATGATTTTATGTCTCCCTTGTCATAAACAGAAAATTAATTAAGAATTGTATGCTTGATTCAGGAGCATCAACAAATATCATGCCTTTGGCCATCATGCAGCAAGCTGGGTTGAATATAGACAAAGCATGTGGGAAATGCTATGCCATGGATGCTAGAGAAGTACCTGTCATTGGAATCATGAAAGATGTGGATTTTAAACTAGTAGCATATCCAGAAAGGACCTACAAAATGAACATAACAGTTGTTGATATCAAGCCATAGTATGGCATGTTGTTATCAAGAAGATGGGCAGCATTGATTGGCGGAAGTATGCAATTAGACCTGTCATATGCCATGATCCCAATGAATGGCAAGGATGTCAAATTGATTAGAGAAGAAAGATCATCAAAAACAGTTGAGGACCAAGAGTTAGAGGAGCATATATGCTTTGTAGACACTGACTACAACAATTTCAAAGTTGTCTCAGATGATAGAGAACATAAAGGGAGAGACATGTGCATTCAAGAGCTTGATCAACAGGGTCTCTGGTCCATGTACTTTGATGGAGCTTGTTCAAAAGAAGGCTCTGGTGCTGGAATTGTATTTCTGTCTCCAGTTGGTAAGCTTCTAAAATTTTCATTCTTGCTGAAGTTTGCCTGTACAAATAATATTGCAGAGTATGAAGCTTTGTTGTTAGGATTGAATGTTGCCCTGAAGCATGGAATTAAAATGATACAAGTATTTGGAGATTTAGAGTTAGTTGTTTCCCAAGTCAGAGATAAGTATGCATCAAAGAATAAGAGGCTAAAGCAGTACAAGCATGCTATTTGGGATACAATTGAATTGTTTGATGCATTCTCAATAAACTAGATAGAGAGATCAAAAAATGTCAGAGCAGATTTTCTAGCTAATGTAGCTATAAGGCCAGATGATGTTACTCTATCAGATGTCACAAATGTTGAGGTCAAACTTAGACCTGCAGTGCCAGATAATGTATGTAGCTAGCAGGTATTTGATGATGATAAAGATTTACTAAGATTTCTACATTGTATTGATGAATATGAGAACCAGGAAATGGATTTTCAAAACTTTGTAGAGGTTGTAGATGGGAAAGAAACCCTCCTAGGGAAAGAAATAATTCAGCTAAAGACAAATAAAATACCTAGAGGGCTGGTTGCTTTAGAGCGAACTTTTGACCATTGAGACCAATTTGTTACAAAAGCATCTCCAACAAATAAGAATGATGTGGAGGAGATAAACTTAGGGACATTTCATGCTCCCAAAAAGGTATACATTGGCAAACAGTTCAAACCACATATCAAAACTATGCTGATTGCATTACTGAGAAAGTATAAGCATGTTTTTGTCTGGTCATATGAGGACCTAAAAGCTTATAGAGAGGATTTATTTCAACATGAAATCCCTTTGAAGCCTGAAGCTAAACCATTTAGAAAAAAACAAAGACTTATCAACCCCACCTTAGCTCCTAAGATGCAGGAAGAACTTATGAAGCTTAGAGAGGCTAGAATAATTATGCCTATCAGACACTCTACTTGGGTGTCAAACCTTGTCCCAATCAGAAAAAAGAATGGTGACATAAGACTTTGTGTGGACTTTAGAAATTTGAATGTATCTTCTTTGAAGGATAATTATCCATTGCCAAACATGGAAGCCATGTTGTAGAAGGTGACTGGCTGTGAACTTCTATCCATGATGGATGGATTTTTGGGGAACAATCAAGTGAAAGTGAAAGAATCAAAACAATTCAAGACCGCCTTCACCACTCCTTGGGGAACATATGTATATGTGAGGATGCCATTTGGGCTGACAAATGTAGGTGCCACATTTCAGAGGGCTATCGATGTTGCCTTCGCAGGATTAATTGATTCAATCTTGGCTATGTATCAAGATGACGTAACAACATATTCAAAAAAGGAAGAGCAACACTGTATGCACTTGGAGTAGATTTGTATTAGAGCATTAGAGTATGGTATCTCGCTCAACCCAAAGAAATGTGATTTTGGGGTAGTGGAAGGAAAATTGCTTGGACACATTGTTTCCAAGGATGGAGTCAGGATTGATCCTGAAAGGGTTGCTGCAATTGACAAAATTCAGATCCCTAAAATAGTGAAAGGTGTTCAGTCCTTCTTTGGGAAAATTAATTTTGTTAGAAGATTTGTGCCTAACTTTGCAGAGACCACAAAATATATCTCCAAGATGTTGAGAAAGGTGCAATTATCAAATGGGAAGATAAAGCAACTAAATCGTTCCAGAACATAAAAGAGGCTATAAAGATGGCTCCTGTACTGAAATCTCCTAATTTTTCTAAGCCATTTCAGCTATTCTCATTTGCTTCTTACCATACTATTGTTGCATGTCTATTGCAAAGAAATGAAGAAGGTTTTCAACAACCTATATCTTTCTTTAGCAGGTCATTACAGGCTGCTAAGTTGAAGTATGACATCATGGAGAAAAAAGCGTATGCACTAGTTAGAGCAGTCAAAAGTTTCAGGCCATATTTGGTAGGCTCTCAAGTAATTGCACATGTGCCTCATGCTATAGTCAAAGATATCTTTACTCAGCAGAAGATAACCATAAGGAGATGCAGATGGATAAACAAATTGTAGGAGTTCAACATTGAAATACAGGTCACAAAATTGGTAAGAGGACAAGGTTTGGGAAAACTGATGACACAGTCTAATTTAGAGGCATGCCAAGTGAATGTGGTGCATAATGAAGTTGTAAACATGTCAGATTCTGAATGGTATAAGGACATAATACATTATTTGCATAATCTAAATTGTCCTTCTCACCTCAGTGATGATCAGAAGAGAACCTTGAAGCTACAGGCTATTAAATACATCATTGTTCAAGGAGAGTTGTATTGGAAAAACCCTGATGGTGTATTACTCAGATGTGTGGATGAAAATCAGGGTAAGGATATTCTAAGTGACATGCACGATGGAGTGTGTGGTGGACATTATGCTGCCTATACAATAGCCCACAAAATTCTCAAAGCTAGCTACTGGTGGCCAACTCTTTTCTCAGATGCACAAAAAATGATAAGAAAATGTGATCCTTGCCAAAGGTTCTCGGGAAAGCTAAAATATGAAGGTGCATTGCCCCTTAGGACTGTAACTGTAGAAGCTCCATTTCAGCAATGGGGAATTGATTTTATAGGGGAAATCTCAGAAAAATCAAGTGGAGGACACAGTTGGATTTTAGTGGCTACTGATTACTTCACTAAATGGATTGAGGCTATTCCGGCTAGAAAAGCTACAAGCAAGGTGGCGATGGATTTTATTCTAGAGAATATTATTATTAGATTTGGAGTGCCAATCAAATTGGTCACAGATAATGCTATGTGTTTCAAATTTGGTGAATTTATTGATTTTTGCAGCAATTATGGAATTGATTTATTTCATACATCACCATACCATCCACAAGGGAATGGTCAAGCAGAGTCAAGCAAAAAAAGTCTCATGAAAATCATCAAAAGGGTGATAGATAAAAATAAGAGGGCTTGGGATTCAAAGCTGAAGTTGGCATTATGGGCTGACAGAGTGACAATCAAAAGAGCAGTTGGAAGGTCACCTTTTGAATTAGTATATGGTACAACAGCTAAATTACCTGTGAACAACTTCCTGCTAGTTTATAAGTTCATCCAAGGCAATGATGAGGAGATTGAGGACCCAATGACTGAGAGAATAAATCAGCTGGTTGCACTAGATGAAATCGGACAGGAAGCACAGAAAACAAACATCAAGAAACAACAAAGACTGAAATATCTATTTGATAAAAGGGCAACAGAGAGAAGGTTTCAGATAGGTGACTTAGTGCTTATGTGGAATGCAAGAGGCCAGGATAAGGGCAAACATGGTAAATTTGAGCCCTTATGGACCGGCCCATATCAAATTAGCAATATCTATGAGAATGATTCCTACTTTCTCCAAGCCCTAAATGGTGAACTACTGGAATTGCTAGTGCATGGTAAATTCCTTAAAACTTTTTTCTCATAAATGAAGTACCCTATGTGCACACTGTAAACTAGGTGTAAATAATTTGTACATGTCTTGTATAGTCGGTTGTGTTTTGAGTTTTGGGTTTTGTTTGGTCTGCCCTAGAGTAATATGGTCCTCACTGCAGTCTTGCGCCTGCATGTCCCCAATCAGAGCCTGTTGGTAATCATTTATGTTTTGGGTTTTAAGCTTGGGTGTTTGCAGGTTTTCTCATTCGAACCCTCAATTTTATGAGTCATGGGATCTTGCATTGTTTTGTCTATTCAAGTGTTGGCCTTGTGTGGTGGGTTTCTGGTTGTTAAATCTCATCCTCATGTTTAGGTTTTCATATGTTGACCTACCCCCACACAGTGTTTCATGGTTTGTTCCTGTCGCCTTGAGAAAAATGCTAAGTTTTGTATGTTCAAAATGGTCATGTATGTTGGCGGGCTTGTGAAATTTCAATTGGCTTCCAAAAATCATGAAAAAAGGAATTATATGCATTTTAATGCATATCGAGTTTGTATATATAAGGGGGAATCTTTTGTAGATTCTTGAGAATATTCTATAGTTGTATGCATTCCCAAATGCATATCAAGCTCAAATGGAAAATGTACAAGGGCGGAATATACATTGAAGATTCTAGGAATATTCCCTATTTGTATATTGGGCTGATTATATAATTGGTTTGTATGTTCAGACATACAACGGTTAGATACAAAGGTCACGTGCAAAAAAGTATACAAGGCAGTAAATGTAATATCCCTTGCTATTTCAGACCTTATTTTGCTGATTTGAACCTCAAGGAATATTGTCAAGCACTTCTGATGTAAACCCAATGCTTGCTGGTCTGTGTTTTCAGTCTGATATTTTTGCTCGATAATGATAGCTGAATATTCTAAATGCTTATAAATCCAAACTATAATGTCTAAGCATTAATCTAAATACATATATGACTTCTCTTTTGATATTTTTGATGCATATACATGAAAATTAGACATGAAATGCACACCTACAGCCAATTGATATTTTGTCAAACACTTGGCATGCATACTATTATGCTAATCATGATGGATATTAATATGCACATTACATCAAATAGATGGCCTGTCTAATACAATGCTGATATGAATGGCCAAGATTCTTGGCTCTACAATTTTATGCAACTCCTAAAATGACAACTATGAAACAATGCTGATATAAAGATGCTAACTCATGAAAGAACCTGGAAATGTAAGTTGCTGTGAATCGATGACGAAGATGAAGGAATGGCAGCCTCAAAACAGCTCATAAACATCCCTCTCAAGCCCCAATCGTGCCTCTCAAGTGTAGCACCCAGCCTTCTCATCAACCAAGGAAAGGAGTCCCTTCCAAAGCCAAATTGAAACCCTCTCCTAGCTGCCCTGTACTGTAGCGTTATTGTTCACGGCACTGTAGCAACACTGTAGTGTACTGTAGCAAATCACTGTAGCAAAACACTGTAGCGCACACTGTAGCAAATCACTGTAGCGCGCACTGTAGCAAATCACTGTAGCGCGCACTGTAGCGTCACTGTAGCGTCACTGTAGCGTCACTATAGCAAATCACTGTAGCAAAAACACTATAGCATACTGTAGCAAAACACTATAGCAAACACTGTAGCAGCCAATAGGAAAACTTCTGATATGCAAAATTGATACCTCCAAACCCCTGTTAACACTGCAGATTTAAGCACAAATGAAAGGACTGAAGTATCCCTTCCAATTTGCAACCCTTCGGAGGATATTTCACCACCTCAGTTATGCTAATCTATGGGAGTTTCCATTCCCAAAGACCAAATATGCAGAAACCCTTGGCTCCACAAAACTCATCAAATGTAAATGTCAATAATCGGATGCCTGGAAGCTTACCTTGCCCCTTCCTTTATACTTTTTTAATCACACTTTCAAGAAGCTTCTAGAAAAATCCTATTATTTTATTTTAGTGACTTTAATGATCTAATGTGTATTTTAAGTCACTATATTAAATTAATTAAATATAAAGTTATCTTTTGATTTCAAATTAAGTAATAACCTTATAAAATAATTAATTTCATAATATCTCCCTTATTTCGTCAATTAGCCTTTGTGAGTTAAAGGCTAAATTACTCATCATGAAAATCACCTAGGAAGGGGACATTACAGTAAAGATATAATTGGTGGGGCCCGCAGATATGTACATGTGAGTTTGTATATGGTCAATATACAAAGAAGATATGAATTCGCAATGTACAGGCCAGATTCCAAAATATTTCATATGTGCATTCTTGGAATATTTTGCTGCAGATTCCACAGTTGTATCAAGGGGCTTGTACATTGTATTTGCAATGAAATGTGCAAGGGAGAGAGAAGATGGGTCGGGCCCACCAGTTGTATACAATGGCAGTTATAGGTGTGCCGACATACATTATAAACATACAAGTGAAAAGATACAAGCCGGAACCGAGTAGTTTTTCAATTTGTTCTAAACTGGTGTGGGGTCCGCCTTGTATATTACGTTGTTGTATGTATATGCATTTTGCATATACAAGGGATTTTGAAATATGAACAGTGACGATTGTATATGCATTCATTCTTGCATATATAAGGGTGGAAGGGCAAAATAGAGAAGGTGAAAAGTCGGCGATAGAAATATGAGGTGCCTACGTGGCACGATTTCACTGGCCGATGACTTTTCAACATTTTTTGGGTGTCGTTGATCGCAGTGGCGGGAGGATGATCGACGGTCTTGTTTTGAACCTGCAGTGAAGGATTTTTCCTGAGCGGGTGTAGCCATTTTTGAGTGGGAAACTTCAGAAGTGCGCCATTGTTGCATTTCAAAGGGCCCTACGGGTGGATGAAGCATTGATGGCAGATTTGCAGAGGAGGGACGACAGAAAGGACATGTCAACCACCTGATTGAAGATGAAAGTCCTTGAGTGGCAGTGCAGATCCCGAGTTCACCTGCTCATTCCTCTTTGTCTCTCTGTTGCATTGATTGTTTTGAGTGCCATTTCTCTTACATTGTATTTGGTAGAAATTTTGACCTTGCCTTGTAATTAATTTTGCTGAGTACATTGTCTTGGTATAAAAGCCAAACTGTGTCACTCAGTGTAGTTGTTGAAAACTAGACAAATTTTGGTGTTGTAAGGAGATACGACCTCATTGGTGGCTCTGTCTTTGCTATCTTGTGAGTTTATGAGTCTCATGTTGTATGTTTAATGCATAAATTCACTAGTGTCATGTTGTTTTATATGAGAAATGCTCTGTGCATGTGCTTAATCATTTCTCTCCAAGCTGTGGACATATTCTTTATTTTGAATCAGGATAACTAAGGGTTGTTAAGATTGAGAAATATAGCTTTTCTATATTGAATGTTTAATCTCCTACTTTTGTTCAAAGAACAAATTAAATGTTTCAAGTTAATCACTAAGAAAGTGTGTTGCAATAGGGATACCATTAAGTATGAATGACTAAGCACCTAGTTTTTGGGAAGTATCTGTAAGGTAGGTGCTAAACAAGCCCCTTGAAACTCAGCCATCACTATAGGTTTATGTATACATGTGCATGTGTATGTCTATTGACTCCGAGCCCTGGATAAGCACCGATCCAGTCTTGTATTGAGGTTACAACCAAGGTCCTAGTTTTGTATCCAAATATAAATCAAACTTAAACTTCAAATCAAACCTTTAGGACTTTAGATGTAGTTTTATGATCCGAAATCCTCTATCTCACAACTGAAAATAGGCCCAACGCTAGCCCCTTTGCACTTATCTCACAGTTTTGGTCTGCATAAGAGAGGATTTATCTACTTTGTGTCAACATCCCAGTCAGTCCACAAGCATATATCATGGATGTTGAGTAGGGAATACCCCCTTGGTTCTGCAGAGCATAAAGAAGAAGAGGAGATATTTATAGAGTCTATCTCCTATTCTGTTGGCCCCTGGCTCGGGAATACTGTTGATCATTGATGGCTATTTTGTAAGGATTACTGTGAATAAGCATCCAGTCTGGGAAAATTACCAACACATACCAAGCTCTAGGTGCATGTATGAGTCCATATAATTCCTTCTTCAATCTGCAGACCATATTTGGATCATCTAATAACTGAAAGCCTTTCAGTTGCTCATTGTATACTTCCTCTTCCAACTCTCCATTCAGGAATGTAGATTTCACATCCTTCTAATAAACTTTGAAGTCCTTATGTGCTGCAAAGGCTAAGAAAAATCTAATGGCCTCCAATCTTGCCACTAGAGCAAATGTTTCCTCATAATCTATTCCTTCCACTTGTGAGTAGCCTTTACACACTAGCCTGGCCTTATTTCTGACTACTTCCCCATTCTCATTTAGTTTGTTCTAAAAGATCCTTTTAGTTTCTATCACATTCTTGTCTACTAGTCTTGGGACAACTTCCCAAGTTTGATTATTCTCAATCTGCATCAATTTATCTTCCATAACCTTGATCCAGTGCTCATTTTTTCATGCTTCATCTACTATTTTGGGTTCTATTTGAGATAATAAGCACAAATTTACATGTTTATCTGCCATAGCAATACTTCTTGTTAAAACACCTTTGTTCTTATCTCCAATGATTTGATCTTAAGAATGATTCTTCTGCACATGCTTGGGAGTCTTGGGAATCTTCTTCGAAGCATCTTCTTCATCTACTTGCTTCTCTTTTTCCTTTTCTTTCTTTCTTTCTACTTCTCTACAATGGTCCTCATTTGATTCGTATCCTTCTAATAGCACTGAACTTTGGTATGGTTCTTCATCCACTTTGACATTTGCACTTTCCACTCTTCAATCTCTTGTTGTAGCACTTGTAAGCCTTGCTCTTTGTAGAATATCCAAGGAAGATTCCTTCATCTGATCTTCTATCAAACTTTCCCAAGTTCTCTTCATCTCTCCTAATGTAGAATTTACTGCCAAAAAATCTAAAGTATTTTATAGTAGGAGTTCTTTCATACCATAATTCATATGGAGTCTTTGAATTGTTAACCCTGGCTTGCACTCTATTTTGTATGTAAACTATAGTGTGGATGGCTTCTGTCCAATAGATATCTGGTAGATTTGCTTCTTTCATCATTGTCCT
Organism: Cunninghamia lanceolata; assembly: GCA_027924645.1. Lineage (NCBI taxonomy): Eukaryota > Viridiplantae > Streptophyta > Pinopsida > Cupressales > Cupressaceae > Cunninghamia > Cunninghamia lanceolata. Next base: position 1,146,896 of record BSBN01000828.1, read on the forward strand.
TGCTACTTCCTGAATTGTCTTGTTCTTCCTTTCCACAACTCCATTCTGTTGAGGAGTCATAGGTGCTGCAAAATCCCTTTTTATTCCATGATCTTCACAAAATCAATTAAACTCATTAGAGGTGAACTCACCGCCTCTGTCAGACCTCAAACACTTAAATTTCAAATCAATTTCATTTCCAACCATAGCCTTAAAATCTTTAAACTTATCTAGAGCTTCTAATTTTCTTTCAAAAAAGTTACCCAAGTCATTTTAGAGAAATCGTCAATCAACGACATGAAATACCTGTCACCTTGAAAGCTTTCTACTTGTGTAGGTCTGCATAGATTTGTATGCACCAAATCTAGAGGTTTGGTGGTAGAATACTCTTTGATCTTGAAATTCTTTCTTGTTTACTTCCCAATCTGACATTCCTTGTACGTTACATTGGTAGGCTTTGCAATCTTTAGTAGATCCCTTACAACTTGAGTAGAGATGATCTTTACTAGGCTGTCAAAATTGATGTGACACATTCTTCTATGCCATAGCCAACTTTCATTAATTTGATTCATAAGGAACACACCTTTAGCACTTTTAAGCTGATATATATTTCCTTTTGTCCATGTTCCTGTAGCAATCAGAGTTCCAGATTCTACTTTTCTGATTTCATAGCCACCATCCTGAAACACAAGATTATATCCTCTACTACACATTTGTCCTACACTTAAAAGATTGTGCCAGAGACCCTTGACATAAAGGACAGCATCTATATTGTGCTTGCCATCGAAACTGATTGAACCTCTTCCACATATCTTAGTAGATGCATCATCTCCAAACTTAATAAAACCTCCATCAAACTCCTCAAGATTCACAAACTTATTCTTATCACTTGTCATATGATTTGAACACCCACTATCAATTAACCAAAGATCTTCCTCCTCTCTTGCATGAAAAGTAGTAACAAATGCTCCTTCAATGTGGTGCCCTATTTCTAGAGCAATATCATTCATACATCTTCTAGGATTAGTGGAATTAGTTTCAACATTCAAAGCCATGAACAAGAATTCATTACCATCATCATCTAGATAGTCAGACTCATCATCAGATATGTTGTCATCTTCTATAACATAATAACTTTTCTTGAATGATTTACCTTTGTTCTCCTTGTATTTGTCATTAGAAATTTTGATTGGACATTTAGAAGCATAATGACCTATCTTTCCATAGTTAAAACATTTGAAGGGTAACTTACCTCTGTATCTTCCAAAACCCTATTTCAACCTGCTTATAAAATTTTCTTCCACTATTTCATTAAAGTCATCTAAATTTGATTCAACATTCTTCTCTGTCTTGGTGGCCTTAAAGGTAGTTTATTTTCTTGAATCATCTTGGCCAAACTCTCTCATCTCAAAAGTAGTTGAAGTTCCAAACATTTGATCCCTAGAGTACTTATCCAAATTTTGAGTTTCTTCAATAGCAGAAACTTTAACACTATAAGATTTTTGAAGAGTTCTTAGTACCTTCTTTACCACTTCACTCTCCTATAGATTTCCATCAAGACCATTGACAGAGTTGACAACTTCACCCACTCTCTACATGTATCTTGTAATATTTTCATCTTCTGACATCCTTAGTATTTCAAACTTGGTCTTCAAAATCTGCATCTTTGCTTGCTTGACCTTGTCATCTCCTTCATAGGTACTTGCCAACTTCTTCCAGATCTCATGAGTAGTTTTGTAACACATCACCTTCACTAATTCAGAATCAAAGAGACTATTCAGAAGAGCACTCCTTGCCTTTCCATTGTTCTCATATTTCATCCTTTGGACCATTAGGAGGTATAGTATACTCTTTGTCAACTATCTTCCATACACCAGATCCTAGGGAGACAAGAAAGCTTTCCATCCTAGTTTTCCAAAAAGAAAAATTTGTTCCATCAAACACTGGGACCTCCATACCTTTCATGTCTACCATCTAGATCTACCCCAGGTAGTTAAGCTTCTTCATGGAACTTAGCTCTAATACCAATTGTTAGAATGCATAGGAAAACTAAGAGGGGCGGCGAATCAGTTGTATGTTAAAACTTTAAGCCCTCAAAGTAATTTTAAACATCAACTACTAATAATGCATTAGTAGAATGTAAACAGATGAAGCATCAATGCAAACACATCCAAACATATAAGAACACTAGATTTACATGAAAAACCAAATAAAGAAAAAACCACGGTTAGGATTAGCTCACAATATATATGAATAACAACACTGAAAATCAATAGGCTCACTTCCAAGGGCTCACTGTCCAGAAGAAAGGCTCACTATTAGAGAAAGGCTCACTGCCTAGAAGAGAGAAGAAAGAAGAAGACTAGTATAGAGAGTTCACTATCTCAAAGAAATAGGAGAGATCCACTACTGACACTCTTTACCATTCACAACCTTTGGCTCACTTCCTCCAGCAACTTCTGGCACACTAAAATGTAGACACCTTTTTCTCACTACATTGTGGAGTCATAAGTATTTCAGTTCACACACAACTTCACTGCCCTTGATTCACATTCACATGTTCTTCTCTACCTTGCTCCATTCAACTTCATCTTACATTTATAGCATCTATAACTAGGACCTATCTCAATTAGGTTAGTCCTAATGAAGCGTGTGCATTACACACATGCAACATTACTTAGGTCAACACAAAACACTTCTGCAGTGGAAAGAAGTGAAAGTGGATCATGTCAAGGGATAATCAAGACTCAAATTTGTATCAAGTTTCTTATCACATCCACAATCCATGAGGTACCTCTGCAAATAGCGCTAGTAAGCCAGGTCAGCCAAACCTGAGCTAATGGCCATATTCACGCTTCTCCAAGCGCAAGAACATAATGCGGACCAAAGAGAGACACTCCAAAGAATTCACACACATTCCTAGAATACTCATCATCATCATAAACTTCTACAATACTACCGCAACTGTCTAAATCCAAGAATGTCTTCATTATGCACATTAGGACACACTGTTACTGATCACCAATTTAAGAACTAAACTTGCAGAGAATCCCAACATTGGAAACTTCAAAGGAAGGTGGATATAGATAATATAAGCACTCTCCCAGATACACAAGATAGGAAAGATTAATGTAGAGAAATGCGAAGCATTCTCATTTCTCCCAGACACCTCCTACACAGTCAACTATTATGTCAAACACATCTTCTACTTCTACACAATCCAGAACTTGAAACTCTAGATATAATACCTCTAAACACCTTTGATCAATACTTCCAAACCATACAAGCATATCTTCAATTAGGAAGAAATGTGGAGCATAACACTGAGGGTACCTTTGTCACACTGCACACCTTTTTATCAATTTTTCTCAAAAGCACTTGGAAACCAAGTGAACCATCTTTTGGGAGTTGACATTAATGACAACACCAACAAGTTTCCAACATAAGCTAGTTAATTTTTTAAAACTTTTTAACACATAGGTTCACCAGACTATCCAATACATTTTTGTATTACATGTAGGCTACAAGATATCTGTTAGATGTCGCTTTAGATGCTCAAAAGATGAAACAACTAAGAGCATAAACCTTAAATCTTTTCAAATGCTTAGAAGCTGAAACAACTAAGAGCATAAACTCTAAAGCTATCTTTGCAGTTAAAAAATCAAGTTTTGATGTTATATATAATTGGAATAGTCTATCCATACTTCCAAATATTGTTGCATGAATTTTATTGTCCATGATTGGGCACCTAGTTTGTAATGTTGATCTTGTGTGTATGATAGGAAAGTGTACTACATAAATAGTAGTCAATGATCTAGACTCTATAGTGTAAACTATTAAGAAAGTGAATAATTCCAAGGAAGCTTTTTACTAGAAGACTCCCCAAAATTTGCAACTAATAATTTTTTTTTGGTTATACTAGTAGAGAGAGGTTAGTTCTATCCAATTTTTTTCTACAATCTTCAATGGCATATTACTGAGTATACTTATGTCTTACACAAACGTACAAATGGACTATTGAATTGCAATAAGAAATTAGTTGTTCTATTCAAATAGTCAAATATTAAAGAGTAATGATGTACCTCAAAGCATGTTATCCTTAAAATATAAATTTTATTAATTGCTGAGAAACTTTGAGGCCTGAGTTTTATGCATTTTCTTATATTTTGGAGTGATAGTGGTAAAAGTAAATAAATGTTTGTTTCTCTATTCTTTTAGTATTTATGATTGAAAAAGATACAAGTAAACATCTCATCTAGGTAAAGTGATGCATTATTTATACCCACATAGATAACCAAAAATTTGTAATCATGATAAGAGATGTAAATAAAGAACTTTTTTAAAAGCTTAAAATGGAACCAGAACATAAAGATGAAAAATACTATGATTGTTGGCCCAAATAATTTGATATGTTTGAGGGGTCGAGGGTAGATACATTCTCAAACATGTAATCTAGTTCTCCATTTGGGGGAAGATCTACACTTACTGGTTTCATGTGGTTGTGGAGCCTCTTAGTGTCCTAAGGCATTGTCTCTTGGTTTCAGTAATGGGATGATATGTGCTAACTAGTTTTATAGGATTTGCTTTAGTTTTATTTGTTCAATGACTTTGTGATTCTCTAGAATTTTTTACTTCACCACTTGGGTCTACTGCTAAGGGAATAAATAGTTTGGAAGTAGGAACTATAAAGGTCCAAAAAATCCTATAGTGAAACAAGTCCCATGCATGCACCATCCCATCAATTGATATACTAAGAAATACAAGATTATCTAGAAAAAAATGAATAGTGGTAATTGAATTTGTATGCTCTACAAATTTTACAAAGAAAAAGCCAAAACAAACAATTTAAACCTATTCAAATGCACAATGAGTAAATACAATGAAGTTTATAGTTAGATTTTCTTAAGCATTGATTGGTAGAAACAAGTTAGAAATGAAAATACACAATTTAAAATCAAATGATGCAATAAAACACACTGAAATCAAATAATATATGCACATGCTAAGAATATAGAAACTAGATTCAATTTGAACAAATCTATCTTTAGCAATAGAACTAATGAAAATCAAAACAAAATAACAAACAAACTAGCCAAAGTCCTCTCCAACTAAGAAATTTTAGTAAACCTTGTGAAAGAAATCACTATAGACTCTTAAAGCTATACACCTTCCAAGTAGGGGAACCTTTCTCATTCCAACTTGTGGCATGTCATAGCCTATAGGAACATTGGTGTGTCAAAACCCACATCAACACCTTTTAAAATTACTTATGAACATAAAAGTGAGAATTGTAGTTCTATGTTTTGGATTAAACATTTGATTATAAATTATGATGAAAATAGATGACATGTTCATTAGCTAATATTCTTATTTTTGAACTAATATTTGAATGGCTTGAATTGTTGTCATTTTCTAATGATTTCCTAATAATGTACCAAGTGTTTAGGAAATTAACAATGAAAATAAGCTAACTAAGTTGGAGGGTGGCATTTGGTCTGATAGGGAAATCTTTTGAGGTGTGTGTGTGTGCATGTGTGTATGCATATGTGTGTGTGCATGCCTGCGTGTGTATGTGAGAGAGAGAGAGAGAGAGAGTGCATGAGCAAGCTAGTAGGATAAAAAAGAGCATCTAGATGTGGGTTGAAATATTGGACCTATCAAGATCCTGAAACACCATGAATAAAATGATTACAAGAGCTAATATCTAGGCTAAGCCTAAGGATAGTGTACAAGGAGTTAATAAGCTTGGAGAATTCATGTGTTGGGCATGATGTAGCAATACCTATTGAACCACACTATTGAGTAAACACCTAATCAAATAAATCAAATAATTTTAAATAGCATGGGGATTCTTGCAAATGAAATAATCCCTTGACATAAGAAAACATTCCAAATGATCATTCTAAGTATTTATTAAACTACCTTGATCAACAAATAATGTCCAAGTAGGTAGATCTTGAAAGAGTGTAAAAATTGGGAAATGCATCTTGTTGAATGCTACTATATCGCTATATATGAGTTAAGATTATGAGAAGGAAGTTAAGGAAGGCTTTGAAAAAGGTATAAACTTTATCTAGGTATTGGCATGGATCAATGTGATGAAGCAGGAGCTTGATGTTGTTAGCTAGAAATTTAGTTTGCTATAAATATGCATTGAGTTTGTATGTCAATTCTGTTGCACCATGCATGTGTGTTAGAGGATAATTCTCTATATGAATCATAAATATTGGAAAGTCTCATGGTGTGGGTCTAAGTTGTGACTTTGTGAGCTAGTGTGGTTTGGTTTTACCCTAAATTTACATGAACTAATGTAAGAATAACTCTATAAATTAATGCCTTAGTGAGTTTTATAAGATTCCCTTGAAGCGAGTGCAGTTTCATGGTCATATATGATTAAGCTAGATGATGACCTCATCCTTGTCAAGTTGGAATAGTGGTTGCCTTTGTGAATAATCAAATAATGATGCCTTGTTATTGTGAGGTGTTTCTTGGATCACCAGGTGTTCCTCCTAGGATGATGGTTTCCTTGATTAATAACTGGCAATGTTTCCTTGCCATAATAAGGTGTTTCCTTGACATCAAGGTTATCATTTTTCATTAGGCTTGTGTCTAGTAGAGTGAAAATAGCCCTTGCAAACCTTGTTGTGGTTGTATGTGTCACTTATATTTGAGACGTGTGTGCTTGTTCATAAGGTATTGAAAATTTAATATGTCTACATTGGTTTCAAATGCTTGCTCATTATCATTCACCTCACCAACACCCTTGTGAAGCTAAATAACCATGTGGGAGTGGCCAAGTGGAACAACAAACTTGATGCTTGGGTTGGCTCAAGGAGGATAGCCAATCTTGATTGGTGGTGTGAAAATTACGTGAAATCTAATCCCTTGCCTAACTTATTGAAATCAAGGTTGATTAGATTTTTACACTATATGTAATACTCAAGTTAATTCCTAGATTCATCCCTATTTAATTTGTTGAAATCATAAAGGGGAACTAAGCATTAAGTTGGAATCTAAAGGTCTCTAAAGATTGTCATAAGGTCATCTTATAGAGATGCAAACATGGAGGATATTTAAATTTTTTTATGAAATTAGAAGCTAATGGCCTATGGGAAAAGATATTAAGATTATTAACTAGATTCTATATACACAAAATTAGGGTTGGAGCCTTAGTGTTCACATGTAATTGAGTTAGGATTCGACTTCTAGAGAAAGTTGAGGGTTGTAATGATTGGTTCATGAAATGGCTAATTGTTATCCCATTCTATGTATGGTAAATTATGATTGGATTCATACAAGCTCTCTTATAGGCCCTATTAGTCTATGTTTAACTTCGTATCAAGATCTTATAATGCTAATTATTTTTTGGTGAAGCAACTCCTTATAGCTATGAATTGACATTCCTATTTATAGTGTTCAATAAATAATAAGTCATTAATGTTACTTGTTTCTAATTTGATAGTTTTGTATTGATTTCTCTTTGAGTACTCTAGAATGAGAGAGGACTTGTGGATTTTGGATGTGTATATTTAATTCTCATAAATGTCTTTAAGTACTGGCACATAGCACCAAATTTTTTAAATGTGTACTTAGTTAGCCTAAGGCAAAAACTAAAACAGGGCCAATCACACAATTTTTAAATTTAAATTTTAGAAAGGTAAGGGTCAAGTCCATGATTGTGGAAATGACCATAGGGAGTAAATAATCAAGTATGGGTGGATAATGACTAATGCAATTGTAAGGTTGGAAATCATATACATTGTGATCTCCACCTTAAATGCTCTTGAACTTATTTTGGAGTTTGTGTAGTAATGTTTTAAGACCATTTGGTATGATTTATAACCTTCTACCCACCTTTGGAATGATTTATTTAAAACCTTAGCCTTACTTTTACTTTTAATCCTTATTCTAAAATTTTCAAGACTAAATTCAAAGTTGGACAAATATGCATTAAAATGGTAGGGACCTAAGGCTTAAAATAACTCAAATGTTAATGTCCAAATAGACTCATATTTATTTCAAATTTTGGGTCCTAAAAAATCTAATGCTTACTAGGCCTAGTGTTCCCCCAATTGATCATTTGAAATTCCCTCTCAACATATAAACCAAAATATTTCATTTTTGCATCAACTATCACTATCTACGATTACATTTTACTACATGTTGCTCTCTCCATAGTTTCTTCTACAGTTGCTTCAAGCATCAAGTTAGTGAGTGTTAGAGACTAGTATTGAAGAAAATTTAGTAGATACTATCCCCATTAGCATTCTTTCACCTCTTAATTTAACATTGATCCCAAGTATTCTCCTCTTTGTCTTCCCATATCTTTCATAACTCTCAATTTCCCTTCCATAGTCATCCAAACACCCATTTCTAGACTTTCCCTTTGCCTTTCTCCCAAATTAACTTCCAATGTTTCCATTACCTACTTTTCCTCATATACTTTCACAACCATGTTGTAGTAATTATGCCTAGGGTTTTTCCTTTACCACATTCGTTACACACATCACAACACATATTTCATCAATAAGGTCTTGCACACACCCAATATTTTCATCTTCTAACTTGTTGATGTTAAAATATACCATCCTAAGTAGCTAACCAATGCAACGTCACTTGCAGTCATGCCCATTTTCCTTATTTCTTTAGATATTCTAATATTGTAGAGTATTAACAAATTAGTTGCAATATTTTTAGGGGGCTTTAAAGAACATGTAGGGGGATGGATATCACTTACTCAAATTTGTAGAATAATTGTACAATGGAGACCTTAGTTCCTTTGTATAAAATAATGTATAGAAGTTCTCAAATATAACAATGTATACATTATTGTGTAGGCTCATTGTTGTTTGCATTAGAGTTGTAGTCTAGTGCTCCAACCCAACAATAGTCATCATACAAGCTCTAATGTCTAGCATTACCAATTGTGTTACACTAGGGCCCTAGTCTAGTGCTCTAACCCAACAATAGTCATCTTGGAAGGCTTCAATACCAAACATTAGCACTCATGCCTGTACTCAAGCCTCAATCTAGTACTTTAGCCTTGCAACAATCATCCCAAGAGCTCCAATGCCCATAATTAACACTTGTGTCTACACTAATGCCCACCTTTAGTTCTCTAGCCCAAGCATCATCCTATAGAGGTCTCCAATACCCTACAAGAACACTAGTGTCTACTCCAATGTCCCACCTTGGCCCTTTTGTCTACTCTAGCACTTAGGTGACAATAATGTCCTAAAATGGAATTGATAGCTTGGAGACATTTGAAGGGGTATTGAAGACTTGGTCACGTAGAGGAAAATAAAAATTGATCTTGGGCATTTAATACTATACAAGGTTGTGGTGTCATAATGTTTAGTAGGTGTTGCAAGGTGTGTGTCCTTGGTCTCCTTGTGTTATGCAGTGCAATGCTTGGGTTTGTGAGAAGGCTTAACCACCTCCCGTGGATTCATTAACTCTGGCGGTTGTATCATGCATTAATAGGTCAATCTTTTGGTGCAACAACAACTATCTTTCTAACAATTGGTATCAGAGCCTGGGTCACGAGTTCGAACCCCTCACTTACAATGAGGGAGGATTGTTGCAAGGTGTGCACCCTTGGTCTCCTTGTGTTGTGTAGCATAGCACTTGGGTTTGTGACAAGGCTTAATTAACCGTGGCATTTGTATCAAGCATTAATAAGTTGATCTTTTGGTGCAATGGTAACCATCTTTCTAACAATAGAAAAAGGTCAATAATATAGATCTACATGGCTATGTTATATTACTCCTAAAGGCTTTTTTGAAGTTACCTTACTTCTCCTAATCTTAAAATTTTTGCAAATGGTTTCTTTTGTTACTGATTTTAGTTTAACATTACAAATAGTTTGTTGTGTTGGGAAATTATACCTTTGGAATAATCACTACATTTGCCTTCACTTTTTCTTTTCTATGATTAATCACTACACTTTCCTTCAATATTATAGAATGGCCAAAGGGATTTCTTTATCATATAGAAAATTCAAGATCATGTGTTCACATAGTTCATTAGCTTGAATTTTTATTTTTACTGTAGATTGGCCAAAGGGATTTCTTTATCATATAGAAAATTTAAACTTGGAAAAGACATAGGCATGATAGAAAATGGTTGTAGTTGTACCCCTAAACCATTCACAGATCGACAAGAACTAGGTACCTAAGCCCAGATGCATTTCCTTTATTTTGCATAAATATAGTATTTGAATCAATTGCCTAAGATGTTTTACCCACAACTTAATGAAACACATATTCTTGTTTTTTGGATTAAAAAATATATAACCTTTTATTTTAACACCACATTTAAAAGACTTATCTCTATCATGCTTTCATATTTTAGAGTTTGTGAAGAAGATTATCATGCTTGAACATCATTTGAAGGGACGCCCTATGATATTAGGCTCGTCTACCTTTTCCCTTAGTCTATATTATGTTTGATGTTTTCCTCTTACAAGTCTTATTAACCACAGACTAGAATTTGAGCCCTTTGTCTCACAAGAATTAAAAAAGAATAAGACTATATTCTACATTGATGGGGAAAGCATGAATATTGAAGCTTTGGTTATTTCTCCTACCTCTTTATAGGACTCTTTCTCATTTCTATGTTCTTCTACTCTATTCAAATGAAAAAAGAGTAGGAGAACCCATTGTGGGAAAGACAAGGATGCTTTGCAATATGAGGAGTGTTAGGCATGGGTAGCTAGGAAAGGAATTAGATTGTATGGGGTGTTGTGTTGTATCTAATTTAAATCTTTCCAATTTCTCTTATGCCTAAACTCCTCTTTTCACAATCCTAGAGCACTTCACTTCTTGAGGTATGATGACTTCTAATTTTCTAACCTTTGCCTTTGCACAATCCCATAGCATGAATATTGAAGCTTTAGTTGCCATACATTACTTTGGGCACAACATGAATTATATAATACCTAAAATTATAATTGACTACTATTTATACAACTATAATGGCAACCTTTGGACATATCCTCATAAACATTTTTGGGTCATAGATGGAGTACATCAATAGAATTTTAGAAAATTGCCATCTACCTTTTCTAAACATGTTTTAATGCGGTTAGCTTCATATGATAAAGGAAATCCTTAAATATATTGGATGTGTTTCAAATTTCTTTTTCAAAACATATTAGAGATGATTTACCATCTTGCATGTCTATTCTAGCTATTCTAGTTTTTCCAAACATAATAACTATGATAAACATGTGAAAATATCCATGATAAACATCTGCTTTATTTTTTAGGCACATTTTCAAGAATGCATTTTATTCATCTTTAATTTATATTTGTAGTTATCTTTCTATGTATTGCATTTGGACTTTTAGTGAATTTCTTTGTGTACTTTCCTATTATTTAATTTTTTTATGTGCATTTGGACTATATTAGTAAATTTATTTGTGTAATTTTTTTCTCTACATTCTTTTTGTTTGAATTCTTGAATCTTTTGTACTATTTAGTGTGCTTTGTTATCTTTTTGATGATTGTGCAAGTGCCGTGAAAAAGTAATGAGAGAAGGGAGATAATGAAGTGCTTTATTTTGGGATTTTCCAAAAATGATCTCACTAAAGTGGAAGGGAGCAAGATTGAGAAGTGTTATGTTTTTGTAGGGAAATTATCAAAAAACAACATTAGCTAACTAGGGTTTCTTGTAGCTAAGTCTAATTATAGGGCTTCATCACAGGCTTCTTCCAAGTGTGTCATGTCTATATTTGTGAATGTTGCTTCTTAGGAGGAAAAAAATCCCCTAATTGGCTTCTTTATCTCCTAAAAAAAGGGTGTCTCAGAATGTTAGAAACTCTAGGTAGAAGAAGATATCAGTCGGAAGGTTGTTGATGTGGTTATGACGACTTTGTAAAAGAGCTAAGAAGAACCTTAAAAAAGAGGTGGCTCCAAAAACAAAATCAACCTTAAAGTTGTGTTGTGCACTCAGTTATGTAACTTGCCTCATTTCTACATTAACATTGACATTATTTGCATTTTTTATTATACATTGATAGGAAAATCTACACATGTGAGGGTTGGAAATTCACAAATAGAGGGATTTTTCCTATAGTATGTACATTCCTTTCATAAGAAGGTATCGGTCTCAGTGAGTCAGAAGGAGGGATTTGGATGTGAGGTAGGAGGTGCATGGGATGGATAGGTTTACTATTTGAAAAACGAAGATGAGTAAATTTTCAAGTGCATGTTTTGTCAAGTCAATCCCATGTAGTACACAATCAAACTTGTATGACATATTAAGTTGTTGATGATCAAACTCACGGTGGTCAAAAGTGAACTACAAAATTTTTTAGACAACAAAAAACTTGAGATAGTCATCTGACACAGGTCGTTTGTTGGAAATTAAGGTGTCTCAACCTTTGCAAATTCCTAGCATTGTTTATTTAATTGTATATTTATTTATTACCTAATATTGTATTTACTTGCACATTTAGTTTGGTTACTTAGTTGAGGTGGCATAGTGACATGTCATCTTACTTAGAATGTGACTTGGATGGTCAAATAAAACCTACATGGATTTGGGCGTCCCATTTGAGGGGCACTATTATGCCATGTGTCAGCATCTTGTGGTGTGTGGAAAGCATGCCTAATCAAGAGGGCTGACCCAAGAGAACTTGGCCCCTTATGATTTGACAATTTCCCCAAGGCATTTTTAAATACTCACAGTCCTTTAAAATGCTTGGCAAGGAGTTGGATTCAAGGTGAACTAGGCAACATCTACATGCACAACAATCCAAATTAGATTAGTGGATTGCATAATAGATATGTGATGTGAAGAAGCGACCCAGAACTTTGTGGGATCGACCTGTGTAGAGGTCAGACATTGCAATATCTATTTTGAGGCACTTACCAGAAAGAGAGGGTCCATTTTCAATTCATATGCTAATCAACTCTAAAAATTATCAACTTCTGCATCCCTACTTCGATCCAAGAACTAAATATACTTTCACTTACAATTGCTTTTCTAAAATAATATTAATTTATTTACATACTGTATCAATTCCAAATCTTGTTTATTTAATCTAAGACCCGATGCATTCTTTTTAATTAGCCTAAATTAACATTAGGGAAAGTGTGTTTCCCATTTACAATTTTATTTCTCTAAAGTATTTAAATCTACATTTTTTTAATTTATAAAGTGTTGGTGTATTGGAGTTAACACATTGGTTTTTCTTACTATAGGAAAAATTTATTAGTGTAAAAGCCAATAATATGTGGTTGCCATTTAAATTAGGTTATGTGAATGTTTTTTTTAAGGCAATGTTTTTTAATGTGAAGAAGACCTTAATTTCAAGAAATTTCTATATGTTAGTAAAAGTGGATATGTAATATTAGGCAAAGGCTTATATTGTTTATTAAAAGGGGCTTAAATTTTTTAAGGGAGGGGTTTCACCTAGACGTTTTTCCTTTAACTAATAGTTTTAATAATTTCTTGGGGTTTATTTAGTACATCTTTTATAAAGAGTTGGTGTATTGGAATAAACATATTAGGTGTTTATCTATGGAATTCTTCCCACTATGAATTTTATTAGCCCTTTGGAATTGTTTAGGAAAAGATTTACACAATGTTTACCTTGAAGCATTTCATTTCAATTCTTTAGGAAATATTATAAATCAAGGAAACATTAAGTTCATACCTAAAGCTAGCGATTTGGAGGATATTTGCAACTGGAGGCCCATTACCCTCCTCAATGTCTCCTACAAAGTCATTGCTAAAGCCCTTTCACTCAAACTCCGCAACCTGCTTCCTTTGATTGTCTGCCCTAAACAAATAGTCTTCATTAAGTCCAAATATATATTAGATAATATCATTGCAGTTTGGGAGGGAATGGAATGGGCCCAAAAATCAAACCAAAAAGCAATTTTTAAAAAAAATAATTTTGCTAAGGCTTATGATCTCATTGAATGGCACTTTATCCTTGCAATGCTTGCAGCATTAGGGTTTGGACCTTCTTTTATTCAATCTATCAAAATGCTCTTTTCAGATGCTTCTACTTGCATCACTATCAATGGCCACCAGTCTCCTACTTTTGGCCTTTTCAGATCAATCCGCCAAGGATGCCCTCTTGCCCCAAGCCTGTATGTTCTTGCAGTAGAAGGTTTTGGTTATCTTCTTGCTCATTCAGTTTCCAATAGGCTTGTTCATGGAATTTCTTTACCAAATTCTTCCAGCTAGCTAGTTAATGGTCATTTTGCTGATGACTCCTTTTTAACCTTACTGGAAGAAGAAAATCCAGTTAAAAATGCTCTTGGTTGTCTGGAGACCTTTTGTTTGGCCTCAGGTTCTTCCATTCAGTGGCACAAGATATTATGCTACAGATAATCTATACTTCCCACTCCTCATTGGCTTCAGCAATATGGCTGGCACTGGGTTGGCCATGGTGAAATTTTTAGATTCCTGGGTATTCCTTTTGCGTTCTAGGGCACTTCTGCCACCCTATGGGAAGCTGTTCTTACCTGTGTGGAGCAAAAACTTGCAGTCTGGATTACTAAGCCTCTTTCACTGGCTGGTAAATTTCAGGTTTGTTCTAAGATCTTTGCTACAACCCATGTTTATTATTTTTCTTGTTGGGCTCCTTAAAAAAGCTCTTATGCCAAACTGGAAAAACTCTTGCAAGATTTCCTATGGACCTCTTCTGATACTTGCCATGGTTTTCACTATGTTGTATGGAATTTTGTTACCTTCCCAGAGATTCTGGAGGACTTGGTATTCTTTCTACTCACCACCAAAGAACTGCCTTGGCTGTCAAATGGATTGTTTGTGCGCTCACTAGTTGTGAGGCATGGAAGGTTTTACTCCAGCATAACATTGAAATGGGACATCCTATGCACAAACCGGCTTGGAAAGGAATTGATTTTTCTACTCTCCTTGTCATGAGAGAACCAATTTAAATCTCAGGCACATTTGTGGTTAAGAGCATTTGGAAAGCCTAGGAAAAAATTAAACCTTGGTTATGCTGGTCTGGTGATGGTTTTCGTGCTGATCTTTCATTCTATCACCTTAATATTTGGCGGTCACCTCTCCTAGCTTCTGCAACTCAACCTTTAGCTAAATTGCAAGGTTTAAAGGCTCTCAAATTTTATAAAAAATGTGTTCATACCATTCAGGATATGTTTCACAAGCCCACTATGAGCCTTGTGGCTTAAGAAGCATTCCGTGTAAAATTTTCTCTTTCAAAAGTTGATAAGCCTACTTATGACAGAATCATCATGGCTATTCCACCTGAAATGTTGCATAAGGTTGGAATTCAGTCCAACAAGCCATGGTGGAAGGGCTGGAAATGGTATCTAGACACACCTTTGCATCATTTCAAGCCACGGATGGCTTACAGGTGGCTTTCAGCTCATTTACCCATGGCTGCCACTCTTAATAAGTGTTGGCTTATTCATAGCTCTTTAAGTCTTTGGCATTCTAGGTTTAAAACTGTTTGGTCTGCCATTCTTGAGCCAAAACTTGCTCATTTTGCCTGGTGCATTCTCTTTCAAGGCTTGCCTATTGGTACTAGGTTGTTTCACTTTGGGGTCTAGGATCCCTATTGTCCTTTTTGTGGACAGGCTGAAACGATTCAACATCTCTTCTGGTTATGGATTCATGATTTTTTTCGCCCTTTCAGACCTGAGCCATTAACCTGGCAAATTATCCTGCTGGGTGATTTTCTCAGGTTTCCTAGAAAATTTACTCAAATCTGGCATATTTTCAAGGTGGAGATTTTATTTGCATTATGGAAAGATCGTAATTCTTGAATATTTTCAGAAAGCAAAATTGGAACTTATGTTTCTCTGTACATTAAAACTATTATCTGTTCTAATGTTCTTCTGCAGATTCAAGTGCAAGCTAGCAAAGTTGCCTTGGAAGTGGCTCACATACAAGAGTTGTTGGATCATTGGGAGAATGCTCCCTGCAATGTGGCTCGTGTTCCTCCCTCACTGTCCTCTGTTAGAGCTTGCTCTCCTAACAAACACAGAAGTGGTTCGGCCAGAGATTCTTGGCCTCGCTCCCAGTGGATGGACCTCTGGCCATGCTGCTAGTGCAGCTGGGGATAACGCGGGGTGGCCCGTTATGGATAATGCAGGTAATGCTGGTTGGCCTACAATGGACAATGCAGGCTGGAATGCTCCTGGTTCTTCTCATCCACAAATTACAGGGTGGGATAATACTAAGGTTTTACCTCAGTTAAATTTGGCATCTCACCTTAGCATGAGGAGCCAAATGTTCAGAATGAAGAAGAAGAAAATGAAGATAGTTGGGCTATGCCTGATGTCAACCCAGACCCTGCGGACATTTGGGGGAAACCGGATGACAGGAATTCGCCATTTGCATGAATGGCATTGGCTGCTTAATACTGTTTTTTTCTTTGTTTTTATAAGGGTCATGTACCCTTTGATACTTTGTTCTTGATCTTTTTGGGCTTAGCCCATGTGACTCTCGGGGTGTGCCTTTTAACCACCCGTTATTTTTTTGTGAAGTGTTATTTTATTTTAATAGATAACTTGCATTTTCATCAAAAGAAAAAAAAAAAAAAAATCAAAAGAAAACAAACACTCAAATAAAACCAAAATGGCACATGTGATTTAGAAACTTCACACCATAGAGCGTTGTAGAAAATGTCAAATGGGAGAAGAGTAAAGAATGCCGTTGAGGATAATTCAAAATTGGGAACGGCGCGGAGGAAAGATGGAAAAAGCAGAGATAAATTTAAAAACAAAGCCGTTGAAAAGCTTGTTCTAACTCTTTATAGCTTGCCTGGTTCTGTTTTTTTCTTTTGCAAATGTTTTTTCTTCCTTTTGTAAAATTGTTTGAGACACTTCTCTGCCCGTGTTTTGTTTCTGACTTTATGTTTTGATTTCGAATGGATATTTTTCTTTTATGCTTCAGTCTTTTGCTGTGGCGTGCACGCTGGTCCATCCCTCTTATTGTTTTTCAATGGATTTTTTGGTTTGGTTTTGTATTCTTTTTGGCTTTGTTTATGGCGGCAGCAGAGGAGGCGGCAGCAGAGGAGACAATTTTCTTGTTAATTCAGGTATTCTTCAGCATTCGTGGACTAGTTGTATGTTTAATAGTAATTCTACATAGCTAGTATGTTTGGATTCAGTTGTATGTTTAAAAGTAATTCTACATAGCTAGTTTGTTTGGATTCGTGGATTTGTTCTTTTGGTAAAAACATAATTATATTGATACGTGGGCCTTCTACAAAAAGCCCATTGTCCTCAATAGCAAAAAGAGGCTGAAGAGCAATGGTAGATAGTTACAAACGACTTTCATGCAGAAGCATTATGAACAAAACCACAGAGTTTAACATCTGATATGAAACAGAGCATTTGAAGGAAAGTCTATATAGAAGAACATAACAAGGAAAAGATAGTAAAGTTTGGAACTCAGTAGTTAAGCAGAAGCATTTATCTGGTACCAAGTTGAAGAAGCCTCAGATAAATTGATGTTGCCAGGCTGATAATCTAACATCAAAAGAGAAAGAGCATGTTCCCTGCCTACATCTTCCTACCTACTATTTACTCTTTCCTAGAAATGCATAACCTCTACTATTTACTCTTTCCTAGAAGTGCATAACCTCTGCTATTTACAATCCTGTCATGTAGATCCACTTGAGGGAGAGATTGGAAAGTGATATACTGAATATTGAGAAGGCAAATGAATTTGTACTTGTTCATATTGTTGTGTGATGATGCTTTTGTTTGCTACCAGTAATGAAAGAAAGAGACGTGATTATTAATGCCAAGTGGTCTTAAAGAACATTAAGTCCCATAAAGAACATGAATGTGTATTTGTCCTTAGCAGTGTCAAGTTTGGGTTACTTTTAATGCTGTATTCTTTAATGTTAATGCTAAGGGGATGAAATATAGATACTTGGAAAATAACATGGTAAAGGAAATCATAGAGCTCAAGTCAAATACCTGTGCATAAAAGAAGATGTATTTTGGAGAGGGTCCAAAGGTCACATGAGTGTTTCCACTTTTATGTTCGGTGAGTCTTGTCCTTCCTATTTTCCAATAGGCTAAGGCGAATGTGCATTCCCCACTGTTTGATAGCCACGTTGTGGATATTGGTTGTTATTACCGTAACTGTTTGCTCCATGTTCTGACTCTTCTCCAAGATTCTTCTGTTGCATTCTATCCAAATGTGCCATATAATGTGTCCCAGGGTTATATGATAGAGCTGGCCAGTGATCAGCATTTCAGTATTTTAGTTTTTTTAAACCCCTGCCTAACTTGTGAGCTATCTCCTTGCATATGGTATTGGTAAAAGTGCAGTTTATAAACAGGTAGAATGATTTCGTCATTGTTTTTGCATTTGGGTTCACCGATTTGGGCCTATCCATCCTCTTTTACCACGAATCACTAAGCCATAAGAAAGAACTATTGGATCATATAACAAAAATACCTAAGCTTTGTCATGTTTTCCAGAATGTGTAACTCCGACTTTATCATGAGCTCACCGCAGTCCATTAAACTAAGATATTCCAGGAGTGTCAGCTTCTTCAAATTTAGGTGTTGCAGATTTGTACACCGTTTTATCTCCAGGTGCTCCAGGGATTTTGGATATGATCCAAAGGTCCCATAAGTGTTTCGATTTATTTTCTGGCTGTGTCTTCCCCTTGTTAGTTCCTGAGGCCACTGTGCATTCCCCACTGTTTGTTCTCAGGAGGCCCTGGATTGTTTTTTGTATAATGAGAACTTTAAGCCTGCTGCATTTTGATTGTAGAAATTGTATATTCAAGTTTCCTCTTTATTTTTCTCCTACAATATAGTCTTCCATGTAGTGAGACCTGGCTTTTGTAGTTTCTCTTGTAGCCACTGTAACTGTGGACAACTCACAGGTGGGTGTTAATTCGTGTATGTTTTTGATGTAACTTCCTTTTCGATATAACTTGCCAGGCCACTAAAGATTTGTTTAAATGACTCTTCTGCCAAACACACTGATTGATTACTGGCAATTATATTTAACCACTAATTGTTAAAGTATATCCTTGTAATGTATAGATTAGTGTGTTTGTTATATTGTTTGAACCTATGAAAACATTCTAGCAATGTAGTAGAATGTCATTTGTTATGCTATCATTTGTATTATTATTTTTTTTTTATACATGGTTAATTTTTTATGATGTAAAATTATTTCCAACATTTCTTTGTAATGAACTGCATTTGCTATAATAATTCATTTTCTTGACTACTAGTTGTATTTTACATTTGTAGGAAACAAATGTACAGTGGATATATGTGAGCAGTCACTTCACTAAGAATGTCATTTGTTTGGCTGTGCCTCTCGTGTGTTGCTGTTGTGATTTACATTTTATTTTTTCTACACAGTTAATTTTTTATAATGCAAAATTAGTTCCTTCAAATAGACTGTATTTGCTATAGTAATTGATTTTCTAGTCATTTTTTTATTAATATATTGCTCACTAGATGTATTTTATATTTGTAGGGAAACAAATGTACAAGGGATATATGTGAGCAGCCACTTAAGTAAGACTATATGGAGGGAGCCTATTTATAGTGGTGAATTCACCTCAAAATTGTTTGGAAATTTTAAATAATTGCTGAAATCAGATTGATTTCTAGAAATGTAATAAGTAAAGATATTTTTAGTTTTAATAAAAGAAAAATTTTGGGGGGAAGGGGTTAAATTACCCCTTCCAAAAGCTGGAGGGAATGGCCATTGGCCATGGTCATTCTTAAAAGGCCAGTATCTTTTGTAGTTAGTGTGGTGCTTTTATTTTATATTGCTTAACATTTAGTGTTCTATTAGAATCATAATGCTAACAACATATAATTAGCACTCTAGCACTCCGAAAATCTCTAACTAATAAACTATCACAAATCATAATGCAATTAATTTTCCTTACAATATTTAATTATAGTTTTGATAAACCATAATAGCATTAATTTTTATTATAATATAACTATTTCTAACTTCATTGAACTACATTTTTTTTCCAATTCTAGTTTTATCTTGATGATATTTCAATTACATTGGACCAAATGGTTTGTATGAGACAAATGATGTGTTTTCCACTTATTGTATAATTTGCTTCTTGTGTGTGTGTGTTGTGTTTGAACTTTGTGTGAAGACTATGCAAGTTTTGAAATTCACTTTATGTGTTTTTTTGAACTTTGATATCTTTGATCTTTAGCATTCATTTGGATTTGATTCCCTTATTGTTTGTGTGTGCTTGTTTGAACTAATGTGTGTATTTTGAACTAACTTTATCATTCACTTTATATGAAGTGTGCTTAAATTTTATTATTCACTTAGATTTGATCCTCTTATTATTTGTGTATGTTTTGTTTAAACTTTCACATTCACTCTATGTGAAGAGTGTGCAAGCTTTGAAATTCATTTTATGTGTTTACTATTGCATCTTTGATCTTTAATGTTTACTTCAAGTATGTGTAAAAAGTGTGTTTTAACTAACTTGTGTCAAGTGCATTTGAACTAACATTGTTTGCACTTTAACATACTTTGTATGTATCAAGTGAGTTTCAACTAACTTTGTTTGAACTTTAGTATTCACTTTGTATGTATCAAGTGTGTTTGAAGTGACTTTGGCACTTGCTTTGTGGATTTGGGTATTTTTTAAACTAATTTTAGCTTTCACTTTGTATAAAGCATGTTTAAATTTTACCATTCACTTAGATTTAATCCTCTTATTATTTATGTGTGTATGTTATGTTTTGACTTTCACATTCCCTTTGTGTGAAGAGTGTGTTAGCTTTGACATTAACTTTTTGTGTTTGTTTGAACTTTGGCTATTTATGTGTGTGTATGTTATGTTTTGACTTTCACATTCACTTTGTGTGAAGAGTGTGTAAGCTTCGACATTAAATTTATGTGTGTGTTTGAACTTTGGCTATTTATGTGTGTATATGTTATGTTTTTGACTTTCACATTCACTTTGTGTGAAGAGTGTGTAAGCTTCGACATCAACTTTATGTGTGTTTGAAGTTTGGCTATTTATGTGTGCGTATGTTATGTTTTGACTTTCACATTCACTTTGTGTGTAGAGCATTTATGTGTTTGTTTGAGCTTTGGCTATTTCTATTTGATCTTTAGCATTCACTTGGATTTGATTCACTTATTGTTTCTGTGTGTTTGTTTGAACTCACTTTGTGTATGTGTGTATTTTGAACTAACTTTATCATTCACTTTATATGAAGTGTGTTTAAATTTGATTTGAACTTAGATTTGATCCTCTTATTATTTGTGTATGTTTTGTTTAAACTTTCACATTCACTCTATGTGAAGAGTATGAAGACTATGCAAGTTTTGACATTCATTTATGTGTTCTTTTGAACTTTGATATCTTTGATCTTTAGCATTCATTGGGATTTGATTCACTTATTGTTTGTGTGTGCTTGTTTGAACTCATTTTGTGTATGTGTGTATTTTGAACTAACTTTATCATTCACTTCATATGAAGTGTGTTTAAATTTTATGATTCACTTAGATTTGATCCTCTTATTATTTGTGTATGTTTTGTTTCAACTTTCACATTCACTCTATGTGAAGAGTGTTTATTTATGTGTGTGTATGTTATGTTTTGACTTTCACATTCACTTTGTGTGAGGAGTGTGTAAGCTTCGACATACATTAACTTTATGTGTTTGTTTGAACTTTGGCTATTTATGTTTGTGTATGTTATGTTTTGACTTTCACATTCACTTTATGTGAAGAGTGTGTAAGCTTTGACATCAACTTTATGTGTTTGTTTGAACTTTAGCTATTTATGTGTGTGTATGTTATGTTTTGACTTTCACATTCACTTTGGCTATTTATCTTTGATCTTTAGTATTCACTTGGATTTGATTAACTTATTGTTTTTAACTCACTTTGTGTATGTGTGTATTTTGAACTAACTTTTATTATTCACTTTATATGAAGTGTGTTTAAATTTTATGATTCACTTAGATTTGATCCTCTTATTATTTGTGTATGTTTTGTTTGAACTTTCACATTCTCTCTATGTGAAGAGTGTGTAAGCTTTGAGATTCACTTTATGTGTTTACTTTTACATCTTTGATCTTTAATGCTTACTTCAAGTATGTGTAAAATGTGTGTTTGAACTAACTTTGCTTAAACTTTAGCTTTCACTTTGTATATATCAAGTATGTTTGAATTGACTTTGGCACTTGATTTGTGGATTTCTATATTTTTTAACTAATTTTAGCTTCCACTTTGTATAAACTGTGTTTAAATTTTACCATTCACTTAGATTTAATCCTCTTATAATATTTATGTGTGTGTATATTGTTATGTTTTGACTTTCACATTCACTTTGTGTGAAGAGTGTGTAAGCTTAACATTAAATTTACGTGTTTGTTTGAACTTTGGCTATTTATGCCTATGTATGTTATTTTTTGACTTTCAAATTCACTTGGTGTGAAGAGTGTGTAAGGTTTGACATTAAATTTATGTGTTTGTTTGAACTTTGCCTATTTATGTGTGTGTATGTTATGTTTTAACTTTCACGTTCACTTTGTGTGAAGAGTGTGTAAGCTTCAACATCAACTTTATGTGTTTGTTTGAACTTTGGCTATTTATGTGTGCGTATGTTATGTTTTGACTCACATTCATTTTGTGTGTAGAGTGTTTGTGTGTTTGTTTGAACTTTGGCTATTTATTTTTGATCTTTAGCATTCACTTGGATTTGATTCACTTATTGTTTGTGTGTGTTTGTTTGAACTCACTTTGTGTATGTGTGTATTTTAAACTAAATTTATCACTTACTTTATATGAAGTGTGTTTAAATTTTATGATTCCCTTAGATTTGATCCTCTTATTATTTGTGTATGTTTTGTTTGAACTTTCACATTCACTATATGTGAAGAGTAAGCTTTCAGATTCACTTTATGTATTTACTTTTGCATCTTTGATCTTTAATGTTTACTTCAAATATCTGTAAAAAGTGTGTTTTAATTAACTTGTGTCAAGTGTGTTTGAACTAACTTTGTTTGAACTTTAACATTCACTTTGTATGTATCAAGTGTGTTTGAACTGACTTTAGCAATTGCTATGTGGATTTGTGTATTTTTAAACTAATGTTAGATTTCACTTTGTATAAAGCGTGTTTAAATTTTACCATTCACTTAGATTTAATCCTCTTATTATTTGTGTGTGTGTGTTATGTTTTGACTTTCACTTTCACTTTGTGTGAAGAGTGTGTAAGCTTCGACATCAACCTTATGTGTTTGTTTGAACTTTAGCTATTTATGTGTGTGTATGTTATGTTTTGACTCACATTCACTTTGTGTGAAAAGTGTGTAAGCTTCGACATTAAATTTATGTGTTTGTTACAACTTTGGCTAGCTTCAACATCAACTTTATGTGTTCGTTTGAACTTTAGCTATTTATGTGTGCGTATGTTATGTTGTAAGCTTTGACATTAACTTTATGTGTTTGTTACAGCTTTGGCTATTAATGTGTGCGTATGTTATATTTTGACTTTCACATTCACTTTGTGTGAAGAGTGTGTAAGCTTCGACATTAACTTTATGTGTTTGTTAGAACTTTGGTTATTTATGTGCGTGTATGTTATGTTTTGACTTCCACATTCACTTTGTGTGAAGAGTGTGTAAGCTTTGACGTTAACTTTATGTGTTTATTTGAACTTTGGCATCTATGCTTTAGTGTTTATTTTGTTTGTATGTAAAGTGTGTTTGAATTAACTTGTGCATTCACTTGGATTTGATTCACTTATCATTTGTGTGTGTGCTTGTTTAAACTCACTTTGTGTATGTATGCATATTGTTGAACTAACTTTAGCATTCACTTTGTATTAAGTGTTTTTAAATTTCACTATTCACTTAGATTTGATCCTCTTATTGATTTTGTGTACATGTGTGTATGTTATGTTTGAACTTTCACGTTCACTTTGTGTGAAGAGTGTGTAAGCTTTGACATGCACATTATGTGTTTGTTTGAACTTTGGCATCTTTAATCTTTAACATTTACTTTGTATGTGTGTAAAGTATGTGTTTGGACTAACTTTGGCATTCACTTGGATTTGATCTACTTATCTAGGAGCTTTAGTGTTTACTTTGTGTGTTTGAACTAACTTTGTGTCAAGTGTGTTTGAACTTTGGCATCTTTGAGCTTTAGTGTACTTTGTGTGAATCAAGTGTGTTTGAACTTTAACATTTGATTTGTATGTGTCTGTCTATTGGCATTCACTTTTTGTGTTCATGAAGTGTGTGTTTGAATTAACTTTTGCACTCAATTTGTATATGTGTACCTTTGTTTGAACTAATTTTGACACTTATTTTGTGTATGTGTGTATTTTTTAACTAAGTTTAGCATTCACTTTATATGACGTGTGTTTAATTTTACCAATCACTTAGATTTGATCCTCCTATTATTGTGTGTTTGTATGTTTCAACTTTCACATTCACTTTGTGCAAATAGTTTGTAAATTTTAACATTCACTTTATGTGTTTGTTTGAATTTTGTCATGTTTAATCTTTAGCATTTATTTTGTATGCATGAAAAAATGTCTATTTGAGCTAACTTTGTGTGTGCGAAATGTGTGTTTGAACTAACTTTGTATCAAGTGTATGAACTTTAAAATCTTTGACCTTTAGTGTACTTTGTGTGTATCAAGTGTGTTTGAACTTTAGCATTCACTTTGTATGTGTGTCTTTGTGTGCATGCTTTGACATTCACTATATGTGTTTGTTTAAACTTTGACATGTTTAACCTTTAGAATTTACTTTGTATGCATGAAAAGTGTCTATTTGTTCAAACTAACTTTCTATGAAATGTACTTGAACTTTAGCATGTTTGGTTTTTACCATTCACTTTGTGTGAAGTGTGTTTAGATTTTTGCATGTTAGCATTTCAATTATGTGTGTATTTGAACTTTGGCATGCTTGAACTTAAGTATTCATACAAAGTGGTTGAACTTTGTGTTAAGTGTGCTTGAAATTTGGATTGTTTAAACTTTAGCATTCACTTTGTGTGTGTGCAAGACATGTCTTTGAACTAATTTTGGCATTCATTTTTTGTTTGCATGAAGTATGTGTTTGAACTAACTTTGGCATTCACTTTTTGTGTGAGCAAGTGTTGTGTTTGAACTAACTTTGGCATTCACTTTTTGTGCATGTATGTCTTAACTAACTTTGGCATTCACTCTTTTGCATGTATGCCTTAACTAACTTTGACATTCACTTTGTATGAAGTGTGTTTAGACTAAATGAGTTTGAACTTTCACATTTACTTTGTATGGAGAGTTTTTAAACTTATACATGTTTGAACTTATGTGTTTAACATTATGTGTATGAAGTGTGCAAGTGAAATAGATTTTGGCTTCACTTTGTGTGTGTATGTCTAAACTAACCTCAATATTCACTTTTGATGGAGTGTGTTAGCCTACCTCCTAAATTTTAATGTCTTACACCTTCAAGTGTGTTTGAACTAGCTTTGTTTGAACTTTAGCATTCACTTTGTATGTGTGTCTTTGTGTGCATGCTTTGACATTCGCTGTATGTGTTTGTTTAAAATTTGACATGTTTAACCTTTATAATTTACTTTGTATGCATGAAAAGTGTCTATTTGTTCAAACTAACTTTCTATGAAATGTGCTTGAACTTTAGCATGTTTGGTTTTTACCATTCACTTTGTGTGAAGTGTGTTTGGATTTTTGCATGTTAGCATTTCAATTATGTGTGCATTTTAACTTTGGCATGCTTGAACTTAAGCATTCATACAAAGTGGTTGAACTTTGTGTTAAGTGTGCTTGAAATTTAGAATGTTTAAACTTTAGCATTCACTTTGTGTGTGTGTAAGACATGTCTTTGAACTAATTTTGGCATTTATTTTTTGTTTGCATGAAGTATGTGTTTGAACTAACTTTGGCATTCACTTTTTGTGTGAGCAAGTGTTGTGTTTGAACTAACTTTGGCATTCACTTATTGTGCATGTATGTCTTAACTAACTTTGGTATTCACTTTTTTGCATGTATGCCTTAACTAACTTTGACATTCACTTTGTATGAAGTGTGTTTAGACTAAATGAGTTTGAACTTTCACATTTACTTTGTATGGAGAGTTTTTAAACTTATACATGTTTGAACTTATGTGTTTAACATTATGTGTATGAATTGTGTAAGTGAAATAGATTTTGGCTTCAATTTGTGTGTGTATGTCTAAACTAACTTCAACATTCACTTTTGATGGAGTATGTTAGCCTACCTCCTAAATTTTAATGTCTTACACCTTCATTGTTGCCCTTGCTCTATTTGGATCACTATTGATATCTAATCTAAGACTTCTTTCAATAGGCCTCATTGAGAAATTATGTTATGTGTTGTGCTTCAGGTCCCTTTTATCCTTTATTTTGTGCATTGGTGTTAAATTTTCGTGTTTGGGGGCTCATCTTATTTGCAAGTGTCTTTCTAGGCTAAAGTTACTTCTATTAGTGTCTAAATCAGTAGTGGGTTTGCTAGCTCCAATGCACAAGCAGATTCGGCCAACAGATACGGGAGGTTGCGTGAGCTGTCTCCCCTTCACTTCTGGTTCTGCTGCACCAAGGGGGGTGTCCCTATAGCTAAAGATTTGATCTTGACTTGCCCAATGACAGAAAGATTTAGCTTTACAATAACAGACAGAATACTCTCATGTATGGACCAAGATTTGCATGATAAATCTCAAGGTTGGTAGTGTTCTTAGACATATCTGACTAGTTAGGAATGAGAGTATGCAAGTTTCCTATTTCTACTCCTACAAACTAACAGGTTGGAATTTCGAAAGGATTGGTATTGATGTTTTGGATGCAAGACAGGGGGTTTTGGATCATACTACTACACAAGAGCAAACCAGTCCCTATCTCAAGGCAAGGAGTCAACTAGACGTATACAAAAGAATGGATTGCATTTTGGATTCAAGTTTCGAGGGGCTAGATTGATGCTTGCCTTACAAACATCACCCAAGAATGAGTACTTAACTGTTTCTACTTACAATAGCCCTGTTGACATACAACTTTCTTCATATTTAACCTAAGATAATTTAATCCACTCCTTGAATGGAAGTCACAAATTAAGCATGCAATACAGAAACCTATATCCTAGAATCTATGAAACACTTAGCAACCAGATTCAAAAGAAGGAATACATGCAACAAAGGAGACAAACATCTAAACACATGTAAAGAAGCATTTCTCATATAAAACAACAATGAAACTGAAAGTATTTGCAATGTACATTCAGATGCAACTCATAAACTCTAAAATGAGATAAAACATCAAGGAAATGTCCTATTTTTCACTATTCATAGCAAAATGCCCAAGTCTTCAACAACCTTGAAAATGAGTAACACCGTCCTTCATATATAGCAGGAATGTGTACTCGGCATTAATTACATGGCATAATTCAAAAAATTGCTAGATGCACCACACCTTAGAATGGCGCTCAAATCATTGAATGTTCTAGGCAAAAAGAAGGAAGGGAGCAGGTGAGATCGAGAACTGTGCAGCTGCTCAAGATTTTTGCCCTCGAGATGGTAGCTGGCCCGTCCATGTCTTTAACCATGTTTCTGCAACTTCACCATTAATGCCAACCTACTCACAGCTTCAGAAAATGCAGCAATCTATGTATTCTATAGTTTTCCCGCCTAAAATACAACTGCACAAACAAAGAAATCACCCTTGTAGAACATCTAAACCATGGCCGTCGATTTCCCTTCCTATCGCTGAGATCTACAGCCCCCAAATTGAGCTGAAAAGTTGTTCGCCAATTAGAACATGCCACATAGGTATCCTATGCTTCCATTGCTGACTTTTCTCCCTTCAATTTTTCTTTTTTTGCCTCGTATATGCAAAAGAACATGCATATACATACAACTACCTGCATACAAAGCATGGACCCCAAATATTTATAAATCAAAATGTACCTCCTTTTAAAATTTGACTTGTATCTTTTTCATTGCACACCGGCTTGTATATCGCATATAGTATACAAGCCGCGGACTCTAACCATTTGTTAATCAGACTTGAAAACCTTTGAAATCCAACTTGTATCTCATTCTTTTGTATATCAGCATATACAATGCACCTCACATACAAGCAGCAGACCCCAAATTTTATTCACTGCATTTGATTTTCAAGTAGATCCGAACTTTATGTTTTTTCTTTTGTATATCAGCTTGTATGTCGCATATACAATGTGAACATACAACCGGTGGGCCCCATGCTTTAGTTCCTGCCTTGCATGTATCACCTTGTACATTGCCACTGATGCATCTACCCAATATACATTCTGCTTTGTATGCTCACATTGTATGTCAAACACATACAATCGCCTTTGTATATTTGCGGGCCCCACCTCTTGTATATCGGCCCTTTGCACATTTCCTTTGCATATAGTGAATGTATACTACATATACATTCCACCTTGTATGTGAGGCGGACCCCACCACATGTATCTCTGCTACTTTGTATGTTGCCGAATATACAAGGCCCCTTGTATATTTGCACTATAACGAATGTATATGCGCCCCCTTTGTATATCTGCAATGTACATTCCCAATGTATGTCAGACATACATTCACCATTGCATCTGTCTCGATGTACATTGACCCTTGTATGTTTCGCCTGTATGGCACCAATGTATATCTTCTTTGCATGTTTTCCTTTGTATCTAGCCATTGTATGTCTAAACATACAACACAAAATATACATGCAACCTGATATACAAGCAGGGAGTATTCCCAAAATCTGTGATAGATTCCTCAATGTATGTGCACCCTTTTTGAAGCCTGATATGCATTGTGAAATGCATATAACTAATTTTTTCACCATTTTTGAAGGTCGATTGAAAATTCTTTGGGCCCGCCAATGCACAATGCACTTGTACATACAAGCATACATGTATATACAAAGATACATGCATGCAACTGAATTTTTTGCACTTTTCAACTGCAAAGGCCAAAAGACTTAGAAATTTTTAGATTTTATGGAAGGTTCCTGCATATTTAAATGCTTGAAACCTGAATGTTTATGCAGGCACTAACATTGGCTCTATCTAGGGACGCATGCTTCTTACAGGCAAGGCGAGAACCATAGATCTCTGGGATGCAGACCAGTCCCTTATCCATTGGGCAGCAGAGTCAAGCATTGTACCAACTTGCATCACAAATTATATTTTCAAACATTATTTTGGCAGCCCTGGGCAGCCAAAAATGAAGAACCACAACCTTTTCCTATCAAATGCCTGATTCTGATCTGAATTACCCCAACCACAACTGAAAAAAATGACATAATTTGCCCACAAGTTGATCTTATCAATTACATACTTCACCATTTTTGAAAACTTGCCTCTGTCACTTTGCATTTCAAAATTAGAGATATAAGCATACATACTATAAAATTATTTAGCGTTAGGCAATGTATGCATGTCATATTCCTCAGATAGTATATCCTCATAGTGCATTTGGCATTCCCCATCATTTACCTGGCTATTGCTCATTACCAGTCACTCATCCTACTGATCCAGAAACTGAAAACATTCAAAATATATGAGACCATCAATATCATCTATATCACTCATTGACATTGAAAATGAAACCTGATCCACATGGCCATCATTGCACACACTTGGCCCACTTGATGATGAACATTCATTATCCATAGTTTGCAAATCAGTATTATCATCCTCAAACAGAGGGTTAATCCTGCACCAATGAAGGTCATGACTCACAATGTCAAATGCATCTGCAGGCTTATCATAAAGGGGATTTATACTCATTACAAAGGTCTTTGTTTCTTCTTCATGACAATCCAACCCTTTTTCATTATCCAACCTATAGTCATAAGAAGAATAAACCTGATCCATGAATTAATCATGGATATCATTCTTATCATCTAACTGCCCCACATACAAGACTTCTACTATTTCAATACACTCTGAAGTTGAACTATCTATATCATTCTCTAGCCCTCTAATACTTCCTGATGAAATTGATATTGATTCTTGATCCATATGATCACAACTTTGCACAACTAGATTATTTAAACATGAATGCTCTTTGCTGAGGATTGGCATGTAAATATCACTTGAAAAATCAACACCATCAACTTCATTTTCCATGCAAATTAGGACATCCTCCTCTATAGCAAAGTTATCACTAACCTAGAATGATGCATAAACAGGGATGTCAGGGGTGTGAGTGCTTTGACATTCATTTTGAACACCTGAATTACATATTTCATTAACATTGGGGACTACAGGGTAGCAGAAATTTTTAGAGAAATAACCCTTTTGTATTCCATACCTCCAACTGTTTTCAATATCTATTACAAACTGATGTGTCTGATGTAATGTGGTGGGCTCCTTATCTCTCAATCTATAACTCATTTTCTTATCAAATGCTCCCAAATAGACAGCTAGGCACAATGCATCATTAGACCTCATGCACTCTGGAATTCTTTTCAATGCCTTCATAAATCTGAGGTTAAAGGTTGGAATTAACTCATCTTCTTCAATATGAATATACATAAAATCACTGATAACTGCATATTCAGAAATTCTCTCACCATATTGTTCTAGAAATGTAGATTTGAATTCTTGCCAAGAGCTAACAGAGTAGGCCGGAAGGTAGGAGAACTAGTCCCTTGCATCTTCATCCAAAGATTGAACAAATAATCTCATAACTACATTTTCATGGTCAATCTCAAAGTCATATATCACATTCATAAACTGCTGCAAGTGTCTCTCAGCTGATTCATCCTTTATACCATTGAATTTGGGCAAATACTTTCTGATTTTAGATGGAAAAGCATTTGGGTAACCACAAATGCCATTGAAATTGATGGGTTTATATCTATCAATGTTGAAACTTCTTTTATTATATGGTTTGGATAGATCAATATACATTATTGCATTTGACACCTCACAAGAGTGCATGGGCTGACAATACATCTTTATGTGTTTTTGCAACCCTCTTCTCAACTCAGATTTACAATCAACAATGACTTTAGGCCTTTAAAATGCAAGCTACTCTTTCAAATTTCCTAAATTCCCCTATATGAGTCCTTCAATAACATTGCATACTTCTTTTGAAAATACAAACTAAGTTCTTACAAAAGCATGCAAGCTCATAATGAACATTTCCCTTTTAACCAGTGCTACTTCACCTAATAGGCAATCCTTTAAAACTTATAAAAATACCTGGCTATGTTGTAGCTGCTGATAGGTTCATTCAACAAAGTCGCCACCTCCTTAGTAGAGGAATGAGCTTCAAAGAGGCTGAAGCTGAAAATTGATTTCTTTTCTTTCTGGGTTCACCCATAGCAGAGTCACACATAAATTTTTTCTTTTGCTACAACAAAGCACTTCCAGGTCTGATTCTTCAATCTTTTAGACTCATGCCTTTATGGAAATGACATTAATCTCCCCAGCAGAGTCACCATTTTTTGTTAGTGTCTGAATCAGCAGTGGCTTTGCCAGCTCCAATGCACAGGCAGATTCGGCCAACAGATACAGGAGATTGCATGAGCTGCCTCCCCTTCACTTCTAATTCTGCCACACCAAGGGGGGTGTCCCTATAGCTACAGATTTGATCTTGACTCGCCCAATGACAGAAAGATTTAGCTTTACAATAACAGGCAGAATACTCTCATGTATGGACCAAGATTTGCATGATAAATCTCAAGGTTGGTAGTGTTCTTAGACATATCTGACTGGTTAGGAATGAGAGTATGCAGGTTTCCTATTTCTACTCCTACAAACTAACAGGTTGGAATTTTGAAAGGATTGGTATTGATGTTTTGGATGCAAGATAGGAGGTTTTCGATTATACTACTACACAAGAGCAGACCGGTGCCAATCTCAGGGTAAGGAGTCAACTAGACGTATACAAAAGAATAGATTGCATTTTGGATTCAAGTTTCGAGGGGCTAGATTGATGCTTGCCTTACAAACATCACCCAAGAATGAGTACTTAACTGTTTCTACTTACAATATCCCTGCTAACATACAACTTTCTTCATACTTAACCTAAGACAATTTAATCCACTCCTTGAATGGAAGTCACAGATTAAGCATGCAATATAGAAACCTGTATCCTAGAATCTATGAAACCCTTAGCAACCAAATTCAAAAGAAGGAATACATGCAACAAAGGAGACAAACATCTAAACACATGCAAAGAAGTATTTCTCATATAAAACAACAATGAAATTGAAGGTATCTGCAATGTACATTCAGATACAACTCATAAACTTCAAAATGAGATAAAACAACAAGGAAATGCCCTGTTTTTCGCTATTAACACTAAAATGCCCAAGTCTTCAACAACCTTGAAAATGAGTAACACAATCCTTCATATACAGTAGGAATGTGTACTCAGCATTAATTACATGGCATAATTCAAAAATTTGTTAGATGCACTACACCTCAGAATGGTGCTCAATTCATTGAATGTTCTAGGCAGAAAGAAGGAAGGGAGTAGGTGAGATCGAGAACTGTGCAGCCGCTCAAGATTTTCTCCCTCAAGATGGTAGGTGGCCCATCCATGTCTTTGACCATGCTTCTGCAACTTCACCATCAATGCCAACCTACCCGCAGCTTTAGAAAATACAACAATCTACGTATTCTATAGTTTTCCTACCTGAAATGCAACTACACATACAAAGAAATCACCCCTGTAGAACATTTGAACCATGGCCATCGATTTCCCTTCCTATCACCGAGATCTGCGGCCCCCAAATCAAGCTAAAAAGTCATTCCCCAGTTAGAACGTGCCATGTAGGTATCCTGTGCTTCCATTGCTGACTTTTCTCCCTTCGATTTTGCCTTTTTCACCTCGTATATGCAAAAGAACATGCATATACATACAACTGCCTGCATACAAAGCGCAGACCCTAAATATTTATAAACCAAAATGTACCTCCTTTTGAAATCTAGCTTGTATCTTTTTCATTGCACATTGGCTTGTATATCGCATATAGCATACAAGCCGCGAACTCCAACCATTTGTTAATCAGACTTGAAAACCTTTGAAATCTAGCTTGTATCTCATTCTTTTGTATATCGGCATATACAATGCACCTCACATACAAGCAGCAGACCCCAAATTTTATTCATTGCATTTGATTTTCAATTGGGTCCAGACTGTATATTTTTTCTTTTTTATATCAGCTTGTATGTCACATATACAATGCGAACATACAACCGGTGGGCCCCATGCTTTAGTTCCTGCCTTGCATGTATCACCTTGTACATTGTCGCTTATGCATCTACCCAATATACATTCTACTTTGTATGCTCACATTGTATGTCGAACACATACAATCCCCTTTATATATCTGCGAGCCCCACCTCTTGTATATCGGCCCTTTGCACATTTCCTTTGCATATAGAGAATGTATACTGCATATACATTCTGCCTTGTATGTGAGGCAGACCCCACCATATGTATCTCTACTGCTTTGTATGTTGCCGAATATACAAGGCCCCTTGTATATTTGCACTGTAGCGAATGTATATGCGCCCCCTTTGTATATCTGCAATGTACATTCCCAATGTATGTCCCTTGTATATTTGCACTATAGTGAATATATATGCACCCCCTTTGTATATTTGCAATGTACATTCCCAATGTATGTCAGACATACATTAACCATTGCATCTGTCTCGATGTACATTACCCTTGTATGTTTCGCTTGTATGGCACCAATGTATATCTTCTTTGCATGTTTTCATTTGTATCTAGCCGTTGTATGTCTGAACATACAACACAAAATATACATGCAACCTGATATACAAGCAGGGAATATTCTTAAAATTTGTGATAGATTCTTCAACGTATATGCACTCTTTTTGAAGCCCGATATGCATTGTGAAATGCATATAACTAATTTTTTCACCATTTTTGAAGGCTGATTGAAAATTCTTTGGGCCCGCCAATGCACAATGCACTTGTACATACAAACATACATGTATAGACAAAGATACACGCATGCAACTAAATTTTTTGCACTTTTCAACTGCAAAGGCCAAAAGACTTAGAAATTTTTAGATTTTATGGAAGGTGCCTGCATATTTAAATGCTTAAAACCTGAATGTTTATGCAGGCACTAACAACTTCATAGCCCCATGTGCCTTCAATTTATTGTGTGCATGGATTTCTCTCCCCTATGCACAAGTTCATTTACCCTCTATGCTTGTGTTGGAAACATGGTTGCCATTGCACCAAAAGGTCTGCCTATTAATGCCCGATACAACTGCCATAGTTAATGAATCCACAGGAGGTGGTTAAGCCATGTCACAAATCTCGTGAGAGATGCTAGCTCACTGCCAACAGCTTGCACTTCCTTTATTTGTACTATCCCTTGTATATAGACTACTTCACCCTACAAGTAGCATTCATCCTACTTCTATATGTCTACATCCCCAAAGGCCTGTACAATTTATCTTATGGACTTATTTCTCCCTTTGCAACTTGCATGTTGCCTCCTCACTTTTAGATCCCACACTTCCACTAGCTTGCATTGTACACTTATCCTATATGTTTGTAACTTGTGATTTTGTGCTCCAATCTTTACCTCTCACCATTCATCTCCTTTGTGGATTTTCTTGCTTTTTTAATATACATATTTGGTAAACTTTGACCCTAACTTTATAGACTTACAAATTTGAGTTGGGCTTGCCCTCGCATAAGGACTTTGTCATTTGAACAAAGGTTAACACCTACTTATAGGCATACATAGGAATGACATTAATGCACTTTTTTGGATGTGACTAGGCTTGGGAGAGTGATCTATACAGGTGTAAGTAGAAAGTCAAGTGATTGTTGATGAGAGCAGGATGAGAAACCTAAGAATGTGACACAACAAGCATAGGTGACCTACAGACTTGTAAGGCACACATTTAACTCCACCCTTGTTTCAAGAATGAATATACATGAATAGAATATATAAGGCGAGGTTGGTCATTTGGCTACAAGAGAGTTTCATTGTAAGGTAGGGATGCCCTTCATTTTATTAGTTTTAGGACATGTTTGTAATACTACAAGTTTGAGCTTTACTCAATTTTGTTAATGCATCCTTGTGATTCATTGATGGAGATCCTATGATTATATAGTTATCAAGATTTTGAATGCCTTTAAGAATCTTAGATGGGATTTTATGAAAATCAATTACTCTTATTACATTTTCAAATTTGAGTATTATGATTGATTACTTGTTTATCATAGACAAGTTGGAGTTAGGCATGATGCTAATATTGCAATCATGCCACATGCTATTGTCCTGGATAAAGATAAGTGTAAACAAAGGGTAAATGTTGAGAATGTAAACAAGGGTTCAACAACAAGAATGGTTGAAAAAAGAAGATCTCCTACCCAAAATCTAGTGATGTAACAGAAATTTGCTCACAAAGAAAAATAAGATGCGGTGCCTAACAACAATGTTGAACTTCTAGAACAAAAGAGAGCAAGATGAAGTGAAGAGAGCATCTTAGTAAGGAAAAGATAGTATAAAGGACAATGGTGGTTATATAAATAACAAACCTCATTAGATTAAAGGTCAATCCATCACTATTATCATATAAGCATCAAATAAAGCACTCAAATAAAGAGACAAAATTTGATTGTCTTTAATAAA
Organism: Cunninghamia lanceolata; assembly: GCA_027924645.1. NCBI lineage: Eukaryota > Viridiplantae > Streptophyta > Pinopsida > Cupressales > Cupressaceae > Cunninghamia > Cunninghamia lanceolata. Next base: position 1,182,509 of record BSBN01000828.1, read on the forward strand.
CACATTCAAACCCAAATACATTTGGAAATAATAGTGAGCATATTTATATTTGAGTGTTTAATCCTGAAACACTCAAATATAATTATCATGGATTGTGGAAATTTGATGTCTATTATTGACCATATTTAACATCATATCATCACAAACATGTATTTCATAGTAAAATCAGACTCTTTTCTCAACAATGTGTTCACACATGTGCCTTCAAAGTCATACTAGTCAATGAAACATTGTTAAACTAATAAATACTAGAAGAATCATATAATAAGAATGTTCTAATTTTTAGATCTTGCATTGCCCTTCACCCTATAAACAAGTGTTAAGGGGGACTAAAGTTTAATGTCATCCTTAATCTAATAGCTCCATAAAATGTTTGTAGCTAAATTTTAGAATGATTCATTTTAAAGACTACATAATTTTGTAGTCTAAAAATTTAGGGTACTTCATTCAAAAAATTGTCGTAGAGGACATAATTTTGCAACTAAAATATGAGATGCTTCATTCTAATAATTCCTATGAATGATATAAATTTTCAAAAAGAACATACCTATTCTACAAGGACTAAAATATTGTATGCTTCATTCCAACTACTCATGTATAAGAAATAATTTCTAACTAAGAATGAGCTTGCTCCACATACTACATAGTAATTTACCATTATTGAATTAGTTTATGAATGAATTCAATTTCTTAAATTAAAATCCCAAGGCAATTTTGTAGCATTTGTCTATGGTATAGAAAAAACTAATGAATGACAACAACAACTAAACTTCAAATTAAAATAGATTGTTTACACCTAAATTTTAGGTTATACTTAAACATAAAGATCCAATATGATATTATCAAATTCAAACAAGACATCAAACTCTTCATTTACATGTGTTCATTTTAATAATTTTACTAAGTTTTCACATATATAGGATGTGTTCAAGCCAACCATCCCCAATTTAACAATATAAACTACCATCTAACAAGATATCAAATCTTTGTTAGTATTTTTTTAGTTTAACATCTTATATAAACAAAGAGAGCATGGGATTGATTAGTATGTTTCTACACTTTGGCATCTTACATGAACAAAGAGTGGAATTATTTTTGCATTTTAACATCTTACATTAACAAAAATCCATGTGGTAACAAAGGTTATAGTATATAGAACATGTGAAATACCAAATTAATTTATTAAACGTGTATGATTTGAACAAGAAAAAAATTGGAATGCATCATATATAGCCAAATAGGAAGCATATGCCAATAAAATGAAACCATCAAATTGCCAATATTGTGAGCATGCTAGATAATTTCTAAAAATATTATTTCATCAAGATTTTAGTCAAGGCATGTCATCTAGTTAAATATGCTCAAATTTGTGAATAAACAAGGAAATGACAACCCACTAGAGAAATATATCAACCAAGAGCATTTAGCTCATAAATCATATGTGAATACTAGAGAACCAACTAGAGATGAGAATCAATAACTTATTTGTAGAGTTTTTTATTATGGGTAAACACTTTTGACTAGGGCTATGAATTGGAAAGAGGGGTTTTGAAAGGGCCCCACCCTTTTACAAAGATAAGACAAGAAGTATCAATGATGCTCTAACATCATGGAACAACAACACAAAACAAACCACACAAAGTCAACAAGACAACAACACACCAAAAACCCCCAAACAACAAGAGTGCAAATGAAACAAATAGGATAGATAGACTACCTTAAAACAACAATAGAAGCAACTCAAGGTGGCATAAACCCCGATTGTTTTAGGGAACTTTGAACCTTACCCACCACCTTATTGCTGGTGGACTTCTCATTATGCTTCTTGACCTGGACCATCATCTTATTTTCCTTACTCAAGGAGGGGGAGTATTGAGACCCAAGAGTATGATTGAGGACATGAGAATCCTTAACTAGATCTACCCTAATAGATTCCTTTTTCCTTTTGAATCTCCTTCAAATGAAATTCCTTAGGTAGAGATCCACACTCTGAGGCAAGAAAGACATCAACCAAATTAGTCTTGTCCACAAGAGGTTCACCCACCTCTCTGATACATCCTATAGGAGATTCTTCTACAACTTGAGGGATAGAAGGTTTTTTTGAACCTTCTTCTTCATGTGTCTTTGCTAACATCTAAAGGTCTTGCACTGATCTGAAGCATGGACCAGTATGTGATCGTGGCTACAAAACACCCAAGAGGCCTCATATGTGATTTGTTGCACCCATATGCCTACCTTATCCATATTAGCAATAACACAAAACAATGCAATTAGAAGGCATTTTCTAGATTTGATCATTTGGTCAATCATAATGAGTTGGCTGAAAGAGCTAGCAATACCAGACCAAGCTTCCTCCTAAAATTTCAATGGAAGTCTAGAAGTCTAACCTAAATTGGAGTATTTTTGATACTTTTCTTTCCTCAATCAAAGCCAAGAATCCACCTTTTGAGAAAAAGGCTAGAGCTACTGAGAAACTATGAACCACCAACAAAGGTTTGAACACAATCTTCATGAAGAGAAAACAAAATTAGAATAAAGCCTTACAATATTGTGTATAGTACCAAATTTCCACTACATACATAATCACACATAACTGAATCAAACTAACTTAACTGCAAGTAAAGTAAAATAGAATGAAGTAAAATAGCGTAAAGTAAAGTAACCAACATCATCATCATGAAGAAGAGATAATAGTAATTTCAAATGTCAAAACCAATTTCTTTCATCCATAAGTTTGATATCAAATCTAGTTTCATTACACTACTCTGAAATCAATTACAAAGTTTACCAAATGAATAATATTACAATTTTTAATAATGGCATAATGGCTTACAAATTGTTTGAGTTACATGAAGAAGTATGTCTACAAATGTCAAATAAATCCAATAATCAGTCCTCGACTGCCATCGACCAACTGGCCATCTGTTGAGTTGAAGGACATGAACATGGTTCAGGCACTTTTTCCGCCCAACCACGAAGCTTGCGCTTCCCCGATATCCTTCAAACTAAAGGATGCTCAACCCTACTCGAAGGGCCTAGCAACCTATAAACAAGTGCAAGGTGGAATCTGGTGTGTGCCTATCAATCTATATGCATTTCTATCATGAATGCAACATCTCATCAATAGGATGTGGTAGGGAAAATATAAATATAATCACTAGGTAGTCAAACCATTAGAACAATGGTACATATGTCTATTTCAACATCATAATTATTTTGGCCAAAGCATTAAATGTTTAAACGACATGTAGGTTTTGAAAAAGCAAACCTACTTCCCTGTAACCCACACTCAACACCCATCCCGGAAGGCAATCTTTCCAAAATCATAGACAACATATATAGTCATTCATTATCAATTCACAATTTACGGAAAGAAGAATAAATAAGCTCTTAGTAAGCAAGAATAATCATGGAGAAAGAAATCATTCAGCTAAATCAATAATTGTTTCCTCAGGAGTAACTAGTTTTATAACATGCATTCAGTATGATTTACACTATTGTACCCCAAAAGTTTGTGAGTTGGGTCTTATCCTCGTTATTGAGTTTATTATATGTTAAAAAGGTAAAAGTAAAATGAACTGGAGCATGCATACCTTAAGATTTGAACTAAATTTGATAATAATTTTATAACATAACTTCATATACTCTTCTTATAAACTTATTGGATTATGCATTCAATACCGAGTCCTTACTACATACAAAGGTCTAAATTTTATATCCAACTTGATTCAAATAGAAGAATTTCTCTAGTCATAAAAGGAATTCTGATGTCATAGATGATGACTTAAATCCTTCTTGTCCACTTTAAATTGTTTGAAATCAAACTTAGCAGTAAGAAATCAGTCACCAAGTTACATAAGAAGACGACGCCTTCAGGCGTGGATTAAAGAATGACAACCTACAAAGGATCTATAAACGGAACTCAGGCTAAGGTAAAAGGGTGACGCCTTCAAGAATTTTAGAGCTCAATTTGATTAAGAGGGCTACTGATTTATTCAATTCAAGTTATACAGTTTCTATGACACATTCATAACAATCGTCAGGCAAGTCAAAAGGCGCTATGCCATGATCAAAAAAGCACAAAGAAAATCAATCTATGTTGCTTGCAGACTCAACGTTTTTGGCTAGAGTTTCGGGGAGACTGAAAGAATTTCAGACCTGTTGAGATCCCAGACCGCCAAGAAGATGTAAGGCCAATTTCAAGAAAGGGAAAAGGCAGTTAAAATGGTTTGAAAGAAAAGTCACATGAGCTTTTATTTCCTTTTAAGGACCGAGATGCTCAAGGACCAGGCTGAGTGAGTAGAAGGAAAAATAAAATAAAATAAAGAATAGGTTTCTAACTATTAAAGAGGATGATCAGGACAAGTATAACTACCCAACAACAACAAGAAGGTATTTTTGGAATTTAAACAGGTTTCATCATAAAAGCAAAAGACACTAAACATTCCATACATTTGAGATTGCTATAGGTGGCTAATTCTTTCGGTCCCAGAAAGAAAAAAAAATAGTTTTAAAAAAAATTGTAGTTGTAAAGATTTATAAGGTCGATTTGATTCCTTCCTACAAAGCCGATTTATTCTAAAGAGGCCGATTCGTACAAAAGAGACTGTTTTATTCAAACGCTGTCAAGGATTTAATATAGAGCAAAAACTAGATGGTTGGGAAAATTTTGAAAGTGAATAGGAATACATCAGGCCGAGAAAGGGCCTAGCGAAAGGTAAAATGAGGTAAGAATTTCCACAGCTTCGTCTACATGAGGTAATTCCATACTTCTGTTGATGGATCGCTACCATAGACTACATGTTAGCTTGTCTTTAAGGTTGACAAAATACATATCGGTCATAGATAAGAGATCACAATTATCATCCATTAAGATCGCCCCAGGCATGAAGTAACGCTGATTCAAAACAAAAGATGAGGCCTAATTTCAACTCAATCTGATCTCTAAAGATCACCCCAGGCATGAAGTAACGCTGCTTAGCCACTCGTTCAGAGGATTGAGGGATAGATTTGTTTCCTAAGGTTGATCGCAAATCATTCTAGAGCTGGGTGTCATGTTTCAAGGCAGAAGTGAATTTAGACTCTTAAGAGGACAACAATTCATCGCTGGAATCGATCGGGTTCTATCTACACGCATTTCAAACTCAAAAGCAAAACAAGAGAAGAATACTTGGTGGTTTGAAGTTTGCTAAAGATCCCATTATCTCTGCCTTTCTAGTGCTCTTCCCTCTTGCCCTGTTCATCTGAATGTCTTTTAGGATAACTAAATATAACACTAACTATATAATCAAGGAAAAATGTCACTTTATTAAGAATTCATTAATTTTTGCAACCAAAAGTAATTTCAATATATATATAAATATATACTTTAATACTATATATCTATTTAAATCCCATTGCAATACTAACTTATTCTTCTATGACAAACAGGGATTGGAACATGCATAGAGGCAAAAACACAATGAAGACAAAATCAATCAAGGAAAATTTGACACACACATCCTTCGATTCAATATGCAATGCAACTACGCGAGTGTGTGTGAGAGAACCAGATAGAACCCAACACATGTTGCCAAAAAGCTAGGTCCCCTCTACCTGAGCCATGCTCTTGTCCTTCGACAAGACCTATGGACAATCAAACTCATCACAACATCAATAGGTTAGTCCCAAAACATAGCTGAAGCAACTGAATTTTAAACCAATAATATATCTCTAGAAATTTTATCCGCTCGACTATAGTTCAATGGTTTTCATGCATTTAACTAATCAAGTAAATGTGAGAGTCTGAGATGTGACATATTGACATCTCAAAAGAACCACAAAGCTTCCATTTATACATAGCCTAAAGATATGAAAGAGTCAACTTTAAGCCTAGCCCCAAGAAATTTACCAATAAGAGCATGCCTTCAACAATGGCATCAGTGACCTATAGCACCCATTCCTTGTTTTTCTCAAAGACAATGTTGACCTTTGAAAAGAAGGCCAGCATTGCATCCAAACCATGACTCCAAAGTAGCCAGTGAGACAAAGGACTTGCTAGGCTCCCTAGCCCCAACCGCTGAACTAAGCAAAGATGGAGGAGGAGACGGAACAAGGGAAATGATTTTGTCTGAGTGTAAACCTGCCAGCACCACATCCTTGAAAGAACACGCAGAGCAGCTAGCATTCCAATGCCTAATGAACTGGTTAGGAGAGAAGAAATCCATGATACAGAGCAAAGCCACTCAGATTTGAGGGGCGCCCGCTTCCATTTCTTTAGGGCCAGAATAATAGTTGTCGGGGGTGGCCACCCAATGTATATAAAGATATAATAGTTTTAAATGTTTATATAAAAAAACTTTAAGCAATGTTTCTCTCTATTTCCAATTGAAGTAAATGTTTGGAAACAAACATTTGATAAAAGAAAATGCAAAGTCTACAAGGATGCTACCATGACAAAGAATATGAAGCAACAAAATCTCTAATGTCAATATATTAAATTTATAAATGATTTTCAAGCTTTCATGCTAGAACCAAGTCAATTTTTTATATACAGATGCACCTCATTTACTAATTATAATACAAAACATTTTTGTTGCCCGGATTATGATAGAGATTAAACCTATAAATCTAGGTTATATTTGTTCAAAGTGCCATGTTTTCACCACTTGATTAAACAAGCATACAAGTGATACTAACAAAGTATATTTTAGTCCTATAAACCATTATCTAGTGGCAACACAAAGCTTGACCTACATATGTGACTCTCAAGCAGGCAGGGATGCAGTCGCCGCCATTTCTTTTTTGAAAGGTCATACATGAAAATGACATAATGATTGTTTTTTAAAAGTAAATTTTACCACATAGAGCAACCATAAAAAAATAATTTAGATTTCCATGGCTAAAATATGAAATCATAATATAAGTCAGACTTGAATTTATGAAATACATGTATAACTCTTTCAAGTGGAAAAATTGTTTATTTTTAGGTTGTGTAGTTTATTTAGCTCACATACAAGTAGGAACTGCTACTCTATATTTTGAGAAATTAGAGAAGCTCTCTAGCTACAGTCTGGTATGACAAGTTGCAAGTTTGATTTTTGTTTACTAACCAAGGTAGTGGACAAGTATCACTTGATTCCTCAACAACATAAAACATAAGCCATGTGACATGACTAAATTTCTTGGGGGGCGAAAACTATGCAATTGGTATGTGTAAAGGCAAATTCCATAACCTTTCCCAACATCTTGCCTATCTCTGTCAAAATGGGTGCTTGGGAAAAGGGTATGGACATCCATCAACGTATAATGAAGGGGGGTTTTTGTTAGATATTATAGTTAGAAATGCTCCAGTAGACATGTATCCAAAATGTGGAAGCATAGACAAGGCAGAGAATTGTTTCACAAAATGCTTCAAAGAAATGAAGTCTCATGGATTGCCATGATTGCAGGTATGCACAAATTAGATTTTTTAAAAAGGCTTTACAACTTTTCAAGCAAATGCAAGTGGCAACTGTAAAGCCAAATTCCACAACTTTTTCCAGCATCCTACCTACCTATGCCAAAATGGGAGCTTTGGAACAGGGCATAGACATATATGAAAGGATAAACGAAGGTGGAATTTTTGTTAGATGTTATAGTTGCAACTGCCCTGGTAGATATGTAAGCAAAATGTGGAAGTAAATGTAACTGGCATTTGTAAAGACAAATTCCACAACTTCTACCAGTATCCTCCTTGCTTGTGTCAAAATGGGAAATTTGGAATAGGGTATGGACATCCATCAAAGCATAATGGATAGAGAACTTTTGTCAGATGTTGCTGTAGTTACAACTTTCTTAGTAGATGTGTATGCAAAATGTGGAAGCCTAGACAAGGCACAAGAATTGTTTGACATAATGCCTCAAAAAGATGTGGTCTATCTAAAGCAAGTGCCTCAGCAATCAGAGCCTGTAAAGTGAAAACCATGTACAAACAACAACTCTGTTTAACCAAGACATGTACCAGGCAATGTCTAAGACACAACATCATACACTCAACTAATGCTGAAACATTCGGAGGCATGGCAACATGACTATGACAAACAAGAATTAGACAAGCAAGAACAATCACAATTGGTGGACTAAGTCAACACCCAACCACATACTACCTACTAAAAGTAAGATGCAAACCATACAAGTATTTCAATACATATCATTTTCATGGTCCAAGAGACAAAGAATTAATAGTTAAGCACACACAAGAATTCAAATATACATCAATCACTACCATCTAGGAATGAAATACACATCAACTAGAAATCTTACTCCCAATCAAGAGGTCCATATAAATACAAAAATAAATTAGATCTTTCTCAAACACTTCATAGAAAATTCACTCACATTCTAGGAAAGAATAAGGAATTCAAACTATCATAGTTCTAACAACACAAACACCAAAACTAGCACATTCTCTACAATCTACTCCCTTATGCAACCCATTAGAGGCCCATCATGGACATGATAGAGAAGATCATTACATGGTACATGACCAGCAATTATAAAATTCTAGCATATCTACCATAATAATAAAAATATCACCAAAGTGGAAGAAATACCAATTCCAACAATAAGGCATTAAATGAGCTCAATTTGAATAATAAATCAAGTGTGACCATAAAAGTCACAAGATAATTAGATATCAAAATTTGGTGGATAGACTAATCATAAACAATAAAATAAATCAATGATGGCCCTTACAAACATTTAAAGGATTCATCAATAACTGAAAGAAAGTATCAAAATCCTAAAGGTACACTTTACATGCATAACATGACTAATTCTAGTCACAAGCAAGAGAGTAAAATGCTACACTGCACCTAGATTTCAACATCCATGGTGAGTCAGAGAACATGCTCAAGAAGCACCAAACAAGCTAGTCTTCTAAGACTCCAATCACATCACAAGCATTAGACCATTTTTAATTATATACACTACGCATAAATGAGGTTGTTAAGAAACTAAAGCTTCATCATATCACAACCACATCATTACATAAGAAGATCATTACAAGTTTTCTATGACATTGCCTAAGGAATCCAATAGAGTTTACTTTTATACACATGAATGGTACTTCACTCAAACATCACATTCAAGGGAATTACAATTACAATGAAATGATGCACATTGTTACTTACTAGAAATTATTAACCAAACCAAGATTAATCTAGGAAAAAATTAGGCCCACAAGCCAAAATAACTCAACACATGTCCACTCACTCATCAAGGAGTAATTAATACTTAACACCATAAAAGAATTCACCAATCATATAGGTAATCCATTAATGCAACATTTTGTTGCAAGTATGTGCTAACTGATGTTGTCATTGATGTCAACATGCTTGTGTTGTCATTGGTGTCAACTGTGTCTTCTGATATTGTTGATTGTTGCTTGATTGAGTTGTCATGTTAAAGTGATTTGAATTCCTTATAGAAGTTTTGACTATGTTGGTCTATTGCTCTTGTTGCTAAGTTTCCAAGTGCTTTTGAGAAAATTTGCTCTCCAGAGGAAACAGTGTGTTGCAGAGTATTCTGGCTTGCAGGATACTATCTGAGTTTTTGCTCCACATTTCTTTTGTGTTGAAGACTGGAGTGTGATATTTGGATATGTTTTAGATAAGTGTTTGAAAATACTAAATCTAGAATTTGGTGGTCCGGATTGCTGTTATGTTCACCAGTTTAAAGACTGTAATTAACAGAGTTTCTGGGTTGTGTAGAGATGTTTGGGAGAAAGTATTTTGCTTCACATTTCTTTGTAGAATGGTTTCAGGTAGTACAGTTCTGGACATATGTTTATAAGGTCCTTATCTATCTTCATTCCAAAGGATTTGTGATTTGATGCTCCAAAAAGCAAGTTATTGTGTAGCAGAGTTCGATAGTGTTGTTTGTGAGCAGACAGTGAACCTTCTTCAGGTGAAAGTTGTTGCGGATAATTTTGTTGGTTCTCAAGTGACTTAAGGCTATTCATGGATGTCTCCAGATTGTGTTGAAGGCTTGTGCTTGGTCCACACATTATGGTTGCACTCTTGGAAGCGTGTGCCTAAAGATCCTAGTGTTAACACCAGTTTTGGCCGACCTGGTTGTTTACACTCTTTGCAGATGTGCTTTGTGGATTGTGGAAGCATGTTGAAGCATGTGAAGATGTATTTAGGTCCGAACTAAGCTATGAAATGTTCTTATTTATCTCTTTGCTTCATAATATTGTAAATAGGTCCAGACCTAATTTGAATTGTGTATGTTTGTTAACCTTGGAGACTATTCAAAAGGTTGTAGAATGTGTTGCCAACCTTGATGTATGTTCCAAGGTTAATGATTGATATAAATGAGTGTAAAAGATTTGTGTGAAGGAGCGAAGATGCTAAGATGAAGATGTTTGTGTTACAAGTATGGGCCTAACTGGTGTTGTCATTGATGTCAACATACTCCTGTTGCATTGATGATAAGGATTAGATGAGTTGTATGCTGAGGATATTGAGAAAATTAGTCTTATCAAGAATAGAGAAGAATAGTGAAGATAGTAAGGTAAAGATCCCAGCTAAGATGAAGATTAGGGGATGTACATCAAAGGGTTTGTAGATATGTGTCTTGAGATGATCTAATAAAGATTTGAGAGGTCTGCATGAAGATCTGAAGAAGTTATGGCCACTTGAGTAAAACCAGTTTTAGCAGATGTTCAGAGGTGACAGAGTGACACAGATAGGTCCTGTGAGATCCGAAAATGTAATATCTTGTTCTATGGATTTGGTGGAGTGTTTAGGAAGTCAATATGAATCTACAACTCAATTGGTTCATGGTCTAAAGGTCCGCAAGCATCTATTCCAATATGACAGTGATGACAGACTATGTTCTTGAGGTTCCAAATGGAGAGAATGATTTCAGTAAGTAGAAGTAGTGTGGATGTTCTTGGTGATTCAAGCAAGCTTGTGGAGGTCTTTGGATTGTGTCCAGTTCATGTTAGTGGTCTGTATTGAAGACTGAGCTCGTAATTGAAGAATTACTTTCGGATGATGATGTTCTTCCCAAGTCTGGCTGACCAGATGAGTTACACAACCTGTGGATGATCTTGAAGATGTTCTGTGAAGCATGGTGTGTTCCTCAAAGAAGATTGAAGTCTCAGATCTGTGTAGCCAATAGTGTGTTGATCCACGTGAAGTCTTTTTGTAATTAGTCATGTTGTTTATGTATTTTCTCTGTAATGTATGCCGACTTGGATGATTATCCCAAAGTCAAATGTCTTTTATAAATAAGTTGTGAAGTCATTTCAAATGTATCTTGTGGAGATGAGTGTGTGGTAGAGAGGAGCAGAGAAAAAGGAAGAGCAGAAGTATTGGGCTTAAATGGAACTGACTTAAGCATGGTGAAGATGCTATTCTTCAGTTCAAGTAGGTAATATTTATCATTCTGTAGATAGTGTGTCTCTTGTAGGTAGTGAGCCTCTTGTGAGTAGTGTGCTTGGGCAATGAGCCCTAATTGGTATCTGCCATTTTGTTCTTCTTATTCTTTTAACAGAGAATACAATCTTGGGTTAGTCACCCATGGTTTTTCTCTTAACCAGGTTTTCCACGTTAAAATCTTGGTGCCATATGTGTTAATGTGTTTCTTCTCTTGAATTGTTGCATTATGTTTCCATGATTGATTTATTATTATGCTGCTGAATTACAAAGAGGATTTAAGTGATTAAAATGAAGAAAGTTTTGGGACAACTGATTCCCCCCCTCTCAGTTGTCTGTCCTGAATCTAACAATTGGTATCAGAGCTAAGTTCCTCTAAAAGAGCTTAACCTCTTGAGGAGATCCAGGATGTCATCCTACAAGAAGGATCATCTAAGGTTTGATGGAACCAATTTTGCTCTTTGGAAAAGTCGCATGGAATGTCAGTTGCAATGTATGGGAATGCAATATTGGATCATGGCTTCAAAGAAGTATGTTCCTCTATAGAATGGTCCGAGTATTGTAAATGAAATCAGAGATGTTGAAAACAATCTTCGGGCTAAAGAAGCTCTACTAAGTGCCTTATCAGATTCAAAGATGACAAATGTTATTGATCTAAAAACTACATATGAGATTTGGCAAAAACTGGAACTTCTGCATGAAGGAGACAAGTATGTTAAATGTGCCAACCTACAAAATCTGAAACGAAAATTTGAGAACCTGAAGATGAGAGAAGATGAAAATGTCACTACATTTATGCCGAGAGTAAATAAGCATGTTTGTGGCATTAGATGTGTTGGTGGAATCTTGGATGAAGATGAGATTGTTGCCAAAGTTCTCAGATCCCTTCCGGATTCTTACAAGTACAAGGTTGCTGCTATTGAAGAATTCAAATCTTTTTCAAATATCACAAGAGATCAATTGATTGGTAAATTAGCTGCATTTGAATTGGTCAAGTTTGGAGATGCACCCCCCAAGACTGAATCTGCTTTCAAAGCTAGTGCCTCTGTAAAAGGAAAACAAAGGTTTGATCCAGGAGAGAACTCTTCAAACAAACTATCATGGTATGAAAAAACAAGAAAAGATATGGAAGAAGATGAAGCAGAAGCTGCTCAACTTGAAGCCCTTATTGCAAAAAGACTGCCAAGAGGATCCGATAAGTATGAAGGAAAATTGCCCTTCAAATGTTTTAACTGCAATAAGATTGGTCATTTTGCCTCAAGGTGTCTGAAAATATTTTCAAGAGAAAATCCAAACAGATCAAGATTCCAAAAGAAATGTTACTATGTTCATGAAGATGATGATGATGGAGTAACAGATGATGAATCAGAGACAAGAAACAAATCTAGAAGTGACTGGGTGTTTATTGCCATCAAGGAAGAAGATCCAATGCCCTCTGAATCTGTGAATCATAAATTGGTAGAAAGAGCTCTGGCTGCCCAAGTTGAAGAAAAGGATGATTGGGTCATTGATAGTGGATGCTCCCACCATATGATAGGTGACAAAAATAAGTTCATAGATTTGGAAAGATATGAAAGAGGAGTGGTAAAATTTGATGATAATTCTACTGGCAGAATCAGAGGTAGAGGAACCATTTCCTTTGATGGAAAGAACAAAACCAGTAATGTACTGTATGTTGAAGGTCTGAAGCACAGTATTCTCAGTGTTGGATAGTTGGTGGACAAAGGCTATGATCTTTGATTCAAAAATAGAAAATGCAAGATCTTTGAAAGTTCTGGAACAGAGATTGCATTCGGTACTCAAACAAAAGGTAATATCTTCCACTTGGTTGGTACTGGTAAAAGTTGTTTATTTGTTCAAATTGATCAGAGTTGGTTGTAGCATAGGAGAATGTGTCATGTGAATTTTGATAATATCATCAAGATAAGCAACACTCAAGTTGTAAGAGATCTTCCAAGACTTGTGAAACCTACTAATAGTTTGTGCAAAGAATGTCAGTTGGGTAAGCAAAGCAGGGTCACATTCAAAAGTAAGGAACAATCTTCTACCAGATTATTGGACTTAGTTCATATTGATCTATGTGGTCCGACAAGAATTAGGAGTGTGCAAGGTGATAGATACTTCATGTTATTAATTAATGACCACTCCCAGATGATGTGGGTGACTTTTCTGAAAGAGAAATCTAAGGTTCTTGAGAAATTCAAAATATTCAAGACTATGGTAGAGAATGAAACTGGATTGAACATAAAATGTCTGAGGTCTAATAGAGGTGGAGAATTCACATCCGGTGAGTTCATAGAATTCTATGAGAAACATGGGATAAAAAGGTAGTTGTCTGCTCTAAGGACTCCACAGCAAAATGGAGTAGTGGAGAGAAAGAACTGAACCATCCAGGAAGCATCTAGAACCATGATGATGGAAGCAAATGTTCGTCAGATCTACTAGAGAGAAGCTGTAAGCAATGTAGTCTATACTCTTAATCGAGTACAAATTAGAAGCAATACTGGTAAGACCCCTTATGAACTCTAGTTTGCCATCACTTCCACTGTGAAGTATTTTAGAGTCTTTGGTAGCAAATGTTACATTAAAAGAGATGAAGATCTAGGGAAATTTGATGCTAGAAGTGATGAAAGAATATTCTTTGGTTATTCTACTCAAAGAAAAGCATACCGGTGTTATAACAAGAGATTGAGAAAGATTATAGAAAGTACAAATGTGAAGGTTGATGAAGGTATTGAAAAACTCTCAAGGTTTTATGAATATGATGAAGATGATCAGAATGATGTTCTGGTCCAAGAAGTCCAAGCCCCTTCTAAAATTTAGATCCAGACTGATCTGGTGAATCAGGAAGAAGAGATAAGTTTGAATGAACCTGTTTAAGAAATAGAAGTGCAAGAAATTCTCAAAATTCCCAGGTATGTAAGACTGAATCACTCTGAAGATTAGATCATAGGTGATAAAAGCAAAGGTGTTCAAACAAGAAGAAAGATTGCTCAAGACTCAGAAGAGTATTTTTTGATTTCAAAGATTGAACCAAAGTCAGTGAATGAAGCATGCAATGATGAAAGCTGGACTAAAGCAATGGAGGAAGAGCTGGTGCAAATTGAAAAAAATCACACTTGGGATCTTGTTCCTAGACCTAGAAACAAGAATGTGATTGGAACCAAATGGGTCTTCCGGAATAAACTGAATGAAGATGGTGAAGTAGTCAGAAACAAAGCTAGATTGGTCTGCAAGGGTTACTCTCAAGTAGAAGGAGTTGATTTTGAAGAAACTTTTGATTCGGTGGCAAGAATTTAAGTAGTCAGATTATTTCTTGCCTTTGCTACCTTCAAGGACTTCAAAGTATATCAGATGGATGTCAAGTCTACCTTCCTGAATGGTGACTTGGAAGAAGAAGTATACATTGAGCAACTGGATGGATTCCAATTGTCTAATCATGGTGATATGGTCTGCAAATTGAAGAAAACATTGTATGGACTCAAACAAGCCCCAAGAGCCTGGTATGAAAGACTGGATAAGCATCTTTTGAAGATTGGTTTCAACAAAGGTACTACTGACAGTAACTTGTACTTCAAAATTGATCATGAAAATATCTTAATTGTTAAAGTGTTTGTTGATGATATCATTTTTGGAGGAAGAGATAGTATGTGCAAAACTTTTGCAAATCAAATGAAAAGTGAATTTGAGATTTCCATGTTTGGGGAAATAAATTTCTTCTTGGGTCTACAAATCATTCAAACAAAGAAAAGAATCTTCATTTCATAGACCAAATATGTGAAAGAATTGTTGAAGAAATTTGGGATGGAAGACTCAAAACCAATGAGTACTCCCATCGCAACCGGATGTAAATTGAGCAAAGATGATGACTCTCCTAAGATTGATCAGAAAACGTATAGGTCAATGATTGGAGGATTATTGTATCTCACTCAAACTAGACCTGACATTATGAATGTTGTTGGTCTTGTTGCTAGATTCCAAGCTGATCCTAGAGAATCTCATGTCATGGAAATCAAGAGGATTATTAGATATCTAAAAGGAATAGTTGAGTATGGTTTATGGTATCCTAAAGATCATGATTTCTCTCTTCATACATATACTGATGCGGATTGGGCAGGAGATGTGGATGACCGAAAGAGTACCAGTGGTGGAGCATTCTTTCTAGGGAAAAGATTGGTTTCTTGGTTGAGCAAGAAACAAGAGGCAATATCTCTGTCCACTGCAGAAGTAGAATATATTGCAGCAACAGGTAGTTGTACTCAAGTATTGTGGATGAAGCAAATGTTAAGAGACATCAGAGTGGAGTATGAGGAACCTATCACAATCTTCTGTGATAATTCAAGTGCAATAAATATATCAAAAAATCCAGTGTTGCATTCAAAGACAAAACATATATCCATCAAGTTTCACTTTTTGAGAGAGCAAATGAATAAGAATGAAGTCAGATTGGAGTTTGTACCTTCCAAGGATCAGGTTGCAGATATTTTTAATAAACCTCTACCTAAGGACTCTTTTGAGTACCTCAGGGAGAAGTTAGGGGTTATTACCCCTCCGGTTCTGAATTAAGGTGTACTGATGTGCATCAATCTGGTGGATCTCATAGTCATATCTTGTGTTCCGGATTGATGTTGGGAAGCTTCTACTCAGGGGGAGCAACTGGTATGATTCTGAAGTGATGCAAGTATGTGCCCTTTGCCATTGATGTCAAAGGGGGAGAGAAGACATGTGAAAAACAAAAAGTGGTTGCTGATCAAAGGGGGAGCAGTAAAGGAAGAGAAGACATGTGAATGGTTGTTGTTGATAGGGGGAGTTATGTTAGTGAGGAGAAGTTCTTGTCTTGATGGTTAAAATAGTTTTTCACATCATATGTTGCCATCAATGACAAAGGGGGAAATTGTTGCAAGTATGGGCATTACTGGTGTTGTCATTGATGTCAACATACTCTTGTTGTATTGATGATAAGGATTGGATGAGTTGTATGCTGAGGATATTGAGAAAATTAGTCCTATCAGGAATAGAGAAGAACCGTGAAGACAGTAAGGTAAAGATCCCAGCTAAGATGAAGATCAGAGGATGTGCATCAAAGGGTTTGCAGATATGTGTCTTAAGATGATCCAATAAAGATTTGTGAGGTCCACATGAAGATCTGAAGAAGTTATGGCCACTTGAGTAAAACTGGTTCTGGCAAATGTTCAAAGGTGACAGAGTGACACAAATAGGTCCGGTGAGATCCAGAAATGCAATATCTTATTCTACGGATTTGATGGAGTGTTTAGGAAGTCACTATGAATCTACATCTCAATTGGTTCGTGGTCTGGAGGTCCACAAGCATCTATTCCAATATGACAGTGATGACAGACTATGTTCTTGAGGTTCCGGATGAAGGAGAGAATGATTTCAGTAAGCAGAAGTAGTGTGGATGTTCTTGGTGATTCAGGCAAGCTTGTGGAGGTCTTTGGATTGTGTCCAGTTCATGTCGGTGGTCCGCATTGAATACTGAGCTCGTAATTGAAGAATTACTTCCGGATGATGATGTTCTTCCTAAGTTTGGCCAACCGGATGAGTTACACATCCTATGGATGATCTTGAAGATGTTATGTGAAGCATGGCATGTTCCTCAAAGAAGATTGAAGTCTCAGATCTGTGTAGCCAATAGTGTGTTGATCCGCGTGAAGTCTTTTGTAATTAGTCATGTTGTATTTATGTATTTTCTTTGTAATGTATGCCGACTTGGATGATTATCCCAAAAGTCAAATGTCTTGTATAAATAAGAAGTTGTGAAGTCATTTCAAATGTATCTTGTGGAGATGAGTGTGTGGTAGAGAGGAGCAGAGCGAAAGGTAGAGCAGAAGTATTGGGCTTAAATGGAACTGACTCAAGCATGATGAAGATGCTATTCTTCAGTTCAAGTAGGTAATATTTATCATTCTGTAGACAGTGTGTCTCCTATAGGCAGTGGGCCTCTTGTGAGCAGTGTGCTCAGGCAGTGAGCCCTAATTGGCATGTACTATTTATTCTTTTTATTCTTTTAATAGAGAATACAATCTTGGGTTAGTCACCCCATGGTTTTTCCCTTAACCACATTTTCCACGTTAAAATCTTGGTGTCATATGTGTTAATGTGTTTCTGCTCTTGAATTGTTGCATTATGTTTTCGTGATTGATTTATTATTATGCTGCTGAATTACAAAGAGGATTTAAGTGATTAATAGGAAGAAAGTTTTGGGACAACTGATTCACCCCCCTTCTCAATTGTCTGTCCTGAATCTAACAATTTGTGTTGTGAGGCAACGAAGGTGATATGTATTGTGCTTCATTGAAACTGAACTCAGGCATGTGGTAGATGCTATCATATCTGTTCATGGAAATGAGCCACCTCTTTTGGTAGTGAGCCATTTTGGTAGTGAGCCACCCCTTTTGGCAGTGAGCATATTGTAGTGAGCATTCTTTTGGGTAGTGAGCCTTGAGCAGTGAGCCCTTTGGCAATGAGCCTCTTTATAATTTGGTATTGATACTACTTTATATTGTGAGGTAATCCTCACCATGGTTTTTCTCTTTTAGGGTTTTCCACGTAAAATTTTAGTGTGTCTCTTGTGCATAGGAGGAGATAAGAAATCCATGACACAAAGCAAAGCCACTCGGATTTGAGGGGCGCCCGCTTCCGTTTCTTTAGGGCGAGAATAATAGTTGCCGGGGGTGGCCACCCAACGTATATAAAGATATAATAGTTTTAAATGTTTCTCTATATCAAAAAAAACTCAAGCAATGTTTCTCTCCATTCCCAATTGAAGTGAATGTTTGGCAACAAACATTTGATAAAAGCAAATGCAAAGTCTACAAGACTACAACCATGACAAAGAATATGAAGTAGCAAAATCTCTAATGTCAATATATTATATTGATAAATGATTTTCAAGCTTTCATGCTAGAACCAAGTCAAATTTTTATATAGAAATGCACCTCATTTACTAAATATAATACAAAATATTTTTGTTGCCCAAATTATGACAAAGATTAAACCTATAAATCTAGGTTATCTTTGTTCAAAGTTCCATGTTTTCACCACTTGATTAAACAAGCATACAAGTGATACTAAGAAAGTATATTTTAGTTCTGTCAACCATTAACCAGTGGCAACACAAAGCTTGACCTAAATATGTGACTGTCAAGCAGGTTGGGAGGCAGTCACCACCATTTCTTTTCTAAAAGATCATACATGAAAATGATATAAGGATAGTTTTTGTAAAAGTAAATTTTACCATATAGAGCAATAAAAAAATAATTTAGATTTCCATGGCTAAAATATGAAATCATAATATAACTCAGTATTAGAATTTCTGAAATACATGTATAACTCTTTCAAGTGGAAAAATTGTTTATTTCCAGGTTGTGTAGTCTATTTAGCTCACATACAAGTAGGAACTGCTACTCTATCTTTTGAGAAATTAGAGAAGCTCTCTAGCTACAGTCTGGTATAACAAGTTGCAAGTTTGATTTCTATTTACTAACCTAGGTAGTGGACAAGTATCACTTGATTCGCCAACATCATAAAACATAAGCCATGTGACGTGACTAAAATTTCTTTTGGGGGGGGGGACTATGCAATTGGTAGGTGTAAATCCAAATTCCATAACCTTTGTCAACATCCTCCCTGCCTTTGTCAAAATGGGTGCTTTGGAAATGGGTAATGGAAGGGGGTTTTTTGTTAGATATTATAGTTGGAAATGCTCTAGTAGACATGTATGCAAAATATGGAAGCATAGACAAGGCAGAGAATTGTTTCACAGAATGCTTCAAAGAAATGTGGTCTCATGGATTGCCATGATTGCAGGGTATGCACAAATTGGAATTTTTAAAAAGGCTTTACAAACTTTCAAGCAAATGCAAGTGGCAGTTGTAAAGCCAAATTCCACAACTTTTTCCAGCATCCTGCCTGCCTATGCCAAAATGGGAGCTTTGGAATAGGGCATGGACATATATCAAAGGATAAAGGAAGGTGGATTTTTTGTTAGATGTTATAGTTGCAACTGCCCTGGTAGACATGTAAGCAAAATGTGGAACCAAATGCAACTGGCAGCTGTAATGACAAATTACACAACTTTTACCAGCATCCTCCTTGCTTGTGTCAAAATGGGAACTTTGGAACAGGGTATGGAAATCCATCAAAGCATAATGGATAGAGAACTTTTGTCAGATGTTGCAGATGTTGTAGTTACAACTTTCTTGGTAGATGTGTATGCAAAATGTGGAAGCCTAGACAAGGCACAAGAATTGTTTGACATAATACCTCAAAGAGATGTGGTCTATCTAAGAAAGTGCCTTAGCAGTCAGAGCCTATAAAGTGAAAACCATGTAAAAACAACAACTCTGTTTAACCAAGATGTGTACCAAGCAGATATAAAACCGTACATAAAACCACCACTTTAAATTTTATTTCAGGAAATGAAGTGATGAAACTACATATGTTAGTTGCCAAGGCTACTTCCAAACTTGATTGTGAAACTAAATGTGATCAATTATTGAGATACAATGTATCTGTATGAGCTCACGCACAACCTCTCCACTGCCACGTCCTCAGTTGTGTGCACCAAATACACTGCATTTTTATGGCTCGCTAGTAGCTGGAGATCTTTGGATTTGACCTAATTTGGTGTTTAGATAAATAAGTTCTTAAATTAACCAGAGGGAAAAATTAATAAAAGCATATTACACATCACTCACATGAACTGAGACTTGAGTGCCATGCAGAATTCAAGCAATATATCAAAAACATGACAAGATAAACCTCTTAGGAAGTTAATCATGTTGCATCCAAACATCATAGAACCATATAAATAGCTTTGAACTTCAAGGCATCCATCGCCAATATAAAAAATTATATTAAGGCATAACACAGCTCAACATTACCAAATCCTGAAACCTAACACTAAGAACCTTTGGGCTCTTTTTGTTTGAGAATTTTATGTTTAAGAAATGCAACAAAATATGTGCTTCCCAAAACTCATTCTGATATTCCTTGGCTTGTGATGAGAGTTGTTTTTTTCTCTAACTTCAATTGGGTTTGTCTAACAGTTGGATTTTCTCTAATCTCAACTCAATTTGTTTCTTGTTTTCTTCTCGCATATTGTCAATAGTAATTCTAGATGTTTTTCGGCTTTCCATCTTTCCAATTGATTTTGGCATTGTGTGGCAATAAAATTCCCGACATAAACAAAAAGATAGAGATTTAAATAATAGTGTTTTTGAACATCAACATTAATCATTGCCAAGGAAGTGATAAACTGAAATTACTAAGAGAGGAAACTAGAGATGTTGAGCTCCATGTCTAGTCTCTTTTACAACTATTTTTCTGATAGATGATACTCCTATATTTTGGTCTGAAGTTATTTATTTTTCTCAAAGCCATTTGGATTTCCTCTGGATTGACATTGAAACCCTATGTCAGAAATGAGTAGGTATGTAGAGAGATGCTACATAGAGATGTCAACTGTTGGTGCCATTGATAGTCATGCTCCATTTCAACTTGTGAAATTGATTGATTAAAAAAACTAAAATATATTAGGTAAAGGGTTTTGCTTGAAGAGATTTTAACAATGTCTTTAAACTAGTGAGTATAAAGGAAATCTACAAGTAGTATGCCTATAAAACACCAAATTTTATGGGTGGAAACACTTTCAATTAGAACACAGTGTCAATCAAGTTAAAAATGGATGGAGTCTTGATGGTAATTTCTCAAACAATGATGCTTCCTTAGATGTTAAAAAATTGTGTTGAATAATGTATGAATTGAGGACTCTAGGATGAGATCCAATCGTCAAAGTAATTTGCATATACAGTCTATAGATTTTGTCATGGATAGCCTCAATTTTCTCATAGAGAGTGAGAAATGAGTGAGCATCTAGAGAGATGTCATACAGAGATGCATTTGTTGGTGAAATAATGTTTACTATTTATGCATGCTTGATTTTAAATTATACAATAATTTGATTAGAAATGAGTGGGATATAAGAGTGTAGGCTCATACCATATAACGTGTTATCAATGTCTACAATCCTATGAAGATGGCCACAACCTTATAAAATAAATGTATGGTGTGCATATAAACCAAATTTTGTAGTTGTACACTTTCAGTTATAATATAATGTCATTCAATCATTTGATTTTTATTTCAGAGGGTATCGACTAGACATTAAACTCCAAAGTGGGATCTCATGTTCTACATTATACATTTTGGATATCTTATGCCTATGGCTATTGACACCATAAAGATTAAGGGAGAAAAATTGAAGATAAGTATATTTACACTCTTAAAAATACTTGAAAACAAATGTTTCTATGATGGATAGTTTTTAGCATTGAACAAGAGGTTCTACAAAAATGTAGGGTTTTCAGAGAAAGAGTCAGAAGACCAGATTGAAGGCATTTTTTAGATCTTCCAAAATAGATGGACATCAATATGATGTATGATTAACTAGGAAATTTGACACAAATTTGGTGGATTGGTTGTAGTATTTTACATGAGGCTTTGCTTATTTTGTACAAACTTGAG
The DNA here is from genome assembly GCA_027924645.1 of Cunninghamia lanceolata. Classification (NCBI taxonomy): domain Eukaryota; kingdom Viridiplantae; phylum Streptophyta; class Pinopsida; order Cupressales; family Cupressaceae; genus Cunninghamia; species Cunninghamia lanceolata. The sequence goes on from BSBN01000828.1 coordinate 1,204,462, forward strand.
AAAGTGTTAGAAGATCAGATTGAAGCCATTTTATTTTAACTTCAAAAATATATGGACCTAGTGAAAGCCAAAGGTTAACTAGGAAAGCTGTCATAAATCTGGGTGCAATATGTTGGTAAATTCACTTCTTTTCATTAGAAATCACAGAGTATTTAGTTAGAGCATGTTGAATAGAAGGGCAAACTTTTGCACTACATTAATGTTTGTACATAAAACAAACATGATGAATATTTGCTGCACTATAACACCATGTTCTTTTATTAGCAAGATACGTGGTAAGTGTATGCAATGCATTAAATTTGAAGTTAGGAGAGGGGCATAGGTTATAGAGGGAATTTTGTGTTCTGTTGTAAGCTTTAAAACATAAAATGATAAATTGATAATGATAGAGATATTGCCTTGATGATCTTGCAAATGTTATCTTAAAAGCATGTTACTCATGCGTAGCTGTACACATAATATTGCACAAAGAAATGCTATCAAACTTCACAAGTTTGCAGAATATGTGATTAATATTGCCATCAAACTCTATGAACATAAATCACATATTGGGGTACAAGTGTCTATTGATGGTTTATTATTACGAAAAGCTTATTTCTAACTAGGTTTTGGCTTACAAGTGTATTGTCTTTGAGGCTAATGCCAATCATGCATTTTTTTCTCCAATCTTGTATGAGAATTATCACCATATTATGTGAGATATATTGCCTTGATAATCTTGCAAATTTATCTTAAGAGGATGTTTTTGATTAAGATAAGCAGCTTATAGAGGCTGAACCCTTTACACCCAGACCCAAGGGTAGAAAAAGTAGGGCACAATAGAACATATAGCAGCCAAGCTGAAAGAAACCAACAGCCCAAAAGCCAACTCAAACAGTGCATCGGACACACACTGACAGCAGAAAAACCAAACAGGGGATCTAAACAACAACAGATCCTGAACAAGCAAACCTAACACCCTTAGCCCTAGGGTGTTGCTCTACAATAGATTTGGGGAGCCCTTTCTTTCTATGCTGAACCACAGTCCAAGAAACCTCTGAGTCAAAGTCCTCAAAATGAGGCGAGAGGGGAGATCCTCCCGAGTAGTAGCAACCAAGGAAAGCACAAACAAAGAGGTCAAACCAGAAGCAGGCATGACTGAAAGAGTGACCAAAGTAGAGGAAAAAGTAGCCTGGCCTGAAGACCCTGTGCGCAGAACTGACAAGTCTGAACTAGGCAAAACTGAAGGAAGAAAAATAGCTGAAGCAATAGTGATCCGGCACGGAGCAGAGGGAGCCAACATGGGAGCTAAAAGATGATCAGAAGAATCCATCAAAGTCAATGGGTTTGCAATAGCCACCACCACCCCCTTAGGAACAATCTTAAGAGGGAGCTCATCCTCCTGAGAGGAATCATCCCCAATGGACAAATCAACCTCCTAGGAAGCACTAATAGTCAAGTGATCCAAAAGAGCATCCTTCCACCAAGTTGTAGCACCTTTGCAGTGCGATAGAGGACAACCAGAAGCCACATGAACAATAGCAAAACAATGTCGACATCTGAAGGGGATACCCTAATAGTCCAATAGTTGTTTCCAAGGCCATTCCCCTACCATCAAAACATCTCCAAAAAGGGTTTTGGGGATGTCAATATCTACCAAAATTCGGGCAACCGTGGAGTGCCCCATGAAGGAGGTAGTAGAATCTACCTTCAAAAAATGACTGATGGCGTTGTCAATGCCCTCATAGCAAGAATCCTCCCAAAATTGGAGGGGGAGGTTCAAGAGACACACCCAAATCGGCTTGATATTAAGCAGCTCGGTAAGGGGATTGAAAGAAAGAGTCCAGGTTTTAATGGAAAGGGAGTGTTCCCCCCACATCCAAACCCTACTATTAAGCACTAAATCTCACTGCTTGGAAGAAGCAAAAGTCACGATGAAGAATCCACGTGCACAGGGAAAAAGCTCAATCTTACCAGTAACAAATGACTTCCATGACTCCATGACCCAATTGTGAAGATCAGGTAGAGAAGGCCATAATCCAATGAATCTGCATATCACTTCTCTATTGCGGTAAAACTCTTCATTTTATGTGACCTCAGGGCCACACACCACAACAGGAGAAGAAGGGCACAAGGGATTAGACGGAACCCCCTAGGATGAATGATGAGCACCCGAACTAGTCACTGTCGCAAATGTCCACCGAGGGCCACCAGGAGCACGTTGCCCATGAACAGACACACTAGTCCCTGTCTCACCGTACACACAGTTTGCACCAATATTTGCATTCTCAGAAGGAACCATAGAGGGAACACCAACTTCCGCCTATACACTATTCACATCTTTTTTCACTGCATTCTTTGGAGCCCCATCCCGTCCAGCAGGAACGCCAGCAGCATGCGCACCTCCTGAGCAAAGGATGAGACAACCACACCATTCTCTATAGCAGCACTCAGGCCAGCGAACACAGGGGCAACGGTCGGGTTCAAAGTCGCACTCTCGTCTATTTCAAAATGAGAAATTATCTTAAGAGTATGTTACTTGTGTATCAATTTTAAGATTATCTGTGTGCATAATACTGCACAAAGGAATGCTACCAAACTTCTTCAATATGCAGCATATGTGATTACATTTTCACCAAAACCAATGAACTCAAATCACATGTTAAGGAACAAGTGTATTGGATGGTGTATTGTTACCAAAAGCTTGTTTATAACCACGCTTTGGGGTACAAGTGTATTGTCCTGAGGTTAATGCCAATCATGAATTTGTTTTCCTCTGATCTTGTCTAAGATTGCTAGCATATTATGTTAAAAAGGTTCGAGCATGCCTATTTCTTTCCAGATTTTGATTCTTAAGTGAGATGCATTACAATATCTCAGTGATGTAGATGTTTAGCAATTCTTATTTCTATTTGGATCAGTAAAATAAGCTAATAATGGAAGTTATTATATGTTGGGAATGATTGGTCTCTTAGTGAATGAAAACCATTAGCTAACGACTTTGGGAGTTTCATTGGAATCAATAAAATTCACTCATGAATTCTCTAAAACTTCATATTGAGATTCTAACTAATTTTCTTAAGTCCTGTGACATTCTAGTTTTCGTAAGGAGTATGTGTGCATTAGAAATTTATATTGACCGCATGTTTCAGAAGCTTTTAGATGTGAATAAACTCGGAGCTAAGGTATTCTTTTATTATGCTACATGTGTGTAGTTTAGGAGATGGGTCATTGGGTTTATGATCTAATATGATGTCAGAAGATTACATGATTGAAATTTATAAAAATAACCTTTTCGCCAGGGACTGGAGACTATACATCTGAACGACAGTTACGCATGGGTGGCCCATTACTAAATAGCAACATTACAACTATGGTGCTTGAAAGGTTAAAAGCTTGTCTCTAATATTTAGAGATGCACTTGGATAATTTGTTTGATTATAAACTTCAGTTTTGATATTTGTTAAAAAAGAAAATGGGATGTTTAGGTATGGATGTGACAAGATTCTTTCACGTGCAAGTAGGCAAAGGTTGGAGGATCAACAATCGTAGGCTGATTTATAATGATTTAGTGTAGCCCATTCTATGGGCAGCGTCGTCCCCAACTACAATATGGTTCAAAGCTGTTGCGTGAGAGTGATTTTCTTCTCTTGGGAATAGCTACCATTGAAGAAGCCCAGACACTTTTATACTAGCTAGAAAATGATGCTGGATTTATCAAGACAGGTCTCTGTGGGCTGAGCATGGGCAAAGAGGATTTCATGGTCTTAATTGATAGTTTAATTTCTATTGTGAATTGGATGGAATATAATCAGTATGAACTAAAGTTAATTGAAATATGATTATATGCTAATGATTATGACAATTCGCAGCTATAAAGCATGTGATTTACTTCAATTATTACAATTGAATGGTATAATTTTGATTATATTACTGGACTGTATACACTATGGATATATTAATGTTTGTAATAAGTGTGCATGTGTAATCACCAATAGGAGAATGTAAGAATCATCAAGAACCTAATTTTAACCTGCTTCACATTGTGAAGCAATGTGCTTTAACCATGTATTCTCATGAGACAAATGTCATAGCCTAATGTGGACTAAAACCCCCTTAAGTGTGAACTACATTATTTTAAGTGTTTAAATTTTATTTTGGGAGCCCTAGTTCATGTGATAGTGCTTAGCTGTATTTCATGTGTCATAATGTGTGGGTAAGAGTGCAATGTATAGAAATTTTAAGGTCATTTTTCATTAGTATAAAAAGGTGGAATTTAGTATTGAAATGCTTTTTTTTACTTTGGACCCCAACCTAAGTATCTATGGGTAGGGTACTTAAAGAATTGTGTAGGATGTGTTTTAGGGGCATGGATAGGTACTTTAAGGGATCTTAAAAAGAGCTCCCATTTATAAAGGCATGGATGTTTGGCTCAAAACACCAAGTCAATTTATGATTTTTCAAATGTGTAGATTGAGGAAGTGAATATCATGCCTTTGCAAGGAGACCCATGTGAATTCACATGAGTAACTAGTCTTGTCCATTTAAAATCCATGCAAACTCACATAAGTGGCCATATCCATTTGAGACCCATCTGAATTTATATGAGTGGTCATGTCCATTTTGTGTGATGTGAGGAAGGTGATAGTAGGTGTTAGAGAGGTGCCATGTGTCTTCCTCACATTGAATAGAGAAGAGTGACATGACACTCCTATAAAAGCTCTCATTTTGAGCTTTTATAAGTTATTCTTCATACATGATGGGAGAGGATTCTTGGGAGAACAATTTAATCTTGGGAGTTGGAAGAATGGAAGCAAGCTTGGAGGATTTCATTTCTAGGAAGCCTCTATGGAGAGATAAGTCTTCTCTCTTGTTATTTTCTATTTTTGTTTTATGCTTGGATTTGAAATAGAAAATAGTCTTAAAATTGAGATTATTTTTTGTTGAACTAAGTAGGTATGCTTATGTGAGTCGAATACCTGTTATTCTTGTTCATCCTATTGTTGTGCTTCCATTTGTTTGATTTTGATTGGGTTCTAGTTAATTCGCAACACAGCAAACTTGACAGCATCTGAACCAGCCGGGGTTGACGCCCTAGGGACGTTTGCAGTGGTCGCAGCTGCAGCAGTGGGTACGGCACTCCTCCAGCACCGCAGACTTGCCATCGTACATGAGCTGCGGCCTCTTCATTGAGTCTCTGTGCATTTAACAGGAGTCCTTTGCAAGTACAACATTTAATATAAATGCTATACTTGTATCAACTGTTCTTGCCGTCTCATCTTGTATCTTAGTATATTTATATTTTAAAAAATATATCTACAGTTGGTTTTTGGTTTTTATTTTTTTATTTTTTATAAATTAGTGGCAGTTAGAATGCAAGCGTTTCATTTCTCATTCTATTTCTTATTTTTGACATTTATAAATTACTCGCAGCTACAATATTTACATTTTGGTTTAAAATAGTAAAAGCATCTTTGAGTGTGGGGTTAGGTTTAGTGGTATATTTATTGTGGCGTTTGATTATGATCCTCTATCTTAATTATCTCATGCATATAAATCTTATTTTTTTGTTTTTTTAGATTGGGATCTTATAAAATTACATGGAGTTGTGATTGTAGAACGCTTCTCGGTGTAAAAATGCATGTAAGTAAATAATTAAATTGTTTATTTTAAATGGTTTCTTTTTTCCTAAATAAAAATAGAAATGTATATATGTCAAAGGGTCCTTGGTCTATGAGTGAAGTTGAAAGGTTTTAAGTGAGCCCACTAGGGATCAAGTCTTGTTGAGTGCAAAGCTCTTGACACAAGTTTTGTTTTTTAGTTCAAGAGCTATTTTCTATTGTCTTCAAGATTCTATTGTTTTCACTGTGCCCTATTTGTTGCTTTGTTTTTTAGTTGAAGAGTTATTTTCTATTGTCTTCAGGATTCTAGGATTCTATTGTTTTCACTGCACCCTATTTGTTTGTATTGGTTGGCGTGCATATGAAATTTGCTTAATTTCCTAAGGCTTATTTTTCCTCCACATTTTTTTATACATGGAAAATAGGGAAAAGTGGATTTTTGATTGGTTGTTAGTTCTTTTTCTTATTGAGAACTATTTTTGAGTAGTCTAAATTGTAGAAAAAACTTCATCCAATAAAAAAAAGAGCAAACAAATTATTAAATTGGTTTTTAATGTTTTGTTTGTTGGTTACAAGTAGGACAACATGTTTGTTACAAGGAGAATTGCATTTGGATGTGGCATACTAGAAACACTTCGCATGCCTTGTCTATGCTTCCACATTTTGCTTACATGCATACCAGGGCAGGTGCAATGATAACATCTAATAAAAATCCCCCACTAGGGCAATTTATAATTCTATACTCTTAACTTTCCTCATCATGTTTTACATGCCAGCAGAAGCTTATTTTCCTCTAAGTAGTGTTGGCATTGATGATGCTTCAATCTTTAATGTCGAAATATATGGTGTAGTGGGCAATGGAGTACAAGATAGCACTAAGGTCCTAAATCATCAATTATTCCTTGATTGCTCTTAGTTTTAGAGTTATCCTCAATAGTGTTCACTCTTTTATTTTTCTTGTGGGATTCTTGAATTTAAGTTGTGTTCCAACTTTGAACTTTAATAGTTCGTTAAATATCATTAGCCCTTGAGAAATATTGTGAAGCAAATGTATGTGGGTTTTGTAGGCAGTTGCAAATGCATGAACTGTAGCTTGTAAAGCTTCATCTACAACTTTGGAGGTGTCGAGAAGTAAGACATTTTTAATAAACAAATTAGTTTTGCAAGGATCTTGTGTACCAGGCTTATCTTTTCTTGTAAGTATTGATTGACAATATCTGTTTTCTTAGGTTTTAGGGAATGAGAGTGGGGATGATTTGTAGAGTTGACTTTTTTTAATGTGCATGAAGAACTTGTATATAGAAGTTATACACAAGTTTTTGTCAGCTTGGATTTGCCTTCAATTTTGCAACTGCAAACAAGATACTGAGTTATAAAATATTTATTATATAAGATTCTATTTGTTTTAGTGTCAAATTCAACAAGTTATGTTAGCTATCAAATATTGCACCTCAGTTTTATATTTTTAGTTCCTCAAAAATTTTATCAGTTTTATTTTGTCCCTTGAATACAATGCTTAGTATAGTAATTGGGTAGCATCCATTTTTAAAATGTGATAAATGTTTATTGTTTTGATAGTCATTTTTTTGGGCTACCATCACAAATGGGTTTATCTTTTACCCTTGTTTTTAAATTTTCTAATATTTTTCCTTGAGAAAGCTAATCATTGAAGAAAATACTCTTGCAGAGTATTTCTGAGAAAAGTTTCAATTTCTTATCTATATTTTAGTAATCCCACAACCTCAATTACATATTAATATATAATTTTCTTATACTCAAGTTTATCATGGCACTGCAACCCTTTAAAGTTTAGACTTCAATTAAGTCAAATTCCTATATTTTGTAGGTGGAAGGAACTATAGTTGCACCTCCAGACCCAACAAATTGGAACAATCAATTAACATGGTTTCTATTTCAACTTAGTTTCGCTAAAAATGGTACTTTTAATAGACAAGGAAAAGTATGGTGGCTTGAATGCCAGACAAACAATATTCATGTAAATAAATAAAGTGCTCTAAAAGGCATTGGTGGATATACAACAACATAATCTCAAATAACCTTGAAATATTTAAGTTTCAAAGAATCTTTTGTTGTAAATTATCTTTGGAGTGCTTCAAATATTTTAATAATTGTTGGGTTTTACACCAATTGATTCCTTGTACACTGGCCTACCAGTGGCAAATTGTAACTTGATACTAAAAGACCAATGGTAAATTTCTACATCTATTTACCATCTGTACTAGTAGTAGAGTGTAATTTATGTTATGGGTTTTTGAGAAAAAGAAATTTTACATAAATGTGCAGGCCATTCATTTGAATGACTGCAGTCAGTTGGTAATAAGTGAAGCATCAATTGTGAACAACCCTCTCTTTCATATGACTTTTCATGACTACCACACAAGTAGGATCATGACCACGCCATACATAATCACGCACCATATAACACTATAATGTTTATAGCATTTCAAGGTTAATGGTATGAACACATTACCATTCAAATCATGGTACATGCCATGAAAATTTCATGTTGCCTTCTCAATTATGTGAGCTCTCTCAGAGTGGTTAACGAATCCTTTTTATCATAACATGAATCTCTATTTTAGCTATACAATCATTCATAATTGCATGGAGCGAGAGCAATTTTATGGCAACTACAAGTTTCTAGGTCAAAAGGTTTTTTCTTTGTTGAGAGGGTGGTTGTCAACAACATAATCAATAATTTTACACATAAATTCTTCAATGTGTAGGTATCAGAGTCATGGTTGGTACCTGGAAAAAAAACCCCTTGCACTATGGTTTGATTTCAATGTCCATGTTTTGACAGACAGAGGATGTTGGCAAATGTCCTGGATTTAGCTTTAAAATATTTGGTAAGTGCAAAAAATAGTTTGGAGGGTTTTAGCTTCAAACTTGCTAATTGTATTTTCTTGGAAGATATTTATCTTAATTTTTCATAGCAGATTATCTTTTTTTGTAATGTTAGATCCACTTTTAAACAATAAATTAAATTCTAAATAGGAATAATCACCCATAAAAGCAATCAGAGATGCTATTTTTTTCTAAAGAATATCCAACAACAAGCCAAAGAACATAGCTCTTGATATGCAATTAGAACTTAGTCCTTTACATCTAATAAGGCTTTATAAGCTCATTACAAAAGCATTAAAATAAACATCATCTGATGGAATACCATAGTAAATATCTTTGAACTGGTGAAGAGAGAGAAAACATCATCAGAGTGATATTATGCTCTACCACAAAGCAATATGCTTCCCCAGCCTTACTCACATACTAGAGAAGCTTGACCCTTCTTGAAAGATCTATAAAACTAAAGCTGACATGCATGAAGGAATCTGGTATAGCATGTATCACTAATAATCTAGCAAACTTATATGTATGCGTACATATATCTAATGCACATGTCCTTAGAAACATGATATGGCAAAGAATAATAATTCAAACAAAGTCCTATACCTAAATTTGATTTCTAAGATTTGGCCAAAGAATCTTTGAATATGCTATATATATGACATATTAGTTGTAGGATAGAAAATTAACCTACTATTCTTTGAATGTCTATATTTAGCACTCGTCCACTCTCTTAGGGATTCTATAAACAATACTAGTCTAGATATTTAAAAAAATCAGCATATGGTTGGAATAGATGGATACATATCAATCCACAACATTTATAAGTTTAGTCCATATAAGACAACTGACAAGTCAAATGCCTCCAACAATACCATGCAATGACTATTGAAGCAGACAAAGATGTCCTAATCATCACATACTAAAATTTTAATAATCAAATCCAATGGAAAAGTCTTTCGACTAATATTAGTGATAATTGAATTCAATAATGTGTTATAAAAAAAAATATAGAAAAGAATAACAATATGTTCTATATCTTGTTATTGGATAATAAGTACATTAAGAGGACAACAATTTTATGCTAGAGTCCTTAAGATTCATCATTCTTGGAACCTTAATCAACAACCTTTAGGTTGTCCAACTGAGATTTTCATTCCAACATTACCTTTGCTACCTAATGCTTTTATCCTAAGTGTTTTCAGTTACTAGGTTAGAAGGATAAATTCATTTGCTGACATGGTCTTCATTTTAAGAAGGATCGACTAGTGTCGACATTCATTTCAAACTTAACTTAGGTTATACCACTTTCATTCATAAAAGAAGCATGATAATATTAACCAAAGGAATAGTTTCTATATTTTCTTTTCAACAAATAGAAATGCTCTCAATATTGATGTAGACTTATCATTGACATTAGCCATAATCTCATTTCAATTATAACATAACATGGTAAGATTTTCATACTTCACCAAAACTATACCCGTTAGATACGATCTAGATTACTTATATATATATATATATATATATATATATATATATATATATATATATATATATATATATATATATATATATATATATATATATATATATATATATATATATATATATATATATATATATATATAAAACTAACCATCTCAATTACCATGCACTATAATATAAGGCAAATGACAATCATTAGTGTCAAAATGTTCATCTCAAGGTACACAAAATGTTTAGAAAAGGTATCAAACCTATCACCAGCTCTAATCATATTTCCTCTCACTGGACATATCAGCTTCATTTAAAAAAACATCAAACTATGAGCCAAACCTCTTAAGTACAATTTAGAACTCACTAATCATTGCTTACGTAAATTTATCTAGTGTGTAAAAGGATGTGAAGATGTTTATGTAGTCCATCATAATTTAGGTTTAATTTATGATGCAACTTGAACTAAATTCAAAATTACCCTTTTCATTGGCTAGGACACATTGCCATAATAAGATGTCTAAACCAAATAGTTGATTAACAATCAATTCAATATCTAGATGAGAAAAATTAGCAAAGGTACTAGAATCTGAAGAAGATGGTGGTGTTCTATTGTGGTTGAATGATTACCAACACATAATCATACAATGTTATCCATTGCCAATCTCAATCTTGAATCAATACAAAAGAGGGTAGGCTGAAGGAGGTTTAACACATTTTGTTTGCCACACACAATGTTCCTATAGATGCTTCTACATACCTTCAAAATTGCACCTGCTGAATTCCCAAGAAAGTCCATTCAGAGAGCAAGCGAATCTATACTCACATTCATATCACTGAGGGTTCAGATTTTCCACAAACACACTTCTAAAGTATAAACATGTCACCATTTATGACAAGTATGCAAGTTTGGAGGTTCTTTGCATAGTTATCAACCACATGACTGATCCAAACATCTTCTAAAGGCTTATGATAAATACAACAGATAGAAAGCTCGAGCTTCATCACTGTTTCACCAAAAGCAACAACTAGTTGTCCTACCCTATCACTTCAACTTCTATGCATTTTCCCCTGAATGTAAAACATGGAACCAAACATAAGGTGCATGAACTACTGACAATTACATTCCCAAATGTGGAAAAAAGGAGCAAAATATGAAACGTCACAACAACAGTCTTTTCTTTTTCTTTAGGAATATTGTAATGTGAGCAATTGGGATGCACAGAAAATCTTAAATAAAATCGTTACCAGGCTGACAAAAACAACCAGTGAAAGTTTTTAATCGCAAAGGATGAATTTGTGTATGCAATAATTCCATCTGTCATAGAGTGTTCATCGCGGATCATTTTTACATTCAAAATTATTTCTTCAAACTTAAAACGTGGTTCCTATGGCACTCATATATAGCAGGGCATCTGGTTTTAGCTGAGACAAACTGTAAGAAATTTCATTGCTGAGAAATACTCGATAACATTTTAAGAGAGGCAGAGGCTCGAGAACAAAATTCCCAATGCCTTAGTGGAAACAACTCTCCTAGAAAGCAAGTTTGCTGAATAAAATTCAAATGGAATTGTGGTCCTTATTAAGCCGCGGCCTGGAGGATATAGAGAGGGAGAGATAAAGATATAGAGATGCAAAATGTGGAAGAATAGATAAGGCATATGAACTGTTTGACAGAATGCGTCAAAGAAATTTGTTCTCATGGAACACCCTGATTGCAGGTTATTAACAAAATGGATTTATTGAAAAGAAACTTTCAACCAAATTTAATTGGCAGGTGTAAAGTCAAACTCTACAACTTTTTACAGCATCCTCCTAGGCTATGCCAAATGGGAGCTTTGGAATAGGGTATGGACATCCATCAAAGCATATAGGATAAAGGAATTTTGTTAGAGGTAGTTGCAACTGCTTTGGTAGACATGTATGCAAAATGTAGCTACATATTCAACTCCTGGAATAATTTTGATATCATAATTGTAGCTACAATTCATCATGTAAACTAGTGAAGAATGTCTGACATTAGGGAAGTTGAGGAAGGTTTAGATGAGGTATATGCTTAGGTTGAAACTAATGAAATAATATTTTGTGGATGTGTATTATGTGTGTGACTTGTGATGTTATTAAATTGTGATGATCTATGTCCATGCTAGAGTTCTCAATCTGGTTGTTGTGTGAATATGTCATTCTATGTTTGTGAATTCATAATTCTCATGGTCTCATGTTTAAGTTGGGATCCTTGCATATGAGTTTGATCTATTGTATCACAATATGCATGTGATCCAATGGCAAGGAAGACTCTATGGACTAAATTGTTGATCATCAACCTTCAAGCCTCAATGGAGTTGTATAGTTTCCATTTTACAGAGAGAAGAACTCCATGGTCATTCATGCATAAAGTAACATAGTGGTTATTTTGGTGAATCAAAAATCCAAATGATGGTCATCCTAGTAGAGATGGGATATTTTCTATCTTAGTTACAAGTTGAATAGTGTGTCTTGCCATAGTGAGCTATTGCCTTGATTATCAAGGTGTTCTTAGGATGTTTGCTATCTCAGTTTAAAGTTGGATAGTGTTGCTTTGGTATATAGAAAGGTGTTACATTGTGATCAAGGTATTTCCTTGTTGACATGTTTTAGGGCCCATTGGAGTGGTTGTAGCCCCCCAAATGTTTAGAGACATGTGTGTGTCTATATGTATGCATGCTTGTGCATGTGTCAACTGGTCAAGCTAGTGATATCGAGTTCTAGATTGTCAAAGTAGTGGATGCCATATTTTCTAGATTGGCTAAGTGGTGGATTCCATGGCTTTCTTGGATTGTCTCTAGAAACTAGCTACAAAATTGCTTAGATGGTAGAATCCCTACGCCAATCAAATGGGTTGAAAACCTCTAAATGGCCACACACCTCACCAATAGCCCTATGAATTTGAATAGCTCATTGTAATGTTGGATAGGAGGAAAAGTAGGCATGATACTTGGGTTGGCCTCCAAGCAAAGTCCTCTACACTCTAATAATAAATTGGTAACACATGTTCCTACATTCCATGAATTAATGAGTAACTTTTGTTGCAATAAAGAGGAATGGATATTATCTCTAAATTCATGAATCCAACTACAATTATATTTTATTGTTGTAATGAACTTTGTGATCTTTGTTTACCCATTATATCCATAGGAGAAAGGGGTAGAGATTTCTTAAGGACTCCATCAAAGATACATAATAGGAAGCATTAAGGATTGTTGGGTGTCAGTTGACAATCATCAAATTCTTGGTTAAGGGTCAAGAGACTTGTTAATAATTTGTCTTAAGGCATTAAGTTGTAAAGTATAGACAACTATATATGATATGTTAATAGTTAAATATTATAATACTTTGTGTAAACTACTTGTGTAAAATTTGACCCATCACCTCAAAGATGGGCTTAGTTTTTTAATACTATGATTCTAGTGTGTGATATAAATTACTAAAGTCTTATATGAAATTCCTATAAGGCTTAATGAGTACATGTTCATTTTTATTAGGATATTATAGTGTTTTGTTGTCATTTGGTAAAGTTAATTATGAACCCTCTAAGGCTTGAACCTTTTTTTTAATTGATTATAGATTCCTAATAATAATATCTGTGCAGTATGAGTTCAGCCAATAGGCTAAAAGTTTAAGGTACAATTCATATCTCAAATACAACTAAAAGGCACTAAAAATACCAACATATATGGTGAAGCATATGTCCAACAAAGGCTTGATACCTTCCTATTGAAGTGTTACTTTATATTATTATTTGGGCTAATCTATAAGACATGTGACAAGATTCTATAGACACCTAAAATTGTCCACTCTTTTTCTTATCCCTAAACATCCCTAATTCATACCTAAACATCTCCAATTAATCCATGTTCATCCCTAAACATCTCTAAACCATCACTAACCATCTCTAGACATCCCTGAACCATATTTCTTTTACCATTAACTAAATAAATGCATGTTAACTTTATTCTCATAGTATACAACAGAAGATGATAGATGTAACAAGAGATGGCATATGTTTAGTGATTAGGAGTAGGGTTTTGGATGGGGAGGCTAATTGTAAGGACCTGACTCATCCTAAATCAAATAACATTAAACTCTGTTTTAAAAATACGAATGAATAAAAATTTTGATCTGGCAGATGTAGGAAATGTGAAATTCTTCCAGAAGTGCTATAGAAATGTGATGAAACTTGAAATGTAATTTCCTAGAGTCATCAAGTTCTTAAAAGATCATCAAGTTTAAATCCAGTGAAGCTAGAGTACATTACGAGAGAAGGTACATTATGTAGCACAACAGATTAGTTCATACCTTAAGTCATGCATTACATTCTGCATTCTTTTTCAATAGCTTGCTTCTCCTCTAGTAACTGTATCCTTCTCATCTGCACAAAATTAACTTAACAATCCCATGTTAACACAACTCAATAATCACTACTTAGAGAATTAAGATCATGATGCTAATTGTAGGACACCCTACATCCAGGGGACCTGAGTACTGGGGGCATCCTTCGCCGTCCAGACTACCTACATACCCTGTATCCATGGGATCAAGGCCCCCTCCTTAGGATGTGACTAACGTGGGGAATGCGAACATGTAGTTCTATTTTGCACTATGTTGATGTAACTGTGAGCGGGTACCCAGCCCTTTCTAGGGTTATCCCTGCTCCAGACAGTTCTTCGTCGGTTGCCACCCACTCGGTGAAACAGAGACTGGAGTTAATCCACTACCACAAACACCTAAAGGGGTGTTTGTCAGTTAGTCCTAGTGTGGAGGAATCCCTATAATGTATCTACCCATGAAATCTAATTTGCTTCCCCGAGTCAAATTAGATAATTATCGTGACTAAGTCCGTTCCTGATCCCCTAGTACTTTCACCACGATCTGCAAGGGCAAGGTGAAAGCATATAATAGATAGCATTTCTGGATTGGCCTAGATGCCCTATCTAATATTTCACATGTCCTCCCCGATATATACTCACGTGTCAATAAGCCTCGTTAGTATGCTCAGAGTGTTTTCCAAATGAGCATCATGGTAAACATTAGTTCAATAGAATCATCCTTTCTTTTTAGTTAATCTTCTTAGTGGAATATCTAAGGAGATTTTCCCTTCCTGTGGATTTAATTTCGACATGTTCCTTATTACTCCCCGACGATTTAGAGGGACGGTGCCCAAACGTCATTGTTGCAACTATGTTAGGCGCGAGGTACTTGGTTCAACGCGATGGCATTACCCGTAAACGTGACCCAGAAGTACCGTAAATACCGAACACTGCGATTGGGTTGAGTTTGGACATTGATTTATAAGGTTTACCTAACTAAATTGAAAGAACTTGCATAAAGCAATGATACTAGTTTATAGGACATTAACGGGAACAACCAACTTGAAACAAGTATTATAATATGTATACGAGTCTCCTCATTTCTATATTCCAATTTACGCATAAATTCACATCTTTCTCTGTCCTCTATGCCCTCTTTACAGATCTCTGGTTATGTTCTTAGGGTATGGATTTTACTCATCTTACACTCCTGATCATCAACATTTAAGTCCTCCTCTGTTATTGGCACTTCCTTGCAGCTTCCATGTATAAAACAATATCCACATAATCGTACAGATACAAAACTATTAGTGTTAAGACCACTCTTAAAATTAGGTTTAACTGATAACTTTGTTCTTCACATACAATATGAATAAATTCTGAATAATCCTTGGGAACAATATGACCTTTAATGAACAGAGAAACTTAACAAGCTTGCTATTATGAAAAGGGTGTTATCGACCAAGGCAGCTCAAGCAAATTTTAGAATTCTAATTCCACATAATAATGTTTATCTAATTCTTAGGATTCTTCTAACAATTTATAGAGTAGAAACAAGATTCAACCATGCAGCGTTTTTACATACATTCACATACATTCTTATACCAAATTACTCACTCATACTTTCACATTCCCGATTATTCATATAAATAATTCACTTCAAGTTATTCGTAAACATAAACTAGAAAGGATACTTAAGCTTTCAAGCTAAGGTGATTTGATATTTAAGAAATGATTTTTAATATGGAATTTATTTGTGAGAAAGATGCTATTAAGATTTGAATGCATCTTAGGTTCCCCTACTCATGATTATGGAAAAGGAGGCTATCCCAAATTATAGGGACGTGATAGCAACATTGAAACAATAGTTTTTTTAAGGGTCAAGTCAAAGGAAACGTTTACATAGTATCTTACTTCACTGATGCTATTTGTGTGATTGATACTTTGAATGACTTATCCTCTATTCACGTCATTCCTTTCAGAGATTCATTAATTGTTTTAGAAAATTTATGAACTGAGTATCAACATTGAGCATGTAATGCCTTCAATAAAGTATAATTTTCTAGAGAGTTTTCTAAGTTGTTTTGACTATAATTAATGAAGCGAGGTCCAAACATGGAACTTGGAATGATCATAGCTAATGGAGATGTAATACCATAGCATTATGTTAAAGACAAGATTTTCTTACGCTAAAGAATGAAATACAAACTTATACCCCAAATGTCATTGCATTCCTTCATTTTATTATTCATTATTCTTTACTATATCATTATTTCTCGTATTTTCTATTGAACCTCTACACACATACATTTATCCATTTCTCATATCCACACTCTTCAACGACAATTTCTTTCCACCAATAGATTACATTGCCTTATTTTATCTCACAGTAAATTACACATCATTCTAGTAACAAAACTCCAACCCCTGTATCTTATTACTTGCATCATATATAAATTACAAACTTTACACTATACACTTCTCTTATACATTACTTTTAGAGAGCTCTAGTGTAATTTTTATAGGAAATTACAATGTTATGAAAAACATACATGTAAATCAGAAAGGTATATATTAAACCTATCCACCTAATTTTAATACAAGTCTTATTTTCATAATTAACAACATTACGAATGCCTATGTCATTCTTCCTCATGGGTTAGGTGGATGGTTTGGTAGAATAGAATGGAGGGTAAAGACAATTTGATGAAGAAATCCCTACCATTAAGGTTTGGAGAGCTTTTCTAACTCACCCCACCTTCCTCTCATAATAAGGTCAAACTCTTCGAATCCCTTGAAATCATACATTTGCAACTACTTATATTACAATCATAGGCACATTAGAGGTTTTTGACTTCTTTGTGAGGGCGTCGCTTTGCTCACAAGTGGTAAGCATAAAAATGGATTTGTTAAAAAGGCTTTAAAAACCCCTCAAGCAAAAGCGATTGGAAAGTGTAAAACCAGACTCTGCAACATTTTCCAGCATCCTCCCTATGTATGCCTTTCTGACAGACAACGTGCAAAATGTGGAAGCATTGAGACAAGGCATGTCAACTATTTAATAGTATACCTCATAAAATAAAAATGTCATCTCGTGGAATTGCAATGATTGCAGGATTGAAAATACGATGGCAGCCTTAGGTGCAAAATGAAGAAGCACAGACAAGGCATGTCCACTGTTGATAGAATCCCTCAAAGAAATATGATCTCATGGATTTCCATGACAACAAAGAGGGGCATTCAAATGGGATTGGCAGCTATAAAATTGAATTTCTACAACCTCTGCCAACGTCCTCCCTGCTTGTCAGCGTGGGAACTTTGGAAAGGAATCAAAGCTGTCAAATATTAAAGTTGGGAACTATCTGGTAGACATACACCAAAAGTGGAAACAGAGACTAGGCATGTGAACCGTTTGACTAGGCATGTGAACCATTTGATAGAATGCCTCAAAGAGATGTCATATAGTTGAATGCAATAATCACAGAATTGCAAACAAAAAAAAATGGAATCATTGAAAGGGCTTTAGAAACTTTCAGGCAAATGCAATTGGCAGATGTAAAGCCAAAATTCACACCCTTTGCCAGCGTTCTCCGTGTCTGGGCCAAAAGGGCGTATAGGAACATTGGTGCAGGGTACAGCGTAATGATAGGGGAATTTTGTCAGTTGTTGTAGCTGCAATTGCCACTTCCAACCACCAAAACCTTTGCACAATCCTCCATTGAATGATATCAAATGAACTTAAAACTTCTGCCCAAATCCTCTCTTGAATTATTGTAGATTAACTTAAAGATTATGCCCAAATTCTCTTTGGAATTATTTTAGATTAAAAGGTATGCACAAATTTTCCTCTTGAATGACTGCAAATCATAGTTAAACAAAATCACAAAAGGGTAAATGCAAGAAGTTGTGTCCACTTAAGGTGGAAGTTTCGGAGTTAGAAAAAAATCTGAAATCGGGTTAACCAAAATGGGATCCCGCTTTGCTTCGAGATCCTGAGCCAAAAGCGAGATCCCGTTTTCAAGAAACAGGATCCCGTTTTGAGTTTCATAAAAGGTTAATATTTTAACCTTTATAAAACAGGATCCCGTTTCATAAAAGGTTAATATTTTAACCTTTTATGAAACGGGATTTGAATTTTAAGCTCGGGTTTTGCTTTGTAACCTGGTTTGGGAAATGCTTTGGGGACCCGAACTTGACCTCTGGACTAGGTTTAACCTACAACTTGAAGGTCCTGTCAATGTCACAATAAAATAGTGACTTTGGGCATATATCTGAAGGTTTATTTTGCAGAATATTTTGACGAAATTAAAACCCATTATAGATGAGACAGTGTAGATTCTAAATATGTAATTTTTTTTACAATTGGATTAATTTTTCTATTTTTTAATCAGTTTCTGATGAAATAGGTCCATAAACTTGAATTATTAGGGTTTTTTAGTATTTTAATAACTTTTTATTAACATATTTTTTTGTAAAAAAATTGTAGGAAAACATACTTTAGACAATTCTTTTCAATTTAAAAAAAAAAAAAATTCAAAAAATGTTAAGTTTAGGTCATCTTATGTGTGATGTACACGATGATTTTTTAAAAGACCAAAAATGGCCAATAAAAAATTAATAAAAAAAATATATTCAATAAAAAATTACAAAAAAATATGGAAAACGTGCTTCAGTGAGTTACAAATTTTTTCCCAAAAGGATTTTGAAAAATATGATTATTTAGGTCAAAATATGGATGACGTACATGTACATGGTATAGTAAAAAAAAAGTGACTTTTAAACAGTGGTTTTTAGAAACACCTATTCAAAATCACTTTCTATCATTTGGGTATTGAAAAAAATTACATATTTGGAAACTAGACTCCAAGTACTACATTTCATATTCAGTGACTTTTTCCAAGATTCCACCGTTAAGTGCTTCAAATTTTTAGGTCAAATGTGACAAATTCTGAAAATCAGGGAAAACACTTCCACTTTTTGGCCAATAAGTGGACACAACTTCTTGCACACACCCAAAATGATTTCAAATTGTAATGAAAAAACTTCACAAAACTTATGAGTAACCCGTATTGTATTACAACTACACAGTGCTAGCGATCTTGAGGACACCCTAAACTTCTGATTAAGCCTATGTGAATGTTCAGCTGAGTTTTCTAGTATTGTGAAATCACACTCATCAGACGACATAAACAAATTTGAATATTCACAAAACAAATCCAACTGAGAATTCATGAAAGCATAAAAATAGAGCTATTTAATAGAATTAAAGAAAGAGAGAGGACTGATCTTACAAAATTCTCTAGCACTCCCAAAACTAGAGATGATTTTCTTCTTCATCTAATCCTTGCAATTTATAGAAAATCCAAGCATCTTCCACTCTTGTTTTTTTAATGCTATTGCATCCTCCACTCCTTTAATTTATTGATAATGCTTTCTCCATTGTCTTTGTTTAAGGAAAATGCTCCCTCCACTGTCTTTGTTTAAGGAAAATGCATCTTCCACTCACTAGTGGATATTCCTTATGTTTAATCCATTTTGTATTTTAAATGACTATATTGTTTTATATTAGTTTAAAAATCTTCCACTCACTAGTGGATATTCCTTATGTGTAATCCATTTTGTATTGTAAATGACTATATTGTTTTATATTAGTTTTAAAAAATTGAGTTGTGACATCCTTCTCCCCTAAATTTATGCATCGTCCCGATGCATGTTCGAATTCAGATCAAACATATACATATAGATATAACCATCGTTTACTATCAGTATGCTTGCCTACCTTCATAGTCCATCAGAGTATTATCTAAAAATCATTGTTGTATCATCTAAATATCAGTGAAGTTATAGTTCATAATTAAAATTCTACTAGGTTCCAATATGATAAAGTATCCATGTCTTATCATCACATTGTGAGTTTAAGAAACATCTTTAATTTTTTAAACCTGATTGCACATATCCTTGTAACTTGTCCTCGAGTCTGAATTGTTGAATGGTTATTCAAATTTTACTGTGTCTAGAATAAACACTTGCAATTCACTTTAAACTTCCATCATCAACTTTCGAAGTGCGGTCAATAAAAATTTCGGTTCATAAATTCTCCCTTGGTAATCCAGATCTTTATCAAAAATTTTAGTTACATTTGAAGTTTACTCCAACGTGTGCTCAAATCCAAGAGTAGTGATGCACCACTGTAGATTAGAAAATTATATTCTCTTAGTCAATCTGAGTACTCAGGAAATAGCCAATCCGGGCTAAAGTGTCCAAAACGGGACATACTAAAATAAAGCCAACCGGGCTCTTCTGTCCTTTAAACAAACTGGTAAATGCAGTTCAGTCACACTGTTGTCTTCACTTTCATCTTCTAAAGAAACTTCGGCAACATCACGAAACATCAGAAGGTTTAGGCTTAGATTTCAAGTTTTCATTTTCTTTTCTGCATGCTACAAGTGATTTCTCCAATTGATTAACATGTTCTTTGAATCCTGTTACTATTCTCCCTTTTCAATTCTTTCAAACCATCTTCTGTTCCTCTCTCTGTTTCCAACAACTTTGAATTACACCTTTTGATTTTGCGATTTTGCATAATTCTCCAAAATAATGGCCAAACAGCCTACACTGGTCAAACAGACCTTATCTCTACCTGATTTGGGTAGAACAAACAAATAGGTTCATACAGAACCAAGTCAAATGGACCAATACTCTATCCAATATGGAATAAGTAAACACAACAACCAACCGGGCTAAATAGGACAGGAATCATTATGCTCTGGTCAGAGACTTTTGACTCCTTCGGGATCAATCCGGATCCATAAGTCACTTCTTGGAGACCACAGTATCTGCCCAAGAACTGTGCTGAGGATGTCAACCAGGGATACACAAGATCAACTTGTACACACCTCAGTTTTGGCAAAGCCAGGTATAAGTAATCCACCCCGGGGATTCTTCTGAGTATCAGTGACTTCTCAGTTTCGGCAAAGCCGGGTACAAGTAATCCACCCCGGGGATTCTTCTGAGTACCAGTGACTTCCATTATTCTAATATCATATTATACATCTCATCATTCAAGGGAAAGTAACAATTCTAGCAATCATGCATGCTAATTTATCAAAAACTTCTTCCAAACTTTCCATCCATCTCTCTTTGCGACTGTCACATCAATTAGTACCACCTTAGGGCTTGTTATCTAAAAGTAGTGATAGCATCTCAAAATTGATAGTAGCTTCCCAAAATAGGAGTCCATAAATGTCATCAGTTTCGCAAAAGTCAATAGCTATCTCTAGTACTCATCATATATTTTTCGATGTAAAGAACCTCTTAGGTCCATTTTAGCTTCCTCTGGGTCTTTATCTAATGTTGAATGGCACACATCAAAGAGGTCTCGGAGGACATCGACAAATGGTAGTTCAATCAACTTGAGAGTTTCTGGATGCACAACTGTGTATTAATTGAAGATGATGGTGTGGGAGTCCCTTGGTGTGGTGAAGGAAAATTAGAAGCTTCATAAAGGCACAATGGAACAGGTCAATGAATTGGCCACTTTTGCCAACTTGAATGTTTTCCCTAGGGATAGTCTGTGGGTTATGGATACTGAAGTTTATGAAAATAGAAATATTGCTGAGGAGCTATTAGAGTAGGAAATGGAAAATGAGCAAATGGAGGAAGGATTCAAAGGAACACTTTTGACATCAACTGTCCCTACTCAAGTGGTTGCAATAGATGAATGGAGGATATACTTGGAAAGGAAGTATGCCAAGAGGTCCCCTAAGCATGTTGTTGATATTTGTGCCCCCAAGTGTAGGGATACAAAATGAATGGAGAAGGGATTACGTATGATGCCCACAAGGGGTTTTCATCATGGTCTTCTTAGTGCCAAGTAACCAAGAAATAAAGATAGTTTTCAGGGCCCTCTCAAGAACCCCTTCACACGTTTCCTAATACCTTGCATTTGTTTAAGGTGTTATCCTCCAAGAGGAAGATATGCAAGAAATAGACACATAGATCTAGGGGTGGATGGATTATGACTGTCCCATACCAGTCCCATCTGCAACCCCATCCTTACAGTAGAATCTCCCCAAGTCACCTACTCCCCCATACAACCTGCCAGGGCCCTACCTATATATGGCAGTTCAGTTTTACAGAAGTCACATTACTCCACACATGCCAGCAGTTGTAAACTTAAAAATTCCTCAAATCAAGAAGGATTAAGTGAAACAAGTCAATAAGTTAAATCCTCAATAAAAATAAAACAAGCCAAGAAAAAGTGAAGATCAAAGATAGAAATTATTGCAACATCCCAAGTTCAACAAAGAACAAGTCCTTGAGGCAAAAGGACCACCTCAAAATTTAAATAAAGAAATAAAATACTGCGGCTTAAAACTTAAGTACAATCTTTAACACAAGAATAAATAATGCAACAATCTCCTAAAATTTGCACATTACAAGCAC
Organism: Cunninghamia lanceolata; assembly: GCA_027924645.1. Taxonomy (NCBI): domain Eukaryota; kingdom Viridiplantae; phylum Streptophyta; class Pinopsida; order Cupressales; family Cupressaceae; genus Cunninghamia; species Cunninghamia lanceolata. Next base: position 1,227,197 of record BSBN01000828.1, read on the forward strand.
CGTGTAGCCTTACAACAAGACCACCCAAGGGGAGTACGGAAACTGGGTGGACTTCTATCACTCAAGTAGCTAAATCATACAGTGGTCTCAAACAACATAGAGAACAATGATAATCGCCATGTCACGTTAAGCATTCGCCACAAAACTTGAAACAACCTTATCATACTTCTATATCGAAAATCCAAATGAAGTCATATGACCCCATACAACCCAGGGAAAGCCATTCTAAAAGATTACGATGTGCCACAAGAGGAATTAGCCACAGAATATGATAGCCACTTCACCAGTCTTACGGTTGTCATGTACCTAATTACTATTGTCACCTTCTAGGGAAGGTTGACTTACGACCTTCTCATTTCTTTTTCATGTTTCTATCCATGTTTATCATTAACTGGATGATCATTAGATCGCAAGAGGGGGAATACTATTAGTCTTATGTCTTAATTCTGACCATGCTTTAGGTTAGCGAACCTTCAGGCCTAGTGTCCGAACCAAAAGCTCTGATACCACATGTAAGGACCTGACTCATCCTAAATCAAATAACATTAAACTCTATTTTAAAAATACCAATGAATAAAAATTTTGATCTGGCAGATGTAGGAAATGTGAAATTCTTCCAGAAGTGCTATAGAAATGCGATGAAACTTGAAATGTAATTTCCTAGAGTCATCAGGTTCTTAAAAGGTCATCAAGTTTAAATCCAGTGAAGCTAAAGTACATTACGAGAGAAGGTACATTATCTAGCACAACGAATCAGTTCATACCTTAAGTCATGCATTACATTCTGTATTCTTTTTCGATAGCATGCTTCTCCTCTAGTAACTGTATCCTTCTCATCTGAACAAAATTAACTTAACAATCCCATGTTAACACTACTCAGAGAATTAGGATCACAATGCTAATTGTAGGACACCCTACATCTAGGGGACCTGAGTACTGGGGGCATCCTTCGCCATCCAGACTGCCTACATTCCCTGTATCCACGGGATCAAGGCCCCCTCCTTAGGATGTGACTAACGTGGGGAATGCGAACATGTAGTTTTGTTTTGCACTATGTTGATGTAACTGTGAGAGGGTACCCAGCCCTTTCTAGGGTTATACCTGCTCCAGACAGTTCTTCATCGACTGCCACCCACTCGGTGAAATAGAGACGAGAGTTAATCCACTACCACAAACACCTAAAGGGGTGTTTGTCAGTTAGTCCTAGTGTGGAGGAATCCCTATAAGGTATCTACCCATGAAATCTAATTTGCTTCCCTGAGTCAAATTAGATAATTATCGTGACTAAGTCCGTTCCTGATCCCCTAGTACTTTCACCATGATCTGCAAGGGCAAGGTGAAAGCATATAATAGATAGCGTTTCTAGATTGGCCTAGATGTCCTATATGATATTTCACATGTCCTCCCCGATCTATACTCACGTGTTAATAAGCCTCGTTAGTATGCTCGGAGTGTTTTCCAAATGAGCATCATGGTAAACATTAGTTCAATAGAATCATCCTTTCTTTTTAATTAATCTTCATAGTGGAATATCCGAGGAGATTTTCCCTTCCTACAGATTTAATTTTGACATGTTCCTTATTACTCCCCAACGATTTAGAGGGATGGTGCCCAGACGTCGTTGTTGCAGCTATGTTAGGCGCGAGGTACTTGGTTCAACGCGACGGCATTACCTGTAAACGTGACCCAAAGGTACAGTAAATACTGAACACTACGATTGGGTTGAGTTTGGACGTTGATTTATAAGGTTTACCTAACTAAATTGAAAGAACTTGCATAAAGCAAAGATACTAGTTTATAGGACATTAACGGGAACAACTAGCTTGAAACAAGTATTATAATATGTATACGAATCTCCTCATTTCTATATTCCAATTTACGCATAAATTCTTAGCTTTCTCTATCCTCTATGCCCTCTTTACAGATCTCTGGTTGTGTTCTTAGGGTATGGATTTTACTCATCTTACACTCCTGATCATCAACATTTAAGTCCTCCTCTGTTATTGGCACTTCCTTGCAGCTTCCATGTATAAAACAATATCCACATAATCGTACAGATACAAAACTATTAGTGTTAAGACCACTCTTAAAATTAGGTTTAACTGATAACTTTGTTCTTCACATACAATATGAATAAATTCTGAATAATCCTTGGGAAACAATATGACCTTTAATGAACAGAGAAACTTAACAAGCTTGCTATTATGAAAAGGGTGTTATCGACCAAGGCAGCTCAAGCAAATTTTAGAAGTCTAATCCCACATAATAATGTTTATCTAATTCTTAGGATTCTTCTAACAATTTATAGAGTAGAAACAAGATTCAACCAGGCAGCATTTTTACATACATTCACATACATTCTTATACCAAATTACTCACTCATACTTTCACATTCCCAATTATTCATATACATAATTCACTTCAAGTTATTCGTAAACATAAACTGGAAAGGATACTTAAGCTTTCAAGCTAAGGTGATTTGATATTTAAGAAATGATTTTTAATATGGAATTTATTTGTGAGAAAGATGCTATTAAGATTTGAATGCATCTTAGGTTCCCCTACTCATGATTATGGAAAAGCAAGTTATCCCAAATTATAGGGACGTGATAGCAACATTGAAACAATAGTTTTTTTAAGGGTCAAGTCAAAGGAAACATTTACATGGTATCATACTTCACCGATGCTATTTGTGTGTTTGATACTTTGAATGACTTATCCTCTATTCACGTCATTCCTTTCAAAGATTGATTAATTGTTTTAGAAAATTTATGAACTGAGTATCAACATTGAGCATGTAATGCCTTCAATAAAGTATAATTTTCTAGAGAGTTTTCTAAGTTGTTTTGACTATAATTAATGAAGCGAGGTTCAAACATGGAAGGAATGATCGTAGCTAATGGAGATGTAATACCATAGCACTATGTTAAAGACAAGATTTTATTACGCTAAAAAATGAAATAAAAACGTATACCCCAAACGTCATTGCATTCCTTCATTTTATTATTTATTATTCTTTACTATATCATTATTTCTCGTATTTTCCATTGAACCTCTACACACATACATTTATCCATTTCTCATATCCACACTCTTCAATGACAATTTCTTTCCACCAATAGATTACATTGCCTTATTTTATCTCACACTAAATTACACATCATTCTAGTAACAAAACTCCAACCCCTGTATCTTATTACTTGCATCATATATAAATTACAAACTTTACATTATACACTTCTCTTATACATTACTTTTAGAGAGCTCTAGTGTAATTTTTATAGGAAATTACAATGTTATGAAAAACATACATGTAAATCAAAAAGGTATATATTAAACCTATCCACCTAATTTTAATACAAGTCTTATTTTCATAATTAACAACATTACGAATGCCTATGTCATTCTTCCTCATGGGTTAGGTGGATGGTTTGGTAGAATAGAATGGAGGGTAAAGACAATCTGATGAAGAAATCCCTACCATTAAGGTTTGGAGAGCTTTTCTAACTCACCCCACCTTCCTCTCATAATAAGGTCAAACTCCTCGAATCCCTTGAAATCATACATTTGCAACTAATTATATTACAATCATAGGCACATTAGAGGTTTTTGACTTCTTTGTGAGGGCATCGCTTTGCTCACAAGTGGTAAGCATAAAAATGGATTTGTTAAAAAGGCTTTAAAAACCCCTCAAGCAAAAGCGATTGGAAAGTGTAAAACTAGACTCTGCAACATTTTCCAGCATCCTCCCTACGTATGCCTTTCTGACAGACAACGTGCAAAATGTGGAAGCATTGAGACAAGGCATGTCAACTGTTTAACAGTATACCTCATAAAATAAAAATGTCATCTCGTGGAATTGCAATGATTGCAGGATTGAAAATACGATGGCAGGCTTAGGTGCAAAATGAAGAAGCATAGACAAGGCACGTCCATTGTTGACAGAATCCCTCAAAGAAATATGATCTCATGGATTTCCATGACAACAAAGAGGGGCATTCAAATGGGATTGGCAGCTATAAAATCAAATTTCTACAACCTCTGCCAGCATCCTCCCTGCCTGTCAGCGTGGGAACTTTGGAAAGGAATCAAAGCTGTCAGATATTAAAGTTGGGAACTATCTGGTAGACATACGCCAAAAGTGGAAACAGAGACTAGGCATGTGAATCGTTTGACTAGGCATGTGAACTGTTTGACAGAATGCCTCAAAGAGATGTCATATAGTTGAATGCAATAATCATAGAATTGCAAACAAAAAAAAAATGGAATTGTTGAAAGGGCTTTAGAAACTTTCAGGCAAATGCAATTGGCAGATATAAAGCCAAAATTCACACCCTTTGCCAGCGTTCTCCGTGTCTGGGCCAAAAGGGCATATAGGAACATTGGTGCAGGGTACAGCCTAATGATAGGGGAATTTTGTCAGTTGTTGTAGCTACAATTGCCACTTCCAACCACCAAAACCTTTGCACAATCCTCCATTGAATGATATCAAATGAACTTAAAACTTCTGCCCAAATTCTCTCTTGAATTATTGTAGATTAACTTAAAGATTATGCCCAAATTCTCTTAAATTCAAAACCATTGCCAATGTCCTCCTTGCCTATACTCAATGGGCGCTTAAGAAATAGGGTATGGATCACAGACAAGGCACGTTCCTTGTTTGAGCAACTATGAAGTAGTGTGTGTTTTATGCATGAGTATTTTTAAAATAGAGTTTCATTTGATTTATTTAGGACGAGTCAGGTCCTTACATGTGGTGTCAGAGCTTTTGGTTCGGACACTAGGCCTGAAGGTCCGCTAACCTAAAGCATGGTCAGAATTAAGACATAAGACTAATAGTATTTCCCCTCTTGCGATCTAATGATAGTCCAGTTAATGATAAACATTGATAGAAACATGAAAAAGAAATGATAAGGTCAGAAGTAAACCCTCCGTAGAGGACAAAGTGGATGGCTTAATGACAGTAATGGTATGTGTTGGGTACATGACAGTCGTAAGACTTGTGAAATGAATATCATATTCTGTGGCTAATTCCTCTTGTGGCACATCGTAATCTTTTTAGAATGGCATGCCCTGGGTTGTATGGGGTCATATGACTTCATTTGGATTTTCAATATAGAAGTATGATAAGGTTGTTTCAAGTTTTGTGGTAAATGCTTAACGTGACATGACGATTATCATTGTTCTCTATGTGGTTTAAGACCACTGTATGATTCAACTATTTGAGCGATAGAAGTCCACCAAGTTCTGTACTCCCCTTAGGTGGTCTTATTGTAAGGCTACATGGTTCTTGTAATGTGCAAATTTTATGAGATTGTTATATTCTTGTCTTAAAGATTTTACTTAAGTGTTAAGCCGCAGTGTTTTATTTCTTTATTTAAATTTTGAGATGGTCCTTTTGCCTCAAGGACTTGTTGAACTTGGGATGTTGCAATAATTTCTATCTTTGATCTTCACTTTTTCTTGGCTTGTTTTATTTTAACTGAGGATTTAACTTATTGACTTGTTTCACTTAATCCTTCTTGATTTGAGGCATTTTAATTTTACAACTGCTGGCATGTGTGGAGTAATGTGACTTCTGTAAAACTGCCATATATAGGTAGGGCCCTGGCAGGTTGTATGGGGGAGTAGGTGACTTGGGGAGATTCTACTGTAAGGAAGGGGTTGCAGATGGGACTGGTATGGGACAATCATAATCCATCCATCCCCTAGATCTATGTGTCTGATTTTTGCATACCTCCCTCTTAGCGGATAACACCTTAAACAAATGCAAGGTATTAGGAAACATGTGGAGGAGTTCTTGAGAGGGCCCTGAAAACCATCTTTCTCTCTCGATTACTTGGCACTAAGAAGACCATGATGAAAACCCCTTGTGGGCGTCATGCGTAATCCCTTCTCCATTCATTTTGTATCCCTACACTTGGGGGCAAAACCGTATCTCCAAGTATATCCTCCATTCATCTATTGCAACCACTTGACTAGGGACAGTTGATGTCAAAAGTGTCCCTTTGAATCCTTCCTCCAATTGCTCATTTTCCATTTCCTGCTCTGATAGCTCCTCAGCAATATCTCGAATTTCATAAACTTCAGTATCCATAACCCACAGACTATCCCCAGCGAAAACATTCAAGTTGGCTAAAGTGGCCACTTCATTGCCCCATTCCATTGTGCATTTATGAAGCTTCTAATTTTCCTTCACCACACCAAGGGACTCCCACACCATCATCTTCAATTAATACACAGTTGTACATCTAGAAACTCTCAAGATGATTGAGCTACCATTTGTCGATGTCTTCCGAGACCTCTTTGATGTGCGCCATTCAACAACAAATAAAGACCCAGAGGAAGCTAAAATGGACCTAGGAGGTTCTTTACATCGAAAAATATATGATGAGTACTAGAGACAGCTATTGACTTTTGAGAAACTGATGACATTCATTGATTCCTATTTTGGGAAGCTACTATCAATTTTGGGATGCTATCACTACTTTTAGATAACAAGCCCTAAGGTGGCACTAATTGATGTGACAGTCGCGAAGAGAGATGGATGGAAAGTTTGGAAGAAGTTTTTGATAAATCAGCATGCGTGATTGCTAGAATTGTTACCTTTCACTTGAATGTTGATATGTATAATATGATATCAGAATAATGGAAGTCACTGGTACTTAGAAGAATCCCCGGGGTGGATTACTTGTACCCGGCTTTGCTGAAACTGAGAAGTCACTAGTACTCAGAAGAATCCCCGGGGTGGATTACTTATACCTGACTTTGCCGAAACTGAGGAGTGTACAAGTTAATATTGTGTATCCCTAGTTGACATCCTCAGCATAGTTCTTGGGTAGATACTGTGGTCTCAAGGAAGTGACTCATGGATCCGGATTGATCCCGAAGGAGCCAAAAGTCTCTGGCCAGAGCATAATGATTCCTGTCCTATTTATCCCGGTTGGCTGCTGTGTTTACTTATCCCGTAGTGGATAGAGTATTGGTCCGTTTGACCTGGTTCCGTATGAACCTATTTGTTTGTTCTACCCAAATCAGGTAGCGATAAGGTCCGGTTGACCTGTGTAGACCGTTCGGTCATTATTTTGGAGAATTATGCAAAATCAAAGTGTGTAAATCAAGGTTGTTGGAAATAGAGAGAGAAATAGAAGACAGTTTGAAAGCATTGAAAAGGGAGAATAGTAACAGGAGACAAAGAACATGTTAATCAATTGGAGGAGTCACTTGTCGCATGCAGAAAATGAAAACTTGAAATCTAAGCCTGAACCTTGTGATATTTTGTGAAGTTGCAGAAGTTTCTTCAGAAGATGAAAGTTAAGATAACAGTGTGACTGAACTGCATTTACTAGTTTGCCCAAAGGATAGAAGAGCCTGGTTGGCTATATTTCAGTATGTCCCGTTTTGGACACTTTAGCCTGGATTGGTTGTTTCCTGAGTACTCAGATTGACTAAGAGAATATAATTTTCTAATCTACAGTGGTGCATCACTACTCTTGGATTTGAGCACATGTTGGAGTAAACTTCAAATGTAACTGAAATTTTTGATAAAGATTTGGATTACCAAGGGAGAATTTATGAACCGAAATTTTTATTGACCGCACCTCGAAAGTTGATGATGGAAGTTTAAAGTGAATTGCAAGTGTTTATTCTAGACACAGTAAAATTTGAATACCCATTCAACATTTCAGACTCGAGGACAAGTTACAAGGATATGCGCAATCAGGTTTGAAAAGTTAAAGATGTTTCTTAAACTCACAATGTCATGATAAGACATGGATACTTTATCATATTGGAACCTAGTAGAATTTTAATTACGAACTATAACTTCAATGATGTTTAGATGATACAGACAAGTATACTTAGATGATACACTATGATAGACTATTTTATTGTGGGATGGACTATGAAGGTAGGCAAGCATACTGATAGTAAATGATGCTTATTTCTATGGACTTTTCTATATATATTTTAACCTTATTTCTAATATGCATCGAGACGATGCATAAATTTAGGGGAGAAGGATGTCACAACCCACATTTGAATTTTGAATTCAAATTTCAATACTATTGTAATAATGTCACAACATTTGAATTCTGAATATTAGAAATTGAAAAAAAAAAAAAAACATAAAATGTAGATTAATTTATAAATACAAATAATGTGGACACCATTAAAAATTGAGGATAAGATTATTTTAATTAAGGATAAGGTTATCATTAAAATAATAAGAGAGTGGATGAAGCATTGTTATTAAAAAAAGAAGGTGGATGAAGCATTGTTATTAAACAAAGACAGTGGAGAAAGCATTACCAATAAATTAAAGGAGTGGAGGATGCAATAGCATTAAAAAACAAGAGTGGAAGATGCTTGGTTTTTCTATAAATTGCAAGGATTTGATGAAGAAGGAACATCATCTCTTGTTTGGCGGACTGGAGAAATCTAAGACACTACTAAGGAGGAGGAGGCTTTCTTCGTCATATCTTGGAGGCCAATAATAAGTAAGTTTTGACCCTGCCACATAGATCTGCTATTTTCTTTTGTTCTACATTTTTTTTCGGGGAGTTTGCTCGTGCATCTGCTTATTTTGATTGTTTTGAGTTACTAGATTGAGTCACTTTAAGGATTATAAGCCAATGATGTTTGGGTAATGGTGATGATTGCATTTTTCTGTTATAAGAGAAGAGTTACGGTTTTGTTAGAGTATCCATTTGTAGTTATCCATTTTTCTGTTATAAGCCAAATTTGTAGGTGATGATACCTGACAAAATTCCCCTTTAGACACAGTCCCATTCTAACGCAGGTAGGAAGGCTATCGTCAAAGGTTGTATAAATTTGACGTTACAAGCTGCCAATTGCATCAACAAATCTATTTTGTGCATATCCTATGATCTTACTTCTTTTAGGAATCCTACGTGCTCTGCCTACCACGATGTTTTTATTGGTCCACCAGAGCAATTTCATTCATAATATCTGAAAAGAATTTCCCCTTCCATTATGCTTTGACAGAAGTCCATACCTTGTTCTTAATCACCCATTCGGCACAAGAAGGAAAGACTTTGGCATAGGTTTTGGTTTTTGGCCTTACACCGGCTAATTGTATTTGCTCGAAAGTTTTATAGGCCTTTTTCAAATCAATTTTGTGTCGAACCTGCACTCATTGCATTCCACATGATGACATTTCTATAGCACTTCTGGAAGAATTTTTATTCATTGGTATTTTTAAAACAGAGTTTAATTTGATTTATTTAGGATGAGTCGGGTCCTTACAGGTGGTATCAGAGCTTTTGGTTTGGACACTAGGCCTGAAGGTCCGCTAACCTAAAGCATGGTCAGAATTAAGACATAAGACTAATAGTATTTCTCCTCTTGCAATCTAATGATAGTCCAGTTAATGATAAACATTGATAGAAACATGAAAAAGAAATGATAAGGTCAGAAGTAAACCCTCCGTAGAGGACAAAGTGGATGGCTTAATGACAGTAATGGTATGTGTTGGGTACATGACAATCATAAGACTTGTGAAATGAATATCATATTCCGTGGCTAATTCCTCTTGTTGCACATCGTAATATTTATAGAATGGCATGCCCTGGGTTGTATGGGGTCATATGACTTCATTTGGATTTTCGATATAGAAGTATGATAAGGTTGTTTCAAGTTTTGTGGCAAATGCTTAATGTGACATGACGATTATCATTGTTCTCTATGTGGTTTAAGACCACTGTACAATTCAGCTATTTGAGCAATAGAAGTCCACCAAGTTCTGTACTCCCCTTAGGTGGTCTTATTGTAAGGCTACATGGTGCTTGTAATGTGCAAATTTTATGAGATTGTTATATTGTTGTCTTAAATATTTTACTTAAGTGTTATGCCGCAGTGTTTTATTTCTTTATTTAAATTTTGAGATGGTCCTTTTGCCTCAAGGACTTGTTGAACTTGGGATGTTGCAATAATTTCTATCTTTGATCTTCACTTTTTCTTGGCTTGTTTTATTTTAACTGAGGATTTAACTTATTGACTTGTTTCACTTAATCCTTCTTGATTTGAGGCATTTTAATTTTACAACTACTGGCATGTGTGGAGTAATGTGACTTCTGTAAAACTGCCATATATAGGTAGGGCCCTGGTAGGTTGTATGGGGAGTAGGTGACTTGGGGAGATTCTACTGTAAGGATGGGGTTGCAGATGGGACTGGTATGGGACAGTCATAATCCATCCATCCCCTAGATCTATGTGTCTGATTTTTGCATACCTCCCTCTTGGCAGATAACACCTTAAACAAACGCAAGGTATTAGGAAATGTGTGGAGGAGTTCTTGAGAGGGCCCTGAAAACCATCTTTCTCTCTCGGTTACTTGGCACTAAGAAGACCATGATGAAAACCCCTTGTGGGCATCATGCATAATCCCTTCTCCATTCATTTTGTATCCCTACACTTGGGGGCAAAACTGTATCTCCAAGTATATCCTCCATTCATCTATTGCAACCACTTGACCAAGGACAGTTGGTGTCAAAAGTGTTCCTTTGAATCCTTCCTCCAATTGCTCATTTTCCATTTCCTGCTCTGATAGCTCCTCAGTAATATCTCAAATTTCATAAACTTCAGTTACCATAACCCACAGAACATCCCCAAGGAAAACATTCAAGTTGGCTAAAGTGGCCACTTCATTGCCCCGTTCCATTGTGCCTTTATGAAGCTTCTAATTTTCCTTCACCACACCAAGGGACTCCCACACCATCATCTTCAATTAATACATAGTTGTGCATCCAGAAACTCTCAAGATGATTGAGCTACCATTTGTCAATGTCTTCCGAGACCTCTTTGATGTGTGCCATTCAACAACAAATAAAGACCCAGAGGAAGCTAAAATGGACCTAGGAGGTTCTTTACATCAAAAAATATATGATGAGTACTAGAGATAGCTATTGACTTTTGAGAAACTGATGACATTCATGGATTCCTATTTTGGGAAGCTACTATCAATTTTGGGATGCTATCACTACTTTTAGATAACAAGCCCTAAGGTGGCACTAATTGACATGACAGTCGCGAAGAGAGATGGATGGAAAGTTTGGAAGAAGTTTTTGATAAATCAGCATGCATGATTGCTAGAATTGTTACCTTTCACTTGAATGTTGATATGTATAATATGATATCAGAATAATGGAAGTCACTGGTACTTAGAAGAATCCCCGGGGTGGATTACTTGTACCTAGCTTTGCCGAAACTGAGAAGTCACTAGTAATCAGAAGAATCCCCAGGGTGGATTACTTATACCCGACTTTGCTGAAACTGAGGAGTGTACAAGTTAATATTGTGTATCCCTGGTTGACATCCTCAGCACAGTTCTTGGGCAGATACTATGGTCTCCAGGAAGTGACTCATGTATCTGGATTGATCCCGAAGGAGCCAAAAGTCTCTGGCCAGAGCATAATGATTCCTGTCCTATTTAGCCCGATTGGTTGTTGTGTTTACTTATCCCGTACTGGATAGAGTATTGGTTCATTTGACCTGGTTCCGTATGAACCTATTTGTTTGTTCTACCCAAATCAGGTAGCAATAAGGTCCGTTTGACCAGTGTAGACCGTTCGGTCATTATTTTGGAGAATTATGCAAAATCAAAGGGTGTAATTCAAAGTTGTTGGAAATAGAGAGAGAAATAGAAGACGATTTGAAAGCATTGAAAAGGGAGAATAGTAACAGGAGACAAAGAACATGTTAATCAATTGGAGGAGTCACTATCGCATGTAGAAAATGAAAACTTGAAATCTAAGCCTGAACCTTGTGATATTTCATGAAGTTGCAGAAGTTTCTTCAGAAGATGAAAGTGAAGATAACAGTGTGACTGAACTGCATTTACCATTTTGCCCAAAGGATAGAAGAGACTAGTTGGCTATATTTCAGTATGTCCCGTTTTGGACACTTTAGCCTTGATTGGCTGTTTCCTGAGTACTCAGATTGACTAAGAGAATATAATTTTCTAATCTACAGTGGTGCATCACTACTCTTGGATTTGAGCAAATGTTGGAGTAAACTTCAAATGTAACTAAAATTTTTTATAAAGATCTGGATTACCAGGGGAGAATTTATGAACCGAAATTTTTATTGACCGCACTTCGAAAGTTGATGATGGAAGTTTAAAGTGAATTGCAAGTGTTTATTCTAGACACAGTAAAATTTGAATACCCATTCAACATTTCAAACTCGAGGACAAGTTACAAGGATATGCGCAATCGAGTTTGAAAAGTTAAAGATGTTTCTTAAACTCACAATGTCATGATAAGACATGGATACTTTATCATATTGGAACCTAGTAGAATTTTAATTACGAACTATAACTTCAATGATGTTTAGATGATACAGATAAGTATACTTAGATGATACACTATGATAGACTATTTTGTTGTGGGGTGGACTATGAAGGTAGGCAAGCATACTGATAGTAAACGATGCTTATTTCTATGGACTTTTCTATATATGTTTTAACCTTATTTCTAATATGCATTGGGACGATGCATAAATTTAGGGGAGAAGGATGTCACAACCCACATTTGAATTTTGAATTCAAATTTCAATACTATTGTAATAATGTCACAACATTTGAATTCTGAATATTAGAAATTGAAAAAAAAAAAAAAACATAAAATGTAGATTAATTTAAAAATACAAATAATGTGGACACCATTAAAAATTGAGGATAAGATTATTTTAATTAAGGATAAGGTTATCATTAAAATAACAAGAGAGTGGATGAAGCATTGTTATTAAACAAAGACACTGGAGAAAGCATTATCAATAAATTAAAGGAGTGCAGGATGCAATAGCATTAAAAAACAAGAGTGGAAGATGCTTGGTTTTTCTATAAATTGCAAGGATTTGATGAAGAAGGAACATCATCTCTTGTTTGGCGGACTGGAGAAATCTGAGACACTACTAAGGAGGAGGAGGCTTTCTTCGTCAGATCTTGGAGGCCAATAATAAGTAAGTTTTGACCCTGTCACATAGATCTGCTATTTTCTTTTGTTCTGCATTTTTTTTCAGGGAGTTTGCTCATGGATCTGCTTATTTTGATTGTTTTGAGTTACTAGATCGAGTCACTTTAAGGATTATAAGCCAATGATGATTGGGTAATGGTGATGATTGCATTTTTCTGTTATAAGAGAAGAGTTACGGTTTTGTTAGAGTATCCATTTGTAGTTATCCATTTTTCTATTATAAGCCAAATTTGTAGGTGATGATACCTAACAAAAATTCCCCTTTAGACGCAGTCCCATTCTAACGCAGGCAGGAAGGCTATCATCAAAGGTTGTATAAATTTGGCGTTACAAGCTGCCAATTGCATCAACAAATCTGTTTTGTGCATATCCTGCGATCTTACTTCTTTTAGGAATCCCATGTGCTCTGCCTACCATGATGTGTTTATTGGTCCACCAGAGCAATTTCATTCATAATATCTGAAAAGAATTTCCCCTTCCATTATGCTTTGACAGAAGTCCATACCCTGTTCTTAATCACCCATTCAGCACAGGAAGGAAAGACTTTGGCATAGGTTTTGGTTTTTTGCCTTACACCGGCTAATTGTATTTGCTCGAAAGTTTTATAGGCCTTTTTCAAATCAATTTTGTGTCGAACCTGCAATCATTGCATTCCACGTGATGACATTTCTTTGAGGGATTTTGTCAAATAGTGGACGTGCCTTATTTGTGATCCATACCCTATTTCTTAAGCGCCCATTGAGTACAAGCAAGGAGGACATTGGCAAAGGTTTTGAATTTATCTCTTTACACAGCCAGTCACGCCATTTTGGCACAGACTGGGAGCACGCTGGCAAATGTGAATTGAACGGGTTGGAGGCTCGTTCATTGCATTCATTGAAACACTATATGAGATTTTGTCTAATGTGAAACACTTAATATTTTTCATCTAACAACCTGCATTTTCAAGAACGCACTTTCATAAAGTTAAAAAAAATCCACTCTTTTAAGTATTTACAATTCCTACCATTACAGAGGAATTAGGGAGCTGTACCTTTAAGCATTTACAATTCTTCCCTTACAAGGAAATTAAGACACTTTACATTGAGCATTTGTAATTCCTTAGAGAAAATCGTCTGGTTTGGCATATGTAGCTGTCGCAGTGTGCGGCCAAGGTGTAGAAACTCTCTTGTTTATCTCGTCGAGTCGTCCCTAATCAGAAAGGTGAAATCTTAACAATCAAGATAAGAGATCTTCGTGTTTTTCGCAATCAAGATTCTAACAACTAAGGAACTCGCCCATTTTAATTTATTTTACCATAAAACTATTTTAAATTAAGAATTAATTTATTTTACCATAGAGCTATATTAAATTAAGAGTTACTCCATTTTACCATAAAACTATTTTATTTACTACATATTTTATTTATTTTAAAGTTAGAACTTTTATATTTACAAAAATAAATCCTTTGCAATTTCAGTATCATCCCTCACAGGCAATTTGTATTTTACCAGAGGCACAACTTTTTAGAATAAGCATATTAACATGTATGTCAAGCACAAAAGTTTGTGGCAATCTCTAAGTGAATAGGGCAGGGCGACTGAATCTACGTGTAAAGAAGGGGTGTGATTCAAGTGCCAACTATACAAGGACTCCTCCACTTCTTATCTCTAAGCAAATATAATAATTGTTTATCTTGTTACCTTCCATTAACGCGAATAAAATATAAAGGTATTGAGTAAAAGTTAAGAAGCAATAGACAAGGACTCCTTCCAACTTCTTATCCTCTAGGAAGTATTATATTTTTTATGATGTTTCTCTTTTTAACCATGATATTTTTCTTAGCATTTGAAGGCCAGATTTGAATGGATTACTTTAAGGGAATAAAAGTGTATATCTTGTATGACCTATTTGGTACATGAACCAACTCCTACCCAGCATCCATCGGCCATTTGCTACTTTCAGTCATTACAACCTTAACAAAAACTTATGCACAAATTATCTCTTGAATGATTTCAAATTGTGATAAATTTTCTTTGTAGCTTAGGGAAGAGGACCCAGTAGTGGTACCCTAATTTCAGGCCTCTCAAAATCATATGTGACAATTTTGAATCACTACAAAATTTTTACAGTAGCTTACTTGGCAATGCCCTTGCTTATAACTATTCTTTTGTGTATCTCTTAATATTCCTAAGAGATAATTTACCATCTCACTCATAAATAAATTTTCTCGATGTTAATGGTATTGGTGGAATTGATTTACTTCTCCATCACAAGCAATCCTTACATCCTCAACAAATAGACCCTATATATTGTACTTGTCATTTAGGGACTTCTCATCATGTCTGTATGTGAATGAGGTGTTTCATCAAAACTAAATAACTCAATCATGTTACCAATTGTGGGGATTGAGATGAAACTGTAATTTTCACCTATGAGTTTTAATAGGTTAGATAGAATTCTCCCTATCTTTTACTTAACGTCCTTTGAAATAATGTGGGAATCAATTATCATACCTTCAACTTATATGAGAGTTTATTTATGAATATAGCTCTAAGTTATCTGTTAGCATCAAGTGCATATGAACCATGTATTTCTTGTGAATTCTATTATGCTATAGGGTACACTTACCACTACAATTACACTACCATAATTATTGTCATGAAGCTCTCTAAAAGTAATGTGTAATAAGATAGTAGAGTGAGTCTATAATTAGTAAGGGGAGGAGGAAAACTCATGGTCACACAAATAGCATTGGTGAAGTATGATACCATGTAAAAGTTCCCTTTGACTTGACCCTTGAAAAATATTGTTTCAATGTTGCTATTTAATCATGTCCCTATAATTTGGAATAATCTCCTTTTCCATAATCATGAGTAGGGGAACCTTAGATGCATTCAAATCTTACTAGCATCTTTCTCACAAACAGGTTCCATATGAAAGCTTGAGTATCCTTTCTCGTTGATGTTTATGAATAATTGGGAATGTGATAGTATGAGTGAGTAAATTGGTTTGTGAATGTATGCAAAGATGCTGCACGGTTGAATCTTGTTTCTACTCTATAAATTGTGTGAATCCTAAGAATTAGATAAACAGTATTATGTGGAATTAGAATTCTAAAAATTACTTGAGCTGCCTTGGTTTTTATCTTAATTATGAATGAGCAAGCTTGTTAAGTTGATTTGTTTTAAAGGTCATATTGTTTCCCAAGGATTATTCAGAATTTATTCATATTGTATGTGAAGAACAAAGTTATCAGTTAAACCTAATTTTAAGAGTGGTCTTAACACTAATAGTTTTGTATCTGTATGATTATGTGGATATTGTTTTATACATGGAAGCTGCAAGGAAGTGCCAATAACAGAGGAGGACTTAAATGTTGATGATCAAGAGTGTAAGATGAGTAAAATCCATACCCTAAGAACACAACCAGAGATCTGTAAAGATTGCATAGAGGATAGAGAAAGATGTGAATTTATGCGTAAATTGGAATATAGAAATGAGGAGATTCGTATACATATTATAATACTTGTTCCAAGCTGGTTGTTCCTGTTAATGTCCTATAAACTAGTATCTTTGCTTTATGCAAGTTCTCTCAATTTAGTTAGGTAAACCTTATAAATCAACGTCCAAACTCAACCCAATCGCAGTGTTCGGTATTTACGGTACCTCTAGGTCACGTTTACGGGTAATGCCGTCGCATTGAACCAAGTACCTCGTGCCTAACATAGCTGCAACAACGACGTCTGGGCACTGTCCCTCTAAATCATCAGGGAGGAATAAGGAACATGTCGAAATTAAATCCACAGGAAGGGAAAATCTCCTCAGATATTCCACTAAGAAGATTAACTAAAAAGAAAGGATGATTCTATTGAACTAATCTTTACCATGATGCTCATTTGGAAAACACTCCGAGCATACTAACAGAAAACGAGGCTTATTGACACGTGAGTATAGATTGGGGAGGACATGTGAAATATCAGATAGGGCATCTAGGCCAATCTAGAAATGCTATCTATTATATGCTTTCACCTTGCCCTTGCAGATCGTGGTGAAAGTACTAGGGGATCAGGAACGGACTTAGTCACGATAATTATCTAATTTGACTCGGGGAAGCAAATTAGATTTCATGGGTAGATACCTTATAGGGATTCCTCCACACTAGGACTAACTGACAAACACCCCCTTTAGGTGTTTGTGGTAGTGGACTAACTTCCATCCCGGTTTCACCGAGTGGGTGGCAGCCGATGAAGAATTATCTGGGGCAGGGAATAACCCTAGAAAGGGCTGGGTACCCACTCACAGTTACATCAAACATAGTGCAAAATAGAACTACATGTTCGCATGCCCCGCGTTAGTCACATCCTAAGGAGGGGGCCTTGATCCCGTGGATACAGGGTATGTAGGCAGTCTGGATGGTGAAGGATGCCCCCAGTACTTAGGTCCCCTGGATGTAGGGTGTCCTACAATTAGCATTGTGATCTTAATCCTCTGAGTAGTGATTACTGAGTTGTGTTAACAGGAGATTGTTAAGTTAATTTTGTGCAGATAAGAAGGATACAGTTACTAGAGGAGAAGCAAGCTATCAAAAAAGAATGCAGAATGTAATGCATGACTTAAGGTATGAACTGATCCCTTGTGCTACATAATGTACCTTCTCTCGTAATGTACTCTAGCTTCACTAGATTTAAACTTGATGATCTTTTAAGAACCTAATGATTCTAGGAAATTAAATTTTAAGTTTCATCGCATTTCTATAGCACTTCTAGAAGAATTTCACATTTCCTACATCTACCAGATCAAAATTTTTATTCATTGGTATTTTTATAACAGAGTTTAATTTGATTTATTTAGGATGAGTCGAGTCCCTTAATTAGATTTTCTTTAAGCCCTTTTTTAGTAATAATGGAAACAAAGTGATAGTGAATTCCCGGGCATGGGGTGACTGGAAGGCATATTGAATTTATTTATTATTCCACTATCCTAATAAGAATTTAATGTAATCTTTATTTCTCTATTATATTCGTTTAATTGGCTGTTGTGAGGACTGTGTAGGTTGCAACATATTATAAAAGTTGTAATGAAATTGAACATGCTTCTTTAATCTTGTTAACATCTTCTGCAATAGGCTCATCCTTTAGCTACACGATAGTAAGTTCTTGTTTCATGTGCGTCCTCTGAACAAAGTCATGGAAAAGCTTGGAAGACTTACCTCCCGCTTAAGCATATTTCTCTTGACTCTAATTTTCAACCCTTTGATTTCGTTCTCTCCATTCTGTCCAAGGTGTGTTCTAACCAGAGTACTGTAGTTGCCTTCTTATATGTCATCTGATGAGAGTGATTTCACAAATAATAACATTGCTGCACTTTAAAAACTGATATAGCCTGTTGTTTATCATTGTAATTTTAATCATCTTTATGCAAGAGAGCAATTATGAAGTAGTGTGTGTTTTAAAAAAACAAATATAAAACAGAGTTATTTCAGATTAAAATGTATGCACAAATTTTCCTTTTGAATGACTGCAAATCATAGTTAAACAAAATCATAAAAAAAGTTTTCAAATTGTAATGAAAAAACTTCACAAAACTTATGAGTAACCCATATTGTATTACAACTACACAGTGCTAGCGATCTTGAGGACACCCTAAACTTCCGATTAAGCCTACGTGAATGTTCAGCTGAGTTTTCTGGTATTGTGAAATCACACTCATCAGACGACATAACCAAATTTGAATATTCACAAAACAAATCCAACTAAGAATTCATGAAAGCATAAAAATAGAGCTATTTAATAGAATTAAAGAAAGAGAGAGGACTACTCTTACAAAATTCTCCAGCACTCCCAAAACTAGAGATGATTTTCTTCTTCATCTAATCCTTGCAATTTATAGAAAATCCAAGCATCTTCCACTCTTGTTTTTTTAATGCTATTGCATCCTCCACTCCTTTAATTTATTGATAATGCTTTCTCCACTATCTTTGTTTAAGGAAAATGCTCCCTCCATTGTCTTTGTTTAAGGAAAATGCATCTTCCACTCACTAGTGGATATTCCTTATGTGTAATCCATTTTGTATTTTAAATGACTATATTGTTTTATATTAGTTTAAAAATCTTCCACTCACTAGTGGATATTCCTTATGTGTAATCCATTTTGTATTGTAAATGACTATATTGTTTTATATTAGTTTTAAAAAATTGAGTTGTGACACTAATAGAGGACAAAGATCTATAGGAAAGGATGATGGAGTGTTGACTCCAGATGTGATGAAAAGCTCTATTGTGTTACTGTTAGATTTCTTGGACAAACCACCTGACCTAGGTGGGACATCACATGTGGTTGGCCTTTATGAGATAGAAACTTTAGGGGTTCCCAAAGTTTTTGGTCAAGGTCTGTCAGTTGTTGGTCAAAGCACTATGGATGATTAGTTTGAGGGATCAAAGAATCTAATGAATAATGGCCAAGCGATGGGACTCACCAGTGAAGGAATCAAGACCCATTTATTGGGTGTCTCTTTTAGGGTCAAAACCCAAAGGGAAAATCTCTTCCCCTCTGGTGAATGTAGATTATGATCCTTGCTTGGGAGAGCTCTCCATTTGTATCCTAGATTGTATTTTTATAAAGGTGTCTCTAATATGGAGATGACTTTGATAGGAGGATTCATGGAGCCAAGACCTAATATTAAAAGAGTTAGGGCTCGGGCCACTAAGAGGTGGAGAACTAAAGGTCAATTGGATATCGCATCCATGCTAAAATGGTGTTTATCCTTTCCATTTTCCTATGAAAAAGACCTATGTATCATCTTGGCAGAGGAGCCTTGGTTTATCAACAAGACAACCTTGTTTTTGAGAAAATGGGATACGAGGTTTGACCTAGCTAAAATCTTGTTTAATATTTCCCCAGTGTGGGTAAGATTTGTTGTTCTACCTATGGAATTTTTCAATGAAGGGGTATTTAATGGTATCACTAGCTCCTTCGGCCAACTCCTAACCATTGATGCTATGATAGTCTTAAGAAGGAGGTTGGTTTTATGATGATATGAATGTGCATTGAACAATCTGCCAACCTCCCTTCTTCGATTAACATCAAGTCTAAGTTAGGGATCTAGAAGCAATCAGTGGAGTTTGAGTCCATCCTCTTTTCTTATTTCAAATGTAATAAAGTTGGTCATTGGACAAAGTAGTGTCCTATCCAGAAACCCAAACCGTAGCATCAAATTTGGAAGGAAAAAGGACTGGTTGGAAAAGTGGATATGTTAATGGGAGATACTCCCACCTAGATGAAGAGCCTCCTTGAGGTTCAAAGTCAAAATATAGAAAAGCCAGTGGATCTCACCTCATTGAAACAAAACCCTACTTTTGAAGAAGATGAAATGATTATAGATAAAGAGTTGAGTGTTGTTGATGAGAAAACATAGTTGGATGGTCAAGATGTGTTAAAGGAGTACAAAAGTTCCTCCCCTTAGAAGGAAACCCCTCCCCAATTTGTTCTTGGGGTAGAGGAGTAGTCTAGGGATGAAAGGATGATTGAGGAGGATCTAGAGTATAGTCTCTCTCCTCTAAAGTCTTTATACCAGAGGGAGCCAATATGGTTAAGCTAGTAGAGAGTTATGCTTGGAGCGAAAGAGTAAGGAACCATATGAGAAGAAGGAACTCACTAATGTGAACATCCAATCCAAGGCTAAAGGGAAAAAGAACAATATAAAGTGGATATCAACTCTCCTATGTGGGAAAAGAAGGGGGATCCTTACTAGAAACAAGAAAAATATAGATTTTGGATCGGATCCTAAAACCCAAGGTAAACTCACTTCAAGAGATACAAAGGAGAGAGTCGTTAAGAGAGAAATTATTGATGGTTTACATCAAACCATCCTAAGCATGTGCTCTAAAAGCACTCCCAATTCGAGGAAATGAAGATAATCTCTTGGAATGTCAAGGGGATGAATAATACCTATAAGAAAGATCTCCTGATGAACCTAATCCAGGAGCATAAACCAAATAACTTACTAATTCAGGAAACAAAAATACAAGCTATTAAGATAAGTAAATTTAATAATAGGTTCTTTAAGGATAGCAATTTTCATGGGATTAGTGTTGAAGGGGATTCTAGTGGCATTGCTGCTTTCTGGAATCCTAAAGTGGTTAAAGAGGTGGCATTATATGAGATTCTAACCGTGTTACAACTTAGTTTTTTCACCTAAGGGATGACACTTCTTGGATTTCTTCTAATATTTATGCCCCAATATTAGAAGTTCCAACCTCCAATTCAACCTCCATATGTACAAGCATGAATCCACACATTACTTGCCATGCTTCACAATATGCACTTACAAGAGAGAGCTCAATAAAATGACAGCCGAGCTCACAAAACCTTTCGTTCACCTATAATGAATAATATAGCCAACCTCAAAAATAACATTGTGCTTGCTTTTGTAATATAGGCTCACACATTACATTGAGAAAACCATGTGCCCCAAAACCATGGGTTACACAAAACCACTTGACCCCATATTTGACTATTGGTACTAACTTTTCCCAATAAATCAAATAATACAAATAATATCCCAATGTTACAATACAACATAAAGTGGACCCAAATAATTACATAGTGTGATTAACCACACCACCTAGGTGCATCACAACTAAATAGTTAATTAATTACAACATTAAAAAATATATCAAATTATGCAATGGTGTACAACACCATATCCCAACATTCTCCCACTTGTTTTATACATTGCATAAGGGTCAATCAATGAAATACAGCATCATAGGCAAACATGAAATCACATGAATCTCCGACATGCTCTCATGCTCCATCAAGATACCTAAAATAAAATCAAAGTGAGCACCATCTCAAGCAAGAACTCCTCTCATTCTCTAACATGCCACCTATCGAAGAAAACAAACATGCCAAGGTGAAGATGCACCAATCCAAAGAACACAAGCATCAAATCCAAGTGATAACATAAGGTTCCAAGCTGCTATCAAAGGTTAAAAACCCACATGACTGGAAATAGCACCCACAACATATGATAATACATCCAACCATCCATACCTAACAGGTATCAACAACATCAATAAACTCATGCCAATAACATATCCAACCCATATACTGCAATAACAAGCTACATGAATAAAACCTACCAATGAAGAATACACACATCCAGGAACTCCCACTACATGGGTAATGTCAAATCTGAAAATAGATCCAAGACATACCAAGTCTATCAAACAACACTCAAACCAAGGTGTGGCTAATCAACAAGCCAATGTAGTACCAAGAACAATCACAACGATCCACACATGCATGATAAATTGTTGCATACTCTCTCACAACATGTCACCATAATCTCCCAAGTCCAACCATATCAACATGATTCTCCAGGAAATAGCCAGAAGACAAAGAGAGAAAACCTGTAGATCATAATGTCCTTCTACAAACACCTCAAAGTGCTAAGTTGTGTCAAGTATGATCTCCTCTACAATCCCAAATGAAAAGCCTCAACAACACCCAACCATTCAATCTCATAAGATCAAATGAGCATATATAACATGTAACCAACATAGATGTAAGAATCTTTAATCAAGGTAGATCAAACACATAACCATTCCATAACCAGGAATAAGCCCAATCACATCTCCTAAACTTCTCATAATGAACATCATAAATCAAACCATAGAACAAGGAGATAACCATGCTAACATCCTTCAAATGAACCCTCTAGAACCAATAATTGTAGGTCAAGATATATATCTATGAGAAGATGGACCATAAAGCAAAATACATCTAAAAGGATGGGCAATACCTCATAGATGATAAACCACTGAGTAGACCAAGAGTGGGGAATGAGAATGCTTCTCCAGGATACACCAAGCCACAATGACTCTCTCCAAGAAAAATCTCCTCTAAGTCTATAATGAACTCATGTCCATATCCAGGTGTAAGGCTCCTCGATCTATCTACTGAAACCTCTAAAGAGTATCCATCTCAACAAGTATCTCTAATCAAAAGAGAATCCCAGCCTCACCTACATCTCCAAGTATCCGTGAGCACCTGTAACTGACCAATACATGCCAAACTCCAAATGCAACATAGCACCATCATGAAGTAATCAAGCAAATGATCAAAGTACTCAATACCAAGAGAACAAATAAGACCACTGTCAATGCTCCTACTGCACATCTGCATAATCAAGAATCCCATCATGACATCATGATCTAACCATCTCCTACAAAGAGATCACATGCAACAAAGCGTACAATGATGCATACATCCTATCTCAAGAGAACTTGTATCATGCCAAAACTCTAAGCTAGCATCAAGAGTAAACCATGACATAATATCAACATCTCTAAACAAAGGATAAACATGTCAAGCTGACAAATCATAAACCGACACCTCAACCAAAGACTCAAATAAGTCCTCCATGGTAAACCAAGATGTCAACATCTCCAAACATATGAAGATAACAATCTACTATCAACAGAATAAAAAATGTCAAAGAACTCTCAAAACCAAGATCTCCTCCATGACACCAACATCCACTATAGAAGATCATCCATCACGTATGATGAATCCAACATACTACCAAAGCTCCCATTGAAACTGTAATACCGAGTTATCCATGACAACAAAGTAACCATCTCCTAAATGAAGATTATCCATGGCTCCAAACCAATCAAGGAATCCCACTATAACATCAACAGCTCCCAAAAGGTCTAGTAAAACCAAAATCTCCAAACAAGAAGATAAAATCATCATTGTCAAAAGCTAACATAAAACCATGTATCTAAGCTCTCCATGACATCATAATAAACATGCTACAAGTCCCAACAACTGACTATCTAGGAACTCTAATCATCCATCCTCTTATCCCAAATCAACATACCTATGCACAAATGACCACAGACAAGACCAACTAACAAAGTCTGCATAAACACTGAATCAATCTAGTGGATATAGATAGTCCACATCCGAGTCATCTCACTGTAGTGAAATAGGTGATCAGCCTACAAAACTACATAACTCTTAGATCCAATACAAATGTCACATACAAACTCATCATCACACTAGGAATATGCAAACTGAGATATCAAAGAAGATAAATTGTAGACTCCAAGACTCAAACACCAAATCAACTCTAGATTAGATTTGCCAACAAGTCCACAAACAAGTAACCATAGTCAAGGAACTAATCAATCATCTAGGAGATAAGAACAATCCCCTAAAACAACACCACCTGTAATCATGAATCAAACATCATAGCCCATACTTGTCAATCGCATACATGATCATGTCATGCCAATGCAAAAGTGTGCCTACATATCCATGACACCATAATCATCGTCATCACTGTACCTATACTCAACTCCCATTGAAACGAGACTCCAAGTCTCACACAAGTATCAAACATGTCCTCAAAATAGAAGACAATCTATACATGTCTCCATCAAAGTTGTAACTTTGAAAAAACACTTGTAAACCTATATTAGGAAGCACCAAATCTGAAAACATGCTATACCATACTGATGGTCTCATAACAACAAGAACTCCCACAAGTTTGTGCCCAAATATCCATCTTAATGCACTCATAAACGCAATCTAAATCTCAAGCTCCTACAAGTGTTCAAACAAGTACAAAACTCTCTCTGCTCACCAAACTAAAAATCTACATGATTCAAACTATAGTACACTACAAGGTCTCTCCAACGCCTATCCGAAATCACAAATCTGACTTCGTATGCAAAAGTTATGAGCATACATATCTACTAGAGCAATGCGGGCTTTAGGCACCAAATTCTACACAAACAGAAAAATATGGTCATGAAACCTATGCCACTACATAGTTCTCATAGAGAGCTTTCTGACGCTTATAAGAAGTCAAAAAACTGATACCGTATGTGAAAGTTATGCCCCCCAGAAGAAAATGCACTCGTAGGGCTAAAAGTAGACCCCTAGTGGGCCCTGGTACAATGCTAACACCATCGCTGACACAAGCATGAATGTGCACTGACTGGGCAAGATGGCAGTGCTGATGTGGTGGGGCTAACTATTGACATCATCATATGTCTTCGGTAGGCTGATTTGAAATTGTTTTCAAAATTGTTTTAATGTATTCATCGGACTTTAAATGCATTTCATAGGAGGTTTAATATTTTTTATTAAAGTCTGAAATGTCAAATGTTATAATCGCTAACATTAATACTTTTTAACTACCATAAAAAAAATTTAAATGTCCCCCGCTGAAATTTCCCAGCTGCCTTCAAAGTTTTAAATAATTTTTTTTTAAGTTTAAAACCCCCGTGGGGGGGACTTGCAGACTGTTGGTGGGAAGATGGTGGACCGACGGGGCCGACCGACGTACGTTGGCAGCACACCATCAGTACCCTCTGTAACTTTTGTGCAGGGGATAGGGGGTACCACAGTCTACGTACCGCCTGCCCCCCCCCCCCGCCCAATAATTTTTTTTTCTTTTTTTTCCATATCTTGAATTTTTTTCGAAAAGCCTTTCTATAATTTTAATTTTCAATCAAATTTTTTTTTTCTAAACCATAGAAAATTTAAAAAGACATTGCGCAAGAAAAAAAATATATTCAACATACCTTTGCACACTGCAACGATCGTACCGGCGAACCTGGAGTCTAAAAAATTTTGCATTTTTGTCCAATAACCAAATATAGGCAAATTTTATATGAATCTTCGTCTCTCAGGCCTCTTGGACTCAATGGCGAGGTTTGTTTTGTCCCAGGAGGTCATCTATGAAATTTCCTCCTCAAAACCCTCATGAAGCCAAACCAAAAAAACCCTCTTTAGCCATGATTTTTTAATTACCAGATCTACAACATGCACAAAAAATCTCTAATACCTAGAACCCCCAATTTGCAATACAACCTGCACAAAACCTTGTGATGCCTTCAATCCTTCCATGCATTGCCATGGCTTCTATTTTTGACCTGATCTACACACATAAGGGTTATACACATCCAAGGAGCTCACATCTCCCTCAACCATAAACATGGCTCTGATACCAACTGTTAGAAATTTGCATGTCTAATTAAATCAATTCCACATAACCCAATAGGAGAAATAAAATATAGAAATAACCATAATGCAAAGATCAAATGAACAAGCAACAAGAGAACACAAGATATACCTTGGGAAAACCCTTTGTAGGGAAAAACCCAACATCCAAAAGCATCCATACTCCATATATTATTCAGTAGTAAAGCAATACAAGAGTTACAATGAATACACCTGAATCATCAAGCACCTCCAATGCAACCTCCATGTGTACAAGCATGAATCCACATATCAAGTTTGCCATGCTTCACAATATGCACTTACATGAGAGAGCTCAATACAATGACAGCCTCTCACAAAACCTCCCATTCACCTACAATGTATAATCTAGCCAACCTCAAAAATAACATTGTGCTTACTTTTATAATATAAGCTCACACATTACATTAAGAAAACCATGTGCCCCAAAACCATGGGTAACACAAAACCACTTGACCCCACATTTGACTATTGGTACTAACTTTTCCCAATAAATCAAATAATACAAATAATATCCCAATGTTACAATACAACATAAAGTGGACCCAAATAATTACATAGTGTGATTAACCACACCACCTAGGTGCATCACAACTAAATAATTATTTAACTACAACATTATAAAATATATCAAATTATGCAATGGTGTATAACACCATATCCCAACAAATGGGAGCTTTGGAACAGGGCATGGACATATATTAAAGGATAAATGAAGGCAGAATTTTTTTTATATGTTATAGTAGCAACTTCCCTGGTAGACATGCAAGAAAAATGTGGAAGAAAATGCAACTAGTGGCTATAAAGACAAATTCCACAACTTCTACCAACATCCTCCTTGCCTATGTCAAAATGGGAACTTTGGAACGGGGTATGGACATCCATCAAAGCATAATGGATATAGAAATTTTGTCAAATATTGTAGATGTTGTAGTTACAACTTTCATGAGAGATGTGTATGCAAAATGTGGAAGCCTAGATAAGGCACAAGAATTGTTTGACATAATTCCTTAAAGAGATGTGGTCTATCTAAAGTAAGTGCCTCAGTAGTCAGAGCCTGTAAAGTGAAAACCATGTACAAACAACAACTCTGTTTAACCAAGATGTGTACCAGGCAGATATAAAACCATACATAAAACCATCACTTTAAATTTTATTTTTGGAAATGAACTGATGAAACTACATATTTTACTTGCCAAGGCTACTTCTAAACTTGATTGTGAAACTAAATGTGATCAATGTATCTACATGAGCTCATGCAGAACCTCTCTACTGTCATGTCCTCAGTTGTGTGCACCAAATATACTACATTTGTATGGCTCTCTAGTAATTGGAGATCTTTGGATTTGACTTAATTTGGTGTTTAGATAAATAAGTTCTTAAATTAACCAGAGGAAAAAATTAATAAATGCAGTTTACACATCACTCACATGAACTGAGACTTAAGTGCCATGTAGAATTGAAGCAATATATCAAAAAATATGACAAGGTAAACCTCTTAGGAAGTTAATCATGCTGCATCCAAACATCATAGAACCATATAAATAGCTTTGAACATCAAGGCATCCATCACCAATATAACAAATTATATTAAGGCATAACACAACTGAACATTACATTACAATTTTTTAGCGATGCAGCTCGCACGATGGATTTTTGAATGCAGAGAAGGAGCACGATGGTATTCCATTTGCAGAACAAGAGTCCCCTACCCTTAGGGTCCCATCCATGGATGTAGTCCAACCTCAAGTTGGAGTGGCTGCTAGTTCAAGGGTTGCTAGTGATGAGGTTCTGCATGTTCTGAAGGCGATTCCTCCTGTGGGAGCCTTTGTTCCACCTATAAACGGCTTTCCTCCAACACCCAATAGATTTAGTGTCCCTTTAGGAGGGCATGGCTCCTTCAGGGCCCTCTTTCTTAAAGTGGATGAAACGATCTCTTCCATGAAGATTCTTGCTCACCCTCCAAGAGTAGTGCCTGTGGCATTTGTTCTACCTCCCCCAGTTGTGGTGTGCCGGTAGGATGTTATTGAGAATGAGGAATACTATGAGCATATTGGGGTTGTTTATAGATTCAACAACCTGTGGCTATCCCTGTCGGATCTTCATAGCTGGGTCTTGGAGACTTGGAAGCCCTTGGTGGTGGGCAAAATTGAGTTGTTCCCATGTGCTAGGGGTTTCTTTATGGTGGCCTTCGATTCCCCTGAGGAATAGGATAATGTGCTGAATGAACAGGTTTGGATGTGGGGAGTACATTCCCTATCCATTAAACCCTAGTCTTGCTCCTTCAACCCTATCACCGAGCCTCTCAGCATCATGCCAACTTGGGTTAGGCTCCCAAATCTCCCTCTTTAGTTTTGGGAAGATTCATGCTACGAGGACATTGGAAATGCTATCGGCCACTTCTTGATAGTGGATTCTACAACCTCTTTCATAGGACACTCCACGTTTGCTCGCATTCTAGTCGATATTGACATCTCCAAACCCCTTCATGGGGGGGTGGTTCTGTAGGTCAGGGATAGGTCGTGGTCGCAACTACTTGACTATGAGGGCCTCCCATTCAAATGTAGATAGTTCAGTCATTGGGTACCCCAACTTCTTGTTCTAAAGCTTCTCCCACTTCTCGTGTTCCATTTGTGTTAGTGGAATTTGATGAGGATTCCCCTCTCTCTCTCCTTGTTCTGTGGACTTAGACTCTTTGAGTTCATGGACCATTATTTAGAGAAGGAAGAAAGGTCTTCCTAAGTCTGTCTACTTTGCACCCTTGAGTCAAAGGCATTCATTTCGCTAGGTTGAGTTCTAGTGTCGTCTAATTCCTGATGTTTGGTCCTTATTTTCATAGCGGGGTTGCCTTATGTTGTTCAAGGGTATGGGCTCTTTCAAAATCTTGTTTTATTTCCTAATTTCATTGCCTGTGAAACTCACTTAGTTTGCCTTTTCGCTTCTTTGTAAGGGTACGAGCCCTTCCTGATTATCTAATTCAAAGCACAACTGAATATTACCAAATCCTGAAACCTGACACTAAGAACCTTTGGACTCCTTTTGTTTGAGAATTTTATGTTTAAGAAATGTAGCAGAATGTGTGCTTCCAAAAACTCATTCTAATATTCCTTGGCTTGTGTTGAGTGTTGTTTTTTTTCTCTAACCTCAATTAAGTTTGTCTAACAGTTGGATTTTCTCTAATCTCAACACAATTTGTTTCTTGTTTTCTTCTCGCATATTGTTGATAGTAATTTTAGATGTCTTGTTGCCTCCCATCTTTCCAATTGATTTTGGCATTGTGTGGCAATAAAATTCCTGACATAAATAAAAAGATACAGATTTAAATAACAGTGTTTTTGAACATCAACATTAATCATTGCCAAGGAAGTGATAAACTGAAATTGCTAACAAAGGAAACTAGAGATGTTAAGTTCCATGTCTAGTCTCTTTTGCAGCTATTTTTCTAACAGATGATACTCCTACATTTTGGACTGAAGTTATTTATTTTTCTCAAATCCTTTTGGATTTCCTTTGGATTGACACAGAAACCCTATGTCAGAAATGAGTAGGTATGTAGAGAGATACTACATGGAGATGTCAACTGTTGGTGCCATTGATATCTATGCTCCATTTCAACTTTTGAAATTGATTGATTAAAAAAGTGAAGTATATTAGGTAAAGGGTTTTTCTTGAAGAGAATTTATCTAAACCAGTGAGTATAAAGGAAATTTACAAGTAGTATGTTGTAAAACACCAAATTCTATGGGTGGAAACACTTTCAATTAGAACACAGTGTCAATCAAGTTAGATATTGATGGAGCCTTGATGGTAATTTCTCAAACAATGATGCTTCCTTAGATGTTAAAAAATTGAGTTGAATAATATCTGAATTGAGGACTCTAGGATGAGATCCAATCATCGAAGTAATTTGCATATACAGTATGTAGATTCTATCATGGATAGCTTCAATTTCCTCATAGAGAGTGAGAAATGAGTGAGCATCTAGAGAGATGTCATGCAGAGATGTCAATTGGTGAAATAATGTTTACTATTTATGCATGCTTGATTTTAAATTATGCAATTATTTGATTAGAAATGAGTGGGCTATAAGAGTGTAGGCTCATACCATACAAGGTGTTATCAATGTCTATAATCCTATGAAGATGGCCACAACCTTATAAAATAAATGTATGGTGTGCATATAAACCAAATTCTGTAGTTATACACTTTCAGTTATAATATTGTCCTTTAATCTTTTGATTGTTATTTCAAAAGGGTATCGACTAGACGTTAAGATCCAAAGTGGGATCTTATGTTCTACATTATATATTTTGCATATCTTATACCTAGGACTATTGACACCATAAAGATTAAGGGAGAAAAATTGAAGATAGGTATATTTACACTCTTAAAAATACTTGAAAAAGAAATGTTTCTATGATGGATAGTTTTTAACATTGAACAAGATGTTCTACAAAAATATAGAGTTTTTAGAGAAAGAGTCAGAAGATCAGATTGAAGGCATTTTTTAGATCTTCCAAAATAGACAGACATCAATATGATGTATTATTAAACAGGAAATTTGACACAAATTTGGTGGACTAGTTGTAGTATTTTACAAGAGGCTTTGCTTATTTTGTACAAACTTGAGAAAGTGTTAGAAGATCAGATTAAGCCATTTTATTTTAACTTCAAAAATATATGGACCTAGTGAAAGGTTAACCAGGAAAGCTGGCATAAATATGGGTACAATATGTTGGTAAATTCACTTCTTTTCATTAGAAATCACAGAGTATTTAGTTAGAGCCTGTTGAATAGAAGGGCAAACTTCTGCACTATGTTAATGTTTGTACATAAAACAAACATGATGAATATTTGCTGCACTATAACACCATGTTCTTTTATTAGCAAGATACATGGTAAGTGTATGCAATGCATTAAATTTGAGGTTAGGAGAGGGGCACAGGTTGTAGAGGGAATTTTGTGTTCTATTGTAAGCTTGAAAACATAAGTTGATAATGATAGAGATTTTGCCTTGATGATCTTGCAAATGTTATCTTAAAAGCATGTTTTTGATTAAGGTAAGCAGGGATTTTGAAAGGGCCCAGACCCTTCTACAAGAGAAAAGATACAACAATCAAGCCCAACAAAACTAGAAAGAACAACTAACAGTAGAGCAACGTAGGACTAGATCAACAACAAGACAAACAGACAAAGGATCAAGGACCCCAAGCAACCCAACAAAAGAAAATCAAGGTGGTTTGAAACCAAATTTCACCAAAGAGCTGAGTACACATCTTCAGCTTGACAATACCCTCAGATCTCTTATTTTTAGAAGACCTAGGACAATCCAAAGGGCCACTCAAGGTCCCAAAATTGCATTGCACCATGTTAAGCTAGAGTAAGTATGTGAAGACCATGTTGGACAGGTTTAGCATGGCAGATTGTAGACCATTGTGTGTTCTTGTTTCATTGGGGACAAAGTTGTCTATTAATGATTGTCCAAAATCTCCTAGTGAGGTGGAGGACATGAGCAAAGTACCTTATGCTAGTGTTGTTGGCAGTTTGATGTATGCTATGGTCTGCACAAGACCAACCATTGTCCAAGCAGTGGGAGTCCTTAGTCACTTTATGGCTAATCTTGGACGGGTACATTGGGATGTAGTTAAGTGAGTGTTTAGATATTTGAGGGGTACTTCTGAGTATTCCATATGTTATCATGGTAATGTTACAAGACCTCCGCATTTAGTTTGTATTCATGGATTTGTGGACTCTAATTGGGCAGGTGACATTGATAGCAGGAGATCCACTAGTGCCTATGTGTTCACTATGTTTGGTGGTGCAATTAGTTGGATGAGTAAGTGAAAACCTGTGGTTGCTTTGTCCATGACAGAAGCTGAGTACATGGCAGCAACTCATGCTTGCAAGGAAGCCATTTGGCTTAAGAGATTGTGTTTAGGTATTGGTGTTAATGCAGGATAGATTATGATTTGTTGTGATAGTCAGAGTGTGATTTGCCTTGCAAAGAATCCAACTTTCCATGCCAGAACAAAGCATATTGATGTACAATTTCACTTTGTGCGAGACATGGTAGAGGATGGGAAGGTAAATTTAGAGAAGGTAGATATTTTGAAGAATGTTGTAGATGCATTGATGAAGCTAGTGGGCACAAAGAAGTTCAGATGGTGTTCAGAGTCTATCGGCCTCTCAGCCTATAGCAATTAAATCCTATTAATTCTATTGGTTCTTACAAGTTGTTCGACAAGTGGGAGAATGTTGGGAATTAAGATGTCTCAACCTTGGTAATTCTGTGTATTAATTCATTGCATTTATTTATTTACTGCCTATTGTATAATTTGGATGCAAATCCTATGTTGTCATATTGTGGGAGTTGGCACGGTGATGTGTCATCCTACATGGCATATGACCACATGTAAATTTGTCC
This sequence comes from Cunninghamia lanceolata, assembly GCA_027924645.1. Classification (NCBI taxonomy): domain Eukaryota; kingdom Viridiplantae; phylum Streptophyta; class Pinopsida; order Cupressales; family Cupressaceae; genus Cunninghamia; species Cunninghamia lanceolata. The sequence goes on from BSBN01000828.1 coordinate 1,259,657, forward strand.
TCACATGAGGAGATAGGTGTCCCATTTAGTGGTAGGAATATTTTTTCATGTGTCAGCATCTTGGAATGTGTGTAAGGGAATATTGATCAAAACAGTCATGACAGATTCCTATGACAAAGTTATGACATGTAAGAGTCAGAAATAGAAGATACTAAGACAGGTATGGACATGTGTCGAGAAGCATCTTTGAAAAAGGCATCTTTGGGTGCCCCAAGGTGGACTATGACATGTTGTAAGAGAATATGCTGTTTATAGCCTGTGTATGACATATTATCTTATAGCTATAAGTTATGATAGCTATGACAGATTCTATGACAGTTGTAAGAGTCATAAGAGCATCTGTCATAGCCCATTTTGGAAATAGGTGACCTCCTTGGGATGGGATGACTTGACAAGTGTTAGGAACATCCTATAGTGTTGGAGAAGTGTCCATTAGCGTGGGTTTTGGGCCATGAGGCCATGTTGGACGCCCATCTCAATGTGGAGCCATTTTTCCCTTATATTCTCTTTATAAAAAGGTGCTTTGGAGAGAAGTACTACAGGTTTGACAGGTACTATTATGCTACTGGAACATCTCCAGATACGAGTGTCGAAGACTCCTACAAGAGCATTGGCTTTGTGATTGTATTGTAACCTTCTTTGTTTACGGAATACATTTGAGTTGTGTTTTGGAGTGTGGGGTTTTTCATCTGTAAGGGTTTTCCCCACATATATCTTGTGTCTCTCTTCTTCTGTCTTATATTCTTGTGTATGTGTTTGATACAATATCTCTATTAGTGGGTTAACATAGCTATAATTTTAAAGATAAAATTGAATTTGCACTCTCCTCCCCTCATTAGATTAGTGTAGGAAGCATTTTCTGCACACATAGTTTCCTTTCACATATGACACTTTGATAGCCTTCAATACTTACTTTATCCATAACACTTGTGTGCACCAAGATGCTGTTGCAATATATTCTACTTCTATAGTGGATAATGACACTGAGTCCTACTTCTTACTTAACCATGAGACAAGTCTGCTTCCCAGGAAGAGAGCACCACCACTTTTACTCCTTATGTCATATGTACATCCTGCCCAATTTATATCTGTATATGCACTCAAGGAGAAATTAGTATCCTTGGGATACCATAGGCCAAACTCCAGAGCACCTTTCAGGTATCTAAATATCCTCTTCATTGCTACAACATGTGACTCTCTAGGATCAGCTTGGAATCTAGCCACAAGACAAACTACATGCATGATATCTAGTCTAGTAGCAGTTAAGTATAATAATCCACCAATCATTAATCTGTACTTGCTCTGATCAGCCTTAGGAGATTCATCATCTTTGCTTAACTTACAACCAATACTCATGGGAGTACATACCAGTTTGGAGTCTTCCATTCCAAACTTCTTCAATGTTTCCATAGCATACTTTGACTGTGAGATGAAAATGCCCTTTTTTGATTGCCTAATTTGTAATCCAAGGAAGTTCATTTCCCCACACATTGACATTTCAAATTCTTTCTACATTTTTTCTACAAATCTCTTGCACATACCTTCATTTCCTCCAAAGATTATATCATCTACATACACTTCCACAATCAGGATTTGATCTTCTTCAACTTTGAAGTACATATTGCTATCTGCAGTGCCCTTTTTGAATCCTTGCTACAATAGGTACCTATCCAACCTTGCATACCAAGCTTTAGGTGCCTATTTGAGTCCATATAATGCCTTCTTCAATTTGCATACCATATTTGGATCATCTGATAACTGAAAGCCTTCTGGTTGCTCATTGTATACTTCCTCTTCCAACTCTCCATTTAGGTATACAGATTTCACATCCATCTGATAAACTTTGAAGCCCTTATGAGCTGCAAAGGCTAAGAACAATCTGATGGCCTCCAATCTTGCCACTAGAGCAAATGTTTCCTCATAATCTATTCCTTCCACTTGTGAGTAGCCTTTACACACTAGCCTGGCCTTAGTTTTTACTACTTCCCCATTCTCATTTAGTTTGTTCTGAAAGACCCATTTAGTCCCAATCACATTCTTGTCTTCTAGTCTTGGGACAACTTCCCAAGTTTGATTCTTCTCAATCTACATCAATTCCTCTTCCATAGCCTTGATCTAGTGCTCATTTTTGCATGCTCCAACCACTGTTTTGGGTTCTATTTGAGATAATAAGCACAACCTTACATGTTCATCTGTCATAGCAATACTTATCCTTGTTAAAACACCTTTGTTCTTATCTCCAATGATCTGATCTTCAGAATTATTCTTCTACACATACTTGGGAGTCCTGGGAATCTTCTCTAGAGCATCTTCTTCATTTACTTGCTTCTCTTTTTCCTTTTGTTTCTTTATTTCTACTTCTCTACAATGGTCCTCATCTGATTCATATCTTTCTAATAACACTGAACTTCGGTATGGTTCTTCATCCACTTTGACATTTGCACTTTCAACTCTTCAATCTCTTGTTGTAGCACTTGTAAGCCTTGCTCTTTGTAGAATATCCAAGGAAGATTCCTTCATCTGATCTTGTATCAAACTTTCTCAAGTTCTCTTCATCTCTGCTAATGTAGAATTTAATGCTAAAAACTCTAAAGTATTTTACAATAGGAGTTCTTTCATACCATAGTTCATATGGAGTCTTTGAATTGTTGACCCTGGCTTGCACTCTATTTTGTATGTAAACTACAGTGTGGATGGCTTCTCTCCAATAGATATCTAATAGATTTGCTTCTTTCATCATTGTCCTTACTACTTCCTGAACTGTCCTCTTCTTCCTTTCCACAACTCCATTCTGCTGAGGAGTCATAGGTGCTGCCAAATGCCTTTTTATTCCATGATCTTCACAAAAGAAATTAAACTCATTGGAGGTAAACTCACCGCCTCTATCGAACCTCAAACACTTAACTTTCAGATCATTTTCATTTTCAACAATAGCTTTAAAATCTTTAAACTTATATAGAGCTTCTAATTTTCTTTGAGAAAAGTTACCGAAGTCATTTTAGAGAAATCATCAATCAACGACATGAAATACCTGTCACCTTGAAAGCTTCCTACTCGTGTAGGTCCGCATAGATTTGTATACACCAAATCCAGAGGTCTGGTGGTAGAATACTCTTTGATCTTAAAATTTTTTCTTGTTTACTTCCCAATCTGACATTCCTTGTACGTTGCATTAGTAGGCTTTGTAATCTTTAACAGATCCCTTACAACTTGAGTAGAGCTGATCTTTACTAGGCTGTCAAAATTGATGTGACACATTCTTCTATGCCATAGCCAACTTTCATTAATTTGATTCATAAGGCACACACTTTTAGCACTTTTAAGCTAATATATATTTCCTTTTGTCCATGTTCCTGTAGTAATCAGAGTTTCAGATTCTTCTTTTCTGATTTCACAGCCACCATGCTGAAACACAAGATTATATCCTCTACTACACATTTGTCCTACACTTAAAAGATTGTGCTAGAGACCCTTGACATAAATGACATCATCTGTATTGTGCTTGCCATCGAAACTGATTGAACCTCTTCCACATATCTTAGCAGATGTATCATCTCCAAACTTAATAAAACCTCCATCAAACTTCTCAAGCTTCACAAACTTATTCTTATCACCTGTCATATGATTTGAACACCCACTATTAATTAACTAGAGATCTTCCTCCTCTCTTGCATGAAAAGTAGTAACCAATGCTCCTTCAATGTGGTGCCCTGTTTTTGGAGCAATATCCTTCATATATCTTCTATGATTAGTGGAATTAGTTTCAACATTCAAAGTCATGAACAAGTATTCATTACCATCATCATCTAGACAGTCAGACTCATCATCAAATATGTTGTCATCTTCTTTAACATAATAACTTTTCTTGAATAATTTACCTTTATTCTCCTTGTATTTGTCATTAGAAATTTTGATTGGACATTTAGAAGCATAATGACCTATCTTTCCACAGTTAAAATATTTGAAGGGTAACTTACCTCTGTATTTTCTAGAACCCTATTTCAACCTGCTTACAAAATTTGCTTCCACAATTTCATTGAAGTCATCTAAATTTGATTCAACATTCTTCTCTATCTTGGTGGCCTTAAAAGCAATTTCATTTCTTGAATCATCTTGGCCAAACTCTCTCTTCTCAAAAGTAGTTAAAGTTCCAACAATTTGATCCCTAGAGTACTTATCCAAAATTTGAGTTTCTTCAATAGCAGAAACTTTAACACTATAAGATTTTTGAAGAGTTCTTAGTACCTTCTTTACCACTTCACTCTCCTCTAGATTTCCACCAAGACCATTGACAGAGTTGACAACTTCACCCACTCTCTACATGTATCTTGTAATATTTTCATCTTCTGACATCTTTAGGGTTTCAAACTTGGTCTTCAAAATCTACATCTTTACTTGCTTGACCTTGTCATCTCCTTCATATGTAATTGCCAGCTTCTTCCAGCTCTCATGAGTAGTTTTGTAACTTATCAACTTCACTAATTCTGAATCAAAGAGACTATTCAGAAGAGCACTCCTTGCCTTTACATTGCTCTCATAGTTCATCCTTTGGACCATTAGGAGGTATAGTATACTCTTTGTCAACTATCTTCCATACACCATATCCTAGGGAGACAAGAAAGCTTTCCATCCTAGTTTTCAAAAAAGAAAAATTTGTTCCATCAAACACTAGGACCTCCATACCTTTCATGTCTACCATCTGGATCTACCCAAAGCAGTTAAGCTTCTTCATGGAACTTAGCTCTAATACCAATTGTTAGAATGCATAGGAAAACTAAGAGGGGGGAGGGTGAATCAGTTGTATGTTAAAACTTTAAGCCCTCAAAGTAATTTCAAACATCAACTACTTATAATTCATTAGTAGAATGTAAACAGATGAAGCATCAATGCAAACACATCCAAACACATAAGAACAACATATTTACGTGGAAAACCCAATAAGGGAAAAACCATGGTGAGGATTAGCTCACAATATATATGAATGACAACACTAAAAATCAATAGGCTCATTGCCAAGGGCTCACTACCTAGAAGAAAGGCTCACTATTAGAGAAAGGCTCATTGCCCAAAAGAGAGAAGAAAGAAGAAGACTGTTATAGAGAGATTTACTATCTCAAATAAATAGGAGAGATCCACTACTGACACTCCTTGCCATCCACAACCTTTGGCTTATTTCCTCTAGCAACTTCTAGCACACTAAAATGTAGACACCTTTTGCTCACTGCATTCTAGAGTCATAAGCATTTAAGTTCACACATAACTTCACTGCCCTTGATTCACATTCACATGTTCTTCTCTACCTTGCTCTACTCAACTTCATCTTACATTTATACCATCTATAACCAAGACCTATCTCAATTAGGTCAGTCCTAATGAAGTGTGTGCATTACACACATGCAACATTACTTAGGTCAACACCAAACACTTCTGTGGTGGAAATAAGTGAAAGTGGACCATGTCAAGGGATAATCAAAACTCAAATTTGTATCATCAAGCTGCTTATCACATCCACAATCCACAAGGTACCTCTGCAAATAGCACTAGTAAGCCAGGTTGGCCAAACCTGAGCTAATGGCCATATTCACACTTCTCCAAGCGCAAGAACATCATGCAAACCAAAGAGAGACACTCCAAAGAAGTCACACACATTCCTAGTATACTCATCATCATCATAAACTTCTACAACACTACTACAACCGTCTAAATCCAAGAATGTCTTCATTATGCACATCAGGACACACTGTTACTGATCACCAATTCAAGAACTAAACTTGCAAAGCATCCCAACACTGGAAACTTCAAAGGAAGGTGGATACAAATAATATAAGCACTCTCCCAAATACACAAGTTAGGAAAGCTTAATGCGGAGAAATGCAAAGCATTCTCATTTCTCCCAGACACCTCCTACATAGTCAACTATTCTATCAAACACATCTTCTACTTCTACACAATCAAGAACCTGAAACTCTGGATATAATACCTCTAAACACCTTTGATCAATACTTCCAAACCATACAAGCATATCTTCAATTAGGAAGAAATGTGGAGCATAGCACTGAGGGTACCTCTATCACACTGTACACATTTTTATCAAATTTTCTCAAAAGCACTTGGAAACCAAGTGAACCATCTTCTGGGAGTTGACATCAATGACAACACCAACAAGTTTCCAACATAAGCTAGTTAATTTTTTTAAAACTTTTTAACACATAGGTTCGCCACACTATCCAGTACATTTTTGTATTACATGTAGGGTACAAGATATCTGTTAGATGTCACTTTAGATGCTCAAAAGATGAAACAACTATGAGCATAAACCTTAAGTCCATTTAGATGCTTAGAAGCTGAAACAACTAAGAGCATAAACTCGAAAGCTATCTTTGCAGTGAAAAATCAATTTTGATGTTATATATAAGTGGAATAGTCTATCCATACTTCCAAATATTGTTGCATGAATTTTATGGTCCATGATTGGGCACCTAGTTTGTAATGTTGATCTTGTGTGTATGATAGGAAAGTCTACTACATAAATAGTAGCCAACGATCTAGACTCTACAGTGTAAACTATTAAGAAAGTGAATAATTCCAAGGAAGCTTTTTACTAGAAGACTCCTCAAAGTTTGCAACTACTAATTGTTTTTTGGTTATAGTGGTAGAGAGAGGTTAGTTCTATCCAAATTTTTTCTACAATCTTCAATGGCATATTACTGAGTATGCTTATGTCTTACACAAATGTACAAATGGACTGTTGAATTGCAATAAGAAATTAGTTGTTCCATTCAAATAGTCAGATATTAAAGAGTAATGATGTACCTCAAAGCATGTTATCCTTAAAATATAAATTTTATTAATTGCTAAGAAACTTTGAGGGCTGAGTTTTATGCATTTTCTTGTATTTTGGAGTGATAGTGGTAAAAGTAAATAAATGTTTGTTTCTCTCTTCTTTTAGTATTTATGATCGAAAAAGATACAAGTAAACATCTCATCTAGGTAAAGTGATGCATTATTTATATCTACATAGATAACCAAAAAAAATAATCATGATAAGAGATGTATATTAAGAACTTTTGTAAAAGCTTAAAATGGAACCAGAACATAAAGATGAAAAATACTATGATTGTTGGCCCAAATAATTTGATATGTTTGAGGGGCCGAGGGTAGATACATTTCAAACATGTAATCTAGTTCTCCATTTGGGGGAAGATCTACACTTACTGGTTTCATGTGGTTGTGGAGCCTCTTAGTGTCCTAAGGCATTGTCTCTTGGTTTCAGTAATGGGATGATATGTGCTAACTAGTTTCATAGGATTTGCTTTAGTTTTATTTGTTCAATGACTTTGTGATTCTCTAGAATTTTTTACTTCACCACTTGGGTCTATTGCTAAGAAAATAAATAGTTTGGAAGTAGGAACTATAAAAGTCCAAAATATCCTATAGTGAAACAAGTCCCATGCATGTACCATCCCATCAATTGATATACTAAGGAATACAAGATTATCTAGAAAAATGAATAGTGGTAATTACATTTGTATGTTCTACAAATTTTACAAAGAAAAATCCAAAAGAAACAATTGAAATCTATTCAAATGCACAATGAGTAAATACAATGAAGTTTATAGTTAGATCTTCTTAAGCATTGATTGGTAGAAACAAGTTAAAAATGAAAATACAAAATTTAAAATCAAATGATGTAGTAAAACACACTGAAATCAAATAATATATGCACATGCTAAGAATATAAGAACTAGATTCAATTTGTACAAATCTATCTTTATATAGATAACTAATAAAAATCAAAACAAAATAACAAACAAACTAGCCAAAGTCCTCTCCAACTAAGAAATTTTAGTAAACCTTGTGAAATCAATCACTATAGACTCTTGAAGCTATCCACCTTCTAAATAGGGGAACCTTTCTCATTCCAACTTGTGGCATGTCATAGCCTATAGGAACATTGGTGTGTCAAAACCCACATCAACACCTTTTAAAATTACTTATGAACATAAAAGTGAGTATTGTAGTTCTATGTTTTGGATTAAACATTTGATTATAAATTATGATGAAAATAGATGACATGTTCATTGGCTAACATTCTTATTTTTGAACTAATATTTGAATGGCTTGAATTGATGTCATTTTCTAATGATTTCCTAACAATCTACCAAGTGTTTAGGAAATTAACAAAGAAAATAAGCAAACTAAGTTGGAGGGTGGCATTTGGTCTGATAGGGAAATCTTTTGAGGTGTGTGTGTGTGCATGTGTGTATGCATATGTGTGTGTGCATCCATGCGTGTGTATGTGAGAGAGAGAGAGAGAGAGAGAGAGAGAGAGAGAGAGAGAGAGAGAGAGAGAGAGAGAGAGAGAGAGAGAGCAAGCTAGTAGGATAAAAAAGAGCATCTAGATGTGGGTTGAAATATTGGACCTATCAAGATCCTGAAACACCATGAATAAAATGATTACAAGAGCTAATAGCTAGGCTAAGCCTAAGGATAGTGTACAAGGAGTTAATAAGCTTGGAGAATTCATTTGTTGGGCACGAGGTAGCAATACCTATTGAACCACACTATTGAGTAAACACCTAATCAAATAAATCAAAGAATTTTAAATAGCATGGGGATTCTTGAAATGAAATAATCCCTTGACATAAAAAAACATTCCAAATGATTATTCTAAGTATTTATTAAACTACCTTGATCAACAAATAATGTCCAAGTAGGTAGATCTTGAAAGGGCGCACAAATTGGGAAATGCACCTTGTTGAATGCTACTATATATCTCTATATATGAGTTAAGATGATGAGAAGGAAGTTAAGGAAGGCTTTGAAAAAGGTATAAACTTTATCTAGGTATTGGCATGGATGAATTTGATGAAGCAGGAGCTTGATGTTGTTAGCTAGAAATTTAGTTTGCTATAAATATGCATTGAGTGTGTATGTCAATTATGTTGCACCATGCATGTGTGTTAGAGGATAATTCTCTATATGAATCATAAATATTGGAAAGTCTCATGGTGTGGGTCTAAGTTGTTACTTTGTGAGCTAGTGTGGTTTGGTTTTTCCCTAAATTTACATGAACTAATGGTAAGAATAACTCTATAAATTAAGGCCTTAGTGAGTTGTATAAGCTATCCTTATAGCGAGTACAGTTTCATGGTCATTTATGATTAAGCTAGATGATGACCTCATCCTTGTCAAGTTGGGTTATTGGTTGCCTTCATGAATAATCAAATAATGATGCCTCGTTATTGTGAGGTGTTTCTTGGATCACTAGGTGTTCCTCCTAGGATGATGGTTTCCTTGATTAATAACTAGGCAATGTTTCCTTGCCACAATAAGGTGTTTCCTTGACATCGAGGTTATTATTTTTCATTAGGCTTGTGTCTAGTAGAGTGAAAATAGCCCTTGCAAACCTTGTTGTGGCTATATGTGTCACTTATATTTGAGACATGTGTGCTTGTTCATAAGTATTGAAAATTTAATATGTCTACATTGGTTTCAAATGCTTGCTCATTATCATTCACCTCACCCACACCCTTGTGAAGCTAAATAACCATGTGGGAGTGGCCAAGTGGAACAACACACTTGATGCTTGGGTTGGCTCAAGGAGGATAGCCAATCTTGATTGGTGGTGTGAAAATTACGTGAAATCTAATCCCTTGCCTAGCTTATTGAAATCAAGGTTGATTAGATTTTTACACTATATGTAATACTCAAGTTAATTCCTAGATTCACCCCTATTTAATTTGTTGAAATCATAAAAGGGGACTAAGCATCAAGTTGGAAGCTAAAGGTCTCTAAAGATTGTCATAAGGTCATCTTATAGAGATGCAAACATGGATGATATTTAAATTTTTTTATGAAATTAGAAGCTAATGGCCTATGGGAAAAGATATTAAGATTATTAGCTAGATTCTATATACACAAAATTAGGGTTGGAGCCTTAGTGTTCGCATGTAATTGAGTTAGGATTCAACTTCTAGAGAAAGTTGAGGATTGTAGACATGATATTTCCACAGTCCATGATATAAGTGTAGATAGCTTCTGTCATAACTGTGTATTGCTTTTTTTGCATCGACGTTTCAGATCACACTCTGTGATCCATCATCAGGATCATAGTCTCTTCTTTTCATCCTGATGATGGATGACGAAGTGTAATCCGAAACATCGATGCAAAAAAAGCAATACACAGTTATGTCAGAAGCTATCTACACTTAAAGTTGAGGATTGTAATGATTGGTTCATGAAATGGCTAATTGTTATCCCATTCTATGTATGGTAAATTATGATTGGATTCATACAAGCTCTCTTATAGGCCCTATTAGTCTATGTTTAACTTCGTATCAAGATCTTATAATGCTAATTATTTATCGGTGAAGCAACTCCTTATAGCTATGAATTGATATTCCTATTTATAGTGTTCAATAAATAATAAGTCATTAATGTTACTTGTTCCTAATTTGATAGTTTTCTATTGATTTCTCTTTTAGTACTCTAGAATGAGAGAGGACTTGCGGATTTTGGATGTGTAAATTTAATTCTCATAAATGTCTTTAAGTACTATCACATAGCACCAAATTTTATAAATGTGTACTTAGTTCAAGGCAAAAACTAAAACGGGGCCAATCACCCAATTTTTAAATTTCAATTTTAGAAAGGTAAGGGTCAAGTCCATGATTGTGGAAATGACCATTGGGAGTAAATAGTCAAATATAGGTGGATAATGAGTATATGGAATTGTAAGGTTGGAAATCATATACATTGTGATCTCCACCTTAAATGCTCTTGCACTTATTTTGGAGTTCGTGTAGTAATGTTTTAAGACCATTTGGTATGATTTATAACCTTCTACCCACCTTTGGATTGATTTATTTAAAACCTTAGCCTTAATTTTACTTTTAATCCTTATTCTAAAATTTTCAAGACTAAATTCAAAGTTGGACAAATATGTATTAAAATGGTAGGGGCCTACGGCATAAAATAACTCAAATGTTAATGTCCAAATAGACTCATATTTATTTCAAATTTTGGGTCCTAAAAAATCTAATGCTTACTAGGCCTAATGTTCCCCCAATTGATCATTTGAAATTCCCTCTCAACATATAAGCCAAAATATTTCATTTTTGCATCAATTATCACTATCTACGATTACATTTTACTACATGCAACTTTCTCCATAGTTTCTTCTACAGTTGCTTCAAGCATCAAGTTAGTGAGTGTTAGAGACTAATATTGAATAAAATTTAGTAGATACTATCCTCATTAGCATTCTTTCACCTCTTAATTTAACATTTATCCCAAGTATTCTCCTCTTTGTCTTCCCGTATCTTTCATATCTCTCAATTTCCCTTCCATAGTCATCCGAACACCCATTTGTAGACTTCCCCTTTGCCTTTCTCCCAAATTAACTTCCAATGTTTCCATTACCTACTTTTCCTCATACACTTTCACAACCATGTTGTAGTAATTATGCCTAGGGTTTTTCCTTTACCACATTTGCTACACACAACACAACACATATTTCATCAATAAGGTCTTGCACACACCCAATATTTTCATCTTCTAACTTGTTGATGTTAGATATTCTAATATTGTAGAGTATTAATAAATTAGTTGCAATATTTTTAGGGGTCTTTAAAGAACATGTAGGGGGATGGATATCACTTACTCAAATTTGTAGAATAATTGTACAATGGAGAGCTTAGTTCCTTTCTATAAAATAATGTATAGAAGTACTCAAATATAAAAATGTGTAGATTATTGTGTAGGCTCATTGTTGTTTGCATTAGAGCTCTAGTCTAGTGCTCCAACCCAACAATAGTCATCATACAAGCTCTAATGTCTAGCATTAGGAATTGTGTTACACTAGGGCCCTAGTCTAGTGCTCTAACCCTACAATAGTCATCTTGGAAGGATTCAATACCAAACATTAGCACTCGTGCCTGTACTCAAGCCTCAATCTAGTACTTTAGCCTTGCAACAATCATCCCAAGAGCTCTAATGCCTATAATTAACACTTGTGTCTACACCAATGCCCACCTTTAGTTATCTAGCCCAAGCATCATCCTATAGAGGTCTCTAATACCCTACAAGAACACTAGTGTCTACTCCAATGTCCCACCTTGGCCCTTTTGTCTACTCTAGCACCTAGGTGACAATAATGTCCTAAAATGGAATTGATAGCTTGGAGATATTTGAAGGGGTATTGAAGACTTGGTCATGTAGAGGAAAATGAAAATTGATCTTGGGTATTTAATACTATACAAGGTTGTGGTGTCATAATGTTTAGTAGGTATTGCAAGGTGTGTGCCCTTGGTCTCCTTGTGCAGTGCAGTGCTTAGGTTTGTGATAAGGCTTAACCACCTCCCATGGATTCATTAACTCTGGCAGTTGTATCGGGCATTAATAGGTCAATCTTTTGGTGCAATGACAACTGTCTTTCTAACAATTGGTATCAGAGCCTGGGTCACGAGTTCAAACCCCTCGCTTGCAATGGGGGAGGATTGTTGCAAGGTGTGCGCCCTTGGTCTCCTTGTGATGTGCAGCATAGCGCTTGGGTTTGTGACAAGATTAACTGCCTCTCATGGATGCATTAACTGTGGCGGTTGTATCATGCATTAATAAGTCGATCTTTTGGTGCAACAGTAACTGTCTTTCTAACAATAGAAAAAGGTCAATAATATAGATTTACATGGCTATGATATATTACTCCTAAAGGCTTTTTTTAAGTTACCTTACTTCTCCTAATCTTAAAATCTTTGCCAAGGGTTTCTTTTGTTACTAATTTTAGTTTAACATTACAAATAGTTTGTTGTGTTGGGAAATTATACCTTTGGAATAATCACTACATTTGCCTTCACTTTTTCTTTTCTATGATTAATCACTACACTTTCCTTTAATATTATAGAATGGCCAAAGGGATTTCTTTATCATATAGAAAATTCAAGATCATGTGTTCACATAGTTCATTAGCTTGAATTTTTATTTTTATTGTAGATTGGCCAAAGGGATTTATTTATCATATAGAAAATTTAAACTTGGAAAAGACACATGCATGATAGAAAATGGTTGTAGTTGTACCACTAAACCATTCACAGATCAACAAGAACTAGGTACCTAAGCCCAGATGCATTTCCTTTATTTTGCATAAATATAGTATTTGAATCAATTGCCTAAGATCTTATACCCACAACTTAATGAAACACATATTCTTGTTTTTTGGATTAAAAAATATATAACCTTTTATTTTAACACCACATTTAAAAGACTTCTCTCTATCATGCTTTCATCTTTTAGAGTTTGTGCAGGAGATTATCATGCTTTCATCATTTGAAGAGACACCCTATGATATCAGGCTCATCTACCTTTTCCCTTAGTCTATATTATGTTTGGTGTTTTCCTCTTACAAGTCTTATTAAGCACGGACTAGAATTTGAGCCCTCTGTCTCACAAGAATTAAAAAAGAATAACACTATAGTTCTACATTGATGGGGAAAGCATGAATATTGAAGCTTTGGTTATTTCTCCTACCTCTTTATAGGGCTCTTTCTCATTTCTATGTTCTTCTACTCTATTCAAATGAAAAAAGAGTAGGATAACCCATTGTGGGAAAGACAGGGATGCCTTGCAATATGAGGGGTGTTAGGCATGGGTAGCTAGGAAAGGAATTAGATTGTATGGGGTGTTGTGTTGTATCTAATTTAAATCTTTCCTATTCCTCTTATGCCTAAACTCCTCTTTTCACAATCCTAGAGCACTTCACTTCTTGAGGTATGATGACTTCTAAGTTTCTAACATTTGCCTTAGCACAATCCCATAGCATGAATATTGAAGCTCTAGTTGCCATACATTACTTTGGGCACAACATGAATTATATAATACCTAAAATTATAATTGGCTACTATTTATACAACTATAATGGTGACCTCTGGACATATCCTCATAAACATTTTTGGGTCATAGATGGAGTACGACAATAGAATTATAGAAAATTGCCATCTACCTTTTCTAAACATGTTTTAATGCGGTTAGCTTCATATGATAAAGGAAATCCTTAAATATATTGGATGTGTTTCAAATTTCTTTTTCAACACATATTAGAGATGATTTACCATCTTGCATGTCTATTCTAGAGATTCTAGTTTTTCCAAACATAATAACTGTGATAAACATGTGAAAACATCCATGATAAACATCTGTTTTATTTTGTAGGCACATTTTCAAGAATGCATTTTATTCATCTTTAATTTCTATTTGTAGTTATCTTTCTATGTGCTACATTTGGACTTTTAGTGAATTTCTTTGTGTACTTTCTTGTTATTTAATTTTTTTATGTGCATTTGGACTATATTAGTAAACTTATTTGTGTAATTTTTTTCTCTACATTCTTTTTGTTTGAATTCTTGAATCTTTTGTACTATTTAGTGTACTTTTTTATCTTTTTGATGATTGTGCAAGTGCCATGAAAAAGTAATGAGAGAAGGGAGATAATGAAGTGCTTTATTTTGGGACCTTCCAAAAATGATCTCACTAAAGTGGAAGGGAGCAAGATTGAGAAGTGTTATGTTTTTGTAGGGAAATTAGCAAAAAACAATGTTATCTAACTAGGGTTTCTTGTAGCTAAGTCTAATTATAGGGCTTCATCACAGGCTTCTTCCAAGTGTGTCATGTCTATATTTGTGAATGTTTCTTCTTAGGAGGAAAAAAATCCCCTAATTGGCTTCTTTATCTCCTAAAAAAAGGGTGTCTTAGAATGTTAGAAACTCTAGGTAGAAGAAGATATCAGTCGGAAGGTTGCTGGTGTGGTTATGATGACTTTGTAAAAGAGCTAAGAAGAACCTTAACAAAGAGGTGGCTCCAGAAATAAAATCAACCTTAAAGTTGCGTTGTGCACTCAGTTATGTAACTTGCCTCATTTATTCATTAAAATTGACATTATTAGCATTTTTATTATACATTGATAGGAAAATCTACACATGTGAGGGTTGGAAATTCACAAATAGAGGGATTTGTCCTATAGTATGTACATTCCTTTCATAAGAAGGTATCAGTCTCAGTGAGTCAGGAGGGATTTGGATGTGAGACAGGAGATGCGTGGGATGGATAGCTTTATTATTTGAAAGACGAAAGCGAGTAAATTTTCAAGTGCATGTTTTGTCAAGTCAATCCCATGTAGTACACAATCAAACTTGTATGACATATTAAGTTGTTGATGATCATGATCAAACTCACGGTGGTCAAAAGTGAACTACAAAATTTTTTAGACAAAAAAAAACTTGAGATAGTCATCTAACACAAGTCGTTTGTTGGGAATTAAGGTGTCTCAACCTTTGCAAATTCCTAGCATTGTTTATTTAATTGTATATTTATTTATTACCTAATATTTTATTTATTTGCACATTCAGTTTGGTCACTTAGTCGAGGTGGCACGGTGACATGTCATCTTACTTGGAATGTGACTTGGATGGTCAAGTCAAACCTACATGGATTTGGGCGTCCCATTTGAGGTGGCACTATTATGCCATGTGTCGGCATCTTGTGGTGTGTGGAAAGCATTCCTAATCAAGAGGGGTGACCCTAGAGAACTTGGCCCCTTATGATTTGACAATTTCCCCAAGGCATTTTTAAATACTTACAGTCCTTTAAAATCCTTGGCAAGGAGTAGGATTCAAGGTGAACTAGGCAACATCTACATGCACAACAATCCAAATCAGATTAGTGGATTGCATAATAGATATGTGTTGTGAAGAAGCGACCCAGAACTTTGTGGGATCGACTTGTGTAGAGAGGTCAGACATTGCAATATCTATTTTGAGGCACTTACCAAAAAGAGAGGGTCCATTTTCAGTTCATATGCTAATCAACTCTACAAATTATCAACTTCTGCATCCCTACTTCGATCCAAGAACTAAATATGCTTTCGCTTACAATTAATTTTCTAAAATAATATTAATTTATTTACATACTGTATCAATCTCGAATCTTGTTTATTTAATCTAAGACTCGATGCATTCTTTTTAATTAGCCTAAATTAACATTAGGGAAAGTGTGTTTCCCATTTACAATTTTATTTCTCTAAAGTATTTAAATAAAAATTAAAAGAAAACAAACACTCAAATAAAACCAAAATGGCACATGTGATTTAGAAACTTGACACCATAGAGCGGTTGTAGAAAATGTCAAATGGGAGAAAAGCAGAGAAGAATACCGTTGAGGATAATTCAAAATTGGGAACGGCGCGGAGGAAAGATGGAAAAAGCAGAGATAAATTTAAAAACAAAGCCGTTGAAAAGCTTCTTCATTAACTCTTTATAGCTTGCCTGGTTCTGTTTTTTTCTGTTGCAAATGTTTTTTCTTCCTTTTGTAAAATTGTTTGAGACACTTCTCTGCCCGTGTTTTATTTCTGACTTTATGTTTTGCTTACGAATGGATATTTTTCTTTTGTGCTTCAGTCTTTTGCTGTGGGGTGCACGCTGGTCCATCCCTCTTATTGTTTTTCAATGGATTCTTTGGTTTGGTTTTGTATTTTTTTGGCTTTGTTTATGGCGGCAGGCGGCAGCAGAGGAGACAATTTTCTTGTTAATTCAGGTATTCTTCAGCATTCGTGGACTAGTTGTATGTTTAATAGTAATTCTACATAGCTAGTATGTTTGGATTCAGTTGTATGTTTAATAGTAATTCTACATAGCTAGTATGTTTGGATTCAGTTGTATGTTTAAAAGTAATTCTACATAGCTAGTTTGTTTGGATTCGTGGATTTGTTCTTTTGGTAAAAACATAATTATATTGATACGTGGGCCTTTTACAAAAAGCCCCTTGTCCTCAATAGCAAAAAGAGGCTGAAGAGCAATGGTAGATAGTTACAAACGACTTTCATGCAGAAGCATTATGAACAAAACCATAGAGTTTAACATCTGATATGAAACAGAGCATTTGAAGGAAAGTCTATATAGAAGAACATAACAAGGAAAAGATAAAAGTTTGGAACTCAGTAGTTAAGCAGAAGCATTTATCTGGTACCAAGTTGAAGAAGCCTCAGATAAATTGATGTTGCCAGGCTGATAATCTAATATCAAAAGAGAAAGAGTATGTTCCCTGTCCTACATCTTCCTACCTACTATTTACTCTTTCCTAGAAGTGCATAACCTCTGCTATTTACAATCCTGTCATGTAGATCCACTTGAGGGAGAGATTGGAAAGTGATATGCTGAATATTGAGAAGGCAAATGAATTTGTACTTCTTCATATTGTTGTGTGATGATGCTTTTGTTTGCTACCAGTAATGAGTGACGATGCTTTTGTTGTGGATGTTGGTTGTTATTACCGTAACTGTTTGCTCCATGTTCTGACTCTTCTCCAAGATTCTTCTGTTGCATTCTATCCAAATGTGCCATATAATGTGTCCTAGGGTTATATGATAGAGCTGGCCAGTGATCAGCATTTCAGTATTTTAGTTTTTTTAAACCCCTGCCTAACTTGTGAGCTATCTCCTTCCATATGGTATTGGTAAAAGTACAGTTTATAAACAGGTGGAATGATTTCGTCATTGTTTTTGCATTTGGGTTCACCGATTTGGGCCTATCCATCCTCTTTTACCACGATTCACTAAGCCATAAGAAAGAACTATTGGATCATATAACAAAAATGCGAAAATTTTTACCCTGAGATTTTCCGGGACATTGCAAGGACCCAGGGAACCCTCGCAACGTTCTTAAATGGGCGAATGTTTTTGGAACTCCAAATTAAAAAGCCACCCTCAATTTTCAATTTTGGGATCAAATGGGGCATTTTGTATCTCTGTCCCCACGTTCCACCATTTCAGGAAACAAAATCTACTGCATATTACCCAAACACAACCATAGAATTTCCCAAAAGAAGAAACCCTTTGATTTAAAAGAAGAAACCCTTCTATCTTCTCCTTGTGCCATTTTTCCAATCTAAATTTCTAAAGATACTAATTCTGCAAAACATGGAAGCCCGTCTAACTCTGCAGTTTCTTAAGGTTTTTCAGGCCACGGACACCTTTGATGTCCTCCAGGACATTACATCCATGAATATTTAGACTCTGAATATGGTATGCCATATGTTCAGACTCTGAAGATGGATTAATGATTTTGGCAAGCACTTCACTCCTGACTGATGTATATTTAGATCTCCTAAGAAATTAAGATGCTCCAGAGAATCTGGTAAAAATCCCAACTCTTTACATTCTCGGATTTGAAGTGTAGTTAAAGAGGACAAATTCCCAAGGGAGGTTGGCAAAGTTGTCAAGAACTCACTTCCTACCGCCAACTTGGTTAACTTGGTTAGCTGAGAGATGTTAGCTGGCAGTTCCTTCAAGCTGGTTCCTGTTAAATATAGCTCTGTTAAGGAAACCACTTCTGGAGCCGCAACTCTTCCAATTTCCCACATCCATCAAGATTCAAATACCTAAGCTTTGTCATGTTTTCCAGAATGTGTAACTCCGACTTTATCATGAGCTCACCGCAGTCCATTAAACTAAGATATTCCATGAGTGTCAGCTTCTTAAAAGAATGTGGCAACATCCTCAACTTGGTGTAACCATTCATAAGTGTTTCCATTTATTTTCTGGCTGTGTCTTCCCCTTGTTAGTTCCTGATTCTGTAATACTTGTATATTCCAGTTTCCTCTTTATTTTTCTCCTACAATATACTCTTCCATGTCGTGAGACCTTGCTTTTGTAGCTTCTCTTGTAGCCACTGTAACTGTGGGCAACTCACAGGTGGGTGTTGATTCGTGTATGTTTTTGATGTTTAGTCCCCCATTTTATTTGCTTTTGGATATTAATTGCCAGGCCACTAAAGGTTTGTTTAAATGACTCTTGTGCCACACTGATTGATTACTAGAAATTATATCTAACTACTCATTGTTAAAGTATTTCCTTGTAATCTATAGATTAGTGTGTTTGTTATATCGTTTGAACCTATGAAAGCATTCTGGCAATGGAGTAGAATGCCATTTGTTATGCTACCATTTGTATTATTTTATTTTTTTACACATGGTTAATTTTTATGATGTAAAATTATTTTCAATATTTCTTTGTAATGGACTTCATTTGTTATAATAATTCATTTTCTTGACTTCTAGTTGTATTTTATATTTGTAGGGAAACAAATGTACAGTGGATATATGTGAGCAACCACTTCACTAAGAATGCCATTTGTTTGGCTATGCCTCTTGTATACTGCTGTGATTTATGCTACGCTACGGTTATTAGTAGTTGATGTACTTTGTATTTGTTTGGCTGTGCCTCTTGTATACTGATGTGATTTATGCTATGCTACGGTTATTAGTAGTTGATGTACTTTGTATTATTATTTTTTTCACCAAATTTTGATTAATATATTGCTCACTAGATGTATTTTATATTTGTAGGGAAACAAATGTACAGGGGATATATGTGAGCAGCCACTTAAGTAAGAAAATATGGAAGGAGTGTATTTATAGTGGTGAATTCACCTCAAAATTGTTTGGAAATTTTGAATAATTGCTGAAATGTAATAAGTAAAGACATTTTTAGTTTTAATAAAATTAATTTTTTGGGGGAAGGGGTTAAATTACCCCTTCCAAAGGCCGGAGGGAATGGCCATTAGCCATGGTCATTCTTAAAAGGCCAGTATCTTTTATAGTTGGTGTGGTGGTTTTATTTTATATTGTTTAACATTTAGTGTTCTATTAGAATCATAATGCTAACAACATATAATTAGCACTCTACTAATAAAAACAACAAATCATAAGGCAATCAACTAGCACGGAAAATCTCTAACTAATAAACTATCACAAATCATAATGCAATTAATTTTCGTTACAATATTAATTATAGTTTTGATAAACCATAATAGCATTAGTTTTTATTTTAATATAACTATTTCTAACTTCATTGAACTAAATTTTTTTTTCCAATTCTAGTTTTATCTTGATGATATTTCAATTACATTGGACTAAATCTTCTTATTCTCAATTATAAATTTTATTTTTGAACATTCTTAATTTATTTTAATTTTTAATTTTATGGTTTGTATGAGGCAAATAATGTGTTTTCCACTTATTGTGTAATTTGCTTATTGTGTGTGTGTTGTGTTTGAACTTTCACGTTCACTTTGTATGAAGACTATGCAAGTTTTGACATTCATTTTATGTGTTTTCTTGAACTTTAATATCTTTCCTCTTTAGCATTGGTTTGGATTTCATTCACTTATTGTTTGTTTGTGTTTGTTTGAACTCACTTTGTCTATGTGTATATTTTGAACTAACTTTATCATTCACTTTATATGAAGTGTGTTAAAATTTTATGATTCACTTAGATTTGATCTTCTTATTATTTGTGTATGTTTTGTTTGAACTTTCACATTCACTCTATGTGAAGAGTGTGTAAGCTTTGAGATTCACTTTATGTGTTTACTTTTGTAGCTTTTATCTTTAATGTTTACTTCAAGTATGTGTAAAAAGTGTGTTTTAACTAACTTGTGTCAAGTGTGTTTGAACTAACATTGTTTGAGCTTTAGCATACTTTGTATGTATCAAGTGTGTTTGAACTAACTTTGTTTGAACTTTAGTATTCACTTTGTATGTATCAAGTGTATTTGAACTGAATTTGGCACTTGCCTGTGTTTAAAATTACCATTCACTTAGATTTAATCCTCTTATTAGTTATGTGTGTATGTTATGTTTTGACTTTCACATTCACTTTGTGTGAAGAGTGTGTAAGCTTCAACATTAACTTTATGTGTTTGTTTGAACTTTGGCTATTTATGTGTGTGTATGTTATGTTTTGACTTTGAAGAGTGTGTAAGCTTCGACATCAACTTTATGTGTTGGTTTGAACTTTGGCTATTTATGTGTGTGTATGTTATGTTTTGACTTTCACATTCACTTTGTGTGTAGAGTGTTTATGTGTTTGTTTGAACTTTGGCTATTTATCTTTGATCTTTAGCACTCACTTGGATTTGATTCACTTATTATTTGTGTGTGTTTGTTTGAACTCACTTTGTGTATGTGTGTATTTTGAACTAACTTTATCATTAACTTTATATGAAGTGTTTTTAAATTTTATGGTTCACTTAGATTTGATCCTCTTATTATTTGTGTGTGTTTTGTTTGAACTTTCACATTCACTCTATGTGAAGAGTGTGTTAGCTTTGAGATTCACCTTATGTGTTTACTTTTGCATCTTTGATCTTTAATAGTTACTTCAAGTATGTGTAAAAAGTGTGTTTTAACTAACTTGTGTCAAGTGTGTTTAAACTAACTTTGTTTGAGCTTTAGCATACTTTGTATGTATCAAGTGTGTTTGAACTAACTTTGTTTGAACTTTAGTATTCACTTTGTATGTATCAAGTGTGTTTGAACTGACTTTCACACTTGCTTTGTGGATTTGTGTATTTTTTAAACTAATTTTAGCTTTCACTTTCTATAAAGCCTGTTCAAATTACCATTCACTTAGATTTAATCCTCTTATTATATATGTGTGTGTATGTTATGTTTTGACTTTCACATTCACTTTGTGTGAAGAGTGTGTAAGCTTCGACATTAACTTTATGTGTTTGTTTGAACTTTGGCCATTTATGTGTGTGTATGTTATGTTTTGATTTTCACATTCACTTTGTGTGAAGAGTGTGTAAGCTTCGACATTAACTTTATGTGTTTGTTTGAGCTTTGGCTATTTATGTGTGTGTATGTTATGTTTTGACTTTCACATTCACTTTGTGTGAAGATCAGTGTGTAAGCTTCAATTTTATGATTCACTTAGATTTGGCCCTCTTATTATTTGTGTATGTTTTGTTTAAACTTTCACATTCACTCTATGTGAAGAGTGTGCAAGCTTTGAGATTCACTTTATGTGTTTACTTTTGCATCATTGATCTTTAACGTTTACTTCAAGTATGTGTAAAAAGTGTGTTTTAACTAACTTGTGTCAAGTGTGTTTGAACTAACTTTGTTTGAACTTTAGCATACTTTGTATGTATCAAGTTGTTTGAACTAACTTTGTTTGAACTTTAGTATTCACTTTGTATGTATCAAGTGTGTTTGAACTAATTTTGGCACTTGCTTTGTTGATTTGTGTATTTTTTCAGCTAATTTTAGCTTTCACTTTGTATAAAGCGTGTTTAAATTTACCATTCACTTAGATTTAATCCTCTCATTATTTATGTGTGTGTATGTTATGGTTTGACTTTCACATTCACTTTGTGTGAAGAGTGTGTAAGCTTCGACATTAACTTTATGTGTTTGTTTGAACTTTGGCTATTTATGTGTGTGTATGTTATGTTTTGACTTTCACATTCACTTTGTGTGAAGAGTGTGTAAGCTTTGACATTAACTTTATGTGTTTGTTTGAACTTTGGCTATTTATGTGTGTGTATGTTATGTTTTGACTTTCACATTCACTTGTGTGAAGAGTGTGTAAGCTTCGACATTAACTTTATGTGTTTGTTTGAACTTTGGTTATTTATGTGTGTATGTTATGTTTTGACTTTCACATTCACTTTGTGTGAAGAGTGTGTAAGCTTCAACATCAACTTTATGTGTTTGTTTGAACTTTGGCTATTTATGTGTGCGTATGTTATATTTTGACTTTCACATTGAGTTTGTGTGTAGAGTGTTTATGCGTTTGTTTGAACTTTGGCTATTTATCTTTGATCTTTAGCATTCACTTAGATTTGAATCTCTTATTATTTGTGTGTGTTTGTTAGAACTCACTTTGTGTATGTGTGTATTTTGAACTAACTTTATCATTAACTTTATATGAAGTGTGTTTAAATTTTATGATTCACTTAGATTTGATCCTCTTATTATTTGTGTATGTTTTGTTTGAACTTTGACATTCACTCTATGTGAAGAGTGTGTAAGCTTTGAGATTCGCTTTATGTGTTTACTTTTGCATCTTTGATCTTTAATGTTTACTTCAAGTATGTGTAAAAAGTGTGTCTGAACTAACTTGTGTCAAGTGTTTTTAAACTATGTTTGAACTTTAGCATATTTGTATGTATCAAGTGTGTTTGAACTAACTTTGTTTAAACCTTAGCATTCACTTCATATGTATCAAGTCTGTTTGAATTGACTTTGGTACTTGCTTTGTGGATTTGTGTATTTTTTAACTAATTTTAGCTTTCACTTTGTATAAAGCGTGTTTAAATTTTACTATTCACTTAGATTTTATCCTCTTATTATTTATGTGTGTGTATGTTATGTTTTGACTTTCACATTCACTTTGTGTGAAGAGTGTGTAAGCTTCAACATTAACTTTACATGTTTGTTTGAACTTCGGCTATTTATGTGTGTGTATGTTATGTTTTGACTTTCATATTCACTTTGTGTGAAGAGTGTGTAAGCTTCGATATTAACTTTGTGTTTGTTTAAACTTTGGCTATTTATGTGTGTGTATGTTATGTTTTGACTTTCACATTCACTTTGTGTGAAGAGTGTGTAAGCTTCGACATCAACTTTATGTGTTTGTTCGAACTTTGGCTATTTATGTGTGTGTATGCTATGTTTTGACTTTGACATTCACTTTGTGTGTAGAGTGTTTATGTGTTTGTTTGAACTTTGGCTATTTATGTGTATGTATGTTATGTTTTGACTTTCACATTCACTTTGTGTATTAAGAGTGTGTAAGTTGAACAACATTAACTTTGTGTTTGTTAGAACTTTGGCTATTTATGTGCATGTATGTTATGTTTTGACTTTCACATTCACCTTGTGTGAAGAGTGTGTAAGATTTGACGTTAACTTTATGTGTTTATTTGAACTTTATGTGTTTATTTTGTATGTATGTAAAGTGTGTTTGAATTATCTTCTGCATTCACTTGGATTTTATCATTCTTATGTGTGCTTGTTTGAACTCACTTTGTGTATGTATGTGTATTTTTGAACTAACTTTAGCATTCACTTTGTATGAAGTGTTTTTAAATTTCACCATTCACTTAGATTTGATTCTCTTATTGATTGTGTGTACATGTGTGTATGTTATGTTTGAACTTTCACATTCACTTTAAGTGTGAAGAGTGTGTAAGCTTTGACATTCGCATTATGTGTTTGTTTGAACTTTGGCATCTTTGATCTTTAGCATTTACTTTGTATGTGTGTAAAGTGTGTGTTTGAACTAACTTTGGTATTCACTTGGATTTGATCCCCTTATCTTTGAGCCTTAGTGTTTACTTTGTGTGTGTGAAGTGTGTGTTTAAACTAACTTTGTGTCAAGTGTGTTTGAACTTTAGTGTCTTTGACCTTTAGTGTGCTTTGTGTGTATCAAGTGCATTTGAGCAAACTTTGTTTGAACTTTAGCATTCAATTTGTATGTGTGTGTTTGTGTGCATGTGCATGAAGTGTTTGTTGGCATTCACTTTTTGTGTTCATGAAGTGTGTGTTTGAATTAACTTTTCCACTTGTTATCACCTAGATTTGCACCCTTGCATGCAGTTAACCTCATGCAATTTGGAGTAACATGGGAATGATCTCAAAGTGTGGGACCTTTCTCAAAGAGATTAGACCCTCGAAGAAGGCTGGCTTCCTTGCCTGATTATCACCTAAAACTACTGAACTTTGAGGGGAAAAGGGAGAAGGAAAGCTTTAAAATGAAGATGAAATAGAAAACTTGAAAATAAAGGGTGATGCACCAGACATATTAAAAGAGACTTCCACAACACTGAGAAAATGCACAATATAATCAGATACAACAAGTAAACATACACAAATTAGATGATTCTAGCAAAGGTAAGGTGCAATAGGGTTGAGAGGAACAGAATGTTCACAGACAACCTCATGCAGATTCACACAGAACTGGAAAGTCAACAAAGGAGGTAAAATAACTTGCATATATCTAATGAAAAGGCAAGATTACAGTATATGAAAACTCTGTTTGGAAACAGAAAGACTAGCATGCCAAAAAATTTCCAACTACTTTACATCATAAGCCTTAGCTTATATAGCATTCCAAAACCATCCTCAGTCAGTTACAGAATTCGCTCAAAGAGCTATAGATCAAAAATATCTTCAAAAGGACCTCTCAACTGTAGAAGTAATGGTGTTAAAATATCTGGAACCTGGGCAATTGGGAGATATTTTCTGTCTTTAATGTAAGCAACTCACTCATTGATTTGAAAACAAGGTGGTGGAGAGATATTTTTCATCATCAATGCGAGTTACTTCATCTTCTTTGTGCAGCAATGAATGCAAGAAATATCTGCATTCGCCCCCAAAATGGTCACTGAAATGTCCCTTTAGCCTCTGGATCATGCACTTCTTCTTTTGGCACTTAAACTCCTCTTTGAAATTGCCCCCCGAATATACATCATCTAGATCTACATACAACGCGGGCCCTTTATCTTTTTTGAATCGGTCTTTATATACTCCTCCTTATGAGAGATATGATGGTGACATCACCATCATGGGCGGGCCTTATTGAAATGTGACAGGATGGTGTCATCATCATATTGGCATTGGGATGATATTAGGAAATCAGGTGATATTTGGAAGGTAGGGTGATATTTCGCATATCGGGGTGATATTTAGAAGGTAGGGTGATATTTGGAAGGTAGGGTGATATTTCAGAATATCACTCGACATTTTAGAAGATGACCCCACTTGGAAAAATGACTCGATATTTGGAAGATGACCCCCAGATCACAAATATAGCTTAGATTGGGGATATGCACACTGACTGATGCTGCTTAAACTATTTGACTCTAGCTAGAGGAAAAAGGTCAACACCACTCAATTTGTAAATGTGTGCCTTTGTTTGAACTAACTTTGGCACTTATTTTCTGTACATGTGTGTATTTTTGAACTAAGTTTTAGCATTCACTTTGTTTGAACTAATTTGTGTGTTCCCATGTGTTCCCTTTTATTATCTTATGTTTCTTTCCCAACCTATGAAGTCTCTAAGCATTTTATACTTGGATGCTAGTGCAACGTATAGATGTTCACATAATGCACTACCTTCCTTTAACTGTATAGTCATACAACATCCATTTTTGGTGTAGTCATGGTCAGAGGGTTCACAGAATGAATTGTCCAAACCATGCAGCGAGAGTAATCACAACAGAAATAACACAATCATAGAATGTAATGGAAGATTCAATTGCTCAATATATCCTATATTTAGAATGCTTATATGCTGGTAACATGCGGGCTACAATCAAAGGGTTCACAGGCCTATTTTTTAGGTTACAACAGGTATGCAAGATATGGCATTGAAGTGCCTTTTGGAAAGGTAATCTATATTTCTAAACTATCTAAATCATATCATAGGACTACTGACTTCTTAATACATCTTAGAGATCTATATATATCATCTCCAAGCTCATGAAATCCTCTGCGTCGGCCAAAGAAGAGGTTACAAACTCCAAAGAAGGATGTCAACCCATAAGGTAGAACCATGAACTCATAATGGATGATACCCTAATCTTAAATCAATCTTTAAGAACACTATTGCCCCTTTCATTTGATCAAACAAATCATCAGTATGAGGAGATAATGATTATTGATGGTGTTATGGAGTAAAATGTGTACACTAGTATTTTACACCTAGTTTAGCACCCGAGTGGACCTAAAACAATTAATTATCAATCCCGATGAATAAACCCAACAAAATAAACTTACGAAAGGTCTAATCCCACCTTAATTGACAATCTTTGGAGTTTGTGGGGCTAAAGGACCAGGGCACCTAGCGTCCCTAGTCCCAAATGTTAGCCTCAACCCTATTTTTGTGGTGTTGGTTTAGAACACCTCCTTGGCTTATACATGTCAGCCCCATTTGGTTTTATTCATTATTGGTGAGCGGCAATGCAAAAATAAGCAAGTTAGTTTATTCATTTGAACATCTCTTATGATTCTAAGCAATTTACTCTCTCTCTCTCTCTAAAGCTCTCTCTTTCAATAGGCCTCATTGAGAAATTATGTTATGTGTTGTGTTTCATGTCCTTTTTATCATTTATTTTGTGCCTTGGTGTTAAATTTTCATGTTTGGGGGCTTGTATTCCTATTTGTAAGTGCCTTTCTAGGTGAGTTTCAAGGTCTATCTTGCAATTTACATATTTTCCAAAGTTATTTCATAGTACAATGGGCCTTCAATATATTATGTGCATGTATTTCTCTCCCTTGTGCACAAGTTATTCATTCGCCCCCTATGCTTGCACTTCCTTTATTTGTACTATCCCTTGCATGTAGAATTATT
This sequence comes from Cunninghamia lanceolata, assembly GCA_027924645.1. Lineage (NCBI taxonomy): Eukaryota > Viridiplantae > Streptophyta > Pinopsida > Cupressales > Cupressaceae > Cunninghamia > Cunninghamia lanceolata. The sequence goes on from BSBN01000828.1 coordinate 1,286,847, forward strand.
CACCCTACAAGTAGCATTCTTACATCCTACTTCCATACCTCTGCACCCCCAAAGACCCGCACAATTTATCTTGTGGACTTCTTCTTTCTCCCTTTGCAACTTGCAAGTTGCCTCCTTGCTCTTAGATCCCATACTTCTACTAGGTTGTATTGTGCACTTATCCTATATGTTTGAAACTTGCAATTTTGCACTCTAATCTTTACCTCTCACCATTCCTCTCCTTTGTGGATTTTCTTGCTTTTGCAATATACATATTTGGTAAACTTTGACCCTAATTTTGTAGACTTACAAATTTGATTTGGGTTTGCCCTCGCATGAGGACTTCGTAATTTGAACAAAGGTAAACACCTACTTATAGGCATGCAAAGGAATGACATTAATGCACTTTCTTGGATGTGACTAGGCTTGGGAGAGTGCTCCATACACGTGAAAGTAGAAATTCAAGTGGTTGTTGATGAGAGTAGGATGGGAAACCTAAGAATGTGATGCAACAAGCATGGGTGACCTATAGACTTGTAAGGCACACATTTGACTCCACCCTTGTTTCAAGAATGAATATACATGAATAGAAGATATAAGGTGGGGTGGGTCATTTGGCTACAAGAGAGTTTCAATGTAAGGTAGGGATGCCCTTCATTTTATTCATTTTAGGGCATGTTTGTAATACTGTAAGTTTGAGTTTTACTCCATTTGTAAATGCATCCTTGTAATTCATTGAAGGAGATTATGTGATTGTATAGTTATCAAGATTTTTTATGTATTTATGAATCTTAGATGGGCTTTTGTGAAAATCAATTACTCTTATTACATTTTCTAATTTGAGTGTCATGATTGATTGTTTATCATAGACAAGTTGGAGTTAGGCATGACGCTAACATTACAATCATGTCACATGCTATTGTCCCGAATAAAGATAAGAGTAAACAAAGGGTAAATGTTGAGAATGTAAACAAGGGTTCAACAACAAGAATGGTTGAAAAAAGAAGGGCTCCTACCCAAAATCTAGTGATGTAAAAGAAATTTTCTCACAAAGAAAAATAAATTGTGGTGCCTATCAACAAGGTTGAACTTCCAGAACAAAAAAGCAAGACGAAGTGAAGAAAGCATCTTAGTAAGGAAAAGATAGTATAAAGGACAATGGTGGTTATGTAAATAAAAAAGCTCACTAGATTAAAGGTTAATCCATCACTATTATCATATAAGCATCAAAAAATAGATCACACTCAAACAAAGAAACAAAATTTGTTTCTCTTTAACAAACACATGCAAACCCCATTTATGCATTTAGAAATAAAAGTGACCATATTCAACATCATATCATCACAAACATGCATTTCATAGTAAAATCAAACTCTTTTCTCAACCATGTGTTCATACATGTGTCTTCAATGTTTTACTAGTAAATGAATAATCATTTTACCCTTTGCTATGTTAAACTAATAAATACTAGAAGAATCATTTAATAAAAATGTTCTAATTTTTAGATCTAAATAAGTGTTAGGGGGAACTAAAGTTTAATGTCAAACTTAATCTAATAGCTCCATAAAATGTTTACAGCTAAATCTTAGAATGATTCACTCTAAAAACTCTCATAAAGTACATAATTTTGTAGTCTAGAAATTTAGGGTACTTCATTTGAGTCAATGCACAACCACTTAAAACACGAGCGCATTATAACTCGCTCGCATTATGGCTCGATATTACCAAGCCTAAAACACGAGCGCGTTATAACACGCTCTCATTTTAGGTTTGTTAAAAAAATAGCTCCATAAAATGTTTGTAGCTAAATCTTAGAATGATTCATTCTAAAAACTCTCATAAAGTACATAATTTTGTAGTCTAAAAATTTAGGGTACTTCATTCGGGTCAATGCACAAAGATGAGGGACCAAAAAGTTGCCACAACCACTTTTTGGTCCCATATAATCTATAACGCAAGTGCATTATAATGCACTTGCATTATGGCTTGGTATTACCTAGCCTAAAACACGAGCGTGTTATAATACACTTGCATTTTAGGTTTGTTAAAAATCAAAATAAAAACAACAAAAAGTGAAACCTGCAACTCATTTGCAAAAATTGGCCACAAGTTTCACTTCTACTACCGCGAGCGCGTTATAGGAGACATAGAAACAACAATTTCAAAGAGGAATTAATGATTTCACCATGCCACCTCATCAATCCCACTCCTGAGGATGTCGTGCATGAGGTGTAGAGGGTGTTACAACTGAACAAGGTAGGGTTTGATTTTTTTTTGTGAATTTGAAAATTATTTTTTTATTTTGTAATGTTTTGATTAGATTTTTATCTTTAATTTTCAACCAATGAGCCACCACAAAACCCTAATCTAGTCGAGGAGGCTCAAAACAAGCCCCAACCCCCTCAAACTAAGGAGAACCCTCAAAACCCCCCACCTTCACGTCCCCACTATCAAAGAGACACACAAGAAAACTATTTAGGGCGAATTGAAAAAAACAAAAAACATCTTGAAACCCTAATTAAAACATTAAATACTCCAAATGCAAGCACTGGTCATAGGAGAGCCCTTGCCAAGTCATTAGAGGTCATTGTTTCTCATATTGAATCGGTGACAAACTAAATCACCGAATGGAATCACTATAGGGAGAGGAGTTTGATAATACTATGCTGACAAATTATCTTACAAACAAGTTAAGTACAAAAAAATTACAAAATCTCAATTATGTTCACATTTTATCAATCCTAAAACTGGCCAAACACTAGAAGAGAGTTGTAAACGGTTCCCGATTCATTAGTGTGTGCACGATGGTATATCCCAAAACTTTTGGGATAGATGGTACAGTCTTTAATGAGCATCCTTGTAATAACAATGAGGTGCTGCAATATTTCTTGAGGAAACTCTATTGTGAGTTTATCCTCAACCAGATTCCTTATTACTTTAACATTCTAGAGTTCTAGGGTAGAGGTGGTGGCTCTGCCCAAGATAGACAGGGGGTGCATCGAGACGAAAACCGCGTACCTAGATCCCTCATGAGGCCAGCACATATCTCACTCCCTTCGAATTTAAAGGAGAATGTTGGGGTGGAGACACTACATTCATTGAGTTCTCTCACCTAGTCTCTAGCACAGCATGGCGATGATCTTACATAGGCTGATGAGGGTGAGAGAAGTAGGCATCGTTGGTCCCCACATCTTTGCAGTTCATGTGGGAACTTGTGTGATTATGGGACCCAGGCCTCTCACCATGATGCTACAGAGTGCCAAGATGTTGTGATGCAGGGGTAGCAGCTAGTGATGGACACATCCATATTGGATGATATTGCCCTCATAGATGTCTAACATGAAACATTTGGTATTGACTCCTAGGTAATTTTTTACAAGGTTCAACTTGATTTAATATATTTGTATTTGAAATTTCTAATTAATCATATGAGTATCTATATTATAAATCAAAATTAATGTATGTAATTGTCCGCACTATGAAATTCTAGGGTCAAAGTATTCATCCTACATCTGTTAGCCATCCAGTGCAGGTTTATGAGAGGAGGTCAAGTCAACAGGTACACAATTTATCACAAGATCATAAATATAGTACATACATCAATGGTAATCTTATTTAGTGACAATTTGATGATGCACATGGAGCTTCACCACCAACACCATGATTTCATTGGACCCCTACACACAAAAGCACTTTCACTAAGGTAAATTTTATAATTTGTAATCATTATGCATTTAAATAATGGTTGTATCTATTTTGGTCAAACAACCTTGAACTCTATTTTTAGATGTTGAATATGGAAACTCGTCCTCATCTTCATCAGTTAGCGGAGGTGGGCATTGCTGCAACTATTTTGTCTACAAATCCTTTGACTGAGGTATGAGTCAGTAACATGTAAATGTCATTTTGTATTTCTTGTTTTATCTCATGTAATTTAATGTACATAAATGATATTCATGTTTACTCATTTTTACTTCTTCATGCTTCTCAAAGGAGGTCAGAACTCCAACCCATCTAGCTACAAATGAAGAGAGACAAAAAAGGATTAAGAGGGATCACCAGCTAGCGATAAGTGATTGATTACATGTCATGTTATATATTTCATGTTTTCTATATTGATGTCGATATTGTTTGATTGTATTAATAGGTGGAGCTTCAAAAATCTCTATCGAGGAGGTCTAGTCAATGGGAGAGAGAGAATGAGTCACTGATTGACTCTCCATCTTCACGGCCAATCAAGGGCCGTTGATTATTTGATAGTAGTTCATAGGAAATTTGATTTTGGGACATTGTTTGGTATGCCTAGATGGCTTTGTATACATACTTTTGTATTTTATCGATGTATATCTTTGTATATGCCTGTATGGATTTGTTTGTACATGCCTATATGGCTTTATATATACACTATATGTTATTTTCATGACATTATGTATATGACATTTTTCTTAAATATAATATGATGATCAATTATGGTTACAAGATAGATATTGTATCATGCTTGAAAGTTTTGATATTGCGTATGTGGTCTTCAATGTTTCCATGGAATGATATTATGTTCAAGTATAGTTCAATATATGTGTCAAGAATGATTTGATTAATTCAAATATTTTGACAAAATCCTTGCAAAATGCATTTTATGCATATCTTGCAATCATTACATTCCATGAGATTGCATTTCTTTGAGGCATCATGTCAAACAGTTCACATGCCTTGCTTGTGCTTCCACACTTTGCATACATGTCTACAAGGGCAGCTACAAATATAACATGTGACAAAATTCCTATATCATTTATGCTTTGATGGTTGTCCACACCCTCTTCTGAAGATTCCATTTTGGCATAGGCAAGGAGGATGTTGGATAAGGTTGTGGAATTTGGCTTGACACCTGCCAATTGCATTTTCTTGAAAATTTCTTTAAAGCCTTATCAAAAAGTACATTTTGTGTATATCTTGCAATCATTGCATTACATGAGACAACATTTCTTTGAGGCATCATGTCAAATAGTTCATGTGCCTTGTCTATGCTTCCACACTTTGTAGACATGTCTCCTAGGGTAGTTGCAACTACAACATCTATCAAAATTCCCATATCCTTTATGCTTTGATGGATGTCCATACCTTGCTTTGAAGATCCCATTTGGGCATAGAAAAGGAGGATGCTGGCTAAGGTTGTGGAATTTGGCTTTACACCCGCCAATTGCATTTTCTTGAAAATTTTTAAAGCCTTATAAAAAAAACCATTTTGTGCATATCTTGCAATCATTGCATTCCATGAGACAACATTTCTTTTAGGCATCATGTCAAATAGTTCACCTGCCTTGTCTATGCTTCATTACTTTGCATACATGTCTCATAGGCTAGTTGTAACTACAAACATCTGACAAAATTCCCATATCCTTTATGCTTTGATGGATGTCCATACCTTGTTTTGAAGATCCCATTTGGGCATAGACAAGGAGGATGCTGGCTAAGGTTGTAGAATTTGGCTTTACACCTACCAATTGCATTTTCTTGAAAGTGTCTAAAGCCTTATCAAAAAACCATTTTGTGTATACCTTGCAATCAGTGCATTCCATGAGACAACATTTCTTTTCAAGGCATCATGTCAAACAGTTCACCTGCCTTGTCTATACTTCCACACTTTCAATAAATGTCTCATAGGGCAGTTGCAACTACAACATCTAACAAAATTCCCATATCCTTTATGCTTTGATGGATGTCCATACCCTATTCTGAAGATCCCATTTGGGCATTGACAAGGAGGATGTTGGCTAAGGTTGTGGAATTTGGCTTTACACCCACCAATTGCGTTTACTTGAAATTTTCTAAAGCCTTATCAAAAAAATATTTTGTGCATACCTTGCAATCATTTTATTCCATGAGACTGCATTTCTTTGGGGCATAATGTCAAACAGTTCACATGCCTTTTCTATGCTTCCTCACTTTGCATACATGTCTCATAGGGCAGTTGTAACTACAACATTTGACGAAACTCCTAAATCCTTTATGCTTTGATGGATGTCCATACCTTGTTTTGAAGATCCACACAGACAAGGAGGATGTTGGCTAAGGTTGTGGAATTTGGCTTTACACTTGCCAATTGCATTTGCTTGAAAGTTTCTAAAGCCTTATCAAAAAATCCATTTTGTGCATATCTTGCAATAATTGCATTCCATGAGACAACATTTCTTTGAGACATCATGAATGGGATCAAGTCACTTCCTAAAATGCATCTCTAATAATAACTATAGATTCTTAATATTTCTTTCCTTTTTCATATGTAGTCATACTAAGCCATAATGAGTAAGGATCTCAATCAGATAATAAAAGATCATTATAATCAAAGTCATGAATTCCTAGATATAGTCATACATCTTTATCACAACAAAAATTAATTGTAACTCCTAGACTACAAGAACAAGTATTACCAACCCAAGTATCAATCTTAGTTTCCACTCAGCCACCCTCATATTGGAGTATATAGTTTCACAAGGGTCATGATACAACATGCACAACCACTTAGAATTTCTTAATAATTTGGACTATACAACAACTTCATCCATTAGATCCTTTCAAATCAAAAATTTCCAAATCCTTACTTATGTCTATGCCTCACTTATTCAACACATTACCCATGGTTGACAAATGCATGCAAGACCTACTTGATACACTAGTCCATTCCCTTCTACAATACTAAGTGACATCTTAACTTAACTAGACTTATATTTATTTATAACAAGGGTTATATCAACTCCAATGGGCCAAATTGCAAGTGTACAAGGGAACACCTTAACAATCAAGGAAATAATATCTATCTATAACTAAGATAGCCATAATTATAGACCTATAGAATGACCATAATCTAGCCTCCAAAAATCTACCAAGATGACAATTTTTCCAATAAAGAAATATCATTTAGTTGCACTCTCCATTAATGGGTGGATATGAAACACACTAGAAGGCCTCATGTTTGATCAACTCCTTAAATTTCCCCCTACCACCTATGACTTGGGCTACTTAACCATGAAGACATCCATGTTGTTGGCTCACACACTTACAATGCACATAGATTAGATATAATTTATAAAGGGACTAATCCATTTGACATAGAATCTATATGAAGCATAAGTTATAATCTTATTTTTTATTATCACCAATCATAAATTTGTCAAACAATTCATGTGCCTTGTCTATGCTTCCACACTTTGCATACATGTCTCATAGGGCAGTTACAAATACAACATCTGATTAAATTCCCATATCCTTTATGCTTTAATGGATGTCCAAACCATGTTTCGAAGATCCCATTTGGGCACAGACAAGGAGGATGCTAGCTAAGGTTGTGGAATTTGGATTTACACCCGCCAATTGTATTTGCTTAAAATTTTCTAAAGCCTTATCAAAAAATCCATTTTGTACATATCTTGTAATCATTACATTCCATGAGACAACACTTCTCTAAGCCATCATGTCAAATAGTTCCCGTGCCTTGTCTATGTTTTCACACTTTTCATACATGTCTCATAAGGCAATTGCAACTACAACATTTGATGAAATTCCCATATCCTTTATTCTTTGATGGATGTCCATACCATGTTCTAAATATCCCATTTGGGCACTATGACAAGAAGGATGTTGGCTAAGGTTATGGAATTTGACAATAAAAATTGATATGCATCCTTGAATTCACTCATACTTCATAAATTTATCATATAGTTACCTATATGGGCCGCATTAGTGATCTCATAACATTAGTTCAAAAAAGGCCAAGTAGATAATGGCCTCTAGTAGCATCGACTCACCTACCCCAATGTGTTGGTGCAGTTGGTTTAACCCCACAAGGTGGGAAGAAGAAAATATGCTTGTTGGCACCTTTTCACTGTTATCAAATGACACATTTTGCAAGAATGCATACATTGTTGGCACAGTCAAATGGTCTAGAGTTGACCAAAACTAAGACGGTATTGTAGAGGGACCCAACATCCACCTATAGGTCCAGACAAAACATTCATAGGTGCCATAGATCGAGAGAAGAGGCAGACAAAAGTTTTTCAACTTTTTGTTCTTTGGGCTCTTTAGAGACTCCTCGTGTAATGTAGCCTAGAACGATCGGGAGACTTGGGAGGTAATAAAAATTAAGAGGTTATTATGGAGGGACTCTACATGCAGTTCTAGGTTCAGACATAATAGTCATAGGTACCACAAATTTTGAGTACCAGTCCGTCATAGTTTGGCAGTTTTTTGCACTTAGGTCTCTTAAGAGACTTTGTTGGAATAGTGTAGCTCTGAAGGATTGGGAGACTTGTGGAACAAACTGAGGCCTCCCCTAGCATTCACCTACCTACACAAAATGTGTTGGTAGTGTTAGTTTGGCCCCACGACACACGAAACAAAATTTATGCTCACTGACAATTTTTATTGAACACAAATGACGCTTTTTGCAACTTTTGAAATATTGTCACCACAATCAAATGGAATGAACATTTCAAAAACTAAGAGAGGTTATTATGGATGGACTCTACATGTAGATGTAGGTTTAGATAGAATAGTCATAGGTGCCACAGATTTTGAGTACCCATCTGTCATAGTTTGGTAGTTTTTGGCACTTAGGGCTCTTAAGAGACTTTGTTAGAATAGTGTAGCTCAAAAGGATCAGGAGACTTGTGGAACAAACTAAGGCTGCCCCTAGCATTCACTTACCTACAAGATGTGTTGGCACTTTTGGTTTGGCCCCACGACACATAAAACAAAATTTATGCTCGTTGACAACTTTCATTGAACACAAATGACACTTTTTGCAACTTTTGAAATATTGTTTCCACAACCAAATGGAATGAACATTTCAAAAAATGAGAGAATTTATTATGAAGGGACTCTACATGCAGATGTAGGTTTAGACAGAATAGTCATAGGTGCCATGGATTTTGAGTACCAGTCCGTCATAGTTTGGTAGTTTTTGGCACTTAGGGCTCTTAAGAGACTTTGTCAGAATAGTGTAGCTCAGAAGGATTGGGAGACTTGTGGAACAAACCGAGGCATTCCCCTAGAATTCAACTACCCACATAGACATATTGGTGAGCTATCATTTTGGCTCCACAATGCACAGAACAAAATTTATGGTCGCTGACAACTTTTCTTTGAACACAACTGACGCTTTTTGCAACTTTTGAAATATTGTCACCATGACCAAATGGAATGAACATGTTATATCATAAATTGTGCTCCTTCTTAGATTAGTACAATTTCAGTAAGTTTATCTTCTACCTTTTAGTGTCCCTCAACCCCTTTCTTAATTGGACCTATTTTAGAACCTAATCAACACTTATCTAATCACGGAGTGTTGTATTTCAGAGTAATTTCCAAAAAAACTTGAGAAGAAATGCTATATATCAGACATTTAGGGCACCCTTAAGAAGATGCCTAAGAAAAATTTGAGGGATGGACTTGGCCGCCAACCCCCCATGTCTCCCCTTAATCTCCATATTTCAAATTTTCTTGTGGTGTCAGCTTTTGCTATGTGCTTCGGTATTCTTAATTCAAATTTTCATTTTCACACGATGTCAAAATATTATTTCAAATTATTACACCACTACAGTTTCATATTTAAAGAGATTTGAAAATCATTTTATCACAACAACTCACATGCAATCTTACCACATCGAAACTCTGTTACTACTTGTATTGAAGTCTACAAATTGTTGAAGCTCATTGAAGAATTTGTTCTTTGCTATCATGGAGATATATTGTGGAGATTAGGAATCAAGATCTTGAGTCTATCTTGCTCTTCCTAGGGTTTTGTCAAGCCCTTTGTACGATCAGGAGAAGGGTTGAAGCCTCCAACTTGAGTTTTGGAATCCTCCATGGATACATCTCCCTCACCTTCTTATTCTACAAGTCTTCATTGATATTCATCTCCTTGAGGTGAAGTTGTTGTTTCCTTGAGTGAAACATTTGTGGATCTAATCATTGATGCTTGAGTCATTTAGGATCTTGCATTTGTTTATGCTTACACATTTGGTTTTCAATCACATACATCTATGTACCTTAACATTGGCTATTGTTGAGGTAAAAATACCAAAGATGTGTTTGACTGAGGCAAAATCCTATATAGCCACAACCTATTGGTGTAATTAAATATTTAATTACACTTTAATAAGTTTACTTAGGGCTTATTTATAGTCATAGGTTATTATTAAGTTATATTAGGGTTTTATTTAACTTGTAAATATAAAAGCAAGTTGTCACATGTAATTCTAAATCATTTTCATTAATTGCATCCATTTATTGTACAAATTGCTCTCTTGTGCTTTTTTTATATGTAGAAGGTTAATCTTTGGATTGTAGAAGATGCTGGTGTTTTAGGTTTATCATAAACTTCAACATGGTATCAGAGCCAGGTTTACAACCTCCTTCTCAAATCTAGGAAAAATTTCACATAGAGTGTTTTGTTGGGTGCTTTTTGAGTAAAATCGTCATTCTCATTAGATCCAGAGTAGCTGGAAAAGGCAGATTTGTCTTTTGTTTGGCTAAATTTGGTTTGGGGAAGTCAGATCTGTGAAGGTTTCAAGAGTGCATTTTTTAGATCTAGAGGGGAACAATAGTTTCAGAGTGTTTTTGGCCAAAATTGTTGTCACTAACATGCTTAGAACGACCGAAAACCCTAGAATCACCTGTTTATTCACAAAAATTGGAGATTGAAAAAAATCTCTGTGATTTTTTGAGGGTGCATCCTTTTATCCAGTGGTTTGAACGCTGCTTCTGCATCCTTTTATCCAGCAGTCTGAAGGGTACTTTTGCATCCTTTTATCCAGTGGTCCGAAGGGTGCTTTCACAGGGTGCATCGTTTTATCTAGTGGTCTGAAGGGTGCTTCCACGTCCTTTTATCCAGCGGTCCTGTTAGGTCTTTCTCTCCGAATCGACAGAGGGTTTGCCAGTTCCAATGCACAGGCAGATCCGGCCAACAAATATAGGAGGTCGTGTGAGCTGCCTCCCCTTCACTTCTGGTTCTGCCGCACCAAGGGGGGTATCCCTATAGCTAAAGATTTAACCTTGACTCGCCCAATGATAGAAAGATTTAGCTTTACAACAACAGGCAGAATACTCTCATGTATGGACCAAGATTTTCATGATAGGACACAAGTTTGGCAACATTCTTGGACATATTTAACTGGTTGGGAATGAGAGTAAGCAGGGTTCCTATTTCTACTCCTACAAACTAACAGGTTGGAAAAATGAGAGGATTTGTATTAATGTTTTGGATGCAAGACAAGGGTTTTGGAAACATAAGTACTACACAGGGAGTAGACTGTTGCCTATCTCAGGGCAAGGAGTCAACTAGATGTATACATAAGAATGGTTTGCATTGTCATTCAAATTTCAAGGGGTTAGATTTGATGCTTGCCTTACAAACATCACCCAAGACTAAGTATTTAGCTGCCTCTACTTACAAACATCCGAGCTGACATACATTCTTCTCCATACTTGACCTAAAACAATTTAATCCACTCCTTGAATGGAAGTCAGAAATCAAGCATGTAATACAGAAGGTTTATATTCAAGAATCTGAGAAACCCTGAGCAACCAGATTCAAAAGAAGTGATGCATACAACAAATGGAGACAGACAACTAAACACATGCAACAATGCATTTTTCATATAAAACAACAATGAAACTGAACATATGTGCAATGTACATTTTAGATGCAAATCATAAAATCCAAAATGAGACAGAATAGCCAAGAAATTCTCTGTTCTTCGTAATTTTCTCCAAAAAATGCCCAAGTCTTCAACAACCTTAAAATGAGTAACACAGTTTGCTTATAAAGTAAGAACCTATACTCAGTAATTAATTGCATGGCATTTCAAAATTTGCCAGATATAAAGCACCATGAGAATGGTGCCCAAAAATATTCAATGTGGCCAAGAGAAACAGAGGAAAGAGTGGTTGAAATCAGGATCTGCATCGCCGCCTGAAGATTTTCTCATCAAATTTGGTAGCTGGCCGATCAATCAAATCCATACCTCTCTGCAATCCTACCATTAATGGCATACCAACTCGTGGCCTGCAGCAGTTGCGTGCTCTGGAGCTCTTCCTACCTGGAATGCAACTGCAGATTGTGGAAAGCTCCTACTATTGAAAATTTGAATTAGGGTCGTCGATCTCTTTTCTTCCCACCGAGATTTACAGCTTCAATCACGCTGATTTGTCCTTAACCAATAAAAACATGCCACGTGGGCACCCCCTTCTATCGCTAACTTTTCCTTTGCAGCATACATTTTGCTTTCTCTACCTCAGTTACCTTTCAAATTCTTGTATGTGCAAAAGCATATGCATATACATACAACTGCCTGCATATAAAGCGCGGACCCCAAAATTTTATGAAATAGATTAAAAATACTTTGAAATTCAGCTTGTATCTTCATTCCTTTTGTATATCGGCATATACAAATGCCATATACATACAAGTCGTAGATGCCAGTACTGAATTCACCAAATTTAACCCTTGAATCAGGTCCAGCTTGTATATCACTCCCTTGTATGTTCGCCTTGTATATCGGCTTGCATATCGCATTATACAAATGCAATATACAAGCAAAAACATACATTCAATCAGATCTGAGCCTTTATCAACTACATTGCATACCTTTTCAGGTCTGGGCCATGCACATTAAGAATGTATGTTCCTTTGTATGTGCGAACATACAATCACACTTGTATATGCAAACGGTGGGCCCCGTTGATTGTATCTTTTTCTCTTGCACATCTTCTTTGCATGCGCCCGATGTACATTCTGCTTTGTATGCACCTGATGTACATTCTGCTTTGTATGCCCACGGGCCCCACCAAATGTATCTCCCCCTTTGTATGTTGACTTTGCATGTGCATCAGCTGTTGGGGAGACTTTGGAGTTGGCTACCGATGGGTGTTGTTTCACCAATGAACCCTTTCACTGTAGCAAATGCATGTCGGCCTCTTGCACATTTCCTTTGTATGTCAAATATACAACGGGAATATACAAACCCTTTTACATACAAGCAATGAATCTTTCCTAGAATATCCCTGCAATGTATAACCCGATATGCATACAAAATGCATACAACTATTTTTTTCACCTTTTGAGGCCGATTGAACATATTTTTTGGAAAGTGCCTGCAAAATTAAATGCGTAAAACCTAAATACTTATCCAGCACTAACATTGGCTCTTTCTGGGGATGCATGCCTCTCATAGGCATGGTGAGAACCTTAGATCTCTGGGATGCAGACCAGTCCCTTATCCATTGGGCACAGAGTCAACAACTGCACCAACTTGCATCACAAATCATATCTTCAAACATTACCTTGGTGGCCCAGGACAACCAAAAATGAAAAACCATAACTTTCTCCTACCAAATGTTTGATTCTGATCTAAACAACCCCAGCCACAACTAAAAATATCAACACAATTTGCCCACAAGCCAATCCTATCCATTATATACTTTACCATTTTTGAAAACCTGCCACTGTCATTGTTACCTCTGTCACTCTAGCTGTTGCACATTACTGGGCACTCATCCAGCTGATCTAGAGATTGAAAACATTCAAAATATATGAGACCTGCAATGTCATTTATATCACTTATTGACATCAAAAACAACACTTGATCCACACACCCATTGTTGCATACATCCAGAACAACTGATGCTGAATGTTCATTATCCACAGTATGCATATCAATATTATCTCCACAAGAGCTGAAGATCTATGCCTCTGATTCATATGTCCCGTCTTCACAAACTAATGCAACACCCATGTCAGTTGTCTCCTCATATTCATTATCATTTTCAAAAAGAGGGTTAATCCTACACCAATGAAGGTCATGACTCACAATGTTCAATGCATCTAAAGGCTCGTCATAGAGGGGGTTTAACCTCATTGCAAAGGTCTCTGTTTCTTCTTCATGACAATCCAACTCTTTTTCAACATTACAAAATCTAAAATCATAAGAAGAATAAACCTGATCCATGAACTGATCATGGATATCATCTTTATCATCTGATTGCCCCACATACAAAATTTCTGCTACCTCAATGCACTCTGAAGTTGAACTATCTACATCATTTTCCAGCCCTCCAATGCTTCTTGATGAAACTGATACTGACTCTTGATCCATATGATCACAACTTTGCACAACTGGATGATTTAAACATGAATGCTCTTTGCTTAGGATTGGCATGTAAATATTACTTGAAAAATCATTACAATCAGCTTCATTTTCTAGGCAAATCTGGGCATCCTCCTTTATGGTAGAGTCATCATTACCTTCAACTGATGCATAAATTGGGACAATAGGGGTGTGAGTGCTTTGACATTCATTTTCAACATATAAATTATATCTTTCACTAATATTGGGGACCATAGGGCAGCAAAAATTTGCAGAGAAATAGCCCTTTTGAATTCCATATCTCTAGTTGTTTTCAATGTCAACTACAAACTGATGTGCCTAATGCAATGTGGTGGGCTCCTTATCTCTCAATCTATAGCTCATTTTCTTATCAAATGCTCCCAAATAAACCACTAGGCACAATGCATCATTAGGTCTCATGCATTCTGGAATTCTTTTTAATGTCTTCATAAACCTGAGGTTAAAGGCTGGAATTAACTCATCTTTTTCAATATGGATATACATGAAATCACTAATAACTGCATATTCAGATATTCTTTCCCCATATTATTCTAGAAATGTAGATTTGAATTCTTGCCAAGAGCTGACAGAGTAAGCTGGAAGATAGGAGAACCAGTCCCTTGCATCTTCATCTAGAGATTGAACAAATAATCTAATAACTACATCTTCATGGTCAACCTCAAAGTCATCTATCACATTTATAAACTGCTGCAAGTGTCTCTCAGCTGATTCATCCTTTGTACCATTGAATTTGGGCAAATACTTTCTGATTTTAGATGGAAAAACATTTGGATAGCCATAAATGCTATCAAAATTTATGGGCTTATATCTGTTAATGCTGAAAATTCTTTTATTACATGGTTGGGACTGATTACTACACATCATTACATTTGACACCTCACAAGGGTGCATGGGTTGATAATACATCCTTTTATGTTTTTGTAACCCTCTTCTCAACTCAGATTTTTAATTAACAATGACCTTAGGCCTTTATAATACAAACTGCTATTTTAGATTTCCTAAGTCATCTAAATGAGTGCTTTCAACAACATTACATACTTCATTTGAAAACACAAACTACATTCTCAGCAAATACAAAGCATGCAAGCTCTCACTAGTATTTCCCTTTTAACCAGTGCTATTTCACCAAATAGGGAATCCTTTAAAACTTATAAAAATACCTGGATATGTTACAACTGCTGATAGGTTCATTCAACAGAGTCACCACCTCCTTAGCAGAGGAATGAGCTTCAAACAAGCTAAAGCTAAAAATTCATTTCTTTCTTTCTGGGTTCTCCAACAGTAAAGCCACACATATAACTTTCAAGTTCACTACAACAAAGCACTTTTAGGTCTGAAACTCCAAACTAGGGAAACAAATAAAGATAACACTTTTACTTCAAATTCCCTAGCGGAGTCACCATTTATGTTGGGTCTTTCTCTCTAGATCGACAGAGGGTTTGCCAGTTCTAATGCATAGGCAGATCTGGCCAACAAATATAGGAGGTTGTGTGAGCTGCCTCCCCTTCACTTCTGGTTCTGCTGCACCAAGGGGGGTATCCCTATAGCTAAAGATTTAACCTTGACTCGCCCAATGACAAAAAGATTTAGCTTTACAACAACAGGCAGAATACTCTCATGTATGGACCAAGATTTTCATGATAGGTCACAAGTTTGGAAACATTCTTGGACATATTTAACTGGTTGGGAATGAGAGTATGCAGGGTTCCTATTTCTACTCCTGCAAACTAACAGGTTGGAAGAATGAGAGGATTTGTATTAATGTTTTAGATGCAAGATAGGGGTTTTGGAAACATAACTACTACATAGGGAGCAGACTGGTGCCTATCTTAGGGCAAGGAGTCAACTAGACGTATACATAAGAATGGTTTGCACTGTCATTCAAATTTCAAGGGGTAGATTTGATGCTTGCCTTACAAACATCACCCAAGATTGAGTATTTAGCTGCCTCTACTTACAAACATCCCAGTTGACATACATTCTTCTCCATACTTGACCTAAAACAATTTAATCCACTCTTTGAATGGAAGTCACAAATCAAGCATGCAATACAGAAGGTCTATATTCAAGAATCTGAGAAACCCTTAGCAACCAAATTCAAAAGAAGTGATGCATACATCAAATGGAGACAGACAACTAAACACATGCAACAATGCATTTTTCATATAAAACAACAATGAAACTGAACATATGTGTAATGTACATTTTAGATGCAACTCATAAACTCCAAAATGAGACAAAACAACCAAGAAATGCTCTGTTCTTTGTTATTTTCTCCAAAAAATGCCCAAGTCTTCAACAACCTTAAAATGAGTAACATAGTTTGCTTATAAAGCAAGAACCTGTACTCAGCAATTAATTACATGGCATTTCAAAATTTGCCAGATACAAAGCACCATGAGAATGGCACCCAAAAATATTCAATGCAGCCAAGAGAAATAGAGGAAAGAGTAGTTGAAATTAGGATCTGTACTGCTGCCTGAAGATTTTCTCATCAAATTTGGTAGCTGGCCGGTCAATCAGATCCATACCTCTCTGCAATCCTACCATTAATGACATACCAATTCGTGGCCTACAGTAGTTGCGTGCTCTGGAGCTCTTCCTACCGAGATTTGCAGCTTTAATCACACTGATTTGTCCTTGACCAATAAAAACATGCCACGTGGGCACCCCCTTCTATCGCTGACTTTTCCTTTGCAGCATACATTTTGCCTTCTCCACCTCAGTTGCCTTTTAAATTCTTGTATGTGCAAAAGCATATGCATATACATACAACTACCTGCAAACAAAGCACGGACCCCAAAATTTTATGAAACAGATTGAAAATACTTTGAAATCCAGCTTGTATCTTCATTCCTTTTGTATATTGGCATATACAAACACCATATACATACAAGCCACGGACGCCAGTGTTGAATTCGCCAAATTTGACCCTTGAATCAGGTCCGGCTTGTATAGCGCTCCCTTGTATGTTCGCCTTGTATATCAGCTTGCATATCGCATTATACAAATGCAATATACAAGCAAAAACATACATTCAATTGGATCCGAGCCTTTATCAACTACATTGCATACCTTTTCAGGTCCAGGCCACGCACATTAAGAATGTATGTTCCTTTGTATGTGTGAACATACAATCACACTTGTATATGCAAATGGTGGGCCCCACTGATTGTATCTTTTTCCCTTGCACATCTTCTTTACATGCACCTGATGTACATTCTGCCTTGTATGCACCTGATGTACATTTTGCTTTGTATGCCCGCAGGCCCCACCAAATGTATCTTCCCCTTTGTATGTTGACTTTGAATCTGCATCGGTCGTCGGGGAGACTTTGGAGTTGGCTGCAGATGGGTGTTGTTTCACCGATGAACCCTTTCACTATAGCGAATGCATGTCAGCCTCTTGCACATTTCCTTTGTATGTCAAATATACAACGTGAATATACAAACCCTTTTACATACAAGCAAGGAATCTTTCCTAGAATATGCCTACAATGTATAACCCGATATGCATACAACTAATTTTTGCACCTTTTGAGGCTGATTGAATATATTTTTTGGAAAGTGCCTACAAATTTAAATGCTTAAAACCTAAATGCTTATGTAGGCATTAATAGGTCCAAAGGGTGCTTCCGTAAGGTGCATCATTTTATCCAGCAATCCTCCATCATGCCCTCTTCTACATACCCTAATGGAGCAATTTCACGAAAACCGTCATAAATTTCACATCCAGAGTCATTTTTTCACAAACAAAATATTGCTAAAAAGCTGGTTCTACACACTTTCTAATGGTATGATCAGTTTTTTCTGATTTTTCTTTTTGGTACCTATTTTTGTGGTTTGAAGTCAAGTCATCTTTTTTGGCTTTCGAGCTCCATTCTTGCACCCAAAATCTCTTTTTTTCAAAAATGAATAGGTGTTGGAAATGTTTCTATGAGCTCTACACAACCACCTATATAATTTTTTTAGATTTAGCCCCAGGTATATTTTAATCAATTTGTTGATTTTATGGCTTCTATTGGATATCCTGGACATGCTGCCTCCTACAAAGGTTCTATTTGCTTTGATAGGCTTCTGTTATTAGCATAAATCTATTTGCATGTTTTGATCTCTAATCATCTAAGGAAATGGGATTCTACCATCAGCATAAATCTAATTGCCGATATTGTGGAAGTAATCAACATGAGAAAGAGATGTGTCCTCATTTCTCACATCATCTTTTTGAAATGCTTGCTTCAATTGCTTCTCCTCCTAATGAGATCAATGCTCCACTATCACTTATTGCTACTTCAGAGTTTAGTGTTGCATCATCATTGGCTTCTAGTGATTCTATGTAGTAGGTCAATATTAGTCTTCCTGATCTACCTCATTGGGATTCCTATCTTGCATACATATCATCTCTATTTTTGGAGTCTCACATTGCTGATTTGGAGGACACATTTGAGGGTTTATCTCTCTTGTTTGATGCTATCTCAGGTGGCTTTGCATCACCACCTTCATCTTCTGTGTTTCTAGATGCAGTTCATATCATATCCTCTCCTAGGTCTTCTTCTCTGATTGGGCAGACAGTTTCTATTTTGGAGAAGACATATTTTCCCAGTATGAGGTCACTTGAGTTGCATTCAGAGGCACACATTTCACTATGGATTCCCTATTCATCCAGGATGTGGGAATGGCTTCTACATTCACTAGTGGATCTTTTTCTTTTGAAAAGGAGAAATATTGTTTGCAGGTAGTGGATTGAATTTTGTCTTCAAGATCTCTTCATTGGTTCTGGAGCTTCTTCTTGGAGGGGATTCATATTCTCTTTTCGCTCTCTTATGGGGGGCATTCATGATTGTATTTTGTGATGGATTAAGTTCTTGGGGGGTCTTAGTATTAGTCCTTCTTCCATCACATGTTCATGTACTTGTTTTTTCTCTCTTTTGGAGAGGGTTTTTTTTCCCACATGGTTTTTCTCCTTTTCTCCACCTTATGAGAGATTCTTGTTGTTCATGGGTACCTAACATGGCCTTGTAGCCAGGACCCATTCTTGCATTAGTTGCATGCTTTTCATTTCTCCCTAAGTTGCACTTATGGGGGGTGTTGGTGTAATTAAATATTTAATTACACTTTAATAATTTTACTTAGGGCTTATTTTTAGTCTTAGGTTATTATTAAGTCATATTAGGGTTTTATTTAACTTGCAAATATTAAAGCAAGTTGTCACATGCAATTCTAAATCTTTTTAATTAATTGGATCCATTTATTGTGCAAATTGCTCTCTTGGGCTTTTTTTCTCTATAGAAAGTTAATCTTTGGCTTGTAGAAGATTCTGGTGTTTCAAGTTTATCATAAACTTGAACACAACCATCTTTCTCTTTCTTTTTGTTTGTCTAGGATAGGTTTGGAAGGATCAAATGGAAAGAATTAGAGGGAAAGCATGTGTTACAGGTACAAGTCTCACAAAAGTTATAGATTTGTCATTGGAAACATTCAAGACACTTTCAGGAACTTCCCTTGTCCAACAAACCCTGAGATCTAGGATCTGGAACTCTTATTACAGACTCAGGTGCCTATTGCAGTTAGTTTCTAGGTATCAAAAAGTCTAGACAAATTCAGTGTCTACCCTTGTTTATCAAGCCTTTAATTTCTAGGTGCATAGTCTTTGTAGCTTCCCATCTATGCTTTTCTAACCCTCCTATAGGTTTCTACTCCTGAAAACAGTTTATTCTAGCATATCTTATAACTAGGGTTTGGTGGGATAAAGCGGGTTTGAGGTTGTGGAAACTCTGTTGGATCAACTTTTTATGTACAACAATAAAATATATGATTCTTGTAGCTTCATCCTCTCATAGTAATTGAGCTCTGTTCATATCTTGAATGTTAGTGCAAAGAAAAAGATGGGCTTGACCTAGTTTACACATATTATCATTCTCTTTCTTTTTCACACTAAACATTTCAGTGAACCTGTGTTTTTAAGAATTTGTATCCTTTGTATTTGCTATTTTAAATCAAATCTAGAGTACAAAACCCTCTTTAATGAAAAGTACATGCATTGCATTTTGATTAGAATATTTGTCTTTTCATTGAAAGAGCATAAAGTTGAAATTTTGTTACTTGTATAGTGATACCTTGTTTCATTTTTTGCAAGTGGATGCTATCTTGTTTTACATTTAAGCCTTGGGTTAATTAGATTATGTGAAAATGTCATATTTATTTTTACAAGACTTTAATGCACATAATAAGCTATTTAGTTATGATGACTTCAATATGTTAGATGAAGCCTTGGATAACTTTATCTCTATTGAATATTCCACTATGACTCCTAAATCATCGTTATTTCAAAAACTAGTAAATGCAATTTATGTGCCTAAATCTCAAGAAGAGCCTGTGAAACCATGTATGATGGTCAACCTATGTTCCAATGTGCCTAAACCATAGATGAAACTGGTGCTCATTGTGTGAGGCCTTTCAACTTCTTCTCAACCTCCTGATTGCATCTATAACAAGGCTAAACAAATAACAAATCAACCATATCATGATGGATCACAACATGTCTACCACAATGTGGTTGCTCATACATATAATACATGGAATAACAAACAAAGTAAATATCAATAAACTATTTCGATAACTTTACCAACTTCTTAGCCTATGCTTCCTCAACCTCCTCGTTTAATGCAGAAGGTTAGTCAAGATTATGATCTTGTTGAGAAGCTTCATGCTACTCCCACTAAGATCTCTCTTTGGGAACTCATACAAACATCACCTACATACCATGGAATGCTCCAAGAAGCTTTGCAAAAGGTGATTGTACCACCGACTATTAAGCCTAATGACGTAGCAGCCCTCTTAGAATGTATGCATGCGACAAAAATAGATATTCTATTTCAACAACACGAGTTACCCTCTATGGAAGTTCAAAAGCAGTATGATCCTCTTATAATCTTTGTTACTATAAACAAAATGTTAGTTAAGCGAGTGATGATTGACAATGGATCAGCTCTTAATGTTTGTGGTGTTGATTTGTTACCTAAAATCAACATTGATAAAAAGTTGATTAAATAAGCTGAACATTCATGGCTTTGATATTGTTAGTAGACCATCCATAGGAACTATAAACCTACCTATAAAGGTTGGACTTATGGCATTGTCTACTCTTTTTCATGCCATGCCTGGTACTTTTTCATATAATATGATTCATGGTAGATCATGGATTCATACCATGGGGGAAGTTCCCTCTTCTCTTCATTGATCAATAATGTTTATTTATGCAAATAAACTCCAAACTATTGAGGCTGATCCAGAATTGGAAAGTTGTCTACATATTGAAACTCAAAAACAACCTATTGATCATAAGATTTTAAACAACTTGAAAGTTGATTCATCACCATCTCTTGCCATAGACAATGTTGTGCAAGATTCTCAACCTTCACCGAATGCATTCCCCTATGACGATTGGGGTTCATTAGATCTCAATCCTACTTTTGTTAGGGAATATAAGCTTAAAAATGTTGAAACTTCAAAAGTGGCATCAATATCATCTAAACAATCTATGGAAAAGCCTAAAGAATCTCAAGATCCTTTAGTTAACAAGGAAGATACTACTCTTACTTACACCATAGATTATGAGACCTATGAAGCTGCACCATCTTCTAAAGAAATGACATCTCTATACAATTGAGGATTCAAAATCCTTTATAAGAACTGCGACTATGTAGGTAATGGTTGTATTATACATCAATAAGGAATCAGAGTACCTTTACAAGTTACTAGATATAACTACACAACCGGTATTGCTTACCATTTCTTAAAACCCACTAAAGCTTACAAACGTCCTAATCTTAATGTTAATAATATATCAACACTCAATTTGATATATCCTGAGATGATCGACACCAATTGTCCTACAAGAGATATTGAATTGGATTATTTCTCTATTGATGAAGCAATAGTTGAATTCATGGGAGCTTACGACAACTTGCCTCGTTATCATCATAAGCATGGATTACCTTATTCTTAAAATATAAAAGCATAATTTAGAAAATCCACTAGCTTGGTAAATGCTACATTAACACCTAACGAAGAATCTTTAGAATCATCACAATCACCTAGCCTCCTAGACTACGGTACTTTACTTAATGGAAAGATTGTTGATGTCTTTATGGAGAAGGATAACCCTGAAAAAGTTATCCCCATAGGTGATTGTTTAAGTACAAAAGAAAAATAAGATATGACAAAACTATTACATGAGTTTTCTGAATTATTTTCTTGGAATTATTCAGATATGCCTGACATTGATCCTAAGATTGTAACACATAACATTGTATTACAACCTGATGCTAAGTTAATTAAACAAAAGATTTGTAAGATGAATCCTAAGGTTGTGTTGTTAGTCAAAGTTGAGATAGAAAAGTTTTTGCAAGATGGTTTTATCTGCCCTATTGATTACTCACCTTAGATCTCAAATATCGTGGCTATCGCTAAACTTGATAACCATATTCGGATGTGCAATGACTTTAGAGATTTAAATCTTGCTTCTCTAAAGGATGATTTTCCTCTTCTGAATATTGATATGATTATTGATTTGATAGTTGTCCATGGATTATTTTCCTTCATGGATGGTTTTTCAAGATATAATCAAATCTTTATCAACCCTCAAGATCAATACAAAATAGCCTTTATAACCCCATGGGGAACATTTTGTTGGGTGGTCATGCCATTTGGATTAAAGAATACTGGAGCAACTTATCAACACACTATGACTCTTATTTTTCATGATTACATGCATAACATCTTAGAGGATTATGTCGACAACATTCTTGTGAAACCTATTCATCGCCAGGATCATGTCACAATCCTCTATCAAATCTTTGAATGGATACGAAAATATAACATGTGCTTGAATCCCTATAAATGCGTCTTTGGCATAGACAATGGAAAACTGTTGGGATTTATGGTTTCACATCATGGTATTGAAGTAGAAACAAATAAAATTGATGTGATTGTTAACATGCTATCTCCTTGTAATATTACTCAACTTTGTAGTTTACAAGGGAAGATACAGGGCATCCGTTGATTTGTATCATAACTCGCGGATAGGACTCACCCTTTTACCCAGTTACTCAAGAAAAAATCAAAGTTCTAGTGGAATGCATATTGTCAAAAATCCTTTGAAGAATTGAAAGAGTATTTATCCAATCCTTTGTTTTATAACCAACAACTATAGAAAAACCATTTATTCTTTATACATCGGCCTCTACTAATACTTTAGTAGCATTATTAGCACAACATGATAGTGAAGACAAGGAGTGCACTGTATATTATATAATCCAAACTTTTCTCAATTATGAGGTGCGATATATGATAATTGAGAAATAATTCTTAGCTCTTCTTTTTGCAACACAAAAGTTAAGACATTATCTCCTAAACGTTGAAGTACATGTGATGGTAAAATTTGATCCCTTAAAGCATCTCTTTGCTAAATGGATCTTTCAGGTTGCTTAGCTAAATAGGTTATATTGTTAACAAAATTTGATCTCATGGTTATCTCTCTCAAAGTAATAAAAGGACAAGCACTAACTGACCATTTAGCTGAGACACCTTCACCTTTCTCTATGTAGAATAGTGAAGACTTTCTTGATGATTAAATCCTTACTTTAGATAAGGATGACAAATGGGAATTGTATTTTGATGGTTTAAGATGTTGAATTGGCTTGGGTGCTAGTAAAATCTTGATACCCCCTTCACATAAGCCAATTCCTCTTTCCTATCGTCTAAACTTCTCATGTACAAATAACAGTGATGAGTACGAATCTCTTATTGCAGGACTTCATGTTGCTTTGTCCTTAAATATTAAACACATCGCTATTTATGGTGATTCACAATTAGTTGTAAGACAGGTTACTAGATCTTATCAAGCTAAGCATGATAAGCTATCCCAGTATCGTGATCTTTCCTTGTCACTATTAAATAAATTTTCATCCTTTACTATCGACACAATCCCAAGGAGAGACAATCGACATGTGGATGCTATGGCAAGTGTTGCTTCCCTTATATCCCATGACGATTCCCTTAAGAATATCATTTTATCATTCATAATCTCAAAACATCAGCTCTAGCCAAGGTCACCTCCTCAGATACCACTTTATGTTGTAACATGAATGTTGATGAATAGTACTCCCATATATTTCAATATTTGTGTGATGGTACCTTTCCTAATTCAGTGTCTAAAAACACAAGAGATCGCATATGCAATCTCACAACATGTTACATTATCCTTTCCAATGTGTTGTATGGAAGAAGCTATAATGGTGTTCTTCTTCATTGTCTAAATCAATCAAAAATTCCAATTGCTTTAGAAAAAGCTAACTCTGGTGCCTATGGAGGGCATCTTGGAGGAAAATCCTTGGTAAACAAGTTATTACACATGGGGTTCTATTGGCAAACCATGGAACATGATTCCTTTGCATTCATCAAAAAGTGCCTGCAATGTCAACAACATAGTAACTTAGTTCGAGTTCCTGCCTAGGAGCTTCATGCCTAGGTTTCACCATGGCCATTTTCTATATGGGGCTTGGATCTAATTGGAAAGATTTCTCCTCCTTCCTCTCAAGGACACACTTTCATCATAACCATTACCAATTACTTTATGAAGTGGGTCAGAGATATGCCACTGCAATCCACGACTGCTAAGGTAATATGTCATTTCATCTAGGTTAACATAATCTCACAATTTGGTATCCCTTCCTCAGTTTCTGGAAATGGTACACCATTTAAGAACAAGGATGTGAAGAAATTCCTTGAGAAGTATCACATTCAATATCGCTTCTCTATGCCATACTATCCACAATCAAATGGCCAAGCAAAAGCTTTGAATATGATCATTGGACAAATCCTTCGAAAAACTATTAATAAACATCAGAAAGATTGCCATCTTTAACTCTCCTACACGCTATGGGCCTATAGGACAAGTATTCATATGGCTACTCGTACTACACTGTACAATCTTGTATATGATGCGATGCGATAATGCCCTTAGAGTTAGAAATTCCTTCATTGAGAATTTCCCTGAGGGATATTTTTGATGATAACATGGAAAGAGAAAAGAGATTATAACAGCTAGAGATGCTCGAAAAACAACGTATCATTGCTCTCGATCATCTTAAAGCTCATCAGAAGAGTATCCAATGATTGTACAATGAACATGTCATACATCTCTCATTCGACATTGGAGACTTGGTACTTTATGAGAATCAATGTAATGTGAACGCACCTCCTGGTGAAAAAGGGAAGTTCAACCCTAATTGGCTAGGACCTTATGTTATCACTAAAGCTTATGGATCAGGAGCATATAAACTAGACAATGAACAAGGTACACCTCTTAAAGAGCCTATTAATGCTATGCATTTATGAAAATTTCATGCTTAAGATCATATGTTTTTTTTTAAGATAATGTGCCTAGTAAACTTTTTAACGTGACCGACGACACTGGTGCGACATGCCCTCTGGCTCCACGCGAATGCTTTTGCCCAGAGCAATGAACCGGTGAGGCCACAACATGGGGGACCTCATCCCCTAGAAAGAACACTTCAAACTTGCGAGCTCGTTGGCCCAGCGAAGGCGTAAAGCCTTGCGAGCTCATTGGCCCAGCGGGGGTTTGACCTTTGGTGGCCGCCACTACAACTGAGTGACTTAACCACCAAACCATGCCGTCATTGGCATACTTAAGATCATATGTTAGGTATTACTTTATAAAGAAATTAGTTGGTAATTATTTCAATTTTGACAAGATAGTACATTTTGTCTTAATTAATTTAATAAACCTAGCATAAGATCTTCTCAATACAATTAATCCTTGTTGCATCTAATTAAACCATGTGTTATTAGACTACAATTGCATTAATTGGAAACATTATCTCTACTCATGTGCAAATTTTTTAATCATTGTTGTATTTTAAGTAATCTGCAAAGATTAGTTAAATCACAATAGTATTAAACACATTTTCACATCATCATCATATTATCACTTCTTGCATTTACATAAATCACATGTGGTAAAACAAATTACAACATAACATTAATAGAAAAACATCATATATATAAGCATCAGTTTGAATATACATCAAAATTGACTATCTTGTACTACAAAATGGGATGTCCTAGTATAATGCATGAAATATATATCACATAGCTAAACCATGACTACCAGATCCCTCATGACTAGGTGGTGTATGAGTGATAAACAACTGTCCATGTGAGGCCGCTGATCACGAGTGACACCTAGAGGCACTTTACGATCATAGACCCCTAAGGTCACCTCCAAGCTCTCCCATCTCTCTATAAGAATCTGTATAGAGCTACTAAAATATGTCTCTCAGCTCTTGTCTGATCTAGCTTTGTCTGTAGAAACTATGTAAGGAAGTGACTTGCCTCAGCTGTGGGAGGTGCCATGGCCTAATCTCTCTATAAATGGAGCTCTGCCTCTAGATGATCTGCTCTCTAGTTCACCTGATCTAGGGTGGCTTCCATAGCCACCCTGTATCTCATAAATGGCATGAACAACTTTGCATGCTGCCCTATGGAGTGCTATGGCAAATACACTATCTGCACTCACTGCTCGGCCACATCGGTAGGAACTATGTGTGCTATAACATGACTCACAAAGTTATGCTATGCATCTATACCAATTGCAAAGAAGTAAGACAAAGATAATATCAATATCTCCTCATAATATAGATAACATCATCATCATCATCATAGGAAATCGTCAATACAATATATCAACATTCTCACTAAGTTTGCCATCCTGCCAATGAGGATCTCATACCATAATTGCTATAGCTACATCTGTAGTCACTCCTGTAGCTAGGGGTATGGAAGTACGAGCCTCCCCTCGCTTAGATTGAATCAGTCTCCTAGTAGCCCTAGGATCCAGACCATGAGCTCTCAAGCAAGG
Source organism: Cunninghamia lanceolata (assembly GCA_027924645.1). NCBI lineage: Eukaryota > Viridiplantae > Streptophyta > Pinopsida > Cupressales > Cupressaceae > Cunninghamia > Cunninghamia lanceolata. Next base: position 1,313,951 of record BSBN01000828.1, read on the forward strand.
CCTCATCTTATTCTCCTCCTCGTCGTCTGCTACCTATTGCTCTCACTATGGCCTCACCCTAAAGATATAGTGCAATGGCGAGTCATCATCATCCTCATAATCATAATAGCCGCTGAAGTGACTGAAGTCATCCTTGTTGCCTGAATCAAATCCTCGATCTCTCCATGCTCGGGGATCGCCTATAGGGTGATCGATGGGAAATAATGGATCAGGTCATGTTGTCTCCCACCAAGTCACATACGCTTGGTTACAACTGACATTATCTACATCTAAATCCAACTCTACATCTACAACTCCATCATCCTCACTCTCAACAACATCAACAATAGTTGGTTGTGGAGCATCATTAGCCCTAACTGCGCTACGTGCTGATCGTGCATAGCTTGGATGCATGTGAGGGACACCCTGCACATGTCCAAACTGACACATCACTTGATTAAAATAGAAGTTAATGATGATGATGTCACGATGACCAGATAAAAGTCAATCTCACTTCATCCACACTAACTATCTATGCTACCCCATCTAGGGTCTGCCACCACGATATGGTCTCCATCTAATATCATCAGGCTGCAGTCTATCAAATACAACTCTCCAATATAGAAGATCACTGTGTCTCCAACATCTAATCAATGAATAGACATATGCACGTGGATGTGTCCACATCCGCTCAATGGGAAAGACCACTAGCTGCATGCACCTAATGTGCTCAAATGCCCATACCTGTAGCAAGGTACATGTCATCAACCCATGTGCCTCGTAATGAACAAATTGACTCAGCTCTCGATAAAGGTGTGGAAGCATACTGTGCCCCCATGAGTAGACTGTTTGCTCCTACTCCATTGCTCTGATGGTATGGATGAGACCTCCATGGAGGTGAATACCCCGTCCATCATGTGTAATCTCTAGGGAAATGATAGTGATCAAGATGCACCGAACTAGGGATATGCCTACTCTGCCTTGCTCTAACCACCGTAGTATTATGTGTCCTTATCCGGTTGGTGTGACAACATGATCCAAATAGTAGAGGTGACTATCAAGTATACTCCTCGAAATGCTACTCTACAAGCCATATTGTCTGGCCTCATACTGGAAGCTGAAGGATGTGGAACACATCCTTGAGTGTCACTGTCATCTTGCCTGCGGGGAGATGGAATGTAGACATGTCTGTATCTCATCACTCCATCAAGGCCATATGCATGGGACCATGAACTCTCATCGTGGGCATAGTGAATACCCACCACACACCCACATCCTATAGAAGAGTCTTGTCTACCTCGGGTAGCATATCTATGTAGCTTTGTAGCAATGTCAGGAGATGACCACCGGTATGCTCTCGTATACGCGAAATGTCCTGTTACACATACAAATATAGTATCAATCAAAAAATGTTGATGGGAAATCATTTATCTAACATCAATCTTTACTTTTTGCCTAGTCCCCTAGACCCATGGCCTATATAGGACATGGGTGCCCCAGGAAGACTTGGATGCCCCAGGAAGACTTGGATGCCCCAGGAGGACCTAGATGCCCAAATTGGACTAGGGCGCCCCAGATGACTAGGGTGCCCTAGTTGGATGTGGGTGCCCCAAGTCATTCCCTTTTCCCATAACAACCATAAATGCACAAAAAATAAGAAAAATGCATAAAACAAGAAAGAATTGACAACAAAAGAGAAGTTTAAAGACCTACCTCCTGCTCCTCTCACCTCTCCACCACTCGAGACCGTAGTGCATCTAGTCTCAAGGCTTGATACAGATGTTAGGTCGGCATCATAGCTCTCTCTCTTTCTCCTCTTCTTCTCTAGAAGTGAAAATGACAAATGAATAGTGAATAAGTAAAAACTCCATTTACTTATAGTAAACAAGTGAGAATTCCTTTCACTAGTTAGGAGCAATAATGTGCAACATTAATCAAACATCTCTATCTTGGGCTATCAAACTCTGATTTGTGTGCCATTTGTTGTGTTGGAATCCTAATTCTTCCCTTCATCTAACCTAATGCTTTGTGTCTCGGTGTTGTTTTCAAGAATAACCCTACCAATGCATTCTCTCATCAAGTTTTCCCTAAAATCTGTGCGTGAAGATTACCACCTTGTTTCTCCTTTTTGGGCTAAGCAAGCATAAACAAGGGGGGCACATATCTCCCTCGATTTCCACCCTAATCATGTATCATCACTCATCGCCTTAGTGCTTGTGACTGACTTATTTGTTTGTTGGTGTTATTTCTCTAACACATCTTTCTTTGTAGGTTGTGGTTCCTAACTTTGTAGTCTTGCAAGATTATAGATTGGGGGCTCCTTCCTCTTTCTTAGAAGCATTCGACATCCTCTATAGTATCCTTTTGGGTATCCTTTTTATGATTACTATAGTTTACTTCCCTTTAGTTGCATATGCATGTAGTGTCATATGGGCACTAAAGTGGGGGCTAAATGTTATGTCAGAAATTGTGCTCCTGCTTAGGTTAGCACAATTTCACTAAGTTTATCTTCTACCTTTTAGTGTCCCTCAACCCCTTTCTTAATTGGACCTATTTTAGAACCTAATTAACACTTATCTAATCGAGGAGTGCTGGATTTCGGAGTAATTTCTGACAAAACTCAAGAAGAAATGATGGATTCCAAACATTTAGGGCACCCTTAAGAAGATGCCTAAGAAAAATTTGATGGCTGGACTTGGGCACGAACCACCCATGTCCTGCCTTAATCTTAGAATTTCAAATTTTCTTGTGGTGTTGGCTTTTGCCGTTTGCTTTGGGATTCCGAATTCAAATTTTCATTTTTGCACGATTTCAGTATATTATTTCGAATTATTACACCTCTAAAGCTTGATATTTAAAGATATTTGAAAATCATTTTATCACACACAACTCACATGCAAGGTTACCATGCTAAAACTCTACTGCTACTTGTATTGAAGTCTACAAATTGTTGAAGCTCATTGAAGAATTTTTTTTTGCTATCATGGAGATATATTGTGGAGATTAGGAATCAAGATCTTGAGTCTATCCTTCTCTTCCTAGGGTTTTGCAAGCCCTTTGTATGATCGGGAGAAGGGTTGAAGCCTCCAACTTGAGTTTTGGAATCCTCCATGCATACGGCTACCTCGCCATCTTGTTCTACAGGTCTTCATTGATATTCATCTCCTTGAGGTAAAGTTGATGTTTCTTTGAATGAAACATTTGTGGATATAATCATTGATGCTTGAGTCATATAGGATCTTGCATTTGTTTATGCTTACACATTTGGTTTTGAAGCACACACATCTACATACTTTAACATTGGCTATTGTTGAGGTAGAAATATCAAAGACAGGGTTTGACTGAAGCAAACTCCTATATAGCCACAACCATCCTTCTCCTTTTTATTTGTACAGGATAGGTTCGGAAGGATCAGATGGAAAGAATCAGAGGGGAAGCAGGTGTTACAGGTATAGGTCTCATAGACATTACAAATTTGTCATCGGAAACATTCATGACACTTTTGGCAACCACCCTTGTCCAACAACCCCTGAGATCTGAGATTTGAACCTCTTATTATAGACTCAGGTGCCTATTGCAGTCAGTTTCTGAGTATCAAGAACTCTAGACAAACTCGGTGGTTACCCTTACCTATCAGGCCTTCAAATTCTAGGTGTACAATCTTTGTAGCTTCCCATCTATGTTTTTGTAACCCTCCTATAGGTTTCTCTTCCTTAAAATAGTTTATTCCAACATATCTTATAATTAGGGTTTGGTGGGATAAAGCAGGTTTGAGGTTGTGGAAACTTTGTTGGATCATCTTTTTATGTACAAAAGTAAAAGATATGATTCATGTAGCTTCATCCTCTCATAGCGATTGAGCTGGGTTCATATCTTGAATGTTAGTGCAAAGAAAAAGAAGGGCTTGACCTAGTTTATACATACTATCATTCTCTTTCTTTTTCACATTAAACAAAACATTTCAAAAAATGAGAGAGGTTATTGTGGAGGGACCCTATGTGACCCTATAGGTCTAGATAGAATGTTCCTATGTGCCACAAATTCTGAGAAGTAGTTAGTTACAGCTTGGCAATTTTTTGGTACTTAGGGCTCTTAAGAGAAAGCGTCAGCATAATGCAGCTAGGAATGATCAGGATAGTTGAGGTGTGAAACAAGACCTTTCCTAGAATTCACCCACCCACCCAAACATGTTGGCATTGCCAGTTTGGCCCCACGATGCATGCAAAAATTTTATGGTCGCCAACAACTTTTCATTGAACAGAATTGACGCTTTTTGCAACTTTTAAAATATTGTTGCCACGAAACAAATGGATTGAACATTTTAAAAACTACAAGAGGTTATTATGGAGGGACCCTATGTGACCCTATAGGTCTAGACAAATGTTCCTAGGTGTGACAAATTCAGAGAAAGAGTTTGTCAATGTTTGGCAATTTTTGGCACTTAGGGCTCTTAAGAGAAAGCGTCGGCACAGTGCAACATGAAATGATTGGGATAGTTGAGGTGTGAAATAGGACCTTTCCTAGCATTCACCCACCCACTCAGACATTTTGGCACTATTGGTTTGGCCCTATGATGCATGAAATAAATTTTATGCTATGAGGCATCTTTTCATTGAACACAATCGATGCTTTTTGCAACTTTTGAAATATTGTCGCCATGACCAAATGGAATGAACATTTCAAAAACTAAAAGAGGTTATTGTGGAGGGACCCTACATGACCCTTTAGGTCCAGACAAAATATTCATACGTACCACAAATTCTAAGAAATAGTCCATCAAAGTTTGGCAATTTTTGGCACTTAGGGCTCTTAAGAGAAAGCTTCGACACAATGTAGCAGGGAATGATCGGGATAGTTGAGATATGAAATAGGACTTGCCTAGTGTTCACCCACCTAGCCAAATGTGTTGGAGCTATCGGTTTGGCCCAATGATGCACGAAAAAAAATTTATGCTATGAAACATCTTTTCATTGAACACAACTGGCACTTTTTGTAACTTTTGAAATATTTTCGCCACGACCATATGGAATGAACATTACAAAGCCTGAGAGAGGTTATTATGGAGGGACCCTATGTGACCCTAGAGGACATCAATAGAACTAAAATTAGAGACATGAACATACGCATATACAAATATAAATCAGCTATACATATAAACGACATGAGAAAGTTAGTGTACATAATCATACACATAAACAAGAGTGTTATACATAATCATACACATAAAAAATAGTATTTCACATAAGTATCTCATAAGAGGCATGATATTAGAGACATGATTACAAAGAAGGAACACAATTTTACTTATACAAACATACAAATCAGCTGTATATATTTACAAATGAGCATGAAATTGCAATTTTTTTCATTTACAATCAATCAAATGAACCATCTAGGTCTTCTCTACTCTTTATTGTGTCGAGTATTGCCTCATGGTCATACTCACAAACCTTCCACAAGGTCATGTTCAATGGTCTACTATAATGCCCCATTTTCCTATGCAATGATTAGTTGCAGAGGTTAGTCCATCACTTGGTCCCCATGGACTAATAGGGTAGTTAGAGGGCCCTTTGAGGGCATTTGTGGACTTGTTCAGTCAACCTTTTGAGTTTTATTGGTTTGTCCTAGCTCAATGTTTACTAGGGATTTCATTGTGTACCTTATGGAGCCTATTTTGGACACTTAGTCCATGCTTACTATTTATAGTGAGTCATAGGGGGTCACTGGTATGGTCAGTTGGTGGTATTACTATATTGGGCATAATGGAGGATTTATATCCTGGATTTATCTTGGTTTAATTATGGTCCTATGTATTAAGTTTTAATAACATCAATAATAAAGTTAAGTTACAATATTTAACTTTATGCGTTATTAATATATATTAAAAGCACTTTATGTTAAAGGGGATAAAAGTGATTATTAAAAGAATACTTTATAATATAAAGTTGAACACCCAATTTAAAAGGGGGTTATTATAAGGTGGGAATTTAAATTAAATAAAATATAATTCAAAAGCCAACTTGGGCATGGGAGTTTGGGAAATATAAAAGCCATTTGTGAACTCATTTGTACATTCATATTTTGGAAAAAATTGATAAGGGTTTTGCTAGTTGGACTGGAAAGTCTAAAAATCTTGGCTTCATTGAGGATGAAAACCCTCATAAGGAATAGTATGCTACAGTAGTGAAACATCTTCGAAGGCTGCTAGATGACAATTTCATTCAAAGGTTGTGCTTGTGCTTTGATCAATTGTAGGAAAGGTTTTGAAATTTAGGATTTTTGTGGAGATTTGTATTAAAATAATACTTCTAGATTTTTGGGCAATTTCGGTGAGTTGAAGTTAATGAAGATTTATTGATTTTTTGAAGATTGGTACAGTGATCTATACCACTTCTATAGTAGTACGTACCATTGCTATAGTAGTCTATACCATTGCTATAGTAGTATGTACTATTGCTACAGTATTATGTACTGCTGGTACAGTATTTCATACCATCACTACAGTGCTCCATATCGCTATAGTACCGCGCTATAGTGGTTGCAAAATTATTTTGATGGTTTGTTAGAATTTATGAGTTTTGGGTAGTGGTACAAAGTTTAATTGCCGAAGTTGCTCATATAGAAAATATTGAAAATCATATCTTACAAGAGCTTACAAGAAGACAAGGTAGGGTTTGGAGTTATGATAGAAAATAGAACTAATTTAAGGTATGACATGAGAATCTGGGAGAAGGGCACTGGGTATGGAGATGAGTGTTTGGCCCAAAAGGGGTATAAACCCTAAACATTTCAAATTGCAGCAAGACTGGACTGTTATGGAGTATTTCACCATCTAAAGTCATAGTTTTAGAGGACAATTCTAGAGATATCAGCATCTACAAAGTTTATAGTACTTAATATTACAACATTCAAGGCTGATTAGAGTTTGACCATGCACAAGGAAGGGTGATTAGAAATTTGAGTTATTTTGGGATTGTTAATTCACATCACTGATGTAGTTTGGAGTCCTTGCTATTTGAATTCAATACATACCTGAACTATATTTCATCTCAGACTTTGACAATGGTTAGTAGCTATACAGTGATTAACACTACAATTGAGGGATCAACCCCTAGGTAATAATCATGGAGGATGTTTACAATACTACTGATATAATGTAATCAGGTTAGAATTACCAATTCTCTGATATATATTTGTGTGAGGTCTAAAGATAAAATCAGATTTGTAACAACAAGGCAATCTAATAAATTTAGTCTATTGTTTGATGACAACACTTGTTTATTTACCATATCATAGCATATCATTTCTTTATTTGAAAAATTTGTTGGCATCTATCATTTATATTATTGTTGTTATATGGAGCCTAATCAGACTCGGAGGTTAAATTTACCCTACTTTTATCAGCCTGGTTTCCCCCCAATTATTTAAGGGGTCAAGGGGCAGCACCCCTTGCAGGGGTTTGGGGGCAGCGCCCCCAAGACAGGGTTTTTTTTTCAATTGGCCAACATAAAAAAAACATATTTTTTGTAACTGACATAAGGCTTGATAAAAGTAGCTAAGGGTTAGGGTTTTCATTGATGTATTGTAGCATTTTGCAGTAGTATTGAGTTGCAAGGATTTTTGGTTGTAATCGGTTTGATTTACTGGATAATAATATTGGACTCTTTGTTGGTGGATGTAGCCCAGGTTTGGGTGAACCACATTAAAACTTGTCTCTCACTGTTTTTATTTCTGTGTATTTTCATTCCTCTGTTTAATCTTTATTTGTATTTAATTGATATCTTCTGCATACAATCCCTAACAATTATTACAAATCTAAAATTTGCAAAACCCAAAATAAATCTATCAACCAAACAAGTGCATGTGCGGTAGGGGATATCAACAATTGGTATAATAAAAAATCAAAAAGTTTGTGGTTTTGAGCAAGAATCTTGTTAAGGGTTCTTACAGTGGTAGCAAAGCCCAAGTTCCTACCATCACGTTGGGTGATTCAGTAAAAATTTAGAGTATGACACTGTATTATAGCAGGGTTGAAGATCAGATTAAGAGGAGTTATGAATAGGAAGCTATCCAACTCTTTGAAGAGTATCAAAGTATGCCTGATGGGTTTGAAACACAAGTTTCCCTTAATGACTTCCTAAGTCTAGTTGTGACCTTGAGACCTAGAATATTGGGCTTGGTCAAGTACATTGGAAGAATGTGGGAAGAAAACTTAGAATTTACCCTTGAAGAAGGGTTAGAGAAAGAAGGAGAAGCTCTTGTTTGTGACTTGCATCCTACAAGTGATTGTGGGGAAGATAAAAATCAGTCATCTATCGCAGCCACATCTGAGGAGAAATCTTCATTTGAGAGTGCAATTTTCAGTCATGGGATAGATGTTGTAGCAGGTGGTGAAATTGGATTTCAGTGTGATACACCTCATGGGTCAGTACCTAATGATGGGCATATTGTGAGCAATTATGTTGAAGCCTTCAAATCAGCTGATGATGACGGTTCTACATTCATTTTTAGAGATGTTGACAGAGTTGGTGTTTGGTTTGAAACCCAAACTAAGCCTATAAAGGGGAGTGATAGTTATGATGCCCGTACTTGTGAGTTGGAGAAAGATTTGTTCACAAAGGGCATCAGTCATGAGGAATACAGTGATCACATTTTCCCTGAACAAAGCAAACAACATTTTAGCATGTGGGATTCAAGTGAGATGGTCACTACTTTTGACATGGATGTTGCTTGGGTTGGATCTACTTTTGACCATACTATGGTTCTTGCTTCATCTACATAGTTGAGCATGAGGGACGACATTGGTGGCATTGGCAGTATGGTTATGAACTTTGATAACAAATTTGATTTTGTATTGCATGATGCTGATTTCAATTCAAAAAATTTGGATGAGATTGGTAGGTCTCAGGAGCCCTATCATTTAACAGGAGAGCTAAAAGTAAATGAAGACTAGGTTATTGCAGCCATTAGATACTTTGATGACACCCTTACCCTTAAGTTAATGAAAAATGTTGTTGGAGGTCTTCAAGGGAACATATGGACCTTGATGGAGAACTTTTCCATTTTGATTCACAGGCACTGAAAGAAGCATTGGTGGTAATGAAGTCCAATTACATACAACTACTCTCTAATAGAGATCACCTTATCATGCTGGCTGAGATCTATTTTGATGTGTTGAAAGGGAAAGAGGAGGATGTTGACAAGCTTTCCTATGAGCTTGAGGTTACCAAATATTCTTTAAAGAGCACTCATATGGCCCTTCAAGAATCAGAGATTTAGATTGATGATCTCTGTGCGGAATTGAGCTTGGCTCAATCATCATCAACCATAGTAGAAAATCAATTACTATGGCTACCATAACACTTGCGAAAGAGAGTGGTACTCATGGTTTGAGGGGAGAACACCTTATGGTGTTCAAGCACGAGGAGGTTTTAGATTTTCATAAGTTTGAGGATAGGAATGATTCTAAAATTTTTGAGTATTCACACAACTTGCATCATGGAGATCATGAGTCACCTTTATGGAGTAGCCAATTGAGGAATCAAGACACAGATACGATAGAAGTAGTGGTGCATTCACCTTGTGGACCAGCCAACAGTGAAGTGCATGCATCCATGAGATAGGGGCACAAGTCTCTATATTGGTGATGTAGAGATTGCTATTGGTGAGTCTTGTGATGAGGAGGTGGATTCTTGTGTGACTAGCGTGTTGAATCATCACATTGTTCCATCTTATTCACATGAGGATTGCAAGGATTCATCTGGTGGGAGCATGTCTCCTACATTTTCTAGCGAATCAAGTAAGGCTTTGGTTGAGGCTAATTGTAGACATGAGCCTAGTGAGTCACAGGAACTTAAGGAACAACTGAAAGTCACCAAGGATAAGGTGGTCCAAACATTAACTTGTTTTGATAGCATGCACAAGTTTGTTGAGTACCTCCTGTGGTCAGCTCAATTGGAAGGAAGGCAGATGGGGGGAGTAGTTGGAACTGTTGTATCAAGTTTGCAAACTATCAAGCATGCCCTAGAGTAAATGAAATTAGAATACCTCCATTTTCTCTTAAATAGGGACTTAGCCATCAAGTTTGCAGAGGGAACTTATAGAGCCAATACCAAATCTGCCCTTCATGATCGGAGATGTGCGCCACCTCCTAATTCGTACAATGAGAATGATGAGGCATGGAATCCCAGTGACTATGCAAGTCTTCCTTTGGCACAAGTGGGTGAATTTCACCTTGACTACGTAGTAAGGACTGCTCATCACTTCTCTTTTAGCACGCACATGGATTATTTGATGATACATAAATGTGGGTTGGCTCAGGGATTATATAATCCACTCTAGAATGGTGTGTTTCCATTTTTAGAAGTTGGAACCAAAACCTGTAGGCATCCTACTTTGTTTCCTTCAGATGGTTGTATACATGTATAGGAATCAGAGTCTTATCATGCAGATGACTCTTGGGTAGAGTTTGTAGCTTCCTTGCTTCAGGGATTTCTGATGGAGACACTTACCCTTGTGTGGAATACACTTGGGGGAATGAGGATTTAGGGGAGTTGTGACTCTGTTGAGCATGATGGCGTTGGTGTTCTAGGTCACGGTTATGGAGTTTTACTCCATAATTTGTTAGGAGATGGCCACCCTACTTCATGGAACATAGACTTCTTTCATAACTTTTGGAGGACAATAGATGCACATGAGTTTGGAGGAGAGTTGCATCATCTCCTCCCCATTGGAGAGTGACATAGGGTTGATACTTTGGCACCCTATGACCCTGGAAAAATTATTTGCATCCCCACAGGGTAGTTTTTTAGCCTTGGGGGCATTGATTTGTTCATATCAACAACCTAAGAGGAGCTGCCACATAATTTTTGGCACCTATGAGGGGTATTCTTCACATCCATGAGAGACCTATAGAATTTGGAGCATGGGTTTGTGTTTTGAGCACCTTGAGACACTTCCATCTTCTCATGTTCGACCGATGTGAGGTTGTGGTGTGTTGGGATCCAGGTGGTGACAAGCTTGGCACTTTAGTTCATTTGGATCTAAATGAGTTTCTCCACCACTCTCAGCATGGTAATGATTATATCAGAGTGGCACAGTGGAAGTCAGTGGGTGTTGAGTATGGTGAACTTCTAGTTTGGATGAGGGCTCAAGGGATTTCTATGCTTTGCAGGTTGCTTCAAATTTGGAGAGTGACTATCAGTATTGCCAAGTTTAGCTTTATCATTATCCAGTGGATGCAGTGGGGTTTTGGTAGAGCATCCTATAGTCTTCTTTGGGATCTAGGTAGTCCAGTGATAGGCTAGGGTGTTTAGGTGTGGATTGCTTGGGGACAAGAAATCTTGGGGAGTGTAGACTGTAATGTCCCCTTTTCTTAGGTAGTGATCAGTTGTAGAGGTTAGTCCATCACTTGGTCCCCGTAGACTAACAGGGTGGTTAGGGGGCCCTTTGAGGGCATTTGCAAACTTGTTTAGTCAACCTTTTGAGTTCTATTAGTTTGTCCCAACTTAATGTTTACCAGGGATTTCATTGTGTACCTTTCAAAGCCTGTTTTGGACACTTAGTCCATACTTACTATTTATAGTAAGTCATAGGGGGTCACTGGTATGGTCGGTTGGTAGTATTACTGTATTGGGCATAATGGTAGATTTATATCCTGGATTTATCTTGGTTTAATTATAGTCATATGTATTAAGTTTTAATAATGTCAATAATAAAGTTAAATTAAAATATTTAACTTTATGCATTATTAATATATATTAAAAAAAACTTTATGTTAAAGGGGATAAAAGTGATTTTTAAAAAGAATACTTTATAATATAAAGTTGAGAGTCTAATTTAAAAGGGGGTAATAAGATAGGAATTTAAATTAAATAAAATATAATTCAAAAGCCAACTTGGGCGTGGGAGTTTGGGAAATATAAAATCCATTTGCGAACTCATTTGCACATTCATGTTTTGGAGAAAATTGATAAGGGTTTTGCTGGTTGGACTAGAAAGTCTCAAAATCTTGGCTTCATTGAGGATGAAAACCCTCATGAAGAATAGTATGGTATAGGAGTGAAAGATCTCCCAAGGCTGGTAGCTGACAACATTCCAGGGTTGTGCTTGTGCTTCAATCAATTGCAGGAAAGGCTTCAAAATTTAGGGTTTTTGTGGAGGTTTGTATTCAAATAATACTTCCAGATTTTTGACCAATTTTGGTGAGTTGAAGTTAATGAAGATTTTGAAGATTTAACAATTTTTTAAAGATTTCTACAGTGATCTATACCGCTGCTACAATATTTTGTACCACTACTACAATATTCCATATCACCACTATAGTGCTCTGTACCACTACAGTATCACACTATAGTGGTTGCAAAGTTATTTTGATGGTTTGTTGGAATTTCTAAGTTTTAGGTAGTGGCACAAAGTTTAATTGCTAAAGTTTCTCATATAGAAAAGATTGAAAATCAGATCTTACAAAAGATTACAAGAAGACAAGGTAGGGTTTGGAGATGTGATAGAAAATAGAACTAATTTAAGGTATGATGTGAGAATCTGGGAGAAGGGCATTGGGTATGGAGATGAGTGTTTGGCCCAAAAGGGGTATAAACCCTAAACATTTCAAATTGCAGCAAGACTAGACTATTCTGGAGTATTTCACCATCTAAAGTCATAGTTCTGGAGGACAATTCTGGAGATATCAACATCTACAAAGTTTACATTACTTAATATTACAACATTCAAGGCTGATTGGAGTTTGACCATGCACAAGGAAGGGAGATTAGAAATCTGAGTTATTTTGGGATTGTTAATTCACATCGCTGCTATACTTTGGAGTCCTTCCTATTTGAATTCAATACATACCTAAATTGTATTTCATCTCAGACTTTGATAGTGGTTAGCAGCTATACAATGATCAACACTACAATTGAGGGATCAAACCCTAGGCAATAATGATGGATGATGTTTACAATATTCCTGATATAATGTAATCAGGTTAGAATTACCAATTCTCTGATATATATTTCTATAAGGTTTGAAGATACAATCAGATTTGTAACAGCAAGGCAAACTAATAAATTCAGTCTATTGTCTGATGACAACACTTGTTTATTTACCATATCATAGCATATAATTTCTTTATTTGGAAACTTTGTTGGCATCTATTATTTATATTATTACAAATCTAAAATTTGCAAAATGCAAAACAAATCTATCAATGAAACAAGCGCATGTGCGGTAGGGGATATCAACAATTAGTACAGTAAAAATTAGAAAGTTTGTGGTTTTGAGAAAGAATCTTGGTAGGGGTTCTTACATCTACCCCCATATTTGATCAAATGAATATTTGATGCCACAACAAGGTTAAAATAATGAAGAATCTTCTTATGTGTTTCAAGTCCTCAAACAACCACACATCAGACTTCTTCACTGGGTACCTTCTAAGCCATATTCTAATAACAACCACTGATCTTGTAGGGTACTCGATGTTTTCTTCATCTATAACAGGGGCATCTAATTTCTTTTTTGCCTCAACACGACACAAATAATAATTTGTTCCTTCTTCATTGTCTTCAACTGTAATAACTACATAAACATGCCTTGCATTATTATGTGCATTCAGTTCGATTAATATAGTCAACAATACAAAAAACTACAAAATAAGATTGAATATTGAATTTTATTAAATTTGAATGCTGATAATACCTAGTTGAACTAGATCTGAAACATGGTCAAAGTCAACTGATGATTTAATCTCTGTGAGTTGTAGTGCTGTCGGGAGTCAATACGTGTTAATTGGGCTTAGAATTCTTGTACACCATTCATCAACTCACTCCTTTGACTCACATTCATACCAAGCTTGATCTGTACTTGAAGAATAAAAGCATTCCATCCACCACATATGAATACTCCATGAACTTGCATTAGAGATTCTAAAAGAGTGTAGCTCACTCGATCCTATCAATGTACAACAATCCTCATATTTTGCAATGTTAGTATCATCAACCAACCAAAAAAATCTATGAACTGTAGACTTATCTTCATTACCTAGACCCATTGTAGCATTACACCATTCGACAATAGATCTTGTATCTCTCAACTTTGCATTGTCTTTGTACTTCAACTCTTCTCGTGCTAATGCTCTTTTGATACATGCTTTTGCACCATCATGCTACCCCTTTCTATGCCCAACCTTGGAGAAATTCCACATATGTTGAACACCATTCATCCTATACATTCTACTCAACCAATAGAACATCCACAAGTTCTTGAACTGTGATGCACAATTATCTGACAATATGATATGCTAACCAAATGATATGCTCCTGCTAGCCAAATCACAGTAGTACATCTGAAAGTAGCCTTGCATGAACTCTATAGAATGTGTGCAATCATGGTTGATATAAAAATAATACTCTCTCAAGATTTGCTTGTTATCCTTTGTACTATCATATGCATGAATGAATTCTATATGTACAAATATAGAAACTTGCATAGAGTTGTAATACTATAATTGCACCTCATTCTGTGGTTGTAGTGTGTAGTTCTCTGCAAAGTCAACAATTGAAATGATGGTATCAAGTGGAAACATATCCTTGCATAACTTGGATTGTAATTCCAACCATCAAGCTCTATGGGTATGCCTTGCATACTCGTAAACTATATTCTATTAGAAAATATAGATAAAATGGTACACTCGAATCTTTTCAATGACCAATTCACACCTTTTTGCTTCTTTACCATCTTTTGTAATATATGCCACTGTCTTATATTTTCCAAAACTTACTAGTTCATTTCCAATTACATGTGTGTTCTCCATATGTTCACAAATTGGCAAATGTTACAACCCACCACAGTGATTACATGTGCCATCCAAGCATAAGTTCTTGTGGAATAATTGACCATCCACTCTTTGACATAAAATGCTTGATATGAAATCTCTTGAAGATCTAGGTGGACATTTTATATTACACTCCTACAAAACATTGTTAGTATGCAAATCTACACATATATATCTATAAACATCATAATGATTAGAAAACTCAATATGTAGTCTACAACAAGTTGTGCGTGTGTGATTTATTTTGACATAAAAAGGCTTTACCATTTCAAAATACCTTTGACTAATTGTAACATGTCTTCTCATATTACTTGGATTTACACACAGAATTTACTAGAAAGTAAATGATCATAATTATCATAAGCATTCGTTTGCTAACATTTAATCATTTGCATAATCGAATAAATAAAAGCATATCTTTTCTGAATATTTTCATAACTAAAAATCACAACATATTCAAAGATAACATTTTTAGTGAAAACTCACTTTACAATTACAATATTTTGGTCATGGCAATCAGAATAGTTTACATAAATTTGACTGTCAAGTCATCATAATTAATATACTACATCTGGAGTTTTGATATATGTCTTCATAAGTCTTGGCTTGTCATCTACTTGGGAAGGAGATCATCACTCGAGTGATTTTCCTCCAACCACAGATCAACGGTCCCCCGTACACCTTCCTTCCTGGAAGTGGCCCTACCCTTCACGAAGGGAAGAGATATAAAGAACCAACAAGTTTTTCCATCTGAGTTTCTAGTGTTATGTCCTACATAACCAACATGGTCATACAACTATAGACCCCCTCTAATTAAGTATGACACTGTTGCATGGTTATGCAAGTCTGGAGCATAGTGAACTGACTAATGCATGTAGAGATAGATGTATTACTTTGGCCAAAGGTTTAATATAAATAGACATTTCACAATGAACGTAGTCAATTTTTCACACACTTCTAACTTGACTTAGAAACTATCCCATCCTACAATGAGTTTAGTTTGACCAATTCTAGTCATGGGGTGTCTTAAATAAATTTTACCTATAGTCCTCCTGACTTAGGTTATTAACTCTGATTTCTAGAATACAATACCAAGATGGTTTAGATTGAGGTCTTACTCTTTCAAAGAAGTTTCTTGTTGCATTTGCAACATGGAATCTATGACTCCCTATCACTTTATTCCTTGTTTTCAAAAGTTTATATATACTTGGGATTTGATATAGTATGTTGTCATGGCAGAATCTGTCCGCAATCTGTAACGCCCCGCCATGAATACCTCAGAGAACATCATATTTATGCCATATGCAGCAGGATAATTTTTTTTTTAAAGATAGAATAACAAAGTAATATTAACACATCATTTAAACTAATGACTTGTCCTCTGAGATATCATGGTTGCATTACTTGACTAACAATTAACATAATCTAACACACATCATGAATTAACATTAGTAGATTATTCTAAACCTATTGCATTAAATCAATAAACATTTACATCTCTATATCATAACATCAGATAAGTAATCGACATGATCAGGATTACATGTGCATCTACAAAAGCCTATACATATGAGTACATCATTATGTAGTTTACATTATCACCATCCTGATCACATCTGAATACATGCAATGTGATACAATTGTTACACAAGGCTAGTACATGAATATAAATCACTTCCTTCATAATTAGTATAGAATTTGATGCCTAATACACAAGATATATCCTCCTCACACGTGAATATCGGCAAGGGAAAAACCAATGGATAAAAGCTCTTCCACCCGACCATGTGGAACCCTAAGGTCCACCCCCCGAGCTAGGAGTTAACATGAGGTCCCACTGCAACAACAAACAAGTAGGCAAAAGACTAACATGAACAAGGAATACCTGAGACTCCAATACAAAACATGACACCATCACAAACAAGACAACATCACTCCCAGAGGCAAACACAAATCAAATGGGGAGAGTACAACTAGGGAATGCTAGGCTGCAATAGGGACAAAATGATCCAGAAGAAAAAACATTTCAACTAAAAGAAATATGTTTTGCAATAAAAGAAGCAAGCATCATGAACATGTACAGATTTAGAAAGAGAATCAGAAGAAGTGACAGGCAATCTAAAGAACCTGGCTGCGATGTTTGAATCAAGAAACCCATTTAATCTGCTGCAGTCCAAGTGTCCTCTCTCACAATCCTTCTTTTCCCCCCTTTTAAAACCATCCTCTTCTCAGATCCGATAAAAGTCTGTTATTCCACAATGAGGGTAGTTTTAATTAATTAAATCAAACTATTGCAACTACCCAACTATCAACTCAAAATAAATAATTTTATTTTATTTATTTAAATCTTACAGTTTAATTTATCAATAATTTATTTATTTAAATATTCAAAGCAATACTATTAAAATCAATAATACAAGGTTTCTAATAACTATTAATCCATAGTTTTACTCCTCGTAACCTATAATTTATTTACCACAATTATTACAATTATCCACATTAATTAATATGCTTAATTATCAACCTTATATTTTCCGTAAAATAGCTCTATTTAATGCACAATTCTTCCTTACACACTTAGACCCCTTCTGACCTAGTTAGACTTCAAGATGTAACATTACCTATCTGCAAGTCATGATCAAGCGACAGACAATGACCACAAAGGTAATCTAACAACTAGACAACAATGATAGGGGACCCCACGTTAACTCCATTTAGCCATTCCATTGGCGAAGGCACGCTTAGACCTGGTAAATCAGGTGGAGTCGATGCCTAGTACCTGCATCGTGCAGCAACCGCACAATTAAACATAACAATGTATATATATATCCACATGCAGTCATTTTGTGAATGGAAATCGCAGTGTGGTAGGGTACTCGAGTGCGAGTAATACAACACTGTTCCATTCACATTCATGTATAAACAAATAACTATATTGAACAAGGTTTCTGGTTACTCATCAACAACATAAAATAATTAGTTGTCTTACAATCAAATATAGCAAATACATCAAAGCATCTACAACCTCTAGCAAAAAAAATAACAGAATTCAACATCAACAACTGTTATCATAAAGATTAGGTCCATAGTCAATTAACAAAATAACAAGGAATCCATCATCAAATGATCTAAGATACTATCATAAGGTCGAATCCTACTAAGCAACCATCAATCTGACAGGCGACAAGGTGAGGGGCACTACATCCTCCCCCCTAGGATCAGGCTTACTCCTGGAAGCCTGCAACAAATGTGGATATAACTCTCACATTTAGGATGTATCTCCCTAGGTAACTGAAGCCACATCATTAGGATCCCATTGGACCCCTACCTATGAGGGTTAGCCCCCGATGCTGCAGAACGCGCACGAGCTCCAAAGAAAGCTGCCCGTCCTCTGCCTATCCCTTGATGCTCTACTTGGCAGTGATCAACCACTGTGAACACTCTATGAGACTTCCCTGCATCACCCACTGTTGGTTCTGAAACTGTCAACCTCTGGCTAAATCCTACAGTGTTCTTCTGTGGACACTACCTAGCAATATGGCCCTACTGTCCGCAAGAGAAACATCATGTTCCCTTGCCAGAACCTCTACCAACTGCAGGTGCATTAGACTGCTGAAAACTTTCCCTACTAGCTACAGGTTGTGAGCTTTGAACGGGTTGGTTGGGATGATAACTCTTGGCCCACAGCCAATTATGACTTTTCCTAAACTGAGGACCATCACTTGCTGAGGTTGAGAATTCTTTGGTTTTAAATGAGAATACTATTGCTGTTGTTCACCCTTAGCGAGTGCATGATGGCCTCTAGAAGAGCTTGCTTCCTGAGATTGACCACTTTGAGAACCAAAGCCTGCTGAGGGTGCACTCCCAATTTGCACACCTGTATGATCCCCTAGGGCCATGGTTAAATTCTCCTCCACCAGTCGAGCCTTCTCGACTGCCACCTCCATGGTCTTCAGCTTGAAGACACGGACTCCTCCACTGATTCGAGCATTCAGTCCTCTAATGAAATGTTGGACTAACATGGCCTCATCATTCCCTATGCCTGCATACTACTTGAGCTCATAAAACCTGCGCTCGTACTATTCCACGGTCATGGCCATCTGTCTCAACCCATGGAACTCGTCAGCTCGCCTTTGCCTCTAGTGGTCTGACAGAAATTGAGCTTTAAACCTTTCTAGAAATAGTTCCCAAGATACTGTGGCAATATCTAGATGCAACTTCTGTTCCTCTAATCGCCACCATGTAGAGGCAAAACCTCTGAGGTGCATGATGGCACATCTCGCCTTGGTGTTGCTACCATACAGATGCATGGCAAAACATCTCTCCAAATCAATTAGCCATGTCTTTGCTTCCATACCACTACCAGAACCATCAAAAGTGTGCGGATGTGCTCTCATGAGGTCCCTCATGTGACCTGCTAGGATAGCTTCTTGTTCCACTGTCATCTCTCTCCTTCTAGGTGACCTTTCTCTTTCCCTCACCTCCGACTGATCAACCTCTTGCCTAGGACCTAGATGAGCTAGGACTTCCTCAAGCAATTGACGCAACTGAGCTCCAATAGGCTGACCCTGATTCTCTGCATTCTCACTCCCTCCTTCCTGAGCACTCTCTCGAGGGGAACTAGGAGGAGAACTACTATCACCACCTCTTCCACGTCCCCTTCCTCGACCACGACCTTGACCTCGACCCCTAGGCATCTTCGTACACTATACCAACAAAGGATAAATCTAAAGTTGCTGGGCGAGGATGTCAAAAGAGAAAACATACTCTTCAAAATCCAAGACAACATAACGGACTTATTCACACCTAGAGTACCCAGTGTTTAAACTTGGCTCTGATACCAGATGTAATGCCCCACCATGAATACCTCAGAGAACATCATATTTATGCCATATGCAGCAGGATAATTTTTTTTTTTAAAGATAGAAATAACAAAGTAATATTAACACATCATTTAAACTAATGACTTGTCCTCTGAGATATCATGGTTGCATTACTTGACTAACAATTAACATAATCTAATACACATCATGAATTAACATTAGTAGATTATTCTAAACCTATTGCATTAAATCAATAAACATTTACATCTCTATATCATAACATCAGATAAGTAATCGACATGATCAGGATTACATGTGCATCTACAAAAGCCTATACATATGAGTACATCATTATGTAGTTTACATTATCACCATCCTGATCACATCTGAATACATGCAATGTGATACAATTGTTACACAAGGCTAGTACATGAATATAAATCACTTCCTTCATAACTGGTACAGGATCTGATGCCTAATACACAAGATATATCCTCCTCGCACGTGAATATCAGCAAGGGAAAAACCAATGGATAAAAGCTCTTCCACCCAACCATGTGGAACCCTAAGGTCCACCCCCCGAGCTAGGAGTTAACATGAGGTCCCACTGCAACAATAAACAAGTAGGCAAAAGACTAACATGAACAAGGAATACCCGAGACTCCAATACAAAACATGACACCATCACAAACAAGACAACATCACTTCTAGAGGCAAACACAAATCAAATGGGGAGAGTACAACTAGGGAATGCTAGGCTGCAGTAGGGACAAAATGATCTAGAAGAAAAAACATTTCAACTAAAAGAAATCCGTTTTGCAATAAAAGAAGCAAACATCACGAACATGTATAGATTTAGAAAGAGAATCAAAAGAAGTGACAGGCAATCTAAAGAACCTATCTACGACGTTTGAATCAAGAAACCTGTTTAATCTGCTGCAGTCCAAGCATCCTCTCCTGCAATCCTTCTTTTCCCCCTTTTAAAACCCTCCTCTTCTCAGATCCGATAAAAGTTTGTTATTCCACAATGAGGGTAGTTTTAATTAATTAAATCAAACTATTGCAACTACCCAACTATCAACTCAAAATAAATAATTTTATTTTATTTATTTAAATCTTACAGTTTAATTTATCAATAATTTATTTATTTAAATATTCAAAACAATACTATTAAAATCAATAATACAAGGTTTCTAATAACTATTAATCCATAGTTTTACTCCTCGCAACCTATAATTTATTTACCACAATTATTACAATTATCCACATTAATTAATATGCTTAATTATCAACCTTATATTTTCCATAAAATAGCTCTATTTAATGCACAATTCTTCCTTACACACTTAGACCCCTTCTGACCTAGTTAGACTTCAACATGTAACATTACCTATCTGCAAGTCATGATCAAGTGACAGACAATGACCACAAAGGTAATCTGACAACTAGACAACAATGACAGGGGACCCCACGTTAACTCCATACAACCATTCCATTGGCGAAGGCACACTCAGACCTGGTAAATCAGGTAGAGTCGATACCTAGTACCTGCATCCTACAGCAACCACACAGTTAAACATAACAATGTATATATATCCACATGCAGTCATTTTGTGAATGGAAATCGTAGTGTGGTAGGGTACTCGAGTGCGAGTAATACAACACTATTCCATTCACGTTCATGTATAAACAAATAACTATATTGAACAAAGTTTCTGGTTACTCATCAACAACATAAAACAATTAGTTGTCTTACAATCAAATATAGCAAATACATCAAAGCATCTACAACCTCTAGCAAAAAAAATAACAGAATTCAACATCAACAACTATTATCATAAAGATTAGGTCCATAGTCAATTAACAAAATAACAAGGAATCCATCATCAAATGATCTAAGATACTGTCATAAGGTCGAATCCTACTAAGCAACCATCAATCTGACAGGCGACAAGGTGAGGGGCACTACACAATCACTTTCTTTCATCCGAAGATGGATGATATTTTGATTTGGTATCCTTAGTAACCTCTCCCCAATGTTTTTCTTGCATTATTTCTCCTTTTTTTCAACTTCTTGACTTGTGACTATTTTTCTTGTCTCTCGAGTACTTCAGACATCTGGGTATGTTGATTTTTCTACTTCTTTTGTTTCATTTTTTGACATTTCTGAGATATAGCTTTCGTGTCCTCCCTATATGTGTCGCAAGTGGTCTATAAAGTATTGAATTCCATCACATAAATAATTGAGGTAAAAGTAAACTGAAATTACACTATCAAGTAAAAGAGAGAGATTTACTAAATAATTGACAACACGAGATTTGATTCATTGATATGGTAAACAATAATGTTACAATTCATCATATAGTTCTAGTATAGTCACAAACCTCCATGAAATAATATGTACAAGTTTCAATATTGGCTTAAGTGCCTTATAAATCATTTCAATACAATGAAGTAATACATATGTCAGCATATATAAGTAGAATCCATAATACATAGATCAATCCTCCACCACCATCGACCATCTGGTCATCTGCTACATCAAAGGACAAGAACATGGTTCGGGCTCTTTTTTGCCCAACCATGAAGCTTACGCTTCCCCGACATTCTTCAGACTTGAAGAATGCCCAACCCTGTATGAAGGGCCTAACAATCTGTAAATAGTTGGTAGGGTGGAATCTAGTGCATGTCTATTAACCTACATGCATCCCTATCTTGAATGAAACATCACATTAACAGGATATGGTAGAGAATAAAATAAATAACTAGGCATAAAAATCCATCTATTTCAATGGTTCATTCGTCTATTTCAATGTCACAAATTAACTTTGGCCAAAGTATGAAACCATTTAATGGTGTGTAAATCTTGAAAAAGAAGACCTACTTCTCTGTTTTACCCATATTCAGTACCCGTCCCAGAAGGTGACTTTCCCAAACAGACAATGCATAATAAACATAAATATGTGTATCCATTTCCTTTGCAAACACATTCAAATAATGATAATAGTGCAAATCCTTCTTGCAATAAATAATAACAATGAATCTTTCTATTATAAAAATTAGTATCTTCTTGTTTCCACATGTACTTAGTTTATCAGAATGTTTGAACAATATTTTACTAGCACATTTTACGGTTTCAGCTCATGATTTTGACTGTTCCTACACTGTTTTGCAAGGTATAATACAATAATTTCAGTCATAAAGCAATTGGAATACTTCAACATGTGTTTCTAACAACGAGTATATATATACCCATATATATATATATGTATATAAATAGTTTATATATATATATATATAAACAATTTATATATTTATATTTATGCCAAGAATGATCGCTTTCATCTTAAAGAGAGGTAGTAATGAAAAGGTTTCACTATTCCATATCAATTTCATAAAAATAACTTGTTCGCTATCAATTTTATAACAAAAATTCAGTCATAGAGAAGTTCTTCACTTTCTTTCAGTAGAGATGTTCAGTAAAAGAGTTGTAACAACAATTACTTTAATTTCCAAAGTGTTTGGACAGCAGTAGTTAGCTATAACAAAAAGGACAACAGTGTAAATCTGCTAAATGTAGTGTTTTTATCCGCAATAAAAGGTACAATAGGAAAGTCTTTTCAAATGGAGTAAATTACCAACATTGTATTCATGTTTAGGGAGATCTACAATAGGGTTTGTCATATGTAAGCATACACAGGTGTGTATGTATATATAAATATAATTATATATACACATATACCTACGTTTAGCCTCTCTGAGTATGTAGAAGGGTTAGAGAACTGAGTAAAAACCTAGATTTGGACCATTTCTCATGCTAAAATAGCATAATGTAATGGTATTCAGCGAAAAGAGATAGGAAACAATACAAGTTTAGGGGTTTTAAGAGAAGATTTCAGAGGATAACCTCATATACTGCCACTTACTGCCCTGCTAGGGATTTGGGAAGGCCTACATGCCTCCCACAGCCTCATCAAGTGGATTGTGGCCTGCCTTTAAAGGTAGTGCCACAACCTCTCGATTAAAACACAGATTTCTTTAAAGTAAAAAAAAACAAATCTTCAACTACATATAACAGATTTATTAAAATAAAACAAACACATCTTCATCTATTCAATCTTTGCCATTGGCAACAAGAAAATAATGGTAAGGTTTCATATTTCCAAGATTTATTGCAATCAAACGAAGAAATAAAGAGGAGAATTTGGTAAAAGAAAATCAGTGAATTTGTTCCAACTGAGTGCCCTTCAACCTCCTATGATTTCCTTGCCTTTTTTTGCCCTATTCTACGTTCCTGTTCCCTATGTTTTTCTCCTTTGTGCCTCCTCTTTTATCTTTCTTTTGAGCTCTATTTTTATCTTTTTTTTATTAGGGCTACTTTTTTTGTTTTTCTCATTAACTTATAGTTCGTCCAAATCCTGTACAAAACTAATTTAATCTTTCTTTTTTTAAAGTTAAAAACCATTGCATGCTTTTATATAAAATACATACATACATACATACGTACATACGTACATACATACATACATACATACATACATACATACATACATACGTACATACGTACATACATACATACATACATACATACATACATACATATATATATATATATATATATTGTTTCAATAAACAAGGATTCTTCCTATTTTATTTCACAAATAATATATTTATATATATGTATACAAATATAAGCATATTTAATTTTGCAATAATATATATATATATATATATATATATATATATATATATATATATATATATACAAATATAGGCATATTTAATTTAACGATTCAGGCATCGAATAATCATGCATATAAAACATTTGCAAGTATAAACAATAGTCACATACATATATATACCATGAAGACGTTAAACATATAGTCAACAATGCAAAGCAATATGATTTCTACGTGAGTGTGTGATAGGGCACCAGATAAAACCCATCAAATTATTGATAAATGGCTAGGTCCCCTCTACCTAAAACATGTTATTGCCTTCAATAAACCAATCCCACTCATTTTCCATGGTTAATAGGTTAGTTCCATAAAAACATAACTGAAATGAACATAAAATAACTGAATCATAAGCTCAATAGTGTATCATCATTATGTTTTATCTAAAATCAAGAATTAAGTAGAATTCAATAGTTTTCCATGAATTAAACATAAATGAAATCTATCCAAAATGTTCGAGATGTGACATGGTCTGTGGTGGGTTTTGATGAAACTGTGGAGGATTGCGGTGTGTTTTCCTAACCAGTTCTTATCAAGCATATACTTCGGTAGCTAAGCATTTTCCTTGTTTTTAGTTTCAGTTCCTTTCTCATCCAAGCTTCTAAAACCTCCTCACTATCTATACTATAGTGATCATCCTCTATCTCCACTTCTCCCTTGAAATTAGGCTCTTCTGTTGTCTTCACTACATCCAACCTTGTTATTGTATAGAGATTCGTGGCATCCTTATCATTGTATTCATCCTGATTAGTTTCTTCTATATATGCTTCTTCCATTGATGATCCCAAAGGGATATTGACCACTTTGTTTACATTGGCAAATGATAGCTCTTCTCTCCGAGAGTCTATGACACCATTTGCATCTACAAACCATCGCAGGCCCAAAAGTGCATTGAAAGCTTCTCCTTGATCCTTTATGGCTACCACAATGAATCCTAAGACATGTTTTATCCCCATTATTAACTTCCACTTTCTTCCATGTTCCCATTGTTTGCATGTTAGATCCATCCCCCAAGATAATATTGTAAGTTGTTTCTGATAGCTTAGGTCTTCCTAACTGTTCCCATAGCTTCTTTGTTATCAAGTTAACATTTTCTTCCAAATCTATCATGACATTCTAGGCCTTTTTGTAATTGATGTGAACATCTACCATAAGTTGTTTTGTCTTCCATTCTCTATATGTCCTTCCCATCCTCGGGAATTGACTTTTTGATTTTGTTCCTTATTCCAATACTTAGAGAATTGCTTCAGTTTTTCAATTAGTCTAAGTTGCTGTGTCAATTAGGTTAACTACTTGAGAACATCTACTTCTCCTTCGGTGAAAAATTTTCTATATTGCTTTTCCTTTTCTTGTTCCTTTCTTATTGTTTGTTTAGCCTCCTTTACCACTTCATGTTGTTTCCTAGTAGGGACAAATTCTTCATCCTCCTCACTATATTCCTCTTCAGCTTCAATGATATAATGTCTTCTGGTATTTGTTCCTTGTCTTGTCACTGCCGTAGTTTTCTCCTTCCTTTTCCTTCTCTTTTTTTCATTATATTTTGGTGTGCTTTTTTAGTAGTACTCTTCTTCTTCTATGGATTCATCTAAAGACATGTCTATCTCCTCTCTATTGTTCTTCCAACAAGCTCTTGCTCCTTGATCTTTTGGTGTCCTTCCTATGATCCTTGCTCCTTTTTATTATTCAGGTTCTATAACTCATCACTCTTAGATTGTGGTTGTGCATTTTGGAAGTATTGATGTGCTCTCTCACAAGAGAATAAATCATGCGAGCTGTGTTGTTACAAAATGAACACTGTGCTTTCCTTTCAGCCCAACATTCATTAACAAAGTGTCCTAACTTACCACAATTGAAGCATGTTGCATCCTCCCTCCTTTGAATTCTTCCATGGCCTCTGCCTCCTCTATAGCCTCCAAACCGTTCTCTGTCATCATTATTATAGCTATTTCCATATAATGGGCCACTAGAATTTGAATTTTGTATTGCATTGATGTTCCTTTGATTTCTCCAACTTGGTTGCTTGTAGTCACGATCATTTGAGTTTCTTTCTTTCATGTATGTCATGTTACTTCTCTCCGTAGAGTTTGTAGTATTTCCTCCATACCATGCTTCATCTTCTTCATTAACAAAGTCTCTTTTCCTCCAAAAGTTTTATGAAGGGCAATCCAGTGTTTTGTGGTCATCCCATTCTCTACATAATCCACAATATACTAAATTGACTATTTTCATTGTTGCTTTGGTGTCTGCTTTTATTACATTAGCTTGTCTTTCACCTTTCATCCTAGGACATTCATTTCTCAAGTGGCCTTCTCTTGTACAATATGAGCACCAAATGTTAGGTTTTTGCTTCTATATATTCTCCTCCTATTTAATCAATATCTCTTGTCTCAGCTTCAATTTCTTCAATTCCAACTTTAGCTTTTCCAATTCTAGGTTTTCCTTCATTTTATCTTGTATGCGCTAGGATTGAGACTCTATCCAGTAGGCTAGTGTCATTGCTTCTACATATGTCTCAAACATTCTTCCATCTAAGACTAACCTTATTTTAGGGCTCATTCTAGAAATAAACCATTCTATCTTTTTCTTTTCAGTCAGTGGTTCCTCCAATCTCCTAGTTGTCTTCTTGAATATTTTATCAAAATCCTTTATTGATACTTTCTCCAACTGCATCAAATCTCTCATCTTACTTACCCCTTCTATCAAAACATCTGGAACTCCAAAGTTTTCCAAAAATTCCTTCTTGATCTCATCCCACTCCTTGTCACTATTCATGTATGCCTTCGTATACCACTTTAATGCTTTATTTCACAAGGTGCCTATGAAGTCAAATAGATTAATTTCATCCCTTGTTACTCCCTTCCAATTCTAAATTGACTCCAATACAAAAATGTGTTCAGCTACCTCAGTAGTATCCTTCTCAAATACAAGTAACTTGATAGGCGTATCCATGAATGATCTTCTCCTAATCTCTTGTACTTTGTGGTGATTTTCTTTTGGTCTACTCCTCTGATTATGTTGTCCTTTATCAAATCACTTCCCTTCTCTTCCCTTATCTCTTTGTAGTCAGATCTCAAAGTACTCCTCTCCTAAACTTCTACAAAAATTGCTTCAGATCTCTGCTATTCTCTCTGCTTCTTTGTTTGCTCGAATATCTTCCTTCTCAACTAAAATTCTCTTTACTTTATATGGCACTTGGGGTGGCTCATGGTCCAAGGGTTGTGTCTCTTCAAATTAGGGGATTCTCTTGTCTTTGTAATTGACATCATGTCGGCACCGAAAGATGATTCAAAAAACTTTTCAAAACCCTCAAAACTCCTCTCAATGTTTACCACATATTTTCCTCCTCTTATCTCCTTTATGCTTCAAAAAATTAATTCCTCTATATATTACTCATCCATATTCAAAATCTCCAGTGCTAGCTCATATGTTTTGACAATCTGCAGCATAAGCCCTAATTCACCTATTTCTTCTCTTTCTCTTCTACATTCTTCTCTGACAACACCCACAATGGAATAATCCTCAACATTCTCCATAATGCCCTCTATCTCTTCACCTTCTGTCCTCCTCCTCTGGTAACACCCTCCTTGGCATGCTCAAAAACATCCTTCATATCATGCTTGTCTTCTTCCCTCCTTCAGGCAGTACCCTCAGTGGCGTGCTCCTCAAATTCTTCTGTCTTTTCTTCTGCATCTTCTATCATCCTTCCTTCCTTCATCATCTATGTCCTTTCCATTCTTCTATTTCTTGTCTCTCCTAAGTTTGCTTCAATCTCTCTTCTTCGCTTATCTCTATCCGAGTTTTGATCTCTTCATTGATCTCTCTTTTCCTCCACTTCTCCCCTTTCACCATGGGTTTTTCAGATTTGGTGTTCCATTAGTCCTCTTATATCCCATGGAAGCCTTATTTGAAGAGTCACATTGTTTGAAAGGTCCTTGTGGACCCTACCCCCTTCCCACTTGCCATCCCCTTAAGTGCTTGCCTCCTCTCACAGAGGTAGAAACCTAAGGATATTTGAATTCCTCTGTAATTTAAAAAAAATTCCCTACCAATGACACCTTTTCTCTTTTCCATAACTTTGCGCTACTTCATCAGATGTTTTTCCTTTTCAATCTTTAACTACCTTCTTCCAGGGTCTCAGCAATGGAACCAAATGTTAGCTAGAAATGTAGAGGATATACTGGTCCGGAGATCTGGTCCTCAGTCAAGTCTTTGTAATTAGTTTATACCTCGGTCAGGTAGCTAGAGATTGACAACAAAACATAAAGAATAACCAAACAGAGTATTACATGCACATCAAAATAAGATAACACGCAATGTTACCTAGTGCCGATAGATCTCCATATATATATATATTAATAGCAATCAAGAGTACATATCATATGTCCATCTTCCGGTAGGTCCAAGTCTCTGTCACACCAGTTACATATATGACTTTTACGTCATTATTTACATCAGAACATACTTCTATTCTCCTATCATGCTTGTTTACATTCTACTATCTCCTATCTCTCTCTATATATACTATATCTAATATATCTAGGGATGTGTTATTCATTGTCATGCCCATATTTCTCATGTAGTCACAACATGCATCACATTTGTCATGTGGTCATAACATGAGATATCAAAATTTTTACCACGCTTCCCTAGAAACCCCCTCGCATGCGTAAGCATGCTCGGTGGTGTTACACATAAGGCGTAAACATGATAGTTGCATGCGGGGTAATGTGTTCACTTGCGCGTACCATTTCACAATGAAAGCCAACTAGGGGGTTGATGCGACACAGTTAACATCGCCAATAGGGTTAGGAACAACGATCAAAACCTTGGATTAATCTAAGTGAATGATGAGATTTTGACATAAGTCAAAATTAAATTCCAAACTCTAGTGCATGAGTAAATATAAATTAATGTCAAAACCTAAAGTCGATAACCGACAAAAATAATAATTTAATCCTAAACAAGGTTAAATTTCACTAACCTAGCTAACCCTAAATTCCAAAAAAATCTAGCAACATAACACCTCACGAGCGTGATTAGGGTTTATTATAATAAAACTAATTTTGATCGAAAGTTTACTGGTTGGTTTGAAATTATCTACATTATACTGGTTAAACTGGCAGATCAGTTAAATAGATTAATTAAAACATTTTTCAACAAAGCTCGATCAATTTGTTCTCCTTCATGTTTTCTATCAATCAGAGTTATCACTGCATCATTTACATTATTCCTAATTTCTTGGTAGATCAAATCACGGAAACATGTTACACTAACTTAGTTTTAATAGTTTACTAGGTTTCCAAGTTGGTTTGAATGATGTCTTTATTAAATTAATAAAATCACCCTAGATATAATTAAAAAGGAATATTAAATTAATAACAATCTAGTTAAATATTAACCTCGTCAAATTTGGTTTTAAAAATAAAAATATTAACCCAATTGTTTAAAATAAAAACATCTCAATAATTAAATTGGAGTAAAGATTAAATAAAGCAATAAATACCCCTCTTCAATAATCAAATTAAAATTAATAAACTATCAACTCCCTTTAGTCATAAACTTATTCTATTTAAATTTTTACCTTACCCCTAAACAATTAAAATTAGAAACATTTCCAAAAGAATTAAAGATTACCCAATTCTTTATTTATCTCAAACCCCATTTTTTTAAAAATAAATTTAAAACAATGAAAGACAATTAATAAAAAGAGTGGGAATTAAAAAAATAAGGGCAATTGTAAATAACCAAGCCCTAAAAAGTCCTCACAATAGAAAACTAATTTCCTTAAGGGCAAAAAGCCCTAACCCTATTTCTCAAATCTCATTTTCTTTTATCCTTGTTTTTTTTTTCTCCTCTTCTCTTATTTTGTTTTGGATTTGTGTTTGCAGGTTTAATGGAGGGCCATTCATGGCCACACCAAGAAGTGCATATGCTAGACACACACACAAACACACACACACACACACACACACACACACACACACACACACACACACACACACTTATTTATATATTTTAAATGTGTATATTTTATAAGCTGAGGTGTGGGGTTTACTGCCCATAGAGGGGCCAAAAGGGAGAGTGGCATTGCTGGGGCAGCAGCGGTGGTCGGTAGCAGTGGAGTGGGGACTGTGGAGTGGTGGAGGAGGGAGGGGCCGTAGGGAGGTAGAGGGACCGGTGGTGGAGGCCTACAGAGGAGACACAGGCAATGGAGGGTGGTGTGGTAGTGGCGAAGGGGATAGGGAGATGGGCGCAGGGTTTGGAGGTTCCACGACGATGGGGAAGAAGGTGTGGGGAGTGTGGGGAGGGGGAGGAGTCCCCACACACATCTCACACAATGGGGTGTGGGTGGGGGCTCCGCCCCCTCCCCACACCCATATGTAACAACGGCGGTGGGGGTTCGAACCCCCCACCAAACATCCTTTATTTCTTGTTAAAATTTGTGAACTATTTTCAAAGAACACAGTGTATTTTCATTGTCTTACGCAGCGTTCTTTATTTTAAATAGATTATATATATGTGTGTGTGTGTGTGTGTGTGTGTGTGTACATTTATATATATATCCTCTACAGTATACACAATTTTAGTACTATTTTTTATAACAGTATAAAAAATAGTTTATATTCAAATATATCTATATATATATATATTTTAAAATATACATTTCTCCTTCAAAACTCAAATTTTCTTTTTAACAAATAAACAAAAGATACATTTTTCTTTTTTTTTTATATCAAATTTATATAAAGCAAATGAACATTTCTTTTTTTTGTAAAAACATATTTCCACATAATCATTCCTTCAAAGAATTTATTCATTATATATATATATATATATATATATATATATATATATATATATATATATATATATATATATATATAAGCAAATGCATTTAATTAAATACTTCAAATATATAGCAACAACTAAATTTCTTTTTTTTTTTCTTTTCTAAGGAAATAAAATGTACAAATTTTCCATTCTACCCCACATAGATAAAACATCAACTACCCTATTTCTTTATTTTAAAAATAAACATACAAATAAAATGGCAATAAGACCATATCATTCTTTCATTACTCTATTTTTTTTGTATCACAAGCATTGAAATCAGCAATTTAAAATATCTATTTCAAATGTAAATAGTTTATACACACAAGTAAAAATATACTTTACAACATGAGAGAGAGAACAAGGTTCTCCTCTTTTTGAGATCTAACAATGATACAAAGCCTAATTTGACCATGCTCTATCAAGAGCTAAAAAAAATAAGATAACAACTCTTAAGAACAATGGCATTTACTTCAACTTCACATAGCTCCAAATAACCTGCAATAACACATCAAGGGGAAGAAGCCACAACAACTTTCTCTCCTCCCTACTATTGACTCACTCATGAGTCACCCCCATGCTAGGAGGTCATCCTCACATTAGGAAATCTCAACCACAACAAAACAATGCATTCAATAACCAAACACAAAATTACTCCCATGGCTATCACAACACAAAACTCACTCAAGGTGAGTTTAAATGGGGTAGTGGAGTGGACATCACTCAACTCAAGAGTGCCACTCCAAAACTTCCCAATACAATTACCTCTCAAGGCCTCAAGCCAACACTTTTAATCATAGTTTCACAAAGCTTTCATTTGGCTCTCAAGCCATTTCACATATTACACATACACATATTGCCCTCAAGGCTACAACTCCACAAAATCAAGGATGTGACCCTGAGGAGGTTCACTCCTCCCCCACCCAACACATGTTGAGCATCTTCTCCCAAGTAGGAGAGGCTCTCACAACTCTCATAAAATTTTTCCCCACAACAACAAGTAAAAACTCAAAATAGAAACTCACACATATCATCACACAAGTAAATAAAATGCATAAGGGAAGGCATTAGCCTTGAAACCTACCTTATAAAGCCCAATTGGAAAGTAGTTGAGAAGAGCTCCTCTAACTCTTTCTCCAAGTTGAGCCACAAATTTTGCTCCAACTTTTTCCCCAAAATAATAAAAATCAAAATTGCCCAAAAATTCAACAACTCCATCTCCCTCTCGAAGAGGGATTAAAATAGGCTCTTCTCATGAGCCTTGAGGAATGGAGAGGTGACACATGTCACATTCTCACTCCTCCTCTCAACTACAATCAAGACTGTTGGAATGGGTGGTGACACATGTTATTCACCCATCCACCAAGTCTCTCTCCCCTTCCACTTGTCCTCCCTTAAACATGTGGGAGAGAAAAGTGGAGCTTAAGAAGGAGTGGGTGCCACATGTGCCCCAATCCTCTCCTCCTAAGAAGGACCACACAACCCCAAGGTACCCTCACCAATTGTGGGAGAGACTTGGATTAAAGTCCTCCACAATTAAGGGGTCTTGAAGACTCCCCCAACCTAGGGAAGAGGAAAGGAAGAGGTTGAGTGTTTAACCCACTCATCCTCTCCCTCCTAAGCTTCCATTTTCGTCACTTTACTTCAGGGTGAAGTTAAAGTGACCAAATGGAAGTTTACCTAAGGTTACACAAGCCCAAATGACCCCTAGACCCTAGGGGTACAACCCAGGGTCAGGTTTAACCCAAATTTAGCAGCTTAGGATGTAGAAAATCACATGAAAAGGGGTCACAAAAAAAAATTAAAATAAAAATCGAGTCAAATAAACATTACACATTTACAACACCATAATACAATCAACTGAAAAGGGATAGACCTAGCGCAAAGGACACCGTATGCAAACATTACGAAAATTCATCATGCAATACACAGTTGATCTTGGTTCCTCTTGGAACTAGATCGGCTTCACAAGGGAAAACAACACAGTGTGTGGGATGATCTCTAAATTTCTGTGGCTTTGTTAGAAACACCTGCACACTCAAATGAAATGTTAATCTGACATGTATATGATAGCCGAAGCAAAGTGAAACAAGCACATACAACATCACATGTTCATATGAGCATCAAGGAAATCACATTATAGTTAAATTCTAATTTCTGTATTTCAAACATTCATCCCAAGATAGAATCACATAATAAATTTTTAACTAAAATCACATGCATAGTATCCAAATAGCATCATAATGTAAATCACATGTCTAACATCGTCAATAAATCCATATCAAGTTCTAATCACATTGTAATCATGCTAAACATAATAAATCCACATACAACATAAAGTCTAATAGTCCTGAAATTCAGGATTAACAGTCCCACAAGTCTAGTAAGTATCACCAACAGAAAAATAAAGTAGTCAAATATAAGGGAATGAAAAGGTAGGCCTCACATCCTCCCCCCTAAGACTGTACTTCCTCCTAGAAGTCATTAAAGAGGTGACGATAAAGGGCCCTCAATCTCGCTGCATCCTCCCATGTCGTCGTGACCTTGTCGTACATGTCCCATTGGACCCTAACCTAGTCCAACTCTCGACCTCGAAGGCTCAACGTCCAACAAGCCAATATGTGAATTGGCTCCAAAGCTAACTATTTGTCCACCTCTACCTGAAGAGCACTCCAATCCAATAGATGAGATAAATCAGATATGTAATGCCATAAAATGGAAACATGAAAAACATCGTGGATACACAACAGGCTAGGTGGCAAGGATAAATGATAGGCTATGGGTCCTATCCGCTCCAAGATCTCAAAAGGTCCAACAAAATGAGGTGCAAGCTTAGAGCCCTTTCTGTAATGGATTGGAGTCTTGTGCGGTCACACTCTCAAAAACAATCTATCCACAATTGAGAAGCTTCGATCTACCCTCTTAGCATCAGCATACTTCTTCTGTCGATCTTGTGCCTCCTAAAGTCTTTGCCTAATCAAAGTCACCTGCTACTCCATATCCTACACCAACTCTGGCTCTATCGCAACCTTGTCCTCAATACGGTCCCAACTCAAAGGTGTCCTACAAGGTCTGCCATACAAGGCCTAAAAAGGAGGCATACCCAATGAGCTGTGATGCCTATTGTTGTAGGTAAACTCTACTAGATACAGATACTCCTCCCATCTACTCTGGTGATCCATGATATACATATAGAGCATATCGTCAAGAACCTGATTAACTCTCTCTGTCTGTCCATCAGTCTCAGGATGATAAGTAGAACTTAAGTTGAGCTGTGTGCCCAACACCTGCTGTAAGGCTCTCCAAAAGGCTGAAGTGAACACTGAATTTCTGTCAGAAATGATACGGTGAGGCACCCCATGTAATATAACAATCTGATCCAAGAATACTCTTGCCACAGATGGTGCATTGTATGTCGTGCGTATAGGTGAGAAATGCGCCACCTTGGTCAACTTGTCAACTATCACCATGATGGCATCATGGTGGCATGATGACATAGGAAGACCAACAATGAAGTCCATGGAAATGGTGTCCCATTTCCACTCAGGTATTTTGTGAGGGTATAAAAGAACCGCTGGATGCTGATGCTTGGCCTTGACCCTCTGGCACTCAAGGCAACGAGCAACATATTCTACAATATCTCGTCTCATACCTGCCCAATGGTACAACTGTCGCAAGTCGGCATGCATCTTCTTCACTCCTCGATGTGCTGCATAAGGTGCTCTATGAGCCTCTGAAAGAACTACTGCACGAAGGTCACCCACACGGGGTACATAGATGTGCTGTCAATGTCTAAGTAATCCATCTGACTCAAGGGAATATCCTACAAATCTACCCTTAAGGGCCCTCTGTGACTGGATCTCCTACTGCACTTTAAGGAACCACTCATCCTCACGCAGATGATGAATGATACGCTCTTTCAAGTCCACACTCAAGGTCAAGATCAGGATCTCATGGCACCTCTGACTCAAAGCATTAACGACCACGTTCTCCTTCCCTTTGATGTAGTGGACATCAAAGTTGTATTCGCATAGAAACTCCATCCAACGCCACTGGCGGGCATTCAAATTCAGCTGTGTGAATATGTACTGCAAGCTATGGTGATCTGAATGGAGCTCAAAGCAATGACCCAAAAGAAAGTGTCTCCAACGAACAAGAGCATGTACCATTGCTGTGAGCTCTAAATCACGAGTAGGGTAGTTTAGCTTGTGTGTCTTGAGCTTACGCGACTCATATGCAATCTCCCTACCACCCTTCATAAGCACGGCTCCCAAACCCTCAAGTGAAGCATCAATACAAACTATAAAATCCTCTGTAGGATCTAGAACCGCTAAGATGGGAGAGTTGATAAGATGCTCTTTGAGGACCCCAAAGGCTCTCTCTCACTGCTCAGTCCAAGTGAAACTCTTCCCTTTCCACTGAAGGGAAGTAATGGGGTGCGCTATCCTGAAAAAACCCTCTATGAATATGTGGTAGTAACCAGCTAATTCCATGAAACTCCTAGACCTCTGTCACACTGGTGGGTGTTGGCTAATCTCTGATAGCTCTGATCTTCGATGGATCTACAGAAATACCATCGCCTGATAGGATGTGCCCCAAGTACTGTACCTCTATCATGAAGAAGGCACACTTTACCTGGTTGCCATAAAGCTACTATTCTCACAAGCATTGCAAAACCTGATGCAAATGATCCACATGCTCCTCCTCGGTCCACAAATAGATTAAAATATCATCGAGAAAAATGATCACAAACTGATCCAAGTAAGTGCGAAACACCCCGTTCATGAGACTCATGAACACTGCAGGGGCATTTGTCAAACTAAAGGGTACCACTGTGAACTCGTAGTGGCCATAGCTAGTTCAGAAAGCAGTCTTATGAATATCTACCTCTGTGATGTGTAATTGGTGATACTCATATTTCAGATCAATTTTTGAGAACACTTTGGCTCCCTGCATCTGGTCAAAAAGGTCATCAATCCTAGGCAGAGGATAACAATTCTTCACTATCACCTTATTAAGCTGCCTATAGTCCATGCACAAACAAAGAGACCCATCCTTCTTCTTCATGAAGATAACTGGTGCGCCCCATAGTGAAACGCTAGGTCGGATGTGCCTCTTCTCAAACAACTCCTCTAACTATAGTTTGAGCTATGTAAGCTCATGAGTGGTCATCCTGTAGGGTGCACGAGACACTGACTCGACACCTGGCACTAAATCGATATGAAAGTCTACCTCATGACGGGGTGGCATCCCAAGTAACTCTGGCAGAAACACGTCGGCAAACTCCCTCAAGATAGGGTGATCATCCAAAGATGCCTCATGCTCATCCTCTGATCTGTCACTAACTGTGATAGCGAACATTTGACATCCCTTCCGCAAGCAGCACTTAAGCTGCCGAGAGAATATCATATGAACTGTCGTGG
Organism: Cunninghamia lanceolata; assembly: GCA_027924645.1. Taxonomy (NCBI): domain Eukaryota; kingdom Viridiplantae; phylum Streptophyta; class Pinopsida; order Cupressales; family Cupressaceae; genus Cunninghamia; species Cunninghamia lanceolata. Next base: position 1,350,573 of record BSBN01000828.1, read on the forward strand.
GCTTATGAATGCCCACTATCTCAGCTGGTGTACCATGATCATATAAGTAGCTAATCGCTCTTTAGCGACAATCTAGCTTAGCTCTATGAGCCGCAAGCCTGTCCATACCTAAAACTACACTGTAGGATCCTAATGACATAACTCTAAGGTCACAAGATGTAGTGAAAGACCCCAAGGAAATCTCACAATCCCAAACCAAGGTATCTAATGACATCCTGGCCTCATAGGCCAACTCAACCTCCCACCTAATGTCCTGCCTAGAAGCCACCAGCCTGTAACGTTCCACTAAAGATATAGACAGAAAAGAATCGGTAGCTTCCAGAGTCAAAAAGAATAGAGATGGGGGTACCTTCGATCATATCTGATGTCTCAATCATGGATGCCTGATAGTCAGCCTGGTGGTTATCAACCACTGCAAACATGTGGTGGGACTTGCCCACATCTCCTATCGTCTGCTCTGACTCTCCTGAATGGGGTTGTCCCCCTGCCGTAAAGCCCTATGGGCACTCTCTGGCTAGATGACCTGCTCCACCACACACGTAGCATGAATCCTAAGCCTATAACTTTCCTGTCTGAGTCCTACCTGACTGCTGTTGTCCAGACCTACCTGTGGAATCCTGTGAACCCCTTTATGACTGCTGAGACCTTGTGGGTCCTGCAGGTGGTCTCTACTACCTCTGGTCTCTACGTGGGCCCTATTGCTGCCATCCTTGATTCTGTCCTCCCTATGCCCTCTGCTGGTGTCTAGACCTCTGTTGATTCTACTACTGCTATGGAGGTCTAGGAGGTAACAATGGAGAACTAAATCCTCCTTTCTATGGTGGTAGTGGTGGTCTATGATAACTCTGCTCGTACTGCTACTGCCCATGATCCTAAAATTGGGGGCATGATCTCTATCCTCATCCCTGTATCTCCTTAGTTATGTATGCCTTCTCTGTAGCATCACTCAATGTCTAAGGGTCTGCCATGCGTACAGGCCGTTCTATGCTATGGTTCAATCCTCTGATGAACTTATGGACTAGGAGTTTCTCATCGTGGAGATACTCCGCATATCGAGACAACTCAGTGAATCTGCCCTCGTACTGAGCAACAGTAAGCCCTCTTTGCTGAAGATCATGAAACTCATCTATGCGACGCTACTTGTAGTGATCTGATAAATATCAGGTGTTGAAGCACTCAATGAAGGTCTCCCAAGTGAGTGTGTCCAATGATAGATGACGCTTGCACTCCTTAGTGCGCCACCAAGTAGCTGCTGCATCTCACATGTGGACTGCCACACGTGCCTTCGTGTTGCCCTCATAAGGACGCAAAGCAAACCATTTGTCTAGACTGATTAGCCAAGCCTTAGCTTCGGCTCCCTCTGTAGTCCCGGTAAAAGTAGGAGGATTCAACCTGAACACATCTCTGATGGGGTCTCCTCGGTCTCTGTACCCTCTAATGGGCTCATCTGTATAATAATCATATGGCATGTGAATGATCTACTCCACTCACGCTGTCTCCTCATGCCTATCATGACATGGAGGGCTCCTGCTATGGGCCCTGTAGGCTGATCCAACCTCCTCTACCATCGTATCTAGTATCTGCACAAATGGCTCCAAATAAGGTGCCTCTCACAGCTCGACGCGGGGCTCCACAAGTGACTCTGCTCGTGGCTCCACATGTGGCTCCTCTTGCGAATAAATGTGGGGCTCGTCATATGGCGCTAGTACAACTAGTAGTAGCCTCTCTAACATGTCCTATAACGTCTGTAAAATTTGAGGTCCTATATCAAGTCCTAGCGGTGCCTGCAGTATCGGCTGATCTGATAAGGCTACTGGTCCTTGATCCTCTACAGAGGAATCACTATGCACCTCAACGGATGTAGTGTGACATGATCACACTCGCCGAATATGTTGGGGAGGCATCCTACAAAAACAAGGTAATCACTAATTAATCGAAGTTGCAGAATAAGTAACGTGCCCAAATAAGCCCAGTGTTTACACTTAGGCTCTAATACCAAATGTCATGATGCGGTCATGACACACATCACACATGTCATGTCCACATTTGTGATGTGGTCATGACACGAGATATCAAAAAGTTTACCATGATTCCCTAGAAACCCGCTCTCACGTGTAAGTGTGCTCGATGGCGTTATGCATAAGGCATAAACATGACAGTTGCATGCGGGGTAATGCATTCACTTGCACGTACCATTTCACAATGAAAGCCAACTAGGGGGTCGATGCAACGTGGTTAACATTGCCAATAGGGTTAGGATCAACGATCAAAACCCTGGATTAATCTAAGTGAAAGATGGGATTTTGACAAATCAAATGCCAAACTCTAGTGCATGAGTAAATATAAATTAATGTCAAAACCTAAAGTCGATAACCAACAAAAACAATAATTTAATCCTAAGCAAGGTTAAATTTCACTAACCTAGCTCACCCTAAATTCCAAAAAAAATCGGTAGCATAACGCCTCACGAGCATGATTAGGGTTTATTATAATAAAACTAATTTTGATCGAAAGTTTACTAGTTGGTTTTAAATTATCTACATTACACTGGTTAAATTGGCAGATCAGTTAAATAGATTAATTAAAACATTTTTCAACAAAGCTCGATCGATTTGTTCTCCTTCATGTTTTCTATCAATCAGAGTTATCACTGCATCCTTTACGTTATTCCTAATTTCTTGGTAGATCAGATCATGGAAACATGTTATACTAACTTCATTTTAATAGTTTACTATGTTTCCAAGTTGGTTTGAATGACATCTTTATTAAATTAATAAAATCACCCTAGATATAATTAAAAAGGAATATTAAATTAATAACAATCTAGTTAAATATTAACCTTGTCGAATTTGGTTTCACAAATAAAAAAGATTAAACCCATTGTTCAAAATAAAAACATCTCAATAATTAAATTGGAGTAAAGATTAAATAAAGCAATAAATACCCCTCTTCAATAATCAAATTAAAATTAATAAACTATCAACTCCCTTTAGTCATAAACTTATTCTATTTAAATTTTTACCTTACCCCTAAACAATTAAAATTAGGAACATTTCCAAAATAATTAAAGATTACCCAATTCTTTATTTATCTCAAACCCTATTTTAAAAAAAATAAATCTAAAACAATGAAAGAAAATTAATAAAAAGAGTGGGAATTAAAAAAATAAGGGCAATTTTAAATAACCAAGCCCTAAAAAGTCCTCACAATACAAAACTAATTTCCTTAAGGGCAAAAAGCCCTAACCCTTTTTCTCAAATCTCATTTTTTTTTCTCATTTTTTTTTTCTCCTCTTCTCTTATTTTGTTTTGGATTTGTGTTTGTAGGTTTAATGGAGGGCCACCAAGAAGTACATATGCTATATGTGTGTGTGTGTGTGTGTGTGTGTGTGTATTTTATAAGCTGAGGTGTGGGGTTTACTACCCACAGAGGGGCCAAAAGGGAGAGTGGTGCTGCAGGGGCAACGACGACGGTTGGCAGAGGAGAGACGGACTGCAGGGAGGTAGAGGGACCGGCGGTGGCGGCCTGCGGAGGAGACATGGGCAACAAAGGGAGGTGTGGTAGCGGCGGAGGGGAGAGGGAGATGAGCGCAGGGTTTGGAGGTTCCACAGCGATGGGGAAGAAGGTGTGGGGAGTGTGGGTAGGGGGCAGAGTCCCCACCCACATCCCACATAGTGGGGTGTGGGTGGGGGCTCTGCCCCTCCCCACACCCATATGTAACAATGGTGGTGGGGGTTCGAACCCCCCACAAAACATCCTTTGTTTCCTGTTAAAATCTGCGAACTATTTTCAAAGAAAACAGCATATTTTCATTGTCTTACGCATCGTTCTTTATTTTAAATAGATTATATATATATATATATATTATCTGTTGTCATATAATATTAAACATAGCAACACAGTTTCATTTCAATTCCACAATTTTAGTGTTTAATATTATATGACAGCAGATTATATATATAAAATTTCAAATATACATTTCTCCTTCAAACCTCACAGATTTTCTTTTTAACAAATAAGCAAAAGATACATTTTTTCTTTTTCTTTTATATGAAATTTATATAAAGTAAAGGAACATTTTTTTTTTTGTAAAAACATATTTCCACATAATCATTCCTTCAAATAATTTATTCATTATATATATTAAATGCAAATGCATTTAATTAAATACTTCAAATATATAGCAATAACTAATTTTTCTTTTTCTTTTCTAAGGAAATAAAATGTACAAATTTTCATTCTACCCCACATAGATAAAACATCAACTACCCTATTTCTTTATTTTAAACATAAACATACAAATAAAATGGCAATAAGACCATATCATTCTTTCATTACTCTATTTTTTTTTTTGAATCACAAGCATTGAAATCAGTAATTTAAAATATCTATTTTAAATGTAAATAGTTTATACACACAAGTAAAAACATACTTTTACAACATGAGAGAGAGAACAAGGTTCTCCTCTTTTTGAGATCTAACAATGATACAAAGCCTAACTTGACAATCCTCTCTCAAGAGCTAAAAACAAATAAGATAAAAACTCTTAGGAACAATGGCATTTACTTCAACTTCACATAGCTCCAAATAACATACAATAACATGAAAAGGGGAAGAAACCACAACAATTTGCTCTCCTCCCTACCATTGACTCACTCATGAGTCACCCCTATGCTAGGAGGTCATCCTCACACTAGGAAAACTCAAACCACAACACAACAATGCATTCAACAACCAAACACAAAATTACTCCCATGGCTATCACAACACAAAACTCACTCAAGGTGAGTTTAAATGGGGTAGGGGAGTAGACATCACTCAACTCAAAAGTGCCACTTCAAAACTTCCCAATACAATTACCTCTCAAGGCCTCAAGCCAACACTTTTAACCATAGTTTCACAAAGCTTTCATTTGGCTCTCAAGCCATTTCACATATTGCACATATACACATATTGCCCTCAAGGCTACAACTCCACAAAATCAAGGATGTGACCCCAAGGAGGTTCACTCCTCCCCCACCCCACACATGTTGAGCATCTTCTCCCAAGTAGGAGAGGCTCTCACAACTCCCATACAATTTTTCCCTGCAACAAGTAAAAACTCAAAATGGAAACTCACACATAGCATCACACAAGTAAATAAAATGCATAAGGGAAGGCATTAGCCTTGAAACCTACCTTATAAAGCCCAATTGGAAAGTAGTTGAGAAGAGCTCCTCTAACTCCTTCTCCAAGTTGAGCCACCAATTTTCCTCCAACTTTTTTCCCAAAATAATTAAAATTAAAATTGTCCAAAAATTCAACAACCCCCTCTCCCTCTCTAAGAGGGATTAAAATAGGCCCTTCTCATGAGCCTTGAGGAATGGGGTGGTGACACATGTTATCTTCTCACTTGTCCTCCCAACTACAAGCAGGACTGTTGGAATGGGTGGTGACACATGTCATTCACCCATCCACCAAGTCTCTCCCCCCTTCCACTTGTCCTCCTTTAAACATGTTGGAGAGAAAAGTGGAGCTTAAGAAGGAGTGGTTGTCACATGTGCCCCAATCCTCTCCTCCTAAGAAGGACCACACAAGCCCAAGGTACCCTCACCAATTGTGGGAAAGACTTGGAGTAAAGTCCTCCACAATTAAGGGGTCTTAAAGACTCCCCCAACCTAGGGAAGAGGAAAGGAAGAGGTTGAGTGCTTGACCAACTCATCCTCTCCCTCCCAAGCTTCCATTTTCGTGACTTTACTTCAGGGTGAAGTTAAAGTGACCAAATGGAAGTTTACCTAAGGTTACACAAGCCCAAATGACCCCTAGACCCTAGGGGTACAACCCAGGGTCAAGTTTAACCAAATTTAGCACCTTAGGATGTAGAACATCACATGAAAAGGGGTCACAAAAAAAAAATTGAAACAAAAATTGAGTCAAATAAATATTACACATTTACAACACCATAATACAATCAACTGAAAAAGGGTAGACCTATCCCAAAGGACACCATATGCAAACATTACGAAAATTCATCATGCAATACACAGTTGATCTTGGTTCCTCTTGGAACTAGATTGGCTTCACAAGGAAAAACAACACAGTGTGTGGGATGATCTCTAAATTTCTGTGGCTTCGTTAGAAACACCTACGCACTCAAATGAAATGTTAATCTGACATGTATATGATAGCTGAAGTAAAGTGAAACAAGCACATAAAACATCACATGTTCATATGAGCATCAAGGAAATCACATTATAGTTAAATTCTAATTTTTGCATTTCAAACATCCATCCCAAGATAGAATCACATAATAAATTCTAACTAAAATCACATGCATAGTATCCAATTAACATCATAATGTAAATCACATGTCTAACATTGTCAGTAAATCCATATCAAGTTCTAATCACATCGTAATCATGCTAAACATAATAAATCCACATACAACATAAAGTCTAATAGTCCTGAAATTTGGGATCAACAGTCCCACAAGTCTAGTAAGTATCACCAACCAAAAAATAAAGTAGTCAAATATAAGGGAATGAAAAGGTAGGCCTCACATTCATCATCTTATGTCGGCTTGTGACCTCCGCATAGTGTGTAGTCTCCTCTGGTCGGCTTTGTTCTATGCCAAGTAACCTGCTAACACATACTAAGCATACATACAAATGGCTTCAACATACTAAGCATACCTCCATGGCATGTAGTCTCATGGAATGCAATGATTGAAGGATATGCACAAAATGGATTTGTTGAAAAGGCTTTAGAAACTTTCAAGTAAATGCAATTAGCAGGTGTAAATCCAAATTCCTTAACCTTTTCCAGCACCCTCCCTACCTGTGCCAAATGAGATCTTTGGAACATGGTATGGACATCCATCAAAACATCAAGGGTATGGGAATTTTGTTAGATGTTGTAGTTGTAACTTCCCTAGGAGACATGAATACAAAATCTGGAAGCATAGAAAAGGCACATGAACTATTTGGAAAAACACCTCAAAGAGATTTGGTCTCATGGAATGCAATGATTATAGGATATGCACAAAATGGATTTGTTAAAAAGGCTTTAGAAACTTTTAAGGAAATGCAATTGGCGGGTGTAAAGCCAAATTCCTCAATCTTTGCCAGCACCCCCCTTGCCTATGCCAAATTGAGATATTTGGAATAGGGTATGGACATCCATCAAAACATCAAGGATATGGGAATTCTGTCAGATGTTGCAGTTGTAACTTCCTTAGGAGACATTTATGCAAAATGTGGAAGCATAGAAAAGGCACATGAACTATTTGGTAGAACACCTCCAAGAGATGTGGTCCCATGGAATGTAATGATTGCAGGATATGCACAAAATGGATTTGTTGAAAAGGCTTTAGAAATTTTCAAGCAAATGTAATTGGTAGGTGTAAAGACAAATTCCACAACCTTTGCCAGCATCCTCCCTTCCTGTGCCAAAATGGGATCTTTGGAATAGGGTATGGTCATCCATCAAAGCATAAAGGATATGGGAATTTTATCAAATGTTGTAGTTGCAAATGCCCTAGAAGACATGAATACAAAATGTGGAAGCATAGATAAGGCACATGACATAATGCCTCAAAGAAATGCGGTCTCATGGAAATGCCATGATTGCAGGATATGCACAAAATGAATTTGTTAAAAAGGCTTTAGAGACTTTCAAGAAAATGCAATTGCCTATTGTAAAGGCAAATTCCTAAACCTTTGCTAGCATCCGCCCTGCCTATTCCAAAATGGGATCTTTGGAATAGGGTATGGACATCCATCAAAACATCAAGGATATGGGAAATTTTTCAAATGTTGTAGTTGCAACTGTCTTGTGAGACATGTATGCAAAATGTGGAGGCATAGACAAGGAACATGAACTGTTTGATAGAACACATCAAAGAAATGTGGTCTCATGGAATGCCATGATTCTAGGATATGCAAAAATGGATTTGTTGAAAATTCTTTAGAGAAGGAGAGAGGGAGAGAGATAGAGAGAGGGAGGATAGATAGATAAACAAATAGAGGGAGAAATATATAGATAAAGAGGGAGAAATAGAGAGATAAAGATGGGAAGAGGGAGAGTGAGAGAATCTATATATAAAGTGCTTCAGACATTGAAAATCTATACATACTTAAAGCATTTGAAGTGAAAATAAAGGCATTAGAAGGCTAGGTCACCACAATTTTAGAGAAAGCCATTGAAGATGAAGATACATAGGTAGAAGCAACTAAACAAAAATCCTAGAGGTTAAAAAAATTGACTAAAGCAAGAACAAAGTTGGCAGTGGGGAAAAGCTAGATGGTAACTAAGACAACCACTAAAAATGCATTATCAAAGCAAGTGGAAAACTTGGAGGTATAATTGAGCCATGAAAAGAATAAAACTAGTGCCAAGGCTATCGAAATAGGATCACTAAATTAAATGGCCTCTATCCAATGTTATGAGCTAGTGAAGCTAAATAATCAAGTGGACACCTAGGCCTAGACACTCAAGGGCCTAAGCGAAAAAGAGACTGACCTAAAGAATATAATAGAAGAATCAAAGGAGAAGGTCAAGAGGTTAAAGGAACAAATTAAAGAGCTCAAATAGTTAGTGGTTTCCCTTGACCACATCAAGGTTTTGTGAAGATCATACTGCAATGCCAAAATGGAGGACACATCATCTAAGCTTTATGAATGAGAAGAGCCAAATTTCTAGAACTAGTGAATGAGAAGATCCAAGAAGAAACTATATTCAACATGTGGTCCTTAGTTCCTTTTATCAAAGAGGTTATATTAGTTTTCAAGACATTGATAGAATTAGAGGCCCTTGTACAAACATCTATGGCTCAAGCATAGGAGGTATCCTATGAATGCACAATTGAACTAGAGTTCCACTTTATACTCATATAGAAGATCAATTTACCTTTGGATAAATAGTGGGAGAAGCTTCTAGATTCTCCTTAGACTGACCTACTTCCATTTATGAGCATGGACTATCATTGTTGCAACCTACAAGCATCGGCTAAAAGTAAATTTAATACACATGATTTGTAAACTTGGTCTTAATTTGATTGACTTGTATATCCACCATGAAATCTTATCCCTATTCATATACCTATCCATTGATCCTAGGTGGAATTCATATTCTTGCAAGTGCAATCTTTCTCTATAATTGTTTGTCGATCAAGATATGTGTTTAATCCTAATCTATTGTGCTTGGTCAAGATGTATGTGGCATGATTTGATTGAAGATTTATGTCCTTAGTACTATATGAATTGAATTGGGACACAAAGGTCTATATATGCATAAATGTAATTTATGTAATTAGGGTTTGTCTTTCAGCCAATTTTAGACACCTATAACCAAATGATCTAGAGAGAGGGAAGTAGAGAGAGCTAGAGAGAGAGGGAGAGATAAAGATAGAGGGAGGGAGGGATAGAGAGATGGAGAGAGGGAGAGGGAAAGAGAGGAAGGCTGAGATAAAGAAAGGGATAGATAGATGGAGACATATAGATAGAGAAGGAGATAGTGATAGAGATAGAGTGAAGAGATAGGGAGATAGAGAGTGAGGGAGAGATAGAGAAGGAAAAATATAGAGATAGAGATAGAGGTAGAGAGGGAGAGATACAGATACAGGGAGAGATAGAAAGATGGAAAGAGATGAAGAGATGAAGAGATAGGGAGAGAGATATTGAGAGGTAGAGATAGAGAGGGATTGAGAGAGACAGAGAAGGAGAGATAGAGATGGGGCTTTCTCCATTGTCCTAGCTTGTGTACTCTATGTAGAGGATAAAAGGAAGTATATACATGCATCCTTGATAGAAATCAACCATGATAAGTTCAAAGACACTAGATGCCTTTTACTGCAAATTGACAAAATGACAAGGGAAGCAAAATACCTACCACAATATGAAAGAGTGGAAGAGTTAAAATTGGATACATGGACTAACTTTCCAATTTTTGTGATGAACTACCATTGGTTAGATTGATACTAAGATGAATGCATGAAAACTTCATGTATTTAGACCAACCCTATAAACATTTTGCTCGATTTATAGCTATATATTGGTATATAACGGAATTCATTTGATTGCCATCCTAGAAAATTATTAGACATACTAACACTTCAAGGAGCATTTGTTATAGGAACCTTTTGATTTGGATCACTAAAAGGAATTTAATTTGCATCAAAGTCATTTTAGGACATCTTCATTGCTTGGGATTATTGTCCTTGATCATTTCAATGATTGGAAAGCATGCCTAATCAAGAGGGCTGACCCAAGAGAACTTGGCCCCTTATGATTTGACAATTTCCCCAAGGCATTTTTAAATACTCACGGTCCTTTAAAATGCTTGGGAAGGAGTAGAATTCAAGGTGAACTAGGCAACATCTACATGCACAACAATCCAAATTAGATTAGTGGATTGCATAATAGATATGTGTTGTGAAGAAGCAACCCAGAGCTGTGGGATCGACCTGTGTAGAGGTCAGACATTGCAATATCTATTTTGAGGCACTTACCAGAAAGAGAGGGTACATTTTCAATTCATATGCTAATCAACTCTGCAAATTATCAACTTCTGCATCCCTACTTTGATCCAAGAACTAAATATACTTTCTCTTATAGTTAATTTTCTAAAATAATATTAATTAATTTACATACTTTATCATTCCCACATCTTGTTTATTTAATCTAAGGTGATGCATTCTTTCTAATTAACTTAAATTAACATTAGGAAAAGTGTGTTTACCATTTACAATTTTATTTTTCTACAAATATTTAAATCAAAATAAAAAAAGAAAACTAACACTCAAACCAAAATGGCACATGTGATCTAAAAACTTCACACCATAGAGCGGTTGTAGAAAATGTGAAATGGGAGAAAAGCAAAGAAGAATGCCGTTGAGCAATGAGGATAATTCAAAATTGGGAACGGCGCGGAGGAAAGATGGAAAAAGCAGAGATAAATTTAAAAACAAAGCCGTTGAAAAGCTTCTTCATTAAGTCTTTATAGCTTGCCTGGTTCTGTTTTTTCTGTTGCGAATTTTTTTTCTTCCTTTTGTAAAATTGTTTGAACACTTCTCTGCCCGTGTTTTGTTTCTGACTTTATGTTTTGCTTTCGAATGGATATTTTTCTTTTTGGCTTCAGTCTTTTGCTTTGGCGTGCACGCTGGTCCAGCCGTCTTATTGTTTTTCAATGGATTTTTTTGGTTTGGTCTTGTCTTTTTTTGGCTTTGTTTATGGCGGCAGCGGCAGCAGAGGAGGCGGCAGAAGAGACAATTTTCTTGTCAATCCAGGTATTCATCACTGTGGGCTTTTCTTTAGCATTCGTGGATTCAGTTGCATGTTTAAAAGTAATTCTACATAGCTAGTTTGTTTGGATTCGGGGATTTGTTCTTTTGGTAAAAAGATAATTATATTGATATAATTATATTGATATGTGGGCATTTTACAAAAAACCCATTGTCCTCAATAGCAAAAAGAGGCTGAAGAGCAATGGTAGATAGTTACAAACTACTTTCATGCAGAAGCAATGCAAGGCATTATGAACAAAACCATAGAGTTTAACATCTGAGATGAAACAGAGCAAGGAAAGTCTTTATAGAAGAACATAAGAAGGAAAAGATAGTAAAGTTTGGAACTCAGTGGTTAAGCAGAAGCTACTATTTACTCTTTCCTAGAAGTGCATTATGCTTGATAGTAGCTTCCAGCTCAATGGCTTCCTGTTCCCGCCATTTGTGCTCAAATTCTTCCATTTCCGAGCTGCTCAGTGTTGGCAACCCCTTTGATTTAAAAGAAGAAACCCTTCTATCTTCTCCTTGTGCCATTTGTCGAATCTAACTTCTTTTAGCGAAGTTAATTCTGCAAGATTTGGAAGCCCATCTAATTCTGGACAGTCACTAATGTTCAGGGTCTTCAGTGATGTCAGACTTTCTAAACCTTCTATCCTCTCCAACTTGTGGTATTTTTCCAATCTAAATTCTTTTAGAAAAATGTTTTGTAGAAGAGCGCCTTCAACTCTGGACAGTCACTTATGTTGAGCTCCTCCAGTAATTTCAAATGTTTTAAACTCTCTATCTTCTCCAATTTGTTGCACTTTCCCAATGCAAAGTTTTTTTGAAAAGTTAAATTTGCAAGACTTGGAAGCTCATCTAACTCTATTCTCAGCTCCCGCAATGCTCTCAACTCTTGTAGACCTGCTATTTTCTTCACCTTGCTGCTACCTTAAAATGTGAAAATTTCTAAAGATAGAAATCTGCAAAACATGGAAGCCAGTCTAATTCTTTACAGTTGCTTATCTGCAGTTTCTTAAGGTTTCTCAGGCCACGGACACCTTTGATGTCCTCCAGGACATTACATCCATGAACAACTATCAAAATAAATACTAAGAGTCTCAAGGAAGGGACAACAATCTCCACTAATTGAAATCTTAGGACACTTTCGTATACATTAGATCTATCCTCTTCAGCATGCACCCTGACCTAAAACTCAACTTGCTGATTGGGGTATGCCATATGTTCAGGCTCTAAAGATGGATTAATGATTTTGGCAAGCACTTTCACTCCTGACTGATGTATATTTAGATCTCTTAAGAAATTAAGATGCTCCAGAGAATCTGGTAAAAATTCCAACTTTTTACATTCTCGGATTTGAAGTGTAGTTAAAGAGGACAAATTCCCAAGGGAGGTTGGCAAAGTTGTCAAGAACTCACTTCCTACCGCCAACTTGGTTAACTTGGTTAGCCGAGAGATGTTAGCTGGCAGTTCCTTCAAGCTAGTTCCTGTTAAATAGAGCTCTGTTAAGGAAGCCACTTCTGGGAGCCGCAACTCTTCCAATTTCCCACATCCATCAAGATTCAAATACCTAAGCTTTGTCATGTTTTCCAGAATGTGTAACTCCGACTTTATCATGAGCTCACCGTAGTCCATTAAACTAAGATATTCCAGGAGTGTGTCAGCTTCTTAAAAGAATGTGGCAACATCTTCAACTTGGTGCAACCATTCAAATTTAGGTGTTGCAGATTTGTACACCGTTTTATCTCCAGGTGCTCCAAGGATTTTGGATATGATCCAAAGGTCCCATAAGTGTTTCCATTTATTTTCTGGCTGTGTCTTCCCCTTGTTAGTTCCTGATAGGCCGAGGCCACTTTGCATTCAACGACAGGAACTATGTTGATATTCTCCCTGCCCTGCGTTCAAGGAAGGTATGCATTGTAGTTATTAATTTTTTTAAGTGAGCTAATTGCTATCACTCGAGCCATTAAGTGTGATGTAATTGGTGAATATTTAATAGATAGAAGTTTTGTTACATCTGAGAGTCATCTCAGAAATCGTATCATTATGTTCCAAATAGGAATTATTCTAGAAGCAAGGAGTGAAGAATTATACATAATATTCAGCAAACAAGTTTTCCAGCCACCAAATGTTTGCAGAAGTTGTAATTATGGGTTTGATGTAGTACCATTTAGAACGCTGGAGTCAATTTATGTTAAGATGTCATATAAGTCCTTCAAAGAATACATGTCATATAAGGCTTTTCCATTTACAGTGGAAGTTCATCAGCAATTAAAAATCATCACAAAACATTATTACTTGGAAGTCAGTTAATAAATGGTTTAAAGCAGAGTTTTGGGACTGAGACTGACCAGGTCAATTTTAGGCTCTGGCACGACAAATTAAAAAACTGTATTTCAAGAGAAATTGGATTTTTATTGTTCCGTTTCAAAATAACATCAATGACATGAATCAAAACTGCAAATCCTCTCAAAATTCTGGAACAAGCTGCAAACTTTTAAATTTCAATGGACAGGTTGCTGTGTTACACCTAGCAGATACCCAATTGGAGAAACTGCTCACCATTCAATGTTATAGATTAAACAAATTGCTGAGGATTTATGCTGCTAAATAAATGAATGCTGAAAATGAAGAATGTCTTAAGTTTTAGTTATTAGGATTTTTAATAATGTTTTGACTTTTTGAAACAATGTGGGTCTGAGATTGATTGAGTGTCAGACAAGTTCTACCAAAAACATAGAAATGCCCTGGATTTTTTTTGGTATAATGAGAACTTCTTTAAGCCTGCCGCATTGTGATTGTAGAAATTGGTCAATTAATACTTGTATATTCCAGTTTCCTCTATATTTTTCTCCTACAATATAGACCTTGCTTTTGTTGTTTCTCTTGTAGCCAGTGTAACTGTGGGCGACTCACAATTCGTGTATGTTTTTGATGTTTAGTCACCCATTTTGTTTGCTTTTGGATATAACTTGCCAGGCCACTAAAGGTTTGTTTAAATGACTCTTCTGCCAAACACACTGATTGATTACTAGCAATTATATCTAACCACTAATTGTTGAAGTATTTCCTTCTAATCTATAGATTAGTGTGCTTGTTATATTGTTTGAACCTATGAAAGCATTCTGCCAATGTAGTAGAATGCCATTTGTTATGCTATCATTGTATAATTTTATTTTTTTATACATACTTAATTTTTTATGATGTAAAATTATTTCCAATATTTCTTTATGGACTGCATTTGCTATAATAATTCATTTTTTTGACTACTAGTTGTATTTTACATTTGTAGGGAAACAAATGTACAGTGGATATATGTGTGAGCAGCCACTTCGCTAAAGATGCCATTTGTTTGGCTGTTCCTGTGGTGTGCTGCTGTGGTTTATGCTATAGTTATTAGTAGTTGATGTACTTTGTATTATTTTATTTTTTCACCAAATTTTGATTAATATATTGCTCACTAGATGTATTTTATATTTGTAGGAAACAAATATACAGGGGATATATGTGAGCAGCCACTTAGTAAAAAAATATGGAAGGAGCCTATTTATAGTGATGAATTCACCTCAAAATTGTTGGGAAGCTGAAATCAGATTGATTTCTAAAAATGTAATAACTAAATCTATATTTTTAGTTTTAATAAAATTAACTTTTTTTTGTGGAAGGGGTTAAATTACCCCTTCCAAAGCCAGAGAGAATGACCATTGGCCATGGTCATCATTCTTAAAAGGCCAATATCTTTTATAGTTAATTGTGGTGGTTTTATTTTATATAGCTTAACATTTAGTGTTCTATTAGAATCATAATGGTAACATATAATTAGCACTCTAGTAATAAAAACAATCCACTAGCACTCTTAAAGAAAATCTCAAACTAATAAACTCACAAATCATAGTACAATTAATTTTAGTTTCAATATTAATTATAATAAACCATAATAACATTAATTTTTATTACAATATAACTATTTCTAACTTCATTGAACTACATTTTTTTCCAAGTCTAGTTTTATCTTGATGATATTTCAATTACATTGGAGCTAATCTTCTTATTCTTAATTATAAATTTTATACTTGAACATTCTTAATTTATTTTAATTTTCTATTTTATGGTTTGTATGAGGCAAATGATGTGTTTTCCACTTATTAACTTTATCATTCACTTTATATGATTCACTTAGATTTGATCCTCTTATTATTTGTGTATGTTTTGAAGTGTAAGCTTTGAGATTCACTTTATGTGTTTACTTTTGCATCTTTGATATTTAATGTTTACTTCAAGTATGTGTAAAAAGTGTGTTTTAACTAACTTGGGTCAAGTGTGTTTGAATTTTGGCATGTTTGAACTTTAGTGTACTTTGTGTGTATCAAGTGTGTTTGAACTAACATTTTTTGAACTTTAACATACTTTGTATGTATCAAGTGTGTTTGAACTAACTTTGTTTGAACGTTAGCATACTTTGTATGTATCAAGTGTGTTTGAACTAACTTTGTTTGAAATTTAGCACTCACTTTGTGTGTGTGTGTTCATGTGCATGAAGTGTCTATTGACATTCACTTTTTATGTGCATGAAATGTGTGTTTAAATTGTGTGCCTTTTTTTGAACTAACTTTGGCACTTGCTTTGTAGATTTGTGTATTTTTGAACTAATTTTAATTTTCACTTTGTATAAAGCGTGTTTAAATTTTATCATTCACTTAGATTTAATCCTCTTATTATTTATGTATGTGTATGTTATGTTTTGACTTTCACATTCACTTTGTGTGAAGAGTGTAAGTTTCCACATCAACTTTATGTGTTTGTTTGAACTTAAGCTATTTATGTGTGTGTATGTTATGTTTTGACTTTCACATTCACTTTGTGTGATACTAAAAGAGGGGTAAAAATTTATTCAAACAAGATGAAAACATTTACTTTGTGTGAGGAGTGTGTAAGCTTTGACTTTAAATTTATGTGTTTGTTACAACTTTGGCTATTTATGTGCACGTATGTTATGTTTTGACTTTCACATTCACTTTGTGTGAAGAGTGTGTAAGCTTCAACATTAACTTTATGTGTTTGTTAGAACTTTGGCTATTTATGTACATGTATGTTATGTTTTGACTTTCACATTCACTTTGTGTGAAGAGTGTGTAAGCTTCGACGTTAACTTTATGTGTTTATTTGAACTTTGGCATCTATGCTTTAGTGTTTATTTTGTTTGTATGTAAAGTGTGTTTGAATTAACTTCTGCATTCACTTTGTGTGAAGAGTGTGTAAGCTTCAACATTAACTTTATGTGTGTGTTAGAACTTTGGCTATTTATGTACATGTATGTTGTGTTTTGACTTTCACATTCACTTTGTGTGAAGAGTGTGTAAGCTTCAACGTTAACTTTATGTGTTTATTTGAACTTTGGCATCTATGCTTTAGTGTTTATTTTGTTTGTATGTAAAGTGTGTTTGAATTAACTTTTGCATTCACTTGGATTTGATTCACTTATAATTTGTGTGTGTGCTTGTTTGAACTCACTTTGTGTATGTATGTGTATTTTTGAACTAACTTTAGCATTCACTTTGTATGAAGTGTTTTTAAATTTCACTATCCACTTAAGATTTGATCCTCTTATTGATTGTGTGTACATGTGTGTGTTATGTTTGAACTTTCACGATCACTTTGTGTGAAGAACATGTAAGCTTTGACATTCACATTATGTGTTTGTTTGAACTTTGGCTATTTATCTTTGATCTTTAGCCTTCACTTGGATTTGATTCACTTATTGTTTGTGTGTGTTTGTTTGAACTCACTTTGTGTATGAGTGTAACTTATTTGAACTCACTTTGTGTATGTGTGTATTTTGAACTAACTTTATCATTCACTTTATATGAAGTGTGTTTAAATTTTATGATTCACTTAGAAATTTGATCCTCTTATTATTTGTGTATGTTTTGTTTGAACTTTCACATGCACTCTATGTGGAGTGTGTAAATTTGTGGTATAGGAGCACTCTTAGAGCCTTGATCAAACTTGGTCAAGGATAGTATTTTGTTTTCTTTTGTGGCATTTTTGTAATAAGGCCACTGTGAGGCGATTATTGTCTATTTTTGGTCATTTAGATCCATAAATTGTAAGCATGGGGCTAAGAAATAGTCAAATGTCCTAGAAGTGCTAATTTAAAGGCATTATTGTTAACAACCTTTCAAAATGGGCTAAACATGGTAGTTTGGATGGTTGTACCGTACCATCTAAGTGTGGAGGCATTAAATAGTCTAGAGTTGTACGGATTTAGGGTTGGTGAATGAGTTTTTAGAAGTGAAAGAAATAAAACTTCTAATTTTTCTGCATTTTCAAATGTTTGCTACTATTCTAGGATCTGATACCACTTTGATGCAGAGTAGGGGTAAGGATCATCTATATTCAACCAAAGACAACCAATCTATCATTTTTCAGAACCCTAGTGTACTATCCATAGGACTTTCTTTCACAATTGTCCTCTTTTCCTTGTAGGCTTTCAAAAAGGCAATTTTAGACATAACTAGTGTTCTAGACCTGACCTCCACAAAGTCTAACCATTTTAGAAGTGAAAGCTTCAACATCAACTTAATGTGTTTGTTTGTGCTTTAGCTATTTATGTGTATGTATGTTATGTTTTGACTTTCACATTCACTTTGTGTGTAGAGTGTTTATGTGTTTGTTTGAACTTTGGCTATTTATGTGTGCGTATGTTATGTTTTGACTTTCATATTCACTTTGTGTGTAGAGTGTGTAAGCTTCAATGTTAACTTTATACATGTTTGTTAGAACTTTGGCTATTTATATGTGTGATGTTATGTTTTGACTTTCACATTCACTTTGTGTGAAGAGTGTGTAAGCTTTGACATTAACTTTATATGTTTGTTTGAAATTAAAAGCATCTTTGCTTTAGTGTTTATTTTGCATGTATATAAAGTGTGTTTGAATTAACTTTTGCATTCACTTGGATTTGATTCACTTATCATTTCTATGTGTGCTTGTTTGGACTAACTTTAGCATTCACTTTGTATGAAGTGTTTTTAAATTTCACCATTCACTTAGATTTGATCCTCTTTTTGATTGTGTGTTTGTGTGTGTGTGTATGTGTGTATGTTATGTTTGAACTTTCACATTCACTTTGTGCGAAGAGCATGTAAGCTTTGACATTCAAATTATGTGTTTGTTTGAACTTTAGCATCTTTGGTCTTTAACATTTACTTTGTATGTGTGTAAAGTGTGTGTTTGAACTAACTTTGGCATTCACTTGGATTTGATCCCCTTATCTTTGATCTTTAGTGTTTACTTTGTGTGTTTGAAACTTGTGTGTGTTTGAACTTTGTGTCAAGTGTGTTTGAACTTTGACATCATTGACCTTCAGTGTACTTTGTGTGTTGAATACCAATAGACACTTCATGCACATAAACACAAACACACACATACAACTTTAGCATTCAAGTTGTATGTGTGTGTTTGTGTTTGTGTGCATGAAGTGTCTATTGGTATTCACCTTTTGTGTTCATGAAGTGTGTGTTTGAATTAACTTTTCCACTCAATTTGTATATGTGTGCCTTTGTTTGAACTAACTTTGGCACTTATTTTGTGCATGTGTGTATTTTTTAACTAATTTTAGCATTCACTTTGAATGAAGTGTGTTTAAATTTTACCATTCACTTAGATTTGATTGTCTCATTATTATTTTTTGTGTGTATGTATGTTTCAACTTTCACATTCACTTTGTACAAACAGTTTGTAAATTTTGACATTCACTTTATGTGTTTGTTTGAACTTTGTCATGTTTAATCTTTAGCATTTACTTTGTATTCATGAAAAGTGTCTATTTGAGATAACTTTTTGTGTGTGAAGTGTGTGTTTGAACTAACTTTGTGTCAAGTGTTTGAACTTTGGCATCTTTGACCTTTAGTCTACTACTTTGTGTGTGTAATAAGTGTGTTTGAACTAGGTTTGTTTTAACTTTAGCATTCACTTTGTGTGTGTGTGTGTGTGTGTGTGTGTGTGTGTGTGTGTGTGTGTGTGTGTGTGTGTGTGTGTGTGTGTGTGTGTGTGTGTGTGCATGCTTTGACATTTACTTTATGTGTTTGTTTAAACTTTGAAATGTTTGAGCTTTAGAATTTATTTTGTATGCATGAAAAGTGTCTATTTAAGATAACTTCATGTGTGTGAAGTGTGTGTTTGAACTAACTTTGTGTCAAGTGTTTGAACTTTGGCATCTTTGACCTTTAATGTACTACTTTGTGTGTGTAATAAGTGTGTTTGAACTATCTTTGTTTTAAATTTAGCATTCACTTTGTATGTGTGTGTGTGTGTGTGTGTGTGTGTGTGTGTGCATGCTTTGACATTTACTTTATGTGTTTGTTTAAACTTTGAAATGTTTGAGCTTTAGAATTTACTTTGTATGCGTGAAAAGTATCTATCTGAACTGACTTTCTATGAAATGTGCTTGAACTTTAGCATATTTTGTTTTTACGATTCACTTTGTGTGAAGTGTGTTTGAACTTTTGCATGTTAGCATTTCGATTATGTGTGCATTTGAACTTTGGCATGCTTGAACTTAAGCATTCATACAAAGTGGTTGAACTTTGTGTTAAGTGTGCTTGAAATTTGGAATGGTGAACTTAAGCATTCACTTTGTGTGTGTGCAAGACATGTGTTTGAACTAATTTTGGCATTCCTTTTTTTTTTGCATGAAGTACATGTTTGAACTAACTTTGGCATTCACTTTTTATGCATGTATGTCTTAACTAACTTTGACATTCACTTTTTGTGCATGTATGCCTTAACTAACTTTGGCATTCACTTTGTATGAAGTGTGTTTAGACTAAATGAGTTTGAACTTTCACATTTACTTTGTATAGAGAGTGTTTAAACTTTGGCATTCACTTATGTGTGTTTAAACTTTTACATGTTTGAACTTATGTGTTTAACATTATGTGCATGAAGTGTTTGAGTGAAATAGTTTCTGGCTTCACTTTGTGTGTGTATGTCTAAACTAACTTTAACATTCACTTTTGATGAAGTGCATTAGCATACCTCCTAAATTTTAATGTCTTACACCTTCATTGTTGCCCTTGCTCCCTATTTGGCTCACTATTAATATCTAATCTAAGACTTATTTCAATAGGCCTCAATGAGAAATTATGTTTTTGATTAAGTCGGCTGGAAAAGAAGGTCCAGGTGCCTATACAAAACAGCCCTAAGGGCAAAGCAAAATAAGAAGCTAGACAAGGGGCTGCACCCTATACAAACAAGGCCCCAAGGGTAGAGCAAAAATAGAATAGAAATAATAGAGGAACGATAGCCAAGCGACAACCTAAAGTAAGGGATCTAAACAACACCATATCCTAAAGGCAAAAATCTAACTCCCTTGACTCTTTGTCATGAAGTAGCGATGGACTTAGGGAGTTCTTTCTGCTTTCTTTGGATAATAGTCCAAGAAAACTCTAAGTCAAAATCCTTAGAGTTAGGAGAGAGGGGCCCCTCAACTAACACCGCAACCAAAGGGCAGTCACGTGCTGAAGACGGTAACACATATGAAGAATCAGGAACCAACAGAGAAGTAGTCTGATTCACAGCAGAAGGGTCCAATAAGGGAGTTGATGGTCCATCAGAGGCAGCTAAAGTAGGTCGACAAGAACAGCAGCAACAACAGTAGATGTGGTCACCATGGGCATCTTAGTAGGTTAGGAGAGAACATGCTCTTGAGAAGAGTCACTCTCTTGGGAAGGCTTGCCCTCCTAAGAAGAAGAATCATCCGTCAGGGAAGTATAAATAGTCAAATGATTCGAAAGAGCATCCTTCCACCAAGATGCACCCTTGTGATGAGAATGAGGGCATCGAGAGGCTAAGTGACCAATAGAGAAACAATGTTTACACCAAAAAGGGAGACCCTCATAGTCCAACAACTACGTCCATGGCCAGCGAATGATCCCCCCACATCCAACATCTATCCAACACTAAATCTCTCCCCCCAAAGGAATCAAAGTCACTATGAAGAACCCCCTTCTATTGGGGTAAAGTTTGATTTGTCCATCAACAAGAAGTTTCTAGGATTCCATAACCTAGTTGTGCAGGTTAGGGAGAGAGTGCCACAACCCTTTAAATCTGTAGATTACTCTACACCTCATATAATAACCCTTATTTTTAAAGACTCAGGGCCACATACCAGAACAGGAGAGGAACGATTGCAAGGCATAGGCCTAATCCTAGCCTGTGACAAGTGATTTTGAGCACTAGGGTTAAGGACAACTTAAGAAAAAGACCTTAGAGGGCATTTTGAAGCGACCTTAACAATACCAGACCCAAAAAATCCATGTTATGTGTTGTGTTTCATGTCCTTTTTATCATTTATTTTGTGCCTTGGTGTTAATTTTCATTTTTGGGGCCTTGTGTTCCTATTTGTAAGTGCCTTTCTAGGTGATTTTCAAGGTCTATCTTGCAGTTTGCATATTTTTCAAAGTTATTTCATAGCACAATGGGCCTTCAATGTATTATGTTCATGGATTTCTCTCCCCTATGCACAAGTTGTTCATTTGCCCCTATGCTTCCACTTCCTTTATTTGTACTATCCTTTGCATGTAGACTTATTCACCCTACAAGTAGCATTCCTACATCCTACTTCCATACCTCTGTACTCCCAAAGGCCTATGCAATTTGTCTTGTGTACTTCTTCTTTCTCCCTTTGCAACTTGCAAGTTGCCTCCTCGCTCTTAGATCCCACACTTTCACTAGCTTGTATTGTGCACTTATCCTATATGTTTATAAATTGCAATTTTGCACTCTAATCTTTTCCTCTCACCGTTCCTCTCCTTTGTGGATTTTCTTGCTTTTTCAATTTACATATTTGGTAAACTTTGACCCTAATTTTGTAGACTTACAAATTTGAGTTGGGCTTGCCCTCGCATTAGGACTTTGTCATTTGAACAAAGGTCAACACCTACTTATAGGCATGTATAGGAATGACGTTAATGCACTTTCTTAGATGTGACTAGGCTTGGGAGAGTGCTCCATACACGTACAAGTAGAAATTCAAGTGGTTGTTGATGAGAGCAGGATGGGAAACCTAAGAATGTGATACAACAAGCATGGGTGACTTGTAGACTTGTAAGGCACACATTTGACTCTACCCTTGTTTCAAGAATGAATATACGTGAATAGAAGATAAAGGTGGGGTGGGTCATTTGGCTACAAGAGAGTTTCATTGTAAGTTAGGGATGCTCTTCATTTTATTTGTTTTAGGGCATGTTTGTAATATTGTAAGTTTGAGTTTTACTCCATTTTGTAAATGCATCCTTGTGAAAATCAATTACTCTTATTACATTTTCTAATTTGAGTGTTATGATTGATTACTTGTTTATCATAGACAAGTTGGAGTTAGGCATGATGCTAACATTGCAATCACGCCACATGCTATTGTCCCGAATAAAGATAAGAGTAAACAAAGGGTAAATGTTGAGAATGTAAACAAGGGTTCAACAACAAGAATGGTTGAAAAAAGAAGGGCTCCTACCCAAAATCTAGTGATGTAAAAGAAATTTACTCACAAAGAAAAATAAATTTTGGTGCCTATCTACAATGTTGAACTTTCAGAACAAAAGAGCAAGATAAAGTGAAGAAAGAATCTTAGTAAGGAAAATATAGTATAAAGGACAATGGTGGTTATGTAAATAACAAAGCTTATTAGATTATAGGTTAATCCATCATTATTATCATATAAGCATCAAAAAATAGATCACACTCAAACAAAGAAACAAAATTTGATTCTCTTTAACACATGCAATTGGAAATAAAAGTGACCGTATTTAACATCATATCATCACAAACATGCATTTCATAGTAAAATCAGACTCTTCTCTCAACCATGTGTTCACACATGTGCCTTTAATGTTTTACTAGTAAATGAATCATCATTTTACCCTTTGCTATGTTAAACTAATAAATACTAGAAGAATCATATAATAAAAATGTTCTAATTTTTAGATCTTGCATTACCCTTCACCCTATAAACAAGTGTTAAGGGGGTCTAAAGTTTAATGTCATACTTAATCTAATAGCTCCATGAAATGTTTGCAGCTAAATCTTAGAATGATTTGTTCTAAAAACTCTCATAAATTACATAATTTTGTAGTCTAAAATCTTAGGGTACTTCATTTGGGTCAATGCACAAAGATGAGGGACCAAACAGTTGCCACAACTACTTTTTGGTCCCATATAAGCTATAATGTGAGCATATTATAATGAACTAGCATTATGGCTTGGTATTACCTAGCTTAAAACATGAGCATGTTATAACATACTCACATTTTAGGTTTGTTAAAAATCAAAATAAAAACAACAAAAAGTGAAACCTGTGACTCATTTGCAAAAATTGGCCACAAGTTTAACTTTTGCCACCATGAGCACGTTATAAGAGACATAGAAACAATAATTTCAAAGAGAAATTAATGATTTCACCATGCCAGCTCGCCAATCCCGCTCCCAAGGACATCATGCATGAGGTGTAGAGGGTGTTGCAGATGAACAAGGTAGGGTTTGATTGTTTTTTATGAATTTGAAAAGAATTTTTTAATTTTGCAATGTTTTAATTGGATTTTTATCTTCAATTTTCAGCCAATGAGTCACCACAAAACCCTAATCCAGTAGAGGAGGTTCAAAACAACCCCAACCCCCTCAAACTGAGGAGAATCCTCAAAACCCCCACTTTCACATCCTCACCATCAAAGAGACACAAGAAAACTATTTAGGGCGAATTGAAGAAAATAAAAAAATCTTGAAACCCTAATTGAAACATTAAATACTCCAAATGCAAGCACCAATCATAGGAGAGCCCTTGCTAATTCATTAGTGGTCATTGTTTCTCGTATTGAATCGATGACAAACCAAATCACCGAATGGAATGACTATAGAGAGGAGTCGACAATACTATGCTAACAAATTGTCTTACAAACAAGTTATGGGCAAAAAAATTACAAAATCTTAATTATGTTCACATTTTATCAATCCTAAAACTAGCCAAACACTAGAAGAGAAGTGCAAATAGTTCCTAATTCATTGGTGTGTACATGATGGTATATCCCAAAACTTTTGGGATAGATGGTACATGGTCTTTGATGAGTGCCCTTGTAATAACAATGAGGTGCTACAATATTTCTTGAGGAAACTCTAAAGTGAGTTTGTTCTCAACCAAATTCCTAATTACTTTGACATTCTAGAGTTCTAGGATAGAGGTGGTGGCTCTATCCAAGATAGACAGGGGGTGTTACATATATGGTTTCGAGGGTTGTCATTGATGTCAACACTGTCACTAGGTTGTCATGGATGTCAACACTATCATGAAGATGTGATGATGTTCATGGTTGGATGTCATGTCCCATCCAACAAAGAGAGAAGATACAGTTCATGGTTTGATGTCATGACCCATCCAACAAAAGAAGAGAGAAGATATAGTTCATGGTTGGATGTCATGCCCTAATTAGTGCAGAATTGAGTATGAAGTAATATTAATATGGGAATTAGAAGCACTACGAAAATTAGATATGTTGTTGATGTTACTAATGACCTGAAGCATGTATGTTCTAAGTTCCATGATGATTGGATTACCAGAAGAGTGTTTTGTTGTTAATAGTTTGAAGATAGTGTTGTTTCTATGAAGGTGTTCTGTGTATGACAATGGAATGCTCTACTTTCCTCTGCATTTGTAGATATGGCCATGCAGTTCTAGAATTGTGTTCAGGATGTAGTGAAGGTGATTATTCCAAGTTTTCAGATAGAGTACCAGCATGTGTTCTAGCAGAGTAAGCTAGTGTTGAAGGTCTGTTTGAATGCTTTGCATTCCTCTGAAAATGAATGATTGCCCTTGTGGTTTTGAGGACATGTTTATGGATGTGTATTACATGCTTCCTTGTAGTTTCAAGGTTCTTGGTGGTCCACAGCTTAGTTTTTCAACTGATAGCATGTTGCAGTGTGTTCCTGATGATAGATTATTCTCAGAATTCATGATTGAAGTTGTGTGGCACAAATCTTTGAGGTGTGGAGGTAAAGGAGTGTTTGGAGATGCTTAATGAGTCATGTGGACTCATCTAGAAGAGTTTCATGAAGATCTTTCTTGTTTCTAGTACTGCACAAGGTTTTCAAGTTGATGTGGTCGTCTCGCTTCAAGTATTCATATGTTTTACTTAAAGCTATCCTATTTTTAAATGAGCGGAGTGTGCGGATGTAATTCCTTGGTCTTTGAAGTTGTGAAGGATGTTTTGGACCTGGTTAAGCAAGTTTTGGTATCTAAAAGGCACGAGTCTTCTGCTAGCATAACGTATGGTTTTGTTTAAGACCTATCTTCTACATGTTTCATATTGTGTTGTTTGGCCAACTTGTAAATGTATTTTTTATGTTGTATCTGGCTGACAAGAAATGTAATCAAAGTAATATCTTGTATAAATTGTAAATCAAATTGAATGAGGCTAGGTGTGATTGAAAAGTGATTGATAAGGTTTGCAAGGAAGAAAAGGAGTAGAATGACTACATTTTGATGTGCGATTGAAGGAGAAAGAGCAGAAGTTGTAGATGCTATCGTAATTCATCTTGAAGACATATTTGTGATAGTGATCAAGTGTAGAGTGTGCCTAACTAATTCAATCATCAGAAGAAAGTGTGAAGAGGCTGAATTGCAATCATCAAAGGTGTGAGTTTCAATATCAATTTTTAAATAGTAGAAGGATTGTCATACTGTAATATTTTTTGAGTGTTCTCAGATTAGGGAGTAGTTGCTTCCTTAGGTTGTAGCCCTAAACAAAGTCTATAGGGAGTTGAATCTTCCTTGGGAGTGACCCTAAAGAAAAATTTTTAGGGAGTAGTTGCTTCCTTAGGTTGTAGCCCTAAAATAAAGTCAGTAGGGAGTAGTAGCTTCCTTGGGTTGTAGCCCTAAAACAAAGTTGTTATTTGAGCTTCATATATTGTGAGTTAATCCTCACTATAGTTTTTCCCTTCTTGGGTTTTCCACATATATCTGGTGTTATGTGTTGATGTGCATTGTGTTAATCTTTCATGCTTATATTAATATTGTGATGCTTAAGTTTTAATCTGCTCTAGAGAAGTTAAATTTTGTTTAGATACTGATTCATCCCCCTTTCAATATCCCGGTATGTCCAGCAATTGGTATCAGAGCCAATTTCCTCTAAGGGAATCTTAACCACTTGAGGAGGGTCCGAGATCGTACAAAATGGATCCAACAAGATACCTAGGTTTGATGGGACAAATTATGCTTTTTGGAAGCTAAGGATGGAAGCCTATATCAACTCTCTAGGGTGTGGTGTTTTGAAATCTGTCAAGACTGTTTACAAAGTCCCTAGTACTATTCCTACAGATGCTGATGAAATTAAGAAGTATGATAACAATGCCAAGGCAAAGTTTGCTATCATGAGTGGGTTAGTTGATTCAGAAATTTCAAAGGTAATGAGTCGCAGTTCTGCTAAATTTTTTTGGATAAACTTGAAACCATTTATAAAGGAGATAAGAAAGTAAAGGAAGCCAAGATGTAGATCTTCAAGAGCAAATTTGAGAACCTAAAAATGTTAGAGGGTGAAGACATTGTTAGATATATGCTTTAGGTGAGTGAAGTGGTTAATGGCATCATAGGTCTTGGTGGAGAAGTGAAAGAAGATGAGATTGTGAAAAAGGTTCTTAGATCTCTTCCCAGATCTTACAATCATAAGTTATCTACCATTGAGGAGAATGTAAACTTGGATATGTACACTATAGACAAACTATTTGGTTCCCTTACTACCTTTAAAATGAGAGAGTTTGGTAGTGATGCTCCAAAGAAAGAAGCTACTTTCAAAGCCAATCAGTGAAGACAAAGGAAGAAGTTACTAATAAAGATGAAAGCTATGATGAAGTTGAAGCAATTTTTTTGAGAAGACTAAAGAAAGACACTGGGAAATACAAAGGTAAGTTACCCTTCAAATGTTTCAATTGTGCAAAGGTTGGTCACTTTGCTTCTAAATTTCTTTTTAAGGAATTAAGGGGTAGTAACAAGAGAGATAAGTTTAAAAGAAGTATGTATTCCATACAGAGTAGTTATTCTTTAGAAGATGAGGATCATGATGACTCAAATGATGAAACACTCTTCATGGCTTTGAGTGTTGGAAACAAAAATGATGATATTGAAAAATGTGAGAAGACTGATGCCTTGCAAACAAACTATAACAATGAAAGATCAATGGTTGTATGGACTGCCTTTCATACAAAAGAAGAAGCCAAGGATTGGGTAATTGATAGTGGATGCTCAAATCATATGACTGGTGACAAGGAGAAATTTATCAGCCTTGAGAAGTGGGATGGTGGTGTTATCAAGTTTGTTGGTGATGAGTTAGCTTAGATCTGTAGGAAAGGTGCTATAACTATTGATTGGAAGAATAGGACAAAGGACGTCCTCTATGTTAAAGGGATAAAACACAGTCTTCTCAGTGTCAATCAGATGTGCAGCAAGGGGTATAATCTCACCTTTCATGCCAAGGGTTGTGAAATTAGGAAGACAACATCTAGAAAACTAGTTGCAAAAGGTATCAATACATATGGTGATATCTATCATCTGAAGGAGGTAAATTTAAGAACATGTTTGTTGGCTCAATCTAGTGAGTGTTGGTTGTGGCACAAAAGAATGGGACACAACAATTTTGATAATATGGTAAAAATTATTTCTACTCATGTAGTGAGAGACATGCCCAAGATAATCAAGCCTGCAAATGCAGTATGCAAGGAATGTCAAATGGGAAAGTGTAGACACCCAAAATTGACCCTTCACATCATTTGTCAATTTGTCGCATCATTCACCTTGCATATGTCAATTTTATCTAGCACACTTGGGTTAATCATCTATTTTTCTTCTAAATCACCCTCTTTCTATAATTAATTAAATAAATTATATTTATTTAATTAATTCCATTTAATTCCATCTAATTTCATCTATTTTCTTCTATTCTTTTATCTGTAATTAAATAATCTTTAATTATTTAATTATCTCATTATCTCTCTTATAAATAAATAAAATCAATATTTTATTTATTTATCTTTTCATCATCCTTATAAATTAAATAAATTTATTTATTTAATTTATGTTCATTCTTCAATTTTCTAAATTTAGCTTTTCTTCTATCATTTAAACATAAATTAAATGAATTTTTTTATTTAATTTATTTTTTATCTTATCATTTCCCTCTGTTATCACATTCTTCTATGTGTATAAGATAGGTCTTATCCTAAATCAAATACAAAAATGATTTAATTGGTTCTAAAATCAATCATGCACACCATCCAATCCTTAAAATAGAGAAGCATCATATTTTAAGAAAGACAATCTTAGTACTACCAACAAACCAACTATAATCATCTAATAAAAGCTTTTCCTATGGACACATGTCTTATACACATTCATCTAAGCTTCTTGTTTAATCTCAACCATTCACATAGCCACCTAATCTCCATCATTGATCGATCATAGTAGAGAGCTATATATACACCCTCTCACCTCATTTCATTAATAATCTCACATAATCTTGAAAACATCCAAATTATCATCTCATGCATATTAAATCCATTGACCATCCATTGAGCACTTTGAGCATATCATCCATCATCATTTGTAGCTATGACAACTATGGTTGTTCATTGTTGAGAAGCAATCCACAATTCCAACCAAGGAATCAAGCAATCTAGGTGACATTGCTCTTTGATTTGCATTCATTTTGTGTCATTTAGATGGATTCTTTGAAGGTGGTAGGATTAGGTTTTGATTTGCAATGCTTGATCTTATAAACCTAATTTTTCCTTCTTGCACATTCTGGCATGCTTGGTGGGACCCACGTCATTGATTAATCTTTTCTTTGAGAAGTTGTTTTTGAAGTCTAGGTATGGATCACCCATGTGATCGGCAACAAATCACATTTGATCTGTAGAAAATCACATTTGGTCTACAGAAAGTAGCATTTGGTCCATATAAACTTGCATTTGGTCTGTAGAAGCTCACATTTGGTCCATAGAAACTTGCCTTTGGTCTGCATCTCATTGCCTTTGGTTGATTAGGGTTTTTATTAGGTTTTAGACACCTGACCGCCTTTGGTGAACAATCAATCGCATCTGCATGATCCTCGGTCACCTTTGCATCACATATACTAGCCTTTGAATGGCAGGCAGTCTCATCTGGTAATATCTGAATAGCATTTGATTTGCAGGAAATCACCTTTGATCTCTGTTCATTCGCATTTGATTTAGGCATTTGCAATTTGATTTTTATTTGGCATCTAACATCCATTTGTGTAGCTTCTTATCATCTGTCAAAGAAAGGAGGATCTAAAACTACTGACAAATCTGTTGTAGGATCGATTGGTCAAAGACTCATCATATTTTTCACTAATTTAGGAACATTTGGTTTTGGTGCTTAAAATGAACCTTGTTTGCTCTGTGTTTGTTTTATCTTTTTTGGTTGCTTGTTGTGCATGTTTGTAACCCCAAGCTAATAACAAAAGTATCCTCTCCCCTTGCCTATCAAATGGATCTTGGGTGCAAGAGAACTTGTTATTATCTTTAGAGTGGGCCTATTCTTGAGACACATCTGCAAGGAGAACTCATTTGTGACCCCAAGTAGTACTTTCATTTAGTCCACTATACAAAATAGGATAAGGCAAAAGCCAAGTCCAAACCGGTATAAGCACTTATCGTACAATGCTAGTTTGAAAGGAGGTGTACCTAGCATATTTGAAACTCCTAGTAGAGCTAGTTAAAGCTTTAAGTGGATTGTTGGACGCTCGTAAGGTGTTGGTCCCCCGAATATTCACTAGAAACCATTTGTTTAGTGGCCAAAATCCTTTTATTTGCTAGCGCAGGAGGTCAGACCTCTGAAGCCATCCTACGTTCTCACAGTTCAAAGTTGACATAACAAATTCCTTGAGATCTTTGGGTCTTTTAGAATTCAAAGTTTGGTGCACCCGAGAAGTGTGTGCCGTGTAAGGGGGAGCCAGTACCACCAAACTTCTAAGCTATTTGCTCTGAATAAGTGCAGCTCAAATTTACCTACAATGGGAATCCATCAAATATTGTCCTTTCTAGCCTAGGTTGTACAAGTTTGTGAGTGTCTTGTATGTCAGTGTATTTTCAGCTAACTATTTTCTTGTCAAAAAACTGCCAAACACCATTCACTGTCACAAAAAATTGCCTTTGAACAACAACCAGTCGCCTTTGAACCACAATCAGTTACTTTTGATCAATAAGAAATCACCTTTGGTTGACTTGATTTACCTTTGAATATCTTACAGTTGTCTCTGAGCTATCCAAAATCACCTTTAAATTATAGACAATCACCTTTGATCAACAACAAATTACCTTTAGCTTATCCTCAGTCATTTTTGAGCTATTGCCAATCGCCTTTGTTGCACTCAGCCTCACCTCTAGTTACTGATAGACTATCTTCATTTTATCATGTTCAAAATCGCATTTGCTAGCCAAATCCTGAACATCCTCATCCAAATCTTAGTCAAACACTTGTCAATAGGGTTCTAATCTGTCAAACATGCCAACATTAGAAGACCTAGCACCCCAATTCCATGACCTTCTCTAAAAGCTTTACCAAGCACCACAACCCCTAGACCAATGATTCATTCAACAACTAGAAGACCTCATCCAATGACTTCAATTTCAAACAAGTCAGTCACCTCAAATATAGCACCTCATAGCCCAAGCCCAACACTTCATATCCACTTGTAAAACCCAACAAGCACATAATCCTCCATCTATCCACTATCAATCAATGCCACCTCAACCTTACATGTCATATCCATCTACGTTATACCAATCTAATCCATCCACATATCAAATCAACTCCACATCATCTCATCCCACTTCATACCAATCTAATCCATTCACCTATCATGACAATTCTGCATCAACCTATCCCACATCAATCTATTAACCTCCACCCCAACATTATCCAAATCCTCATTCCAACATTCTAACACATCACCAAGACCATCAAGCACCGTTGATAGACCTAAGTCCACCTTTGCAACAAGAAGAACATGCGAGCTCAAATTATCCTATGGAAGACCTAATATCCTTTGATGAAGGAGATACCAATCTAGATCACACATCCTATGAGTATCCTCCATCACCATCTAACCAAATTCCAATCCATGAGCCTACTAGTCCTATACCAACACTACCATGCGATCTTACTCCTCCATTGATCCACCAACCTTCTAATCCATCGAGCCCTTCATTACCTTCATCACCATGTTCTCCCAATCCTCCACCAAAAGATCCCTTGGAGATAACAATACAACAATTGGTCCAAGCAAATTTGATTGAGTTGCCACTAGTAGAACCCTTTGAAGGAATCTACATTAAACCACATTGGTATAATGAAAACCATTATTGTGCATACCATAGGTTTAGGGTCCATACGACACTCAATTGTACCCAACTTAAGAGATTGATCAAAGACGTCATAAATTATTGTAAGATTAATCCTAATCCTAATCCATCCAATCCCATTATCTCTCCATCCAATCCTAATCCTAATCCATCCAATCCCATTATCCCTCCATCCAATCTTAATCCTAATCAATCCAATCCCATTATTCCTCCATCCAATCCAAATCCTAATATGTCCAATCAAACTCCTTATCCTAAGCCTACAACACCATCCACCATCATTATCCACCCATTATATTGTTCATCTACCCATACACTTGCAAAGGATGTGATCCAATGGCTACTCGCATGGAATAGATCATCTCCATATCAAAGTCCCATTCATGATCCTATCAAAGAACTTCCAAATGCCATGTCTAGTCCTTCAAATCCGTCATGTAGTCCACAACCCATCAATCCTATTGAAAAGGATTCAACCATGAATCCAAGTCAAGATCCATCATCCCCTCATGTTGTTGACCCTCAAGCGCATGTCAAGCCTATCCAAGATCCTTCCACTTCCATTCAAGCAACTCAAGAGGTATGTCAAGAGCATAATCCTAAGCATGTGGAAACATTGAGCCCTAGTTCTAATCAAGATCAAATCCCTTCCATTCTACCCATTCATAACACATATTTTCTATGATCAAGATAATATCCATGATGAAGAAGCTATTCAGGAGCAACTTGATCATATGCCTATCCATGAGAAAGAAATCCAAATCCAACCTATCCATAACATATATCTTTTCCATCATCAAGATATTATTCATGATGAAGAAGTTATCCATCTTGATCCTATCCATGAGAAAGGTATCCAAATTGCTCCAATTCATCCTCCATCTAGTACCCTCCATAATCTACTAACATCTTCTTGTCATGATGAGACATGTGCCTTTCAACCAAACATAGAAGATCAAACAAATATCTTGGATCTAAATGAACATAATCAAGATCCTAATGGTCCTTCCACATCCACCATCAACCATGTTGCAAATCCATCATATCCACCTGGTCTATCCACTTTCATCCATGAAAGTTCTTCCCTAGGGGAACAACAACCTTTGTCCTCCACCTCACCTTCTCCACCCAGTAATAAACTCAAGTCTAGTTCCCAAACAACACCAAGTCCCATTATCCACCACTTAGGCCTTCATGAACAAGGTATTTTGGATCCAATCCATGTCAAAATCCCCCCACACTCATATGGCCTTGGATATACACCCCAAGGTAAACAATCTAAAGATGTTGATAATTCCTTCATGAGCCCTAAGTCCACTTTCCATCACAAATCCTCTCATCCACTTCAAACATATGTTGCAATTCCACCTCCATTATCCTACAAATATCAAAAGAATGTGACCATACACCTTCCACCATCCAATTTACCTCCACTTCTTCCAACTCCTAACATCTCTCCATCCAATTTACCTCCATTGCTTCCAACACCTAATTATCCTATCATCCATAAATACTCTAAATGTCCTAATCATGACCAACAAATGTACATATCATCTAAACATAAAGCTTTTACTCATTTCACCAACCCTGCTTCCATCAAACCCATGGGATTCAAAAATAAAAGTTTGGATGCCTCTACCTATAAAGTCAAAAATCCGACCAAAAATCATAAAAATCCTCATGCCTTAGGGCACAAATGTAAAAAGTCAAAACAAAATCAGTCTAGAAAGCTATATAAGCCCATACCTCCACAAGAAAAGTCCAAAAGGAAAATGGTTTGTGTTCTTAAGCAAAAAGAAAGAAAGTAAAATGAAGTATCCACATCTCAAAAATCCCAACCATCCACTTCCATCCCAAATTGCCATTCCATCCAAAAGTTCCAAAAATCCCTCAAGCAAGACAAAAATCATACTAAGTTTATGTGGGTTCCTAAATCACTAAGTCATCCATCCCCTAAGCAAACATCTCCATTGCTTCCTACACCACCCTCTCATCAAAAGCTTCAATGTTTATCACAGTGTGTGCAACCGTTGGTCATGCTTCCCTTTCATTCCACCACACCTCCGCATACCAATCCAATCCGTTCATATATTATGTCAATCCTACATATCGTCCCCTTCTATTCCTATGGTCCATGCTTTTGCATAAGCTTTTTATCCATGCATTTTCCCTATCTTTCCTTCAATAATCCACATCATAATCTACTAGCCTACCCTACCATAAACCTTATAGTCCACTATCCCCCATCCATCCTTGCATGAATCTTGCATAATCCACTATCTATCTAATCCATCTCCCTTTCATGAAATCTCCTACCAACATCTATAAGCATAATGACATTTGACATGGTCCACATGTGATGACATTCATCTCTAGTGGGACTATCATCTTTCATGGAACTAGATGCTTGACTCCCTCCTATCCATATCTCCCTATCCTATTCAAAGATAAAACAAAAGTCAAAAAAAAAAAAATCAAAATAGTAAAGAGAAATCCCTTCGTCCAATGGTGAAAACCACCCTTAGAGGCACCTTGGATAAGTACCATGATGAAAACCTAGCAAACACCTGTGTTATGTGTAGGTTGATCTTCTATGTCACTTACACTTGGGGGCACATTTTCTCATCCATCTTATCATTTCCAACCTATCATTTTCTATCTAATCATGTCCTATCCTATCATATCCTATTCTACCATCCTTAGCCATTACACACATATACCTACCCTATTGAATACATCCATCCTTCCTTCCTCCTTTTGATCTTAATAAAGATATAGGGGCAAAATATTGAAATATGCTTTGGATACCTCTTAATATACCTCACCCTTTCCAAAAAATCCTATCATTATCCACCTATCATAAGCCTTGTCATGTAAAATCCATCATGTCATCCTTTCATCATAAGCCTTGTCATGTAAAATCCATCATGTCATCCTTTCGTCATAAGCTTTGTCATGTCAAATCCTAAGTATTACACTAAGAATGGGGCATGTTATTCCTATGTGATATAATCTTTGGAAATCACAGCCTAGCTTCATTATGATGCATACATCCATCCATCCACTATAGCTTATCCTTGTATCTATCCATTTATCATGAGCTTTCCCTTCTATGGCCTATCCTCTTATCCATTCATTTATCATGAGTCTTCCATCCCATCCCTCTATCATGAGCCTTCCATCCCATCTACTATCACCCATCTTTTTATCCATTCACCCAATCCCATTCATTCCCTTGCATCAAGAATTGGTTTTTTCCCCTTGTCATTGGTATTTAGCACAAAGGCTACCCAAATTGTAAATCCATTGGCATTTTCCAAAAACATTCCAAAAAAAAAAAAAATCCAACAAAAAAAAAAAAAAAACATTCTAAAAATCCCCCAAAAAAATCAAACATTTCAAAAAGACAAAAAAATTACACATCCAACAAAGATCCAAGCAATAAAATCAAATCAATCCAATTCAATCAAACAAAACCACATCAATCAAATCATTCCAATCAAATCACTTCTTCAAAATCAATCACATCATCAATTATTCCATCACTTCATCCAAATCAATCAAATTAATCCAAAATTCTGAGTGATGATCCAAATGCAAGTCATCCTTAATCCATACCAATCAAGTTAATCAATCTTGTAAAATTATCCAATCACATCCTTGGTCTTGATCATAATCTTGTCATAAACCAAATCAATCATCATCATCATCAATGGGATATATCATTCCAACATCCTTGTTTTGATCTAGGGATATACCGTTTCCCGCAATGACAACACTATCACTATTATCACTATCATCATCAATCGATCGATCAATCATTGGTTTACAACTTAACAGGGGTAATACCTTGCTTGTTTTACTATCATTTGTGCATTCTTGATTTCTTGCTTGTGCATGTTATCATTTTATCTTGCATTTGTATCACATCTCATCAACCTCTCACATCACTTATCCAATCAATCCGTATCATTCCATCAGCAACATCATATATCATCAAACATCCAATCAATCCAATCCATATCATCCTGTCAATAATATCATATATCATCAAACATCTAATTAATCCCAATCAATCCATAACCTGATCAATCCATCCACCTTTTATCATCTCTATCAATAAAACACAAATCATAACTACATTTCATCTCTATCGTTAAATGCCTTGATCCTATGGATACAGGGTATGTGAGTAATCTGGGATACGAAGGAGGTACTCAGATTCAGGCATGGGTGATAGACCTCTTCCATCTTTCATCCTTCTTCTAATCTTCACCAATCATCTTCATTCTTCCATCCCACATTTCTTCCATCATTTATCTTCCACATCATCAATAAATACCTAGAACTACATATTATCATGTCTCATCATCCTCGTACCATGCTTTGATCTCATGGATACAGGGTATGTAGGCAGTCTATAATATGAAGAAAGTATCCAATACGGAAGCACTGACAATTCTTTCTTCTGCTTCCATTTCATCTCGTCTATCTTCTGTCTTCTTCCCTTTGACTAACTCAAGCAAAATCAAACCATGCAAGTCGTGATAGCTCAAGAACTTATCAAATCGAGGGTAAATAAAGACATCTATTAGCATGCCTTTAGCCAACATTTGCTATATCTGGTCTAGTCTAGGGTCATTTGAGTGGTATTTTTGGGAAAATATTGAAAATATAATTTTTGGTATTTTCTACATCTTAGTAAATTGCATTTTCGGAGGCCTTCGGAGAGGAATTAGGGCTCAAAACTTCGTCTCGAACTAGATAATTAGTTTATCTTTCCAACGAGTCTAAGACATTTAATTTCTAATAAAATAGCTAGGAGTTATGACCTTGCCAAGGGGAAGATCAAACATTCCCTAATTTTTTAAGTTTTTTTGAATTTTTGTAATTAGTTTCACCTTTCAGTAGCTCTTTTTGTATTCCAAGGGTAATGTGACCCTTCATATGATATGTAAGCCATATATTTCAAAAGGAAATGAATAAAAAATAGTTTTTCGGAGGCAATTCACAACTCTCAGCGAGTTTGCCTATTTGCAAAAACTCAAGTCTTCTTTGTTTATTTTATTGCATTACAATACCACATGCTCAACGCTAGGTATTGTCCAGATCAGTGGTATCAGAGTAGTTCACTCCTATATGTCACACCACACATG
The DNA here is from genome assembly GCA_027924645.1 of Cunninghamia lanceolata. Classification (NCBI taxonomy): domain Eukaryota; kingdom Viridiplantae; phylum Streptophyta; class Pinopsida; order Cupressales; family Cupressaceae; genus Cunninghamia; species Cunninghamia lanceolata. Next base: position 1,387,413 of record BSBN01000828.1, read on the forward strand.
GTCAGGTTATCAGAAGTTGGGGTTGAAGACACATGACCCATCAGATTATCTTCCTTTGAGGCGCACTTAATAAAAAAAATGTTAGAACAAGGGGAACATTCAGACCCTTTTAAGGCGATGGTGGAAGAAGCTTTAGAAAAACAACGTGAGGAGATGATGAATTAGTTTTCTTATCTACTTCAAAGAAATCAACAACCCAACATGGGTGGAGTACAGTTCGGTGGTCACACTCCTTTCAAAGTGCAGGTAAATTTTGATATTCCAAATTTTGAAGGCAAAATAAATGCAGATGCTATTGATGATTGGCTGTCAAAATTAGAAAGATATTTTTCTATGAATTAATTTTCTAATGGTGAAAAAATAGCATTCGCTCTCCTCAAAGCTAAGCATCATGTATAACAATCATGGGAAAATAGAATGTTGTATAGAGAAAACCCTGATATAGAATTTGATGAAGCAACTCAAGGCGAACCCTCCTGGGGAGAGTTTCTGGAACATATCAAGGGAGAATATTATCCTAAAAATTCACTTGAGGATAAATATATGGAATGGTAGACACTTCGCCAAAAGAAGGATCAATTTGTTCAGGATTACACTAATGTGTTCCATGCCCTTTTAGCAAAGCTTGGCATCATGGATATAGAAAAACATCGAATTCTAAAGTACCGCAACAGACTTCATCACTATATCCAAATAGAGATGGATTTTCTCAATATTGAGACCTTGGGGACTGCCTACAAATATGCAGTAAAGATTGAGGAGAAATTCAAACAAAAGGGGAAAAAAGAATATTTTTCAAATAATAAATCCAAGAATGAAAGTGGCAGCAAATTCATGGGAAAATAGCTAGCCAAGGATTCTATTTCACAAGCATCATCAACAACAAACAAGAGTGGAAAGAAGATGTGGTGTGAATTCCATAGAAGCCCAAGACATAACACAAAGGACTATCGAGCCCCAAGACATTGATGATAGGGTTGCAAGAAAAAGAAGCTGAACCTGAACCTAAACCATTACCTATGGACTCTTTTGAGCAAAGGAGTGATGACCAAGTAATTGAAGCTGACCCCTATGCCATAGTCGCTACTACCAGGATTTTGCCTCTAGAAGATGAGGAACATTTATTCCACTCACAAATGTGGGTAAATGGCAAGGCACTCCATTTCATTGTTGATAGTGAAAGTCAAAAGAATCTGATCTCTGCTGAGACTATTAAAAGGCTGAACTTGCAGACCACACCTCATCCACACCCATATCATGTGGGATGGGTAAGCAATCAAAGCTAAGATATTCAAGTAAATAAGCAATGTCGCTTACCTTATTCTATCAAACCATTCAAAGATGAAGTCATATGTGATGTGGCACCATTGGATGTGTGTGATGTATTGTTGGGGCACGCATGTATGTACAAGCGTCATGGTGTATATGAATCCAAACCTCACAATGTCACTATCAAACTAGAAGGAAAAAAAGTATCGAATACCTGAGGTAAGTCCTGCACAACCAGCATCTTTGATTACTACAAAATAATGTAAGCATTTAATTGTTCATACAAGAAAATGTGTTCTGTTAATGGTTTGAAATGAGAGAAAGAGGTCATTTGTAGCCAATACCCATGGCAAAATGGCCACTACTTCCACTCAACAAAAATAGATGGATAAAATGTTGGCAAGAGACACTTCTATGATTCATAAGTGTTGTCATTGATGGCAAAAAAGTATATCCCACACATCCGCAGTGCATAAATTACTCATACCAGAAGTTAGATTGAAGATAGGTTGATCCGGTAGTCAAGAACAGAGCATTTGTTAGGGTCTGACAGACTGGGTCTGGAACTCTCTGATGGTGAAACCTAGCATGTTGCAAATTTGGGTGAGTAGTAAGGAGTATCTAAACTATTGTATTCCAAAGATTTAGCCTCCGGTGACTAAGCATATAAAAGATATGAGCATCTAAGTATCAGACTTTTGTTAGACAATGCAGAAAGAGGAAGAATTGGTCAATAGGGTATCAGATCTCAATCCAGATGTGCAGAAGGTGTTGATCAAGTAACTTGAGGTGTTATATGATTTTGGCCAACTTAGGTAATGATTTCTATGCCTAAGTTTTTGGTGCGCATCATCTATCAAGTATGAATTCAGCAGACCGAATAATATCTTGCAAATATCCTAAGTGTTCTTGTTGCCGACTAGAAAGTTGTTTGGAATCCTTGATGCAGATATATATATACTTGATGGATTCAAGCTTGTAAAGGTGTGGAAGTGATAATAGTATGGATTAAGTGCAAAGAAAAGAAGAGAGAAGTGCGAAGGCAGTAACCCAAGCCCAGAATGTGACAAGAGAGTGATACTAAGTAGAGGAAGAATGAAATGTGCTAGATCGGTATACTGAGCCTAACTGGAACTAAATTCTTGCATATGTGGATGTTGTTCATCAGTTCAAACACATTATTATCATTTGTAAGTCTCTAGTAGGTAGTGAGCCCTAACTGGCAAGTGCCATTTTGTACTTCTTTATTCTTTTAACAGAGAATACAATCTTGGGTTAATCACCCCATGGTTTTTCCCTTAATAGGGTTTCCATGTAAAAATCCTTGTGTTATGTGTGTTAATTTCATTTCAATTCTTATCATTGCTTATTCTTGTTGATAACTGAGAGGGGGGGTGAATCAATTATCTTAATTAATTTAACTTTCTGTTCTTCTTTAATAAATAGTGCAGCATCAAAACAAGTAAGCATCCATAACCATGAAAGTAGAAACAAAATCAATACACATAACACAATGATTTTGACGTGGAAAACCCTGTTAAGGGAAAAACCACGGGGTGACTAACCCAAGATTGTACTCTCTATTAAAAGAATAGAAATACAAAATGGTACTTGCCAATTAGGGCTCACTGCCCGAGCACACTGCTCACAAGAGGCTCACTGCCTACAATAGTTTATATAAGGAAACTAGGTACTTGAACTAATGAGAAGCATCCACCCATGCTTAGGTTTAGTTCTGGTTAAGGTCAATATACCGATCTACTGCTCTTCTTCACACTCTTCCACAGTGTTCTCTGCTCTTCTTTGCACTCTTCCATATACCACACACACCTTCATACCGAAATCAATCGGGTATATATACCTGCACAAAGGATTTCAACAACTTTCTAGTCGGCATCTGAAATACTCAGTATTTTCTCAAACTCTAGTCTGTCAGCTGAATCCTTTCTTACCAAGTGATGTGTATCAAGGAAATGCTTGTAGAAGTCATCAATCATGTCGGCTAATCAATAATGATACCTCAGGAAGCTTGATCACCATCAATATCTCATCCGGATCAAGGTCTGATGCTCTGTCGGTTAGTTCTTCCTCAGTCTACTCTACCAAATAGGAACCCAATACTTAGGTGCTCATATCTCTTCACTCTTTCTTCCTCGGAGGCTCAATCCCTAGAATCTATCAGTCAAGGTACTCCTCTTGACTTACCCAAGTCCGCACTTTACTGAGATACTTCCTCTAAAAGATTCAGACTTGATTGTCAGACCTTGCTGCATGCTCTGTTCTTGGTCATTGGACCAAAATACTCTTCAATTTGAATTTTAGTATAGACACACCATGTCCTGCGGATGTGTGGGATAGACTTTGTTGCCATCAGTGACAACACTCATGAAGCCACAACGTGTCTCTTGCCAACAATCTCCCCCTTTGGCATTGATGGCAACACTTAGTGAAAAATGACTAAGTGTTATACTAGACTCCCCCTTGGCTGATGCTCTGTTCTAATGTACATTTTACCAGAGCTCCCCCTTAGGTAGATTCCACATTTTTCACTGCTACTCACTCCCCCTTTGACATCAATGGCAAAGGGTAGAATCCACACACCAAAACTCCCAAAAACCCAACTATACTTAGCCGCATAAGTATATATACATGTTATACTTACATATATTGTAGTATATCTGCAAAAGTTGTCTTCAACTAGACAAGTTTTGTTGCCTAACTCTGCTTCATCCTGTCCAAAATTGAGATGTGACCACTCAACAAGAATGCAAAAGCTTCTGCCCTTTTTAGATCTGTCAGATCATTGGTCCAGGCTGTGTTCTAAGCATCAGTTAGGGCCTCATGCATGGCCTCTAACTTAGGGATAATAATCCCTCTTAGTTCACTTAGCCTGCTTATCCTATTTTTCTTCTCCTTTTCAAGCTTCTTTATTTCATTTATAGCTACAAGAGTCTAGCACTCTTGATTCATTATGGAAGAGGAGAGAGGATCAAAACTTTGAGATATACTTGAAAGTTTTCCCTCTTGTTCTTGCACTTTCATCTCAATATCCATTGTCACTTTTGACCAGGATAGACAAAATTTATATATATCTCCGCCATCTTTGAGAGAATTTTCTAGGATTTTTATTCCAATATTTAGATTTCTCCTATCATTTGCTATGTACCCCTGTACTTCAGAGAATCGTTTACCCAAAAATTCTTTCCAAACTTTTTCTTCTGCTGCTTTCTCTAAAGAGTCAAAATGTGTATTAACAGAGTTAATAAGAGACTTTAGATTACCGGATGTGGAGGCCAAAGAATCCTTTTGGAAGGTTGGAATGATTTTCTCTAGCACACCAGATGCAATCTCTATTAGCTCACAATCTTCCATGTGAGACTTCAGAAGCTTTTCTTTTGCTTTGGCTTGAGCAAAAGATGCTACCTTCATTGTCTGGACCGGAGAGAGAGTCAAAATTGAATGGCCATTGAAGTAGCTCTGGTTCATCCAATTCCATCATTTCTTTTGTCAAGAAGTCTTTGACTGCTTCTGCAGTATCTCTTGCTGGAGATAGAGTTTTCTTTCCTTCTACAGCCTCAGCACTGTCACTTGAGGTCTTCTCAGTTTGACCTTCTTCTCTTCCCTTTACTTCTTCTCCTTGATTGATGCTCTCTTCTTTTCTTTCAATTCCAATGTCTGCAGGGGGATCTGAAAGATAGGTGTCTGCTTCTCCATGAACTTCCTCTTCCAGAACAGAGGAATCTAAGTCCTTGGCTTTCTCTTCATTTGTCTCCTTTGCCTCTTCTGCCACTGTCTCAGTAGATTCTTCTTTGTCATCCATGGCAGAGGGTTCATCACCTAAGTCCTCTATGACAGGAATGCTGAATCTTTTATAGGCATTCCTGAGGATCTCTTCAGTCTCTTTAGCCACCTGATTAGTCTCTCCGAGCATAATCTTATTCATTCTGGCTTTGATCCAGAACTTGTCCTTGTAATCTTTGAAGATCATGTTTATTTGCTTTGGAGTGATGGAGGGATAAAGTTGGATAGCAATATGCTCCTGGATTTCTAGGTCTTTTGCCATGGCATTGTTCTTTCTTAAGTCAAGTTCCTTCTCCAAGCTTTTGGGAATCAGGGATATGATTTCAATGAATTCCTTGTTATAAATGTTAAGGTACCTAACTATAGCATCTTGCAGGATCTTCTGGTCAGCTTCATTGTATTCATCATAGAACTCGGTCATTGGTTTCAGGTTCCTATCCACAGTGACTGATTTGATGATATCATCAATGCGGAGAGTAGACTTTTCAACATATTCCTCTGCCTTCTCTTCTTTGTCTTGACCGGTAGAGGGTTCACTAGATGTTTTCTTCTTCTTCTTCATTTTCTTGACTTCCTCATCAGTTTCAGTTTTTGCATCATCCTTCTGACTGATGTAAGACCTTGTGGCCTTTGTCTTAGTTCTCTTCTCTCCCTTTCCAAATGTCCTGACTTCTAGTTTTGATGCCTTTTGGCTCTTAGAGGTGGCAGGTGCAGAGCTCTTGGAGGATCTAGTCCAGGAGGGGGCTTGCACTGGAGCACTTTCTTTTTTAGTTTCTTGCCTTTCTTTCTCTACCCTTTCCATCTTTTCTGTGTTTGCATCAAGTGCCTCCTTTGAAATTCCATGCCTCTTGGCAAATTCTTCTACTTCCCTCCTCACTTTTCTCTTGATCTCAGGCTGTCTTAGTTCAACATGAACTTTTACACTCAGCTCTTGGTAGGTTCCAAACCTTTCTGCCTTAGGATCCTTGGGCTGACTTAGCATGTGTTGAACATGTAGTTCTACAATTTTCTCATCTACTTCATACTCCATTGGCATGATCCAGACTGTCCTTGGCTCCATTGCCTCCATTTGGCATTGATCAGTGTCTACCATGAAGTACACTATATCATTGTACTTCTCAACCAATGATTGGGGAATTCTTTCTCTGGTTTGCATCATATTTTGAAAATTCTTGAAGTAGCCCTAGAATGATGTATTTTGTACCTTGGCATCACCAAGCCCATGCAAATAATCTCTAATTTGTATAGCTACTAGTTTGTCATTCTGCCATATCCAACCACCGGATCTGGGTAGCTCATTCATAAAGTAAAAGAATAGACACAATATCAGACCACCATATTTGAATGAGTTTTTCTTGTCCTTCTTGATCCTTTGTAAGTTTTCTAACAGTTGGCTCAAAAGAAGTTCGTAGAGATCATAGTCAACATTTTTCCTTAGCATTTCATAAGCAGTATACATAGCTATTCCAGATATTGAATTCTCTTTGCTGGAGTGATATATCTTATAGCCAATCATCATAGATGCAAACTTGATATCCGGATCAGTGATATCTTCTAGAGTCATTGCTCTTTTGTCAAATTTTGATCCGGTTACCTCACTCACTGTCTGATTCTTGACAGATTTGAGAGCAAGTATCCCACAGGATGAGTGCAATCTGGTAACTACCCTAATGGCATCCTTGGTTATCTTGAATGGCCTCATCAACCATTTAAAGTTATCATGCATTCTACTTAGAACATACCGGACCCATTCGTCTTCTGCAAAATAGGGGAAATGGATGCAATGTCCATACTGCTTGTCCTGGATAGCCTTGTATTGCAGTTTGAGTTCAAAAGCATCATCTATTAACTGATTGTGATAGATATCCATTAACTTGGATTCCCCAAATTCCTCAATGTTTGCATGAATATATGCCCTAACATCTTTTACATGCAAAACCCCATGCGGAATGCTTGAAAATGTGCCTAGGGGATCAACTTCTAGGGATTTATAGGGATGTTTCTTAAATTTAGGGCGTGGCCTATTAGTAATCTTCACAACATTCAGAGTAGCCATCTTTTAAAGATTCAGAGAGAGGTTTCAAGATTAGAAAATACCTCTTACGCTTCTAGGGTTCACGATATGAGTCAGATCAAGTTGCTTGGATAAATCAACTTCTGCGGTTTGATCTTTGAGATAACATGTTGCAGAGCTCCTTCTCTCTTTTATTTGAATGAAAATGTGCAAATGATGAGCCAAAGAACCCTTTTATTTATGTGTAAACCCTAATTCCATTTTGTAATAAATGCACAACCTAAGTTATTCTGGTTGCCTTGTTTTCCTTGATCTGAGAGATCTTTTTGGATTACTGGGATGCACTTAAAGTTATTCTCGATGAACATTAGCTATCTACCTATCTTTCTCCAATCATTCCACTTATCCACAGATCAAGATACTTCAAATTTGAATCATACAGGATCTAACTGTGAGAATCCTGTTCTTCTCGGATGACTGTTAAACCAGATTAATCCTGGAAGATTAACCTCTTCTAAACTTCTTACGGATCTTCCATATCTTTACCAAGGCTTATTTAGATGTTTCTCTGGGAACCCTTTAATCCGTAACTTTTCATGTGCCAATTTTAGGCACCAATTTACTAGCTGGGGGAATTTATTTTCCTTTTTGACTCCCCCTGAGCCAGAGCTCATCTTTCTAGTTTCTGAAAGGAATATCACCACCAGATTCTAGTGTGGATCCATCCCCAACATTTTTTGTACTTCTCTTTACCCAAATCTTGTTCATCTCCCTTTGAACTTCATCCACATTCACTTTTCCTTTTCCTTTGTTTTGATTTTGATTTTGGTGCATCGAACCTCTTTTATCCTAATTCTTACTTCTGTAGAATTTGGCAACATGAACGGATCTATTGCAATTGTAGCAAACAACATTTCTTTACAGATTTGACTAGTATCCTCTTGATCTACATTGATTAGCTATATGTCCCATTCTATTGCATGCAAAGCATCTACCATTGAATGAATTGTTCATTTGCATATTTCTACACTCATGAGATTTCTGACCATACCTTTTGCAATTGAAACACTGTCCGAAGAAGGATGAATTAGTCTGATTCATTCTTTTTCTACACTGATTTGCTTTATGACCAAAGTTATTGAAAGGTGTATATCTTTGAGCATTTGGTTGCCTTACCGAAGGTCTTCTAGGCCTATTTCTTGGATTTCTTGATTCAAAATTCTTCTGACTGGATCTGAATATTTCCCCTTTCTCATATCCCAATCCTTGCTTGTCATCTACCCTCTTTTGGCTTTCAAGAAGAACTTCAAGTTGAGCGGAGCTTATCTTGAATTTCTCTTTGTATTCGTTTGTTGTTTGAAGATCCCTTTTAAGAGTGTCTATCTGATTCTCAAGTTGTTCTTCATTGTCTCTAGCATCTTCAAGATCAGATTCTAGATGTGCCTAATTATTCTATCCATTTTGTGGTAGTCTTCTGTCTTCTCCTTGAGAGATTGTTTTAGATTATCTTCACTTTTTCTTTTCTCTTCAATTTCTTGGGTGAATTTCATAACTCCTGATTTCATTTCATTTCTTACCATAATGACCTCTTTTGATAACTTTTCACATAACTTGGTTTTCTCATTCAGATCTTCATTAGTATCATTGGCTTCACTTTGACTTGCTAATTGTTGAAGTAGTCCCTTTCTTTTCTTCATTGAGATACTTAGTTTTTCTTTGAGTTCATTTATGAAATCATCTGCTTGTTTAACTCTTTCCCTTAGGTCATTGATTTCAGAGTGAGATTGCTCAAGATCATCTAGGGTAGACTAAAGTTGTTCCCTCATACCATACATATCCATTGAGATTCCCAGATCTTCCTCAAGTTGTTAGGCTCTGTTAGGAGGAACTTAGCTCTGATACCAATTCTTGATAACTGAGAGGGGGATGAATCAGTTATCTTAATTAATTTAACTTTATGTTCTTCTTTAATAACTAGTGCAACATCAAAACAAGTAAGCATCCATAACCATGAAAGTAGAAACAAAATCAATACACATAACACAATGATTTTGACGTGGAAAACCTTGTTAAGGGAAAAACCACGGGGTGACTAACCCAAGATTGTATTCTCTGTTAAAAGAATAGAAGTACAAAATGGCACTTGCCAATTAGGGCTCACTGCTTGAGCACACTGCTCACAAAAGGCTCACTACCTACAATAGTTTATATAAGGAAACCAGGTACTTGAACTGATGAGAAGCATCCACCTATGCTTAGGATCAATTCTGGTTAAGCTCAATATACTGATCTACTGCACTTCATTCTTCCTCTGCCTTAATGTTGTTGTTCTGTCACATACCGGACCTCTATCTCTAATTCCACAGTGTTCTCTGCTCTTCTTTGCACTCTTCCATATACCACACACACCTTCATACCGAAATCAATTAGGTATATATATCTGCACAAAGGAATTCAACAACTTTCTAGTCGGCATCCGGAATACTCAATATTTTCTCAAACTCTAGTCTGTCAGCTAAATCCTTGCTTACCAAGTGATGCGTATCAAGGAAATGCTTGTAGAAGTCATCAATCATGTCAGTCAATCAATAATGATACCTCAGGAAGCTTGATCATCATCAATATCTCATTCGGATCAAGGTCTGATGCTCTGCCAGTCAGTTCTTCCTCAGTCTACTCTACCAAACAGGAACCCAATACTTAGGTGCTCATATCTCTTCATTCTTTCTTCCCCTGAGGCTCAATCCCTGGAATCTATCAGTCAAGGTACTCCTCTTGACTTACCCAAGTCCGCACTTTACTAAGATACTTCCTCTGAGAGATCTAGACCTGATTGTCAGACCTTGAGCGGCATGCTCTATTCTTGGTCACCGGACCAAAATACTCTTCAATCTGACTTCCGATATAGATACACCATGTCCTACGGATGTGTGGGATGGAATTTGTTGCCATCAATGACAACACTCATGAAGCCACAACATGTCTCTTGCCAACAATTCTTTCATGCTTTGATATATCACTGAATGTTAAGATAAGAAAAGAAAGTAAAAGCAAGAAAGTTTTGAGATAACTGATTCACCCCCCGCTCTCAATTATCTGCCTTATTTTCAACATAAAATATTGTCATCATATGAAGATGTTTTTACCTCACCAATAGGGGTACCACTCCACTGTCAAGTAAAGCATTCAATTGATCTAATTCTAAGGACACCATTGCCAAATGGGTCACTATAGACGATCAATTTTGGAGAATGATGAGGTCAAGCGACAGATTGAAGAGCTGATTCAAAAAGGACATATTCTCCCAAGTGCTTCACCATGTGGCAGCCCAATTGTTCTTGCCAGAAAAAAAGATGGAACATGTAGGCTTTGCATCAATTATAGGGTCCTCAACAAGATCACTGTGAAGAACCGATATCCACTCCCTCACATTGATGACTTGCTGGACCAACTTAGAGGGGCTAAGTTTTTCACCAAAATTGACCTAAAATCTGGATACCATCAAGTGCCAATTGAACCAGTAGATGTATGGAAAACTATCTTCAAATCAAAGGAGGGTTTGTTTGAGTGGTTAGCTATGCCATTTGGATTGATTAACGCCCCTGCTACCTTCATGAGAATGATGAATGATGTTTTGAGACCATTCACTAATTCTTTTGTTGTTGTGTACTTGGATGACATCCTCATTTTCAGCAAGACATGGGGTGAGCATTTGCAGCATGTTCAACAAGTACTGTCAACCTTGCAACAACATTAGCTCTACGCCAACAAAGATAAGTGTTCATTTGGAATGGTAAGTATTCAGTACTTGGGATACATTGTGGACAACAAGGGTATTCATGTGGATCTTGAAAAGATACAACTCATCAAAGACTGGCCATCTCCCAAGAATCTCACATAACTTCATAGTTTTTTGGGATTGGCTAACTTATATCGCATGTTCGTACTTGGATTTTCACATTTAGCATGGCCCATGAATCAGGCACTTAGGGGAGGAGCAAGAGCAAGGTTCTGTTGGATAGAAGCACAAGAAAAAGCATTTACAGAATTGAAAAAAAAGGTTATGTTTTGCACCAATATTGATACTTCCTGATTTGACACAATCTTTTGAAATTGAAATAGATGCATCAGATTACGCACTTGGGGTAGTGCTCATGCATCACGGGCATCCAATTGCCTACCATAGTGCAACCTTTTCTAATATAGTACGAAGGTATCCTACATATGACAAGGAATTGTATGCCATTGTTCAAGCCTGCAAGTAATGGAAACACTATATCTTGGGAAAGGAGAATATAATCCACACAGATCACAAGCCTCTACAATTCTTACAGACACAAGGAAAGCTGCAAAATGATAGGCATCAAAGATGGGCTGCCTACTTGCAATAGTTTCACCTCAATATTTGCCACAAAAAGGGAAGTAGTAATAAAGTTGCAGACTACTTGAGTAGACCTCCAATTACAGCTTTAACAGTACTACTAGATGCTTGTGGTCACTAAACCACAAAATGGTCTCAGCTATATCCTTTAGATGATGATTTTGCTGATATTTACAATAGGCTAGTAGAAAGTACACTAGTTCCTAACTTTTATTTGCAGGGTGGTATTCTCTATCACATGGGACACATCTATGTTCCAACTAAGGAGAGATAAAAGATGATATGGGAGGCATACTACAGCCGTGTTGTAGGACACTTTGGAAAGGGGAAAACCATTGTTGTACTTCAAAGATATTTCTATTGGCCCAAACCTACGACATGATGTCACTTTATACATCTGATCTTCCACAACTTTTGCCATTGAAAAGCCTACCAGTCGTAAGCAAGGACTATACACACCTCTTCCAATTCCTGCCAAACCTTGGCAATCTATTTCAATGGATTTCATGTCTAGCCTACCATCCACAAAACATGGATATGACTGTGTGTATGTGGTGGTAGATAGATTTTGAGAGATGGCTATCCTAGTAGCTTGCAAGAAGGGGATATCTACACAAGAAACTACCAAGATTTTCTTTGAAAATGTTTGGGTTCATTTTGGTCTACCACAGAGCATCATTTCTAATAGAGATAGTAGGTTTCTCAGCAACTTTTGGATAGCACTATGGGATCTGATGGATACCAAATTGATCGAGTCTGCTACATTCCATCCGTAGATGGATGGGGAAACTAAGGTAGTGAACTATATGATTCTTCATATTTTGCAGATGTACAACTCCAAATATCCTTGCACTTAGGATGAGAGTCTACCATATGTGCAGTATAGCTACAATCGTTCCTTGCATGGTTCCACAAGGCATAGTCCATTTGAAGTGTGTCTTGGGTATCAACCATTGGTTCCTATTGATGTGGCAATGCCAGTCATTTCAGATGCTTACTCATCACATGCTGAAAAGGAAGTAGATAAGGCAACCAAGTTTGTTGAGAAAATCTGCCATATCCACAAACAAGTTTAGGAGATATTGCAGCATACTAGCTAGAAATATAAGGACAGGCATGATCAACATTGTATACCTCATCAATTTAATGTTGGAGATACGGTATGGCTTCACCTTCAAAAAGAGAGGCTTCAAGGGCCATACAAGAAACTTCGCCCTATTCGATATGGGCCATATACCATCACAAAGCAAATAGGTGAGAATGCTTTTGAGCTTAACTTGCCATCTTTTCTGGGACTGCATCCTATTTTCAATGGTAAGTTATTGCATCCCTACTTCCCACCATTATTGGATACTTCAGACATGGCAGAACATATTAGTAGCACAGAATTGAATCCTAACACTACTGCTCCACTCACAACTGATCAAATCACTGATGTCTTGGTAAAGACACTAAAGAAACAACAAATTTCCCTTTACCATGTCGTTTAGGCAAGCAGACTTCCTCATCAAGGCAAGTGGTTCACCAAGGATCAAATTACAAAGCAGTTTCCTCAATTGTTGCAGACTATAGATGCAATGGGGCCCATTGCCTCTTAAGGGGGAAGCATTGATCTAGTCCAGGGTCGTTTGAGTGGTATTTTTGGGAAAATATCAAAAATATAATTTTTTGGTATTTTCTACATCTTAGTAAATTGCATTTTCAGAGGCCTTCAGAGCGGAATTAGGGCTCAAAAATTCATCTCAAACTAGATAATTAGTTTATCTTTCCAACGAGTCCAAGAAGTTTAAATTCTAATAAAATAGCTGGGAGTTATGACCCTACCAAGGGGAAGATCAAACATTTCCTAAATTTTTAAGTTTTTTTGAATTTTTGTAATTAGTTTCACCTTCCAGTGGCTCTTTTTGTATTCCAAGGCTAATGTGACCCTTCATATCATATGTAAGCCTATATATTTCTAAAGGAAATGAATAAAAATTAGTTTTTCAGAGGCAATTCACAACTCTTAGCGAGTTTGCCTATTTGTAGAAACTCAAGTCTTCTTTGTTTATTTTATTGCATTCCAATACCACAGGCTTAGCGCTAGGTATTGTCTAGATCAATATCCATCCAACATCTCATCCTTCAACATGATATATCTTTCCTCACAACAAGGCGCTATCCAATCCATCCAAAGAGCATCCTCTATTGGCAAGAGAACATGATCGCTGTGTCTTTTTGTTTTTTTCCTTTAATTTATCTTTTGTCCCTTTCCAATATTTAGTCAAGGCTGCCTTGATTCTATCATATCTTGGTATGTTGTGATGATGTATGGACTGGGGCATGGTCATTTTCTTTCGTATGTTGTGTTTTGTGGGATGATCTTATTCTCTTACTACGCTTAATGGTATATTGTACATGTTGGGATTAGCATCTTGCATATCAATATCTTGTGTATCTGAGAAGCTAAACAATCTCTTATGCATTAAGACTATTCTATGCTAAGACTATTTTCCATACATATAACCAACAAGGTGTCATTATGTTTAGTGGAAATAAGTTCAAACCGTTGCTTGCAGAGTCAAAGTCCATCTCTGAACAACTAATATTCATATCTTGTGTATGTTGGATCAACATCTTGACCTCATACAATAGACAAGATTGTATTATGCTACATGCATTAGATACATTGTCACCTTGGTCTTCCACTAGTAGAATTTTAGCAAATAAATGACCACATGACTAAAACTTTTAGTCATGACAACTAAAAATGACTAAATTCTACTTATTTTTTACAACACAACTATAAATGACTAAATAAATGACTAGTTTGATCATCACACAAATAAATTTAGTCACACAAATAAATGACTAAATAAATTATTTAGTCACACAAATAAAAATGACTAAATAATTAGTTACAATATGATATTAAAGTGGGCAAGTTTTAATTTTTGAGGCATTTTTCGTGGAGGGAAAATGGACAGAATGTTTTGAGGCATTTTGAGGTTTTGATTTCCCTCGCATTTTTCATGGAGGGAATATGGGCAAAACCTAAATTTCTATTCTGTTGTTTTGTGCAGATAGGAATGTGTGTTTTGCATGTTGGGATACATATGTGGTGAACATTTCTCTTCATGGAGACATCAGAACAAGGTGAAACGGCTACCAGGACAAAGAAGAGGGTTTAAATATATTATTTTCAAATGGCATTGACATTCTTTCTTGCAGATTGCAATCTATCCAAGCATCATGTCACGGATTTGAATAGGTAATGGTTTAAAATATTGTTTCGTCAGTGTGTGTGGCCTTTAATCGTCACTGTATTTTTTATTTCACATTCTACATTTTGCATGTTCTATTGTTTGCTAGGACACTTCCAATGTGTGCAAAGAACTAAACACGGTTTGCATTGATAGGTTCCTATGCGGCTTATCGATTCACAACCATTATGATGAAGATTTTTCCAATAATTTGATTGTCGATTCACAGAGAAAAGTTATGTTCACACACTCCTGGACCCCTGTTACCTAGAACATGAAGTTGTTTAGACTTTTCCTTTTTCTCTATTGGGGGATCGTTTTTCATAAATGGAAATGCCTAAAAGATTTGAGAAGGAAGGGGTTTTGATTCCATTCATTCGTTTTTCTCTATTTTTCTCTCTTCTTCTTCTTGTGAATATGAATACTTTTATGGGAGGATTAGATGGTGATAACAAGGGTAGTTAGCCGAGTATCTAGGTTGAAGGAATCACGAGGAATGATCGAAGACTCAGGTAAGTGAATTTAATCTAAATTTCTTGGTATTGTATAATTTTTAGATGGTAATGTTTCCAATGGTTCTTTGGATATGTCATATCTCTGGTTAAGAATTTATTTATGGTATTATTCTAGGAGCTATTTTGCATAGATTCAAATCTCTCTGCCATCCACTCATTAATTTGCCTCTGCATGACAATGGCTTCAAATCCACACTTTTAATTCCTCTGCATGTCAATGGTATTATACCATAATCTTTTTACACTTGCTAGGCGTGGATCTTCTATGTATGTTCTTAATATTTTATTCCATAACTTTAAAATCTCTTAAAATTACAAAATTTCTATGTTAAAATCTTTTATAATTATAGAATGTTAGTTTATAAGATTTTAAATCAAAAATTTTATAATGGTTGTTTAAGTAGATAAACATCATCACACTCTTAGACCCCTATTACCCAGAGCATGAAGTTGTTTTAGGTATCCCATTGTGTGGCTCATCACACCATTTCACAATCCTTAAGGAGGATACCAAGGTTATACTAAGTCATTTCACAATCCACATCAAATGACATTATGAGCATTTTCAATTATATTGAGCTAGGGACAATCATATAACAGTCCTAACCAAGTCTTTTAAACCATTTTTCAAGAGTCTTTGTTATCATTTGGTGCCATGAAGTATGATAGAACTCATAAAAGTATAGAGTGCTCATGGAATAAAGGGACAATCCACACTCAAAGGCAGCCATGTTATGAATGTCAAAAGAATGATAGTCCTTCAAAGAAATGAAAGATCAGATAACAATAAGTGGAAGGGTAAGAGGGTAGTATAATAGTTGGGCAGTTAGTAGAATGTAAGAGGGTTTGGCAATGCATGACAGTAGTTCTCAAGACATTAATATGTTCCCTATAGAAAGTCCACGTATTGACACATGCAAGTTGAGGTCACGAGCTTCATTTGTGTATTGATTTTGTCAAAATAATAAGATTATATTGTTTGCAACATATCCTAAAAAAAAAGATTGATTCACTTATTCTACTGTCAAGTATAACCTACACGGTGCTTGTAGATTTTGAATTTTCACATCTTTCTTTGTGCAGTTAAGACAATCATCTTTAGATCAACAAAAAAAAAAATCATTATTTAATTAATTTAATTACCAGACACAACAATTGTCTAAATATCTTGGTGAGTATGACCACAGTTTTAAGATAGTATCTTTTTCATTCATTAGTTACTCCTAGAGATTAATATTCTTATTTGATAAGTGAAATATTTCATTGGAATCACAATTTATTCTTGTCATTTGAGCTCTAAGTTTGCATGGAATCTAATTTGTAGGCTTGTCCAAGGCTGATAGAAAGGTTCAAAGAGTGAGAGGAAAATGTGAAAGTATTAATATTTTGCTTATATTTAAGTTTTAGATGAATGATGCCATTTTCTTATATTTTATTATTTCATGGTGTAGTCATGGTAGAAGGCTTCACAGAATGAACTATCCGGACCATGCAAAAAGAGTAAACACAATGGAAACAACTCAAAGAAATAAAGAAAATGTAGATTCAGTCATTCAATATATCATAAAATTCAAAATAGAGATCCGTCAGCAACATGTGGGCTTACAATTAGGGCTCATAGGCTTGATTACATACATGCGCAAGATAAAGCTTTGAAGCTCCTTCACACAAAATCTAAACTATCAGATCTTTCTTATGTGAATAGATCGATAAATGGATAACTACTTTCCTAAGGATCTATTACATCAATATATATCATTTCTAGACCAATAGATTCCTCCATGTTGGCGAAGGAAGGTCACAAACTCCAATGAAGAGTTGTAACATGTTCACAGATAGGTCAGACCTAAATGCATAAAACACTTCCTCAAATGAATGGAACAACGTGCAGACCCTTGGAGAAGGTTGGCCATGAACCACAGAACATTGAATGATGTGTCAATGAGATCCACAAATCAAGGAATGATCCACAAGCCTTCTCCTTCAGCTGATTATCAGGAACTGTTAGGATGCTCTACTCTGAGAAAACACTCAACTTCTAATAGCGATATCTTTCTAGTAACTGATCCAAATGCTCTAAATTCTTGATATGTTGTAGATGAATGAATGTAGATGCTAAGTTCAGATCCGTAAGATGTGAAATGACAAAACTAGACCACAAGCTGAGAACTGCTACTGACTAAACTACCTGAACTGAACTAGAAAAAATGAAAGAACTGAAATGTAAATGTTTTTGGTTGATGCAAGATTTCTCTTGAACCAAGGATTCTCCTGCATCAGACATCCAGGGTTATTGAAAAAGTGAGTCCCTCACTTTTTTGGGGCTAAGGGAGAACCAAGATGGTCCACCTCAACCTGAGAAATCCAAGATGAATCTTCTTCCGGTCTGCCTTTCCACTTCACAAGGTATTCTTTGTATTGTCTTCCTCTAGTGTTGCATCCAATTCTACTGTCCAAAATGTCTTCAATCTGTTTCAGTACTTGTTGTGGTAACTACTTCTTCAAGTCTTCTTCCATGTTGTCACTGAACTTTAGTTCATGATATTGGTAAAGATCTGCAATGTTGAAAATAGGTGAAATACCCAATGTCTCTAGTAATTCCACTTCATATGCATCTCCTGAATCAAATTTCCTAAGTATGCTACAAGGTCCAAACTTCTTCATCTTCAACTTGTTATATGTCCCAACTGGAAATCTTTCTTTTCTTAAGTACACTATTACTTCATTTCTAACTTCAAATTCCTTGTCTTCTCTTCTCATCTACTTTCTCTTTGTACTTACTGTTCATGTCCTCCAAATGCTTCTTCACCTGATTATGCACTGTCTTCATATGATTTACAAATTCTTCTTCTTTTGCACTCCTCTTTTCTTTTGTACTAATGTCTCTTAATTCTGCAACTCCTCTAGGATTCACTCTGGTAACAATCTTAAAAGGTGTTCTTCTAGTACTCCTATTCACTGAATTATTGTATGCAAACTCTACTTGTGAAAGAATCAAGTCCCAACTTCTAGCTTTGTCTCCAACCAAACATCTCAACAAGTTTCCCAAACTCCTATTCACTACCCCTATCTATCCATTTGTCTGTGGATGAAAAGTAGAACTATACTTCAAATATATCTTCATTTTCTTCCAAAGTGTCTTCCAAAAGTAACCAACAAACTTTGTGTCTTTGTCTGAAAATATACTCTTAGGTAATCCATGCAACCTCACAATCTCCTTGAAAAATAGGTCAGCTACATGCACTGCATCAGTTGTTTTCTTACAAGGTATGAAATGAGCCATTTTTTAAAATCTATCAACCACGACAAATATTGAATCATGTCCTCTCCATGTCTTAGGTAATCCCATTATAAAATTCATGCTTATGTCTTCCCAAGGTCTCTCCGGTACTGTCAAAGGTTTATACAATCCAATGTTCTGACTACTCCCTTTCGCAACTTGACAAACTCTACAAATCTACACAAATCTCTGAACATCCTTATGTATCTGAGGCCAAAAGCAATTTTCACTTACCAAAGCTACTGTCTTATCAATGCCAAAATGTCCTGCCAATCCACTAGTATGCTTCTTCTTGATCAAATTATCTGTCATTGAACTTCTAGGTATGCATAACTGACTTCCTTTGAACAACATATCTTCTTGAATGAAATAGTCCAACCACTTACTTCTATCTATCACAACAGGTTCCTTACATGCTTTCCAAGGTTCTGTAAAATCAGTGTCTCCCTCATACATATTCTTCAATATATCAAAGCCTAACACTTCAACTCTCATCTCTGTCAACAAGTTTCTTCTTCTACTCAAGGCATCAATAACTTTATTTGATTTACCACTCCTATGCTTCAACACAAAAGTATAACTCTGCATGAACTCTACCCACCTCATATGTCTGATTCAACTTTCCCTGACTATTCAGATACTGCAAAGCTTGATGGTCTGTGTACACCACAAACTCCTTAGGCAACAAGTAATGTCTCCACTTCTTCAAGGCTTAAATTATGGCATAGAACTCTTGATCATAAACTGGATATCTTCTCCTTGCATCATTCAACTTCTCACTGAAATATGCTATAGGTCTACCTTCTTGACTTAACACTGCTCCAATTGCATTTCCACTAGCATCGCAATCAACTTGAAATACCTTATTGAAATCCAATATTTCCAAAATAGGTTGCTCTATTATTTTCTGCTTCAACAACTCAAAACTTTTATCTACTCTTGATGTCCACTTGAAATGTTTTCTATCACCTCTGATTGTCTCTGTCATAGGGTTACAAATAGAATTGAAATTTTTGATGAACTTCTGATAGAAACTAGCCAAACCATGAAATGATTTAACCTTTCTAATGCTCTCCGATGTAGGCCATTCAATAATTACTTTCACTTTCTCAGGGTCCATCTTCAATCTTTTCGTAGAAATCACAAATCCCAAATATACCAATTCTTCCTTCATGAAACTACACTTCTTGATGTTTATCACCAATTTCTCTTCTCTCAACCTCTGCAAAACTTGTCTAATATGCAACAAATGTTCCTCTTTTGTCCTACTAAAAATTAGAATATCATCCAAGTATAGAATCACAAACTTACCCAAGAATTTCTTTAAGACCTCATTCATCAACCTCATGAAAGTACTTGGTGCATTTGTCAATCCAAAAGGCATCACTAACCACTCATACAATCCTTCATTTGTCTTAAAAGCAGTCTTCCATTCATCTCTTTCTCTGATTCTGATTTGATGGTATCCACTCTTCAAATCTATCTTTGTGAAATATCTCGCTCAACTAAAACAATCCATAATATCATCCATTCTAGGTAAAGGGAATCTATACTTAATTGTGATCTTGTTTATTGCTCTAGAGTCAATTGTACAAGGACTCAAACTTTCTTTGATCAATCCTTTTCTCAACAACTCTTGTATCTGTCTATTCAATTCTTCATTCTCTGTTGGTGTCATCTGGTGTGTTGCTTTGTTAGGCAAACTTGCTTCTGGTATAAGATCCATGTGATGACTAATACTCCTTATAGGTGGTCAGGTACATTATCTGATATGATGTCTTCATACTCTATCAGCAACTCTCTTATCTCCTCCGGTTAAGTCTCTTTATTTAGTGCTTCAGGCTTTTTAGGAATCAAGGCATATCATATACTCTCTTGTTTCAAACCATCCAAAAATTTCCTTCCATCTACCAAACAAATTCTAGCATTCCCACATACCACATTTTTAGGATCATCTTCTAAAGGAATCAAAGTAATTCTTTTCCCATTTTTTGTTATAGTATATGTATTATTTCTTCCATCATGCATAGAGTTTCTATCATACTACCAAGGTCTACCCAACAAGATATGACAAACATCCATGGGCATAATATCACACAAGACTTCATCATGATAAGATCCAATATGAAATTTCACCAAACATTGTTCACTCACCAACACCTTATGATCATCCTAAATCCATGCTATCTAATAGGGCTTAGGGTTTTTCAATCTTTCCAACTTCATCTTAGTCACCATCTCCTCTGAAACTAGTTTATCTGAACTACCACTATCAATTACAACTTTACAACACTTACCTCATGATTTGCATCTTGCTCTAAATAGACTTTTCCTTTGCGATGGTTCCTCATTTGTCTCTACTTGAAATAGTTCTCTCCTCATCACCAATGATTCTTCTTTCTCTTGATTGCCAACTAAACAAGGTGATCCAACAGGTTCTTCTTCAACATAGGCTGCTCTCCCACTATTCTCTGTCTTCTTGCTTGTACTACCCTAATTACATTCAAATGCTCTATGTCCTTCACCTCCACACTTGAAACAAGTACCTCTGAATGTCTTCTTATCAAATCCTATTCCTTCTCTTCCATATCCTACATTCCGGTATGCACTAGGGTTTCCTCTCCAGTAAATATTTTTGTCATCTTTCTAGTAAGCATTGCTATCTCTGTCATCCTTTCTAATTGGGCTGTCAAACTTGTTCTTCTCTACAAATGATCTATCATATTTGGAAAATGATCTTCCCTTCTAAAATTTACCTCCTATGCCTCTCTGTCTTTGATCATGCTTCTTATTTAGTTTTTCTTGAACTTTCAGGGCAAATTGATATGCTTCTTCCAAAGATGTCATCCTTACCAAACTTAGTTCTTCTTGAATGTTCAATCTCAGTCCATTGATGTATCTAGCCACTTTCTCCTTGCTTTCTTCACTATGTCCTATTCTTATGATCATCTTATAAAATTCTTCAGTGTATTCCTTCATAGATTTCTCCTTTTGTCTCAGGTTTTGCAATCTTTTCAATAATTCCAACTCATAGTCAGTGGGTATGAATTGATTTTTCAAATTTGTCACCATCTGGTCCCACTTTGTAATCTTTTATTTTCCTCTTCTATTTCTTTCCAACTGAACTTCTTTCCACCATCTAGAAGCACGCCCTTTCAACCTTGTCTTTGCAAATTTCACCTTCTCTGGATCTTCCATCTCCTCATATTCAAAGTATTCTTCCATGTCATTTACCCAGTCAATCAACTCTTTAGGGTTCAAATTACCAGTATAGTACGGAACATCAACTCTAGGTCTCTTTCCAATCTTTGAAATAGCTCACATCTTTATCTGATCTAATTCTTCTTCTTCATCACCTCCTAGGGTTTCGCCAGTGTGTTCAACAGATTGAAATTCTTCCTCATCATCACTTTCAACATTAGGTCTTAGTGTCAATCCTCTTTGCCTATCTTCTTCAACAACATCCAAACAAATTCGCATTATTCTCATCAATTCCATCATCTTATCCATTCTATTAGCCATTGTACCAACAAGGGGAACTCTTTGCAGCCACATCTTCCTAGGATCAAGTGCAAACTACCTCAGGTTTGGTGATCGGGCTACAAGTGACAACTGTCACTCAATCAGCGATCAGTTGCGTACAAGTAACCTACCTCAGATCGGTGATCTTCTTACAACAAGATCTTACAGAATCCCCTTCGCTAATTCACTCCAAAGAATCTAACTTTCTCTCTGATACCACTTGGTGCAGTCACGGTAGGAGGGTTCACAGAATGAACTATTTGGAATGTGTAGTAAGAGTAAACACAATGGAAACAACTCAAAGAAATAAAGCAAATGCAGATTCAGTCATTCAGTATCTCATAGAATTCAAAATAGAGATCTGTCGATAACATGTGGGCTTACAATTAGGGTTCACAGGCCTGATTACATACATCTGCAAGATAAAGCTTTGAAGCTTCTTCACACAAAATCTAAACTATCAAATCTTTCTTATGTGAATAGCTTGATAACTAGATAACTATTTTCCTAAGGATCTATTACATCAATATATATCATTTCCAGACCAATAGATTCCTCTGTGTCGACCAAGGAAGGTCACAAACTTCAATGAAGAGTTGTAACGTGTTCACAGATAGGTCGGACCTAAATGCATATAACACTTCCTCAAATGAATAGAACAATGTGTGGACCCTTGGGGAAGGTCGGCCATGAACCATAAAATATTGAATGATGTGTCAATGAGATCCACAAATCAAGGAATGATCCGCAAGCCTTCTCCTTCAGCTGATTATCAGGAACTGTTAGGATGCTCTGCTCTGAGAAAATAGTCAACTTTTGATAGCAATATATTTCCAGTAACTGATCCAAATGTTCCAAATTCTTGATATGTTGTAGATGCTAAGTACAGATCGACAAGATGTGAAATGCTAAAACCAAACCACAAGCTGAGAACTGCTACTGACTGAACTACATGAACTGAACTAAAAAAAATGAAAGAATTAAAATGCAAACAAACTAAAATGCAAATGTTTTTGGTTGATACAAGATTTCTCTTGAACCAGGGATGCTCCTGCATCATTTCAACTTCTTATTAATTCTATTGTAGATGGATGTGTTTAATGCCTTTATTGAGTTGTTACGCCAAACTCTACACTTGAACAAATTATCTCATCTTATCATATTGGGAATTTGAATAAATTACCTTATCAATTTTTGAACTCTCATTTTATTATTAAGCATAAGGTGCCATCTCTTTTATATGGAGTTAAACCAACCAAGTATTTTGTATCAAGAAATTAGTGAGGTGAACTTTCAACATCATGTCAAGAATATTGTTCATATTTGGATAAAATCATACTCAAAACCTTAAAGGTTAAATTACATTCTCAGATTTTTTGTAGTCTGTATAAATTGTTGTTATGCAAATAGCACCTTGATTAATAATTGGCTTATGTTGGTCCTGTTATGCATATGTAAATCACACTTCATAAATATAAGCAACTACCCTTGCAATGAAAATTATATCAATCTTTTGTATTTCCTATTATTTCAAAATGACATCAATGACTGAGAAGCCAGATGCCAGATGGAAGTAGATATTGTTTCTATATCAATAGTTAATTTTAGTAAGGAATAGAAGGAAGATAGATATTTGTAGATGTCTTCTATATGCCAAATGGATAATTGCATTAGAATGACTAAACTTCAAAAGGTAAAAGTAAATAAATGTATCTCTTGTGAACAATCATACTTAATTTTTCAATTATCAGTGGCCAAACCTGTTACATCTGTAACAAAATATCCTCATTTACTGAACATTGGTCAAAAGCCAGATATCATGATAGATTTAATATTGGTAAAAATTAAAGATAGGCATAATAGCTGAATTGGTGAACAATGGAGTGATTTATGTTTAACTCTTACTCTAGTTCAAAAAAAACATTTTTCCTAAATTTTTACAGTTTGACTTAGTGTAGTAAAATTTTAACCACTCAATTTATGTTTGTGCATTTGAGAATACATACCTTATCCTTATTTTAGTTTAATCTAATGTTACTATTCCTTTCCCTCTCTAAAGTTTCTCATAGTTTTAGTGAATTTGCATGCATATGTGAATGCTAAATGAAAATTTTATTACTTGTTTGGGTGTAGGGATTGATACTCCTATAGATGAATTGGTTGACTTCATAGATGCTTATTTATGTGGGAAGGAATGTGACAAATATGCATAGGATGCAGTTGTTGGAAACTGTTAGGATAATGTGTGTATAGAATCTATAGATAGCTTTCTGGCATACATGCTTACACAAAGGATAGCTAAATAATATCAGTAATGCACAATTCATAATCTATAGATTGTCATGAAAGGATAACATCTGTTATATGTTTCCATCTGATAGTTCAATAATTGATAAGGATTAGATGTATAAGTTAGGTTTCCTGGATGCATGCAGTCATGACTAGGAGCACAATATACTTGGGAATAAACCTTACAAAATTGATATCTTGTTGAGAATGCCATTACCTTTGATGTTGTTTTTACTCGAAGTGTATTGGACAAATCTAGTCCTAGCATCAATGCAAGAGTTTTAACTTCCAATGTTCAACTGTATTCATGATCACAAATATCAGTTCTAGATGCTAACAGAAGTAAATAATTTTTTTTTATAATAGCATAGTAAACAACTTGAAGTTAAAATGTTTATTTCCGTGTCAGCTTCAATTTAAAGAAGCCCTAATATTTAAATGTTCATGGGAAAATTTAGATGAGTTTATTATGCTCAACTTTGAAAGTAATACCCTCTTGCTTCTATTTTGTATTACTCAAATGACTAAGATGTATTGTTCATATTTGGATAAAATCATACTCAAAACCTTAAAGGTTAAATCACATTCTCAGATTTTTGTAGCATTCCCATATATAAATGTGTGGAAAAATATGATTCACTTTGATGTGTAGACAATGTTAATGTGAAGCCATTCATTTCATATGTTTCTAAATAGAATTGAGGTTAATGAGGGAAGGTATTGCATATTGTTTTAATTTTATCAAGACAAGAGTTCTAAGAATAAAATTGCATAGTATCTAGGTCATATTCCATTTTGACAAAGAGAGTGTCCTATAATGTTGTCTACACCAGACGGGGTTATATTACTAGCACATATTGATAAAATAGTTTAAAGGCATATCTTTTTCAACAAATCCATTTTGTGTATATCCTGCAATCATTGCAGTCCATGAGACCACATTTCTTTGAGGCATTCTGTCAAACACTTCACATGCCTTGTCTATGCTTCCACATTTTGCATACATGTCTAACAAGGCAGTTGCAACTACAACATCTGACAAAATTCCTCTATCCTTTATGTTTTGATGGATGTCCATACCCTATTCCAAAGCTCCCATTTTGACACAGGCAGGGAGGATGTTGGAAAAGCTTGTGGAATTTGGCTTTACACCAGCCAATTGCATTTGCTTTAAAATTTCTAAAGCCTTTTCAACAAATCCATTTTGTGCATATCCTGTGATCATTATAGTCCATGAGACCACATTTCTTTGAGGCATTCTACCAAACAATTCATGTGCCTTGTCTATGCTTCCACATTTTGAATACATGTCTAACAGGACAGTTGCAACTACAACATCTAACAAAATTCCTCTATCCTTTATGTTTTGAAGGATGTCCATACCCTATTTCAAAGCTCCCATTTTGACACAGGAAGGGAGGATGCTAGCAAAGGTTGTGGAATTTGGCTTTACACCAGCCAATTGCATTTGCTTTAAAATTTCTAAAGCCTTTTCAACAAATCCATTTTGTTTATATCCTACAATCATTGCAGTCCATGAGACCACATTTCTTTGAGGCATTCTATCAAATAGTTCATGTGCCTTGTCTATGCTTCCACACTAAGTTACTGGTTCAGGTTTGGGTTCGAGGATCTAGTTCACTGGTTTGGGCAAAACATTTTTGGGGGTTGGGTTCGTTTTGGGTTCGTTAATACAAAAACATATAAAAATTAGAAATATATACATATTTGCAGCAATAATTAAGTTCAGAATACACCACCATATTAATAGTCAAATAACATAGCAAAAATACACCACCACTTTCATAGTCAAATATTAAAATATTAGTGATACTCAAATGTCATGATATAGAATTATAAATTAAAGTTCAAACATAAAAATGTCAAGTGTTTACAATCAACCATTATTGATCATTGATCAATCTGAAAAGTGTGAAAATTTCTCTGTGTGGAAAGCAAACAAGAAAACAGTGTTACATAATTATTTACCTTGTGAAACAGCCAGAACCTTTTTCTTGCAGATCGTAGAAGAATCTAAGTTTTTTTGGGTGTCCTTGCCTTGGAAGTTTGGAACATAACTCTCCTGAGCCATGAATGATTGACGAGGAACTGTGAGAAACAAATAAGATAAATCATGCAACTTGTTGCAATTTCTTTCCTTGGGAAAAAGGGTAAAGTTTTCTTTTCAGGGAGAATCTCCTTTAGAGTTTGAATGCATCGATAATTTTCAAGATAGACTTAGCCAAATATGTCATCTAGGTTTGAATCTTTTAGGTAAAATGTTTGCTTCTTAAAATTTTGTTCAAAATTCAAGATGCATGCTCTCCTCCCTTAGGGAAGAGAAGGCCTATCAAACCTAACACTCTTATGCAACACTTCTTATGTTCTTGTTGATGCAGTATTAGATGTGAAGTTTCAAAATAGGCATGGTTATATAAACTCTCATCTCAGGACTATCATTGCATCAAATTAAGAATTTTCAATCCTTTATAGTCTAGACAAGAGAAGTATGGAGTAGTGTTCCAATGCTAAAGTGTTATTGTGAATCTCTTTGCTATCAGTGGTTCAAAAATGAGGAATCTATCTTCTGCACCAAATGAGAAATATTCACAATATGTGCTAGGAAGGAATAAGTCCATAAGATCAAGTATGAAAGAACTAAGAATTACAAAATTGGCTTAGGTCAAAAACTAGGAAGCTTTGACTTCCACATAGAGAAATTTTCACACTTTTCGAACCCATGGTCAGGGTTTCAAACCCTGATCGAACCCATAGTCAAAAAACTAAACCCTAGATGAATTTTCTTCAAACTGGACCCAAATTTTGAACCAGAATAGAACTGGATCAAACCCGGGAGCAAATCTGGGCAAACCAGTAACTTAGCTTCCACATTTTGCACACATGTCAAACATGGCAGTTGCAATTACAACATCTGACCAAATTCCTCTATCCTTTATGTTTTGATGGATGTCCATACCCTATTCCAAATCTCCCATTTTGACATAGGCATGGAGGATGTTGGCAAAGGTTGTGGAATTTGGCTTTACACCAGCCAATTACATTTGCTTTAAAATTTTTAAAACCTTTTCAACAAATCCATTTTGTGTATATCCTGCAATCATTGTATTCCATGAGACCGCATTTCTTTGAGGCATTCTCTCAAACAGGTCATGTGCCTTGTATATGCTTCCACATTTTGCGTACATGTCTAACAGGGCAATTGCAACTACAACATCTGACAAAGTTCCTCTATCCTTTATGTTTTGATGGATGTCCATACCCTATTCCAAAGCTCCCATTTTGACATAGGAAGGGAGGATGCTGGAAAAGGTTGTAGAATTTGGCTTTACACCAGCCAATTACATTTGCTTTAAAATTTCTAAAGCCTTTTCAACAAATCCATTTTTTGCATAGCCTAAAATCATTACAGTCCATGAGACCACATTTCTTTGAGGCATTCTGTCAAATAGTTCACGTGCCTTGTCTATGCTTCCACATTTTGCATACATGTCTACCAGAACATTTCCAACTATAATATCTAACAAAAATCCCCCTTCCATTATGTTATGATGGATGTCCATACCCTGTTCCAAAGCTCCCATTTTGGCACAGGCAGGGAGGATGCTGGAAAAGGTTGTCAAATTTGGGTTTACTCTTGCTAATTACATTTGCTTGAAAGTTTCTAAAACCTTTTCAATAGTGGATAATTCATTATAGAATGATGTGCGTTACTACACAACCCCCTATGCATCTCTGCTAAATTCTTAACTCTCTTGTGCATTACTACTATGGCTTCTGCAGCACATGAGAATGTCATATGTGGAAGTATAATGATATATCTAGTATTGTTAATATCCTGCCAACACTCCCTTCACCAGACATCCCATTGTCTCCTTCCCTTGGAGAATAATGGCCCCCCTATAAGTTAAGGAACCAGACCCCTGTCAGGTGTAAGGCAAGGCCCTGTGCAACATGAGGATGTGCCACACAACTGTCACTACTTCATAACATTTTATCTATAAGTCCTAAAAGACAACCAATCACATTGTGGAAAACAACCATTTCATCTTCCACAACAGTCTCCTCATCTTCTATGACTCTTATACAAATAAACCAAATTGAATTAATCAATGCCGTAAACATTGCATTCCATGAAATGACATCTCTTTGAGGTATTATGTCAAACAGTTCACATGCCTTGTCAATGCTTCCACATTTTACATCACCCGCTCTCTTGTAGGCACTTCAAGTCATGCCTGCAGTGATGCGAGAAAGCTTCGCATCACTACAGGCATGACTCGAAGTGCCTGTGGGAGAGTGAGTGATGCAAAATGTGGAGCATTGACATTCAAAAGCTCCCATTTTGACACAAGTAGGGAGGATGTTGGCAAAGGTTGTGGAATTTGGCTTTACACCAGCTAACTACATTTGATTTAAAATTTCTAAAGCCTTTTCAACAAATCCATTTTTGGCATATCTTGCAATCATTACAGTCTGTGAGACCACAATTCTTTGAGGCATTTTGTCAAACAGTTCATGTGCCTTGTCTATGCTTCCACATTTTGAAGTATGGAAGGAAAAGCCTCTTCCAATGTTCAAGAATATTGAGGACAAGGAATGCCACATATCATCTACAAGTGAATGTGTCTAAGCTAACAACTGTCAAAATTATTTTGGTAAAAATATTATATAGAGAATTTAAGGGCCAATTTTAAAAATGGAAGTTTTTCTTGTCAAAAGAAAGGCCTCGTTTGTCTCTTTTCTACAATATTCTCTCTAGATCCACAAGAGTCTTCATGGAGTGATAATTTAATTAATTCATTATAAAAGTGTAAAAATAATTCTTATGGAAAGCATAGCAATTTATGTTCTAAGAGAAGCATAATATAAATTGAACAGTTTTGTAAGTAGGACGTTGAAGAAAAAGAGCATTTGAGGGGTTTGTTGGATACTAAATATATTAATTTAGATTAGTGTACCTGATTAAGTTGTATATTGGATTTTGGATGCAGTCTAGTTACGTGGGGGTGTTTGGGGATTTTAGACTAGAGTACTATTATAGAACAAAGGAGAATGCAAAATAGAAGAAATGCAAAGTCGATCTTTATACTATAGTGTAGGAATAACATGAAAATCAAATTTGTAGGTTGAGCTAATTTTCTTTTGTCCACATTAACATAGATGAATATTATTTTTGATTGTATGGTGGCCAGATGCTTTAATACATCTATTGATTCTATAGTTATTTAATGTGCAATTTCATTGCTTTCATCTAGTTTCTCTCTGCATCTATAATGGATGTTTATGATACATTAAGGCTTTTCCTCTCTCGTTGTATTACTAATCTGAAATAAACGTAGTTTCAAAAATAACTAGATTGTTAGATCTAAAAAAAATGGTAGCTAGAATATCAAGTTTATCCATCTATTCTTTGTTGGAAGCTTACAAAATTAATGTTGTAATGCAGTACACCCACTAGCATATGTACGCCATCATGGGGAGTGCAAACCCCACCATCAATAGCCAAGGCAATAGATTCTTTGCCCCTAAAAATCAATTCAAAAAGGAGGTAAAAGGCCTATACAACTCATCTCTTATTTATCTCTTTGGTTTACAATGGATGTAGAATAGTTATGATGAGTATGAGTAATGTGCAAGTGACAAAGCATGAAGATGCATCAGAAAGTATGTGGAGGAATTGGAATTGGCGATCAGAGGGAGATTTGATGTTAAATGGGGCATTCTTCAGAGCATCAGGGGCTAGATCATCCTCAAGCTATGCCAAATATTTGAGTATGGTAGCAAGGCCTTCCTCTATTGTGGTCTCTATTACTGCAACTTCAGGTGTTCTCACCTGGAAAAAAGGTTCCTACTATTAGACCAAAATACATGTATTATGCACAAATTGTTTGGAATCCTTCAACTCTGTCATTTCTGTGCATTGTAACTTAGATTTTTAGTCTTGTGACTGAAAATATACATTGTAATACTCTATTTCTAAGCATTTTTCAAGCAAGATATATATTTCAAACTTGTACAAGGTGTAAGAACACCTTTCTTTTAATAAAGTTCAGCGATTTTGCCTTCTCAATGGTTGTCTTATTGTGTGCAATTGATGATTGATGTGTATTTTTGTGTTTTATGCTTAAATCCTCAAATATTAGACTAAATATACTACCAATTGACAAAAATCAATGAATAAATATGACTAAACATATGACTAAATATACTATGATAGAAATCAGTGAATAAATATACTACCAATTGACACAAATTTGGTCACATTATAAATTTGGTCATGTGACAAAATAAATGACTGGCAATAAACTACCAATGGTCATGTGACCAAACTCAGTGAATAAACATGATTAAATATATGACTAAATATACTACCAAATTGATCAATCAAAACAATCAATAAATGACTAAAAATGGTTTAGTCATCAATTTGGTCTTGTTATAAATGATTGGAAATAAACTACTAATGGTCACGTGACCATGTATGGTCATTTATAAGAAGTTTTTAGTAGTTTTTTTAGTAATATATTGCTATTTTTGTACTAGTGTTCTATACCTTGGTGCATAATATCCATATGCTATATCAAACATAAGGATTGCAAATCTCTAAATTTGTGTGTAACCATCATCTAAGCTGCATCCATCATTCACCATTCATTCATTTACCGTAATAAAACCTATAGCTCTCACAAGGATTGATCAACTCGTCCTTCTTCTGCTCATCATCACCTTTGTCTTCCATATCTTCATCCTACAAAACAAGTGTGTTCAACATATATCATCCTATATCATTATCAGCTCAAAACCCTAATATTTCTTCTAAGCTAGAACTTTCTTTTCTTCTTTTCCATCCCTCATTTATCTCACCTGAACCCCTAATTCTTCATGTCTACCAAACCTAGTCCATCCTTGTCTTGTTATCTAATCACAAGTCAACCTAGTCTTTTCTCAGTAGCCTGGTTTTCCTCTTGAGGGGGTACCACCTACTAGTTACATTGGGGCATAGCCTGTTTATCTTAATGTATCAGTTTCATCTTCTTTGAAACAATGCCCTAACAGACATTGTCTCAAAGAGGGGCAAAATGCAGACACCCAAATTTGACCCTTCACATCATTTGTCAATTTGTCGCATCATTCACCTTGCATATGTCAATTTTGTCCAGCACACTTGGGTTAATCATCTATTTTTCTTCTAAATCACCCTCTTTCTATCATTAATTAAATAAATTATATTTATTTAATTAATTCCATCTAATTTCATCTATTTTCTTCTATTCTTTTCTCTACAATTAAATAATCTTTAATTATTTAATTATCTCATTATTCCTCTTATAAATAAATAAAATCAATATTTTATTTATTTATCTTTTCATCATCCTTATAAATAAATTTATGTTCATTCTCTAGTTTTCTAAATTTAGTTTTTCTTCTATCATTTAAACATAAATTAAATGAATTTATTTATTTAATTTATTTTTTATCTTATCATTTCCCTCTCTTATCACATTCTTCTATATGTACAAGATAGGTCTTATCCTAAATCAAATACAAAAATGATTTAATTGGTTCTAAAATGAATCATCCACATCATCCAATCCTTAAAATAGAGAAGCATCTTATTTTAAGAAAAGCAATCTTAGTACTACCAACAAACCAACTACAACCATTTAATAAAAGCTTTTCCTATGGACACGTGTCTTGTACACATTCATCTAAGCATCTTGTTTAATCTTAACCATTCACATAGCCACCTAATCTCCATTGTTGATCAATCTTAGTAGAGAGCTATATATACTCCCTCTCACCTCATTTCATCAATCATCCGACACAATCTTGAAAGCGCCCAGATTATCATCTCATGCATATTGAATCCATTGAGCATACATTGAGCACTTTGAGCATATCATCCATCATCATTTGTAGCTATGACAACTATGGTTGTTCACTATTGAGAAGCAATCCACAATTCCAACCAAGAAATCAAGCAATCTAGGTGACATTGTTCTTTGATTTGCATTCATTTTGTGTCATTTAGATGGATTCTTTGAAGGTGGTAGGATTAGGTTTTGATTTGCAATGCTTGGTCTTATAAACCTATTTTTTCTTGCTCACACAGAAAGTAGACAAAGACAAGTTTCAAAAGCAAGGAGTATTCTTCTTCAAAGCGATTGGAGCTGATTCACACTGATGATTATTCTAGGATGACTTGGGTTACCTTCCTAAGAGAAAAATTAGATGCCTTTGATAAATTTAAGGTGTTCAAAGCTATGGTTTAAAATGAAGTGGATACTAAGATCATATGTTTAAGGTCTGATAGAAGAGGCGAGTTTACTTCAAATGAATTTGAAAAGTTTTGTGAAGATCATGGTATTAGGAGAAATCTGTCAGCTCCTAGGACCCCTCAACAAAATGGGGTAGTGGTAAAAAAGAATAGAACTATGCAAGAGATGGCTAGGGCAATGTTGAAAGATGCAGATTTGCCTAATATGTACTAGAAGGAAGTAGTTCACACTGCATCTATCTAATAGGGTACAACTGAAGGTCAACAACACTAACACCTCTTATGAGCTATGGTATGGAAGACCTCCCACTATTAGATACTTTAGGATCTTTGGCAACAAATCTATATTAGTAGACATGAAGAAGACCTAGGAATGTTTGATTGAAGAAATGATGAAGGAATCTTTCTTGGTTACTCAACCAGAAGTAGGACCTATAAATGCTACAACAAGAGGTTGGGAAAGATGATTGAAAGCACAAATGTCAAAGTAGATGAAGAATTGTATCAGACCTCACTAGATTTAGAGGACTCTGGATCTAATATCTTTCCATGCATTGAAGATGAAGAAGAAGTGAAAGAAGAAAAGGAGAAAGAACCGGAGAAAATGCCTAAGACTCAAGCAAAGTATGTTCAGAAGAACCACTCAATAGATTAGATCATTAGAGATAAGAATAAGGGTGTGCTGACCAGGAGAAGTTTTGCAAAGGCATGTGAACAAGTAAACTTGTGTTTGTTATCAAAGGTAGAACCCAAACACTTTGCTGATGCTAGCAAATATGATGGATGGATAAAAGATTTGGATCAGATTGAGAAGAATTAGACATGGGAATTGGTTTCTAGACCAACAAATAAGAATGTTATAGGAACAAAGTGGGTGTTCCAAAACAAACTAAATGAAGAAGGTGAAGTTGTAAGAAGCAAAGCAAGATTGGTATGCAAAGGATACACACAAGTTGAAGGTATTGATTTTGAACAGAGTTTTGCTTCGATAGAAAGGATGGAGGTGATCAGAATGTTCCTTACTCTTTCTGCTCATAAGAACTTCAAGGTATATTAGATGGATGTTAAGTCAACACTTCTAAATGGTGATCTAGAGGAAGAGGTTTATATTGAACAACTAGATGGTTTCTAGATATTAGAAGATCTGGACATGGTGTGTAGACTCAAGAAGGCTCTGTATGGTCTCAAGAAAGTACCTTGAGCTTGGTATGCTAGACTGGAAAAGTACTTGCTTTAGCAAGGCTTCAAGAAAGGTACTACAAATAGAAATCTTTACATCAAGGAAGAAGGAGACATGATATTGATAGTTGCAATATATGTTGACGACATCATCTTTGGTGGAGATGATGATATGTGTAAGAGGTTTGTAGAGGAGATGCAAAAAGAATTTTAGATGTTTATGATTGGTGAGATGTGTTTCTTCCTTGGATTTCAAATTACTCAGCTAGATGGTGGTATCTTTATTTCTCATGCTAAGTATGTCAAAGAGTTGTTGAAGAAGTTTGGTATGGAGGATTCAAAACCAGTGAGTACTCCCATGGTCATTCGATGTCACTTGAGCAAAGATGATGAGTCTCTGGAGGTGGATCAAACTATCTATAGATCTATGATTGGAGGACTATTGTACTTGACTGCTTCTAGACCTGATATTATGCATGCAATATGTGTGGTTGTCAGATATCAAGCCAATGCCAAGAAAACACATGAGAAGGTAGTGAAAAGGATATTAAAATACTTGAAAGGAACTTTGGATTATGGCCTTTGGTATCCAAGAGGTAATGACTTTGATTTGAGTGCTTACAAGAATGTTTATTGGGCTAGTTGTGTTGATGATAGGAGAAGTAAAAATGGTGTTGCTTTCTTTTTAGGAAGCATATTGGTTTCATGGCAAAGAAAGAAGAAAGATTCAGTGTCCTTATCTACTACAGAGGCAGAGTACATTGTAGCAACATCATATTGTACACAAGTGTTGTGGATGAAGCAAACCCTAAAGGATATCAAGATATGGTATGATGAGCCTATTTGATGTAGGAGCATTTGAAAGTTTGATGCAGAAGCATCTAGAAGAATTCAAAACCATTGAGACAGTTGATAGAAGCTTGAGAAAGTGACCTTGGAGAATTCTGGATTTTGAGTATGAGAGGTTGCGGATCTAGACTTAGCATCTAGACATATGAAATTACAACATATCAAGAATTCATATCATTTGGCTTTGATTCTGAAGAGTTATCGTTGTTTGAAGATTGACTGTTCTAACAAAACATAACTGACTATGTTCAATGAGGTTGAATTGGCTTGCAGATCATTTCTGTGACTTGCGGAGTGAAAAGAAGAATTGGTTGATGAAGTTTAAGGACCTGGCTAACCTTCAGTGAGGTCTACGTGAAGTTCTATGCATTTGTAAAGTAGTGCCTTATGTTTAGGCCTGACGTATTTTGTGTACACATTACATAAGCTAGCCGTTGTAATTAGGCCGACCTGGTCATGATTAGAAGGCTTGCATAGGATATAAATGAAGGATAATGATTTGCTACAAGGCAGCAGTGTGGAAGTGATTGATGGCATGAAGATTTGAAGAAATATCTAATTCATATTTGGATCCAGTTGAGCAACTGAGCAGAGTAAAGGCAGAGCAAGGAGCAAAATTAATTGTAGAGCAGAGAACTGAGGTGTTGAAGGAAGAAATCATGGAAGAACATTGTTATACGAATCTTTTGTAATCCCTGGGCTGCGGCCTAGTGACTGTAAATCCCTTGAGGCATGTGTAATGTATTTTGAGATCAATATATATGTGAAGAATGAGTTTTGAAGGCTGGGTTTTTCCCTGTTAGGGTTTTCCCAGGATAAATATGATGTTATGTGTTCATGAATCTATTTTATCTTTCTGTTATTAAACTATAAGCTTCCATTGCATGTTTGTATGATCTTGGTATTAATTATTTAAGGTTACAAGGTTGGACAGTCCCTAACCAGACCCTCCTGCCTTGACTGCATCAAGTGGTATAAGAGCTGGTTTCGAATCTGCAGGGCTAGTTGCAAATCTATTAGAAGGTGGCAAATCTTATAAAATATTGTGCGAAACCCTCGAAGTAACAAGTGTCATCACTGAATAAGGTCAATACAGGGAATATTTGGTAATATTTTCAAATTTAGTTGTTTATTTAGCTTGTTTCATATGGGGAAGATTGGAAAGAGGATGAAGAGAGAAAACGAAACCCTAATGTGCGAAAAGGATATTTTGAAAGAAGAATTGTGCGAAGTCAAGAAGTATAATTCAGAGTTGTTAGAGAAGATGAAAGATCTAGGAGTGGACAAGTTTGAAACCCTTGAAGAAGAATTGAAAGATGTAAAGAGCATAAATGAAGACCTAGAAGTAGAGCTGAATTGTTTTGAGGATGTCGAAAAGAAATTTGTAGAACTAGAAGGATTTAAGTTGTTTTATAAGGTTGAACAGAGGAACATAGATCTAGAAGATAGTGTGGAAGAATTGACGAAAGAGAATAGTTTACAAAAAAGTGAAATATTAGATTTGAAGGAACATGTTAATTAGTTAGAGTAGTCACTTGTAGCATGTAGAAAAGAGAATGAAAATTTGAGATCTAATCTTGTATTGTGTGATGCTTCTTGTGATACTAATGACTTGTGTGATGTAGTAGAAGTTTCTTTAGGAAGTGATGATGAAGATGACAGTGTGACTAAACTTGGAGTGGTTGGTGATGGTATTGGTTTCAAAATCATGCAAAGAATGGGATATGAAGGACAAGGATTGGGAAAGCAACAACAAGGAATTATAGAACCTATTGAACCAGTGATCAGATCAAGGACTGAAGGGATTGGATATGACAGAGCTAAGGAGGTTATGGTAAACTTTAAATCAAATCAAAGCAGAAAAGGTATGTTTTGTTCACATTGTAATAGGCATGGACATGAAGAGGAAACTTGTTGGGATATACACCCTTGTAAGTTATGTGGATTGAGGAACCATTCTAAAAAGTTGTGTTGGAATAAGTTAAAGAGAAGAAAGCATTTGACAAGTTGTATATAGAAGAACTATGGATGGATAGATGGACAAGAATGGAGACATGTTACTAGTATGTTCAGAGGAAGATATAGACTGAAGTGTTCATATGTTGGATTAGAATGCAAACAAAGAAGACCTTATGTGGAGTAGAACAAGGAAAGAAATTCAAACTATAGAGGGAGAAATGACAGGAGTCATAATTCTTATCATAGTGTAGGAGGATTTGCAAGAAGAAGAACCTGTTTTCAAGTTTGGAGGAGAAAAGAATCAAGCAAGGAAAGTCATCAAGAACCTGTAACCAAAGAAATTGATTCAGAGATAGTTTGTGCAGAGGTGATTTGTATAGAAGAAGAAGAGTTGATTGAATCACTAAGTTTGATAGAGGAACCAAAAGAAAGTGATGCAGAGATAGTTTATGCAGAAGAGGAAGGAGAACCTTTTGAATCATTGAGTTTGATAGAGGAACCAAAAGATTTGGTCTTAAGAAGATTTGTGTTATAGAATTGAGTAAGCAAAGCAAATCATCTGATAAAGCAATGCAAGATAAAGTTGTGTGAACAAATGTGAAGCATAGTAGAGAAGATCATGTGGTAGAGAAAGAGGGAATAACAAGGTATTCTACTGGAGGAGGAGGTTTGTGTACCAGAGTAAAGAAAATGTGGGTAAAGAAACAGAGAAAAGTATTGAAGCAGTATATGCAGAGCAGAAAATGTAAGATTTTGAGATGTGTGAGAGAAATTGTATCTGAGATAAGGATTGGAAAGTGTTTTAAAGAAGTTCAGGAAGTGTATTAGGTGGATCAAAAAGTAACCTGCTTATTCCGGAGGATGTATTTGATTGAAACAAAATTTGATCTGGAGGCAACTTGTGGAGAAGACTTTCTCAGACCACCGATCATTGAGGCAGTGCAAGGCTTGCAGGTAGACCGCCAAACCTAGACTAGGACAAGATGATGAACTTGAGGCAGTTTTGTAGGGTGGATTTAAACAGACCACCGACCTTGAGGCAATTGCAAGTACCTGAAAATAGATCACCGAACCTTGAAGATCTAACTTAATACAAACCTAAGTGAAGGGACTCACTTCTCAAATAACCCTGAGAGTCTGATGCAGAAGCATCCGGAAGAATTTAGAACCATTGAGATAGTTGACAAAAGCTTGAGAAAGTGACCTTGGAGAATTCCAGATTTTGAGTATGAGAGGCTACAGATCTAGACTTAGCATCTAGACGTAGGAAATTAGAACATATCAATAATTCAAATCATTTGGCTTTGATTTCAGAGAGTTATCATTGTTTGAAGATTTATTGTTATTATAGAATGGAGCCAACTGTGTTTAGTGAGGTTGAATCATCTTGCGGATCATTTCTGTGACTTGCAGAGCGAAAAGAAGAATTGGTTGATGAAGTTTAAGGACCTAGCTGACCTTCAGTGAGGTCTGTGTGAAGTTCTATGCATTTGTAAAGTAGTGCCTTATGTTTAGGCCTGACCCATTTTGTGTACATGTTACATAAGCTAGCTATTGCAATTAGGCTGGCCTGGTCATGATTAGAAGGCTTGCAGAGGATATAAATGAAGGATAATGATTTGCTACAAGGCAGCAGTGTGGAAGTGATCGATGACATGAAGATTGGAAGAAAGATCTAATTCATTTTTGGATCCGGTTGAGTTACTGAGTAGAGTAAAGGCAAAGCAAGGAGCAAAATTACTTACAGAGCAGAGAACTGAGGTGTCAAAGGAAGAAATTATGAAAGAACATTGTTATACAAATCTTTTGTAATCCCTAGGCTGTGGCCTAGCAACTGTAAAGCCCTTGAGGCATGTGTAATGTGTTTTGAGATCAATATATATGAAGAATGAGCTTTGAAGGCTAGGTTTTTCCCTATTAGGGTTTTCCCAAGATAAATATGATGTTATGTGTTCATGAATCTATTTTATCTTTCTGTTGTTAAACTATAAGCTTTTGTTGCATGTTTGTATGATCTTGGTATTAATTGTTTAAGGCTGCAAGGTTGGACAGTCCCTAACCGGACCCTCCTACCTTGACTGCATGACTATTCCTATCTTGTGTGATAATACAAGTGCTATCAATATTTCCAAGAATCCAATGATGCATTCTAGAACCAAGCATATAGAAATTAGGTATCACTTTTTGAGAGAGAAAGTTGCAGACAAGAAAGTGAAGTTGGAATATGTTCCAGCAAAGGATTAGATGGTAGATATTTTCACAAAGGCTCTTGGAAAGCATACTTTTGAAGATCTCGGGCAGAGGTTAGGGGTAACTGCCCCTCCTTATTCTTGCTAGATGCATAGTGGTGCATCTGTCCAGGGGGATCTCATGTCATATCTTGTTCCTAGACCAATGGTAGCTACCTCTCAGGGGGAGCAGGTAGTGGTTGCTGATGATAGGGAGGTCTGTTTGCTATAATAAGAAGTTATGCCCTAAGAAAGAATGTGTAAGGATGTGGTCACTAATGAGCAAGTAGTAGATGCCCTTTGTCCTTAATGTCAAAGGGGGAGAATTGTGCAGGTATGTGTTGCCATCAATGCCAAAGGGGGAGATTGTTACACATATGGTTCCTAGAGTGGTCATTGATGTCAATGCTATCACTAGGCTGTCATTGATGTCAACACTATCATGAAGGTGTGATGGTGTTCATGGTTGGTTGTCATGTCCCATCCAACAAAGAGAGAAGATACAAATCATGGTTGGATGTCATGACCCATCCAACAAGAGAAGAGAGAAGATATAGTTCATGGTTGGAAGTCATTCCCTGATCAGTGCAGAGTTGAGTATGACGTAATATTAATATAGGAATTAGAAGCACTAAAAAGATCAGATGTGTTGTTGATGTTACAAATGACCTAAAGCATGTATGTTCCAAGTGCCATGATAATTGGGTTACCAGAAGACTATTTTGGTGTTGACAGTTTGAAGATAGTTGTCTCTGTGAAGGTGTTCTATGTAGGACAATGGAATGCTTTGCATTCCTCTACATTTGTAAATATGGCCATGTGGTTTTGGAACTATGTTCAGGGTGCAATGAAGGTGATTATTCCAAGTTTTTAGATCATTTGTCCTTCTGTTGTGAAAGTTATACATGATAGAGTACTGGCATGTGTTCTTGTAGAGTAAGCTAGTGTTGAAGGCCTATTGGAATGCTTTGCATTCCTCTAGAAATGAATGACTTCTCGTGGTTTTGAGGACATGTTAATAGATGTGTATTACACGCTTCCTTGTAGTTTCAAGGTTCTTGGTGATCCGCAACTTAGTTTTTCAAATGACAACATGTTGCAGTGTGTTCTGGATGATAGATTGTTCTCATAATTCATGATATAAGTTGTGGAGCACAAATCTTTGAGGTGTGAAGGTAAAGGAGTGTTTGGAGATGTTGTATGAGTCCTATAGACTCATCTATAAGAGTTTCATGAAGATCTTTCTTATTTCCAGTATCGTACAAGGTTTTTAAGTTGTTGTGGTGTCACATCTCAAATCTTGATACTATCTGTGGTTACTTTATGTGGAATTAAACTATGGATGATTATGTGTAAGATGAATGATTATTTTAATATGAAAAGATGTAATGAAATGAATATAATATTTATGTTAGTAATGCTTTAGCTATGCTTTGGTTATTTGGTTTCTAATCTATTAATGGGAAATTGGAGTTTTCTATGAGTTGCAGGTTGACGAAGACAAGGGGTGGTTGAGGTAAAGGAGATAGCATCCTAGCAGGGTTAAGATGGAGGGATATCATTCACACACTTCACGTAGTGTCATGTAGTTACACATGATGCATATTGAATGATTTAATAGTTTAATTTAAATTGCATTTTTATTTTATTTCAATTATATGATTTTATTGCATAGTTAGTTATTGGTGATTTAATTAGATTATTTAATTCATTGTTATATCGTGAGTGTTTAAAAAAAATAGAATAATTGATTTAGTCATTTAATTTGTTGTTATTTAGGAAACAATCATATTTTATTTAATTATTAGTTTTATAGATACATTGTGATAAATACGTAAATTATTTTAATAATATTTTAGAACTAGAAATAGAATAAAACATGTTTTTGGAACAAAAAAAACTTAACTTAGGAAAATAAAAGCTCTAGAAAATGAAACACTTGAGGAATAGGAAAAAATAAAAGAGGAGTTATAATTCAATTCTTGCTCACCAAAAATTCTATTTAACATCTTGCACTCTCAAAAAAAGGAAGGCTCTTCATCTCTGAAACTGCATTCAAAAGAAAAAGAAATTGTGAAAGCATTTTGGGTACAAAGAGGGAATAGTTCAGATCAAGAAGCTTTGTAAAAATCTGTAGGCATCAAGCATCCAATTGGAATAAGGAGTAAATTCCAGGTTCTTGTTTAATCATCTGTGGTTGTTTGTGTGTATGAATCTTTTTCTTATGTGCAAAAATCATAATTTTATGTCTGTAATTGCTATATAAAATATAAGCAACTGGTTGTAGCTTTGAAAAAAAAATGTTTTGTTTAAAAATACACACATACATATATATTATGATCAATATCCATGTTATATGGAATCAACTATATTTGAATTAGATTGATTGTATGTTACACATTGTATGTTATAGCAGATCACTTATAGGTTATAATGAATTGATTGTGTTTTACATTAGATTGGCTGGAGGTTATAATTGGAATGATTGTATTGAATTGACTACATTTTGTTTTGAATTTTAAAGAAGGTACTAAGGCCACTATGGGCATCACCCAATGATGCCACAGTCCCTTAGGGACTGCAACCCCATTTGGGGACAACACCCCCTTTGATAACTGTTGTAGCTTCTAATGAATTTCTTTCCTGTAAGGAGTATACTTTACACCAAAACCCTCATAAATGTATAACATTTAGCATGAAATTGTTATCATTGTTCCTGCTGCACTTGGGTGCTAACAGTATTTCTAGCATAGTTATTTGGAATGTAATATATATATATATAGACGAATTGCATTTTTCTCTATGTATAGATATATATTGACTGTAATTTTTATTGTTTGGGAACATAATGGTTTATAACTATATTCAATTATATCATTTGATAACTTAGTTTTTACATTTATATACATTTTTTATTCAACATGGGTAAACGCTTTTGACCAGAGCTATGAACCAGGTACAATATCAGGTGGGTGGGGGGAGACTGGACCTCGTAACCTCGTGCCTACCACAGGAAGCTCTCGCTAATCGAGTTAGGCCCCCTGTCCAAGTCTTTTACACACACACACACACATATTCGTATTGATTATGTTTATTTGAAAATGTATATGATGGAACAGAACTATAATACTGATTGGATTTTTAATTTATCCAATTGCATGATATGAGTATCTATATATATATATAATATGTGAAATTGAATTTATTGTACTATAGAAAAAGAAATATTCTTTCTATTTTATATATTTGCACCAATGAGAATGACTTGTAGAAATTTTTGAATTAATGAGTTCTTAATAAATGCTATTTTTACATTCCACTTGGAAAAACTAGCAATATATCAAATTTCTTGATTTATAAAAGAAATGCATTATGTTTAACTGGTAGATCATCACATAGATCAGGAAAAATTGAGATAAAATAAGGAAAAAATAGTAAACTTTCCAACAAGCAAACAAGTGAAATCAATTGATTGGAAATAATGTTGATTTTGAAATATAGATATTTATGTCTATGGAAAACTAATAATAGGAAACTGTGTTGTATGTAATTTTTGGTAAAGTATGAACTTTTGGGACATGATGTCGAATGTGGGCTCTCAGAGATGGCCAAGCTACTGTACCATTGAAATAGATGGATTTGTTTAAAATCCTATAACTATGTTTGTCTCTACCACATCTTGTTTGCAAGAGTTTATGTCATTCTAGGATTAGGATGCATACAGGCAATGGGCACGCATCGAGTGTTTCCCTCCTACTTACACCGTTCCAGGTTTCTAGGCTCCTTGTACAGGGTCAGTGCTTTCTTTGAGTTAGGAAGAAACTCGGGGAAGTTTAGTATTTTGTGGATGGGTGGAAAAAGCACCTCAATCACTCTCTTGGTCTTGGTTTGTGGATGATCAAAGGATCAAGGAAACTGAGTTTAGATATTATTATTGACATGGATATTTGCTTATATATATATATATATATATATATATATATACATACATATATATACTTCTTTGTATGGCTTCATTGCCAAGTTGCAATTGTAACATGATTCATGGAAATCTTGATGATAGCCCTTCCTTGTGTAACATTGAAATAGATGTATTATAACACCAAGTCAGGTGTATGTAAACTATTTTGTAATCCATTATGGTATATGGATCATTATTCTTATTCATGGATTCTTGCCATTCTATGTTGTTATGGATATTTAGAAACTGTTAATGATTGATTATCTTACTTATGGAATATGCTTTCCTCTTCAAGTGTTATGATTAGTTGGTAAATTTCTGCACCTTACATTTGTTATTAGAGCCCTAGGTTCAACTCTTGGACCTATGCCTATTGACGCATAATTGATACCTATGTCTAATTTTTTTGCTAGGATGGTGCATCTCTTGACGACTGCGAGGAAGTTGGTGAGAAATGAGAGCCACCATAGAGCCAAGAGAGAAATGAGAGTTATAGTATGAACCATCCAAGGAGTTAATGATGATGGAGACATATGGCTTAGAGATGAGGAGACCCTGAGTAATGCAATTTCTTGGGTCAGTCGAGTGAAAAGGAAATGAAGGCAACTGTCAAACCAACACCCTTACCTTTCATTAGGGAATTGCCTTCAGAAAGTAGTGTGACTCCTCCTATAATGGTGGATAGAGACCCTAGAATTCCTGATATAATAGAAATTGTCTCAAGTGAAGAGGAAGAGGAACCATAAGAGTTTCCTTTGTCCAAAAGTGATATATAAACTTATTGTTTTCAAGAACCTCTATAGTGAACAAGGATGTAAAATTCCTCAAATAAATGAAAAGAGACTTTGTTTTGAAATACGTAAATGTCTTGTGATTTAATGGGAATTGAGAAAATTCAAGTATGTGATTTAAAGATTGATAATATTCAGTGACCACTTATGAATGATGATGTGACAAAGAAAGTGAATTAATATGAAATGATATAATCCTGATAAGAAGAAGAAATAAAATCAA
Source organism: Cunninghamia lanceolata (assembly GCA_027924645.1). Taxonomy (NCBI): domain Eukaryota; kingdom Viridiplantae; phylum Streptophyta; class Pinopsida; order Cupressales; family Cupressaceae; genus Cunninghamia; species Cunninghamia lanceolata. Next base: position 1,431,215 of record BSBN01000828.1, read on the forward strand.
ATGTGAAGTAAGTAAAACTAGGAATGATGGATAATTTCGACTGAGCCTTTTAGAAGAGGAAATTTGGGATGATGTTTAAAGACAAGAGTGCCTATAGTAGAATTAGGAGCAATACATTGTTCTTTCAAGATGTGAGCATGGATCTAGTAGAATCCATGAGATCTTTTAAGAATACAAGGTTCTGATGTCTTAAGGATCTTCATTGGTGAACTATGATAAATATTTGCTTATGTGTGAGTCTTGGTAGAGTTTGAGTATACTCGAGTGACCTTCATAGGGTCATGTTCATACTTATGTGACCACCTTTGATAGTGGAGTTATGACAAAATTTTGTGTAGAAATGAATACCATGTCCATGAGTATAATTGAATTTGGTATAAAGAAAAGAATGATCACTGGTTATTCTTTTAATTATTACCTTATCAGTAAATGCTTGATTGAAAAGAATATTGCTTTGTCTCATAGAGAGCATGATCCTAAGTATGGATTCATTTTGCAGACAAGATAAATAGTTGGGTAATGGTTTATGTACCTATTTTGTACTCACCCCTATAATTCATGTAGAACCTCAATACTTACTTTTGTGTTCCATTACGGAACAGGGAAGTGTAAAAGGGTAATTGCACAAGCCTTGTGATGTCAGAGTGTTAGAATCTTGAGTGAAGTAGCAAACCATGATAATGAGAAGTATCAATTGTTACTTATTGGAAAGATGGATATATGTTTGAGAAAGATGGAGTCTTAAGGTATTAAGGATGGATATAAATTCTTAACTTAGCAAAATTGAGGAAGCCTGTGCATGAATTTTTTTATAAAGGACTTAGACTATTGTAATTGGGCCAGAACTCAAGAAGGATATCACCTAATTCTAGCCAGTGAGTTAAGGTTGAGCATTGTACTTTGATTATTGTTTGGAATTCTAGCAAGTTAAGCCTGGGCATGTGTAACCGGTGGGATTTATACACTTAGTGTGCCTTATTGAAGTTTAAAGTGAGTAAGGATAACTGATTCTTGTTAGAAGAAGATTGAGTTGTGATATTTTGGTAGTTGAATGTTTGCTAATTTATGACTGTAAGACTTTGCATGATGATTGTAAAGAAATCTTTGTTGTTAGGTGTCTTGAGTGATGTTTTGTGGATAGTAGAAGTGTCTTATGTTACAGATAAGTTTGGAGTCTTGGAAAGACTTGTTGTTTTGCACAATTAAGTGTGTTCTCTTCACTCACCCAATTTTTGATCCAGACGTAGTGTAGCATCCTACTCCCTCTTTAGTAGCTAGAATTAGTCACATAGTTCTTGTAATGTGAAACTTTTGAATATTGATTTTTATTTATTTGACTTTGTAAGGACCAACTTTGAAAATTTTATTTCTTTTATTTATGGAAAAGTATATCCATCAAAATTGATGTTTATTTATCTTATGACCTTGATGGTCATGTTTTATTTACAGTTGTAATTGTGTGCATTTTTATGCTTTATTGTTGTAATAGATTTTCTTTGGACTTTATTTACTTTATTATTATTGGTGGCTATGCTTGAAGGTTTTAACTATTGGTCATGTGTCCTGTTATGTTTCTATCATGTCCATGATGGGCCACTGATAGGCTGTGTAAGGGAGTAGGATGCAGGGAAAACACTATTTTCATAGCAAGTGTGTTGCTAAGCATTTTGGTAAGTTCAATTCTTTAATTTATTGTTAGAAACATTGGGCATCGTGAGAAGAATTGAGGAAGTTCTGAAATGGATTTTTGGTGTCATTATGTATCAATTTAAGAAAGTCAAAATTTTTGTTAGAAATTAAAGGATGAGGGGTAATAAGGAATTGATAAAAGTTAAAAGAAATTGAAAGTGAATCAAGTCGTCAGTTCGTTCAAATTTTATGGTGACACATATGCTTGGTGTTCTGTAAATGATTTTACATTGTTTGCATTTTGATGAAGAAGAAAATAGAGAAATATTTTTTTTTAAATATTGTGGTTTAGTAAGATTATAGCAAAAGAGACATGATTAGTAGAAAGTTGAAAGTGAATTGATGATGAGTTGTTTGAAACTGGATTGTATGAATTTAATTGGCTAATAATATCACTGGCATGTCTAGAATGTTTGAAGGACATAAAACTTCTCATTTTGAGAAAAGGAAAAGAATTTGATGACACAAGTAGAAATAGTAAAGAGATTGAAGAAATGTGGATTACTTTAATATTGTATAGATGCACGAGGAAGATAAGGAAATTTTTTTCCAGAAATCTAAATTGTAGATCAGAATGCAGTTTGGTCGCAAGTAATAAAAAGGGAAAACTGATTCCATTGATGGGAATATGAATAGTATATGCATAGTATAATTTCAAAGATGTTGTTCACACAATGATGAGATATGATGGTGCAAATTTTTAGGGATTTTACCTCGTTGTTGGAGGTCATGACCAATGGTTTCTTGGGGACTGATCCCTTGATATTATATTGTGTTACTATAAGATTTTATAAGCCATGTAGTGCTAATTCATGTTTATAGATAAGTATGATTAAGTGAATTGATTTATGCCTTATTTGGCATTTGATTAAAGTTGTGATTATTATTTTTTTGATAAAATGAATATAGTTGTATGGTAGTTGTACCATAAGATGGATTAGACATTGAATTGGCAGTTGTGCCATGAAAAGTGATTGACTTATTGTATACTGGAAATTATTTGATGGAAGCAATGTTAATTGCAGAATTATGATGTTAATCTATGGTCGAGTAGGACCAGAATTTGGTGGATAGTGCCACCTAAAAAATGTAGAGGATGTTGATAGTTCAATTCCTCATCTGAGATTTTTATTTATGCTTATGATGACATTTGTTATGTTATAGATATTTGATAGATAAGACTTTTTATGTAGATGTTTTAAGACATCAAGATGATGCCTCTTCCAAGTGGGGAAGGATGTCACTTCTCAAATCTTGATATTATCTATGGTTACTTTATGTAGAATTAAACTATGGATGATAATGTGTAAGATGAATGATTATTTTAATATGGAAAGATGTAATGAAATGAATGTAATATTTATGTTAGTAATGCTTCGGCTACTTGGTTACTAATCTATTAACAGAAAATTAGAGTTTACTATGAGTTGTAGGTTGACGAAGACAAGGGGTGATTGAGGTAAAGGAGATTAGCATCCTGGCAGGGTCAAGATGGAGGGATATCATTCACACACTTCACGTAGTGTCATGTAGCTGCATATGATGCATACTGAATGATTTAATAATTTAATTTAAATTGTGTTTTTATTTTATTTGAATTATATGATTTTAATGCATAGTTAGTTATTAGTGATTTAATTAGATTATTTAATTCATTGTTATATCGTGAGTGTTTAAAAAACTAGAATAATTGATTTAGTTATTTAATTTGTTGTTATTTAGGAAACAATCATATTCTATTTAATTATTAGTTTTATAGATACATTGTGATAAATATATAAATTATTTTAATAATATTTTAGAACTAGAAATAGAATAAAACATGTTTTTGGAACAAAAAAACTTAACTTAGGAAAATAAAAGCTCCAGAAAACAAAACACTTGAGGAAGAGGAAACAATAAAAGAGGAGTGATAATTCATTTCTTGCTCACCAAAACTTCTATTTAACATCTTGCACTCTAAAAAAGGGAAGGCTCTTCATCTTTGAAACTGCATTCAAAATAAAAAGAAATTGTGAAAGCATTTTGGGCACAAAGAGGGAATGGTTCAGATCAAGAAGCTTTGTAAAAATCTGTAGGCATCAAGCATCCAATTGGAATAAGGAGCAAATTCCAGGTTCTTATTTAATCATTTGTGGTTGTTTGTGTGTATGAATCTTTTTCTTATGTGCAAAAATCATGATCTTATGTTTGAAATTGCTGTATAAAATATAAGCAACTGGCTGTAGCTTTGAAAAAAAATGTTTTGCTTTAATATATATATATACAGACTACTGTATATATATATATATTATGATCAATATCCATGTTATATGGAATAGACTGTATTTTCATTAGATTGATTGTATGTTACACAATGTATGTTTAGTAGATCGCTTGTAGGTTATAATGAACCGATTGTGTTTTACATTAGATTGGCTGGAGGTTATAATTGGAATGATTGTATTGAATTGACTACATTTTATTTTGAATTAAAGGAGATTAGCATCCTGGTAGGGTTAAGATGGAGGGATATCATTCACACACTTCACTTAGTGTAATGTAGATGCATATGATGCATATTGAATGATTTAATAGTTCAATTTAAATTGCATTTTTATTTTATTTGAATTATATGATTTTATTGCATAGTTAGTTATTGGTGATTTAATTAGATTATTTAATTCATTGCTATATCATGAGTGTTTAAATTTTTTTTTGATTTAGTTATTTAATTTGTTGTTATTTAGGAAACAATCATATTCTGTTTAATTATTAGTTTTATAGATACATTGTGATAAATATGTAAATTATTTTAATAATATTTTAACTAGAAATAGAATAAAACATGTTTTTGGAACAAAAAAAGCTTAACTTAGGAAAAGAAAAGCTCTAGAAAATGAAACACTTGAGGAAGTGGAAACAATAAAAGAGGAGTTATAATTAATTTCTTTCTCACCAAAACTTCTATTTAACATCTTGCACTCTCAAAAAAGGGAAGCCTCTTCATCTCTAAAACTGCATTCAAAACAAAAAGAAATTGTGAAAGTATTTTGGGCACAAAGAGGGAATAGTTTAGATCAAGAAGCTCTGTAAAAATTTATAGGCATCAAGCATTCAATTGGAATAAGGAGCGAATTCCAAGTTCTTATTTAACCATCTGTGGTTGTTTGTGTGTATGAATCTTTTTCTTATGTGCAAAAATCATGATCTTATGTTTGAAATTGCTATATAAAATATAAGCAACTGGTTGTAGCTTTGAAAAAAATGTTTTGTTTGTATATATATATATATATCTGTGTGTGTGTGTGTGTATATATAATGATCAATATCCATGTTATATGGAATTGAATGCATTTTCCTTAGATCAATCGTATGTTATATGGAATCAACTGTATTTTCATTAGATTGATTGTATGTTACACATTGTATGTTATAGCAGATCACTTGTAGGTTATAATGAATCGATTGTGTTTTACATTAGATTGCCTGGAGGTTATAATTGGAATGATTGTATTGAATTGATTGCATTTTCTTTTAAATTTTAAAGAAGGCACTAAGGCCACTATAGGCGTCACCCAATGGTACTGAGGTCCCTTAGGGATTGCGACCCAATTTGGTGATGATGCCCCCTTTGATCACTGCTATAGCTTCTAATGAATTTCTTTCCTGTAAAGAGTATCCTTTACACCAAAACCCTGATAAATATATAACATTTAGCATGAAATTGTTATCATTGTTCTTGCTACGCTTGGGCATTGACAGTAATTCTAGCATAGTTTTTGATAGTATAAGGCGGCAAAACCAAGGGCTAAACCCTTACAAAGTAAAACCCAAAAAGGGCAAAAAAGGTTCAGAAGACAAAAAGAGGTAGAACCACCGTAGACAGCTTACATACAGCTTATATATAGAAAAAAGAAACTATCAGTAAAAAACTAGCTAATAGAAAGCTTAGAAAGAAGACTAGGAGAGGGTGTCTTCCCAGTCCTTGAAAAGAAACTCAAATATTTTGTCAAATTCTTTAGCCTTGTCATCATCAACACCATGAGTGAGAACTCCATGTTCCTATAGTAGAGAGAGATTAGACATAGTCAGCCTATAGAGAATGCTAGTAATGAGTCTACCAAGAGAAAAGACCCTCTTTTCTAGAAAATCCACATGCTCCTTCAACTGAGTCAAAACATTAGAATGGTTACCTTCCTCATTAACCTCCTCCTCCATACCATTTTTAGCATTGTCACAATCCTCCTCAATAGAATTAGGATCAATATGAACCTCAGTAGGAATAGAGTGAGTGTCCTTCCCATTATTATCATCAGTATCAGTAGCCTCCTCATGAGTAGTAGTAGCTCCCACATCCATACAGTCACCACTGGGAGCAGAATTTACAAACCCTTTATTACCCTCAGTATCAAAGGTATCCGTAGGAATTTCTTGCCCATTAATCTCCTCATCACCACTGGAATCTTCAACAACAGCCTCCTGAACATCATCATGTTTAGACTTATCCACACCCTCTTGAGTAGAGGCTTCAGAATTGCTTTCAGAGTAGTCTATTAGCTTCATCTTAGGAGTCAGTTTGCTAGCAATACGACCAGACCGCCTAACAACAACAAATTTACTCTCCAGTTTGACTTTTTTCAAATTTCTTCAGGGTCCCTCCCTGACCAATTCTTATTTATTCTGGGTCCTAGAATCCCCAATGTCTTCTTTGAAATCCACAGTAGAATCAAAAAGACATTTTTTAGTTTTCAGTTTGGATTTAGTAGAAGGGGTTTGCACATTTTTTCTAGTAGAAGATTTAGGAGTACCCATGGAAGGAGCACCTTCGATAAACAACTTAGGAGAAGTAAGATTAGTTTTCATAGAAGTAGTAGGGGTAATAGTAGGAGGTTCAAGACTAGAGGGTTGAATAGGAGAAGTAGGGGATAGAGCCAAATGGAACTGGTATAACCTATGGATAAGCCCTTGATGGAGGGGAATAGGCTTTTCATCAGGCTTTTTAAGTAACATCTTCTTAACATGTTTAACAGAGCACTCAAGAGAAGAAAGGAGAAAGAATGGAAAACTAATAGTAGTATTCCTTCTGAAGTGGATTAACAAAGGAAGGTGATAGTAATAGAACCTGACAAAATGACCCTCTAATGTGAAGTATTTCATCACCATATAGCACATATCCACCCATGGTTCAGGAAGTCTGGCTCTCTCAAAACCTCCTTGATAGGGCACCAACTCCTCACCTTCACCAAGGAATAATTTCTGGTTCTAGGCATCTGAAACTCTAGACTTCTTTTGCAGTTACGTGCCCTTAGTAGATAAACCCGTAGCCATAGCAATATCATTCTCCAAAACCTCAAAACTGATATTCCCAATTTGAACTTTATAGTTATCCCATGACTGAGCAAATTGAATGGACAAATTTTCATCATGTCCATTCAAACATTCAAGGAACGGAGTGATACCACCTTCTTTACAATAATGCCAGACCAAGGCATTGTCCTTAAATTCCCCATAGTAATTAGGTTCAGTTTGAATCTTGTCCCCTCCCATAATGAAAAACTAGCAATCCCCAAAGAGCTCAAGGAAAGAAGTAGCAAAGGTTTGAAAAATTCTGACCCAAAGGCTCTAAACAATATTGTGAGGAATTTGAGAGACTTCGATCACATAGCAATGAATAATAATGACAAAGGCAATAATGTAAATATGAGAAGAATTAGGGCAATCATTATATCGATAACCCCAAGTTTTTATGCAATAATTTCTCATTAACTGCTCGTCCTTCACACACGTGCTTAACTGTCTAATCCAACTCCAGTAACCATCAAAGTGTCTAATCAACATGGGTTGATTTAAAATACAAGCCACGTAGATAAGCCAATTAAAATGATGTGTCATCATCATAGGGTAACTTTCTCTTTTTGAATAATATCCCCAATATGACACGGGATATTATGAAAGTGGCGCCAACAACGCCAGTTTTGAAGCTGCTGACCAAAATTTGCCAGGCCATCAGTAACAGTATTCCCTTCTCTATATATATGGGAAAAGGAAATAACAGGAACAACTTGTATAATAGTTTGAATATCAGACACAATGTCCCAAAGTTGCCAACCACACTATGAGACCTTGGTGACAACATCAATAATAATTTTAGAGTCACCCTGAACATGAAGTTGGCAAATTCCTAGGGATATAGCCAACTTGAGACCCCATAAAAGAGTTGAGGCTTCAGCAAAGTTGTTAGTCTGGTTCCCAATTCCTCTAGCATAAGTAGCAATTAAACCTCCTCTGTCATTCCTTAAAACTCCTCCACTAGCCTTGCCATTTGGCTTAGCAGCACCATCAAAATTCAGTTTAAGCCACCTTGGGTCTGGGGGAGTCCAAATAGTACTTAACATTTTAAGGCATTTGGAATCATCAAATGCAGGAATTTGATTTGTAATCCCCTAGTTTACAGCCACAAGGACCTCATGCGGGGTAAGAGGTTTATCAACAGTTTTGATACTAGAAGTAGAAACATTTTCCAGGAGGGCCTTAGACAAAGAATAGAAAACCTATGAGGGATTCCTAGCAATTTCTCTAAAAATTATATTATTTCTTTCTTTCCAAAGGAACCAATCAACAAAAGGAATAGTTTGATTCCAAAGTTTGACTAACCAGGGATGGGAAACAGAAGGAATCCAATTATGAATGAGTTCTCTTGTTTCCTTATTGCAAACCCATTGTAAGCCAAAATTCAAAATGACTTTGCTCCAAATATCAGTCACAAAATCATAGTGCAAAACAAGATGAGAGACAAATTCTTCCTCTTTCAAGCACATGACACATCTATTAACCAGTTGAAAACCCCTTCGTTGAAGATTGTCCTGAGTCAAAATATTGTTATGAACAATTGTCCACCAGAAAAATTTAATCTTAGGAAGAAGTTTATGATTCCATACTTTCCTCCAAATGTCATCTATAGGATCCTTCTCAAACAGCAAATGGTAAGCTGATATAACAGAGAAAAACCCTTTTTCTATCAGTAGACCAAAAAAGTTGATCATTTCTAGGAAACAGAGGGATCCGGGTATTATGAAGCATTTGTTGTATGGTATTAGCATAGTGATAAAGATTGGGATAATTAGCATAGCATTCCAACAAATTTTTCCATTTTCTAACACCATGGTCTTGAGAAATATAATGGCTAACTTTAGTGCCAAAAAAATGTTTAGCAAGAGCAACAATAGCTTCATCGCCCATCTGATTAGAGAGAGTTCCATCCCCCAACCAAGGATGCTCCCAAAAATTGATGAGAGAACAATAACCAAGGTTCCATTTCATTCCCTTCTTAACAAGACTTCTTGATTTAATCATTTTGTTCCAGATAACAGATCCTTGAGGAAGACCCTCCTGAGTGAGAAAAGAAATTCTGTCAGAGTCTCTTAAATACTTAGCCTTTATAATACCTCCCCAGTCAGTATCCCTATTTATGAAGTTCCAAATAATCTTAGACAAAAGAGCCTTATTCATTTTTTGAATGGTTCTGATGTTGAGCCCACCATGAGATTTAGGAAGACAAACTTTGTCCCATTTCACCAGAGAAATTCTCTTTTTCTCCTCCGTACCAGTCCACAAGAAGGTTCTTTGAATTTGCTCCAATTTTTTAGCTAGATATCTACGTATTTTGAATAAAGATAAGAAATAAGTAGGTATACCCTGCAAAGAAGCCCTTAGAAGCTACAATTTACCAGCACTACTTAAAAGTTTGCCTTTCCAGCCCAAAAGTTTCTTTTGAGTTCTTTCAATAATGTTATGCCAAAAACCAGGAGTAACTTCCTTAGTAGTTAGAGGGAGACCAAGGTAGATAGAGGGTAGGTCAGCAGCCGCACATCCAAGGATATTAATAATTTTCCTTTGAAGATCCTTTGAAGTTTTAAAGAAGAAGATGTTGCTTTTTTGAAAATTAATATGCTGACCAGAAGCCATGGCATAATCATTGAGAAGAGATTTCTATCTAGAAGCTTCTAAAATAGAGGAAATGCCAAAAAGAATGGTATCATCCACAAACTACTGAATGGGCATTGGGGAGAGAGAAGAAGCTAGTTTAATCCCAATTAATTCTCTTGAGGTGATCTTGTTGAGGACTGATCTACCAAGAGCTTCAGCAACCATAATAAAAAGATAGGGGGACAAGGGATCTCCCTGTCTTATTCCCCTAGTAGGAGAGAAGAAACCCCTAGGAACCCCATTAACAAGGACATAGTATTTAGCAGTAGAAACAACTTCCTTGATGAGAAGGGAAATCTTATCATTAAACCCAAGCTTCTGAATGATTTTAAATAAAAATTTCCATGAGACCCGATCATAGGCTTTAGAAATATCAAGTTTGAGAACCATACCTGGGATGACTCTTGTCCATAGAATGAATAGTTTCATGAGTACTAATCACAGCATCAAAAATCTATCTCCCTAGAACAAATCCCTTCTATGAAGGAGAGATAATTTTGTCAAGAAGAGGTTGCAATCTAACCACCAAAAGCTTAGTGTAGATTTTATAGATTGTGTTACAGAGACTAATAGGCCTAAAGTTAGCAAGCATCTCCATATTAGGCTTCTTAGGAACAAGGGCAATGAAGGTATTATTCAGTTGTTTCAATAATTTCCTAGTTTTGAAAAAATATTTGACAGCAACAGTGACATAATATCCCACAATGTCCCAGAATTCTTGGAAGGATAAAGGGGGAAAGCCATCAAGATCGGGAGATTTAAAAGGCATCATAGAAAAGACCATAGTACAAACCTCTTCCTCAGAGATAGGCTTTAAAATATCAGCATTGTCTTCTTCAAAAATCAGTGAAGGAATGTTGTTTAAAAGTTGATTGACAATCGGGGAATTATCAGCACTAGTACCCTGTTCAGACAGTAGGTTATGAAAGAAGTTGACAGCATGATCTCCAATTTCCTCATCCTCAGTAATCATTCTACCATCCTCTAATCTCACTTTGGAAATAGATTTAGATTTCCTATGCTTTAGAGTAGAAACATGAAAGAAAATAGTATTACAATCACCTTCCTTAAGCCATTGCACTCTAGATTTTTGTTTCCAGAATAATTCTTCTCTATTCATTAAATTCTTCCAATCTCTAACAAGATTATTCTCTAATTGCATAGAAGTATTAGAAGAATCACCTTGAGCAATCTTGTATTGAATATCTGCTAGCTTCTCAGACAAGATCTTTTTCTAGGAAAAGACATTACAAAAACTATATTTATTCCAACCATAAACTTCTTTCTTGACATGCATCAACCTTTTAAAGAGTCTAAATATGGGAGTACCCAAAATTGGAAGTTGCCACCAATTAGAAAGAAGATTTCTGAAATCATGATGTTTAATCCACATAGCCTCAAATCTAAAGGGAAAAGGGCCTTTCCTCTTCTGATTATCCCAGTCCAGAATGATGGGATTATGATCAGAAATACTCCTAGGCAAAGCAACCAGCTTAAGGGAACTAATATTAGGCCAATTATTGGAAATAAGAATTCTATCCAACTTCACTTGAATCAATTGGTCCCCTGTCCTCCTATTGGTCCAGGTAAAATTTTGATTCATCAAATCAATGTCAAAGAGCCCAAAGGAATTTGTAAAATCAGCAAAGTCTAACATACTGTTAGAGTAGTCCAAAATTCCCCCAATCTTTTCAAAAGGATATAAAGGGGTATTAAAATCCCCCGCCAACATCCAATAAGAATCAGGATGAGAATCAAGATGCTTAGCCAAGTCCTCCCAAAGATTCTTCCTTAGCACCCTAGTGTTAGGGGCATAAAGATTAACTAGACTCCATCTAAAGGAAGGCAAAGAAAAATCAATCACCAAACAATGTTTGTTCAAAAAAGAAAGTTTACCGTGAATTCTAGAAGCATTCCACATAGTCACTATTCCCTTAGAGGCACCAACAGCAGGACTAATTCAGAAGGAAGCATTAGGCCAGATCCTATCAAAAATCAATTTAAAATTCTCTTGAGGCATTTTAACTTCCTGAAGTAAGAGAATATCCACCTTGTGGTAAAAAATACAATTTTTGACCTCAAATTGTTTTGAAGGGTTATTAAGGCCCCTCATATTCCATGAAAGAATTTTCATTTAAATATCTTTCTAGAGTTTTCCAGTGTCTTTTGCTTACCACTAGCAATCTCCCTAGCTACTTCTCTTTGTCTAGTTTCTCTCAATGAAGGTCTACCCTTCCCAAGATCCAAACCCACATCAACAGCCTTTTTTGATTTATGAACTTTTTTCTTCTGAGATGTCCATTCCTCATGGTCACTTAGGGAAGCGGTAGCTGCTCTAGGAGAATGTAGACTAGTTTTTTGTCTTGGAGAAGGAGGAAATAATCCTCCTTTGAAAGAACCCAAAATGAGTTTCCCTGGGGAAGAGAAAGACACTTCTTGGGCTACTGAATGAACATTATCATTTAACTACACTTTAGCTCCTTGAATAGACTCAATCTTAGCAGATTGGTGCACATGAACTTGAGTCACTGGGTTGCAAAGAGAGGAACATTTATTCTCCTTCTCTTTAAAACAACCCATCTGGGTTTCCTTAACTTTGTCAACTTCAACTTGAACCTCTTCAAAAATACCAATCTCCAACTAAGTTTCCTTAACTTGAATCAGAATCTCACCAACTTCCAAAGTTGGTTGTGAAATCTCATGAGTATGGGGGATCTGTTCCTCAAAATCCCTAACCGGCTTGGAAACCTATGTAGCATCAAGCACAGTTTCTTCCTGAGCATTCTCCTTACCAGAATGAGTAGATTCATAAGCAATGGTATCCTCCTTATTCTCAAACTAGGTTTCCTTAACTTGATTTGGAATCTCGCCATCTTCCAAGTTTTGTTGAGGAACCTCATGACTCTATTCCTCAACAATCCTAACTAACTTGGAAACATGTGAATCATTAGAAGCCGATTCTGCCTGATCATTCTCCTTGCCAGAATGGATAGCACTAGTATCCCCCTTATTCAAGTCATCCACATCATTATTAGTATTTTCCTCATCTTTCTTGAACTTACAATGTGAAATGAGATGTCCTTTCTTCTTGCATTTCTAACAGTAGGTCATGGAATCCTCATAAGTGATGGACTGCCTCCAGACTCCATATTTAGAGCTAATGTCAATGAACATGGGCAAAGTCTTGTTGATTTCCACATTTACACAGAATCTTGCATAAACAAAGTGAGATTTGGTGCGTGTGGAGTTATCCAGGGTAACAAAATGACCAAAAGTATTAGCAATGGAACTAAAAATAGATTCATCCTAGTTAAGGGAAAGCCAGGCAAACAAACCCATACTGGGGTAGTTTTATGAAGATCAATACTAGGGTCAAACCCCAGCCTCCAACAACCCAATGAAAGTGAATGGGTACCATAAAGCCATGGTCCTCTAGATAAAATAGCCAACATGTCTTCTTTGCTGGTGAAGCGAAATAGGAATAGCCCTCGCGCCATACCCATGACAGTTACACTGCCTTTAACATGCCAATGATTGGAGACCCATTTGCGAACCATCTCAATGCTAGGTCAGAGAGAGAAGAACTTGCCAACCAGAGCAAGATCCATAGAAGCGATAATCGTATCCACCAGATTGTCAGGAACCATGAGGGAAGACCCTTCATCCATCTCCTTTTGGTGACAGACCATTGTCTGATCATTATCAAGAGAGTCCACCTGTCCCGTCAGAACATTTTTTTAGTTAGCAGGCCTGATAGAGTCTGAACCAGGCAGAGGACTAGAGGTACTACCAGCTGCAGCACCCTCCATCCCCAGCTAGCACATAGAAAGCAGACTATCAAAACCCTAGAAACCCAAAAACCTAAAAAAAACCATAGCAGAGCACTTGTTGAAACTTTTTTTATTTGGAATGTAATATATATGTGTATATATATATATATATATATATATATATATATATATATATACAAATTGCATTTTTCTATGCATATAGATATATATTGATTATAATTTTATTATCTAGAAACAAAATGGTTTATGACTGTAATCGATTATATCATTTGATAGCATATAGATATATTGAATGCAATTTTTTATTGAATTATAATGCTTTATGACTATAATCGAATATATCATTTGATAACATTTAGATATATTGACTGTAATTTTTATTTTTTGGGAACAGAATGGTTTATAACTATATTCAATTATATCATTTGATAACTTAGTTTTTACATATATATATATATATATATATATATATATATATATATATATATATATATATATATATATATATATATATATATATTCGTGTTGATTGTGTTTATTTGAAAATGTATATGATGGAACAAAACTATAATACTGATTGGATTTTAACTTGTCCAATTGAATGATATGAGTATCTATATATATAATATCTGAAATTGAATAATTTATTGTACTGCAGAAAAAGAAATATTCTTTCTATTTTATATATTTGCAGCAATGAGAATGACTTATAGGAATTTTTGAATTAATGAGTTATTGATAAATGTTATTTTTACATTCTACTTGGAAAAACTAGAAATATATCAAATTTCTTGATTTATGAAAGAAATGCATTATGTTTAACTGGTAGATCATCACATAGATTAGGAAAAATTGAGATAAAATAAGGAAAAAATAGTAAACTTTCCAACAAGCAAACTAGTGAAATCAATTGATTGGAAATACTGTTGATTTTCAAATATAGATATTTATGACTATGGAAAACCAATCATAGGAAACTGTGTTGTATGTAATTTTTGGTAAAGTATGAACTTTTAGGATAGGATGTCGAATGTGGGCTCCCAGAGACGATAGTTTTACTTTTTCTAAAACTATCATTTTTAAATGCTTGGTCAAGCTACTATACCATTGAAATAGATGGATTTGTTTAAAAGCCTAGAACTATGTTTGTCTCTGCCACATCCTGTTTGCAAGAGTTTATGTCATTCTAGGATTAGGATGCATACAGGCAATAGGCACGCATCAAGTGTTTCCCTCCTACTTACACTATTCCAGGTTGCTAGGCTCCTTGTACAGGGTTAGTGCTTTCTTTGAGTTAGGAAGAACTTGGGGAAGTTCAGTACTTCGTGGTTGGGTGGAAAAAGCACCTCAATCACTCTCTTGGTCTTGGTTTGCAGATGATCGGAGGATCGAGGCAACCGAGTTTAGAAATTATTATTGACATGGATATTTTCTTATATATACATACTTCTTTGTATGGCATCATTGCCAAGTTACAATTATAACATGATTCATAGATATCTTGATGATAGTCCTTCCTTGTATAACATTGAAATAGATGTATTGTAACACCAAGTCAAGTGTATGTAAACTATTTCTGGTATATGGATCATTATTCTTATTCATGGATTCTTGCCATTCTTTGTTGTTATGGATATTTGGAAACTGTTAATGAATGACTATCTTACTTATGGAATATGCTTTCCTCTTCGAGTATTATGTTTATTTGGTAAATTTCTTCACCTTACATGTGGTCGTCTTGCTTTAAGTCTTCATATGTTTTTCTTAAAGTTGTCCTATTTTCAAATGAGCAGAGTGTGTGGATGTAATTCCTTGGTGTTTGAAGTTGTGAAGGATGTTTTGGACTTCGTTAGGCAAGTGTTTCTATCCACAAGGCATGAGTCTTCTGCTGGTGTAATGTATGGTTTTTTAGAACCTATCTTCTACATGTTTCATATTATGTGTTGTCTGGTTGACTTGTAAAAATATTTTTTATCTTGTATCTAGACGAAAAGCAATGTAATCAATGTAATATCTTGTATAAATTGTAAATAAAATTGAATGAGGTGAGGTGTGACTGAAAAGTGATTAATAAGGTTCACAAGCAGGAAAAAGAGCAGAATGACTGCATTTTGATGTGTGATTGAAGGAGAAAGAGAAAAAGTTGTAGATGTTGTCTTGATTCATCTTGAAGACATATTTTTGACAATGATCAAGTGTAGAGTGTTCCTAATTGATTCAATCATTATAATAAAGTGTGAAGAGGTAGAATTGCAATAACCAAAGGTGTGAGTTTCAATGTTAGTTTTCAAATAGTAGAAGGATTGTCATACTATAATCTTTTTTGAGTGTGTTCTCAGATCAGGGAGTAGTTGATTCCTTGGGTTGTAGCCCTAAAATAAAGTCTGCAGGGAGTTGTAACTTCCTTAGGAGTGACCCTAAAGAAAAGTTTTCAGGGAATAGTAGCTTCCTTGGGTTGTAGTCCTAAAACAAAGTTGTTATTTGAGCTTCATATATTGTGAGTTAATCCTCACCGTGGTTTTTCCCTTCTTAGGTTTTCCACATATATCTAGTGTTATGTGATGATGTGCATGGTGTTAATCTCTCATGCTTATATTAATACTATGATGCTTAAGTTTTAATCTGCTCTAGAGAAGTTAAAGTTTGTTTAGGTACTGATTCACCCCCCCTCTCAGTATCCTGGTGTGTCCAACATGGGGCACATTGAGACCAAAACCATGTACCTAGACCCCTCATGAGGCTGGGACATATCTCACTTCCTTCAAATTTGAAGGAAAGTGTTGAGGTGGAGACACTGCATTCATTGAGTTCTCTCACCCAGTCTCTAGTACAACATGGTGATGATCTTACCTAGGACAATGAGGGTGAGAGTAGGCATTGTTGGTCCCAACATCTTGGTAGTTCATGTGGGAACTTGTTTGATTATGGGACCCAGGACTCTCACCATGATGTTGTAGAGTGCCAGGACACTATGACACATGGGGAATAGTTAGTGATGGACACATCCAAATTGGATGATATTGCCCTCACAGATGTCGTCTTGTAGAAAACATTTGGCATTGACTCCTAGGCAATTTTTTACAAGGTTCAACTTGATTTAATATATTTGTATTTGAAATTTCTAATTAATTATATGAGTATCTATATTATAAGTCAAAATTTGTGTATGTAATTGTTTGTACCATGAAATTCCAGGGTCAAAGTGTTCATCTTGCATATGTTAGTCATCTAATGTAGGGATATGACAGGAGGTCGAGTCAACAGGTATGTAATTTATCACAAGATCATAAATATAGTACATATATCAATGGTAATCTTATTTAGTGATAATTTGATGATGAACATGGAG
This sequence comes from Cunninghamia lanceolata, assembly GCA_027924645.1. NCBI lineage: Eukaryota > Viridiplantae > Streptophyta > Pinopsida > Cupressales > Cupressaceae > Cunninghamia > Cunninghamia lanceolata. Next base: position 1,448,012 of record BSBN01000828.1, read on the forward strand.
ATTCACCACCACCACCATGATTTCCTTGGTCCCCTACACAAAGAAGCACTTTCACTGAGGTAAATTTTACCATTTGTACTCATTATGCATTTAAATAATGTTATGTATCTATTTTGGTTAAATAACCTTGAATTCTATTTTCAAATTTTGAATATGGAGACTCCTCATCTTCGTTAGTCAGCAAAGGTGGGCATTGCTGCAACTGTTTTGTCTGTAAATCCTTTGATTGAGGTATGAGTCAGTAACATGTAAATGTAATTTTGTATTTCTTATTTTATCTCATCTCATTTAATGTACATAAATGATATTCATGTTTACTTAATTTTTCTTCTTCATGCTTCTCATAGGTGGTCACAAGTCCAACCCATCTAGCTATGAATGAAGAGAGACAAAAAAATGATCAAGAGGGATCACCAGCTATGAATAAGTGATTGATTACATATGTCATGTTATATATTTCATGTTTTCTATATTAATGTGGAATTGTTTGATTGTATTAACAAGTGGAGCTTAAAAAATCTCTGTTGAGGAGGTCTAGTCAATGGGAGAGAGGATGAGTCACTGCTTGACTCTCCATCTTCATGACCATGCAAGGGCCATCAATTATTTGATAGAAATTCAAAGGAAATTTGATTTTGGGACATTTTTTGTATGCCTAGATGGATTTGTATACATACTTTTGTATTTTACCAATGTATATCTTTGTATATGCCTATATGGCTTTGTTTGTACATGCCTATATGGCTTTATATGTACACTATATGTTATTTTCATGACATTATGTATATGACATTTTACATTAAATATACTATGATGATCAATTATGGTTACATGATAGATATTGTACCATGCTTAAAAGTTTTGATATTGTGTACACGTGTTCTTCAATATTTCCATGAAATGATATTATGTTTAACTATAGTTCAATATATGTGTCAAGTATGGTTTTATTAATTCAAATATTTTGATAGCATCCTTGCAAAATACATTTTGTGCATATCTTGCAATCATTGCATTCCATGAGATTTTATTTCTTTGAGGCATTATGTAAAATAGTTCACGCGCCTTGTCTATACTTCCACACTTCACATACATGTCTACAAGGCCAGTTGTAAATATAACATGTGACAAAATTCCTATATCCTTTATTCTTTGATGGTTGTCCACACCCTCTTCCAAAGATTCCATTTTGGCATAGGCAAGGAGGATATTGGATAAGGTTGTGGAATTAGGCTTGACACCCACCAATTGGATTTTCTTGAAAATTTCTTTAAAGCCTTATAATAAAATATATTTTGTGCATATCTTGCAATCATTGCATTCCATGAGACAACATTTCTTTGAGGCATCATGTCAAATAGTTCGTGTGCCTTGTCTATGCTTCCACACTTTGCATACATATCTCCTAGGGCAGTTGCAACTACAACATGTGTCAAAATTCCCATATCCTTTATGCTTTGATGGATGTCCATACCCTATTTCGAAGATCCCATTTGGGCATAAACAAGGAGGATGTTAAATAAGGTTGTGGAATTTGAATTTACACCTACCAATTGTATTTTCTTGAAAGTTTTTAAAGCCTTATAAAAAAACCATTTTATGCATATCTTGCAATCATTGCATTCCATGAGACAACATTTCTTTGAGGCATCATGTCAAACAATTCACCTGCCTTGTCTATGCTTCATCACTTTGCATACATGTCTCATAGGGTAGTTGCAACTACAGCATCTGATGAAATTCCTATATCCTTTATGCTTTGATGGATGTCCATACCCTGTTCTAAAGATCCCATTTGGGCATAGACAAGGGGGATGCTAGCTAAGGTTGTGGAATTTTGCTTTACACCCGCTAATTGCATTTTCTTCAAAAGTTTCTAAAGCCTTATCAAAAAACCATTTTGTACATATCTTGCAATAATTGCATTCCATGAGACAGCATTTCTTTGAGGCATCATGTCAAATAGTTCACGTGCCTTGTCTATTCTTCCACACTTTGGATACATGTCTCATACGATAATTATGACTACAACATCTGACAAAATTTCCATATCCTTTATGCTTTGATGGATGTCCATACCATGTTATCAAGATCCCATTTGGGCATAGACAAGGAGGATGTTGGCTAAGGTTGTGGAATTTGGCTTCACACCTGCCAATTGCATTTGCTTGAAAGTTTCTAAAGCCTTCTCAAAATAACATTTTGTGCATACCTTGCAATCATTGCATTCCATGAGACTGTACATTTCTTTGAGGCATCATGTCAAACAATTCACATGCCTTTTCTATGCTTCCTCAGTTTGCATACATGTCTCATAGGAAAGTTGCAACTACAACATATGACGAAATTACCATATCCTTTATGCTTTGATGGATGTCCATACCCTATTTTGAAGATCCCATTTGGGCACAAACAAGGAGGATGTTGGCTAAGGTTGTGGAATTTGGCTTTACACCTGCTAATTACATTTGCTTGAAAGTTTCTAAAGCCTTATCAAAAGTCCATTTCATATCTTGCAATCATTGCATTCCATGAGACAATGTTTCTTTGAGCCATCATGAATGGTATTAAGTCACTTGACACTTCCTAAAATGCATCTCTAATAATAGCTATAGATTCTTAATATTTCTTTCCTTTTTCATATGTAGTCATACTAAGCCATAATGAGTAAGGATCTCAATCAGATAATGAAAGATCATTATAATCAAAGTCATGAATTCATACATATAGTCATACATATTTATCACAACAAAAATTAATTGTAACTCCTAGACTACAAGAATAAGTATTACCAACCCAAGTATCAATCCTAGTTTCTACTCAGCCACCCTTATAGTGGAGTATATAGTTTCATAAGGATTATGATACAACATGCACAACCTCTTATAATTTCTTAATAATTTTGAATTTACAACAACTTCATCCATTAGATCCTTTCAAATCAATTCTTTCCAAATCCTTACTAATGTCTATGCCTCACTTATTCAACACATTACCCATAGTTGACAAATGCATGCAAGACCTACTTGACACACTAGTCCATTCCCTTCTACAAGACTAAGTGACATCTCAACTTAACTGGACTTAGATTTATTTCTAACGAGGGATATATAAATTCCAATGGGCCAAATTGCAAGTGTACAAGGGAACACATTAACAATCAAGGAAATAATATCTATCTACAACTAACATAGCCATAATTATAGTCCTACAGAATGACCATAATCTAGCCTCCAAAAATCTACCAATATGACAATTTTTCTAATAAAGAAATACCATTTAGTTGTACTCTCCATTAATGGATGGATATGAAACACACTAGAAGGCCTCATGTTTGATCAACTCCTTAAATTTCCCACTACCACCTATGACCTGGGTTACTTAATCACAAAGACATCCATGTTGTTGGCTCACACACTTACAATGCACATATATTAGATATAATTTATAAAGGGACTAATCCATTTGACATAGAATCTATATGAAACATAGGTTATAATCTTAATTTATATTATCACCAATCATAAATTTGTCAAACAGTTCAAGTGTCTTGTCTATTCTTCCACACTTTGCATACATGTCTCATAGGGTAGTTGCAACTATAATATCTAACGAAATTCCCATATCCTTTATGCTTTGATGGATGCCCATACCATGTTTCAAAGATCCCATTTGGACACAGACATGGAGGATGTTAGCTAAGGTTGTGGAATTTAACTTTACACCCACCAATTGCATTTGCTTGAAAGTTTCTAAAGCTTTATCAAAAATCCATTATGTGCATATCTTGCAATCATTGCATTCCATGAGACAACATTTCTTTGAGCCATCATGTCAAATAGTTCACATGCCTTGTCTATGCTTCCATACTTTGCATACATGTCTCATAAGGCAGTTGCAACTAAAACATTTGACAAAATTCCCATATCCTTTATGCTTTTATGGATGTCCATACCCTGTTTTGAAGATCCCATTTGGGCACAAACAAGGAGGATGTTGGCTAAGGTTGTGGAACTTGGAAATAAAACTTGATATGCATCCTTGATTTCACTCATTATTAATAAATTTATCATATAGTTACCTATGTGAGCCCCATTAGTAATCTCATAACACTAGTGAAAGGTAATGACCAAGTAGGTAATAGTCTCTAGTAGTATTGACCCACCCACCCTGACGTGTTGGCACAATTGGTTCAGCCCCATGAAGTGGGAAGAAGAAAATATGCCTTTTGGCACCTTTTCATTGCTCTCAAATGACGTATTTTGCAAGAATGCATACATTGTTGGAATAGTCAAATGGTCTGGAGTTGACCAAAACTAAGATAGGGTATTGTAGAGGGACTTGACATCCACCTATAGGTCTAGACATAACATTCGTAGGTGCCATAGATCGAGAGAAAGGCAAGTGAAAGTTTTTCAACTTTTTGCTCTTTGGGCTCTTCAGAGACTCCTGGTGCAACGTAGCCTAGAATGATTAGGAGACCTAGGAGATAATAAAAACTAAGAGAGGTTATTGTGGAGGGACTCTACATACAATTGTAGGTTTAGACAAAATAGTTGTAGGTGTCACGGATTTCAAGTACCAGTCTATCATAGTTTGGCAATTTTTTGCACTTAGGTCTCTTAAGAGACTTTGTTGGAATAGTGTAGCTCAGAAGGATTAGGAGACATATGGAACAAATTGAGGCCTCCCCTAGCATTCACTTACCCACACAAACATGTTGGTGTTGTCAGTTTGGCCGCAAGATGCACGAAACAAAATTTATGCTCGCCGACAATTTTCATTGAACACAAATGATGTTTTTTGCAACTTTTGAAATATTATTACCACAACCAAATGGAATGAAATTTTCAAAAACTCAGAGAGGTTATTGTGGAAAGACTCTACATGCAACTATAGGTTCAGATGAAACACTCGTAGGTGCCATAGATTTCGAGTACTAGTCCGTCATAGGTTGACATTTTTTAGCACTTAGGGCTCTTAAGAGACTTTGTCAGAATAGTGTAGCTTGAAAGGTGGAAAAAATAAAGGCCTCCCTTAACATTCACCTACTCACACAAATGTGTTGGCACTATCGATTTGGCCCCACAACGCATGAAACAAAATTTATGCTCGCCGATAACTTTTCATTGAACACAAATGATGCTTTTTGCAACTTTTGAAATATTTTTGCCATGACCAAATGGAACGAAAATTTCAAAAACTAAGAGAATTTATTGTGGAGGGACTCTACATGTAGCTGAAGGTTCAGACAGAACAATCGTAGGTGCCATGGATTTTGAGTACCAATCTGTCATAGTTTGGTAGTTTTTGGCACTTAGGGCTCTTAAGAGACTTTGTCAGAATAATGTAGCTCAAAAGGATTGGGAGACCTTTGGAACAAACCAAGGCCTCCCCTAGCATTCAACTACCCAAAAAGACATGTTAGTGCTATCAGTTTGGCCCCATGATGTACAAAACAAAAATTATGCTCTCTAACAACTTTTCATTGAACACAACTGACGCTTTTTGTAACTTTTGAAATATTGTTGCCTCGACCAAATGGAATGAACATTTCAAAAAATGAGAGAGGTTATTCTGAAGGGACCCTATGTGACCCTATAGGTCTAGACAAAATGTTCCTAGGTGCCAAAAATTATGAGAAGCAGTCCGTCAAAGTTTGGCAATTTTTGGCACTTAAGGCTCTTAAGAGAAAGCATGGCACAATGCAACCGGAATGATCGGGATAGTTGAGATGTGAAACAAGACCTTGCCAAGTGTTCACCCACCCAACCTAATGTGTTTGCATTGTTGATTTGGCCCCATGATGCATGAAATGAAGTTAATGCTCACTGACAACTTTTCATTGAATATAACTGACACTTTTTGTAACTTTTGAAATATTGTTGCCATGACCAAATGGAATGAACATTTAAAAAACTAAGAGAGGTTATTATGGAGGGATCCTACATGACCTTATAGTTCTAGACATAATGTTTCTAGGTGCCATAAATTCAGAGAAACAATCTGTCAAAGTTTGGCACTTAGGGCTCTTAAGAGAAAGCATCAACACAATGTAGTAGGAAATGATCAGGATAGTTGAGATGTGAAACATGACCTTCCATAGCATTCACCCACCCACCTAGATGTGTTGGCACTATTGATTTGGCCCCACAACACATAAAATAGAATTTATACTATGAGACAACTTTTCATTGAACACAACTGACAATTTTTGCAACTTTTGAAATATTGTCACCACGACCAAATGGAATGAACATTTCAAAAACTGAAAGAGGTTATTGTGGAGGGACCCTATGTGACCTTCCAGGTCTAGAAAAAACATTCCTATGTGCCATAAATTCTAAGAAATGGTCCATCAAAGTTTGGTAATTTTTGGCACTTAGGGCTCCTAAGAGAAAGTGTCAGCATAGTGCAACAGGGAACGATTGGGATAGTTGAGGTGTGAAACAGGACCTTGCCTAGCATTCACCCATCCACCTAGATGTGTTGGCACCATCGGTTTGGCCCCATGACACATGAAATGAAATTTATTCTATGAAACAAATTTTCATTGAACACAACTGATGCTTTTTGTAACTTTTGAAATATTGTTGCCATGACCATATGGAATGAACATTTTAGAAACTAAGAGAGGTTATTGTGGAGAGACCCTACGTGACCATAGAGGACATCAATAAAGGACACACTAGAGGACATCAATAGAACTTAAATTAGAGACATGATCATACACATATACAAATATAAATCAACTATATATAAATGACATGAGAAACTTAGTGTACATAATCATACACATAAACAAGAGTGTTACACAAATCATACACATAAAAAAGAGTATTGCACATAAGTATCTCATAAGAGACATGATATTAAAGACATGATTGTAGAGAAGGAAAAAAAAATTACTTATGCAAATATACAAATCAACTGTATATATTTACAAATGAGCATGAAATTACAATTTTTTTCATTTACAATCAATCAAATGAACCATCCGAGTCTGTTCTACTCTTTATTGTGTCGAGTATTGCCTCATGGTTAGACTCACGAACCCTCCATAAGGTCCTGTTCAATGGTCTACCCCATATTTGATCAAATGAACATTTGATGCCACAACAAGGTTAGAATAATGAAGAATCTTCCTATGTGTTTCAAAGTCCTCAAACAACCACACATTAGACTTCTTCACTGGGTACCTTCTAATCCATGTTCCAGTAACAACCACTAATCATGTAGGGTACTTGATGTTTTCTCCATCTATAATAGGGGCATCTACTTTTTTTTTTCCCTCAACACAACAACACAAATAATAATTTGTTTCTTCTTCATTGCCTTCAGCTACAATAACTACATAAACATTCCCTGCATTGATATGTGCATTCAGTTTGATGCATATAGTCAACAATACAAAAAAACTATAAAATAATATGGATTATTGAATTTTATTAAATTTGAATGCTGATAATACCTAGTTGAACTAGATATGAAACATGGTCAAAGTTAACTGATGATTCAATCTCTGAGTTGTAGTGTTGTCGAGAGTTGATATGTGTCAATTAGGATTAGACTTCTTATACACCATTCATCGACCCACTCCTTTGATTCATATTCATACCAAGCTTGATCTATACATGAAGAACAAAAGCATACCATCCACCATGTATAAATACTCCATGAACCTACATTAGATATTCTAAAAGAGTGTATCTCACTCGATCCTGTCAATGTATAACAATCATCATATTTTTTAGTGTTAGTATCATCAACCAACCAAAAACTCTATGAACTGTATACTTATTTTCATTACCTAGACCCATTGTAGTGTTACACCATTCAACAATATATCTCACATTAGTCAACTTTGCATTGTCTTTGTACTTCAACTCTTCTCAAGCTAATGCTCTTTGGATAATACTTCTACATTATTATGCTCCCCTTTTCCATGTCTGACCTTAGAGAAATTACACATATGTTGAACACCATTCATCCTATGCATCCTGCTCAACCAATAGAACATCCGTGAGTTCTTGAATTGTGATGCACAATTATCTGACTATATGATATGCAGACCAAATGATATGCTCCTGCTAGCCAAATCATAGTAGAAAATATGAAAGCAACCTTGCACGAACTCTGTAGAATGTGTGTGATCATCACTGATATAAAAATGATACTCCCTCAAGATCTTCCTGTCATCCTTTGTACGCATTATCATCCACATTGAATGAATTCTTTTATGAACAAATATAGCAACTTGCGTAGAGTTGTAATACTGTGATTGCACCTCATTCTATGGTTGTAGTGTGTAGTTATATGCAAAGTCAACAACTAAAATGATGGTATCAAGTGGAAATGTGTCCTTGCATAACTTGAATTGCAAGTCCAACCATCGAGCTCTATGGGTATGCCTTGCATACTCGTAAGCTATATTCTCTCAGAAAATAGAGATAAATTGATACGCTAAAATCTTTTCAATGACCAATTCATACCTTTTTGCTTCTTTACCATCTTTTAGACTATATGCCACTATCTTATATTTTCTAAAACTTACTATTTCATTTCCAATTGCATGTGTGTTCTCCATATGTTCACAAATTGGCAAATGTTGCAACCCACCACAATGATCACATGTGCCATCCAAGGATAAGTTCATGTGGAATAATTGACCATCCAATATTTGACATAAGATGATTGATATGAAATATCTTGAAGATATAGGTGGACATTTTATATTACACTCCTACAAACATTGTTAGTATGCAAATCTACACATATATATCTATAAACATCATAATGATTAGGAAACTCAATATGTACTCTACAAAAACAAGTTGTGTGTGTGATTTATTTTTACATAAAAAGGCTTACCATTTAAAAATACCTTTTCACTAATTTTGATTTGAGGATACATCTCTTGAAATTTCTTGAAAAACTGTGTTTGATGGATTTGACAACCAATTATCCTTCTTACAACATCTCTTGTGTTATTTTTCCAAAATTCTTCAATGAGGGATCTCAAGGCTTCAACAACTTTATCTTTCTGTGGGAGTCTCCCAAAGAATGCCCACAATTCATTGTTATTTGGGTCCTCAACTCTTTCACTCCTTCTAACAGTTCCCATTAGAGTTTTTCTACGTATTTTCAAATCTTCATTTGTCTTTCTAATGAGGAGAGCTTTCTTTGTTTGATGGCTTACTATTGTCTATGTAATAACACATCGTGTGAAATTACTATCCTTGGTACGTGAGGTGGAACCCACACTATCATATGCACTCATTAGATTCTTTACAATTAATTTTTCACTTGAAGCATCAGATGTTCTTATGCCAAGAAACTTCATAATGGGCCTAAATTTTAGATTTCTCATCAGTTCAACAAATAGTTGACATCTTCTAGTTTCATTTAAGTTCTCAAAAAATAATTTCCATATATTATTGGCATATCTTCTGCAAGTATGCTTGGGAATCTTATCCTACATGGGCTTCAAAACATTCTCATCGATATCAATTAGAAACTTAGGCATTCTATGCAGTATTCTAGGACGTGCTATCAATGGTAAAGTTGACTAAGTATTAAGAATTTCTTCAATATTTACTTGAGATAAGATAGATGGTGTACCTTCAATTGGAGATGCAAAAGATGAAAAGCCTTGAAGTTGAGATGGAGAAGATGGTGTACCTTCAACTTGACATGTGAATGATGGTGTGCCTCCAACTTGAGAAGAGAATGATGATGTACCTTCAACTTGACCTGTGAAAGATGGAGTGCCTCCAACTTGAGAAGAGAATAATGATGTACCTTGAACTTGACCTATGAAAGATGGAGTGCCTTCAACTTCAAGATTCAATTTCCTCATTGATTAGAAGTTTTGCATTCATTGCCTTTGTGTCTCCAATTCCATATCTCTCTTAGCTTGATTAGATGATTCATGTTCCTATTGAATTGGCAATGGTGGCATGTTTTCTTCTATGGTTGAAAATTTCTTACTTTTATGAAGTTGCCTCATTCCTTCTCTTTTCTTTGCATTCTTAGCTTCACGCTCTTCTGGTGTTAAGAGTCTTTGCTTGTTTCCTTGACATGATAATTTCTAAATGCATCATGAGTAAGACATAGATAAATTAGTCCATCTTGGTACAATAGAGTAAAGTAATCTCATACACAAATCTCAAAATAATCATATAATTAAAGTGAATAAATGATTATATATCTGAAAATTTATAGTTTCCTCTAGGGTGTTCCAACTTGAAACATAGAGATTGCACACATGTCGTATACTAGAAATCTTTTACAAATCAAGATTAAGCTAGGGTAGCATTCAAATTACAAGTCAAGATGACATATCATACCATTCTTGAACTTCATGGAATAACTGACATTCATCGTTCAGATGATATTTAAGAATGCATCATAGAAATACAAAGGAACTTTTCGAACACTTACAATGTCTTTTAGCTCTCTCTATATATAGAAATCAAATTTTCCATAATAATTTTTTAGCATTACATCAATGGCAAAGATTAATTTGATCCTAAGGCTTAGATTTAGTCTTATGATCTCAAGTCAAACTCATTTCATTTTGGCTACAAGAGTTCTCCATCATTGGAATAAGGGTCTCTTAGGATATGGTCAACATTTACAAATGGTGGTAAGCACAATCTCTAGGTTAATTTCACATTTTCTTAACACATCTTCTCAAACACTCTTGTATCCTTCACCTAAGTGAATTGGGAATGGAATTTGCAAGGTAACAACTTTAGTTGACAAGCATAAATTGTTCTATAAGGATCTTCAAATCATGTAGTATTCCTTCTTTTATCATAAATCTTCAATAGAAAGTCAACTTCCTTATAGAAATAGAATAATTCACTACCTTTTTTACCTTCTTTTATCCTCATATTTATAGATAAAATCATATGGAGATTGTTTTTTTTAGAACAACAAATTAGGTCACTAAATTAGTAATTTATCCTTTATTCATCTCATTCTCTTATCCAACATTTTTCTTGAACTTGTCTTAGGTTCTCTTTTAGTACTTTCTTCCTCTATCATATTCTTGTTAAAATAGTGTATGTAGGCAACCTCCTACTAGTTAGCAAAAAATTGAGAAAAATGAAAAATGAAACACAAATATTTTAATCAAGATCAATGAAAAATAGATGAAAACATGACAAGCTAGATTAAAGATGCAACATATTCATTCCTATTTAGGACAAATCCATTCTCTAATCCTTCTCCCATTCCTTGTCAAATTGGATGTGAAATTATAATCAAGTGTCAAATTTAGTTTCTTTTTGCAAATTCACCAAATTTGGTGTCCTTTTGATCTTGACTACTACTTCATGAGGCATGAATCTTTCATTTCAAGAAAAGGCTATGCACCCACCAATATCAATACTCTATCTTCCTTAACTATCTAATTAATCCTTGACAAGTCACTATCTATTCAAGACAACCTCATTGTGATTATAATTTTCCTAATAACTATGCCAATGATATGTATGGTTATCTTTTAGTTGACATATTTGGCCATCTAGTGTCCATAGCAATCTTCCCTACCATATGAATATCCTTTCAAGACCACCTCTAAGTTTATATAGTATCATGGATACCTTTTTACATGGATAGAGATTAAATGACTTATCATTCAGTCTTGATTGTCACCTTTTGTATCAATTGATATCCTACCCATGGGTGAGAGGTCATAGCTATTCCTAGGGTTGCATGATAGCTATTATGGTATAATAGTCTTTAGATTGATATGACAGTTCTTGCAAGTGAGCATGCTCAAGTGACAATCCTTAGCTTGATTTTAGCATGATGATAATTATTTGACAAACATGATTTCCCTTAGTATCCTTCTAATTGTTTAGGTTAGTGTTTGAATTAGGATAATAGCAACATGATTGCACATCTACTCCACAGCGTACGTGTTTCCATGACCTTGCTCTAGTTCTGGATTATCCTTGAATGTTGATAAGACTCCCTTCATTAATATACACCAATACTATCTTGATGATTTCCTTCTCATGGTGATATGGCTTGTTGTCATAGATAGTTATCTCAAATAAATATAAATTTTCCCTTTGTCATGATAATTTAACTTGTCAAAATGATAATCCTCCCACTTCCCTCATGACTATCCTATAACATGAGAGCTCATGCTAACATAATCATAAAGTGAAGTAAAAAAATACATAAAAAACATACCTTAGATTTCAAGATTAGAGTTGCCCAATCCTCAAAAATTTGAACTTTTTTGCAAGTTTCTTTGTATTAAATGTTGAATTCTATATAACTCTAATAGGATTAGTCAAATTTATGAAAAAACAAAGCTATATCATAAAATTCAATCTAAATACATGAAAATATTAGTTTAAATAATGAAATTCTATCTAAAGACATCCAATTTACTTCTTCTATGTTGAAAAACCAAAAAAGGTGGTGGATTAAGTAAACAATGATTGTCTAAATCTCAACACCATGAAAAGTAGAGAATAACAGAGCATGTGGGTTTGATTCATGGATTCCACATGCTTTTTGTCAAATTTTTTGTTCCTCAAAATGCGAGTGCGTTTTGTCATGGATGGAAAGTTTTTAAGTGTTGTCTTAATTACTAAATACCCTATAACCAATATCCTCAACCCTAAATCCTATCCATCAACCCTATGCCTTAAAGCCTATATGCTAGACCCTCAGCCCTATACACGCAACCACAGAGAGAGAGAGGGGGTAGGAGGTAGAGAGGGGAGGGAGGTAGATAGGTGAGAGAGAGAGAGAGGGTTAGGAGGTAAAGACGGGAGGGAGAGGGAGAGGGTAGGAGGTAGAGAGAGAGAGAGGTAAGGGTGAGATGATTTTATTTCACAATAATGTGAGCATGTTATAACATGCTCGTGTTATGTGAATACATGCACATAACACGAGCACATTATAATGCACTTGTGTTATTGTTTTCTTTGGTAATTTCCAAGCCTTTCGCTTGGATTTGCCTTGGGCTTCCAACCCAAAGGATTGGACTAAGTTTTGAATGTCCAAAGACGTGTTTTTGTGGATGGTAAAAAAATTACATAATCTTGTGCGTGCTCCCCATTAGGTTTGCATTTGTTTCAATGACAAGTCAAAAAATACCATGACAATGTTATGCTCTCTCTTAGCTTTCTAATCATATAATTTTTTCACATTTTGAGTATGTTAAGTTTTTCATCTTTAATTTCTTTTGTTAGTATATCCATTTTTTTGTCAAAATCCAGTGTGTGGCTTTTTGACCTTTTTAAACCATTCATTAAAATTTCAAATAAATTACATTTTTAGAAACTAGACTCCATTATACACATATTCAAAAAAATGGATTTTCGATTAGTTTTCAAAAATTTTAGGGGGGGAGCATGCTCAATTTTCTATTTTTTAGGATGTGTCCACTTTGAAAATTAGTAAAAAATCAATTATTCATGAAAAAATTATTAGAAAAATTAGGGATAAACTACATGGTGTTAGATAATTTCTCACTGAAGTGATTTTTGAAATACTAAAAAAAGTTAACATTTTAGGGGGGCCACACCAGATGCTATGTTATGTTTTTTTGAAAAAATAGGACCAATTTGTGTGGCCCCCCTTTTGGAACCCCTTAATCTCAACCATTTTAAAAAAAAAAGTAGTTTAGAAACTAGATTTGGAGCACTATGACTCTTATTTTTGTTGCATCTTCAAATTTTGAGTGTAACTATCTTCAATTTCTCATCCAACATTAGTCTTTCCTAATTTTAGAAAAAAATTGGCCACTTAAGACCCCCTTTTGGTCCCCTATCTTTGTTCACTGACCTATTCTAAAAAATATCGTAGAGGAAATAATTTTACAACTAAAATATAAGATGCTTCATTCCAACAATTCCTATGAAATATAAATTTCAAAAATGAACATGCCTATTCCACAAGGACTAAAATCTTTTATGCTTCATTCCGACTACCCCTATATAAGAAAAAATTTCCAATTAAGAATGAGCTTGCTCCACATACTACATAGTAATTTACCATTATTGAATTAGTTTGTGAATGAATTCAATTTCTTAAATTAAAATCCTAGGGCAATTTGTAGCATTTGTTTATGGTATAGAAACAACTAATGAATGACAACAAAAGCTAAACATAGAATTAGAATCGATTATTTACACCTAACTTTTAGGTTATACTTAAACATAAAGGTCACATGTGATATTATCAAATGCACACAAAACATCAAACTCTTCATTTACATGTGTTCATTTTAATACTTTTACTAAGTTTTCACATATATAGGATGTGTTCAAACTAGCCATCCCCAATCTAACATTATAAACTACCATCCAACAAGATATCAAATCTTTGTTGGTATGTGTTTTGTAGTTTAACATATTATATGAACAAAGAGTGGAGTTATTTTTGCATTTTAAGATCTCACATTAACAAAGAATCCATGTGGTAACAAAGGTTATAGTATATAGAATATGTAAAATACCAAATTTATTTATTAAACATTCATGATTTAAACAAGATAATTAATATGTTAAAGGAAACAAGAAAAAATATTGGAATGCATCATATATAGCAAAATAGGAAGCATATGCCAATAAAAAAACCATCAAATTGCCAATATTGTGAGCATGCTAGATAGTTTCTAAAAATATTATTTCATTAGGATTTTACTCAAGGCATGTCATCTAGTTAAATATGCTCAAATTTGTGAATAAACAAGGAAATGACAACCCAATAGAGAAATATATCAACCAAGAGCATTTAGGCCATAAATCATATGTTAATACTAGAGAACCAACTAGAGATGAGAATCAATAACCTGTTCATAGAGTTTTTGATTATGGGTAAACACTTTTGACTAGGGCTATGAATTGGAAAGAGGAGTTTTGAAAGGGCCCCACCCTTTTACAAAGATAAGACAAGAAGTATCACCGATGCTCTAACATCATGGAACAACAACACAAAACAAACCACACAAGGTCAGCAAGACAACAACACACCAAAAACCCCCAAACAAAAAGAGTACAAATGAAACAAATAGGATAGATAGACTATCTTAAAACAACATTAGAAGAAACTCAAGGTGGCATAAAGCCCAATTATTTTAGGGAACTTTGAACCTTAACCACCACATTATTGCTAGTGGACTTCTCATTATGCTTCTTGACCTGAACTATCATCTTATTTTCCTTACTCAAGGAGGGGGAGTGTTGAGACCCAAGAGTATGTTGAGGACATGAGAATCCTTAACTAGATCCACCTAATAGATTTATTTTCCTTTTGAATCTTCTTCAAATGAAACTCCTTAGGTAGAGATCCACACTTTGAGGTAAGAAAGGCATCAACCAAATTAGTCTTGTCCACAAGAGGTTCACCTACCTCTCTGATACATCCTATAGGAGATTCTTCTACAACTTGAGGGACAGAAGGTTTTTTGAACCTTTTTCTTCATGTGTCTTTGTTGACATCTAAAGATCTTGCACTAATTTGAAGCATGGACTAGTATGTGATCGTGGTGACAAAACACCCAAGAGGCCTCATATGTGATTTGTTGCACCCATATGCCCACCTTATCGATATTAGCAATAATACAAAATATTGCAATTAAAAGGCATTTTCTAGATTTGGTCATCTATTCAATCTGATGAGTTGGTTGAAAGAGCTAGCAATACTAATCCAAACTTCCTCCTCCCAAAATTTCAATAGAAGGCCAAGTAGTCTAACCCAAATTGGGGTATTTTTTATACTTTCCCTTTCTTGATCAAAGCCAAGAATCTACCTTTTGAGAAAAAGACTAGAGCTACTAAGAAACCATGAGCCACCAACAAGGGTTTGAACACAATCTTCATGAAGAGAAAATGAAATTAGAATGAATTCTTTTTAAAATATTGACATCTCCAAAGAACCACAAATCTTCCATTTATACATAGCCCAAGATATGTAACAGTCAAATTTAGGCCTAGCCACAAGAAATTGACCAATAAGAGCATGCCTTCAACAATGGCACCAGTGACCTACAACACCCATTCCTTGTTCTTCTCAAAGACAATGTTGACCTTTGTAAAAGAAGGCCCAGTATTGCATCCAAACTCTGACTCCAAAGTAGCCAGTGAGACAGAGGACTTGCTAATCTCCCCAGCCCCAACCGTTGAAGTTAGCAAAGATGGAGGAGGAGACAAAACAAGGGAAATGATTTTGTTTGAGTGTAAGCCTACCAACACAACATTCTTGAAAGCACCTAGAGAGCATCTAGCATTCCATAGATGAATGAACTAGAGGAGAGAAGAAATCCATGACACAAAGTAGAGCCACTCATATTTGAGGGGTGCCCACTTCCATTTCTTTAGGGCAAGAATAATAGTTGCCAGGGGTGGCCATCCAACGTATATAAAGATATAATAGTTTTAAATGTTTCTCTATATCAAAAAAACCTTAAGCAATGTTTCTCTATTTCCAACTAAAGTGAATACTTGGCAACAAACATTTGATAAAAGCAAATGCAAAGTCTACAAGACTACAAAACCATGACAAAGAATATGAAGCAGAAAAATCTCTAATGTCAATATGTTATATTGATAAATGATTTTCAAGCTTTCATGTTAGAACCAAGTCAATTTTTTATATTCAGATGCACCTCATTTACTAAATATAAAATAAAATATTGTTGTTGTCCAAATTATAACATAGATTAAACCTATAAATCTAGGTTATCTTTGTTGAAAGTGCCATGTTTTCACCACTTGATTAAACAAGCATACAAGTGATACTAACAAAGTATATTTTAGTCCCATAAACCATTATCCAGTGGCAACACAAAGATTGACCTACATATGTGACTGCCAAGCAAGTAGGGAGGCAATGGCCACCATATCTTTTCTGAAAGATCATACATGAAAAATCACATAATGATAGTTTTTGTAAAAGTAAATTTTAGCACACAGAGCAACAGTAAAAAATTATTTGGATTTCTGTGGCTAAAATATGAAATCATGATATAAGTTAGTCTTGGAGTTTCTAAAATACATATATAACTCTTTCAAGTGGAAAAATTATTTATTTTCAAGTGGTACAGTATGCATCACTCTATTTAGCTCACAATGTAGGAACTTCTACTCTATCTTTTGAGAAATTGGAGAAGCTCTCTAGCTACAGTTTGGTATGACAAGTTGCAAGTTTGATTTCTATTTACTAACCAAGGCAGTGGACAAGTATCATTTGATTCGCCAATAGCATAAAACATAAGCCATGTGATGTGACTAAAATTTCTTGGGGGATGAAAACTATACAATTGGTAGGTGTAAAGGCAAATTCCATAACCTTTGCCAGCATCCTCCCTGCCTATGTCAAAATGGGTGCTTTGGAACAAGGTATGGACATCCATCAACACATAATGGAAGGGGGGTTTTTGTTAGATATTATAGTTGGAAATGCTCTAGTAGACATGTAGGAAAAAATGTGGAAACATAGACAAGGCAGAGAATTGTTTCACAAAATGCTTCAAAGAAATGTGGTCTCATGGATTGCCATGACTGCAAGGTATGCACAAATTGGATTTTTTTAAAAGGATTTACAAACTTTCAAGAAAATGTAAGTGGCATCTATAAAGTCAAATTCCACAACTTTTTCTAGCATCCTCCTTCCTTGTGCCAAAATGGGAGCTTTGGAATAGGGCATGGACATTTATCAAAGGATAAAGGAAGGCAAAATTTTCATTAGATGTTATAGTTGTTGTTGCAAGTATGTGCCTAGTCGGTGTTGTCATTGATGTCAACATATCTTTGTTGTCATTGGTGTCAACTATGTCCTATTCTATTACTTGTTTAGAAGCTTTGTATGTTGAGGATATTGAGAAAATTGGCCCCTCTGGAAGAAACAAGTGAGTTACAATGAAGTGCAATATAGACAATGAGTTGTATGCTGAAGAACAGTCTGATAGATTGCTCCGCATTTCTTGCTGGTTGAATATCTTGGTTTTCAGATTGGAAGTTATTTAAAGGGATGTTTGAAGATGCTAAATCCTAAGTTTGAGCCTCCGATGTGAAGAATTAAGAGAGTTGCATTCACTAGAGTAAAACCTGCTTTCTCTGATTTTTCTCTAGTGACAGGGAAAAAGTATTTTGCTCCGCATTCCTCCACAATAAAGTATTTTCTCTGCAAGTCTAGAGGGAATTCTAGGATGATGATAAGTTCCTACAATTGCAGTGGTTCATGTTTTGGTGGTTCGCAAGCTATCTTTCTTTTATGTCAGTTGAAGACAATGAAGTTCATTGTGTTCCGGTGAGAAGATTCCTATGGCTAAAGTGGTTAAGGTTCATGTGGTTGCTCCTGATGATCATAACATGCTTGTGGATGTCTCCAAATCATGTTCCTATCTTAACATTGGTCCACGTTATGGAATTGAGATCGTGTTTGAAGATTGTTCCTAGATAATGTAGCGTGTAACCAGTCTTAGCTGACTTGGTTAATTCTAGTAATTGTAAAGATTCCTTTAAGATTATGGAAGTGTGTTGTGGTGTGGAAGATCATGTTTAAGTCCTAGCTAAGGTGTGGCATGATCTGCATACATCTTTACTTCATTTCCTTTGCATAATGTTGTAATAGGTCAGGACCTATTTTGTAAATGTTTGTAATGCCAACCTTGGAGAT
This sequence comes from Cunninghamia lanceolata, assembly GCA_027924645.1. Classification (NCBI taxonomy): domain Eukaryota; kingdom Viridiplantae; phylum Streptophyta; class Pinopsida; order Cupressales; family Cupressaceae; genus Cunninghamia; species Cunninghamia lanceolata. Next base: position 1,466,666 of record BSBN01000828.1, read on the forward strand.
TGTCCCAATGGTTGATGATTGTAATGCTAACCTTGATGATCATTCCAAGGTTGATGAAGTGTATAAATGCTTGTAATTGAGTTGTGGAAAAGGTGTCCTTGCGTGAAAATGGGAAGATAAGGAAAAGGGTGAGGAGATAAGGCAAAGCAGGGTAGAGCAGAGCAGAGGAACTGTTGTACTTCAATGTACTAATCTCATACATGAAGAAGATGGTGATTTTGGCAGTGAGCCACCAATAGGGTTTAATAGCACTCAAGGTTTAACAACCCTTATTTAATATTTCTAGGTTTAGGGTTGAGGCAGTGAGCTAGAATGTTTTGGGCTCGTGGAGTGACCAAGCCTGAATGTCATTTTTAAAAGATTGCAATATATTTTGAGATCTAATCCTCTCTGTGGTTTTTCCCCACCTTGGGGTTTTCCACGTAAAAATTTGGTGTCTCTTGTGTATAATGTTACATATGTGTTTAAGTTTCTAATTTCATGCATTCATTGTTAAATCATAATAATTGTGGATAAGTAATTAATGTGTAAGTGAAGAAGTGTTTAAGTTTTTGTGACAACTAATTCACCCCCCCTCTTAGTTATCTGGCACATTTCAACAATTACAACTACCCTGGTAGACATATAAACAAAATGTGGAACCAAATGCAACTAGCGGTTGTAATGACAAATTACACTACTTCTGCCAACATCCTCCTTGTCTGTGTCAAAATGGGAACTTTGGAATAGGGTATGGTTATCCATCAAAACATAATGGATAGAGAACTTTTGTTAGATGTTGCAGATGTTGTAGTTACAACTTTCTTGGTAGATGTGTATGCAAAATGTGGAATCCTAGATGAGGCACAAGAATTGTTCGACATAATGCCTCAACGAGATGTGGTCTATCTCTAAAGAAAGTGCCTTAGTAGTCGAAGCCTGTAAAGTGAAAACCATGTACAAACAACTCTTTTTAACCAAGATGTGTATTAGGTAGATATAAAACCCTACATAAAACCACCACTTTAAATTTTATTTCAGGAAATGAAGTGATGAAACTACATATGTTACCTGCCAAGGCTACTTCCAAACTTGATTGTGAAACTAAATGTGATCGATGTATCCGCATGAGCTCACACAAAACCTCTCCACTGCCACGTCCTCAATTGTGTGCACCAAATACACTACATTTGTATGGTTCACTAGTAGTTGGAGATCTTTGGATTTGACTTAATTTGGTGTTTAGATAAATAAGTTCTTGAATTAACTAGAGGGAAAAATTAATAAATGCATTTTACACATCACTCACATGAACTGAGACTTGAGTGCCATGTAAAATTTAAGCAATAACAAGATAAACCTCTTAGGAGGTTAATCATGTTGCATCCAAACATCATAGAACCATGTAAACAACTTTGAACATCAAGGCATCCATCGGCAATATGACAAATTATATTAAGGCATAACACAACTGAACATTACAAAATCCTAAAACCTAGCACTAAGAACTTTTGGGTTCTTTTTGTTTGAGAATTTTATGTTTAAGAATGCAGCAAAATATGTGTTTCCAAAAACTCATTCTGATATTCCTTGGCTTGTGTTGAGAGTTCTTTTCTTCTCTAACCTCAATTGAGTTTGTCTAATGTAGTTGGATTTTCTCTAATCTCAATTTAGTTTGTTTCTTGTTTTCTTCTTGCATATTGTCGATAGTAATTTTAGATGTTTTGTTGCTTTCCATCTTTCCAATTGATTTTGGCATTGTGTGGCAATAAAATTCCTGACATAAACAAAAAGACAGAGATTTAAATAATAGTGTTTTTGAACATCAACATTAATCATTGCTAAGGAAGTGATAAATTGAAATTGTTGACAGAGGAAACTGGAGATGTTGAGCTCCATGTCTAGTCTCTCTTGCAACTATTTTTCTAACAGATGATACTTCTACATTTTGGTTTGAGGTTATTTATTTTTACTTCCTTTGGACTGACATAGAAACCCTATGTAAAAAATGAGTAGGTATGTAGAGAGATGCTACATAGAGATGTCAACTATTAGTGCCATTGATATTCATGCTCCATTTCAATTTGTGAAATTGATTGATTAAAAAAGTGAATTATATTAGGTAAAGGGTTTTTCTTGAAGAGATTTTTACAATGCCCTTAAACTAGTGAGTATAAAGGAAATCTACAAGCAATATGCTTATAAAACACCAAATTCTATGGATGGAAACACTTTCAATTAGAACATAGTGTCAATCAAGTTAGATATAGATGGAGCCTTGATGGTAATTTCTCAAACAATGATGCTTCCTTAGATGTTAAAAATTTGTGTTAAATAATGTATGAATTGAGAACTCTAGGATGAGATCCAATCATCGAAGTAATTTGCATATACAGTTTGTAGATTCTATCATGGATAGCCTCGATTTCCTCATAGAGAGTGAGAAATGAGTGAGCATCTAGAGAGATGTCATATAGATATGTCAACTGTTGGTGAAATAATGTTTACTATTTATGCATGCTTGATTTTAAATCATACAATTATTTGATTAGAAATGAGTGGGACTATAAGAGTGTAGGCTCATACCATACAAGGTGTTATCAATGTCTATAATCCTATGAAGATGGCCACAACCTTATAAAATAAATGTTTTGTGTGCATATAAACCAAATTCTGTAGTTATACACTTTCATTTATAATATTATGTCATTCAATCTTTTGATTGTTATTGATATAGGAGCATCCCTAGTTCAAGAGCAATCTTGCATCAACCAAAAACATTTGCATTCATTTTGTTTTCTTTCTTTTTTCCAGTTCAGCATAGTCAGTCAGTCAGTAGCAGTTTCTATATTTTGGTCTACATTCTATCATAGTAGAATTTTAGACCTTACGGAGCTAGACTTACCTTCTAGATATCTTCATGCACATCATATCCAAAATTTAGATCATTTGGATCAGTTTTCAGAAAGATATCTCTATCAAAACATTGATTGTTTTCTCAGAGCAGAGCATTCAGACAATCCTCGACAATCAACTAAAGGAGAAGACTTGCGGAGCACTTTTGTAACCTACGGAGCTAGAAGACACATCATTCAAGGAACTTTGGATCATGGCCAACTTTCCCTAGGATCTGCACATTGTTTCATTCATTTGCATAGGATTTCCATACGTTTAGGGCTGACCTATCCATGCACACATGTTACACCTCTTTCATTGGAGTTTGTAATTTGTTTGGCTAATGTGGAGGAATCTTATGATCCGAAGATGATATATAATCATGTAATAGATGCATAGGAAGTTATTTATTGATAGCATCATTTCACAAGTTATATAGTTTGAATTCTTTTGTATTAGGTGCTTCAAAGCTATATCTTGTGCATGTGTTGTAACTGGAGAATCAAGCTTGTGAGCCCTAATCTGTAAGCTTGCATATTGCCGGCATGTTTATATTTTGAATCTATGATATACTGAATGACCAAATCCGCATTTACATTCTATAATTGAGTTGCTTCAATTGTGTTTACTCTTGTTGCACAATCTGGACTATTCATTTTGTGGACCCTCCAACCGTGACTGCACCAAGTGGTATCAGACTGAAGTTTGAATCCATTGGGACCAAAGTTGAGCAATGTTTGTGAAGGTATTTCATAAGATCTTGTTGTGAACAGATCACTGAACCTGAGGCAGACTACTTGTGTTGTCAACCGATCACCGATTGTGAGGCATTTGTCACCTTGTATCTTGATCACTGAATTTGATGCAGTTACAATTAATCCTAGGAGGAGATGACACTAAGGAGAATACCTGTTGTTGGTACTATGGCTGGAAGACTGGATGAGATGATGGAAATGATGAAAGCAATGTGAGTTTGATTGGATGCTATTGAAGAAGATCAAAGAAGAGGATTGACACCTTGAACTAATGTTGAAAGTGATGATGAAGAATTTCAATCTACTGATCAAAATGAAGAAACCCTAGGAGAAGAAGAAGAATTAGATCAAGTGAAGATGTTGTGAGCTATTTCAAAGATTGGGAAAAGACCTAGAGTGGATGTACCAAATTACATTGGCAATTTGAATTTGAAGGAATTGATTGATTGGATAAATGACCTAGAAGAATACTTTGAATATGAAGAAATTGAAGATCTAGAGAAGGTAAAATTTGCAAAGACTAAGTTGAAAGGACATGCTACTATTTGGTGGAAAGAAGTACAGTTGGAAAGAAATAGAAGAGGGAAAGAAAAGATCATAAAGTGGGATAGAATGGTCACAAAGTTGAAGAATCAATTTATACCTACTGACTATGAGTTGGAACTATTACAAAGATTGCAGAACATAAGAAAAAAGGAGAAATATGTGAAGGAGTACACTGAACAATTTCATAAGATGATCATAAGGACAAGACATATTGAAGCAATCAAGGAGAAAGTGACTAGATACATCAATGGACTAAGATTGAACATTTAAGAAGAATTGAGTTTGGTGAGAATGACAACATTGGAATAAGCATATCAGTTTTCCTTGAAAGTTGAAGAAAAGTTGAACAAGAAGCATGAGCAGAAACAAAGAGGTAGAGGAGGTAAATTTTAGAGAGGTAGAACATTTTCTAGAGGAGAAAGATCATTTGCAGAGCAGAGTAGAGAAGATAACACATTCCAAAAGGAAGACAAAGATAGTAATTCATACCGAAGAAATGACAAAACTTTCTACCATAGAGGAAACCTTAATTCATACTGGAGTGAAGGATATAGAAGAGATGGAAGAGGACTTGATAGGAGAACATTCAGAGGAACCTATTTTAAGTGTGGAGGTGAATGACATAGAGCATATGAATGTCATCAAGGAAGTACAAGCAAGAAGATAGAACAATGGAAGAGTAGCGTATGTAGAAGAACATGTTGGATCACCTAGTTTAGTTGGTAACCCTTGTTAGATTTAGGGCACACAAATGAGAGGGGGGGTGAATCAGTTGTATAAAACTTTCTCTCTTTTATATACTTAACTCCACATTGTTAATAAGCAGCATAATAGAAGATCAATCATGAAAACACAATGTAACAAATCAAGAGCAGAAACACATCAACACATGAGACACCAAGATTTTGACGTGGAAAACCCGATTAAGGGAAAAACCATGGGGTGATTAACCCAAGATAATATTCTCTATTAGAAGAATAGAAAGAACAAATGGCACATGCCAAATAGGGCTCACAGCACGAGCACACTGCTCACAAGAGGCTCACTGCCTATAGGAGACACACTGTCTATGAAGGAATAAGTATCAGATACTTGATCTGGTAAATAGCATCTTCACCATGCTTGAGTTAGTTCCATTTAAGCTCTGTTGGTGCCTGAATTCACTGTCAGTTAATTTAGCAATTTTCATGCAGGCACCATCCCAAAATATCCAAAAGGTTCTAAGTTTTGGCACCCCTTCAGTGTTTTTCAGCATCTGCATCTCAATTCTTGAGGAGGGGTCTTTGTCTTTTCTCCATCGGCATGCATTCATTTTTGTGTCTTTGACATTTTGGTTTGAACTTGAACCCTTTTTCTCTAAGTTTAATGGTTCAGTAGTTCGAGGTTCATTTTTCTTCTAACGGGTTGCATTATGCATTTGCCTTGCGCAAATATTGCATCGTTGAACCTCCCGCTTGAACCTTTTTGTTTTGGTTCAAGGTTCAATGGTTCGAAGCTTTTTTGCCTATGGAGTATTATTTTTGATGTTTGAACCATCGCGTTGAACCCTTTTGGTTCGGGGTTCAACGGTTCAAGGCTTTGTGTTTGTGTTTGGCGAATGTTCTTTTTGAAGTGCTTCATTCGGCATTAAACTTCTTGGTTGAACCATCGGGTTGAACCAGTTCATGGTTCAACGGTTCAACAATTCAGTGCTTTACATTTTTGGTCTTCTTGAAGTGATCGGCCTCATCGGCGAAAGATTTCTTGAGTGCTTCAATTGTTTTGGTCTAGCCGATGGATGTCCATCGGGGTGTGTTTGGTTGTCGGCGAAGCAAATTTGTGGCCCGCCGATGTAAGGAGTTTGGCCGATGGAGGAGCAGTGTGTGGCTGGCGAAGATGTCATTGGCGTGACCTTTGAGATCGGCAGGAAGCTTTTTGGATGCTCTGATGGTGTGTGTTACACCGACGGAAGGGGAAGAGCCAGGGTCTATCGGCATGGGTTGTATTGTTGGGTGAACGGTGAAATGGTTGGCCAATGAAGGGAAGTGTTGTGTATGGTCTTCGGCGTGACTTGTGTTGTCGGCGAGGATGGATTGTGGTGGGCCGACAGTGGGAGGTCTCGCCGATGAAGGAGCAAAGTATAATTCATTGGTGCATCGGTGAGAGTGTGATCTATCGGTAGAGGGATCTTTTGCTTGGCCAACGGTATTGGTCTGGCCGACAGGGGATTCCAGTGGCTTCATCGGTGTAACTGATGAGATCGGCGAAGGTTTGGATGGTTGGCCCGATGATGCATCTCTGGCCGATGGGGAAGTGAAGGTAGCGGTCGGCGAGACCGTTGAGATCGGAAGGAGAATTCTGGGGTGTGCCGATGGCTTGGGTTTTGGTGATGGGCTTTTGGAGAAGGCTTATGCGTCGAGCATAGCAGAAGGCACTCGACACCTATTATGCTCGCGACCATGTTTTTAAGGCATTGAAGGAGTCTCCGTGGCACCAATGTGGGACTATTCTTCCTGCACATTTGAAACTTCAGTAAAGTGTATTTTGGCGGGAACTTCTGTTTGAATGCAGCGACAGTTTCCAGGTAGGTTGCGGGTGGTTGAGGCCTTTAATGGTGACAGTGCAGAGGTATGGGCAATGGTACACATGATCATGTCGCCTAATTTTTGAGTGAAGACTCCCAGATGGCAGCGCAGGGCTCGAGGATTCTCTTGTCTGTTGCTGCAATAACTTCTGAGCGCCATTCCTTTGTGGAGTCTGTATCTGGCAGTTTTTTGTAAAAATCATGTAATTATTTGCTGTGGGTAAACTTTCTGGCCGATATAGGTAGACTATGTTACCATTGTTTTGGTTGTTGAAAGTTGAACATTTGGCTCTGTAATACAATACAGCTGATTTGGTTGCTCTGTACAGCAAAACCTGTGAGTTTATGTATCTCTTGTTGTACGTTTTTGCATGAATCCACTGATTTCATGGTCAATTTTATATGAATAATGCTATGTTTGCATGTGTTATGCTGATTTTGTCTCCAGTTTTGCATGTATCTTTCTTCTAAGTCCAGGCATTCAAGGAATGTCTGAGATTCTAGAACATAGAATTCCTGTGTTGAATGTTTAATCTTTTAACTTCTGCTCAAGGGGTAGATTAAACTATTTTCAGATTGAATATTGGGAAGGGTATACTGCAATAGGGATGCCATAAGTATAGATAGCTTAACACTCTGTATTGGGAGATATCTGTAAGGCAGATATCATGTATATCCCCCTGAAATCCAATTTTAGTTGTTCATGTTGATCATTCATAGGTGTATGTCTACCGACTCCAAGCCCTGGATAGGCACCAATCTAGCTCTGTGTTGAGGTTATATACCATGTCCAGCTTTGCATCCAAAAATCAAATCAAACCATTTCATCCTTCCACCTGTTAGTTGTAGGAGTAGGATTAGGATCCCTGCATGCTCTCATACCCAACCAGACATCATGTCTAAGAATGTTGCCAACCTTGTGATTTGTTACACAAATCTTGGTCCATACATGAGAGTATTCTGCCTGTTGCTGTCAAGTTAAATCCTTCTGTCATTGAGCTAGTCAAGGTTATACTTTTATCAAATAGGGACACCCCCCTTGGTGCAGCAGAACCAGAAGTGAAGGGGAGGAGCTCACACAACCTCCTATATTCAGTTGGTTGAATCTGCCTGTGCATTAGAAGTGGCAAACCCTAATGCTAATTCAGAAGAAAAACCAACAAAAATGGTGACTCCGCTGGGGATGGTGATTTGAAAATTGTTATTTTTGTCCTCCCTGGTGAAATATCTGTGTGCCCATCCGAGTCACCAACAAAAATGGCGACTCTGCTAGGGAGTCTTTCATGTGAATGATGATGCTCTGCTAGTGGTATGAACTCAGAAAAATATGTGTTGAGCTTTCAGCTGCTGTAAATTTTGTCCTCTCTGGAGAGGTGGCGACTCTGCAAAAGATCTAAATGCACATGAAAAGTTGATGTGTGTTGTGACAAAAATGTGCTGTTCAGACTTCAGCATCTATATGAGAAAAGGTACCTTGTTCCTTCCCCTTTATATTTGCTATTTTACTGCATAAGTTAGATGTCAGGGGAAACCTTAGGTCTTAGGCAGACAAAGGATGTCTAAGAGTAAGATTTTTATGAATCCAAGTATGAATTATCCCATACTCAGCAGTGAAATGTTGGATAAAAGAATAGAAGAGATAAGAAATAGGTTGATATTCTTAGAGGCTGAGCAGGCCCAGTTAAAAAACAATAACCGTGTTGTGTCTGCTAGTCAGAAAGCTAAACCTCCTGCCACTCCTTTTGATCCTTTGTATGACCAATTAGATTTGTCATGGGTTGACTATAAAGTAGAAACTATGCCTGCTAGGATATACTGTCAGATGCCCAGATTTAGTGGTCACAATGTATGTGATGGGAATGCACATATCCAAAATTTTCATGAGTTCATGGGAAAGCATTCATTCAGAGATGAGGATATGTGGATGAGGTTTTTTGTTAGGTCCTTTGATGCAAAAGCAAAAGACTGGTATTTGAGCTTTTCAAAAAGATCCTTTGCCTGTTGGGATGAGCTTGCTGACTGTTTCAAGGAAGAATTTGCAAAAGAACCAGCTGATCTTGTTGCACAATTGATGAGAATCAGAAAACAAGATGAAGAGCCATGTGTTGATTTCAGTCATAGGTTTGCAGTAGCCTTTTCACAGATCCCAGAAGTCTTCAGACCTGATATTTCAACCTGTGTAGGCATATTCTTTGAGGCTTTTGAGGAGGGCTCTAGTGCATTACTGAGGGATTTCAAGGTGACAAGTATGCAGATGGCATACAAGTTCATAGAAAATATAGAAAAAATTAGAAATGAGCACTTTTTGAAACCCCTGTCCACAGGCTTTGGTGTGAAAAATAGTTGTGAAGCTGCAAATGACCAAATAATTAAAGCATCATGTGCAGATAAAAATGAAAATGAAAGCATAGAGGTTGAGACTGTTGTATTTAAACATAATGCTAACAATACAGCTCAACTGGATTGTTCACCAGTTGAGGATGCCAATGAAGGAACTAATGAAGACTCCCATTGCAATGATGAGGTAGCTGGCCATGAAAACCACAACTAGGTTGTGGATAGTAATGAGCAACTTTTGGAATGGACCTGTGGAGACAATTGTGAGTATTGTACTCAAGACAGAGAAGGTATAAGCAAACAGAAAAACAGTCCCATGTGTGACCCATTGCCTACCTTTCAAACACATGGAGATCATGAAGAGCAGTTAGAAATTGAAATAAGTGCTAGTGTAGAGCATGATTGTTTTTCATTCGATGGCTGTTTTGCTTATGACACACAGGCTGATACTCCTCCACAGAGTGAATCCATTGGTGATGAAGATGCGTGCTCTGCTGCCCATGAACCAATGGCATACTACGATGAAACTGATGCACTTGGGTCACCCATTTATGACACATGTGATGATGAGGATCTGTCTGAGTATGGTGAGGATCTAGACATTATTTTTGACTTGGATTCTGTTTCTCATCCTGATGAAAGAGGAAACAACATACATCAGGTAAGTGATTGTAAAGATGTGCCAGATTGTAAAAAGATGCCAGAGCCTGATCTTTTCCAGTTTGGTGCTGCTATTAGTTGTGTGCACGATGTGCACAATTGTGAATTTGAAAGCTTTTCTTTTGAGAGGCCAGCATATAAAGAGAGCTCTATTTTTCCTAGTTGTGTGGTGGACTTCGAGTGCTTTCAATTTTCAGTCCAGCTAGGAAATCATTTTGCAATGCATAGTGATGATAACCTATGTTCTACGCCATTTGAGTATGCATTGCTTGATACATTCTGCATCCATTTGTTGCCTGATGCTGAGGGTTGTTTGCATAAGGTTGACAGTGACAAAATAAATCAGAAGGTTGAATGTGCAGATGACCAGGTTTGTTTGTGGTCAGATCATGGCAGCACTCTCAGGCTTGACCCAGTGTATGTAGATGAGAACAAGGTGTTTGACAAGGGCAAATATTGGTTTTCCTTTTCTTGGTGGCCTTAGGCCATCAAGTTTGATTGGTGATGTAGATCATGGTAACTTCATGACTCTATGCCCAATGGATAAGGCACTGGTCTGCATCCCAGAGATCTAGGGTTCTCGCTACAGTCTTGTACCTACACATCCCCAATCAGAGCCACTGTTGGTGCCTGAATTCACTGTCAGTTAATTTAGCAATTTTAATGCAGGCACCATCCCGAAATATCCAAAAGGTTCTAAGTTTTGGCACCCCTTCAGTGTTTTTCAGCATCTACATCTCATTTCTTGAGGAGGGGTCTTTGTCTTTTCTCCATTGGCATGCGTTCATTTTTGTGTCTTTGACATTTTGGTTTGAACTTGAACCCTTTTTCTCTAAGTTCAATGGTTCAGCGGTTCGAGGTTCATTTTTCTTCTAACGGGTCACATTATGCATTTGCCTTGCGCAAATATTGCATCGTTGAACCTCCCGCTTGAACCTTTTTGTTTTGGTTCAAGGTTCAATGGTTCAAAGCTTTTTTGCCTATGGAGTATTATTTTTGATGTTTGAACCATCGCGTTGAACCCTAGTGTTGAACCCTTTTGGTTCGGGGTTCAACGGTTCGAGGCTTTGTGTTTGTGTTCGGCGAATGTTCTTTTTGAAGTGCTCCGTTCGGCATTGAACTTCTCGATTGAACCATCGGGTTGAACCAGTTCGTGGTTCAACGGTTCAACAGTTCAGCGCTTTACATTTTTGGTCTTATCGGAGTGATCGGCCTCATCGGCGAAAGATTTCTTGAGTGCTCCGATTGTTTTGGTCTGGCCGATGGATGTCCATCGGCGTGTGTTTGGCTGTCGGTGAAGCAAATTTGTGGCCCGCCGATGTAAGGAGTTTGGCCAATGGAGGAGCAGTGTGTGGCTGGCAAAGATGTCATCGGCGTGACCTTTGAGATCGGCAGGAAGCTTTTTGGATGCTCTGATGGTGTGTGTTACACTGACGGAAGGGGAAGAGCCAGGGTCTATCGGCATGGGTTGTATTGTCGGGTGAACGGTGAAATGGTTGGCCGATGAAGGGAAGTGTTGTGTATGGTCTTCAGCGTGACTTGTGTTGTTGGCGAGGATGGATTGTGGTGGGCCGACAGTGGGAGGTCTCGCCGATGAAGGAGCAGAGTATAATTCATTGGTGCATCGGTGAGAGTGTGGTCTATCGGTAGAGGGATCTTTTGCTTGGCCGACGGTATTGGTCTGGCTGACAGGGGATTGCGGTGGCTTCATCAGTGTAACTGATGAGATCAGCGAAGGTTTGGATGGTTGGCCCGATGATGCATCTCTGGCCGATGGGGAAGTGAAGGTAGCGGTCGGCGAGACCGTTGAGATCGGAAGGAGAATTTTAGGGTGTGCCGATGGCTTGGGTTTTGGCGATGGGCTTTTGGAGAAGGCTTATGCGTCGAGTGCGGCAAAAGGCGCTCGACACCTATTATGCTCGTGACCATGTTTTTAAGGTATTGAAGGAGTCTCCGTGGCACCAATGTGGGACTATTCTTCCTGCACATTTGAAACTTCAGTAAAGTGCATTTTGGTGGGAACTTCTGTTTGAACGCAGCGACAGTTTCCAGGTAGGCCGTGGGTGGTTGAGGCCTTTAATGGCAACGGTACAGAGGTATGGGCAATGGTACACATGATCATGTCGCCTAATTTTTGAGTGAAGACTCCTAGATGGTGGCGCAGGGCTCGAGGCTTCTCTTGTCTGTTGCTGCAATAACTTCTGAGCGCCATTCCTTTGTGGAGTCTGTATCTGGCAGTTTTTTGTAAAAATCATGTAATTAATTGTTGTGGGTACACTTTCTGGCTGATATAGGCAGACTGTGTTACCATTGTTTTGGTTGTTGAAAGTTGAACATTTGGCTCTGTAATACAATATAGCTGATTTGGTTGCTCTGTACAGCAAAACCTATGAGTTTATGTATCTCTTGTTGTACGTTTTTGCATGAATCCACTGATTTCATGGTCAATTTTATATGAATAATGCTATGTTTGCATGTGTTATGCTGATTCTGTCTCCAGTTTTGCATGTATCTTTCTTCTGAGTCCAGGTATTCAAGGAATGTCTGAGATTATAGAACATAGAATTCCTGTGTTGAATGTTTAATCTTTTAACTACTGCTCAAGGGGTAGATTAAACTATTTTCAGATTGAATATTGGGAAGGGTATACTGCAATAGGGATGCCATAAGTATAGATAGCTTAACACTCTGTATTGGGAGATATCTGTAAGGCAGATATCATGTATATCCCCCTGAAATCCAGTTTTTGTCGTTCATGCTGATCATTCACAGGTGTATGTCTACCGACTCCAAGCCCTGGATAGGCACCAATCTAGCTCTGTGTTGAGGTTATATACCATGTCCAGCTTTGCATCCAAAAATCAAATCAAACCATTTCATCCTTCCACCTGTTAGTTGTAGGAGTAGGATTAGGATCCCTGCATGCTCTCATACCCAACCAAACATCATGTCCAAGAATGTTGCCAACCTTGTGATTTGTTACACAAATCTTGGTCCATACATGAGAGTATTCTGCCTGTTGCTGTCAAGTTAAATCCTTCTGTCATTGAGCTAGTCAAGGTTATACTTTTATCAAATAGGGACACCCCCCTTGGTGCGGCAGAACCAGAAGTGAAGGGGAGGAGCTCACGCAACCTCCTGTATTCAGTTGGCTAAATCTACCTATGCATTAGAAGTGGCAAACCCTAATGCTGATTCAGAAGAAAAACCAACAAGCTCAAACCTTCTGCTCTGCCTTTCGCACTTCTCTTTGCTACCACATGCTCATCTCCACAAGTACATTCTTGAAATGACTTTACAATCCCTTATTTATACATGACATTAACTTAGAAACAAACATCTAAGTCAACAAGCATCCACAAAGACACCTGCAAGATGTATAATTCATCCGGTCGGCTATTCACAAAAAGAACGCCATCATCCAGAAGTTGTTCTTCATTTCTGGGACCCCAATTCTAATTCGGACCATACACACAAGCTAAGCATGATCCAAGGACCTCCACAAACTTGCCTGAGACACCAAGAACATCCACACTTCATCTACTTACTGAAATCCTTCTCTCCTTCATCCAGAACCACAAGAACACAGTCTAGCATTACTGTCACAAAGGAATAGATACTTGCGGATCTTCAAACCACGAACCAAATGAGTTAACACACCACACAGACTTCCCCAACACTTCCTCAAATCCACAGAATGGGATAATGCATTACCAAACCTCACCGGACCTATCTATGTCACTCTGTCACCTTTGGACACCTATCGGAGCCAGTTCTACTTGAGTGATCATAAATTCTTCAGATCTTCATGCAGACCTCTGAAAACTTGACTGGAGCATCTCAAGACTTATATCTGCAAACCGTTTAAATGGCATCCTCTTATCTGCAACCTATCTTGGACTTTTACCTTGTTATCATCATTGTTCTTCATTGTTCCTGATTGAGACTAATTTTCTCAATATCCTCAGCACACAGCTCATCCAATCCTTCTCATTAATGCAACATGAGTATGTTGACATCAATGACAACAATGGTTAAACCCATACTTGCAACAATCTCCCCCTTTTTCATTGATGGCAACATATGATGTGAAAAACCATCAAGACAAGAACTTCTCCTTACTGTCACAACTCCCCCTATCACCAATAACTATTCACATGTCTTCTCTTCCTATACTACTCCCCCTTTGATCATCAACCACTTGTTTTTCACATGTCTTCTCTCCCCCTTTGACATCAATGGCAAAGGACTCATACTTGCAACTTTAAAATCATACCTGCTGCTCCCCCTGAGTAGCAGCTCCCCATCATCAATCCAGATCACAAGATATGACTGTGATATCCACCAGACTGATGCACATCAGTGCATCCTAGTTCATCACTGGAGGGGCAATAACCCCTAACTTCTCCCTGAGATACTCAAAAGAGTCCTTGGGAAGAGGTTTAGTAAAGATATCTGCAATCTGATCCTTGGAGGGCACATACTCCAATCTGACTTCATCCTTGTTCACTTGCTCTCTCAGAAAGTGAAACTTGATAGATATATTCTTAGTCTTGGAATGCAACACTAGATTATTAGAAATATTTATTGCACTTGAATTATCACAGAAAATTGTGATAGGCTTCTCATATTCTATTTTAATATCTCTTAGCATCTGCTTCATCCACAAAACTTGAGTGCAACTACCTACTGCTACAATGTATTCTGCTTCAATTGTAGACAGAGATATTGCATCTTGTTTCTTGCTTAGCCAAGAAACCAATCTTTTTCCCAAAAAGAATGCTCCACCACTGGTACACTTCCGGTCATCCACATCTCCTACCCAATCTGCATCTGTATATGCATGAAGAGACAAATCATGATCTCTAGGATACCATAGACCATACTCAACTGTTCCTTTTAGATACCTAAAAATCCTTTTGATTTCCATAACATGAGATTCTCTGGGATCAGCCTGGAATCTTGCAATAAGACCAACAGCCTACATTATATCTAGTCTAGTTTGAGTGAGATACAGTAATCCTCCAATCATTGATCTATACTTTGTCTGGTCTACCTTAGGAGAGTCATCATCTTTTCTCAACTTACATCTGGTTGCCATGGGAGTATGCATTGGCTTTGAATCTTCCATCCCAAATTTCCTTAACAATTCTTTCACATATTTTGACTGAGAAATGAAGATTCCTTTCTTTGTTTGAGTAATTTGTAGACCCAAAAAGAAATTCATTTCTCCAAGCATTGACATCTCAAACTCACTTTTCATTTGACTTGCAAAAGTTTTACACATACTATCTCTTCCTCCAAAAATGATATCATCAACAAATACTTCAACAATTAAGATATTTTCATGATCAATTTTGAAATACAAATTACTGTCAGTAGTACCTTTGTTGAAACCAATCTTTAAGGGATGCTTATCCAATCTTTCATACCAGGCTCTTGGGGCTTGCTTCAGTCCATACAGTGCCTTTTTCAATTTACAGACTATGTCACTATGATCAGACAATTGAAATCCATCTAGTTGCTCAATATACACTTCTTCTTCCAAATTACCATTTAGGAAGGCAGATTTGACATCCATCTGATACACCTTGAAATCCTTGAAGGCAGCAAATGCAAGAAATAATATGAATTCTTCAATTCTTGCCACCGAAGCAAAGGTTTCTTCAAAATCAACTCCTTCTATTTGAGAGTAACCTTTGCAAACTAATCTGGCCTTATTTATGATCACTTCACCGGCTTCATTCAATTTGTTCTAGAAGACCCATTTGGTTCCAATCACATTTTTATTTCTTGGTCTAGGAACAAGATTCCAAGTGTGATTCTTCTCAATTTGCATCAGTTCTTCCTCCATTGCCTTAGTCTAGTTTTCATCATTGCAGGCTTCATTTACTATCTTAGGTTCAATCTTTGAAATTAGACAATACTCATCTAAATTTTGAGCAATTCTCTTCCTTGTTTGCATCCCTTTGCTTTTGTCACCTATGATCTGATCTTCAAAGTGGTTTAGAGTTACATACCTTGGAGTTTTGGGAGTTTCTTGCACCTCTAACTCTTGATTAGTCTCATTGAGACTTATCTCTTCTTCCTGTCTTACTAGATCAACTTGACTTTGTTTCTCAGAAGAGGCTTGGATACCTTGAATCTGAACACCATTCTGATCATCTTCATCATGGTCATGAATTCTTGAGGGTCTTTTAATTTCTTCATCAACCTTCACATTTACACTTTCTACAATCTTTCTCAGTCTCTTGTTGTAACACCGGCATGCTTTGCTTTGAGTAGAATAACCCAAGAATATTCCTTCATCACTTCTAGCATCAAACTTTCCTAGATCTTCATCCCTTTTAATGTAACATCTGCTACCAAAAACTCTGAAGTATCTCACAGTGGGAGTAATGCCAAACCAGAGTTCATAAGGAGTCTTACCGGTATAGTTTCTAATTTGAACTCAATTGAGAGTGTAGACTGCAGTGTTGACAGCTTCTCTCCAATAGATCTAAGGAACATTTGCTTCCATCATCATGGTCCTGGGTGGTCTAGTTCTTTCTCTCAACAACTCCATTCTGCTGTGGAGTTCTAGGGGCAGACAACTGTCTCTTTATTCCATGTTTCTCACAAAAGTTTATGAACTCACCGGATGTGAATTCTCCACCTCTATCAGACCTCAGACATTTCAATTTTAATCCAGTCTCATTTTCCACCATAGCCTTGAATATTTTGAATTTCTCAAGAGCTTCTGATTTCTCTTTTAGAAAGGTTACCCACATCATCCGGGAATAGTCATCAATTAGCAACATGAAGTATCTATCACCTTGCACACTCCTGATTCTTTCCAGACCACATAAGTCAGTATGAACCAAGTCTAATAATCTGGTAGAAGACTGTTCCTTGCTTTTGAATGAGATTCTGCTTTGTTTTCCCAACTGACATTCTTTGCACAAACTATTTGTAGGTTTTACCAATTTTGGAAGGTCTCTTACAGCCTAAGTATTGCTTATCTTGATGATATTATCAAAGTTCACATGACACATTCTTCTATGCCATAACTAACTCTGATCAACTTGAACAAATAAACAACTTTTACCAGTACCAGCCAAGTGAAAGATGTTACCTTTTGTTTGGGTACCAGATGTAATCTCTGTTTTAGAACTTTCAAAGATCTTGCATTTTCTATTCCTGAATCTAAGATCATAGCCTTTGTCCACTAGCTATCCAACACTGAGAAGATTGTGCTTTAATCCTTCAACATATAGTACATTACCAGTTTTGTTCTTTCCATCAAGAGAAATAGCTCCTCTACCTCTAATTCTGCTAGCAGAATTATCTCCAAACTTTACAATTCCTCCTTCATACTTTTCCAAATTTAAGAACTTATTCTTGTCACCTGTCATATGGTGAGAGCATCCACTATCAATGACCCAATCATCCTTTGCTTCAACTTGAGCAGCCAGAGCTTTTTCTTCAACTTCATGATTGACAGATACAGAGGATATTGGTTCCTCTTCTTTGATGACAATAAACACCCATTCATTACCGGATTTGTTTCCTGTCTCTGATTCATCATCTGCTACTCCTTCATTATCATCTTCTCCATGAACATAGTAACAATTCTTTTGAAATCTTGATCTATTAGGATTTGGTCTTGAAAATCTTTCTGAACATTTTGAGGTAAAATGACCAATTTTATTGTAGTTAAAACACTTGAAAGGTAATTTCCCTTCATACTTACTGGATCCTCTTGGCAATCTTTTTGCAATAAGAGCTTCAAGATGAGCAGTTTCAGCTTCTTCTTCCAAGTCTTTTCTTGCTTTTTCATACCATGATAGGTTCCTTGAAGAGTTTTCTCCTAGATCAAACCTTTGTTTCCCTTTTACAGAGGCACTGGCTTTGAATGCAGATTTAGTCTTTGGAGGATCATCTCCAAACTCGGCCATTTCAAAAGCAGCCAACTTACCAACCAATTGATCTCTTGTGACTGTTGTGTGAGCTCTGAATTCTTTGATTGCAAAAGCCTTGATTTTATAAGAAGCAGGAAGGTATCTAAGAACTTTGCCAACAATCTCTTCTTCACTTAGGATTCCACCTACATTTCTAATTCCACAAACCAGCTCATTCCCTCTTGGCATAAAAGAGGTAATATTTTCATCATCTCTCATCTTCAGTTTTTCAAATTTCCCTTTTAGACTTTGTAACCTTGCACATTTAACATACTGGTCTCCTTCATGTAAAAGTTCCAGTTTATTCCAAATCGCAAAGGCAAATGGTAGATCAATAACATTTGAGAGTTCTGAGTCAGATAATGCACTTAAAAGAGCCTCTTTGGTCTGCAGATTGTTTTCAGCATCTGTGATTTCATTTAGGGTTGTCAGAGCACCTTGTGGAGGTACATAAGCTTTTGTAATCATGGACCAGTAAGCAAATCCCATACACTACAAGTGACATTTCATGTGACATTTCCAAAGAGCAAAGTTAGTTCCATCAAACTTTAGACTATCCTTCTTGTAGGACGACATCCTGGATCTCCTCAAGCAGTTAAGCTCCTTTTAGAGGAACTTAGCTCTGATACCAATTGTTAGATTTAGGGCACACAACTGAGAGGGGGGGTGAATCAATTGTATAAAACTTTCTCTCTTTTATAGACTTAACTCCACATTGTTAATTAGCAGCATAATAGAAGATCAATCATGAAAACACAATGTAACAAATCAAGAGCAGAAACATATCAACACATGAGACACCAAGATTTTGACGTGGAAAACCCGGTTAAGGGAAAAACCATGGGGTGATTAACCTAAGATAATATTCTCTATTAGAAGAATAGAAAGAACAAATGGCACATGCCAATTAGGGCTCACTGCCTGAGCACATTGCTCACAAGAGGCTCACTGCCTACAGGAGACACACTGTCTACAAAGGAATAAGTATCACATACTTGAACTGGTAAATAGCATCTTCACCATGCTTGAGTCAGTTCCATTTAAGCTCAAACCTTCTACTCTGCCTTTCACACATCTCTTTGCTACCACATGCTCATCTCCACAAGTACATTCTTGAAATGACTTCACAATCCCTTGTTTATACATGACATCAACTTAGAAACAAACATCTAAGTCGACAAGCATCCACAAAGACACCCGCAAGATGTATAATTCATCCGGTCGGCCAGTCATAGAAAGAACAACATCATCTAGAAGTTATTCTTCATTTCTGGGACCCCAATTCTAATGTGGACCATACACATGAGCTGAGCACGATCCAAGGACCTCCACAAACTTTCCTGAGACACCAAGAACATCCGCACTTCCTCTACTTACTGAAATCCTTCTCTCCTTCATCTAGAACCACAAGAACACAGTCTGGCATTACTGTCACAAAGGAATAGATACTTGCGGATCTTCAAACCATGAACCAAATGAGTTGACACACCACACAAACTTCCCCAACACTTCCTCAAATCCGTAAAATGGGATAATGCATTACCGGGCCTCACCAAACCTATCTGTGTCACTCTGTCGCCTTTGGACACCTACTGGAGCTGGTTCTACTTGAGCGACCATAAATTCTTTAGATCTTCATGTGGACCTTTAAAAAATTGACTAGAGCATCTCAAGACTTATATCTGCAAACCCTTTAAACTGCATCCTCTTATCCACAACCTATCTTAGACTTTTACCTTGTTATCATCACTTTTCTTCACTGTTCCTGATTAAGACTAATTTTCTCAATATCCTCAGCACACAACTCATCCAATCCTTCTCATTAATGCAACATGAGTATGTTGACATCAATGAAAACACTGGTTAAACCCATACTTGTAACAAACCTGAGAAAGGAAAATCACTTGTCATGAGGAGAGTATTATTTCAAACAGAGACAAATGAGGAACCACCGCAGAGGAAAAGTTTAATCTGAACCAGATGCAAATCAGGAGGTAAATGTTGTAAGGTTCTAATTGATAGTGGTAGTTCTAATAATTTAGCTTTAGAGGAGATGGTGACTAAGCTAAAGTTGGAAAGATTGAAACACCCTAAGCCATATCAGATAGCATGGATTTAGGATGATCATAAGTTATTGGTGAGTAAAAAATGTCTGGTGAAATTTCATATTGGATCTTATCATGATGAAGTAATGTGTGATATTATGCCTATGGATGTATGTCATATATTGTTGGGTAGACCATGGCAGTATGATAGAAAAGCTATACATGATGGGAGAAAGAATACATATACTATAACATCAAATGGGAAGAGAATTACTTTGATTCCTTTAGAAGATGAACCTAAGAGTGAAGTATGTGGGAATGCTAGAATCTATTTGGTTTGAGACATGAGAATATGTGTTATGTTTTGATTCCTAAGAAGTCTAAAGGCCTAAAGAAAGAGACTGAAGAATCACAACCAGAGGAGATAACTGAGTTGCTAATAGAGTATGAAGACATCATATCAGATAATGTACCTAAAGGATTGCCACCAATCAGGAGTATCAGTCATCACATGGACCTTATACCTGGAGTTAGTTTGCCTAATAAAGTAGCACACAAAATGACACCAACAATGAATGAAGAATTGAATAGACATATACATGAATTGTTGAGGAAAGGTTTGATCTAAGAAAGCTTGAGTCATTGTGCAGTACCTACAGTGTTAGCACTAAAGAAGGATGGAGAATGGAGAATATGTATAGACTCTAGAGCAATCAACAAGATCACAGTTAAGTATATATTCCCATTGCCTAGGATTGATGACATTATGGATTGTTTGAGTGAAGAAAAATATTTTACAAAGATAGACTTGAAGAGTGAATACCATCAGATCAGAATCAGAGAAGGAGATGAATGGAAGACTGCTTTTAAGACAAATGAAGGATTGTATGAGTGGTTAGTGAAGCCTTTTTGATTGACTAGTGCACTGAGTACTTTCATGAGATTAATGAATGAAGTTTTGAATAAATTCTTGGGTAAGTTTTTTTATTGTATATTTGGATGATATTCTAATTTTCAGTAAGACAAAAGAAGAACATTTGTGGCACCTGAGATAAGTATTGCAGAGACTAAGAGAAGAGAAATTGTTGATAAACATCAAGAAGTGTAGTTCCATGAAGGAAAAATTGGTATACTTGGGATTTGTGATTTTTCAGGAAGGATTGAAGATGGACCCTGAGAAAGTCAGAGCAATTGTTGAGGGGCCTGCACCTAAGAGTATTGGAGAAGTCAGATCATTTCATGGATTAGCTAGTTTCTACCGGAAGTTCATCAGAATTTTAGTTCAATATGTAACCCTATGACAGAGACAATGAGAGGTGATAGAAAAGACTTTAAGTGGACATCAAGAGCAAATAAAAGTTTTGAATTGTTGAAACAGAAAGTGACAGAGCAACCAGTATTGGCATTAATGGATTTCAATAAAGTATTTCAAGTAGATTGTGATGCAAGTGGAAATGCAATAGGAGCAATGTTAAGTCAAGAAGGTAGACCTGTAGCATATTTCAGTTAGAAGTTGATGATGCAAGGAGAAGATATTTAGTTTTTGATCAAGAGTTTTATGTCATAATTCAAGCCTTGAAGAAGTGGAGACATCATTTGTTGCCTAAGGAGTTTGTGTTGTATATAGATCATCAAGCTTTACAATATTTGAACAATCAAGGAAAGTTGAATCAGAGACATATGAGATGGGTAGAGTTCATGCCGAGTTATACCTTTGTACTGAAGCATAGGAGTGGAAAATCAAACAAAGTTGCAGATGCATTGAGTAGGAGAAGGAACTTGCTGACAAAGAAGAGAGTTGAAGTGTTAGGATTTGAAGAATTGAAAAACATGTATGAGGAAGACCTTGATTTTGTAGAACCTTGGAAAACATGGAAGGAACCTGTTGTGAAAAATAGAAGTAAGTGGTTGGATCATCTCATTCAGGAAGATATGTTATTCAAAGGAAATTAGTTGTGTATACCTAGGAGTTTAATGAGAGATAATTTGATAAAAGAGAAGCACAATGGTGGATTGGCAGGATATTTTGGCATTGACAAGACAGTGGCTCTGGTAAGTGAAAATTACCTTTGGCCTCAAATATATAAGGATGTTAGGAAGTTTGTGCAGAGTTACATTGTAGAGTATGTCAAGTTAGAAAAGGAAGTATTGAGAATACTAGATTGTACAAATCTTTGACAGTACCAAAGAGACCTTGGGAAGACATAAGCATGGATTTCATAATGGGATTGCTGAAGACACAGAGAAGACATGATTCTATATTTGTAGTTGTAGATAGATTTTCAAAGATGGCACATTTCCTACTTTGTAAGAAGAGAATTGATGCAGTTCATGTGGCTGACCCATTTTTCAAAGAGATTGTGAGATGGCATGGATTACCTAAGAGTATAATTTTAGACAAAGATACAAGATTCATTGGGTACTTTTGGAGGACACTTTGGAAGAAGATGAAGACATATTTGAAGTTCAGTTCAACATTTCATCAACAGATAGATGGACCTGATAAGTAGTAAATAGGAGTTTGGGTAACTTGTTGAGATGCTCGGTTGGAGAGAAGGTAGGAAATTAGGATTTGATTCTATCACAAGCAAAGTTTGCATATAACAATTCACTAAATAGGAGTACAAGATAGACACCATTTGAGATGGTGATAGGAACTAACCCTAGAAGAGTAACAGAGTTGAGAGATATTAGTATGGAGGATAAAAGAAGTGCAGAAGTAGAAGAATTTGTAGGACATATGGAGACAATGTATAATCAGGTTAAGAAGCATTTGAAGGAGATGAACAATAAGTATAAGGAGTGAGCAAATGAAAAGAGAAGACATAAATAATTTTTAGTTGGAGATGAAGTGATGGTATACTTGAGAAAAGAAAGATTTCTAGTTGGGACATATAACAAATTGAAGATGAAGAAGTTTGGACCATGTAGGATACTCAGAAAGTTTGATTCAGGAAATGCATATGAAGTGGAGCTACCAGAGACATTTGGCATATCACCTATTTTCAACATTGTAGACCTATATCAGTATCATGAAGTAGAGTTCAGTGACAGAATTGAAGAATACTTGAAGAAGCAGTTACTACAACAAGCACTAGAGCAGATTGAAGACATCTTAGACAATAGAATTGGATGCAGTACCAGAGGAAAGTAATACAAGGAATATTTGGTAAAGTGGAAAGGCGGACTAGAAGAAAAATCATCTCGGATTTCTCAGGATGAGGTGGACTATATTGTTTTTCCTCTAGCCCCAGCAAAGTGAGGGACTCACTATTTCAACAACCCTAGTTGTCTGACGCAAGAGCATCCCTGGTTCAAGAGCAATCTTGCATCAACCAAAAACATTTGCATTCATTTTGTTTTCTTTCTTTTTTCTAGTTCAGAACAATTAATTAGTTAGTAGCAGTTTCTGTATTTTGGTCCACATTCTTCCACAGTAGTATTTCAGACCTTACGGAGTTGGAGTTAGCTTCCAGACATCTTCATGCACATCATATCCAAAATTTAGATCATTTGGATCAATTTCTAGAAAGATATCACTATCAAAAGATCAACCATTTTCTCGTAGCAGAGCATTCATACAATCCTAGATAGTCAGCTAAAGGAAAAGGCTTGTGGAGCACTTCCGTAACCTGCGGAGCTAGAAGACACATCATTCAAGGAACTTTGGATCGTGGTTGACCTTTCCTGGGATCCGCACATTGTTTCATTCATTTGTGGAGGATTTCCATACATTTGGGGCCAGCCTATCTGTGGACACATGTTACACCTCTTTCATCAGAGTTTGTAATTTGTTTGGCTAACGTGGAGAAATCTTATGATCTAGAGATGCTATATAATCATGTAATAGATATATAAGAAGTCAATTAGTTAGTGATAGAATAATTTCACAAGTTAGATAGTTCAAATTATTTTGTATCACATAATTCAAATCTGTATCTTGTGCATGTGTTGTAACTGGAGAATCAGGCCTATGAGCCCTAATCTGTAAGCCCGCATGTTGTCGGCATGTTTGTATTTTAAATCTATGCTATACTAAATGACTGAATCTGCATTAGCATTCTACAATTGAGTTGCTTCCATTGTGTTTAAACTTGCTACACGGTCTGAACTACTCACTTTGTGGACCCTCCGATCGTGACTGCACCAGTTATTTCAAAGGGTATTTGTAAGCGCAAAAATCATGCACAGCCTCCATGAGAACCCCTATGATGATTTTAATCCTTGTCATATACATGTAAGCATGAAATAATGTTCTCTAAGCAGCAAACCTCTTGATGACATGTCTTATTTCTTATCTTGTGTTATTTCTTCTTTGTTGTTTTCTCTCTCTGTTTTCAATACTTTTTTGACGACACTTGTCGATTTGTATTTTCTAATATTTCAACCATGTTCCTAAGCCTTGTGAGCATCTTGTAGTTGAGTTGTCACCTTTACCCTATGTTTTTCATTCTTTCCACCCCCTAGAAGCCTTCTAGAGGTCCCCCCTATCCATCTCCAACTTTTAGTTTTTAGCTTCACTCAACCAGTCCAAATTTCCCCCTATTATTTCCAGATCTCTCCCAAGAGATCTTACGATGCAAGTGGAGATTTGGATTCTTGCACATGATTGACCTGTTTCTGGAGGTATAACATCTCCTTTTTCTCTTCCCTACCATCTCCCATCATGTTGTTCCTCTAAAAACCCTTGTATGTCCAGATCTCCCCTGACCAACCCAGGGTCACCTAGGGGTGGCCCTACTGGCACAAGGGGTGACCCTATCATATTTTCAGCCACAGAAAAACTTGAGTTTCTCACTCAAAAAAGCTCTATTTTCACCTATTTTTCTTCCAGTTCGCATGATTTTGATGCCTAATATGGAGTTGACTATTTCATGCACCCACACATGCATAATTAACTCCATTTGATCTAAAATTAACAACTCAATCAATCTCATGCATCCTTCCAACTCCAGTCCTTCTTCAGTGATAAGCTATTATTAATTTATCACTCCTTAGTTAACTGAGTTCACTGAGTAATCAACCTAGTTCACTCCCTAATCAATCCTTGTTAAGTCATCAATCAATTGAGTTAACTTCTCAATCAATTCCACCTCTCATCCCTTCTTCAAACCTATAAATACGCCCCTCCCTCAAGCACAAAGGGAGGCAAATTCATTGTGCATGTTGGTTTTTCTTCTGAATCAACATTAGGGTTTGCCAGTTCTAATGCACAGGTAGATTCAGCCAACTAAATACAGGAGGTTGCATGAGCTCCTCCCCTTCACTTCTAGTTCTGCCACACCAAGGGGGTGTCCCTATTTGATAAAGATATGACCTTAACTAGCTCAATAACTGAAGGATTTAATTTGACAGCAACAGGCATAATACTCTCATGTATGGACCAAGATTCATGTAACAAATCACAAGGTTGGCAACATTCTTGGACATATGTGTCTAGTTAGGGATGAGAGCATGCAGGGGTTTCCTACTCCTACAACTAACAGGTGGAAGTATGAAATGATTTGAATTGATGTTTGGATGTAAACCTGGACCTGGTGTATAAACTCAACACAGAGCTAGATTGGTGCCTATCTGGGGCTTGGAGTCGGTAGACATACACCTGTGAATGATCAGCATGAACATAATAAAACTAGATTTCAAGGGAATTTGTGTGATATCTGCCTTACAGATACCTCCCAATACAGAGTGTTAAGTTATCTCTACTTATGGCATCCCTATTGCAGTATATCTTTCCCAACACTTAATTTGAAAACACTTTAATCTACCCCTTGAGCAGAAGTTAAGAGATCAAGCATTCAATATAGGAATTCTATATTCTAGAATACCAAACACCCCTTAGATATCTAGAATTAGAAGGACACATGCAATACTGGAGACAGAATTAACAAAACTCATGCAAATGGAGAATTATTCATATAAAATCAATCATGAAATTAGTAGATTCATGCATGAGACATACAACAAGAGACACATAAACTCACAAGACCTCCTGCACAGTGCAACCAAAACCAGTTGTATCTTATTACAGAGCTAGATATGTCTAGTTTTCAACAACCACAGAAAGAGTAACACAGTCTGCTAAATACAGCAAGGAAGGTCCTCAGCATTAATTACATGGCAGATTTCAAAACTCGCTAGATACATTCATGAGAAAGAATGGTGCTCAAAGATTTAATGCGGCAGGGGACAAAACATGGAGAAGCAAAAGAAGGACGAGAGGTAGATGAACTCGAGCCTTGTGCCACCGTTGGAGAATTTTCCTGCCATAAATCAAGTACATGGCTATCAATTGCCGACCCATGCCTCTGCATAATCTTGCCATTAAAGGCTCCAACCACCCGCGTGTTCTCTTGGAAACTGTCACAGTGCTCAAATGGAAATTTCTTGCTCAAAACACACTTGAAGGCACAAGAGAAACCCACACTCCAACTTTAAAACACGGCCATCGATCCTTCCATCACTTGAAAATTAATGGCACCAAATTCATGTTGAAAAGTCACCGTCCTGTGAAAATGTGCCATGTAGGCACCCTGAAAAATGCATGTTTTGCCCTACATATCACACCATCGGCGTGACCAAGACTATCGGGAAGACCCACATATTTGTAAGATTTAAAATCCCACATTGGTCCTGCAGAGACCATTCCAACACTTTATAAGCATGGTCACGAGCATAATAAGTGTTGAGTGTTTTGCCTTGCTTGACCCACGAACCTTCCACCAATAGCTCATCGCCCTGACCATAAACCATCAGAGCAACCAAAAATCCCTTCGCCAACCTCCCGTGTCACACCGACGACCACACAGCATAAAACCCATACCATCTGCCATCGGCCAAACTAGCCTCATCGGTGAACCTGAAAACTCCTCCACCGATATGCCTTGTCTCACCGACGAAGCCACCGCTATGCCTTTTCGGTGAGACCCAAACCATTAGAACCACACACCAACGCTGCACCAATGGAAGGGATCCCGCTGATATGCCAACCTCTGTCGGAGAGACACACACCATCAGAGGGACATCATAAAACTAAACTGACAGTGACTAGTTACACTGATGAACACCTGATGACCATCATATCGGTAAGACTTGCATCATCGGCACACTCCCTGTTCGTCTTCCTGATAGACCTCATCACGCTGATGACCGCACGACCTTGAAAACCTCCAACCACCTGCCATCGGCCAGACCAACTGCATCGGCGAACACTCTGCCAACCTCCCTGATATGCAGAGTCACACCGATGCCTCCCGATCGGTGAGAAAACCACCATCGGCCCAACTCTTCACACTCCATCTGATGTACCAAGTCACTCCAATGGCGCCCTCCAAACTACCCTCATCGGTAAGACCCACGCAGTCGGCAAGCAACCTGTTTGTCTGCTCGATACCTTTCATCATGCCGATGACCACCACAAATCACACTCTATCCGCCATTGGCCAGACACCCAACATCAGTAAACCACAAAACACTTCTGCCGATACACCAAGCCATGCCGATGGCAACTCCATCAGCCAGGCTGAACACATCGAAGGAAGCAAAATTTCCTTCACCGATAAACCATATCACACCAACGAACACCTAATGATAGAAAAAACTTGGCGATCCCCCGTCGGTGAGACCCAAACTGTCGAAAAGACACCAACCCCGGCCACTGATAGACAATGTCTTGGCGATATAGAGAACACACCACCGCTACCAACATGATTGCCAAGACACATGCAAACTCATGCCAATGGACAAGAAAATTTAGGGTTCAAATGAAAAATCTGCAAATATCCAAGCTCAAACCCCTGACCAAAATGATTACTAATAGTGCACAGAGCTCTTGCTAAGTTTTTGCTCTCGAAATCAGCATTCTAATGCTCTCACAAGATGAAGGTGCCTTTTATTTTATTCATTGTTCAATCAAGCATTGTTATGCTACTTCAATCAATGCCATTGTGCTCATCAAAAGCTCTCATTGAGCTCTTTCAAGCATCAACAAGCTTCTTTTGCTTCTTTGTGTCATCTTGTCATCAAGAGGTCTTCCAGCTGCTTCAAGAGGATTCGAGGTTGCCAACATCAAGGATTTCTAAGGGTAGTGGAGTCACACAAATCTTCATTCTTTTAGGTTCCTCTATTGCTTTATTCAATTGATAGTAATTAAAAAATCAAAATTGCTCTTGGGAATAGTAATTCATTGCTTTTTCCTTGATAGATCTAGCATCTTAGAGATAGTTTGCATTATTAGATTAGATTTGTTTACTTGTAATTTTCCTTTTCTAGATTAGTTGTTTCAAAACATTTAAAATCCCAAAAACATAGAGTAATCGCATTAGGTTAATATCATTTTAGTTGCATTCATATTTCCTTCCATAGATTAAAAAGCACTTTTCATTCCAAAATACTAAAAAAGCACAAAAACAAGTTCGTATTTCATTTAGTTGTGCATGCATATAGAAACCCTAGAAAAGATAGATAACTTGCAAACCCTCGATACCATCATGAGGTAAAAAATAGTTAAAATGATTCAATCAAACCCTTGATCACATCACAAGATAAACACAAGTCAAAAGTATAACAAAACCCTAGGTCAAAACCCTAAGTCTAGTTAAGGTTGGTCACTACCACTAGTACATAAACAACAATATATTACTAAAAAAAACTACTAAAAACAACTTATAAATGACCAAACATGGTCATGTGACCATTATTAGTTTATTGCTAGTCATTTATAACGTGACAAAATTGATGACTAAACCATTTTTAGTCATGTATTGGTTGTTTTGATTGATCAATTTGGTAGTATATTTAGTCGTTGATTTACTCATTGATTGTTTTAATTTGGTCACTTATTTAGTCATTTTTTATGCACTAATATATTTAGTCATTGATTGTTGTTAACTAGTTACTTATTTAGTCATTTTTATTCACTAATTTTTGTCCATTGGTAGTGTATTTAGTCATTAATTTTAATCATCATTTTGATCAATTTGGTAGTATATTTAGTCATTTTTATTCACTGATTTAATATTGGTCATATATTTAGTCATATTTATTCACTGTAAACTAATTTCTATCAATTGGTAGTATATTTAGTCAATTTAATTATTAATTAATGTCATTTAGTAGTATATTTAGTCATTAGTATATTTTGAAGCTTGCACAATGAAACAACTTTGAGAAGGTAAAAAAGCTTGTTTTATTGATAAAAATGCTTACAAACAACATACAAATCTGAACATAAGTTACAATGCTTTCTCTTTTCTAAAAAAACCTTCATGGTTACAATACATAGCTCAAAGAATGAGCAAGAAACCAATTTTTTGAGTATCTATTATCACTGGGAATTGCACTCGTATGCAAGGCTGGTAAAGCATTGCAATTCTATGTAACATGGGACTAATTTCAAGTTGTGGGTTCCCTATGACGAAATTAGACCTCTACATTGTGGGTTGGTTCCCTTCAAATGTTCTATTGAGATGTATGTTTTTACTAATTTGGAAAAGGGAAGAAAGAAACTAAATGAGTACTAAAGGTAAAAAATGGTGATGCACATGATTTGGATAAAATAATGCAATCTAATCCACAATGTTTACCCAGAAATCTGACTTTTACACAATCCAGTCTTGGCATAAATATCACATAAATGATTCTAAGGAAGTTTTGAAAATAGGTTTTTACGAAGGAAATGGTTTTTTCACAACCTAAGACCTGTGATGATTATATGCTTAATGTTGCAAGCAAGGAAGTGAGACAATAATTTTAAAGGTTTAATGATAAAACACAACAAAATCTCATCAAAATCACTTCACTAATAGCACTAAAAGGAAAGGTAATTTAACTGATTTCAAAGTAACAAAGGAAAGCTCTACAAAGAAGACAAAAGTATAACCTGTAACCTACCGATCTCTTAATAAAACTGTAAAAGTGAGCTACAAGAATTCCCCAATCTGTCTGAATCAGAATGAGAATCAAGAACTAGCGAAAACAAACTTTTTCTTTATAATATATAGGTTTGCTCTCTCTAAGAGGCATGCAAAAAATATGGACTTGCAAATAACTGCCTCTAAAAATAATCATTCCCGAGCAACCTCCAAAATCCTCAAAACTAGGGTCTAAAACTGCCACAAATTGAGCAAAAATAGCTTCAATTTGGGCCTCTCCATATGCTTGACCATAAAGTTGACCAAGAACCCTAAAAATGCTCCTAAAAACCATGCAAAACCTCCTAGGTGGCCTAGTTAACTCAACTAATCAATTTGCAATTTGCATGAGCAAAATTGATTGTGAGTAAATAATAAAGTAATAGAATAATCACTTTATTATTGGTTACAACATGTTCTAATTTTGATTTTACAACTTGTGGAAAATAATAAAGTAATTTGTAAAATACCACTTTATTATTTATTTACAATTGATGAATTTGTAAAATCGTGCATGATGATTAGGAAAAATATCACTCCTTATTACTCCAATTACACTTGCCTATCTTGCATGATATGATCACAAATAGGACTTAGAAGAAAAAAGAAAAACTCCTTATACCTCCATGTGAGAAAATATCCCTATTTTGCATGATTCAAATACACATTAAGGAAAAAAAATTTACCCTTATCACTCCAAGATCAATGAGAAAACATTACTTCTCTCTGCAAGATAAACATTCTTAAGTCACTCCATGCATAAAAAATACTCCATGCACAAAACAGTATGCATAAAACCCTTATGACTCCCTTTGATACCTTAGTGCACATATATATCATTTATATTTCTAAGCTACCTTATATCTCCATATGCAACTTAATATTAAGAAAACTTATAACTCCATCATGCATCAAAATGCACCTTCATATTTCTTCACCTTGTCTGCCACCTTGCTCTGTCCCCATGCATGCCATGTCTAAAACATACTTATCTTGGCTTTGTTTGCCACCACGCATAATAAAAAAGGATCCTAATGTTTACAAAAAGACAAGGAATTTGATTAGCATGTGTATCTTTGACTATGTTATTTGTTTGACCATCAAGGAATCTTGAATAGTTTATAAGGCATTGAAGCCTTTCTTTCTCATCATATCGACCCTCTTGACTTAATAAAAATCAATTCTAAAGCAAGGTTTGTCAACCACTCCATGTTATGATGGTTAGGATTTTCAAGAATAAGGTTTTGACCACGGGAACTTCTTGGATAAGGTAATTATTTATTTTTGGTGAAGTCAAAAATCACACTTGAGAGAAAAGATCCTTCAAACAAAACAAAGAGACAACCCTAAAAGTTGCTCATTCTTCATTTGGCAAACTCTTCACTTGCTTTGCAAATTTACTCCACCAGCTTAGGGTTTGAATGCTTGAAGCATATCTCCAGTTTTTACTCCCTTCAATGGCTTTTCTTTGTTGAATATTTGCAACTCTGCATCATTAATGAAAAAGGTAACACTTGCTTGAGTTTTATATGAGGCATTTTATTTGATCTGTAGCTTTATTTCCTTCATGGTTGCGGCCTCCTTCTTCATTCATGGTAATCTCCATATGTTGTGCATTCTTTAATACCCTCCTTGTTTCTGCATCTTCCTTTTGCAACTCTTCACCTGTTCTTGAAAACTTGATGCCACTATGAGGCCGTGGATAATCTCTCTTCCTGTCAGCAAAATGAGGTAAACACTTGTCATTATTCCTCCTATGTAGCTTCATTTGCCTCTTTTTATAGTTTGAAAAATGACAAGGTTGTATGTAGACATGCGTATTGCATTTTTTTGGCAAAAAGTGTCTTATCTCTGTTGTCCATGCCTGTATATGTCTCTTTTTATTCCTGACTTGGCTGTAGGTGCCAAAAACCTGAGGGTTTGAGATCTTTGAGATGATGGTCTACTGTCTTTCTGCATTTTCAAGGCCTCCACCTTGTCACAGCCATGCTTCATCTACATACAGGCACCAAACTATGTAGACTATTGAGGGTTTGTAAGTTTTGAAACTAGGGTTTCAACCCTCCTTGCACAAAAACTCCTTCATACTACCACGACCATTCTTTCACTGTTATCTCTTTCTTTTTTACTGTAACTAAAGAGAAGAAACAAGGGTTGAAAACCTCTGTCAAGGGTTTATTCCTTCTGTACTTTTAAGGCTTCTATTTGTCATGGCCATCCTCCTGTAGTATTCACTGCTCTTTCTTTTTACTTGTAAGTGCAAAAAGAAACAGGGGTTTGAAATTTTCTTGAAAAGATCTTGTTCATTTTAGAGATGAGTATACATTTATCATGAAAAATCTTGTTCTTCTAGCATGGCTATAACTATATTTCTCTCTGTTTGAAACCTCTTGACTGTGGGTGCAAAAATAGCACTAGGGTTTGATTTTCTATCAAGGGTTTACATTTTTAATAAGTGAAAGATCATCTTCATCACACAGAACTTCTCCTCCTGCTCCTCATGACTGTCATAGATGATGATACACTACCTTATCTACTTTTCCACTATAGATATAGGGTATAATGACAAGTCTTGATATTCTGTATGATTTACCTCCATCTATATCATGTTCTTTGACATTTCTGGAAGGCTCTCCTGTAGCATAAATGGTTTCTTTAACTTATTTGCATATCAAAATCTTGTATCTTCTTTGCCTACAAACTATAAGATGATGGATTGTTGTAATGTGTGATGATCTCCCAAACTGCCTTATGTATTTAGATCCTTCTGTGCTCTAGACATCATGTTTTCTTATCCTTGCTATCTGTGGCATTCTTAAGGTACACCTATAGCATAGATAACATATTTTTATCTCTCCTTGGTTGTTATGCATTCTTAAGGTACACCTGTAGCTATCCTTGTGCATACTGACTTCTTATCTCATCATTTGGATCTCATAGTAACACATATATCAAGCATTTCTCTTCTTGGTTGTCTATTTACTATGACTATATCATGATAGAACAAATGGCATAGAAGAAAGAGAATTGTTTACCTTGTGAATTTCATGTTCTTTGTCAATCATCAATACTATAGCATCAGACATGTATCATGTTCTTCTTTTGTTGTTTCTCCTTCATCATTTGATCTACTCCTGTAGATGGATATGGCAACTGAAATATACTTTGTCTGTCTCTTGCTTGTATAAGCCACTTTATTGATCATGTCCTGACTGTTCATGGTGAAGGTGACTATACTTATCCTTGTTCTTCCAATGTATCTCTCTTTATGGCATTTGTTGACTGCAACATGGTATCACTGTAGATCCAAGGTGTATGAGATAAGGTTTGGTTAATAAAAACAGTGATGAGATGTGTGGAACCCACCTTGTTATCTTTGGCTATGGCATTCTTAACATTCCACTGTGCTCAATGTATTTGAATCCTTCTTTGCTCTAGACATGATAGTCTCTTGCTTTTGACTTTGTATCTAACTGTCATGTCAGTGATGATGTATGTATGCTTCTCCTAACTTGTTCTTCTTATAAGATCTCTGGTACTAAGTAACAGTCTTTATCATTTGATGAATGCTCTTTAGAGAGTATGTTGTATGTATCTGTTATTTGCATCTTTGCCTCTAGCGTGTGACTGCTACAATTATCTCATATATTCTTGTGAGGTTTTCTTTTATGACAGTCAAGTTGGCATAGTGTATATATGATTGTCTCATATGTTGTTCCATGTGGCATTTTGGTTGACTATCTCTATCATACACTTGCAACTTGAATGTGATATAACTATTAAAAACATCTTTAACAATATGAGAACAATATGAGAAATACCTGGTATAGAGTGTTGTCTCATCTTTGAAATTGTACTTGTATTCCTTATTACATAGCAAGGCATTGAATGATATCCCTTCTTTTGATGTATCTCATATGGACATAAGCTCTTGATAACATAGCATGGGGAAGCAACATATGATGTAATTTGTCCATTACTCTTGATATCTTTCTTGACTAAGTAAGAAAGAAGCATGCTGGGTTCAACCCTTGTGGGAGCCACATTTAATCCACATGCTTATTTGTCTTCAAATAAGCAACAAAACTTGTCCTATACCTGCACAGTGGACAAACAAGTTAGCATAAAAAAGTACCTGATAGCATTGATTGATCTTCTTCATGATTTCTTCCTAATTTGTCTCATTATCTGATCTGATTTCTCATCTAAATGCATGATGTGATAAGTAGATGTCTCTATTTGATAAAAGCATGTGATAATTTTAAACATTCGGAGCACTAACAGAGTTGTCCCCAAAATTTTGTAGGTTCAACTGATGATGGCTTGGAGTGAAGACTGAAGACTTGAAGGCCAGCCTCAACAACAATCTCCATCATCAGGCAATGATGGATGTTTAAATTTATCATGTGTTCATTTCTTTCACTTTTATCAAATAGATGCATAGCTTGTATGTCTGCAACTGCTCAGTCTAGTTACTCCCATGGCTTGTGTGGGACACATTTGAACACTTCTTTTAAACATGATCAGTTAATTTCTCCTATGCATATGATGTATATGTATTTCCTTTTTCAATCAATACATGAGATAAAGTAACAGATACTTGAATGTATGTTCAAAACACAACATGAAATAACAGTGCAATACAAAATATCTTTCTTTCTTTTATTCAAAACTGATTAACTAAATAATCAATTTAACTTATAACTCCTGAAAGATCAAACTATGTAGAACAACTGTATCTCCTTGAATGCTTGATTTCTTGACAATCAATTCTTTTGTCATGATAACTTATCAGTCCTGATTGGACTGATGGGTTATCCTGACAACTAGATATCCTTCTCTACTCTGTCAAGACATCAAGCATTCAATGAATGCATAACTTTGAAGTTTTCTTTTATTTCTTCTGAACAATTCTACTTAGGTCCAACTAATTTTAAGTGTGAACAAAAAATTAGTAACAGTATCACTAAGCAGAGAAGCACAAAGACATTCATAGATGTCTTCTTCACAAATCCATGACTCTTCCATGAAGCTCACTGTCCTAGTTCAAGATCACACTATCATCTCTGATGTAGAGATCCTATCTCATGTACCCAACTTGCTCTAGTTCATAAGTTGCCACTGTGAATTGTTACCTGTAGCGATAAACTGTCCTTATCTCTAATAGCTACTATTTTAGCCTTGTTAGGCCACTGTTACCATAAGGCAATTAGGATATTGTTAGAATTTGGAAACTAAAATAGGGGATAGGTTTGGATTTGTTGTATTAATTCTTAGCATTAGAGATCTAATGACAGTGAATGCATATACTTGTGGTTACCAATGTGGAAAAGGCCCCTAAATAGTTTGACATGCATCTGTTATAAGCTTCATGAGAGTCCAAAAATCTAGATTGTAGCATGGTGATTACTGTCAAGAGGAAGACAGTCTTAAGACTTCCTTAAACCCTCTACTTAACTAATAACACTTCCACAGAAGACAAGAAAATGCATCAAATAACTCATACATCACCTCCTCATTGCCAACATATTCATCATCCATCTCCAACTGCTTCAACACTCGATGGGCTAACAAGAAACCAATACAGTATGTTGCAAAAGCAAATGAGAGATGCATAAATATCCACTATAACAAACAGAAAGAATACTAGAAGCAGATAAGTGATCAATGCATGCATAGTAAAGTATACTAGAAGCCCTAAGATTTTCTCAAAAAGGATAATGTATAAACAAACCTTCTCATTGAACAACTC
The DNA here is from genome assembly GCA_027924645.1 of Cunninghamia lanceolata. Taxonomy (NCBI): domain Eukaryota; kingdom Viridiplantae; phylum Streptophyta; class Pinopsida; order Cupressales; family Cupressaceae; genus Cunninghamia; species Cunninghamia lanceolata. Next base: position 1,502,049 of record BSBN01000828.1, read on the forward strand.
AAAGATAGTGACATGAAAGTAAAACTTAGAAGAAGATGTAGTGTCGGCATTAGATAAGTCATATAGCTCCTCAAACACCCTAAAATATATTCCACGGTCATGGCTTGAACCTTCTTGCAAACAACCAAAGTGAACATACCACCTCAATCTGATTTATGTGAGAAAGCAAGTGAATGTGTGTGTGTGTGTGTTTGGATTTATGTGAGAAGGATTTACATGCATGTGTGTGTTCAAATTTATGTGAGAAAGCATACATGTAATTGGGGAGATTTAGAGAGAGAGAGAGAGAGCTAGTTTGGATTGGTCTTTGCACTTGACACAATAGCATGAGTTATTGTCTGCTATGGTTTGGTTGGTGCTTTGGGCCCTCCAAATCAATGTTTGCCAATTGGAAGGACATCTAGATGCACTCACTAACCTTTCTCTCTATACTTACCCATGTAAACAAATATCTGAATATTGATGAGATATGCTTACCACTCAAGAATTCTTTCATTCTTAAGCATAGGACCTTGCCATTCCTCATTTTTTGTCTCCCACCTATGATAATATGCAAGGAGAGTTTGAAGCATCTTGGATGTATTAATGGATAGTAAAATGCATACAAAGCATCTAAAGACATTGGCTAGTTAGACAAATAGTGTGACAAATGGATATTATTCACTAATGCATGTGATATAATTCAATAAAGTTCCTATTAAACATGAGAAATATTAATAAAAAACAACTTCCATGAATGACAATTGTCTATCAAATTAATACAACACATCTAATTACCCATCAAAGCATCATGCACTAAATTTATAGCTGACTCTTCTGAGGTACCATAGGATTGTATGTATCTCTTGAAGTTCAATGAATAGAAATAGTCCATTAATTAAGATGATCATTGCTTCAAAAAGTTGCACTACTGGGGAAAAATGATCATGTAAAACCACAAAAATGTCAGCTACCAAAAGGTTTTCACTATAAATGGTTTTATATTTTTCAACCGAGGGCTTGCAATTGCCTCATATTCTGAAGGTGATTGGGAGTTTCCTTGCATGGTGAGCCTCACCCAAGATGGGAGAGAGAAATGATCAAGTTCTCAGAAGTAAAACCATAGATGTCCATAGAGACAACATTACAAAAGAGAAAAGAAGTATTTTTAAATTCTATTTTTTTTAGAATTCATTCCACCAGGAAAAAATAGCCTTAACCAATAACAAAAATTAGAAAGTTTTCATATTCAGTGCAGAAAAATAAAGGAAAATCAAGAATTACTCAAGGTTTAATTTCCCTACAACACATGATTTTAATTGGTTTTGACACAAATTTCAAAACACACTAATAAGAAAATTGTAGGAGTACAATCAACACTGAGAGGGGGGGTGAATCAGTGTTGTGTGAATTTTCAAATCTTTTTACACACTTTAGCTTTCAAAGCACAAGGAGAGAAAGATAGCATTGATTTGTCAAATACATATGCACATGACTTTGAATACAGGAAGAGAACAAAACTTCATAAGTAAATCATACACACACAGAGAAGATTATGACACAAGAATTGCATGAGTGGAAAACCCTCCAGGGGTAGAAAAACCACTCTAAACTGCCTCACTGGCTTAACTGATCAAACATGCCTCACTGGCTACAAAGAAGCCTCACTGGCTACAATATGTGTCTCACTGACAAATATTAAGGTCTCACTGACCTACAAGCCTCACTGGCATACTGTGCCTCACTGGCATAGACAATTTTCAATCATAAAATTCTGTGTGCGAGAATTGATTGCTATTCAATCTGATTTGCACCATTATGCAACCTATGTTTCATCATACACCCTTATACCTCCCATTTGATTTTTCAAGTCAAGACCATACAAAACAATTCCTTTTACACATCTTTACAACACTCTTATCTCTGCAAATTTGATTCACCTACATTTTATCTTCATGGTTCAATATGTAAGTTTATTGTATGATGTCCTCATACTGTGTTTGATCCATTCCTGTACAAACATAATCTCACATACAATAACATGATTCATCTGTAAAATATCTTCAACACTCCATATTGATCCACATCACCACTCTACTTTAATGCACCTATAATGCCATTAAATATGAAAAAATAACCTTTCACATTTAACTCTTCTCTACTTTTTTTAATTTTACTTTTCATTTTCTTCTTTTCAAAATATGTTCTCCCTGTTCAATTTCATCTTCTGCAAATCTTCATCTTTTTCTTTGAATATCTTCAACAATAATAATTTCAATCTTCCCTTGTAAAAAAAATAAAATCTCTTTGATCATCTTCAAAATGTCTCTTCATATTCCTTTGAAGAAAATACATTTCCATTTCTATCATAAGATATTCTTCAACCTGTAAGAATAAAAACATATGCAAATATATTTTCTTCTACAAGATCATCTATGATCATTATTTTTGAAATTCTTTTCTCTGCAAAATTCATCTCAAAAATATCTTTAAAAAAATCATAATGCACTTGAAAAATTTCACTCTTCACTGTTCTTCATATTTTTTATTTCAAAAAAAAATCATCTTCTTCAAACCCTTCATCTTCTCTGCAAAAAAAATTTCTTTGTCTTCTTCAAAATATTCTTCAATCTGCAACAAATGACTTTTCAAAATCCCATTTGCCAAAAATCTTCAATAAAAAAAATCAATCTTATCATCTTCTCAAAAATATAATCTTCTCACAAAAATGTCTTCCAAAAATATTTCCAATATAATAGAATGTCTTTAAAAAAAAAACATTTTAAAAATAAACCCCTTAAATCCACCACATGAAATTTCTTTCATATTCTAAAAAAAACTTTCCCCTTTATCTTTTACTTCAGCCACAACATGAACAAATAGATTTTCTTCATAAAAAGAAACTCTCCTTTAGAGTCTCCCAAAATCTCCTTAAAGCTCTCCTTGAAATGTGCCCCCTAGAAAATAGCACAAAAAAACATTTTAAAAGCTCATAAAAATATTTTAAACAAAGCCATAAGATGGCTTATTCACATTCCCCTCTTAAAGCATATTTAATGCTTTTTCTTTTTTTAAATGTTTTATATTTAAAGCTTTATAAAAAGTCATTGGAAACCTTTTCATGCTCCCCTTTAAATAAGACTTTCTAATATAAATGATATTCCATGCTTTTTTTTTTAAATCAAGCTCTTCATAAATTAAATAAGGATATTCAACCAAATTCAAATGGTAAATAGAATATGAAGGGGCCGATAGGTGTCATGAATTAAAACCCTCTAGTAGGTTGCTCTAAGTAGTATAACCTGCTCTTGCAGGTCAACATTACTTTATAACATAAAGTGCATACTTTGACATTTAATCTCTTTGTATACACTTAGAGCTTATAGTTAGGATTTTAATATTTTAGGCATTTTGATAACCATTGATTCAACCATTAATAAACATTAATGCCTCACTTTGATCAAGCATGGCAAGATGAACTTTATCAGCAACCTTGTATCATAAAACATATGCATTGTATCATACTTATCCTGATTGATGATTCTGATCATGCAGTCTTGTGAATATCAAGAATGTACACAAACTGATCAAACAAGTTAGCATTTCTTGACTTAGCCATGAAGCAACATATCAACCTAAAGTATATGAACAACTTCTGTAAATACCAACACATTTTTGACATCAATGACAATCTACTTTCATAAAAAATGATCAAATGAAAATATAAGTGGACATTTTATAGAGGCAAGAACTAATAAATAATATATCCAATATTCAAAATGGTCATATTTTAACACAACTCCAAGACAAAAGCACAATTCATATTCAATTTCATAACATGATCTGTTTGAAATCATTTTATTTAAATATCATCCATTTCAATAAGTAAATAGTCACTAGCAATTTTCCACCTCATTCACAACAAAAATGGTAAATATTTGTCCTACTTTTATTGCTCAAAATTGACCTATTGAACCAATTGAAATAGTTAAAATCACAAATGTAAATGGAAATATTTTGAAATAACATTAAAAAAATGGAAGCTTCATATTTTGATACTTGGCCTGCAACTCTTTCACCTTGTGTTATAGTTGATTTAAGTCTTCACACTACTTCACCCAATCCCGAGCACCATCTAAACTATTGATGATATCTTGAGATACACTTTTGCTCTATGTGTTGTGTATGAAGCACCTCAATTTATATTTGGTAGTGTAAATTTCTTTGACCCATTTGTCCTCCATTTGAAAATTCAATGCATTGGTAATTGTTGTACCCACTTCTTCTTTGCTCACTCTGTGCCTCTCCTCATTGTAACAAATTTTAATGTGATTGCTTGCCCCTATTCATCTGTCCAGCGTAGAGACTATTAGAATGCCATCTTCATCCACTTGGAAGCAAACTTCTATAGATGGCACTCCATCTTGAGCCTCTTGAATTCCATTCACTTCAAATTCACTAAGGAAATTGTTATGAGTAGTTAATGCTCTTTCTCCTTCGTAGACTTGAATCGACATTACTTTGATATAGTCAAAACCCATGGTGAAGAATTTCATGATGCGAGTAGGAATTGGAGTATTTCTTGGCACAAGGACATTCATAATACCACCTTTAACTCCTACTCAAAGACTCAAAGGCATGATGTCACTCACGACAACAAGGTTGATATCTTCTTGGTTTAAGGCCACGACTTGAAGAGCTGCTCCATAATCCATGGCTTCATCTAGATTGATATTGTCCTTTCCTACATCACCGTATGGACTCTTAAGTTTATCTACGAGCTTGCGGGAGGCAGTCTGAGTGAGTACTGCATCACCACAAGCAAACCATAAATGTGGTGTGGGAGAGCGGTGGACTTACTTTTCTCCCCGCATTCCCGTAGAGACCAACCAAAGACCATGCGGGTGAGCAGGAAGGGGGATTTTTGTCAGATATTACAGTTGGATAGAATGCCTCAAAGAAATGTCATCTTATTGAATGGAATGATTGTAGGATATGCACAAAATGGATTTATTGAAAAGGTTTTAGAAATTTTAAAGCAAATGCAATTAGCTGGTGTAAAGCCAAATTCCACAACCTTTTCCATCATCCTTCCTACTCGCGCCAAAATGGGAGCATTGGAACAAGGTATGGACATCCATCAAAAAGTAATGGATAGAGGAATTTTGTCAGATGTTGTAGTTTCAAATGCCCTAGCAGACATGTATGCAAAATGTGGAAGCATTGAAAAGGCAAGTGAACTGTTTGGCAGAATGCCTAAAGAGATGTCATCTCATGGAATGCAATGATTATGGGTTATGCACAAAATGGATTTTTTGAAAAGGATTTAGAAACATTCAAGAAAATGTAATTAGCAGGTGTAAAGCCAAATTTGACAACCTTTGCCAGCATTCTCCCTGCCTGTGCCAAAATGGGACCTTTGGAACAGGGTATGGACATCCATCATAACATAATGGAAGGGGGATTTTTGTCAGATTCTATAATTGGAAATGCTCTAGTAGACATGTATGCAAAATGTGGAAGTATAGATAAGGCATGTGAACTATTTGATGGAATGGCTCAAAGAGATGTCATCTCCTAGAATGCAATGATTACATGATATGCACAAAATGAATTTTTTTCTTTAGAAACTTTCAAGAAAATGCAATTAGAAGGTGTAAATCCAAATTCAACAAACTTTTCCAACATCCTTCCTGTGATATCATGGATACCTACTCTCCCAGAAGCACTTCAAGTCATGCCTATGATGATGTGGGGCTTTCCCACATCACCACAAGCATGACTTGAAATGCGTGCAGGAGAGTGGGTGATGCAGGTGATGCAGGGTGTTAGACATGTATGCAAAATGTGGAAGCATAGACAAGGCACGTGAACTATTTGACAAAATGCCTCAAATAAATGTGGTCTCATGGATTGCAATGATTGCAAGATATGCACAAAATGGATTTGTTGAAAAGGCTTTAGAAATTTTAAAGCAAATGTAATTGGCTAGTGTAAAGCCAAATTCCACAACCTTTGCCAGCATCCTCCCTGCATGTGTCAAAATGGGAGCTTTGGAATAGGGTATGGACATCCATCAAAACATAAAGGATAGAGGAATTTTGTCAGATGTTGTAGTTGCAACTGCCATGTTAGACATGTATGAAAAATCTGGAAGCATAGACAAGGCACGCGAACTATTTGACAAATTGCCTCAAAGAAATGTGGTCTCATGGACTGCAATGATTACAAGATATGCACAAAATGGATTTGTTGAAAAGGCTTTAGAATTTTTAAAGCAAATGCAATTGGTTGGTGTAAAGCCAAATTCCACAACATTTGCCAGCATCCTCCCTACCTATGTCAAAATGAGAGCTTTGGAATAGGGTATGGACATCCATCAAAACATAAAGGATAGAGGAATTTTGCCAGATGTTGTAGTTGCAACTGCCGTGTTAGACATGTATGCAAGATGTGGAAGCATAGACAAGGCACATGAACTGTTTGACAGAATGCCTCAAATAAATGTGGTCTCATCGACTACAATGATTGCAGGATATGCACAAAATGAATTTATTGAAAAGGCTTTAGAAAATTTAAAGCAAATTCAATTGGATGGTGTAAAGCCAAATTCCACAACCTTTGCCAACATCCTCCCTGCCTGTGTCAAAATGGGAGCTTTGGAATAGGGTATGGACATCCATCAAAACATAAAGGATAGAGGAATTTTGTCAGATGATGTAGTTGCAACTGCCCTATTAGACATGTATGCAAAATTGTAATGTTATAAAATGTCCCCTTGGGGGATTTTCCCTTGTAAGGTTTAGCTCCCAGGTCTCTTATCTGCATTTAGGACATCTTACATCATATTTCAACATCTTGATGGAATGAACCCTGGGTATCATGTCAAATGGGACCTAGGGGACCCCTTGAACCTAACCCTACCCAAAATAGGGGGAGGACTTGGGCGTCCACACCCTAGTCCTGCCCTATTTTGGGTCAGTCCAAATTTTTGGGTGCCGTCTTGTGACCATTATTTGGGTCCTATGCCGACACGATAAGTTTGAATTATGAAATTCTTGGCGGGAGTGTTTATAGTTGCATATAAAAACATGTTTAGGAATTCATTTGTAAACTAGAGATTGTTATTGTGAACTTTATGCATTCTAAAGGTGATTCAAGGCTTTCATTGTGTTGCAAGAGTAGATTTGTGTTGTCTATGTGTTTGTATTTGCATATTTGAGCAATCATCTCCTCATGGAATGAAGAGCTTCTTCCTCCCATGAGATCTTCACTACAAGGTGACATCATTTATGTTTTTGCCTCTGCCTCACAAGGGTACGCACTCTCTATCTGACGATAGTATTCAGAAGGCTTGAATGTCTCTCTAGGGCTTGACTGAGGCAAGCCTCTAAACACCATAACCCCCTCCCAAAGTTTTCATGATTGTAGGTAATAGGTTGAAGCTACAGACAATATTAAGTTCCAGGAGGGTACAACAGATGTCAAAATTGTAGATCAGAGAAGAAAATAGCTCCCTGGACTAGGGCACCCACTCATTAGTCCTTGAAGTTTCGTGATGGGAAAACCTTTGGTACAACAGGAACAGGTTGCAAATCTTGTTTGCAGATCCCAACAAAAAGAAGGGCATTGGACTTGGGCACTAACTCTTTAGTCCCTGACTATTCTTCTTTTGAGCCCCGAAAACAAGTGCACAATTATTGGTCCTTTTACATCTTTCTGTAGCAGCATTTTCTGATATTCGTCTATTTGCTATCATATTTGCACAATTAGGGTTTTAAGGTGTAATTGAGCATAAGAGAAGATAATTGGAAATCAAATTATAAAAATACAAGTTTCCCTACATCTCATAGTAACCTAGGGTAGGATAGTACATTGCAACTAGACCCTAGGTCCTTGAATGAAAGGGTGAAAGGAGGATATACACATAAAACTACCAAAAACTCAAATATCCAAATTTTACCCTTTACATTTTGGTGAACCCATGTTATTGGACTTATTCACACCTTGATAAGTGTTTTTCTTTAGATTTACAATTATTTCATTCATTCATGTTATCATTCATCTTATTGAATTGGAAAACTTACAAAAAAATTGAAAATTTTGAAAAAAATTACATGCTAGGGTTTTGCATGTTGCATTAATTAAATTTAGTTTCATAAAATTTCTGATTTTTGAATTATATCTAAGTTAAATTGCATAAAATTACAAAAATTCATTAGATTGCATTGCATTTTCATCAAAAAATTGCTAGGGTTTTGTTGAAAATTGTGAATTTTGCATATAACCTAGTACTTCCAAAATCTAGGGTTTGTAGGTGAAATCTTGTTTCAAATTTTTCTACTAATATAAGACACTCATTCAAATTTACATTTGGCTGTAGTGTTTCATTTTAGTACAAATTTTCATTTAGATTTCAAAAAATTTGTATTTTTGCATAGAAATTTTCAACAAAAACTAGCATTTTCATTGATTTTTCACTACATTTACACTTGCATTTTGCATATTAGAGTATGGAAATCATTTTCAGATCTGAGATAATATAATTTTCATCATATATCATCTTGCAAAACATTCATATAGCATTTCACATCAAGATCTCAAACCTAGGGCTTGAAAAACATTAATTTTCACTAGATTTGGCCTTATCAACTCTCTAGATTTGCACTATAGGCGTGCTGTAAAGAATATTTTTGAACTAATTCGATGATATCAGGGATATTATCTACTTCCCCTCCTAAAATTTTTTACCACACCTTGTTATTGGCCTCTTGTATTGAAAATTTGGTGAAAATTTGCTTATTTTTTCTATTTTTGGCCTAGTTTGCCCCATAAGCATGTTGTAACATATTTTATGGATTGAGGTGACTGATATCATTGCTATTATTTTCTGAATCTCCTAAAATTCTTTACAACACCTCTTTTTCTAGGTCTTGGAGTTGAAAAATTGTAAAAAATTGCATATTTTTGCTATATTTTCACTTGGGTTTGATCTTGAGTGGCACTATAAGTGTGTTGTGACGGATTTTTTGGCATTAGGTGGCTGTTATTATTGATATAATTTGCTTTCCATCATAATTTTCCTCACAAGACCCTTTGTCATGCTCTTTTGCATTGAGATTTGGTAAAAAAATCACATATTTTAGTGCATTTTCACTATATTTTGACTTTTCATCATATTAGATTTACATCAAGAATGTGTTGTGAAGGATCTTATTGCTGTATTAGACTGATATCAGACATATAATTTTCTACCCCTGATCAATTTCCTTACAACACCTTTGCTTTCATATATTTGCATTAAAAACTTGTACAAAAAATCAAGCATTGTAGGTCATTCTTGCATATAGTTTGCACTTGTCTTTTACATAAAGTTTGAAAAAACTATTAAAATATAATTTGGCACTCATGGATTCATATTCTCAATGCTTTTTGGAATATTTACATGCATATATCACAAAATTTGAAAATCTCTACAAATTTCTTAGCATGCATCCTCATGTCATTACCTATATACAAGCTATGTACAACAAGGATATATTTGTGTCCTCTTCCTTCGAAATCCTTGACTATGTATATGATCCTAACAACTTCATATCTCTCATCAATACATACCCTTGGGTAGTAGAAGAATTGATAAAACACACTTTGAATGAAGAGCATGACACTTCTCTTAATAGTTTGGAATTGATAGTTGAAACATATGGAGATGATATTGACAATGACTATGAGAGCGATGATGAATTCACAAGCCACCCTACTTCTCCTACATCTGAGCATTTAGATAACTCACATGAGAAGACTAGGGATAGCTCTAGTAATTCTAATAATCCTCCTAACCAAAATGAAGCATTAATGGATGACATCATGACAACACAAGACTATTTTGATTATCCTGATCTATTCAGAATGATTGATATGGATAAGGAACAATTTCATAACCCACCTAGCCCACTAAGAGATGATATTCATGTTGAGGTCCATCATTTGTTATCCCTTCAGGGATTGGGAGGTGATAAAAATACATTAGACAAACAAATGGAACAACCTATACCTCTTTCTAGCATTCAAATTTGGGAAGATGACGACCTCCTCGATGATTTACTTGATGAAGAAACCTAGCACAAAGACCCTACAGGTAAGTATCTCTAACCTTTATCTCTCTCATGATGTGCTTCCCCCGTGATGTGTTATGTGTTGTTTAGGCCTCCTGGGATGACCCTTGATTCTCTTGTAAGGTTCGGGATACCAGGAGACCGCCTCTATTGTGACCTTCTTCTATTTGTATCATCATTCTTCTATATTGCCTCTCTCTCTGATTTCATTGTTGAGTGTTGTGTATTACGGACATAGCATTGTGGTTGGTGACTTAGGGGCACCCTCCTACTTGACTATCCCTAAAACACTTGTTTCTCCTCTCTGATTTATTGTTTCCCTTCCTCTAGTGTTTGTATCTAGCTAGCAGATGACTAAAAACATTTATACTGATGCGGACCTAGTGTCCCTTTAGTGAGAAATAAAAAATTAGACTTAGTTCCTAATATGATGATGGGGTTGTATATCTTATCCGACACTTGGCTAGTAGAAGTACTTGTGCTTTCTGCGTAGTGATTTTGATGATCTTTATCTCATTTACAAACCTTAACAATATTGATGCTCTACGCACTTTCTTTGTCTTTGAATCTAGCCTTGGTGGTACTCGATTAAGAGATCTTCATGATATAGCCCCACGGTTATCCTCAAACTCTAAATTCATGATATAACCTTGGCTCTTTGTGTGGTTAATCATATAAATTGATGTTGTTGTTTATCATGATTATGTAGACACTAACATGTTTCTTGCAGGGATGTGTTTGTGGGAACATTTGGTGATCATAAATTGCATGTCACCTCTGGGGGGCATGGGCTTTGTGAAAGTCTATGTTCTCTTGTGTGTTTTCTTCCTACCTTAATGGGCTTGATATCGATACCTGATATCAACCACCTTAAGGTGAGGGCATATATAAGGTAAGCTGTCTGTTGTAGATGTTACCAATGTGCTTGTCCTCAAGTGCAGTTTAAAGACTAGTGTGATGAGTACTTCTTGCACTCTAAGTTTGTTTGCAATCAATCAATCAATCATTTAAGCCCTCTGCGAAGGTGGGATATCACGTATATCCTTTTTATCTTAAGCCCTCTGCGAAGGCAGGGGTGGTGTATTTCTCGAAGCAGATTGCACCATCCTGTCATTTTCAAAAAGTCCTTATCGGGAGGTGGGGAGTGGTTCTATGACTAACTCAACCCTTAAACATGTCTTCAGCAATTGTTGTGGTGAAGCCCAATCATCGGTGTGTTCCTGTAATGTGCTTGAGATGGTGGTGAGCCTAGAAATAGGAACACTCCATCGCTTGCCTGTCGTGTTTTCTCTGTGTCTTCAAAGTGTGTGTTTGGTGTGCTTGGTTTGTTTGGCGTGTCTATTACCCCATATGTAATCTAAAGACCTGTATGATGAGTGCATCCTACATTATGAGAGGTTTGGTGTGTCTTGCATGTGTGTTTCCCCATATATAGTTTAAAGACTTGCATAATGAGTGCATTTTGTATTATGGGAGGTGTGTTTACTTTCCTGTACTTGCATTTGCATTTCATATATATGAGAAAAAGAAAAGAAAAGAAGTCATTCCTATCTTCTATGCATTAATGTGTCTTCTATGCATTATGTTGTATTCACCGTGTTTTACATGACTGTAACTATCTTCTCCACATTTTGCATGTATGTCATTGTCTTCAATGTGTTTGGCGTGTCTTCTTTGTGCTTGGTGTGTTTGCTGTGCTTGTTGACCGTACTTTAATGCATGTATTGGCCTTGCGTTTATACATACATTAAAGTGGGGGCTAAATGTAATGTCAAAAAATGTCCCCTTGGGGGCTTTTCTCTCATAAGGTTTAGCTCCCAGGTCTCTTATCTGCATTTAGGACATCTTACATCATATTTCAACATCCCTATGGAATGAACCCTAGGTATCATGTCAAATGGGACCTAGGCATACCCCTTGAACCTAACCCTACCCAAAATAGGGGGGAGGAGTTGGGTGCCCGTGCCCTAGTCCTGCCCTATTTTGGGTCAGTCCCAATTTTTGGGTCTTGGCTTGTGACCGTTATTTGGGTCCTATGCCGACACAGTAAGTTTGAATTACAAAATTCTTGGTGGGAGTGTTTGTAGTTGCATATAAAAGCATGTTTAGGCATTCATTTGTAAACTAGAGATTGTTATTGTGAACTTTATACATTCTAAAGGTGATTCAAGGCTTTCATTATGTAGCAAGAGCAAATTTGTGTTGTCTATGTGTTTATATTTGTATATTTGAGCAATCATCTCCTCATGGCATGAAGAGCTTCTTCCTCCCATGAGATCTTCACTACAAGGTGACATCATTTATGTTTTTGAGCATTTATCATTTGGTTTTTGCCTCTACTTCACAAGGGCACGCACTCTCTATCTGACAATGGTGTTCGGAAGGCTTGAATATCTCTCCGGGGCTTGACTGAGGCAAGCCTTTAAACACCACAACCTCCTCCCAAAGTTTTCATGATTGCAGGTAACAGGTTGAAGCTACAAAGTGAATTTGTAGGAGGGTACAATTGAGTGTCAGAATTGTAGATCAGAGAAGAAAACAACTCCCTAGACTAGGGCACCCACTTATTAGTCCTCAAAGTTTCGTGATGGGAAAACCTTCGGTACAGCAAGAACAGGTTGCAGACCTTGTTTGTAGATCTCAACAAAAAGTAGGGCATTGGACTTGGGCGCCTACTCTTTAGTCCCTGACTATTCCGCTTCCAAACCCCAAAAATAGGTGCACAGTTATTGGTCCTTTTACATCTTTCTATAGCAGGATTTTATGATATTTGTCTGTTTGTTGTCATATTTGCATAATTAGGGTTTTAAGGTGTAATTGAGCATAAGAGAAGATAATTGGCAATCAAATCATAAAAATCCAAGTTTCCCTACATCTAATAGTGACCTAGGGTAGGATAGTACATTGCAACTCGACCCTAGGTCCTTGAATCAAAGGATGAAAGGAGGATATACCCATAAAACTACCAAAAACTCAACTATCCAAATTTTACCCTTTACAAAAATGTGGAAGCATAGACAAGGCACATGAACTGTTTGATAGAATGCCTCAAAGAAATGTGGTCTCATGGACTACAATGATTGTAGGATAAGCACAAAATGGATTTGTTGAAAAGACTTTAGAAATTTTAAAGCAAATGCAATTGGCTGGTGTAAAGCCAAATTCCACAACCTTTACCAGCATCCTCCCTGCCTGTGTCAAAATGGGAGCTTTGGAATAGGGTATGGACATCCATAAAAATATAAAGGATAGAGGAATTTTGTCAGATGTTGTAGTTGTAACTGCCCTTTTAGACATGTATGCAAAATGTGGAAGCATAGACATGGCACGTGAACTATTTGACAGAATACCTCAAAGAAATGTGCTCTCATGGACTGTAATGATTATAGGATATGCACAAAATGGATTTGTTGAAAAGGATTTAGAAATTTTAAAGAAAATGCAATTGGCTGGTGCAAAGCCAAATTCCACAACCTTTGCCAGTATCCTCCCTACCTGTGTCAAAATGGGAGCTTTGGAATAGGGTATGGACATACATCAAAACATAAAGGATAGAGGAATTTTGTTAGATGTTGTAGTTGCAACTTCCCTGTTAGACATGTATGCAAAATGTAAAAGCATAGACAAGGCACGTGAATTATTTGACAGAATGCCTTAAAGAAATGTGGTCTCATGGACTGCAATGATTGCAGGATATGCACAAAATTGACTTGTTGAAAAGGCTTTAGAAATTTTAAAGCAAATGCAATTGGCTAGTGTAAAGCCAAATTCTACAACCTTTGCCAGCATCCTATGTGCCAATGTCAAAATGGGAGCTTTGGAATAGGGTATGGACATCCATCAAAACATAAAGGATAGAGGAATATTATCAGATGTTGTACTTGCAACTGCCCTATTAGACATGTATGCAAAATGTGGAAGCATATACAAGGCACCTGAACTGTTTGACAGAATGCCTCAAAGAAATGTGGTCTCATGGAATGCAATGATTGTAGGATATGCACAAAATGGATTTGTTGAAAAGGCTTTAGAAATTTTAAAGCAAATGCAATTGGCTGGTGTAAAGACAAATTCCACAACCTTTGCCAGCATCTTCCCTACCTGTGTCAAAATGGGAACTTTGGAGTAGGGTATGGACATCCATCAAAACATAAAGGATAGAGGAATTTTGTCAGATGTTGTAGTTGCAACTACCCTATTAGACATGTATGCAAAATGTGGAAGCATAGACAAGGAACATGAACTATTTGACAAAATGCCTCAAAGAAATGTGGTCTCATGGACTACAATGAATGCAAGATAGGCATAAAATGGATTTGTTGAAAAAGCTTTAGATATTTTAAAGCAAATGCAATTAGCTAGTGTAAATCCAAATTCCACAACCTTTACTAGCATCCTCGCTACTTGTGTCAAAATGGGAGCTTTGTAATAGGGTATGGACATCCATCAAAGCATGAAGGATAGAGGAATTTTGTCATTTGTTGTAGTTGCAACTACCCTAGTAGACATGTATGCAAAATGTGGAAGCATTGACAAGGCATGTGAATTATTTGGCAGAATGCCCCAAAGAGATGGCATCTCACAGAATGCATTGGTTGCAGGATATGCACAAAATGGATTTGTTGAAAAGGCTTTAGAAACTTTCAAGAAAATGCAATTAGCAGGTGTAAATCCAAATTTACAACCTTTGCGAGCATACTCCCTCCCTATGCCAAAACAAGAGGTTTGGAATGAGGTATGGACATCCATCAAAGCATGAAGGATAGAGGAATTTTTCCATTTGTTGTAGTTGCAATTGCCTTGGTAGACATGATGCAAAATGTGGAACCATGGACAAGGCACATGAACTATTTTTGGGGTCAATGGGAGTAATATCAAACTTTGACTCTTTGTTGACCATTCATTCTCACAAAATGGAGTCTACTGCCCAAATTGGAAGGAATCTATGGCACATCAGCATACAATACTTCAAGCTATGTACTAGGAAAAGAGAAAAAGGAGACCCCAAGCCCTAGGATAGGAGCAACAAGAAGAGAGCAAAGATTTAAGGAAATGGACTTCAAAGTAAGGCATGACACTTTCCTATAGATTCCCAAAAGGAAATCATAGTCATGACTATTCAAATAAAAAATGATAGTCCATGGCATAACCATGAAGGGGGCATTAAAATTAATAATAACAGTGATAGGGTAATATGACAAACTTTAAAGGATACATAAAGACAAGTAATTGAGTAGCCAAGAGGGCTTTTAAACCATCATAAATCTTGTCAACGGTTCATTGTCTTCAAAGCAGCATGGTAAACTAATAAATATTTCCATCCCACAAAGTTTCAAAAGAGGACAACCTACAAGTGTATTAAGGAGTGCATGGACAATATATCAAGGAGCTACTATAGTCAATTTCAAGGTGTTGATCATGGGAAAGAGAGGTTTACATGAAGTGGGATAGTCCTTAAGAATATAGTTAGATGGTAAAGAGGATAGTCCATCAGATAATATTCAACCAAATACACAATATGGACCTAGAGAATAGTCCTTATGGTACATTTATATAATCACACCTATAGGTCTTATAAAAGATCATGACTCCATTAGGATATGAAAATGAGCACTAAACAAAATACCTCACTATGAGCTAAGTGTGAATGACTTTAAAGACACACAAGATAGTGAGTTGTTAGTAGATAATTCATGATCAACAAGGATAGAGTTAAATAAGATGGACTGTGATAGTCACAAGTGATAGTAGCCATTCATATGGAAATGATAAGGGGTTTAATCACTGTCCACAAGACAGACATAAAAGAATAAATTCAAGACTCAATAGATGACAGTTCCAAGGCATTGTTAGAGTCTTCATGAAGAACAATGTTGATGGAAGTGCTTATGACCTAGGGTAAGAATAATTCATGACAATATGGAACTTTTAAAGAGTAGAATGCATGACCGAACCATAATGACAATGCACTATTAGAAGTTTCATGATATAGAGGATAGTAATCTTCAAGCGACAATAGCACCAAAGGAGAGATCACAATGATAAGAAAGGCACACTGGAAGGTGAAAATTTTCTTCAAAACATACAGTTTCATTATTTATTGAGAGGACAGTTTTATCCTAAAGAAGATAGTGTTGAGAATAGTCACAAAGGCTCAATCAGTTCTTCTCACACAACAATACTGTGTACATCCTCAGAAAAACTCTAATATCAGTTCTTCGAACACAACAATACTATGTACCAAAAATAAATACTATTGATCTAACTTACTTGTGCCCAAACTTTGTATATGGTGTATCCTTAGGGAGCTTGTGAAGATGTTCCTCAACCTTTACCAAGGCAGCACATAACTTTGGCAAGCTCTGTATCCTTTCATTCAGCATGAGCGACTGCAAATTAAATGACACAGTTATACCATTTCCTTGCACTATCTTTGGAATACTATATATACTAAATTGAAAAAGACATAAAAGATAAACATCTAGTGTTGATGATGCAAAATTGTGTCTTAGAATTTACTGTGTTGATCTCACAACATTGAAGCTATAGATAGCATTCTTTGAATTGTCTTCTTTACAACCTGAAAATCAAAATGTATAGTTTCAACTCAGGTCTATTCAAGTCTACCAAATTACATGAGTTTAGATTGCTTGAATTTGCTTCACCATGTATAAATCACTTGATTCCATGTGTTCCTGACATGAACAAATTTGGCAACCAAACTTTTTGGGCCTACTAAAGGTTTAAACATAGAATTTTCATGCCAAGTAAGACATGGATTTTCATGGATTTAAACCCAGTTTTAGCCTGCAATAAACATAATGTTTGGCTCTCTTTGTTGGTTTAACTAGTGATGACCATAATGATGATGTGACTTCCTTTTGAGCTCCCATATGACATGAACCCTATGCCAATAGGCTAACATGACAAGCTATACTTTGTATGAACCCAACACCTTAGATTTTAATTCCAAATTCTCAATTTTTTTATAATTAATTTTAACACAGAGATAATTTAGATTGCCAAAGCCTAGATCTTAAGGCACTTTAGAAATATCCTTAAAATTTGGTTTCATCCTTTTGTTGGTAGGTGGCTTGAGGTAAATAGAAGTAAGTGTTAGTTAGATTTCCTTAGGACTACATAGGTAATACAGGAATCAATCGAGAACATTTACAACAACTTAAATCATAGTCGCTGAGCTTATCAAATGTGCCATGTTACTAAAAATCAAGAGTCATGGCATGTATAAACATTCAAATCTAGATTGTATGTGATCTAAGTAACACATGAAAAGGTCAAATCTCTTGTCAAAACCAACTCAAAAAAGATCACAATATATTCAATGCATGTGCTTACTTTTGGTGATGCATTCTCATTTACTCGCTTGAGAAACTCTGTTATAAGTTTGTATGAGTTGTATGGTGTGTAGCTTGTGAATCTTATATAATAGTCACTATGATGATTCATATGAGTCTTGTATATGGACGTGAAGTAGTCTAGGTATTTTGAATGTGCTTAATGGTTTTGGAATATATGTATAATGTTTGTAAGGATAAGCAAATTTTATGAATAAGAAGGGTGAGAATCAATTCTTTAATAACAAGTCACAGAGATAAGAGAAAACTCCTAGTCATAACAATGGAAACTATTTTGAATGAACACACTATGACCAAGGTCATGCACTAAGTGGGGGCTTTACTTCAGTGACAGTAAATAGCTAGGGGGTACACTTGTTTCTCTTCAAGCACTTCTCATGAAAATAGCATCAAACTTCTAGTGACAGGGTTTTCATATACAAATGGCAGTTGGGGGTTATGGTGTTTCTTCTTGGGATGCAGGCTATACTGAAACTAGTGCCAGTAAGATGGATGTAGTGGAATAAAAGCAATAAGTGGAAATGAGGTATACCCTGTTGTCGCTAAGACTAATGAATGTGAGTGTTGTTACATGGAATTTTTATTTGGACATGATGGTACAGTGTGCAGATGGGCACTTCTTTCATTTTCAATGTTTACAAAGACAGGTAAAAGAGTCTACATTCAGAGGTTTTCAAGCTTGTCATTCCTTACCTTTGTATGGTTACTAATGAATGCAATGAGTTAATTACTATGGGAGATTTAAGGCCACAGTGGAAGGCTTCTAGAAAGGCTATTGTGTTGTGCCAAGTGCAAAGAGATTCCTTCTTTTATTCACATTTTTTGAGAAGAAATAGGTAAAAAGATAAAGTTTTTATGTGTTTCTTTTTTGTTTCTATCTTGTAATTCTTTGAAGTTCCATAGTGAGCTTTTGAATTACATTGACATTCCATGCCTTGATATTCATGGCAAGAAGAAGCAACAAATAGCCACATCAAATCATTCAATACTAAGATGCCTTTTAGCATAGTACAAGTATGGATTGTAAAGAGACAACCCAAATAGTTACAAGATGTAGAAAAGGGTACAGTTAGAGAAAGAAATAAGACAGTCATGACAAATCTTGAAATGGTCATCATCAAACAAAAAGAGACAAGATCTTCCTCAAAACTTCAAACAAAACTAAAAACCCTAACGACATAGAGTATACCTAGCAAGATGTGAGGATGAAGGCTTCCAAGAAAACCTTGAATATTATCTCAACATGGGCATGATCTATCCTCAAAACCTTGGACACTGTCCTCTTGCATGCAATGGGTCTTCAAACCCTTGTGAGTCTCTGTAGTGTGGATGAATTCAAAGCCAACAAAGAACGGTTTATTTAGAGAAAACTCAATGTGCCTTTATCCCAGATCTTCTCAACAACATGGATAGATGATGGTGCAACCAACTGCTGGTTCTACGCCATGCCCAAAAAAAATCTTTGGACTTCTTCCAACCAACAAACTAAAAAGCCCGCTCAATAGACACTTCAACTGAAAATTCTTTTTTTCATTGATTGGTGCCCAAGGAATGAAAATTCTCTTTCAAAATTGTTTGGCGCCCCAAAAAAACTAAGTTCTTTTTAATTAATTTCCACTTAATTTTCCACTTATGATGATAAAACAACTAAGGCTTTCACTTTATTTTTTTATTACTTTCCACTTAATTTTCCACTTATGATCAAATTAGTCACTTATGATGATCAAATTAGTCATTTATTTAGTCATTTATAGTTGTGTTGCAAAAAATGATTAGAATTTAATCATTTTTAGTTGTTGTGACTAAAAGTTTTAGTCACGTAGTCATTTATTTGCCAATATTCTACTAGTGTACACATTTATCTCTATCTTGGCTCATGAATGTGCCTAGGAGTAAGAGGTGAGTGGGTGAGGACTATCCTCCATGAGATTGAGGAAATCAATCCACAACAACAAAAGGATACACTTACTTTACCACAAAAAGATCCATTTGTCCACCTATTGATAGAAGAACATAGATAACTTCAAATACAATGAGAACTCATTCAACAAATTGAAAGACAAGAGGACATAAATGAAAGTAAATGCTTACCCACACAAGGTGGAATAGAAGAGACCCCAATAGGAGAAGAGAAACTAGTGACCCTTTGGGTCATAGGGTTATCTCTATAACAACTGCTATTGAACAAAACATTCAACTTAGCACACAACAATAAAGGCCACAGAACTTGCCGACCCCTCTCCATGAAGTCCAGCTCTCCAACTAGCTAGACTCTCACCATGTCTTTCCTTCTCTTGACTAGCTACTTCCATGAGAGAGAGAGAGAGAGAGTGATGTGGTGGATTGCCCTGTGGCAAGGAGGGAAGGGTTCGTGTGTGTGCCAAAATATGACCTAACAGCCCCAGGTAACTAGAGTCACAATTTTGAGCGTACATATTTTGGTGAACATGACATGAAATTACAACTCCCTCTAGGACGAGTAATTTTACATTCCAACTTCAAATATTCATTCATCACCATTACCAGCAAAAGCTTCAAAACATTCTCACACTATTCTTCATAGCCGCTTCTACCACTTATGCTTTCATCACCTTCGCTATCACTTGCTCCATTTATTCTGTGATGTCTACAACACCCCTGAATATGACAGACCCCAATCTAAACCAAGGGAACATCCCTTCAAGGGAACCAGAGACTCCCTCTTTTGATAGATACATGCCTCCCCATCTAGATGCACCCATCACAAACTATTACGACTATGAAGACTTCGATTATGAACAAGATCAAAGAGATCAAAGAGAATCCATGCATTCTTTGTCTTTCAACAACCCAGCTTGGGAACATAATCCAACCATACCTAATAAGCCTCATAAAGCCACGAGAATTAGGTTAGAAATCCATAAAAATGATCAACCTTTGACAAGCACCTTGAGTACTCATCTTGATGAGGAGGTAAAAAGACTAGAAAAACACTTGCAAGAGGCAAAAGACACACAAGAAGCCCTAATAATTGCCTTGAAAGAAGAACAAAGAGAAAATGATGCACGAGAGGAAGAAAAATATCATACCAACACTCAAAGAGACCATCCAAAGAACAAAGAAAGACCTAGACCTACCACACCTGCAGATTTAATTGCAACCCTAGTGCAAAGGATTAGAATGCTAGAAGCAGAACAAACAACTCCTGAAAGAAGGTAAAAGTCCCATGATAACAATCGAATTGAATAGGACCAAGGGGCATCTCAACCACCCCCTACCTCAACTATTATTCAAGGAATGTAAGCAATGACATATGCCAAAATGGGAATCCTCCCATTCAAAACGTTCAAAACACACTAGGAAATCCCACAAACCAAACAATGGGATATCAACACCCCCCAGCTAGATTGTTGTTAACTATACCTCAATTGCAAAGCATCTTCCTCGGAACATATCTCAAATACTTGAAAGAGCCTCTCGATCAAAACATAAGAAGCATGCAGCTACCTCACCCATTGCTAGATCTCCCAAAAGTTCAAAGGAGAAGGAGATCCAAACTCCCACATTAAAGCCTACACCACGGTGATAAGAGTCCTCCTCCCTTGGGATGGGGTTGTAGAAAAAATATTTCTAAAAACTCTTGAAGGCGTAGCTCTGGATTGGTACTATCGCTTACCAGAAGCTTCAACTCACTTGTTCAAACAGCTAATCAGGGAGTTTGTCATGGTATTCGACATGAACAAACTCGTTAAAACAAGGATCAGAGAATTCCTTACAATGAAATAGGAGCCAAACAAATCAGTAGCTCACTTTGTCATTCAATGGAGGCAAGTCCTCTATTCCTCAACTAGTGCTCTGAATATGGACCATTGTGAACTATGTGACCTCCTTAAACAAGGACATGAGAAAAAACATCTAAAAATTGCCATACAAATCCTATGAAGAAGCATTGGAAAGTGTTTTGAGGATCAACCAAGCCACCATCGACAATGGTCGGAAGACTTACAATACCAACAGAAAACTTAGGATATCCAAAGGAATAGAGAAGATCACATCCAATGTGCCTCAAGAGAGAGATGTTAATGTCATAAAAAGAAATCCTAGCAATGACAAATGGCAACAAAAAGGAAATCAAGGATCAACCTGACCCTCCTACGACACCAATGCTTATTGTTGGTTCCATAAAACAAAGGGTCATGAAATAAAAACCTTCTATGGATACAATAAAGCCATCTCTAAACTTACTTTGGATCAACATCAAATCCTCAAACTCCTCCAATCCCAAAGAAAGGAGAAGGAACCTCAAAATGAGAAAGGGAAGGCCAATCAAAACATCTCCAATCACATAGAACTAAACCAAGAAGTGTTTGTGATCCACGAGGAAGAATAAATATATCAAACTGAAAACATCTTCTCCCAAGTGATAAATTTGTTGAGAGCCTCCCCCTCACACCGCAAGACATTCTTGGAAGTATTAGAAGTAGGATGTTCAACACAGGAGGAACCACCTCCTCTCACATTTGATGTTTCCAAACTACCCCAAAATGAAGGAAGTAAGAAAAAGGATTCTCCTCTATACATACAAATTCAAGTCAAAGAGGTCACTATAACAAAGAGTAGTGGTGGACAAAGGATCGATAGTCAACCTTCTATCGATATCATTCCTGTAGAAAATGGGATATAGAAAAATGGGAATCAAACAACAAACTACCACATTGAGGATATACGATAGTCATGACATTCAAACAGTTGGAAGAATCAACCTACTACTCACTCTGATGGGTAAAACCATCTCTATAGATTTCTATGTCATAAACAAAGAAACTAATTATAATATGATCCTTGGAAGACCTTGGATTCATTCCATGAAGTCCATCACCTCCACTTTGTTTCAAGAAATCCATTTCCATCATTTGGGAAAGGTCGTCATCATCAAAGCAAACCCTGATCCTTTCAATATTTACAGAAAGGAACATGAAGAAAAAGATAAAAACTTAAAGACACAAGAGAAACCAAAAGAATAAGCTCAAGACATCCAAACAAATACAAGCACTCACAACATATCTTATCAAAGAATGGACAATCTTAGAGAATTCCCCTTTGATCCACATACCACCAAGTCCCATGCACCGTTCGACC
Source organism: Cunninghamia lanceolata (assembly GCA_027924645.1). Lineage (NCBI taxonomy): Eukaryota > Viridiplantae > Streptophyta > Pinopsida > Cupressales > Cupressaceae > Cunninghamia > Cunninghamia lanceolata. Next base: position 1,524,637 of record BSBN01000828.1, read on the forward strand.
TAGCAGCCATTCTGTGTACTGACAAATGAGATATCAAAAACCTCTCAATTGGAACAATCAAAATCATCGAAGAAGGAGAGGAAAAAGAGGAAAAATGAACTTCCACTTATGAGTTTGGTGAAACATATCAATCACAAAACCATCAAAGATTATAGACCCTACATTTCAACAAAGTTAGTTGTAAAACCAGGGTAGGGACGGGGATAATCTTGACATCTCCCGAAGGGAAAGTCCTACCCTTTGCCTTTAGACTAGACTTCTTTTGTACAAACAACATTGCTGAGTATGAAGCCCTATCCCTAGGAATCATGCTAGCCATGAGAATGGGGATCAAGAAGATCTCTGCCTTTGGAGATTCTCAATTAATAATCAACCAAGTTGTGGAAAATTATGAGACAAAATTAGAACGATTACAACCTTATAAAGAAACCATCAGGAAGTTGGTTCAATTCTTTGACTTTTTCTCCATAAAATCCATACCCAAAGAAGAGAATCAAGTGAAAGACTTGATGGCTATGTCAGCCATGTTATTTTTGCCACATGCTCAGTTACAAAATTTAGAACACATTATGTCAATACGTGGAGAGCCATTGTTAGAAAGAAAAGAATTACCAAATGTCCTAAATTACACCATGGGTCAATAAGAGAGACCAACCCGAGACTACGCCAAGAACGACGAAGCCATCCTTGAATATTTACATGCTTATGATGGACTTCCAAGAGTACACCACAAGAAAGGATACATGCTCCTCCCTCACCTAGAGGACTATTTTGGGAACAAGAAAGAAATCCTCCAGATTGAAGCAAACTCAGATTTACCACTTGCTCCTCAAAAGTTTGAGGAAGGACACCCATCCCTAACTAGAGATACGATTGACATCAATGTTGGTGAAAAACCTAGGATGTTAAAACTAGGAGGAGAACTAAATGACGAAGAACTGGATTACATGGAATTCCTCATCGAATATTCTGACATATTTGCATGGGTGTATTTAGATATGCTAGGGTTAGATCTAAAAGTCGTGGTGCACAATTTAGTGACAAAACCATATGCAAAACCAGTGAAACAAAAACCAAGGCCCATAAAGCCACAGGTGGTTGAAATGAAGGAGGAATTAAAAACTTATTAAACATTGGCTTCATCAAACTAGTAGACTATTCAAGTTGGGTGTCAAACATTGCCCCAGTTCTAAAGAAGAATGGAAAAATTTAGATATGCCTCAATTTTAGAGACATCAATCAAGCTTGCCCAAAAGATGATTTCCCTTTGCCATCCATCAATCAAATTGTTGATTCAATGACAAGATATGAGATCCTCTCTCTCATGGATGGGTTTTCAAGATATAACCAAATCAAGATCACGGAAGTTGACCAAAACAAAACAATGTTCACCATCCTTTGGGGAACTTTTTGTTACATAGTCATGCCATTCAGGTTGAAGAACGCAGGAGCAACCTACCAAAGGGCAATGACACATATCTTCCATGATTATATCCACAAGATAGGTGAAACTTACGTGGATGATCTTTTGGCTAAGTCAGAACAAAGGTCAAGACATGTGGAAGACCTTTGCAAAATCTTCAATAGACTTTGAGAATATAAAGTAAGGTTGAATCCTAAAAAATGTGTTTCGGAGTCATGGCAATAAAGTTGTTGGGATTCATTATCTCACAAATAGGAATAGACATCAACTTAGCTAAGGTCAACGTAGTCTTAAATGCAACCCTACCGATGGTTGAGCCTTTTTAGGACAATTAGGCACGATTAGATGTTTCATACTAGACATGACTTTCAAAATTCATCCAATCAATCAGTTATTGAAAAAGCAAGTTGGCATAACTTGGATGGTAGATTGTCAAAGCACATTTGAGCAAGTGAAGAAATTCTTGCTAACTATACCCACACTGATGCCACCAAAACATGATAAACGCTTAATCCTATATCTCAGAACAACTAACATATCTGTAGCATGCATGCTAGCTCAAGAAGATGAAGGTGGGAGAGAAAGAGCAATATATTTCAGAAGTCAAACCTTATTGGAATATGAAAAGAACTATACTCAAGCCGAAAAGGAATGTCTAGCCATAGTTTTCACAACTTGAAGATTACGACATTACATGTTGAATCAAGAAACTAGGGTTATGATACGATCTGAGCAAGGGTGCTGCTAGAATAATGGGTTACACTTTATGGGACATCTTGATTTTTGCTGAAATCACATATTTTTATAAAATATAATGATTTAAGCCTTGAAAGGTTCTGTTTAAAGGATTGCAATTGAATAGGGTTTGATCAACCCCCTTAGATCAAACCCCCTTGGATAGAACCTGGCAAGTTTTAAACCATAACTGTCGTTGAGTCTCCTCTACACCTATCAAAATACTAATAAAAAACCACTTTTGATTTAACTTTTGGGGGATCAAATGAATTCATTTAAATTTTTTGTTTTTTAAGTATGTAGTCCTTATTATAAGCTTCCCAAAAAGTATAATTTTAAATATATTTAATTTGATTATTATATTCATTTTTTATTTCTTGTGAATGTAGGTTTTTTAATGGACATCAAGGTCTTTGTTTCATATATATGAAAAACTAGGAAAATATAAAAAAAAAATTCTAAAAAATATGTGTCCTCTAGGTATTGATGTCCTTATTCCAACAAAAAAAATTTAAATTCTGATACATACAAAAAAAGTTATGCTTTACACAATACACCTATGTCTAAATTGTAATTGGTTTGACTTCAAACGTTAATTAAAAGAAAAATATTCAATAAAACATTATGAAACCAAATGCATTCTCTAGATATCGTAGTTAAAAATCAAAATTCGAAAAAATTAGAATTTTATCCTTTATAGAAAAAAGTTATGTTTTACACAGTACACGTCACTCTTTAAAATGTTGTTTACTATTAGAAACTAGTTATTGAAGGAGATGGAAAAGGAAATATAATTTGATTCCAAAAATAAATAAATAAATATATTTAGAATCTATAGACAAAATGTGACAAATCATTAGTTTACACCATCTTCAAATTCCTCATGGTTTAGCAACTATAGGTGTCTGAAAGTGAAGTTTTTTTCAAAGAGTTCATTTCAATGTCAACTTTGGCCAAAAAGTATAACCCACTATTGTGGGATCACCCGCAATTGAGGACTTTATTTAATCAACCCATGCTATCGAGAAGAACTGGTCAGTTCATAACATTATTGAGTGAATTTGAGCTAACCTATATCAATAAAAAATTAGTCAAAGGACAAGTAATAGTAGATTGGTTAGCAGACAATCTGGTTCCTCAAGAGGAGCCCATAAACGAAGATTTCCTAGATGAAGAAATTTGTGTAGTTGATCTCAAAAAATATGCAGCCTCATATTGGTACAGAGATGTGAACTACCTTGCAAACAAGACTTATCCTGAAAATATGACCCCTTTGGGAAAAAAATGATTACGTGTCCTCATTGCAAGATATGTTTTAATAGACAATGTGTTGTATCGAAGGGCCTTGGACAGAATGTTGCTTTGATGTGTTCATAAAGAAGAAGCACATAATATCTTAGAGGAGTGTCATAGTGGAATCTATGGAGGACACTTTGGTGGTCACGCCATGGCAAGGAAAATACACAGAATGGGATACTTTTGGCCATGTTTACAAGGGGATGTGATTAAATTAGTAAAGAGGTGCCTGAAATGTCAAGCTTATGCTCATGTTCACCACACACCAACAAGAGATCTACAACCGATCATTACCCCTTGGCCCTTTTCCACCTGGGGGTTAGATCTGGTTGGGAAGATATCTCCCCCATCAACAGATGGACATTTGTTCATCATTACCATGACAGAATATTTCACAAAATGGGTGGAGGCCATGCCTCTCACTATAGTTTCGGGGACCGTAATCACTAAATTTATATTGAATCAAATCATATGTTAGTTTGGGATCCCCCAAGTGATAGTAACAGATAATGCCTCATCATTTAAAAATCTGCAAGTAAGAGAGTTATGTGAGAGATTCCAAATCAATCACAACTCTTCCTCAATCTACTATCCTCAAGGAAACGAACAAGCATAATCCACAAAAAAATATTGAAGTCAATACTGGTCAAGATCGTGAAAGACTCTAAAAGAGATTGGAATTTACAACTATATCCAGCTCTATAGGCTTATAGAACAAGCATCAGGACTCCAATTGGAACCACCCCTTATGCCCTCACTTTTGGGTTAGAGGTGGTAATACCATTAGAAGTAGAGTTACCTAGCCTGAGAGTGTCATTACAAGGATTATTTGGACAATGAAGAGTATAGAGCAGCAAGATTGGCCGAATCAGAAATGATGGATGAAACATGCTTGAGAGTTGTCCAAAGACATGATTCCTATCTAGCAAGAATGAAAAGGAAATATAACAAAAAGGTTAGCCCAAGATCTTTTCAAGTGGCAGACCTAGTGCTCAGGATAGACAACTTGATCTATAAAAGAGTTGGTGAAGGACATAAATTCAGACCCAATTGGATAGGTCCTTACATGGTCAAAGAATATGTCGAAAATGATGCCTATATCTTGTACACAATGGAGGGAGAGGAATTTGGTGAAATAGTCAATGCCTTTCACCTCAAGAAATACTATGTCTGAAAACCAAAAAAATCATAAAACATAAAAATACAAAAAAAAATAAAAACAAAATCAAAATGTCAAAAAGAATTTGTTTTTTGCATTTCAATATCATTCTGTTCATCTTGCATTACTGTTAATAACTTGCTCTTATATTATTTTCTTTTCAGTAAGGAGTCTAAGGTTGCCTAGATATACGTCATCCTTTCAAGACCTAGAGATTCCCCATTTTTCACAATTGCCATTATCCCCTTTTCATTCCTAGTGATTCTAATCAGAGCCTAGCTCTTAGCTTTACATTGATCCCAGTCTTAATAAGTCAAGATGTTAGGTCTAAACAAAGTCAGTATTCAAACCTACAGTGTTCAAAGGAAGCTTGCAAGTAGACCTTCCCAATTCTTTCCAAGTAGTAGAGAAGTTCGACCAGATTACAAAAACTTTAGGTGGCGTTCAGCCCCTTATCTTCCCTGGCTAAAAACATCAAGAGGATCAAAACTCTAAAGGAGGCAATCTAAAATTTGAGTGAATAAACAAATGAGTGATCAAAATAAGAGTATGAGAGATCAAATTATTGCATATCAAAGTTCCAAAAGAATTCATTTCTTGAAAAGTCAAAAATCCAAAAAATTGAGAAAAATCAAGTGAGACATTATGAAAAATACAAAAAAAAAGTGAAAAAATGAAAAAAAAGAGATACAAAAAAAGAGTGAAAGAGAGAAGATTGTTGAATGTCTGTACTCTTGGGTGGAGATCAGTCTAATCTCGAAGCCTCAAGGGTGACATTCTAATGGAGAAAGTAAAAAGAAAGGTACAAAGCACACACACACTAGCTGAGCAAAACCAAGAGTCTAGTAGTCTCTAGGATCATCTTCTACCTAGGGACCCTCATTATTTGCTATTTGTCCTTTACCCTAGGTCTACCTTTCTTGTCATCTATGATCTAAGTCTACTGAACACCAATAAAATTTGTTACTTGTTTAAATTGAAAGCTTGTTAGATTGTCTTATCTAGATAAGGATCAGTGTTTAGCCTTTAGCAAAGCCCAAAATCAGAAACGCTCCATTTTCATTCCTACTCCCCACTTGAGTTTTAAAAATCCTATCTTATAGCCTTGATTAGATCTCTTATATCAGGACAACTCACAATCTCCTGAATTGAAAATTGTATTAAAGAGTAGTCACATTGTTTGTTCCACATTGCATTCATGCCAAAAATTAGAAAAAGAGTCTCAAAGTAATAAAGTCAAATGTCATATCTCATGACATTAAATAGAAGTAAAATGTTTCATTTCAACATCTCTCGTGTTCTTGTATCTACATATCATAAACTGCATCTCATACATATGCCATAAAAATTACAAATACATGTCATCGTTATCATACTTGCATCGTTAAAAGAGTTGAAAAGGTAAAAAACATAAGCAAAAAGTTCTCAAACCTCCAAAACATGCACAAGAGATGAGTACAAATCCGATGGGTGAAAACCATAAAAGGATAAACTTTCATAGATACATCCAAAGTTTACATATACAAGAGTATCAAAGAGCTAGGACAAAATGCTCTCAAATGAAATAGAGGCTCCCCATGCAAGGGGGCATGATTTCAAGAAAATAAGTCAAGGTCGGTTCACTCCAATGGAACCCTTAGGACTTCAGCTCCTCTGTCTATGAATAGCACTCGTCGCTCCATGAGACCTATAGGAGTGAGGTGCCCTACTATGAGCAAGTGATTGTGAAGGCCCCACCATACTAGCATCTCGTCATCCAAAACTAAGACGAGCCATCTCTCAGAGCACCTGATTCTCACCCTTAAGGGTGTGAATCTCAGCCTTCAAGTCTCCATTCTCCTAACATCCATGGTAGATAGGAGCAAAACTATCTTTGTGTCACCCAGTAGCAGGGGGCACACTAGGATCATCTAAAAGACATTCTCGAGTCATCTTAGTGAAGGGAGAAGCCAAGCCAATATTAATCTCACGAACAAAAGCCCTCCACTCTTTGACATTACCTAAAAAAATGAATCAAAAGGGAAAGACATGTTAGTTCCCCATGAAAAGAGAAAGGACAAAAGTGCAAAAAAATAACAAACAAAACTCACATGGATCACCCGACTGCCAATCAAGGTCAAGTTGTCACATCACCTAATCCAAATGAGGAGGTTGGGGAACAACAAGAGGACCCTCAGGGATGTCAGGTGCATCATTTGCATCATCGGTAGCATTAAGACCCTCATCTTGCACATCCTCGGGTAAGCCCTCATCTGACGAATCATCACCATCAGGAATATAGTCCTCATCATTAGACTTTGGATCCATAGATACAATGAGACCTCAGGAAGGAGTCCTTTTTCCTCCCCTCTATCTTCCTCTATGAACTATGGTAAAGAAGACTCTAGGAGTCAAAGGAGTCCAGAGAACTGACCTCTGTCCAATCTCACCCAACTCCTGAATAGACCTGTAACAATTGGACACTGGGGGCAACTCCTTAGGGAAGTCTTCACCGAACTATTGTAAGACACGCTCAACATGATGGACCTCAACTAGACCATTATAGTTTGAAACCTCAGATACTCCACGATAGTACTCCCTATTCTCGCCATCATGAGTCCAAGATCCCTCCATGTCAAGATAAGGATCAAAGATAATATCCTCATCTGTAAGAGTAGAAACAGTGGGCAAAGAAGCATCAAAGTGACCCACATGCATCCACCTAGCTGCTCTTAGTAATTGTCTATCCATAATCAGAATAAGCTTTTGATAGGGCCTAATGTGCTCAAATATCCATGTCATAACCAAAGAAGAGTGGCTAAAAGAAAATGCCCCTTGCCATGCAATGTGATAGAAGTCCCTATAGACCATGGACAAAATATCTGGTCCCCAAGCATAGACCATGCCCTCCTCAATACCACAAATGATGGGTGCCCAACACCATCTCAAGCGAGCTGAGGCCTTGTCTCCAAATGGCCTCAATGCAATCAAACTGATCAAGAATCTCCTCAAAAGTGGGATGCGAAGTCAAGTCACGGAAGTGAGTTGGAATCTTGTTTGATCCCTGGGGTGACTAACCCCCATAAACTCTGCCCAAGATGCCCTATCCTCGGAGGACTTGGTAGCTGGAAGGATGAGAGGATGTCCTCTCACATGAACTCCAAGAATATGGTAGACATAAAATAGAGTGATGGTCCACTCTCTAGAGATCTGTGGGAACCTGAAGGTGTTCCTGTCTGCATCCCAGTAAGTCAGAATGTCACAACATATGTGTGATACAGGGTGAATAACAAGCACATGGCAAACTCTGGCTAGGCCTACACTCCTTAGAATAACACGGTCCTCATTACTCAATAAAGTGAACATCCCTGAGACCCACCCCTGCTCTCGGCAGGCATTCCATCGGATACGCATGTCCTGCAAAATTAGAAAAGAAATTTAGATTAGATCTCGTAAACTCGCAAAAATCTTAAAATCATTAAACTTGTAGAAAATCATACAAAAAAATGTATAACCCCTCAAAATTGCAATAAACAGGAAAATACAGTAGTCAAAACAAGTCGGGTCAGAGTGAAACAAATGTCAAAAAACATGAAATTTCAGGCAAAATCAACCCAACAAGGTTGCCCGCAGGTGACCTAGATGCTCTACAAGATTTCCCCCGGGTGACCCTGTTGTTTTGCAGGATCTCCCCGGGTGTGTTGAGTACACGTGTCTCAGATTTATAGGCATCAGCAAGAGTTGACCTTTGTCTCAGCGATCGGCAAGAGTCTCAATGATCACACGAAAATAGTGGGTTGTCCTTTGTATTGGCAAGACATGAACTGTCGGTGTGATCTGAGAGACTATCATCGATGGTGTGTGTTACTCTGATGGTGGTTGATGTTGGTGAGAGTCATTCTGATAGAGAAAGGTCATCGGCATGAAAATCACTATCGGCCTAGTTTTGAAATGTCGTTCTGATGAGTTGAGTCACTCCGATGGAGATTTGGCGTTAGTGAGAGTCATTTCGATGATTGGCATGACAAGTGACATCAGCGTGGCTAGAAGATGTCTCTCTGGTACTTCATGTTACACCAATGAAGGATGAAGGCTTGGGTATCGGTGGGACAAGGAACCATTGATGTAGATGGTGGAGTGGTCTCTGATGGCTTGGGCTATTCTGATGAGGTTTAGACTGGCACCGTCAGCAACAAAATTGCCGACAATAGTCTTACTGAGTGGTCTTGTCTATAAAGCGATTAAAGGATCACCGGCTGATGAAAGTGGGATAATTAGATCTCACAAATATGAACATTCATGGAAATGGTTATGAGTTGGGATGCTAGGAATTCATTTGACAGTGGTGACGTGGCTCCTTGACATGGCAGAAGGATAGAATAGACAATGTTGTATTGGCAATGTATATCACTAATATTGTCAATTGAACGGTTGCCTTTTTTTTAACTGTCTGGTCCGTTATGGTAGTCGAACTGAATTTTCTCTTCTATAATGTGACATGTTAAACGCATTGTAACAGAGGAGTGAATATAGAGTTTGGGTGTAGGGGATTCAGGCCGCGAGGGTGATGTCTTGTACTATATGGTATTTGTGGCATGGTAATATTATGAAGGACTAACCCGAGTGCTCTGATTAGAACTAAGGAGAACTTTGTGCAGGGTTGTGCTGTTAGTTATTCTTCCAAAGGAGCAAGATGTAAATCTCTGTGTTAAGGCCTTGAGCCTGCAAGTGTATTGTAACATGTTTATTGTTGCTGATTAATACATTGGTTCAATGCTTTGGAGAGTGGGGTTTTTTACCCATAAGGGTTTTCCCCACGTATATCTGTGTCTCTTGTTCTATCTTTCGTGTTAACGTTGCTATTATTGAAATTAGATCTTGTTTCTTATATTTCCTCTAAGGATCAATGTTGGAAATGTTCTATGTCTATTTCTGCTTTGTGGCATAGTTGTGCGTGTTTTTTTAAGCGATTGAAAAGAATTTAAATCTATCAAAGACACCACTGTTCTTAGAAATACGTTCTGAGATGTTCTCATTTCCTTACAAGTGGTATCAGAGCCTTCTTCTGGGATCTGCTTTGTTTCTCACATATGTACGTTTGTGTGCTGCATGTGTTTGCATGTAAGAGTTCTTGGTGTATAAGGTCTGGGTATTCCTTCTGTGATGATTTCTTAGTGTGACAGGCTTGAGGAAATTTGAAGGAATTGTTTGATGTTTGATCCTTGTTTTGAGTGAAATCTGGTAGTTGATCTTGTTTTCCTATTTCAGCAGTGCTTGAAAGATGGTGAAGATGAAGAGACTGGAGCTAGTCATGATGTGGCCTGTGGCTCTTAGTTGACAGTGTATAATCCTATTGCATGGGGTGGATTATGCTTTGTGGTTGTGTCTCTTCAATAACTTTCATATTGGGTGTCTGTGTGAGAGGCTTACTTGTGATATGAAGAAGTTGGTGTTGTTGCTCAGCCATGGAGAAGTGTGCTTATGCTAGATATTTGTTCCTAGTATTGGAAAGCATTGTTTCTTCTGCCCCAGTTGCATAAAGGCTATGGAGTTGATCATTGGAAGATCTGGGAGCTTCTGCAATAGCCTAATTCTCTTGGATGCATGTGCATGTTGGTGGTTGAGGAATTGGTCTACAAGTGGGCCTAAAGTTCTTGAACTATTGTTTCCTTTAATGGATGATTTGTACTTGCATGTTTCAGAATCATGTTCCTTGGTTTTGAGGAGTTTATAGTTTTTCCTTAAAATCTATGGTTATGCATATTCATGATGATCCATTATTCTAGTTTAACTGTTATGGAGTTTATTTTGTAGACTCTTTGTCTTCCAGATGTGAAGTGGGTATGGATGTGGATGGGTGTTTTTCAAACACAGTGGTTTTGCAGGTTTTACACGGTCAAGAAAAAAAAACTTGTGGTTTTGTTGAAGCTACAGTTAATCTATTTTCTAGACCCTATTTTTTGGGTTGTTGCTAGATGAGATATTTGTAGTCTTGTGGGAGTGTTGGTTTGTGATAAGTCACTCAGCATTTCTGTGGTGATGCTTTTATGGATTCCTTGACTATGGTGCTCAGGTTGTGGACTGGTTTGGCAAATCAGATTGTAAGTAATCTGGTGTTTTTTTGGGTCATGTTCTCTACATGGATATTTACCTCTTGACATCTCAGTTTTGCAGTTTTCAGTATGATAGTGAGTTTGTGTGTTGCATTGATTGGATCTACGAGTTACGTAGTTTTGTGGGCTGGCCACCTATTAAGTTATAGTGAGATGACTCATATGTGGACTGTCTATATTCACAAGATCGTTCAGTGTTTATGTAGACTTGTTAGCTGGCCTTCTCTATGGTCACTTGTGCATTGGTGTGATTGCATTGGGATAAAAGGGTGGATAGTGTAAAGTACCTGAATAGTCAGTAATCTGTAGCATGTGTATCATGATGTCATGTATAGCTTGGATACACAATTCGGTGTAAGCTTTTTACAGTGATGTTGTATTTCTTTGGTTTGGATATCTTGGTGCCACTTGGTTTTATTATCACATGGACATGTTAATGTGTGGACCTAGAGGATTTTTAGATTAGGAGATGTTTGGTCATGTTGCTTGGAAAGCTCGATTGCCACAATTCAGTGGGAGCTTTAGCAATGACTGCAGATTCATCACTTAGTGATGGATGATATTCTTTAGTGTTGCAGATGTTATTAGGAGGAGCTCTTAGATCCTATTGCTGTAGAAGGGTTCTTTCGCATTTGTAAGGGCACTACTTGAGGATGGGTAACATCTTAGAGCCATGAAGGACTCACTCAGTCTTTGGTTGAGGTGTTGATTGGTGCCTGATAGGTGAGAATTTGTTTGGTTCATGTCATGATATACTCTTGTTTAAGCATTTGAGTTTTGGCATGATATGTTGCTCTTGAGACTTTGGTTAAGTTCACCTGAAGCATGGAATCTCCTAAGGGAGATGATAAGATCATGATGTCTTGTTAAGTTCCCTTTATAGGTTTGTGGAGGTTTGACAATGGTTTGGTAACTTCTCTATGTTTGGGTACATTTATTATTTGCTTGATTACTTCATAGTGGTATAGTGTTGCAGTTGGAGTTTAGCATGAGGTGATTGTTCGTAGGTACTCATGGATACATGGAGAATAAGGTGATACTGTATATGCTATGCTTAATCAGACCTTGCAGCAGGAAGTTTGAGGAGTCTTTACCTTGGTTGAATGTGAGTTCAACAAAAGATCTAGAGGAGATTGTTCTTGGAGAAAGTCATTGGGACTTGGATATCTTGGAAGAACATTCTCATTCCCTACTCTTGGTCTGCTCAGCAGTTTATTACTTGAGAGGTATTGCCCATTGTTTCTCTCAGGGGTTTTATGCTTTCTTTCATAGACATGGATCTTGAAATGCTGATATATGGTTCTGGAGGATTCATTGTGAGAGATGGATAGCATGATTATCTCCTTTTGCATTTGAGTTTAAAGATATCATTCATTGATGAGGACTATTAGGAGATGGTTTTATGGGCTGATTTCCTAAAACATGATATGGATTAGTTTGATCTTCTTTGGTTTGGGAAGCTAACATCCATGTTGTTTTCTTGGTTGATCTCTATGAGATTGAACAAATTTGGGTGTTTTTATGGTGTTCTCTTTGGGGTTTTAAGAAGGAGATCATACTTGACACAGTTGGCACTTAGAGGTATATGTAGAAGGATTTTCTACACGTATATGATGTGCAGTGTTTCTCTCTTTGCTCTGGTTATCTTCCTGGATGTTTTGTTTCACACTACTTTGATTTGAGGTTTTATTGGAGCTGATTGTGATCACTAGCTTGTGGTCATGTGTTTTCACTTATGTTCTTGGGTGATGACATGGAGGTTATGTTGTCTCTTTCCTTTGTTGGATGTGGAAAATTTGGGAGAGTTCTAGATTGGTGGGGATAATTGTTGCAGGATATTTGTTTACAGGTTTTGCATATCATTGTGGTTGTTTCCTTGGTACTACATGATGGTGTTACTTACACCTTCTATGTTATGCTATTGGTAGACTTTGTGTGCCACGATCTTTTTCAGATCTGCATTACCCATGCAGTGGGAGTTCTTGGATGTGTTTGATCTTCTTCGACTGGTTGACACATGGAGCTTATATTTGCAGTTGATGTGTGTATATGTAGATGGCATGAGTTTGCTGAAATGAATACCTTCAAGGTATGAGTGATTGGATGGATTAGCACTTATTGTGTGTGCTATTTTCAGTCAAGTGGGTTTTTTGTTTAGTTGGATCGAAGCAGTCAGTTTTCTAATTGTTGTTCTAGCTGATGTTCTATCTTATTTCTGGAGGATGGTTTCATGGCTGTGTTCTAAAAGCTTTGAAGTTGGTTATGTTGGAGCTTCTATGTAGCTTGTGAGCATAGTGGAGTGGAGGCAGTATCAGCTTTGGTTCTATGACTTGAAGCGTTGATGGGTTCCTATAAATCCTTCGTCAAGTGGGAGAATGTTGAGTACATGTGTCTCAAATTTATAGGCATCAGCAAGAGTTGACCTTTGTCTCAGTGATCGGCAAGAGTCTCAACAATCACATGAAAGTAGTGGGTTGTCCTTTGTATCGGCAAGACGTGAACTATTGGTGTGATCTGAGAGACTATCACCGATGCTGTGTGTTACTCCAATGGTGGTTGATGTCAGTGAGAGTCATTCTGATAGAGAAAGGTCATTGGCATGAAAATCACTATCAGCCCAGTTTTGAAATGGTGTTTCGATGAGTTGAGTCACTCCGATGGAGATTTGGCATCAGTGAGAGTCATTCCGACGATCGGCGTGATAAGTGACATCGGCATGGCTGGAAGATGTCTCTCTAATACTTCATGTTACACCAATGAAGGATGAAGGCTTGGGTATTAGTGGGACAAGGAACCATCAGTGTAGATGGTGGAGTGGTCTTCGATGGCTTGGGCTATTCCAATGAGGTTTAGACTGGCATCGTTGGCAACAAAATTGCCGATGATAGTCTTACAGAGTGTTCTTGTATATAAAGCGATCAAAGGATCACTGGCTGATGAATATGGGATAATTAGATCTCATGAATATGAATAGTCATGGAAACGGTTATGAGCTGGGATGTTGGGAATTCGTTTGACAGTGGTGACATGGCTTCTTGACATGGCTCCTTAACATGGCAGAAGGACATAATAGCCAATGTTGTATTGACAATGCATATCACTAACATTGTCAATTGAACAGTTGCCTTTTTTGTAACTGTCTAGTCCATTATGGTAGTCGAACCAAATGTTTTCTTTTGTAATCTGACATGTTAAATGCATTGTAATAGAGGAGTGAATATAGAGTTTGGGAGTAGGGGATTCAGGCCACGAGGGTGATGCATGTACTATATTCTATTTGTGGCATGATAACAGTATGAAGGACTAACCCAAGTGCTATGATTAGAACTGAGGAGAACTTTGTACAGGGTTGTGCTGTCAGTTATTCTTCCAGAGGAGCAAGATGTAAATCTCTGTGTTAAGGCCTTGAGCCTACAAGTGTATTGTAACATGTTTATTGTTGTTGATTAATACATTGGTTCAATGCTTTGGAGTGTGGGGTTTTTTACCCGTAAGGGTTTTCCCCACGTATATCTGTGTCTCTTGTTCTGTCTTTCATGTTAACATTTTTGTTGTTGAAATTAGATCTTGTTGCTTGTATTTCCTCTAAGGGTCAATGTTGAAAATGTTCTGTCTGTTTCCACTTTGTGGCATAGTTGTGCATGTTTTCTGAAGTGATTGAAAAGAATTTAAATCTGTTGAAGACACCACTATTCTTAGAAATATATTCTGAGATGCTCTCATTTCCTTACAGGGTGACCCTGCTTGACAAAAAGGGCAACCCTAGAGGAAGATCCCTCAAACTAAAACTGCTCTTAAAATTTCATTTCTTAGCTAATTTCAGAAAATGAAAGACCCATCCTACTCTAAACAAAAAAACATAGATAATGCAACAAGAAGAATTGACAAAAATAGACAATTTCAAGAGATTTTTCAAAAATGTCAAACTAGGGTTTAGAGGGGGATTTTCATTATTTGCATACTCGATTCTCCATGGCTAAAGAAGAGGCGGCCATATTTGTGATCTCGTCAATGATATCTATCCAACAACTTCTCACACGATCAATTATGTCACCATTTCGCTCTGATCTCATGATTTGACTTGATTTGTTTGCCCTTAGCTTAGTTTCATTTATGCATTTTTAGATTAGTTCTTTGTTTTTATGCATCTCTTTCATGTGTCATTTTGTGTGCATTCATTCCTACAAGTGTCACCGACAAAGGAAAACAACTAGTCAAACTCGAACGATCCATGGTAAGTTCATCATTTCAGTTTTCACTATTCATTTTGATACATTCAAATGCTAGACCAATACTAGTTATTATAGGTACAATTGTGGGAAAATAGATAACAGGTAATGTCTAGTTCGGGAATGGTACCTACCTTTCATGTAGACTACCGTCCCCAAGGGAGCAAATATGTAAGCACAAAAATCACGCACAACCTCCACGAGGACCCCTATGATGATTTTAATCCTTGTCGCGTACATGTAAGCGTGAAATAATGTCCTCTAAGAAGAAAACCTCTTGATGACATGTCTTCTTTCTTGTCTTATGTTGTTTCCTCTTTGTCATTTTCCTTCTCTGTTTTCAATGCTTTTTCGACACTTTCACAATACTTGTTGATTTGTGTTTTATGAGCTTTCGACCATGTTCCTAAGCCTTGTGAGCATCTTGTAGGTGAGTTGTCACCTTTCCCCTATGTTTTTCATCCTCTCCACCCCCTAGAAGCCTTCTAGAGGTCCCCCCTATCCATCTCCAACTTCTAGTTTTTAGCTTCACTCAACCAATCCAAATCTCCCCCTATTATTTCTAGATCTCCCCTAGGAGATTCTGTGGTGCAAGTGGAGATTTGGATTCTTGCACATGATTGACTTGTTTCCAGAGGTAGAACATCTCATTTTTCTCTTCCCTACCATCTCCCATCATGTTGTTCCTCTAAAAACCCTTGTCTGTCTGGATCTCCCTCGGGCGACCTAGCACTAGTAGAATTTGGGCAAATAAATGACTATGTGACTAAAACTTTTAGTCAAGACAACTAAAAATTACTAAATTCTAATCATTTTTTGCAACACAGCTATAAATGACTAAGTATGTGACTAATTTGATCATCGAGTAAATTCACAACTATAAATGACTAAATAATTAGTCATACGAATAAAAATTAGAAATATTGGCACCAAAAGTGAAAAAGAATGGGTGCGAAAAGTGAAAAGGAGTTTTTTCCAGACCCACGCATCACAAAGGGCTAGGGTTTCCTAGTTTTGGCGTGAAAGCAACTCCAATGTTGATATTGAAGGAGTTTAAAGATTTTTGTCACCACGTTGCAGAAGTTCAGGAGAGATTCTTGGAGCACGTTGTTGGCTAAGAAGGAGGCGTAGATATTGGGAGGTTGAAGGAAGTTATTAGTTTTAGAGGTCTAGGGATTTCAAGCATTCATCAATACTAATGAGTGGTTATCAAGCATCCTCCATGGAAGTTGTTCAGAGTTTTCACGGTATACACTTTTATCCCTTAGAATAATATGAGGATAAGCTTCAATTTATTTGTTTTTCTAACTTATGGAGTTTAGTTTTTACATTGGAAATGAAATTGTGTCCCACACAAACATCTACATATAGGGTCAATCCTCGATAATTCTAGATTAATGTATTCAAATCCTCATTCAAGCCCTTAATTTTGTTGACTCATAATTCAACGACCCTTTTTATAGGTGATATTCAAAGCCCTTTTATAGTCCTTAATGATTCCTAATTCCTTTGTGTTCAAAAGGGCAAAGGGTTTTCAATTGATTCTAATTCCTCTGTGTTTAAAAGGGCAAAGGGTTTTCAATTGATTCTAATTCATGGCACAGAAGAATGGTTGTTTGGTGGTTAGTGCTCCCACTGCAAATACTGTAGCGGCTGTAGAGCATGGCATAGCTCTTCTTGTCTCTATGGCATGGAATGTGCCCCAGGCCAGCACTTGCATGAAACAAGGTCAACTTTACATTTCTTAATTGCTCTATTTTGACTTTTCTTTGTTTAATAGAAAGTAGCTTCAGGAAATTGTGTGAAGAAAGATGAATACTTATAACTTGGATGTTCTTTTGTTTGCATTAAGACTTTTCAATAAAGGTAGTAAAAGTTATTGAAGCTTTGTTGATTGAGATACAGAGCAAGCTGCCTTAGCCAATAAAAATTTGTTAAGGAATTTAATAGAAACTTAAGATTTAGTAATGCTTTAGCGATGCTTTCTTTTGTGTCGAAGTGATGAACCAATGAAAATTTGTTAATAAATTTAATAGAAATTTAAGATTTACTAATGATTTAGCGATTCTTTCTTCCCATTGAAGTGTTGTGTACAAATCAATTAATCTTTTTGTGTTTTGCAGGACTATATAGTCCTTTTAGATTATTATTTTGTCATTTAAGTTCTTTTTCCCTTAGAAATTTTTTTAATGTTCTATTTTTGTCCATATGCAATAGATCTCAGTTACAAATTGACAAATCTTGTCATGCTTGAAGTGAAGTGTTTGGAATTGTTTTCTCTAAAAGAAACCAAGAAAAAAATCATTTTGTTTTTAGTTAACTTCTGCTAACATACTTTTGGAATAAATGTTTGACTGCATTACTTCGAGTGTGAAGAATTTTATTTTCTGCTTATAATACATTCATTGAGAGATGTAGTAGAAAGCTTCTTATGCTGAAACCCATCCTATAAACTTGATTTAAGATACATTTAGGAGGCTTCATGGATTTTTTGTGATTTATACAACTTTTGTTTTGATAGTAAATGACATCGGATTCTTTCTAAAATTGAAATGATTTATTAATTATGGTTTTATGATGATCAAATGTTTTATCTAGAAGGGCTTAATATGTGGCATTTTTATGTGTAGGAAGAATAGATTGTGATGCAACATTCGGGTATGGATGGTTCAGGCAAACTTGGATTGCTATCCATGACATAACTAGGTTGGAGAGTACCTTGAGCCGATCTGAAACACTTCTGGGTGTTTTCACTTAGAAGTAGAACCTGAGTATAGGAATACAAACATCAGTGGAAAGAGAAAATCATAAATCTACTGGTCCAATTTTGGATCCAATTTGAGGTCATGAATATCGAACAAAGAAAGTTCCTACATTCTAAAGATAAAATCATAAATTTGCTAGTCCAATTTGAGATCCAATTGGAGGTCGTGAAGCTCTGACAGAGAAATTTCCTACATTCTAAAGACAAAATCATAAATATGTTTGGTCCAATTTGAGGTGCAATTGTAAGGATTTGTCTTTTTAATTATGCTTTGTGACATTTGTCTTGATACTAATTGTTACTTTAGAATTATGGTATTGCTTTCTTCTATTGTTTTCAACCCTAATTTCAGGAAAGAGCTCCGAAGATGGTTCCTTTAGATGGAGACCACTTTTCCGCTATAGGTTTCATCTAGAAACACCGGAAGCTTAGGTACTATCATACTCAGAGCAAAAGTAGGAGTCATGCAATGACAAGATACTCATTTTTGGAGCTTTGGTTAAGAACTTTAAATGTTTGTCTGTGCACAGAGAATGTTCATGGAGTGCAAACTTCCTTACAAAACAATTACCACAACAAATTTTGAGGTGAATTGCACCTGGATATGTTCTAACCTATAGTTAATTGTTGTAGCATAACAGATAGGTTAAATAGTTGTTCATAAACCATTATTTCTAATTCAAAATTGTTATACCTTATTCTAGGAGAAAATCATAGGGGGAGTCTATACATAAGACACCATTGTTTCAAATTCAAAATTGTTGGCTCTTTCACAATTGTTTGCTTCATTTATTTGATCTAAGACAACCTGTTGTATAGAAGATGCTCTCAAAATCACAATAAAATCCTTTATTTCAGGAAGATTGTTCAGAATATTCCCATCATAACAATGAATAAAAGCATTAGTCATTAACCTAAACTTTGCAAGAGTTTCATTAAATTCTACTTTTCAACACTCTTTTCCATTCTAAATTTTATTCCCAATTTCATCCATGAAGAACTTCCTCAGCCTATAGTTCCTACTATTAGCCATAACTTTACCAGGTGTCAAAGATAGCTTCGAGTTTTTACCCAAGCAGTAATTGACAAAATTCAGCCTTACCAGATACAATGTGTTGAAAAGCTCTTTGAAGTTATTCCAGAAAAGAGCTTCTAACAAATTATAATGCACAATTTTGAATTAACCTTTTTGCATGAATTCCATTGTATCTGGTATTGAAAAAATTTGGCGTTAGCAGATACAATGGAATTCATGCAAAAAGGTTAATTCAAAACTGCGCATTATACTCTCATTAACTCTTTTCCAGAATAACTTCAAAAATCTTTTCAACACATTGTATCTGGTAAGGCCAAATTTTGTCAATTGTTGCTTGGGTAAAAACTTGAAGCTATCCTCGACACCTAGTAAAGTTATGGCTAATAGCAGGATCTACAGGCTGAGGAAGTTCATGGATGAAATTGGGAATAAAATTCAGAATGGAAAAGAGAGTGGAAAAGTAGAATTTGATGAAACTCTTGCAAATTTTAGGTTAATGACTGATGCTTTTGTTCATTGTTGTGATGGGAAGATTCTGAACAGTCTTCCCAAAATAAAGGATTTTACTGTGATTTTGAGAGCATCTTCTATACAGCAGGTTGTCTTAGATCAAATAAATGAAGCAAACAATTGTGAAAGAGCCAACAATTTTGAATTTGAAACAATGGTGTCTTATGTATAGACCCCCCCTGTGATTTGCTCCTAGAATAAGGTATTGCAATTTTGAATTAGAAACAATGGTATATGAACAGCTATTTATCCTATATGTTATGCTACAACAATTAGCTACAGGTTAGAACATATCCATATTAGCATAAATTAGCAGGTGCAATACACCTCAAACTCTGCTGTGGTAATTACTTTGTAAGGAAGTTTGCACTCCTCCATGAACATTCTCTGTGCGCATCATTATGTTGGTTATTATCTAGATCTCCTTTGTGATCAAAAGAATAGTGAAGTTCATTGCATAACTCATGACCATTTTGCAGTGCTATGATCTAGTGCTCTTTTACTTCTTACTCACTGTGTTCTCAATCACCACATGCAAATGACTTAGAGGACAGATCTTTGATTTCAATGGCCTTGCATAGCACTTGAAGAAATTTCCATTCATGCCTTAGCATTTAACAACCATATAGGGCATATGAAACATAGCTTATTGAAATCACTGTTGACACAAAACTCCTGAAGATCACCACCCTAGACTACTAGACAACTTCCTCCATTCATGTCACAATGCAAGGTCCTTGTAGGTTGAAAGTATTGCCCTTGAAAACATACCACTGTATTGATACTGTCTTGAGGACTAAGGGTCCCAATTGGAGGTAAAGAATAATCTCATATGCATTCATTCTCAGG
Source organism: Cunninghamia lanceolata (assembly GCA_027924645.1). Lineage (NCBI taxonomy): Eukaryota > Viridiplantae > Streptophyta > Pinopsida > Cupressales > Cupressaceae > Cunninghamia > Cunninghamia lanceolata. The sequence goes on from BSBN01000828.1 coordinate 1,544,730, forward strand.
TTCATATTTCAATTTGTTATATTTATGTGTAGCTTCTAATGAGCTTGGTGAACTGCATTGTGTAAAATGAGAAGCTCCTTCAGCCAATTGTGTTGTTTCCTAAAGTTGATGGCATGGAAGAATCTGCAGTACTATCTTCCAACATTGAAATCACTGACCTTCAAAACAAAGATACTAGGATTGTCCCTTCAACATTTGTGAAGTCACTGCCTTAATCAAATTGGTCACTGTCCTTTCATCATCTTTGTTTGGCATTTTACTATACTATGACAATCCTCTCACAATGACCACCATATCGTGATTGTGAAAATTTTGAACCCATCCGTTGGAAAGTTGATTCTTCCACCTCACAACCACAAGAAGAAGATACACTGAGAATGCACAGTCCCAAGTAAGTGTATAAGACTCGGTGATCCTTATTTTTTGTCATATGTTGTAGTTACAAGTGCCCTGCTAGACATACATGAAAATGTGGAAGCATAGACAAGGCAAGCAAACTATTTCAAAAAATGCCTCAAAGAAATGTGATATCATGGATACCCTCTCTCCAACAAGCACTTCAAGTCATGCCTACGGTGATACGGGGATTTCTCGCATCACCACAGGCATGAATTGAAATGCTTGTGGGAGAGCGATTGATGCAAGAATTAGATACCCCTGCATCACCCTCTCTCCCACAAGCACTTCAAGTCATGCCTGCAATGATGCGGGAAAGCCCCTCATCACTGCATACATGACTTGAAGTGCTTGCGGGAGAGCGGGTATCCATTATATCATAGGTAGGATGCTGGGAAAGGTTGTCAAATTTGTATTTACAACTGCTAATTACATTTTCTTGAAAGTTTCTAAAGCCTTTTCAAAAAATCCATTTTGTGCATATCCTACAATCATTGCATTCCAAGAGATGACATCTCTTTGAGCCATTCCATCAAACAATTCATGTGCCTTATCTATACTTCCACATTTTGTATACATGTCTACCAGAGCATTTCCAACTATAATATCTGACAAAAATCCCCCTTCCATTATGTTATAATGGATGTCCATACCCTGTTCCAAAGCTCCCATTTTGGCACAGGTAGGGAGGATACTGGAAAACATTTTTGAATTTGGCTTTACACCTGCTAATTGCATTTGCTTGAAATTTTCTAAAGCCTTTTCAAAAAATCCATTTTGTGCATGTTCCACAATCATTGTATTCCATGAGATGACATCTCTTTGAGGCATTATGCCAAACAGTTCACATGCCTTGTCAATGCTTTCACATTTTGCATACATGTCTACCAAGGCAGTTGAAACTACAACATCTGACAAAATTCATCTATCCATTACTTTTTAATGAATGTCCATATCTTGTTCCAATGCTCCCATTTTGGTGCAGGTAGGAAGGATGGTAGCAAAGGTTGTGGAATTTGGCTTTACACCTACCAATTGCATTTTCTTGAAAGTTTGTAAAGTCTTTCCAACAAATCCATTTTGTGCATATCCAACAATAATTTCTCTCCTCGCATCCCCGCGCACACACAAAAGTTCCTTCGTGGGGATGTGGGGAGAGCCCACCATCCCACACCCTCATGCCCTAGCTCCTTGCAGGGCTGTGGGGGAGCCTGGACTACATAGAGATAAGTAGGTGAGGTAGAAATCATGCCAAATGAAATACCCAACATATGTCTTCCCTAAATTTCTAAGCAGGTTCATCCTACACGGCTGCATTACTTACACCTCTCTTCATTCTTCTTTCATCCTTTATATTGCAGTCGATCAAGAGGCTAATAAAATGAACACACTACCATTCAAATCATTGTACATACCATGAAAGTTTTATGCCGCCTTCTCAATCATATGAGCTCTCTCTATATGCAATCCATGAGACCACATTTTTTCTCTTCTTGCATCCTCGCGTACACACAAAAGATCCTTCGTGGGGATGCGAGGAGAGCTGCCATCCCATGCCCTCATGCCCTAGCTCCTTGCGGGGCTGCGGGGGAGCAATCACGCCAAATGAAATACCCAACAAATGTCTTCCCTAAATTTCTAAGCAGGTTCATCATGGACAGCTGCATTACTTACACCTCTCTTCATTCTTCTTTCCTCCTTTATATTGAAGTCAATCAGGAGGCTCTCTCTAATCTCTCTCTATGTAGTCCATGAGACCACATTTTTTTTAGACATTCTATCAAATAGTTCATGTGCCTTGTCCATGGTTCCACATTTTTCTTACATGTCTACTAGGGGAGTTGCAACTACAACATCTGACAAAATTCCTCTATCCTTCATGCTTTGATGGATGTCTATACCCTGTTCCAAAGCTCCCACTTTGGCACAGGCAGGGAGGGGCACAGGCAGGGAGGATGTTGGCAAAGGTTGTGGAGTCTGTCTTTACACCTGCCAATTGCATTTTCTTGAAAGTTTCTAAAGTCTTCTCAATTAAAAGTTCAATTTGTGCATATCCTGCAATCATTTTGGATGGATGTTGATTTCTATATTAGATGTGATGATATGATATGACAGTTGTTAATGATAGTGATGTGATAAGTGATAGGACTAATGATGGACAGAGTGAACTTGTAATAGTCTGGCAAATGACATATAGTGCATACCCAGGTAATAGTAGTAGTGATGAACTATTTTCAAGAAATTTGGAAAAGATATAGTGATGTCAAAGGTAGTTAAGGCATTCAATAGAGGGGTGTTGGTCATGATGTTAGTCACAAACAAACATAGAATAAAAGTACACATTAACCTTTATTCATCTTGAAAGATACAGTGAATTCAGAGAATTCATGATCCCAAGTCTCCGGTGATTAGGTCTTAATCGACTGACGTTACTCAGTAGTTAATGTGAATTGTTGTTTCCATTTTGGGGCCTTACGTGAAAATGTACCATCATTTAGCTTGGCTGACTAGGCCTCTAGGTTAGTAATCCCCTGATGGGTGTCTGTAATTGCCCCATATTTGAACAGGACCCCTCTCTGGGAAGAGAACATAGGCCTGCTGAATTCCTCCTGATTCTTGACTAAGCATTTTTCAGCCATGGGTACCTGCAATTAACAACATTTCTTCTGACAACAGGGATATGCATGCATACATATTGCAAATATCATGCCTATTGCATCAATTTCACATTACTTACTCATATGGATACATAACCAGAACTTACAACATCATTTAGAAACAACATGATGAGGGTTTCAGTTCACTTACCTGGTTATGTAGAATTTCCTTTATACCAGTATATCGTCAAGACGCTCTTAATTCAACTGCTGATCACTTCCTTCCTTCTATCTGTGAGCTCGAATTGCGCAACGGTAGCTGTTATGCGGATATGGAGCCAAGTGCTCTGTAAAACAATTTTAACGCAGGTAAATGTAACAATGGCGGTTGAATTACCTTTTAACCTTGCAGTTAGGGTAAATTTAGGGCACTCTGACAAGTTAGATTGCAATCTTTGATTATTCATGTGAAAACTCAGGATCTCGCTAGGTATTTCATTGGGTTCCGGGGTCGGCGGGAATCACCTACCATATCTGCGCGCATTTAATGATAATGGCGGCAAAGGGAGCGGGGGGATATCCATATGACGGGATATCATGAGGGCAGGATGATATTTCACAAATATAGGGTTGAGTTTCAATATCATCCTCCCCAGCATTGAAATTATTATTGCGACAAGATTCGGGTGACAATGCACCCTTTGTTTACGTTTTAGCACATTAGGAGGATATTTCAGTTTATCGGATGATGTTTCAAAACAAAATGATGATGATGAGCCAAGCTTGCTCATCCTCCTTTCTGAATATCAGGATGACGTCATCATGATATTCGTTCTTTGTATCGGAAATGCTTCATGACGTCATCGTCATATTGGGCGAACATGATCATGTTTACAAAATATCCTGTCGAAATGTAAATATGATGATGATGTCATTAGGATGTTTGTTTCTTCGTTTATCGTATTGAGATGATGTCATCAGGATGTTTGTTAAGGGTGATATTTCACGTCAGGATGATATTAACGAATATTGGGTTACTTTTCAAAACATGATGTTCGCGGTATAAAAGACTGCTTGATGGGAAAGACTTACTACCATTTAAAGTTGATGTCCTGATATTTGAGCCGCAGGATATATCAGGGGATGTTTGAATATGATGATGATCTTTAAACAACATGACTCAGATTATAAAATATGACCCCCCCTTGCGAATATCAGGTTTGACTAAAACTTTGGCTGTTCATAACTCTCACATCCTGATGAATACCAGGGTGATGTAAAAGGCAAACCTGCATGAAATTTAATGTTCTTTCAGAATATGAGGTCACCGACAGGAAATACAAATTTTGACAAACTAACCTCATACTGGGGACTTACCTCATCCTGACTCAACGTGATGATTCACTTGACAGATTTTTACCAAACCGCCAGAAAGCAAGAAACACAAACCAAGCCAAAAGAAGTTGGGTCCCTGTTTTGCCAAGTCAAAATGGGGCGTGTTGTGTAACTACACAACAACTTGCCACCAAAGAAAATGAACAAATTCCAATGATTCAAGTGATGTGATCACATTTATCTATAGTGCTCTAATTCTGTCTAAGTGTAAGCATCATGGTCCTCTGAATGATAAAATTTCATCATGGTGATAATGCTAACAAAGGATCAGGTGTGTGCATATGATTAATTATCCTCATCTTGAAAGTAAGTTGAAAACGTAAGTAACTGGTGTTAAACTACATAGTTGGAGATCATCCCTCATAGCCAACCTGGATAGAGCCTTGCTGCCAGCAGGCATCTATAGCCTCGGCAAGGTTATCTATACAATCTCCCTAAGTAGAGCCCCACTGCCAGCAGGTGTCCATAGCCCCGGTAGAGTTACTTAGATGGCCTAATTTTATTTCTTTTCTGATTTTCTTTTCACATTCATATCTGATATCATCATGTCATCTCATTTGTACAAGGTATAGTCACTTGCAGCTTTAGGTTGGAGATTGCACTGGTAGCAAGGGAGTCCCTTTAGATTTTTCACTTAACACCTATACTAGTGTGTTCAACAAACCCAAGGCTGTTAGGTGTTTCATTGTGATTGATTCACTTTGATCAAGAAAAAGCACCCTGATGAAAAGATATCACAAACCTGATCATGAACCCTTATTAGAATGAATCATAACCTATGTTTAAATGTGATCTCATCACTTGAATCTTAACAACTTAATTATTTTCTAGGGTGATGAAGTGCATCATCTTGACTTACCAGAACAAGGTCCCAACCAACAAAACAAAACAAGCACAACAAACAAACTGTACAAACAACTATACAAATATACAATATGGTACATATGACTGTCACGAAGTCATTCAGGCCTGGAAATAATGTTTGAGGAATTGTCCATTGACTGGCAACGGAACCTCCTCACCTATCAGGTTCTTAAGCCTATAAGTGTTGTCTCCTAAGATCTCAAAAATTTGAAAGGGACCTATCCATAATCTATCAAACTTACCATGATCACCTTTCTTTTCATGGGCTTTATCCCACATCAGGACTAAATCAAATATCCTAAAAGCTTTAATTCTAGCTCTTTTGTCAAACCAGCGTTTGACAACAGCCTGATGTTTTGCAAATTGATCAATTGCTTGACTCCGTTTTTCTCCCAGGTGCATCAACTGAAGCAACCTGACTTCTTGCTTATTATCTATGCCTAGATATTCTTGGCAAACTGTAGAGTAGGAATTTTCAAATTTACAGGGAGGATAGGATCTACCCCATATACTAGTTGGAAGGGTGAGTTTCCTAATGCAATTTTCATTCTAGTTCTGTCTACCCATAAGACATATTTCAGAAATGAGTTCCATTCCCTGGGATTTTTCTCTATCAGTTTTCTTATAATACTCAGTAAATTCTTGTTGGTGGATTCTGCTAATCCATTTCCCTGGGGATAGTAGTTGGATGAAAACTTAAGTATGATCCCATGATCAAAAGCCCAACCTGACAATTTGGTGGAAATGAAGGCAGAACCATTATCACTTACCAATGCATAAGGAGTTCCATACCTGGTGACAATGTTGCTTTCCAGAAACTTAATGACATCATCTGCAGTGCAAGTTTTGCTGCTGATAGCTTCAGTTCATCTAGTACAATAGTCAGTAATCATTAGGACATACCTATGGCCTGAGGAAGACGGAGGATTGATTGGTCCTATGAAGTCCATGCCCCACTGTGCAAATGGGCGCTCTTCCACCACTGGCTGCAACGGTTGTGCAGCATATTTCTCTCTGTTGGCAGCAACCTGACAGACATGACAACATTTAACATGATCAGCTATGTCTTTAAAAATGGTAGGCCAGTAATATCCTACTCTGAGGATTGCATGTGTTGTGGCCAATGTTGATCCGTGTGCCGTTCCAAACTTGTCATGTAACTCTGTCAAAACTTTATTTGCTTCTGGTTTCTCTAAGCATCTCAGGTATATTCCTTCATAATTCTTCTTAAACAAGGTTCCTCCCTTCATCATATACTTCTGGGATCTTATCTTCAAGGCTCTTCTCTGTGAAGCTTGCATTCTTGAAGGACATCTTCCAGTGATCAGGATGTGCCTGATATCTGAATACCATTCTCTATTGTCTTTCTCATTGATCACATACTATTGACTGTTGATGTTTGGATCTGTTTCAGATATCATCTGGCTCAAAGCTTGTCCTCTCACTAGCTTCATTGGTGTGATCTCCATGTCATATTCTTGTAATACAGTAATCCATTTGGCTCTTTTTTCACCAGGTTCACTCTGCATCAGCAGCATCTTCACTGCTGCATCTGGTACCACAGTAATCACTTTGCTTCTCAGTATATAATGTCTGAACTTCTTTACTACTCTGACTAATGCAAGTGCCTGTCTCTCAACATCTACATATCTCAATTCAGCATCCCTGAAAGGACAGCTCATGAAAGCAATTGGTTTCTCTTCTTTTTCTTCATTTCTTTGAGTTAACACTGCTGCAGAAGTATGTTCTGAGGCAAATGAGTAGATGTAGAAATCTCTTGTATAATCTGGACTAATGAGGACAGGAGCATCTGAAATGGCCTTCTTTATATCTTCAAAAGCAGCCTTGGCTTCTGGTGTCCACTCAATTTGTGCATCCTTTTTCAACATGGCATTTAGTGGTCTGACAATCTCAACAAAGCCGGTGATGAACTTCCTCACAAAATTTATCTTACCAAAGTAAGACTTAAGCTCCTTTTTGCTTCCTGGAAGTTGTAACTTCATAATAGACTCCACCCTGTCAGGATCAATGATAATTCCATCCTCTGTGATCAGGTGGCCTAGTAATTTTCCTGTTGTGACTCCGAATATGCACTTCTTAGGATTCAAAGATATTCCGTACTCTTCACATTTCTTCAGTACACTTCTGAGATCAGCAACATGATTTCCCCTTTCCTTAGAGAAAACCGTTAGGTCATCCATGTAGATGACTATACACTTTCCTATTAAGCCTCTGAAGGCTATGTCCATTGCTCGCTGGAATGTGGCTCCAGCATTTATGAGTCCAAATGGCATACGTCGATATGCAAATATACCCCACTTTGTGGTGAAGGCAGTTTTCAATCTGTCAATTTTATCAACCATCACTTGGTTGTATCCTGAAAACCATCTAAGAAGGACATCATTTTGGCTCCATTTACAATCTGTATAACTTCATCTAAGGAGGGCAAAGGATAATTATCCTTTTCTGATGCTCTGTTCAGGTTCCTAAAATCTACACATAACCTGATGTCTCCATTCTTCTTTCTGACTGGCACAAGATTTGCCACCCAAGTGGAGTGCCTTACAGGAAATATTATCCGGGCATTTAACAATTTCTTGACTTCTTCAAGGATGATTGGTTCAAGCAGAGCATTGACTGGCCTCTGCTTCTGTCTGAAAGGTTTTGCATCCGGCTTGAGAGGTATAGTATGAGTTATGACAGAGGTGTCATATGTCTTTAGCTCATCATAAGTCCATGCAATCACATGTATGTAATCTTTAAGGGCCTGAGTTATTCCTTCTAACTCTTCCAGTGTACAAACCTTACCCAATAAGACGTTTCTCTTGTCATCAGCTTGTCCAATATTCACTTGTGAATATTGACCTCCATCTGCCTTAGGCAAATCTTTATGTTTAAGCATATTATCTAGATCAAAAGCTCTTTCTAATTCAATCATACCTTTGGGAATTCTGTTGCTAGGCAACTCTAATATCTCATCTTCTTCCCAGACATGATCTTCCATACCATTCTCATCTATGATCTGAGCTTCAAATATGTCTCTGTTTGATATGAAGTCCAGAATGTGTTGATCATCATCAAACACCTGGAGATTAGTCACATTGTCAGGTACTGATGGTACTGACACCAATTCTACTGAAAATCTCTTTAGACCAGATATAGACAGCGGTTCCAACGTACTGGCAGCCTGGGCGAGTGCATCTACCCTCTGGTTCTGTTCTCTTGGTACGTGAATGATATTAAAGGCATCAAAGTCTTCAATCAGGTCCCACACACGATGTCTGTAATTTGATAGTTTTCTGTAGTTACAGGAGTAAATTCCTCTTACTTGCCTCACAACTAGTTCTGAATCCCCAAAGACATGCAGGATCTTTACTTTTTTCTTATGAGCAAACAACATTCCATGAATCAGAGCTTCATACTCTGCTACATTATTGGTACAGGGGAACTGTAGTCTGTAGGCCGCTAAGTAGGATTTTCCTAATGGATCAATGAGATCTATTCCTACCCCAGCACCTTGCTTAGATTTGGATCCATCAAACCTTAAAATCCAAGGCTTATCTTCAGCAGGACACTTATCCTCAACAGGATATCTATTTGGTCCTCCTTTCTTCTTTGCAGCTCTGGCTACTGCTCCACCTGATATCCACTTTAACTTAGGGATGTCATCATCCTCAAGTTTCTTCTTTCCTTTATTTTGTGAGCCTGATGACTTTTCTGTTTTCTCTTCTATATCAGCAAGAGGATGATGTTCATGATTTACAGCTGCATGCTTCTTCAAAATGTGTAAACATAGTGAGCAAGTTATTTCTGAGTGAGGTGCTTCGTGCAGCCTACACCAACCTTTAATTAAAACCTCCTGGGGGAATTTACACTGTCGTGTCATCTTCTCTATTTCTTTTACCAGAAATTCTTCGAACTTCGTCAGGTCACTACCTTTGTCTTCATCAGACAACTCATAATCTGGTTCCATGAAGCAATCGCTACCAGGGGTGATCTTTTCTTTCTTCGCGTCGTTCGTCTGATCGGACACCAGGACCTCTTCTGCTTTCGGGATATGACTTTCATCATGATCTGTTAACTCTTCTGTTCCTGCAGAAGACAAATAAGAATTAGTATCGTCATCATCATCAGATGTAGCACTTACCTCGAAATATGATGATGATGCTTCGCTATATGTCTACTCCAGTATCATCATGTCTAAGCATGTTTCACAAGTCTTTTCCGAGTGTGCTTCACCGTGTAATCTGCACCATCCGTCAATTAAGATATCATTAGCAGGTATATTTAGTAATTGACAACGTTTTACCTGAGTAGATAGATGCATCTCAAAATCTCTGAAGCGATTCATTTTATTTTCGTTATCTGGATCATTATTAAGTTCTATAACTGACCCGTCTTCATGGTGATGATCATCATGATGATGATGAACATCAAGCATCAGGATTTCTTCTATTTTAACAGTCTGTGGCCTGATGCAATAAACTCCAAGTTCTACATTTACGTACATGATCTCATTCGTTTTGTTGTACTCCGTGATCATATGTTTCATCCTAGGTTCAGCATCAATCCTGATCTGATTAGGTATACCTTTCCATGGCAACCACATGTGACTGAAATCTGTGGACATATATCCGTTAAGCGTCTTAGACCAGTCTCAGCTAAGCAACATCCCATAAGTATCAGGTATGTCAACTACCTGAATGTCAATGTAATATTGGATCCTAGGATCAGATGCTAGCTGCATGTGAATGTGAGTTAGTTCTCCTACTACACTTACTTCTGTCTTGTCCAGCTAAGTGACCTTCTTTAAGGATTTAGCAGGATGCAGTCCTAATGCGTTGCATATTGACAAAGGCATAACATTCGTTGAGGCTCCGGAATCCACCAGACAGTTGTGCAAGTTCTTGATGAACATCCTTATAGTGAAGAGAAACGGAGGTGATTCAGTTTTATCCCTATACAAGGTCATGTGGGAGGTTTCAGCGGCTTGGACTGTAGCTGACACTTTAGGCTTGATAATATTATCCTTAGCAGCATGATCTTTGCCATTGGATTGACTTGAAAGATGACTATCCTCTTTAGGAGCAGGATCATCTAGTGACTTCATGAATGCCTTCTTCATGGCAGGAGTTTTCAGTAACTCTGATAAGGATAGGCTGATCTTGATTTTCTTCATTTCCTCAGCCAAATAGCTGACTAACTTGTCAGACTCCTGAGGTGCATTTACGACCTTTGTTACTGTGTTTTGAGGTGACAAGTACTGAGCATTCACCTTAGGGAACCCAGGGTTATTGTTAGCCTTAGGATCAGGAGGTGTGTTGAAGTTATTTGGAGGTAAAGATGATGTTAACGGACCAGTAGGTCTGTTGGCATTACTTCTCAAGTTATAATTGTGCTTACTAGGATATTGCTGTTGGTATGCATGTACTTCCTCATGCTCTCTTGCAGGTTCATTTTCATCCTCAAAGGGGAAAACATAATTTGTTTCAAAAGTTAAAGTAGATTCCTCACAGGTCTGATCATAACTCTGATGAGGTTGATTAGTGTACGTTTCTAGCACAAAAGCCGAATCATATCCACAAGGAACTATCTCATTTCCTTCTGCCTGAGGTGGATTTTCGGAAGTGTTGGATACTTCAGTCTGAAAGATGCTAGCAGCAATCCTAAATTGTGGGCAATCTAATTCTACATGTGCATTGGTATTGTGGATCCTACACCAATTGGTAAGGGCTGCCTCAGCAAGATTGACTCTAGTAGTCTGCTTAGCTTCACCCAGAGGCTGATTATCCAGGGGTGATGGTAATGAACCATTATTTGGCCTGGAGTTCCATATTCTGGGCTGTCTAGGTGGATTATTGTTGTTTCCACCATTATTGTTGAAGTTATTGTTGTTATATCCTCTGTCAGGGTAGTTTGGTCTATCATTGGAATAATTTCTATTCTGACCTGACTGTGCATAAAACCCTTGATTTCTCAAATGTGTTACTTCGGTGGTGAGTTTTCTCAACTGAGCAGAAATTTCTTTGATTTCTTCCTTTTCCTCTTGAGCTTTGGCAACTACATTTTCAGTCTGAGGCTTGAAAAAAGAAGATCCATAGTTATTGTTGGATAAATCGGTACCCTGAGGTGTCTGAGCATGTGCAGGATATTGTGGTAGTTGGCTATTTCCATTAGGAGGAGGCATAATGCTCAATGGAGGTACTTGCAAAGGTGCAGGCATGACTACTAGAGGTATCACTGCTCCATTTGGATATTGTGCAGGATACTGTGGTGAATACGGTGCAGGATACTGTGCAGGATATTGTGACTGCATGCCAGGCAAAGTAGGGAATACTATATTCGGAGTAGGAGCAGGTATCAACTGCTGATTTACCTTGATAGCTTCTTGAAAAGCTCCTGTCAATGTAGTGATCTCAGGATGTGTTCTCCTGATGAACATGGAAGTTAATGGATCCAGGGCTGAATAGTAAATACTCCTAGTAGCAGCATCAACTACTACATATGGGGCAACTAGCTTGGACAACATTTTCTGGAACCTAGCATTGAAATTAGCAATAGGCTCATTCTCAAATCTTTTAATTGTAGCAAACATGTGATAATTCATAGATGGATCAATAGGGACCTTGAACCGGTCAAGAAAAGCTTTCTCTAAGACAGCCCATGAACCAACAGAGGATTGGCCCAGACTGATGAACCAATTATAAGCCTCTTCCCCTAAGGAAAAAGGAAATAATCTGCACACCACGTCCTGATGTTCTATTCTAGCTCTGCAGCAAGCTTCTTTAAATGTCCTGATATGATCATCAGCATCATGATAAGGATGATATTTTGGACAAAGTTTGTCTGGATTCTTTGGTAACTCGTGATATGCATTGAAGGTCAAAGGTGACTCTGCTGCAAAGAAAGACATTGCAGCCTGAGGGGGCTGAACTGGTGGTGCAGCTGGCTGAGTTTGAACTAAAGGTATACCCTGAGGTCGAATAGGAGGTGTCACAGATATCCCAGAAGGTATTTGCAAACCAACAGGAGTTACAGGAGGAGGTTCTGGTGAAGCTCTAGACGCACTAGACCCTGGAGTATGATGAATGTCTACAGTTCTAGGTCTGAAACCTCTAATAGGCAATTCTTCAAAAATTTCACTAGGTCTAGACCTGGTATTTATCCTGTGAGCCAAGATTTCTCGATTTGGAGGCAAATTGGCTGAAACTTTGCAAATATTGGCTGGATTCCACCGGATGAGGTGATATTTGCGGTCAGATGGCAAATCAGACTGGATATTTATGAAATATTTGCGAAGATACTGCAAATATGACAGGATATTGGAGTATCTTGGACTGTAGCACGAGATCTCAAGTGTCTAAGGCCTAAATTCTTCAAAATTTGAACAAATTTACGTATCTTTGGCCAATATTTCATGAAGTCAGAAAGGTCTACTATAAAGCTTGCAATACTGATGTGAGATCTGGAAATCTTTACATAGAATGAACATGTACAAACTTCTCATAGTAAATATTTACGTAATTTACTAAAATTCACAGGCGATCTGAGGTTACCTTACTCTATGTGTCATCAAACCTTGAAAATACTGATGATGAGCGTGGTTTTCTAAAATGGCCCTCCTTCTAGCACCATTTTATGTTGGTCATGATGTTAGTCACAAACAAACATAGAATAAAAGTACACATTAACCTTTATTCATCTTGAAAGATACAGTGAATTCAGAGAATTCATGATCCCAAGTCTCCGGTGATTAGGTCTTAATCAACTGACGTTACTCAGTAGTTAATGTGAATTGTTGTTTCTATTTTGGGGCCTTACGTGAAAATGTACCATCATTTAGCTTGGCTGACCAGGCCTCTAGGTTAGTAATCCCCTGATGGGTGTCTGTAATTGCCCCATATTTGAATAGGACCCCTCTCTGGGAAGAGAACATAGGCCTGCTGAATTCCTCCTGATTCTTGACTAAGCGTTTTTCAGCCATGGGTACCTGCAATTAACAACATTTCTTCTCACAACAGGGATATGCATGCATACATATTGCAAATATCATGCCTATTGCATCAATTTCACATTACTTACTTATATGGATACATAACCAGAACTTACAACATCATTTAGAAACAACATGATGAGGGTTTCAGTTCACTTACCTGGTTATGCAGAATTTCCTTTATACCAGTATATTGTCAAGACGCTCTTAATTCAACTGCTGATCACTTCCTTCCTTCTATCTGTGAGCTCGAATTGCGCAACGGTAGCTGTTATGCGGATATGGAGGCAAGTGCTCTGTAAAATAATTTTAACGCAGGTAAATGTAACAATGGCAGTTGAATTACCTTTTAACCTCACAGTTAGGGTAAATTTAGGGCACTCTGACAAGTTAGATTGCAATCTTTGATTATTCGTGCGAAAACTCAAGATCTCGCCAGGTATTTCATTGGGTTCCGGGGTCGGCGGGAATCACCTACCATATCTGCGCGCATTTAATGATAATGGCGGCAAAGGGAGTGGGGGGATATCCATATGACGGGATATCATGAGGACAGGATGATATTTCACAAATATCGGGTTGAGTTTCAATATCATCCTCCCCAGCATTGAAATTATTATCGCGACAAGATTCGGGTGACAATGCACCCTTTGTTTACGTTTTAGCACATTAGGTGGATATTTCGGTTTACCGGGTGATGTTTCAAAACAAAATGATGATGATGAGCCAAGCTTGCTCATCCTCCTTTCTGAATATCAGGATGACATCATCATGATATTCGTTCTTTGTATCAGAAATGCTTCATGACGTCATCGTCATATTGGGCGAACATGATCATGTTTACAAAATATCCTGTCGAAATGTAAATATGATGATGATGTCATCAGGATGTTTTTTTCTTCGTTTATCGTATTCAGATGATGTCATCAGGATGTTTGTTAAGGGTGATATTTCGCGTCAGGATGATATTAACGAATATCGGGTTACTTTTCAAAACATGATGTTCGTGGTATAAAAGACTGCTTGACGGGAAAGACTTACTACCATTTAAAGTTGACATCCAGATATTTGAGCCGTAGGATATATCAGGGGATGTTCGAATATGATGATGATCTTTAAACAACATGACTCAGATTATAAAATATGACCCCCCCCTTGCGAATATCAGGTTTGACCAAAACTTTGGCTGTTCATAACTCTCACATCCTGATGAATACCAGGGTGATGTAAAAGGCAAACCTGCATGAAATTTAATGTTCTTTCAGAATATGAGGTCACCAACAGGAAATACAAATTTTGACAAACTGACCTCATACTGGGGACTTACCTCATCCTGACTCAACGTGATGATTCACTTGACAGATTTTTACCAAACCGCCAGAAAGCAAGAAACACAAACCAAGCCAAAAGAAGTTGGGTCCCTGTTTTGCCAAGTCAAAATGGGGCGTGTTGTGTAACCACACAACAAGGGGCAGTGTTCTACGTTGATGGGAGGCAGAGTACAAGTGAAAGCATGCCAAAATAATAAGCTAGGTAGTGGTAGTCACGAGGCATTGTTATTTTATAAAGGGAAAATGCATGACAGTAGGTTGACAAGTGATTGGACAATGCATTTCAAGAAGCTACAAGTTTGATTAGGACAATGCATAGCCTAGTTATAAGGAAATATTGTTGAATAACAGTCCATGACAATTGAGGCATCCTACAAAAGATGACAGTCATCAGAGGCATAATCATCAGAGATAAGGATAGTTTATTGCTACAGGTAACAATTCACAGTGGCAGCTTATGAACTAGAGCAAGTTGGGTACATGAGACAAGATCTCTGCAGAGATGATAGTGTGATCTTGAACTCTAGGACAATGAGCTTCAATATGGGATAGTCATGGATTTGTGAAGAAGACATCTATGAATATCTTTGTGCTTCTATGCTCAGTAATACTCAGAAAATTAGTTTCTTTCTCATTCTTTGAGCTATGTATTGTAACCATGAAGGTTTTTTTAGCAAAGAGAAAACATTGTAACTTATTTTCAGATTTGTATGTTGTTTATACGCATTTTTTATCAATAAAACAAGTTGTTTTTACCTTCTCAAAGATGTTTCATTGTGCAAGCTTCAAAATATACTACTAAATATACTAATGACTAAATGCAAGCTTCAAAATGACTAAATATACTACTAATTGATGTCAATTAATAATTAAATTGACTAAATATACTACCAATTGACATAAATCAGTGAACAATGAATAAATATGACTAAATATATGACCAGAATTAAACCAGTGAATAAAAATGACTAAATATACTACCAAATTGATCAAAATGATGATTAAAATTAATGACTAAATATACTACAATTGGACAGAAATTGGTGAATAAAAATAACTAAATAAGTGACCAGTTAACAACAATCAATGACTAAATTAATGACTAAATATAGTAGTAAATAAAAAATGATCAAATAAGTGATCAGATTACAACAATCAATGACTAAATCAATGACTAAAAATGATTTAGTCATCAATTTGGTCATGTTATAAATGATTGGCAATAAACTACTAATGGTCATGTGACCATGTTTGGTCATTTATAAACAATTTTTAGTAGTTTTTTTAGTAATATATTGCTCTTTTTGTATTAGTGTAGTGTCGCTCCCCTGGTGACCCAAGATCTCCCAGGGGCGACCCAGGGTTGCCCAAGGGTGACACTACTGGCACAAGGGGTGACCCTGACACATTTTCAGCTGTGGAAAAGCTTGAGTTTCAAACTAAAAAAGCTCTATTTTTGCTCATTTTTCTTCTAGTTTGCATGATTTTTGATGCCTAATATGGAGTTGACTATTTCATGCACCCACACATGCATAATTAACTCCATTTGATCTATAATTAACAACTCAATCAATCGCATGCATCCTTTCAAATCCAATCATTCTTCAGTGATAAGCTATTATTGATTTATCACTCCTTAGTTAGTTGAGTTCACTGGTTTATCAACCTAGTTCACTCCCTAATCAATATTTGTTAACTCATCAATCAATTGAGTTAACTTCTCAATCAATTCCACCTCTCACCCCTTCTTCAAACCTATAAATACCCCCCTTGCTCAAGCACAAAGGGAGGCAAATTTATTGTGCACACAACTCTTGTTAAGTTTTTGCTCTCCAAATTAGCATTCTAATGCTCTCACAGGATGAAGGTGCCTTTTATTTTATTCATTGTGCAATCAAGCATCATTACGCTGCTTCAATCAATGCCATTGTGCTCATCAAAAGATCTCATCAAGAGCTCTTTCAAGCTTCAACAAGCTTCTTTTGTTTCTTTGTATCATCTTATCATCAAGAGGTCTTCCCGCTGCTTCAAGATGATTTGAGGTTTGCAACATCAAGGATTTTTTAGGGTAGTGGAGTCACACAAATCTTCATTCTTTGAGGTTTCTCTATTCCTTTATTCAATTGATAGTAATTAAAAATCAAAATTTCTCTTGGGAATAGTAATTCATTACTTTTTCCTTGATAGATCTAGTATCTTAGTGATAGTTTGCATTCTAAATTTAGATTTGTTTACTTGCAATTTTCCTTTTCTATATTAGTTTTTTCAAAACATCTAAAATCCCAAAAACATAGAGTAACTACATTAGGTTAATATCATTTTAGTTGCATTCATATTTCCTTTCATAGATTAAAAAACACTTTTCATTCTAGAATACTAAAAAGGCACAAAAACAAGTTCACATTTCATTTAGCTATGCATGCATATAGAAACCCTACAAAAGATAGATAACTTGCAAACCCTCGATACCATCACGAGGTAAAAAATAGTTAAAATGATTCAATCAAACCCTTGATCACATCACAAGATAAACAAAAGTTAAAAGCATAACTAAACCCTAGGTCAAAACCCTAAGTCTAGTTAAGGTTGGTCACTACACATTTATCTCTATCTTGGCTCGTACAAATGTGCCTAGGAGTAAGAGGTGAGTGGGTGAGGACTATCCTTAATGATATTGAGGAAATCAATCCATGACAACAATAGGAGACACTTACTTTACCACAACAAGATCCATTTGTCCTCCTATTGATAGAAGAACATAGACAACTTCAAATTCATTGAGAACTCATTCAACTATTTGAAAGACAAGAGGACATAAACGAAAGTAACCACTTACCCACACAAAGGTGGAATTGAAGAAACCCCAAGAGGAGAAGAGAAACTAGTGACCCTTTCGGTCATAGGGTTATCTCTATAACAACTACTATCGAATGAAACATTCAACTTAGCACAACACAACAAAGGCCACATAACTTGCCAACCCCTCTCCACGAAGTCTAGCTCTCCAATGAACCACACCCTCGCCGTGTCTCGTCTCCTCTCGATTGGCTACTTCCACAACAGTGAGTGATGTGGCAGATCACCTCATGGCAAGGAGGGAAGGGTCTGTGTGCGTCCCAAAATCTGACCCGACAGCCCCAGGCAACTGGAGTCGTGATTTTGAGTGTATAGTATCGACTAGACATTAAGCTCCAAAGTGGGATCTCATGTTCTACATTTTACATTTTGCATATCTTATGCCTAGGGCTATTGACAGCATAAAGATTAAGGGAGGAAAATTGAAGATAGGTATATTTACAATCTTTAAAATACTTGAAAAAGAAATGTTTCTATTATGGATAGTTTTTAGCATTGAACAAGAGGTTTTGTAAAAATATAGGGTTTTCGGAGAAAGAGTCAGCAGATCAGATTGAAGGCATTTTTCAGATCTTCCAAAATAGATGGCCATCAATATGATGTATAATTAACCTAGAAATTTGACACAAATTTGGTGGACTGGTTGTAGTATTTTACAAGAGGCTTTGTTTATTTTGTACAAACTTGAGAAAGTGTCAAAGATCATATTGAAGCCATTTTATTTTAACTTCAAAAAAATATGGACCTAGTGAAAGGTTAACGAGGAAAGCTTTAGGCATAAATCTGGGTGCAATATGTTGGTAAATTCACATCTTTTCATTAGAAGTCAAAGAGTATTTAGTTAGAGCCTATTTAATAGAAGGGCAAACTTCTGCACTATGTTAATGTTTGTACATAAAGCAAACATTTATAATGAATATTTGCTGCACTATAACACCATGTTCTTTTATTAGCAAGATACGTGGTAAGTGTATGTAATGCATTAAATTTGAAGTTAGGAGAGGGACACAGGTTGTAGAGGGAATTTTGTGTTATGTTGTAAGCTTCAAAACATAAAATGATAAAATGATAATGATTAGAGATATCTTAAAAGCATGTTACTCGTGTGTAGCTATGCACATAATACTGCACAAAGGAATGCTATCAAACTTCCCAAGTTTACAGAATATGTGATTACATATTCCCATCAAAATCTATGAACACAAATCACATATTGAGGTACAAGTGTCTATTGATGGTTTATTATTATGATAAGCTTATTTCTAACTAGGTTTTGGCTTACGAGTGTATTGTCTTTGAGGCTAATGCCAATCATGCATTTTTTTCTTCAATCTTGTATGAGAATTATCACCATATTATGTGAGATATATTGCCTTGATGATCTTGCAAATTTATCTTAAGAGTATGTTACTTGTGTATCAATTTTAAGATTATCTATGTGCATAATACTGGACAAGTGAATGCTATCAAACTTCTTCAATATGCAGCATATGTGATTACATTTTCACCAAAACTAATGAAATCAAATCACATATTGGGGAACAAGTGTATTGGATGGTGTATTGTTACCAAAAGCTTGTTTATAACTATGCTTTGGGGTACAAGTCAAAAGGTCCTAAGGCTAATGCCAATCATGATTTTTTTTTCTCCAATCTTGTCTAAGATTGTTAGCATATTATATTAAAAAAGGTTCAAGCATGCCTATTTCTTTCCAGATTTTGATTCTTAAGTGAGATGCATTACAATATATCAGTGATGCAGATGTTTAACAATTCTTATTTCTATTTGGATCAGTAAAATAAGCTATTGATGAAAGTTATTATATGTTTGGGAATGATTTTGGTTTCTCATTGAATGAAAGCCATTAGCCAACGACTTTGGGGTTTCATTGGAATCAAGGAAATTCCCTCATGAATTCTTTAAAACTTCATATTGAAATTCAACTAATTTTCTTTAGTCCTGTGACATTCCAGTTTTCATAAGGAGTGTGTGTGCACATGTTTCAGAAGCTTTTATTTAGATGTGATTAAACTCAAATCTAAGGTATTCTTTTATTATGCTACACGTGTGTAGTTTAGGAGATGGATCATTGGATTTATGATCTAATATTCAATGTGAGAAGATTACATGATTGAAATTTATAAAAATAACTTTTTTTCTAGGGACTGGAGAGTTGGAGAGTCAGAGAGTGGAGACTATACATTTGAATGGCGGTTACGCATGGGTGGCCCATTACTAGAAATCAACATTGCAACTATGGTGCTTGAAAGGTTAAAAACTTGTCTCTAATATTTAGAGATGCACTTGGATCATTTGTTTCATTATTACCTTGTATGAAGTCTATATTAATAATAAACTCAAGTTTTGATATTTGTTAAAAAAGAAAATAGAATGTGACAAGATTCTTTCATGTGAAAGTAGGCAAAGGTTTGGAGGATCAACAATCATAGGCTGATTTATAATGATTTATTGTAGCCCATTCTATGGACAGTGTCATCCTCAACTACAATATGGTTCAAAGTTGTTGTGTGTGAGTGATTTGCTTCTCTTGGGAAGATTTACCATTGAAGAAGCTCAGACACTTCTATATTGGCTAGAAAATGAGGCTAGATTTAGCAAGATAGGTGTTTGTGGTCTGAGCATGGGCAAAGAGGATTTCATGGTCTTAATTGATAGTTTAATTTCTACTGTGAATTGGATGGAATACAATCAATATGAACTAAAGCTAATTGAAATATGATTTTGATGCTAATGATTATGACAATTCGTAGCTATTAAGCATGTGATTTACTTCAATTATTACAATTGAATAGTATAGTTTTGATTATGTTGCTTCGCTATATATACTATGGATATATTAATGTTTGTAATAAGTGTACATTTGTAATCACCAATAGGAGAATGTAAGAATCATCAAGAACCTAATTTTAACTTGCTTCACAATGTGTTTTAACCATGTATTCTGATGAGACAAATGTCATAGCCTAATGTGGACTAAAACTCCCCTAAGCGTGAACAACATTTTTTTTTACTAAAAGAAGGGTAAAAATTTATTCAAACCAAAACAAAAGAAGTACAAAAAAAGGGAATTACACAACCCTATCAATCTTCACTAAGTGGTCCAACTTTTGAAACAAATCCAGGGGTAATTGACCCCTATCCACAATGTTCCAATTTTGCATTTGATCAGAGGCCCATTTGGCCAAACAATCCGCTAATCCATTCAATTATCTAGGAATGTGACATAAAGTAATAGATTCCAAAGAAGAACACAAATTAAGAATCTATTTAATAATCAAAGCTAAATGCCAACTGACATCTTCTAATTATTGCCTATTCAATAAAGTCACCACCACTCAAGAATCAAATTCACAAATGATCCTTCTCCACCCAAGATCACGTCCACGCTCCACTGCATATAAAATGGCAAGAGCCTCCATCAAATTGTTAGTATGCAGACCTTAGTAAACAAAAAAGATAAACTAAACAATCTCAGAACTATCCTGCCCAACTCCACCAATACTAGCATGAAAAAGATTTCCCCGAGAAGAACCATCAGTGTTGATTTTCAGCACTCCTTGTGGAGGAGGACACCAACACCCCTCCCTATTTATCTTCCAAAGAGGATGTCTACATCTATTTCTCATGACCTGACCAGCACCCTTCGAAGCACCACTCTGAAGAGGAAGATTGAGACAATTGCAACAAACAACATCTCCCAGATCCACACCCTCAACCATGTCACATTTTGCCGAAATAGTTTCTCCCAAAGAATGAAGAATTTTCCACCACAAGTGTTGGACAACCAACTTCACATCTTGAAAAAGCCTTTGATTCCTCTCCAACCAAATATTCCAAATAATAAAGGTTGGTCCAAGAGTCCAAGTAACTTGAAGAAAATAAGTCTTAACTGGGGCCTTGCCCCAACGAGAAAAGAATTCTTTCAAAGAGGATACATGCCAACAAGCTTGGTTCCAAACACCCCACCATAAGTTCCATATTTCCCTAGAGAAGGAACATTGGAAGAAGAGATGAGAAACACTCTCCTCACTATTACAACAAAAAACACACATCAAGGGACCCTAAAACCCACGCTTGCACAAATTATCCCAAGTAAGACACTGATTTTGAACCACCAACCACATGAAAAAGTTGCACTTGGACCAAGAAAATTTGTTCCACACTTGTTTCCACCAAGGAACCTCTATGTCCCCAAACATCTGCCTAACAAGCTCCTCATATCCTGCTAAAACAAAGAACTTACCAGACAAATCACTGCTACCCAAGCCAAAACATCATGCCCCACCAAGGTATTGCATTCACGCGAGGCAAGAATCTAAGCCAACTCTTGCCTATCCTCCTCTAACCCTCCTAGTGGCCATTCAAAAGATTGCTTCCATCTAAAACTAGCAGCCATCCCAAAATTCTGAGAAACCTTAAAATGCTCAACTGTATTCCAACCCGCAGCAGTAAAATGATCATTAAGGGGTTGAAGGTGAGGATAATCAGAGAGGATACCAAGATGACCATCCCAAGAATCCCACCAAAAAAGAGCCTGAGAACCTATATGACAGATCCAAAAAAGCCCATTCTTAACCAACTAATCCCCCGTTTCCAAAGTATGCTAGATCATAGATCCCCTTCCCTCCAAAGGAAAGTGAGGAACATCAAAAGTATTAACATCTTTAAGATACTTATGGTTTAGAATACGAGCCCAAAGCTGATGTTAACTAGTACACCAACGCCAATATAACTTTGCAGCGAGAACTTGGCCATTCAAAATAGAAGATCATAAACTGAGGCCCCCCTCTTTCTTTGGTTTGCACACAGTTTCCTACTTAACAAGACTCGACTTATCCATCTGCAAGTTACCACTCCAAAGAAATTGTCATGAGTGGGCATCAAATTCCTAAGAAAATACATAGGAGCAGCCTGGACAAAACACCTGTAAATAGGGAGAGCCTAGATAACAGACTTTAGAAGAGTCACTTGAGCAGTAGTAAATAACCAATGATGAGTCCAATGAGTGACCTTACTACTTAATTTATCAGGTAAATTCTGCTAGGAATAACTGGGTTGCCTACCAAGTGTGAACTACATTATTTTTGATGACATGGTTGTCATTGATGTCAAAGGGTTAGGATGTTCATCAGTTGGAGTTGAGTTGCCATGTTGTTTGTCTTTAGCATTAGGAGATTTGTCATGGATGTCAAAAGTATGAAGTATTTGTCCTTTGTTGTCATAAGTATGCATCAAGGTGATTCTTGTTGTTTCATGGTGTCAAGGTGTTTGGGAGTTGCAAAGGAGGTGTTTGTTGAATTTGTCATTTGTATAGCGTTGATGGTATCTTTCAGTAATCTCATGATCAAAGTTGAAGATTGGTGTTATTGATGTCAAGTATACATATATACATATCTCTTTGGTACCATAGGTACAGTGGCAGGAAGATGTCAAAGTTTATAGCATGATGTCAAAAGATTTTCACAAGCTTGATATGTTCAATGTGGTGCCTTCATGAGTTCAATGTGGTGTTTAGGATGTTGTCATGATATGGTTTATCTTGCTTAAGAAGTTTGAACAGAATTACAAGTCACTTTTGTCCCTAGTTTATTGTTTGATGTATACCTAAAGTTTTAAGAAAGTTTTTTTTAAGATCTAGGGTTTAGTAATCCTAAAACCCTAATTGAGAATTATGCCCTAAAACCTAATATAAAGTTCTTAACTTACCTATCATTCAAAAGTTCACTTTTTGTGAAGTAACTTGCAATAGTAAGTCGGTCACTTAAATGTTACTTGCTGGAGGGTCTTAGGTACATGGTTTACACTGGCCCCATGGCCTAGGGCAACCGGTGCTACCCGGTTAGATCTTATGTGTTGGGTGCTAAAAGTAAATCAATGGTCGTCATTTAATCTCATTTGCCCATGAAGCTCATGATCAATGGTTCTAGTTTGAACTCTTTTTGAACCCTAACAGTTCATTGGCTAGGTTAAACAATGATAGGTGGAAACTAGTATTGTGTGTAAGATAGACAGTGTAAGGTTTTTAACTTAATCGTCAGCAACCTTATGGGATAGAAAAATTAGTAAGTCACTTTGTATGATGAATTTTTATATGGGAATTGATGATTTGTATAGTATAGATAGAGACCTACATGTATATATGCAACATATGAAGATTCTGTGAGTATTCTATGTTGCAAAAAATAGTATCTACAAGATCATTTGAACAATGATTGTGTTCTAAATGTTAGTTATCCTGAAGAGTAACTACAATATGCAGTAATAGGATATGTTATTTTTGATAAAAAGAGATTTTTCTTTGGATTATAGCGGATACAGAGACAAAACTTATGATAGGGGCAGATGTTCCTTGTTGTGGAAACAAGAGAATGCAAGAGTTTTGAAAGAAGGGTCAAAGGCAGATATCAGTGCAATGGTAGGTTGGAGACAAGGTTTGTAATGGAATGATTTCTTATAGAATAATTCATGAGAGAGATGATAGGTCAAGTGCAGAGGTATGGCATATGTGTATTATGCATACATATTTGGGAATGAGTATGCAATAGATGTATTCTTCTTCATTAGTGTGATTGCCATCATTTTGTAAGACAAAAGATCATGAGAATGTTAGGTGATTGATATATTGGACTATATCTGAATATTGTATGAATATACCTTGTTTGAATAGCATTGTACTATCAAGGGTGGTTGAATGCAAAACAAACAGAATGTCATGTTGATCAGAACCTAATGAATGAGACTTGCAAATAGATAGAAATGGATAGAGTTCAGAAATCTTTGAATAAGAGATCATTGGACTGTGTAGTTTGATCAGGGGATAGAGGATATTTGATTTTGAGTCTTTGCAGGGAGATAAAGCTGGTTAATGCTGAAAATGTATTGTCTGGAAATAGAGTAACCCTTTGATCTAGTTTAATCTTTTGGAGTTACTAATAGTGTTTATGTTTTTGCTAGTGAGGCCTATGTTGCCAGTGAAGCATTTTGTAGTTAGTGAGACATAAAAGCCAGTGAGGTAATTTTGAGTAGGTTTTCATCCCTATGAGGGTTTTCCACTCATGAAATCTATTGTGTCATGGCCTCAATTGTTGAGTGATTCTTTTGTCTTTCATGCTTGATCATTCAGTCCTATTTGTTGTTCATTATTTGATTCATTACTTTGATAAAGCATATTGTTAGCATAATTACTTTCTCCGTTTAAGTTTGAAAAGAAGAAAAATTTGTTTTTTCTACAACACTAATTCACCCCCCTCTCAGTGTTGTCTGTACTCCAACAATTTTAAGTGTTTTAATTTTATTTTTGGAGCCCTAGTTCATGTAATAGCATAATTACTTTCTCCTTGATGCTTGATATTTCTTGATGCTTGATTCATTACTTTCAATGACAAAGGAGTTGCAGTGATACTTGTGTTGGTGTGCTTATTCATGACATTAGAGAAGTTCAAAGGGTTTAATGTTGACACTATGCAAGAGCAAGGTTTGCATTGAGTTGTTGTCTTGATGGTATATTCATGGTTGGTCTTCATAAAGTCATCTCATGGAGTGTAAAATGTTACATGGTTTGAAGGTCTTGTGACAGTGACAAAAGTTTTATTTGTGGTGCCTTAAGAAGTTGATGCCTATGCAGAGGATGTCTTTGATGTAGCCTTGTTGTCTATTTTCAAAGTGACTTGATTCAACTTGTTGCAAGTGCTAAGGCAGATATGCATGATGCATGAAGTATGTTCAAGGAATGCAGTGACAGTGTTTCCTTCATGATAGGACTGACAGTGTTTTTGTGGTGCTTTTTGTTTTTGATAGTGCTCTTTCTGGTGACTGTAACTTATACTGAGATAAGGTGTTTTAGAACAGGGTATGGCACCCATTCTAGAAGTTTATTGATGTTGTAATTGCAAGTGTCATGGTGGACATGAATGCAGTGTGTAGTTGTGTCACCATCAATCTATCACAGTCTAGATTAGAAATGTCAATACTTTATCAATATTTAGGAGTTCATGGAATCATTGAAGTCAAAAGTGTTGAGAGATATAATGGATCAAGCAATGGTTTATTATCATCCTCAATGGAATCAAGACAATGAGAGTAAGTTGTCTCTTTTTCAGATTTCACAATTGCTAGTGGATTTGCTATGTTGTCTCATACTGCATCAAACTGTGTTTGAATCAAATTGTTGCAAGTGCTAAGTTATGAATAGAGGTGTATTGATAGTGCATTGATGTTATCTTATCTAGTAAACAATGTTTGTGACAGAGGTGTCATGGAGAAGTTTGTTGATATCCATCGTAGCATTCAATGGCTTCTATCAAAAAGTAAAAGGCAAAGTTTTCTTGTAGGTTCAAGTGTCCTGGTAAACATGTATGTGAAGTAGAAGGGACATGTTATGAACAATTGTTTGAATCGTTGCTACAGAGTAAGACATATCAAAGATCAGAGGTTGGACTTGCAAGGACAATCTATCTTTTGTTAGGAGAGAGATGTGTGCAGGTTGACATCAGACAAGAGCAATGCAAGACTACAACTGTCTAATCTTGAGGATAGCATAGCATGTGCAAGGATTGGATTTATGACAAATAGGGGGAGCTCATCCTTTGTCATCTGATGTCAAAAGAGGGAGAGATAGCAAATGGAGTGGTTTGGTTTTGCCATCAATGACAAAGGGGGAGATTGATGACATGGTTGTCATTGATGTCAAAAGATTAGGATGTTCATCAGTTGGAGTTGAGTTGCCATGTTGTTTGTCTTCACCATTAAGAGTTTTGTCATGGATGTCAAAAGTATGGAGGAAGTATTTGTCCTTTGTTGTCATAAGTATGTGTCAAGGTGATTCTGGTTGTTTGATGGTGTCAAGGTGTTTGGGAATTGCAAAGGAGGTGTTTATTGAATTTGTCATTGGTATAGTGTTGATGGTCTCTTTCAGTAATCTCATGATCAGAGTTGAAGATTGGTGTTATTGATGTCAAGTATACATATATACATATCTCTTTGGTACCATAGGTACAGTGGGACGAAGATGTCAAAGTTTATAGCATGATGTCAAAAGATTTTCACAAGCTTGATATGTTCAATATGGTGCCTTCATGAGTTCAATGTGGTGTTTAGGATGTTGTCATGATATGGTTTATCTTGCTTAAGAAGTTTGAAGAGGATTGCAAGTCATTTTTGTCCTCAGTTTATTGTTTGATGTATACCTAAAGTTCTAAGAAAGTTTTTTTTTAAGATCTAGGGTTTAGTAATCCTAAAACCCTAATTGAGAATTATGCCCTAAAACCTAATACAAAGTTTTTAACTTACCCGTCATTCAAAAGTTCACTTTTTGTGAAGTGACTTGCAATAGTAAGTCAGTCACTTAAATGTTACCTACTGGAGGGTCTTAAGTACATGGTTTACACCAGCCCCATGGCCTAGGGTAACCTGTGCTACCCGATTAGATATTATGTGTTGGGCACTAAAAGTAAATCAATGGTCGCCATTTAATCTCATTTGCCTGCGAAGCTCATGATTAACAGTTCTAGTTTGAACTCTTTTTGAACCCTAACGGTTCATTGGCTAGGTTAAACAATGACATGTGGAAACAAATATTGTGTGTAAGACAGATAGTGTAAGGTTTGTAACTGAATCATCAGCAACCTTATGGGCCAGAAAAATTAAGAAGTCACTTTGTATGATGAATTTTTATATGGGGATTGATGATTTGTATAGTATAGATAGAGACCTACATGTATATATGGGACATATGAAGATTGTGTAGGTATTCTGTGCTACAGAGAATAGTATCTACAAGATCATTTGAACAATGATTGTGTTCTAAATGTTAGTTATCCTGAAGAGTAACTTCAATATGCAGTAACATGATATGTTCCTTTTGATAAAAAGAGATTTTTCTTTGGAATATAGGGGATACAGAGACATAACTTATGATAGGGGCAGATGTTCCTTGTTGTGGAGACAAGAGAATGCAAGAGTTTTGAAAGAAGGGTTAAAGGCAGATATCAGTGCAATGGCAGGATGGAGACAAGGTTTGTAATGGAACGATTTCTTGTAGAATATTTCATGAATGAGAGAGATGATAGGTCAAGTGCAGAGGTATGACATATGTATATTATGCATGTATTTGGGAATGAGTATGCAGTAGATGTATTCTTCTTCATTAGTGTGATTGCCATCATTTTGTAAGCCAGAAGATCATGAGAATGTTAGGTGATTGATATATTGGATTATATCTGAATATTGTATGAAATATACCTTGTTTGAATAACATTGTACTATCAAGGGTGGTTGAATACAAGACAAACAAAATGTCATGCTGATCAAAACCTAATGAATGAGACTTGCAAACAGATAGAGTTTAGAAATATTTGAATAAGAGATCATTAGACTATGTAGTTTGATCAGGGGACAAAGGATATTTGATTTTGAGTCTTTGCAAGGAGATAAAGTTGGTTAATACTAAAAATGTATTGTCTGGAAACAGAGTGACCCTCTGATCTAGTTTATTCTTTTGGAGTTATTGATAGTGTTTATGTTTTTGCCAGTTAGGCTTATGTTACTAGTGAGGCATTTTGTAGTCATTGAGACATAAAAGCCAGTGAGGCTCTATAATTGGTGATATTTATGATTAAGCCAATGAGGCAATTTTGAGTAGTTTTTCATCCCTATGAGGGTTTTCCACTCGTGAAATCTATTGTGTCATGGCCTCAATTGTTGAGTGATTATTTTGTCTTTCATGCTTGATCATTCATTCCTATTTGTTGTTCTTGATTCATTACTTTGATAAAGCATATTGTTAGCATAATTACTTTCTCCTTTTAAGTTTGATAAGAAGAAAAATTTGTTTTTTCCACTACACTAATTCAACCACCGCCCCCCTTTGTACTCCAACAATTTTAAGTGTTTTAATTTTATTTGTGGAGCCCTAGTTCATGTAATAGTGCTTAAGTGTATTTTATGTCTCATAATGTGTGAGTAAGAGTGCAAATCCATATAGAAATTTTAAGGGTGAAAACATATATAGAAATTTTAATGTCATTTTTCATTAGTATAAAAAGGTGGAATTAGTATTGAAATGTTTTTTTTGGACCCCTACCTAAGTATGTATGGGTAGGGTACTTAAAGAATTGTGTAGGATGTGTTTTAGGGCGTGGATAGGTACTTTAAGGGATCTTGAAAAGAGCTCTCATTTATGAAGGCATGGGTGTTTGGTTCAAAACACCAAGTCAATTTATGATTTTCAAATGTGTAGATTAGGAAGTGAATACCATGCCTTTGCAAGGAGACCCATGTTAATTCACATGAGTAACTAGTCTTGTCCATTTGAAACCCATGCAAACTCACATAAGTGGTCATATCCATTTAAGACCCATGTGAATTTATATGAGAAGTCATGTCCATTTTGTGTGATGTGAGGAAGGTAAGTGTAGGGGTTAGAGAGGTGCCATGTGTCTTCCTCGCTTTGATTAGAGAAAAGTGACATGACACTCCTATAAATGCTCTCATTTTGAGTTTTTTAAGTTTTTCTTCATACATGATGGGAGAGGATTCTTGGGAGAACAATATGGTCTTAGAAGAATGGAAGTAAGCTTGGAGGAGGAAAACAATTTCATTTCTAGGAAGCCTCTATGGACAGATAGGTCCTCTCTCTTGTTATTTTCTATTTTTGTTTTATGCTTAGATTTGAAATAGAAAATGAGTTTTAAAATTGAGATTATTTTTTTTGTTGAACTATGCTTATGTGAGTTGAATACGTGTTATTCTTGTTCATCATATTGTTGTGCTTCTATTTATTTGATTTTAATTGGGTCCTAGTTAATTCTCCTAGATGGAGGAATGGCAAGAGCCTTCTATGACTTGATGACATCATATTGACCTCTTTCTTGTCAACATACCAGCCCATCTTGATAGCCTCCATCCGTAACACAGCAAACTTTGACAGCATCTGAACCAGCCGGGGTTGATGCCCTAGGGACGTTTGCAGTGGTCTCAGTTGCAGCAGTGGGTACGACGATCTTACTACCAAGGAATACACCAGTACTATTGATGAAGCACTTTTACCTACAACTGCTAATCCTGCAAACCCTAAAGGCACTACTGCTGGTACAAGAGTTGCTGCCTTTTTATCCATGTGAGTCCTTTGCAGGTAGAACATTTAATGTAAATGCTATACTTGTATCAACTGTCCTTGCCGTCTCATCTTTTATTATTGATTTTTTATTTGTATATGTATATGGAAAATGCATGTAAGTAAATAAAAGGTGTTCCTACAGTCTTAGGAGGGGTGGAGGAGAAGAGTTCAAAGATTCTGGAATTTATGAATAAATTTATAAGATTCTAATATAAAAAATAGCAAATAAGATCCTAATCTAAAAACAAAAAACAAAAAAAAATTAAATTAAATCAAAATAGAAAAATGCATGGCAGATGGAGTGGAGACGCACCATGTTTCAGTTTCTTTAAGAGGAGGTGGCTGAACATGAAAATTTATAAATACATACTCTCGAATAAGAACACATATCAAACCACTCAGGTGATCATATCAAATTGTAAGAGTTGAGGTTCGCTGAAGGGGAGTGCGAACAACAAAAAAACAAAAGAATTGCCTATTTTTTCATCAGTTCTTTGTCATTGTTTGTTGGCTAGTATGTTTTCTATGTATATGTTTTAAATATGGTAGTTCTGTTTTATTTCCCAATTCATTTTCTGCATATCTTGCAATTCATGGCATTCGATGAGACCACCTTTCTCTTAGGCATTTTGTGGAACAGTTCATATACTACTGTTTTTTTTTTAAGTCTTTCAAAGGTTTTATACCTGCTAATTTCATTTGCTCGAAAGTTTCTAAAGTTAACGAATCCATTTTCTGAAGATCCTGCAATCATCATATTATTTGATATGTCCTCTCAACAGATCATGTGCCTTATCTACATGTCTTCACAGCAAATCGCGCGCCTTGATTTTTTCCCTTTTTGTTGAATGCATGTCGATTTATATTTAGAAGCAAAATGATGTCTATGTATTCTCACTGGCATATGGCTGCCATTTCCCCATATAAGAATTTATGGACCATCATAAATTGTTTTTTGATGAACTCAAGCCAGAAATTTCAATTTTTTTTAATCTTGGTTAGAAAGTTGATACCGCAAAATATGCAAATCAATAGAAAGTAGGTAGAAAATGTTAGAAACAATGAACGACAATGTACCTTGCATGGATTCATGAATATGTGAGTTTCCTTGGCGATACCAATGCATTAAGGGAACGCAGCAATAACCCCTATGTTTTTAATCACTTGACCCCAATTAAATTTTTAAAAAGAATCAATACATGTAAAATACCAATCTAATAAATTAACATAAATGTACCAATACATGTTCACAACATTTGTATATGTTCACAAATCATGCACTAATACATGTTTACAACTCTAATAAATTAACAAATGAAGTTAAGACAAGTGCACAAATGTGATGGTGAGCGGTTACTAGCACATCGTTATTTTGAAATGACACTTTTTCAACCCATGTGTACATGATGCATCCTAGGGAAATGTATAAGTGCACAAAAGCTGAAAGAATAGCTTTAAGCTCTTTGGTCACATATGGAGAAACCCAAAAAAATCGTCAAAATCTGATATGTCTAATTATGAACTTGACGTGCGCGAAGTTAGGGTGGGCGGCTACTGGCCCATCTCCCCTAGTGTCGAGGCATGAATGGATGCACAGAGTATACCTATGGTACGAATGAATAATCTGCCTTAGTGAGTAGCAATTTCATGCTAGGCACTTTACATGCAGTGCATTGCAATTTATATTGTGTAATTGTTGAGCTCATGCACTTTGTATCTTAAGCTTTGTCCCTTTTCCTATATTTGTGCACTTCAATCAACAATGCGCCAAATGAAAAAATATTGTTACCCTTTACTTTGCCTTGCCTTATGTGACGTCCCCTTTTCCAAATTTGGCATGCTTCCAAACATGCCTTATCACACATGCTTATCACAGTGAGCACCATTATCGAGGGAGATCACGCTTAGACATTGACTTCTTATGCTATTTCAGGGTTCACTCCGAGTGCCACACAAAAACCCATCAAGGCAAGGAAAGATTGGGAGATACTCAAGAAATGGTACAAAACCATCCTTGTAGAGTAATTAGATCTAAACCAAATATTAAGAAAGTATCTAATTTATATTATTTCTATTCCTTAAACTAGAAATTTTGATTTAATAAAGTATTTTAATTTAATAAAGTATTTGATTTAAATTATTTATATTGCTCAATCTGGATATTTTAACGATGTTTTTTATATTATGTGTTCAAGAATAAATAGAAGGAGAACGAATGCCTAGCCCAATACTAACCCTAAGATCACGGGTTGAAAATAAGAGATTACCATGTTGAAAAAAACTTGTAAATTTTCTTTAGTTGGGTTATGAAGTCTGTGTTTTTACTTGGAAATAGTAGTTGTTGCAATGCATAAAAATATTTGAAACTTTTTTTATTGATCTTATTAAAGTTTCTCTTGAATAGTTTTATTTTTAACGTTTAATAATAAAATTATTGTTAGTTTTTTAAAGCATTTTAACCAATTATCTTTAGTTTTTAAAGCATTCAAGTTGAGATAGTTAAAAGATTTTTGACATAAAAATTTCTTAGTTCAGTTCTTATCTTAACTTTATATGGAGAAGGAAAACAAGGAGAAATAGAATATTTCCATCTTTACTACATTTTGCATTGAAAATAGACTAAAATGATTGAGAATTCAATTTTTTAAAATAAAAAGTGTAAATTTAATTTAATTTTAGTTTCAAACTAATTTTAATTTAGTTTATTTTGAACATAATTTAATTTCAACTTAAAATTAATTTTTAATTTAGATTTTATAAAATTTTAAATTTAAGTTTTCCTATTTTTTTATAAAATTTAAATTAATTTTTTTAGATTTTTGTAATGGCTTTTAATTTTATTTTTAGTTTAAAATTAAATTTAGTTTCTAATTTGGCTCTATGATTTTTGCAAGTTCTTATTCATGGAAAAACGGACAGAGAAGAAGCTCATCACAGAGAAAAAAGTCATGATTGAAAAATCTACAGAAAAAAAAGAAGGTTCATAAGGTTGAAAACAAGGTCCCTAAAAAAGTTGAAAACAAGAAAGGTACAAAAAAAATAACAAGACGATATTTAAGATCTACTTGTTTAAAATTCTCAAGCAAGTGCACCTTGATATCAACATTTCTAGCAAGGCTATGGGAATTATGGACAATTTTATCAATGACATGTTTAAGAAAATTGCCAATGAGGCAGCCAACTATGCTCACCACAACCAAAAAAACATCATCAATATACAAGAGATTTAGACAACTGTCAGGGTTTTTCTTCCTCAAGACCTTGGAAAGCGTCTAGTCTCTCATTGTTCTAAGATTGTTAGGTCAAGTTCATGAATGCTTGATCGTCTTCTCTCCATTTTTTCATTTGGAGTTCTAATCTCTCTTTGTACTGAAATTTTTTATTACTCTACTTATACTCTTAGGAATCATATTAGTATCTTTGAACTGTGATTGTATATTTTTAGCATAATTAATATAGTTTCTTGAGCCTTTGAATAAAAATACCATAGATTAATATAGTTTCTCTTTATATTGTATATTTTGATTAAAATACTACACCGTATATTAATATTTTGATTTAAATATACAATATTAAAATACTATATTGTGATTGTATATTGTAGATTGCATATATTGGTTAAAATATTATATTGTTCTTTGAGTTTTGAATAAAAACCTAAAAATAGGCAACTCAATTTCACCATATTATTAATATAAATAGGCAAAATTGAATCATGCTAAATATAGTTTCATCGTTGGTATATTGACATTTACAAGACAATTGACAATTTGGATGTCTTCTACCAAAAAAGGTCCATTATTTTAATTAGTGAGATTGCTTTTACTTTATTCACTAATTACAATTTCAATCTATTTATTAAATAAAATGTGAATTAGTTTGTGATTGAATTAGAATATAAGATGTTTCTTTATCCATAGCACTATTCAACAAGAAATATGTATTAATATAAATTTTTTAATTAGGGTTAATGATATAATTAGAGTTAGGGTTACAATTAGGGAAAAATATTGTAATAGAGAAATCATTAGGGTTAGAGTTAGAATTACGATTGAGATTAGCCTGGGCCTCAATGTGTTTATCTCTCAGCATTATTTTGAAACTTAACTTGAAAGTGTGTAATCTTTCTAATCATGTCAACTTTAAATACCAATGGCATGGAATTTTCACAAATTAATGTCAATGTTATAACTTTAGACTTTTAAATATTTGTTTTCAACTATTATGTAGGTATGGCTCCACCTAGGTTGAATCTTGAATCTAAGGAGGAACAAAGACAATACCAAAGGGAATATCAAAGACAATATCAGAGGAAATATTGAAGATGACAATGCCAACTAATGATAGATGCAGAAAAAGAAGAACAGAGGATACGATCAAATGAGGTTGAGAGAGAAAGATATCATAGACATAGAGCTAAAATAATAGATAAACAATTAGAATTAAAAAACTGGCAACAACCAAATATGATGAGAATAAGTCATACACAAACATCTCAACAACTTAGTGTCCCTAAAAGAGAAGAAAGAAGAAATTAATCAGTCAAATGCTAATACTGATTTTAATGTTGAAGATGAAAATTCAAGATCAATAGATTATGTACTTGAAACACTAGAAAATGCACCACGATATGAGTATACAGAGTAGAGCATAGAGAGAAGATCAGGGCATACAAAGTAGAGCATATAGAGCAAAGCAATGCATAATAACACAATAGAGCATACAAAATAAAACAGAACAAAGTAAAGGATACAAAATAGAGTAGAACATATAGAGCAAAGTAGAACAAAATAGAATATGGAATGCACTATTTTAGAATTCTATTAGGTGTATTACACATTTGAAAAGAAGAGTCAAGTATCTTATATATTTGTAATCCTATTTGTAAAGATGAATATACAGTTGGTGTTCTTTTTTGCTAATCATATTTGTATTACTAATAATAAAACATTAAATTATGCTTCACTAAACTAAATAATTAAAAAGTAAAATAAAATAACTCTTAACTCTAAAATTACAAGATTTATTTACATTAATGCCACAACATAATTATTGTGATAATTAAATTTAGGAATCCAAGCACTACAATATTCTATATTGAATGAAGAATTGGAAAATTATAAATAAGAAAAATGTTATTTTCCACAACCAATAAATGTAAAAGTGATAAAGAATATACTCTTTTCCATTTATGTTTTGTTTTTTAATCACTAAAATTTAAGTTATGAAATGATTATTTTATTTACTAGCTTATTTGTATTTAAAATATATATCTCAAACATAACACCAAATATATATTTGTCTTTAATTAGGGTTAGGGTTATGTCTAGAATTAGATTTAGGGCTACAATTTGAATTAGGGTTACAATTAGGCAAATATATAACCAAAAAAAATTAGGGTTAGAAAAAATTATAAAATTGTATCTAGAGACAATTTATAATTATAATGACTTACAAGTTACAATTAAGGTTAGAGTTAGAATTAGGGTTAGGGTTAAGGGTAAAAATAAGGTTAGTGATAGAATGAGGGTTAGGGTTACAACTCAAATTAGGGTTAGAGTTACGACTATAATTAGAGTTACAACTAGGGCTAGAATATATATAACCAAAAACATAATGTGGTTAGAACTAGGGTTACAGTTAGAATTAGGGTTACGGTTAGGGATAGAATTATGATTATTAACAGAATTAGGGTTAGGGATAGAATTAGAGTTAGGGTTATGATTATAATTGCAGTTACAATTAGGGCAAATATTTATAACCAAAATATTGTAAGGGTTAGAGTTAGAATTACGGTTAGAATTAGGGTTAGGGTTTATAATTAGGATAACAATTAGGTTTAGGGTTAAGGATAGAATTAAGGTTAGAATTAGGGTTAGAGATAGAATTAGGGTTAGGGTTAGAATTAGAGTTATGGCTAGTATTATTATTAGAATTAAGGTTAGGGTTAGGGTTATAGTTACAATTTAGATCCAAATTAGGGTTTGTGTTAGGGTTAGGATTAGTAATAAAATTAGCATTACTATAAGAATTAGGTCTAGAGATAAAATTAAGGTTAGAATTATAATTGGATTTAGGGTTAGGGTTACAATTATAATTAGGTTTAGAATTGTGGTTAGGGTTAGGATTAGGAATAGAATTAGGGTTAGGGTTAGAGTGAGAATTAGAGTTATGGTTGGGGTTAGAATTAGGGTTAGTATTGGTCTAAGTATTAAGGTTAGGGTTAGGGTTGGGTTAGAATTATGTTTCAATTTGAATCGGGGTTAGAATTATAGTTGGAATTATGGTTAGAGTTAGTGATACAATTACA
This sequence comes from Cunninghamia lanceolata, assembly GCA_027924645.1. NCBI lineage: Eukaryota > Viridiplantae > Streptophyta > Pinopsida > Cupressales > Cupressaceae > Cunninghamia > Cunninghamia lanceolata. Next base: position 1,580,608 of record BSBN01000828.1, read on the forward strand.
GTTATTGTTATAGTTAGATATAGCCTGATAGTGTTAGAATTATGGTTAAAATAGGGTTAAGGATAAAAATAGGGTTAGGGTTAGGGCTAGAATTATTATTAAAATTAGGGTTATGTTTAGAACTAGAGTTAGGGTTACAATTACAGTAGGGGGAAGGGTTCAAGTTAGAATTAGGGTTATATAAATAGTACTATAGTTACATCTAGAATTAGGGTTACAACTATTGTTAGAATCAAGGTTGGGGTTAGGGTTAGAATTAGGGGTAGGGATAGAATTAGGGTTAGAATTATGGTTATAATTAGGGTTAGGGTTAGAATTAGAGGTAGAGATAGAATTAGGCTTATTGTTAGGGTTAGAATTATTGTTAGAATTAGGGTTATGGTTAGAATTAGTGATAAAATTAGGGTTAGAGTTAGGGATAAAATTTGGGTTTTGTTTAGAATTAAAGTTAGGGATATAGTTAGGGTTAGGGTTCATATTCAAGTTAGAATTAGGGTTAGGATTAGAGTTCAAATTAAAGTTAGAATTAGGGTTAGAAATATGGTTAGCATTAGGGTTAGGGTTAGGGATACGTTTATAGTTATTGTTATAGGTAGATATAGGGATAGTGTTAGAATTATGGTTACAATTAGAATTATGATTATTATTAAAAACTTCATCCAATAAAAAGAGAGAGCAAACATATTATTAAACTGGTTTTTAATGTTTTGTTTATTGGTTACAAGTAGGACACGTGTTTGTTACAAGGAGGGCTACATTTGGACATGGCATCCTAGAAAATACTTCACATGCCTTGTCTATGCTTCCACATTTTGCATACATGCATACCAGAATAGTTGCAACCATAACATCTATAAAAATCCCCACCTAGGGTAGTTTATCAAATGTTTTGTACTCTTAACTTTCCTCATCATGTTTTACCTGCCAACAAAAGCTTAGTTTCCTCTAAATAGTTTTGGTATTGATGATGCTTTAGTATTTAATGTGGAAACATATGGTGCAATGGGCAATGGAGTACAAGATAGCACTAAAGTCCTAAATCATCAATTATTCCTTGATTACTCTTAGCTTAAATTTGTTATCCTCAATAGTGTTCATTCTTTTATTTTTATTGTGGGATTTTTGAATGTAAGTTGTGTTCCAACTTTGAACTTTAATAACTAGTTAAATATCATTAGCCCTTGAAAAATGTTGTGAAGAAAATGTATGTGGGTTTTGTATGCATTTGCAAATGCATGGACTACAACTTGTAAAGCTCCATCTACAACTTTGGTGGTGCCGAGAAGTTAGACATTTTTAATAAACATTTTACTTTTATAGGGACCTTGTGCACCAGGGTTAACTTTTCTTATAAGTATTGATTAACAATATCTATTTGGTTAGGTTTTAGGTAGTGAGAGCAGGGATGATTTATTGAATAATGTTTTTTAATATGCATGGAGAACTTGTATATAGAAGTTATACACAATTTTTTATTATCTTGGATTTGTCTTCAATTTTGTAACTACATAAAACCTACTAAGTTATAAAATATTTATTATATAAGGTTCTATTTGTTTCAGTTTCAAATTAAACAAATTATGTCAACTATCAAATATTGCACCACAATTTTATATTTTTAGTTCCTCAAAAATTTTATCGATTTTATTTTCTCCCTTGAATAAAATGCTTAATATAGTAATTGGATAGCTCATCCATTTTTAGAATATGATAAATGTGATGCCCCGTCATGCAACCCTAAAGATAAGTTTAACTAAGCAATAAAAAGGGTGAAATATTTTTTTTTCTCAAGAAGTGGTAATAACAAAACATAACATGGTCTAATAGCAACAAGTAAAAACTAACATCTCTAGGGAAACATAACTGCATCAGATAACCATAATTTATAAAAACACAAGTAATAAACCTCGTGATACAAAAGAAGAAGATTATATTACCCATTTATAGATATGAACAGTTACGAAAGTTCAAAAATAAGATTACATGATTACAAGATTCATGGCCGATTACATCAGTTTATAATATACAACAAGATTATACAATTATGAAATTATAATAAAGCTCTGAGGATGTAAGTACAAGTCTAGAACTGATAACACTTATGTAGTGATCATGAACCAGGTCAACCAAGAAATCCAATGGATTAAGCTCTTCCACCCAACCATGTGGAACCCTGAGGTCCACCCACCGAGCTAGGAGATAACAATGAGGTTCCACTAAGTCAAAGGATACAAGCAAGCAGATACAGACTTGACATATACAACTCAGATCATCAAGACTACATAAATCATCAAGACAAGTCAATCATCAAGACAACTCAAATCATCAAGACAAGTCAATCATCAAGATAAGGCAATACTCTAGAGGCAACAACACAAGATAAAGAGGAAGTAACTAGAATACAACAGGGAGAATGTCATCGCATGGTCCTAGCATGGGTTACCCAAGCTATCTCTCACTAGAAACTGACCCCCATCTATGGTTACCCTAGTAGACTCTCTATAGGCATCGGCCCCATAGGGTGACACATGCGGAGCCAACACATCCTCTCATGGAGACAAGGAGGTCAACCTTGCCAACCAGGCCTTCTCATCCCATCCTTAGCCTATGAGAGCACTCAAGGCATGGGTGAGGCATCATACTTATCTTGTTATGGGAATTACTACCCAACCCACCTAAATAAATTATTAAGTTATCACTTGATTACAACTTCCATGGGGTCACCTAGGCAACCACTTTGGGCACTAGCCCCACCATAGAAGCCACTCTCCTACATGTAACTAGCAACCCCTGACCAACATCTAGAAATGAAATTAATATCATGCATGGACAAGGGACTGTCAGGCACCCATCTTTTGCAAACCAATACTTAGACAAATTTAATTCAAACCTCTCAACCACAAAACTTTCCCCTTTCCACTACATAATCTCAAATCAAAAACACATTTAAACAACATGACACAATGTTTAACTAGAACCCAAGTAGCCTAACCTCTGGATTCGATAAATTGAACACAATACCACTATACATAAGAACATCCATTTCCTGCTATGGAAATAAAGAATTAAATGACTTGACATTTATTAATTACGACAGTCTATTAGAACAATAAGACTCAAAATCAAAGGAAAAATACAATAAACCAATTACATCATTACTACTTGACGCTAATAACTAACAATGGAATTTCAAGCAAGACCATATTTAAAAATTAACTCAATATATCATCATTAAACAATTTTAAACCAGAAAGCACTAAAATAAACCACTAAGAAAGAAACATACTAATATGATCGATTAAGGTATGCAAGAACAGATACTATATCAGAAAGAATATAGATATAGAATGTTTTGATAATGATAAGAGACTTCGAAAAGGAAATGCTCTAGTAGACATGTATGCAAAAGTGAGAGCACAGACAAAGTGCATTAACTATTCAGCAAATTGCCTCAAAGAGATGTCAAATTATGGAATGCAATGATTAAAGGATATGCATAGAATGGATTTGTAGATTTAATAACAACAATCAAGATGGCATAGGAATGCTTGTCACTAATTGATACATATCTCTGAATTGACAAACTGGGTAATGCCAACTCTTTTGGATATAGTTTTCATAGGTAAGAGTTGAATCTTATATAAAAATTTTAGAAAGACCCAATTTGCAAATATAGAGTTATTGGTGATGCAACTAACTGTTTTAACAGAGATGAAATGGGTGAAAGGTAGACAGTCACAAAATATTCATATCTCCAAAATGATAAACTGGGCATGGACATTTTTGGATATGATTTAAGCAACTAGGTTGTGCGCCATATATCAAACATTAAGAGGAACGTAGTTCGTAAAACAAAAGTTATGGCTAATGTAATAGACTGTAAAAATAGAGACAAAATAGCTAAGAGGTAGACAGTCACAAAACATCCATATCTCCAAAACGACAAACTAAGTATAGACTATTTTTGGATAAGATTTAGGTAACTAGGTCATGCACCATACATAAAAAATTTAGAGGAACCTAGTTTGTAAAATAAAATTTATGGCTAATGCAGTAGACTGTAAAAACAGAGATGAAAATGGGTGAGAGATAGATAGTCACATCAATCGGTGATTCCCAGAAATGCAATGATACAGACATGCACAATTGGATTTGATAACAAGGATTCTAACCTCTCAAGCAAATTACCATCAACAAGAAAAATTATAAATTAAACATTTTCTTCAACAGAAAAATGAGACAGAAATTAGAACCAAAGGAACCTAATTTCGCTTGCTTAACTGGGCTGAAGATTCGATGCCAGGTTCAACTGCTACAGCCACAAACCAGTCTCCCTCTAAAAGTTCCATCTGTTGAAGATTATTATGAGAGAGAAATCTCCCCCCTAAATACAACCCAAAAAATCCCCTAAAATCTTCCAAAAGATTCCCCCCCATAAGAGACAATAACTCTTGCATGAACAATATCTTACAGTTTGCTATTTTAAACATTTTACAACCAGACCAAGATAAATATATTTTATGGTAACACATAAATTTTATTTATTTATTTATCTCTAGTTGCAATTACATTTATTACTATTACTATTATTATTATTATTATTTATTAACTTAACTTCTAGAGTAATATATTTTTCATAAACTAAATTTACATAAGGACATTTATATATTTGTTTATTTAACAAAAATGCTTCATATCTAATTATTTTATTTTAAGACAACAATAACCAAAATAATACCAACAAAATAACCTAACTGTCAAACCATACCTGACTACTATGCAAGATCGAAAAACAAGACCACCACAACAATGACTGACTATCATGACCAAACTGACAACATTGACAAAGTACACAACCGAATACTCATTCTCTTCAAGGATGATGGCTAGGCTAGGGGACCATATGTTATCTCCATTCAACAACTTCCATTGGTATGAAGGCACGCTCAGACCTGCCAATTCAGGTGGAGTCGATGCCTAGTACCTGCAACCTACAACAAACAAAAGTGTCGAATACATACATATAATCATCCAAGCAAGCACATAGTGATAGGGAATCGCAGCGTAGTAGGGTACTCATTATGAGTAATACTACACTGTCCCTTCACAAAACATATCACAAGTATCCACATTAAACAAATTCATTGGTAAATAAACAACTAGATAACACAGACAAATAATCGCATTAATCACGTAGTAAAACTAATCTACATAATCAATTAACCTATAATTGATCACAACATAAGCATAATGTACTAATCATAAAGTATCAATAGTGTCATCATAATAAACATCAATGAGTGTCATCAACTACATCATAACAGTAAGCCTACCATCAACATGTCTATCATACCCTAAGTATTCCGAGTATTCTACCTTCTTCTTCATGCTCCTTAGCCTGACCACCTTCTCATCCAAAGTGAGAATGGAGGGGCACTACAATAAATGTTTACTATTGTGATAGTAATTTCTCTTGGCTACCAAAACAAAGGGGTTTATATTTTTACCCTTGTTTTTTATATTTTTTATATTTTTCTTGAGAAAGCTAATCATTAGAGAAAATACTCTTGTGGAAGTATTTTGAGAAAAGATTCAATTTCTTATCTATATTTCAGTAATCCACAACCTTAATTACATATTAATATATAATTTTCTTAGTCTCAAGTTTATCATGGCACTGCACTCCTTTTAAGTTTAGACATTAATGAAGTCAGATTACTATATTTTGCAAGTGGAAGGAACTATAGTTGTACTCCCAAACCCAACAAATTGGAACAATCAATTAATATGGTATCCATTTCAACTTGGTTTCAATAGAAATGGTACTATTAATAGACAAAGAAAAGTATGGTGGCTTGAATGCTAGACAAACAATATTCATGTAAATAGAGAAAGTGCTCTAAAATGCATTGGTGGATATACAACAACATAATCTCAAATAACCTTGAAATATTTAAGTTTCAAAGTATCTTTTGTTGTAAATTGTCTTTGGAGTGCCTCAAAGTTTTCAAAAATTGTTGGGTTTCAGCAAAGTATTAGCTGATCATACTATTTCAGTGCAACATGCAAGTACATGCAAGCAACATGCAAAAACATGCAAGTCCATGAAAGCTATTCTAACCACATGCAAACACTATCCAATTCATGCATCTCTAACACTATAGTTAACTCCAAGATTATATCCTTGCAAGGTGTCTCAACATTATCCTTTTATGTACATAAAAAATCACAACTCCGAGTCTAAATAGAAGTCCCCATTAAAAGGGCATGCCCAAGTTTAACTCCCACTCACTAGGAGTTATCAAACTGTAAACTTAGACTTAGGAGAAGTCAACAAAGTCTTCATGGCTCCCAACTCAAAGTGGACACCCAAGTTTGATTTTATCCAATTAGGAATTGATTGCAAAAGTCAAAGTGATATGACTAATAAATAATTAATCTCTCAAAGTCCTAATGTGTTGGGGAACACATTCCAAGAACTTTGGAGACACATGAATTGGTTAGAATTGAAAGTTAATGGCAACTTATCCAAACATTCTCCCACTTGACATTACACATTGCAATAACTCTAAATGATATAATCAAAATTTACATCGAGTACAGTGATCAAGGCCTTCCTGCACCAAGAGAACTTATCTATAGTAATAGGCTTTGTAAGATAATCTATTGCATTAACCAAAGTGTCAACTTTTTCAATCAAAACCTTACCATTCTCAACCATTTCTCACACAAAGTGATACTAAACATCAACATGCTTCTAACTATTTTTGGCTAAACATATAGCACTCTGACTATCATAATTAAGTCTTATTGTCCTACAATCAAAACCAATACCTTTCCCAAGTCTCTTTAACCAAACTACCTCTTTGGAGGCATGTGTAGCAGCCATATACTCTGCTTCTATAGTAGACAAAGAAACCATGGGTTTCCTCTCATCCAACTTATCGTAGCTCCAAACAAAGTAAAAGCATAGCCACTTGTGGACCTTCGACTATCCAAGTCACCTGCCCAATCAGAATCAACAAAACCTTGTATGTCCAATGATTTATCAACACTATCAATACCATGATAAACCAAACAATAATTAGAAGTTCCTCACAAATATCTAAACACCCTTTTAACATGATTCCAATGTTGTTTACATGGGTTAGACATAAACTTGCTTAAAACTCCCATTGCTTGTGCAATATCTGGTCTAGTGCAAACCATTGCATACATTATACTACCAACAACACTAGCATAAGGAACATTAGACATCTCTTCAAAAGCATCATCAATGGTAGGACTCATGTCTAATTTCAGCTTAGTACCAACAGGAAAAGGAATGCTAATTGGTTTGCAATCATGCATATTAAATCTTTGCAAAATTGTATCAACATACTTACTATGACTTAACCATAGTAAATTTTGTGAACATGATCCATGTTGATCTCCATTCCAAGAATGTATTTTGCAGCCCCTAAGTCCATATCAAAAGATTTAGAAAGCTGAGTTTTAATCTCTCTAATCATTACCTTGATGTTTCCAATAAACAACATGTCGTCAACATACAAGACAATAATTAGAACTTGATCATCAATAATCTTAAGATAAACACAATGATCATATTCGCTTCTAACAAAATCAAATTTCAATGCAAAAGCATCAAACTTCTGATACCACATTCTAGGTGACTATTTCAAACCATACAAAGATATTTTCAATTTGCAAACCAAATCTTCCTTCCCTTTAACAACAAAACCATTAGGTTGCCTCATATAAATCTCATCTTCAAGATCCCCATGCAAGAAAGTAGTTTTAACATCCATTTTCTCTATCTCAAAATCAAAATTTGCAGCAATAGACAAAAGGAATCTAATAGAAGTTAATTTAGCAACTTGAGAGAAAATTTCATTAAAATCAACACCCTCTCTGGGAGTGGCCCTTGGCTATCAATCTAGCCTTGTACCTTTCTAGATTACTATATGCACCAATTTTATTTTTATAAACCCACTAACAACCAATGGGCTTTCTTCCTTTGGGCAAATACACAAGATCCCAAGTGTCACAAGTGTCCAAAGAATTCATTTCCTCATGCATAGCTTGCAACCAAGACTCATTCTCTTCTGAAGATAAAGCCTCTCTGAAAGATTTACGTTCATCATTAGTACTCACCAAAGCAAATATACAACAAAAATTAGGAGGGCTATATTTGTCAATTGGATTCCATTGCCTTGTGGATTTTCTTACAGTAGGAGTAAGAGGCTCTATTTGTTCTTTTGTATGCTCATCATGAACATCATTATCTGAACTCTCTAAACTCTCTTCTTCAAGTCTTCATTCTCAAACCCGTCTAGTTGTTCTTCAACATGTGAATCTTCTTGCTTTTCTATATGTGTTTCAAAATGCACCATTTTACCCTTCTCTTGTTCCTTTGGTTGTTCTTCACCTTCAAAACCTCTAAACTCTCTAAAAGTAACATCTCAAGTGATAAAATCATTTTCTTGATTAGAGGGTTCTAGACTTTGTAACCTTTTACATTCTCACCATAACCTACAAAGATGTATTTTTGAGATTTTGGATCCAATTTAGTTCTTTTCTCTTTAGGCACATGAACAAAAGCCTCAAAACCAAATATCCTTAAATGTGAAATAGACAATCTCCTTTTTAACCACATTTCATAAGGAGTTTTATCTTCATGAATAGAGCAAGGGGATCTATTAATTAAGTAACAATAAGTACTTATAGCCTCAACCTAAAAACATTGATCTAGCTTAGCACTACTTAACATGCTTCTAGCTCTTTTCATTAAGGTTTGGTTCATTATTTCTGCTACTCCATTATGTTGGGGAGCATAAGGTTTTGTAAATTGGGTCAGTGCAAGAAGTTGGGTCCACTTTTTGGCCAAAAAGTGGAAGTGTTTTCCCTGATTTTTAGAATTTGTCACATTTGACCTAAACATTTGAGGCACTTAAAGATTGAATCTTAAAAAAAGTTAGTAATATGAATTGTAGTACTTGGAGTCTAGTTTCTAAATATGTAATTTATTTTAATACTCGGATGATACATTGATTTTCAATAGGCAGTTCTAAAAACCATTGTTTAAAAGTCACTTTTTTTAACCATAAATAAAAGTATTTTTCTAAATCCTCCTGGGGAAAGATGTGTAGTACTGTGAAGATTGATGAGGATATTTTTTTATAATTGTTTACTAAATATTTTTTTATTAATTTTTTATTGGCCCTAATTGATGTTTTCAAAAACCTCTCATGTACGACCAACATAATTTGAGCAAAACTAATCATAAAATGATTTTTTTTTCATTGTGTAAATAATGATGTGTAAATTGATGACATAATTTTTTTGAAAAACTTTAAAAATCAAAAGTTATTAAAAAAATACAAACACCTGTCATTTCAAGTTTTTGGACTAATTTTCTCATAAATTAAATAATAAAGAGAAAAACAAGTCCAATAAAAAAAATTACATATTTGAAAACTAGACTCTGTCGTCTATAATAAGTTTTAATTTCATAAAAAAAATTAGAAAAGAATGTCGTCAGCCATATAGGTAAAACTCAGTCTTTTCTCTTGTTCTATACTTAGAAAAAAATTTACAGGTCCAAGGCAAGGGTTGGCTTACCACGCCTTTCCCGAGCCTAAACTTTTAGGAATGGGTACCCGTTATAAAATGGGTGCCCATTCCTTTTGTGTGGGAAAAATGCGTGCAGGATTTTATTTTCAAATTCAAATATCTATATAGAAATAGATACCCGTTCCTAAACGGGTACCCATTTGGGCTCAGGCACCCATTCCTAAATGGGTACCCGTTCTGAAGAGGGTACCCATTTAAGCTTGAGCACCCATTCCTAAACAGGTACCCATTTCTTTTAAAATGGGTACCCGTTTCTATCAGGATTTTTTTTTTCCCACAACTTCCCCTCTGTGTCGATCCAACTTCTTGCACTTACCCATTTTTTGTCTCACAATACCTGCATGCTTACAAAATTCATCAAATTCCTTAGAACAATATTCACCTCCATTATCTGATCTCAACACCTTTATTTTATATAATTTGTTTGCTTCTCAACTAAGGCCTTAAATTCTTTAAACTTAGTGAAAACTTTAGTTTTTGCATTCTTAAAATAAATCCAACTGTATCTTGATACATCATCAATGAATGTGACATAATATCAAGATTTTGCAAAAGAGTCAACATCTACTGGTCCAAAAACATCTGAATGTATGATCTCTAAAATACTCTTTGCATTATTTGTTCCACTAGGAAATGAAGATCTACTCTATTTTCCAAACACACAATGCTCACAGAAATCATTTTTGCCAATAGAATAATCTAAAATACGATCAACCAATTTTTTATTAATAATGGTCCTAAGACCTTTTTCATTGATGTGGCCCAATCTATGGTGCCACAACATACATGTATTTTTAGTGTCTATTACATTGGCTGAATTATTCAAAGTAGATGCATTTAATCTAAACAAGTTTCCCATCTGAGATCATTTAGCAACCACCCAATTCCCTCTTACCAACCTACAACCAGACTTATCAAATGTCACCATCATTCCGGAATCATTTAACTTTGATACAGAAAGTATGTTTCTTGCTATTCCTAGAATATGCAAAATATCATGAAGAGTTTTAACCCTTCCATCACTAAAATACAACTTTACCTATCCTTTGCCAATTATTTATTTTGTACTATTGTCATCAAGAAAAACTTCACCTCCATCATATGCTGAATATTTCAAGAACCACTCCTTATTGGGAGTCATATGGTAGGAGCAACATGAATCAATAAGCCAAGCATCATTACTTATTGTGTTAACTGAAATAATTAATGCATCATTGTCACCATCCTTCGAGGATTTTTCAGTGGAAGAATCAGAACTCTTTTTCTTGTTCTTACAATCTTTCTTCACATGTCCCCATTTGTCATAGTTCTAACATTTTACCTTGCTCTTACCAGGGGTTTTAGAATGACCTTTAGACTTACCCTTCTTCTTATCCCAAGTGGGTATCTTTTCCTTTGTCCTACCCCTTACATGTAAATCATCTTAGGATCCACCATTTTTGGACTTTCTTCTCATTTCTTCTAAAAGAAGAGTAGTAATGATATTGTCCATCTTTGGATCTACAGCACTACCACTGATAGCAACAATTAGATTTTCCCAAGATTCTAGTAAAGAACATAATAATAAGATACATTTTATCCTCATCCTCAAGATTAACATCTACAAATGCAAGTTGACTTATATTCAAATTGAATGCATTCAAATGGTTTGCAATAGAATCTCCATTTTTCATCTTTAATGAATACAACTATGTTTTGAGGTATAACTTATTTGTTAAACTTTTGGTTTCACAAATATCACCTATCCTCTTCCATAGATTGTATGTTGTATCTTCAGTAGAAACATTCAAGAGGATGACATCTACAAGGCAAAACCTTATGGTTCCTCCTACTTTTTTTAATCAAGTTTCAACTATTCTTCATCTTTGATAGTTGTAGAGGGATTCTTTTCATTTGAAACAACAACCCATTATTCTCTTTCTTCTAAGAGGTCTTCGATTTTCAATTTCCACATCTTGTAGCCTAATCCATTGAATTTCTCAATATCCATATGAGAGGTAGAACCCATTGTATACAATCTTCTTCACAGATCTGCAAAACCTACAAAATAAAGCTCCCATTGCAGCTAAAATCCTTCAACACTTTAAGAGAAAGGCGTCCGTCACTCTACACAACTGTTAGCTCTGATACCAAATATTGAAAATAAAGGTAGAATTGCTTCTATAAACTTAAAAATTTTGTGTATGCAAAGCTGAAAATAAGAGTAATCTGTAACAATTAATGAACAAGTGATTTTGCACTTTCAATCCAATGTAGAAGAGAAGAGAATAGAAGAGAGAAGCTTGCAATAATGAACACAACTATTTATGTGGAGAAACGCTTGCGGGAAACAACTCCACACTCAAAGATGTTTCCTACTTGTATTAAATCTCTTTGGAAAAGATTACATTCAATACTGAAATTTCTCTAAGTCCTTGATGCACTTCACAAAAAGATTTCTTTCTTTTTTCTCTAAGTCTTTTCAAAAAATTTATTGTTTTTTTCTTCTAAGTCTTTTTCACAAATCAACTCTCTAGAAAATGTATGGAGCTCCTAATTAATTAATGAAGCTTCATAATTCAAGAGCTTCTTAATTTGAAAGCTTGAAACTCAAAATACAATAAATTGTAGTTGATAACATAGCAACCAATGCTCATACAAAAACCAAATACTCTAAATTGAGAATATTGAACTCAAACAAAGTTCAAGATTTCAGTTAACTGCCTGTCCATGATGTGGGCACCCAAGTTTGCCCAAATTAGCTTTGCCAACATCAAACATATTTCTAAATAAAAGCAACAACATAAAGTCTTCCAATTGGGCATCCATATTTACACAATCACTTTCTCTTGACTAAAGTGATCAATACACATCAATTTCATGCAAACACCATGCAAGATTGATATCCCCAAGGCTATTCTGAATTATCCTGTTCTATACATGCAAGTGACATGCAAACACTGCATTCAACATGCAATTGGTACCCATTACCTGAAATACTAAGATGTACCATCCTACAACTTTCTGGAGTTGGAGTGTTCTACAAGTAATATCTTAAAACTGACATGCAAGCATTTGCAACAACATGCAACTGATACCCATTACCTGAAACACTGAGATGTACCATCCTGCAAGTTTCTAGAGTTGGAGTGTTCTACAAGCAATCTCACAAAACTGACATGCAACTACATGCAAGGTCATATAACTAACATGCAACAACATGCAAGGTCATACAAGTCCATAGGAGTGACAATGACATGCAACAACATGCAAGTACATGCAAGCAACATGCAAAAACATGCAAGTCCATGCAAGCTATTCTGACCACATGTAGGCAATGTCCATTTCATGCATCTATAACATTGTAGTTAACTCCAACATTATATCCATACAAGGTGTCTCAACATTATTCACTCATGTACATAAAAAAACACAACTCCAAGTCTAAATATAAGTCCCCATGAAAAGGGGATGCCCAAGTTTAACTCCCACTCACAGGGAGTTATCAAACTCTAAATTTAGACTTAGGAGAAGTCAACAAAGTCTTCATGGCTCCCAACTCAAAGTGGGCACCCAAGTTTGATTTTATCCAATTAGGAATTAATTGCAAAAATCAAAGTGATATAATTAATCTCTCAAAGTCCTAATGTGTTGGGGAACATATTCCAAAAACTTTGGAGACACATGAATTGGTTAGTATTGCAAGTTAATGGCAACTTATCCCAACATGGATGACTCTTTTCCTGATGAACACTTATTTGCATTAATAGTACATACACCTTGGTATGTAGACATAGCCAATTATCTAGTTGTAGGAAAAACACATCCACATCTCTCACTAAGAGAAAGGCGCCATCTGGTTGAAAGGATCTTTCCTTACCCATGGATAGTGGGTTATCTCTTTTACATAAGACCTAACAATGTGATGCATAGGTTTATCCATGAAGATGAAGTTTATGATATCCTCAAAGCTTTCCATGATGAGTCCTGTGGAGGTAATTTCATAGCTAAAATAACAACACTCAATATTTTAAACATTGGCTATTATTGGCCAACTCTACACAAGGATACAGTCTAGTATACAAGAAGATGTGATCATTGTCAAAGAATAGGCCACCCTACAAGAAGTGATGAGATTCCCCTGAAGCCACAATTGGTCATGGTACCCTTTGACAAATGGGGTATCAACTTTATTAGGCCCATAGATCCTCTTTCTAACAAAAAAGACTACATACTGGTATGTACAGACTACCTAACAAAGTGGGTTGATGTTAAAGCTTCACACTTTGCTAGAGATAGCAAGGTAGAAACATTTCTATATGAAGAGATTTTTTCACATTATGGAGTACCTAGAGAGATAGTCACTGATTAGGGACTACAACTCACATATAAGCTAGTTGCTAATCTAGTTATGAATATGAGATCAAACATAGGAATCGAGTCCTTACTACCCATAGTCCAATGGTTAGGTTGAAGTTATAAATAGGGAAATTGAAGCAATATTGACCAAAACAATGGCATTACATAGAAAGGATTGAGCAGTTAGACTACCTAAAGCAATCTAGGCATACAAAACAACAATAGGATTTACACCCTATGAATTGGTCTATGGAAAAAAGGTTGTACTTCCTATTGAGTGAATTTAAACACTGTGAACAATAGTTCAACTAGGAATGGATATATCTGTAGCACAACAAGATAGAATTCATTAGTTAAATGCCTTGGATGAGTTAATAATGGAAGTAGTTCACTACACTGAAGTAGTCTAGTAGTAGAGGATTAAATGGCATGACCAATATATTTAAACCAAGAAATTTCACATAAGAGACTAAGCATTATTATTTGATTCCAGGTATAAGGACCATAAAGAAAAACTACAAACCAAATGGTTGGGTCCTTATGAAATCAAAGAAGTTTATCCAAATGGTGCAGTGGAACTAACAAAAATTGATCCAGTTAGATTTTCACTAATGGTAAATGATCATCGATTAAAACTTTATAAGACATTGCATAAAGACAACTTCCTACAAAAACTCACACAAGAACATGGACCCATGACTACACAAGATTCAACATGAATCACCTCATTGGATGAGCCCACTAGTTCACACACTACCACATCAGTAGCTGAGCCCACCAACTCAACTATTGTCATTCCATAGGTATGATTTTCTTTCGACTAATAAAATAGATAGTAAAAAAACAACAGAGGACATTGTGGGGACCTGTAGTGACTAAACCCACAACCACATTCTGAGGGACCTGAAGCAACTACACCCACAACCACTCCCTGAGGAACCTGTAGCGACTAAACCTGCAACCACTCTTCGAGGGACCTATAGCGTCTACACCCGCTTCCACTCTCTGAGGGACCTATAACATCTATGCCTTCCACATTTCACATGGGAACTATTCCATAGCTGCCTATAGCCATTCTCTAATGGGCATGTGGCATCAACATAGGAAACCTTTCACTTTCTCCATGCATCACCTCTTTGCAAAACCAATCACATCCACACATGTCACAAATCTCTGCAAGATATGTCCTCTATACTATCTTGCATCTTCATTCACATGAATTACCATCAATAAGTCTCTCTTCATGTCACATCATGCAACATCAACATGTCGGCATCTTTGATCTCATTCACTTCTACCATTGTTCCTGCCTATTCGCACAAGCTACCTCTCTTATTAGCCACAATAATCTTGGTACTTATTTCCTAAATTACATTAACTGACATAATTTCTATTTTGTTTTATTTAAATTATCATTATGAATTCATTTATTATCTATTATTACCCTTTCCAATTGGTTTTCAAAACTTCCTTGTTTGTACTTCCTCGTTGATCTGTCATTTGAGGAAAACGAACCCTTTAGTTTGGGGATTAATCAAACTCTGTTGTCTTTTAAATTCATTTTATACATGGGAAATGTTAATCCCTGTGTACATACCAGTTAACCCCATGCTTAAGCCATATAATTCTTGTGTACGTACCACGGAACCCCATGCTTAAGTCTTTTCTTTCACGACTATCAGTGGCAGCTAGTTAAGTTGCACAAATAAATGATTATCAATGGCAATTAGTTGAAACATACAAGTGAGAAGGAAGCAATAAATAGTAGGGATAATAGTGGAAAAAAGGAAGGAATTCTAAGCAATTTCACCAACCAAGAAAGGTGCATGTATTATCTTACAATGGGAGGAGACCCAATTCGCAGAGAACCAACTGATCACACTGCGTTGCTTAATGATCAAGATTGTAGGCCAATATTCCAACAAGAAAGCTGATTGGATTATTTTTTAAGGTTGATTGAATTTAACGAAGCCATGACATAATAGTTTTCTCAAACAGTATAGAATAATAATGCAATGATCAAGGGATTATATGTGGATGCATCAGAAGGGACCATTGTAGAAGTTATGAGGTTACCTGCAATAGGTGAGGAGTTTCCAGTGCATGCAGATGCCATAACAACTTGAAATGAATTCATGCATCTTGGAGAGGAACTTGATTCTTTAGCACAAGGTGAAAAGTGTCTTTTCTTACCCTGGTTATGGGTCTTACATTTGTTGTATGTATCATTAAGTATTTGACCTATGATGGGAGACAGTCATTGTTATACATAAGGCAATTTTAAACTACTTAGTCATCTCCGTCATAATAGGTTGGTAAATGTTCCCAATTATCTATTCAACTTGTTGAAGAGAATGCCAATCAAATATAAGAAAAAGGGGAAATCAATCTGTCCTATATCACCATTTCTTGGTAGTTTTGTTAGTAAAAAGGAGTTTGCATGCATAATTCCTAGACATGTCTTGGGAAAAATTTCAAGAATTGAACCATATAAGTCACCGTCTAGATGTTGGTCCTCATGTTAGAACACTGAGGTTCAGATGAACTTAGGAGAATAGGGCACATGGAGAAATTGAACAACCAGGGGAATAGAGGGTACCACATATAACTTCCTCTCAATGTATGGTCGTGCCTACCTGCAGCCCTACTGAACAACATGAAATGCATAAGCATGTAGCTTCCTTTGAACATGCAACTTCACCTACCCATAGCTAAATGGATGAACACATAGTTTCTCCTCTATCTACACATGTAGCTTCATATGTTCAAACAATTCCTTCAGAAAATGTGGCCTTTCCTACTAGTGAATGTATTGAGTAGCATGCAATGCAAGACATGCAACCCATAGATTCTAAGGCCTCTATTCCAAAAAAACCTATAGCATCCATAGTTTCTAAGAATCCTATTGTGCAAGACATCCCTTTTCTTCCTAAAATAGTCAAGAAATAGAAAGCATCTTCATACTCTTCTAAGTAAATAAAGAAGCAGAAAGTACCCTTGTATCCACCAAGGCACTTACACCGCCTAAGGGAGAAAGGAGTCATAGGATGTAAGACCCCTCCAAAGCCAAGGAAGGTAGTTTTTCTGGAGACAGTCACAGATTCAGAAAGAGAAGATTTATTTGTAAAAAAGGAACAAGTTGAGTCCCCTAGCACTACAGGGGATCAGGGGGTATCAACTTCCTATGTTGAATGAAAAGGAAAAGAATTGCTGGTGGAAATAGAGGAAAAGGTTAATGAGTTATAGGCAACCATAAGGTGGATTGAGGAGTTGGAAAAATAGTTGTAGAATTACTAGTAAAAAGAAATAGGGTTGGACAAATTGGCTCAAATGAGCATCATAGAAATAGATAGGAAGGATTCAGGGCTTGAATAGTAAAACATTCCTCAAGCTAGGATTCCTCAACCAACCCTAGGAACCTTGGGCTTAAGGTTGTGGAAGAAAATGGAAGAAATAGATAATTTAAAATAGGCATGGATTGAGGAGAAAAAGGGAATGAAAAAGAATTTTGAAGAGGAAATCAAGAAAAAAGATGAAGAAATAAAAAAAATTAAAAATGAAAAGTAAGAGGATGGTAACAATGATAGTGCAACTCCCCTATCACCAAAAAGAGTGGAGAGAAGAATGATTGCAACTCTTGTCATTAGTTGATGGAGAAATTTGCTACCTTATACCAAGCCACGATCCTGTAAAACCAGATTCTTAAGTGGAAATTGGCACAAATGCACCGTGTCAAGCACAAAATTCAACACCTAAAGGTTATAACTCAGCTTGAGACCTTAGATTAGCCAAGGGAGAATGAAGATGAACTTTGGCAGGAAGTGGAGAATCTTGGTAGGAAGTTTGAGAAGTGGGAGGGTATGGAGGAAGAAATCAGCAAGATAAAGGATAATCAGGAACACATTAAGAACATGGAAGAGATTGTGGCATTTAGTAGAGAGAATGTCAAAAATTTTGCCACAACTCAATATGTTTTCCAAGAAGAGATGGATGATGAGGAGCGTATAGCGGGAATGGACAATTGATCAAATATTGAACTTTTGAACTCTTGAACCTTTTGGAACTATTCCTAGGCTCGGTGAACAGATCTCTTCCTTTTGGTTTTCAGCAACATGTTGTCCCTTAGCCACTTTATAACTTATCTCTCTGAAGTCTTAGTCACTCCGATGTGAGGTTCAACAATCCTTTCCTATCAGCAAGAAAATCACCTTCAGTCCTCTTCAAACTTGTCACTTCGACATCGCAACTCTTCCCAATGGGTGACTCTATGCTTCTTGCCTATCGGTAAGAAAATTGCTATTGGCTTCTTTAGATTCTACTTCACTGATACACCGATCACTCCAATGTCACCTTTGACTTTCACTTGTCGGCAAGACAATTACTATTAGCCACAATAGAATCTGCTTTGCTGATACATCGATGACTTTTGTCTTCGGTGAGACTCTACACTATCAGCAACCATCATTTTGTTAATTCTGACATACGATCATTATCTTCTTCGTCGTGACCCTTGTCATCAGTGAACACTTACAAACTTAGGCCGGTGCGCCAATGGACCAACCACTGTTCAGCATGACTTCAACTTTCAGTGAACTTCCTTTTTGTGTCTTTGATATGTTAGTCACTCCGATCACTCATCGGCCAAACGAATGCTATCTACCCAATGACCTTATCATCCTGATATGAATCTTTAGACCGCAACTTCCATTCAACGGATTGAACCTCTCTTCAGTGAACTATGATGTTATTAAGCCAATACACCAAGAGTCTTCTCGCGCTCAGCTAGACTATCCTTATTGCTCCGAGAGAGGAATATTTTGCCGATGGCCCCTATTTCACCGACAATGACTTCAACTCCTCTGCTATTTCTACGACTCGTTTACTCTCCAACCAAACCCTAGCACATGGAGATGCTAGGCTGTCTACTGTGTAGAATGCTCCAATTTGGTCCTCTACGCTGCCGAACAAGGAAACAAAACAAAAAACAAAAACAAATATTTGTACAATGAAGCCATTCCATCGATCTTGATAGGAACCGTACTGGTGAAATGGTTCAGTGAACCATTTTGCAATAGACTACAGGAAAAGAAAATCTACTAAGCACAATTACAAAATCCTTGAATCTAAGAACAAGAAAACACAAAAGGGGATGGAACAGAGCTTTATTGTTCTTCAGAACAATTCATACATACTTCTAGAAATGAACACACAACAGGACACAAAACTAAACGGATCCCTAATGTTTGTTCTTCTATGCTTTTAACTCACTCCTTTAGGAGGCTAACCATTTCTCAACTGGTCAGTTACAACTGAACAACAACAACTGAAAAGAAACAACATTGGTCAGTTTGATCTTATTACAAACAAAAACATGATTTGTTAGGTGCTCCTGCACCAATGGAGAAATGCAGGGCTGCGAGAGAAGCTAAAACTGGGGCTTCTTCTGAAATCAATTAGAAGCAGGTCAATACTGGTCCAACCAACATAACCAAAGCTAAAAGCAAGGGCACCAAAGGTAAGAAAATCAACGAAATTTAGGAAGAATAGGACAAGAAGATGGATGATAACACTTTTGAAGATAAGCTAAACTTTTTAAATAGGGAATGGCAGGCAATTAGTGGCCTAAATTTTTTGGCAAAGTAGTAATTTTATTTACTGGTCTGTAGCTGGCTTTGCTGGCTCTTTCTCTATTTTATGCTAGTTAAGTTTGTTCCTAGTTTGTTTTACTTATCGTAAAACTTGTTCAATTCACCTTTAGGCTTTTTGTAAATGGGTTCAGGCCCTTCCCAATTATATATTTCAAAACAATGATAGTGTAGCTTATGAGGTGTAGATCTCCTACCAAGGTATATTCCTTATTTTTGTAGGAATAGTTTTTGAGTTTTCAGTTTAGTCAATTGTGTAGTGATCTCCCCATTTCTTTTCTTACACCTAAGCTAGTTTTGATGGCATACCAAAGAGCTACTCCATAGATGAAAAACCATCTCTGTGAGTTTTACTTACATGATTTGGCCATTCCATACAAAACAACTTGGAATCTATTGATATTTGTGGGGGATGTATAGATTAAAGCCCTAGCATCATTTATCTAGAATGGACATCATAGCCCTGGTACTCAATGGAAGCAATATCATGAAAGGGAGAAATCAATTCCCCTAGAATCCAGAGCTAAAGATAAACACCCTAATCAGTTGGTCATGGAATGGATTAACTTGATACAAAAACCTAGGGTAGAAGACAAGATTCTAGAATGCAAGGCAACCAATTATGTAAGGTTCAAAGCATTGGCTACCAAAATTAGTAAGGAGACATTGAAGTTCTCAAAATATAGATAGAATGAGCTGACTCAGGAGCTAAGAAAGAAAGATCCCCATTCTATTTTTAATTACTTAGAAGCAATTAAAAGGGTACATAAGTATATCAAATCAATTGGCTACCCCTTGTGTTCCATCCTCCTCTCCTTCTATACCCAATACCACACTAGCAGGGATAGAAATCATCACAAGAAACAACTAAGCAGACTAGGTGGGAACACCTTGATGAACAAAAGGGATTTTATCTCAAATAGGAAGAGGGGGTTAGAAAACCCATAGTTTATAGGATGACTGCACTTTAGTAAGACCAAAGGCCATAATTTTCTTGAGGTCAAGAAAGATGCTAAGTTGGGGGGTGTGATGGGACATGAAATTGTCCCATTTTCCATGATTAGTTTCTATTTTCTCAGACATTTCCTCAAACATTATCCAAAATTTATGTTGCTTTTAATTTTAAAGCACTAAGATTGGTATATAATATGTTAATGAATGTTTTGTGTGTGTTGATGATTGTTTCAAAATATGCTAGCAATTTATGTTGATTATGGTAGTTTATGGTATGAAAGTATTTTCGGATGGAACTAACCCTTATGTAGCAAGGAAGGTGATACACACAACAAAGGTCATTTTGAACCTATAGCCAAAGGAGTGATCACCTACAACTGAGGAAGCAAGTGCCCATAGCCAAAGGAGAAGGAACCCAAATGTAAAGGAGTTTGTTTTGCAATAAGCCATTCCACTCACCAATGGTTTAATCAACATCATTAATGACTTCCACTAGGAATAAAAGGAAATTCATAATTTTAATAGGTCATGGCTAATAATTGCATACATTACGCCTTGGTATGTGTGTTCGTATTACTTCTATTTCTTCATAATAACCTGGAGAGTCATAGTAGGATTATGCTCTCCAAACAATTTCTATACAAACAAGTTTCCTATTTTTATTTTGATTAGAATAAGAAAAAGTCCTCTTCCTATGTTTGTGGGGAGAGTAAACATGTGTAGATTAGAGTTTTTTACAATCTAATTTAGATAGGAGAATCAAAATATGTCTATATATGCAACAGATTATGTGTGTTGGATATCTAGAAGAATTTTATTATTGGTACTTTGTATTAAGTTTTTCAAAATTCAATAAAGATTTGTCAGATTCAGTCAATTTCTAGAAACATCTAATTAAAGTTTTGATTGGGATTTTGTGAGGATATAGTCCACCCAAGAAAGGGCCCACTTGAGGTAAACTATAGTTCTCTTGTTAAATTAGATTGTTAATGATTTTTATTAGTTGTGATAATTTGTTTCATATAAAAAGTTGATTGTGAATAGATGAAGTAACATATACCTATAGCTTAATTGAATTACATGTAGCTTAGTGAATCTACTTGTAGAAACTACTGTATGATCAAAGTTCATAATATAGAATCCCTTTTCAGTTATAAGAAATTATCGCTCTATACACAACCTCTAGGATAATATAAAGAATCTTTAAATTGTACATATGGTACAAGTGTCATCCAAGAAGATATGTTCCCTGATTTGACATGATAAATGTAACACATTATAACCATTAGGTCACTTGATAAGGGATCTATTGGTCCATTGAGTAGAGTGCATGCCCCTTCTGCATCAAATTTATTGGTGAATAATGGAGTTAGATAGACATCAAATCTGAACTTCCTCCATCCATCTATCCTAATCCCTCTCTCCTCAATCCTCTATCTATATATCTCCTACACTGAGCCTTTCCTTCCACCCATTATTCACTATCCATTCTCCCCTTATCATTAATCCTTCCTATATACCCCATCCACTATCCATTATCCCCTTATCACCTCATCCACATCATTCTGCAATCCCTTATCATTAGACTAGGATTTCCCTTGTCATTGGTCTCTAGCTGAAGGCTACCTAAATGAAAACTAATGCATCCTTTCCCAGTGATCCAAATCTCTCAACAATCCAAATATTACAAGAAAATCCTAATCAAGGTGCATCTCTCACTAAATACCCTACACAAAATCATCCAATCACATCCATGGTCTTGTTCCTAGCCTTGTTGCAAGCCTTTGATCCTACACATCCATCATCATCATCATGATATATCACTCGCATTCCTCATATTATTATTGTCAACAACACAATCCATCATCATCAATCTATCAATCTTTGGCTTTTCAGCTTGACCAAGGGCAAAATCATGTTTATCTTTCTATTGTTTTGTGCATGTGTGATTTCTTGTGTAAGTGCATTGTCATTTCTATCTTACATCTATTTTAGTCCTTGTAACCTACCTACCATAGTGGTATCATGGTCTTCCATACCATGGTGCTATACAACATAGGGTTGCTTGTGACCTTATCAGTTGTCTCATCATAGTCATCAAACACCTTGTGATGTGTTGGGGCATCACTTAATGCATGGGACATATTGTGACCTTGGTTCATTATACCTTGGTGTATAACATCTCATGCCATATGAAATAAGATTGCTCCCATTTATAATACAACATAATGCATTTCCATCCCCCCTCCAGTTGCACCCCTCATCCTTTCATCCAATCCTTTATCCCCAATCATCCCTTTCCTCCAATCCCTTGTGTCCAACCTCTTCTATCCTTCCAATCCATTTTTATTTGAATTCCACTATCGTCATTCCAATCCAACTATCTTTATCCTTTCAAGAGCACACCCATATTCTTCGAACCCACTTTCCCTCTCAAGGGGGCATCATCTATACCATCATCTCTATCATTGTCATGCCCACATCTCAAACATGTGAACATGACACAAAACCCCAATTTTTTTAAAGTTAATAAAATTCCACCGAAATATCATTCTCGACATGATACCTAACATGTGCACTTGTTGGCATTGCACATGCAATGCCATTACAAGCACACTTCCCAAAAGGCGGGGGAGGGAAATGTGCAAGTTAGATGTTGTGGAACCCATTCCGCATATCCCATGATGGAGGAAAACCTAGTAGGGTTAGGTGTCAAAATGCAAGACACCCTAAGAGGGAGATCTTTTTGGATTTTACTCCTAAAAGGTTTACTATATGATAAATGAAGGTCCAATCTTCGTGACGAGACCTAAAACCCTAAAATTTAACTAAAAATTCTTTATTAAAATTCTTTTACGATTAGAAAAATTTTAAATACAAAATTTAAAAAAGCTAATTGCCTTTAGAGTTACTACATTCAATTAAATTATTCGTTTTAACCCTCAGATAATTTAACGTTTATTTACACAACAACATTATCAATTTATGAAAATCGATCACGCTTTTTGTGAAAATAAAATTTATCTCCCTAGACAAATTTTTATTAACTAAAATATCTAATAGATCCTACATTCACCTAGGCTACCTTTGATGCTACAAAATTGTTTCGATTTAGGAATAATATATATTTCAACTCAATTAATGATAATTTTATGAAAATTAAGTAACTTTTTTCTATAGTAATTAAAATTAAATTCCTCAATAATTTATTAAATCATATACAAATATAATATTTATATAGTTAAGTTGATGTAATTTAACAAAACTTAATTCCAACTCACTAAAAGTTTAGAATTTATTAACATTATTTAAAACACACTTGCCCTAATGCTAGGATAACAAATTTTATAATAAAGAAAATAAAAGAAATATGGAAACTTCTTTTAAGGTTGAGGAATGTATCTCATCCCTTGTATGAGACTTCATTTCCTCCATTGGATTAAGGGCTTCACTTCTGCCCTAATTTCTTGTTTTAAGGAAACCTATTTGTTTACTTGTCTCATTTCTTTGTTTTTTCTTGTAGGAGGAAAACTACAACTACAAACAGATGGTTGCAAGGGTTTGTGATGGCTCCAAATTATTGCATGGAACTAACACTTGCTAGTAAGATCTAGGCCCTCCATACATACTTATTTTATTAATATTTAAAAAAATTGTATTGCTCTAACTTTTCCTTTCCTCTGTAGGTTCCATTCATTTGCAAGATTCATGCAAGGAGCACAAGAGAAACAGATGTTTGAAAAACCCAATGGCAAAAGAGAAGAGGGTCATGCCCCTCATTCAACATCCTTCAATTTTGTTTATATATATATTTTAAAATCTGTTAAAATTTATTTATAAATTTCTTTGAAAATGCATTAGAAACTTTCAGCAAATACAATGGTAGGTGTAAAAACCATACTGGTAGTAGGGTGTGGTAGCCTTGGCCACCCTATGCCATAGTTGTGGGAGAGATCATGAGACCCTCCCATGCCTCCATGAGGTGTGCCAGCTGTGTAAGCCTACTCACACTTTGTATTTTTTTATTTTATTTTTTATTTTGTTGGTTTTGGAATAACACAAAACAAAGTCTTTCTTTTTTGTGAATCATCAAGGAAGTGTCACTTTGAGTTCAAAATGATGAACAACTAGCGTATATATGCATGTATCTTTACTGTAAAGTCTAAAAATTTTCATTTACTACAGATACCAATGAAAAGCATACTCAGTCTATAAATGGATAATGAATCTTTCTATTAGCAAGGATATCCATAAATATATAATATTTACAATTCTTCAAGTACAATAGGAGTACATCAATGAGAAATATAGTTACCCACATTGGCTAAACAAGCCACACAATGATCAATACAATGATATATCCATTTTGAGTTACATAACATATAAAATTTGTCTTCAGCCGCCATGACCCACCAGTCTTCCACAAGCTGAAGGTCAAGAGCATGGTTAAGGTGCTTTTTCTACCCAACCATGAATCACTACACTTCCCTGGGTTTCTTCCTAACTCAAAGAACCCCGGACCCTGCACAGACACCTAGCAACCTAGAACAAATGGAGAGAGGGAAACTCTCGATGCAAGCCTGATGCCTATATGCTCTCTAAACTAGAATGATCATATTTATTGCATGTAGGATGTGGCAGAGATAAATAATAATAATGACTAGGCATTTAACATCCATCTATTTCAATGGTATAAATAGCTTTGGCCAAAGCAATAAATAAACTGGTAAAACTTGAAAAAGATGTTTACCATCTCTGTGAGTCCGCATTTAGCATCCTGTCTCGGAAGGTAAGCATAAGTTTACAAAAACACCATATTACTCCTAATGCGACATAACTACAAAAGCACATGCATTGCACAAGAATACTTCTAGGCATATTGCAAAGGAAAAATCAAATCCCCCAAAGTCATATACATTGATTTTTTTTGTAAACAAAGAAGAGTTTATGATAACATCAATTAACCAATGAATTCATCTATTTCAAGCTCCACAGGCACACTTTGAAAATGCATAGTAAGATAATTACTACTCATAACAACAATATAGTATAGCATTTGCCTACGTTCATTATCAGTTACAATTGCCAATCACACCAAGACGCTAAGATTCCTTTACTAAAGATAAGGTTCATGTTTGGGTCTAATGAATTTGTAGTGCATACAAAAGAGCCGTATCTCCTTATATTTAATTTAATTTTAAGTTCCTATTCACACATTACCCTTTTACTAAATCTACTAAGTCATTAAATCTTACCAATCTTGTTCTCTTCATGAAAGTTTCTAATAGTGCTTATATGGTTCAAGATGATCAATTCCATACCTCTATAATAAGGTGGATTTAGATATCTTGCTTTAACTCTATCTACCTAAGTGTATTGAAGGCCATATCCTCTTCACTTTGTCCAAGATTACAAGAATGAGATTGACAACTAACAATTAAATATGATTGACCTTAAAGACTAACTAACCATAGTTTCATACAATACTTGACCTATTGAAGTTCATCTCTCTCTCTCTCTCGATTCATTTACTTAATCAGAATTCACACAATAGCTATAGTTATTCTAGTGGTCTCTGATGCATGGAGATGATTGGGTTGATCTCTGGAGGTTACTAGGTTGCACCAAGTAGGATTGCCTTAATAAAATGATTACTGTCCTGCACATTTTCCTTGAGGTACATCATGTTATGACTTTATTCTATAAGAATTAGATACACCCATAAACATTGAAATAGTTGTATATGCTTTAGTGCTCTAGCAAGCAAGCAAAAAGGGTGAATACCCAAACAAGCTACACAAACTGTTGATGGAATACCACCAAGGAATATTAACTCAAAAAATTTAAAGTCATCGAAAGCACATAATACTCAATTGTGATATCCCTAAGCTAAAATGGATCAAAAGCACTACCGTCCTAAAGTCTTAGGTATGTCATGGATTTAGGGTATTCACAAGAATATGACAGTCTTAGAAGCTTTCATATGATTGCACCAAAACAGGCTCGTCGATCCACCTTCTACAATCTCAACGCCAATTTTAGGTTGCAATCCTATTGTACATATAAGTTTTGGGTGCCATTTACCAATGAAATCCTATTGTACATATAGGTATAATATATCAATCTATGCGTCATAATACAACAAGTGTAATACTTGGTATAAGTGTAGCAAAAAGCATCACCGAGGATCAACGAGAAGAGGTCATAAGGAAGGATTTAGAGAGATTGCAGAGGCTGATTTGGTTTAAGAAATGCGGTTATAAACTTTAAAGGAAAAGCGACGCATTTTAAATACCAAAAAATATTTGAAACTCATAGCAATTCCAAGGAGGATCGATTTCAAAACAAAGAATATGGTTTTCATACTGTGAATTGATAGGGGAAGCGTTTAGCAAAGGCACAAACTATCCAATTATAGAAAACCTATTTCCAGCAGGCCGCCAATAAGTCATTGATTCATGCTAGTAGCTTTCAACATAGTCACAGTATAAACATTTGTTAATGGAAATGGTGTTAAAACTACTTATTTCAAAGGTCGATTCATATAGAAAAAGGTCTCTTAAGTCTAAGAAGGAAATTTCAATAAACTGGAAGATATTCAATGTATTAAAGCCCATGTATGCTATAGATTGTAGAGGGATGTTATGCTTGTTGTCTATCCTATTTTAAAGAGGTTTTTGAAATTGATTTAGATAAATTATCCTATACTTGCACTACAATGATTGCACCTCAGTAATTATCTATAATGACTAAAGGACATCCATTAGAGGATTATGAGATAATTCAAATCAAGCAACAAGGAAATAAGTCAGCATAACTCTTGTAATGCCCCGTCCCGGAACCCTAGAGAAAAGCTTAACTTTGCATTTAAAAAGGGAAACACATATATTTTTTTTTTGAAAGCAATAATAACACAATGTAATCAATATAACCAACCATGCAAGTTAAACCTTATTCTCTAGGGTACACAGGACTGCATCACTAGAACTAACATAACCAAATTAACATTCATGAATCAAATTGAAACCAAGAGCATAAGAGAGTCAACACAAAACTACCTCCATTAATAAGACATTAGATAACAACATCAAGATTTAGCATAAATGATTACAATAAAAGAATTACAATTCCATTACAATAAAATACATCAATACAATGATCACACTATTGCAACCAGATTTCATTTAAAGATATACATCAATGATAATAATACAAGGGTGAAATAGAACATAGTTGCCTGCCTCCACAAGTGAAACAAGATCATTGACCTTCCACCAGATAAGTTCTCCACGCACATGAACAACAAAAGGTGACCAATGAAAAGAGCACATCCACCCGACCATGTGGAACCCTGAGGCCCACCCCCCGTGCTAGGAGATAACGATAAGATCCCATGACCTGAAAAGTCAGGTGGACAACTAGCAGAACAGAGGACTTCATATGACTACAACAACATAGATCACAACGACACCACAAGCAACTTAACAACATATCCAGAGGCAACCACCAAACAAGAGAAAAGAATACAACTTGGGGATGTCAGACTGCAGAAGGGAAAAGTGTCATCGCACGGCTTGTCATGAGTTGTCCTGGCAAGTCTTCCTAGGCCCCGACCCCCAACCTAGGTTATCCTGGTAGCCTCTCCCAACTTCCGGCCCCCATGCAAACTCATGCGGAAATCAACCATACCTTTCGTGGGGACAAGGTCATTGATCATGCCATTCTAGGCCTTCCCATCTCATCTCAAGTCTAACCGAGCACTTGAGTCATGAGTGAGGCATTCACTTATCTTAATTAGAGTGAACTAACTACCCAAAAACCCTTGATTTTATAGTTAGGTTATCACTTGTTAAAGACACTCTCGCATGGGTTGTCCTAGATGCCACTTTGGGCTCCAGCCCCCATCGAGAGCCACTCCCCTAATTGCATCTTAGAACCCCCACTCAAACACATAGAAAAGATAAACATGCAAGAATCACAAGAGCATTGACTCTCCTACATCACCAATTACTCAACGATAACTTCCACACCACATCACCATAGCTCCCACCACATACTATAACAACAACCAACACCACATATCTCGATGCCTCATCTATGTCATAATGGACCAAAGCCTTCCAATAAGTCATAAAATCCAACTCAATCACATAACCATCAAGGCATAGGTAAGAGCACCAAATGGACAAGGACGAACTCAGAAATCCCAACACGAACCAAAACAACAACATGAGATCACGTCAACAAAATCTTATGCCTTTGGAAGAAAAAAAACTAACCACCATGACCCTAATACCACAAATTAAATGACTACGCAAGTTACTCACAAAACAAGTGAGACGAAAGAGAAAGTTCAAACCAATAACTTATGAGGGAACCAGTACAGAAGACAATTACTAACTTTATATTCAACTACCAACCAAGCTTTTAAAACATGATAAATTTAGATCAACCTAGGCAAAGCACAAACCCCAACTTCTGGCGACATCAAACCCAGTATCCTAAAATCGACTCATAACACCATTACTTAAGAATTAAAAACAGTATTCTAAACTTATCTAGTAATCTTCTAACCACAACCAAGATTCAATCAAAAGTCTAAAACAAGTTTTATACATAAAAACCATTCCTAAATTCATGCATAATTAATTCATTACTAAAAGATTACAATTAAATTACAATCCTCTAAAGTCAGTAATCTACTAACATCACGGAGATATAAAATTTGATGCTCATTTGTCTTGAAATAATAAAAAGATCATAATAATACTAATAGTCCTAATAATAGAACTTATAATAATAGTAGTAATAATGATGGTAACTACAATTTAAAGCTAGAAACTAAACAACACTTACAAGTAATCAACTAAACTCAAACCCAAAATAGAAGATTTCTTACCATTGAAAAAAAAGAATACTAACATTAACCCACGATTAGATTTTAAACTTATTAACCATAAAACAAAAAGGAACATATGGCTTTATACACTCAACTACTCCCATAATACACAAGCTCAAAAATTACAGGATTAACCATGCTATGCTCCATAAACACTAACTTCCAATAAAACTAGCTTTTGTGCAACCTAAGAGAATCTTAAGACACTAAAGGTTTAGCGTTACAAGAGGGGATGGAGGAAAAAGATGAGTCAACGAACTACTATACTCAACTAAAGGTAACATGCATTACCTAACACTATATCCTATGGACAAGTAACATAACAGTTTAATTTAAACAAATTTCAACAACCTAATAAGTTCTAACCTCTAACAACTTCAATGTAAAATTTGGCTAAAGCAATAGTATTCGATCCAATGATCAAAACTTTAATGAAACAAGCAGTAATATTGCTGCACTTTCTATTGCTAGATAGATACTAATAACCATATTAATGATATTAATAATATTAAAAATAATCGTCATCATAAATATAATAATTACTATGGATCGCTTGATAGCACCCCTGCCCCTATTTTTTAACATTACCTAACTATACTCTGGAAAACATAAAATCGATTTTCATGAACTTGGTTTCTAATAAAACTACTTCCTATGGCACTATTGACGCTCATAAAAATTGACAATTCAATTTTGTTATGCTAAAGGCAACTATTCGACCCGATCATGGAATCTTCCCTACACTCATTGGCCTTAAGTGAAATAACCATGTCAAATGCCTAATATGAGAATAAGACAGCGAATGGCTAATTCTATGCTTAAATAGGGCTCAAAGTGTTCAATAACGCCATTCATAACTGGCTGGCTTAAGTGTCCACCGATTAGCATAGTTTCTAATGTCATAAAATCGTACTCATGCACCATGTCCGTAGGGAAAAACTCACCAAAGAAACTTACTACAAAAAATTTTAAAAACTTACTATGCCAGTCACAGTAAAGGTGATGAGACAACTGATATAAACAACCTCTAGAAAATTGGTTAATACTAGAAAGGTTTTATTTTCGAATGCAACACAACCAAAATCATTTATAGAGGCTAGTAAAATCCATCATCTTTTGATAGCAAAGAGATTTCATGATGACAGTTGTAAATGGCTTAGACACAATGCAGTGGTACGAACAACAAGAAGGTTCATCCTACACTTCTGAGGAAAACTATGGAGGAGTAAAACATGCAATAGCTGGCTAGCAAATTGATCATTGAGGGATATTTGCAGGTTGGTTTAATGAATCAATTTCAAATTCAGATGGAGGCATTACTCATAGATTCGATTGTATGTGATTTTCCTCAAGTCACTGGCATGCAATAGTGAATCAAATAATGTTTGGCCAGAGCGATACCTAGGAAGGATATGCATGAGATGCAACGATTGCAGATTGCTCTGAAGAGATATGCTCAAATCATCGACTAAAGTGTGATTACAATAATTGCTAAGGATGGAGTTTCTGCAAACAGGGACAAAACAATAAAAAAATTAGTAAGAGTGAGGAATTTAGGAACACATAAAAGGAGGAGTTCATTAAGAGAAAGCCTGCGATTTCCAAAAGGAAAGTGCCACTCTACCAAATCTGAAGATTCTTCCTAGAACTTTCTAAGGCCGATTGATATGAACAAAAAGAGCTATTGGTTTACAGAAAGCCAAACTACAATACACAGAAGAATCCTATGGTGGAAGTGTAGGGTATATTTTCTTGTCACTAGATGATCACAAATGAGTACAGGCTAAGAAGTATTCTCTCAACATCGATGCCGATTTGGACAAGCGGGTTGCTTACTGCAAAGAGATTTGCTCAGGTATAAAGGAACACAAGCATGCAAGAATTTGGGAGGCCAATACAAGGCACATGGCTAATGGTATGAACCCCCACAAAGAAATGTCATATCCTAAAGTACAAGGGTCATTAAGTGGCACAAAATGGATTCCAATGCTGGCATATATAGGTTGAGATGCTGCAATGCTGATTTTTTTAGATCAAGTTTATAGTTCATTTAAATAGTGTGATGTTGGTTGGGGATATCCCCAAGAATTGGAGAAGAAATCATATAAAAATAATGAATTAGAGAGAAGAAAACGAGTATCTTGACAAGATTACACAGACCCCCTTAGAACAAATTTATTGGGTTATCAAAATCAAATAATGTCATTGGCAACTTTTATAACATATTTCATCAAACAAAGATATATACAGATGATGAGAAGAACTTGGATACTTTGTGCTGAAACTTTGTTGTCTGGATCTAATACCGCAACCTCCAAGCCAAATTCCCTTTTCTCCCAATCTGATTTTTTTTTTTACTTTTTTTTTTTCAGATCCCTCTCTCCAAAAACTTAGAAAAACCCTCTAGAACAAGTTCCCCCCCCCCCCAAAAAAACAAATTTTCCCCCTTAAAACACCTTCAGACAGAAGTAATTAATTGTCATAATTTTCTACTTCTCAACGTAAATGCAGAAGATAGGAGATTTTCCCATAATAGAATAAAATCAATATCATTATTATCCACGACAACACACTACCAACAAGACATAAATGACCTCTGCTCCAGAAAATCTATTTATTTACCAAGATATCAGCTATGATAATACTATCCTCCAATAACAGCCCTCAAACAAACTATTATCATAATTATTTGTCAACAAGGGAAAATAACAATTTTACTTTAAACAAAACAATTACTCCCAATGAAGGTCACACCAAAAGCATAAGAACCCATATGCAAAACATTACTGACATCCACACAAGATCATACTACAGAGTCATACACTCATCCGACCTGACCCAAAATGACAGGACTCAAGACATGATACATATTCTTTACAAGGATGGTGACAAAACATATGGGGGCCTTTCATTATCTCCATACAACGATTTCCATTGGTTGAGGCACGCTCAGACCTGCTTAATCAGGTGGAGTCGATGCCTAGTACCTGCAACCTGCACAAACTAGATGTTGAGCACATATACATAAATCATCATCAAAATACACACTGTGACAGGGAATCGTAGTGTAGCAGGGTGCTCTTCGAGAGTAATGCTACACCGTCCCTTCACAAACAAGACATAACACATTATCTACATTGCCAATTAAATCCATAGAAGACGTAAGCATTAAACATTGATTCATTCAACATCATCATCATAGCAATAATCACAAGTTAGATAATCTCAAGAAACAAAGTTTTACCAAATTAATTTAACACGTAATTAATCATAACATAAGCATTTTGTACTAGCGTAAGCATCAGAACATCATCAAAGAAAACATAAATACATGTCATCATCAGTAGTCAAAATAAAACTGTCAGAATATACCATCAAGTCTAACCATAAGACTCTAACTAACAGTAAAACGGAAAGCCAAAATGAGGGCACTACAACTCTAAAGTGCGGCCAATTTCACAGATTCCACATGCCACAATAGGAATAGGGATGGAATTTCAATGATAAGAGGTTTATTACAAATGAATGGCATCTATCTTTTCCGTAGTTCTACTAAAAGTGCCTATGATTTTGAATGGATCACTTTAAAAATAATTAAGGGTTTTGTTTATTCGATCATAGGTCTTCATGTAAGAATAGATGTGCCCACTGCCATAATACTAAAACTTATTGAAACAATGATAAAGGAGAAATCCTAGAACAGGGAGATAACTTATAATACTTAGATTATTTGAGTCAAATTTCATTACCAAACACGAAGAGACAATGTTAGTTTGACCATAAAACCACTTCGCAATTGAAGGCTAATGAAATATTACAATTAGAACTGTATAAAAACCATTATTTGAGCACATTCTTAATTAACTAAAAGTCACAGGGTAAGTACCGCAGTCCCATACTGAAATTGGTTTATTAATTCGAAGTTCTCCTTCTTCTCCATCTGTTCATTGATTGCTCCTATTCATTTTCTAGACCTCCCTCCCTTCTGTTGCAGATCTCTTCCCCTTTTAATAATGTTTATTTCTATCTTTTTCCTTCCTCGATTTTTGGCTTTCTTTCTATTCTTTTGTTTTATCCTATCTTTTGCTTTCTTTATGTTTTCTTCTATTTTTGTTTTCTTTTTCTATTATTTTGTTTTTATTCTATCTTTTCTCAATTTTTGTTTTTATTTCTATTATCTTATCTATTTTCTTTCCCTTATCTTATTTCTATCTTTCGAATTTATCATTATTTAATAAAAGAATTTATTTGTGGTCAATATGAAAAATATTACAATAATAGAGTATATTGCACTTTATCAAATACTAAAACAAATAATTATCTTCTAAGGAAATAATTAATGGTTATTGTTCAAAAATCATTTTTGATCAAGGAAGATTTGATAAAAAAGAATAAGAACTTTTTAAAGTTAATCTATTTCAAGTAGAAAGACATATAATTTTTAATGAGCAAATCATTCAATTAGCTACTATGAAATCAGAATGAAGATATTTTCTATCAAGAGCAATAAATCTATTCATTGATGTAAGATCACTCATGCAATGATAAAATGCAAATGAAATGCAAACTAAGTGCTTGTGTGTGCAACATAGAGTTTCTCTCCATCCCATCCCTTCCAGGCGGCTAGTTAACTCTGCCTTAACGACACTCTTGCATTTGACAAACACCTGCAACCATTAAACTGAATTCTTCGTTAATAGGTTAGTAACCAAATCCATAGTTGAAGCATTACACCTTTCCATTATTTCTAATTGTATAATTGAAAAATGAAAGATAACATTCACTTACATTCATAATAGTTATTCATTTATAACATAATCATAAATAAATATTTAATATTTCTATTTATAGTTAATTCCAAGGCAAGAAGTTTGAGACATGGCATTTGCTCCTTGCATTCTTTTATTGTGTTTTTTTTCTTTTAGGCTTGACTGGAAAATCATGGTGGAATTCACTTAATGCTTTACCAACGTTTTATTATGTTGTGTATAATTTCTATGTGGCAATGTCACCTCTAAAGTGTGCCTCATGAATTATATTGCATATATATTGTCATTGATGTCAATAGAGCGGTGTTGCAGAGAGTTGTGATGTGTATTTATTGTCAAAGAGTTTGTTGATATGAAGAAGTTGTGATGAAAAAAGTTGTAATTGTTGTGATTGTAGTCTCTGATATGATGAAAATTGTATTCATTGTTTTCTAATGAAAAACATTGCTTAAGATATGAAAGAAAGTTTGAATGGTTTTAGATAGTCCAAGGCACTAAATGTTGCATTGAAGAAGCTCGGTAGAATACTCTGCATTCCACTGCATTTGAAGGTATGGCCTTGCGGTTTGGGAATTAGATAGAGATAGGTGTGATGTATCTATGCTCTTGATTTTAGAGCATGAAAGTGAATGCAGAATATTTTAGAGCTAGAAGAGTGAAGACAATGGTTCAAAGTTATTGTAGTCAGGAAGAGTCAGAGAAATGCTCCACATTTCTCCATATTTGAAGATTGGGTTGTGGTGCTTGGAAGTTAGTCACATGAAAATGAAAGGAATGATATATTCAAGTTTTAGATGATAAGTTGTAGCACAGAGGTTCTCTAGAGTCAGTAGAGCAAAGACATATCATGTTGTTGATTAGAGTTTTCAGGAGGAGAAAGTAAAATCCACCACATTTCATTAGTTGGCTTTGATGTTTGGAGGTTGAATTCATATGATCTATATGTTTGTCCATTCTAGGTTTTAGGTGTTGAAGTGTATCGCAAGTTGGTTTTTAAATGTTCTATCTCAAGATTGTATATTCAGAGTTTGCAAGAGAAGGTGTTCTGTGTTTGTTTGTTTGCGCTAGGTAAAAGACTCATTTTCTAGAGAAAGGGATGTTTGAAAATGTTTTTGAAAGTCATATAATTCTTTTGATGTGATCTGCATGATGTTAATTGGTCTCTTCAATACCACTTTAGGTTTGGAGCTAATTTGTGGAAGAATAAGTGTTGTGAAGCCAACTTGATACATCTAAGTGATTGTGCCATGTGTTGGAAGGGTGCACTAGCATGGAGATGTGTGCTACGAAAGAATAGGACCTAATTATATTCTTGGTTTGAACCGCATTGGATTTCTACATGATTTTAGATGTTGACTTGTTGTGGGCATTGCACATTTCATGCTACATGTTTCATCTTGGCCTATGAAGGATAAAGATTTTGAAGTTTGCAGAGGATATACATGAAAGATCTTGTTTGGTGTGAAATGTAAGAGGGTGTGAGAGTGTGTGAGGATGTATATGTGAGGTTGAATGTGAGTGTTTGTGTGTATGGAAGTGTGTTTAAGCAGAGTTTGTTGAGTAGAGGAGTTGAAATTTCTTGTTAGAGTGAAGGATGTTGATGCTGCAGAGGTGATTGATCAACAGATTTTGTCAAGTATCTTGTGTAGAGGTTGTATCCTCTTTTTGAAAGTGTTGTAGCACTTTAGGGAGTTGTAGCTTCCTTTGGTTGTAGCCATAAAAACTATAATTTGGGAGTTGTAGCTTCCTTTGGTTGGTGCCATAAAAACTATGTTCAGGAGTTGCTTACTTTGGGTTGGTGCTCATAAAACAATGTATTAGGGAGTTGATGCTTCCTTATGTTGTAGCCCATAAAACCTATTGTAATCCTATTTTTATTTGTGAGGCTAGATTTGGATAGTAGATCCAAGCAGCTTGCTCACCGTGGTTTTTCCCTTCTAGGGTTTTCCATGTAAATCTGATGTTATGGTTATGTGCTTATGTATTGTGCTCTAAATTGTTTAATTTGTTGTATCATCTATTTAAGGCAGTAGAAAGTTTTGTTAATAGAGTTGGTTTCAATTAAGCTTTGGCATATACTGATTCACCCCCCTCTCAGAATATTAGTGTGTTCTAACAAATTCTATTATGTATTTAAGAACTTAGGCACAAGAAATCAGTAGAATTTCCATAAAATAAAAGTGCACCTAACCCTCAAGGAACTATTATTTCATGCTTGGTGCTTTTAACTTATGATTTTAGCTTGCCAAAAGTGCACTTGGAGTAGATTTGAATGGTTGAACCTGTTGGGACTTGTTATTTTTCAGGTTTTAGTTATCATTGTATTGCAAATTTTTCATCCTAACGCCTTATGTTTGGTTGTGATTTAAGGTTTAGGGTTTAGCTTCTAATCCATAATTGACCTCCTCCACTAGTTCTTAGGATTTTAAGTTGCATTTTATCTCCCTGTTGGTCGTGAGGTTACCAACCCCGTGGTATGGCATTATCGGCCCAGGTGTTTTTTATTGTTTTTTAATCTGATTGGTGTCTACCTTTGAAAATAATAGAACCAATTGTTGCTTGCCATGTATTTACCTTTGATTGGGTCACACTTGTCGCATTCCCATTGCAAGAATTTTAGTTTTAGGGTGCAATCGTGTGTGAAGTTGCCACGTGTCCAATGTTATATGTTATTAAAAAATCTCCCAATTTTTTTTAAAATATAATAATAATGCTATCTTTTTTCAGGCCTACGATGCTGTGATGTGCCTCCATGTGTTTACCCTCAACATTATTTTCCATGGTCCCCACCAAGATGTTACATTTTCTGACAAGTTGCTTTTTTGTATTGGCTAAGAATATTCTAACGATGATGTCACAGATATGTTGGCCTGATGTTGCCATGTGGTGAAATCCTGATGGTCACAAATATGTTGGCTCAATGTTGCCATGTGGAGAAATCCTAATGGCACACATAGGAGGCACCTATTTCGTAGCCTCTAATTTGATCAACATCATGAGGGTATGACAATGCAATGGGTTGACACATGTTCACCCTAGGTAAGCATAAATCAATGACCATGTTTTAATCTTGAAGACTAAATATGATCCAATGGTCAGTGCGTCATGCAAGCTCATTGCTTCCCCTTAAGCTTAAGGTTGCAATGCTATGATATGATGATGCATGTTCACTTTGAAGCTCATAATCAATAGTGGTGTTTTAATCATCGATCTCTAGAGAGATCTAATGGCTCAACGCACTATGCAATCTTGAGAGGTTTTATCCATGGGAAAGACTGTGATGCAACCCAAGCATGCGATAGCCATTGATCTGGTTCCCATTTTGATCAACGATCAATATTTGAATGAAGTGATTGTTCATGGAATGCAAACACTATCTCTGCCCATTTAAAAAATTAATATGGAGATTGAGAGAATCAAAGGGATTTTTTGCCTTAATTTAGGTTTGTCGTGTAATTTGGAGTGAGAGAAGACCTTCTGTGAAGTGAAGAAAATTGCAAGTGGGCATATGGTAGATTTGTGTCTTCAAATTTGGTGTTGTAAATCGGTATGTTAAGCATTACCTACTCTACAAGTTGCATATAGTTTTTTAGGGGTTTCTAAAGTAGTAATTGTAAAATCTTGTTTAAAATTGGCCTATCAACCCTAGAAAACCCTAGGGATAGTTCACTTTTTTGTTAACAACCATGGGTCCAAAATAAGGTTGTGGGCATAGTATCAAAAGAGACTTAACCCCGAATGTCATAGAAAATCTCCTAGGTTCATCAAAAAGGTATAAACATGCCCAAGGCACAAGGGGATTAACTAGCATAATGTATGACTTCCAGGAACACATCAGGGATGTAATTCTACCTAAAGGAGGGTGGGAACTATTTGAATTGGCTATTACTGTAGATATTCAAAAAGACTTATTTCACATTTGTGGGACTTAGATTTAGGGAGGTTAGTTGTCCCTAATGTATTTGTCAATGTGAACATGGTTCATGCTATTTATAGAAATTATTGCCCCAGTAACAGAACTTTGTCCAATAGTGTTGGTAAAAGATTGTTCCATTTGAGTAGGGAATTGTTGATAGAATTATTTGACTTGTGTACTTTTGCAAGTGTTAAGAATTATATTGAAGAGTTGAAGAGGGATTATAATAGAAATAGGGATGAATACAGAACATATAAGTTGCCTCTTCATAGGCCTAGACATTTGGGAAAACATCTAAGGTTTAATTTGAATGAGGTTGAGCCCTTTAGAATAGAATTATTTGAAGATTACTTTGTGACGACATATTTTTCTCTCTGCCAAGTGTTTGGACTGGATTTTTATCTTTAAATACCAAATAATTTGTTAGTAATGGTCATAAACTTGTAGGATAAATTTTAGTTCAAGAGATTTGATTTTGCTTCATATCTAACCAAAGAGTTTCATAATGAACTAGTGGCATACAAGATAGCATACATGCTCCTACCTTCAAAAGGTATTCTCTATTATGCCATATATTGTTGCATTATGGAAGGAAGTAATTGGGTGACGAATTGTAGATACAACATAGGATTAAAGATGGGGAAACCATGCCATTTCAGGGAAGAGTCCACTTGTGGGATTCTTATTGTGACAATGTCAATTATAAGGTTTTTGAGGAGCATTTTGCTCAAAGAATATTGGGAATGTTAGGTTGTGATAAACCAAGATTATCTAAGGAAATTATACATTTGTTAAGGCCCCTAGAAAGAGCACCTAATGGAGTTAGAGATAACAATTGGGGTGATTGGTTCTTAAATTCTAATGTGACAATAATCAGAGTCTATGTGGCAAATGTTATGCCCCACTTGCTACCCAAAAAGGTACCCAATAGGATTGTATTCCTGGAAATTATGTGGCAACTGAATGAGTCTGACAAATTTCATTTGACAAATAGTTAGAAGGGTTCTTTTCTTCTCTCATCAATCAAATTTCCTAGTTTCTAAATTCATGCAAAGGAGGGTTCAGATGCTTGTATAGAAAATATAATCCTAAGCATTTCATTGATAAGGCAAGGAGATATAAGCAGAGATCTAGGTTTGGGAACTGGTATGAAGAAAAAGAACTAGACTTACTCAAAAGTTGCAGTTTTGAAGAGGAAATGAAATGGAGAAGAGATACTTGGGGCCTTATTCTCATTGGAGAAAGATAGAGGAAATTAAAAAATCCTACATACCTTGGAGCCTTCATAGATATAAATGATCATATTCTTAGGATGAAAATGTTGATGGAATATGCAGAGCAACTCAAAGTTGTTCCCAAGAAGAAGCCTACTGGGAACTGTTATGAAGAGAAAGAACTAGACTTACTCAGAAGTTGCAGTTTTGAAGAGGAAATGAAATGGAGAAGAGATACTTGGGGCCTTATTCTCATTGGAGAAAGGTAGAGGAAATTAAAAAATCCTACATACCTTGGAGCCTTCATAGATATAAATGATCATATTCTTAGGATGAAAATGTTGATGGAATATGTAGAGCAACTCAAAGCTATTCCCAAGAAGAAGTCTACTAAACCATAATTGGGAAGCAACAACCACCAGAGGAAGAGGTTGAGAAGTCTGACCATTCTTAGATTGAGGAAAATATGAGGGAAGCATGGGAGTCTCTCCATGTCCCTGAACCCACTATTATGAACCAACCTCTAGTCGAATATTCTCTAACAAAAGAAGTGGGGGGGAATCAAATTGACTTGGAGGAGATTCAACAAGTGTTGAGATATCCCCCAAGAAATGAGGTTGTTATAGCTCCTCCAACTAGGACCATGTTAAGTACTTAGGAAACCATTGTAGTTGTTTAGGATGTAAGAGCTTTGGCCTACAGGGAGTTCCTTTTTTATGATGAATTTCTGAAATCCAAGGAATTCAAAGCCTTGCTAATGCAAAAGAAGTAAGAAATGTACTTGAAGAAGCTAAATGAGCAACGTGGAAAAGTGGATAATGAGGATAAGGTAGAGGTAGCTCAAAGAGTCTAGAATGAGGTGGATATGGACATTAGTAATATTACTCATGAGGAAGGTAAAAAATTGGTACAAGAAAGTGGTTTCTTATTATTTCCAAGATGGGATATCTCCTCTACCATGGAAATGGATACCGTCAAGAGGCGGGATGACATTGATGATGAGGCAATAACTAAGGAATAGGCTGAGGAATTGTTTGGATCAAGATTCAGTACAAATCATGAAGCCTTGGCCATTTGGGCCATGGCTCTAAATGATAACAAACCTCAGGTAGGAAAAGACCTGAATGAACTTACAAGGCAATTAATTGTTAGAAGATTGACAGATACAATAGCTCCTCAAGTTGCATCTTTGGTAGTTGCTACAACAAAATTTATTGAGGTTGCATCCGAGAAGCAACAAGTAGAATTAAATCAATTAAGGGAAGACTATGTAAAATTTCTATATAAGTAAAATAGAATTAAGATTTTTGTGCCCCCATGGGAATTGAAGTAGCTTTGACTTGCTTCTTCTTTAGTCCTAAAAGTTTAGTTGGAAAAGAAGGGGTTTCTATTGCTATTACTAAGTTGCATGAAAAACTAAAAAAATGAACATAGGGGTGCGTAGATAGCTCTGATTAGGGGTTTCCTAGAACACCAAATGAATAAGGTGTTGAACAAGGTTGATGATGCATGGGTTCATTACAGTAACCTGAAAAGAGCACTTGAAGGCTATGTGTCAAATGAGTCAGCATTGAGGGAAATCATACATGCTTGGGTACCCCATGTAGATGTGATGAATCACATTTACAACTCTACCAACGTGGATCCTAGAATACCAAATGGACTGGATGGTACTCATGAAGTCATTGGACTTCTAAAAGAGGTGTCTTCTTTTCAGGGGAGGCTTGCTGTGGTGTTAAAAGATAAGATGGAGTACTTCAAGTCCCTTGAAGGGTACTCCATGCCGCTAGTTTGTAATAATGACATAATTGAAAAGACATTGGCAGACTAGAAAAGGGAATTTGGTAATATTGTTCCTAATTCTATCAAACCAATCATGTAGGATAGAAAGATTGAACATGTGAGATGTAACATTGAAATAGATAGATTGCTAAATTTGGAATCTGGCCTAAGTAGTTTTATAAAGGAAACAAAGGTACTATTAGATGCCAGATATGTAGCTCATGTTAGTAGGGTGGAAAAGGTTTTAAGTCATAATTGGCCCTCAAAGGAAGGATGTATTGCATGGGTACATAAGTATGTGATGTATTAACATATCTATGACAAAAATAAATATTTTTTCTACACTTTCAGGGTTGATAAGCTGATCAAATGGTATACTCTGGCATTTTTAGATGGTGAGTTTTGAGGATAAGGCTCATTTATAGAAATATAGGTAGATTGGTTTTTATGCCTTAAGAAATTGATCATCCCTTCTTGGTTATAAAAAGAACAAGTTATCTTGTATTGTAGTAGTTGTCATTTTCGATCTATTGCCATGGTTGATTTCCACATAATTATTAGGATGTTGTCTTCAAGTTTAGAAGAGGATTGCCAAGATTCTTCTAGCTACAACTCTATGCCTTCAAGAAAAGGAGAACAAAGATTATCTCCTTTAGAATAGGAGGTTTAGGGAAATGATGACAACTATCCTTGTGCCAGCTAGTCTATTTCATAAATTTCACCTTCCACTGGTTGGAACTTGATGAGGAGTGGGCATTGTTGCTTAACTGCTCCAACTGCATGTAGCTTCTCAGTTGGGGATAAAGGGGGCCCCTAATTTCCAATGGCCAAGAGTTGTTGGCCTAATTTGATGTGTAGGCAAAGCTACACCTTTCTAGCTCCTCCTCCCCACAATATCAGTACACTACAAGTGATGACTAGGCTTTGATAGATGGAGGCTATCATGTTGGGATGGTCTAGAAGTAGATAGACATTTGGGCCTCTATTGACATGGTCAAAAGATTGGGTGAATAGTACCTAGCATCTTCTTCATCCCTATCTTCAGAGTGAGTAGGTGCTGCTAGCTTAGCTTTGGTGGGTGATGAATAATTCATGTGCTTTCCCCACAACAGTAAAACCACCCACATTCAATCATCATGCAACTTTAAACAAGGTGTAGATTATTTTAAATTGTTTAAGGGATGGATGTAAGTATTCACATTCTCTATACCTTACGAATAGAATATGGTTTGTAGTATGTATTATTTATCTAGTGGATTGTAAGAGGCACCCTTATTCTATAATAGGGATGTGCTCAGTCTTTGTAATGGTTGGAAAATAAATGGGATATTTTTTAGTATTGTAGTTTGTCAGAGGAATAGAAATCTTCGTATGGAATGTCTATGTTATAAGCATGTATTCTCTAGTTTGAGATTATAAAAAAAATGTGCAAGTTTGTATGTCACTTTGTCTCCATTTATGATGTAAGCAAACATTTGAAAATAATAATCAAGAGTTATTATTTCTTCAATCTATATTTTCTAGCATGAATTGTCTCTTTGGTTAGTTTCCTTTAAAGAAATGGAATAAATATTTCTAGAAGAATAATAATGTTGTTTGCATAATAATTGGATTTCTAAGAATGAGGTTATATGAATTAAGCCTTTCGTGGGTTGATATTATTACCAAGGTAATGATATTTAGTAAAGTTTACTGCAACCACCAGATGTAGGTAATGCTAAGATAGAATGTGGCAAAATACATTGAATCTATATTCCCTGATAGGCACCGATCCAGAATTACCCCACTTTCTAACCAAATACACATTTGAAAAGATAAATCATGTTCGTTGTGTAATTTATTCATAATTATTTACTATTTTCACAAGAGTTATTAAAGGATAGAAGAGAGTATCTATCCAATATTGTTAGGTATGTCAATCTCTTCATATTCTTTGCGAAATAAATATGTTGTTTGACATTGTGGTTACTAATCAAATCCTAATTCCATAACTAGTGTCTGAGAAGGGAAACCCACCTTGGCTTTGTAGAGCCTAAAGTGCAGAGGAGATTGTCTTCAGACAACATCTCTTGTTCGTTGGCCATTTTCCACTAATTTGTCAAAATGTGAGAATAGTATAAGGATTAGTGGCATACAATTTGGAGAACCAACAAAACTAGAAGCAAAATGCACCAACAGAGCTTGGAGATGGATAATCCTTTGGTAAAGTACATTAGATGTATGTCTGATTAGTTATAACATTATTTTGGGTGGAGTTGACTAATGGTTTACCAAACTTTTAATTGACTGAAAAGTGGCCATATAAGACCCGGCCTCTGCTCAGCCACTTACTGCCATGACTGATTTCTATTTAGAGACAATACATATGACTGTATGGAAAAATGGCCCAATAAAACTAATATATATTATGCAAAATGTTTATACAGAGAGTATTATCTAGTTTACAAAAAGAGATTACAACTCTAGTTCAGGTAACTTGATTTAATATATTTATATAAATATATTAAATCAAGTTACCTGAACTAGAGTTGTAATCTCTTTTTGTAAACTAGATAATACTCTCTGTATAAACATTTTGCATTATATATATATATATATATATATATATATATATCCCATAAAAGGCTCCAGAAAGCTTACAAAGATATATTACTTAAATCATATATATATACACACACACAATTACTGTCTACAAGATTTGCTACTTCATTTCATCCATTATCAAAGTAATTATAGTTTTGAACAAATGCAAAAGATTGAAAATCTCCATAGAGTAAATCATTGGATGTTCTTTAAACCTGCACTTACTTAAACATAAGAGACTTGTTTCCAATGACAATGGGAGCTCACCTCCTAGCCATAGGACTAAAAATTAGTCCACCCCCAAGCTTGGAGGTCACATGGTAAACCAGGTAAAAACATGCATCTTCACATACAACAAAACACACTTAATAACCAACAAAGTAAACTACATTGAACTCTCCAAAAATGCCCAAGGGATTTACATCACAATGATTCCCTTAAGGGAACAATAGAGGGGGAGTTAGGAACACTATCTTGGGGAGAGAAAAAAAATATCCATTTCGACATGTTGGTATTTAAGGTGTCTCAACCTTTGCAAGTTCTTGAATTTATTATAATCATTTTTCTACAATTATTTGGAAATTCTTATATTGTATTTTATTTAATAATTCTGCTCCACCAAAATGGGGCATGGGATTTTCAAGGTGGCACTTTTTCCATGTGTCATCATCTTGTGGTGAACTATAAGGTGTCATTAGAAGGTTTATTTATAGTAGATTATTATGATAGATTTTATTCTAGATTCCATGGCAGATTCTTATGGCATGTAAGAGCATAATTATAAGGAGTTACTAATTGTGTACCAGGAATTTTGACTGGCATTATGACAGTTTATGATGTATGTCATAGGCATATTTATAAAGGAGGTAAATGCTATACTTCGAGTGCCTAAGTTGGTGGGTTGACTATGACAACCTATGACAACATCTTATGTATGTGTATATAATATTCTATTAATAGTCTAGAAACCCAAACTTAGCCTAGCCATTGGAATTTTGTGTCATGGAAATGTTGGTCATATGGATTTTTACCATGGTATTTTTGGACCTTGTTTGGGCCCATGGTAATGCCTTATGGTTGTTTTTTGGGCACCATAA
Source organism: Cunninghamia lanceolata (assembly GCA_027924645.1). Taxonomy (NCBI): domain Eukaryota; kingdom Viridiplantae; phylum Streptophyta; class Pinopsida; order Cupressales; family Cupressaceae; genus Cunninghamia; species Cunninghamia lanceolata. The sequence goes on from BSBN01000828.1 coordinate 1,625,438, forward strand.
GTTTTATATTGAGGGGTTGAGATGAATGTATTGAGGAGAATTTTATGTAGGGTTATGATATCAATTCTTCCTCCAGAGAAGCAAGATGTGCATCTCCATGTTAAGGATTTGAGCCTACAAGTGTATTGTAACATGTTTGTTGTTGTAGATTAATACATTGGTTTGATTCTTTGGAGTGTGGGATTTTTTACCCGAAAGGGTTTTCCCCACATATATTGGTGTCTCCTCTTTTGTCTTTCTTTCTTCTATTCTTTTTCTTTCATGTTCTTAAAGTGTTTACTTGCATGTTGTTATGCTACCAAAATTTATTTAGATATGTTAGCTACATTGTCTTTCCTTTAATGGTTAATGTGATGGGAAATCAACTATGTTTGTTTCCACTTTAAGGGCATAGTACTATGTTCTTGTATCAAGTTATTGATTATCTTATTAAGAAAAATATAGGATGTTGCAAGGTGCATATTGGGTTCTCTTTCCCTTTAACTACACATCCCCTTACACAAACTTCTCCAATTTACAAAAACTTCCCATTCACCAAACTTTAATCACAATTATACCATCCCAACATTCACATAAAAATAGTAAAATTGGGTACTCTTACCCTATATTCTCCCCAAGATGGACCAAGATGACTCAACCACATTACATAAGGTGCTCTCAATCCACTTGGAGAGCCTACCCAAACATAACAATTTTCCCAACCCAAAACAATTTAACACAACAAATTTAACATACATTCAATCCCTAATTCTACACATAAGAAGACACTAAAATTACAGATTTCACAATCAATCAAGGAAATTTGAATATTAAAATGTTTCTTATATAAATTCATAGGTTTTAGACCCTACCTTAAGCACAATTGTGATCCAAAAAAATTGATAGAGTCTCCTTCCCAAGTCTTCACTCTCTATCGTCTCCAACACTTAGTAGATTTTTCCTCCTTTTTTTCCAAAAGATGCCAAAATCTCTTGCTCCAAATTGGAGAGGAGAATAAATAAAATTAGATTATTTTCCTCCATGGAGGTGGAGGAGACAAGTGTCTTTTCCTTAAGAAATTGACACATAACTTATGTGAATCCCCAAGTGTCTCCACTTTGGAGGCTTCATGAAAAGAAGGGCCTCCATGTGTCATCACCCATGGTGAGTCATGGGGCTACAACCTCTAACTATAGGATGGGATGGGGTGGTGACCCTCACCCATCCTCTTCCAAACAATTGATTTTTGTGACTTTTTAAAATGTGAATTTTAGGGAAAAAAATTGTTTTAAATTAGTTTAATATTCCAAAATGACCCAATTGTTCTTAAATATCATCCACTTCAATAGTTAAAGGTCAATTTTGGCCAATATAAATAGGACAAATATTTACCACTTTTTATTGTGAATGAGGTGTAAAATTGCTATTGGTTGTTTGACCGTTGAAGTGGATGTTATTTAAGTAGAGTGAAATGACCCCAACTACTAAGCCTTTGACCTAGGACTTTAAAATTTACATAATTAAATGGAAATACCCCCTTAAGGACACTTTAGAACCCATAGAAAAAAAATTAAATAAATAAAATAACACTTAAGTGACCATCCTAATAACACTAGATGCACTAAGCACGAAAATAAACAAAACACCCACATCATACCCAAAATCAATTTAACGACACAAAATACTAATTAAACATCACATGAGACCTTAGTCCCTCCATATGGACTAGGTTTGGGTTTCACTGGTTTAGCACATTAGGGTTTACCATGTGACCTCTGAATTCCCAATGGCACTGGAATCAACCTACATCCTCAGTTACAAAATTTTGTTAGTCCATCATAAATATAGTCATAGCCAAAGCATTAATAAAATATAATACATTAAATTACAACATACAATCTTCACAACATTTCATGCTGACATTTTATTTCCAAATTGAATTGACATTTTCCAAATATGAATCCTTCATTCCACAATATATCCAAATGCACCATAAATAATAGAACATATATTTATACCATTCAAAACAAACATGCAGTAATGAAATCACCTGATTAATTATTAAACATCAAGATTGTATGGAACCAAAAATTAAAATTAACCATATCATCAAGCTAAGTCATGGCCAAGAATCATAAATCCACAAATAATATCACCCATATGAGAAATGTCCATAAAGATATCAACTCATACAATCATGAAAGTAGCACAAAAGTAATATAAATAATAGATGTTGATGGATGGGTCTCACATCCTCCCCCTAGGATTGGACTTCCTCTTGGAAGTCCTCAAAAAGGTGTGGATAAAGTGTCCTCATCTGTGAAGCATCTTCCTAGATGGTGCCCAGTAACCTTGTCATAACAATCCCATTGTACCCTAACCTGATCTAGCTCTCAGCCTCGAAGGGCCAACATAATATGATCCAAAATGTGAATTGGCTCCAACGCTAACAAACTATCCAATTCTACCTATAAATCAATCAATTCCAACACATAAGAGATATCATGAACATAATGCCTCAAAACTGAAATATGGAACACATCATGGATGCTTAATAAGCTAGGTCACAAGATGAGACAATAGGCTACGGGTCCTATCCACTCCAAGATCTCAAGGAATCCATAAATCAATGTGCAATCTTAGAGCCATTTCCATAATGGATTGGACTCTTATGAGGCCAAACTCTCAAGAATACTCTGTCACCCACTGAAAAAATCTAATCTAACCTCTTAGCATCTGCATATTTCTTCAAATGATCTTGAGCCTCCTGAAGGCATTGCCTAACCAACACCACGTGACACTCCATATCATGTACTAGCTCTAACCTGATAACTACTCTAAACTCAATCCAATCCCAACTCAAGGGAGACCTACAAGTTTTGCCATACAACATCTAATAAGGTGCCATACCTAAAGAATTGTGATGACTATTGTTGTAGGCAAACTCAACCAAATAAAGGTACTCCTCCCATATGGACTGATGATCCATCACATACATCCATAACATATCCTCTAAAACTTCATTCACCCTCTCCATCTGACCATCTATCTCAGGGTGATACCTTGTACTGAAATTGAGTCGAGTGCCTAAATCCTACTGTAATGCTATCCAAAAAGTTGAAGTAAAAATTGGATCCCTGTCTAATATGATCCTACAATGAATCCCATGAAATCTAACAATATCATTCAAAAATACCCTCACCACTACTAGAGTTGTGTAGGTATTCTAAACTATAGAAAAGTGTGCTACCTTGGTCAGCTTGTCAACTATCACCATGATGGCGTCATGGCATTGAGAGGACAAGGGTAGACCAACAATGAAGTCCATGTAAATGGTGTCCCATTCCCACTCAGGTAACACATGTGGATAGAGTAATCATGATTGATACTGATGCTTTGCCTTGACTCTCTAAAACTCAAGGCATTAAGCCACAAACTCAGTGATATCACGTTGCAAGTCTATCTAATGATATAACTGACGAAGATCAACATGCATCTTCTTCACCCCTCGATACACTGCATAAGGTACCCAATGAGCCTTTGATAAAATCATTGTATGAAGGTTACTCACAAGAGGCACATAATTAAATATGTCCCCTATGCTGCAACGACCCATCTTCCTCTAGAGTGTATCCTGCATACTTTCCCTAATGGCCCTTTGACACTATACGTCATGCTAAACCTCACAATACCAATCATCCTAAGGCAACTACTAAAGAATGTGAGCCCTCAAATCTATACTCAATACCATAGACATCATCCCATCCCATCACCTTTTCAAGACATTTGCTACTACATTCTCTTTGCTTTTGATGTAATGTACATCAAAGTCATACTCATAAGGGAACTCCATCCATCACCTTTGTCATGCATTCAAATTTGGCTACGTAAAAATATACTGAAGGTTGCAATGATCTAAATGAATCTCAAAGTGATTGCCAAGGAGAAAATGTCTTCATCTAGTAAGAACATGAACCATTATTGCTAACTCTAAATCATGTGTAGGATAGTTCAACTCATGGGTTTTGAGTTTTCATGACTCATATGCAATCACTCTACCCTCTTGCATATGCACTACTCCTATACCATCCAAAGATGCATCTATGCAAACTACATAGTCTAATGTCAGATCAAGTACTACCAAAATAGGAGCACTCTTGAGGGTTTGGAATGCCCTCTGACACTACTCATTTCACTCAAACTTCTTCCCTTTCCTCTGAAGGGAAGTAATGGGATGCACTATCCTAGGAAAACCCTCAAAAAACTTGCGATAGTAACTAGCTAATCCCACAAAACTCTTGACCTCTGATACACTAGTGGGTTATATCCACTCCATAATCACTCTATCTTCGATGGGTCTACTAAGATACCATCACTAGATATGATATGTCCCAAGTATTGGACCTCTAATTGAAAGAACGAACACTTAGCCAAGCTGACATAAAGCAAATGTCTCCTCAAACACTGCAACACTTAGTGCAAATGTTCCTCATGATCCTCCTTTGACTAAGAGTAAATCAAGATGTCATCCAAAAATACAAATACAAATCAATCAAGAAAAGTATGGAATACCCCATTCAAAAGGCTCATGAACACTGCGAGGGCATTCATCAATCCAAAAGGCACCACTTTAAACTCATAATGTCCATTTCAAGTCCTGAAGGTTGTCTTATGGATATCTGCCTCTACAATCCTTAATTGATGGTAACCTAACTTCAAATCAATCCTAGAGAATACCATAGCTCCCTTGATTTGGTTGAATAGGTCATCAATCATGGGCAGTGGATGACAATTCTTGATCATTAACTTATTTAATTATCTATAATCTACACATAGAGAAAGGTATTCATCCTTCTTAACAAAGATGACAAGTGCACCCCAAGGAGAGATGCTAGGATGAATGTGAACCTTCTCTAAGAGCTCCTCTAACTAAATCTTGAGCTCACTAAGCTCTAGTGTCATCATCTTGTATGGTACTCTAGAAACAGGCTGAGCTCCTAAAACTAGATCAATATGAAAATGCACCTCACAATGGGTGGCATCCTTGGTAACTCTAAATGAAACACATTTGAAAACTCTCTAAGAATAGGGTGGTCATCTAAAGATATCTCTCTCATGCTCTCTGACTTATCACTAATACTGATATCAAACATCTAACATCCCTTCTGCATGCACTGCTTAAGCTACATAGCAGATGCAATATAGAGATAAATAGGTCTCTGAATCCCTAAAATTACTACCATCTCACCTTGATCATCCAATAAATATATCATCTTTTAGTGATAATCAATCTTATCTTGATGTGCATCAAGCTAATCCATTCCCAAAACTATATCATAAGACACCAAAAGTGTAACCTGAAGATCCACTAATGTATACATAGATCCAAGAATCAACTAACAATCTCAAACCACAAAACCTATAGCCACTTTAGCCCCTGAAGCTATCTCATCCTCCCACTTATCCTCTTTCATATATGCCACTAGCCTACTACGCTCCATAAAATAGGGTGAAAGGAAAGAATTAGATGCCCCTGAATCAAATAAAACACCAACTAAAACATCACCAATCATACATGTGGTCTCTATGATAGTGGCCTAATGCTCTGCTTGGTAGTTTTCTACCACTACAAAAACTCTATAGGCCTTGCCCACATCATCAACCATCTACTCAAAAATTCATGCATGTTGACATCCAACTCCAAACCCATGTGGGTACTCTTTATCCAAGTTCCTTGTGCCACCACACATATAACATTGACCTCTTGATTGCACTTGAATTGACTGGTCCTACTAAATTGAGATGTCCTAGGTTTTCTAGAGCCACTATGTCCTCCTCTAAAGGACTATTGTGATCTAGCTAGTGCTACATTCTATGCCTATGGTCTCTGGCCCTTGTGTGATCCCTATGTCTTCCAAGGCCTAGTGTGACCACTCTGAGATCCCTATTCTGGTCTAGACCTATGTCCCTGATGTTGTTGTGGTCTCTGAGGACTTGAAGGAGGTCTAAATTCTCCCTTCAAAGGGAGGCAAGGTCTACGAGGAGTTTTCTTTGGTTGGCTCTAATTGCAGTTTTGAAATCACTCTCATGCCTCCTGCGATCTCCCATGTACCTCCTATTCTATGAGGGCCTTCTCCACAACAACTTGTAGGTTCTCTGGATCTACCATACGCACTGAACCTAAGATACTAGGGTTCAAACCTCTGGAAAAATGGTTGACAAGAAACTTCTTGTCTTGGATGTAGTCCATAAATTGCAAGAGCTCATAAAATCATCTCTCATACTAAGCCACAAAAAGACCCCTCTGTTGCAAGTCATGGAACTCATCAATACATCTCTAATGGAAATGCTTAGAAATATAACACTCCCTGAAGTGCTCTAGAAATGTATCTCAAGATAAAGTTGTTGATCACAAAGAATACTAAGAGGGGGGGTGAATTAGTATTCTGTAAAACTTCTCTTTCACATAATTTTTAATCCATTTACCACATTCAATAAGATGAAAGCAAAACAAACATAGGAACAACAACCATAAAGACATATCAAATAGACACCAAGATTTTTACCTGGAAAATGCAAAGAGGGAAAAATCATGGTGAGTGTTAGCTCACAATATATTATTATATAAATACTAAATTACATGAAGGCTCACTGCCTTAGGGTTCACTACCCAAGGACTCACTATCCAAAGAAGTGCTCACTGTAATAGGTTCACTACCAAAAAGAAGAGAAGAGATGATAGAGAAGGATTGGCTCACTACTAAGAGGTGACTGCTGCAAATGCATCTATAGAATGTTGAAGTGCAGTTCCATTAATGGCTCAATATGCAAACTCAAATGTCTTCATAATGTAGATGCACTATTTTTTCTGCTCTGCTTCACGTATACTCTACTCTTCTGCCCTTACTATCCTTTTCTAGTCACAAAACTTCCTTAGATCGTACACACATTAAATTCTCACTATGTTCACACACATCCATACCTCCAAATCCCAAATCTATCGAGTATATATATCTGCATCAAGAATTTTCTCAATCTAGGTCAGCATGCAAAAGATAAAGCTTGCATATTCAAGTTATACCTTGTCGGCCTGCTATTGTGCCCAAACAACAATGCGGACCCAATCAATCAAGAAAGACTCTTCATATGAGTCTAGAACTATTCTTTTACCACTTAGGTTGATGATTCCATTCTTATACCTTCACCGCATATCGATTTACCTTCTATGTCGGCCTTAATCTTAAGAACATTCTTAGTTGCTTTATCTATCGGCCCATAGCTTCAAATGCGATCATTATGAAAATCTAAAATCCTTTCTAATGATCCCTTATCATACCTTTAGAACTACATAACATAATATGTTGGAATTAGTCTGAACAACTGAGAGGGGGGTGAATCAGTTGTCCCACAAATTTAACCTTTTTCTTCCTTTAATATTCTTTATCAACTTTCAATCAGATTAATGATGTAAACATTAAAGCACACTAGTAGAAATATGGCAAATAAATGACCAGGTGACTAAAAATTTTAGTCACGTGATCAAAATAGTTTGCAACACAACTATAAATAACTAAAAAAATGATTAATTTGGTCATTGGTTGAAATGACTAAATAAATGACCAAATAAATGACTAAATAAATGACTAATTTGGTCATCGAGAAAAAAACACAACTAAATAATTGGTCAGACAAATAAAAATGACTAAATAAATGACTATTACTCCTCTATTCTTTTTTCTTTCCAGTTTGATCATAATCCATGAATTCAAAGACAATACAAGGCAAGGCAATAAATGTCCACTTAGACCAAAGGAATGAAGGGAGAGAAAGCTTAGATGTTTCCCACAAGCAGAGCTAGATTATCTTGTCTCTTCAATCTATCTCAACGCACTAGCCATGACACAACATGCCCATTAATGATCTGCAGGCCTCGGGGAAGTGATTGTCTAGCCCTGACCTACCAAAAACATCATTACTTGCCACCTTGCCAACATCTACCGAGGCCTTCAATTGCACTTTCCAACTGTTGGAAAACAAAGTCGGCCCGCATAAAATGTCTAGGGGCTATCTCTACCCCCTCCATGTGACCTCTCATGTCTACCTAAAGATAGAGCCCTTTATCGGATGAATATATAATATATATTATATTATATAATATTATATTATAATATTACATAATATTTATATTATAATATAATATAATATTATAGTATTATATAAAATTATATTATAATATAATATAATATTATAGTATTATATAATATTATATTATAATATAATATAATATAATATTTATATTATCATACAATATAATATAATATTATAATATTATATAATATTATAATATTATATAATAATATAATATTATAATATATTTAATAATATGGAGGCTTTTCGTTTCTAACCTACAAAATGTTAACGATTGGCACCAAAAGTTAAATGGTTAAATTTTAATTAAAATTTTGGCACCCATCTAACCCTAACTTGGAAAGACTCAAAACCTATTTTGTTTTATGTCTGCAACTTATCCATGATGGTTCGCTTCCTGTCCATTTTCCTTGCCAACACTCTACAAGATTGAGAAATTACAGTCGTTTGATCAAGATGTTTCACTCTTGTTGTGGATGAGGCCCTTGCTATCATGGTTCATCATAGTGCAGCAGGTGGGTGAGCAAATCATAAAGGTTGCAATATCCACTCCTAGTAATCACAGCTCATTTCCTGGGTTCTTCTCATAGGTAGGTCTCTTGTTACCCCTGAGCTAGTGTGTGTTATTATTTTCATGAAAGATGGATTATCGAAGGAATGCCCTGAGTGTTGGATACTCCAAGCCCAGAGCGCATGCAGTTAATCCCAAAATGATAATAGATAAAATGAAGTTTTTTCAAATGCCCATTTTTCCTCAAAATATCAAAGTGCTTCGTAGATTTTGGTGAAATAACAAGATAAATTTGTTCAAGTGTGCAAGTTTCCATAAGAATTGATATGCATCTTCAGGGAATGAAGAATCTAGGATTGTTAAATATTTGATCAGGGATATGGTGGGCAAACGATGGATGAGAAGTAGAAACTCTGTAGGATGCTCAAAAACATGAATTTAGGCGGGGATCCGGGGTCTGACCCGGCCACTCCTATGCCTCAGAATTCTATGGGATTGTCAGCAATGGATGGCTTCCTTACACCTGAGTTAAGGGGAGAGTTTGGAGCAGGGCTCTTGGATCTACATGCTATGGATGATTATGAGTTGTTTAATGAGGTTAGTATCATTCATCCACTTAATTAGAATGAAATAGTCTATTTTCTTGGTAATGTAAATGCCCAGAAGTTTTGAAAATGTCCCATAGAATGGTTGCAACTTTTTATAATGGACAACTGGGCAAAATTATGTTAAATGGGTACTAGATTATATCAAAACAAAATGCTTAACATCTCCCATTGCAATGAGCACCTTTATTAATGGAGAAATTAATTTGAAAACCTACTTCAATTTTGAATATTGCTAATCTTTTTTGAAAAGCTTCTTAGAAATTTGAATTTCCTTTTTTTTATTTTTTATGTTCTCATATGCTCTGATGTGGACATTTAGTATATCGAATGTGAATTGCAAGGATTTAAATTGTTATACTTAGGAAGGCACACTTGATTTTGGAAAATCTACTATTTGTTTGTTGGTAGTTAATCTATTTTACTTTGATTTATGTTTTTATCCATGACATTAATCTTGTAGACACTCGTACTTTTTGAATTGATGAATCTAGGTTGCACATTAGAGAAAGAGAGAGAGAGACTTAGTAACAACTGCTTCATAAAAAGTGGCTTGGCTACCATCTACAATGTAGCATGTCCATGGAAACCTTGATTGAACATCATATTATCGTAACCTGCACATAGTAAAAAATAGGCTCAAAACTTATTCAATAATATGGTAAATCTATGCACTTGGTTAATTTACTTGGATTACCTAGTTGCTAATACAAGTGTTTTTTTTTAACATGGAAAAATTACCCCATTAAAAACACTTGTATAAAGGAATGATCAATAGAATTTGGGAAACACATTAATATGATTTCCTTGATCCATTATTTCAAAATTAATTTTATAGGAGTAATTGTTCCTTTGATGTTTTATTTGGAAATGAAATCATAGTGGAAGGTAATCAAGTCTATGTTAGAGTACGTGTAATCTTGACTTTCACTATTCATAGCTTGTGACAAACTCCAAATCCACTTATAATAATGAGTTGATATTGTGTGATGATTTATTGGGATTCAACTACTAGTTTTGAGTCAATTTTCTTCTACCCATATTTCATGAGTAGCAGTTCACAAGAACCCATCTCTCATGACCATGAATGGTCCATTCATCACTTATTGCATATAGGTGAGCACATATACTTGTCATGCTCTTCTATTCTTCATTAGGTCTGATCATGAGTAGGACAAATGTCTTGACTTGAGCAATTATTCATCGACTCTTCTTCATGCTAATTAGAGACAACTTTGTGGGAGCCACTTTTGGTATCAAGTACTTTCTGTGCTTCAGGCATATCTTTGCTTGTTGTTGCCATTGCAATTATTGTGTTTCTAACAAGCTGGTTATTCTTACAGTAAAGAATTTGATAATGAAACAAGACATTCATTGGATGTATACAGGTACTATCCGCAAGCAACATGTATTTATCATGTACAGAGCTAAGAATTCCACAATATAGGAATAGTAACAACTTCATTATTTATGACTGTAATACATGGTTCCAGTATGTTTAGAACTGGTTCATAGATTATACAAGACTAGTGAATGGAGAACCCCAAATATATCAGTCCACCATGCACATATAGGAAATGGGATGGTATGTGTGATTAACAGCAATGATCCATATTTCCACAGCATTACTAATCCATCATAAATCCAAAATTTAACTTAAGGATCACAATCCACAAGTACATTAAAGATTTGTATATTCATTGCTTTATGAACATTTGTTCTATATTTATTATCACTGCATTGAAGTACATGTTAGTAAAACTATTTTCTATAGTTGGCCTTGTATCTCTTAGTAAATGCTTGTTCTTTTTAATGCGAAAGAAATTTTATTGAAAATTTTTATTGTTTGGATGGCATATTTAGAAAAAATCATCATCAACAAGTCTTGGATATTTTGCAGTTGATTGCAAATCTTATTCCAGATCCAGAATTAGGATTTAAGTTGAAAAGTAGTGTGGACTATGGAATGCTAGGATTTAAGAAAGATAGCTTATCCTCGTTAGCTTTAATATACTTAATTTTGATACATTAGTGGTAATTCAGAAACTTATATCTTGTATTCTAAACATTCTAATGATTCCATTATGTGGTTCCAAGGATGGAGTGAATATCAAACATGTTGAAGGAACATGTGAGGAAGTGCTGGTGAATTTAAGTGAGGATACATTTAACAGTAGAAATCCTACCAAAGAACATACAGAAGATGGTAATGTAAGCAAAGACTTTGATCCTAAATGCAGAAAAAAATTGGAATCTCTAAAAATGTCAAAAGTAGAAGAAAGTTTCCCCATGCCATCTACTAAAAAATACATGTTGGCATTCCCAAAAAAGTAAGCATGCTAATCAATATGCATTAAATATCTCATGATTTCATTTGAATGGTTTTCAAAAATAATATAACATCATTGTCTCCATTGTTAAGGTCGTTTTATCAGTTTTGTGGTCCTCAATATAGAGATAGTACACACTGTGCATGGTGCAAGCTAGCATAAGTGAATCTTTCAAAAAATATGACAAGTTTGGGATTTCTACGTTCTTTTGAGAGAACAAAAATATGATTTCAAAGATATGCATGTGCAATTATATATTAAGTATGAAATATGAGTTATGATGCATATAGACTATCTAAGATAAATACAAATTTTCATGTCTAATTTGAAAGTCTATCAGCTTTCATAAATCACATTTAAAAACTGATGTGTAGTGTATTAAGGGTGCTTAAACCTTGTAAGGAAATGAGGGGTTACTAAGGCAACATGTGTGAATTGGTGATGCAAGGGTATGACAATAAAATAGTGCTTAGACATGCCATGAACATTTGAATACAATGCAACACTTGAGACATACCAAATGATGTTGTATGAGGATTTGTAAAGTTGGGATTCAATTGCTTTTTACGAATATCTTCTAAATTGCTTTTCATGCAGTTTATTGAATCCTTCCTTTCTTGTTTGCATTTGAGAGTAAAGAATAGGGTAATGCTCTAGAGTGCTTCATTAATTCAAAGATTTTGAGAGCATCCTTGCAAAATCTATTTTGTGCATATCTTGCAATCATGGCATTCCATGAGACCATATTTCTTTGAGGCATTTTGTCAAACAGGTCACGTTCCTTGTCTATACTTCCACATTTTGCATACATGTCTACCAGAGCATTTCCAACTATAATTTCTAACAAAAATCCCCCTTCCATTATGCTTTGATGGATATCCATACCCTGTTCTAAAGCTCCCATTTTGGCACAGGCAGGGAGGATACTGGCAAAGGTTGTGGAATTTGCCTTTAGACTTGCCAATTGTATTTTCTTGAAATTTTCTAAAGCCTTCTCAAAAAATCCTTTTTGTCCATATCCTACAATCATGGCATTCCATGAGACCACATTTCTTTCAGGCATTTTTTCAAACAGTTCACGTGCCTTCTTTGTGCTTCCACATTTTGCATACATGTCTACTAGGGTAGTTGCAACTACAACATCTGACATAATTCCTTTATCCTTTATGCTTTTATGGATGTCCATACCCTATTCCAAAACTCCCATTTTTACACAAGCAGGGAGGATGTTGGCAAAGGTTGTGGAATTTTGCTTTACACCTGCCAATTACATTTGCTTGAAATTTTCTAAAGCCTTTTCAACAAATCCATTTGTACATATCCAACAATCATTGTAGTCCATGAGAACACATTTCTTTGAGGCATTCTATCAAACAATTTGCATGCCTTATCTATGCTTCCACATTTTGCATACATGTCTACCAAGGCAATTGCAACTACAACATCTGACAAAAGTCCTCTATCCTTAATGCTTTGATGGATGTTCATACCCTATTCCAAAGCTCCCATTTTGTCATAGGCACAGAGGATGCTGACAAAGGTTGTGGAATTTGGCTTTACACTTGCCAATTGCATTTGCTTGAAAATTTCTAAGGCCTTTTCAACAAATCCATTTTGTGTGTATCCTGCAATCATGCCATTCCATAAGACCACATTTCTTTGAGGCATTTTGTCAAACAGGTCACGTGCCTTGTCTATACTTCCACCTTTTGTATACATGTCTACCAGAACATTTCCAACTATAATTTTTGACAAAAATCCCCTTTTCATTATGCTTTGATGGATGTTCATACCCTTTTCCAAAGCTCCCATTTTGGCATAGGCAGGGAGGATGCTGGAAAAGGTTGTGGAATTTGACTTTAGACCTGCCAATTGCATTTGCTTGAAAGTTTCTAAAGCCTTTTCAAAAAATCCATTTTGTCCATATCCTGGAATCATTGCATCCCACGAGACCACATTTCTTTCAGGCATTTTTTCAAACAGTTCACGTGCCTTCTCCGTGTTTCCACATTTTGCATACATGTCTACTAGGGCAGTTGCAACTACAACATGTGATAGAATTCCTTTATCCTTTATACTTTGATGGATGTCCATACCCTGTTCCAAAGATCCCATTTTTGCATAGGCGGGGAGGATGTTGGCAGCATCATTTAAAGCACCTGAAACAATCGACACAATCCTATATGGAATATTTATATCCTTGTAAAAGTCCTCAAAATTTTTAAGCATCTCCTTGTGCATGTCCCAAGAGTCATTTCCATTTGGGCTAGTTATGCAAAATTGTTCTACTTTTTCAAACTGGTGTACTCTAAAAATTCCCAGTGTATCTTTTCCATGAGAACTCGCTTCTTTCCTAAAATAGGAAGAATATCCTACATACCTTATGGGTAGTGTTGTAGGATGGATCCAGTCACCCCGATGATAAGAACACAATGGTTGCTCAATTGTTGCAATGAGATACTTATCATCACCTTTGCCAGTTACCATGTATAACTCTTCATCAAATTGTGCCAGCTGAGCACATTCCACTATAATTTCTTTCCTCATAAAGAAAGGAGTTTGTAAGGCTGCATATCCACGCTTCCTCAAAAATGCAAGGCCAAAATTTATAAATACTTGATTAAGTACACCATCACCTTTTAAATAGTACTCTCTCCCTCCTACTACATCAACACCTTTCTTTAAGTCTGTAATACCAAAAAGTTGAACAAGATCAACATGATTTTTCAATTCAAGCTCCTTGCTACATTCTCCCCAAGTACAAATGACAACATTGTTTGCCTCATCATCACTAATAGGTACAAAGTCATGTACAAGGTTCCCAATGACTCCCAAAAGAGAATATAGGGAAGCTTTTGCTTCTTAGACCTTTATTTCCTTCTTAGATGATGATTTTTTGTTCTCTTCTATTTGTTTTATGACTTGAGATGCATCCTCCTTGGCAATTTTCAACTTGGCAACTTCTTTATTCATCTTATTGAATCTTTTCACAAAGTATCCAGCATTTCACGTGTTGAGCCATTCCATCAAACAGTTCATGTGCCTTATTTATACTTCCACATTTGGTATACATGTCTACCAAAGCATTTCCAACTATAATATCTAACAAAATCCCCCCTTCCATTATGTTATGATGGATGTCCATACCCTATTCCAAAGCTCCCATTTTGGCACAGGCAGAGAAGATGCTGGCAAAGGTTGTTGAATTTGGATTTACACCTGCTAATTGCATTTTCTTGGAAGTTTCTAAAGACTTTTCAAAAAATCCATTTTGTACATATCCTACAACCATTGCATTCCATGAGATGACATCTCTTTGAGGCATTCTGCCAAACAGTTCACATGCCTTGTTAATGCTTCCACATTTTGCATACATGTCTACCAGGGAAGTTGCCACTACAACAAATGATAAAATTCCTCTATCCTTCATGGAGATGTAGTCCAAGCTCTTCTCGTATCACCACAGGAGCTATCCAAAGTCAGTTCATATTAGCATGATGTGTTTATTTAACAATCTCATAAAGTCATGAATGTGGATATTATTCTTCATATTCAACTGGTTTTCATTGAACCTGATTTTCAGGTCATAGATAAGTCGTTTGGATTTGATACTGATGTGGAGAAAGCACAAAGGGCAATCAATGTAGCTCATGTAGAAGTAGAGAGTGTTTAAAATGGTGTGGGTCTTGTGAAGCTTATGGGCTACTATAGTGGTAAGTTATGCATCCACTTGTCTTGGCCAAATTTTTGTAGGCCTCAATTCACAATGAAATAACTCAAATTAACAAGGACAATGTTTAAGTACAAATATTTTTTTGGTATTAATTTTTGGAAACAAATCCACTATGAAATAGTCTTCAGATAAAATGGGAAGAATTATGGATTACTTTAGGGAACAAATAATTTCTTAGAGTTCAGAAATATATATCATATCTGATTAAAACCTTCTATGGATTGGGCTACATAATTGATCAAAACCTTATATGGATTGATTCAACAAGTCACATTTAGAAACAGAATGCCTACAGTGAAATACAACAACCTTGTAAAGTCTTCTTGAACCTGCTATATCACATTGATCAATGGGTGGTATTTGTGATCTACTATGCTAGAATAAAATAATCTTTACCTCAAATTTAGATTACTCAAACCATGTCACATTGATAATATTGTTAAAATAATATAATATATTCCATAGCTTAAGATGTTTTTTGGTTTCAAGGATCTTATCAACATCATAAGGAGTTGAAGGTTGCACAAGGAATCAAGATAACTACTCAAGTATCAAATTTCAGGCTAATAATTTTATTTATATGAGCATAAGTTTATCAAATATATGTGGAGAATGAAACTTAGCTACAATTTCTTGATTTCAGGGTCTTGAGCATGCCATAGCAGGAACTCAGTTATATGTTGTCAGACCTGATGATGATTTAGAGGATATTAAGGAAGAAGCAATGCAAGATATCAATAATGTAATGTCTCAGATTGACAAGAGTGGGGAAGGAGTTTATGTTCAAGCTTCAACTCTTGGATATATGGAGGCTTTACTTGAGTTCTTGAAGACCCCAGTTGTAAGCATCCCAGTTTGTGCAATTGGTATTGGGCCTATGCATAAAAAAGATGTCATGCGTGCGAGTGTAATGCTTGAGAAAAAGAAGAAAGAGTATGCTGCAATTTTGGCATTTGATGTGAAAATTACTCCTGAAGCTCGAGAACTTGCAGATGAATTCATATTTTACTGCAATGTATGAGAACAAAAACATTTCAATGTTGACGAGATGCCATACCAAATGGTGTCGATATTTATTGCTACTTTGCTTTGTCTTGTTTTATTTTCTTATTGACCGATTCTCAAATAGAAAGTGTTGGCTTAAATTTATCAATCTTTACTTGGTAGCATCATAAAATATATAGTTTTCCAAATTTATTTGCTTTTATGTTTAAATTCAAATTTAATAATATGTTTTTTCTACATTATAAAATTTATGGTATTTAATAAATTATTCATATCATGACTAAATTTACTACCAATTAATGGAAACCAGTAAATAAAAATGACTACTGTGACTAAATAAATGACCAGTTAACAACAATCAATGACTAAATGATTACAATGACTAAATAAATGACTAAATATACTACCAAATTAATGACTAAAATTTGCTTAGTCATAAATTTAGTTGTGAGAGAAATGACCGGCAATAAACTACCAATGGTCACGTGACTAAATATACTACCAAATTGATGACCAAATATACTACCAAATTACCAAATACACTACCAAATTGATGACTAAATATACTACCAAATTAATGACTAAATATACTACCAAAATTATTGACTAAAATTTGTTTAGTCATAAATTTGGTCATGAGATAAATGAATGGCAATAAAATACCAATGGTCACATGACCAAACTACTAATCACATGACCAATTTTTGGTAGTTTTTTTAGTCATTTATTTCTATTTTTCTACTAGTGGCATGAATCAACAACACATGAGCAGAAATAAATTGAACACACATAACACCAGAATTTTTATGTGGAAACCTGATTAAGGGAAAACCATGGTGGGGGTTAACCCACAAGATTTGTGCCCTGTTAAAAGTACTTGAAAGAAATGAAAAGGCACTTGCCTTAGGGCTCACTACCTAGAGCTCACTGCTCAAAGAGGGTCACTGCCTACAGGAGGCTCACTACCTACAAAAATTTATGTTTAATACAGGAAGAATGAGCTGAGAAAAAGCATTCTTTATGATTACTTCAGGCCCTTTGAAATCTCACAAAACTTCTACTCTGCCCCAAACACTTCTTCACCATCTCTTCATACCTTACTGCTCTTGTTCCTCTGCTCCTTCTCTTCTCTACTCTGCCTTTGTACCTTTCTTAGGATTTTATCATTTTTACACAAGGACAACATTCCACAACTCATCAACAATTATTTATATGCTTCATCAACCTTAGAGTGAACATCAAGGTTGGCTTGACTTAATGCAGATCACTATACTATCAGCCAAACATGGCTGAGACTTGAATCTTCTTCCAACAATATGCCACGCTCCAGAGAATTGCTCTTAGATCATCCGCAACATGCTTGTAACATCCAGTCGGCCAAGACTGAGAAGAACATCAACACTAAGAAGGAAATCTTCACCAACAAGCTCAAACTTCAATGTGGACCTCCAACATAGTAGTCACACAAACCAGAGACCTCCACAAGCACATTTAATTCAATTAAAACATCTGCACTCCTCCAAATCACTAGAATCACTTGCATCTTCATCTGGAACCTCAAGAACACTGTCTGCCATGACTATCATACTAGAAAGATTGCTTGCGGACCTCCAAACCACGAACCACTTGAGTTGATGATACTGGTGCAGGAACACCCTGAGACACCAAGGATCAGGAGGATCCCTACTCTATTTTGTCTAAGTTGTCTTTTCATGTCTGTAAGGCCTTAGCGCCAGATTGAATCATAGTTGGCCGAGTAGCGGTATAACATTGAGTCTGTATATGTGTCATTAAAGATTGTAACTAAATTGAATGGGTGTAACCGAATGGCAGAAGTGGTTGTAGGGTGATTCACCTTCAATCTTGTGTAACTACCAACACGAGTCTATATAGTCGGTCTGTGTTCGTGAAGAAAAGACGAACAGACACAGACGGAGAATCGAATTGTATGTGTATTTTCTGAGGAATACAAAATTTTGTTCTGTCGTGTATATTTGAGTAAGGTTCTATTGCATAGAACGTAGATTGGAAGCATTCAATTGGTTGAGATTTCTTTGAAATCAGTGGAATGGCTTCCTTAAGAGTAGATCATTTTCCGTTCTGTTGAGTTTTTGTTGTTTCTATATAAGTTGTTCAGTGTTTGCGTAGCTGCAGAGTTTGGCAGAAGTTGTCATCAGTGTAATACAACCCCTCGGGAAATCTTTTAGAAGTTATACCAATCAACAGTGTTCCACTGATAGGAGGTGCATTGGTGTAGAACAGTTTTGGTCTCACCGAAGACAATGTATATCGGCATATCAGGAGAATAAACAAGGACTTTGCCGATGAAGGAAGTCACACCAAAGTGTCAGGGGTGGTCAAATGAAGTCGAGTGTATCGGCACATCAGCCAATGTTCATAAGTGTTCACCGATGATCTTAGTCTTGCTGACATGTGTAGATCACTGAGACATAAGTCAGACTCTCACTGATTAATTTTGATCAGTTGTGCACTTCCACTGTGTGCTCTGCATTAGAGAGAGTGGTAGTGCATCTCCAGGATCTGCTATTGGATGAGAGGAATGGGTCGGTAGCAGCATGTAGGATGGACATCTGATTGAGCATTGTGTTGTAGTCGTTGAGGATTTGATCAGTCTGAGAGTACTCCATTGCTAGGAGTAGAAGGAGCCTAAGGATACTCTGAAATGTTGATAGTAGTTTACCATTGTTGGTTGGTTGGTTGCCACTATTCCATTGATGTGAAGATTTGAAGCCTGAAGCTGAAGAGGCAGAGTGAAAGATAAGGACCAAGACAAACATAGATGGAGATGAAAACCATTTTGTTTTGCAGATACATTTCCAAGGGACTTTGAAATCTTTTTTGGTTGGTTGTATGGTGTAGGAGCACCCTAAGACACTGAGGATCAAGAGGATCCCTACTCTATTTTGTCTAAGTTGTCTTTTCATGTCTGTAAGGCCTTAGTGCCATATTGAATCATAGTTGGCTGAGTAGCGGTATAACATTGAGTCTGTATATGTGTCATTAAAGATTGTAACTGAACTGAATGGGTGTAACCAAATGGCAGAAGTGGTTGTAGGGTGATTCACCTTCCATCTTGTATAACTACCGACATGAGTCTATATAGTCAGTCTGTGATGAATAGACACAGATGAAGAATCAAATTGTATGTGTATTTTTTGAGGAATAAGAAATTCTATTCTATTGTGTATATCTGAGTAAGGTTCTGTTGCACATAATGTAGATCGGAAGCATTCCACTAGTTGAGATTTCTTCGAAATCAGTGGAATGGCTTCCTTAGGAGTAGATCATTTTCTATTCTATTGAGTTTTTGTTGTTTCTGTATAAGTTGTTCGGTGTTTGCGTAGCTGCAGAGTTTGGCAGAAGTTGTCATCGGTGTAATATAGCCCCTCGAGAAAGCTTTTAGAAGTTATACCAATCAACAGTGTTCCACCGATAGGAGGTGCATCGGTGTAGAATAGTTTTGGTCTCACCAAAGACAACGTTTATCGGCATATCAGGAGAATAAACAAGGAGTTTGCCGATGAAGGAGGTCACACTGAAGTGTCGGGGGTGGTCAAATGAAGTCGAGTGTATTAGCACATTGGCCAATGTTCATAAGTGTTCGCTGATGATCGTAGTCTTGCTGACGTGTGTAGACCACTAAGACATAAGTCAGACTCTCACCGATCAATTTTGATCAGTTGTGCACTTCTATTGTGTGCTATGCATCAAATACACACTGACTTCCCAAACATGCCTCTAGATCTACAAATCAGAATATTTCAATGCGGAGCAATTCAGACCAATTTACTGTCACTTTGTCTCTTCTGAACATAGTAAAACTTGGTTCTACTTAGATGGCCATAGCTTCTTCAAATCTTCATATAGACCTCTCAAATCTTAACTAGAGCTACTTCAGACAATCCTCTACATAGCCATATAGTTCACATACATTGATCTTCATTAATTTTCTCAATCTTCTCAACATTCTAGTCTTCTAAATAGGCAACAAAATGGAATACAGTTGACACCAATGGTAACAAGGATATGTTGACATCAATGACAACACCAATTATGCACATATTTGAAACAATCTCCCCCTTTTGTCATTGATGGAAACATATGATGTGAAAAACTCATTCAACCATCAAGACAAGAACTTCTCCCCCTTACTCTTATCACTTCTGCAACTACTTTCTTCACTGCTCCCCCTTTCATCAACAACTAGTTTTTCACATGACTTCTCTCCCCCTTTGACATCAATAGAAAAGGTTACATATTTGCAATCTTTTCTCCCCCTTTTTGTTTCAGACTGATCTCCAAAATTTGCATACTAACTACTCCTGAGTAGTATCTCCTTAACACCAATCCGGATCACAAGATATGACTGAATTCCACCGGACTGATTCACCCTAGTGTATCTTAGTTCTAAACAGGAGGGGTAATAACCCCTAACTTCTCTCTGAGATACTCAAAAGTATCCTTAGATAGAGGCTTGGTGAATATATCTGCATTCTAATCCTTTGAAGAAACAAACTCCATTTTGACTTCATTCTCACTTACTTTTCCTCTCAAGAAATGAAACTTGATGGATATGTGCTTAGTCTTTGAATGCAACACCGGATTCTTTGAGATATTTATTGCACTTGAATTATCACATTAAATTGTAACAAGTTCTTCAAACACAATTCTGATATCCTTCAACATTTGCTCCATCCACAAGACTTGAGTACAATTGCTTGCTACCGCTATATACTCTACCTTTGTAGTAGATAGAGATATTGCCTCCTACTTTTTGTGCAACTAAGAAACCAATCTGCTTCCCAAGAAGAATGTACCACCACTAGTACTTTTCCTATCATCCACATCTCCTACCCAATCAACATCTGTATATGCATCAAGAGTGAATTCATTATCCTTTGGATACCATAAGCCATAATTAGATGTTCCCTTTAGATATCTAAAAATTCTTTTGACTGCTACAACATGGGATTCCCTAGGATTAGCTTGAAATCTAGCAACAAGTCCAACTGCATTCATAATGTCAGGTCAGGTCTGAGTCAAATAAAGTAGTCCCCCAATCATTGATCTATAACTTTTATGACCTTCCTTAGGTGAATCATCTTTTCTCAACTTGCATCCGATTACCATAGGAGTACTTACTGGTTTTGAGTCCTCCATTCCAAACTTTTTCAACAATTCTCTCACATACTTAGACTGAGATATGAAGACACCTTTATCTAACTGAGTGATTTATAGATCTAAGAAGAAATTCATCTCACCAAACACGGACATTTCAAATTCACTTTGCATTTGATCAACAATTTTTTTACACATGCTTCCATTTCCACCAAAAATGATATCATCAACAAATACTTCAACAATTAACATGTGCTCATGATCAATCTTGAAATAAAGATTACTATGATCTTTGCCTTTGCTAAATCCTATCTTTAGTATATACTTATCCAATCCTGCATACCAGGCTCTCGGGGCTTGTTTAAGTCCATACAAAGTTTTTCTCAATCTTCAGACCATATCTTCTTGATTAGACAACTAGAATCCTTCTGGTTGCTCAATGTAGACTTCTTCTTCTAGCTCTCCATTCAGGAATGCTGACTTGACATCCATCTGGTAAACTTTGAAATCTTTGAAAGCAACAAATGCAAGAAATAATCTGACTGCTTCTATTCTTTCTATTGAAGCAAAAGTTTCTTCAAAATCAATTCCTTCCACTTGAGAATATCCTTTGCATACCAACCTTGCTTTGTTTCTTATAACTTCACTGTTTCATTTAGTTTATTTTGAAAGACCCATTTAGTTCTAATCACATTTTTATCCTCGGGTCTAGAAACAAGATCCCAAGTGTGATTATTTTCAATTTGCATTAATTCTTCTTCCATTGCTTTTACCCAATTTTCATCATTGCAGGATTCACTTACTGATTTTGGTTTAATCTTTGAAATCAAACAAATCTCTTCTTTATCTTCAGCAATTCTTCTCCTCATTCAAACACCTTTATTTTTATCTCCTATGATCTGATCTTCAGGATGATTCATCCTTACATACCTAGGAGTTTTGGGATTTTCTTGAACTTCTATTTCTTGAGCTTGTTCCTCAACTTCTGCATTATTCTCTTGAGTCACTAGATTTTTTGGATCAATTTGGATCTAAATCTAAGTTTGAACTTACCTTCCTTGACTTTGACTTTCATCTTGATCATTTGAGTCATATCCACAAGACTTGGAATGTCCTTTTTTTCTTTCATCAACTCTGACATTAGCACTTTCAATAATCTTTTTCAATCTCTTATTAAAGCACTGGTATGCCTTGCTTTGAGTAGAGTAACCCAAAAATATTCCATCATCACTTCTTGTATCAAACTTGCCTAGATCCTCATCTCTTTTGATATAGCATTTACAACCAAAAACTCTGAAATATCTCATAGTAGGAGGATGACCAAACCATAGTTCATAAGGTGTCTTACCAGAATTGCCTTTGATCTGTACTCGGTTAAGAGTATAGACAACAGTACTCATAGCTTCTCTCCAATAGACTTGTGGAATATTTTCTTCCATCATCATGGTCCTAGCATCTTCTTAAATGGTCTAGTTCTTTCTTTCCACATCTCCATTCTACTGAGGAGTCCTAGAGCAGATAACTACCTTTTTATTCCATACTTTTCATAGAATGTATCAAAATCACTGGAGCTAAACTCTCCACCTTTGTCAAACTTCAGACATTTTATATTCACACCAATCTCATTCTCCACCATAACCTTGAACACCTTGAATTTGTCAAGAGCTTCTTTTTTTTCTTTTAGGAAGGTTACCCACATCATCGAGAGTAATCATCAATCAGCAACATAAAATATATGTCTCCTTGTACACTCCTGATTCTGGCAGGGCCACATAGATCAGTATGTACAAGTTCCAATAGTCCACTTGAAAATTGTTCTTTACTCTTGAATGAAGTTTTGTTCTATTTACCCAATTGACATTCTCTACACATTCTATTAGGTTTCACAAGTTTTGGAAGGTCTCTCATAGCCTAAGTAGAACTTATCTTGACAATGTTATCAAAATTCACATGACACATTCTTCTATGCCATAACCAACTCTGAGCAATCGAGAAACTCTTACCAAAACTACTTAAATGAAAGATGTTACCTCTAGTCTGAGTACCAGATGCAATTTTAGTTCCAGAGCTTTCCAAGATTCTGCATTTTCCATCCTTGAATTAGATATCATAACATTCTTTTCACAATAAGAGCTTCAAGTTCTGTAGTCTCAATTTCATCATCTTCAAGATCCTTCCTTGCCTTTGCAAATCTATTTGATCCTGAAGAACTTTCACTGGGATCATATCTTTGTTTTTCATATACATTGGCCTTAAATGCAGATTTAGACTTAGGAAAAGAATCACCAAACTCACTCATTTCAAATGTTGAAAGCTTGCCAACTAACTGATCCCTTGTAACAGTTGTCACAGTCCTGATCTCTTCAATGGTAGCAGCTTAATGCTTGTATGCTGTAGGTAAGGATCTAAGCACTTTGGCAACAATCTTTGATTCTTCCAATACTCCACTAGTATTCTTGATACCGGTCACAAGTTCATTCACTTTCTGCATGTAGGAAGTAATGTTTTCATCTTCACTCATTATCAACCTTTTGTATTTACCCTTCAGGCTTTGTAGCTTGGCACATTTGACATATTTGTCACCTTCATACAGATTTTCCAACCTTTTCTAGATTTCATGGGCAGTTTTCAAATCCAAGACATTTTCCAATTCTATATCAGTCAGGGCACTCAATAATGCTTCTTTAGCTTGAATATTGCATTTAGCTTCCCTGAGTTCATCTAGAGTTGTAGGGCCATTCTTCAGAATCTTATACTCATTCTTAGTTATCAACCAAAATGCATCACCCATATATTCCAAATGACACTGCATGTGTACCTTCCAAAGGGAGTAATATGTTCCATCAAATCTCAAACTTTCCTTCTTGTAAGTCAACATCTTAGATCTCCTCAAGCAGTCAAGCTTCTTATAGAGGAAATGGCTCTGATACCAATTGTTGGAATTAGTCTAGACAACTAAGAGGGGGGGTGAATCAATTGTCCCACAAAATTAACCTTTTTCTTCCTTTAATCTTCTTTATCAACTTTCAATTAGATTAATGATGTAAACATTAAAGCATGAATCAACAACACGAGCAAAAATAAATTAAACACACATAACACCAAAAATTTTATGTGGAAACCCGGTTAAGGGAAAACCACTGTAGGGGTTAACCCACAAGATTTGTACCCTATTAAAAGTACTTGAAAGAAATGAAAAGGCACTTACCTTAGGGCTCACTGCCCAGAGCTCACTGCTCAAAGAGGCTCATTGCCTACAAGAATTTATGTTTAATATAGGAAGAATGAACTGAGAAATAACATCTTCTTTATGCCTAGTTCAATCCCTTTGAAAGCTCACAAAACTTCTGCTATGCCCCAAACACTTCTTCACCATCTCTTCATACCTTACTGCTCTTGTTCCTCTACTCCTCTTCTCTACTTTGCCTCTGTACCTTTCTTAGGATTTTATCATTTTTACACGAGGACAACTTTCCACAACTCATCAACAATTATTTATACACTGGAACATCAAGGTCAGCTTGACTTAACGTGAATCACTATACTATCAGCAAAACATGGCTGAGACTTGAATCTTCTTCCAATAATACACCATGCTCTAGAGAATTGTTCTTAGATCATCCGCAACATGCTTGAAACATCCGATCGGCCAAGATTGGGAAGAACAACAACACCAAGAAGGAAATCTTCACCAATGAGTTCAAACTTCAATGTCAACCTCCAACATAGTAGTCACACAATCTAGATACCTCCACAAGCACATTGAATTCAACAAAAACATCTGCACTCCTCCAAATCATTAGAATCACTTGCATCTTCATCTGCAACCTCAAGAACACTGTCTGCCATCACTTTCATACTAGAAAGATTGCTTATGGACCTCCAAACTATGAACCACTTGAGTTGATGATACACACTAACTTCCCAAACATGCCTTTAGATCCCTAGATCATAATATTTCAATGCGAAGCAATTCGGACTAATTTACTATCACTCTATCTCTTCTGAACACAGCAAAACCTAGTTCTGCTCAAATGGCCATAGCTTCTTCAAATCTTCATGCGGACCTCTCAAATCTTAACTAGAGCTACTTCAGACAATCCTCTACACAACCATATGGTCTGTATACATTGATCTTCATTAATTTTCTCAATATCCTCAACATTCTAGTCTTCTAAAAAGGAAACAAAATAGAATACAATTGACACCAATGGCAACAAGGATATGTTGACATTCAACGACAACACCGATTAGGCACATATTTGCAACATAATATTCAACTATAGATGAATGCGGATCTTAGAACTGTTGCTCTATCTCAGAGAAATAGTGTCAAACTAAAAGCTAATAAAGAAATCCTTGTAAAATTTGATCAACAGAACTTCAGAAGCTATAACTCTAGATTTAGGTAGTCATCATAAGTATCTTTGTTGCATTAGAACCACAAGACAAATTATGCAACAACAAAGGAATGCGGACCAATTTACTCAAGTACTCTGCACTATTTCTAACTTAACTCTATTCACTTGGATCTAGACATTTCACCATATGACTTTCGAAGGAAATCATGACTTGAACATTGAATCATGACTTCACCAGATAGCTTAGAGTAACATACGAGAACCGCATGAGAAGATCTTCAATTGCGGAGGATTACGAACTAAATTATTGTCGTTGTCTTAATGTGTTGTAAATACTTAGTCAATTTGGCTAAGTTAATCTTTCTGGACTAAAATACTATACACACCTTTGTCTCAGGAGTTGTCTCCAAACATGTCAGGTTGTTGCAATCAATGACAACATCATATCAGCAGTGTCTCTTGACTATGTTGCCAACAAAAGTATCCAAAACCAAATTATGTATTCGCTCCTCCTAGCACCACCATGTAGAGGCAGATCCTCTCAAGAGGTGAATTGTAAAATGGGCCTTTAGGTTGCTCTTGTAAGCATGCAACCCAAAGCATCGATCAAGGATAAGAAGCCACAACTTTTCCTCTACTTCGTTCATGAAGCCTGAAAAGGTAGGTCGGTAAAGACGAAGTAACTGCCTAATTTAGTCTCCCACATCATGGGGAGCTCTCAGTACAAACTTAATCACTTGTGCCTAAACATGGCAAGGTGGAGAAATATGTATTGAATCCTTAATTACCTCCTCAATATGCACTTCTTAAACTCGAGAAGGGCTCCTACTATAGGTTGGTCCTCATGAGGTAGCCCTGTTACTGATGGTAGCCTCATTTGAATTAATCCTATTAATTTTTGTAAGGCCTGAAGTATCTATGGCCCTAACTCCAGTTGGCCCTACTGACATGATCCCTTAGAGTGATGGGACTCTTCTTGATCCTTAGGAATTCATGCTCCTCCGAAAGCACTAGAGCATGAAAAAGATCTCCTTGCTCTATGCAACATCCTACAAATTTCAAAAGAGAGAAGAAAAAAACCTAATTAGATCACTTTATAAAATTAAACTCAGAGTTTCCAGTTATCAAAAACCCTGCTCTGATAACTAATGTCATGCCCACATCTCAAACATGCGAACATGACACAAAAGCCCAATTTTTTTTATTTTTTAAAGTTAATAAAATTCCACTAAAACATCATGCTCAACATGATACTTACCATGTCCACTTATTGTTATTGTACGTGCAATGTCATTACAAGCATGCCGCCCAGAAGGCGGGGAGGGAAATGCAAAAGTTGGGTGTTGAAGAACCCATTCCGCATACCCAATGATGGAGGAAAACCTAGTACAGTTATGTGTCAAAATGCATGACACCCTAGGAAGATCTTTTCATATTTTACTCCCAAAAGGTTTACTATATGATAAATGAAGGTCCAGTTTTCGTGACAAGACCTAAAACCCTAAAACTTAACTAAAAATACTTTACTAAAATTCCTTTATGATTAGAAAAATTTTAAATATAAAATTTAAATAAACTAATTTATTTTAGAGTTACTACATTTAATTAAATTATTCATTTTAACCCTCATTTAATTTAATGTTTATTTACACAACAACATTATCAATTTATGGAAATCGATCATGATTTTTCTACAAATAAAATTTATCTCCCTAGACAAATTTTTATTAACTAAAATATATAGTAAATCCTACATTCACCTAGGCTATGTTTGATTCTACAAAAATTGTTTCGATTTAGGAATATATATTTTAACTCAATTAATGGTAATTTTACAAAAAATAATTAATGTTTTTCCAAAGGAATTAAAATTAAATTCCTCAATAATTTATTAATTCATCTAAAAATATAATATTTATATAGTTAAGTTGATGTAATTTAACAATACTTAATTCCAACTCACTAAAGTTTAGAATTTATTAACATTATTTAAAACAAACTTGCCCTAATTCTAGGATAACAAATTTAATAATAAAGAAAAGAAAAGAAATCTGGAAACTTCTTTTAAGGTTGAGGAATGAATCTCATCCATGAGAATTCATTTCCTCCATTGGATTAAGGACTTCACTTTTGCCCTAATTTCTTGTTTTAAGGAAACTTGTTCTTTTACTTGTCTCATTTCTTTGTTTTTTTCTTGTAAAACGAAAACTACAACTGGGAAGAGATGGTTGCAATGGTTTGTGATGGCTCCAAATCATTGTAGGGAACCAACACTTGCTGGTAAGATCTAACCCCTCCATGCATACTTATATTATTAATATTAAAAAAAATGTATTGCTCTAACTTTTCCTTGCCTCTATAGGTCCTATTCATTTGCAAGATTTAAGCAAGGAGCTCAAGAGAAACAGAGGTTTGAAAAACCTAATGGCAGAAGAGAAAAGGGTTGGACCCTTGATTCAACATCCTTCCATTTTGTTTATATATTTTTAAAATCTGTTTGAATTCATTTATATATTTCTTTGAAAAGGCATTAGAAAATTTTAGTAAATGCAATGGCAGGTGTAAAAACCAAACTGGGAGGAGGGTGTGGTAGCCTTGGCCACCCTATGTGATGGATGTGGGAGAGGTCTGAGACCCTCCCATGCCTCTATAAGGTGTGGTGGTTGTGTAAGCCTGTTCACAATTAATTTTATATATATATATATATATATATATATATATATATATATATATATATATATATATATATATATATATATATATATATATATATATATATATATATATATATATATATATATATATATATATATATATATACATATACATATAAATGTGTGTGTGTGTGTCTACACACACACACACACACGTTTAGCTTCACTCCTTACATTCTTTTATTGTGTTTTTTTTTGCTTTTAGGTCTGACTAAAAAATCATGGAGGAATTTTTATGTGGCAATGCCATCTCTAAAATGTGCCTCATGAATTCTACTATATATTTAAGAATTTAGGTGCAAGAAAGTAGTGGCATTTCCATTGAAAAACTGCACCTAACCCTCAAGGAACTATTCTTTCATGCTTGGTGCTTTTAACTTATGATTTTAGCCTGCCAAAAGTATACTTGGAGAAGATATTAAATGGTTGAACCAGTAACAAAATGCACCAGTGGAGCTTGGAGATGGCTAATCAATTAGTAAAGTGCATTGGATGTATGTCTAATTAGTTATAAAATTGTTTTGGATGGAGTTTAATAATGGTTTAACAAACTTTTAATTGACTGAAAAGTGGCCATATAAGTCTTGGCCCATGCTCAACCACTTACTACCATGACTAATTTCTATTTAGAGACAAGACATATGATTGTATGGACAAAAAGTCTAAGAAAACTAATATGAAAAATGTTTATACAAAGAGTATTATCCAGTTTGCAAATGTTTTACAAAAAGATATCACAACTCTGGTTCAGGTAACTTGATTAAAAAAAAGATTATTGTCTAAAAATTAATGAATGACTAAAAATTAGAATTATTGTCTACATGATTCGCTATTTCATTTCATCCATTATCAAAGTAATTATAGTTTTTTTTGATAAATCAGAGGTGTCCCCATGACTCTGTCCAACGACCCCCCTTGCCTTACCTTGAGCTTACAGACTGCCAAGTTGGGGTTCGGGAGGGGGCGAGCAGAGGCGAGACTAGTCCTCTGGGGATGAACGCAGTAGCCCGCAAGCCACGCTCATCGGGTGAGCCCGGTGGGCTTCAAACTTGGAACCTCGAGGGAGTAAACCCCAAGTCTGAGCCGTCACACCACCGTGCAGGCTCCAAAGTAATTACAATTTTGAACAAATGCAAAAGATTGAAAATTTTCATAGAGTAAATCATTGGATTCTCTTTAAACTTGCACTTGCTTAAACATAAGAGACATGTTTCCAATGAAAATGAGATCTCACCTCCTAGCCATAGGATTGAAAATTAGTCCACCCAAAGCTTGGAGGTCACATGGTAAACTAGGTAAAAACAAACATCTTCACATACAAAAAACCATACTTAATAACCAACAAAGTAAACTACATTGAATTCCCCAAAAATACCCAAGGGATTTAGATCACAATGGTTCCCTTAA
This sequence comes from Cunninghamia lanceolata, assembly GCA_027924645.1. NCBI lineage: Eukaryota > Viridiplantae > Streptophyta > Pinopsida > Cupressales > Cupressaceae > Cunninghamia > Cunninghamia lanceolata. The sequence goes on from BSBN01000828.1 coordinate 1,655,370, forward strand.
GGGAACCATAGAGGCAAAGTTAGGGATACTACCTTGGGGAGAGAAAAAAAATCCATTTCTACACATCCCCTTCCAAAAACTTCTCTAGTTTATAGAAACATCCCATTCACAAAATTTATTCACAATTATACCATCCCAACATTTGCATAAAAATAGTAAAATTGGGTACTCTTACCTTATATTCTCCCCAAGATGGACCAAGATGACCCAGCCACATTACATAGGATGCTCTCAATCCACTTGGAGATCCTACCCAAACATAACAATTTTCCCAACCCAAAACAATTTAACACAAATAGATTTAATATACATTCAACCCCTAATTATGCACATAAGAAAACACTACTTACAAATTTCACAATCAATCAAGGAAATTTCAATATTAAAATGTTTCTCATATAAACACATAGGTTTTAGACCCTACCATAAGCACAATTGTGATGCAGAAAAATTGATAGTCTCCTTCCAAAGTCTCCACTCTCTATCCTCTCCAATACTTAGCAGATTTTTCCTCCTTTTTTAGTTCAAAAGATGCCAAAAGACCTTGGTACAAATTGGAGAGGAAAATAAATAAAATTAGATTATTTTCCTCCATAGATCTGGAGAATACAAGTGTCTTTTCCTTCCTTAAGAAATTGACACATAACTTATGCAAATTCCCAAGTGTCTCCACTTTGGAGTCTTCATTCAAAGAGGGGCCTCCATGTGTCATCACCTACATGGTGAGTCATGGGTCCCCAACCACTAACTAGAGTATGGGATGGGGTGGTGACCCTCACCCATCCTCTTCCAAAAAAAATATTTTCATGACTTTTTAAAAGGAAAATTTTAGGGAAATAAATTTTTTGTTTTAAATTAGTTTAATATGACAAAATAACACCAACTACTAACCATTTGACCTAGGGCTTTAAAAATTACATAATTAAATGGAAATACTCCCTTAAGGACAATTTAGAACCCATAAGAAAAATAAATAAATAAATAAAATAACATTTGAATGACCATCCTATTAACACTATATGAACTAAGCATGAAAACATATAGAACACACACATCATATCCAAAAACAATTTCATGACACAAAAGACTAAATCACACATCACACTAGACCTTAGTCCCGCCATATGGACTAGGGTTGGGTTTCACTGGTTTAGAACAATAGGTTTTACTATGTGACCTCCTAATTCCCATTGGCATTGGAATCAACTTGCATCCTCAATTACAATTGTTAGTTCATCATAAATATAGTGATAGGTGAAGCATTAATAAAACATAATGCATTAAATTACAACATTTAAATTTCACAACTTTTCATGCTGACATTTTATTTCCAAATTGAATCAACATTTTCTGAATATTAATCCTTCATTTCATAATATATCCAAATGTGCCATAAATAGTAGAACATATATTTATACCATGCAAAACAAAATGTAGTAATGAAATCACCTAAATAATTATTAAACATGAAGATCGTATTGAACCAAAAATGAAAATTAACCATATCATCAAGCTAAGTCATGAGAAGGAATCATAAATCTACAACATAATATGACGCATATAATAAATATCCATAAAGATATCAACTCATACAATCTTGAAAGTAGCACAAAAGTAATATGAATAACAAACACTGAGGGGTGGATCTCACAATCATCATCCTTATCATCATCCCTCCTCATCACTCTCACTTTGAGTGGTTGGGGCATCATCATCCCTAACCCTATCATCTTCTTCTATCCAACCTAGTGCTATATTTTATCTTTCTTTGAAATGATGTTGCTTCACAATACCATATTAAATAAGGGAAAAATATAGACACCTAAAATCATCCACTCATCATCTTGTTACTATTAATCTGCAATTAGGACATCCCTAAACCACTTTCTTCTATAATTAACTAAATAAACACTTTCTTTAGATAATTAATTATCTATTTCCCTTCTAATAATGATTAAATAATATTTTATTATTAAAATCACTTTTCATGTATTATTCACTATTCATCTGTACCTTCATCCATACCTTTTCTTAGTGGATGAAATAAATTGTGAAGATAAAACAAACATGAAAGAAACTCAAAAACACAAGATTTATACCTTAAAAGTCTTCAAATCTCTTGTTCTCCTTGATAAGGTGGAGAAGAGATGCACCCAAATCACTCCTAGCTATACCTAAACTAAGTATATGTGGATTGCTCTTATAAATTCAACTCAATATGGATTTGATGGAGGATTTGGCTAGAGATTTGGACATGGTAAGGATGCATAAAACTTGAGATGATATTTTAGCATGATAATGATGTAAATGGCTTAAGATATGAAAATGCTTGGGATGGGCTTGTATTTATAGGCATTTTGGAGAGGATTTGAGATCAATGGTTGAGATTGAAAGTTAAAATCTAGGCTGAGATGAAGAGATGAGATGGAGGGTTGTGATTATTTTTGAATTTTAAATTCACCTTGGAAAGGATTTGCATTAATGAGGATTAAGACTTGAGATTGAATAAAAAATTAGTTTCCATGTGAGGTGGAATAAAAAATTTGGATTTATTGGTGAATGCGATGACATGTGACACATGTGTTCATTTGGCAAACACATGTGTGAGATATTTGCATTAAAAAGGGCTCTTACATGGAAAAGGAAAGATGAGGTGGAAGAGTTATGTGACCCCTTTGAATAAAAAATTGTTTTTTGTTCAAAGGGTGTGGGGAGATGGGTTAATCAAGGTTTGACCCAATTAATTAAGTGTTTACTTAATTAATATCTAGCTATTGGAAATTAGTGAGTGGGTTAATTGGTGGTTAAAATTGATTAAATAATGATTTATTTAATTAATTTAGGTCTAGGGGCTAGGTAGGTTAGAGTAGCTAATTAAATAATTGGTATTTATTTAATTAGGCTAGGGGAGATTAATTAAATAAGTATGTTTTATTTAATTAATCTAGATTAGGCGATTAAGGAAATTAATCAAATAAATATTTAGAATATTTATTTAATTAATTTTGAATGATAGTCTAAGGTTTAGTAATAAATTAATTGGATTAATTCATTACTAGGGATGAATTTGAGATGAATGGCTAGGGATGGACAACTTACGATAAATTAATTAAAAAAATTGATTTTTATTTAATTAATTGAAGGAAGGGATAATTAGTAGTGTAATTGATGCGGGAAAGTGGCTTGCGAGGTCAAGACATTTTTAGGTGTCTACATTTTTCCCCTCTTTGATTTGGCATCATGACCAAGTGGGAATGGCATCAGGTCAAAGAATTTTTCTCCAAATGATGGGAGGAATGGAAATGGATGAGGGATGCCCCCTTTGAGAGATCAGGTGAAACAAATAATTTTTTGAGGAGAACACTTGAAAAGAAGGGAAAGGTGGTGAAAAGGGGTTCAGGATGGGAAACAGGGTTGATAGAAGAAAAAATAGGTGAAATCAGCTAAGATTTGTGGCCTGGGGAGAAGAAACAATGATTAGGGCTAATGTGGTAGCTATAGATAGGCAAAGTGGACCCAACATGCCACATTTGCACACCTAATCTTACTGAGTTGGAGAGAGAAGAGCAAGAGCAATGGTATAACCATCCTTCCCACGTCACGAGCACCAATCTGAGTGAGTTTGAGAGTACCAGAGACTGGCTGAGGCTAGTGCACGGGTATGTTGACTAACCCTACTTTGTGATTTTTTAGGTTTTGGGGTATTTATGGGGCCTGAAAAGGGTACGTTAGGGGTTTAGTGCTAGCACGCAGCCACGCAATGCATTAGGTCGGTGATTTAGCACCTTAGGCTAGTTTATCGCATATGTAGTGAATAAGGGGGTGTTAGTTTTAGCGCCAAAGGTCAGTGAATTAGTGCTATCATCTTGATTAGCATCAAGGATATGGGGGGTTTAGCACAGTCATCTCGATTAGCATGAACCCCTATGTATTAGTGCAATTATCTCGATTAGAACAATAAGCTAGTAGATTAGCTCAAAATGTTGGTTTAGCATTGAGTTTTAGGGTTTTTGGGTCATCTAGGTGAATTGGCACCTAGGGTTGGGGAAATAGTGCAATCATATCGATTGGTGCAAAAGGACTAGGTACTAGCACAATCATCTCAATTAGTGCTAGAGATCTATGGTTTAGTAAAATCATCTTGATTAGCTCTTGGGGTAAATGGATTAGTGCCATTGCATTTTTTTAGAAAAGGGATTAACTTGCATGATTTCTTGTGTACAGATTAACCTATGGGATTTATAGTCATGAGAGTGGCGACCACCAGTGTTGGTGTGTAGGGATACACTCACGCAGGCAGAGCATAACCGTGTGCAAGTGGTTGGGCTCAATTTTCTTTCAGAGATGCCTTGATATAGGGCACATCATGCGATGATGAAGGCTCCGGTGGAGAGATGGAGTGAAACCTACACATTTTTGTTATCCATGGGTGAGATCACTATCATCATTGAGGATGTGTGGAGGATCCTATGGATCCCCATTCGAGATGAGAGGATGATTTATGATGCGGTGATAGGGTTGATGGTGATTTAGCAAGTATTTTCTCTAGGATAGGTGGTTATAGATCAAGAGTAGTGAGAGATGTCATGGGATGCTTCTTTGAGTGGGGGACTAGGTGATTTTACCTTATAACTTTGTGGGTTGATTGGAGGAGCCTTGATGATAGATCGACACTCTCAGGGGTTTCATGTGGGATGGGGAGACTACATAGAGTAAATGATGGCATGCAACATAGTGTATGTTTGGGCACCATGCTTATTGGCCCAACTCATGAGATCCATATGGTGGTCTACCGAAAGGGCCAACTTGGGTTGTGGTGTTACACTTCTTCAAGTGTGGGCATGGGAGCATATTGCTATCATGAGGCCAGTGTGTCCACATGTTAGGTGATAGTTCCATCCCTAGGTTATGGATTATACTAGTACTATCTGACACCAGTAGTTGGGGAGCTTGTGATTTTGGTGGCGAGTGATCAATGAGCTGACAACAATTACATGGAAACCCCACATAAGGTGTGAGGATTGGATCGATGATGATAATTATCTACTATATACATGGCAGCCATGATAGCTCATAGAGAGGACCATTCATATTTGGACCGATATATCCCATCTCAGGTACTTCAGTAGTTCAAGTTACGACAGGACGTGCCACATGTTATAGCCATTTTTCTCATGTGCACTGAGATCGGCCACTATGGTCACCAAAGATGGATCTTGGGATGGTGATTGCATATTTTGATGGATTAGTGATAGTTGATTGGGATTGGCATTCTACAGTGGTGGATATAGGCACCACACTAGCATATGATGCATATTAGGCACAAGCTATGCTAGTGCAGCTTACTATCCCTGCAAATCAATTAGGTGCAGATGAGGAGGAGTTTATTGTCGAGGAAGAGGAGGATGACAGCGAAGACGATGGGGAGATGGAGGGAGAAGCAAGGGATCTATTGGGGTCTTGGAAAAGGTTGTGGTGGGGGTTTTTGGCTCCTTAGGTGTAGGTGCATCTACTTTTGGGTGCTGATTACAACAAAGGGTGGAAGATGTGGAGAAGGATAGAGATACATTGAGGGCTCATGTGGCAAGCCTAGAGGATTAGGTTCACCAAATGCAAATAGATCTAGATACCACCTATTGCAAGTATGTGCATTTGGTGTTGTCATTGATGTCAACAAGCTTGTGTTGTCATTGGCGTCAACAAGCTTGTGTTGTCATTGGTGTCAACTGTGTGAGTAAGAAATGGTGCAAGAGTATGAGTAGTTAGTGTTGAGTGGATACTATCTCTAATGATGAGCTTGGTCGAACAGAGATGAGGTTGTTGCAATGGTATGAGCTATTTAGTTGAGTTGCTTTGTTGAAGGTGATTTTGTTGCTTTGAAGAGGTGCTTTTGAGAAAATTTTATTATTAAAGGAAACAATGTGTTGAAGTGGCATTGTAGTTTACTATTAGGAACCCATGATTAACCCTTCTCTTTACTTTGTTAGTATATTACTTTTGGACGCATATGTTTTGTAAGTCATCCCATGAGTATATTGTATTATCCCACATTCATGGGAAGTAATAGTTGTTTAGATTATACTTAGCATATAAGTATGTGTTGAGGCCAACGAAGGCATCCACAAATTTATTGTATTGAGCTTTCTCAAAGGAGGTTTCCCCCTCGAAGTGGCCTGCGATCAATAAATTCCTTTTGTGTTTCTACTATTCATATATTTCTGTTATTTTGTGCATTTTTCATTATATTGTTGCAGGAGGTTCCTCTCATTTACAGAGTAGTGTTGTAGTTTTGCTCCGTGGACATTTCCTCTATGTTGAAGATTTGTCTTGGTAGTTTGGATATGTTATTTAGATATGTTGAGAGATGTTATATTCCAAATTTGGTGTTCTAGTTCATTGGGTAGAGGAAGTTGTGTTCACTTGTGTGTGGACTATGTTTCTGAGTGTTGCAGGGGTGTCTGGGAGAAATGTCTTTTCTCCACATTTCTCTGCAAAGTGGTTTTAGGTCCTCTAGTTCTACAACTATGCTTATAAGGTTCATATCTTTCTTTTATTGAATTTTTTCATCGTTTGGTGCTCTGGAAGTTGATTTCTAAAGATACAGTGCATGATAGAGATAGTTAAGTATACTAGGTAAACAAGATGAGGCTGTGCAGTAGGTGAAAGTTATTGCGGAGGAATTTGTTGGACTTCAGGATGTTTGTGGAATAAACTAGATTATGTTAAAGCATTGTATATGGTCCGCAAAGTTGTATTTTGTCTTGAGGAAGCGTATACTTAAAAAGTTCATTATGTTGACACAAGTTTGGCTGACCTTGGGTGTTTACACTAATTGCAAAGTTGCTTTGGTAATTATGAAAGCATAGAGTGGTGTGCTTGGATGAATTTAAGTCTAAGCTAAGACATGTTATGGTCCACCTTCATTCCTTTCCACTATGAAAATGTTTAGGTCCCAACCACATTTGAATTTTCTAGGCTAAGGTGATTTTTTGACCTTGGAGAATGTTCTCAAAGTTGAAGAGAATATAAATAAGTGTCAAGGGATCGTGATCATGTGGGTGTGCAAGGGATGTGATGTGATTAATGATGTGGTAGAATGTGTGGTGTAGTACAATATTTCATGTGTTAGATTACTAGATGCAATGAGTAGAAGGTGTCTACAAGTCTTCAATGTGACTGTGAAGGTGTCGATGGTGTTGTGGTGGAATCCTCTACTACATTGAGATAATTTTCTCCTTGTAACTATTGATGTATAAAATTGCACAAGTTCCAGCACCAATATGGGAGATTCTGAGAATGTGTGATGACTCTCAGAATGACCTCCAGATTTTATAGAAGCTGGTTCTTCTTTTTCTAATGGGGTTTTGGGGAAGGGGAAGAGAAACAAGATTACAAATATGTTGGGTGAATATTTTTTCATTTAGCTAACCAATGGAAAAATGGTTATATTGCCATAGCTATAATGAGATTGATTCTCTCCTCTCAGCAAGGGGAGGTTCCCTCTATGTAATGAGCTCTTTCTAACAAGCAACTTTTAATACTTAAAATGAACTAAAAACTATATTGGGATGTTATCACTTCATCCTATTCTCTTCTTTCATAATAGCTACTTTTCTCTTCAAAACAACTTCAACAAAACAATGTTTAATAACTTATGGATCAAGACAAATCATAGAAACACAAAGTTTTCTATTGCTTCACTTATCTTCTCCAAATAAACCTGATTGGACTCAAATGTTGCCCAAAGTCTCCACTTTTATCCAACACAATATAACTAACTTGAACACAACATGTTTTAGCACAAAGTCTATAAACTATTATATCCTCACAAATGTTAACACAAACTCCCACAATGAGAAAATAGCACAAAGTCTATTTAACCAAAAAAAGAACACTTTGCTCAATTTTCAATAAACTCCACAATTCTAGCAATGATCCAATATAATATAACACCAATAACATAAGAACATTGATATCATAAAACAATATGATTCAACTCAAAGTGTAATAATCAAATTGCTTGCTTATATTGATATTCACTTGAAAATTTGATAAACATCAAAAGCCCAAAGTCTTGAAATGTTTTCCAATTCGATAGAGTTTCTTTGCAATAGATAAAAGATGATATTTACAATGTGGGTCCTCTTTATTTATAGGAGAGACCGAGAGAAAAAATAGGAAAAGTAAAACTGGCTATGACTTATTCAACATAGGAGTCCTTTTTTGATTTGGGACTTCCTATGTTTTTACATGTAATTACATCTGAGAAAAGTACATGTAAAAATGTCCAAAACTATTTCAAAAGTACATATGAAAAATAGAAAATAAACTAAGCTATGAAAAGCTGACTCATCTTGTACTGCCTTCTTTCTTCAAATGGGCATCATACATGGTAAATACAACTTGCATCCCCAAACTGTCTGGACTGATGGTGTTCCTGAAAATCATCTGGAAAAGGACTATTGCATCCCTTACTGTTGTGCTTTCTTTAGCACAGCTAGTTAACTTGGTCTTTAGGTTATCCAAAGTTAACTGGTTGTCCAGAATATTATCCATCAAAGAAATTGAAAAGATTTAATCTTTGATCTCCTTCTAAAACATGTTTTCAAACTCTTAGGTCATCTCATCCATAGAAAGAAATTGATTATCCTTAGATACCAAATTGCACAGAAGCTCCTCCAACTTATGTAAGAGACTAATGTGACTTTGGTCACTTAGCTTCTTGGCAATTTCCAGATCCTTGATCAAGTCCTTCAAAACATTGTTTTGAAATGCAAATGCTTCCTTAGTCTCTGTGTACAAATCCCAATTCAGCATAACACCAATTGATATCAAAGCATTTATTTTCAATTTCCTCATTCTTGTCCATTTATCATAGCTTTCATCCAAATACTCAATATCTTGAGAAATAGTATCAATCAAATCATTAAGCTCTTCTCTGACCTTCTCCATTTTACCAGTCTTCTCAGCTACATCTGTAAGAAGAGATATTCCTTGTGCATGCATCTTTTCCAAATATACTTCAACCACTTTTCCTTTGAGATGAGTCTTTTCAGCCTTCTGAATGATAGGGTCTTCAACAGAAATAGCTTCAGGAGTTACTGATCCAAAATTCAAAGTGATCTTTCTCACCACTGTAGTCAATTGTTCTACCATTTCTTTATAATAATCTTTGATTTCCTTCTCTTTATCAAACTTTTGAATCAAAGAATCTAGTGCAGATTGCATATCATTTTTTGCACTTTCATGTGTGATTTTGCCAAGTTCAATTCTAGAAATAGAATAATCATTCATATTGAAATTCTCCATGGTGGCATCCTGTGGGCATTTAGCAATTTCCACAAATTTGTGTCCCTTACCTTCTAGCAATCAAGAAAGTATTTTAGGCTTCTTTGGAGTCTTAGCCTTGACTGGCATCAACTTACCAAAATCAAAATCATCTGGAGAGATGGCCCGTTTCTTTCTCTTGGGTATATAAGTTGAAATCCATAGAGGAAGCACAAAAGTACTTATGTTTGGATCAGGTCCCATTGTTGGTGTGGTAGGAATTGCGTTGGCACTTGAAGTAGAAACAATAGGAGGAGTATCAGTAAACACTATGCCTGACACATCCACATTTGAAACTTGTTCAGATCCCAAAACAAAGTGATCAAAGATTGAAGAATCTCCAATGTCAAAAGATGATGAGGATAGACTAGGGATTGATTTAGAAGAATGCAGAAAATTATCAAAAGCAACTTGAGGATTATAAAAAAATTTCCTCGAAGACGATGTAGACTCAAAAGATGGAATGTTGATAGGTGAAACTAGGATAGTAGACAAAACAGACAAAGGAACTGAAACAGATACATTGGGAAAAGGAGAAGGGATTTCAGCTTCGTATAGTACATCCCTTTGTGGAGGCATAACATCATTTTGCAAACCTTCTTGACCCTCTCCTATCTCTTTCTCTCATTCTTCTCCTTGCTCTCCTAAAGAATTGTTTTCAACCTCCATCTCTTCCACCTCAGACTCTTTCTCTATGACCTTGGCCTTTTTTCCCTTAGTCAAAAATTTGATCCTTGGTTTGGAAACTTTGGATGTACTTGGAGTATCACTTTTATTCTTTGTTCTCAGTTCAACCTTCTTACTAGTTTGCTCTAAAACTTCTTCTTCAGATCCGGTTACAAAATCCTTCAATGGTATGCCTTTATTTTGGTGCCACAAGTTCGTGTTAGTTAACATAGGTTCAAACCTCCTTCTCAAGGAAGTCAATTCCTTTTGAGACCAGTGGATAGGTGGGAGAGGAGAATTAGCAATCTGCTCATTATTATACTCAGGATCAACCAGCTCTTCATCATCCACCATGTCTTCAGGAATATTAGCTAAACGTAAATACTCAATTTGATCTAGACATAACCTACTATAATCTAGTTTTCTAATTTCCTCCTCAGTCCTCAGATCAATCCAGATGTCTTCAACCATTGGCTCATGAAATTGAGTCTTTCTTTCTATCTTACCTTTCACACCCCTGTAATCAAACTTTGGTCTCCATTTGAATTGCTTTATGGTCACCAACTGCATCTTAGTCTCCATAGCTCTGGCCTTTGCTATGGTTGACACAGAGTATCTTCCAATTTCAACTAGAAACCTAAATCCTGGTTTCATAAGCTCCATTTGTTTATTATGTAGGACAATCATTTGTCTATGCAATTCCATCAGAACAAGTTTATCTGAAGGAAATCTCGATAACATGTAAGGATAGCCTTGGAAAAAGCCAACCCTTAGATATGAAAAAGTCTGAAACTATAAAAACATACACCTGAAACCATTCACAATTGACCAAGCCTCATCTGAAACTCTTCTTTGTTCTAATTAAGGATCAAAAAGACACAGAAACACTGCAAAGAAGGCATCATTTACCCTCCTGAAGTGATGGATCAAACCCTTTAATGTTAACTAAGGATAATATTGATACATAGGAACAACCCTCCTATCTTCTTCAGATGTCAAACCCAGAAAGATTCTCATTAAAGCTGCTATGTACACAAGATAGGAAGTCATATAAAATTTGAAAGTAGTATGCACCTTGATCAATTGCTCATGAATAGCATTGTTGATCTATTCTCCCTAGAAGATTCTCTATTGGTCTCTAAGAATCACCTTGATGAAAGGATACATCCATTCATGAAAAAGTGAAGAAGCAGCTAATCCCCTCACTCTACTAAGAAGAGTTATTAAATCCCCTACTTCCTCAACCAAATCACTTTAGGAAAGCTCCTTGGCCATCTAGACAAATTTGACCTTGGAGTTTTCAGCCACTTGGTGTTAATTACCTTCTTAGCCTTCTCAATGTCCTTATCATATTCTTGTTGAGCAATAGTAAAATCAAGTTTTACAACATCAACCAAAGCGGGACACATGAAAACTTTATCAATAAACTTTGGATTCAATCTTATGGTCACATTACCATTTGCATCCACTACTGCCCTAGTGTCTTTGTTGTAGGAATGTGCACACTGAAGAACAAATTATGTATTATGAGCTGCCACTAGAAATGATGACACCAGGTGAATGTTGCTAGCTACAATATTCTTCATCGAAGGACTAGGGTTATTTGACTTAGTCTTTTCTACAAACTCAGCCATGTTTACATGGCCAATCTCTATATCCTGAATATCATTAACATTTGAGGTAACTGAGGTGATCAGAAAAACACCTTGATACTTGTACTTCATTACTTTTGACTTGTTCAGAGACAGCTCAGTCATTTGGAAGACCAACACCTCTGTAGGAGTCAATGATTAGAACAAACTCGCAGAAGAATCTACAACAAAAAGTCATGATCATGTAGTTAGTGGAAATACTGGTAATTTGGGAAAACTACATGTTGATGATCATGACTACAGGAGTATGCTTGAAAGGGCTAGAGAGCAAGTGGGTTGAAAAAATAGAGGAAAGTGGGCTCAGGAAAGTAAATTTGAAAATCTCCTAGAGTTAGAAAAATTTGAGGGAGTGAATGCACAGGTGGAAAAATTTAGTGCCCTTGCATTTGAGGGATAATCTGTAGGTGTCAATGTGGCAAAATTTACCAACCCTGCATGTTGGGGGAAACAAATTCATTTTATGTCTGAGCAGCAAATTTTACCGACTCAGCATGGTAGGATAGAATAGCTAGTGTTTGAGTGGCAAATTTTTCCATCTCAGCATATGGGGAGTTCAAATGTTTTCTTTGTGTAAGGGGGGCAAATTTTACCACCCATACACCTTGGGATCAAACTATCAAGTGCATAAGCGGCACTCTTCGCCGACTTAGCACTTGTGAAAAACTTAACAAACATATGTACCGATCGCATTTATTACCTCTAATACATACAGTAGATCAACAAAGTAGAATGTGCATCAACGGCTAAAATAACTGATGATACACAAGTCCTAAGTTCTCAAAACATGAACAAGACCTAACATTTGTAAAACTTAGGGTTCATTTCCACTAAAAATGGTGAATTTCACCTGATAAAATGATAATAAAAACACAAACCCTAGGTTTACCAAAGGCTATGGTTTCAAAAATGACTTAGCAAGGAAACAAAAATCAAAGAATGATTTTCTTAAAAACTTAACAACCCAATTTCAAAAGACGTAAACAATCATTTCATCTTACAATAAAAACCCTATAAAAGAAACAACAACAAAAATGAAAGTTAAAGACTTACCTGTCAAAAATGATTGAAACTCTAGATGCAACCAAGATAAATGATTTGATCCACAATCCACTTGATCCAAACACTCTTGTTGAAGTTTCGATGGTTTGCCTCTGAAGTTCAAGAAAGATAACTAAACAAGAATAGTGACTAAACACCTTTTAAAAAGGTTTAAAACAATGTATTAAACACTTACACGGTGCCATTAATGCACTCTGAGTCAACTTGATTTTCCAAGATTTGTCAAAGCGATAGAATTCACTGACTACACATATCATAACTACATCATTCATGGGCAATGAAATTTGTTGCCCTTGTACTTGACAAAAAGACATCTTAAAGTGGCAACTTTTGCCGACTTAACACATGTAAAAAGGAAACAATAAAAACAAGATGTATGAGTAGAAAAATTCACCACTCGCACATCTCACTCATAAACATAAACATGTAACAACAACAAATTTAGCTGACTTAGCATATCTGTCATGCCCACTTTTTCCATGCGGTTATAACACGCATTACACACGTGTCATGTCCACATGCGTCATGTGGTCATGATACGAACTATCAAAAAAATTTCCCTTACTACTCTGAAATTTAATTTAAATATATATATATACCACCATTATCTCAGTTCACTTAACTCTCAATTTCATTAATAAGTTCCTTAACTATAAAGAAAGTATAGAATAATTCCGAATTGCAACTCTTAGTTTTAGCATCTATTCCATTTGTATTATACAATATGCATAAATAAATCCCACTTTCCTTTATTTAAGATTTCTATTTCAAGTCAAATGTTTTAAACTACATATAGTTGCCTTCAAATGAATAGTGAAAAGTAAATAGTGAATAGTACAAGTGAATAGTACAAGTGAATAGTGAATAGTGAAAAGTGAATAGTAAATAGTGAAAAGTGTATAGTAAAAGTGAATAGTGACAATGAATAGTGAATATCATAGTAAAAGTAAAAAGGTTCCCATCCTAGGAAGAGACCCTCAAGGTGGCAGTAATTTCAAAAGCAATACTGCAACCCAAATTTCATTTATTTCATGGTGGGGATATTTTTTTAACACTTTTACAAACTTAATTAAAACATCAACTAACTCACAACGTTGCAAGTAGAAGATGAAGGAACTAGATAATTTTAATATTCTTTTAAAAACAAATTTTCTTTTCCTTTTCTTAATTCTAAATGGTAAAACTTAATGAACAAGAAAATTACAACTATCAGCCCAAGAAAAGAGAGAATTTCCTCACAACTCCAAAATAACAATTTATACAACAATAGGGAGATAATTTTCTCCTTTTGGAAAAATAGACAAGGAGGAGCTATTAAAAGATCAGGCTCTCTTTAAGACTTAAGGAAAATAAAATATTTTCTAAGATCCAATAATCTTCTCCAAGCTTCACAATAAGCTCCAAGAATACCTGCATAACACACAAAGAAAGAAACACCACACAAGCTACTCTCCTCCCTACCATAGACCCGCAAGTGGGTCACCCCCGAGCTAGGGAGACCATCCACATACCCAGGGTAAAATAGACTATACACATCACAACATTGATCAACAACAACAAATCAAATAAAATACACACCCTCAAGGTTTGACTCACAATACAATGAACCAGCTTAGGTGAGTTCAGGAGGGTAGGGGAGTAGACAATCTCTACCTCTAGGTGCCATCCTTTCACAAATTATCACAAGGCCTCAAGCCAATATAATCACAAGGCCTCAAGCCAACAGTATAATCTTCCACAAGGCCTCAAGCCTTCCAATGAATCAAGTAACCAAGGATATCCAAATAGGCTCTCAAAGCCAATAAGCCCTCAAGGCTAAAAACAGTACCAATTTGCCCTCAAGGCATATCATGTAACCAGAACCAGGATGACACCCGAGGAGGGTCACACCTCCCCTCCCTAAACATGATGAGCATTGCCTTCCAACTGGAAGGAGCTCTCTCTACACCCCAAAACAAAACCCAAAAATAAATAGAAAAGCTCAAAGAAGACATTGCAAGACTCTTTCAACAACCAAGTTATAAACATGCATATCAACATTAGATCACACAAGAGGATAGAATTTGTTTACCAACTTTCCAAAGCCCAATTATGGAAGAATCTGATGAAGAGCTCCTTTCTACTTTCTTCTCCAAAATCTCTTTTTTTTTCCTCCAAGATTCAACCCCAAAAATAATCTCTCTATAATCACAAGCAAGGGATAATGTATGGAGGATATAGGATGGCTAGAATAATTTCGGCATTATGAGGCTATGAAGAGAAGAATAGAGAAAGAATTGGGCATTATGAGGATGCCAGAAGAAGAATTCCTAAAGGAAATTGAGCATGATGAAGATGCAAGAATGAAGTCCCCCTACAAGAATGAAGTCCTCTCCTGCAAGAATGAAGTTCATCTACATAAAAAATGAAGTTCCCCTGCAAAATCCTATCTTTCAATTGCTTAGAGAAGGGTCTCATTTATAGATTTTTGAAAAGATGATGGAGGGTGAGGATCAAGAGTTGAGATCAAGGGCTCACATTATTTGTGAATTTTAAATTCATAGTGGATGAATTAAAAATTCATTTTTTTAAGATTGTAATATTTAAATAACCCCACTATCCCAAGTGGAATTAATAAAATATCTCCACTATCCCAAGTGGAATTACAAAAATATCCCCACTATCCCAAGTGAAATTAATAAAATAAATCCACTCATTATCCATTATCCCTAATAGACTTAAAACAATTAACCCCACTCAAGAGGTCCCGCATTATAGCCCACATGTAGAAATAAAATACAATAAGTAAACTAAAATAAGAGAGAGTGGGTGACACACCACCCTCATTAAGGGGAACCCCACCAAAAGAGAGGCACAAGGAGAAAAGCACTCCATTATTAGGGGATCATGGAGTTGCTCCATGACTTGGAAGTGGGCCTAAGTGTGGATTCCACTCATCCCATTGTCCCCATGCTTCCAAATTCGTCACTTAACTTCACCCTGAAGTTGAAGTGACCATATGGAGGTTAACCCAAGGTTATCCTAGTCAAAAAGGTCCCTAGACCCATGGGGTATAACCGAGGGTTGTTTTAAACCTAGTTAAGACTCCCAGAGTCAAGTAAAAACACAAGAAGAGGGTCAAAAAGAAATAAAGTTAAAATAAGATTCAAAACAACATTTCTTACAACACTTATCACAATATAATTAATTCAGAAGATAGAACTATTTCCCTTAACCTCATGCAACATTACAACAATACAACATTACAACAATTTACCAAACACAAGGTTGATCTTAGTTCCTCGTGGAACTAGATCGGCTCACAAGGGATACAATATAGGGTGTGGAATGATCTCCTGTATTTGTGGTTTTGTTAGAAATACCTACACACTCAATTTCAAAGTTAATTCTACATATAAATATCATAGCCGAAGCAAATTTAACACATGCATTTCTAAAGCATACCACAGTTCTTATAAACATAATGAAATCACATGACAATTTTCTATCTAACATCACCCAATTAGTTTTCCTTTAACATAATAAGATTTTAATAGTTTGAAAATCCGGGAACAACAGTCCCATAAATATAAAAATACCAACAACAGTAAGCTAAATAGTCACATGTACGAAAATGAAAAAGTGTAGGCCTCACAATATCAAACCAAAAAAATTTCTTACACCCAAAATAGTCAAAATTGATATTTTGACAGGCTTGTAACTTAGTCAATCTTCATGAATCTCAAGAAATCAACTAAGGGGAATGTCACAAACTATTCTAAGATGTCAGATGACTTCACAGGAGGCTAAGAGAGCCTGTCATGATTTACAAACTTAGAGTGTAGGCTACGAAACAGACAAGTTTCGTAGGGGTTGTCTACAAAATGAGCGTAGCTAATTTTGAGAACAACAACTGGCTCTAACTGGGGAACTTCCTTTGATTGTTCTTTGAAATGTTCAAAGGAAGAAGAATCCAATCTCTAAGTCCCTTCATCCATGCCATTGGGCCATAGAGTCAAGCTACCAAAACAAAAAGACACAAAAAGACAAACAAAAATGAAAAATAAATTAAAACAAAACTATACAAATGTACAAATAAACTTATCTGATACTTCAAGGAATGAAGTGCTTTAGATGTTGTCCACTATGAGGCAACAAGAATGGTGTTCCATCAAGATACTCTAGGAAAAGCTATTTTCACCTCAAAATTGATGAATGACGAACAGGCCTCTTCATAGGGAATCAAATTTCCCATGCATTCCTTTTGGCTCTCTCCTCTTGTCCCATAACAAGACTTGATCTCCAATTTGAAATTCTTGAGCCTTCACCTTCTTGTCAAAGAGCTTCTTCACCTAACTTTGATGCTTAAAAATACAGTCTACTACCATAACCCACTGCTCTTCAAGTTCAGTGAGGTACATTATTCTTTTGTCAATAGAACTTTCAAAAGTTCTATCTTCTATTGCCTTTGCCAACTTCAATGTCGGTAATTCCAAAGTAATAGGTATTTCTGCATTCAAACCATATAGAAGCTGAAACGAAGACATACCTATTGCCCTTTTGGAGGTAATCTTGTTTGCCCATAAAGCATCAAATAAAGCTTCATGCCAAGTTCTCTGATTATCCTCCACCAATTTCCTGATAATGGTAACCAGATTTTTGTTACTAGATTCTGCCTGACCATTTCCTTGCGGATAATAGTCTGATGAATGAGAAAGGATGATCCCATGTTCATAGCAAAAAATAGTGATCTCATTTGAGGAAAAATAGGTAGCATTATCTGCTACAATTTTGTTTGGAACTCCAAACTAGGAAATAATATTTTCCCTAAGAAAATTACATACTACCTCAGAAGTAGCATGCTTGACTAGAAATGCCTCCACCCACTTGATGAAGTAATCTCTTGCAGTGAGAACAAAATTGTGTCCTGCACTCGATGGTGGGTTCAAAGCAACAATGAAGTCAATACCACATTGCTGAAAAGGTTCTTCAATCACAACTGGCTTTAGTGGTAATGTAACCAACTTAGGCTTTCCAACAAACTGCTAACAAAGTTCACATCTATGTACCCAATTGTACGCATCCTGAAACAATATGGGCCAATAGTACCTAGCCCACAAAATTTTATGAGTTGTCACAGGTGCTGAAAAATGTCCTCCACATGCCAAATTGTGAAAAGACTCTAGAAGTTTGCATTGTTGTGCTTTATCCACATAATGAAGAAAAACTCCATCAAGGCTTCTTTTATAAAAACTATTGTCCCACAAGACATAGTTCGTAACCTTTAACTTGATAGTTGGCTTCTCTTTATAAGATAAATGAGAAGGACACTCACCATAGGTAAGAAAATGAGCAATATTAGAATACTGCTCATCTATAGTAGTAACAAAGAGAACAGTTGGCATATCCTCAACCTCTTCCTCTTCATATCTAGTTTCTTTTGGAACATTGTTAGCAATCAACTGACACAAACCTCTGCCACGCACAAGCTTGGTAGGCTTGATATCAAGCTCAAACTCTTGAATTTTGGCAATCCAATTGCCTCTTTTGGTCCCAAACTCTTGTTGTGTCAGGATGGATTTCATTGTTGTATCCGGCACCAAAACAATAGTATGCGAATTCATAATATAAAATTGGAAATGCTTCACCACCTTGACCATGGCATAAGCATGTTTCTCCATATTTGAGTATGTCAGTTCATGAGCCTTTAGAGGATAACTCATAAATGAAATAGGAGATTCCACACCTTCTTCATTCTATTGAACAAGAATTACTGAAAGTGTATGCTTGGAAGCATAATTGTACATTATGAAGTCCTTAGTATAGTCAAGACAAACTAGAACTGGAGCATGAGCTATGGCCCTTTTAATGTCCTCAAAGGCCGCTTTACCTTTCACACTCCAATGGAAAGTGGTCTTACCTTTCATCATATTGACAATATGACAAGTTTTCTCTACAAATTCCAAAATGAACCTCTAGAGAAAATTCACCTTTCTGAAGAAAGAATGAACTGCAATCTTACTAGCAGGTAAAGAATCAAGAAAGACTTGACTCTTTCTGAGTCAATTTTAGTACCTTCTCTGGACACAATATGACTGAGAAGCTTACCCTCTATAACCCCAAAAATTGATTTCTTAGGATTAAGAGAAATACCATTTTGATGACACCATTCTAGAACTTGTTGCAAATGGTAGCCATGATCTTGATGCTGTTTAGAGAAAATGGTCAAGTCATCAAGATACACCACAATGAATTTCCCCATCTCATCTCTAAAAGCGAGGTCCATTGCTCTTTGGAAAGTAGCACTAGCATTAATCAAACCAAACGACATCCTGCAATATGCAAATATGCCCCAAGGTGTTGTGAAGGCAATCTTGTATTGATCTACTTTGCTGACTTCTACTTGATTATAGCCTAAAAAACCATCTAACATAGACAGCATCTCTGAACCAGTTATAGTTTGTAACACTTGGTCCATAATAGGCAAAGGGTAGTTATGTTTTAAAGAAGACTTGTTGAGATTTCTGAAGTCAACAGAAATATGGATTTCTCCGTTCTTTTTTCTCACAGGAACAATATTCGTAATCCAAGTGGAATGATGGATGGGAAATATTATTCTAGTATTTAGCATTTTTTGGATTTTAGAAAGAATAGTACCTGATATTTTGGGATTATACTGCCTCTACTTTTGCTTGTGAGGCAACGATCCAACCTTGAGAGGGATTTCATGTTGGATCTCCTTAGGTCTGAAAGACCTCAGATCATCATATGAATATGCTAGAACATCAATGTAATGGTGAAGAAGTGTAATGAATTTGAATTTCTCATCAACAGTGCAACACTTCCCGATGTTAACCATCTTGGGATCTGCTTCATAACTCAAATTTACTTGTTCAAATTCTATGGATGAACTTGAATCAAGTTGTTGCTACTGTTTGATATATCTATCATGCTTGTCAAATAACTTTTCTAGAGCAACTAAACCTTTTGGAATCTTATTCCCTTATATCACTACCTTCAAAATAGAGCTCATCAAAGTTATCTATCTTCTCTAAGAAAGCTATGATTTGATTGTCACCATTGAAGACCTACCAATGGTTAGTAGTGTCTGGCACACTTGGTTATAAAACTAACTCAATTGTGTACTTGTTACCTTTGAAGTCCTTATGGGGGACCATAAGGGTGGCGGAGACAGCTAATGAATTGGCACGATCATTAAACTCTCTCGGTACTGTAGAGATATCAAAAGCATCAAAACACTCAATGCAATCCAAGACACAATTGCAGTAATGTCTCAGCCTTTCATTCTTGGTTTGATAAAGATTTATCACTTGGAAAACCACAAGTTCAGCATCACCTTGTGCATGAATATTTTGATACCTTTAACATGAGCAACCTCCATTTCGAGCTATAATGACTTGTATTCAGCGGTGTTATTAGTATTGTCAAAATATAGCTTATAGGAGAAAGGAAAGATATCATCTTGTGGAGATATCAAAACTACTCCAACTCTAAATTCGATGGAAGAACAACTACCATAAAATTCTAAAATCCAAACATCATTTGAATTTCCCACTTTGATGTTTCTACAACCAGTAGATTCTTCTTCATTAGAAAGAGAAGAATCCAACATCACTATGCTCTCATCTAAACTTTCATTTGAATTATCCTCTGATTCTCCATCTGAAATATCTAAACTCTCTTCTGATGAACTAGAAGTCTCTTCAGTAGACAAGAAATAATTACCCATTCTTGAAGACTCAAACAAAATTTGGGCTTTTAAGATTTTCAATTTGGGTAACAATATATTTTGCCTCTTTCTCAAGAAGAAACTTTTACATGACACCTTTAACAAGTATCCTTTCCTCGAATAAGTCCATGTTTAGTTCTCCACCCACATCTTTACAAAAATTACACCCAAGCAAAATGCCATAAGAAGCTGGAAAATTAGCCACTAGGACGATCATCTTGATTCTCTTATCTGGAAAGGCTGCAAATACAAATTAGGCATCTTTGATTTGGCCTAACAATGACACTTGTTTAGTTGCCATTGAGAAACATCTCCCAAAGGTCTTGGTCAAAGTAAGACCGAGAGCATCCGCCACCTTGGCAGGCATTACATTATCAGAAGCCCCGGAGTCTATTTTACAATTGCTTAATTTATGCCCACTGACCAATAGAGAAACATAGAAGGGTTTTATTTTCCTTGGAGCAACAAGGGGAGTAGTGACTAGGTTATTTTGGGTGGATTTGTTCTTTGAGGAGTCATGGGCAGTTTTAGGAGAATCTTGCCCTATAGGGATAGTCTTGTTTTTAACTTACTTAGCTAACCTATCAAATTGTTCAGGGTTAACTTGTAGATACTCTACCTCAGACATCTAAATTTTGGTTTTCCTAGCATGATCTATTATGTCAAAGAGATGAAATGAACTAGATACAGAGGAAGGAAATCCATCATTTTGGGTTTTGGTTGGGGTAGTACTACTTTGAGGAACAGAAGTAGAAAAAACAGGATTGTTAGATGAACTTACTTGTTTATTGACAATCGGGTCCTTTGACTGAAAAGGCAATGGAGTTCCTCATTTGGCAATTGAGATCATAGGTTGAGGCTCCTGTTTTGTCTTTCCTTTATCAACTTGTTGATTTGATTGATTTTGGGACCTGGTAAAAATAGCATACACTCTAACATATACTTCTCCTTCTCTTTCAACTTCATCTTGGTAATTAAGAAAACCAATGGTAGAGTTGCCAACTAATTCTTCTTCTCCTTCTGTAAAAATATTAGCATTATTCTCTTGATCCAAATTAGGTTGGGAAGAATTATCGTGTTCTACTTCATAGTAGCCAACTGCTGAGTTGACTGGCGTTGCTTTAATGGCAAGCTTCCCCTGTGTGGGCGGAAGACAATTTTGTTGCCCTTGATTTTTGCCAGCATTGCCTTGATATGAATTGTTAGGGAATGTCCTCCTGGTATATCCCTATAAGAAGGAATAGACATACCTTGCGACATTTGCTTTTTCAAAGCTAGCAACTCATTTGCTAACTTATGCACCATAGGATTTGTGGTGCTTGTGGAAGAATTATCAGTCGAGGACTGACCTCTATTTCTATTTGAATCTCTTCTTATCTTACCTGCAAAGATAAGATCATCTTCAACCTCTATAGCCAAACTTTGAGCTAGAGGAAGATCAGCAGGACTAGCCTGCCTTAGCAGAAAACTTACCTCAGGAAGCTAAGATTTGATGAAGAAACATTTAATATTCTCCAGCATTGGTTGAGTGGTTGTGGGAATCCTATTTGTCAATTTATTGAACTTGGCGATGAAATCTCACATGGGCTCATGTGGTTCTTTCTTCATCTGTGTTAGCTGAGCTAACAAAGCATGTGCATCTTCTACAGGTTTAAAACTAGCTTCAAACTTGTTTTTGAGAGTATTCCAATTAGTTATGGACTGGGCTTGAAGATGGTAAAACCAATCTACAGCAGCACCTTGCAATGTTTCTACAAAATGTCACATAGCCACATCTTCATGTTCCACCCCTATCACACCACAAGCTATGCAAAAGGCTACAATGTGTTCATTAGGATGGACTTTACCATCACCATAAAATATAGGGAAATTCATCCTTGAACTATAAGGTAGTTCATGCAGTGGAGGCGTTATATTCAAAGGACCAAAAGTATTACCCTATGGGCCTTGAGCTACCATTATGCGCTGATTGAAAGGTGGGATAACAACCTTTGAGGCATTTGAATAGATAAAACTCTATTAGTACTAGAGTTGGAAGCTTCAGCTGGTATTGGAGACCTGGTGTTGGTAGGAGGAAAGTTCCTAGTTTGCTAAAGCTAAGGTTATGGAGGCAAAAGACGAAAGTTATTTTGTTGTCCCATATGACTATTTTTTTCAGAATTTCTATTGTTTCTTCTCATTTTTCCCAGACCGTACAGTATTGTTAAGATTTATCATGCATAGGATGTTGAAATGGATTGTCTTAGATTTGTTTTAAGTCAGGTTGCAAGGATTTTTGGTGAAGTTTGAAGCATTTTCCAAACGTTTCTTCAAAGCTGCCCTATTTTCCAGCCTTTTCACTATTTTATTGATGTTCTCTTGTACTGTATTTGTTTCTATTCCATGTTCAAGGGCTCATTTAATTAGAAAGGTGTCATAGATGGTCTTACCTTCCTTTTGATCTAAGTTGGAGGGAATTTCATCTAGGATTAATCATTTTATGGTTGCTTTTTGTGAAGGAGGTTCCAAAACCTAGTTTTAAGGGTTTTAGAGAGGTTTTAGTTTTCCCACCTCATGATGCTGTTTTAGAACCCCAAAATGGTGGAGTTAGTGTAAAATGTTATGTTCTTTAATGGGTTTTGTATCCAAGAGTAGGGGATAAGAAAAAGGTGAAGATTTGAGCCATGAAGACCTCATTATGTCATGTTAAGGCAAACTAGAGTTGGAGGAGTGAAGTTTTGATCATAAAACAAGTTGAAATGGTCTTAGACCCATAAAACCTCTAAAATTGGCCTATTTGGAATGTGTCTAAGCTAACCAAAGTGGAATTTTAGTTGTGGTCTAAATATTTTGTGTACTTCCTTTGTAAAACATGGCTAATTGTCCTCTTGGACAGCAGGGACAATCTAAATTGGAGGTCTATGTTACAAAACAACCTACCTTGCATATTTAGTATGTTATTTAACTCCATAATGGGTACTCAAAAAGGTATTTTTTTGTGGGTTTGTCATGCCTTTTAGAAGTTATGCTCTAAAAACCTTGAAAACAGGGCTACAAGGAGATAGGTCAGCCTATGAAGGAAATGGTACAAGGAGGTACCTTCTAAGAAATTTGTTAGTTTTGTAATCTTGGGACAGTCAAAACTCAAAGGTCTAGGGTCCCTAGAATGTTTGGGAAAGCTCCCATGTATGTAAACCCAAAGATGGTGTTATTATGTAGTGTTGAATCCATGGAGAACGAGTGGACAATCATGTCCAGTTTGAAACCAAATGTTGTAGTTTGGTCCACTGAGGCCTAAAATAGTTGTTTTACCCTACCATCCTCTATATCCTCTCCATCCTATGTGGTTTTTTGTGATCCTTAGTGGTTTTGTGTAGTGAACTCTGCATCAAGGTTCCCTTTATATAATGCACTCTTTCTAACAAGCAACTTTTAATACTTAAAATGAACTAAAAACTATATTGGGGTGTTATCACTTCATCCTACTCTCTTCTTTTAGAATAGATTCTTTTCTCTTCAAAACAACAACTTCAACAAAACAATGTTTAATAACTTATGAATCAAGACAAACCATAGAAACACAAAGTTTTCTATTGCTTCACTTATCTTCTCCAAATAAACATGACTGAACTCAAATGTAGCCCAAAGTCTCCACTTTTATCCAACACAATATAACTAACCTGAACACAACATTTTTTAGCACAAAGTCTATAAACTATTATATCCTCACAAACGTAAACACAAACTCCCGCAATGAGAAAACAACACAAAGTCTATTTAACCAAAACAAGAACACTTCTCTCAATTTTCAATAAACTCCACAATTCCAGCAATGATCCAATATAATATAACACCAATGACGTAAGAACACTGATATCATAAAACAATATGACTTAACTCAAAGTTTGATATTCAAATTGCTTGCTTCTATTGATATTCACTTGAAATTTTGATAAACATCAAAAGCCCAAAGTCTTGAAATGTTTTCCAATTCGGCAGAGTTTCTTTGTAATAGATAAAAGATGATATTTACAATGGGGTCCTCTTTATTTATAGGAGAGACTAAGAGGAAAAATAGGAAAAGTACAACTAACTATGACTTATTCAACATAGGAGTCCTTTTTTATTTGGGAATTCCTATGTTCTTACATGTAATTACATCTCAGAAAAGTACATGTAAAAATGTCCAAAACTATTTCAAAAGTACATATGAAAAATAGAAAATAAACTAAGTTATGAAAAGCTGACTCAGCTTGTACTATCTTCTTTCTTCAAATGGGTATCATAGATGGTATATGCAGCTTCCACCCCAAACTATTTGGACTGACGATGTTCCTAAAAATCATCCGGGCCCTGATTATTGCATCCCTTACTGTTGTGATTGCTTAAGCATGACTAGTTAACTGGTTGTCCAGAATATTATCCATGGAAGAAACTGAAAAGATTTTATCTTCAAACTCGTTCTGAAACATGTTTTCAAACTCTTAGGTCATCTCATCCGCATAAAGAAATTGATTATCCTTAGATACCAAATTGCAAGGAAGCTCCTCCAAATTATGTTAGAGAGTAATGTCACTCTAGTCACTCAACTTCTTGGCAATTTCTAGATCCTTGATCAAGTCCTTCAAAATATTGTATTGAAATGTCAATGCTTCCTTAGTCTGTGTATGAATCTTGATTTAGAATAACATCAATTGATATCAAAGCATTTATTTTCAATTTCCTCATTCATATCCATTTATCATAGCTTTGATCCAAATACTCAATATCTTGAGAAATAGTATCAATCAAAACATCAAGCTCTACTCTGACCTTCTCCATTTTACCAGTCTTCTCAGCTACATCTATAATAAGAGATATTGCATGTGCACACATCTTTTCCAAATATTCTTCTACCACTTTTCCTTTGAGATGAGTCTTTTCAGCCTTCTGAATGATAGGGTCTTCAATAGAAACAACTTTAGGAGTTACTAATTCAGAATTCAAAGTGATCTTTCTCACCATTGCAGTCAATTGTTCTACCATTGTTTTATAATAATCTTTCATTTCCTTCTCTTTATCAAACTTTTGAATCAAAGAATCCAGTGCAGATTACATATCATTTTTTGCACTTTCATGTGTGATTTTGCCAAGTTCAATTCTGGAAATAGAATAATCATTCATATTGAAATTCTCCATGGTGGCATCCTGTGGGGGTTTAGAAATTTCCACAAATTTGTGTCCCTTATCTTCTAGCACTTGAGAAAGTGTTTTAGGCTTCTTTAGAGTCTCAGCCTTGATGGGCATCAACTTACCAAAATCAAAATCATTTGGAGAGATAGCATGTTTCTTTCTCTTGGGTGTATAAGCTAATAGCCATGGAGGAAGCACATAAGTACTTACATTTGGATCAAGTCCCATTGTTGGTGTGGTAGGAATTGCACTGGCACTTGAAGTAGAAACAATAGGAGGAGTATCAGTAAACACTATGCCTAACACATCCACATTTGAAACTTGCTCAGATCCCAAAACAAAGTGATCAAAGATTGAAGAATCTCCAATGTCAAAAGATGATGAGGATAAACTAGGGATTTGTTGGCAAGAGACATTGTATGGCTTCATAAGTGTTGTCATTGATGGCAACAAAGCTCATCCCACCCGTCCGCAGAACATGGTGTGTCTATACCGGAAGTCAGATTGAAGAAGTGTTGTGGTCCGGTAAGCAAGAATAGAGCATGCAGCAGGGTCTAACAATCAGGTCCGGATCTCTCAAAGGAAGTATCTCAGTAAAGTGGGGATTTGGGGAAGTCAATAGGAGTACATTGATTGATAGATTCCAGGGATTGAGCCTCTGATGATGGAAGAGTGAAGTGACATGAGCACTTGAGTGTTGGGTTTCTGTTTGATAGAGCAAACAGAGGAAGAACTAATCGATAGAGCATCAGACCTAAATCTGGATGAGATATTGATGGTGATCAAGCTTCCTGAGGTATCATTCATGACTGGCCGACATGATTAATGACTTCTATAAGCATCTCTATGATCCGCATTACTTGGTAGGCAAAGATTCAGCCGATAGATCAGAGTTTGGGAAAATATTAAGCATTCCAGATGCCAACTAGAAAGTGGATGAAATCCTTGGTGTCAATAGATATACCAGATGGATTTAGATATGAATTTGTGTGTATGGTGTATTTTGAGGTGCGAAGAAAAGTAGAAAAGCAGTGTGAAGGTAGTAAGACAGGTTTAGAATGTAATAGGACAACAACACTTAAGAGAGTAAGAATGAAGTGCAGCAGATCAGTTTATTGGGCTTAACCAGAACTGAACCTTAGCATATGTGGATGCTTCTCATCAGTTCAAGTATCTAGTCTCCTTGTATAAACTATTGTAGGAAGTGAGCCTCCTATGAGCAGTGTGCTCGAGTAGTGAGCCCTAATTGGCAAGTGCCATTTTGTACTATCTTATTCTTCCAACAGAGAATACAATCTTGGGTTAATCACCCTGTGGTTTTTCCCTTAACAAGGTTTTCCACGTCAAAATCATTGTCATATGTATTGTTGTTATTTCCATTTCATGGTTATGTTTGCTTATTTAATTTAATATTGCACTAATTGATAAGGAAGTTTAGAAAGCTGAAACAATTAAGATAATTGATTCACCTCCTCCCTCTCAGTTATCAACAATTGGTATTAGAGCCAAGTTCCTCCAAAAGAGCCTAACAACTTGAGGAAGATCTGGGAACTCAAATGGATGTATATGGTATGAGGGAACAACTTCAGTCTATGCTAGATGATCTTGAGCAATCAAACTCTGAAGTCAATGAACTGAAGGAAAGACTCAAACAAGCTGATGAGTTCATAAATGAACTAAAAGGGAAACTGAGTGTCTCTGCGAAAAAGAGAAAAGATCTACTTCAGCAATTGGAAAATCAAAGTGAAGACAATGGTACAAATGAAGATCTAAAGGAGAAAACCAAGATATGTGAAAAGTTATCAAAAGAAGTCATTATGGTAAGACATGAAATGGAATTAGGAGTTATGAAATTCACCCAAGAAATTGAAGAGAAAAGAAAAACTGAAGATGATCTAAGACAATCTCTCAAGGAGAAGTCAGAAGACTACCACAAAATGGATAGAATAATCAGGCATCTAGAATCTAATCTTGAAGATGCTAGAGATAATGAAGAAAAACTTGAGGATCAAATTAACACTCTTAAAAAGGATCTTCAAATAGCAAATGAATACAAAGAGAAATTCAAGATAAGTTCTGCTCAACTTGAAGTTCTTCTTGAAAGCCAAAACAGGTAGATGACAAGTGTGGCTTGGGATATGAGAAAGGTGAAAGCTTCGGATCTAGTCAGAAGAATTTTGGATCAGGAAATCCAAGGAACAAGCCTAGAAGACCTCCGGTAAGGCAACCTAGTGCTCAAAAATATCCATCCTTCAATGGATACTACCACAACTACAATAACTTTGGTCATAAAGCTAATCAGTGCAGAAAGAGAATAAATCATACCAATACATCCTTCTCCAAATAATGTTTCAACTGCAAAAGGTATGATCACAAATCTCATGAATGCAGAAATATGCAAATGAACAATTCATTCAATGGTAGATGCTTTGTATGCAATAGAATGGGACATATGGCTAATCAATGTAGATCAAGAGGATATCATTCAAATATGCAAAGAAAAGTTGTTTGCCACAATTGCAATAGATCCGGTCATATTGCCAAATTCTGTAGAAGCAAGAATCAGGACAAAAGGGGTTCGGTGCATCATAATTAGAATCAAGACAAAGGAAAAGGAAAAGTGAATGTGGATGAAGTTAAAAGTGAAATGAACAAGATTTGGGTTAAGAGAAGTACAGAGAATATAGGGGATGGATCCGCACCAGAATCTGGTGCCGATATTCCTTCCAGAAATTAAAAGGTGAGCTCTGGCTCAGGGGAAGACACAAGGAAAAACATTTTCCCCTAGCCAGTTAATTGGTGCCTCAAATTGGCACATGGGAAGTTGCAGAATAAAAGGTTTCTCAGAGAAACATCTAAAGAAAGCTTGGTAAAGATATGGAAGATCCGCAGGAAGATTTGAAGAGTCTAATCTTACAAGATTGATCTAGTTTAACAATCATCCGGTAAAACAAGATTATCACAGTTAAATCCGGTATGACTCTAATTCGAGGCATCTTGTTCTGTGATAGATCAAGTGTTTAGTGAAAGAAAGATAATTTGTTATTAATCATCAAGGACTTCTCTAAGTATATCTCAGTGATCCAGAAAAAGATCTTTCTCAAAATAAGAAGAACCAAGCAACCGGAATGACTTGAGTTGCACATTTATTGCAATATGAAATTAGGGTTTTCCCAAAGATAAAAGGGTTCATTCGCTCGTCATTTGCACACTTGCATTCAAGAAGAAGAGAAAAGGAGCTCTGCAACAAACTATCTCAAATTCTCAAAAGATCAACCGTTCAAGTTGATTCATCCAGCAAATTAATCCAGCTCATTCAGTGAACCCTAGAAGTGCAAAAGTTATTTTCCGTTATTGAATACTTCTTTTTAAAATCCTTTGAAGATGACTACACTAAATGTTGTAAAGATCACTGATAGGCTACATCCTAAATTCAAGAAACATCCATATAAATCCCTAGAAGTTGATCCCCTAGGCGCCTTTTCAAGCATTCCGCATGGGGTTCTGCATGTAGAAGACGTTAGGGAATATATTCATGCAAATATTAAATATTTTAGGGAATCTAAACTGATTGATATCTATCACAAGCATTTGATAGATGACTCATTTGATCTCAAAACTCAGTATAAAGCCATCCGGGACAAGTATTTTGCACAATGCATTCATTTCCCCTGTTTTACAGAAGAAGAATGGGTCCGTTATATTTTGAGCAGAGTGCATGATAACTTCATGTGGTTGAATGGACCATTTAAGATAACCAAGGATTCCATTAGGGCAGTAACCAGATTGCACTCATCTGGTGGGATTCCTGTTCGTAAATCCGTCAAGAATCAAACTATGAGTGAGGCTACCAGATCAAAATTTGACAAAAGAGCAATCACAATAGAAGACATCACTGATCCGGATGTCAAGTTTGCCTCCATGATCATCGGTTATAAGATATATCACTCTAGAAGGGAAAATTTAGTACTCAGAACTGCAATTTACACTGCTTATGAAATGTTGATAAAAAATGCAAATTATGATCTTTGTGAACTCCTTCTGAACCAACTAATGGAAAACCTACAAAAGATCAAGAAGGACAAAAAGAACTCCTTCAAGTATGGTGGGCTATTACTGTGCTTGTTCTTCTACTTCATGAATGAGCTTCCCGGATCTAGTGGTTGGGTATGGCAGAATGATAGACCAGTAGCCATCCAAATCAAAGATTATATGCATGGGCTTGGTGATGCCAAGGCACAGAATACAGCACTCTGGGGCTACTTTAAGAATTTTCAGAGCATGATGCAAGCAAGAGAGAGAATCCCCCAATGATAGAAACTGATCAATGTCTAATGGAGGCAGTAGAGCCAAGAATAGTCTGGATCATGCCAATGGGGTATGAAGTAGATGAGAAAATTGTTGAGCTACATGTTCAACACATGCTCAGTCAACCCAAGGATCCTAAAGCAGAAAGGTTTGGAACCTTTGAAGAATAGTGTGAAGATCCATGTGGAGCTAAGACAACCGAAAATAAAAAGAAAAGTGAGGAGGGAAGTAGAAGAGTTTGCCAAGAGGCATGGAATCTCAAAGGAGGCACTAGATACAAATAGAGAAAAGATGGAAAGGGCAGAAAAAGAAAGTGCTCTGGTGCAAGCCCCTTCCCAGACTAGATCAACCAAAAGCTCTGCACCTGCCACTTCCAAGGGTCAAAGGGCTTCAAAACTGGAAGCTCAGACATCTGGAAAAGGAGAAAAGAGAACCAAGAAAAAGGCAACAAGGTCCTACACAAGCTAAAAGGATGAAGAAGAGACAGAATCAGATGAGGAAGTAAAGAAAATGAAGAAGAAGAGGAAAACATCTGATGAACCCTCTACTGAAGAAGTAACATAAGAATTTGTTGAGAAGCCTACTTTGTGCATTGATGACATCATAAAATCAGTTACTGTAGATGGGAACCTTCAACCAATGGTTGAATTCTATGATGATTACAATGAAGCTGACCAAAAGATCTTGCAAAAAGCCACAGTCAGGTATCTGAATATCTACAACAAGGCTTTTATTGAAATCATATCTCTCATTCCTAAAATCTTAGAGAAGGAATTAGAAATAAGAAAGAATAATGCTATGGCAAAGGATCTTGAGATCCAAGAATAGATAGCTATTCAACTATATCCTTCAATCACTCCTAAGCAGAAGAATATGATCTTCAAATATTGTAAGGATGAGTTCCAGAGCAAAGCCAGAATGAATCAGCTCATGCTCAGAGAAACTAACAAAGTAGCAAAAGAGACAGAAGAGATCCTCCAGAATGCATACAAAAGATTCAACATTCCTATTATAGAGGACCTAGGTGATGATCCCTCAGCTACAGATGTTGAAAAAGAATCTACTAAGACAATAGTAGAAGAGGTAAAGCAGATAGGTGAAGAAAAAGGTAAGGACTTAGATTCCTCTACTCTAGAAGAGGAGGTCCATGAACAAAAAACATCTCTCCTCTGGTTTCCCCTGCAGACTCCGTATCCAAAGAAAAAGAAAGAGTAGAAGAAAATATCAGTCAAGAAGCAGACAAGAAGGAAAACGAAGGTGACAATAGTAAGGCTGTAGAAGGGGAGAAAATTCTGTCTCCGGCAAGAGACACAGCAGAAGCAGTCAAGGAGTTCTTGACCAAAGAAATGATGGAATTTGATGAACCAGAATTGCTTCAAGGACCATTCAATTTTGATTCCCTCTCTCCGGTTCAAACCATGAAACTAGCTTCCTTCACTCAAGCAAAGGTAAAAGAAAAAATGCTGAAATCTCACATGGAAGACTGTGAGCTCATAGAAACTGCATCTGGTGTATTGGAAAAGATCATGCCATCCTTCCAAAAGGATCCTATAGCCTCCACATCCGGTAATCTAAAATCTCTTATAAATTCTGTTAATACTCATTTTGATTCTTTAGAGAAAGCAGCAGAAGAAAAAGTCAGGAAAGAGTTTTTGGATAAGAGATTCTCTGAAGTATAGGGTCTAATCTCAAATGATATGAAAGTTATGGATATTGGGCTAAAGAGTTTAGAAAATGCTCTCAAAGATGGCAGAAATATTTATAAATTTTGTTTATCCTAGCCCAAAGTGACCAAAGATGTTGATAAGAAAGTAAAAGAGCAAGAAGATAAACTACTATGCTTGTCTCAAAGTTTTGATCCTCTCTCATCTCCCATAATAAATCAAGAATGTCAGACTATTGCAGTCTTGAATGAAATTAAGAAGCTTGAGAAGGAGAAGAAAAATATAATAAGTAGGTTGAGTGAACTAAGAGGGATCAGTATCCCTAAGTTAGAGGCCATGCATGAGGCTCTAAGTGATGCTCAGACTACAGCCCGGACCAGTGATCTGACAGATCTAAAAAGGGCAGAATCTTTTGCATTCTTGTTGAGTGGTCACATCTCAATTTTGGACAAGATGAAGCAGAGTTGGGCGACAGAAGTGGTACAGCTAAAGACTACTTTTGCAGATATATTTCAGTATATGTAGGTAAAACATGTATATATGTTTTATACGGCTAAGTATAGATTTTTTTTGGAATTTTTGGTGTACAGACCCCACCCTTTTCCATTGATGTTAAAGGGGGAGTGAGGAATAGTGAAAAATGAGGAATCCAGCCAAGGGGGAGTATAGTGTGACACGTAGTCATTTTTCACTAAGTGTTGCCATCAATGCCAAAGGGGAAGATTGTTGGCAAGAGACACTATATGGCTTCATAAGTGTTATCATTGATGGCAACAAAGTTCATCCCACCCATCTGCAGAACATGGTGTGTCTATACCAGAAGTCAGATTTAAGAAGTGTTGTGGTCCGGTAAGCAAGAACAGAGCATGCAGTAGGGTCCGACAGTCAGGTCCGGATCTCTCAAAGGAAGTATCTCAGTAAAGTGTGGATTTGGGGAAGTCAATAGGAGTACATTAACTGATAGATTCTAGGGATTGAGCCTCCAGTGATGGAAGAGTGAAGAGACATGAGCACTTGAGTGTTGGGTTTTTGTTTGGCAGACCAGACAGAGGAAGAAATACCGGTAGAGCATCATACCTAAATCCAGATGAGATATTGATGGTGATCAAGCTTCCTGAGGTATCATTCATGACTAGCCGACATGATTGATGACTTCTATAAGCATCTCTTTGATCCGCATTACTTAGTAGGCAAAGATTCAGCTGACAGATCAGAGTTTGGGAAAATATTAAGCATCCCGGATGCTGACTAGAAAGTGGATGAAATCCTTGGTGTGGATATATATACCAGATGGATTTAGATATGAATGTGTGTGTATGGTGTATTGTGAAGTGTGAAGAAAAGAAGAAAAGCATTGTGAAGGCAGTAAGACAGGTTCAGAATGTAATAGGATAGCAGCACCTAAGAGAGTAAGAATGAAGTGCAGTAGATTAGTTTATTGGGCTTAACCAGAACTAAACCTTAGCATATGTGGATGATTCTCATTAGTTCAAGTATCAAGTTTCCTTGTATAAACTATTGTAGGCAGTGAGCCTCCTGTGAGCAGTGTGCTCGAGCAGTGAGCCTTAATTGGCAAGTGCCATTTTGTACAATCTTATTCTTCTAACAGAGAATACAATCTTGGGTTAATCACCCTGTGGTTTTTCCCTTAACAGGGTATTCCATGTCAAAATCATTGTGTCATATGTATTGATGTTATTTCCATTTCATGGTTATGTTTGCTTATTTAATTTAATACTGTACTAATTGATAAGGAAGTTCAGAAAGTTGAAACATTTAAGATAACTGATTCACCCCCCCCCTCTCAGTTATCAATAGGATTGATTCAAAAGAATAGAGAACATTATCAAAAGCAACTTGAGGATTATCAAAAGTTTTCCTCGAAGATGATGTAGACTCAAAAGATGAAATGTTGATAGGTGAAACTAGGATCGTAGACAAAACAGATAAAGGAACTGAAATAGATACATTGGGCAAAGGAGAAGGGATTTTAGCTTCCTGTAGTACATCCCTCTGTGGAGACATAACTTCATCTTACAAACCTTCTTGACCCTCTCCTATCTCTTTCTCTCATTCTTCTCCTTGCTCTCCTGAAGAATTGTTTTCAACCTCCATCTCTTCCACCTTAGACTCTTTCTCTATGACCTTGGCCTTTTTTCCCTTAGTCACAAATTTGATCCTTGGTTTGGAAACCTTGGATGTACTTGGAGTATCACATTTATTCTTTATTCTCAGTACAACCTTCTTACCAGTTTTCTCTAAAACTTCTTCTTCAAATCTAGTTACAAAATCCTTCAATGGTATGCCTTTATTTTGGAGCCACAAGTTCGTGTTAGCTAACACAGGTTCAAACCTCCTTCTCAAGGAAGTCAATTCCTTTTGAGACCATTGGATAGGTGGGAGAGAAGAATTAGCAATCTACTCATTATTATACTTAGGATCAACCAACTCTTCATCATCCACCATGTCTTTAGGAATATCAACTAAACCTAAATACTTAATTTGATCTAGAGTTAACCTGCTATAATCTAGTTTTCTAATTTCCTCCTTAGTCCTCAGATCAATCTAGATGTCTTCAACCATTCGCTCATGAAACTGAGTGTTTCTTTTTATCTTATCTTTCACACCCCTATAATCAAACTTTGGTCTCCATTTGAATTCCTTCATGGTCACCAACTGCATCTTAGTCTCCATAGCTCTGGCCTTCACTGCAATTGACATAGAGTATCTTCCAATTTCAATTAGAAACCTGAATCCTAGTTTCTTAAGCTCTATTTGCTTATTATGTACAACAATCATTTGTCTACACAATTCCATTAGAACAAGTTTATCCAAAGGAAATCTTAGCAACATGTAAGGATAGCCTTTGAAAAAGCCAACCCTTAGATATGAAAAAGTCTTAAACTGTAAAAACATACACCTGAAACCATTCACAACTAACCAAGCCTCATCTAAAACTCTTCTTTGTTCTAATTGAGGATCAAAAAGACATAGACACACTACAAAGAAGGCATCATTTACCCTCCTAAAGTGATGGATTGAACCATTCAATGTTAGCTGAGGATAATATTGATACACAAGAACAATGCTCCTATCTCCTTCAAATGTCAAACCTGGAAAGATTCTCATTGAAGCTGCTATATACACAAGATAGGAAGTCATATAAAATTTGAAAGTAGTATGCACCTTGATCAATTGCTCATGAATAGCATGGTTGATCTGTTCTCCCTAGAAGATTCTCTGTTGGTCTCTAAGAATCACCTTGATGAAAGGATACATCCATTCATGAAAAAGTGAAGAAGAAGCTAATCCCCTCACTCTACTAAGAAGAGTTATTAAATCCCCTACTTCCTCAAGAAAATCACTTCAAGGAAAGCTCCTTGGCCATTTGGACAAATTTGACCTTGGAGTTTTCAGCCACTTGGTGTTAATTACCTTCTTAGCCTTCTTAGTGTCCTTATCATATTCTTGTTGAGCAATAGTAAAATCAAGTTTTACCACATCAACCAAAGCAAGACACATGAAAACTTTATCAATAAACTCTGGATCCAATCTTATGATCACATTACCACTTGCATCCACTACTGCCCTAGTGTCTTTGTTGTAGAAATGTGCACACTGAAAAACAAATTCTGTATTATGAATTGCCACTAGAAATGATGACACCAGGTGAATGTTGCTAACTACAATCTTCTTCATCAAAGGACTATGGTTATTTGACCTAGTCCTTTCTACAAACTCAGCCATGTCTACATGGCCAATCTCTATATCCCGAATATCATCAACATTCGAGGTAGCTGAGGTGATTGGAAAAACACCTTGGTACTTGTACTTCATTGCTTTTGACTTCTTCAAAGACAGCTCAGTCATTTGGAAGACCAACACCTTTGTAGGAGTCAATGATTAGAACAAACTAGTAGAAGAATCCACAAAAAAATTTATAATCATGCAGTTAGGGGAAATACTAGTAATTTGGGAAACTGCATGTTGATGATCATGACTATAGGAGTAAGCTTGAAAGGGCTAGAGTGTAAGCTAGTCAAAAAAATGGAGGAAAGCGGGCTCAGGAAAGTAAATTTGAAAATCTCCTAGAGTTAGAAAAATTTAAGGGAGTGAATGCACAGGCAGAAAAATTTACCATCCTTGTATTTGAGGGATAATCTGTAGGTGTCAGGGCAGCAAAAATCACTGACCCTGCATGTTGGGGGAAACAAATTCATTTTATGTCTGAGCGGCAAATTTTACTGACTCGGCATGGTGGGATAGAATAGCTGGTGTTTGAGCAGCAAATTTTGCCGTCTTAGCATATGGGGAGTTCAAAAGTTTTCTTTGTGTAAGGGCGGCAAATTTTACCGCCCATACACCTTGGGATTAAACTATCAAGTGCATAAGCGGTACTTTTCACTGACTTAGCACTTGTGAAAAACTTAACAATCCTATGTACCAACGACATTTATTACCGCCAATACATATAGTAGTTCAACAAAGTAGAACATGCATCAACTGCTAAAATAACTGATGATACATGAGTCCTAAGTTCTCAAAATGTGAACAAGACCTAATATTGGTAAAACTTAGGGTTCATTTTCACTAAAAATGACAAATTTTGCCTGATAAAATGACCCAAAAAAAACAAACCCTAGGTTTACCAAAGGCTATGGTTTCAAAAAGGACTTAGAAAAGAAAACAAAAATCCAAGAATGATTTGCTTAAAAACTTAACAACCCAATTTCAAAAGACAAACAATTATTTCATCGTATAATAAAAACCATAGAAAAGAAACAACAACAAAAATGAAAGTTAAAGACTTCCTGTCAAAAATGACTGAAACTCTAGACGTGACTAGGAAAAATGAAATGATTAGATCCGCAATCCACTCAATCCAAACACTCTTGTTGAAGTTTCGATGGTTTGCCTCCGAAGTTTATGAAAGATAACTAAATAATAAAAGTGACTAAACACCTTTTAAAAAGGTTTTAAAAAATATATTAAACACTTATATGGGTGCCATTAATGCACTCCGAGTCAACTTGATTTGCCGAGATTTGTCCAAGAGGTAGAATTCACTGATTGCACATATCATAACTACATCATGCATGGGCGGTGAAATTCACCGCCCTTGCACTTGACAAAAAGACAAATGTCAAAGTGGAAACTTTTGCCGACTTAACACATGCAAAAAGGAAATGATAAAAACAAGATGTATGAGCTGCAAAATTCCCCGCTCACGCATCTCACTCATAAACATAAGCATGTAACAATGGCAAATTTAGTTGACTTGGCATATCAAACCAAGAAATTTTCTAACACCTAAAATAGTCAAAATTGATATTTTGATAGGCTTGTAACTTAGTCGATCTTTGTGAATCTCAAGAAATCAACTAAGGGGAATGTCACAAACCATTCTAAGATGTTAGATGACTTTGTACAAGGCCAGGAGAGCCTGTCTCAATTTGTAAACTTAGAGTGTAGGCTACAAAACGGATAAGTTTCGTAGGGGTTGCCTACAAAATGAGCGCAGCTAATTTTGAGAACAACAAGATACAATATGAAATAACTTCTAAGGCGAAGCACTAGACTTATATTTGTTTCCACAATTAGCACAGTGACTAAATCTTTATGATCTCTGTTATATTAAAGAGCAATGAGCATGGTTAATACAAGCAAATTATGAACAGATTTAAACTCAAAGGCTAAACTCAGAGAAATTGCTGTAAGCACAAAAAAATATCACCGAATAGCACAGAATAGATGTTTTTCATTAATAGATTCAGTAGAATACATAAGGCATAGAACATGCACAAATCTATGATGCTTGGCTTTCAAAACAATTGTAGAGGGGAAATTATATATCCCAGTCGCAAAGCAAATCTCTCTCTTTTTTATCTCTTGGTGATATATCTACCTTTATAGCAAAAAGGTGGGGCTTAAGATACTAATGGTTGTTAAGATTCTCAACCGCTTGGAAAACTAAACTGGAACTAGTCACACACTGGAAATCTTTCTAAATCTGCTTCTACATTGTCTTTACCTTCCGATTGGTCGACTAGCGCTTAACATACGACTCTGTAACTACCTATTCTATTGGGACAAATTGCCTCTTCCACAGGCTTCCAGATAGCTCAAAAAGTTTCTATGTGATGCATTCATGCTCATCGGGTCAGCCTCTTTCATATATTTTTTGAATACAAGCCATATTGACACTTGTGCCTCTGCACTTCTCTTTACTTTAACTGATACTTAAGATACATGGTAACAACTACTACCTTAACAGCTGGGAAACGTGATAGAATAGCACTTCTTCTAAGCTACTTAGAAACTTTCCTTCAAACACCTGCCATCGCAACACTTGGTACTTTCCACTATAACTACAAAACTACACTTATTATCTTGGGCCCACCATACTTTATTTCGATACTTATCATACCGCAAAAAGAGTGACATGTGGCAAGCTCTGCACATTTGTAGCAAAGACACGTAGCATATCCCGCTCGCATCTGAGCTACTTTATGAAAAGTTTTCCTTTGTCTACCGTTGCAACACATGGCAAACTCTGCACAACTTAGAAACTTTATGAAACAAAAAGGGAAAGAATGCGACACAAACACGTGGCATGTTGTATGATTCTCAAAGCCTACAAACTCAGAAGGAGACACTTGACGCTTTCCACAACTACTAGACACTGTGCTAGCTTCTTTCAATTACCACACCATGTGGCACATTCTGTAGCTTCACAAACCTTCATTTCTTCAAAATCTTGTTGTGTGACACTTGGTGATTCCACATAGGCTATGACTTGCAATACAAACAAATTACCAAGCTAACAACATAAAAAGTTTGCCACTGTGAATTGATACAACAAAATGTAGAGTTTTAGCTCTATGGTTCTTGGCGACTCACATGAGACTCTGTACCTACATAGAAAGAACCCACAAGGTATACAAAAAGATCAAAATTCAAAATTGCACTGTCACAACCTAGAAAATTACAATTTCTACAAGGCGACTTGATACCCAGACCACTCTGAGTCTGACAAACCCTGTCACTTCTGTAAACCCTAGAAAGCAAGATCCAAATTGATAATGTCCTTATGAGAAAAGGACTAAAGAATTTGGACCACTAAATGCAACTGATACTCAAGTTGGTTCATGGGAATGAGAAATGATTCCACCTCCCGCACACTTGATGAGTCACTCAAACTTTGAAAAATAGTCTAGTCATTTTTCTTCAACAACAGGGGTGCTTTGATCTCATCAGTCATTAAGACTGTGTTATCATTTGGGAAAGGAGATGTGAGTCCCATTTGTACCAGCTTCTCAATGTGCCCCTTCATATCTTTGACTCCTTCCTTAAGAATATCTAGAAGTGTCTTGCATTTTGTTGCAGCCTCATTGCAACTGAGAAATTCATCCACTTTTTAGTTGTAGTCATTCTGTCACTCACCCCTACGGCTAGTAAAGCTTCATTAGTTGCATCATAAATTTTTTGTAACAAAAGATGAGAGTCTAAAACTCTCAAAGAAACAATAGACAAAGTAGATTCCACTGGAGACTTTACTCTTTCACACATCAATTGAGCCTTGAGAAGAAAGTTGAGGGCAGGCTTAAGATGTGTAACCTCATCAAAGATTCTCTACCATGTTGATACATACAGTTCCTTGACCATTTCCAACACTTCAACATTATGAGACCTCTGACTTAGGTCAATGGTCAATTGCTTGGTTTCTCTTGCTCAGCCATGAATTGAGCTTGATAGGCATTGATTTGATTTTGTTCCTTTAGTAGGCTTTGCTACAGTTGAGACATTTCTTGCATTTTATCTTGGTATTTCTTCTCAATAGGGGCCTTTTCCTACCTCAATGTATTTGTGATGGCTTTTACTTGTGTCATTTCAGTCTAAAGGTTTGCAACCTGAGTTTGTACCACCTAATACACTTCTAAGTACATAGTAGACTGCAAATCTTTGTTCAGATTGTCAATTTCTTGGTTTTTGGCCTTAATTTCTGTAGAAAGGCTATCAATTGTGGCTTTCACCTTCTTCAAATCTATTTCCAACTTTTGTAGCTTCTTTGTTGCTTTAAGACAATCTATTGTGACTGTTGTAGAAGTCTCATTCATTAACTCAACTTTATCTTGCAACCTAAAATGAGCTAAGTCCATAGCCACTACATTCATGGTATAATCCTATAGCTTCATCTGCTCAACAGGCTTGACTATATTGGGGGTCAAATGAGTGATAGTCAGGGATTTCTGGATGGGATCAAAGAGAGTCTTCATATGAGGGGTAGCAGGGCTTTTTCTTTCTTTCATCTTTTTCTTCTCTCTCCTAGCTTCCCTCGTTTTCCTAGTAGCATCTGCGTGTGTTTGAAAGGTAGGTGAGAAGGCAATAAGCCCTCCAACAAAGGGGTAACCCTGTGGTAAGCCATCTGGGATGGTTGTGATCTATTGGTTGAGGTCTATTTAAGGAAAAGCCCACATGTGTATGGATGGGGAAAACAAAGGCAATGAAATGGCCTGTGATGATGTTAAGGTTGGTGAACTAGCAGTAGGAACAAAAGATTGTAAAGGCACAGTGGAAGTGGTAAGAGGCATGGAAGAGTAGGTAAATTGGGTTGCCACCCCCATTAAATAAGAAGATGAAGAAGGAGAAATAGGAGGAGGAATACTTACCTGGACCGCCGTTGTAGTTGTGGGAACTCGTTGCTGCGGGGCCACCAAGAGATCACTCTTAGCTTCTTTGTGTGATGCTAGCTTGCACCTTCTTTTTAGGGGCCTTCCAACCATGTCTTCAGGATCTTCTTCTTCTGATGCCTCTTCAATTGACATGAATGTGTGTTGAGAAATTGTCGCTCCAAGGCCCCCCAATGCAGAAGCTATATGGGTCCCAAGAGGTGGTGTTTATACAACTTTTTGCTTCATGATAACACTGAGAGGTTAGGGCCAAGGAGCCCTAGGAACTTGTTGTGTTGCTTTCTTTGTTTCCTCTATCTCTTCTACCTCTTTTAACTCTTTTGAGTGGCCCAAAAGATTGCTTGTGTCTGGGCTAGATATGGGAGTCATGTGATAATCATCGCATAGCCTCTCCCATTGTTCATCTATTTGAATTCCCCCAAAAGTATGGGTGAATTCAGTAATTTCTTGCCTATACTTCTAATAGGCTACAATATTTTCATTGCTCTAGTCTTTATTCATGAGTGTCAGTCTCAAACCATGTGTCATGAGCATCTTAGGATCATAATCCTACTGGCAGGTGTAAAAAGTTTCCAATGGCTTGGGGCCTTCATCAAGTAAATCTTTGAGCTCTACATAGAACTCTGGGGTATCTTGTTGTGGTGACCTCCTTTGTTCCTAGAAAGGCTGACTTTCATGAATGAAACCAGTGGAAACCTTGTTACTCATGATCTAGGATGCCAAGAAACTATTTGGATCATAGTTCCATTTATCTTAAACTACCACAAAACCATAAGCTGCCAGTCTTCTCAGCAGGAGATTTTCAGTTTCCCTTTTCTTTATCTTAAACTCCTTACCCCAAGGAATATCATATCATTTCTTATTCTTCTTCTTCTTTCCAAAATTATTATCAGTTGGTAGCCCACTTCCAAGGCTACAACTCTAGGAGTTAAAACTTTTTGGAGTAAGACAGGCTCACCAACAAAACCATGAAGCCTAATAATTATAAAATGGCCACCAAAGAAATAATCACATGGCACTTTGGAATTAACTAAGAAGCCCTTCAAACTATTTGTCATTCTATTCACAATAGCTTCAGATTCCAATTGTTCAAAAATAGAAGCCACAAAACACTCAGTAAATTCATAAGGATCTAAAGTTTCTAAAAGGACGTGAGTCCATGCTGATACTAGAATGGTTTTTCTGCTACTTACTTCAAGATCATACATATCTATATGCATATACCGCTGGAAGAGATGATAATTTTGATACAGAA
The DNA here is from genome assembly GCA_027924645.1 of Cunninghamia lanceolata. Classification (NCBI taxonomy): domain Eukaryota; kingdom Viridiplantae; phylum Streptophyta; class Pinopsida; order Cupressales; family Cupressaceae; genus Cunninghamia; species Cunninghamia lanceolata. The sequence goes on from BSBN01000828.1 coordinate 1,696,871, forward strand.
TTAAATGGAAAAGATAGGCTGAGTACCTAAAAGTCTGTACCTCAGAGAAATTGGATAGTTGCTCACTGATGGCCCAGGAGATATGTTCCGATTAGTCAAATCTGTATTCGGTAAACTTGTCTACTGTTCTGAGTCTAAAAATGGTTGCTAGCTGCCAGTCATACATGTTTGCATCTTCATCCTGGCCGAAAATGAAAGCAAGCATGGAGAGGGTGTCATGCACATCAGTGTTGAACCGGCCCTGTGCAGTGGGAAGTGTAGGCAATTGGGTATTGTTATCATCTAGGTGCATCTCAATATTTAGAAACCTAAGTTTATTATTAACACTACCCCATATATTTTGCAACTTGGCTATGGTGGTGAAAGTAGCATTCCGATCATGATATAGGCCTAACATGTCCCAAATTGCCTTAGGGCTTACCTGGAGCACGAAACTCCTACTCTGAATGGTTGAGGTTTGTGGGTCAAAAAAATTTGCACACATCTAGACTAATTCAAGATATGAGTGATTGGTAGGGACCAAGAATTGAGCCACTTGTGAGGTCCAAATCCTCATGCCAAAAGCTCCAAATTCTCCCTTCTCCACTTGCCGGAGGCATCTGATATGTGCTCCTTCTCTCAAATTCTTTAGATTTTTGGACATCTGGGTGTCAAAGATGCCATCTGCATAATCATCTATCTATGAAGGGTTAGCATTTCTCCCTTTCTCCAAGGCTCTGGTCCTTGGGTAATTGATTCTCGATTCTGCCTTCACTAATGCATAGGACTTATTATTCTTCTACTTCTCTGGTAAATCAAATAAACCCTCCTTTGGTGACTACCCCTCTTCCATTTCTACCTATCTCTTCAAAGGCTCTAGAAACTACAACTGAGCTCAAATCACCGCTAAGACTTCCAACAGCTGTTAAAACTTCTCAATGCAAGTAGATGAAATTTGAGAGATTTTGAAACAAGAATGGCAATTGCAAATTGTTGAGATACTTAACTACTTGACTCGGCATTGGCATTAATAATGTATTAAATGACCTGTCATTTCTAATTAATGACACTAATAGATGTGCCAAAGTGACTGTAAGTGTATCATTCCAAATCTGCAAAAGATTATATGTCAACTCAGCATTAAAGGTGACAATCTTTTGAAATGATTGGTTATCTTCCTTGAAGTATGGGTATTGCCTAACAAATTTGGGGAGTGTGCAACTATCAGGTATGGAGGCCAATGCACTATGGACACGTGTTCCTAGAACACTTATTCAAAACAAAGTGGGAAAAGAAAAATAGGAAAGGAACAAAACTTGAAAGAAACCTAATTAACTATGATACAGGGGCAGAAATCAAATTTATGTGAAGTGTTTCAAGAAGATCATATTGATATATGCCAGACAATTGAGAGGGGGGTGAATCAATTGTCACAAAAACTTAAACACTTTTTGCAAATTAAACATTCATCACTTATCCACAATTGTTATGATTTAACAATGAATGCATGAAATCAAAAACTTAACCATAGATGCAACATCAAACACAATAGACACCAAATTTACGTGGAAAACCCCAAGGTGGGGAAAAACCAGAAAGAGGATTAACTCTCAATATATTTTGTAATCTTAAAATAATGATGTTCAGGCTTGGTCACTCCATGGACCTAAACATACTGGCTTACTGCCATGAAGAGGAACTAGGTCTAGCAGGCTCACTACCTCAACCCTAAACCTAGCAAGATTATAATAAGGGTTGTTAAACCCTGAGGGCTGTTGAACCCTACTGGTGGCTTATTGCAAGACTTACTACCATGATCAACACCTTTCTATATTTGCAACTGAAGTATAATGATTCCCTTGCTCTACTCTTCCTCTTCTTTCCTATGCCTTTTCTTTGCTCTGCCTTTTGGAGCTTTTTTAATACATTCTCATTTTCGCTCAAGGACACCTTTTCCATGATTCAGATACAAGTATTTGTACACTACATCAATCTTGGAATGGTCATCAAGGTCGGCATCACAATCATCAACCATTGGAACAATCTCAAAGGTCGGTATTACAAATATTTACAAAATAGGTCCTGACCTATTACAACAATGCACAAGGGAAATGAAATGTGGATCATGCCATGCCTTAGCTGGGACTCAAACATGATCTTCCATGCCACAACACACTTCCACAATCTTCCAAAGATCTCTGCAATCACTGGGATCAACCGGGTTGGCTAAGACTGGTTACACGATACATTATCTGGGAACAATCTTCACACACCATCTCAATTTCTTAAAGTGGACCAAAGTCCAAATAGGAACATGATTAGGAGATATCCACAAGTATGCTATAATGATCAGGAGAAACTACACAAACCTTAACCACTTTATCCATAGGAATCTTCTCACCAGACCACATGAACTTCACTGTCTTCAACTGTCTTAAAAGAAAGATAGCTTGCAGACCACCAAACCATGAACCATTGCAACTGTAGGCATTTATCATCATCCCAGACTTCCCTCTAGAACTGCAAAGCCAAATCCTTTATTGCAAAGGAATGCAAAGAACAATACTTTGTTCCTATCCCAACTGAACTTATAGAAAAAGCAGGTTTCACTCTAGTGATTATAACTCACTCAGATCTTCATGTAGATGACTCAAACCCAGAATGCAACATCCTTAGTCATGCCTCTAACTTCCTTCCAATCAACAGACCATGATCTTCAAGCAAAGATAAATGCAGAGTAGTTTACCGGACTGCTCTTCAGCATACAACTCACTATCTGTACTATACTTCTATGTAACTCACTTATTTCTTCCAGAGAGGCTAATTTACTCAATATCCTCAACATACAAGTCTTCTAAACAAGAAATAGAATAAGATACAGTTGACACCAATGACAACAAGGATATGTTGACATCAATGAAAACACCAATTAGGCACATACTTGCAACAATCTCCCCCTTTGTCATTGATGGCAACATATGATGTGAAAAACTGCAACAACCATCAAGAAAAGATTCTCCCCCTTTCTCTTTACACAACTGCACTCTTTCTTTCTCTAAAATTCTCACCCTTTCTCTTACACATCTGCACTCTAAGTTTTTCACATGACTTCTCTTCCCCTTTGACATCAATGGCAAAGGGCACATACTTACACTCATCTTCTTTGATCTAATCTCTCTTCTAAACTCTCTTCAACTGACTGCTCCCCCTTACTTGATGCATTCCTCACTGCAACTTTGGTTCTTCATGTGAAGTTCTCTCCTTCTTGGTTTGTCAATTCTCACCTTAGGATCTTGCTGCCACTGCTCTATTTTCTCTGTCAACAACACTACAATACTTACTGCTCTTTATCAGAAATTCATATCAGCATCATTTACCTGCTTCCCCTAGGAGATAATTTCATAATCTTCTTGACTTCAGTAACCATCTTTGGTTATTATCCGCACTGCTACACCTTTTTCCTTTTATTTCTGTAACTACTCCCTCTTAGGAGTACACATCAGACCAATCTAGAACCTTCACATGCTATCACTTCCAGATTAACATATCTTGTCTTCTCAAAGCTTCAGACATGACTCTGTCTATAGGTTTTCTTCTGCAGGCTTCACTTATCATCAATCTAGTTGAAACAATGTCTTCTTTAACCTGGCATTCAAGCAGGTAGTCTTCACATCTGATTTGAAGTCCTTATGTGCTACAAAGGCTAGAAACAACTTAATAGCCTCCATTTGTGCCACCATAGCAACATTTTCCATCTGTGAGTACCTTTTACACATGGCCTTGCCTTATTTCTCACCACTTCTCTATTCTCACTCAATTTAATCTCTGATTTTCTCATCTGCAATTCCTTTTCTTTATCAATGCACCTTTTCTCTTTTTACCCAAGAACTAGTCTTCAGTGTGATACTTCTGCACAAATTCTAGGGATCTTAGGAAATCTTTCTAGAACTTCTTCTTCTTTAACTTGATTGTCTTCTTGTTCACCAGATATTTAGGAATAACATACCTGAACCACATATAATGATCTTCAATTGCAGAGGCATACTGATCCAATCTCTATTACTTACTTTATATACTATTCGTACTTTAGTCATTTTGGGCTTCTAGACTAGAATCCTATTGTACCTTGATCTCCAGAGTTCCTTTCAACAAATCTGCCATATAAACCTTCATATCATAACTTACTGTCAAATCTCAACACTGACTATCTGGCTAGGGGATTTAGAATTTTCAACACAACTCCCCTTGAGCTAGAGTTTCCAGTTTACTTCCTGGAGGAGGTATCTGCTCCAGAATCTGGTATAGACTCATCTCTAACTTTCTTTACTTCTTTCTTGACCCAGACCTTGTTCATCTCCTTCTTGACTTATGTCAGATCAACTTTTTCCACTGATTTCTTTAATTCTTCTTGATTATCCTTCTTCATTTTCTTACTTCTGCAAAATCTTGCAATATGTCCAGCATTGTTGCAATTGAAGCATATAGTATTTTTCTAACCATTGTTCCTTTCATTCATCCTTGACTTGCATAGGTTAGCTTTATGCCCAAATTTATTGCATATATAACAGTAGCCATTGAAGGATTCAATTGTTCTAATCTTGCCATAGTCATTTCTCACTTGACTTTTACATTCATTTACCCTATGTCCCATTCTGTGGCAGGTATAACATCTAATGGCATTTTGACTAGAGGATAATGGGGTATTTTGATTTATCCTATTTCTACACCAATTACCCTTGTGACCAAGTTTGTTATATAAATTGCAGTAACCATTGAAAGAAGAGTACCTTTGGGCGTTTGGCTATCTAATTGATAGTATTCTATTTCTTTGATTCTAAGTCCATCTGATCTTGTCCTCTCCCTAACTTGTTCTGAATCCTTTATTTTCTATGCCTTCTCTATCATCATCATTTTTTTGTTATGCTATTAGCTTATTATATCTGGTAGCACTCACATTGAATTGATCTCTTTGAGCTCGTACATGTTTCAAATCAGATTTCAAGTCTTCAACCTCTTTTTCAAGCTTCATGCAGTCTTTAATTTTGTCTTTCAGACAATTCTCAATCTTTGTCTTTTCTTCATTGTTCTCTTTTAGAGTTTGTTGTAACTACCTGATTTGCCTTCTTAAATCTTCTTTCAAATCCATGTCTTCATCTGCATTTCTTGAGTTATCTCTATCAATACTGGCAATTAAGCACATATTCACTTGATTCATAGAAGCTTTGTGATCTTCCATATCGCATTCAGTGATCTAGGAACCTTCTTGTTCTTCAATTTGCAAACCCTTGTTGGTTGAGACTGAATTCCCCTGGATGTTTTCAATAACCTTAACTTTTGTATTTTCCATGATCCTTCCCATTCTATTGTTGTAACATTGGTAGGCTTTGGTCTAGGATGAGTATCCAAGAAAAATGCCTTTCTCATACTTAGCATTGTCCTTTTCCATTCTGATGAGGCATTTTCTTCCAAAGATTTTAAAGTATTTCACAGTGGGTATTGATCCACACCATAACTCAGCAGGGGTCTTTCCTTCTTTGGTTGTTACCTCAACTCTGTTTAATGTTTAGACAGTGGTTTGTATTGCCTCCTTCCAAAATACATCTAGTAAATTTGCTTATTCCATCATTGCATTATCCAGAATAGTTCTACTTGCTTCTTCCATTATCTTAATTTGACAAAGATTTGTTTTTCTATCCCATAGGTTTCACAAAATATACTGAAATCATTGGAGATATGTTCTTCTTCTTTCCCAATTCTTAGGCCTTTGATGTTCATGCCTAGGTCATTTTCAAGGCCTTCTTTAAAAAATTTGAGTGTCTCCAGAATCTCTGATTTATCTTTTACAAAACTAACCCAAGTCATTCTAGAAAAGTCATCAATGAAAAACATAAAGTACCTTTGACCATGGAGGCTTGGTATTCTTGTAGGACCACAAAAGTTTGTATGAATTAATTCCAATCATTCAGTGGAGGATTTTTCTTTATCTTGCCATGCTTTTCTTGACAATCTTTGACATTTTCTACAACTGATGTTGCTTGAGTAATCAATCTCTGGTAGGTCCTTCACAATCTAAACTGAGTTTGTTAAATCATCAAGATTTGTATGGCAAAGTCTTCTATGCCAAACCTAGATTTCATTGGTCTGAGATGTGTATCCAAGAAAGTCACTTTTTCTGAGATGATAGAGGTTCTTTTCAGTTCTTTTTGCAATTGCTATTGTAGCTCTAGATTTTTCTTTGACTTCAAGAGAGTCATTCTCAAATACAAACTTGAATCCTTTCCTGCATAATTGTCCAATGCTTAAGAGATTTTCTTTCAAACCTTTTACATAAAGAACATCTTCAAAAATTTGTATATTACCAAAATTTGTCAATCCTATTCCATAGACTTCAGCAGTGCAGTCATTTCTAAACTTGACTAGCCCTTCATTGTATTCTTCTAGACTAAAAAACTTACTCCTATCACTAGTCATATGGTTTGAGAAGCTACTATCAATAACCCAACAATATTCATCACTGGTACAAGCTTCAGACCATCTTCGATGGTTGTCATTTTGTTCTTTGTGAATCACTTTCTTGGCTAATTTGTTCTTGATATCTCTTGACAAGCATTTTGTTGTATCAGAGAATATTTGTTTTCCTTTTGTCTCCATGTAGATCTCCCTCAAGTTGTTAGACTCTTTCCAAAATGGACTTGGCTTTGATACCAATTGTTGATATGCACCAGACAACTCACAGGGGAGGTGAATCAGTTGTCACAAAAACTTAAACACTTTTTGCAAATTAAACATTCATCACTTATCCACAATTGTTATGATTTTACAATGAATGCATGAAATCAGGAACTTAACCATAGATGCAACATGAAACACAATAGACACTAGATTTACGTGGAAAACCCCAAGGTGGGGAAAAACCATGGAGAGGATTAACTCTCAATATATATTGTAATCTTGAAATAATGATGTTCAGGCTTGGTCACTTCATGGGCCTAAACATACTGACTTACTACCATGAAGAGCAACTAGGTCTAGCAAGCTCGGTGCCTCAACCCTAAACCTAGCAAGATTACAATAAGGGCTATTAAAGCTTGAGGGATGTTAAACCCTACTGGTGGCTTACTGCCAAACTTACTACCATGATTAACACCTTTCTATATTTGCAACTGAAGTATAATGATTCCCTTGCTCTGCTCTTCCTCTGCTCTACTCTTCCTCTTCTTTCCTCTACCTCTTCTCTTCTCTACCTTTTGGACCTTTCTTAATATATTCTCATTTTCTCTCAAGGACACCTTTTCCACGACTCAGCTACAAGTATTTATACACTATATCAACCTTGGAATGATCATCAAGGTTGGCATCACAATCATCAACCATTGGAATAATCTCCAAGGTCGGTATTACAAACATTTACAAAATAGGTCCTGACCTATTACAACAATGCACAAGGGAAATGAAATGTGGATCACACCATGCCTTAGCTAGGACTCAAAGACAATCTTCCATGCCACAACACACTTCCGCAATCTTCTAGAGATCTCCTCAATCACTAGGATCAACAGGTCAACCAAGACTGGTTACATGCTACATTATCTAGGAACAATCTTAACACACCATTTCAATTTCTTAATGTGAACCAAAGTCCAAATAGGAACATGATTAGGATATATCCACAAGCACACTATAATCATCAGAAGAAACCACATGAACCTTAACCACTTTATCCATAGGAATCTTCACACCAAACCACATGAACTTCACTTTCTTCAACTGTCATAAAAGAAAGATAGCTTTCAGACCACCAAACCACAAACCATTGCAACTGTAGGTACTTATCATCATCCTAGACTTCCCTCTAGAACCACAAAGCTAAATCCTTTATTGTGGAGGAATGTAGAGAAGAATACTTTGTTCCTATCCCAACTGAACTTACAGAAAAAGTAGATTTCACTTTGGTGAATGCAACTCTCTCATATTTTCATGCAGATGACTCAAACCCGGAATGCAACATCCTTAGTCATACCTCTGACTTACTTCCAATCTATAGACCATGATCTTCAAGAAGAGATAAATGTGGAGCAGTTTACCAAACTGTTCTTTGATAGACAACTCATTGTCTGTACTGTACTTTTCTGTAACTCACTTGTTTCTTCTAGCGAGGCTAATTTTCTCAATATCCTCAACATACAAGTCTTCTAAACAAGAAATAGAATAAGATACAGTTGACACCAATGACAACAAGGATATGTTGACATCAATGAGAACACCGATTAGGCACATACTTGCAATAGATCCCATTGACAAGAATCTCTTTGGGTTCTCCTTCCATATTCTCCAACTCAAATGCATTCTGTTGTTTGTGGGCATGAATTTTAAAAGGGCCAGTCCATAGTGAATAACTTGTTGTGTCACCCTAGCTTAGAAGCTCTTTCATCGCATTTCAAAACCAAAGACCTGACTTTAAAATTCGGTTCAGAAGTCTTTCAATCAAACCAACTCTTTATGACATGATGACGATTCATCAAAGATTCATGTGCTGACTCTCTTTTTTCTTGTAGCTCTAGTAGTTCAGCAAGCCTCACGTGCATTGGACCACTTTCTTTTATCTCCAATTGCTTAATCAACTGTAAAGCGAGGATTTCTATATTTAGTGGCATAACTACATTCTTTCCATAAATGAGTTCGTAAGGAGACATCTTAGTCACTTGCTTTGGTATAGTCCTATCTGCCCATACTATTGAATTGAGATGTTTGTGCCATTCTTTCTGATGATTAGTTCCTATTCTTTTGATAAGTCTAATCAAATTTTTATTTGTAGACTCTGCCAACCCATTACCTTGAGGATAGTAGTTGGAAGAAGTTTTCAAATATATATTAATTTTTAAAGAAAACTTAGATAGCTTGGTACCCAAAAATGCCTTAGCATTATCAGATACAATAGTGCAAGTGAGCCAAATCTTGTGGTTATTCCTTCTAGAAAATCTAGAATTACCTTCTCAGTGGCCTCTTTAAGTGGGACTGCCTCGCTCCACCTTGTAAAATAATCACTTGCAGTGAGTATCCATTTATGCCCCATACTTGAGATTGGATTTATCATTCTTATGAAATTTAAACCCCACTATGCAAAAGGTTCATCTACAATTATGGGACTTGGAGGTAAAGCTACATTCCTTCTCTTTCCCACATAGAATTGGCAAGCTTGACACTTCTTAACCATTTGATGACAATCTACAAACAATGTGGGCCAGTAGTAACTAGCCTATGTAATCTTGATGGCAGTGGTTTTTTCTAAAAAGTGTCCTCTTGAGTTTCCATGATGCAATTCATGCAGTATCCTTTGAGCTTCATCCTTTTCAACACACCTTAGTAGGATCCCATAAAAATTTATTTTAAACAAAATGTGATCAATCAACACAAAATATCTTCCCTGTTGTCTATAGTACCTTCTTTTATCAAGGGAGATCATACTGGGGAAGATAACAATCATCATGAACTATATCCTGTCGTTAACCCAAGAGTCTTGATCAGACTCTTGGATTTTTAACACAGTTTCATCCTCTATTTCCTTCAACATTGATGCCTCTATGTCTTGGACAATATATTGACAAAGTCCTCTTCTTCTAACCAATTTGGTAGGCCTTACTTCTACATCATATTCAAAGATCTTAGTTATCCAGTTATCTCTTTTTTTTTTTTATCTCTTTTTTTTGTAATCTCTCCCTCCATAATGTACTCTTTAACACTCGAATGGGCTACTAATATCAAGATTTTGTTTCCTGTTACAAAGTGTCTAAATTTCTTAAGTGCTTTAACTATGGCATAAGTTGTCTTCTCAACAATATTGTACCTAGATTTGTACTCTCTTAATGTCCTGGAGAAGAATGCAACTAGATGTTCTCCTTCTTTATCATCTTTCTAAGTCAGAACAACTGCAATATTGTGGTCACCTCCATACACATACATTATGAAGTGTCTAAAGAAATCAGGATTCCTCAGTACTAGGGCAGTGGAGATAGCCTTCTTAATTTCTTTTAAAGCCTGCCTCCCTTCAGTTGTCCACTTAAAATCTAATTCATTCTTCAACATTAGAGTAATAGGCTTGACTAGCCCTATGAAATTAGATATGAATCTACTAAAAAAATTAATCTTCCCCAAGAAAGACTAAATTGCCTTTTTGTTGATTGGTAAGGATAAGTTTAGTGTGGCCTTAACTCTCTTTGGGTCAATTGAGATTCCATCTTTTGAAACAATATGCCCTAAAAGTTTCCCTTTAGGTACACCAAAAATGCACTTCTTAGGATTTAAAGAAATCCCAAACTCTTAGTACCTTTGAAAGAAAGCCTCTAAATGCTCAAAATGATCTTTGGTACTTTTTGTAAATATAGTAAGATCATCTAAATAAATCAAAATAATCATATTTATGAGCCCCTTAAATGCTATATCCATAGTGCGCTGAAAAGTGGCACCAGCATTTGAGAGACCAAAGGGCATTTTGGCATATGCAAAAGTTCCCCATTTTGTTGTAAACATTGTTTTGTGTTGTTCTTCCTTTACCAGCCAAATTTGATTATATCTTGAAAAACCATCAAGAAAAGAAAATATGTTGGATCTAGCTACTATTTGTAAGATCTACTCCATGGATGGCAGAGCATAGTGATCCTTCAATGAAGCTTTATTTAAGTCTCTAAAGTGCACATAGAGCCTAATATATCCATTTCTCTTTCTTACTAGTACTAAATTAGATACCCAAGTTGAATGCTTGATTGGGAAAATAATCTGACTCAAGAAGCTTTTGTAACTCATCCACCATTAAAGGTTCAATTCTAGGATTTCCCAGTCTCTATTTCTGGTGGACAGGCTTTGATCCTTCAATAAGCTCTATAGTATGTTGGATAATGTCCCTATTATAACCATGGAGATTATCATAGGTCTATACAATCACTCTATCATATTGGTCGCATAAGGAAATTAACTTATCATTTTCCTCCTGAGTGGTGACATTACCAACTTTCAACTTCGTTCCTTCACTGAACTGAATTTCAGAATAATCTTCTTTACTTGCTGTGAACTTTCTCTTATCTAGGCTTGCATCATCTGGGTCAAACAAGTTCTCTAATGTTATTAACACCCTCAGAAGCTTATTATATTTCAATTGAATGATCTGGTCGCCATATGCTTCCTCAATCTTGGGTTGCAATAGGTCAGCAAATTCCCTAGACTGTTGTAAAAACAAAAGTACTTGGAGGTTGTTGTCAAGAACTTGCCAATTTTAAACATTGTTAGGGATTGCTGGCCTGATAATGACCTTCACTACCTCATTATTGATGAGTAGATCACTTGTTGGGTCAAACTGAGAGCCAATTTGTGCCATCCTGTCTACTTCAATATTTTGAGCTCTAGGTACAACCTCTATATTAAAAGCCTCAAAGCCATCAATCAGGTCCCAAATCCTATGGCGATATGACCTCATTCTCACATTCTTTGCCATGGCCTTCTCTCTAATTTGTCTTACAACTAGCTCCGAATCACCTCTGACTCTTAGATTCTTTATTCCTTTCTTCTTGGCTAACATAAGACCATGTACCAAAGACTCATATTCAGCATCATTATTTGTACAAGCAAACTGGAAGCATATGGCCCTAAGAATTTTTTCTCCCTTTGGAGAGATGAGACAGATACCTGCTTCTACACCATTCTTGCTCTTGGCTCCATCAAAGTTTAAGGTCCAATGCTCAGAGTCTTTATTTGAATCTTCCTTTTCAACTATTTCTTGACTCATTATGTTTGGTATTTCTTGGTCTTCCTCAAAGATTACATAAGTTCCTAAACCAATAGAATCATAGTTGCCATAAGGGTCACTCTACATCATAGACATCAGTTGATTGTTCTCTTCCTCATTTTGATCATATTTAGTCCACTCCCCTATATCTTCAATAAAAGCTCTATCCTCTCCATTCATCGTAACATGAGATGCTTCAATGGTTTGTGATGATTCTTTAGTGATATGTTCTTTAGATAAGGGTTCTGACAACACTTTCATCTTTGTTCCATATTTAGTTCTTAAGATCAAGTGTGACCAATCTAGTGACATATACCCTCCTATTTTAGCAGTGAAATCTCTAGATAGGCATAGTCCAAAGATAGGGGGAATGTCAATGATCACATCTTGTAAGACAATTATATTTGGACAAGTATACAACTATAATGGGAGTTGTTTGATGATTCCTATTGTTTGGACAGACTTCCCATCTAGCTGCATGACTCCTTTAGCTATTGGTTGGTACTCTATTTTCAAAGCATCAGCTACTTGTTTAGGCATGACTGTGGTACGAGCCCCTGAGTCTATCATGGAGTTATGCAACAGTTTCTTGCCCACTATTAGGGTTAAGTAAAATGAGTTTAGATTAGACTTACTTACCTCTAGCATGGCATTTACCAGAGCAGATGTCTACTGGGGTGGAGCATCTTTGTTTTGAGCCCTTCCCTTGTCTGTGCCTCCTTCTTTTGGGTTAACATCTTTGGGATCTGTCTGAGACTGCAATGCTTCTTGTAACAGTGACTTTTGTTCAGGGATTGCTAGCATATCCCATATCGACACATTCGCAAGGTTTTTCTTTAACTGTTCCACCATGTTTATAGGTCCCAATGTCTGTGTTTTAGGATGGTAGGGATATCTTGCCCTTTCCACCACCTGGTTGGAGACTCCTTGATTTCGAGCTACCATAGGTACTTCTTGTCTTGAAGTGGGGTTATATTGAGTTTGGAATGAACTCTAGTTGCTTTGTTATTGATGGCTTTAGGTTGTTCAACCATCCTTCTCTTTGACCTATTGAAATAGTTAGATTGTACCAAGGGTTTCTTGGAGATGGATGCTTCATTTACAAAGACTGAATCTTCCTCTTCAATCCATGAAAATAGGACATGCTCTGGGGCAATTTCTTCTTCTTGTTCAATGGACATTCCTTGCATCTGGGCCACCATTATTGCATTCTAAACACCAGGCAACTGATATGGAGGAGTAGTGGATGTAATAGCTTGACCCTCCATTCTTCTTTTCTCTGATACCCTCTATTGTAAATTGTCTCTAGGATAATCTCTGGGCAGATGTGCATTGTTGCAAGGGAAACACCAAGCATTGGACTCTTCTACTATGTTATTTTGTCCAGGAACCATTTCTCTACTTGGGTTAGCTAGGACAGCTTGTAATGGTGTGGGTATGGGGACTAGCTAATTTGAAGGTTGGGGATTGTTTAGTCTATGTGCCCCTTGGTATTGGTTCAGCTGGTATAGAAGCCTATTACCTTGGAATCCCTTATAAGGAGGTTTTGGATAAGCAATCTACTATCTCTTAAGATTAATAATTTCATTTGAAAAGGTTCTAAGAATATTCTTGACATCATCCATTTCATATGGAGGAGCAAAAGGTGTTGATGTGGTGGATTGTTGAGGTGTTGGAAAAGTATACATAGACATAGGGATTGATGGAGGATTAGAAGCTTTTTGTGGTAGTGGAATAGAAATATTTGGGAACATAGGCATAGGAGGTCTTGGAGGCAATTTCCTAGTGTCTATTAGGCTATTTTCAGCTCTTACAACTAATTCATATGCTACTAGTAGGGCCTGACCTCCTAAGGGTTGAATCATCACCGAGATATCGAAATTAAAAGCCTTAAGATAAAATACAATTGCCATACCTGCTAATGGGCTAGCTATGGCAGGGATTCTATCCCAAGTCTTTTGAAACCTAGTGTTGAAATCCATTATGGCTTCTTGGGGTGCTCTCTTTATGGTGATCAGTTGTTGTAACAAAGATGATCTATGCCCCTTCTCACTAAATCTTGCAAAGAAAGTATCTCTGAGCTGATCCCAAGTGGATATTGAATTTGAGGCCAAGGATTTGTACCAATCCAGAGCTTTCCCCTTAAAAGAAGCAATTAACAATCTGATGGCAACATTTTGTTCTATGCTCACATGCACAGCACACATAACTGACACATCTTGAAGGTGTTCTCCTAGAGTCTTGGACTCTTCTCCTGTAAACTTGGGTAATGCTTTCAAAGCATTAGCAAGAACTAGATCCTAGGTATCCAACGACATTGGGAGAATGAGGGGACTACTGTTGTTCCAATTTGCAAAGTTTTGTGGTGGATTAGGAGGAGGAGGTGCTTCCATAGCTATTCCTAGTACTCTCGATGATTGATTTACCCTTCTTCTTGGAGTGGCTGATAAAGGTGGCAATAAGATTCCTGGATTAGCAGTTGATTGAGCTCTGGTGGTTGGTCCACAACTTTGACTTCTTCCTGATCTCTAGCTCATATGATTCTGATCAAGAATCTAGAAAAGGTCCCACTGGGCATGCCAAAAACTATTGATGTATAAAATTGCGTAAGTTCCAACACCAACATGGGAGATTTTGAGAATGTGGGATGACCCTCAGAATGACCTCCAGATTTTATAGAAGTTGGCTCTTCTTTTTCCAATGGGGTTTTGGGGAAAGGGGAAGAGAAACAAGATTATAGATAAAATATGAAATAACTTCTAAGGTGATGCGCCAAACTTATATTTGTTTCCACAATTAGCACATTGACTAAATCTTTATGATCTCTGTTATATTAAAGAGCAATGAGCATGGTTAATACAAGCAGATTATGGACAGATTTAAACTCAGAGGCTAAAATCAGAGAAATTTCTATAAAGACAGAAAAATATCACTAAATAGCACATAAAAGAGGTTTTTCATTAATAGATTCATCAGAATACATAAGGCACAAAACATGCACAGATCTATGATGCTTGGCTTTCGAAACAACTACAAAGGAAAAATGGTATAACCTGGTCACAGAGAAAATCTCTCTTTTTTATCTCCTGGCGATATATATACCTTTATAGAAAAAGGTGGGGCTTAAGATACTAATGGCCATTAAGATTCTCATCCGCCTGCAAAACTAAACTAGAACTGGTCACACACTAGAAATGTTTCTGAATTTGCTTCTGCATTCTCTTTACCTTTCGATTGGTCAACTGGCACTTAACATATGGCTCTGTAACTACCAGTTCTGTTGGGACAAATGGCCTCTTCTGCGAGCTTCCAAACAGCTAAAAAAGTTGCTACATGGCACATTCACACTCATTGGGTCAGCCCCTTTCATATCTTTTCCAAATGTGCGCCATATTGACACTTGGCACCTCTACGCTTCTCTTTGCTTTAACTGATACTTAAGATATGTGGCAACACCCGCTAGCTTCACAACTATGACATGCATCAGGCTGGCACTTCTTCTAAGGTGCTTAGAAACTCTCCTTCAAACACTACCATCATGACACTTGGCACTTTCTATTGTAATTGCAAAACTACACTTAATATCTTGGGCTCACCATACTTTATTTTGATACTTATCATACTGCAAAAAGAGTGACACGCGGCAAGCTCCACACATTTGTAACAAAGACACATGACATATCCCGCTCGCATCCAAGCTACTTTGTCAAAAGTTTTCATTTGCCTGTTATTGCAACATGTGGCGAACTCCGTACAGCTTAGAAACTTTATGAAATAAAAAGGGAAAGAATGCGACACAAACACATGGCACGCTGTATGATTTTCAAAGCCTACAAACTTGGAAGGAGACACTTGGTGCTTTCTGAAACTACTAGAAACTATGCCAGCTTCTTTTAATTACCACACCATTTGGTGCATTCCATAGCTTCACAAACCTTCATTTCTTCAAAATCTCACCATGTGACACTTGGCAATTCCGTGCGGGCTATGACTTGCAATACAAACAAATTACTAGGTCAAAAACATAAATAGTTTGCCACTATGAATTGATACAACAAAATGTAGAGTTTTAACTCTATAGTAATAATCTTCTCTATATTCTTCTCTATTATGGTAGTGATCTATTCTTTTAGGCAGTGAGCCCTTTGGCAATAAGCCTTTTGTAATGTGGTGTTGATACTACTTTATATTGTAAGCTAATCCTCACCGTGGTTTTCCCTTCTTGGGTTTTCCACATAAAACTGGTGTTCTCTTATGTTTGATGTTGGCTTGATTCAATTTTCATTATTTGCTTTCATGCTTAATCATCATAACAGTCTAAGGGTTAATTGAATCTATGTGGATCTAAATGTGTGTGAGGGTTTTGAAATTTTAAGCTACAATTGATTCACCCCTTCCCCCCTCTCAGTTGTCTTATGCATTCAAAAATTGGTATCAGAACAAGGTTCCTTGGAAGAAATCTTAATCACTTGAGGTAGATCTGAGATGGCACACAAGAAGGATGTTCCCCAGTTTAATGGATCTAATTATGCATTTTGGAAAATAAGAATGGAAGGTTATGGGTGTTTCCACAATAATGGGGTACACTTTCTTGGACATCCTGATTTTTGCTGAAATCACATATTTTTAGAAAATATAATGATTTAATCCTTGCAAGGTTCCATTTAAAGTATTTTAATTGAAGAGGGTTTAATCAAACCCCCTTGGATAGAACCCCGCTAATTTTAAACCATACCTATAATGGAGTCTCCTCTACACCTATTAAAATGCTAATAAAAAACCACTTTTGATTTACCTTTTGGGGGATCAAATGAATTCATTTAAAATTTATGTTTTGTAAGTATGTAGTCCTTATTATAAGCTTCTCAATAAGTATAATTTTAAATATTTTTAATTTGATTATTATATTCATTTTTATTTCTTGTGAATGTAGGTTTTTCAATGAACATCAAGGTCTTTGTTTTAGACATACAAAAAAATAGGAAAATATAGAAAAAAAATTCTAAAAAATACATCTCCTCTAGGTATTGATGTCCTTATTCCAACAAAAAAAATTGAATTCCGATACATACAAAAAATATTATGCTCTTTATAGTACACCAATGCCTAAATTGTAATTGGTTTGACTTCAAAACTTTTTAATATATATATATATAATAAAACATTATGAAACTAAATACATCCTCTAGATATTGTAGTTACAAATCTAAATTCAAAAAAATTAGAATTTTATCCTTCATAGAAAAATAGTTATGTGGTTTATAGTACACATCACTCTTTAAACATGGCGTTTACTATTCAATACTAGTTATTGAAGGAGATGGAAAAAGAAATGCAATTTGATTCCAAAAATTTTAAAAATATACATTTGGAATCTACAGACAAAATGTCACAAATCACTAGTTTGTATTATCTTCAAATTCCTCAAGGTTTAGCAGCTGTAGTTGTCTGAAAGTGAAGATTTCGTTCAAAATGTCCATTTCAATGTCAAGTTTGGCAAAAAAGTGTAACTTGGTATTGTGGGATCACCCTTATCTGATTTCTCTTAGATATGAAATCTAGAAGGCTATTGAAACTGAATACACAATACTGGAAAATGGTTCAAGTACTACAAATGAGATCAAGACCTTTGAAGCCAACAGTAAAGCAAGGTATGCTCATTTAAGTGGTCTTACTAATTCTAAATTGGTGAAAGTTATGAATCTAAAAATTGCTAATGAAATCTAGAAAAAGTTAAAAAGTATTCATGAAGTTGATGATAAGGTCAAGCAAGCTAAAATGCAAATTTTGAAGCTCATGTTTGAGACCATGTGAATGTCTGAAGATGAAAACATTACAAGATACTTACAGAAGGTGGATGAAGTTGTCAATGGCATCAAAAAACTTGGTGGAAATGTCGATGAAAAAGAAGTGGTATTGAAGGTACTCAAAACTCTTCCTAAATCTTATAGCCATAAAGTTTTTGGTATTGAAGAATTACAAAATCTGAATCAGTTTACCAAAGATCAGTTGCTTGGCACCTTAACTACTTTTAAAATGAGAGAATTTGGTACAAGTAGTGCAAAGGCTGAGACTACCTTCAAGGCTGGCAAATTTGAGAAGACTGTGGAATTAGATAAGGAGGATTCATATGTTGTGGAAGCTAACTTTGTGAGAAAAATGAAATTGGGTACTGGTAAGTTTAGTGGTAAGCTACCTTTCAAGTGTTTTAGTTTTGGTAAGATTGGTCATTATGCTTCAAGATATTCAAAAAGAATTTTGAGAAGTAAGAATAGGGAAAGCAAAAGTAGAGTGCCTAAGAAAAGCTACTATGTTAGAGAAGATGCAAGTATATCTAATGATGAATCTGATTATGAAAATGATGAGGATAATGAATGTATGTTCATAGCTTTAAAAGATGATACTGTTTCTACTGAGAAATGTGTGAAGGAAAAGGCTCCGAAGGTAAGTATTAATACTGAAGGTACATTGTTATCTATTTTTCATACCAAACAGGAAAAGAACTATTAGGTTATTGATAGTGGATGCTCAAATCATATGACCAATGATAAAAGTAAGTTTGTTAAACTTGAAAAATATGATGGAGGACTAGTTAGATTCAGTGATGATACAATTGCTAAGATATGTGGAAGAGGCTCAATTAGTTTTGATGGCAAGCATAATATTGATGATGTTCTTTATGTTAAGGGTTTAAAGCATAACCTCTTGAGTATTAGACAAATGTGTAGCAAAGGATACAATCTTGTGTTTCAAGATGGTGTTTGTGAGATTAGAAAAGATTCTAGAACTGTGATAGCTGCTAGAAAGAGCACAGATGGAAATGTTTATCTGCTCAAAGGTGGTGATGGTTATTGCTTCATGACTTAGATCAATGTAAGTTGGCTATGGCATAGAAGATTATGTCACATCAATTTTGATAGCTAGGTAAGAATAAGTTCAATTCAAGCTATGAGAGATCTACCAAAGATTACAAAGCCCATCAATGTTGTTTGTAAGGAATGTCAAACTGGGAAGCAAGCAAGAGGAAGTTTCAAAGTCAAGGATCAGTCTTCTACCAGATTATTGGAATTGGTGCATATAGATCTTTGTGGCCCTACCAAGGTAAACATTTTTCAAGGTGATAGGTATTTCATGCTATTGATTGATGATTTTTCTAGGATGACATGGTTACTTTTCTCAAAGAAAAATATGAAGCCCTAGATAATTTCAAAGCATTTAAAGTCATGGTTGAGAATGAAATAGTTATGACAATTAAATGTTTGAGGTCTTACAAAGGTGGAGAGTTCACCTCCAATGAGTTTAACATGTTTTATGAGAATCATGGAATAAAGAGGCATTTATCTGCCTCTAGGACTCCTTAGTAGAATGGAGTGGTTGAAAGAAAGAATATGACTATTCAAGAAGCTACAAGGATAATGATAAAAGAAGAAAATCTACCAGAGGTCTACTATAGAGAGGCAATCCATATTGCTGTCTATATACTAAACAAAGTTCAAGCAAGGGAAAACAATACTAAGAGTGCTTATGAGCTATGGTATGGAAGGATTCCTTCTACCAAGTACTTTAGAGTGTTTGGAAGAAAATGTTATATCAGAAGGGATGAAGAAAATCTAAGAAAATTTGATGCAAGGTCTGCTGAAGGTATCTTCCTTCGTTATTCTACTAAAAGCAAAGCTTATCGGTGCTACAACAAGAGTTTAAGAATGATTGTTGAGAGTTCAAATGACAAAGTTGATGAAGATCTATAAAATAATTTAGAAGTTAATGGATATGAACCAGATGAGTCCTCTTGTAGAGAAGAAGAAGATGCCGATGAAAAGGAAATACAGATTGAAGAAGAAGAAGCTCCAAAAAAAGACTCCTAAAACTCCCATGTATGTGCAGAAGCATCATTCTAAAGATCAAATCATTGGTGACAAGAACAAAGGTGTGCTGACAAGAAGGAAAGCTATTGAAGAACATGTAAATCTATGTTTACTCTCTAAATTTGAACCTAAAACAATGGTTAAAGCATGCAAGGCTGAGTATTGGATCAAGGGTACGGAAGAAGAACTAATGTAGATTGAAAGGAATCATATCTGGGAACTTTTTCCAAGACCAGCAAACAAAAATGTGATTGGAACTAACTGAGTATTTTGGAACAAACTTAATCAGAATCGAGAAGTGGTAAGAAACAAGGCAAGTCTTGTTTGTAAAGGTTACTCACAAGTAGAAGAAATAGACTATGAGGAAACTTATGCTCTGATGGCAAGAATGGAGGCCATTAGGATGTTTTTGGCTTTTGCAGCACATAAGGATTTCAAAGTATATCAAATGGATATGAAGTCTACTTTCTTGAATGGTGAGTTGGAAGAAGTATACATAGATCAACCATATGGATTTCAGTTATCAGACAAATCAGATATGGTTTGCAAGTTGAGGAAGGCACTATATGGATTGAAGCAAGCCCCTAGATCTTGGTATGCATGGTTAGACAAATACTTACTACAACAAGGATTCAATAAAGGTACCACAACTAGAAATTTGTAGATCAAAGTAGGAGAAGATCAAATTCTGATTCTGGAAGTGTATGTAGATGATATAATTTTTGGTGGAAATGAAAGTATGTGTAAAAATTTTGCAAATGAAATGTAGAAAGAATTTTAAATGTCAATGTGTGGGGAAATGAACTTCTTCCTTGGGCTACAGATCAATCAGATAGATAAAGGTATTTTCATTTCAGAATCAAATTATGTCAAGGAGATGTTAAAGAAGTTTGGAATGGAAGATTCTAAACCAATATGTACCCCTATGACAACTGATTGCAAGATGAGCAAGAATGATGAATCTCCTAAGGCTAATCAGAGCAGGTATAGGTCAATGATTGGAGGATTGTTATACTTAACTACTACTAGACCAAATATTATGCATGTAGTTTGTCTTGTGGCTAGATTTCAAGAAGATCCCAAAGAGTCACATGTTGCAGCAGTGAAGAGGATATTCAAATACTTAAAGGGCACTCTGGATCATGGCTTGTGGTATCAAACAGATGATAACTTTTCTCTAAGTGCTTATACAGATGCAAATTGGGTTGGTTGTGTAGATGATAGGAAAAGTACTAGTGGTGGTGCATTCTTTCTTGGAGGTAGAGTGATGCCATGGTTACGAAGCAGGATTCAGTATCTCTGTCTACTGCAGAGGCAGAATATAGTGCAACAGCATCTTGTTACACACAGGTGTTGGATGAGACAAACCTTGAAGGATATCATATTTGTATATGATGAACCTATCCCTATCTTCTATGATAATACAAGTGTTATTAACATTTCAAAGAATCTAGTGATGCACTCAAGGATAAAACATATATCAATCTGGTATCACTTTCTAAGAGAGAAGGTTGCAGAGAATGAAGTGAAGCTTGAGTATGTGCCTACAAAGGATTAGGTTGCTAATATATTCACCAAGGCTCTTCCTAAGGATATATTTGAGTATCTCCAAGAGAAGTTAGGGGTTATTTCCCCTCCTTTAAACTAGATGCATAAAGAGATGCATCAGTCTAGTATATTTCAAGATTCATTCCTTATCCTGGACTGATGATGGAGGCTACCTCTCAAGGGGAGCAAGTAGTGGTCATGATGGATGTTTCAGTCAAGGGGAGTAAGTTCTAATGTTGCTTGCTTCTAAGGGGGAGTATGAAGAGCACTAGTAAGTAGGTACAAGTTTGAGTAGTTGTCTAAAAGTAAGATTGAAAGAGAGATGTATAGCTCTTTACCATTGATGTCAAAGGGGGAGAGAGAGAAATGTGAAAAACAAAAGAGTCAGTTGTCAAGAAGAGAGTAGAAAGCTAAGGGGGGGAGAAAGAGAAAGGAACTGATTGGTATGAAGCATAGTCTTGAGGATGTTGTTCTATTGTGTTGTTCTCAAAATTAGCTGCGCTCATTTTGTAGACAACCCCTACGAAACTTGTCTGTTTCGTATCCTACACCCTAAGTTCACAAATCGAGGCAATTTTTCCTAGCCTCATGTGAAGTCATCTCACATCGTAGAATGGTTTGTAACATTCCCCTAAGTTGATTCCTCAAGATTTGTGAAAATCGATTAAGTTATGAGCCTATCAAAATATCAATTTTGATTATTTTAAGGTGTTAGAAAAATTTTGAGTGTTCATGTACAGAGTCAATTAAAAACACCGCTCTTGAATATCTTTGTGTTTTAATGTGCAATGTTGGCTAAAATTGCCGCTCATACATTTTGTCTCATTTTTTATTAACATGTAAGGGTGGCAAAAATCACCGCCCATGCATTTTCCTTGTCAGATTTTGAATGTGTAGTGTAGGTAATATCTGTCATTTATGCATATAGAGGCAGACATGCATTGTTAGTAAAAATCACCAACCAAGCAGATCTCAACCGATTTCAAACTCTGGTGACGTTAATGCCACTCATGTTGGCATTTATGTTTTCATTTAATTCATTTTGTTTAGTTTGTTTTTCATTCCTCCACCCTCCAACACCTTGTAAAAACACTTGCAGACCATTTGACTTGCAGATTTGAATGGATTCAAGCTAATTTTTGGCCTTTGAAATTGCAGTGGGGTTTTCGATCTCCTGGACAAGTAGGGTTTTTGTTTTGTTGTTTTTGTTTTTACATACTAGGTTTTGTATTTGAACTGTAAAAACATTGTTTAGATTTCTTTTTGGTGTTTGTGATTGTTTATAAGCATTTTGAAGATGTAAGTATTGTTTGCTTTCTTTTTCATTTGTCATTTTGAAATCAATTAAACCCTAATCATTTGTAAACCCTAGGTTTTTCAAAGTCAACAGAAATCGTTGATTCAATCTAAATCAACCTGTTGTGTGGTTACACAACATGCCCCATTTTGACTTGGCAAAATAGGGACCCAACTTTTTGGTTTGGCTTGTGCATCTGCTTCCTGGCGGTTTGGCAAAAGTAAGTCGAGTGCATCATCATGCAAAACCAGGATGAGGTAAGTCACCATGAGGTCAGATTGTCAAAGTTTGTATTTCATCTTTGTGACCTCATATTTTGAAAGAGCATTAAAATTCGAGCAGGTTTGCCTTTTACATCACCTTGATATTCATCAGGATGTAAGAATTATGAACAGTCAAAGTTTCAGTCAAACCTGATATTCGCAAGAGGAAGGTCATATATTTATATCCTCGGTCGTATTGTTGAAGCTCATCATCATATTCGAAACATCCCCCTGATATGTCATGCGGTTCAAATATCTGGACGTCAACTTTAAATGATAGCAAAATATTCCCGTAAAACAGTCTTATCTATCGTGAGCGTCATACTTCGCATGTAACCCGATATGTCTTTATATCCTCCTGACGCAAATGTCACCCTTAGCAAATATCCTGATGACATCATCTGAATACGATAAACGAAGGAACATACATAACGATGACATCATCATCACATTTATATTGCCACAGGATATTTTCTAAAACATGATCATGTTCACCTAATATGATGATGACGTCATGATGCACTTCCGATACAAAGGGCGAATATCAGGATGACGTCATCCCGATATTCCAAAAAGAAAGACATGTAAGTTTGTCTCATCATCATCATATTTAAAAACATCACCCGATTCACCGAAATATCCTCCTAATGTACTAAGCATAAACAAGGGTGCTTTTGTCACCCGAATCTTGTCGCGATAACAATGTCAATACGAAGGAGGAGGATGATATTGAAACTCAACTCGATATTTGCGAATATCATCCTGCCCTCATGATATCCTGTCATATGGATATCCCCCCGCTTTCGTTGCCGCCATTATCATTTAATGCGTACAGACATGGTAGGTAGTTCCCGCCGACCCCGGAACCCAATGAAACACCTGGCGAGATCTTGCATTTTCGCACGAATAATCAAGGAACATGATCCAATCTATCAGAGTTGCCCTAAATGTACCCTAACTGTGAGGTTAAAAGGTAATTCAACCACCATTTTCACATTTACCTTGCGATAAACTTGTTTTACAGAGCACCAGCTTCCATATCTACATACCAGCTACCGTTGCGCGATTTGAGCTCACAGGCAGAAGGAAAGAAGTGATCATCAGTTGAATTAAGAACGTCTCAGCAATCTACTGGTATAAAAGGGAAATCTGCATAACCAGGTAAGTGAATAAAACCCTCATCATATTGTTTCTGTTCTGGTACGATGATGTAAGTTCTGGTTTATGCATTCGTATGATTAAGTAGTGTTGGGATTGATACAGTAGGCATAATGATTTATAAAGTCAATTGCAATATGCATGCATATATGTACCTGTTGTGAGATAGGATTGTTGTTAATTACACGTACTCATGGCTGAGAAGCGATTGGTCAAGTGTCAAGAGGAATTCAACAAACCCATGTTCTCTGCTCAGAGGGGGGTCCTGTTTAAATATGGAGCAATTACAGACACCCATTAGGGAAACACTAATTTGGAGGCCTGGTCAGCCAAGCTGAACAATGGACATGACAAGAGTCCTGTGCTGGACGCAGTGTTCATGTCAGGAATGTGGAATGCCGCTAGTTTTCCATACTCCATGGAATCTCCGGAACTCATCATGGAGTGTGCCCAGAATTATAACCCTCAGACAAAGCAAGTAGTGAAGCATGGGAGGATATATGCAGACCTCTCTATCAAAGGTCTCTCCCAGACGTTTGGATTGCCACTGGGCAGTAAGGTCAAAAGTGTAGACTTGAAGAAGTCTGAAAGAGAGTATGAGGCCAACAAGAAATCGGCCAGGAAGAACATGTATCTGTGGCGGGCTGAGAACAGCACATATAATGCAGCGGCCAAGCTTCCTGTGCACCTGTTTAAGTATGATTTCAGTGAGGAGTATCAATACATGATTGCACTCTTGAATAGAGTAACTGGCCAACTTGATACTGGCAGTTTCAGGGATTGGATGTACGGAATAGTAATGATGTGTCTATATTCAGACACCAAGCCACTGTGGGGCCAAATAATAAGTGATGCTCTGCATGAGCAACTGATGAACCTAGGAGGTTCAAATTGTGCATTTTTCATGACATCCTACATTGTTTATTCTTGTGCCTACAAAGGTACTTTTGATGCCTTGGTTACAGATGGAAAGCTCACAGGAACAAATGCTGCATACATCTGGGATCATCATCCCCAGCTGTAGAGAACCAATTACCTCAAAGATTACAAACTGGTCAATGATGCATTCTCTATGCATCTGGTAAGGACCATGGAAGAAGACAGAACAAAGAGATTGAGCATGGAGGCTCAAGAGGCAGTCTACAGGCATGGGGCCTGGTACATACAGTTTGCAACCTTTTCTTATATAAGGGTTGAGGGTTTTGAGGGACATCCCCTGATGCTGCCAAGGTATCCTACCGACGTCGTAGTACTAATGGAATTTATCAGGCAAGGCTCCACCATGATACAAATGTACAAGGATGCCAAGAAGCTGCCACCAATTTTGTTCCCAGTCAGCATTGGCAACTATATGTGCCTTGACTCTGATAATATAAAGAAGGTGATGGTCACCCTGAATAAAATGAATTTGCAGCCTTTCCCAATAACAAGACCATATGATCCTTACGGCAGGATACAGAAGATACTAGGAAAGCCTATTCACCAAAGGCACCTAGAGGATTTTTGGGCTGACTGTGAAGATGAGACAGAAGCCAGAAGAAGGAGGTATCAGAGGTTAACTCTGAACCAAGTTAGAACTTTTGATTGCATCTCCCTTCCCCAACAATTAAAGAAGGATGATGGCATGACAATGGCAGACGAGTATGAGCAGAAAAAGATATATAATGACACCATCTCTGCACCCAACCTCACTATGCAAGAGGACATATCCTTGGACCCATTCATTGCCAAGACCCTACACCTAACCCAAGCTTGGGTTGATGCACAGATAGAGGCATTGAAGAAGAAAGGTGTTGCCATTACGGTGGACAACAAGAAGAAAGGGCAGGATATCCCCGTGGATGAATATGATGACTTCCTATTGGAGAAGAGGAAGACCAAGGGAGATAGAATCCCTCCACCACAACAGCAGAGCAAAAGACCCCCAAGGGGCAAGAGGGTGGAACAGGGACCAAAAGGGATTATAATTGAAAGGGCAGTATTTGCAGCTGAGGAGGCGGCAGGGTCAGGATCAGAATCAGCATCCCCTCCAAAGAAAGAAAAGCCCAAGAAAAGTAAGACAGCAGAGGCTGGAATCACTGAGACCCAAGAAGTGGGTCAATCCTCTAAACAACCAGGAGGAGAGGATGCCCTCATAGAAGAAGAGCCTGAGGAAGAGGAGGCTCCATTGGTAATAAAAAGGAAGAGGAGAGCTCCACAGGTGCTAGTGTCTCCCCCACCTAAGAAACAAAGAAACTCTATGAGAGGTGGAATGAGCCAACCCCCTACTTCATTACAAGGGGAAGGTAGTGAAGTGCGCAAGGAACTTCAACATAATGTTCCACTTCCTACCATCGTCAAGTTCAAAACTAAACTTGCTGAGGAGCAGCTGAAAGAAACCTCCCAGACACAAGCAGAAGGGCATGTCTCACTTGACGAGACAATAAATTTGTCTGATGATGAGGTGGTGCAGGATGTGGCTGCATAGAAGATGGAAACACTGGCTGCTGGTATTAGTATGACCCCCCACAAGTCTCCACCAGTTCAATCAGTACTAGAAGAGATGAGGCGAGTGGAAGAAGAGTGAGAAAAGAGCCCAAAGCAAGTAGCTCAGGAAATAGGGCTAGATACATTGATCATAGAGGTGACAAGTCTTGTAGTGGTAGACCTAACAGAGAAACAGGATGCAAGTCTTGAATAGCCAGCAGGATCACCCGGTGAAAGCCAACCAACAAAAGAAATAGAGATGGCAGAATCGGAAGGCCATGCTCTGGAATTATGACAACAAAGTCCACAGGATACATCAGCGGAACCTGCTATAGTAGAGGTTTAAGAAATGAAGGTTCATGAAAAGGAAGAAACAAAAGAGGATCCAGCTGCCAGGACATAGGAGGTTGACAGTGCAAGCTCAGAAGAAATAATAGCTGCAGAGCAATCGCCAACACATCAGGCAGAATCCCCAGTATCTGGTGCAGTGGATAAGCAACAAGGGGAAGAATTGGGAACGGATGAAGTAATGACAGAGGGAGATCATGATCATCATGATCAGCGTATAGATGCACCTCAAGGGTCCCCACACCAAGAAGATGCTCCTCTAGAGAAGGAAATCCCTCAACAGAGGGAGGTGCCGCAAGATCAACAACCAAGAGAGCATCAAGAAGAAGAAATGAGAAAGTCACCATCTCCACAACACTTGTTGACAGAAATGGGAGATATAGGTGAACATCAGGATGATGCTGAAAAACATGATCAGGTGCCTCCGTGGTTGGCAAAAGAGGTAAATGCTGAAGAGGAGCTTGAAATTCAGGAATTCGACATCTCCACCCTATTCTCTATGGATATAATGAAGCCAAAGAGGAAGGCCAGAATGACTTCAGCCATCAAGAGAGATTCAGCAAAAGGGAGAAGGACCGCACAAATTGCCATACCTGCGGTGGAAAAAGAAAAAGGTAAAATCACTATAGATGAATTTCAAATCAGTACAGTAGATTTGGGCTTTGCCAATGAGGACCAAGAAGGTCAGGAGGGCAAAGATATCATTGACTCTCTAATTCAAAAGGTGAAAAGAGAGAAGGAGAAAAATAAGCAACATAAAGAGCACATTGCTCAGTTGCATGCCTATATCAAAGGGTTAACCGATCCTGATGATACCACGACTGAACGTGCAGTCCCATTGACTGCCATTTCTCAGGAGGAGGTAAATAAATTGGACCTCATGAAGCATGAGGCGTCCGTAATAAGGAAATGGATGTCATCCACATTGGATGATGCTTTAGAAATAATGAAGGCTTCTTTGAAGAGGTGGAGCATCCTAAGTGACTCCAAGGCCAAAGTGGATAAATTGCAGATGCAGACCGGGAAGAGGTCTTACAAGCTGGAGAGAGTCCTGAGCCTATTAGGGGAAGTAAGGAATATAAATCCTCAACTGCTTATCAGTAAGCAGGTGCTAAATAGTAATACCGCATTATTAATAGATATCTGGTATAAAGACACTCAGTTTGAGTGTGGAGTCCTCAAAAGGTGTAATAATAAGCTGAGGGATATCAGCATGAGGCTACGAGATTTAATGGCTGAAGAAGCAGTGATACTGGAAGCATTGGAAGGCAAGGTGGAAGGAAAAATAGAAAATCAAGATGAAGAGTCCGCCATTAAAGTTGTACACAGCAACTTCCAATTAGAGACAGATGGTCCACCTGTCCCTTTGACAGAAGAACTGATAGATAAAATAATGAGGATCAAGGTCCAAATGGAGAAATACAAAGAGACACTGCAGGACAGGAAAAATAAGCTTGATAGCAGTAGAGACAAGTATGAAGCACATAAGCACGCCATCATCAAAGCAAAGACTCAAGATGGCAGAGGGATAGATCAGGTTGTGCATTCATACGAGCAGGTCCACAATAGTATGCAGCCCCATATGCAGCAGTATCATCATCAGGATAGTGAAAGTTTGGAAAGTGATGCACATGATGATGACCCGCATGAATCAGCTGAGGAGCATGATGAAGATACATCATAAAGGGAGTAGTAGCATAAGTAGTATAGATAGTTGCCAGCTGGCAACTTGTGCCATTTTGTAAAGGTTGGCAAAGTGAAGAAAATCGTGACCATAGATTTCTATTGATAACTCAGGATCATAGATCTTTTGTCACGGATTCCTCACCTTATTCTATAAAAGGTGGTGGAATGCCTTGTTGAAACATTCGAAACTTAATTGAAATCTGTTTGCTGAAGTATTCAAGGCTTTTTTCAAAGTTATTATATATGTACATGTCTTTTGCATGCTTAATGAAAGAGAAGAGTATTTTGATTACAAATCTTCGTAAATCTTGAGTAATCCGTGTCTGAATTCTGGATATGTGCTTTGATTTGCTGCTTCCCTTGGAGTGCTCATCATGTTGCATGTATTGTTTTCATTCACCATCCTCTGAAGTTTGCATCAACTGTATCTAGCTGTGGAATGTCCTGGTGAACATATGGTTTGATTTCTTCTCGTCATGACAGTATCGAGTATGTATGTGGATCAATAGCTGAAGGTTCAACTTTAAATTGTAGTATTCCTTTAATTTCTTTCAACTTCAGAGCATTTCATTATCACAATTGCGAATAACTGATAATCCTAAGTAAATAACACAAATATGCAGACATCTCATAGGTAATCGCAAATATTTAGCATATTTGAATGCAAAGCATGCACAATTGAAAAAATATCATGCAAAGATTGAGGTATTTCTACATCTTTTCATCTAATAACTACATAATATGACTTCTCTGTAAAGAATTTCTGCAGGAATGTCATGATGATGGCACAATTTCACGTAAGGCCCCAAAATGGAAACAGCAACACACATTAACCTCTGAGTAACTTTAGACAATTAAGACCTAATCATCAGAGACTTGGGATCATGGATTCTTTGAATTCATAAGTATCTTTCAAGATGAATAAAGGTTAATGTGTACTTTTATTCTATGCTTGTTTATGACTAACATCATGACCAACACAACCCCACAAGTTTTTGATTCATATTGGAGGTCTAGGTTGAATTCCTTTTTGACTATGTGTGTGATCGGAATTTTTCCGTTGATACATGATCTTAGAAGTTTTATTTGCAAATGTGAGAGCAATGAAATTTATCGCTAGAACACTTGCAATATTACCTTGAGTATGTGTTGTGTCGGCAAATTTTGCCGACAATACATGTGTTTTTCAAATGTTGTTGGATGTGTTAAGTCGGTGATTTTTGCTGCTTGCACACCCGTCACTAGGTTCTTCCAAGATGTTGAGGCGGTGATTTTTGCCGACCCTTCATGAACCCTGTAAACAAATGAACTACCAAGTGTATGGTCGAAAAAAATTTCTGCCATTACACAAAGCTTACAGATCTACCCCTAACATGCGAAGTCAGAAAAAATTGCCGCTTGGAAATGAAAGATAATTTTATTCCCCAACATGCAAGGGTTAGAAAAATTTACTACCATGACACCTATGAAATTCCCCTAATATGCAAGGGCAGTAAATTTTGCAGCCTGTACATTTACTCCCTCAGATTTTTCTAACTCTGGGATATTTTCCAATTTGCTTTCCTAAACTAGCTTTCCTCCATTTTTTTTTTGACCTGCTTGCGCTCTAGCCCTTTCAAGCTTACCCTTATAGTCATGATCGTCAACATGCAGTTTTCCCAAATTACTATTATTTCCCCTAACTACATGATCATGGATTTTTGTTGTAGATTCTTCTACAAGTTTGTTCTATTCATTGACTTCTACAGAGGTGTTGGTCTTCCAAATGACTAAGCTATCTCCAAAGAAGTCAAAAGCAATAAATTTGTTGTAGATTCTTCTACAAGTTTGTTCTATTCAAGGTGTTTTTCCAATCACCTTAGTTACCTCTAATGTTGATGATATTTGAGATACAGAGATTGGCCATGTAGACTTGGCTAAGTTTGTAGAAAGGACTAAGTCAAATAACCATAGTTCTCTGATGAAGAAGATTGTAGCTAGCAACATTCACCTGGTGTCATCATTTCCAATGGCAGCTCATAATATAGAATTTGTTCTTCAATGTGCACATTTCTACAACAAAGACACTAGGGTAGTGCTGGATGCAAATGGTAATGTGATTATAAGATTGGACCTAGAGTTTATTGATAAAGTTTTCATGTGTCCCGCTCTGGTTGACATTGTAAAACTTGATTTTACTATTGCTCAACAAGAATATGATAAGGACACTAAGAAGACTAAGAAGGTAATTAACACCAACTGACTGAAAACTCCAAGGTCAAATTTGTCTAGATGGCCAAGGAGCTTTCCTCAAAGTGATTTTGTCAAGGAAGTAAGTGGATTTAATAACTCTTCTCAGTAGAGTGATGGGATTAGCTCCTTCTTCACTTTTTCATGAATGGATGTATCCTTTCATCAAGGTGATTCTTAGAGACCAACAGAAAATCTTTTGGGAAGAACAAATCAAAAATGCTCTCCATGATCAATTGATCAAGGTGCATACTACTTTCAAATTCTATATGACGTCCTATCTTGTGTACATACTAGCTTCAATGAGAATCTTTTCGGGTTTGACATCTGAAGGAGATAGGATGGTTGTTCCTGTGTATCAATATTATCCTTAGCTAACATTGAAGGGTTCAATACATCACTTTAGGAGGGTAAATGATGCCTTTTTTCAGTGTTCCTGTGTCTTTTTTATCCTTAATTAAAATAGAGAAGAGTTTCAGATGAAGCTTGGTCAGTTGTGAATGGTTTTGGGTGTATGGTTTTACAGTTTCAGACTATTTCATATATAAGGGTTGGCTTTTTCCAAGGTTATCCTTACATGTTGCTAATATTTCCTTCAGATAAACTTATTTTGATGGAATTATGTAGACAAATGATTGCCATGCATAATAAGAAAATAGATCTTAAGAAACTAGGATTCAGGTTTCCAGTTCAAATTAGCAGATACTTTGTGTCAACTGTAGCAAAGGCTAGAGCTATGGAAACTGAGATGCAGTCAGTGACCATGAAGCAATTCAAACAGAGACCAAAGTTTGATTACAGGGGTGTGAAAGATAAGATCAAAAGAAAGACTCAATTTTATGAGCCAATGGTTGAAGACATCTAGATTGATCTGAGGACTGAAGAGAAAATTAGAAAACTAGATTATAGTAGGCTATCTCTAGATCAAATTAAGTATTTAGGTTTAGTTGATATTCCTGAAGATATGGTGGATGATGAAGATCCGATTGATCCTAAGTATAATAATGAGCAGATTGCTAATTCTCCTCTCCCTCCTATCCAATGGTCTCAAAAGGAATTGACTTCTTTAAGAAAAAGGTTCGAACCTGTGTTAGTTAACACAAACTTGTGGCTCCAAACCAGAGGCATAGCATTGAAGGATTTTGTAATTGGATATGAAGAAGAGTTATTAGAGCAAACTGGTAAGAAGACTAAACTGAGAACAAAGAATAAAAGTGATACTCCATGTATGTCCAAGGTTTCTAAACCAAGGATTAAATTTGTTTCTAAGAGAAAAAAGGCCAAGGTCACCGAGAAAGAGTCTAAGGTGGAAGAAATGGAATTTCAGAAATAAAGGACTAATGAGCCAGCCACTGAAGAGATGGAGGTTGAAAATAATTCTTTAGGGGAGCAAGGGAAAGAACAAGAGAAAGAGATAGGAGAGGTTCAAGAAGGTTTGCAAGATGAAGTTGTCTCCACAGAGGGATGTACTACAGGAAGCTAAAGTCCCTTCTCCATTGTCCAATGTATTTGTTTCAGTTCCTTTGTCTATTTTGCCTATTATCCCACTTTCACCTATCAACATTCTATCTTATGAGTCTCCATCATCTTCGAGGACATTTTTGACAATCCTCAAGTTTCTTTTGATAATGTTCCCTGTTCTTCTGAATCAATCCCTAGTCTATCCCCATCATCTTTTGACATTAGAGATTCTTCAATCTTTGATCACTTTGTTTTGGGATCTGAGCAAATTTCAAATGTGGATGTGTTAGGTGCAGTGTTTACTGATACTCCTCCTATTGTTTCTACTTCAAGTGCTAGTACAATTTGTACCACACCAACAATGGGACCTAATCCAAATGTAAGTACTTATGTGCTTCCTCCATGGTTATTAGCTTATACACCCAAGATAAAGAAACAAGCCGTCTCCCCAGATGATTTGGATTTTGGTAAATTGATGCCAGTCAAGGCTAAGACTCCAAAGAAGCCTAAAATACTTTCTCGAGAGCTGGAAGATAAGGGACACAAATTTGTAGAAATTGCTAAACCCCCATAGGATGCCACCATGGAGAATTTCAGTATGAATGATTATTCTATTTCTAGAATTGAACTTGGTAAAATCACACATGAGAGTGCAAAACCTGATATGTAATCTGCACTAGATTCTTTGATTCAAAAGTTTGATAAATAAAAGGAAATGAAGGATTATTAGAAGGCAATGGTAGAACAATTGACTGCAGTGGTGACGAAGATCACTTTAAATTCTAAATCAATAACTCCTGAAGTTGTTTCTATAGAAGACCCCATCATTCAAAAGGCTAAAAAGACTCATCTCAAAGGAATGTTTGTTGAGGAGTATTTGGAAAAAATGTGTGCATAGGGAGCATTGACATATCGAAGCAATGTGTTTAAGGATTTGATCAAGGATCTAGAAACTACTACGAAGCTGAGTGACCAAAGTGAAGTTAGTCTCTTACATAAGTTGGAGGAGCTTCCATACAATTTGGTATCTAAGGATAATCAATTTCTTTCTGTGGATGAGATGACCCAAGAGTTTGAGAACATGTTTCAAAAGGAGTTTGAAGATAAAACCTTTTCAGTTGCTTCCATGGATAATATTTTGGACAACAAGTTAACTTTGGATAACCTAAAGGCCAAGTTAACTAGTCATG
Organism: Cunninghamia lanceolata; assembly: GCA_027924645.1. Taxonomy (NCBI): domain Eukaryota; kingdom Viridiplantae; phylum Streptophyta; class Pinopsida; order Cupressales; family Cupressaceae; genus Cunninghamia; species Cunninghamia lanceolata. The sequence goes on from BSBN01000828.1 coordinate 1,730,137, forward strand.
CTAAAGAAATCACAATAGTAAGGGATGCAATAGTCAGTGCCTGGATGATTTTTAGGAACACTTTTAGTCCAGATAGTTTGGGGATGCAAGCTGCATTTACCAGGTATGATGCCCATTTGAAGAAAGAAGGCAGTACAAGTTGAAGCAACTTTTCATAACTTAGTTTATTTTCTATTTTTCATATTTACTTTTGAATTAGTTTTGGACATTTTTACATGTACTTTTCTCAGATGTAATTACATGTATAAACATAGGAAGTCCAAAATCAAAAAGGACTCCTTTGTTCAATGAGTCATAGTTAGTTGTACTTTTCCTATTTTTGCTCTCGGTCTCTCCTATAAATAAAGAGGACCCCCATTGTAAATATATCTTTTATCTATTGCAAGGAAACTCTGTCAAATTGGAAAACATTTCATGACTTTGATCTTTTTATGTTTATCAAATTTTCAAGTGAATATCAATATAAGTAAGCAATTTAAGTATCAAACTTTGAGTTGAATCATATTATTTTATGACATCAGTGTTCTTATGTCATTGGTGTTATATTATATTGGATCATTGCTGGAATTGTGGAGTTCGTTGGAAATTGAGAGAAGTGTTCTTGTTTTGGTTAAATAGACTTTGTGTTATTTTCTCGTTGCGCCGGCGCTAGGAGTTTGTGTTTACATTTGTGAAGATGGAATTGTTTAAAGACTTTGTGCTATAAACTGTTGTGTTCAAGTTAGTTATATCATATTGGGTGAAAGTGGAGACTTTGAGTTACATTTGAATTCAATTAAGTTTATTTGTGAGAAATAAGTCAAACCATAGAAGACTTTGTGTTTCTATAGTTTGTCTCATTTCAAGAATTATTAAATATCATTTCTTTTGAAGTTGTCATTTTGAAAGAGAGAAACACCTATTCTAAAAAAAGAGAATAGGATGCAATGAAAAAACCCCAAGAATAGTTTTAGTTTATCTAAGTATTAAAAGTTGCTTGTTAGAAAGAGCTCATTATCTAGAGGGAACCTCCCCTTGCTGCGAGGAGAGGCTTAGTCTCATTATAGCTATGTCAATATAACCATTTTGCCATTGGTTAGCTAAACAACAAAATATTCACCCATCCATTTTTTGGCGATTCTGCTGGGGAAGAATGCGCAACTTGGAGCCTCACGCTTTGAGTTGAAGCATTTTGTCCTCTTCCATTGTTTTAAGTTGTTTCCAAATCTTTGTTGAGTACATTGCATTCTAGAAGATTCACAGTATACAAGAAGAAAGAGATCTCAAGGAGTTATTGATCCTATGTTTGAATTGATGCAGCAAAATAACTTTGGTCTTTTACCTCCACAACCTCAGCTTCAATGTGTTGATAACTGAGGGTGGGGGGTGAATCAGTTATCCTAATTATTCTGCTTTCTGAACTTTCTTAATAATCAATGCAACATTAATTCAAATAAGAAAACATAACCATGAAATGGAAATACACATGACACAATATTTTTGACGTGGAAACCCTGTTAAGGGAAAAAACCATGGGGTGATTAACCCAAGATTGTATTCTCTGTTAGAAGAATGGAAATACAAAATGGCACTTGCCAATTAGGGCTCACTGCCCGAGCACACTGCCTACAAGAGACACACTGTCTACAATTTATAAAGAGTGTAATACAATACTTGAACTGATAAGGAGCATCAACATATGCTGGAGTTCAGTTCTGGTTAGGCTCAATATACTGATCTGTTGCACTTCATCTTTCCTCTTCTTTTGTGCTGCTCTCCTTTCACATACCGAACCTTCCTTTCTGCTTTTACTCGGGTCTACTACTTTTCTTCGCACATTACTCAAAACCACGACTCTCCACATAACTAAAACTATCTTATATATATATATATATATATATATATATATATATATATATATATATATATATATATATATGCAAAAGTGATTTCATCACCTTTCTAGTCAGCATCCGGAATAGTTAATAATTTCCTCAAACCTTGATCTGTTGGTTGAATCCTTCCACACCAAGTAATGCAGATCAATCATATACTTGTAGAAGTCATCAATTATGTCAGCCAAACATAACTTATGCCTTAAGAACCTTTTCCATCATCAATAACACATCCGAAATAATGTCTGATGTTCTGCCAGTCAGTTCTTCCTCTGTTCACACTGTCACTTGGGAACCCGACACTCAAGCATTCATATCTCTTTATCCTTTCCACACCGGAGGCTCAAACCCTAGAATCTAGCAATTAAGATACTCCTCTTGACTTCCCCAAATCTGCACTTCACTGAGATACTTCTATTGAGAGATCCGGACCTGTCTGTCAGACCTTACTGACTGCTATGTTCTTGCTTACCGGACCTCAACACTTCTTCAATCTGACTTCTGGTGAGGACCTATCATGTCTTGCAGATGTGTGGGATAACCTTTGTTGCCATCAATGACAACATTCATGGTCCATATAGTGTCTCTTGCCAACACAACGAACTAGGAGTTTTCCTCCTACCAATGCCAGGTCTCCAATACTAGGTGAAGCTTCCAGCTCTAATACTAATAGAGTTTTATCTATTCAAATCCCTCAAAGGTTTTTTTATCCCACCTTTCAGTTAGTGCATAATGGTAGCTCAAGGCCCGTGGGGTAATACTTTTGGTCCTTTAAATTTAATGCCACCACTACATGAACTACCTCATAGTTCAAGGAAGAATTTCCCTAAATTCTATGGCGATGGGAAAGTCCATCCTGATGAACAAATTGCAGCATTTTGCATAGCTTTTTGTGTGATAGGGGTGGAACACAAAGATGTATCTATGAGACTTTTTGTCGGAACACTTCAAGGTGTTGCTGCAAATTAGTTTTACCATCTTCAAGCCCAAACCATAACCAATTGGAATACTCTCAAAACCAAGTTTGAAGCTAGGTTTAAGCCTATGGAAGATGCAAATGCTTTATTAGCCTAGCTAACACAGATGAAGAAAGAACCACATGAGCCCATGTGAGATTTCATCACCAAGTTCAATAAATTGACAAATAGGATTCTAGCAACCGCTCAACCAACGGCGAAGAATTTGAAATGTTTGTTCATCAACTCTTAGCTTCCTAAGGTAAGCTTTTTATTAAGGCGGGCTGGTCCTACTGATCTTCCTCTACCAAAAATTTTGGCTACAGAGGTTGAAGATGATCTTATCCTTGCGGGTAAGATAAGAAGGGATTCAAACAAAAATAGAGGTTAGCCCTCTACTTATAATTCTTCCACAAGCACCATAGATCCTATGGTGCAGAAGTTAGCAAATAAGTTGCTAGCTTTGAAGAAACAAATGTCCCAAGGTATGTCTACTCCTTCTTATAGGGATATACCAAGAAGGACATTCCCTAATAATTCATATTAGGGCAATGTTGCCAGAAATCAAGGGCAACAAAATCGTCTTCCGCCCACACAGGGGAAGCTTGCCATTGAAGCACCACCAATCAACTCAGTGGTTGGCTACTATGAAGTGGAACATTATAATTCTTTCCAACCTGATTTTGATCAGGAGAATAATGCTAATATTTTTATGGAAGGAGAATAACAATTAGCTGGTCACTCTACCATTGGTTTTCTGAATTACCAAGATGAAGTTGAAAGAGAAGGAGAAGTATATGATGGAGCATATGCTATTTTTACCAGGTCCCAAAATTAATCAAATCAGCAAGCTGATAAAGGAAAGACAAGAGAGCAGCCTCAACTTGTGATCTCAATTGCCAAACGAGGAACTCCATTGCCTTTTCAGTCAAAGGACCTGGTTGTCAATAAACAAGTAAGTTCATCTAACAATCCTATTTCTTTTACTTCTGTTCCTCAGACCAGTACTACCCCAACCAAAACCCAGAATGATGGATTTCCTTCCTCTATATCTATTTCATTTCATCTCTTTAACATAATAGAACATGCTAGGAAAAACAAAATCCAGATGTCTGAGGTAGAGTATCTACAAGCTAACCCTGAACAATTTGATAGGTTAGCTAAGTATGTTAAAAATAAGAAGACTGTCCCTACAAGGAAAGATTCTCCTAAAATTGCCCATGACTCGTCAAAGAACATGTCCACCCAAAATAACCTAGTCATTACCCCCCTTGTCACTCTAGGGAAGATAGAAGCCTTCTATGTTTCTCTACTGGTCAATGGTCACAAGTTAAGCAATTGTATAATAGACTCTAAGGCTTCTGATAATGTCATGCCCACTAAGGTGGTAGATTCTCTTGGCCTCACTTTGACTAAGACCTTTGGGAGATGTTTCTCAATGGAAAATAAGCAAGTGTCTTTCTTAGGCCAAATCAAGTATGCCCAATTTGCATTTGCGGCCTTTCTAGATAAGAGGATCAAGATGACCGTCCTAGTTGTTGATGTTCTATCTTCTTATGGCATTTTGCTTGGACATAATTTTTGTAAAGATGTGGGTGGAGAACTAAACATGGATTTATTCAAGGAAAGGATACTTGTTAAAGGTGTCATGCAAAATTTGCTTCCTGAGAAGGAGGCAAAATATATTGTTACCCAAACTAAAAATTCAAAAGCCCAAATTTTGATTGAGTCTTCAAGAATGGGTAATTATTTCCTGTCTACTGAAGATAATTCTAGTTCATCAGATGAGAGTTCAGATATTTTAGATATAAAATTAGGAGATAAATTAGATGAAAGTTCAAATGAGAGCATAGTGATGTCGGATTCTTCTCTCTCTGATGAGGAAGAATCTACTAGTTGCAAAAAACATCAAAGTGGGAAAATCAAATGATGTTTGGATTTTAGAATTTGATGGTAGCTGTTCTTCCACCGGATCTGGAGTTGAAGTTGTTTTGATATCTCCACAAGGTGATATCTTTCCTTTCTCCTATAAGCTGTAGTTTGTCAATACTAATAACATCGTTGAATATGAGTCATTACTGCTCAGAATGAAGGCTGCTCATGTTAAAGGTATTAAAAATCTTCACGCACAAGGTGATGTTGAGCTTGTTGTTTGTCAAGTGAGAAATCTTTATCAGACCAAGAATGAAAGGTTGAGACATTATCGCAATCATTTCTTGGATTGCATTGAGGGTTTTGATGCTTTTGACATCTCTATAGTGCTGAGAGAGTTTAATGATCATGCTAATTCATTAGCTATCTCCGCCACCCTTATGGTCCCCCATAAGGACTTCAAAGGTAACAAGTACACAATTGAGTTGGTTTTCTGACCAAGTGTGTCAAACAATGCTAACCATTGGCAAGTCTTCAATGGTGACAATCAAATCATTGTTTTCTTAGAGAAGACAGATAACTTTGATGAACTCTATTTTGAAGGTAGTGATTCTCCACCATGTGAATATGTTTCTGAAATAGATTCACAGACTGGTGAGGAGATTCTTTAACTAAAAGGGAATAAGATTTTGAAAGGTTTGGTTTCTCTAGAAAAGTTATTTGACAAGCATGATAGATACATCAAACAACAACAACTTGATTCAAGTTCATCCATGGAATTTGAACAAGTAAATTTGAGTTCTGAAGTAGATCCCAAGATGGTTAACATCGGGAAATGTTGCACTATTGATGAGAAATTCAAATTCATTACACTTCTTCTCCATTACATTGATGTTCTAGCGTATTCTTATGATGATCTAAAGTCTTTCAGACCTAAGGAGATCCAGCATGAGATTCCTCTCAAGGTTGGATGGTTGCCTCACAAGCAAAAGCAAAGGTAGTATAATCCCAAGATATCAGGTACTATTCTTTCTAAAATCTAGAAAATGTTGAATGCTAGAATAATATTTCCCATCCATCATTCCACTTGGATTGCGAATATTGTTCCTGTGAGAAAGAAGAATGGAGAAATTTGCATTTGTGTTGATTTCAGAAATATGAACCAATCTTCTTTAAAAGATAACTATCCTCTGCCTATTATGGACTAAGTGTTACAAACTGTAACTGGTTCAGAGATGCTATCTATGTTAAACAGTTTCTCAGGCTATAATCAAGTAGAAGTTAGTTAAGTAGATCAATACAAGACTGCCTTCACAACACCTTGGGGCAAATTTGCATACCACAAGATGCCATTTGGTTTGATTAATGCTGGCACTACTTTCCAAAGAGAAATGGACCTCGCCTTTAGAGATGAGATGGAGACATTCATCATGGTGTATCTTGATGACTTGACTATTTTTTCCAAACAACGTCAAGATCATGCCTACCATTTGTGACAGGTTCTGGAACGGTGTCATCAAAATGGTATTTCTCTTAATCCTAAGAAATCAATTTTTGGGGTTACATAGTGTAAGCTTCTCGGTCATATTGTGTCCAGATAAGGTACTAAAATTGACTCAGAAAGGGTTAAATCTATCCAGAATCTTACTTTGCCTACTAGTAGGACTACAGTTTATTCTTTCTTTGGTAAGGTGAATTTTCTATGGAGGTTCATTTTGGAATTCGCAGAGAAAACCCGTCATATTGTCAATATGATGAAGGGTAAGACCACTTTCCATTGGAGTGTGGAAGGTAAGGCAACATTTGAGGATATTAAAAGGGCCATAGCTCATGTTCTGATTCTAGTTTCTCCTAAATATACTAAAAATTTCATAATGTACAGTTATGCTTCTGAGCATACACTTTCAACCATTCTTGTTTAGCAGAATGAAGAAGGTGTGGAATGTCTGATTTCATTTATGAGTTGCCCACTAAAGGCTCATGAACTGAAGTACTCAAATATGGAGAAACATGATTTTGTTGTGTTAAAGGTGGTGAAGCATTTCTGGTTTTACATTCTAAATTCACATATTGTTGTTTTGGTGTCGAATACAACAGTGAAATCTATCCTAACACAACAAGAATTTGGGACTAAGAGGGGTAATTAGATTGCCAAAATTGAAGAGTTTGATCTTGATATCAAACCCACCAATCTTGTATGTGGTAGAGGTTTGTGTCAACTGATTGCTAACAATGTCCCAAAAGAAATAGGTGATAAAGAGGTAGAGGTTGAGGATATGCCAACTATTCTTTTCGTTACTACAACAAATGAGTGGTATTCCAATATTGCTCATTTTCTTACCAATGGTGAGTGTCCTTCTCATTTATCTTATAAAGAGAAGTGAACTATCAAGCTAAAGGCTACAAATTATGTCTTGTGGGATCATGGTTTGTATAAAAGAAGCCTTGATGGATTTTTTCTACGTTGTGTGGATAAAGCACAACAAAGCAGACTTCTAGAGTCGTTTCACAATTTGGCATCTAGAGGACATTTTTCTGCACCTGTAATAGCTCATAAAATTTTGCGGGCTAGATACTATTGGCCCACATTATTTCAGGATATGTACAACTGGGTACGTAGATGTGAACTCTGTTATTAGTTTGTTGGGAAGCCTAAGTTGGCTAAACTACCACTAAAACCAGTTGTGATTGAAGAACCTTTTCAGCAATGGGGTTATGATTTCATTGGTTATGTGAACCCATCGTCAAGTGCGGGACACAATTTTGTTCTCACTGCAATAGATTACTTCACCAAGTGGGTGGAGGCAATTCCAGTCAAGCATGCCACTTCTAAGATAGTATGTAATTTGTTCAAGGAGAATATTATTTCTCGGTTTGGAGTTCCAAACAAAATTGTAGCAGATAATGCTACCTATTTTTCTTCAAATGAGATTAGAGGACTTGGCATAAAGCTTTGTTTGATGCTTTATGGGTCGACAAAATTACCCCCAAGAGGGCAATAGGTATGTCACCATTTTAGCTTCTAAATGGTCTAAATGTAGAAATACCTATTACTTTAGAATTGTCAGCTTTGAAGTTGGCAAAAATAGTGGAAGATAGAACTTTTGAAAGTTCTACTGATAAAATAATAATGTACCTCACTAAACTTGAATAGTAGTGGGTTATGGTAGTAGACCGTATTGTTGAACATCAAAGTCAGGTAAAGAAATCTTTTGACAAGAAGGCAAAGGCTCGAGAATTTCAAATTGGAGATCAAGTCTTGTTATGGGATAAGAGGAGAGAGCTAAAAGGAATGCATGGGAAGTTTGATTCCCTATGGAGAGGCATGTTCATCATTCATCAATTTTGTGGTGAAAATAGCTTCTTCCTGGAGAATCTTGATGGAACACCATTCTTGCTACCTCATAGTGGACAACATCTAAAGCACTTCAATCCATGAAGCATCAGATAAGTTCGCATGTACATGTGTATAGTTTGTGTTTTTATTTGATTTTTTATTTTTGTTTAGTCTTTTGTGTCTTTTTCTTTTTGGTAGCTTGACTCTATGGCCCAATGGCATGGATGAAGGCACTTAGAGACTGGATTCTTCTCCCTTTGATCATTTCAAAAAATGATCGAAGGAAGTTCCCCAGTTAGAGTAGTTGTTGTTCTCAAAATTAGTTGCACTCATTTTATAGACAACCCCTACGAAACTTGTCTGTTTCGTAACCTACACTCTAAGTTTGCAAATTGAGGCAAGTTTTCTTGGCCTCGTGTGAAGTCATCTGACACCATAGAATGGTTTGTAACATTCCCCTAAGTTAATTCCTCAAGATTCGTGAAAATTGATTAAGTTATGAGCCTGTCAAAATATCAATTTTGATTATTTTAAGGTGTTAGAAATTTTTTGAGTGTTCATGTACAGAGTCGGTTAAAAACACTGCTCTTGCATATATTTGTGTTTTAACGTGCAATGTCAACTAAAATTGCCACTCATACATGTTTGTCTCATTTTTTATTAACATGTAAGGGCGGCGAAAATCACCTTCCATGCATTTTCCTTGTCGGGTTTTGAATGTGTAGTGGCAGTAATATCTGCCATTTATGCATATAGAGGCATACATGCATTGTCAGTAAAAATCACTGACCAAGTAGATCTAGCCAATCTCAAACTCCAGTGATATTAATGCCACTCGTGTTGGCATTTATTGTTTCATTTTAAACCTTTTTTAATCATTTTAATTCATTTTGTTTAGTTTGTTTTTCATTCCTCCACCGTCCAACGCCTGGTAAAAACACTTGGAGACCATTCGACTTGTGGATTCGAATGGATTCAAGCTAATTTTTGGCCTTTGAAATCGCGCTTGGGTTTTCGGTCTCCTTGACGAGGTAGGGTTTTTGTTTTGTTGTTTTTGTTTTTACATATTAGGGTTTGTATTTGAATTGTAAAAATGTTGTTTAGATATCTTTTTGGTGTTTGTGATTGTTTATAAGCATTTTAAAGATGTAATTATTGTTTGTTTTCTTTTTCATTTGTCATTTTGAAATCAGTTAAACCCTAATCATTTGTAAACCCTAGGTTTTTCCAAGTTAGCAGAAATCATCGATTCAATCTAAATAAACCCCACAAGTTTTTAATTCATATTGGAGGTCTAGGTTGAATTCCTTTTTGATTGTATGTGTGATCCAAATTTTTTCATCAATGCATGATCTTACAAGTTTTATTTGCATATGTGAGAGTGGTGAAATTTACCCCCAGAATGCTTGCAAATTTACCTTGAGTATGTGTTGTGTCGGCAAATTTCACTGACAATACATGTGTTTTTTGAATGTTCTTGGATGTGCTAAGTCAGTGATTTTTTCCTCTTGTACACCCATCACTAAGTTCTTCCAAGATGTTGAGGCAGGGATTTTTGCCGACCCTACATGAACCCTGTAAACAAATGAACTACCAAGTGTATGGTCAGCAAAATTTGCCACCATTACACAAATCTTACAGATCTAACCCTAACATGCGAAGTCACCAAAAATTGCCACTCAGACATGAAAGATAATTTTATTCCCCAACATGTAGGGTTGGAAAAATTTGCTTCCCTGACACTTATGAAATACCCCTAATATGCAAGGGTGGCAAATTTTGCCACCCATGCATTTACTCCCTTAGATTTTTCTAACTCTAGGAGATTTTCCAATTTGCTTTCCTGAGCCCACTTTCCTCCATTTTTTTGACTCGCTTGCGCTCTAGCCCTTTCAAGCTTACCCCTATATTCATGATCGTCAACAAGCAATTTTCCCAAATTACCAGTATTTCCCTAACTACATGATCATGGCTTTTTGTTGTAGATTCTTCTGTGAGTTTGTTCTAATCATTGACTCCTATAGAGGTGTTGGTCTTCCAAATGACTGAGCTATCTCTGAAAAAGTCAAAAGCAATGAAGTACAAGTATCAAGGTGTTATTATGATTACCTCAATTACCTCTAATGTTGATGATATTCAATATATAGAGATTGGCCATGTAGACTTGGTTGAGTTTGTAGAAAGGACTAAGTCAAATAACCCTAGTTCTCTGATGAAGAAGATTGTAGCTAGCAACATTCACCTTGGTGTCATCATTTCCAGTGGCAGTTCATAATAAAGAATTTGTTTTTTAGTGTGCACATTACTACAATAAAGACACTAGGGTAGTGGTGGATGCAAATGGTAGTGTGATTATAAGATTGGATCTAGAGTTTATTGATAAATTTTTCATGTGTCCCACTTTGGTTGATGTTGTAAAACTTGATTTTACTATTGCTCAACAAGAATATGATAAGGACACTGAGAAGGCTAAGAAGGTAATTAACACCAAGTGGCTGAAAACTCCAAGGTCAAATTTGTCCAGATGACCAAGGAGATTTCCTCGAAGTGATTTTGTTGAGCAAATAGGTGATTTAATAACTCTACTCAATAGAGTGAGTGAATTAGCTTCTTCTCCACTTTTTCATGAATGGATGTATCCTTTCATCAAGGTGATTCTAAGAGACCAACACAAAATCTTCTAGGGAGAACAAATCAGCAATGCTCTCCATGAGCAATTGATCAAGGTGAATACTACTTTCAACTTCTATATGACTTCCTATCTTGTGTACATACCAGCTTGAATGAGGATCTTTCTGGGTTTGACATCTAAAGGAGAAAGAAGGGTTGTTCCTTTGTATCAATATTATCCTCAGCTGACATTGAAGTGTTTAATCCATCACTTTAGGAGGGTAAATGATGCCTTCTTTTCAGTGTTCCTATGTCTTTTTGATCCTCAATTAGAACAGAGAAGAGTTTAAGATGAAGCTTGGTCAGTTGTGAATGGTTTTAGGTGTATGTTTTTATAGTTTCAAACTTTTTCATATCTAACGATTTACTTTTTCCAAGGCTATCCTTACATGTTGTTGAGATTTCCTTCAGATAAACTTGTTCTGATGGAATTGTGTAGACAAATGATTGTCATGCATAATAAGAAAATGGAGCTTAAGAAACTAGGATTGAGGTTTCCAATTGAAATTGGCAGATACTCTATGTCAATTGCAGCAAAGGCCAGAGCTATGGAGACTAAGATGTTGTTCGTGACCATGAAGCAATTCAAACAGAGACCAAAGTTTGATTACAGGGGTGTGAAAGATAAGATCAAAAGAAAGACTCAATTTCATGAGCCAATGGTTGAAGACATCTGGATTGATCTGAGGACTGAATAAAAAATCAGAAAACTAGATTATAGCAAGCTATCTCTAGATCAAATATAGTATTTAGGTTTGGCTGATATTCCTGAAGATATGATGCATGATGAAGAGCTGGTTGATCCTAAGTATAACAATGAGTAGATTTCTAATTCTCCTCTCCCCCCTATCCAATGGTCTCAAAAGGAATTGACATCTTTAAGAAAAAGGTTCAAACTTGTGTTAGCTAACATGAACTTGTGGCTCCAAAGCACAGGCATACCATTGAAGGATTTTGTAACTAGATCTGAAGAAGAGGTATTAGATCAAATTGGTAAGAAGACTAAACTGAGAACAAAGAATAAAATTGATACTCCAAGTAAGTACAAGGTTCTAAACCAAGGATCAAATTTGTGTCTAAGAGAAAAAAGGCCAAGGTCACTGAGAAAGAGTCTAAGAAGGAAGAAATGGAAGTTGAGAAATAGAGGACTAATAAGATAGCTAGTGAAGAGATGGAGGTTGAAAATAATTCTTCAGGGGAGCAAGGGGAAGAACAAGAGAAAGAGATAGGAGAGGGTCAAGAAGGTTTGCAAGATGAAGTTATGTCTCCACAGAGGGATGTACTACAGGAAGCTGAAGTCCCTTCTCCTTTGCCCAATGTATTTGTTTTAGTTCCTTTGTCTGTTTTACCTACTATCCCACTTTCACCTATCAACATTCCATCTTCTGAGTCTCCATCATCTTCGAGGACAATTTTTGATAATCCTCAAGTTGCTTTTGATAATGTTCTCTATTCTTCTAAATCAATCCCTAGTCTGTCCTCATTGTCTTTTGACATTAGAGATTCTTCAATCTTTGATCACTTTATTTTGGGATCCGAGCAAGTTTCAAATGTGGATGTGTTAGGTGCAATGTTTACTAATACTCCTCCTATTGTTTCTACTTCAAGTGTCAGTGCAATTCCTACCACACCAACAATGGGACCTGATCCAAATGTAAGTACTTATGTGCTTCCTCCATGGTTATCAACTTATACACCCAAGAGAAAGAAACAAGCCATCTCCCCAGATGGTTTTGGTTTTGGTAAATTCATGCCAGTCAAGGCTAAGACTCCAAAGAAGCTTTAAATACTTTCTCGAGTGTTGGAAGATAAGGGACACAAATTTGTGGAAATTTCTAAACCCCCATAGGATGCCACCATGGAGAATTTTAGTATGAATGATTATTCTATTTCTAGAATTGAACTTGGCAAAATCACAATGAGAGTGCAAAAACTGGTATGCAATCTGCACTAGATTTTTTGATTCAAAAGTTTGATAAAGAAAAGGAAATGAAGGATTATTATAAGGCAATTGTAGAACAATTGACTGTAGTGGTGAGCAAGATCACTTTAAATTCTTAATTAGTAACTCCTGAAGCTATTTCTATAGAAGACCCCATCATTCAAAAGGCTAAAAAGACTCATCTCAAAGGAAAGGTGGTTGAGGAGTATTTGGAAAAAATGCGTGCATAGGGAGTATCTCTTCTTATACAGGTAGCTGAGAAGACAGGTAAAATGGAGAAGGTCAGAGAAGAGCTTGATGATTTGGTTGACACTATTTCTCAGGATATTGATTATTTGGATCAAAGCTTTGATAAATGGACAGAAATGAGGAAATTGAAAATAAATGCTTTGATATCAATTGGTGTTATACTGAATAGGGATTCATACACGAAGACTAAGGAAGCATTGACATATCAGAGCAATGTGTTAAAAGATTTGATCAATGATCTAGAAACTGCCAAGAAGCTAAGTGACCAAAGTGACGTTAGTCTCTTACATAAGTTGGAGGAGCTTTTGTGCAATTTGGTATCTAAGGATAATCAATTTCTTTATGTGGATGAGATGACCCAAGAGTTTCAGAACATGTTGCAAAAGGAGTTTGAAAATAAAACCTTTTCAGTTGCTTCCATGGATAATATTCTGGACAACCAATTAACTTTGGATAACCTAAAGGCTAAGTTAACTAGTCATGCTAAAGCAATCACAATAGTAAGGGATGCAATAGTCAGAGCCTAGATGATTTTCAGGAACATTGTTAGTCCAGACAGTTTGGGGATGCAAGCTGCATTTACCATGTATGATGACCATTTGAAGAAAGAAGGCAGTACAAGTTGAAGCAACTTTTCATAACTTAGTTTATTTTATGTTTTTCATATGTACTTTTGAATTAGTTTTGGACATTTTTACATGTACTTTTCTCATATGTAATTACATGTAAAAACATAGGAAGTCCCAAATCAAAAAGGACTCCTTTGTTGAATAAGTCAGTTAGTTGTACTTTTCCTATTTTTGCTCTCGGTCTCTCCTATAAATAAAGAGGACCCCCATTGTAAATATATCTTTTATCTATTGCAAAGAAACTCTACCGAGTTGGAAAACATTTCAAGACTTTGAGCTTTTTATGTTTATCAAATTTTCAAGTGAATATCAGTATAAGCAAGCAATTTGAGTATCAAACTTTGACTTGAATCATATTGTTTTATGACATTAGTGTTCTTAAGTCATTGGTGTTATATTATATTGGATCGTTGTTGGAATTGTGGAGTTTGTTGGAAATTGAGAGAAGTGTTCTTGTTTTGGTTAAATAGACTTTGTGCTATTTTCTCATTGCGCCAACGCTGGGAGTTTGTGTTTACATTTGTGAAGATAGAATTGTTTAAAGACTTTGTGCTATAAACTGTTGTATTCAAGTTAGTTATATCATATTGGGTGAAAGTGGAGACTTTGAGCTACATCTGAATTCAATTAAGTTTATTTGTGGGAAATAAGTCAAACAATAGAAGACTTTGTGTTTCTATGGTTTGTCTCAATTTAGGAATTATTAAATATCATTTCTTTTGAAGTTGTCATTTTGAAAGAGAGAAACACCTATTCTAAAAAAAGAGAATAGGATGTAATGAAAACACCCCAAGAATAGTTTTAGTTAATTTAAGCATTAAAATTTGCTTGTTAGAAAGAGCTCATTATCTAGAGGGAACCTCCCCTTGTTGAGAGGAGAGACTTAGTCTCATTATAGCTGTGGCAATATAACCATTTTGTCATTGGTTAGCTAAAAGACAAAATATTCACCCAACATGTTGATGGTTTTTCACATTATGTGTTGCCATCAATGACAAAGGGGGAGATTGTCGCAAGTATGTGCAGTCAATGTTGTCATTGGTGTCAACTGTGTGAGTAAGAAATGGTGCAAGAGTATGAGTAGTTAGTAATGAGTGGATATTGTCTCTAATGATGAGGTTGGTTGAACAGAGATGAGGTTGTTGCAATGGTATGAGCTATTTCGTTGAGTTACTTTGTTGAAGTTGATTTGGTTTCTTTCAAGACGTTTTGAATATGTTAAGAATATGTTTTTGTCAGCTTGTTTCCAAGTGCTTTTGAGAAAATTTGATTATTAAAGGAAACAATGTGTTGAAATGGCATTGTGGTTTACAGAGTAGTGTTCTAGTTTTGCTCCTCATTTCCTCTATGTTGAAGATTTGTCTTTGCGGTTTGGATATGTTGTTTAGAGATGTTAAGAGATGTTATATTCCAAATTTGGTGTTCTAGTTCATTGTGCAGAGGTATTTGTGTTCACCAGTGTGTGGACTATTTTTTTGTGTGTTGCAGAGGTGTCTGGGAGAAATGTCTTTTCTCTGCATTTCTTCGCAAAATGGTGGTCCTGCAGTTCTAGAATTGATCTTATAAGGTTTATATCTTTCTTCTGTTGAATTTTTTCATGGTTCGTTTCTCCAGAAGTTGATTTCTAGAGATACAGTGCATGACAGAGATAGTTAAGTATACTTGATAAACATGATGAGGTTGTACGGTAGGTGAAAGTTGTTGCAGAGGAATTTGTTGGACTTTAGGATGTTTTAGGATGTTCGTGGAATAGTCTAGATTATGTTAAAGCTTGGTATATGGTTTGTAAAGTTGCATTTTGTCTTGAGGAAGTGTATACTTAAAATTTTCATTGTGTTGACACAGGTTTGGCTGACGTTGGGTGTTTACACTAATTGTAGAGTTGCTTTGGTGATTGTGAAAGCATAGAGTGGCATGCTTGGATGAATTTAGGTCTAAGCTAAGATGTGTTGTGGTCTTCCTTCATTCCTTTCCACCATGGGAATGTTTAGGTCCAAACCTATTTTAAATTTTCTAAGCTAAGGTGATTTGCTAACCTTGGAGAATGTTCTCAAGGTTGAAGATAGTATAAATAAGTGTCAAGGGATCGTGATCATGTAGGTGTGCAAGGGATGTAATGTGATTGATGGTGTGGTAGAATGTGTGGTGCAGTAAAAGCTTTCATGTGTTAGATTACTGGATGCAGTGAGTAGAAGGTGTCTACAATTCTTCAGTGTGACTATAAAGGTGTTGATGGTGTTATAGTGGAATCCGCTGTTGCATTGAGATAGTTTTCTCCTTGTAAGAATCTTCTCTATCTTCTTCTCTATTCTGGCAGTGAACCTTTCTTTTGGGTAGTGAGCCCTTTGGCAGTGAGCCTTTTGTAATTCGGTATTGATACTAGTTTATATTGTGAGCTAATCCTCACCACAGTTTTTCCCTTCTTCGGTTTTCCATGTAAATCTAGTGTTCTCTTGTGTTTGATGTTGGTTTGATTCAATTTTGTTATTTGCTTTCATGCTTAATCATCATAATAGTCTAAGGGTTAATTGAATCTATGTAGATCTAAATGTGTGTGAGGGTTTTGAAATTTTAAGCTACAACTGATTCACCCCCCCTCTCAATTGTCTTGTGCATTCAACACTACCCGTGTAGAGCGAGACAGTTTCAGGGTGGAGGTGCATCAACTACAGGGATTACTAGATAAGGGAGTTGCAGGGGGAGATGTGGAGGTGTGGATGGAGAGAGGGTTGTGTGAAAATAGGCCGAGTAGCAGGTGTCCCTACTATAGACACAAATTACTTAGTTATAGGGATAGCTACAGGCACAAGCTCTACAGTGCTAGGGACATGTACAATGCTATCAATGTGAGAGGGATGAGGCTTGGTAGGCTATGGGCCCAGGGATGGGAAATGTCTTAAGAGTATAGTAGTAGGCATATGATGTTGGGAGAGAGGTACAACACTATCACACTCTCTTTGGGCATATGGTTCCTATTGGACAACGTGAGAGTTATAGGAGCTAGTCTAGAGCTTCTGCATCTCAGAAATTAGGGCAGTCTGAGTGCTCTATACAACAACCACGATCACAACAGAAGCCATCGATGGGGCCACCTCCCTCATGATCAATAGGGGCTACAAGGGTAGGAATGTCCACAACACCACAAGGGTCTCCTCCCCGTTATCCCACACCTTCTCATTAGGGGAGTATAGTGCAGTGATTTTGTATACACCTTTAGGCTTTTGATATATGGATTTTGTCCCTGTGGTCATATTTTTGTATCATGGCCATTCATGGATATTGATATTTATATATGAGGTGATCATTTTGGCGGTGGTATTTATGGATGCACATGTGTGTTTTGATTATGATTATGATGATGCATTATGATGTAGATGTGATGGATATGCATAACGGTTTATGATTATGAGTTATGTTTATGTATGGATGTATTATGATGTGATTTTTATGATATTATGATGTTGTTCATGTTTATGATTATTTATGTGGATTACGACATGTGTTTATGCATAGTTGTATTATGATGTGATGTATATTAATGATTATGGATGTATGCATACGGATGGTTTATGATTTTATGGATTTTTTTGATGGATTATGATGTGGCTTATGTAGTTTATGATGTGGATTATGCATAAATAGATAGATGATATAATGTGATTATGTGATGTTATGATGTTATTTATTATGACATGTGATGATGTTTATGTGATTGGATTATGAGGGATATTTATTAAATGATGGTTATGGGGATGGATTTATGGATGATGGATTGTGGTTTATTCATTATGGGATGGGTGATGCTATATGGATAATGCTTATGATGATATGGTATGGTGATGATTATGATATGATTTATGATCTAATGATGATGTTGTGTATGCAGGATGGAGAATGCTAGTCATGATACATGTGTTGTTAGAGCCATTTTGAGGGGTGGGGGAGGTGTTGGATGCAAGGTTAGTGTATAGTTGGAGGATAGATTGGGGATGGTGTATCTTTAGTCACTTGATGCACATTGTGATATAAAGCCACTTTTTGGGTTGGGTAGGTTAGGATTGGATGGGATGGTTAGGTCTTTGTCATCATTAATGCAAAGCCAAGGCGACATTATTTCTATAATAACCACACGGTTGGGTTTGTGAGGGATAAGAGTAGGATTGGTTGGTGGGGTCGAGGGATTAGGGGTGGGTATTGTGATGATATTTTTAGAGCAATCCTAAGTTTATTATAGAAAAGAGGATATGTTCACCAATGTATGAGAAACCAAGATGATGTTGTATATATATCTGCCTTTTGCATGAACTTGACCCAAAAACAATAGGATGATCCCATACATGCCCAAAGTAGTACAACCATGTCTAGGCGAATGAGGGGAATCCATAGCATAAGCCCTTAGTACAAAAAAGGCATGAGTTACCTTTGATGCAAAAGGGGATCAATATGTTAGAACCATCCCTATGATTCACAAGATATGAATACTAAATTGGAGTAATGAGAACAACCCACAATCACAACATACAAAAGCAATGACCATGTCCCATTCTAGGTGTTTCACCACATACCATGATATAATGATATCAAGGTAGTTTTGAAATGATCCTGGAATAGAACAAAAGATAAAATCAATAACTAAAAGACTAGCTAACCAAACAAATAGCCATTGTATCTCTTTCCAAGATGGGTGAGGATTTGATGATTCTACCTATTGTACGAAGGATATATCCATTAAGGTAGGGATTGATGGGTGATTAGGATAAAGTCAAAAGATGGGAAAAAAGATATAGGCCATAAGTTGTGGTTGAAGTTGATTTGATGACTAATGATTTTTGCATGAAAGAATGATGCTTTTGGTAGTGTGTAGCGAGTGTATTGTCCAAGTATAATCAACAAGCTTAGGGAATAAGGACCATCCAAGTGGGATGGGATGGGTGCATCTTATGTACCTGAGTACTGGATACTTCCTTCATATTCTAAACTACCTACATACATTGTATCCACGGGATCAAGGCACATTAAGATGCAAGTGGTGATGATATGTAGTTCTGATTTGTGATGATGATGTGGGATGGTTTTGGGGATGTTTTGATGATGATGTGGGATGAATGTTCTTGGGGTTTTTGGATTTTGTAAATGTTTTTGGGGGGTTTTGGATTTTGTAAATTTTTTGGGGTTTTTGGATTTTGTGAATGTTTTGGGGTTTTTTGGATTTTCTAAATGTTTTTGGGGTTTTTGCATTTTGTGAATGTTTTTGGATTTTGTGAATGTTTCAGACGTTTTTGGATTTTGTAAATGTTTTTGGGGTTTTTTTATTTTGTAAATATTTTGGGGGTTTTTGGATTTTGTGAATGTTTTTAAGGTTTTTGGATTTTGTAAATATTTTTGGGTTTTTTGGATTTTGTGAATGTTTTTGGGGTTTTTAGATTTTCTAAATATTTTGGGGGTTTTTGGATTTTCTGAATGTTTTTGGGGTTTTTGGATTTTGTGAATGCTTTTGGGTTTTTTGGATTTTCTAAATGTTTTTGGGGTTTTTGGATTTTGTGAATGTTTTTGGGGTTTTTGGATTTTGTGAATGCTTTTGGGGTTTTTGGATTTTATGATTTTTTTTGGATTTTGGTATTTTGTGATATTTTTTGGATTTTTTGGATTTTTTGATTTTTTTTGAATTTTTCAAATTTTCTAAATGTTTTTGGAGTTTTTGGATTTTATGATTTTTTTGGATTGTTTGGATTTTCTAAATGTTTTTGGAGTTTTTAGATTTTATGTTTTTTTTTGGATTTTTTGAATTTTCTAAATGTTTTTGGAGTTTTTGGATTTTCTAAATGCTTTTGGAGTTTTTGAATTTTATGATTTTTTTTTATTTTTTTAGATTTTTTATTGTACAAGGAGGGCATACAAGGATCCACTTATCCAAGAATCTGCCTTGGGTAGGTGATGAAGGGTGGGATGCTTGACATTGAATGTTTGCAATACCAAGCCATGGAATGGAATTGGTATGGAGTGATGGTTGAAGACTTATTAGATGGTGGAATTGGCCACTACTCATGGTGCATGAAATGGGTTTTCACCATAGTACTTATCCAATGTACCATCAAAGTGGTTTTCACCATTAGATAGTTTTATTGCACTCATTTTTCTTGATTTTTTCTTTTTTTTCTTTTTTAATTTTGTATTGGGATACTTGATGGGTTAAGCATAAAACATTTTGAGATGCATGTTGTTCATTGGTTCATCCTGAGGCTAGCCCTCAGGTGTTGCTAGCTGGTAAGATCCTTATTTGTAACTAGCTATTATCACAAAGGGTCCCAACCAATTGGGTTCAAACTTGCCTTTCTTGTGTCACTCCTATAAATTTCCCTGATTTTCCATAAGGACAAGGTTGGCTATCTCAAATTGGTAGGTCTTGATTTTCTTGTTATAGCTCCTTCAGAGGTGTTTTTGATATGCTTGCAAGTGATTGAGAGCATTGAGGTGTTTCTCATCCAAGAGTTCTAGCTCATTCATATGTGCAACCTGATACTCCTCCTCATTAATGATATTCTACAATAAAATTATGAGAGAGGGGAGCTCAACCTCGATGGGTAGGATGGCTTTTGAAGTGAATACAAGGTAATATGGCATGGCTCATTTGGGGGTACAGATGCTAGTTCAATAGACCCAAAGGGTGAGGTTAAGTTGTAGATGATAGTCACTACCAGTTTCATTTACTATCATCTTCTAGATTCTTAAGATAGTTTTGTTTGAAGCTTTGTATTGATCATTACCTTGGGAGTAATAATGAGTGGAAAAGTGGTGTTGGATATGGAATTTTTGACAAAGGGTTCAAACTTCTTGATTCTTGAATGGTTTCCCATTGTTAGTGATGATGGAAAGGGGGATACCATAGTGGCATATGATGTAGTGAAGAATGAATTTGGCTATTTGGGTTCCAGTGGTGTAGGTGAGTGGAATGGTTTCCACCCATTTGGTGAAGTATTCAGTGGCAGTGATAATGAACTTGTGCTATTAGATGATGGTGAATGGATTTTTCCAATGAGGTCAAGCCTCCATTATGAAAAGGGCCACAGAGTCATAATGGGTTGTAATTCTTATGGTGGAGCATAGATTAGATCTTCATGTTGCTGGCAAGGAAGACACTTATTAACAAACTAGTTGGCATCATTCTCTATTGTGGGCCAATAGTACCCTGTTCTCAGGATCTTCTTTGCAAGAGTAGGTCCACTAGAGTGTACCCCACATATACCTTCTTATAATTCTTGTAAGGTTGTTTCTGCTTCTTGAGAATCATTACACCTTTGAAGGGTACCATCAAGACTCTTTTGATATAATGTATTGCTCATAAGGGTGAAGCAAGAAGCTCGACGGATGAATGTACGATATTGGGTGGATGATAGGTTAGGTGCAAGGATGCTATTGTGGAGGTGGCAGTAGATGTCTTCATACCAAGGGGATAGGGGACCAACAATATCACAAACCAATTTTGATTATGGAACATCATAAGCTGGTTGTTGCAATTCTTTGATGAGGAAATCACACTGCTGACTATTTTTCTTCATATCTACCAAAGAACCTATGGTGGCCATGGCATTTGCTGCTTTGTTGTTAAGCCTCAGGACTTGCTCAAATTGGATTTCATGGAAATATTCCTTGAAGTCATCTACCATCCTTTTGTAGGGTAGGAGCTTGTCATCTTTTGTCTTATATTCATTGTTGACCTATTTTATAACTAGTTGGGAGTCACCATAGACCATGAGTTTTTCTATTTTCCACTGGATGGCCATGCGGAGTCCTATTATAAGTGCCTAATATTCTACTACATTGTTCATGCAAGGAAATGTTATTTTGTAGGATTTTGGGATGCAATATCCTTAAGGGGTCATGAATAGGATTCCTGCCCCTGATCCACGATGTGTGGATGATCCATCAAAATACATTTTCCATTCTGATGTAAGTGTCACTATGAGGATGGATTCATCTAGAAATTCTGAGAGGAGAAGATATTCTGTTGGCATTGGTGTGTTTTCTAACTGGTCTGCAAGGATTTGTCCTTTTATAGCCTTCCTTTTTGTGTACTCAATATCAAACTCATTAAGGATTATCACCCACTTAGACAAACATCTTGTAAGAGCTGCTCGAGATAATAAGTACTTTAGTGGATCAATCTTTTCTATGATATTTGTTTTGTGGTTGAGCATGTAGTATCTTAATTTTTGAGATGTAAAGATGACTGCAAGGCATGCCCTTTCAATAGGTGTGTAATTGAGCTCATATCCCACTAAGGTATGATTGATATCATAGATGACTATTTCCTTTCCTTGGTCATCATGATGTGCTAACAATGCCCCTATTACCATTTGTATCATTGAAATGTAGAGTAATAGAGGTTGCCCTTACATTGGTGGTATGAGAACTAGAGTTATGGTGAGACATTCCTTCAATTGTTTAAAAGCTATTTGAAAATTTGTTACAAATATGTGCCTGATGTGTTGTCATTGATGTCAACATATCCTTTTGTTAGAAATAATGAAGACAGTGTAGAGGAGTGATCAGTATTTCCAGTAAGGTGAAGATCAGAGTTTACAAATTAAAGGGTTTGTATAGGGCTGTCTATTGTTACTCCAATTGAAGATTTGAGAGGTCCACATGAAGATTTGGTGAAGTTATGGCCCTCTAAGTAGAACAAGTTTTTGTAGTTGTTCTATGATTACAGAGTGGTAACAAGTTGGTCTGGATTGGTCCAGTATGAGAATATTGTGATCTACGAATCTAGAGGCATGTCTGGGATGTTGGTGTGTTCCCTCAACTCAAGTGGTTCATGGTTTGGAGATCCGGAAGAAATCTTTCTAGTATGACAGTCATGGCAGTGTGTGTTCTTGAGGTTCAATGTGAAGATACGAGTGATTCTGGTGATGCAAAGTTGTGTGGTTGTTCTTGTTGACTTAATTGTGCTTGTGGTGGTCTCTAGATCATGTGGCTATTGTGTTGGTGGTCCGTATTGACAAAGCAACTCATAATTGAAGGTCTCCACTTGGTTGTTGTTGTTCTTCCCAGTCTTGGCTGACTGGATGTTCCTAGCATGTTGTAGATGATCTAAAGATCATTTTATGAAGCATGGCGTGTTAATAGAGGAAGACTCAAATCTCTGCTATGATTGGCCAACAGTGTAAAGATCTGCGTTAATTTTGGCCAACCTTGTTGATCATTCCAAGATGGATGAAGTGTATAAATACTTGTTGAAGAGTTGTCAAATATTATACTTGAGAAAAATAGATTAAATTCGAATAAAGGATTAGAAGCAAAGTAGAGAAGAAAAGGAGTGAGAGCAGTATAGAGTGGGAAGTTAGTAAAGAAGAATCTGGGGCAAAGTAGAAGTTGTTTAAAAATTCATTGAAACTAAACCAGGCATGAAGTAGATGCTATTTTTCAGTTAATTCATTCTTTTCTAAATTAATTTTGTAGGTAGTGAGCCTCCCTTTTTGAGCAGTGAGCTCTAGGTAGTGCGCCCGAAGGCATGTGCCTTCTATTTTTCTAAAGTACTTTTAACAGGGTACAAATATTTGTGGGTTAACCCCCACCATGGTTTTTCCCTTAACCGGGTTTCCACATCAAAATCTTGGTGTCAAGTGTGTTGATTATGTTTCTTCTCTTATGTTGTTGATCTATGCTTTAATGTTTACATCACTAACCTAGTAGTAAGATAATAAATGAGGTTAAAAGTAGAAAAAGTTTAAATTGTGTGACAGCTGATTCACCCCCCCTCTCAGTTGTCTGGTCTGATTCCAACAATTGGTATCAGAGACAGATCCTCTTATAAAAGCCTGACCACTTGAGGAGATCCAGGATGTCGACCTACAAGAAGGATAGTCTAAGATTTGATGGAACAAATTATTCTATTTGGAAGAATCACATGGAGTGCCATTTACAATGTATGGGTGATACCTATTGGGTGATAACCAGTGTTGAGTATAAACCTCTGGAGAAAGGTCCTTCAACTCCAAATCAAGTCAAAGATGCTGAAAATAACCTTCGAGCTAAAGAAGCCTTGTTGAGTGCCCTGACTGATTCCGAAATGACAAATGTCTTTGGTCTAAAAACTGCTTATGAAATCTAGAAAAAGTTGGAATATCTATATGAAGGTGATAAATATGTCAAATGTGCCAAGCTGCAAAGTCTGAGAGGAAATTTTGAAACTATGAGGATGAGAAAAGATGAAAACATCACAATCTACATGCAAAAGATAAATGAACTTATGTGTGGTATCAAGTGTGTTGGTGGAACTTTGGAAGAATTAGAGATTGTATCAAAAGTACTCAAAACTTTACCTACTTCATACAAACATAAGGTTGCTACTATAGAGGAGATTAGGACTATCTTAGATGTTACAAGAGATCATTTGGTTGAAAAAATATTAGGTTTTGAATTAAGTGAGTTTGGTGATTCTCTTCCCAAATCTAAATTTGCATTTAAGGCCAATGTATATGGAAAACAAAGATATGATCCAGGTGAAAGCTCTTCTACAAGATCAAATAGATTAGTGAAGACAAGGAAGGATATTGAAGATATTGAACTTGAAACTACTGATCTTGAAGTTCTTCTCACCAAAAGATTACCAAGAGGATCTGGTAAGTATGAAGGAAAATTGCCACTCAAATGTTTTGCTTGTAATAAGATTGGTCATTTTGCCTCAAGATGTTTAGAGAGGTTTTCAAAACCAAACCCTATCAGATATCAAAATCATAACAAATGATACTATGTCCAAGAAACTGGTGAAGAAGGAGTCACAAATGATGAATCTAATCATGGAGGTTCCCCTGAAAATGATTAGGTGTTCATTGCCATTAAAGAAGAAGATCCAGTGTCTACTGAATCTACTAGCTATGCAAATATGGAAAGTGCCTTGGCTACTCAGGTTGTTGAGAAAGATAAATGGGTGATTGATAGTGGATGTTCTCATCATATCACTAGAGACAAGAGTAAGTTTGTGAATTTTGAAAATTATGAAGGTGGGCTTGTGACATTTGGAGATAACTAAGCTGGTAGAATCCGTGGCAGAGAATCCATCTCTTTTGATGGTAAGAATAGCACAAATGATGTCCTGTATGTGGAAGGACTGAAACATAATCTTCTCAGTGTTGGACAGTTGATTGATAAAGGTTATGATCTTTGATTCAAAGATGGAAAGTGCAGAATCTTGGAGAGTTTCAAAACTAAAATTGCATCCGGTACTCAAACCAAAGGTAACATTTTTCATTTAAGTAGCTATGGCAATAGTTTTTTGATTCCTCAAATAGATCAAAGTTGGTTATGGCATAGGAGGATGTGTAATGTGAATTTTGATAATATTGTCAAAATAAGTATCACTCAAGCTGTGAGAGATCTTCCAAAACTTGTGAAACCTAATAGCATGTGTAGAGAATGTCAATTGGGGAAATAGTGCAAAATTTCATTTAAAAGTAAGGAACAAGTCTCAAATGGACGATTGGAACTGGTACATACTGATATTTATGGTCCTGCTAGAATTAGGACTATGCAAGGAGATAGATATTTCATGTTGCTGATAGATTACTACTCCAGGATGATGTGGGTAACCTTCCTAAAAGAAAAATCAGATGCTCTTGAAAAATTCAAGGTGTTCAAAGTGATGGTGGAAAATGAAATTGGTGAAAAATTGAAATGTCTTAGATCTGACAAAGGTGGAGAATTTACTTCCCATGAGTTTGATGCTTTCTGTGAAAAGCATGGCATAAAAAGACAATTATATGGTCATAGGACTCCCCAACAAAATGGAGTTGTGGAAAGAAAGAACCGGACCATTCAAGAAGCTGCCAGGACCATGATGATGGAAACAAATGTTCCTCATGTTTATTGGAGAGAAGCTGTAAGTACTATTTTCTACACTCTTAGCCAGGTGCAGATCAGAAGTAATTCTAGTAAGATCCCTTATGAACTATGGTTTGGTCATCCTCCCACTGTGAGATATTTTAGAGTTTTTGGTAGTAAATGCTACATCAAAAGAGATGAGGATTTAGGCAAATTTGATACAAGAAGTGATGAGGAATATTTTTGGGATACTCTACTGAAAGTAAGGCTTACCGATGCTTTAACAAGAGGTTGAAAAAGATTGTTGAAAGTGCTAATGTTAGAGTTGATGAGAGGAAGGTTGGACATTCTAGGTTCTAGGGATATGATTCAGATGATCAAAATAAAAGTCAAAGTCAAGGAAGGATAATTCAAACTCTGACTTAGATGTAGATTGATACAAAAACTCCAGAGACTCAAGGAATTAGTATAGATGTTGAGGAACAAGCTCAAGAAACAGAAGCCCAAGCAATTCCCAAAACCTCCAGATATGTAAGAATGAATCACCCTGAAGATCAAATCATAGGGGATAGAAATAAAGGTGTTCGAACTAGGAAAAGAGTTGTTGAAGATCAAGAAGAAATTTGATTTCAAGGATTGAACCTAAATCAGTTGGTGAAGCCTGCACTGATGAAAATTGGGTAAAAGCAATGGAAGAAGAATTAATGCAAATTGAAAAGAACCACACTTGGGATCTTGTTCCTAGGCCAAAGGACAAAAATGTAATTGGAACCAAATGGGTCTTCCAAAATAAACTAAATGAAGATGGTGAAGTTGTAAGAAACAAAGCAAGGTTGGTATGCAAAGGTTATTCTCAAGTAGAAGGAACTGATTTTGAAGAACCTTTTACTTTGATGGCTAGAATAGAGGTAGTTAGATTGTTTCTTGCATTTGCTGCTTTCAAAGTTTTAAAAGTGTATCAGATGGATGTCAAATCAGCGTTCCTGAATGGAGATTTGGAGGAAGAAGTCTACATTGAACAACCGGAAGGATTTTAGTTCTTTGATTAGGGTGACATGGTTTGTAGACTGAGAAAAGCCTTGTATGGACTCAAGCAAGCTCCAAGAGCCTGGTATGCAAGATTGGATAAATATTTGCTTAAGATAGGTTTTAGCAAAGGTACTGTTGATAGTAATCTTTACTTCAATATTAATCATGACGACATCCTGATTGTTGAGGTCTTTGTTGATGATATCATTTTTGGTGGAAATTAATGTCTATGCAAAGCATTTGCTAAACATATGAAAAGTGAATGAAATCTCTATGTTTGGAGAGATGAATTTCTTCCTAGGTTTGCAAATTGTTTAGTCAGACAAAGGTATCTTTATATCTTAGTCCAAGTATGTGAAAGAATTGCTAAAGAAGTTTGGAATGGAAGATTCAAAGCTAGTAGGTATACCTATGGTAACCGGATGCAAGTTAAGTAAAGATGATGATTCACCCAAGGCAAATTAGAAAAGATAAAGATCAATGATTGGAGGATTGCTCTATCTGACCTAGACCAAACCTGACATCATGAACGTCATTGGACTTGTTGCTAGATTTCAATCTGATCCAAAAGAATCCCACATTATGGCAGTCAAAAGAATTTTCAGATATATCAAGGGGACAATTGATTATGGATTGTGGTATCCAAAAGACAATGACTTTACTCTTCATGCATACACAGATGATGATTGGGTAGGAGATGTGGATGATAGAAAAAGTACTAGTGGTGGTGCCTTTTTCTTGGGAACGAGATTAGTCTCTTGGATGAGCAAAAAGAAAGAGGTAATATGTCTGTCTACTGCAGAAGCAGAATATATAGCAGCAACAAATAATTGTACTCAGGTTCTATGGATGAAGCAAATGTTGAAGGACATCAGAGTTGTGTTTGAGGAGCCAGTCACAATCTTTTGTGATAATTCTAGTGCAATAAGTATCTCAAATAATCCAGTGTTGCATTCAAAGACAAAGCATATATCTATCAAATTTCATTTCTTGAGAGAGAAGGTAAATGAGAATGAAGTCAAGTTGGAGTTTACGTCATCCAAAGATCAGATTGTAGATATCTTCACTAAGCCTCTTCCCAAGGATACCTTTGAATATCTCAGAGAGAAGTTAGGGGTTATTACCCCTCTAAATCAAAACTAAGATGCACTAAGGTGCATTAGTCCAGTGCAATTCTCAATCATATCTTGAGATCTGGATTGATGTTGAGAAAATACTACTCTAAGGAGTAGTCAGTATGTAAACGTTGGAGATCAGTTTGAAATAAAAAGGTGAAGAGATGATTACAAATATGTGCCCTTTTCCATCGATGTCAAAGGGGGAGAGAAGTCATGTGAAAAACTTGGACGTAAGTAGTTACTGGTGAAAGGGGGAGTAGTGAAGAAAGTGGTTGCAGGTGTTACAAGAGAAAGGGGGTGAAGTTCTTGTCTTGATGGTTAAATTAGTTTTTTACATCATAAGTTGCCATCAATGACAAAGGGGGAGATTGTTGCAAATATGTGTCTGATGTGTTTTCATTGATGTCAACATATCCTTCTATCAGAAATAGTGAAGACAGTGCAGAGGAGTGATTAGTATTTCCAGTAAGGTGAAGATTAGAGTTTGCGGATTAAAGGGTTTGTATAGGGTTGTCTATTGTTTCTCTAGTTGAAGATTTGAGAGGTCCACATGAAGATTTGGCAAAGTTATGGCCCTTTGAGTAGAACAGGTTTTTTTAATTGTTCTGTGATGACAAAGTGGCAAGAAGTTGGTCCAGATTGGTCCGGTATGAGAATATTGTGATCTATGGATCTAGAGGCATGTCTGGGATGTAGTTGTGTTCCCTCAACTCGAGTGGTTCATGGTTTGGAGATCCAAAAGCAATCTTTCTAGTATGACAGTCATGGCAGTGTGTGTTCTTGAGGTTCAGTGTGAAGATGCGAGTGATTCTGGTGATGCAAAGTTGTGTGGTTGTTCTTGTTGACTTAATTGTGCTTGTGGTGATCTCTAGATCATGTGGTTGTTGTGTTGGTGGTCTGCATTGACAAAGGAGCTCATAATTGAAGGTCTCCTCTTGGTTGTTGCTTTTCTTCCCATTCTTAGCCAAACGGATGTTCCTAGCATGTTGTAGATGATCTAAAGATTATTTTATGAAGCATGGCATGTTAATAGAGGAAGACTCAAGCCTCTACTATGATTGGATGATAGTGTAAAGGTCCATGTTAAGTTTGGCTGGCCTTGTTGATCATTCCAAAATGGATGAAGTGTATAAATACTTGTTGAAGAGTTGTCAAATATTATCCTTGAGCAAAACAGATTAAACTTGAACAAAGGATCAGAAGCAGAGCAGAGAAGAAAAGGAGTAAGAGCAGTATAGAGTGTGAAGTTAGTAAAGAAGAATCTGGGGCAAAGAAGAAGTTGTTGGAGCATTCATTTAAACTGAACCAAGCATGAAGTAGATGCTATTTTTTAGTTAATTCATTCTGTTCTAAATTAATTTTGTAGGCAGTGTGCCTCCCTTTTGAGAATTGATCTTTGGGCAGTGCGCCTGAAGACATGTGCCTTCTATTTTTTTAAAGTACTTTTAACAAGGTACAAATCTTTGTGGGTTAACCCACACCGTGGTTTTTCCCTTAACCGGGTTTCCACATCAAAATCTTGGTGTCAAGTGTGTTGATTATGTTTCTACTCTTTTTTTTATCTATGCTTTAATGTTTACATCACTAATCTGGTAGTAGGATAATAAAGGACGTTAAAAGCAGAAAAAGTTTAAATTGTGTGACAAATGATTCACCCCCCCTCTCAGTTGTCCGGTCTAATTCCAACACAATTTACATCCCATTGAAATGCCACATTTTTGCAGAGAAGATGTTGGAATGGTTGGCATTTATCAGGTAGTTGTGTAATGAAGCATTTGATGGATTGAAGTCATCCTTGGAGACTACATAGTTGCTTTAGAGTCTTAAGAGGAGGCATCTCAACTATTGCTTTAACCTTTGCTGGATCCACTTCTATGCCTCATCAAGATATGATGTAGCCAAAGAGTTTTCCTAAGGTAACTCTAAAAAATACATGTCTTTGGATTGAGACACACTTTATATTCATCTAGCCAGTCAAAGATTTTAGCTAGCACATACAAGTGCTCCTCTCTTGTTTTTGATTTTCCCAACAGGTCACCCACATAGTCCTCCATGATGTTGTGAAATAAATCATGGAATATAACAATCATGGCTCTTTAGTATGTTGATCCTATGTTTTTAAGGTTGAAAAACATGAAAACCTAGCAGTAGATTCCCCATCGACAAATGAATGTTGTCTTACGTTGGTCTTCTTCAATAATCTTGATTTGATTATACCCTAAAAATCCATCCATAAGTGACAATATTTCGTGCCCAGTTGTTAAATCAACTATGATGTTGATGTTTGGTAAAGGAAAGTCATCCTTGGGGCTTGCTTTGTTGAGGTCTTGAAAATCCATACACACATAGATGCCCCTGGTGACTTTAGCTACAAGCACAATGTTTAATACCCATTTACCTGAATCAATAGGGTGAATAAATCCCACATAAATCCCACATCTAGGAGCTTTTTGAGCTCATCTTTGACGAGTAGTGTAACTTGGGGATATATTTTTCTCAACTTCTATTTAATTTAGTTTGCATCAAGATGCACATAAATATGATGTACTACTAATGTGGGGTCTAACGCAGGCATATCATCATATGTCCATGCAAAGTTATGATTTCTTTGTTTGAATAATGAAAAAAGACCTTTTGTTCTTTTGGTGTGAGGGAGGCTACCCGAAAAGTGATTTTTTAGTGATTCTTTTGTACCAAGGTTCATCTCTTGAGATTCTTCTACTAGGATTGGCAATCTTTCTTAGTAGAGCTCTTGGACTTTGGAGAGGTCCATTATCTCATCTCTTGGTACCTTGGAGAGATTTTTACTAGGAGATACATCCTTTATTTTTACTTTTGTATCATCTAAAAGTGCCATAAAGTGATTTTCACTAGCGGATGTATTGTTTACTTTTCTATTTTTGCGACTAAGAGACGTGGAGGTCTCCCTGAAGTAGGTGGATGTGTTGAGTTCCATGATATATCCAACTTTGTGATCTCCTAGGGGTATATGGTCTCTAACCCCCATTAATTCAGCAATTACTTCATCATTTTGTGTGACATCTAGGATTGGAGGTCCTTGTTGGTCCCAATCTATAAGTTGAGGATAAATGAGTGGAAGGTCATTGGATGATGATGGTGTGGTGGAAAGGATATAGATGGTGCAGATGGAGGATTCAAATAGCTCAGTGAAGTTCATGAAAGAGTCTTGATGATTATCTTCGTTAGTGTGCTCAATTATAGGAAAGGCTTTAGCAACCTCACTTAAGATATATTCAAGTTTTGTAGAGGTAGGCTCTTGTTTCTTGTACCCTAAACCTTGATGATAAGGGTTTCTAGTTGCTTGGATTGGTCAAGAATTCCTTGTTCATGAAGGCCTATACTGCGTTGTCCTTTGTAGCCCATATTTATGATGATGTCGAAACCCTTTCCATACTTGTAGACATGTAGGATAGATGTTGTTGGTCCTTTGTCTTTATTTCTATATAACCAAGATGACACATCTTCAAGGATATCTTGTTCCATTAAGTGTCTTCACTCAAAGATTGGAGATGGTTTGCATTTAATAACAACTATAGAGATTTCTCAAGACTTAGGTTTACCAAATGCTTTAGGGGATGGTGGAAGTTGTCCTACACAAAACGTACCATGTAGGTCATATTCGCCACATCCCATATCACTGATCCTGACCTTGATCTCGGGTGGTGCTGAGGGTTGAGAGGTGGATGCAATATTGGATGGATCATTTTACTTAGTGGAAAGTTTTGGATTATTGTTGGAGGTGGATGGTTTAATGGAATTATTATATGGGAAAAAGGTTTTGTCATGTCCTTCCAAGAAGCTGTAGTATTGGAAAGGATGGGGATCAACATATATAGTAATCTCAATGTCGCCGTATGGAAATTTAAGGCATTGGTGAAAAGTAGAGGGAACAGTCTGCATGATGTGGATGCATGGGCGACCAAGGAGGATGCTGTAGGGGAGATCAAGATCAAATACTTAGAACTTTGTCTCCAATATCTTTTATCCAACCTGAATTGGAATCTTGATAGTTCCTTCAGATTATCGTTTAGTGTCATCATATCCTTTGATGGTTATACTTTGATTTGAGTCTACAACCACATCAAAATATCCCAATTGTTTTATTAATTTGAGAGTGCAAAGATTTAGGCCAGAGCCATGATTTATTCAGACTCATTTGATGGTATGTTTCTGGATGTGGACTTTGATATGTAAGGCTTGATTGTGAGATGTGTTGGTGGCAAGAAGATCTTGTTCGAAGAATGTGAGATGGTGTGGTGATGAAAGGTGTCCCACCATGACTTGGAATTGGTTCACATTCAAGTCATTAGGGACATGAGCCTCCATCAAAGCTTTGTCAAGGACTTCTTTTTTGAGGGGTGATGTGTGAAGCAATTCAAGAATAGATATTTGGGCGGGGGTTTTTCCAAGGTGTTCGAGGAGATTATGTTTGTTGGTTGGGGGGAAGTTTATGGGTGTAGAAGTGGTATCTTGGTCTTCGGTTGGGGTTCCTCAAATAGATATGTGGTTGTGACGAGTGGTAACGATGCAATTGGGAGTTTTATCTTGTATGGTAATAGTTGCCACATAATTAGGAGATTATTCTATGCGACCAACAATAGAGTCAAAAGAAGATGGAGGGGGGACAACATAGTAGGCTTGATTGGATGTGGAGGCTTTTCCCTTGTGGTCAGAAAGTGGATCCTTGTAAGCTCCTAAGTTTTCATTAGGCGATCTTTTAGTAGGTTCATCAATTGTAATGTCGTCATGATCCATAAGGTCTTGGATGCAATTCTTTAAAATCATGCAATCAGATGTCATATGCCCTTTGATGCAATGATATTCACAATAGGTATTTTCATTAAACCATGATGGTTTGAATTGGTTATCATCATAAGAATGAATGGTAGGTAACATTATTAGGTCAGTTTTAACAAGGTTTCTCAAGACATTCTCGATTGGTTCACCTAGAGGTGTGAATTTCCTCTTAGGTGCGTTGCTTTGTCTTGCTTGACCATTAGGAATGTTGACATTGTTATTACTTATGGATGGATTGGATGGTGTAGGAGTTTGTATGTTTTGAACATTCTTCACATCAGTCAAATCATTGTTAAGAGTGTTTTCTTTTTTACCCAAAAGTAGGGTTTCTCGTATGATTAATTGTTGTTATGCACCAGTGTTATTTTTGTTGTTGTTGATATTGTTATTGTTGCTATTGACCTTGTTATTTTCTTGTTATAGTTATTTTCTTGATAGATTTTGATAGCTCCTTTGGCCATGAGAGCTCTCTCAATCATGGTTCCTTTTTCAATAACCTCTTAGAAGGTAGAGGCACATTGGATTTGAAGGTGAAATCCCATTTCTTGATTAAGGTTTATCACGGACATAGTAACCAATTATTTTTTGGGGATGGGCCATGGTAGCTTTCTTTCTAGACTTCTCCACCATTATAAGAAGTTGGTGAAAGATTCCCCATTTATTTATTTGGTGTTGCAAAGATCCATCATGGCCACTTCATGCTCAATGTTGTAGGAGAAGTGATTGACAAATTTTTATGCAAGTTCATGAAACATTTTGATACTGGGTGGAAGATGTTTAAACCATTCAATTGCTTGTCCTCCTAAGCTTCTATGGAAAAGTCTCATGAGATATGCATCATCATATGAAACTTCTATGAAAGCAATATAAAATTCCCTTAGATGTTCACGATGGTCTCCTTTCCCTTTATATTTTTCAAACTTAGGTGTCTCAAAGTTTTGTAGAAAGGAGGCATGGGGATTGTGTGATCAAAAGGATATGGGTAAATATCTTCAAAGGAGTATTATTTTCTTTTTGTGCCCATGTTGCATGTCATCAACTTTTTGTATCAATGTTTGAACAATGCTTGATAAATTTGGGGTGGTTGGTTGTGGTATGTTTTGTTGTTGTTGTTGGATGAGGTGTTGGAGAAAGTTAGGAAATTGTTGTTGTGGTGGGGTTTCATGAGTTTGTTGTTGTTGTTGATGGGTAATGATTTGATGGAGGATGTTTTGTGATATTTGTTGTTGTTGAGGGTTTTGTTGTTATTAATTTTGGAGTTGGTAGAGTTATTGTAAGAGTGTTTGGTTGGTTTTTTGTGAAGAAGATGATGTGGGGGTTGTGAAATAGGAGGTTGTGTGTACATAAAAGAAGATGTTTGTGAATGGTTATTGGATGTATTATGTGGTGGTTGGGAGAAGAGTTGGGTCATGAAGGTGATAGAGTTTGGATCGAATTGAGGAAAACTTGTGGAAGCATGGGTGTAAGTTGTATTTTTGGGTATGTTCAGGGTAATTTGTGGGATAGATGTGGCTATGGTTGTAGATGTTGATGTGGGATTTAACATTGATGCGAAGGTGTTAGGAAAATTATTGGATGATGAAGGTTGTGAAGTGTTGGGGATATTATTGGATGTAGATGGTTGGGATGAAGATGGTTGGGATGTGTTAGTGGAGGGTTGGTTTGGTACATTGGAACTATTCTGGATCAAGAATTCTAAGTACTTGTTGGGATTTGACTTTAGGACTCAATCTAATGAATCCATAGAGTTGGCATCTTGCATAAAGTCTGTGACTTCTTGATCAGTGTTGTTACTAGTGGATGGTTGTTGTTGGTTTCCC
Organism: Cunninghamia lanceolata; assembly: GCA_027924645.1. Classification (NCBI taxonomy): domain Eukaryota; kingdom Viridiplantae; phylum Streptophyta; class Pinopsida; order Cupressales; family Cupressaceae; genus Cunninghamia; species Cunninghamia lanceolata. Next base: position 1,764,271 of record BSBN01000828.1, read on the forward strand.
CAAGGATTTATCATGGCATTGTTGTCATGTGATGTTTGTTGTCGAGTTCCCCAAGTGTTGGGAATAGACCAGACAACTGAGAGGGGGGGTGAATCAGTTGTCACACAATTTAATCTCTTTCTACTTTTAACCTTCTTTATTATCATACTACCAAATTAGTGATGTAACCATTAAAGTATAGATCAATAATACAAGAGAAGAAACATAATCAACACACTTGACACCAAGATTTTGACGTGGAAACCTAGTTAAGGGAAAAACCATGGTGGGGGTTAACCCACAAACATTTGTACCCTATTAAAAGTACTTTAGAAAAATAGGAGTATGCCGTCGGGCTCACTGCTCAAAAGAGGAGGCTCACTACCTATAAAATTAATTTAGAACATAATGAATTAACTAAGAAATAGCATCTACTTCATGCCTAGTTAAGTTTCAATGAAAGCTCACAAACTTCTTTGCCCTAGATTCTTCTTTACTATCTTCACACTCTATACTTCTCTTTCTTCTTTTCTTCTCTGCTCTGCTTTTGATCTTTTACTCAGATTTAATCTATTTTGTACAAGGATGATATTTGACAACTCTTCAACAAGTATTAATATATTTTATCCAGCTTGGAATGATCAACAAGGTCAGCCAAACTTAACGCAGATCTTTACACTATTGGCCAATCATAGCTAAGACTTGAATCTTCCTTCATTAACACGCCATACTTCAAAAATGATTTTTAGATCATTTCCAACACACTAGGAACATCCAGTCAGCCAAGACTGGGAAGAACAGCAACAACCAAGAGGGAACCTTCAATCACGAGCTCCTTTGTCAATGCAGACCACCAACACAATAGCCACACGATCTAGAGACCACCACAAGCACAATTAAGTCAACAGGAATAACCACACCACTTCGCATCACCAGAATCACTCGTATCTTCATACTGAACCTCAAGAACGTACATTGCCATGACTGTCAAACTAGAAAGATTGCTTTCGAATCTCCAAACCATGAACCACTTGAGTTGAGGGGATACACCAACATCCCTGACATGCCTCTAGATCCATAGATCACAATATTATCATACCAGACCAATCCAAACCAACTTCTTGTCACTCTGTCACAACAGAACAACTACAGAAATATGTTCTAATCAGAGGCCCATAACTTCTCTAAATCTTCATGCAGATCTTTCAAATCTTAACTAGAGCAATATTAGGAAACCCTATACAAACCCTTTAATCTACAAACTTTGATTTTCACCTTACTAGAAATATTGATCACTCCTCTGCACTGCCTTCACTATTTCTGACAGAAGGATATGTTGACATCAATGACAACACATTATGCACATATTTGAAATAATCTCCCCCTTTGTCATTGATGGCAACATATGATGTGAAAAACTAATTTAGCCATCAAGACAAGAATTTCTCCCCCTTTCTCTTGCCACACCTGCAACCACTTGTTTTCACTACTCCCCCTTTCACTAGCAACTACTTACTTCCAAGTTTTTCACATGACTTCTCTCCCCCTTTGACATCAATGGCAAAGGGTGCATATTTGTAATCATCTCTTCCCATTTTTATTTCAAACGTATCTCCAATGATTACATACTGACTACTCCCTAGAGTAGTATTCTCTCAACATCAATCCAAATCTCAAGATATGACTGAGAATTTCACTAGACTGATGCATCTTAGTTTTGATTTGGAGGGGTAATGACCCATAAATTCTCTCTGAGATATTCAAAGGTATCCTTGGGAAGAGGCTTAGTGAAGATATCTGCAATCTGATCTTTAGATGACACAAACTCCAACTTGACTTCATTCTCATTTACCTTCTCTCTCAAGAAGTAAAATTTGATAGATATATGATTTGTCTTTGAATGCAACATTAGATTCTTTGAGATACTTATTGCACTAGAATTATCGCAAAAGATTGTGACTAGTTCCTCAAACACAACTCTAATGTCCTTCAACATTTTCTTCATCCATAGAACCTAAGTACAATTGTTTGTTGTTGCTATATATTTTTCTTCTGCAGTAGACAAAGATATTGCCTCTTTCTTTTTTCTCATCCAAGAGACCGATCTCTTTCCCAAGAAAAAGGCACCACCACTAGTACTTTTTATGTCATCCACATCTCCTGCCCAATCAGCATCTGTGTATGCATGAAGAGTAAAGTCATTGTATTTTGGATACCACAATCCATAATCTATTGTCCCTTTGAGATATCTAAAGATTCTTTTGACTACCACAACATGGGATTCTTTTGGATCTGATTGAAATCTAGTAAAAAGTCCAATGGCATTCATGATGTCAGATCTGGTCTGTGTCAGATAGAGCAGTCCTCCAATCATTGATCTATACATTTTTTTATTTGCCTTGGGTGAATCATCATCTTTACTTAACTTGCATCCAGTTGACATAGGTGTACCTACTAGTTTTGAATCTTCCATTCCAAATTTCTTTAGTAATTCTTTCACATACTTGGACTGAGATATAAAGATACCTTTGTCTAACTAAACAATTTGTAGACCTGGGAAGAAATTCATTTCTCCAAACATAGACATTTCAAATTCACTTTTCATTTGGTCAGCAAATGTTTTACATATGCATTCATTTCCACCAAAAATGATATCATCAACAAAGACTTCAACAATCAGGATGTCCTCATGATTAATCTTGAAGTAAAGATTACTATCAGCAGTTCCTTTGTTAAAATCTATCTTGAGCAAATATTTATCCAATCTTGCATACCAGGCTCTTGGAGCTTGCTTGAGTCCGTACAATGCTTTTCTCAGTCTACAAACCATGTCACCCTGGTCAGATGCCTAAACTCCTTCTAGTTGCTCAATGTAGACTTCTTCCTCCAAATATCCATTCAGGAATGTTGATTTGACATCCATCTGACACACTTTAAAATCTTTGAAGGCAGCAAATGCAAGAAATAATCTAACTGCCTCTATTCTTAACATTGAAGTAAAAGTTTCTTCAAAATCAATTCCTTCTACTTGAGAATAGCCTTTGCATACCAACCTTGCTTTGTTTCTTAGAACTTCACCATCTTCATTTAGTTTATTCTAGAAGACTTATTTGGTTTCAATTACATTTTTGTCCTCTGGCCTAGGAACAAGATCCCAAGTGTGGTTCTTTTCAACTTGCAATAATTCTTCTTCCATTACTTTTACCCAATTTTCATCAGTGTAGGCTTCATCAACTAATTTAGGTTCAATCCTTGAAATCAAACAAATCTCTTCTTGAACTTCAGCAACTCTTCTCCTAGTTTGAACACCTTTGTTTTTATCCCATATGATTTGATCTTCAGGATGATTCATTCTTACATACCTAGGGGTTTTGGGAATTGCTTGAACTTCTGATTCTTGAGCTTGTTCCTCAATATCTGTATTAACTCCTTGAGTCTCTGGAATTTCTAGATCAGTTTGCATCAGAGTTTGAACTAACCTTTCTTGATTTTGACTCTCATTTTAATCATCTAAATCATATCCGCAGAACCTAGAATGTCCTTCCTTATTCTCATCAACTCTAACATTAGCACTTTCAACAATCTTTTTCAACCTCTTGTTAAAGCACCTGTAAGATTTACTTTTAGTAGAGTATCCCAAAAATATTCCCTCATCACTTCTTGTATCAAATTTGCCTAAATCCTCATCTCTTTTGATATAGCATTTACTACCAAAAACTCTAAAATATCTCACAGTAGGAGGATGACCCAACCATAGTTCATAAGGGGTCTTACTAAAATTACCTCTAATTTGCACCCGATTAAGAGTGTAGACAGCAGTATTTACAGTTTCTCTCCAATATGCTTGAGGAACATTTGTTTCCATCATCATGGTCCTAGCAACTTCTTGAATGGTCCAGTTCTTTCTTTCCACAACTCCATTTTGTTGGGGAGTCCTAGGAGCAGATAACTATCTTTTTATGCCATGCTTTTCACAAAAAGTATCAAACTCATGGGAAGTAAATTCTCCACCTCTGTCAGATCTCAGACATTTCAGTTTTTCTCCAATTTCATTTTCTACCATCACTTTGAACACCTTGAATTTTTCAAGAGCTTTCAATTTTTCTTGTAGGAAGGTTACCCAGATCATCCTGGAGTAGTCATCTATCAACAACATGAAATATCTATCTCCTTGCACACTCCTAATTCTAGCAGGACCACAGAGATCAATATGTACCAGTACCAATCATCCATTTGAGACTTGTTCCTTACTTTTGAATGAAATCTTGCTCTATTTCCCCAATTGGCATTCTCTACACATGCTATTAGGTTTCACAAGTTTTGGAAGATCTCTCACAGCCTGAGTGGTACTTATTTATTATCAAAATTCACATGACACATCCTCCTATGCCATAACCAACTTTGATCTATCTGAGCAATCAAACAGCTTTTGCCAAAGCTACTTAAATGAAAAATGTTACCTTTGGTTTGAGTACCAGATGCAATTTCAGTTTCAAAAATTTCCAAGATTCTCCACTTTCCATCTTTGAATCAAAGATCATAACCTTTATCAACCAACTGTCCAACACTGAGAAGATTATGTTTTAGTCCTTCCACGTATAGAACATCATTTGCATTTTTCTTACCATCAAAAGAGATGGATCCTCTGCCACAGATTCTACCAGTTGAATTATCTAAAAATTTCACAAGCCCACCTTCATAATTTTCATAATTCACAAACTTACTCTTGTCTCCAGTCATATGATGTGAACATCCACTATCAATCACCCATTCATCTTTCTCAACAACCTGAGCAGCCAAGGCACTTTCCATATTTGCGTAGCTAGTAGATTTAGTAGACACCAGATCTTCTTCTTTAATGGCAAGGAACACAATCATTTTCAGGGGAACCTCCATGATCAGATTCATCATCTATGACTCCTTCACTAGTTTCTTGGACATGATAACATTTGTTCGGATCCTCTTGGTAATCTTTTGGCAAGAAGAGCTTCAAGATCAGCAATTTCAAATTCAATATCTCAAGATCCTTCCTTGTCTTCATTACTCTATTTGATCTAGCAGAAGAGCTTTCACCCGGGTCATATCTTCATTTTCCATATACACTGGCCTTAAATGTAGTTTTAGATTTGGGAAGAGAATCACCAAACTCACTTAATTCAAAAGCTGAAATTTTGCCAACCAGATGATCTCTTGTAACATCTGAGACAATCTTGATCTCCTCTATAGAAACAACCTTATGTTTGTAAGAATCAGGTAAATATCTGAGTACTTTTGATACAATCTCTGATTCTTCCAAAGTTCCACTAGTACACCTGATACCACACACATGTTCATTTATCTTTTGCATGTAGATTGTGATGTTTTCATCTTCACTCATCTTCATGGTTTCAAATTTTCCTCGCAGACATTGCAGCTTCACACATTTGACATCCTTATCACCTTCATATAGATATTCCAACTTTTTCTAGATTTCATAAGTAGTTTTTAGACCAAAGACATTTGTCATCTCAGAATTAGTTAGGGCACTCAACAAGGCTTCTTTAGCTCGATGATTATTTTTAGTGTCTTTGATTTGATCTGGAATTAAAGGACCTTTCTCCGGAGGTTTATATTCAACACTGGTTATCGCCCAATAGGCATCACCCACGCATTGTAAATGGTACTCCATGCAATTCTTCCAAATAGAATAATTTGTTCCATCAAATCTTAGACTATCCTTCTTGTAGGTTGACATCCTGGATCTCCTCAAGCAGTCAGGCTTTTAAAAGAGGATCTGGCTCTGATACCAATTGTTGGGAATAGACCAGACAACTAAGAGGGGGTGCATCAGTTGTCACACAATTTAATCTCTTTCTACTTTTAACCTTCTTTATTATCTTACTACCAAATTAGTGATGTAACCATTAAAGCATAGATCAACAATATAAGAGCAGAAACATAATCAACACACTTGACACCAAGATTTTTTTCTAGAAACCCGATTAAGGGAAAACCCACGGTGGGGGTCAACCCACAAAGATTTGTACCCTATTAAAAGTACTTTAGAAAAATAGAAGGCACATGCCTCCGGGCTCACTACCCAGAGCTCACTGCTCAAAAGAGAAGGCTCACTACCTACAAAATTAATTTAGAATAGAATGAATTAACTGAGAAATAGCATCTACTTCATGCCTGGTTTAGTTTCAATGAAAGCTCAAAAACTTCTTCTTTGCCCTAGATTCTTCTTTACTATCTTCACACTCTATACTGCTCTTGTTCCTTTTCTTCTCTGCTCTAGTTCTGATCCTTTACTCGGATTTAATCTATTTTGCACAAGGATGATATTTGACAACTCTTCAACAAGTATTAATATACTTTATCCATCTTGGAATGATCAACAAGGTCAGCCAAACTTAATGCGGATCTTTACACTGTTGGCCAATCATTGCTGAGACTTGAATCTTCCTTCATTAACACACCATGCTTCAAAAAATGATTTTTAGATCATTTACAACATGCTAGGAACATCCGGTTGGCCAAGACTAGGAAGAACAACAACAACCAAGAGGAAAACTTCAATCATGAGTTCCTTTGTCAATGCGGACCACCAACACAACAGCCACACGCTCTAGATACTACCACAAGCACAATTAAGTCAACAAGAATAACCACACCACTTCGCATCACCAAAATCACTCGCATATTCATACTGATCCTCAAGAACATACATTGCTATGACTGTCAAACTAGAAAGATTACTTCTGGATCTCCAAACCATGAACCACTCAAGTTGAGGGAACACACCAACATCCTTGACATGCCTCTAGATCCATAGATCAAAATATTCTCATACCAGACCAATCCGGACCAACTTCTTGTCACTCTGTCACAACAGAACAACAGCAAAAATCTGTTCTACTCAGAGGGCCATAACTTCGCCAAATCTTCATGCGGACCTTTCAAATATTAACTAGAGAAATACTAGGCAACCCTATACAAACCCTTTAATCTATGAACTCTGATTTTTACCTTACTGGAAATATTGATCACTCCTCTGCGCTGTCTTCACTGTTTCTAACAGAAGGATATGTTGACATCAATGACAACACATCAGGCACATATTTGCAACACCAAGGATTCAACATGGCATTGATTTGGTCAGTAGGAGGCATTCCATATGGCGTATATGGATCCATATCTTTATTCTTCCTAGCTTGGGACCTTGTTTGTGGCATACAATAAACAAGTGTGAGTTGGTTTTGTAATGATAGGTGAGGGAAGGATATGACCTTAAAAAAAAAAATTCAAATTTTTGGTCCCAAAATGAATGAGTGGATGGATGGTTTTATGATAGGATATGAGGATGATTTTTGCATAGATGATCAAGAGATACCTTGGATAATTTGGATGAATGATTAAGGATACTTTGGATAATTTGGATAATGTTTTTGGGTCAATGATTAAGAATACATTGGATACTTTTGATGGTGATTTTGGATGAAATATCAAGGGGTACTTTGGATGGTTTTGATAGAGTTTGAAAAGGATGATCAAATCAAAAAGAGGGCTCAAATAAATCTAGATCTTGTTGATTTAAAAAGGATTTTTTCTCTTTTCACTTAAGGTAGACTAATACACCTAAGCAAAAAAGTAATGGGGATTATTTTACTTGGGGTAGACAAGACTTCCAAGAAAAATAGGATCCTTAGAATTCACCAACTTAGCAATAGTCTAAGCTCCTAAGCTAATTTACTCTAAGGTAGATAAGGCTAATTTATAAAAGAAATTAAGGTAGACAAATTCTTAATCTCCTTATAAATTGGTGTTGAAATCAGATTTGTCATTGATGTCAAAAGGTCATTCATGTTCATGCTTCATGATGTTAGTCATGCTCCCTTGTTGATCATCTCATGGTATGTCATGTCAGTTGTTGATGACAGTCTTAATTCATGGTGTTTGTTGAGTGAAGTTGTGACATTGATTGCATCACATCACCATCAGGAGGTAGAGTGATGGCAAGTCATCATTAGGAAGTTTGTGGTTTGTTTCATGCAATGAGGAGGTTTGTATCATTAGTGATGAAGACACTCACATTAATTATTCAGAGAGTTACAAGTAGAGATGTTGGTTGATGCAAAATGCAAAGGAGTTGTGCAGTGATGTCTTTGATGATGAGTTGATAAGTTGATATCTTGTAGCATTTGCATTTGTTGTAGTCCACTTGTTCTCATGATAAAACACTTGCAGATCATTTAGAGAGATATTGGTAGAAATTATAGCATGGATGGTGTCAAGGAATTTATTCAGTGATCATCACCTATGTCCATATTCCCTTGTATGACAAGTTAAGGTTTGAAGAGATTGTAAGTTTTAAACCTAGTGTTTAAGTATTACAACCTAATTGTCAAAGGCATAAACACCAGTTTGGATCTTTTAATCAGAGATTGTCTGCATAGATAAGAAAGGAGTTTCAATGCTCTTTATGGTATTTGGGGTTTTTCAAATCATAAAAAAAACTAACCCTAATATCACTTAAAAAATCTAAGTCTTCCCAAAATTAAAGGTAAAACTTTGCACTTGACGAGCATACACTTTATGTTCTATTTTGAAAGTGACTTGTAATCAAAGGTCAACAAGCACTAAGTCATAACATAAGGGGTTGTTTAACATGGGACAACTAGCCCCCTTACCCAGGGACACTAGCTCTATCTGGTCATCTTTCATATGTAGGGTGCCAACTTAAGATCTATGGTGGTTATTGAAAGTCTCCAGGGTATGAAAGAATGAGTCAAGAGTGTGTGTTTAATTTCATTCAAATTTCAACGGTTCCTTCTATAGACTAAAACTTGATGGATATCTAACTGATTATTAGTTGTTGGGTAGTTTCTTCAACTGATATTGTAATCAATGGCCTTAGGGTTTAAAAACAAAGTGTATGAGATGGATAAAAGGTTCTCTTTCAGGGTATTGTGAATGTACATAGATCTCAAAGATAGTATGAAGACAATGTGAATATTGAGGATGTACATAGAATTGTTTTGGTGTCAGTTTCACAACTATCTCTTCATGGTGATGATTAAAGAGACAAAATGCTAAGGTAATGTGATGTTTGGTGATCTGTGTTTTGATGAGAGTATGAAAAAGTTTTTTTTTGACTATGCATTTGACATGTTATGATTACCAGTTAAAGGAAGGGTTTCAAAGTTTTGAATGACTAGTTTTTAGATTGTCTCTATACTTTGCATAGACTAATTATCTAAGTGAGATGACAAGCATGTGAAGTTTGATCTGATTATGTACAGTGAGGAAAAATTGAATGATATTGCTATATAATATTTTTATACCATTGTGTTCATGGAGTGTGTTATTAGTTTTATTCAGTAGTGTGATCTGATTGAAAACATTGACTATTGAAGTTTGTAAGGATAGTGTATATATGATTTATATGTGAAGATGTTCGTGTGATTGTAGTTGGCTATGTAATGGGAAGTCACTATTTTGGTATCATTCCTTATGGTCATCCATGTATGCAGAGTTGGATGCTGATGGATTGTTTGTCAAACAAGTGAAATTGGTGTTTGATGCAAATATTTCATGGTTCATTATTCATTGTTCATATGTGTTTGTTCATAGTGTTTGTTGAAGAGTCTTGTGAAGAATCTTGTATGCAAAGAAGAAGTACAATTTGGATGTGAATGTGCCTTGAACTCATGTTGCAATGTAGTCTATGACATCATTGTAATCAAGATAGTGCATTGTTCCATAATGTCAAAGTAATGATCTTTTGTATTGAATGTATTAAGGTCTTGAAGAGTTATAATTTGGTGACAAATTAGGAGAGATAAGGTGTTTGATTAAGAGAGTTATAGAAGTCATATATAACCATTGATATCAACGTAAACAGAGTAGTACTATGTGTTTATTTTCTCATTGTGAGATTGGAGTTGATTTGATTAGTGAGATCCCTGCCAGTGAGGCATGTATGTGATCAGTGAGATCTTTGCCAGTGAGGCATGTATGTAATTAGTGAGATTTTAATTAGTGAGACCTAATAAAGTTTTGGTGAGGTTGGATAGTCATTTTTCCCTGGATAGGGTTTTCCACTTTAAACATTTGTGTTATGTTTTCATGATTGTGTTTCTCTCTATGTACTTGGTATAATGTTAATTGCATTCATATTGGGATGATGAATAAGGAATAATGAATAAATTAGTTTTATCATATCATTGATCCCCCCCTCAGTGATCCATTGTATTCCAACAATTGATATCAGAGATGCAGGTTCCTTGTAGGAGACTTGGGTAGATCCTGGAGGTGGAATACTATGGGAAAGAGTAAAAGAAATAAGGGAAGGAAAAATGTCAAGTAAAATTTTGATCAACCAGCCTTAAACGAATCATGTGATATATTTGTAGAGAGGACAGCTTGGTGATTGAAGATGATTTTGTAGTTGAGAATGTTGATAAAGAAGGAGATCACATTGTAATTGAATATGAATAGGAGTATGATGAAGATGAATGTGAAATTGATATTGAAGGTGAACTCATTTGTGCTCTAGATAAGATCAAGAAACTTAGAAAAGAGAACCAGAGATTAGAGCTACAACTTCAACAAGAAAAGGACTCCAAGGACAAAGTAATTTTAGATCTTGAAGAGGCAAGAAATTTGATTGTATATTTAAGGGTACAAGTTGGAGAATCAAACAAACTAATCATCATCCTAAAGGCATAAATTGAAGAGGCCATAAGGATAACAAATGTGACAAAATCTAATTTTGAAGTCAAAACAATTAATTGCCTAAAACTAGAGGCAGAGATAGTCACTTTGAGAAAAGATATTGAAATTTTCAAGATTCAGTCAAAGAAAAATTAGAAGTTTGAATAGAGCACCAACAAGTTGTATGAGATGTTGGGCAAACAAAAACTTCACAAGAACACTACTGGATTAGTCTATGAAAGAGGGAAAAGCTCTAAGGTTAGAAATACTCCTAGGCAGAAAATAGATCTTAACTATCAGTTTGCTACTCCTGAGACTGAAGACAAGAAGAAGGTAGAAGATAAGAGTGTTGATAATGCATTTTTCAAGAACATCAATAGTGGAGGAAGAAGAAGAACCATCAGGTTCATAGGATCTCCACCTACTAGGCATAATCAATCAGTAAGGTACAATTATTTCTTTCCTGGTTATTGTTATTCATGTAATGGCTATGGTCATAAGGCTGCAACTTGTAGAGTTGCTCATAGGAGAAGGTTTGATTTTATGAGTAGGAACTCTTTTGCCTTAATAGGGAATATGTATCTAGTTTGTTACAATTATAACAAATTTGGTCACAGAGAAAGAGATTGTTGGGAACTTGAAAGAGATGATTACTTAAGAAACAAAAATAGAAGTACTCATAGGTTGTCAAGAACAAACTATAATTCTGTTGCTCTAGATTGCAATTTCATTTGTTATAAATGTAACAAGTTTGGACATAGAGCATAGTTTTTTAGAGCTCATTTGATGAAATCATTTAGACATGACAAAAAGGCAAATACCTTGGTCAAGCAATAGTAGGCAGATACCTTGAGATAGAAAAAGAAAGAGCCTATAAAGGTTTGGAGAAGAAAACAAGACCTAGAAAAAGAAGACCCTCATGTTGTGCATATTGCACAAAAGATATTTCTAGTTGCTTAAAGTGTAGCATGAGTTGAGGGAGAATTGATTATTGCTTTACCTTTCAAACCCCATTGACAACAACAATGAGGTTGTGTCTATGCAGTGATCTAAGCTATTACATCTATTGACATTTATGTGTTTGTAAAAGGAGACAGTGGTTTGGTGATGTGTTTGAAGATGTAAAAGTGGTCAAGATAGCATCATGATTAGTATGACAAGCAGTGGTATTTGACCTTAGAGCAATGTTTGTTATATTTGTGGTTTTCATGTCTTGATGACTATTTTCAATTGAATATGGAAACTTGTTTTGGACATCACTGACAAAGTTGTTTTTGTTTAGACAGTGATATGGTGTGAATGCTATGCTTACCATATAGGTCTTCTCTTTAATAGTGCATTTGGATTTGAAATTAGTGAGTTTGATTGACATTAGTGGTATAATGAGAGTAATATGCAATGTTTGCAAAGATACACGCAAGATAGTTTTGGTGAAAAGGTTTTAGGAGTGTTCAAATAGATGTAGTTAGTATGTGTCAAAATAGACTCTACAACCTTTGCTAGCATTCTTGCAGAGATTGGCAACTATGGAACAAGATATGGCATTCATCAAAGTATAGTGAAAGAAGATTATTGTCAAAATTTGTAGTTATAGTGCCCTGGTAGTCATGAATGAAAAATGTAGGAGAATAGACAAGTCAACTTGGGTAAGCTAAAAGGTCATTATTCTATTTTAAACAATTAGAATATGTGTATGACAATGTCCAAAGCATGATAAGTGGAATCCCATGCATTGTGTGATTGTGTGTTTGAGGTAAGTTCAATGAACTATTGTGTACTATAAGACTACACCCAATAAACTTTGTGGAAATAGGAAAGATAGTATGTAGATAGGTTAGTATACAGTATACAGTATACAGTGGACAGGGTATGATTAGATAATGAATTTTTTAGCAATTGCAAGTGCCACCTCTAATCACCATATTTGTATCAAACTATGGTTGGCCTTTCATCTTGAAGGACTTGCAAATGCTTTCTCTTCAGTGGTTATAGCTCTTTATTTTCAATCCATCTTTCTCTCCACAGTTGTTCCACTTTGTGTGTGATGACAGTATTGGTGACTTGTGATAGTATTTCATCACAATATAGTATTTCATGACAGTGAAGACCATAGTTGTGTGTGGTAAAGACCACAATTGTGTGTTGTGAAAGTATTTCACTGATAAGGTTCTCTTCAAACTGTGATGATAGTGTGTTTTGTTCTTGGTATCAAACATAGTGGTCAAGTGAAAGTATTTTAGTTTTGAGCTATGAAATCAGGTTTGTATTGGTGGCAGGTTTGCAAAATTGAAAAGTTGCAATCTTGAAATATTGCAAAGGTTGCAAAAGGTGTAATGTTTCAATTGATCAAAGGGGTACAAATCAACATGGAGGTCAACATGTCATCAGTATGATACATGATCAATGATTAGTATTTGGATTGGTGTGTATCGGCATGCTAATGATAATGCAAGATTTGATGACTGAGTAAAAATGTTTTAGTTGGCAGAGCACCTTCAAAGACTTCCCATAAATGTTGCCTCCAAGACAATGAAAGTGTCAGAACAGTAAACCAATGTGACAATGTATGGTATGACATTATTCTCCATTGAACACTGTGTATAGTGGCATGATATCAGTTCATCCAAATCTAGTGCATGTTGTAGTTGCAAGTCAATAACAAGGGTGTTGACATTATGAAATGCAAGATCCTCATCAGCATTAGTGCATCCAAGACAGGAGGGGCTTCTTTGATGTTAGTCATGCTCCCTTGTTGATCATCGCATGGTATTTTAAGTCAGTTGTTGATGACAGTCTTAATTCATGGTGTTTGGTCTTCATTGATTCATTCATGGTGTATGTTGAATGAAGTTGTGACATTGATTGCATCACATCACCATCAGGAGGTAGAGTGATGGCAGGTCATCATCAAGAAGTTTTTGATTTGTTTCATGCCATGAGGAGGTTGCATCATTAGTGATGAAGACACTCACATTTATTATTCAGAGAGTTGCAAGTAGAGTTGGTTTATGCAAAATGCAAAGGAGTTGTGTAGTGATGTCTTTGATGATGAGTTGATAAGATGATAGCTTGTAGCATTTACATTTGTTGCAGTCTACTTGTTCTCATGACAAGGCACTTGCAGATCTTTCAAAGAGATATTGGTAGAAATTATAAGATGGTTGGTGTCAAGGAATTTATTTAGTGATCATCATCTATGTCCATATTCTCTTGTATGGCAAGTTAAGGTTTGAAGAGATTGTAAGTTTTAAACCTAGTGTTTAGGTCTTAAAACCTAAGTGTCAAAGGCATAAACAACATTTTGAATCTTTTAATCAGAGATTGTCTGCATAGATCAAAAAGAAGTTTCAATTCTCTTTATGGTATTTGGGGTTTTTCAAAGCATAAAAAAGCTAACCCTAATATCACTTAAAAAGCCTAAGTCTTCCCAAAATTAAAGGTAAAACTTTGCATTTGACGGGCATGCACTTTATGCTCTATTTTGAAAGTGACTTGTAATCAGAGGTCATCAAGACTTAAGTCATAACATAAGGGGTTGTTTAACTTGGGACAATCAGCCCCCTTACCTAAGGACACCAGCTTTGTCCAGTCATCTTTCATATGCAAGGTACCAACTTAAAATATATGGTGGTTATTGAAAGTCTCCAGGGCACAAAAGAATGAATCAAGGGTGTGTGTTTAGTTTCATTCAAATTTCAACAGGTCCTTTTGTAGACTAAAACTTGATGGATATCTAACCGGTTGTTAGTTGTTGGGTAGTTTCTTCAACTGATATTGTAATTGATGGTCTTAGGGTTTAAGAACAAAGTGTATGAGATAGATAAAAGGTTCTTTTCAGGGTATTGTGAGTGTACATAGATCTCAGAGATAGTATGTAGACAATGTGAATATTGAGGATGTACATAGATTTGTTTTGGTGTCAATTTCACAAATGTCTCTTCATGGTGATGATTAGAGAGACAAGATGCTAAGGTAATGTGATGCTTGGTGATCTATATTTTGATGAGAGTATGAAATTTTTTTTGTTTGACTGTGCATTTGAAGTGTTATGATTACCAGTTAAAGGAAGGTGTTGGAACCTAAAATTTCATTCAATTTTTTGCAAAATTTTAGGTTCCCATGATAAAAAGTTTGACTGCAACACTCAGAAATGCACCTGAAAAAATTGCCCCAGTGACCTACTTTGAGAGGTCATAATTCATAGTCTATTCAATTCTATGACAAACCACTTTGTAAGAATGTTTATCTACATATTTGAGTATGTCCACCTGATTTCAGTTTCTTATGATCTGATTTGACAAAGTTTTGAAGTGTCAAGTTGAAAGATTCTGAGAGATTTTGTTGTCTATACATTATGAAATCTGACAAAGAGCCTAGCTTTGGAGGCAAATATTTATCGATTGGTAGATTGTCATGGCAAACCAATTAGTGTTCCAAATTCTCCCCATGATAATGTGCTCCCATATTAGTTTTCAAGACCCCAACATATCATTTGATATTTTTTCAAAACCAAAAGAAAATGGGTTTTACACAGTTTTGACATCTACACTTCCAGAAAGTTGTCACAAAGGTCAATTTTGATGCCTGATATTTTATGAAGGAGATGGATTAATGGAAAACCATTTTTCACACATGTTCATTTGACTTAAATGAACTAATATTCAATTTGGTAGCTTCTTAGAATCAGATTTGGTATTTTTACAAAATGGCAAGTTTGTGAGTTTCAGTTGAGTTTGACAGGAGCAGTTTGTAGAAAAGACTAAGTAAGCAACTTTGAGCATTAATAGTTTTCAATCTAGATGACTTCATGCCAATCCATCTAACAACCATACTCCCCTATCATAACTCAACATGTTGGTGCATTTTCTGAAAGGAAGCAAGGTGTGCGGAAAATGCTTCGTACACTAATCTAATGAGGAGAGATGTGTGCAAATTCTTTTCAACCTTTGCAATTACAGTGATGTTAACACAACAACAGAGATATTGCAGCAATACACATACACATAGAATGTAGACGGAAGAGAGAGAGAGAGAGAGAGAGAGAGAGAGAGAGAGAGAGAAGATATAACATGAGGAAAACCCTTTCGGGAGAAAAACCCCACACTCCAAAACTTGCACAATGTATTACCAAAACAAAGAATGTTTACAACACACTTGCAATGCAAGTCTTCTCAGGAGTCTTTGACACTTGTATCTAGAGATATTCTAGCAGCATAACAGTACCTATCAATCACAGTATGCATCTCCCATCCAAGCACCTATTTATAAAGAAGTTTCAAGGTAAAAATGAAACCTTCTTGAGATGGGCATCCATCTTGGCCTCATGGCCCAAAACCCACGCCTAAGGACACTTGTCCAACACTACAACATGGTTCTAACACTTGTAATATTACCCCATCCCAATGTGGGTACCTAGTCCCAAGATAGGCTATTGCAGATGCTCTTACGCACCTTACAGTTGTCATAGAATCCATCATAACTGACAGCACTTACAACTGTAAGAGAATATGTCATACACTAACTAAAAATAGTATATTCCTCTTACAACATGTCATAACCTCCCTTGGGTGCCCAAAGATGCCTTCCTCAAAGATGCTCTTTGACACATGTCCTCACTTGTCATAGGATCTTCTATTTACGACTCTTACATGTCATAGAATCTGTCATAGGAATTTGTCATGACCGTTATGCGTCATGATTCCTTACACATTGCTCAAGATGCTGACACATGGCAAAAAGCCTTTGCCACAGTATGGGACACCTATATCCACATGGAGTGGGTTGACCATCCTAGTTACCTTACAAGTGGAGTGACAACTCATCATGTGACTTCACACTAAATGACAAAATAGGATGTGCATCTTAATTACATCATAGGCTAATAAAATAAATACATTACAAATAATAAATACAAGGAATTACTAAGGTTGAGACACCTTAATTCCCAACATTTTTGTGGCTTCTGGAGATCGTTTGATCAATTTTCCAAGGTGATTCAAAAGGCTACTTGGCTTGTTTTGGTCACTGTACAAAGGTGCCAGAAAATGGATTTTGATGACAACCCATTTCATTTTCTCACCTCAGGAGCATATTAAGCTAGTTCTAGATCAATTCAGTAGAAAACTTGTTTTAAAACAAAAAAAATTAGTCGGGCCCACATGGGGACCCGACTTGTGTCACACAAGTATTGTTGGTTGCTAGTTGTAAGGAACAGACATGAGAAAATCTCAAAAAGAAGCTTATTATCCAAACAAGCCTAGAGCAAGTATTGGGGAGAAGAAAACTTGTTAAGAGGAATTTCACCATTTGAGGGACACAATAGAGGAGTTGTGAGGATGATTTTCTATTAAAAATCCAAGGAGAGATAGAAGAGAATACAAGCCTTTCTTCAGAGAGAGCCAATAATGAAAGAGCAATGGGAATGAGATAGAAAGGTGGAAATTTTGTAAATGTAGGTACTGGGTGTTTGATGCCATGTAAATACAGAAAGTATATAATTTAGTGCATGTGTAGTCAGATAAGGGGGACCTTTCATGAGGATGTGTATTGAGAAGCCAACTAGTTGTTGAAGGCCTCTAGATTTGGATGTATATTCAATGCATAGATAAGTACATAGTGTGCTCTATGTGTAATCAATGTAATTAATGGATGATGGGGACCTTGGATGAGGATGAGGCTACATAGTTGATGATAGAATAGCTTTTAGGGTCTTCCCCCTCTCTCTAGGTAAGATCTTTCAAGGTCAGAGGCTTCAATCAATTAATAAGGCTACTAGCCAAATAAGCCAAACAGCCGCATGGGGCCTGCCCTAAGGGATTGTTTATTTGCCTTAACAATTAGACAACGAATGCTATATAACAAAAACTTAGATCCATACTAGCAAAAAAGAGCATTGGTTTCTTCAGCATGGAGAAAGATAGTAATGATTATGATGACGTTGATGATAATAGGAGGGTGTGGGGCTACATACAGGCCAGGAGATGTTGTTCCCATGAGCAGAATGGTTCAAAACCATGCAATGCAAACCAATTAGCATGATGTTCTGGGTCAACACTATTTGATATTTAGTGTGAATAGAGAGGTTTTCTACCAATCCCCAAGCCTACAGGTTACATCGATATAGATGCATAAATGGCATTCAAAGTTGGAAGGGAGAAATTTTTTATTCCATGATTATTGGTGATTAATCACAAGAGCCCTAAAGTTCCAATTATTGATGTACATTTAAGATACTCTAGGGGTGATATCCATGGTGTGACTACAAAAGTCATGAATATGCCTCATCAGTATCTAGAAATTCATGAATCTTTTGGGAAGGATTTTTGGGATCCAAAATATTAGCCAAAGCATATAGTTGTGAGATACATTAGGGAGGGAGAGTAGAACTTAATGCTTTGGATAATACCACACAAATCTTGATTCAGAGCGCAGGGATGGATTTTTAGAACCAAAGTGAGTATACTTACCCTTTCGACATGATAGTAAATGAGTATGAACTATCAGATGATAAGCAATTCCATAAAAACTTTGTATGCCAGAGACTCTGATTTACTATCTAGAGAAGGCACTGAGAGTATTGAAATCCTTGAGCATCCTCCAGCTTGCACTCATTTTGGAATAGTATATAGACATCCATCAATACATAATGGAAGGAGAATTATCATCAAGTTCTAACTGGTTTGAAATACATGTATGCAAAAATAAGGTGTCTGAATTGTTTGACAAACTCCCTCAAAGGAATATAGACTCATGAGATGTAGCAATTACTGGATACGTGCAAAATGGGCTTGTTGAAAAAGCCTCGAGGATGTCAAAACAAATAAGTCTTCAAATGTAAAGCCAGATTTCACAACCCTCACCAACAGACTCATGCAAGGAGCTTTGGGACAATTAGGGCAAATGTGTAGCAAAATAGGGCAAAAATATGAAAAACAAAGGAGAAACCCTAATATGAGGTAAGTCATTTCTGAGTCTCCCCGATCTATTGATGAGGTAGGTCTGGAAGACTTTTTACATGCCAAGATAAAAGTATAAAGTATAAAATAAATATCGAGGGTACTTATTCATATCAGAATGATAGTTCATTTAGTCCCTTTGATCCTCCAAAGATATCAAAAAATGAGTAAAAATTCATTTGCATAAAATGTGATGTTCGTATATCTCGGCCAAAATGTAATTAAATATTAAAGGATTATATTGAAGGGAGTTTGGAATATCAGAATGAATGTTTTTGAATTTCCTCGATGTAACGAAAACAAAAAGCACATGAATTATATAAATTCCAAGGGAAAGATTTATTAAATATTTTTTTCCTAAGGAGTAAATTATTTGCACCAAGAAAGTTAAGAGAAAAAAGAAATCCTGGAGGGAGAAATATTATTTCAAAGAAGCATATATCTGTAAAAGCAAATTCTATGGTAAACACTCCACCATGTAAAAAAAAATATTTAGAAGGAAAATAAGTTTTCATTAATAGTGAAGTGCAATAAAATATTCTCATGGAGGGACATAATAAATCTACAAAGTAAAAATTTCGAATGACGGAGGTAAAATATTTTTGAAGGGGCTAACTAGATGGGTAATTATTTTACCTAAAAAATATTTTTCTTGAAAGTACATACAATAGCTAGAAGATATTTTCACTGAGGAACTCATGGGTGAGTAATTATTTCTTACCTGAAGAATATGATGAGTGAAAATATGTACAGGGGGAAATGACAATAGTTGTTTGGGAAATTATTTTCACGGGATATGAAGGCAAAAGGAGATTAAATTAAATATTTG
Organism: Cunninghamia lanceolata; assembly: GCA_027924645.1. Classification (NCBI taxonomy): domain Eukaryota; kingdom Viridiplantae; phylum Streptophyta; class Pinopsida; order Cupressales; family Cupressaceae; genus Cunninghamia; species Cunninghamia lanceolata. Next base: position 1,783,729 of record BSBN01000828.1, read on the forward strand.
TAAAAAAGGAAACAAAATTAAAATGAAAGGTTGCATCTGACGAGTATGCGAAGGGTCATAACCCTAAAAGTATGAAATATAAATGGGAGATAAAAACCATTGTTAGAGATCATCAGCAGAAAGGAAGAAGCAGTAGTAGAAATCAGTAGATTAGGCAATAAATAAAAATGAAGACATATTGTAATAAATTTTGAAAGCAATGCAATGGACGGAATATTATAACTTGGTGTTTCAACCTCTGGTATTCAATTATTTGTTGATGTTCACTCATATGTGTTATTTGTGCTATCTCCAGAATGGTTTTCCATTGTTATTTAAATTAATATCTCGAGGATATACTTAATTTATCAGGGCACATTGTTGCTTCTGTGTGATCTACTTGACTGGTTTCTGCAAGAAGTTTATTTAAGTCCTTCTAAGTGGTTTATGTTCATTGGTCTCTGCCAGGGGTTAAAATCCTTTAAATAAATCATCTTGGTTGGTTTCCTTCACACCAGAATTAAAATTCCTTTCAATTGATCATAGTAACCTGGGAAAATATCATTGGGAATTATAAGAAGAGCATAAGTAACCGACAACCTTGCATGTTTATACAAGGTATAAACACTTGAAAGTGTCAAATAATTAGAGTTAAACCAAGAGGGAGGATACATCTATCATACACATCTGGACTCCATTGTCCAAAGCAGATACAAGCACTAGTCATACTCACTTCAAAACATCATTTAATAGAAACCTTATTCACATTTTTGAAGTGCAAACATTAGCATTAAGAATAATTCACAACCTTACATCTACTTCACACCCATATGCCACCATGGAGGTTATACAAATCTGCCTCAGCTATCAAGGTACACCCACCTAGGTCTAGCAGAACCTAAAGTGAAGGGGGTTTTTTACCATATTTGCCCCGTGTCATTAACCAAAAGCGTTAAGAGAGCTTGGCAACCTCTTAGGTTTTGAAACCTGCATTTTTGAGACCTAACAAAAGGGTTTCAAAGTTTTGAATGACTGGTTTATAGATTGTCTCTATACTCGGCATAGACTAATTATCTAAGTTAGATGACAAGCATGTGAAGTTTGATCTGATTATGCATAGTGAGGGAAAATTGAATGACATTGCTATATAATACTTTTATATCATTGTGTTCATGGAGTGTGTTATTAGTTTTATTCAATAGTCTGATCTAATTGAAAACATTGACTCTTGAAGTTTGTGTGCATATGCTTTATATGTGAAGATGTCCATGTGATTGCAGTTGGCTATCTAATAAGAAGTCACTATTTTGGTATCATTCCTTATGTCATCCATGTATATAGAGTTGGATGTTGATGGATTTTTGTCAAACAAGTGAAATCGGTGTTTGATGCAAATATTTCATGGTTCATTATTCATTGTTCATATGTGTTTGTTCATAGTGTTTGTTGAAGAGTCTTGTGAAGAATCTTGTATGCAAATGAGTACAATTTGGATGTGAATGTGCCTTGAACTCATATGTTGCCATGTAGTCTATGATATCATTGCAATCAGGATAGTGCATTGTTCCATAATGTCAAAGTAATGATCTTTTGTATTGAATGTATTGAGGTCCTGAAGAGTTATACTTTTGTGACAAATTAGGAGAGATAAGGTGTTTGATTAAGAGAGTTATAGAAGTCATCTATAACCATTAATATCATATGTAATGTTAGAAAATGTCCCCTTGGGGGCTTTTACCTCATAAGGTTTAGCTCCCGAGTCTTTAGTATGCATTTAGGACATCTTAGTTCATATTTTGGCATCCCGATGGAATGAGACCTAGGTTCCATGGCAAATTGGACCTAGGTGGACCCCTTGAGTTGTACCCTACCCAAAATAGGGGGAGGACTTGGGCGCCCGTGCCCTAGTCCTGCCCTATTTTGAGGCAGCCCTAATTTCTTGGTGTCAGTTTATGTCCATTATTAGGTCCTTTTGCTGACACAATAAGTTTTGATTTTTAAAATCCTGGGGGGAGTGCTTGTACTTGCATATATAAGCATGCTTAGGCATTCATTTGTAAACTAGATTTCAATTAGATAGCAATTGTGATGTTCAAGTGTTCTCAAGGTGATTCAAGGCTTTCTATTGTGTTGTAAGAGAAGGCTTGTGTGTTTTGTGTGTTGATATTTGCATATTTGAGCATCAATTTCCTCATGGCATGAAGAGCATCTTCTTCCCATGAGAGCTTCACTACAAGGTGACATAATATTGTGTTTTCATCATTGATTCCTTTGGTTGTTGCCTCTGCCTCACAAGGGCATGCACTTTTTATATGACAACGGTGTTCAGAGACTTAAGTGTCCTTCGGGGCTTGCCTAAGGCAAGTCTCTAAACACCACAACCCCTAAACCAAGTCTTGTGATTGCAGGTTACAGGTGTCGCATTTGGGAAAAGTGGAGTTGAAGGAAGGATTGGCAGGCATCAAGGATTCAGGATCTGAAGAAAAGAATGACACATGAGCACTTCCAGGACTTGGGCGATCGCTCTAGTGTCCTCTACATCTGCGTTTTAGGAAATAGAAGTTACGTGGTTGATCAGTGTTGGAAGGAGGTCCAGATCCGGTGAAGAACCAATACCTTGGACTTGGGTGCCCGCTCCAATGTCCCTGACTGTTCCACTTCAGAACCCTAAAAATAGGTATTCTGTAATTTGGTATTTTACTCATGTTTGCAAGAGCTTTTTCCATCATTCGTCAATTTGTTGTTGTATTTGCATAATTAGGGTTTTAATGGATAATTGGACATAAGAGAAGGAAAATTAATAATTAAATTCCCTAATCCAAGTTTCCCAACATCTGCAAGTGACCTAGGGTATGATAGTGCTCGTCACTCGCCCCTAGATCCTTGAATGTATAGTGGAGAAGCAGATTTAAACATCTAAACATTAGAACATTAACAAATCCAATTTTCCCCTAAACATTTAGGTGAACCTGACATCCTAAGCAGTCCTTTGAAGCATCTAAGAAACCTAAAGTCCCCTTGGTAGAAAATAAAAATAATACTCTCACTTATACCACAAATTACGAGACCTATGAGGCTTCACCATCTTCTAAGGAAATAGCATCCCTCTATGGTCGAGGATTTAAAATTCTTTATAACAATTGTGAATATGAAGGTAAGGGATATGTAAATCAACAAGGGATTTGAGTACCTATTGAATCCACTTCAACACATTACTCAAGCGGCATTGGATATAATCCTTTTAAAGAAAAGAAAGCTTCCCATCGTCCTAAACTTAATGATTATTCAACAAGATTAAAATAACATGTATGTTCTTAACGATGGAACCCTAATAGATAAGTATCTCTAACCCTTCACCTCTATCGTGATGTGCTTCTCCATGATGTGTTATGTGTTATTTAGGCCTCTTGGGATGACCTCAAATTCTCCTGTAAGGTTTGGGATACCAGGAGACTGCCTTTGTTGTAACCTTCTTCTATTTGTATCATCATTCTTATATATTGCCTCTCTTTGATTTCATTGTTGTGTGATGTGTCTTGCAGACATAGCGTTGTGGTAGGTGACCTGGGGGAACCCTCTTATGTGACTATCCCTAAGACACTTGTTTCTCCTCTCTTATTTATTATTTTCCTTCCTCTAGTGTTTCCACCTAGCGGGCAGATGATGACAAACATGTATATTGATGTGGACCTAGGGTCTCTTTCGAGAGCAATCAAAAAATGGACTTAGTTCCTAATATGACGATGGGGTTGTCTATTTTATCCGACGCTTGGCTAGTGGAAGCACTCATTCTTTCCGCATAGTGAATTTCATGATGTTTCTGTCGCATTTACAAACCCTAACAATACTGCTGCTCTATGCACCTTTGTTTGCCTTTGAATCTGGCCTTGGAGGTATTCAATTCAGAGAGCTTTGTGATATAGCCCCATGGTTATCCACGAACTCTAAATTCATTGTATAAGCTTGGCTCTTTGTGTGGTTAAGCATATGCATTGATATGTTGTTTATCATGATGTTGTAGACACTAACATGTTTCTTGCAGGGATGTGTTTCTGGGAACATTTGGTGGTTGTAAAGTACATGTCACCTCCAGGGGGCATTGGCTTTGCAAAAGTCAATGTTCCCTTATGTATTTTCTTCCTACCTTAACGTGCTTCATATCGATACCTGATATCAACCACCTTAAGGTGGGGGTATATATAAGGTAAGTTGTCTATTGTAGATGTTAGCAATGTGCTTGTCCTCAAGTGTAGACTAGTATGATCAGTACTTCCTGCATCCTAAGTTTGTTTACAATCAATCAATCTATCTATTGTGTATACCTCCTTTTCACCGTAAGGCATCTTCGTGATGCCGGTGGGGTTGTATGCTTTTGAGCTCATACCTCCTTTTCATGGTAAGGCATCTCCGTGACGCGAGTGGGGTGGTATGTCATGCTTCCTTTTCACTGTAAGGCTTCTCCGTGATGCGAGTGGGGTTGCATTTTCAAAAGTCATCTGTAGAGGTGGGTAGCAGTTTTGTGACTAACTCAAGCCTTTAGCATGTTTTTGGCGATTGTTGTGGTGAAGCCCAATCATTAGTATGTGCCTGTAATGTGCCTGATATGGTGTTGGACCTAGAAATAGGTACACTCCATCGCTTTTTTGCCGTGTTTTCTCTATGTCTTCGAGTGTGTGTGTTTGTTATGTTTGTTGCCCCATATGCAGTCTAAAGACTTGCTCAATGAGTGCATCATGCATTTTGGGAGGTTTTGCATGTCTTGCGTGTGTGTTGCCACATATACAGTCTAAAGACTTACTCAATGAGTGCATCTTGTATTATGGGAGGTTTGTTTACTTTCCATTAGTTGCATTTGTATTTCATATATATGAGAAAAAGAAAAGAAAAGATATCAGTTATGTCTTCCATGCATTAATGTGCCTTCTATGCATTGACTGTCTTCTCCATGTTCTGTGTGACTATAAATGTCTTCTCTGTGTTTTATATACATGTTACTGTCTTCTATGTGATTAGTGTGTCTTCTCCATGCTTGGTGTGTTTGTTGTGTTTGTGACCTTACTTTAATGCATGTATTGGCCTCGTGTTTATACATACATTAAAGTGGGGGCTAAATGTAATGTTAGAAAATGTCCCCTTGGGGGATTTTCCCTCATAAGGTTTAGCTCCCGGGTCTTTAGTATGCATTTAGAACATCTTAGTTCATATTTTGGCATCCTGATGGAATGAGACCTAGGTGGACCCCTTGAGCTATACCCTAGCCAAAATAGGGGGGAGGACTTGGGCACTCGCGCCCTAGTCCTGCCCTATTTTGGGGCATCCCTAATTTCTGGGTGTCAGTTTATGACCATTATTAGGTCCTTTTTCCGACACAGTAAGTTTTTGTTTTTAAAATCTCGGCAGAGTGCTTGTACTTGCATATATAAGCATGCTTAGGCATTCATTTGTAAACTAAGGCCATGCACTCTTTATCTAACAACGATGTTCGAAGACTTAAGTGTCCTCTGGGGCTTGACTAAGGCAAGCCTCTAAACACCACAACCCCCAAACCAAGTCTTCTGATTGCAGGTTACAGGTGTCACATTTGGGAAAAGTGGAGTTGCAGGAAGGATTGGCAGGCATCAAGGATTCAGGATCTGAAGAAAAGGACACAGGAGCACTTCCAGGACTTGGGCGCTCACTCTAGTATCCTCTGCATCTAAGTTTTAGAAAACAAAAGTTACAGGGCTGATCAATGTCGAAAGGAGGTCTGGATCCTATGAAGAAACCAATACCTTGGACTTGGGCGTCCGCTCCAGTGTCCCTAACTATTCTGGTTGGAACCCCGAAAATAGGTATTCTATAATTTGGTATTTTACTCATGTCTGCAAGAGATTTTTCCGTCATTCATCAATTTGTTGTTGTATTTACATAATTATGGTTTTAATGGTTAATTGGACATAAGAGAAGGAAAATTAATAATTAAATTTCCTAATCCAGGTTTCCCTACATCTGCAAGTGACCTAGGGTATGATAGTGCTCGTCACTCGACCCTAGATCCTTGAATGTATAGTGGAGAGGCGGATTTGAACATCTAAACATTAAAACATTAACAAATCCATTAACAAATCCAATTTTCCCCTAAACACAATGTAAATAGAGTAGTACCCTGTGTTTATTTTATTGTTTTGAGATTGGAGTTGATGTGATCAGTGAGATCATGTGATCAGTGAGATCCTTGCCAGTGAGGCAAGTATGTGATTAGTGAGATCCTTTCCAGTGAGGCATGTATGTAATCAGTGAGATTTTGGTCAGTGGGACCTAATAAAGTTTTAGTGAGGTTGGAAAGTGGTTTTTCCCTAGATAGGGTTTTCTACTTTAAACATTTGTTTTATGGTTTCATGATTCTGTTGCTTTCTATGTACTTGGTTTGTTGATGTCAATTGCATTCATATTGGATGATGAATAAGGAATAATGAATAAATTAGTTTTATCATATCACTGATTCACCACACCTCCCCCTCTCAGTGATCCATTGTATTCCAACAATTAGAGGATGAGGGATGAGATCTAGATTTAATCTTGCACAAAATTTGATTTGAAGGATGGTTTGAATATTGATTTGATTTGGGTTGAGCTTTGGATTTGGTTTGGATAATTGGATTAAGGTTGAGATGATTTAGATTTAGGTTGGATTTTTATTATGACTTGAAGGATATTAAGATTTTGATTTGGGGTGAATTTTGATGAAAGTTTTGAATGATGTCGACTAGAATGGGAATAGATGGAATGGGCATAAAGGTCCAAAGTGAAAATTAAGATGTTTTCTATGGTGAAATTGTAGGATATGGGGTGATGGAATTTTGACAAAGGATGGACTTAAATAGATGATGGATGAATTTGTAATGGTTTTCAAAGGTTGTCACTTCACAAGGATAGTCAAATTATGCTTGAGAGATCAACTATAGGCTAATTGATTATTGTTGGACATGAGAATCAAAGGCACTAAAAGGCAAGTCTAAGGCACTAATAGATGAACTGTATGTGTTGAGGGATAAGCCTAAGGCATTGATAGAAAAGACTCTATTGCTAACAAACAAGCCAAAGGTGTGAACAGAGAACCAAAGGTGCTACTAGTCTATTCTAAGGGCTAAAGTTGTTTGGTTTTGTGGAAAAATTTTAATATTTTTGGCTTCAAGACTCTATGGTAAGAGATTAAACAAGCAAGAAGACACAACGGCTTGACTTTAATGTATGGAATTAGATTTTTGGCTTTTGGCTTTTATGGGTTTTGACAAAGAAGAAACACCATTCACATGAACATCCTAGAAATTATTCAAGTAGGAGTGTCATATCCAACGGATCCACTTAGGTGCGACTTCAATCTCCACTTTTAGGAAATGGTGATTTCCATCCCCTTAATACCATCTACCATTACTTTGATAGATAGGAAATGTATGGTCATGAACCACCTTACACCCCTTACCTTGGAGACAAATGTCTTCCCCAAAGTTTATCCCACCTCAAGACAATGGAGGTAATAATGTTTGCTCTTCTCCTCCTATAGAAGCAATGCACTAAGGATATGATGGTTGAAGGTCTTAGCTAGCCTTTACAAGATTCTAGGGGATGTCCCAATATACGTGATGTATGGGGGATGAGTCCATGAATGGGGGTGTCCCAATCCACCCAAGCTCCAACCAACACAAGTCTTGGCAGACCGAGGGTCTTGGGGTTTTTGCGAGGGGGAGAGAGTCCTTCCTTTAAAGTGAGTCTTTCAATTCTCACAATATTTATATCCTACACTAGAACATGTAGTTGAGGTCATCACTTGGGGTGATGAAATCCCCAAGCAAGCCCCCTAAGAAGAAACTTACCCAAGATTGTATGAACCATAAGGGGAGAGCATACATGGAAAAGTAAACCCTTTGGCATACAAATAACAAAGAAGTTTGCCAATGGAATTTTGATCCCCTAGATTACCCTAAGGTGTGAGGTGAGAGCATATGTCCAAGAGCAAACAAGACATGAAAAACAAAGATAAATTCCCCCTACTTTAATGTTAATGTGCAACTAAACGCTAGTCGTAAAAATAAGACTTTGACCATGAATCTGCACAAAACAGGTTAGTAGTTTTGAAAATGATACTTGGACAAACATTTTGATACCTGCAAAAATGTGTTAGATGCTTGCAAAAACTGTAAAATATTTTAGTCTGAAAGCACTAAAACAAAGACCAAATGCATTGACAGAAATATCAAATGCGCTAAACCAGAGACTAACTATGCTGAGACTAAAGCCTAAGGTGCTAAAATAGAAGCTTATTGTGCTAAGACAATAACCTAGTGCAATAAAATAGAGTCCTACTATGCTAAAATAGAAACCTAAGACAACAAAAAGAATATTTATACCTATGAGCTCTATCACAAAGATTGAATGCATTGTTCTGGGTGTCGCAGGTGCTAAACCGACACATAGGGACAATCCTACACAAAATAGAGTTATCGTACCACTAAATGGTCACACAAGGTGTTAACAAACATGCAAGGTTAGTCTAACAAGATTAGACAATAGTTTGAATCTTAAAAAAAGAGCCAAGGATGTAATATGCGCAAAGTTGAGTTAGCCCTAAATATTCTTTCCAAAATGTAGTAGAATAAGTGATAACCTAGAATCTTAAGGCCTTTAGACATTGTTAAACTAGAAATCAGAAACCCTACAAACACCAGTTAGTGAGCAAACCAAATGTTAGAAATGTTTTTGAGACAAAAAAATTCCCTCTGTCATGACCAAAGGCAATGAAACAGAGGCCATTTGCACTAAACTAGGAACTATTTGTGCTGAAACAGAGGACTTTTGTGCTACAACAGAGATCTCCTATGTTGAAACAAAAGTTGTTTGCATTGACAGAAGACTTGAATGCACTAAATAGAGTGCCAAAGGTGATGAAACCTACAAAATAGAGTGTTATCAGCTAAAAAATTGTTGGCACTAATAGAGATGTTGAATGCACAATTGTGGGAGGCCGAAGGCATGACTGCATGGACCAAATGCGCTAAAGTGACCTACACGAGAGAATCTTGAAAAAACTCACAAAAAAGAGATTAGTAACAAGGATAGGGGTCCTACTAGGCTTGCCAAATGAAGATGAAAGAAAATGTGAAGACAAAACAAACATGAAAGAAACTCAAAAACACAAGATTTATACCTTCAAAGTCTTTGAAGGCAAAACAAACATGCAAGAAACTCAAAAACACAAGATTCAATACTTTAAAGTCTTCAAATCTCCTTTTCTCCTTGATAAGGTGGAGGAGAGATGCACCCAAGTCACTCCTAGCTATACCCAAACTAAGTATATGTGGATTCCTCTTATAAATTCAACTCAATGTGGATTTGATGGAGGATTTGGCTAGAGATTTGGACATGGTAAGGATGCATAATACTTGAGATGAGATTTTAACATGATAATGATGCAAATGGATTAAGATATGAAAATGATTGGGATGGGCTTGCATTTATAGGCATTTTGGAGGGGATTTGAGATCAATGGTTGAGATTGAAAGTTGAAATCTAATGGTGGAGATGAAGAGATGAGATGGAGGGCTATGATTTAATCAACAAAATGGAGGGTTGTGATTATTTTTCAATTTTAAATTCACCTTGGCAAGGCTTTGCATTAATGAGGATTAAGACTTGAGAGTGAATAAAAAACTAGTTTCCATGGGAGAAGGTGGAATAAAATTTTTGCGTTTATTGGTGAATGGGATGACATGTGTCACGTGTGGTCATTTGGAAAACACATGCGTGGTCTCTTTGCATTAAAAAGAGCTCTTACATGGAAAAGGAAAGGTGAGGTGGAAGAGTCATGTGGCCCCTTTGAATAAAAAATTGTTTTTAATTCAAAGGGTGTAGGGAGATGGTTAATCAAGGTTTGACCCAATTAATTAGGTGTCTAACCTAATTAATATAGTTGTTGGAAATTAGTGAGTGGGTTAATTGGTGGTTAAGATTAATTAAATAAGGATTTATTTAATTAATTTGGGTCTAGGGGCTAGGTAGGTTAGAGTAGCTAATTAAATAATTGGTATTTATTCAATTAGGCTAGGTTTAGGTCATAGTCTAGGGGAGATTAATTAAATAAGCCTATTTTATTTAATTAATCTAGATTAGGGGATGAGGGAAATTAATCAAATAAATATTTTATTTAATTAATTAATTAATTGTGAATGATAGTCTAAGGTTTAGTAATAAATTAATTAGATTAATTCATTACTAGGGATGAATTTGGGATGAATGGATAGGGATGGATGGCTTAGGATAAGTTAATTAAACAAATTGATTTCTATTAATTAATTGAAGGAAGGGATAATTGGTAGTGTAATTCATGTGGGAAAGTGGCTTGTGGGGTCAAAACATTTTCAAGTGTCTACACCTAGCATAAATGATTATTTAATCATTTATCATATATCTTTTATAGTCCAACATTAGATAAATATTTATATTTATCTAATATCCCTTTTCCCATCGTATGAATTAAATAAATATGTCTATTTATTTAATTCCCTATTTTGTGGACTTTTGATTAAGTTGCCTAATCCACTTAGGCAACTTAATCTTATAGTTGTACATTCCTAACCCCTCATTAACCCACTTGAATGCCTCACATCCTCCAAAGTGTACAAAGGTATGGGTCCATTGTACACATCACAGGGGTCTCTTACAAAGCCATGGGCAAGTCCTTTGTACAAATGGTCCTTATTGTCCTCCTTTGATCTTCTCCATTGACTTTATCCAACTCGCTTTCCCACCGTTAATCTTTCCTTGATCCAAGGACCATCCTTCTTCTCTAATCCTATCTTACCACTTGGAAAGATCTCATAAATCCAAGCCTCTCAATCATCCTCAACCATTGATCTCGCAAATCAATGCTAGCCCTTCAATCACTATCCAAAAAGTCTATAAATAGCCATCAAGCCAAGCCATTTTTAGGACTCCATGTTATGTAAGGTTATGATGTCAATTCGAGGAGAAGTCAACAATCCAACATCAAGGAGAACATTTTTTCAATATGTCAAAGGATTCTTAACACTACTTTTCTGAAAGTTTAGAAAAGAGTAGATTCAAAATGGGAGCCAAGAGCAACAGGTGAGAAAACTCTAATGTAGGTGGGTCCTTGCATGGAGTACCAAGGTTCCTAGACAAAGTGTCAATATTAGTAAGTACTCTTTAAGGGATCTCTCTCTCAAATATTATGTCTGGTTATTGTTGTCACATAAATTTACACCTTCTTGATGAAGCTTTTGGCAGTTTCAACAAACTCAATGAAACATTGGAATGATCTCAAGGTGTGGGACCCTGTAACCAAGATCAAACCTCCAGAGAAGGTGGGTTCCTCTTTCTAAATTGAACATTCAGAGCAAATAACTAAACCTAATGCTACTGATCACCAAGGAAAAGGGGAAGAAGGAGAACTTAAATGAAAGGGAGGTGATACACTAGATTTAGATTGTTCACCTACATCTAACATAACATAGTAATGATCTATAAAACTAAAATAAACTCACAGAAACTCATAAAATCCCACAAAGTCGTGGATAGAAAACTATGACTATAGGAGGGATCTTGCATCCATAGAAGAAGTTGTAGATTTCAGATAAACACAATGCAAAAATAAAGAGGAAGGAAAAATATCAGTTTATATTGATCATAAAGGTTAAATCACCATTGCAAAGAGAGAAAAGACTCATTACAAGTGTGAAATAGACACAAAATGATAGATTACATTCATTATTAAACAGGTACAGAGACATAGAAGGCCTGGAAGACACCATAACTCATCAAATCCGTCCAATCCTAGAAATCACCACAAGGTTTTGACCTGGAAATGAATCTTTTTGTCTGAATAATGACCCAAAACAACTAACCCCTTTAAAATGCATCTTTCAAATTCTTATATAGCTTTTAAAAATCACTATTACAGTCCTGGGCATGAGAAAACCTAGTCAACACTTTTTTGCAAACATCCTAGGTTGCCCATACTATAATAAATTGAGCCCATGCCCTGTCAAGAGAACTACATGATTTAGAGGGGCACCCAGCCCTATGGTACATTGATTTGGCATGGGCTTGTAAAGACCCATACACTCCATCCACTACATTCATTTCTTGGTACCTACACATTGAAGATTTGCATTATTCTAGCTACCTGCAATGACCTCAACCTACAACAATGGAATCATTTGTGGAGGCATGATTTTAGGGAACACAAAAAGGATGATCTTACAAGCTAACTGAATGTAATCGAGAAACAAGACATGCTACAAGGCACCTAGATGGAAAAATGTCTAGTTAGAAATGAAGCTTTGCAATTAGATGTTAACAACAACTAGATCTAGATAATGAAATGCAATAGGATATCTGGTTCAAAATATGTTCAATTGAAAACAAGCAGTGCAATTAGATGTGGAAATACGATAGGATACAGATATGAGAGGACAACAGGACATCCGAATATAAAAATCAATGAGATGTTTGGTTAGGAAAGGTCTAGATGAAATGTCCAGTTGAAGAAAGATAGTGTAGCTGAATATGAATAAGGTAACAAGATCTAGATATGAAACTCAACAGGATAATCAACGAACCTGAAATTGATGAACCACTTGGTTTGTGAACTATTTTTGGCCAGTAAGCCTTGGTCTTTTCTTTATCTTAACCATTCCTTATCGGTGGCATAGTTTTTCAGAAAATTGAAGTCTTAGCAAAATACTAAGTTCATGAACCACTACAGCCTTCATCATTGGCAGGTTCACAAGTTTTCAAACTTGGCAGTCCACTGATGAACACCGATCTCTTTTATCTCTTTCCTTTTGTGAACCATGCATTTATTTCCTTGTCATTAGCTAGGAAGCCCGTCGATAAACCAACAGGTTCAAGAACTACCCAACCCATTGATTCTTTCACTTTACTTTGTCTTCATCAGCCCCTTCCTCCTTCAAACCTGCCCCTTTCTATTGGTAAGTTATCCTATCGGTGAACTTGGTGATTGGCCAACTAGCAGGTTCACAAACTACCCACTTTGCTGACTTTTTCAACCTTTTACACTTAATCTTCCCTTAGAAAATTTATTCCACTTTGATTTTCAGTTATATATCCAGATGGTTCTGTAAGTCAATGGGATATATTCAGTCAGGTTCTATTGAATTGGCTATGAGATGTCAAGTTAAGTTCATCGAGGCATACATATAACAAGATATCTGAATAAAGAGGTCTGAATGGAAATGAGTGACATAATAGGATATCAAGATGAAAATGTCTAGTTGGGATTTAGGCAAAGCAACCGGATATGGAAATGTTTGGTTGGAAAATGTACGGTTAGAAAATATCTACTTGGAATGTTCAGTCACTAGCAAGACAATGTAACTAGATATCCAAATGAAAATATGTGGTTGGATAATAAGGAATATAACTGGATGTGGAAATGTGTTAGGATACAGATATGAGAAGACAACAAGACATCCAGATGGAAAATGTCTAGTTAGGAACAAAGCATTTCAATAAGACATCAAGATGAAGATGTCTGATTGGACATAAAGTGATACAATAGGATACTGAAATGCAACTAGATGTTAAAGTGTAATTGGATGTCTGGTTGAGAATTTTTGGATGGAAAATCTAGTTAGAAATGTTTGGTTGGAACCAAAAGTTCTATAGAAGCATAACTTCGTCAATTTTCATCAAATCTTCACCAAATTTGAACTATGAATACCCATTTGGCCATGATTCCAACTAGAATTATCAGAATGTGATCATCTACTACTGAAAGAAAAATAAGAGTAAAAATGAACAAAAAACATAGAAATCATGAACTGATCGACAAGTTTGTAAGTTTGTTGATCCAATGATTGGCTTCTCTTTCTTTTTCTTTGCTTGGCTTTGTCCATCGATCGATCACTCCATCGGCAAACTTTTAAACTAACTGGCCAGTAACACTAAGGAAAACACAAGTGAAAGACAAGACTTACACTTAGAATTCTTTCACGATTTTACATAAGAGAGCAAAGCCCTTAAGGTATTTTAAGGTTTTTTAGAATTTTCTTTCATTCAAGGTATCTCAGATCATATATATTTGATGGGAAAAGTGCATGATTTTAGGTAGACCATTTTATGTTTGGAGGACTAAAACAAGTCAATATTGTGTGACTTTGCAAGGGTGTTTGCCTACTAAACATAAGAATCTAGTGGTATTAACAATCCATTGGGCACAGAGTCAAATGGGACTGCAACATATCTTAAATAGGGGTTGATCAGACCAACATATAACTAAACATTCGTCCACCAACATTAAAATAGAAAATGGAACACAAAAAACAAACAAGGCAAACAACTTCCTAATGAGTAGGCAGCCTGCACAAGAGCACTTATTCAAGGGAAACACACCTAAAATGTTTACAAGGTCTCAAAAGCATACTTAAAAACAAGGTTTGAAGTGAATCCCATTAACTAGAATTGGGAGAGATTCACCATTCATCCTAGAGAGTTGAAATGCATTGATTTGCTTGCAGCTAGTGATGGTATATGGGTCGTTCCATAGTGTATCAAACTTGGTATGCCTCACAACCTTAGCTCTATCTTTATCCCATTTCAACACTAAATCTCCCTCCTTGAAGACTTTATCAACTAATTTTTTTTATCAAAGGTTCTCTTTACTTGTGCTTGGTGATCTTCAAGAGTGTTCATGGAAACATTTCTCATCTCTTCTAGCTCCATCATCTCAGAAAACCTTACTATTATAGGATCATTTTCCAACAGTTCTAACTAATGTGCAAGTTCAAGTGAGAGAATCTCCAATTACAATGGAAGCCTTGCTTCCCTTCCATAGACATGCATGAAGGGTGAATTGCCAATGGCTCTCTTGGGCATGATCCTATCAGCCCAAAATGTTGTTCTGAGCTTGGAATGCCATGTTAGCTGGTTATCTTCCACCATCCTTTTAATAATTTTAATAAATTTTTTATTGGTAGACTCAATTAATCCATTTCCTTGAGGGTAGTAGTTGGAAGATTTCTTCAATTAAATTCTATATTTAACTACTCATTCACTAATTTTTGTACCTACAAAAGCCTTAGCATTATCAAAAATTATAGTAGATGGGACATCAAATCTTGTAATTATTCCTTCAAGGAAATATAGAACAGTAGCCTCAATAGCATATTTTAAAGAAATTGCCTCAATCCATCTAGTGAAGTAGTCAGTGACCATTAAAATCCACTTGTGGCCAGCACCAGATGGTGGATTGATCATTCCAATGAAGTCTAAACCCCATTGGGCAAATGGTTGATCAATCTAGATGGGATGAAGAGGGAGGGCTTCCAACCTTTGTTTAATTGTGAATAGAGCACACTCCTTGAAACTCCTCACCCTCATATGGGCATCTCTAAATAAGTTGGGCCAGTAATAACCAGCCCTCATAATTTTAACAATAGTTGTTCTTGGTGAAAAATGGCCATCTGCAAGGCCATTATAGAATTCTTCTAGTACCCTACTAGTTTAATTTTGTTCTATGTACCGTAAAAGAACTCCATTGATGTCTTTTTTGAACAAGACATCCTCAACAAGAACATATGGGATGGATTAAAGTTTGAAATACATTTTCTTTAACTGATTTAATCCATCTGGGTAGCTACCTATTTGTAGAAAGACAACCATGCCATGATACCAATTATTTGGAATGTGAAATTCGGTTGGCTAGGCCTATTCAAGGGCATACACTGTGTCATTTCCAGTTTCAATGTCTATTACCATCTACTCACATAGTCCCTTGCCTCTTACTATCCTAGTAATATTGATATTCATGTCATATTCCATGACTTTTGTGATCCACCCAACTCTCTTCTTGTTGATGTCTCTGCTCAAGAAAAACTCTTTCACATCACGATAGTTTACCATCAATTGTATCTTACTGTTTGAAAGCATGTTCCTAAATTTTTAAGAGATTTTACCATAGAAAACACTTTCTTTTCAACAAAATTATACTTAAGCTCATAGCCTTTCATAGGTTGACTAAAAAAAACAACTAGTTGCTCTAATTTTTCATCATTATGCTATGTCAGGACTACTGATATATCCTCCTTACCTTCAAAGATAAAAAGAATAAAATCCTTTTCATAATTAGGGTTTACCAATGTAGGAGCTTGTGCAATGGCTTGTTTGATAGCTTCAAACCTATCTTTGCCCTCTTTTGACCAAATGAATGTAGTATTCTTTTTTAATATAGTTGTGAGAGGCTTCACTATGGAAGAAAAATTAGGTATGTACCTCCTCAAAAAGATGATATTACCTAGGAAACTTTGCATGCCCTTCTTATGGCTAGGAAGAGGGAGGGACATAATTGCACTTATTCTTTTGGTATCAATGGAAAGTCCCTCCTTTGAAACTATCTGCCCCAACAATTTACCTTTCGAGACAGAGAATACACTTTTTTGGATTCAATGATTTGCCATATGTTGAACACATAGAATACTAAGAGGGGGGATGAATCAGTATTCTCTGAAACCACTTAAGCATTTAAACATTCATTCCACATAGTATATTTAATTTGCAAAAAGAAAGGAAAGTATGAAAGCAACCATCAAAACACATAACACATGAACAACAGATTTTTATGTGGAAAACCCAAAAGGGGAAAAACCATGGTGAGGATTAGCTCACAATATATTATAATGCAACTAGTTAAAGTTGATACAATTTTTGTGGACTCATTGTCTAAAAGAGAAGTGCTCACTGCATGTGGGTTACTATCAAAGGACTCACTATCTTGAATAGAAAGACATAGAAGAAGGGGTGGCTCACTGCCAAATATGAACTGTTAGTAATGCATCAGACTTATGCTAGAGATACAGTTCCATTCAAGCTCAAAATACTGACTTAACACACTTCATCTTCACTACACTCTTATCTTATCCTTCTCTACATCAAATTTCACTCACACACACACACTTAGTTCTTTCACATCAACTCACAACACAACACAAGAATTCAATCTTGTTTATATACCACAATCACAAAACATCAAACAGGTCAACATGATAGATGTACCATGTGACTTCTTGTCCCGTTGGCCCAAAACTCAACCTTATACGCTTTGCAGAGAGAACCACAACATGTAGCACATTTAGATAGGTTGGTATAACCTATATTTACTCCCATAACTTTGTTCCATACATGACTTAACTCCACACAACCTCAATACCTTTAGGTCAACTCTACTAGTGAAGTAACAACAGCAAGAACTAATAGTTTCCTCACAACTCAACATGTGGACTTCCAAAATGCTTACCACTTGGAGACAACACATTTCTAACATCTATAAACTTATCCTCAAAACTGCATAGCAAAATATTCATCTGCGGTGGAATGCAGTGCATTCCAATATACCACTAATATTGTCATTACAGAGTTCAATACTTTGTCAACTCTATCTTTCATTGCAGAGAGATCCAAGACCTAAAGATTTGGATTTAGACTCCTTTAGTATGCATCAAAAATGCCTTACAACCATAGAAATATTCTTCATAGTAGAGCAATGCGGACTAAAATACTATGCTCCTGTCTTAGGTTCTATACTGCAAATGCCTTAGGAAAAACTTCAGCAATTTGTGTTTCAGTGTGGAACACCAAAATGGAAGAATGTTAATGTAGTCATATAGAGATTCGACAATACACAAGTAGATATATCATTCTTAGGTGTATTCTTCTCCATATCAGACTTAGTAACTTCTCCGAACCAACACAATTATATATTTATACTTTGTTGCCATCAATGACAACACTACTCATTGTCACGCTTATTAGTCTCTTCATCATCATGTGTATGTTGCCAACACCATACTCCTTGAATTTTTCAAAGACCTTCCACAAATGGATCAAGTGATCAGCTGCATATTTTTAATAAACAGTTAAATCATAAATATATACTAGAATTATATCACTAATTAGGCCCTTGAAGGCCAAATCCATTACTCTTTGGAAGGTTGCACCATCATTGGTCAACCCAAAAGGCATCTTTTGATAAGCCAAGGTACCCCATTTGGTGGTAAAGGTTGTTTCGTACTGATCTAATTCTTTTACAAGAATTTGGTTATACTCTGAGTAGCCATCTAGGAGGGAAAATCTCTCATCTCCTGCCATTGTTTGTAGGATTTGTTCCATTAAGGGAAGTGGATAGTGGTATTTAAGGGAGGCCCTATTCAAATCTCTAAGGTCCACACATAATCTGATTTCCCCATTCTTTTTCCTAACCAAAACTAGGTTAGCCACCCAAGAGGAATGTTTGATTGGATATATAATTTTAGCTTCTAAGAGTTTGGACAACTCTTTCCTCATCAATGGCTCAATTTTCGGATTGACAGGCCTTTGTGTTTAATGGACAAGTTTTGCACTGGGATCTAAATCAATGATATGTTGAATTAAAATAGGGTCAAAACATTTTAGATCCCTATAATCCCAAGCAATAAGATCATCAAATTCATTACAAATATCAATGAAACCTTCTCTTTCAGCTTGATCACACACCTTGCCATGCTTTAGAAATCTACCCTGTGTAAATTCCACTTCTTCATAATCTTCTATTTTGACTGTCATATTTATCTTTTCACCCTTGAGCTGATCATCAGTGTCAAAAATATTTTCCAAAGTAACGAGTCCTTTGGGAAGCTTATTTGTCTTCAACTGGATCATTTGTTCACTATACTACTCTTGGAATTTGGACTAATTTTTAGTAGAAAACTTTGCCTCCTCTTGTAAGAAGCTAACAATCTATTGGTCATTTTAAAATACTTTCTAGCTAGTGACATTATCTAGGAGAGCAGGCCTGATCACAATCTTCATGTGTCAACCTAAGTTTTGTTTGACATTCTTAGGGATATGAAACTAAACACCTATTGTTGCCATTCTATCTGCATCTTTATTTCTTTCCCTAGGAATGGCCTAAATATTGAAGGCATCAAAGTCTTCAATTAGATCCCAAGCTCTATGTTTGTATGACTTTAACAAGTCATTCTTTTAGGCACTTTGAGCCTTAGTTTGGTTGATAACTAGCTCACTGTCACCAAATACTTGTAAGACTTTTATTCCTCTCTTATGTGCCAGTGGCATGCCTTGAATCAAGGCCTCATACTTAGCTACGTTATTGGTGCAATTGAACTGAAATATGAAAGAAAAAATAATAACTTTCTTTCTGAGGTAAGACTAATACTACACCTACACCTGCTCCATTTTTATTCATGTAGCCATCAAAATACATTTTCCATACCCCACTTGAATCTTCTTTTGACTTCACAAGGTTAGGGATGATGGCATCCTCATCATGGATACAATATGTACCCAACCATGTTTCTTCTACATGATCAAGAGTATCAAATTGAAATCCATTTGCCCATTCATCAAGTAGTATATCCAGAGTTTCTTCCATAGGTCTAGTAGCCTCATGTATATTGGTATCTTCCTCTAAATCATGGATTGTACAGTTCATGTTGATAGGGGTAGGGGAATAAGGCTCTATATCATCTTTGGCAATAGGCTCAGCCTTAATGGTCACCTTAGTGCCAAAGCTTGTTCTAAATAGTATATGGGACTAATCATAGGATAGGAATCCACCTATTTTTGTAGTGAAGCCTCTAGACAAGCATATGCCAAAGTATGCAGGGAGATCAATTACTGAAATGTCTTGTAAAACAGATTAGTTGGGGGTATGCATGTAGGGTAAGCTTCAAATCTTTAACAACACCTACTATCTTAATAGTAGTACCATCTTGTTGCACTACCCCTTTACTCATAGGTTCATACTTGATGCCTAATTGATCAACTATTTCTTTAGGCATGATAAAACTACCTGCCCCAGAATCAATCATACAATTATATAATAAATCATTGACGATGATCAGGGAAACATAAAAAGGGGAAAGCTTACTGATTTTTCTTGTGCTTTCCTCCTCTTTTGGTTGGCATAGGTTTACTAGGGCAGCTGGTTTTTTCTTTTGATGTCTCTTTGGCAAGCTGATTGAATCTCTTCAAGGCATCTTGCAGCAAATCCCTTTGAGATGGGATTAATAGGACATCACATAGAGTGACATTCAAATTGGTCTTCTTCATTTGGTCCACCACACTTAAGGGAATAGATCTAGATTTTGGAAGTCTTTGTAGCAATAGTGTTCTTTTAGCTTGTTGATTGGTATGTTGCTATCCTTGTATTAGATTCACTCTATTGACCATCTAATTTGCTTGAACTGAAGTTGCCTTGACTACTATACTTTCATTTGTAGCCATTGGGTATGTATGAGAGGTTGAGGCTTGACTAACCATAGGAATTGATGCATCTTTAGTTGCTCCTTTTCAATCTTGTATTATACACTATTAGATTTGTATCTTGATTAACACCACAAAATTCATACTCCTCCGAATTCATCAATGTAGATTCATTTTGGACTTGTTCTTTCCCTCCCACAATCTCTTTATTGGAATTATCTTGTTGTTCTAAATCCATTTGTTGATTTTGGACCATTAAAGATTGACTAAATTGTCCATTTTGGCATAAGCTTTGACTGTGGGGTTGATAGCATGGATAGCACCATTTGCCATCCTGAGCTAGATTGTTTTGTATGGGAATAAGAGCTCTAGATGTGCTTGTAGCAGTAGGGTTTATAACATTTAGGGTCCTAGCATAGCTAGGTTGATTTTTCCTTTGCATATTACTGTGATAGGGTTGACTATTAGGCCGATAAGCCTGATTAAAAAGATGATAAAGCTTATTGACATGTGCCTACTTCCTCTCCATTGCCACTACTTTATTTCCAAAGATTTTACAATAGGGTCTTGATCTCATTTAATCCATTTGACGGTGTAATCGAAGAGGTTACAAGGTAGAATATTGTGGGGATTGGAGTCATACTTGGTTGGGTAATAGGAGCTTCCAAAAATAAGGGCATTGGTAGCCTTAGAAATATCTTTCCAGCCTAAATCAAACTATTTTTTGCCCTTATTTCTATGTCGCATGCATCTAGTAACACAGTCCCTCCAATAGATTGAATCATGATAGCAATATTACTATTTAATGATCTCAAGTAATATAAGAATGTCATATTAGGAGAGGGATTCACCAAGAAAGGAATCTTGTCCCAGGTATTCTAAAATCTATAGTTAAAATCAGCCATATGTTTATGGGGGGCTCTTTTGATTGTTGCTAAATGTTCCATCAAAGATAAGTGATCTCTCCTATCCTCAAAATGTTGATAGAGGCTATCCCCTAAATCATCCCAATCATGAATAGAAATTAGTGGTAAACTCATGTACCACTGTAGGGATTTTCCTTTGAAGGAAGAAGCAAGGAGCCTTACTGCAGCTTTGTCTTGGGTGACGTTGTTGACAAAGCATACACTAGCAATATCTTGGATATGTTCTACAGGTGTAATGGAGTTTTCACCAGTTAAGAAAGGAATGGCTTTTAGAGCCGAGGTGGGGATGTCATCATACTATTGTAGGTCAAGTGGACTTCCCAAATTGAAGGCCACAAAATCCCTATTTTTGGCTAAGCCATGCTTAAGATGTTCAAATTTATTCTAGGTATATGCAAACTTCTCCTAGAATACTGAAATCTAACAGTAGGGAGATGGATTGGGCTCTTGGAGGAGATGATACAATACTATTATTTCCTCTCACAGGAGACCTAGATAATTTATTTCTTCTTGAAGAAGATAAAGGTAGCTCGACAAACTAAAAGTTACCTCTTGAAAAAGGCCTTGTTTGCACTTTAGGCATGAAATGTGGAAATGATTCAAATCCTAAAACAATAGAGTCACTAGGTTCTTGTTGAATACATTCACAATTGAAAATGAACTAAGGAAAATGTCAAATCTTCTTAGTTCAACTTCTACCTAGAGCATAGGGTCCCACTGAGCGTGCCAGAAATTGTTGTCGCCTAAATTTACACCATCTTGTTGAAGCTTCTAGTAGTTTCAAAAAATTCAGTGAAACATTGGAATGATCTCAAGGTGTGGGACCCTGTAACTAAGATTAGACCTCTAGAGAAGGTTGGTTCCTCTTTTTGAATTGAAGATTAAAAGTAAATAAATAAACCTAATTCTATTGATCACCAAGGAAAAGGGGAAGAACGAGAACGACAATGAAAGGGACGTGATACACTAGATTTATCTTATTTAGCTGCAACTGACATAGCATAGTAATGATCTCTAAAATTGAAATAAACTCACACAAACTCATAAAATCCCACAAAGGCTTGGATAGAAAACTATAACTATAGGAAGGATCTTGCATCCACATAATAAGTTGCAAATTTCAAATAAACACAATGTAGAAATAAAGAGGAAGGAAAAATATTAGTTTATATTGATCATAGAGGCCAAATCACCATTACAAAGAGAGAAAAGACTCATTATAGGTGTGCGATAGACACAAAATGATAGATTCCATTCATTGTTGAACTAGTACATAGACATAGAAGGCCTGGAAGGAAACACAACTCATCAAATCTATCCAATCTAGGAAAATACCACAAGGTTTTGACTTGCAAATGAATCTTTCTATTTGAATAATGACCCAAAATAGCTAACTCCTTTAAAATGCACATTTCAAATGCTTATATAGCTTTTACAAATCACTATTGTAGTCTTAGACATGAGAAAACTTAGTCAACACATTTTTGTAGACTACCTAGGTCACCCATACTATAATAAATTTGGCCCATGGCCTTGTTAGGAGATCTACATGGTTTATAGGGGAACCCATGCCCTATATGTTGATTTGGCCTAGGCCTATAGAGACCCATACACTCCATCCACTGCATTCCTTTCCTTGTACCTACACATTGAAGATTTGTACGATTCCAGCTACCTACGATGAACTCAACTTGCAACAATGGCATCATTTGTGGAGGCATGATTCTAGGGCACCCAGAAAGGATGATCCTACAATCTAATTGGATGTGATCGAGCAATAGGACATGCTACAGGGAATCTAGATTGAAAAATATCCAGTTAGAAATGAAGAATTGCAACTAGATGTGAACAACAACCAGATCGAGATAATGAAATGCAAGAGGATATCTGATTCAAAATATGTCTAGTTGAAAACAAGCAATGTAACCAGATATGGAAATATGATAGGATCTAGATATGAGAGGACAATAGGACATCCAGATATAAAAAATCAATGGGATGTCTAGTTAGGAAAAGTCCATATGAAATGTTTGGTTGAAGAAAGACAACGCAATTAGATATGAATAAGGTAACCGAATCTGGATATGAAACTCAACAACATAATCAATAAACCTGAGAATCAGTAAACCACTTAGTTTGTGAACTATTTTTGGTCAGTGAGCCTTGCTCTTTTCTTTGTCTTAACAATTCCTTATCGATGGCACTCTTAGTCGGCAAATTGATGTCTCGATGAACTATCAAGTTTGCGAACCACTGTAGCCTTCATCATTAGTGGGTTCGCAAGTTTGTAAACTTGGTGATCTATCTTGATGAACACTTATCTCTTTGGTCTCTTTCCTTTTGTGAACCATCCATTTATTCCTTCATGAACACTTATTTGATATGTCATATTTACCGCATCAAACATACTACTAACACAAATATTCTTCCTTCATTTCTCAATCATTTCCTTGTGGCTTAGATGAAGCACACTCTACATGAGGAATACAACTTATATTTCACCAAAGAAACAAGCTCTCATATGCATCCATACGATCACCATATTCACAATCCAAGGCAATCTCTTCACATTGAAACTCTATGGATACACCAGTAACTATCTTTGATCAGTTATCATCATATGTAACCACTTCTACATCAACCTCACATCATCCAATATCAATTGCTTTGTCACATACAATAGGAACAAATGAGGGAAACATATCAAATAAGAAACAAGTCTCTTGCTCATCCCCTATTTCACACATGTGTGTACACATTTTATACTCATCTTCACAAGCTAATCCATCTAGATGCTCATCCTTGTACATAGCATCCTCATTGTTCACTGAGCCACATACCTCAACATTAGTCTAGAAGTCATCATAGGATCTCTCATTATCACTTTCACTTGATGAGCTATCCAACCGAAGGTAAGTGCATATATTGTCCTCATCATCTGCATCACTATCATATGATGCACCACCTTCACTTTCTACCCTTATGACTACACAATCATATTCCTTTGATGTTGCAGTCATCTGATTGTTTGTATCCATGTTGTTTGGATCAGTATGTTTATTACTAGCAACACATGCACCTATGGATAACAAACCCCTTATGTAGTCATCTCTTATCTTTTCCATGGAGTCTAGGGACAAATATGCATGCCGCATACTTGTTATTTTGAAATCTTTCCACATATAACTTAGTCTAGTTTCATATGCTTCAAAAAACATATCAATGCAAGCAAGAGTGCTAGGTCTAAAAATATTTGGAATGTTGGAAAGGGCAATAGAAAACTTGTGGCTAAAATCCTTGCATGACTCTCCCTCTTGTCTGTTAATTTTTTCCATCTCTATGACAAGATCAGTAGGGTCAATACCTTTAGTAAATTCACTTTCAAATGCTAACACAATTTCATTCCATGAGGCAAAAGACTTCCCAAGAAAACTATGAAACCATTCTCTTATCTTTCTGCACAAGGACCTAACAAAGAACCTCATCCACATGTCCTCATCCTCAAACTGATGTTCTTCCATGAATTCTAAAAATGAAACATGTGTCCCCTTCCCAAATATTGTACCCATCAAACTTGGGCAACTGACCTTGTAAACCTTGGTTGGCATGTTCATTGTTTTGTAATAAACCCAAGAGAGGTCTAGCTGACTGTATACTGGATCTAAGGAAGGAGCAAGGGATGGAGAAACTAACTTTTTGGGGCAGTAGGGAATGCATTAGACTGCACCCTAGACTCTAGCAAACTAATTTAATTTTTTGTATCTTCTTCTTGCTGCAACAATAACTCTAACAACTATTTGGTCTTATCAATATCACAATGTTGCATTACTAAGTCATCTTGATTTTGCATGGGTGCACATAGGTTTGGGTTTGTATAACATGTAGAGCCATGAATAAAAAATGCACTACTAGAATGGACATGGAAATCCATTCCAATATAGTTCCTAGGGTCAAATACATAAGAAGATACATATTAAGGGGCATCCCTAGGCTATCCATGTTCATACCAATTGGCCATGACTAAAACATGAACTATAATACTAGACAAAAAATTGAGGAATACAATTTTTTTCCTTCAACATGATAGGAACAACAAACTCCAAAAGTAGGAAGAAAAGAAACCATGTACCTTTATTTCACCAGTTGTTGCAGATCAAGATAGAGCATTACAATCACCAACAACAACCAAGGGGCAGTAGTCACAAACTTTTGTTCTGACCGCAGAGTCACCACCTCTTCCAAAGAGTAATTCCTTAAAGTGTGACTAATTTTTATGGCCACAAATTGATTTTGGGTTCAGCTCATCAACAGAGTATCCAAATGATTTTAAACCAGTAGTAATCCATCCCCAGCAATGACACCAGAATGTTGGTGTAAGTCGACGAGATACCAACTTCAACACACAACAAACTACACCTGGAAATGGCTACAAACTTCTTCAGTAACTGTGTTGGAAAGGTCTTTCAAAATCTGAACCAAGATATTACATCCCTAGCAACAGTACCAAAATGTTGGCATAAGTTGACGAGAGGCCAAACTAACCCAAATAATGCACAATTTCATATCAGTTTTACTGAGGGCATTAAGATATTTCCAGCTGCCTAGACCCAACAATGGATAATGCAACCCTCCCTGGTAGTGACACCAAAATGTTGGTTCCTAGAAAGACTACAACCCAAAATCCTAAAACATTTCACAATCACCAAGGCCAGGGGTGTTGTTAAGGTGATTGAAAGAGGTTTATCAATAGGTTGAGGGCAATTTTAGCCAGTTGACAAGAGTGGGTATGCTCCTCTACATGGCTTAGCTAGACCTAGGAGGGATATTCCTAGAGGCATGAAATAGAACACAAACAAACAAACATAGCCATATCCAATGTATACTTGACCCCCAAAGTTGTAACTAGGTCAAGACAAACTAGCTGCACAGGCCTCTAATTAAGTTGATCCCTGCACTATGCATTTGTACCCAAACATGGAAATATTATACTCCTTGAGATGAATCCACTTAACCTCTCGTACAAAAGATACATAGTGTAGGCATACATGTACATGATACTCCAATGATTAAAATAGTTTTGCATCACTACAGATTTATCCCTGGTTATCACATTGAATCATGGACAACATGCAAAACATTAAACTAAATCTACTCCTACTACTACAGCTAACAAGACAAGGGCTTGATTAAAATTGTGATTGATCCATCCCTAATATGGATCAGTGCCTACTCCACTAGGAAACTGAGTCATAAGAAATAAAGAGGGAGGAATAGATCAAACAAGCATCAATAGAAAACTAAAATCCATTCAAATATATTCCTTAGATTACATGTCATACACTGGGCATACTTATTAATCATGAGAACATTACAATGATCCTGTTGACACTCATTTTGACCAGGGGTTGATTTGTCATGATCAGGAGGTTTCTTCATTTGAAGCCTTTATCTTCTTGCCCATTTTTTCTAAGTGTTGGACCTCCTCAGCATTTTTCAACTGCAGCATCATATTTTCCTGAGGAGGAGGTCATCATCATCATCTTGTCTTTGATGATGATCTGCATCATCATGTTCCTCGTCGACTTGTTTTTCAACGTCATCATCATATTTCAACTGTCGGGTGATGTTTGCTTATTATCCTGATGATACTGATGAGCTACAGTGCGCCCTCATCTGCTTGCGAGGGTGATGTTTCAAAGTCTCCGGTGATCTTCCATTTATCACCTTGCGCGAGCATGATGATGATGTTGCTTATTCTTTGAATTGCTCGACCTAACTTGTTTTTTCCTAAGGGTCGTGTTCATCATCATCATATTTCCAGTTATCATCCTGCTGCTTGCGGAGGTCATCATATTTTCTGCCTTCATGATATTTCGCCGGGGTGATATTTTTATCATCGGGTGATCTTGGTTAACATCATCCTGATGATGTTGTTGAAGAGTTGTAATTGCGACCCGATATTCACTAGGGTCATCATATTTTGGAACGTCAGGATGATCTTAGTCAATATCATCCTGATGATGTTGTATCACTTCTTGTTCTTTGTTTCTCATCCTGATGATGCTGACGTCATCCGTATATCAGGGTGATATTTTTCTTTCTGCCTATCTGCATCATGATATTCGCGAAGGAGGGGGTGATATTTTCATATCACCCGGATATATGTTTGTTCGAACATCATGATGATGTTGATATCAAGGAGATATCCACCTGCTGGTTTCGCGTGTTATCTATTGAGGGTGATCTTTTCAAGCAGCATCATCATGTTCAGTTTTCGCCCCGATCTTACAGAAGAGCTACAGTGCAACCTGATGTTCGAACGTCAGGAGGATATTTCCAAATATCCAGTTGTCTTCCGAATATCATGATGATGTTAATATGATGATGACGTCATCAAGGTCCGTGGGGGTCATATTTCTAACAACTGATCATCTTGAAGAGACCTCCTGATATTTGCAAACATGATGATGACGTCATCCGGATATGAGGAGGTGTGCAGTAGGCAGATATGATGATGACGTCAGCAGGATATGATGATGACGTCATCAGGATGTTCATCGGCTAGACTTTTGGTATAGGCTCAGCAGGAGGATGTTCCTCCGATGGATCAGGTTGTGCCGATTATCATGCAGGTTATATTTCAAATATCATGATGACGTCAGGGTGATATTTCGAACAACAGGATATCATGCTGCTGGAGGATGATGATGATGAAGTCTTATACTAGTGTCGTCAGGAGCAAAAGCACCGACATGATATATGCTCATGACCTAGTATATAAAGTGTTAATGAGGTCATCGAGGGGTGCATGTGGGATATTGAGATCCTGCATATTCGAAATATCATGATGATGAATCTTGGCGGGAAATGGTTGCGATCGACTGTTTGATGTTCTTCCCAAGGCCGCGGGTTGGTGCGCCATTAATGGCGAAGGTTGCAGAGGTATGGGCGATGGCGTGGGTCGATCTGGTACCCGACTGAAGGTGTCAATCAGCGGATGATGGCGCAGGGCTCGAGAAATCTTCCTGTCTCCTCCCCTACCTGCTGCATTCAAGTTTGGGCGCCAATCTGGTTGTGTTTGAGCGCCATTTTCATGATACTGTGTATCTGGCGAAATTTTGGTCAACATTGTAATTAATTGCTGAGCACCTACCTGGCTGTTATAAGCAGGTTGTGTTGCTCGTTTGAAGGGTTGTTGAAAGTTGATGATTTTGGCTCTGTAATGCATAACAAGCTGATCTGGTTGCTCTGTGCAGCTTACCTGTGAGTTTATGTATCTCCTGTTGTTTGTTTTTGGCATGAACCCACTGATTTCATGATTAAACTTATATGAGAAATGCTGTTTGGCATGTGTTGTGTTAATTCTGTCTCCAGTATTGCATGTATTCTTCTTCTGAATCTGGATGTTTGGTAATGTTTAGATTCTAGAGCATAGAATTTCTATGTTGACTGTCTGACCTTTTAACTTCTACTCAAGGGGTAGATTAAACTGTTTTCAGGTTGAACATTGGGAGGGATATACTGCAGTAGGGATACCATAAGTAGAGATAACCTAACACTTTGTATTGGGAGATGCCTGTAAGGCAGGTATCACACATATCCCCTTGAAATCCAGTTTCAGCTGTTCATGCTGATCATCCACAGGTGTATGTCTACTGACTCCAGGCCCTGGATAGGCACCAATCATGCTTTGTTTTGTGTTATAACCATGTCCAGCTTTGCATCCACACTTAAACTTCAAATCAAAATCTAAAACAAACATTAGGACATTAGAATTAGTTTAGGATCCTCAGTCCTCTGTCTACAACTGCTAATAGGCCCAAAGCTAGCCCCTTTGCTCTTATCATTCAGTTTTGGTCTACTTACAGGAGGACTCATCTGCTTTCTGTCAGCATCCCAGCCTTGCATGCATATCCTCATGGATGTTGAGTAGGGAATACCCCCCTAGGTCTTGCAGAGCCTGAAGAAGAAGAGGAGATAAAATATAGAGTCTATCTCCTATACTGTTGACCCCCTGGCCCAGAGATCCTGTTGATCACTGATGGCTACCTTGTAGGGAAATCTGGGAATAAGCATCCAGTCTGGGAAAAAGTCAACAGATCCACTTGCAATAAAAGAAATTACCCGACACAAAGCTTGTATTGATTTAAATGTTGCCATACATTATCAAAACCCTGTTATTACATACCAACAAGTGTGGTATGAGAAAATACATAATTGGGTTCATATATTCCCCTAAATCATCACAATCTACCATGGAGACACACCACTACATGAAGATGTGCATTACAATCCTTTCCTACATTATATTAGATGCATTCATCCATTCACTTCCTAGACTGGTGTGATTTGAAGCCCTAAAATCAACATGAGGCACTTGCAGACTAGATAATTGGTTCAGTGACCAACCTGTAAAACATCTCTTAATTATGTATCGATAGCAATATTTTCTCTTATACATTCTGGGTGTGAACAAACTACTCTACCAACTGCCATTAGTTCAGTAATTAATTCCACCTAACTCTGCCACCAACCTATACATCCTCATCAATTTTGTATTTATGGCAGCTAGGGAGCAGATGGGTGTTTAAAAATAAAACCTGTCGAAAGTTTCTGTAAAACCTTTACAACATTTTAAAATATTTTAAACTATTCATTTATATCATGCTTTACATTACATTTGATTTTCCTTTGATTTTTACTTTTGTTCTCCATTTTATCTTTTATTAGCAAATTTCCTCCATCATGAACCTCTTGTCTTTTCCTTTCTCCACTTATCCTTCCTTTGCACTTTAGCTTTCCTCCTCCATCAGTAATTTTGCCCATCAGTGAACTCATCCTAACGTGAACCATCCTCTCATCTTTACATCTTCATTTGTTGCTTCATTATTCTTCTTTCTTCCTTTATCGACGATCTTTCTTGCTAATGAACCACCTTGTTGGCAAACATTTCCATCGGTGAACCTTACTGTTCGTGAACTAAAACCTTTCCAACAACAAACTTGTTTTTCCTTCTTCTTTCTTATTTCCGCAACTTCCTTCGCCTTATTGCAAACCCACCAATCAACTAACCTGGCGATCAGCAAACCTTATAGTTCATGAACCGCCAAATTTACTAACAAAAACTCAGTGCTTCCTTTCATTCCTTAGAAAATTTTCCTTCACTCTTTTTCTGCTTTGTCGACAAACCAACAAATTGGCAAAACCACAAACTTGTGAACCTTAGTCGATAAATCAGCATTTTTGCAAACTCACGAACTTGCTGACAAGGCAGTACTTAGACAATTTTGAAGGAATTTAACACTTAGACCAAAAACAAGGAAAAACACAAGGGGTCGAAAGGTCTTATACTTAAAATTTAATGAAGGGAACCCATGGAAATTATCTCGGATCAGATATAAATGATGGGTTAAGACAGTAAAGGCACAAAGTGGGATTTATGATGGGTTTTGGGGCAAAATAATGCAAGTTTGGGAACTGGGTTTTCTTAAGTGCCAACATTGGCTCTAGTTGGGGACATGTGCCAAACAATGGCACAACAAGGATCAAAGATATCTAGGTAGACCAAAAAGGCAAAAACAAACAAGGAAACAATGAAAGACATATTTACAACAAAGGTGTACATACAAGACAACATATAGTCTTAAGCATAAG
This sequence comes from Cunninghamia lanceolata, assembly GCA_027924645.1. NCBI lineage: Eukaryota > Viridiplantae > Streptophyta > Pinopsida > Cupressales > Cupressaceae > Cunninghamia > Cunninghamia lanceolata. Next base: position 1,814,565 of record BSBN01000828.1, read on the forward strand.
TGCACAAAAGGAAAGTCAACTGTATTGAAAATTTTGACATGTTGCAGGTCAAACCTTCATAAGATGACAAAAAACTCATGCCTCTATAGAAGACAATTTGAATGAAGGAGTTGATCTCCCTCAAACCAAATCTACACTTTTCACCCAATTGCAAAAACTGAAGACTGTCCCCAACATGTGTCAACCTGCAATTACTATTCATGAATCCAAGGCCATCTCCATCAATGAAATTACTATTGTTGGGCAACCATAATAAATATATGTTTGACCTATTCCAATCCATATCATGCACTTCTATAACAATAAGGGGTGCGAAATCAAGAACCAGGTCAGCAAAAAAAGAAACAAATGAAGGAAAACCTCCATTATCAATTATCAAGCTATCATACCTACTAACCTCTTCATAAAAATTGAGAGAAAAGGAAAACACCTCCAATTCACATGGCAAGGAAGATTGTGCCTAAATGCACTATTAATCCACAATAGAAAACATTTCATCTTTCCGAGCAAACTGGAAAGACTCCAACTCAGGCATACCTTCTAGTTGGGTTGGCATCTATTGAAACTTAGGCATACACATACCTTGATTCTCATTCACATCAATATCCCATACAAAGGACTCAACCTCTATTGCAGAACCAACACATTCAAGTGTTGGTAAACATCCCACACCAAAGTGTAAACATTCATATCCATTTGCGACTCCACCAAGATTTTAAACAAAACTTTCATATGTGCTACTACAACATTCAAATTCTAAATCATACTCATGACTCGGGCTATAATTCAAACTATCAGCACACAAATCAAGATCATGAGACACCTCAAGTGAAGAACCATGTTCTTCAAATTGTCTCTCTATTTCAAGTTTATTCTAGCAATTTTCTATGTCATATTCACTGCTGCAAATAGACTACTGACACAAATCTTCTTCCTTCATTTCTCAATCATTTCCTTATGGCTTAGATGAAGCACACTCTACATGAGGAATACAACATACATTGCACCAAAGAGACAATCTCTAATATGCATCCATATGATCACCATCTTCACAATCTAGGACAAGCTCTTCACATTGAAACTCTATGGTTGCACTAATAACTATATCTGATCAATTATCATCAGGTGTAGCCACCTCTACATCAACCTCACATAAGCTAATATCAATTGCTTCATCACATACGATAGGAACAAATGAGGGCAACATATCAAACAAGAAACAAGTCTCTTTCTCATCCCCTATTTCACACACTTGTGTACACATTTTATACATCTAGATGCTCATTCATGTACACAATGTCTTCATTATTCACTAAGCCACATACCTCCACATTAAGATAGAAATCATCATAGGATCTGTCCTTATCACTTTTCCTTAATGATCTATCCAACCGAAGGTAAGTGCATATATTGTCCTCATCATCTGCATCACTATCATATGATGCACCACCTTCACTTTCTACCCTTATGGTTACACAATCATATTCCTCTAATGTTGTAGTCATTTGAATGTTTGTACCCATATTGTTGTTGTTTGGATCAGTATGTTTATTACCAACAACACACACACCTGTGGATAACAAATCCTTATGTATTCATCTCTTATATTTTCCATGGAGTCTAGGGACAAATATGTGTTCCACATACTTCTTATTTTGAAATCTTCACACACATAACTTAGGTCATTTTCATATGCTTCAAAAAACATGTCAATGCAAATGGGAGTGCTAAGTCTGAAATTATTTGGAATTTTGGAAAGGGCAACAACAAACCTATGGCTAAAATGCCTGCATGACTCTCCCTCTTGTCTCTTAATTTTTTCCAACTCTATGACAAGGTCAGTAGGGTCAAGACCTTTAGCAAATTCACTTTCAAATGCCTCCACAAGTTTATTCCATGAGCAAAAAACTACTCGAGAAAACTCTAAAACCATTTTCTTGCCTTTCTGTGCAATTGCCTAACAAAGAAATTCATCCACATGTCCTCATCTCAAACTGATGTTCTTCCATGAATTTTGAAAATGAAACAGCATGTGTATCCCCTTCCCAAATATTGTACCCATCAAACTTGGGCAACTGACCTTTTAAACCTTGGTTGGCATGCTCATTGTTTTGTAATCAACCCAAGAGAGGCCTAGCTGATTGTATATTGGATCTAAGGAAGGAGTAGGGGACTGAGCAAACTAACTTTTGGGGCCAGTAGGGAATGCATTGGACTACACCGTACACTCTAGCAGCCTAATTGGACTTTATGTATCTTCTTCTTGCTGCAACAATAACTCTAACAACTGTTTGGTCTTATCAATATCACATTGTTGCATTTCTAAGTCATCTTGATTTTGCATGGGTGCACATAGGTTTGGGTTTATATAACATGCAGATCCATGAATCAAAAATGCATTACTAGAATGGTCATGGAAATCCACTCCAATATAGTTCCTAGCATCCAATACATAAGATGATGCATATGAAGGAGCATCCCTAGGGTATCCATGTTCATACTAATTGGCCATAACTAAAACAGTTTATAATGCTGGGAAAAAAATTGAGGCTTACAAAATTGTTCCTTCAACATGGTTGGAACAACAAACTCCAAAAGTAGGAAGAAAAGAAACCATGTACCTTTATTTCACCATTTGTTGCACACCAAGATAGAGCATTCAAATCACCAACAACAACCAAGGGGTAGTAGTAATAAACTTTTGTTCTTAAAGAAGAGTTACCACCTCTTCTAAAGAGGAATTCCTTGAAGTGTGACTAATTTTTATGGCCACCAATTGATTGTGGGTTCAACTCATCAGCAGACTATACAAATGATTTTAAACCAATAGTAGTTCATCCCCAACAATGACACCAAAATGTTGGTGTAGGTTGATGGGCTACCAACTTCAACACACAACAAACTACACCTGGCAACGGCTGCAAACTTCATCAATGACTGTGTTGTAAAGGTCTTTCAAAATTTGAACCAAGATATTACATCCCCAGCAATGGTGCTAGAATGTTGGCGTAAGTTGATGGGAGGCCAAACTTACCCAAACAATGCATAATTTCAAATCATTGTTATTGGGGGCATTAAGATATTTCTAATTGCCTAGACGCAGCAAAGGCTAATGCAACCCTCCCTAGCAACAATGCCAAAATGTTGGTTCCCAAAAATAATGCAACCCAAAACCCTAAAACATTTCATAATCACCAAGGCCACGGGTGTCATCAAGGTGATTGAAAGAGGTATATCAACAGCTTGAGGGTGATTTTGGCCAACTGACAGAAGTGGGTATGCTCCTCTACACTTCAAGCTTAGCTAAACCTAGGAGGGATATTCCTAGAGGCATGAAATAGAACACAAACAAACAAACATAGCCATACCCAATGTACACTTGACCCCCAAAACTGTCACTAGGTCAAGACAAACTCACTACACAGGCCTCTGATTAAGTTGATCTCTACACTATGCATTTGCACCTAAACATGGAAATATAACACTCCTTGAGATGAATCCACTTAACTTCTCATACACAAGATACACAATGCAGGAATACATGTACATGATTCACCAATGATTAAAATAGTTTTGCATCACTATAGATTTATCCTTGTTTATTACACTAAATCATGGATAGCATGTAGAAACCTAACCTAAATCTACTCCTACTCCTACAGCTAATAGGACAGGGGCTTGATTAAATGTTGATTGACTCATCCCCAATATGGACCAGTTCCTACTCCATTGGGCAATTGAGTCATAAGCAATAAATGAGGAATAGATCAAATAAGCAGCAACAAAAAAATAAAATGCATTCACACACATTCCTCAGCTTACATTTCATACACTAAGCATACTTATTAATCTCAATTACATTACAATGATCCACTTGCAACAAAATAAATGACCCAACACAAAGCTTGTATTGGTTTAAATATTGTCATACATTATCAAAACCCTGTTACAACATACCAGCAAGTGTGGTATGAGAAAATACATAACTGGGTTCATATATTCCCTTGAATCAGTACAATCTACTATGGAGACACACCACTGCATGAAGATGTACATTACAATCCTTTCCTACATTGTATTAGATGTATTTCTCCATTTACTACCCAAACTAGTGGGATTTGAAGCCCTAAAATCAACCTAAGGCACTCACAAACCAGATAATTGGTTCACCGACCAACTTGTAAAACATCTCTCAATCATGCATATATAGCAATATTTTATCTTATACATTCTAGGTGGGAATAAACTACCCCACCAACTGTCATTACTTTAGCAATTAATTCCACCTAACTCTACCACCAACCTATACATCCTCATCACTTTTGTATTTATGGCGGCCAGGGAGTAGATGGGTATTTAAAAATAAAACCTGCTGAAAGTGTTTGTAAAGCCTTTACAACATTTTAAAATATTTTAAAACAAGTTTTAAAATATTTTAAACTATTCATTTATATCGTGCTTTACATTACATTTGATTTTCCTTTGATTTTTACTTTTATTCTTCATTTTGTCTTTTATTAGTGAATTTCCTCCATCACGAGCCTCTTGTCTTTTTCTTTCTCCACTTATCCATCCTTTGCACTTTAGCTTTCCTCCTTCAATGGAAATTTTGCCCATCAGCGAACTCAGCCCAACACGAACCATCCTCTCATATTTCTATCTTCTTCTTTTGCCACTTCATTCTTCCTCTTTCTTCCTTTATCAGTGATCTTTCTTGCTAGCAAACCACCTTGTCGGCAAAAATTTCCATCAGTGAACCTTACAGTTCACGAACCAAAACCTTGCTAACAACACACTTATTTTTCCTTCTTTCTTTTTGATGCAACTTCCTTCGCCTTGTCAACAAACCCACTAATTGGCTAACTTGGAGACCGGCGAACCTTATATTCAAGAATGAATAAATTCACCAACAAAAATGTAGCACTTCTTTTCGTTCCTTAGAAAATTTTCCTTCACCCTTTTTCCACTTTGTCGGCAAACTAATAAATCAGAAAAACCATGGACCTACGAACCTTAGTTAGCAAATCGGCAGTTTTGGGAACTTGCGAACTTGCCGACAAGGTTATACAAGTAGGCAATTTTGAAGAACTTTAACACTTAGACCAATAAAAAGGAAAAACACAAGGGGCCGAAAGGTCTTATACTTAGAAATTTTATGAAGGGAACCGATGGAAATTATCTCGGATGGGGTATAAATGATGGGTTAAGATTGCAAAGGCACAACGTGGGATTTATGATGGGTTTTCGGGCAAAATAATGCAAGTTTGGGAATTGGGTTTTCTCAAGTGCCAACAAGGATTTTGGGACTCCCCCTGGAATATTGGGATGAAGAGATCATAGCAAGAATAGGTAACTCTTTTGGCCATTTCCTCACCCTGGATAGTGTCACCAAGAACAAAAGTAGATTTTTTTTTGCTAGGTTTTGTGTGAATTTGGAGCCTCATAAAATACTTCCTACCTTCATCTCCTTAGAGTCTAAGTTTGGTAAATGGAATCAGGAAATTGTTTATGAAAACTCAGAAACTATATTGCCAAAAAATTTCTCACACTAGTCATCTTATTAATGCTTGTCCAAGAGAAAATTCTCCTATGAAGAACAACTTTGGAACAACAAAAAAAGAATAAAGCCCTTTTGGAGGTCTCTGGTAGTCCCGTAGGACTCCAAACCACTTAAATTGTTTATCTTAAGGAAGGTGAAATTCCAAACCCGATAGAAGGGTTAAGTCAACAAGAAGTTCCTGTGAGTGATTCTATGGTGGTCAAGAACCCCCTTCAAGAGTCAGCTTTGGAAGGTGTTTCCACCCTAGTTGAGATGACCTCTGCTCAAGTCCCTATTCCAGAGTCACCTTGTTTGGTGAAGGTAGATTCAATTAGCTTTGGTAATCATGTCTCATGATCTCCAACCATAGCTATCGAGTCAGAGGTAGTTATGCATGAAAGGATTGGATCTCCCATTACTCCTTTGAATAAGCTAGATGAGTCTATTGCATCACCCTTACTCTCCTCTGACAAAGGGGAAGGTAACTAGGAAAACCAAAAATGTTGGAAAGGATTATAAACCAAGGAAGAAGTCATAGAGGGAGGTCAGACAGAAGGAAACTACTAAATATGTGGCTAATGGTATGAAAAAAACCTAGAGCAAGTGGGTTCCAGAAGGGGTAAGAAATGATAATTACATCTTGGAATGTATGGGGACTCAATAGTCCCCACAAATAGAATATCTTTAGAAATCTCATAAAGGACATTAGACTGAACATCATATTGATCCAAGAAACTAAGATGAGCTCAAAATCTTTTGGGAGAGAAAGAAGAATATCTAGCCATTTGCCTATTATTTTGTGGTGAATGTTGAAGGTGTGTTAGGTGGATTAGTAGCAATGTGGAATTCTAACACTTTGGAAGGTATGTCTCTATCCGATAACAAAAGTTTTTTTAATATTTTATTTAAAAATTAAAATAGCCAACTTGAATGGATTATGTCCAACATATATGTGCCCAATAATAGTGTTCAATGTAGGAATACCTAGGATAATTTCATGGGTTGCAACAATACTTTATTAATTATAATTGGATGTTGGTGTGAAATTTCAACTCTCCACTCTACCCTTCTAAGAAGATGGGATGGTCTACTAATTACACTGAAAGTATGTTGGATCTTCATAATCTACTTTATAATGGGGGCCTAATTGATATTGAATTGGAAGGTACCAAGTTCACCTAAGCTAACAAAAGAGTTGGGGACAACCTCATACAGGTCAAGCTAGACAAGGTTCTCATCACTACCAACTGGAATATTTTGGACAAGTGCAGGCTAACTACCCTCTTTAGAATTGGGTCAAATCACACTCCTCTCTAGCTCAACTAGGAATCTATAGGTAAGTGTTACATCAAAAAATGTCTCCCTAGGACTTTTACCCTCCTATGTTTAGCTCCCGAGTCCTTAGAATTAATCATGCATGTTTATTTTAACTCCCGATGGAAAATCCCTGAAAACCCATGTTAAATGGGGCCTAGAGGACTCTTGTGAGCTTAACCCTAGCCTAAATAGGGGTTGAGGACTTTCCCACCTATGCCCTAGTCCTACCCTATTTAGCAGGGTCCCAAATTTTAAATGTCGATTTTGTGACCATTAGTTAGGTCCCATGCCGACAGCTCAAGTTTGAATTAGGAAATTAAAGCAGGAATGTGTTTAGTTGCATATATAAGCATGTTTAGAAATTCATTTGTAAACTAGAAGATGATTATGAACTTTTGGAACACTTATGATTTTAGAGCATTCAAAGTATTCATTGTTGCAGAGCAGACTTGTCTTGTTATTGTGTGTGTTATGCAGATTTGGTTTCATCTTCTCATGATGTGAAAGATTCTCATCTATATGCGAGCTACACCTCTGAGGTGAGATTTATTTGTGTTTTCAATCATTTATCAATTAGTTTTTGCCTCTATCCCATAGGAATACACACTCTTATATAACAATGGTGTTTGAAAGAATTGAATGTCTCTTCGGGGCTTGACCGAGGCAAGCCTCTAAACACCACAACCCCTAACCCCCTTTTTTCTGTGATTGTAGGTTATAGGTGCAGAAGTAGGAGTGGAGTTGTAGAGAGATATAACAGAGTGTCAGAATTGCAAAGTAAAGTAGAAAAGCAAGACCTGGACTTAGGCACCCGCTCATTAGTCCTCAGGATCCCTAGACACAAAAATCCTCAAAACAGCTAAAATGGGTTATAGACAACATTCAGAGATCCTGACATAAATTGGTACCTTGGACTTAGGTTCCTACTCATTACTCCCCGACTTTCCCACATCTAGAATCTCGAAGTTTGGTATGTATTTACTTTCAATACTCTATCTTTGTCTGTGAGCATTTGTTGTGTTTCGTCCGTTTGTTTACAATTTTATGAAATTAGGGTTTTAAGCATAATTAGGCTTTAATTGATCAATTGATTAGCAAATTCCAAGTTTCATCTTCATTCTAACGGACGCTAAATCTATAGCAAAGCCCTCTTGCAAAAGGTTGTGGCTTGACTCGATTTATGTCCTTGAATGTAAGGTGCAAAAGGAGGATTTAACCTTGAAATTGCAACCCCTCTTTTTCCACAAAACATTTTGGTGAACCCATGTTTATTTGAATTTTGCACCTTTCTGAGTAGTGTACTTCAGATTTCCATTCATTTCATTCATCATTTTCCCATTGCATTTGAAAATTTACAAAAAAATTGGAAAACTTGAAGAAATTGAAAAAAATTGGCATTTAAGATTGCATTTTGACATAATTTTAATTAATTTTCATTTAATTTCTGATTTTTTGCATAACATCTGAAATTAATTCATCATTTTCATATTGCACTTGAAAATTGACAAAAAATTTGAAAATTTTGAAAAAATTGGCATTTTTGGCTTGCATTTTTAAATAATTTAAAGTAATTTAAATTTAATTTCATTTAATTTCTAATTTTTAAATTAGATCTAATGTAAATTACAGAAATTAATCATATTACAATCCTTTGCATTGCATTTTTCATATCAAAATTGCTATGGTTTGCTTGAAATTTTGATTTTTTCTTATAATTTAGTAATTTCAAAAACTAGGGTTTGTAGTTAAAATCTTGTTTTAGATTTTAATACTCATCTTAGGCACTCATTCAAATCTGATTTTGTTTGTATATTTGCATATTTGTGTTTTTTTGCATTCATATTTCTAAAATTTGCATTTACACTTAGATAATTTCAACTAAAACTAGCATTTTTCATTCATCATCCTTAAAATTGCACTTGCATTGAGCATTGTAAGACTTTAAAATCATTTTCAGATCTGAGCTAGATTTTTTTGCATCAAAAATCTGATTATAATTCATTTACATATCATTTTGCACACATTCATACCTTAATGTCATAACTAGGGTTTGAAAAACTTGCATTTTTCACTAAATTTTGACTTATTTTGCATATAGAATTGCATTATAGGTGTGTTGTGAAGGAAATTGATGCATTATTGGACTGATATAAATCTTATTATTCACTTCCCCTCATCAATTTTATTACAACACTTCATCTTTTAGTCATTTGCATTGAAAAAAATTGAAAATTTTTGAAAAAAGTGGAAAATTTGAGCATTTTTAGGCACATAAGCGAACATAAATTGGTGTTGTTTCATTACAATCACCTTAAATCTCTTCCATTTCAGATCTTTCATTTATATTAAAGCATTCATTCAATTATTATTTGAAAATTTAGCATTATTTCATTAAATTGTGTGAAAATCGACATCTTTTTAATTCCACAATGTGTATTTCAACACTAGTTGTTCACACACTTCATTCACATCTCTTGATCAAAACCTTTAAAATCATCAATTAGGCCTTGTTGGGTTGTACTCTTTCCTCCTACCCACTGTGTTTTTTGTGGACTCTGTGTGTCTTTTAGTACCTATTTCCCTCAAACAAGTGCTTTGGTGCGAAATAGTCTCACTTATTTTTGCCTTGTTGATCGTTGTGAAATTTGTGTGTATTTGAACTCTTTCAAATTACCATCATGGATACTTATTGTTACTCATATTTGGAATCTTTGTTTGCATACATCATAGACATTGATAATTTTCTAGATTTACTCATGAATATCCTCATGTCTTGAAACAAATAGCATGCATATATGATGTTGATATTTATGTGTTCCACATATGAAATCCTCTGCTATATATCTGATTTTGATAGCTTCACAAATCTCATGGGGATATATCCTCCGATATTAGAGGATCTCACTAAATTTATAGTCAATAATACATTTAGTAGTGATGACTTCAATATGTTAGATGAAGCCCTATATGACTTTATCTCTATTGAACATTCTACTATGCCTCCTATTGTTAATACATGTGATGATAACTTTATTTTACCTTATGATATTTCTCCTAAAGTTGTTCCCACTTATGAGGACACTTTGGCACTAGAAGATGAATTCATACAAATCCCTAAACATCATACCACCATGTCTTCATTCCAATGCTCTCTCTGGCCAAGATGAAGCATTGGTGAATGAAGAACCACCACCATCTCTCCATTCCAATGCTCTCTTTGGCCAAGATGAAGCATTAGTCAATGAAGAAACCCCTCCAACAAAGAACATTCCATTGACAGATAATGAGCATTCATCTAACAATATTACAAACTCTATCCCTACCATAGAGCATGAAACCTCTATAGATCATCTCATCGCCCTTCCTCCTTTAGTTGATTACTCACACACCTTGGACATCACTAATAAAGGGAGGACCCTTGATCTCCCTCCTTTTGTTGAATATTCAATCCATTTGGATATCACTAAGGATATAAAGACATTGACTACATCTCCTTTGGTTTCATATTTTAATAATCATCCTCACAACACCTTACCTTCCCTTCATTCCTATGCTCTCTCTTCAAAAGATGCAGCACTAGTGGATAAGGAAAGGTCTCTCACATTAATTTCCTTATGGATGGATGTCAAGATCACTCAAAACAAATCACTTCTTCCACCTCCTAAGGGGATAGTGAATAAGTGTACTAATACTAATACAATATCAACAAGTTCAAGACTAAACATGATACATTCTAAGATGAGAGGCATGGATTATCCACCAGGAAGTATCCCATTGAATTGGGTAAGTAATACTCCTTCCTTAAGCCACACTCATTGTAGCACATGTTCTAGTTGCTCTCAAGGGTGGCCTCCTCCTAAATATATATGTTGTTAGCATTGTGGTTGTATCAGGTAAGTATTTCTAACCCTTCTCTCCATGTTGTGATCCCCTCGTGATGTGTTATGTGTTGTTTAGGCCTCCTTGGATGACCCTTGATACTCTTGTAAGTTCAAGGATACCAGGAGACCGCCTCTATTGTGACCCTTCTTCTATTTGTATCATCATTCTTCTATATTACCTCTCCTCTATTTTCATTGTTGTGTGTTGTATCCTAGGGGCATAGCATTGCGGTTGGTGACTTGGGGGCACCTTCTTACGTGACGACCCTAAGGCACTTGATTCTCCTCTCTTGATTTATTGTTTGCCTTCTTCTAGTGTTTCTATCTAGCTGGCGGATGATAAAAAACAAATAATACTAATATAGACCAAGTGTCCCTTCAGCGAGTAAGCAAAAATGGACCTTGTCCATACATGAATATAGGGTTGATATATATTATCCGACGCTTGGCTAGTAGAATCACTCTGTGTGATATTTTGATGTTGTCTCATCGTACTAACAAACTATAACAATACATCTACTTTGTGCACTTTGTTTATCTTTGAATCTCGCATTGGTTACACTCAGTTTTGAGATCTCTACAGTATAGCCCCACAGTTATACTCGAATTTAGAACCCTTAGTATAGCCTCATCTCTTTATGTGAATGATTACATGCATTTATTTTATCATGTGATGTGGTTGTTATCTTAGAGAAATATTTCTAACATCTTTTCTTGCAAGAAATTGTGTGTTTGTGGGAAAATTCAATGATCGTAAAGTACATATCAAGTCTGGGGGCATGGGCTTTGCATGATCTCTTACCCCCTTGTGTGTTTTCTCCCTACCTTAAAGTGCTTGATATTGGTACATGATATCAACCACCTTAAAGTGGGGGCATATAAGGTAAGTTGTCTGATGATTTTGATACTAACGAAGCATGTTTGTAAGCCCTCTGCGAAGGCGGGATGTTGTATCTCTATGTGAGTGCACATCTTTATTTTATATTGCAACAAGAAAGCCCTCTGCAAAGGTGGGATATCATGCACATCCTTTTATTTTAAGCACTCTGCAGAGGTAGGATATCATGCATATCCTATTATTCAAAGCCCTCTATGAAGGTGGGGATGGTGTATCTCTTGAGCTAGTGCACATTCTTTTTATTCTAAAAGTCCTCTGAGTAGGCAGGGTTGGTGTATCCTCCCTTAAGAGTATCTTTGGCGGTTGTTGTGGCATAAGCCCAATCGTTAGGTGTGCCTGTAATGTGCCTAAGATGGTGGTGAACCTAGCAATAGGCTCCTTCCATCACTTGTTTGTCATGTTTAAGACGTATAGTATGTCTTTGGCATGCTATACAGTGCTCATGTCTTCTTTCTGTCTTCCATGTGTTTTCCCCCTTGTGTAGTCTAAATCTATGTGGTGAGATGCCCCTCCCTACACTCAAGTTTTGTATGGCATGTTTGTTCCCAAATATAGTCTCAAGAGCATGGAGAAATGCCCCTCCTATGCTTTGGGATTTGTATGGCGTGTTTTTTCTCAAGTGTAGTCTTCAAGAGCATGGCAAAATGCCCCTCCTAAACTCTTGGATTTGTATTACGTGTCTGTTGCCCCATATGTAGTCTAAAGTTGCATGGAAAAATACCCTTCCCTACATTTTGGGTGGTGTGTTTACTTTCCATGTACTTGCATCTGCATTCATACATGAGAAAATTAAAAAAAAAATCATTGCAATCACTGTATTCAATGTGTTTTGCGTGTCTTCGATGTTGTCTTCTCCATGTCTTGTATAACTGTTACTGTCTTCTCTATGTTTTGCGTGCTTGTTATTGTCTTTGTTATGTTTGGCATGTCTACAACGTGTTTTCTCTAATGTCTACCTGAGACTGGGGGCTAGAAATAGTTCTCAAACTTTGTGTATACATTAGCTCTAAGTGCCTGGTGTGTTTGTTGTGTTTGTTGATCGTACATTAATTCATGTATGGGCCTTGCATTCATGCATACATTAAAGTGGGGGCTAAATGTTACATTAGAAAATGTCTCCTTAAGACATTTTCCCTCCTATGTTTGGCTCCTAGGTCCTTAGATTAATCATGCATGTTTATTTTAACTCCTGATGGAAAATCCCTGAAAACCCATGTTAAATGGGGCCTAGGGGACTCTTGTGAGATTAACCCTAGCCTAAATAGGGACTAAGAACTTGGGTACCCACGCCCTAGTCCTACCCTATTTAGCGAGGTCCCAAATTTTAAATTTTTGTTATGTGACCATTAGTTAGGTCCCATGCCGACATCTCAAGTTTGAATTATGAAATTAAAGCAGGAATATGTTTAGTTGCATACATAAGCATGTTTAGAGATTCATTTGTAAACTAGAAGATGATTATGAACTTTTGGCGCACTTATGATTTTAGAGCATTCAAAGTATTCATTGTTGCAGAGAAGACTTGTCTTGTTATTGTGTGTGTTATACAGATTTGGTTTCATCTTCTCATGATGTGAAATATTTTCATCTATATGCGAGCTACACCTCTGAGGTGACATTTATTTATGTTTTCAATCATTTATCAATTGGTTTTTGCCTCTATCCCACAAGGATACGTACTCTTATCTAACAATGGTTGTTCAAAAGACTTGAATGTCTCTCTGGGGCTTGACTGAGGCAAGCCTCTAAACACCACAACCCCCAACCCCCTTTTTCTGTGATTGCAAGTTACAAGTGCAAAAGTGGAAGGAGTGGAGTTGCAGGGAGATTTAACAGAGTGTCAGAATTGTAGATCAAAGAAGAAAAGCAAGACCTGGACTTGGGCCTGCTCATTAGTCCTCCAGATCCTGAGACATAAAAATCCCTGGAACAACTGAAACAGGTTATAGACAACTTTCAAAGATCTCAACAGAAACTGGTACCTTGGACTCGGGTGCCCGTTCATTATTCCCCAACTTTCCTGCATCTAGAATCTCAATGTTTGGTATGTATTTACTCTGAATACTCTATCTCTATCTGTGAGCATTTGTCGTGTTTTGTCTATTTGTTTACGATTTTACAAAATTAGGGTTTTAAGCATAATTGGGCTTTAATTGATCAATTGATAAGAAAATTCCAAGTTTCTTCTTCATTCTCAGGGACACTAAATCTGTAGTAGATCCCTCTTGCAAAATGTTGTGGCTTGACTCGATTTATGTTCTTGAATATAAGGTGCGAAAGGAGGATTTAACCTTGAAATTACAACCCCTCTTTTTCCACGAAACATTTTGGTGAACCATTGTTTATTTGAATTTTGCACCTTTCTGAGTATTGTACTTCAGATTTGCATTCATTTCATTCATCATTTTCTTATTGCATTTGAAAATTTACAAAAAATTGGAAAACTTGAAAAAATTGAAAACAAAATGGCATTTTAGACTGCATTTTGACATAATTTTAATTAATTTTCATTTAATTTCTGATTTTTTGCATCAGATCTGAAATTTATTCATTATTTTCATATTGCATTTGAAAATTGACAAAAAAATTGAAAATTTTGACAAAAATGGCATTTTTGGCTTGCATTTTTAAATAATTTGAAGTAATTTAAATTTAATTTCATTTAATTTCTAATTTTTAAATTAGATCTGATGTAAATTATAGAAATTCATCATATTACAATCCTTTGCATTGCATTTTTCATATCAAAATTGCTAGGGTTTTCTTGAAATTTTAATTTTTTCTTATAACCTAGTAATTTCAAAAACTAGAGCTTGTAGTTAAAATCTTGTTTTAGATTTTACTACTCATCTTAGGCACTCATTCAAATCTGATTTTGATGCAGGAGCATCCAGTGGCAATCTTGCATCATCCAAAAAAAGATGTGTTTCAAAATTGTTGACGTTCTTTCCATTTCTTTTCAAAATTTGTGGTTCTAGTTCCATAACTGCTTAAATAATGATGTAGAACTTTTAGTTTTTCCAAACTGCTAAAAATAGTAACTTGCTATTTTTAGAAATTTTGCATTTGGACACAGATTGAAGTGAAAATTTACAGGAAGTTACATAATGAAAATTTAAGACCTTTGGCTAAGGAATCACACAAAGATCATTTGCGAGCTGAAAGATATTAAAGTTTTCGTTTCCTAAAAAACAGTTGAAAATTATTCAAACTCAGGTTTGAGGCACTAAACGGCCCCATATGGGCCTGAAAATGGCTGAAACAGGTAGAGTTGGTTCTTAGCGTGTAGAGCACTCTACGAGCTTTCTGATGCATAAATAGTTCATCAATCAGACACTCGGATCAAAAGTTATGGCTCCCGGAAGTTGACCTATTTTTGGAGGGAGATGCAAATTTTGAAATTAGGTTGTTAGCCGCCAAAAAGGCTATTAATAACCATTTTTGGGAACCCTAGGCGGAGTAGAGTTAAGGGGACAAGTGTGGAGTCAAGAATAGATAGGAAATAGAAACCCTAGCCGATTTGGGGTTACATAAGGTAGGTGATTCTAGAGTCTTGTGATAGGAAGTTGTAATGTGTTGCAGCTTGTGGAGGGTTGATTCCTTTGATTGTATTTGAGCTTCTGTAATGTAACAAGTGGTCCAAATCAATAAAAAAAAAGTTCTATTTTCTATGTGCAATTTCTGTTGTTGTGTGTTTTATGATTTACCCCCTTTATCAAGTGGTATCAGAGCAAGGGTTCCTGAGTGTGTAGATAGATCACTGACCGTGAGGCAGTTTGCACCAAGACCTGAGGTTGTGGGTTTGCTGTAGAGATCAAGATGCCTCCATGAAGGAATCATATTGGGAGGAATGCTTTGATGGAAGAGGTTTTTAGAGCCCTACAAAGGCAAATCGATGCATTGCAAGAGGGGCTGCGAAGAGGGTTTGATCGAAGAACAAGAGAAGAAAGTGAATATGAAGCTGAAGAAGAGCTATCCGAGGAAGAACAAGAAGCTAGAGGAGATCCTGCAGAAGTTAGGTTGTTGAGGGCCATTTTGAAGATTGGAAAGAGGCCTAGGATCGAAGTTTCTACATATTCTGGAGATTTAAATCTAGAACAACTTATTGATTGGATCAATGACATGGAGGAGTATTTTGAGTATGAAGATGTGGAAGACCCAGATCGGGTCAAGTTTGCAAAAACAAAATTGAAGGGCTATGCCAGTATTTTGTGGAAGGAGGTCCAGTTAGAGAGGAATAGAAGAGGAAAGGGAAAGATCACTAGATGGGATTGAATGGTGGAGAAACTAAAGAAGCAATTCATTCCTGTGGACTATGAGATGGAGTTGCTGAAGAAGCTGCAAGGACTGAAGCATGGTAACAAGCCTGTTAAGGACTATACAGAAGAGTTTTATAAAATTATTATCAAGACAGGTCATGTAGAGCCCAACAAGGAGAAGGTAGCCTGTTACATTAATGGGTTGAGGCCAAGTATTCAAGAGGAGCTAAGCCTAGTCAAAATGACCACCATAGAAGATGCATACTAGTTTTCCCTGAAGGTGGAGGAGAAGCTGAATAAAAGATTTGACAACAAACAAAGGGGAAGAGGTCAAGGCAGAAGGACTGGTGGAAGACCCTATTAGGGGTGAAATGAAGATTCAAAGAAAAGTGAAGAAGTCAGCACCAGTCGAAATTAGAGAGGAGATAATACTTACCGCCCTCGTGACCAGAATAATGGTGAGAAAAGAGGAAGAGGAAGAGGCCGACCTGGGCAAGGAACTGGAAGAGAAGGTTTTAGAGGAACTTGTTTCCAATGTGGAGAAGAAGGACATCGAGGATACAAGTGTTTACAACATCAAGGAAGGACAAATATAAGACCTGAAGGTAATGCACGAGTTGCACATGTCGATGAAGTTGCGTAATCTGAGTGCACTGAAGATGTTGAAAGGGGAGAAACCCTAGTTGTCAGAAGAAATTTGTTGAATGAGGAGAAAGAACCAAATCAGAGGAAGAGTTTGTTCCGCACAAGGTGCAAATGTGAAGGTAAGTGTTGTGATATTATTATTGACAGTGGAAGTACTGACAATCTTGTTTCAGAGGAGATGGTTGACAAGTTAAAGGTGACAAGAAGAAAGCATCCACATCCATATTAGATTGCATGGTTTCAGAAGGACCACAGAGCTTTGGTCAATGAGCAGTGTTTTAGTGAAGTTCAAGATTGGGGACTACCATAATGAGGTGATGTGTGATATCATACCGATGGATGCATGGCATATGTTGTTGGGGAGGCCGTGGCAGTATGATAGGAGCACTGTCCATGATGGTCGTGCAAACACATATTCCCTAAGGAGGTGGAAGAAAAGGTATGTAGTACTGCTAGAATTTGCTTGGTAGATGGTAGAAAATTTTTGGAGGGTATGAAGCATGAGCGTCATTGCTATGCATTGATTCCTAAGATTAGTCAAGAGAAATGTGAAGATGTACCAGCTGAAGTCTCAAAGATGTTGGAAGAATTTCAAGATATTGTCTCTGATAATGTACCAGAAGGTTTACCACCAGTAAGGAAAATAAGTCATCAAATGGATTTGATACCAGGAGCCAGTTTACTGAATAAGGCAGCCCACAGAATGACCCCTGCAGAGAATGAAGAGCTGAACAGACAAGTTCAGGAGTTGTTGAGGAAGGGACTGATAAGGGAGAGCCTAAGTCCATGTGCGGTACCTGTAGTACTAGCACCAAAGAAGTATGGAGAATGGAGGATGTGTACAGTCTCTCGAGCCATCAATAAGATAACGATCAAGTATAGATTTCCATTGCCAAGAATGGATGACATCATGGATTGTTTGAGTGGAGCCAAGTACTTCACGAAGATTGACCTGAAGAGTGGGTATCACTAGATCCATATTAGAGAAGGAGATGAATGGAAGATAGCCTTCAAGACAAAAGAAGGTTTGTATGAGTGGTTAGTCATGCAATTTGGGCTAACCAATGCACCAAGCACATTCATGCAGCTCATGAACAAGGTACTAAAAGAATTTTTGGGAAGTTTTGTTATTGTTTATTTGGATGATATTTTAATTTTCAGTAAGACTTGGGATGAGCATCTGATGCATATCAAAAGAGTTCTAGAGAAGCTGAGGGAGGAGAAGTTGTTGATTAATCTAAAAAAATGTAGTTTTGCAATGAAGGAGTTGGTATACCTGGGATTTGTTGTCTTAGAGGAAGGTCTTAAGATGGACCCAGAAAAAGTAAGGGCTATCATTGAATGGCCTACGCCAAGGAGTGCAATGGAGCTAAGATCTTTTCATGGTTTGGCAAGTTTTTACAGAAAGTTTATCAGGAATTTCAGTAGCATTTGTGCACCCCTAACTGAGATAATGAGAGGGGATAGAAAAGAGTTTAGATGGACTAAAGGAGCAGACAAGAGCTTTGATACATTGAAGTAGAAAGTCGTAGAACAACATATTTTGGCACTTCCAGATTTCAGTAAGGTATTTCAGGTAGATTGTGATGCTAGTGGTAGTGGTATAGGAGCTGTTTTGAGCCAAGAAGGTAAGCCCATTGCCTATTTTAGTGAGAAGCTTAATGATGCCAAGAAAAAGTATTGTGTTTATGATTAGGAATTTTATGTAATAGTTTAGGCTTTGAAGAAATGGAGACATTATTTGTTGCCAAAAGAGTTTGTTTTATATACTGATCATCAGGCTTTGCAATATCTTAATAGTCAAGGCAAGTTGAACCAAAGGCATTTAAAATGGGTTGAGTTTTTGCAGAGCTATACTTTTGTTTTGAAGCACAGGAGTGGGAAGTCCAACAAAGTTGTCGATGCCTTGAGCAGAAGGCAAAATTTGTTGACAAAAATGAAAATAGAGGTTGGTGGGTTCGATGAGCTCAAAAGTTTGTATCCTGAAGATCCAGATTTTGCAGAGGCCTGGAAAGCTTGTTTGGAACCTGTTACTTTGGACAGGACAAAATGGTTGGATTTCATAATCCAAGATGGCATGTTGTTTAGAGGAAGCTAGTTGTGCATTCCAAGGAGTTCCATGAGAGAGAACCTGATTAAGGAGAAGCATAGTGGAGGATTGGCTGGACACTTTAGTTGAGATAAGACCATTGCTATTGTTGGTCAAAATTATTATTGGCCATAGTTGCAGTAGGATGTGAGGAAATTTGTACAGAGTTGTAGAGTGTCAGATGGCAAAAGGAACAAGTCAGAATACATGGCTATATCAACCATTACCTATACCAAAGAAGCCATGGGATGATATCAGTATAGATTTTGTTCTTGGATTACCAAGACACAGAGAGGACATGATTCCATTTTTGTGGTGGTGGACAGATTCTCAAAGATGGCACATTTCATTCCTTGCAAGAAGACTAATGATGCTATTCATATTGTTGAATCATTTTTCAGAGAGGTGGTGAGATTACACAGTCTACCAAAGAGCATAGTTTCAGATCGAGATACCAAGTTTGTTGGTTATTTATGGAGGACATTGTGGAAGAAGTTGAAGACAAATTTGAAGTTCAGTTCTGCACACCACCCACAGACTGATGGACAGACTGAAGTGGTGAATAGGAGTTTGGGTAACCTGCTATGATGCTTAGTAGGAGATAAGCCCAAAGGATGGGATTTGATTTTACCACAGGTAGAATTTTCTTACAACAATTTTGTCAATAGGAGTACTAGTAAATCACCATTCCAAATTGTATATGGGAATAGTCCAAGAAATGCTTCAGAGTTAAGGAAGCTGGACAAAGGAGAAAAGACAAGTGCTGAAGCTGAAGACTTTGTAGAACATCTGAAGAATTTGCATGAAGCGGTGAGAAAGCACATTAATAAGATGAATATTCAATACAAGGCTAAGGTAGATAGGAAAAGGAGGTATAAGGAGTACCAGGTAGGAGATGAAGTCATGGTTCACTTGAGAAAAGAAAGGTTTCCAATTGGAACATACAATAAGTTGAAAATGAAGAAATTTGGACCATGTAGAATCCTGAAGAAGCATGATTCAGGAAATGCATATGAGGTAGAGCTACCAAGTGGGATTAATATTTCCCCTATGTTCAACATTGTTGATTTAATAGAATATCATGAGGGTGGCACAGAGGATGGAACAACAGAAGAACCATGGAGTATTCCAGCATCTACTTCAACAGAGGAGATAGAAGAGATCTTGGATAGTCGTGTGGGAAGAAGTACTTGGAATAGGCAATATGAAGAATATCTAGTGAAATTTAAAAGAAGACCTGTTGAAGATTCTTCTTGGTTGTCTAAGGCAGAGGTTGACCATTTGGGTTTTCCTCACACAAACACCTAAGACGTGACAGGGTCACTTCTCAAATTACCCTGGGTGTCTAATGCAGGAGCATCCAGTGGTGTAAGGGCAATCTTGCATCACCCAAAAAAAGATGTGTTTCAAAATTGTTGATGTTCTTTCCATTTCTTTTCAAAATTTGTGGTTTTGGTTCCATAACCACTAGAATAATGATCTAGAACTTTCAGTTTTTCCAAACTGCTAAAAATAGTAACCTGTCATTTTTAGAAAGTTTGCATTTGGGCACGAATTGAATTAAAAATTTATAGGAAGTTACATAGCAGAAATATAAGACCTTTGGTGAAGGAATCACACAAAGATCATTTATGAGCTAAAAGATATTAAAGTTTCTGTTTCCTAAAAAATGCCTGAAAATTATTCAAACTTAGGTTTGAGGCACTAAATGGCCCCGTATGGGCCTAAAAATGGCTGAAACTGGCAGAGCGAGTTCTTTGCGCATAGAGCACTCTACGAGCTTTCCGACGCATAAATAGTTCGTCAATCAAACACCCAGATCAAAAGTTATGGCTCCCAGAAGTTGACTTATTTTTGTAGGGAGATGTAAATTTTGAAATTAGGTTGTGTGCCGCCAAAAAGGCTATTAATAACCATTTTTGGGAACCCTGGGTGGAGTAGAGTTAAGGGGACAAGTGTGGAGTCAAGAATAGATAGGAAATAGAAACCCTAGCTGATTTGGGGTTACATAAGGTAGGTGATTCTAGAGTCTTGTGACAGGAAGCTGTAATGTGTTGCAGCCTATGGAGGGTTGATTCCTCTTATTGTATTTGAGCTTTTGTAATGTAAAAAGTGGTCCAAATCAATAAAAAAATGTTCTATTTTTGGTGTACAATTTCTATTGTGTGTTTTATGATTTACCCCCTTCATTAGATTTTGTTTGTAGTGTTGCATATTTGTGTGTTTTTGCATTAATATTTCAAAAATTTGCATTTACACTTAGATAAGTTCAACTAAAACTACCATTTTTCATTCATCATGCTTAAAATTGCACTTGCATTGAGCAATGTAAGACTTTAAAATAATTTTCAGATCTGAGCTAGGATTTTTTGCATCACAAATCTGATTATACTTCATTTACATATCATTTTGCACACATTCATAACTTAATGTCATAACTAGGGTTTGAAAAACTTTCATTTTCACTAAATTTTGACTTATTTTGCATATAGAATTGAATTATAGGTGTTTTGTGAAGGAAATTACTACATTATTGGACTGATATCCAACTTATTATTCACCATCCCTCATCAATTTCATTACAAAACTTCATATTTTAGTCATTTGCATTGAAAATTTTTGAAAAAAATGGAAAATTTGAGCATTTTTAGGCACATAAGCAAACATAAATTGGTTTTATTTCATTACAATCACCTTAAATATCTTTCATTTCAGATATTTCATTCATATTAAAGCATTCATTCAATTGTTATTTGAAAATTTGGCATTATTTCATTAAATTGTGTGAAAATTGGCATCGTTTTAATTCCACAGTGTGTATTTCAACACTAGTTGTTCACACACTTCATTCACATCTCTTGATCAAAGCCTCTAAAATAATCAATTGGGTATTGTTGTGTTAAAATCTTTCCTCCTACCCACTATGTTTTTTGTGGACTTCGTGTGTATTTTAGTACCCGTTTGCCTCAAACAAGTGCTTTGGTGTGAAATAGTCTCACTTGATTTTGCTTTGTTGATCATTGTGAAATTTATGTGTATTTGAACTCTTTCAAATTACCATCATGGATACTTCTTGTTACTCATATTTGGAATCTTTGTTTGCATACATCATAGACATTGATAATTTTTCTAGATTTACTCATGAATATCCTCATGTCTTGAAACAAATAGCATGCATATATGATGTTGATATTTCTGTGTTCCACATATGAAATCCTTTGCTATATATCTGATTTTGATAGCTTCACAAATATCATGGGAATATATCCTCCGATATTAGATGATCTCACTAAATTTATAGTCAATAATACATTTAATAGTGATAACTTCAATATGTTAGATGAAGCCCTAGATGACTTTATCTCTATTGAACATTCCACTACACCTCCTATTATTAATACATGTGATGGTAACTTTGTTTTACCTTATGATCTTTCCCCCAAAGTTGTTCCCACTTATGAGGACACTTTGGCGCAAGAAGATGAATTCATAGACACATCCCTAAACATCATACCACCATATCTTCATTCCAATGCTCTCTCTGGCCAAGATGAAGCATTAGTGAATGAACAACCACCACCATCTCTCCATTCCAATGCTCTCTCTAGTCAAGATGAAGGATTAGTGAATGAAGAACCCCCTCCAAAAAAGACCATTCCATTGACAGATAATAAGCATTCATCTAACGATATTAGAAACTCTATCCCTACCATAGAGCATGAAACCTCTATAGATCATCCCATTGCCCTTCCTCCTTTAGTTGATTACTCACACACCTTAGACATCACTAAGGAAGGGAAGACCCTTGATCTTGCTCCTTTGGTTGAATATTCAAGTCATTTGGATATCACTAGGGATATAAAGACATTGCCTACCTCTCCTTTGGTTGTACATTTTAATAATCATCCTCACAACACCTTACCTTCCCTTCATTCCTATGCTCTCTCTTCATAAGATGCAGCAATAGTGGATGATAAAAGGTCTCTCACATTAAATTCCTTATGGATGGATGGTGAGATCCCTCAAAACAAATCACTTCTTCCACCTCCTAAGGGGATAGTGAATAAGTGTACTAATACTAATACAATATCAACAAGTTCAAGAATAAACATGATACATCCTGAGATGAGAGATATGGATTATCCACCAAGAAGTATCCCATTGAATCAGGTAGGTATTTCTCCTTCCTTAAGTCACACTCATTGTAGCACCTATTCTATTTGCTCTCAAGGTTGGCCTCCTAAATATATATGTTGTTAGCATTCTGGTTGTATTAGGTAAATATTTCTAACCCTTCTCTCCATGTTGTGATCCCCTCGTGATGTGTTATGTGTTGTTTAGGCCTCCTTGGATGGCCCTTAATACTCTTGTAAGGTCAAGTATATCGGGAGATTGCCTCTATTGTGACCCTTCTTTTATTTGTATCATCATTCTTTGATATTTCCTCTCCTCTATTTTCATTGTTGTGTGTTGTGTCCTAGGGGCATAGCGTTGCGGTTGGTAACCTGGGGGCACCTTCTACGTGAAAACCCTAAGGCACTTGATTCTCCACTTTTGATTTATTTTTTACCTTCTTCTATTGGTTCTATCTAGCTAGCAGATGACATAAAATAAATAATACTAATACAGACCAAGTGTCCTTTCAGTGAGTAAGCAAAAATGGACCTAGTACATACATGAAGATGGGGTTGATATATATTATCCGACGCTTGGCTAGTAGAATCAATCTGTGTGATATTTTAATGTTGTCTTATTGTACTAACAAACTATAACAATACATCTGCTCCATGCACTTTGTTTTGTTACACTTAGGGCAAACAACTGAGAGGTGGGGGTGAATCAGTTGTGCACAACTTTCTCCAATTTACACACTTAAATCCTCTTAGTGATTAGCAATACATTAAACATGAAACATGATGCATTCAAATCAAAAGCAAGAACTCATCAACACATAAGACACCAAGATTTTCATGTGGAAAACAAAGTTAAGGGAAAAACCACGGGGTGATTAACCCAAGAATGTATTCTTTGTTAGAAGAATAGAAAGAACAAAATGGCACATGCCAATTAGGGCTCACTGCCTGAGCACACTTCTTACAAGAGGCTTACTGCCTACAAGAGACACACTGTCTACAAAGAAATAAGTATCACATACATGAACTGGAGAATAGCATCTTCACCATGCTTGAATCAGTTCCATTAAGCTCAATACTTCTGCTCTGCCTTTCACTCTCCTCTTCGCTACCACACTCTCATCTCCACAAAAAAAAGCAAGTTCAAACTGACTTTGCAATCCCTTATTTATACAAGGCATCAACTTAGGAATGATCATCTAAGTCGGCAAACATTCATAAGATCATCCAACAGATGCATAACTCATCCGGTCGGCCTGTCTCAAGAAGAACACCATCATACAGAAGTTACTCTTCAATTGCAAGCTCCAACTTCAATGCAGACCACCAACATGAACTGGACACGATCCAAAGACCTCCACAAGCTTTCCTGAATCACCAAGAACATCCACGCTTCTTCTGCTTACTGAAATCCTTCTCTCCTTCATCCAGAACCTTAAGAACACAGTCTATCATAACTGTCACAAAAGAATAGATGCTTGCAAACCTTCAAACCACATACCAATAGAGTTGATACACCACAAAGACTTCCTTAGCACTCCCATAAATCTACAGAACAGGAAACTTCATTTCCGGATCTCACCAGACCTTTCTTGTTACACACTGTCACCTCTAAACACCTACCAGAACTGGTTTTACTTGAGCAGCCACAAATTCTTCATATCTTCATGCGGACCTCTGAAATCTCTACTAGATCAACTAAAGACACATATCTACAAACCCTTTAATCCACATCCTCTGATCATCATCCTATCTTGGACTTTTGTCTTACAGTCATCACTATTCTTTACTGTTTCTGATTGAGACTAATTTTCTCAATATCCTCAGCTCACGGCTCATCCAAACCTTATCATTAATGCAACAGGAGTATGTTGACATCAATGACAACACCGGTTAGGCACATACTTGCAACAATCTCCCCCTTTGTCATTGATGGCAACATATGATGTGAAAAACCATCAAGACAAGAACTTCTCCTTACTGTCACAACTCCCCCTATCAACAACAACCATTCACATGTCTTCTCTCCCTTTGCTACTCCCCCTTTGATCACCAACCACTTTTTTTTCACATGTCTTCTCTCCCCCTTTGACATCAATGGCAAAGGGCACATACTTGCAATTTCACCACTTCAGAATCATACCTGCTGCTCCCCCTGAGTAGCAGCTCCCCAACATCAATCTGGATCACAAGATGTGATCCACTGGAATGATGCATATCAGTGCACCTTAGTTCATCACCAGAGGGGCAATAACCCCTAACTTCTCCCTAAGATACTCAAAAGAGTCCTTAGGTAGAGGTTTAGTAAAGATATCTGTAATCTGATCCTTTGATGACACAAACTCCAATTTGACTTCATTCTTGTTCACTTGCTCTCTCAGAAAGTGAAACTTGATAGATATATTCTTTGTCTTTGAATGCAACACCGGATTCTTAGATATACTTATAGCACTTGAATTATCACAGAAGAGTGTGATAGGTTCCTCATACTCCACTTTGATATCTCTTAGCATCTGCTTCATCCACAAAACTTGAGTGCAACTACCTACTGTTGCAATATATTCTGCTTCAGTTGTAGACAAAGATATTGCCTCTTGTTTCTTGCTTAGCCAAGAAACCAATCTCTTCCCCAAAAAGAATACTCCACCATTGGTACTCTTCTAGTCATCCACATCTCATGCCCAATCAGCATCTGTATATGCATGAAGAGAGAAATCATGATCTCTAGGATACCACAAACCATACTCAACTGTCCCTTTTAGATATCTAAAAATCCTCTTGACTGCCATGACATGGGATTCTCTAGGATTAGCTTGGAATCTAGCAACAAGACCAACAGCTTGCATAATATCTGGTCTAGTTTGAGTGAGATACAACAATCCTCCAATCATTGATCTGTACTTTATCTGGTCTACCTTAGGAGAGTCATCATCTTTGCTCAACTTACATCTAGTTGCCATGGGAGTATTCATTGGCTTTGAATCTTCCATCCCAAATTTTTTCAACAATTCTTTCACATATTTGGTCTGAGAAATGAAGATTCCTTTCTTTGTTTGAGTAATTTGCAGACCCAAGAAGAAATTCATTTCACCAAGCATAGACATCTCAAACTCACTTTTCATTTGATTTGCAAAAGATTTACACATACTATCTCTTCCTCTAAAGATGATATCATCAACAAATACTTCAACAATCAAGATGTTTTCATGATCAATTTTGAAATATAAGTTACTGTCAGCAGTACCTTTGTTGAAACCAATCTTCAAAAGATGCTTATCCAATCTTTCATACCAGGCTCTTGGGGCTTTCTTTAATCCATACAGTGCCTTCTTCAACTTGCAAACCATATCACCATGATTAGACAACTGAAATCCATCCGGTTGCTCTATATACACTTCTTCTTCCAAGTCACCATTTAGAAAGGTAGACTTGACATCCATCTAATATACCTTGAAATCCTTGAAGGCAGCAAAGGCAAGAAATAATCTAACTGCTTCAATTCTTGCTACCGGAGCAAAAGTTTCTTCAAAATCAATTCCTTCTATTTGAGAGTAGCCCTTGCAGACCAATCTGGCTTTATTTCTGATTACTTCACCAACTTCATTTAGTTTGTTCCGGAAGACCCATTTGGTTCCAATCACATTCTTGTTTCTAGGTCTGGGAACAAGATCCCAATTGTGATTTTTCTCAATTTGCATCAACTCTTCCTCCATTGCTTTGGTCCAGTTTTCATCATTGCAGGCTTCATTTATTGTCTTAGGTTCAACCTTCACATTGGTACTTTCTATCATCTTTCTTAGTCTCTTGTTATAACACTGGTATGCTTTGCTTTGAGTAGAGTAACCCAAGAATATTCCTTCATCACTTCTAGCATCAAATTTGCCTAGATCTTCATCTCTTTTGATGTAACATTTGCTACCAAAGACTCTGAAATATCTTACAGTAGGAGTAATGCCAAACCAAAGTTCATAAGGGGTCTTACCAATATTGCTTCTGATTTGAACTTGATTGAGAGTATAGACTGCAGTGCTGACAGCTTCTCTCCAATAGATCTGAGGAACATTTGCTTCCATCATCATGGTCCTAGATGCTTCTTGGATGGTCCAGTTCTTTCTTTCTACTACTCCATTCTGCTGTGGAGTCCTAGGAGTAGACAACTGTCTCTTAATTCCATGTTTCTCATAGAACTCTATGAACTCACCGGATGTGAATTCTCCACTTCTATCAGACCTCAGACATTTTAACTTTAATCTTGTTTCATTCTCTACCATAGCCTTGAATATTTTGAATTTCTCAAGAGCTTCTAATTTCTCCTTTAGAAAGGTTACCCACATCATCCGGGAATAGTCATCAATTAGCAGCATGAAGTATCTTTCACCTTGAATACTCCTGGTTCTTGCCAGACCACAAAGATCAGTGTGAACTAAGTCCCATAATCCGGTAGAAGACAATTCCTTGCTTTTGAATGTGACTCTGCTCAGCTTACCCAACTGACATTCCTTGCACAAGTTGTTAGTAGGTTTCACCAATTTTGGAAGATCTCTTACAGCCTGAGTATTGCTTATCTTGATGATATTATCAAAATTCACATGACACATCCTTCTATGCCATAACCAACTCTGATCAACTTGAACAAATAAGTAGCTTTTACCAATACTAACCAAGTGGAAGATATTACCTTTAGTTTGAGTACCAGATACAATCTCTGTTCTGGAACTTTTAAAGATTTTGCATTTTCCATCCTTGAATCAGAGATCATAGCCTTTGTCCACCAACTGTCCAACAGTGAGAAGATTGTGCTTCAAACCTTCAACATATAGTACATTACCAGTTTTGTTTCTTCCATCAAAAGAAATAGTTCCTCTTCCTCTGATTCTACCAACAGAATTGTCACCAAACTTTACCACTCCTTCATACCTTTCCAAATCTACAAAATTATTTTTATCACCTGTAATATGGTGAGAGCATCCACTGTCAATGACCCAATCATCCTTCTCTTCAATTTGGGCAGCCAGAGCTCTTTCCACAATCTTAAGATTGACAGATACAGAGGACATTGGATCTTCTTCCTTGATGGCAATGAACACCCATTCATTTCCGGATTTGTTTCATATATCTGATTCATCATCTGTTACTCCTTCATTATCATCATCTTCATGTACATAATAATAGTTCTTTTGGAACCTTGACTTGTTAGGATTTTGCCTTGAAAATCTTTCTGGACACCTTGAGGCAAAATGACCAATCTTATTGTAGTTAAAACACTTAAAAGGTAATTTTCCTTCATACTTACCAGATCCTCTTGGCAGCCTCTTTGCAATAAGGGCTTCAAGTTGAGCAGTTTCTACTTCTTCTTCTTCCAGATCTTTTCTTGCGTTTTCATACCATGACAATTTCCTTGAAGAATTCTCTCTTGGATCAAACCTTTGTTTACCTTTATAGAGGCACTGGCTTTGAATGCAATATCAGTCTTGGGGGGTCATCTCCAAACTCTGTCATTTCAAATGCAGCCAATTTCCCAGCCAATTGATCTCTTGTGACAGTTGTATGGACTCTGAATTCTTCAATGGCAGCAGCCTTGATTTTGTAAGAAGCAAGAAGAGATCTGAGAATTTTACCAACAATCTCATTTTCATCCAAGACTCCACCAGCATTTCTAATTCCACAAACCAACTCATTCACTCTTGGCATAAAAGTAGTAATATTTTCATCATCTCTCATCTTCAGTTTTTCAAATTTCCCTTTTAGACTCTGTAACCTTGCACATTTAACATACTGGTCTCCTTCATGCAAAAGTTCTAGTTTATTCCAAATCTCAAAGGCAGTTGGTAGGTCAACAACATTTGAGAGCTATGAGTCAGATAATGCACTTAGAAGAGCCTCTTTGGTCTACAGATTGTTTCCAGCAAATATGATTTCATTTAGGGTTGTCAGACCACCTTGTGGAGGTACATATGGTTTTGTAACCATGGACCAGTATGCCATTCCCATACACTACAAGTGACATTTCATGCGACCTTTCCAAAGAGCAAAGTTGGTTCCATCGAACTTCAGACTATCCTTCTTGTAAGACGACATCCTAGATCTCCTCAAGCGGTTAAGCTCCTTTTAGAGGAACTTAGCTCTGATACCAATTGTTACACTTAGGGCACACAACTGAGAGGGGGGGTGAATCAGTTGTGCACAACTTTCTCCAATTTACACACTTAAATCCTCTTAGTGATTAGCAGTACATTACACATGAAACATAATGCATTCAAATCAAAGGCAGGAACTCATCAACACATAAGACACCAAGATTTTCATGTGGAAAACAAAGTTAAGGGAAAAACCATGGGGTGATTAACCCAAGAATGTATTCTTTGTTAGAAGAATAGAAAGAACAAAATGGCACATGCCAATTAGGGCTCACTGCCTGAGCACACTTCTCACAAGAGGCTCACTGCCTACAAGAGACACACTATCTACAAAGAAATAATTATCACATACATGAACTGGAGAATAGCATCTTCACCATGCTTGAATCAGTTCCATTAAGCTCAATACTTCTGCTCTGCCTTTCGCTCTCCTCTTCGCTACCACACTCTCATCTCCACAAAAAAAGGCGAGTTCAAACTGACTTCGCAATCCCTTATTTATACAAGGCATCAACTTAGGAATGATCATCTAAGTCGGCAAACATTCATAAGATCATCCGACAGATGCATAACTCATCCGGTCGGCCTGTCTCAAGAAGAACACCATCATACAGAAGTTACTCTTCAATTGCCAGCTCCAACTTCAATGCGGACCACCAACATGAACTGGACACGATCCAAAGACCTCCACAAGCTTTCCTGAATCACCAAGAACATCCACGCTTCTTCTGCTTACTGAAATCCTTCTCTCCTTCATCCGGAACCTTAAGAACACAGTCTATCATAATTGTCACAAAAGAATAGATGCTTGCGGACCTTCAAACCACATACCAATAGAGTTGATATACCACAAAGACTTCCTCAGCACTCCCTTAAATCTGCAGAACAGGAAACTTCATTTCTGGATCTCACCGGACCTTTCTTGTTACACACTGTCACCTCTAAACACCTACCAGAACCGGTTTTACTTGAGCAGCCACAAATTCTTCATATATTCATGCGGACCTCTGAAATCTCTATTGGATCACCTACAGACACATATCTACAAACCCTTTAATCTGCATCCTCTGATCATCATCCTATCTTGGACTTTTGTCTTACAATCATCACTATTCTTCACTGTTTCTGATTGAGACTAATTTTCTCAATATCCTCAGCTCACAGCTCATCCAAACCTTATCATTAATGCAATAGGAGTATGTTGACATCAATGACAACACCAGTTAAGCACATACTTGCAACATGTTTATCATTGAATCTTGCCTTGGTTACACTTGGTTTTGAGATCTTTGCATTATAGCCCCATAGTTATACTTAGATTTCAAACCTGTAGTATAATCTCATCTCTTTATGTGAATGATTACATGCATTGCTTTTATCATGTGATGTGGTTGTTATCTTAGAGAAAGATTTCTAACATCTTTTATTGTAGGAAATTGTGTGTTTGTGGGAACATTTGACAATTGTAAAGTGCATGTCAACTCTTGGGGCATAGGCTTTGTGTGAGCTCTTGTTCCCTTATGTGTTTTCTCTCTACCTTAAAGTGTTTGATATCGATACATGATATAAACCACCTTAAGGTTGGCGCTTATATAAGGTAAGTTGTCTAATGAGAAAGCCCTCCGCGAAGGTGGAATGTCATGAATATCCTTTTATTTTAAGCCCTATGTGTAGGCAGGATATCATGCATATCCTTTTATTCAAATCCCTAGATGTGAAGGCAGGGATGGTGTATCTCTTAAGCTAGTGCGCATCCTTTTTATTTGACTAAAAGTCCTCCAAGTAGGCAAGGTTGGTGTATCCTCCCTTAAGAGTGTCTTTGGCCGTTGTTGTGGCATAAGCCCAACCTTCAGTTGTGCCTGTAATGTGCCTAAGATGGTGGTGAACCTAGCAATAGGCTCCTTCCATCGCTTGTTTGTCATGTTTAAGATGTATAGTATGTCTTTGGCATGCTATACAGTGCTCGTGTCTTTCATGTGTCTTCTGTGTGTTTTCCTCCTTCTGTAGTCTAAAGCTATGTGGTGAGATACCCCTCCCTACACTTGGGTTTTGTATGGCATGTTTGTTTCCAAATATAGTCTCAAGACCATTGCAAAATGCCCCTCCTATGCTTTGGGATTTCTATGGCATGTTTATTCTCAAATGTAGTCTTCAAGAGCATGGTGAAATGCCCCTCCTACACTCTAGGATTTTTATTGCATGTCTATTTCCCCATATGTAATCTAAAGTTGCATGGTGAAATGCCTTTCCCTATATTTTGGGTGGTGTGTTTACTTTCCATGTACTTGCATCTGCATTCATATATGAGAAAATTTAAAAAAATAGAAATAATCATTGCATTCATTGTGTTTTGTGTGTCTTTGATGTTGTCTTCTCTGTGTTTCGTGTGATTGTTACTGTCTTCTCCATGTTTTGTGTGCCTGTTGTTTTGTGTGCCTGTTACTGTTTTCATTGTGTTTGGCATGTCTGCAGCATGTTTTCTCTAATGTCTACCTGAGATTGGGGACTAGAAATAGTCCTCAATCTTTGTGTATACATTAGCTCTAAGTGCCTGGCTTGTTTTCTATGTTTATTGACCATACTTTAATGCATGTATGGGCCTTGTGTTCATGCATACATTAAAGTGGGGGCTAAATGTTACATTAGAAAATATCTCCCTAGGACTTTTTCCCTCCTATGTTTAGCTCCCAGGTTATTAGAATTAATCATGCATGTTTATTTTAACTCCCGATGGAAAATCCTTGAAAACCCATGTTAAATGGGGCCTAGGGGACTCTTGTGAGCTTAACCCTATCCTAAATAGGGGTTAAGGACTTAGGTGCTCGCACCCTAGTCCTTCCCTATTTAATTGGGTCCCAAATTTTAAATGTCAGTTATGTGACCATTAGTTAGGTCCCATGCTGACATCTCAAGTTTGAATTATGAAATTAAAGTGGAATGTGTTTAGTTGCATATATAAGCATGTTTAGGGATTCATTTGTAAACTAGAAGATGATTATGAACTTTTGGTGCACTTCTGATTTTAGAGTATTCAAAGTATTCATTATTGTAGAGTAGACTTGTCTTGTTATTATGTGTGTTATGCAGATTTGGCTTCATCTTCTCATGATGTGAAAGATTCTCATCTATATGGGAGCTACTCCTTCGAGATGACATTTATTTATGTTTTCAATCATTTGTCAATTGCTTTTTGCCTCTATCATGCAAGGATACGCACTCTTAGCTAACAACAGTGTTTGGAAGATGTGAATGTCTCTCCGGGGCTTGACTGTGGCAAGCCTCTAAACACCACAACCCCCAACCCCCTTTTTCTATGATTGCAGGTTACAAGTGTAGAACCGGAAGGAGTGGAGTTGCAAGGAGCTATAATAGATTGTCAAATTGTAGATCAAAGCATAAAAGCAAGACCTAGACTTGGGCACCCGCTCATTAGTACTCTAGATCTCAAGACACGAAAATCCTCAGAATAGCTAAAAAAGGTTACAAACAACTTTCAAAGATCCCAAAAAAAATTGGTACCTTGGACTTGGGTGTTTACTCATTAGTCCCTGACTTTCTCGCATCTTGAATCTTGAAGTTTGGTATGTATTTACTCTGAATATTGTATCTCTATCTATGAGCATTTGTCGTGTTTCATCTGTTTGTTTACGATTTTATGAAATTAGGGTTTTAAGCATAATTGGGCTTTAATTGATCAATTGATTAGCAAATTTGAAGTTTCCTTCTCACTCTAAGGGACACTAAATCTATAGTAGAGCCCTCTTGCAAAAGGTTGTGGCTTGACTCAATTAATGTCCTTGAATGTAAGGTGTGAAAGGAGGATTTAACCTTGAAATTGCAACCCCTCTTTTTCCACGAAACAATAAGAAAAGTAACTTCCCTTTTCAAATTTGAAGTAATGTGGATTGCTCACCCAGACTTGCAAACTCTTATCAAGAAATGGTGGGATTTAGACGTGGAAGGCTCACTCATGTTTAAAGTAGCTAAGAAATTAAGTAATATAAAATAGAATCTCAATCACTAGAATAGGACCTCCTTTGGTAACATCTTTGCACAAAAACAAGAGGTTGGAAAATAGTTGAGACAGATTCAAGAAGAAATGGACTCCATGTGGGCTTCCTAGAACTTGTGTAAAAGAGAAAGTATCATCCTAAGCAACTTGCATAACATTATTGAGAAGGAGGAGATCTTTTAGAAATAAAATTCGAGGATACAATGGCTTAAAAAAGGAGACCAAAACAACAAATTATTTCATCAAATGACTCTAAAGAATAGGAAGAGAAATAGGATCATGGAGCTGGTTCTAGAAAATGGAATTATTATCAATAAAGAAGAATATATTCAGGAAAAAGGTGTTAGGTTCTACAAAGATTTACTAAATCCCAACTCCTTTCCTAGTGATACTATTGAAAATCAAATGTTTCAGGTCATTCCTAACCTCATATCGAACTCGGACCATGAATAAATGGACAAGGATATTTCTGAGGAAGAAGTTAAGGGGCAGTCTTCTCATTAGACCCCTACAAAGCCCTAGGTCATGAAAGCTTCCATCCAGCCTTCTTACAAATTTACTAGGATATTATTAGTAAAGATGTCACCTTGGCTTCCAAAGAGTTTTTTAGAACTAGTGAAGTATTAAAAGAGTTAAATAAGACATTTATAGTGTTAATCCCCAAATCTATTGGAGCCAACATGCTAACGAATTTCAAACCAATAAGCCTTTGCAACACCATTTAAAAAAAAATCCAAGTTGTTGGTCCATAGGCTCCAACCATTCTTAAGCAAGGTTATCCATCCCAATCAAAACATTTTTATTCTAAGAAGATAAATAATGGATGCTATCATCATGGTCCATGAAACTTTACATTTTATGGAGAAAAGTAATAAAGAAAGAATGGTGAGCTAAAGTTGGATATCTCAAAATCTTACGATAAACTCTCATTGGGCATCCTCCACAAGGTCCAAAGAAAGTTTGGGTTCAAGAATAATGCATTAAAAATGATGGATAATTGTTATTCTACTCCTTCCTTTTCAGTCATGATCAATGGTAGTTTCCAAGGCCATTTCAGTACATTGGGAGGATTGAGGCAAGGAGATCCATTATCTCCTTATTTATTATTTTGGCCGAAGTGCTAGGTAGAAATATTGAGGGTAGTATCAACATAGGTAATCTAAAAGGCTTCAAACTTGCCTCCCTCCTAAACCTTAGCTCCCATCAACAGTTCATGGATGACACAATTCTTCTTGGGGAAGCCATAATGAAGGAATCCCCTTAATGGAAGAATCCTAAATAACTATGCCAAGGCTTTTGAGCAACTTATTAATATGAATAAGAGCGGCATCTTCTTTTTCAATACTTCTCTCAAGCTCAAAAATAGAATTCCTAGGTGTCTTAACTGTAATATCCAGGAGTTACCTACTACTTATTTAGGCATACCTCTCACTCATGGGAAAATACATAACTCTACTTGGAACAACCTCATCAAAAGAATGCAAAGGAAACCTGTAGCCTGGAAAGGTGCTCTCTTG
Source organism: Cunninghamia lanceolata (assembly GCA_027924645.1). NCBI lineage: Eukaryota > Viridiplantae > Streptophyta > Pinopsida > Cupressales > Cupressaceae > Cunninghamia > Cunninghamia lanceolata. Next base: position 1,848,992 of record BSBN01000828.1, read on the forward strand.
AGCCATGATAGCAAACTACAACTTCTCAAAGCCTCCTTGCAAAGCACCCCTATGTATCTTCTTTCCCTATTCAAAACCATAGAAACTTAGCTGAGAAACTTAAACAAATTCAAAGACATTTCCTTTGGTCTGGGATTGAACATAAACAAAGAATTTCTCTTGTTTCTTGGGACAAATTCTATACACCCAACTTGAGAAAGGGGATTTCAGCATAAGAAGAATCAAAATTATGAATAAGGCCCTTTTGGCTAAGACTGGATGGAGACTCATCAAGTTTGACAACGAGTGGACCCTTACAATGAAAGCCAAATACCTGAACATGAGGGAATGGATTCTTCTCCTTCAAACTCAGCAGCTTCCCCTTGGGTCAAATATATGGAATAATGTGGTTAAAACCAAGCCCACCCTCATGAAGAGTATTAAATGGAAAGTGGGGAAACGAGATCAAGTCAGATTATAAAAAGACCCTTGGTTGTCCATGGTTCCCCTTCAGAACCATCCTATTTTCTCTATTATCAAGTATGATTTAAAAAGAAGATTAGGTGGTCTTATGAAAAATTACTAGACTATTGAAGGTACCCAAGTCACTTGGAACATTTCCCTAGATTGGTTTGATATGCCTAGGAAAATGCTGCTTTTGAATTGGTTAAAATCTTGAGAAGATATAGATTCCATGGTAGATTTTGTCAGGATAACTTAGTATGGATAGTTGATCATTCAAGCAACTATTCAATCAAATTGGGATTCAATATATGTTAGATGAATCCTAGGGAGATTCTTTCAAATGGAAGAACATTTGGGCAAACAACATCATTTTGAAAATCTACTTCTTCTAGTGGACTGTGTTCCAAAGAAAAATATTGACCATAAACAACTTACAAAGGAGAGGCTTTTAGCTGACCAACAGATGCTCTCTATGCAAACAAGATGAGGAAAGCATTGATCATATCTAGTTTGGATGTATCTATGACTAGAAAGTTAGATAAAAAATCTTGGGTATGTTCAATATATCCTAGTCTTGGCAGGCAGATGTGAGAATAATCACTAACAGTTGGAACTCCCCTTTCAATCACCCTCTAACCAGGGAATTATAGTGGTAGTCTCTTCTTCAAGCTGGATGAGGCCTATGGAAAGAGTGAAACAATAGGATCTTTAGATACCAAAATAAACCTTGGGAGGTGGTTGCTAAAAAAATTATGCACAATATTGTTGAGAATGTTAAGGTGGTCAGCCTTCCAAACCTTAAGCTCAACCCATCAGCCATAGAAGAGAAGATTGCTAAAGGTTGGGAAATTTTTGAAAGATTGGCTAAAGTTGATCTCTCCAAGTTAATCAAACATACAAACACCAATTGGACCCCTTGACTCAGGATGGTACAAGCTCAATTTTGATGGATTGTCAAAGGGAATCTTGGTTAGGCGGGTGGGGGTGTTTTATTGAGAGACAATAGGGGTCAGGTTATAGGTTCCTTCACTGAAAACTTGGGTCTTCAAACTAGTAACTTCATTGAAGTGGTAGCGGCTCTTCAGGGTATCACCTTAGTTGAGAACAAAAGCATTTTGAAATTGATCATCGAAGGGGAATCGAAAAATATCATTGATATGATAATTTCTAAATCTATCCCTAGTTTGTCATATAAAGCTATTGTGAAAGAGATTAAAATCAAGTTAAGGAACTTTGATGACACTAAAGTTGTTCATACCTATAGGGAAGGAAACTCTTCAGTGGACTCCTTGGCCAACCTAGGCACTCAAATTGAGGGGCTAACTATTTGGAATGTTTCTCACTTCCTCCTGACTCAAATTAGATCCAAAGTTAATGAAGATGTACCCATTAATAATTAAAACCCTACAGTCGATTGTCCTGAAATGTAATGCCAGCACAAGCGATAGAAAAATAAGGGTATTGATGTAAAGGATGGATGTAAAGATTGGTTCAATTCACCTTATCTCATGATTCTTGCCTTGGGAATAAGAAAGTTGTATTGGAAAGTTATCGGTAACTCTTTCTTTACTTGTTTATACCTTGATTTCAGCATGGATGGAGACCTCATCAAAACCAAACCCACAAACTATGAGAAGTTGAAAGAGGATAGAGATCTTTATAACATTCTAAAGAGGGAACCCCCTCTTCTTATATCAAAGCCATGAATGGGTTTGATAATATCCTATCCAAAGAATTTATAGTGTCTTGGAAAGCTCAAACCATCTCCATTCAAGGTATTTCTTTTCAAGTCTCTGAGGAGCTTATTGTTGTGGCCACTGGTCTTTAGATGGATGGTGAGCATCTCCCCAAGAAAGTAAAAGGAAACTATCAGGAGTCTATGAAGTGCTTCATGAAGTGAGGGAAAGAATTGAGAGATTACATAATGGTGTTAATAGGGAACACCTCCTCAGGGTTCAGTAGAGGGTGGCAGAAGTCTTGATGCATTACATCACTTTGGATGGCAAATTCAAGAGGTTCCATTGCTTTCTTTTTCCCATGCTAAATAATTTTAGACATGGTATTAAATTGCCTTCATCAAGGGCTCATATATTGCCTTTGTTGTTTTCATCTAGCCTGTACCTCAGCCCCTACTTTCTGTCTATGCATCCACAGCCCTCATCTTGTCTAGCATCACTCTGTGGAGGACCCTATTACTAAAAATTGAAAAAGGATTCTACCCACACTCCCCTATTACTCAGGAGTCCATTCCTAGTGTTTATCTCCCTTCCTCAGACATCAAAGGTAAGAAAAAATTACCTATAGTAACCCTAATGATGTTACCCTATTTTGAAGCCTCTAGGCCCTAGTAGCAATTCTATCCCTGGGAGCAGGCCCTTGAAGATACCAGTGCTCCTACAATTAACATTGTGCCCTCTACCATCCACACCATGTATAGATAAAAGTCCAAGAGGAATGCCAACCTGCTTGGCCCCACTCAAGTCAATCCTCTACATTTTGAGGAAATCCTTGATTCTAGTGTCTCCCTTGCCCCCACAAATAACTTGGGTTATGATAAGCCTTTTTTGTTGGCCCCTCTTCTACACATACTAACCCAGAAGGGATGAACTAGGATCCACCTAGCCACTAGATTATGTATGGGAATCTTCATTGTAGCTCTTGAAGTAGGTTGGAGGAGAAAATCACCAACCTTGAAGAGGGCATGATCCTTCAGAACAATGTTCTGAAATGGTAGTTGGCCATGTTAAAAGCTGCTAAACATAAAATTCATCATCTGAAAATCATTGTGTATCTAGAAACCCCTAATTGGAATGATGAGAAAGTGGAAGATGAGAAATGGGCAGAGATTGAAAAATTCTCTTCCATGTTTGATAAATGGGAGTCTTTGGTGTAGGAGGTTGACAGTATAAAGAGGAACAAGGAAACTATAAAGAACATGGTAGAAATAATTTTGTTCATCAGGGAAACAATGAAGAACTTAGCTACAACACTCCTTGTCTTTTAGTTTGAGTTGGAGAAGAGAAAATCTAAGCAGCATGAAAGCAAGACTTATGCTCCCCAAGCAGGCCTAGCCAACAGGACTCAGACGAAGAGCATTGGAGATAAAGGAAAAGCCAGTGTCGAGGATAACAAACCTAAGGAGGTTTCCTTTGAACATAAGCTTGACTTTATCAATCGCAAGTGGCAAGCCATAAGTGGCCTGAAGTAGCTCATAGATATGTAATTTTTGTTTTCTAGTTCTTAGTTGGTTCAATGTTGGTCTTTCTATTTTTTCCTGGTTGTTCTGTTTAGTTTGGTCTTTGGCTTCGGCCTGGGTGTTTTAGTCTCACCTCTCATGAGACTCACTTGTATCCTTTGTGGTATCTTTTTTGTAATGGGTCTAGGCCCTTCCTGTGTTCTACCTTTATCAAAAACATCAAGGAGCACATTTAAAACAATCAAGGTTTGCATATAGTTTAGTGTTTTAACTTCATATATTTGCATTCCTTTTTTCTCAATCATGAGGTTGAATTAGTTAGTGAGTAGAATAGGCTAATATGGTTTTAGTTTGCTTTATTTCAAGCTCACTTTCTCTTGTACACACTAGGTTAGAAGGATAGATTCATCCTATGACATGGTCTTCATTTTCAAAAGGATCGATTAGTGTCGATATGGGTTTCAAATCTAACTTAGGTTATACCACCTTCAGTCATAAAAGAAGCATGACAATGTCAACCAATGGAATAGTTTCTATATTTTCTTTTCAACAAATAGAAATGTTCTCAATATTAATCTAGACCCATCATTGGCATTAACCATAATCTCATTTCAATTATAACATAACATGGTAAGATTTTCATACTTCACCAAAACTATACTTGTCAGGTATGACCATCTCAATTATCATGTAATATAATACAAAGAAAATGACAATCATTAGTGTCAAAATGTTCATCTCAACATACACAAAATGTTCAAAAAAGGTACCAAACCTGTTACCAACTTTGATTATATTTCCTCTCACTGAATATATCAACTTCATTAAAAAAATATCAAACTATGAGCCAAACCTCTTAGGTACAATTTAGAACTACTAATCATTGCTTACATAAATTTATCTAGTGTATAAAAGGATGTGAAGATGTTTTCGTAGTCCATCATAGTTTAGGTTTAATTTATGATGCAACTTGAACTAAGTTTAAAATTACCCTTTTTCATTGGCTAGGACACATTTCCATGATAGGACACCTAAACCAAATAGTTGATTAACAAACAATTCAAAATCTGGTTGAGAAAATTAGCAAAAATACTAGAATTTGAAGAAGATGGTGTTTTATTGTGGTTGAATTATTACCAACACACAATCATGCAATGTTATCCATTGCCAATCTCGATCTTGAATCAATACAAGAGATCGTAGCTTGAAGGAGGTTTAACACATTTTGTTTACCGCACACAATGTTCCTATAGATGCTTCTAAATACCTTCAAAATTGCACAACTGATTTCCCAAAAAAGTCCATTAAGAGAAAGCAAATCTAGACTCACATTCATATAACCGAGGGTTCATATTTTCCACAAAACACTTTTAAAATATAAACATGTCCCCATTTATGACAAGTATGCAAGTTTGGAGGTTGTTTGCATAGTTATCAACCACGTGACCGATCCAAACATCTTCTAAAGGCTTATGATAAATACAACAGATAGAAAGCTCGAGATTCATCACCGTTTCACCAAAAGCAACAACTAGTTGTCCGACCCAATTAATTCAACTTCTTTTGTATTTTCCCCTGAATGTAAAACATGGAACCAAACGTAAGGTGCATGAACTACTGACAATTACATTACCAAATGTGGAAAAAAGGAGCAAAATGTGAAACGTCACTACAACAATCTTCTCTTTAGGAATATTGTAATGTGAGCAATTGGGATGCACAGAAAATCTTAAATAAAATCGTTACCAGGCTGATAAAAACCACCAGTGAAAGTTTGTAATCGCAAAGGATGAATTTGTCTATGCAAATATTTCCATTTATCATAGAGTGTTCATAGCGGATAATTTTTCCATTCAAAATTATTTCTTCAAACTTAAAATGTGGTTCCTATGGCACTCATATATAGCAGGGCGTCTAGTTTCAGCTAAGACAAACTGTAAGAAATTTCATTGCTGAGAAATACTCGATAAAATTTTAAGAGAGGCAGAGGCTCAAGAACAAATTCCCAATGCCTTAGTGGAAACAACTCTCCTAGAAAGCAAGTTTGCGGAATAAAATTCAAATGGAATTGTGGTCCATATTAAGCCGCGGCCTAGAGGATAGAGAGAGGGAGAGATAGAGATGCAAAATGTGGAAGCATAGACAAGGCACGTGAACTGTTTGACAGACTGCCTCAAATAAATTTGTTCTCGTGGAACACTCTGATTGCAGGATATTAAAAAAATGGATTTGTTGAAAAGGCTTTAGAAACTTTCAACCAAATGTAATTGGCAGGTGTAAAGCCAGACTCTAACTGTTTCCAGCATCCTCCTAGCCTATGCCAAATGGGAGCTTTGGAATAGGGTATGGAGTCACTATGGACATCCATCAAAGCATATAGGATAGAGGAGTTTTGTTAGAGGTAGTTGCAACTGCTCTGGTAGACATTTATGCAAAATGTAGCTACATATTCAACTTCTATAGTAATCTTGATACCATAATTGTAGCTATAATTCATCATACAAATTAGTGAAGAATATTTGAGATTAAGGGAGTTGAGGAAGGTTTAGATGAGGTATATGCTTAGGTTGAAACTAGTGAAATAATATTTTGTGGATGTGCATTATGTGTGTGTGACTTGTGATGTTATTAAATTGTGATGATCTATGCCCAAGCTAGAGTTTTCAATGTGGTTGTTGTGTGAATATGTCATTCTATGTTTGTGATTTCATAGTCTCATGGTCTCATGTCTAAGTTGGGGTCCTTGTGTATGAGTTTCATCTATTGTAGCACAGTATGCATGTGATCCAATGACAAAGAAGACTCTATGGACTAAATTGTTGATCATCCTTCAGGCTTCAATGGAGTTGTATAGTTGTCATTTTACAAAGAGAACAACTCAATGGTCATTCATGTATAAAGTAACATAGTGGTTAATTTGGTGAATTGAAAATTCAAATGATGGTCATCCTAGTAGAGATGGGAAATTTTCTATCTTAGTTACAAGTTGAATAGTGTGTCTTGCCATAGTGAGGTGTTGTCTTGATTATCAAGGTGTTCTTAGGATGATTGCTATCTCAGTTTAAAGTTGGATAGTGTTGCTTTGGTATAGCAAGGTGTTACATCGTGATCAAGGTATTTCCTTGTTGACATGTGCTAGGGCCCATTGGAGTGGTTGTAGCCCCCCAAATTGTGTTAAATATAATTATGACTCAGATTTTTAGAGACTTGTGTGTGTCTATATGTATGCATGCTTGTGCATGTGTCAATTGGTCAAACTAGAGATATTGAGTCGAGTGGTGGATGCCATATTTTCTAGATTGGCTAAGTGGTGGATTCCATGGCTTTCTTGGATTGGTTCTAAAAATTAGCTACAAAATTGCTTAGATGGTAGAATCCTTGCACCAATCAAATAGGTTGAAGACCTTTGAATAGCTACACACCTCACCAACACCCCTATGAATTTGAATATCTCATTGTAATGTTGGATAGGAGGAAAGGTAGGCATGATACTTGGGTTGGCCTCCAAGCAAAGTCCTCTACACTCTAATAATAAATTGGTAACACATGTTCCTATATTCTATGAATTAATGAGTAAATTTGGTTGCAATAAAGATGAATGGATATTATCTCTAAATTCATGAATCTAACTATTATTATATTTCACTTTTGTAATGAACTTTGTGCTCTTTGTTTACCCAATATGTCTATAGGAGAAAGGGGTAGAGATTGATTAAGGACTCCATCAAAGATGCATAATAGGAAGCATTAAGGATTTTTGGGTGTCAGTTGACAATCACCAAATTCTTGGTTAAGGATCAAGAGACTTGTTATTAATTTGTCTTAAGGCATTAAGTTGTAAAGTCTAGACAACTATATATGATAAGTTAATAGTTAAATATTATAATACTTTGTGTAAACTACTTGTGTAAAATTTGACCCATCACCTCAAAGATAGAATTAGTTTTTGAATACAATGATTCTAGTGTGTGATATAAATTACTTATGGCTTGTATGAGCTTCCTAGAGGGCTTAATGAGTACATGTTCATTTTTATTAGGATATTATAATGTTTTATTGTCATTTGGTAAAGCTAATTATGAACCCTCTAAGGCTTGATACCTTGCTATTGAAGTGTTACTTTATATTATTATTTGGGTTAATTTGTAAGACGTGACAAGATTTTGTAGATACCTAAAATTGTCTACTCTTTGTCTTATCCCTAAACATCCCTAATTCATACCTAAACATCTCCAATTCATCCCTAAACATCTCTAAACCATCACTAACCATCTGTAGACATCCCTCAACCACCTTTCTTTTACCATTAACTAAATAAATGCATGTTAACTTTTTTCTCACAATACACAACAGGAGATGATAGATGCAATAGGAGATGGCATACGTTTAGCAGACAAGAGTAGGCATTCAGATGGGGAGGCTAATAAAGGACATATATCTACAGGGAAAGTTGATGGAGTGCTAACTCCAAATGCGACAGAAAGCTCTACGGTGTTACTGTCAAATCCCTTGGACAAACCACTTGACCCAAGTGGGACATCACATGTGGTGGACCTCGATGAGATAGAAACTTTAGGGGTTCCCAAAGTTTTTGGTCAAGGTATATCAGTTATTGGTCAAAGCACTTTTGATGCCCAGTTTGAGGGATCCAAGAATGTAATGAATAATGGATAGGTGACAGGAGACTCACCAGTAAAGGAATTGGGACCCATTTGTTGGGCGTCTCTTTTAGGGTCAAAACCCAAAGGAAAAAGCTCTTCTCCTCCAATGAAGGTATATTATGATCCTTGCTTGGGAGAGCTCTCCATTGTATCTTGGATTGCATTGTTGATAAAGGTGTCTCTAAGATGGAGATGACTTTGATAGGAAGACTCATGGGGCCAAGACCTAATATCAAAGGAGTTAGGGCTTGGGCTATTAAGAGATGGGGGACTAAAGGTCAATTGGATATTACATCCATGCCAAAAGGGTGTTTCTCCTTTTCATATGCTTGTGAAGAAGACCTGTGCAACATCTTGGCAGAGGGACCTTGGTTTATCGATGAGACAACCTTGGCTTTGAGAAAATGGGATACAAGGTTTGACCCAGCTAAAAGCTTATTTAATATTGCCCTAGTGTGGGTAAGATTTCCTAGTCTACCTATGGAGTTTTGGGATGAAGAGGTATTTAAGGGTATCATTAGTTCCTTTAGCTAGCTCCTAACCATTGATGCTATGATAGTCTCAAGAACAAGGTTGGTTTTTGCGAGGATATGCATGTGCATTGAACAATCTGTCAACCTCCCTTCTTTGATTAATATCAAGTCTAAGTTAGGGGTCTAGAAGCAATCGGTGGAGTTTGATTGCATCTCCTTTTCTTATTTCAAATGTAAGAAAGTCAGTCATTGGTCAAAGCAGTGTCCTATCCAAAAACCCAAACTGCAGCATCAAGTTTAGAAGGAAAAAGGACCAGTTGAAAAGGTGGATATGTTAGTGCGAGATCCTCCTACTCAGATGGAGAGCCTCCTTGAGGTTCAAATTCAAAATATAGAAAAGCCAGTGGATCTTACCTCTTTGAAACAAAACCCTACTTTTGAAGAAGATGAAATGGGTATAGATAGAGAGTTGAGTGTTGTTGATGAGGAAACAAAGTTGGATGGTTGGGATGTGTTGAAGGAGTTTGAAAGTTCCTCCCCTCAAAAGGAAACCCTCTCCAATTTGTTCTTTGGGTAGAGGAGAAATCTAGGGATGAAAGGATGATTAAGGAGGGTTTGGAGAGAATTCTCTTTCCTCTAAAGTCTTTATCCTAGGGGGAGATCATGAATATGGTTAATACCAGTAAAGAGTTAGACTTGGAGAGAAATAGTAAGGAACCAAACGAGAAGAAGGAACTCACTAATTTGAACATCCAATCCAAGGCTAAAGGTAAAAATAACAATATAAAGTTGATATTAAATCCCCCAGGTGGGAAAAGTAGGGGGGTCCTTACTAGAAACAAGAAAAATGCAAATTGTGGATCAGATCCTAAAACCCAAGGTAGACTCACTTTAAAAGATACAAGGGAGAGAGTCATTAAGAGAAACATTGTTGATGGTTTACAAAAAACTATCACAAGCATGTGATATGAAAGCACTCCCAATTCCAAGAAATGAAGATAATCTATTGGAATGTCAGATGGATGAATAATACCCATAAGCAAGATCTCCTGATGAACCTTATCTGGGAGCATAAACTGTATATCTTACTAATTCATGAAACTAAAATGCAAGTTGATAAGATAAGTAAATTAAATAATAGGCTCTTTGAGGACAACAATTTTCATGGGGTTAGTGTTGAAGGGGCTTCTGGTGGCATAGCCACTTTTTGGAATCTTAAAGTGGTTAAAGGGGTGGCATTATATGAGGATTCTAACCATGTTGCAACCCAATTTTCTCACCTAAGGGATGACACTTCTTGGATTTCTTCTAATATTTATGCCTCTAATTCTAGGAAAACTCTATGGAGTCACCTTAGATCTTTCAAAGTGACCCATTCTACTAACAAGTGGCTTCTGATGGGGGACTTCAACACCCCTATAAAGGAGATTGAGAAGATGGGAGGATCTCAAGTTTTTTTGGATAGCAAGACTGATTTGGTTGATTTCATTAATGATCAAGCTCTTTTGGATATAGATCTACAAGGAGCTAATTACACTTGGACCAATAGAAAGATCAGGGCTTCTCTTATATCCAAGTGAGGCTTGATCATGCCATCATTTCTTTTGACTAGATGTCCTCTTATTTTTGTTCCTTGTCAACTCTTACTAGATGATCTAATCATTTCCCTATAATTTTTTATGCTAATAAAATGGGGAGGAAAAGCTCAAATTTAGATTTGAAAAAATGTGGACCCATCACCCTAAATTGTATAACAAAATCATTGGATGGTGGCATATTAAGGTTGATGGATCAAACATGTACATAATTGCTAAGAATATTTCCAATGTCAAATCTAATATTTATGTTTGGAATAAGAAATCTTTTGGGCATATTTTCAAGAAAAAAAAGAAATCAAGAGAAAGTTGGATGATGTCTAGAAATCTATTTAGATTATGGTTATGGACTATGTCTTTCTTAAGCATGAAAATGAACTCTTGTCAGAACTTCACTCTATTATTTCTAAAGAAGAGGATTATTGGAGATAGAGATCTAGAGCTATTTGGTTAAATAATGGGGATCGTAATATAAAATTCTACCATCTCACCACTCTCAAGCATAGATCTACTAATAGGATAAAGAACATTCAAATGAATGATGCTAGGTTACAGGAGGACTCAAAAATTAGAGATGCTGCTACTTGTTTCTATAAAAATCTCCTCTTGATTGATTCTCAAACTAATGAGGACCTTGAAAGGATCAACTTGGAAGAGATTCCAACTATCAGACCTAAAGGATGAAGATAACATCCAGTTATCTAAGATCCCTTTTGATGATGAAATCAAATTAGCATTTTTCTCCTTTGAAGGGAATAAAGCTCCAAGGCTAGATGGTTTCCCTCATTTTTTCTTCCAGATGTATTGGGATATTGTTGCAAAGGATTTGATAGCTGTCACAAGAGTTCTTTGGGAGCACAAGACTATTAAAAGAATTAAACTCCACTTTTTTAGTTCTCATTCCCAAAAAATTGGGAGCTAAGAATTTTGTTGACTTTAGACCTATTAGCCTTTACAATTTAGTTTACAAGATCATATCTATGGTTATTGCTAATAGAGTGCAGATGTTTCTCCCTGGTTTGATCTCTACCGAGCAGAGTGGGTTTGTTCTTGGAAGACAAATTTTGAACTCTATTATTGTAGTACATGAGAATATTCATTCTTTATCTATTAATAAAAAAGAGGGGTTCTTACTCAAGTTGGACCTTTTAAAATCCTATGACAAATTGAGGTGGGACTTTTTGTTAAAAGTTATGACTAAGTTTGGGTTTCAAGTGAGATCTTTGGAGCTCATATCGAGAATGATCTCTACTCCAAAATTTTATGTTCTTATAACTTATTCTCCCTCATGCTTTTCTAAGAGTTCTAAGGGCATTAGACATGGGAACCCTATATCCCCTTTCATGTTTCTTATCATGGCTAGAGCTCTTGGAACAAATATTTTGAAGGCTATCACTGATGGTAGATTGAAAGGGGTTTATCCTGCTTTGATTGGTCCTCTTTCCTTGCATCAACAATTTGAGTATGACACTATCATCATGGGAGAGGCTTCTAGTAGAGAGGCTAGAGAGCTTAAATCTATCTTGTAGAACAATGAAGACACTTCAGGTCAAAAAAGTAGTCTCCCAAAGAGTACTATCTTCTTTATGAATACTCCTATTCATCGTTTGCTTAAGATAGCCCAAATCTTCCAATGTCAAGTGGGTGTCTTTCCTTCCAAATACTTAGGTATGCCTCTCTTTGCTAAAACAAGATTCTAGACTCTTTTTGGTTGGATTTGTTGGATAGATTTTAGACAAATTTGGTTGGGTGGAAAGGGACTCTTCTTCATCAAGTGAGAAAAGTTCAATTAATTAAAGCCACTTTACAAAACTTGTCTATTTGTGGCATGAGTTTGTTCAAAATCCTTGGGAAGTTTGCTGATAGGATGGAGTAGATCCAAAGAAAGTTTTTGTGGGCAAGTCTAGAGGAGAGAAAGAGAATTCCTTTAGTGGCTTGGCAAGGAGTTTTTAGACCAATAAAGAAGGGTGGGTTGGGTATTAGAAAGTGTTATCACATAGAATTGCACCCTGCTTGGAGAAAGTCCAAGCATTCTAATGATACAATGGGAATGATCTCGAAAGTGTGGGACTTTGCAAATTAAGATCACACCTCTAGAGAAGGTTGGTTCCTCTTTCTAAGCCTAATGCTTAAAGAAATATATCTAAACATAGTGCTAATGTTTGCAGGGGAAAAGGGGTAGAAGGAACATGAAATGGAAAGGGTGATACACTAGGTTTGAATGAAAGAGCCCTCATAGAACTGAGAAGATGCACAAAATGACTAAATACAACTAATAAACATACACAGATCAAACTAATTTTAATAGAGGCAAGGAGAAAGAAATGATTAGAAGGAATTAAACATTCACAAACACATCATTCTTAGATCACACAGAGTCAAATTTAGCATGAAGAGGTAAAATAACCAGCATGTATTTAATTAGAAGGCAAGGTTACAGTAGAAGAATGCTCTGTTTGGAATCAGAAGCATAGAACTAACTAAAATTTCCAAGCAACCTTTATATCTCATGTTTATGCATATATATCATTTTGCATTTGACCTAAGTCGGTTATAATGAATTCACCCCATGGGCTCTATCAGAAAAAATCATCACTAGAAGGGACGTCCACCTACAAGAAGTTATAGGATAAAAATATCTAGGACAGGGCAGATGGAAGATATTTTGGGCCTTGAATGTGAGCAGCTCAATCATCTATCTACAACAATGAATACAGAAAATATCTGAAGCATGGCAGTTGAGAGATCAGATTTGTATTGATGGCGGATGGGACAGATCGCCCCTTGACAAAGCTTTTACAACACTTTAAATCCCTAAGCCCTTTGAATTCTCTGCATTTCATCAATTCTATGTTTGAGAACTTAATTTGGCCACTAAGATGTCTTGTCGCCAAAACTACAAATTCACCCTTAGAGTCGGTGACCATTCCTAACTGAATGCAGACCGGCTGTCAATTTTATCTTTGTTGCAAGGAGAACAGTTGTTTGTATGCATACATACATACATAACTGGAGGCACTATGAAAAACATGATAATGTCATCATCCTAGAGAACCTGGTCAAGGAGGGGATCTAGATGATGTCATCATCAAATCGGGTCCTTCAAATCATTCAATTTTGCACTTATACGATCTCTCATTTTTTTAATTTTTCATATCAAATCACTTTGCATATGTCTTTGTATCTCCCTTTGTATATGCTTTTGTATATGTAAATGTATATATAATACAATTGCCAACATACAAAAGTGAACCTTAACTTTTGTATCACCTTTGAATCGGACTTGAATGTCCCTGACATGTGTCATCATTCCATTGGGTCCTCAAGATGTGGCTCCATCACTACAAAATAGACCACTGAGTTACTGGGACCCACCATTGCACAATATACCAGAAAAAACCCTAATCGGGCTTTGTATATGCCTTTGCATATACAAAACATACAAATATACAAAAGCGGACTTCAACATCGACTTTTGTAGCTCACCTTTCTTTTGTATATCGCATATGCATGCATCTTCAATATACAAATATGGACCCCATTATGTTTATGAAACAGATTTGAAACAAGTTTAGATCTATTTTGTATATCCCCTCATATATGGCTTTGCATCTGACTTTGTATGTGATTTTGTATTCCGCCTTGTATTTGACTTTTGTATACCAAACACATGCAAAAGAAATATCAACTATGGACCTCACCGCTAAGTTTACCAAGTTTTATTTTCTGATCAGGTCTGCATTAGTATCTACAGTATGCACAAATGCACCTTGCACTTTGTATCCTGCCTTGTATATGCAATTGTATATGCGAAGATACATACAAATGTACATACAAGGATGCATACAAAATGCCTGATACATACAAAAAATGTATATAAAGATGCATACAAATGAAAATGTATACAAAAGATATAAATTTGACCAAAAGTTAGAAAACCCCCAAACAGAAGATGGTGTCACCCTCAGATGCATAAAAATGACTAAGTATAAAACCGAGAAAACTCTATAATGGAAGGCACTTGAAAACAAAGGGTTTTTAGGTTTTTCTGGGTTTTTTGCAAGGATACCCCAGGCAAGATTTTGGGAAATTTGTAAGGAAGAACATAGGGAAATGTAGGCTTTAAGCCTTTTCCTCCTATTCAGGCTTTTTCTAATTAGATTTCTTTGATAGAAGGAGGGAAACATGAATATTTTGGGGGCTATGTAAAATATGACAACATTTTTGGTGACCTCTCAGGGATGTTTGCCTGCTAAACAAATTGATCAGTGGCCTTAAGAATCCATTGGGCATGGAGTCAAGTCTAAAAACATGCTGGTAAACTAGGATCTACCTCCAAAACACAAAAAGGGGAAAGGGCATGTATTCTCCTAATGACAATGCAACCTTTATAGAAGCACTTAGTAAAATGGGAAACCTAAAACTAAAATAAAACTTAAAACAATATATACAAACTCTCATACCATCCTTAATGGTAAGGTTTGAGATGGATCCCATTGACTGGGATGGGCAAAACTTCTCCATTTAGCCTAGAAAGTTGAAATGCATTAGCCTGCTTGCAACTGATGATGATGTAAGGGGCACTCCACAGAGCATCAAACTTTGAATGTCTTCCAGCTTTGGCTCTATTTGCATCCCACTTTAGCACTATATCTCCTTCACTAAATGTTTTGTCATCTCTTGACCTATCAAAAGTCCTCTTAACCTAATCTTGATGAGCTTCAAGAGTCCTCATAGTAGCATTTCTTGTCTCTGCAAGTTTCATCAGCTCTGCAAGTCTGATCGTCATGGCATCATTTTCCATTAATTCAAGCTGATGTGCTAACTCAAGAGAAGGTAACTCCAGTGATAATGGAACTCTTGCTTCCCTTCCATATACCAGCATGAAAGGGGAATTGCCTATGGCTCTCTTGGGAGTGATTCTGTTAGCCCAAAGAGTAGTCTTTAACTTAGAATGCCAAGTCCTTTGATTATCTTCTATTATTTTCTTGATGATTTTAATCAATTTCTTGTTAGTGGACTCAACAAAACCATTGCCCTGAGGATAGTAATTAGATGAAGTTTTCATGTACACTCTATAATTTAATGCCCATTCACTTACCTTTATGCCTGTAAAGGCCTTAGCATTATTAGAAATGATAGTGGATGGCACACCAAACCTTGTAGCTATATCTTCAAGAAAGTACACAATAGATGCCTCTGTAGCATCCCTCAATACAACCGCCTCTGTCCATCTGGTGAAATAATTAGTTGTTGTAAGAATCCACTTATGGCCTACACTAGAAGGAGGATTGATTACTCTAATGAAGTCTAAACCCCATTGAGCAAAAGGCTGATCTGTTTGAATTGGACGAAGGGGAAGAGCTGCCAATCATTGCTTCCTAGCAAATAATGCACATTTTTTACATTTCCTGATCCACTTATGTGCATCACTGAATAAATTACGCCAATAATAACTAGCTCTCATAATCTTCATTGAAGCTGTTATGGGAGAATAATGTCCACCAGCAGGGCCACTATGAAATTCTTCTAGGACCTTAGAAACCTAATCTTGCGTTACACACCTAAGAAGGACTCTGCTAATGTCTCTTCTAAATAAGATACCATCAATAATAACATAAGGGATGGAGTGGAGTCTGAAATACCTTCTTTTAGCTTGATCCAATCCATCTGGACATCTACCTGATTGCAGAAATATGATCATGTCATGATACCAGTCGGCTAGAGTGTGTGGTTCAACTGGTTGCACCTGTCCTTGAACACATATAGCATTGCTTCTATCTTTGACATCTGTTGCCATTTGTTCACATAGGCCTTTGCCACAGACCAGCCTAGTAATAATAATGTTGATGTTGTATTCAATCACCTTGGTGATCCACCCAACTCTTTTCTCATTAATATCCTTGCTCAGAAGAAATTCCTTGACACCAGGGTGATTCACCATTAACTGAATTCTGCTATTTGAAAGCATATGTCTAAACTTTTTCAGGGCTTTCACCATAGCATACACTTGTTTCTCTATAAAATCATAATTCAGTTCATATTCTTTGAGGGGCTGGCTGAAGAAAGCAATTGGTTGCTCCAACTTCTCCTCATTTTGTTGCGTTAGGACAACTGATATACCCTATGCCTCCAAAGGCATAAAGTATGAAATCTTTCTCATAATTAGGGTTTATCAATGTAGGAGCTTGTGCAATGGCTTGTTTGATAGCCTTAAAATTGTCCCTACCTTCTTTAGACCACATGAAGGCAGCATTCTTCTTTAGCATAGCTATGAGGGGTTTTGCTATTAAGGCAAAATTAGGTATGAACCTTCTCACAAAGTTGATCTTTCCCAGAAAACTTTGCAGACCTTTCTTATGGCTAGGAAGAGGAAGAGCAAGAATGGCACTTGTTCTTTCTGGATCAATGGTGAATACTTCCTTAGAGACCACATGCCCTAGCAGTTTACCTTCAAGGATAGCGAATATATATTTCTTGGGATTTAATGATATCCTAAACCTTCTGCATCTTTCAAAGACTTTTCTTAAATGACCCAAATGGTTAGCTGCATGCTTGGAATGTACTATTAAATCATCAAGATATAATAAGATAATATCATTGATTAGCCCTTTGAAAGCCAAATCCATTGCTCTTTGAAAGGTGGCTCAAGCATTTGTCAATCCAAAAGGCATCTTTTGATAAGCCAAAGTACCCCATTTAGTGGTAAAGGTTGTCTTGTACTGGTCTGATTCTTTTACAAGAATATGATTGTAGCCTGAGTAGCCATCTAGGAGTGAGAACCTCTCATCACCTACTACTATTTGTAGGATCTGCTCCATGGAAGGGAGTGGTTAGTGGTCTTTCAGTGAGGCCTTGTTCAAATCTCTAAAGTTCACACATAGTCTAATCTCTCCATTCTTCTTCCTAACTGGAACTAAGTTGGCTACCCAAGAGGAATGTTTAATAGGATAAATGATCTTAGCCTCTATGAGTTTGGATAGCACTTTTCTCATTAATGGTTCTATTTTAGGATTGATAGGCCTTTGCTTTTGGCAGACAGGTTTGGCATTAGGGTCTAGGTCGATAGTATGTTGGATTAAACACGGATCAAAGCATTTTAAATCCCTATAATCCCAAACAATTAGATCATTAAATTCATCACAAAGTTCAATGAAACCTTACCTTTTAGCTTGACTATTTACCTTGCCATGATTTAATAATTTACCATGTGCAACCTCTACCTCTTGATAGTCTTGCTTTTTTATTGTCATATTCATTTTTCTTTCTTTGACTGATCATCAGCACCAAATATGCTTTCCAAGGTGATCAGTCCTCTGGGCAACTTATTGGTCTTTAGCTGGTTCACCTAGTCACCATATTGTTCTTGTAATACTGACTAATTTTTGCCAACAAACTCTGCCTCATCTTGCAAAAAGTTCACAATTTACTGGTCGCTTTCAAACACTTGCTAGCTTATCACATTGTCAGGCACAGTAGGCCTAACCACAATCTTTACATGTTGATCTAAAATTTGTTTGACATTTTGAGGGATATCAAATTGGGTGCCAACTGTATCTAACCTATCAGCATCCTTGTTTTTCTGCCTGGGGATGACCTAAATGTTGAAAGCATCAAAGTCCTCAATCAGGTCCTAGACTCTATCTTTGTATGACTTTAACAAGTCATTCTTTGAAGCACTTAACTTTCTGATTTGGTGAACAACAAGTTCATTGTCACCAAATACTTGCATAATTTTTATCCCTCTTTTTTTAGCTAGCTATATGCCCTGAATCAAGGCTTCATATTCAACCACATTGCTAGTACAACTAAACTATAGTCTGAATGAAGAGAAATAACTTTCTTTTTGGTTTGAAATCAATACAACCCCAGCACTTGCTCCATTTTTGCAACTTGGATCTGATTTTTCCTTTTCAAGATTAGGGATAGTAGCATCTTCTTCATGGATATAATAAGTACCTAGCCATGTATCCTCTATATACTCAGGAGTGTCAAACTGAAAACAATCAGCCCATTCATCAAGTAGGATGTCTGGTACTTCATCCACAGGTGTGGTAGCTTCATGTCTATTGTTATCTTTCTCCTCCAACTCATGTATTGTACAATTCATGTTGTCAGGGTTTGGAGAGTAGGGTTCTATATGATCGTTGTCAATTGGTTTATCCCTAATGGTTACTTTGGTACCATATCTGGTCCTAAAAAACATGTGAGACCAGTCAGAAGACAAATACCCACCTATTTTTGCAGTGAAATCTCTAGACAAACAGATACCAAAATATGTAGGGAGGTCAATAACATATATGTCTTGTGAAACAGAGCAGCCAGGGCATGCATGTAGGGTGAGTTCTAGACCTTTAATAACACCTACTGTTTTGACAGTAGTACCATCTAATTGCACTACACCTTTGTCTATAGGCTCATATTTTATACCTAATCATTCAGTAATAACCTTTGGCATGACAGAGGTACCTGCCCCTGAATCTATCATATAGTTATGCAACAATTTATCACCTATGACCAGGGAAACATAAAATGGAGGAGGTTTGTTGGTTTTTCTTGTACTTACCTCCTCCTTGGGCTGACATAGATTAATTGGGGCAGTCATCCTTTTATTTACCAACTCTGCACCAAAATGACCGAAATCCGTTAGAGCTTCTTGAAGAAGATTCCTTTGAGATGGAATCAACAATGCATCCCACATGTTGACACCTATATTCGTTTTCTTCATTTGCTCCACTATGTTGAAAAGTGTTTGGCTGCTCCATTGAGATGTTTTAGTGACTACAGAGTCACTCTTCTTTTGTTGTTCATTGGACTGAGGCTGCACAGTTGACACGTTTCTGCCCCTTCCACTATTTGATCTACTTTCTTTGATGGAACAGTAGGCATCTTTTCCTTTGTAGATTGGGTAGGATTCATATTAGGGACAGGTGCATGGCTGATTGTAGGTACTGAAGTATCTTCAACAACCCTTCTCTTTGATCTTGTATTGAATGCAACCGGACCAGAAGCTTGATTAACACCACAGTGATCATCATAAGTGCAATTCATTAGAGTTGCATCATTTTGCATATGTTCTTGACTGTCTACCATTTCTTGGTTAACATTAACCTGATGCTTTGAACTTGATGGTTGATCTTGCACTGTCAAAGCATGACTGAAATGTCCTTGGCACAAATTTTGGTTATGTGGTTGATTGCAAGGGTGACACCAGTCACTGTCTTGAGCTAGATTGTTCTGGATTGGCACAAGAGGCCCTGAAGTGGTAGCTGCATTAGGATTAACAGCATTGAGTGGTCTGATGTAGCTAGGTTGTCCTTGTCTTTGCATATTATTCTGATATGATGGCATGTTCTGTTGATACCCCTGATTGAAGGGTTGATAGGGTTGATTAGGCTACTAATATGGTTGGCTTGGTTGTGCATTTTGTCTCCTTGTTAATGTTAATTCATTACTTAGCTTTCTGATAAGAGCATCTCTCTCTTCTAATTGTTCAAGTGTAGGTGAAGATAGAGAAGGAATGGGGTTTATTGTAGTAGGAATTGGGGAAACAATAGTAGGTTACATGACAGGGGCTTTCAGAAACAGAGGCATAGGCGGCCTTGGGGAAATTTTCCCTGCCTGAATTAGGCAATTTTCTGCCCTAATAGTTGTATCATAGGTGTCAGGCAATACAACTCTGCCCATAGATTGAATCATAACTATAATATCTGGATTTAAAGACCTCAAATAATATATAAATGTAGTGTTTGGAGAGGGCTTCAGCAGCTGAGGGATCCTGTCCCATGTCTTTTGAAAATGGTAGTTGAAATCTACCATGTACTCATGTGGAGCCCTTTTGATTGAAGCCAACTGTTCCATAAGTGACAAATGGTCACTTCTATCTTCAAAGTGTTGGTATAACTTAGTGCCCAAGTCATCCCAATTGTGTATTGAATTAAGTTGGAGGCCTCTATACCATTGTAAGGCCTTGCCTTTGAAAGAAGAGGCCAGCAACCTCACAGCCACGTTGTCAGCAGTCACATGGTGGACTGAACAAACACTGGCAACATCTTGTATATGCTCGGCAGGGGTGATAGAGTTCTCACCACTAAAAAATGGTATAGCCTTCAAGGTTGATGTAGGGATGTCATCATATTGGGTTAGGGCCAGAGGGTTGTCTCCTTGAAATACAACAAATGGCAAATTCCTTGCCATGTTAAATATATTCAGGTTTATAACAAAGGGGATATGAAAAGTTCTGGTTGAATGTTGAGACCTAACCTGAAAATCTAATGGAGGAGAAGTGTGGTGGTGTTCACCTAGGGTTAGGGTTTTGACTTCCAATTTACAGGTTCCTGTGTGTTTTCCTTCAGACCCTTATTGCCTTGGTTTAAATTGTTCCCTGGCCCACATGCATTATTTAACTATTTTTCCTATCGCATTTGAGAAAATTGTTAAGTTCTATGTATGCAAAGGCGAAATGTATGTTGGCAAACTTGTGAAATCTCCCTCGGTCCCTTGAAAATGATAAAAAATGAGTCAGATGCATTTTCAAATGCATATTGGGTCACAGGATTCAATGTCTGAATGTTTCTAACAGTGACTGCGAGGGTTTCATGTATCAAACGCCGTGGGATCCACCATGTGTCGAGCCCTTGTTTAAGCCGCACTTTTGTTTCTAACAGGTAACTTCAACACGGAAGGCGCCATGTGGCAGAGGCTATTTCTTTTATGTTTCATGAGAGGGCCGCGGAACTCGACATGTGTCAATATCCGCTTGTGTTTCAAAGACCCTTTAAGTGTTTCCTTTGTGTTTCAAAAAATTCCTGCGGAGTGTGCCACGTGTCAGCAGCGGAGTGTAGCCCCTAAAAGTTTCAACTTAGCCACGGATGGCGCCACGTACCGGCTTCCGCTAAAGTTTCAACGCAATTTCTAAAAGTTTCTGAGAGTGGTGTGGAGGGCACCACGTGGAGGCACCCGTGAGACACAAAGAAAGTAACTAAGGCCCTGTAGACGATGCCAAGTGGCAGCTTCCGCTAGTGTTTCTAAAAGTTTCACAGTTTCTGCCATAGTTTCCGATGGACCCTTAAAGCAACTAAAGGTAGCGCAGACAGTGACAAGTGGCAGCCTCCGCTTATGTTTCAGAAAAGTTTCTAAGTTGCTGCGGAAGCTGACAAGTGTCAGCTTCCGCGTAAGTTTCTATTTTTTTTCATGCAGTGCAAGTAATGGCGAGGTGGGACCCTGCATTAAATATCAAGTGGGGCGGAGGATGCCAAGTGTCAGCTTCTGCCGGTATGTTTCAAAGGAGTTTCTTTGAGTTTCAAGAGGCCACGGAAGGCGCCACATGGTTGCTTCTGTGGGTGTTTTAGGGAAGTTTCTTTATGTGTTTCAAAGAGAGCGCGGAGCCCGCCATCTGTCTGCCCCCACGTGAGTGTCCTGGGGTCTTTAATGTTTCTTGAGTGTTGTGGATGCTACCAAGTGTCGACATCCACGAGAGTCCCAAAGTGTTTCTAATGTTTCTCAAGTGTTCATCGGTGTGACCAAAAGTGTCGACAAAGGAGTTTCATGCTAGCTCAATGGTCTATCTCTGGCTGAAGGAGGTGGTATCGGCAAGAGTCATGGCGATGGGCTTTGGGCAAAGGCTTATGGGTCGAGCGGGGCAAAAGCGCTCGACACTTAGTTTACATGCAGCCCTGCTTTTAAATTGATAAAGTGGTCTCTGTGGGATGCATGTGGGACTATTCTTCCTGCATATTTTGAATTTTCAATGAAATATGTTTTGGCGGGAAGGTGTTAAGGGCACAGTTCCTGTGTTGTCCATTCGCTGCAGGTAGGTGAAGCAGTAATGGCGTATCGTGCAGAGTGGTGTGGGTCGAGTTGATGGGTCAGCTACCGGATTTAAGAGAAAATCTTTAGGTGGCGATGCAGATCCTAATTCCCACCTGTTCCCTCATCCTTGTCCCTCTACTGCATTAACTCTTTTGAGCGCTATTTTCTGATGCATTGTATCTGGCAATTTTTGAGTCAACCATGTAATTAATGCTGAGTGCACCTTCCTCGCTATATATAAGGGACTGTGTGACTCATTTTTGAGGTTGTTGAAAGTTGGACATTTTTGGCTCTATAATACAATACGACTGGTTTTGGTTTGCTCTGTGTAGGAATCCTTGTGAGTTTATGCATCTCCTATTGTATGTTTCTTGCATGAATCTACTGATTTCATGATTAATCTTATATGAGTAATATTTTTTTGCATGTGTTTTGTTAATTCTGTCTCCAGTGTTGCATGTGTCCTTCTTCTGAGTCTAGATATCTAAGGGGTGTCTAGTTTTCTAAAATACAGAATTCCTATATTGAATGTTTGATCTTTTAACTTCTACTCAAGGGGTAGATTAAATTGTTTTCAGATTAAATATTGGGAAGGGTATACTACAATAGGGATGCCATAAGTATAGATAGCTTAACACTCTATATTGGGAGATATTTGTAAGGCAGATATCACATAAATCCCCTTGAAATCTAGTTTTAGTTGTTCATGCTGACCATTCACAGGTGTATGGCTACTGACTCCAAGCCCTAGATAGGCACCAATCTAGTTCTATGTTGAGGTTATACACCAGGTCCAGCTCTACATCCAAACACAACATCAAAATCAAACTCCAAAACAACCATTAGGACAGTAGAATTAGTTTTAGGATCCCAAGTCCTCTGTCTACAACTGAAAATAGGCCCAAAGCTAGCCCCTTTGCTCTTATCTTGTAGTTTTGGTCTACTTACAAGAGGACTTATTTGCTTCATGTCAGCATCCCAGCCTTTGTATGCATATTCTCATGGATGTTGAGTAGGGAATACCCCCCCTAGGTTTTGCAGAGCCTGAAAAAGAAGAGGAGATAAAAATAGAGTATATCTCCTATATTGTTGGCCCCTGGCCCAGAGATCCTGTTGATCATTGATGGCTACCTTGTAGGGAAATCTGGGAGTAAGCATCCAGTCTGGGAAAATAACCAACAAAGTGGACTGCGCCCTTATATGAATTGAATGATTATTTGTACTTTCTCTCATAGGGGAGCTTGAGAGTCTTGTTCTTCTTCTTCTATCAACAACTTAGGAGAGTTCAATAAACTGGAAATTACCTCTAGAAGAAGACCTTGTCTGCACTCGAGGCATAAAATATTGAAAGTTGATGAAGGAACCGGATTAGCAGAGTCGCCAAGTATCTGTTGGTGCTTTCACAATAGCATATATACTAAGAGTGACACCAAATCATTAGTCTAGCTCTCACTCAGAGCAGATTAGTCCCACCGAGCATGCCAGGAACTTTTATCACATAGAATTACACCTTGCTTGGAGAAAGTCCAAGCATTCTAATGATACAATGGGAATGATCTTAAAAGTGTGGGACTTTGCAAATTAAGATCAGACCTCCAGAGAAGGTTGATTCCTCTTTCTAAGCCTAATGCTTAGAGAAATATATCTAAACATAGTGCTAATGCTTGCAGGGGAAAAGGGGTAGAAGGAACATAAAATGGAAAGTGTGATACACCAGGTTTGAATGAAAGAGCCCTCACAGAACTGAGAAGATGCATAAAATGACTAAATACAACTAATAAACATACACAGATTAAACTGATTTTAACAGAGGCAAGGAGAAAGAAATGATTAGAAGGAATTAAGCATTCACAAACACATCATTCTTAGATCACACAAAGTCAAAATTAGCATGAAGAGGTAAAATAACCAGCATTTATTTAATTAGAAGGCAAGGTTATAGTAGAGGAATGCTCTGTTTGGAATTAGAAGCATAGAACTAACTAAAATTTCCAACCAACCTTTATATCTCATGTTTATGCATATATATCATTTTGCACTTGACCTAAGTCAGTTACAATGAATTCGCCCCATGGGCTCTGTCAGAAAAAATCATCGCCAGAAGAGACGTCCACCTGCAAGAAGTTATGGGATTAAATATCTGGAACAAGGCAGATGTAAGATATTTAGGCCTTGAATGTTAGAAACTCAATCATCTATCTGCAACAATGAATACAAAAAATATCTGAAGCATGGCAGTTGAGAGATCAGATTTGTATTGATGGCAAATGGGATAGATCGCCCCTTGACAAAGCTTTTACAACACTTTAAATCCTTGAGCCCTTTGAATTCTCTGCATTTCATCAATTCTGTGTTTGAGGAATCTCCACAAAACTTAATTTGGTTGTTGAGATGTCTTGTCACCAAAACTACAAATTCGCCCTCAGAGTCGGTGACCATTCCCGACTGAATGCAGACCGGCTGTCAATTTTATCTTTGTTGCAAGGAAAGCCAGCATTTGTATGCATATAGACATACAGAACTAGAGGCACTGTGAAAAACATGATAACGTCATCATCCTAGAGAACCTGGTCGAGGAGGGGATCTGGATGATGTCATCATCAAATTAGGTCCTTCAAATCATTCAATTTTGCACTTATACGATCTCTTCATTTTTTGAATTTTGCATATCAAATCATTTTGCATGTCTTTGTATCTCCCTTTGCATATGCTTTTGTATATGCAAATGTATATACAATACAATTGTTAGGTCCTCAAGCTAGGGCTCCATCACTGCAAAATAGACCGCTGAGTTATTGGGACCCACCGCTGCACAATAGACCAGCAAAAAACCCCAATCAGGCTTTGTATATGCCTTTGCATATGCGATTGCATAGACAAAACGTACAAATATACAAAAGTGGACTTCAACATTTTATGAAGCAGATTGGAATTGGAATCGGATCCAACTTTTGTATCTCACCTTTCTTTTGCATATCACATATGCATGCATCTTCAATATGCAAATGTAGACCCCATTATGCTTATGAAACAGATTTGAAACAAGTTCAGATCTGTTTTGTATACCCCCTCATAAATGGCTTTGCATCTGACTTTGTATGTGATTTTGTATTCCGCCTTGTATCTGACTTTTGTATATCGAACACATGCAAAAGAAAATTCAACTATGGACCTTACCACTGAGTTTACCAAGTTTTATTTTCTGGTCGGGTCCGTATTAGTATCTATAGTATACACAAATGCACCTTGCACTTTGTATCATGCCTTGTATATGCAATTGTATATGCGAAGATACATACAAATGTACATACAAGGATGCATACAAAATGCCCAATACATACAAAAAATGTATATAAAGATGCATACAAATGAAAATGTATACAAAAGATACAAATTCAACCAAAAGATAGAAAACCGCCAAACAGGAGATGATGTCACCCTCAGATGCATAAAAATGACTAAGTATAAAACTGAGAAAACTCTGCAATGGAAGGCACTTGAAAATAAAGGGTTTCTGGGTTTTCTGCAAGGATACCCCAGGCAAGATTTTGTGAAAATTTGTAAGGCAGAGCGTAGGGAAATGCAGGATTTAAGCCTTTTCCTCCTATTCAGGCTTTCTCTGATCAGATTTCTTTGATAGAAGGAGGGAAACAAGAATATTTTTGGGCCTAGGCAAAATATGACAACAGAAAGATCAAATATTTCAACTCTGCTCTTCTTGCCAAAAATGCTTGGAGGATGATGGTTGACCAAAATTAATGGACTAATATCTGGAAAAGAAAATTTCTAGTTCACCATAGGAGCCTACAAGATTCCTTTGAGAGTTTGGATCTCCCCTTGGGTCTAACATCTAGAAAAACATCATGGACAGTAGAAGCATCATTAAGAAAGGTGTTAAATAGAAACATGGGAATGAAACTTCTATAAATTTTTAGGATGATAAATGGATTCTTGATAACCCCCTTTCTTTGTGTGATTGAGTTGAACCTTTGAAAGAGGCTTGTATACGGTCTATTGGGAATAGGATGGATGATTTTATTGAGGAGCATTCTTGGAAAAATATTGTTTTCTTTGCCCCTTCCTTTCCATTGGAGGTTGCAAGACTTAAATCCCTTCTTTCTAGGTTTCATTTACCTTTATTCCCAAGGGATTATGAGTTTATTTGGTGTGATACTTCACATGGGGCATATACAGTGGCATCTGGATTCGCTTCTATGGATGTTTCTTATCAAGCCCCCCCTTTTGGGCTAAGCTTTGGAGATTAGAGTTGATTCCTAAAATAAATATTTTCTTTTGGATCCTAGCCCAAAACAAGATTCGTACCCTTGACAATCTTTACAAAAGGGGGTTTTTCTTTCCCCAATAGATGTGCTCTTTGTGAAAATAAGGCTGAGATGCTTTCCACTTATTGGTTGATTGTATTTTATGTAGAAAAGTCTGGGAAAAGCTATTGTCTCTTTGGAACATTATTCGGGTGTTTCCTAACTCTATAAGAGAGATGGTGGAGCAATAAGTCATGCCTTCTTCTAATCTCTCTCTAAAGTTTCTTTAATCTCTTATGCTTCCCTATGTTACTTGGGGACTTTGGAAGGAGAGAAACAACCATGATTTTAGAGAAATTTGTGGTAATAAGGATAGAGTGGTTGGTGTTATTGTTAGGGGTACCAAGGAGAACTTCATGATGGGAATCTTAGAGAAATTATCTAAATAATCTAAAATTGGGGTCTCCCTTGGAGATCTTTAGATTGCTAGAAGCTGAAATTTACTTGGTGACATATCTACCCCTTTCAAAAATATGAAGAAGTTTAGAGAAGGGGTGGTCTGGAGTCCACTGCCCAAGGGTTAGATAAAGGTAAATTTTTATGGCACTGCTAAGGGAAACCTAGGGATCGCTGGTAGTGGAGGTGTCTTGAGAGATGGTAAAGGCCAATTTATAGCTACTATTTCTCTTCCTCTATCTATTTAGACCAACCATTATGTAGAAGTATCTGCTACTTTTAATGCTTTAAATTTGGCTCTTATAAGGGTTTGAAGTCTATTTGGGTGGAGGGAGATTCATTAGATATTATAAATTGCCTTAAGGGTATTCAAACCCCTATCTAGACTATAGCTAATCTTATTAAAGATTCCATGAAGCTTGCAGAGTCTTTTGATGTAGTTTTTTTATCACATGTATACCGTGAGGGAAACAAATTGGCAGATGTCTTCGCCAACATTGGTGTCAATAATGATCACTTCAAAATTTTGGAGGATTTGATATCCATCCCATCATGTTGGTGGCTCTCATTTGAGAGGTGTTATGTCATGAAATGTCCCCTAGGACTTTTACCTCCTAAGTTTAGCTCCTGGGTCCCTTGTTTTGCATCTTACATGGTCATTTTAACTCCCGCAAGAAATGGCCTGAAACCCATGCCACATGGGGCTTGAGGGACATTTTTGCACTTAGTCCTTCCCTGAAATAGGACCTGAGGACATGGGTGCTCATGCCCTTGTCCTATCCTATTTTAGGTAGGTCCCAAATTTGGATTCAGTTATGTGACCGTTAGAAGGTTCCGTTTCTAACATCTTAAGTTTGAATTATGAAATTTAAAGCAAGAAGGTGTTTAGTTGCATATATAAGCATATTTAGGGTTTCATTTGTAAACTAGAAGATGACTAGAAGATGACTAGAAGATGATTATGAACTTTTAGTGAACTTATGATTTTAGAGCATTCAAGATATTTATTGTTGCAGAGTAGAATATTGTTGTTGTGTTTGTGATTGTAGATTTAGCTTCATCTTCTCATGTGTTGAAGGATTTTCATCTACATGTGATCTACACCTCCAAGGTGATATCTATTTGTGTTTGAATCATTTATTAATTTGTTTTTACCTCTATCCCATAGGGATACACACTCTTTATCTACCAACGGTGTTCAAAAGGCTTGAATGTCCTTCCAGGACTTAACTGAGGCAAGCTCCTAAACACCACAACCCCCAACCCCATTCTCTGTGAAGGTGATAGATCTAAAGGAGTGGAGTTGCAGAAGGCTGGAACAAAGTATTTAGATCCCATACCTAAGCAGGAAAGCAAGACTTGGACTTGGGCACCTTACACCAGTGTCCCCCAGATCTCTGACAAAGAAATCTCCATGATAGTGACAATCAATATCAGAAGAAGTCTGGGATCCCTTGAAAAAAATAATGCATTGGACTAGGGCATTAGCTCCAGTGTCCCTGAATATTCCACATCACAAACTTAAAAAAATGGTAAATAATTAGTCTCTGTCTACTATCTTAGTCTACGAACATTTGTTGTAATTTGTCTATTTGCTTACGATTTTGCATAATTAGGGTTTTGAGCATATTTGAGCATTAAATTAAGATATTAATTGATAATTTTTGAATTTCCACATTGTTCCAAGTGACACTCAACCTATAGGTGAATCCTCTTGCAAGAGGTGTGATTCAACTCAGTTGAAATGTCCTTGAATGTTTGTAGAGAAAGGACGATCTAGCCATTTACACTTTCCCCCCTTTTCTTATTAAACAAGAGGTAATAATGAGATAGAATAGGAAGATCATAAGCTTACATCATGATTGATTCTAGCACATTCCAAAGTGTTTATTAGTGTTTATTTTCCTTTCTCGATAGAGGAAACTCTGTGAATGTTAGGGTATTTGCTTATAGAAGTGAATTTGTCAACTGCAGTGACAATCTTTGTTTGATTATGGGTGAGGACCATAATAGGGTGGAGCCCTTGGATTGTGATGGGGTTTGGCGTAAGCCTCAAATTTGGAAAATTTTGGTTCATGGAGTTTTAACCATGTATTTAGAGAAGTTGCATGGCCATGACCCATCTATTATGAGAGTATTTTCCCATGGTTGGAAGAATGGGAGGGTGACGATGTTTAGTTGGAAGTGTGGAAGGAAGCAAGGTACGTGGAAACACTTCCTACATTGATCTGCTGAGGAAAGGTTTATGCAAGTTTTTATCTTTTACAATTACATATATGAGATGCACATTAATAGAGAGATTATAACAAACATCCAAATGCAAGAACAATGCTCACAACATAAGATATTCATGGGGAAAACCCTTTCGGGTGAAAAAACCTACACTCCAAAACCTGCACAATGTATTATCAAATCAAATATTGATTACAACACACTTTCAATGCAAGTTCTTCCAGGAGTACATAAATGTTGAATACTAGAGTAATTCCATCAGCATAATGGTACCTGCAAATGAACTATATAACTCCAACACCAAGCATCTGTATATATAGAGAAATACTAAGGATGGAGATAGCTTCTAGAGCAAGCCACAAAAAAATCTTGGCCAAATCCATATGGCCCAATTTCCAAGGCCATAAAACATGCAAAAGACACTTGTCAAAGATTCCCTTTCATCCCTTACAACCCCATACTTGGGCACCCCAAATTTGCCCAAAATAGGTATGACATATGCTCTTACACTGTCATAAAATCTATCATATATGTCACCACTTATAGTTGTAAGAGAATATGTCATAACTAACTATTAATAAATGATTCTCTTACAACTTGTCATAGTCAAACTTGGGTACCTACCTTCTCCATGCAAAGATGCTTCTTGACACTTGTCACATTTATCATAGAATCTCTATTTCTAGCTCGTACATGTCATAGAATCTGTCATATGTCATAACTTCTTACAAAACCCACAAGATGCTGACACATGGCAATTAATGCCACCTCAAAATAGGACGCCTACATTTTCAAATGTTGACTTGACTATCCAAGTCACCTTCCAAGTGGGATGACATGTCAACATGCAACCTCACACTAAGTGACAAAACTAGATGACCAATAGTAAATATAATATAGACAATTAAATAAATATACAATCAAATAATAAATACTAGGAAATTGTAAAGGTTGAGACACCTTAATTCCCAACAGAGTGCACCTTGAATGAAAATTTTATAGCCTAGGAGACAAGTCTTTTTACTGATGAGAGGAAAGTATTCAAGGATAGAAAGGTAGGGGAAGTTTCCCTTGAATTATTCTTCAAAGGCAAGGAGAGAAGCAGACTGGTTAAACTTTAGTTAGGCTATGAGCAAACTTCTATAAAACCTATATGGTCTACCATGGTAGAGATTATGATGAAGGGAGATCTCACTCTATTTATGGTTACCATTTTACACTGTTAAACCATTTCAAGCATAAGGTGCTTGTTTCATTCCCTTTCTATTAAAGTTCCCATTCTCTATGTAGACCTCATTTTTTTAATTTTTAATCATATATCAACTAAAAAATTACAATAAATGAAGAAGTTAGTATCGAAGAATAGAGAAAACCAAGTGCCAAAAGTATCAAACTACTTGAAATTTCATTTGGAAAACTTCTAGTTGGTTTTCCCCTTTTACTAGGGCTAATCTCTAGGGGTGACCTTGAATGGCAAGATAAATATATAGGGGCAACTTGCCTTGCTAAAAGGGGAAACCCTACCCCATGCCATAGCATGCTAAAAAATGCTCAAAAAATGATGAAAATGACAAAATTTTGACAAATGAAAACTCATCAAATGACAAGAAGCCAAAATCTAGACAAGTACAATGGTGAAACTTGAAAAACAATGGGTTCATTGCAAGAAATCAATAAGAGAAAATATAGAGTTTCAAAAGATGGTTTTCTTATTTTTTGACCTATTGACCAATAGGGGAATATTATTGGCCATATTCTTGATCTCCTCGTTGATCTCTCTCTATTGGCTATCCACTTGCATGATTCTATCATCATTTGGCCTCTCTACCTTTGGATTCACCTCTTCCTTCTCTTATCTTAGTTTTTTTTTAGGATTTTGGTTTATTTTAACTTTTATAGTGTTTTCCATGTCCTCGTTTTGTGTGTCTTTCATCCTTACAGGTCTTCATGATGAAGTGAGGTGACTCGGGTATATTCAGAACTCATACATCAGTGGCACATCTTCTTATTTCTATTTCAACGATTCATTTCAAATACATCATGGAGTTGAACTAATTCTTGTTATTTCAAATATAAATGTGGGACAACAATAATAGGTAAAGCCTAGTTTGAGAACAATACCTACCTTTCATGTAGACTACAATCCCTAAGGGGACAAATAGGTAAGTATGAAAAAGACACATAGGCCTACATGACATTCTAAGGATGAGCTACAGTCCTAATCACATACATGTAAGTGTGAAATATATACATACCTCTCAACATTATTCTTCTTGGTGACATGTCTTCATTTGTTTTTCACTTGTTTATGCTTTTCTAACCTCCAAGTCAACCTCCTATGGTATTGCACACCTTCTTTCTACCCACCTGGTCAATACTTGACACATCTTTCCTATCACTTCCTGGCCTTGATAACCTCACTTTAATCCACTTCACAAGAGGGGAAGTTCATATTCCTTAGGGGCATTGGCATCATTTCATCCTTCTAGAATCATCTGATTGACCTCCCCATCCCTTCCATAACCTTAAATTGTATATCCAACCTATTCTTTCTAGGTTGCCTCTTATGTTTTTAGGATCTCCCTGGGTGACCCTATAGTTGAAACATGATCTCTAGGGGTGACTTGCCTTGCTAAAAGGGTTGACCCACCCTGTAGAGGTCCTATGGTTAGTTTCAAGGTCTTGAAACCATCTTTATCCCTTCTAGATCATTCTCCATCCTAGAAACCACCTGTGCAAAACTTCATTTGTGGGTTGTCCCTTATGCCTTCAAGATCTCCCTAGGTGACTCAACATGTTAAGTAGGATCTCTAGGGGTCACTTTCCCTACTAAAAGGGGTGACCCTGGCATCTTTTCACATGTGTGTTTTCTTCTAGTTCTAGCACAAATTTGATCCAAATTGAGTCCTAATTGTATGATTCTTCTTGTCTAACTAATTTGCAACTCCCCCTAACTAATTCATGGCTCTCAATTATCCCAATCTCATCTCCCAATAAATCATGTGTTA
The DNA here is from genome assembly GCA_027924645.1 of Cunninghamia lanceolata. Lineage (NCBI taxonomy): Eukaryota > Viridiplantae > Streptophyta > Pinopsida > Cupressales > Cupressaceae > Cunninghamia > Cunninghamia lanceolata. Next base: position 1,881,130 of record BSBN01000828.1, read on the forward strand.
TCTTTATTTCTTCTTCCGACTATGATCTACTCTACAACTAGTGTTCACTCCCAATCAGAGTTAGATCACTCTCCAATCTATTTCTATTAACTCTCCAATCATCATGCCACCTTTGGTGTTGATTTTCAACCTATAAATACCTCCCTCCCCTATGCATTTGGGGAGGCAAATTTAGTATTGCATCTTTTCTCTTTCTTTGCTAAATGCATATAGTTATCTCCATAGAATTTTCATGCTTGTGTAGTACATTGTGTGCTTTTTGATTTTGTCATAGCTTTAATAGCTCAAGCCATAATGCTTCATTAGCATTCTTATGCACCAATTTATTTCATCATAGCTTCATAAGCTTCAATAGATCAATCCATAGTGCTTCATTATCATTCTTATGCTCTATTTACTTTCATTTTCTCCCATATTCATTCCTATTGCCAATAGGAGGACCCCATGTTGTAGAGGAAGAGAGGGTTGCCACAAGGACTTCTAAGGGCTCAAGATAGGCATTGATGTCTTCTTCATACCATGTTCTTTATTATTTAAAGTAATAATTAGATCACATCTTGATCTTGGAAAAGTAAATCATTACATTTCTTTTTCTTGATAGGTTGTCTATTTGCTTTCTTAGAGTAGCATTACATTTGATTAGATTAGCTTTTTTTTCATTTACTAGATTAAATTTACTTTCATGATTCATAGTTATTTGTAATTTCATTTCTTAAATTGATCTACAAAAACACCAAAAATATAGATTAGCTTGCATTTGGAAAACTCATATAGATTGCATCCACTTTTTGATTCCTAGATAATTAGATAATATTTCAAACTAGGAAAAAGATACCAAAATTGTTCAGCATTTCATATAGCTTACATTTATAAAATCTCAAAAAGAAAACATTAGGAAAACTTAGAATGAAACAAGTGAACAAACCCTCGATTTCGTCACGAGGTCAACAAATTGAACATAGTCAAAACCAATTTAAATAAGGAAAACCCCTTGGTTTCATCATGAGGTCAAAATGAACTCAATTCAACACACTCGATAACATCACAAAACACGACACTTCCCCCTCTTGCCAAGCATTCAATGTGCCCAAGCATTAGGGAAGATTGGATATGATTCGTCCTTAACGAGAATGGGGAGAACTTCCCCCATCCAATTCATCATTGACAAAACATCCAACAAACAAGAGAAGAACAAGAACATCACCAATACATCATAGACCAACAAGATTTTATACAAAAAATCATTTGAGATGAGGAAAGGAGACAAGAGTGTCTTTAAATCATTAATGAATAGAACATCCTTCATGCTAGGCTTAGGAGACTTAAGACTAGTGACCCTTGGGTCATACTATTATCACCACAACAATTGCAATCCAATGCCTCCATAAAAACAATCCTCAACACATACATTAAGAAAGCAACCCAATCACCATCTGTGACATTCTTCTCCCTCAAGAATGAGAGAAGAACAACCTCCTAGTCCTACCTCTAATTGATTGGCTCTTGCCATGTGAGTGGGAGTGACTAGGAGGCCACCCTTAGCAAGGAAGATGGTTCATGTGTCGTGTTGGAGTGTGACTCACCTGCAAATTGTCTGAGTCACATTTTAAACAACACAATACCAGGTTGTATAAGCGTTATGCATAAAGTTTCAATAACAGAGTATGGACATCCATAAAATCATAGTGGAAGAGGTTTTTTGGTCATTATAGTTGGGAATGTTCTTGTAGACATGTATAGTTCAAAATTCTCTGCTAGACATGTATGCAAAATGAGGAAGAACCAACAAGGCGCATGGTTTTGTTTGATAGAAAGCCTCGAAGAGGTGTCATCTCATGGAATGCAATGATTTTGAGATATGCACAAAAAGATTTTGTAGAAAGGCTTTAGGATATATATAAATGATTTAAATGATATTCATGGGGTAAACATGTCATTAGTCATGATACCAATATTTCTAAGGGTTTAATAAGCACTTAAATATGATTTATGTAGGAAATAATAGTCAAGAACAAAATTTTAAATTAAAAAATTGTCTATTGACAAAACAAATATTATTTGGCTCACTAAATGTTGATGTTGGGGCCCCAAATGATAGAGGTTATGTATGATTTAGAATGACCCAAGACCTGCAATCAAGTGTGACCTCTTTTAACACTACTTATTAAAGTTTTTGAATGGCCTATTCATTCAGATGATATGCACCTCAATGTGAATTCACCACAAGGCATCCATGCATGTGTATTGTATGCAATCTTGCCCCATAATTCATAGAGAGCAACATTCTAATGTTAGGTTTGGTAAAATTATAAGCACACACAAATGTTTAACAAACTAAAAACTTTTGTACCAAACCTTTATTTTGCAAGCACAAATATTTTATAAGGAACAAATTTTGGACAATTCAATAAATCACAAGTGATTTGTATGTAGTTAAATGACTAAACAATCATATAATGTGTGTTCTATCTACCAAACTTCATTTATAAAATAAATTATGGTAGTGTATACGGAAAGGTTGTAAAACTTAAAAATTACTTGATAAACAAACTAGCCTTTCAATATAGACATTCCAAAGCTTCAAGCAACAGATCAACAAAGATAAAACAAGCATGATTATTAAAAATGTACACATGCACAAGCACATTATAAGCACTAAAATCACGCACAACTTCCACGAGGACCCCATGATGACATGTAATCCTTGTCATGTACATGTAAGCATGAAAATAATACCCTCCTAGAAGCATTTCTCTTGGCAACACGTGGGTTTTGGTTTCTTCCTTTGTTTTCCCTTTTTCGTGTTAACCTTTCCCTCACTTTTGACACTTTTCAACACTTGTCAATTTTCATTTTTTGTGCTTACGACTTCGTCCCTAAGCCTCTTGTTCATATATTTGTCATAAATTAAACCTTCCCTAGTGTTTTTCATCCAACCCCACACATAGGAGCCCTCCAGGGGACCTCCCAAACCATCTCTAACTTTAAGTTTTCAATTATGTTCAACTAGGACAAATCTCCCCCTATTATTTCAGGATATCCCCAGGAGATTTGACATTTGCAAGGGAGATTTGGATTTTGACCACCTTTTGACCTAGTTCCGGAGACAATTCACATCTCCATCTCATAACTAACAATCTCCAACCTTGCTTCTCAACCCAGGACCTCACCCTTGTGGGTCGCCCATGGGTCACCCGCAGGCAATTTGGACTAGGAAAAGGGGTGACCCATGGGCGACCCTGCCATCTTTTCTAGCCGCAAAATTTTTTGAGTTTGGACTTGAAAAAGATCCATTTTGATTATTTTTCTTCCTGTTTGCATGAATTTTTAGCCTAAACATAGAGTTCAAACTATTCAAAGCCTTTGAGCATGCATAATTAGATCCATTTGATCTAAACTTGTCACCTCTTGGACTCATGATGAATCTATTTTTGCTTCTATGATAATCTATCATTGCTTCATCACTCCCTAATCAATCCAGTTCACTCCTCAATCAATCCTGTTAATTCTTTAATCAAATGAGTTAACTCTTCAATCATTTCCCCCTCTTATGTGCCCTTCAACACTATAAATACCCCTCACCTCTCCATTATTTCTCAAGTTGGAGAATGCTCTTCCCTTCTTCACAAGCTTTTTCAAGCTTCTTCATAGGCCCTTGAGCCTCTTAGTTTCTTTCTTTAGTGTTTCAAAGTTTCCAAGATTTCTTTGCATTATCTTTCATTGTTGTCAAGTTTCAAATTTCCCATAGGAGGTAATTTCATTTGTGCATCCAAGATTTTTAGTATTTTTCTCTCCACATAGCATTCTTATGCTCATGCAGGACTTATGAGCCTTTTATTTTCTTGTTGTTATGCCAAATCTTTGCTAAAAGCTTCTCTTTGCATCGTTATGTTGCTTGTATTGCAAGCTATAATGCTCTTTAGTTCACATTGAGCTCATATTTTGAAGCTTTATCAAGATATTTTTCATCCCTTCCCTATTGTTGTCAAGAGGAGATCCCCACTGCTGCAAGAAGGTGAAGAGGTTTCCTACACAAGGATTCCTGAGGGTAGTGGAGGCTCATGTGTCTCACATTCTAGGTTCTTTAATGCTTTTTTTCATTGTGATAGTAATTAGTTAATCTGAATTTGCTCTTGGGAATAGTAAATTCATGTTGCAATTTCCTTAATAGGTTAAATAGAATTTGCATTGATAAATTAGTTTATTTCCAAGTTCTTTTGCATTCTTAGATTAGTTTGTTCTTTCATTTCCTAGAATAATTAGATTCAAAATATCAAAAAGATACAAAAACATAGATTAAGATTGCATTAGGTAAACACATTTAGAATTGCATTCATATTTAGATTAATTAAAAGCACTTTCTTTTCAGAAAATTGTAAAAAGAACAAAAACACTATCTTGCATACATATAGGTTGCATACATTCAAAAATAGAAAATAACAAAAACATAGGCATAACACGAAGTTCATAAATCCTCTATTTCATCATGAGGTCAACACTTGTCAACCAAAGTCAACAAAGATCAACCAACACAAAGCAAAGTAAATTAAACCTTAGGTCATATTTACCCTAAGACAAATGTGAGTCAACTCAAGGTTAACTCTACCAACTCTCTCGATTTAGGCTCACAGATGTGCAATGGGATTAGGGGTGAGTGGGTGAGGGCAATCTGAGAGGAGATCAAAGAACTACACCTTAGTGCTCAACACAATCAATTGAAAATCCAAGAATAGGAACATAGGCTAAGGTTACTTCAAACATGAGTAATCATACAACGATTTGAAGAAAGACTCCAACTTCAACGAAACATAAACAAAAACAATCGACAACCCACTCAATGTTGGAATCTCTTAAATCCAAATAGGAGAACAATAACTAGTGACCCTTCGGGTCAAATAATTATCTCAACTACAATGGTCATTGAACACCATATACACAACAATATCCAAGAAAGGCCCCAGGACCGGTCCACCGCTCTTCACGAAGTCCGTCTCTCAAGCGAGCAGGACCGCCCCTGTGTCTCACCTCCTCTCAGATTGATTCTACCATGAGAGAGAGAGAGTGACATGGAGGTTTGTCTCATGGAAAGAAGAGGGTCCTGTGTGCTCCATCAAAGGTAACTTGACTGCCTCGTGCAATTGAGTCATGTTTTTGAGTGTACACACACAAATACATGCATAAACAGAGATGCATATTCATACACAATGCAACCTGAGCTAAATGCACCTAGGAGAGTGTGTGAATAGATTCCATCATGACACGTCACTTTCAAATGGCTAGAACCTTCTCCTTGATGATACTCTCTCTCCAACCTAAGAGAGTGTCGATAGTTCCTGTCACACTCGTAAAAATAGAAACAATAATTAGTCATCATCAAAATTGACATTTAAATATATTTTGTAAATGATTAATCATTACTAGAAATCATTTCAATTAAAATTAAAAAGATAATATTATCATACTCAATTATCTTTCCTAATCATTATTAATCAAATATTTAACTAGGCAAAACAAATAGGATGTGACATTTATAACCTCCAAGTCAACCTCCTAAGGTCTTACACACCTTCTTGCTAGCCACCTGACCAATGTTTGATAGATCTTTCCTATTGCTTCTTGGCCCCAACAACCTCACTAATCCACTTCACAAGAGGGGGTGTTCATATTCCCTAGGGATATTTGCATCATTTCATCCTTCTAGAATCATCCAATTGACATCCCTATCCCTTCCATGACCTCAAATTGCATGTCCAACCTATTCTTTTTGGGTCACCCCTTATGTCTTTAGGATCTCCCTAGGAGACCTTGTAGACGAAACAAGATCTCTAGGGGTGACTTGCTCTACTAAAAGGGGTGACCCATCTTTTAGAGGTCCTATGGTTAGTTTCAAGGTCCTGAAACCATCTTTAGCCCTTCTAGATCATTCTCCATCCCAAAAACCACCTGTGCAAAACCTCATTTATGGGTCATCCCTTATGCCTTCAAGATCTCCATGGGCAACCCAACATGTTAAGTAGGATTTCCAAGGGTGACTTGTCTCACTAATTGCCAACTCTCCATAACTAATTCATGTCTCTCAATCAACCCAATCTCATCACCCAATCAATCATGCATTACTTCATTTCTTCTTCTGTAATCTGCTCTACAACTAGTGTTCACTCCCAATCAGAGTCAGATCACTCTCCAATCTATTTCTGTTAACTCTCCAATCACCACCACATTTGGTGTTGATTTTTAACCTATAAATAGCCCCCTCCCTTATGCATTTGGGGAGGCAAATTTAGTATTGCATCTATACTCTTGCTTTGCTTTGCATATAGTTATTGCCATAGCATTTTCATGCTAGTGCAAGACCCCATGTGCTTTTTGATTTTGTCATAGCTATAATAGCTCAAGCCATAATTCTTCATTAGCATTCTTATGCTCCAATTGCTTTCATCATAGCTTCATAAGCTTGAATAGCTCAAGCCATAGTGCTTCATTAGCATTCTTATGCTCAATTTGCTTTCAATTTCTCCCATCTTTGTTCCTATTGCCAAGAGGAGGACCTCGCTACTATAGAGGAAGAGGGGGATTCTGCATGGGCTCCTGAGGGTTCAAGAAAGACATTGATGTCTTCTTCATACCAAGTTCTTTATGCTTTAAATTAGTAATTAGATCACATTATTGGCACCTGCAAAAATTTATTCCCATTGTGTCCATTTTTCCTCCAAAAATCCAAAAATCATGTGAAAATTGCTTCGCCAAGGTCACCATTGGATAGAGAATCCAATTCTAAGTAGTTTTAACTTTTGGACCACCTCAAAATTTCTTAATATGAAAAAGTTATACTGGTTCAAAGTTTGGTATTTTATATGTTTTTCCTTAGTCAAAAGATGGTTTATCCCTTAGAAAACTTTTTGTGTTTTTCCTTATTGTGGGCAAGTCGGCAAAGGTTCTAACTTTAGAACTTGTTTGCAAGTTCTATTTTATGTCAATTCGTTGATATGTATGTTCATCAATTGAAGGGCAAAGGGAGCATGTTTCAACAAAGTAAAGCAAAGGTGAAAAGGGCTCTTCTATTGGCGAAAAGAAAAATTCAAGAACCCGATGGCTCATTGATAGGGAGTTCTCCCAATAGAGGATTTGCTGATAAAAGACAAAGGAGTTAACAAAGTGAGGTTGGTTCAGCGCGGGACAAATTTGCTGACAAGGCAAATTATAGAAAAATGGCTAAGGCATGAAAGTGTAATGTTTACCTTTGTCAGGAAATCGGTGGAAGGCTGAACCAATGAAGTAGTTCAGAATTTCGGCAAATTCACCGATGGGATTTTTCGTTGATAAGTAAAGAAAGAGAAGCAAAGAAAAATTTCAAAGAAGGTTACTTTTGCCAATAAAGAAGAGAACAAGGAAAAGTTCATATAGTTCAACTTTGCTGACAAAGTGGAAAATAGGAGCAATATGCTTGGTTCGTGAAAATGTGTTTTTGCCTACACAAGGAAAAGGTTGGCTAGGTTATGAAAAGTTGACATTTTCTGATAAAGAGGCAAATAAAGAGGGTGAAAAGAAAAGTTCAATAGATGTATAATTTGCTAATAAGGAGGCAAAAAATAGAAAAAGGAAAAGGTTCGGTAAAGGTGAAAGTTGTCGATAAGGCAAAAAGGAGAAAAGTTCAAAGAAGGTTACTTTTGCCGACTGAATGAAAAGAAAAGAGGAAAGATGAAAACCAAGAAACAAAACTAGTTCAGAAAAACACATTTTTGCCGATAAGGCAAAATTGTGCTATGGATGGTAAAGAAAGATAATGTCAAACTGAAAATACAGAAATTGAAAAGAATTGGCCATTAAAGGCAGAAAATGCAGAATAGTACAGTCAGGGATCATATGGATTAAAACTGAAAATTAGGACAACATATTGGAAATGCGGTATATTCTTGAAATGGGTAGTTCCTTGAATGTATGTCATGATTGTAGGAATATAAATATAGATTTATACTCAGCATTAATGAGTTGTAGGCCAGAATTGTGCAAGTTGTTCAAACAATGAAATTCTTCAATGCACAAAGGACAAATCAGATAAGTCAGAGGTTGCAGGGGGAAGGAAAGGATTATAAACTTCCCTCTTTACTACTCTAGGTACAAGAAGAGTGCAATAAATCTCCCTTTGCCATTTGTAGGACTGCCAGAGCATGGGCAATATTTCCAATGTGTAGATTTTCTATCATGACAGATGGAGTGAAATTTAATACATGGTGCGTACTCATTTGACTGAGTACTGCACTGGGATGAGTGCAATGAATTGCTATATATGCAGGGTTGTAATTTGTGATAAGGGTTGGTCATTTTGGTATTTTCTCAGTAGGGTTGTGAGCTCCAGGAGGTAGATTAAGAAAGGATATTGTGCAGGCTATGTTTATACATGAATCAGTCATGAAGTGTATGTAATATAATTCAAATTTTTGTATCATACTATTGTCTTTCTCCATTATTGTAGGTGTTTTTTCTTAGTAAACTTAATCGCAGTTACAATTTTCTTTTACCACATTTCATGGTATGATTGTAAACTTTGATTTGATGAATGTGATAATTCTTAATTCATTCTCAAGCTTTGTGAATGATCATTTGAGTATTGCATAGGGGAAAAAATGGTATGGTGTGTGATTCTTAAGTATTTTCTGTAATCTGATAGTCATTTCTTTGCATTTGATTCGTTAAGTAGGCATTTATACACTTCTATGTGATTGTTTTCCTCTGTTTTACATTAGACTCTGCAGCCCAATGGATAGGCACCAATCTGAGTAGCCTCAGATCACCTATCTTCAAAGAAAAAACTTTACATCTTACTTTTAGAAGCATAAGCAATCTTTATGCATCCTCATTGCATATGATTGCATTCATCAGCTATATAGGGGTCATACAACAACCAACTTTTCTTAGTCCAGTGACGTATTTGGGATTGAAAAAGAAATTTGGGTTTGGTTGTTATATTTTTAGTTGTTCTGCTTTTATTTTAATACCTATTCAAGTATAATACCCCTTGGAATATTCATCCAGAGTTTAAGTTGAGTTGAAAGAGCAAAGGAGCTTACCCATCTCCTATAGTTGGCCAAAATTCCCCTTTACTTGTTGATAAACCTCTTCCTTTCACCTTGATGACAATCCCTGGCCTGGGTGTTTAAGGAATGTTTTAGAGTTTTAGGTTGGCGTTATTTTGGGAACCAACATTTTGGCGTCTTTGTCGGGGGAACACTTATTTTGATTCAAATTCAAAATCCTTGGTAACAGTGAATCATTTTAGTTCTGGTTGCTAATATTGAAAATAAAGTTTTGTTAAAATTTTCTTCCCAACAAGGGAGTGGCGACTCTTATAGTTAACCCAGAATTAATTTTAGTGTGAAAGAAGTTTCAAAATGGATAGAGGAAGAAACCAACAACATTCTAGACATGAGGAATCATCAAGAAATGCTGGAAATAGGAGTAGGTATAGGGAAAAAAGACCCCATGTGGTACCTGCAAGAAATGCCCAAGACAATATATTTGTCAACCTCAAAAGCCAATAGAAATATACTTATGAGGATTCTGCTGATAACATGCTTAGGAGAAAAAGAAGACAGAATAGAGATGACTATGACATTAGAAGGAATGAGAATGTTATTGGTAGAGGAGGTAGAGATGCTTCTCAGTGTCCTTATATGAGAACATATGGGATGCCTAGTGATAATGAAGAGATATATCAAGATGCTAGGTGTCCTGATTCTCCCATAAGGTCTTTCGAAAGTTAGCATGATGCTACTCCTAATGAGTGAAATCGGCAAGAAACGGATGATGAAGAAAGAGAGAGGAGGATTCAAGATGAATTGGATCTACTTGATCACCTCAGAAATAGATAGAGGGAGGTGCAATCTTTACTCAATCAATAGAAGGGCCTAAATTAAAATGTGTAGCATCAATGTGCACAACACCAGCAATATCAGTAGCCACATAATCAACATAATAATCAACAGAGACAACAACATCATGTGAGACAACAGGGTGTAAACCAAAACTCTGCTCAAAATATTAACATGCGGCCACCATAGAATCAAGTTAACCAATAGCATGGCAACATCCAGCCCATTGGCCATGCTCAGCAAAGACAAGCGCAGAAGTTTATTGCACAGAGGTAGTCGTTGGGAGCTGAAAGATACAAACAACTCAAATTTATTAGTATTCCTGATTTTCCTAATCCCATCCCAATTGAGATTAGAGGGAAAATTCCAAGATTTCAGGGCAACAACACTGTCACTGGTGAGGAACACCTGAGACATTTTATTAATTTCACTGATGAGTATGAGGTTGAATATGAAGATGTGATGATGAAGATGCTTGCTAACGTTTTCCAGGTAAGATGAAATTTGCTGGACCATTGCCTCTTATGCCAGTTGTAATTGAAGCACCATTTCAACAATGGGGCATTGCTTTCATAGGAGAAATTTAGGAGAAATCCAGCAATGGATTTAAGTGGATCCTTGTGGCCACTGATTATTTCACCAAGTGGGTTAAGGCTATCCCCACTCGCAATGCCACATCCAAGGTGGTAATTGATTTTCTTATGAGCAATATAATAACTAGATTTGGAGTGCCATCAAGAATTGTTACAGAAAATGTTATGTGCTTCAGATCTTAGGATATTGCTAATATGTGTTCCAATATGGAGTTAAGTTGATTCATTCTTCGCCATATCATACCTAGAGTAATAGACAAGTTGAGTCCATCAATAATAGTCTTATGAAGATTATAAAGAGGATGTTAGATCAGAATAAGAAAAGGTGGGATGATAAACTAAAGTATGCTCTATGGCCTGATAGGGTAACATTCAAGAAATCCATTGGAAGGAGCCCATTTGAGCTAGTATATGGAGCATATGCAAACATGCCAATGTCATTAGAACTACCTGTATATTAGCTGCTACAACAAATTGGTGAGGATGAGGATGATGCCTTAACTCTGAGGATGCATGATTTGGCTGAGTTAGATGAGGCCAGAAGGCTAGCACATGATAAAAACCAACAGCAACAGTAAAAGGCCAAATATTTGTTCAATAAGAAAATAGTAAAAAGGAGCTTTCATATTGGTGATTTGGTTCTCCTATGGAATACACGAGCATAAGACAAGGGTAAGCATGGCAAGTTTGAGCCTTTGTGGCTAGGCCCATACCAGATTGATGAAAAAGATGGACAAGATACATATTACATCAGAAATTATATGGAGGGAGAATTACTAGAGCTACCCATTCATGGACAACATTTGAAGCTTTACTTTTCTTGAGTAAATGTTTCCCCTAATTTTTGAATATAATCAAATAGTGTTATGCGCTCTAACATTTATGACTGCATTTTGTCTTATATATATGTGTGGCTATAAATACGTCTGTGTGTGTTGTTTCCCCTATGTGTTTTTGTTGTGTTTTGTGTCTTTTTGGCTTTCCTAGAGATCTAAATCCTTGCTATGACACTGCTTGTCACATGTCCCCAACCAGAGCCAGTGTTGGCACCTGCAAAATTTTATTCGAATTGTGTCCATTTCCCCCCCCCCCCCCCAAAAAAAAAAAAAAAATCCAAAAATCATGTGAAAATTGCTTAGCCAAGGTCACCATTGGATAGAGAATCCAATTCTGAGTAATTTTGCCTTTTGGACCACCTCAAAATTCCTTAATATGAAAAAGTTATGTTGGTTCAAAGTTTGGTGTTTTATATGTTTTTCCCTAGTCAAAAGATGGTTTCTCCCTTAGAATTTTTTTTGTGTTTTGCCTTATTGTCAGCAAGTCAGCAAAAGTTCTAATTTTAGAACTTGTTCGCAAGTTCTGTTTTCTGCCAATTAGTCAATATGTATGTTCACCGATTGAAGGGCAAAGGGAGCGTGTTTCGACAAAGTAAAGCAAAGGTGAAAAGGGCTCTTCTATTGACAAAAAGAAAAATTCAAGAACCCGATGGTTCACAGATAGGGAGTTCTCCCAATGGCGGATTCGCTAATAAAAGATAAAGGAGTTAACAAAGTAAGGTTCATTTGGTGTGAGACCAATTTGCCGACAAGGCAAATTATAGCAAAATGGCTAAGGCATCAAAGTGTAATGTTTCCCTCTGTCTAGAAATCGATGGAAGGCCAAACCAATGAAGTAGTTTAAAATATCAACAATTCGTCGATGTGCTTTTCGCTGATTAGTAAAGAAATAGAAGCAAAGAAAAAGTTTAGAGAAGGTTACTTTTGCCGATAAAGAAGAGAACAAGGCAAAGTTCATAAAAGTTCAACTTTGCCGACAAAGTGGGAAATAGGAGTAATATGCTTGGTTCGTGAAAATGTGTTTTTGCCTACACAAGGAAAAGGTTGTCCAAGTTTTGAAAAGTTGAAATTTTCTGATAAAGAGGCAAATAAAGAGGGTGAAAAGCAAAGTTCACCAGATGTATAATTTGCCGATAAGGAGGCAAAAAATAGAAAAAGGAAAAGGTTCAGTAAAGGTGAAAGTTGTCGATAAGGCAAAAAGGAGAAAAGTTCAGAGAAGGTTACTTTTGCCGACTGAATGAAAAGAAAAGAGTAAAGATGAAAACCAAGCAACAAGACCAGTTCAAAAAAATGCATTTTTGTTCATAAGGCAAAATTGTGCTATGGATGGTAAAGAAAGATAATGGCAAACTGAAAATATAGAAATTGAAAAGAATTGGCCATTAAAGGCAGAAAATGTAGAATAATACAATCAGGGATCATATGGCTTAAAATTGAAAATTAGGACAACATATAGGGAATGCGGTATATGCTTGAAATGGGTAGTTCCCTGAATGTATGCCATGATTGCAGGAATATAAATGTAGATTTGTACTCAGCATTAATGAGTTGCAAGCCAAAATTGTGCAGGTTGTTCAAACAATGAAATTCTTCAATGCACAAAGGACAAATCAGATAAGTCAAAGTCTGTAGGGGCAAGGAGAGGATTAGAACCTTCCCTCTTTATTATTCTAGGTACAAGAAGAGTGCAAGAAATCTCCCTCTGCCATTTGTAGGACTGCTAGAGCATGGGCAATATTTCCAATGTGTAGATTTTATGTCATGACAGATGGAGTGAAATTTAATACAGCATGGTGCATACTCATTTGATTGAGTGCTGCACTGGGATGAGTGCAATAAATTGCTATATATGCAGGGTTGTAATTTGTGATAAGTGTTGGTCATTTTAGTATTTTCTCAGCAAGGTTGTGAGCTCTAGGAGGCAGATTAAGAAAGGATATTGTGCAGGCTATGTTTATACATGACTAAGTCATGAAGTGTATGTAATATAATTTACATATTTGTATCAGATTGTTGTCTTTATACATTATTGTAGGTGTATATTCTCTGTAAACTGTAATCGCAGTTACAATTTTCTTTTACCACATTTTGTGGTATGATTGTAAGCTTTGATTTGATGAATGTGATAGTTCTTAATTCATTCTCAAGCTTTGTGAATGATCATTTCAGTATTGCATAGGGAAAAACATGGTATGGTGTGTGATTCTTAAGTATTTTTTAGTAATCTGATAATCATTTCTTTGCATTTGATTCATCAAGTATGCATTTATACTCTTCTATGTGATTGTTTTCCTCTATTTTACATTAGACTCTGCAACCCAATGGATAGGCACCAGTTTGAGTAGACTTAGATCACCCATCTTCAAAGAAAAAACTTTACATCTTACTTTTAGAAGCAAAAGTAGTCTTTATTCATCCTCATTGCATAGGATTGCATTCATCAGCTATATAGGGGTCATACAACAACTAACTTTTCTTAGTTTAGTGACAAATTGGGATTGAGAAAGTAATCTAGGTTTGGTTGTTATATTTTTAGTTGTTCATCTAGTTTTATTTTATTACATATTAAGGTATAATACCCCTTGGAATATCCCTCCAGAGTTTAAGCTGAGCTCAAAGAGCAGAGAAGCTTACCCATCTCTTGTAGTTGGCCAAAATTCCCCTTTAATTGTTGATAAACCTCTTCCTTCACCTTGATGACAATCCCTGGCTTGGGTGTTTAAGGAATGTTTTAGAGTTTTGGTTTGGAGTTATTTTAGGAACCAACACACATCTTGCTCTTGGAAAAGTAAATCATTACTTTTCTTTTTCTCGATAGGTTGTCTATTTTCTTTCTTAGAGTAGCATTGCATTTGATTAGATTAACATTGTTTTCATTTATTAGATTAGATTTACTTTCATGATTCATAGTTATTTGCAATTTCATTTCTTAAATCAATCTACAAAAACACCAAAACATAGATTAGCTTGCATTTGGAAAACTCATATAGATTGCATCCACTTTTCGATTCCTAGATAATTAGATAGCATTTCAAATTGGGAAAAAGGAAGCAAAATTATTTTGCATTTCATATAGCTTGAATTCACAAAAACTCAAAATGAAAACATTGGGAAATCCTAGAATAAAACAAGTGAACAAACCCTCAATTTCATCATGACGTCAATGAATTGAACATAGTCAAAACCAAAAATTTAAACAAGAACAAACCCTCAATTTCATCATGAGGTCAAAATCAACTCATTCAACACACTCAATAACGACATCATGAAACACAACACTTCCCCTCTTACCAAACATTCAATGTGCCTATACATTAGGGAAGATTGGATATGATCCGTCCTTAATGATATTGGGGAGAACTTCCCCCATCCAATTCATCATCGACAAAACATCCAACAAATAAGAGAAGAACAAGAACATTGCCAACACATTATAGACCAACAAGACTTGATACAACAAATCATTTGAGATGAGGAAAGGAGACAAGAGCGTCTCTGAACCATAAACAAACAAAACAACCTTTGTGCTAGGCTTAGGAGACTCAAGACTAGTGACCCTTTGGGTCATACTATTATCACCACAACAACTGCAATTGAATGTCTCCATAGAAATAATCCTTAGTTCACACATATCAAGAAAACAACCCAACCACCATCCACAATGTTCTGCTCCCTCAAGAATGAGCATAACAACCTCCCGGTCCTACCTCCACTTGATTAGCTCTTGCCATGTGAGTGGGAGTGACTAGGAGGCTACCCTTAGCAAGAAAGATGATTCATGTGTTGCGTTGGAGTGTGACTCACTTGCAAATTGTCTGGGTCACATTCTAAACAACATAGTACTAGGATGTACAAGCATTGTGTATAAATTTTCCATAACAAGGTATGGACATCCATAAAATCATAGTGGAAGAGGTTTTTTGGTCATTATAGTTGGGAATGCTCTTGTAGACAGGTATGCGGTGAACAAATTATCACAATGGCCAATTTACTTGACTGCACTGTATGTTTGTGTGCTATGCACTGTAGTTAGATTTAATTGTCAACGCACAACTAATGCTACCCTTTGACTATGTGCTAAATGGGTGTTTTAGAATAGGGTACGTACATTCTTTAGGATTTTCTTCGCCCACACGATAACTGTAATGCTCAAACTTTGACGATAAGGCATCATTTAAATTGTGCCCCAAAATCATTCTCCATGTAGTGCCAATAAAACTTTGTCAAATATTTGTAAAGAGATTGATGAAAACGTACGAACAAGATAATTTCAATCGTCTTTCATTGTTCCTATTGGTTTTCAAAATCAGGTTGCTCCCTCTCATAGAACAAATGCCTTCAATCTAATAAACATATTAATATTACAAAAAATATACTTGATCTTCTATTTTTAATCATATAATTTTTTTATAATTTTTCCTAAAATATCTTTTAAATGTTACCCATCTATTTTTATAAAACTCACCTAAATCAATTCTTAATTTTAAAATTACTATTTTATTTATAATTCATATATATATTCCTAAAATATCTTTTAAAGGTTATCCATCTATTTTTATAAAACATACATATGTCAATTCTTAATTTTAAAATTACTATTTTATTTATGGCTCAAAGATTTATAAAATTTGTTTTAATTTCAAACCTTAAAATTTCACAATCAAAGTATACAACTCAATGCAAATTATATATATATTTTTATATTTGAAAACATTAAGATGTGTCACTCGCCTATTTCTATGCAATTATTAAGACAAAGAAAACAAACTTATACCAATAACACTTGAACGCTTAGATAACCAACTTTTCAATCACCATCGCATATTTGTACACGGCAAAGGAATGGAAAGACCCGTTTCATCTCAAGCCTTGGAATATTACGCGCCTCCCCAATCAATCACTAATTTGAACTGGTCGTATATATTTTTCAATATCAAACAAAATAATATAAAAGTTGAATGTGATATGCATATACCTCGATGGCTAAGAATTGACTCTAAACCAATAATTTGGTGAGTATTTATCAAAGGGTAGTAATTTAGTTGGTGGCGGTGTTGGTATGTTTCTTGATTATATCATTCACAAAAATTTAAATTTCTTGAAGGTGCAATAAATAATGAATGAGGTCGGGATCAATAATGGTGAGGATGGGATCATCCTTGGATGATTTTGGTGGAGTGGATCATCCACAAGATCATTTTTGCTACCCGATACGCGAGCGCAAGCCTTAGGTTGAACCTCTTTGGTTGAGAGCCAAGGATTGAGGGGTATCCATTCCGCTATCTGATACGCGAGCATGAGCCTTAGGTTGAACCTCTTCTATTGAAAGCCAAGGATTGAGGGGTATCCATTCCGCCATCTTTGGTTGAGAGCCAAAGATTGAGGGGTGTCCATTCCGCTACCCGATACACGAGCACACACCTTAGGTTGAACCTCTTCGGTTGAGAGCCAAGGATTGAGGGGTATCCATTCCACCATCTTTGGTTGAGAGCCAAAGATTGAGGGGTATCCATTCCGCTACCCGATACGCAAGCACAAGCCTTAGGTTGAACCTCTTCAGTTGAGAGCCAAGGATTGAGGGTAGCCATTCCGCCAAATTTGCTTTGGGCACAGTCTCGACCTCATCGCTTATGGTGTCAGGGGCCTTGCACTCAGCAAGACTTGATCCTAGGTAGGCTCATTGAGAACCTTTCTTCAACTTTACCAACATACCAATGACCCTTTGACTACTGAACAATTCTTGACTTTGAATCAAAAAAATATCAGCTTAAATTTGTTTTGATAACCAAAAACAATTTAAATTTGAAATAAAACCCTAAAAAAAGGTTAGGAGCATTCCTCCATTGGTATGGAGAAATGTCAGGGATTGTGCAAACTTTATAAGAGTACCAAGTTGTACAAGCATTGTATAGATTTTCCATAATAGGATATGGACATCCATAAAATCATAGTAGAAGAGGTTTTTTGGTCATTATAGTTGGGAATGCTCTTGTAGACATGTACGCACTGGCCAAAATCTCACAATGGCCAATTTGCTTGACCGTGTTGTATGTTTGTGTGCTATGCACTGCAGTTAGTCTTAACTGCCAATGCACAACTAATGCTAAATTATGATTGTGTGCTAAATGGGTGCTTTAGAATAGGGTATGGACATTTTTCAGGATTTTTTTCACCCACGCGGTAACCATAATGCTCAAACTTTGAAGAAATGACATCGTTTAAATTGTGCCCCAAAATCATTCTCCACATAGTACCAATAAAACTTTGCCAAATATTTGTAAATAAATTGATGAAAACTTGTAGTTGTCAAATTTCTATACCTGAGAAAGAGAGAATGCCTTCAATATAACAAACATATTAACATTACAAAAAAGTGTACTTCATCTTCTATTTTTTAATCATATAATTTATATATATATTTTTTCTAAAATATCTTTTAAAAGTTATCCAACTATTTTTATAAAACTCACAAAGTCAATTCTTAATTTTAAAATTACTATTTTATTTATGGTCCACATATTTATAAAATTTGTTTTAATTTCAAATCTTAAAATTTCACAATCAGATTATACAACTCAATGCAAATTATAATTTTTTATATATTTAAAAACATTAAGTTGTGTCACTTGCCTACTTCTATGTAATTATTAAGAGAAATAAAACAAAGCTGTTTGAACCCGTCTTATATGACCAACTTTCCAATCACCATCTCACATGAAATTGTAGATGGAAACGGCAAAGGAAATTGTAGATGGAAAGAGCCATTTCATCTAAGGCTTAGAAAATAACGTGTGTGAACAATCAATCACTAATTTGAATGGTTCGTCTAATTTTTTCAATATCAAACAAAAGAATATAAAAGTGGAATGTGATATGCATGCTACCCCAATGGTTAAGAATTGACTCTAAACCAATAACTTGGTGAGTATTTATCAAAGGCTTGTAATTTAATTGGTCAAGGTGTTGGGTATGTTTTTTGATTATATCATTTATACAAATTTAAGTTTTTTGAATGTGCAATAAATAATGAACGAGGACCGGATCAATAATAGCGAGTATAGGATTATTCTTAGATGATTTTGGTGGAATAGATACTCTGCAATTCTTGATATGGTGGTGGAGGAAGAGTTAGATCGTAGGAAAAAGACATGGATGAAGCAGAATAGCAAGTGGATGAACAAATGCGATATTAATTTGGAAGATTGTCCTAAAACCAAAGCAGAAATTAAACAGTTCGTGTTAGAAAAAATCAGGACTGCCATGTGGACTAAACAACTTGGCTGAAAAAAATTGCATTATATCTAAGAGTTCAACCCCATGTGGGAGCATGGAGAAAAAGCCTACTTGCATGCTGCACTTAAGGGTAAAGCTAGACTTTTAATTGCATAGTTTCAGACCGATTCTCATCATCTAAGGTGTGAAACTGGTAGATGGACAGTCCCTAAGGAAGTTTGGGAAGATAGGATATGCACTTTCTGCAACAAAAGAGTGGTTGAAACTGAATGACACTTCACCTTTGAGTGTGCTGCCTATGAAGATATCCACACTCAATATGGTAACAACTTGAAGGGGGAAGTTTAAACAAGCTCTTTGAGGAAGCGAAGCTTCACATAACGGTTGGGTTCTTGGTCAAGAAGCATAGTAGAAGAGACACATCGAAAAGATTTTGGAAGTGTCTTAGGGCTGCGGCTCTTGGTCCCTTAGGTTGTTTGGCCTCGTGGACGTCATTAAAATTCATTCATTCATTCATTCGATTGAGATCAATAATGGTGAGGACAAGATCATCCTTGAATGATTTTGATTAAATAGATAGTGAACAGTTCTTGACTCTCAATCAAAATCAATAATGGTGAGAATAAGATCATCCGAAATGATTTTGATGAAATGGATAGTGAACAGTTCTTGACTCTCAATCAAAATCAATAATGGTGAGAATAAGATCATCCAGAATGATTTGATGAAACAAATACTTGAGAGTCCTTAAAAAGAGAGGTCACAAGTTCAAATCCTACAGGGGGTAGGGTATGTATGCTTCATATTTGAAGCACAGTTAGGTGCCTCGATTATGAGGTAGTCTCATATGTTATAAGCCCCCTGTAGACCCAAAAACAGGGCGCCCGACATCGTAGACTATAAAAGGATCCATCCATCCATCCATCCATCCATGAACTCTCAATCCTAAAAATATCAGCTCAGATCTGCTCTGGTAATTAAAAAATAAATAAAACTTGGAAAAAAAGTTAGGAGCATTCCTCCATTGGTATGAGAAATGTCAGGGATTGTGCAAAGTATGTAAAAGTGAATCACGTGCAAATGGATCTCCCAGAAGCATCCCACGTGTAATGATCGTCTGACTCACATGTAATGTCTTTCTCCTAAAGATATTGAATACCACTTTGTCAACAATGTACTTTTGTATTGAAAATAACTTAGAAGTCTGTTAGATGTTCATGTGAGGGACTCAGAGATAGTGCATTTTGGCAATTCCCAAGGTCACAATGCAGAGCCCCTGGCTGCCCGCTGCCCGCTGCCCCCTCCACACAAAACAATTTAGCAGAAGAAAGAATACATTAATTTACTGCTTACGTTTTCATGTAAGTTGTAAACATTTTGGGCAGAGTGTGCGATGCAAGCGTGCGGACAGTCGCAGTGTGAAAAATTTTGCAGGCATTGATGTGACCGTTGACAATGTATATCTACGGTTTTGTCTAAATACGGTACGTGGACAGAAATACATACGATAAGGCGTACAAGAAGTCCGTATTTTGAGACCGATTATACCCGTGACACTTACAGCGGTGTACAGCTGGCAGATTGAGATTGATTAGATGAAGCGCCGGAATCGCAAGCGGTCACATGAGGACATAACTTCGTAACTGTACACATTAAGTATAACAACTTTAACGGCGTTTAGGTCAGTAAACGGTGGGAGTTGTTACGGTGAACGGAGTCAGCTTTAAATAGAGGCGGTTTTCTGTCGTGGTTTGTTGGGAGATTTTGGGGTGGCCCCAAAGCGGGAGACGGACTGTTTAAAGACAGAAAACCGCCCTGGTTTTGAAAGTTTCTGAGAAGGAAGGAAGGTGGTGGTGGTGAGATTTTGTGTTTTGCTGGTAAAGAACGCAAGACGGTGGTTGAGAATGTTTTGTTTATGATTTTATTGTTTGGATTGCGTATTGTTTTTGGCTTTGAATCGGTTGAAGGTTAGTGCGATGTTTGCATCAGGGGAAAGCGGTATTTTGCGTGAAGAGAACGGCTGGTGGTTCATTTTTACAGAGGCCGCGTATTTGGGTTTGTGGAGAATGATCTTTTTGCAAGCAGCAGGTCGGCGGTTCGAGCCCCGGGAACAGCGATTTTAATCGGCGAGGTCGTTCTCATGGCGAAGATACTGGGCGGAACTCTGAGGAGGAATAAGCCCTGTGTTTTTGGTGAAGGTCTGAGCAAGCAGAGATTTTTTAGGCATGGGAGGACTGAGAGAGGGCAGCAGTGGATGTGTTACAGATATATGGGATTGAGCGCCTGGATTTTTCTGTCGCTTTATGTTTGCAGCTCTTTATTTACCTTTGAATGGAAGCCTGAGAAAGTTCGAGGTTTTGGTGAAGGGATTCGGAAGTCGGTGGTTCGATCCCGGGGACTTGCATCTAGTGTTGTGGTAGAAGAGAGCTTTAGCCCTGGTCGCCTCAACAAAAATGTCTTCTCTGATGCGTCTGGTAGGGAGAAATTTAAATGGGTTTTGAACTTAACCGTTTTTTCTTTTTTTGAACTTGAATGAATTTTTTTTGAAAATTTGTGTTTGACGTGATAGTGTTTTGGGTGTAGGATTGTCGAGCGATGTGAAGGTTTATGTGTATGATCTTCCTTCCAAGTATAATGAAGACTGGCTTGTGAATAGCCGCTGTAGCAGCCATTTGTTTGCTGCTGAGGTCGCCATACATCGTGCTTTGTTGGAAAGTTCTGTGCGGGTTTTTGATCCCCAAGAAGCTGATTTTTTCTTTGTTCCAGTCTATGTTTCGTGCAATTTTAGCACCAGTAATGGATTCCCGTCTTTGGGGCATGCCCGCTCCTTGCTTTCTTCTGCGGTGGAATATATTTCCAATGTCATGCCTTACTGGAATCGTAGTGGAGGGGCTGATCATGTTTTTGCAGCCACTCATGATTATGGAGCTTGCTTTCATGCAATGGTTAGCTTTGTTTCTTCAAAAAAATTCTTTCTTTTTTCGAAAGTTCAGAATAGTGAGCTTCTTTAAGAAATTGCATTGAGTGTTTCAGGATTCAACTGTGTGAAAGTTTAAGAAATATTAGAATGGTGGGGTTGTTCTGTATGTTTGGTTATGATTAAATTTCTGGTCTATGATTTGCAGGAGGATGTTGCTGTGAGTGATGGTATACCCCCATTTTTGCAGAGGTCTATAATCCTGCAGACATTTGGTGTAAAGGGCAAACACCCATGCCAGGATGTGGAGCATATACAGATTCCTCCCTATGTATCTCCTAAATCCATTCAAGCTACTCTTGATTCTGTGTCTCCTCAGAATCAGAGGCGTGATATTTGGGTGTTCTTCAGAGGAAAAATGGAGATTCATCCTAAGAATATCAGCGGCCGCATATACAGCAAGTAAGATTTTCTCTAATTCTCTTCAATTGATTCATCAAATCTCTTTAATTAGCAAAGATTTGTTCTAATCATGTGGAACTAATTCTTAACTCAACTTTCGGCCGGTGATAATGGACTACTGGCTAAGATAAATTCCTTAATGTTCCGCATAATTTTACAATGATTTTGGGTGGTGGTTAATATAAACGTACAAAGGAGATGACTTTTTACAGCAACAGCGTCATTGGACATTAATTTGAATGGTAGATGCTTTTTCTTCATGGCACACTTATGTGAGCCATATAATTTGTCGTTTACATATGCTTATTTGGTAAAAGTTCTGATACTCGGGGATTTTTCTTATTATTTTTGGGTCTGACAATCAATTCCCGCATTTTCATGCAATCCTGAATCCTTGTAAAAAGCTAAATTTTCTGCATAGAACCCAAAACTTAATAGGCAAGCAAACCCAAACTTAATAGGGAAGGAAACCCAAGTCTTCATTTCAGCAAAGCTGTGAATCCATTTCACACGGTACAATCTTTAAAACATATTAAGGTCACCGTATGCTTTTGCATTGAATTGTTTTCACATCTTTTGGTGGGTATATTCATGACAATCAGAATGATTTTAAAGCTCTGTATAAATTTTTATTGTAACAAAGCTGTTGGCCTGTATACTATTGCAATAAAAGCAGCTGCATGAATAGCAAAGTGATAAATATTTGCTTTGACATTTGACAGTGAGAGAATTAATTAATTAAAAAAATACGGTGGAATTCACATTGATATTATATGGTTGCAGGGGGGTGAGAACGGCAATATGGCAAAAGTTTGGGCACAATCGAAAATTCTACATAAGGCGAAAAAGGTTCCAAGATTACCAAGCCGAAATAGTGCGGTCTGTGTTTTGCCTATGCCCGTTGGGGTGGGCCCCATGGAGTCCACGCATTGTGGAGTCAGTTGCCTTAGGCTGTGTCCCCGTCATCATCGCGGACAACATCTCCCTCCCTTATTCAGACGTAATTCCGTGGCCCAAAATCTCACTCACTGTGCCCGAGCGTGACGTGGCAAAGCTGGGCAAGATTCTTGAAAAGGTCGCCGCCACTAATCTGACATCCATACAGCGGAACCTGTGGAACGAGACCAATAGGCGGGCTCTGCTCTTCACAGAACCCATCCAGCAAGGCGATGCTACGTGGCAGTTACTCGACGCCTTGACACGTAAGCTTGACAGGTCACACAGGAACCGAACACTGTCATCCTCGTGAGCAATCGGCCGACACGTCAGCAGGAGCTTATCGTCGTTATTTATTTATTCATTTTTTGTGTGCTTTACAGCTGGGTCGAGGCAGACATTATGCAGAGCCGAATATATTAGTACGGTACTTACAGCCATACATATTACCTGTTGTTGTATGTCAGACAATAATTCATTATAGGCTGCTGTATTCAGATCCAGACATAGACGTGGCGTATGGCTATTTGCTTTCACATCGGCAAGCCGACAGAGTGGCGTATGAATACTATTTATTTATTGATTTCCGTGGGTCCCATATTCGTGGAAGTTTTCGGCGGTCTGAATTGACCAAGAGACATGTCACATGCTTGGGGGCAGAAGGCCACGCCGGATTCCTGGCGGTGGTCCCACGCTTTCATTCCGCCACGTGTATTTCCCGTTCGACATCCATACGAACGGGATTAATATGAACACTGCTCCTCCATTTTTTTCATGTAAATGCGAACGATTTTGATGTAAATGGAATGAGAATTGAGACCGTCCTTTTTTCTTGTTTCCGCGTTCTGGGCACTCTATAACTATTCTCCGTTTAATTCTACGCATGCCGAGACAAAAGTCTGAGTGAGCCCGTGAAAAATACGGAAAAAGACCCTTTAATTACGAACACCTTAAAAAATACTAGGTTCGGTTTGAAACATTTAAGTTAGCATTGCATTCTTATCAAAATAGCAATGTCTGACCAACACGACATAAGTTGTTGGATTGTGAGTTGTGGGGCCCACGCTTATCACATCACAGTCCTCTAAAAATCTTTACAACTCCAAACGTCTTCAAGATATAATAGGATGAATGAATGAAGGTTTTTAATAACATTCATGAGGTCAGACAGTTTATGGGACCACCAAAGACCAAAACACTATGCTAAGAGAACCAGAACAAGCAGGTAATCTAAGAACTCCAAAAGGCGTCTAACTGAACTCTCTTTCTTTTTGGATCCTAGAACATGTAGGAAATCCAAGATACACTCTTTTTAGATCCTCTCTTCAATATTAAACTTATATTTATATCTCTTTATTTACATTTATAAGTGTTTTTTTGCTTTTTTATCGTTCTTCATAGTTCCTTCATAGTTCCCTATGTATGTTGTTAGTTCTAGTATAGACTTTTCCTTTATTCTCTCTTGTTGAGTCATACTTATATGTATATGTGTATTTGTATGCATGTATATGTTCTTTTTTGCATATTTGACCATATATATCTATTTCGTTTTGTTTATTTTTATTTCCTGTTTATGTCTTGATGCTTCTTTCTTCTTTGTTTTTTTATCAAATTTATTTTTATGATACATATAATTATATCTCATTTTATATTTAATTTGTTTCATTGTTCTTACACTTAATTCTCTTATAATTTCGTGTTTTTGTGTTTGGGTGATTATGTGTTTATTTTTTCTCCCTTTAGTCCCTTGGCTCCAGCGCCACTCCTTCTTTCTATTTAGTTTGTTTAGTCTGCAAATTACCTTTTTTATTTCTCTTCTCCTTTGTCCTGATGATGAATCATGGAGTGTGATCCAAAACTGAAATGTTGAGGAAAAACACTCATTTCTATTTCTCTTCTCCTTTGCCCTGATGATGAATCATGGAGTGTGATCCAAAACTGAAATGTTGAGGAAAAAAACTCAGTCAAAAATCCTGAAACACTGAACTACAATCATTATAGAATGTGGAAATTTGATGTCTCTCTTCTTCAAAGAAATTGATTGTTGAAGGCCCATAGGGAAGTAGGTTACACTCTAGTTAAGCTATCATAAAATTATGGAAATTTGATTCCCTGTAATCTTGTCCTATCTTCATTGTAAAACGCAAGAGCCTTGGAATCATTTCCAAAGTCAATCAAAAGATAATTTTTATGCAGAGATGGTCAATGATTTTAATATTGAAATTTGAAGAGATTTCATGAATAATGAGGAAGAATGATTAGTTGTTGTCATCTAGGAGCGCGGCTTTTCATGAAAAGTATAAATTCCAAGGTACAATTATTTTAAATTAAGGTACAAATGAGCATTGCATAATTTGTTTTTTAAAGTATAGTACTTTGATTCGACCTACCTGTCATACACTAATGCAAGAATTTTAAAACCCTCTTATTAAAGGTCCTAGGGGACCATTGCGTAAATAATATAAATTTTTTAATTTAAATTTATCAGTATTAGTTTTTATAAACATGGGAAAAAAACTCTATTAGAATTTTAATAAATATTGTGAACATGGCCCTCATGTTTGAAATGTACCTTTCCATCTAAAAAGCAATTCACATATTTTTCTAATCTCCTATAAGGATGAATAAATAGCTTTTAAAAAAATTAAAGTTTGTGCAACGAGTGACATTCAATGCCCCACTTATTTTGGGGGAGAAAAGGCCTTATTGACAACTAAATTGAGTCTGGGTAAAGAGAGGAATATTCCCCGAATTGCATCATCAAATGTGCAGGTTTATCTTTCAAATATGATGGCTTTGTTACGCTCGACCATGTCATTACAGTAACACATCACCTTCCGAGAGACTACTTCACCGAAAGTCAAATACAATTTTGAGTTAGTCTCACTACATAAGCAATCCACATGGACAAGTGTTTGGCTTATATTGAATTGAATTTGTTACATAGGTTAGAGTATGATGGTGAATTTAGCATATACCCATATGCCATTTTTCAATTAATCTAGGGTAATTAATTATATATTTGACAAGTGGTAGATTTTGTTTGGTTCATGGTTCAATTTTGATTTTTTTTTTGGTTAGGAAAGTGTGAGGATATTTAGATTGGCTCACTTGGAAGTCACAAGGGGGACCTCCTCCCCAATCCACATATTCAACATATCAACTTAGATTTACTTATTCAACATAGAAATTAAATTTTGTTTTTATTTAAATCCATTCTCGTTCACTCTTATTTTTATATATTCGTAATTTCATATATATATATATATATTCCTTGTTTCGAAAGCATGCGAGAATGAGCCCATAATTCAAAATTATCAAATCTAAAGTTCCTATCCCTTCTTACTAGCTAATTAAAGACATTCATTATGCAATTAATTTTTATGAGACTATAAGATGAAATTATTAGAGCACACTTAATTTTTTATAGGATAAAGAACCTCATCTGTATATAGGCCATTTGCTTGTTGGTGAATGTTGTCTTCAAATCTTTACTCCAATTTGATAAGCTGGCCCATCTAGGGATTTGACCTAGGATAACTTGACCTTAATGATCTAACAGATTCTCCAAAAGTGTCAATAAATAATACAGTCCTTACAAACACATCAAATATCATAGATTAGGGTGAGTGGGATTCAACAATTTGTATTTTGCAAGTTCAAATCCATGATGCTCAAGATTGAACCACAGGGTTTTTTGTGCATGTTCAAATTCTGAGACATACAATGCACTGAGGTCATTAAATTGTTTTTGCACATCATCAACATCATTCTTTTGTCATCAATTCTAGAGCAAAGTGTTTCAATTCCTTGCATTTGATTTATGAATATTTATTGTATTTATCAAATCCTAACTCTAATTAATCTAAGTTAATTTGTGCTTATTGAATGCATTTATTTAATTATCCTAGTTAATATTGATCCATAAAATGTTGGAGATAGTCTCTAAGTAATCACTAATTACAAATTACACAAAGTGTCAATTTTACACAAACCTCCCTTGAATTCAAACTTGCTTGAAATTGCTGATGAGTTTACTTAGAATGTTCATTGTGCAAGTAATCAGGAAAAACAAGTAAAACACATCCATCAAATTTAATAAACACAAACAAAAGAGATTGAAAACAAAATGTATTCCTAAAGAACCCTCCAAAGGGAAGAAAACTCTAGAAGAGTGAGTTTATGCTCCTCATGCCACTAATATCCATTCAAGTACAAGTGTTTACAAGGTTCAAATTGACATATTGGAACTCTTTCAACATGTACAATGGGCTCCTAACATCTCCAAATGGTTACAACACCACGGAAACCCTTGTTCTCCTCTTGTAATTGTCAAATTTTGAATATTTAGAAATTATAATTGAGAGCCAACCCTTGGGCAATAAACTATCAGGGTGATTAGAAATTCGACACATTAGTTACGAAACCACCACCTTTTGAAAACAAATGGTTTCACCACCAACTAAATTATGCTTACTTTTAACTCTTATTCATCTAATCATTGACATCTTTGAGATGTTCCATACCATCCTTAAGTTGTCTTCTTTATCAAGGACTAGTTTGTTGGCTTTGAAATTGTTGTCAAGTTTTTTCCAACAATTAGAAACCTTATGACAATTCCTTGACAGGACATGACATCAGTTGACTCCATAGTCATGCTACTCATATTTATTTCTAGACCATACCTCCCCATTGAAGAGGTTTTTAGTCCCCAAAAGCTCACAATCTTATTGAGTGAGGAAATTCTTCCCCACATCCTCCTTTAGATACCATTTTTACTTGCTTGGAAGTTGTCCATTATGCTCACTTTTAACTCTTATTCCTCTAATCATTGACATCTTTGAGATGTTCCATACCATCCTTAAGTTGTCTTCTTTATCAAGGACTAGTTTGTTGGCTTTGAAATTGTTGTCAAGTTTTTTCAAATAATTAGAAACCTTATGACAATTCCTTGATAGGAAATGACATCAATTGACTCCATCGTCATGCTACTCATATTTGTTTTTATATCATACCTCCCCATTGAAGAGGTTTTTAGTCCCTCAAAGCTCACAAACTTATTGAGGAAATTCTTCCTCACATCCTCCTTCAAATACCATTTTTCCTTGCTTGGAAGTTGTCCCTTCAACTTGATCAACAATGTTTCTTGTACTCTTATCCTTGTCCTCTCTTTCCTGTCAAGTACCATGTCACCCCAACTCCTTTTAGTTGCTTGAAGCTAAATCATCAATTGGAGGAAACAATAGGTCTTTCTCTTCTTCTAGCATTGAAGGCACAAACATTCTAAATTGATTGTAGAGTACATCTTCAAGTACGATGGCAAATCCAAGTGAAAAACATTTTTGCCCACTTGTTCCAAAATTTAGAAAGGGCCATCTCGTAAGGTCTTAAGCCCTCTAGATTTCCCTTAGAGCCTATCCTTCCCCAAGTACAAGCAAACATGATTGCCAACCTTGAAGTTGTGCTCTACTCAATGTTTATCATGACACTTTTTGTACTTGGCTTACATGGCTCCTTTAATTTTCTCCTAAACTCAAAGATGTATTGTGAACTTTCTCAATTAAACTTTCAACTTTGTGGACCTCTAAATCCACATTCTCTAATTTTTCCCATGACTATCCCATAGTAACATTGAATTGACTAGGTGGAATATAACCAAAACACATCTCAAATGGTGACAAACTAGTTGATAGATAGATTGGCCTATTGTAAGAGTATTGAATATATTCCAAATTCTCATCCCATATCTTCAAACACTTCGATTATACCCTCTCAAAAATTGCACTAAGGTTTGGTTCACCACTTCTGTTTGCCCATTGATTTGAGGATGGAAAGTAATGGAGTGTATCAATTAGGTGTATATTTTCTCCGAAAGTGTCCACCAAAACCTCCTCAAGAACCTAGCATCATAGTTTGATATATTAAACTTTTTGATAACCCAAAGTGAACCCACACAAGAAAAAAATAGTGTCATTGCCTCGCTTCCCTTAAGAGTCATTTTGCAAGGAATTAAAACACACATCTTACTAAATATATCCATCACCATGATCAAATAATCATTCCCTCTCTTGGACATGGGAAGAACTCGTACACAGTCCATGGAGATTCTCTCCCATGGCCTTAAAGGTGTTGGAACTAGTTGGTACAACCCCAACTTATGGTTATTTGACTTTTCTATATAATATAGTTTGCAACCACGGATGAACCTCGAGAGGTCTACTTGCATATATGGCCAAAATACATACCTTCTAAGATTAGCCAAAACACCAAAATGATGTAAAAGTTTTGAGGTATGAGCCTAATGTAAAAATAGTAACCTCCTTTCCTTAGGTAAAAAACTTCCTCAACTTGTATACCACCACTTTATGAGAAACTAGTTTAAATTTCACTCATAATCAATCACGTTTCCTCTTTTTACTTGCTTATATATATCACCAAGATACTTATTATGCTCATAATCATTAGCATATATCTCTTTTGCAATGGGTTCCAATTAAGAAAGAGTACTCACCATAGAAAGAAGAGGTGGCTTTGACAACATATCAACAACTTTGTTTGTCATACTTCATATATACTTAATCACCAAGTGGAATTGTTAAAGGAATCCCATCCACTTGTAATGAATTTCATGTTGAATCTTATTTTGATCTTGCAAATACTAAAGAGCTTGATAAGCCATGTGGACAACCATCTCTTTACCCAACAAGTAATGTTTCCACTTTTTCACTACTTGAACTAGTGCACACAATATTTTGTCATATGTGTAATAGTTTAGAACTTTTGAAAAGATTTGGAATGATAAAATACATGCCTTCTTAATCCAAAAAGTTTAATCAATTAGACATTTGGACCATTAGGGTCATGTCATCCTAGCTCATTAGATTTTTGTTGAGATGTCTAACATGTGAATATGTCATCAAACTAGTGTGTAGTGGATATGGAAAGGATTGGTGTAGGTTAGGGATAGAATGGGGCACCTTTGGAATGCATTAATTCAAAGTTGTAGACATAAAAACTACCCATAAAGGAAAGAATGACAAGTTGAATGGCTACACAGGTAGTAAACACATGTTCGTCCCAATGAACACACATTCACCACTCATCTTGGAAAACTCATCACAAAGGGGTGAACTATATACTACTAAAGTGGTGAACACATCTCTATGTAGCAATCAGTTAGCAATTGGAATGCCAAATGTTTCATCTCTAGTTTGTATGGTTGATTTTCTATCTTATCAACTTGGGAAATATAAGGGAAGTTGTTATGACCCTTCTCTACATTTGGAGGTGGTTAGACACTCTTGTTGGTGGTATGTAGAGGCATTGTTGAGTTAAAGTAAGTGTATCATGTAAGTCTATTTTTGTAATAGGCGAGGATAGAGTTATTGTGTTTAGAGATCTTGTGTACTAGATCTTATTTAGGTTGAGATAGCTTTTGTAACTCATTGTACTTCCTTTTTATGCAGTGGAATGAGGAGTAATTGCTCCTTAGATTGGAGTTTTTTTCAAAGTTGGTTTTCTCTAGATTAAATTGGGTTGCTTCATATTTGAGCATGTTTGTTTTGTTTTTTTTCATATTTTTTGATGTTTAGATCTCTATTATGCTATGTTGCATATTCCTTTTATATGTTAAAATATATTTTATATGGTATAAATAGTTGATAAGGTGTGTTGAGAGGTCTTAGAATTGTAATTCATTTGTTGATGAATGTTTGTTGGGTGAATATTTTGTCATCAACTAACTGAAGACAAAATGGTTATATCAACCACAAATATAATGAGATTAAATCTCTCCTCTCAGAAAGGGGAGGCTCCCTTCTTATTGCTAAATAATATCAACTAGTAATTAACTAGATTTATCTACACTAAAAACTATCCTTGGGGTGGTTCCATATCATCCTATTCTCTTATTTCAGAATAGATGTTTACAATTCAAGATAACAATCCCATGAAGCTTATAATATGCAAAGAACTAAAAATTACTAACTTGAAGCACTAATGGCCAATATCCAATCAAGTTACACAAAAGAATAACTAAAAGATACCAGCATGTGTTAATCACCAAGAAACCCACAAAAACACAAAGTTTTTCATTGCTCCTTATGCCAATTGAAAATGAAAGAGTTCGAAGTAGAGTGTGTTAGTAATAATTTATGTTTGGGGTTTCAAGTCAAGTCTCCTCCCAAAAATCCAAAAATCCTGACACATTTTGGCCTCTGCAGTTGTTAAAAATGCCAAAAATTAATTAAGGTGCAAGTCAAAAAATGTTGTGGCAGGTTAGAAATCTCCATCGGCCCTTGAAAATTGATAAAAATTGGGTCAAATGCATAAAAAATGCATATCGGGTCAATGTTTATGTGTCTGAATGTTTCTGGCAGTGGCAGTGAGGGTTTCATATATCAAGCGCCGCGGGATCTGCCATGTGTCATGCCCCTGTTTAAGCCGCGCTTTTGTTTCTAACGGGTAACTTTATCGCGGAGCATGCCACGTGGCAGAAACTATTTCTATTGTGTTTTAAGTTGCTTCCCGCGGGTGGCTCTACGTGTCAGCGGCGGAAGCAGCCTCTTTGAGTTCCAGCTTGAGCGCGAAAGGCGCCACGTGTCAGCTTCCGCCAAAGATCCGAGATTGTTTCTTATATGTTTCTAGAGTGCCACAGAAGGCACCACGTGGAGGCATCCGCCGGTGTTTCTAAAAGACCCTAAAAGTTTCATAGTCTCCGCCAAAGGCTTTGAAGACCCTAAGTGTTTCTCAGGAGAAGCGCGTAAAGCGCCACGTGTCACTCTCTGCGAAGTTTCAGAAAGTTTCTATGTAGGGGCAGAGTGTGCCATGTGTCTTTTGTAATTGCTGCGGAAGCCGACAAGTGTCAGCTTCCGCTGGAGTTTCTTTTTTGTTTCAAAGTGTGGCGAAGTGATGGTGGGTTCCGGTTATCTGTCCCTACTGCTGCGGATGATGCCAAGTGGCGGCCTCCACCCATGTTTCAAAAGGTTTCTTCTAAGTTTCTAAGCTGCTGCGAATGATGCCAAGTGGCAACCTCTACCTGAGTTTCGGGAGCCCCTTTTATAATGTTTCTGTGAGCGCGGAAGGCGCCAAGTGTCGCAAAATGGGGCAGTTTCTTTTTGTTTCAGTGGGAGCACGGAGAGCGCCGTGTGTCCCTTGTGGTTGCTGCGGGAGCCGACAAGTGTCGGCCTCCGCGTTGTTTCTTTTTGCTTCAGGGTTTGGCGCAAGTGGTGGTGGGCTCCGTTTCTTAATGTGCCTCAAGTTTCAAAGCCACGGATGGCACCAAGTGTCACGAGCAGGGGCCACTTCAAACTTTTGGCATAGTTTGGTAGAGTATCGCGGGTCTCGACGCGTGGCTGCTTCTGCCGAAGTTTTTATAAAGTTTCTTTGAGTTTCAAGAGGCCGCGGAACCTGCTAGGTGTCGATCTCCGCGAGAGTCTCAAGTGTTTCAAGTGTTTCTCAAGTGTAGTGCGGAAAGCGACACATGTCAGGTTTCGTTGGAGTTTCTTGGAAAGGTCTTTATGTTTTAGAGACACTGCGGAAGCCACCACATGTCCCTTTTTCAAAGGCAAAATGGAGGGAATAGACCCAGCGATGGAAACTTGAAGTGCCTACGTGGCACATTTTGGTTAGTGGGTGATTTTTCAACAGATTTTGACATCGTTGATCGCAGCGACGGGAGGATGATTGACGGTCACATTTTGAGCCTGCAGCGCGAGGTTTTTTTCCCGAGTGTTTGAAATCATTTTTAGGCAGGAGAAACCCCAGAGGTGCGCCATTACTACATTCCAGGGGCTACAGGTTGGTGAAACATTAATGGTAGTTTTTGTAGAAGGCGTGGGTCGTGTTGGTAGCTCAACCACCTAAATTGATGATGCATGTCCCTGAGCAGCGGCTTGAGTCCCAATTCTCACCTGCTCCTTCCTCTTTGCCCCTCTGCTGCATTAACTCTTTTGAGCGCCGTTTTCAGTGCATTGTATCTGGCAGATTTTTGGTCTGGCCATGTAATTAATTTGTGAGGTACATTTTCTTGCTATTTAAGCAGATTGTGTGACCCATTTTTAGGTTGTTGAAGGCCTGGGGCATTTTTGTGTAAATAATGAAGAGCAGGGCATGAACTTGGTTGTTCCATCCCATTTTGGAGTTTATGTGTTGCAGCATGCATGTATTTTGCACATATTTTTAGTTTCAGTGTTGATTTATATGAAAAATACTTATTGCATGTGTTTATCTGCTTATCTCCATTTGCTGCATGTCATCCTTCTTTTGAATTTGGTTACTAAGGGTTTTATAGATTCTAGGGTATAGATATCTATACTGCATGCTTGATCTGTAACTTCCACTCAAGGAGTGGATTAAAATGTTTTAGGTCAATGTATGGAGAAGGTTGTATGTCTGCAGGGATATCTGTAAGTAGAGGCAGTTAGATACCCTCTCTTGGGTGATGTTTGTAAGGCAAGCATCAAGTCTAACCCCCTGAAACTTGAGTGAAAGTTGCAAACCATCTGTTGTATACATCTAGTTGACTCCTTGCCCAATGGATAGGCACCAGTCTGTTTCTGGGTTAGTAGTTATGAGCCAAAACCCCTTGTCTTGCATCCAGGACATTATGTCCATCCATTTCATCACTTCCACCTGTTAGTTGTAGGAGTAGGATTAGGAACCCCCTGCATACTCTCATACCTAACCAGACACATATGTCCAAGAATGTTGCCAACCTTGTGATCTATTATGAAGATCTTGGTCCATACATGAGAGTATTCTGCCTGTTGTTGTCAAGTTAGATCTTTCTATCTTTGAGCTAGTCAAGGTTACATCTTGAGTTATAGGGATACCCCCCTTGGTGCGGCAGAACCAGAAGTGAAGGGGAGGCAGCTCACGCAACCTCCTGTATTAGTTGGCTGAATCTACCTGTGCATTAGAAGTGGCAAACCCTAATGCTGATTTAGAAGAAAAAACCAACAAAATGGCGACTCTACTGGGGATGTGATTGATCAAAAGTAATATCTAGTCATCCTTGGTGATATATTTGTGGTCCATCCAAGTCACCAACAGATTTTGGCGACTCTGCTGGGGAGACAATGTCATATCCATGAGGCTTGAGTCTAAGAAATTGAAGAATTAGGCCTGGAAGTGCCTTGTTGCAGCAAAAGAAAAAGTTTTATCTGTGGCTCTGCTGGTGGATGACCCAGAAAGAAAGAAATCAATTTTCAGCTTCAGCCAGTTTGAAGCTCATTCCTCTGCCAAGGAGGTGGCGACTTTGTTGAATGAACCTATCAGCAGCTGCAACATATCCAGGTATTTGTACAAGTTTTTGAAAAGTTCCCTATTTGGTGAAATAGCACTGGTTAAAAGGGAAACATTGGTGAAAGCAGAGCTTGCATGCTTTTGTTAGAACCTACTTTGTATTTCAAAAGGGCATGCAATGTTGTTCAAAAGACTCATATAGAGGACTTTAGGAAAGTTGAAACAATAGTCTGAATTTTAAGGGCCTAAAGTCATTGTTGATTGAAAATCTGAGTAGAGAAGAGGGTTGCAAAAGCATAAAAATATGTATTGTCAGCCCATGCACCCTTGTGAGGTGTCAAATGCAATAATGTATAGTAGTCAGTCCCAACCATGTAATAAAAGAAGTTTCAACATAGACAGACATAAGCCCATAGATTTTAGTGGCATTTGTGGCTATCCAAATGCTCTTCCACCTAAAATCAGAAGGTATTTGCCCAAATTTAGTGGTGCAAAGGATGAATCAGCTGAGAGACACTTGCAACAATTCAGAAATGTGATAGATGATTTTGAGATTGATCATGAAGATGTAGTTATGAGATTATTTGTTCAATCTCTAGATAAAGATGCAAGGGATTGGTTCTCCTACCTTCCAGGTAACTCTGTCAGCTCTTGGCAAGAATTTAAATCTGCATTTCTAGAACAATATGGTGAAAGAATTTCTGAATATGCAGTCATTAGTGACTTTATGTACATCCATATTGAAGAAGATGAGCTGATCCCAGCCTTTAACCTCAGATTATGAGGGCATTGAATAGAATACTAGAATGCATGATACCTAATGATGCATTGTGCTTAGTTGTCTATTTGGGAGCCTTTGATAAGAAAATGAGTTATAGATTGAGAGACAAGGAGCCCGCCACATTGCATCAGGCACATCAATTTACAATTGATATTGAAAACAATTGGAGATATGGTATTCTAAAGGGTTATTTTTCTAAAAAAATTTGTTGTCCTGCAGCCCCTAATGTTAATGAACGGTTT
This sequence comes from Cunninghamia lanceolata, assembly GCA_027924645.1. Lineage (NCBI taxonomy): Eukaryota > Viridiplantae > Streptophyta > Pinopsida > Cupressales > Cupressaceae > Cunninghamia > Cunninghamia lanceolata. The sequence goes on from BSBN01000828.1 coordinate 1,916,243, forward strand.
AATTCAAGAGCTGGCAATGAATGTCAAAGTGCTCACACCCCTACTGTCCCAGTTTTTGCATCATTTCAAGTTGATGATGTTTCCGTTATAGAGGAGGATGTCCCATTTTGCCCAGAAAATGAAGTTGAAAATAATGATTTTTCAAGTAATATTTGCATGCCAGTCCTAATCAAAGAGCATTCATGTTTAAATGATCTAGTTGTGCAAAGTTGTGATCATGTGGATCAACAGTCAATATCAGTTTCATCAGGAAGTATTGGAGGGCTGGAAAATGATGCAGATTGTTCAACTTCAGAGTGCATTGAAACAACAGAAATTCTATATGTATGGCAATCAAATGATAGAAATGATATCCATGACCAGTGCATGGATCAGGTTTGTTCTTCTTATGACTCTGGATTTGATAATAATGAAGAAGAATTGGATTGTCAAGAAGAAGCAGAGGCCTTTGCAGTGAGTGTGAATCCCCTTTATGATGAGCCTTTGGATGCATTTATTGTTGTGAGTCATGACCTTCATTGGTGCAGGATTAACCCTCTATTTGATGATGATGCTGATTTACAAACTGTGAATAATGAATGTTCATCATCACCTGATTCAGACATGTGCAACATTGGGTGTATGGATCAGGATTTGTTTTCAATATCAATAGATATTAGGGGTCTCATATTTTCTGAGTATTTTGAGTTTTTGGATCAGCTGGATGAGTGCCTGATGGTGTGCAGCAGCCAGATAAATGATGAAGAATGCCAAGAGTAGTATGATGTACTGTCTGAGGGATATAACATACATGTGTTGCCTAATGTTGAAGAATATTATGTGTATGGTTATGTCTAATTTTGAAATCCAGAATGGCAGAGATAAAAATGATAGTGGCAAGCTTTCAAAAGTGGTGGAATATCTAATTGAGCAGATGACATTATGGGTAAGATTATGCCGATCTTTTCAGTTGGGATTGGGATCTTTCAGTGTGGAATCAAGTATTTGACAAAGGAAAATTATGGTTTTTCCTTTTAGTGGCCCTGGGCCACCATGTTTATTATGAAATAATGTATTTGGTGATGTAGGTTGGTGCAAGTTTGACTTTGTGCCCAATGAATAAGGGACTGGTTTGCATCCCAGAGATCTGAGGTTCTCGCTACAGTCTTGCGCCTGCACGTCCCCAATCGGAGCCTATGTTAGTAATAATTTATGTTTGGGGTTTCAAGTCAGGTCTCCTCCCAAAAATCCAAAAATCCTGACACATTTTGGCCTCTGCAGTTGTTAAAAATGCTAGAAATCAGTTAAGGTGCAAGTCAAAAAATGTTGTGGCAAGTTAGAAATCTCCATCGGCCCCTGAAAATTGATAAAAATTGGGTCAAATGCATAAAAAATGCATATCGTGTCTGAATGTTTCTGGCAGTGGCAGTGAGGGTTTCATATATCAAGCACCGCAGGATCCGCCATGTGTCATGCCCCTATTTAAGCCGCGCTTTTGTTTCTAACGGGTAACTTTATTGCGGAGCATGCCACGTGGTAGAAACTATTTCTATTGTGTTTTAAGTTGCTTCCCGCGGGTGGCTCCACGTGTCAGCGGCGGAAGCAGCCCCTTTGAGTTCCAGCTTGAGCGTGGAAGGCGCCACGTGTCAGCTTCCGCCAAGGATCCGAGATTGTTTCTTATATGTTTCTAGAGTGCCGCGGAAAGCACCACGTGGAGGCATCCGCCGGTGTTTCTAAAAGACCCTAAAAGTTTCATAGTCTCCGCCAAAGGCTTCGAAGACCCTAAGTGTTTCTCAGGAGAAGCGCGAAAAGTGCCACGTGTCACTCTCCGTGAAGTTTCAAAAAGTTTCTATGCAGGGGCGGAGCGTGCCACGTGTCTTTTGTAATTGCTGCGGAAGCCGACAAGTGTCAGCTTCCGTTGGAGTTTCTTTTTTGTTTCGAAGTGTGGCGAAGCGATGGTGGGTCCCGGTTATCTGTCCCTGCTGTTGCGGATGATGCCAAGTGGCGGCCTCCGCCCATGTTTCAAAAGGTTTCTTCTAAGTTTCTAAGCTGCTGCAGATGATGCCAAGTGGCAACCTCTGCCTGAGTTTCGAGAGCCCCTTTTATAATGTTTTTGTGAGCACAGAAGGCGCCAAGTGTCACAAAACGGGGCAGTTTCTTTTTGTTTCAGTGGGAGCGCGGAGAGCGTCGTGTGTCCCTTGTGGTTGCTGCGGGAGCCGACAAGTGTCGGCCTCCGCATTGTTTCTTTTTGCTTTAGGGTTTGGCACAAGTGGTGGTGGGCCCTATTTCTTAATGTGCCTCAAGTTTCAAAGCCACGGATGGCGCCAAGTGTTACGAGCGGGGGCCACTTCAAACTTTTGGCACAGTTTGGTAGAGTATCGCGGGTCTCGACACGTGGCTACTTCCGCCGAAGTTTCTATAAAGTTTCTTTGAGTTTCAAGAGGCTGCGGAACCTGCCAGGTGTCGATCTCCGCGAGAGTCTCAAGTGTTTCTCAAGTGTAGCACGAAAAGTGACACATGTCAGCTTTCGTTGGAGTTTCTTGGAAGGGTCTTCATGTTTCAGAGACACTGCGGAAGCCGCCACATGTCCCTTTTTCAAAGGCAAAATGGAGGGAACGGACCCAGCGATGGAAACTTGAAGTGCCTACGTGGCACGTTTTGGTTAGTGGGCGATTTTTCAACAGATTTTGACACCATTGATCGCAGCGACGGGAGGATGATCGACGGTCACATTTTGAGCCTGCAGCGCGGGTTTTTTTCCTGAGTGTTTGAAATCATTTTTAGGCGGGAGAAACCCTAGAGGCGCGCCATTGCTACATTCCAGGGGCTACAGGTTGGTGAAATATTAATGGCAATTTTTGCAGAAGGCGTGGGTCGTGTTGGTAGCTCAACCACCTGAATTGATGATGCATGTCCCTGAGCGGTGGCTCGAGTCCCGATTCTCACCTGCTCCTTCCTCTTTGCCCCTCTGCTGCATTAACTCTTTTGAGCGCCATTTTCAGTGCATTGTATCTGGCGAATTTTTTGTCTAGCCATGTAATTAATTTGTGGGGTACATTTTCTTGCTATTTAAGCAGATTGTGTGACCCATTTTTAGGTTGTTGAAGGCCTGGGGCATTTTTGTGTAAATAATGAAGAGCAGGGCATGAACTTGGTTGTTCCATACCATTTTGGAGTTTATGTGTTGCAGCATGCATGTATTTTGCACATATTTTCAGTTTCAGTGTTGATTTATATGAAAAATGCTTATTGTATGTGTCTATCTGCTTGTCTCCATTTGCTGCATGTCATCCTTCTTTTGAATCTGGTTGCTAAGGGTTTCATAGATTCTAGGGTATAGATATCTATACTGCATGCTTGATCTGTAACTTCCACTCAAGGAGTGGATTAAACTATTTTAGGTCAATGTATGGAGAAGGTTGTATGTCTGCAGGGATATCTATAAGTAGAGGCAATTAGATACCCTCTCTTGGGTGATGTTTGTAAGGCAAGCATCAAGTCCAACCCCCTGAAACTTGAGTGAAAGTTGCAAACCATCTGCTGTATACGTCTAGTTGACTCCTTGCCCAATGGATAGGCACCAGTCTGTTTCTGGGTCAGTAGTTATGAGCCAAAACCCCTTGTCTTGCATCCAGGACATTATGTCCATCCATTTCATCACTTCCACCTGTTAGTTGTAGGAGTAGGATTAGGAACCCCCTGCATACTCTCATACCCAACCAGACACATATGTCCAAGAATGTTGCCAACCTTGTGATCTATCATGAAGATCTTGGTCCATACATGAGAGTATTCTGCCTGTTGTTGTCAAGTTAGATCTTTCTATCTTTGAGCTAGTCAAGGTTACATCTTGAGTTATAGGGATCCCCCCCTTGGTGCGGCAGAACCAGAAGTGAAGGGGAGGCAGCTCACGCAACCTCCTGTATTAGTTGGCTAAATCTACCTGTGCATTAGAAGTGGCAAACCCTAATGCTGATTCAGAAGAAAAAACCAACAGAGTGCATCCCAAGTCTTCACTATATGCTGAGATAAGATAACACAATCGTAGACAATAACTTGCAGCCCAAAGTCTTCAAGTTACTTCTTATTCACAAACATAAACACAAATCCCAAAGATGATATCACAACTCAAAGTCTACAAAATCAGATTCGGATCACCTTCTAAAAACTTGATTTCCATGCTTACAATTCAACCATGCATGCAAGATAACATAATAGAAAGGATATAAGAACAATTCTATAACATCACAAACTTGATCCAAGACAAAGATTGGATGCCAACTTGCTTTCTTTATATTGATTGAAAACTGATTTACAAAATAAGCTCAAAGCCTCAAATTGCTCTTCAAAACGGTAGCATTTCACTTCAATAGATAAAAGATAATATTTACATAAGAGGCCCTCTTTATTTATAGGGAGAGGCCGAAGCTAAAATAGTAAATCTACAACTACTTTGACTTATTCAAAAACTGAGTCCTAATTGACTTATGACTTTGTCACACAAGTCCATGTAATCTAATTTTTCAAAATGACATGGCTTTTGTCAATCAAAATTTACAAATCTTGAAAACTAAACATGAAAAATATCTACGTGTCCTTAGACACTTCTTCATCAGCTTCGTCCTTCTCCAAGAACTCTTCATATATTTCATAGTGGCCTATACTTCATTACTGTCTAGCCTTGGAGTATGCTTGGAAATGATAAGCACCCAAGTGATGGAGTTGGTGAGGGTATTAGGTACGCCCTTGTGCTTATTCAGTAACTTCTGTAGTCTATTCAAGATTGTTTGGATCTCCATTAACCTATCAAGTGAATTTACTGAGAAGACTTTTGTTTCAGGTTCTGTCTGCACCAAGTTAGTGAATTCTTGAATGACCATATCTTCAGGGAGTATCTGCTGATTGCCATCAAGCATATGACATGGTAGATTTGCCAGCTCATAAAAAATGTCTTGAGCCTTGTTTTCTCCCCTTTCAAGATCCTTTTTCAGATCAAGTATCAAGCATTCAATAGTATCCTTTTTGTGTATTGCAGCCTCTCGATACTCTACATACTTTCTCTTATCGGGGATGACCCCGTGTTCAATCAACACCTGAATTTTGAAATCTCTCAGCTTGTTCCAAGAGTCAAGATCTTGCTCAATCAACTGAATGTCTTGAGAGAGAATCTCTAGTGTTTGATTGATTTCTTTGCCAATTTTTCCTAGGTTGTCATAAAGTGCAATGGAGCAACAAATCCTGGGCAAGCACTTTGTCAATCCAAGCATCCATTGCTTGACCCTTTGCACCAATTCTTTCTGATTTAAGAAAGGATTCACTCCTTGTGCTGGTGCCAATAGGTTCAATTTGTTCAGATGACTAAGTTATTTTGAGAAGCACTTATTTCAACTAATCAACCTGTATTTTGAGTTGGTCCTTTATAGCTTTATCCTTGTCATATCTATCTAGCAAAGCATTCAGTTGTGCCAAAAGGTCTTCCTTTGCATTGTCATGAGTTTGCTTACCCAGATCAACTCTAGTGATAACATAATCAAGATTTTCAAAGTCAATATTGTCAAATGAAGGAATTGCAATTTCTGCATACTTGTGTTTTGTTTCATAGACAAACACTCTTGACAAAGTTTTAACCTTTTTAGTTGCTTTTGACTTTGTGGGAACCAATTGACCAAAATCAAAGTCATCTAGTGAAACAACTTGCCTCTTTCTTTTGGGTTGATGTGGCACAAGCCACGGTGGAAGGACAAATTTGTTAGCTTTGACTTCTGCAGTTGTAGTCTGAGTGGACATAGATGAAACTATATAATCTTTTGATTTTGGTGGAATGGATGGATCCTGTGTGGATACTCAAACAAGTGGAGGTGTTTGAGTTTGTACAGCAAAAGGATTGACACTAACATTCACTTGTGAAGAAGATGAGCCTAAAAGCTTTTTGAAATCTAATTGAGACATGGAATCAATTATGGACATGGGAACATCTGAGAGACTGGGCATTGAAGACAAAGGAACAAAAACATTGTCAACATTATCCAATGGTGTATCAAAAATTGACTGGTTATCAGGAGATGCAAGAGAGCAATGAATAGAATGGACAGACACATTAGATGGTGGCGATTCAGGATTATCTAGAATACCTGATGTCTGTAATGCACTTGATACAACTAGAGTTGTAGGAATTTGCACCTTTGAAACCACAGGAGTAGAAGGAGAGGATGTCACTTGAATAGTCTTGGCTTGTGAATCATCAATTGGTTCCTGTGACTCCTTTTCTGCCACTTCCTCTTTCTCAACACCTTGTTGTGTAGAATTTCCTTCTTTTTCCTTTCCTTTTCCCTTACTTCCAGTTATAAAGACAAACTTGAGTCTTTCCTTACTAGGAGTAGTATCCTCCTTGTTCTTTGTCCTCAACTCTTCTTTTTTCCTTGGATGCCCTTATGTTTGTTCTTCCTCTGAGCCTGTTAGGAAAGACTTCAATTTCATACCTTTACTCACCAGCCATACATTGGTATTTGCAAGAATCAACAGAAATCTTTGTTTTATAGAAGACACCTCTTTTTGAGACCATTGGATAGAAGGTAGAGGGCTATCAATAATATTATTGTCTACATATGTAGAATCAAGTACATCTCCTTCATCCTGCATGTCTTCAGGCACATCAGCCAGTTGAAGATTCCTTATCTGATCCAAAGTAAGCCTACCATAATCCATTCTTCTGATATCTTCATCGGTTCTACAATCAGCCCAGATATCCTCAATCATGTGGACAAGAGTATAATTTCCTTTCAATTTATTCTTCACGCCACAATAATCAAAATCTTTTCCCTTCTTGTACTTCTTCAATGTTATCCACTATAACTCAGTTTCCATAGCCTTAGCTTTAGGAGTTGTTGAGATATCATGTCTTCCAATCTGGAATTGGAATTTAAAACCCCCTCGGTGTGCACCGACTTGCTTAACATAGACATCCGATTACCTGCCTGCACAACTCCATTAGGACCATCTTATCCCTTGGGTACCTGGGTAGAAAATATGGCTACCCACTAAAACAACCTACCCTTAGGTATATGAAATTGGGAAATTGAAGGAAGATGCACCCAAACTTCTTTACATATTCCTAGGCTTGATCAGACACTCTCTTTTTCTCCAACTCCTTGTCCAACAAGCAAATGTAGTGGTAGAAGAAGGCATCATTCACCCTTTGGAAATGATTGATGCTTTCTATTAGGGTGAGCTGAGGGTAGTACTCATACACATGGATTAATCTTCCGTCACATTCACAAGTTAACCCTGGAAAATGCTTCATAGAAGCAACATCATACACAAGATAGGAAGTCATATAGAATCTCAAAGTGGTTGATATTGAAGCTAGCTTCTCACATATGGAGTCACTGATTTGTTAACCCCGCCATATCTTTTGTTCACCTTTCCTGATGACACGGATGTATTGAAACATCCAATCTTGGAAAACATTTGATGCTGAGAGCCCCTTTACCCTATTGAGAAGGGTAATAAGATCACCAACCTCCTCTATGAACTCACTCCTAAAGATATTCTTGGGCCATCTTGATATGGAGGGACAAGGATTCTTTATCCATCTTGTATTAATGACCCTCTTGCATTTCTTAGTATGATCATCATATTACTTTTGCCCTTCTTCAACAGAAAGATTAGAGCAATTTTCAATGTCAGGACATTTGAACATAGAGTCAAAGAAGTTTGCATCAAACTGAATTATCACATTCCTATCAGCATCTGATATACTCTTAATATCTTTGTCAAGCTTTCCTACCATGGCCAAGACAAAATCTGGGTTCTGAGATGAGACTGGGAAGGTGGAAACCAAGTGGATGTCACTGTTGAGAACACATTGCATATTTTGGGGCAATGGTTGTTGGTTTAGTCTCCCCAGAAATTCATACATATCAACATGCCCAATCTATATCTTTGATCTCATCTATATTTGACTCCACTTGAGTAGCCAAGACCACTCCTTGAAACTTATACTTCATCTTCTTTTTTGGAGAGGATTCTAACATTGACAAATGAACTGCAAAAAAATGATATTTTGAAGAACTTAGAAAGATCTCATTCAAACCACCTTTTGTGTACAATCTTGAGAAAGCATATCATCTTCATGATCAGAGATATTCAACTGTCAAATCAAGAAAAAGTCTTTCTTTGAAGTACCATATTACATTTTACAGTGTTAGAAAATTTTTAAATTTCAGATGTAGGTCGGAGTTTAAACTTCGACCTACATTTGTTACAATGCATGAAGAAATGTCAATCGGAGTTCAAAACTAGGAAACTTAGGAAAATATAACATGCATATGAGAGTTTAAACTCCGATGTGCATATCTTAAAAGGTAAATCAACGTGCACATCAGAGTTTAAACTTCGATGTGCATATGATTTGGTTTTAAAGTGGTGAGGCGAGGTGTAGGTCACATTGTGTCATGCAGGTTTTAAACTCTGCATGATACAATGAACTTGTGGCATGCGGAGTTTAAAACCCGCATGACACAATCTTTGTGTTAAAAGTTTGGAAGACACATTAAGGTTTTGGTCGACAGTATAAAACATGTCATGCAGGTTTTAAATTCCGCATGACACATTCGAACTTGTGTCATGCAGAATTTGAAACCTGCATGACACATAGCTTATACGTTATGTTTGGAAGTATTGGATGCTTGTGGTGAGTTGTTTTGAGAATGGTGTGCAGGGTTTATTTCCCGCACACCATCCATGATTGTGGATGTTGTTCAGGAAATGAATCTCGTACACCATTCATAGTTTTGGATTCTTTATAACACAGTAATCCAGAGGAAAGGGGAAAAGGTGTTTGGGGTTTATTTTTAGAACAACCTTGATCAAGTGATCATGTTGTTTAGGAAATAAATCCTGAATACCAGAGACAATGAACAAAACAATCAAACAAAAACCAAAAACTAGGGTTTTTGCAAAAAATGAAACATGTTTAAAACAAAAACTACATAGTTGTATAAACAAAAAGATGAACCTTAGCTTATATGATATAAGACAAAAAAAAAACTAAAGAAACCTAGTTTTTAAATAAAACGCGGAAAGCAGTTATTAAAATAAATACTTGGTTTCATTAAACTTTTTGAAAACACAGAGGAAAACGAAAAATACCCATGATGAAGAAATCTGCGAAGATTTGAATCCAAGCAAAATCAATGCGACTTCGAAGAACACAAGCACAATAACAAGGGAATGACTGACACAAAGGAAAAGAAAGTGAGAAAAAGAAAGAATAAAAACAATATAAACCTAATAAACATTTCAAAAATCTTTTAACTCAGAGAGGCATTAATGCTTGAGCGTGTGAACATAGGAGTGTAACTGCAAATTTTTTTTCCGCAATTACACCTTATGTGTCAATGCAAATTTTGTTTTTACATTGACATATAACATGCAAATGTCAATTTTATTTTTACATTGACCACTCAGTGTGCAAAAATGACTAACACTAGGAAAAAATCAAAAACATCAAAATACTCAAAACAAACCTTGATCGAAAATTGAAGAGATCCTTTGAGGGATCAAGTCACGCTAGAGACAACCTAAATATGTCTCGTTTCATGTGCTTAGAGAATGTGGGATACAAAATGGACAAGTTTCGTAGGGGTTATCCCACAAATTGAACAAGTTGAATTCAAGGATAACAACTGGCTCTAACTGGGGAGCTTCATTTGACCATCCTTTGAAATGATCGAAAGGAGAAGAACTCAAGAACTCTAAGTGCCTTTATCCAACCAATGGGCTATAGATTCAGGTGACACAACAAAAGACACAAAAATACTTAAAACAGAAAAGATGCAAAACTATACAAGTATTTACAAACTTATCTACCACTTCACTTTGAGAAAAGCTTCAGATGTTGTCTGCTATGAGACAATACAAAAGGTGTTCTGTCTTGATACTAAAAAAGAAATCTATTCTCACCACAAAGTTGATGAATGACAAAAGGACCCCTCCACAAGGAATCAAACTTCCCATGCATTCCTTTCAGTTCTCTCCTTTTGTCCCACAATAGGACTTGATCACCGACTTGGAAACTCTAGGATTTTGCCTTCTTATTAAATAGTTTCTTTACTTGACTTTGATGTTCTACAATGCAATCCACCACCTTTACGCATTGTTCCTCAAGTTCAAAAAGAAACATTATGCATTTATCGATAGAATTATCAAAAGTTCTATCTTCTATGGCCTTGGCCAACTTCAAAGCAAGCAACTCCAATGTGATTGGTATTTTGGCATTCAATCCATACAAAAGCTAAAATGGTGACATACCAATTGCTCTTTTGGGTGTAATATGATCTAACCACAACGCATCATACAATGCTTTGTGTTAGGTCCTTTGATTCTCATCAACTAGTTTCCTAATTATGGTAACTAGATTCTTATTGCTTGACTTAGCTTGACCATTCCCTTGGGGGTAATAATATGATGAATGAGAGAGAATGATCCCATATTCAAAACAAAAACTAGTTATCTCGTGGGAAGAGAAGCAAGTAGCATTATCTGCCACTAAATTGTTTGGCACTCCAAACCTTCAAATGATATTCTCCTTGAGAAAATTACAAACCACTTTAGACATGGCATGCTTTACTAGGATGGCTTCCACCCACTTGGTGAAGTAATCAGTTTACATGAGAACATAACTATGCCCTACACTTGACTATGGATTCACTACACCAATGAAGTCAATGCCCCATTGCTGAAAAGGCTCCTTGATCAATACTGGCTTGAGGGGTAATGCTGCCAACTTGGGTTTCCCCACCAACTCAATGGTATGTTTACTCCCCTTGAAATCCTTATGTGGGATTATAAGAGTAGCTAACACAGCTAAAGAGTCTGCTCTGTCATTGTACTCCCTTGGGACAACAACAATGTTGAAACTGTTGAAATCTTCTATGCAATCCCAAACTCGATTGCAGTAATTCCTTAGTCTTTCATTCTTTTACTAGTAAAGGTTTCTTACCTAGCAAACAACCAACTCAACATCACCCTGTGCATGAAGATTTTTGATTCCCTTGCTTTTTGCAACATCCACGCCTAACAACAAAGCCTCATACTCAATGGTGCTGTTGGTATTGTCGAACTACAGTTTGAAGGAAAAAGGAAAAATTTCTCCTTTGGAGGATATGAGAACTATCCCCACTCCAGACCTAGTGGAGGAACAACTACATCAAATTCTAAAGTCCAAACATCGTTTGAACTTTCCATCTTTGCAGTTTCAAAATCTAGATTTTCTTCAGTTGAAGAAAAAGAATCTTCTAGTATGAGGTCCTCATTTGAACCTTCATCAAAAGACTCAGGAACTTCATCAGTTGTCAGAAAATATTTGTGCATCCTAGATGACTCAAACAAAATTTGAGCTTTTGGATCTTCAGATTTAGTCACAGTATATTTGGACTCTCTTTCTGTAAGAAGCTTTTGCATAATACCTTTAATAGGTATTCTAGCTTCTAACCAATCCAAGTTTATCTCCCCTCCAACATCCTTATAGAAATATCGTCCCAGTAATATCCCATATGAGGCTGGGACATCAACTACCAAGACTCTCATTTTGATCCTCTTTTCCAGGAAAGCTGCGAATGCAATCTGTGCATCCTTGATCTGCCCTATTAGAGGCACTTGCTTGGTCTCCATGGAAAAACAACGGCCAAAGTTTTAGTTAATGTCAAACCCAAAGCATTGGCTACTATGGTGGGCATGACATTATCAGAAGCACCTGAGTCTATGACTCAATTATTGAGTTTATGGCCATTAACAAGCAAAGAGATATAGAATGGTTCTATTTTCCCTATAGCGGACGTAGGAGAAGAAACTAGGTTGCTCTCGGTAGGTCTTGCTTTAGGAGCAACAGGGGTAGCTTTGGAAAAATCCTCGCTGTTAGGGGCAACTTTACTTTTGACAAATTTAGCTAACCTATCAAATTGATTGGGATTAGCTTTTAGGTATTCAACCTTTGACATCTGAATTTTTGTCCTTTTGGCATGGTCTATGCTATCAAAAGATTGATAAGGGCTAGCTACGGAAGACAAAACATTCTCATTTTGAGGTTTGGCATATGAGGTACTGGTCCTAGGCACAGAAGATGAAGCAAGAGGATCTGATGTACTTACTTTCTTATTACCCGCCACATCCTTCAGTTGAAAAGGTAAAGGGGTGCCCCTCTTAGCAATGGTAACTGTAGGTTGAGGATCTTCTTTTAATTTCCCTTTATCAGTCGCTTGTTGATGATTCAATTGATTTTGGGACCGGGTAAAAACAACATAAGATTCACCATAGGCATCTTCTTCTTCTTCTGTTTCATCTTCAAAGTTTAGGAACCCGATGTTAGAGTCACCAACTACTTCCTCTTCACCCTCTGTGAAGAAGTTAGCATCATCTTCCTGATCATGTTCTGATTGGGGTAGATTGTCTTGCTTTGATTCATAATAACCAACTATTGCATTCACAGGTAGTACTTCCAAAGCAAGTCTTCCTTGTGGTGGAGGAAGCTAGTTTTGATTTTGATTCATTGAAGCATTACCTTGATAATTAGGAGCATTAGGGAATGTCCTTATAGGAGGGAATGGACAAACTCTAGGACATCTTCTTTTTGAGAGCCAACAACTCGTTGGATAGCTTTTGTACCATGGGATCCGTGGTACTTGTAGAAGGTGCATTTGAAGAAGTCTGACCTTTGGACCTATTTGTATCTTTCTTTATTTTTCTAGCAAGGATTAGATCATCTTCAATCTCAATAGCTAGACTTTGGGCAGTCACCAAGTTAGCTAGATTGGCCCTTCGTAAAAGAAAGCTTACCTCTGGCAATTGGGTGTTAATGAAGAAAACTTATGGTTTTCAACTGTTGGTTGAGCAGTTGTAACATCCATGTTCTTAAAACATAGTAAAACTAGAAAATTTACCATCAAGTAAATAAACTAGGTAAAAATGAATTAGAGAAATTTTTTCTTTTATTAAACATATAATCAAATATCCATAATTACAAGATTTTTCCTTTACAAGGTACAATACATCATGAAGTCTTTCTCAATGACAAAGTTTACAATGTAAATCAATTACATAAACAATTTGGAATAAATACTGCTTATGAATATCTGACATCTTTATCACAAGTCCTGGCATATCTTCTGCTTGGAGAGAGAGAGTATCTTTCCCCTAATTTACCTCCATCCACAGATCGGCGGTTTCCCACACATCTTCCACATAGGAAGTGGCCCTACCCTTCACGAGGGATATAGACCAAAGGTGACCAGTGGTAATTTGCCTATCCTGAGTACATAGTGTTGTATCCTACACCTATCTATCAATCATACAAACCTAGATACCCTCTAGCTAAGTATGATTTCTAATAGATTGTGCATTCCAGATACAGTGAATCGACAATGCATGCATAAGACACTTGCATTACTCTGGCCAAAGATTTAATATCAATAACACTCATAATGAATGTGGTCGTTGTGTTCACCCACCCCTACTCGACTTGGATACTGTCGTATTATCACAGTTTATTCATACTAACAATATTTACATAAATAGTTTAATCACCGTGCCATGATATTGGCTTCCTTGACAAGGATAAGTTTAAATGTCATATCTATTTAGTTGGTTCATAATGACTTTTAGGGTTTACCTATTACCCTTGGATAATATGATTACAAAATAAACATATATCAGCCCTATGAGACCTAGGTTCTTAATCGACCAAAGGTTTAACTCATCCAAGGTTAGGAATAGTTTAACTCTTTGCAAAAATAATAAATCCTATTTCAAGGAACATGAATACTATTCAATGCACTTCTAAGTGGTGCCAATACCTTTACTTCTCATATACTCATAAAGGAATTTTATGTAAAGTTGTAGACATAGTCTTTTGACATAAAATGGTTTACTATAAAACTATACTTGCCAAGGTTATTTGTAAAGATAACATAGAAGGATTTATTCATTTTTCCAAATTATCTCTAGTTAATCTATAACTCAATAAGTTTACCATAGTTGTCAAGGATCACTTAGACTCTGAATTCTATGGATAACAAAAATGTTCTTGACCAATGTATTAAACAAGAATGGTTTCAAAAGATACCATTTTCTATTTGATATACAAGACCACATTACTCACAGTTGGTAAGTTTTCCCTTAATAATTAACCTCTACTAATTCTTTCAAATTACTTTTCAAGACTAGCATACACCTACACAGTCGGTTGTCCTCAAAAGGAGACTCAATCAAGTATGAGACTGGTTCACTAGTTTTGTGATAACTATGTCATCCTTTGTGGAATAAATAATAATAGAATCATTTGGTTCTTAAACACATACTATGACAAGCATCATAGTCTTAGACTAAGACACAGGGTCGGCCTAATAAAATCATGAGATAGATTTCAATATCAACATAAGAATTCGGCTCTTCCAGGCTAAATCGATTCTTAGGCTTAAACCTAAAATAAAATAACAGTCATACATTGACTCTATATACCTTCCATACTCAGTCGACTCATTTAAACAAGCTAAATCGATACTATGTAGAGAGACACAATCAGCTCATATTCCTTGAAACAGTTACATTGTAAACTTTTAAGAATATCAAAATAAAAATGGATGAATGTCCAAGACAAAGCAACATGCAATCTCTCATCTATTTCTAAAAACATAATATGCAGAGGCATTCACTGGTAAGCGGCGTTTATACAGTAAAGATGGAAGATAGAATACTCTGTATTCTTCCAAGATTCGCTCTCAGCCTTCTCTCTCTGTCCACGCGAAATCTCCCTTTCTATTCATAGCTACCAGACTTAACACACTCCCCCATGCCCATCGACTATCTAAGTCATGCCTATTAAGAGCCCCAAACTGACTCATAAATGAGTCGTTCCACCATGCGCTCCATCTCTTGCAGTTAAAAACTCATTCTATACCAACAGTTCTGGTCTCCTAGTTTAACTCTTAGCAAGAATGATGCTATCGACACCATATGTTGATTATGCAAAAATTATTGAGAAGAAGTAGTGAATGTGGCTGGGTTATCCGCCACTCCTCCTTAATGAGGCCGCCAACTCAAATAACTGAAATGGAGAGCAATCAATTACTCTAAATGAGTAGTTCGATCCATCATGTTTTAATATTTAGGGCACTCCTTAATTGATGCCTAAGGTTGTTCAAGCACAAACCATATTAACTTATCATGAGGTATTTCCTCATTCAACTCATAAGCATATTATATTTGATTATATCAAATATTATTTTCATATCATTATCTCTATTTGATTATTATGATTTAATCAATAAAAGGATAATACTAAAACAAAGGATTTCGAAAAATGTGATTAGGTTGAGCTAGTCTCCCCATCATGATCCGTCAACAAAAACACGTCATCTTAACTTGACGATAAAGTCTTAACGTTAAGAATTGGTTAAAACACCTCAAGTGACTTAATAATAATAAGATAACTATTTACGACAATAACGTTGTAATATCTACGTTAAACGTAAATAGTCACAATTTCAAACTCTAATGATACTATTAACATTATTAACGACTAAGACGACTTACTATGACTTAAAAGATTGTATAATATTGACTCCCTGTCAATTTGGTTCAAGAGTAAACTAACAAGACAAGACTTACCTCTTACGACACATTGGTTCATGATTACGTTATACACTCATACTCATTTTGGTAAATTGACCATTCGTAACTCTAGGTCTATATCTCTCTCCTCAAAAGATACTCTCTCTTCTCTGAGAGTCATCTAAGAATCTGTATTCCTATTTCAACTTGTAACCAAACAATATGTGATCAATGCATCATTATTCAAATAATTCAAATAATAAATCAAATCTCATAATGCAATTATTAAATCGATAATAACATTATCTTTTCTTTAATTTCATAAATGACATTCAATATAATCCATGTCTTTCCTTGTCATTAATCTAATCATCATAATAAATTTACTTATGTCCAAGTAAAAGTAAAAAGTATAGCAAGGCAAAAATTGGGGATGTAACAGCAGTAGCAGGAATTCTATTTACCATCTTGTTGATTTTAGCTATGAACGCACGCATAGATTCCTGCGACTCTTTCTTCATCTGGGTAAGCTGAGCTAATAAGGCATGTGCATCTTTAGCTGGTTTGAACCTTACTTCAAATTTGGTTCGGATCACATTCCAACCAATAACGATTCTTGCTAGAAGGTGATAGAACCAATCAGAAACCACTTCTTGAAGTATTTCAACAAACAACCTCATGGATACATCTTCATGTTCCACTCTGATAACACCACATGCAATATAGAAAGTTGCAATGTGTTCATCAGGATATTGCTTACCATCGCTGTAGAACTTGGGAAAGTTCTTACGGGAACTCCACGGTAATTCATGTAGTGGCTAAGCCAAATTTAGTGGCCCAAATGCATTACCACATGGACCTTGAATGGCCATTCTTCCTTGGTTGAATGGAGGAATAACAAACCTCTGAACTATTGTGGTAGGTAGGACTCTATGAGCACTGGAAGCTTCACTCGGTATAGGAGATATCGCGTTAGTGGGAGGAAAACTCTATGTATGCTGAAGAGGTGATCTTGTAAGTGTAGTCAGAAGATTGAAGTTATCCTGTTGCATAAATTCAAAAATAGGATCTACAAATCCTTGAGCTCTTCTGCTTCGTGTATACCTTTGTTCTGCTAGAGTGCAATTTTAACAAACAATAAATCAGCAATAAAAAACTTATTACAAACAATGAGGCTGGTATACTACAACCAATGGTGAGAGGTTCTTGGTTGTGTGTTCGGTCCCCAGTAGAGTCACCAAAAATTGTTGGGTGAATATTTGTTGTCAACTCACTGAAGACAAAATGGTTATATCAACCACAGTATAATGAGATTAAATCTCTCCTCTCAGAAAAGGGAGGCTCCCTTCTTATTGCTAACTAATATCAACCAGTAAATAACTAGATTTATCTACACTAAAAACTATCCTTGGTGTGGTTCCATATCATCCTATTCTCTTATTTTATAATACATGTTTACAATTCAAGATAACAATCCCACGAAGCTTATAATATGCAAAGAACTACAAATTACTAACTTGAAGCACTAATGGCCAATATCCAATCAAGTTACACAAAAGAATAACTAAAAGATATCAGCGTGTGTTAATCACCAAGAAACCCACGAAAACACAAAGTTTTTCGTTGCTCCTTATGCCAATTAAAAATGAAAGAGTTCGGAGTAGAGTGCAGCCCAAAGTCTCCACTATATGTCGAGATAAGATAACACGATCGTAGACAATAACTTGCAGCCCAAAGTCTTCAAGTTACTTCTCACTCACAAACATAAACACAAATCCCAAAGATGATATCGTAACCCAAAGTCTAAAAAATCAGATTTAGATCACCTTCTAAACACCTGATTTCCACTCTTACAATTCAACCATGCATACAAGATAATGTAACAGAAAGGACATAAAAACAATTCTATAACATCACAAACTTGATCCAAGACAAACATTAGATGCCAACTTTCTTTCTTTATATTGATTGAAAACTAATTTACAAAATAAGCTCAAAGTCTCAAATTGCTCTTCAAAACGGCAGCACTTCGCTTCAATAGATAAAAGATAATATTTACATAAGAGGCCCTCTTTATTTATAGGGAGAGACCGAGAGCAAAAAATAGGAAATAAACAACTAGTTTGACTTATTCAAAAACTGAGTCCTAATTGACTTATGACTCTGTCACACAAGTCCATGTAATCTAATTTTTCAAAATGACATGGCTTTTGTCAATCAAAATTTACAAAGCTTGAAAACTAAACATGAAAAATATCTAAGTGTCCTTAGACACTTCTTCATCAGCTTCATCCTTCTCCAAGAACTCTTCATATCTTTTCATAGTGGCCTATACTTCATTACTATCTAGTCCTGGAGTATGCTTGGAAATGATAAGCACTTGAGTGATGGAGCCAGTGAGGGTATCAGGTACACCCTTGTGCTTATTCAGTAACTTCTGCAGTCTATTTAGGATTGTCTAGATCTCCATTAACCTATCAAGTGAAGTCAATGAGAAGACTTATGTTTCAACTCATGTTTGTACCAGGTTAGTGAATTCCTAAATGATTGTATCTTCACGGAGTATCTGTTGATTGTCATCAAGCATATGACATGGTATATCTGCTAGCTCATCAGAAATGTCTTGAGCCTTATTTTCTCCCCTTTCAAGATCCTTTTTCAGATTGAGTATCAGGCATTCAATAGTATCCTTTTTTGTGTATCATAGCCTCTCAATACTCTACATACTTTCTCCTATCGGGGATGACCTCATGTTCAATCAACACCTCAATTTTGAATTCTCTCATCTTGTTCCAAGAGTCGAGATATTTCTTAATCAACTGCATGCCTTGAGAGAGAATTGATTCTTTCTACAAAAGGACTCACTGCTTGTGTTGGTACCAACAGGTACAATTTGTTCAGATGACTAAGTCATTTTGAGAAGCACTGATTTCAACTGATCAACCTATATTTTGAGTTGGTCCTTTATAGATTTATCCTTGCCATATCTATCTAGAAAAGCATTCAGTTGTGCTAGAAGGTCTTCCTTTGCACTTTTAGGAGTTTTCTTACCCAGATCAACTCTAGTGATAACATAATCAGGATTTTCAAAGTTAATATTGTCAGATGAAGGAATTGCAATTTCTGCATACTTGTGTTTTGTTTCATCAACAAACACTCTTGACAAATTTTTAGCCTTTATGGTCGCTTTTGACTTTGTGGGAACCAAATGACCAAAATCAAAGTCATCTGGTGAAACAACTTGTTTCTTTCTTTTAGGTTGATGTGGCACTAGCCATGGTGGAAGGACAAATTTGTTAGCTTCGACTTTTGCAGTTGTAGTCTGAGTGGACATAGATAGAACTACATAATATTGTGATTTTAGTGGAATAGATGGATCCTGTGTGGATACTAAAACAAATGGAGGTGTTTGAGTTTGTACAATAGAAGGATTGACACCAACATTCACTTGTGAAGAAGATGTGTTGAAAGTATGTGCTTACTGGTATTGTCATTGATGTCAACATATCTGTGTTGTCATTAATGTCAAATGTTCTCTTGTTTTGATGCTTGCTTGTGTTGAAGATAATGAGAAAGTGTTCCTAGTATTGAGTTCCCAAGTGCTTCTGAGAAAATTTTCTCTCCTAGTGGAAACAATGTGTTGCAGAGTATCTTGGTTTGTAGAAGAACAGTATCATGTTTTGCTCTGCATTTTCTGTAGATTAAAAATCTTTCTCTGTAGATTGGAAGTAATGTCAAGGAATGTCTAAAGATTCTATGTTTCAAGTTTCAGCCTCCGGTGTGAAGATTTGAGCAAGTTTTGTTCACTAGAGTAAAAACTATTTTTCTATGTATTTAATGGTGACAGGGAGAATATATTCTTCTCTACATTTCTCCACAATTAAGTCTTACAGTCTATGGTTTTGGAATTAGGTTTGTGATGAGGATATGTTCCTTCAGTTCAAATGGTTCATGATTTGGTGGTCCACAAGCAATCTTTGTTTTATGACAGTGGCCGATAGTAAAGGTCAAGTGCTCCAGTTTGAAGAATCTTATGGATAAAGTGTTTAAAGGTTGTGCGGATGTTCTTGGTGATTATAACATGCTTGTGGATGTCTCTAGATCATGTTCCTACCTTTTGATTGGTCCACAAGGTATAATCTGGATTGTGTATGAAACCTGTTTTTAAAGGTTTCAATGTAAACACCCATTTTAGTTGACTTGGTTGTTCTCACTACTTGTGGTTACACTTTGGAGGTTGTGATAGCATGTTGTAGTGTGGAAGATTGTGTTTGAGTCTCAGCTAAGGCATTGTTTGGTCCACATTTATTCTCTCTTTCATTAATTTGTTTAGGTCCAAGCCTATTCTTATGTATATGTGTTTGCCGACCTTGGAGATTGTTCCAATAGTTGATGATTGTAATGCCAACCTTGATGATTATTCCAAGGTTGGTAAATTGTATAAATACTTGTAATTGAGTCATGCAAATGTATCAAATTGCGAAGATGCGAAGATAAGTGTGTAGTGAAAAGTAGAGCAGAATAGGGGATGTTTATTGTGCTTCAATGGAACTGAAATTTGGCATAATGTAGATGCTGTTATCTCAGTTCACCAAATTTGGCAATGAGCCATCCACTGACAGTGAGCCACCCCATTGGTAGTGAGCCTCTTCATTTGTAGTGCGCATTTTGGGTAGTGAGCCCTAAGGCAGTGAGCCTCTAATTTTTAGTATTGTTATAACATATTATATTGTGAGCTAACACTCACCATGGTTTTTCCCCTTTGGGGTTTTCCACGTAAAATCGGGTGTCTCCTGTGTTGAATGTATGAATGTGTTTAAGTTTTTATTTCATGCTTTCATGATTAATATACATACACAATATTGATTAGTTGATGTGTTAATGGTTTTGAAATATTGGTTACAACTGATTCACCCCCCTCTCAGTTGTATTGCGCTTTTCAACAATTAGTATTATAGCGAGGTTCCTTGGTAAAAATCCTAACAACTCAAGGTAGATTCAAGATGGCGCACAAGAAAGAGTCTCCACAGTTTGATGGAACAAACTATGCTCTCTGGAAGGTACGAATGAAAAGTCATCTTATTTCTCTTGGTTATAATGTTTGGAAAATGGCAGAAATAGAGTATACTCTCCCTTCGAATGGTCCATCATCTGATGATGAAGTCAAGGAGTATGAGTTGAATGGAAGGGCTAGAGATACTTTGCTTAGTGCTTTATCTAATACTAAGTTGATCAAAGTTATGGATCTAGAAACTGCTCATTCTATCTGGTATAAGTTAAAGAATCTGTATGAAGGAGATGATTCTATGAAAAGTGCTAAACTATAGAACCTGAAGGCAAGATATGAAGCCCTGAAGATGAGTGAAGATGAGAACATAACAATCTACATGCAAAAAGTTGATGAAATTATCAATGGAATCAAAGGTCTAGGAGGATCTATTGATGAAGGTGAGGTTGTACCAAAGATTCTTAGGTCTTTGCCCAAATCCTATAGTCACAAAGTGGCATCAATTGAAGAGGTTATGACTGTGAAAAAGATTTCAAATGATCAGTTGCTTGGGAAGCTTACAACTTTTGAGATGAGGGAATTTGGTGATGCTCTACCGAAGATTGAGACTGCTTTCAAAACCAATACTTTAGAAAAGATTTCAAGAGCCAAAAAGTATGCTGTGGAGTCAGATGATGACTTTGATGAGGTTGAAGCCAACTTTGTGGATAGAATGCAAAGAGGTATTGGTAAGTTCAAAGGAAAATTACCATTCAAATGCTTTTCTTGTGGTAAGATTGGTCATTATGCAACCAGATGTCCGGAGAGAATTGAAAGAGGTAAAAAGAAATTTGAAATTAGCCCTAGAGTTATCAAGAAATGCTATTATGTTAGAGATCTTGATGATGATGGTGTAACAGATGATGAGTCTGATGACAAAAGTACTAGTACAAATGAATGCTTGTTTATTTCTATTAAGGAAGAACTCGTGTCTACTAATCCTACTAGCTGTGTGAAGGAAGAAAAACCAGTGGAAGAAAGTGATCTGTCTGTCCAGGTTGAGAAGGATAAGGATGAATGGATCATTGAAAGTGGATGTTCACATCACATGACCGGTGACAAGAGTAAGTTTGTAAGTTTGGAAAAGTATGATGGTGGATTGGTTAGGTTTGGAGATAATGCAGCTGGTAAGATCTATGGAAAAGGATCTATTTCTTTTGATGGCAATCATAATACAAATGATGTTCTCTATGTGAAAGATCTAAAGCATAATCTTTTTAGTGTTGTTAGATGTGTGATAAAGGGTATGATCTGACATTCAAGGACAATGCATGCAAGATCATGGAAAGCTCTGGAACAATGATTACAACTGGTAAAAAGATCATAGGTAATATCTATCACTTAAGGGGAACTGATAATTGTTGTTTGTTGGCATATACAGATGAGATTTGGCTGTGGCATTGAAGGATGTGTCATATCAATTTTGACAACCTGGTGAAGATAAGCTCAGTACAAGCTATGGGAGATCTGCCTAGAATTATGAAGCCCACTAACACTATTTGCAAAGAATGCTAAATGGGAAAACAAACAAGGACAAGTTTCAAGAGTAAAGAACAATTTTTTGCTGGATTGCTTGAGCTGGTGCATATAGATTTGTGTGGTCCTACAAGAATAAGAAGCTTACAAGGAGACATGTACTTTATGTTGCTTATTGATGATTATCCTAGAATGACTTGGGTCACCTTTCTAAATGACAAATTAGAAGCCCTAGACAAATTCAAAGTTTTCAAGGAAATGGTTGAGAATGAATTGGAAATGAGGATCAAATTATCAAGGTTTGATAGAGGTGGTGAGTTTGCATCAAATAAATTCAACATATTTTGTGAAGAACATGGGATAAAGAGATAGTTGTCTGCCTCGAGGACTCCTGAGAAGAATGGAGTTGTTGAAAGAAAAAATAGGATAGTTCAAGAGGCTGCTAGGTCAATGATGATGGAGGCTAACCTACCGGAAGTGTATTGGAGAGAAGCTATACATACTGCTGCCTACATTCAAAATAAATTTCAAGTCAAAGGTAATGGTACTAAAACTCCTTATGAATTGTGGTATGGAAGAGTTCCCACAGTGAAATATGGAAGCAAATGTTACATCAGAAGAGATGAAGAGTTAGGCAAGTTTGATGCTAGGTATGATGAAGGAATTTTCCTTAGATACTCCACTAAGAGTAAGGCCTACTGGTGCTACAATAAGAGATTGAGAAAGATGATTGAGAGTGCTAATGTGAAGGTTGATGAAGTCAGGGAGATAACATCAGATCTAAGTGTCTAAAAATCAGATGAACTTGCTGCTACAATCCATAAAGAGAAAGTGGAGAAAAAAGACAGTCAAGATGAAGAAGAGAAGGCTCTGAAAAGTGTTGTTAAGACTCCCAGGTATGTAAGGATCAATCATTCTAAAGATCAAATCATTGGTGACAAAAGAAAAGGAGTATTGATAAGGAAAAGAGCTACAGAGGAATAGATGAACTACTGTTTGCTTTCACAAATTGAACCCAAAACTATAAGTGAATCCTGCAAAGATGAAAGTTAGGTAAAAGCCATGAAAGAAGAGATGATGCAGATAGATAAGAATGAAACTTAGGAATTGGTTCCTAGACCTAATGATAAGAATGCGATTGGAACCAAATGGGTTTTTAGAAACAAGATGAATAAAAATGGAATAGTAAGAAACAAGGAAAGACTGGTATGCAAAGGATATTCTTAGGTTGAAGGCATAGAATTTGAAGAGACTTTTTCTCCTGTGGCAAGGATTGAAGCAATAATAATGTTCCTAGCATATGCAGCACACAAAGATTTCAAAGTGTATTAGATGGATGTGAAGTCTGCATTCCTGAATGGAGAACGAGAAGAAGAGGTGTACATTGAACAACCAGAATGATTTCAATCACTAGACCAAAGTGACATGGTGTGCAAATTGAAGAAAGCCCTGTATGGATCAAGCAAGCTCCCAGAGCCTGGTATGCAAGGTTGGATAAGTATCTGATGCCATTAGGGTTCAGTAAAGGTACTACTGACATCAATCTCTATTTCAAAATCAATGATAATCAAATTCTAATCGTTGTAGTCTTTGTTGATGATATTATCTTTAGAGGCAATGAAGGTATATGTAAGAGATTTGTAGAAGAAATATAGAAAGAATTTGAGATGTCTATGTTTGGTGAAATGAATTTCTTGTTAGGACTGCATATTACTCAATAAAAAAAAAAAAGAATTTTCATTTCTCAGTCCAAGTATGTGAAAGAATTGTTGAAGAAGTTTGGAATGGAAGACTCTAATCCAGTATGCACTCCCATGGTAAATGGCTACAAGTTAAGCAAGAATGATGAATCACCTAAGACTAATCAGGAAAAATATAGGTATATGATTGGAGGATTGCTCTATCTAACACATACCAAACCAAACATAATGCATACAGTCTGTCTTGTGGAAAGATTTCAAGAAGATCCCAAAGAGGCACATGTAATGGCAGTCAAAAGGATCATGAGATATTTAAAAGGCACTTTAGATTATTGATTGTGCTATCCCAAAGATACTAATTTCACTCTCAGTGCTTCTATAGATGCAGATTGGGCTGGAGATGTAGATGACAAAAAAAGTACAAGTGGAGGTGCTTTCCTTTTGGGAAACAGATTGGTGTCATGACTGAGTAAGAAGCAAGAATCAGTCTCTTTGTCTACTGCAAAAGCAAAATATATTGCTGTAGCATGTTGTTGTACTCAAGTACTTTGGATGAAGCAAACATTGAAGGATATAAAAGTTGTGTATGAAGAACCAATTTCAATCTTTTGTGACAATACAAGTGTTATAAACATCTCAAAAAATCTAGTGATGCACTCAAGGACAAAGCATATATCTATAAGGTATCACTTTCTGAGAGAAAAAGTAACAGAGAATAAAGTAAAGATGGAATATGTGTCTACAAAGGATCAAATTACAGATATTTTCACAAAGTCCCTGCCTAAGGATACTTATGAGTATTTCATGGAGAAGTTAAGGGTTATTACCCCTCCTGCTCTTAACTAAGATGCATAAGAAATGCATCAGTCCAATGGTGACTAAAGTTTCATCTTTTGATCTGGATTGATGTTTTGTAGGCTACCTCTTAAGGGGAGTAGGTATATGTTTCTAATATAAGTTTATGATAAAGAGAAATAAGTATTGCAGAGCTGCTAATAGAGAAATTCCAGTTTGATCAGAGCAGTTGATTGCAAGTATGTGCAGAGAGAAAAGAAGTGATGTTCTTTGCCATTGATGTCAAAGGGGGAGAGAAAATCATAGATTAAAAACTTTGTCTATGGATTAGAATTTATGTTAAGGGATGTTTAAAAATGCTATGTTTCAAGTTTCAGCCTCCGATGTGAAGATTTGAGTGAGTTTTGTTCACCAGAGTAAAAACTATTTTTCTGTGTATTTAATGGTGATAGGGAGAATGTATTCTGCTCCGCATTTCTCCACAATTAAGTCTTATAGTCTATGGTTATGGAATTAGGTTTGTGATGAGGATATATGCCTTCAGTTCAAATGGTTCATGATTTGGTGGTCCACAAGTGATCTTTCTTTTATGACAGTGGCCGACAGTAAAGTTCAAGTGCTCTAGTTTGAAGAATCTTATGGATACAGTGTTTAAATGTTGTGCGGATGTTCTTGGTGATTATAACATGCTTGTGGATGTCTCTAGATCATGTTTCTACCTTTTAATTGATCCACAAGGTATAATCTGGATCGTACATGAAGTGTGTTCTTAAAGGTTTTAGTGTTAACACCAGTTTTAGCCTACTTGGTTGTTCTCAGTACTTGTGGTTATACTTTGGAGGTTGTGATAGCGTGTTGTAGCATGGAAGATTGTGTTTGAGTCTCAGCTAAGGCATGGTTTGGTCCACATTTATTCTCTCTTTCATTAATCTGTTTAGGTCCAGACCTATTCTTATGTATGTGTTTGCCGACCTTGGAGATTGTTCCAATGGTTGATGATTGTAATGCCAACCTTGATGATTATTCCAAGGTTGATAAATTGTATAAATACTTGTAATTGAGTCTTGAAAATGTATCAAAGTACGAAGATGCGAAGATAAGTGTGTAGTGAAGAGCAGAGCAGAGTAGAGTAGAGGATGTTTATTGTGCTTCAATGGAACTAAACTTTGGCATAATGTAGATGCTACTATCTCAGTTCACCAAATTTGGTAGTGAGCCACCCACCGGTAGTGAGCCACCCCATTGGTAGTGAGCCTCTTCATTTGCAGTGAGCCTCTAATTTTTGGTATTGTTATAACATGTTATATTGTGAGCTAACACTCATCGTCGTTTTCCCCTTTGGAGTTTTCCACGTAAAATCTAGTGTCTCATGTGTCTCTTGTGTGAATTTGTTTAAGTTTTTGTTTCATGCTTTCATGATTAATATACATACACAGTATTGATTAGTTGATGTTTTAATGGTTTTAAAATATTGGTTACAACTGATTCACCCCCCTCTTAGTTGTATTGCGCTTTTCAACAAGATGAACCTAAAAACTTTTCAAAATTTAATTGAGATATGGAATCAATTATGGACATGGGAACATCCAAGAGACTGGGCATTGAAGACAAAGGAACAAAAACATTGTCAACAGTATGCAAGAAAGGAATTAATAGAATTGACATACACATTAGATGGTGGTGATTCAAGATTATCTAGAATACCTGGTGTTTGTAATGCATTTGATACAATTGGAGTTGTAGGAATTTACACCTTTGAAACCACAAGAGTAGAAGGAGAGAATGTCACTTGAGTAGTCTTGGCTTGTGAATCATTAATTGGTTCCTGTGACTCCTTTTTTGCCACTTCCTCTTGCTCAACACCTTGTTGTGTAGAAGTTCCTTCTTTTTCCTTTCCTTTTCCCTTACTTCCAGTTCTAAAGACAAACTTGAGTCTTTCCTTACTAGGAGTAGTATCCCTCCTTGTTCTTTGTCCTCAAATCTTTTTTCAGTGGATGCCATTCTATTTGTTCTTCCTCTGAGTCCGTTAGGAAAGACATCAATTTCATACCTTTACTCACCAGCCATACATTGGTATTTGCAAGAATCAACTGAAATCTTTGTCTTACAGAAGACACCTCCTTTTGAGACCACTGGATAGAAGGTAGAGGGTTGTCGACAATATTATTGTCTACATATGTAGTATCAACTACATCTCCTTCATCCTGCATGTCTTTAGGCACATTAGCCAGTTGGAGATTCCTTATTTGATCTAGAGTAAGGCTATTGTAATCCATTCTTCTGATATCTTCATTGGTTCTGAAATCAGCCCAGATATCCTCAATCATGTGGACATGAGTATAATTTCCTTTCAATTTATTGTTCATGCCACTATTTAGTGTGAAAATGTTTAGGTTTGATTTTGATAGTTGTTTGAAGAGGGTTTGTGTTAATCCTCCTTTCACCACTAAACATTCAAGGCCATTCAGTCGAGTAGGAAGTCTACTTCATATCTCTTGTCACTTGGAACATAGGGGAAGATTGGAATTGTATGATTTTGTTATTCAATTAAGTCCAATTATGCTCAAAACCTTAATTACATGAATTCGTGAACAAACAGACAAATTACGGAAAATGATCGCACACATAGATATCAAATGACAATCAAATGTGTACCAGATTTTGAAGTTTAGAAAATGGAAAAGTCAGGGACTAATGAGCAGGCACCCTAGTCCAGTGCCATAGTTTTTTTGAGATCTGGGAACCTTGTCTGCAACCTGTTCCTGTTGTTCCAGAGATTTTTCTGTTGTAGGATTCGGAGGACTAATGAGAGGGCGCTTGAGTCCAGGTCCCTATTTTCTTCTTTGATCTATAATTCTGACAGTCTTCACTGCTCTCCTGTAACTCCACTTCTTCTGCTTTCACAACCTGTAACCTGCAATCACGGAAAAGTGGGTTGGGGGTTGTGGTGTTTAGAGGCTTGCCTCAGTCGAGCCCCGGAGAGACATTCAAGTCTTCCGAACACCGCTGTTAGATAAAGAGTGCATATCCCTATGGGATAGAGGCAAAATCCAAATGATAAATGATAGAAACCACAATTAATATCACCTTGTAGTGAAGATCTCATGGAAGAAATATGCTCTTCATGCCATAAGGAGATGGATGCCAAATCTACAACAAACAAGTACAATAACAACACAAAAGTCTGTTCTACCACACAATGAATGCCTTGAATCACTTTCACATAATCTCATGAATCAAAATTGCCATCTAATGTCCATCTAGTTTACAAATGAATCACTAATCATGCTTATATATGCAACTACAAACATTCCCGCTAAGAATTTCATAATTCAAACTTACCGTGTCGGGATGAGACCTAAACAACGATCACAAAATGACACTTTGAAATTGGTCCAGACCTAAAATAGGGCAGGACTAGAGCGCGGGGGCCCAAGTCCTCACCCCCTATTTTAGGCAGGATTTATGTTAAGTGCATCCCCTCAGTCCCATTTTCCATGAAACTTCAGGGTTTTCTCATCGGGAGTCATCAAAATCATCCAAGATGCTCTAAATGCATTCTAAAGGACCTAGGACCTAAACCTTAATAGGAAAAAGCCCCCAAGGTTACTTTTTCTGACATAACATTTAGGCCCCACTTTAATGTATGTATAAACACAAGGCCAATACATGCATTATGTTGGTTTTTTCCCTGACTGGATGTTCATTCCTAGATTTCCCTACAAAGTAGCCATCATTGATCAACAAGATCTCTAGGCCAGGGGCCAACAGTATAGGAGATAGACTCTATTTTTATCTCCTCTTCTTCTTCAGGCTCTGCAAAACCTAGGGGGTATTCCCTATTCAACATCCATGAAATATGACTATGAACTGACTAGGATGTTGACACAAAGCAGATAAATCCTCCTGTAAGTAGACCAAAACTGTAGGATAAGTGCAAAGGGGCTAGCTTTGGGCCTATGTTTAGTTGTGAATCAGAGGATCTTGGTCCTACACTACTTCTAAGGTCCTAATGGTTGTTTCAGAAGTATGAGTTTGATTTGTAGGTGGATGCAAAACTAGGACTTGGTATGTAATCTCAATGCAGAGCTAGATTGGTGCCTATCTAGGGCTTGGAGTTAGTAGACATACACCTGTGAATGATCAGCATGAACACACTAAAACTAGATTTCAAGGGGATGTTATGGTATCTGCCTTACAGATACTTCCCAAAACAGTGTTAAGTTATCTCTACTTATGGTATCCCTACTGCAGTATATCCTTCCCAACACTTAATCTGAAAATAGTTTAATCTACCCTTTGAGCAAAAGTTGAAAGATCAAGCATTCAATATAGGAACTCTATATCCTAGAATACCAGACACCCCTTAGATATCTAGATTTAGAAGGACACATGCAATATTGGAGACAGAATTAACAAAACACATGCAAATACAACATTACCATATAAAATCAATCATGAAATCAGTAGATTCATGCATGAGACATACAACAAGAGATACATAAACTCACAAGATCACCTACACAAAGCAACCACAACCAGTTGTATCTTATTACAGAGCCAGATATGTCTAGTTTTCAACAACCTTGAATTGAGTAGCATCATCTACTTATAAAGCAAGGGGATGTACTCCCTCATTAATCACAGGGCAGTCCCCAAGACATCACCAGATACAGTGCATCGCCAGGGGGTGCTAAAAATATTTAATGCAGCTGCACCATCAGGAGGGAAGGGGTAGGTGAGATCTTGACCTGCAACGCCCTGTCATGATTTTCTGTCTGAATCGAGTAGCTGGCGTGTCCCTTCGACCCACACCTCTGTGCAATCTTTCCATTAATGGCATACCAACTCATAGCCTTGCGATACAATAGTTACATGCCTTGCAAACCTCCTCCCGCCTTGGGATGCTACTGTGGAAGCGTGGAAAACTCTCCATTTGAATATTTAAATGATAACCATAGATCTCCTCCCTTTCCCGCCGAGATCTGCGGCGTGGATCACGCTAACATGTCAGACACCAATGGCAATGTGTCACATAAGCATCATGTTGACCTTCTCCATCTTTCAAGTATCTCCATGTGGAGCATCCCGCGGCATTCTTTCCTTTCAAATATATGTGAGACATTATCCCACATTCGCCCTGCAGCAACCCTTTTAACACTTTATATGCTAGGCTGGTTACATATATATTGTCGGTGATTTTGTTCCCGACGACGCCATCTTAACCCTTCATCATCATCATCCCTTGCATGATATGCTGTTGCTCGAAATATCACCCTGACGTTAGCATCATATTGCAATATCAGCCGCATGATAATCGCCTTCATCGACACAACCTAATGCGTCGGAGAAATATCCTCCTGCCTTGCCGATACCAAATGTCTGGCCGCTGAACATCCTGATGATGTCATCATCATATCCTGCTGACGTCATCAGCATATCTACCTCGTGCACCTCCTCATATCCGGATGACATCATCGTCATATTCACAACATCGGGGGATCTCCATAAGATGACTGATGTTAAAAATATGACCCCCCAGACCTTGATGACATCACCATCATGTCGGCATCAGGATGATATTCGGAAGATAACCAGATATTTGGAAATATCACCCTCATGCACAAATATCATGCTGCACTGTAGCTCCATTGTAACATCAGGGTGATGTATGAATATGACTGATATTTGGAAAGATCACCCCCCACTGGACAATGCATGCAGCCGACAGGCGGATATCTCCCTGACGTCAGCATCATCATATTATCTGTAAATGTCCTGATCGTCAGATATCCTCCTGATGACCAACCCTGCCTTCACATAAAATATCATCCTTATATATCCTAATGACATCACCATCATATCCGCATACCGCACATCTCCACATATCCAGATGACATCATCGTCACATCCTAGAACAAGGGTGATATTCAGAAGATGACCCGATATTGGAATATCACCCGATATTGAAAATATCATCCTGCAGAGAAAAAGATGAAGGCAAAGGTCGAGTAGATATCACCCCCGCAGAAACATGACCTCAACAGCATCCTGATGTTGAACAAACATAAGGTGATGAAATAACATCGGGGTGATCTTAACAAAGATCACCTAATATTCAAATATGATGATCCTGATGAAAAATCAGGCCATACTTAGAAATTTCATAGCGCCAACATCAGGATGATCTTGACTAAGATCACCCGATGTTAAAATATCACCTCGCGGCAAAGGTCAGGTTGGCAAATGCATGATGACCCCCACAGGATATCCGTACATGATGAGAAATGACCCATGCAAGAAACATCAGGGGGATGTCTGGGAACATGATGATGATGATGATGACCCCTACTTTCAAAATATCCTGATGATGTTGCAAAACACTGATAGGGTCCAAGACTTAGAAATTTCATGAAATCCTCGGAAGGTGCCTGCAAACAAATGACCTGGAACCTGACTGATGATGCAGGCACTAACAATGGCTCTGATTGGGGACGTGCAAGCACAAGGCTGCAGTGAGAACCAGTCCTCTAGACAGACCAGACAAAACATAAAAAAGCACCAACTGTACAAGATATTTATAATATACACATACTTTTACAAATGTGCACAGAGGCAGATCACTTATGCAAAATAAAACTTGAGGAATTGACCATGCATAGGCAATTCTAGCATCTCACCATTTAGGGCCTGGAGGACATAAGAATCCTCCCCATGAGTATTGCAAACCTGATATGGGCCCATCCATAAGGGTTCAAACTTACCATGTTTGCCCTTATCCTAACTTCTTGCATTCTAGATAAGCACCCAATCATTTATCTGGAACTTCCTTTCTGCAGCTTTCCTGTCAAATAGATACTTCACATTTTGTTGTTTCTTGAGATTGACTTGGTGGGCTTTCCTTCTGCTTTCATCCAGTGCAACTAGCTGGTTTATTCTTTTTGTCATGGAGTCTTTAATCTCCTCATCATTCTCTTGGATAAATTTGCAAACTGGCAGGAGATTGTTTATAGGCAGCCTGGCTAATTCACCATACACTAGTTCAAAAGGTGACCTTCCAATAGCTTTTTTCACTGTCACCCTATCAGCCCATAATGCCAATTTTAACTTTGAATCCCAAGCTCTCTTGTTCTTATCCACTATCCTCTTGATGATTTTCATGAGGCTTTTATTTCTTGACTCTGCCTGACCATTTCCTTGTGGGTGGTATGGTGATGCATATGATAAATTTATCCATACTTGTTGCAAAAATCAAGAAATTCACCAGATCTGAAGCACATAGCATTATCTGTGACTATCTTAAATGGTACTCCAAACCTAATGATGATATTCTCAGGATAAAATCCATCACTATCTTACTTATAGCTCTTTTAGTTGGAATAGCCTCAATCCATTTGGTGAAGTAGTCAGTAGCCACCAAAATCCAACTATGTCCCCCACTTGACTTTTCTACAATCTCCCCTATAAAATCAATTCCCCATTGCTGAAATGGAGCATCCACAGTTACAGTTCTGAGGGGCAGTGCACCTTCATATCTTAACTTTCCTGAGAACCTTTGGCAAGGGTCACATTTCTTTACCAGCCTTTGTGCATCTGAAAAGAGAGTGGGCCACCAATATCCTGCCCTAAGTATCTTATGAGCTGTTGTTTGGGCAGTATAATGTCCACCACACAATCCTTTATGCATGTCATTCGAAACATTGTTAGCTTCACCTTCATCCACACATCTTAGCAGCACACCATCAGGGTTCTTCCAATACAGCTCACCTTGAACAATAACATACCTGATTGCATGTAGTTTTAAGGTCCTCTTTTGACTGTCACTGAAATGGGAAGGACAATTCAAATTTTGCAAGTAATATATGATGTCCTTATACCATTCAGATTTTGATACATTGACATTCTCATTCTGGACTGCATTGACTTGGCATGCTTCCAAGTTTGACTGTGCCATCATCTTGGTTAATCCTTGTCCTCTTACCAACTTGGTAATTTGTATCTCTATGTTGAATTCTTGCAGTTTATTTATCCATCTGCACCTTCTTCTAGTCACCTCTTGCTAAGTGAAAATGTCCTTGACTGCTGCATGAGGCACATATGCAACTATTTGAGATCCCACCAGATATGGCCTAAAGCCTTTGACTACTCTAACTAGTGCATATGCCTGCTTTTCCATGATGTCATACTTTAATTCAGTAGCTTGCAGTGACATGCTGAAAAAAGCAATGGGCTGCTCAAAACATTATCATTTTTCTGTAGTAAACATGCAGCAATAGTATGGAAAAAAGCAAATGAAAACAACTGAAATGGCTTAGAAAAATCAAGAGACTTTAGCACAGGAGCCATCTTTATTGCTTCTTTGATGCTCTGAAATGATTCAATTGCTTCACTTTCCCAATTGACAGTTGCATCCTTCTTCATCATCTTGGAGATGTTCCTAGTGGTTTCTATAAAGTTAGGAACAAATCTTCTGACAAAATTAATTTGTCCAAAGAAAGACTAAACTCCTTTCACTGTTTTTGGCATCTGGATCCTGTCAATTGCAGCTACTCTTTCAGGATCAATCCTAACTCCATCTTTGGAAACAATGTGCCCCAGGAGCTTCCCTTCTACTACCCCAAAAGCACATTTCTTTGGATTTAGAGAAATGCCATACTTTAGTGCTCTAATGAAAATCTGTTCTAGATGCATACAATGCTACTCCTCTTTCTTTGAATAAGCAGTTAGATCATCTTGATAAATGACCAGAATTGAATCAATCAACCCTGCAAAAGCAACATCCATAGCTCTTTGAAAAGTAGCACCTGCATTTGTTAGTCCAAATGGCATTCTTACATATACATAGGTTCCCCATGGAGTGGTGAAAGCATTCTTAAATTGTTTTGATTCCTTTACCTTCACCTAATTGTATCCTGAAAATCCATCCATCATGGATAGGAGTTCACAACCAGTCACCTTCTGTAACATGACCTCCATATTTGGCAGTGGATAATTGTCTTTCAAAGAAGACACATTTAGATTTCTGAAATCAACACAA
Source organism: Cunninghamia lanceolata (assembly GCA_027924645.1). NCBI lineage: Eukaryota > Viridiplantae > Streptophyta > Pinopsida > Cupressales > Cupressaceae > Cunninghamia > Cunninghamia lanceolata. Next base: position 1,949,883 of record BSBN01000828.1, read on the forward strand.
AGCCTAATATCACCATTCTTTTTTCTAACTGGGACAAGGTTAGACACCCCAGTTGAATGTCTAATTGGCACAATTATTCTAGCCTCCCTAAGCTTCTTGAGTTCTTCTTGCATTTTTGGAGCTAAGGTAGGATTAATAGGCCTTTGCTTCTGTCTAAATGGCTTAGCTCCAGGCTTCAAAGGGATCTCATGCTGGAATAGGTCCTCTCTATAAGCCTTTAGATCCTCATATGACCAAGCAAAAACATGTTTATACTTTTTTAGCAATGCTATCAGCATACTCCTAATGTGTGGTTTGAGCTGTTTGCCAATGTATACCTTCTTGGGGGCCTGAGATGTCCCCAAATTTATCTCCTCTAAGTCATCTTTATTTGTGGGAGATGTCTTTGTGACCAATTGGTCTCTATTGTCAAAAGCTCTTTCTAAAGCTACCAACCCTCTAGGGATTTTGTTAGTCTTTAGCTAAATTACTTCTTTCCCCATAAGAGTTTCTTTTCCATCTACAATTTCTACAAAATTTTGAAAATCAATTTCTTGGTTCTCATATTCATCTATGCAGTGCAAAAATCTTAACAAGTCCTTATCATCATCAAACACTTGCTAACTGCATATGTTCTCTGGTACTGCAGGTCTGATTTTCACCTCAACATTTGTGACATCTGATAGAGTGATGTCATCTGGCCTTATGGCCACATTAGCTAAGAAATCAGCCATGACATTTTTTGATCTCTCTATCCAACCTATTGAAAATGCATCAAATAATTCAATTGTATCCCAGACAACATGCTTGTATTGTTTTAATCTTTTATTCTTTGAGGCATACCTATCTCTAACTTGGGACACAATTAACTCAGAATCCCCAAATACCCTCAGCATCTTAATTCCATGTTTGAGAGCCAAATTTAAACCTAAGAGTAAAGCTTCATACTTTGTAATGTTGTTTGTGCAAGCAAATTTTAGCAAGAAGGAGAATTTTAGGAGCTTACCAGTTGGAGACAGGAATACAACTCCAGCTCCAGAGCCTTCCTTTGCACAAGCTCCATCAAAATACATGGTCCATAGACCCTACTGGTCCAGCTCTTCAATGCAAACATTTTTCTCTTTTTTCTCTTTATCATCTGAGACAACCCTGAAGTTGTCACAGTCGGTGTTCACAAAACAAATGTGTTCTTCTGATTCTTGGTCCTCCACTGTCTCTGATGACCTTTCCTCTCTAATCAGCTTGACATCTCTTCCATTCATTGGAATCATAGCATATGACAGGTCCAACTGCATACTTCCCCCAATAAGTGATGCCCATCTTCTTGACAACAGCATACCATACTGTGGCTTGATGTCAACCACTGTTATATTCATTTTGTAGGTCCTCTCTAGATATGCTGCTAGTCTAAAATCTACATCCTTCATGATTCCAATAATAGGTACCTCTCTGGCATCCATGGAGTAGCATTTTCCACATGCCTTGTCTGTTTTCAATCCATCTTGCTGCATGATGGCTAAAGACATGATATTTGTGGATGCTCCAGAATCAAGCATGCAATTTCTGATCACTTTTCCATTTATAACCAGGGATACATAAAATGGCTCCACTTGTGAAGGGCACTTTGTCATGGTCACCCCTAAATACACCTCAGGGACTTCATCTTCTTCATTGCATATAGCATGCCTCTTACCTTGAGTCTCATCATTTTGCTTAGCTTGACAAAGTACTCCAGAAATTAGGGATACTGTCCTATTCCTGATTTCTTCAACCTTCATAAGTTCCATCAATGGGACAGAACCTTTACCTGAGAGAGGACTTGAGTTATATCAAAGGGAGCATAATCTTGTACCGCAATTGCAACTTGTGAAAAGGCTTTGTTTTTATCCTGAGATGATCCAACTTTTATCTTCATAGTCCCTTGATAATCACTTCTGATTTGGGAACTCTTGTTTTGATTCTCAACTTGGGGGATCCTATTTTCTGATCCTTGAGATTCATGACCTATTTTTTGCTTAAAATTTTGCTTGTTATTACCCCACTGCCTTTATTGTGGTTCAATCCCTTTATGACTATGCATTGGCTGACTTGTGAAAGTACTCTCTGGTTGGTGTGAGTTACTTACCTGAGCTTTACCTCTGAGGTTATAGTTTCTCTTGACTTGGGCCACTGCTGCAGCTGTGAGAGCTCTAATCTCCTCATCAGAAGGTCTCTGTAGGTTATTTAGGAAACTGTGTGAGCCCTGAGCATACACATAACTATCTTCATTATCTTCATCATAGAAAACCTGCTGACAGGCCTGAATCTCATCATCTGTACTCTCATTTGCATCATGAGAAGGATGTTCCCTACTTATGGATAGCATGTTAACATCATCATCCTGTATATAATGTGGCTCGTTGCATTCATCACAAGAAACAACATTATCATACAAAGATTGAGCAATCATGCATTGTGACTGTGAATGATGCATCTAACAGATTATGCACCATGGAGTGTCATCAGCAATATTTACAGCTTTCTTCAAAGGATCAGGGGTTTCCTTGGTATGTTGAGCTCTCTGATTTGTGTTGTTATGTGGCAATACAGGCCTACCATTATGCCAATTCGTATTATATGGCATATCATGCAATGATGGCCTTTTTTCCTGCCTTTGGTAGACTTGCCTATCAGGACCTATCCCTTTTTCACTTCTAGCCAGTCTATAGCTTAGGTCCTTAACAACATTTGCCAGTTTATCAATTTTGTCTTCAGGGGTAGATGTATTACCTTGAATATTCTGAGGTTTGTTTGGATTCTGCAGAATTCTCACATCATCCCTCCTATTTGTCTTGCCTGATGCTTTCTTGTTATTCTCAATAGTTATTGATATCTTGAAAGCATCCCTGAGAGTAGCAGGACCTTTATCTCTTAACCCATATGCTGTTTTGGCATCAAAAGCATTAATATATAATATTATGCACATTGGTTCATTTGGCCTCATGTGATGTGGCAATTTGTTCAACACTTTAGTAAACCTTGCATTAAAATCTGCAATCTGCTCATTTGACCCTTTAGTGATACTAGTGAACTCATTTACAAAAAAGCTAGGGTCAGTTTTGTCACCATATTGCTCCTTAAACATCCTTTTGAAATCATCCCATGATGAAATACTCCGGTCAGGCAGATTCTTGTACCATTCTCTAGCTTCATCAACAAGGGATTGCATGAATGACTTCATAAAGACATCCTCATGCTCAACCTCAAAGTTGTCCATGACATTTTGAAAAGATTTTAAATGATCCTCCCCAGACACATTAGTATTTCCTGAAAACTTTGGCACTTGAAGCCTCACATGCTTGTCAATGGGATTAGGATAACCAGGAATACCATAAAAAACTAGCTGCCTAAATCTATCCAACTGCATGGGTTGTCTATCAAACTGATTAGCATTAATATTTCTGTTTAAATTCTGATTTCTTACATTATTTAATGGTATCCTAGCATTGTTTGCATCATGCCTAGTATTATTCTGCTGATGCTGTACCTCATTTTTGCACTGATTTCTATGCATATTTGCATTTTCAAGGGTAGGAACTACATCCTGTTGAGTAGTCCTTAGAGCTTGTACTTTCTATCTCATGTCATCTCTGATTTTCATTGCCTGCAGATATTCTATTTCTGCTCTTAAACTCTTAATTTCATCAGCTAGTTGTTCTTCTCTGGGCATGGAGGTAGATGGTCTCATACCATTCTGATCATCATCTTCATCATCCCTTGGGGATTCTACTTCTTCAAATCTATCACTAGGATCCAAGAAAGGGCGTTCTTGAAACACCTCTGACCTTATTTTTAGACTAGCACCCTGTTGTCTTTCATATGCACCTTGAATGTCAGCTTCTGCATTTGAAAAATAAGGCACATGCTGCCCTGAAAGTCTAGGGTTATCCTGAATATCATCATTATTCTTGGGGGAACCCTCATGACTAGCTGAGATGGTTCCTTTTCTTCTATACATCATCCTTCTTTCTACTAGTAACACTTCAAATAAAGGATTACGTAGGGATCTTCTCCCCTACATACAAATTTTACTTTACCGGCTGGGAGATTGTTCGGAGTCGCCACCTATAACTAGGAATTATTTTACCAGGGATGAAAAGACAATTTCTTTACTGCATGATCCCCAGCAGAGTCACCAATTTCTGTTGGTGACTCGGATGGGCCACAAATACATTCTTTTTTTATCAATTCCTTCCTAGTGGAGTCGCCAATTTTTGTTGGTTTTTTCCCTGACTGGATGTTCATTCCCAGATTTCCCTACAAAGTAGCCATCAGTGATCAACAGGATCTCTAGGCCAGGGGCCAACAGTATAGGAGATATACTCTATTTTTATCTCCTCTTCTTCTTCAGGCTCTGCAAAACCTAGGGGGTATTCCCTATTCAACATCCATGAAATATGACTATGAATTGACTGGGATGTTGACACAAAGCAGATAAATCCTCCTGTAAGTAGACCAAAACTATAGGATAAGTGCAAAGGGGCTAGCTTTGGGCCTATGTTCAGTTGTGAATCAAAGGATCTTGGTCCTAAACTACTTCTAAGGTCCTAATGGTTGTTTTGGAAGTATGAGTTTGATTTGTAGGTGGATGCAAAACTAGGACCTGGTATGTAATCTCAATGCAAAGCTAGATTGGTGCCTATCCAGGGCTTGGAGTCAGTAGACATACACCTGTGAATGATCAGCATGAACACACTAAAACTAGATTTCAAGGGGATGTTATGGTATTTGCCTTACAGATACTTCCCAAAACAGAGTGTTAAGTTATCTCTACTTATGGTATCCCTACTGCAGTATATCCTTCCCAACACTTAATCTAAAAATAGTTTAATCTACCCTTTGAGCAGAAGTTGAAAGATCAAGCATTCAATACAGGAACTCTATATCCTAGAATACTAGACGCCCCTTAGATATCTAGATTCAGAAGAAGGACACATGCAATATTGGAGACAGAATTAACAAAACACATGCAAATACAACATTACTCATAAAATCAATCATGAAATCAGTAGATTCATGCATGAGACATACAACAAGAGATACATAAACTCACAAGATCACCTGCACAGAGCAACCACAACCAGTTGTACCTTATTACAGAGCCAGATATGTCCAGTTTTCAACAACCTTGAATTGAGTAGCATCATCTGCTTATAAAGCAAGGGGATGTACTCCCTCATTAATCACAGGGCAGTCCCCAAGACATCACCAGATACAGTGCATCGCCAGGGGGTGCCAAAAACATTTAATGCAGCCGCACCATCAAGAGGGAAGGGGTAGGTGAGATCTTGACCTGCAACACCCTGTCATGATTTTCTGTCTGAATCAAGTAGCTGGCGCGTCCCTCCGACCCATACCTCTATGCAATCTCACCATTAATGGCATACCAACTCACAGCCTTGGGATACATCAGTTGCGTGCCTTGCAAACCTCCTCCTACCTTGGGATGCTACTGTGGAAGTGTGGAAAACTCTCCATTTGAATATTTAAATGATAACCGTAGATCTCCTCCCTTTCCCGCTGAGATCTGTGGCATGGATCACGCTGACATGTCAGACACCAATGGCAACGTGTCACGTAAGCATCTTGTTAACCTTCTCCGTCTTTCAAGTATCTCCACATGGAGCGTCCCACAGCATTCTTTCCTTTCAAATATATGTGAGACATTATCCCACATTCGCCCTGTAGCAACCCTTTTAACACTTTATATGCTAGGCCGGTTACATACATATTGTCGGCGATTTTGTTCCTGACGACGCCATTCCAACCCTTCATCATCATCATCCCTTGCATGATATCCTATTGCTCGAAATATCACCCTGACGTCAGCATCATATTGCAATATCAGCCGCATGATAATCACCTTCATCGGCACAACCTGATGCGTCAGGGAAAGATCCTCCTGCCTTGCCGATACCAAATGTCTGGCCGATGAACATCCTGATGATGTCACTGTCATATCTTGCTGACGTCATCAACATATCTGCCTGATGCACCTCCTCATATCTAGATGATGTCATCGTCATATTCGCAACATCAGGTGATCTCCATAAGATGACTGATGTTAAAAATATGACCCCCCGGACCTTGATGACGTCACCATCATGTTGGCATCAGGATGATATTCAGAAGATAACCGGATATTTGGAAATATCACCCTCATACACAAATATCATGCTGCACTGTAGCTCCATTGTAACATCGGGGTGATGTATGAATATGACTGATATTTGGAAAGATCACCCCCCACTAGACAATGCATGAAGCCGACAAGCGAATATCTCCCTGACGTCAGCATCGTCATTTTATCTGCAAATGTCCTGATCATCAGATATCCTCCTGATGACCAACCCTGCCTTCACATAAAATATCAATTTTGATATATCCTGATGATGTCACCATCATATCCGCATACCGCGCATCTCCACATATCCGGATGACATCATCGTCACATCCTAGAACAAGGGTGATATTCAGAAGATGACCCGATATTGGAATATCACTCGATATTGAAAATATCATCCTGCAGAGAAAAAGATGAAGGCAAAGGTCGAGCAGATATCACCCCCGTAGAAACATGACCTCAGCAGAATCCTGATGTTGAACAAACATAAGGTGACAAAATAACATCGAGGTGATCTTAACAAAGATCACCTGATATTCAAATATGATGACCCTGATGAAAAATCGGGTCATACTTAGAAATTTCATAGCGCCAACATTAGTATGATCTTGACTAAGATCGCCTGATGTTAAAATATCACCCCGCGGCAAAGGTCAGGTTGGCAAATGCATGATGACCCCCACAGGATATCCGGACATGATGAGAAATGACCCATGCAAGAAACATCAGGGGGATGTCTGGGAACATGGTGATGATGATGATGAACCCTACTTTCAAAATATCCTGATGATGCTGCAAAACACTGATAGGGTCCAAGACTTAGAAATTTCATGAAATCCTGGGAAGGTGCCTGCAAGCAAATGACCTGGAACCTGACTGATGATGCAGGCACCAACACATTAAAGTACAGTCAACAAGCACAACAAACATGCCAAGCATAGAAAAGACATGCTAATCATAGAGAAGACAGTAGCAGGCATGAAAAACATGGAGAAGACAGTTACAGTCATGTAAAACACGGAGAAGACAACATTGAAGACACACAAAACACAGTGAATGTAGTGAAGACAGTGATGATTTTCTTTTTCTTTTTCATTTTCATATATATGAAATGCGGATGCAAGTACAAGGAAAGTAAACACACCACCCATAATGCATGAGGGACTCATTGCCACCAGTCTCTAAACTATATATGGGGCACTAGACACACAATAAAAATCAAGTACACCATACAAATCCCAAAGCATAGGAGGGACTCATCGCCATTGGTCTTTAGACTATGCTTGGGAACAAACACACAATACACACACTTGGAAGACACGGAGAAAACATAGCAAACAAGTGATGGAGTGTTCCTATTTCTAGGTTCATCACCATCTCAGGAACATTACAGGCACACACCGATGATTGGGCTTCGCTACAACAATCACCGAAGACACGCTTAAGGGTTGATTTAGTCATAGAACTGCTCCCCGCCTCTATAGAGGACTTTTTAAAAATGACAGGATGTGCATTCTCCATGAGAAATACACCATCCCCACCTCCGTATAGGGCTTAACATAAAAAGGATATACGTGATATCCTACCTCCATGGAGGGCTTAAATGATTGCAATAGATTTCAAACAAATCTTAGAGTGTAGGAGGGACTCATCGCCACTAGTCTTTAAGACTGCATCTGAGTACAAGCACACTTTACTAGCATCTAAATCAGACAGCTTACCCTATATATGCCCCCACCTTAAGGTGGTTGATATCAGGTATCGATATCAAGCACGTTAAGGTAGGAAGAAAACACACAAGGGAACATGAGCTCTTGCAAAGCCCATGCCCCCTGGAGGTGACATGTACTTTACGATCCACAAATGTTCCCACAAACACATCCCTGTAAGAAAAGTGTTAGCATCCATATAATCATGATAAACAACAATGCATATGATCATTCACATAGAGAGCTGAGGTTATCCTATGGATTCAGAGACTAAGTATAACCATGGGGCTATATCACATAAATCTCAAAACAAAGTGTAACCAAGGCAAGATTCAAAGATAAACAAAGTTCATGTAGCAACAGTATTGTTATGGTTTATAAGTGTGATAAGACAACATCAAGATCACACAAAGTGATTCTACTAGCCAAGCATCAGATAATATATATCAACCCCATCGTCATGTATGGACTTGGTCCATTTTTTGATTTCTCACTGAAGGGACATTAGGTCCGTATCAGTATAATATGTTTTTTTGTCATCCGCCCGCTAGATAGAAAAACTAGAGGAAGGGAAACAATAAATCAAGAGAGGAGAAACAAGTGCCTTAGGGACAATCACGTATGAGGGTGCCCCCAAGTCACTAACTGCAATGCTATGTCCGTAAGACACAACACATAATAGTGAAAATAGAGGAGAAGCAATACAGAAGAATGATGATACAAATAGAAGAAGGGTCACAACAGAGGTGGTCTCCTAGTATCCTTGACCTTACAAGAGAATCAAGGTTCATCCTAGGAGGCCTAAACAACACATAACACATCACGGGAGGGGAGGTCAAATATACGAGCCGATCATGCTAACCACATAAGTGACCACCAGGGTTAGAGATACTTACCTATTAAGAAAAGCTAGTCTAGAATTTGGAACTTGCGAGCATCTTGGAGAGATGCTATATCAAGTTTTGTGCAAAGCTTGAGTGGTTCTTATGAGAGTCTTTTTTGTTGTCATGAAATCCATGTAATGCTTGTTTCTCAGATTCTTGTGTATGTGAGACCTTTTGTTGCTTGTGAGGAGAACCATTATTATTTCCAACTGATGACAATCTTCGTACTCTTTTCTGATTTTTAGCTAGCTTTCTTTGTTGAGTTCGTCTATCATAGTGACAAGGACTATCTTGCATTATTTTAATCATTTCATTTGTTATAGTCTCTTGTTTCAATTGTTCTATTTGTCTTTCTGATGCATTTTGGTTATCTCCTAATCCTTGTAAAGATAACAGAGGAGGAACCTTAGCATAAACCCCTTTTTTGCGTGGACGAGGTGGGTTATCCAACTTTTCCTTACCCACCTCTATTATACACATGATGTTATCATATTCCAAATAATCCTCATCATCTACTTCCACTATACTCTGTTCTATCATATTATTATCAGTATGCTTAGGGAAAGGATTAGTAAAGATTTGCAGATTCTAATTCGGCGAAGCAACCAAATTATTTCCATTGTCATTCACACCCGATACCTATATAACATTCGAGTTAATGAGGTATTGTATTTCATGTTTGAGATGCATACATCATTCAGTATCATGTCCTTGTTGTTGATGAAAATGACAAAAGGCATTAGCATCAAAATAAGGTCCTTGAGTTTTATTAGGATCCAAAGGTTTAATCAGGGGAAGCTTCATAAGATTATTACTCACAGCTTGATTCATGATAGAATGATAGGACTTAGATATCAGAGTAAATTTTCTTTTTTGATACGGTGCCTTCTTCGGATTAGTGATAGAAGACACTTGAGAAAAGTTATTCAAATTCATTCCATTAACCTTAATGAAACTCCTATTATTCCTCTTAAAGTTGTTTTGTGATGGTCCACCCATGGATTGACCAACTTGAGCTAATGAGTTTTGGTTTTCATACTGACTAGACGAAAATTGATAATCATGAAGATAAGTGCATAAATGTTGAAAGGAGTTATACTTCATCAAGAGAATCTTATCACGGATGTTAGGTTGTAGATTCGTAATAAACACCTTCTGAACATCCTTGTCCTTCATATGATATTGAATTTGTGCATAGAGAGCTTGCTATCGACTAATAAACTCAATTAACTTCTCTTTCGGACCTTGCTTGCAATGAACTAAATCAACTAATTGTGGAAAAGAGTATATTGAATTCAGAGGTAAAGAGAAAAACCATTCTAAAGTAGTATCTTTGAGAGATCTAGGGAAAAGTTTTGCTAACAAGTCCTCTTCAAAGTAGAAATCACTACACATAGCCGTGAATGCTGCCACATGAGTATTGGGATCACCTTTTCCACCATATTTTTCAAAATGAGGGGTCTCAAACCTCTTAGGCATAGGAGTTCTCAAAATTGCATAAGATAGGGGATTACTGGCATGATAAGTTGGTATATTATGTTGTGAAGAATTTGTCAAGTTTATCACTTTTTGTTGTAAAGAAGTCATGCCTTGCAGAAGTTGGTTTAAGATGGCATCATTGGGAGATGTGGTTTGTTGTTCAAGGAATTAGAACCAAAGTGAGGAGATGAATGAGCCCAAGTTGTGATAAGTGGAGGCTATGAATAGTTCAATGGTGGTTGGTCATAGTGATAGGTGGAAGGTGGTTGCAAGTACTTATATGTAATAGGTGGTTGAGAATAAGTGGGATGTAGAGGTGGTTGAGAGTAAGTATTCATAAAAGAGGTCCCCTTAGAAACCAATTTCTGTTAATTAAATCCCACAGCTTTGTAATTTTGTGAACTAGTTCCATTAGATACTCCAATACTAGTGGTAGCATTACTACAAACATTTGCATTAGTTGTTAAAATTGTCGATGTAAATATATACATTCCAGTGGTTGGTATAGGTGTCAATACTTGCGTATGGGATGGTGACGACATGTTATTTAATACCATTCACACATTCAGTCACCATCATCACATTATTGTGTACAATATGTCTTAAACCTCGGATAACACGAATACCATCTTGCCCTTCTTTTATCAATTCTCTTATGTGGTGGATCACAGGGACAACTTCTTCCACTATTCTTTCATTTCCAACAAATTCTTGAAATCAGCTAAGTCTTTATCAAGTTTGTTTATTTTATCATTAGATACATGTATGACCACCTCAATAGTGTCCTCAACATCATGAAATACTTGATCTTCCATAGTGATTGTAGGAGGTATAGTATCTTGCAAAACTTGTCTCTCTTTTGTAAAGAAGGTATTCAATGGATTTTCAGAGGTAGGGATGTCAAATTCTTCGAAAACACTAGATCCCATGAGTCTTATGCTTCCTCTTAAAGAGATATTTCTATTAGGGAAGTGGGTTATAAGTCATACAAAAGCATGCAATGCTCAAGGCACAAACTAATAGACTAAATCCTAAGAGAAAGATATGTTTAAGATCCAAAATGCTTGATTTTTTCAACTTTTTCAATGCAAATAAGTGAAAGAAAAGGTGTTGTAAGGAAATTGATCAGGGCTAGAAAATAATATGTCTAATATTAGTCCAATAAAGCCATAATTTCCTTCACAACACACTTTTGATGCAAGCCTAGAGTGATGACAAGTCAAAACCTAGTGATAATACACTAAAAAATGCAATTTTTCACAAATTTTTAATGCAAAGACCCAATGAAAAGGGTGTTGTAAAGAATTTTAGGAGGTGCAATAGATTATAACAATAATATTAGTCACCTAAATCCATAAAATCTGTCACAACATGCTTGTAGTGCAAATCTAAGTCAAACCCTAGTGAAAATATAGCCAAACTATGCAATTTTTCACCAAATTTCCATGCAAAAAGCCAATAGAAAGGGTGTTGTAAAGAATTTGAGGAGGGGCATCAGATAATAACCTTGATAATAGCCAATTAGTGTAGAAAAATTGATGGCATAAGTTTAAAATGCATGCACATGCCCTGAATCTTTTAATGGCAATCTTGCCATTCACAACACAAAATCCACTTACAGGAAACTCGAGCAATGAGTAACAATGACAGGAATTCAGAATATCTCCTTCACAACATTCAATACAAAATGATAGGAACTAAATATGTAGACTGTAATCAAACAACTTCAAAGACTCAAAACAATGACAGGAGCTAAGATGTAATCCTTACAATCAATTACCAAAATGATTGGAAGTAGTGATATTCAGATTCTTATTAATGTTGAAATCACAAATACAAAATGAAAACACATCACGTTGTTCTATTCATTTATCAAATATGACCATACAACTAACTATTGGCCAGTAACAATCGACCTTCTCTATGTGCATCAACAATAACTCCCTACTACTGGCTACTCTCTGTCCTTCTGTCTCTCTTTCGTTCTGTAGTCACCTTTTTTCACCATCGGCCTCTATTCTTGGCCTGTGACTAGACTATCTAACGGCCTCCATTTTCCATGCTTACGGCCTCCATCTTTGTCTTCTTGGTCGTTCTATCCCTTTTTTTTTCTTGTCTCTACTTCAGGCTTCTTATTATCACCCCCTCCTCTATTTCAACCTCCTTCCTTTATGTAATAGTCGACTTGCATTTCTTCCTACTCAGCTACTGATGATTTGTCTTCCACAACAATCAAGGGTCTTCTACTATAACCGTCACTTCCTGTTGTTGATTCCTATTCTTTTGTCAAGGAATGGTTGCATGATCAGATTCTTCTCTACCTCATCTCCATTTGTCAACAAAACTGCCAGAGACTATTCATTTTCCTATCGAACGGTTTCACAGTGATCATGAACTCCTTCATTGGTTGTCGTTATCTCTGCATTTGTTCCAATCCATGTGACCTTTTGAATTCTCTAACTGCCTTGAGGCAGCTGACAGTTAGGAAGAATCAACCATGACAGATTTAAATCCTTTATCATTTGGTTCCTGGTGCTCGGGTGACATGAGACTTCTAATTATATTTTGATTTATCATAGCTAGCTACAGGAACTATATGTGTGATAGGAGCTCCACACTGAATTTTAACTTTATAGAAGATAGGAGTTAAGAGATAATGATAGAAGACAAAGAGTCACCACAGACAAAAGGCTAACAAAAAGGACAAAAATAGCAAAAAGAAGAAAAACCAAAATTGTAGGGCAAGATGCCCCTACATCAGACTCCCCCACTGAATAAGACTCATGAGCTCCTACTCATGAGTTCTGCAATAGAATTCTCATATTTGGACCTCTTTTTCTGCTTCTTCCAATTGTTTCGCATCCCTTGTCATGCCCCTTCCAAATTTGTTATATGCTTGCAATTGCTCTTCCGAAGTTTCTCCATCTGTAGTTGCTTGCTTTCCACTTTCTTCTTATATATCCGCCTTTTGATTTCTTTGTCCACTACAAATCTCCATAACTCTGTCTCATCTTCATAGTCACCAACCTCAAATGAAAATAAAACTTCATCCTCATAATGTGTAAAGAAACTTACCTCTGAAGTCTTTACTTCCACAATGTTATCCTTTAACAGTAGGTCTTCCTCTTCAACATCCTTTGGTTCTTTCACTGTAATCTCAATTGATCTTTCGACATTTTTCTTCTTTGCTGTAATCTCCTTCACTATGTCTGTACTCTCTACTCCAAAATATTTTTTAGACTGGACATTGCCACAGATTTCTCCTCCTCGTCATTATAGTTGTCATCTTTAGAAATAAAAACACGAACAAGGTTTTCTCCATCCTCAAACTCTAAACCACTTCAAACACCAGCTTTCCTCAAATCCTTAAGATAACCAAAATGTGAAATTTCTATACTCCGACTTGGCTCTGCTTCAGGCTCTCTTTCTTTGGCTTTCTTTGAATGTTTTGCAATCACCATAGAGTTAGGGAAATAAATTTTTTCCATTGCATTTATTTGACTTGAGATCTTTTGAATTTTTTCATATAGCTTTCTCTTCTCCACAATTTCTATTAGTCCGTCAACTCTGGTAAAAGTATGCTCAGCCTTCCACAAATTTGTATTCATCACTCCATATACTTCCCTTTCCATGTCCCAATTAAACAACCACAAATCATTTTTAATATCTTTCCTCTTATCACAAACCTTAATATCATGCATCATCTCAGACTTTTGCTCAAACTTTCTATTAATCATACCAAATGAATTTATAATCACATTTTCATAAAAGATTTCCTTATTTACCTTTGCCTATGCTGCTGCACCCACTTCTTTATCACTAACTGAATCCTTTCTTCCTTCATCCTTCCTTTCTGTCCTACTTATATTTATTCCTTTACCAACAATATCCTCCTGTAATTCTTGTTTGATCTCAGAGGATTGAGCCCACAAATCATCCGCACCACTCTTGTTTGTTGTCCCTTTTTCAAATTCTGCCACAACCTTGTTTCCAGGTATGCATTTGTCCTTACCCTCTTTATTTTTTGTTGCCTCAGCTTCTTCTTCCTTATTCTCTACTACTCCTTCACTCTTCATGCCTTTTTCTACTTTTCCCCTTTGGTTTCTATTCTCCTTGGCCAAATCATTCTTCATATCTCTTTTGGGCTCATTCCTAGACATTTCAATCTGCCCTTGTTTATTTTCCTTTCTCCTCTGATATTTACTTCTCCTATCTTCCTTATTTTACAACACGCCTATGGTGCAAATCTAGAGAGATGATAAGGCCAAAATCTAGTAAAAAATCAAGGTTTTCAAACACTAGGCATGAAATTTTTGCAAGAAAACCAATATGATGTAACACTACAGTTAGAAATCAGTCCTAATGAGTGTTTTAAAATGGTAGTAAAATCTGAAACAAGATTTTGACTACAAACCCTAGCTAATGCAAAACTAGGTTATACGGAAAAATGCACAATTTCAAGCAATTTTTATCAATTAAAGCATGAAAATGCAATCTAAATGAATGATGAATGAAGAATTTATATATTTTAAATCAGATCTGATGATAATGATAGAAATTTATTGAAATTAAATGCCAACTAATTCAAATTATTTGAAAATGCAAGCTAAAAATGCCAATTTTTTCAATTTTTTTTTTTTTTTTTTGTAATTTTTCAAATGCAATAAGATGAACAATGAAATGAATGAATGGAATGAATGTAAATCTGAAGCACAACACTCAACAAGGTGCCAAAAAGTCTAAAAACATGGGTTCACCAAAATGTTCAAGGTGAAAAATGAAGAGGATGTTTAGGTTTGATTTTGATAGTTGTTTGAAGAGGGTTTGTGTTGATCCTCCTTTCACTACTAAACATTCAAGGAAATTCAATTGAGTAGGAAGTCTACTACAGATCTCCTATCACTTGGAACATAGGGGAAGATTGAAATTGTATGATTTTGTTATTCAATTAAGTCCAATTATGCTCAAAACCCTAATTACATGAATTCATGAACAAATAGACAAATTACAGAAAATGATCGCATACAGAGATATCAAATGATAATCAAATGCGTACTAGATTTCAAAGTTTGGAAAATGGAAAAGTCGGGGACTAATGAGTGGGTGCCCTAGTCCAGTGCCATAGTTTTTATTGAGATCTGGGAATCTTATCTATAACCTGTTCCTGTTGTTTCAGAGATTTTTCTGTTGTGGGATCTAGAGGACTAATGAGTGAGCGCCTGAGTCCAGGTCCCTATTTTTTTCTTTGATCTACAATTTTGACAATCTGCACTACTCTCCTACAACTCAACTTCTTCTTTTGCAACTTGTAACCTGCAGTCATGAAAAAGTGGGTTGGGGTTGTGGTGTTTAGAGGCTTGCCTCAGTCAAGCCCTAGAGAGACATTCAAGTCTTACAAACACCATTGTCAGATAAAGAGTGTGTATCCCTGTGGGATAGAGGCAAAATCCAAAAGATAAATGATAGAAAACACAATTGATATCACCTTGTAGTGAAGATCTTATGGAATGAAGATGCTCTTCATGCCATGAGGAGATGGATGCCAAATCTGCAACAAACAAGCACAATAACAACACAAAACTCTGCTCTACCACACAATGAAAGCCTTGAATCACTTTCACATAAGCTCATGAATCAAAATTGCCATCTAATGTCCATCTAGTTTCCATCTAGTTTACAAATGAATCACTAATCATGATTATATATGCAACTACAAACATTCCCGCTAAGAATTTTGTAATTCAAACTTACCGTGTCGGCATAGGACCTAAATAACAGTCACAAACTGACACTTTGAAATTGGTCCTAACCTAAAATAGGGTAGGACTAGGGCGTGGATGCCCAAGTCCTCCCCCCTATTTCAGGTAGGATTTATGTTAAGTGCATCCCCTGAGTTCCATTTGCCATGAAAATTCAGGGTTTTGTCATCGGGACTTATCAAAACCATGCAAGATGCTCTAAATGCATTCTAAATGACCCAGGAGCTAAACCTTAATAAGAAAAAGCCCCCAAGGTTACTTTTCCCAATAGAACAACCACGATAATCAAAATCTTTTCTCTTCTTGTACTTCTTCAATGTTACGCAATGTAACTCAATTTCCATAGCCTTAACTTTAGGAGTTGTTGAGATACCATATCTTCCAATCTGGAATTGGAATTTAAAACCTCCTCGATGTGTACTGGCTTGCTTAACATGGACATCCATTACCTTCCTGCACAACTCCATCAGGACCATCTTAACCCCTGTGTACCTGGGTAGCATATATGGCTGCCCACTGAAATAGCTAGCCGTTAGGTATGTGAAAGTGGTAAATTGAAGGAAGATGCACCTGAACTTCTTTACCTATTCCTAGGCTTGATCAGACACTCTTTTTCTCCAACTCCTTGTTGAACAAGCAAATGTAGTGGTAGAAGAAGGCATCATTCACCCTTCAGAAATGCTTGATTCTTTCTATTAAGGTGAGCTGAGGGTAGTACTCGTACATAGGGATTAATCTTCTATCACCTTCACAAGTTAACCCTAGAAAATGCTTCATAGAAGCAACATCATACACAAGATAGGAAGTCATATAGAATCTCAAAGTGGTTGATAATGTAGCTAGTTGCTCATATATGGAGTCACTAATTTGTTGACCCCACCATATCTTTTGTTCACTTTTCTTGATGACACAGATGTATTGAAACATTCAATCTTGGAAAATATTTGATGCTAAGAGCCCCTTTACCCTACTAAGAAGGGTAATAAGATCACCAAACTCCTCTATGAACTCACTCCTAAAGATATTCTTGGGCCATCTTGATATGGAGGGACAAGGATTCTTTAGCCATCTTGTATTAATGACCCTCTTGCATTTATTAGTATGATCATCATAATACTTCTACCCTTCTTCATCAGAAAGATTAGAGTAATTTTCAATGTCGGGACATTTGAACACAGAGTCAAAGAAGTTTGCATCAAGCTAAATTATCACATTCCCATTAGCATATGATATACTCTTAGTATCTTTGTCAAAATTTCCCTCCATGGCCAAGAAAAAATCTAGGTTATGAGCTTAACACCGGGAAGGTGGAAACCAAGTGGATGTCACTGTTGAGAACACATTGCATATTTTGGGGTAATGGTTGTTGGTTCAGTCTCCCTAGGAATTCAGACATATCAACATGCCCAATCTCTGTATCTTTGATCTCATCTATATTTGACTCAACTTGAGTAGCTGGGAACACTCCTTGAAACTTATACTTCATCTTATTTTTTGGAGAGGATTCTGACATTGATAAATGAACTGCAAAAAATATGATATTTTGAAGAAACTCCAAAGTTAGAAAGATCTCATTCAAGCCACCTTTTGTACAATCTCGGGAAAACATATCATCTTCATGATCAAAGATATTCAACTGTCGGATCAAGAAAAAGTCTTTCTTTGAAGTACCATATTACATTTTATAGTGTTAGAAAACTTTTGAATTTCAGATGCAGGTCGAAGTTTAAACTCTGACCTGCATTTGTTACAATGCATGAAGAAATGTCAATCGAGGTTCAAAACCTTATTGACATATTTAGGGAACTTAGGAAAATATAGCATGCATATCAGAGTTTAAACTCTGATGTGCATATCTTAAAAGGTAAATCAACATGCACATAAGAGTTTAAACTCTGATGTACATATCCTTTGGTTTTAAAGTGGCAAGGCAAGGTGTAGGTCACATTGTGTCATGCAGGTTTTCAACTCCACATGACACAATGAACTTGTGTCATGCAGATTTTCAACTCCACATGACACAATGAACTTGTGTCATGCAGAGTTTAAAACCCGCATGACACAATCTTTGAGTTGAAAGTTTGGAAGACACATTAAGGTTTTGGTCGATAGTATAAAATGTGTCATATGGGTTTTAAATTCTGCATGACACATTCGAACTTGTTTCATGTGGAATTTGAAACCTGCATGACACATAGCTTATACGTTACGTTTGGAAGTATTGGATACTTGTGGTGAGTTGTTTTGAGAATGGTGTGTGGGGTTTATTTCCCACACACCATCCATGACTATGGATGTTGTGTGGGAAATGAATCTGGCACACCATTCATAGTTTTGGATGCTTTAAAACATAGTAATCTAGAGGAAAGGGGAAAAGGAGTTTGAGGTTTATTTTCTGAACAACCTTGATCAAATGATCATGTTGTTTGGGAAATAAATCCTGAATACCAGAGACAACGAACAAAACAATCAAACGAAAAACAAAAACTAGGGTTTTTGCAAAAAATGAAACACATTTAAAACAAAAACAACTACACAGTAGTATAAACAAAAGATGAACCCTAGCTTATATGATATAAGACATAAAAATAAAACGAAAGAAACCTAGTTTTTAAATAAAATGTGAAAAGTAGTTATCAAAAGAAATTCTTGGTTTCATTAAACATTTTGAAAACACAGAGGAAAACGAAAAATACCCGTGATGAAGAAATCTAGGAAGATCTAAATCCAAGCAAAATCAATGCGACTTCGAAGAACTCAAGCACAATAACAAGGGAATGACTGATGTAGAGGAAAAGAAAGTGAGAAAAAGAAAGAATAAAAACAATATAAACCTAATAAAGATTTTGAAAATCTTTTAACTCAAAGAGCCATTAATACCTGAGCATGTGAACATTGGAGTGTAATTGTAGAAAAATTTTCTGCAGTTACACCTTATGTGTCAATGCAAATTTTATTTTTACATTGACATATAATATGCAAATGTCAATTTTGTTTTTACATTGACAACTCAGTGTGCAAAAATGACTAACACTGGAACAAATCAGAAATGACAAAATACTCAAAACAAACCTTGATCAAAAATAAAAGAGAACCTTTGAGGGATCAAGTCACACTAGAGACTACCTAAATATGTCTCGTTTCGCATGCTTAGAGGACATGGGCTACGGAACAAACAAGTTTTGTAGGGGTTATCCCACGAATTGAACAAGTTGAATTCAAGGATAATCATGTTCATGTGGAATATCCACCATAGTTTATGGATCATGTCGTATTAGGTCAGTCAATTCCTTTTGATTTTAGATTTTTGAGCCTAAAATTGAGTCAAGAGAGTGGTTAAGCATAGATAAAAGAGAAAGATACATGGAGGAAAATGGATAGACATGTTTCAAAAGGTTAGAAAAGGATGTCGCAAAGATTACCCATGTTGGAGAGAATCTTTATATGATTATGAGCATGATGTTAGCTTTGATAGGAAGGACATAAATCCCAAAAGAACATTTGAGAGAATGTGAGCCTGAGAAGAGTGATCACAAGGAAGTTGATTCATCATTTGGGAGGTCCTTTAAAGTTAGATTAAAAATAGATATTTATCCCTACAATGCTGAAATTAGTGTAGAGAATCTTGATCAAGGGGTCTCACAAATGGAGGTTTATTTTAGCCTTCACAAGATGTCACCAAATTAGTAGATTTGTTTTGCTTGGTTAAAGTTGTCAGGGCATGGTCTTACATGATATGAGAGTTATGCACTCTCTTTGAAATTATAGGAAGTGACACTAATCTCTCAGTGGGATGATTTACGGGGCCACTTCATAAACAATTCTACCTAATTTTCTATGAAGAATAAAGGGTGGTACAATGAAATCATTTGAAGAAAATGCATGGACAAATCACACAAGCTTTACCAGGGAATTTTAGAAAAAAGAGTAGTTTATCTTGGGAAGGACATTATGGACCATGACGTGTTGGTCAAATATGTTAGAGTTTTTCTTGATCATCTGAAAATGGTAGTATTCATGGGTAAATCCCAAAACATAGATGAGGCATGTGCCCAAGCACACTACATCGAATTGGATAAGAAGGGGGTTCCTTCCAAAAAACATAGGGGTAGAAAGAAATAACATGGTGTCAAGTAGATCCATGAAGGAGTGAGTAAAAAAAAATACTACAACCATGAAAAAGAAAAAGGGAAAAGCTAAGAGCAAGTTCCATTGCTTCCATTGTGACATGGGTGGTTACCTAGAAGAGAGGTGTTGGAACTTCACCCTGAATTAGCTCATTCTCATGTGAAGAAGGGTAAAGGTGTTGTGTATGTGGTAAAAGTAGTAGAAATTAATGGAGATTCCTCAAATGAAGAAGGGAACGTAGCTTGTGTCGAACTCAAGAATGGGATTTCAAAGAATGGAGGAAGCTCTCATGGTGAAGAAGAGCTTACCCAATCACTTCAAGAAAGAGTACAAGTGAAAGGTAAGAAGTTGAATGCTTCGGTTTGAGTTATATTCTCAATCTAATCTCATTTCTTCCAAGATGGTTAGTAAGTTAAATCTAGAGGTTTTACATCATTCACATCCATATGCCTTGGGGTGGTTGCAACATAGAATGGACATGAAGGTAGATAAGCAATGTAAGTTGGCATTTAACCTACATTCAAAGTACAAGGATGTTGTTTTGTTTAAAATTGTGCTAGTGGAGGTATGTGATATGATTTTTGGTAGTCCCTACTTGCATACAATGGATGCTATGAAAATTTTAGGTGTAATAATCAATAGATACTTTATTTTAAGGGAAAACATTTCTTTAAGAATTCACATGTTGGTATGTTATGAATTGTCATTACTAGCACCTCAAATTTAAGAAGACTAATTAGTGGTTTTGGAAAAATTTGGGTTCCCCAATTGATGAGGGACCATATGTGCATGAAGGGAAAGCTATAGGGACTATTGTGAAGCTTTAAAATGATACAAAACAATATGGTATAATGTTTTCACACAATGAGCATGTACAAGTGGAGGAGGAAGAGTGTGAGGTCAAAGTGGCATCTATAGGAGTGAGAAAACTTTTTACTTTTAGTTAAATGATAATGTTTTAAGGGGATCAGTCAATGAGTTGTTTGGTATCCATGATTGGTTCACATAAACTTGAAGGGGTCTTGAGGATTGTAGTTAGCATCATTTTTAAATGTGCTAATATACTTTTCAATTTTTGAATCATGGGCATGATTGAAACCATCAACACAAAGATCAACACCATGAGCCACCTCAAGTGAAGTACCAAGCTCTTTAATTTATCCCTTTGTCTTGGGCTCATTTTGGCAACTTGTTGTCCCATGTCACTACTAAAATCAAATTGATAACATTTTGCCTCTTCCTTTTCATTCACCCTGACAAGATTGCCTTCAAATGTTTTGAAGCACATTCAACATGGCAAAAATAACATATCTTTCACCAATGAAATAGGTTCTCATATGCATCCACATGATCACCATCTTCACAATCATCAAGGGCAAGGTATTCAAACTAAAAATTAATGGTTGTACTACCATTCTCATCAACAATTTCATTACAAAGTATAGGCACATCCATGCCATCCTCACATAGATCATCATGTGTAGAAAGGCCAATACTAGCATCCTCATCATCATTCACTAAAACATAGAAGGGTAACCAATCAAACAAGAAGATAGTTTCTTGTTCATCCTTGACATCACATGCATACACACAATTGTTATAATAAACCTCACATGTTCATTCAATTTGCTGCTCACTTGTGTACACATTCCTCTTTGCCCAGAGGGTTGCCACAAAGTGTAGGAATACTTATCTCAGCCTCAAGTTTAGAGCCAACTTGCATATTGTTATTATCATCTCCAAAGGATGACCCATCCAACAAAAGGTAAGTGCATGCATTTTCTTCATCATTTACATAGTTGTCATATGATGTAGCATTGTCCTTCTCCACCTCCTCAACATTAAGGGAGGTAGTATCAATTTTATATGAAGCCTCAACAACATTTACCCACACCATGATATGATCTATGACCTTAGGCTTGAACTTAGGTGGGCAAAGGATAGTACCAAGATTAAATGCATCAAAAAACAAATCAATTAACTTGTGTTCATTTAGATTATAATGATCATGTATGAAAGAAAAAGTAGCCATAAACCTTTGACAAAAAATAGAAGCCAATTCACTCTCTTTCCTTTTGATGATTGCAAGTTCATTGGCAAGAGAGAAATGGTCAAAACCAAGTGAACATCACTCCTTAAAGGCTACAATTAAACTATCCCAAGAAGAAAAATAATAGTTTAAAAAACTACATAACCATTTCTTTACATATTCACTTAGAGATTTAGTAAAAAATCTCTTCCATGTGTCCATTATCCACATATTGATACTTTTTAATAAATTTAGAAAGTTCTTGGACATGTTCTTCCCCTTGAGATAAGTCTAGACCATCAAACCTAGGTAACTATTGATAAATCTCATTCATCATGCATTCAAAATCATAATTTACCCATGACAAGTCTAACTTTTCATATACATCAACAAGGAGAAAATTGGGAAGTCTAATTTCTTGAGACTTGGTGACATGGTTCTTCACTGTAGCAGGATGTGATTTAGATTGTAGACTAGACTCAAGAAGCTTTATTTGATATTCAAGATCCTTATGTTGCCTAACAAGTTCATTATGCATTTGCATGGATTTTTGAAGGCTTTAACATTGGTTTTCATAAGGTGCATGGGTACTTGAATAGTAAGGAGAAGAATCATCATAAGAGTCATCATCATCTTCTTCCCTATTATATCTCAAGATTGAGATGCAAGAGGGTGTATAAGGGAAAATAACTCTAGGGTGGTCACCATCATACCAAGAAGCGATGAATATAATATTTTAAGATTCAAGGGCAGGAAAAGATTTCTTGAAAATGAATGTTTTTTTACTACTAAATAAACCTTGTTCGAAAAGGGGAGAGAAAACTTCATGCACAGATACCCATTTATGTAACATTTGATATGTGTCCTCGATGCATCAACAATAGATAGCTTGTAGTAGCAACAAACTTGGTTCCATGATAGTAGAGTTGCCACCTCTTCTAGAAAAGGAATACCTTGAAGCGCACTTGATTTGTAAGGAAATAAAATAATATGGGTTCAACCTACCAGTAGATTCTTCAGTTCATTTCAAACCCATTATTTCATCTCCCTAGCAATGGTACCATTATGTTGGTGTAAGTTGATCGGATTCCAACTACCTAGAAAAATGCATTGCTACAATAACAATAAACTTCACCGAGTTGCTAAGGTCTTCAAAATAAGAGTCAAGAGCAATGATTTCATTATTGAAGTCACCAACCAAGATCAAATCTGCAACACCAAATAACATTCTAAACATACGAGAGAAGCAACAACAAATGTTATTCTGCCAATAATACAATCATACAAAATGGATGCAAGATAGCAATACAACATACATAATGTACAAGAGAAGCCTTTATTATAAAGGAAAGGTGAGACCTAGGACTACATAGGATTATGCTAGGTGTCATAATCATATGACATTAGACACAAATAGATAAGTATCTTATGTGTACCCTAAAAGTGCCCTAGGTAAGCTTAACAACTAAGTGTGAATAGGTGCTAGAAGGGAATCAGTTAGGGAATAACTCTTTTCAAACTAACATCCCCCTTAAGTGCAACTTAGGGAGGAACAAACAAATGCAAAGATGCAAAGATGGATCCCAAAAACAAGGCTTGATGAGGTACCCATGTACAAACAATCTCTCAAAAATAAAGATCAATCTCTCAAAATCAACCACGTTTCCTCTTTTTTACTTGTATATATATCTCACCAAGATACTTATTATGCTCATAATCATTAGCATATATCTCTTTTGCAAGGGGGTTCCAATTAAGAAAGAGTACTCACCATAGAAAGAAGAGGTGGATTTGACAACATATCAATAACTTTGTTTGTCATACTTCATATATACTTAATCACCAAGTGGAATTGTTAAAGGAATCCCATCTACTTGTAATGACTTTCATGTTGAATCTTATTTTGAGCTTGCAAATACTAAAGATCGTGATAAGCCACGTGAACAACCATCTCCTTACCCAACAAGTAATATTTCCACTTTTTCACTACTTGAACTAGTGCACACAATTCTATCATATGTGCAATAGTTTAGAACTACCCCTTTGAAAAGATTAAAAATGATAAAATATAGGCCTTAATCCAAAAAGTTTAATCAATTAGACATTTGGACCATTAGGGTCATGTCATCCTATCTCATTAGAGTTTTGTTGAAATGTATAACATGTGAATATGTCATCAAACTAGTGTGTAGTGGATATGGAAAGGATTGGTGTAGGTTAGGGATAGAATGGGGCATCTTTGGAATGCATCAATTAAAATTTGTAGACCCAAAAACTACCCATAAAGGAAAGAATGACAAGTTTAATGGCTACATAGGTAGTAAACAAAGGTTCATACCAATGAACACACATTCACCACTCATTTTGGAAAACTCATCACAAAGGGGTGAACTATATACTACTAAAGTTGCGAACACATCTCTATGCGAGCAATTAGTCAACAATTGGAATACCAAATGTTTCATCTCTAGTTTGGATGGTTGATTTTCTATCTTCTCAACTTGGGAAAGATAAAGGAAGTTGTTATGACCCTTCTCTACATTTGGAAGTGGTTAGACACTCTTGTTGGTGGTGTGTAGAGGCATTGTTGAGTTAAAGTAAGTGTATCTTGTAAGTCTATTTTTGTAATAGGCGAGTATAGAGTTGTTGTGTTCAAAGATCTTGTGTACTAGATCTTATTGAGGTTGAGATAGATTTTGTAACT
This sequence comes from Cunninghamia lanceolata, assembly GCA_027924645.1. Classification (NCBI taxonomy): domain Eukaryota; kingdom Viridiplantae; phylum Streptophyta; class Pinopsida; order Cupressales; family Cupressaceae; genus Cunninghamia; species Cunninghamia lanceolata. Next base: position 1,974,717 of record BSBN01000828.1, read on the forward strand.
CGTTGTACTTCATTTTTATGTAGTGGAATGAGGAGTTATTGCTCCATAGATTTGAGTTTTTTCTTGTTCAAAGTTGGTTTTCTCTAGATTAAATTGTGTTGCTTCATATTTGAGCATGTTTTTTTTGTTTATTTTCATATATTTGATGTTTAGATCTCTATTATGCTATGTTACATATTCCTTTATATGTTAAAATACATTTTATATGGTATAAATAGTTGATAAGGTGTGTTGAGAGGTATTAGCATTGTAATTCATTCGTTGATGAATGTTCATGTGGAATATCCACCCTAGTATATGGATCATGTGGTATTAGATCAGTCAATTCCTTTGGATTTTAGTTTTTTGAGCCTAAAATTGAGTCAAGACAGTGGTTAAGCATAGTTAAAAGAGAAAGATACATGGAGAATAATGGATAGACATGTTTCAAAAGGTTAGAAAATGATGTTTCTATGATTATCCATGTTGAAGAGAAGATTTATATGATTATGAGCATGATACTAGCTTTGATAGTAAGGATGGAAATCCCAAAAGAATATTTGAGAGAATGTGATCCTGAGAAGAGTGATCACAAGCAAGATGAGTCATCATTTGGGAGGTCCTTTAAAGCTAGATCAAATATAGATATTTATCCCTACAATGGTGAAATTAGTGTAGAGAATCTTGATAAAGGGGTCTCACAAATGTAGGTTTATTTTAGCCTTCACAAGATGTCACCAAATTAGTAGATTTGTTTTGCTTGGTTAAAGTTGTTAGGGCATGGTCTTACATGATATGAGAGTTATGTAATCTCTTTGAAATTATAGGAAGTGACACCAATCTCTCAGTGGGATGATTTACAGGGCCACTTCATAAACAATTCTACCTAATTTTCTATGAAGAATAAAGGGTGGTACAATGAAATCATTTGAAGCAAATTCATGGACAAATCACACAAGCTTTACTAGGGAATTTTAGAAAAAAGAGTAGTTTATCTTGGGAAGGACATTATGGACCATGACGTGTTGATCAAATATGTTAGAGTTTTTATTGATCATATGAAAATGGTAGTATTCGTGGGTAAATCCCAAAACATAGATGAGGCATGTGCCCAAGCACACTACATCGAATTGGATAAGAAAGGGGTTCCTTCCAAAAAACATAGGGGTAGCAAGAAATAACATGGTGTCAAGAAGATCCATGAAGGAGAGAGCCAAAAAAAATACTACAACCATGAAAAAGAAAAAGGGAAAAGCTAAGAGAAAGTTCCATTGCTTCTATTGTGACATGGGTGGTTACCTATAAGAGAGGTGTTGGAACTCCACCCTGAATTAGCTCCATCTCATGTGAAGAAGAGTAACAGTGTTGTGTATGTGGTAAAAGTAGTAGAAATTAATGGAGATTCCTCAAATGAAGAAGGAAACATAGCTTGTGTCAAACTCAAGAATGGGATTTCAAAGATTTGGAGGAAGTTCTCATGGTGAAGAAGAGCTTACCCAATCACTTCAAGAAAGAGTACAAGTGAAAGGTAAGAAGTTGAATGCTTCAGTTTGAGTTAGATTCTCAATCTAATCTCATTTCTTCCAAGATGGTTAGTAAGTTAAATCTAGAGGTTATACATCATTCACATCCATATGCCTTGGGGTGGTTGCAACATAGAATGGACATGAAGGTAGATAAGTAATGCAAGTTGGCTTTTAACCTACATTCAAAGTACAAGGATGATGTTTTGTTTGAAATTGTGCTAGTGGAGGTATGTGATATGATTTTTGGTAGTCCCTACTTGCATAGAAGGGATGCTATGTAAATTCTAGGTGTAATAATCAATAGAGACTTTATTTTAAGGGAAAACATTTATTTAAGAATTCACATGTTGGTATGTTATGAATTGTAATTACTAGCACCTCAAATTTAATAAGACTAATTAGTGGTTTTGGAAAAATTTGGGTTCCCCAATTGATGAGGGACCATATGTGCATGAAGGGAAAGCTATAGGGACTATTGTAAAGCTTCAAAATGATACATAACAATAGGGTATAATGCTTTCACACAATGAGCATGTACAAGTGGAGAAGAAGGAAGAGTGTGAGGTCAAAGTGGCATCTATATGAGTGAGAAAACTTTTTACTTTTAGTTAAATGATAATGTTTTAAGTGGATTAGTCAATGAGTTGTTTGGTATCCATGATTGGTTTGTTGGCAAGAGACACATTGTCGCTTCCTGAGTGTTGTCATTGATGGCAACAAAGTTCATCTCACCCATCCGCAGGACATGGTGTGTCTATACCAGATGTCAGATTGTAGAGTAACTTGGTCCGATGACCAAGAACAGAGTATGCAGCAAGGTCTGACAATCAGGTCTGGATCTCTCAGAGGAAGTATCTATGTAAAGTACAGACTTGGGGAAGTCAAGAGGAGTACCTTGACTAATAGATTCTAGGGATTGAGCCTCCGGTGATGAAAGAGTGAAGAGATATAAGCACCTAAGTATTGGGTTCCTATTTGGCAGAGTAGACTGAGGAAGAACTGACCGGCAGAGCATCAGACCTTGATCCAGATGAGATATTGATGGTGATCAAGCTTACTAAAGTATCATTCATGATTGGCCAACATGATTGATCACTTCTATGAGCATCTCTTTGATACAGATCACTTGATAAGCAAGGATTCAACCGACAGACCAAGAGTTTGGGAAAATAGTAAGTATTCTGGATGCCGACTAGAAAGTGGATGAAATCCTTGGTGCAGATATATATACCAGATTGATTTTGGTATGAAGGTGTGTGTTGTGTGTTGAAGTGTGCAAACAAAAGCAGAAGAGTAGTGTGGAAGTAGTAAGGCAGGTCTGGTATGTGACAAGACAACAGTACCAAAGAAAAGGAAGAATGAAGTGCAACAGATCAGTGTATTGAGCCTAACCGAAACTAAACCTCAGCATATGTGGATGCTTCTCATCAGTTCAAGTATCTAGTTTCCTTGTATAAACTATTGTAGGCAGTGAGTCTCTTGTGAGCAGTGTGCTCGGGCAGTGAGCCCTAATTGGCAAGTGTCATTTTGTACCATCTTATTCTTTTAACAGAGAATACAATCTTGGGTTAGTCACCCCGTGGTTTTTCCCTTAATAGGGTTTTCCACGTCAAAATCATTGTGTTATGTATCTTGACTTTGTTTCTGCTCTCATGATTAGGAATGTTTATTTGCTTTGATGCTGCACTAGTTGTTAAAAAAGAACAAAAAGTTAAATTAATTAAGATAACTGATTCACCGCCCCCTCTCAGTTATCAACAATTGGTATCAGAGCCAAGTTCCTCCTAACAGAGCCTAATAGCTTACGAAGATCTGGGAATTCAAATGGATGTGTATGGTATGAGGGAACAACTTCAGTCTGCCCTAGATGATCTTGAGCAATCTAACTCTGAAGTCAATGAATTGAAGGAAAGACTCAAACAGGCTGATGATTTCATAAATGAACTAAAAGGGAAACTGAGTATCTCTATGAAAAAGAGAAAGGATCTACTTCAGCAATTGGCAAGTCAAAGTGAAGTCAATGATACAAATGAAGATCTGAAGGAGAAAACCAAGTTATGTGAAAAGTTATCAAAAGAGGTCATTATGGTAAGACATGAAATGGAATCAGGAGTTATGAAATTCACCCAAGAAATTGAAGAGAAAAGAAAAATTGAAGATGATCTAAGACAATCTCTCAAGGAGAAATCAGAAGACTGCCACAAAATGGATAGAATAATCGGGCATCTAGAATTTGATCTTAAAGAAGCTAGAGATAATGAAGAACAACTTGAGAATCAGATTGACACTCTTAAAAGGGATCTTCAAACAACAAATGAATACAAAGAGAAATTCAAGATAAACTCTGCTCAACTTGAAGTTCTTCTTCAAAGCCAAAAGAGGGTAGATGACAAGAAAAGCTTGGGGTATGAAAAAGGTGAAAGCTCTGGATCCGGTCAGAAGAACTCCAGATCAAAAAATCTAAGAAACATGCCTAGAAGACCTCCGGTAAGGCAACCAAATGCTCAAAGATATCCTTCCTTCAATGGATATTGCCACAACTGCAATAACTTTGGTCATAAAGAAAATCAATGCAGAAAAAGAATGAATCAAACTAATTCATCCTTCTTCGGACAGTGCTTTAATTGCAAAAGGTATGGTCAAAAAACTCATGAATGCAAAAATATGCAAATGAACAATTCATTCAATGGTATATATTTTGCATGCAATAGAATGGGACATATGGCTAATTAGTGTAGATCAAGAGGATATCAATCAAATATGCAAAGAAATGTTGTTTGTTACAATTGCAATAGATCCGGTCATATTGCCAAATTCTGCAGAAGTAAGAATCAGGACAAAAAGGGTCCGGTGCATCATAATCAAAACCAAGACAAAGGAAAAGGAAAAGTGAATGCGGATGAAATTCAAAGAGAGATGAACAAGATATGGGTAAAGAGAAGTACAGAAAATGATGGGGATGAATTAGCACCAGAATCTGGTGCTTATATTCTTTCTAGAAACTAAATAGATGAGCTCTGGCTTAGGGGGAGTAACAAAAGAAAAACATTTTCCCCCAGCTAGTCAATAGGTGCCTGAAAGTGGCACATGAAGGGTTGCGGACTAAAAGGGCTCTCAGAGAAACATCTAAATAACCCTTTGGGAAGATATGGAATATCCGCAATGAATTTGAAGAGGTTAATCATCTAAGATTAATCTAGTTTAACAATCATCCGGTAAGAACAAGTTTTTCCCAGTTAGATCCGGTATGATTCAAATTTGAGGTATCTTGATCTACGGATAGATCAAATGTTTGGAGAAAGGAAGATAGATTGTCATCAATCACCGAGAATAACTCTAAATGTATCTCAGTGATCTAAAAAAGATCCTTCTCAGAACAAGGAGAACAAGGCAACCGAAATAACTTAAGTTGCGCATTTATTACAATATGGAATTAGGGTTTGCTTAGAGATAAAAGGGTTTATTTGCTCATCACTTGTACATTTGCACTCGAAAAGAAGAGAAAAAGAGCTTTGCAAACAAATTATCTCAAGCCTCTCAAAGATCAACCATAGAAGACAATTCTTCTAGCAATCCGATCTAGCTCATTCCGTGAAACCTAGAAGCGTAAAAAGGTATTCTTCGCTCTTGATCAAACTCTCTCTGAATCTTTAAGATGGCCACTCTGAATGTTGCAAAGATTTCTGATAGGCCTCGCCCCAAATTTAAGAAACATCCCTACAAATCTCTAGAAGTGGATCCCTTAGGGGCATTTTCCAGCATTCCGCATGGGGTTTTGCATGTTGAAGACGTCAGGGCATATATTCATGTGAACATTGAAGATTTTGGGGAATCCAAGCTGATAGATATCTATCACAATCAGTTAATAGATGACTCATTTGAACTCAAACCATAGTATAAGGCTATTCGAGACAAACATTTTGCACAATGCATTCATTTCCCCTGTTTTGCAGAAGATGAATGGGTCTGGTATGTTCTAAGTAGAATGCATGATAACTTTATATGGTTGACAAGGCCATTCAAGATAACCAAGGATGCCATTAGGGCAGTTACCAGATTGCACTCATCCGGTGGGATACCTGCTCTCAAATCTGTCAAGAATCAAATAGTGAGTGAGGCAACCAGATCAAAATTTGACAAGAGAGCAATGACAATTGAAGATATCACTGATCCAAATATCAAATTTGCATCCATGATAATTGGTTACAAGTATATCACTCTAGCAGGGAAAATTCAGTACCCAAAACTGCAATTTATACAGCTTATCAGATGCTAAAAGAAAATGATGACTATGATCTTTGTGAACTTCTAAGCCAACTGTTGGAGAACCTAAAAAGATCAAAAAGGACAAGAAGAACTCATTCAAGTATGGTGGGCTGATATTATGTTTATTCTTCTACTTCATGAATGAGCTTCCCAGATCCAGTAGTTGGGTATGTCAGAATGATAGACTTGTAGCCATTCAAATTAGAGATTATATACATGGGCTTGGTGATGCCAAGGCATAAAATATAGCACTCTGGGGCTATTTCAAGAACTTTCAGAGTATGATGCAAGAAAGAGAGAGAATTCCCCAATCTCTAGTTGAAAAGTATGAGGATATCGTATGTTTTATGGTAGAAACTGATCAATGCCTAATGGAGGCAGTAGAGCCAAGGACAGTCTGGATCATGCCAATGGGGTATGAAGTAGATGAGAAAATTGTAGAGCTACATGTTCAACACATGCTTAGTCAACCCAAGGATCCTAAGGCAGAAAGGTTTGGAGCCTTTGAAGAGCTAAGTGTGAAGATACATGTGGAGCTTAGACAACCGAAGATGAAGAGAAAAGTGAGAAAAGAAGTAGAGAATGTTGCCAAAAGGTATGGCATATCAAAAGAGGCACTTGATGCAAACAGAGAAAAGATGGAAAGGGCAGAGAAAGAAAAGGAAAAAGTAGAAAAGGAGAGTACTCCAATAGAAGCCCCCTCCCAAACTAGATCCTCTAAGAGCTCTGCACCTGCCACTGCTAAGAGCTCAAAGGCATCAAAATCGGAAGCAAAATCATTTGGTAAAGGAGAAAAGAGAACAAAGACAAAGGCTACAAGATCATACACAAGCCTCAAAGATGATGAAGAGATAGAATCTATTGAAGAGATCAAGAAGATGAAGAAGAAGAAGAAAGTATCCAGAGAATCCTCTACCGGTCTAGACAAGGAAGAAGAAAAGACAAATAAAAGTTTTGAGAAGCCTACTCTTGACGATATCATCAAGGCAATTACTGTGGATGGAAACCTGAAAACATTAACAGAATTCTATGATGAATGTAGTGAAGCTGACTAGAAGATCCTGCAGGATGCCACAGTCAGGTATCTGAATATCTACAACAAAGCTTTCATCGAAATCATATCTCTAATTCCTAAAAGCCTTGAGAAGGAACTTGAAATCAAAAAGAATAATGCTAAAGCAAAGGATATGGAGATTCAGGAACAGATAACCATTCATCTTTATCCTTCCATCACTCCTAAGCAAAAGAATATGATCTTCAAAGATTGCAAGGATGAGTTCTGGAGCAAAGCTAGGATGAATCAACTTATGCTTGGAGAAATTGACAAGGTGGCCAAAGAAATAGAAGACATCCTCCAGAATGCATACAAAAGATTCAATATTCCTATTATAGAGGACTTAGGTGATGATCCCTCAGCCATGGATGACAAAGAAGAATCTACTGAGACAATGGCAGAAGAGGCAAAGGAGACAAGTGAAGAGAAAGCTAAAGACTTAGATTCCTCTACTCTAGAAGAGGAAGTTCATGAAGAAGAAGACACTTCTCTTCCGGATCCTCCTGCATACTCTAGAACTAAAGGAGAAGAAAGAAAAGAAGAGAGCATCAGTCAAGAAGAACAAGTAAAGGGAAGCGAAGAAGGTCAAACAAAAAAGACCACAGATGATAGTGCTAAGACTGCAGAAGGGGAGGAAACCCTGTCACCGACAAGAGACACAGCAGAAGCAGTCAAAGATTTCTTAACCAAAGAGATGATGGAATTTGATGAACTAAAACTTCTTCAAGGTCCATTCAATTTTGATTGCCTCTCCCCGGTTCAAACCATGAAGCTAGCATCCTTTACTTAAGCAAAGGCAAAAGAAAAACTCCTAAAGTCTTACATGGAAGACTGTGAGCTGCTAGAGATAGCATTCAGTGTGTTGGAAAAGATCATGCCATCCTTTCAGAAGGATTCCTCAGCCTCTTCATCTAGTAATCTCAAGTCTCTTGTTAATTCTGTCAGCACTCATTTTGAGTCTTTGGAGAAATCAGCTAAGGAGAAGGTTCGAAAAGAGTTTATGGATAAGAGATTCACCGAGTTACAAGGTCTAATTTCAAATGATAGGAGAGTTATGGATATTGGGATAAAGAGCTTAGAAAATGCTCTCAAAGATGGCGGAGATATATATAAATTTTGTTTATCCTGGTCTAAAGTGACCAAGGATATTGAGAAGAAAGCAAAAGAGAAAGAGGATAAATTGTTAAGTTTATCTCAGAGTTTTGACCCTCTCTCCAATTCCATAGTAAATCAAGAATGTCAGACTATTGCAGTCATAGATGAAATAAAGAAGCTAGAGAAGGAGAAGAAAAATAGAACAAATAGGTTAAGTGAACTTAGAGGGATCATTATCCCTAAGTTAGAGGCCACGCATGAGGCCCTAACCGATGTTCAGACAACAGCTCGGACCAGTGATCCGACAGATCTAAAAAGGGTAGAAGCTTTTGCATTCCTATTGAGTGGTCACATCTCAATTTTGTACAGGATGAAGCAGAGTTGGGTGATAAAAGTTGTATAGTTGAAGAATACTTTTGCAGATATACTTCAGTATATGTAAGTATAGCATGTATATATACTTATGTGGCTAAGTATAGATTCTTTTTGGGAAATTTTGGTTTGCGGACCCTACCCTTTGCCATTAATGTCAAAGGGGGAGTGAGGAGCAGTGAAAAATGTGGAGCATAGCTAAGGGGGATCTCCAGAAAAATGTACATCAGAACAAAGCATCAGCCAAGGGGGAGTGTAGTATAACACTTAGTCATTTTTCACTAAGTGTTGCCATCAATGCCAAAGGGGGAGATTGTTGGCAAGAGACACATTGTAGCTTCATGAGTGTTGTCATTGATGGCAACAAAGTTCATCTCACCCATCTGCAGGACATGGTGTGTCTATACCGGAAGTTAGATTGTAGAGTAACTTGGTCCGATGACCAAGAACAGAGTATGGAGCAAGGTCCGACAATCAGGTTTGGATCTCTCAGAAGAAGTATCTATGTAAAGCGCAGACTTGGGGAAGTCAAGAGGAGTACTGATGATGACCCGCATGCATCGGATGAAGAGCATGATGAAGATACATCATGAGGGGGAGCATTTTGCATATACAATATAGATAGTTGCCAGCTGGCAACTTGTGCCATTTTGTGTAAATTGACAAGTCATGAAATGATGACCGTTGATTTGTATTGATAAATCAGATCCGTGGATCTTTTGTAAAGGATTCCTCACCTTATTCTATAAAAGGTGGTGGAATGCCTTGTTATATTCATTCGAAAGTTAATTGAAATCTGTTTGCTGAAATATTCAGGGCTCATTTCAAAGCTGCTGTATATGTACATGTCATTTGCATACTTAATGAAAGAGAAGTTTGTATGTGTTCATTCTATGTAAAGATTTCCAGATCTCACATAAATATTGCAAGCTTTACAGTAGATCTTCCTGAATTCACTAAATATTGACCAAAGATACGTAAATTTGTTCAAGTCTCACAGAATTTTAGGCCATAGGCACTTGAGATCTCATGCTATGGGTCAGGATATCCCAATATCCTGTCATATTTGCAGTATCTTCGCAAATATGTCGTAAATATCCAGTCTGATTTGCCATTTGACCGCAAATATCACCTCATCCAATGAACTTTAACCAATATTTGCAAAGTTTCAGCCAATCTGCCTCCAAATCGAGAAATCCTAGCTCACAGGATAAATACCAGGTCTAGACCTAGTGAAATTTTTGAAGAATTGCCTGTTAGAGGTTTCAGACCTAGGACTGTAGACATTCACCATACTCCAGGGTCAAGCGCGTCTAAAGCTTCACCAGAGCCTCCTCCTGTGACCCCTGTCAGTTTGCAAATACCTTCTGGTATATCCGCGACACCTCTGGTTCAACCTCAGGGTGTGCCTTTAGTTCAAACTCAGCCAGCTGCACCACCAGTTCAAACCCCCCAGGTTGCAATGTCTTTCTTTGCAGTGGAGTCACCTTTGACCTTTACTGCATATCATGAGTTACCAAAGAATCCGGACAAAATTTGCCCAAAATATCATCCTTACCAAGACGCTGATGATCATATCAGGACATTTAAGGAAGCTTGCTGCAGAGCTAGAATAGAACATCAGGACGTGGTGTGTAGATTATTCCCTTTTTCCTTAGGGGAAGAGGCTTATAATTGGTTCATTAGTCTTGGTCAATCTTCTGTCGGTTCGTGGGCTATCTTAGAGAAAGCCTTTCTTGACAGGTTCAAGGTCCCTATTGATCCATCCATGAATTACCACATGTTTGCTACAATCAAAAGATTTGAGAATGAGCCTATTGCCAATTTCAATGCTAGGTTCCAGAAAATGTTGTCCAAGCTAGTTGCCCCATATGTGGTGGCTGATGCTGCTGCTAGGAGTATCTATTATTCAGCCCTGGATCCATTAACTTCCATGTTCATCAGAAGAACACATCCTGAGATCACTACCTTGACAGGAGCTTTTCAAGAAGCTATCAAGGTAAATCAGCAGTTGATACCTGCTCCTACTCCAAATATAGTATTCCCTACTTTGCCTGGCGTGCAAGCACAATATCCAGCACAATATCCTGTAGCTTATCCTTCACAATATCCTGCACAATATCCTAATGGATCAGTGATACCCCCAGCAGTCATGCCTGCACCTTTGCAAGTACCTCCATTGAGTATTATGCCTCCTCCTAATGGAAATGGCCAACCACCACAATATCCTGCACATGCTCAGACACCTCAGGGTACCGATCTATCCAACAATAACCATGGATCTTCCTTTTTCAAGCCTCAGACCGAAAATGTAGTGGCCAAAGCTCAAGAGGAGAAGGAGGAAATCAAAGAAATTTCTGCTCAACTCAGAAAACTCACCACAGAAGTAACACATTTGAGAAATCAAGGGTTTTATTCGCAGTCAGGTCAGAATAGAAATTATTCCAATGACAGACCAAACTACCCTGACAGAGGATATAACAACAATAACTTCAACAATAATGCTGGAAGTAATAATAATCCTCCTAGACAGCCTAGAGTGTGGAACTCTAGGCCAAATAATGGCTCATTACCATCACCTCTAGACAATCAGCCTCCTGGTGAAGCCAAACAGACTACTAGAGTCAATCTTGCTGAGGCAGCCCTTACCAATTGGTGCAGGATCCACAATACCAATGCACATGCAGAATTAGATTGTCCACAATTTAGGATTGCTGCCAGCATCTTTCAGACTGAAGTGTCTAACACTTCTGGAAATCCACCTTAGGTAGAAGGAAATGAGATAGTTCCTTGTGGATATGACTCAGCTTTTGTGCTAGAAGCGTACACAAATCAGCCTCATCCGAGTTATGATCAGACCTGTGAGGAATCTGCCTTAACCTTTGAAACAAACTATGTTTTCCCCTTTGAGGATGAAAATGAACCTACAAGAGAGCATGAGGAAGTACATGCATACCAGCAGCAATATCCTGGTAAGCACAATTATAACCTGAGAAGTAGTGCCAACAGACCTATTGGTCCGTTGACATCATCTTTACCTCCAAACAATTTCAATACACCTCTTGATCCTAAGGCTAGCAATAACCCTGGGTTCCCTAAGGTGAATGCTCAATACTTGTCTCCTCAAAACACAGTAACAAAAGTCGTAAATGCACCTCAGGAGTCTGACAAGTTAGTCAACTATTTGGCTGATGAAATGAAGAAAATCAAGATCAGCCTGTCCCTATCTGAGTTATTGAAAACTCCTGCCATCAAAAGGGCATTCATGAAGTCATTAGATGATCCTGCTCCTAGAGAAGATAGCCATCTTTCAGGTCAGTCTAGTGGCAAGGATCATGCTGCTAAGGATAATATTAGCAAGCCCAAAGTGTCCGCTACAGTCCAAGCTGCCGAAACCTCCCACATGACCTTGTATAGAGATAAAACTGAATCACCTCCATTTCTCCTCACCATAAGAATGTTCAGCAAGAACTTACACAACTGTTTGGTTGATTCAGGAGCCTCAACGAATGTTATGCCTTTGTCAATATGCAATGCTTTAGGACTGCATCCTGCTAAATCCTTAAAGAAGGTCACTCAACTGGACAAGACAAAAGTAAGTGTAGTAGGGGAACTGACTCACATCCACATGCAGCTAGCGTCTGATCCTAGGATCCAGTATTACATTGACATTCAGGTAGTTGACATACCTGATACATATGGGATGTTACTTAGCCGGGATTGGTCTAAAACGCTTAACGGATATATGTCCACAGACTTCAGTCACATGTGGTTGCCATGGAAAGGTATACCTAATCAGATTAGGATTGATGCTGAGCCTAGGATGAAACATATGATCACAGAGTATAACAAAACAAATGAGATCATGTATGTAAACATAGAACCTGGAGTTTATCGCATCAGGCCGCAAACTGTTAAAATAGAAGAGATCCTGATGCTTGATGTTCATCATCATCATGATGATGATTATCATGAGGACATGCCAAGTATGGAATCTGATAATGATCCTGATAATGAAAATAATGTGAATCGCTTCAGAGATTTTGAGATGCATTTATCTACTCAGGTAAAGCGTTGTCAATTATTAAAAATATCTGCTAATGATATTTTGATTGATGGATGGTGCAGATTACACGGCGAAGCACACTCAGAAAAGACTTGTGAATCATGTTTAGACATGATGATACTGGAGCAAACATATAGCGAGGCATCATCATCATATTCTGAGGTGAGTGTTACATCTGATGATGATGATGATACTAATTCTTATTTGTCTTCTGCAGGAACAGAAGAGTCGACAGATCATGATGAAGATCATATCCGGAGAACAGAAGAGATCCTGGTGTTCGACCCGATAAATGATGTGAGAAAAGAAAAGATCACTCCTGGTAGTGATTGCTTCATGGAATCAGATTATGAGTTGTCTGATGAAGACAAAGGCAGTGACCTAACGAAGTTCGAAGAATTTCTGGTAAAAGAAATAGAAAAGATGACACAACAACGTAAATCTCCCCAAGAGGTTTTAATTAAAGGTTGGTGTAGGCTGCATGAGGCACCTCACTCAAAAACAACTTGCTCACTATGCTTGCATATTTTGAAGAAACATGCAGCTGTATATCCTGAACATCATCCTCCTGCTGAGATGGAAGAGAAAACAGAAAAGCCATCAGGCTCACAAAATAAAGGAAAGAAGAAACTCGAGGATGATAATACCTCTAAGTTAAAGTGGATATCAGGCGGAGCAGCAGCCAGAGCTGCAAAGAAGAAAGAAAGTTCAAATAAATATCCTGCTGAAGACAAATGTCCTGCTGAAGATAAGCCTTGGATCCTGAGGTTTGACGGATCTAAATCTAAGCAAGGTGCTGGGGTAGGAATTGACCTTATCAATCCATCAGGAAAATCCTATTTAGCAGCTTACAGCTTACAGTTCCCCTGCACCAATAATGTCGCAGAGTATGAAGCTTTGATTCATGGAATGTTATTTGCTCATAAGAAGAAAGTGAAGATCCTGCATGTCTTTGGAGATTCAGAACTGGTTGTGAGACAAGTAAGAGGAATTTACTCTTGTAATTACAAAAAGCTATCAAATTACAGACATCGTGTGTGGGACCTGATTGAAGACTTTGATGCCTTTAATATCACTCACGTACCAAGAGAACAGAACCAGAGGGCAGATGCACTTGCCCAGGCCGCCAGTACGTTGGAACCGCTGTCTATATCTGGTCTGAAGAGATTTTCAGTAGAATTGGTGTCAGTACCTTCAGTACCTGACAATGTGACTAATCTCCAGGTGTTTGATGATGATCAGCACATCCTGGACTTTATATCAAATAGAGACATATTTGAAGCTCAGATTATAGATGAGAATGGTATGGAAGATCATGTCTGGGAAGAAGATGAGATATTAGAGTTGCCTAGCAACAGAATTCCCAAAGGTATGATTGAATTAGAAAGAGCTTTTGATCTAGATAATATGCTTAAACATAAAGATCTGCCTAAGGCAGATGGAGGTCAATATTCACAAGTGAATATTGGACAAGCTGATGACAAGAGAAATGTCTTATTGGGTAAGGTTTGTACACCAGAAGAGTTAGAAGGAATAACTCAGGCCCTTAAAGATTACATACATGTAATTGCATGGACTTATGATGAGCTAAAGACATATGACACTTCTGTCATAACTCATACTATACCTCTCAAGCCAGATGCAAAACCTTTCAGACAGAAGCAGAGGCCAGTCAATGCTCTACTTGAACCAATCATCCTTGAAGAAGTCAAGAAATTGTTAAATGCCCGGATAATATTTCCTGTGAGGCACTCCACTTGGGTGGCGAATCTTGTGCCAGTTAGAAAGAAGAATGGAGACATCAGGTTATGTGTAGATTTCAGGAACCTGAACAGAGCATCAGAAAAGGATAATTATCCTTTGCCCTCCTTAGATGAAGTTCTACAGATTGTAAATGGAGCCAAAATGATGTCCTTCTTAGATGGTTTTTCAGGATACAACCAAGTGATGGTAGATAAAATTGACAGATTAAAAACTGCCTCACCACAAAGTGGGGTATATTTGCATATAGACGTATGCCATTTGGACTTATAAATGCTGGAGCTACATTCCAGCGAGCAATGGACATAGCCTTCAGAGGCTTAATAGGAAAGTGTATAGTCATCTACATGGATGACTTGACAGTATTCTCCAAGGAAAGGGGGAATCATGTTGCTGATCTCAGAAGTATACTGAAGAAATATGAAGAGTATGGAATATCTTTGAATCCTAAGAAGTGTATATTTGGGGTCACAACAGGAAAATTACTAGGCCACCTGATCACAGAAGATGGAATTATCATTGATCCTGATAGGGTGGAATCCATTATGAAGTTACAACTTCCAGGAAGCAAAAAGGAACTTAAATCTTATTTTGGTAAGATAAATTTTGTGAGGAATTTCATCACCGGCTTTGTTGAGATTGTCAGGCCACTAAATGCCATGTTGAAAAAAGATGCACAAATTGAGTGGACACAGAAGCCAAGGCTGCCTTTGAAGATATAAAGAAAGCCATTTCAGATGCTCCTGTCCTCATCAGTCTAGATTACACAAGAGATTTCTACATCTACTCATTTGCTTCAGAACATACCTCTGCAGCAGTGTTAACTCAAAGAAATGAAGAGAAAGAAGAGAAACCAATTGCTTTCATGAGCTGTCCTTTCAGGGATGCTGAGTTGAGATATGTAGATGTTGAAAGACAGGCACTTGCATTAGTCAGAGCAGTAAAGAAGTTTAGACATTATATACTGAGAAGCAAAGTGATTGCTGTGGTACCAGATGCAGCAGTGAAGATGCTGCTGATGCAAAGTGAACCTGGTGAAAAAAGAGCCAAATGGATTACTGTATTACAAGAATATGACATGGAGATCACACCCATGAAGCTGGTAAGAGGACAAGCTTTGAGCCAGATGATATCTGAAACTGATCCAAACATCATCAGTCAGCAGTACGTGATCAATGAGAAAGACAATAGAGAGTGGTATTCAGACATCAGGCACATCCTGATCACCGGAAGATGTCCTTCAAGAATGCAAGCCTCACAGAGAAGAGCCTTAAAGATAAGATCCCAGAAGTATATGATGAAGGGAGGAACCTAGTTTAAGAAGAATTATGAAGGAATATACCTAAGATGCTTGGAGAAACCAGAAGCAAATAAAGTTTTGACAGAGTTACATGACAAGTTTGGAACAGCACACGGATCAGCATTGGCCACAACACATGCAATCCTCAGAGCAGGATATTACTGGCCTACGATTTTTAAAGACACGGCTGGTCATGTTAAATGTTGTCATGTTTGCCAGGTTGCTGCTAACAGAGAGAAATATGCTGCACAACCGTTGCAGCCAGTGATGGAAGAGCGCCCATTTGCACAGTGGGGCATGGATTTCATAGGACCGATCAATCCTCCGTCTTCCTCAGGCCATAGGTATGTCCTAACGATTACTGATTATTGTACCAGATGGACTGAGGCTATCAGCAGCAAAACTTGCACTGCAGATGATGTCATTAAGTTTCTGGAAAGCAACATTGTCACCAGGTATGGAACTCCCTATGCATTGGTAAGTGATAATGGTTCTGCCTTCATTTCCACCAAATTGTCAAGTTGGGCTTTTGATCATGGATCATACTTAAGTTCTCATCCAACTACTATCCCCAGGGAAATGGATTAGCAGAATCCACCAACAAGAATTTACTGAGTATAATAAGAAAATTGATAGAGAAAAATCCTAGAGAATGGAACTCATTTCTGAAATATGCCTTATGGGTAGACAGAACTAGAATGAAAACTGCATTAGGAAACTCACCCTTCCAACTAGTATATGGGGTAGATCCTATCCTCCCTGTAAACTTGAAAATTCCTACTCTGCAGTTTGCCCAAGAGTATCTAGGCATAGATAATAAACAGGAAGTCAAGTTGCTTCAATTGATGCACCTGGAAGAAAAACGAAGTCAAGCGATTGACCAATTTGCAAAACATCAGGCTGTTGTCAAACGTTGGTTTGACAAGAGAGCCAGAATTAAAGCTTTTAGGATATCTGATTTAGTCCTGATGTGGGATAAGGCCCATGAAAAGAAAGGTGACCATGGTAAGTTTGATAGATTATGGATAGGTCCCTTTCAAATTTCTGAAATTTTAGGAGATAGCACTTATAGGCTTAAGAACCTGACAGGTGAGGATATCTCGTTGCCAGTCAATGGACAATTCCTCAAACATTATTTCCAAGCCTGAATAACTTCATGACAGTCATATGTATCATATTGTATATTTGTATAGTTGTTTGTACAGTTTGTTTGGTGTGTTGTTTTTGTTTTGTTGGTTGGGACCTTTGTTCTGGTAAGTCAGGATGATGCACTTCATCACCCAAAGAAAATAATTAAATCGTTAGGATTCAAGTGATGTGAACACGTTTAAATATAGGTTATGATTCATTCTAGGAAGTATTCATGATCAGGTTTGTGATATCTTTTCATCAGGGTGCTTTTTCTTGGTCAAAGCGAATCCATCACAATGAAACACCTAACAGCCTTGGGTTTGTTGAACACACTAGTATAGGTGTCAAGTGAAAAATCTAAAGGGACTCCTTTGCTACCAATACAATCTCCAACCTAAAGCTGCAAGTGACTATACCTTGTACAAATGAGCTGACAGGATGATATCAGATACAAATATAAATATGAAAGAGAAAATCAGAAAAGAAATAAAATTAGGCCACCTAAGTAACCTTACCGGGGCTATAGACACCTGCTGGCAGTAGGGCTCTACTTAGGGAGATTGTATAGATAACCTTGCCGGGGCTATAGACGCCTGCTGGCAGCAAGGCTCTATCCAGGTTGGCTATGAGGGATGATCCCCAACTATGTAGTTTAACACCAGTTACTTATGTTTTCAACTCACTTTCAAGATGAGGATAATTAATCATATGCACACACCTGATCCTTTGTTAGCATTGTCACCATGATGAAATTTTATCATTCTGAGGATTATGATGCTTATGCTTAGATGGAATTAGAATACTATAGATGAATGTGATCACATCACTTGAATCATTGGAATTTGTTTATTTTCTTTGGTGGCAAGTTGTTGTGTGGTTACACAACATGCCCCATTTTGACTTGGCAAAACAGGGACCCAACTTTTCTTTTGGCTTGTGTTGTCTGCTTTCTGGCGGTTTGGTAAAATCAGTCATGTTCATCATCATGTGGAGTCAAGATGAGGTAAGCCCCAATATGAGGTCAGTCTGTCAAAATTCGTATTTCATATATATGACCACATATTCTGAAAGAGCATTAAAATTCATGCAGGTTTGCTTTTTACATCACCCTGATATTCATCAGGATGTGAGAGTTATGAACAGTCAAAGTCTTGGTCAAACCTGATATTCGCAAGAAGAGGGTCATATTTTATAACCTCAGTTATGCTGTTTGAAGAACATCATCATCATATTTGAAACATTCCCCATGATAATATCCTGCGGTTCAAATATCTGGACGTCAACTTTAAATGGTAAGTAAGTCTTCCCCGTCGAACAGTCTTTTGTATCGCGAGCATCATGTTTTCAAATGTAACCCGATATTCGTTAATATCATCCTGACGGAAAATATCACCCTTAGCAAGTATCCTGATGACATCATCCGAATACGATAAACGAAGAAAGAAACATCCTGATGACATCATCATCATATTTACATTTCGATAGGATACTTTGTAAACATGATCATGTTCACCCAATGTGACGATGACGTCATGAGACATTTCCAATACAAAGAACAAATATCATGATGACGTCATCCCGATATTCGAAGAGGAGAATGAGTAAGTTTGAAGGTCATCATCATATTTTGGAATATCACCCAATAGACTGAAATATCCTCCTGATGTGCTAAAGTGTAAACAAAGGTGCGTTGTCACCCGAATTTTGTCGCGATAACAATTTCAAGACTAGGGAGGATGATATTGAAACTCAACCTGATATTCATAAATATCATCCTGCCCTCATGATATCTTGTCGTATGAATATCCCCCCGCTCCCTTTGCCGCCATTGCCATTAAATGTGCGCAGATATGGTAGGTGATTCCTGCCGACCCCGGAACCCAATGAAACGTCTGGCGAGATCCTGAGTTTTCGCATGAATGATCAAAGATTGCGATCTAACTTGTCAGAGTTACCCTAAGTTTTCCCTAACTGCATGGTTAAAAGGTAATTCAACCGCCATTGTTACATTTACCTGCGTTAAAATTGTTTTACAGAGCACCAGCCTCCATATCTGCATAACAGCTACCGTTGCGCGACTGGAGCTCATAAACTGAGGAAGGAAGGTGATCAGCAGCTGAATTAAGGGTGTCTTAGAGAAATACTGGTATAAAAGAAATCGGCATAACCAGGTAAGTAAACTGAAACCCTCATCATGTTGTTTCTATATGATGTTGTAAGTTCTGGTTATGTATCCGTATGAATAAGTAACGTGAAATTGGTGCAATAGGCACGATATTTGCAATATGTATGCATGCATATCCCGTTGTGAGAAGAAATGTTGTTAATTGCAGGTACCCATGGCTGAAAAGCACTTAGTCAAGTGTCAAGAGGAATTCAATAGGCCTATGTTCTCTTCTCAGAGAGGGGTCCTGTTCAAACATGGGGCAATTACAAATACCCATCAGGGGATTACCAACCTGGAGGCTTGGTCAGCCAAGCTGAATGATGGACAAGATAAGAGTCCTATACTGGACGCGGTATTTGTATCCGGCATGTGGAACGCTGCTGGCTTCCCCTACTCCATGGAGTCTCCAGAGCTGGTTATTGAGTGCGCCCAGAATTACAACCCTCAGACGAGGCAGGTGGTGAAGCATGGGAGGGTGTATGCAGACCTGTCTATCAAAGGTCTCTCCCGAACGTTTGGACTGCCAATGGGCAGTAAGGTAAAGAGTGTAGACTTGAAGAAGTCTGAAAGAGAATATGAGGCCAACAAGAAGACGGCCAGAAAGAATATGTATGCTTGGCGGGCCGAGAACAGCACGTATAATGCAGCGGCCAAGCTCCTAGTGCACCTGTTCAAATATGATTTTAATGAAGAATATCAGTATGTGATTGCCCTACTGAATAGGGTGACTGGCTAGCCTGATACTGGTGAATTCAGAGATTGGATGTATGGCATAATAATGATGTGCCTATATGCAGACATCAAGCCACTGTGGGGCCAAATCATAAGTGATGCTCTGCATGAGCAGCTAATGAACCTGGGAGGTTCAGATTGTGCCTTCTATATGACTTCTTACATTGTTTATTCTTGTGCATATAGAGGTACGTTTGATGCCTTAACTACAGATGGGAAGCTAACAGGCACAAATGCAGCCTATATCTGGGATCATCATCCCCAGCTGCAAAGAACCAATTACATCAAGGACTACAAACTGGTCAATGATGCATTCTCTATGCATCTGGTAAGGACCATGGAAGATGACAGAACTAAAAGACTGAGCATGGAAGCTCAGGAGGCAGTATACAGGCATGGGGCATGGTACATACAATTTGCCACGTTTTCCTATATCAGGATAGAGGGTTTTGAAGGACATCCCCTGATGCTGCCAAGATATCCTACAGATGCAGTAGTATTAATAAAATTTATCAGGCAGGGCTCCACCATGATACAGATGTATAAGGATGCCAAGAAGCTGCCACCAATTTTGTTCCCAGTCAGCATTGGCAACTACATGTGCCCTGACTCTGATAATATAAAGAAGGTGATGGTCACTCTGAACAAGATGAATCTACTGCCCTTCCCAGTAACAAGACCATATGATCCTTATGGCCGGGTACAGAAGATCCTAGGGAAGCCTATTCACCAAAGGCACCTAGAAGATTTTTGGGCTGACTGCGAAGATGAGGCAGAAGCCAGGAGGAGGAGGTATCAGAGGTTGACTCTGAACCAGATTAGAACGTTCGACTGCATCTCCCTCCCTCAGCAGCTAAAGAACGATGACGGCAGGATAATGGTAGATGAATATGAGCAGAAGAAGATCTACAATGATACCATTTCTGCACCTGACCTCACCATGCAGGAGGATATGTCCTTAGACCCATTCTTTGCCAGAACCATACACTTGACCCAAGCTTGGGTAGATGCACAGGTAGAGGCATTGAAGAAAAAAGGTGTTGCCATCACGGTGGACAACAAAAAGAAGGGGCAGGACATCCCTGCAGATGAATATGATGACTTCCTGCTGGAGAAGAGGAAGACTAAGGGAGAGAGAATCCCTCCACCACAGCAGCCAAGCAAGAGAGCCCCAAGGGGCAAGAAGGTGGAAAAGGGACCCAAAGGGGTCATAATTGAAAGGGCAGTATTCACGGCTGAGGAGGCAGCCAGATCAGGATCAGAATCAGATTCTCCTCCCAAGCCCAAGAAAGCCAAGACAGCAGAGGCTGGAACCACAGAGACCCAAGAAGTGGGTCAGTCATCCAGACAACCAGGCAAGGATATCCTCATGGAGGAAGAGCCTGAAGAAGAGGAGGAAGCTCCATTGATAATCAGAAGAAAGAGGAGAGCTCCGCAGGTGCTGGTTCCTACCACACCTAAGAAACCAAGAACCTCCATGAGAGGTGAGATGAGTCAACCCCCAGTGCAATTACAAGGGGCAGGTAGTGAAGTGCAGAGGGAACTTCAGCACAATGTTCCACTTCCTACCATTGTCAAGTTCAAAACGGAACTTGCTGAAGAACAACAAAAAGAAACCTCCCAGGCGCAAATAGAAAGGCATGTCTCGCTAGACGAGACAATAAACTTGTCTGATGATGAGGTGGTGCAGGATGTGTCTGCACAGGAAATGGAAACACTAGCTGCTGGCATCAGTGTGACTCCTCACAAGCCTCCAACGGTTCAAACAGTGCTTGAGGAGATAAAACAAGCAGAAGCGGAGCGAGGAAAGAGCCCAGAACCAGAGAAGAGCTCGGAGCAGGTAGCTCAGGACATAGGGCTAGATACATTGATCGCTGAGGTGACAAGTCCTGTAGTGGTAGACTTAACAGAGAAGCAGGATGCAAGTCCTGAGAAACCAGCAGGATCACCTGATAAGGGCCACTTAATAGAAGAGATAGAGATGGCAGAAGCAGAAGGCCACGCTCTTGAATCAGGCCAACAAAGCCCACAGGATACATCAGCAGGACCTGCTATAGTAGAGGTCCAAGAAGCAAAGGCTGATGATGAGAAGAAAGAAGCGATAGAGGATCCTGCTGATAAGGCACAAGAGGTGGATGCTGCAGGTACAGAGCAGATAGCCGCCGCAGAACAGATGCCATCACCTCAGGCAGATTCTATAATATCAAAGGTGGTGGACATACCACCAGAAGTAGAAAAACAAAAGGAGGATGACCAACCTCCACAAGGGAAAAAACTGGGAACAGGTGAAATAAAGAAGGAAAAAGATCATGATCATCATGATCTACATACAGGTACACCGCAGGGTTTCCCACACAGAGAAGATGCTCCCCTGGAAAAGGAAGCTCCTCAACAGGAGGAGGCACCAAAGGATCAGCAGCAAAGCGAGCATCATGAGGAAGAAAAAGAGAAATCACCGTCTCCACAGCACTTGTTAACAGAAACAGGAGATAGAGGTGAACAACAACATGATGCCGAAAAACATGATCAGGTACCTCCATGGTTAACAACAGAAGTGAATGTTGAGGAGGAGCTGGAGATTCAGGAGTTTGACGTCTCCACCCTGTTCTCCGCGGATATAATGAAACCCAGGAGGAAGGCCAGGATGACTTCGGCCATCAAGAGAGATCCGGTGATAGGGAGAAGGACTGCACAAATTGCTGTACCTGCGGTGGAGAAGGAGAAGGGCAAAATCACTGTAGATGAATTCCAAATAAGCACAGTTGATCTGGGTTTTGCTAACGAAGAACAGGAAGGTCAAGAAGGAAAGGACATCATAGACTCTCTAATTCAGAAAGTGAAAAGAGAGAAAGAGAAGAATAAGCAACATAAAGAGCACATTGCTCAGTTGCATGCATACATTAAAGGCTTGACCACTCCTGATAGTACCACAGGTGAAGCTGCAGTCCCATTGATTGCCATTTCTCAGGAGGAGGTAAATAAATTGGACCTCATGAAGTATGAGGCGTCAGTAATAAGGAAATGGGTGTCATCCACATTGGACGATGCCATTGAAATAATGAAGGGTTCTTTGAAGAGGTGGAGCATCCTAAGCGACTCCAAGGCTAAGGTGGATAAATTGCAGATGCAGACCGGAAAAAGGTCTTATAAACTGGAGAAAGTCCTCAGCATGTTGGGAGAAATAAAGAAGATAAATCCACAACTGCTTATCAGTAAGCAGGTGTTAAATAATAATACTGCATTGTTAGTAGACATCTGGTATAAGGATGTGCAGTTTGAATGCGGAGTCCTCAAGAGATGCAATAATAAGCTGAGGGAGATCAGCATGAGGCTACGCGATTTAATGGGCATTGAAGCAGACATGCTAGAAACGCTAGAGGGCAAGGTGGAAGGGAAAATTGAGAATCAAGATGAAGATTCTGCCCTTAAGGCTCTGCGCAATAACTTCCAAATGGAAGATGATGGTCCGCTCGTCCACTTGATAGAGGAAGTGATAAATAAAATGATGAGGATCAAGGTCAAGATGGAGAGTTATAATGAGACACTGCAGGACAGAAAGAATAAGCTGGACAACAGCAGGGATAAGTATGAGGCACACAAACACGCCATTATCAAGGCAAAGACTCAAGATGGCGGAGGAATAGACCAAGTTGTGCAGTCATATGAACAAATCCAGAGCAGCATGCAGCCCCATATGCAGCAGCGTCATCATCAGGATAGCGAAGAGTCAGGAAGTGATGTACATGATGATGACCCACGTGCATCAGATGAAGAGCATGATGAAGATACATCATGAGGGGGAGCATTTTGCATATACAATATAGATAGTTGCCAGCTGGCAACTTGTGCCATTTTGTGTAAATTGACAAGTCATGAAATGATGACCGTTGATTTGTATTGATAAATCAGATCCGTGGATCTTTTGTAAAGGATTCCTCACCTTATTCTATAAAAGGTGGTGGAATGCCTTGTTATATTCATTCGAAACTTAATTGAAATTTGATTGCTGAAGTATTCAGGACTTATTTCAAAGCTGCTGTATATGTACATGTCATTTGCATACTTAATGAAAGAGAAGAGTATTCCGATTACAAATCTTAGTAAATCTTGAGTAATCTGTGTTTGAATTCTGGATATATGCTTTGATTTGCTGCGTCCCTTGGAGTGCTCATCATGTTGCATGTATTGTTTTCATTCATTATCCTCTGAAGTTTGCATCAACTGTATCTAGCTGTGGAATGTCCTGGTGAACATATGGTTTGATTTCTTCCCCTCATGACAGTATCAAGCATGTATGTGGATCAAAAGCTAAAGGTTCAACTTAATTAGAAGTATTTCCTTTAATTTCTTTCAATTTCAAAATATCTCACTGTCATAATTGCAAATAACAGATAATCTTAAGCAAACAACCTGAAATATGCAGACATCTCGTAGATAATCATAAATATTTAGCATATTTGAACACTAAGCATGCACAATTGAAAATATCATGCAAAGATCTAGGTATTTTACTTCTTTTCATCAAATAACCGCATAATTTGACTTCTCTGTAAGGAATTGCTGCAGGAAAGTCATGATGATGGCACACTTTCACGTAAGGCCCCAAAATGGAAACAGCAACTCACATTAACCACTGAGTAACGTCAGTCGATTAAGACCTAATCACCGGAGACTTGGGATCATGAATTCTTTGAATTCACTGTATCTTTCAAGATGAATAAAGGTTAATGTGTACTTTTATTCTATGTTTGTTTGTGACTAACATCATGATCAACAAGTACCTTGACTAATAGATTCTAGGGATTGAGCCTCCGGTGATGAAAGAGTGAAGAGATATAAGCACCTAAGTATTGGGTTCCTGTTTGGCAAAGTAGACTGAGGAAGAACTGACCAACAGAGCATCAAACCTTGATTCAGATGAGATATTGATGGTGATCAAGCTTACTAAAGTATCATTCATAATTGGCCGACATGATTGATGACTTCTATGAGCATCTCTTTGATACGCATCACTTGATAAGCAAGGATTCAGCCGATAGACCAAGAGTTTGGGAAAATAGTAAGTATTCTGGATGCCGACTAGAAAGTGGATGAAATCCTTGGTGTGGATATATATACCAGATTGATTTCAGTATGAAGGTGTGTGTTGTGTGTTGAAGTGTGCGAACAAAAGCAGAAGAGTAGTGTGGAAGTAGTAAGGTAGGTCCAGTATGTGACAGGACAACAGTACCAAAGAAGAGGAAGAATGAAGTGCAGCAGATCAGTGTATTGAGCCTAACTGGAACTGAACCTCAGCATATGTGGATGCTTCTCATCAATTCAAGTATCTAGTTTCCTTGTATAAACTATTGTAGGTAGTGAGCCTCTTGTGAGTAGTGTGCTTAGGTAGTAAGCCCTAATTGGCAAGTGCCATTTTGTACCATCTTATTCTTTTAACAGAGAATACAATCTTGGGTTAGTCACCCCGTGGTTTTTCCCTTAACAGGGTTTTCCACATCAAAATCGTTATGTTATGTATCTTGACTTTATTTCTGCTCTCATGATTAGGAATGCTTATTTGCTTTCATGTTGCACTAGTTGTTAAAGAAGAACAAAAAGTTAAATTAATTAAGATAACTGATCCACCCCCCCTCTCAGTTATCAACATGGTTCACATAAACTTGAAGGGGTCTTGAGGAATGTAGTGGAATTGGAGGTCCAAGCCATAACGAGGATGATTCTTGTGACTACATTTGGAATTGAGAGTTCATCATTAGATTCTATATTTAGTGAGCTTCTAGGGGCCAAAAGTCTCTTGGTTGGGGAGGTGTGAACAAAAAAATGAAATAATTACACATTTGGATCATCAAGGTCATGCCATCCTAGCTCGTTGGGGTGTTGTCAAGATGCCTAACGTGTGAATCCATCATCAAACTAGTGTGCAAGGGATGTAGAAAGGATTGGTGAAAGTCAAGGATGGAATGTGACATCTCTTTGGAATGCATTGTATACCCAAAAACTATATTGAAAGGAAAAAATGATGAGTTCCCTAGTTACATATGTGGTAAATAGTTGTTCACCCCAATTAACACGTATTCACCACTAGTGAATTTTTAATTCACCCTAACTCATCACAAAGTGGAAAACTATATACTGGTAAAGCAATTGCATGTCTCTATGTAAGTAGTGAGTTATCAATTTGAATGCCAAAAGTTTCATCTCTAGTTTGGATGGTTGGCTTTCTATCTTCTCACCTTGGGAGACTGAGGGAAGTTGTTATGACCACTCTCTACATTTGAATTATACACTCTTGTTGGTGGTGTGTAGTGTCATTGTTGAGTGAAAGCAAGTGTACGTTGCAAGTCTATTTTGTAACATGGGAGTGTAGAGGTTTTTGTGTTTAGAGCTCTAGAGGTGTATTATAGCTTGTTGAGGCTAAGATAGATTTTGTAACTCATTGTACTTACTTTTTACATAATGGAATTGGGAGTAGTTGCTCCTTACAATGAAGTTTTTCACTTGATGTGGGTTTTCTCAAGATTAAATTGTATTGCTTAAAATTGGAGCATGTTTTATGTGTTTAAATCCACATTTATTGATGTTTAGATCTTTTTATGCTATGTTGCACATGCCTTTTATATGTTGAAATTCATTGTGCATTGAAAAAATAATTATAAAGGTGTATTAGGAGGTCTTAACATTACAATCCATTTGTTAATGACTATGCATGTCAAATTTCCATCCCAATTTATGGATCACTTTCCCCTTAGAACAACACCAACCTCATTACATACTCATTGGCATTCATTTCTACTTCAAACTATTATTGCAGATTAGGAAAAATAAGAAACTGTGCATGGCTAATTTTGTGTTCCATCTCTTTAAATTCCTTCTATTACTTGATACCCCAACTAAAGCACTTCTTAGATCCTATTATGACATCTAGTGGATTTGATATGAGAGAAATATTTGATAAATTTATGTATGTATTGGAAAACCCCAACAATGCTCCTTGTTGTGGTGATAGTGGAAGGTCTTGGCCAATTCACAATGGCCTCTATCTTTGTTGGATTAATCTTAATCTCTCCATTGCTAACCACATGTTCATGACTAATTCCCATTCAATAATAGCTTATCCTCACTCAAAAAATTAGAAATTGCTTGAGATGAGATATATGCTTCTCATATGTCCTACTAAAAATAAGGATATCATCCAAATAAACAATCACTTAAGAGTATATGAATGGTCTAAGTACCTTATTCATTAATATCATGAAGGTATTTGGAGCATTAATTAACCAAAATGAAAGCACAAGCCACTCAAATATCCCTTTCCTAGTCTTAAATGTTGATTTCCAAGCATTTTTATCCTTACTTAGTGATAATCATATTTGAGGTCAAGCTTGGAAATTACTTGGAATGTAGTAGCTAATCCAAGAGATCATTTTTTAATGGTAAGGGGTACCTATTCTTGATGGTGATTTTTTTAGTGCTCTATAATCCACACATTTACTAAATTCCATCTTTTTTGACACCAACACTATGGGAGATCCATAAGGCAGAGTAAAAGGTCTAGTAACTCCCTACCCAATGAGAGTTTTTAGTTGTATCTCCACTTCATTGGCATATATTAGGATTTTCCAGTGTATTCTTATATTAGGAAGAGGAAAATCAGGTAGTAGCTAGATCTCATGTTCAGTTGCTCTTTGAGGGGGAAACCCCTTGGACTCTTGGAGTAACTCATAAAATTATTGTATGAGCTAATCAATATCCTTTATCTCCTTATTTGTATGCAACACATGGACTAATTTTACTTTAGCCACCCCTTTTTCCTCTTTGACACGCAAAAAAAAAACCAAACTTTCCACTTGCATTGACTATCCTCTTGGCTTGAGAAGCAATCACCATAGAGATTTTGGACCTACTCACATACAAATTGAGAGAAATATTTTCCATTCAAGGAAAACCTATATTGATTATTCCAACATTATGACATCAACAACCACCTCATCTATAAAGTTCGGGTTAGTTCCAAACCTGAGTTTACATTGCTTTATGACTAAAAAGGCCACCCCTTACTTCAACCACCCCAAGAAGTATGAATTTAGGTGATTTAAATATTTAAACCAAGCTCACCAACCAAATTTTGTGAAATTATATTTTCTTGTGAATATGTCAAAAAAGAGCACCCACCTTCTCCCCTTTCACTTGTATCTTTATGTGGAAGAGTTTTGCTAGTTCTTGTTCATTGTGAGACCCATCATTAACTACACACACACCCTTTCAAACTATCGCACATGATAATCTCTCAACAACCTCATATCTACAATATATCTTCTTCCCTTTACTTAAATGTGCAACCTCATATCTAAAAATTTTCCATGACCTTTGTAGGAAAATTAGTTTCCCAAAATTTTCTACTTCCTACAAATGAAAAATTCAAATAGCAATTTCAAATCAAATTCATACATTAAAAGAATTACCTATATCAATGCAAAATTCAATTCCAAACAATTCTCCTTCTATTAGCTTTCAGATCCAAGCAAATCCAAGCACTCAGAAATCAAATTCTTTGAAGAGGGTTTGAAAACGAGTTGTTTTGCTCCAATTTTGCTATCCAACATATCCAAAATGCATAATAATGAAATTACAAAGCCATTTTTCCTTATATATCAACTAATTAGGATTACGCTATCTAAACCTTCTTTCCCCAAAACTAATTTCACTAACACAATAATTCAAAACTATAATATTCCTTTCAAATAGAATTTAATCAATTTCAAACACAAAGAAAATAATTAAAATGGCTTTTCAAATTAAATATCTTCTAACGTATAAAACAATCATTTAAATGTTTTTCTCCTAACTAGAAAATGATAGCATAAAATGATGATTTCCAAGACATCATAAATCAATTCACACACCGAGCACATGAGGAATCGTACAAGTGATAAATCAAACACTCCCAAGAAGACATTCACATGTCTGTCACAAGGAGAATTTTAAGTTGCAATCAATTTGGATGAGGGTTTTTTTACTAGTTTTTAAAAACACGAGGATGGTGACGTGAGATGGCCAAGTGTCCGATGTCATCTACTCCACATTTCACTCATTGGTCAATACATGTAATTTCCTACACACTCATGCAAATGTTACGCGCACCTACTCAAAATTTAAAAGTAGTCAAAGTAATGATAGTGTTGGGTGAATATTTTGTCGTTAACTCGCTAACAGCAAAATGGGTATAACAGCCACAGCTATGATGAGACAAAGTCTCTCCTCTCAGCAAGGGGAGGTTCCCTCTAATTACTTAACTTTTGCAAATCAAACAACTTATCAAATTTATGTACACTAAAAACTATGTTTGTGGTGGTTCCATCTCATCTCATTCTCTTTTTTCAGAATAGATGTTTATATTTCAAACTCTTGATATAAGACTTATAAATTATCACAAAATCACAAAAACACAAAGTTTTCTGTTACCTCACTTACTACTTGTAAACGGAACTATTTGAAGTAGAATGCAGCCCAAAGTCTTCACTCCTCTTCAAGATGATAAAAATAAATCGAATATAACAACTTGCAGCATAAAGTCTCCAAACTATTGTATTCTTACAAACATGAACATATAACCCACAATTGATTTGATAACACAAAGTGTATCAGAATCGAATTAAGAGTGCTCTTCAATCGCTTGAAACAAACTCCACACTTCAATTATTATCAAATAAGATTATGATAGCAAGACATAAGAACAATACTATCACAACACAAATAATCCTGAGACAAAGATTGGAATTGAACTTGCTTTCTTGTATTGATAAATATTTGAATATTGATTTTCACAAAAAGCACAAAGTCTTGATTTGCTTCTCAATTCGCCAGAGTTTTCTTGCAATAGACAAAAGATAAATATTTTTAAAAAAGGCCCCCTTTATTTATAGGGAAAGGCCTTGAGAAAATTTAGGAAAAACCTAACTACATTGAATTATTCAAAAATAGGAGTCCTTATTGACTTGGGATTTCCTATATTTTTACATGTAATTACATATTAAAAATGTACATGTAAAAATGTCCAAAATTGTTTTGAAAGTACATGTGAAAATCAGAAAATAAACTAAGGGAAAAAAAATAGCTGCTTCAATTTGTATCACCACTTTTTCTCATGTGGTGATCATACATAGTGAAAGCCGCTTGCATTTCAATGCTATCTGGGTTGAATGCATTTTTGAAGATCATCCTGGCCCTCACTATGGCATCCCTCACTGTAGTGATTGATTTGGCATGATTAGTTAACCTGGTTTTCAAATTATCCAAGGTTAACTGGTTGTCTAGAATGTTGTCCACAGAAGTTATTGAAAATGCTTTATCTTCAAATTCTTTCTGGAACATGTCTTCAAATTCTTGAATCATTTCTTCTACAGAAAGAAATTGATTGTCCTGTGATACCAACTTAAAAGGTAACTCCTCCAACTTATGCAAAAGATTGACATCATTTTCTTCACTGATTTCCTTTGCAGCTTCAAGATCCTTGATCAAATTTCTTAGCATATTGCTCCTGTACATCAGAGCTTCCTTTGTTTCTGTGTATGAATCCCTGTTGGAAATAGCACCAATTGATATTAGGGTACTTATTTTTAGCTTCCTCATTTCCACCCATTTATCATGAGTATCCTTCGTGCGCTCAATATCTTGAGAGATAGCATCAATGAGATCATTAAGTTCTGCCCTTACTTTCCTCATTTTATCCGTCTTCTCAAATACATCCGTGAGCAAAGAGATTCCTTGTGCTCGCATCCTGTCTAAGTACTCTTCAAGTACTTTTCCTTTGAGGTGAGTCTTTTATGCTTTCAGAATGACGGGGTCTTCTACAGATACGGCCTCTGGAGTAACTGTTTCTAAGTTCAAAGTGATTTTTCTTACCACTGCAGTCAGCTGTTCTACCTTTGCCTTGTAATAATCTTTCATTTCTTTTTCCCTGTCAAACTTCTGGATCAGGATGTCCATGGCTGACTACATATCATTTTTAGTGCTTTCATGGGTGATTTTGCCCAATTCAACCCTAGAAATAGAATAGTCATTCATATCAAAATTTTCAACAGTTGCATCCTGTGGAGGTTTTGCTATCTCCAGAAATTTATGTCCCTTATCTTCAAGTACCCTGGAAAGAATCTTCGGTTTCTTCGGGGCCTTAGGTTTTGCAGGTACCAACTTAGTGAAATCAAAATCATCTGGAGAGATGACTTGCTTTTTCCTCTTTGGTGTGTAAGCTGATAACCAAGGTGGGAGCAAAGAAGTACTCACATTGGGATCCATTCCTACTGCTGGTGTTCCCAGAACTGGGCTTGTACTGGTAGTAGAAACAATAGGCAGGGTGTTAGTAAAAACCGCACCTGTTACATTTGCACTTGAAACTTGCTCAGTATTCATCACAAAATGATCAAACATGGACGTATCCCCAATATCAAAAGATGAAGAAGACAAACTAGGAATTGACTTAGAAGAACGGAGAACATTTTCAAAAGTGCTTTGGGGATTATCAAAAATTATTTTAGGAGGAGAGGGAGATTCAGAGGAAGGAATGTTAATAGGGGAAACAGA
Organism: Cunninghamia lanceolata; assembly: GCA_027924645.1. NCBI lineage: Eukaryota > Viridiplantae > Streptophyta > Pinopsida > Cupressales > Cupressaceae > Cunninghamia > Cunninghamia lanceolata. The sequence goes on from BSBN01000828.1 coordinate 2,005,746, forward strand.
CACAAGAGCTGCGACAGGTGTATTTTCCTGTGGAGACAAAGCCTCCTCATCTTGTTGATCTGAATTCCTGTCTTCAACATCCATCTCTTTTGTAGCTGGCTCTTCAGTCGCTGGCTCCTCAACTTCCATATCTTTCGTTTCAGGTTCTTCCTCAACAACTTTTGCTTTCTTCGTTACAAATCTGATTTTAGGCTTGTGTGTTTTAGAGGATGATGGAACATCACTCTTGTTCTTCATTCTCTTTTCCACCTTTTTACTAGTCTGCTCTTGAATTTTAGTTTCCGAATTAGTGAGGAATTCTTTCAGCGTAATTCATATATCCGCCAGCCATTTATTGGTGTTAACCAATATAGGCTCAAATCTCTTCCTTAGTGAAGTCAACTCCTTTTGGGACCATTGGATTGGAGGGAGAGGAGTACTAGCTATCTGTTCTGCATTGTACCTGGCATCAACCAATTCCCCATCATCCACAAGATCTTCTGGAATATCAGCAAGTCCCAGATATTCAATTTGTTCTAGAGACAGCCTGCTATAGTCCAGTTTCCTGATATCTTCCTCCATTCTCAAGTCTATCCAGACATCTTCCACCATGGGTTCATGAAACTGAGTTTTCCTCCTGATTTTATCCTTTACGCCCCGGTAGTCAAATTTTGGTCTCCTCTTGAATTGCTTCATGGTGACCAACTGCATTTTTGTCTCCATAGCCCTTGCCTTTGTGGCAGTCAATACTGAATATCTACCGATTTCCACTGGAAATCTAAAACCAGGCTTCTCGAGTTCCATCTGTTTGTTATGCACGACAATCATTTGTCTGTACAACTCCATCAAGACTAGTTTATCTGAAGGAAATCTAGGAAGCATATAAGTGTAGCCTTGGAAAAAGCCAACCCTCAAGTATGAAAAAGATGGAAATTGCAAAAACATACAACCAAAGTTATTAACACTGTCCATGCCTCGTCTGAAATTCTTCTCTGCTCTAGTTGGGGATCAAAAAGACACAAGAATACAACAAAGAACGCATCATTCACCCTCCTGAAATGGTGAATTGAACCTTTCAATGTCAGCTGAGAATAATATTGGTATACTGGGACTACTCTCCTATCCCCTTCTGATGATAATCCTGAAAAAATCCTCATGGAGGCTACAATGTATACCAGATAGGAAGTCATGTAGAACTTGGAGGTAGTGGATAGCTTCGTCAGTTGGTCATGCAAAGCGTTACTGATTTGTTCTCCCCAGAAGATAATTTGCTTGCCCTGGAGTATGACCTTAATGAAAGGATACATCCATTCATGAAACTATGAAGAGGAGGACAAACCTCTTATCCTGCTGAGGAGAGTAATCAAGTCACCAACTTCTTCTACAAAATCACTTCGAGGAAAACTACGTGGCCACCCTGACAAACTTGACCTTGCAGTCTTCAACCATTTGTTGTTGATCACTTTCTTTGCTTTTTCTGGATTTTTGTCATATTCCTTCTGAGCTTCAACAAAGTCAAGCTTCAATACCTCTGTCGCAGGAGGACACATGAACACCTTGTCAATGAACTTAGGATCCAACCTGATTATCACATTACCACTGGCGTCCACCACAGCTCTAATATCTTTGTTATAGAAATGGGCACACTGAAGAACAAATTCTGTATTGTGAGCCGCCACTGGGAAGGATGATACCAAATGAATATTACTCTCCACTATCTTCTTCATCATAGCACTGGGGTTGCTTGACTTGGTTCTCTCTACAAACTCAGCCATATCAACATGGCCAATCTCTGTATCTCTAATGTCTTCAACATTAGAATGGACTGAGGTGATTGGGAAAACACCTTGATATTTGTACTTCGTTGCTTTTGACTTCTTTGGCGACAAGTCAGTCATTTGGATGAACTTTCACTGAGAAGAAGTCTGATGTTGAACGAAGCTCCGTAGAAGAAACTGCAACAAAACTCATGATCATGCAATTAGGGAAAATATGGGCAATCTGGGAAAATTGCATGTTGATGATCACAACTATGGGAATGCGCTTGAAAAAGGGCTATAGTGCGAGCTGGCCAAAAATCAGAGGAGAAGCGAGCTCGGGAAATCAAAATTGGAAATTTTCCAGAGTTGGAAAAATTTGGGACATTTTTGCATGGGCGGCAAAATTTGCCGCCCTTGCATATGAGGGTCTTGTATTATTTGCATTGGCGGCAAATTTTGCTGCCATTGCATGTTGATGAAGACCAGGAATTGGTATAAGCCGCAGATTTTACCGCCAATACAGGTAACAAGAAATACAAGGGTTTATGTCGGAGCGGCAAAATTTGCTAACACTGCACTTCAGGTTTATCACTTTTTTGATGTTTAGTCGGCAAATTTCACTGACATCTCATGAGGGGCACCGATACATATCTGAGCGGCAGATTTCACCGATTTTGTACACTGATATGAATGGTGAGGTTCCAGCGGCAAATTTTGCCGATGTTGCATTTGAGGGAAATTTACAGATTTAAGTGTAATGACAGGGAGTTTCACTGACTTGGCACTTGGTAGCGGTCGCATGGTTTCCTGGTAGGATCGGCGAACTCCGCCGATATTACATAACGGTGTAAAGCAAGGGTTGAGGGTCTAGGCGGTAGAAACCTAGAGGTTTTAGGGCAAAACCTAGGGCACCTCTAGTGCGAAAATAAATCCGATACACATCATAAATAGACCTTACACAAAAAAGAAAATAATCACGAAAACAACAAAACAAAACAAAGAACAAAAAATGTAACAAAAATCTAAAAACAAAGATCTAAACAATATACATCATAAATGGTGAAGAAGGGGAATGGAAATAAAAGAGAAAACTTACCCGTCTAAAACTTGAAACCCTAGGTTTGATTCCGATGGATTAGGTCGATCCCGTTGATGGCGCGATCAAACGATGTTGGAGAAGCCTGGAGGATAGCTCAGGAGAAAGAATGAAATGGTAAAATAAGCCGTCGAAACACATTAAATAACTCGACCACAAATGCTAAGCAAGTGGCACGAGTGGCCATTAATGGCACTGAGTGACCAAGATTCCAAAGATCTCGTTCGAGCGGAGATTTTGGCCGACAGTGCACAAAAAGAATAAAACATGTAAAGACATCAAAAATCACTGACTTCACAGGTTTAAATGAAAAAATGCATGTAATGGCAGCGAAATATGCCGCCTTTACATGCAATATAAAAACCATATGCAAAAGCGACATAAAATGCCGCTATTGCATGTACAAGAAAAATGAGTCAAAAAGAGATATGCAGGAGCGGTAATTTTTGCCGCTCTTGCATATCAAGATTTCAAATTTTACTAACTCTTAAAAATGACCCAAATTGACATTTTTAGTGATTTACAACTTGAATGATCTTCGCGTATATCAAGAAACTGATTCAAAGGGATGTCATAAACTAGTCTAAAATGTCAAACGACTTCACGTGAGATCAAGGGAATCTTGTCTCGATCCACGAGCTTAGAGTGTAGATTCACAAAACAGACAAGTTTCGTGGGGGTTGTCTACAAAAACGAGCGTAACTGATTTTGAGAACAACAGCTGGCTCTAACTAGGGAACTTCCTTCAATCAAACTTTGAAATGATTGAAGGGAGTAGAATCCAGTCTCTAAGTGCCTTCATCCTTGCCATTGGGCTATAGAGTCAAGCTAAAAAGAAAAAGACACAAAAGACTAAACGAAAACACAAGAATAAAACACAAAACTATACAAATGTATAATTTAACTTATCTGAAACTTCAAGGATTGAAGTGCTTTAGATGTTGTCCACTGTGAGGCAACAAGAATGGTGTCCCATCCTGATACTCCAGCAAGAAACTATTTTCACCACAGAACTGATGAATGGTGAATGGACCTCTCCACAAGGAATCAAATTTCCCATGTATCCCTTTTGGTTCTCTCCTCTTGTCCCACAACAAGACTTGATCTCCAACTTGAAACTCACGAGCCTTTGTCTTCTTGTCGAAGAGTTTCTTTACTTGATTTTGGTGCTCAGCAATATGGTCCACCACCATAGTGCGCTGCTCCTCAAGTTCAGTCAAATACATGATCCTTTTATCAATAGAACTATCAAAAGTTCTATCTTCCAATGCCTTTACCAACTGTAATGCTGGCAATTCCAAGGTAATTGGTATCTCCGCATTCAGACCATATAGAAGCTGAAATGGCGACATGCCTATTGCCCTTTTGGGGGTAATTCTATCAGTCCATAAAGCATCAAACAATGCCTTATGCCAAGTTCCCTGATTCTCATCGACTAGTTTCCTGATGATAGTGACCAGATACTTATTGCTTGATTCTGCTTGACCATTCCCTTGTGGATAATAGTCTGAAGAATGGGAAAGAGTGATCCCATGTTCGTAGCAAAACTCAGTAATCTCATGAGAGGAAAAACAAGTAGCATTGTCTGCTACAATCTTGTTTGGAACTCTAAACCTAGAAATAATGTTCTCTTTAAGAAAACTGCATACCACCTCTGAAGTAGCATGCTTGACTGGAATAGCTTCTACCCATTTGGTAAAATAGTCTATTGCGGTGAGAACATAGTTATGTCCTGCACTTGATGACGAATTCACAGTGCCAATGAAGTCAATACCCCATTACTGAAAAGGCTCCTCAATCACCACTAGTTTTAGAGGTAAGGCTGCCAATTTTGGTTTCCCAACAAACTGTTGGCATAACTCACACCTGCGTACCCAATTGTACGCATCTTGGAATAGTGTGGGCCAATAGTATCGAGCTCGCAGAATCTTGTGAGCCATTACAGGTGCTGAAAAATGTCCTCCACAAGCCAAATTGTGGAAAGACTCCAAAAGTCTACTTTGTTGCACTTTATCCACGCAACAGAGAAATACACCATTAAGACTTCTCTTGTACAAACCATTGTCCCAAAGGACGTAGTTAGTAGCTTTTAACTTGATAGTTCTCTTTTCCTTATAAGACAAGTGAGAAGGGCACTCACCATAGGTAAGGAAATGAGCGATATTGGAATACCACTCGTCAGTTGTAGTAACGAAAAGAACAGTTGGCGTGTCTACAACTCCCTCTTCTTTGTCCCCTGTCTCTTTTGGAACATTATCTGCGATCAATTGACACAAACCTTTACCACGCACAAGCTTGGTAGGCTTGATATCTAGATCAAATTCTTGGATCTTAGCGATCCAATTACCTCTCTTTGTTCCGAACTCCTGTTGAGTTAGGATAGACTTGACTGTTGTATCAGGCACCATGACAACAGTGTGTGAGTTTAGAATATAGAACCTGAAATGCTTAACCGCTTTGGCTACGGCATAGGCATGCTTCTCCATATTCAAATACTTCAATTCATGAGCTTTAAGAGGACAACTCATAAATGATATGGGGGATTCAACACCTTCTTCATTCTGCTGGACCAGAATAGCTGAAAGTGTGTGTTCTGAAGCGTAGCTATAGACTACAAAATCCTTAGTGTAGTCGGGACAAACAAGAACAGGAGCATGAGCAATTGCTCCCTTGATATCCTCGAACGCTTCCTTACCTTCTGCAGTCCAACGGAAAGTGGCCTTACCCTTCATCATATTAACAATGTGACGGGTTTTTTCTACAAACTCAGGAATGAACCTTCGCAGAAAATTCACCTTTCCAAAGAAAGAGTGAACAGCAGTCTTACTTGCTGGCAGAGTGAGACTTTGAATAGATTTAACTCTCTCTGAGTCAATCTTAGTACCTTCCCGGGATACAATGTGTCCGAGAAGCTTACCTTCTGTCACCCCAAAAATTGACTTCTTGGGATTGAAGGAAATACCATTTTGCCGACAATGCTCCAGCACTTGTCGTAAATGATGCGCATGATCATGACAGTTTTTGGAGAAAACAGTCAAGTCATTGAGGTACACCACAATGAACTTACCCATCTCATCTCTGAAAGCAAGATCCATCGCTCTCTGAAATGTTGCGCTAGCATTGATCAAACCAAAAGGCATTCTGCGATATGCAAATGTGCCCCATGGTGTGGTGAAGGCAGTTTTGAACTGATTAGCTTCATTGACCTCCACTTGGTTATATCCCGAAAAACGATCTAACATAGATAGCATTTCTGAACCAGTAACTATTTTCAATACTTGATCCATGATGGGTAGAGGGTAGTTATCTTTCAAGGAAGACTGGTTGAGATTCCTGAAATCAACACAGATATGGATTTCTCTATTCTTCTTCCTTACAGGTACTATGTTTGCGATCCATGTGGAATGATGAATTGGAAAAATTATCCTTGCATTCAACATCTTCTAAATTTCAGAAAGAATCATACCTGATATCTTTGGATTGTATTGCCTTTGCTTCTATTTGTGAGGCAACGATCCGGCTTTGAGGGGAATTTCGTGTCGAACCTCCTTAGGCCTGAAAGACTTCAGGTCGTCAGAGGAGTATGCCAAAACATCAATGTAATGGCAGAGGAGGGTAATGAATTTGAATCTTTCATCAGCAGTGCAACATTTCCCAATGTTGACCATCTTAGGATCTGTTTCCAAACCCAAATTGACCTGTTCAAATTCCATAGAGGAACTTGAATCCTGTTGTTGTTGTCACTGCTTGATATACCTGTCATGTTTATCAAAAAGTTTCTCAAGGGAAACCAAACCTTTTGGGATTTTATTTCCTTTCAATTGTAGAAACTCTTCACCGGTTTGTGAATCTATCTCAGAAACATATTCACGTGGTGGCGATTCACTTCCTTCAAAGTATAGCTCATCAAAACTATCCATCTTTTCTAGGAAAGCAATGATTTGGTTATCACCATTGAACACCTGCCAATGGTCAGCGTTATCAGGTACACTTGGTCGGAAGACTAGCTCAATAGTGTACTTGTTTCCTTTGAAATCCTTGTGAGGCACCATGAGAGTGGCAGAAACAGCCAATGAATCTGCATGATCATTGAATTCTCTTGGCACTGCTGAAATATTGAAAGCATCAAAACCTTCAATGCAATCCCATACGCGATTGCGATAGTGTCTCAGTCTTTCATTTTTAGTTTGGTACAAATTTCTTACTTGACAAACCACCAACTCAGCATCCCCTTGAGCATGACGAATTTTAACACGTCTGGCACGCGTAACTTCCAATCCGAGCAACAAGGACTCGTATTCGGCGGTGTTATTAGTATTGTCAAATTGTAACTTGTATGAAAAAGGTAAAATATCACCTTGTGGTGATATCAAGACCACTCCGGCTCTAGAACCGGTAGAAGAACAGCTGCCATCAAATTCTAAAATCCAGACTCCATCAGAATTTGATTTCTTGGACTTTCTTTGGTCAGAAGATTCCTCTTCGTCAGTGAGGGAAGAATCTGGTATTACTATACTCTCACCTGAACTTTCATCTGAAAACTCTTTTGAGTCTCCATCTGACATATCAGAGCTATCACCCGATGTACTCTCATCTGATGATTTGGAACAATCTTCAGTAGACAGAAAATAGTTACCCATTCCCAAGGACTCAAACAAAATTTGAGCTTTAGGGTTTGAGGTTTGAGTAACAATGTATTTTGCCTCCTTCTCAGGAAGTAGCTTCTGCATGACACCTTTAACAGGTATCCTTGCTTCAGACAAATCCATATTCAACTCCCCACCTACATCCTTGCAAAAATTACGCCCAAGAAGAATGCCATATGAAGCTAGAACATCAGCTACCAGGACTGTCATCTTGATTCTCTTATCTGGAAAAGCTGCAAATGCAAATTGGGCATCTTTGATTTGACCCAAAAGTGGAACTTGCTTATTCTCCATAGAGAAACACCTCCCAAAAGTTTTGGTTAAGGTGAGGCCGAGGGCATCTGCTACCTTAGCAGGCATAACATTGTCTGAGGCTCCAGAATCTATTACGCAATTGCTCAATTTATGACCATTTACTAATAGGGAAACATAGAAAGGTTCAATTTTTCCAGAGGCTTCAGGGGGAGTAGTAACAAGATTGTTTTGGGTAGGTTTACTTTTGGAGGAGTCATGAGTAGCTTTGGGAAACTCTTGTCCTGCAGGGACGGCCTTATTTTTGACATATTTGGCTAATCTATCAAATTGTTTAAGATTAGCCTATAAATATTCAACTTCAAACATTTGTATCTTAGTTCTCCTAGCATGATTTATTATATCAAATTGCTGAAAAGAATTAGATACGGAGGAAGAAAAACCATCATTTTGATTTTTGGTAGAGACAGCACTAGTCTGAGGAGTAGAAGTGGAAGGTACAAATTCATTAGAGGCACTTACTTGTTTATTGACCACTAGATCTTTTGATTGGAAAGGTAGCGGAGTCCCCCGTTTAGCGATTGAAATCGCCGATTGAAATTCTTCTCTCACCTTCCCTTTATCAGCTTGAAGAGCTGACTGATTTTGAGACCTAGTGAAAACAACATATGCTCCTTCACACACTTCTCCTTTTTCAGCTTTGTCCTAATAGTTCAAAAAGCTGATGGTAGAGTCGCCAGCTACCTCTTCTTCTCCTTCTGTGAAGAGATTAGCACCATTTTCGTAATCCAACTCAGGTTGGAAAGAAAGTTCATTTTCGGCTTCATAGTAGCCAACAGCAGAGTTGACCGGTGCTGCTTCGATGGCAAGCTTCCCCTGTGTAGGCGGAAGACAGTTGTGTTGTCCTTGATTCCTAGCAGCATTTCCTTGATATGAATTATTTGGAAATGTCCTCCTTGGTATATCTCGGTAAGAAGAAGGCGCAGATATACCTTGGGACATTTGTCTCTTCAGAGCTAGCAATTCATTTGCTAGCTTTTGCACCATGGGATCAATGGTGCTTGTAGAAGCATTCTCAGTAGAAGAGGAGTTTTTATTTCTATTAGTATCCCTTCTTATCTTACCCGCAAGGATAAGATCATCTTCTACTTCAGTTGCCAGAATCTGAGCCGCAGCAAGATCAGTAGGAGCAGCTCGCCTCAATAGGAAACTCACCTCTGGAAGTTGCGTATTGATAAAGAAACATTTAAGGTTCTCCGCTGTGGGCTCAGCGGTGGTGGGAATCCTATTTCTCAATTTGTTGAACTTAGCGATGAAATCTCGCATTGGTTCATGAGGTTCCTTTTTCATCTATGTCAGCTTTGCCAACAACGCATGAGCATCTTCCGCAGGTTTGAACGTGGCTTCGAACTTGGTTTTGAGAGTAGCCCAGCTCATTATGGTTTGAGCTTGAAGGTGGTAAAACCAGTCTGCAGCAGCGCCTTGTAGTGTTTCTACAAAGAGTCGCACAGCCACATCTTCGTGCTTGACACCTATCACACCACAGGCTATACAGAAAGCTGCAATGTGCTCATCAGGATGAACTTTCGCGTCACCATAGAATTTGGGGAAATTCTTTCTCAAACTACGAGGTAGTTCATGCAATGGTGGGGTCAAATTTAGAGGACCAAAGGTATTACCCCAAGGGCCTTGGGCTGCCATGACGCGCTGATTGAAATGTGGTATAACAAACCTTGGTGGTGTATGAACAGCCAAAACTCTGTTAGCAATGGCAATAGAAACTTCACCTGGTATTGGAGACCTAGTGTTTGTAGGGGGAAAACTCCTGGTGCGCTGAAGACAAGGTCGTGGAGTTAAGAATCCAAAAATTATTCTGCTGCATCAATTCAAATGTAGGATAAATAATACCTTAGGCCCTCTTACTTTTGGTGTACCGAGAATCTGCCAGACTGTATTATGCTAAACACAATTTTGCAAGAAAATGGAAAAGAACTGAAAATGCTTCAACTCAGAGCATGAGGCTTCAAGTTGTGCGTTCCTTCCCCAGTAGAGTCGCCAAAAAACTGTTGGGTGAATATTTTGTCGTTAACTCACTAACGGCAAAATGGGTATAACAGCCACAGCTATGATGAGACAAAGTCTCTCCTCTCAGCAAGGGGAGGTTCCCTCTAATTACTTAACTTTTGCAAATCAAACAACTTATCAAATTTATGTACACTAAAAACTATGTTTGTGGTGGTTCCATCTCATCTCATTCTCTTTTTCAGAATAGATGTTTATATTTCAAACTCTTGATATAAGACTTATAAATTATCACAAAATCACAGAAACACAAAGTTTTCTGTTACCTCACTTACTACTTGTAAACGGAACTATTTGAAGTAGAATGCAGCCCGAAGTCTTCACTCCTCTTCAAGATGATAAAAATAAATCGAATATAACAACTTGCAGCATAAAGTCTCCAAACTATTGTATTCTTACAAACATGAACATATAACCCACAACTGATTTGATAACACAAAGTGTATCAGAATCGAATTAAGAGTGCTCTTCAATCACTTGAAACAAACTCCACACTTCAATTATTATCAAATAAGATTATGATAGCAAGACGTAAGAACAATACTATCACAACACAAATAATCCTGAGACAAAGATTGGAATTGAACTTGCTTTCTTGTATTGATAAATATTTGAATATTGATTTTCACAAAAAGCACAAAGTCTTGATTTGCTTCTCAATTCGCCAGAGTTTTCTTGCAATAGACAAAAGATAAATATTTACAAAAAAGGCCCCCTTTATTTATAGGGAAAGGCCTTGAGAAAATTTAGGAAAAACCTAACTACTTTGACTTATTCAAAAATAGGAGTCCTTATTGACTTGCGACTTCCTATATTTTTACATGTAATTACATATTAAAAATGTACATGTAAAAATGTCCAAAATTGTTTTGAAAGTACATGTGAAAATCAGAAAATAAACTAAGGGAAAAAAAATAGCTGCTTCAATTTGTATCACCACTTTTTCTCATGTGGTGATCATACATAGTGAAAGCCGCTTGCATTTCAATGCTATCTGGGTTGAATGCATTTTTGAAGATCATCCTGGCCCTCACTATGGCATCCCTCACTGTAGTGATTGATTTGGCATGATTAGTTAACCTAGTTTTCAAATTATCCAAGGTTAACTGGTTGTCTAGAATGTTCTCCACAGAAGTCATTGAAAATGCTTTATCTTCAAATTCTTTCTGGAACATGTCTTCAAATTCTTGAATCATTTCTTCTACAGAAAGAAATTGATTGTCCTGTGATACCAACTTACAAGGTAACTCCTCCAACTTATGCAAAAGATTGACATCATTTTCTTCACTGATTTCCTTTGCAGCTTCAAGATCCTTGATCAAATTTCTTAGCATATTACTCCTGTACATTAGAGCTTCCTTTGTTTCTGTGTATGAATCCCTGTTGGAAATAGTGCCAATTGATATTAGGGTACTTATTTTTAGCTTCCTCATTTCCACCCATTTATCATGAGTATCCTCCATGCGCTCAATATCTTGAGAGATAGCATCAATGAGATCATTAAGTTCTGCCCTTACTTTCCTCATTTTATCCGTCTTCTCAAATACATCCATGAGCAAAGAGATTCCTTGCGCTCACATCCTGTCTAAGTACTCTTCAAGTACTTTTCCTTTGAGGTGAGTCTTTTCTACTTTCAGAATGACGGGGTCTTCTATAGATACGGCCTCTGGAGTAACTGCTTCTGAGTTCAAAGTGATTTTTCTTACCACTGCAGTCAGCTGTTCTACCTTTGCCTTGTAATAATCTTTCATTTCTTTTTCCCTGTCAAACTTCTGGATTAGGATGTCCATGGCTGACTGCATATCATTTTTAGCGCTTTCATGGGTGATTTTGCCCAATTCAACCCTAGAAATAGAATAGTCATTCATATCAAAATTTTTAACAGTTGCATCTTGTGGAGGTTTTGCTATCTCCAGAAATTTATGTCCCTTATCTTCAAGTACCCTGGAAAGAATCTTCGGTTTCTTCGGGGCCTTAGGTTTTGTAGGTACCAACTTAGTGAAATCAAAATCATCTGGAGAGATGACTTGCTTTTTCCTCTTTGGCATGTAAGCTGATAACCAAGGTGGGAGCAAAGAAGTACTCACATTGGGATCCATTCCTACTGCTGGTGTTCCCAGAACTGGGCTTGTACTGGTAGTAGAAACAATAGGCGGGGTGTTAGTAAAAACCGCACTTGTTACATTTGCACTTGAAACTTGCTCAGTATTCATCACAAAATGATCAAACATGGACGTATCCCCAATATCAAAAGACAAGGAAGACAAACTAGGAATTGACTCAGAAAAACGAAGAACATTTTCAAAAGTGCTTTGGGGATTATCAAAAATTATTTTAGGAGGAGAGGGAGATTCAGAGGAAGGAATGTTAATAGGAGAAATAGACACAGGAGCTGCGACAGGTGTATTTTCCTATGGAGACAAAGCCTCCTCATCTTGTTGATCTGAATTCTTGTCTTCAACATCCATCTCTTCTGTAGCTGGCTCTTCAGTCGCTGGCTCCTCAACTTCCATATCTTTCGTTTCAGGTTCTTCCTCAACAACTTTTGCTTTCTTCGTTACAAACCTGATTTTAGGCTTGTGTGTTTTAGAGGATGATGGAACATCACTCTTGTTCTTCATTCTATTTTCCACCTTTTTACGAGTCTGCTCTTGAATTTCAATTTCTGAACCAGTGAGGAATTCTTTCAACGTAATTCCTTTATCCGCCAGCCATTTATTGGTGTTAGCCAATACAGGCTCAAATCTCTTCCTTAGTGAAGTCAACTCCTTTTGGGACCATTGGATTGGAGGGAGAGGAGTACTAGCTATCTGTTCTGCATCGTACCTGGCATCAAATAATTCCCCATCATCCACAAGATCTTCTGGAATATCAGCAAGTCCCAGATATTCAATTTGTTCTAGAGACAGCCTGCTATAGTCCAGTTTCCTGATATCTTCCTCCGTTCTCAAGTCTATCTAGACATCTTCCACCATGGGTTCATGAAACTGAGTTTTCCTCCTGATTTTATCCTTTATGCCCCGGTAGTCAAATTTTGGTCTCCTCTTGAATTGCTTCATGGTGACCAACTGCATTTTTGTCTCCATAGCCCTTGCCTTTGCAGCAATCAATACTAAATATCTGTCGATTTCCACTGGAAATCTGAAACCAGGCTTCTTGAGTTCCATCTGTTTGTTATGCACGACAATCATTTGTCTGCACAACTCCATCAAGACCAGTTTATCTGAAGGAAATCTAGGAAGAATATAAGGGTAGCCTTGGAAAAAGCCAACCCTCAAGTATGAAAAAGATGGAAATTGCAAAAACATACAACCGAAGTTATTAACCACTGTCCATGCCTCATCTGAAATTCTTCTCTGCTCCAGTTGGGGATCAAAAGACACAAGAATACAGCAAAGAACACATCATTCACCCTCCTAAAATGGTGAATTGAACCTTTCAATGTCAGCTGAGAATAATATTGGTATACTGGGACTACTCTCCTATCCCCTTCTGATGATAATCCTGGAAAAATCCTCATGGAGGCTGCAATGTATACCAGATAGGAAGTCATGTAGAACTTGGAGGTAGTGGATAGCTTCGTCAGTTGGTCATGCAAAGCGTTACTGATTTGTTCTCCCCAGAAGATATTTGCTTGCCCTGGAGTATGACCTTAATGAAAGGATACATCCATTCATGAAACTGTGAAGAGGAGGACAAACCTCTTATCCTGCTGAGGAGAGTATCAAGTCACCAACTTCTTCTACAAAATCACTTCGAGGAAAACTACGTGGCCACCCTGACAAACTTGACCTTGCAGTCTTCAACCATTTGTTGTTGATCACTTTCTTTGCTTTTTCTGGATTTTTGTCATATTCCTTCTGAGCTTCAACAAAGTCAAGCTTCAATACCTCTGTCGCAGGAGGGACACATGAACACCTTGTCAATGAACTTAGGATCCAACCTGATTATCACATTACCATTGGCATCCACCACAGCTCTAATATCTTTGTTATAGAAATGGGCACACTGAAGACAAATTCTGTATTGTGAGCTGCCACTGGGAAGGATGATACCAGATGATATTACTCTCCACTATCTTCTTCATCATAGCACTGGGGTTGCTTGACTTGGTTCTCTCTACAAACTCAGCCATATCAACATGGCCAATCTCTATATCTCTAATGTCTTCAACATTAGAATGGACTGAGTGATTGGGAAAACACCTTGATATTTGTACTTCATTGCTTTTGACTTCTTCAGCGACAAGTCAGTCATCAGGATGAACTTTCACCGAGAAGAAGTCTGATGTTGAACGAAGCTCCGTAGAAGAAACTTGCAACAAAAGTCATGATCATGCAATTAGGGAAAATATGGGCAATCTAGGAAAATTGCATGTTGATGATCACGACTATGGGAATGCGCTTGAAAAAGGGCTATAGTGCGAGCTGGCCAAAAATCAAAGGAGAAGCGGGCTCGGGAAATCAAAATTGGAAATTTTCCAAAGTTGGAAAAAATTTGGGACATTTTTGCATGGGTGGCAAATTTGCCGCCCTTGCATATGAGGGTCTTGTATATTTGCATTGGCGGCAAATTTTGCCGGCCATTGCATGTTGATGAAGACCAGGAATTGGTATAAGCTGTAGATTTTGCCGCCAATACAGGTAACAAGAAATACAAGGGTTTATGTCGGAGCGGCAAAATTTGCCGACACTGCACTTCATGAGTATCACTTTTTCGATGTTTAGTTGGCAAATTTCACCGACATCTCATGAGGGGCACCGATACATATCTGAGCGGCAGATTTCGCTGATTTTGCACACTGATATGAATGGTGAGGTTCCAGCGCAAATTTTGCCAACATTGCATTTGAGGGAAATTACAGATTTAAGTGTAATGACAGGGAGTTCACCGACTTGGCACTTGGTAGCGGGTCGCATGGTTTCTTGGTAGGATCGGCGAACTCCGCCGATATTACATAACGGTATAAAGCAAGGGTTGAGGGTCTAGGCGTAGAAACCTAGAGGTTTCAGGGCAAAACCTAGGGCACCTCTGGTGCGAAAATAAATCCGATACACATCATAAACAGACCTTACACAAAAAAGAAAATAATCACGAGAACAACAAAACAAAACAAAGAACAAAAAACGTAATGAAAATCTAAAACAAAGATCTAAACGATATACATCATAAACGGTGAAGAAGGGGAATAGAAACAAAAGAGAAAACTTACCTATCTAAAACTTGAAACCCTAGGTTTGATGGCGATGGATTAGGTCGACCCGTTGACGGTGCGATCAAACGATGTTGGAGAAGCCTGGAGGATAGCTCGGGAGAAAGAATGAAAATGGTAAAATAAGTCGTCAAAACACATTAATAACTCGACCACAAATGCTAAGCGAGTGGCACGAGTGGCCATTAATGGCACTGAGTGACCAAGATTCCAAAGATCTCGTTGAGCGGAGATTTCAGCCGACAATGCACAAAAGAATAAAACATGTAAAGACGTCAAAAATCACCGACTTCACAATTTTAAATGAAAAAAATGCATGTAATCGCGGTTAAATAAACTAGTCTAAAATGTCAAATGACTTCACGCGAGATCAAGGGAATCTTGTCTCGATCCACGAGCTTAGAGTGTAGATTCACGAAACGGACAAGTTTCGTGGGGGTTGTCTACAAAAACGAGCATAGCTGATTTTGAGAACAATAGATAGGAACTACGTAAATAAATATTAATCATTTAAAAAGCACATTTCAATTAAATCAAGTATTCTAAGAATACGATCAAGATACAGTTAATCATCTAAAATAATCATACAAAAGGAATCATATCCACCCACCCAGCATATCATTTAAATGAAAACAATGAAGTTGAAACTTTAAATAAATATAACACACACACACACACACATATAAGTGTCACATCACTCCAAATACACACATATCAAGAATCCAAATCAAGCATTGTCATTGATTAGCGATCACCAATTACAATACAAAATATCACAACAAAATATCGATACACCAAAGGCAACGAAGAGACAAGCCCAAATGACCATGGGAATCACAATGTTCCTCATCTTCCAGGGACATCTTTTGAGGAGGTTTATTTGTCCTTCTCATTCTCTCTTTTGGGGAGGATTTTTTTCCCACTGGGTTATCTCCTTTTTCTCTATTTGTGAGAGATCTTTTGTACATGGGTACCTCATTAGGCCTTGTTGCTAGGACCCATCCTGCATCTTTGAAATTTTTATTTTTTATCTTTCTCCCTAAGTATCACTTACGGGGTTGTTAGTGTGAACATGTTATTTATCTAGCTAGTTCATGTCTAGGTCCTATTCACACTACATTTAAGCTCACTTATAGCAACTTTTTCAATTTTGGTATCACGTCATGTGTACTCTACATGTGTCAGACCTTTGGAGGGGTATTCAATCATTCAGTTCTATCTTCTCACCTCCTCATCTTGCCTTTATATGCAAGGGCTTCTATGTACATTCTGACACACTTTTGTATGATAGTATTATTATCTTGTATATTCTTGTTTATGGAAGGTTGTGAACTTGCAAGTTGATCTTGGCTGCTCTGATAAAAAGGACTATAGAGACTTTTTATACAAGGAAAGGGAGAGTTCAAGAATTGATTTCACTTCATCAGGGTTAATTACAATTCCTTCCTTAGAGGCTACATGTCCTAAAATTTTAACAACTATGAATTTCTTAGGATTTAGGGAAATCACAAATGCTTGACATCTTTGGAACATCTTTTTTGAATGCATAAAATGTTCTTCCTTATTTTTTGGAAAAATAGTTGAATAATCCAAATAAATTAGGATGATTGTGTTAATAAGATATTTTAAACCAATCTCCATTGGTCTCTAAAATGTTTCTCTAACATTTGATAAACCAATTTAATGCATTTTTGGTAAGCAAAACTACTCCATCTTGTTGTAAATGTAGTCTTGTGTTGTTCTTCCTTTACCCAGATGTAGTTATATCCTGGAGCTATCAACCATAGAAAACCTATTAGATCATGTAATTTTGTTTACAAAATCTAATCTATTAAAGGTAAAGGATAGTGATTGTTTAAAAGATTTTTTGATGGGGTAAATAATATTTGTATACATGAGCTTTATCAACTCATGTCTCATCAAAGGCTCAATTTTTGGATTTACAAACCTCTACTTCTATCTTATGGGTTTTCAATTAGGTGATAGCTCTATAACATGCTAAATCATATCTTTTTTATAACCCTTCAACTTTTGGTCAAAGGGGTTGTGCTTAAATGGCAAGGCCATAAGGTTCTCAAGATGGAGATCCAAGTTCGAATCCCCAAGTGCATCTATAGTTGGAATTCCAAGTTGTGGCTCTTAGACTTCCATTGTGGCTTCTTTATTGAATAAGTGATCTAAGTTAAATATGTGGATGGGGAGGAGGTCCCTCTTGTGATCTCTGTTGGTGTGGGGCCAGCCTAAATAATCCCTCCTTACCGATCAAAAAGAAATAAACCTTCAACTTATCATAATTCTAAGCCATTACTTTATCATACGTTGTACACAAATAAATAAGTCATTTTCTTAAATTGTACATCTATTTGTTAGTTTAATTTTTTTTCCTAGATATTCTTGTTCCCCAGACATTGATTTTCCTTCTTTTTTAGTCTAGTAAACTTGCTATCAACCCCGAAATTGCTCATAAGAAAAATCTTGGTCTTAATTAAAACCCTAGGTAAATCTAGTAAGAGGACTCCTATGGTCAATCCCATATCCCTTTCCAAAGTGGCTCAGGGTCAAGGTGAGGATCCTTCTACTTATTAAGTCTTATATTTCAATCCTATGGTTAAGAAGGTTAGGGCTACTATTTCTCCAAAGATATTCCCCTTTAAAGGTGCTAAGTTAAACACTGGCATTTCCACAAGTCCTGTTGCTAAGGATGAAATTATTGGTCAAGATGTTTACTAGACTCATCTCCCTAGTTATGCCCCTTCCCCATCCCCCATTTCCTCAAACCCCAATGCTCCTGCAATGATATTTCTGCTAAGGTGGAGACCTTGGAAAAAGTGCTTAAATCCCATTTGGGGTTAATGAAAGGGGTAATTGATGAAAATAAAAGGATGAACAAGGAATTAAAAGATCTACAACTTGACATGTCCAAGGAGAAGATGTAAAAGGTGTTGGCAATATTTGTTGTCATTGATGTCAACATAGTATACATTGATGTCAACATAACAGATGGAAATGTATAGACATACTTGTGCAAAGGAAGAGTCAATATGGTCAAGGAAAATCAGTCTGGGAGAAGAGAAAATAGTCTAAGTATGCATCAGTTTTTGGCTTAAACATGATGTGGAGGTAAACAATCATATCCTTGCATGGTTCTTACATACACACTTACATATCTTGTTAGTTGGGAGTACCACACCAAGGGTAAGAAGTAGAAAAATTGACTAAGGCATTCACAGTATACATCCTAAGGCAAAGTCAACTTGAATTGGTCTGCACTTCTCCGCAAAGAAAGATTTGGCCATGTGGTTTTCACGATAGCTTTTGATATGTACTGACATGATATATCCAAGATTTCATCTCCTCACATTGTCAGAATGAAAAGTTACAAGGAACAGTGTATCGACCATCACCTAGACAGAGCACAACAGTAATGGGGAGACAATGGAATGCTCTGCTTTCCTCTAGAAGAGATCTGTTTGTGATGCGGTTCTGAGGAATAACTAAGACATGTATTATATATGTTTTGATAGAGTTTCAAGTACTTTGGTGGTCTGTAAAGACAATACTTAAGCAACATAAGCAATACAGTATGTTCCTGTATGCTTAAAATCATGACGCCAGTGGCCTGGGGCTGTCAACTCAGTTTTGGCGCACACACGGACCCTTCTCTCCTTGCCATGGGGAGAACCACCACATCACTCACTCTCATGTCAGAGTAGCCAGTCGAGAGGAGGTGAGACACAAGGGTGGTCTGGCTCGTTGGAGAGCTGGACTTCGTGGAGAGTGTTTGGCACATCTTGGGGCCTATGTTGTTGTGCGCTTGTGCAGATATGGTGTTCTGTGACCGTGGTTGTAAAGATAACTATATGAATCAAAGGGTCACTAGTCACTATTCTCCTATTAGGGTTTCTAATATTCCACCATTGCGTGGGTAGGATATTGTTCTCATTGATGTTCAACTGTCATTTGTGTTGTCTTTCAAACTATTGAATGAATGCTTGTTGGACTAAGAGTTATCTAAATGCTTCTTCTTGTTGAATGACTAGTGGGTCTTGTTGCGGTCTTGAGTGGATTTCCTCTATCTCATCAAGGATTGCCCTCACCACTCACCTCATAATCCAAGGCACACTCGTGAGCCGAAACAAGAGATAGGTGGATTAAGCTAACCTTGACTTGACTTAGGGTTTATGTGACCTAAGGTTTGACTTTGTGTTGACTTTGTTTGACCTTGTGATGAAATCAAGGTTTTTGACCAATGTTTGACTATGGTTGACCTTGTGATGGAATCAAGGGTTTGTGAACCTTCTATGTTGCTAATGTTTTTTGTTCTTTTTGGATTTTATGAATGCAAGCCTATATGAATACAAAACTTCTTTTTGTGTTTTTTTTGTGTTTTTTTTATGTTTTTGGAAATTAAAAGTGCTTTTTCTCAATCTAGGAATTAGAAAATGTATGCAAGCTATGATGAAGTTATCTAATGCACTATAATATATGTTTTTGTTTGTTTTCTGCATAGATGGATCAAATTAATCTAAGAAAGGAAATTGCTTTTAATCTATGAACTTGGAAAGGGAAACTAATTTAACCATGCAAATCTACTTAGCCTATCAAGGAAAAAGAAAACATGTATTTTACTATTTCCAAGAGCAAAGTTTTGATTATCTAATTACTATGAAATGAAAAGAAAGCATAAAGGAACCTGGAGATGCGTGAGTCTCCACTACCCTCATAAATCTTTGTAATGGCAACCTCAAATCCTCTTATAGCAGTGGGGTGATCCTCTTGGTGACAAGATGAAAATGGAAGCAAAAGAAGCTTTGAAGCTTTGAAAAGAGAGCTCAATGAGAGATTTGATGAGCATTGTGGCTTGATGTGAGCAACATATGGATGCGAACGATCTTTTAGAAAAGCTAAGTGAGATAACAAATGAAAGCAAAAGGATCCTATGTCCTGTATGAGCATGAGAATGCTTGATTTGGAGAGCAATAACTTGCAAGAGCTGTGTGCACAAATGAAATTGCCTCCTCAAAAGGAGGAGATTTGAAGCTATGCAACAATGAAAGCTTTGAATCTTTGGAAAACTAAAGAAAGAAATGAAGAAAGAAACTCAAAGGCCTATGAAAAAGATTGAAAAAGCTTGTGAAGAAGGAAAGAGCATTCTCCAACTTTCCAACTTGGAAAATAATGAAGAGGTGAGGGGTATTTATAGGTTCGAAGAGGTCATGAAAGGTGGAATTGATTGAGAAGTTAACTCAATTTGATTGAAGAGTTAATAAGGATTGATTGAATAGTTGACATGATTGATTACTCAGTGAACTCAATTGATTAGGCAATAGACTGGGTTGTTTGTGTTGGAAACAAGGTAGATAACTAAGAGGGGGGTGAATCAATTATCTTAAATAATTTAACTTTTTGTTCTTCTTTAACAATTAGTGCAACATCAAAACATATAAGCATGCATAACCATGAGAGCAGAAATAAAATCAATACACATAACACAATGATTTTGACGTGGAAAACCCTGTTAAGGGAAAAACCACGGGGTGACTAACCCAAGATTGTATTCTCTGTTAAAAGAATAAGAAGTACAAAATGGCACTTGCCAATTAGGGCTCACTTCCCGAGCACACTACTCACAAGAGGCTCACTACCTACAAGAGACTTACTGTCTATAAGGTATATAGAATGTAACCAGGTGTTTGAACTAATCAGAGGCATCCACATATGCTGAGGTTCAGTTCCAGTTAGGCTCAATATACTGATCTACTGCATTTCATTATTCGTTTGCTTAGTGTTGTTGTTCTGTCACATACCAGACTTGTATAGCTGCTTCCACACTGTTCTCTACTTTTCTTCGCACACTCTATCACACCACACACACCTTCATACCGAAATCCATCTGGTATATATATCCGCACCAAGGATTTCAACATCTTTCTAGTCGGCAACCGGAATACTCAAGATATTTACTAAACCCTGATTTGTCAGCTGAATCCATGCTCACAAAGTGATGCATATCCAAGACATAGAGTTAGAAGTCATCAATCAATTCAGACAACCATGTATTATCTCTTAAGAAGCTTGATCATCATCAATTTCTCATCCGGATTAAGGTCTAATACTCTACCAGTTAGTTCTTGCTTAGTCTTCTCTGCCTATCAAGAACCCAACACTTAGGTGCTCATATATTTTCACTCTTTCATCACCAAAGGCTCAATCTTTGGAATGTGATAGTCATGGTACTCTTCTTGACTTCCCCAAGTCCGCACTTTGCTGAGATACATCCTCTGAGAGATCCGGACCTGACTGTCAGACCTTGCTGCATGCTCTATTCTTGCTCACTGGACCAAAATACTCTTCAATCTAACTTTCAGTATAGACATACCATGTGCTGTGGATGTGAGGGATGGACTTTGTTGCCATCAATGACAACAATCAAGAAGCCACATAGCATCTCTTGCCAACAATCTCCCCCTTTGGTATTGATGGCAACACTTAGTGAAAAATGACTAAGTGTCATAGCACGCTCCCCCTTAGGTGATGCAATGTCTTATGTACACTTTTACCGGAGCTCCCCCTTAGCTGGATTCCACATTTTTCACTACTCCTCACTCCCCCTTTGACATCAATGGCAAAGGGTGAAATCTGCACACCAAAACTTTCAAAAATCAATCTATATATTGCCGCATAAGTATATATATATGTTGTACTTACATATACTTCAGTATATCCATAAATGTAGTCTTCAATTGGACAAATTCTGTTGCCCAACTCTGCTTCATCCTGTCCAAAATTGAGATGTGACTACTTATCAAAAATGCAAAAGCTTCTACCCTTTTTAAGTCTGCTAAATCACTGGTCCGAGCTGTGGTCTGAGCATCAGTTAGGGCCTCATGCATTGCCTCTAACTTAGGGATAATTATCCCTCTTAGTTCACTTAGCCTGCTTATTCTATTTTTCTTCTCCTTTTCAAGCCTCTTAATTTCATTAATAGTGGCAATAGTCTGACACTCTTGATTTATTATGGATGAGGTGAGAGGATCAAAATTTTGAGATAAACTTAATAGTTTACTCTCTTGTTCTTCCACCTTTTTGGCAATATCTATTGTCACTGTGGACCAAGATAGACAAAATTTATATAAATCTCTGCCATCTTTAAGAGCATTTTTTAGGCTCTTTATCCCAATATCCAGATTTCTCCTATCTTTTAATATAAGTCCTTGTACTTCAGAGAATCTCTTTCCCAAAAACTCTTTCCGAACTTTCTCTTCTGCTGATTTCTCCAAGGAATCAAAATGTGTGCTAATAGAATTAACAAGAGATTTCAAGTTACCGGATGAAGAGGCTGAAGGATCCTTCTGGAAGGATGGCATGATCTTCTCCAACACACCAGATGCAATCTCTATTAGCTCACAGTCTTCCATGTGAGACTTTAGAAGCTTTTCTTTTGCTTTGGCTTGAGCAAGAGATGCTACCTTCATTGTTTGGACCGGAGAAAGAGAGTCAAAATTAAGTGGTCCTTGAAATAGCTCCGGTTCATCTAATTACATCATTTCTTTGATCAGGAAGTCTTTAACTGCTTCTGCAGTGTCTCTTGTTGGAGACAGAGTCTTCTTTCCTTCTGCAGTCTCAGAACTGTCACCTAGGGTCTTCTCTATTTGATCTTCTTCTCTTCCCTTTAGCTCTTCTTCTTGACTTGCTTTCTTCTCTTTTCTTGCTTCTCCTTCAGTTCCGGAGTCTGCTGGGGGATCCGGAAGAGAGACATTTACTTATTCATGGGCTTCCTCTTCCAGAATAGAGGAATCCAAGTCCTTAGTTTTCTCCTCTTCTATCTCCTTTGACTCTTCTGCAATTTTATTAGTAGAATCTTCCTTTGATGTACTTAATCCTTTGACATCCATGGCAGAAGGTTCATCACTTATGTCCTCAACAACAGGAAGATTGAATCTTTTAAATGCATTCCGGAGGATGTCTTCTGTCTCTTTTTCTATCTGATCTATCTCTCCAAGCATAAGTTTGTTCATTCTGGCTTTGCTCCAGAACTCATCCTTGCATTCCTTGAAGATCATATTCATTTGTTTTGGAGTAATGGAAGGATAGAGCTGAATAGCTATCTGTTCTCTAATCTCAAGGTCCTTTTCCTTAGCATTTTCTTTTCTCATTTCAAGTACTTGCTCTAGGCTTTTGGGAATTAGTGAGATGATTTCAATGAATTCTTTATTATAGATATTCAAATACTTGACTGTGGCTTCCTCCAAAACTCTTTTGTCAGTGTCATTATACTCATCATAAAATTCTGTTATGGGCTGTAGATTCCCATCTACAGTGACAACTTTGAAGACATCATCAATAGAGAGAGTAGGCCTTTCAACAAATTCTTGTCTTTTCTTCTGTATGTTTATCAGTGGAGGATTCCATGGATGTTTTCTTTTTCTTCTTCATTTTCTTGATCTCCTCATCAGTCTCTGTCTCTTCATCATCCTTTTGACTTTTGTATGACCTTGTGGCCTTTGTCTTTGTTCTCTTCTCTCCCTTACCGGATGACTTGGCTTCCGGTTTTGAGCTTTTAGAAGAAGCAGGTGCAGAGCTCTTAGAGGATCTAGTCTAGGAGGTGGCTTGCACCGGATGACTTTCTTTTTCTACTTCTTGTCTTTCTTTCTCTGCTCTTTCTACCTTCTCTCTGTTGGTATCAACTGCCTCCTTTGATATGCCATATTTCTTAGCAATTTCCTCCACTTCCCTTCTCACTTTCCTTTTCATTTCTGGCTATCTCAATTCAACATGTATTTTCACACTTAATTCTTGAAAGGTTCCAAACCTTTCTACCTCAGGGTCCTTTGGTTGACTTAGCAGGTGTTGAACATGTAGTTCCAGAATTTTCTCATCTACCTCATATCCCATTGGCATAATCCAGACTGTTCTGGGTTCCACTGCCTCCATTAGGCATTGATCAGTGTCTACCATGAAGCACACTGTATCCTTGTATTTTTCAACTAGAGATTGGGGGATTCTCTCTCTGGCCTGCATCATGCCTTGGAAGTTTTTGAAGTAACCCTAGAGTGTTGTACTTTGTGCCTTGGCATCACCAAGCCCATACATATAGTCTCTGATTTGTATGGCAACCGATCTGTCATTTTGCCATACCCAACCACTGGATCCGGGTAGCTCATTCATATAGTAAAAGAATATACATAGTATCAAGCCACTGTACTTAAATGAATTCTTCTTATCCTTCTTTATTTTCTGCAAACTTTCTAACAGTTGGCTCAGAAGAAGCTCGCATAGATCATAGTTTGCATTTTGCCTTAGCATTTCATATGCAGTATATATAGCAGTTCTGGATACTGAATTCTCTCTACTGGAGTGATAGATTTTGTAACCAATTATCATAGAGGCAAATTTGATATCTGGATCTATGATGTCTTCTATTGTCATTGCTCTCTTATCAAATTTTGATTTGGTAGCTTCACTTACAGTTTGGTTCTTGACCAATTTGAGAGCAGGCAAACCACTACATGAGTGCAACCCAGTTACTGCCCTAACTGCATCCTTTGTTATTTTGAAGGGCTTCAATAACCACATGAAGTTATCATGTATTCTACTGAGAACATACCAGACACATTCATCTTCTGCAAAATAGGGGAAGTGGATGCAATGTCCAAAATGCTTATCTCAGATGGCCTTGTATTGAGGTTTAAGTTCAAATGTTTCATCTATTAATTGCTTGTGATAGATATCCATTAGCTTGGATTCCCCAAATTCCTCAATGTTGGCGTGAATGTATACCCTAACATCTTCTACGTGTAGAACCCCATGCAGAATGCTTGAGAATGTGCCTAAAGGATCAACTTCTAGGGATTTGTAAGGATGTTTCTTGAACTTAGGGCACAACCTATCAGTGATCTTAACAACATTTGGAGTAGCCATTATCCAAAAGATTCAGAGAGAGATATTCAAGAATGGAAATACCTTTTTACGCTTCTAGGGTTCACGATATGAGATGGAAAATATCGCTGGTTGAATCGGATTATGTGGCTGATCTTTGAGAGGGTTGAAGCAATCTTGTTTGCAGAGCCTTTTCTTTCTTCTTCTTGAGTGCAAATATGCAAATGATGAATAAAAGAATCCTTATATCTCTGCGTAAACCCTAATTTCTTATTGCAATAAATGCGCACCTTAAGTCATTCAGGTTCCCTTGTTCTGAGAGAGATCCTTCCTAATCACTGAGATGCACTTAGAGTTATTCTTGGTGATAATTGATAATGTATCTCCCTTTCTCCAATCATTCCATTTATCCGTAGATCCAAATATTTCAATTTTAAATCATACCAGATCTAACTGTGAGAATCTTGTTTTTGCTGGATGACTGTCAAACTGGATTAATCTTGAATGATTAACCTCTTCAAACTCTTTGCGGATCTTTCATATTTTTACCAAGGGTTATTTAGATGTTTCTATGAGAGCCCTTTAATATGCAACTTTCCATGTGCCAATTTCAGGCACCAATTGATTGGCTAGGGGAAATTGTTTTCCTTTGTGACTCCCCCTGAGCCAAAGCTCATCTATTTAGTTTCCAGAAGGAATATCAGCACCAGATTCTGGTGCGAATCCATCCCCAACATTTTATGTACTTCTCTTCACCCAAATCTTGTTCATCTCCCTTTGAACTTCATCTGCTTTCACTTTTCCTTTTCCTTTGTCTTGATTTTGATTATGATGCATTGGACCCCTTTTATCCTGATTCTTACTTCTGCAGAATTTGGCAATATGATCGGATCTATTGCAATTGTAGCAAGCTATATTTCTTTGCATATTTGACTGATATCCTCTTGATCTGCATTGATTAGCTATATGTCCCATTCTATTTCATGCAAAGCATCTACCATTGAATGAATTGTTTGTTTGCATATTTCTACATTCATGAGATTTGTGACCATACCTTTTTCAGTTAAAACATTGTCTGAAGAAGGATGAATTAGTCTGATTCATTCTTCTTTTGCACTGATTTGCTTTATGACCAAAGTTATTGCAATTGTAGCAGTATCGATTGAAGGATGGATATCT
The DNA here is from genome assembly GCA_027924645.1 of Cunninghamia lanceolata. Lineage (NCBI taxonomy): Eukaryota > Viridiplantae > Streptophyta > Pinopsida > Cupressales > Cupressaceae > Cunninghamia > Cunninghamia lanceolata. Next base: position 2,031,831 of record BSBN01000828.1, read on the forward strand.
TTGAGCATTTGGTTGTCTTATCAGAGGTCTTCTAGGCCTATACCTTAGATTTCCTGATCCAGAGTTCTTCTGACCAGATCCAGAGCTTTCACCTTTCTCATATCCCAAGCCATGCTTGTCATCTACCCTCTTTTGGCTTTCAAGACAAACTTCAAGTTGAGCAGAACTTATCTTAAATTTTTCTTTGTATTCATTTGTTGTTTGAAGATCCCTTTTAAGATTGTCTATCTGATTTTCAAGTTGCTCTTCATTATCTCTAGCTTCTTCAAGATCAGATTCCAGATGCCTAATTATTCTATCCATTTTCTGGCAATCTTCTGACTTCTCCTTGAGAGATTGTTTTAGATTATCTTCCATTTTTCTTTTCTCTTCAATTTCTTGGGTGAATTTCATAACCCCTGATTCCATTTCATGTCTTACCATAATGACCTCTTTTGATAGCTTCTCACATAACTTATTTTTCTCTTTCAGATCTTCATTAGTATCACTGGCTTCACTTTGACTTGCTAATTGTTGAAGAAGTTCCTTTCTCTTTTTCACAAAGATACTCAGTTTTTCTTTTAGTTCATTTATGAAGTCATCAGCTTGTTTGAGTCTTTCCCTCAGGTTATTGACTTTGGAGTGAGATTGCTCAAGATCATCTAGGGTAGACTAAAGTTGTTCCCTCATATCATACATATCCATTGAGATTCTTAGATCTTCCTCAAGCTGTTAGGCTCTATTTGGAGGAACTTAGCTCTGATACCAATTGTTGGAAACAAGGTAGATAACTGAGAGGGGGGTGAATCAGTTATCTTAAATAATTTACCTTTATTTTCTTCTTTAACAATTAGTGCAACATCAAAACATATAAGCATGCATAACCATGAGAGCAGAAATAAAATCTATACACATAACACAATGATTTTGATGTGGAAAACCTTGTTAAGGGAAAAACCACGGGATGACTAACCCAAGATTGTATTCTCTGTTAAAAGAATAAGAAGTACAAAATGGCACTTGCCAATTAGGGCTCACCGCCTGAGCACACTGCTCACAAGAGGCTCACTGCCTACAAGAAACTTACTGTCTACAAGGTATATAGAATGTAACCAGGTGTTTGAACTGATCAAAGGCATCCACATATGCTGAGGTTCAGTTCTAGTTAGGCTCAATATACTGATCTACTACATTTCATTCTTCCTTTGCTTAGTGCTGCTGTTCTGTCACATACCGAACTTGTATAGTTGTTTCCACACTACTCTCTGCTTTTATTTGCACACTCTATCACACCACACACACCTTCATACCGAAATCCATCTGGTATATATATCCGTACCAAGGATTTCAACATCTTTCTAGTCGGCAACCAGAATACTCAAGATATTTACTAAACCCTGATCTGTCGGCTGAATCCATGCTCACAAAGTGATGCGTATCCAAGACATAGAGTTAGAAGTCATCAATCAAGTTGGCCAACCATGTATTATCTCTTAAGAAGCTTGATCATGATCAATTTCTCATCCGGATTAAGGTCTGATGCTCTACCGGTTAGTTCTTGCTTAGTCTGCTCTGCCTATCAAGAACCCAACACTTAGGTGCTCATTTATTTTCACTCATTCATCACCAGAGGCTCAATCTCTGGAATGTGATATTCATGGTACTCTTCTTGACTTCCCCAAGTCTGTACTTTACTGAGATACATCCTCTGAGAGATCCGGACCTGATTGTCAGACCTTGCTGCATGCTCTATTCTTGCTCATTGGACCAAAATACTCTTCAATCTGACTTCCAGTATAGACATACCATGTGCTACGGATATGTGGGATAGACTTTGTTGCCATCAATGACAACAATCAAGAAGCCACACAGTGTCTCTTGCCAACAGTTTAGGTGTTAACATGCTTCAATAGAATAGTTAACTCATTTGATTGATTAGTTAACTAAATTAATTTATTAGTTAAATAATTTGATTGATGAGTTCACTAATTTGATTGATTAGTTAACTAAATTGATTTAATAGTTAACTAAATTGATTGACGAGTTCACTACTTTGACTGATTAGTTAACTAAATTGATTGCATAGTTAACTAATTTGATTGAAACTCGATTAAGTAGTCAATTTGAGTGATTAGTGGAGGAAATTATGGAAGTTAATTTCATGGATAATGGATAATTTGGAAAGTAAATAAAATATTAATTTTATTTACTTGTGATGAGAAAAATGAAAATGAATTTAGGAATTCACGTTCAAAAATAATGTTTTTCATATGAAACTTCTGGGAGCTTGTTCGGGCACATATGAACTCCTTTTTGTGTGCCATTTTTTTTGAAAGTGCATGCTTATTTGAGGGCTATGCAATGGTGAAATTATTTTTTTTATGAAAACACATAAAAAGTAGGTCACCCCTTTCACCAATCAGGGTCACCCGGGGGAGACCCACAAAGGAGAGGGTTTGGGTTGAAATGCATGATGGGAGATGGTTATTTAAGTGATGAGGAGGTGAATTGCCTCTGGAAATAGGTCAATCATGTGTGAAAATCCAAACCTCCACTTGCAAAAGTAGGATCTCCTTGGGGAGATCTGGAAATAATAGGGGGATATTTGGATTGGTTGAGTGAAACTAAAAATTGAAAGGGAGAGATGGATTGGGAGGACCTCTAGAAGGCCTCTAAGAGTGGGAATGGATGAAAAACACTAGGGAAAGGTGAAAACTGACCTACAAGATGCATACACGGCTTAGGAATAGGGTCGCAAGCGCAAGAAACACAAATCAACAAGTGTCAAAAGCAAAGAGAGAGAAAACGACGGAGGGGAAACAACATAAGGCTAAAGAAAAGATATGTGACCAAGATAATTTCCACTGAGAGGATGTTATTTCATGCTTACATGTACATGACAAGGATTATGACTCATCATAGGGGTCCTAGTGGAGGTTGTGCGTGATTTTGGTGCTTACAGTTCCGGAGCCTAAATACACAAGTTGAGTTTTGCAAAAGGTTCAAAGCATATATATAGTTCTATGATCAAAGCTTATGCAAAGGTATTATATGGTCCAAAGTACATCAAGTATGATCCGCATGAAAAAATCCTTCATTTTCTGGAACCACATCAAGTATTTATGACAAGTAAAGTTTAAGTATAACTGTCCTCCAGAACTCTAGGTACCTAAGTCATTTTCTTTGTTCCTCCAGAAACTTCAGAAAAAGGTGTACAAATCTGGTAAGTAGCATACATTGATGTCTATGGTCATTCCCAAAAGTTTTCAGGCCTTGCACTACACCGCAACATCATATCTTGGGATGTGAAGCTTTAAATAAGGTCTGAAAGACTCTGTTCTCTACAAATCTAGATATATTTCTTGTTTTGCAGATACATAATTTGATGTGATACTTGTTCAAAAATATACATAGATTCTGTTGAGATCATGTATGAAAGAATCCTTGGTCTGCATTGAGTTTTTGGCTTCTCCCCAACTGCATGAAGATGAGCATATAATAGTATTGAACAGTTTGAGCCGACTGGTTAAGTATCTAACATGTGCAGATGATCCTAATTAGTTTCCTTATCTTTGAATGTATGGAGAGATGTGCATTGGTCCCCTTAATGATGCCCTAAGGTTCGCAACAAGTTTTTGTTATCATATTACAAGTTTTGAGGCTGACCAGTGACAAGTTACATGTTACATTCAATATTGATCTGGATGCCGACCTGTTGGCCTCATTTTCATCGGTCTCCTCTCATTACTTACGAAACCGTTGCAAAATGCCAATGAACTTTGGAGATCGCATTCAAACTCCCGATATACACCACGATGGCACATTTTTAAGGCACTCGTCAGACGTTTTAATAAGTCTCAGAACCGTTTCAAATCTCCACAAACTTGTTGAAGCTTTCAAACACGCCGATGAGAAAAGGAGTCTCCATAAAACGGCCACCACCAACCTTCCACTCTCCACATGCCTTTAAATTTTCCTATATTCCCTGTGAGTACCCGTAAATAGTGTTATGTTTCAAACTATTGCATTTGCATGTGCGACAATGCGCTTGCATGTAGGATATGCAGGGAGGCATTCTCAATGTAAAACACCACAACGGTTTCATCGAATGAAATACAATGATTGCAAGATATACACAAAATGGATTTGCAGGAAAGGTTATAGAAACTTCCAAATGAATATGACTGTAGTTTTCAAACCAGATTCATAACCTTTGCCAGCGTCCTCTCCCTACTAGCTCGTGATATATATCAGGTTTGGGTGTCCATTGAAGCATAGCTGAGAATGGAATTACTTTCAGATACTTGCCACCGCTCTGTTATTTTTTTTTTTAAAAATGGTAGACATTGATGCAAAATGTGGAAGCATTAGAAAATGCACATGCACTGTTTGGTAGAAGGTCTCTTAGAAACATGGTCCCATGAAGTGCCAGAAATGAAAGAAACTTACAAAATGGATTCGTTGAATGCAGTTTGCAGCTGTCAAACCGCCAACATTCTCTCAGCCCATGCCAAAATGGAAGCTTTCAAACAGGAGTAGACGTCCATCAAAAATGTGTTGAAAGAGGGACGGTTTTGTTAGATGTTGCAGGTGCAAGTTTTCTGGAAGACATATATGCAGATGCTGAAGTATGGATAAGTGCACCAGAACTATTTGATAGAATGCCTTACTAAAATATCATCTCATAAAATGCAATGACCACGGGTTATGCATAAGACGGTTTTGTTGAAAGCCTTCAGAAACTCTCAAAGCAAATACAGCCGGCTGTTATAGTTGAAAACACTCAGGGTATTCATTGTAAAGGGTTTTTAGTCCTTCTAGCAAAGCTGGTTAAACCGTTTACAGTATTAAACCTGTGAAAACACCATCATGAAGTATAAGCCTCAAAATTACGAGTATGCTCCTATGATCGACACCACACTTCAAGAGGTATTTGATACTAAAATGGGCCATATTGATCTACAGGAAATCAAGAAGTCATTGACAGAAGGAGAACGATCAAAATTGTCTCGAAGGATTGCAGAGAGTGGCCTAGTCAATGCAGCTTGTTTTCCCACCGCTGTCCAATGTCCAGAGCTAGTAATTGAATGTGTAAAAAGGTACAATCCCGAGGCCAGAGAGATCAGATCCATTGATGGGCACCTAATGGCCAAACTCGATGGGATCTCTATCGCCATCATTCTTCGATTGCCATACAAAGAAAAGTTCATCTGTGTTGATAAGCAGAAGGCCTACAAGTATTTTAGTGATAACAGGAGCAAATGCTTGAACAATTTGGCTAAAGAATGGATGGTAAAACTGAGAGGTGGACAGTCCCAACTTCCTAAGACACTACACCGTTCTCTTTTTATCAAGGAAATCTTTTATCTAATTGCCCTTCTTCACAAGTTGACAGGCAGCCCAGACTCAACCGAGTTTGAAATGTGGATGTATCTCTTCATCATTGTCATATCGGTAGGAAAACAATTTATTGATTGGGGCTGCCTTATCAGTGATTGCATACATGACCAGCTAATTCACTTCAAGACCAGTCAACGATTCCACATGTCATCCTACTTGGTATATGCAATTGCCAATTTCAGATCATGGCCTGGTTTGGCTACCATAGGTGTCCTTAATCAGGAAACACAAGTTTATGATTACTACAAGAAATTGCAGTTAGAACAAAGCTTTGTATGTTTCAGACAAGTGAATGATGCTTTCACAATGCTTGCAGTAAGGATACTTCAAGGAAAAACAACTCTCAGAATTTCAAAAGAAGCATCATTGTTGATAAAGAAGTATGGTAGCTACTTCATCCAGTTTCTAAGGTTTACCTATCTTCGAGTTGGAGGATTTGATGGTTACCCTTCTAAATTGCCAAGATATGTGGATGACAAGCTTGTTCTGGTTGAGCTTTGCAGACAGTTGGCATTAGTTCAAAAGAAATGTCGAGATAGGAAGAACAAGGGGGTGACATTCTCTATTTGTCTCAGTCACTACAAGTGTGAATCTAGCTCAAGGGCTGAAAATATGGAGAAGGCCCTAGCCATGATCAACTTGTATACATACCAGATGAGATTCCCCTTTGACAGCAAGGGATATGTGAAGAATAATTTGAAGCTTGGTCCTGGATACCTTCATTTCCCCAATCTTGAAGACTTTTGGGAAGATTGTGAAGACGAGTTTGAAGTCAGAAAAAGAGACTAGATGAGGTTTACTCTAAAGCAGATTCAAGATTTCAAGATGGAATGGGTCGTTGAAGGCATTGAAGATGATGAATCAGATCTGATTGATCCCTTCTATTTTAAAGAAATCCAGGCTCAACCTCTTCCTACTCTTAATTGGGCAGATCCAGAGGTTAGAGATGTCAGAAAAAGAACCAGTTTCGTGATCAAGAAGTCAAAAGCCTGGATCAAGAAGAAGATATCCCAGATGACCGCAACAAGACCAGTAAGTAGGAAAGAGACACCAAGAGGAAGAAGTGACCAAGATAGTTCCACGTCATCAATTCCTTCCCACACACCAGTTATTGACATTCTTTCTCACCAGAGAACCCAGGGAAGTGGTGGAGATGAAGACCCTCCAAGGAAAAGCAATCTCCAAAACATATGTGGAGATGAACCCAGGCAGAAGAAGAAGAAACCAAGGTCGAAGGAAAAAGAGATAGGTTCTACTTCAAGAGAAGAAAAAGAACAAGAAGAAGTCCTATTTGATCCAGAGTTTGATGAAGCCATACCAACCACATCTTCTTCCATACTCATTGAATCCCCTCTCCTTGATGTACCACATTCTACTTCAGTTATCGAGCCTCCTTCCTCGAAGGATCCAGTGTATCAAACAAAAAAAGATGAAGAGAAAGCAACCTCACCAATACCTGAAAAACAAGATCTCCAATCAGGAAATGCACTTGAGCTATCAGAAGATCTTTCACTACCATGGTTAGAACAAAGCCTATTGAAGAAAAGGAAGGTAGAAGAACTAGTGATTCCTGAATTCAGTACAGTTTCTGATCTCTTCAGGAGATCTGAGAAGCCGAAGAAGATTAAGGTGACTTCAAGAATAAAAACTGATGTCAATTCAGGAAACATGTGCCTTGAGATAGCTTAGCCCACTTCTGAAAGAAATGTGAATGAAGCCACTCCGGCAGACTTTGTTGTGTCAAGGATTGATATGGGCCCATCCACTCATGAGGCCGACATACAAGACTTCAATGTCGTAGCCGCAAGGCTGGTAGAAAGGACCGAAAGGGAGAAGTAGTCAAAAGATCAGTTAAAACAACAAGTACAGAGTCTGTCTTCTTACTTGAAGACCATAGTTGACACTTCTACCATGCCACTTAGCATTGATCATCAGTCAACCATCTGGGGCCAAGAAGGAAAAATTGAAAAAGGTACTATTGATAGTTTGCAAAAATATCAAGTTTATGGAAAAACCACTGAGAATTGGGTGAACAAAATCAAATCTATTGCGTTTGATTTCATTATTAAGGCAAAGGCATTGCATGATGAAGCCTTAATAAAAAAGGAGATCATTGAAAAAGAGCTAAAAAATGTTAGGAAAGAGGAAGCTGTTTGGAAGGATATCCTGAAAGATTTTGCAAAAATGATGGAGATTGATGTTAATATCCTCGTGGCAGAAAAGATCCTACCTGGTACAGAAGAAAATTACTTGGAAATTTGGACAGAGAGCATAAATTGGAAATTAGTAATTATTGGCCAAGTTTCAACAGAACAGGAAAAGCTAATGCTTGCTTGTGAACGAGTGTCTGCAAAGCTTCAGGATCAGCTTGGTGCCATCTTCTTGAATGCATCATTGATGGGAGAATCACAGATAATTCAAGATGATTTTCAGAATATGATTGATTGACAACTTTTCAACAGAGAAGTTTTCAATGAGAACACAATGGACAAGTTGGTCGATCTCTATACCTCATTGAAGATTTTCATCTCCCAAATACCAAGCATGGTGGCAGAATTGAGTGATGTCCACAAGTGTCTGAAAACTTGGAAGATGAGGATAGCAAACACTCTGATTCCCAAGGGCAAATCTGTCACCCCGACCATTCAACTTTTTAGAATGTTTAGAGAAAGAGAATCCGGTCTGCAAAATCAGTTTCTAGAGTTCGCCACTCCATCAACGGTGCCATCAACAAGCAGAGAATAAATGCAAGTTTGCATATTGTATAGTTTTCATTTTTGTTGTGTTTGTGTGTAGCTCAAGTCATGATTTTTGGCTTGTTTTGTAAATAGTGATCATGATTGAGTCTTCTCCTTCGAGTCTAATCTTTTCTCTTTTGATTGTAAAGTTAGGTTCATCCTAACTATTTCTCGCATAATAATTCTTTTAAGTGCTTAAGTGAGGTAGTTATTCTAAGCAACTAGCTTTGTAAAAGAAAGTTAGTTCTTCAAAATCAATGCACTTAAAGGGAGTTGGTTACTTCAAGTAGTTATAAAAAGTGGTTGAGGTAGTTACCCTAGGTGGTTACTAACCTCACCTATATATACTTCATTGTATTTCAATCAAAAAGGAGTTCCACTTTTTCACATGACAGTGTATGAAAGACTCGGATAGTGTTATTCAAGTTTAAAAGCAATAAAGAAACATTTTGAATGTGTGTTCAACTTGATTTCATGTGTTGTTATCGGTATTCGTACGTTTGATCAATAATGATCATGTGCTTTCCTTTCAAAGTTGCATTGTGAGAAAGATATTTCGCATCAAGTTTTGGTATCTCTACTTGGATGCATGGAACTTAAATTCATTATTTTAACTCTTATTTCATCATTAGTGTTTGTTGTTTCTTTGTTTTTATTCTTTTAATTCTAAAATCTAAATACCCCTATCATACGAGGGAGCTGCCCCTCTTAAACGCAGAGAGCAATCAACATAGATCTGCGATTGTTCAACTGTTGTGAGCAGGTTGTTGCTAATCCAAGGGCGAACAGAGTTACTCAAGAAGATTATTTTCAAGCAACAAATCGGTTTAGCAACACGACCTAATCAATGTTTCAAGGTGTTGCAGAGGGTATATATAGAAGATATAATTTATTTGAAATGTAATCAATGTGAATGTGAATAGCAGTATAGAATGCAAGAAATGAAGTGTGCAGAATCAGTTTGAAGATATGTATTGAACAAAGAAGTAGACTGCATTATCAACATAAATTAGATGTGTTCCTTATAGCAATCCAAGTATACTTGTGTAAATCCCATTGTAGTGAGAAGAACACTCAAAGGGAGTAGTAGCTTCCTTGGGTTATAGCCCTAAATCAAAGTTGTAATTGTTGTAAGCATTTAATTAGGGAGTAGTACCTTCCTTGGGTTATAGCCCTAAATCAAAGTTGTAATTGTTGTAAGCATTAAATCAGGGAGTAGTAGCTTCCTTGGGTTGTAGCCCTAAAACAATGTTGTAGCACTTTTGTTGTGAGCATAATATATTTTGAGTTAATCCTCACTGTGGTTTTTCCCTTTTTTAGGGTTTTCCATGTAAAAACACTAGTGTTATGTGTTGATTCTTGAATTTCATGTTTTCCCTTATGTTCTCAAAGTTATTCAGTTTTATCAACAAATGTTTGGTTAAAGTTTTGAAGTGTGATGATTCACCCCCCTCTCAAAACCCTATTGTGTTCAACAAAAGGATTCCTCGAAGGCCCTCTTCTAGGAAAATACTAAACTTGAGATTATATCTATCTTGGATTCTAGGATTGGAAAGATAGAGTTGGATCTATAAGAGGTGAAAATATTTCAGGAGGCAGTAGGTTTGAATGGTCACTAGGAAACTATAAGCTCAAGGGAGAACCCAGTCAGTGATAAAAAGAGAAAGAGTTTAGATATGTAGGATGGACCGAACAAAAGGATGAGAGACCAAAAGAAGCAAGATGACAACACTGAGAATATAAATGAGGATTCATTTGCACTCAATATGAAATACTTGCAAGAAAACTAAGAGGCTATGAAGAGCCTAAATGATCTAGTTATCCAGTGAGTAAGGGTCATGTCCTCTCTTTTATTTCCTTTTGGTTGATTGTTGGTTACCCTTTTGCTATCTTTTTGCCAATCTCTATTTGGCCGATGGTGGTTTATATGCCTAAACTCTGTTATGTTTCTTATTTTGTGCTTTATATGGTTATTTATTAACTTTGTATAAGGTTATGGAGCCCTTTCAAAACCATTCTTTAACCCTTATCAAATAAATCTTAGAAATACCTATACATTCTTATAATCACCCTTATTGGTAGAATACATATAATCACCACGTTATTTTGGGGTTGATTTGGGTATATATTATGCTAGAATTGAGGCCCATATCCTTAGTTGATTTGATAAAAGGACCTAGGAGTAGTATCTTGTTGTATTTTGATAGCTATTAGTTCATTTGATATACCTTTAACTTTATCTAGCTCTCTAGATGCCTATCAAATAGGAAGTTTTGGAATAGGAGCTAAAACTAGACTGACATTTGCATAGGGACTTGAGGGATTGGATTTATATCTAGGAATAGGGTCATAAGTGGCCTAGGAGCTAATTTTCTATCTTGAATGAGGCTATTTTTAGTTGTTACTACAATATTGCAACTAGAAGTGTACTTCCTCCCATTAATTTAATCATGCTAGCAATCTCAAGATTAAATGTTTTAGGAAAATACAAGAAATCCATAGTAGGAAAATCAATTACTATCTCTATAGGGGCTCTCTTTATTGTTGTCAACTTTTCCACCAAAGAGAGATTATCACCCTTTTCTATGAATTGATTATTCAAAGCTACTCCTAATTAATCCCAAGTTGAAATATTTGGTCTCAATTTTATGTACTAATCAAGAGCCTTTATTTTTATTGATGCAATTACCAATATGTTAGCTACGTATTGATGAGAAACATCATGAATATCACATAAATTTGTGATATCCTAGATGTGATTACAAGGTGTAACAAAAATTTTCTCTATATAAAAGGGTAAAGCCTTCAATGCAAATGTTGAAATATCATGTCATAAATTAGGGGATACATGAGCTATTAGATAGTTTCCATTGTTCCAAGGGATAAACAGTTGGTTCCCTTCTCTTAGGATAGTCATAGCTCTTATATGAGGCTAATTTAAAGGAGGAACTTGTGGTTGATCTGGAGGTACAATGAGGTTGGTGTTGAGGTTGGCCTTCTTTTAGGAATTAAATCTAAATGGTTAGTGTAGAGTAAAAGACTCTACATTTTCTTTCAGCTACAATGCTCCGTGGGTTACAGTTTTGTGTCTGTGAATGTTTCTAAGTGTAGCCGCAAGGGTTTTTAATTACCAAAGCCGCGGAATCCACCAAGTGTTGAGCCTCAGTTCAAGCCACATTTTGTTTCTAAGTTACAACTTCGGAGCGGAGCGTGTCACATAGCAGAAAATGTTTCAATATTGTTTTAAGTTACAACCCTGCGGAAGGTGCCACGTGTCATAAGCGGAGGCACTCCCTTTAAGTTTCAGTATGAGTGTGGAAGGAGCCGTGTGTCTTTTGTGGTAGCTATGGAACCCGCCAAGTGTCAACTTCCGCATGTTTGATTCTATATATCTTGATGCTAAGTAAAGGATGTATGGTGGGCCACAGTTTGCAGTATCAGTGACGCAGAGAATGCCATGTGGTGGATGCGGCACCAAAGTTAAAAGGATTTTGTCCCTTTCTCCAGTGATATTTAATGATTCTTAAATGATGTGAAACCCAACATGTGTCGACTTCCACTTAAGTTTCAAAGAGTTTCAAATGATGTTTCAAGTGTTGCAGAAAGCGCCACGTATCAGCTGTTGGGTGCGTGGAAGATGCCACCTATCCCTATTTTCCTTCTTTTGAAAGGTAGCATGCGGGAAGTTGTAGGCCCCATTTCTAACTATGTCTTTAAGTTTCAAAAGCCATGGATTGCGACAATTGTCACTTGCAGAGTTCTCCCAAGCATAAAAGACAGTTAAGAGAAGTGGTGCAGATAAAGACATGTATTTGTTTCTAAGTGTTGCGGAAGCCACCAAGTGTTCGTTTCCTGTTTCTTCTCGAGAGACAAAGGAGTTTCAAGTTATGCACGCGAACACTGCCATCTGTCACAGAGTTTATTGTTTCTAAGAAGTGCGAAACCTGCCAAGTGTCTATTCCTTATAGAAGGGGAAGCGCCACATATATTTTGTTACAGCCAATAGGCTCGCAAGAAGGAGTAACTGTAAAGATTCTAAAGATCTTTAACTATCAGAGACTTCTAGTTACCTCCAGTTCGGTTGGGCCGTTGGGATTCGATTGTTGCAGATAATCTAGAGTTGATCTTGGGATATAAATATGTAATATTTTTAATGAATCGAGAGTTCTTTTGAGTTAGAGTTTTCTGATAGAAATTCATATAGTTTGTAGAGATCCAGAGATAGTTTTCTGTCAGAGATTTAAGAGAGAAGTTTGAGACTTTTTGCTGTGACCAGTGAATATCATTTGCCTTTATTTTATTATTCTTGATTTAGAAAGTGAATGTAATTGTGCATGTATATGTGCCTCTTATGTTGCTGGACAATTAATGAGAAAGACTAAGTTCTGTGCCTTGGTTGATATTTCCTGTGTCATTGCAAAATTGTCTGGTTGTGAGCCTTTGATTTTATTCATTTCATCTATTTATGTTAATCATGCAGTATCTTCTATTTAATGTGACTAAATCTTTAAGGATAGCTTCATTGTGCTTAGTTGAGAGAAACACTTTATTCAGGCGCATCGCCATAGATAGATTTGCTTTTAATTGTATTTGTAATCCTGTTTACTTCTTATCCTTTTCCCCAAAACACATTTAATATAGAGAAGGCCAAATCTAGAGGTTGTTTTAGGTAGCAAGCCCCACATTCCTGAAACTTCCCATGTTGGTGTTGGAACCTACGCAATTTTATACATCAACAGCTTTTGGCACACCTGGTGGGACCATTCTTGAAGTTTCTGTCAAGATTGTATGAGCCAGAAAGCCACAGGGAGTCAGAGCTATGGACCTATAACAAGAGCTCAATCTGTTGCTAGACCAGGCATTCTTTTGCCACCACTGATAGCTAATCCAAGGAGAAGAGTGAATCAGTTTGCAGCAGCACCAAGAGTAAATATGGGAGCACCTATAGCCCCAAGAAATTATGCAAATTGGAACACTAGCAGTCCTCTGATTCTCCCAATACCACCAGCCACTTGGGATGCTATTCCAGCTAATGCTCTGAAGGCTCTACCCAAATTCAGTGGGGAAGATTTCAAGACACCTGAAGAGCATCTGCAAGATGTATCCAATGTATGTGCAGTACATGTTATCACTCAATAGAATGTGGCTATAAGACTGTTAGCAGCTTCTTTCAAAGGGAAGGCTCTGGACTGGTATAGATCTTTAACCCCAAACACAATATCCACATGGGATCAGCTTGGTGATGCTTTCTTTGAAAGATTTAAAGAAAAGGGTGATAAATCTTCTTTGCTGCAACAATTGATCACTATCAAAAGGGCACCTCAAGAGGCAATGACTGATTTCAACTCAAGATTTCAAAAGACTTGGGTTTAAACTCAGATATATCAGTGATGATTCAGTCCCTTGGAGGTCAGACACTACCAGAAACTTATGAGTTGGCAGTCAAGGATGAAAATAACTTAATAGATGCTGGAAAGTTGCCCCCAAGGCCTCCTATGCCCATGTTCCCAAAGATTACCTTACCTTTGCCTCAAGAAGTTCCTAATCCTACAACCCTACCTGTGTCTATGTACTCATTTCCTCAACAACCTGCTAAGGTAACCGCCCCTGTTCAATCATCTGAAATGGATGGTGTCAAGAACATTTTAAGGACCTTCTCAAATGAGATAATTAACCTAAAGAGACAACAAAATCCTTATCCAAAACCTCCTTATCAAGGTTACCAAGGAAATAGACCTCCCTTTCAACCAAATCAATATCAAGGCCCTCAAAGGCAAGCTAATCCTCAGCCATCAAACCAATTAGTCACAGTCCCTACACCTCTACAGACTGTTCCTCCTAATCCCAACAGGGAAATTGTTTAAGGGAAAAATAATTTTGTAGATGGCACAAATGCTTGGTGTTTTCCTTGCAATAATGTCCATATGCCCAAAGACTGCCCCAGAGGAAATTTATAGCAAAAAGTAGCAGAACAAAGAGGATTAGAAGGATAATTTGCAACTTCTAACACTCCATCATATCAGTCTCCTGGTGTACAAAATGCAGTCCTGGTGGCCTAGATACAAGGAATGTCCTTACAACAAGAAGAGGAAATAGCCCTTGAGCATGCTTTATTTTCATGGATTGAAGATGATGATTCTGTGTTCTTGAATGAAACATCTACTTCTAAGAAGCCATTGGTCCAATCAGATTACTATACTAGAACAAAGAGGAGAATGATGGAGTAGCCTGAAGTCACTAATAATGAGATCATGGGAGCTCCTCCATTTCAGAGTCATCAGAGCATAATTTCTAGACAAGAAATGCCCCAGCCTATGCAGAATCAAGTAGCTTCAGGACAAGTTCTAGAAAAGTCAAGGTACCCTTATTATCCAAAGACCCAGGCATTAGGACCTGTGAATGTGGTGGATTAGTTAAAAAGAACTCCAGCGCATGTATCAATCTGGGACATGTTAGCTATTCCTGAGCAAAAAACACTGTTGCAAGAGGCTCTGCAAGGCCAAGAAGTTCCTAAACAAACTGGTGCTAAAGGAGAATCTGTTGATAGAGAAAAGTTGCAGCTCAAAGATACTATACCTTTGCAGACAATAGCGCTGTTGAATAATGCACTTGAGGTAGGTAAACCTAAACCAGATCCCTTTTACTTAACTCTAATAGTTGGGAAGAAATTACTATATAATGCAATGATAGACTCTGGGGCTAGTACTATAGTAATGCCAAAGCAAATAGCAGATGCTTTGAAGATTAAATATGAGCCACTTACAAGAGGGGTCATGCAGTTGGATGGGAAATCTATGCAAACAATAGGGAAAATTAAACAACTCCCATTGCAACTATATACTTGCCCCAATATAATTGTAAATCAGGATGTGGTAGTCATAGATATTCCCCCTGTTTTTGGTCTATGTTTATCCAAAGATTTCATAGCCAAGATAGGAGGTTACATGTCACTAGATTGGTCACACCTCATCCTAAGAACCAAATATAGAACAAAGATGAAAATACTGTCCGAGCCATTATCAAAAGACCATATCACAAATGAACCAACCCCAAAATTAGAAGCAGCCCATGCTATGCTGAATAAGAGGAGAGAATCTTTGTTGAAGAGTTAGGTGACTGAACTGAACATGATCAATAGGAAGAAGAGAATAATTAGTTGTTGACTATTATGCAAAGTGATCCCTATGGAAATTATGACTCTACAGGTCTAGGCAATTATGTCATATTTGAAGAAGACCAAGAGATCCCTAATGTTCTAAGGAAAGAACCTAATCAGACTCAAGAATCTAAAAAAGACTCAGAAATCTAGACTCTAAATTTTGATGGGGCTAGAAGTAAGAATGGAACTGGAGTAGGAGTTTGCCTTACTACCCCAAATGGTGAGAAAATTTTCAGTTTGTCTGTACAAATAATGATGCTGAGTACGAATCCTTGGTGCATGGACTCATGTTGGCAAAGAAAAAAGGAGTAAAGAATTTGATAGTAAGAGGAGATTTAGAACTAGTGGTGAAACAAATCAGAGAAAAGGCAGTAGCCAAAAATGTAAGAATGAGATCCTATAGGCACAGAATTTGGGACCTAATAGATGGTTTTGAAGCTTTCAATATTGAAGTAGTTCCTAGAGCCCCAAATTCTAAGGCAGATAGAATGGCACAGATTGGTTCATAGTTTGATCCAACAACTGATCTACTAGTCAACAATGAGTTAGTCAAAGTTATAGTGAGGCCAACTATCCTAGACAATGATCAAAATTGGCAAGTTTTTGAAAATGATTTCCAAGTCCTCTCATTTTTGCAATAGTCAGGAGAATTTGCTGATCAGTTGCAACCTAAAATTGAAGAAGCATATGGTGACCAAATTATTCAACTGAAGTCAAATAAGCTCCCTAAAGGACTGATTACCTTAGAAAACTTGTTTGACCTAGAAGATGTAAGCCTGGAGAAGAAGAGGTTTCAAGCAAATAAAGAAGATTATTCTGAAATTCAGGTTAGTGAAGGAAGAAAATTGAAGGTTGGCAATTCTACAACCCAAGAAGAAAGGGAAAGGTTGATTGATTTGTGTGAAAGATATGATAGGGTGATCGCCTAGACCTATGAAGACCTCCATGGTTATAATAGAGATATCATCCAGCACACCATAGAGCTTACTGAAAGATCTAAACTAGTCAGACAGAAGCAAAGGCTAGTGAATCCCAGAATCGAACCTCTAATGGTGGATGAATTGTAAAATCTCTTAGAATCAAAGATTATTTTTCCAATTAAGCATTCAATCTGGGTATCAAACCTATTGCCAGTAAGAAAAAAGAATGGTGACATAAGACTCTGTGTAGATTTCAGGGATCTGAATAGAGTATCTTTGAAAGACCATTATCCCCTGCCCTCTATGGAACAAATTTTACAAACTGTGGCTAGATCAGAGAGATTTTTCTTGTTGGATGGTTTCTCTGGATACAATCAGATTTGGTTGGCTGATGAAGACCAGCATAAGACTGCATTTACTACAAAATGAGGAACATTTGCATATGCTAAGATGCCTTTTGGCCTTTCAAATGTTGGAGCTACCTTTCAAAGAGCCATGGATGTAGCATTTGGGGAACTTATAAACAAAATCATCCTGATTTATCTAGATGACCTCACTATTTTCTCTAAAAATGCTATAGATCATTTTGACCATTTAGAGGCTATTTTTAAGAAATGCCAAGAGTTTGGAATATCCCTGAATCCCAAGAAGTGTATCTTTGCAGTACCTCAGGGTAAACTGTTAGGGCATATAGTGTCAAAAGAAGGAGTCTCTATTGGTCCAGAAAGAGTCACTACCATAATGAATCTATCTCTGCCAATCAATAAGAAAGTAGTTCAGTCTTTCCTGGGGAAGATCAACTTTGTCAACCGGTTCATATCTGACTTTGCAGGTCTAATTAGACCTATGACACTATTGCTAAAGAAGGACCTAGTTTTCAAATGGACTGCAGAGGGGAGACAGGCTTTTGAAGAGATCAAAAGAGCCATTTCCATAGCCTTAGTACTCAGAAACCCAGACTTCTCTAAGTCTTTCATAATGTATGTGTATGGAGGAGAATTCAGTGTTGCTGTTGTTTTAACTCAGAAAGATGAATAGCAAGACAGAGAACACCCAATAGCCTTTTTCTCTAGGACTCTCAAGGAATATGAGGCTAGATACAATTTTGTAGAGAAGCAAGCATATGCTATGGTAAAAGACCTTAAAAATTTTAGACATATGGTGACAGGGAATAAGATTCTAATATAGTGGCTCATCCTAGTGTGAGAGAATATATTATGGAGGGTGAGATCACTGAGAAAAGAGCCAATTGGATAACAAAGATCCTTGAATATGATGTGGAGGTCAGACCCACTAAGTTAGTAAGAGGCAAAGGATTGTGCCAATATATTGCTCAGGACATGGAGAGAATGATGACTAAAGAAACAGAAAGAGAAAATGTATTGAAAATACAAGAAGTCAATCAAGATTCTTGGGTCACAAACAAAATACAATTTATGAAACATGGGGTTTTCGCAAATCAGCTCTCCCATGATAAGAGAAGGTATTATAGGCAGCAAGGGGCCCACTTTGTACTAATTAACCATATTTTATTCAGAAGAAATGTTGATGGCATACTTCTGAGATGTATAGAGAAAGATGAAGCTCAAAGAATACTACATGAGTTACACCATGGAGCTTCAGGTGGACACTTTTCAGCAAGGACCACAACAATCAAAGTGACTCAAGCAGGATACTTCTAGCCCACTCTATTCACATATTGCTATCAGCTGGTTAAAGAATGCTAGGCATGTCAGTTTTATATAGGAAAAAGAAGAAATGCAGCAATGCCTCTAAGCCCCATAATTGTAGATGAACCCTTTGCCCAATGGGGTCTTGATTTTATTGGTATGATCAATCCAGTGTCAAACATGGGACACAAATGGATCCTCACAGCCACAAATTATTTTACCAGATGGAGTGAAGTAGTATCACTCAAGGAAGCAACATAAAAGGTAATATTAGACTTTCTAGAAGGTATTACTACTTGGTTTGGTCCCCCTCATACCATCATATTAGATAATGCTAAGGCATTTTTGGGAACAAAAATATCTGAGTTTGCATTAAGGAATGGGATTTACTTGAAGACTTCTTCAAACTATTACCCTCAGGGTAATGGTCTGGAAGAGTCTACTAACAAGAACCTAATTAGACTCATTAAAAGGATAGGGACAAATCATCACAGAGAGTGGCACACACTACTTAATACAGCATTGTGGGCTAACAAGATCACACCTGAGCAAGTGACAAAGATGTCTCCATATGAATTAGTTTATGGTAAACCAATAGTAATTCCACTGAGCTTAGAGATCCCTGCTCTGCAATTACTGAAACAAATAGAGATTGAAGAAAATGGCCACATGCAAGTTAGACTTGCTGAACTGCTAGAAGTATAGGAAAAAATAGAAAAAACACGAGTCACTGATGAAACACCAGAAAATAGTCAAGAACTATTTTGATAAGAAGACTTAAAATCCTTTTTTGAAGTTGGCTCAGTGGTTTTGAAATGGGATGAAAGAGCTGCAAAGCCAAGTCGACACAGCAAATTTGAATCACTGTGGACTGGTCCTTACAAGATTTGTTCTTGTAAGCAACAAAATTCTTTTGAGCTCAAGACTATGGATGGAGAACTCGAAGAGATTCCTGTAAATGGGATCTATTTGAAACATTTCAATTAAGCAGGGGCTCTGGTGTATCATAGTTAGTTTCTTTTCTTGCTTTCCTGTTTTCCCGCTTTCTTTTTCCTGCTTTCCTTTTTCAATAAGTGTTTTGTGAACACGTGTCATTAGTACAAGACCCTTCTCTTTTGAAAATCTCACTTTTATTAAGGTTGTCTCCAGTCCCCAAAATCCCTGAAAGTACACTTTTGCAGCCACTTCCGTAATGTTTCTGACACTCCTTTCCACATGGATTTGGGAAGATACACTAACAGTTTCTTGGCATTAATGCCATTTATAAGATGAGATGTGTCATTAAAGCCCCATTAATTAGAGTTAAATCCTAAGTGTGGCTTTCATTTGCTTCCGTATCTCTGTTGAAAATTGTTGTTGCCTCTAATTTTCCATCCCTAACAAGCACTTTCAGCTGAGTGTCACTTTTGTTACGCAATTTCACCCTTTCAAGTGTCAAAGCTTCCCACATTCTCTCTGTAGATACAAACATGGTTGAAGCACAGTCTTCTCAGGAGGGACTCGGGATCTATGAGTCAATTGACAGGCTTTTGAGCAGTAAATCATATGCCTCAGCACCTACACAACCCAAAAGAACCTATCCAAGAATGAGGGTCCCTGAGGTAGGGTATTCTGTTGACTCAGCAAAGGTAAAGGATTTCGCAGATGGCATCTTTGACCCAGCCCTTCAAAAATCTGCTAGGACTCTCTGTGAAGGGGCACACCAGAGATGCATTCAAAAGGCAAAAAGTGGACAGTCTGAGACTTTTGGAATGAGGATTTGGACCTCACAGTTGGCACAGTTCATGGTTTCGAGTGTGCACCTATGTCCTGACCTAATTGATATATGCACAGAGTTGTTTCATGCACCCTTAAATACCATACAACAGGGTCCCTTTATGGTGCAAATCACACCCAAAGCCATAAGAGACATGCTGGCCCTGCAACACAATCGAACGACCACATTTCCCACTATTGCTAAAATGCAAAAGACATGGGCGAATGTCAACAACCAGATTAGGTTCCTCAACTCAGAATTGTACTTAGGAGATGAGAACACCCAGATGCCCGTAATACCTACAGGAAGGGCACAATTTAGCCAAGCCAGTCAAGAGGCACTGTCAATGATATCTTTCATTTTTGGGATGAAGGAAGACAATATAGTCTATGAATGGCAAATTGCTATCCTCTTCAGATTAAAGACTGTGGACAAGTCACAAGAATACTGGTTGGATTTCTCAGAACAAATTGCTTACTCCATGGTGGATCAGCTCACCAATTTCAAAACCAAGGGAGTTTTCAGGTATTCTTCTTATCTGTTTCATTTAATGTTATACCAGAACCACAGTCTTTTTGCACAAAACATGCAATTGAACATGTATGACCCAGATTTTGGTCATAATAGAACCATTCCTATGTCCACATGGACACATGTGCTATCTAAAGCATCAGACCCTTATGAATTTTGGGAACTCTTTGTTGCCCCTGCCTTTTGCCATTTGAGCCCTGAGCCTGTAGAACATAGGTTGACACAGAGCATTAGGGGTTTCATGACCAATTGCCCAATCCCATGTGATTATTTCTTTGGGGCACAAAATACTATTATAAGAGTCCATGGCTTCAATGGGGAACCCATGCTGCTACCTAAAATTTTGACCCCTAGGGTAGCATTTCTAGAAGTGACTCGGCAAGTGTCAGTGGTTGACAATGAGTTTGGCACCAAGAAGAAGAAGAAAAAGATGTATGACATCCCCTGGGTCAAAAGGAACATGGCCCTAGAAGTTAGAGATGCTGAACACTTGTTGCTATGAAAGCTAGTTGTCTTGGGATTCTTCATCATTGAAGATAAGTGGAGGTATGATCCAGACAATTTTATGGCCTCTTGGGTTAAAAACAACAAGGTTCGGGCTAAAATAGCACATGAGGGTCGGCCTTTCTGGGAAGACAAGAGAAAGATGAAGGAAGCATAGGAGACTGCACCTGCAGGAAGAGTCAGAAGAAGAAATAGAACCCCTGCTACAACAACTACAAGCCACATCCGCTGCTCCTCAGGTAAGTGTTTCTTCTCCTTTTTCCTCTCTGTCTCTTTCTTCTACCTTAGGGGTGGCAATCCCAACTGGCCAAACATTAGTATCCCCTGCCACTTCTGTTGTGCCTATATCACTACTTGCCCCAACTACCAGTCCTTAGGCCATGTCTTCATAGGCCACCTCATTGCCACTTTTTCCCCCTCTATTCCAAAAAGAGCGCCTCCCCAAGTTTCACCTAGCCAATCATTGGCTATACCTTATGGCCTACCTCAAGGTCATCCCTTTGCTGGGGGATACATTGCTTCTCCTCCCACTTTCCAAGCTCAGGTAGATACATCAAAAAAGGCTAGAGAAGCCAGAATGGATAAGAAAAGAAAGAAAGAAAATGAAAGCCTGGTTGTGCCACACATGAGGTCACTTTTTGACCCTATTCAACAGCAGCTGACAGTTACACATTTGTCCCCAAATGTGGTGAAGCCCAATGAGTAGATGCAGCCTCAGGACTTTTTAATGAATGCTGTAGCCATGGACATGTCTCTTTTCAGACCATAAGATAGGGTCAAGTTACTCAATGAAACTACTTCTGTTGTTGCAACTGACTACTTGAAAGTGTCTAGGAAGTTGCAGAAAGTTGAAAATGACTTAGCTCAGGAGAAGACAAATAGTAGCAACCTTGCTGAAGAGTTGCAATCTAAGAAGGATGAAATAGAGACTGAATAAACAGTTGCAAAATACTATTTCCTATCAGATCCATCAAACAACTCAGGCCCAAAATGCTTCTCTAAAAATGGAGCTAGCTCAGGAGAAAGCTGCAGTAAATGTTTTGAGGCAAGAGAAGGCCACATTGGAAAAGAAGTATCAAGAAAAGCTGCAACAAGCCACACAGTTTTAGCAGAAGTTGCTAAGTGAGCAGAATGTTGTTGCTGCAATACAGACACAACTCCTAGCTGAGAAACAAACCACAAAATAGCTAACACTTGAGTTAGCTAACAGGCCACAGAATGCTGGAGTTCTGAATCTGGTCAAAGAACTATATGTTTCAGTTTGGAAACAAATCTCTAAGGAGATTATCCAGCTAAGGCCATCATTAACATTCCTGTTAAATGCACAGCAGTTGTGCGAGAAAGTGGAAGCTTCAGTTCAGGCCACTCTATCTACTGTTTCTTTGAGAGTTTCTTACTCTCAACTATTGCTAAAGAAACTATATGACACAATAGATGAAATTTTGTCAGCAACAGGGATCAGTGACAGAATGATAGCTGCAAAAAAGGTAAATGAAGTTCTAAGTTGTAACTCAGCTACCACAAACTATTAGGAGCTCCTAGATACTGTCAAGGAAGGAGTCAAACATATGAAGAAACACATAGAGGATTTGGTGCAGCTGGGTCTTCCCTCATCATTTCCAGACAATAATAATGTACTGATGATTGATGATATAAAGAATCTGCTTTTAACAAGGCAAAATGATCAAACTATTTTTCAAGGTTTAAGTGATTCTTCATCAGTACAAGAGGTGGAAGCTATCTTGATACCAATGGCCCAGTTGGAGTTTCAATTAAAGGCCGCGGTTCAAATTTTGCAGACATTCTCCCACAAGGATATAATAAATCTTGATTTTGCCTTCCAAGATTTACAGAGTAAACAGGGACTCTCTAATTCGAAATGGTCTGTCTACCAGACAACTTTGCAGAATTTGTGACCCTATGTTGTATTTTAAAATACCTATATTTTTGCCAAATTTTGGGTTCTTTTTGAGCAGGTTCAAAAGTTCTAGGGGTCGCCAAGAACTATAGAGTAAAAGACTCTACATTTTGTTTCAGCTGCAGTGCTCCGTGGGTTACAGTTTTGTGTCTGTGAATGTTTCTAAGTGTGGCCGCGAGGGTTTTTAATTGCTAGAGCCGCGAAATCCGCCAAGTGTCGAGCCTCAGTTCAAGCCGCATTTTGTTTCTAAGTTACAACTTTGGAGCGGAGCGTGCCACATAGCGGACAATGTTTCAATATTATTTTAAGTTACAACCCTGCAGAAGGCACCACGTGTCATAAGCGGAGGTACTCCCTTTAAGTTTTAGTATGAGCGTGGAAGAAGCCATGTGTCTTTTGTGGTAGCTGCGGAACCCGCCAAGTGTCAGCTTCCGCATGTTTTATTTTATATATCTTGATGCTAAGTAAAGGATGTATGGTGGGCCATAGTTTGCAGTATCAGTGATGCAGAGAATGCCACATGGTGGATGCGGCGCCAAAGTTAAAAGCTTTTTGTCCCTTTCTCCAGTGATATTTAATGATTCTTAAATGATGTGGAACCTGACATGTGTCGACTTCCGCTTAAATTTCAAAGAGTTTCAAATGATGTTTCAAGTGTTGCAAAAACTGCCACGTATCAGCTGTTGGGCGCGCAGAAGATGCCACCTATCCCTGTTTTCCTCCTTTTGAAAGGTAGTATGTGGGAAGTTGTGGGCCCCATTTCTAACTGTGTCTTTAAGTTTCAAAAGCTGCGGATCGTGACAGTTGTCACTTGCAGAGTTCTCCCAAGCATAAAAGACACAGTTAAGAGAAGTGGTGCGGATAAAGACACGTATTTGTTTCTACGTGTTGCGGAAGCCGCCAAGTGTTTGTTTCCTGTTTCTTCCTGAGAGATGAAGGAGTTTCAAGTTATGCACGCGGACGCTGCCATCTGTCACAGAGTTTATTGTTTCTAAGAAGTGCGGAACCCGCCAAGTGTCTGTTCCTTATAGAAGGGGAAGTGCCACATATATTTTGTTACAACCAATAGGCTTACAGGAAGGAGTAAATGTAAAGATTGTAACGATCTTTAACTGTCAAAGACTTCCAGTTACCTCCAGTTCGGTTGGGCCGTTGGGATTCGATTGTTGCAGACAATCTAGAGTCGATCTTGGGCTATAAATATGTAATATTTGTAATGAATCGAGAGTTCTTTTGAGTTAGAGTTTTCTGATAGAAATTCATACAGTTTGTAGAGATCTAGAGATAGTTTTTTGTCAGAGATTTAAGAGAGAAGTTTGAGACTTTTTGCTGTGACCAGTGAATATCATTTGCCTTTATTTTGTTATTCTTGATTTAGAAAGTGAATGTAACTGTGCATGTATCTGTGCCTCTTATGTTGCTAGACAATTAATGAGAAAGACTAAGTTTTGTGCCTTGGTTGATATTTCCTGTGTCATTGCGAAATTGTCTAGTTGTGAGCCTTTGATTTTATTCATTTCATCTGTTTATGTTAATCATGCAATATCTGCTCTTTAATGTGACTAAATCTTAAGGATAGCTTCACTGTGCTTAGTTGAGAGAAACACTTTATTCAGGTGCATCGCCATAGATAGATTTGCTTTTAATTGTATCTGTAATCCTATTTACTTCTTACCCTTTTCCCCAAAACACATTTAAGATAGAGAAGAGCCAGCTTCTTTAAAATCTGGAGGTTGTTTCAGGTAGCAAGCCCCACATTCCTGAAACTTCCCATGTTGGTGTTGGAACCTGTGCAATTTTATACATCAACAATTAGCATCAACTTCTTGAGGATTTTCTCTTGATACAATTTTAGTAAAAATTGGTCTTTCTAAGTCTAGTTTGGGTAACTAATCAAGAAAATAAAAAATCTATATTTTTGGTATATTTTTTGAATGGTGCTACTCCTACTTGATTCTAGAACCCTACCCTTACATTCTATGAATGCTATTTTGCCAATCCTAGACATGGCTCATGGCATGATCTTTGGCGTTGGTGTTGGTGATGGCATGAATCCCACTTTGTCTATGATTGTTGCACCTACCCCTAGTGTTAGTCGTGTGGTGCTTGGGGCCAGAAATGGCATCGGGTCCCCATAGGCAATTATGCAGGTGAATGTGGCATTCAAAGACAATGTTTGGTTGGTGATGTGAAGGTTCATGGTGTAGGTCGTGGCTCTCAATGTTCCTACGTGGCCATTGCTGGGTCAGGGGCCCTTGCCCGCCCTGCTCTACATGAAAAAACTCAACCTCTTCCATGCTCTCAATCCACATTGGTGGTGGTTTGTGGCTAGGATGTGATAGATAATGAGGACTTCTAACTATGCCATGTCTTGGTCTATAGGTTTAGCAATTTGTGGCCTTCTCTTCCCGACTTACACAATTGGGTTATGGTTTCATGGAAGCCTCTTGGTGAAGGCAAAATTGAGTTGTTCCCTTGTGCTAAAGGCTTCTTCATAGTGACTTTTGCCTCTTTAGAGGATAGGAACTTGGTGTTGGATGGTAGGTTATGGATGTGATGAGAGCACTTCCTCTTGGTCAAAACATGATCAATCTCCTTCAATCCCCTCACAAAACCTCTCAATATCAAATTGATCTGGGTTAGGCTTCTAAATCTTCCTCTCCAGTTTTGGGAAGACTCTTGCTATGAGGCCATTAGCAATGCAATTCGTCATTTTCTAAAGATTGACTCCACTACTTCCTTCATGGGTCACTCTACATATGCATGTACTCTAGTGGACACAGATATCTCTAAGGCTCTTTACGTTGATATATTATTCTAATGGTAGAGGATAGGCATTGGATCCAACCAATTGACTATGAGGGTCTCCCCTTCTAATGTAGATTATGTTTTACCATAGGACACTTGGCTTCTAATTGTCCACACTCTATGTGCAAGGGTGTGGTTACATGGTGGAGGAATGTCCACAATGATCACATGACTATTAGCACTTATGACTCCCAGGTAGATGTTGCTTCTCAAGATGTTGGGTCTACTTCTCCTATTCTCCTTGTAGTGTGTCACATCCTTAACTCCTTGCAAGTCCTCTTATGTTGTCTAGGCCTTGATAGCTTCTGCCACATGAAGTGTAATGTGGAGATCCCTGGTCTAGATTTGGCTATGGGTCCATTGTGGCTTCAAGCTTCTTTGGATAAACTATCTCTGTCTTTGTGTGAGATGTCTTTAGTGGAGGCATCAATTGACGACATCCCCCTCCTCTCACCTCATTCTAGGGATATGGATACTAGAGTATCCTGGATGATTGTTCAAAGAAGGAAGAGAGGTTTTCCTAAATTTGAATCAAATTTCCACACTCAGGTTAAGGGTGTGTGGATAGCTAGGTTGAGATCAGACATTGTTTAGGTTGTTGATCCTTTGGCATGGTGTGTTTTGTTGGTTTTTTGTTTGTGAATGACAATGGGGTTGTTGATTGGTCTATATTTTTCATCCCATTGGTCTATATTTTTCATACCATATCTCATGGTACTTGTACCATCTACCTGATGGTTGTCTGATTGTAAAAAGGTCTGGGCCCTTTCAAAAACCTGCTTTTATCAATATAAAAAATAATTGGTCTTTCTCTCATAGACTTGAGTTCTCTTTTCCTTGAAAGGTCTCTAGGTGAATGATGATTATGAATCAAAAAGAAAAATAAACTAAGATCTCCGTGAGAATCTCAGAAAAAAGTGAAACTGTGTCTCCCCAAGTGTGCCAAAAATTGTTGATACTCACATTTTTCTATAATTATCTACACCTCACATAACATTAGTATGGGAAGTATTAAAAGTGTGGGACCTTATAGTATCTGATAATCTATGGGGTTAAAAAGATATTTACTTATCTATTCTAATCAGACCTAAATTGATAGGAGAAAAATGATAGAAAAATGTTGAAAATAAATAATTGAAAAGAAAAGAGCGGTGATATGCGAGAACAAATAAATCCCCTTTAATCCCTCGTAAAATACTTAGCACAACATTTAGTAGTCTACATAGATTATTAATAGTCTACATAGATTAAGATTTGAGCATGATCAAGGAAATGTAAAGGACCATTCAAATTCATAAACAACAAGGGTTGCGCTGCAGCAGTAGTCCTTGCCTAAGCATAAAAATATGACCATTAAAATATGATTAAATTTTGACTATATGATTGAGAGTGTCTGGCATATAGGTAAAGAAGCATGTGACCTATCCAAGTAAATTGTAATAAGGGGGTATGACACATTGTGTTCAAATGAACAAGACAAATGCAATAAAAGCAATGGTGTAAGGAGAGCTGCCTAATATTATTCAAAATAATGGGAAGTTGTCTAGAGCATTGTTCTACCCTTCCTTCAAAAAGTATCCATCCATCAGTGCATACATTTAAACAAAGAGAAAAGCATATACAATATGTTGGTAAAATAACATCTAACATATGTACAGGCACACTACACAGCACAACAAAATCGAATGGTGATTTCTAAAATCTAATAAATACATTTTTTTTCCTTTTAGAAGCTCATAGTCTTGTGTTTTATCTAAGGCAGAGTAATCCATGGTATGAAAAAGTTGTCTTTGAAATAGTTCTAGCCCTTTGTTGGGAGAAAATAAAAACAAAGTCACTATCAAGAGAGGGGGATAGAGGAATTATATTAGAAGAAAAATAGTATGTAAAAATTATAGAATATGAAAAATATAAAGCAATAGATAAAAGCCAGGAAAAGAAGAGGATGAAACAAATATCATGTTGCATTGAGTTGTGTATAGGTGAGTGAGGAACATCATACAATAAAGCAAGATCTCAATAGGTTAGTTTATATAGCCTGATGGGTTTGCCTATTAACATGCGGCAACATATGAAAAGGATGTTTTAGAGAATAGAAAAAAGTATTGAAAGTTAAACATTATCCTGATTCCTGTTGATGGATTTGATATAACGGCAGGAAAGTGATTTACAACAGTCATGTAAATGCTTACAAGATGCAGAAAAGTATCATATGCTAGTCCATTCTATTCTATTTCTAATGTATCTCAAACCAAAATACAAATTAATAAATACAAATATTGCATTTGAAGAACCCAAATACACCAAGATAAGCACTTCAAACTTGCACTTGTCATTTACTTGTAAATCATAAAATCAAACCAAAAATCGACTAAGGTAGGACAATTATGTTTATTTGTGCTTATGCCATTTCATAGTCAAATGGAATTTGCACCAAATGACAATATGCAGAAAATCAAGGAGTATTAAACAAAGAAATTCAAGAACTTTTAGACAACATACTCTGTAGGCTTCATATTTCTTGTCACAAACCTTGACCTTTGTAATTCCAAACTTCAAATGAATGCCCAAACCTGCACAGGAGAGATGCAAGATGCAGAAGACAGTGAAAAGCCAATACATATTTTGTGGGAGAGATGTAGCATCGTTAATGTTTGACATGTCCAATAAATTACCCTGCCAATGCTTTGAGAGGATTATTTAATTCTATCACTTGGGGCACCATTTATTTTGTAGTATTACTCAATATAAATGATCAATGCCTGTGATGCTATAGTCAGTTTACCTGTAAAATGTAAATTCACACCAAAAACCAAGTAGCCTAGGACATTTATGGTCATTTGAACTTGAGACATTTTAGAGTGTTTGTGCAGAGGCGCAAACTTCTATGGCCAAGAATAATTTTGTAGAGCGATGGACTCCAGCAACGACCAAGATGAGATTTCAAGAGCCTCTTCTTGTTCGATATGTTGTAAAGACCCTGAACTATCACCTAATTCTCTGCTATTCAAAACCCCAAAATGATAAATCAAAACGGTAATGTAACATTAATACCCTAATTTGATACTGCTCTGGTTGCTGTTAAAAAGGATTCACATGCGTCCATGCCCCAAGCCATCCCACAAATGCAAATTTTTGCACCGCCGCGACTTCAAACACCTAGACACGCGCTTGCCTTGGAAGAAAAGGGAGAACTATGACAAACACTCAATCTTCAACCTTTTTACAGATTTTAAAGCTTGCAAAAAAAAACCATTGGGCTAGAATAACAACGTACCAACAACAAAATCCAGCTCTGTCAATCTCATTTGCTAAAATCACGTGTGAGGAAAACTCTAAATTCCCCTCTATCAACACTTGTCCAGTGAACCAAGAACCTACAAAACAGGAAAGAAAAAAATTCTCATTTTAAGAATAAGGAAAATAAATACCAATGGGCTCAAAAATCAACTGCCCAATCAAAAAAACAACTTTCCCCAATAACTCTCTCAAAATTCCACAAAAATAAAAAATCATATGCAAAAGATTGATTTTTGCCATTGCACATATTCCAAGGCTCAACTAATACATGCAAGTGGAAACAATAGTTACCCTACCTACAATAAGGACTAATAAGAAAATAGGATCAACCATAACTTTATAGAGATAACTTTAGATCTCAACATAATTACACACTATGAAAAGCTAGATGATTTTTGGACACATGAACACAATTAATTCTAAAGCTTTAAAAACAAGAAAACTAAGAAAATAGCCTGATTACAAAGGTCTCTTGAGCATGAATTTTACAAGTATAACTCACTCTACAACTGAGTGAAAGTCTCTTATTTATAGAAAATAAAATGCTAATAGACTAACAAAAATTCCCTCCCAAACATGTAGAAGTTCCATTTGAATTTAAGAGCGGCAAGCTGAAGATATTAGTGAGAAATCTGCCTTGATCTATTAGTCCCACTTGATGAATGAAATAGCATTCTGTTAGACTGGAGGTTGGAATGGCAATATGTGAGACTAGACGTTGCATATACATGATCTTTGATATCTCTTTTTTACTTCAAAATAAGAAAAGGAGACAAAGACCACTAATGATATCTTAGGATATACGCCTTGAAAGATGTAGACTGTAAGACCAAATACAGATTTAAATCCAACCGTTCTCGCTATCTTCAACGGTTGCTTTTCCCTGTGCTTATGTAAAACAACTAGGAGTGTTGATCATACCTATCAGATGATAGAGATATGCTTACCCAAACTTCTTTTCCCTTCTTATATCATTGATCATCAGTCATTGATTGCCCTTATTGAATGACTCCTGCTATCTTCAACTGACACATTTGTATATTTGCTCCCAAAGTCTCAAGTGCCATTGAATGTGCCAAGTCACCATAGACCATGCGGTCCTCAAACTTATTAACATCTATGTATTTAAAACAAATAATAAACATGTGGGCCCACCTTGGCTATTACCAACCAATATCGAGACTTCTTACTGATACCTTTCCTTGATATTGCTTGAGTTCCTAAGGGTCGTAGGATCAAAAGTAATACTGATGGAGACTAGGGCTTAAATTTGATGGTCGTATGGTTGTATTTAGGAATTTTTGTCGTAAAATACAATCAAAATTTTAAAAAGATTGTATCATATGAAAGGAGAGATTTTGGATAGACTCTCAAAATTTATATAGAATTGTGATTATATATATATATATATATATATATATATATATATATATATATATATATATATATATATATATATATATTTTGCTTATATATAATTTTACTTATACTAACATAGGTCATAGTATTGTAAGGACACCTTTGAATAGATAACAGTTATAAAAAAATGCTTGATAGGTAGGGTCAACCGTCAAATTTAGGCCCTGAATTGGAGACTTAAACATTTCACCGACACCTTATATCTTCACAGGTCATTACAGAGCATTGATCTT
Organism: Cunninghamia lanceolata; assembly: GCA_027924645.1. Classification (NCBI taxonomy): domain Eukaryota; kingdom Viridiplantae; phylum Streptophyta; class Pinopsida; order Cupressales; family Cupressaceae; genus Cunninghamia; species Cunninghamia lanceolata. The sequence goes on from BSBN01000828.1 coordinate 2,062,166, forward strand.
GTCCATCGGACAACCCTCACTGCTCAAAAAGTTTGCAAAGCTTTGACATAATCAAAACACCTGGGATCCCTTAGATTAAAGGGATCGATGATGTGAGCTATCCCACCTTGGAAATGGCACCCTACTCTCCTTTTCTCTTAAAACATATGCTCACTCTAAACTTTGAGGATCCAAATTATGAAAAACATGTCACTCTAATCTTTGAGGATCAAAATTATGAAAAACATGTAGTATAAAATACTAAATCAATCATCTCTACTCTCTGATCCAATCTCCATTTTCTAATCTCAAATTTAATTTTGTAACCACAATCTCATATCATTTGACGTTCAAATTACATAAATTTTAAAGTAAGCAACTATAACTATCTCATTTATATTTTAGCACATGTTCAATTTAGTATTTATTATTTTACTTCATTAGATTTACATACTCAATTTAATTGATTTTATTCATTTAACACTTTAGATATTTTATGCAGGGTCATTTTATTTCCCTTCAATATTGTATTATATCATATTAACATATAATTAGTATAATAATATCAAATATAATAATTAACTATGTAATATTAACCAAAGCTAATAATTTAGAAAGTTATGCTGATAAGCCACTTTTTTCTAATTTTATGGGTGAATCACATTCCACACTTGAATAGAATAATTGTGTAACTTTGATGCATAGAATTTGTCTGCTCAACCATCTATGGTGCTTAGCAAAAATAAAATGTTTTTTGTTGTAGTGAAATAACATCATGTTTACTAATCTTGTATACCCAAACTTACTAAAAGGGCATAACTATGCAAAAGCTTCTAACTCCGCTAGATGGGATAACTCTAATTTTAATTTTCTAGCTACTTGATTCAAAGCTTTCATCTAAGTTGTGGATCGTACTCTAGTTATAGAAAGACCAACATTAATGGTAGGTTAAATTTCTGTAGTAAATAGATCAACTGATAAGTATATATAATAATTAATATTATATTATAATAATGTAAAAAAAAATTATATACTAAAATCCTTTTTTTATTATTTATTATAAGCAAAATTATGCCTCTCAAATGGATCTTGTAGGTTTCGATATTCCTACACGCTCTATCTCACCAAAGGCTTTGATTTTGGCTCGAAGTTTAAGCTCTTTTCTTGTTTCTCTAGGTGATGAGAAGAAAGATTGTCTTGCATCTAGGTGAGTGGCAACTAGGTCCATTCTCTCTAAGGATGGATCCAATGGCATTTGGGGATATGGTGACTTGAGCTATTTAAATCCTAGGGTTTGTGATGTGGTCTGTTAGTGCCTGAATTGACTGGCAGTTTTTCGAGCAATTTTCATGCAGGCACTCTCCCTAAGTATCCAAAAAATGCTCTAAGTGTTGGACCTCCTCAGTATTTTTCAGCTGCAGCATCATTTTTTCTTTAAGGAGGAGGTCATCATCATCATATTTTCTTCGATGGTGGTCAGCATCATCATGTTCTCCGTCGACCGGTTTCTCAACGTCATCATCATATTTTATTATCGGGTGATGTTTGGATATCATCCTGATCCTGCTGATGAGCTACAGTGCGCCCTGATTTGCTTGCGGGGGTGATTTTTCAAGTATCCGGTGATCTTCCATTTATCACCTTGCCCAAACATGATGATGATGTTGCCCCGATACTCTGAAGGGGTTATTCTCTAAGTTGTTCGACCTGACTTGCTTTTTCTTAAGGGTCGTCATCATCATCATCATATTTCCAGTTATCACCGTGTTGCTTGCGAGGGTCATCATATTTTCTGCCTTCATGATATTTCGCCGGGGTGATATTTTTATCATCGGGTGATCTTGGTTATGATCATCCTGATGATGTTGTTGAAGAGTTCTAAGTGCGACCCGATATTCACTGGGGTCATCATATTTTGAACGTCAGGATGATCTTAGTCAATATCATCCTGATGATGTTGTATCACTTGTTCGTTGTTTTGTCATCCTGATGATGCTGACGTCATCCTTATATCAGGGTGATATCTTTTTCTCTGCCTATCTGCATCATGATATTTCTGAAGGAGGGGATGATATTTTCATATCACTCGGGTGTATGTTTGTTACAGCGTCATGATGATGCTGATATCAAGGAGATATCCGCCTGCCGGCTTCGTGCATTATCTAGTGGGGGTGATCTTTTCAAGCATCATCATATTCGTCTATCGCCCCGATCTTATAGTGGAGCTACAGTGCAACCTGATATTTGTGCATCAGGATGATATTTCCAAATATCCAGTTGTCTTCCGAATATCATCCTGATGTTAATATGATGATGACGTCATCAAGGTCCGGGGGCGGTCATATTTCTAACACTGATCATCTTGAGGAGATCTCCCGATATTTGCAAACATGATGATGACGTCATCCGGATATGAGGAGGTGCGCAGTAGGCAGATATGATGATGACGTCAGCAGGATATGATGATGACGTCATCAGGATGTTCATCGGCTAGACTTTTGGTATAGGCTCAACAGGAGGATATTCCTCCGATGGATCAGGTTGTGCCGATGAAGGTGATTATCATGCAGGTTATATCACGATATGATGCTGACGTCAGGGTGATATTTCAAGCAACAGGATATCATGCTGCTGGAGGATGATGATGATGAAGTCTTATACTAGTGTCGTCAGGAGCAAAAGCACCGACATGATATATGCTCATGACCTAGTATATAAAGTGTTAATGAAGTTGCTGCGGGGTGCATGTGGGATAATTGTATCCTGCATTTTCAAATATCATGATGATGAATCTCGGCGGGAAATGGTTGCGATTAACTGTCTGATGTTCTTCCCAAGGCCGCGGGTTGGTGCGCCATTAATGGCGATTGTTGCAGAGGTATGGGCGATGGCATGGGCTGATCTAGTACCCGGTTGAAGATCTAGATCCCTAGGCGGTGGCGCAGGGCTCGAAAAATCTTCCTGTCTCCTCCCCTACCTGCTACATTAATGTTTGAGAGCCATCTTTCTGATACTGTGTATCTGGCGGGATTTTTGGTCAACCATGTAATTAATTGCTGAGCACCTACCTGGCTGTTATAAGCAGGTTGTGTTGCTCATTTGTTGGTTGTTGAAAGTTGAAGATTTTTGGCTCTGTAATTCATAACAAGCTGATCTGGTTGCTCTGTACAGCTTAACCTGTGAGTTTATGTATCTCTTGTTGTATGTTTTTGGCATGAACCCACTGATTTCATGATTGATCTTATATGAGAAATGCTATCTTAGCATGTGTTGTGTTAATTCTGTCTCCAGTATTGCATGTATTCTTCTTCTGAATCTGGATGTCTGGGTAATGTTTAGATTCTAGAGCATAGAATTCCTATGTTGAATGTCTGATCTTTTAACTTCTGCTCAAGGGGTAGATTAAACTGTTTTCAGGTTGAACATTGGGAAGGGTATACTGCAGTAGGGATGCCATAAGTAGAGATAACTTAACACTCTGTATTGGGAGATATCTGTAAGGCAGGTATCACATATATCCCCTTGAAATCCAGTTTTAGCTGTTCATGCTGATCATTCACAGGTGTATGTCTACTGACTCCAGGCCCTGGATAGGCACCAATCATGCTTTGTTTTTGTGTTATAACCATGTCCAGCTTTGCATCCAAACTTAAAATCCAAATCAAAATCTAAAACAAACATTAGGACTTTAGAATTAGTTTAGGATCCTCAGTCCTCTGTCTACAACTGCTAATAGGCCCAAAGCTAGCCCCTTTGCTCTTATCTTTCAGTTTTGGTCTACTTACAAGAGGACTATCTGCTTTCTGTCAGCATCCCAACCTTGTATGCATATCCTCATGGATGTTGAGTAGGGAATACCCCCCTAGGTCTTGCAGAGCCTGAAGAAGAAGAGGAGATAAAATATAGAGTCTATCTCCTACACTGTTGGCCCCCTGGCCCAGAGATCCTGTTGATCACTGATGGCTACCTTGTAGGGAAATCTGGGAATAAGCATCCAGTCTGGGAAAAAGTCAACATGGTCAACACTATTTTTTGGTAGTGTTGAAGCTTAAAATGTCTCTCCTTCAACTAGGTCTTTTTTGGACCCCTCCTTTGATTTTAAGGTTCTAGCTAGTTTCACCCTATGTCTTTTCAACACATACTATTTTGTTGGTTTAAATTCTGATGGTGAAGGAGGTTTTTCCCAATTCCCTTCCTCTAGGGTTTTTATGGACCCTGAGAAGGTTGAGCACATCTCAAAATTAAAACTTGTGGTTGATAAAGAATTATCCTCATAGCTTATCCATACAATGGATTTTGTAGATAAGGTGGTTGAGAAGGAAGAATGGCTAAAGGAAGTATCCTTGATCTACAAATTTTAAAATATCTCGCCTAGTTTGGCTAAGCTCCATGAATGGCTAACTATTCACTAGAAGTCATTGGTGAAAGAATGTTTTATTATTTGCTCAAATTAGTTTCTGGTAGTTTCTAGATCCATTTCAATAGTGAATCCCTACTCAAGGGAGGCCCATGGTTTTGGTATAAGGATTTACTGGGTTTGAAACCTCGGTTTCCTTTATTCAACCCTCTCACCATATTTTTTCTTGTTTCTCTAGTTTGGGTTAGTCTCCCAAATCTTCCTCTACATTTTTGATCTCTTGAATGCCTCTCCTCTATTGGTAATTCTCTAGGGAATCTTATTTCAATCCTAGATTTGAATCAAATGGTAAGACACTTAACCTTTGCAAGAATTTTTGTCGGGTTTGATTTATCCAAAAAGTTGCTAGAAGAAATTTGTTTAAAAGTTGGCAACATGATTTAGAAGCTACAACTAGATTATGAAGGAATAGCCTTTAGATGTAGACTATGTTTTGCCATAGGTCACTTGGCATAAATTTATCCAAATTCCTCTTATTCAACACCTTAACATGCCCCTCTAAATCATGTTACCTAGTGGAAAAGGGTTAAACCATAGCACCATTTGATTGAAACTAATAAAGACAAAGATAATCTCTTAGTGGGCTCTTTGGGTAGCGCTTCTACAAATTCCTCTTTGGATTTATCTCACCAAGCCACAAAGCCCTCTTCACCTCTCAAAAAGGCATCTCCTTGTCTTAAACACCCTATGGAAGGTGGGTCTTTTTTAGCTATTGTTGATGTGTACTCTCCCACATGAGATTTGGTGCAAAATAGTTTAGTTAAATCCTCAAGCAACCTACCTAAGGAAACATGGGTGATACCCTCTATTCAAAACTCTTCTCTAGGAAATATTGATTTTCAGGTCATGGTGGAAAGAAAAAAGAAGTCCTTTAAAAAAAGTGTTATAGCTTAAAGCAAGATGATCCTTTGCTCGCATATTAAAAAGGGATAACCTATTTTAGGTCTTTCATTTCTCCCCCAAGATTCTATTTGGGAGTTTTTATGTGGTTTTTCTTATTATTGGAACTAGATCTTTTAGAATTTGATCTCTACATAAAGGGTGAGGGCCCCATGTCCCTTAATTTTTTTTTGATAATTAAAGTAAGGGGTAAGGGCCCTCTCCCATTATATTATATTAGCAAAAAATGTGTTATAGAATCTATTTGCTATGAGACCAGAACATATATAACCATTACATGAAAAAATGGATGAAGCCAGTCACCGACAGCATAGACCCAAAAAATAGGTTCCCTTTACATCAGATTATGCTAGTTACTAATTAATGCATATACATTGATCTAAAAATATTAACCCTAACTTATTTTACTTAACCACACTAAAAAGCATGACAAAATGACTTCAAAAAGAAGACCATCACTAACTGCAGACCATCTTAATATTCACATATTAACACAAAATCAAAAAGAGAGAGTACAGATATAACCAGACCATGAGCCATGTGGAAAGCTAATAAATTAATTACTTTTTCTATCTTTGGGCCACATTAAATCAATATTGTAGTGAAGAAGATTGCTCAAGCCTGTTGAGATCCGCCACCTCGATCATTGGGTAATATGCCTATGAGCCACGGTCATTGCAAAGGAAGCATTGAATGGAAACCAATTCTTTGATTATGGCTTCCATTAGAGTTTCAATGACTCTCACAGTTTGAATGGAGACCAAACCCCAAAACTCATAACTGGTGTAGGGTAGAGAAGAAAGCTTGGTGGGGTTGGCTCTATCCACAGCTTCCGAAAGACCCATTCTGAACTTCTCCCAGATGTAAAAACAACCAAGAGCTTTAGTCAATTCCTTGTCACTAGTGATAGTTAGGATATTGTTTACCAGCATGGAGAATAATTCAAAGTTAACATAATGGCACATGACATCCTCCAAGAAATCCCACCCTAAAATCTCTATGATAGTTGTCATGACATCCTCCTCCTGGAAGAAAAAATCTTCCTTAACTTGGATGAAGTGATTTCCCCCACAAAGGCCATCTAATGAACACTAGCACCTAAAACCAAAGACTCCATGATCACCAGACAACATAGCAATGGATGCATGTCGATTGTAGATTTAATGGGGAGATAGACATAGGTTTGGGAGGTGAAACCTAGCAGCATGCTAGGAAATAATGTCACTATCCCCACCACTAGAGGATCGTACTTCACACCTTCAATGCAAAGTGAATCTTTCCTCGCTATCATAATTCTACACACCTTCAACCCCTTGCCAACCCAATATCCTATCACTTGTAATAATGTATTCTAGCTAATTTTTGCCATGATTTGATACTTCAAGTAGTCAGCAATTTTATTTCCCTCCCTATAGCAATGGGAGATAGAATGTTCCATGTGAGAGAATCAAGAAGCTCCAAGACTTCTTTTAAAATGTTTTGGATTTTCTAGTTTGAATACTATCTTTTCCTAAGGCAAAGAACTATTACCAATGAATCACCTTCTATTATCACCTTATTTGGAGGGCAAGGTTTGAGCAGTTGCAGACTAAGTAGCAATACTTCTGCAATTGCCTTGTTATTAGTTCCAAGAGAGAGTTTCTTTGAAGTGGCTTTGATCATTTTTCCATTAGAGTCTCGAATGACACAACCTACTCCAGATGGACTGGGATTTCCTTTAGACGTGCCATCAAAATTCATCTTCCATGTTCCTATCGAGGGAGGACCCCATTTTATCCTTGATCTATTTGTAGAGTTCATAATCAATGAAGACACCCCATGAATGGGGACCATGTCCTTCAATTTAATTAGCAAAAAAAATTATTTGTTTCTTGTGTGCAAATTCACCCAACCCCTTTTTCATCATAGTGTCATTTCCATCTTGTTTCTCATTTCTCATTTTGGAAACTAAAATAACCATAACGAGAATTCCTCTTGATGAAAATTCCCATGAACGTTCACTTTCTCTATACTTTGATGTTAACACATGCATATTTTTGACACATAATCAATCAAATACCCCTAACACCACCCATGCCAAAAACAAACTTTTGTGCTTCACTCAACATATAACTAAAAGTGATTAAAAGAAAATAATAAAATATTTAACTAATAAAAAATAACTTCTTACTACTAAATAACAAATCTCTCTCTCTCTCTCTCTCTCTCTCTCTCTCTCTCCTAATTGAACCAACATTTCTTTAACAAAAATGTTACATATTTAAAAATAATTGATTTATAAATATAGAATACCAAATTACATTGTTTTTTATTATATATAAAAGGGTTAAAAAGGGTCCCTACCCTTACAAGAGCCAAAGGGCTTAGGTAAAACGAATCCCCACAAGGCAACCATGGACTAATAGAACTATAAACAGCACACTAATAGGAAAAACAAAGGGTTCGAAAACTACACAACGTCAAACCCTGACCTCTCAATATGCAGACCCTATCTCAGTGTAAGAAGTTGAGACATATTTGGGAAGACCCCTCTTCTGTCTTTGGAAAATCATCCAAGATACATCATTATCAAAATCCTCAAAGCGAGGGGAGAGGAGAGGGGAGTCCTCTACTATCGCCACCACCTGAGACAACTCCCACAGAGAGGGAGATAGACTGACATAAGAAGAAGCCTACCAAAAAAAGTTGATGAAGTGTCAAGAGCAGGAATCCCATCATGATGCAACAAGGGGGGAGAGACCCATAGAGGAAGAAAACCATGCCATGTCAGAAGAAGAAGAAGTCTCTACAGGAGTCGAAGAAGACACAGGACCCGCATCATCCACCGAGGAAGACCTCTTGGGAATGAGACCTGTCAACGGGGGTCAAGAATAGAAGACCTGACATCTTGAGAAGACACATCAGTCAGAAGAGAACTATCATCCTGAGAGTCAAAACCAATAACTGTCAAGTGGTCTAGGTGGGCATCCTGCGGCCACAAAACCGTGTCAGCCTTGTGGTAAGAACGGGAATAATAAAAAGTCAGGTGACCAATGGCAAAGCATCATCTACAGTGAAAGGGGAAGACACATGATCCTATCCCCAACCAAAGAATAATTCCCCATGAAGAGTTTTGGAGAAATCAACGTCCACCAGGATACTAGCAATCATGGTGAGACTCATGGCGAAAATTGTAGAGTCCATATTCGAAAAATGTCCAATGACATTACCAGTGGCCTCATAACAAGATTCTTCCCATAACTTGAGAAGTAGATTAGGAAACCTAACCTATATGAGCCTCATGTTGAGAGGTTCAAAAGGGGGTTAAATGAAGGGGAACAAGGCTAAGCAAGAGGGAGTGCTCACCCCACAGCCATACCCTACCATCCAACACCAAATCCTTGTCATCCATGGAGTCAAAGTCGCAATGAAGAATCCCTAAACAAATGATAGAGATTGATCTTGCCCTCAACTAGAGGCATCCATAAATCCAAAATCCATTTGTTCAAGTCTAAAAGAGAGGACCATAAACTATTAAATCTGTCAATAATGCCACACTAACTATAGAAATCTTCATTATCTGCAACCTATGGTCCACAAACCAGAGTAGGGGGCTTGGGAACGGGGCATGGGTCATGGCTTGATACACTAAGGAAGACGAGTAGGAAACCCAAACAAATAGGGGCCCTTGAACCGACCATGGTCGCATAAGAAGAACCACGAGCTGGATTTCGGCACCTTTTTAGGTACGGCTCCGTGTGGTCCTCGTGTTCAAACTGGCCCTCCCTCTTGTGTGACCCTGCTTGGCCTTGATCCGCAGTAGGAGAAAGGACCCGAGGTGAACCAGGGATAGGGGCTTGTGCAGGGGCGACAATGTCGTGAGCGGGAAAAAAAAACAAAATTACATTGTTGCTACAAGTGACAAAGATTCCAGGTGGTTCAATGGAGATGAGTCTACGATAGACATACAAACAAATTAGCTAGTAAAAATAGCCAACAAACAAAGCCTCTAAAAGACCAGAAAATGACCATTATTGTTTACTAAATTATCTTTTAGCTTTGAGTGTTTTGAGTGTTGAATTAAAGGTGGATAGTTTCTCAATAGCTATGTTCTCAGAAGTCTCTTTAGATCTAATTTAACCAGTCTTCTTCTTTTAGTTTTTTGGGTAATGAAAAAAAAAGCAAGGACATCATCTTCTTTCACCTCTTTACTATCATCAACGGATGGTACTAAACATTCTTCTACGTATGTCTTCACGAGGTATTGTCATGTCTTCACATACCTTGTCTACCTTAATAGGAGCAACATTCGAGGAGAAGACAAAGAAGGGGTTGGAGGAAGAGGGATCTTTAATAGAAGTATCTAGATTTTCTCTGTATATGTTACTTTTCTTATTAGATTTTTGAAAGTTTGTCATTTTTCCCTCGTTTACCTAATTAGATTAAGGCTTTTTAGGGTAGTTCTTTTGGAAATGTCCGTGCTCATTTAATAGATTGTATTTAAAAGGTATACACTGTAATCAATCCTCTAAGTGAAGATAAGATCTTTCACTTTCATATTAATGGCCTCAAGAAGCCCATTAAGGAGATCAAATTCAACATAAGTACAAACAACTTGATTAACTATTTTCTTTGGGATGAGCCTATGTCTTGTCTAACCCTATAGCATTTTTTATTACTTTTAAGGCACCATCATTCCATAAATATAGGGGGAGGAAGGAAGTCTTACCCAAACTGGCACCCTAGAGGTTGTTTCTTCTATTGGATCGATATCAAGTGTCAAGTGATTCAAGTTTAGATTACAAGTGCCCATAAACCAAGTACCATTGTGAAATATCAAGTCTCTCTCCTTTTGACAAAGAAGGTAATAATGAAAAAACCCCTCCCACACATTGAAATGTCAATATCGCCTTGAATATTAGGTCTTCATTCTTTGTCCACCCAATTTTCTAGCAATTGTAATAGGGCCAAGCACCATTAAACTTGCGCAACAAAGCCTACTCATAAAGACTAATAATCAAATTAGTAGACTTCCCAAGGGGAATATCCATAGAAGGAACATTGTTCCAATGGTTAACCATACGAATTTTTTGTTGGCATTCCCTTGTTTGTAGATAATAGCACCAATAGAAGTGTTTGTGTTCAATGAGGGATTCATTACAACATCTTTCTCACTAGTAGCATCTTTGTAGGAGAAAAATTCCATGAGAGCGATGGGGCAATCTAGAAAACCAATGCAGAGAAACCAAACCAAACCAATTCCTTGACTCAACATCCAAAATATAGTCTAAAAGTGTCAAAGGTGGCATAGACAAGGAAGAAATAGGGGAAAAAACTCACAAAGAGGCATGGTTGAGCCAAGTGATTGCCTAATTATAGTCATAACCCTCAAAACAAAGTTTCAAAAATATTCATTATCGTTTCCTTCCTTTAAAATGTCATTTTTTTGCTGCATTAACATTATAAGTAATTATAGTCGTAACCCTAAAAACATGGTTTCAAAAAACATTCATTCTCTTTTCCTCCCTTAAAATATCATTTTTTTCTACATTAACAATATTAAATTGGGAATTTACATTTCTTGAGTATGGATAAGGTCTCCCTATTTTATACTTACCTAATTGTAAAACTTTAGTTGTTAAGTTAGATACTAATTAATTATCCTAAAATTTATTTCAACCCTGAAATGTGAAAGATCATCTAAACCTACTTCATCTTCATCTTTTTTCATTTGATGATACTATAAAATACTTTCATATTTCAGCCTCTTTAGGCTAGATTTGAGTTGACAAACAAATCTCTAAATTAGTAACTACAACCATCATTTGGTTCAAATTTTAGCCTTACTTGTTAGGTGAATATTGGATCAAATCAGTTTTAGATACTCTTGTTTCATGGATTTCTATTTCTTAGATCAAATTCTCATTGACTTCTTAAAGAGACCAAATTAAATGTCTTATTTTAGTGGAGATTTAAATCCAAATTTAATTATTTTTTATCCTTACCATCTTTTTAGCATTAGAAAAGGCTCTTGTAAAAATGTCATGTGCCCATGAGAATGAAAAAACTACATTAAAAGGAGTATTTTCGTAGTCTATCGCCTTCTTTCTTCCTTGTGTCTTATTCTTAATAAGAATGTATTAAGGGAGAGGTTCGGTCATGGTGGAACCCCCCATTATTTCATTTCTCTATGGCCTAAAACCCTTGCAAATGGCTAAGTGTATGCTTAAAATCTTAAACCCTAAACCCTTGAGCCTTTTGTGTAAGCCTACATTATAATTTTGTGTTGACCCATTACAGGCAGTAATCTATTCTTAAGTTACAACCTTATGTCTTATGTCTCATTTGAAATTGGCCTCTTAGGTCGAGTCACCGGTTCCTCCCGTGGAGTCTAATATTTCTTAAGTCCGAGAGCAAGTCTTTAAATATTGATCAATGGTTATCGTTGCATCACGGGCTCCATATCTGTCAAAATTGTTAGAGTGGCATCGATGCGTTGCCCGTAGATTTCAAATAGGCGGGCCAGAAGTCAAGTCAATCAATCCATTGCTATACGCTCACTCCTTATTGGATCGCGGCAGTGCACTGACAGAAAGATGCGAGGAATATTCCTCGCACTGCTGCAATGGTGTGCCAAGTGGTAGGTGGGTCCCTGTCCAATCCAAGCAAGCTAAAGCTAGTGCCTAGCACATGAGAATGAGGGCGGTGGTGTGGGTCCTTTTCGGGCCTATGCTGTTGCGATAAGCTGACACCTGGATCTCAATTGGAAGAGTTGTGCTAAGTTTGTGAAACATGATTGGTCCGCATCATTTGGAGTGTGTAACCTGTCTGTCAAAGGAGTAAAGTTCAAACCTGAGCCATTGATCTTCCTGTGATCCGATCACATCAAGGGCTAATATTCTAATGTGGAGAATGGCTATCTATTGGTTTAATGGTCAATTTCGTGTAGCAGTAATGGTGATATATGGAAATCAACCTAAATCTTGCCCAATCATTGCGATGAATATATCAATTGATTTGTTTTGGTAAGCATAATTCATTGCAATCATAATTCTTGTGAGAATTGAGCACTATGCAATAGCAACTGAAGAAATAGGGTTCCCAGCTACGAAGAACAAGTAAGTGAAAATAGTTGATATCTTAGTCAATTTGCTTGCAAATCTTATCATTTTCTTCAAAATCAATCATAGAATCTAAATTTATAAGCATATCATGGTCAATTGAGTAGTTAATCTAGTTTTTGAGAAACCCTAGCCCGCAATACAAACCTTGAACATACAGAATGGCTGAAACTTCTGGTACCATGAGGGGTTTTGAACAAGACTTGCTCATTCAGTTCCCTAGCTCATCTAAGAAGGCTATAAGCCTTGTGGGGAGGAATAAGGATGACTAATTTATAGATAGCCTCGGTAGAACCAGAGATGCAATCACTCCTATGACTGGATGGTCATTATTTGAGCGATGGTATAGGAAAAGGAGTGTCAGGGGTCCCTTGAAGAATGGATGGAATTTGGACATGGGCAAGATTGTGGTCCCAAATGTGTTTGTCGATGCAAACTTTGTCTGATTGGTTGCAAGTAGGTATGATGTTGGCACAAGGAGAGTATTAGCAACAAATGGAGATACCGTCATTGCATTCACTAGGCCATACATTGCTGAGGTATTTGGTTTGAACAGGGATACAAACAAAGTTGTATATTTTGATAGTTTCAAAAGGATATATGAGACACACAAAGCATTGTACAGGTTAGTCAAAATCCCCAGAAACAGAATCAAGACTTTTGGTGGAAGAGGATTGGAAGTCTTTGAAAAGGAGCCACTAAGCATAAAGGGTTTTGAGGATTATTTCGTAAAGATCTACTAATCACTGTATCAAATAACTGGTAAAGATGCAGAAGAGAAGATGCTTGTGCACCTGATGTTCATGGCTATTGACATCCAGGATGACATTGTGAATGTAGAGTTTGACTTTACTTCTTTCTTGGCAGACAAGATGCATAGACAAATGGTAGCCCTAAAGGCTAACCAGAAATCAAAGTTCAAATGGTATTCTCACACGTGCCATATGTTTTTGTATGCTAGCAGAAAGGTATGGGATCAAACTTTAAGGGTAAGACAATTTGATGATAAGGAGAATCCCCTACCAGTACAGTGTTGGGCCTATTTGTGAGATAAGGATTGTGACACTTCATATTTCATTATTTTTAAAGAATTCTTTGTGAGGAAGTTGATGTCATATATGTGAGAACATGTGGAAAGAATACCACAGGAATTAAAGGTTTTCTTTAGGTCATACGAGGAGACTCTTGGGTTAGGAATAAAGCACAATTGGGGAGATTGGTTCTTGAACGAATACTCTACATGCTTTAGAGTTTATGGTTTCACTATGGCACCTCATTTGTTGCATGTGTATGTTCCTAAGAGATTGGCCTACTTGGAGATTATTTGGCAATTGAATGAAGTAGACAAGATCCATCTCAGTTGCTAGAAGAAAGGTACCTTTATCCCTACTGCTCTGAAATGGTCAGACTTCCAAGTAGTGAATAAGGAGGGCCTGGATCAAACATATCCTATGTTAAATAGTTATAGATTGAAGTATGTTGTTGTCAAAGCTCAATTAGATCTAAAGGAATTTATAAATTCAGTTAGACAGAGTGTGAAGAGGTCTGCTTTTCCACATCAAATTAATTTTGGTAAAGATTTAGTAAGAAATTCCTTATCATTTGTAGAGGTCGAAGAGAAGACTGAGAAATGGAAAAGGATTGTACAGGTGGAGAATGAAAAAACAAAGAAGGACCCTAGGTTTCCTAGCTCATATCCTGAGGAAAAGAATTTGGTCATCAGAGTCAAGAAAATGATGGAAAATGCAGAGAAGCTCATGGCTCATGAGGAGCAGAGACCTCCTAAAGTACAAAGGGATCTTGGTGTAAGGATAAAGCCTTATGTTAGGTCAAGAAGTGAAGATACAGAAGAGGGAGCCTCTCAAAACATTAAGGAGGGTGATAGCCAATAGGCTAAGAGGTAAAAGACCTCAAAGGACAAAGAAGAAGAAAGTCAGAAGACCTCCGAGGACAAAATATCCTCCCAAGACAAAGGAAAATCCCCCATGGAGATTGTAGATGTTGAAGATACTCCAGAGGAGGTAGGAGCCACTAATGAACCTATTGGTATGATTGTACCTCCCATGCCACACAACAAGAGTATTAATTATTTGAAAATTGTAAATGATGAGACTGGGGATGTGAGGGCACTAGCTTGCCAATAATTTTTGTCAGATGACCAATTCATCAAGACTCAAGAGTTTAAATATTTTGTATTGAGAAGAAAACAAGTTGCATATCAAAACAGGCTTGAGGAAGAGAGAAGAAAAATTGATCCATCAGAACAATAGGATTTGACTGCTAAGGTTTTGGCAGAATTTGATTTGAAGTCAAACAACATCACTCCTGAAGAAGGTAGGCAGATGGTGATGGAGAGTGGCATGTTGTTACTGCCAAACTCGAATCTGGTAGATGCCTTAGCATTTGAAACCATTAGAAAGAAAAATGAAGCAGTCTTCTCCACTGATGAGCAGGTAGATGAAGTGTTTGGATGTGGTTTCAGTCCATCATTTGAGACACTAGCTATATAGACTTTGGCACCCAGCACAACCATGCCAGATGTGGTTGAGAGTATTGATCAGCTAAGGGATAATCTAATTATGAAGAGAGTTGCAGACACTCCAGCCCCAGATGCAGTAGCCTTGGTAGTTGACACTGCAATGTTTAGTCAGGCTACAGTCCTCAAATTGCAAAAGGACTACAATGATTTGTAGAAGAGATATGTTGATGACTTGGTGAAGTTGAGATCCTTGGAAGAAAAGGAATTGGCTTCTTCTAGTGCCCCTATGCCCATCATTTCAAGCCCATCAGATGAAACTTTTCTATCAGATAGAGATGTCTTACTTGTTGAAGTAACATAATTGAAAGAAATCGTAGAATCTCTGAAAGGAGATAGAATGTAAGCATACAAAAAAATCATGTCTGATATAGTCAATCATCATTTGAATAAAATAAATGGAAAAGTTGATGATGCATATAAGGGAATTGCATATTTAAATACAAAATTCAGCTAGTTTGCAGGAGATCATGAACAAATGGATGCCAAGGAATGCCACCATTAAGCAGATGGTCAAGATAGATAGGTTTAATCCAAACAAACCCCTTGGATTGCAAAGTGTATATGAAACTATGGGAATTATGGTTGAGGTCGCCTCATACATGATGAAATTAGAGAAATAGTTGAAGGAGAAGGTGACATATATTGATCAGATGAAGATGAAGATGTTGCCCAATTTTAAGGATAATCAGGGTCAAGCCAAAACTTTGGACCAATGGGAAGCAAAATTTAGTGTTGTGGGGCCGAAGGTGGTTGCTTTGGTTTGTATGGATGGTGAGCTACAAATAGGTCCCTTCAATTCAGTTTTGGACGAGCTCATTTCATTGGAGAAGTTATGTGATCATACTGGTAGGGAGTCAAAAGCCATCATGGATGCCCAATATGTTTCTCATAATGAAAAGGTGGTTAGCGTTTTAGAGTTTCAATGGCCAAAGGATAAAGAGTATGGAGCTTGGGCCTTGAAGAAGTATGAGGCTGATTGATATTTGAGTTAGATTTCAATCAGTCATCAGTTTTCAAGGATGACCTATTTTGGCAGTTTCCAAGTGATACTACATTTTTCACCTATGTAAATGGATCAAGCACCATCATTGGAGGATTATGCTGGCACACATGTGATTGTAATTGAATTGTAATATCAAATGTTGTAATGAGCACAAGCTCCAAAACTATTTTATAATGTAATTGTTAGATTTTCTAAAAATAGTCAAATAGGAGCTTAGCCGACATACTTTTGTATTTCTCCAATATAAGGGGAAATTTGTACTATGCTTTGGGATTGGTATCAGATTAGAATTTTTGTATCAAGGAGTAGTACCAGAGGAGAAAAAAATATTGTAAAGCCTTGTGATTTTGACATACTCCAATAAGAAAGGAGTACTTTTGGGTTGCAAGTCATATATTTTGCATGTGAGATTACTTGTTTTCACATGGCAATTTTCTATTCATATTGAATTATATGAGAAACATTGTATTTTTGTGTTATTTGTGATTGTCTCCTTAGATATGAATGTTTTTCTTTTGAGTGAAGTTGCTAAGGATTTATGAGCTCATCAATATACATTTGCTATATTGTATGTTTGATTTGTTGCATATGTTCAAGGAATGGATTAAATTTCTTTAGATCAGATATAAGGGGAAGTGTATTGTATTGTATCAAGGAATTAGTGAAGTAGAATCATAGATAATACTCTTTCTTGGGTTCATTTCTATAAGGCAGTAGTGATTTTATTTACCCTCTGAGTATGAAGCTTTGTTGTTATGAAAGGAATACTTGTATGTAGGGTTTTGACTCTGTTACCTTGAATAGGCACCGATCTGAGGATATCTTTCAAGTCCAAACACATATAACTTTAAAAATCAAGAAGATAAAACCTTTTTCCTTTTATTTTGGTTCAGGTTGTTCCATGTTCTAAAAGTTCTAAAATAGATACACATTAAGGACTTAGCTAATCTGAAATATCTTTCAGAACTCAATACATGAGAGAACAATCTGCTTAAACAATATCTCATTGTACTTGTGAGAAACAGTCAGATATTGTCATAAGGGAATACCCCTAGGTCTAGCAGATCCTAAAGTGTAGAGGAGAACAAGAAAATGTCTCCTGTTCATTGGCCACTGATTTGAGAGTCTTGAGCATTAAGGATAGCTACCTTATTGAGATAATCAGGCAATCAGTTGGGAACACCAATAGATTTGTGACTCTACTGGGGATTTGTCAACAAAAGAATCTAGACCTTGTCACATAGTGTTAGATTAAATCCCATTGTGGTGTGTGGCGACTCTGAATCTATCTCCTAATCAGTGAATTGCTATTTTATACACGGAAGAAGGTCCCAACATAATCCCTTAGTTCTAGAGTTATCATGAAAAATGTGGGCAAAAAGGGAGAAAATAAATATACCAATAGTCAGGGTAACCAAAATGGTCGTCTATCACCACAAAATAATGCTAACAATCAAGGTGCTAGTCAGTCCCATGAGGCTAGGTTTTCTGAGCAACATTTCACAAATGCAAAAGCTAATATCCATGAAGTCTAGCAAAAGAAGGAAGTTGACAGATAAAGAGTGAGATTTGATATGTCTCACAAAAGTCTAGGTAGTGATCCATTTGATAATCTCATGAATGTAGAATCTCCAAAGAGTATAAATAATCAGGACGCAAATGTATCATCCTCATTAATGCCTAGTGAGAATGAACTGTTAGATGAAGTCTAGAACCTCGGAGATGAAATTGAGTACCTAGAGGTGACTAGGATAAGATATGAAATGAGACTCAGAGTTGAAGGCATTAAGAATTGCTTATTAGAATGCAATCCCTATTGCTCAAAATACAAATAACTAGAATAATCAGAATATACCCAATCTTAATAATCAGAATGCAATGGGTAATCCGCAAGGAGGGGTTAATTAAAATGAAAATTAGAATTTGCAATCCAATCAGCAACAAAATGTGAAACAAAATAGGGAAAATCAGAATCCCCTAGGGAATCAGAATGCGAATGCTCAAGCTCATGTAAATCAAAATGTATTGGGTAGAAGACCTATGCAGTTGGATAGGTATAGACACTGGTAATATTTCACTGGCATCCTTGGTTATCCTAATCCAATTGATAATGATATTAGCACTACTTTAACAAACTTCTCAGGTAATAATGTAGTTTTTGGTGAAGAGAATTTGAAAACATTCATGAATTTGATGGATGACTTTGAGGTAGAACATGAAGATGTTGTTATGAAATTGTTTATGCAATTTTTAGCTGATGAAGATAGGGAATGGTATAGGAACTTGCTTGATCTAAGTATTGCATCATAGGATGAATTTAAAAGGGTTTTAGAGAACAGTATGGAGATAAGACTGATCCTAGGTTCATTATAAATGAATTTACTAGCATAACTAAAGGATCAAATGAATCAGCGACTGATTTCAATGCAAGATTCACTAAAATTCTGAATAAGGTCCCACCTCATATGAAACCAAATGAACCTATGTGCATGGTTTTATATACAAATGCTTTTGACACAAAGATGGGATTGTTATCACTGGGAATTGCACCCGTATGCAAGGCTGAAAAAGCTCTGCAATTTTATGTAACATGGGACTAATTTTAGGTTGTGGGTGCCCTATAATGAAATTAGACCTCTAGATTGTGGGCTGGTTCCCTTCAAATGTTCTATTGGGATGTATATTTTTTCTATTTTGGAAAAGGGAAGAAAGAAACTACCACAATATTACTCAAAAATTTGACTTTCACACAATCCAAACTTGGCATAAATATCACAAAAGTGATTCTAAGGAAGGCTTGAAAATGGGGTTTCTATGAAGGAAATGGTTTTTCACAACACAAAAGGACTACTTCCGATTAACACAACCTAAGACCTATGATGATTATGCTTAATGTTGCAAGCAAGGAAGTGCGACAATAATTTTAAAGGTTTAATGATTAAACACAACAAAATTTCATCAAAATCACTTCAATAATTAGCACTAAATGGAAACGTAACTTATTTGATCTCAAAGAAACAAAGGAAACTCTGCAAAGGAGACAAAAAAGAACCTGTAACATCCTGATCTCTCAATAGAACTGTAAAAAAATGAACTACAAGAATTCTCCAATCTATCTAAATCAAAATGAGAATCAAGAACTAACTTCATAATGAATGAAGTTTTACAATATATAGAAAAGATAGGTCAAAAGATTGACCTATAGACAACTAGAATTTGAATCTCAGTTATCTCAAAATAGCACATGCAAAAATGATAACTGATTCCCGTGCAAGCCTTGAAATCAAGCAGAAAACACCTCCAAACCAATGGAAAAATAGATATAATATGTCAAAACTGGTGTTGGTGTTGGTCCATGCACCAATGAGAATCAAGAACTAACTAAAACAAGCTTTTTCTTTACAATATATAGGTTTGCTCTCTCAAAGAGGCATGCAAAATATGAACTTGCAGTTGACTGCCTCTAAAAATAATCTCTCACGAGTAACCTCCAAAATCCTCAAAAATAGGGGTTCAAACTGCCACAAAACAAGCAAAAATAGCTCCAACTTGGTCTTTTCCACATGCTTGACCAAAAAGTTGACCAAAAACTCTAAAAATGGCCCAAAACACCATGCAAAAAGCCTCCAAAGCCTCAGTTATCTTCTCCTCTCAGTTTTGCATGTGTTTTAGTAATGTGGGAAAAATAATAAAGTAATTATAGTGGTATAACTTTATTATTAGTCATACATCTATACTTTGCATAATCATGCAAAAAAGAGAGAAAAAGATAAAAAAATACCCCTCTATGACTCCCTTGCATTTATACTCCATGCATTGCAAATTGATATAACATCACTTTATATCTCCATTACAATTTATGCTTTATCACTCCTTAAAATGCCTTAATGCATTAAAGTCAACACAATGCAGAGCCCCTTATTTCTCCTTTGTGCATGCAAGCACAACAATTAAATAATATATCTCCCTTCAACAAATTTCATCCATGCATTTAATAACAAGATATATTATTTTGTCCTTATAACACCATTTCCTATGCATCATATTCTAAACATATATTGCTTGCATGTGTTTCCCTTATATCTCCAAACACATCTAATGCATTAGTTTCCACATGCATTATGTATGCATACCTTATGCCTCCCTTACACACTCTTCATAATACTTATTTCATGCAAAAAGAAATAATCGTATCAAAGGAGGCACGAGCCTTCACTTTGAATGATTTAAAGTTTTGACTTAGTAGAAAATAAGAATAAACATATGGCCTCACAGGCCCTAGGCATCATCACTAGGAATCAGACCTTGAAAGGTCTTGACCTCGACATGGATAAGGAAGGTAATGATTTTGTTTTTGTTGAAGTCAAAAAGTGGGAAAAAAGACTCATTGAGCCTTTAATAAAACAAGGGTTTTCAAACCCTAAAGCATCATTTTGCATTGCTCCTCATTCGGCTACTATGTGGCCGCCATGTCGGTTGAGGGTTTGCTTGGTTTCTCTGGTTTTTCGTTGTGTCAATGGCCATCTTTGAGTTTTTTCTTGGCATTTTCTAGAGTCTGAGAGGGTGAGCAAATTCTGAGGCTTTCATGGCATCTTTTGGTATATTTTTTGCTGCTTTATTTGGTATACTGTGGCCGCCATGCTATACTGTGTGTCACTATGTTTTTGTCTTTGATATTGACACCTTTCACCGCTCTTTTTCCTTGTTATTTTCTCTCTGGTATATGAGCATTATCACGACTTCATAAGGAAAAAAGAACTTAGAAGCTACAGCTTCCTCAATGACCATAAAGGTAAGCCATAATCCTTGCTTCTAAACTTGCTCCTTGTGCTTTTCACTTCACTTCTGTGTAATATTCTTCTTCTTATTTATCTTTGTGATCTAGGTTCTTGCTCACAAAAAGGCCCACAGCCATACAATATCACTTTTGTGTAACTTTTTACTTGGTTGTATGCAAAATGGTACCAAGAATAGGGTTTCAACTCTGTCAAGCAATGTTCGGTCTGCAAAATATATTTTCCATTATGAGGGTTTTAAACCCCAAACCATGACATGTAAGGCCTCTGCAATTACTATCCTCAACCTATATTTGAAATGGCATCAGTCTGTTCTACAAGTAAAGAACACTCTTATACTTACTGTAACTATGCCTAGCTACTTCAAAACAAGGTGATTGCTTCATAAAAAATCAATGATTTCTTTTGCAGTTAATTTACACCCCTCGTTCACAACAAAAAGTGGTAAATACTTGTCTTATTTTCATTTGCCAGATCAAATCTAGCCATTGGATTGAATGGGTTGTTCCTTTATAAGATTTGTTGTCAATTCAATACATGAGTTGCTCTTTCTTTCGACTAATCTCCCTATGAACTTGCTACCTATTTGTGTTCTATCCACTCCATAGGTGTTATGGCTTCACTTTCTCACTGTCATCATGATGACTAGTATGGAATTTGCTTTGTGAATTAATAGCCATGCCTTGATTGTACTATCTTTGTGCACATATGCTCAAGTTAGCATGAGATTGCTTATGCTTGCATATATCACTAGCTGCTCCACTTTATTATCATCCACCTCGGTAGTCAAGTATTTCACCGGCAATTTTACATCTCATTCATAATAACAGTGGATGGGCCCTTTGTACAACATTCTTTTTATGATGGTTTAAGGATCTCAAAACCAAGACAGTATTTTCTTTTCATGATATCTCCCTTAGCATGGGCATTCTCTTGACTGTTACCATGCCAAAATTCAAGGGTTTATAATATAACAGGTAACTGTGCATTGTATTATTTCCATTTAATTATTGAATCCTTTGTATGCAAGGTAAGAATGTCCCAAATGCTGTGTATGATGATTAGGTCCTTTATCTTTTGGAAAATTTGTATCAGTATGGTTGTCTTCACCTTCATTTTGGAGGTTTCTCATGGATTCATTGCTACCTCTGACAACCTCACCATGGCTTTATGCCCCTTCATAGTTTTTTAACTATCCATTGTCAAGTCTTTTCACGCTCTAACTATAGCAGTTATTGTGCCGTCCCACTGTACTTTAGGCACCTGTTATAACTTCTTGGCACTGTCAAGAAGGATGAACGAAGATACACTGACTCTCTTTTATGTTGCTGTTCTAAATGGTCATCTATTAACTATCCTTTGCACACATTGCTCTATGATGGGAACTATGGCTTCTTTCTCTGAAACTCCTCATTTGTTGCTCCATACTTGACATCTCTGTCCCAACATACTGAGCAAACCATTGGATGTTTTCTTGGTGGATTTAATGAGTAAAGGAAACTTCCTATAAGGCATATACAAACTTCTTGTGTGCTTGAAGTAGACCTTCTCTGTATGCTCATGCTTTGTATCCCTGGCTAGTCTACTAGGACTGTCATGTCATTGCAACTATTTCAGTCATCACAATATGTTTCATTCTGACATGTCGTTGTCCTAAATGTCTTAAAAGTATAGACAACTTGCATAAGTATTGGTACGAGTGAAGGTTATTGATGTGTGCAGGACTGTACAGTCTTCAACAATCTGTCTCCTATTAATGAGGACTGTGCATTAATATGACTGCTTGTATGACCCCTTCTTCATGTGATTTGCCTACTCCTATTCAAGGATGGATGTTTATTTGTAAGGTAGACTGCTCTTTTAAATGTTGTGATTGTCAGTTGATCTTCTGGCATGACTTGTATGCTATGGTCTTGATGACTGATCACTCTTTGATACCTTTTGATGTTCTATTGATGAGAAAAGACTGTACCTTGTCATCTAGATTTTGGCATTTAATATGCATCTTGTCTTCTCTACTTGATGTATTATCTTCCATTCATGACTGCCATAGTCAATGATGCATAAATCATCTGTCTTCCACTGTAACATCATATGATACAAAACTTTGACATCTTCAGTGACTACTCTGGACATTCATGACTCTAGTATCCTTTTGGTACAACTTTCCCTTCTTTCAGCATACAATTGATAATGATGGTTGTAGCTGCCCCCTCTATTGTTTCATGATATTAATCATCCTGTAGCTGCCTGGATAATGTATTTGTTTGAGATAGTTGTCCTTTGATTATAAAGACATGTCTTTCCTCTATGCATGATGAATGTCTGTTACAACTATGACTATCCTATGCATTTGCTGATGGTTGTTCTATATGTGATCATAATTGTACTGATCTGGTTACTTTAATGCACACAATAAACTTGTTGCACCTATACAGTGATAGATGTGTTCTTTGAACATGAAGTTTTGAATGTATGAAATATACAAAACACATGGGCATCATCATGATGCAATCATATAATCTAATCATTTGTTATTGCTACCTTATATGCCTTGACTATACTTTGTAATTAATTTGATGGCATAGGGTTGTTCATCTGGCTATAGCACTATACATGGCTTTATCATTTGATTCTAAATTGTTGTTTTCATGATAAATGATGAGAGAAATACCTCTGTTATAGCATGATATGTTCTTCATCACTGTTCCATATGACTTGTTCATTCATTTTGGTTGAAAGAACATACTTCTTAGTAAAAACTGTCACTAATAACATTGCCTAAGCATGCTAGGCTCAACCCTCGTGGGAGCCACATTTCCTCCACATGCTATGAAAATAATTTGAAAATGAATGCTTATCTGTATCTGCACATAGAACACACATGTTAATCATAAAAAAGCACCTTTGGATATTGATTGATTGATCCTCTTCATGATCTCTGTCTTGTAGTACATGTCTGATCTGATCTTCATATGAAATGCATGATGTGATAAGTAGATATATCTATTTGATAAAAGCATATGATAACTTTAAACATTCGGAGCACTAACAGGGTTGTCCCCAAATTTTTTGCAGGTTCAACTGATGATGGGATCTAAAGATAAAGACTGAAGACTACAGATTGAAGACCGACATCAACAAGTAACCTTCTTGCTTAGGCAATGATGGATGTTTCATTTTATCATGTGTTAATTTCATTTCTTTTATCGAATAGATGTATAGCTTGCATGTCTGCAATTGCTCAGTCTAGTTACTCCCATGACTTGTGTGGGACACATTTGAACACTTCTTTTAAACATGATCAGTTAATTTCTCTTATGCATATAATGTGTATGTATTTCCTTTTCAATCAATGCATGAGAGAAAGTAACAGATAGTTGAATGTATGTTCAAAACATGACATGAAATAACAACTTAATACAAATATCTTTCTTTCTTTTATTTAAAACTAATTAACTGAATAATCAATTTAACTTATAACTCCTGAAAGATAATCATGATGCAAAACAACTATATTTCTTGAATGACTGGTACCTTGGCAATCCTATTCTCTTATCATGATAACTCATCAGTCTTGATTAGACTGATGGGCTATCCTATCAACTGAAGCTCCTTTGCTCTGTCAGGTTATCAACTATTCAATAAATGCATAACTTTGAAGTTTTCTTTTATTCCTTCTGATCAATTACGCTTAGGTCCAACTAATTTTAAGTGTGAATAGAAAATTAGTAACATTTATGGTGACCTCTTAGGGGTGTTTTCCTGCTAAACAGTTGAGAACCAGTAGCGTTTGTAGCTCCATTGGGCATAGAGTCTTTTCTGCCCTATCTTGAAAAATTTCTGCAACTCAAAACTGACTAAAACCTAACAGCAACAACAAAACTGAAACTGAAACTAAACTAACTTGCTTAAAACAAAGCCAGTAACATGTGCAAAAGCACTTCTTTGAAATGAAATACTGAACTGAAATTATAATCTATCCTACTCTAACTAGCCAAAGGTGTTGGTCAAACAAATCCATTAACTGTTTGGTTGAAATAACTTCCCTTCCTCAACAGGGAACACTGATTCACATGCTCATGAGTAGCTGAAATTTGATAATGTACAAGAAAGTACTCAATAAATTGTTGCAATGCTTCATAAAAAATGTAGATAAATTCACTCACCAGCTGAATTTGATCATGTAAACCTCTGTCATGGGGCAAAAAGATGATCTAATTTTATTGTTCTGAGGTTAAATTCTACTTTGTGGGTACAACAGTAATCTGTATCTCTTTATTAACCTCTTTCTTGGCCAAATCCTTGATGGGACAACCTCTTGCAATGTTGTATCCCTAGCTAATGCTCCTTATGTCCTCTTTTAGATCTATTGTCCTATTTTCACTTGAAATTTCAACCTGATTTGCAACAGTTAGCTAATATGAATGAAATGAAGAAAAGCTTGACTCTCTGACCTGATCCTGCTGATCACATATTGCTGGCTCATCTGACATTAGCTGATCATCAATGTTAGAACAAAAGATTTCTATGATGCCTAACAACATGTTCTCATCTAACTCACAATCTTGCATTGAATCCAAATGAGTTATATCATCCAGTTGTTCGATACTAGGTATAGATTCAGAAGGTTCATCAAATAAGTTAGCTAGCTCATGAGATTTAATCTCTATCTCTTTCACAAGAACACGTTCAACCTAATCTTGTTTGCCATCTAGATCTGACACAAAGGACTCAAGATCATCTCAAAATGAAATTTCATCAGATTCCTCTTGAATTTTTGGTGAAAGAGAACTATTTATTACCTCATAACAGCTCTGAACTAGCTTTACAATTTGCATGATAGGTATACATGTACACTCTTCTATTTGATCCAATATCAGATAGTTAGAGTGCTTAGCTTCAATCAACAACTCTTCATTCTATTTAATGTCTTCTTGTTGCTCTATTATTTATGCCTGTGGTATGAGCTCTTCATCTGGCTCAACAAAACTAGGTAACTGGTCAAACAAAGAAACCAGTTCTTCCTCTTCACACAAGGCTTTCTGCATCAGAATGTGGGCAACTTGCTTTTGCATTTGAAGATTCTGTCCTTCCAATATCTGCATCCTACTTTCATTAATCTTGTAAACAGCATCAGAAAACTTTTCAAATGATTCAAATCGTAAAGGATTGAGTACCAAATCTAAACCAGCATCCCCTTCATAGGCATTATACTCATTTTCAGCTGGGAAAACAGAAAAAATAGCAGCAACTTCTTGCTCCACATCTTCTTTTTCTGATTTGGTGGGACAAGAAAGATTGCAAAAAAAATCAACTGCTGGGTTGAAGCTTGGAATCTTGATAGGCTCTTTTTCAATATGCCAACTTGGAATCTTGATAGGCTTAGAAACTGCTACCTTTTCCTCTTCTTGATCTTGGATTGGTATGGAAGGGGTAGCCTTTACAAGATTTGGTATTTTGTAATCAGGATGTTTGGTCCAAGGAGGCTACCATGGTTGCTCAGGACTGTGATGATTTGGTTCAGGTAATTGATGTGACTGATACTAAGGATTAATGATCTCATTTTGAAAATGCTGATCTGGAATGAATGTAGTTGTCCAGATGTTCTTCTTTTGTATTTGTGTAAGAAAATACTTCATCTGTGCTTCTTTTGCTGTAATCTCCCTTGTAAGATCTTCTTGGAATTGTATCCTTTGCACTTCTAATTCATGATCATGAGATAAGCCTGATAATCGATCTCATCTTGCTGCTGATACTCTTGTTGCCTCCTAAACTCTTCTAGGTTCCTTGTGACTTCTAACAATGTATCATTGATACCACTCATGCTATACTTCATATCCCTAACCTCTTAGGATTGATTTTGGACATGTAAATGCTGATATGAAGGATAGCAGGGGTAGGTGGGAGGAAAACATGTTTAGCATGCTGATTTCTTTGCAAATCAAAGGAATCAGGAATGAAATCAGTAGTATGGCTGATCTGATATGGCTGATAAGCAGAATTTTCATGATATGATGGATGATATGACATATTTCCATGAAGGAAAGACATGTTTATTCATTCAAAAAGTCTGATCTATCAAACCAGAAAGATAGAGTCGCCAGGTATTTGTAAGTTAGCCTCTAAGAAGGTTGTATAAACTACTGATCATACCAAAAACAATAGCAATGATAAGTTCTTTTGAACTGAAAAATCAGTTCAAAGTCCCACCCATCATGCCAAAAACTATTATCACTGGGAATTGCACCCATATGCAAGTCTGAAAAAGCTCTGCAATTCCATGTAACATGGGACTAATTTCAGGTTGTGGGTTCCCTATAATGAAATTAGACCTCCAAATTGTGGGCTAGTTCCCTTCAAATGTTCTATTGGGATGTATTTTTTCTATTTTGGAAAAGGGAAGAAAGAAACTATGTGGAATGCAAAAAATGTAAAATTTGGTGATGCACTTGATTTGGATAAAAATATGCAATCTGATCCACAATATTACTCAGAAATCTGACTTTCACACAATCCAAACTTGGCATAAATATCACAAAAGTGATTCTAAGGAAGGCTTGAAAATAGGGTTTCTATGAAGGAAATGGTTTTTCACAACACAAAAGGACTACTTCCAATTAACACAACCTAAGACCTGTGATGATTATGCTTAATGTTGCAAGCAAGGAAGTGAGACAATAATTTTAAAAGTTTAATGATTAAACACAGCAAAATTTCATAAAAATCACTTCAATAATTAGCACTAAATGGAAAGGTAACTTATTTGATCTCAAAGAAACAAAGGAAACTCTGCAAAGGAGACAAAAAAGAACTTGTAACCTGCCAATCTCTCAATAGAACTATAAAAAAATAAGCTACAAGAATTCTCCAATCTGTCTGAATCAGAATGAGAATCAAGAACTAACTTCATAATGAATGAAGTTTTACAATATGTAGAAAAGATAGGTCAAAGTATTGACCTCTAGACAACTAGAATTTGAACCTCAGTTATCTCAAAATAGCAATGCAAAAATAATAACTAATTCCCGTGCAAGCCCTGAAATCAAGCAAAAAACACCTCCAAACTAATGGAAAAATAGATATAATATGGCAAAACTGGTGTTGGTCCATGCACCAATGAGAATAAAGAACTAACTAAAACAAGCTTTTGCTTCACAATATATAGGTTTGCTCTCTCAAAGAGGCATGCAAAATATGAACTTGCAGCTGACTGCCTCTAAAAATAATCTCTCACGAGTAACCTCCAAAATCCTCAAAAATAGGGGCTCAAACTGCCACAAAACGAGCAAAAATAGCTCCAACTTGGTCTTTTCCACATGCTTGACCAAAAAGTTGACCAAAAACTCTAAAAATGGCCCAGAACACCATGCAAAAAGCCTCCAAAGCCTCAGTTATCTTCTCCTTTCAGTTTTGCATGTGTTTTAGTAATGTGGGAAAAATAATAAAGTAATTATAGTGGTATAACTTTATTATTAGTCATACATCTATACTTTGCATAATCATGCAAAAAAGAGAGAAAAAGATAAAAAAAAATACCCCTCTATGACTCCCTTGCATTTATACTCCATGCATTACAAATTGATATAACATCACTTTATATCTCCATTACAATTTATGCTTTATCACTCCTTAAAATGCCTTAATGCATTAAAGTCAACACAATGCAAAGCCCCTTATTTCTCCTTTGTGCATGCAAGCACAACAATTAAATAATATATATCCCTTCGACAAATTTCATCCATGCATTTAATAATAAGATATATTATTTTGTCTTTATAACACCAGTTCCTATGCATCATATTCTAAACATATATTGCTTGCATGTGTTTCCCTTATATCTCCAAACACATCTAATGCATTAGTTTCCACATGGATTATGTATGCATACCTTATGCTTCCCTTACACACTCTTCATAATACTTATTTCATGCAAAAAGAAATAATCGTATCAAAGGAGGCACGAGCCTTCACTTTGAATGATTTAAAGTTTTGACTTAGCAGAAAATAAGAATAAACATATGGCCTCACGGTCCCCAGGCATCATCACTAGGAATCAGACCTTGAAAGGTCTTGACCTCAACATGGATAAGGAAGGTAATGATTTTGTTTTTGTTGAAGTCAAAAAGTGGGAAAAAAGACTCATCAATCCTTTGACAAAACAAGGGTTTTCAAACCCTAAAGCATCATTTTGCATTGCTCCTCGTTCGGCCTACTGTGTGGCCGCCATATTGGTTGAGGGTTTGCTTGGTTTCTCTAGTTTTTTGTTGTGTCAATGGCCATCTTTGAGTTTTTGCTTTGCATTTTCCACAGAGTCTGAGAGGGTGAGCAAATTCTGAGGCTTTCATGGCATCTTTTGGTATATTTTTTGCTACTTTATTTGGTATACTATGGCCGCCCTGTTGTACTGTGTGTCACTGTGTTTTTGTCTTTGATACTGACACCTTTCACTGCTCTTTTTCCTTGTTATTTGCTCTGTGGTATATGAGCATTATCACAACTTCATGAGGAAAAAAGAACTTAGAAGCTACAACTTCCTCAACAGCCATAAAGGTAAGCCATAATCCTTGCTTCTAAACTCACTCCTTGTGCTTTTCACTTTGCTTCTGTGTAATATTCTTCTTCTTATTTATCTTTGTGATCTGGGTTCTTGCTCACAAAAAGGACCACAGCCATACAATATCACTTCTGTGTAACTTTTTACTTGGTTGTATGCAAAATGGTACCAAGACTAGGGTTTCAACTCTGTCAAGCAATGTTCGGTCTGCAAAATATATTTTCCATTATGAGGGTTTTAAACCCCAAACCATGACATGTAAGGCCTCTGCAATTACTATCCTCAACCTATATTTGAAATGGCATCAGTCTGTTCTACAAGTAAAGAACACTCTTATACTTACTGTAACTATGCCTGGCTGCTTCAAAACAAGGTGATTGCTTTTGTAGTTAATTTACACCCCTCATTCACAACAAAAAGTGGTAAATATTTGTCTTATTTTCATTTTCAAAATCAAACATAGCTGTTGGATTGAATGGGTTGTTCCTTTATAAGATTTGTTATCAATTCAATACATGAGTTGCTTTTTCTTTCGACTGATCTCCCTATGAACTTTCTACCTATTTGTATTCTATCCACTCCATAGGTGTTATGGCTTCATTTTCTCACTATCATCATGATGACTAGTATAGACTTTGCTTTGTGAATTAACAGCCATGCCTTGACTGTACTATCTTTGTGCACAGATGCTCAAGTTAGCATGAGATTGCTTATGCTTTCATATATCACTAGTTGCTCCACTTTATTATCATCCACCTCGATAGTCAAGTATTTCATCGGCAATTTTACATCTCATTCATAATAACAATGGATGGGCCCTTTGCACAACATTCTTTTTATGATGGTTTAAGGATCTCAAAACCAAGACAATATTTTCTTTTCATGATATCTCCCTTAGCATGGGCATTCTCTTGACTATTACCATGCCAAAATTCAAGGGTTTCTAATATAACAGGTAACTGTGCATTGTATTCTTTCCATTTAATTATTGAATCGTTTGTATGCAAGGTAAGAATGTCCCAAAAGCTGTGTATGATGATTAGGTCCTTTATCTTTTGGAAAATTTGTATCAGTATGGTTGTCTTCACCTTCATTCTGGAGGTTTCTCATGGATTCATTGCTACCTCTGACAACCTCACCATGGCTTTATGCACCTTCATAGTTTTTTAACTGTCCATTGTCAAGTCTTTTCACGCTCTGACTATAGCAATTACTGTGCCATCCCACTGTACTTTAGGCACTTGTTATAACTTCCTAGCACTGTCAAGAAGCATGAACGAAGATACACTGACTCTCTTTTATGTTGCTATTCTAAATGATCATCTATTAATTGTCCTTTGCATACATTGCTCTATGATGGGAACTATGGCTTCTTTATCTGAAACTCCTCATTTGTTGCTCCATACTTGACATCTCTATCCTAACATACTGAGAAGACCACTAGATGTTTTCTTGGTGGATTTAATGAGTAAAGGAAACTTCCGATAAGACATATACAAACTTCTTGTGTGCTTGAAGTAGTCCTTCTCTGTATGCTCATGCTCTGTATCCCTGGCTAGTCTGCTAGGACTGTCATCATTGCAACTATTTCAGTAATCACAATATGTTTCATTCTGACATGTCATTGTCCTAAATGTCTTAAATGTATAGACAACTTGCATAAGTATTGGTACTTTAAACTTCTTTGGGTGAAGGTTATTGATGTGTGTAGGACTGTACAATCTTCAACAATCTGTCTCCTATTAATGAGGACTGTGCATTAATATGACTGCTTGTATGACCCCTTCTTCATGTGATTTGCCTACTCCTGTTCAAGGATGGATTTTTATTTGTAAGGTAGACTGCTCTTTTAAATGTTGTGACTGTCAGTTGATCCTCTAGCATGACTTGTATGCTATGGTCCTAATGACTGATCACTCTTTAATACCTTTTGATGTTCTATTGATGAGAAAAGATTGTACCTTGTCGTCTAGATTTTGGCATTTAATATGCATCTTGTCTTCTCTACTTGATGTATTATCTTCCATTCATGACTGTCATAGTCAATGTATTAGACTTAGGGTACACAACTGAGAGGGGGGGTGAATCAGTTGTGCAAAACTTTCTACAATTTACACACTTAAAACTTCTTGGTGATTAGCAGTATATTAAACATGAAACATAATGCATTCAAATCAAAAGAAGAAACTCATCAACACATAAGACACCAAGATTTTGACGTGGAAAACCCGGTTAAGGGAAAAACCACGGGGTGATTAACCCAAGAATGTATTCTCTGTTAGAAGAATAGAAAGAACAAAATGGCACATGCCAATTAGGGCTCACTGCCCGAGCACACTGCTCACAAGAGGCTCACTGCCTACAAGAGACACACTGTCTACAAAGAAATAAATATCACATACATGAACTGGAGAATAGCATCTTCACCATGCTTGAATCAGTTCCATTAAGCTCAATACTTCTACTCTGCCTTTCGCTCTCTTCTTCGCTACCACACTCTCATCTCTACAAGACACACTTTGGAATGACTTCACAATCCCTTATTTATACAAGGCATCGACTTAGGAACAATCATCTAAGTCGGCAAACACTTATAGATCATCTGGAAGACATGTAATACATCCGGTCGGCCAGTCTTAGGAAGAACACCAACATCCGGTGGTTATTCATCAAATCCAAACTCTAACTTCAATGCGGACCGCCAACATGAACTAGACATGATCCAAAGATCACCACAACCTTTCCTGAGTCACCAAGAACATCTGCACTTTATCAGCTTACTAGAATTCTTCTCTCCTTCATCCGGAGCTTCAAGAAGACAGTCTATCATCACTATCACAAATGAATAGGCTCTTCCGGACCTTCAAACCATGAACCAATCTAGTTGAGACTTCTCAAGGACTTCCTCAACACTCCCTCCAATCTGCAGAATGGGATGATGCACTTCCAGAGCTCACCGGACCTATCTGTGACATTCTGTCACCTCTGAACACCTACCAGAACCGGTTCTACTTGAGCAGCCATAACTTCTTCAGATCTTCATGCGGACCTCTGAAAACTTGACTGGATCATCTCAAGACTCATATCTACAAACCCTTTAAACCGCATCGTCTGATCCTCAATCTATTATGGACTTCTACCTTCTTGTCATCACTGTTCTTCACTATTCCTGATTGAGACTAATTTTCTCAATATCCTCATCACACATCTCATCCAATCCTTCTCATTAATGCAACATGAATATGTTGACATCAATGACAACACCTGTTAGGCCCATACTTGCAACACAATGATGTATAAATCATTTGTCTTCCACTGTAACATCATATGATACAAAAATTTGACATCTTCAGTGACTTATCTGGACATTCATGACTTTAGTATCCTTTTGGTATAGCTTTCCCTTCTTTCAACATACAATTGATAATGATGGCTATACTTTCTCCCTCTATTGTTTCATGATATTGATCATCCTGTAGCTGCCTGGATAATGTATTTGTTTGAGACAACTATCCTTTGATTACAAACACATGTCTTTCCTCTATGCATGATGAATGTCTGCTACAACTATGACTATCCTCTACATTTGTTGATCACTGTTCTGTATGTGATCATAATTGTACTGATCTGGTTGCTTTAATGCACACAATAAACTTGTTACACCTATACAGTGATAGATGTGTTCTTTGAACATGAAGTTTGCAATGTATGAAATATACAAAACACATGGGCATCCTCATGATGCAATCATATAATCTAATAATTTGTTATTGCTACCTTATATGCCTTGACTGTACTTTGTAATTCATTCGATGGCATAGGGTTGTTCATCTATCTATAGCACTATACATGGCTTTATCATTTGATTCTAAATTTTTGTTTTCATGATAAATGATGAGAGAAATACCTCTGTTATAGCATGATATGTTCTTCATCATTGTTCCATATGACTTGGTCATTCATTTTGGCTGAAAGAACATGATTCTTAGTTAGAAACTGTCACTAATAATAGTGCCTAAGCATGTTGGGCTCAACCCTCGTGGGAGCCACATTTCCTCCACATGCTATGAAAAGAATTTGAAAATGAATGCTTATTTGTATCTGCACATGGAACACACATGTTAATTATAAAAAAAGTACCTTTGGATATTGATTGATTGATCCTCTTCATGATCTTTGTGTTGTAGCACATGCCTGATCTGATCTTCATATGAAATGTATGATGTGATAAGTAGATATATCTGTTTGATAAAAGCATATGATAACTTTAAACATCCGAAGCGCTAACAGGGTTGTCCCCAAATTTTTTGTAGGTTCAACTGATGATGGGATCTGAAGATAAAGACTGACGACTACAAACTGAAGACCGGCATCAACAAGCAACCTTCTTGCTTAGGCAATGATGGATGTTTCATTTTATCATGTGTTCATTTCATTTCTTTTATCAAACAGATGTATAGCTTGCATGTCTGCAATTGCTCAGTCTAGTTACTCCCATAGCTTGTGTGGGACACATTTGAACACTTCTTTTAAACATGATCAGTTAATTTCTCTTATGCATGTGATGTGTATGTATTTCCTTTTCAATCAATGCCTGAGATAAAGTAACAGATAGTTGAATGTATGTTCAAAACATGACATGAAATAACTGCTTAATACAAATATCTTTCTTTCTTTTATTCAAAACTGATTAACTAAATAATCAATTTAACTTATAACTCCTAAAAGATAATCATGATGCAAAACAACTATATTTCTTGAATGACTAGTACCTTGGCAATCCTATTCTCTTATCATGATAACTCATCAGTCTTAATGAGACTGATGGGCTATCTTGTCAACTGAAACTCCTTCTTTGCTCTGTCAGGGTATCAACTATTCAATAAATGCATAACTTTGAAGTTTTCTTTTATTCCTTCTGAACAATTATACTTAGGTCCAACTAATTTTAAGTGTGAACAAAAAATTAGTAACAGGGATATGAGTTGAAGGATAAGAGCCCAGCTAAATTAAGAGATGCTTTCAGATTTGCAACTAATATTGAGAATAATAAGAAAGCATCTGGAAATTGGGGTGGGAGAGATGAAGTAAAAATCCTACAAAATCCAAATAATAAAGTCTAACAAAACATAGCTTCCACATCTACAGATAAGTTGGATAAGGTAATGAATGCCTTGAGGATCTTAGCTACAAGGTGGCTAGGGTAGAAAAGGGACTAGGAGTTGACAAACAAAATTATCACAAGCTAGAGAAAAGACCACAATTGCATTACATTCCATACAATACAAACTGGCATAATGGAAAACCCATTCTGAATAGTATCAATAACTAGAAAGGTCAACACAATAGAGATACACCTAATCCACTGAAGAAAACCATTAATGTGGTTGAAGACACTCCGTGGTGTATGGTTTGTCAAATGCCTCATGGTTGCTCAATCTTTCCAAAATGATGGTAGTTTCTGTAATGAGTGTAATGAACCACATTATAATGAAGATGATAATGTTAACATGTTTACTAGTGGAGATTATTCTTCCTCATATGAACATGATGTTGAATTGGATGTGATTGAAAGAAGACATTAGTAAGAGCAGGTTTGTCAACAGGTCTTCTCAGATGATGAGAGTGAAGATCAGTATGTGTATGGACTTGATTCACAGGTTCCTAACATTGGATTGAGGAGACCTTCTAATGAAGAAATTAGGGCTCTCACAGTTGTTACAGTTGCTCAAGTAAAGAGTAATTATAATCTCAGAAGTAAGGTTCAGATTGGTGATTCTGGGAGACTAAGAAGCCTATTTTTGAAGCAGTTTCAAAATAATGCTAAAGGTCTAAAAGTGAATACTCAAAAGAAACAGAGTAATGAGAGTAAGAAAGAGTCGAAGGACAAACCAGGTATTAGTACCAAGAATTCATGAGGTGCTAAAGCTACTCAGATTGATGAGAAAGGTAAGAGTCACAATGTATCAGGTATGAATCAAAATACTGCTCAAGTGTAGGATTTTATTCCATTTGACATAACTCAAGCTTTGTCACAATTGAAAGTTTCTGTTCCATTGCTTGAGATGATGAAAATTGAGGAACATAGGAATAAAACATTGGCTTTAATTTCTGGTACTGGTAATCAGATAGATCAAGGTGACAAACATTAGGATGGGGGCCAAGTAATTGATGTTTAAGAAGATGAGATTCCAGAAGTATATCTGGGAGCTACTCTCACAAAGTTCCCCTCTCAGATAGAGCCTTTCTATGTTTCTTTGATCATAAATGGTAAAATGGTCAGGAATTGTATGCTTGATTCAGGTGCATCTACTAATATCATGCCTTTAGCTATTATGGAAGAGATAGGAATGAAAATAGATAAGACATACATGGTAAGTGTTTTGCTATGGATAATAGGGAGGTGTTTGTTATTGGAATTATGAAAAATGTTGATTTCATGCTTGCAGCCTACCCTGAGAAGAAGTATACAATTAATGTTACTATGTTGGATCTGCCTTATACCATGATTCCCATAAATGGCAGAGATGTCAAATTAGAAAGGGAAAAAAGAGCACCTAACTTGGTTGAAGAAGAATAACTTGTTGATCAGGTATGCTTTGTTGATGTGGATTGTGACAATTTTAAGGTAGTATCATCTAATTCTGACATTGAGAAGAAAAGACCAATTGATCATGAAGTAGAGAAATCAAAAGATAGAAATGAACTGTGGTCCATGTATTTTGATGGTGTCTGTTCAAAGGAAGGTTCATGTGCAGGCATAGTTTTTGTTGTTCCTAGTGGTAAGACTTTCAAGTTCTCATTCCTTTTGAAGTTTGAGTGCACTAACAATATTGCAGAGTATGAGGCACTCTTAGATTGAATATAGTTGTGAAACATGGAATCAAAGTACTCAAAGTATCGGGTGATTCAGAGCTTATTGTTTCATAGGTTAGAGGGAAATATGCATCAAAGAATAAGAGGTTAAAGTAGTACAAACATGTAGTATGGGATGTTATAGAATTTTATTTGATACATTTTCTATTAATTGGGTTGAAAGGTCAAGGAACGTCATGGAAGACTTATTGGTGAATCTTGCAATCAGACCAAATGACATTACCTTAGCTGACATTGCAAGAGTAGAGATAAAGGTAAAGCCTACTATCCATGATAATATTTCTAGTTGGTAGGTTTTTGATGATGTTGGGTGAATATTTTGTCTTCAACTAACTGAAGGCAAAATGGTTATATCAACCATAGTATGATGAGATTAATCTCTCCTCTCAGAAAGGGGAGGCTCCCTTCTTATTTCTCACTACAATCAACAAGTACTTAACTAGATTTATGTACACTATAAACTAGCTTGTGGATGGTGTCATATCATCTATTTCTCTTTTTTAGAAATGATGTTTCAACTTAATCTTTACAATGTATGATAAACTCACAAACTACCACTAGTAGAAATATGGCAAATAAATGACCAGGTGACTAAAACTTTTAGACACGTTACCAAAATTCCACTAATTTTTTGCAACACAGCTATAAATGACTAAATAAATGACTAATTTGGTCATTGGGAAAAAAACACAACTAAATAATTGATTAGACAAATAAAAATGACTAAATAAATGACTATTACTCCTCTATTCTTTTTTCTTTCCAATTTGATCATAATCCATGAATTCAAAGACAATGCAATAAATGTCTGCTTAGACCAAAGGAATAAAGGAAGAGAAAGGATTGAACAAAGGGTTAAGAAGAAAAAGACAAATCATACAATAGGAAATATACAAAAAAAATAATAATAATAAGACAGTCATGGGTGAACAATGTACTATGTGACTTTATAAATTGTTCCTCAAATTGATTATGCATTTATTTGAGCAATGTGAATGTCTCTTTCTTATCCATGCCTCTCTTAAGATTTAGGGGGCAACATGCTGGGCTCAACCCTTGTGGGAGACCATTTTTTTCACCACATGCTGAAATATCATGCACAATGATGAATGTACCTATATCTGCACATTGCACAAACAAGTTAGATAAAAATAATGAAGTTCAATGCTCATGTGATGATTTGATCTTTCTAGCTCTCTTGCACACATCTAGTAATGGCTCAACTAATTTAATGGCTCAACTCTTATCAGTCTCGGCTTCTCTTTTTTGTTGTGAATGATTGGAGCAAAGCGGGTGTAGCAGGTGGGTGAGCTTAAGCTCTTAATTTCTTGATAAGCCATGGCAACCCAGATGAGATATTGAATCATGCTTGGGCTCCATATGCTATTGGGCATCATATCTACATGTAGGTTCTAGGGTTTTGGATTAGCCTTCCTTTCTTATGATCTTTATGAATCTGGGTTCAAATCTATTGCCATTCATTTGCTAGAATTATTTATGAGTATTAATCTGACAAGTGAGACACTTATTTTTGTAGGTGGATTGAATAGAAAAAGTTTTCTAGGCTTGGATTGAACTGGGTTCTATTGTGTAACATTCAGTTTATTTCTTACAAATCTATCACAAAAGATAATTAAACCATTTTTTTTCAGATATGTCATCTATAGAAATCTATATGTGTAATCGTGTATTTAGTTTTGTGTTAATGTCTTCTTTGTTCTCTATTTTGTTATACTAAAAAATAGTTAGACCCTAAGGAATTTATCTTTTTGCAGTCTTTTCTCTCTATACATTAAATTATGTGTCTTGTGGTCAAGGGTTCAAAATTTGACCTAGCAAAAAGTTTCGAAACTTTTGTGCATGTTTAATGAAATTAAAATACCTAATGGTGTTATTATTTTTTCACCTTTTTTTGATTTGTAGGCTTTTGATGGTACACATAATGTATCAAATTCACAAAAGGATGAAGCTTGGAAGGTGAAAGGTGAATACAAACAAGGAAGAGTTTGAATGTGAGATGCTCTGATACAAATTCACTGTTTAACAGTGCATGAGCTGAGATAATGTTTTTTTGAATAAGGAGAAACACATTTTATAAATGTTTAATAAATGATGCAACTGATGTAAATGTGCTGAGATGAATGTTCAATAAATGATGTAAGACAGTTAGTGAGACAAGTTGCCAGTGAGGCTGAAATCAGTGAGATTTTTGTTTAGCCAGTGAGGTTGTAACCAATGAGGTTTTGCTTTTCCAATGAGACATTGAATGTAACCAGTGAGACTTAATGAAATAAATTTTTAGAATATTTGGTCAAGCATTTTAGTCTTCATTTCATGGTGCTTCTCTCAGCATTTGAATATCTGTGATACTTGAAGTTTATATGCATAAATTTGTGAGGATTAATTAAGTTAGATTTGATTTGTAACTTGAATCACTGATTCACCCAAATAAATGACTAAACCATGACTAAATAAATGACTGCGAAGACTAAATAAATGATTGCAATTTTTAGTAGTTTTTTTAGT
Organism: Cunninghamia lanceolata; assembly: GCA_027924645.1. NCBI lineage: Eukaryota > Viridiplantae > Streptophyta > Pinopsida > Cupressales > Cupressaceae > Cunninghamia > Cunninghamia lanceolata. Next base: position 2,100,859 of record BSBN01000828.1, read on the forward strand.
CATTTATTGTTTTTTTAATCAATGACCAGTTAACAACAATCAATGACTAAATTAATTACTAAATATACTACCAAATTGATGACTAAATATACTACCAAATTAATGACTAAATATACTACCAAATTAATGACTAAAATTTGTTTAGTCATAAATTTGGTTGCGAGATAAATGATCGGCAATAAACTACCAATGGTCACGTGACCAATTTTTGGTAGTTTTTTTAGTCATTTATTTATGTTTTTCTTCTAGTGTACTTATTGGAACAATAATAACCAATATCAAGATTGAATGAACATAAGAATATTCAAAATGATACCAGCGTGAAATAAACTAGAAATTCACAGAAGCACAAAGTCTTTCTTAATTTCTTTTGTTGACTTGGAATAAGAAACATATATAGTGTAGAATGTAGCCCGAAGTCTCCATTGTATGCTATCAAGGGATTTAAAGAACAGAAAAAAATAAATAGAAGCTCAAAGTCTTCTGATTATTTTCAACTCACAAACATAGAATATAATTTCTAAAGCAATGTTGCAGCACAAAGACTCCAAAATCAGCTTAAGACCACCTCCCAGATTATATGAATTCACAATACTTATTCGATCAATTGCATAAGATGGTGTAAGAGAAAAGACATAAGAAGATCTCTCATACACTACAAGCAGATTCCCAAAACAAAGTTTGAATGCTCACTTGCTTTCTTATTATTGATAAAATCTTGATTTACAATCTTGAACACAAAGTCTCAAAAATGCTTCTCAATTTTGGTAGAGCTTTGCTTCAATAACTAAAAGGTAAATAATTACAAAGAGGCCCTCTCTATTTATAGTGAGAGACCATGAGAAAAAATAGGGAAAATACAACTAACTTGACTTATTCAACAGGAAGAGTCCTTATTAATTTGGGACTTTCCTTGTTTTTACATGTAATTGCATCTTGAAAAAGCACATGTAAAAATGTCCAAAACTAAAAACAAAGTACACATGAAACTACAAAAACATACTAGGGCATGAAGACATGAATTAACTTGCACTCCCATTCTTCTTCAGAAAATCTTCGTACATAGTGAACACTATTTGCATTTCTAGGCTATCAGGACCAACAGTGTTTTTAAAAATCACCCGAGCTCTAATTATTGCATATTTTATTGTAGTAGCTGCCTTTTCATGATTTGTCAACTTAGCCTTTAAATTATCCAAAGTTAAATGGTTGTCTAGAATATTATCTAGGGAAGCAACTAAAAAAGCTGTCTTCAAACTCTTTCTGAAACATGCTCTTGAATTCCTAAACCATTTCCTCAGCTGAAAGGAAATGATGATCATCATTTATCAACTTACATGGGAGTTCCTCCAGTTTGTGCAGAAGATTGATATTGTTGTCTTCACTTAGTTCCTTGGCACTTTCTAAATCTTTGATCAATTATTTTAAAACATTACTTCGATGAATCAATGACTCTTTGGTTTCTACATAAGATTCACGATTTGAAATAATGCCAATTGATACCAATGTTTTCACCTTCAACTTCTTCATATCAGTCCACTTCTCAAGACTAGTATCCAAGTACTCAATGTCTTGAGATATTGCATCAACCAAATCATCCAGCTTAGATCTTATCTTTTACATTTTACTTTTCTTCTCAGCTGCACTTGTCAGAAGAGACACTCCTTGCGAATACATTCTTTCAAGATATTCTTCAACCACTTTTCCCTTAACATGACTCTTTTCTGCCTTCTAGATAACAAGATCCTCTACAGCAATTCCCTCAGGTGCCATTGATTCAAATGACAAGGTGATCTTCCTTATTACCGCAACTAGTTGCTCAGCTCTTGCCTTGTATTGCTCCTTCATTTCCCTCTCATGATCAAATTTCATAATCTAGGAATTGAGAGTTGATTGAACATCGGCCTTGGCACTTTCATGAGTAATTTTCCCTAGTTCAATCCTAGAGATAGAATAATCACTCATGTTGAAATTCTCAATGGTACCATCTGGTGGTGGTTGAGCAATTTCAACGTACTTGTGACCTTTGTCTTCTAACAGCCGAGAAAGAGTCTTGGGCTTCTTCTGAGTCTTTTCCTTCACTGGTACTAGCTTCCCAAAAATCGAAGTCATCTAGAGAGATGGCTTGCTTTTTCCTCTTTGGAGTATAGGTTGAAAGCCATGGAGGAAGCACTGATGCACTAGAATCCTGATTAGAAGCCATTTCTTGTATGGAAGGAATTGTACCTGTATACACCTAAAAGTGACATGACTCTGTCCAAATAAATATTTTTAATATTTATTTAAGTCTATATTCCTCTATCAATAAATAAATAAATCAATTTATTTATTTGATTCATTTTCTCACATTAATTGAATAAATTACATTTATTTAATTTATTTCATCAATATCAACTTTATTCTTCTAAACAATTAAATAATTTTAATTACTTAATTAAAATCATTCATTCTTCTAAATTTAAATAAAATACAAATTTATTTAAATTAAACCTCAATCTCCAAAAATAAAATATAATCATATATTTTATTTATTCTTCTAAATCTTGTACAAACAATTTATTTATTTAATTTTGCTTTCTTATCTCCCAAATCTTCCAAAAATAAATCTTCCTTGTCATGTAAAAGCAAAAGATGAGTTAACTGATTTAAAACAACTTTGTTTTTATCAACAAAACTCTTAAATTAGAAAAATATATTCTAATTTAAGAAATAAAAGGTCATCCTCATCAAGAAAGCAATTAACTCAACAAAGCATCCTTTTGAATGACACATGTCCTTCTTCTATTCGTGCACATTCTCTCAAACATCCTCTACCATTGATCTTCTTATTTCTTCTCTACCATTGATCTTCTCTCACACAATCCTATAAATACCCCTCTATTCTTCCATTTCAATATAACAAAGCTTTCAAGTAAGATTACTTTGTCGAATCCATAGCACGCCATTGGCACCCCCACTCTCACACCATTCACTATTCATCCCATATTGTGTTGGAGCTCATCTTCAACACAAAAAGTATCCAAGCCATTTCTCCTTTGTCATCTTGAGGAATCAAAGCAAGGAAGCAGGCTTCCTGAGGGCTACATTCATCACCAAAGATCAAACGGGAATAGGTGAACAATGGAAGCCACCAGGTAACAAAGGCACTGTAAGTTTGGTTATTTAGTTTTATTATTTGTTGCTTGCACATTTCATTGAGTTATTGGGTGTTTTAATAATATATTTTATTATCCCATTTTAGCTGTAACATTTCTGGCGCCTTTGCCCCAAAATCTAACCAAAAAATTGAGTTCTTGAGTGACAGGTTCCATACAGTCTCCGTGCAGTCTTTAAACAGGTTCATTCAGTGCATTTGATTGATCCCACAGCGCATTTGATCACTATTCCAGCGCATGCAACCTTTCAGTGCACACATCCTCCAAGGCTGCGCATTTACAATCTATTTCGGTGCCTATGATATTCCAGCGCATATACTCCCAGATACTACGCTTTCATCCTCTAGAACGGTGCACCCATAGAAACTGCACATATGTCCTTTATTCCTGCGCTTTTGACACCTGTCTTAGCGCATTTGTAATTCTGCACTTAGTCTCTGTTTCTGCGCATACAGACTATAAAGTTGCACATCTATTCTTCACAATGACTCTAGGGATTTCTTGTAGGTTTTCTAACACTGACATTTATCTTGCAGGATTGATTTCTTTGATTTTCGTGCAGGGTTAAGAGCTAGATAGTTTTATTTCCTTAAAACACACATCATAGATTAACTAGGAGGAAAAGTAAAAACAACGTGTGCATGCCAATCTCACATAGTTCTTAACTAGGAGGATAGTAAACAAACATCATTGCTATCGTTGCATTATTGCTATCTCTTTTAGTTTAGAACATTGCTATCTTACAAAAAGGAAAGAACCATTGCTATCTTTAATCACTTTAAAGTTAACAACTGTGTGAGTGCCCAAGTAGTGTAACACATATAGTCTTTTTCTTTTTAATTAGGGGTGAAAGAACCACTATTTACTGTGTCTACTGAATGACAATAGGCTTATGCTCTGCCCTTTACTGGGTGACCAGAATGCTGAACTTGTTATTCTTTGTGTATAACCTTTAGAGGGGCCTGCCCTTGGATGCCCACCTATCCAAGTGGGAATGACCCTAAGTGGTAACAGGCTAAAGCCAAGCCCTACCAATCCACTATAAATAAATTGTACTTGAGGTGAAAGCTTCCTGCAATGAGTGCCCCTGTGTTACACTGACAGCCAACCTTCCCCAAAACCATCCAAGGCATAACCCTTGTAGGCTGGGAGACTCCATAACAGAGAGTAGTGCTGCCGCACGTGTAACCACTTGAACGGTTACCCTGACTATTTAGCCATTGACTAGTTTACCAAAATCCTCTATTTGTTGGCGCAAAAGGTGGGACCTTTGAAGTGGCCCTGATTCATGTGATTCTTAGTAGAGGTAGTAGGGACAATCCTAAGGTTCGGTGGGGGGATGAGCCTAAGGAAACCTAGATCTGGTATGCGTGAGAAGTGAGTACCATGGAGATGAGCCGGTGCTACCAAATCCTAGAGCTACACGCTTTGAATATACACATCTAGGGGACTCAACAAATAATATCCTTTCTAGCCTAGGTTGTAATTGTTCTTGTGTCAAAAAGTCCACAAAAATACAAAAAAAATAATAAAAGATAAAAATCATGAAAACTTCTATGCGTTTGCTATGTCTTTATCTGCCATAATTGAAAATCAAAAGCAAAAAAGACCAAGTTTTCAACCAAAAACAGAATTTTTTGAAAAACGTGCCAAAAAACTCTGCAAAAACAAACTTTGCTAGATCTACGCATATGCTTCGACCTACTGCATTTTTATCCTCTATTTCCACGCATTTGTAGCTGCGCATCTATCACAATAAACTTTTCTGGTCTTGTGTCAATTTCTGTAGAGATGGCAAACCAATTAGAATATATTGCTCAATCACTCCAATATCTACAATTGCAAATAAACTTAGGTCCCTCGCCCTAAGATTGTATAGAAATTGCTCAACAAATCCAAGTCTTACAATAAGAAATGGCAATCTTGTAGCTGAACGTGCCAGTACCAGCTACTCCTCGCCCCAAAATCGTATATCCTTTTCCCATACTCATGACAAGGCAAGCACCACCTCAAGTTGGAAATCGTATACCACTCCATCTACTAGTCCTCCTTTGCCACCTGCTAAGATGCCTATCCCAAAACATACTAGTCCTACACCAACACCGCCATCTAGTTCCTCAAACTCTAAATGGACAACCAAAAAAGAATCAGATGAGTTTTGGGAAAAATATTTCCAAATTTATACAGCAAAAGAAAAGCTATGGAGAAAGCCAAATCCACTCATCCATTACCCCATACACCTACAAAGGATGTGATCCAAGGACTACCAGCAGAGAGCCAAACATGTCCTTAAATTCTGGTCCTCGACTTTACCAAAGATTCTTCCAATGCCATGTCAAATCCTACAACCCCTTCATGTCATCCGCAACCCCTTGAGCTTATCGAAGAACCTCCTACCATGTACAAAAGTCAAGGTCCATCGAACATCCATATTGTCAACCAAGAAGCTATCTGCTTCGATTAAAGAAGACCAAGAGCTATGTCAAGAGCACACCTTAGAGCATGTGGAAACATCCACCCTTTGTCTAAATCAAGATCAAAACACCCCCATCCAATTTCAAACTGTTCATAACCTTTATCTCTTCCATGATCAAGATAATACCTATGAAGAAGCTATCCATGAGAAACTTGATCCTATACATGGGAAAGAGATCCAATTCCAACCCGTCCATAATCTATACCTTCTCTATGATCAAGATACTACCTCTTACAAAGAAGATGTTCATGAACAACTTGATCCCATACCTATACATGAGCAAGAAACCTCTGTTACTTCTATCCATCTTCCATCTAATCCTATCCATGATCCAACAACTTTCGCTTCCTCTGATGAGACACTTGCCTCCCAAGTGCACATGAATGATCAACCCAATATCTTAGATCCTAAAGAGCATAATGATGATCAAGATTCTAGTGATCCTTCACCATCCATTATTGACCAAGCTACAAATCCCCCACCATATATCCTTGGTCTCACTACCTTCATGCATGAATGTTCTTCCTTAGGAGAACAGTAACCGTTATCTACCTCTTCACCTTCTCCATCCAATAGGGAACTCGTGTCTAGTGTTCCACCTATACATAATCCCACTGTCCATTGCATACTCTAGAATATGAACTATTAAGGTAAAGGCTTAGGCCTTCATGAACAAGGTATTTTGGAACCGATCCATGTCAAAGTTCCTCCACCCTCATACGGCCTTGGATACATACCCCAAGATGAACAATCTCAAGATGGTGGTACTTCATCCACTCCTCCTAAGTCCACCACTTTCCATCACAAACCCTATCATATCCCTAAAACATATGTGGCCATTCCACCTCCATCATCCTACAATTGTCAAGAGCATGTGACCATACACCTTCCACCATCCAATCTACCTCCACTACTTCCAACTCCTAATATCCCTCCATGCATTTTACCACCACTTCTTCCAACACCTTATCCATCCATCTATAAATCCTCTAAATATCCCAATCATGGCTAACAAATGCACATGTTGTCTAGACAACGAGCTTCCACCAACCTCACTTCCACCATCCCCAGGGGATTCAAAAGCACAAATCTGGATGCCTCTACCTATAAAGTCAAAAATCCTAAGAGTCCTCAAGACCTAGGATACAAAAGCCAAGAATCAAAGAAACATCCATCTCAAAAGCTGCATACACCCACACACCTCAATGCCAAACTGAAAAAAGTGTGGCTCCCCAAGCAACAAATAATTATCTCAGAAGCTGCACAAAAGTTGCATATACCCAAGCCCATACCTTTTCCACCCAAAAGTATCAAATCCTTCCATCCCACATGACAAGCAAAAATAAAAAAATTACTCAGTCTATGTGGGTCCCTAAATACCTAAATCACTCATCCACCAAGAAAAAATCTCCATTGCTTCCTACACCACCTTCCCATCATAAGCTTCAATGTTTATCACAGTGTGTGCAACCATTGGTCATGGTTCCCTTCCATTCCACAACACTTTTACATAACTCCATCTCCCCTTTCTTCCACTATTATCCTACATATCTTCCTCATCCTACTCCCATGGTCCATGCTTTTGCATAAGCCTTCCATTCGTAATTCACATCTTAATCCACTATCACACCTTCCGTAATCCACTATCTACCATTCTCCATCTCACTTTCGTGTGATCCCTACCAACATCCGTGAGCACACTTGACATAGTCCATGCGAAAACATCCATCTAGCGGGACTATCACCTTTCATGGAGCCAGGCACTTGAAGCCCTCTCTTTTGTATCCACCTATCCTATCCAAATATTCAAAAAAAAAAAAAATAGAAGTAAAGAAAATCCTTTCGTCCAATGGTGAAAACTTGGCAAACAGGTGCCTTGGATAAGTACCATGATGAAAAACTAGCAAACAAGTGTCATGTGTAAGTTGATCTCCTCTGTCGCCTAAACTTGGGGGCACCTTGTCTCATTGGCATATCACTCTTCTCCTATCAGTTTCCTTCTGTACCATTTCCTAGCATATCCTTCTATCCATCACATACCTATCATGTCGAATCCATCCATCCTAATCTTCCATTCCTCTATTTCTTTGATCTTGATAAAGATTGGGGGTGTAGTGTTGACAAATGTTTTAGATGTCTCTTGACATACCTTATCCCTCCAAACCATGCAAATCCTTCATTATCCTCTCATCTTCCTCCTTCGTCTTAAGCATTGTCATGAAAAATCCTAAGTACTCTACCTACAATGGAGCATGTTATTCCTATGTGACTTAGTCCTTGGTGATCACATCCTTGCCCTCTTCCATGTGCATTTCATTTGTTATCACCCATGCATCTACATATCCGTGGTGTTTTCTTGTCATCAGTATCATCCAATCCATATCCATTCCATATCTGACCCATATTTGTTTCATATCATGCCTCATCCAATCCATATCTGTTCCCTATCTAATCCATATTTGTTCCATATCTGATCCGTATCTATTTCATATCATGCCTCATCCAATCCATATCTTAGGTCCATGGCCAAGTCTCGAACTACGTTGCCTCTGCGTTGTCACGTAGGCAAGGCCATTATCAATGCGCCCCCAAGGCACTAGGTTAGTCCTTTAGGGTCCATTCCCCAAGTAAGGATTGTGATACTTTTCACTAGACAAGCACGTGCAACAAATCCCGCGTTTCCAAATAGAAATCTTGGCACAAGGCATCAACCTATCCAAATGCAAAACAAACAAGGACCAAAACGTATCAAAATGATTTTTATCAATACTATGGCAAGAAAGCACATCTAATGCAAGAATGTTTTGTGGAAAGGTTAAGTTAGAGAGTCTTGATTTTCATTATTATGTCTTTCTATGCTACTCGAGGATGCCAAAAACTAGAGATGCCATGATGGGGGCATAATCATTTTTATTTGTCTGATGTTTGTGGATCAATCTTTAGTAGTGTGATGACTTTTGTCTAATGACATGATCAGTAAAAGATCATCGAGGACTTCCGAGGTCTAAACATGAAAAGGGGCAATCCTTGTCTATTGAAATGCAAGAAATACTCAAGTCATCTAGATTCAATTTTGACTAGATGCTTGTATTAACTTGCTATATCAAAATCTATATAAGTAATACTCAGGTCATCTCGGTTTAATTATACCTAGATGCTTGTATTTTCTTACAACATAATAAATGCCCAATGATGAAATAAGCACTTCAAAATACTTGCAAAAGAAAGATGGCAAATCCATTTGCATCCAGAAACAACATCCATATCCCATTGCATTCCATACACCATCTGTATCCACATACATTTTGCCTACCATTCATAATAAAGATCCTACAGAGTATCAATGTTTACAAATAAAAGCTTGTGATTTCTTCTGTCGAGTCATTCTTCTGTCAATCAACTTTCTATATATCATTGTGGTCCATTCTAATCAATCCAGTCAATCCAAGCAGTGATCCACTTGCAATTCATCCTCAATCCATGCAAATCAAGTGAAGTCAATCTTGTCAAATTATTCAATCATAATTAGCGGTCTTGATCCTAATCTTTTTGTAAACCATATCAATCAATCGTAACTATCCTTCGTGTTGCTCTAGGGATCTATCATTCCCTACCATGACAACACTGTCATATATCGTTATCATGATGTTGCATTGTCGAAACTAGACCCAGCATCTTATACGACATGTTTCATTCCTGAAACCAGACATCGTCGATCTATATCATTTAATCATTGGTTTACCGATGGACAGGGGCAACACCTTGTTTGTTTTTGCATCATTTGTGCATACTTGCTTGCTTGCTTGTGTGTGTTATCAATTTATCTTACGTGCTTGGCTATTCATCCATTTCTTCTTTTTCTGTCTACCAATTTATTCTTCCACATAACCTGCTATTCTTTTCACCTTCTTCATCGTGAGATTGTCCATCTCACGCCTTCTGCCTTCTTCCCGTCCAATCTCCCGAGGGGGTATCCTGTCATTAAACTCATACTAGGGGCAAACTAGGGCATGTATCATTTTCAGACAACCTTATTCTTTGAAACAACATGATAAAACACATTGCTTCAAAGAGGGACAAAATGTATACACCTAAAAGTGACACAACTCTGTCCAAATAAATATTTTTAATATTTATTTAAGTCTATATTCCTCTATCAATAAATAAATAAATCAATTTATTTATTTGATTCATTTTCTCACATTAATTGAATAAATTACATTTATTTAATTAATTTCATTAATATCAACTTTATTCTTCTAAACAATTAAATAATTTTAATTATTTAATTAAAATCATTCATTCTTCCAAATTTAAATAAAATACAAATTTATTTAAATTAAACCTCAATCTCCAAAAATAAAATATAATCATATATTTTATTTATTCTCCTAAATCTTGTACAAACAATTAAATAAATTTATTTATTTAATTTTGCTTTCTTATCTCCCAAATCTTCCCAAAATAAATCTTCCTTGTCATGCAAAAGCAAAAGCTGAGTTAACTGATTTAAAGCAACTTTGTTTTTATCAACAAAACTCTTAAATTAGAAAAATATATTCTAATTTAAGAAATAAAAGCTCATCCTCATCAAGAAAGTAGTTAACTCAACAAAGCATCCTTTTGAATGACACATGTCCTTCTTCTATTTGTGCACATTCTCTCGAACATCCTCTACCATTGATCTTTTTATTTCTTCTCTACCATTGATCTTCTCTCACACAATCCTATAAATACCCCTCTATTCTTCGATTTCAATATAATGAAGCTTTCAAGTAAGATTACTCTGTCGAATCCATAGCGTGCCATTAGCACCCCCACTCTCACACCATTCACTATTCATCCCATATTGTGTTGAAGCTCATCTTCAACACAAAAAGTATCCAAGCCATTTCTCCTTTGTCATCTTGAGGAATCAAAGCAAGCAAGCAAGCTTCCTGAGGGCTGCATTCATCACCAAAGATCAAATGGGAATAGGCAAACAATGGAAGCCGCCAAGTAACAAAAGCACTATAAGTTTGGTTATTTAGTTTTATTATTTGTTGCTTGCACATTTCATTGAGTTATTGGATGTTTTTATAATTCATTTTATTATCCCATTTTACCCGTAATAGTACCCACACTAGTTGTAGTGATGATTAGAGAGGTGTTTGTAAAAACTGCACCTGACACATGAACATTAGTAGCTTGCTCAGTTCCTAAAACAAATTGGTCCAGAATTGCTTGGTCACCAATGTCATATGAAGGAGAAGACAAACTTGGTAGAGATACAGAAGAACTAAAAACAACATCAAAAATGACTTTAAGACTATCAAAAAGTGTCCTAGAGGAAGATGGTGTAGTAGAGCCAAAAGATGGTATAACAATAGGAGTAATAGGAGTACTAGAAACAACAGGTATAAAATCTGAAACAAGTTTGGTAGGAGAGGAAGAAGAAACTAGAGGTTCTGATATGATGTCTTCTCTAGGAGACATGGTAGGTCCCTCTAGTTGTTCCTACTCAGCTTCCTTCTCTAATTCCTGCTCATCCTCTTTTTCCCCTGAAGGTCTTTCCTCAGTGTCCATCTCTTCTGCAACAGGCTCTTTAGTTGCTCATTCATCTGTCTCCATTTCTTCTGCACTTGGCTCTTCTTCTGTTACGTTGGCTTTGCCAACCTTTGATACAAATTTTATCTTAGACTTAGGAGCCTTACATGAACTTAGTGCATCAGTTTTATTCTTGGTTCTTATTTCAACCTTCTTGCCTGTTTGCTCCAAGGTATCTTCTTCTGAACCAGTAACAAAATCCTTTAATTGAATTCCTTTTCTTTGCAGTCACACATTAGTATTTGCCAAAATGAGTTCAAACCCTTTCCTTATAGAAGTGAACTCTTTCTTTGACCATAAGACTATAGGCAAAGGAGAACTGGCAACATTTTCACTCACATACCTGGGACTTACAATATCTTCATCATCTTCCATGCCCTCAGGAATATCTGCTAGTTTCAAGTCCTCAATTTGACTAAGAGGGTACCCGCAAGAAACTAGGTCCACATATAGGGGAAGTCACGCAGGCAAAAAAAATGCCGCCGGTAACGGGTACCCGTTTTCAAAGAAACAGGTACCCGTTTAGGAATGGGCGCCCGAGCCTAAACGGGTACCAACGGGTACCCGTTTAGCAACGGGCACCCGAGCCTAAACGGGTACCCATTTTCGAAAAATTATATATTTTTAAAAAAAGAGCTCTGTGGGCTCATTTTCACCCACAGAGGACGACAGTGACAGCGGACACCAAGAAACGGGTACGTGTTGTCAAGCACCAGACAAGGGAAACAACATAGTTTTTTTTGCCCTCTCATCTCCTCCCGCCACCTCGTCACCCTCGAGCTCTTCCAAGTTGGTTCTCTACCTATCTTTAGCGTGTTTTAAATGTTTTTTTCCTAATTGTAGGGTTAAAATGAAAATTAGGGTTTTATTTGTTATTTAAGGGTTTTACTTGTTATTAGAATTTTGTGATTGTATGTTACTGCAAACCCTAAAACCAGGTTACTGCAAACCCTAAAACCATGTTACTGCAAACCCTAAAAAACTTAAACTATAAACCCTAAAAAACTAAAACTATAAACCCTAAAACCATGTTGTACTACAAACCCTAAAAACCTAAACTATAAACCCTAAAAAACCAAATTATAAACCCTGAAACCATGTTGTACTGCAAACTCTAAAAACGTAAACTATAAACCCTAAAAAACCAAACTATAAACCCTAAAACCATGTTGTCCTACAAACCCTAAAAACCTAAACCCTAAAAAACCAAATTAGTATATGTAATATAATGATAAAAGGGATAAGTTTGAAGATGAAAATGTATCAAGAGGAGGCATGTAGATGCTTCAGTGTTGATGATTAACTTAGGGTACACTAAATGTATCAAGATGAATATTGAGGAATCATATAAAACTATATACCCTATTTTTTATTTGTCATTGTTGGCTATAAGACTATACCCTATCTTTGATATCTGTCATTGTTGGCTATTAGAAGTTCATGTCTGATATGCCAGTAAGGTTGCTATCACCAAAAATATAAGACATAAAGTCTAATGGACCCAAATCATCTTCTTGTAAAACATTATGATCATTGATCTTAGGGGTTAATTTTGTGTCACTTAATTGTTAGATATATCAAAATTACAGGTATCTAATAATAGTTAAATGATATTCCTTTACATTTATTTGTGAACCTGACCATAGTTTTCACTTGAGTGTAATGTATATGAACCATATTAAACTCCTAGACTCTTTCCATTCTATGAAATATCACATTATTTAAGGGTCCATATTAAAATAGAATGATATTTGGTCATATGTATTTAATAATGGAATACCATAAGCCTTTTAAGATCCACATGATACTCACCAAAACTATAAGATATAAATTCTAATGGACCCCAATCATCTTCAAGTGTAAGGCACTATGATCATTGACTAGTGGTTCATTTTGTGTAACACAACTGTTAGATGTATTGAAATTGTATCCAGTAATAGTCAAATGGATTTCCTTTATATTTATTAGTGAACTTGACATTCCATCACCTAGGATTTTATAGTACTGGTTTGGCCTTTTTTTAATTACAATTCTTAGATCTAATTTCTCAAGTTTTTATCTTTTTCTTAAATAGATAAACCTACGATTTGCATTCATGTCCTTGTTTATCTTTTCCTATCATATCTTGATTAGGGTTTGAGCATGTAAATAGTGATATATACCTTTTTGATTCAACCTATCTAGAAGCTTGGATAATCTTTTGTGACATGTGATCCTTCCATCCTTGATACCTTCATGATACATTTAAATGATGGACCAATGAGGATGTGTTTTCTATAGCCTGTGTTGTTCTAGTTATATACTTGTTTTACCTGCTTCCCTTGAGTCCATAGTGTTTATCCAACACGTTTGATGCACTATGGCCATAAGATTTTAAACTTGGAATAACAAATTTGCATCTATATTTTACTTCAATAAATAATTTTCTCTCCTCTTGTTTTAGTTTCACAATTAAATATGATTTAGATAACATCAATGTATTAACTAGCACCCAATGGTGACATTTGTAGACCTATGCTAATTCTCATTTAGTTTTGGGTCTGGATTCTAGTAGATGGATTAATATATAGTTGCATATCAACATATAGTGTGCAATCTTATATGAAGTTGGGATCATTCCTTGATCCTTCACCTACCCTTAGTTCATTTAAAAATATTGAGGAAAACATTCTTCTAGGTCCTTGACATCCACATTTTATAGTTTCAAATTTACAATTTAGGGAACTTGACATCCACAATTTAGAGTTTCAAATATAAATTTTAGGGTTCTAAAGTAGATGTTTAGGGCTTCACTTTTCACCTTTTAGGGTATCAAAATGATGTATTAGGGTTTCAAAATTCATGTAATAGAGTTTTAAAATGACATTTTAGGGTTTCAAATTCTCATATTAGGGTTTGGAAATTAACATTTAATTTTCTCTCCTCTTGTTTTAGTTTCACAATTAAATATGATTTAGATAACATCAACATGTATTAACTAGTGCAATGGTGACATTTGTAGACCTATGCTAATTCTCATTTAGTTTTGGGTCCATTCTAGTAGATGGATTAATATAGTCGCATATCGACATACGGTGTGCAATCTTATATGAAGTTGGGATCATTCCTTAATCCTTTGCCTACCCTTAGTTCATTTAAAAATATTGAGGAAAACATTCTTCTACCCTTGACATCCACATTTTATAGTTTCAAATTTACAATTTAGGGAACTTGACATCCACAATTTAGGGTTTCAAATATAAATTTTAGGGTTCTAAAACTTAGATGTTTAGGGCTTTGAACTTTTCACCTTTTAGGGTATCAAAATGATGTATTAGGGTTTGAAAATTCACGTAACAGAGTTTTAAAATGACATTTTAGGGTTTCAAATTCTCATATTAGGGTTTGGAAATTAACATTTAATAAGGTTTCAAAATGATATTTTAGGGTTTTTACACTTCAGCAGAAGGTAACTCATATTGTTGGAATACAATGTTGTAGTATTGGTATAAATGTAGTCTTTAACAAGGTCACTATTGTTATAAATGTAGTATTGGTAATAAATGTAGTATAAAAGTAGCATGCAATGTTCAATTAAGTCATAATCTGTACCGCTCTTTTGAGACACATGAGAAGCCTATAGTAAAATTGGAGTTAATATAGGAAGAGAAATAGGAACCTATAATGTCAGGGCATCACGTAGACATCTTCATGTCACACCATCACAATTGAGCTTAACTTAGAAGCTAGAAGTAGCCTAATTAATAGAGAAATGGGAATCTAATACACTTGGCATGCACTTTTAAATTTGGACTATATAAGGTGTCAAAATGTAACTTCCATTATAATTTTGAGAAAAATGATGATACGACTTGAGACCTTGTTAGGTAGAGTGACACCTTGGTGTATGACTAGGACCTAGAACCTGCAACCTTATCCACTATGTGAATTTAATGATCTAAAAATTTAGACATAGCTTTATGTTGTAATTTTTTGCATAACTTCCTCTTGGTAATTTTTGTGAGATCTTTTTTCTAATTATTCCATATTTTATCTATAAATACCAATTCTATAGTTCAAAAACCCTCTAAAAAATGGTTAAAGAGGAATGAAGTAGGAAGGAGAATATAATATTTTAGGAAAATGTTGGATTAATTTAAGGAGACATCGGTATGAGGCATCATCATTTGATTGTTCATATTATATGATAAACTTGTGCATGTGTTTAATTTTCAAGTATTACGTGCTCTCTGAATTCATGGATATTTTAAACTAAATCATTTATAGATCTATTCTAGAGATTAAGTTTAAATTTATAGATATTGGTTTGTAAGTTTTCAATATACATATATATATATAAATTGTGAAATTATACATTTGTAAGTTTTTTATATGAATTTACATATTTGAAAATTTGCAGGAGACAGATCTAATGGATGACCAGAGTCTAGATGAATTTTTAATAGATGACATTCTTTATGGAACCCCCCCACCCCGTGATGCACCTCAAAACCCCCCACCCCATGATCCACCTCAAAACCCCCCACCCTCTCCACCTCAAAACACCCCATCCCCTCCACCTCAAAACCCCCCACCCCCTCCACCCCTCCATTTGATGAGGCCCGATTGCGGCAAAACATTAATGAAAATATTAATACAATTGAGAACATTAATTTGATTAATAATCAAACTCACTTGATGCCTCCGCATGTGGTTCGGTTTGCATCTTCGATGCAAACCATTATTGATTCTGTTAGGTCTATCGATGCAGACCTAAATAGATTTCAGCTTTGGCGGGAGGAGAGGAGGCAATTCTATGCAGATGGTCTTTCATATAAAGACATCTATGACCTCCACATTACAAAACAAACATTAGCCCCATTTTTTCGTCACCCAAAAACTAATCAACCTATAGCTGCAACAAAAAAAAGAATATCAATTAAGTGGTGTATGCATGTGTTGATAACTGAGAGGGGGGGTGAATCAGTTATCCTAATTATTTCCCTTTTTGAACTTTCTTATTAATTAATGCAGCATTGAATCAAACAAAAAAACATTACCATGAAATAAGAAACACATGACACAGTATTTTGACGTGGAAACCCTGTTAAGGGAGAAAACCACGGGGTGATTAACCCAAAAATTATTCTCTGTTAGAAGAATAGGAAATTACAAAATGGCACTTGCCAATTAGGGCTCACTGCCCGAGCACACTGCTCACAAAGAGGCCCACTGCCTACAAGGAGACACACTGTCTACAAAGTGATAAGAATCACAGTCTTGAACTGATTGGAAGCATCTGCATATGCTGGAGTTCAGTTCCGGTTAGGCTCAGTACACTGATCTGCTGCACTTCATCTTTCCTCTGTTCTTTATTCTGCTATCCTTTCACATACCAGATCTTTCTTGCTACTTCTGCTCTGTTCTGCACTTATTCGCATATATCTTCACATGATCATTCACTTCACAACTAAATCCATCCTCTATATATATCCGCACAAGTAATTTCATCGCCTTTCTAGTCGGCATCCGGAACAGTCTAGTTTCTTACAAACTCTGTTCTGTCAGCTGAATCCTTGCTCACCAAGCAATGCGGATCAAGCATATACTTGTAGATATCATTAATCATGTCAGCCAAACATGATTCATGCCTTCACAACTTTTATCATCAACAGTAACACATCCGGAAAGTAGTCTGATACTCTGTCAGTCAGTTCTTCCTCTGTTTTCACTGTCTCTCAGGAATCCGGTACTCAACTATTCATATCTTTTTCCTTGTCCATCACCAGAGGCTAAATCCTTGGAATATACCACTCAAGGTAGTCCTCTTGACTTCCCCAAATCCGCACTGCACCAAGACACTTCCTCTGAGAGATCCGGACCAATCTGTCGGACCTTGCCACATGCTCTGCTCTTGTTCACCGGACCACAACAATCTTCATTCTGACTTCCGGTAGAGACACACCATGACTTGCGGATATGTGGGATGACCTTTGTTGCCATCAATGACAACAACCATGAATCCATATAGTGTCTCTTGCCAACAATCTCCCCCTTTGGCATTGATGGCAACACTTAGTGAAAAATGACTAAGTGTTTACACTATGCTCCCCCTTTGCTGATGCTCTGTCTTTATATACAATTTCTGGAACTCCCCCTTAGTTGGATTCCTCATTTTTCACTGCTCCTCACTCCCCCTTTGACATCAATGGCAAAGGGTAGGATCCGCACACCAAAATTTTCAAAAATTTTCTATACATAGCCGCATATTTACATACTCACATATACTGAAGAATGTCTGCAAAGGATGTCTTCAATTGGATCAGTTCTGTAGCCCAACTTAGCTTCATTCTTTCCAAAATTGAGATGTGACCACTCAACAAAAATGCAAAAGCTTCTGCCCTCTTGAGATCTGTTGGATCATTTGTTTGGGCGGTGGTTTGAGCATCACTGATGGCCTCATGCATAGTTTCTAACTTAGGGATTATAATCCTTCTAAGTTCTCCCATCCAGTTGGTGATATTCTTCCTTTCCTTCTCAAGGTTCTTTATTTCATTCAAGACTGCAATAGTCTGACATTCTTGATTTATTATGGAGGAAGAGAGAGGATCAAAACTTTGAGATAAACTTTGTAGTTTGTCCTGTTCCTCTTTTATTTTCTTATCAATTTGTGTTGTTGCCTTTGACCAAGATATACAAAATTTGTAAATGTCACCGCCATCCTTAAGAGCATTTTCTAAGCTCTTTATTCCAATACTCATAATTTTCCTATCGGTAGAGATGAATCCTAATACTTCTAAAAATCTTTTATCCAAAAATTCCTTCCGGACCTTTTCTTCAGCTGATTTTTCTAGAGAATCAAAATGTGTATCAACACTGCTGACTAAGGTTTTTAGATTACCAGAAGAGGAGGCTGTCAGATCTATCTGGATTGATGGCATAATCTTTACAAGTACTCCGGAAGCAGCCTCTATCAACTCACAGTCTTCCATATGAGACTTCAGGAGTTTTTCATTTGCCTTGGCATTTGCAAATGAAGCTATCTTCATTGTTTGTACCGGAGAGAGAGAGTCAAAGTCGAATGGGCCTTTTAGAAGCTCCGGTTCATCAATCTCTAAAGTTTCTTTGCTCAAAAATTGTTGAACAGTTTGTGCAGTGTCTCTTGCCGGAGACAGATGTTTCTTTTCTTCTGCAGTCTTGGAACTGTCAACCTCTTTATCTTTCACCACTGCTTCCTTCTCCTGTAGTTTCTCTTCTTCTTTGGATCCGGAGACTGTAGGGGAGACCGGAGGAGAGATGCTAGCTTGTTCATAGGCCACTTCTTCTGGAGCAGATGATTCCAAATCTGCAGCTGTTTCTGCACCTAAGTCCTCTACAACAGGAAGATTGAACCTTTTGAAGGCCTTCCGGAGGATCTCTTCTGTCTCTTTGGCCACTTTGTCAGTCTCACCAAGCATGAGTTGATTCATCCTGGCTTTACTTCTGAACTCATCTTTGCAGTCTTTGAAGATTATGTTCATTGTCTTGGGATCAATTTGATGATATAGCTGAATAGCTATCTGCTCCCGGATCTCAAGATCTTTTGCATGAGCATTATTCTTTCTTATTTCTAATTCCTTTTCTAGGCTTTTAGGAATAAGAGATATGATCTCAATGAAAGCCTTATTGTAAATGTTCAGATATTTGACTGTGGCTTCCTGCAGAATCTTTTGGTCAGCCTCATTGTAGTCATCATAAAATTCAGTCATTGGTTGAAGGTTTCCATCCACCGTAACCGACTTGATTACACTCTCTAGAGACAGAGTGGGCTTTTCAACAGATACCTCTGCCATTTCATCCTTGTCTTAGCCTGTGAAGGGTTTGCCGGATCCTTTCTTCTTCTGCTTCTTTATTTCTTTTACTCCCTCATCTGACTCTGTTTCCTCTTCATCCTTTTGACTTTCATAAGCCCTTGTGGCTTTTGTCTTAGATCTTTACCGGATGCCTGGACTTCCGGTTTTGAGCTTTTGGTTGTGGGAGGTGCAGATCTTTTTGATGATCTGGTCCGGGTGGAAGTTTCAACCGGAACACTTTCTTTACTTTTCTTTTCTTCCTCAGCCTTCCTCCTCTTTTCCTGGCTGGCATCAAGTGCCTCTTTTGAGATGCCTAGGCCTTGAGCAATATGCTCTACTTCTTTTCTCACCTTTCTCTTTATCTCAGGTTCCCTGAGTTCTACATGGATCTTTACACTCAGCTCCTCAAAGGTTCCAAACCTTTCTGCCTTTGGATCTTTGGGCTGACTTAGCATGTGTTGAACATGCAGCTCCACTATCTGTTCATCCACTTCATATCCCATGGGCATGATCCAGACAGTCCTTGGCTCCACTGCCTCCATTAGGCACTGATCAGTGTCCACCATAAAGCACACTGAGTCTTTGTATTTTTCAACAAGAGACTGGGGAATTCTCTCTTGCTTGCATCATGCTTTGAAAGTTTTTGAAGTATCCCCATAGGGCTGTATTTCTTGCTTTGGCATCCCCAAGCCCATGTAGATAGTCTCTTATTTGGACTGCAACAGGTTTGTCATTCTGCCATACCCATCCACTTGATCCGGGCAGCTCATTCATGAAGTAGAAGAATAGACATACAATAAGAGTACCATACTTAAAGGAATTCTTCTTGTCCTTCTTGATTTTCTGTATATTTTCCATTAATTGGCTTAAGAGCAGTTCGCAGAGATCATATTCTACATTCTTCCTTAGCATCTCATAGGCAGTATATACTGCAGTTCCGGATACAGAATTCTCCCTGCTGGAGTGATAGATCTTGTATCCTATTATCATGGATGCATACTTGATATCCGGATCCGAAATATCTTCAATGGTCATTGCCCTCTTATCGAATTTTGATCCGGTGGCCTTAGTTACAATGTTGTTCTTGACAGATTTGAGGATAGGTATTCCTCCGGAAGATTATAGACCAGTTACTGCTCTAATTGCCTCTTTTGTGATCTTGCAGGGTCTATCCAGCCATAGGAAGTTGTCATGCATCCTTCTCAGTACATACCGGACCCATTCATCTTCTTCAAAGCAGGGGAAATGAATAAATTGCTCAAATTGTTTCTTCTGGATACCATTATACTCTGGTTTAAGCTCAAAAGCATTGTCTATCAGTTGCTTGTGATAGAGATCTCTTAATTTGAATTCCCCAAATTCCTCAATGCTTGCATGTATGTAAACCCTAATGTCTTCTGTATGTAAAACTCCGTGAGGAACACTGGAAAATGCTCCTAAGGGATCTACCTCCAATGACTTGTATGGATGTTTCTTAAATTCAGGTCGGGGCCTATCTGAGATTTTCACTATATTTGGAGTAGCCATTTCTTCAAAGATTTGCAGTGAGATAATAAAAACGGAGAATACCTTATGCGCCTTCGGTTTGCACAGAGTGGTTGGATTGATTTCTTTATGCAATGACTTCGGCAGGAGATCTTTGGTGTGCTTGATGAATCTTGTTGCAGAGCTCCACTTTTCGCTTCTTCTTGAGTGCAGAATGAGCAAATGCTTTTTGAGAAATCCCTTATATTGCTCCGCAAACCCTAATATCTGATGGCAATAAATGCTCGACCTATATTATTCTGGTTTGCCTTATCCGGATAGCTTGGAGTATCCCGGATCAGTCCTGATCTGTGAACATCATCCGGATCTTTCAATAATGAATAAATCAAGGTGACACATTACAAGAACATCCCAAACACTCTGTCCAATCCGCAAAATAAGACAATGCACTTCCGGATCTCTCCGGACTTTTTTTGTGATCCTCTGTCATACCAGAGCATCTCCCGGAACAGGTCTTACTTGATTGATCACAGCTTCTTCATAACTCCATGCGGACCTCTGAAATCTTATCTGGATCATCTCAAGACTTATATCTTTAAACCCTTTACTCCGCATCTTGTGCCACATCCGGCACCACTTGATTGGCTGGGGGAACAAGATTTTCTTTGAGTCTCCCCCTGAGCCAGAGCTCACTTTTTAATTTCCGAAAGAATTATCAGCACCAGAGTCTGGTGCGGATCCAACCTCTACATTCTCTAAACTTTTCTTCACCCAAATCTTGCTCATCTGATTCCTAACTTCATCCGCATTCATCTTTTGTTTACCCTTGTCTTGATTCTGATTATACACCGGACCTCTTTTGTCCTGATTCTTGCTTCTGCAGACTTTAGCATTATGACCGGACCTATTACAGATTTGGCAAATAACATTTCTTTGCATGTTTGACTGATAACCTCTTGATTTGCATTGATTAGCCATATGACCTACTCTATTGCATGTAAAGCATCTACCTTTGAATGAATTGTTTACTTGCATATTTCTGCATTCATGGGATTTGTGTCCATACCTTTTGCAGTTAAAGCACTGTCCGGAGAAGGATGAATTAATCTGATTCATTCCTTTTTTGCACTGATTAGCTTTGTGACCAAAGTGGTTGCAGCTGTGGCAGTATCCATTGAAAGATGGATATCTTTGAGCATTGGGCTGTCTTACCGGAGGTCTTCTAGGCCTGTTCCTTGGATTTTCTGATCCAAAATTCTTTTGACCAGATCCGAAGCTTTCTCCTTTCTCATATCCCAAACCATACTTGTCATCTGTCCTCTTTTGACTTCCAAGAAGTACTTCAAGTTGGGCAGAACTTATCTTGAATTTTTCTTTATATTCATTTGCTGTTTGAAGATCTCTTTTGAGAGAGGCAATTTGATCCTCAAGTTTTTCTTCATTATCTTTGGCATCTTCAAGATCAGATTCAAGATGTCTGATAATCCTATCCATCTGGTGGCATTCTTCTGATTTTTCTTTAAGAGATTGTCTTAGATTGTCTTCAGCCTTTCTTTTTTCTTCAATCTCTTGAGTAAACTTTATAGTTCTTGATTCCATTTCATGTCTTAACATAATGACTTCTTTTGATAACTTTTCACATAACTTGGTTTGCTTAGTCAATTCTTCATTTGTATTGCTTTCTTCACTTTATCTTGCCAATTGTTGGAGCAGCTCCTTTCTCTTTTTCATAGAGAGACTTAATTTGTCTTTTAATTCTCTCATGAATTCATCAGCCTGTTTGAGTCTTTCCTTTAATTCATTGACTTCAGAATTTGACTGTTCAAGATCCTCAAGGGCAGTCTTGAGTTGCTCCCTTAAACCATATGCATCCATTTGAACTCCCAGATCTTCCTCAAGCTGTTAGGCTCTATTAGGAGGAACTTAGCTCTGATACCAATTGTTGATAACTGAGAGGGGGGGGGGGTGAATCAGTTATCCTAATTATTTCCCTTTTTGAACTTTCTTATTAATTAATGCAGCATTGAATCAAACAAAAAAACATTACCATGAAATAAGAAACACATGACACAGTATTTTGACGTGGAAACCCTGTTAAGGGAGAAAACCACGGGGTGATTAACCCAAAAATTATTCTCTGTTAGAAGAATAGGAAATTACAAAATGGCACTTGCCAATTAGGGCTCACTGCCCGAGCACACTGCTCACAAAGAGGCCCACTGCCTACAAGGAGACACACTGTCTACAAAGTGATAAGAATCACAGTCTTGAACTGATTGGAAGCATCTGCATATGCTGGAGTTCAGTTCCGGTTAGGCTCAGTACACTGATCTGCTGCACTTCATCTTTCCTCTGTTCTTTATTCTGCTATCCTTTCACATACCGGATCTTTCTTGCTACTTCTGCTCTGTTCTGCACTTATTCGCATATATCTTCACATGATCATTCACTTCACAACTAAATCCATCCTCTATATATATCCGCACAAGTAATTTCATCGCCTTTCTAGTCGGCATCCGGAACAGTCTAGTTTCTTACAAACTCTATTCTGTCGGCTGAATCCTTGCTCACCAAGCAATGCGGATCAAGCATATACTTGTAGATATCATTAATCATGTTGGCCAAACATGATTCATGCCTTCACAACTTTTATCATCAACAGTAACACATCCGGAAAGTAGTCTGATACTCTGTCAGTCAGTTCTTCCTCTGTTTTCACTGTCTCTCAAGAATCCGGTACTCAACTATTCATATCTTTTTCCTTGTCCATCACCGGAGGCTAAATCCTTGGAATATACCACTCAAGGTAGTCCTCTTGACTTCCCCAAATCTGCACTGCACCAAGACACTTCCTCTGAGAGATCCGGACCAATCTGTCAGACCTTGCCACATGCTCTGCTCTTGTTCACCGGACCACAACAATCTTCATTCTGACTTCCGGTAGAGACACACCATGACTTGCGGATATGTGGGATGACCTTTGTTGCCATCAATGACAACAACCATGAATCCATATAGTGTCTCTTGCTAACAGCATGAGGGGATTTCGAGACATTTTTGGGATCGGTGGTGGATGGTGTTTGATCACCCACCACATGCTAATTGTGAGGTGCCACTATATTTTTTGAGAAAATTATGGGTGGAGTTTCAATTGGGTCAAAAACCCAATTATTTTGATATGAGAGATTTTCAGGGTGTTGGTCGTGGCATGCCACAACACAGACCAGGGGCACGAGTTGACCCCAATCGACCTGTTCCTCCTGCTCCTATGGTTGCTCCTGTTTTGCCCACGATTCCTGCACCTATTCAGCAGCAGTCAGTTTTGTCGATATTAGGAGCATTGAGTAGACTCTCAGGCAATCTCACTGAACAAGCTGCCCACATGGCAGCTGAATTCAGTGGTGGAGAGCATCATGGAGGAGTCGATGCATCTCAGCATAGAGCCCCAGGCCTGTCAGGGGCACATTTGTGTACAAATTGCAATCAACCATGTTATGGTCCTACTCCTACATCCACATCAGATGCAACTACAGCCGGAGTGGAGTCATACTTGGATCTACTATATTCGGATGATAATCCTACACAGGTACATTGACCACATTTTATTAAATATTTCAAGTGTATAATTTGAACGTAGATCAAATTTTTTATAAATAATTTAATGAATTAATTTATATAATTGTAAACTATTTGTTGTACAGATCTCAAGTCGCTCTAGGGCCACATCACGATTTGATACATTGAGTTTTGCATCGACAGCTATAGAGGTTGGCACACCTTACGGGGTAAACCAATATATCTTAACCCTAAAACCATATGTATCTAATTCTAGTTTCATTTTTCTTTTGAAACTTATCAATATTATATTTTAAATTAATATTTACTGTGTATAATTAAATAAATAACTATATACATACATGTATGTGAAACACTACTATTGCAGCAAGGCTCAGGTCATGTGGCAGTTCCCATGTCTGATCGACCACCTGGCTTAGGTGTTTCTTCCATTGATCCTCCATCGACAGCTACTATGCCTGAGTATTCCCTGGTGTGTGTTTTAAAAAATTGTACTAAATTTGTACTAAGTTTCTTTTTTTGAGTTTATATAAATGTATATATGCACCCATATATATGTAAGTGCAGGATGATAGGAGTGAGACTATTGGTCAGGTTGGTACTCAGGGACAAATTCATGAGCCATCTACACATTTTCAGGTCCTAAACTTTACTTTAAAATTTTCTATATGTGCAATTTCTAGGTCTTTATATGCTAATTTTAAATTGTAACTTATTTCAAACTTGCTTTATTTGAAATTCTAGCAATTAGCAAGTGAAACTTTTGGTCATGAAGATGAAACAGTTATACCACCTGCACAACAAAATGTGGAAAGTGAGACGGTAATTTAAATGCACACTTTAAAGCCTACATTTAAATATTTAATTTCATATGTCATTTTTAAAATTTTTAAATCTGATTGCAAGTTCTTTCTCTTGTGTGTACAGCATTAGGTAGATCCATCCATTTCACGAGGAAGAAAGAGGCCTCTTTCAGATTTGAACTTGAGTGATGATCATCCCTGACATGGAGTTTTATTTCATAGACTAAACTGTATGATGTGCACATTATTTTTTATATATGCCATTCCAGGACTTTGACTATCTATGTCGAACTTGCTATGACATGTTCTTCTAGATATATTTCAGTATTTCATGAACTGTGATTTGTATTTATTTATATGCTGATGATGAGTAGATGTTTTAAAGTACACATTTCATGGGTCCTACCTAGATATTTTATAGTATTTCATGGAATTATCTAGATCTAGATCTACATGTATATATTATTGATTATATATGCTTGAATGTAGTTTAGTATGTTAAATATGCTTCATTGTTAAACATGTTAAATATGCTTCATTGTTCACTTCTAGATTATAAATTATTTAATTGAGATGTATGTTAGAAGATTTCTCTCTACTACATTTTTAAATTTTTAAGAAGTGATTAAATGCATTATGGTTCAATAGTTTTTCTTGAAATAGTGAACAAAAAGAATGCCAAAAGTTTGGATTTTAGTAACAAAGTGTTTAGTAGATCCATCTATGTTATATGTGTTATCCCTCTCAAATTTGTCTCACTAGAAATGCCAAAAATGGATTCAACCTTAAGGATGTGATTCTTTTCTAAAATAATGTGTCATTGCCAAGAACATACTACCATCAATTTACTAAAGAGTTTCTATTAAAATATGTGAATTGAAACACCACATATCATGACATCAACTATTCCATAAAAGTTTGTGATATTCCCTGTTATCTCAAACTCCATAAAATATACTATCTATCTTTAAAAAGGTACATACTACAATGACATCAAACATAAACCAATAGGTGTCTTAAGATATATTAGTGGT
Organism: Cunninghamia lanceolata; assembly: GCA_027924645.1. Lineage (NCBI taxonomy): Eukaryota > Viridiplantae > Streptophyta > Pinopsida > Cupressales > Cupressaceae > Cunninghamia > Cunninghamia lanceolata. The sequence goes on from BSBN01000828.1 coordinate 2,126,785, forward strand.
AGGGAAAATTATAGTGGCCCTCACCCTAGAGTAATAAGTTGAAGTAGTGTTAGAATTACTAATAAACTAAAAAACTTTATCCTAGGGTGGTGGGACTAATAAACTGAAATTTACACAAGCCTTACAAAGCCTCTACCACTTCCTTGACATTTTTAACATTGTTCAAATTTGATAGGAGGGATTTATGTCACCTCCTCCTCATCTTAATTCTCATAGTAGATAGAATCATCCAATTTAGCATCAAGATGAAGGTTTATCTTCATTATCGTAGAAATATCCTCTAAGGCTTTGTGCATATGCTCATGCCACACATTGAAGTTGTGGAATTTATCTAAGTAGCAATATAGAAATCCTTAGCCTAACCTTCTACCCCTTCAATATCATTGTATAGAAGGTAGATACAAGTAACATTTGATAGCATGGAGGCACAACTTAGGGATTGAGTTGAATACATAACAAAATTATTCTTCCCAACAAATGCTAGATGTCTAGGAGCAATTTAATGATTTCTTCCATTATCTGCCTAGTCTAGAATATAATTACCTTTTCGTTTGATATGTTTGAAGGAGATAGATTTAAACTTATTCACCAAGTTTCTAGATTCCAATAGAATAGTTTCCAATAACCACTTGAGCTTCATCTATGCTTTTTCATATGATCAATGTTGATCTTGGAATCTCCTTCCACACTAAGGGATATCTTGTTTAGTTTCCAAGTCATCTTGAGGCCCTGGATATCATGGCCCTAGAATCTACCATATTATTGTTCTTGACACCAAAATCATAAGCTAAGATAGGTAGAGGTTTTCCCTTATCATCTCTTAATAAACATACTCCTCCTACTTCACTAGGATTACCCTTGGCTACCCATCAAAATTTCAAGCTTAATCCATCCCAATGTAGGTGTGGACCAAAGGGTGTGAATATCAACATGGGTATCTCCTTGTTTTAACCTTATTCAAAGCAACCTTGGCCAATTATGGGCCTAATCCACCTCTTCTAGTATGATCATATATTCCTCTTTACCCCAACAATCACCAAGTTCCTAAATGCACCATATTTCTTTAAAATAGTCCAAAATTTGGGATGCATATTCACATTTCAGAAATACATGATGATTGTCCAGAGACTTCCTTAAATGTGAATATGCATCCCAAATTTTGGACTATTTTAGGTTTGTCACCTTTCCCATTGTATCAATCATTATGCATAGTGAACAATCTATTAACTGCCTCACAAACCTAAATTAAGTTTGGTGTTACAATTATTTAATGGATAAATTTGGTGTTACAATTATCTAATAGATAAATTTAGGGCACTTTATAACAAGGTAATTTACCTAGGATAAACCTACAAAATCACGATAAAATGATAAGGATGTTAGACTCACCTAGTTAGCCTCAATTGAGATACATGTTCCTTTAAATGATTGTGGTCATCCTTTGATTACAAAACCTTCTTGATATATATCATTTGTATAGTCCTTGAAATTTTATTAATTTGCAACCGAGACTTTGTTATCATCTTTCTTACTTAACCATTATAATAGCCAAAACTTCCTTGGCCTTTGGAAGTTGAATCACATATAGTTTCTCATAAAGGAAAGGAATTAAAGAAGAGATTCCTATGAATATTTTCCCAATTCAAAATTACTTTACATCTTCAACATACCTAGTTCCTAGTGTGGATTTCATATTTGTTTGGTTTAATTTTTTTGAATTATAATATAGGTGTTCTACTTAGGGGACCCATCCTTACTAAATAGTTTAGAAAACATATATAAATGAGTGTGCTAACAACCCAAGACTAGGCATAGCAGTAGAAAGCACAACATCAAATAAAGGTTTCTAAACTACCCATATGCAACTATATATCAATACCCCAATACATATAGCAAGCACAAAATTCCAACACAACTAATAGAAAGCTAAAAAACAAACAAAACACCAAACCACATCAACATCTTGAGGGAGCTTTGGCACTCCCTAATGCATCGAACGTCCCACTCCTCATAGAGAGATTTCCATTTGTCATAGGCCCTATTGTGCACACCATTCCCAAACACACTTACAAGCTCCACCAAAAGAACCTTTGGACACTTTGCATTCTCTAGTCCATGAAAGTTGACACATTTCTAGACCTCTACACATTGTATAGAACAAATGACAATTAATCCATAAACTCGGAACCGTAGCTAGATGCCTCACTTCGATACATCACATATGGATATAAAAATGAAATACTTCCAACTTCCTTTACCTTCAATCAACCACCTCTAATGGCTATCTAAAATGTGTATTAAAAGACTAAGACAACATCTCAAATGTGGAACATTTAAACTTGCATCACACATAAATAAATAGTATACAACACAAGAATTCAAACTTGGGAGAAACTCTCAACTAGGCATAAAATTCTCAAAAAAATGAGCAATGCTTCTAATGACACTAATTCATAATATATAATGGCTTTTACATAGCCTTAACATGACTTAAATTATCCAAATGCACAATTCTCTAAAATGGATCATGACCTACAACTCCTCTTGCAATGGTGGAGAATGAAGGATGAGAGCTCCATGCATGGGTTCCAAACACCACTTAAATAGTAGTCCAAAATTTTATTGCAACAATCCCAATTGACTTTGCATGCAACCTCTCTTCCAACCATAATCAACTATCTAGCTAGTCATAACGCTTTGAATCTTTATCAACCAACCAGCTTCACAAGCTTTACTGTAAACTTACAACATGGCTCCGGTCTATTTGCAATCTATACCTCTATCAAGGACTCTCAATAACTGTATCAACCTACATACAATCAACACTTTTGCTTTCAAGATGCCACCAACTTTTCTAAGCTTTGTCTCCAAAAGACATCATTCTTTGTGGACTTCAACCATGTATGACTCTGTCTAATACAACCTACTTTAAATGACTCCAACACTATACTAATCACATAGCTAGTTCTGTGCAACAACCAACCATACCTATATTAAGTCTCTAAGCTCTGCCCAAGCATGTTCAACAAAGTTCAACCATGAATGGCTCTTTGCAAGCCTCCATCACAAATCTCAAACAATTCAAATCAAGAAGAAACTAAAAGGTTCAATTCAAATCAAGTATCCACACAATATAAGCTACAAAAAAAATTATCACAATTTGAAATTATTCAAGAAGTAGCATTCAATTCTTCTAGAGAAAATAAATCTTTTAAAGAAGAAACTATCTAAGGAAATTCATTTAAATCTTATCCACACAATATAAGCTACAAAAAAATTTATCACATTTGGATTTAATTATTCAAGTAGTAATCAATTCTTGTAGTGAAACTAACTTTTTTAAAGAAGAAACTACAAAGAAATTCAATTTTCTTATCCACACAATATAAGATACAAATAAATTTATCACAATTTGAAATTATTCAAGAAGTCGCATGAACAATTCTTGTAGAGAAACTAGAACTCTTTTAAAGAAGAAACTATCTAAGGAAATTCATTTGAATCTTATCCACACAATATACTTGATCATCAATTACTATGAAAACCTCTTGACTAACATTAGTTTGACATGACTACAAAATTGATCTACAATTTATATTATGATCAAATCTTGTAGTGGCAATCATGGAAAAATATACTTGTAGGATACACCTGCAAGAAATAATGAATGTAAATGAGAATGAAAGAATATGTACCAAAAACACAAAATATTAATGCAATATGTACTAAATAACAAAAAAGAGGATACAACTTGACGATGGCTTAAGGGGAGCTAAGAGGATGTCTTAAGGGGATACATAAGAAGATGGATTTAGGGGATGTATAAGATGATTAATTCAAAGGGGAGCTAGAAGAGGATGTCTTAAGGGAATACAAAAGAGGATAGCTTACTTGGAGAGATGTACACTAGTCAATTTACAAAGTATAAAATAAAACTTGATGGCTTAAGGGGATGGAAGAGGATGGCTTAAGGGGATGTACAAGCGGGTGTCTTTAGAGGATGGATGATAAATATTTGAGTATATATATATGTAATTACCTAATTTGCGTTCACTTTTAGTTGAAGATTACAAAATTGACCTCACATACTTGTATGGTGATAACTCCTATTGACAATCATGCACATTTGACTACTTGTCTAGGATACACCTGCAAAAAGTAATGTTCAAATGTACAAGTAAATTAACTATATATTTCCATGGGTTGATACAAAATTTAAGACAAGGGGAATAATATAGAAGCTAAAATGAGAATGAAAGAATTTAACTTGGGGATGTAAGAGTATTGTTTACTTACCTGAAAATTTATTCCATTGTACCATCTGCATCCTCATTTTTTTGTAATGCATCTATAATTGACTCATGTTCTTTTATCGAAAGTGTCCATAACTGTTTATTAGAAGGTTTGCCTTGATATCTGACTAGTTTTATATTTGTTGCCACAACCAAATGTGAGTAGTGTATGATCTTCTTATGTGTTTCATAATCTTCAAATGCAAGCACACCATTCCTTCTTATTAGATATTTTCGTAGCCAAGTGCCAATAACAACCACAGAACCTGTTGGATACTCCATGTTATCATCATCCACTCTAGGATGTAACAACTTTTGTTTTGTCTCAACACATCGAGCCAACCAATACTCGGTTTCCTCTTCATTGCCCTCAGGTGCAATAACAACATAGACATGTCCTACAAAAAAATTATGTAATTCAATAAAGTGACATGACATGTACCTAAATCACATAATATTGTGGATGCATACATATATAATTAATTATATACAGGATGTACAAAAAATTGACAATAAAAAAAATTGAAAACAAAAGTACCTTCTTGTACAAGGTCTGAAACACGATCATAGTCATCTGATGCAAACATTTGATTATCATCTTCAATTGTTGTTTCAAGTTGATCTTGTGTTTCTGTAGGTGTCAAGGATCTTTGTTTCCATTCTTCAACCCATTCTGTATTTTCACATGCTCCCCAATCACCTGTAATACAAAATTGACGAAAACATGCAAGCTCCCTAGTCCATATAGTCCATGTGCTTGCATTTGAACTCTTAAATGAATGCCATTTTGTTGATCCAGTTATTGTCTCACAATCAAGTCGAGTAGGAATATTCTCTTCTTCAACTAACCAAAAGAATCGTCTAATTGTAGAGTTCTGACTTGATCCCGTAGATAACTTTTCATTACACCAATCCACAATTGCACGTGCATCTCTAAATTTGGCTGTATCCTCAAATTTTAGTTGCTCTCTAGCAAGAGCTCTTTTCACACATGCTCCAGCTCCATCATGTTCTCCTTTACCATGTCCAGCTTCAAAAAAACTCCACATATGTTGGATATTGATTTCTTTGTGAGCCCTACATAGCCAATAAAACATTCTTGCATTTTTGAATTGCCCTGTACAATTATCTGACCATATGAAATGTTGTGTCATCTAGATTCCTCTTTCTTTTAAACTTTCATAAAATTTTGTGAAACAATATTGCACAAACTCTGAAGAGTGTAACCGGTTATCACTCAAATAGAAATGATACTCCCTCAAAATTTTTCTATTATCTTCTGTACTATCATCTACATGTCTGTATACAATATGAACAAATATGGCCACCTGCACTGAATTATAATACTGAGATTGAATTTCCTCTTGTGGAGCAAGAGTATAGTTTTCTGCAAAGTCAACCACTGATAGGATAGTTCCAATTGGAAAGGTGTTTTTACATGAACAGAATTGTCCATCAAGCCACCGAGCATATTGGGAGTGTTTGACATATTTGGATACAATATTATCCTTAAAATCTTTGATGAATGCATGCACACAAATTTTCTCAGTGACTAACTCACAACGCTTTCCAATTTTTCCATCTTTTAAAGAATATTCAACATTCTTGAATCTTTTCACATCCACTAATTGTTGTCCAAATTCATGTGAAATATTTTCATGCATACATTCTCCTAACAATGAAAAGTTGCCACATCTATTGCATTGTCCAGAAATACATGCTTTTGAATAAAATAAGTATCCAGTAGATGTTTCACAAAACAAACCTGCTACAAACTCCTTAATTGTTTGAGGTGGCATATTAATACCACATTCCTGGATAATTTCGTTAGTATGCAAAGTAGAACGTATATATCGAAAAAGATCATAATAATAACAAAATTGCACATGAGTTTTACAACAACAAGAGATTCGTTGTTTATTAATTTTCACATACCAAGGTTTACATTTCTCAAAAGATCTTTGGCTTATGATAATATTAAAAGGTTCTAACACTAAATCATCTAAGAATTTTTTATATAATTCAGTTTGAGTCATGTCTAATAGATGTTTTGGATGAGGATCACGAATTTTAGACCCCACTCGTAATTTTAAAACATCTCTAACATTAGATGATACCCTTGTATTATCATGCCAATATTTTTCAATTAAAAATTTGATTTCACTATTTAATTTCATGTTATACCTTGGGAGTCTACCACTAAAACTCCAACATTGGTTAATTGGATCTTTTTCAATAGATTCTCTTCTTTTTGCTGCTCTTCTCAAAGTTTTAGGATTTATCTTTAGAATTTCACTTGTCTTACTTATCATTCTTTTATTAGAAGACGATTTATTGACTAAAGCAGTTGTTATAGCTCTTCGTGCTGCATTGCTATCTTTAGATCAACTCTTTTTACCAATAGAATCAATAGCATTAGCAACACTAGATAAAACTTGTTTCATTGATTCATCTTTTTTTTTAGGTTTTACAAATATGCCTAACTTTTTCATTACTTTTCGCAATTTCCACATCTTCATCAATTGCATCATAAGTTGACATTGAAATCCAAGACTTTTTCTATAAAAAAAATCTTTATATAATCTATTTGCATGAGTTCTCATTTGCCTCCAAGAAATCTTACCAGGAAGATTATTTAAGACATTTCTTTCAATCTCAAATAAAACATTTTCATTTTCACTCCTAAAAGGGATATCATTCTCATTCATATCATCAATAGGTGGGTTTGAAGACATACCTGGATTTGTTTCTATAGTCGTGTTTTCCATATCATTGAAAGTTGGCTCCGAAGACACACCTGGATTTGTTTCTATAGTCATGTGTTCTATATCATTGAAAGTTGGCTCCAAAGACACACCTGGATTTGTTTCTATAGTCCTGTTTTCCATAACATTGAAAGTTGGCTATGAAGACATACCTGGATTTGTTTGTATAGTCACATTTTCCACATCTTCGAAAGTTGGGTTTGAAGACATACATGCATTTGTTTCTATAGACACATTTTCTTCCAAATTCACCATTTCCGCATTTGCATCATCTACATTCATCCCATCATTTTTACTCTCTTGAATGTCTTTCTCTTCAATACTCATGGAACTAGATGCTTCAATATTCTTCATCTCTTGAATCCTTGCTCTTCTATCTCTTTGCCTTTTGGCTTCCTTCTCTCTATTTGCGTCAATTTCTTGAGGTGTCATTACCCTCCTTTGTTTTTTTCTTTGATGTTGATTTGATCCCATGATTACCAAGCCCTCTTGATAAAATAACAATTGATACTTAATCCAATTTCATAATTGATGTCCTTATTTGAACTTTTGAAGTAGAATTAGATGTAGATCCTTTGTTCCATAGATTTTGAAGTAAAAGGTAGATGTAAAAACAAAAACTCTCTTGCTTTATTCCTCTTGAAAATAGCTCATGCACTTGATTTCACTTCAGAATTGTTCATATGATTGACTCCTTTCAAAATCTGAATAGAATATGACCTGTTAAGAGATTCCACAAAACAATTGTAAGTAAAAAAATGCAGAAATTGTCGCTGTCACGCCATACGTATCAGACTTGCAAGTTGCAGGGATACAGGGAAAGTACTTTTTTCCCTAATATGGGAAATAACGGTATAATAGAAACGGGTACCCGTTATAAAACGAGTACCCGTTATGTAACGCGTACCCATTTTATAACGGGTACCCGTTATTTGAAATTAGAAATCTCCGCCACTTTTTCCCTGACCTTTGCTTGGATTTTAGGCTCGGGATAGGCATGGTTGACCGACCTTGAGCCTTGGACCTGCAAATTTTTTTCTAAGTACAAAACAAGAAGAAACACTGAGTTTACCTGTATGGCTGAGGGCTTTTTTTTTTGAATTTTTTTACGAAATGAAAACCCATTACAGATGACATTGTCTAGTTTTCAAATATATAATTTTTTTTGTAATTGGACATGTTCTTCTATTTATTATTTATTTTATAAGCAAACTAGTCCAAAAACTTGAAATGACAGGTGTTTGTATTTTTTTAATAACTTTTAATTTTTAAATTTTTTTTAAAAAAAATTATATGTCATCAATCTACACATCATTCTTTACACAATAAAAAAAAAAAATTAATTTTATGATTTTTTTTGCTCAAATTATGTTGGCCGTACACGAGGGGTTTTCAAAAGTACCAATTAGGCCTAATAAAAAATTAATAAAAAAAAAATTATTTAGAAAAAAATTATAAAAAAATATCATCATCAAACTTCACTGTACTACACATGTTTTCCCAAGAGGATTTTGAAAAATAATTTTATTTAGGTCAAATTATGTTGGCCGTACACGTGCATGGTATGGTAAAAAAAAGTGACTTTTAAATAGTGGTTTTTAGAAATGCCTATTGAAAATTAATTTGTATCATCTGGTTATTGAAAAAAATTACATATTTAGAAACTAGACTCTGAGTACTACATTTTATATTTAGTGACTTTTTTAAAGATTCCATTTCTAAGTGCTTCAAATTTTAAGGTCAAATGCGACAAATTCTGAAAATCAGGGAAAACACTTCCACTTTTTGGCCAAAAAGTGGACCCAACTTCTTGCACTGACCCAAGAGTAAACCTACAGTAATCTAATTTTTTGATCTCTTCCTTAGTCCTCATATCAGGCCATACATCTTCCACCATTGAGACACATGATGGGCTTTTCCTCTTGATCTTGTCCTTCACCCCCTAAAGTCAAAATGGTTTCTCCTCTTGAACTACTTCATTGTCACCAATTATATTTCAGTTTCAAGAGCTTTAGCTTTTGCAGCAGTGGCAATAGAGTATCTACCAATCTCCATGGGAAACTTGAAACCAGGCTTCTTCAGTTCCATCTTCTTCTTATGCACAACAATCATTTGTCGGCATAGCTCCATCAAAATAATTTTTTCACTAGGAAACTTGGGTACCATTTATGGATACTCCTGAAAGTAACCAACCCTTAGATTGGTGAAAGTAGGGAATTGCAGATACAGATAACCAAACCTGTTTAGCACCTCCCAAGCTTCATTTGACACTCTCTTCTGTTCCAATTGTGGATAAAAAAGACACAAAAACACTGCAAAGAAAGCATCATTTACCCTCCGGAAGTGATGAATGGATCCCTTCAAAGTCAATTGAGAGTAATACCGATATACATGAATGCCACTTCAATCTCCCTCTGAGGTTAACCCTAGAAATCTTATCATAGATGCAACTGCATATACCAAGTAAGATGTCATATATAATTTGGATGTGGTTGACACCTTGGTTAATTGCTCATGAAGAGCATTACTAATCTGCTCACCCTAGAAAATATTTTATTTGCCTTGAAGGATGATTTTGATATAGGGATACATCCACTCATGGAAAGTGGAAGATGGAGGTAGCCCTCTAACTCTACTGAGAAGAGTTATCAAGTCACTAACTTCTATAAAGCCACTCCTTGGCCATCTGGAGAGATTAGACCTGGTAGTTTTCAGCCATTTAGTGTTTATAATCCTTTTGGCTTTCTCAATATTCTTGTCATATTCCTTTTGAGCAATACTGAAATAAAGCTCTCTAATTTCCTCTGCACCAAGACACATGAACATTTTCTCTATGAATTATGCATCCACCCTCATTAACACGTTGCCTCATGCATCAACCACTGTTATGTTGTCTCTATTATAAAAATGAGCTACTTGAAGGACAAATTCAATGTTGTGGGTTGCTACAGGTAAAGACGCAACCAAATGAATATTGTTGTTTATAATCCTTTGCATGTAGTGACTTAGATTATCTTGCTTTGTCCTTTCTACAAAATCGGCCATATCAACATGACCAACCTCCGTATCCCGTATCTCATCCACATTTGATGTAACTGAAGTGATGGGAAACACACCCTGTTACTTGTACTTCATAGCTTTGGTTTTCTTTGGAGAGAGATCGGTCATTTGAAAGATGAACTCCTTCGATTGAGAACAAGAACTTGACAATCATGCAGAAGCAACTGCAATAATACAAGGAATGATTTTGCAGTGTTACAGAAAAAATCAGCAATTGGGAAACTATATTATTGAAAATCATGATCAAAAGTGCGAGCTTGAAGGGGCTAGAGAGCAATCGAAGTGAAGAACTAAGAAAAAGCGGACTAGGATAATAGATGCAAAAATTCTCCAGAGTTAGAGAATTTTGAAACAGTGAGTGTACGAGTGGCAAAAATCACCACCCTTGCATGTAGAGGATATTGCATTTTGTGTGAGGTTGGGAAAAAAGCTCGCTTGTGCATTTGGGAGGTAGATAATTACAAAGTGTTCAAGCAGCAAAAATGCCCGCTCAAGCATATGAGAGGTAAAGCTTTATATTACAATATGTGTATGGGCGGGTATTTTTGTCGCTCCTACACTTAGAGTAGATACATAGACTCGTGTATAAGTGGTAATTTTTACCACTCCTAGATATTGGGTAGATACATGAATAAAAACATGGGTGGTGATTTTCACCGCCCATACATTGCTTAATATAACACATGCATCGGCGGTGAAAATCACCGCCCATGCATGTGGGACGAACAAGCCACGATACTTGTGTATGGGGTAATCATAATAACACTTGTGTATGGGCAGCAAAATTTGCTTCCCCTACACTTAGAATGATTTGTTACAAAATGTATGGGCGGCGAAAATCACCACCCCTACATGTAAAGGAAAATTCTACATGCATTGGCACAGGCAGTGAAACCCACCACTCCTGCTAATTTGATGTCTGGGAGATCAATGTATAAGTAATGATAATAATCGCCATAACATGAGATAAAATGAATGGTTAAAATTCAAATAGGAGAAATCACCAACCATTTGAAAAGAAAAACACATACATATCACTGAAAACCCTAAGCACAGTATGCACAGTATGACCTATCAATCGGTGAGGAAAAATGTATATAACGCAGAAGAAACAAAAAGTAAAACAAAACAACATTTAGGGTTTTCACAAACAAGCGATGGAGTTAAAAGATGAAACAAAGGAAAATGATTACTTCAAATCTCAGATACAATAAACAAGGAAAACCTACCTGGCAATAATGGTTGAAAAGAACCGACAAAAAATCCAACTCGAATCTTTGAGAAATATGATCCAATGCGCACGCTGGGTAAATACGAGGGTTTGCAGACGCTCAGAGGAGACTCAAAGATGAAAAGACAATGATAAAATTAAGACTAAAAGTGATTAAAATGTATAAACACCATATTGAACATTCACACAAAGTGCATTAAATGCACTTATTGTAAACTATGAGATGTACGAGCGGCAATTTTTGCCACCCCTGCACATAAGGGAATTACAAACTGAACATGCAGTAGCAACAAAAAGTGTCGATGTTGCATGTAAATAAGTTTAAAACCAAAATACAATGGCGGTAAAAGACACCGCCCTTGCATGTAAAACAAAAATTTTCTAACACCTTAAAAATATCAAACTTACTAGTTTGACAAGCTTCCTACTTGTTCAATTTCCACAAACATCGAGAAACTGAGATGACAAGATACTCAAATATATTCTCCAGGGCTAGAAGACTATGCACGAGGGCAAGAATATTTGCCCCAATTTGTGTGCTTAGAGTTGTAGGTTATGAAATGGACAATTCGTAGGGGTCATCCTACAAAATGAGCACAACTAATTTTGAGGATAACAACTAGCTCTAACTGGGGAGCTTCCTTCGATCGTTCTTTGAAACGATCAAAGGGAGAAGAAATCCAATCTCTAAGTGCCTTCATCCATTCATTGGGATATAGGGTCAAGCGACACAAAAGACACAAAAAGACTAAAACAAAAAAGACACAAAAACTGTACAAAAATACACGAACTTGCCTGTTGCTTTATATTGAGTGAAAAGCTTCAAATGTTGCCCACTGTGTGGCAACAAGAAAGGTGTCCCGTCTTGGTATTTTAGCAAGAAACTATTTTCACCACAGAGTTGGTGAATGACAAAGGGGCCTCTCCATAGGGAATCAAACTTCATGTGCATTCCTTTTGGCTCTCTCCTCTTGTCCCATAACAAGACTCGATCCCTAACTTGAAAACTTCTAGACCTTGTTTTTTTGTCAAACAACTTCTTTATCTGATTTTGATGTTCTGTAATGTGGTCCACCACCTTGACTCATTGTTCTTCAAGTTCAGAGAGGAACATAATGTGCTTGTTAATAGAACTCTCAAAAGTTCCATCTTCAACTTCTTTTTCCAACTTCAAAGCTGGCAACTCTAAACTAATTGGCATTTTAGTAGTCAATCCATACAATAACTGAAAAGAAGACATACCAATTGCTCTCTTTGGGGTAATACGGTCTACCCACAATGCATCAAAAAATGCCTTGTGCCAGGTTCTCTGGTTTTCATCTACTAGCTTTCTGATGATAGTGACCAGATTCTTGTTACTAGATTCAACTTGACCATTCCCTTGGGGGTAATAGTCAAATGAATGAGAAAGAATAATGCCATATTCAAAACAAAAACTAGTAATTTCATGGGAAGAAAAGCATGTAGCATTATCTGCTACAATCTTGTTTGGAACCCTAAAACTGGATATGATGTTTTCTTTGAGAAACCTACAAACTACCTCAGAAGTAGCTTGCTTCACAGGAATAGCTTCCACCCACTTTATGAAGTAATCAATTGTTGTAAGAGCATAAATGTGTCCTACACTTGATGGTGGATTCACCACACCAATGAAGTCAATACCCCATTGCTGAAATGGTTCCTCAATAATGACTGGTTTGAGTGGTAGGGCAGCCAACTTGGGTTTCCCCACAAACTATTGACAAAGCTCACACTTACACATCCAATCATATGTGTCTTGAAATAGTGTAGGCCAATAGTATCTAGCTCTCAGAATCTTGTGAGCTGTTATAGGTGCCAAAAAATGTCTACCACATACCAAACTATGGAAGGATTCCAATAGTTTGCTTTTTTGTGCCTTATCAACACAACAGAGGAAAATTCCACCAATGCTTCTTCTATACAAACCATTGTCCCATAGGACAAAATTTGCAGCTTTGAGCTTGATAGTCCTTTTCTCTTTGTAAGACAAATGATCGGGACATTCACCATAAGTGAGAAAGTAAGCAATATTTGAATACCATTCAGCTGTTGTGCTAACAAAAAGAATGGTGGGAACATCTTCAATCTTTGCTTCTTCATCACCTATTTCCTTAGGTACATTATCAGCAATAAGCTGACATAATCCTTTCCCACGCACAAGCTTGGTGGGCTTAATATCAAGATTGTACTCCTAGATCTTAGGAATCCAGTTACCTCTTTTTATCCCAAACTCTTGTTGGGTTAGGATAGATTTGATTGTTGAATCTGGAACCAACACAATAGTATGAGAATTCAAAATGTAAAACCCAAAATGGTTGACAACTTTTATCACAACATATGCATGCTTCTCCATAGCTGAATATTTGAGTTCATGAGTTTTCAAAGGATAACTCATGAATGCGATAGGAGATTCAATGCCCTCCTTATTCTGTTGAACCAGGATAGCCGAAAGTGTATGCTCTAAAGCATAACTATACATAATGAAGTATTTGGTATAATCAGGACAAACCAAAACTAGAGCATGGGCAATGGCTCATTTGATGTCCTCAAATGCTTCCTTACCTTTCGTGCTCCAATGGAAAGTAGACTTACCTTTCATCATATTTACAATATGACGAGTTTTCTCTGCAAATTTAGGAACAAATCTTCGTAGAAAATTCACCTTTCCAAAGAAAGAGTGAACAGTTGTCTTACTTGAAGGCAAAGTAAGAGCTTGAATTGATTTGACCCACTCAGGATCAATTTTTGTACCTTCCTTAGACACTATATGCCCAAGAAGCTTGCCTTTTGTTACCCCAAAAATAGACTTTTTAGGATTGAGGGAAATTCCATGTTGACGGCACCTCTCTAGGACTTGCCGCAAGTGATATGCATGATCTTGATGCTTTTTTGAAAAAATAGTTAAGTCATCAAGATAGACCACAATAAATGTACCCATCTCATCTCTAAATTCCAAGTCCATTGCTCTCTAAAAAATCACACCAGCATTGATCAATCCGAATGGCATCTTGCGGTAAGCAAAAGTACCCCAGGGAGTTGTGAAGGCAGTCTTATGCTAGTCCACTTCGCTAACCTCAATTTGATTATAGCCTGAAAAACCATCCAACATAGATAGCATTTCCAAACCAATCATTGTTTGAAGCACTTGGTCCATTAATGGAAGTGGGTAATTATCTTTTGGGGAAGACTGATTCAAATTCTGGAAATCTACACAAATGTAGATTTCACCATTCTTTTTCCTTATCAGCACTATATTTGCAATCCATGTAGAATGGTGAATTGGGAAAATTATTCTTGCATTTAACATCTTCTGAATTTTAGATTAAATAGTACCTGAAATCTTTGGGTTGTATTGCCTCTTCTTTTGCTTATGAGGTGAGGATCCCATCTTAAGTGGAATCTCGTGTTTAACTTCCTTTGGCTGGAATGACTTCAAGTCATCATAGGAATATGCCAACATGTCAATATAATGACGCAAAAGCATCACAAACTTGAACATTTCATCAGATGTACAACACTTCCCAATGTTGACCATTTTGGGATCAGCTTTTGTACCCAGATTCACCTGTTCAACTTCTGTCGATGAACCTGTTCCAATCTACTACTGCTGCTTGATGTATCGATCATGCTTGTCAAATAGTTTCTTGAGAGAAACCAGGCCTTTGGGAATTTTGTTACCTTTCAACTGCAGAATCTCTTCACTTGTCTCAAAATTAACTTCAGAAACAGACTCTCTAGGAGGAGAATCACTTCCCTCAAAGTAGAGTTCATTGAAGCTCTCTTCTTTTTTCAGGAATGCAATAATTTGATCATCACCATTGAAAACTTGTCAATGATAGAAATTATCTGGGATGCTTGGTTGGAAGACCAACTCAATAGTGTATTTGTTACCCTTAAAATCCTTATGAGGAACCATAAGGGTAGCTGAGATAGCCAATGAATTTGCCATGTCATTGAATTCTCTTGGTACTACTGAAATATTAAAGTCATCAAAGTCCTTAATGCATTCCCACACACAATTGTGATAATGCCTCAACCTTTTATTTTTGGTTTCGTACAAATTCCTAACCTGACAGATGACAAGTTCTGCATCTCCTTGTGCATGAAGATTCTTAACACCTTTGATGCGAGTAGCTTCCATACCCAACAAGAAAGATTCATATTCAGCAGTATTATTTGTATTATCAAATTGTATTTTATAAGAAAAAGGAAAAATATCTCCCTAGGGAGATATGAGGACTATTCCATCCCTGGATCCTGTCAAAGTACAACTACTATCAAACTCCAAGGTCCAAATATCATTTGAACTCTTTGATTTGACATTCTCATGACTAGGAGATTCTTTACTTGAAGAAGAAGAATCTTCCATTATCATGTCTTCATTTGAAGTATCATCTGACGTATCAGAAACATTCTCAGTAGTCAGGAAGTAGTTTCCCATACCTGAAGATTCAAAAAGAATTTGTGCCTTTGGATCCTTAGAAGTGGTTACAATATATTTTGATTCCCTTTCAGGAAGCAACTTTTGCATGACACCCTTAACATGTATCCTTTCTTCAGATAAGTCCATGTTGATTTCCCCACCAACATCTTTACAAAAATTCCGCCCCAATAAAATTCCATATGAGGCAGGAACATCAACCACTAAGATGGTCATTTTAATCCTTTTCTCTGGGAATGCAGTGAATGCAAACTATGCATCCTTAATTTTCCCTATTAGAGGCACTTGTTTGGTTTCCATTGAAAAGCATCTACCAAAGGTTTTTGTCAAAGTTCAACCCAAGGCATCTACCACCTTGGTAGGCAAAACATTGTCAGAGGTACCTGAGTCGATGACACAGTTACTAAGTTTATAACCATTTATCAACAAGGAAACATAGAATGGCTCAATTTTCCCAGAGGAAGGGGTAGCAACTAGATTATTTTGGGAGGTTCTTGTCTTAGAAACAATAGGAATAGTTTGGGAAGAATATTGCCCTACAGGGGCAGCTTTATTCTTTAGAAATTTAGCTAACCGCTCAAACTGATATGGATTAGGTTGCAAATACTCGACCTCAGACATCTGAATTTTAGTCTTTCTAGCATGGTCTATTATATCAAATAACTGATATGAAGTAGACATAGGAGAAGGATCACTTTCATTTTGAGGTCTCAGATTGGAAGTACTGGTATGAGGAACAAAAGTAGAAGAAGGAATATTTTGTGTACTTACTTTTTTTTCACGAGTTGAATCCCTAGGTTGAAAAGGCAGAGGTGTGCCTCTCTTAGCAATGGTGATTGTAGGATAAGGATCTTCCTTAGAATTTCCTTTGTCAGCCACTTGTAGATTCAGCTAAGTCTGCGATCATGTGAAAACAACATATGACTCACCATATGCATCTCCTCCCTGTTCTATTTCATCCTAAAAATTTAGGAAACCAATGTTTGAGTCACCAGCCAATTCCTCCTCTTTCTGTGAAGAGGTTGGCAATATTATCCTGATCAAGATTAGGTTGAGGGGAATTTTCTTGTTCATCTTCATAGTAGCCAACTGTTGCATTAACCAGTGGTGCTTCTAGAGCAAGTCTCCCTTGTGTAGGAGGAAGCCTGTTTTGCCCTTGGTTTCTTGCAACGTTACCTTGATATGGAGCATTCGGGAAAGTTCTCCTTGGTATGTCCTTGTAGGAAGGAAAGGACATATTTTGAGAAACTTGTTCCTTCAAGGCTAACAATTCATTAGCCAACTTTTGCACCATGGGATCCATTGTGCTCGTGGAAAGTGCACTTGAAGAAGGTTGACCTTTATCCTAGTTTGTATCCTTCCTTATTTTTTTGGCAAGGATCAAGTTGTCCTCTATTTCAGTAGCCAAAGTTTGAGTTACTGCCAAGTCAGCCGGACCAGCCCTCCTCAAAAGGAAACTTACCTCGGGCAGTTGAGTGTTTATGAAAAACACTTTAGATTCTCAGCTGTAGGCTGAGTAGTTGTAGGAATTCGGTTGGTCAGCTTGTTAAACTTCATAATAAACTCACGCATGGGCTCTTGTGGTTCCTTTTTCATTTGAGTGAGCTGAGCCAAGAGGGCATGAGCATCTTCGACAAGTTTGAACCTAGCCTAAAACTTGGTTCACAAAACATTCCATCCAGTGATGGTAGAACCAATCTCCAACAACACCCTAAAGTGTCTCAACAAAAAGTCTTACATATACATCTTCATATTCTACCCCTAGAACACCACATGCAATATAAAAAGTTGCAATATGTTCATCAAGGTGAACTTTTCCATCACCATAGAACTTTGGAAAATTCTTTCTTGAACTACAGGGAAGATCATGCAATGGTAGAGTAAGATTCAAAGGCCTGAAAGCATTTCCCCATGGACCTGCAGGAGGAGGAAGAGCCATTGTGCGCTGATTGAAAGGTGGGATTACAAACCTAGAAACTTGTGGGATAGGTGTAGTTCTAGGAACACTCGATGCTTCACTTAGAATGGGGGATCTCACGTTGGTAGGTGGAAATCTTAATGTATGCTAAAGTTATCCCTTAGGTGGGAGAGTGAAATTATTTTGTTGCATTAACTCAAAGATAGGATATATAATTCCTTGTGCTCTTCTACTTCTTGTATAATTAGGTTCAGCCAGAGTGCAAAATAACTAACAAATATTTTAAAACACAACAACCTATTACAAGCAATATGACACCAGTATACTTCAACCAAAAGCGTGAGGCTCTCGGATGTATATTCATTCCCTAGCGGAGTTGCCAAAAACTGTTGGGTGCATATTTTGTCTTCAACTAACTGAAGGCAAAATGGTTATATCAACCATAGTATGATGAGATTAATCTCTCCTCTCAAAAAGCGGAGGCTCCCTTCTTATTTCTCACTACAATCAACAAGTACTTAACTAGATTTATGTACACTATAAACTAACTTGTTGATGGTGCCATATCATCTATTTCTCTTTTTTCAGAAATGATGTTTCAACTTAATCTTTACAATGTATGAGAAACTCACAAACTACTTATTAGAACAATAATAACCAATATCAAGATTGAATGAACATAAGAATATTTAAAATGATACCAGCGTGAAATAAACTAGAAATTCACAGAAGCACAAAATCTTTTGTAATTTCTTTTGCTGACTTGGAATAAGAAATATATATAGTGTAGAATGTAGCCCAAAGTATCCACTGTATGCTATCAAGGGATTTAAAGAACATAGAAAATAAATAGCAGCTCAAAGTCTTCTGATTATTTTCAACTCACGAACATACAATATAAATTCTAAAGCAATGTTTCAGCACAAAGACTCCAAAATCAACTTAAGATCACCTCCCAAATTATATGAATTCACAATACTTATTCAATCAATTGCATAAGATGGTGTAAGAGAAAAGACATAAGAACATCTCTCATACACTACAAGTAGATTCCCAAAACAAAGCTTGAATGCTCACTTGCTTTCTTATTATTGATAAAATCTTGATTTACAATCTTGAACACAAAGTCTCAAAAATGCTTCTCAATTTTGGCAGAGTTTTGCTTCAATAACTAAAAGGTAAATAATTACAAAGATGCCCTCTCTATTTATAGTGAGAGGCCATGAGAAAAAATAGGGAAAATACAACTAACTTGACTTATTCAACAGGAAGAGTCCTTATTGATTTGGGACTTTCCTTATTTTTACATGTAATTGCATCTTGAAAAAGTACATGTAAAAATGTCCAAAACTAAAAACAAAGTACATATGAAACTACAAAAATATACTAAGGCACGAAGACTTGAATTAACTTGCACTCCCATTCTTCTTCAAAAAATCTTCGTACATAGTGAACATTGTTTGTATTTCTAGGCTGTTAGGACCAACAGTGTTTTTAAAAATCACTCAAGCTCTGATTATTGCATCTTTTACTGCAGTAGCCGCCTTTCCATGATTTGTCAACTTAGCCTTTAAATTATCCAAAGTTAATTAGCTGTCCAGAATATTATCCAAGGAAGCAACTAAAAAAGCTTTGTCTTCAAACTCTTTTTGAAACATGTTCTTGAATTCGTGAACCATTTCCTCGGCTGAAAGAAAATGATGATCATCAGATGTCAACTTACATGGGAGTTCCTCTAGTTTGTGCAAAAGATCGATATTGCTATCTTCACTCAATTCCTTGGCACTTTCCAAATCTTTGATCAATTCTTTTAAAAAATTACTTTGATGAATCAATGACTCTTTGGTTTCTACATAAGATTCACGATTTGAAATAACGCCAATTGATACCAAAGTTTTCACCTTAAACTTCTTCATATCAGTCCACTTCTCAATACTAGTATCCAAGTACTCAATGTATTGAGATATTTGATCAACCAAATCATCCAGCTCAAATCTTATCTTTTCCATTTTGATTTTCTTCTTAGATGCACTTGTCAGAAGAGACACTCCTTGTGAATACATTCTTTCAAGATATTCTTCAATTACTTTTCCCTTGACATGAGTCTTTTCTTCCTTTTGGGTAATAGGATCATCTACAGTGATTGCCTCAGGTGCCACTGATTTAGATGACAAGGTGATCTTCCTTATTATTGCAACTAGTTGCTTAGCTCTTTCCTTGTATTGGTCCTTCATTTCCCTCTCATGATCAAATTTCATAATCAAGGAATTGAGAGTTGACTGAACATCGGCCTTGGCACTTTCATGAGTAATTTTCCCTAGTTCAATACGAGAGATAGAATAATCACTCATGTTGAAATTATCAATGGTAGCATCTGGTGGTGGTTGAGCAATTTCAACATACTTGTGACCTTTGTCTTCTAATAGCTGAGAAATAGTCTTGGGCTTATTCTGAGTCTTTGCCTTCACTAGTACTAGCTTCCCAAAATTGAAGTCATATGGAGAGATGGCTTGCTTTTTCCTCTTTGGAGCATAGGATGAAAGCCATGGAGGAAGCACTGACGCACTAAAATCCAGATTAGAAGCCATTGCTTGCATTGAAGGAATTGTACCCACACTAGTTGTAGTGATGATTGGATAGGTGTTTGTAAAAACTGCACCTGACACATGAACATTAGTAGCTTGCTCAGTTCCTGAAACAAATTGGTCCAGAATTGCTTGGTCACCAATGTCATATGAAGGAGAAGACAAACTTGGCAGAGATCCAGAAGTACCAAAAACAACATCAAAAATGGGTTTAGGACTATCAAAAAGTGTCCTAGAGGAATATGGTGTAGTAGATCAAGAAGATTCTACAACAATAGGAGTAATAGGAGTACTAGAAACAATAGGTACAAAATTTGAAACAAGTTTGGTAGGAGAGGAAGAAGAAACTAAAGGTTTTGATTGATGCTTCTCTAGGAGACATGGTAGGTCCCTTTAGTTGTTCCTACTTAGCTTCCTTCTCTGATTCCTACTCATCCTCTTTTCCCCCTGAAGGTCTCTCTTCAGTGTCCATCTCTTCTACAACAGGCTCTTCAGTTGCCCGTTCATCTATCTCTATTTCTTCTGCACTTGGCTCTTCTTTCGTTACCTTGGCTTTGCCACCCTTTGATACAAATTTTATCTTAGGCTTAAGAGCCTTAAATGAACTTGGTGCATCACTTTTATTCTTGGTTCTTATTTCAAACTTCTTTCCTATTTTCTCCAAGGTATCTTCTTCTGAACCGGTAACAAAATCCTCCAATTAAATTCCCTTGCTTTGCAGCCACACATTAGTATTTGTCAAAATGAGTTCAAACCTTTTCCTTATAGCAGTCAACTCTTTCTTTAACCATAATACTACAGGAAAAGTAGAACCGACAATATTTTAACTCACATACCTAGGACTTACAATATCTTCATCATCTTCCATGACCTTAGGAGTACCTGCTAGTTTCAAGTCCTCAATTTGACTAAGAGTCAACCTATAGTAATCTAATTTTTTGATCTCTTCCTCAGTCCTCAGATCAACCCATACATCTTCCACCATTGAGACATGTGATGGGGTTTTCCTCTTGATCTTGTCCTTCACACCCCTAAAGTCAAAATGGTTTCTCCTCTTGAACTACTTCATTGTCACCAATTACATTTCAGTTTCAAGAGCTTTAGCTTTTGCAGCAGTAGCAATAGAGTATTTTCCAATCTCCATGGGAAACTTGAAACCAGGCTTCTTTAGTTCCATTTGCTTATTATGCACAACAATCATTTGTCGGCATAACTCCATCAGAACAATTTTGTCACTAGGGAACTTGGGTAGCATGTATGGGTACCCTTGAAAGTAACAAACCCTTAGATAGGTGAAAGTAGGGAATTGTAGATATAGACAACCAAACCTGTTTACCACCTCCCAAGCTTCATCTGACACTCTCTTATGTTCCAATTGCGGATCAAAAAGACACAAAAACACTGCAAAGAAAGCATCGTTTACCCTCCAGAATTGATGAATGGATCCCTTCAAAGTCAATTGAGGGTAATACTGATATACAGGAATGACTCTTCAATCTCCCTCTGAGGTGAACCCTGCAAAGCTTCTCATAGATGCAGCTACATATACCAAGTAAGATGTCATATAGAATTTAGATGTGGTTGACACCTTAGTTAATTTCTCATGAAGAGCATTACTAATCTGCTCACCCCAGAAAATATTCTGTTTGCCTTGAAAGATGACTTTGATATAGGGATACATCCACTCATAGAAAGTGGAAGATGAAGGTAGCCCGCTAACTCTACTGAGAAGAGTTATCAAGTCACCAACTTCTTCTACAAAGTCACTCCTTGGAAAACTCCTTGGCCATCTAGAGAGATTAGACCTGACAGTTTTCAGCCATTTAGTGTTTATAATCCTTTTGGCTTTCTCAGTATTCTTGTCATATTCCTTTTGAGCAATATTGAAATCAAGCTCTACAATTTCCTCTGCACAAGGACACATGAACATTTTGTCTATGAATTATGCATCTAGCCTCATTAACACGTTGCCTTGTGCATCAACCACTGCTCTGTTGTCACTATTATAAAAATGAGCTACTTGAAGGATAAATTTAGTGTTGTGGGCTGCTACAGGAAAAGACACAACCAAATGAATATTATTGTTTATAATCCTTTGCATGTACTGACTTGGATTATCTTTCTTTGTCCTTTCTACAAATTCAGCGATATCAACATGGCCAATCTTTGTATCCCGTATCTCATCCACATTTGATGTAACTGAAGTGATGGGAAACACACCCTGGTACTTGTTCTTCATAGTTTTAGTTTTCTTTGGAGAGAGATTGGTCATTTGAAAGATGAACTCCTTCGGTTGAGAACAAGAACTTGACAATCTTGCAAAAGCAACTGTAATAATAGAAGGCATGGTTTTGTAGTGTTAGGGAAAAAATGCGCAATTGGGAAACTATATTATTCAAAATCATGATCAAAATCTTGAGCTTGAAGGGGCTAGAGAGCAATTGAAGTGAAGAACTGAGCAAAAGCAGGCTAGGATAATAGATGCAAAAACTCTCCAAAGTTAGAGAATTTTGAAACAGTGAGTGTATGAGCGACAAAAATTGCCACCCTTGCATGTAGAGTATATTGCATTTTATGTCAGGTCGACAAAAATACCCGCTCGTGCATTTGGGAGGTAGATAATTACAAAGTGTTCGAGTGGCAAAAATGCCCGCTCAAGCATATGAGAGATAAAGCTTTATATTACAATCTGTGTATGGCCAGGTATTTTTGTCACTCCTACACTTAGAGTAGATACATAGACTCATGTATGAGCGGTAATTTTTACCGCTCCTACACATTGGGTAGATACATGAATAAAAACATGGGTGGTGATTTTCACCGCCCATACATTGCTTAATACAACACATGCATCGGCGGTGAAAATCACCGCCCATGCATGTGGGACAAACAAGCCATGATACTTGTGTATGGGGTAATCATAATAACACTTGTGTATGGGCGGAAAAATTTGCCTCCCCTACACTTAAAATGATTGGTTACAAAATGTATGGGAGGCAAAAATCACTGCCCCTACATGTAAATGAAAATTCTACAAGCATTGGCACGGGTGGTGAAAACCACCGCTCCTGCTAATTTGATGTGTGGGAGATCAATGTATAGGTGGTGATAATAACTGCCTTAACATGAGATAAAATGACTAGTTAAAATTTAAATAACAAAAATTGCCAACCATTCGAAAAGAAAAACACATACATATCATTGAAAACTCTAAGCATAGTATGCATAGTATGACCTATCAATCGGTGAGGAAAAATGTATATAACGCAGAAGAAATAAAAAGCTAAAACAAAACAACATTTAGGGTTTTCACAAGGAAGCAATGGAGTTAAAAGATGAAACAAAGGAAAATGATTACTTCAAATCTCAGATATAATAAACAAGGAAAACCTACCTGGCAATAATGGTTGAAAAGAACTAACAAAAAATCCAACTCAAATCTTTGAGAAATCCAATCCAATGTGCACGCTGGGTAAATATGAGGGTTTGCAAATGCTCAGAGGAGACTTGAAGATGAAAAGACAATGATAAAATGAAAACTAAAAGTGATTAAAACATATAAATGCCATATTAAACATTCACATGAAGTGCATTAAATACACTTAGTGTAAACTATGAGATGCACTGGCGGCAATTTTTCCCACCCTTACACTTAAGGGAATTACAAACTAAACATGCAATAGTGGCAAAAAGTGCCGCTCTTGCATGTAGAGAAGTTTAAAACCAAAATGCAATGGCAGTAAAAAACACCGCCCTTGCATGTAAAACAAAAATTTTCTAACACCTTAAAAATATCAAACTTACTAGTTTGACAAGCTTGCTACTTGTTAAATTTTTGCAAACGTCAAGAAACCGAGATGAGAAGATACTCAAATAGATTCTCCAAGGCTAGAAGACCATGCACTAGGGAAAGAAGATTCACCCCGATTTGCATTCTTAGAGTTGTAGGCTACGAAACAGACAAGTTTCATAGGGGTCATCCTACAAAATGAGTACAACTAATTTTAAGGATAATAGATGATGATAAGGATTTGATTGAATTTCTCCATTGCATTGATGAATATGAGAACAAAGAAATAGATTTCCTGAACTTTGTGGAGACTATTGATGGAAAAGAAACATTTTTTGGTAATGAGGTTATACATATCAAAACAAATAGGATTCCCAAAGGATTAGTTTCTTTAGAAAGAGTATTTGACAATAGTGATCAATTTGTTGCCAAGACCACTCTAACGAATAAACATGATCTAGAAGAGGTAAATTTGGGAACAAACAATGCTCCTAAGAAAGTGTATATTGGAAAACAACTTACTCCATGCATCATAACAATGTTAATTGCTTTTCTCAGAAAGTACAAGCATGCTTTTGCATGGTCTTATGATGATTTGAAAGCCTACAATGAAGACTTGTTTCAGCATGAGATTCCAC
Organism: Cunninghamia lanceolata; assembly: GCA_027924645.1. NCBI lineage: Eukaryota > Viridiplantae > Streptophyta > Pinopsida > Cupressales > Cupressaceae > Cunninghamia > Cunninghamia lanceolata. The sequence goes on from BSBN01000828.1 coordinate 2,151,526, forward strand.
TGAAGCCAGATGCTAAACCATTTAGGCAAAAGCAAAGGCCTATTAATCCAACCTTAGCTCCAAAGATGCAAGAAGAACTAATCAAGCTTAGGGATGAAGGGATTATCAAACCTATTAGGCACTCTACTTAGGTTTCCAACTTAGTTCTAGTAAAAAAAATGGAGACATTAGACTATGTGTTGATTTTAGAAATTTCAATGTATCATCTTTGAAAGATAATTACCCACTACCTAATATGGAAGCCATGCTACAGAAAGTCACAGGGTGTGAACTTGTTTCCATGATGGATAGATTCTTAGGCTATAGTTAGGTAAAGGTGAAAGAATCTGAGCAATACAAGACTGCTTTCACTACACCTTGGGGCACATATGTGTATGTGAGAATGCCATTTGGACTAACAAATGTAGGAGCAACATTTCGAAGAGTGATGGATGTTGCATTTGTAGGCCTTATAGACTCCATACTGGTAGTGTATCGAGATGATTTGACTATTCATTCTAAGAAGGCAAAAGATCATTGCATGCACCTAGAGAAGATTTTCATTAGAGCATTGGAGTATGGCATATCACTAAATCCCATGAAGTGTGCATTTGGAGTGACTGAGGGTAAGTTGTTGCGGCATATTGTGTCAAAAGAAGGAGTAAGAATTGATCCTGATAGAGTTGAAGCCATTGATAAAATTCCAATGCCTAAAATAGTCAAAGGCATACAGTCTTTCTTTGGCCAGATCAATTTTGTGAGAAGGTTTGTTACCAACTTTGTAGAAATAACCAAGGCCATATCCAAAATGATGAAGAAAGGTGTAACAATAACATTTATTGGATTAAGAGAATCTGATTGGTCAGTCAAAAATAACATATTTCTCAATACTTCGTCAAATTATTACCCTCAAGGTAATGGACAAGCCGAATCAACTAACAAAAATTTGATTAAAATCATAAAGAAAAAATTCGATGAAAATCAAAGGTCTTGGCATGATAAGTTAAATTTAGCATTATGGGCTAATAGGATTACACCTAAAAGATCAACAGGTAATTCACCCTATGTGCTTACATATGGAAAAGAAGCCAAGTTACCAATAACAGTGGAATTGCCAACTCTTAGTTACATAAAAGAGTTAGAGTTACTTGAAGAACAACCAATGGAAATCATGCTTGCACAACTAATTAAAATTGAAGAAACTAGAAAAGAAGCCTTGAAAACATTGGAAGTACACCAGGCCCAAATGAAAATAACATTTGACAAGAGAGCAGTCCCAAGAGTTTATAAAGAGGGGGATCTAGTTTTCAAGTGGAATGAGTTGAAAAGCAGACCAGGTCAGCATACAAAGTTTGATACAATGTGGGATGGACCATACATAATAACAGAATGCAAGAAACACAATGCATTCCATCTTGCTAAGTTAGATGGTGAGGTGTTGCCAATCCCAGTTAATGGGATTCACCTCAAGTTATGCTATTAGAGATGCAGCCTTATGCTGCCAATAAGTGCTTTTGCACATTTAGTTTCAGTTATTGTTTTATTTTCCAAGAAGTGCTTCTGCACATGTTACTAATTTTGTTTTAAGCAAGTCAGTTTGGTTTCAGTTTCAAGTTTTGTTGCTGCTGTTGTGTTTCAATCAATTATGAGTTGCAGAATTTCAACATTCAGGGCAGAAAAGATTCTATGCCCAATGGAGTTACAAAGGCTACTGGTTCTAAGATGTTTAGTAGGCAAACACCCCTGAGAGGTCACCATAAATGTTACTAATTTTTTGTTCACACTAAAATTAGTTTGACCTAGGTGCAGTTGTTCAAAAGGAATAAAAGAAAACTTTGAAGTTATGCATTTATTGAAAGTTGATATCTTGACAGAGCAGAAATGGACTTCAGTTGACAGGACAACCCATCAGTCTAATCAAGATAAATGAACCATCATGACAAGAGAATAAGGTTGCCAAGGTATCAATCTTTCAGGAAATACAATTGTTTTTACATGGTTTTATCTTTCAGGGGTTATAAGTTAGATTGATTTTTTCAGTTAATCAGATTTGAAATAAAGAAAGAAATATATTTGTATTGAACTATTATTTCATGTCATGTTTTGAACATACATTCAATGTATGTTACTTTATCCTATGCATTGATTGAAAAAAGAAATACACATACATCAAGTGCATAAGATAAATTAACTAATTATGTTTAAAAGAAGTGTTCAAATGTGTCCCACACAAGCCGTGGGAGTAACTAGACTGAGCAATTGCAGACATACAAGCTATACATCTGGATGATAAAAGAAATGAAATAAACACATGATAAAAATAAACATCCATCATTGCCTGAGCAAGGAGGTTGTCTTGTTGGTGTTGGTCTTCAGTCTTTATCTTCATCTCCCATCATTAGTTGAACTTGCAAAAATTTTGGGGACAACCTTGTTAGTGCTCTGGATGTTTAAGGTTATCATATGCTTTTATCAAATAGATATATCTACTTATCATATCATGCATTGCATATGAAAAGTTAGATTAGATAAGTACTACAAATCAGAAAAAAATCATGAAGAGGATCAATCAATACCATCAGGTACATTTTTTTTGCTAACTTGTTTGTTCACTGTGCAGGTATAGGACAAGTAATGTTGCTGATTTGAAGACAAATAAAAATGTGGATTAAATGTGGCTCCCACAAGGGTTTGAGCCCAACATGTTTTCTTTTCATTTGAAAAAGAGTATCAGAAAAGATAGGATGCATCATTCAAGTTATATCATGCATCATTAATCAACTTACCAAGAAGTTATGTCATCATGACATTCATTACAGTTGATTGAAACAAATAAGATCAAATTAGAATGCCTGAATCAAGTTGGCAAAATGCACAAAACAAAAATGCAGCCATAAAAGACATGATCACATATGTTAAGCAGATTTCTATTGCATATCAGATGGAAAGAACATACTACAGGAGCCTTTATTGTTATACACATGATGTTCAAAGGAGAGGACAAATGACAAAGCCAAACTGATGCATATCATTTTATTCATCAATCATATGAGTGTTCATATTGTAATTTGATAATGGAGTTAAGAGTCACTGAATAAAAACTTATGCACATGAGCTACATAATACATCAAAGGATTCATCTGATTATAAGCATAGAACAGTAAGCAAGCATCATGTTGCAAGTATTCCTAATGACCAAGTACAGCCAAAACAAGTGATATAGTTATGCCTCTGAAAGGACAAAATCATACAGGTTCACCATTAGTAGCATCTGATAAGCTAATTGACAAAGACAAATAAGATCAAGTGAATGCTAGTTTCTGATAGGTACAGGTATATACTGATGAAGGACAGCCTAAAATTTAAAGGTGACAGTCATAGTATACAGATGATAGGAGGTCATAGAATACAAATTATAGCAGGATAAATGAAATCTGGAGATAGTAAATCAAGTGATCAAGGCAACACGATATAATACCTCTTACTGGTGACAGTCAAGTGTTATCATTTATACTATTGATGTTAAATTTTCATTGACCATACATCATGTGTCTAGCTGATACAATGATGGCAGGTATGCCATGTTTAAAAAGAGAAGATGAAATGTGTTATAAGCTTTCTACAGAAAGAGAAATGCATCTACAAGAGGTCAAATAAACAAAGGGGACTCATGGTATTGCCACATATATGCTACAATGATATACATTATCATTATTCCTGGTTGATATAGTGTTAATAGATTTACCAGGTTGAAGAACAAAGGAGGACATGAATAAAGAATACATGCCATAGAAATCTGAGTGCTTAAGAAAGTAAAAAGGGTATAACAAGCTACAGATTTAAGAGAAGTAAGTCTCAAGGATAGTAAATGCATTTACACAGAGATGAAAGAGAAAATAATACATAGTGCTGCCCAGAATGGAGTGCCATATCTATCTTGACAAAATAGAGATAAGGAACCATTCTCAGAAAGAAAAGAAATGCCAGAGGGTTACAATGAAATTTAAATATATGTGGATTGTTAGAGTGTTTAAAACCCTAGCATCTTTTCTTATATATAGTCATATGAGTTAATACAGTGAAAGTTCTATCATAGCCATGACCAGAAGGAGGAGTTTTTACGCTTTTTCAAGAAACCCTCATTTCCATTAAAACTTTCAGTTTCATCTCATGAGCACATTGAAGAAAGAATAAATGACAGAAATGTGTTATGAGCATGTCCGTAACATAAAGAAGGGTTTTTACAAATACCCATATGAATCTTCCAACAAACCCTAGTGTTTTCTTGCTTTACAATGAAAGGGTGAAGAAAAATATCTTAGCATCTTAAGCCATGCCTGAAATGGCAAATGATATGCATTTTTTGTCAAACAAAAAAATCGTTGTTGCAGGATGAAACCCTTCCTCATTTCTACAGAGAATAATCAAAAGAAGATCAAAGCAAATGTTTACAAGTGTGGCCATGCATAGGAAATGCATTTGTATGCATTTTTTCAAGAAACCCTCATCTTGTAAGTAGAGAAACCTTCAATTTTCATGTCAGAAAGTCAAAAATATGCTATACAAGAAGTGTCCATGGCAATGACTATATAGAAAGAAAAAGGCATTCAAGATACCCATATGAAGAAAAACGAGATTCTTGTCTCTTCAAAACATACAATGAAAGAAAGGTATTGGCAGTAAAGAAGAACTACCTTTGAATGCAGAGAGTAAGACTTTCATAGCCGTGGTCTCCTTTTGAAATTCTTTATCATTTCTTTCATATTTCTCACATTTTGAAGATATCCAACACACAGAGAGCAATAATGTATTAAAGAAATGCTACAGAAGCAGCATAAAGAGCAGAAATGGACGCGGCCATGAAAGAAGCCTCACAGAAATAAAGAAGGAAATACCAATTAAAGATAAAAGATACAATGCTTACCACTTCTTTCCATTCCTCAATGCAAGAAATCATGGAGAAAGACAAAGAAAAGCCAAGAGGAGAAGCCATGAAAACCAGTCAAAACCCTAGTGCAATGAAGTTGTAGAGCGGTGGCCAACAAAGAGAGTAAAGTGAAAGTGAACTAAGTTTAGGGTTCCTTCACTTTTGTTCGAAGCTTCTTTGATTTTTGACTTCATCAAAATACATTATTACTATATCCAAAAGGTTGACCGAGGTCAAACAACATTACAATGTAATCCCTAGTGATCATCATAAGAGGTGGCCGACAGAATGTGAACCTTACTTTTGTTTGAAATCAAATGGTGGTCGGTAGTAATAAGGGTAAGGCTTATGCCTTGTGATATTTCAAACAATCTTTTCTTTCCTTGGGGGTCGAATATCACATAGTCAAACAAACACTCATTTTCCTCATGGTCGACATTGCATGGTATAAAGATGTTCCTTGTCATCATTTGTTTAGAGATAAGACAAGATTCACTTCATATCACATGTATCATGCAGGATGGCTGAATATGGTCAAAGTTGGTAATATTTCTGCCTTGTGAATCATGATTTAAAAGTGAAAGAAAATAGATGTATAAGAGACAAAATGGGATTACAAGGTGGCAGACAAGGAGTTGACAAGATGACGGAGATATTTTTTGCATGAAAGAGCTATGAAAGGTGTATAATGTATTTGGCATCATTAATGCATATGGCAGAGTAGCAAGTTAAGACTTTTTGCATGATATATATGTGGGGCAGTAAGCTATTTTGCATGGTGATTGGAGTTATAAGGTAGAGAAGAATATTTGTTTTCTTTTGAATCAAATATGGAGTTATAAGTGTAGTATAAAATGCCTTAAATTTTATGCATTTTGATAAGTTATATGGAGAGATAAGGGTATTTTTTCCCTAAGGCATATTATCATGCAAGAGGGTATTTTCTCTTACAAGGAGCTATAAGGAGATTGTATTTGTCTCTAAGTCCTACTTTTTGCTAGAATCATGCAAATTAGGCATATGTATTTGGAGTGATAAGGAGTTATATTTTCATGCATGATTTTACAAACAAATTAATTGTAAATAAATAATAAAGTAATATTTTCCAAATTACTTTATTATTTTTCACAAATTGTAAAGTCAAATAAGGCAAGTTGTAACCAATAATAGAGTAATTATTTTAATTACTTTATTATTTACTCACAATCAATTTTTCTAAGGCAAAATCATGCAAATTGATTAGTTGAGTTAACTAGGCCACCTAGGAGGTTTTTTGCATGATTTGGGGAGTATTTTTAGGGTTCTTGGTCAACGTTTGGGTCAAGCATATGGAGAGGTCCAAATTGGAGCTATTTTTGCTCAATTTGTGGCAATTTGAGCCCTTATTTTTGAGGATTTTAGAGGTTGCTCATGGGATATTATTTTTAGAGGAAGTTAGTTGTAATTCATATTTTGCATGCCTCTTAGTGAGAGAAAAACTATATATTGTAAAGAAAAATCTTGTTTTTGCTTGTTCTTGCCTTTTTGCTCTTATACACTTTGAGAGACTTGAAGGTTTTGTAGCTCAATTTTTATAGTTTTATAGAGAAATCACAACAGGTTACATGTTCAATTCTTTCTGTTTTCATGCAATTTTCCTTTGTTCTTTGGAATCAAGTAATTACCTTTCCATTCAATGCAAATTGTATGAAGTGATTTGATGAAGTTTTACTGTGTTTAATCATTAAACTTTTAAAATTATTGTCTCACTTTTTGCTTGGAGTATTAAGCATATTGTTATTACAAGTCTTAGGTTGTGTTCATGAAAGTTATCCTTTTTATGTTGTGAGAAAATCCCTTCTCCTTCATAGAAATCTTATTTTCAAGCCTTCCTTAGAATCACTTTTGTGATATTTGTGCCAAGATTGGATTGTGTGAATTAGATTTCTAAGTTATATTGTGAACCAGATTGCATTTTTTTAATCCATATTAGGTGCATCACCAAATCTTATAGTTTCATTTCCATATAGTTTCCCTCTTCCCTTTTTCCAAAACAGAAAATCATACATTCCAATAGAATATTTTAAGGGAACCAGCCCATAATCCGGAGGTCTAATTTCTTTATAGGGCACCCACAACCTGAAATTAGTCCCATGTTACACAGAATTGTAGAGCTTTTCTAGCCTTGCATACGGGTGCAATTCCCAGTGATAACAGTTTTTGGCATGCCCAATGGGACCGTTGAACTGATTCTCAGTTCAATAGAACTTATTCTTTTTTGTTGTTTTGGTATGAACATCAAAATTTCAGCCTTTTAGAGGTTCATTATCAAATACCTGGCGACTCTAATACTTTGGTTTTACATATCAGATCTTGCAGCTTATGAAAAATTATCAAGCAAGGTCAAGTAAAGATTCTGAGAAGAGGCATAATTAATTATCTCCACCAAAGAGGAGAATAAAAGAAGATAAAGTGATCAACACAACAGATTTATCAGTTGTTTCAAATCTGCCAAGTACGAATCCAGAGTTTGCTTCTCACCAGAGTCCATTAGTTGCAAGTTCATCATCAGAATTTCATAGTTCTCCACCAGCAAGCCCAAGAGAGCATATTCATGTTTTCCTAGAGGAACTTTTTCTTTTAGAGCTTGTAGAAGAAGAACTTGTGTTACAAGAAATACCTCAAGTATTTTCAGTCCAAGTACCAGCTCAAATACCATCTACTCCAATGGATCTACTTGGAGGAGGTGGAGGTGGAGGACCAATACCATCTCTTGGAGGAGTTGGAGGAGGAGGTGGAGGAGGTGGAGGAGGTGGAAGAAATCCACCACCACCTCAAAATCAACCTTTTGTTATATTTAATGGAGGCAACCCTTTGAATCTAAATCAGCTTGATGACATACCGGTGGATGCATTGAAGAGTTTACCAAGTTTCACAGGAGAAGATGGGACTACACCCATTGAGTATATTAGGGATGTGGCTTCTTTGTGTTCTAGTCAGCACATTACTGAGGAGAACATAGAAATCAGGCTATTGGCAACATCACTAAAAGGTAAGGCTCTTCAATGGTTTAGAGGCTTAAGAGTTAATTCAATTAGAACTTGGGATGAATTAGGTGCTACTATGAATAGACAATTTTAGGATAAATCTGATCATTTATCATTAGTTGAACAAATGACTACTATTAAGAGAGCTCCACAAGAGCAAATGTCATATTTTAATTTTAGATTTCAGAAAACATGGAATAGAATTCCTGAAACAGTAAAACCATCACCAGAACATGTTTTTTTGTATTATTTAAGGGCATTAAATTCTGATATTGTTGTTATGATACAATCTATGGGAGGGGTAACTTTACCAACTGCTTTTGATATTGCAATAAGAGCAAAAAATAGTTTAATGCAGGCTAGTAAAATAGCACCTAGGCCTCCAATGCTAATTTTTCTAGATATACAGCCTTTAATTCCAATTTTAGCCCCACATATTTCATCAATACCATCTTTTGGTTATCAAGCAAATGCAAAAAATAGTATAGATCCCATTCATTCTAAGTTTCAGGAGTTGAAAGAAAACCAGCAAAGTATAGAAAAAATATTGCAGACTGTGAGCAATGATTTAGTAAGTCTAAAAATTCAAGCAAACCAGAATAAAAGGCCTTACCAAGAAAATAGACCTGGTTATCAGGCAGATTATTAGGGTCAAAGAAGAAACTACAACAATAGGCCAAATCAGCAATATAATCCAAATGATGTTAGTACATCAAAAGAAATAGTGCCTATACAGAATAACATGGTTCAGGATTATGTATGGTGCTACCCATGTAATCAACCTCATAACTAGGCCACCTGCCCAAATGGGATAGTAAGTCAAGATTTAATGGTACATAATAACTATGTTGCTGCTAAAAATTTAGCAAGTGATGTGAATAACCAGTAGATACTCAGACTCAGTATGTTAATCCTGATGTAGCTTTAATGAATTGGCAAGCTAATGAATTTTCTGTAAATTAGTTAACAGGTAAAAAGTAAACTTTTACTAATATTGCAGCAAACACGAGATCAAAAAAGAGAGTTGTTGACTTGCAACAACAAACTAGAACTGCAAATCAGCAAGCTGATACTGGTAAACAGCAAGCTGGAAATGTACAATAGCAAGCTAATAAAGGTAAAAGTACAATTTCTACAACTCAAAATAAATAGAATCAAGCTTCTACATCAAATGATCTACATATTTTGTCAAGGCAGCGAAATATAGAAAAAAGACAGCCGAAAACCAATAAACAGCCAACTAAAGACCAACCAGAGGTTGCTATCCCAAAGGTACAACAAAAGGTTAGTGGTCCTATTTTTAATATTTTGGATCATATGAAAAAGGCAACAGTAAGCATGTCTATTTTAGATGCTTTACATATTCTAGGATAAAAGGATTTATTACAAGATGCATTATCTCAGTTACCTTTGTCAAATGAAGTGCAAAAAACACATCAGCCTCAAGTTATGTTTGCAAATGAGGCAGAAAAAAGGGTAGAATAGCCTAAACCAGTAAGCAAACCTCCACCATTCTATGTCACTCTGATTGTAGGTGACTATTTAGTACATAATTGCATGATAGACTTAGGAGCCAGCAGCTCGGTTATGCCAAAATAGCTAGCTGATAAGTTAGGTCTGAAATATGAACCTATTTTTAGAGGTGTTGTACAAATGGATGGAACTAAGGTTAGTACAATTGGAATGTTCAAAATTTTAGGCCTCACTTTGCATGCTTGTCCAAACTTTGTTATATATCAGGACATTTATGTCATTGATCTGCCACCTACCTTCGCTATTTGCTTATCCAAAGACTTTACATCAAGGTTAGGAGGATATTTATCATATGATTAGACACATTTATTCTTCAGAACTAGATATGGAACCAAGGTTACAATCAAATATGAGCCATTAGCCAAAGATCACCTAGAGCCCTACACACCCAGTTCAATAAATGCCAACCTTTCCATTTTTGATCAAGAAGATCTGATTCTTGTTCCAGACCCAAATACACTTTTAGAGGGAATTCCAGATATGGTTTTAGATCAGTGGGTAGCAGAGAACCATGAAACAGATCCATTTGAACATATGGATTAGATAGGCCTTGGTGTGTATATGATACAGGAGAAAAATACAGTCATTCCAAATCTGATTAAAGAAGAAAACAACAAACTAGTGAAGCTGAAAATGATGTTTGGGAACTTTATTTTGATGGTTCTAGAAGTAAGATTGGTGTTGGAGGAGGGGTTGTTTTAGTTTCTCCCACAGGTGAGAAATATTATTCATCTTTCAGATTTTCTTTTAGTTGTTCTAATAACATAGCTGAATATGAAGCTTTAGTTCATGGACTAGAATGGGCAAGAAAAAAATAATCAAATGTTTAAAGGTTTTTGGATACAGTGAGTTAGTTGTTAAACAAGTCAGAAACCTTGCTGCTACAAAAAATAACTTGCTGAAATTATATAAGCATAGAGTCTGGGACATGATAGAAGAATTTGATGCATTTAATTTGATATCTATACCTAGAACTGATAATAAGCAAGCTGACAAGCTAGCTGCCATAGGAGCTGAATATGATATTCCTACAAAAATGAAGAATATTCATTCTCCTTTGTATGTCAAAGTTGTTGTTAGACCATCAGTCCCAGATAATAATATCAGTGGCAAGTGTTCAACAGTGATGAACAAATTGTAAATTTCTTAATAGAAGAAGCTAAATTTTCTGCAGGTAATCAGCATAAATTTGTATAGCAATATGATGATCAAATACTTTAGTTAAGATCAAACAAGCTACCTAAGGGCTTAGTGACCTTGGAATCTATCTTTAATATTGATGATCAGGTAAGAAAGGACAAGGCCAGTTTATCAGTGAAGCAAGAACACTATGAACCTATTGAGCTCTTTAAAGGGAAGTTACTCAAGTTGGGAAAGATATGTACAAAGGAGGAACAACAAGCATTTGTTCAGCTTTGTCAGGAGTTTAGTGACATAGTTGCATGGGAATATGGAGATCTGAAAGGTTTCAACCCAGAGTTGGCTCAACATACAATAGAGCTTGAACCCAAGGCAAAACCTGTCAGACAGAAGTAAAGGCCACTAAATCCTAAGCTGGAAGTGTTTATGAAGACTGAACTCAATAAACTCATTGAAGGTAATATCATTTTTCCTATCAAACATACTTCATGGGTTTCTAACTTGGTTCCTGTCAAAAAAAAGAATGGAGAAATTAGATTATGTGTTGATTTCCATGATTTAAATAGAGCATCTTTGAAGGATTGTTATCCTTTACCATCTATGGAACAGATATTGCAGGTTGTTTCTGGATCAGAAAGATTCTCTTTATTGGATGGTTATTCAGGGTATAACCAAATTCTTGTAAAAGAAGAAGATCAGTACAAGACAACTTTTACTACAAAATGTGGCACACTAGCATACAAAAAGATGTCATTTGGCTTGTCAAATGCAGGTGCAACATTTCAGAGAGCAATGGACATGGCCTTTCAAGGTCTGATTAATAAATTTGTGCTTGTATACTTAGATGATGTGACTATTTTTTCTAAAAAAGATGAAGATCATTTTCATCATTTAAGACTAATTTTTGAAAGATGTAGAGAATTTGGGGTATCACTAAACCCAAAGAAGAGTATCTTTTCTATTCATGAAGGTAAACTGTTAGGACACATAGTGTCTAAAGATGGAATATCAATTGATCCTGAAAGAATCACTGCTATATTGGCACTACCTCTTCTTGCACATAAGAAAGGCTTACAGAGCTTTTTGGGAAGAATTAACTTTGTGAGAAGGTTTATTCCTAATATAGCAGCACTTTTACAACCTCTTATAGCAATGTTGAAGAAGAATATTCCTTTCAACTAGAGCAAAGAAGGAAAGCAGAGCTTTGAAGAAATAAATGAGGCACTTGTTGCTGCTCCCACTTTGATAAATCCAAATTTTGATAAAGATTTTATTTTATATGCATTTGGCAGTGTGGATACTATATCATCTATGCTTTGTTAGCAGAACAATGAAGGAATGGAACAACTTATGGCATTTTTCAGCCAAGTTTTGCATGACTAAGAGGTAATATATTCTTTTGTTGAAAAGCATGTATTAGATGTTATCAGGAGCCTAAAGAAGTTCAAACATATGCTTTCAAATAATAGAATTCAATTAATGGTTGCTCACCCTACAGTAAAATAATTTTTGCTTAGTAAGGATTTAAGTGATAAGAGAGCAGGGTGGATAACAAAGGTCGTGGAATATGACATCCAAATTAAATTCACCAAGCTAGTCCGAGGCAAAGGACTGTGTGAACAGCTTGTAGAAAATGAAAAATACAGCAAGGAACTTGAAGGAGAAGCTAAGACAGTGCTTCAAAATGATGAAACAGCTGATTTCCCAGACCCCCCTACAAGTTGGGTGCATGATATGATCCATTATCTACATACTGGTGATTGTCCACAAGGCCTAGATAGATCTAAAAGAAGACATTACATATTACAGACAATTCCCTATGTTGCAATTGATGGAATTTTGTACAAAAGAGATTTGACAATGTTTTGCCGAGGTGTGTACAACCAGATCAAACTCAAAAGATTCTAGAAGAATTTCATGATGGACCTTCTGGAGGTCATTTTGCAGCTAGAACAACAGTTCTAGAAATTATGAGAGCTGGTTACTATTGGCTTGACATGTTCAAGGATGCTCATGAATGGGTAAAGAAATGTTTAAAGTGTTTATTTTTTACAGGTAAACAAAGACTGGCAGCAATGTCCTTGCATCCAATCCAAGTGGAACAACCATTAGGCAAGTGGGGACTGGACTTCATTGGTCCTATTAATCCACCTTCAAGCCAGGGACATAAATGGATTTTGACTACTACTGATTATTTCACGAAATGGACTGAAGCAGTTGCTTTGAAGGATGCTAATGAGACATCAGTCCTGAATTTTTATCAAGATCTAGTGTCTAGGTTTGGAACTCCTAACTCTATTATTTCAGATAATGCTTTAGCATTTATTAGATTAAGAGTATCTGATTGGTCACAGAAATAACATATTTTTGAATACTTCATCAAATTATTACCCTCAAGGTAATGGACAAGCCGAATCAACTAACAAAAATCTGATTAAAATCATAAAGAAAACAATTGATGAAAATTAGAGGTCTTGGAATGATAAGTTAAAGTTAGCATTATGGGCTGATAGGATTACACCTAAAAGATCAACAGGTAATTCACCCTATGTGCTTACATATGGAAAAGAAGCCAAGCTACTAATAACAGTGGAATTGCCAACTCTTAGTTACATAAAAGAGTTAGAGTTACTTGAAAAAATAGCCAATGGAAATTAGGCTTGCACAACTGATTGAACTTGAAGAAACCAGAAAAGAAGCCTTGAAAACATTGGAAGTACACTAGGCCCAAATGAAAAGAACATTTGACAAGAGAGCAGTCCCAAGAGTTTATAAAGAGGGAGATCTAGTTTTCAAGTGGAATGAGTTAAAAAGCAGACCAGGTCAACATACAAAGTTTGATACAATGTGGGATGGACCATACATAATAATAGAATGCAAGCAACACAATGCATTCCAACTTGCTAAGTTAGATGGTGAGGTGTTGCCAATCCTAGTTAATGGGATTCACCTCAAGTTATGCTATTAGAGATGCAGCCTTATGCTGCCAATAAGTGCTTTTGCACATTTAGTTTTAATTATTGTTTTTTTTTCCAAGAAGTGCTTTTGCACATGTTACTGATTTTGTTTTAAGCAAGTCAGTTTAGTTTCAGTTTCAAGTTTTGTTGCTGCTGTTGTGTTTCAGTCAGTTATGAGTTGCAGAATTTTTTCAAAATTCAAGGCAGAAAAGACACTATGCCCAATGGAGTTACAAAGGCTACTAGTTCTAAGATGTTTAGTAGGCAAACAACCCTAAGAGGTCGCCAGAAATGTTACTAATTTTTTGTTCACACTAAAATTAGTTTGACCTAGGTGCAATTGTTCAAAAGGAATAAAAAAAACTTTGAATTTATGCATTTATTGAAAGTTGATATCTTGATAGAGCAGAAATGGACTTCAGTTGACAAGACAACCCATCAGTCTAATCAAGACTGATGAGCCATCATGGCAAGAGAATAAGGTTGCCAAGGTATCAATCTTTCAGGAAATACAATTGTTTATACATGGTTTTATCTTTCAGGAGTTATAAGTTAGATTAATTTTTCAGTTAATCATATTTGAAATAAAGAAAGAAAGATATTTCTATTGAACTGTTATTTCATGTCATGTTTTGAACATACATTCAATGTCTGTTACTTTATCCTATGCATTGATTGAAAAAAGAAATACACATACATCAAGTGCATAAGATAAATTAACTGATTATGTTTAAAAGAAGTGTTCAAATGTGTCCCACACAAGCCGTGGGAGTAACTAAACTGAGCAATTGCAGACATGCAAGTTATACATCTAGATGATAAAAGAAATGAAATAAACACATGATAAAAATAAACATCCATCATTGCCTAAGCAAGGAGGTTGTCTTGTTGGTGTTGGTCTTCAGTCTTTATCTTCAGCGCCCATCATCAGTTGAACCTGCAAAAATCTTGAAGACAACCCTGTTAGCGTTGCAGATGTTTAAGTTTATCATATGCTTTTATCAAACAGATATATCTACTTATCACATCATGCATTGCATATGAAAATTTAGATCGGATAAGTACTATAAATCAAAAAAAATCATGAAGAGGATCAATCAATACCATCAAGTACATTTTTTTTGCTAACTTGTTTGTTCACTGTGCAGGTATAGGACAAGTAATGCTGCTGATTTGAAGACAAATAAACATGTGGATTAAATGTGGCTCCCACAAGAGTTTGAGCCCAGCATGTTTTCTTCTCATTTGAAAAAGAGTATCATAAAAGACGGGATGCATCATTCAAGTTACATCATGCATCATTAATCAACTTACCAAGAAGCTATGTCATCATGACATTCATTACAGTTGATTGAAACAAATCAGATCAAATTAGAATGCCTGAATCAAGTTGGCAAAATGCACAAAACAAAAATGCAGCCATAAAAGACATGATCACATATGTTAAGAAGATTTCTATTGCATATCAGATGGAAAGAACAGGCTACAGGAGCCTTTATTGTTATGCATATGATGTTCAAAGGAGAGGACAAATGACAAAGTCAAACTGATGCATATCATTTTATTCATCAATCATATGAGTGTTCATATTGTAATTTGATAATGGAGTTAAAAGTCACTGAATAAAAAGTTATGCATATGAGCTACAGAATACATCAAAGGATTCATCTAATTATAAGCATAGAACAATATGCAAGCATCATGTTGCAAGTATTCATAATGACCAAGTATAGCCAAAGAAATTGATACAGTTATGCCTTTAAAAGGACAAAATCATACAGGTTCACCATTAGTAGCATCTGATAAGCTAATTGACAAAGACAAATAAGATCAAGTGAATGTCAATTTCTGACAGGTACAGGTCTATACTAATGAAGGACAGCCTGAAATTTAAAGGTGACAGTCATAGTATACAGATGACAGGAGGTCATAGCATACAGATGATAGAGGATAAATGAAATCTGGAGATAGTAAATCAAGTGATCAAGGCAGCAAGACATAATACCTCTGACTGGTGACAGTCAAGTGTTGTCATTCATACTATTGATGTTAAATTTTCATTGATCATACATCATGTGTCTAGCTGATACAGTGATGGCAGATATGCCATGTTTAAAAAGAGAAGATGAAATGTGTTATAAGCTTGTTATAGAAAGAGAAATGCATCTACAAGAGGTGAAATAAACAAAGGGGACTCATGTTATTGCTAGAATGATACAGATTATCATTATTCCTGGTTGATATAGTGTTAACAGATTTACCAGGTTGAAGAACAAAGGAGGACAAGAATAAAGAATACATGCCATAGAAATATGAGTGCTTAAGAAAGTAAAAAGGGTATAACAAGCTACAGATTTAAGAGAAGTAAGTCTCAAGGATAGTAAATGCATTTACACAGAGATGAAAGAGAAAATAATACATAGTGCTGCCCAGAATGGAGTGCCATATCTATCTTGACAAAATAGAGATAAGGAACCATGCTCAGAAAGAAAAGAAATGTCACAGGGTTACAAATGAAATTCAAATATATGTGGACTATTAGAGTTTTTAAAACCCTGGCAGCTTTTCTTATATATAGTCAAATGAGTTAATACAGTGAAAGTTCTATCATAGCCATGACCAGAAGGAGAAGTTTTTATGCTTTTTCAAGAAACCCTCATTTCCATCAAAACTTTCAGTTTCATCTCATAAGCACAGTGAAGAAAGAATAAATGACAGAAATGTGTTATGAGCATGGCCCTAACATAAAGAAGGGTTTTTACAAATACGCATATGAATCTTCCAACAAACCCTAGTGTTTTCTTGCTTTGCAATGAAAGGGTGAAGAAAAATATCTTAGCATCTTAAGCCATGCCTAAAATGGCAAATGATATGCATTTTTTGTCAAACAAAAAAAACCCTTGTTGCAGGATGAAACCCTTCCTCATTTCTACAGAGAACAGTCAAAAGAAGATCAGAGCAGATGTTTACAAGTGTGGTCATGCATAGGAAATGCATTTGTATGCATTTTTTCAAGAAAGCCTCATCTTGTAAGTAGAGAAACCTTCAATTTTCATGTTAGAAAGTCAAAAATATGCTACAGGAAGTGTCCATGGCAACGTCCATACAGAAAGAAAAAGGCATTCACGATACCCATATGAAGAAAAATGAGATTCTTGTCTCTTCAAAACATACAATGAAAGAAAGGTATTGATAGTAAAGAAGAACTACCTTTGAATGCAGAGTAAGACTTTCATAGCCGCGGCCTCCTTTTGAAAGTCTTTATCATTTCTTTCATATTTCTCACATTTTGAAGATATATATCACACACAGAGAGCAATAACACATAGAGAGCAATAATGTATCAAAGAAATGCTACAGAAGCAACATAAAGAGCATAAATGGTTGTGGCCATGAAAGAAGCCTCACAGAAATAAAGAAGGAAATACTAGTTAAAGACAAAAGATACAATGCTTACCACTTCTTGCCATTCCTTAATGCAAGAAATCATGGAGAAAGATAGAGAAAAGCTGAGAGGAAAAGCCATGAAAACCTGTCAAAACCCTAGTGCAATGAAGTTGTAGAGTGGCGGCCAGCAAAGAGAGTAAAGTGAAAGTGAACTAAGTTTAGGGTTCCTTCACTTTTGTTCAAAGCTTCTTTGATTTTTGACTTCATCAAAATACATTATTACTATATCCAAAAGGTTGACCGAGGTCAAACAACATTACAATGTAATCCCTAGTGATCATCATAAGAGGTGGCTGACAGAATGTGAACCTTACTTTTGTTTGAAATCAAATGGTGGTCAGTAGTAATAAGGGTAAGGCTTATGCCTTGTGATATTTCAAACAATCTTTTCTTTCCTTGGGGGTCGAATATCACATAGTCAAACAAACACTCATTTTCCTCATGGTCGACATTGCATGGTCTAAAGATGTTCCTTGTCATCATTTGTTTAGAGATAAGACAAGATTCGCTTCATATCACATGTATCATGCAAGATGGCCGAATATGGTCAAAGTTGGTAATATTTATACCTTGTGCATCATCATTTAAAAGTCAAAGAAAATAGATGTATAAGAGACAAAATGGGATTACAAGGTGGCAGACAAGGAGTTGACAAGATGACGGAGATATTTTTTGCATGAAAGAGCTATGAAAGGTGTATAATGTATTTGGCATCATTAATGCATATGGCAGAGTAGCAAGTTAAGACTTTTTGCATGATATATATGTGGGGCAGTAAGCTATTTTGCATGGTGATTGGAGTTATAAGACAGAGAAAAATATTTCTTTTCTTTTGAATAAAATATGGAGTTATAAGTGTAGTATGAAGTGCCTTATTTTTTATGCATTTTGATAATGTATATGGAGAGATAAGGGTATTTTTTCCCTAAGGCATATTATCATGCAAGAGGGTATTTTCTGTCACAAGGAGCTATAAGGAGATTGTATTTGTCTCTAAGTCCTACTTTTTGCTAGAATCATGCAAATTAGGCGTATGTATTTGGAGTGATAAGGAGTTATATTTTTCATGCATGATTTTACAAACAAATTAATTGTAAATAAATAATAAAGTAATATTTTCCAAATTACTTTATTATTTTTCACAAATTGTAAAGTCAAATACGGCAAGTTGTAACCAATAATAGAGTAATTATTTTAATTACTTTATTATTTACTCACAATCAATTTTGCTAAGGCAAAATCATGCAAATTGATTAGTTGAGTTAACTAGGCCACCTAGGAGGTTTTTAACATGATTTGGGGAGTATTTTTAGGGTTCTTGGTCAACTTTTTGGTCAAGCATATGGAGAGGTCCAAATTGGAGCTATTTTTGCTCAATTTGTGGTAGTTTGAGCCCCTATTTTTAAGGATTTTAGAGGTTGCTCGTGGGAGATTATTTTTAGAGGCAATTAGCTGTAGTTCATATTTTGCATACCTTTTAGTGAGAGTAAAACTATATATTGTAAAGTAAAATCTTGTTTTTGCTAGTTCTTGCCTTTTTGCTCTTATACCCTTTGAGAGAAGAAGGTTTTGTAGCTCAATTTTTACATTTTTATAGAGAAATCACAACAGGTTACAGGTTCAATTCTTTCTGTTTTCATGCAATTTTCCTTTGTTCTTTGGAATCAAGTAATTACCTTTCCATTCAATGCAAATTGTATGAAGTGATTTGATGAAGTTTTACTGTGTTTAATCCTTAAACCTTTAAAATTATTGTCTCACTTTTTGCTTGGAGTATTAAGCATATTGTTATTACAGGTCTTAGATTGTGTTCATGAAAGTTATCCTTTTTATGTTGTGAGAAAATCCCTTCTCCTTCATAGAAAGCTTATTTTCAAGCCTTCACTAGAATCACTTTTTGTGATATTTGTGCCAAGATTGGATTGTGTGAATTAGATTTCCAAGTTATATTGTGAACTAGATTGTATTTTTTTATCCATATTAGGTGCATCACCAAATCTTACAGTTTCATTTCCATATAGTTTCTCTCTTCCCTTTTTCCAAAACAGAAAATCATACATTCCAATAGAATATTTTAAGGGAACCATCCCACAATCTGGAGGTCTAATTTCTTTATAGGGCACCCACAACCTGAAATTAGTCCCATGTTACACAAAATTGTAGAGCTTTTCTAGCCTTGCATATGGGTGCAATTCCCAGTGATAAAACTTAAGTCTCATGATTTCTCAAAGCCTTTCCAATTGTTTTCCTTTTCCTCTTTACATACAATTGTTGTAGTCCTTTTACAAAGAATGATGAAGGATATGAGCAACCAATTGCATTTTTCAGCAAGTCATTACAAGTTGTAGGATTGAAGTATGACACAATGGAAAAGCAATCTTATGCCTTGGTTAGAGCAGTGAACAACTTCAGACCCTATTTGGTAGGTGCTCAAATTGTAGCTTATGTCCCTCACTATGCAGTAAAAGATATTTTCACACAGCAAGAAGTAAAAAGAAGACACTGTGCAAATGGATAAATAAGATACAAGAGTTTAATATTGATATTTGGGTTACCAAGTTGGTGAGAGGACAAGTCTTAGGAAAGTTAATGAATGGATTAAATATTGAAGCTTGTCAAGTGAATGTGGTTGAGAATGTTGTGCAAGACAAAGTATTTAGTGTGCAAAATTCAGAGTGGTGCAAGGATATTGTCCAATACTTGCAAGATATGACATGCCCAGCTCACTTAAGTGAAAATCAAAAGAGGACATTGAAACTACAAGCAATAAAATATATCATTTTGCAAGGAGAGTTGTATTGGAAGAATCTTGAAGGTGTTTTACTCAAATGTGTGAGATCAAGCAACTAAAATTTTGACTAAGATGCACAATGGAGTATGTGGAGGGAATTATATGGCTAAGACTACTACACACAAGATCTTAAGATTAGGATATTGGTGGCATACATTATTTTCTGATGTACACAAGATAGTGAGAAAATGTGTCAAAGCCTGCCAAGGATTTTTAAGAAAAAAGAAATATGCAAGTACATTGTGACTTAGAACCATAATAGTTGAAGCTCCCTTTCAACAATGGGGAATTGACTTCATTGGTAATATTTCAAAGACGTCTAGTGATGGACACAGTTGGATATTGGTTGCCACTGATTATTTTACTAAGTGGATTAAAGCAATTCCAACCAGAAAGGCTACAAGAAAGGTCATTGTAGATTTTGTTCTGGAGCACATAATAATCAGATTTGGAGTGCCTGCAAAATTGGTGACAGACAATGCAATGTGCTTCAGGTCTGGAGAATTTGTGGATTTCTGCAATGATTATGGTATCACTTTGTCTTATTCTTCACCATATCACCCTCAAGGGAATGGTCAAGCTGAATCTAGTAACAAGAGCTTAATGAAGATAATCAAAAGGATAATTGGGGAGAAAAAGAAGGCATGGGATTCCAAGCTCAAATTGGCAGTATAGGCTGATAGAGTGACAATCAAGAAAGAAATAGGGAAATCTTCTTTTGAATTAGTCTATGGAGTAGAAGAGAAAATGCCTATGAACAATCCCTTACTAGTATACAGGTTCATACAAGAGAATGATGATGATATAGAAGATGCAATGGTAGAAAGGATCAACCAATCGGTTGCATTGGATGAGACTAGAAGGGAAGCACAAAATACTAATCTAAAGAAGTAGTAGAAAGTGAAGTATTTTTTTGATAAGAAGGCTTCAGAAAGGAAGTTTAAGATTGATGATTTGGTCCTCATGTGGAATGCCAGATATCAAGACAAAGGAAAACATTGAAAGTTTGATCCTCTTTGGACAGGCCTATATCTGATCAGTAATAAACATGGAGAGGATTCATATTTTCTTCAAAATCTTGATGATGAATTTCAGGAATTGCCAATGCATGGACAATTTTTGAAACCCTTCTTTTTAAAGGAGGATATTTTCCATGCACACTGTACATAGTTAGTTAGGTTGTTTGTCTTTCCTATTTTTTATTTTGCTGTATGTTTTAGTTTTTGGGTTTTTGTTTTGTCTGGCTTACTTCCCAGAGATCTAAGGTCCTCACCATGACTGAGTTAGCCATGTGTCTCCAACCAAAGCCACTGGTGGAACCCCCCATTATTTCCTTTCTCTATGGTCTAAAACCCTTGCAAATGGCTAAGTGTATGCTTAAAAAGCTTAAAACCTAAACCCTTAAGCCTTTTGTGTAAGCCTATGTTATAATTTCGTGTTGACCTATTATAGGCAATCATCTATTCTTAAGTTCCAACCTTATGTCTTGTGTCCCATTTGAAACTGACCCCTTAGGCATAGTCACCGGTTCCTCCCGTGGAGTCTAATATTTCCTAAGTCTGGTTGCAAGTCTTTAAAGATTGATCGATGGTTATCATGGCATCGCAGGATCTAGATCTATCAGAGTCACACTGATGTGCTAGCCCTAGATTTCAAATAGGTGGGCCTGAAGTCAAGTCAACCAAGCCTCGCACTATGCGCTTTCTCCTTATTGGATCGCGGCAGTACGTTGATAGAAAGATGTGAGGAATATTGCTTGCGTTGCTGCAACATTGTGCCAAGTGGTAGGTGAGTCCCCATCCAGTCCAAGCAAGATAAAGCTAGCACCTAGTACATGAGCATGAGGGTAGTGGTGTGGGTCCCTTCCGAGCTTGCACTACTATGATAAGCTGACACCTAGATCCCAACTGGAAGAGTTGTGTTGAGTTTGCAAAACCCAATTGATCTGCATCATTTACAACATGTAACCTATCTGTCAAAAGTGTAAAGTTTGAATCTAAGCCATCAATCTTCCCATGATCCAATCACATCAAGGGTTGATATTCAAATGTGGAGAATGACTATCTACTGGTTTAATGGTCGATTGTGTGTAACAATAATGGTGATATGATGGAAATCAACCTAAATCTTGCCAAATCATTACGATGAATATATCAATTGAATTGTTTTGGTGAGCATAAGTCATTGCAATCATAGTTCTTGTGTGGATCAAGCACTATGTGACAACAACTAAAGAAATAGGGATCCCAACTATGAAGAACAAGTCTAAAAATAATTGATATCTTAGTTAATTTGCTTGCAAATATTATTGTTTTCTTCAAAATCAATCATAGAATATGAATTCATAAGCATATTGAGGTCAATTGAGTAGTTAATCTAGTTTTTGAGAAACCCTAGCTGGCAATTCAAACCCTGAACATACAGAATAGCCGAAACTTCTGATATCAAGAGGGGTTTTGAACAAGAGGTTCTCACTCAATGCCCTGGCTCATCTAAGAAGGCTATAAGCCTTGTGGGAAGGAATAAGGATGAAAAATTTATAGCTAGCCTTGGTGGAATCAGAGATGCAATCACTCATGTGACTAGATGGTCATTATTTGAGCGATGATATAAGAAAAGGAGTGCCAAGGATCCCTTTAAGAATGGATGGAATTTGGACATGGGAAAGATTGTGGTCCCAAATGTGTTTGTCGATGTAGACTTTGTCTGGTTGGTTGTAAGCAGGTAGGATGTTGGCACAAGGAGAGTATTAGCAGTAAATGGAGATACCATCATTGTATTCACCAGGCCATACATTTTTGAGGTATTTGATTTGAACACGGCTATGAACAAAGCTGTAGATTTTGATAGTTTTATAAGGATATATGAGACACACAAGGCATTGTATAGGTCAGTCAAAATCCCCAGACACAAAATCAAGACTTCTGGTGGAAGAGGATTTGAAGTCTTTGAAAAGGAGCCACTCAATATAAAGGATTTTGAGGATTATTTCATAAAGACCTACTACTCACTTGTAAAATAACTAGTGAAGATGAAAAAGAGAAGATGCATGTGCACCTGAAGTTCATGTCTTTTGACATCTAGGATGACATTGTGAATGTAGAGTTTGACTTTGCTTCTTTCTTAGCAGACAAGATGCATAAATAGATGGTAGCCTCGAAGGCTAACCAGAAATCAAAGTTCAAATGGCATTATCACATGTGCCATATGTTTTTGTATGCTGGCAGAAAGGTATGGGATCAAAGTTTAAGGGTAAGATAGTTTGATGATAAGGAGAAATCCTTTCCAGTACAGTGTTGGACCTATTTAAGGGATAAGGATTGTGACACTTCATATTTCATTATTTTTGAAGAATTCTTTGTGAGGATGTTGATGTCATAAATGGGAGAACATGTGGAAAGAATACCATAGGTAATAAAAGTTTCATTAGGCCATACGAGGAGACTCTTGGGTTAGGAATAAAGCACAATTAGGGAGATTTCTTCTTGAATGAGTACTCTGCATGCTTCAAAGTTTATGGTTTCACTATGGCACCTCATTTGTTGCATGTGTATGTGCCTAAGAGACTAGCCTACTCTGAGATTATTTGGCAATTGAATGAAGTAGACAAGAGATCCATCTCAGGGGCCAAAAGAAAGGTTTCTTTTTCTCTACTGCTATGAAATGGTCAGACTTCCAAGTAGTGAATAAGGAGGGCCTAGATCAAATATATCTTATGTTAAACCGTTATAGATTAAAGTATGTTACTGTCAAATCTCAATTTGATCCAGAGGAATTTATAAATTCAGTTAGACTAAGTGTGAAGAGGTCTACTTTTCCACATCAAATCAAATTTGGTCAAGATTTAGTAAGAAATTCCTTATCATTTGCAGAGCTTGAAGAGAAGACCAAGAAATGGAAAATGATTGTATAGGTGGAGAATGAATAAACAAAAAAGGACCCTAGGTTTCCTGACTCATATCTTGAGGAAAAGAATTTGGTCATCAAAGTCAGGAAAATGATGGAAAATGCAAAGAATCTCATGGCTCCTGAGGAGCAGAGACCTCCTAAAGTACAAAGGGATCCTAGTGTAAGGATAAAGCCTTATGTTAGGTCAAGAAGAGAAGATACAGAGGAGGGAGCCTCTCAAAATATTGAGGAGGTTGATAGTCAACAGGCTAAGAGGCAGAAGATCTCAGAGGACAAAGAAGAAGAAAGTCAAAAAACCTTCGAGGACCAAATATCCTCCCATGACAAAGGAAAATCCCCCATGGAGATTGTAGATGCTGAAGATACTCCAGAAGAGGTAGGAGCCACTGAAGTGAGGGCACTAGCTTGCCAACAATTTTTGTTAGATGACCAATTCATCAAGACTCAAGAATTTAAATATTTTGTATTGAGAAGAAAACAAGTTGCATATCAAAATAGGCTTGAGGAAGAGAGAAGAAAAATTGATCCATCAGAACAGAAGGATTTGGCTGCTGAGGTTTTGGTAGAATTTAATTTGAAGTTAAAAAACATCACTCTTGAAGAAGGTAGGTAGATGGTGATGGAGAGTGGCATGTTGTTACTGCCAAACTAGAATCTGGAAGATGCCTTAGCATTTGAAACCATTATAAAGAAAAACAAAGTAGTCTTCTCCACTAAGGAGCAGGTAGAGGAAGTGTTTGGATGTGATTTTAGTCCATCATTTGAGACACTAGCTATATGGACTTTGTCACCCAATACAACCAGGCCAAATGTGGTTGAGAGTATTGATCGGCTGAGGGGTAATCTAATTGTGAAGAGAGTTGTAGACACTCTAGTCCCAGATGTAGTAGCCTTGGCAGTTGACACTGCGATGTTTAGTCAGGCTACAATCCTCAAATTACAAAAGGACTACAATAATTTGTAGAAGAGATATGTTCATGACTTGGTGAAGTTGAGAGCCTCAGAAGAAAAGGAATTGGCTTCTTCTAGTGCCCCTTTGCCCATCATTTCAAGGCCATCAAGTGAAACTTTTCCATCAGATAGAGATGCCTTGCTTGCTAAAGTAGAAGAATTGAAAGAAATAGTAGAATCTTTGAAAGGAGATAGAATTAAAGCATACAACAAAATTGTGTCTAATATAGTCAATCATCAGTTGACTAAAATAAATGGAAATTTTGATGATGCATATAAGGGAATTGCATCTTTAAATCAAGCTTTGGTCAAGCATGAACATAATTCAGCTAGTCTGCAGGAGATCATGAACAAATGGATGCCAAGGAATGTCACCAAACAAACCCATTGGATTGCAAAGTGTATCTAAAACTATGGGAATTCTACATGAGGTCGCCTCATATGTAATGAAATTAGAGAAATAGTTGTAGGAGAAGGTGACATCTGTTGATTAGATGAAGATGAAGATGTTGCCCAATTTTAAGGATAATCAGGGTCAAGCCAAAACTCTAGACCAATGGAAAGTAGAATTCAGTGTTGTGGCGCCGAAGGTGGTTGCTTTGGTTTGTGTGGATGGCACGAGTTGCAAACAGGTCCCCTCAATTTAGTTTTGGATGAGCTCATTTCATTGGAGAAGCTATGTGATCATATTGGTAGGGAGTCAAAAGCCATCCTGGATGCCCTATATGCTGCTCATAATGAAAAGGTGGTTAGAATTTTAGAGTTTCAATGGTTGGAGGATAAAGAGTATGGAGCTTGGGAGGAGAAGTATGAAGCTGATTGATATTTGAGTTAGCTTTCAATCGATCATCAATTTTCAAGGATGACCTATTTTGGCAGTTCCCAAGTGATACTACATTTTTGGTCTATGTAAATGGATCAAGCACCATCATTGGAGGATTATGTTGGCACACATGTGATTGTAATTGAATTGTAATATCAAATTTTGTAATGAGCACAAGGTCCAAAACTATTTTATAATTTAATTGTTAGACTTTCTAAAAATAGTCAATTAGGATCTTAGCCAACATACTTTTGTATTTCTCCAATATAAGGGGAAATTTGTACTATGCTATGGGATTGGTATCATATTAGAATTTCTGTATCAAGGAGTATAGTACCATAGGAGAAAAAAAATATTGTAAATCCTTGTGATTTTTATAGATTCCAATAAGAAAGGAGTACTTCTGGGTTAAAAGTCATACATTTTGCATTTGAGATTACTTGTTTTCGCATGGTAATTTTCTATTTAGATTAAATTATATGAGAAACACTCTATGTGTGTGTTATTTATGATTGTCTCCTTGGATATGAATGCTTTTCTTTTGAGTGAAGTTGCTAAGGGTTTCTGAGCTCATCAATATACATTTTCTATATTGTATGTCTAATTTGTTGCACCTGTTCAAGGAATGGATTAATTTGCTTTAGATCATATATAAGGGGAAGTGTGTTGTATCAAGGGATTAGTGAAGCATAATCACAAATAATACTCTTTCTTGGGTTCATTATTGTAAGGCGGTAGTGATTTTATTTAACCTATGAGTATGAAGCTTTGTTGTTATGAAAGTGTTATGTCGTAAAAAGTTTCCCTAGGACTTTTTACCTCCTAGTTTAGCTCCTAGGTCCCCTTAATTTCATTATGCATGTTTAAAACTTATCCCGGAACAATTTTCCCTAAAATCCATGTCAAATGGGGCTTAGGGGTCTTCATTTAATATTAATCAAGGCTTAAAATCATACCCTGGACTTGGGCACCCGCGGCCTAGTCAAGGCCTATTTTGACATGACCTAAATTTAATTTATTGGCATAGGACCGTTAAAATAGTTTCCTTTGTTGGACTTTTCAATTTGAATTACGAAAGTTTTGTGGAAATGCATATATAAACATGTTTAGGACTTCATTTTAGACCTAGATGGATAATGCAAACTTGTGATATTGAGCTAAGGGATTTCAAGGCATTCATTGTGTTGAGGAGCAGACTTGTGTTGTTATTGTATTTGTTTGATGCAGATTTGGCTTCATCAATCCATCTCCTCATGGACATGAAGGATCTTCATTCTCTGTGAGGGCTTCACCTCCAAGGTGACATCTATTTATGTTTCAATCAATCTATTTCATCATTTGATTTTTCCTCTATCCACCAAGGACACGTACTCTATCTGAAAATAATGTTGGAAGGCTTGAATGTCATTCCAGGGCTTGATTGAGGTAAGCTCCTAAACACCACAACCCCCAAACCCCTCTCTTTGTGATTGCAGGTTACAGGTGCGGGAGTTTGCGAAGTGGAGTTGCAGAGGATATAGATTCAGGATCTGAGAAGAAAGTGCAGAAAACCTAACCTACTAGACTAGGGCACCCGCTCTGTAGTCCTCCTGACTGGCATCTCTGGGAACTCTGAAGTAGGTTGCAGTCCTAATCATCTCACTATTCTAGATCTACAGAAATAGTGCCATGTTGGACTAGGGTGCCTGCCCCAGTGTCCCTGAAGTTTCCACCTTCAGAAATCTAAATCCTGGTATGTTTCTAATCTGTATTTTGTGCCTTCATATGTGATCATTTGTCGTATCTTGTTCATCTATATCTGGAGTCATCTAATTAGGCTTTAAGGTCTAATCAAACTAGGGTTTGACATGTCTATCAGTTTAATCTATCTTTTCATATCATTCCTAAGTAACATCAACTTGTATCTAAGTCCTCTCCATATGTAGTGACTCAATGTGATTGTCATCCTTTGAATGTTATTGTGAAAGGAGGGTTTGATTGAATCTATTTTAACCACACTTCAACCTTATCTTCTTTTCATACATAACATTTTAGTGAACCCATGTTTTTACTGAACTTTCATCTTTTTGAGTGTGTAATCATTCTTTGCATCTGTTCATATCATATTCATGTCATCATACATTCAAAAATCTTGCATACATTTGAAAAATTTGAAAAAAAAAAGCATTTTAAGCTTGCATTAGGGCATAGTTTTGCATATTTTGTGTTGCATATCATAAAAACATTTAATTTTCTGATATTTACATCAGATCTAAGATAAATTATAGAATTTCATCATTTCATGATCTTTTACCTTGCATTTGCATATATCATTTGCTAGGGTTTCACTTGAAATTTGCATTTTTTCATATAACCTAGTAATTCCAAAAGCTAGGATTTGTAGCTAAAATCTTATTTCAGATTTTACTACTCATTTGAAAACTCTTTCAAATCTAATTTTGGACTGTAGTATTGCTGCATTGTAATTTTTTGCATTTACATTTGCATCATTAGCACATTTCCATTGAAAAAAGTGAAAAAATGAAGCATTTTAGATTCATAAACAAGCATCGACTTGTATTCTTTGATTGCATTTGTCATAAATATCTTTCAATTCAGATTTTTATTCATCTTAGGCATATTTTCATTTCTCATTTGAAAGATTTGCATCACTTCACACTCTTGCTTGAAAATTTGCATATTTTTAATTACACAATGTGTTTTTCAACATAGGCAATTTAACCTCTCTCTAACATTTTTTTGTACAACACTTTTGCATCTTAAACACTCCATTTGTAAGGACACTAGTGTGTTTTTGTTCTTGGTAACAAGCTTCATAAACCCAGTTTTCTCAAACTAGTGTTGTGGTGTACAAAAGTCTCTTAATTAATTGCATTTGATAAATGAAAAGATCTTATTGTGTATTGTTATTCCAAGATATTCTATTATGGAACCTTCATCTCATTGATCTTTGGTATCTTTACATGCATATATCAAAAATTTTGAGAATTTCTACACATTCCTTAACATGAATCCTCTTGTTCTCACTCATATATAATCTACGTATCACAAGGATATCTTTAAATGCTCTTCATTTGAAATCCTTGATTATGTATCTAATTTTGACAACCTCATAGCTCTCATAAATACATACCCTTTGGTATTAGAATATCTAACCAGATACATCTCCATGAATTCTCATGAGAAAGATGATTGTGAAAGTTCTTCTTGTATTAGCACCATAATTCATGATAATGCCTTAGACATAGTCTCTAATACATGTGATGGTGACCTAGCTTTACCTATTTCACCCTATGATTCCTCTCCCAAATATGTTCCCACTTGTGAGGACATCTTGGTGCAAGAAGATGAAATCATTGATACATTCCTTAACATCACCCTGCCCTCTCTTCATTCCAATGCTATCCCTTTGGAAGAGAAAGCATTAGTGAATGAAGAGCCTCCTCTCAAAAAGGATCCTCCATGGGTAGTTAATAGGTGTTCATCTAATAATCAAATGCTACATGAGGTTTATAAGGCTAATTCGATGGATCTCTCGAAAGTGGAAACCCTTGATCTTCCTCAGGTTTGATTGAATGTTCAACTACTTTGGATATCTCTAAGGAAGCTAAGACCATAGATAGCTCTACTTTGGTTGCAAGTTCTATTCCATTGGACATCACTAAAGATCAAACCATCAACAATTCCTTTTCTCTTTGTCCCAATGCTCTCCCTTTAAAAGATGAAGCATTGGTGGATAAAGAAAGGACCCTCACATTAAATTTTATAGGGATGAATGTCGAGCTTAATCAAACTCAAAGCAATGTTAATTCAATTACCTTTAATAGGTTTCTTCCACCCACTAAGGGGTTACTAGAAAAGTGTATTAATATTCATAAGATGATTGTGTAAGGGTCACCTAATGCACCTTCTTTCCTAAAACCGGTGACGATAGTTCAAGGTGATCAAAAACCACATTGACCCCCAGATTACATTCTAAATTATGCAAGACAAATCACTCAAAGGAATCAAGGTGTTCAAAATGTATCACAACAACCACATTACAATGTGATTTCTCACACATACAACACCTATAATAACAAGAAAAGCAAGCAAACACCACATGTGTCTGTCTCTCTTCCATCTTCTCAACCTATGCTCCCTCCACCACACCATCTTACTCATAAAGGTGGTCAAGAATATGATCTTGTTGAACAACTTCATGCTACTCCGACTAAGATCTCTCTTTGGGATTTAATACAAACATCACCTACATACCATGGAATGCTCCAAGAAGCTTTACAAAAGGTGATTGTACCACTTGTTGTTAAGCCAAATGATGTAGCAGCTCTGTTAGATTATATGCATGCGACAAAAATGGATATTTTGTTTCAACCACATGAATTACCATCAATTGAAGTTCAAAAAGAAAATGATCCACTTATAATATTTGTCACAGTAGATAAAAAGTTGATAAAGAGAGTTGTATACACCTAAAATTGACATGACTCTACTTAAATAAATATTTTAAATATTTATTTCATCGTCACATTCCTCTATCAATAAAAAAATAAATTTATTTATTTACTTGATTCACTTCCTCCCATTTTATTTAATTACTTAAATTCATCTACATCAACTACATTCTCCTAAATAATTAAATAATTTGAATTATTTAATTAAAACCTTTTATTCTTCCAAATTTAAATAAAATACAATTTTATTTAAATAAAATCTAAAATTTCCACAAAATAAAATATATTTCTATATTTTATTTATTCCTCTCAATTATCTACAAAATAATTAAATAAATTTATTTATTTAATTATGCTTTCTTATCTTCTAAAAATACTTTCCTCTTGTCATACAAAAGCAAAAGCAGTTTTAAAGCATCGTTAAAGCAAACTTTCTCTTAAATTAGAAAAATAAATTCTAATTTAAGAAAATCAAATCTCATCCTCATCATGAGAGGAGTTAACTCAACAAAGTTGCTTTTCGAATGACACATGTCTTTCTTCCATTTGTTGCACGTTCCTCAACAACCCTCATCCGTTGATCTTCTCTTTTCTTCTCAACCATTGATCTTCTTCCACACAACTCTATAAATATAGCCTTCCTCTTCTTTATTTGATATATCCATAGCTTGAGCGAACTTATGCTGCAGAAATACAAGCGCGCCTTTGGCACTTCATAACACTTCATAGCACTTCATATTCATTCTCTCACATTTGGTGTTTGAAGCTCATCTTCAAATACAAACAAGTATCCTATCCATTCTACTCTTGTCATCTTCAACAAGCAAGGGAGCACACGCTTCTGAGGGCTTCACATTTATCAAGATCAAGAGCTGATAGGCGAATAATGGAAGACGCAAGGTAAAAGGTAGTAAGTATCACTTTTGTTACTTGTTTTAAATCCTTTTATCTTCAGATTTCATTAGTGTTTGGGTTTATAATATTTGTCACAGTAGATAAAAAGTTGATAAAGAGAGTTGTATACACCTAAAATTGACATGACTCTGCTTAAATAAATATTTTAAATATTTATTTCATCGTCACATTCCTCTATCAATAAAAAAATAAATTTATTTATTTACTTGATTCACTTCTTCCCATTTTATTTAATTACTTAAATTCATCTACATCAACTACATTCTCCTAAATAATTAAATAATTTGAATTATTTAATTAAAACCTTTTATTCTTCCAAATTTAAATAAAATACAATTTTATTTAAATAAAATCTAAAATTTCCACAAAATAAAATATATTTCTATATTTTATTTATTCCTCTCAATTATCTACAAAATAATTAAATAAATTTATTTATTTAATTATGCTTTCTTATCCTAAAAATACTTTCCTCTTGTCATACAAAAGCAAAAGCAGTTTTAAAGCATCGTTAAAGCAAACTTTCTCTTAAATTAGAAAAATAAATTCTAATTTAAGAAAATCAAATCTCATCCTCATCATGAGAGGAGTTAACTCAACAAAGTTGCTTTTCGAATGACACATGTCTTTCTTCCATTTGTTGCACGTTCCTCAACAACCCTCATCCGTTGATCTTCTCTTTTCTTCTCAACCATTGATCTTCTTCCACACAACTCTATAAATACAGCCTTCCTCTTCTTTATTTGATATATCCATAGCTTGAGCGAACTTATGCTGCAGAAATACAAGCGCGCCTTTGGCACTTCATAACACTTCATAGCACTTCATATTCATTCTCTCACATTTGGTGTTTGAAGCTCATCTTCAAATACAAACAAGTATCCTATCCATTCTACTCTTGTCATCTTCAACAAGCAAGGGAGCACACGCTTCTGAGGGCTTCACATTTATCAAGATCAAGAGCTGATAGGCGAATAATGGAAGACGCAAGGTAAAAGGTAGTAAGTATCACTTTTGTTACTTGTTTTAAATCCTTTTATCTTCAGATTTCATTAGTGTTTGGGTTTATATTATTCTTTTTGATTAAATCCATATTTCCCCATCACAAGAGTAATGATTGGCAATGGATTAGCTCTTAATGTTTATGGCATTGACTTACTATACAAATTCAATATTGACACATCTTTAATCAAACTAGATAGGATTAGTATTTTTGGCTTTGATAATGTTGATAGACTATCCCTGGGTACCATAACTTTACCCGTAAAGGTTGGACCCATGACATTATCTACCCTTTTTCATGTCATGCCTGGTTCACTTTCATATTTAATATAACTCTCGGTAGACCGTGGATTCATGCCATGGGGGTAGTTTCATCTATGCTTCATAAATCAATAAAGTTTATTTATGAAAACAAACTTCACATCGTTGAAGCTAATCCTGATCCAAATAATTGTTTACATATTGAAACACAAAAACAAGTTAACAATCATATGAGTCTAAATAACTTACGAGTTGATTCATCAATACCTCTTGCCACAGATAATGTTGTACAAGACTCTAAACCATCAAATGCACCTTTTGGTGACAATTGGGGTTCATTAGATTTTACAACTTCATATGTGGGGGAATATAAACTTAATAACTCTAACACATCAAAAGTTGCATCGATCTCATCCAAGCAGTCTTTTGAGACACCTAAGAAACCCAAAGTCTCCTTGATAGAAGACAAAGACAATACTCTTATTTGTACTACAGACTACGAAACCTATGAGACCCCACCATCTTCTAAAAAAATGGACTCTCTCTATGGTCGTGGATTTCAAATTTTGTACAAAAATTGTGACTACATAGGCAATGGTTTTGGTGTAAATCAACAAGGAATTAGAGTACCTTTACAAGTTGTTAGAATTAACTACATGACCAATATTGGATACCATTCTTTAAAGCCCACCAAAGCCTACCGTCATCCTAAACTTAATTTCAATACAATATCAACGAGACTAAAACTACATGTGAGATATCCCGAGTTGATAGACAAGGATTGTCCACCAGGAAATATCCCATTGAATCAGGTAATTATTTATCCCTCCTTTAGCCACACTTGATGTATGCCTTAGTTGCATGTGCCTGGTGTGTTTGATGTGCTTTCGACCATACTTTAATGCATGTATGGATCGTAAGATCATACATAAATTAAAGTGGGGGCTAAATGTTATGTTGTAAAAAGCTTTCCTAGGACTTTTTACCTCTTAGTTTAGCTCCTAGGTCCCCTTAATTTCATTATGCATGTTTAAAACTTATTCCATAGCAATTTTCCTTGAAACCCATGTCAAATGGGGCTTAGGGGTCTTCATTTAATGTTACTCAAGACTCAAAATCATACCCTGAACCTGGGCACCCATGCCCTAGTCCAAGCCTATTTTGCCAGGACCTAAATTTAAGTTGCCAGTATAGAACTGTTAAAATGGTTTCCTTTGTCGGCCTTTTCAATTTGAATTATGAAACTTTAGTAGGAATGCATATATAAACATGTTTAGAACTTCATTTTAGACCTAGATGAATAATGCAAACTTTTGATATTGAGCTAAGGGATTTCAAGGCATTCATTGTGTTACAGAGCAGACTTGTGTTGTTATTGTATTTGTTTGTTGCAGATTTGGCTTCATCAATCCATCTCCTCATGGTGTTAAGGATCTTCATTCTCCACGAGGGCTTCACCTCTAAGGTGACATCTATTTGTGTTTCAATCTATCTATTTCATCATTTGATTTTGCCTCTGTCCATCAAGGACACACACTCTATCTGACAACAGTGTTGGAAGGCTTGAATTCCATTCTGGGGCTTGACTGAGACAAGCTCCTAAACACCACAACCCCCAAACCCTCTCTTTGTGATTGCAGGTTACAGGTACGAGGTAAGTGCAAGAAGATGGGGGGCCAAAAAGGGGTCTTAAGTGGCCACTTTTTTTCTAAAATCAGGAAATACTAGCCTTGGATGAGAAATTGAGCATAGTTACACTCAAAATTTGGAGATGCAACCAAAACAATGTTCGTAGTGCTCCGAGTCTACTTTCTAAACTACTATTTTTTTTTTAAAATGGCATAGAGTAAGGGGTTCAAAAGAGGGAGCCACAGAAATTGGTATTGTTTCTGTCAAAAAAACATAACATAGCATGTTTTGTGGCTCCCTCAAAAGGTCAACTTTTTTTTTGGTATTTTTAAAATCGCTTTAGTGAGAAATTAGCTAATAGCATGTAGTTTATGCCCAATTTTTCTGATAATTTTTTGATGAATATTTGATTTTTTACTAATTTTCAAAGTGGACACATCCTAAAAAATAGAATTTTGGCCGTGCTACCCCTATAAATTTTGAAAACTAATTGAAAATCATTTTTTTATTTTTTTAATATTTGTAGAATGGAGTTTAGTTTCTAAATATGTAATTTTTTTGAAATTTCAATGAATAGTTAATTTACAATGAAAAAAAGACCAAACAGTGGTTTTTGCCCAAAAATGGACACACAAACAAAAGAAATTAAAGATGAAAGGCTTAACATTGTTAAAATGTGAAAAAAATCACATCGTCAAATAGCTAAGAGAAAGCCTAACATTACCCAGGTGTTTGATTTGTTTGACCTTGAAACACGTGCAAATCTGAGGGTTAGCATGAACGAAATTATGTGAAATCTTGAAGAATATGGAAAAACACGTCTGTGACTGTTCAAAAGGCACTCCAAGCCTTTGGGTTGGAAATCCAAAGCAAATCCCAAGCCCAAGGCTTGTGATTCCCAAAGCAAGACATAACATGAGCACGTTATAACGCGCTCACGTTATTTTTTTCTTTGCATTTTTCCTTTTCTACAAAATTTTGTGTTGTTTTTCATGTTTGAAATAACGCGAGCGCGTTATGTTCAACTTAAATTTTTTTATGTTCAAGGCTATTAATCATGTATGTATGTATGCCTGTATGTATGTATGTATGTATGTATGTATGTATGCCTATATGTATGTATGTATCTATGTATGCCTATATGTATGTATGTATAGTGTCGAGGGTAGAGGAGGGTAGAGATGGGAGTGACCCAGAAAGGGGAGGAGAGGGGTGGATAAGGATTGAGTGATTAAGGTTTAAGATTGAGGGCTGAACATCTAGGGATAGGATTTAGAGTTTAGAGATAAGGGATTAGAGTTTAGGACCTTGAGGGATTAAGGTTTAGGGTTGAGGCTTTAGGGATAGCGTTTAGGGTTAAGGGTCGAGGGATTAGGGTTAAGGTAGAGTGTTGAGGGTAGAGGGATTAGGGATAGGGTTTAGGGTTGAGGGATTAGGGTTTAAGGTATATTTTAGTAGTTCTTGTGGATAGATCCAGTAAACAATGGGAGATTATTTGCCTGTTTCATAACAATATACCTCCCCTAAGTGCGGGGTAGATAGCAAGAAACATAGATGTACCCCAATGCAAAACTTTTCTCATAATGACCATCCTTCTGATTTCAACTATTAATTACTCATTGTGGATGTACCATACGTAGAGATTTTCTCATAGTGTGTACACCTATTGGTATAATGAACCCCAGATGGGCCAGAAAAACATGTCATATAACATTACTAACATTAAAAAAGTTCATAGCCATTTTTTTGACATATTCTTGCAACTCAAATATCTTTAAGAGAAGAGTGTCAAAAATGATGGGTTTAACAACCTAACATAAGGCAAAGTAGTTTTGTTGGGTATAGGGATAGGGTTTAGGGTTTAGGGTTGAGGGATTAGGGTTTAGGGTTGAGGGATTAGGGTTTAGGGTTGAGTGTTGAGGATTGAGGGTTTAGGGATAGGGTTTAGGGTTGAGGGATTAGGGTTTAGGGTTGACGGATTAGGGTTTAATGTTGAGAGTTGAGGGTTGAGGGTTGAGGGTTTAGGGATAGAGTTGATGGTCAAGGGATTAGGGTTAAAGTAGAGTGTTGAGGGTAGAGGGACTAGGGATAGGGTTTAGGGTTGAAGGTTTAATGATTGAGGGTTGAGGCTTTAGGGCTGAGGGTTAAGGGATTGGGGTTTAAAATATAGTGTTGAGTGTCGAGGGTTTATGGATAGGTTTTAGGGTTTAATTTTTAAGGGTTAAGGGTTGAGGGATAGGGTTTAGGGTTTAGGGATAAGGGATTAGGTTTTAAGGTATAGTTTCGAGGGTTGAGGGTTTAGGAATAGGGATAGTGTTTAGGGTTTAGGGATGAGGGATTAGGGTTGAGGGTTGAGGGATTAGGGTTGAGGGTTGAGGGATTAGGGTTTAAGGTATAGTGTCAAGGGTTGAGGGTTTATTGATAGTGTTTAGGGTTGAGGGTTAAGGGATTAGGTTTTAGGGTTGATGGATTAGGGTTTAAGGTATAGTGTTGAGGGTTGAGGGTTTAGGGTTGACGAATTAGGGTTTAGGGTTGATGGATTAGCATTTAATGTCAAGGTTAGGGTTAGAGTGTTGAGGGTAGAGGGATTAGGGATAGGGTTTAGGGTTGAAGGTTTAAGGATTGAGGGTTGAGGCTTTAGGGATGAGGGTTTAAGGCTTAATATATAGTGTCAAGTGTTGAGGGTGTAGGAATAGGGTTTAAGTTTTAAGGGTTAAGGGTTGAGGGATAGGGATTAGGGTTTAAGGTATAGTGTTGAGGGTTGATGGTTTAGGGATAGGGTTTAGGTTTGAGGGATTAGGGTTTAGGATTGATGAATTAGTGTTTAATGTTGAGAGTTGAGGGTTGAGGGTTGAGGGTTGAGGGTTTAGGTTTCAAGTTTTAAGGGTTAAGGGTCGAGGGATTAGAGTTAAGGGTTGAGGGATTAGGGTTTGATGTTGAGGGTTGAGTACATTGAGGTTCGAGGGTTAATGGTTTCGGGATAGGGTTGAGGGTCGAGGGATTAGGGTTAAAGTAGAGTGTCGAGGGTATAAGGATTAGGGATAGGGTTGGAGGGTTTAGGGATAAGGGATTAGGGTTTAAGGTATAGTATTGAGCCCGTTAAGGGTCTAGGAATAGGGATAGCATTTAGGGTTTAGGGATGAGGGATTAGAGTTGAGGGATGATGGATTAGGGTTGAGGGTTGAGGGATTAGGGTTTAGGGATAAGGTTTAGGGTTGAGGGTTGAGGGATTAGGATTTAAGGTATAGTGTTGAGGGTTTAGGGATAGGGTTTAGGGTTGAGGGATTAGAGTGAAGGGTTGAGGGATTAGGATTTGACGTTGAGGGTTGAGGGTTGAGGGTTTAGGGTTTAGGGTTTAGGGATAGGATTGAGGGTCAAGGGATCAGAGTTAAGGGTTGAGGGATTAGGGTTTGACGTTGAGGGTTGAGTACATTAAGGTTCAAGGGTTAAGGGTTTCAGGATAGGGTTGAGGGTCAAGGGATTAGGGTTAA
Organism: Cunninghamia lanceolata; assembly: GCA_027924645.1. Classification (NCBI taxonomy): domain Eukaryota; kingdom Viridiplantae; phylum Streptophyta; class Pinopsida; order Cupressales; family Cupressaceae; genus Cunninghamia; species Cunninghamia lanceolata. Next base: position 2,188,761 of record BSBN01000828.1, read on the forward strand.
AGTAGAGTGTCGAGGGTATAAGGATTAGGGATAGGGTTGGAGGGTTTAATAGGGATAGCGTTTAGGGTTTAGGGATGAGGGATTAGAGTTGAGGGATGACATATTAGGGTTGAGGGTTGAGGGATTAGGGTTTAAGGTATAGTATTAAGGGTTTAGGGATAGGCTTTAGGGTTGAGGGATTAGAGTGAAGGATTGAGGGATTAGGATTTGACGTTGAGGGTTGAGGGTTGAGGCTTTAAGGTTTAGGGTTTAGGGATAGGGTTGAGGGTCGAGGGATCAGAGTTAAGGGTTGAGGGATTAGGTTTTGACGTTGAGGGTTGAGGTTCGAGGGTCGAGAGTTTAGGGTTGAGGTAGACAAGGAGAGACTAAGAGACATAGAGAGGGGAGAGGTAGAGAGGTGAGGGGGAGAGATAAGTGAGATATAGAACATGAGCTAATGGAACTAGAGGTGAGATATTGTAAATGTGCTATTGAAGGTGAGATAGGCACAAATATTAATGGATCAATCTATAGCAGGACAAAACATGAGCCAGTAAACAATGGGAGATTATTTGCCTATTTCATAACAATATACCTCCCCTAAGTGCGGGGTGGACAATAAGAAACATAGATTTAGGGTTTAGGGATAGGGTTTAGGGTTGAGGGTTTAGGGATAGGGTTTAGGGTTTAGGGTTGATGGATTAGGGTTTAATGTTGAGAGTTGAGGGTTTAGGAATAGGGATAGCATTTAGGGTTTAGGGATGAGGGATTAGGGTTGAGGGATTAGGGTTGAGGGTATACAATAAATAAACTAGAATTTAGGCAGGGTTGGGAAAATTTTGTGAATCATCATGGGTTGGAGATTGGAGATTTTGTTGTGTTCAAGTACATATCCAAGTCATATTTTAAGGTTAAGATATTTCAAAGAATAGGGTGTGTGAAAAATATCAATGCTCTTTAGCTTATGAATACCAACATTGATACAAATAAAAGATGCCATTTTTAATAGAATATGCAGTTCAAGTCAACCAATGGGTAGCAAGTTGCTAAATGAATTAGGTTCTGATGGGGAAAACAACAATGATGTTGAATCAATGGAAGAAAATCAAAACTAGGGTTGAGGGTTGAGGGATTAGGGTTTAGGGTATAGGGTATAGGGTAGAGGTTTGAAGGTTGAGGGATAATGTTCAAGGTTGAGTGTCCAAGGTTAAGTGTAAAGGGTATATAGGGTTTAAGGGTTTAAGTTTAGAGGGATTAAGGGTTTAAGAGTTGAGGGATTAGGGTTTAAGGCATAGTGTCGAGTGTAGAGGGTTTAGAGACAAGGTTTATGGTTGAAGGTTTAAGGGTTGAGGGTTGAGGCTGTAGGGCTAAGGGTTAAGGGATTAGGGTATAAGGTATAGTGTTGAGGGTAGAGGGTTTAGGGATAGGGTTTAGGATTTAAGGTTTAAGGGTTGAGGGTTGAGGCTTTAGGGATAGGGTTTAGTGTTTAGGTTAAGTGAGACACCTAGATGACTAAGAACAGATGAAGAGGTAGACAAGGAATGACTAAGAAACCTAGAGAGGGGAGAGGTAGAGAGGTGAGTGGGAGATAGAGGTGAGAGATAGAGAGGTGAGGGGAGAGATAGAATAAAATGAGAGAGTGAAGTTGACAACTTGAGGGAAAGATGGGTAAGGAGGAGGGAGAGAGGTGGAGAGGAAGGGAAATATCTAGAGAGCCCTGAGAGATATACAAGTGAGAGACCTACAACCTAGGGAGAGAGGGGTGAGAGATAGGGGAGAGATGGGGGTGAGGCAGATAGGGGAGGAGAGGGGTGGATAAGGGTTAAGGGTTTAAGGCTTTAGGGTTTAAGGGTCAAGGGTTTAGGGTTTAAGGGTTGAGGGTTTAAGGGTTGAGGTATTAATGGTCTAAGGCTTGAGGGATTAGGGTTTAAGGTATAGTGTCGAGGGTTGAACCCTAACCCCTCAACCCTTGACACAATACCTTAAAACCCTAATCCCTCAACCTTGGGGTTTAAGGTATAGTGTCAAGGGTTGAGGGATTAGGCTTCAACCCTCGACACTATACCTTAAACCCTAATCCCTCAACCCTTAGACCCTTAATACCTCAACCCTTAAACCCTCAACCCTTAAACCCTAAACCCTTGACCCTTAAACCCTCAACCCTTATCCACCCCTCTCCTCCCCTATCTGCCTCACTCCCATCTCTCCTCTATCTCTCTCACCCCTCTCTCCCTAGGTTGTAGGTCTCTCACTTGTATATCTCTTAAGGCTCTCTAGATATTTCCCTTCCTCTCCACCTATCTTCCTCCTCCTACCCATCTTTCCCTCAAGTTGTCAACTTCACTCTCTCATTTTATTCTATCTCTCCCCTCACCTCTCTATCTCTCACTTCTATCTCCCCGTCACCTCTACCTCTCCCCTCTCTAAGTTTCTCAGTCACTCCTTGTCTACCTCTCCAGCCATCCTTAGCCATCTAGGTCTCTCATTTAACCTTAAACCCTAAACCCTATCCATAAATCCTCAACCCTTAAAACTTAAATCCTAAACCCTATCCCTAAACCCTCAACCCTCGACACTATAACTTAAACCCTAAACCCTATCCCTAAAGCCTCACCCCTCAACCCTTAAAGCTTAAACCCTAAACCCTCTACCCTCGACACTATACCTTAAACCCTAATCCCTTAACCCTCATCCCTAAATCCTCAACCCTCATCCCTTAAACCTTCAACCCTAAACCCTCTACCCTCGATAGTATGCCTTAAACCCTAATCCTTCAACCATTAAACCCTCGACCCTTAAACATTGGGCAAACTTTTGCAAAAAATTAAAAAATGCAAAGAAAACAATAACGCGCTCGCGTTATAATGCAAGTGAGTTATGCTCTCATTATAACGCGCTCGCGTTATAGCGCGAGCGCGTTATGGTTTTGTGTTGCCGAGCCAAAGGCTCGGCAACACCAAGCCATAACGCGAGCGTGCTATAACGTGAGCGCATTATGGCTTTTTAAAAAGTTTTAAGAATTTGTTGGCCCCCCATCTTTTTACACCCGCCCTATGGGAGTTTGTGAAGTGGAGTTGCAGATAAGCTGAGTAGAGGATATAGATTCAGGATATGAGAAGAAAGTGTAGAAAACCTAACCTCCTGGACTAGGGCACCCACCCCGTAGTCCTCTTAACTAGCATCTCTGGAAACTCTGAAGCAGGTTGCAGTCCTAATCATCTCAGTGTTCCAGATCTATAAAAAAAGTGGCTTGTTGGACTAGAGCGTACCCCAGTGTCCCCAAAATTTCCACCTTCAGAAATCTGAAACCTGGTATCTTTCTAATATGTATTTAGTGCCTTCCTATGCAATCATTTGTCATATCTTGTTTATCTATATCTGGAATCATAGAATTAGGGTTTAAGGCCTAATCAAACTAGGGTTTGACATATCTATCAGTTTAATCTATCTTTCCATATCATTCCTAAGTGACATCAACCTGCAACTGAGTCATCTCCATCTATAGTGACTCATCTCAATTGTTGTCCTTTGAATGTTATTGTGAAAGTAAGGTTTGATTGAATCTATCTTAACCACACTTTCAACCTTATCTTGTTTTCATACATAACAGAAAGGAACACTTGTATGTAGGATTTTGACTCTGTTACCCTAAATAGGCACTGATCTGAGGATATCTTTCAAGTCCAAGCACATAAAACTTTCAAAATCAAAAAGATAAAACTTTTTTTCTTTTTGTTTTGTATAATGTGTTCAAGTTGTTCCATGTTCTCAGTGTTTTGAAATAGATACATGTTGAGGACTTAGCTAATCTTAAGTAGGATCTTTCAGACCTCAATACATGAGTGAGAACAATATGCTTAAACAATATCTCATTGTACTTGGGAGAAACTCTCAAATATTGTCATAAGTGCATACCCCCTAGGTCTAGCAGAGCTTGAAGTGCAGAGGAGAACAAGAAATTGTCTCCTATTCATTCGCCACTGATATGAGAGTCTTGAGCATTAAGAATAGCTACCTTATAGAGATAATCAGGCAATCAGTTTGGAACACCAACATGTCAAATCATTTATAACACATATTTTGGCATATACAAATAGCAATAATGTTTTAATGATTTGTCTCAACATATATAATATATTAATCATGTTCCAGCTTGAAAAAAAAATCTCATTCCAAAATTATGTTGAGGAAACATAAATTCTTATCCATATTGGGGCCTTGGATAATACTTCAGTTTTTAGATTGAAAATCCCTTATTCCACAAGTGTATATACAAACCATCCCTGCCCATGAACCTAAAAATAATTAGCTTTGGAAGAATCAATAAATACCAAAATACAACCTTGGGTTATATATTTAGCTTGTTTCCTCAAGCACTCCCTCATGATGTGCAAGCCATTTCTCTAAATCTACTCAATTTGGTATGAAAGGTATCTAAAATTTATAGATTACAACAATCCCATTCTTTTTTTAAATTGTTGGTTCCAAATCTTAATCTCTCATATTTGTGACTAAGAGTTCATCCAAGGCTTGAATAATAGGTTGCAGTCTCATCAAGAATCCATATTGCCTTGTCCTCTTTACTTTTTGTCTGGGCTATAAGTGTAGAGCTCTCTAATGCAACCTTTTTACATAACCAACCTCTATATTTATATGATTCGTAATTTTTAAATCTTAACGTTTGTAGAAATTGTGAAATAAGAAATCATATTATGTTATCTAATTACAAATTAAATGATAGTAGAGAGAGGAAGAGAAGAATTAAGAACATTATATTTATCCTAGAACTTTTTTGAAGATAAACTGTAACAAAGACAATTGCCTACTACTTATATTATATTGTAAATTGGCATATACGATAAATGTGCAAACTACCCCTTGTTCTAGTCAATAAGACCTTGGCTATAGATGTAATATGTCTCTTTCTCCAATAGCTACATATCTTCATTGTTTACCTATGCTTCTATTCTCTTTTCCTTTCCCTTCTTGTCTCTTGGAAATACAACACATGATTGTTCTTCTTAATTATGAAAGAAGAAGATACAACATACAAATATTCCCTCCTCCAACAATATAAGAAGGCACAACATACAATTATCCTCCCATGCTTTTTACAAACCAATAAAAACCTCTATTTATAACTTTCTAATAATAACAAAGTCCTCTCAGACTCAAAAAGAATTTCAACCATCAGTAAAATATGCCTCTTCAATTTTGATTCTGAGTTCTAACATGTTACTTTTAATAGACACTTCTACAAATGCAGTACAATCCAAGACACTTCCATTATTTCAATACAGTATATTTTTTCTACTTTACAACATGTCTAAAACCTACACCTACATGTTATTTTCCTAAATCTAATTTATGATTCACAAAAGTCCATTTCTTTATATATTTATTATTTTTATGATCCATTTGAATCATTTTAATTGTATTTTAAATGTTTTATATTTGTTTCATTTATTTATTTTTTAAATTAATTAAAACTATTTTTTAATTTCACCCAGGCATTCTACAATGACATCAAGGATTGCCATATCATGTCTGTGTTTTAAAAAAATGTATTTAGAACCCACATTTATTTATTTTTAAACTAAAACTATAAAATAGATCTTTAAGTATATAAAATAACTTTTAATCTAGTAAAATAGTTCTAAAGTAAAATAAAATAACTCTTAAGTAAATAGAATAACTCTTGTACATAAAAACTAAAAGTGGACATATAAAAGTGGCGGCACGGGGTGGAGTGTAATGGTGTGAGCGTGTTAACAAAAACAAATTTAAAAAATAATTAAATAGCTGACATATTAAAATAATAACCATAAGTATTAAAAAAATATAGCTGACAAATACACACGATCACACTGTTGCATTTTGAACTCTATTCTTTGGCGTTTGTAACACACGATCTATTGTAATAGAATTCTTCCCTTCAGAATTAACCTCAGTATTCCCATGAGATTGACGATGTATTTGAACTATTTCATGATTGTGTGCTCGTAGTTGTTATGTTTATATCTCATTGAATTGATATAAATGCATATCTCTTTGTAATATATATATATAGATATAGATATATATATATAGATATATATATATAGATATATATATATAGATATATATATATAGATATATATATAGATATATATATATCCTCTTGAGATGTTTATGTATGATGTGTTATCATCTCATCTGTGTCTAGTCTCATTTCTGCTTCAATCTCTTCCACTGTTATATCTACCCTATGTTTAACATGTCTTTCTCTATCATTTTGGTTTCAACAATTTCTTACTTCCTCACTTTGTGCATCAGTCATTTGTTCACATCACTGTCTCATATAATTTCGAGCATATTCTCTTTGATGTTCTCTTCATTGCTCTTCATTTTCAAAATTTAACCTTGGGTGAGGCATCCTACAAAAATATAAGCAAATATATCAATCAACTTAATACATTTTAATAATACATTATAAATAATTAAATGTACAAATAATTCCAATTTAATTCTTGCATCGTATTGACTATTAACTATTCATTGGCACAATATTAGTTTATTACATATATTTCCTTCCTAATGCTCTATAAGATATAAAAATATTACATGTTGTTTAGAAAAATTAAAGTTGAATGCAAATTTGGTATATAATTGAAATTCTTTATAAATAGTATTAAATAGAAATTTCATCTATTAATAATTGAAAAAAATAGATTTATTTATTTAGTTTTTACTAAATCTTTCATCACCAAAACTCCAAGATAAAGAATGAATACTATTTTTAACTTTTAATATAACACTTAACAAAGTTATCAAAGAAAAATATGACATATATTTCCTTCCTAATTCTCTATAAGATATATCTAAAAAATATTACATGTCATTTAGAAAAATTAAAATTAAATACAAATTTGGTATAATCGAATTTTTTTATAAATAGTATTAAATAGAATTGTCATCATTTAATAAGTGAAAAAAAATAATTTTATTTATTTAGTTTTTATTAAATATTTCATCACCAAAACTCTAAGATAAATATTTTGTGGGCCTTGCTATTGCATAAAATATTTTTAAAAAGAAAACTAAATTCATACATTTATATTGATTTACATAGTTCTTGTTTACAATGTTAGAAAGAATTAGATAAATTACAAAGATAGATAAATTACATAGTTCTTGTTCCATGTTTTTGGTTTTATTGATTTTAATTTTTATTTTTATTCTATGTACCATTTATATATATACTTATTTTCTTGTAATGATGAAGTTACTTGTTGCATGTTTATATTTTATGGCTATATCCATATTTTTAGTTTTATTATTTTGTAATTATGCTGAGAGGCATTCTATGGGAAGAGCTAAAAGATTTAGATTCCCGTAAATAAAAATCGAGTGAACAAAAATCAAAAAATTCAAAAACTAATTTAAATCAAAATAGCAATTTGTTTTTGCTCGAATCCACATCAATGGAGAAGGTGAAACCAATGGGTGTTTCAATTGCTTATTGATAAATTTAATATATGAAAGAAAATAACTCATGTGAGCATATCAAATTACAACATTTGAGGTGAACTGAAACGGAATGCGAGAGAAAACAAAAGAATAGTCTTCCCAAGAACGGATTGGGAGAAAATCATTTTGTTTTTCTACAACAATTTTTCTACAACAATTTTTTTTCTACAACAATTTTTTTTCTACAACAATTTTTTTTACAATATGCAAGATATTTAGGTCTGTGAATTTTTGAGGTATTGATTGGTTAATGCAGCAGGTGCACCTAGAGATTACTGTGGAAAAGGAGGGGAAGAAGAACCAAAAAGCTAGTGGGTAAAAACAGTCAATCAGTGGTCTTTTTGGGTAATTACCGTTGTCTCGATTAGTGGGTTGGGAATTTTTTTTGTGACTGGTTGAGGGTTTCTTTGTTAGCTTGCATTCTTCTTTTTATCAAGTTTTAAAGTATTTTAGCCCTTTTTAAATCACACTTTGACAGTAGAAAAAGAATAAAATGCCTACCCAGATAAATTTGGTAGATTCATGTGGTTCAAGTTTATAAATTTAGCTATTTTGTTTCAGGGTTGGGGATTGGAAAACATTTTATTCAATCCTACCATGATCATAGGGCTAAGGAAGCTTGCAACTCAGCGAAAATGTGTAGTGGAAGAGCCCAAGAGTTGTTCAAAGATTTGGGTGTGGGGAATAACTAGAAAAGCTGCTGCAATCCATAGAATCCAGTTGAAGTTGTGAAACTTAATTCGCTAATACAATACCAAAAAAATAATCTAGGAAGGTTATTTTTATTTTTGTGAACAGGTGTCTATTTTTTTGTTGTTAATTATCTATCATTGAAATCAATTGAATAGTATGCTTAAAACACTTCTAAAGTATATATATATATATATATATATATATATATATATATATATATATAACAATAACACATTCCTCTCATAAATTTAAACCAAAAAGACATATAGGGAAATTTATTAGATCTTAGAGAAATGTAAAATCTATTAATCTCTTGAAATTTGGAAATTTCTGCACCAAAACTCTATTAATCATTACAATTACAAAAGAATAATGAATTAAGCAGATATAATAGAAAAAAATGCTCAGAAATATGTCTTAATTATACTTAGATTTTTTTTCTAATTTAGTGTAAGGTAGTTTCCTAAACAGCAGTTGACTTATCTAAGTAATAATAATAGTTGTTTCAATTTGAATTTAATTTAATAAAAACAATCATGCACATTAAGTTAAGATTTGATTTTTAAGAAAATTATTAAATTTTAGGTTATACAAGTTTTAGTTACTAATAGTATTAAAATTTATGTAAATAGACTCAAAATAAACTCACATGAAGTAAAGAGAAAAACAATGGCTAAAAATAAAAGAAAGCATGTAAAACCAAGTCATAATCCTAATCACATTGAAAATTAAAAATGACAAAAGGAAATAACTAGCATACCTATATTTAAAAATATATATCTAAAGTACGTTGAGAGATTTCTCAAGGCGGCTATTCCACCTATGTGTGGTAAATTGATTAAAAAATAGGTGACTCGAGAAGGATATCTCTCGGCGTACTTTAGATATATTTTTTTAAATATAGGTATGCTAGTAGCATCAGCAATGACAAGCCCAATTCTAACCATATTATATAATTATAAGAATTATTATAATTATATAATATCATATTATAATATATTATAAATAATTATAATTATATATTATATTATATAAAAAATATATAATATACCTATATTATATTAATTATATAATATAATATATAATTATAATTATATATCTAACCTATATTATAATATTAGGGTTATGGTTTTAATCTAATTAGGGTAATGGTTATGTTCATAGAAATATATGCTAAGTGTAATGTTAACACAACTTGTCATAATTGTAACCATAACGATAACCATAATTCTATCCTAAATTTGAACTATAACTCTAACTCTAATTCTATCCTATATTTGACATGTAATCCTAACCCCAATTCTATCGCTAACCTTAATTCTATGCTTAACCCTAACCCTAATTTAACTCTAACCCTAGTTCTAATTCTAGTGTTTTTATCTTATATATTTACCCTAATTGTAACCAAAACCATAACCCTAATTCTATACCTAAACCTAACCCACGCCCTAATTCTATCCCTAAACCTAATTGTAAACCCAAATCTTTGGTTATATATATGCCCTGATTGTAACCCTAATTTGAATTGTAACCCTAAAGCTCATTCTATCGAGAACCTTAATTTTATGATCCTTAACCCTAACCCTAATTTAACTCTAACCCTAATCCTAATTCTAACCCTAACCTAACTAAATTTATAAACCCTACCCTAATTATATTCATAACCCTAATTTTGAACTTGGTCATAATTCTATCCATAACCCTAGCCCTAATTCTAATTCTAACCCTAACCCTAATTCTAACTCCAACCATAACAATTTTTTTTGTTATAAATATTTTGCCTAGTTGTAAATCTAATTCTAATCATAACCCTAACTGTCATTCTATCCCAAACCCTATTTCTTTCGCTATCCTTAACTCTGTCCCTAATCTTAACCCTAATTCTAACTATAATTATAACCAAACCCATAATTCTATCCCTAAACCTAATTATAAACCCAACCCTTTAATTATATATGCCATGATTGTAACCCTAATTTGAACTATAACCCTAAACCTCATTCTATTGGTAACCTTAATTTTATTGTTAACCCTAACCCTAATTTAACTCTAACCCTAGTTCTAGTTCTATTATTTTTTACTTATATAATTTCCCTAATTATAACTAAACCCATAACTCTAATTCTATCTGTAAACCTAACCCTAACCCTAAGACTAACCCTAATCCTAATTCTAACCCTAACCCTTATTCTAACCCTAACCCTAACTAAATTTCTAACCCCTACTCTAATTATATCCATAACCCTAATTTTAAACCTGGTCGTAATTCTATCCCTAACCCTAAACCTCATTCTATCAGTAACCTTAATTTTATCCTTAACCCTAACCCTAATTTAACTCTAGTTCCCTAGTTCTAGTTCTATTATTTTTTACTTATATATTTGCCCTAGTTATAACTAAACCCATAACCCTAATTCTATCCCTAAACCTAACCCTAATTTATCCCTAACCCTAATTATAATTCTAACCCTAACCCTAATTCTGACCCTAAGAATAACCCCAACCCTAATTCTAACCCTAACCCTAACTAAATTTCTAACCCCTACCCTAATTATATTCATAACCCTAATTTTGAACCTAACCCTAATTCTATCCCTAACCCTAACCCTAATTCTAACTCTAATCCTAACAATTTCTTTTGTTATAAATATTTTCCCTAACTGTAATTCTATCCCAAACCTTATTTCTTTCACTATCCCTAATTCTATCCCTAACAAGGTAACCCTAATTGTAACTATAATTATAACTAAACCCATAACTCTATCCCTAAACCATCATCTAAACACAACCCTTTGGTTATATATATGCCCTGATTATAACCCTAATTTGAATTGTAACCCTAAACCTCATTCTATCGGTAACCTTAATTTTATCCTTAACCCTAACCCTAATTTAACTCTAACCCTAGTTCTAGTTCTATTATTTTTTACTTATATATTTGCCCTAAGTATAACTAAACCCATAACCCTAATTCTATCCCCTAAACCTAACCCTAACCCTAATTTTATCCCTAACCCTAATTGTAACCCTAACCCTAATTCTAATCATAACCCTAACTATAATTTTATCCCAAACCCTATTTATTTCGCTATCCCTAATTTTATCCCTAACCCTAACTGTAATTCTAACTATATTACCCTAACTTTTTTGTTTTATATATTTTCCCTAATTGCACCATTAATTCTAATCATAACCCTAACCTTAATTGTAGCCCTAACCCTAACCCTAATTCTAATGCCAACCCTTTGTTTATATATATTAGCCCTAATTCTAACATAAATTTTTAAATATATGTATTCTAGTTCTATTATTTTTTAATTCTAATTCTAATTCTAATTGTAACCTTAATTCTAACCATAATCCTAACCCTAACATTAATTCTAACTCTAATTATAATCCTAATCCTAACCTAATTACGCCGAGAGGCGTTCCTACATTCATAGCACGGATGGGAGCTGAAAGATTCTGGAATTTCTATGTAAACTTATAAGATTCCAATCTAGAATCTTTATTAAAAAATTAAATAATACAAATAGTCACTCTACAAATTAAAAAAAAACAAAAAAAAAAGAAAAAGGAAAAAAACTGTTACATCTCTTTGTGCCTGGGAAAGAAGATTACATTCCAATTTCTTTTTTGGTTTTTATTTTTTATTTTTTCCAATTTCTTTTTTGGTTCCATAGTTTTTGTGATTTTTTTATTTTCAATTTCTTTTTAGTTTTTATTTTTTTATTTTTTCAAATTTCTTTTTTAGTTTTTATTTTTTATTTTTTATTTTTTATTTTTTATTTTTTCCAATTTCTTTTTTGGTTTTTATTTTTATTTTTGGTTCCATAGTTTTTATGATTTTCTTATTATCAATTTCTTTTTAAATCACCAAAAATATCAAAAAAAATTTGAAAAATTAAAAAATAAAAACGATGGAAAAAATAAACTATGGAAAAGAGATACCCTGGGCGTACTTTAGATATATTTTTTTAAATATAAATATACTAGTTCTAACCCAATCCTAACCTTAACAATAATTTTAATCCTAACCCTAACCCTAATTATAAAATTGATATATGTAAATTATTTGTGAAGATTTCCCCTTGACACACTTTCCAAAGTGGACCTAGAAGAGGCAATAATTAATTATAAAAAGAGGCAATAATTAATTGATTTAATTATATAAGTCCATAATATTAAGTCTAAGAAAATCATGCAATATAATTAAAACTAATAAATTCTAAAAATTAAAACTTAATTTTAAGAGCATGTAAATAATTAAAAACTAAAATTCATAAAATTAAATTTAAATTTAAAATGCATGTTTGTTTTTTCTAAAATTAAAACAATTGTTATAATGACTTGGATAAGTCATCTATTTTTTTTTAGTAAACTACAAAAACGAATTAATTTAACTTATCAATTAAATTTTAAAAAAAACTTAATATTAGTAGAGATATCTATCACTAGATTAATAAACTACAAAAACTAATCAATTTAAGTTACCAATTAAATTAAAAAACAAAAACTTAATATTAGTAGAAATATCTAATAGTAGATTAATAAGTAAGTTTGAATATTTGAAACTTATCGTTCAAAATAATTTAACTCAATTCATAAATTCATTTAATAATTTCATGATTTTAATAAATTAACACTATTGGCACACTCATAATTTAAAAAATAATTAAATTTCTAAATATTTATTATACATTCCTAAATAAATTCTTTGTTTGATATTTAGCAAATTAATCCACCACTTTATTTGAAATAATTGAAATATAAAAGTTAGAAAATTGAAATAATAAAACTAAATAATATCCTAAAATTATTTTTAATTTTTAAATGTGCATGAAAGTAATTAAAACTCACAAATTAAATGTAAATTTAAATAACATTTTTTTCAAATATAATGAGATATGACTATAAAGTTTAAAATAAATATTGTATACTTTAATATTAAATTTATTATTATCATTTTAACATATTATAGCTTAAAACTTATACTATCATTTGGCGTTAACCACTAGAGATTAATTTAATTTTAAATTCACAATTATAAAACAAGTTTGTATTTTAAACATCATACAAGATTTGCCCTAAAATTCTAATTTAACTACTCCACATTAATTTAATTAAGATCACTTAGAAAATAGGGAGTTGTGGAGCTCTAATTTTAGTAAATATTAAAACTTACCAAAATGATATAAAAAACATATAAAAACTCTAGTTTTACACTACGTTGTTTTAATTTCCTCCATTATTTTTTTCAGGAGACTCAAATTTTCTTGGTCTGCATGGAGAGAATTTGGAATGGAGGTGTTTTACAAATTATTTTAACTATTTTATTGTTTAGTTGTACATCTATCATTGATTTATTGTTTAAATATTTTTATTCTATGTTGTACTTTTATTTAAAATAGAATGTAGAGTAAAATCTTTTAAAAAATTAGAATACTTTTATAAAAAAAAAAAAAAAAAAAAAACATTAATTTTTTAAACGATTTTTACTCTATGTTGTGCTTTAAAAAAATAGAATGTAGAGTAAAGTCTATTGTAATTTCTATTTTGACACTTTAAAATAACATTATAAATTATAATATGATATAATATTATAATATAGTATTATATTATAATATGATACAATATTGTAATATAATATGATACAATATTGTAATATATTATATAATATTATATCATATTATAATATTATATAATATTATAATATATTATATTATAATATTATATTATAAAATAATATGATATATTATAATATAATGTGATATATTGTTCTATTGTGCTTGTAATAAAGTTACAATATTTACTCAAAAATAATAATACTAAAATGAAATAGCAAGCCTTTGATCAATTTGTGCAATGCTATTCTTTTATATTATACGAAATACCTTTTGGAAAAAAAAAAATTCCAACTCCCCTTCAGCTCTCTTCAAATCCAATTTCATATGTTCTTCTGAGTTAATTGCTTTCAACCCTTTTAAACAATTAAGAGGTGAATATGTGTCCTTTCATATGCCATTCGTGTCCATCCCATAATATATTTTTAAATTAGGGAATCTTAATTGGTATTTTTAATTTTGTTTACATGAATTTTGTTTTATGATTTTTGTTTACAGAATCTTAATTATTTATGGGAATTTGAATCTTTCAACGTGAGTGTAGAAGGCGTAAAAATTTGTTAAATATTAAAAAAAAGAAATAATTAACACGTCATATCCATGGAGTGTGGAAAACTAATGACTTCCAAGAAATAAAAATTCATAAAAATAAAAAAGATGAAAAAAGAATAATATATATTTTCAAAAAAAGTAAGGAGAACTTTAAAATAGAAAGGAAACAATCATTTTTTTAGTAAGACAAAAAAGAAAAAACAATGGTTAAAAATAAAAGAAAGCACATCAAAACCAAGTCATAATCCTATTCAATTTAAAAATTAAAAATTAAAAAAAAGGATAATATCCCTTTCAAATCTTTAAAAAGTTGGGGAAAACTACAAAATAAAAAAAAGTCAATATTTTTATTTTTAGTAAGACAAAAATTTACCGATCTTTAACTTCATAAAAATAGAGAAATAAAAATTTATAATTAAAAAAAAAAGATGAGAAAATAATATATATTTTTTAAAAATATTATAAAAAGCAAACGAAACTTTTAAAATAAAAAGGGAAACATTAGTATTTTTAATAAGACAAGAAAGAAAAACAATGGTTAAAAATAAAAGAAAGCATCTCCAAAGAAAGTCATAATCTATTTAATTTGAAAATAAAAAATCAAAGACAAGAAATAAAAATTTGTATTTAAAAAAAAATGAAAAAAGAATATCCTTAAAAATCTTTTAAAAGCAAGTAAAAATGCAAAATAATCAATATTTTTTTAATAAGACACTTGAAAAATTACATATCTTTAACTATATAAATATTCAATGATTGAATAGATGAATGAATCCTATGGGTAAGTGCACAAAGATGGGGGACGAAAGGGGGGTCTGAAGATGCCACTTTTTTCTGAAATCAGGAAAGGCTGATGTTGGATGAGAAATTGAAGATAGTTACACTCAAAATTTGAAGATGCAACAAAAACAAGAGTCATATTGCTCTGAATCTAGTTTCTAAACTACTAATTTTTTTTAAAATGGTTGAGATTAAAGGGTTCAAAAAGGGGGGCCACACAAATTGGTCATGTGTTTTCAAAAATACATAACATAGCGTCTGGTGTGGCCCCCCTAAAATGTTAACTTTTTTTAGTATTTCAAAAATTGCTTTGGTGAGAAATTAGCTAACACCATGTAGTTTATCCCTGATTTTTCTGATAATTTTTTCATGAATAATTGATTTTTTATTAATTTTTAAAGTGGACACATCCTAAAAATAGAAAATTGAGAGTGCTCCCCCCCTAAAATTTTTAAAAACTAATCAAAAATTCAATTTTTGTTTGGAATACATGTAGAATGGAGTCTAGTTTCTAAAAATGTAATTTATTTGAAATTTCGATGAACGGTTAAAAAAAGTTAAAAATACCACACGCTGGTTTTTGACAAAAACGGATATACTAACAAAAGAAATTAAAGATGAAGACCTTAACATACTCAAAACGTGAAAAAAATTATATGGTTAGAAAGCTAAGAGAGAGCTTAAGATTATCGTGGTATTTTTTTGACTTTTCATTGAAACAAGTGCAAACCTGATTGGGAGCACACTCCAGATTATGTAATTTTTGTTACAATCTACATAAACACATCTTTGGACGTCCAAAACTCAGTCCAAGTCTTTCAGTTGGAAGCCAAAGGCTTGGAAATTACTAGAGCAAAGCATAATGTGAGCACATTATAACGTGCTCACATTATGGTGAAATAAAATCATCTCTCTATACCTCCTACCCTCTCTCTCACCTCTCTACCTCCCTCCCCACTTTCCATGCACTTAAAACACTTATAACTTTCCATACATGACAACACTTAAAACTTTCCATGCATGACAACACTTAAACTTTCCATGAATAACAAAATGTGCTTGCGTTATAACACGAGCGCATTTTGGTGAACTAAAAAATAGACAAAAAGCATGTGGGATCCATGACTTAGACCCACATACTCTGGTATTCCCTACTTTTCATGTATTATCGGACAAGAAAACACTTTTTCATGGTGTTGACATTTTGACAAGCATTGTTTACTTAATCCACCACCTTTTTTGGTTTTCCAACATAGAAGAAGTAAATTGGATGTTTTTAGACAGAATTTGATTATTTAAACTAATAATTTCATGTTTCATATTGTTTGAATGCTAATTTTCATTTATTTAGATTGAATCTGATGATATATATTTATTTTTTTCATAAATTTGACTAATCCTATTAGAGTTATATAGAATTCAGCATTGAATACGAAGGAACTTGCCAAAAAGCTCAAATTTTTGAGGATTTTGAAGCCAATTTTTTTAGGATTGGGCATCTCGAATCTTGAAATCTAAGGTATGTTCTTTATGTATTCATTTACTTCACTTTATGACTATGTTAAAGCATGAAATCTCGTGTTATAGGACAGTCATGAGGGAAGTGAGAGGATTATCATTTTGACAAGTTAAATTATCATGACAAAGTGAAAATTTATATTTATTTGTGATAACAATCTATGACAACAAGCCATATCACCATGGGAAGGAAATCATCAAGATAGTATTGGTATATATTTATAAAGGGATTCTTATCAACATTCAAGGATAATCCTCAACTAGAGCAAGGTCATGGAAACACTTTCACTGTGGAGTAGATGTGCAATCATGTTGCTATTATCCTAATTCAAACACTAACCTAAACAATTAGAAGGATACTAAGGGAAATCATGTTAGTCAAAGAATTATCATAATGCTAAAATCAAGATAAGGATTGTCACTTGAGCATACTCACTTGTAAGAACTATCATATTAGCCTAAAGACTAAATTATACCGCAATAACTATCATGCAACCCTAGGAATAGTTATGACCTCTCACCCATGGGTGGGATAGCAACTAATACACAAGGTGACAATCAAGACTAAATGATAAGTCAATTAATCTCAAATCCATGCAAAAATGTATCCATGATACTATATAAACATATCTAGGTGGTCTTGAAAGAATATTCATATGGTAGGGAAGATTGTCGTGGACACTATCTATGGCCAAATAGGTCAACTAAAAGATAACCATACATGTCATTGGCATAGTTATTAGGACAATTATAATCACAATGATGTTGTCTTGAATAGATAGTGA
Organism: Cunninghamia lanceolata; assembly: GCA_027924645.1. Classification (NCBI taxonomy): domain Eukaryota; kingdom Viridiplantae; phylum Streptophyta; class Pinopsida; order Cupressales; family Cupressaceae; genus Cunninghamia; species Cunninghamia lanceolata. The sequence continues at coordinate 2,206,201 of BSBN01000828.1, forward strand.
CTTGTCAAGGGGTTATTAGATAGTTAAGGAAGATAGAGTATTGATATTGGTGGGTGCATAGCCTTTTCATGAAACGAAAGAGTCACACATCATGAAGTAGCAGTCAAGATCAAAAGAAGGACACCAAATTTGGTGAAGTTGCAAAAAGAAACTAAATTTGACACTTGATTATAATTTCACAACCAATTTGACGAGGAATAGGAGAAGGATTAGAGAAGGGATTTGTCCTAAATAGGAATGAATATGTTGCATCTTTAATCTAACTTGTCATGTGTCATGCCCACATTTTCCATGTGGTCACAACACACATCGCACGTGTCATAGCCACATCTGTTATGTGGTTATGACACGAGATATGAAAAACTTTTCTCACACCGTCCTAAAAACCCCCTTCGCATGCGTACGCATGCTCAACGGTGTTCTCTCATGGCGAAACACTACACTCTTCGGCGGAATACAAGTACAATTGCGTGCAACCAGAAGCATACAGATCAACAAGAGGGTCTATACAATGCTGCTAACGTCTTTGCAAGAGTGAGATTACCAAAGTTCTTAAATCGAACCCTCGGCAATTTTCGGTAGCATAATGCCTTACGGCGTTAGTGGGAATTACGCTGCACTCATTTACGCACGTGGTTCGCTGATAGAGTAACAACTTCCCACGATGCCTTGTTCCGACTAAACTGGCTAGTGATCTCCCTATTTAGTCATTTTTCAGCCAGGCACGGTTGTCTGTCTCCTCTCTTGTTTCCTGATACATACTCCTCCTCTGACTTAGCATTTTCAACAAGGCGGTTTGGTTGCTCTCTCTTCCCTTTTCACAAGTTCTTAATTTTGATTGTATCTGTATCGCCCTTACCTTAACTATTTCTCTGTTAATCTAGTGTGTTTATATTTCGGTCTCTCTCTCTCTTTCGTTTTCTATGCTTTCTTTATGTGCATCCTGTCCTTTCTTCATGATTTACGTCAATCAGGGTTATCACTGCAGCTATTGTTGATATTAAACCTAATTTCAGGATGATCTGGGTCACAAAGGCTGGTTTCTATTTCGCTGGACTCGGTCTCCTAATCTTCCCCGATCTAGGTTCCTCCTCTTCGTATATACTTAGTCAACTTGTTCCTAAGCATATTTGGCAGAAGGGTCCGTCAACTTAGTTCTCTTATCCCATGTGAGAAATGTCGCGCATTTTCTCCTCTGTGTTTTCCAATGTTAGTTTTTCTTCTTCGGACTCTCTTACAGGTTTACTTATGAGGTCGTTTGCTACAGTTGAGATTAAAATGGCCACATGGATTGTCAGTGGTGGCTTCTTAAGTTTATTTCCAGTGTTCTTTTGAGCAAGGTGATGTGTAATTTTCCTCTTCATTTTCCAGGTGATTGTTATTACGTTGATAGTTGAAACTTCCGAGAAACTCTTTCCAGAGTATCACTGAATATTCCTAAACTCTCTTTTACATTATAATTTTATTTTCTCTTGTTTAGAATTACTGTTGTTACTATTACTATTAATGACGATTCATACACTGATTGTGACTCGTATAACGTTGTCAATAGATGTAGGTGGTTCACCACTTTATAAAACTCTGTTCATGGTAATATATCTTCTTTGGTTGTTGTGTTCAACACTTAATAACATCTACTGTGAGAATATAATTTGTTATATATTTTTTTTTTTCTCTATATCCATGAGACATAGTTTATAACGATTTAAAACGAGGGCCCAATAAAATGGTTCATAGATTGACTCCTATATATATATATATATATATATATATATATATATATATATATATAATATATATATTTTAATGTCTATGTATAGGACGAAATTGGTTTACCACTATATATATATATCTATATCTCTATGTATATATATATATATAAATATATAGATATATATATAGATAGATATATAATCATTATTTTATTATATATATATAGCTATATACATAGACATATATAGTATATATATGCCTATATATAGAGCTATATAAAAAACTGTATATATTTTCCAAATAAACCAATCATATGTTAGGGCCCAAGCCCTAACATTTTATTTGCTTTAGATTCCACAGCCGACGGCGGCCATGGGCGGCGGTGGCCGCAGTGACAGAGAAGCAGGGTCGGCGGTGGCCGCAGAGCGGCGGACAGGATCGGCGGTGGCCGCAGAGCGGCGGGCCTGTGCAAGCTGCGGGAGGCATAAGGGGATGGAGGGATGTGGAGTGGGGTGGAGCCCCACCCACATTCCCATGACGTGGGGTGTGGGTGGGGCTCCGCCCCACTCCACACCTCCATATATATGTATGAGGGCCTGCGGTGGGGATTTCTCCCCACCGCCCATTATAAACCGCGATTGTGTTTTCTTCCGCGGCTTAAACTTTGACAGTCATTCTCATGATGCTATTCGTTGATTATTATCAATAATAATATATTTATAAGTATATATATATATATATATTTATATATATATTCATATATATATATATATATCAACGATAATATATTTATATATATATATATCTATTTTTAAAATGATATATAACATTCAATCTCATAAAAAAATGATAATTACTTTCAATTTCTCTATTATTCTATAAAATGATAATTAATCAAAATGTGAAATATATATATATCTCTATATATATTTATAAATTTATTTATAGAAAAATATTCTTATATGTATTTGTATAATTCCAATTCCTAAATTTCTCAAATTCACTACTTTATGCATTTTCTCCAAATCAACCTGTTATAAAGATAATGTCATAACCATTAGATATATATATATATATATCCCAATTTCACTTAATCGGTAGAAATGGTAAATAGCTATCCCCTTATTATAAGTATATATTTCCATTTTCATAAACATTTAAGACTTCGTAAATTTACAAACAGATTATATTTACATGCTAGATTTCCTCTAATCCTTCTAAATTAACAGAATCCACTAAATATGGAGAATAACTCAAACATTTAAAACTGTCTTTTCCATTTTAACATTGAACTATAAAAACTAGCATTTCAACTAGTTAAGCAATTCCAAACTTTCAAATGTAAACAACTCAGATTCGATTGCAAAAATGAACTTTTCCTTTCAGTAATACTTGAAACACAAAAATTGCTATTGAACAAAGTTTGCAAACATCAACTTAAAATTTAAGCACATTCATATTACAGCTTCTCAATCATGAATACCACCACTTAACTTCCCAGATATGAACTTTCTCCTCCCAAACAGTATACAACTGATAACTTATGACAACCAAATAAAAGTCCAATAATAACAAGATCAGGGAGGTGATTTTCTTCACTCCCAGAATATCATTAATTTACAACAATAACAAGAGAGGTGATCTCTCTTCATCTCTATGAAATGAACCAGGCCTAATTCTCATGACAAGAAGATGAACTGTTTCTTCATAAATAGCCAACCAGAAGCTCCAAGAGAAAACCTGCGTATCAAAGACAAACAAAGAAGAAAATACCACTCATCTAGCTCTCCTCCCTACCGTAGACCCGCAAGTGGGTCACCCCCGAGCTAGGGAGACCATACTCACACCTGGGTACTCAAACACTCCACTTCACAACAGAAACAACAACAATCCCAAAGCACACATACACCCGTGGGTATTTTACACAATACGGAAACTCAACTACAGTGAGTTTCATAAGGGGCAGGAGAGTGGACACACTCGACTCCAGAGTGTCACCCTGACAGATAAATGAACTAATATAAATTTCTCTTGGTCTCAACCAAGTGTGATCACAATTTTTAAGAAAACTGTATATGACTCTCAAGTCAAAATTACAGTCACAGATACATGCCCTCAAGGCTTTCAACATCCCAAAAGATGGAAACAGGTATGCACCCGAGGAGGATCTCTCCTCCCCTACCCCAAACTTGATGAGCATTTCTCCCAAGTGGGAGACGCTCTGTCAAACATCCCGACAAGAACCCCACAGAAAACAAATCTAAACACATATTTCACACACATTTCATACACATTTCAGTTCTACAAAAACAAAGGTAAAATTCAGACCAACCTTGCAAAGCCCTCCTGGAATGAAGCTGTTGCAGAGTCCACAGAGTTCACTTCCAACCTTAGCCACCAACTCCCTCTCCCTTCTCTATCTTGCAAACTAACTTCTCTATTTTTTTGTAAGGCAAAAATGAAAGTTTTCCCAAAATTCAACTAACTCCCTCTCATCCCAAAATTTGAAAATAAATAACCCAAATTCTCTTTCTTTTTAATTTTGAGAAATGGGGAAGTGACACTTGTCACCTCCTCACCCTTCCCCAAAACCACTATTCTGTCCTGGTGGCTTATGTCACTCTCCATTCCCAAGGGTACTCCTTATTCCTCTCATGTGACTCCACTTTCTCATGGGAGAAATAAAAAAAAGAGTTAAATGGGAACAAGACAGGTGACCCATGCCTCTTTCTCCTTTCTTCACATGGGTGTCCCCATAGTACATGGGGGAATCTCACTAAAGAAGAGGTGACCTTCACTAATGGATGGCATCTCTTATCTAGGGGAATGTAGAGGGGATGGGTTGGGTGTTGGTACAACCCATCATGTCCCCTCCTACCTCCAATTTTCGCCACTTAACTTCAGGGGAAGGTTAAGTTGACTAGATGGAGGTTACTCAAGGGTTACCCATGCCAAATGGGCCCCTGGACCCATGGGGTATAACCCAAGGTCAACTTTAACCCATACAAGACACCCCTGGTCAAGGTAAAGCACAAGAAAAGGGCCTCATAATTTAAATAAATAAGGAATTTCAAATTCAATCTCTTTACAACACAAATTATAAAAATAATGTTACTTGAGGGTAACCTAACCCACTCGACCATACGAAAGACCACATTACATCATGACATCAAACACAAAGAGATCTTGGTTCCTCGTGGAACCAGATCGGCTTAACAGGGAATAACAAATAACAAGGTGTGGAATGATCTCCGAAATCTGTGGTTCGATTAGTAATCCCTGCACACTCAATTACAAGATCAGTAACCACATAAAATCATCATAGCCGAAGCAACTTAAATAAAACATGCATTCTCATGCCATAGTACAATTTAACATAATTAAAATCATATTACAATTTTCCATCATCACCTAATTCATTTTTCTGAAAAGTAAACTTATCCAACATCACCCAATTAGTTTTTCCGAAAACATAATAAAGTTTAATAGTCTGACAAATTCTGGGAACTGCTATCCCACAAATATGAAAGTAACAATAACAGTACTGTAAATAGTCATAACAACAGTAGTAAAAAGGGCGGTCCTCACATCATGTTTTCAAATCTTTCATTGATCTTGATTAAAATCTTTGTGTTTCATTTTTCACTTATGTCATTTTTTTGCTAACTAGTAGGAGGTTGCTCTACATACACTATTTTAACAAGAATATGATAGAAGAAGAAAGTATTAAAAGAGAACCTAAGACAAGATCAAGCAAATTGTTGGCTAAGATAATGAGATGAAGAAAGGGCAAATTATTGATTTGATGACCTCATTTGTTGTTGTTCTAAAAAACCCAAGATCCATACAATTTATTTATAAATATGAGAATAAAAGAAGGTAGAAAAGGTAGAGAATTATTCTATTGCTATAAGGAAGTTTCCTTTCTATTGAATATTTATGATAAAAGAAGGAATACTACATGATTTGAAGATCCTTATAGAACAATTTATGCTTGTCAACTGAAGTTGTTACCCTGGAAATTGCATTCCCAATTCACCTAGGTGAAGGAGACAAGTGTGTTTGAGAAGATATGTTAAGAAAATGTGAAATTAACCTAGAGATTGTGCCTACCACCATTTGTAAATGTTGACCATATCTTGGCCATTGATGTAATTCTAAAAACTTAGTATGGAAAAGTTGATTTCTATATATAAATAGAGGTAAAAGACATAGTAAGGGTTGGAAAAGTTCCTTTGTATTGCTATGATACGTTCTTAAATATCAACTAAACGATGAATGTTAGTTACTCCATGAAGTTCAAGAATGGTATGATATGTCATCTTGCCTTGCAATTCGAATGTTATCTTAGCTTAATCTTGATTTGTAAAAGATTGCTAGTATATGACATGTGTGTGATCTTTATGTTTCAGGTTGAACCACCCTAGGAAACTATAAATTTTCAGATTTATAATCATTTATTCACTTTAATTATGTAATTATTCTGAGATTTGTGTATGAGATTACTTTACTCTATTGTACCAAGATGGACTAATTTATCTATGTCTTATTCATGATGCATATAGAAATAATCATCATGCTGAGGAAATGAGCAAAGACTCTAACACCAGAAGAGCATGAAGCTAAGAATGAGAAGAAAAGAGAAGGAATGTGGAAACTTCGCAAAAGTAGGAAATTGTCAACCATAGAAGAAGACATGCCATTGTTGCCAATTCAAGAGGAACATGAATCATATAATCAAGATAAGAGAGATGGAATTGGTGGCATAAAGGAAACGAATGCAAAACCTTCGTTTAACAAGAAAATTGAATCTCAAAGTTGGAGGCACTCCATCTTTCATAGGTCAAGTTGAAGGTACATCATCATTCTCTTCTCAAGTTGGAGGCACGCCATCATTCACATGTCAAGCTGAAGGTGCACCATATTCTCCATCTCAACTTCAAGGTTTTTCATCTTTTCAATCTCCAATTGAAGGTATGCCATCTATCCTATCTCAAGTAAATATTTCAAGAAGAAATTCCTAATACTGAGTCAACTTTACCATTGAAAATGCCTCCTAGAATTTTGCATAGAAAGCCTAAGTTTATAATTGATATCGATGAGAATGTTTTGAATCCCATGTAGGACAAAATTCCCAATCTTACTTGCCAAAGATATGCCAATAAGATATGGAAATTATTCTTTGAGAACTTAAATGAAACCGGAAGATGTCAACTTCTTTGAATTGATGAGAAATCTAAAATTCAGACCCATTACGAAGATTCTTGGCCTAAGAACATCAGATTCTTCAAGTAAAAAATTAATTGTAAAGAATCTAATGAGTGCATATGAGAGTGTGGGTTCCAGCTCATGCACCAAGGATAGTAATGTCACACAATGTGTCATTACGTAGATAATAGTAAGACATCAAACAAAGAAAGCTCGCCTCATTAGAAAGACAAGTGAAGCATTGAAAATAAGTAGAAAAACTCTAATGAGAGCCATTTTAAGGCATGAAAGAGTTGAGCACCCAAATACCAATGAATTGTGGGCATTCTCTGGGAGACTCCCACAGAAAGATAAAGTTGTTTTTGAAGCCTTGAGATCCCTCATTGAAGAATTTTAGAAAAATAACACAAGGGTATCTCCTGATGCAAGAGATGTAAGAAGGAGAATTGGTTGTCGAAACCATGAGCCACATCCAAAGCATTTTTGGGATGTGACTCAAACACAGTTTTTAAGAAATTTCAAGAAATGTATCCTCAAATCAAAATTAGTCAAAGGTATTTTGAAATGGTAAAGCCTTTTTATGTCAAAATAAATCACACACACACAACTTCTTGTTGTAGAGTACATATTGAGTTTTCTAATCATTATGATGTTTATAGATATATGTGTAGATTTGCATACTAACGATGTTTTACAGGATTGTAATATAAAGTGTCCACCTAGACCTTCAAGAGATTTCATATCGAGCATCTTATGTCAAAGAGTAGATGGTCAATTATTCTACAAGAACTTATGATTGGATGGCACATGTGATCATTGTGGTGGGTTGCAACATTTGCCAATTTGTGAACATATGGAGAACACACATGTAATTGGAAATGAACTAGTAAGTTTTGGCAAATAAAAGACAGTGGCATATAGTCTAAAAGATGATAAAGAAGCAAAAAGGTGTGAATTGGTCATTGAAAAGATTCCAGTGTATCAATTTATCTCTATTTTCTGAGAGAATATAGTTTACGAGTATGCAAGGCATACCCATAGAGCTCGATGGTTGGACTTGCAATTCAAGTTATGCAAGGACAGGTTTGCACTTGATACCATCATTTCAGTTGTTGAATTTGCAAAGAACTACACACTACAACCACAAAATGAGGTGCAATCATAGCATTTCAACTCTATGCAGGTTGCTATATTTGTGCATATAGCATTCATTCATGCAGATAATAGTACAGAGGACAACATGAAGATTTTGAGAGTATCATTTTTATATCAGTGATGATCGTACACATTCTACAGAGTTCGTGTAAGGTTGCTTTTAGATGTTCTACCGTGATTTGGCTAGCAAGAACATATCATATGGTCAGATAATTGTGCATCACAATTCAAGAACTTAGATGTTCTATTGGTTGAGCAGGATGCATAGGATGAATGGTGTTCAACATATGTGGAATTTTTGTGAGGCCAGACATGGAAAGGGGGAGCATGATGGTGCAGGAGCATTTATCAAAAGAGCATTATCACGAGAAGAGTTGAAGTACAAAGATAATGCAAAGTTGACAGATGCGAGATCTATTGTCAAATGGTATTATGCTACAATGGGTCCAGGTAATGAATGTAAGTCTACTGTTTGTAGATATTTTTGGTTGGTTGATGATACTAACATTGCAAAATATGAGGATTGTTGTACATTGGCAGGATCGAGTGAGCTACACTCTTTTAGAAGCTCTAATGTAGGTTCATGGAGTATTCATACACAGTGAATGGTATGATTTTGTTCTTCATCTATAGATCAAGCTTGGTATGATTATGAGTCAAAGGAGTGGGTCGATGAATGGTGGACAAGAAGCCTAAGCCCAGTTGACACGTATTGACTCCTGACAGCACTACAACTCACAAAGATTAAATCATCATTTAACTTTGACCATGTTTCAGATCCAATTCAACTAGGTATTATCAGCATTGAAATTTAATAAAATTTAATATTCCATCTTATTTTGTAGATTTTTTGTATTGTCTATATTCATCGAACTGAATGCACATATCAGTGCAGGGCATGTTTATGCAGTTATTGAAGCTAAAGATAATGAAGGAGGAACAAATTATTATTTGTGTAATTGTGTTGAGGCAAAAAAGAAATTAGATGTCCCTATTATAGATGGAGAAAACATCAACTACCCTACAGGATCAGTGGTTGTTATTGGAACATGGCTTAGAAGGTACCCAATGAAGAAGTCTGATGTGTGATTGTTCGAGGACTTTGACACACATAGGAAGATTCTTCATTATTCTAACTTTGTTGTGGCATCAAACATTCATTTGATCAAATATGGGGGTAGACCATTGAATAGAACCTTGTGGAAGGTTCGTGAGTCTGACCATGAGGTAATACTCGACACAATAAAGAGTAGGGCAAACTTGGAAATTTCATTAGATTAAATCAATGGAATGATAGAAAGTTATGTTATTTTTCTTTGCTATACTCATTTCACCTTCTATACTTTTGACACCTATATTACCTTCTTATATGTGCTCCTTGGTGCCTAGTTGATTAGCTTCGTTTCATTATAGAGTTCATTGGTGTACTCATTTTAGCTAAATAATGCAATTGCATTTGTATGTAGGATTTGACTATGATGGAGGTAGGCATAATCCTTATGAAGTTGCTTTTGGAAGGAAAGTAAGGTAGGTTTTCATGATTATTTCATGATGATATGTCCTTTAGTTACTATTTCATAATGCATTTTAATGAGTTTTAATGATGCTACTATGAGTTTTAATGATAGGCCCTCATTTGTTTCTTCACATTTGGTGCTAACAATTGATAGCAGTGGTAAGGGTAGCCTTAATTGATGCCCTACAAGATATTGGATCAAGTGAGAACACCTTTATAGTACTGAATTTTCATCTACTGGAAAGGTATTAGGACTGAAGTTTTACATTCGGCATCTCCTGGGACCAAATGGACAGTGCCAACATGTCTGGGTTAGCGGGTAAACCCTAGGGGAGATGTATTTTTGGTGGTGAAGCCTCCCGGTCATTCTTGGCTACATTGGATAGAGACAGTCTCTTAAGAGCCCTAAGGCAAAAAAGGTGTCAAACTTTGGACCGGTTGTTTTGTCAAACTGTGATAGCTAGGAACATCTTCTTTGCATGTATGGTGGATGTTAGATCCACCTACAAAAATCTACCTCAGTTTTTTAAATAAATTTCATTTACCTATAGTGGCAAGGAACGCATTGTTCCAAAATGCTTCAATTTCATGCAGTGAAAAGGTGCTAGGAGTTAGATTTTGCATTCCACAACTCGTGGGGCTGAACTGACTACACCAATGCATTAGGGTGGGGAATTAAATTCTAGGGGAGGTCTCATTTACTACACCAAGTGTCTAAGTCGTTTGGGGCATCAGGCTACTGACAAAGTCACTTAAGATCCCTAAAAGCAAAAAATAGTCAAAATTTGACGGAGCAGTTCTTGGGATTTGTGGCATCTGGGAATGTTTCGTTCAAACCTACAGGTGCATGTGGGGTCCATCCACAATAACCTCTCCTAGGTCAACTCCAATCCATTTGACCATGTTGAAATCAAATGCATTATTACAAAATACTTCAGTGGCATGCAGCACAACCTTGCCAGAAGCCATATTTTTCATTCAGCTCATCGTGGGGCTAAATCAACTGTGTCAAAGCATCAGGGTGGGTGGGTAAATGCTAGGGGAGGTCTCATTTTGTGTGCCAAGTGTCTTAGTCATTCGGGGCAACAGGCTACCAACAAAGTCACTTAAGATCCCCAAGAGCAAAAAACTGTCAATCTTTGATGGAGCAGTTCTCAGAATTTGTGGCAGTTGGTAATATTCTATTTAGACCTACAGGTGCATGTGGGGTCCATCCACAATAACCTCTCCCAGTTTTGGTCAAGACCAATCCATTTGACCATGCCAAAATCAAATATATTCTTGCAAAATGCTTCAATTTCATGCAGTGGAAATGTGCTAGGAGTGAAATTTTACATTCCACAACTCGTGGAACCAAACTGACTATGCCAAACCATCAGAGTAGGTGGTTAAATACTAGGGGAGGTCTCATTTCATGTTCCAAGTGTCTCAGTCATTCTCGGTTGTAGGCTACCGATAAAGTCACTTAAGATCCCTAAGAGCAAAAAATTGCCAAACTTTGACGGAGCAGTTCTCAGAATTCATGGCAATTGGAAATGTTTCGTTTAAACCTATAGGTGCAAGTGGGGTCTATCCATAATAAACTCTCTCATTTTTTGTCAAATCCAATCCATTTGACTGTGCCGAAATGAAACGCATTCTTGCAAAATGCATTAGTGGCATGCAGCACAACCTTGCCATGAGCCATATTTTACGTTCTGCTCGTCGTGGGGCCGAACCAACTATGCCAACACATCGGGGTGGGTGGGTAACTGCTATGAGAGGTCTCATTTCATGCGCCAAGTGTCTCAGTCATTTAGGGTAACAAGTTACCAGCAAAGTCACTTAAGATCCCTAAGAGCAAAAAACCACCAAACTTTGACAGAGCAATTCTCAGAATTCATGGTAGATGGGAATGTTTTGTTTAGACATATAGGTGCATGTGGGGTCCATCCACAATAACCTCTCTCAATTTTGGTCAACTCCAATCTATTTGATCATGTCGAAATCAAATGCATTCTTGCAAAATGTTTCAGTTTCATGTAGCACAACCTTGCTAGGAGCCATATTTTTTGTTTTTCTCATCGTGGGGCCGAACTAACTATGCCAAAGTGTCAGGGTGGGCAAGAAAATGCTAGGTGAGGTCTCATTTCATGTACCAAGTATCTCAGTCATTTTGGGAAGCAAGCTACCGACAAAGTCACTTAAGATCCCTAAGAGCAAAAAACTGCCAAACTTTGACCGAGTAGTTCTCAAAATTCATGGCATATAGGAATATTCCATTCAAACCTACAGGTGTACATGGGGTCCATCCACAATAACCTCTCCTAATTTTGGTCAACTCCAATCCATTTGACCATGCTGAAATCAAATGCATTCTTGCAAAATGCTTCAGTTTCATGCAGTGGAAAGGTGATAGGAGTGAAATTTTGCATTCCACATCTCATGGGGCTGAACTGACTATGCCAACGCATCAAGGTGGGTGAGTAAATTCTATGGGAGGTCTCATTTCATGTGTCGAGTGTCTCAGTCATTCCAAGCTACAAGCTACCAACAAAGTCAAAAGGTGCTAGGAGTGAAATTTTGCATTCCACAGCTTGTGGGCTTGAACCGACTGTGCCAACACATCATGGTGGGTAGGTAAATTCTAGGGGAGGTCTCATTTCATATGCCAAGTGTCTCAATCATTCCATGCTACAGGCTACCGACAAAGTCGAAAGGTGCCAGGAGTGGAATTTTGCATTCCACAACTCGTGGGGCTGAACCAACTACACCAACACGTTGGGGTGGGTAGGTAAATGCTAGGGGAGATCTTGTTTCATGCGCCAAGTGTCCTAGTCATTCTGGACTGCAGGCTACCGGCAAAGTCGAAAGGTGTTAGGAGTGAAATTTTGCATTCCACAACTCATAGGGCCGAACTAATTGTGCCAACACATCGGTGTGGGTGGGTAAATGCTAGGGGAGGTCTTGTTTCACATGCCAAGTGTCTCAATCATTCTGGAATGTAGGCTACTAGTAAAGTGACTTTGTCGGTAGCTTATATCTCAGAATGACTGGGACACTTGGCACATGAAACGAGACCTCCCCTAGAATTTACCCACACACCCTGACACATTGGAGTAGTTGGTTTGGCCCCACAATGAGCAGAACAAAAAATATGGCTCCTGCCAAGGTTGTGTTGCATGAAACTAAAGCATTTTGCAAGAATGCATTTAATTTCAGCATGGTCAAACAGATCAAGGAGTTAACCAAAACTGGGAGAGGTTATTATGGATGGACCCCACATGCACCTATAGGTCCAAACAAAATATTCCCAACTGCCATGAATTCTGAGAACTGCTCTGTCAAAGTTTGGCAGTTTTTTTCTCTTAGGGATCTTAAGTGACTTTGTCGGTAGCCTGCAACCAAGAATGACTAAGACACTTGACACATGAAACGAGACATCCCCTAGCATTTACCTACCCACCCTGATGCATTGGGGTATTCGGTTCAACCCCATGAGCTATGGAATGCAAAAATTCACTCCTAGCACCTTTCCACTGCATGAAACTGAAGCATTTTGCAAGAATGCATTTGATTTCAACATGGTCAAACAGATCGTAGTTGACCAAAACTAGGAGAGGTTATTGTGGATGGACCCCATGTGTATCTATAGGTTAAATAGAACATTCCCAGCTGCCACGAACTCTAAGAACTGCTCTGTCAAAGTTTGTTAATTTTTTACTCTTATGGATCTTAAGTGACTTTGTCGGTAGCCTGTTTCCCCAAACAACTGAGACACTTGGTGCATGGAACAAGACCTCCCCTAGAATTTACCCACCCACCCCGATGCATTGGCATAGTCAGTTCAGCCCCATGATGAGCAAAACTAAAAATATGGCTCCTAGCAAGGTTGTGCTACATGAAGCTAAAGCATTTTGCAAGAATGCATTTGATTTCAGCATGGTCAAACGGATTGGAGTTGACCAAAACTGAGAGAGGTTATTGTGGAAGGACCCCACATACACCTGTAGATGTAAATGGAACATTCCTAGCTACCATGAATTCTAAGAACTGCTCCGTCAAAGTTTGGTAGTTTTTTACTCTTAGGGATCTTAAGTGACTTTGGCGGTAGTCTGCTTCCCTGAATGACTGAGACATTTGGTGCATGAAACGAGACCTCCCCTAGCATTTACCCACCCACCCCGACACGTTGGCATAGTCGGTTCAGCCCAACAATAAGCAAAATGAAAAATATGGCTCCTGGCAAGGTTGTGTTGCATGCCACTTATGCATTTTGCAAGAATTTATTTTATTTCAACACGGTCAAACGGATTGGATTTGACCAAAATTAAGAGAGGTTATTGTGGATAGACCCCGCATGCACTTGTAGGTCTAAACAGAACATTCCTAGTTGCCACAAATTCTGAGAACTGCGCTGTCAAAGTTTGGTAGTTTTTTGCTCTTAGGGATCTTAAGTGACTTTGCCGGTAACCTGTAACTGAGAATAACTAAGACACTTGGCACACAAAATGAGACCTCCCCTAGCATTTACCCACCCACCAGCCCCACGAGCCATGGAATGCAAAATCTCACTCCTAGCACCTTTCCATTGCATGAAACTGAAACATTTTGCAAGAATGCATTTGATTTCGACATGGTCAAACAGATTGGAATTGACCAAAACTAGGAGAGGTTATTATGGAAGGAACCCACATGCACCTGTAGGTCTGAATAGAACATTCCCAGCTATCACAAATTCTAAAAACTACTCTGTCAAAGTTTGGCAAATTTTTGCTCTTAGAGATCTTAAGTGACTTTGCCAGTAGCCTACTGCCCCGAATGACTGAGACACTTGGTGCATGAAATGAGACCTCCCCTTGCATTTACCCACCCACCTGATGCGTTGGTGCAGTCGGTTCAGCCCCACGACGAGTAGAATGAAAAATATGGCTCCTGGCAAGGTTGTGCTACATGAAATTGAAGCATTTTGCAAGAATGCATTTGATTTTGGCCTGGTCAAATGGATTGGATTTGACCAAAACTGAGAGAGGTTATTATGGATGGACCCCACATACACCTCTAGGTCTACATGGAATATTCCCAACTACCACAAATTTTGAGAACTGCTCCGTCAAAGTTTGGCAGTTTTTTGCTCTTAGGATCTTAAGTGACTTTGTTGGTAGCCTACAATCAGGAACGACTAAGAAACTTGGCATATGAAACGAGACCTCCCCTAGAATTTACCCACCCACCCCAATGTGTTTGTGCAGTCAGTTTGGCCCCACGATGAGCAAAACAAAAAATATGGCTCCTGGCAAGGTTGTGTTGCATGCCACTGATGCATTTGCAAGAATGCGTTTCATTTTAGCACAGTCAAACAGATTAGAGTTGACCAAAAATAAGAGAGGTTATTGTGGATAGATCCCACATGCACCTGTAGGTCTAAACAAAACATTCCCATCTATCATGAATTCTGAGAACTGCTTTGTCAAATTTTAGCAGTTTTTTGCTCTTAGGAATCTTAAATGACTTTGTCGGTAGCCTGCTACCCTGAATGACTGAGACACTTGGCAAACAAAATGAGACCTTCCCTAGCATTTACCCACCCACCTCGATGCATTGGCATAGTTGGTTCATCCCCATGAGCTGTGGAATGCAAAATTTCACTCCTAGCACCTTTCCACTACATGAAACTGAAGCATTTTGCAAGAATGCATTTGATTTCAAAATGGTCAAAAGGATTGGAGTTGACCAAAACTAGGAGCAGTTATTGTGGATAGATCTGACATGTACCTATAAGTTTGAATGGAACATTCCCAGCTGCCATGAATTCTAATAGCTGCTCCGTCAAAGTTTAGTAGTTTTTTGCTCTTAGGGATCTTAAGTGACTTTGTCGGTAGCCTACTGCCCCAAACGACTGAGACACTTGGTACATGAAACGAGGCCTCCCCTAGCATTTTCCTACCCACCCTAACATGTTGGCATAGTCAGTTCAGCCCCATGGGCTGTGGAATGCAAAATTTCACTCCTAGTACCTTTCCACTACATGAAACTGAAGCATTTTGCAAGAATTTTGATTTTGGCATGATCAAATAGATTGGAGTTGATCAAAACCAAGATAGGTTGTTGTGGATGGACCCCACATACACCTGTAGGTCTGAATGAAACATTCCCATCTACCACAAATTTTGAGAACTGCTCTATCAAAATTTGGCATTTTTTTGCTCTTAGGGATCTTAAGTGACTTTGCCAGTAGCTCGCTGCCTTGAACGACTAAGACACTTGGCACATGAAATGAGACCTCCCATAGCATTTACTCACCCACCCCAACGTGTTGGCATAGTCAGTTTGGCCCCACAACCTATGGAATGTAAAATTTCACTCCTAGCACATTTCCACTGCATGAAACCTAAGGATTTTGCAAGAATACATTTGATTTTGGCACGATCAAATGGATTGGAGTTGACCAAAACCGTGAGAGGTTATTATGGAAGGACCCCACATGCACCTGTAGGTCTAAACAAAACATTCCCAGATGCCACAAATTCTGAGAACTGTTCCATCAAATTTTTACATTTTTTTACTCTTAGGGATCTTAAGTGACTTTGCCAGTAACCTACTACTCTGAATGACTGAGACACTTGGTGCATGAAATGAGACCTCCCCTAGCATTTACCTACCCACACCAATGCATTGGCATAGTTGGTTCAGCCCCACGAGCTGTGGAATGCAAAATCTCACTCTTAGCACCTTTCCACTACATGAAACTGAAGCATTTTGTAAAAATGCATTTAATTTCGGCACAGTCAAACAGATTGGAGTTGACCAAAACTAGGAGAGGTTATTGTGGACAGACCCCACATGCACCTGTAGGTCTAAACAGAACATTCCCAGCTGCCACAAATTCCAAGAACTGCTTCGTCAAAGTTTGGCATTTTTTTGCTCTTAGGGATCTTAAGTGACTTTGTCAGTAGCCTACTACCCAGAATGACTGAGACACTTGGCACATGAAATGAGACCTCCCCTAGTATTTACCCACCCATCCTGATGCATTGGTGCAGTTGGTTCGGCCCCACGAGCTGTGGAATGTAAAATTTCACTCCTAGCATCTTTCCACTGCACATGAAACTAAAGCATTTTGCAAAAATACATTTGATTTCAGCACGGTCAAATGGATTGGAGTTGACCAAAACTAGGAGAGGTTGTAGTTGTAGCATAAAGGATATGGGAATTTTGATAGATGTTGTAGTTGTAGCTACCCTAGGAGACATGTATGCAAAGCGTGGATGCATGGACAAGGCACATGAACTATTTGACATGATGCCTTAAAGAAATGTTGTCTCATGGAATGCAATGATTGCAAGATATGCACAAAATGGATTTTTTCAAAAAGGCTTTAGAAACTTTCAAGAAAATACACAAAACAAACTTTTAATCAAATGCAATTAATGGATGTAAATCCAAATTCCACAATCGTATTCACCATTCTCCTTGCCTATGCCAAAATGGGATCTTCATAACAAGGTATAGACAACCATCAAAGCATAAAGGATATAGGAATTTTGTTGCATGTTGTATTTGCAATTACCCTTGTAGACATGTATGCAAAGTGTGGAAGCATAGACAAGGCATGTGAATAGTTTGGCATGACACCTCAAAGAGATGTCATCTCATGGAATGCAATGATTGCACGATATGCAGAAAATGGATTTTTTGAAAAGGCTTTATAAACTTTCAAGAAAATGCAATTGGCACATGTAAATCCAAATTCCACAACTTTATTCACCATTCTCCTTGCCTATGCCAAAATGGGATCTTCGGAACAAGGTATAGACAACCATCAAAGCATAAAGGATATAGGAATTTTTTCGCATGTTGTATTTGCAGTTACCCTTGTAGACATGTATGCAAAGTGTGGAAGCATAGACAAGGCATGTGAATAGTTTGGCATGACACCTCAAAGAGATGTCATCTCATGGAATGCAATGATTGCACGATATGCAGAAAATGGATTTTTTGAAAAGGATTTATAAACTTTCAAGAAAATGCAATTGGCACATGTAAAACTAAATTCCATAACCTTTTCAAGAATCCTCCCTACCTATGCCAAATTATAATCTTTGGAACAAGGTATGGACCATAGAAGTATATATCTTTAAAATATCCTGATATATTCTGATATTGTTATTTTGATTAGTGATAATAATTGTTGCCTTTGACAACAACAAATACTTATGTCATTATTTATGATTTATGGGCATAGTCATTACTAGACAAAACTGTCAAATGATTATGATATCCTTTGACTTGTCATTATTATTATTGCATCATAGATGTTAGTGTTGTCATTTGTACTTATCAATGGATATTGTTGTCATTATTTCATTTGTAAAATAGTTACATATTATTAAGGCAATGTTTGGAAATTTTCATAATTACATAGTAGTTGTTAATAATGTCGTACCAATTGAGATGGTTGTCGTCATCATTGTCTTTGAACATAACTACCCTTTTGTGATTAGTAATATTCTTATGATCACTAATCAATAACATTCTGTCATTATTGTGACCTATACATTCTTGATCAGTATGGTGTTTAATAGCATCCTTATTAGTAATGTGGTCAATTAATATGGGCATCAATACTACAGTCAACATTATAGGAAATATTAATGATAAAAATGATTAATATGAAACATTGTTGAGACAGGACATTGTTGTCCTAAAATGCTTGTCACTGCTGTAAAATTAAGAGGTATTTCAAGAGGTTGGGGAGACTATTGTTGTGAGTTGTACTTACTATTTGCTTCTATGGTATGGACAGCCATGAAAGAATAAAGGATAAAGGAATTTTGACAAATGTTGTAGTTGTAACTGCCCTAGGATACATGTATGCAAAGTGTGGAAGCATAGACAAGGCACATGAACTATCTAGCATAATGCCTCAAAGAAATGTTGTCTCATGGAATTGAATGATTGCAAGATATGCACAAAATGGATTTTTTCAAAAAGGCTTTAGAAACTTTCAAGAAAATGCAATTAGCAGGTGTAAAGTCAAATTCCACAACCTTAGTCAGCATCCTCCTTGTCTATGCCCATATGGGATCTTCGAAAATGGCTATGGACATCCATCAAAACATAAAGGATATGGGAATTTCATCATATGTTGTAGTTGCAACTGCCCTATGCAACATACATATGCATAGTGATGAAGCATATACAAGGCAGGTGAACTATTTGACATAATGCCTCAAAGAAATGATGTCTCATGGAATGCAATGATTGCAAGATATGCACAAAATGATTTTTAATAAGGCTTTAGAAACTTTCAAGCAAATGCAATTGGTGGGTGTAAAGCTAAATTCCACAACCTTAGCCAGCATCCTCCTTATCTATGCCTAAATGGGATCTTCAGAATAGGGTATGGACATCCATCAAAGCATAAAGGATATGGGAATTTTGACATATGTTGTAGTTGCAACTACCCTAGGAGACAGGTATGCAAAGTGTGGAAGCATAGACAAGGTACATGAACTATTTGACATGATGCCTCAAAGAAATGTTGTCTCATGAAATGCAACGATTGCAAGATATGCACAAAATGGATTTTTTCAAAAAGGCTTTAGAAACTTTCAAGCAAATGTACAAAAGAAACATTCAAGCAAATGCAATTGGCACATGTAAAACCAAATTCCACAATCTTATCCAACATCCTCCATGCCTATGCCAAAATGGGATCTTCAGATAGGGTGTGGACATCCATCAAAGCATAAAGGATATAGGAATTTTATAACATGTTGTATTTGTAGCTGCCCTTGTAGACATGTATGCAAAGTGTGGAAGCATAGACAAGGTGCATGAACTGTTTGACAGGATGCCTCAAAGAAATGCACAGTCTCATGGAATGCAATGATTGCAAGATATGCACAAAATGGATTTTTTGAAAAGGATTTATAAACTTTCAAGCAAATGCAATTGGCACGTGTAAAACCAAATTCATGTAACCATAATTGATCATCATATTACATTTAATGTAAACTGTCATATACATAATGTCATGAACATAACATCTAGTCTATATATAAAGCCATATAGGCATGTACAAACAAAGCCATACATGCATATACAAAGATATACATCGGTAACATACAAAAGTATGTATACAAATCCATATAGGCATATAAAAAAAGTCCCAAAATCTAGTTTCCTATGAACTTCTATCAAATAATCGGTGGCCCTTGCTTGGCCGTGAAGATGGAGAGTCAATCAGTGACTCATCCTCTCTCTCCCGTCGACTAGACCTCCTCAACAAGAATTTTTGAAGCTCCACCTGTTAATACAATCAAACAATATGCACATTAATATAGAAAACATGAAATATATAACATCGCATATGTAATCAATCACTTACCACTAGAAGATGATCACTCTCGATTATTCTTTGTCTCTCTTCGTCTGTAGCTAGATGGGTTGGAGTTGTGACCTCCTGTGAGAAGCATCAAGAAGCAAAATTGAGTAAACGTGAATATCATTTATATACATCAAATGACATGAGATAAAACAAGAAATACAAAATGCCATTTACATGCTACTAGCTCATACCTTGGTCAAAGGATTTGTAGACAACACAACTGCAGCAATGCCTGCCTCCACTGACTAACGAAGATGAGGAGGAGTCTCCATATTCAACATCTAAAAATATAGTTCAAGGTTTTCTGACCAAAATAGATACATAACATTATTTAGATGCATAATGATTACAAATGGTTAAATTTACCTCCATGAAAGTGGTTCTGCATCTAGGGGACCAAGGAAACCGTGGGGATGGTGGTGAAGCTCCCTATTCATTATCAAATTATCACTAAATAAGATTACCATTGATATATGTACTATATTTACGATCATGTGATAAATTACATACCTATTGACTCGACCTCCTCTCATAACCCTACACTGGATGGCTAACAGATGTAGGATGAAGACTTCGACCCTAGAATTTCATAGTACAAACAATTACATACATTAATTTTGACATATAATATAGATATTCATATAATTAATTACAAATTTCAAATACAAATATATTAAATCAAGTTGAACCTTGTAAAAATTACCTAGGAGTCAATACCAAACATATGTTGTAAGAGCTCATCTATGAGAACAATATCATCCAATACGGATGTGTCCATCACTAGTTGTTGCCCCTTCGTCACAGTGTCCTAGTGAGAGCCATGTGTCCTCTAATTGCACAAGTTCCCACATGAACTACAAAGATGTGGGGACAAATGACACCTACTTCTCTCACCCTCATCGGCCTGGGTGAGATCATCGCCATGCTGTGCTAGAAACTAGGTGACAGAACTCAATGAATGCAGTGTCTCCACCTCAACACTCTCCTTCAAAGTTGAAGGGAGTGAAACATGTGATGGCCCAATGAGGGGTCTAGGTATGTGGTTCTGATCTCGATGTGCCCCTTTCTATCTTGGGAAAAGCCACCACCTCTACCCTGGAACTCTCAAATGTCGAAGTAATTAGGAATTTCCTTGAGGATGAAATCACAATAGAGTTTCCTCAAGAAATATTACAACACCTCATTATTATTACAAGGACGCTCATCAAAGACCATGTACCATCTATCCTAAAATATTTGGGATATATCTTCATTCACACACCAATGAATTGGGAACCACTTACAAGTCTCTTCTAGTGTTTGGTTAGTTTTAGGATTGATAAATTGTGAACATAATGCAGATTTTGTAATTTTTTTGTCATTCACTTGTTTGTAAGACAATTTGTCAACATAATATTGCTGACTCCTCTCCCTATAGTCATTTCATTCAGTGATTTGGTTTGTCACTGATTCAATGTGAGAAACAATCACCTCTAATGACTTGGAAAGGGCTCTCCTACAATCGGTGCTTGCACTTGGACTATTTAACATTTCAATTAGGGTTTCAAGATGTTTTTTTATTTTCTTCAATTTGCCCTAAATAGTTTTCTTGTGTGTCTCTTTCATGGTGAGGACGTGAAGGTGGGGGGTTTTGAGGGTTTTGAGGGTTTTGGGGGTTGGTTTGAGCCTCCTCTATTGGATTAGTGTTTTGTGGTGCCTCATTGACTAAAAATTCAACATAAAAATCCAATCAAACATTGTAAAAGTAAAAATTTCTTTTTAAATTTACAAAAAATAATCAAACCCTACCTTGTTCGGTTGCTACACCCTCTACACTTCATTCATGACGTCCTCGGGAGCGAGATTGCAAGGTGGCATGGTGAAAATGTCGATTGCACTTAGAAATTGCTTGAATCCTTCTTGCAATGCGCTCACGCTGTGAAACCTGAAACTTGCTCACCAAAAGGGGAAATGAGACGCAACTATAGTAATTTGGGTTTTTTATTTCAAAGTTTTTCTTTTGCAAAATGTGAGCGCGTTATAACGCGCTCGTGTTTTGAATTCTATGGGACCAAAAAGTCATGTGGCGACTTTTTGGTCCCTCATCTCTTTGCATATACCCCTATGATCTTCTATAGAATGTAGTTATTTCTTTTGTTATAGTTGAGGGCTTAGACAAATTATTCTTACGAGATAATCATTTAAATCATGTAAAACGTAAATATTTAAATATAATATTTAATATTAATGGAAAAAGTATTGTGAATCTTGATCATCTAAGTACCCCTAAATGTGAATCTTAAACAATTTAATACAATATATACATAGTTTTTCCACAACATTCAACTTAACTTATTTTACAAAACTTTCCATAAGAGAAACATGAGACAACCCTATATTCTTATATCCATACCAGTCATCATATGTAAGAAAGGCCAAATCTATAACTCTCCATTATAAGACAAAGGTTAAGCTTAGGGTTAAAATAATGTTGTTTAGATGTTGCAACTATGATTACAATAATCGAGTTAGGGGTAGGGATAGAATTGGGGTTATGATTACATTTAGAATTAGAGTTAGGTCTTAAAATTAGGGTTAGGGTTGGGTTCTGGTTAGAATTAGGGTTAGGGTTAGTATTAGAGTTGGGGCCACAATTAAGGTTAGAATTACAATTAGAAATAGGATTACAGTTAACGTTAGAATTAGGGTTTTCATTAGGGTTAGAATTAAAGTTAGCGTTAACATTAGTGTTAGGATTAAGGTTAGGGTTATGGTTAAAAATATAATTAGGGTTTGAATTAGGGTTTGGATTAGGGTTAGGGAAAGACCTAGGGCTAAAATTATGATTAGAATTAGGGTAGGTTTATGGTTAGAATTAGGGTTACGACTAGAATCAGGTTAGCATTAGGGTTAGCATTATTGTTAGGATTAGGTTAGGGTTAGGGTTATAGTTACAATTTGGGTTTAAATTATAAGTTAGGGCTACAATTAGGGTTAGGGTTCAAGTTCAAGTTAGAATTAGAGTTAAAAATGGTTAGGGTTAGAGTTACTATTAGGGTGAGGGTTAGGGTTAGAGTTAGAATTAGGGTTAATATTAGAGTTAGGGTTAGAATTATGGTTAGAAATATGGTTAGGGTTAGGGATAGAATTATGGTTAGGGTTACGATTAGATTGGATTTAGCGTTAGGGATGAAATTTGGGTTTTGTTTAGAATTAAAGTTAGGAATATAATTAAGGCTAGGGTTAGGATTCAGATTCAAGTTAGAATTAGGGTTAGGGTTAGGGTTTAAATTAAAGTTAGAATTAGGGTTACAAATATAGTAGGGTTAAGGACATAATTAGGGTCAGGGTTATATTTAGAATTATAGTTAGGGTTACAATTAGGAATAAGGTTAAGATTAAGGTTAGGGTTAGCATTAGTGTTAGGATTAAGGTTAGGGCTATGGTTACAAATGCTATTAGGGTTCAAATTATGTTTTGGATTAGGGTTAGGGTTAGTATTAGAGTTAGGGAAAGAATTAGGGTTAGAATTATGATTAGAATTAGGGTAGGTTTATGGTTACAATTAGGGTTAGGGTTAGAATTAGGGTTGGGGTTAGGGTTACGATCAAGGTTAGGGTTAAAATAATATTGTTTAGATGTTGCAACTATGGTTAGAATAACCAAGTTAGGGTTAGGGTTATGGATAGAATTAGGGTTAGTGTTATGTTTAGAATTAGAGTTAGGGGTTGAAATTAGGGTTATTAAACTGTTCTAGTTAGAATTAGGGTTAAGGTTTGTATTAGAGCTTGGGCTACAATTAGGGTAAGAATTATGGTTAGAAATAGGCTTAGGGTTAGAATTAGGGAACTAGGTTGGCATTAGTATTGGGGTGAGGGTTAGGGTTAGGGTTACAATTAAGGATAGAATTAGGTTTAGGGTTCACATTAGTATTGGGGTGAGGGTTAGGTTTAGGGTTAGAATTAGGGTTAGGGTTAGGGTTAGGGTTAGGGTTAGGCTTAGAATTATGTTTAATTAGAGTTAGGTTAAGATTAGTGTTAGGATTAAGGTTAGGGTTAGGGTTACAAAAAAAATAGGGTTTGAATTAGGGTTATTAAAGGGTTCAAGTTAGAATTAGGGTTAAGGTTAGTATTAGAGTTAGGGCTAGAATTAGGATTAGAATTATTCTTAGAAATAGGGTTAGAGTTAGAATTAGGGTTAGGGTTAGCATCATTTGGGTGAGGGTTAGGGTTAGGGTTAGAATTAGGGTTAGAAATAGGATTAGGGTTAATATTAGGGTTAGAATTATGGTTAGAAGTAGAGTTAGGATTAGCATTAGTGTTAGGATTAAGGTTAGGGTTAGGGTTACAAATATAATTAGCATACAAATTAGGGTTTGGATTAGTGTTAAAATTAGGGTTACAATTAGGGATAAAATTTGGGTTTTTTAGAATTAAGGGTAGGGATATAATTAGGGTTAAGGTTAGGGTTCATATTCAAGTTAGAATTAGGGTTAGGGTTAGGGTTCAAACTAAAGTTGGAATTAGGGTTACAAATATGGTTAAGGTTAGGGATATAAATAGGGTTAGGGTTATGTTTAGAATTATAGTTAGGGTTACAATTAGCATTAGTGTTAGGGTTCTGACTAGAATTAGGATTACAGTTAATATTACAATTGGGTCTTGAATTAGGGTTAGAATTAGGGATAAAATTAGGGTTAATCAAATGTAGGGTAGAATTAAGGTTAGGGTTAGAATTAGGGTTATCCTTTAGGTTAGAATTATGGTTGGAATTAGGGTTAGGGTTAGCATTATTGTCAGGATTAAGGTTAGGGTTAGGGTTAGGGTGAGAATTAGGGTCAATATTAGAGTTAGGGTTAGAATTATCTTTAGAAATATGGTTAAGGTTAGGGATACAATTATGGTTAGGGTTACAATTATGATTGGAATTAGAGTTAGGGATGAAATTTGGGTTTTGTTTAGAATTAACGTTAGGGATCAAGTTAGAATTAGGGTTAGGGTTAGGGTTCAAATTAAAGTTATAATTAGGGTTATAAATATAGTTAGGGTTAGGAATATAATTAGGGTTAGGGTTATGTTTAGAATTATAGTTAGGGTTACAATTAGAATTAGTGTTAGGATTAAGGTTAGAGTTAACATTAGTATTAGGATTAAGGTTAGGGTTATGGTTACAAATACAATTAGGGTTTGGATTAGGGTTAGGGCTAGTATTAGAGTTAGGGAAATAAGTAACATTAGAATTATTATTTGAATTAGGGTAGGCTTATGGTTACAATTAGGGTTAGCACTAGAATTAGGGTTGGGGTTAGGGTTACGATCAAGGTTAGGGTTAAAATAATGTTGTTTAGATATTGCAACTATGGTTAGAATAACCAAGTTAGGGTTAGGACCTTAGGGCTAGGGATAGAATTAGGGTTAATATTAGAGTTAGGGTTAGAATTATGGTTAGAAATATGGTTAGGGTTAGGGATATAATTAAGGTTAGGGTTAGGGTTAGGGTTAGGGTTCAAATTAAAGTTAGAATTAGGGTTAGAGATATAGTTAGGGTTAGGGATATAATTAGGGTTAGGGTTATGTTTAGAATTATAGTTAGGGTTACAAATAGGATTAGTGTTAGGATTAAGGTTAGGGTTATGGTTACAAATACAATTTGGGATTGAATTAGGGTTTGGATTAGGGTTAGTGTTAGTATTAGAGTTAGGGAAAGAATTAGGGTTAGAATTATTATTAGAATTAGGGTAGGTTTATGGTTACAATTAGGGTTAGGGCTAGAATTAGGGTTGGGGTTAGGGTTACGATCAAGGTTAGGGTTAAAAATAATGTTGTTTAGATGTTGCAACTATGGTTAGAATAACCAGTTAGGGTTAGGGTTAGTGTTAGGGATAGAATTAGGGTTAATGTTATGTTTAGAATTAGAGTTACGAGCTGAAATTAGGGTTATTAAAGGGTTCATGTTAGAATTAGGGTTATGGTTTGTATTAGAGGGCTACAATTAGGTAAGAATTATGATTAGAAATAGGCTTAGGGTTAGAATTAGGGTTGGGGTTGTAGACACCTAAATTTGACCATGTCTTATGACATTACCTTGTGACATATTTTCTTTTAGGTCTCTTTCATGACCCCTTGAATTATTCCCCTTAGTTAAATAAATCATTTATTTAACTAATCCATTTAGCCTCCTCTTACACCAAATTAAATAAATTTTATTTATTTAATCCCATTTTCCTCCATCATTCAATTTAAATAAATTAAATATTTATTTAAATTCCACATGTCTCCCATAATTTAAATAATTTTATTATTTAAATTATTTATTCCCACTCACATCCCTAGTTTTAACCTCCTTAAATGTGCGTCATAAGCACTTCTTCTCCAAAATTAATTAAAAATCCTATTTATTCTCACTCCCATCCTTATTTTAGTCACCTGTCATCCTCATTTATGGTGCGTCATGAGCACTAAAATTAGCTTTCAATTCTAGCCATCCACCTTATCCCTCAGCCTTCTAATCTTGGTCATGTTGGTGCCTACTACAAGTTTGGGTTTCAAGCATTTGAATTTGCAAGCACTTTTAAGAAAAAATCCAAAAATTCTAAGTCTTTTGGCCTTCGCATTTAAAAAGTGAAAAAAATAGTTGTATGCATATCGGGCTTGTATGTGCATTTCTGGGCATACAAAGGTCGTTGTATATCGCAGATTCTATGGAATATTCCATGCTTGTATGTAAGGGCTTGCATGTATGTTTTGTTTGTATGTTTGAATATGCAATGTCAATATACAATGGAAAACATGCAAAGGGCACATACATCGTCAACATACAAGGCAGAATATACATCGCAAAGATACAAGGGTCTTATACATTTGCCACATACAAGAGGAAAAGATGCAAAGGGGTTTGTATGTCCAATATACATTCACGACATACAAGCGACAGATACAAAGGCAATGTACAAGGTAAAAGTAACAAAAGGCCAATATACAAAAGGTGGGGCCCGAGGATATGCAAAGAGGAATGTATATCGGGTTGTACATCGTGGATGCATAAGGAAACATACAAGGGCAATGTACAAAGAGGCCGACATACATTCGCTACAGTGAAAGGGATCATCAGCCAAACAAGCACATCGGCAGCCGAGCTAAGGATCTCCTCGATGGCCGACACATGCAAACATACAAAGGGGGGAGATACATTTGGTGGGGTCCGCTTCACATACAATGGTGATTGTATCTCCTATGAAAGTCGCATTGTATATGCGACATGCAAGGCAGAATGTACATTGCAAATATACAAAGGCGGCAACATACAACGCTCGGACCCGATGGAGATTTCAAAGTGTTTCATAAACATTTGGAGTCCGCATTGTATGTACATTGCGTTTGTATAATGTGATATGCAAGCCGATATACAAAGAATGAGGATGCAAGGTTTAGACCCGATGGTGATTGCAATGTGCTTCATAATGGTTTGGGGTCCGCGGCATGTATATTGCATGTTGTATATGCAATGTACAATGAGATATGCAAAAGGAGGATATACAAGCCAGACCTGAATGCAAATTTAATTTATTTCATAAAGATTTGGGGTCTGTGCCTTGTATGTTTGCGATTGTATGTATATGCTTTTGCATATACAAGGATTTAAAGGCAAAATGGGCCAAAATGGCAAAAGAGGAAAAAGACAAAATAAGAAAGGGAAAAGTTAGTGATAGCAAAAAGGCACCTACGTGGTGCGATTCCATTGGCTGATGACTTTTCAGCATGTTTTGATGCCATTGATCTTGGCGATGAGGAGGAAATCAACGGCCATCATTCAAAGTTTCATGAAGAAGGATTTCTTAAGTTCGCAGCTACTTTCCAGAGCGGGACAATTTTCTTATGCATTCACTGCTGCATTTCCAAGCGGTCACAGGTAGATAGGCCATTAATGGCATGTTTGCAAAGGTATGGGTCAAAATGACAGACCAGCTACCATATTCAAAGGCAAAAATCCTCAGACGGCTACATGACTCCTGATCTCACCTACTCTTTCCTTTGTTTCTCTCTGCTGCATTCAATGTTTTAGGTGCCATTCAGATGGTGCGTTGTATCTGGCAACATTTTGAAATGCCATGTAATTAATGCTGAGTGCACGTTCTTGCTATATAGCGAACTGTGTCACTCATTTAAGAGGTTGTTGAAGACTTGGGCATTTTTTGGGGAAAATAACGAAGATCAAAGCCTTTCTTGGTTGTTCTATCTTTTTTTGGAGTTTATGAGTTGCATTTTGAATGCACCTTGCACATATATTCAGTTTCATGTCATTTTTATATGAAAAATGCTTTATTGCATGTGTTTAGTTTTTTGTCTCCATTTCGCTATATGCATCCCTTCTTTTGAATCTAGTTGCTAAGGGTTTCTAAGATTCTAGGATATAGACTTTTTGTATTGCATGCTTAATCTTTAACTTCCATTCGAGTTGATTAAACTATTTTAGGTTAAGTATGGAGAAGAATGTATGTCAGCCGGGATATTTGTAAGTAGAGGCAGGTAAATACTCATTCTTGGGTGGTGTTTGTAAGGCAAATACTAGTCCTAACCCCTTGAAACTTGAATGTCAGTGTAAATCATTCTTTTGTATACATCTAGTTGACTCCTTGCCCTGAGATAGGCACCAATCTGCTCCCTATGTAGTAGTTATGATCCAAAACCCCCTGTCTTGCATCCAAAATCAAAACCAACTCATTCCATACTTCCAACCTGTTAGTTGTAGGAGTAGAAGTAGGACCCCTGCATGCTCTCATTCCTAACCAGTGAGATATGTCCAAGAACAGTGCCAACCTTGTGATTTATCACATAAATCTTGGTCCAAACATGAGAGTATTCTGCCTGTTGTTGTAAAGCTAAATCTTTTTGTCATTGGGCGAGTCGCAGATCAAATCTTTAGCTATAGGGATACCCCCTTAGTGTGGTAGAACCAGAAGTGAAGGGGAGGCAGCTCACACAACCTCCTATATTTGTTGGCCGAATCTACCTATGCATTGGAACTGGCAAACCCTCTGCCGATTCGGAGAGAAAGAACCAATAGCTCATTCATTTGATTCCCTCTCTATCTATAAATTAAACTTTCATTTTCATTTCAAACCCTCACACTCCCCCAAGAAACCTACAGACGTATGGATATCTATTATTTTTCTCTATGGTCCATTTTCAATATCTTTTGCTTCCATATCATATCCAAGTTATGTTGGTTTTTTGTGATCAGTCCACAATGCATCATCCATAGAACAAAGTTGGTGGAGCTTGGGTGCACTCTACCCCGTTCTATCTAAAGTCTGAATTTGTGCAAGGTTTAAGGTATTGATGTATTGTTTTATCTTCATGTTATTTTCTTACATGATTTTTAGGGTTTCATTTTGGCACGCCCAGTTATTTATTATTGACTCACATCCCTTGATCTAGAGTTTCCTTTTTTGTAGGTTTTATTAACTTTTCGTTGTAGGTTTATGCCATTTTTGGACAAAACCCTAGTTTCTAAAGATTTCATCATATCTTCCAAATGACTATGAATTTTTCTACAATATTTTAACAAAAAAAAATTTATCATCTAAGGAATCTATAGTAGAAAAATCAAGTTTTTATCATCATTTTTGCGTTAGTTATAATAATTTTATGATTTTCATGAATCTACATTTCTAAGCACAAATCAGTGAATTTTTAGAAATGTTTACATTTCTAGAAATCTCTTGAAATTATAATGGGGGTCTATTCTTTACAGTTTTATTTTTGAGGTAAACTAAGGTACAAAATAATCAAATATTTGTCAACTACAAGTTTTTCATAAATCCGCATTTTTGGGCACAAATCAAGGAATGTTTTGGACATTTTTATATTTTTGGAAAGGTCTTAGAAAATTAGTAGGGGCTCTTCTTTATATTTTTATTTTTTAGGTCAAAAAGTATCTGAAATTACAATCTTGTGATGAGCATATCTTTTTGTGGCTGCATTGAAACATTATTTTTATGGTTTTGTAGGGATTTAATTATCATTTCTAATACATTTGCTTGCAGAAAAATCATTTGTCCAAGATTATCTTTTTCAATATAACATATTTGATTTGTAGCTTTTGCTTGCCAAAGATTAAATCATTGAAACTACTAACAAGTTGCTGTAGATTTGTATGTCAAAGAAATCATTTTATCACTAATCTATGTACTTAATTTAATCTAGGGGAATAGTAATTGAACATTGTTTTTTTTCTTCAAATTTTGAAAAGGGTGTATGCTCTCTCCTCACACCTTTTTGTGATCATGAAGATCAAAAACCCCTTCATTATCCTTATGTTTATTTGTTCAATCCTAGGAACATTATCTCATGTATGCTCTCCCCTTTCGCTTTGTGCGAGCTTGGGGATCAAAAGTGAATAGTGTTTCTTCCCTTTAGGAGGCCTGTTAGGGGATTTCATCACCCCTAGGGATGACCTCAACCATGTGTTCTGGCAGGGTATATCAAAGGTGGAAGAGCGAAAGTTGTACCTCAATCTAGATACATAGTCATTGGGATAGCCTTGGGGCCTCGGATGATTCTAGACATAAGGTGAAGTGTTTGCTTAATCACTTATGCCACATCCATTCAATGGGCTAGTGTTCACAGACTTGGGCCTCATTGTACCTTGTGTATTTGAGAGGACTCCTCTAGAATCTTGTAAAGCCTAGTTAAGACCCTTCGGCCATCATATCTTGTGGTGCATTGCTACAGCAGGGGGAGAAGAGCTCACACTATTACCTCTGTTATTTGAGATGGAATAAACTTTGGGCAATACTTTAGTCTCCAAAGTAAGGGGTGTAAGGTGGTACATGATGTTTCATTCCCTATCTATCCAAGCAATGGTAAATGTTATCAAGGGGATTGAAATCACCATTATCTAATAGTGCAGATTGAAGTCGCACCTGAGTGAATCCATGGGATATGACACTCCTACTTGAATAATTCTAGGTTTTTTCATGTGCTTGGCGTGTTTTCCTTATGCAATACCAGTAAAATCCACTTTAGTTGCAAAGCAATTCACACCAATTTCCTTGTTAAATCAAGTCAGTCATTGTCTTTTTGTGTTTGTTTCTCTTGTCAAAAATCCCAATCCAAAAAATTAAAAAAAAAAGTCACAAATTAGTCCATCTAATCATCCTCATCATTCTAATCATAATCCCATTCTTGACCCTAATCTAATCCATCATTTGTCAAAATGGTTGTGATCATTAACAAGCCTATGTAAAATCCAAAACCCAAAGTCACAATCCTAGGAGGTCCACAATTTCCTCCTAATGATGATGATAACCTTGTAGATCATGATGCATATTTTGAAGAACAAGACAAACTAAAAAGACTTAAACATATGTGTAAATCCATACCAACACTAGAGAACAAGATCCAAGAGCAAGATCCGTATGGCACCCAAAGAATGTTTGATGAACTCAAAAGATTATATGGAAAGTATCTAGTCACTCCTACATCATCATCCCTACCTCCCATCAACAACCATCTAACTTATCCATACCCCAAACTTATCAAACATCCACCTTACCTCAAATGTCACAAGTCCAAATTCCTAACCATGCTTCATCTTCACACATACCAAATCCCACTATCTCAGAACTCTAACAACAACTCAAACAGCAACAACAAATCATTCTACAACTCCAAAACATCCATCAATCTCAAACACAACCACAACCTTTATCCTTTCAACAATGACAACCTTTATCCCATATGTCATCCTCATCAACTTCATACCAACCTAGTCCAACCACATATCAAGATAATCCTACCTCAACCTATCCCACTTCTAATATAAACCAATATCCACATCAATCCATACCTCAAGGTCATCCAACTATTTATTCCAACATCCACCTCATTCCCAAATCTACCTACAAGGATATCAAGATTCTTTACAACAAGAACATGCAAGTCCTAGTTATCCTTTGAGCCAAAATCCAGCATCCATAAGTCCTCATGCTATCTTTAACAAGGGAAACACTACTCCTGCTTATGCATCCTATGTGTATCCATCATCATTGAACCACATGCTTATCCAAGAGCCTCAAAATCCATGTCCTTCCTCCCCACCAATCCCTCCAATTATTCACTTACAAAGTCCTTCTACCCCACCAATCCCAATCCCTCCAATTCTTCCATCACGATGTCCTCCCACCTCACAAAATCCTTCAATCCCTTCATCACCATGTTCCTCCAACCCTTCATTATAGGATTCATTGGAGATACTTATACAATTATTGGTCCAAGCAATTTTGATTAAGCTACCACCGATAAAACCATTTGGAGAAAACCAAGTTAAACCCCATTGGTATAATGAAAATGATTATTGTAAATACCATAGGGTTAAGGGCCATATGACATTCAATTGTTACACACTTATGAGAGTGATCCAAAACCTTGAAAATTGTGGTAAGATTGTGTGCAATAATCCCAATCCTAATCCGTCCCCTCCTATTATCCATCCACCTAACTACAATCCCAATCCTAATCCATCCCCTCATGTTATCCATCCACCTAATCACAATGTCAATCCTAATCCATCCCCTCCTATTATCCATTCACTCGATCCCAATCCTAATCCTATAACATCCACCATTATTATCCATCCAATATATTGTCCATCCACCCATACACTTATGAAGGATGTGATCCAATGGCTATTAGAAAGGAATCAACCACCTCCATGTAATAAAATGCCTATCCTTGAACCTATCCAAGAACCTTCAAGAAATATGTAGATTCCTCCAAACCCATCTTATAGTCCATAGCCCATCAAGCCTCTTAAAGATACCCTTACCATGATTTCAAGTCAACATCTATCATGTAGCCATGTTGTTAATCATCTAGAGCCTATCAAGCCTATCCAAGAGTCTCCCACTCCCATTCAAGAAAACCAAGAGCTGTGTCAAGAGCTTAGTCCAAAGCATGTGGAAACATCAACCCCTCATCCAAGTCAATATCAAAGAACTTCCATTCATCCTCCCATAATACTCTTTATGATAAAGATCAAGTCCCTACCCATGAGCAAGCAATCCAAGTTCATCCTATCCAATCCCAATATCACATTATTCATGTTAATCCTCTCTATTATCAAGATCTTATTCATGATAAGGATCCAAATTCCTAAATCACCACCATCCATGAGCAAGCTATCCAAACTACTCCTATCCATCCCACCAACACTAGTCCTATCCATAATCCAACAACCTCCACTTCCTTGATGAGACACTTGGTCCCCAAGAAAATATAGACAATCAAATTCTTATTGAGCATAATGTTGATCAAGATCCTCATGATCCTTCACCATCCTCTATTGATCCCATTCTAAATCCATCATCCTATCCTCTTGGATCCAACACCTTCATTCATGGTGGCTCTCTTGTAGGAGATAAACAAGTTATATCCACCACTTCACCCTTCCCATCTAATAATGGACTCATTTCTTGTGTCCTAAATAATAAACATCTCGTTGCACATCACATGCTCCAAAACATTAATTTGTTATGCATGAAAAAGAAGAATGATGACAACTAGAATGCAAACTAGATCAAACCCTCTTCCATATAACATTCAAGGACAAGACCGAACCAAATCAATACCAAATGAAGGTGGGCTCATCTATTGATCTTGTACTTAGGTATGTTATAGATGAATCAAATTTAATTCAGCCTTTTTGTCAAACCCTAGGTTAATAATGCATGAAACCCTAGTTCTACAATAATCTGCTCATAACAAAGAAAGTACAACAGATATCTAGAAACTAATTGCACAGGGATGATTAGAGAGATGATAAAACCTGTCTCCTGAAAGTAGAGGTATTGGAGGACCAATTCAGGACCGCCCAGGTCATGACTGAAGGAATCTTCAAAAACTGTAAACTAGAAAGATGTTGCAAATACTACCCGAATTCTAGATCTGAACTCAGAAAGGGCAGGAGGACATGGGTAGTACTGCACAGGTCATTGATGAGTGAATTCTAAGAAACTGTTTCTGGATCTCAAAATCCTGTTCTTCACACAATCTTCCTGTCTCTCTATATTTTCTAGATCTTGCTCATGTAACTTGCACACAAGAACATAAGAAGGGGTTTGGGGTTATGGTGTTTAGAGACTTGCCTAAGTCAAATCCTGGGATAGCATTCAAGCTTCCCAACACTGTTGATTGATAGAGAGTGCTTGCCCTCATAGGGGCAGAGGCTAAAAATAATGATAATGAGATGATTTCAAATGATGATAAACAAATAATGATATCACCTATGTGATGAACTCTTAGGATGATGAAGATCCTTCAACTCCTAAGGAAGAATAGATGATAGCTCCATATCTACAATAACAACACTGACAATGCACAAATCTACTCTGGAATCACAATGAATGCTCTTGCTTGCTTTCCTTCAAGTTCTCAAGTTAGCTCTCTTTCTCAGTTACAAATGAATCTAAAAACACACTTATATATGCTTTCCCACTCATAATCCTAAAATTAAACCAAAATTACTGACAAGGAGAAACCTCTCGAAAGGTCCCAAGATGACATAACTTTAATTAGGCCAGACCTAAAAGAGGGGACATGGGTGGTACCACCCATGTCCATCAGCCCTTTTTGGGTCTAGGGTAAGGTAAGTGAAGGGGCCCATATTCCCATTTTACATTGGTGTTGGGCAATTTTGTGTCGGGATAAACATTTTTAATATATAATGCAATCACAGGGACCTAGGAGCTAAACAAGGAGGTAAAAAGACAAGTGGACACTTTTTACTCCATAACAGATTTATAATGGAAAAGACTTAGGCCTTCATGAATAAGGTATTTTGGAGCCCATCCATGTCAAAGTTTCTCCACGATCACATGGCCTTGGCTATATACCCCAAGGAAAACAATCTCAAGATGTCGATACCACCTCCATTCCTTCCAAATCCACTTCTTTCCATCCCAAACCCCATGCATCCCATCGTACTGCCAAAACATATGTCATTATTCCTCCTCCATCATCATACAAATCCCAAAAGCATGTGACCATACACCTTCCTCATTCCACTTTACCCCTACTCCTTCCAACTCCTAATATCCCCATCCTCACATCCCCTCATCCCTTTATCCACAAGTCCATTAATCCCTCCATCCACACATCTCGTTCCCTTAAATCCCCTAAAATTCCTAATCATGGTCAATAAATGCACACATTGACCAAACATGAAGAAACCACAACCCCCATGGGATTCAAAATTAGAAATTTGGATGCATCCCCATATAA
Organism: Cunninghamia lanceolata; assembly: GCA_027924645.1. Lineage (NCBI taxonomy): Eukaryota > Viridiplantae > Streptophyta > Pinopsida > Cupressales > Cupressaceae > Cunninghamia > Cunninghamia lanceolata. Next base: position 2,241,425 of record BSBN01000828.1, read on the forward strand.
ATAAAAAACTCCATTAAATCCTAAGAATGATCATGCCACAAGGCATCAATCTCTAACATACAAGCAAAACCTCACACCTCAAAAAGTAAAATAAAAAAAAAATGGTGTGGGTCCCCAAGAAAAAAGCACTTAATCCAAATGGAGCATCCACAATCCAAAATCCCAAAAATCTCATTTCCTATCACACAATCCTACAATTACTAAGACCATTTGAGTCCAAAATTACTAAATCAACCATCCCCTAAGAAAACATCTCCATTACTCACAACTCCCCCTTCCAATCAAAAGCTTCAAAATCCAATTCGGTGTGTGCAAACATTGGTCTTGATTCCCATGAGATTGTTGAACGCACTAGGATACTGAGAGGGGGGGTGAATAAGTATCTAGACAAACTTTCAAATCTTCCAAAGAAGATTAAAACTTAAGCATTATAGCATTAACATAAACATGAGAGATCAACACAATGCACATCAACACATAACACTAGATATACATGGAAAACCCAAGAAGGGAAAAACCATGGTGAGAATTAACTCACAATATATGAAGCTCAAAATTACAACTTTGTTTTAGGGCTACAACCCAAGGAAGCTACTACTCCCTGAAGAAAGGTTTTAGGGTCACTCCCAAGGAAGCTACTACTCCTACAAACTTTATTTTAGGGCTACAACCCAAGGAAGCAACTACTCCCTGAACTGAGAATGAACTCGGTAAAGATTATAGCATGACAGTCCTTCTACTATCTAAAAATTGAGAATGATGCACATACCTTTGATTATTGGAATTCTACTTCTTCTGATGATTGAATCAATTAGGCACACTCTTCACTTCCCTCCTATCACAAAAATGTCTTCAAGATGAATTAGGACAACTTCTAATACTACTTGTCTTTCTCCTTCAGTCGCAGATCACAATGCATATGGTATTCATACTTTAGCTCTTCACTCTCATATTTTCATTTTTGCAATCATACCTCACCTAGACCAGCTAGGTTTACAATATATACATGGCATACATTAATTTCATTACAAGTCAGCCAATACAACAAGAATATTACATTTTACAAGTCGGCCAGAGATCACACAACATGAAACATGCATAGGACAAGCCCTATCATGAACTGCATGCTACTCCAAGAGAAGAAACTCACCTTGCAGACCACAACACATGCTTAACATAGTCCTAAACATTCTTCACAGCATCATCCTTCATGGAATAACATCTGCATGTCATGCTCATTTGAAATAGGTCACCCTTAAGTAAGAACACATGATGTTTGTAGTGCATTAGTCATTTTAGCTTGGTGGTACACATAGAAGATAAAACATTGCTTGAGGCACACCAAATAACTGGATACTTTATAGAAGTATGCATTGAAACTCCCTGAACATGTTCACAAAAATACATTAACAACTCTTCACATCCAGAGGAATGTTGAGCATTTCAACAAGTCTTCATCACCATTTTACTCTGCCAAAGCATAGACCAAAACTCTGTCACTCATAACTTTTATTATTGAAGGTATATAGACTTTATCTCTTGGATATAACACCTTCACAACATATTGAACTTAGATTCTGAACCGTGTGATCATATCTTCAAATGTAGAGAAATACGGAGCATTTTCCCAAGCAGTCTCCTTGGCAGCTTCTTGCAATAGAAATCTCCATCAACTTCCAGAGACCAGAACCTTCTTGTGACATCTCATACATCCTTATAAGTGCTTCTAATTCTCATCTTAATATATCTTCTTGATGCTTCTAATTCCCATCTTAATGTGTCATCTTCATACTTCTAATTCCCATCTTAATACGTCTTCTTGATTCCCATCTTAATGTGTCATTGTGATAGTTCTAATTCCCATCTTAATATGTCTTCTTGATGCTTCTAATTCTCATCTTAATGTATCATCATACTCAATTCTACATTGACCGAGGCATGACATCCAACCATGAACTTCAGCAACCACATCACATCTAATATCAACAACATATTAGATAGTCCAAACTGAGTGTTGACAAGAGTGTTACAACCACATTAGTGACAACCCAACCAGAGTGTTGACATCAATGACAACCAAATCACAACCTTAGATAACATAAGTGCAACAATTCCCACATACCTCCATCTCCTCATATTCTATCTACTATCCCACATATTTCCCCCCTCATATCTCTATGATCCATGCTTTTGCATAAACCTTTCATCCATCCATCATCCACATCATAATCCACTATCCATCCATACATAATCCACATTCTAATTCACCTCCATCTCCCTCTCATGCAATCCTCTACCAACATCCATGTGTAAAATGACACTTGACATGATCCGTGTGTGGCATCCCTCTATAATGGGACATTATCACCTTTCATGGAACTAGATGCTTGAGTCCCCATCCTCATCCAAATTCCTCCTATCCATATTCCCCTATCCCATCCAAAAATCCAAAAGATCCAAAGAAAAAATCAAAAAGAGAAAAAGAAAAAAGAAAAAGAAAAAATCAAAATAGTAAAGAGAAATCCTTTTGTCTAATGGTGAAAACCACCTCGGTGGTGCCTTGGATAAGTACCATGATGAAAACCTGGCAAACAAGCGTCATGTGTAGATTCCTTGTCTATGTGTCTTGCACTTGGGGGCATGTTGTCTCATCTATCCCATCCTATTATTTTCCTCCTACCCTACCATCTTCATCCATCATATCCTCATACCTACCTATGCCATTTACCTATCCACATACCCATCTTCCCTTCCTCTTTTGATCTTGATAAGAATAGGCACAAAATGTTCAAAAATACTTTAGACATCCCTTGATATATCCATTCTTTTCCCAAGCAATCCTATCATACCATCGTCATAAGCTTTGTCAGACAAAATCCTAAGCATTATACCTAAAATGGGGCATATTATTCCTATACGACATAGTCATTGGAGATCACATCCTGAATTCTTCCATCCATCTATCCTTTATGCATTTCCCATATATTATCGACTATTACCCATCCTTCTACCTATCCATCCATTTTACACTTCCTATCCCTCTCATCCACTATCGCCCATCCATCTACCTATTCATGATTTTCCCTTGTCATTGGTATCTAGCATCTAGGCTATCCAAACTGCAATCCAATGTCATCCCATAACATATCCAAAAAATACCAAAAAAATCCAAATATCCCAAAATTCCAAAAAAATCGTAACATTCCAAAAACACCAAAAAAATTGAAACATTATACCATAATGGTGACCGATTGGCGACCGCAAAGGTATGCAGAAAGGTGGAGAAGATTGTTATGGTCTCAAGAAAGTTTGTTTAATGACTTCATGAAAAATCAAATAGAGAAGCAGTTCCATCGAAACCAAGGAAGAGAGATTGAGTATTTTGGGAGGAAGAATGAAAAAGATGTTTTGGTAGAAAAACAATTGAAGCAAAGGGTTGTAGACAAAGGGTTCTATCCTATTCGTTCTTCTCAGAGAAAAATACTACAGGGAAGAGAGGGTTTTAGATCTAGATCTTTACGGTTTGGTAGGCCTTATCAAAATGATAATGGATTTGGAGAAAGAAGAGTTGAAAAGAAGATCTAGAGAAGGAAGGAAGTGCAAAAGGAGCCTTTCAAAGAGAAGGATAAGGTGATTGAGATCCAAATACCAGATGATTTGCTTCTTCTGTATGTGAAGGATTTATCTCAAAATTAGGTAAGATCTAGAAATTTACGCTAGAAATTGATGATTTAAATAAATGGACAAAACAGAAATGGGAAGGGATTTCGAATATCTTTTATTTAGATAAGGGATCTGGCTTTTTCATAGCTATTTTTGGTTCAGGGGAGAGTAGAGATTTTATTCTCAAAACTAAATCTTGACTTTTTAATGGAAGAGGAATGTTTCTACAACAATGGGTTCCAAATTTTGATCCAGTAGTAAATAAGGGTAATTTTTTTCCTTTCTGGATCAGTCTTCATAACCTTCCGTTGGTATATAGAGATTTGAAAATCCTCAAATTAATGGCACAAAAGATAGGGTTTTTCCTTAATCATGACCTATTAACCTTTGAAAATCCTCTCATATCGGCCAAAATGTGTGTGATTATGAATACATCTTTTCCATTGCCGACTAGGGTTTTGTTAAAATCTTCTAAAAGTTCTTGGGATCAAACTTTGATATTTGAGGATCCTTTAACTATTTGTGAATTTGATGCTTTGGGGGTTTTGTTGGCTTGTGAGGATTTAGAAAATGTTTAGTCTGAAGCATTAGGGATTAATTTGGAAAATGATTGTAGTCTGGCTAGGACTTGTAATATATGTTCAGCGAATGGGATAGAAGATGTTGCGAATGACACCAGAAATGTTTCGGCTTTAATAAGCCAAATCGATCTAGATGAAGGAGAGATTCCTGATAATATGGAATTGTTGATGGATACTTTGTTAAATCAAGAATTACATTCCAGTGAGAAACCAGTCTCATCCTAGGTTAATAATGATATTAGGGATATAGAAAATGGGGATGTTGATTTTTCCTTCCCAATTGTTTTTTATCAGGTTAAACAACTAGATCAGAATTTAATCTCAAGTTTAGCTAATGAGAACACAACAGGGGTGAATAATGTTCCAGGGGATCAATTGTTTCTGGATGTTTCAGTGAATCAGAATGGAGGGAAAGAGGGTTTATTAACATTTTTTGATGAAAAGCTAGTTGGCTCTCCAGTAACAGAAGCATAAAAGATTATCTTAGAGGTCATGTTGAAAGTAAGTTCAGAATTAATTGAACAAATTGCAAATGAGGTCATGATGGAAGATCCTTCTATTGGTATTAATAAAGGGGATTCTCAGGGGGAAGTTAAGGAGTTGAAAAGGTTGATGTTGGAGAATATTTTGGAGGAGCCAAATAGTACTGTCAGTGGATCAGAGGCTTTTGATTTTAATAAAACATTGTCTATATCTCAGACACCTCGACAAGACAATAAAGATACTAAAAGTTGTCTTTATCCTTCTTCCAAGAGAGGCAGACCTCCTAAGTCTGCAAGAACCCAAGAAGAAAAAAAGCAGGGATACAGGCTACCCTTGAAACATGTTTGAGATCGAGGAGAGTGTGTTGCTCTCCCTAGAGCCAATGAAGATCTTTTCTTGGAATGTTAGGGCCATAAATGCCCCTAACAAAAGGTGATTTATTAAGCACCAAATTGATACCTCTTTGATGGATGTGGTGAGTTTACAGGAGACAAAATTCTCGTCTGAACAAGCTGAAATTATTTTTTCAAAATGGAAGAAGTGGAATTTTATTCATGAACCAGCAATAGAAGCTTCAGGGGGTTTAGTTGTCCTTTGGAATAGTAAAGTTTGTGATGCAAAGTTGATTTGCTCAACTCATAATTTTATATTGGAAAAAATCTCTTCCACTGATAATAATTTTTGGATGTTTAATATTTATGGTCCTAATTCGACCAATGATAAGAAGAATCTTTGGAATACGATTTTTTTTATTTTGGACAATTTAAAGGAAGAGAAAGTTCTTTTAGGAGGGGATTTCAATGCGATTTCATGTCTTTCTAAGAAAATGGGGGTATCTTTCCTCCAAGCAAAGTGATGGAAGATTTTAATGATTTTATTTGAGATAATTCTCTTTTGGACAACCTAGTTGTAAATGGTAGGTTTACTTGGACATATAGAAGAAAAGACTTTTTGAAAATTGCAGAAAGACTAGATAGATTTTTGTTTTCTCCTGAATGGTGTTTTGAAAGTGAAGTGTCTGGTACAAAAATTCTTCCTTTTTTAGGATCAAACCATTTTCCAATTAGTCTGGATATTTCTATCTCTAAGGGTCAGAGGAAGAGAAGATATTCTTTTAAATTTGAGTCTATGTGGTTTAGGGACAGCAACTTTTTACAAAATTTAGAAGCTTGGTGGAAGAGTGCTCCCTTTGTTTCTGGTTCAAGATTATTTCAATTAAATGAAAAGCTCAAGTTTATTAGAAATAAGATTCGAGCTTGGAATAAGGAAGTGTTTGGAAACATTTTTCATCAGAAATTAGAAATTCAGGACCAACTAGCTAAAATAAATGATCATATTATCAAATTTGGAATGGACCTTGTTTCCTTTGAAAGCGCAAAATCCCTTCAATCTAAGCTTGAGGAATTATTAGTAAGGGAAGAGATTTACTAGAGACAAAAATCTAGGGAAATATGGTTAAAAGAAGGTGAAAGAAATACTAAGTTTTTTCATTCTTCTGCTATGGTTACAAGACATAAAAGCTTGATCAAGTCTATCAAGGATTCTTCAGGTCAAATTTTAGAAGATGAGCCATTAATTCAGAAGGAGGGTACAATTTTTTTCAAAAAACTCCTTTCTAGAAATGACTCTTTAGATTTAGAAGTTAATATGGAAGAAGTGTTACATCATATTCCCAGTCTTATTAGTGAAGATAAAAATAAAGATTTAATGAAAAAAAATTCACTTGAAGAAATCAAGGCTGTTGTTTTTTCTCTTGATCTAGATAAGGCTTCAGGTCCTGATGGTTTCACTCCTTTATTCTTTTAGAAGTGTTGGGACTTTATTGGTAGGGAGGTCTGGTTAGCAGTTGAAGAAGCTAGAAGAAATAGTACAATTTTGAAGGAAATTAATGCTATGTATTTATTGCTCGTATTCCAAAGGTGGCAGCTCCAATATATTTTGTTGATTTCAGACCGATCTCACTTTGTAATGTTCTTTATAAGATTTTAACTAAAGCTATTTCTTTGAGGTTATCTATTTTAATTCCAAAAATCATCTTTGAGGAGCAGGAAGGTTTTGTGTCAGGCAAAGAAACAGATGAAGGGGCTTTGGTAGCCCATGAAGTCTTACATTCTATCCATAATCATAAACTTCCAGCCATGTTGATCAAGTTAGATATGCTAAAAGCATATGACAGGGTTTCTTGGGAGTTTCTTTTAAAAGTATTGCATAAATTTGGCTTTTCTCACAGGTGGTGTAAATGGATTCTTTCTTGCATATTAGGGGCGAGTTTCTGAGTTTGAATCAATGGATACCCTTCAGAATTCTTTAAATCCTCGCAAGGTATTCATCAAGGGGACCCTCTTTCTCCTTCTTTGTTTATCATTGTTGCTGAAGGTCTGAGTAGAATTATTCAGTTCCAGAATAGTTTAGGTCAATGGGAAGGTATTTCTATTCTGAGAGTCCACTTTCCTATTACTCATGGCCTTTTTGTTGATGATACCCTGTTATTTGGGAAGCCTTCCTTGTCTAAAGCTCAAACAATTAAAAGGGTTATTGATCTTTATTGCTCAGTTTCAGGCCAGAAAGTAAATAAGGACAAATCAAAGATATTCTTCTTCAATACTAGTTCCTTAGTTCTAGAGAGAATTTTGAATTGTTTGGGTTATAAAGTGGATGAACTCCCTTCAAAATACTTAGGTAATCCTCTTTTTCAAGGAAATACTAGAAGCTACTTTTGGAAGAGGTTGATTGAGAATATAAAAATGAAAATTGTTACTTGGAAAGGTAAATGGCTAACTTTAGCAGGTAGAATTCTCTTGATTAAATTAGTTTTGTCAGCTATCCCCATTTACATGTTTTCTGTTATGAGAGTCCCAAAGGGTATCCTACTTGACTTATGCAGCATCTTTAGGAAGTTGCTTTGGAATGGAACTAAAGAGGAGGGTAGAAAAAAAAAATTGATTTCATGGGATAAGATTTATACTCCAAAGCAATATGGAGGGGCAGATATTCGTAATATTAAGGCCCAAAACCATGCTCTTGGAGAAAAATTAGTATGACAGATGTATGAGAAGCCGGATGCCAAATAGTGTAAGATCATGCAAGCTAAATACTTAGATTCAGTTGATCCAGTGAGAATTTTTACTATCCAAAATCCAGAATCAGGATCAAAAATTTGGAATTTCTTGGTTGATTGTAGAGAGGTAATTTCCCCTTATCTTTCATGGGTTATTCATGATGGATGCTCAGGGACGATTCATCAAACAGCTAACCCCCTCTCTCAGAAATGGCAGGATTGCATGAGGCCAAAGAAGTGTTAAGTCAGCTTTGGGGTGTTAAGGTTAGAGACTATTTGGTTATAGAGTCAAATTCGAGCTCTTTGGGTGCTAAGTGGAAAGATCTTTTTGATGTTCCTTTATCCCCTTCCCAAAAAGATCAATTGAATGCAGTTCTTAAAAATAGAAGGGTTTTTTTCTCAAGAGCAAGTGATGAAATTATTTGGTCTCCCTCCAAGTCAGGTAAATACACAGTTAAGCAAGGCTATCAAAGCATCATAAGAAGGAATATGGCAGATCATTCGACTTGTCCTTTTAAATTATGTTAGAGTCACTTATGTCTTCCAAAGGCTGAAGCCTTTGCCTAGATGGCTTTAAAGGGTAGAATCCTTACAAGTGACAGACTTGTTAAGCTTGAAATTGCTCAACCTTTTTTGTGCCCACTTTGTTTAAAGGAGGAAGACAGTAATCATCTTTTGTTAAATTGTTCTTGTTCTTCTTAAGTTTGGTACTAACTTATGGCTAAATTGGGATGGTTGGGGGCTCTTCCAGACTTAGTTTTGAATTTGTTCCAATCTTGGCCTGTTCTTTATCAAAATTCAACTTTCTCTGCCCTATGGATTGTATCCCCTAGTCTTGTGGTTTGGAATCTTTGGCTAGAAAGAAATAATAGGATTTTTAGAAAAGAAGAGTGCTCCCTTGTTCAAGTCATTTACAAAGTTGAAAAAGCAATTTCTGAGGTGGTCTCTTCACAACTTATTCTAAGAGGTGTTGGATCTTTAGCTTTTTCTTCTTGGGATGCTAACATGTTAAAATCTTGGAAACTCTTGAGACTCCCTGCTTCAAATTGTTTTGTTCAAAGTAAGAAAGTGGATAGAAATCTTATTCGATGGAAATCTCCCCCTAAGAATTTCATTAAGTTGAATTTCGATGGGGCTTGCAGGGGCAATCCGGGTTTATCTGGCGCGAGGTGTGTTCTTAGAGACTGGAAGGGTGATATAGTTAAGGCTTTATCTTTCAAACTTAGGTGTTGCTCAAACAATGAGGCTGAAGCTCTAGCTCTTGTTGTAGGACTTAAGCTTTCTATTAAGTATGAAATTAGTAACATTATTATTGAGGGGGATTCTTTGAACATTATGAATACTATTTAGAAAAGTTCAGTTTTGAATTGGAAAATTGATTATATTATTCAAGATGCCAGGAACATGTTGGGGTCTTTTTCATCTTTTCAAATTTTCTATTCCTACAGAGAAGGTAATAAAATGGCAGATTTGTTAGCAAACTATGCATGCGATCAGGAAAATGAAATGGTTGAATGGGATGGAGATTCTCTATGTTCTTTAGATGGTTTTGCTACAATATTTGTTGAAGATAGGAAGAATGAGCAGTTTGCCAACATTGAGCAGGGTCAATTTTAATTTGTTGGTTTGGTCTTTGGCGGTAGAATTTCATATTCAAATTGGAGCGGGTTTTTTTTTAAAATCCAAAGGAATTGTTGTTGCTTGGGAAGGAGTTATAACTAAATTTGGAGAAATAGTTTTTTAGCTAACTTTTGGTTGTCTTTTGCAGGCACTCTTAAAGTGTTTTAATTATGCTTTTCTTGGCATAATTGTCCTTTAGTTTAGTCGCCGTCTTACATGTGCCATCGATGATCAATCTGTATGAAGGATTTAATTCATTCCTATTGTAAATGCATTGGCACGAGTCTTTTTCTAGTCGTCATTTGTGGTGACATCAGCTTTCTAGTAGCAGCTTTCATTTAAGTTTCTTTCCTTTGGATGTAATCTTCACTCACGTGCTGGATCTGTGTTAAGTAACAGATGGCAGTTTTGGAGTACTGTTTCATTAATTCCATTTAGCTTGAACTGTGTTGATATGATGTTAGCTCAGCTGTCATTTGTGGTGCTTCTAGATTTTTCGCTAAGACATTTAATATTCTCCTTATTTGGATGCTTTGTCTCATCAATTATTGTTTGTTGCTATGTTATTTGGTGCTTTTAGTATTCTTGTGGTGAAGACATGGGATCATTTCAGAGAAATTCTTGGATTCTCTTACCAATTCAAAAATGGGAGCAGCCTTCTATTGGGGTTTCTTTTGCTTCCTCTCTGGGTGAAATTTTTAAGCTTTATGATGAAGGAATTGAGAGTGTAATTGTTTCTGTTTATGGACGTGACTTGTTTCATCTTCCTATGGCGCTATACCCATCCCAGGTGGAATCACACTTTCTTTCTAATTCCATGGACCTCATTCAAGATATTGAATTGGTGAGAAGGCTCGGGCATATGTTTGTGTAGGATTTTTTGTTTTCTTCAGATAGTTTTCACTCAGCAGCATGGTTGAATATGATATTCATCTAGGGGCTTCCCCCATTGGGGGTCTTTTTACTCAGCAATATATTACTCATAGGCCTGCAGTGCATTGCCTTTTCACTTCCTTTCTCCATGGGTTGCAACATAATTATAGGATGTCTATTCTTAATGGGCTTCATTGGCATGGCAGAGAGGTTGGTGACGAAGTGGTTGATGCAGCTAGGGAGGTGTTTCATGCTTTATTTCATCTTCTTTAGTTTCAATTACCCCCTCCTCCCCCTCCTCCTGCTACAAATCTTGGCAATGTGAATGTTGTAATGCTGGAAGAGCATTAGTTTGCCCGAAGTTGAAGAAGGTGATTTTTTGGATTCTGACATTTTTTATCAGGGTTTTTGTTATCAGTTCCTGATAGAGGTAGTTTGTTTAAAGCCTTCCCCTTGTAATATTTCACTTCTATTGGGTTGTTAATTTTGTTTCTTGGTCACTGTTGATGTAATTGAAACTCTGTTAGACTTTTGGTGGCTGTTTTGGCACAATTTTGCTTGCCTATGGCCCTATCTCCTACTGTAAATACTTATGGATGTTTATGTAATGTAGTTAGGTTTTTTGGAGCTATAACCAGAGGTTTTCTTTTTGGTTCTTTCCTGCCGGTATGCTCTTCTTGAATCAGGATTTTGTAATCTTTCTTATATATTAATACAATAGTTTAGTGGCTCTACCACTTTTCCTTTAAAAAAAAAATTGCAACATTCTCAAAATCCCAAAAATTGAAACATTTCCAAAAATCCAAAAAAAACAAAATATATTCAAAAATTCCAAAAAATACAAGCAATAAAGTCCAAACGCAAATCATCCTTAATCCATACCAATCTAGCTAAGTAATCTAGCCAAATTATCCAATCACATCCTTGCTTTTGTTCCAATCTTGTTGTTAACACAATCAATCAATCATCATCATCAATGGGATATATTGTTCCTGCATCCTTGTGTTGATATAGGGATATATCGTTCCCCACAATGACAACGCTATCTCAATCAATTAATCACTTGGTTATCGGTTTATAGCATGACAAGGGAAATACCTTGTTTGTTTTTTAATCAAGTAGAAACATTCATACAATACATTATACCTTAACCAAAATCACCTATCCGGTCACTTTATCAATTGCCACATCATTCGATCTCAAACAATCATCATCCAGCGTTATCTAGGGATATATTGTTCCTATCATCAAGCACCTATCCAAACATCACTTAAACTCTTTGGAAAGAGATATAATGGTTGTGTGACTTGTGTCATCATTTGGTCTTTTGTTTTTGTCTTTTCTATGACCTTCTTTTGCATTATCAGAGCCACCTAAATCTATTTATATCTTGGTGCATTATGATTAGCAGAGAATGGTGCATAGTGTTTTGTGTGTCTCTTGGATATTATTATCACTATAGCTAATATTCATAGCTTGTGTCTAGACAAGGTTGTATTACGCTATGTATAAGGATACTCCTTTTTTTTGTAGTGTCAAGTCCATGCAAAGGATACAAAGTCACCCTGGTCCCTTATACCTTGGTACATAATATCCTCTTGCTATATCAAACTAGGGCTACTCTACACATTATACTAGCATAACTATTTCTTCTCTATCAACTATATCCATTATGACTATAACTTATCCATTTCCAAATCCTACTCTAGACCATTCTTCAACTCTCAATCTATCTTTATCCACTATCTATTTCACCTATTTCTTTCAACATAACAATTCACCCTAACTATCCATTCCTAACCTTTAACCTTATCCATCCTTTCTCTTGTATCCAACCATTTTCATCTATTTCAAGAGCATACATGTGTTCTCCTAACCCACCTATCCTCTCGAGGGGGCAGATCCCATCCTTACATCATTCCTCCTTATCACTCCTTCAAGTGGTTGGGGCATCCTTTTCTCTATCCATATCTTTTCTTCTTTGAAATGATGTTACTTCTCTTAGTCGCAACATCATCTCAAAGAGGGGCAAAATGTAGACACCTAAATTTGACCATGTCTTACGACATTACCTTATGACATATTTTCTTCTAGGTCTCTTTCATGACCCCTTACATTATTCCCATTAGTTAAATAAATTACATTTATTTAAGTAATCCCTTTTATCCATTTATCCTCCTCTTATACCAAATTAAATAAATTTTATTTATTTAATCCTATTTTCCTCCATCATCCAATTTAAATAAATTAAATATTTATTTAAATCCCACATGTTCTCCCATAATTTAAATAATTTTATATTTAAATTATTTATTCCCACTCACATCCCTATTTTTAACCTCCTTAAATGTGTGTCATAAGCACTTATCCAAAATCAATTAAAAATCTTATTTATTCCCACTCCCATCCTTACTTTAGTCACATGTCAACCTCATTTATGGTCTCATGAGCACTAAAAATAGCTTTCAATCCTAGCCATCCACCTCATCCCTCACCCTTCTAATCTTGGTCATTCATTTGATTCCCTCTCTATCTATAATTTAAACTTTCATTTTCATTTCAAACCCTCACACTCCCCCAACAAATCTACACACGCACGCATATCTATTATTTTTCTCTATTACCATTTTCAATATCTTTTGCTTACATATCATATCCAAGTTATGTTGGTTTTTTGTGAGTAGTCTATAATGGATCATCCATAGATCAAAGTTGGTGGAGATTGGGTGCACTCTACCCCCTTCTATCTGAAGTTTGAATTTGTGCAAGGTTTAAGGTATTGATCTATTGTTTTATCTTCATGTTATTTTCTTGCATGATTTTTAAGGTTTTAGCCCAGTTAGCGCTAGTATTGGGGTGAGGGTTAGGGTTAGGGTTACAACTAAGGATAGAATTAGGTTTAGGGTTCACATTAGTATTGGGGTGAGGATTAGGTTTAGGGTTAGAATTAGGGTTAGGGTTAGAATAATGTTTAAATAGAGTTAGGATTAGCATTAGCGTTAGGATTAAGGTTAGGGTTAGGGTTACAAATACAATTAGGGTTTGAATTAGGGTTATTAAAGGGTTCAAGTTAGAATTAGGGTTAGGATTAGTATTAGAGTTAGGGATAGAATTAGGATTAAAATTATTCTTAGAAATAGGGTTAGGGTTAGAAATAGGATTAGGGTTAGCATTAGTATTGGGGTGAGGGTTAGGGTTAGGGTTAGAATTAGAGTTAGGGATGAAATTTGGGTTTTGTTTAGAATTAAAGTTAGGGATATAATTAGGGTTAGGGTTAGCATTCAGATTCAAGTTAGAATTAGGGTTAGCGTTAGGGTTCAAATTAAAGTTAGAATTAGGGTTAGAAATATAGTTAGGGTTAGGAATATAATTAGGATCAGGGTTATGTTTAGAATTACATTTAGGGGTACAATTACGATTAATGTTAGGATTAAGGTTAGGGTTAGCATTGGTGTTAGCATTAAGGTTAGGGTTATGGTTACAAATACAATTAGGGTTTGAATTAGGGTTTGTATTAGGGTTAGGGTTAGTATTATAGTTAGGGCAAGAATTAGGGTAGTTTTATGTTTAGAATAATCAAGTTAGGGTTAGGGTTAGGGTTATGGATAGAATTATAATTATTGTAATCATAATTCTATATCTAACCGTAATTCTATATCTAATCCTTATTCTAATCTTAATCGTAAGATTACACTTAGCATTGATTTATAAGACTAATGCTATATCTAACCCTATTTATAAGCCTAATCCTAACCCAATCCCTAAATAAAACCCTAATTCTAAATGCAATTTTCATTCAAACCGTAACTCTAACTCTAACTCTAATTCGGACAAGTTGTACTAACATTACACTTAGCATATATTTTTGTAAAGATAAATATGCTAACCTTAACACTAATTTAAACCGTAACTATAATCCTAACTATACATGAAACCCTAAGCCTGACCACAATTTGGTACATGAATAAAACATTAAATGTAATGAGATTTATAAACATAATCATAACCCTAATTAGATTAAAACCATAACCCTAATATTATAATATAGGTTAGATATATTATTATAAGTATATATTATATTATACAATTACTATAATATTATAATTTGTATTATATATTATTATATAGGTATATTATATATTTTTATATAATATAATATAATTATAATTATTATATAATATATTATAATAATATGTCTAAACTATATTCTCCTGATAAAGGGATCGTTCAATAAGTAGACATTAATGTTTTATCACTCCCAAGAGTTGATACATGAGGATTTGATGGTGGATAGGCTGGCTCACTCATTCATTTTGGTGGCGTGTGGCAGTGATAGTATTATTTCCTTAGTTGTGCGATGTTCTCAAGTTGTTGATCTTGATACTTGCTATTCCTAGTGTTGTATTATCATGGCGGGGGTGGGGAACGTTGTTGGTCAGGGTATGTCAGGTGGTGGAGATGACAATCGTTGAAAGTTCAAAGGCAAGGTGGCAGCCTCGCAACTGGTGCGGATGTAGATTTAGCGGAAGGTTGGTAGTAAAATAATAGGAGGCAGGATGAAGAGGGATTATACACCGTGGAAACATTTGAATATGGCTGGAGAAGAGGCCATGGTTGGCTTTGTTAATTATGTGGAAGCAGAGGTGAAAAACCCAATCTTGAGGGAATGGTTGTGTCATATGCTCTCTTTGGTGAAGAAGGTGGATGGGCAGGATAGTGAGAAGGTTCGTGTAGCTATGGCTAATCTGTTGCTTGACCCTGGTACTTCAAGGGGACCACTAGTACAGAAACAACAATATATTACTAAAAAAACTACTAAAATCTGCTTATAAATGACCAAACATGGTCACATGACCATTAGTAGTTTATTGCCAGTCATTTATAATGTGACCAAATTGATGACTAAATAATTTTTTAGTCATTTATTGGTTGTTTTGATTGATCGATTTGGTAGTATGTTTAGTCATTGATTTAGTCATTGATTGTTGTAATCTGGTCACTTATTTAGTCATTTTTTATTCACTAATATATTTAGTCATTAATTTAGTCATTGATTGTTGTTAACTGATCACTTATTTAGTCATTTTTATTCACTGATTTCTTTCCATTGGTAGTTTATTTAGTCATTAATTTTAATCATCAATTTGATCAATTTGGTATTTTATTTAATTATTTTTGTTCACTAATTTATGTCAACTGGTAGTATTGATACATTGTTTATTAAACATCATATCACTAGTTGTAAAGAGAAACACAAGTCTTGAAAAAGGAATAATGTTGTCTTTATTAATTTGAAAAGAGTTGTCGTTACATAAAATCTCTTGAAAAAGAGTTAAAAGGCAACTATTGTTGTTGCAAAAGAAGCAAGAACTAAAGAATAAAAGTCCTCTAAGAAGACCTTAAATAGAGAAGCCTTGAAACATAAAACTTTTCGTGAAGAGAAGGTTGCAATTCCTTGTAATTTGTGGCAAACACCTTGTAATCTTTGACAACATATCATAACAAGTCCATATTCTACCTTATGCAATTCACAGTCAAAACTACTTCCCTCAAAACCCTATGTCACCATGGTTTAAACCTTAATGAAGCCTTAATTGCAATCTTGACTATGCAGGGTTTGGATTTCACTGCCTTGTTATTTATTGCCATCTTTATACATTGCAAACTTTACCTTGAAAGCGTTTGAAACCTCCAATGTATACCTCAATCCAAAAATCCCATAATGAGACTAATACACAGCAAGAAGTCTCTGTCTCAAAACCTTTAAGATTGCAAACTATCAAGTGAAACAAGGAACACACTGGGCACATCCAACATTCCTCTCAAGGTCCAACAAAATAGATGAAAATCCAAGAAACAAAACACAATTACTAAGAATATATTGTGCATTTGAGACTTGACTACCACTTATGCAAAAATTGCACTTGAGACTGTCCTCCTTGATCACTGTCTTTACAATCCTGTTGCTTCTATACTCTTTAGTGTCACTGATAATTAGCATTGTGTTTCCCTACCACCATATTTCTTGCATTTAATACATCTGCCTCCCTATTCATAAGATCATGTATGCATTGTGTTTCACAGTAACCACTGTGACTGCCTATTCATCCATGTATTCTGCTATCTCCAAGTCTTTGCACATAGAAGTGCCTAAATGCATTGTCACTGTTTCATCTTTTTGTATATTGTCACTCTTTGAAAACACCATCTTATATTCATATGCACTCTAATATTGAAGCATACACAAAAGACAAAACCTTTAGCTTCTACTCCATACATGTTTCTTCCATACCATCTTATATTCTTTTGTATGCCTTAACATGTTTCTTCCACAGACTTGTATCGGCATCATATGTCTCAGTTGTAACACCTGGTAATGAACCGCTAAGAACTCTTGGAGGAACATGATTCAGGCGTGTTGGGAACTTCTCCAAAACTCCTCTAGGTACTTCATTTGGATCATTCACTTTAGGCACAGGTGTAATGCATCATCCCATTTTTTTAGACCTACAGGTAAACAGTAATTATTCATGGTATTTCTTATATAGGATAAAATTAGTATCATATGACAGGATAATAAAAACTGACAAAGCACTTTGAAAAACAATAGTTCTTTTGTTCTGTACTACAATGCAACGCAGATGCAATAACAGAAACTTCATCCAAAGTTTTGCTATGACTACCAAGAAAATGGTCTGCAAAAAAGATCAATATTCATTGAAATGGAATACAGACAAGAAATAACACAAGTTGATATGCAAATTAATTGTAATGTATCCAAAAGTTTTTAGTAAATTGGTTGGGGATATCCTTATAAATATCACAAATGCAAGTACTAGCCATTATATTACTTTTTTAGAAAACAATCATCCAAATGTCTAAATCAACTCAAAGCTAGAATATTAGATAACATGACTTTAAGTTGTTTAGTTGTCACTGGCAGAAAGGCAAGTAGTCCATACCAGGGCAGTTGCAACTACAAAAAATGACAAAATTCCTCTATCCTTCATGCTTTGATGGATGTCCATACCCTATTCCAAAGCTCCCATTTTGGCACAGGCAGGGAGTATGCTGGCAAAGGTTGTCGAATTTGGCTTTACACCTGCTAATTGCATTTGCTTGAAATTTTCTAAAGCCTTTTCAACAAATCCATTTTGTGCATATCCCGCAACCATTGCATTCCATGAGATGACATCTCTTTGAGGCATTCTGCCAAACAGTTCACATGCATTGTCAATGCTTCCACATTTTGCATACATGTCTACGAGGGTAGTTGCAACTACAACAAATGACAAAATCCATCTATCCTTCATGCTTTGATGGATGTCCATACCCTGTTCCAAAGCTCCCATTTTGGCACAGGCAGGGAGTATACTGGCAAAGGTTGTCGAATTTGGTTTTACACCTGCTAATTACATTTGCTTGAAAGTTTCTAAAGCCTTTTCAACAAATTCATTTGTGCATATCCCGCAACCATTGCATTCCATGAGATGACATCTCTTTGAGGCATTCTGCCAAACAGTTCACATGCCTTGTCATTGATTCCACATTTTGCATACATGTCTACTAAGGCAGTTGCAACTACAACAAATGACAAAATTCCTCTATCCTTCATGCTTTGATGGATGTCCATACCATGTTCCAAAGCTCCCATTTTGGCACAGGTAGGGAGTATACTAGCAAAGGTTGTTGAATTGGGCTTTACACCTACTAGTTGCATTTTCTTGAAAGTTTCTAAAGCCTTTTCAACAAATCCATTTTGTGCATATCCCGCAACCATTCCATTCCATGAGATGACATCTCTTTGAGGCATTCTGCCAAACAGTTCACATGCCTTGTCAATGCTTCCACATTTTGCATACATGTCTACTAGGGCAGTTGTACAGAAGACCACCGCAACATCGCAAGGCGGTTGTTGAGCCTTCACGGTGATGTGGGGAAACTCCCCGCATCACCGTGAAGGACCAACAACCACCTTGCGATGTTGCAGTGACCTGAGCATAAGAGTCGATGCACCTTCCATTGAAAGTTTAGATTGACAGCACTATATTGGATGTTTGCCTTTAAATTCATTCTTTCAAATAAAATAAGGTCTTCTTCTCTAGTCTATGGACTTAAAATATAATCTATTTACAGGCCTTGGCTATCTGCTATATTGGATGTTTTCCTCTTAATTCACTTTCTCAAACAAAATAAATGGTTGTTGAGCTCTGTATATACTAAAAAATGGGGGAACAATGGAGAATCTAAACTCTTTCGTCAGAACATCTGCAGGACAAACCAATTTACTCGTTTTGTTACAATTTAATTCTTCTTATGAGATGAAGTGAAGTGAAGCAAAAACAAGCTAAACATGACACTGTAATCCAAAGTTTGCACGGGTCAATTTACTTGTAAATGCACATCCACACTACAAGACTAAACCCAGGTCCTTGCAGAGGCTCGCATTTAGAGATTGAAATTTTGATACCTGCTCTCCCGCAAGCACTTCAAGTCATGTCTGCGGTGATGCGGGAAAGCCCCACATCACCACAGGCATGACTTGAAGTTCTTGCGAGAGAGCAGGTATCCATGAAGAATGCAAAGGAAATGTTACTAAAGGAGTTTCTTATGACAATTATGTTGATAACTGAGAGGGGGGTGAATCAGTTATCTAAGTTAATTTAACTTTCTGTTCTTCTTTAATAACTAGTGCAGTATCAAAACAAATAAGCATCCATAACCATGAAAGTAGAAACAAAGTTAATGCACATAACACAATGATTTTGACGTGGAAAACCCTGTTAAGGGAAAAACCACGAGGTGACTAACCCAAGAATGTATTCTTTGTTAGAAGAATAGAAATACAAAAATGGCACTTGCCAATTAGGGCTCGCTGCCTAAGCTCACTGCTCACAAGAGGCTTACTGCCTACAAGAGCTTCACTGTCTACAAGTAACAATGAAATATACTTGAACTAATGAGAAGCATCCACATATGCTGAGGTTCAGTTCTGGTTAGGCTCAATATACTGATCTACTGCACTTCATTCTTCCTCTTCTTTGGTGTTGTTGTCCTATCACATATCGGACCTGTATTACTACTTCCACACTTGTCTCTTCTTTTCTTCGCACAATATACTACACCACACATGCCTTCTCATTGAAATCCATCTGGTATATATATCCGCACAAAGGATTTCAACATCTTTCTAGTCGACATCCGGAATACTCAATATTTTCCCAAACTCTGGTTTGTCGGTTGAATCCTTGCTTACCAAGTGATGCGTATCAAAGAGATGCTTATAGAAGTCATCAATCATGTCGACCAATCATGAATGATCCCTTAAGAAACTTTATTACCATCAATGTCTCATTCAGAAAAGGGTCTGATGCTCTGCCAGTCAGTTCTTCCTTAGTCTACTCTACCAAACAGGTACCCAACACTTAGCTGTTCATATCTTCTCACTCTTACATCACTGGAGGCTCAATCTCTGGAATATATTAGTCATGGTACTCCTCTTGACTTCCCCAAGTCCGCACTTTACTGAGATACTTCCTCTGAGAGATCTAGACCTGACTGTCAGACCTTGCTACATGCTTTGTTCTTGCTTATCGGACCAAGATACACTTCAGTCTGTCTCCCGGTATGGTCATACCATGTCCTACGGATGTGTGGGATGGACTTTGTTGCCATCAATGACAACACTCATGAAGTCACAACATGTCTCTTGCCAACAATCTCCCCCTTTGGCATTGATGGCAACACTCAGTGAAAAATGACTAAGTGTTATACTACACTCCCCCTTGGCTGATGCTTTGTTCTAATGTACATTTTTTCAGAGCTCCCCCTTAGCTAGATTCCACATTTTTCACTGCTCCTCACTCCCCCTTTGACATCAATGGCAAAGGGTAGGATCCGTACACCAAAAATCCCAAAAATCCAACTATACTTAACCGCATAAGTGTATATACATGTTATACTTACATATATTGAAGAATGTCTGCAAAAGTTGTCTTCAACTAGACAAATTATGTTTCCCAACTCTGCTTCATTCTATCCAAGATTGAGATGTGACCACTCAATAGGAATGCAAAAGCCTTTGCCCTCTTTAAATCTGTCGGATCACTGGTCCAGGCTGTGGTCTGAGCATCAGTTAGGGCCTCATGCATGGCCTCTAACTTAGGGATAATTATCCCTCTAAGATCACTTAACCTACTCATTCTATTTTTCTTCTCCTTCTCAAGCTTCTTAATTTCATTTAAGATTGCAATAGTCTGACACTCTTGTTTTATTATGGAGGAGGTGAGAGGATCAAAATTTTGAGATACACTTGACAGCTTATCTTCTTGCTCTTTCATTTTCTTCTCAATATCCTTTGTTACTTTGGACCAGGATAGACAAAATTTATACATTTCTCCACCATCTTTAAGAGCATTTTCTAAGCTCTTTATCCCAATATCCATATTTCTCCTATCATTGGTTATTAGTCTTTTTACTTCAGAGAATCTTTTTCCCAAAAACTCCTTCCGGACCTTTTCTTCAGTTGACTTCTCTAAGGAATCAAAATGTGTATTAATAGAGTTTACAAGAGACTTTAGATTACCGAATGTGGAGGCTAAAGAATCCTTTTGGAAGGATGGCATGATTTTCTATAGCATATCGGATGCAATTTCTATTAGCTCACAGTCTTCCATGTGAGACTTCAAAAGTTTTTCTTTTTCCTTTGTATGGGCAAAGGATGCTATCTTCATAGTCTGAACCGGGGAGAGGGAATCAAAATTGAATGGTCCTTGAAGTAGTTCCAGTTCATCAATCTCCATCATTTCTTTGTTCAAGAAATCTTTAACAATTTCTGCAGTGTCTCTTGCCAGAGACAGAGTCTTCTTTCCTTCTACAGTCTCAGAACTGTCTCCTGGGGTCTTCTCTATTTGATCTTCTTATCTTTCCTTCACTTCTTCTTCTTGACTGATTTTCTCCTCTATTCTTTCTTCTCCTTTAGATCTGGAGTCTGTTGGCGAATCCGGATGAGAGATATTAACTTCTTCATGGACTTCCTCTTCTGGAATAGAGGAATCTAGGTCCTTGGTCTTCTCCTCACTTAACTCCTTTGACTCTTCAGCAATTGCCTTTGTAGAATCTTCCTTAGAAGGTTCATCACTTATGTCCTCTATAATAGGAATATTGAATCTTTTGTATGCATTCCAGAGGATGTCTTCTGTTTCTTTTTCCACTTTATCAGTCTCTCCAAGCATAAGTTGATTCATTCTAGCTTTGCTCTGGAACTCATCCTTGCAATCTTTGAAGATCATATTCATTTGTTTCTGAGTGATTGAAGGATAGAGCTGAATAGCTATCTATTCCCAGATCTCAAGGTCCTTTGCCTTGGCATTGTTCTTCCTTATTTCTAGTTCCTTCTCTAGGATTTTGGGAATTAGAGATACGATTTCAATAAATGCCTTATTATAGATATTCAGATACCTAACTGTAGCTTCTTGCAAGATCTTTTGGTCAGCTTCATTATATTCATCATAGAACTCAATCATTGGTTTTAGGTTCCCATCCACAGTGACTGATTTGATGATATCATCAATGCGGAGAGTAGGCTTTTCAACAAATTCCTTTGCCTTCTCTTCTTTGCCTTGACCGGTAGAGGGTTCACTGGTTGTTTTCTTCTTCTTCTTCATTTTCTTGACTTCCTCATCTGACTCAGTCTCTTCATCATCCTTATGACTGGCATAAAACCTTGTGGCCTTTGTCTTAGTTCTTTTCTCTCCCTTTCCGGATGTTCTAACTTCCGGTTTTGATGCTTTCTAGCTCTTAGAGGTGGCAGGTGTAGAGCTCTTGGAGGATCTAGTTTGGGAAAGGGCTTGCACTGAATCACTTTCCTTTTTTACATCTTGTTTCTCTTTCTCTACCCTCTCCATCTTCTCTCTATTGGCATCAACTACCTCTTTTGATATTCCATGCCTCTTGGAAAATTCTTCTACTTCCCTTCTTACTTTTCTCTTGATCTATAGCTGTCTAAGTTCAACATGAACTTTTACACTTAGCTCTTGGTAGGTTCCAAACCTTTCTGCCTTAGGATCCTTGGGTTGACTCAGTAGGTGTTGAATATGTAGTTCTAGAATTTTCTCATCAACTTCATACCCCATTGGCATGATCCAGACTATCCTTGGTTCTACTGCCTCCATTAGGCATTGATCAATTTCTACCATAAAGCATATTGTATCCTTATTTTATTCAACTAGAGATTGGGGGATTCTCTCTCTTGCTTGCATCATACTCTAAAAATTCTTGAAGTAGCCCGAGAGTGCTGTATTTTGTTCCTTGGCATCACCAATTCCATGCAAATAATCTCTGATTTGTATGGCTACCGGTCTGTCATTTTGCCATATCCAACCACTGGATCCGGGTAGCTCATTCATAAAGTAAAAGAATAGACACAATATCAGACCACCATATTTGAATGAGTTTTTCTTGTCCTTGATCCTTTGTAAGTTTTCTAACAGTTGGCTCAGAAGAAGTTCGCAGAGATCATAGTCAGCATTTTTCTTTAGCATTTCATAAGCAGTATACACAGCTGTTCCAGATACTGATTTCTCCCTACTGGAGTGATATGTATTATAGCCAATTATCATAGATGCAAACTTGATATTTGGATCAGTGATATCTTCTATAGTCATTTCTCTCTTGTCAAATTTTGATCCAGTTGCCTCACTCACTGTCTGATTCTTGACAGATTTGAGAGCAGGTAACCCACCGGATGAGTGCAATCCAGTAACTTCCCTAATGGCATCCTTGGTTATCTTGAATGGCCTCATCAACCATATAAAGTTATCATGCATTCTACTTAGAACATACCGGACCAATTCATCTTCTGCAAAACAAGGGAAATGGATGCAATGTCCAAAATGCTTGTCCTGGATAGCCTTGTACTACGGTTTGAGTTCAAAAGCATCATCTATTAACTGATTGTGATAGATATCCATTAGCTTGGATTCCTCAAATTCCTCAATGTTTGCATGAATATATGCCCTAACATCTTCTACATGCAAAACCCCATGCGGAATGCTTGAAAATGCACCTAGGGGATCAACTTCTAGGGATTTATAGGGATGTCTCTTGAATTTAGGGCGTGGCCTATCAGTAATCTTCACAACATTCAAAGTAGCCATCCTTCAAAGATTTAGAGAAAGATTTCAAGATCAGAAAATACCTCTTACACTTCTAGGGTTCACAATATGAGCCAGATCGAGTTGCTTGGATGAATTGACTTCTGCGGTTTGATCTTTGAGAGGATTGAGATAACTTGTTGCAGAGCTCCTTCTCTCTTATTTTAGAATGCAAATGTGCAAATGATGAACCAAAGAACCCTTTTATTTCTCCACAAACCCTAATTCCATTTTGCAATAAATGCACAACCTAAGTTATTTCGGTTGCCTTGTTTTCCTTGTTCCAAGAGAGATCTTTCTGTATTACCGGTGTGCACTATTAGCTATCTATCTATCTTTCCCAAATCATTCCACTTATCCATAGATCAAGATACCTCAAATTTGAGTCATACCAGATCTAACTGTGAGAATCTTGTTCTTACCGGATGACTGTTAAACCAGATCAATCTAGGAAGATTAACCTCTTCTAAACTTCTTGTGGATCTTCCATATCTTTACCAAGGCTCATTTATATGTTTCTCTGAGAACCCTTTAATCCGCAACTTTCCATGTGCCAATTTCAGGCACCAATTGACTGGTTGGGGGAACTTGTTTTCTTTTGAGACTCCCCCTGAGCCAAAGCTCATCTATTTAGTTTCTGGAAGGAATATCAGCACTAGATTCTAGTGCGGATCCATCCCCAACATTTTTTGTACTCCTCTTTACCCAAATCTTGTTCATCTCCCTTTGAATTTCATTTGCATCTACTTTTCCTTTTCCTTTGTCTTGGTTTTGATTATGATGCACCAGACCTTTTTGTCCTAATTCTTACTTCTGCAAAATTTTGCAATATGACCGGATCTATTGCAATTGTAGCAAACAACATTTCTTTACATATTTGACTGATATCCTCTTGATCTACACTGATTAGCCATATGTCCCATTCTATTGCATGCAAAGCATCTACCATTGAATGAATTGTTCATTTGCATATTTCTACACTCATGAGATTTGTGACCATACTTTTTGCAATTAAAACACTGTCCAGAGAAGGATGAATTAGTCTGATTCATTCTTCTTCTGCATTGATTTGCTTTATGACCAAAGTTATTGCAATTGTGGCAGTATCCATTGAAGGATGGATATCTTTGAGCAATAGGTTGCCTTACCGGAGGTCTCTTAGACATGTTCCTTGGATTTCTCGATCCAGAGTTCTTCTGGCCGGATCCAGAGCTTTCACCTTTCTCATACCCCAAG
This sequence comes from Cunninghamia lanceolata, assembly GCA_027924645.1. Taxonomy (NCBI): domain Eukaryota; kingdom Viridiplantae; phylum Streptophyta; class Pinopsida; order Cupressales; family Cupressaceae; genus Cunninghamia; species Cunninghamia lanceolata. Next base: position 2,266,093 of record BSBN01000828.1, read on the forward strand.
CCTTTCTTGTCATCTACTCTCTTTTGACTTTCAAGAAGAACTTCAAGCTGAGCAGAGCTTCTCTTGAATTTCTCTTTGTATTCATTTGTTGTTTGAAGATCTCTTTTTAGAGTGTCAATCTGATTTTCAAGTTGTTCTTCATTATCTCTAGCTTCTTCCAGATCAAATTCCAAATGTCTAATTATTCTATCCATTTTGTGGCAATCTTCTGATTTCTCTTTGAGAGATTGTTTTAGATTATCTTCAGTTTTTCTCTTCTCTTCAATTTCTTGGGTGAATTTCATAACCCCTAATTCCATTTCATGTCTTACCATAATGACCTCTTTTGATAACTTCTCACATAATTTGTTCTTCTCATTCAGATCTTCATTTGCATTATTAGCTTCATTCTGACTTGCTAATTGCTGAAGTAGTTCCTTTCTCTTTTTCATAGAGATACTCAGTTTCTCCTTAAGTTCATTTATGAAATCATCAGCTTGTTTGAGTCTTTCCCTTAAGTTATTTACTTCAGAGTGAGACTGTTCAAGATCATCTAGGGAAGACTGAAGTTGTTCCCTCATACCATACATATCCATTGAGATTCCCAGATCTTCCTCAAGCTGTTAGGCTCTATTTGGAGGAACTTGGCTCTGATACCAATTGTTGATAATTGAGAGGGGGGGTGAATCAGTTATCTAAGTTAATTTAACTTTCTGTTCTTCTTTAATAACTAGTGCAGTATCAAAACAAATAAGCATCCATAACCATGAAAGCAGAAACAAAGTTAATGCACATAACACAATGATTTTAATGTGGAAAACCCTGTTAAGGGAAAAACCACGAGGTGACTAACCCAAGAATGTATTCTCTGTTAGAAGAATAGAAATATAAAAATGGCACTTGCCAATTAGGGCTCACTACCTGAGCTCGCTGCTCACAAGAGGCTCACTGCCTACAAGAGACTCACTATCTATAGGTTACAATGAAAGATACTTGAACTAATGAGAAGCATCCACATATGCTAAGGTTTAGTTCCAGTTAGGCTCAATACACTGATCTACTGCACTTCATTCTTCCTCTTCTTTGGTGTTGTTGTCCTGTCACATACCCGACTTGTATTACTGCTTCCACACTTGTCTCTGCTTTTCTTCACACAATATACTACACCACACATGCCTTCTCATCAAAATCCATCTCGTATATATATCCGCACAAAGGATTTCAACATCTTTCTAGTCGACATCCAGAATACTCAATATTTTCCCAAACTCTAGTCTGTCGGTTGAATCCATGCTTACCAAGTGATGCGTATCAAAGAGATGTTTATAGAAGTCATCAATCATGTCGGCCAATCATGAATGATCCCTTAAGAAACTTTATTACCATCAATATCTCATCTAGAAAAGGGTCTGATGCTCTGTCGGTCAGTTCTTCCTCAGTCTACTCTGCCAAACAAGAACCCAACACTTAGGTGTTCATATCTTCTCACTCTTACATCACCGGAGGCTCAATCTCTAGAATATATTAGTCATGGTACTCCTCTTGACCTGACTGTTGGACCTGGACCTGACTGTTGGACCTTGCTACATGCTCTGTTCTTGCTTACCGGACCAAGATACACTTCAGTCTGTCTTCCAGTATGATCATACCATGTCCTGTAGATGTGGGGGATGGACTTTGTTGCCATCAATGACAACACTCATGAAGCCATAACATGTCTCTTGCCAACAAATTCCTCAACCTATGCAAGAGGGAAGAGATGTTTGTAGAAGGTTGAAAGCTAAGATGAAGGTATAGATGAATGTCAAGCATGAATACTAGATACAAAGTCTTCAAAAAATAAGACATAGTGATGATAGTGACAGTAGCCTCTATCTAAGAGCAATAACAATCATTATGGCCATGGTGTTAAGAGGTAAAGAGTGAAAGTGGGAAATAATGAATAAATATTTACAAAGGACAGTTAATAGACATGATTTAATATGAATATGTGATCAAGTGATCAAAATCATAATGTGAAAAGCCAATGAAAAAGATGACAATCATTATAATAAAAGGATAGAGTTAATGCATTTGTGGGATCATTGCATAAAGTTTCAATTTAGAGGATTTGAAGGCATAGGCTACTTTGATTCAAGATGATGATGAAGTTCCTTCTTTGAAGGAACATCCAAGAGAATCAAAACCCATAGGAAAACATTTTTGGGGTCAATGGGAGTAGTATCAAACTTTGACTCTTTATTGACCATTCATTCTCACAAAATGGAGGCTACTACCCAAATTGGAAGGAGTCTATGGCACATCTACATACAAGACTTCAAGCTATGTAGTGGGAAAAGAGAAAAAGGAGACCCCAAGCCCTAGGATAGGAGCAATGAGTAGAGAGAAAAGATTTAAGGAAATGGACTTCAAAGTAAGGCATGACACTTTCCTATAGATTCCCAAAAGGAGATCATAGTCATGACTATTCAAATAAACAATGATAGTCCATGGCATAACCATGAAGGGGGCATTGAAATTAATAATAACAGTGAAAGGGTAGTATGATAGACTTTAAAAGATACATAAAGACAAGTAATTGAGCAGTCAAGAGGGCTTTTAAAACATCATAAATCTTGTCAAGGGTTCATTATCTTCAAAGTAGTATTGTAAACTAATAAATATTTCCATCTCACAAAGTTTCAAAAGAGGACAACCTACAAGTGTATTAAGGAGTGCATGGACAATATCTCAAGGAGCTACCATGGTCAATTTCAAGGTGTTGATCATTGGAAAGAGAGGTTTACATGAAGTGGAATAGTTCTTAAGAATACAGTCAGATGGTAAAGAGGATAGTCCATAAGATAATATTCAACCAAATACATAGTATGGACCTGGAGGATAGTCATTATGGTGCATTTATATAATCACACCTATAGGTCTTATCAAAGACCATGACTCAATTAGGATATGAAAATGAGCACTAAACAAAATACCTCACTATGAGCTAAGTGTGAATGACTTTAAAGACACACAGGATAGTGATTTGTTAGTAGACAATTCATGATCAACAAGGATAGAGTTAAATAAGATGGACTGTGATAATCACAAGTGATAGTAGCCATTCATATGACAATGACAAGGGGTTTAATCACAGTCCACAAGATAGTCATAAAATAATAAATTCAAAACTCAATAGATGACAGTTCTAAGGCATTGTTAGAGTCTTCCAGAAGAACAATGTTGATGGAAATGCTTATGACCCAGGGTAAGAATAATTCATGATAATAGGGAACTTTTAAAGAGTAGAATGCATGACCGAACCACAATGACAATGCACTGTTAGAAGTTTCATGATATAGAGGATAGTAATCTTCAAGTGACAGTAGCACCAAAGGAGAGATCACAATGATAAGAAAGGCATACTAGAAGGTGAAAATTTTCTTCAAAACATACAGTTTCATTATTGATTGAGAGGGAAGTATCATCCTAAAGAAGATAATGTTGAGGACAATCACAAAGGCTGTCATAGTATTGTCACAAAAGACATCCTTGTAGAAGGGTAGTACTAGCTAAAAGGGACATTCAAGACAAGTGTTGAACAAATAATAATGGTAGGAGCATGCATATTCCAATGACAACATGGCAGGAGCATAGACAAGGTAGTGAACTGTTTGAAAAAATTCCTCAAAGAAATGTGGTCTCATGGTGATGGAATGCTATGACAAGCACATTGACACCACATTTCTTTGAGGCATTTTTTTGAATAGTTCACTGACTTGTCTCATCGTGATGGAATGCCATCACAATCCATAGCAATTTGCTTGTCATGGCATTTGCTTGTAATATCCCTCATGAGCTTGGAGATGTACCCCCTCCCTATTATATATGAACATATATGCATATTAAACCCAACTTTACTAATCCACCTACACCCAAAGTAGCTTAAGTGCTTAGTGGCAAATTTGTAATGTTCAAGATGTCAACTAACAAAATGACCATAGACAGGCATTTTATTAAAACATGTAAAGCTCATGTGAATTATGATATATAAAATATCAAAAACCATAGCATAACTCTTTTTTCCTTATTGTTTTAGAGGTTCCATTTCTTTCAGCATCATGCATAAGAGACTTTTTAAGACAGCTTTTAAAATAATATTTTCAAACCTTAACTAATACCATGATATGTGAATTTATCATTTCTGATCCCCCAAATAAATATTCTCATAAATGAAAAATGAATATGACAAGCAGAGAGTGTTTAGGAGTTGAGTTACTTTACAACAGGAGGATCAAACTTGGCACCAAGGTTACTAAGTTTTGCATGAGCCTCTGCATAGTCCTTGAAAAATGCATCCTGATCAACTGCATATTTCTCAGCATATACCTGTAAAAAAATTTAAAATTCAATCAGCACTTCCCTTATTATTGAAAGGAAATCAACTATAGGCATACTCTAAAACTTTATTTTAGATGCATATATTTTTCACTGAGTTGAATTATCTAGTAAAATGTTTCTCAATTTTTTCAAAATGGAGAAAAAGATTTCCTACAAGACTTAAGATATTGGCTTAGCATTATTAGTATGTTATGTCAATGGAAAGATTGATTATTTTGACATATTTCATCAATATTCTTCAACTTCTTTGAACTTGTATAAGTTGACAGATCAAGCTTTGTTGGAGTTCAAGATAGATTTTAAAATGCCCAATTTTGCAAAAATAAGGGCAGGTTAAAATGGAGTATTCTTTTTGAGCTTGAAGAACCAGAAAGAAAGAAGGAAATTATATTAACCACCACAAATGACCAGAGTAGGTCCATGGGACTCTAAAGTACAACCAGTTAAAGAATCACCTTGAATCCAGGATCTTCAAAAAGAATAGTGTCAGTCGACAATACCAGAAGATCTAGGTCCCTCCTCTCTTTTATGTCCTTCACAAAATCAAGAAAAAAAACTTTTGCTCATTCATGATCAAGGTAAATTCTAGTACATGAGGTTCAATTCAGCTCTACTCTATACCTTGGTATAAGAATTATCAAATTTAAGCTACTCTATTGTCCATGATTGACCTCTTGGTGCCCCAAGACCATCTTTCTACACCACAAATAATCACATGGTTATTCAAATTTACACTTTTATAGACTACAACACTTCAAGAAGTTCCCACATTCCTTAATTGTCTTATTATGGAACCCTATAATTAAAAGTCAGGTGCCAACATGTTAACATTTGCCATATATGTTGAAACTTTATACCCAAATGTTAACCTTTTTTACAAGTGCAGAAGTAAGCAGACTACCCCAATCAACCTACACCGAAAGTACTATATTCATTTATATTTACCTACTAAGGGTTATATCAAAATGCGCTATGAGCATACCAAGTGGTATCAGTCTATCAGAGCATCTACTAATTTCTTGGTCTGTATTTGTGTTCCAAGGCAATAATGTGTGGCCATAATTATTTGATTTCTCAAACCTGTGGCTATCCTATTATTGAATTGTATCAGTGAGAGCCATTTCTCTATTTGTCTGATTTTGACATTATATATGGCCACTGGTTTTATCAGTAACACACGACAGTTTAGTTATTTATCCAAATATTATAGCCAGTCATATGGAAATATGGCATATGGAGATAGGGGTGTCATTTTAAAATAGGATACAGGAATATATGATTAATGGTATAGGTTATATCCCATTTAAATATAAGACTCTAGAGCTATAGGTAGAGGTACAGAGGTAGAACTAAATTTTCCTGGTGACTATGCTTTAGAAGATTTGTTGAAATAGATAATAACCAACCTGGAATATTTATCTAGAAATTCATCATCAATTTCCAACACCAGGATTGACTCTGAAAGAAAAAATACTCTAGATTTATTAGGTTACCATGATAAATATTAAAGCAAAGACTGAGATCTATTTAAAAGCCATTGTCATGAAGATATTAAAGATGTCACATGCAAAACCCTAGCAGCTGGAGTAATGAATACAGTGCCAAAGAGGACAGTGAGCCGGGGCAGATTTAGGAGATCTCCACATTATCTAATCACAAGCAAATACATCATTTATTTATTTTTTTAAATTAAAAGAAATCATTCTAAACCCTAAATAGGATACATTGATACTTCAAAACCATCTGAAGGAATTTGAAATTATACAAATATATGTCAATTAAATACCTGGATTACAAACAGAAGCGCGAACTATGTAACCCTTGTTGAGCAGAGCAAGAATGAGATAAGCAGCAATGAATCCTATGCCTCCTGTCACACACATCTCCTTACCATTCTCTGTCATTCTTTACTGAAACACTTCTCCATTTTGGTGGGCTATGCCTAAAAATAAGGTTTCAACCAAGGTTTTAGCATATATTTATTAAAATGAAAACTCCATTTTGGTGGGCTACACCTGAAAGTAAGATTTGGACGAAAGTTTTAGAGTATGTTTATTAAAGTTATAGAGTATTTTGGCTATTGATTCTTGATTCCTTAAATGATTTATTCAAATGGATTGTGACTAAATAAATGACTAACTATTTCGTCATTTTTATGTGTGACTAAATAATTTTTTAGTCAACGACCAAATTAGTCATTTATTTACTTATTTATAGCTGAGTTGCAAAAAAATAGTAGAAGTTAGTCATTTTTAGTTGTTGTGACTAAAAGTTTTAGTCACGTAGTCATTTATTTGCCAAAATTCTACTGGTGGACGTTGGAATGTTTTCGGGGTGGCTCAATCTTTGATAGTTCCTACTTTGCTTTCTATTGATTTTATTTAGTGTTATCCCATGAGGATATGGTGGAGTCTTCCAAGATGGCTGCTAAGAACCATGAGTTGATATTGGGTCATGTTCATGATGTACTTTTGGGGGTGAGGGAGACTCGCAGGATGCTTGATTGCATTGCAGAGAAATTAGGGGTGCCGGTACTGGAGTATACTCGCTCAGCGTACTCGTGTTCCTACGATGATGCTTGTGATGTGGTGGACTTGCTGGGGAAGGAAGATAAGTAATTAATTTCAGTTTCTCAGTGCTCTATTTTGTGGTATGTAGGTTACGGGGAGGGGGCCTTGTAATTTGTCCTTCTCGCCCTATCAAATATGTATATGTTTGTTTTGTCTATGGTCTCTGATGTCGTGTAACTGATGGTCTCTTTGCTATTTAGACTCTTGGGCTTGCCCAATTTTTGAATGGGTCCCTGGTCCCTAACCAAGGTTATAGTAACAAAAATATATATATCTAAACTATATTATAATATTATATATAATTTATTATTATAAAATATTATAATAATATATCTAACCTATATTATAATATTAATTATATAATTATAATAATTCTTAAGATATATAATATAGTTAGAATTAGGCTTGTCGCTCTAGATGCTACTAGCATACCTATATTTTAAAAATATATCTAAAGTACGCCGAGAGATATCCTTCTTGAGGTGCCTATTTTTTAATCACTAATCCTAACATTAGGCTCCTTGAGAAAGATATATCTCTCGGCATACTTTAGATATATTTTTTAAATATAGGTATGCTAGTTTATCTAATTCTTTCTAACATTGTAAACAAGAACTATGCAAATCAATATTTGTATGAATTTAGTTTTCTTTTTGAAAATATTCTATGCAATAGCAAGGCCCACAAAATATTTATCTTGGAGTTTTCATGATGAAATATTTAGTAAAAACTAAATAAATAAAACTTTTTTTTTTCACTTATTAATAGATGATATTTCTATTTAATACTATTTATAAAGAATTTCAATTATATACCAAATTTGTATTTTATTTTATTTTTTTAAATGACGTGTAATATTTTTTAGATATATCTTATAGAGCATTAGGAAGGAAATATATGTCATGTTTTTTCTTTGATAACTTTGTTAAGTGTTATATTAAAAGTTAAAAATAGTATTCATTCTTTATCTTGGAGTTTTGGTGATGAAAGATTTAGTAAAATCTAAATAAATAAATCTATTTTTTTCACTTATTAATAGATGACATTTCTATTTAAAACTATTTATAAAGAATTTCAATTATATACCAATTTTGCATTCAATTTTAATATTTCTAAATGACATGTAATAGTTTTATATCTTATGGAGCATTAGGAAGGAAATATATGTCATAAACTAACATCATACCAATGAATAGTTAATAGTCAATATGATGCAAGAATTAAATCGGAATTATTTGTACATTTAACTGTTTATAATGTATTATTCAAATTTATTAAGTTGATTGATATATTTGCTTATATTTTTGTAGGATGCCTCGCCCAAGGTTAAATTTTGAAAATGAAGAGAAACAAAGAGAACATTGAAGAGAATATGCTTGAAATTATATGAGACAACAACGTGAACAAATGACTGATGCACAAAGAGAGGAAGTAAGAATTGTCGAAACCAAAATGATAGAGAAAGGTGTGTCAAACGTAGGGCAGATATGACAGTGGAAGAGATTGAAGCAGAAATGAGACTACACGCAGATGAGATGATAACACATCATGCACAAACATCTCAAGATGAACAATATATATTAAGAAGAAGATTACAAAGAGATATGTGTTTAGATCAATTTAATGAGATAGAAAGATAAAAACTACGAGCACGCAATCGTGAATTAGTTCAAAGACATCATCAATCTCATGGGAATGTTGAGATTAATTCTACAGGAATAAATTCTATTACAATAGATCATGTGCTACAAACGCCAGAGAATACAGTTCAAAATTCAATGAATGTTGATACTCAAAATCATTTAAAAAATAATAGTTCACAAGAGGAGTTAACATCTCAACCGAGAAGACGAAGACGACTACAAAGAACACAAAACAAAAGAGATCAAGGTACACTCAATAATAGAAATTTTGAGATTGATTTCAAAATTTTACAAATGACATTTCTACATGGACTAGATAAACTTGCTACACCAAGCATGTGTTATATTTGTCAAGAAAGTTACCCTAAAATGAAGGTTGTACGGGTACTTGAAGGCCATATTTGCAACAGATGTCGACAAGAGAAGCATGAACATCAATTTTCAGCATTAAACAACATGGATCCTGGTCCACAACCACTAGAACTTGCAAACTTAACACTGTTGATAGCACATGTCAACCCAATACTTCAAGTCACACATGCAACTGGAGGTCAATATAAATATAAAGGACATACCATAAGTTTTCCGCATGAAGTAAAAGAAATAACTAAAGTTTTTCCACATCGAATAAAATATTTACCAATTATTATTGTTTGAAGGAAGGATCAACATGGAACAAATTATAATGTTATAGTCAATAGAGAAAGGGTATAAAAAAGCACTTAAATACAAAATAGAACATGACAAGTTCTATAGAGATATTCAAATTGATGAAAATGCTCTTAGAGAACTTACATCCAATTCAGATGAAAATATTTTTGACCAATTGAGCTCTATTCATATGGAGTTTGATTCTGATGCAAATGAATATGTATTTGTGGGTCCAATGATGGAGATGGATGAAGAAAAGATTATTGATCACACTACATCAATGGCCTCTAAACTACCAAACGTCCCAAGAGAGATGGAACTAATGATCCATGCATGGGTAAATAACCCTAATGTAGATCCTGGATCATTAATTGATTGGCCAAGAATTGGAGCTTCTCCAGTGAATGAGTATGTCACCGAAGGGTTACTTGATATGGATTTTCCAACACTATTTTGAGATGACAATTGTAGACTGGAAATTATTTATAACAAGAATAGATGTTGTATTGCATCCAACAGTTAGGGAAGAGTTGGATAATAATATTCATCTTTTTGCAACAAATGATAATGTACATAACCATAGTTCAGAAGAAAATTGTATTCATTGAGAAGATAGATACCCTGTAGCCTTGCAACCAAAGAAGGGAGTAATAATCCAGAAGAAGGTAGAATGATGAATTGGATGTTGAATTATTAATTTCTCAGGATGCAAGGGTCATTTTAACCTCTAATTTATGGATAGAAGTAGGTCTTGTAAATGGAACTTGAATTTGACAATTACTCTGGAACCTTCCAAATACACCAACATATGTTTTGGTTGAATTTGACAATTACTCTAGAATTCTATTTGAAGATGCGTCTCCAAATTTAATTCCAATTTCACCAATATAAAATGGACACACACGTCAATTGCCCTTACGATTAGCTTGGGCACTAACAATCCACAAATCACAAGGATTGACTCTTTCCAAGGAAACAATTGATTTAGGACCAAGAGAAAGAGCAGGCTTAACATTTGTTGTTGTATAACGTGTTAAGTCCTTGGATGGACTCGGAATCTCACCACCATTTCCATATGATCATTATGAAAAAATGAAAACAGGGAAGCAACTCTCCAAAAGGAAAGTTGAGGAAGAGAGACTCAAATCTTTGGAAATACAATAATTTTATGTAATATATACATTATCATATATAATTCTTCTATTAAATTCTAATTACTCCTTAAATATCATTGACATTATATTTTTGGATAAATATGAAATGTCTCATTAATTATCTTTTAATATGTTCATTACACATTTGAAAGAATATGATAGGCTTCCTTATTTACAAAGGATAATAATACTTTATACAAACATAAGAAAAATATGCTAAATTAACATTTTAGATGTCGCACTATGGATGCTACTAGCATAGATATCTTAAATACATCTATCTAAAAGACACCGAAAGATATCAGTCTCGAGGCACCTATCTATTCTCAATAACATTTTCAATATAGGCATCTTGAGACTGATATCTCTCGGTGTCTTTTAGACAGATGTATTTAAGATATCTATGCTAGTTCTTAAATATCTCTAAAGTAAAATAAAATAACTCTTTAGTAAATCAAAAAACTATAAAATGACTCTTAAGTAAATAAAATAACTCTTATAAATAAAATCTTGGTATTGTTTTTGTTGCCACCAAGTTCAAACCCCCTTTCGGCCATTGTGCCCATGGGCTTTGGACCCTTGTTGGGTTGTTGGGCTGGCGGGCTTCAACTTCAATGTGGTTGTTATTATCTAGGTGCAAATCCCTGATGGGTTTTTGTACTCATAGGTTTGAACCCAAAGTGGTTGTTGCCACCTAGGTTTAAACCCGCTAAGTTGTTACACTCACGAGTTTTCTCCTCATAGTGGTTGTTGCCGCTTAGGTTCAAACCTCCATTGGGCCATTGTTCTCACAGGCCCTATGCCCTCATTGAGTGTTGAGCTCACAAGTTTGAATTTCTAGTGTTAATGCGGACATTAAGGCCAAGGGAGGAGATCCCTCTTGTGACCTCCATCGATGCAAGGCCAATATAAAAAGTCTCCCTTAACCAACAACCAAAAAAAACTCTTTAAATAAATCAAAGTAGCTCTTCAAAAAATTAAACAATGTAAATAAAATAAAATAATTCTTAAATAAATAAAATAGCTCTAATCTCATATTTCTAGAATTTTTTTTAGATAGTTATATTTAAGATATCTAGACTAGTTAATTTAAATTTATTTAAATATAGAAAGTTCAAATATATTGTATTATTTTTTATGTTTAAATTAAGTTGTATTAAAATAAGATAGTATACTTTTGAGGCACTTTAGGATAAAGTAGTTTTAAGGACATAAGATTATGACTAGTATAAATATCTTAAATATGAAGGAATATAATCTCTAAGTACATATTTAACTTAAATCTTAAATTTAATATAGACGTGTTAAGATTAATATGTCATAGATGTAATTAAAATATCTATATTAATAAATATAACTTAAATATAAAAAATTAATTAGATAATAAATTATAAACTAAATCACATCTAATTAAAAATTTAACTTGCAAAACTTTCTTATTAAATCAACTACTATATAAATTAAAAATAAATTTAAACAAAACTAAACTAAATTTACTAATTTATAACTTATTTTAATTAAAACCAAATAAAAACTTATCTTATTTAAAATTTTAAGTGTAGTTTTTTTTAGTGGCATGGTATTACATTATTTATATGTAAGAATAGTATAGTGATTATAATATAAAAGTAAATTAAAAATTAAATTTAAACTAAAATTAGTAATTTATAATTTATTTTAATTAAAACTAAATAAAAATTTAAGTGTAGTATATTTTGGGGATATACTATTATGTTAAAAGGTAACAAAAATAATAAAAATATAAAACAAATAAAATGTATAATCCACATACAAAAGTTTAACAATCTTATAGAATTAATATATTTGTGCATGGTTATTTTATTTAACTATAGTGAATAAAATAATTTTATGAAATAACTAATACTTTAGTAAATAAAATAGCTAATAGTTAATAGTAGGGATGGTACAAGCTTAATTTCGATGGAGCAGTAAAAGGCAATCCTAGGATCTTTGGGGTAGGTTGTACCATTCATGATCATAAGGGGGCAATGGTAATCTCAACCGCTAAAAAACTTCTAGTTGGGACCAACAACGAGGCAGAAGCCTAGACTCTACTGTTAGGGCTTCAAACGGGGAGAAAGGAAAGACATAAAAAAATTGATGATAGAAGGAGACTCCCAAGTCATTATAAATGGAATAAGGAATTACAATAATGACAAAATGAATTGGAAGTTAAAAAATATATTAAGGTTATGTAAAGAATACATGAATAAATTGGAGGACTTTAGGATTGGCCATGTATACAGGGAGGCCAATGGTGAGGTAGATGGATTGGCCAATGTGGCCACGAACATGCAATGTAAAAAATTTATAGCTTATAAGTGGGATGATTGGGAGGTACTTCAACACTAGTTTCAATGATGGTTTAAAGGACGGCCAAGCATGAGTATTAATGGTGATGGGGAGTTGGCATTGTTGGAGCATGATAACTTCAGAGATGACAGAGAGAGGGGACAGTGTGATGTTGGTGTAATCGTTACAAGTAGAGGCTGAGAGTTGTTATTTAGGAAGTTTCCATATTCATTCTATGACAATCAAATGGATACTCTAATGTGTTTGAGAGGTAAGTGTAGGAAGATGGCCTTCAGAGGCAGTATTTTAGATAAGAGGCTCAAGAAGATTTTTAAAACTTAGTCGTCCATTGTGTTGTTAGCTGTCAGAATGGTGTTGGGTGTGTAGACACCCTAAGATGACCATGTCATCGCACCACTTGCATTTCATCAATTCTCCCAAATCACCTGCATTTCAACATTAATTAAATAATCTAATTATTTAATTAATTTCATCAAATTCTTCCAAATCACATAATTTTGACATTAATTAAATAAATTCTATTTATTTAATTAATTTAATTAAATTCAACTTTATTCTTCCACAATTAAATAATTTTGATTATTTAATTAAATCATTATCCTCTTTCAAATTTCAAGTCTCCATTAATTAAATAAATCAATTATTTAATTAATTCATCACAAATCCTCTTATATACAATTAAATAATTTACATTATTTAATTAAATCACTTGTTCTTCTAAATTTAAATAAATCATGCAAATTTATTTAAATTGTCTCAATCCTCTAAAAGTAAATAAAATCAAGTATTTTATTTATAATCCTCTGTTCCTCTATCATGCACAATTAAATAAATAAATTTATTTATTTAATTTCAGTTATCTTTTCAATTCCTCTTAAAATATCTTGTTAACTCATGTGCACAATCAGTCTTATTTTTAGAACTCTAAAAAAGGCAAAATCACAAGTTGAGTTATCTATCGAATCAATCTTATTTTCATCATATCTTAATAAAAATATCCTTATGGATTGACACATGTCGTGTGCATGTTCATCATGGTTATTTGATTTATCTCCTCCATTGATTCTTCTGAATTATCTTGACCATTGATCGATCTCTGTTAAAACCTATATAAACCCCCCTCATCTCCTTCACAAATCCTCTTCGATCACTTATTCGCAGGCATCTTTTACAGTGCTTTGAGCATACATCGCATCGATTGAGCGACTTTACGATCTTTTGACATTGATCTTTGAGCACTTTGAACACTTTACTTTCTTGTTGCAAACATGGTTTCGCAGCATTATTGAGCAATCCACATTTCGACAAAGAGAACAACACAAATCTGGGTAAAATCTTTCTTATTTCATTTGATTTATTGATAATGGCTTTTATTTAGATTATTCTCTTTATGTTATGGGTTTTTAATTTTTTATTAGTTTTCATAATCGATTTTCCTCATACACATTTTGGCACACCCAATGGGACATGACTAGTCCCTCTTTTTCTTTGAGAAATTGATTTTTTTTAAGTGCAGTATGGAACAGCGCAAAAGACACAGAAAAGTGCTATTGACAGTATAGTAAAGCACTTTTGGTGGCACAGTATAGCACCTTCGAGAAATACTGTAGCGCCTTTGGTAGTATAGTAGCGCGCTATTGGTAACACAGTGCAGCGCAGTTGGCATAGCAGTAAGGCGCTTTTCACAAATTAGAGTTTCTGATCTTGTTTTGTGGTTTACAGGGTTTTTACTCACACATCTATCACTTATTGATTGGCAAGCTGATTTATTTGTCCTTCAATTATCTGGTTTACTTCCTAAGCTGACGTATTTAGGAGTATTTACACTTTTTTGAGTTAACCCATCTTTTTGTAACATCCTTGAGTTGTTCTTGATTCAGGTTACAGATCTATCAACTATTACATCTTAGATCTACAAAGAAAACATGAAATTATCTTTTGACCTAACTCTTTTGACAAAATACAACATTTTTTAGATCAGGTGCAGTAGAGCACTTTTGGTAGCACAGTGTCGCGCTTTTGGTACCATAAAACAGCGCTTGTGGTAGCACAGTGCATCACTTTTGGTCTACATCAAATCACCTTCGGTAACACAGTTCAGTGCTTTCAACATAACAGTAAGTTGCCTTTGGTAACACAGTACAACGCTTTTGGTCAAATTGATTAATTTTTTGCTAAACTGTGAGTTTTTGTGGAACTAATTGACTTGTTGCAGCTTCTTATCACTCACACAAAGCAAATGGGTTTTTCTAACATGTTCATGTAGGATGAGCGTTGAAGAAATCTCAATCTATTGCACTAAGTCTTAGGAACATATTGTCTTCTTAAGGGATAATTGAACAAATCATTTTGGCAATCCAAGTCTTAGGAACATATTGTTTTTCTTAAGGAACAATGGACATGTATGCAAAAACACCTCAATTTTCTAAGGGACAATGGACATGAATGCCAAACACTTCAATTTCATAAGGGACAATTGACAACTACAATCATGTGTGTGCTTAAACTAGTTGCACCTTATTTTTCTTATAATGGGACAATTGAACCTTTGTTTGACATGCTTGCTCTTACATTTCAGTAAATCCTTTAGAAGGGTCTGCTTTTGGATTGCACTTCATCGAAAAGGGACGACCCTAAGTGGAGTTTTCCTTTGAACCACTATATAAGAGGGATAAGGCGAAAGCCAAGTCCTAACCGACGTCAGCCTTACCTTGTGGTGCCAAACTAAAAAGAGGTGTACTAGCTCTTTGTGGAAACAATTTTCACATTGAGCGAAGTGTTTGATACTCTTAGTAGGATTGGTTAAATCTTTTAGTAGCTTGTCACATTGCTCATAAGGCGTTGGTCCCTCAAAGTTACTAAGAACCATTCTAGATAGTGACTAGCCGATCTACCTCTGAACATTGCGGTAATCATCAGTGCAAGGGGAATCGATTTAAGCCCTCAAGATACTCACCATTGGCTCCCTTGAGAAGAGATAGTATTCCCTCGGCCTTAAAGCTCTTGTGACCTACTTGAGCTTTCCAAGGGGAGGGTGAGATATCCCTACCTACCGTCTCTCACAAAGATACAAATGTTTGACACCTTTAAGGAATGACATTTGCTCGACGGAGTATTAAGTTGTGAGCTAATCTACTGCAATGAAACCATGTCTCTAGGGATAAAAAGTGCTTGATATTGTTTGCAATTGTCTTATACCTGTGGAAACATTGGGCTTTTTGTGAGCCTCGAACATACACTCTGTTGTGTCAGTCCCTTTTTGCCACTTTGCTTGATGTGTTTTCTCTTGCCAAAGCAAATCCAATCAGAACCAAAACCAAAATCTATCAAAATTTACCTTTTAAAAACATCAGACACTACTTTAGTGCCTTTGGTATAACAGTAGCTTGCCTTTGGTATTACAGTAGCTTGCCTTTGGTATAACAGTACCTCGCCTCTGGCAAACCTACTTACGCGCCCTTGGTATAACAGTAGCTCACTTTTGGTTACAGTAGCTCGCCTTTGGTATAGCAGTCCCTCACCTTTGGTAGCTCAGTCCATCACCTTTGGTATTATAGTAGCCCACTTTTGGTTGCACAGTCCTGTGCTTTTGGTCAAACAGTACAGCGCCTTTTGTCCAGTCAACTGTGCCTTAAAATTTTGTTTTTTTTCCAAAACACCAGCATAATCCTAGCATATTGTCCTAGTGTATTCCATGGTAACCACTAGACTCTAGCAAACTATGAAGTCCAAGCAAGTTATCCCGAGGAAGTGCAAATCGCCTCCTCACACACCTCAATCAGGCCGATGCAACATTACTCCCAAGGTTACTCCTAGGACACCTGCAGAAAGATCGACCAATTCTCCAAACATGCGGCAGCTTGACCAACCAAACAACCCTCAAGAAGGTAGGGCCCCTTTGGTAAATACACCTCACTATACCACTGGCATGCCTCTGGATTTTGTCCCACAAGGTTACACTATCAACCAAGTCCCATGTCAAGAAGGTAGGGTCCCTTTGGTAAGTACACTTCACTATACAACTGGCATGCCTCCGGAGTTGGTTCCACAAGGTTATACAACGGTTCAAGTCCCATCTCAAGAAGAGCGGTACTTTGAAAAAGGTCAATCCTCTCAAGAAGATGGACAAGATCTTGATGAATTCATACAAGATCCTAGAGCCATAGCCACCTTTGATAAAATCCTTAGTGAGAACCAAGATCATTTATTTTGCTTGCTAGCAGAGCAAGGAGCCAAATTACCCAAAGGTTTTGATCTATCCAATCTTAACGAGCCTAACAATACCCAAGACACCATACGTGTGGTCCAAACTATGTCAACAGTGACCACACCCTTACACAAACAAAGCTCACAAGGGAGAATGATTGCACAATATGAGAATCCCCTTTATCAAAACCCCATAGGAAAGAGGGCCATATCACCACTTCTGACACCTATGGAGATCTACCAAAACCAACAGGAGACTCCAACGTCAAACAGAATTAGCCAAACAAGCCGCTATAGCTCAATCAAACATACAACAAACTCCTAAAGTGTCCACACCAATTGCAAGTGGAATATTGGTTACCCCATCACGACAAGGTTTCCCACCAAATTACAATCTGAGGAACAACTACGTCGTCATGCAACAAGGGTCTCAACAAGCATCAACCCCAACATCATCAAACCTTCATATCCCTCAACCAACCAAGGTCATACAACCCCAACCACAACATTCTTCTACGCTCATCCTCAATCAACCTCAACCATCACACAACACATCTACCTATGTCCCCCCACCACAACATTCTTCTATGCTCATCCTTAGTCAACCTCAACCATCGCTCAACACCTCTACCTATGTCCCCCCACCACAACAATCATCAGCGCTAAACTTTTTCAACACCTTTCTTCATCACCCTCAACACTGCCAAAACCAAACTTCCCAAAGCTATGTTTCGCAACCGCAACCTAACCCAACAAACTTTAGCTTTCCGCCACCAAACTCGTATCTTCAACCATCGCAAAGCCTACATTCTTACCTAGCACCGCCCCCACCTCCTCTAGATCAAAGCATCCAATTCCAACCCAATCCAAACCCAACATACAACACATACAACCCCAACCAATCATACAACCCTTATAACACCAATGCCCATGGCTTACACTACAATCTTCTGTATGGGCAGTAACAACCACTTCTTGGACAACAGGAGATGTTTCCAACCCCTCCCACGACTATGGAGCTAAAACTTGTGGAAGTTCAACAACAACTATCTGATCTTATATTTGGCCACACCAAGAAGACCTTCTCTTTGGAAGAAGTGTGTCCTTATCCTTTTGATCGGTCATTACCCATGATCCCTTTTCCTCAAAATTTCACTATTCCCAAGTTTGATAAATACAAAGGAAAAGGGGACCCAAAAGACCATCTCAGGGAATTCTATCTTACTTGCTTCGAGGTCTCACATAATGACACATATCTTATGTGTCTCTTTCCTCGCAGTCTTGGAGGTCAAGCTATAGAATGGTTCTCGCACCTACCCACGGGTATTAAATCTTTTAACGAACTTGCAGAGAAATTTGCCACCCATTTTTCCTACAATACAGAGCATGAGATCTCCATGACCGATCTATGCAACAACAAATAGAAAAATGGTGAAACTTTCATTTCTTTCCTTCAACGATGGAGACAAATGGCTAGCAAATTCCCTTTCAAGATACCCGAAAAACAACTTGTTAGCATATTTGTGTAGAACCTCAACCAAGAGTTAGGTTTTCATTTGCAAATTCTTAGTACTACAACCTTTGATGAAATTACATACAAGGGAATCAACATTGAAAAAGCCCTCATTGCTAAGGGTGTAGTCAAAATATTCAAAGAAACTAAAGACAATGCTCCTCAACAACAAACAAATGATAAACCAAAGTTTTGGAACAAAAATAAAAACGTGGTTAATGATGGAGTGGTCAATTCTAAGCATATCCAAACATTGCAAATGTCACTTCATCTTTTCAAACCGAGTCAAACTCTGCCTCAACAATAGCAACAGCAAAGACAATCATACCAAAACCAACAACAACAACAACAAGAGCGGCCTCAACAAGATTACCCTCCGCAGCATCAATTCACTCCCTTGGGAGAGCCCATAGAGTCTGTCTTAGAGAAGCTTTTACAGAAAGGGCTACTCACCTTACCCGATTCTCCCCCATATGGCAAACTTGTTTACAAAACTGCATGATACAGAGAAAATGAATATTGTGAATTCCATAGGAGCAAAGGGCACAGAACTACGTCATGCATGAAACTCAAGCACCTAATCCAAAATCTCATCGAGGACAACCAAATCTCTTTTGAAGACGAACCACCAGCTCAACACATGAACAAAGACCTCAACATGTACAAGGAACCATTCCCTAAACATAGCCAAGGTCCTCCTCTAGATAACGGTAAAGGTGTCAATCATGCTTCCACTTCCTTTGACTCCATTATGGGTCATTTCGAAGAGAGTCGTGTGTCTACCCTCACAATCAAAGGCAAATCTACGGATTGCGTTGTTACAACTCGTCATGGTCGTGTCACCATTCATGGTCCTACACCCAATCTCCCAACTCAATCTGATTATAATCTTGTCGAACATCTAGGGAAAATGCCAGCACAGATATCTATCTTGGACCTTCTACGGTCATCACTCGCACATAAAGTGGTGCTAGAAAAAGCCCTCCAAGAGTCTTCAGTTCCTAACAACATAGCGGTTGCAGATTTCCAAGCTATAGTAGGTAACATTGCTTATCCCTACAATGTGGTCTTCACTGAAAAGGACCTCCCATCCCATGGTCCATGTCACAATGATGCCCTTCATATTGAGGTTCTCATCCATAAACGCAAAATCAAACGCATACTCATAGATGGTGGTGCTGGTCTCAACATCTATTCTTTAAAGTTACTTAAGCAATTGGGATACTCTGAGGATCATGTCAACATTGATCAAAGTATTACAATCAATGGATATGATGATGTTGAACGCCGCTCAGAAGGTGTTATCCACTTGCCTATACAACTGGGCCTCGTCATGCTTGAAACCAGGTGCCAAGTCCTTGACATTGAGCTGCCTTACAACATTATCCTAGGCCACCCATGGATCCATGCAATGAAAGTTGTTCCTTCAACGTACCATCAGTCTCTAAAGTTCCCATTCAATGGTACAGAGATAACTATCCCAGGAGACCCCAATCCTTTTGAATTTTGTCGTGTCTTGCAAGGCAGTTATAAGAATTGCAACCAAGTGCCTAATAATGACAAAACCCTTGAATCCCCACTATATGTCGATCCTGAAAATCTAACAAAAGCCTCTACAAGTAAACCTAATCCTCTTCCTAAATCAAAGCTCACATCCGTGATATAGGCTTTGGAACATATGATATCTCAAAATCTTGTTGTGTAGGGCAGATGCCTTTATCCCCTAAATCTTATGGCCAACCGCCCATCGCCAAAGTAACTAAAAAAATAGCTATTCCTCCCCTAGCATTTCTAACCCAATTCCAACAGGGAAACTTATTGGAAGAGGAAACTGTTGAAGACATCTCTTCTTGGCTCTATAAGGAGAAATAACCAGTCACAATACCAATCAAGCAATATGGCAATGGCTTAAGGATAGTCAAAAACATGGGCTATAAAGGAAAAGGTGGCCTTGGGAAACAGAATCAAGGAACAATGGAACCCATCATTGTGATGAAGAAACTAGACAAGAAGGGGTTAGGATTTGGTAGAAAGGTACCGCGCGCCTTGGACATCGAGGGTATCCTCGACAAGGTGGTTGAAACTTCTCTCATAGATTCGACGTCTAATGAGGATACCATCGATGACTCTTCCCTCCATATGACCGACCTATTTACAGAATCCTTTGTATTTATGCTATCATACGTCTCCCTAACATCCACCAAAAACACCCAGAAAGTAACACTTGTCTACCCTAAACTTATCGATTGGGACCAACAAGGGCCCCTTGTTATAGATGTATTTCAGAATGACAAAGCTATAGCTGAGTTCATAGGACTCCAGGAGGGTATCCCTCTTGGTGATCATAAAGCAAGTTTTGTAATGGAACTAGAGCCAACAGCTTATTTTGGTGAGAATGTCAAATCCTCTAGTCGCAAAAATAAAAATAAAGAAAGATCTCTAGGTGAAAACCACACTGTGGCACCTCCCAATCACAAAATAGTAAAAACAAAGGACGTATCCAACGGTGAAAACCCAACTGTGGCACTTGAGGATGGAGGATTTGACCTTCCCCTGCCATCTAAGTATCAAGAGAAGTCAGCTCTCCTAGTGGAAGATTCTACAGAGATAAACCTTGGCACAGAGCAAAATCCAAAGACCACATTCCTGGTAGCATCATTATCAGAAACAGAGCACAGGAATCTTAACAAATTCTTCTTACAGAGAACCATCAACTTTGCATGGACTTATGTTGATATGCCAGTGTTAGACCCTAAGCTAGTGGTTCACTACCTCACAGTGGATCCGACCTATTGACTATTCAGATTAGGTGTCAAACATTGTACCGGTGTCTAAACCCAATGGGCGCATCCGCATGTGTAATGATTTTAGAGATCTTAACAAAGCATGTCCCAAGGATGACTTTCCATTACCGAACATTGACCTCATAGTAGACTTGACAGCAGGTCATGAAATGCTTTCTCTCATGGATAGATTCTCATACTACAATCAGATAAGGATAGCAGAAGAAGGTCAACATAAAACAACTTTTACTTGTCCTTGGGGTAATTATTGTTGGTGTGTCATGTCGTTTGGTCTAAAGAATGCTGGGGCAATTTATCAAAGAGAAATGATAGTGATATTCCACGATCTCTTTCATCATATCATGGAGGACTATGTGGATGATATACTAGCTAAATCTTCTAGGGCAGATCACATACAGGTTCTAGGACAGATCTTTGACAGGCTCGAGAAATACCAAGTACGCCTCAATCCAAAGAAGTGTGTCTTTGGTGTAACATCAGGGAAGCTGTTGGGATACATTGTATCTCGTAGAAGTATCAAAGTAGACCCTGCAAAAGTCAAGGCTATAGTGGAGATGCCTCCACCAAAGAACCTCAAAGCGTTAAGAAGCGTTCAAGGAAGGTTGCAATCCATTAGGCGTTTCATCTCACAGCTAGTAGATAAATGTCAACCATTTCAACAGTTGCTCCGAAAGGATGTTTCATTTCGATGGGATGATAAGTGTCAAGTAGCATTTGATCAGCTCAAGGAGTATCTTGCTACACCTCCGGTGTTAGTACCACTAGTGGCTGATAAACCTTTGATATTATACATCTCAACTACAACTTCAGCCCTCAGGGCCCTTCTAGCACAAAATGATGAATCAGGAAAAGAGCATGCAATCTATTATATCAGTCGAACCTTGGTGGGATATGAACTCAATTATTCACCAATGGAAAGAGCTTGTTTAGCAGTAGTGTTCGCTTCCCAAAAGTTACGGTATTCAATGTTGAACCAACACATAAATCTTATAGCCAAAATTGATCCCTTGAAGTATCTACTAGCAAAAGTAGCTCTTACAGGCAGACTGGCTAAATGGGTCATGATACTTAGTGAGTTCGACATTGAGTATATGGATCGTAAAGCAATCAAAGGACAAGCCCTATCAAATCAACTAGAAGAAGCACCCATGACAGATACACACCCTATGGTAGCAGACTTTCCAGGTGAGAATATCTTCACTCTTTCCAACTCAATAATGTGGAAGTTGTACTTTGATGGTTCCTACACACAACATGGATCAGGGGCCGGCATCTTATTCATCACACCTTAAAATGACTATATTCCAAAGTCATAGCGGCTTGCATTTCCTTGCACCAACAACATTGCTGAGTATGAAGCACTCCTCATAGGTCTCAATACAACAGTTCAATGGGACATCACAGAATTACAAGTATATGGAGACTCACAACTAGTCATTCGGCAAGTCACAGATGAGTACCAAACAAAAGATGAAAAGTTGGTCCCCTACAAGCAACTAGTGGATGCCTACAAACCACACTTTTCTAGCATCACATTTGAGTAAATTCCAAGAGAGAATAACAAGGCTACAGATTCTATGGCTTCTATAGGGTCACTTATAGATATGTCTGCTAATACACAGAAATGTGAATTCTTGATTGAGCAGTTGTTGATACCAGCCGTCAATGTTCCAGTTACTGAAATCATTTGCAAACTTGTTATTCCCAATTCCCCATGGTACGAAGATATCTATGAATACCTTAAAAATAGTACCTTTCCCTCTGAACTATCATCAACCCAATGCAAAACCTTTATCCGTCGATCCTCCCGTTACACCATTCTGGGTGATATACTTTATTGTCGGAGTCTCGATGGTATCCTCTTACGATGTCTTAACGCAGAAGAAGTTGAAGCTACCTTACGAGACATACATGAAGGTGTCTGTGGCACACATTCTACCAGTCCTAATCTCGCTAAGAAGATACTCAGAACAGGTTATTACTGGCCTACAATAGAGCATGATGCTTTACAGTTGCTAAGAAGTGTCTACAATACCAGCAACATGGAGATTTGATTCACGCACTAGCTCATGAATTACAACTTATGACAACTCCAAGGCCTTTTTCTCAATGGAGTTTCGACCTTGTAGGGCAAATCCACCCATCCTCATCCAATGGCCATAAGTTCATCATTACCACCACTGAGTATTTCATGAAGTGGGTTGAAGCCATTCCCATGACCTATATCACCAGTAAGCAAATAGCCAAGTTTATCCTAAACTACCTCATTTGCTGGTATGGTATTCCCCAAGCCATTGTCACTGATAATGGGAGACCATTCAAGAACCAAGATGTCCATGCCTTGTGCACGCAATACAATATCCAACATCGCTTTTCAACTCCCTACTATCCACAGAGTAACAACCAAGCTGAGGCTTCCAATAAAACCATTCTCAAAATCCTCAAGAAAATGGTCAATGAAGCTGGTCGTGATTGGCACTTCCAACTCAATCCTGCCCTATGGGCCTACCGCACTAGTATCAGAACACCAACTGGTGCCACACCATATGCCTTGGTCTATGGCTCTGAAGCCATCCTACCTATAGAGGTCAAGATCCCATCCCTCAGAGTATCCATGCAGAACCTGATTGGCGGAGAAGAATATCGCACTTCCAAATTAGCTGAGCTAGAACTACTAGATGAAAGATGCCTTGCCACGCTTAATCATCTCCATGTCTATCAAAACTACCTCTGACGTAATTACAACAAAAAGATCAAAGAAAGACGGTTTCAAGTTGGTGGTCTTGTACTCAAAGAAAATCAGAGAAATCAAGCAGACCGAGAAAAGAAGGGCAAGTTTGAGCTTAACTAGTTAGGTCCCTTTATTGTCACAGCAACATATGAATCAGGAGCTTATACTTTAGCTACACCTGATGGCATTCCTCTAGATGAGCCACTTAACAGTGTTCATCTCAAGAAGTTTTATGCCTGATCCTCAGAGTTTCTAAAAAAAATCCGTCCTATGGTGAAAACCTGGTGAACAGGCACCTTGGATAAGTACCATAGTGAAAACCTGGCAAACAGGTGCTATGTGTAGAGTCAGCATCCATCATCTATCGAGTCTTGTTCATTCCATTTTTTCACAATACACTTCATCCATCCATAATAAAACCATTGACCTTGTTTGCATTTCCATCTCCCTATCTAGTATAGCTTGGAAATTTGTCAGTGTCCATCATTGTCATCCCACGTCTTGATCTGTGTCAACAATTAGCACTGTCTTGTCCTAGGTCAAACTTTTTGTGTCTGCTTCGTCAGTCATCCCTGCGACTTCCTCTACCGAAATGGGGGCAATTCCTTCCTTAACCTAGGTCTAGGAGTGGTTCCTTATTAGTGGTTCACAAGGCACTTCAATCTTTCTCCTTTCCGCAGATAACACCCTTTAACGGACACATCACTCCTACGATAAGGCTGTTATCTTCTCAACACTTTTTCCACATCATCACACCAACCAGAACTACATATTATCTCATCTCAATCTTAAGGTACCTTGATCCCATGGATATGGTTATGTAGGCAGTCTAGAATATGAAGGAAGTATCCAGTACTTAGGTACATAAGATCTCATCATTTCACCAACCCAAGCTCCTTTCACCTTGACCCATCTCATCACTCTACCTAGAACTACATATTATCATTTTCATCTTTCATCGTAATGTGCCTTGATCCCATGGATACAAGGTACATAGGCAGTCTGGAATACCAAGGATGTATCTAGTACTCAGGCACATACGATTCATCATTCTTCACCCATCTCAATCCATTTGCACTCCACCTTTCTAGTCTTTTGTTCATCAAAATCCATTCACCTCGACCTGACTAACTCAAGCAACAAAACAACAAGCAAGTGTGCATCCTTTCAAAGCAAAAGTCCTCAGCGAACCTGAAGCAAAGTAGCTTGCTTCCAGATTTGTCTATTGTCCTGTTCTGATTGCCAACATCAGCTAAGTCCAGCTTAACCAAAGCACCAAGTCAACAAGCTTGTCTTCTACAGAGTGTTCCATTGTCGAGACCAACACATGCGTCTCATGCAACATGTGGCATTTCCTACAGCACGACATTGTCTTTTTAGGTAGATAGCCCCCTTTAATAGACACATCGCTCCTACAATAAGGTTATTATCTTTCCTATCCAATCTATCATGAGCAACCTATTTGGCAAGAGAATATGTTGGTTGTATGTTTACTTTGTAAGTCAGTCAATTTGTTTTATGGTTTATCTTTTGTTCCTTTGTCCATTACCTATTCAAGGCTACCTTGATTTATTTATAATCTTGGTATGTTGCGATGCAGTACGGATTGGGGGCATAGTCATTGCTTTTGTGTGCCATGTTTGAGGAATGATCTTTAGCATCTTTTCTTAGCATTTTATTTATCTTGTGTGTGTTACGACCTAGCATCTTACATATTAGTATTCTTCTTGCATTTACATGTATTGAAGTTTATTTTATGTTCAAGACTATGGTTCATTCACATGTACCAAAAAGGTCATATGGTGTCTATGGGATCTAAGTTCAAACTACTTGCTTGCAAAGTCAACATCCACGCACTCAGATATTACAGCACCTTGATCTTTTATATCTTGGTGGCGAACTATCCACGTGCTATATCAAAAATAAGGATTGCTCTTTATATACAAATGTGAAACCAATGCAACAAGCTCATCATTTTCCTATCCATTTACCCATGGCCTTATATCGCTTTCAAACGCAATGATCGATCAACAGTCTCTCTCTTCCATCTCCGCTTTTCTTCTCTCTGGTGCATATCTGCAAAACCCACATGTTAGATATCGCATGTCATAGCAGTTATATCATCATACATCTATAAGCATCATGTCATCATACATCTATAAGCATCATATAAGCAATATGCATCATCACATAAATTCATAATCATACATACATATCATCACATCCATGTCATCAATAGAAGTGCATACACGAAAGCATGAACATCAGTGAGCATAATATGTAATCATATATATCATGTGAAGGTCATCAAAATACAAACTGTATGTGTCTACATCAATAGTCCATATGTATACATCCAAATATACATCAATAAAGTACTTCAAGGCTATCAGGAGGCCACAAAATATACATCAAATGCATGCATGCATGGGTCAAGATATACAAGTGTCCATCGTGATACAAAAGTGATACAAAAATGGTACAATGTACAAATATGCATGCTCTAGTGGGTCGATTTGTCCTCCTGATGTGGCCCCTATCCTCCACCTGTGCTCAGTGCAAGTCCCCCTGATGGTCCTCCTTCCCCTGCTGGTCCTCCTCCCCTTGGTGGCACGAAGGGTCCTCTAACTGAGGACAATGACTGCCTTGTCTTGCGAGACCTGGATGCTCTAGACCTGCTCCTCTCTCTATAGCTGGGTGCCTGCTGAGCTGCTAGCACCGCACCAACATAGAGTCCCCTGTAATACTCGGCCTCTCTACCTATCGACACTAGCTCTCCCTGCACATGGACAAGCTCACTGTATAGTGTCCTCTGATCGGCACCCAATGCACAGCGTGCCTCATCTCTCTCCCACCTCACTCTCTATAGTGTGGCCTCTACTGTCAACCATAGTTGTGCCTCTGTGTCCCTCTCCCTAGTCACCAGGGCTAACTACCTATCATCCCCTCACGGTGCAGGTGCTACCTATGCCTGTGCATGTGCCTGTGCCGCTGCGGCTATCTGTGTCTACACCTGTGCTAGGCCTCGGCCTGTCTCACCTTTTCCCTCGCTGCATCCCTGTCTCTCCTAACCCTCACCATCCGGAGCTCTAGTCGTGTCCTCCAGGCTATCTCCTCCTGTAGTAGCCGCTCGGCCCGCTGTAAATCGGTCTCTATGACTGGATCCTCCGCCTCCACCATCTCTACATCTGCCTGTGGGCCTCTGCATCTGCCTACTGTCGGGCCTCCCTGGCCTGTCGTCTCATCCTAGCCCCCACATCGGGGACTAGTACCTCCCCCACTACCCCTGCCACACCTGGTGTTGTCAATCTCACTGGCCGGTGTGTCTTCCAGTACCTATCATACTCAAGTAAAGTACCTGGGTCTACTAGTCCTGTATCCCAGTCCCATCTCACTGGGACAAGTCCTCGTATCTCATCCAAGGTTGTAGCCACTGGAATATCGGCATCCCAGTCCCCAACCTCCCTCCGTGTCCTCGCATGGGTAATCTCTCCAACTGGTAACCCCTGTGGTAGTCCAAACTGTCTGAGTACCCGCTCTAGAAGGTATCTCTCAATGGTATCTATCTGCCTCCCAAATAGCTATCGAGCCTGTTGGCAGTACATCAACTGCTCATGCTCATCCTCCCATGCCTCACATAGTAACCACGGCCTCCAAACAAATAGGTCCATCTCATCGATCTGTCACCTCCAGTGGCTAACAGATCCAAGCCGCCTGTGTGTAATCACTCCCTCATATAGAAATGCATAGGGCTCCCCCCTCTCCTAGCGGCGCTGTGTAATGGGTCTGATCACTGGGATGTACTCCCATGCCCACACCTGTAGAAGAGTCACACCTGCTAAGAGACTCTGGCCTCTCCTATAGACGCAATCATGCATATCTCGGTACAAGTGCCTAAGCACACACGGGCCCCATGCATACTATGTACCATGTGTAAACATCCCAAAAAGTACAGTACCCCATCCTACAGACAGTCCTCCGGATTACCTGTCTGGGCACAAGAAGCCACCAATCAGTGAAGATACAATCCATCTGATCCTGTCGCAGAGTCTCGGGACATCTACCCACTGAATCTCACCATCATCTATCCTCAAGTCATCTGTGCAGAAAACCTCAATCAAACCTGCCTCACCCCGCGTCGGGTTGAAGTCCACTCACTCTCCATCAATCCAGATCCTAAGGATGCGATACACATCCTCAAGTGTCATTGTCGCCTCCCCTGTCAAAAAGTGAAATGAACATGTCTCACTGTGGAATCTCTCCATGACCGTTGTCACTAGGGTGAGATTCACCCTAATATGTGTCAAGTGGGCTACATGCCAAAATCCCATGTACTCTAGAAACACATCCTCCTCCCATGTCAGTTGTACCACCTCGTGTGCTATAAGGTGGTGTCGCTCTCTCGACATCAGCGGCGGCATCATCCTCTGCATCCACAAAACCACTTGTTAGACCTTGTAACCATTTCTCCAAATTCATACCGACATCTACCCTATGACGCAAACCTTGAGACCGATTCGGCACTTCTCTAGCCTAGGTGGTCAACCCCTAAGTTATCAGCCCCTAAGTCAACCCTAATTGTTTCACCCTGCTAACTTCCAACAGCACCTTGCTTTAAGCAAGCGCTCTACACTGTTTTACCAAAAGTGCCTTACTGTTTATCCAAATGCGTTTTTCTGCCCTCTGCCAAGAGCGACTTGTTTTACACAAGCGTTGCACTGTGCCTCCAGCCGCACCTTTCTGTATGTGCAAAGGCGACTAGTTTTTTTACCCTCCCTACCAACCGCGCTACTTTTCCTAGCCAACCGCGCTATACTATTTTACCAAGTACGATGCGGGACCCTACTAACAGTGTTGCGGCGTGAAACCTAAAAGCCAATAGCGCTGCGATTTGACCAACTGTGCTTTGCTACCCTACCAAACGCATTGTAGCGCACCAAAAGCACCTAAACCGACTACCAAAAGCACCCTAGCATCCTACAGCACTTTTGGCTGACCTAATGACCTACCTAGTGTAAAACCCTAAATCTGACCTAAAGCATCAAATAAGGTGAGGTTTTTGGACACTTACCATTGTCGGAGCTCCTGTTGGTCTCTCGTACATCCGCACCAGCTCCACCCGATGCCTATGTGCTGGGATCGACATCTCTCCTCGCTGCAAGCTGCTTCTCCACTCAACTCTAATGCACATTAGGTTTGGAGGCTCTACACTCTAAATTTAGCAAACTCTTAGTGTGCAAATGAGGAGTGTGGTCCCCTTGGGACCTATTTATAGTGTCCCTCCCTCATTTTTTCTTCCCACTCCATTCTACTTTTCCTTCTCCCATTGTCGCGTAATTTTCTCGGTCGAGCGTCAACCCCATTCTTCTGTTGCTTCCCTGTCTTTCCACTCAAGGGGGCATACGCTGGGGCAACTAGCTACACTAGGGCATCAAAAATTGTATCATGTCTTCAACAATTATTTTCTTTGATGCAACGCCGTAAACTGCATTGCATCAAAGAGGGGCAAAATGTAGACACCCTAAAATGACCATGTCATCGCACCACTTGCATTTCATCAATTCTCCCAAATCACCGGCATTTCAACATTAATTAAATAATCTAATTATTTAATTAATTTCATCGAATTCTTCCAAATCACATAATTTCGACATTAATTAAATAAATTCTATTTATTTAATTAATTTAATTAAATTCAACTTTATTCTTCCACAATTAAATAATTTTGATTATTTAATTAAATCATTATTCTCTTTCAAATTTCAAGTCTCCATTAATTAAATAAATCAATTATTTAATTAATTCATCACAAATCCTCTTATATACAATTAAATAATTTACATTATTTAATTAAATCACTTGTTCTTCTAAATTTAAATAAATCATGCAAATTTATTTAAATTGTCTAAATCCTCTAAAAATAAATAAAATCAAGTATTTTATTTATAATCCTCTATTCCTCTATCATGCACAATTAAATAAATAAATTTATTTATTTAATTTCAGTTATTTTTCCAATTCCTCTTAAAATATCTTGTTAACTCATGTGCACAATCAGTCTTATTTTTAGAACTCTAAAAAAGGCAAAATCACAAGTTGAGTTATCTATCGAATCAATCTTGTTTTTATCATATCTTAATAAAAATATCCTTATGGATTGACACATGTCGTGTGCACGTTCATCATGGTTATTTGATTTATCTCCTTCATTGATTCTTCTAAATTATCTCGACCATTGATCGATCTCTGTTGAAACCTATATAAACGCCCCTCATCTCCTTCACAAATCCTCTTCGATCACTTATTCTCAGGCATCTTTTATAGCGCTTTGAGCATACATCGCATCGATTGAGCAACTTTACGATCTTTTGACATTGATCTTTGAGCACTTTGAACACTTTACTTGCTTGTTGCAAACATGGTTTCACAACATTATTGAGCAATCCACATTTCGACAAAGAGAACACACAAATCTGGGTAAAAGCTTTCGTATTTCATTTGATTTATTGATAATGGCTTTTATGTAGATTAGTTCTCTTTATGTTATGGGTTTTTGATTTGTTATTAGTTTTCATAATCGATTTTCCTCATACACAAGGTGATGTTTATCTCTCTGCTTCTAACAAATACAGGGTGAATGCGGAGATGCTTTCTATGTTTGCAGCGGTCATGTTAGATTTTAGGGAGGACAACAACAACATAAGGGTCATCATGAAGACTCTTGTGTTTTCAAAATGGTGTGGGGGTCTCAGCAAGTATTTAGATTTAGCGATGGTGGGGATGGGCTTTCAACCAACCAGAGGATTTGGCTATTTATGCTACCCAATTTCAATGGGTTGTGGGCTCCATTTGTGGTTGAAGCAGTGGGGTTTGGTGTGGAGGCCAGGCAGAAGAAGGTTTCTTGGGGAGTGGATTTCCTTAAGAATGTGATAGGGGTAGCGGCAGACAACACTGTAGACTGGTCTTTCTCCTAGATTTTATAGTTAGTATAAAATAGCATAGAAACCACCCATGATGGGGTTTTTGGTTGAATTATCTCTATACGTATATGCAATGTAAGTTGTCAAGGCATAGTTAATAGAAGCATATTTATATGAATTATGTGTTTGGCCCTCTTTGGAGCAGCCTGAATCATTTTTGTTTGATTATCTTTCTAGTTTATGGATTTATGGATAGGCCCCCTTTAACCAATTCACTCATAAAAAAAGTAGTTAATAGGTATGCACTTTAGTAAATAAAATAATAGATAATACTTTTTCAAAATTTTGAAAAATAAAGTACATATTATTCATTTAAGTATATAGATATTAAATAAAATAGTAAGTAAAATTTTAAATTTAAGTAGAAATAAAATAAAAACTAAAATTTTAATATTTAAAACATATTTTAATATATAGTATAATTAAGTAAATTTTATATAATTTAAAGAGAAGTGCTTTTAGATTGAACTGTGTGTATTTCTTTTGGAAACAAAGAAATACACATAGTTAAATCCAAAAGCACTTCTTTTTGAATTCTATGGACCGTGGAAAGCTCATGTCTATAAGTTATAAATAAAACAAACAGATACATATAAATATATAATATTTATTATACTTTTTAAAAATAAAAAAGAAAAGAAAAGAAAATAGTAAAATAGTAAAAAATTGTGAGAAAAAATTTATTAAACCATTTTGTAATTTGATTTAAAAAATAGTAAATAACTATATACTTCAATAAATAAAAATATATTTTTGAAATAATTATGTAGTGAAATATGGAGTAATATCAATTAGAATATTGTGTTCAATATGGTTGCAGCAGAGTGACAGAAGAATTTGGCATTCCCCCTATCTGGAAACCTACCGTAGCAGCAGATGTAGAAAAGAACCCAGCTGAGGAAAGCGAGAATGAGGAAGATGAGGTGGGGAAGAATGATGAATTAGTCATCCTTGAGGAGCTGACTATTAGCCAGACGGAATCATTAGTTGACAAAGTAGACTGCATAAAACCAAAAAGGAGAGGTAGGAAATCCAACAAATCTAAAATGAAGGAAGAGGGCGAATCAAAAAGCCAGCTTAAAATAACATCCTTGATTATGAGATCTAGTAAGGGGACATCCCTTCCTAGTTTCCAATAAAGATCCTTACATGGAATGTTAAAGGGGCCCTAACCAGAGACCCCTGATCAAACGTCAAATTGATTAATCCAAATATGATATTATTATGCTACAAGGAAAAAAAACTTGATAAGGAAGACGTAGAAACTCTTCTACAAAAATGGAGGAAATGGAATGGCCTTTTTGTAGAAGCAAACAAAGCAACGAGGGGACTTGGAATCCTCTAGTACCCCTCTTTGGTCATGGTGACTGATATCAACTAAGGCCAAAATTGGCAGGTATGTAAAGTCTCAAGTCTAAAGTCCAATTTCAATTTATTTCCTTTCCATGTGTATGGCCCCTCTGCTTACACTCTTAAAAAAAGTCTATGGGAACAATTGTTTGCAACTTTCTCCTCACTACCAGAATCCAAATTCATTGCCGGTGGGGACTTCAATACCTACCTCAGATTTTCAAAGAAAAATAGGGGAATCAACAAAATCTCAAGAAGACTTCCAAGCATTTGTTAACGACACTACTCTCATCAACATTCCAACCAAGAATGGGATGTTCACCCGAACAGATAGAAGATTGGGCTTCAATTACATTGTTGAGTGATTAGACAGATTCTCGTGTAGTAATTCTTGTTTGCACTTGGATAATCTTTTGGATTGCTCAATTGTGCACATCCCAAGCTCAAATCACTTCTCGTTCGTTCTCATTATTTATGGAGATTGGCAACCAATGAAATACCCTTTCAAGTTCAAAATATGTGGTTTTGTGATAGGACTTTCACCGAACTAATAGAAGAATGGTGGAAAGAACCATTGAAACTAAAAGGGTCAAAGATGTGTCTTCTATCAAAAAGGCTTTCATTCATCAAATCTAAATTGAAGCAATGGAATAGACAAAGATTTGGAAATATATTTGCAGAAAAAGAGGCTCTCAAATTGGAATCAACCACATTAAATGAAGAAATCATCCAAAAACGTATGGATCAGGAAGCCTTTCTAAAAGAAAAATCCCTTAGGGTTAAATACATTAAAATTTTGGCCAAAGAATAAATCTTCTGGAGACAAAACTCTAGAGAACTCTGGCTCAAGGATGGTGACAAAAATACAAAGTTTTTTCACACTACCACCAAAGCCAGGAGACTCACCAACAAAATCACAACCATCAAGAACCAAGATGGAGTGATATTGGAAGATCCCAAGGAAACAAGTAATGAAGCAATATAATTCTTTCAAAATCTACTCAATAAGAAGGGCTCAAATATCCAGCACCAAGATTCTTTGCTAACAAACATCCCAAGTATTATCTCTGAGGATCAAAATGAAATGTTGGTAGCCCCATTCTCAGAAGAATAAATAAAGCTGGCCACATTCCAACTTCATCCATATAAAGCTCCAGGCCCATATGGGTTCCCAACAAG
Organism: Cunninghamia lanceolata; assembly: GCA_027924645.1. Lineage (NCBI taxonomy): Eukaryota > Viridiplantae > Streptophyta > Pinopsida > Cupressales > Cupressaceae > Cunninghamia > Cunninghamia lanceolata. The sequence continues at coordinate 2,299,567 of BSBN01000828.1, forward strand.
CTTCTTTCAAAGTGTTGGAGGATTGTTGGTAAGGATGTATGGGAGGCTACAGAGGAATCAAGGAAGCACAAAACCTTGCTAAAGGATTTCAATAATACTCATATTGTTCTCATTCCAAAAAAGGAGACCAATTATTCCTTCAATGACTTCTGGTCGATCTCCCTTCGTAATACAATTTACAATATCATTACCAATGCTTAACTAATAGGTTGAAACTAGTCCTCCTTGAAATCATTTCTAAAGAACAAAGTGGTTGTCCCTAGCAGAACAATTTCAAATGGCATCATCATCACTCATGAAGTTATTCACTGAATTCAAGTAAACAAGAAGAAGAGCATGATAGTAAAGACTAATTTTAACAAGGCTTATGACAAGGTAAATTGGAGATTCATGGCGAAAAATATACAGAATTTTGGTTTTAGCTCCCAGTGGGTTAACTAGATCTTTAGTTGCATCTCAGGCCCAAGATATGTAGTTTTGGTGAATGGAAGCCCTTGTGATTTTTTCTCTTCGCATGGAATTAAGCAAGGAGACCCACTCTATCCCTTCCTTTTGTTATAATAGTCAAAGCTCTAGGTAGATTGATCAAAATTTTCTTTGCTAAAAATTTATGGGTAAGCATTGATGTAACGAGTGGAGTAGAGGCGGTAACTCATCAACAATTCAAAGATGATATGATTTTCTTTGATTAAGGAAGCCTCAAGGATACCCTTGGTTGGTTGGAGCAAAGTTTTACTACACTCAATTAAAAAATAGAGATCTTGGGGCTAAACTTGTTTGGAACCTTTTCTCCAAGACAAATTTCAAATGTTTTAAGATTCTATAGAAAAAGTATATGGACTCAGAAGATCTGACTCAAATTTTGATAATTTCTAATCCACTGAAAGGCTCACATCTATGGAATTTCATGCTAAACTATAGAAGCATATTAACATGTCACCTAACATGAGTAATCAATGATGGCAAGCAAGCAAATTTCTAGGAAGATTCTTGGAACAACTTCCCCTCTTTATCTAGTAGGGGAGATCTCCTCGAAGCTAAAAATATCCTAACAGTTGCATGGGGTTCCAAAGTGGAGGACTATGTCATTCTTTAGGAGGTGACAAGCATCCAAAAGTAGGTATGGAAAAAAGATATTCAACTTATGGGGATCCTCGAGGGACAAAGGACAATATTAAAGAAAGAGCTTTCCAGAAGGAAAGCCTTCATCAAGGAGGAATGTGACATGCTAAGATAGATTTGTTCAAAGTCTGGAGAATACTCTATGAAATTGGGATACAAAGCAGAAGATACCTCCAAGGAAGAGTAGGATTGGCCTTCTCACCTATGTCAACACAAAGATTGTCTCCCAAAAGAATGAGATTTCATTTGGAAGGCAATCCAAAAGAAGATTTTAACCATTGACAGGTTTATTTCTATGGGTTTTGCAAGTCCATCTAAATGTTCCCTTTATGTCTTGGTAGAAGAAACAGTCTACATCTTTTGGCTAACTATCCTTTGTCTTCCAAATGTTGGCAATACATTTTAGTAAATAAAATAACATATAGAATTATTGAAATAATTAGTTTTCCTACAACTTTAACACTATTTAAATAATTATGTACATGTCACCTAACCTGGGAAATCAATGATGGCAAGCAAACAAATTTTTGGGAAGATTCTTGGAATGGCTTCCCGTCTTTATCTAATAGTGAAGATCTCCTCAAATCTAAAAATATCCTAACAATTGCATGGGGTTCCAAAGTATGAATAAATGGCATTCTTTAGGAGGTGGCAAGGATCTGGGAGTGGATATGGAAAGATATTCAATTTATGGGGACCCTAAAAATGTAGTTTCAAAAATATTCATTATCTTTGCCTCCTAAATTGTAATTTTTTTGCTACATTAACAATATTAAGTAACTCTGCCTTCTCCCACTCCCACTCCTGCTCGCACTCCTTTGCCTACAACCGCTGTGGATTTGGGCGTTGGAGGTGGTGGCTGCAGCGACATCTCCCCTACCACGCTCTTCCCAGAAGTTAGTGAAGATCATGCGGATGCCCGAGCTATTGTGGCCTACTAAGAGGATCTACCCTGTTTCTGGTGGCGTACAGGGACTTTCATTCGCTATTGTTGTTGCTGGTACGAATGGTCGGCTGCTTCTAAGGGATAAGATCCATCCTCGCCCCCTTTATTACTCTCATACCTCCCCTGTGGTGGTATACCTACAGGAAGTTTCTAAGAATGAAGAACACTACGACAAACTTGGCTTGATTGGCAGGTTTAATGGACTATGGCCTTCCCTCCCAGATCTCAATAAGTGGATTTTGAAATCCTAGAGTCCCATTGTCCAAGGTAATATTGATATTTTCTTCTGTGCAAGGGATTTTTCTATTGTGGCTTTTGAATCTACAGAGGCTAGGGATATTGTGCTTGATGGTAGGGTGTGGCTTTGGGGAGAGCACTCCCTTTTTTTTAAACCATGGACTCCTCTATTCAATCCCATTTCTAAACCGCTTAATGTCAAACCTGTTTGGGTCAAATTACCCAATCTGCCCCTCCAGTTCTGGGAAGTGTCTTATTATGAGGCGATTGACAACTCTATTCGCTGCTACATTATGGTGGACAAACCTACGATCCTTATGGGCCTTTGTTCGTATGCTCGCATTCTTGTGGATATTGATATCTCCAAGCCTCTTCATGGAGAGATTATCTTGATGGTGGGGGATTTTCCTAGATCCTAGCTTCTTGACTATGAGGGTCTACCCTTCCGTTGTCGCTGTTGCTTCACGGTTGGGCATCTGGCTTTGGATTGCCATCACTCTCGTCGCAAGGCTGGTGTGTCGTGGTGGCGGAATGCTCTATTGGAAAACTTGATAGTTCTTGATCCGGAGGTTGGGTCAATTGAGGAGTCCCCAATTGATTTCTCTCCTCCGTGTATTCTGTGGCTTCTAGACCCCCTATATGGACTGCTGCTCCTGTTCTGGCTATGCCTAAGGGTGTGTTGGCGGCCGAGCAGGTCGGGCTCCCATAATTGTCTCATGTTGTGGCTTCACATGGCAGTGATCTGTTTGGTTCTCCATATGTTCTTGTTGTATCTTAGGCTCTGCCTTCTTCATTGCAAGAGGCTTTTGTGGCTACGATGTCTGTTGAGGATCTCCTCCTCTCACCTTGCTTTGAGGACATAAACTCAAAGTTTTCTTAGACTGTGGTTCATCATTGTAAGAAAAGGCTCCCCAGATCTGTTGTTGCTTTACGCCCTAAGGTCAAGGCAATTAGAGTTGTTGGCTCTTGTTCAGGGGTTGTTTAGTTCTGTTTTGTTTCTTGTTGTTTGTCTGCTAGTAGTGCATTTTTTGGGCCTGTGTGAGGATTTTGATCTACCCTCTGGGTTGTTTTGTACAAGGATCTAGACCCTTGTTTCCAGCTGACTTTAACAAAAATAATATTAAGTAACTACAGTCATAACCCTCAAAATATAGTTTAAAAAACATTCATTCTTTTCCTCCCTTAAAACATCATTTTTATCCTACATGAGATCTTCCTATTTTATACTTACCTAATTGTTAAACTTTGGTTGCTAAGTTAGATACTAATTAATTGTCCTAAAATTTCTTTCAACCATGAAATGTGAAAGATCACCTAAACCTACTTCATCTTCATCCTCATTTAATGATACTATAAAACACTTTCATATTTTAGCCTCTTCAAGCTTAATTTGAACTGACAAACTAATCTCCAGATTAGTAACTACAACCATCATTTGGTTTGAATTTTAGATGTACTTGTAAGGTGAATATTGGATCGGATCAATTTTAAATACTCTTGTTTCATGGATTTCCATTTCTTAGATCAAATTCTCAGACTTCTTAAAGAGACCAAATTAAATGTCTTATTCTAGTGGAGATTTAAATTCAAATTTAATTGTTTTGTCCTTGCCATCTTTTTAGCATAGAAAAGGCTCTTGCCCTTTTTTAGGACTACCTTCTTATTTCAAATTTAAATAATGTCATGTGCCCATGAGAATGAAAAACCTACATTTGAAAGGAGTATTTTCATAGTCTATCACCTTCTTTCTTACTTATATACTTATGTGTTACTTTAAAATAATATAATGTAGTAAATATTAGATATTTATGTTACTTTTTAATAATTTTAATTTTATAATTCTAGTGTTAGTTTTTTTAATATTTGTCGGCTCTATTTTAGTTTTTCCTCACACAGTCATGACATGATAGTGGTTGTCTTGTTCCTATTGTAGAACACCTCTCAACGTAATTATTATTATGTTAATTATGTAAAACTATGTCATTATAAATTATATCATTATGAAGTATTCATATCTTAAAACCAAATGTATATTCATATTTTTGTTGTTTTTAGTTTTGTTGTAATATTGTATTGAACTTTTCTATAGTATTTGAGGAGGTACATTAAAATGTTCTTTGGATTTATAATCATGAATTAATTTTTTATGGGTTTAGTTGTTAATATTGTATTTTATAATTTGTGTTTAAGTAAAGTGTTGATATTTAATTAGAGATAATTTTATTTATGATTTTTTTTTATTATTTTATTATTTGTCATGTTGGAATTTGTAAGATTGATTATAATTCTTATTAATAATTGAGTGAGAAAAATTTTATTGTAGTTTTGTAAGTATTTATATTGACCATTATGTGATGGTTTTTAAGTTTTGTTGTTAGGTTTGTGTAAAAATTTCAATGGTCATCTCTATGGCTAGGGTTCTTTGATGTACCTTCATAGTGGATTGGTTTGTTCAAATCTAAGTATGGCTGAAGGTTTTTCTATTTCGTTGTTGATTTACTATCACAGACATATGTGACTTAAGTGATTATTTTATTTCCTTTGAATCTATAAGCAGTGATATGCTCATTTACTTCTATCAAAAAATCCATACGATTAAAACATGGTTATCTATTGAATACTCTCCCTAGTAATGTGTTTATTCTTGTTCTTGATTGCTCTTGGTAGACTAGGCAATTTGTTTCATAACCAAATGGAGACCGTTAATAGTGCTATGTATGTGTTGCAAACAACTTCGCCCAAAAGCTCCTTCGTAGCGGTGGTCATCGATCAGATTTAATCAATGGAGCGCATGGGTCTTAAGAAAAACTATTAATTTCCTTGGAGCTGCGTCAGCATAAATTCTGGTCGTAGGATTAAGATAGATCAACACCTAATCCATGGCACATATGGGTTTCAAATAGTCTTTGGGAAGGAAGTACCAAGGAGCCATGCCATTAGTCGGAGCACCATGATGTCAACAGTGCTTCCACAAACTTGATCTTGTCTTAATTTAAGGGTTCACGCCTTTTTTAAGGCTTGGCAGGGAAAGTGTCATAGGAGATTCACGCGATTGGTTAAATTGGTGATGGTGGGCCCATTCCAACTTCTATTGGCCCATGCACTTTGATCAACTGATGCTATTGATTTTCAAGGCAAATGCATATGGATCACTCATTAGTGCTACAACTTAATGAATCTAAGGAGATAAAGTTGAGTGCAAAAATATAAGGGTATGTGTCATGTTTTGATTGCCCTCTAGGGTTAGCAAGTTTCTAGTTCTTATGTATCTAAGAAGACCCTCCTTGGTGTTATAAAGCCAAAAGCATAGAAGGGTTATTCTTGACAATTGACCCAAATCACTTGTAGCTTAATCATGTCTCACTTTATCAATCTGAACCAACCGAAGTTTCATGAGCTTAAAACTTGAATTGTTTAAACTCCAATACTAGGAGCTTGTTATTTCTTTCCTTCAAATATGTCAAACTTTGGAGTTGGAAAAAATTATGAAACTCTAGCCTAGTAACACAAGTTGACCTCTACTACTGTGAAAAAGCATATCTCCACTCTCGTCTCTTTCTAAACAAATTCATCATGTCTCTACCTCTATGGTTTTAGCAAGCTAATAGAAGAAGCAATGATCATGCCTACACGGAATGGGAACATGTTAGGTTGCTCTGATTGAAGCCTAGAATCAAGGGGAGAAGAAAATTATCTTCTCTTAAACCAACTGCCCCATCACAAAGCAACAACTCACTCTTAGGGATAAATTCCTCACTAGCAAAAGATACATGATAGAGGATGATTTAGTTCTCCACCAAACCATCTTTGATTAACTACAAAAAGTTCAAACGCTGCTTTCATGGAATAATTCAATCTTCTTCTTACTTGTCTTATTACCTCACTTCATTTTTTCTGCAGAAATGGTATATATATTTTCTTCCGTTTGGCCCATACGTGAGACACTGGATCTAAGACTACATCCTAAAAAACATAACCCAAATGGTTCAACTGCCATTAAAATTCCACCCCACAAGGAGAGATGGAGAACACTAGTAGATTTTTTTTCTATACCTATAACTAGTTCATCGCCTAAAACCACGCATCTCATCTCTGATTCTGCCTTCAAAGGTTTCCCCATACTCGCATGACCTTTCTAGAAAGCTCTTCCACGTGATTAGCCTTTTATGCATCAATTCTTCTTGTAATATTTTTATAATCTGATATCATATTTTAGAGCTTTAAAAATAAAAGACCGTCAAATGTAATACATCCTAGTTCTTGCTTTCATTTTACTCAAATTTGTGTACAACTCTTTTTCCACGTTCTACTGAAGATTATAGAGCAAAAGTGGTTTACAATTTCAAGATCTTTTCAACACCGAACATTCCAAACCCCACTTATAAATGATATTAACATATTCAGTAAAGCATGTACTAGACAAATTTGATCAAGCTTATTGTGAACCAAAATAAATTTCTATAAATTCTTTATTGCAAAACTTATTAAATTGGCAATAAATTATAAAAGAAATTGCCAGTGGATCTTAATTGGTAATTAAAATTTAAAAATTGTAAATCATTATGTGACGACATTTGGATGACCATGAAGGGCATACAACAAATTATACCTTAGCGCTTATTCAAAATTCCCTCTTAATGCATCTTAACAAATAATCTACTAGTTTCATAAAATTTATCTCTTTGCATCTTCTCTTTTCCATTATCCAAATACCCTCCTTCATACCTTCCATTGTACAATGTGTATTATTGGATACATAGACATTTTATTTTTGTTGTTTAGCCTTTGATTATTGTCCAATGCATGTTGATATTTATTTGTATGAAGCAAGCATTTGTTTTGATTGCTTTCCAAATACCCTTGGATAAAAAATTGTAAAAATATTGGAAAACTACCTAATTTTTTTTATTACTTCATTTTTTGGAAAGCTGTGCCCGATCTGTTTCCTAAATCTGTTTTTACGTAATCTTACCTTGGTGCATGCATATCACACTATTCCACTTCAAACAACCTTGGACACAGCATCACAAGAGATATGTCTACTATATCAGTCTAATCAAATATTTGAATAGCTGGTCTATATGTCAAAAACATCAAAGGTGTGTTTTATAATGCTTTTCCAATAAAAATATTCTGAGGGGGTTCGTAGTGCCTGCCTTCTCAGTTCAATTTACTTCACAAGAAATAGAACATGACCTCTGGAAAAAAAAATCAAGATTATCTTTGATGCAAAAATCCATCTAATCCACTCATGGTGAAAAATGCATATAACTGCAAATTTGGATCGTCTTTTGTGTTTATATTTCTCATAGGAGTTGATGCCAATTGTTGATCTCCAATTACATAAATCTCATTTGCTTCTATCATAACCAAGGATGAGAGCATGTCAATAATGATACTTCAAATTACTTCCAAGGCAAAACTACATTTATGGATCAAATGCCGTTAAATTTTGTGAATATAATCTTTCATACAGTAGCTGTGTTTAACATCAATGCTAAAGGGCAAATTGATCAGTAATATGTTAAGATAAAATATAGTAAGAAAAATTTATGTAACAAACTTCATAAAATGAATCCAAAAACCTTTGCTTGTAATGCGTGCATCCATTCAGAATGAAGTCAATATAAGAGAAAGTCCACACTTAAAAAACGGGCAAGAAATGAAATTACAGAGATAAGATACCAAAATCATATGCCTGTGCTCCTGTGCCTTATTACATAGGCATAAGATATTGCAGGAGCAACTCAAGCAGGATTATTGTTTTTTCTTTAAAAAATGGTGAAATAAATCAACTGTACAATATTGCAAAAATGAGACCCACCGCAAATAGATATTTGTACAACTCTGCAGTATGATAAATGATGGCATCAGGAACATTGAACTGGTATGCTTTGATTCATACTGCATTAGAAAATTTGTATAAATACAATTAACTATTATCACAACCTACTTATGTCATTGAACCACCCAGCCAATCGAACTTTTAAAAGCTGGAAAATTGAATTGCAGAGCTATCTACCAGAAAGAGATGGTATTTATTCACACCAATCGCTTCCTTCATCATGTGGAACTTTGTTCTGCCAGTAACAATTGAAGGTTGTTTTCCCTCGATAATCTGTTCACTAGATTCTTGTCCCTTCTGCCTGTACTGGAATTGTGTAGAAGTCACAAACATGTTATTCCAACATACTGCGGTACCATGTCACTGAGAACACACCTATTGCAATCAGCAAAACTTTATTAAACATTAAAACAATTGAAGAAATGGCATACTAAGTATAAGAGATGACAATGGTAGAAGCAGTCTTCTTATGCAAGCCGGTCCATGAGATGTTCTCAAGCTTGCAGGAAATACTATATAATAATTTAAAGAAAATGAACTCCCTAAATGAATTTCCTGAGAAGTCAATTTCAAAATTGTATATAGGGAGAAAATGAACAATTTTCCTTGTTCCCATCTTGTGCAAACAACAATCCAATTGACAAAAACATGTCTGCCTGCATATATTATTGCATTTATCATTTATTACTACGAACACAAGTTCAAGTCATATATCTCCAGAAATTAAACATAGTCCAGGACCAAAAACCTTGCAACATAGCCATTACATCCCACCATTGTCAACCTTCTTACACAGCAACAAACAAAGCCATGGTGCATTTACTCTCCATGTATTGAGTGAGTTTAAATTTCTAATACACCAAAATGAAAATTAAAAAACTGATGGTTGCAAAAAGGCCAAAGGTGGTTATAGCTTTCTAGAACACTAATTATCCCAATCCAATGCACTAACAATTTACATGTAATCTAGTAAATACTAGACAAAGTAACTCAGAGGTAGAGAATACCTGCAGAATGAAACTGTGCAATTTGTGATATGGCTTCAATGGTGTTTCAAAGATAGATCAATAAATTAACTCAAACCGATCCAATTGCTTTTCCTTTAAGGTGTTAATCTACAAACACAATAATTTTGTGCCTGAAAGATACCAGATTAGGAGCTTTAATCTCTGAACCCACATTGGTGAACAAAATGCTCAACAATGAAAGAAAACAGAATAGACAATATCCTTCTGAGATAAGAAATGCTTAGATTACCTTGATATATGCAATTTTATTGTTACTTGGCCCTGTAAATGGTTATTTTCTGCTGGAATGCTCCTCGCCAATCTGGCAAGCTCTATAGTCAACTGGTAGATTCTATTGTCGAAATCATAAAAGATACCAGCTCAAACTAAATTAGTTTCCCTCACGACTAAAAAGGGCCAGGATGCCAGATTGGAAACAGTTAACTTTCCTGGAATGACAGTTGGCTGCCTAAATCACTCGATAATTGAAGTATACCACGCATCTGAAGATATGGATTCTCTAATAATTTCTCATTGTTGCTCTGATGATGCAAGAAGAAACAAATAAGAATTACTTACTGAAAAAAAGGTGTCTAAATGAACAGAAAACACTTCAACAAAGAACAAAACAGATCTTTTAGTAACGCTCATCCACAAAGTAACGTTTCAACCAGCAATTTATATATCCAAAAATAACTTACACAATAGGCTCTCAGAAGATATATATATATATATATATATATATATATAGAGAGAGAGAGAGAGAGAGAGAGAGAGAGAGATTCCAATGGCTCCATCAGTTTAGAAGAAAGTAAATTTGAATGGATTCTTTAGAACATTAAATTGCTAGTCCTCTGCTATAATTATGTTCAAAGATTTCAAGTCAAATTCCAAAACATACCTGTTGAGCTTTAAAGACAATATCATGAAGCTTAGACTGATATTTTTCAGGCTCTTCAGTCATCATTCTCTGCAGAAAAATATTGCAGATCAAATAGCCAGTATAAAAATTTAGGCGGAAGCATTGTTTGTGCAGTAGAATTGGACTTCATATTAAATCTCAATGCAATAGGATAACAAAAAATGAGTGACATAGAGGTCACACCTTCAAGAGAAATGCAGAAGTGTAATATGCAACTCTTGCATCCGTATCATCTAATAAAGACCTGGAAAATGTACAAGGCAAATTGAGCAGAGAATTTTATAAAATATATACACATGCAATGAGAAGGTTCAACAAATCTTCCCTTAAACCATCTTTTCTGAAGGCACACTTTTAATAGCCTACAAAGTAGAAAGTATTACCTGAAAAACTCTTCACCTCCCACTTCTTGAAATGCAGTTTGATCTGTAGTACATTTACCAATTAGTAGCAATAAAAGTGCTCCCCTTATGTCAGAAGCACCACCGGGAATATTTCCTCTTCCCTTGCTACCAACAGCAATGCCTAGAGCAATATCATCTGTGGCAGCCCCAGCCAATTGGATCAGTGGCCAATACAAAAGAGCTGTAGGAATGCAAGCTACCAGTTGCCTGGGAGCTGCAGCATAGCCTCTCAGCAACAGTGCTGCCATTGATGTTGATTTGTAACCATACTGCAATAAACCAGATCCAGATCTGTTTAAATGTCTACCATCTCCAAAATTCCTTTCCCCTTGGTCTGTTCTGAACGACAGGTTATCAGACTTATCATACACGTCACTGCTATTGGTGAGACTACCAAACATGGTGTTATCTCTAATATATGCATTGCTCTGAATAGAAGGCACCATTGATGGATATATTCTCAAACAGAGTTGCGAAAAAAGCAGGTCACACATCTGTCAGAAAAAACCAAAATTAAACTGAGATTAATTTTGCTCAGAACTTTGTATCAATGAATTAAAATATCACAGCAGCATCAGTGGCAAAAGCTTCCCTCCTCAGGTAACTTTGTATGAAAATCCTTAATACATTCAAAATGTTACAAAACTAGCACTTGCACCCATAGGAGGTTCAAGGAATATGCCAATAGGAACAACCAATGAGTTTAGAAAATTTTTCCGCTATGAATTTTTTTACAGCGTGAGACAATTCCGAACACTATAATGCTCACATATAAAAGCCTATCGGCTAAATATTCCATCAGAAAGTCAAAGAACACAACTTCTGGCCCTAGGACACTGAAAATTTCAAGAACATAGAGAGCTAATGAAAGTTAAATTTAGAAGCTCAATCTAATATGATTCAGTGGGGACCACGTAAACACACTACACAGCAATGCAAATCAATAAGATGGCATGAACAGCTTGGTAGTGAGGACATATTTTGTAACCAGAAAAGCACTGTCAAGCAACTGATATGAAAGGGAGCAAATTGGAGAAATCAAAATAGGACACAATACTACAATTTTTCAAAGAAAACATGTTTAGAGACAGTTTAGAAACACCAAACTTTCCTGTATCACAAGAAGCAGCTTGTATAGCTATCATCACACTCAACATGACAGAACAAGAAGAAAGTGCCAAAGCAAAGCATATGACAATTCAAAGGTTGAAACACTAAATGTGGGTAGTAAACTTCAATGGCATGATTAAGACCTACTTAAAACAGAACCATTTATAAGGCTAGAGATCATCATCAATTGTTGAAGTAAATCGCACCCTGCTGGATCTCAATAAATTTTAATCCACCACTCAGTTTATAAATCTTTTTAACCAAAACATATAATTATAAAGCATTAAGACATTTGCATACCTTCAATATCATAATTCTGTCAGTCTCATTTGCAAGAAATATTTGTGATAATGCTGCATTCATCAAGCCAATAACAGCATTTGCTTTCTCTTGTGCATACAAGCCATTAGCACCAACCTGCCCAAATTCCCTACCAGCTGCTTCACCATGAGCTTTGTTTTCATCCAACACTGACAGCTGACATCGAAGAAGCAGCCTTTCTAAAATTAAAATAAATCCCCATCTTATGTAGTTATACTTTGACTTCAAAAGTCCAGATAGTAATCGAAGAGATGAAGAGACACGAGATGAACTTTGCTCCTCAAAATGGTCTGAATCGGATCTTTCGGAGCCTCCAAAAAGTCCAAATTGCTGCTGCAAATTTTGAACTTTCATCCTATTGCTCTCTCTAACTATTTCTGCAAATAGAAGTTCAACAAGCCAAAAGTAACCATTTTGACGATAAATAGCTCTTGAAGAATGCAAAAGATAATCCAGTGTGGTCCACGCCCGTGAAACACTAACTGAATCCCCTATTGTATTCTGTTCTTGAGGACCCTCCTGAATGCGGGTAAGAGACTCATTCACCATTGTAATCCGGAGCATCTCAGAAAACTCATCATCTAAATGGGCATAATATGATACAACAGAATCCAGTGATCCCACTATATCCTCCAACAACTGCAAAAATTTAAGTTTTGTTATTCAAAGGGAGACGACAATAAACCAATTAATGTGGACAAAAGGTAAAGCTGTTCTTTCATGAATCACAAAACAGGATTTGAGAAAAACTGCTAGTGGCTGATTTTAACCTTACTCGAATTTTATATGTGGAAATTCACAAGTTTTCTTTGAAATCCAACCATGTGAGCTTGATGGAAACTGGTTAACTTGAAACTTAGGTATGGTTTGAATTTTTAAGCCTAATACAATTTTTTTTCGTAAATAAACATCATCCTATTAATTCAACTCTAATAAAGAAATTCTTAGATACTTTTGCCTTTGAATACATGCAAGAAAAAACCACACCTCAGTATTGAGATGGCCACTACTAACATCCCGTGACATAGATTTAACAATTGACTTTTTCAACTCCTCCCCAACACCGGGCAATCCCAGTTTAAGTGCCACAGCAAAGGCCTCTGGTGCATCTGCAAGTGAAAGTACTGTTGCAATAGCTTGAACTTCATCATCAACAGGCATAGACTTTCCAGTAGTTAAGCACTTGCTCTTGAGCTGATGCAAAACATAGCCAAAAAGAAGACCAAATAGGTTGTTTTTTGCTTCCACAGCATTTGCTCTTGCATACTGCACAGTAAACAAGACATTTTATATTTGTTGACTGATATGAAAGATAAAGTTAACATGAAAGCTAAAAAATGATAGTATTGAAAAAGGCCTCTGATCCAATATTAAAAGAAAAGAAAAATGAAAATTCATAAGAAAGCAGTTGAACCTATTATGTTTAAAATTCAATTTTAGAAAGAAAGAAAGAAATTATATTAATGCCTCCCTACTACAAAAGTAGGGCAAGCAGACTCGAAAGTACAATCAGTTATTTGAGAAATATGTGGGTAAAAGGACATCATAACAGATAAAATCAAACAAGTATGCTTTAAAAACACAAACAACTGCAATAGATGCCCCACTCACTAGGGCAAGCCAATTATTAGATAGTGAAAATATCTGACAAATAACGGAATAGTATCATAATAACCATCCATGTAAATGAATATTATTGACTATCCTATAGGCTACTTATGATCAGTTGCCTTATAAAGGAAATGCCATTGAAACTGAGAGATGCATCTGTGGGGACTTGGGGCATGACTCAAATACCAGAGATGAGTATGGAGATGTCTCCCAATACCAAGGCACTTCAATCTGTATCTCCTATGCAGTCTAGTGACTTGAATAGTAGTACCCTACTAAAAAATGAAAAAAAATAAAACTACAAACAAACCAAAGTGGCCCCCATCACTACTACTTAACCCTAATCTACTAAACCCATGCCCTAACCTTATGTATGTACTTTGAGCTTTTAAATTTGCATTTATTCTATGTCCTTTTAAGTTGTTTACACGTATACTAGTATTTTTTTTTTCCTGAATTTACATATAATTGACATTTTTTTTTTTAATTTTTGGCATCTCTCAGTACCATGATCCCAGAATCCATAGTTTTTAACTTCAGTGAGAGTTCACATTGATTCCATGGCATTTGGGGATAAATCCATAACAGATACAAGAACAGCTATGCATGCATTCATCTATAGATGCAACTTTGGAGACTCAAAAGGGAAAAACTCAATATCTGATGAAACCCCCATTAAACACAATTGGTGTAAACTAGCAAGCACTAATGACATTGCATATTTTCAGTAAATAACTAGAATTTCTGTATATGGCTGCATATAGCTAATTAGGAACTACAAGAGCGTAGTAAAACATTGGAAACCAACACATGAAGGGTGCACTTTGGCAACTCTGTGACCACGACTTCTTCATTTTGGAACGAACAATTGCAATTATTAATGAAAATATGGTGAACAAGCCTGTACAAAATCATTTACTCATATATAACATAATCATCGTCGCATATATCTGTAACCACACTCTCATACCACGTGCAAGAAATATGGAATTGGCTTTAAACAATCAATCAATTACAAGAACAAAATGGAATTTACAGAAAATTAAGATTTCCTCTAGAAGCATGTCAGTAAACTTGAGGTAAGTGCCCGAAGCATCTCTAGACAGTCTTTCACCCTTTACATTATATTTATACTTTTCATTTTGTAGTTATGTCAGTTACATATGACTACTGGCCATACCTACTAACCCCTGGTTATTTTGTTCATGTGCTGACAACAAATGTCATCAGTCATAATAAATTTTATTAAACAGTTTTATTTTTTCCACTGGAGGATGGAGTCTGCTCGACAAATAAATATTTTGTCTTACATTTTGTATTTCTTGATGAGTTTCATTGTCGAGCTGCTAGTTGAAATCCTTTAGAGCATGACATTTTTTCATAGCGTCACACTTCACTTCTTGCAATTTATTCAAAAATCAAATGCAATTTTTGGTAGTCTTTCAAAATCTGTTTTTGTTTCGCTAGATGTCTTACATTTTTTTAGATTTGGCATTATTTTCACACTCAGATTTAGAAAATTACAGAGTACAAGTAAACTGAAACATTTGCAAAGTGAAGATTCCGAAGCTACAATTTGTCAAAACAATTAAGGCACGCCCTCTTCACTAGGGCATGTCATTTTCCTTTGATTGCCACATTCTTTCTACACAGAAGCCACACAAAAGAGGTAAATTAATTGTTATTTTTGTAGCTTCTAAGTTTAAAATTTTGGGGTTTGGGTTTATTAGTATTTTTTTATACTCATCTATGTCGACCTGTCTATTAATTCGGCCTGTCTATTAATGCTCATCTATGTCGACAATTTTCTATTTTTAGAAAACTTGCTCTTTTGTACATTGTATATATTGAGCGTTTTCGCTCATTTGTAAATACATCAAATCATAATCAATTCATCTTGTGTCTGTTCGAATTCTTTATGGTATCAGAGCGGGAATTCATTTTTAGGAATTTTTTCAAATAAAATTCGCGAGGAATTTTCTTGAAGTATTTGAAAAATTCGCAAGGGTTTTTGGTGTCTTCTGAACCACGATTTTCATCTGTTGGAATCACGAGTTTTTGCTGTGTTTTCACCTGCGGACTCCGGGCGGCATTTGTTTTCTTTTTTCTGTGGTCGTCGTCGTCAATTCTTGCAGACGCGTTTTTTACCAGTCGCGTTTTTCTGAAGGTCCCTGTGTAATATGGTCGCGGCTCCTCTTGCAGACGCCTGCCATTTTTGTCTGCTCGTGATTTCGAGCCAATGGAGTGCTCTGCAAGCCCGTGCGAACCTCCTCTTCCAGAATGCGCGCACGAACTCGCGTTTTTTTTAAGTTTTTTTTAAGTTTTTTTTCTATACTCTTGGTTTGGCGTGACCTCTCTCTAGGTGACCTTTGCGACTTGTGTTGAGCGTTTTCTGCAAATCTCTGAGCATTCATGGCCGCCTAGGGCACAGACAGTTTTCATCTAGGGTTTTGAACCCTCAGCATCTGACGAAAAAAATTTTCGAACACATTCCTTCTGGGTTTTTCGAGACCTTCCGTGGGTACCTGTCAGATTTTTTTCGTACCTCGAAGTTCGTGCCTCGTTTTCCGTGCAACCGTAACAGTCTCGGATCTTGTACCTGATCCTGTTCTGCTCCTCAGTTAAATGTTGTTCAGTTTTTTTGCATTGGGAGACATGCAAATGGCGTCTTTGACCAACTTGATGTTGGAGGGCAGTCAGCGATTTAATGGCAAAAACTATAATATCTGGAAGCAGTGTATGCTGACTATTTTTGAGTATCGCCGCCTTGATGAATTGGTTTTGGACAAAGAAACTCGTCCTCCCACCGCTGGTGCTAATCAGGACAAGTTTGATGATCGTAGCAGAGAGGTTGTCATGCTTCTTAAGCTTTCTGTTACAGATGACCAGTTGCCGTAGATTCCTTAAGGCAAGACAGCTGCTGAGATTTGGAAGCACCTGAAGGAGCTTCATGAGACCTCTGATAAAAGCCGGGCTTTCTTTTTGAAGAATCAGTTGTTCTCCATCATGATGGACGAACGTATTTCCTTACAGGAGCATCTCACGAAGATTAAGGACATTCGAGATCAGCTTGAGGCTATTCGTCGAAAAATGGAGGAAGAGGATATGGTAGTCATCACCCTCAAAAGTCTACCTAAATCCTACGAGCACTTTGTCGAGACTCTCAACATTACGTCTACGAATGTTGATTTGAAGTTTCCTGAATTATGCAACAAACCCTGCAACAGGATCGCTGGAAACAGCAGTTTGGTAGCAGTGCTTCTTCATCCTCTTCCGAACAGGCATTTACAGCTAATTCTTTTCAGAAGGATAACAGCAAATTTCAGTCATCTCAGTCATCACAGCCGAAAGGTTCAAATCAACCTTCGGGCAACCCTAAGAAGAAGAATGTGCAGTGTAATTACTGTCACAAATTCGGCCATATGAAGAAAGATTGTCGTCAGAGGATAGCTTCTAAACAGAAGAAGCAGGGAGGGTCACATCAGAAGGCGCATGTTGCTGAACTTTCTGAGCAGAAGGAGTCTGCCTTTTACGCTTTTATGGCTAAAAGGTCTTCAGATCCTGCCAAGACTTCTGCGTGGTACATCGATTCTGGTGCTTCACGTCACTTTACTCACAGGCGTGATTGGTTTACCGACTTTTCTCCCTTCAGTGATTCAGTTATCTTTGGCGGAGGTGAGGAGTACACAGTTGTTGGCAGAGGCACTGTTCAGATACAGTCTGGTGGAAGGAACCTTATCTTCCTAAATGTGTACTACATTCCTGGTATGGAACTCAATTTGCTTTCAGTGAGTCAGATCATGAGGAATGCTCCTCAGTTGGATGTAGTGTTCAGTGCTCACAAGTGCTCTATTATTGATCGAGAGACCCGTCTTACTGTTGCTGTTGGTCTAGAGGATCATGGCCTTTATCGGCTCATTGACACTGGTGATTCTCCTGAAGTAGCTATGGCAGCCCGTGTTTCTTCTCTCAACACTTTGTGGCATCAGCGATATGGACATCTCAACATCCATTATCTCTCTCAGCTGTCCCGGCAGGGACTTGTTTTTGGCCTACCTGATATTCAGACACAGCATCTTGGAGTATGTGGCGCCTGTCAAGATGGCAAACAACATTGGACTCCCTTCAAGGATGGAGATTCTTGGCGTGCGTCTAAGGTACTTCAATTACTTCATGCTGATATTTGTGGTCCTATGAATACATCTTCAGTTACTAGTTGCAAATATTTCTTGCTTATTGTTGATGATTTTAGTAGAAAGATGTGGGTGTACTTTCTCAAACAAAAATCAGATGTATTTAGTATCTTTCAGAAGTTTAAGTCCTTGGTTGAAAAAGAGTCTCGCTGTAGCATCATCACTCTTAGGACAGATAACGGTGGGGAATTTTGTTCTACTGCATTCTCCGACTTCTGTGATACCCATGGCATCAAACGCCAGTTGACTACACCCTACACTCCGCAGCAAAACAGTGTTGTTGAGCGTCGCAATCGTACGGTTGTTGAGATGGATCGTTCTATGTTACAGCACAGGAGTGTTCCTCATAAGTATTGGGTAGAAGCAGTTTTTACTGCCGTCTATCTCCTTAATCGCTCTCCTACTCAGGCTGTTAAGGGGAAGACTCCAGAAGAGGTTTGGTCTGGTCGCAAGCCCAGGATCAGCCACCTGAAGGTTTTTGGCTCTCTTGCATATGTTTGGGTTCCAGATGCTCAACGCTCGAAGTTGGAATCCAAGAGTCAAAAGCTCATGATGACAGGGTACACTGACAACCATAAGGCCTACAGACTGATAGATATTGACGCTGATCGTCTTATCTTCAGCCGTGATGTTGTCTTTGATGAAGATAGAGGACCTTTTCAGTCTTCTTCTTCTGAGCGGTGTTCTGAGGATCAGCCTCAAAGTGTTCTTCTTCCACTAGGTCCACCTAATGGGAGGGATGATGCAGAATTTGTTTCTGATGATGCACTACCTGAGTTTCCTCCGGAAAATAATCCTCTTCCTGCTGCTCCTGTTGCTGATCCTGAACCTCTTCCAGCTCCTCCAGATGTTAGCACTTCTACTCTCCGGCCTAAATGGTATGCTAAAACCATTAGTGATCTCCAGGATGGTGAGCTCATTGAGAGTAGAACTTCTAGAAATAAGAGCAAACAGCAGCCTACAGTCAATTTTGCTCTCATGGCTAACATTAATAGTGTTTTTGAGCCTCAGACATACTCAGAGGCTAAAGGTATACCTGAGTGGGAACAGGCTATGGAAGCTGAGTTCCAGAGTCTTCAGAAGAATCACACTTGGGCACTTTCTGATCTTCCTCCAGGGAAGAAACCCATTAGCTGCAAATGGGTGTACAAGGTGAAATACAAAGCTGACGGAACCCTCGACAAGTATAAGGCTTGTCTTGTTGCTCGTGGGTTCTCACAGAAGGAAGGCATTGACTATGAGGAGACCTTTGCTCCTACAGCCAAAATGAGTACCATCTGGCTTGTTCTTGCCTTAGCAGCCCAGTTTGGTTGGAAAGTCCATCAGATGGACGTTAAGAGTGCTTTTCTAAATGGTGACTTGCAGGAAGAAGTCTACATGACGCAACCTCCAGGCTTTAAGGTTGCTGGTCAAGAACACAAGGTCTGTAGACTCGTCAAAGCTCTCTATGGTCTAAAACAAGCCCCTCGGGCTTGGTACATGAAAATAGATAAGTATCTGACAGATCATGGTTTTCAGCGAAGTCCATCTGATTCAAATGTGTATATCAAACCTTCCGGTGATGATATATTGTTTGTGGTTGTCTATGTGGATGACTTAATAATTACTGGCAATTCCGCACATTTGATTGCTGAGATCAAACAGGATTTGTGCCGTACTTTTGATATGACAGATTTGGGCTTGTTGCATTATTGCCTAGGAGTTGAGGTTTGGCAGACTGAGCACAGTATCTTTCTTTCTCAGTCCAAGTATGCTCGCAGCCTCGTGGACAGGTTCAGAATGTCGGATTGCAAACCTGCTTCTACTCCTATGGAACCCAAGCTTAAATTGTCCGCTCAGTCCACCTCACCAGTGGTAGATGAATCTTTGTTCAGGCAACTAGTAGGCAGCCTCATTTATCTTACTGCTACTAGACCTAACATTAGTTTTGCAGTGAGCTACATATCACGCTTCATGACAGCCCCCAAGGCTGATCATTGGACAGCAGCGAAGCGTGTGCTGCGTTATGTGAGTGGCACTCCTGATTATGGACTTCTGTACACTCGGAGTTGTGATCCTATACTCAGAGGTTACACAGATTCCGACTGGGCAGGTTCTGTTGATGACCGTAAGTCTACAGCTGGGTATGTGTTTAGTTTGGGATCTAGTGCTATCACATGGACTAGTAAGAAGCAGCAGGCAGTGGCTCTCTCCTCGACAGAAGCAGAGTATCGGGGAGCAGTTAAAGCAGGTTGTGAGGCAGTTTGGCTTCGACGGATGCTTGCGGATATGCATGTTCCTCAGGCAGGTCCGACTCCCTTGTTCTGTGATAATCAGGGAGTGCTCAAATTGGCCAAGAATCTGGTCTTCCATGAACGAACCAAGCATGTGGAAACTCATTGTCATTACATACGACAGCTGGTTGAAGACGGATCTATTCAGTTGCTGTATGTTCCTACCTCGGAGCAGCCAGCAGGTATCTTCACCAAGCCCCTCGGTTCTGATAAATTTGTAAACTTCAAGTGGTCTATAGGTGTTGTTGATAGATTGAGCATTAAGGGAGGGTATTAGTATTTTTTTATACTCATCTATGTCGGCCTGTCTATTAATTCGTCCTGTCTATTAATGCTCATCTATGTCGGCAATTTTCTATTTTTCGAAAACTTGCTCTTTTGTACATTGTATATATTGAGCGTTTTCACTCATTTGTAAATACATCAAATCATAATCAATTCATCTTGTGTCTGTTCAAATTCTTTAGGGTTAAGGTCTCAATTTATACTGCAAAGTTTCAACCCTAAAGGTTAGGGTTTACAGTTTAAAATTTAATAACTCTAAACCATTTATTTTTATTTTTAGAACAAGGACATTTTTTAAGGTTTTATTTTGAATAAATTTATTTTTATTTCAAATGTAAAATTTTATGATTTTATAGTATTTTACTTGCCCTAACCCTACACAATTTAATTATTCGAGCTAATAATATTGTGGAAAAGAGATTTGGCATAGGCCTAATGCAAACCCATGCCCAACTCGAACAAGTTGAAATGTAACTTTTGTGGAAATGTATGTGGTGAGAATATTAAACAGTTAAATGGCATTTGATGAAGTTGTCAGGGCATAATGTCAAGGCTTGTAACAAAAGGCTTGATGACATAAACCTCTATGCATTACCGGCCCTTGAGGCCTCTGCAGAAAGCAAAGTTTAAAGGGCAAAGACTACTACTGGATCATCCACAAGCCCCTCTGTTGATGCTGGACCTCTAGACAAGGAAGAACTTCCACATTAATGCTCAACCAAAGTATCATATTGATGTATCAACACCACCTTGTTCTTTCAAAAAAACATAATGCTTTTTTGCACCTCATACAACACTTGGATCTCACCTAACTTTGGACAGCACAAGGTTGAAGAAAAATGTTCATGGAAGGACTTGAATGAAAACTGCTAACTTCTAGTACTTTTCTAACATTGCATTCAATGATACAAATTCTTCTTATTGACAAGTAATGATTGATAATGTGATACAATTACCATTGCTCATACAAAAGCCTAACGTTTGCTATGCTAAAGAAGAAATACAAGATGAATGAGGTACTTACTAAGCATTGTCAAAAGTAGGCAAGAACAAATAGTACTATAATACTTATGTCTAATAGGTGGATAGATACAAGGAACCATGCCTTGATCAATTTCCTTGTGGCATTAGAGAGTGACTGAGTCTTCCTAAAATCACTAGATGAATTTGACAAAGTAAAATGGCACACTTTTTTCCTATTTGATGAGGTTGTGACCAAGGATGGGCCAAAATATGTGGTATATTTTATTACAAATAATGCTGCTAATTGTGGGATAGTGAACAGACTTCTATGGATAAGTATCCTAGCTTGTTTTGGGGGCCATGTACCACACATTTCCTTGATATAACCTTACAAAATATTGGCAAGCTTACATAGATTAAAATTGAGTAGAGAAAAGATCTATCACAAGGTTCATATATAATCATACTTGGGTTTTCAGCTTGATGAGAACTTTAACTGAGTGAAAGGAGCTTATTTGCCTGGGTCAAACTAGATTTGCCACCCATTTTCTTGCATTGCAAAATTTCTGTACACAAAAAGATAATCCTAAAACGTATGCTCATTTTATTTCAATGAGTTGATTTCAACTTTGCCAATTACATGGATGTCATAACCATTTCAGACCTTGTTTTTTATGAGCCTTTTGGATTGGCTATACATGAGATTGTGCAAATTCCACAACCATTGGTCAAATAAAAATGGTTAATGGAAGCAAATCCCCCTGGGTTATCTTTACAAGGCCGTGGATAGGGTGAAGGGGGAAATAAGATCCAAATTATAGAATGATCCATCTCGAAGGTTGTAATGGCTTTTCGAGTTGGTTGTATTTGTTGTTGTTGTTGGTAGTGGTATTCTCTGGTTATGGCATTATGCTTCTCAACTGAAGGCTAAATCTTAGGCCTGTAAATAAGAGAAAATAAGGGTTGTTGTTGGTCATGCAAAACAGTATTATTATTATTAGCATGGAGTTAAGAAGGAAGGGGAGAGTGTTCTCTGTAAGCCCACTATTTTCATTTTTTGTTTCAGTAATATTATCATTAGACAGTAGTTTTGTTTGGAAAAGTGGTGGGGTTTTTCATGAAGCATTGCCTGTTGAGAGTAGTTGCCGTAAAAGAAGTAGTTCAAGGAGGAAGAAATGGTATCAACTCTTTTCAATGTTTCATGAAACCCAGTTGGGAGTCCTGAGCTTATTACCAAGTAGCATACCATTAATACTTGAACTTCCTATATGGTTAATTAGCTATTGTATTGGTTGTTGTTGGATACATTATCTTGGGTTTGTGAAATATCTTAATAGTTGGGAATATAGAATAGAATGCGGTCTATTGCTTTCTGTACATATTGCTATAGAAATAGAAATTTTTTTCCACATACAGTTATATTGTTATGGCCGATACCTATAGTTTCGTTTTGGGGTTTTTAATGGAAACCAAAAGTAAATGGTGGGTTGTGACAGCATAGTATTCACATTTTCCTTTAAAAGAATTTGTAGTTTATTATGGAAGTGTTGTCACCGGTATATTCAAGAAAGTGCCTTGAAAACATTGTTAAGTTATCCTTGGGTTATCTGCTATGAATCACTCCCTGGTATCTTGTGTATGTATAATAGTTTAAGGTATTTGTGAACTGGTTATTATGACCAAAATATAATGAGGGAAGTTGAAGAAAAACTTTGTCTGCTGTAAGATGTGATAACTGTCAACTATGATGAGAATTTTGGAACAGTTGGTTTCCTAGTCTTGATTACATTGGTTGGTATTCTGTACCATGAGGAGACTGGAAGAAAAAAATAGTTGTGATAAGTCTTGTCTGGGTTGCATGTTATATTATTTGGCTTTAATATTGAACTCTGTTTTATTGATTAACTTCTGCTCATTCCTGTAAGTGAAATAATAATAAAATATATAATAATTAAACATTTTGACAGTGATCAAAACATATAATTGTTATGCATAGTTATATATTGTTATTATTATCCATTGTCGTGCATTACTGTTTGGCTGTCATGTAAGACTGCAATATGCATTAGCTCGACAGTTTGGTTTTATTGGATAATCCACAAAGTTAAAAAATCTGGGTATTGGACTGTGGTTGCTCAAGATACATATTAATTGGTTGGTTCCTAGTGGTGAACTTTGCTCCGTGAGGATAACAAAGTTGTTTAGTTGCAATTAAATATATTATATAATAGGATAAATATATAAAAGTTATATATTTTGACTGAACCAAAATATATAAATGTTATACATTGTATTTACTGTGAGCATAGTTATACACTGTTTTACACTGTTATACATGGTTATACATGGTTATACATTGTTATACTTTATTGTTATTGGCTGGTATACAACATTTATGACTTTTATTTAAGTTATTGGCTGATATCTGTCACATATTACAGTAATGAGTTTATGTGAAATGAACTGTTAAACCTTATTGGAGGTAGAGATAACACAATGACTCGTAGCCTACACACATGATAGAACAAAATAGAAACTTATACATAACTATCTAGGAAGGAAATCATGAGATAACTATTTATATTGCGAGTGACTCGCCAAAATGTTAAGTACCAAGATGGTAGATTGTATTTTAATCTGTGACATATGTAAACGTTGCTTTCTGGGACAGAGGTATAAAGAATTGTAAATGCTTTCTATGCTTGATCTGTGGCAAACTTTATTATTGACTAATCAATAATTAGTTATTATTTTTGTTCCAAGATGGAACATATGTGCTTGCATGATGAATTTCTGGGTTCCTGAGATGATAGTGTATGTTATAAGTTGTCTATTGTTTCTGTTATGCATGTGTAGTGTGTTGGTCAGCATGTGTAATGTTGTATTATCCAGTTTTGTGAAATAAATTTGATTATGAGTCATATCAAGTTCTTTCAGTTATGTTGATTCAAGTACAGTGGATTGTTTCCGTATTGCCTTATGGTTGGGATGTAGTAAGGGCCACTGATGGATTGGACTAATCCTCCACCAACCCCTTCCAACTGGCAGAAGTGGAAGTTTGAATATACAAAGATGCAGTTGTACACAATGTTGCAACATTGTTGTTATTATACATTGTATCAGTTGATTATTTTGAGATGTATGCCAAATATGGTTGATGATCTTATTGATATTATCTACAAATTATTTAATAGTATCTTTATTCATGAGAATGTAAAAAAGAAGTAAATTGTCTCTAGTTGCAATTATGAAATATGAACAGGACGTTTTAACAAGTTATTATCTATGTGATGAACATGTAATCGATTTAGTAATTCATTGTTAAATGAATTATACATTGAAGATTGTGGAATAGATTTCAAATGTGACGGAATAATTATTCAGTTTAATAGAAATTGACAACCTGGTTAGAGAACAGATAATTAGTGAAGTTTTGATTTCATATATAGTCCTAATTAAGAACTTGGTAGATGTTATACTTCATTACCAAATATTTAGAGACTAATTTTAATAACTTTATACTGTAAATGAAGTAACTTCATTTGAGCTCAAGTACAACCATGAATCAGTGAGAGATATTTTAGTTCAAAACCTGAAGGAGAATTTGTCGTAATGAAATCATTTGTAACTTGGGAAAAACTATCAAGTACAAACAATTTATGCTAAGTTTAAGGTATTGAATAGCTGTGTTAGTTATTGAAGCAATTTCTTCTCAAATCTATCACACTTTAGTAAGTTTTAGAAAAAAAATCGGTCTCATATTTTGGGGTTATTACATTGTGTTCCTATTGGACACCTGTTTTCTAGCATTTCTTCTTCTTTTGGCAGCTGTAGCATTTTGGAAAGTTGGATCCTAGAGGCAGTGCTCTTCAGAGAAACGGATTTTTATCTCTTGGTTTGGTAGCCATCGGTGGGAGTGAGCAGTGTGCTTTGCGGGCAAATAGGATGATTTATCATGGCTGCAAAAAAGTTGGGAACCCGTTTCGCAGGTGTAGCGCTTTTTGTCTTTGCTTCCTGGTGACACAGATGGCCAATACCCAGTATTGCAAAAACAATTTGAGTTGTTGGTGATGGGAATCATCCCATATTTGCATTGTCCTCTGATCAGAAAGCCAAATGTTGCAGATGTTGTAGAGATTAGTTCGATGGCCAACATTTTTCTTCAGCGTGTGTGATAGTGACTCTCCCGCCTTTTTCCTTGGGGATATCCCTCTCCACTAGTCATGATCCTTCGTCAATGCCCGATCATCATTTATTTTGTTCAGGAAGTTAAATCTTTGATCAGCAAGATTGTGGGTAAGTTCATGAAAGAGATGTTTTCCAATTGGATGGTGGATTCTTGGCCTGATATCAAGTTACCTTCCATTTCTACTCTTTCAAAGGACATTTTTCTTCTTTTGTTTCACTTGATAGAGGCCAAAGATCTCATTTGGAAACAGGGGTCATGGTTTTATGGTAGATCTGTTTTATTTTTAAGCCCTTAGCAACCTTTTTTTGAGATGAATAAAGTCATTTTCTCCAATGTTCCCCCTTTGGATATGGCTCTGTCATCTTCCTCTGGTTTGTAGATCTGCAAGGATGATCCAGCTATTGACAGAAAAATTTAGGTCATTTCTTTGGATTCTATATAGGATGATTCTTGTGGAAGCTTCGCTAGAATTTGTGTTGGTGGATCTTTCTTGCCCTATCACTTGGGCTATTCAGATTCAATCCTCTTGGTTTATGGCTGTAGTATGTGGATTTTGAAGGCCTACTTTTTAGGTATTTTTTATATTACTAATTGTTTACAAATATTCTGCTCAACTGAGCATCAACATGAGACCAATACAAGCTCTTGCAAGCACAACCAGGAGACTAATACAAGCTCTTGCAAGCACAACCATGAGACTAATACAAGCTCCTTTGAGCAACCACAAGCACCTATGGAAGACCAAAAGTCACAAATTAGAAATCCACTTATTTAGAAACCACCTCTACACTAGAGGCCAACTATGGAAGACCAAGAGTCACAACTTAGAAATCCACTTATTAGATGTCCCTTTGGGATCAGAACTTGGGTCTCCACAATGAGAACTAAATATTCTAACCAATTAAGCTCAATCCCTTAAGACCTTTTTAGGTATTTTCGATGCAACCAGCTTGGGCATAAGAGATTGACTTGCACTTCGAGTTGGCTATGTTCAAGTTTGGGGAAGCATTGGGTGTTGAAGAAGGGGAAGCCTAATGAGAATTTTATTTGGAGGAATCGTGGGCATTTTTTTGCTTCCTCAAGCATCTCTCCTACAAAGTCAGTGGATAGATCACAGGATAACCCTCAGGTTGTCCCGAGTTTGCAACAAACTGATCCTGTGGAGCAGCTTCATGTTTTTGTCACAAGGAGATGGAGGTTCAGTAGAGAGAAACGCCTTTCTCCAGGATCTCATGTTGATGCAGGAAGTTATGGACTCAATGGTGTTAGTTATGTGGAGCTCAGCCCGTGGATAAACCCAAGAAGCGCAAGGGGCCACAAAATGGAAGTTGAAAAACTTTAGTCGGAAGCATGGGAAGCGATTGGAGAAAGACCCCATGGACAATAGAGCATCTTCAATCTCGCAAAAGTTGAAGGATAGAGTCTGCTTGTGCCTAAGTTCGCTTCCCTGGGGTTGTTTATTTTTCTAGTTTGCTTAAGCTTTTGTTTTTGTCTCAAGAAATCTGAGACATTAGCTTCTCTTCTCTTTTTGAGGCAATTTCTTGCATGCAAGGCGGCATCATTGCATGACATGTGCATCTCTACTTTGATTCACACAACCAATTGTATATACCAAGTCATAGATCACTTCGTCTTGAAACAATTTAATTGCATATACAAGGCGGCATCATCGCATGTCATGCACATCTTTACTTTGATTCACACAATCAATGACATCTAAAATCAAGTTCTTCTAATTGTCGTCATCCACAATAAAGTGTAGTGATGTTCCCTTCACCCATAGCTGCGAGTGAAAGAGACAGTCTACCTTTGACAAATCTGTGAGGAGGTTTTCTGTCATGGCAATAATGGAGAAGAGATTGGCTTTTATGATTTTCTTCCCCTTATCCAACATGGGCAGTGGTTCTAGTGCTAATGGTGTGGTCTGGCAATAGTGTTTTTTTGGCACAAGATTCTCAATTCCAGTGCCATTTTGTTTTGTGGTCATCACACCACTTTCATGTGTCCTTCTATGGACTCTCACCCATGGAAGACTTCTTTGAAGTACAAGCAGTTTCTTTGTTGCCTTTACATCTAACCTTTTCTTTGATCTAAACTACACATCGGTATGCTTCACTCAATGTGCTAACCTTTAAGAATTCCATCTCTTCTTGGATGTAGTGGTATTTAAGTACTTTGTATCTAAGAGTGACACACATACTAACTTTTGCCAACAAGGCATGAATTGTATTGGTATAATATTGCACCATCTATTCTTGACCCTGGTGCAGTTGTTGCAATGTTCTGCTTTAATTATTATAACAATTCACACGGAAATACCCCCCTCTAGCAACCTCTACAAACTCTGTCCAGGTATTGACTAAAGCATCCTTTTGGTCAAGTGTTAATGAATCCTCATCTTCATGTTCCTCTTGGATGTTTTGAAAACAAGGGATTCCCACAATTTTTTGACATGGAAAGCAACTTTAAATCTACAAAGAATATCCTTTCAATGTGAGAAAAAACTATTTACAAATAAAAAGGATTCTAATTGGTCAAGCCAATTGTAAGGGAATCAAAAAACACTTGTACCTTAAAGGGTGTCGAACACCCAAAGGGTTTGCTTGATATAAAGATTAATGTTGCAGGTGTAATATTTGAACGAATATTGCTAAATAGTTCCATTATCTCCCTCTGCTTGAAGGCTTTGTTGAGCAACAATTTGAGAGGATCTTCTATTTCATCTTTGTTTTCCATCTGATATCATTTGAACTAACAAGGAAGACAATCCGAATTGTTGTGTATCCAGAGAGCATGCTTCATTTAGTATAATCTCTTTCAATATGACACACAGACATGGAATAAACCACTCTCATACCACAAATCCAGGATCAATTGGCAATCCAGTGCACAACACACTAAATTACAAAAATTCAATGTGTCATGATAGCAATAAACCAAACCAAATATGATCTGCATGAAGGACATTCTGGAAAAAATGAGCACTTGCTACGCTAAATCTAAATGAAGTTAGGTACTTCTCTATTATGATTTACACTTAAGATTCATGTTATGAACCATGTGAAGCATATAGCATTGTAGACCAAATATCAATTAAAATCATGAAAAATTAATGAAATCCTCAGAATACATTCAGACAACAAACTACTGCATGTGAAAAGGAATAAGAACTTATGAATTGGATGGGAGCGTGCTTCTGAATTTGACCGTTGGCGCTGGGTCCACTGGTGCGCTTGTCTCTGCTATCACCGCTACTGCTTCGCCCTCGGCTTTGGAGTGGGAGCGGGACTCTGTTGGTGTTCCTCTTGGCAGGGACGTGCATCTTGAAAAGGATGTGATAACTGCAGCGAATTGTGTGCTGGAGGGGAAGGGCGTTCCCTCTGACCGGGACAATATTCCTAAGGATAACGTGAATACTGGATTGCAAGTTGTGCAAGCGATGGCTGGGTCTGGTGCGTCCATTCCTGGGATGCATGGCTCTGCTGGCCCTAAACGGTCTTGTTGTGACCAAATCACACATCACCCCATTGCAAATGGGGACCCCCTTTTTTTGAGCTCCGATGCTTTGCATTTAGTTTTGGATGATGCCTAAGGTTCGTTTCCTCTGCCAATCCAATAAGAAGTCTTTCTCCTAGAAGATTTTGCTTTATAACTGGAGGTCTCATCTGGTACATAAACTTGTAGTGATGAAGACTCTTGATCAAATTCCATCCAAGTAATGAGTTCTAAGATCAATCCCTGATGTATGTTTGAGATTCTAAAAAAGACTAAGTCTGGTAGACTGAAACCCTGAAATCTTGAAAAATTGACTAAGTCTGAAATCTAGTGAGTCCTCCAAATTCTAGATTTTGCATGTTAAATCCGGTGGATTCGAGACCTATCTCAAACATCCTGAAAGGTATATAAGAAATTCAATCTCTCAACTTATACTTAAATATATTTTTCAATATACCTTTACCCTCAAGAACCCTAAAAAAACGGCTAAGTGTTCTAGAGGATCTCAAAAGTGCGATCCAATGCGCCAATTTCTAGAGGAACTCGAAGGCATCAACCGATGCACCAGTCCTAGAGGATTTCAAGCTTTGATCTAATCCGCCAACTTGTAGAAGATTTCAATATGTTCAACCAATGCACCATTTTGAGGTGCTGACCCTTAGAGGATTTCAAAAGTGCCATCCGATGCGCCATTGCTAGAGGATCTCCAACACCTCAACCAATGCGCTAATCCTAGAGGATTTCGAATTCCTCAAGCAATGCGCCAAAGGGGGGTTTGAATTCAAGTTTTATAGTACAATGCAGGAAGAAGACAAAGCCTCTATCTAGTGCGCCAAGGATAGAAGAAGAAGAATTCTTTATCTTGATCAAATGCACTTCTTGTAAGAAGATCTCCAACCCCTCATCCAATGCGCCAGCTTTTGGAGAGGTCATCTAATGAGAGTAAGAAGATTTAAACCTTCAAACTGCTGCGCCACCTTTCAAGTGGAGATCCAAACCTTGAACTAAGGCCCCCCATTGATATGTGATCTAATTTAAGTTTCATGCAACATTTCAGGAAGAGGTTAAAACTATGAACTACTGCGCCACATATGGAAAGAGGGTGACAGCTGATTGTTGGTACACTTTTAAGAAGAACTCAGAAATTAGATCTGCTGCGCCACAAAGAGGTTGTTAATTGGTTAAAGATCTTTCAAGAGAGGACCTCAACCAGATCTAATGTGTTGTCTTAATGACCCTTGAAGAGAGAATTGATTTCTTCATCTAATGCGCTTCAAGTCTTGCAAAAAGGATAAGGATCTCAAATACATCATCTGCTGATCCAAACCCCCTATCTGCTGCGCCGAAAGGCTGATATGAGAAATTTCAAAGTAAAAGATCCTAAAACTCCAATCCAATGCGACAAATCAAGGAAGATCAGAAATTTTGAACTAGTGCGTCATCTTGGTGTGAAGTCTAGATAAAGTTTTCATATCATTTAAGTTAAAACATCAAAATCCTTAATTATAGGTGCATGAAATGATTCTTATGTATTGCAAAATCAAATGTTTATCAAGAAGATTGATGTTGTCTTTTTCCTTGTTGTAGGAACTTGGATGGAGCAAAGGAGTCATCAGAGGAGCAAATGTCCAGAACCACCTTCATGCTAGGAGTAAAGTCAACAAGTGGCAATGTGTAAAGAAGACATCAAGTAGCTGTTCTAAGAAGTCACATCAAGGATACCCTATTTGATCACTTCAAGTATCAACTACTTCATCTTCATTAACCAAGACTTCCAAAGGCATTTCCAAAGTTTCAAGTTCTTCCAATGCCTTCAAGTCTCTTTGAGAGGTCATCTATACTACATCCAAGAAGGGTATTATCATCAATATCTACACTCCAAGAGGTCACATCAAGGATCATCGTTCAAGATCACTTCATTAACTTCTACATCAAGCAAAGGCATTCATCCATTTTATTTCGAATTCTATTCGACTTTCAAGTCTAAGAGAGATCTCCTACTCTTCATGAAGGAAGCAACATCATCATCTCTTACTACTTTACATCAAGAAACATCGAAGAAGATCATTCACATCAAACTACCTACAAGAAGAAGAAACATTACAAAGTTAGTTAAGTGAAGCAACAAGTATTATACATCCAGTCTACAAGAAGAATGAACAAGGCAAGATCTACAAGTTGTATTCCTAAACATTCAAGTATCAAGCAATCACATTGAATACATCACTACAAGATACAATTTTCAAGATATGCTGAAGTGGCACCTATGTGGCGAGTACATATCATCATCCAATCACGATCAACCACCTTATTTTAAATGCATTAAATGTATCATTTAATAAAAGAAGTCAAAGGGATTCCTATGTGGAGGATGTTTTAAATGATTTCGCCCTTACCTTATCACATTGAAAAGCGTGCCTTCATTGCCTCTCTTTGTACTAAAAATAGCAAATTGTTGTAACTACCTGTGAGTTGGCATGATCTAAGCCCTTGGCTATTGAATTGATCTAAGCCATTCATTGTAATCCTGGACCACTATATAAAGGCCTTGTTGCCTCATTTGTAAGGATCAGAATATAGTAGTTCATAGAGATATAGAGATTATAGACTAGAGATTAGATTTTAGGAGTAGAATAAAAGAGACTCTCAAAATTCTCTGAGAGGACTTGAAATTGTTGTAAATATTTTCAAGATTAATGCAAAGAACATTGGAGTCCACTTGGTGTTTAAGTGTTATCTTGTGAAATAACATGGTTTCCTGTATCTTGAATTGAATAAGAGATATTTCAAGTAGAAAGTAAAGTAGATTAGAAGTTCTTTGTTGTAATGTTTGTTGTACTGAATATTTGATCAACTCCTAGCTCATGCTTTTAACATTCATCACTGGTGAAGTGTTGTGTAAAGCTAGTCTGAGCCTTATTTGTATAAGTTCGATTGTGGATGCTTGTTTGAGTTGCGTCGTCTTATGGGTGCTCATATGAACCTTCATGATTTGAAAACCATTCGTGAAACCTTAAGAGATTGCACCAACTTCATGTAGTTGTAGGCATCCTTGGCGAAGTGAAGTCAGGTTTATTCAGGAGTTTGTCTGTTCAAGCCTCATCATTACTTCATTGACCTTAGATTAGCTTTCTGAACCCTTACCTTTGTTTATTTTTCTTCATTATTGAGACCTTGTATATACTTTATCCACACCGAAGGAGGAACAAGCTAATGAAAGGAGAAGAGTCTGCGTAAGTCCCTTTGTGATTATCAGCAAGATCACATGTAATCACTGAGTTAACCCATCATGCATTATAAAAGGAACCTTGGAGTTACTTCACTGGATCACATAGTTCAGCCTTTGAAGAGCTTTATTCAAGAGAGAGTGGGATACTCTAGTGTTTTACTCTATTGTTGACTTGTCTAAAAACAATCAACAGGTCTTTTGCAGCAGTTGCTGGTTCGGGTGTCCTTCATGCCTCAGGGGGGTGGGAAGGGGAATCCGGCCCCTCCCCTATGCCCCCTCTTCCCCTGTTGTGGTGTGTGGCCCTGAGATAGCTGAAAATGAAGAGTTTTACCGCAATACAGGTGTGATTTGTAGGTTTAATGGACTGTGGCCCTCTCTGCCCGACCTTCACAATTGGGTGTCGGAGTCTTGGAAGCCACTGGTTGCTGGAAAGATTGAGCTCTTTCCCAGTGCTAGAGGTTTTTTCATCGTGACTTTTGCTTCTTCTGAGCAATGAGATTTAGTGCTGGATGGTAGGGTATGGATGTGGGGGGAGCATTCTCTTTCCATTAAACCTTGGACTTTGGCATTCAATCCCCTTACCGAGCCGCTTAATATCAAGTTGATTTGGGTGCGTCTCCCGAACCTCCCCCTCCAGTTTTGGGAGGATTCTTGCTATGAGGGCATTGACAATGCCATCGGTCGATTTCTGAAGGTAGATTCTTTCATGGGTCACTCCACGGTCGCTCGTATTCTAGTTGATATTGACGTCTCCAAACCCCTCTTTGGAGACGTCGTTTTGATGGTAGGGGATCGGCCTTGGAAACAACTGCTGGATTATGAGGGTATCCCCTTCAGATGTCGGCGTTGCTTCGTTGTTGGTCACTTGGCTGCAGGTTGTTCTCTTTCACAACACAAAAGCACTGCAACTTGGTGGAAGGATGCTCTTGAGGACCACTTAACTATTAGTGCTTCCCAGGAGGATGGTTCGTCTTGTGGTGATGATTCCTCTCAGGAGGAAGAGATCCCTCTTGATTCTGCTCTGGCGGAGACGATGAAGGCTACTGCTAACCCTTTGACTTCGCTTATTTCTTTTGTCCCTTCTTCGGCTCCCACCTCGGCTCCTACTACTATTGTGCGGTCCACTACTGTTTCAGCTTCGAGTATTCCTTCGGTCTTGCCTACTTCGGACTTATCAACTCTGCCCTCGGGGCCTCCTGGTCGTGCTCCTTTTTCCATGTCTCCAGTCACTCTTCCGACTGGGCCTTCTTCGGATTCGGCTTCGTTGGCGCCATCCATGGCTGTTGAGGCTCGGGAGGTTCCCCCCCTCTCACCTTGCTCGGAGGACTTTGACTCTGAGGTTTCTTGGACTGTGGTTCAGCATAGAAAGAAGGGGCTCCCCAAATCTGTCAGGGAGCTACGCCCTAGGGCTAAGGGTGTTAGAATTGCTTGTTTGGGATCTGTTGTTGTTTAGATCCTCGGTTTGTGTGTTTTCTGCTGTCAGTGTGCTGCTGGTGCATTGTCTGGGTTGCCTTTGTTCTGTTTTACTTTGTTTCGCCTTTTGTGGCTTGTTTTTCTGCCCTTTGGGCCTTTGCCCCCTCTAGGCTGTTTTGTATCAGGGTTTGGCACCCTTGTTCTGCCACTTATCTTAATCAAAAACAAACTAATGCATGTAATAATTTGTCTGCATTGATGATCTTACTCATAACAGGATTTGTTAGCAAACATGTTTAATACCGTTATTAAATCATAGCTACTAGGCAACTCCAGTATATGAATGAGGAGTAGAACCACATCCCAGTACCCACAATTTTGGCATAGTACTTTTATATATATTATAGCCATGCCCTTAATCATTTTCTCATGTATCATAATTCTAATGACGCCCCCATCCCCATCTCCATACCTCTACGGCACATAGCAATCATCTGTTAGACTTGTCTCTAAGTATAGTAAAAGAAGACAACTTGTGGAAATCAATTCCAATGGTGCTAGCTCGCGAATAAGAAATGGAGGAAATTTTTTACTTTTTTCTTCGAGGGTTAGTTCCAATGATACTAGATCATGCTTTCCCCAAATTTTGTCCAGAAATTGAGTTGAATGTCAATACTTGGCATAGCCAAATTGTTTATGAATCTGTATTTGGAATTCCCAAAATGGCAAATAACATAAAACTAAGATCAAAACAATAAAATTACAGAAACAATCTATCAAGATACAATGCTACTTTTCCAGTTATTTTGGGGCACAACTTAAACATCTTTTACTTTTGAATAATTTTGCTCTAATCCTACAGAATGCTTGATTCCAGCAATCTAAAACTTGAACAAGATGAATAATACAGGATGATAATTTAAAGGAAACATGGCAGAAAATAAAATGACTAAAATATAGTATTAACCATAATGCAACAGAAGGGTGATTCACATACAAACCTCTTCGCAAATAAATTCCATTCCTCCAATAAGTTCTATCTGTTGAGTGTCCAAACCAATAGCACCAGGATTAGGCTTCTCTGCTCCATCACGATCATTGTAGAGCAAATTTGATAGCAAACGGATTAGTGCACAGTGAAGTTCTTCTGCCCAGGAATTCTCCCTACTAATCTCCAAAAGAGCCTTTAATACCTGCATCATGATATACAATAAATTAGGAAATATTTGTAAAGTGCCTTCAAGAATGTACCAAAATTCAAAGCACTTTGTTATCAATATGAAACGGATTCTATGAGCACAAATACTCAGCACGTGTTCATGCACTGAGTGCGTGTTCATGCATGGTAAACAGAATCTTCATATTATGTCATTCTGTATATTCTTATTGTTGCAGGCACCACTCATATTATTGATAACAGAATATTATAGTGATAGCAACCTTTTATCAATTATACATAGTGTTGTGTTAGCTGATATAGGGGTCGGTATTTAATTTCTTATGATTAGAACATTAACCTAAGTCTACCTCAAATATATATTGTACCCTGTCCTACTGAATTTCTTTCATTTAAATACACACATTGACATCCTAAGAACTTATGCACCTTTGTTACCTGGAAGGACCACCTGTACATGTCTTTTTTGCACACAAGGATAACAAAACAAAATTTCACATTTCAGTATTATTCCTGTGCATAGTACTTGTATGATGGTATGCTTGCATGTAAATTGCAGAATTATTGAAGTTCTTGATAAATTGTTTCTGGTTCCATTGGGTTCAGGCTCAGGAGTTGACATTGATTAGTGTACTAATAAATATAACACATGTTGATAGCTAATCCTATAATCCTTAAGCATCAAACGAACCCCAATACATCAGTATCTTTGATGACCCATTAGTGACCGTTGATAAAACCTACAACATAAGCCTTGTCTGATCATCAATGGGAAATTTATTTGATCAAACATTACAAATAGGAAAGAGTACACACTTACTGCAGA
Organism: Cunninghamia lanceolata; assembly: GCA_027924645.1. Lineage (NCBI taxonomy): Eukaryota > Viridiplantae > Streptophyta > Pinopsida > Cupressales > Cupressaceae > Cunninghamia > Cunninghamia lanceolata. The sequence goes on from BSBN01000828.1 coordinate 2,335,135, forward strand.
CTTCACCCTTTTAATGACTTTACAAAACAAGGAAGCAGATGACACGTGACTATAGAAAAACTTGAAGAACAGCTGGTGTGAGTGAGGGACTTAAAATATTCATTGCATATTCTTTCCAGTTTTTCTTGCATTTATGTTTATTCAGTTTAAAGAAAAATGGATGTCTGCAAAAGAAGAGCTAGCGCAATTAATGCAAAGGGTATATATGCTGTAAGGAAGGAACAAGCAGACAATATCATGGAATCTAAAGAATCCACACATAACTGCCAAAGATGATGGAAGAAAGGAAAAAGACTGAAGTTCAAATACAAATCAGAAAAAATTGCAATTTCTTACACTATTAACACTACAATATTAGGGTTCCTGTTAAGTGTGAATCATACTGAAATAAAGGTCATATTGATGTTCGTTGACCATTTTTTGAGCCAAAGTAAATTAGAGTTATCTGATAGTAAAGTCAATTTGGTAGATAATAGATCAATTGATGAACTTGCAAACAAATATATGTGGTAGCAATGTATGAGTATCGATAACTCCAATAATAATGGGCAATGGGCATTCAATTATTCACTCTTTTCATCCCCATAGGCATCGTATTCTTAATGGACTAACCTGCTTCTTGGGCTCCAGCATATTTGGTTTCTTCCTCACGGTTAAATTGACAGTGCAGTTGATCTTGTTCTCACCAACACACTGTTGATCCCTTGCAGCGGGGATTTTCACCTCTCTCACCAGCTCCCTCTTGCCAAACCTTTTTTTGGTCAAGCACATATTTACTTCTGATAATTATCAACAAGATTGGCACAGACAGTCAGGCAAAATATAACTGAAATGCCCTATCTTGATGAATCTATTTGGGATATATATCTAAGAGCTTGAGGGCTTTCTCAAAGAAAACACTCAGGTTGGGAATGGTTGTTTCTGACATCAATATTCCAACGGATTGCAAAAACAATAAAAGATGTTCTTGCTCACTTTCGTGATCTTGTCTGCTAAGGGTTAACCCTAATAAGAACAAAGATTACAATATTTAATAGTACTATGGATTCTCTATCCAAGTTTCTGTTTTTATACAAAGCAAGCCAGTAGAAATCATAACAACTTCCATCTATATGGGGGCTCAGATTGCAGATCCAACTCTCAACTTGAGGCTTGCCTCTCAATTACGACGTTGTAAGGGATGGTTGTTTCTGACATCAATATTCCAACGGATTGCAAAAACAATAAAAGATATTCTTGCTCACTTTCGTGATCTTGTCTGCTAAGGGTTAACCCTAATAAGAACAAAGATTACAATATTTAATAGTACTATGGATTCTCTATCCAAGTTTCTGTTTTTATACAAAGCAAGCCAGTAGAAATCATAACAACTTCCACCTATATGGGGGCTCAGATTGCAGATTCAACTCTCAACTTGAGGCTTGCCTCTCAATTACGACGTTGTAAGGGACATGTCTCCCTCCCTATCTATGAATTGCAAGCTTCAAATAGTTATGACTATCTATCCCTATTCGGATCATGAAAACAATGGCTTTTTCTGCGTGCAAACAAATCCAGCTGAACAGGAAAGGCATTTTGATAGCCATTGATTTCGGAATTCACTGAGATGATCCAGTCAAGCTAAAGGGATATTTTGTGAAACTGTAGGTCTGGTATGAATTGTATTTTGATGTATAGCAGAATAGGCTATGATAGCTATAAGCTCTGCATATGGAGGTGCTAAGTTGATAACTAAATAATTTCACCCCATTGTTAAAAGATAAGGCTTACATTTGTAATAAAGTCACCATAGTGACTTAAGTGTCTCATTAGTATCTAAGGTGTGTCATGTTTATTTGTTTCATCTCTGAACTCTATATAAGGAGATGAAACTCATTGTAAATATGATTCCAATATCTAATAGAATAATTGTTGAGTTTTTAGCTCAGTTCGAAACTTTTGCATGGGTTCAGTGTGAACGTGCAAGTAGTTCGAGTTATTTCTATTTTACATTTCACTTAAGTGATAAAGTGAAATTCTTTTATTTAGCTAATTAAGTTTAATAAAGTGTAGATATATACTAATGACTTAAACTTATCTTCTAAGTCATCGAAACTTCTACACAGGTTCAATGTTAACATGCAAGTAGTTCGAGTTATTTCTATTTTGCACTTCACTTAAGTAATAACGTGAAATTCTTTTATTTGGCTAATTAAGTTTAATAAAGTGTAGATATACACTAATGACTTAAAACTTATTTTCTAAATCATCTCCTGCGTGAGATAAAGTGCTTTTTGAAGATTAGACTTTTAGCTGAATAGTATAAAGATAGATGCAAGATAGCATGTCTTAACTCAGTACAGTGATATAATTCCGTGCAGCTATTAGTTGAACAGTTGTGGAGGTTTCCTTGTAAGCTTTCGAAGAAATGCAAAGCTGATTTTGAAGGTGTAAATTATCTGTGTCTATTGTTCTTCGTTTCTGTAGTTGGAATTTCAATTATTGTGTGATTAATTCAATGTTTTCTAACATTAGGAAATTAGTAATCTAAATTGGAATTTTCTACAATAATATCGTGTTCTATTTATTTTTACAACATGGTATAAGAGCAGGGGGTCACATGAAAAGGAGTTCTACCAGTTGTAACATGACAAGTCCAAGCGCTAGAGTTCTCGTGCAGACAATTGCGGACATTGTTTTGAGGTCATGGAGTTCATGAGGTTTCACAGTTGAAAATCACGAGTATTTTTATCAGAAATTGCAACACATCAAAAAAAAATTGTGGGCTAATTCAAAAGAACCACATGCAATATTGTTGAATGAAATCGCAGGCTAAAAAGAAAAATTAAAATCTCAGCCATTTGTAGCAAATTGTGGAAAGAAAATTTCAGACATTGCGCAGATGTTTTTGTCTTCTACCAGTCCCCTGTCACGAAAATCGTAGGAAATCGTGTTATTTGTTAAATTGTGTCGAGGTTTCAATGTTTCATTTTCTGCTGCGGATAGGGCGCATATCCAGGTATTTACAATCGTGATTTTAGAATATATTTCACCGACCCAAGCATGAAAACCAATCGCTAGGGCACGAGGAGCAATCAGAAATCACGCCTTTTCATTACAGGAGGTCGAATCGCAGTTTGCAGAGGATCACAAGTCGCTAGGGCATGGGAAGCAATCAAAAAAAGCACAAAAAGCACGTGAAAACTCAGTCAAAATCGCTAGTAGAAACATAATAAAATTTGGTTTTGCCAGCATACACGTCTAGAGATTGACAGAGGTTGTATATTTCGTGAATGTTTGATTGCAATGGTCGTCCATGTAGTTCCATTACCAAAGCTTAGAACAAATGAAGCACGTGTGCATGAGGCTTTCAGCAGAGGCAACACTCGGAAGATTTAATTGGCCAAGAAGTAATGGATCTCACTCACGACTCTATTGGAAGAGGCAACGTCTATTCAAATTGCTTCAACGATGCCGCTATGGATCTGCCCCTACCTTGTAACACATCCGGCGGAAAGCTGGATTTGGAGATAGATGGGTTGCTTGCCAACGCCGGGTGTACTATGAGGGCCTCCGAGTTGGCTCACGTAGCACAGCACCTGGAGCAACTAGAAAGCGTTCTGGGAGCAGTTCAAAACCCTGGAATGTCTCATCTTGCATCAGAGGTTGTTCAGTATAATCCTTCTGACTTGGCCGGATGGATTGAGTCAATCCTCAAGGAGTTTAACAAGTAAGTAGATATATTTTAAGAAGCCCGCGCTTTGAAGACAGGAAGGAATCCAGTGTAGATGAAGCTCGGTATGGATGGTTGCCCGGATAGTTTGGGAATCTGTAGATCTTGGGAATTATGCCCTTATGAGGGTCATGAGATAACTTTATGGAGCATTGTGGATGTTGCTCAACATGAATTGTCGTCCAATAATTCGGGAGATCCATGATTCGGGAGTTCAAGGAGGTGATAATCCAAAAACTCAAGAATTCAGCTCGGGAGCTACACCTATACGAGGATTACAAGGCAACTTGATGGAGTTCTACCTAGTCCAAGAACTGTTTTCAAAGAAAAGCTTCTAAAGAATATATAGTTCTAAATTTTGTATTTTTTAGTCTTTATATTAGTATGTTGTGTTTTTAGTACAGTACGCCTTAAGAGGGGATGTTAGAAGATAAGGCTTACATTTGTAATAAAGCCACCGTAGTGACTTAAGTGAATTTGTTTTATTGCTATTTTTGTTTTTAGTATCTAAGGTGTGTCATGTTTATCCATTTCATCTCCAAACTCTATATAAGGAGACGAAACTCATTGTAAATATAATTCCAATATCTAATAGAATAATATCTCTGTTTGCATGAAGGATCAAAGTACTTAGCCAATTTAGATTTTGCTATTGATAACCACACAATCTTGTGAAACTGTAGGTCTGGTGCAAATTTTATTTTGATGTATAGCAGAATAGGCTATGATAGCTATAAGCTCTGCATATGGAGGTGCTAAGTTGCTAACTAAATAATCTCACCTCATAAGCTCCATAAGAAAGTTCAGACAACCTGGATCACATAACAGCTGTCGTCCTCTGATGAAAATTGATAGATTGTTGTACACCTTCAAATTTTGGGGCATTGCCCATGTATTTGATATAATCTATCTTTTTACCCTTGGAAAGAAAAATATGCCCATATTGGAAAAATCGTTTAAATTTTATCATCCTTGGAGCCATGTCATAAGGTTTTTAAAATGCAAGCTTAAAATTAAGTGCATTTAAAAAAAAGTAGATTTGACTTGATTTTAAAAGTACATTTCATTATCCAAAGAAAGTAGTCATTCTTACCCTCACATCAAGTCCATTTAGCCGACACCTTTGAATTCTTCCTCTATCACATATCATATACATTAAGCAACTCAAAGCAGATGCCCAGACACCTTCTTCTTTCTCTTCTATCTGCAAAACAAGGATTCAGTGATCAAATACTATATACATGATGCAAGCACTATTCAAAAAAAAATAGTCACGTCAAGAATAGAAATAAAAAAATCTACTGGCCCACATAGTAGAAAGATATTATCCCAATCTAGTGACAGAAAATGTCAAAGATGTGCATAAGCAATCTGATGATTCCAATTTAGCTCCCGCAGGTATTATACCACATTTTATACAGCTAAAAGAACATGGTTATAATTGAGTTAACAGACCATAGAAGATTTTTGTCCAAAACTTTCCACACTGATATGGTTACATTTACTAAATTTACTGTCAAAATTCACCACAGTTCAGAAAAAATCTTTTGCCATCCTTTAGGTTACCTTAGTCAAACTTTTGAATCTCTCCATGCCCAAAGGTGTTATCATATCATAAAAGAGAATATTGCAATTTTACCATTGATTTAAGGGGCCAATTAAATGTTAAGCCTCCTGACCCACTGCCTATGATACAATGTTTTTGGACACGATTCTTTACTTGCACCAAGTCTGCTTTCTCCCAAAAAAATTTATTGTTTGAAAAATGCACAATTATAACACCAATTTATTTCAAAAGATCTCTCCTCTTTTCATAATGATTCCCTCCTCCCTAGAAAATATAGAAACATATGTTCAGCATAATTTCTAAAAGAAGTGGCTGCAGGCCCATCTAAACTTCTGTTAAGAAACTCAAGACTGAGTAGAACTGAATTACGCCAACCTTTAGAGTAGATATTTGAGTTTATTGGTTTCTCGAAAACAAGGCTTGAAGCTCACCAACTCGAATCCAGGCAGGAGATCTCTACATTCCTTAAGAATGCTCTCTAATTTCCAGCTGGATTCGATTCTCTGATCATAGCATTCCTGATTGCTTGCCACTCCCATTCCACTTGGATCAAATGGAAACCTTGCAAAAGAGCAACTTGAAGCCTTTAACAAACCCAATTGGTCCCACCTCATTATTAGTGTCCTTCAAATATACCATTGTGATCTCTGAGAAGACATCCCACCCAACAAAACCTGGATTACCTTTTGAAGCTATGTCAAAGTTTAGTCTAACAAAGCGCAAGGTGGAGGGGACTGTCCATTTGGCCATTTTATGCATTAGCCTCTCATCTCTTACGCCATTAACAAGGGTATTTATACTTGCTATTATTTTCCATGTGCAAAGAAAATTAGGGAAGAACATGAATAAAAGACAGTCCAACTGGAAGTACAATTGTATTCAAAGATTTTTCAGCTCACTTCATTGTTTTCCAAAGAAAACAAAAAGTAATGTTCTAAAACAAAATTGCATAACAGATTAACCATTTGAAACAAAAAAGTGAATTCAAAATTCAACTAAATGGTAGGGAAAAAATGTTTGATATACCTGCACAAGGAAAAGTAGTATCTCATAGAGTATGTTCAAGAGCCAGGTCTCAAACTCACTAACTGCCTGAGGAGTTCCACTTTCTAGGTTGTAGCTCTTTAAGTTCTCCTTTGCTGTCCCAAAAAATTGATTTCCATCACAAAATCGAGTAGACTGAGAAGATGGTTCTTCCACAATGGTAGGTTGATCTTCACTGCGCATAGGTTTCAATAATTGTGCATGAATGCCAAGATTCAAAATCAAATCGAAGGCTCGGGTTCTGACGGTCAATTGGGAGGAACTCAGCATACCCTGAAAATCATTGTCCAATTTAAAAATACAATACAGTCCCAGATAAAGTATTTCAAATATTTGCATTCTCCACCAATGATCAATCATCAAAATATATGATGCTCCAAAATACAACAGGCATCACTCAGACCTATTATGTGATCATTAATATAAATATAAAAGCACTTATCAGCATCATTTCAATTAAGAAGTCTAGATTTTGAAAGATGAGGAAAACACATTTCAACAATTTCATCGGTACAGATATCGCATTATAGCTTAATAAACTCTCCTTTACAATGAAACTGCAGAAATGACCTAGCATTGTCACCATAAACAGTGATCATAGAGCTACTTTTGAAGTTTAATAAGGTAGATACAACAAGAAGATTAAAAAAATCGTAAGATGTTTCATGAAGCTTGCATGCTTCATGAACTCTCAAGGATCTATATTTGAAGGTCTCTAGACTCTCATATATTGTCCATCAATCAAACAAACTTACACAAAAACATTCAACTTTTAAATAAATCATGGACATATATTAATGGAAAACTGTTTTCAGGAAGAACACTAATTACCACCAATGATGACTAAAAACCTCAAAATTATTGCAACTTTGTCAACAGAGGGAGGAGGGTCACAGAGATCAGTTATCTGTAATCATGATCATTCCTTAAAGACAAATCTGTATTTAATATCTGTAATCCTATTAGACATGAGGTTTCCACAGTCCACGAAATTGAGTGAGTATACTTCTGGAAATAACTGTGGAAGATTTGTTTGCATCAATGTTTTGGATCACACTCTAACCCATCATCAGGATAAGGAAAATTGATGGATAGAGTGTGATCCAAAACGTTGATGCAAACAAAACTTACACGGTTCTTTCCAGAAGCATATACTCACTCAATCTGTAATCCCGATAATTCCTTAGATACAATCTTTACAATCAAAAACTGGAAGCCAGAAGACAGAGGAAAGTGCCACTGACACAGAGAGAATACCAAAACCAAAAAAATAATTAATTAAAGCCTTAATTCAGATCATAGTCATCAACACTTTCTAGAAAACAACTAAATAAAGGTTTGTACCATTCTTCAGCGGGAAAACTAATGAAATGCCAAGTCAAATGTGTTCAATAATCTTCAAGCTCAATGCACTGAGGTGCTTAGCTAGAATAGCACTTACAATATTTTAAGCCAAGAGGAGTGAACTCAAATTTTCTAACAGAACCACCAATGTGGGAAAAACGTATGGTCCACATCAGTATGTAATTTCTATTTTTGTGATACTGCGATAAAGCTGACCAAAACTTTAGAACACAGACACTGCATTTTCATGGAGTGTGCTAGTTGCTACTACAAACTTAATGGAAAGGCAATGTATTGTCTAAATGTATCAAATCTTAAGCATATAGAATTCAACTCAACTAGAAACGATGCCTATCATTCTTACAAAATCATTGGAGAAAAGCCTCTCCTGCGTAAATCTCTAGAGGAAGGGCTTATCCTGGTCAATGGATGCAAAAAAGAGGCAGCATATAAGGAGGACGCATTTTCCTACCAAAGGAAGTTGTAGGAGGACTGTCAATATGTTCCAACATAGCCTTGTTTAGTGAAGTCGGATGATAACTTGACACTTTACAAGAGTATCCAGGACTCTCTAAAATACTTAATGAAGTATGCAATAACCAGGAAAATTTTCTTTTGTCACAACAGAACAGACTTACTTGAATAGCCCAAACTAAGAAATCCACTGCATTTTGGCATGAATATTATGCCTCTTGAAGACCTTACACAAGATAGGGAGTTTCCATTTGTGCTGAGTTTGATCCTTTGCAAGCATTTCTGGTTCAAATTAACTCCAATATCATCTACAAATAAAAAATTTTGTGGCATCTAATCCTTTGAAACTTCAGAACTTTTGTGCCATCCAAATGGTTGCTTGCTGATATATAGTATATACACTGTGCAAGGTAAGGTGCATTTTATGTAGGCAACATGATGTAGTTTGTTTCACATTCCATATACTGTCGCTATTATCTGTCTAAGGTATATGGCTATCTATCTAGATTTTAATCCCCATCACCCTGCCCTTTGGATTCGTAATTTGTTCATTCAATTGGTTGCTAGGAGTCAAGACCCCATGCATGTGTTTCATCTCTCGTTTAGCCATTTGGGTGAATCTTAGATTTTTGGCAGACATCTGTGCTTTATTTCCCAGATTACTTTTTTCCAAATCACAGTTTCTAGAAATGAGCTAAGTGTAGGTAAAAGGCCTAGTGGAATTCAAATAGTTAATGACTAAAGGCAAATTCGGTGAACATTGCACATTGGGTTAGAATTGAGACGTGTGATGAGATTAAAAATTGTGCATTTGTTGAGGAATCGACCATTTCATATCAGGTGTCAGAAATGTGTGTTGCCTGCCAGAAAAAGTATATTATAAAGACAATTGAATTTAAAGATGGCATAAGTGGAATAAGAGATTATAAACTTAAATACTTCTGTGCACTAAAAGCAAATGAGATAGCAGGAAATTGTAAAGCTAGATGGTGCTTTGATTCCTCCTAAGGTATCCCAGCATGGCCTTCCAACCGATACTCCCCGGCGAGCATTATCTCTTACAGTGACAGATGATGGCTCAGATGATTCCTTCATTTTAGACACAGACAAGGATATTCAATGAGATTTCGTTCCAGTCTACACCAGCACATGCTTTTGGGGCTCTTGTCAGCCCTTCATTGCTATTCGTTAGAGGCATGGTGCTTTATTTTGTCTTATGTACTTTTATTGTTTTGGTTCTAGGGTTCTATCTTCCTAAACTTTCTATTGTTAACTGCTGTAACCACCAGTCCCATTGACCTACTTTTGGTCATCTGTGGACATGAATATAATTTCTTTCTTTCTTTCTTTCTTTCTTTCTTTCTTTCTTTCTTTCTTTATGATCAACATTGTCAATAGGCCACCACAAAATTCAGAAATGGCACTACTCAATGCCTTTACTTGGCAAGCTTACATTAAAGGCAGTTGACTAGAACATCCAAGAAGAGGAAATGAGTGGACAAAACAAGCCAGAAAACTTTAATTACAATGTATGGAAACACATGTACATTTTCAAATACAAGGAAATTCCAAAACTGATATACCAGACTCTGAATCTGTAAAACCACCTAGTTCCGATGTTTAAATGCAAGTGAACCATTCTGGTTGATTTCAGCATTCAGATGCAATGAAATGCACCAGATCAGTAGAAAAAGTAAAAGTGTAGTTCACACAGGCTGCGTCAATTATATATCAGCAAATTACTACCAATTTTGAACACTTTGATATTTTTATGTGGGAAAGAAGCAACTTTGTAGTGCCCAACTTTATTTTTAGTGAGACATACATCATTAGGAACCACACTCCAACAAAGAATCAACCAATATTAACATTGCAGTACATTTAGACAACAGATGTTGACTGGATTCTGATAAAGCATGAGAAATCAATTGAAACCAAGCACTGCATGTTTCTATAAAGAAAAATATTAGCAATAGAAATGCAACAAAAAACCATAAAATAATAGAATCCTTGCTAATTTATACAGAGGCAATAGAAACATTTAAGCCAGACTGCAGAAAAGTAGAATGTACCTCTAGCATAGAAAGCAGAAGTGGAGCAGCAGTCTGCGAGTCTGCCATGTACCTACAATGCAATTCAATGTTCAAATATACTTTGGGAATATATAGCCATTCAGATGGACAGAGAAAAAATAAAACTTGAGATCTTGCAATAAAAGAACATTTCAGTGGAGAGAAAAAAAATTAAAGGCTAAAGGTAGGATGAGAAAACATGAATAACTATTTAGAGATTTTACCAGTAATCAGTCTGAATTAGAGAAACTCTTGTCATGGTTACTACTAAGAAGAATAATAATGGAAGTTGCTTATTTCATAGTTAATAAATATGTGCAAAAGTTGGAAGACAGTGCATCATCCACATATATGCCATCAAAAGGAATGAATACAAGGACAAACCTCACAATCACCCTCTGATCATAGGAAACTAAAAACCTAAAACATAGCAATCTAAATGATAGAACAAATCTATTCAGTCACTTGAAGTGATTTCATCAGTGTAATCTTTCAAAGACCTTCAGAAACCAATAAGCAGGTTTTCCCGAGTGACAGTTTACACCCATTCATCAGTGTAATCTTTCAAAGACCTTCAGAAACCAATAAGCAGGTTTTCCCGAGCGACAGTTTACACCCATTCCAAGAGGACAGAAAGTTGAAAATGGATTACACCAGGGTTATTTCCAAGAGGATCTAATTATCACGAGTTGATTTTGAAGTATTTGTCGACGGGAGAGAAGATATGATGACCAATCTTTTGAATACTAACTAGAAAAACAATTTGCAAATAGGTTGAATATTTTCCAAACCTAAAACTTGAGCATATGAAGAATGCCCATTTCCATAGCCTAAGGACAAAACATTAACAGCATGAGCAGTGATGTTACATATTCTTTACTTATCTTCTAAACACTAAGACTGGAACATCACCTTCTTCCATTAAAAGAATTTCAGCATAAATAATATACGTAGTGTATCAGTTGCACTGCCATATATAGAGATGATGAACAAGAACACAGAGAGAATAATTGATTTGATTGAAATTAGGTGCCCAGAGGAGGCCAGTGGGATCACCTAAGTACAATTATTGCCAACACAATGACAAGAATGTCCAATGTATCATAATGATGACCTTCTGAATGAATAATAAGGTGTTCACTGTGCAGCATAACTAGTTGAGTAGAATAAAGGTGTGTGCAATATTCCATCTAACAGCCATAAAAGGAAATCAACAATGGCATAAATTGTAAAAAGTTTGTCACCACTACAGTATACCTGGACTCAAAACTACAATACCTTGCAAGAATCCATGTCTATAAAATCCACCTACAACCATCCACAACTAGAAATCTACCGACAACATAGGACATTATACTGGATATATTACATGTCAATTAATGGATTATACTTACATATAGCATAAAGATGCAAAAGGAATTCCTTTCAACAACCATGCCAGAACAATGTGCAGCAAGCAGGTGCATCTCAATAAAGAGAGAAATGGATCTGCACAGAAGAAAGAATCAGATGGATGCCACTTGGAGGCATTTAGGGAGCAGGCAGGACCAAGGAATAGAACTGCAATCTGTGCAATAGTCAACAGCAGTATGGTAGCAGATTCACAGCAAAGCAGAGGCAAGATGTAGAAAAAAGGGGACAGAGATATCTGCCTACCTATCGCTTAAGAAGAGAATGTCTTTCCTAAATCTCTAGACAAAGTACCACCAGACAAACAAGATAGAGAACCAGGGTGTTATGAAAAACGGGTTGTTGATTTGGGCTTAAGGCTGACAAGCTCAATGGAAAAGCAAGGGATTTATCCTTCCCTAGATAACAACTTTCCTCGGAATTTGAATCCCAGAATAGAGGAACTTAAAATCACAATAAGTGATATTCCTGATATCCATATTGCAGATAAAACCTTAGAAAATGCAACTGGGGAGCTGTTGGGTTAAGCTATCCTCAGTAAATTAACAGGTGTATGGCCGACTCTAGAAGAACCGAAAATTTGGATATGTAAGATACTAAGAATTGGATCTATTGCCCTAACCCTGAAATTAGACTCATAACTAAAGGTTTCTTTTTGGTGTGGTTTCAATCAGCAGAAGATAGAGATGCCATTTTATATGATTGACGATGCTTCTTAGGAAACTTGGATATATACATGCAGTCTTAGACTCCACTCACTAACCTTTAGGAAGAACTACTTTCCAATGTGCCAGAATGGATATGCCTATATGATTTACCTCCAAAATGTTGGGAAATGGGAATTCCCAAACAAATCACAGCAACTTTGGGGAAATATTACAGAATGGATGACTCAACTAAGAATGAAGAAATCCCCCGCTATACTCGGATTTGTATTCAAATCAACCTTGCAAAATCCATGATCCACATTGTTTGAATAAACTCATCCTCAAGGATATGGAGACAAGACATTGACTATAAAAGTTCACCATTAAGATGCTAAAGGTGCATAAGAATTGATCACCAAGTCATCAACTCTATCTCTTAAAGAAGGAAAAATGAAGATTTCACTAGAAAAATTTATTCCAAAACCCAGCCCAAACAAGTTTGTGACCTAAAGAAGTCTCAACAAAGCGAAGGAAAGCCTTTCTTAGAGGAATCATGGGAGAACCTTTACGGGGAATGAGCAGGAAAAAAATTGAAAGCAAGAAGCAAAGGAAAAACCAGATCTGCTAACTGTGGCTTGAAAAATAGGGGATAACCCAGGTTATATAGGAAAGCAAGATATAACTCAAGATAGAGATGACCCAGTTAGCATGGAAGAACTAATGGATGAATATTTGGATAGAATTTCAGCAAAATGGGAGGAATCTCAAAAAGAACTGCCCTGGATTTGTAATCAAGAGGATGAAAGTGGCCAAGAAAAGAAAACCTCCCTTGACACAAGATACGATTACTAATGACTCAACAACTGGTAGAAAGGAGAAGCCAGTTGCAAGAAGAAAATCCCAAAGGAACCATCCCAAAATTGTCAGGCCCTCTCTAGGTCGTTGCCACATACTATAAGTTATCACACCAAGGAAAGGAAAACAGCAGCCCTAAAGTTCCAGCAAGAAGCTAGAGCAGCTCTTGAAAATGGGCAGCAGAAAACTATCACGCATTTTACTGGCGATGCAGGGGCTAAGCTGCTGAACCTCCACCCAAAAATCATGAAGAGATCATAACGAGCAATGTTTGACTGGCATACTAAGCAGATTAAAAATTACATTCTCGGCAATTGATGAGAGTTTTTGAAATGGATATAATGATGTCGAGCGTTGATTTAGTCTGTCCCCTATGACTCAGTTAATTGGGCTCCATTTTAGTGCACAATAATATGCCATTTGGTTGGTTATCAATAAGTGTTATACTATCAGTTACCAGTTTGTCACTCAATTTTGTTGCAGATCTAGGGTTGTTAACCCTAGGTAAATTTAACCAAAAAAAATATATATTGGATTACTGGTGCCTCCATGGAAGCTCCTAGTAGGTTAACAATCATTTTCTCCAACAAGTTTCCCTCGGATCATTCATGGGCAAAATTTCATTTGTGTTGCTGCTCTAGAACATAAACCAAAAGCATCTGCTCTCAATGGATGCATCATGGTAGGTTATATAAGTTTTTATAAATTATTTCTAAAATATTTTAACCTGCCAAATGTTCCTCCACCCCACTAGAGGCTGTCACTCCCAGAAGCCCACTCTGATTTTTAAAAAACAAAGAAATTTAAAAAAATTGTTTTGTGCTGTGCAAGATGGAAAGGCGGCTTTTTTTTTCCTAGTTTTTCCTGAGTAATTGAAATCCATTTGTACTTTTGGTTTGTCAAGCCAATCCCAATTCTGAGTAATGCTACTATGACATAAAGTTATCAACCATTTTGATTTATATGTAACATTTGTGATTCAACAATTGACATTAAATTATCAGCTATCAGCTGTGTTCTCAATTCTGCCATTAATTTTGTACATTTTGTGCAAATTATGGTTATTTGTATATTTTTTTAATATTGTAGTTTAGTTCATGATTGCAATGCCCTAGCTTGTCGATTGGAGCGAGTGACCCCAACCTTGTTGCCATAATGTGAATGTTATTAATGATGATTAACTTTACTTTCAGAATGAAGTCAACAGTTTAACTGACTGTCAAGTACGACCCAATCAAACAAGTAACGATTTCATAGCTCAGTTGATCAAGGACCCTTGTTAAATGCATCTACCAATACAAATAAGATTATTTTATTTGTGTTGTCCTTGGCCGACAATTTAGAAAACGGGTAAATACTAGTGTTAGTAATGTATGTCAACAATACACACACATACTCACACTAGGACAAGAAGGTCAGGGATATATATATATATATATATAGTATGGCCACACCCAGCTGTACAAAACCCCAGGGACAAAAACTCAGGGAACCACCAAACTGGAACCTGCAAATAAAATTGCATAGTCATATTGACAATGATATATGTCATTATGATTATCAAATGGATTATTGGATCTCTTGTTTTCACTTACTTTGAACTATTTTTAATTTTAAATTTTAATTATTAATCTTTTAATATTATTTTATCAATCGTCTCCTTGTCATCCCCAAAATCTAGGAAAAATTTTGCCATCCCAAAAACCTGTCCCCCCATCCAGGAAGCTCAAAGAAAAACTAACTTTTAGTGTTAATTTGAATCCTTTGAAACCTATATATACATCCTATAAGATCATTTTTTCCAATTATGAAAAGAGTGATGTAATATAAAATGCAATTTCCATCGTTAGGAAGGGGAAAGGAAACACCTTCATTCCTTACAAGAGACAAATTAGAATAGAGAATTTAACAGTGGTAGCTTTCTAAGAATCTTGCATCGCCACTCTCCACCTCATCATTACAAGAAGAGCACCCCAAACCTGAATCAAATTTATAATTCTGAGTTGTATGTTTGGGAGGGCAAGGAGCAGGTTCAAAGGCAGTTGCTATAATCTGATATCTCTATTAGGTTTGGATGTATGATCCTACATTTTTAGAGCCATTCTATTATAGTCTGAACATATATTGCACCCTAATTTTGATAACGTTGTTACCATTCAGATATCCAAGTAATCTACAAAGGACTATGATGATCATTACCATTGTCCTCCAGAAGATTGTTGTCCTCACACCCTAAAATGCATCACAATTACCTCTTGTCAACAATAAACCTTGTCTAGTTTCTCCTCTTCTGACTGGCAACATGAGCATCAGAGACAAGTTCACATCACCAGCTTCTCTACAGCTGAGTTGTCACCCTTGGATGTTCAAAGTGGCTCCAGTGAAGGCTCCATGCTTCTCCCTATCTAGTCTGACCCACTTAGCCCAGGGCACTGTCACATGTAGTTCATTAGACCTTGCATTGGCCCTTTCGAGCAGATTAATTATGATGGCTCTTTTTCTGCTTCGAGTGTCAATCCCAAAGGAAGGTGGTGGTGGTCTCCGAACATAGCATGAATTTATTGCTCAAATTTTCCTTAGCCACTTCCTTGGGTTCCAGTGGCCTCTACACAACTATTTTCTTTTGTATGCTCTCGAGCATAAGTATTTGGGTATACCCACATTAGGTTGCCTCCCTCTAGCTTTGGCACTAATCTAGATTTACACTTTCAATTAGGAATAGCACTGAATCCGCAAGGCAAAGTAGAACCAAGCTTCTTGCCTTCCTATCAATTATTGCCTAATCATCTACAAGCATACCAGAGGGCTTCTATCTTACAACTGCAGCCCATAGATCCCTATCCACCAATAGTTCCTCCATCTTGAGCTTCCAAAGCTCAAAGTTTGGACCACTGAATTGTTTATCTCCATCTTTACAGTACCTGCCATTTCTCTTGAGCAAACAATCCCTGGATCACCTACACAAAGCTCCCACTCAAACAGAAATTATCACCGCACTAAAATGCCATCCTCCTAACAAATCTTTGGCTTTGATATCAAATGTAGAAAATAAGAGTTATGATAATCTACTAAAGGAGAGTATTGTTAAATAGAAACAGATCCACAATGCAACACAATGACAGATAAATCATACAAGAGCAACAACAATATGAGAAACGCCACATTTACCATGAGAAAACCTTTTGGAAAAAACCCAACAACAATAGCACACTCGATGTATTAATCTGAAATAGATGGTTACAATACATTGTAGAGTTCCAATGCTATCAAAGGATATCCAACTCTGTTTTCTAGAGTTAACATGGCAGCATAATCTCGCCCTGCAAACCTTTCAAAAAACTATGTTGAACACTAACCCAAGCCACCAATACATATAAACCAAGGCTAAACAAGAAACCATGGGTGGTTACTAAAACCATCGCCAAAAATCATGGGCCCAAATTTGGTGACCAAATCAATGCACTCAATCCAAACACCCTTCTTGGGATTCCCATGACCCCTCCAATCAAGGAGTCAACCCACTAATTGGGGCGGTCCAATTTGGAGCATTCATTTAACTTACAAGATGGTCTTGCACCCAGCTATTATTAGCCAGTCAAAGATGCCATTAGAGATCCAATTGTAACTCCCATTATCAATGTTGTTACAATGCCACTCTTGTGTCATAAGATGCTCTTACATCACATTCCAAGAGGGTCCAACATTTACAATAATATTAAAATATTATTATGCCTAGCTAGCTTTCCAACGTTACAATAATATTCAAACATTATTACATGGAATTGCAAGATGTATAACACACCTATCCTAATATCCCTAGCTCTTGTCAATCATGCTAGGGTGCATTCTCAATCCGTTGGCCTAGTTTGGTCACTTTTGGATATTAATATATACTTTTTTCCTCCTATGAGATAGGTTAAGTATGTGTGTGTGTGTTTGCATCTTATAATATAAGAGTCTAGTATAATAGCATATATTATAGTATTCTTTTATAAGGGAACCCTGATAATTATTTGAAAAATGCTTGTCAAATGGCAGCCTCCTAGTAAAGCAAGAATTAAGTTCAACTTTGACAAGACCACTAAGGGCAATATAAGGGTTGGGATTTTGGTATAATAATGAATAGCTTAGCAAAAGCAAGAGACACATGCAAAGGTATCTAGATACCTTTGGAGCAATATTGAAAAAATGTGGAAATTTCTTTCCTCCCCATTCATTTTATCTCTCAAACAACCTTTGTTGTCTCCTCTCTACTAGAAGCTGTGGTTTAACTTATGCATAGTTTTGGATGGATGGTTGTGAAAGGGGTGGTCTAGCTTTATGTTAGCTTGGAACTCTCTCTTCTGGATCAGTAAGTTCTGTTTCCAGATTCTGTTTTGTGGTTTATTGAGGGTTGTTGTGGTACCAACACTGCACTTGCTTTGTTGCTTTCAACCCATCTCCTTAGTGGTGTCTGGGAATCCTATCACTTCAAGTTCAAGGATGCTATGGATATGGAGGTAAGGAAATTATCTATGCATTCTTGAGCTGCTAGTGAGATGGCAGAAAAAAGCAATATAGGGATGCTGGATGCTACTGAAACCAAGAAAAAATGATGTTTTCTGAAGCAGACATTCTTGGGGATTATGAAAATGTTCTTCAGGATTTAAAGTTCAATGAGTTGACCAGCTCACAAGTGGTAACGGCCGCGTGATCTGGCTTTATGTTAGCTTGGGTTTAGATGCTACTGAAAGCGATAGGAAGATATGATCTTTTCTGAAGTAGACATTCTTGAATTGCACTGAAGAAAGCAACCAGCAAAATGACTGATGCTGTTTCAAATAAGTGGTGCCAGGCTCTGACAGATTGAGCTAAGAATGAAAGTAAATAAACTCAATGGCTTCTTACCTTCTTCATGCCCATATTGCAGAGAAAATGGGGCAGTCCAGTGTAGCTGAGAAAATTGCAGCAGCTGTCATGCACAAGGTTGAATGTGCAGGCCACCCCAGTTATTGGATTGAAACCTGTCCTGTTAAGCACAAGCTCCACCTGCCATTTCCTTGAGGGATTTCCTTATTTGGAGTGAACATAGATTTTAACCACTAAGTTCTGGGGCCTACTTGAGGGAGTAACCATGTACTCCATCAACAACACACAAAAGTCAGTTTGATATCCAAAAAATTGAATATTAGTTTTCGTGAAGACAATGACAAACATGAGCCTCTTTCCTTGATGACAGATGATGAGAGGTGGTAAGGATGGGAAAACAAGAAAGCCCTGTAATGAAAAATAGTTCCTCCAAAGAGGAGAGCTAGTTTGTCTATCTTACTATTGCAGTCCCACAATTTTGTTTTTTGGGTTGATGGAAATTTGCAGGAGATTATGTTATTTATTGATTTTGAAATAGTTTCTTCCTGCCTCAGATTATTCCTCTCTGTTGCCTTTTCTGTATATTGTCCCTGAAGTAAATTTTGTGTTTGAAATGGCCCTGACATCCACTCTGATGTGCACTCTAATTGGCCATTGCATAGGCAGAAGAAGCACGTCTAAATATCTAAAATCAGTTAAATTTGGCAGCAGTAGAAATGATGATGTCTCCCATTTGTGGTGGTAAATATAGTGCTAGGTACAAGCAGAATTATTCTGATTTGCAAGCTCTGCTTATGGTACACATTGCTCTCAAGAAGACGTGAGCTACAATTCAACCTGGGTAAAGGAATCCACGCTTTTGTACTCAATCTTAATTTGCATCTTTTATAGCACTTAAAATATTCTTTATCAGTAGACAATGGAATAAAAAGTTGTATCAACAATAAGCTAGTAGCAAGAAAAAATATTTCGTATCAGAAGCAATGGCTCCGATGCTACTTGTGAAAGACCAAAAAAGTCCTTTATCTGAAAGACACAGGATTCAATATAAGATATATTGAAGATATAAAAATAGTATCTTTAACTATGGTACATGATATTTATACTGTCCAAAGGGTATGACACTTATAAAAGGCCAAAATGTCTTTTATGTGAAATCCTTGAGCATTTGATATTAGGATATATTGAAGAAAGAAGTATGATATCTTCAACAATGGTACATGCATATTTGTATTGTTCAACGGGTATTAATACAGAGGGACATCACCTACACAACCCAACTTATAAACTATATAACCTTAAATACAAACCTAGGTTATAACCTATAATAAGGTTATACATGTTATAAGTTGGGTTCTGTAGTTAATGTCCCTCTGTATTAATATCTGTTGGACTAATAGCTTTATATGTATATGTATGTGTGTGAGTGTGTCTGTGTGTGTGTGTATATGTATATATATAGATAGATATACATATGTGTATACATATATCTATACACACACACATATATACATGGCAAGTTAATAGTATAAGATGGCAACTTGGTATGCTACTAAGACAACCGACTATGGCTAAAACTGATGAGTGATTTAGTGAGGTCTGTATCAAGTAGGTGGGCAGGAGCACAACCCAACTTCTAAACTATATAACCTTAAATACAAACCTAGATTATAACCTATAATAAGGTTATATATGTTATAAGTTGGGTTGTGTAGTTAATGTCCCTCTGTATTAATATCTGTTGGACTAATAGGTTTATATGTATATGTATATGTGTGTGAGTATGTCTGTGTGTGTGTGTGTATATGTATATATATAGATAGATATACATATGCGTATACATATATCTATACACACACACATATATATATGTATATGTATATGTGTGTGAGTATGTCTGTGTGTGTGTGTGTATATGTATATATATAGATAGATATACATATGCGTATACATATATCTATACACACACACATATATACATGGCAAGTTTATAATATAAGATGGCAACTTGGTATGCTACTAAGACAACCGACTATGGCTAAAATTGATGAGTGATTTAGTGAGGTCTGTATCAAGTAGGTGGACAGGAGCAGGTGTACTTCAGCCAATGACGTAAACCAGATAGAACTAACATCAGAATCAATTATGAAACTTACAGAAGAAGGTTGGAGAATGAAGACCTCAACAAGTTATGTCACTTAGATATTCTATTAGGCACTCCAATCTTGTACCTGATTTCAGAGTTCAGACCTCATAGTATGGCATTAGATTTTGTTCACCATTCATGTTATGCAATTTAAATTTGGAAATCAGAAATATATACTCTCTACATTGAATTCTAGCAACTATGTGCTAAAAAAATTATCTTTAGCCATCAAAACTTACAAACTATCATGCAACAATGGAAGTTAACAATTTTATGTTCTCATGTGAATGTGGTCTACTTCGATAGATAAATGATGGATTTGTTGTATTATACATGATTTTAATGCCCCTCCTTTCCTTCCTCCCTCCCTCACTTGAAAATACTGGGAAAAGTCAAAAGGGCCACACATAAAAATAACTCTACACTTCCATTGACAGCAATAATGCAGCACAAGGGTACACATTATCCAAACATATATTTGATGCCCTTCCCAGTAAAAGAAAATGTAAATGTATACATACATATTTATCAAAGAGCTCTCATCAATATCTATGCCAAATGTTAAAACATACATGTCAATGACAAGTTTGATAAGGACACTAGCTGCAACATCAGCTGTCTCCACAGTTACCCTTCCAGCTTGATTACTTGGCAATGAAGGCATAGAGCTCGTTGTATTGTTACTTGTTATAGATCCCTCCGAACAAACAGCTGCTATAACCTCCTCAACCTCAACAGCACTCAATCTCAAAGGTTGCTGTTCACTGCCCAAAGAAACACAACTCCATTGTGGGTCAATAATCCATTCAAAATGCTACATGCCAAACAACCTATAATAAGTAAAATCTTTCTAGATGCTTTTATTCTAAGCATTGAAGATGGCAAAGTTACTAAGAACTGTACATTGTCAAATAGATTTGACACCAAAAAGTCTTACACTAATAATCACACCATCAGCTACAGAAAACTCAAACACGAGTGAAAGGAATGTGCTTCACAAACAAGGTAAAAGGAAACCTACCACATGAAAACTCTTCATGAACCATCCTAAATCAGATATCTAATGATTAACTCAAGTGTATGCTTAATTGAGGGAAATTTCTGGCATTTCCTAAGATAATTAATTTAAATTTTAAAATTTACATGTGAAACAGTATAAAGTACATGTTACAAGCCAAATTCTTAAATGCGTATTTTAGAATCATCAATTAGTGCATTGTCATGGCATATCAAGCTAAGAGTAAGCACATGCCAAACTATCTCTCAGATTACCAATGCCACTATTGCTATTTGCAAAGATGCCTCAACTTCTACAAATACCAGAAACATAGTTAAAAAACAATAAATAAGTGCATGACCTCTGAATTCTGTATTATATGTTCAAGTTGAAAATGTGAAAATTATTTATATATTTGGATATCCTCAGTTTTGACAATGTCTGATTCGAGAGAATTTATGATTTTGTTGTATGTGTGTACTTCCAATCTTCTATGTGTGACTGTCAAGGACACAAGTCTATTAGATGACTACAGCTCTATACGTGTACTTCATCATGTTTATCCCTTTTTCTGGAGCAATAACATTGATGTCACTTAAATAAAACATGTCCGCTCTCAGTTGAAACTTGAATGCCAATCACATCCTATTTGTCATTTTCTCTCAAATGATTTGCTGTAAAGGAATCCATATGAAAATTATAAAAGTTTCTAATTTGACCAGCTGTAATGAAATTTTAGTTTGACAAATTTGGCATGCCGAGTTATGTTCATTAAATTGGCTCACAAAAAGCAACACCCTATAAGTCTCTGTGATACACTCACTGTGATAAAATAACACAGCAAAAACAGGTACTCTTTAGAAGAAGTTGACTTTCCAATAGCAAACTGGTAATCAAGGTTCACTCCAAGTATGAAATGTCCCTTCATATGCGCTGGGTTTTTATGAAGATGGCCGACATGTTATAATGGCCGTTTTCTTATTGCTGGCTGACTTGTTATTATGGCAGCGCTGGGTTTGTATGGCCGACTTGTTTAATTGCAGGCCGACTCTTTTCACGTGGCGCCAACTTTAAGTTTAGCATAAAGTAAATGGTAGCGCTTAAGATAAAAGGAAGTGTTAACAAATAGACGCCTCCCTTGGTGAGTGTGGTATCCATTCATGAGGTCATCCATCCTCATAGAGATGCCTCTCTTGAGCATTTAACAAGGTATAAAAGGAACATAAATTGGAGGAAAGAAGGGGGGCTTTTACAAGGAGTTTTTATCGGACTTACACCTGCAGATCTAAAAAGGAATCAGAGTACATGGAGAAATATATCTGCACTCAACAGACAAGGGCAGAATCAGAAGTCAATACATTTGCTCTGAGAATACAGCAGTTTTATGTTACAATAAATATTGTGGTATGCTCTATCATGACTGTTGTGTACAATGATATATTTATTGTGGTATAATCTCTAGGAATCTGTATGTATTTAGTGTTTGTAATCCTCATCAAGCAACCATGAGGAGGAGTGGGGGAATACCAATAGGGTGAGCAGATACTAGATCTCTTTCTAAGTACACCACTCCATGATGGATGCCCGTGAGTCTGCCACTTGGAGCCAAGGGGGTGAGTGTCTGCCCTTGGGCTTAGAAGAGAGAATCTACATGCCTCCTATTGTAGCTTTTCCTCAATCTCTACATGGATGGGTTGTTGGGATGGATTCAAGGAGTTTCAATCATAAGAGGGATGGATAAGGTAGCATGGATAAGGAAAGCAGATAAAGTTTATCCACTAAGTACACCACCCCATGTTGGATGCCTGCGTGTCTGCCACTTGGGGCCAAGAGGGATGGTATATTCGCTCTAGGGCTTAGCAGGGATAGCTTCGGGCGGACTTATCATGTTTCTCATCCAAGTCATATTATGATTAAACTTCCACTATGCATTATGGATATGATGTAGTTTATGTAGTTTTGAAAATGCTATATATTTTTACAGGGTTTAAATAGATAAGACATTTATTATATATGTTTTGATCTTATGTATTATATTTCCAATATTATCTAACATGATTGCAAGACCTAAACCAGGATTTATCGTACTTAAAGCATTTAATTGGTAACTTATAGCCCTAACTATATTAAACTTGTGATTCTAGGGTAAGATTTAGGACAATCCCAAAAGGGGACATTACAAATGGTATCAAAGCTTTGATCCTACCAGCCTGGGGATCAAAGATAGTTAATGCCATTAAACCAAAGAGCTCAATAAGCTTTGGAAAGAGAAAGGGAATATATCAAGTATATATATTGGCTATACAACAAGTGTTATCAGCAAAGAAGGATATATTGCAACCCTTGAACTGAGCTTGAAATCCATCAAGAGGTACACATTTCAATCATACCAACTCCCAAGCAATACAATTGAAATAAGGCGAGGTTAGTAAGTAGGTAATGATGGCCCTTTTGGGGTTCACGAGATGGTGAAGTACCAATAGGTCCCTTCAACAAGTACGCCACCCCGAGTTAGTTGCTCGTGGGCCAAAAGGCTTATGAGTGCTCCCAGACTTGTTGAATAGCAGTCTTCATGCATCTTATCAAGCACGCCACCCCGAGGTGAGACACTCGTGGGCTAGGAGGCAATTAAGTGCTCCTGGGCTTGATCAAGGAGGACAGCCAGCCTCCAAGGTGAGATTGAACCCTTTCATGCTCTTGACAATATTGTTACTAACGCTCCAAGAAGATTCAATATGTGATTGGCTTGAGGAATTGTGTTATGGATTGAACTAAAGGTGGATTATGCTATGATATATGAATTTATATGAATAATAGATGAATTTAATATGAATAATGCTGTGAACTGAATATTATCTAATTTATATTTCAAAGATGGATATTGGTATGCTTGGAAATGATTCTTGTCAAGTTGCTTTTCGTAATGGTCGAAATGAAGATTAGGTGCCATATGACACAATGACTTTGGATGGTTCACATCTTTTATTGGGGAGAGCATTTCATTTGAGAAAGACATCCATGAAGAATTCAATTGAGAATAGAACCTTAAGTAATTTTGCAAGTGAATTAAATTAAGTTCTCAAGAATAGTGACGATGCAAGAAAGGATGCAACCCCAAATATGAAAAATTGTGACCCTTCAAATGTAGGACTCCCTTGACAATAAGATATAAAAGGGGAATCATTTCCTTGTGAAGAAACCATCAATAGGAAATAAACCTATCAATTAACTTGGAAGTAAAGTATTATTCTCAAGGCAGCCATGAAGGGTGGTGATTCATTAACTATAAAGGGTGGTGACTCCCGCAAATGGATATAAGGATAAATCAATTCATTGACATTGAATAAGCAATCATCACTCACCTATCCTTCAAGAAATCAAGCAATCAAACTATCCAAAAAGATTCCCAAGGAGGAAACAATCATAACAACTCAACATAGTGAAGGATAAAAACTAACGATATAACTTAACTTTCAATTCTCAAATAAAAATCCACCCATTGCCATCACTAGTTGTCACGGAAACTTAGGCATAACTAAAGATACAAAGAGGGATTAAGATTATCTTTCAAACTTCGAGATTTAGGTGCACTGAGGTATCATCTTGACCTAGGATGGTCAATCTCTTAAAAGCCAAAACAACATTTTTGAGAGAATGTAATGAAGACAACTCAATTCTTTAGGAACCTACAAATTTGGACTCTTGAGAGATCTTAAGAGAAATGTTGGAAATCTATCGTAAGATATATTCATCAAGCTTCATGAAAGAGGAACATAATTAAGAATAAATTGTTCTATTCCTTTGGAACAAGATCAAATGTACAATCAAGTGATCTATCCCACACTCATTGAAACAATGGTGATACAATCCAGTCCATACCACATATGATCTACCTTGTAACCTAAAAAACTGATCTAATAAACTTATCTTATGAACCAAATTCACTTCTATATTAGTTCAATTCTTCTAGGAGTCTCCTCCTAAGTTCTTTTCTTGATCAAAGTAACTCCACATTCATAAAGATCAAGGACATCAGTATTAGGCATGTAGGTACCTTAAATAAATTTGATACAAATCAAGTTACAACAAAATTGTTACATAAGCCTATGCTAAGTTATATTATGGGCCCATAACCCACAAATCCCAAGATCATTCTCACCTACCAAACCTTGGGATAAATTGATATTGTTTAAATAAATCGGGTACTTCCCCAAGATATGAAAATAAATTTAGTACCAAACATGGAGATATGTTAAAGAGGAGTGATAACCTCCAATTGAATTAGAAGGTGGAACAAGAATTGGATAATAGGATAAACCTATAAATTTAAGTCCTCCTATTGCTTGCAATGCTAAACTATTGTACATCTTTATTTTATTGACTTGATCAATCCCATAAAATTTATACTTAAATATTAATTACCTATGGGTATGACAGATGTGTGACAAGGTTAAGTAATACAAAAACCCTATAAGCTCCTCATTAGAAACAAACTTACCGCAAACTTTGTTTGAATGTTTACAC
Source organism: Cunninghamia lanceolata (assembly GCA_027924645.1). Lineage (NCBI taxonomy): Eukaryota > Viridiplantae > Streptophyta > Pinopsida > Cupressales > Cupressaceae > Cunninghamia > Cunninghamia lanceolata. Next base: position 2,360,775 of record BSBN01000828.1, read on the forward strand.
AAAATGAAACATACTTTATCTAAAGGAAGTTGTCATTCAAACATCTAGGTACTTGACAAGAAAGCAAAAGTGATTTTGCACAAAGGAGTGGGATCTTGGTATTCACAAATCCATCATGATTTTAGAATTCAACAAAGGGGTAATGAAGAATTTGTATCATTGTCTAGGATCCTCGTGGTGATGAAATGAGAGAAAATTTGTCTTAAGTAACAAAGTCTTACCAGTTACCAACTCTCGGTTTTGTTGTTGAGAGATATTGGGAAATAGAAGTACATGAACTAAATGAATATTTAACAATAAATTGTCCTCGTACTTTAGAGAACGTTATCAACCTTATGATCTTAAGGGACAATGTTTGCACTTGGATCGAGGCAAGTACACTAACAACAAATCTTCAAGGCGATTGATTTGGGATCCCGCTTACTTGAGGAATGTCCTTGCTTGTGATTGCTTGAGGACGAGCAATCTTGGGCAGGGTGGACTGAAATGTCCCTTCATATGCGCTATGTTTTTATGAAGATGGCCGACCTGTTATAATGGCCAACTTCTTATTATGGCAGCGCTAGGTTTGTATGGCCGACATGTTTAATTGCAAGCCGACTCTTTTCACGTGGTGCCCAACTTTAAATTTAGCATAAAGTAAATGGTAGAGCTTAAGATAAAAGGAAGTGATAACAAATAGACGCCTCCCTTGGTGAGTGTGGTATCCGTTCATGAGGTCAGCCATCCTCATAGAGATGCCTCTCTTGAGCATTTAACAAGGTATAAAAGGAACATAAATTGGAGGAAAGAAGGGGAGCTTTTACAAGGAGTTTTTATCAGACTTACACCTGCAGATCTGAAAAGAAATCAGATTACATGGAGAAATATATCTGCACTCAGCAGACAAGGGCAGAATCAGCAGTCTTATGTTATAATAAATATTGCGGTATGCTCTATCATGATTGTTGTGTATAATGATATATTTGTTGTGGTATAATCTCTAGGAATCTGGTTGTATTTAGTGTTTGTAATCCTCATCAAGCAACCATGAGGAGTGGGGGAAATACCAATAGGGTGAGCAGATACTAGATCTCTTTCTAAGTACACCACTCCATGATGGATGCCCGTGAGTCTGCCACTTGGAGCCAAGGGGGTGAGTGTCCGCCCTTGGGCTTAGAAGAGAGAATCTAACCTCCTATTGTAGCTTTTCCTCAATCTCTACATGGATTGGTTGTTGGGATGGATTCAAGGAGTTTCAATCATAAGAGGGATGGATAAGGTAGCATGGATAAGGAAAGCAGATACAAGTTTATCCACTAAGTACACCACCCCATGTTGGATGCCCGTGTGTCTGCCACTTGGGGCCAAGAGGGATGGTATATCCGCTCTTCGGCTTAGCAGGGATAGCTTCGGGCGGACTTATCATGTTTCTCATCCAAGTCCTATTATGATTAAACTTCCACTATGCATTATGGATATGATGTAGTTTATATAGTTTTGAAAATGCTATATATTTTTACAAGGTTTAAATCTATGTTGCACGAAGACCCGTCTCCGACCCCCTGGTACTCGTCTCCCCGTCTCGAAGACTTCTTGGGTACGTCTCCCTGCAAAGGGAGACTTCTGGTTGAGTCTCCCACACGTCTCCAAGTACCCTGCGTCAATAAAAAGGCGTCTCCATTTTTTTTTTCTTTCTCTACCTTTCATTTTTTCCACTTTTTTCTCACAAACTCAATGGATTCTTACTCCTACGGACTTCAAACCTCAATACTAGTTGATATCTTCAGTGGATTGTTACAAGTAAGCTATAAGCCTATAAGTAATATATATACAATAAGCTATATTAAATTGTTACAAGTAAGCTATAAACTTAAACTTTACTAGTTCTCTTGTTTTAAAAGTTCAATGTCATGATATTTTCAGTTTTAATGTTAGCCTATTAATAAATTAATAAAATTATTAAATTATATTTTTTTTTAAAATGGTGTCTCCAAGCACCCCCGTCTCCTATTTTTCAAAAACAGACGTACCGGTACCGGTACCAGTGTCCCGTACCAGTACCAGTCTCGGTGCAACCTTGGTTTAAATAGATAAGACATTTATTATATATGTTTTGATCATATGAATTATATTTCCAATATTATCTAACATGATTGCAAGACCTAAACCAGGATTTATCTTACTTAAAGCATTTAATTGGTAAGTTATAGCCCTAACTATATTAAACTTGTGATTCTAGGGCAAGATTTAGGACAATCCCAAAAGGGGACATTACAAAGTATTGAGATTTACATCGTTCTCCTCATTCAAGAAGCTTCACAGCCAACTTCTCAAATGCCAACATTTAGCAGTATCCATTCGAAATGCCATAAAGCCAAAATGCAATTGAAAACACAATAAGAAAAAAAACTGGGGAGATTCCTGCAAAAAAGAGTTTAACTATGTTTACATATAAAAACACTAACATATACTAAAATTTTGCTTTTATTTCAAACATTCATTATTCATAAATCTGAACAACAGCTCTAAGCATTTTGAAAGCATCATTGTATTATATCATGATTCAATATCTGAAAGACAGACAAAATAAGCCTGGAAAAGGCCCAAAACATCCTTAACCAAATCGTGCTGAAATAGCTCAAAATTTGCAATCATTAAATGATAGCAATATTTAGTAAAAGAATAATGATAACCAGTATCACTCAATCATAGTAGAAGGTGGGAATTGTATACAGCCACTGTTAAAGAAGGTTGCCAAATTGCGATATGTCTGGATGCATTCCTCTTAGGTAACAACAATGTCATGTGAATACAATAATCTCAAAAAGTTTTATTTCCAGAGTCAAGAAGATTGATAGGTAAATTGATAAGGAGGTCAACATCTAGTAAACAAAAGAGGATTGAATATTTGCAGTCACATGCTAGATAAATTGATTAGAAGGTCACCACTTAGTATGCTAAATTTAACTTAATTCCTCGAATTCTAAATTTTAGCTTATGTACTCCATTCTTTCACAGAATTTACTTGCATAATACCTAAATAAAAAAATCAAAACACAGGCTGCCCTACAGCTTCATTACAGCTAAACTAAGTCCACTCTTGTAGGTCTATTTTATCAATGTCAAGTCAAAAAGAAGAAATATGTTCACTTCATGGAATTAAGAATTACAGTAAATGATACTAGCTACTAGAGAAATGAAATCTGTAATAAAAATGCTAAGGTGTTCGATATCTTGATATAGAACCTATCGGAGGCATGCTCTATCAATTAGTATCATCATTTCCGTCATTTAGTAACATCATTTCCATCAATGTTTATAGTTACATCTTTTGTATTAAAGTTAATTAGTGACCACCAAATCAGTAAATGCTAGTAGGTTTTATGCAAATCAACACATTTACCATCAGGCCTATCTTTCATTTTTCGATTTCTCAAATAATATACACAAACATCAGCTAAAGGGAAAATGAAATTAGCAATCGGGTGAGAAATATGCCTCCACTGGGGATCTTTGAATGCCAGTAAAGGAAGTCTATATTGGCAACACCATTTTATAGATGGTCAAGGAATGAGTACAGGTATATAGATCTTCAAAAAATAATATAGGATTGGAAAATCCCATAAGAGGTATTCTTTAATGCCTAAGAACTCAGGGTTTAGTTTGACAAAGGAGGACATGAAAAAAATAAATGTAGAAATGCTGGAAAAAATTTCCACAAAACAAACAATATACTATATAGATATGCATGTTGCATTACCCAATTTTAACCAACCTAACTAAAGAAACAAGATATTAAACTTGAGCTCACTTTGTTGCATAAATTGTTATAACATAGTACCTGTAATGTCTGTAATGAAAAAGGGGGCGTGGCCGGCGACGCCAAGTGCTCACAGGCAAATCCTCCCTGCAAAGCATAATAGCCTCTATTTAGTACCAACTATTGATGAAAAATTGTTTCAGATTTTAGAGAAACGAAAAAAATGGTAATTTGAACTTTTCTAAAATTAGCCAGACAACATCCACATTAATCTGGATTCTTTTAATTATTAAGGTCCAAAGGATAAGAGTAACAACGGTCCAAACCCTGACAAGTGCAATAGTCATGATTTTGGCATCAAGACTAAAAACTTTTTAAGTACTAAAGACACTTGTGCTAAAATCCACAAAAGAAAAGATATAAAACTGGTGGAATGAGAACTGTTCCAGCACCGCATCTTTTGCACATGTATTGACAATATGAGAGGTTACTAGATCCGTGAGTGTGGAAGCAGTGAAAGAGTGAATCAGGTGAGCGAAAGGTATGGTTGGGAGGAATATAAGAGGGTAGCAAATTCTCAAAGTTTTACACTAGAGAAGATGTCAAGATTATAGTTTTCAGGAAGTCATGAAAGCATACCAAAATCATATCAATCATTTACTTTAGTCATAAATGAGAAAGCTGTAAGCACTGAAAACTAAGTCAAATATGACATAACAGAATTGAGAATTCAAGAAATATCAATCCTAGTCCATTTCAAATGTTTGGCTTGTTTTAAATGTTTTCATTTTATCTTTCTTAGTTGTTGGTTTGGTGTTTTTGTTGCTTCTCTGAAATTTTCATTGTAGGATTTGTTACAGGTTAATCAAAGTCAAGACAATGCATCATAAGATTCGTCTTTGATTCATCTTTCATCTTTAAAATCACATTGCAACTTGTCCAGAAGTTTTTTCTTTGAAGTTAAGACAGTGTGTCATTATATTCATCTTTGATCCATCTTGGTCATGGGATTTGTTCAGGAAAATGATCATATAAAGGTTCAAGGATCCTAAAGAGATTGGTACAGAAATAAAATGCAGCCATATAGATCATCTGATGTAAGAATGCCAAGAGAGAAAATAATCTCATCTCTTCTCATTTAATCCCATTTCTTCTTCAACACATACCACTCGTAAAACTCAGAAAGATGGCAGAGGCCTTGTGTTGCATGGTAAACAATACTGTAAAGACAAACAGTGACAAGAAAACAATGGACTCATAAAAAGAAGCATATAAGATGTGACACAAATAAGACATAGATGGCGAGTGGAATCAATAGGCCACGAAGATCAATCAAAGGAAAGACAAAATAGGGGATGCAAAAAATGCTACGAACCTACGACACAAATTATGTATAATCCATTTAATAAGAAAGAGAAAAAAAAATTATATAGGTGTCCACAAATGACCAAAGTGTATCAAGGGGACTCAAAAGTATAGCAAATTACAATAACTAATCTCAATTGCAAAAGGGACAATCTCAATCTAGATCTAAGAAATGGAAAGAGCCTAATAAGAAAAAAAGAGACCCAAATAGGTAAAACGTAGATTCATCATTCTGTGCAAATCCATGTATTACAAAACAATGATCTGAAAGGAAGGTTCCGTGCTAAAATGAGAACAGCCAATAGAGCCAATAAGGGCAGTGAATGGAGAACAAGGCTCTATTTTGCATCAAGGATGGGTGCAGAATAAGGGCCAACATTATTGTGAATTGCCAAGAAAGGGCCCACAAAGAGAGTAATGATGCCTTCTTAAGAATAACATGGGCTAAGAAGGCCTTGGCGGAGCAATCCTAGGGGAAGAAGCAAGGTGCTCCTCCTATTAACTATCTTAACATCCACAGCAGACAGTGCTCCAAATGTAAAAAGAATATTGGAAATATGTATCTGCCCCCTGAAACCTGGAAAGCTGAAGAGTAGCTAATCCTTTAAACTGGGGATGAGAATTAGAGGATTGAGCTGCCCTAGTTGCCACTCATGGAGGAGGAATCGAAGTTTTTTCTTGCAGATCTATCACAAATGATAAAGTGCTTGACACCCCCAATATTTGAAATGGGTGAAAAGAAGGAAGTAATCAATCTGGTTTCCTTGGAGTCAAAATTCCCTTCAAATCCTGATGTCTAAAATTCATTGTTTGCCATAGGTAAAGGGCCACACACTTCTATTCTGGTGACTAAATATGTAGTAGATGTGTTATCAACATATCTCCCTTGGATTTCATAATATATAGGGTAAAACAAAGCTAAGGCACTGTTCTGTCTCCACCTCCTAAAGAAAGCAACAATAAATATGCTGGTATATCTCAACTTGTAACCAATAAGACCATACCCTCAAGCTCTCAACCATCTAAAGGATATTCTTAAGCCATGTTCCCAATTAAGTAATAGTCAGGGAACAACGGTGCCATTGGCAATTTTCAAGAAATGATAAGTGCAGAAAGCCATTTCAGGACTAAAAAGCTGCATGCAACATACCCAAATGATGTGAACATGCTGCCGACATCTGACTCTATTATTTACTCTGGTCATAGGAAGGTGAGACAAGCGTCTTGTAATGACCCAACCCAATGAATCACTAACTTACCTCACAATAATCATAAATTTTCAACACTTTTTTTTTCTTGCATACATACATAAAATCATAAGCATAGTACATAACATAACAAGAAAGGATATGCATACACTCTCTTTTAATTTCAACCACATAACAATTCACAATCAATATAGCTAACATACTCAAATTCCGTACTTTTTTTAAAGCTCACCTTTCTCTTTACAAGTAACTCATATGATACCAATCATATCACAATAATACTACCCAGTACAGTGCTCCACACACATCACATCCATATACTCATGACTATAATCAAGCTCTCCTCAAGAGATATTCCAAAATTCTAATCTTAAATTCACAAAAACAAAGTCTACAACAATCAACTCACTTCAAATCAGTGTTACAAGACTCGCCTAGACTCGGCGAGTCGCAAGGCGAGTGACCCTAAACGAGTCTAGGAGACTCGGGACCCGAGTATTCGCCGGACTCGACGAGTCCTGCTAGGAAAACTCGGCCAAGTCAATGAAAATCAGGGGAAAAAAACTATAAAAAATGGAAAACAATTAAATGTAAAAGCATGAAAGTCAAGCGTTTTTTGAAGGGTTTGGAGGATTTTTGAAGACTATTTAAAGCAATAAAATTATGAAAAATGGCATGCACCATGAAGGTCTCTGTGGTCTCGAAGTCTTTAATTTGGTCTTGGTGGTGGGGGCTCGACCCCGCCCTGTATCGCGATAGGGACCGCGACAGGGACGCTGCCCCCAGACCCCACGAGGGGTGCTACCCCTCGACCCCCAAAAGGTGCACTACCTTCACCACAAATAGATTTTAGGTAGCGACTTATCACCCATCACACTAGAATGTAATGTCCCTTTTTGGGATATTCCTGATTTCTTTATTTGCATACAATAATAACTACTAGAAAAGGACATTAGAAATATTAAAGATCAATAAATTAAAATAATATTCAGTTCATAGCATAATTCATATTAAATTCGTCTATCATAGCATAATTAATAATGAGATCAATACTTCATAACATAATCAATATTTGGTTCAATCCATCATAACACAATCCCTCGAGCCAATCACATAGTGAATTCCTTAGGAATCCTTAATATTGCCGAGAGCATGTAAGGGGGCCATCCGCCTTGCAGCGCCTAGTCCACCTTGGAGGGCCATCCTCCTTGATCAAGCTCAAGAGGGCCATCCTCTTTGATTAAGCTCGAGAGCATGGAAAGGCCATCCTTCTCATCTCTTGGCCGACATGATGAGAGCATGAGAGGGCCATCCTCTTCATCTCTCGTGAACTTAGAAGGGCCATCCTTCCTACCTACAAACATCTCCCTAAATTCAAAATTAATTGTTTGGGAATTTGTTAGATGGTTGATATAGTGTACCTCTTGATGGATTTCAAGTTCAGTTCAAGGATTGCAATATATCCTTCTTTGTTGTTAACACTTGTTGTATAGCAAATATATATATATATATATATGACTTGATATATTTCCTTCCTTTTGATTGATCCTTATATGTCTTTCTTCCAATGAAGATAGCTTTCCTTGATTGCTAATTGATATCTCAGATATTCGCTGATTTGATTGATTCAATAATAGAATCATAGAACAATAGAATGATAGAATAATAGAAGGATAGAATAATCGAATCATAGAATGATAGAATGATAGAATTATAGAATGATAGAAGGGTAGAAGAATAGAATGAAAGACTGATATAATAATAGAATGATAGAATAATAGATTAATAGAATGATAGAATGATAGAAGAATAGAATGAAAGAATGATATAATAATCGAATAATAGAATGATGGAATAATAGATTAAAAGAATGAGAGGATGATAGAATGGCTGCAATAAATAATTCTCTGCTGTATGTATTTGTTATCTGCTGTAGATCTTTATTATATATCTGATTTTATTTATTTTATTTCTGGATTCTTATTTTCTCTTCCTTGAGTGATCTCCCATTTATACTTATTTCTTTCAAGAGACACAACTCTTCATAGGAGTGTTGACTATTCTTAACAATTTTAAATCTTTATTTAATTCCAGTTTTTGCATAATATAAACTATCCCTTTTGGACGTTGCCTTCATAACCCTTGGCGTCTTGTCTACTAGCGATTTCCCATTGTCTTGTGAATTCTATATATTATATGATAATATTTGAAGCTATCAATCAGACCATTATCAGAAGTGTTGCGAATCATATTATCTAGTAGTTAATTTGTCTTTTATAAACTGTGGACAAGACATTCCTTTGATATGGGCCCCACCACTGCAATTATCAACTCTAATTTGAATGCCCAGCCTTGTATGATTCTCCCGTAAGGGTCCACTAAACATAAACCATGTAAATAGCAATTGATACCTTAGAAAATATTTCTACACCTTTGGACCCACACGAAATTGTCCCTTATTCAGCAGCAGTTATCAGATGATAATAAGCCTGTAGAAATTCATGACTTTCACTAATGCCAATCACCCAAGAATATATCTCTAATGCTTACAATATATGCTGCCCTCAGACCCCCGCTAGGGGCGCTGCCCCTCGACCCCATTGGGGGCGTTGCCCCCAAACCCCCAAAAGGGGCACTGCCTTCGCCACAAATAGATTTTAGGTAGTGACTTATCACCCATCACACTAGAGAAGGTTGATCCACAATCAGGTTGGATCGTTGAGGTTGAGGATCTTGTCTTCAGTGATGAGGACCTTGCATGGGTTGACTAGGTGGATAGAGAGGCAGAGGCAGTAGCCATGGCAGAGGAGGATAGAGCACGAGCAAACACCTTGGATGTTGGTGTGAGTGTCACTGAGACACGGGTAGATATCATGGCTACATCATCATCCAAGACCTATCTTAGACGCCCATGCAGGACTTGCAATAATATTGGGTCGAGTGATGTAGGCTCCTTTGAGCTATAGAATTCTAGTTTTTGTTTTGATATTTGTTTTGAACATTTGATGCCATGGATTTCATATTCCTTGAGTTTTGTATACATTTGTCAATATTTATATATCTAAATGTGTTATTTCCTTCAACTAAAATTTGTGTTTATACTTATGTGATCAATGTATGCTTGTGTATGTGATCAATGTAGCTTCTATTCAATGAGTTCATTGTGTCTTTAAGGTTTATTTATTAAAGGGTGCATTAAACAAGTTTTAAATCCTCAAAAATCTCTAAATTTCATGGGTTTTTCAATTTGTCAAGTCTACGCTGAGTCTAGGCGCTGAATCCAAGTCCGAGTCAAAAATTAGCTTGCCGAGTCTTGGGCTACTCTGAGTCTTGTAACACTACTTCAAATACACATCACAAGTGTAAATCACAAATATTGAAAACATCTCATCACTCAAAATAGTCAACAAAAGCTTGACTTCAACAAAACTCCAAATCACTAAAATCAACCAAAATTCCACATCAACGAAATCAACCAAAAACTCAAGCACAACCAATACACAATGGCACCATCCTCACCACAATGAAAGGTACAATCTACAATCCATAAACAATATAACAAATTCAACAACAAATAGTAAAACTCGTTAATAAAAGAATTATCATGAGAATAGGTCACAAGAAACCAAAATGTCACCCCAACAATAAGTAAGAGAATCATAGCCACTAGCCAAGGTTATCCCCCTCTCCTAGTCCTAATGCCCATTGGTTTAAATATAAAGGTTAGCAACCCAATTTAACTAGAATTGATTTATCCCCTGCACTACCCCACTTAGCGAATGTCAATTTAACCACCTCACTAACCCATATAGTTGTAGACGACTCAAGCACTTCGCCAACCAACACAAGCCATCTGATTATCCCTTTCAGAGACACCCATTATACATAAAACAACTCTTTCACAACCAATTCACTACAACAATAAATAATAAATCCAAAGCACCAAGTACAATCACAATAATAAAAAATAATAATAATCAATAAACAATAAATGCAAAGGCATTAAGTTCAATTGAAATATCAATGGGCAATAGTCACCACCAAGATCTTCACAATCTACAAATCTCCACAATCCACAAAGGTAGTATGATGGACAGATTTCATAGCTGAATTGGGACGGATTACATCCTTCTTGAGGAAACCCAACATGACCAATTACAAACCCTCACTAGTCATGAACCCCATAAAATAACTGCTTTGGCCAAAGATTTAAACTAATGTCCACCATCATATTTGGAGATTCACGATGTCATCTTATACCAAGTAATCAGCCAAGATAGAGAACAAAACACAATAGGTTTCCACAATCAAATAAATGGTTTCCATAACCAAAACAACCCACGAAGCAATATGCATATAAAAAGTCTTAATAGTCACACATATCATGGAAATAACATGTATTTTCCAGCCTTCCATGGATTCAATATTCTCAATGACAACTTTCACACTTCACACATGGGCTCAAACACACGTATATTTCAACTGCCATACTGGCTTAAAACATAAACTCACTCAATAACCAGCAAATTCATTCAAGAACCCATTTCCAGAAAATACAAAAAAAAAACACAATACAATATTGTCCAAATGTAATGCCCACAAGTGTTCATGCCTTTGTCCTGTGATGTAGTTTTTGTGCCAAATATATGTAATCTGCAACATCAGAGCTTCAATGGCTATGATTTAAATATTGATTTGAATGATTTTCAGTGCTTCATTATCTTGATAATTTATTGCAGCAGTCTTGATCAGTCTGAATCAGATTAATAAAGATTATTATTGCAGCCATTTATTCATTGTAATATCTTAATTAGTTGCAATATTCATATCTTGTAATACCCTGGATAATAGTACCGCCACTGGATTCACATTTGCATTTCAATGTAATTACACACTCCGCTGAATAAGAGTAGATAAGGATGGCTTGCCGCCTTGTGTGCTTGTTTTACTACTTGTAATTGCACACTCCGCTGAATAAGCATAGAGTTGGCTGGCTCTGCTGCCTTGTGTGCTTCTTTCAGTTTCTTGCATCTAGCACACTCCACTGAAGAAGTGTAGACTTGGCTGGTCATGCCGCCTTGTGTGCTTTAGTTGATTAGATCACTTCTTGTTGCTGCATTCTTGAAGATATTTGGATGTGGTCCTACGCACTGTATGCTCCCACCTTGCCCACACTGGGATATGAGTAATCAAAAGGTGTTAAGGACATGGCATTGTAAGTTTATTCCAGTTGAAAATTTCAAAAAATTTGGGGTGGTTATTACAGGATTGAAGAAACTTGCAACTCCTTTGTTTGTCATCATTTCTTGAGGTATTTTTCTTGTTAGTTTATTTACAAATGAATAGAAATTCAAATAAAGTGTTTTAAAATCTTGATGCATGAACTAGTGTTGTTTGCTTGGTGCATAAGATTGTTCCTTTTGTTTAGGTGGTAGATTAAAACCCAATTTCATTGAGAATAGATAGATTTCAATTGTAGTTTATTTTAAAATTTTGGAAATGAAATTTTGTACCTAGACCCTTGCAAATTTTCCTAAAAAATTTATATGATTGTGTATTTGCCTTGTTGGGAGAATTTGGGACAAGAAGGTATAGTTTAAGTTTTTAAGATTTTGAGTATTTCAATTTTGTGAAAATTTGAAAAATTGAAGGATTTATCAATGGTAGAACCTAGATAATTGGAAAATTTTATAAAACCTTAAATTATTATTTTTCAAATTTGAACTTTTGAATTAAAATTAGTTTGCGTAAACATGAGTTTTGCCATAGAATTAATGTGTTTTTGCCTTGGAATGTGCCATGTGTTAAAATGTACTTTTCTTCCTTCTAAGGGCTAATTGCATAAGATAGTGGCCTTAGAGTGTATGATAAGAATGATTAGGAGGTTAGGCCTTGGAGTGGATGGTTTTGACTATATAATACATAATGTCGTGAATAGGTTGTGTTGTATAATGATGAGAAATACAAGATTAAGTTATGCATTACATAATGCTTGAAATAGGTTTGTATTGTATAACAACAATGAACACAAGATGAAGTTAGGCATTACATAATGCCTGGAAAAGGTTGTATTGTATAACAAATAATAAATCATATGAGTTAAACTCAAGAATGCATGACTAAAAGGATGTCTGAAATAGGATGTATTGCATTTACCAAATGTGACCATTACAGCACTTACTATTTGAGACCATAGGTCTAATTGGTCCTAGCTTGGTTTCGAAGAACCGAGGGGACACCACTCCTTGTCCTAAACTTGCCTCATCTTCCTTGTTCTTGTTTGGACTTGTGTAGTTCATCATGTGTATGAGAAAACCTTGGTTCAAGTGTTTTTGTATGTGGCCAATCTTGTATGATATGTTTGTGTATGATAACCATGGAGGCCATCTCTTAGTTTAGAGGGGTGGGCCTCAAGGTCCCACATGGTCAAGTGGTGTTGATCACCATTGGGATTGTTCATTGGAATCATGGCAGAGTATCATGGAGTTTTCGCAAGGATCTTGTAGCTCTAGGTGGCTTCATATTATGTCATCTTCTCATATTTGGAGAAGTCATAATCTTGATGCAAAATTGTAACTTATGATTATTAGTGGATTTTCATGAAGGCTTGGAAAGATTGTGACTGTATATTATTTCCATCTTTGTATTGGTGTGTGATCCATCCATGTTTGAGATTAGATTTCCAATTTGTAATCTTGTAATAAGATTGAACTGAGTTGAAACCAAACCTCATTTTGAATGAAATTATCATTATTTGTATTTAGTCCTAAATTGAACTAGCAATGGAAAGTGATTTTTAAGCATGTTATACTTTTCATTGGATGTTGTGAAAATGTAAAATTCATTAGTAATGTGGATGTGAGCTCAATTGAAAAATATTGGAAGTCGTACTTCAATCAAATATTCTCTTGTCGCATTTTGGGTAACAAATGCTTGCATTTGAATAGTAGCTTTTTAGTGAAAATGAATAAGTGTTGTTTATGAGTTTTAAGAATGGTTTGTTGTAGCTTAAGGTCATTGGAAATGGTTGTTTCAAACCTTTTGTTAACAACTCGTTTATCAAGCAAGTTATGCCTAGTCTAGTGTAGGTTGTGTAGCCTTGCAATGGCCTAACCCTTTGCTTGTTTTGGGGTTTTGTGTCTCATTTCTTGTCTTAAGATGTGGTGAGTTAGTGTTGAGTGTGTAGGAGGTCTGCAGGCTTGTAGAGGACCCTTCATTGTGTTCAACGTCAAATTCTAGGCCTCCAAGAAGCCTGTTGTCCATTTGGGAGCATTTCCATTGATTATAGGTCGCCTATTTTACCAAGGGTGACTTGTCTCACAATAGGGGCGACCTTAGGAAGGCCAGGGGCAAACCTAGACTAACAATATGGGTGACTTGATCCAGAAAGGGGCAACCCTCACTTCCAAACCTTTTTCAGAAAAGCTTTATTAATAAAAGTTGCTCTTTGGGGTCTGCCTTGAATGCCTATCTTGTTGTTTTGGTGCTATCTTGTGTCCTTAGTTGTGTTCATTTTTGTGTTGTGCTTGTGTCTGAAGGTGTGCTTGGTTAGGCTTTAGTGAGACTTCAGAAAGATGTCACATCTCCCTTGTTACTGACCGCTCGTGGTGTGTTGAGAGGATGTTTGGATGATGTGAATCCATTTCTTAGATGTGGGATTTGTGAACTTTAGTATGGGCTTTAGTTCCTTCCCTCCTCATCTTTTGTCTGTGTCGATGGTGTGAGTCTAGCACTCTCCTGTCAATTGTGAGGAGGTTCTATCTACTCCATTTCTCATCGTGATGATGTCATTCCACTCTATGTTGGTGTGCATTGACCTTATGTCATCATGCACTTTGTGGTGTTGACATGTGCTTTGGTCATGATGTTGGTCAATTTTGACGTCATGTGTGCGAACGTGAGGTTGCGACATGTGGTTGTCGCAATTGGAACGCAAAAAAATTGTCCATTCGTGTTTTCTCTCCTAATGTCCTAATATAAAAGTTGGGGCATTACACCAAACATGACACAACCAAATTAAAAATCATCCAATTCGAACACAATCATACTGAATCATTGAAACACTTCCATACCATATCACTAACTCACATTTCATCATAAAGTCAATTGTCATTTGTTCATCACTATTCAACATTATCATCTAGAATTCTCACATTATTCAATTTCAACTTAAACAACTCAATGTTTTTGTTTCCATTTAGTCTTGGTGTCATATAAAGGATTTTGGTTTCAATAATAGAATTAGGTTAAGAAGTACTCGAGTCCGTTACTCTAGACTGCCTACATATCCTATCATGGGAATCAGGATCATGTAGTTCTTCTATTCAACTACCATAATGGCTTAAAACATAAACTCGCTCAATAACCAACAAATTCATTCAAGAACCCACTTCCAAAAAATACATAGAAAATGTAGTACAAAAAATTGTCCAAACATGACAACCAAATCAACAACCATCCAATTCAAACACAATCACATTGAATCATTGAATCACTTTCCACACAATATCACTAACCCACATTTCATCACAAACTCAGCCATCATCCATTCATCACTATTCAACATTGTCATCTAGAATTCTCACATAATCCAATTTCGATTTTCACAATTAAGTGTTCTTGTTTCCATTTAATCTCAATATCATAAAAAGGATTTGGATTTCATGTATATAATTAGGTCAGGAAGCACCCAAGTCCATTAATCTAGGCTGCCTACATACCCTATCATGGGAAATAGGATCATGTAGTTCTTCTACACAACTACCATATTCACTTAAAACGAAACTTGCTCAATAACCAATAAATTCAATGAAGAACCCATTTCCAAAAAGTATAAATAAAACAAAGATTCCAAGTGACCTAGCATACAAAAGAAGCCTCGAGTTGGGGAAAAGATGTCAAAGCTTACTACAACAAACCCTAACTTGCTACCTCAAGACTTTGGGTTGCTGCCATCATAGACAGTTGATGAGAGGGTGGTAGTGTAGCCTAAAATATCAATGTTGAGATTATTGTACCTACAAACGGTGTTGTGGAGGGTCAAAATGTTGAAGAGGTGGAACAATGGTGTTTACAACAGGGTATCCTTGAAGGCAGCAATGTTGATCCAAAAAGGCCAAACAAATCGCATGGAGGAAGGGAAAAACTAAGAAGGTGTTGTTTACTAATGATAATGTTGTTAGCAAAAGGGCGAACAATCAAGATATCCATTTCTAAATCCGTGCTTTCCAAGCTTTAACCCATTCACCAAAAATTTTAGGGTTTCTCCGTTATGGGTAAGGTTTCCAAATCTTCCTCTCCATTTTTGGATGCATTCTACTTTGAGATCTATTGGAGTTGCTTTGGGTAAGTTTATTGCATTATTTCCAAATATCCACAAGCATACTTTAATGGCTTCTCCAAGGATTCTTGTAGAAATGGATATGACTGATTGTCTGCCAGAAGAAATTTGTTTGAAAGTAGGAGACAAAATTTGGAATCAACCATCAGACTTTGAAAAAATCTATTTTTGTTGTTGGAATTGCTTTCAAGTAGGGATAATGTTGATGAATGTAAGAATTTAGAATGCAAAAAGGCCTTCTGGGCGATCTTCTTGGTGGAAAGATGCTTGCCTCCAACATCAATTAGTTGGATGTATACATTGGCTCTAACTCCAAATAGTCCGGTGAAAAGGACAAATATCTTGGAGGAAAGTAGCCAAGTTTTAGGGGAGCAGCAAGCTGTTGCAACAGAATTTGAGAGTGTCAAAGGAAGATCTGCAGAAAAGGAAAACCAAGGAGAGTGTATACGGCAAGGATTGAAGCTTCCTCAAGATTCTGGGGTTAATATTTCAGCCAATGCTAGAGAGGAGATATTACTACTTTTGGAACTGTCATATGCCAATTCAAAAGAATGTGTCGAGATGGAAGAAACTTTAGACAAGGTTCCTTTCTCTTCTGAAGAAGATTTTACATCAGAGATTGGTAAAAGTGAGAAGGATGAGGAAGAAAGGGGAATCTCTTACATCTCCCAAAAGCAATGAACGGAAGACGGTAAGAAGTCGGAAATCAAAATCCAAAAGGGAATGTGTCTGAAAATGACTCTGAGGTCTCATTTAAAACAGAAATATGGATGTTTGTTACGTGCAAGAAGGTGCTGTTACCCAATGAGAATGTTGTTAGCAAAAGGGTGTTTGTTTGGTTGAGTTTTAGAAGTACTAGGCGAGGTGTAGAGACTCATGCGAGCATCTTTCTAGTCCCTTTGTTTGCATCTTTTAAGCTTTCTTAATTTGGTTGATGTATGTATTGGGCTATCTCTTTTGATGGGCAGGGCCCCTATAGAACCCCCCTCTAATTCATCTAAAAAACAAAACATACAAAACACAATACAATATTATCCAAACATGACACCCAAATCAACAACCATCCAATTCGAACACACTCACATTGAATCAGTGAATCACTTCCACACAATATCACTAACTTGCATTTCATCACAAAGTTAGCCATCATCCATTCATCACTATTCGATATTATCATCTAGAATTCTCAGATAATCCAATTTCGATTGACACAATTGAGAGTTCTTGTTTCTGTTTAGTCTCAGTATCATATAACTGATTTAGGTTTCAGCCTTCAGGATAAGGATTACGTTAGGAAGTACCCGGGTCCATTAATCTGGACTACCTACATATCCTAGCGTGGGAATCAAGGTCGTGTAATTCTCCTATTCAACTAAACACTTCTCAATATAATTCATTTATTCAAGCACCATTAAATAGCATAAACATAATATGATAAGCAAATCAATCAATTCTTGAAAGTCACAAATTCAAATTTCACAGCACACAAGGAGGACCACATTTTTCTGGAAAATTCTGTAGTCCAAGACATTACAGGACCATGGATTTCAGCTCATTGGACCACAAGTTATTAAAATAGTTGTGGTCTGAAATGTTGATTTTGGAACTGCAAGTTTTCAAAAAAGGTAGCAATTAGCGGTTTTCCACAAAAAGTAGCAGTCTAGTAGTGTACCAAACCATGGGCATTCTGAAAAAGTGGTGGTCTAGGTCTATTTGACAAAAACTTGAAATTTTTCTTTAAAATAACCTAAAAAGCAAGGTAGGTTTAAATTTTGATAGTTGAACTTCGCTAAGTAGCAAATAAAAATATATTTACCCAAATTCCAAGCCAAATCAATGATTCCTATTAATTCACTCATCTAGCATGAAAAACTTACATATCACCATTAAAGCTAACACACGAATTAAAAGAAGATCCACTAACTTGTTTAATAAAAGTATGAAGAGTAATTGAAAGATGTTTGGTGAATTCCCTTTTGCTTTGCTTGTCTTAAATTATTCTTCCGAAATAACCCACACCAAAAAAAAATTATTTTTTTTGCAAATAAGTAATGCAAATGCAATGTCCGAACACATTCTGATCACCAAGATCCCAATGTGGGCAAGGTGATAGCATACGATGCTTTGGACCACACAGTTATTTAGGATGTATGCAATTACAGAATGAAAGCAACAAGCCGACCAGAGCACGCAGGTGGCAGAGCCAACCCGAATCTACACCTCTTCAGCGGGCAAGTGTGCATTAATGCAAAGTCACTGGCAGAATGTCTAAGCTTGATCAGACCAAAATAGTCAATAACAAGCAAGCTTGTTCAATGCCAAAACAGACCGAAAGATATGCTATACGAGCTAGCAGTAAACCATCCAGTTTTACAATATGAAATGCATACTATGAAACGCCTTTGGCGGTACTACCATCCGGGGTTACAAGACAAGCATGTAATGCATTACAATATTTCAAAATGTAAGTCAATTGCTGCAAATCAAATATATTAATTCTGATCAGACTGATACATTGCTACAACAACAATATTAGTCCATAAAATCATAAAACATGACTTATTGTGCTCACCAAACTGATGTATCCCATCATGCCACTCTACAATGTTGAAGAAGATTACTACTAAAATCTGGATGCTCAAACCAACTGAACTCAATACTGATCAGACTGCTGTAAAACCCCCAAAACTGACTAGTACGGTCTGCAAGGAACACCCCAAACACCTGCAAGTATAAACTGAAACTATGCGGCCCAAAGAGACAAGAAGTTGACGCCCAAAAACAGTCATAAAACAGGTCTAAAAATGCAGCGACCAACAGCCAATACCCACGCGCCTCTTTCAGATGGTAGGGCTTGTTTTTGACAAGGTACGGCCTACAACACTAACCACAAACTCACTCCAGATGTACGGCTCACTAAGCCTGATCAGTACGGCCTGTTTTTCAAGACAAAACCAGCATTGAACCTCTAGTTTGGAAACTTTAGATTTGTACGGCCCAACAGAAGTACGGCCCTGGATGAATGTTGGTATGGCCCTAGCATTAAAAAAAACAAAGGATACAATCTCCAAGAAATATTTAAACATCAATTCATAATAACTTCATCCCACTCAACTCAAAAAAATCAAAAACTTCCATCATAAACAGCAAACTAGAAAAAACTCCACTTGTAGCACAATAGTGATTTCATGGTGAAATCACTCTATCCAACTAGGAGGGTTTTCGTCCCCGAAACTGGTATTTCAAGAGGGTTTTCGTCATCAAGAAATATGAATAACTCAAGTTCTCACTCAGAGCAAATAGCAAAAGCAATATCACAGTCTAACCTTTACTCTGTGTACAACTCCTTTTATAGGCACTTTTAGGGCAACTTTTAGGGCAAACAAATATTAATTCCCTTTTTCCTCTAAAATATAATAAAAACACATTTATGCGTGCAGATGTCCACCTTCTTTGCACCCCTCTGCCTAACACCACTTTATCTGCACAACTTAAAGTACCTTTTTAAATAATTAATGAAGCTATCAAATAGAATTATAAAATAAAGTAACTTTTTGATAACTTAAATTAATTATTTAGTTTATTTTCCCTTTACCCATACCAATCAGCCTACAAGAAAACTTATAAAAATAGGGCTATCAACTGCTCGCGTGCGAGAAGGGGGCATTACATCTTCTTCTTCCTTTTTCTTTCTTTTATTCCTCAACCTGTGAAAATAATCAACCTAATCTTCCTTCTCCCTTACTTATAGGCTTCTAAAATTCTCAAAAGGTGAACTGCACTTTCCTAAATTTGATTGGCTAAATTCAAATAGACAAGCTTTTCCTAATTAATATAATCTAAATTTACCAATTTCCATACATGAAAGTTTATTTATAAAGGGTGGCAGCCAAAAGCCAAAATGAACACTACCCATCAAACTTAAGCTGAACAGTTAACCTATCTAGAAAACTAGAAAATTTCAAAAAAAATAACTTAAGTTTCCTAGTGCTTAAATCTGCCTTCCATAAATTTTTTAGGTCAAAATTAGATCATTTGCTATTTTATTTTATCCCGTACTTTTCTTTCTTTCAAAGCACTACTTTTAGCTCATCTAAAGGAAGAAAAACACTTCTATTGCTTTCCTTCTAATTAATTTTGGCCATAAATAGAAAAAACAACCCTTTAAGGTTAATTTTAACATAGATCATAATAGAAACACTTTTTGCTTTTATTAAATTTTCCAATTAATCTATTATTATTTGCACATAATTCCAACCCTCACAAGAATAGAAATACTAATGATCAATTAATAGAAGTAGTGGGTACAGCAGGGATTATTGAGCATGAAGGCGTCTGAGAGTGATGAAGCAGGAGGTGAAAGAGTTGCAGAAGCAGATGTTGTTGTAGGAGGTGGAAGGGTTGATACTTCGAACACCTCACATCCCTATCAGCTCAATAAAAAAGATTTTTGTCATCTGAGGAATGGTGCAGCAGCTGCAGGGAAAAAGGCAAGATCAGCAGTTGGCAGGAGGGAGGAAGCAATTGCCGACCATGGGCAAACAAAATCTATCCCACAGTGGGGCTTTCCAAAAACCTCTAAACCAAAGGCTCAGATCTTAGCTGGTGAACAGTGGTCGCAGCCAGAAGAGGCTCCTGCCGTGAAGGAGGATTTACCAGGTTTGCAAAAACTCCTGTAACCCCTTCATAGCTGTAGGGATTTTTGTAAGCTTCAGATCTCAAAAGAAAGTAACATTATGTCTCCTGTTTAGGGGCTTGATGATTGAGGTCTAGATGATTATAATGTTACGTACAGTGTTCCACGCGGTGATTTGAGGCTAGTCTCTATGCCCGCCATTCATAGATAAGGTTGATGTGATACAGCTTACAATGACACATGTTATCTATGTGTCATTGTAAAGTCACTCAATGGGCACAAGTTGAGATGGCAGCATTTGCAGAGAAAACTGGGGTTTAGGTTTCTTCTAATCCCATAGAAGATATGTCATGAACTGAAACCCATATTGTAGAGTTGTGAAAACCCTTGCTTGGTTGTGTACAAGATTGACATTTAAACTCTTTCCATGGTCCACAGCACCTGGCCAGCATCCTTCAATTAATAGACATCTCCTACCCAGACCATCCCTAGATTATACTAGGTAGTACCCTACATATCTATAACAGGAGAACCTAACCTCAGTCAACATTCAAGGTCTCCAACAATCTATCATTGAACAGAATCTTCCAATAGACCTGGACTGTTCCAACGTCCAATCATTAAAAGCTAGCCTCCAATCAAAACTTCTCCTTCTGCCCTTACCAGGGATATGTAATGAAGAGAGTCCATCCAAGTCAATATGTCTCCAAATCCAGACAAATCTATGCACTAGACAACAAGCATCACCGTTCAGAACATTTTCCTACCAATGTCAACAACTCAAGAACGTCCCTAAAAGCTTATCAAAAACATACATGATTGGAAGACAAGAAATATTTTGTAAACATCAGAAAATGTTTATCTATCACAATTAATGCTCTTGGTAGTTCCAAGACTTGAAATAAGATTTTAGAAATCTAGTCTGCAATTTTGAAGCTTCTCCTTGTGGTCTTTACTTCATAACCATTCTCTCGCATCAGTGACCAAGACCAGTAACCTTAGATTTGAACATTCTAGCTTTCAGTTTTCATTATAATCTCTCTTGATAATGCAATTATAAAAAACTGCATGGGATTATATAGAGTAAAGCTAAGAACTGATTTTCCATACAAGCATTGGAAGCCACCTACTTGAGTTGCAAGGCAGCCCTATTGCTATAAATAGCATATTTATAGCTTGAATTGATTAATGCACATTAACTTATGGATAAAGTATGATGAGCTCTAAATTGTCTCAAGTGTGCCATGAAACCCTTTATTTAGATTTAATATCTAGAATCATTATTATCTATACATCTAAAACATTTAAAAGCTTGCAAAGATCTTCTAATCAATATTTACAAAAATCACCAAAATGTTTCAGATATTTGCAGTCTATGTATAAATCCCTCTATAGCTGAAAGTCGGATGAATTAATTTGCATTTCTAGAAAATTCAGTTGATCCACAAAAGAAAAGAACTATATGATCCAAAATGAAATATAAATAAGATCAAAGTGAAAGCAGCATATCATATATCCAGGTCAATTGTGAGTCCTCCACTCAAACAAATGTGTGGCCATATAAATGCCTGCATGCTTTCCTTTTGTATGCATTCACATCAGTACATCCATGTACGGATATGAGAGTGAATGTTGTGTGTACACTGTCTGTGGTAGTGTATTAAAAGACAAATGATTGCTACAGAGGACAACTAACCAGATTTGATATGTGCCTGTTTTGATGCGCTTAGAAGCTGCTATAGATCTCAAATGTGACCGGGCAGATGCTGTGTCAGTAACAGTTGTCAATGTAGAAGGCTGCAAGAGTTGCTCAGTAAGGAAGCCGCGACTTGTTCTCCTGTCTGCTGTTGTCCCTAGTTGACCCTTCATTAGCAATGCCGCAGCTCCACGTTCTAGTATATCATATTTGCTGTCTATTTGCGGGCGTGCTATACCCCCACTGCCTTCGACAAAACATTTTAGTAAATTATTCAAAATGTTGCATAAAAAGAGATTTGGAAATCTAACTTGTTATTATAAAACCAAATTAAAACCACTTACAAATAATCCAAAGGTACCAAAAGTGAAAAGAAAGAAACAAGCAATCAATGATGAATATCCTTTTGACACCCCAACAGAGGTTGATTTCATAAAACCAGTTAGAGCCAACATCCAATTAATCAACTCACCAGAGTCACAAAGTAGATAGTTTATGCATTCATCTTGCTGCAGATATATATAACCAGCCTTAAGTGAAAGTAAGCAAATCCAAATAATTTAAGAAATACCTGTCTGTCATGACAGGAGATGGGGTCCAACTTTGCTGATGCCTGCCCCGAATCCACTGTGATTTGAATACATCAAGTGCGATATAATTGAGATCCTCCTCGTCGATTGTTTCCAAACCTACAATGTTCATTATGGCTGACTTTGCAGCCTCTTCAATCTCAGGTGAACCCCTGCCTGCAATGCCACCTGGACTTAGTTGGGAACTAAACGATCTACTTCTCAAAGATGACAGTGTTGGAGAATATCGCTTTGAAGAAGTATGGGAGTTTCCAGCAAATAGTGGTGACTGAAAAGAATGTTTTGGAATATGCTTTGAAACCAGACCACGAACATAATTCAAGGACTTTACAAGAGCTTCAGAGGCAAAAGCTACCGATGTTGAGCTGGTAGAAGATGAATTTCCAGATATATTTGATGCTGCATGCTCACTGTTTGCAGACTGTACCCATGGAGATGACTTCTTGTTGGTGACAGCATTGCACTCAGCAATTAGATTCACACAAAACAAATCAATCTGTTGTAGAGTATGTATTTTAGGTATATATCTGCATAAGCCACCATATTTTTTGGAACAAAATCAAAGACATGAAGCAGCTGATTATATGATATTTTGCCAATTCATTTTACCTACCATCCACATGTAAAGAAGAAACAATGAGGAATTATTACTGTCTTATAGCTAATCTTTCCATAACTTTAAAAAAGGATTTTCAAAATGGAAACATTCCCACACACAATGCACAGCTACAGTTTTACACACATGAAAAGAAGACGATAAATAAAAGAATAATTGCATAGACTCTCAAAGTCCCACTTATTTCATCAAAATTTAAGTGGACTGTAACATAGTTCATATAGAACTATCTTTTGATCTTCATTACCAGTGTAAAATGGAATTTATTGTATCTAGCTGAAGCTCTCTTGATTTGACATAAAAAACCAAATATTTACAATATCTCAAAGAGCATGCAAAAATATGAAATTTCAAAGATTGTATTCCCTGATATCAAAGTAAAATTTACCATCACCAGTAGAATAAACTCACCTAAAAAGATACCGTTTGAGAAGTGCTACACACTTTGCAACAACTGGAGGGCTGTCCAATCCAAGTACATAACAGTATTAACTTCATCATAGACAAAGCAATGAGATGAGTCCTATATTAAAGAATCCAAAGAAACAGACTTTCACAGTCAGTGGTCCATTAAAGAATATTACAACGGCAGAGAAAGTGGATCACACACATTGTATGCCCCAGTTTCTTAGCAATTATCAACTGCCTCCTACATGATGGTAGACATCGACAGAAAACCAAACAAAGCAATTCATGCTTCTAGCAATTTAAATGAAAGCATTTTTCCATATGCTAATTCTGATTTTGTGACACATCAAATTGCTGCTAATTGTGGTATATAATCTAGAAAGTTGGGAAAGATGATTAGAAAGAAAGAATGAATGAACGAGACTATATTAATTTCCAAGAATGATCAAGTAGGTGAATAGGACTCAACAGTACAGCAAGTTACACAATGGTCTAAGAAAAAAATATTCAACTATTTCTTATTGATAATTCTAACTTCTTGTTTGATAGGCTTATTTCTTCTGTACAGTTCCGTATGTAAGGATATTCCATTACATACTAAAGCTGTGCTGTTCCATGTGCATGTATAATTTTTGTGCCCTTTCTTCCACCTATTATACTTCCTCTCTCTATCATCTTTTTTCTCCTCTTCCTTGATTTTAGTTTTCTTTCATAGCTAGATGAGGCCATGGCCTCCTCCCTTGGCAATTCTGATTCCTATAGCTTGGCTATCTTGGATGAATCCCTTCAGCCCTCCAGAGGAGTGCTATTGCAATTTCTGCAGCAACAATTTTATAAGACATGCTACAGCAACTAACTACTTCTAAGCTTTCTAATGGCTACTACTGATAATCTGAAATTGTATCTAGCATTGTAATTTTCACTTGAAGAATAGGAGTGCAGGGTTTAAAGGTTCGAGGAAATGGCGTGGATTTTCCAGTTCATAAGTCTTTACCTCCATTCTAAAACAGTTAAGAATTGGATTGCATTAAACCATAAACTTCCTGCTTTAGTAAATGTTATGATTATGCCACTACGAAATTTTACGGTAGTCATCTTTTTTAAGGCAGACATAGAGGATGTTTTCAGAGAGGCTGCATGGTTAATAAAGAGCAAGCCTTATCATGAAAGGCTGGGCTTCAGCTTTTAATCCAACAGAGGATCTTCCCATAATTTATGGATTGGATCCATCTCTTTGCAATTTGAGGTGAATTCCAGGGTGAGGCCCTCTAAGAAGGATCAGGAATGCTGTTTGTGATTATGTGGCAACCTCAGATTTCACTTTGCAGCAGTCTGTATTGAATAATGCCTGCAGTTATCTTAATATATCATCAACCCCTTGCCAGGGTAGATTGAGCTCATGTTGACTGGTAGAATTTGGAAAAGGTAACCAATAATAAGAATATTTCCTAAGTTTAAGGCTGAAGCATTTTCATCAGTGTGGTCATTTGCTTCGAGTATACCCAAAATTACGCTCTAAAAAGCCAATATCTGTACCTTCCCCAATCCAGCTTTCTTCAGTCTTCATCATCCCCTCCCAACTCTCAACAGATAGTCATTACAGCATTTAAAAAGAAGAAAAGGATTCTTCTACTTTTCCTCCAATTGTACTTTCTAACCATCAAATTCTGTGTCAAGAAGATACCCCTTCATCTAAATCCCCCCTGGTTGAGAATCTTTTGCCTAGTTTGCCTTCTGACCCTCTTCTCACAAGACGGGATGATGCTCTTTATTAGAGAGAGGAACCACCCAAAGAGAAAATTTCAGGCTCTGCAAAATCTTCAGTTGTGTATTCAACAGAAATAGAGGTTATACAGTCAGATGCAAGAAGCCAAAAGCAATGAACCAAGCCCAAGAACAAGCTTACTAGATGGCCTCCACATCTATTCATAGCTGAACCCTGAAGAACAGATAAGCAAAAGATGGTTCATCAGGAGCTAGCCTCTTCTTCAAGCCTATCTGTTGCAGATAAGTTTCATCTTTTGCAGCAAATATTTGAAAAAATCAGTGGAGAGTACAATTTGAAACAGGCTTTTGATCACTATTGCACTCAGTAACAGGCCAGGGAACTATTGTCTTAGAATACATGTATACTTGGATTTGTATCCAAGAAGATACAGATATCAAGAATAAGATTCAACAGCATGAAGCAGGCCCGGGACTCATTTTTGCTCAATGAGTTCTCTCAATTTTTATATGAGGCTTGAACATTAGCTGCTTTGATAAGTTTTCTTCACAAAAATCAATCATGCAGTACAATGATTTTATTAAATCCTGCTAAGCTCCTTCTCAAGAATTCATCTACACATTCTTGGGATGGGGTTGACAGTTTTCTTTGTCGACAGTTGTGAATATAGTGTCTGGTACTCTGTACATACATATTTCTAACTCTTTGCCTCTTAATCAAAAGAGCAAAATATACGACTCAACGAACACATATGGCAAGATCAAAGGCAGCATAGGAATACAAATTTGTAACTCTGATCAAACTGACAAAACATAAAAGCTTCCACTATTAATCAAAATCTATATAAAAATGTGAAATGGTATTTCATATTTCATTAAAATAAAACAAGTCCTCAATGCATTTCAGTTCCAAACTGTATAAGAATTGAATACATACAACAGATAACAAATTATAGCTAAAATGCATCGTAACTACAGTTCATTTGAAGTAGAGCTACTCAGTTGTGAGTGGTACACAAACGTAAGTGGAACTAAAACATGAATAAGATAAACAAAACATACCTTCGATCCCTCTCAGCAAGTGCATGCTCTATAAGTACCGTATAACCAATGTCAATGGTTTTTGTGTTCGCCAAGTAATCCTAACGCAGACAGAAACAAGCAAAAATGTGAATATAATTCCATGTTTATACACTTGTTTCTATAAAACAAAAGTAAGTTCAATCTTTCCGTGCTTATGGACAGTTTCTTGATACTAAACAAATCTGCTCATGGTGTAAAGAACCTTGGCCCATAATTCAGAAGAGCCTCCCATAATACCATAGGATGAATTAACTTTCTGTAGTTCTAATTTCTACAAATGACTTTAAAGAAACTAAAACATTCAAAAAGCACAAATTGAACTTATAAAACCAAATGAAAAAACAAAAAGAGTACAGTAGAATCATAAATGTAAGTTGCTTATTATCTCTGGAAAATGAATATATGCTACTTATCACAGAAAGCCTGAGACCTTGGGGGTAGCGGACATGCTTACATGATTACATCCACAATAGAAGTAAGACAATGAAATATAGAGAAGTTACATGTTGCAGTGACAATTTGTGGAAGTAAATGAAGCATACATAGAATGGAAAAGGCAATGATGTTTTTTATTCAGAAACAGACAAGAAATATTTGATTTCTGTTCACAAGATACATGGAAAATGCACCAAACTAACATGATGTCAAATGTAAAAGAAGATTCTTCAAGGTTATAGAACAGAAAATAGTAAAATACATATAATGCTTATGCCTTACAATGTCTCTCACTAGCATAACGAGGACATCATGAATAAGATTTTTCATTCTCTTGAATAAATCAAGTGTAAGTTAGCAGATTTGTATTTTTGGACCACTTAAGATCAAGAACTACATATGCCAAGTTGTAGGATCCCTTGGATCATTTATGATCAAGAACTGCATATGCCAAGTTGAAGGAATCCTTGGGCTACTCAATTTTTATAGGAAACACATTTTCTTGAGATAAATATTAAGAAAGATTATAAGTGTGACACCTCTACAAACAGATCCCAATCAATGGTTAAGATAAGGCATGAAAACAAGCAAGCAAGCATGTGAATAAAGGTATGTACTTGATATGTGCAGAGTTATAGTTGTCACACAAACTAGTATGGACCTAAGTTGCCAAATTGGAATCAGGTACAGGTACAGGTATGTGGGTACTGTACGCCAATACAGCAAATATTTTTTGGGGTGTTGGGTATGTTCTGGGTACATCCATACAAAAAACATATAAAAATCATAAATATATACATATTTGCAGCCTAAAAACAGGAATTAAGTTCAGAATACCACAATATGCTATACAAAACTGCCATAAATGTTACAAATTTGAAATACAGTATACTATTTCAATATCAATTTGTCAAATTTGAATGCCATGATAGATATTCATTGCTCAATATTAAAAAAATAAAATCAGTAATCAGCGTCATGTGGGTGTTAATCAAGACCAACATCATCATCATCATTGACATTAGATGATGTAAGTAGATTAGAAGAACCACAGGCAGACCCACTGTCACTTGCAGTAAAAATATGCTGGCTATTTGACTCCTCAAAAACTGAAAATGGCTGCAGAATCAAAGGAAATGGGTGGTGCTGCTTACTCTGGTGACTATTTATCTTATTGTGGTGCTGCCTGCACGTCAAACAAAACAAAATGTTTGTTGTTTTCCCCTATTACTCATAAAACAAAGCACAAGTGAAAATGACTAATGGTTTAGGGTTTAGGGCACGATTTTGATGGTCAAAAGTCAAAGAAAACATGTTGAAATTGTCGCCCACCACTGGAATCGCCCGGGTACGCTCATGAAAGATTCCAAATGAATCTGTGCACAAAAAACCATGCCCTGGACAAATCCATGGGGAATAGAACCCAATTCCAATTATGAAACAAATCATACCCAAGCATGCCTTGGTTTTGTCCGATTCAGTAACATAGGTATGGGCTCGTGGTAAAGATTCACCGTGATAACAACAATCTATCAAATACATTAAATATTTTAGAAAAATTAATTTAAAATGAGAATTTCCACCCATGCCAAGTTGAGGGCGTGTTGAGTTTAAATGTTTATATTACCGGTCCCAGTGCTAAATGAGATATGAGTTTCCTAAAATTGGCTACTAGTGAGGGTTTCATATCGCAAACATGCACATGCAAACTAGCAAATAAGAGGGCATGTGGTTGAGCATGCATGCATTCAAAATAAGTAATATTAAAATATCTCTCTCTCCCTGTCTCTATCTACTTATTTATCCATCGATCTACCTACCTGTCCATACAAACAGGCAGTGCAGAAGAAACATTATACACGAAAAAAAGAAATTGCAGGGCATGAGAGCAACGAAGACCAGACTAACCATCAGGGCTGTGGTCCCCTGACAAGTTGGGCAGACAATACTAATACTGGCTATCAGATGAATAACCTAACAATAACTCGTTTTCTCTCTCATTGCCTTCTGTTCTCTTCCAGTTTATAGACATTTTTTTGTTTCCCATGAATCTCTATCCAAGTCTTCAGTTGATGTGAGACTCTAGCAGTCCCAATCTCAAGAAATCCTGCTTTATAGTATTATATCCTTTCCACTTTCCAAATTCATGCTTCCACTCCAACAGAAGAATGCAATGAAGAGAAGAAGTGACTTATTAAAATCTAGGGAGATGATCAGGAGGAGCATGTATGGTTGGAGATGGCTCAACAGGTGTGAAGAAAGAGGGTCAAATTTCATGTCAGATAAAGATCACACAAAAGATTATGATAGAAGACAGTGAGAAGCCAAAAGTGCAATAAGTAAGACAAGATGGGGAAAAGATTGTGGAAAAGATGGTGAGAATATTTGTTTGGGATGGCAGTAGAGAAAAGTTATTTGTAACCCTACTTGCCCCGAAAATTATTTGATTGAGAAACAAAGCAGCATGTTCACAATGCATGAGACTCAGTAATAATATGTGTTTTACATAAAGAATTTGTTTGAAGTGATCACCTGGTACCAGCTCTTCTTTTTTCGCAAATCTTGAGCTTGTTGTCAAGATCTTAGGACAGCAATTACATTTTTGCCTACTTATGAATTTAATGTTGAGATATACAAAAAATTGCTGTGCATTTAACTCAAAGTAACCTTTCCTTCACTCCTTGCAATGTAAATCAAGGGCTGCAAAGTGCACCTAGAAAGTATACAAGATCAGATTGTTAACCTTTGAAAAAGATACCTAGCAACAGTGGAGCTGATCAATGAGATCAAGAACTCACTGGACGATTGCCCTTGCCAGACGAAATTCCAAATAATCCTGTCAAAGGCATAGAGGATGCTGCTGGTCAAGGACAGAGAACATAATCCTGTGAGGTCTTGTTTATGCTATCTATTTTGTCTTTCCTTCTCTGCTATATATCAACTTATGGTACGGTTGTAGGTTGTATGTCCTTGACAACTTTTCTAAGGTTCTATTTTTGGCATATGACACCTGTCTGTATTAGGTTTCTCTACTCCCGTTATGAGGAATCACTATTAGATTTGACTCATATTTTTGATATGGTTCTTCCATGGCCATTCTAATATCCAGCATTCTGCATACTTAATCCCAATCTTGTAATTTTGATGTAAAAGTTTATTTACCAAAATAAAGGCACAACATCCAGAAAACTTAATTTTTATGTAGGAGAAAGATATGTGTTATCCTTGCAAAACTATTGCATGTTACTCATCCAACCTGTATTCTCCACGTTCTCCTAATTAAAGAATTCAATTTTACTCTAAGAAACAACATATGACATCACATTATGGTTAAAGTAGGATGATAGACAAGTAAGGTAAAAGAAGTTCATTTCTTTGGGGTGAGCAACAAAAAAATGTAATACAAGAACCCACTTAAATCTGTGTTATCAGAAACAGGAAACAAATAATGACATAGAAACAGGCTTGAACCAAGAGACCAGGGTTCTAAGGTTTAAGGGTTAAAACCATTATAGGGCTTTCTTGTAGAAATGCAAGAATTTACACATTTTAATTATCATCAAAAAAAGACAAATTACAAATCATTCAACTTTCTCTAGATATAAATATATATTATATTCATATTCTAATCTAGGGCTTACAATCACACCTATCATAAAACTAAGAAGGAATTAGAGGATACAAAAAAGCAATATTGCACAACAGGAAATCTATGAAACACCCCATAGGGAGACTGAACAGAATTTCACCTCAATAGAGAGCTTGAGACAACAGATCAAAATACATAAATTATTATGAACAGATCTTAAAAATTTTGCTGTATAGTGCACATAGTTTGAACCAGCCTGGGTACCATACCAGGAAAGGTAAAGTCTAAGAAACACCAGTTTCTTGATAAACAGGCTTCACAGATGACAGCCCCTGGTCATTACACTTTTGCTGGCACAGATTTAATTCAAGAAGAAGAGCTGTGTTGCCCTTGTAAAATAACTGCATGCCGGTAATCCCACTTATGTTTCCCATAATCTCCTAACCAAAATTACCTCTAACAAACAACTTAATACATCACTTTCAAGTCTCCATACCATTTACTTTCATGTTTCCCTTTCACACGTTTCCTATGAAACAGGGATAAACTGCCAAAGGATAATAATGGCACTGGATATGCCAGTTGAGACACTCTGCTCCTATTTTGTTTTTGTCGTAGGCCATGGATTTCATGATTTCAATCTTCATTTGTATCTAATTTTTTTCATCTGACAATGCAAATATGACATCAAATGAATTGGCCAATTCTGCACCATGTGGTATATTGTACCATTGATTACAAAATACAATTTGCATGCTTAGTACCATTTCTTAGCTATACTATATTTGTAATTGTCAGTTGATTCCCACACTAAGTAGATAGACTTCACCTTTATTTGGCAATTAATATAGAAAATATTTGCTATTTTACATATAAAAGTGTAGACCCTTCCCTGTTTTCATCCTATTTCCAGTATCTGGTAACACAGAATTCAAGTAGGATGAGAGAAATGTAATAGAGACAGACGTTTGTGTCTTAGAATCAGTAACCGAAAAAGATCACAATACACAAATCCAATCAAATTCAATGTCAAGGTCATGTGAATATTTAATGCAGGCTTTAAACTAAATCCAGTAAAACTCAATCTAAAATTTAGTGCAAGCGAATCAGATGCAGAAAAATGCAGAGGAGCTTTATAAAAGCCTAACCTGAAGCTTCATGATTCAGTATGTATTGAAGTATCGGTAGCTTTATTGTGCTTACCTGAAGCGTCCGCATAGCTTCGGATTGGAGCCCTGGTGACATTCCATGGTGAGATGAGGACAAACAATCTGCCACAGCTCGCCGTAGTGGCTCAGGAGGCTTCCTCTGCAAGGGCCTCTGCCTCTGAGAAGCTACAGCCTGCAGTCTGGATGGACCAGGACTCCGCTTAACAAGATGTTCTCTTTCCCCGCTGGTTTT
Organism: Cunninghamia lanceolata; assembly: GCA_027924645.1. Taxonomy (NCBI): domain Eukaryota; kingdom Viridiplantae; phylum Streptophyta; class Pinopsida; order Cupressales; family Cupressaceae; genus Cunninghamia; species Cunninghamia lanceolata. The sequence continues at coordinate 2,392,609 of BSBN01000828.1, forward strand.
CTCCTTCAGAAGACTTGCTCTCCCCATGATCGCTCCATGAAAACCATCCTGAGTAGCAGCAGAAGTAGAAGACCTTCTCGCTGCTGCTGCCCTACCAAGCTCTGGCCCCGAAAAGGACATATCTTTGCTCTACTCTCCTCCTCACACTTGCTCTATTCCCATTCTCTGAAACGTCAAACACTCTGCATCTCCAAGCTACAATCTTCAAACACTTAAATGTCACTATTTTAGAATCTTCGGCAGACTTATTACAGCGTCAAACAGTTTTTACCGTCACTCCACATTGCATCCCACGCCCGTTTATTTAACTCTAATTAAATGTTCCACTCCCGATTGCACCTCGCCACAGACTGACACATCCGATCCATACTGATTAAATAAAGAGCAAAAATAAACCCTCAAAAAGCATTAACTACTCAAATATCACTCTTGCTGCATCTTTGTCCGGCTTATTACAATATCAAACACTTTGAGCATCTCTCTGCATCGTTGGCCTCTTTATTATCTTCATTTAAATGTTGCATCTCGTTAATTGATGGCAAATCCGATCCATTGAATGAACAAGCCGAAAATAAACCCTTTAAAAGCGCTAAATCCGATTAATCTGAAGGGCAACGCAATGCCTACCTCCGCGGAGCATCGAATACCAACAAATGCAGAAAAATCGGTGCTCTCATACTAAAAGCTCTAAAATATACGTCAATCCAGAGCCAAACCGAGCGAAATTTACCTCAACTGAAAGATCTCGCCCCGCAGAACATTACCGTGCGCGCCGCCAGCAGCAATAACTAATCATTTCGTGCTTAAAAACTTGCAGATCCTCGAAAATGAGAAAAGTTTTTGCTGAATCTGAGGGTTTGGATGCGCATAGTACTACCTCTGTTTGCTTAGATGCGGATGAGATTATGATTATTGCGATGATGATATCGCTTTGCCTCTGCAAAAAGAAAAAAAAAATACAGATCTTTTTATCTTTTAATATCCCTTTCTTTTTTCTCTTTTACCGCTATTGTCGATGATGATGACGAAGAATTTTTATCTCATAATGGAGGAAGGAAATGAACAACAGAATCCCCACGGACTTATGTGCTTTTTTTAATTATCGTTTAATTTTTAAATGCCAGTGCCCCTCTGCGCTTAGTGTAGTACAGCGAAGCATATCACCAACCAAATTCCCAAAAAGCTAGAGACTTTATATGTATTGTTACTGCGTTCCGCAGTAAATGCATCTTGTTCGACTTCAATTTTATTTACTCTTATTGAAAACCGATGAGTTTCAACTTATGAAAAGAGAAGATTTCAGTCAGACATCTTTTTTCCACGAGAGATTGAATAACTTGGAGACGCCATGTGAAACTCCTAAAAAAAACATAGACCTAGACCTAGTGCAAATTGAAATTTCAGAAGTTTATATATATGGTCAAAGCTAGGTATATTTTATTTTTTTTTTGGCTTTTTTAATAGCTGTAGGTATTTATAGGAGCCATTTTTTTTAATTTATTGATGAGTTGAAATTATAAAAAAATTGGTGTAATTAGAATAATTAATATTGTAATATAGATTTTCGACCCTGCATGGTCAATTTTCAAAGACACAGACCTTGCGAGGTCCCTATGAATTAGATGCAAGAATTGGTACGCTGGCTATGGCTACCATTGATGTACGAATTTTAAATATCAATATATAAACTATCTTTTACGGAACAAAAAAATTGTAATCCCTATGAATTAGATGCAAAATACTATCTGGTAAGCTGGCTATGGCTACCATTGATGTATGAATTTTAAATATCAATATATAAACTATCTTTTACGGAACAAAAAAAAAATTGTAATATAGATTTATAGAAAGTTCATTAGGATCACGTTTTATTGAATATAAAGTTTTTTTGTAATGTATTTTTTTAAATAAGGTTGGATCATGTTTGGAGTAATTTTAATAAAATGAATATTTTTCAATTATTGACTTTTAATTACAAAAATGATTATTAAATTATTCAAGTAACTTTGATTCATATTAGACATCAGATTTCCACAGTCCATAGTATTGTAAATAAGTGCTTCAGATTTAACTATTGAATAACTAATATTGTAATATAGATTTTCAACCCTGCATGGTCAATTTTCAAAGATACAGACCCTACGAGGTCCCTATGAATTAGATGCAGGAATACCATCTGGTAAGCTGGCTATGGCTACCATTGATATATGAATTTTAAATATCAATATATAAACTATCTTTTACGGAACAAAAAAATATATTGTAATATAGATTTATAGAAAGTTTATTAGGATCACGTTTTATTGAATATAAATTTTTTTTGTAATGTTTTTAAAAATGAGGTTGGATTATGTTTGGAGTAATTTTAATAAAATGAATACTCTTCAATTATTGACTTTTAATTACAAAAATGATTATTAGATTATTCAAGTAACTTTGATTCATATTAGACATCACATTTCCACAGTATTGTAAATAAGTGCTTCAGAATTTAACTGTTGCAAGTTTTTCCCTCAAGTTTAGACATCACATTTCCACAGTCCATAGTATTGTAAATAAGTGCTTCAGAATTTAACTGTTGCAAGTTTTTCCCTCAAGTTTCGAATCACACTACATAATCCATCATCAGGACATTAAAGAGCAAAAGAAATCAAATGAATCATATTCTCAATACCAAGAGCATTAAAAATGTGAATTAAATAATTTTTAATCTTTTTAGTACCTGCCTTCGGCTGGTACTATTGCAATGAGTTCAACTTATCTAGTTATTAATCTATTGATTGCAAACCAATCAAAAGATAGGATTATTTTCCTATGTGAACATGATAAATTTTTAACAAAAAATTATTTAGAAATGATTTATCTGTATTGTCATTGGCTCAAAAAAAAAATGACCTCTTCTCTGCGGATTGTCAGGTTTGTGAGGAGAGTGCAACAAAAAACTATAAATGCGGAGAGAATTTTGATTTGATGGGAGTACGTGGCAAGTAAACAAATTATGAACACAAATTCTGTCTCCCATTAGTTAAATCATGCCTAAATGGATGGCGATTAATTTTTTGCTTCATTAGCTAAAAGTAATATAATTTTAATTTAGTTTTTAGTGTTCTACAGATTTTATTTTATGTAATTAGATTATTTATTTTATTTAGTCAAAACTTTAAAATCTATAGTATCATGAATTAATTATTTTTTTATTTTATTCTTCAAAATTACAATATTTTAATGCATTTTAAATTATAAAAGTATTAGTATTACTTAAACATTGATATATAATTAAATGGAGCTAAAATACATACTTCTATTAAATGAATGCACCCAAAATTATTACTAAAACACAATATTACATTAATTAAAATAATTAAAATCATGTTGTCTAAAAGTACTCACTATTATTACTTAAATAAAAAATTAAGTGACTAAGATAAAATACTGTAGTGATATAAATATGAATATGTTTTTGTTATTATATTATGTAATTATTCTTCAGACTTACAATATTTTAATATATTTTAAATTGTAATAGTATTCAATATTATTACATTTTAATATCTTAGGCAGACATTTCAAATCTATCCACACTGTTATTATATTATGTAATTATTCTTCAAACATACAATATTTTAATGCATTTTAAATTGTAATGGTATTCAATATTATTACATTTTAATGTTTTAGGCAAATATTTGATATCTATCCACACCTAGTTAGGGTTAGGGTTCTACACATTTTATTTTATGAAATTAGATTATTTTTGGGATTTCAATTTCATTTATTCAAGAGTTAAAAATCTAAGATCAATTTTATTTAGTCAAAAGTTAAAAATCTACATTATCACAAAAAATATTTCACCATGTTATTATATTTTTTATTTTATTATTTAAAACTTACAATATTTTAATGCATTTTAAATTATAAAAGTATTAGTATTATTACATTTTAAGGAAATATTTGTGTTATTTAATAGACTTTGTAAAAGTTTAGTTTTATAATTAGGAAATATTTTAGTCCTATTTTATTTTTACCAAATTAGATTGTTTTTGAGATTTCAATTTTATTTACTTAAGACATTTCAACACTCTTCAAAAATTAAATTTTTAATTATTGGAATGCAATTTGTCTATACAACCAATACCTAATTAACAAAAAAATTACAACTAAACAAATACTATATACAACCAATAACTAATCAACAAAAAAAATTACAATTAAACAAATACTATAATAACAACACTACAAGGTAGGTACTGGCCACTAGGTGGCACTTGTTAAATATTGTTAAAAGTGTTTCTACTTATTTATTTAGAAATTGTTTTTATGTAGTTGTGTATTTATAATCATTTAATTAAGTAGTATAGATATCTTACCTAAGAGATATTTTTGAGTTATTTTATTTACTCTAGAACTATTTAAAAATTATCATACCTATCTTTAAAAAATCTATGTAAAAATTTATATAAAAGACATCATTGTAAGGCGCATATTCCAATTAAATTACAAATCCACGGGCCTATTCCAATTAAATTACAAATCTAGTAAAAAATAGGCACCTCTAAAATAATTTCTCTCTATATTTTTTACATATATTTTTTTAGATATAGGTATGCTAGTACTAATACCTTAAAGTTATTAGTACCTCTGACACTACTATTGTAATCAAAATCACTTAACTAGCTATTAATAGTTTTCTTTGTGCACCAATTAAATTTAAGAATTTTTTTACACTTTATAAATTATACATGCATTTTTTTTTAATTACAAATGTTTCTAAAAATATTTATTAATCATATAATTGGGTTGTTTGGAATAATTTTGATTGGACAAAAACTTTGATATTTTACACTAAAATGAAGGAGTCATGCTAGTAAACTTAAGCACAAGCACACCAAAAAAATAAATAATGTTTTTCCAAAGTTTCTCTTTTATTTCATCCATTTTCCCAAAGTTTCTCTTTTATTTCATCCATCTCGCATTCCCACTTCACACGCCTAACTTTCTCCTAATGTTTCCTTATATTCATCATTTCCCGATAATATCTTGCATTCCCACTTCACACGCCTAACTTTCTCCTAATGTTTCCTTATATTCATCATTTCTGGATAATAAGTACTGATGGGTAATCAGACTTGTGAAAATTAGATTGGTTAGTGAACATTTTAATTAAAGGGATCCATATTTATTAGTCCCTGCCTTCGGAAGTACTATTGCAATGAGTTCACACTTATCTATTAATCTATTGATTGTAAACCAATTAAAAAACAAGATTATTTTTCTTGTCGGGCAAATTTTATTTAAATTTGTACTTTTCCTATGTCAACATGATAAATTTTTAACAAAAAATTATTGAAAATGATTTATCTGTATTGTCATTGGCTAAAAAAATGACCTATTCTATATGGATTGTCGGAGAGTGCAACAAAAAGCTATAAATGTGGAGAGGATTTTGGTTTGAGGGGAGGATGTGGCAAGTAAACAAATTATGAACACAAATTTTGTCTCTCACTACTTAAGTCATACCTAAATAGATGGCGATAATTATGAGAGGAAAGAATTCATCAGTTTTTATGAATTTAATTTTTTGCTTCATTAGTTAAACCTGTAAAAATTATTTTTTGTCAAAGTGACAAACTTATAATATTAACAAGTGTCACGTAATGGCCAGTGCCTACCTTGTAGTGTTGTTATTATAGTATTTGTTTAGTTGTAATTTTTTTGTTGATTAGGTATTGGTTGTATAGACAAATTGCATTCCAATAATTGAAAAATTAATTTTTGAAGAGTGTTGAAATGTCTTGGGTAAATAAAATTAAAATCTCAAAAATAATCTAATTTGGTAATTGTATATTTGTACTTGAGTGTATAGAGATTTGAAATGTCTGCTTAAGATATTAAAATGTAATAATATGAATACTATGATAATTTAAAATGCATTAAAATATTGTATGTTTGAAGAATAAAATAAAAAATGTAATAACATGGTGAAATAGTTTTCATGATATTGTAGATTTTTAACTTTTTAGTAAATAAAATTGAAAAACTAGATTTTTAACTCTTGAGTAAATAAAATTGAAATCCTAAAAATAATCTAATTTCATAAAATAAAATGTGTATAACCCTATATTTTTAATAGTATTATTAATATTATAATTTTTTTTTTAATAAAAGAGGGTAAAAATTTTATTAATCAAAGAAAGCAGTACAAAGCATAAAAACAGCAAGAGGCCCAAACGAGCCCCGAGATAACAAATAAGAAGTCAAGAAGTGGTCATCGAACATCTCACATCCTCCGTGACCAAATCCACCAAATCCTGAGCAAGATCCCTAGGTAAACTATCCCAATCATCCACCAGCCATGTCCCATTCTTCTCAGAAGCCCATTTGGCCAACCCATCAACCACCTTATTCCATTCCCGAGGGATATGAGAGGGATATGAGAGAAGGTGATAGAATCAAATAAATCTCCAAGACTACTGATTTGCTTAGCCACCACCGCAAGCTGCCAACTAACATCATCAAACTGCCTTCTATTTATTAAGTCTATTACCACCTGAGAATTTGACTCACAAATAATCTTATTCCAACCAAGGGCATATGCCTTCTTTAAAGCCAAAAGAATAGCCAAGGCCTCCATAAGATTATTAGAGTGCAGCCCCCTATACTACGAGAAGAAAAACACAACCACCCCAGAACTGTCTTTGGCCACCCCACCAATGCCAGCATGCCCAGGGTTACCCCTTGCAAACCCATCAGTATTGATTTTCAAGACTCCAGTGGGAGGGGGCAGCCAATGCCCTTCCCTAGAAACCTTCCTTTTAGAACACCTGCTCCGCCCAATCTTGGGCCTTCCGGGACCCCCAACAAGAATCCCCAGATTACGAATCACTCTAATATCACTAGGATCCACCGAGGCTGACAGGTCACATTTAGCATACAAGGTCTCCTACAAAGCCCCAAGAATGCGAGACCAAACTTGACCCACCAACAACTTCTTATCCAGAAAGATCTTGCGGTTGCACTCCAACTAGATGTGCCATATAATCAGACTAGGGCCAATTGGCCAAGCTATGTGCAAAAATGAAGTCCTCACCGGAATGGGCCTAATGTTCTGCCAAAACTCCTCCAGAGAAGAAGGGTGCCTGCACTGTAAACTCCAGGCCCCCCACCAAAAATGCCAAATAGTCCTAACAAAAGGGCACTGGAAGAAAAGATGTGAAATAGTCTCAACATTTTTTAGACATAAGAAGCATAGGGAAGGACCTTGGAAGCCACGCTTACAGAGGTTATCCCAAGTCAAACACCTGCCATAAACCACCAGCCAAGAAAATAAATTGTATTTTGGCCAAGAGAATTTATTCCAAATATTTTTCCACCAAGGAACCTCAGCACGACCCCAGGCCTGTCTGCCCAAAACACGATACCCTGAAGCAACAGAGAACTTCCATTTTGGATCCGGACCCCAAGCCAACACATCCCGCTCTAGGAGGGAACAACAGACTCTATTAGCCAAAATAGAGGACAACTCTCTCCTGTCCTCCAAAGATCCACCCATGGGCCATTCTTGCATATCCTTCCACTGGTAAACTATAGTTTGTAATGTCCCCTTCTAGCAAGCCAAAATTTTCGCACCCTTGCAAACAATTTCAACTTACCAAAAAAAAACATTAGTATTCCATTTTTTATTTCCTTTTAATCTTGATGATAATCATAAACCTAACCATATACTATTTGCCAATTCATAAATCCATTTTTCCATACATCATGATTCTCCTTGGGTGAGATAATCCTTAGGCCTCTTATTAACCTCACCTTCCACCTTGTGAGAGAAGATTCGTTAGGTAGGTGATGTCATCTCAATCCTATGGGTCCATTAATATTATTCCTTAGTTTGTCAACCAATGCCCATAATTCCTTAGTTCGTCAACTAAGGCCTATAATTCCTTAGTTCGTCAACTAACGCCCATTCCTTCGATACTTAAATCGAAGGTCCATAGTAATATCCTTGATTCATCAATCAAAGCCCATAATATCCTTGATTCGTTAATCAAGGCCCATTCCCATGGAATGATCAATACCTACCATAACTATCTACCCCACCTTCTTAGTGTTAGGTGGTTAATTAGGAAGTCTCATATCTACCCTTAAGAATTCATGCCTTAACTAATCTGTAGGTTTTACCCTAAGCCTTCATTAATCTTTAGGTTTTATCCTAGAGCCTTCTCCTTAGGTTTTACCCTAAGGCTTTAATTAATCTTCATCTATACATATACATACTTGTTATCTCTCATACGTCATTTATTAACAACTTATGTGAAATGAGATGAAAGTTGCCATTATGCACCATGGGGCTCTAATGTCTCCCATCCTTACTCAAGAAGTACCTTTGTACTCTTGGAGCTAAGGCCTCTGTGAGACTCCTTGGTACTCTAGGTAGCCAAGGCCATTAATTCACAATCCTTGCACTATGGGTACCTCATACCTCATGTGACAAGGCCTCTATGTGATAAATATCCATGAATGGCCTCTTGGCACTTTCTACTCTTTCCCACATATAGTGTTAATAAATCAATTATGAATTCAAATCATACAAGATACATATTTAAAATATAAATTTCAGACATAAATATTTATATCACATATATTAGTTTATACTTAATAACCTTATTATTTATATCTTTCAAGTTATAAATTGAACAAATAATTATAAATTCTTACAAATCATAAAAGTAAATATAAATACTTACTTACCTGCTTTACCTGGGATTCCTTACCTATGCTGCGGTAATATAGTCTTTATTGTATTGCTGTTATAAAATGCAGATCTAAATATATGTATTTATCCCATACTCTTTTTATATTTTCTCTGATGATCTTTTCCTTCTGTTTCACAATCTTTATTTATTTCCCTTTCAAGAGATATGTTCGAAGAGGCACGTCTCTTATTATGCTTGGTGGTAAAAGACATACTTAACCCTCTTATAATTTCTATTACTTTATATTAATTCCCTTTTGTGGTAAAACTAGTTCTAACCATATGTAACTCCCTTATCACAAGAGGATAGGTTAAAAGATGTTTATTTATATTATTATTTATATAATTTATATTTATATTATATCATTATAATAAATGATATATTATTTATATTATATCATTTATATCATAATAAATGATATATGATTTATATTATATTATTTATATTTATATTACAATTTAAGATAATAATAATAATACTTGTATTTATATTATTAGATATATTTATAATATATTATTTATTAATATGACTGGTGTCAACCAAGCTGTACTTATAAATATCCTCCTTCCTTACATATTAAGGAGTGATTAATTTGAATAATATATATATATTATATATATAGCATATTATTTATATAATATACTATATATTATATTATATAGTATATTATTTAAAGTATATTATTTATATAGTATAAATAAATACATTTTTATTAATTACTGGGAGCTCTTTTATCTTGTTTTATTCACAAGCATTGTGGGATAATATTTTTGTCTTAGTAGACTATTATCTTTATATGTTACTTTGCCTTATTCTAAATTATTTTACTTTCAAGTTTTAATGGATAAGACTCTTTATTAATATTTGTAATATTTATTTTATATATAATAATATACTTATTAATTATTCATATAAATATTATATTAAAGTATTTATATTTATAATATATCTAGTTAATTTATATATTTAATATATTTTTATAATATTTAAATATTTATATTTATAAGATATTTAATTATATCAAATTAATAATATTATTTAAATAATACATATTAATAATATATTTTAAATAAATATATTATATATTCTATTTTAACTAAGCAATTCAATTATAAATCATTATAGGGACATGACAACCCTTCCCACTCAAGATTGCTTGTCCTCAAGCAACTATAATTAGGTATCCTAAACTAATATTTAATAACATTATAATTTATTAGGTTTCACTTATATCAAATAACATTACACTCACCAATAAAAATACCACTATAGAATGTAACAAATTAATATAGCTAATAAACTATAGTGCCATAAAATAATAATTTATAAATTTGGGTTTTTTTATATATTTTAATGCCATGATTAACCAATAGCACCAAATGAACAATCCAAACCAAATAACCAAATGTCAAACATACCTGACACAACCAAAGTGAAAACGGGGGGCACTACATAGTCTGCCCCAAAGCCTAAGGGGCTTTAAAATCCATCACTCTACTCCAACCAGCTTGAACAAAAATCTTACATAAGTCCCCCAAGTGAGGGTGCGAGGAGAGGATAGGCAGGAAGCCATCCCAAGAATCATGCCAAAAAAGAGCATCAGAGCCTCTATTGCAGATCCAAAACAGGCCTTGTTTACCCAGCGCAGCCCCCCTCTTGAGAGTATCCCATATCATAGAACCTCTCCCCGAAAGACTAAAGCGAGGCACCTTAGCGCCCTCTACCTCCCCAAGGTACTTGAAGGTAAGGACCTTGGCCCAATACTGATGCTGATATGAACACCATCTCCAGTAAAGCTTAGCAGCCAAAGCCTGTCCATTCCAATCTGTCCTACACAAACCCAAACCACCATCCTACTTTGGCCGGCACACAACTTCCCACTTAATTAAGCTCCACTTCTTCGAAAGGAGATTACCCGACCAAAGAAACTGCCGACAGAGGCCCTCAAAATCTTTGATGAAACTTGCGCGAGCTGTCAACACAAAGCACCTATATATAGGAAGGGCCTGAACCACGGACTTCAACAAAGTAACTCTACCCACCGTAGATAACCATCTATAGGTCCAATGACAAACCAACCCATGAAATTTATCCATCACATCTTTCCAAAAACACCTGGGAAGTGGGCGCACATCCAGAGGGATGCCAAGGTAAATAAAGGGAAGTTTCCCCACCTGAAACCTTAAGATCATGGCAATACACTGCTGAATAAGCTTGGGGGTATTAAAGAAATAAATGCAAGACTTACTTTCATTAATGCTTTGACTAGAGGCAACCAGGTAACAATCCAAAATCTGACGCAAAGCAACCGCTTCAACCACCTTAGCAACACCCATCAAAGCCGTATCATCCACAAATTGAAGATGAGTTTGAGGAGGAAGAGAATTGCTCCATTTCCATCCCTGAAAGAGCCCATTCATAACACGAAACTTAATGAATCTCCCCAAGCCTTCAACCATCAAGATGAACAAATATGGGGATAAGGGGTCCCCCTGTCGAAGACCTCTAGAAGCACCAAACAAATCTAAAGACTCCCCATTTATGAGAACAGAAAATGAGGAGGTCCTTACACAGCTCATGACCTAATCAATCCACTCACAATTAAACCTGAAGGCTCTAAGAATTTTGATCAAAAAGCCCCAGTTAACTCTGTCATAAGCTTTAGCCATGTCCAACTTTATAAACATAGCATTTTCCTTAGAAGAGGCCATAGAGTGAATAGTCTTAGCCGCAATAACTACTCCATCCAAAATTTGTCTACTCGCAACAAAGCCCCCTTGTTCCTCCGAGATCAACTTATCGAGACATGGCTTCAAACGTTCAATAATTAGCTTTGTAATGATTTTATACACCACATTGCACAAAGCAATTGGTCAAAAAAGATCCAGAGAATCAACACCCTCACATTTTGGGATAAGAACAAGAAATGTGGCATTCATGGATCGCAACATTTGTTTATTCCTAAAAGACTCCCGCACCACCTCCAATAGATCAAGGTTGATAACTTCCCAAAATTCCTGAAAGAACTCAACCGGAAACCCATCAGGACCAGGAGCCTTCCCTTTTTTCAACTGAAACACCACATCCTCCAACTCCTTCAAAGAAATAGGTTTAAGAAGAGAGGCATTCATATCTATAGTCACCAGAGAGGGAATACAAGCTAGGATAGAAGCTTCCTCCTCACTAGTAGGCGGGGTATCTTCAAAAAAAGAGCAGAGAAAAAATAAACTGCCTCACTAGAGATCCCCGAAGAGGAAGAAAGAACATAACCCTCAGGAGAGCGAAGAGAAGAGATAAAGTTACCTTGTCTTCGAGCCTTCACTGATTTATGAAAGAAGGAGGTATTCCTGTCCCCTTCCTGAAGCCAATCAACACGGACCTTCTATTTCCAAAAAAATTCCTCACGAAGCTCCCATTCCTCAAGGTCTTTAACCGCACTAACCTCAAACCTGCTTAAATTCACATCCAGACCTGGGTCCCGAATCTACCTGGTAATAGAATCCAAGCGCTCCTAGGCAACCCTTTTCCGCTGAAACACGTTGCCAAACTGATACTTATTCCAATGTTTCAATTTATACTTCACATATTGAAGCGTCTTCACAAAAGAGTACATAGCTGTACCAAAAGTAGGTCGTCCTTCAGTCCACCATATAGAAACTAAGTCAAAAAGACTCTCCTCCCTGAGCCACATAAGTTGAAATCTAAAAGTTTGTTTCTTAGGACCATTAGCCAAACGGGTAGAGAATTTGATCAGCCAATGGTCTGATCCTCGCCAATCTAAAATTTTAGAACTTGATAGCCACTTGTCACCCACCCAAAAATAGGAAACAAGAAACCTGTCTAATTGTTCAGAAATGGCATCATCCCTGAGTCTCCTATTATTCCAAGTAAACATGCCATTCGAAGGTTTGATATCCACAAGCTAGAGTTGAGCCAAATTATCCCTTAGAAGATCATAAGAGGGGTCTAAGCGAGGCACACCCCCCCTTTTCTCCTCGAGGGATGCAATTGCATTAAAGTCACCTACCATAATCTAGGGGAGGAAGGGATCCAACAATCTCAGAAGATTGATATGAGACCACAGGAGAGTCTTACCAGGGACATCCGTCGAAGCATAAATGTTAGAAAGAAGAATTATTCCCCCTGTCTCCAAACTAATTGCAACCAGAGAGATGGAAAATATACTAGAGATCCATCAAACAGGAGAAATTCGCTGAGGATCCCAGAGGCAAGCAAGACCCCCTGAGTTACCTTGCGCACCCAAACACTGGCAAAACCCTCTGTTCCAAATCTTAGAAACACACTGCATCATACCATCCATAGATAACTTCGTCTCCTGGAGGAAAACCACATCTGGAGAATGAGCACTAACCAAGTCCCGAATAGCCTTTTGTTTAGGGATGCTATTCATACCCCTTACATTCCATGATAACACAATCATCGCGAAGGATGAGAGAAGTGATTATCTAATGTCTTCACCGACCCAGATTCCACTAATGTCTCTCCAACCATCTTAACTTTCTACTGATCCTTCTTCCTCCCCACCTTTTGGGGCTTATCAGGAGCACACTTTTTCAGGGATTTTTGCTGTAGACCTAGAAGAGAAGAAGAGAGGGCTTTTTTCTTACCAGAGCCTTCCAAACCCGGTCCACTGGTTAAACTCACCCTTTCTTCCGAAGAGGCCATGGGGGTTTCCACCAAACCACAAGAGTCCCCAAACCCAGCATCGGGGGGAGAAGCAACTGAATCCATCACCACCCCCGAAGCCACCACAGGAGCTAGGACCGAAGTAGTGACAGGCAAAGACTCAAAATTATGATCAACTAAAGGAGAAGCTTCAACATGCATGTCAGAAGAAACCCCCTCCTCATGGACTAATTCATCCAAAGCATCAAACTTGTTAAAAGTCTCCTCCTCTTGACGATCCCGAAGAGTCCTCTTCTGACCCCGATTCTTGTTTTGTGCCTTAACTGGCACAAAGCCATCTTTATCCGGTACCACCCCCTGCATGGGTGCTTTACCCTTTTCCGCCCTTGGATTAGACGGAGCCTTCACATTATCTGAACCACCAGCACGTGAGGCACGAGGGCACCTCCTTTGAAGATGGCCATACTCATGGCACAGCTGGCACCTGAAAGGTAAAGTCTCATAGTCTAACTGTTGAGTCCAGGAGTTAGACCCAATAGTTAGATCAATAGAATCTGGCAGAGGCTGGCTCAGATCAATCTCCACACAGACCCGGGCATAGGAAAAAAATCACTTCTCCAGAGTTTGCTGAGACGGGCCAATAGGCTTCCCCAGCAACAACGCAATTGATTGCAGAATATCCTATCTCCAACATTCCAATGGCAACCGAGGAAAATGAACCCACACCAGCACCTTCGAGGGCAACTCCGCCGCTGAATTAAAGCCTGCATGCCAAGGCTTCATGAAAAGGCCAACTTGATTATAAAAGTAGGGCCCTCCCTCAAAAACCTTGTTACGATCAGAGATACATGAAAAGACCACCAGAAAGAAGTTATTCGCAGCTAGCAAGATTTCAAAATCACCTTCTGGATTCCATGACTTGCGAATCCAGGGTTCCAAAAAAGGCATCGAAGCCCTCAATCCCATAAATTTACAAATTAAAACATGTTTTCTATAATACTACAGGTCCTCGTCTACCGCCTCTGTTTGAATCACCAACTTCGGACGAACTTGAGCTCTTTCCAAGCATCTGTTTATCTTGTGTAATTTCAAAGCACCAGTGCTAAAAACCCCAACATCAGGCGAGGATGGATGGGGAAACCCATCACCAACCCCTACCATAGCAGCATCCTCTGACGTCTCACCCAAAGGCACAGACCCTACCATTAGAAAAACCCCTCAAACCCTCTCACCCCACACCTGCACCGAACAACGCACACACTCAAGAAAAAAAACCCCCTGAAAGCTAAAAAACCCCACCTCTTGCTGAAAACAACCCCACAGAGCCTGATCTGCAAAGAAAAAATGCATGCAACAGAGAACAAACACATGCAGACTACGACCTACTATAGGTCACGGGACTACACAAAGCTCCCACGCACACACTTCATCTCCATCCAATCTAAAAACCCCACCATAAATATTACGACGTTGATTAATATTATAACTTTGTCCCTTTGACAAAAAATAATTTTTACGTTTAGCAAAAAATTAAATTCATAAAAAGATTCTCTCTCCGTATTTATCTCTCCAACAATCCGCAGAGAAGAGGTCATTTTTTTCAGCCAATGACAATACAGATAAATCATTTTTCAATAATTTTTTGTTGAAAATTTATCATATTGACATAGGAAAGTACAAATTTAAATCAAATTTACCCGAGAAGAAAAATAATCTTATGTTTTGATTGGTTTACAATCAATAGATTAATAACTAGATAAGTGCGAACTCATTGCAATAGTACTGGTAGAAGGCAAGTACTAATAATACTATTAAAAATATAGGGTTCTATACATTTTATTTTATGAAATTAGTTAATTTTTGGTATTTCAATTTTATTTATCAAGAGTTAAAAATCTAATATCAAGACATTTCAAACTAGTTCACATAAATTTTTCCTTATAAATTTAGTTCTGCAAATATTATAGTTACAAATTTGAAATGATAAACAATTCTTTTAGAAAAAATATTACTAAACCACAATATTATATTAATTAAAATAATTAATATCATGTTCTCTAAAAGTATTTATTATTATTACTTAAACAAAAAATTAAATGACTAAGATAAAATACTGTAGTCATCTAAATATGAATATGTTATTGTTATTATATTGTGTAATTATTCTTCAAACGTACAATATTTTAATGCATTTTAAAGTGTAATAGTATTCAATATTATTACATTTTAATATCTTAGGCAGACATTTCAAATCTCTCCACACCCAACTAAGGTTAGGGTTCTCTACATTTTATTTATAAAATTAGATTATTTTTGGGATTTCAATTTTATTTAGTTCTAGAAATATAATAGTTACAAATTTGAAATGATAAACAATTCTTTATCTTTAGAAAAAATTATTACTAAACCACAATATTAGATTAATTAAAATAATTAATATCATGTTCTCTAAAAGTACTTACTATTACCTCTGGGCATACTATTGTAATGAGTTTGCACTTATCTAGTTATTAATCTATTGATTGTAAACTAATCAAAAGACGGGATTATTTTTAACAAAAAATTATTCAAGAATGATTTATCTTGTCATTGGCTAAAAAAGATGACCTCTTCTCCGCAGATTTTCGGAGAGTGCAACAAACACATAAATGTGGAAATATTTCAAATTAAACTATATAAAAATTATGGAAGGAATTGTCTGCCTCCCATCACCTCCTATATTCCAAGAGAGAATATGGGGAAGGTAGTTATAGTTTGGGAAGGGTCATTATCACCCACTTCTTCAGCATTCAATTCGAGCTCTCCTCGCTAAGTAGTCTCTCTCGTTCTACCAATGATGATATAATTTTGGTTTTGTTCATGATTGGGATTCTAGTCAGGTTGAAAGCAATTTTTCTTTTATCAGTTTTTAATTTTTGGATATTAGCTAGGTTTGTGTCTGGTTTTGGCAAAGTTAATTGTTGTATAACGACATACTCACTGCCTTATTGATGCCTATTTGGTATCAAGGTGACTGTGAATTTTAAGTTGCTTCTCTCATGGTTTTTTTTCTTTTCTGCTGTATTCATGCTCGGATCCTATCTAATTTTCTTTTCTAGTATTGTTCAAGTTTAAATTGTAGCTAGGTTACTACTATTCTCTGCTTATTATTGCTCATAGTTGGATCCGAGCTAGGTTGTACTCTTATTTTTCTTCTGGCAGTGGTTGGATTAGTTTTCTTCAATATTCTGCTTCATTAGCATTATTTTTGGCTGGAAACGGCTTAGGTTTCTGTTATACTTGTTTGCATTGGTGTATTTTATAGTGGAACCCTAAGTGGCATGATGTCATTTTGCTTCTTTGGTTTTGTATGTCTCTATGTCTATGTTTTGTTCATCTATTCTGAAGTTGCCATGTTCATGCAATTCCTTGTCAAGCTTTAGGTTCTAGTATTTTTTTCAAAAGCGGGTTTGTATTTTGTTATTGGGTTTCTTACTGTGATTTGCACCTGTCTAGCTTGTTCCACTGTTATGTTGCCCTCTACGATAGTGCAAGCACTAAACCTCAATGTTGAAGACATAAATGCTCAAATAGGGTTGCAATGTAGTATTTCTCACAACTATTGTGGTGAGCTATAATTCATGTTGTGTTTGTATCTTGATCTTAACCTTAGTCGTGTGTTTATTTGATTGATTGGTTTGTTTAATATTGTAGATGCTTTGACATCAACACCTGCAATTCATCCATTAGCACAGTATGTGGGGAAACCTGTTGATCATTGCAAGCTTGCCCCTAGAAATGGATTCTCTGAGCACCAAAATAATACTTGCTATCCGACCACTTCTTAGATCCAGGCCACACCAGCATAAATAAGCTTACCTCAGGAGTGGACTTATTAATTTTCACCTACTGCTAACATCTAATGCTTATTTAGGATCTACAGACAATTTCTAATCTACTTGATTGAAAATTTAGAAGTTTCAGATTGTTTTGGGGGGTGGAACCATTCTGTCTGGAGAGCAGTCTGTTAGTTTTTATGTTGTAAAACACATAATAGAAGTGACAGGTCATGGATGGTGGCTTGTATTTTACTTGGTCAAGAGTTCACCAAGTTCTTTATATGGGTTGTACAGTAGTGAAATTTTCTAGGATACATTAATTTGGTATTGTTATACGCATCATTGCATCGAAGGGTGCTAGTGGAGCACCAACAAAGTATTATCTAATAATGTGGCGTGTTTCCAAGGCCTCAGTGGAAACAGTTATTGCATTTTGTAATAAATCGAATATAATGAAATTCATTACAATAAAAGGTTCTTTCTAGCATTGATATGAAAATGTATGTTATTACTCATTCATAAAGCACTACTATGTTACTTGTTTTAATTCACATGGTAGTGAAATCCTGATTGATTTGATAAATCCTAGAGCAACTGCAAACCTTGCAATTTTTTTATTTAATTGGTCAACATGACTCTTCACCTGTTTTTTGGCTATGCAATTTTTTGAAATATTACAATTTAATCCCAATTTTTGGGTTCCTGATCTATAGTGATTTTAAAATTTTTTACACCAACCCTAACTGATTTTCCAAATTAAATCCTAATTAATTTATTTTTTTTAATTTTGTCAATCTTTCCGGAGAAAGATATTTCCCAGTGACATAAGTTAGGTTATTTGTGGTAAAGAATAATTTGATGAGAGAAATTTTCTATTTAAAAGAAGCAGAGTAATATACAATGTTTTTCTGTGGTGATTTAAATTTTTTTTACCAACCCTAATTCTAACCCGAACCCTACCGCTAACCCAATTTTTCTAGATTAAATTTTAATTAATTGAAAAAAATCATTATTTTTTGTTTTGCCAGTTCTTTCTTATTTGCCACTGACATAAGTTAGGTTATTTGTGGTAAAAAATAATTTGACGGATAAGTTTTCTATTAAAAAGAAGTAGAGTAATATACAGTGTTTTCTTGGTATGGGCTATGTCAAATGTTAAAACCAACTAAACCTACTCAGAGATGTTTGACATGGTTTATAAAGTCACATCTTAGTTATATTTTGCCCTAATCACGGATGTTTAGGATGAAACCAATGCTTATAACAAGCCCATTTTCATTTCAAAAAGGGTTCAATTAATGCCTTTTCGCCAAAACTATAATCGGAAGAACGTGACTTTCTAGATTACTAAAAAAAATTTAATTAATATTATAATTAGTATATTTATATTTAAAAAAATATATCTAAAGTACGCTGAGGGATATCTCTTTTCCATAGTTTATTTGAAAAAGAAATTTGAAAAAATAAAAAATAAAAAACCAAAAAAGAAATTGGAAAAAAAAAAATTGAAAATAAGAAAATCACAAAAACTATCTAACTAAAAAAGAAATTGGAAAAAATAAAAAATTGGAAAAAATAAAAACTAAAAACTAATAAAGAAATTGGAAAAAATAAAAAAACTAAAAATCAAAAAAGAAATTGAAAAATAAGCAAATCACAAAAACTATGGAACCAAAAAAGAAACCAATGATCTTCAAATGAAAATAAGTTTCCTTTTTGGAATTTTATTTATTTTTCTATAAATTTAGGTAGAAAAAATGAGTGCTCTCATCCCCACCCCGATATGATTGTATAATGCCTCTCGGCGTAATTACAATATTAAATATAATAATATTATATTTGTATTATTACATTATTATAATATTATAATAATAATATATATTATTATATTATATTTATATTTATTATTATATTATATTTATGTTTATGGTTATTATTATATTATTATATAATATTATTATAATAATATAATATCAATTAATATAATATATCAAGTGTTATAATAAATATTAATAATATAATTAATGTTATTACTAATATTATAACTATAAATAATAATACATTTGAAGTTTACCTACTGAATTAAAAAATTAAAACTAAAACACAACTATAATTTATTTTATTAGGAGAAATTTTCTAAAGTACAACTCTGTTCAGTGCGGGCACTGGTAGGAAAGAACAGAGTAAAGAAAACCTCCGATCTTGCCCGAGACTTATGTACATAATTTAGTTTGCAAATCCTATTTCCTATATACATGATAGTGACCTATGAGGATGATTCCTCATTACAAAATTAAGGATTTACAATTGCAGACCCTGCTCTAATCATGAGCCATTTTTCTGTTTCATTGCTTCCTGTTTCCTCATTTGATCCTTAGTCCCAAGGGTCACCTTCTGTAAATGGGAATATGCTTTCCCGTCTTGTACAATACGTTGCTCCTGCATACTCCTGAAAAAACACAACGGCACCTTTCCCAAACTGCCTTCCTTGTTAGCCATAAAAAATAGAAATTTCTCATCTTCCTGCAATACACTTGTTAGAGCTCTTTTAAGACAGTTGAATCAGAATTGAGAATAATGCAATTTCTCCTATCATATCATCAGGGCAATGTTGTCAACATATTTCTTTCTCTCAAGATTAGTATCAAAGCAAAAAGGATGAAAGTATAACTAAATAACCTCTTTCTTTTTTAATTAACTTTTTCATTTATGTGTGTGTGTGTGTACACACACACACACATATATATTTAAATATGTATAAATATGAGTAAAAGCAGGTTTTCCTCCAAATAAGTGTGCCTCTTAGAGAGACTGTATCTACTAGTTCTGCTAGCTGACATAGGCTTATTTTTTAAACAAAGCCAAAGATACAAACCATTTCCTAACAAAGCAGAACAATTATTGAGTGATATTGAACTGACATAAAAGAAGGTAAGCCAAAGAGGTACCAAAATCCCATTATTACAGCGGGAGTTTTAAGTGCTCTAACATCTCCCTCCTGAACTCACTTCAAGGCCGCGCACATGTAAACTTTTAATCTTCATTATTTTACCACACGCCTTTCTGAAACAGATCTTAGTCTTGCCCGAACGATCATAACATCATTTAAATATATTGAAGGAAAGAAAATCAAATCAAGATCCCCAACTACTGAGTAGTTCTCGCGTGATGTGGCTGCTATGATGATGCACAGGGTTATCCCATTTCCTTTTAAAAGACAGGTCAAGCTCGTGCATAGATGAGGGACCCCATACTAATTATGAGTGTAAAAAATGCCTATGAAAGCTAGAAGACAAGATAATAAATAAATCTGTATATATATAATAAAGATATTAAACAATTTGAATGTATCAGTGGCACATTCGGGGCATGCTGGTAGTGGTGTCAATGCGCACAAGAAAACATAATTGATAAGCAACGTTCAACATAAGGCTAAGAGTTGTTAGAAGACAATTGAGAAAGTTCCTAGATTTTTAAAGGAGAGAAAAAACTATCTTTTTCCTCTCCTGTCCTTTCCGATGACCTTTAGATTCACAGTTATCTTTTCAACGGAAGCCATCCGTTGCAGGGGAATGGAGACTCCGGTGAGATTGATCAGCTCTAAACGCCAGATGGCTTTTCTTGGTCATGTGACGTCGCTACGTCTTCAACGCATGCTACGTCGGTCAGATGAACTTATGGTTGGAGCCATCAGGATGATTGTTGGAAGGAAATTCATGGAGAAGGCTGAGAGATATTGCGTTGACACAGACATCACCTCTAGAGTGCTAGCAATGTTACTGGAATTGGAGGTTGACAAGGTGCAGATAGAGCAAATTATGAGGGGTCTCTTTTATCCTGAGCATTTGGGGGATTTGGGGGTAACCCTGGAAGTCGCGAGTGTGGGCATTGGAATGCTAAGGCCAAGGGACATGGCTGCTCTAAATGATCCAGATACAATTGTAAAGCTCTACCCATTCATATTAGACCTCAAAGGTCTGAACCTGATGGTGGCCAAAGAAATGGCGAAGGTTGCAGTGCATTTCATCAAAAGAGTCCTTGGGTTGGTTGCAGAAGAAGGGTTTGATTGGGTGACGAGTTTTAACCTCTAGCTGCTTGAGTATGATAGGGAGTAAGTCTAAGAAAATCTTATTTTTTGTTATATAGTATAAAATTAGCATACTATAAGCTTACTAGAAGCTTCAAAAATGGCTTCATTTTGAATATAGAAGCCTGAAAAAGAAGTCAGAGAAGCAGACCCTATGAGGTCAAGAAAATGTAAGCTATATAGATGTGTTAGGATTAGACCCTGCAAGGTCTTAGATAGTTTAGTCCCAGAAGTCGTAGCATTCTGGCTATAGATAGCCATTTTTGAAGAACATACTCTATTGAACTCTATATTGAATATAAATAACAGCAAGTTACTATGGATCAAATGTAAAAGTTTGTGGTGGTGATTATGTGAATAAGAAGAGATATGAGAATGAATGTGAAAATATATATAACAACATACAAATGGATGAGAGTAAAAGTTGATACAGAGATATATATATATATATATGAGTGACAGAACAAAATAATGAATATATATGAAGGGATATAGTGTTAGAGTAGGATGAATCAAGCCTGTGTGTGAAAAGACTGGAGAGGCCTGATGTGTTCCTCTTCATCTAGGAAAACTGAAAGAGAAGCTTCCTCAAAGTCACAAATTAAAAGTTTTAAAGCAATCATACCTAACTAAGAGTTGTGTATACTGGTTAGGCTTGAGCTGTCAGCACCTTTGTTAGCAAGGAAATCAGCTTTACCATTACCCTCTCTGAAGATATGATTAAATGTGTATTTTTGTAATATCCCTTGCTAGTGCTGATGCAAATTCGCTGATTAGAGGCTCAAGGAATATTGTCAAACACTTTGCATACAATCTCTATGCTTGTTGTTTCTAAGTTTCAGTTTGATTATGCTTGCTTGGAATGATGTCAAAGATCATCTAAAAGCTTGCAATTGATTACTACTATGTCTAAGCAAAGAACTAAATGCATATGCAATTCTCTTTTGGCTTTTCAAATGCATATATATGAATTCTATATGAAAAATGTGCACCTATAGCCAATTGGCATTTTGTCAAACACTTGGCATGCATACTATTATGCTAATCATGAAGGATATAAATATGCACATTACATCAAATATATGGCCTACAACTTATCACTTCTTTATTGAGATATATTGTCTAATACAATGCTGATATGAATGGCCAAGACTCTTGACTTTACAATTTTATGCAACTCCTAAAATCTGAGAACAAATGGCAGCCATTAACATTATTCTATATGCATATACATGAAGCAAATAACACAAGGAACCTAATTTTGAAGCAAGGAATGAACATCAGATGCAATGATATCTATTTCTGATTTTTATTCGATTTTATTGAGCTTCCTTGCATGAAATCGCACCTCCTAGAAGTAGACGCCCCTGCCCTTGCCTGACAATCTTTACTAAAAATAAATTTAACTCCACTTTATGGCACTTTAAATGATTGGTAGGATCAAAGGATCAAAATGTAACAATGCCTAGAACCATAGGATGCTTCAATGATGAGATATGAACAAAAATGTCTTGCCAATGGTGCCCTTGTTGTAGTATATGAGTCCCCAAAATTAATTAATTGCAGCCTTGAAACACCTCTAGACTGGTATAGAAATGATTGTCTTCACAAGAAGAATTGATCCCTCAAATACCCAGAATGAAAGGGTGTCTAGATAAGCCTCCAACAATGGAAATCTGAAAACTCCATGGCTGGTTACTGTAGCGGGTACTGTAGTGTGACACTAATCACGCCACTATTCATGTCACTATTCATGGCACTATTCATGGCATCAACAATTTCAAATCTACAAATGATTAACCTCCAAACCCTTGGTTAATACTTCAGATTTAAGCACAGATTGGACTCCTGGATGAAGCCCACAATGAAGCAATAATTCATCTGATATTTCACAACCTCAAAATTGCATAACCAATGAGAGTTTTCATTCCCAATGGCTCAATGGCAGAAACCCTAGCTGGCTTCCTCACCAAACAACATCAAAGCAAATATCAATTCCTGGATGATATGAAGCTTGGCTTGATCTTCTTTTATACTTTTTCAATCCATCTCCAAGAAGCTTCTAGAAAAATAATATTATTATTTTATTTTAGTGACTTTATGTTATAATATTTTATTTAAGTCACTTTATTAAATTAATTAAATATAAGGTCACTTAATAATCTTACAAATAATTAATTTAATTATGATCTCCCTTAATTTTCCAATCCAATTGAATACCGGAATCGACACTGCCCACATGTCATAATCAGGTGCCTTGCTATAAATAGTAAACCTGTCTAAGTGACTTACTATAAATAGTAAGTATGAGAAACTGAGTTCTGAAACCTCTACAAAGGCCAAGCCTGAACTTGGAGAAGAAACCACACTGATATCCGCCCACAAGGCCCTCTAACCACCTGCGTTAGCCTATGAGGGCCAGGAATAGGCTAAACCACCCAAAAACCACAACTGTCGAAAATGGGGACATTACAATTTTCTAAAAGAAGCAGTGATGTCAAGGGCGGTGGAGAGGAGGGAGTTGAGTCTCCAGTTAGGCGTGCTACCCTTTCTAAGGCCATTAATAATAATCGCAGAGTTCCCTTCCACTTCTAGTTTTTCAATTTTCAAATCTTTGCACATTCTCTAACTTTCTATCAGAGCAGTTAATTCTGCCATGTTATTGGTTGCTTTGCCGAGGGGTTTAGCGATGGTTGCAATTTCCTTCATTTCCCAGTCATGGATTACACAACCTAAATTTGTGACTCCCGGGTTACCTCTAGAGGCTCCATAAAAATTTAGCTTGAACCATCCTTTTTTAGGGGGTTGCCATTTACATCCCTATCTTTTATTAGTGGTGTTGTGGTTACCTAGTCCCACAAAGGGGGTAATTTTAATCCTACCCATCTACCCCGCATCTTTTCATCCTAGTATGACATTATGGTTTCTTTCCTGGGGTTAGTAAGAACCCTGTTGTTGACAACTTCTATAATAATAGCTTCACTCTTAATAATGAGTTGTTCATAAGTCATTTTCCTATCTTTAAAAACTCTTCTATTTCTTTCTTTCCATAGCTCCCATATCATGACAGAGGGGGTTATTGTCCATAACATATGATAAATGCTCTGTTTATGAATGTCTGGCCAACATTGAAACAGGTTCAGTATGTTATTGGGAAGGGCTATTACCTAACCCAGTTTACTACATAACCAATACCAACATTTGAGAGAGAATTGATAGTTTAGTATAATATGGTATGTTGTTTCCTACTACTTTTCGCATAGGGGGCATCTGCTAGGTCCCTCATATCCCATCTTAGTAAACCTATCTGTTGTTAGTATTTTCTTCTGCAAGGCTATCCATGAGAACATTCTAGCTTTTGGGAGATAATTCTTATCCCAGCATAGTCTAAGTGGTATTGTCGTTCTAGGTCTTAGCTGTTGTTTGATTAAAGTATTATATCCATCTTTTGTGTTGTAGTCTCCTGATTTGGCACCATCCCATACCAACCTATCAATATCTTTTTTAAAGGATACACTCCTCTTGTTGAGGATATCTAGTAATTTCTTTTTTTCATTGTCTAGGATATTTGAATTTTCAAGTGATTTCCATTTCCAATCAAGGTTTACATCATTATTGGGGAATTCAATGTAATCTTTTACGTATTTCCCCCATTGGGATTCTAGGATTCTTTTTGCATCCTCCAAGTTGTCATGGCTACTTATCATCTCATATCCCCTGAGGAGTCATCCCAGAATAGTGCTTGATTGCCATCACCTAAACTCCAGGTCAATTTATCCATGATGAGCTCTCTGCAGTCCAACATAAAATTCCAAAGTCAGGAACCTTTAGGGGGGTTGGCCATCCTAAAAAGGGAGGCAGACTCCTTGCCTCTTAGGTATTTGTTTCTAAGGATTTTTACCCATTTTAGTTTTGGTTGTTTATACATTCTTCATATTAGTTTAGCTCCTAATGCTTTACTTTGTTCCTTGATGTTTTTCAGACCCAAGCCACCTTCCTCTTTAGGTCTGCATATTTTGTCCCAAGCTACTAGTGCCATCCTTTTCTTATCTTTTATTCCCTGCATGAGGAATGTTCTAAGGGTTTTGTTAATTTCTTCACATTTTTCTACTGGTAGATTCGTGCATGAAAGTTGATATATTGGTATAGCTGAGAGAACAAATTTTAGCATTGTGATTTTCTAGCTGAAGATAGCCATTTGCCTTTCCAAGACTCCACTTTTTTCTTGATCTTAGAAGTAATATGATCCCATAGGTCTTTTGTCTTATTGCTTCTATCTAATGGTAGGCCTAAATATTTACAGGACATTTCCCCTCTTTTGAAGGTCATAATTCTGCATATTTCTCTTTCTTTATCGGGGTCTGTGTTGAAGAAGAATTTTTTTGATTTATCAGCATTGACCTCCTGGCTAGAGGTCTTAGTGTAGGAGTCAAGGATCTCTTTGAAAGCCTTAGCTTCTTCGGTGCTACCCTTACCATAGAGCATGGTGTCGTCCACAAACTATTGGTGGGTTGTGGGGTTTAGACCAGAAGTAATTTTGATTCCTTGAATTTTATCTTCTTCCCTATATTTGGTGATCATTCTTCCTAATGCTTCTGCCATTATAATAAAGAGGAAAGGAGAAATAGGGTCTCCTTGTCTCAGTCTTCTTGACTTGCTAAAAAAACCTTCTGGGGTCCAATTAATTAAGACAAAGATCTTGGGGCTAGATATACATTCATAAATGAGATTTATCCATTGTTTCACAAATCTGAAAGCCTCCAAGGTTTTACATAGGAATCATCAATCAACCTTGTCCTAAGCTTTACTGATATCTAGTTTGATCAACATGCTTTGTTTTTTATTGTGCTTAATGGAGTGAATGGCTTCTTGGGCTATAATTACTCCATCGTATATAGATCTTCCCGGAACAAACCCAATTTGCTCATCACTAATGATGTCTGGTAATACTTTCTGAATTCTGTTGGTTATGGTCTTAGTAAGTATTTTGTAAATAGTGTTACAGAGAGAAATAGGCCGCAGGTCCCCAAAACTCTTTGGCTTCTCCTTTTTTGGGATAAGTGTGAGGAATGTATTATTTACTTCTTTTAGGAGGTTGCCAGAATTTCTCACCCCTTCTAGTGCTTCAGCAACTTTATCCCCAATGAAATGCCAGCAACTTCGTCCCTAATGAAATGCCAGCATTTCTGAAAAAAGAAGGCCGAGAAACCATCTGGACCTGGGACTTTATCTGGTTGCATTTGAGAGACTGCCAGTTTGATCTCAGTTTTGGAAAACTTTGCATTGAGGGCTTTGTTTTGATCCTCTGTTATGATCCTTGGGATGTTTTGTAGTATGGCTTGTTGATGGATCCTATTGGATCCTTCCCAATTGTTAAGAATGTTTTCGAAATACCTAACTGCTTCAAAAGCAATTTGTTGTGGTTCTTCGATCTAAGCATTATTATCAACCTTAATTTTAGTAATTCTATTCACATTCCTATGGACTTTAGTGCTATTGTGAAAGAAATTTGTGTTCTTATCTCCAACTTCAAGCCAGGTCTCCCTGGACTTTTGGCACCATAAGGTTTCTTCTTTGGATAGTACATCTTCATACTCAGATTTCAATTGTTTTTCTCTTAAATATGAATTTTCATCGATGCCATTTGCAATAACTGTCTGTTAATGTTTTGAAGTTCTTCTTCTAGCTTAACTTTAATCTCAAAGATGTTGCCAAAGTTATTCTTATTGCAGTTGAGAAGTTTACTTTTAATAGTTTTCATTTTGAAAATTAAACAGAAAAGTTTGGAACCAGATACCTTGGTTTCCTTCCACCATTGCTCTATTAGAACTAAAAGGTTATCATCTTTAAGCCACATTTGCTCAAATTTAAAGGGGCATCGTTTGGGTCGGCAATCTTCTGAGATACACAGTTGGACAGGATAATGGTCAGAGCCTGAGTATGGTAAGATCTCTGTCGTAAAATTATAAGGGAGTTGAGCCTAGTTGCCTCTGAATAAAAATTTGTCAAGTTTTTTTACAATGATGCTAAAGCCCATTCTTCTATTGTTCCAAGTAAATCCCTTATGTGCAGTCTTAATTTCCATTAGATTATTTTTATGAACCCAATCCCTGAAGTCATAAGTTGCTATGGACAACCTTGCTGAACGTCCCCATTTTTCTTTAGGGTCTTGGATGGCATTGAAATCTCCACCCAAAATGCAGATATGATCTTGTAAAGTTTCCATAAACTGCTCTATCTCCTTCCAAACTGATCTCTTGTCCTGGTTCTGGGTAGGACCATAAATGTTAAAAAGTATGAAGTGAAGATTACTTCTAATGCTTTTGACATAACCACTCATCCAATTCTTTCTACTGCCTATTACTGAAAATGAAACAGCTCTGGGGTCCCATATTACCCCTAGGCCTCCAGAGGCCCCTTCAGCTGGAACTCCAACTAGCTCCCAAATGCCTAATTTCCTTTTTAGAGTATCAACCTCTTCTTTATTGAGTTTAGTTTCTTGGATCATTAGTATATCAGGGTTGGTGTTGGTGATATAGCGTTTTAAAATCTGTTGTTTGTTAGGGGCGTTGAGTCCCCTAACATTCTAGGCGTTGATTCTCATGGCGCCGAGGGAAGACACTTCCCCTTCCCAGCATTAAACATTGTGGTGATCTTGGTTTGATCTATTGCCTCACCATCTTTCTCTCTTAGTTCCAATAGTGATTTCCTTCCTCTTTTCTTATTGCTTTTGGTGCAATATGGGGTTTCCTTGTTGAAGTCTACTTCCTCCGTCTCTCTGCTTCCCAGTTCCAATGAGTCCTCTTCATTATTATCCTGCCTTTTCTCCTGATCTTCAAGTTCCAAGATCTTAGTGATGAGATTTTCCTTTTCTTTGTTAGCTTCCTCTATCACCTTTTCAAGGATCTCATCACAGATTTCTTCTAGATCCATTTGGTTAGTCTTATCTGTGGCTTTCTTATGGTCCCTAGAATTTGTATTATTTTCCTCTGGTTCATATGTGTTTGGAACCCAGTCAGGGGTCTCCGATACCGCTGGTTCTGCACTTTTTTCCCTTGCTGTGGGGTTAATGTGACTGATATCTTCTTTTGGCAATTCCCCTTCCTCCAATTCCATCCTTCCCTTATCTTTAAGACTCACCATTCTGTCCAGATATTTTATCCACTACAGAGATATTTTTACCCAATCCTGCTTGTGCCAGATTCTCATTATGTAAAATAAGATCATTACTATGGCTCTTAGTGTTCTCCTTGTTGCCTAGGGTATAGTTTGGGCTGATCTTGGGCAGAGATGGAACCATACTTGGGGGATGATTAGATCCAAATAGGTCCTTACTACCATTAAGGTGTTCCTGTGAGGGTGGGGGGCCATTCCTCTAATATTTGACAATAAATCCTCCTTTATTGCCATTGAATTTGATATTAACACCTGTAGATTGTGGATTTGCATTTTTCTTAGTAGATGTTTTTGAGACTTAGTTGATAATGTTATTGTGGATAGGGCCTTGGTAAAATACAGGTTTGATGCAATAATTGGCAAAATTAGTTTTAAGATCAAAAGGTTTGGGGTTTTGTATACTTATATCCATCTTTACTAATAGAGTAACATCAGAATGAGATAAGAATTCCTTCTCTATTCCTATGAATTCACCCAGATGATTTCCTATCTCCCTCAAAATTTCATTGTGAATAAGCTCTACCGAGAGATTAGGTAATTTAACCCATCTAATGACTTTGAGTTTAAGTTTGCTGGGGTCGAAGTTCGGGAGCCAGTCCAGATATTCAAAATTGTGCCCTTTATAGTATAAGTTTCTGCTATTCAAGATCTCCTTTTTTAAGTCTAGATTTTTGCAGTCAATGAATATAAATCTTAGAGATAAGACAATAATACTTACCTGGTCCTTGTAGAGAGCTTGGATCCATTCGGCAATTTCATTCACAGGCGACCCGAATCCACACCAGTGGACAAAGAGACCTTGAGTTCTACAATGGTCCCCTAATCCATCTGTGTAAATATTTCTAATATTTATCGTCGCTTTCTCCTCCACGACCGTAGGTTTTGGATATTGCATTGAATTCCTCTGCGGAGCAATCACAGGAGGCCTAGGGTTCCTATGATCGTGAAATGCCTTCTGGTCATTGCCCATCCCAAGATTATTAGAAACCATATTCCTGGGTCTAGGGTTTTAAGGGTGTGGCCATTGGTGGGGAGCCCTGCCATTCGCTTTTATGTTTATAGTAGGGTTCTTCAAGTGGTTGTTCTTGTAGGCCAGTTTTAAAAAATCCTCCGCATTTCTTTGCCATGGCTGAGATGGGTAGGAGGCTGAAGGGGGTTGTTGGGCATTAGAGATTCTTTCCTGGCCTAATGCAATGATGTTTGCTCTAGATGCGAATGCAGGAGTTGTGGAGGTGATTAGGATGGCCCAAATCCCTGAAACCCTAGCCAGGTTAGGTTCCTCTCTAGATGCAGCCGCAACCCTCTCTGCCTTCTATGCTTTCCTGCTTTTCACAGTCTACCAACCCGGTTCTTCATAATGCTGTGGAGGGGGGGCCCAACCCCCATGGAAAACCTTCACATCCCTTTGCAGAGCTTAGCGAGGATTGAGAGCCCTTTCTGTGATTTTAGGCTTATTCCTTATGTTGCTTTGTCGAGGAGGTCCTACTTTTTTCATTGATTTCGAGACATGCTGCTCTTTTAATTATGTAGTTTCATTATAATAAAATACAACTATAATTACAACTAAAACACATACTATAATTACAACACTACAAGGCAGGTACTGGCCACTACGTGGCACTTGTTAATATATATATTTATATGAATAACATTTTAATTAAAGGGATTCACATTTATTAGTATCTACCTTTGCCAGTACTATGCAATGAGTTTGCACTTATCTAGTTATTAATCTATTGATTGTAAACCAATAGGATTATTTTTCTTGTGGGGCAAATTTGATTTAAATTTGTACTTTTCCCATGTCAAAATGATAATTAAAAAAAAAAAATCATTGAAAAATGATTTATCTATATTGTCATTGGCTTAAAAAAAATGACTTCTTCTCTACGGATTGTCGGAGAGTGCAACAAAAAGCTATAAATGTGGAGAGAATTTTAGTTTGACGGGAGGATGTGGCAAGTAAACAAATTATGAACACAAATCTTGTCTCCCGCTAGTTAAATCATGCCTAAATGGATGGCGATAATTATGAGAGGGAAAAATGATTTGTTGGCACACACACCCATTTCCATTGCCATCTTCATATTATGGTGATATTAGTTATGTTCTCGGTAATTTGCATTTAATGATGAAGTATTACATTTTGTAGCGATAGTTGTTTTAATTTAAAGTGCTAAATGGTTTCAATAGAAGAAAGTTCTAGATGTTTTCTTAACAAAAAAATCACAGGTATATTTTATAGGATTGTATTTTATTGAAGGCTTAGAGATGATGATTACCATCATAGAAAGAATTTTTCTCTATTTTTTCAATAGAACCTAGATTGTGATTTGAGAGGGTTTCAAAATTTTAATAATTGTTTTTTTTTTTGGATTTTCTAATTCTCAAATCTTTGCAAATAATTGTGCTCTGGGGCAGATGCAGATTACAACCATACCAAAAGAGGAAGCGGTTTTGGATTACCTCAATTTGCTTCTTGTTGGGGTTTCGGAGGACATTTCTAGGTTTTCTTAGACAAACTGTTTAATTGTACTTTCTATGTTCAATAATGAGATAAGGTTGCAGAGACCAAACTCGTTTAAGAGTTACATGGAGATGATTAATCAAAGCAACCAATGAGGAAGAATAGGAAGAAACATTTGGTTTGTTTTTCATCTTTGTTCTTGTTATTATTTTCATTTGGTGTTGTGTGTTTTTGTCACCTCAAGCAGGAAGCCTCCTAGATTCGTGTTATTCAAAGTTAGGGCTCTTCTGTATGTAAAAATGGAAGGAAAAAAAAGAGTTATAGAAATAGTTTGGAGTGTTTGTTTGGAAGAAAGGAATACCTAATATTAGAAATGGTGTAAATTTGGATAAATTTGTTTATTGTTTCACTTTTCAAACTTTATTTACCATAGAGTTAATTACAGACAGAAAAATGCTTCTTGTGTTGCTTTCAATTTACCCTGTAGCGATTTGATTTATTGTGGAATTAGTTTATTAAAGCTGACTTTGAGTTTTCCTACAGTGATTTAATTTGAGAGAACTAGTTGCACACTGTTCAAGAGAATAGTGAATGCCAGCAAGTATGCCAATTTGGATACTACCTCAATAATGATTGAACTCTGTGTAAAAATTAGAGCAAAGTCATTGTAAAGTGCCAGAATGAGAACCCAAAAGAAAAGATCGATCGCCATGGAGGTTGTTACTGCCACAATCACTACAAATTTTGCACCTTTTCCTTTTCCACTTCCAAGCTCATTCGCAACCCTCACCTTGTCAATAAAAAGTGGTTAATCATTAGCATAATTAAGAAATTGAACTTCTTATTGGTTGCTGAGTAAATTTTATGGAAATAGCAGCATGCCCAGGGGCAGCTAGAATTCCTAGTGGTATCATCACCTCAACTTCATCGATATTCATGCAAAATGAGAAACATAGAAAAAAGTTGGCATATCGATAGG
The DNA here is from genome assembly GCA_027924645.1 of Cunninghamia lanceolata. NCBI lineage: Eukaryota > Viridiplantae > Streptophyta > Pinopsida > Cupressales > Cupressaceae > Cunninghamia > Cunninghamia lanceolata. Next base: position 2,424,533 of record BSBN01000828.1, read on the forward strand.
ACAAGAATGGAACTCTCATCGATGGCTTCGATGACAACAAAAAGGGGACTTCGTTAGTATTTGTTAACTCATATCGAAGTATCGAAGAGAATGTAACTTTGCTCTCATCAATTTATCTTCATCTTCCTTTGATATCCGTTTGAATGGTATGCTTTTATTTCTTTATCGGAGTCATCGAATAGACTCAAAATTGTCTCACTTCGATATCTTGGAGTTCCTTCGAAATTATCCTTGACTGTGTTTTATAAATTGTCCTCCCATAGATGACATAGAGAAATTGGCCAATGTCTCTAAATGGACAAGGTATTTATTTCAACTTAATTGCTTGGAGTTTATAACTTATTTAGCAAGGGTATTGGTCTGTTAAATCTATGTTCGAAATGAAGAGGGCATAAGTGTATCGTAACTTCTATAGATGGTGAAGTCTTTTTGTTGTCTAGTTTTTATTTAAAAACCTGGGAAGTTAAAAAATTTGAACTGCACCTTTTTGTTAACAAAAGGGAATGCATACTTATTTTGAATTTTGAATTTTTTTTGTTGTGGGATAACTCTTGGATTAGATGCCATTATGACAGAATATCTTCTGTTGAATCAACCCGGTGCTTGCAATTAGCTTCATCTGTTTGGGTATGCCCTGTCTTGGAAGTTTGGTGTGGTATTTTATTTAGCCCTAAGTTGCTGCATTTTACCCAATTCTTTCTGGGCCTTATTTAGTGAGTTAGATGGGGTTTATTACCGAGTCTTGTCAGGCACAATCTTCTACCTAATTATTACTAGGTATGGTTTACTCCCCCATCGAGCAAGTTGCGTAGCATTTTAGCCAAATCTTGTTGGGGGCGGTGTTTTATTCCTGTATAAAATTTGATGTGGTATTTTGCTCAATTCTTGCTGGGTGCATTGATTTATCCACCATATGAGTTGGATGTGGTATCTTACCCAATTCTTGCCAGGTGCAATATTTTACCCACCTGACTAGTTGTATCATGTATGCGGTATTTATTCTTCGAACCTAAAGCTACATTATGCAAACCCTTATGCTTTTACCACTGGAGCATTGACATTATACAACATTAAGAATTAATTAGCTAAAGTTTTGGTTTTATTGATTACAAATTGACACCCCTATTTGTTGCATTTTTGGATGTGGCTTAAAAGGAAAACTTGTTGGGTTGTTCTTTGGTAGCATGTAATATCCCTTTCAGGATATAAGCTAAAATACTGATCAAACTCTTGATTTTTCTGAATGCTGCTTATATGACTGTCTATAATGCTGGCTCATGCAATCTAAATCTTATAATAGATATTTCAACAACTCCACAGCAAGTTCAAATTAAATATTTGAACTATTTAACATTCATTTATTCATAGACAGAAGGCAAGAGTTTATTCCTCATTTCAATGATGACAAAAGATAGATAATGAACTTATACAGCTATCAATGAACTTCTACAGTAAACTTCACAGTTTGCAGTCACCAACCTGATAAAGAAATCAAACCACCAGACTTCAATGCTTTTCAATGTCTAAAGCTATTCAAATCTGTTTGTGCAACGTTCTCAAATAAGATTTTCTGATGCCTTCCTTGAATTTGTGCTGATGAGTGATATGGCCGATTAAGAATCGGTTCCAAAAATATACCAAGTTCACAACAACTCACGGCTCCAAATATCATTCAAAAATATATATGTTTCAACCTACGATTTCCTTCGCAAATTTCTGTCTCTTCCTTCACAAAGCGGCAATTGTGCATTCGTTTCCATCCATGATTACTAACTGGGCAACGATCCTCCTTTATGTTCACGTGGTCTCTTTCAAACTTCAATAGTATGCTGAAGTGATATTTATCTTTCACAAATTGCCTTTCATATATATGATGACCATAGACAAACCTGGCGTGGGGACCACACAGCACTAGCCTTTGATTATAATAATCACTGTTAGAAAGGAGACCTGCTGATATGTGTCAGAAATTGTCTCCCTTCTGGCCAACAATCAAAAACCACAAAATAATCTTCATAAACCCACGCTTCTTATCTTTGGCATTCTACCTAATTTGGATCTGGGCAGTGTCAATACAACTAGTATTTATTTTTTGCAGGCCAAACTGACACCCTGTCAGAGGTTGTCTCCTCTTATTTCTATGGCAAATTTAGATACGACTTCATAAGTTCTGAGACATCATATTTTCTGGCAGGCAATAACACTAGGAGGTTGCGAATCTTTTTCATGTTAAAGATCTACGACTCACAAAATTCCATGATGTCTAGCTTATTGCAGTTACAAAACATATTCAGAGAAGCTTAAACAATGAAACTTCTGATATTAATAAATCTTCAAACCCTCTAAACATCCATCACCAAAAATACCAGAAAAAAAATATATATATAAATATCACTCAAATATTGCAAATTTATATTTTACAAATCAATAAATTTGCAAGTAAAACTCCAGCATGAACAATATCATCAAATCGGCATAATATATATCTTCAAACTTTTCAATGAGATACAATGATTATCAACACCTGATATCCAGAAGCAATAGTATAGACACCCTTAGGATTAGGAGACCAAGAAAGAACATCCCCTTCCTAGAGGGAGCTACAACGTCTACGAGAAAGGATACTATGAAGCTCAGCACACTCCTCCTTCATACCAACAACAGGGCACTCATCAGGATTCTTCCATATCGCCACCACCAACTACCCATGAGAAGAAAAGGACTTGAAGTCACTCACCCTTGACCATCCTGCCTTACAGAACCTCTGGCATAGAATCACCAAATTAGGAAATTGAGAAACAATGGGAGGAAAACCATCCCAAGAATCAGACCAAAAATGAGCTTTTGTCCCTCTTTTACAAATCCCCTTTCTTGAGTGTACTCCAAATCACCGAGCTTTTCCCCACCAGGGGATAACGAGGAATATCAATTTGAGGGATCCCCAGGAAGTATTTATGTGTTAATATCCTGGCCCAAATCCCATCCTGCTCCACACACCACCGCCAATACAATTTAGCAACCAACGCCATCCTTGACAACGACGACTGCCTTAACCCAAGGCCGCCAAGCTGCTTCGGGCTACAAACAATGTCCCATCTGACAAGGCTCCATTTAGAGGACAATAAGCTACCAGCCCATAAAAACTGTCTTGCTAAGGAATCCAATTCCCTAACAAAACCCAAAGGGGCCACCTGAATCATACATCTATAAATGGGGAGGGCCTGCACCACAAACTTGAGCAACCGAACACGACCCTCAAAAGACAACCAACGATGGGTCCAATGATTAACTTTGACACGAAATTTATCCAGAACATTCTGCCAAGACTCCCTAGGAAGTCTTCCAACAGAGATGGGAATACCAAGATAGGTCAAAGGGAGAACCCCAGTCTGAAATCTCAAAATATGAGCAATTCGCCTCTGAATGGAACCTGGAGTATTGAAGAAAAAGATGGAAGACTTATCTTCATTAATCAGTTGGCTCGAAGCTACAAGATAAACATCCAACACCTTGCGCAAATTCGAAGCTTCCCTAATTGTAGCCATACCCATCAAAGGAGTGTCGTCAACAAACTGCAAGTGAGACTATGGAGGTAAACCACCTCCCCACCCCCACCCCTGAATGAAACCTAACTCCACATTCCTTCTTATCAAGTGTCCCAAACCCTCAACAAGAAGAAGAAACAAGTAAGGAGAGAGGGGGTCACCCTGCCGCAAAACCCGAGAGGCACCAAAAAGCTCAGAGTGCTCACCATTTATTAACACAGAGAAGGAGACCGAAGTAACACAACTCATAACCCAATAAATCCACTCATCCCCAAAACCAAAAGCACCAAGAACCTTCCAAAGGAAGGACCATCGAACGCGGTCATAAGCCTTAGCCATATCAAGCTTGATGAACATTGCCTTATCTTTGGAACTGGCCATAGAGTGAATGGTTTTAGTTGCGATAACAACCCCATCTAGAATCTGACGTCCTGCCACAAAACCACTCTATTCCTCAGAAATCAACACTTTAAGCCACTTTTTCAACCTATCAGCAATCAATTTAGAGATAATTTTATAAATCACATTGCAAAGAGAGATAGGATGAAATTGACTTAACCTATCCGCCCCATCACACTTTGGGATGAGAGCAAGAAAGGTAGAATTCAAAGCCCGTAACATCTATTTATTTTTATGAGACTCCTGAACAACCGCCAACAAGTCCAACTTGATAATCTCCTAGAATTCTTGAAAGAACTCAATCGGGAAACCATCAGGGCCAGGAGCTTTCCCCCTCTTCATTTGAAACATAATCCTCTCTAGCTCCTCAATCGAAATATCACTCATAAGATGCTCATTCATCTCCCTAGAAACTAAAGAAGGGATACAAGAAAGGACCTGAGCTTCCTCATCAGAACCCCCTTGCAAGTCCTCCCTGAATAATGAAGCAAAATATTGCATAGCTTCACGTGTGATTTCATGAAAAGAAGAAAGAGTTTCACCCCTATCATTCACGAGAGCAGAAATAGAATTGCTATGTCTCCTGGCTTTCACCGAGTTGAAGAAAAAAATAGTATTTTTATCCCCTTCCTAAAGCCACTCAATTCGAGCCTTTTGTTTCCAAAAAACTTCCTCTCGTAGCTCACACTCTTCCAATGCTTTCAAATCCCTAGTCTCTTCCCGCAACAGGTCCTCAGTCACTCCATCCTCCCTGATCAACCTCGTAATTCCATCCAACTTAGCCTGGGTAATAGTCTTAGCATGGAAAATGTTTCCAAAGCACTGCCAATTCCAATGTTTAAGCTGATACTTGACAAATTGAAGTAACTTAGCAAAAGTATACATTGCTGTACCATAAGCAGGTCTACCATACCTCCACCACTCAGCAATATAGTCATGGAGAGGGAGTCATGCAACCACATAAGCTAAAACTTGAAAGAAGGAGATTGAGGCACATGAGTTGAATAAATAGCCAGCTTGATAGGCCAATGATCTGAGCCCCTCCAATCCAAAATTTCAGAGCTAGAAAACCACAACCCAGTAGCAAGAAACCAGAAAACAGTCAAGTCATTCCACAATGCAATTATTCCCAATCCTTCGATTGTTCCAAGTAAACTAGCCATTAATGGGCTTGATATCCACAAGATTTAAAGCTGAGATGTTATCTTGAAGTAGCAATGTAGAAGGCTCAAGCCTCGCAATACCACCCTGCTTCTCAGCCAACTCAAAAATAACATTGAAGTCTCCAGCCATAATCCACGGATGGAAAGGAACCATGCTTCGGACAAGCCGGATATGGGACCACAAAAGTTGTTTACCTTGAAGTTCAGTAGGCGCATAGATATTGGAGAAGAGAATAGACTCCCCCATCTCAAAACAAAATGCCATCATAGAGATAGAAGACTGAAAGGACAACCACCAAAGAGGGCGAATCTTCTGAGGATTCCATAAACAAGCCACTCCCCTAGTAGACCCTTGAGCACCAATACACTGACACTCTCCACTCCCCCACAACTTAGGCACTAAACCAAACATACACTCCACATATAACTTAGTCTCCTGCAGGAAAAGAACATCAAGAGATTGACTTCTAACCAAATCACGAACAACTTTTTGTCGAGGGCCACTGTTCAAGCCCCTTACATTCCAGGATAGAACAATCATTTCAAGGGGCTCAAAAAATGAGAATCCAGAGTCTTAACAGACCTTGACTCTACCAAAGTTTCCCCTATTAATTTAATCTTTTCCAAATCCTTTTTTCTACCAAGCTTGGAAGACTTCTCCCCAGCTCCTTTTTTTGGATCTTTTTGAAGAAGACCCAAATGAGAAGAAGAAGACTTATTAATCTTCACCCCCTTAGTACCTGTATTTGAAACAAGAGGAGATCCATCCTCACCACCCTTCTTCCCTACTATAATAGGAACCGATTCCATCTGGACCTCCATTTGAACATCTATGTCCATTTCTAAAGCCCTATTATCCTGCAAAACCTGAGTAGCTTCAGAAAGAAGGCTCTCCTGTCCTATACCCAAAGCACCCTAATCCAGATTCACTAAGCCTGGATTCACTTCCTGCTAGCTGAGATCATTTAAAACTTCAAATCTGTTGAAAGAATCTTCATCTTGCCTTTCCTTCAAAGTCCTCTTTTGACCTCGATTCCTGTTTCGAGCCTTGACAGGAACGAAACCATCAGCCCCATCCACATCACCAGGAATGTGTTCCTTCCCCTTTTCAACCCTAGGGGGATTGCGGGGAGGCTGAGAAGGCTAGGAATCCACAGGCCTAGCCTTTGGGCATCTCCTTTGCAAATGTCCATATTCATGACATAGACGACACCGAAAAGGAAGAGTCTCATAGTCCAATTGCTGCACCCAAGACTAAGGACCCGCACACATATCCACCGAATCTGACAAAGGTTTACTTAAATCAATTTCAACACAGATACGAGCAAAAGTCATCACCTTTTTAACTTGAGTCTGTTGTGAAGCACCAACTGGTTTTCCTAGCATCGAAGCCAACAAGTGTAAAACATCATCCCGCCAACATTCCATAGGAAACCTTAGAAGTCGAACCCACACCGGAACCCGGTTCGGAAGCTCTTCAGCAGGATTGAAGCCCGCATGCCAAGGTTCAATAAATAACCCAATCTGATTATGAAAATAGGGGCCTCCTTCAAAGGCCTTGTTGCGATCCGCCAAGCAATTGAATGAAACCATGAAAAAGTTATTTGCTAAAAGCATAACCTCCATTTCTCCCTCTGGCATCCAAGTTCGTTGGGCCCATGATTCAAGAAATTGTAATGAAAGCCGCATCCCCATAAACTTGCACAGCAATGCATGCTTTGAATAATAGTCAATATCTTCAGCAATCATCTCCAGCGGGATAACCAATTTTGGCCTCTCCTCACAACGTTCAAGACATCCATTGATCTTCCTAATCCAAGTACCACCAGACAAACCTAAACCAACCAACCCCGGATCTAGTGAGAACAAGTTATTATTAAAAACCTTCGAAGCATGCGAAGGAGAATTTGCACCAACCACTGCTGAGCGAAAATCCATCTTGGGACTAGCCCCTGAAGACTCCCTGATCGGCATTGAAACTAAACAAGACCTAAGGCGGGCAAGCAGGCCCCTGAGAAAAAAGAACCACCACTAGGGTTTAACTAACCCACCACTCAGCACTGCCTTCGAACTGCAGACCCAAACCAACTAGGCACAAAAGCCCCACCCACGGCCTCCAACCAGGCACAAAACCCCTACACGCTCAGGGAGAAAGATACACTGATGCAGATGAAAAAAAAACTTTGCACTGATAAAAAACACAACCCTAGACCTCCCCAAAACGCATGCACTCCCCACACTTCGCACGACCAAGAAAAAACCAGAGGATCGGGCTAGGGCACGAACGCCCTAGCTCGACATGCAGAGCAAAAAATCAACATCTTCCTTCCTTTCCCTAAAATTTCCTAGTGTTTTTCATATAATAATTCTAATTCTAATTCTAATTATATTATATATTATATTTAGGATTAGAGTTAGGGGTTAAAATTAGGGTTAGGGTTAGTGTTTAGGTTAGAATTAGGGTACCTATTTTTAAGGAATATTTTAATCTCAATGTTGAACACTAAACCTATTTCTAACAATAACCCTAACCCCAATTCTAACCCTAACCTTAACCCTTACCCTTATTTTAACCCTAACCCTAATCCTAATTGAAACCCTAATAATAGTAACCCTAACCCTAATTGTAACATTAACCCTAATTATAGTCGTAACTAATTCTATCCATTACTTTGATTGTAAGGCCAACCCTTTGATTATATATCCACTCTAGTTCTAATTCTAAGCCTTATTTTAACCTTGCCCTTATTGTAATCGTAATATTTTTCTGTCATATATTTGTGCTAATTGAAACCCTAATTATAACCAGACCCATTATCCTAATTCTAACTATAACCCTAATTGTAACTATAACTCTAATCCTAACTATAACCCAAACCCTACCGTAATTATACTCCTAACCCTAACCTTAAACTAAACCCTAATTGAAACCCTAACCTAATTTTTTAAATAACCCTGACCCTACTTAAAATTCTAACCCTTATCCTAATTATATTTGTAAACCTAATTTTAATCTTGATCTATCCCAAATCGAACCCTAATTGTAACTCTAATCATAACCCTACATCTAACCGTAACACTACTTCTAATCCTGACACAAATTTTAATCCTAACCATAATTGTAACCTTAACCCTAATTATAACTTGAATATTTAGAGTGAATTTTATTACTAATTGTTTAGGGTTAGATTTGGAAGACCAAACATTGTATATTTATGTGTTTTAGATTTTGGATTTATGATAATTAGGTTAATTTTTATAACTAAATTAATCACAATCTAGACACTTGTTAATTTTTAACTATTTAGAAACTAATAATAGTATAATTATATATTATGTCATTATATTAAGTATTGTGTTAAATTATATTTTTATATTATAATAAAATAATATTACTATTATTAATTATAACAATAACATATTTATATTATTAATAATACAATTTAATATAAATATGAATATTATAATGATAATCATATTAATAATTAATATATGTATAATAATTAATAATTATAAAAATATAATATTAATTATTAATATTAATATAACATAAATATTAATTATTTATCCTATTCACATATATACATTATCTAATATAATATATCTATTATTAAATATTAATAACATAATTAATATAATTTTTTCAAATTAATAGATTAATTTTTATAACTAAATTAATCACAATCTACTAACATTTCTAACTATTTAGAAAATAATATTAGTGGGATTATATATTATCTCATTATATTAACTATTATGTTATATTATATATTTATATTTATAATAAAATAATATTACTATTATTATTAATTATAATAATAATATATTTATATTATTAATAATACAATAATATAGATGGGAATGTTATTATGATAATAATATTAATAATTATAAAATATTGTCTCTCCAAATGTTGCGCTTCGCTCTTGCTACTTCGCATCCTGCTTCCTCACCTGGTGCGGGCAAGCATGGTTCGAGTGGTGAATTTTGCGATGCTGCTTCTCAACGTAGTTTAATCTTCAAGGAGGCTTGTCGTATTGGTGCTAGGGCTCGTGATTGGCGTAACCCTAGCTCGCGAAGTTTCTCTAAGGCAACATCTGAGCCTTCTCTGGGTTCAACAACTCTGTGTAGTGATGCCCCTCTCTACAACGATGGTGGACGGCTGCCATGCTCACCCAAGATCATCCCAGGTGCCTCTTCACATGGAGTTTGCATTGACGGCTCCACCTCTGAATGGTGCAGCTCTATGCATTTCCCCCTATCCCTCCATCGCTCTGTGCACATACCATATTAGCATTGAGGGATCTATACTTGATAGGGAGGAATTTCTGGAAGACCACACCCTCATCTGCAAATTTGCTAAATTGTGGCCTAAGCTATGTAATGTTCACACGTGGATCACAACAAATTGGAAAGGCGGATTGGAGGAAGAGATCACCATCGTCCCCTGTGTTAGGGGATTCTTCATTCTCAAGTTTGATTCCATCAAAGATAAAGAAAAGGTGTTAAAAATGGACCTTGGGTTTGCCAAGGCAATTTCCTATGCATGAAGCCCTGGTATCCATACTTTGACCCCCGCTTAGAGATCTTCACTTTTGCTTTCCTATGGGTTCGTTTACCCTATCTTCCTTTTCAATTTTGGGAACTAGAGAGTCTACAGGCCATTGGCAATGGTCTGGGAAAATATTATTGTGCTTTAGAGGAGATAATCAATTATGCAAGTTCCACTTGTGCACGTATTTGTGTGGAGATGGATCTTTCTAATGGTCTCCCAGCTGAGATCTCTTTGAAAGTGGGCAAGAGAAACTAGCGACAACAAGTAGACTATGAAAGAATCACTTTCAGATGTAGATGTGCTTCTCAATAGAGCATTCCTCCCCGTAGTGTCCAAAAATAAAAACTCTTAAAAAAGGAAATCAAGCATCGTGCGAAACTCCCACTTGGTGGAAAGGAGTCGAGCCTCACCATTATGTTATCCCTCCTCAATCTCAGGTGGTGTCAAGTTCCTCCATGGCTCCCGTGCCTGAGAGTTCAAAACTAAATACTTCTCCATCGTCTTCTTCTTTGGACAATTTACAAGATTCAATCTCGGAGGTCCCACAAGGAGATTCTAAGAATAATGTCTCTTAAGAAGTATCACAAAGTGCATAGGTGAATTTAGAACCCAAGATTGCATATAGTTCAGCAGCATCTCCGATGTCTCTGACTATCCCAGAGACAGATGAACCTAGTCATAGGGATGACAACTTAATAGGAAGCTTCAAGCAGAACAAAGGGATAAATTCTCATTCAAATCAAGTTTGGATGGAAGTCAAGAGAAAAAAGTCCCCCTCCGCAAGACCCACGCACCAAATGTCACTTAGATCTTTGAGAGCATTTAGATCAGGAAAATAATAGCCTTTTTGCACCCCTGTCTTCAAGGCATGCAGTACTTTGGCATTTGTTTAGTTGATTTTTGCGCACCCCTATTAGAGGGCTGATGCAATTATCATTTTTTTCTACTTTCTATATATGGGAGTGGATCCCTTGTCTGCATCTTACCAATCAAAAATAATAATATTAATATTTAATATATGTATAATAATTAATAATTATATAAATAATATATTAATTATTAATATTAATATAACATAATTATTAATTATTTATCCTACTCACATATATATTATATAATATAATATTACTATTATTTAGTAATTATCATAATATTAATAACATATTTTTATTTAGTTTTTCTTATGTAGTGATTAATCTATGCAAAATAAACTAATCACAAGAGAGTATTATTTTGACTGTTGAACAAATATTAATTTTTACTAAGTCTATATGTAAAATTTTTAACCCAAATTATTCTAAAAATCATTTATTATTTTTAAAACTTATGTTTCCTCCTATCTTAGGTAAATTGATTCTTCTTCAAGGAATACTACTAATGTTGTATAAATTTTTTATTGCTATGTAATATAATATAATATTAAACTATATGGTATGATTAAATATGATTTTTTTAATTGGTAGATGCGCTTGGGAGAGCAATAAAAAGGCGGGTTGACATGGGTGTGTGGAAAGGGACACATATTGCACACAAGTTTCCCCCAATCATACGTCAACAGTTCGCAGATGATACAATTTTGTATGGATCCTCAATCTACCAATAGTGTTGGCAATCAAAGATACATTGGGCAGGTATGTTATTTCTTCAAGGCAAGAAATAAACAAAAATAAATCTTGTATTTATTTCTTTAACACCAAAAAAAGCATTCAACATAGAATACATGCACTACTTGAATTTCAACCTGCGGATCTCCTAGGAAAATATCTTAGTGTTCCTTTATTTAAGGGAGCAATAAGGACTAATCTGTGTGAGGACACCATTGAAAAATGTTGACTGAAAGTAGCTTCTTGGAAGGGGAAATGGCTTACGTTGGCAGGTAAAATCATAATGGCAAAAGTTGTATTCTCGGCCATACCAATATATTTCCTTTCCAACATCCAAGTTACAAACAGAGTAAACAATAAGATCGAAGGGATACTGAAGAAGTTTTTATGGGAAAGATCCAATGAGGTCAAATGCATTCCTCTTATCGGTTGGGACACAATTTGCAGAGAGAAGGAGGATGGCGATGTGGGGCTCAGGAAGATCAAAAAATAGAATACTGCCTTAGGTGCAAAATTAATATGGAGAATGTACAAAAATCCAAACATTAAGTGGTGTCAAATTCTACAACACAAATACATGGACACAAATGATCCTATAAGAATTCTCACAAATCCCAACCTGCCTAGTGGATCACACATGGAATTTTATGTTACATTGTTGCCATCTCATTACGAACCATATATCATGGAATATTAGCAGTGGGAGGAAAGCTCATTTCTGGCAGGAGCCCTGGGATGAATATCCTGCTATAAATAATGATGAATAGCCTCACACTTGCATGGAAACTCTTACAGAGAAGTGGGGACCATTGGTAAGAGATAATATAGTGGACGAGACTTTACACTGGAAATGGAAATCATTGGAAAACATGCCAATTACCAATGAACAAAAATAAATCTTAAAATAGGAGCTTGACAAAAGGAATATTTTCATAAATGAAGGAGAGCGCAAAATAATATGGATTGAAGCCAAGTCATGAAAATATTCAGTAAAATTAGGACATAAATAGATTGGCACAAAGACAGGAGTGACTGACCAAGCTCTGTTGGAGTTCCAGGTGCCTTCCCAAAGCATGTGATTTTACTTGGATGGCCATCCATAAAGAATACTAATAGGTGATAAGCTAAAGGTAATTGGCATTAAAGGACCTACAAGGTGTATTTTGTGGAAATCAGCGGAAGAGGACGCAAACCACTTGCTACTCAATTGCCTGTATGCATATAAAGTATGGACTTGGTTTACAAATTGTTGTGAATGGAGTGGGGATTTCTCCAATTACCTCTTATCACATTTCAAAGCCTGGCCGCAACTAGGAAATTCATTATGGGAAGGTGTGTGGGTAATTGGACCTTCGATGATTTTGTGGCACCTATGGAGAGAAAGAAACACTAGAATCTTTCAGGATAAGGAATATTTGGTGGAGGAAGTGATAAAGAGAATATAAATAGGCATTTGTGAAATCCTCATGGCAAAGCAAAAATCCACTAGTGACAATCCCACACTGTTCACTAGCCGAGATGATAAAATAATGAAAAATGGTGTCTTTTATAAGCATCCCCAAAATATTGCACAAGGTTGCATCCATCCAAGAAAAGAAAAAGAGCAAATGCAAAGTGGAATCCTCCCCCCACAGGCCGTTTAAAACCAATTTTTGATGGGGCAACAAGGGGCAACCCTGGGATTTCAGGCGTAGGGTGCGTAATAAGAAACGATAAAGGAGAGATTTTATGGGCTATCTCCAAAAAACTACTATGTGGAACCAACTGTAAACGGGAAATTTGGATAAATATAAGATAGAAACAATAAAATGCAAATACCTCTTACCCAAACCTTCTGAATACCTCAAAGTGATGCGTGCATGACTAATTGCTTGGATGATCGGATGTTGATGGCCCACAATCATAGCATAAAGTTGATAGGATATGATGGCAAAAAGTTGCAGAGATAACTCGACATAATAAGGATACTTAAAACTCAATCATGCCTCCCAAATGGCTTGTGAGAAGCCATATTTATAGGTAAGGCTGAGGATTTGATAAGGATTGGATTTTTTGATAAAAGAGGAAATAAAACAAGAAAAGATAGAAAAAAGATAGAAAGATAGGCTTTTAATTTTAAATCCTCAAAAAGGAAATAAATCTTCAAAAAAGATGGGAGGATAATTAGTGAATTATCTAATTAAATAAATTAATTAGATATGCATTTTGATTTTTCCATTTTAGAAAGAAAGCAAGCATATCTTAATTAGGATTTTATTAATTAAATAAATATTTAATTTATTTAATTAATTTGGATTATGGCGAGGAAAGATAATTAAATAAATAAAAATTTATTTAATTATAGGAAAATAGATAAATGACTAATTAAACAATTAAGAATAATTATTTAATTAGAGATGATTAATGGCCATGAATAATTAAATAAATAAAATTTATTTAATTATAGAAGATAGGATTATGGGATTGAAAGGGGATAAACATGGGTACCTAGGGAAAAACATGCTAATGACAAGGTTTTGGACATTTTTTAGGTGTCTACATTTTGCCCCTCTTTGAGATGATGTTCGAGATGATGAGATTTGTGTCGAGTAACATCATTTCAAAGAAGCTAAGGTATGGATGGAAGAAAAAGATGGTAATGGAAAGATAGGATGAGGATGCCCCCTCGAGAGGATAGGCAGGTTGGACAAACACCGGTAGGCTCTCGACATGAAAGTGGTTGCTCAAGGAAGAAAGATAAGGAAACAAATAGAAGAAAGGATGATGCGTTTATGCTGCAATGAAAGTAAGCAATCATGATGTTTGATATAGCACTAGACGTTATGCACTAGGGTATGAGGACCAAGGTGACAATGTGTCTCGTGCCCCAGCATAACACAACCTTGTCTAGACATAAGAAGAAAACTTAGAGCATTAAATTCCTAACGCACAAAAGGTATGATGTGACCTTAGATGCAAAGGATAATGCAAAAAGCTATTCCAACATACACAAGATATGAATATTAGCTGGAATGATACGGATGTGATATAAATGCAAGATAAAAAATGATAACACACACAAGCTCAAGCATGTATAAAAGATTAAAAAATAAACAAGGTATCGCTCCTATCAAGCTGTAAGCCAATGATTAATTGTTGATTGATTGATGATAATGTTATCATTGTGGGCAACGATATATCCCTAGATCAACACAAAGATGTGGAAATGATATATCTTGTAGTGCCCCTCATTTTGGATTTCTGATAGACTGTTAGTTGTTTCTTTACATCTAGACATTATGACATATGTGGATGATGGATTACTCATTTATGCTCATTATGTTGTGGATTATGGATTTACTGTTTTGATGATTAGTGATGACATTCATTTATATTGATGACATTGTTGATGATATGATTAGTACATGATGCTTTTGATTTGATCAGCTATGGATTAACTGATTATGTAGATTAGCTTTATCACGTTTCATGTGATTTTCTGACGATATGATATCGAGTTGATTTGTTAATGATGTAATTGTTATTGTGGATATCTGTGATGTGTTTTGTAAAGGGACAGTTTAGTATTACTCATAACGAGTACCCTACTACATTGCGATTCCCTATCACTATGTGCCTAATTATATATATATGCTTGTTTGTATTCGACACTTTTGGTTGGCTGCAGGTTGCAGGTACCAGGCATCGACTCTACCTGAATTGGCAGGTCTGAGTGTGCCTTTATACCAATGGATATTGTGGAAGGGAGATAACATGAGGTTCCCTCTATGTCATAATCCTCGATGAGGATGAGTTTTAGTCTCAGGTTTCTTCAGTTGGTCAGTTAGTCGGTGGAAGATGTCTATGAGTCTCTGTCGATTTGTTGGTATGTTGTCAGTTAATGAGTGGTACTTGGTCTTTGAATTGTCTTGTTGGTCTATGGTTCAATCAAATAGATTATTAATTTATTTTGTAAGCAAATAATAATAAGTCTAGATATATTAGTAATGCAAAATTTGTAGAGTAATAGATAATTGATCTTATTTGGAAATAGATTAATAATTTTAATAGTTAATAATAATAATAATATTTATAATAAATAAGTTATAAGTATTTAAATCAAGTGAATAAATTAGTTAGTGTATAGACTTATTTTTAGTCCTTATTTTATATTATTATAATTTAATCATATTAATGAAGTGTGTTGTCGTGAAATTCTCAGATTTGAGAATCTCCTGTAGATGGAGAATTAATGTAATTAATTCTATGAAGGGGGGTTATCTGTAATGGATATGATGCAGTGGGGAATTTATTGGTTGTCTATTTTTGTGTGAGGAAAGATATTTGAAGCAGAATTTTGCAGCATGGGGGACATAGTTAGATTTTGGGAAAAAAAGTTTACATAGAAAGAGATTTGGGGAAAAAGGAACGGGAATCATCGGGAAGTGGATTAGAAAGTTCACAATTTCATTTCAGGTATGTTTAAGTTTGTCTCTGTATGTTTGAAATCTTTTCTTTCTGTAATCGTTGCCAGTCTGGAATTCAAATTTTGTTTGTATGATAATTGTATAGTTATTCCTTATTATTATGTGTCTCTACCAATCGAATCTCTATGGTTCCAGTGGGGCATTCTACCCATCAATCGTTGTACCCTTTTACCAATCAATTTGACTACTTCTCTCAGAGCAACGAGTCTATTTTTGTGTTTTCCTGTAATCATTGAGACCATGAGATGACATTTCTTTGTGGTGTCTGTCTAAGAGTTCACATACCTTCCAAATGAATATTCTAATTTCTTAGCAAATTCATTGTGTGTTTCCTCTACATCTATTGAGATATATGAAAATCGTGTGCCATTGTATGGCTTTACCCTAGCTATGTCGGTGACCACTCTAACCCCTCTATCTTTCATCAATCACTTTACTTTTTAATCTTATCACTTAGCCACGTCTACATAAATGTTTGAGGGAGGAACATTAACCGTATTGTTCTAATCTTGTGACCTTGCAATCCATGAGATGAAATCTCTTGAAGATTATCTGTGTCATGCCCACATTTCCCATGCGGCCACGACACACAACACACATGTCATGTCCACATTTGTCATGTGGTCATGACACGAAATACCAAAAACTTTTCCACATGTCCCTAGAAACCCCCTCGCACGCGTCAACGTGCTTGGTGGCAATACGCATAAGGTGTAAACATGTCAATCGAACTCGGGGAAGAGCATTTACATACGCAATCCCCTGCATGATTATAGCCGACTAGGCGGTTATGCGACGTGAGGAGCGTCTCTACTAGGGTTAGGTTCAAATGGACCCGAACCCTAAGTTTCCTAAGTGAGTGATATAATTTCGACTGGAGTCAAAATTCAACATTAATCCTAAAGCATAAAAAAATAGATTAACACACGCTTACATTAAAATAATATTCACAAGGCAAAATAAATGCCAAGGAAATTCATTTAAAACAACTGCCCTAAGTCTCAAAAAATTTCAGTAGCATAACGCATTATTAACGTTTGAAATAAATATTTAAAAAAAGTCTCCCTCTCAAACATTTAGGAGAAAATTTAAATAAAAAAGATTAAATTAAGTTTACACAAATAATATTATAAAAATTACCCAACCAATTAAATGAAAAATCAAATTAAATAAAAACTCTTAAATAATTAACCTCAACGATAATAAGGACCCATTAATAAATATTTTTTCGACACTTGTAATTAACCAGAAGTCAAAAGTAAAATTCTCAAGAAAAGAATTAAATTGATATTCACCAATTCCCTTACAAATCAAGAATCAATAAAAGGGTATCCAAATTAAACAATTTAAAACCTACTAAGAAAGGTTCATTAACGCTAACAATTAAGTTCACAATTAAAATATTTAAAATTCTAAAGTCGGATAATTAATCCCCTTGCAATGATTACTTTAAGAGAATGACATTCTCATAATCATTTAGCTATCTCCCCCTTTCAAAATGCCACAATTAACGTCAATTTCCCCAATTTTAAAAAGTGGTCCAAGGTGAGGTTAAATTAATTTCCCTAAAGGTTTACAAGAGAAAAAAAAATAATGCATAAAGAAAACAACATAGTGATTTAACTTTAAACTTTCCCAACCATTCTTGCTTCATCATACAACCATTCCAAGTTCTACACCTATATTTCATAAATAGAGCATAATAGAATTGATTTTATTACAACAACTAAAGAACACAATGGAATGACATTTTCATAATACAATAAAATGATTTTTCTAGTTTACAACTTACAACATCAAATACATTTTTACAAATTACAACAATAGGGTCATGGACAAGGCTCCCAACAACCAACAAAATTTGCACAACACCAAATATGGTAGGAAGTTCTCTAAGCTCCAAGAACCCAAAAATAACCTGCAATAAATTTTAACACAAAGAGGGGGAAGCCAAGCCACGAAAACCACCCTCCTCCCTACCATAGACCCGCAAGTGGGTCACCCCGAGCTGAGAGGTAGATCATCACATGGGTTCAATCATTCCACAACAAAAATCACAATGCAAGCCAACAACACAAAATCACCCATAGTTTATGCACAATACAAAACTCATAGAAATGAGTTTGGAGGGGGTAGGGGAGTGGACCACTCGACTCAAGAGGTCACTCCAAAACTCATAGTCTCAACACCACAAGGCCTCAAGCCAAAAATGATATCTCCATGAAACACAAAATCACCATGGCACTCATGCCAACAAAATAATCCCATACTCCATATAATGCCCTCAAGGCCATAATAATACTAACACCAGGAGGGTGACCTCGAGGAGGTTCACTCCTCCCCCACCCCACACAAGGAAGGACACACCCAAATGGGTAGTCTCATCCCAACACACCCAAAACCCATACAAAAGAAAATACTCGCAAAAACACAACCAAGTACATAAGCAACAAAATATAACAAGCATATGGAATGGCTAAATGCCATGAGGCTTACCTTAAGAGCCCAACAATGGATGCAAGTTGAAGAAGAGCCCACAAGCTTTCTCCAAGTCTCCAATCTTCCAAATTCCTCTAACTCCTTCCCAGAAACCTCCAAAGATAGAAAATTTTCAAAAAGCAAGAACCCCCAACTCCTCTCCAAGAGGAGATAAAATAGGCCTCCAATCCAGGCCTTGAGGAATGAGAAGGTGACACATGTCACCTTCTTCTTCCTCATCCCATGCCACTTGCAAGGGAGAAGGAATGTGAGGGTGACATGTGTCACCCTCCTATCCATTCAATCCCTCATCCTCTCCACTTGTGCTCTCACACATGTGTGAGAGCAAAACTGGAGAGGTGGAATCTCTCCCCATGGCTCCATGAGGATAAGGTATGACACATGTCATCACCTTACTCCTCAAGAAAGCCCCTTCACTCCAAGATGCTCTCACACGTGTGTGAGAGTCTTAGAGGAAGGTTCCACACACTTGGGGGTCTTCAAGACTCCTCAAGTCTTCAAGGTGGAGGAATCCCCAAACCTTGGGAAGGGAGATGGACCTTCTTTCAAGGCATGACTCATCTCCCACCCTTAGCCATTTTGAATTTTCGCCACTTTTAATTAACCCAAGTTTAGGGTGACTAGATGGGAGTTACCCTATGGTTTAGTGAGCCCAAATGGACCCTAGACCCTAGGGGTACCACCTAGGGTTAAATTAAACCTCAAATAAACACCTAAGAAGGTATAAATTCACATTAAATGGCCCAAAAATAAAAAGAACACCAAATGGTGTATATTAAAACACAAGTTTTACAACACATCAATTAAATTAAATAAAAGGGGTAAACTAGGCCAATAATTAAATACAAGCATTCATGAAAACATCATTCCATGACACATGATCCTTATCCCTCTTGGGAATGGATTGGCTCAACAAGGGAAACACATAAGTGTGAGATCGACCTCTGATTTTCCGTGGCCTAGAAAATCACCTGCGCACTTGAACAAACAGTCAATCCAACATGTATATATATATATATATATATATATATATATATATATATATCATAGCTGAAGCAAGAGAAAGTAACACTCATGTCATCGCATAATAAATTAAACAACTCAAATCATAATTAAGATTTAAAATTGCATTTTCTATATACTTTCTCAAAATCATAATCACATAGAAAATCCATATAATGAGTTCATAATTAACATCACTAATAATCATCAAGTGTATCTCACATGTCTAACATCATATGAACATCAAAATAGGATATAATCAAATCACCGCATACTAATCAAAGCTAATCCAAAATAAGGAGATATAGTCTAAATCTGCATAATGGAAATCAATAGTCTCTAAATGTCTAAAATATCTCCAACTATGATATGAAATAATCAAAAATAGGGATGTGAAATAAATTGGCCTCACAATCTGCCAGAGGTAGGCTTGCACCCTCCCATAATCTATTTTGTGTCTTTCTGAAATCTTTTGAAATCAAATGATATCATAACTGATTTCTACACTATAATCCTTCTGCGAGGCGTCACCTGGGGTATATCTAATGCCAATCTTGGCCTAGCCGATCATCCTTCTAGGTGCTGATAGGTACTTTATCAGGTCCTGCAAACATTTACATTAGCTAGATTTTATTAACTTCATTTGATTGCGAGCAAATCTTTCGGATTGACCTCTATGAGACGTTCTTATACCAAATTTTGTATCGCAACCCAAATTAATCCCAAGTTTGGTGGTCTCTACCATCTTAACCTTGATCAATTTGCTAAATCTATTAGTTTGATCTACTTACCTGAGTTGGACAAATTGACACATTTATCGGATGTGAATGGGCGTCAAACCTATGCGCAGGTCATGATTCCTATTTCTTGTTCATTTTTTTAATCCTCAACCAATAACTTATTCAACTTATCTGCTGTTATCCAATTCAATTTCCATGCTGTACATTGTTCCTATAGTATGCCAATATATATAAAACCCCAATAATAATTGATTTGGTCAATAGAAACAATCCGTCGGCAGCAACGTCATAGTAAATCTTTAGTCAATTTAAAATTGATATTAGTCACCTCAAACGAATCGTACTGGTATGTTTTCTTGCAAAGACTATTATCCTTTGATTTGAATGAAGGCTGTGCATCTGCTAAGCAATAGATGATTTGGCCTCTAATATAACTACAAACCCAACACTAAACTTTTATGATATCTTTGAAAAATTTTACAATGATCACTGGGATCTCTTACCAATCGATTTCTCTTAAAACTCAATCGTGTTCTCAAACAAATCTTTTTATGAATTTCATAGTCACATTTCCATTATTGCATTCAGCCCATACCTTTAATACTGCCAGATGACAACTCAAGAGTGATCTCGTTTTTATAGTAGATACTATTTCTGAAGATTCTTGAGCTAAAGCTAATATAGTTTCTTTTCTATTTCAAATTTTCCTCATAAGATACCTCTATTAATTGATTTGGTAATCAACACCTTAGTAAATTATTCTTTTGTTATGGGCGATCTCTTTGTCATTTAGTTAGTTATTATTTTCAAGTTTATCATAGCTTAACAATAGGGGTTATCTATGTAAATTGGAAATTATTTATATATATATATAGATATACATTACAACATCTATAAAACGACACCTTGTTATATATTAGAATATAAGTAGGCTGTTCATTTGTAAATAAGCAAGTTGTGATGTAGTGAGACTTTCTAATTATCATAAATTCTATAGTTGTGCTTTTATATTGATGTAATATAGTTTGAACTTAATTAATTAGTTTATAGTTATGAAAGATTAGTTGATCAATGTAGAAAGTGCTAGTCAAGTTGAATTAAATATTAAATCGTTATATTAAATAAATTCTAGGGGTCAAGTTAGGAAGATGTTTGTAATTAAATTTGTCAGTGTCATGTTAAAATTAAATCTAATGTTGTGGTATTGATGATTTAATTATGATTTGTGTCTTATTATTACCATAGTGTTGATAAATTTCCTAGTAGTACTTAGGATTTAGACGGGATGTTGACACTTGTTTTAAAAGTTATATAGCTCTAGAGGCTTCTTGGGATTTTCTCTAGTGTGGCCTTGAGATTATGAAGTATTCTTGTTGCTCCCGTTTGTATGAGGTTTTGGAGTTGCTGATTTGGATCTTGAATTTTGAAATCAAAATTTGTGATTATATCTGTATGCAAGAGGAAAGATGCCTTGCATTACCAGTGTATGCTTGTCAAATGGGTGGTTCTTGTCAGGTTGATTAGGGTTACTAGTTGCATGTAGGAAGGTGGCTTTCATAGTGGGGCTGGTGCCCAAAGTGGCTGCCTAGATAACCCTATGGAAGTTGTAATTAAGTGAAAACCTAATAATTAACTTAGGGGGGAATTTGGGTAGTTAACTCATTTAATAAGATAATTTTGGATGCCTCACCCATGCTTGTAGCGCTCTTTCAGGCTAAGGATGGCATGAGAAGGCTTGGTTGGCATGATTGACTTCCTTGTCTTCACAAAAGGATAGTTGATTCCACATGTGTCACCCTATGAGGCCGATGCCTAGGAAGAGGCTGCTAGGATAACCATAGATGGGGGTCGACGTCTAGAGAAAGATAGCCAGGATAACCCATGCTAGGACCATGTGATGACACTCTTCCTACTGCAGCCTAGTTATCCCTCTTATGTTCATGCTTGTTGTTGCATGTTGCCTCTGGGAGCATTCTTGGGCCATTTGTTATTATTCCTGAGTCAATGTTGTTGGGATTCTATTGTTGGTCATCTATCTATTTATCTTTGCCTTCTTAACTGTTGTCTTTGTGGAACCTCATTATTATCTCCTAGCTCAGGGGGTGGACCTCAGGGTTCCACATGGTCAGGTGGTTGAGCTATATTCCATTGGTTTTCTGGCATTGTGGATTGTGTGGCATATCTCTCCTATTTCCAGTTTGCACCTGTTTCAGAAGATTTATATTGTACCTTATGTATCCAGAAAAGAAGAGCTTTTGTATCAATGTAAATATGTAATATGAACTATTCTGAACTAGGAAGCTTTAATGCAAAATGTTGATGTACCTATCTAATGATGAAAGCAGTTGATATTTTGTGTAATTGGAATGAGTTATGTATGTTGTTGAATTATTGCTTAAATTCAATAATGCAGTTATGTTTCCCTAGAGAAGTTAGTTGTAACTAGTTGGTGGTTACTTCTTGTTGGAATTTGTTATCATCACTTTTACTTTTAAAAAGAAAAAAAAATCCGTCTGTTATTGCATAGTTGAACCTAACTCTCTAGGGTTGCATGACGGGGCATTACATATCCCATTGATGATGATGATGATGATGATGATTTGGTTTACGACAAGATTAGGATCAAGACCAAGGATGTGATTGGATAATATGACAAGATTGGTTAATTTGATTGGTATGGATAAAGGGTGACTTGCATTTGGATCTATTGCTTGGATTGAGATTGATTGGAAGAAGTGATGGATTGATGATTTGAAGAAGTGGTTGATTGGAAGAATTGTTTTCAAAGATTGATGAATTGATGAAGATAGATGATAGAAGAAGATGAGAGATGGAAGAAAGAGAAGATGATAGGGGGATGGAAGAATGAATTGTTGGTACTTGCGTACTGGATACTTCCTTCGTATTCTAGACTGCCTACATACCCGTATCCATGGGATCAAAGCACCACACGATGATGATGAGACATGATGAATATGTAGTTCTGGGTGTTTATTGATGATGTGGGAGATAGATGATGGAAGAAGAAAGTGATGAATGAAGAGAAAGAAGATCAGAGGAAAGATGAAAGATGGAGGAGGGGTATCGTCTTATGCCTGAATCTGGGTATTTCCTTCATACACCAGATTGCCTACATACCCTGTATCCACGGGATCAAGGCATTTAATGATAAAGATTGGTTGTAGTTCTGATTTGTGAGGATGATGATGGTGATGATGAAGGTTTGGTTTGATGGGATTTGAGTAATGTGATTTTAATTGATAGATTGACGTGATTTGATGATTTGATTGGATTTGCCTGAGTGATGTGATGGATGAATTTGAGTGGATTTTTGATGAGTATTTGATTTTTTTTGTATTTTGGGGAATATTTTGATTTTTTTTTGTAGTTTTTTTAGGACATTTTATGAATTTTTTTTTGGTATTTTTTCAGGACATTTTATGATGTTTTTGGTATTTTTTTTAGGACATTTTATGATGTTTTTGGTATTTTTTAGGACATTTTATGATGTTTTTGGATTTTTTTCAGGATATTTTATGATGTTTTTGGATTTTTTTTTAGGATGTTTTATTTTGTTTTTGGTAGTTTTTTTAGGACATTTTATGATGTTTTTGGATTTTTTCAGGATGTTTTATGATGTTTTTGGTAGTTTTTTAGGACATTTTATGATGTTTTTGGATTTTTTTCAGGACGTTTTATTATGTTTTTGGTAGTTTTTTTAGGTCATTTTATGATTTTTTTGGTAGTTTTGAGATTCGCTATACAAAAGAGCATACAAGGATCTTGTCTTTGGGATTTTATTTTTAGGTGATGCTATGAAGGGTGGAATAACAAGGCTAAATGCAGATGACAAGGCTAAATGTGGAAAACTCCAAGCTATGAAAGGTGAATAATGCACATGATTTTGAATGGATGTAGGGATTTATTAGATGGTAGAACTGGCTGCTACACATGGCACCTGAAACAGGTTTTCACCGTGGTACTTATCCAAGGCATCACCAAAGTGATTTTCACCATTGGAAGGCTTTATTACACTCAATTTTTTTTTTGGTACTTTAGATATGCGATGGGTCATGCATAGAACCTTTTCAAGTGCATGCTGTTCATTGGTTCTTCTAGAGGCTGCCCCTCTGTTGTTGAAAGTTGATAAGCTTCTGATCTGTAGCTAGCTGTGATGATAAAGGGGCCTAACCAATTAGGCTCAAATTTTCCCTTCTTAGTGTTGGGACCTAAAATTTAAAATTTTATTGTGTTCTCACTTTGCCATATCTGAACAAATCATAGTAAAAAAAACAAAACTGATACATCCCACAAAAAAGTCCATGGCAAAACAATGTAAATGGTTTAAGTTTCATACTATCGGCAAGATTTTATGTTGCTTATGTCGATCCATGAGAAACCAATAAAATAACTGTCGGCGTGAGAACAAGGATCAGAAAGAAAATTATAAAAGTCACCGATGGAGGAAATCATCCCGATGGCCCTTTTATTGATAAGAGAAGCAAGCAGTCACACCGATCGGTATGACTAGTAATCATCAGGTGGTCCTTTAAAAACTACCCCAACGGTATATATCATACCAATGAAATATTTTGGCAAGAGTCTCACCGAACATCTTACGGGGAAAAAGGAAACAATAACCATCGGCAAGAAATAAACATCGGGATGAAAAGTAAATGAGTCTCCGATATTCCAGTCTCTTGGCGAAATAATAAAAGGCACTGTCAGTGTGAGTCACACCGATACACATATCCATCGGCATAACTCAACATATTGGAATGAAGCAATAATGTCTTGCCGACTCGCAAGTCATAGCGATAAAAGGGTGTCGGTGACACTTTGATAGATTCTCTTTGATAAGGAATGTAAAGTGGCCATCGGGGAGATAATTGTGATCGGGTGATCTGAAAAGAATTACCCCGATGGTATATCTCACTCTGATGGAAATAAAGTCACACCCATTGATAAGAAGTTTTAACCATATCGGTGAGATATTAAGATAGTCATTTCGATCCAGAGTATAGAAGATTATTGGGAAGACAATGATGATCGGGTAAACATAGATATGTTATCTCGATGGCATAAATCACCCCGATAACAATTGTTATCGCACATATCGGTGAGACTCTCACCGATAGTTATATCGGTATAACTGAATAGATCGGAATGAAATATATATGTCTGACCGACTCACAGGTCACAGTGATAAAATCATCAGTGACACTTTGGGAGGTTCTCTCCGATGAAAGATATAAAGTGGCCATCGGGGAGATAAATAGGATTGGGTGACTTGAAAAAGGTTACCCTGATGGTATATCTCACTCCGATGGAAAGTGTAAAGGAAGGCTATCAGGGAGATAACCACTATCAGGTGACTTAAAATAAGTCACTCCGATCATGCATCTTATTCCAATAGAAATACATTCGCCAACAAATATATCGGTGAGAGAGATGAATCAGGATAAAGCCTGCCAATCTCACCGACACGATAGTCACAACGATATTGGGGATACGTTGTGAAAGGTCTTGCCGATACAAAATACAACAGCCCTAAAAACTACATTTAAATTTGAAATGGTTAATATATTCTTCTGATAGATAAAATATTTGTTTTTGCAGGATATACACAACGACGATTAAGTTGTATAAACACCCGCGGGAGGATCTTAAGCAACTGATAAATTGTCGACGAGGGAAGTAATCAATTGAGTAAATATATATGAATACATTTGTTTTAATCAATTGATCTGAGACTAATGGATGTTTTATCTGGTCTTTTTAGGAATAATGAAGAAACCTTTGACAGATATTGGGCAAAACTACAGTTAAAGGCTTTTTGACCCTGAAATGGTTATCCATTTGATGATTAGTGGCCAGTATTAAATTTCTTAAATCTATTTTATTAGAACTAATGTTTTTGTTCGGTTATCAATTGTCACAACCATTGTAACTAGTCTAAAGCTTGTATGCCTCTCTTTATAAGAGATGACCAAGACCAGAGAAAAAAGGGAGGAGATTAGAGAGAGAATAGGAAGAAACATTATAGATTAGATTTGAATTGCACTGCTAGTTCATTTTTAATATATTTTATTTCTGGTAGATCATGTGCAAGCTTTCTCTGACGGAATCAAGTCTGTAAGCATGAAGAAGTGACTGCAAATTTCGGTATCAACTATCTGTTAAATTCATTCAATTATATGACTGTCTCCTTTCAAAGTCTTCTCTATTATTCAATTTGAGTTATCAAGTATATCTTCAAGTTGTCTATACACATTTGCTATTATAGTGTGATGAGATTAATTGGTTTCTACTTCCATAATTAAATCCTTTAAATCTATCATAGTAACTGTGAAGGCATTGTCATGGATCTGTAAGAATAGTCATATAATTAGGGTTTGTATTCTATCTCCAGTTTTTGATAAATCTGTTACAATTGTAGTATTATTCTAATAGGTTCCTTCAAGCAAGGATTAAATCCTTTTAGATGAATGCAGGTAATTTGATTTTGTCAATTGGATATATAAGTATGGAATATTAACTACTTCCTTGCAGGGTTGTACAAGTTACATACCTATTCTTTCATGCCAGGTAGTTCGAGTTTTTACCAAACAAACAATCATTTGTTTCATAATCATACTAACTCTATATTCAATAAGGCACTGGTCTAATATTTTCATTATTACTTATCCAAGTTCATTTTAGATTTACTTAGTTAGATTGCATTATTGTTTTAGCATTATAATTTAGATTATTCTTAGAATTTAACTTGCTGTCTTTTATCTGTTTTATAACTTGTGCCATTATAAATAGCTAGATTGATTCTAATCTTTATCTGCTTTATTAATTAGAGGTTTACCCGCCTAGGTTTGGCAGAGCCTGAAGCGAAGGGGGTTTAGCCATATCTACCCTGTGTCAGTTAGCCAAAAATGTCAAG
Organism: Cunninghamia lanceolata; assembly: GCA_027924645.1. NCBI lineage: Eukaryota > Viridiplantae > Streptophyta > Pinopsida > Cupressales > Cupressaceae > Cunninghamia > Cunninghamia lanceolata. The sequence goes on from BSBN01000828.1 coordinate 2,451,440, forward strand.
AGAGCTTGGCACCCTCTTAGGGATAACAACCTACGTTTTTGAGACCTAACAGAATTGGCGACTCTACTGGGGACAACACATAGAGAAACCTGGTAGTAGACCATGTTATTAGAGTCAGAGAATTAAAATTTATAACTCTACTGGTGGAAGGAAAAACCCAGAAGATTGATTAGTCCTCTAAATAGAGGTGGCGACTCTACACTAAACCTAAATTGCTTTTCTGATAAAAGTGTCATAATGGATGGTAGGAGATCTAAAGCTGATGGTAAAAAACTGCAATCATCCCCACCTTTAAAGGCTCCTACTAAGAAGACTAGAATATCAAGTCAGTCTCGTAATACTAATAACCAAATCTCTCCAGATGATACCTCAGAACAGACACTAATAAATCATAACAGCTTCACTTCCTTGCATGAATCAGATGAATTCCAATCCAACAATCAGTATACTCAATCTAATCATAACAAATCTGATGATGTCCTTGCACGGTATAGACCCTCCTTTCAGGAATAGCTTAAACATCAGGCTCAGATTGAGAAAGAGATAGAACAAAAACAAGCAGAACATGACTACCAAGCGTCACTACAATAGGGTGAAGAAGCTCAAGATGAATTCATAGATCAGGTAACATCCACGCAAATCCTTAATAATTAGCCATAAGACATGAGAACTGAGGATTAGGTGTAGTAAGAGGTGCTTAAATTACAAAAAAAAATTAAGTTGGCTAGATTGAAAGAAGAGGAAGTAAAGATGAAACAAGAACTACAACAAATAGAATCTAGAACTAATGTAACCAGTTCAAAGTATGTGCCTCCCCATAGGCAGGGTGGACATGTTCAAATAAGAAATCAAATAGGGTTACATCAAAATGCAAGTAGTTCACATATTTCAGCAATGCCACATGTTAGCCATGCTCAACAAAATATTCCACCTCAAAATCTAAGACCGTCCAATGCACACAACCCATCTCAACATATAGCTAATCCTCATCCACCACCTGGTCATCACCATATTCCACCTCACCATCAAAATGTAAACACGACATCTCACAATACATACAATAATCCTCCTCTACAAAATAGGCAAATGCAGAGACCTCCACTTGTAAATACTGGGAATGTTCACCAACAACATCCACCGCCAGGGCATAGACTTAACAATCAACAACCATGACCTCCCCCACAACAGAATATGTATCATCAATATGCCCAACCCAATACGTATCCACAACCTCCATTTGGATACCAATATTATCCGCCATACCCAAATATACCATTTCCTAATCCTACGAGTATGGCCAGACAATTTGATTTAACTGGGTATCAGCTATATCCTTATCCCATGGATAATAGTTGGAGGAACAATGTGCCTAAGTTTACAGGAAGCAATGAATTGACTGCTGAAGAACATATCAAATGATTCAATGCTTTTATACAGGATATTGGCAATGACTATGAGGATATAAAAATGAAACTGTTTATGATATCTCTTACTAATGAAGCAAGAGATTGGGTAAATAGCTTACCAGACGCTTCAATATATTCCTTAAGAGACTTCCACAATCAATTTTTAGAATAATTTGGAAATCAATGTGCTCCAGAATTTGCTCTTCATGAATTAATAACTATTCAAAAGTATCAAAATGAATAGGTGTATGATTTTAATTTAAGATTCACTAAACTATATAATAAGGTCCCACAAGAATCCAAATTGAATAGCCAAGCAACCCTTAGCATATACTTGAAAGTATTTGACCCGAAGACAGGTTATGAACTCAGGGGCAAAAGTCTTAGAACTTTGGCAGAAGCATAAAAAATGGCTCTCACCATTGAAAACAATAAAAAGGCTGCTGGAATGATCGAAAAAAGAGATAATATAAGAGTTCCCTAGAATCCTAATCCTCCTGCAAACAAACAAGAATACTCACATAAGAATGAAAGGCCAAGACTCCATGATTTGCCATATCATATGAACTGGAAAGATGGAAAGCCCTTGGATACTAATAGGAGACATAACTATGGAAAAGACACTCCTGACCCTTTGAAGAAAAATGGAGTCCATATGACAGAAACTGCTCCATGGTGTATGCCCTATAATTTACCACACTCCCTTGATTATTGTGTGGTAGCACAATCAATACAAAAAGAGGAGACATCTTATAACCCTGAGATGGATCATCACACTATAAATATGTTGGGTATCACACCTTTCACTGTTGAAGAAGATTATTCGTCCGGTGAGGAAGCAGGGTATGAATATGATGTAGGAGCACAAAAATATAATGTGAACTTAGGAGGACAAGAAGTATTTTCTGACCATGAAGAAAACTTAGGAAATTGTGGATATGACCCTAATGCAGCACAAAGCTACAATTGGCGAAAACCTTCTGAGGTAGAAAGAAAAGCTTTAACAATGGCTGCGGTAGCACAAGCCAAGAGTAATTAAAACCTGAGAAACAGGATAGTCAATGTTGAAAAAGGAACTCCCAGAAGTATATTTATAAAAAAATAGGCTTCTGGTAAAAATGATAAAACTAAGAAAAAACCTCATGATATACCTCCTGTTGACACACCAAACAAAAAGGATGGCACAAAAACTGAAGAAAAGGGACAAACAAAAGTTAATGGGTCAGAATTAAACATAAATCCCTCATTTGATATTGCTCAAGCTATTTCTCAAATGAAAGTATCTGTGCCACTTCTAGAAATGATGAAGGTGGAAAAATATAAAAATATAGTGGTGAAGATGATATCAAATGTATTAGACCAAAAACTTGAACAACATAGTCCCAAAATAAATACGCAACAAGAATCTATCAAGAGACCTGAGGTATACTTGGGTGAAACATTAATGAAAAATCCATCTCAAGTAGATCCATTCTATATTACCTTGCTGATAAACAACAAATTAGGCAGGAATTGCATGCTTGATTCAAGAGCAGCAGTAAACATAATGCCCATGGCTATTATGAAAAAGTTAGGAATGTGGGTGGATACTACATTCGGTAAATGTTATGCAATGGATAACAGATATGTCCCGGTTGTTGGAATCATGAAAGATGTTGAAATAAAATTAGCATCTCATCCTGAAGCCTCCTATAAAATTAACATCATTGTGGTAGATATCCCACCCAACTATGGAATGTTGTTATCTAGACAATGGACTGCCATGGTAGGAGGAAGTGTGCAACTAGATTTATCCTATGCTACTATCCCATTGGGAACACATGCAATTAAACTCTATAGGGAGCCAAGGTATGATAGCACTATAGAGAAACTTGATCCAAATCAAATGATTTGTTTCTGTGACACTGACTTTAGTACATTTAGGGTGGAAGAACAGTCTAAACTACATAATACGGACCAAATTCACCATGAAGCCCAACTTGATGAAAATGGTGTATGGACCATGTATTTTGATGGTGCATGTAGCAAGGCAGGAAATGGAGCCAGGGTGTTGTTTATATCACCATCAGGGAAAACATTCAAATATTCTTTTTCTCTGAATTTTGAGTGTACAAATAACATAGCTGAATATGAAGCACTCTTAATTGGGCTAAACATTGCTAGAAAACACAAAATCAAATTGTTAGCAGTGTATGGAGATTCTGAATTGATTATTTCACAAGTCAAAGGTAAATATTCTTCAAAAAACAAAAGACTGAAACAATATAGAAATGCAGTTCTGGATGATATCGAATTGTTTGATGCTTTTTCGATAAGTTGGATAGATAGGTCAAAAAATATAATGGCTGACTTCCTCACAAACATAGCTATGAAAAGGGATGACATTATCTTGACAGGTATTTCAGAATTTGATCTCAAAACAAGACCAACTATCCCAGACAACATATATAACTGGCAGGTTTTTGATAGTGATGCTGACTTACTCAAATTTTTGCATTGTGTAGATCAATATGAGAATCAAGAGATTGATCTTAATGCTTTTGTTGAGAAGAATGATGGTAAAGAGACTTTATTTGGGAAAGAAATTGTCCAGCTTAAAACCAATAAAATTCCAAAAGGTTTAGTAGCATTAGAGAGAGTTTTTGATGCGAATGATCGATCCATTTCCAAAGAAGTAACAATAAAGGAAGATGATGTGGAAGAAATAAATTTAGGAACTGAATTGTCACCTAAAAAGGTCTACATTGGAAAGAAAATAACCCCTACAATCAGAAGCATGTTAATTACATTATTGAGAAAATATAAACATGTGTTTGCCTGGTCTTATGATGATCTTAGAGCATATAGGGAAGATTTGTTCCAACATGAAATTCTACTTAAATCTGATGCTAAGCCCTTTAGACAAAAACAAAGACCCATCAACCCGGTGTTAGAACCAAAAATGTATGAGGAACTTACAAAACTCAGGGAAGTTGGCATAATTAAACCTATTAGGCATTCATCCTAGGTCTCGAATTTAGTTCCTGTTAGGAAGAAGAATGGAGATATTAGACTTTGTGTCGACTTTAGGAATTTGAATACTTCTTCCTTAAAAGATAACTATCCGTTACCCAATATGGAAGCTTTACTGTAGAGAGTTACTGGTTGTGAGTTATTATCCATGATGGATGTGTTCTTCGGATACAACCAAGTAAAGGTGAAAGAATCTGAACAATATAAGACAGCGTTTACAATGCCATGGGGAACTTATGTATACATGAGAATGCCATTTGGCCTTGCAAATGCTGGAGCCACATTCCAGAGGGCAATGGATGTTGCTTTTGCAGGTCTAATAAATGATATCATGGCTGTATATCAGGATGACCTTACTGCATACTCGAAAAAGGCTGAGGATCATGTGAATCACCTTGAGAAGATATTTATCAGAGCATTAGAATATGGTGTTTCCCTGAACCCCAAAAAATGCAAATTTGCAGTTACAGAACGGAAATTGCTTGGGCATATAGTATCCAAAGATGGAGTCCAGATTGATCCTGAAAGAGTAGATGCAATAGATAAAGTTCCTATCCCAAAGACAGTCAAGGCCATACAATCATTCTTTGGACAAATAAACTTTGTGAGAAGGTTTATACCAAACTTTACAGAAATAATTAACCCTATATCTAGAATGTTGAAGAAAAATGCAAAGGTTAGTTGGATAGATGAATGCATAGAAGCTTTTGCATCCATAAAGAGAGCAATTAAAGAAGCTCTAGTGCTAAAATCTCCCAATTTTAATAAACCTTTCCAGATCTTTTCCTTTGCATCTTTTCATACAGTAGCGGCACTTATGTTACAAAAGAATAATGAGGGTTATGAGCAGCCTGTTTCTTTTTTCAGTAAATCACTCCAACATGCAGAACTTAACTATGATATTACAGAAAAAAAAGCTTATGCATTGGTAAAATTTGTCAAGGCATTTAGACCTTACTTGGTTGGGGCTAAGGTGGTAGCTTATGTACCAAATGCAACAGTCAAGGATGTGTTATGCAGAATGAGGTAACTGGAAAGAGATGTAGGTGGATAAATCGACTTCAAGAGTTTGATATAGAAATTCAAATCACAAAACTAGTAATGGGACAAGGGTTAGCAAAACTGATGACTGAAACAAATCTTGAGGCTGCCTAGGTATGTAATATTGAAAATGAAGAGGACATGATAACAAGTATCGAGAAAACTCCTTGGTACACTGACATAGTGTATTACCTCAAGCACATGAGATGCCCTGAAGGATTTGATGATAACAAGAAAAGAACTTTAAAATTGCATGCTTCTAAATATGTGCTTATAGAAGGAGACCTTTTTTGGAAAAATAATGATGGTATCTTATTGTTTTGTTTAGATGAAGAGCAAGCTAAATCTGCTTTGAAAGAAATGCATCAGGGAGTGTGTGGTGGCCATTTCTCAGCTAAAACCACAACACACCAGATATTAAGGGCTGGTTATTATTGGCCCAAGGTTTTCAATGATGCTTATAATTTTACTAGGAGATGTGAAGCTTGTCAAAAATTCTCTAGAAAATTAAAATATCAAGGTGCATTACCCTAAGACCTATGCAAGTTGATGCCCCGTTTCACCAATGGGGAATTGACTTTATAGGAGAAATTATGGAAAAATCAAGTGGCGGCCACAGATGGATATTGGTGGCCACCGACTATTTCACGAAATGGGTAGAAGCAGTGCCCACTAAACAAGCAACCAACAAGGTTGTGATCAACTTCCTATTGGAAAACATTTTAACTAGATTTGGGGTACCCTTGAGGCTTATAACTGACAATGGAATGTGTTTTAGATCGGATGAGTTTAAAATTTTTTGTAAATCTTATGGTATTACGATTTCATATTCTTCTCCTTACCACCCACAAGGTAATGGACAAGCTGAGTCCATCAATAAAAGTATCCTGAAAATTATAAAGAGAATGTTGGATAACAATAAGAAAATTTGGGATTCTAAGTTGAGATTAGCACTGTGGGTTGATAGGATCACAGTGAAGAAAGCAATTGGCAAATCACCATTTGAATTAGTATATGGAACTCATGCCAGACTCCCGATACACAACTTGCTGCCAATGTGTAAGTTTATTCTCCAAGAGGATTGGAATGTCCCAGAACCAATGGAGGAAAGGCTAGAACAGCGAATGGAGTTGAACGAAATGAGGGAACAAGCAATACAACAAAATAAGAAAATGCAAATGCAGATGAAGTACCTATATGATAAAAAAGCTAAGGTCAGAAAATTTGAAATAGGTGACATAGTGCTTATTTGGAATGCCAAGAATCAAGAAAAGGGGAAGCATGGAAAATTTGATGCCTTGTGGATTGGACCTTTTGTCATAAATGGTAAGGCAGGGGAGGATTCATATTATGTATAGAACATGTCTGGTGAAGAGCAAGAACTGCCAGTACATGGGCAGTTTTTGAAACACTTCTTCTCTTAAAAAGAACTTGAGAGAACAAAGAATTGCCAGTGCACGAACAATTCTGATTAAACTCTCTAAATGGTCTTTTCCATGCACAATAGTTTAGAAGAATCAAATGACTTGCTTAAAGATATCTCTTATAAAGGTTTTTTATAAAGAAATTATCCAGGATCTCCACACGTCATCAAATGAGGAAGGCATTGGTCTGCTCCCCAGAAATCTGGAATCTTGCTATGCTCGCAGGGGGCATACATCCCCAGAAAGAGCCATTGTTGGGACCTAAAATTTAAAATTTTATTGTGTTCTCACTTTGCAATATCTGAACAAATCATAGTAGAAAAAAAAACTGATACATCCCACAAAAAAGTCCGTGGCAAAACAATGTAAATGGTTTAAGTTTCATACTATTGGCAAGATTTTATGTTGCTTATGCCGATCCATGAGAAACCAATAAAATAACTGTCGGCATGAGAACAAGGATCAGAGAGAAAATTACAAAAGTCACCGATGGAGGAAATCATCCCGATGGCCCTTTTATCGATAAGAGAAGCAAGCAGTCACACCGATCGGTATGACTAGTAATCATCAGGTGGTCCTTTAAAAACTACCCTGACGGTATATATCATATCGATGAAATATTTTGGCAAGAGTCTCACCAAACATCTTACGGGGAAAAAGGAAACAATAACCATCGGCAAGAAACAAACATCCGGATGAAAAGTAAATGAGTCTCCGATATTCCAGTCTCTTGGCGAAACAATAAAAGGCACTGTCGGTGTTAGTCATACCGATACACATATCCATCGGCATAACTCAACATATCAGAATGAAGCAATAATGTCTTGCCGACTCGCAAGTCATAGTGATAAAAGGGTGTCGGTGACACTTTGATAGATTCTCTCCAATAAGGAATGTAAAGTGGCCATCGGGGAGATAATTGTGATCGGGTGATCTGAAAAGAATTACCCCGATGGTATATCTCACTCTGATGGAAATAAAGTCACACCCATTGATAAGAAGTTTTAACCATATTGGTGAGATATTAAGATAGTCATTTTGATCTAGAGTATAGAAGATTATCGGGAAGACGATGATGATCAGGTAAACATAGATATGTTATCCCGATGGCATAAATCACCCCGATAACAATTGTTATCGCACATATCGGTATAACTGAATAGATCAGAATGAGATATATATGTCTGACCAACTCGCAGGTCACAACGATAAAATTGTCGGTGACACTTTGGGAGGTTCTCTCCGATGAAAGATATAAAGTGGCCATCGGGGAGATAAATAGGATCGGGTGACTTGAAAAAGGTTACCCCGATGGTATATCTCACTCCGATGGAAAGTGTAAAGGAAGGCTATCGGTGAGATAACCACTATCGGGTGACTTAAAATAAGTCACTCCGATCACGCATCTTATTCCGATAGAAATACATTCACCAACAAATATATCAGTGAGAGAGATGAATCGGGATAAAGCCTGCCAATCTCACCGACACGATAGTCACAACGATATTGGGGATACGTTGTGAAAGGTCTTGCCGATACAAAATACAGCAGCCCTAAAAACTACATTTAAATTTGAAATGGTTAATATATTCTTCTGATAGATAAAATATTTGTTTTTGCGGGATATACACAACGACGATTAAGTTGTGTAAACACTCGCGGGAGGATCTTAAGCAATTGATAAATTGTCGACGAGGGAAGTAATCAATTGAGTAAATATATATGAATAAATTTGTTTTAATCAATTGATTTGAGACTAATGGATGTTTTATCTGGTCTTTTTAGGAATAATGAAGAAACCCTCGACAGATATTGGGCAAAACTGTAGTTAAAGACTTTTCGACCCTGAAATGGTTATCCATTTGATGATTAGTGGCCAGTATTAAATTTCTTAAATCTGTTTTATTAGAACTAATATTTTTGTTCGGTTATCAACCGTCACAACCATTGTAACTGGTCTAAAGCTTATATGCCTCTTTTTACAAGAGATGACCAAGACCAGAGAAAAAAGGGAGATTAGAGAGAGAATAGGAAGAAACATTATAGATTAGATTTAAACCACATTGCTAGTTCATTTTTAATATATTTTATTTCTGGTAGATCATGTGCAAGCTTTCTTTGATGGAATCAAGTCTATGAGCATGAAGAAGTGACTGCAAATTTCAGTATCAACTATTTGTTAAATTCATTCAATTATATGACTGTCTCCTTTTAAAGTTTTCTCTATTATTCAATTTGAGTTATCAAGTATATCTTCAAGTTGTCTATACACATTTGCTGTTATAGTGTGATGAGATTAATTAGTTTCTGCTTCCAGAATTAAATCCTTTAAATCTATCATAGTAATTGTGAAGGCATTGTCATGGATCTGTAAGAATAGTCATATAATTAGGGTTTGTATTCTATCTCTAGTTTTTGATAAATCTGTTACAATTGTAGTATTATTCTAATAGGTTCCTTCAAGCAAGGATTAAATCATTTTAGATGAACGCAGGTAATTTGATTTTGTCAATTGGATATATAAGTATGGAATATTAACTACTTCCTTGCAGGGTTGTACAAGTTACATTCCTATTCTTTCATGCCAGGTAGTTCAAGTTTTTACCAAACAAACAGTCATTTGTTTCATAATCATACTGACTCTATATTCAATAAGGCACTGGTCTAATATTTTCACTATTACTTATCCAAATTCATTTTAGATTTACTTAGTTAGATTGCATTATTGTTTTAGCATTACAATTTAGATTATTCTTAGAACTTAACTTGTTGTCTTTTATCTGTTTTATAACTTGTGCCATTATAAATAGCTATATTGATTCTAATCTTTATCTGCTTTATTAATTAGAGGTTTACCCTCCTAGGTCTGGTAGAGCCTGAAGCGAAGGGGGTTTAGCCATATCTACCCCATGTCAGTTAGCCAAAAATGTCAAGAGAGCCTGGCACCCTCTTAGGGATAACAACCTGCGTTTTTGAGACCTAACACATAGGACGGTCTTGCATGTTTTTTTGATTCTCCAAAAGGACAAGTTCGCCTACCTCAAAACTCCAGCTCTTGATCTTCTTATTATAACTTCTCCGTAGGTGATTTTGATAAGCCTGAAGATGGTTTAGAGCGTTTAGGCACTTTTCATCTAGCAACTCTAGTTCATTCAACCGTATAACCTGGTATTCCTCCTCAGTGATGATATTCTTTAGTGAGATGCAAAGAGAAGGGAGCTCGACCTCAATAGGTAAGATGGCTTCAGAACCAAACACTAATGAATAGGGTATGGCTCCTATGGGGGTACAGATGCTAGTGCGATATGCCCATAGGGCAGGATTGAGTTGCAAATGCCAGTTGTGGCCAGCTTCATTGACTATTTTATTCAAGATGCACAAAATAGTTTTGTTCGAAGCTTCGGTCTGACCATTACCTTACGGGTAATATGACATGGAGAAGCGATGTTGGATATGGAATTTATTGCATAGAGTGCGAACCTCTTTGTTTTTGAAAGGCTTTCCATTATCTGTAATGATGGAATGTGGGATGCCATATTAACATATTATATATTGTAGGATGAATTTGGAAATTTGGATACCGGTGGTGAAGGTGAGTGGAAGAGCCTCCACCCACTTAGTGAAGTATTCAGTAGCGGTGATGATGAATTTATGGCCATTAGAAGATGGTGGGTGAATCTTTCCTACAAGGTTGAGCCCCCATTGTGAAAAAGGCCATGGAGTTGTAATCGGTTGTAATTCTTGTGATGGCACTTGTATAATATCTCCATGTTACTAACAAGGTAGGCACTTCTTTACAAATTCATGTGCATCTTTCTCCATAGTCGACCAATAATATCCTGTTTGAAGAATCTTTTTAGCTAAGGTTAGTCCACTAGAATGCACCGAACAGATACCCTCATGTACTTCTTGCAAGGCGACCTTGGCCTCCCTAAAATCAAGACATCTCAAAAGAGTACCATCGAGACCCCTTTGATATAAAGTGTCATCGATAATGGTGTAACAGGATGCTTGGCAGATGAAGGTTTTTCGTTGTACAGATGTCAGGTTAGGTGGAAGAATGTTGTTGTGAAGGTACATGTAGGTTTGTTGATACCATGGGGATATAAAGGACAAGGGGGCATGGGCTTGCATGAACAAGGGATCATGGAGCCAATACAAGCAATAAGAAATCACTACTACCATGGGTTAGGGTATGGAAAACTGGAACCAAACCCTACGGAACATGAGTGTAGTTTTGCCAAGGACGCTAAGGTCTTCCAGGTAATCAATGACATCAATGAAGAGTACCATCATGACTTCTTCGTCAACCTTGCCGAGCTATTCAAATCATCCATTTGTACCATCTTCACATTATCCTCCATGCCATCCACCTCTGATGACCTACCTCTTATATATCCTCAACTAATCGATTGGGACCAACAAGGATCACCCATCCTGTAAACATCTAAAAATGTCCAACACCTTGTCATTAGCATGTTTTTCCCTAGGTACCCATGTTTATTCCCTTTCAATCCCATAATCCTATCTTCTATAATTAAATAAATTTTATTTATTTAATTATTCATGGCCATTAATCATCTCTAATTAAATAATTATTCTTAATTGTTTAATTAGTCATTTATCTATTTTCCTATAATTAAATAAATTTTTATTTATTTAATTATCTTTCCCTGCCATGATCCAAATTAATTAAATAAATTAAATATTTATTTAATTAATAAAATCCTAATAAAGATATGCTTGCTTTCTTTCTAAAATGGAAAAATTGAAATGCATATCTAATTAATTTATTTAATTAGATAATTCACTAATTATCCTCCTATCTTTTTTGAAGCTTTATTTCCTTTTTGAGGATTTAAAACTAAAAGCCTATCTTTCTATCTTTTCTTGTTTTATTTCCTCTTTTATCAAAAAATCCAATCCTTATCAAATCTTATCAAATCCTCACCCTTGACTATAAATATGGCCTCTCATAAGCCATTTGGTATGCATTAATTTTGATATCCATATGCTACTGAAATTCCTCTAGTCCTCTCATTCTTTAATCTTCTCATCCATTATCTTTTATCTACTTATCTTCTATGAACGTTATGCTGCATATCTGAGCAATCAACATCAAATCAGGCTACATCAATCAAATAGACTTCCATCGATCATTCAATACAACTAAGGTATTCAAAAGGTTTGGGCAAAGGTATTGGATTTAATTGATTTATCTTTATATTTTGTCCAAATTTCTCGTTTACATTTTGTCCCACCGGATGTGCCAGAATGTAAATAGGAAATTTGGATAAATATAAGATAGAAACAATAAAATGCAAATACCTCTTACCCAAACTTTCCGAATACCTCACAGTGATGCATGCATGACTAATCACTTGGATGATTGGATGTTGATAGCCCACAATTGCATCATCAAGTTGATAGGATATGATGGAGAAAAGTTGCGGAGATAACTCGATAGAATAAGGATACTTAAAACTCAATCTTGCCTCCCAAATGGCTTGTGAGAAGCCATATTTATAGGCAAGGCTGAGGATTTGATAAGATTTGATAAGGATTGGATTTTTTGATAAAAGAGGAAATAAAACAAGAAAAGATAGAAAAAAGATAGAAAGATGGGCTTTTAGTTTTAAATCCTCAAAAAGGAAATAAAGCTTCAAAAAAGATGGGAGGATAATTAATGAATTATCTAATTAAATAAATAATTAGATATGCATTTCAATTTTTCCATTTTAGAAAGAAAGCAAACAGATCTTTATTAGGATTGTATTAATTAAATAAATATTTAATTTATTTAATCAATTTGGATTATGGTGATGAAAGATAATTAAATAAATAAAAAATTATTTAATTATAGGAAAATAGATAAATGACTAATTAAACAATTAAGAATAATTATTTAATTAGAGAGGATTAATGGCCATGAATAATTAAATAAATAAAACTTATTTAATTATAGAAGATAGGATTATGGGATCGAAAGGGGAGAAACATGGGTACCTAGGGCAAAACATGCTAATGACAAGGTGTTGGACATTTTTAGGTGTCTACACCAACAATGAGGTTGAATTTCAGGCACTACAGCTAGATTGAACCTCTGCAAGGACAAGAAGCTAAGTAACATTGACGTGGAGGGAGATTCACAGATTTGCTTCAATATGATCAGGACTTGCAAGATCACTAATTGGAAACTCAATAGTATAGCCTCATCCATATGAGCAGTCATGGATAACTTACAAAACATTTATTTCAAACATTTCTATAGAGAAACCAATACCATTGTTGATCAACTAGCAAACAATGATGTGACCAAGAGGAAACAAAAATTATCTTAAATGATATAAAAAGATGGAGGAATATCCAAATCTAGAGGTAGAATCAATTACATATCTACGATTTTAGCAAAAGACAAATTCGTGCAAAGATTCTGACAGTGTTACGAATCCCTTGGAGAGTGAAAAATGGGACTTGTTTATGACTGACTAAAAGATGAAGGGATAGGATTCCATATGGAGCCTTCAACATTGCAGTCCCTGGAGTTTACAGTTGATATCATGGGTCTAAATTTAGAAGATTATATGAAGACACTCCTGCACCAATGCATCCACAATAATATGGAGGTTGATGTTGGGTGCGACTGTCTATGAGAAGACAAGCAGACACAAATCAAACACATCTTCAATGCTAAAAAAAATAGTGTGGTGAAGGCAATTTAGCAGGTGATTAGGATGAAATAATTTTAAGATGGCTATGTACATGACAACAAGTTGTATGAGGAATTTATTTCCTCTGCAATCCTGATCCTGGGCAAGAAAGGTGGAGGGAGTAAATTGGCTAATACCTTTTGTATGCAGAAAAATGGATCAAAGGACAATAGAAGATAAATGTAAACAACCCAATACCTTCACCTTCAAACCAAGTCCTCCACACTTGATAGAATGGAGTAGATGCACCCTAATGTACTAGAAATGATCTCTATGATATGATGGATAGAATGAGATGTTGATTGCTCATGATTTCTACATCATAACGATAGTATGAGGATGATGGATACGAGGATCTAGAGTGATTTCAACAGCATGATGATACTTAAAGTGTGGGTCCCCAAATGGCTTGGTTAAGGCTTCATTTATAGGAGATGGGGAGTAGGAATGGATGGCTAGAATTAGATTAGTGATGGATGGATAGGATTAAGTGAGACATGGATCAAGGCTTGGAGTTGTAGTCATGTGACAAGTGCAACATGAGGGTTAAATGAGAGGAATTAAGTCAAGGATAAAGATTAAGAATCTTCTAGAGACTTCCTTGTAATAAGGATTTCTTAGAAGCTTCTAGTCATGTGAGAATGAGGACAAATGGGGAATTAAATTTTATTATTTAATTTTTGAAGAGGGATGATGTGGAAAACATTAATTAAATAAATCTTTAACTTATTCAATTAATTTGGATAGAAGGGATTAAAAAGATGATTAATTAAATAAATATAATTTAATTAATTAATTGGATGATGGAGCCCTCGTTTATGGGAAGCCTTGGGTTGATCCTCTCGATAATTCGAGGAAAGATGTGAAGTGGCAACCACTGGACGAAGGCTAGGTGAAAGTGAATTTTTATGGGGCTTCTAGGGGCAACCCGGGGTACTAAAGGGCGAGTTGCATCCTTTGTGATCATACAAGGAAAACACTTGTGGAGGAAGTAAGATCACTTCCGACTGGAACAAATAATGAGGTGGAGGTCCAAATGGCTTGGATGGGGGTCAAATTGTGTAGGAGGATGGGCTTTCAAATGCTACATCTAGAAGGTGACTCCTTGATCATCATTAACGCCATTCGAAAAAAGGAGACGCCCAATTGGAAGATCCAAAACATCATAAAATGGATTTGGGAGGACATTGATTTCCTAGATGATTTTAAACTCTCATATCTACTAAGAGGGAAATAGGGAGGTCGATAGATTGTCAAAATTAGCCATAGATATGATGAGAGATTCTCAAGGCCGGGGAATGGGAGATTGAGTGGAGATCTCACACAAGAGAAGGATGATGAAGTAAAGATGACAAGGTAGATTTAAATGCTTGTCAGTTGTTTAAATTTAGGGAATGGTGGTGGCGATTACTCTTTAAAGATTAGCTGGGTCTACATTCAAGGGAAGAGAAAGATGGAAACAACTATTTGCTTGGAGGCCAAACATAAGCAAATGGATTTCAAAGGCAAGATCTCTGACCAACAACTTAGGAATATTTTGAACATTAATGGTGCAGAGATGATGGAGGTGGTGAAAGGTATTTTGGGTGCTCGTTTTATGTTGGGTAACTTCAAATTTAGGGTGAATAGTGATGTGGCATTGATATCCCTTGCTTAGTTGTTGCAAGCAAGGGAGAAGTGGTGTTAGAAATGAAGGTGCAAACCACACAACAAAAATCTAATTCAAACCTTATTTATGTCCTCTAAATAATGTAGAATCAATAGAGATTGCACCAAAGATAAAACCCACTATATAGAAATAACATGCATTAAGAACTAAACACATAACACAATATGTAACGTGGAGAAAACCCTTTTAGGTAAAAAACTCCACCAAGAAAAGAGGCTCCAAGTTGTATTATCTTTAAATATGAGATTACAATACATGCACTTCCTCTCCTTATCCAGTATTCAATTCAACGATGTCTATTACTCTCAAATCTACTGAAAATGTAGTACAAATATCCTTATAAAAGGGGGTTGCCTTCTAGGGCAAGAAAACCAATATAATATCGATCGTCAGATCTATGACCTAATGACGAATAGTCTAGATTTACAATGATAAAATATGGATAAAATGTGGTTTCGGGGGTGCTGCCCTCGAACCCCCACCAGAGTGCGTGGCCCCAGACCCTCGGCCAGGGGGATGATCCCCCTATGACCCCCCCGTCATGAATTAATTAGTGTCAGGGACCAGATATAAACATGCGGCTGAAACAAGATCGCTGCTGGTGAAACCTTTCATCCCTTATGGGTGATTTACAAACAATAATAGGAATAATAAATTACATAGGATTTACAAGGTTGATGACACCTTAATCTTAACATTCTCCCACTTGACATCATACATTGTAAATACCCATAGGAAAACAATAAAATAATCAGGCACTAGAAACAAGGCCATGGCCTCTCTGCACCAAACAAATTTTTCTGTGCTCACAGGCTTGGTCAAAGCATCTGCAACATTCTCCTAAGTGTCTACCTTCTTCAGCTCAATCTGTCCATTTGCAACCATTTCTTGAACAAAGTGATGATACATAGGATTATTGGCCAAACAAATAGCACTCTGGCTATCATAATCAATTTGAATGATCCTCCAATCAAAACCAATACCTGTACACAATCTCCTCAACCAAACTTCCTCCTTAGAGACATGGGTAGCAGCCATAAACTCTACTTCAGTGGTGGGCAAAGAAACCATGGGCTGACTTTTTCTCATCTAACTTACTGCTCCACCAAACAAAGTAAACACATAGCCAATGGTGCACCTTTGACTATCCAAGTCACCTACCCAATCTACATCAACAAATCCCTGTATGTCTAAAATTTTATCAGCACTATCAATACCAAAATAAACCAAATAGTAATCAGGATTACATGCTAGATATCTAAACACCCTCTTCACATAATTCTAATGTTGTCTACTAGGGTTAGACATAAATCTACTCAAAACTCCCATTGCTTGGGAAATATCTGGTCTAGTGTACACCATTGCATACATCAAACTCCCTACAACACCAATGTATAGCACATTAGACATATCCTCTAAATCATCCTCATTCTTTGGACACATATATGATGAAATCTTAGTACCAATAGGTAAAGGAACTCTAATTGGGTTACAATACTGCATACTAAATCTCTGCAAAATGGTATTCAGATACTTACTCTGAGATAACCAAAGATTTCTATTACCTCTATCCCTCTTGATCTCCATACCCAGAATATACCTAGCTACTCCAAGATCCTTCATATCGAATGCACCTAAAAGTTGGGCTTTCAATTCACTGATCATACCCTTAGTATTGCTGAAAAATAACATGTCATCAACATACAATGCAATGATCGGAATAGAATCATCAATACAATGAATGTACACATAGTAATTCTCCCCACTTCTAAGAAAACCCAATTTCAACACAAATGAATCAAATTCCTGGTACCACATTCCAAGGGACTGTTTCAAACCATAAAGAGACCTCTTCAATTTGCAAACCCAATGTTCTTTCCCTTTTACCTCAAAACTTATAGGTTGTTGCATGTAAATTTCTTCCTTAAGATCCCCATGCAAGAACATAGTCTTAACATCCATTTGCTCTATTTCCTAATCAAAGGTTGCAACAGTGGATAATTTTTTTTTAATAGAAGTTAATTTAGCAACAAGAGAGAATACTTCACCGAAATCAACTCCCTCTCTTTGGGAGTAGCCCTTGGCTACTAGTCAAGCCTTGTATTTCTCTAATGAATCATCTACTCCAAACTTCTTCTTGAAGACCCACATGCAACCTATGGCCTTTCTTCCTTTAGGTAAATGAACAATATCCCAGGTGTTGCAAGATTCTAAAGCCATCATCTCCTCCTGCATGGCTAACTGCCAAGACTCACTATCATCTGCATGAATAGTTTCCCTGTAGGATCTAGGCTCATCATTAGTACTCAATAAAACAAATACACAACAAAAATCTGGTGGGCTATACCTGTCAATTGGGTTTCATTGTCTTGTGGATCTTCTTAGAGGTGGAGTAAGAGACTCTTCAGGTTCTTTTGCATGCTCATCTGTACCAACTTATTTTGTCACAATGGATTCTGCCTCATCAGAACTTCACTCAAGTCTTCTTCTGCTTCTTCACCCCCAATCTATCATTATGTTCTTCCTGAGTTGCATCTTCATGCTCTAATTCAAAATGCACTCTCTTCACATTTTCTTCTTTTTCCTTTGGTTGTTTAGGTTCTGAAATATCACTAAGTTCCCTGAAAATAACATATCTAGAATAGATAATCTTTCAGGTTAGTGGATTTCAAAGCTTATAACCTTTTACATTATTACCATATCTAATGGAAGTATACTTTTTAGCTTTTGGATCTAACTTAGTTCATTTTTCTTTAGGCACAGGAACATAAGCTTCACAACCAAATACCCTTAAATGTGAAACAAAAGGTTTCTTATCTGTCCAAGGAGTTGAAACAAGAGCCTTACACGAAGATCTGTTAACCAAGTAGTTCGTAAAACACACAACTTTTTCCCAAAAGCATTTGTTCAACTATGATTCACTCAACATACTTTTGGCTCTTTCCATTATTGTCCAATTCATCCTTTCTACCACTCCATTCTTTTGTGGTGTATATGGAGTTGTCTTCTTTCTAACAATACCCGCATGCTTAAATAATTCAACAAATTTCTTAGAACAATATTCCTCTCCATTATCATATCTCAAAACCTTTATCTTATGATTTGATTACTTTTCAACTAAAGCTTTAAATTCCTTAAATTTAGTGAAAATTTCATATTTGTGACACATAAATTAAATCCACGTAAACCTTGAGGCATCATCAATGAAGGAAACAAAATATCTAGATTTTCTAATTTTTTCAACATCCACTGGACCAAAAACATCCGAATGAATAAGTTCCAATTTATCATTAGATTTATTACTGCCTGAAGGAAATGGAGATCTATTCTATTTTCCAAACACACAATGTTTACATAATTTGAAACTCTCATCAGAATATGATAAATTGTCTAACAATTTTTTATTTAAGATAGTCTTTAAACCAGACTAACTTATGTGGCCCAATAGACGGTGCCACAACATACATGTATTTTCAGTATTAGCCTCAGATGCATAAGAGGCATTATAAACAAAAGTGGCTTCTAGCTTAAATAGAGTTCTCAATCTTTTCCCCTTCGCTACCACCGAGTTTCCTTTCACTAATTTGCAACCATGCTTATCAAATGTCACATGCATTCCCAAATCATTCAACTTTGAAATAGAAATCAAATTTCTAGCCAATCCAGGAACATGCAAAACACTAGGGAGGGTTTTAATTCTCCCATCACTAAAACACATTACCTTACCTCATCCAACAATAGGATTGTTACATCATAAAATGTCCCCTTGGGGGTTTTTCCCTCTTAAGGTTTAGCTCCCGAGTCCTTTAGAATGCATTTAGAGCATCTTGCATGTTAATTTGACATCCCGATGAGAAGACCCTGAAGTTTCATGGCAAATGGGACCTAAGGGGTACACTTGACATAAATCCTACCTGAAATAGGGGGGAGGACTTGGGTGTCCACGCCCTAGTCCTGCCCTATTTTAGGTCACGACCAATTTCAAAGTGTCAATTTGTGACCGTTATTTAGGTCCTATGCTGACATGGTAAGTTTGAATTCAAAATTCTTAGCGGGAATGTTTGCAGTTGCATATATAAACATGATTAGTGATTTATTTGTAAACTAGATGGACATTAGATGGCAATTTTGATTCAAGAGTTTTCTTGAAAGTGATTCAAGGCATTCATAGTGTTGCAGAGTAGAATTTGTGTTGTTCTTGTGTTTGTATTTGCAGATTTGACATCCATCTCCTCATGGCATGAAGAGCATCTTCCTCCAATGAGATCTTCACTACAAGGTGATATCAATTGTGTTTTAAATCATTTATCATTTGGATTTTGCCTCTATCTTGAAGGGATACACACTTTTTATCTGACAACGGTGTTCAGAAGACTTGAATGTCTCTCTAGGGCTTGATTGAGGCAAGCTTCTAAACACCACAACCCCCAACCCATTTTTCTGTGATTGCAGGTTACAGGTTGTGAAAGAAGAAAAAGTGGAGTTTTAGGAGAGTAGTGCAAACTATCAGAATTGTAGATCAGAGAAGAAAATAGGGACCTGTTCTTGGGCACCCGCTCATTAGTCCTCTAGATCCCTCAACAGGAAAATCTCTGGAACAACAGGAACAGGTTGCAGACAAGGTTTCCAGATCTTGACAGAAACTATGGCACTGGACTAGGGTGCTCACTCATTAGTCCCTAACTTTTCCACTTTTTGAACTTTTGATTGTCATTTGATATCTCTGTGTGTGATCATTTTCTGTAATTTGTCTGTTTGTTTACGAATTTGCATAATTAGGGTTTTGAGCATAATTAGGCTTAATTAAACAACTAGATCACACAATTCTAATCTTCCCCTATGTTCCAAGTGACAAGAAGCCTGTAGTAGACTTCCTACTCTGCTGAATGTCCTTGAATGTTTAGTGGTGAAAGGAGGACCAACATAAAACATTGAAAACAAACCCTCTTCATCTTTTACCCTAAACATTTTGGTGAACTCGTGTTCTTTTGAATTTTGTACCTTTCTGAGTGTTGTACTTTAGATTTACATTCATTTAATTCATTCATATCATTGTTCATCTTATTGCATTTGAAAAATTACAAAAAAAATTGAAAAATTGGCATTTTTAGCTTGCATTTTCAAATAATTTGAATTAGTTGGCATTTAATTTCAATAAATTTCTATCATTATCATCATATCTGATTTAAAATATAGAAATTTATCATTCATTATTCATTTACATTGCATTTTCATGCTTAAATTTATAAAAATTGATTGAAATTGTGCATTTTTTCATATAACCTAGTTTTGCATTAGCTAGGGTTTTTAATCAAAATATTGTTTCAGATTTTAATACCATTTTAAAACACTCATTTGTAATGATTAATAAATATAGTGTTGCATCATAGTGGTTTTCTTGCAAAATTTCATGCCTAGGGTTTGAAAACCTTGATTTTTCACTAGATTTTGGCCTTATCGTCTCTCTAGATTTGCACCATAGGCATGTTATAAAGGATTTTTATGTAATAATTGGCTATTATCAAGGTTATTATCTACTTCCACTCCCCAAATTCTTTACAACACCTTTTTATCGGGCCCTTGCATCAAAAATTTGGTGAAAAATTGCATATTTTGGCTATATTTTCCCTAGGGTTTGACCTAGATTTGCACTCAGGGATTGTTGTGACAGATTTTTTAGCTTTAGGTGACTAATATTACTGTTATAATCTACTTCACCTCTTAAAATTCTTTACAACACCCCTTTTATTGGGTCTTTGCATTGAAAAGTTGTGAAAAATTACATATTTTAGTGTATTTTCACTAGGTTTTGACATGTCATCATCCTAGGTTTGCATCAAAAGTGTGTTGTGAAGGATATTACTGCTTTATTGGACTGATATCAGACATATTATTTTCTTACCCTGATCAATTTCCTTACAACGCCCTTTTCTTTCACTTATTTGCATTGAAAAAGTTGAAAAAATCAAACATTTTAAGTCATTTTCATACATAGTTTTACACTTGTTTTTGGCATAACTTTTGAAAAGATTTTAAAATTTTATCTTGCATTGACTCAAAAACTTAAACTCATGGCTTCTAATCACAACAATAACAATAGGTTCCATCCTAGGCCTTACATGAAAAGAAAGGTCCCCGAACCTGAACGTGTGTTTACACCTCATGATAGAATAATTGGAGACACTGAAGGAACTCTTTATATCACTGTAAAAATAATGGGAAATCTTGTGGATGGAACCCTTATTGATCCTAAATGCATGACTAATGTAGCCACAAAAGAGTTCCTCTATTTGCATGAATTGATGCAAGGCTTTTATGACCCTTCGGATATGATGATTAAGACACATAAGGGAACCTTTATAAACACTTATGGGAAGATATCTTTATTGGTCACTGTATTTGAGAAATTTGTAGAATAATGGTTTGATGTTGTCCCTATTTCTGACCTATTTCTCATAAAATTGGGACATCCATGGTTAAAGGCTATGAAAGCTGTCCCTTCAACAATTCACAACTGTGTAAAATTTCCTTTGAATGGACAAGTGATTACTATCCCTCACAATAAGTATAAACCTTTGGTTACAAGACAACACTTTACACTTGATTACTTTTGGGAAAGATATGAAATGGAACTGGAGCCACGGACATCTTTTAACTTCTTGAGCTATAGAAATTACAAAACAAAACTATTACATCAAGTGTCCGGTCCTTCTATTCAGGAAAACAACAAGAGACGAACAACCCACATTTAAAGAGAATCCTAGACCAAAAGGAAAAGGACCCAATGCTAAGGTTCCTCCCCCAGCATCCTTATAAGGATTGGGAGGTAGTCATCGACAGTAAAACATTCCACCTAGACAAATGATATTTGAACTTGGTGCTTCCTTCTCAAACACAAAAATCTATGGAAGAGCAAAACACTATCTTACAAGAGATAAGTGGTAAGACAAAAAGAAATAGACAAGCAAGGGAAAGGAGGAGGAGATGACAAGATTATGCCCAATGAATTGCAACTCAACAAGAAAACATCTCACCTAACATTGAATCAAACAAAGAATATTTTAAGAATGGACAACTTGAAGAAAAGAATAAGAGTTGGACTATGGTACCTTATGTCCCACTTTCTTCCAACATTCGGGAGTGGGAAGATGATATGATTTGCTCAATGGCAACCCTTATTTTGGTTGTCCCAATAGGTAAGTCTTTCTAATGCTTTATCTCTCATGTTGTGTTTCCCCCGTGATGTGCTATATGTTGTTTAGGCCTCCTAGGATAACCCTTGATTCTCTTGTAAGGTCTAGGATACTAGGAGACCACCTCGATTGTGACCCTTCTTCTATTTGTATCATCATTCTTCTATATTGCTTCTCCTCTATTTTCACTATTGTGTGTTGTGTCTTATGGACATAGCGTTGCAGTTGGTGACTTGGGGGCACCCTCCTATGTGATTGTCCCTAAGGCATTTGTTTCTCCTCTCTCAATTTATTGTTTCCCTTCCTCTAGTGTTTCTATCTAGCGGGTGGATGACAAAAAACATATTATACTGATACGGACCTAGTGTTCCTTCAGCGATAAATAAAAAAATGGACCAAGTCCAGACATGACAATGGGGTTGATATATATTATCTGACGCTTGGCTAGTAGAATCACTCTATGTGATATTGATGTTGTCTTATCGCACTTACAAACCATAACAATATTACTACTCCGTGCACTTTGTTTGTCTTTGAATCTCGCCTTGGTTACACTCAATTTTGAAATTTTTGCGGTATAGCCACACGGTTATACTTGATCTCTGAATTCGTAGTATAACCTTATCTCTTTGTGTGAATGATCATAGGCATTATTGTTTATCATGATTATATGGATGCCAACACTTTTCTTGTAGGAATGTGTTTGTCGCAACATTTGGTGATCATAAAGTACATGTCACCTTCGAGGGGCATGGGCTTTGTGAGAGCTTGTATTCCCTTATGTGTTTTCTTCCTACCTTAAGGTGCTTGATATCGATACCTGATATCAACCACCTTAAGGTGGGGGCATATATAAGGCAAGTTGTCTATTTTAGATGTTAGTAGTGTGCTTGTTCTTAGGTGCAGTCTTAAAGACTGGTGGCGATGAGTTCCTCCTGCACTCTGAGATTTGTTTGAAATCAACTTGCAATCATTTAATCCCTCTGCGGAGGTGGGGGTGGTGTATTTCTCGTGGAGAGTGCACATCTTGTCATTTTCAAAAGTCCTCTGCGGAGGCGGGGAGCAGTTATGTGACTAACTCAACCCTTAAGCGTGTCTTCGGCGATTGTTGTGGCGAAGCACAATCGTCAGTGTGTGCCTGTAATGTGCCTGAGATGGTGATGAATCTAGAAATAGTAAAACTCCATCACTTGTCTGCCATGTTTTCTCCGTGTCTTCCAAGTGTGTGTGTATTGCGTGTTTGTTCCCAAGCATAGTTTAAAGACTGGTGGCGATGAGTCCCTCCAATACTTTGGTATTTGTATGGTGTGTCTACTACCCCATATGCAATCTTAAAGACTGATGCCGATGAGTCCCTCCTACATTATGGGTGGTGTGTTTACTTTCCTTGTACTTGCATTTGCATTTCATTTATGTGAAAATGGGAAAAAGAAAAAAAAAAGAAAAAAATCATCACTGTCTTCACTGCATTCACTGTGTTTAGCACATCTTCAATACTATCTTCTCCATGATTTGTGTGACTATAACTGTCTTCTCCATGTTTTGTGTGCTTGTTACTGTCTTCTCTGTGATTGGCGTGTCTTCTCCATGCTTGGCGTCTTTGCTATGTTTGTTGATGTGAGGCCCACCATTGTGTGACTGGATTAGTTGCACTTGTAGACCATATTGTTTTGTCTCACCCTAGCTAAGGGTTTGATTTATGAGAGTGTGACTGTATCTTCGAGATAATGTAGTGTAGAGATGGAATATCACCTGTTGCGTTTAAATTGGAACCTTTAGTGTTGTAATGCGAGGCTACCATGTGTTGTACTTCTTGTTTTATTTTATGAGACTTATTATTAAGAGTATCTTTGGCATGTGGACATTTGGGACTACTGATCCTGTTATTCAGACTTTTAGGACTCTTTCCCTATGTTTTTGATTAGTTAGATAGAGTATGTTGTGATGTTATATCTTACATGTTAGATTCCACGTGACAATTATATGATATGTGACATTCATTTTGATGCTATTTGGAATATTAGTTGTGGAGTTAATGAATGAATTATTATGTTAATTTGATCCTGAATTGATGTTTAGAAATGCAATAAATTATGAATCTTGTCAATAATGCTATGTGTTACTATTGAGGATTTAGATGATTATACGACATTGTGTGTGTGTGCATTTCCTCTCACTTCGGCTATGATGTACATGTGTTATTAATTCATTTGTGGAAGTGTGCATGTGATTTTCCATGCCCATGGAAAATCAGAGGTCATCCCATACCCTATGTGAAGTCCGTGTTTGAGCCGATCTAGTCCCAAGAGGGACCAAGGTCACATGTGTTGGTGCATGCTGATTTCGTGATGTCTGCATTCATGTTTAATTCTGATTAGGTTTCACCCTTTCTCTTTGTTTTATTATTGTGTTGTAAATGTGTATTGTTTAAATTACACCATTTGGTGTCATTTATTTTATTGGGTCTTTTCTTGTGATTTTATGTACCCTATGATATTTATTTTGGCCAAATAATGACCCTAGGTCATACCCCTAGGGTCTAGGGCCAATTTTGGCATATTAAACCTTAGTATAACCTTCATTGAGTCACTTTAAATTTACCCTGAAGTTAAGTGACGAATTTTTGAATTTGGTATTGGGGTAGACAAGTCAAGGGTCCACCTTGACCATCCCCACTACCCTTGGTTATGGTCTACCTTATTTTGAAGGCTTGGGAAGCTCCCAAGGCCTTCAAGTGTGCAAGGCCCCATTCCTATGCTCTCACACATGTGTGAGAGCATCTTGGAGGGAATGGGATTGCCTTGATGGACAAGATGAGGACATGTGTCTCATTCTTATCCTCATGGAGCCTCCAAGTGGGACTCACCTCTTCACTATGCTCTCACACATGTGTGAGAGCACATGTGAGAGAGTGTGAGGTTTTGAGGGATAGGAGTGTGACATGTGTCACCTCCTCATCCCTTAGAGATGGTGAGTGGGATTGTGAGGAGGAAGGAGAAGGTGACATGTGTCACCTTATCATTCCTCAAGGCTCTTGTGTGTAGCCTATTAAACTCCCTCTTTGAAAGAGGGAGAGGGTTCTTTTTTTGGCTTGTTTTTCTTTGATTATTGTTGGGGAGAGAGATAGCTAGAATTTGGAGAAGTTTGAAGGCAAGAAGCTTCGAGGGTGATTTGGGAAGCTCTCCACCAACTCTTACCATTTGGGGCTTTAAAGGTATGCTTCAAGGCTTTATGCCTTCCCTTTGTTTTTACATTTCTATGTGTTGGAAATCTTGCTTGTGTGTTCTTTGAGTCTTGGTATTTTGATGTGTGGGATTTGTTTTGTTGGGTGTTTGGATGAGTCTCTCCATTTTGAAGAGCTCATCTTGTTGGGGTGGGAGAGGAGTGAACCTCCTTGAGGTCACCCTCACTATGTTTATTGAGGTATTGATGGCCATGGAGTATTTTGAGAAGCATTGAGAATTTTTGTGAAAGTATGAGTGCCTTGGACATGTGATGTTTGAGAAATGTTAAGGCTAGAGGCCTTGTATTATGAGAAATGTTGAGGTTAGAGGCCTTGTATTATGAGAAATATGAGTTATTTGAGATTTTGGGTGCACCTCTAGAGTTGAGAGCAGTCCACTCCCCTACCCCCAAAATCCATGAAAATGGATTAGTTGTGTGCAAGCCTTGGGAGGGAGTAAAATTTATTGTCTCTGTGTGTTTTTGTGTGAATCTTGTTGTGGTGTGAAACCGGGTTGAGGGTGATCTCCAAGCTTGGGGGCGACTCTTCACGAGTCTATGGAAGGGAGGTAAGCATTCCCATGGGCATGGGAAGGCCTTTGTTGTTTTTGTGACAGGTTTGATGAAATTAGAGTTTTGGAGCTTGGGAGGGAGTTGTTATTCCTATTATTTTTGTAAAGTTTGGATTTATGGAAGCCATGGCCCTTGAGGCCTTGTTGTAATCATTGTAAGAGAGTGAGATCTCTTTGTATATGTTGTAAATAGAAAAATATATTTATGTATTCAAGTTTTTATATGGAAAGTTGCTAAATTACTTTTTGTAATGGTTTACAAAAAAAAAATATATGTATTCAAGTTTTCTACAGAAGTGAGGTTGCTGTTTGAATTCTTGTAATAGTTTCTTTAAAAAAAAAAAGTTATAGTGTGAGAATACAGAAAATCGTTCCTCTGGGTTGTTCGACCCTTTTTTTGTCAAATGCATATATATATATATATATATATATATATATATATATATATATATATATATATATATATATATATATATATATATATATACAAGGCTGTGCAAAATAAAAAAAATATACTTGCATCTTAAAACCCTGCACAAATATACCAGACCAGAGATGCTTCATGGAGGTTTTGAAAACCTGTGACAACAATGAAAAAAAAAACTAAATAAACCCAGAGAGAGAGGGCCTCCATACAATCTTAAAACCTTGTGTAGATTTTTAGACAAAACCAGAAGACTTCTTGAGATCCATTCTTCAACCTGCAAAACAAAAAAAAGAGGCAAAAGAAAAATACATTAGGGTTTGATGAGAGAAAGTATATTGATGAGAAGAAGGAAATAAATGATTAGGGTTGGGGGAAAGAGAGGGAAATAGGAAATAGAAATTATTAGGGTTGTGGAATAAAAGAAAAGAATTATTTGATTTGGGGAGTATTGTTTTGCACGCAAATTTATTTTTATGATTCTTTTTTTCCCATCCCTCTTTTGCTCTTTTTAATATTGAAGAAAAAAACATTAGTGGGTTAAATAACTTATGTATCTTTTTTAAAAACTAGATTTTTGCCTTTCCCCTTAAAGCCATTGAAATGCTCTTTTTCATTACTTTCGATTTTATTATGTTAGTGGGTTTAATTTTACCCTAGCCTTTTTAATTAATTTTTAAAGGGGTTTGGGAGGTGAAAATAATTTTAGGAGATTTAATTACTTTTATCTTTTTTTTAGGCGATTTTATTTAATTGTTTACTTAGAGATTGTGAATAAATTATTTAATTTTATTGCCTTGGCCTAATACGGAATGTTGGAGTAAATTAGGTTTAAGAGTATATTTAGATTTAAATTAATTTCTTTTATAAATGATTTTTACTAGAGGTGTTATTTTTAAATTATTATAATTTAAATCATTTTATTGCCTTTTGGTTTGTGAAATAATGTAAGGAAATTTATTTAATTTAAATACTTTTATTGTCTTATTTAATTGCTTTTTGATTTATTGGGTTAAGTGGGTTTAAATTTATTTAATTTAAATCCCTTTATTGCCTTATTTAATTGCTTTTTGATTTATTGGGTAAGTGGGTTTAAATTTTACCCTGGTCTTTTTAACTTAATTAGTGGATTTTTTTAGTGGAAATTTTGGTGTGGGATATATTGTTGTCTTTTTGAAAATTAATTTATTTATCCATTCACCTTTGTACTTGTGCAAACCTTATGCAAATTTTAGTTAATTGATATAATTAATTAATGTGATTGTATTTTATTTTCATTGCCTTGAGTGAATGTTAAAAATAAATTATTTTATAGGTGTAATTAGATTTAATTCATATTTCCTTTTGATAAGGGTGTAATAAAGGTTGTGTATTTAAATTTTTTTTTTCCCATTAATAATGAGGTGACATTATGCTGCCAGATTTTCCCTCGATTAGGAAGGGGGTAACTAAGTGGTTATTTCATGTGTTTAATCTATCACATTAATTGTCTTTGAGTAATTTTAATTAAGTTTTGATAAAAGTAATTAATCTCATTTTTTGTTATAGTTTTTAGAGTTAGATTTCTAAACCTGTCAAAATCACAACACCTCATCTAGGAAAACTAGGGTTAGATCCTAATTTAGAATATGCTCTCTTAGCGATGCTTCCCATGTCACACAACCCCCTTAGTAGCCTTACATCTCACAGGGGTTGCGAAAGGTGTTCGCATTATCCTGACTTTCGATTGACATTTTGCACCTTTGTGCGTATGCCACCGAGCACGCTTGTTGCGTGAGTTGACTGTACTTTAATGCATGTATTAGCCTTGTGTTTATACATACATTAAAGTGGGGGCTAAATGTTATGTCAGAAAATGTCCCCTTGGGGGGTTTTTCCCTCTTAAGGTTTAGGTCACGGGTCATTTAGAATGCATTTAGAGCATCTTGCATGTTAATTTGACATCTCAATGAGAAAACCCTGAAGTTTCATGGCAAATGGGACATAGGGGGTACACTTGACATAAATCTTACTTGAAATGGGGGGAAGACTTGGGTGCCCGTGCCCTAGTCTTGCCCTATTTTAGGTCAGGACTAATTTCAAAGTGTCAGTTTGTGACCATTATTTAGGTCCTATGCCAACACGGTAAGTTTGAATTACGAAATTCTTAGCAGGAATGTTTGTAGTTGCATACATAAGCATGATTAGTGATTTATTTGTAAACTAGATGGACATTAGATGGTAATTTTGATTCAAGAGTTTTTCTGAAAGTGATTCAAGGCATTCATAATGTTGCAGAGCAGAATTTGTGTTCTTGTGTTTGTATTTGTAGATTTGGCATCCATCTCCTCATGACATGAAGAGCATCTTCCTCCCATGAGATCTTCACTACAAGGTGATATCAATTATGTTTTCAATCATTTGTCATTTAGATTTTGCATCTATCATGTAGGGATACACACTCTTCATCTGATAACGGTGTTCGGAAGACTTGAATGTCTCTTTGGGGCTTGACTGAAGCAAGACTCTAAACACCACAACCACCAACCTATTTTTTGGTGATTGCAGGTTACATGTTGCAAAAGTAGAAAAAGTGGAGTTGCAAGAGAGTAGTGCAGACTGTCAGAATTGCAGATTAGAGAAGAAAATAGGGACCTAGACTCAGGCGCCTGCTCATTAGTCCTCCGGATCCTGCAACAGGAAAATCTCTGGAACATCAGGAACATGTTGCAGACAAGGTTTCCAAATCTTGACAGGAACTATGGCACTGGACTAGGGCACCCGCTCATTAGTCCCTGACTTTTCTACTTTCTAAACATCAAAATCTGGTATGCATTTCATTGTCATTTGATATCTCTGTGTGTGATCATTTTCTGTAATTTGTCTATTTGATCACGAATTTGTATAATTAGGGTTTTGAGCATAATTAGGCTTAATTGAACAATTAAATCACACAATTCCAATCTTCCCCTATGTTCCAAGTGACAAGAAGCCTGTAGTAGACTTCCTACTCGGTTGAATGTTTAGTGGTGAAAGGAGGATCAACATAAAACATTGAAAACAAACCCTCTTCATAATTTACCCTAAACAAGGATATGTAGAGTTGTCCTCAAGGTACACATTTCCTCCATCATACTCTTCGTATGTGAAAAACTAATTTTTATGCGAGGTCCTGTGGTACGAGCATCCTGAGTCAATCAACCAATGATCATGAGAAACAACATTACATGTAGAAAGTAAAACCTCATCACCTACATTCAAAGACAATAGTGGAATCCCATTGTTTCTTCAGGTTTCTACATTCCTTTTTCATATGTTCTCTCTTTCCACAGTTCCAAGACTTGACTCTGTTCTTCTTTCCAAGAGTCTTAGAATGACCCTTAGACTTGTGTTTAGACCCCTTCTGATCTCCTTTTGGCCCTCGTTACATAGACCTTCCCCTAACACTAAGAGCATCTCCTGACCTATCTAAACTTTTCTTCCTCAATTCATGTGACAACAGATGTAGTGCCCCTCATCTCGTCATCCATCAGATTGATGTTTGCTTAAACTTTATAGTGTCCTAGACCGTAGATGATGGATCTCTTGTTATCTTGTTACTTCATTGTGAACCTGATTGTTATGATAACAGTTTTTGATGGTGGATTTTATCATTTTATATTTTAGAATTTGATAAATGAACTAGATGTTACAGATGTTTTGATGTTAATTGCGATATTGGATTGAATGTTTTATGTTGTTGATTAATATCAGATACCTTGTTCAACGTAGTTAATTGTTTATACATAAACGTGAATGGAACAGTGTTGTATTACTCGCTTTCGAGTACCCTACACCACTGCGATTTCCATTCACGATAGGACTGTATGTGGATATATATCTTGAATGTTTAACCGTGCGTTGTTGCAGGAATGTAGGTACTAGGCATCGACTCCACCTGATTACAAGTCTAAGCGTGCCTTCGCCAATGGATTAGTTGTTGGAGTTAACGTGAGGTCCCATGTCAGTGTGGTCTGGTTGATAGTTTATCCTCTTGGTCATTGTCTGTCATTCGATCATGATTTGCGGACAAGTAATATTGCACCTTGGAGTCTAACTAGGTTAGAAAGTGTCTGAATGTGTAGGTGTCATTGTGCTTTAATTAGAATCATATTACGGAAAGTATAGTGTCGATAATTGTTGATTATTGTTGTAAATAAATTATTATTTTATTAGAAGTATAGTTGTTAAATAAAGATTGTAAGAGGTTTTGTATTATTTAATATAATATTATTTACAA
Source organism: Cunninghamia lanceolata (assembly GCA_027924645.1). Classification (NCBI taxonomy): domain Eukaryota; kingdom Viridiplantae; phylum Streptophyta; class Pinopsida; order Cupressales; family Cupressaceae; genus Cunninghamia; species Cunninghamia lanceolata. The sequence continues at coordinate 2,482,371 of BSBN01000828.1, forward strand.
TAAATATTTAAATAAATAAAATAGTTGTAAGTTATGTTGTAATTAGTGATTTACAACTAAATTAATAAAATAAATTAATATATAGTTGTACAATTATGGATTGTTGTAATGTTATTAAATAAAATATGCTTGGTCGGCTATAAAATAATTAAATAAAAAAAAAATGAAATACAATAAAATAAATAAGGAACTTCTTTGGGATTATTAAATTAAATAAAAATATTAGTAGAAGAGGGAGATGCACGGGATCGCGTGCCGAGTCCCTTGGAAGAAGGAAGGGGCTGTGTTATAAAAGAAAAGGCTTGTTGAGGCAAAGGAGAGCATGGCAGGTAGAGAAAAAAGTGAAGAAGATCAGGGAAAAAGGCTTGGACTGCAGCAGTTGAACCGGAATTGTCAAATCGGCATCGCAACCAGGTTCCATTAAAAGTTTAATTTACTCCTCTGCTTCTCTTTCTGAATCTGCAAATGTTGTTGGTTGTTTAATCTTCCAAATGTTTTGTTTGGGCTAAATTTATGCTTAAAGATATGATCCAATCTGCAATCGGTTTGTATTCTGAGTTTTAGTCGTCAAATCTTAAACCCGGATGATCATGTCTGTAGGTTGTCCTCTCTACATTTAAACCATAACGTCTTGTAGGGTTTTAAATTGTTTCTGCCAAGGAATTCGTTGTGTAATTGTCTTCCTCCCACTCTATTTACCGGCAAACATAGTGTATTTCCTTGGATCTTAGCTTGAAGGCAGTGACATCACAACATTCTGCAGAAAATACTTTACCAATTGCAATTGATAGAAGGTTTTGAACATTGTCATTGTAATCCATCCTTTGTGTATTGCAGCGAATTCTTCTTAAATTTTGCTTTAAGCATCTTACAGCTCCTGAGGAATCCGTTCTCAAGATTAGCGCATATTTCCAGTGGTAGATGATAAGGGCACCTCAATAGGGAAGCCGCAGATCTCTAGGGTAACCAACTTCATTCGTAACTCCAATGGGGTGATCTTCCACAAACACCTTTTATCCTCAGCTGATAATTGCATACAATAGACTCCAGCTCCATACTGCAACCCTTTTTAACGACTCTGTGCCTTTCTGTTCCAATCATTGCAATACAACAGATCCAATCGAAAATGATTGAAATTCACCGCAAAATTTAGGGTGGTTTCAAAGCGTACATGCATTATACATAATTTAGAGTGAACAGGATGAGCTCATGTGTTGAACGCGTCACCACCTTTGTAGTGGAGCTTCAGGTTCCAATTCCAACGGACATTATCAGATTTGTACGGTGTTTTGGAACTGGGTCTTAATTATGTACATCTTACTTGTGTGATGAAAGAAAAAAGGAATGCTATGTTAGTTGGAGGGCCAGGGATCATTGTAATTTCTCCATATCTGTGTGATCTCACCTGGACCGCTCCTACCACTTCCGCATAGGCGTTGAAGTAGGCCAGAGGTTACGGAAAAATGGCAATACATTTTAGAATAGAAACTATGATGAATCGGTCTTATAACAATGCGTTGGCTTCATATATTATGATTGTAGGGTCTTTTCAACAAATCCATTTGTTTGGATCCTGCAAACGTTACATTTCGTGGGACGACCATTTTGGAAATGTTCCATCTTCGATATTCTCAGTCCTTACAAATTGGAATAATAGGCTTCAGTTGTGATGGATTGACTGACCTAGACCAGCCTTCGACTTTAGAAATGGAGGACTGAATAGATCCCTGTTACTAGTTCTAGGCGGTCACACCTTGTTGGGTGATCTACAAACTATCTCCTATGTCCTAGTTGGCTGCAATTGTTGCAGGCAATCCAAATCACCCTTTTCCTCAATTGCTTATTCCAAATATATATTGCTGATCGGGTATCCAGCTGATGGAAGTTCCCAGTCCCAATCTGCCATGGATCCTAGGTGGCACAAACTTCTCATGATATGGTCTGTGCCTTGTCATTCGCTTTTTGAAAGTTTCTGAAGCCTTTTCAACATATATAGCAATCAAAAGCTTTACCTACTTGTTTTTTTAACTATTTTACCTTTGTCACTGCCACTCATCACGATCCCTAGCCATCGATATGGTAATGGCGGCAGTTCATGGAGTGAGTGTTTTATAATATGCATTTGTGAGTTCATATTTTAAAAAAATCAATATAATATAACCAAGCCTGGTGAATGTTATGGTATTCCAATGGCTATCAAAAAATTATTTATGCCCTAGTGTTGATTTCCTATTCCTTTTATGCCACAACAAAGGATGACGGAGTATTTAGTAGGAAAGCATTTCCATCAAATTTCATATTCGAAGTTGGTTCGTCTGCCTACCAGGTTTGGGAAGTGCAAGATTAGGTTTCAATAGAGTTTCTGTATGAAATGTTGTTGTTTGGAATGTTTTTGATTTGAGTAGGTAATCTTTGTTTTGACCATGACATTCATCTATACTGGCAAAGCTGCATACTTAAGCTTTTGGCTCCATTCAACCGCTTTTGTCAGATATAATTGTCCATTCCTAAGTTTATTGCGTATTGTCTTGGGCCTAATGCATAAAAAAGACTTGTATTTTGGCAGTAATATTGTTTATTCATTATTATTACTTGATTGTCTTGAATGCTATGAGAGAGGCCATACCTAATTGGTTTAGTAAGGGCTATAGCCAAATCTATCGGTGGTCTATCTGCTGTAATACCAACAAAACTGGGTGCCTAACCAAAATGCATTTCGTGTCATTTATATTAGATGTGGTTATATTTGTTAGGTTTACTAAACTGTATATCAGTTTGGATTGGAAAGAAATAATGTATTGCTTTGTCCACATTATTTTTTTAAATTTATGCCAATAATACTAATGACGGATAAGCCATTATTAGATTTTGTCATTAATAGTATTTATATTGTTATGATGGTCCAAGCACTATATTTTAAATAAAGCACATTCATGATACAATAAGTTGTGGTCCTAGTAAGGGCAGATCATTGCCTTTTACAGTATCTCGCCGTAGCATCCACAGACCATATTCATAGTTCAGTTTGAGTTGCATCTTAGCTCAGTATAGCTATTGATTGTAGCAGCTTTTGGAAGTATCAGGCAAACCAGACATTTTTGATTTAGTAGGATATATGTGTAGCTCAAGATAAACATAATGTGGGCTGCCCGTTGAGAAGTTTAGAAACAAACATATATGAGGCCCAAGATCGGTTTATCTGGTTGTACTACCTAGTTGTTATGCCCTGGTTTTTGAACAATACCCATGTCTCTCACCAAACCTGTGGGCTGCAACAAACTGCGGCACTGCAATCTGATCTTCATATAGGTGGATAATTCTTATAATTGCAGTTCAACCCAATTCTGTAATTTGGTTATCAGAAGCACACAGACAATTATTATGACTATAGTATAGCAGAATTTCACAAGGTTTTCCTCAAATGCTCCTTTGGATGTGTTATGTTTGTCGTTCTAAAAGTCCTTATCTTCTGTTAATGTTTGTATATTCAATAGTTTTTCTGGGGTGCCTGAATGGAGAGCTGGGATGTATACAAATTATCCTGCAGGGTATAGCTGTTTTTTATTGTTTTGGTTGTATTTAATAGAGAGGAGTCATTAGACAAAATAAATATTAACTTAAAGAAGAGAAGCCGACTCCCATATAACACAATAGAGGATGCGATTTTATTTATAAGGGGATGTTGACTTGTGAATAAAGATTACTAATAAGACAAAGTCTTAGTTATTCAATACATACCAAGACATGAACCTTTACTTTCATTGTCACTCGACATGTAGGCTATTATTGTGTATTCAGCTGTCCACAACGTCAGCAAGCATTTAGTTAATCCATAATTTCGTATTTCCATGTGATCCCATTTAGGAGTTGTTCTCTGTTTAGGAGTTGTGGTTTTGATATTACTTGGAAGCATTATTAAGGTGTTGGGATCTCAAAGAACATCCTTGGAACCTTCAAAACATTAATCCTCAAACCTTTTGCCTTCGTTTTCTGTGACCAGGGACTTTCGTGAAAAATATTGTGTTAGAAAGAAAACTGTTGAAGTGTTACCGCTAATTATATCAATTGCAAGTTTGAAGGAGTTAGATAGACGCTACCAGAAGTTATTAGACTAACTTAATATCATCCATTTCAATGGTTAAGCGGTCATTAACAATTTCACACCATCTCTGCGATCAGTACTTACAATTCAGTAGGTTATTACACTTGAAAACAATTATAGTAGAAGCTTTTACCAGAAAACTGTAATGCCTTGGGAACGAACATAGTTGATACATCTATCAAGTTTTGACGGCGTGAGAATGTCTAGTCCCGATCTTCTTCTTAGACAGATTTAAATCATCTTTGATTAAAACATTTCTGAGACATCGTTATGACGAAGAAATCCAAGCCTAGTAAACTGTTATCTGATTGAGGTCAAGAATATCTGAAGGACCGTATTAGGGTAGAACTTAGAGGAAAACGAAAACATTGATGTTCATTGTTGATGGTAGGACCTTTGTCCATGTTGTATTGCCGTATAGTTATAAGGTATTATTTTAGTACTTAATCCAACGTTGGAAAGGTAAGTTAATCAGGGTAAAATTTGTTATACTTGTGTTTTATAATCTATCTTTAGAAACAAATGTAGAATATTTAGATAATTTTAGTATAATTGCTGTATTTATTGTGAAATCAATTAGTTTGATTTAAAGAGATAATGTAATCAATTGTTGATTTCATTACAAAGTTAGTTATGATGAGCCAAGAAGGAATTTTAGTGTTTAATTTCTAGATTCTGAATTGTACTGTGTGAGTTCAGCATTTCTATTGTCGTAAAGAGTCGAATTGAGAGTGGTCATACTCGAAATTCCAGAGGCTTAGTTTGTCGTAGTGTGGATGGATATTCTTGTATATGTGATGTTATAATGATTATGTGATTCAAATTTAGTATGAAGTATAATGGAGTATTGACTAAGTTGATTATGTGTTTTGTGATATAATATTCTCTGGATGAGATATTTAACCAATGGTGACTATCTTGTATCTGTTTTGTCGTAATTGTTGTTTGGAGAGACCTGGTATCTGTAAAAGTGTAAAATGTTGTAATGCTATAGGCGATGGATAACAATTGATGTTATGATTCTGTGTGTAATGCAAGAGGGTTTATGCCTTGCAATGAACAAGTATGTGTATTTCTATAATGCCCTGTATGGTGGTTAGGGTTTACTAGGTGTTAGGAAGGAGAGTGGCTTTCAACGTGGGGCCGGCGCCCAAAGTGGCAGTCAGGATAACCCGTTGGAAGTAGATTAATCAAGTGATAACCTAAAATGAACTAGGGGGTTAAGGGTAGATTTCACACTAAACAAGATTAATGGATTCCTCTCCCATGGCCTGTAGTGCTTGTATAGACTAAGGATGGGTAGAGAAGGCCTGGTTGGCATGATTGACTTCCTTGTCCTCACGAAAGGAAGGTCGATTCCGCATGTGTCACCCTATGGGGCCGGCGCCTAGTGAGAGGCTGTCAGGATAACCATAGATGGGGGCCGGCGCCTAGTGAGAGGCTGTCAGGATAACCCATGCTAGGACCATGCGATGACACTCTCCCTACTACAACCTAGCATTCCTTGTTTGGTCTCTCCACTTATGTTATGTTTCGCCTCTGGAAGTTAAGTTGTGTTGTATTGTTATTGCCATGTGTTGTATTGGCGTTTGGTCGTCCTTTGTTCTTGTTTGTCTTTTGTCTACCTGACTGTTATTGTTTGGGACCTCATGTTAACTCCTAGCTCGGGGGGTGGACCTTAGGGTTTCACATGGTCGGGTGGAAGAGCTATTTTATCCATTGGTTATTCTTGTCAAGATCATATGCAGAAAAGGATTTGTTCCAGTCGTACTTGTACCAGTGGTGAAGATGTATGTGTATAATCTTATACCAGATTTGTGTAACAGAACATTCTTTATGTATGCAATCTTGATGTAGGCTAAAAATGGCAATGTATTGATGTCATGATGTACCTATATGAAAGCATTTCAGTTATGTATTTAATCATGCAGATTCCGTTATTTGATGTTATGCAATGAATGTGAATATGTTATTTAATTATGCATTGGATTTAGATCAGTTACTGATGAATGTTAAATTATGCTAGTTGGTTGTAAAGTAATGCAGCCTTGTATCCTTAAAGAATATGTCGTAGTTAGTTGTGTTAACATTACTTTGTCATCTTAATCATTTATAAAAAAAAAATGTTCCTGTTTCATGTAGCATAAATGTGTATTTCTTTGAGGTGTACAAGGCGGGCGTTACAATAGAATTGAAACAAGAGCATCCGACTTCAGATCTGTGAGGTTAGCAGTGATAGCCAAAATAACATTCTCCCATGACTCAGGTACAGAACAGAGAAGCAATATACATTTATCTTCCTCATTCACATCAACATCTACAGATGCTAGTTGACTCAATAACAAATTAAATGAATTCAAATGCTCTGCAACTGATTTACCCTCTTTGATTTTCATGGAAAATAATTTACGCTTTAAATAAATCTTGTTTACCATACTCTTTGCTTGGTAGATCTCACCCAGACGCTTCCACAGGATATGTACATACTTCTCACTCGAAACATTTAGTAGAACAAAATCTACAAGACACGGCTGGATTGTACCTCGTGCCTTTTTATCCGGTCTATGCCACTCATCTTAAGTAACATCGTCGGGTTTCTTCTCTTTCATAACAACGAACCACTAATTTCTTTCCTCAAGCAAATCCTCCATCTTTAGCTTCCACAATTCGTACCCCATACCATTGAAAATTTTAATGTCCAACCAATAGGTAGAAGTAATAGTGGATGTAGCCATGATATCTACACAAGATCCACAAACAAAAACAACTAAATCTCCCACTGCAACTAAATAACCTTTACACTACCACCCAAGAATCAAAATTGGTCAAGCTCTGATACCAAATGTTAGAAATGAAGGTGCAAACCACACAACGAAAATATGATTCAAACCTTATTTATGTTCTCTAAACAATGTAGAATCAATGGAGATTACAACAAAAATAAAACCCACTACACATAAATAACATGCATTAAGAATTGAACACATAACACAGTATGTAACGTGGAGAAAACCCTTTCGGGTAAAAAACTCCACCAAGAAAAGATGCTTCAAGTTGTATTATCTTCAGATATAAAATTACAATACATGCACTTCCTCTCCTTTTTCAGGGTAAAAGCACAAACCTATGTCACTTTATAAAGGAATCGACCAACAACAAAAAAATTTCTGAACTTCAACCTCGCAAAAGTGGCATTTATGTTTTGAATTTCAAAATGATGTAAACTAATGAAATGTAGATCTCTTGATGAATTTTATGCTTGTAATTTTTAAAAAAATTAAAAAAATTATTTTGACATTTTTTTAAAATTTAAGAGCAAATTTAGAATTGCTAAAAATTTTAGGAAAAGTGACTTTGAGTCCACGTCACAAAAAAAGAGCAAACAATCTTATTTTTCCCTTTTTTTCCCCAGAAGATGAGTTCAATATCTAGTGCATGGAGAAAAAAAAAGTTTTCAATGCATATTTTTTTCGTAATATCATTTTAAAGTCAGACTTTACAGAATCCGATAGTTTTCATTCCACTTCAACTTTTGTATAATTTTTTTTTATCATTTTCACAAAACCAATTATACCCTTTTGAAGAGGACTCTTTCCTCTAGTGCACCATATAATTTTGAAAAAAATTGGATGTGCTTTGATATATTTTTTTAATTTCTAATTAGTGTCATCTTTGATTTTAACAACCTACTTGCAATAATTAAAAAAATATATTAAAACTAATCAAAATATTAAAAAAAATCATATTTGGATTCTAGACTCAGAGCTCTATAAAAGGGTATTTTTTTTGAAATAATCCATTCTAATTGAAGAAATATTCAGTTTAAGTTGAGAATTTTAGAAAACCATAGAAAATGAGGAGGTGGCTACCATATAAGATGCCACATAGACGATTTCGGGTGAATCAATTTGGGGGCGAAATAAGTTGGGGGCGAAATCGACTCGCCCGAAATTAAATAATTCTGGCGACCACCAGTCGGCGGTTTTTTTTAAACTTATATATATATATATATATATATATATATATATATATATATATATATATATATATATATATATATATATATATATATATAGCTTCATTTTTAATGTTTTTTCTCAATTCAAACATCAAGGAGAAAATAGAAGAAGCATAATTTTTCACAATAGAGGTTAATTTTTTTTTTTTTTCAATTCAAGCATTTGGAGAAACCACACAAAAGGAGTTTTTTTGGCAAAAGAGGGTACAAACTTTCAAGGTATGTAACATGATTTCCAACTTATTTACTCATTTTACCATGTAGAAATTAAATTTCATGAGTTATTTATTAGGATGTTTATGTGTGTGTAGGTGAATTAAAACAAGCAATTTGTGATGGGGAATAAAAGAACTAGAGCAAGGTTGTATGACCAAAAAAAGGATGAAAAATCCGTAGGAACATCTATTCAAGAACAACCCATTGAAATTATTGATGAACAAGTTGAAGGGTGTGTTAATGAACAAGTACAAGATGAAATTGGTAGTAGTGATAGAAATTTTTTGCATGGAATTGAAAATCTTATGGAGATGGATGAGGATGCTCTTTTCAAAAACATTTTACCTGAACATATGTTCCCTGAAAGCAAAATAAAATTGCACTCTAAAATAATTTGGGAAGAATTTTTTGAAAATAAATCTCTAATTGGAAGAGCACAATTATGTGCAAAGTTATTTTGGTGAAAATAAATGACCCCTATTTTGGAGTTGTTAGGAGTTGATAACAAGAAAAAATCTTCAAATTTAGTAAATTAAATAGTAATTGAAAACTTGCAAACAACATTGGATTTTATTCAAACCAAGATTCGAAGTTCTGATTTAAGTGCTGCACGTAGAGCATTGATGACTGTAATTTCTAGTAAGAAATTATCACATAGAAGACAAGTTAAAGCATTTGACCAATTAGTAAATGTATCTAGGAGAAATGTTAAAATATATATCAAGAAGAGAAACATATTAGATGAAAACATTTAAAATAATTAGGTAAATATTTGTTGAGTCCCTTGGAGAGATAGAATTTCAGAAGATGTAAAACAAAAAGTAATTGGATATTGGACCGATCAGTCCCGTGTTTCTTCCAATAGAAGGGACACTATACAAATAAAAGATGAAGATGGTAAAGAAATTGCTTATCCAAAGCATTTTATAGATACAACACAGTGAATTTTTCAAAGCATTTAAGCAAGAATTTTCACATGTGCAGATTTCTCAAAGGATGTTTGAGAATTTATGACCAAGTTTTGTACGTATAAATAAAGTACGTGAAACTTATTGCTGTCGAAATCATGTTGAATTTCATCTACACCTACAGTCATATAAAATCTTATGGAAATAGTTAATCCAAATGTAGCCATCCCTAAAAGTACAACACAATTTGTGAAGTCTATCTTATGTGAAAAATCAGAAGATTCAGATGAATTCAATGTACAGTGTATAAGAGAAATATGTGTAGATTGTGGAAATTTGACAAAATTTTTGCCATTTGAGAATATTGATCATTCAATGTCAGTTTTTTGGAAGAGATTTGAATATGAGAAATACTCAACAAAGTCAGGAGCTGAATTCAGAAAAATTGTTTTGAGAGAGAGTGAATTGCCCTACAACGAGTTTATGAACAAATTTCGTAACATTGTATACCCACATATCCAACATTGTCATGGCGCAAGATGGCAAGCTAAGCAATTTCGTGACTCAAAGGATTGTTTTCCACTAGGTTGTATTCTCTCTATTGTAGATTTCTCTAAAAATTATACATTTAGTCCTCAAACTGAGATTCAAAGTCAATATTATCATTGAGAGCAAGTCACAATCTTTGTACAAGTTTACTATAGACATGTTGAGTTATTTGTAGAGGAGGTAGATAGTACCAAAGATGATCAAATTATCATCAAGGAGGCTCACTTTTATATCAGTGATGATACGGGTCATGATAAAAGCTATGTAGCACATTACTTTCGAATGTTTTTTGAAGATTTGAGACAACGTGGCATTAATGCATTACAACACTGGATTTGGTCTGATGGATGTGCTGGTAAGTGTTGATTTTATTATTATTTTTTAATTTAAAATTTTATAAAATTTTAAGACTTGAATTTTTAACTAATTTTTGGTTTTCAAATCATTGTTTATATATAACTATTTATATATGACAATTTAAGTTTGCAAAATCATTTAATTGGTTAACGCAACAACATGCTAAATCTAGCATAAAATTTTTGTGAAATTTTTTTAAGAGTGGACATGGAAAAGGAGAGCATGATGGAGCAAGAGCATGTGTAAAGCGTGCACTTCGCCAATATGAACTTGTAGATAATGTACACTAGATACGAAATTTACTTGTAAAAATTTAAAATTGTTGAATACAAGTCTACAATGATTTATGTAACTGATCTACATGTAAATTGTAATAGTTGGATGTACATGTGAACTTTTTTAAATTCTTACCGAGCTTACCTGGGCATTGAACACCAACATCAAATTGTAGGTAACACCATACAAAATGCAAATCAAATTGTTGAATGGTGCAAAAGCCATTTTCGTGCCCGTGACCCAATATACAACAAACACTATTTTTGGGAAGTTAAAGGTATGCTAATTGAATTTATGTTATTTGAAAACTTTAATATTTAAATTTAAGTGCACATGTGATTTAAATGAATTTTAGTTTTAATTGAGATGCTCAAGAATTTGTTCATACGTGCAGATATTGATCGGTCGAATCCATATAATCGTCAAGTAATTAATGGTGTTAGAAGTTTGTATCAAGTCATGACTACAGGACATAGCAAGCCTCTTACTATTCAAGTGAGAAAAATCCTATTACTGTGTTGATTGCATTGAGAACAATGCAAATATTCTACAATGTCCAAATGTAAAGGATGGATATGTTTCACAATGGGAAATAAAACAAATAATAGTGACATTGTAGATGTATATGATCCTATATATTTAGCTAATTATGAACATGTATTAGATTTAGTTGTTATAGGTAAGTTGTACAGAATTGATTTATATTGTAGATTGTAATAAAGTTTTGAACATTTGATTTACTTTGTTCAACTCAAATGTACAAACATGTTTACTTGTGGCACGTGTATATGAGATATTTTTTCTGTGGTTGCAGATCTTGACAATACAGAAGGTGTAGATTACTATCTACTAAGATGTACACAAGCAAAATTAAAATTGTTAGAATCAATGACAGATGGTGATGGACAATCATATCCCATTGGATCAGTTGTTGTTGAAGACACCTATTATCAACAAGTAAAGATAGATAAAAATGGTATTATATTTATTGATTATATGCCAAGACAAAATGTTCTACAGTACAGTCACTTAGTTATAGAAACAAGATTAAGTTTGGAAACTTTACGAAAAAGAGGACGTGGCCAACAAAAGTGGAGGTTGTCTATTGAAGATCATGAAAAGATTTTAGAGATAATAAAAGATAGAGAAGATTTAGATTATATGTACTAAGAGTTCTAACTACATTATTGAAGAGAGAGTTGAACCAATCAATACATGGTATGAAGGTATATGCACACTTGAATTATCTATTGATTATTGATTTATTTTAAAATGTACATGTGATTCTTGATAGTTCTTTCCTTTCAAATTTTAATTTCAATGGTTCTTAGTTCAAATTTTATTATAATCAAACATGATCAAGCTACAAACAAGCTATAAATTTATTTACACAAATTTTTGTTTTTGCAATTATGTAGGTCTATGCCTACAAGGATTTCAAGTTAAATAAAATTGAACTTCATGTTGTGCAGGTATGATTTCTATTAAACTATATATAGATAGTCTTAGATGTCTTAGGTGTCTTAAAGGTCTTACAATTTCTTAGGTGTTTTAGGTCTTAGGTGTCTAGGTGTCTTAAATGTGTCTTAAATATGTAGATTCTAGACCTATCTTAGTTCTTACGTGTCTTAGATATATGTCTTAAGTGTCTTTAAGGTAGATTAGGCATCTTAGACCTTTCTTAGGTGTTTTTGGTGTCTTAAATGTGTCTTGAGTAAATATGTCAAGTAAGTGTCTTAAAGGTCTTAGGTGTCAAGTATTGTATGTCTTAAGTTCCTTAGGTGTCTTAGACATGTCTTAATTCTTAGGGGTTTTAGAGGTGTACTATGGTGTCAAGTATAGGTCTTAGGTTTCTTAGGTGTTTTAAGACTTAAAGGTGTCTAGGTGTCTCAAATGTGTCAAGTAGGTATTTCTTCTAAGTGTCTTAAAGGTCTTAAGTATCTTAGCGTATGTCTTAAAAGTGTCTTAAAGGTTTTAGGTGTCTTAATGTATGTCTTAAGTGTCTTAAAGGTGTCTTCTAGGTCTTAGTTGTGTTCTAGGTCTTAGGTCTTAGGTTTTAGGTGTCTTAAGTCTTAGGTGTCTTAGGTGTCTTAGGTCTTAGGTGAGGCCACTGAGCTTCCACCTTCACGTGGTTGGCCTTGTTAGTACAGAATAAATATTTCTCAAAGCTAAGGGAAGCTCTTTTTTTTGTATCCTTATCATGTAGGGACCTCTCAAACTTAACAAACATGTACATGTATTTCAATCATTTTTCAATCATACTAAACTCTCTTTAACTTGGTAAAGATGAATGTTTATAATGGTCCTCTTTCAAAATCAAAAGATACATGAACAAAAGGAGGCAAGCCAAAAGTTTCTCAGGAAGAAAAAACAAGACTTGCATTGGATACTATTTTGTCTAGAAAAGTATTCAATATTGAGAAGATACACCCAGCACTAAGAAGATACTAATTTGTCCCTATGATGAAAATCAATTTCAGCACTGAGAAGATACACCAAGCACAAATGTCTGAGGCATGAATATCTCATCTTGAAATGTTGCAAAGATTTGCTTTTTGGCATGGACCACTACACCTTGGACTCTTCCTAGTAATCTTTCTCTATGCGTCAATTCAAATTTTGAATATGTAACTTGGTCAGAAGCAAGACAAATATCGCTTATCTCACTTATCTCAGTTGCCATCAAAGAAGGTAAAGGCAGATGTTTCTAATGGTCCTCTTTCAAAATCAAAAGATATAGGAACAAAAGTAGGAGGCAAGCCAAAAGAATCTCAGGAAGAAAAAACAAGACTTGCATTGGATACTAATTCATATGAATTACTAGAGACATTTTAGGGCTCTGTTCTGGTTGGTAAAAAGTACCAACCAATATTTGACTTCTTCTTGGAGCTCTTAGATGCTTCCTTCAGAGTTGTTGCAAACAATTATATGACAGATGACAGTGGTACTAGGGTAGTGCATTGTGCTCCTTTATTTAGAGAAGATGATTATCGTGTCTGTTCAGAAGCAAGTATTATTAAAAAGGGTGTCCAGATCTTATAGTCCCAATGATGCAGATGGGTGCTTTATTGAAAAGATTATTGATTTCAAAGGCCGATATGTAAAAATAGAGGAGTTAAAGCAACTTACAAAATAAAAGTAAAAATGACAAATAAAAGACATTTGAGGCTCTATGTCAAGAAGAATAAAAATGAGGACAACAAGACCTGGAGACCACTTGATGGTTTCTTGTTTTAAAATTTATATATTGGATGCATGAGATAGTGGACTTAAGTACCTATAAATTATTATTTGAGAAAGAGGAATATGTTCATGTGATTATGACTTATCACTTGTAATGACAAAATAAGTTGTATTGTATATTATTGTATCTAGAAAAATAAATATATAATTAGTATGTTTACAAAAGGAGTTCAATTATTTTTATGTTATTAAGTTCTTTTAAATGAAAGGTGGCTTGATATTGTTATTTAAATTTCATATAATCAATGGTCTCTTTACTTCAAATTTACTACATGTTTAATCATGAATAAATATTATACCTAAATTTAGATTTTGTTACCTTTGAAATAGTGTGTTATGAGGCTTGTTAGATATTGTATAATCTTAAATTGTTTAATTATTTTGTTTGAAATTAAACATAACATTAGCAATTAGATTTTCCTTTAGAAAAATATAGAAAAAGTTAAAGTCCTTGATAAACAATAAACCTTAGAATTGTCTCTTTTTCAATTGTAAATCCTAGTTAGTTTAAAAAATTTATAGTATCATGAAAATTAAATTATTAAGTAGACAAATAGTGAAAAAACAAATAGCTACATTGGTGTTCTTCATTTGCAACCTAGTACAGTTGTTCAATAGTATATTGAATATTTTCATAGCTATATACATCGAATGGGATAAAATTAAACGTGAATTTGAAGATAGTGCAATCTATACACTGGATTAAATCAAATTACTCAAACATTTTTGAGTCATCAACTAACCTTTGAACACACTTAAATTTGTACTCATAATATTCAACACTCAGAGTTCATAAACAACCTTAGAATCAGAATTCACAATCCCAGTTGAAGTCACTAACACAAGTCTTTAGTGTAGATAGAATTATACACAATTCATATATTCATTGGTAGAGCTTCATATTAGGACACTTAGCTTGAACATGGGGAGATTATAGGCACTTGGAACACATGGCATTGGATGGGATCCCCAAATACTCTTCCTATTAAAGGTGTTGATGAATAGATGCAAACCATATTTTCCCATTTTGAACTTCTTAAGACAACTCTAATTAAGATTTTTTATGTTTATGTGGCTCATATTATTTACATGATTAATAATGTGGGTGTTTGGTAGATATTTCTACATATTTGCAACATTAGCATTTTTTATGACTTAAATATTGACCTATCATGTAGCCTCTAGAATTTTGTTGATTTTCTTAATAATAAATTTTGTTAGTGGTGGCACATATATCCTATGGTTTTTAAAGGACCACTACCATATTGCCCACTTTTATAATTTAATATATGAGATAGTGGACTTTGTATTTATTAATAGATATGTTTTGTTGGATTTATGATTTTTAAAAATATTTTAAGTTTGTTAAATCTAGCAACTTTAGCTAAATTCTAGGTAGTTTCTAATTTTACTAGGTTTAAATATGTACTACTTCATTTGCTTAGATATCTTCCTATATTCATTTTCTATTTCCCAATTTAATCTTATTTTAGATTAGGAATATAGCCTAATTGGGACACATTTAGAAATTTAGATAAATGAAAAAATAATACTAACTTATAAAGCATGTAAGTCATAATATAAATTTTGAAATGGAAATATAAAGCATGTGACTCATAATAAGAACGTCTCTAAGATATAAAACATAAGTACATACATATAATGTCCAAATATAAAACACGTGACTCATAATATCTCTAGATATAAAAGATCATGTGACTCATAAAAATGTCTCTAAGATAAAATATAATAACATGTAAGTCATAATGTCCAAATGTACTGTAAATATAAAACATCTGAATCATAATAACAACTCATGAATGTCTCGCTCTACGAGCAGATTGAGCCTCGCTTTGTCTCGAGCTGTGTCTTGAGCTGTGACATCTTGATCCTTGATTGGAGCCCTCGACTGATCTGTGACCTGAGCATTGTGCTAAGTTGTGGGCTGGGGTCTGCACATGAAACACCATAAAATTTTCAAATTCTATATATATACATGTACAAATATAATTTGTTTTGATTTTAAATAAATAAATAATACTTGACATTTAATATAAATTTCCTGACATACACGGTCTGCATCATGTAGAGGAGTCTCAATAGAAGCATGACCTGATCCTCCAACCTATAAATGACATGTGTTCATACAATATATAAGCATATGTGTATTTAGTTAGAAAACTTGTACACTTGATGTTTGTATGTAGAAAGTTAACTTGATATATATACATGTGTACACTTAAATCAAACTTATACATGTACATGTGATATATAGACTTGGTTTTTAAATACCTCATGATGATGACTAGGATCGCCAACATGATGCAAATCTCCATATCCAGGTTGTAAAACAGTAGCTTGTCTCTAATACACATGTACATTTAAGATTGCAATCAAGAGTCAGAGCTTCAATGTATGTGATTTTATTTAAAATTGAACTTATAATTTTTAAATGTATAATTTATGAATTTAGATTATAATTTTTAAATAAATTGTACCTCAACTGCACCAGCAAAGGCCCTCCCAATCCCTCTAAGGTTAGAATCATGGAGAGAAAATGATACACGTGTAGATGGTGCAGTATCAGTGCCGAAAAGAAGCCTGCTATACTCACCTCCCATAACATCATGTGCAGTAACCTCAACCTCAGGACCAACTGGAACATGCGGAGGGGCAGAGCCTATAGGACCAACTGGAACATCCTGATGTCCCCCCAAACCCTGTGAACTTGACTCACCATGGCTCCTCAGTCTACCAAAATATTGTTGGAGATGTGAGGATACAACATCAAGTGGGATCCCATACTGATCGCTGATGAACTGGTATGAATCTAATAAATCACTGGCTAGGCATCTAGTCATATTCCATAAAGCACTCTCTCCATTAATTTGTGCCACATCATGTGGCAATGGTATATCAGCATGAATGTAATAATTTAAACAGCTCGTCGATGTGGCCCCAATGGATGGAATGTCTATCCTCGAGCATAACAAATACCTGCCAACACGATCAGATGACAACTGATCAACCTCAGTGGCAATAGTCACCATGCTCTCAAAAAATGTGCATCTCGAGGGGCTCAATGCTGGTTGGGAGGCATTTGCTAGTTCCACATGTTTTGGAAGAACCAAAAGATTTGGGCCAACTAAGGACTTCTTGTTCTGAAGAGGTGGCGCATTTGCTCTTCTATACTCAGGTCTCTCTGTAAACCTCCCTTTCCCCTGACCAACATGTTTAGGGAAATATGTATAATCGACAGATAAATCTAAATGGAACTCTGCATATAATTATTTGCAAAAATACAATGGCAACTCATCATTGTTTGGCCATTGGTGATGAGCTGCCAAAAACCTAGGATAGATGAAATGACTGACAACTGCATCCACACACTTGGTGGGAGAATAACCTCTCACTCTCTCTTTATCCACATTATCTACTGAAACTAGCCTAGAAATAGATGTCCATTTCTCCTGGCTAATAACACTTTGAGAAAGAGATGCATAGAACTTGTCAACACTAAAGTTATCATAGGGATTGTATGATTGAACAACTTGGATCGTACATGTGATCTCATCCCTAATCCTAACCAACCTATCTCTACCTGACAAGTTTGGTGTATTGTGAATAGAACTATTCAATTCATCCAAAGCTCTTTGAAACCTCTAAATGGTGTCAGCATATAATGTAGAATTATCACTATCGCCAGGTTGCCCTAACGGATGTGATTGATGTAATGATTGACCATCCATGTGGACCTAAATTTATCTACAGTATGATAATTAAATTTTCTGTCAAACATATTGTATGTCACAATGTAAATAAACCTGCATATAAATTTTCCAAATACTACATACATCTTTAAAAAATCCATGATATAAATGCACACATGCTTCTCAAATAAACCTGCACCTTAGGTGCTTGCAAATACATAAATAATAGGCCTATCAACCAAATCTGAATCAACCATAAAAGTGCATGTCCTGCATTATTGTATAACCTAGCATTTGATGGGCAAATTTGAATGGATAATATTACAAGGGATAAAAGTGCATGTCCTGCATTGCTGTAGCACTTGATTTGACCTGTTTTATGTGTGAATTGACTCCCACCCAACAGCCATTAGCCACTTGCTACTTCTGATCACCACAACCTTACCAATAACTTATGCACAAATTCTTTCTTGAATGGTTTCAAATTGTGATTAATTTTCCATCACCACAACCTTAATAAAAACTTATGCACAAAATTCAATAAAGAAGAATTTATGCACAAATTCTCTCTGGAATGATTTCAAATTAGATAAAAAAAATTAGATATATATAAAAATTATATATATATATATATATATATATATATATATATATATATATATATATATCAACATAATCCTATGTAAATTTTGACAGTTTGTCCAAAATCTTTCCTTTCATATGATACAGTCTTTTTAAAATTTTGATTGTATTTTACAGCAAAAATGGCTAAATTGTAGCTATACAACTGTCAAATAATTTTTACTGTAAAAGACAATCAAAATTTTAAAAGACTGTATCATATGAAAGGAGAGATTTTGGACAAACTGTCAAAATTCATATGAAAGGAGAAATTTTGGACAAACTGTCAAAATTCATATGAAAGGAGAGATTTTGGACAAACTGTCAAAATTTATATTGGATTATGTTGATATATATATTTGGTTATTTATATAGATAACCGTCATAGTATTTTAAAGGCAGTATTGAATAGATAACTGTAATATAGTATTTAAGCCATGTTCCCTAGCATTTGATGGGCAAATTTGAATGGATAACCTTACAAGGGATAAAAGTGCATGTCTTGCATTGCTGTAGCACTTGATTTGACCTGTTTTATGTGTGAACTGACTCCCACCCAGCAACCATCAACCACTTGCTACTTCTGATTACCACAACCTTACCAATAACTTGTGCACAAATTCTTTCTTGAATGGTTTCAAATTGTGATTAATTTTCCGTCACCATAACCTTGATAAAAACTTATGCACAAAATTCAATAAATAAGAATTTATGCATAAATTCTCTCTGGAATGATTTGAAATTTTGATATATTTTTTAAGCTTATATTGTGTGGATGAAATTTGATGTTCCTTGTAGTTTCCTATTGCGTCATGCGATAGGGTCAGGGCTTAAATTTGACAGTCAACCTTGCTTGTCAAGCAATTTTTTTATGACAGTTATCTATTCAATGTTGCCTTTAAAATACTATGACCTATCTTAGTATAAGTAGATTATATAAAAACAAGATATCTATCTATCTATCTATCTATATATCAGCATAATCCTATGTAAATTTTGACAGTTTGTCCAAAATCTTTCCTTTCATATGATACAGTCTTTTTAAAATTTTGATTGTATTTTACAACAAAAATGGATAAATTGTAACTATACAATTGTCAAATAATTTTTACTATAAAATATAATCAAAATTTTAAAAGACTGTATCATATGAAAGGAGAGATTTTGGACAAACTGTCAAAATTTATATATGGGATTATGTTGATATATATATTTGGTTATTTATATAGATAATTGTCATAGTATTTTAAAGGTAGTATTGAATAGATAAATGTCATAGTATTTAAGCCATGTTCCCTAGCATTTGATGGGCAAATTTGAATGGATAACCTTATAAGGGATAAAAGTGCACATCCTACATTGTTGTAGCAATTGATTTGACTTATTTTAAGTGTGAACTGACTCCCACCTAGCAGCCATCAGCCACTTGCTACTTCTGATCATGCCACAACCTTTCCAATAACTTATGCATAAATTCTTTCTTGAATGGTTTCAAATTTTAACTATAAAATACAATCAAAATTTTAAAAAGACTGTATCATATGAAAGGAGAGATTTTGGACAATCTGTCAAAATTTATATGGGATTATGTTGATATATATATTTGGACAAACTATCATAGTATTTAAGCCAATATTGAAATTTTTATTGTATCAGGCATTTTTACTGTAAAATACAATCAAAATTTTAAAAAGACTGTATCATATGAAAGGAGAGATTTTGGACTAACTGTCAAAATTCATATGAAAGGAGAGATTTTGGACAAACTATCAAAATTTATATGGGATTATGTTGATATATATATTTCGTTATTTATATAGATAACTGTCATAGTATTTTAAAGGCAGTATTGAATAGATAACTGTTATAGTATTTAAGCCATGTTCCCTAGCATTTGATGGTCAAATTTGAATGGATAACCTTACAAGGGATAAAAGTGCACGTCCTGCATTGCTGTAGCACTTGATTTGACCTGTTTTATGTGTGAACTGACTCCCACCCAGCAGCCATCAGCCACTTGCTACTTCTGATCGTGCCACAACCTTTCCAATAACTTATGCACAAATTCTTTCTTGAATGGTTTCAAATGTGATTAATTTTCCATCACCACAACCTTGATAAAAACTTATGCACAAAATTCAATAAAGAAGAATTTATGCACAAATTCTCTCTGGAATGATTTCAAATTTTGATATATTTTTTAGGCTTATATTATGCGGATTAAATTTTACAAACCCATTTTACTTGCACATACAATCATATAAGGTGCAGGTTTATTTCAAACATTGAACTATACATCTTGCCATAAAAAATGTTTGACAGAAAATGCCAAGGTGAAGATCTAGATACATCGTGGCATACAAAATGTTTGACAGAAAATGCATGCCAGGGTGAAGATGGCATACCTGGTTGACGAGACTGTTGCAAAAGGTGGCGGGGACGTCCTTCACGCGAAAAGATTTCAACCCCTAGGTCACTGTCAGTGTCAGAAAAAGGCCGTCGTGAATTGTGGCAATTTCATTTTTTTTTGTTTTTAACAGCATGATTTCGGGTGAAACAATCTCACCCCCAGATTGACTCGCCCGAAAATAGCTTGCCACATATGTGCCATGGAGTAGCTACATGTATTCGGGTGAAACTATCTCGCCCCCAAATTGACTCGTACGAAAATGACTCGCTCTAAATTGTTTTGTCGGCTGAAAGTGTGACACAACTTTGTGCTTTTACCCAGCGAGAAAATTGACATAATATCAATCGTCAAATATGTGACCTAATGACAAACAGTCTAGATTTACAATGAAAAAATCTAAATAAAATATGGTTTCAGGGGTGCTGTCCCTGAACCCCCACCAGGGCGTGTGGCCTCTGGACCCCCTGTTGGGGGGATGATCCCCTTGGAGCCCTCACAGGGGGAAACCCTCTTGCAACCCCCCTATCACGGACAAATTAGCATTAGATACTAGATATAAACGTGCAGCTGAAACAAGATCACTGCTGATGAAACCTTTCATCCCTTATGGGTGATTTACAAACAATAATAAGAATAATAAATTAAATAGGATTTACAAAGTTGATGGAACCTTAATCCTAACAAGTAGGAGGTGATGAAGTGGTTGATGCAAAGAATGGCAAAGGCACGATGGAGAGTTGGGATGGACAAGTTTTTGGAGTGCATGGTGCCAAGGCTTGGAGTTAACCCACCGGCTGGGATATGGCCAGCGCTCATGAGGAGCTATAGTGGCCCATGGATTCCCTTCATTATTTGGAGTGTTGGGGAGGACATAGAATCTAGGATGCAGATGGTCAGGGGTCATGTGGCAACGTTGAAGGAGCTGACTGGTTTCTACTAGGTGGCGGGAGTTCCAAGGCTTTTAGATCTTCCTGTTGCATTTGTTGTGGAGGAGGAGGGCAAGGAGGATGAGATGGCTATGGAAGATAATTGAAGGTTCAGTGATGATGGGCAAGTATGGTTAGTTCGATGGAGTTTTTTGGAAGTTTTTTGAGTTTTTGTGCTCAATGCTCGATTGTACTCACCAAACTAGTTTATTTTGTATTTGGGTATGGCCCCCTTAGTGCCAATTTGACTTATAAAAAAAATTTGGATGATGGAGGAAAAGTGGGAATTAATTAAATAAATATAATTTATTTAATTAATTGGCTATGGGATTAAAATGGGATAATGATGGGATTAGTTAAATAAATATGATTTATTTAACTAATTAGGTGATGAAAGGGGTTATGAAAGGGTCCTAGGACAAAATGTGTCATAAGGTGTCTCAAGAGGTGTCAAAAGATGACGTCACAAGACCTAGTCAATTTTAGGTGTCTACATTTTGCCCCTCTTTGAGATGATGTTGCGACTACGAGAAGTAACATCATTTCAAAGAAGATAAGGTATGAATGGAAGAAAAAGGGATTCCCCAGCCACTTGAAAGAGTGACAAGGAGGAATGGATGAAGGGATAGAAGGATGATGTAAGGATAGGATGATGATGTAAGGATATGATGATGATATAAGGACATGATGATGATGTAAGGATATGATGATGGTATAAGGATAGGATTATGCCCCCTTAAGAGGATAGGCATGTTGGAAGAACATGGGCAGGCTCTCAAAATGGATGAAATGGATTGGTCAAGGACGAAAGATGCAAGATAAGAGATGGATGAAAGAGATGAATGATATGTTATGCTGCAATGAGGTGAACAACCATATAGTTTGATATAGCACTAGACATTATACACCAAAGTATAAAGACCAAGGTGACGATGTGTCATGTGCACCTAGCGTAATACAACCTTGTCTAAATGTATGAGGAAGGAAACTTAGAGCATTTAAAGTCCAAATGCACAAAAGGTATGATATGAGCTTAGATGCAAAGGATATGAAAAAAGCTATTCCACCATACACAAGATATGAATATTAGCTAGAATGATAAGGATTAGATACAAATGCAAGATAAAAAATGATAACACACACAAGCAAGCAAGCAAGCATACACAAATAATTAAAAAACAAACAAGGAATTGCCCTTGTCAAGTTGTAAACCGATGGTCAATTGATTGATTGATTTATTTGATTGATGATGATAGTAATGATGATTGATTTGATTCTAATGTTGTTGGCCATGTGAATCAACACCAGGATTTGATGGATAAGGATACTGTTGACATTATGGGGATAATATATTCCTAAATCAACACAAGGATGCAAGAACAATATATCCCATTGATGATTGATTGATTTGATTGATTGATTTAATTGATTGATTTTATTTACAACAAGGCTAGGATCAAGACTAAATGATGTTATTGAATGATTTGGCTAGATTGATTAGAAATATTGGTATGGATTAAGGATGAATTGCATTTGGATTTATTGCTTGGGTTTTTTTGGAATACTTGATTTTTTTTGTATCTTTGAAATTTTTGATTTGTTTGTATTTTTGGGAATGTTTTAAGATGGCATTGGATTACAATTTGGATAGCCTAGATGATAAATACCAATGACAAGGGAAAACCAAGTCTAGACGATAGGATGGATGGGGGATAGTGGATGAAGGGATGAGATGGAAGACTCATGATAGATGGATGTATAAGAGGATAGGCATTAGCAGATAGGATGGAAGGATCATGATAGAGGGATGGATAAGAGGATAGGAAATAGTGGATGGAATGGATAGGTGAATCATAAGGGAGCTAGAATGTGATCTCCAAAGACTATATTGCAGAGGAATAACATGCCCCATTCTAGGTATAATGCTTAGGATTTTACATGACAAGGCTTAGGACAATAGGATGATTGGATTGGTTGGAAAGGATGAGGTATATCAAGAGATATCCAAATAATTTTTCAACATTTTGCCCCCGATTGCTTTATCAAGCTCAAAAGGAGGAAGGGAAGATGAATGGATTCCATGGGATAGGTATGTGAGTATAATGGATAAGGATGGTAGGACAAATAGAAATGATAGGCTGGGACATGATAGGTTGGATGAGACAATGTGCCCCCAAGTGTAAGACACAGATAATAAACCTACACATGATGCCTATTTGCTAGATTTTCATCAAGGTACTTATCCAAGGCACCACCAAGGTGGTTTTCACCATTGGACAAAGGGATTTTTCTTTAGTATTTTGATTTTGATTTTTTTCTTTTCTTCTTTTTTTAAAATTTTTTTTTAATATTTGGATGGGATAGGGGGATATGGACAAGAAGGATTTGGAAGATGGACAATAGTAGATGGATGCCACACAGGGACGATGTCAAGTGTCATCATGCTCATAGATGTTGGTAGGGGATTTCATGAAAGGGAGATGAAATAGATAGTGGATTATTATATGGATTATGGATGGAAGGATAGTGGATTACGATGTGGATTATGGATGGAAGGATTATGCAAAAGCATGGACCATATAGATAGGATGTGTGAAATATGTAGAATAGTGGATGAAAGATGGGGAGATGGAGGTATGTGGGAATGTTTTGGATTGGAAAGGAACCAAGATCAATGATTGCACACACCATGATAAACATTGAAGATTTGGAGGTGTAGGAAGCGATGGGAATGTTTTCTTATGGGATGGTCGATGTAGGAATTTAGGGACCCACATGGACTTAAGATTTTTATGATTTTTGCATAGGGATTTGTGGATGGAATGGGATTTTTGGGATGTGGATGTTTCATTTGACTTGATTTCATTTTTCTTAGGAACCCAAACCATTTTAATTTTGGACTTTTCATGTGAAAGTATGGGCTTGGGTATCCTTTTAGATGGGGTTTACTTTGATTATTTGCATTTATGCCCTATAGCACGAGGATCTTTAGGATTTTGGCTTTATGAAATGAGGCATCCAAATTTTTATTTTTGAATCCCATGGACTTGGTGGAAGCTTCATGTTTGGTTGATGTGTGCATTTGTTGATCATGATTAGGAATGTGAGGGAATTTATGGATAGAGGGATTAGTGGACTTATGGATAAATGGATGAGGGGATTGGAGGATGGGGATATTAGGTGTTGGGAGAAGTGGAGGTAGAGTAGTTTGGAAGATAGGGATGTTTGGAGTTGGAAGGATTGGAGGTAGAGTAGATGGTGGGAGGTGTATGGTCACATGCTTTTGGGATTTATATGATGATGGGGGAGGGATGGAAACATATGTTTTGGGGGTAATATGTGGTTTGTGATGGAAAGGAGTGGATTTAGAAGGCATGAAGGTGATACCAACATCTTTAGATTATTTTCCTTGGGGTATATAACCAAGGGCATATGATTGTGGAGGGACTTTGACATGGATGGGCTCCAAAATACCTTGTTCATGATGGCCTAAGCCTTTACCTTGATAATTCATGTTTTGGAGGATGCAATGTACAATGGGATTTTGGGTGTTTTGGACACAAGATGCAAGCTCATTATTTGATGGGGAGGGTGAGGTGGTAGATATTGGTTGTTTCTTTCCTAGCAAAGAACATTCATGGATGAAGGTAGTAAGACCAAGGGGATAGGATGATGAATTTAAAAGGGGGTCGATAGTGGATGATGAATTTAAAAGGGGGTCGATAGTGGATGATGAAGGATCATTATGATCTTGATTATCATTAAGCTCATTAAGATCCCAACTATTTGTTTGATCATCTATGTTTACTTGGGAGCCAATTGTCTCATCAAGGGAAGTGGATGTTGTTGGATCATGGATGGGGCTAGATGGAGGGTGGATAGGAGTAGTTTGGATATCTTTCTTATGGATAGTTATGGGATTATGGATAGGTGGAGTGATAATCTATTAATCATGGAATGCATAAAGTTGGCTAATAGGATCATCATGGTTGTCTTGATCACAGATAGGATCTTGATTGTTAGGATTAAGGTACCATCAACCTTGTAAATCCCATGTAATTTATTATTCCTATTATTGTTTGTAAATCACCCATAAGGCATGAGAGGTTTCACCAGTAGCAATCTTTGTTTTAGCTGCTTGTTTATATTTGGTACTCGACGTTAATTCGTTCATGATGGGGAGTCGTAGGGGGTTTCCCCCTTGCAAGGGGTCTGGGGGGATCATCCCCTTGGTGGGGGGTTCAGAGGCCATGCGCCCCCACATTTTATTTATATTTTATCATTGTAAATCAGGACTGTTCGTCATTAGGTCACAGATGTGATGGTTGATATTTGTCAGTTTTCTTTCCCTAGAAGGCAACCCCCTTTTATAAGGATATTTGTACTATGTTTTTATCAGATTTGAGAGTAACAAGTGCCACTGGATTGAAGACTGAAGAAGAAGAGGAAGTGCATGTATTGTAATCTCATATTTGAAGATAATACAACTTGGAGCCTATTTTCTTGGTGGAGTTTTTTACCCAAAAGGGTTTTCTCCACGTTACATACTGTGTTATGTGCTCAGTTCTTAATGCATGTTATTTTTGTGTAGTAGGTTTTATTTTTGTTACAATCTCCATTGATTCTACATTATTTAGAGGATATTAATAAGGTTTGAATCAGATTTCCATTGTGTGGTTTGCACCTTCATTTATAACATTGATCATAGATGGGAGCTTGATCATAAATAGGATTAAGTGTGCTATGGATGGGATCAATTTGCTCATGGATAGGGTCTTCATCATAGATAATATCTTGATCCTAGAAAATATATAGGTTATGGATGGGTTGAACTTGGATTGCTTACTCATGGTTAGAAACTTGATCATGGATAATATCTTGGTCATATAAAATATATAGATTATGGACGGGTTGAATGGAGGTGCTTTGATCTTGATTTGGATAAAGGGTTGATGTTTCCACATGCTTAGATTATACTCTTGACATAGCTCTTAGTTTTGGATGGGAGTGGAAGACTCTTGGATAGGTTTGCTAGGTTCTAGATGGTCAACAACATGAGTGTATAATGGATCTTGAATTGGACTCATGGTAGAAGACTCATCAATAGGCTTGATGGGTTGTGGACTACATGATGTATTTGGAGGACTAGACATGATGTTTGAAGGTTCTTTGATAGGCTTAATGATAGGAATTTGATGACATGGAGATAGTTGATTCCTAGCAAATAACCATTGGATCACATCCTTCATAAGTGTATGGGTGGATAATAATGGTGGAAGTTGTAGTATTATGATTAGAATTAGGTGGATGGATAATAGGGGAACATATTGTAGGCTTTGGATTAGATGGAGGGATAATGGGATTGGATGGCATGGATTCATGATTAGGATTTGATGGAGGAGCAATGGAATTGGACATATTAGGATTTGGATTGGATGGAGGGATAATGGGATTGGATGGATTAGGATTAGGATTAGGATAATCTAACATAGTCTTACTACAATTTATGAGGTTTTTAATCAATCTCGTAAGTGTGTAGCAATTAGATGTCGTATAGGCCCTAATCCTATTGTATGAACAATAATAATTTTATACCAATAGCGTTTAATGACATTTGGATCATATGGTTTTATCGGGGGTAGCTTAATCAAATTTGCTTAGACCAATTGTTCTAAAAATATCTCAGGCTCATCTTTTGGCAGAGGATTGGAGGAACATGGTGGTGAAGGAAATGAAGGAGTTGATGGGTTAGAAGGTTGATGGGCCAATGGTTTGGGGTTACATGGTGGTGTTGGGATAGGACTAGTAAGCTCTTGGATAAGAGTTTGATTGGATGATGATGGAGGATACCCATAGGATGCATAAGCTAGAGTGGTGTTCCCCTTGTCAAATGATACTTGATCTTGGTGCAAAGGGTAACTTGGACTTGCATGTTCTTGTTGTGAAAGAACTTGATAGTCTTGTAAATGGATTTGATGGTGAGGTGAAATGTTGGAATAAGTAGTTGGATGTTCTTGGGATATGGATTGATATGGATATTGGTTGATATTGGAAGAAGTGGGATAGGTTGATGTAGAATTGACATGATATGTAGATGGATTAGGTTGGTATGAAGTTGAGGGGAATGACATGTAGGATTGAGGTGTAACTTGTTGAGGTTATATGGATAAAGGTATAGTGAATGATGTGTAAGATGAAGGTTGGTGTTGTGGTTGTTGAATGGATAGACCCGGTTGTGTTTGTGCTTGTTGGGTTTGGGATTGGTAGGTGGCTATGAGTTGTTGGGTTTGTTGGAGTATGGTGTGTAGTTATTTTTGTGGGGTGATGATTAGTTCCTTCCTATATAACCACCTAATTTCATACATCATTCTTTGGAGACCATAAGGATCGTCCTCTAGGTTCTTGTTTTCTAGTGTCATAATCATTTTGAGAAAGGATGGATTAGATGGGGCTCAAGAATGGGACTATGATTAGGATGATGAAATATGAAGTGTGATGAAGATTATATGGATGAGGTTGGATTAAGACAATGATGTAGGATGATATGGGATTATGAGATAGATGATGAGATGGAAAATTGATTGGATTAAATCTAGAATGATGATGAGGAGTGATTATGATATGAGATGGATGAAATTGATTGGATTATGGATAGATTGGGATTGATTAGGTTATGATGAAGGATTAGAATGATTAGGGATGAGGTGGATAAGAAGGGTGATTAGGATCACTAGAATGAAGTGATTGGATGCTTAAGATGATAAGGATAGATAATTAGGTAGACTTGGATGGTTGGGAATGATGAGATTTGATGATTAGGTGGATGACAAGGATGATTAGTGATGATTACTATGATATATGGATGAATAGAATTGGATAAGTGACTAGGATGATGGGCATTGAATTATATGAGTATTAAAAGAAGTTGGATTGGATTGGATAATGATTATGATGATGTGGAATGTGTTTGTTGATAGATTGACTTAGGCAATTTGCAAACAAAAGATGTCACATGTACATGCATAGATCACACACACAAGACACAATAGCAAGTTTGAATTTCAAAGTTGATTATTAGATTTATGAAGACACTTGAAGAGACATCAATAAGCCTAATATTAGTCAAATGGGTGTGACCAAGAGGTCTTAAGTTAGGATGAATGAGTTGTCTAAGGATGTCCCCAATATACACAAGGTATGGGGGGCCCAATTCCATGAAATGAAAGTGAAATAATGCCACACAGTCGGGAAAAGAGGGTAACCCACCCTTCACCTTCACTTCCCCAAGGTATAAAGTTCTTGGGGGCTTAGCTCGAATGACAAGATTCCAACTTCCAAGAGGCGTGTCTTTTGATTCACTCCTCACTTTTTATACTCTGTTAGAACACTAGAGTTGAGGTTGTCCCTTGGAGTTGTGTGTCTCTAAGTAGGCCTCCTAAAAGGGTGACAAAAGCAAATCAAGTGGTGCTTTTTATCTCTAAGATCACCTTGTGGTGCGAGGAGAGAGCACACACACACGCTTCACTCACACTCACAATGTTAATTTACCCTTAATGGAAATGTGTGTGAGAATATGAATGTGAGTAAAGGATGTTTTTGATTCCTGAGATCACACTAAGTGCAAGGGAAGAGCATACACGCCCTAATTCACACTCAAATCCACCAAGTGAAGCAAGCACAAATTCATTTTATGTCCAAGCCCAAATGTGATGATACAAACACATGTTCATTTTATGCCCAAAATCAAAGTATGATGATGCAAACAAGTTCTTTGATCAATCTAGAATGTAAAATTTGGATTGTGTGCACTTGGAAAGTTTGTCTTAAAATCTAATTTTGATGTAGCACCTCAAATCATCCCCTATTCCACCAAACATAAAAGAGAACAAACCACTTGCAAAGAAGCCTATTAGAGTCAAAAAGGATAAATTTGGAAATTTATTAGAATGATGAATAGATACGACAAATTTGATGTTATAATCAGATTGTATGTGGAATTCTATGTTGTTTAAAAAAAATCGTCAAAATTCGTTAAGAAATGCAAAAGTTATAGCAATTTAAAGATTGCAATGAAATGTTACATTTGACTAATAATACCTGAAAAACCTAATAAAATTAACTAATAAGACCTATTCCACAGTGAAGCGAGTGAGTCATCTTTCCAACGCTACCAATTTTGTGAAAATTTGATCTATTACGCCCAAGTTATGCAAAAAGGAAAAAAAAAGCCCTTTTAGGGCACTTGAAGGGCAAGAGCAAGCCTAATAATTACACTAACCACTAGTGGTCTGCAGAAACAATGGTCACATGGGCAGTTTTGGAGGCCAGAGGTCAGGACTGGTGGTTAAAGGCTTAATCGGGTCCTTGTTCACCCATGTGACCACGAGCTAAAGAAAAATAAAAAATATAAAAGGAAGCGAGGGGTGCTGGCCCCTGAGTCACTAATGTGACTGCAGATAGGCAATGACCATGGATAGGCGGTGACCATGGATAGAGGAGGTGACAAAGGTGGTGACTAAGAGGAGAATGAGTGTCGACTAGGAGTGTCAGGGTGGTGATGGAGGTTTTAAATGAAGAGGAGGCCGGGGAAAGGATTGTTGATAGGGTGTCGGGGGTAAATAGAGGTTAGGCGGAGGGAAACTAGGGTTGGAAGGTGGAAGACAGGGATAGGAGTGGGGGTCGACAGAGCAAGGACAGCAACTAATTTTTAGAGTCGGCGGTGGGGAAGTGGAGACTAGGGGATCGGGTGGTGGAGGTGATAGATGAATGCGATGTCGACAGGGGTTTGTGGCAATAGAGGATTTACAGTGGCAGTGACATGGATGTTTGGAGGTGGCGATAGAGCAAGAGCAACAATAGAAAAATGGCGGGAGGAAATCCAAATGGTGGCATAGGAAAATAAAAAACTTGCAAACTAAACAACCAACAATAATATTTCTAGATAGGGTATAGCGGATCCATACTTTACGAATATGAAACCCTAAAAAATTCAAAATAATGCAAAAAAAAATTAGGAAGCAAAATCTATAGTGTTTTATGTCAAAATTTTCCTGTGAGGCCACCCGGACTCAATGGTGAGGTCAGATTTGGCATAGGAGGTGACCTACAAAAAGTGATTTCCAAATCTTGACACAAAAGAGGTTAGATCCACAAAAGAAAATGCATAAACTTGCAACAAGCAAGGTTAGACCACCGAGGCGTGCCAAAAATGTATGCAGAAAAATGGATCAAAGGACAATGGAAGATAAATGTAAACAACCCAATACCTTCACCTTCAAACCAAGTCCTCCACACTAGATAGAATGGAGTAGATGCACCCTAATCTACTAGCTATGTTCTCTATGATATGATGGATAGAATGAGATGTTGATTGCTCATGATTTCTATAGCATAATGATAGTATGAGGATGATGGATATGAGGATCTAGAGTGATTTCAATAGCATAATGATACTTGAAGTGTGGATCCCTGAATAGCTTGGTTGAGGCTTAATTTATAGGAGATGAGGGATAGGAATGGATGACTGGGATTAGATTAGTGGTGGATGGCTAGGATTAAGTGAGACATGGATCGAGGCTTGGAGTTGTAGTCATGTAAGAAGTGTCACATGAGGGTTGAATGAGAGGAATTAAGTCAAAGATAAGGATTAAGAATCTTCTAGAAGCTTCCTTGTAATAAGAATTTATTAGAAGCTTCTAGTAGTGTGGGAATAAGGACAAATGGGGAATTAAATAATAAAATTATTTAATTTTTGAAGAGGGATGATGTGGAAAATATTAATTAAATAAATCTTTAATTTATTTAATTAATTTGGATAGAAGGAATTAAAAAGGTGATTAATTAAATACATATAATTTATTTAATTAATTGGATGATGGAGGAAAAGTGGGAATTAATTAATAAATATAATTTATTTAATTAATTGGCTATGGGATTAAAAGAGATTAGTTAAATAAATATGATTTATTTAACTAATTAGGTGATGAAAGGGGTTATGAAAGGGTCCTAGGACAAAATGTGTCATAAGGTGTCTCAGGAAGTGTCAAAAGATGATGTCACAAGACCTAGTCAATTTTAAGTGTCTACACCTTCATAAATAAGGCTAACAAAAGTGTTGCAGATAGAGTGATCGCCATCTTTGATGAAAATCCGGAGGAAGGCTTGATTGGAGGAGTGTTCAAAGTGGAAGCAATTAGGAAGAATAAAATTACAATCGAAGCTCTGAAGTTGTTCCAGAAGGGTTTGAGAAGGGACAACATGGAAACATTTAATTTCTACCTCAACAATTATGCTGACCTCCTATAATCGGAGCACGTGGAGAATGCAAGTGAAGTTGATGAAGGAATTTATTTTCTCATGCACATGAAATAGCTGCTTGGCCTCAAAAGTTGATATGTATGCTCTTATAAAGAGCCTTGCTTATTGTACCTACCCTATCTTGATATTAATAAATAGATATGTCATATAGGCAGTGACTTATTTATAAAAAATATATAT
This sequence comes from Cunninghamia lanceolata, assembly GCA_027924645.1. NCBI lineage: Eukaryota > Viridiplantae > Streptophyta > Pinopsida > Cupressales > Cupressaceae > Cunninghamia > Cunninghamia lanceolata. The sequence continues at coordinate 2,514,204 of BSBN01000828.1, forward strand.
GATTTTTTAATTTAATATAATCTCTACTATTAATATTAATATGATTATTTAATTTATCATATTTTATTTAATATACGGTGAATACACATCATATTACATTTTTTTATTAGTGAATTTGGCCTAGGGGGCCATACCCATAAATTATTATTATTATTTTTAAATAATAACTGGGCTGCTCCAAAATGGAGGGCCATATATCAAAATGCATCAGACCCATAAATAGGGGTGCATTAATTTAAGTAAAAATCTCCCTAGACTTGGGATCTAACTAGCTCGGTTTTGGGGTATTTACACCCTTTTTTGAATGAGACAGTAGGTGCATATTATGGAGGGCATTATCCCCTTTGTAGGAAGCCTTCTTTTTCTTTTTCACCACTTCCCATTGTTCATTGATTTTTTTTAATTATGTGTCTTCAAGGAGGATTCAAGAGTTGAAGACATATTTCCTCCTTCTAGCTTGGATAGTTTACTATTTTCTAACACTGGTGATTCCACCTGCTTTGATTTTTTCTTGTCATGATCAAATGTCTTGCCTCTATCTTGCAATGGCTCAAGTAAAGTATCATGATCTTTCAATAGACAATCAATAGTATAATGATGAGGAGCAACATCTTTCCACCATGTGGCATGATGATTTGATTTAGATTTGGAGCTAGGGCATTATGCAATAATATGGTCAGTGTTGTAGCATCTTCAACAATGAAAAGGTAATCCCTCATAATTCAAAGGTTGAGCTCAAATGCGACTATCCACTTTAAGGATTATTTCTACTAGAAGATCTTTTGAAGTGTTTAAACCTACCAATATGCAAGCAAAAGTCATATGTATGAAATTAGAAGAATCATTATCAATAGCCAGGAAATTGCCCGGTGAATCACTAATAGTTTCAAAGCAAGATTCAACCCAAAAGTGAAGTGAAAGGTTAGGGAGTCAAACCCAAACAGGCTTAACAATGAAAGATTCAGTGGATGAATTGAAAGTGGGGTGCCAAGATTTTAACAAAAGTAGATGTTGACCCAAAGCCCATAGATTGCAAATGATGGCATTTCTACCCTCCACACTGTCAAAGATCACAATGAAGAATTCACATGGATAAGGGTAGATTTTGAGTTTTTCTTTTAAGATAGGCTACCAAGAGTCAATTATCCATTGTTTTAGGTCTAAGAGGTAGGGCCATAAATGGCTAAACCTACTAATCAACCCATGCTCTACAAAAAGTACTTCATTTTCAACTATTTCTTTCTTTGCATCATCACCAAAATTTAGTTCTATGGGCTTACCAGTATATTGGATGAGATTTCTAAGATCAATTGTTCTCCTGCAAGTCTCCCTGGTTTTAGTCACTTTAGATTTTTTTCTAGTCTTGGTAGCATCCAAATAAGACCTTTCTTATGTCTGAGCAAGGGTGCCCATGGTAGATTTCCCTTATTGTGGCATCATTGTGGCCATAGTCTCTGCATTATCCTTCCCCATGGCATTGTGTCTACAATATCTTCATGAGTCAAGTCACGATCCAGGATCCTTGGAAAATAGTGGAATGGAGGCGAGAATAGGAGTTGAATCCCCAACCTGTAGAGAAGGACTATTTTTTTCTATAAGATCAGATTGTTAGGCACCAGAAGCTAAGACACAGAAAGCGCTATCACCATCAATTCTAGCAACAATGGGAAGATTTTCCTCCAAACATGTGAATCTATTCGAAACCCTACCTTTGGGAGTCTTTGACAACAAGCTCATCCTCTTCTCCATGTCATATTATATATTATTGAAGTATAATATGATTAAGTATTCACGCTTAAATATGATTTTTTTTGTTCCATAAGAAGAGATATTTATATTAAAAAGATTCAAAATTTACACACTGTTCAGTTGTAGGGGCTAAAGGCCAACCAACCAGACCAACACCTAGCACCTTCCCCATTCTAACCACGTAGGCTCCTAAAAAGGTAAAACTAAGCCACGCAAGGTCAGAACTGAAAGAACATAATATGCACTCACACAGGGCCAGAACTAAAAGAACATAATATGTAGCCACTTAGGGTCTACCCTAATCACTACCCTGAAACAAAACTAAACCCTGTCATTCCCTAAACCCATAGATAAAACAAAATTCAAGCCAAAACAGAGAGGCCGAACGAAAGTAAGCTGAAATTGTAGATTAACTAGGGAAAATATTACAAACCAAATTTACATAAAACCAAGATTCTATGCTATCGCTTGGAATTCTAGTACCCAGCTGAAATCACCACCAACCTACTCCATCTGCAACAAATTCTTGAGGAAACTAACCCCATCTTCAACCTGTTCTCTATGCTCTAAAAGAGCCAAGCCTTTGAGGTCCAATAGAAAGGGAAAGAATCTTATAACCTTGTTAGCATCTTGGAGAAGTGTAAAGTCTCTCGGCTGAGGAATCCCCAGTCCAGGTGATGCCACTCTAATAATGTCCTTCAAGCCAATTAGCAGTTCGACTTTGAAGAGCTTCCTTACCAAGAGCTTTGCTACTTCCTTAGGAAAATCAATATCTAGGATGGCAGCCAAGAAACGAGACACAATACTGGTAGCCACTCTATAACCTTCACCGTTCTCCAGGAAGCTTCTACCCAAAATGACCTTCACTGCGGCCACCACTAAACTATCGTTGATTCACATTACCCTTTTCAATCTTTGATCAGTGACCCATCCCTTGAAAGCCATCTGCCTAACAGATCTTTCCAATTGGATTGGAGTATCCACCCCAAGATTTATAAACCCTTCTGTAGATATAAGCACCACAAATCTAGACCCTCTCGCCATTGAAACCAGAATGCAGAGAAAGGATTGCTTATTCAACCCAGGATAAGTAGCAGAAAAACAAGAAAGGGAAAGATTATAATGAGTCAGGCATATCCCAACAAATGCCATAATGACACTTTAAGCTCACCGATCCATTCACCTCATCATGATTACTTACAAGCCCTAAAGTGAATTGCCAATTCTGAACTAGGCTTAAGCGTGTCAGCCTCCCGCCAATTTTGTAGATTTGGGTGATGTGACTCTCCTAACGTCACTCTAAAATGGCTAACTCCATAGCCTCCTGATGTCACAACTGATGAGATGGCTGTCTACCTTGTCAATTCTATTTGACTTGGCTGACCCCGGCCTTGCCACACCTATCTGTGTGGTAAGGTACCCTCCCTTCCACCCCCTTAAATATGATTTTTTTAAATTTACTATAATCTCTTATATTAATATTAATATGATTCTCTAATCAACCAATATATCTGCATACTTGAATATAACTTGAATGTAATATAATATTCAAGTATATAATATGATTAAATATGATCAAATGTTTAAATATGATATAATATCATTAAATATGATTTAATATTCACAATATGATTATTTAATTTAATATAATCTATGCTATTAATATTAATATGATTATTAAAAATAACACCAAAATTGTAAACATAATGAAGCGTGTGTGAATCACGAGGAGCAGGTGAAGGAGATCAACATGAGAAGAAGGCATATGTAAGCAAAGTGGAGGTGAGGAAAAATGGAGAAAAGAGGCGCACCACCCAATGACCTGAAACAAAGAAAGGACCAAAGAGGTCGCAGGGCAATTTCAGGGATCCAGGCCTGGGTTTCGACCCTCTTAGGGCTTAAGAAAATGGAGAAACACCTACTATGGAGGTGCCTAAATCCTTGTTGACCCTTCAAATATTCAAGGCTTGTAAGAATAAGGCAAACCCTTTCCACACATGCAATCACTTCTGTAAGAAGAAAATCATTCTGGCGAACGTGAACCCTAATTCTTTACCTAAAGAGAAGGTACAAAATTTGGATGATTTTACCTAGGCCCCCAGAACAAATTCAGATCTTGATCCCCTATCAAGCAACCCTCCATGGGAGATTATGTGGTGGTCTTGGCAGATGAACTCACTAATTTCCATATCCCTGATACTTGTGTTAATGAAGCTTTAGACAAGGTAGGGAGATGATCCCTTATTCTTAGATTAATGAGGAAATGCCTGTCTTATGAATAGTTGGTGGAATGGACAAAGAGAACTTGGAGTAACTTGGCTACTCCTACAATCAAAATACTAAATTTTAGCTTCTTCCTACTTCACTTCAATTCACCAGATGACTGCAATTTTGTGTTACAGAATGGCCCTTAGTTCTTTGGATATTCAGGCCTTTTCATTACCCCATGGTCTGCTTTTTTTGATCCAACTATAGCAAAAATTACTTCTATTCCAATCTAATTTAGACTTTACAACCTCCCTTCGATCATGTAGGACACAAGTCTCATCAGGAAAATGATTGAATGGGTGGGATCCTATGTAAAGTAGGAGACTGATTTGGTGGATCCTTCAAGTAGATACATAAGGATTTGTACCATGGTTGATATTTTGAAGCATGTGCATCATTCATTAATAATACACTCTTCCTTTGGCTTATGGACTCAATTTTTAAACTATGAGGGCTTACCATTTAGATGCTTCCAATGCAACAAGTTAGGTCATAAAATTGCAAGATGCACTACAAATAAGACACCAGACTCGAGAGTGATCGGTTTTAGAAAATGGATCAAGAAGCCAGGTTCTCTGGATGCAGATTTCATTTGGTGCAATCAGCGATAGTTCTTGGAACCCCAAAAGGCGACAAGGCAAGAACTTGCGACTTTTGTAGATACCACAATTTTGAGGAGCCACCCCCTTCTAAGAGTCCTCCCAAAAAAGATTTTTGTGGAATTAATCAGCTTTCCAAATGGGAGGGTGATTGCTTTGATGATGAGGGCACTTTTTATTTTATGAAGGAACTTGACAATGAGCTTCCTAATTTCTTAGACCATGAGGATGTAGTTGTCCCTATGAGGAAGTGCTCCATTGCCAAAATCACAAGTGGTATTTCAAAACCAAACATTAGCATTCCAATAAAGAAGAAGGGACAAAAATAAGAAGTAGAAAAACTATGGATAGAAAGTCGAGATGCAATCGATGATGGAACTCAGTGGACCATGGACACCCTTCTTACTAGGAGAAGAAGGAAGAGCTCAGCCAAATGAACATGATGGCATGCACCTATTTTTGGGTATTTGTTTATGAGGAGTTTTTAGTCCTTTCATGCTTCTTCCAGATTTGATTCTGAATAGTTTTATTTCTGTTATCATTGTACCCTCCAAGATCTCTTTGCCTTTCATTTTATTCTAAGTTAGCTCATTGTCTTTGTGTTCCCCATCCATGGGTCTAAAGAAGTTACCTTTATTCTCATTTATTTATCTATAATGGGAGTGGGCCCTAACTCCACAATTTTCCCAAAAAAAATATTAATATTAATATATCTAAAGTACACCGAGAGATATCCTTCTCGAGGCACCTATTTTTTTTTATCAATTTACTGCACTCCCTTTCACCTCACCTCAAATCCTAAAATTTGATATGTTTGTTCTGCATGTGAAAAAAAATTAAGGAGGCAATAGAAATAGATTGAATGTGCATCTTTTCATATGCCATTATGTAACGTTTCTTTCTTTCATCTTAGTGCATAGTGATGGCTTCTTTGAAACTGCCATCCACCTTTCTTTCCATCTAGCATGTTTTATTTAATTCCTTTCACCTTCTTTTTTTGGTTTTTTTAATTTGTGGAGTGACTATTTGGTTTTTTTAATAAAGATTCTAAATTGGAATCTTATAATTTTACATAGAAATTCTAGAATCTTTCAGTTCCCATCTGTGCTGTGAATGTAGGAACGCCCCTCGCCGTAATAACTAACTGTTAGAAATCAAAGCAATACTACTTCAATGGAAATATGATTTGAGATAAATTTTAGCAAACTTTAACTATGTGTTATTAATGGAGATTGTAACAAAACATAAACCCACAATACATAAATATACCAGAGGTAGAATGAAGTACATAACACAAGTGTTTAACATGGAGAAAACCCTTTCGGGTAAAAAACTCCACCAAGAAAAGAGGCCAAGTTGTATTATCTTCACAAAAGGAGATTACAAATACATTCACTTCCTCTGTCCTTCAACCTTCACTTTGACCGAACCTGGGTACTTGTAAACTGTTATATGCCTCTCATCTGCTATGCTATGGTTTTTATAGAATTTACACAACCTCAAGACATTAAATGACTTCTTACAAGCCCATAACACTTGTCAAGAGTCAACAATACAACCTTGGGCATCCATAGCCAAGAATAGGTTCTTACGGGGTCATAAATCCTATCATACATGGATCCTACACTTGGAAAAATGTGTCCATGCAAGCTTGAATGCCTTGGGGCCAAAAATAGCCACTTACATCATCTTATGATGCGTCATATGCTATTATTAGTGTCATAGATTCTTATGACAACTTACAGTTGTCATAGAATCTCTTACACCCTCTTACAACATCTATGACGTGCGTCATAACACTAAAAATAGATTATTCCTCCACATGTGCACCCCACTTTGACCAATTACCATTTACCATAGTAAATGACATCCCATAACTACCGTCGGTAACTCCGGGACTTACCGTGGTGTAACTCTGTAATTATCATGGATAGTAAAAAATTTTTATCAGTGCCAGTGAAACTTGTACATCCCTTATGGGTAATTACAAATTACAAATAATAAATGGAATAAATACAATATTGGGATTTACAAGGTTAATGGCACCTTATCCCAACATTCTCCCACTTGACATTATACATTGTAAATGAACCCATAGAAAATCAAATGAAAAATAATCAGGCAATAGAAACAATGCCCATGGCCTCTCTGCACCACATGAACTTCTCTGTGCTCACAGGCTTGGTCAATGAATATGTAACATTCTCTTGAGTGTCTATCTTCTTCAACTCAATCTTTCCATTTGCAACCAACTCTCGAACAAAGTGATACTGAATATCAACATGCTTAGTTCGAGCATGATACATGGGATTCTTAGCCAAACAAATAGCACTTTGGCTATCGCAACCAATCTAAATATTCCTGCAATCAAAACCAATACATGCACATAGCCTCCTCAACCAAACTGCCTCCTTAGAGACATGAGTTGCAGCCATATACTCTGCTTCTGTGGTGGACAAAGCAACTGTGGGCTGCCTCTTACTCATCCAACTCACTGCACCTCCAAACAGAGTAAACACATAGCCACTAGTGGATCTTCAACTATCCAAGTCACCTGCCCAATCTGCATCAATAAACCCTGTATGTCTAAAGATTTATTAGTACTATCAGTACCAGAATAAACCAAACAATGATCAGGAGTACCTGCAAGATATTTAAACACCTTCTTCGCATAGTTCCAATGCTGTCTACCAGGGTTAGACATAAATCTTCTCAAAACTCCCATTGCTTGGGCAATATCCGGTCTAGTGCAAACCATTACATACATCAAACTCCCTATAGCACTAGCATATGGCACATTAGACATATCCTCAAGATCATCCTCAGTCTTTGGACACATATTGAATGAAAGCTTAGTACCAATGGGTAAAGGAACTCTAACTGGGTTATAGTCCTGTAAACTAAACCTCTACAAAATAGTATTCACATACTTACTTTGTGACAACCAAAGCTTTCTATTAACTCTATCCCTCCTGATCTCTATTCCCAAAATATACCTTGCAGCACCAAGATCCTTCATCTCAAATGCACCTGAAACTTGGGCTTTAAGCTCACTGACCATACCCTTAGTATTGTTGAAAAACAACATGTCATCAACATACAAAGCAATAACCAGTATAGAATCATCGACACAATGAATGTAAACACAATGATCCTCCTCACTTCTAACAAAACCCAATTTCAAAACAAATGAATCAAACTTTTGATACCACATTATGGGGGATTGTTTCAGACCATAAAGAGACCTCTTTAACCTGCAAACCCAATGTTTTTTTCCTTTTACCTCAAAACCTGTAGGCTATTGCATATAAATTTCTTCTTCAAGATCTCCATGCAAGAACGTAGTCTTAACATCCATTTGCTCAATCTCCCAATCATAAGCTGCAACAATGGATAAGAGAAATCTAATATAAGTCAATTTAGCAACAGGAGAGAATATCTCACCAAAATCAACTCCCTCTCTCTGGGAGAAGCCCTTGGCTAGCAGTCTAGCCTTGTACTTCTCCAATGACCCGTCTGCTCCAAAATTCTTCTTGAAGACCCACTTACATCTTATGGCCTTTCTTCCTTTGGGCAAATGAACAAGATCCCAAGTGTTATTAGAGTCCAAAGCCATCATATCCTCCTGCATGGCTAACTACCAAGACTCACTATCATCTACAGAAATAGCTTCCCTGTAGGATCTAGGCTCATCGTTAGTACTCAATAAAACATATAGACAACGAAAATCTAGTGGGCTATACCTATCAATTGGATTCCATTGTCTTGTGGATCTCCTCAAGGGTGGAGTAAGAGAATCTACTTGTTCTTCTGCATGATCATCTGTACCAACTTCTTTTGTCACAACAGATTCATCTTCATTAGAACTACTCAAATCTTCTTCTTCTTCTTCACCCCCTAATCCATCATTCTGTTCTTCCTGAGGTGCATCTTGCTGCTCTAAATCAAAGTGCACCTTCTTTACCTTTTCATCTTTTTCTTTTGGTTGCTCAGGTTCAGAAATAGCTCTAAGTTCCCTGAAAATAACATCTCTAGAAAAGATAATCCTGTGGGTTAGTGGATTCCAAAGCTTATAACCTTTGACATTATCACCATATCCAATGAATGTACATTTTTCAGCCTTTAGATCCAACTTAGATCGCTTTTCCTTTGGCACATTAACAAAAGCCTCACAACCAAAAACCCTTAAATGTGAAACAAAAGGTTTCTTACCTATCCACATTTCATAAGGTGTCGAATCAAGAGCCTTACAAGGAGATCTATTTATCAAGTAGTAAGTAGTACACACAGCCTCTGCCCAAAAGCATTTATCCAACTGTGCATCACTAAGCATACTTTTGGCCCTTTCCATAATTGTTTGGTTCATCCTTTCTGCAACAATATACGGAGTTGTCTTTTGTCTGATTATCCCTGCATGCTTGCAAAACTCATCAAATTCCTTAGAACAATATTCCCCTCCATTGTCAGATCTTAATATTTTTATCTTTAAACTTGATTGGTTCTCTACTAAGACTTTGAATTCCTTAAACTTAGTGAAAACTTCAGATTTATGCTTCATAAAATAAATCCATGTAAATCTGGATACATCATCAATGAAGGTTACAAAATAACGAGATTTTCCAATAGATTCATTATCCACAGGTCCAAACACATCCGTATGAATAATTTCTAACTTCTCTTTTTCTCTATTGCTTCTTGAAGGAAATGATTTTCTATTTTGTTTACCAAACACACAATGCTCACAGAAATCAAAGTGCTCATCAGAATAAGAGAAACCGTCCAACAAATTTTTATTCTTAATAGTTTTCAGTACATTATTGCTTGTGTGGCCCAATCTACGGTGCCACAACATGCATGTATTTTTAGTAGTGACCTCAGATACATAGGAGGCATTACAAACTATAGTGGCTTCAAGCTTAAACAAGTTCCTGAATCTCTTCCCTTTCACTACCACCAAGTTCCCTCTCACCAATCTGCAACCATGCTTGTCAAATGTCACATGCATTCCCAAATCATTCAACTTCGAAACTAAAATCAAATTTCTAGTTAATCCAAGAACATGCAAAACACTAGGGAGGGTTTTAATCCTCCCATCACTGAAACACAACAATACCTTTCCTTTCCTCACAATCGGATATGTAGAGTTGTCACCAAGGTAGATATTACCCCCATCATATTCTTCATATGAGGAGAACCATTCCTTATGCGGGGTCATATGAAATGAGCATCCTGAGTCAATCAACCAGTGATCATTAGAAACAAGATTACATGCAGAAAGTAAAACTTCTTCACCTACATTCAAGGACTTATCCGAAGAACTCTCCCACTATTTCTTGGGATTTCTGCACTCCTTCACATGTCCCCTTTTACCGCAGTTCCAACACTTAACTCTATTCTTTTTACCAGGAGTCTTAGACCAACCCTTAGACTTGTCCTTAGCTCCTTTTTGATCTCCCTTAGGTCTCCTTTCCTTAGACCTTCCCCTGACACTGAGAGCATCCCCTAAACTATCCGAACTCTTCTTCCTTAATTCCTGTGACAGTAGCACTGGAACAAGACCATCCAACTTCAGATCCACAAGGTTAGCAGTGATAGCAACGATAACATTCTCCTAAGACTCAGGTAAAGAACAAAAAAGTAAGATACATTTATCTTCCTCACTAACCTCAACATCTACTGAATCAAGCTGACTCACTAACAAATTAAAAGAATTTAAATGCTTTGTAACTGATTCACCTTCTCGCATTTTCATGGAAAACAATTTTCTTTTTAAATAAAGTTTATTTACAATACTCTTGGCTTGATAGATCTCACCCAACCGTTTCCACAACTTGTATGCGGTCTCTTCCTTTGCGACATTCAATACGACAGAGTTTGAAAGACACAACTGGATGGTTCCCCGTGCCTTCTTATCCAGTCTATCCCACTCATCTTGAGAGACATCGTTAGGTTTCTTCTCTTTTTGGACAGCCAACCATTGGTTTCTTTCTTCCAACAAATCTTCCATTTTTAGCTTCCACAACTCATACCTCGTTCTGTTGAACTTCTCAATGTCCATTCGAGAGGTTGATGCAAAGGTGGATGCAACCATAATAACAACACAAGATCTGCAAAACAAATGCAACCAAATCTCCCACTGTAGCTATAGCTTCCACACTACCACCCAAGAGTCAAAGCTGGCTAGGGTCTGATACCAAATGTTAGAAATGAAAGCAACACTACTTCCATGGAAATCTAATTCGAGATAAATTTCAGCAAAATTTAACTGTGTGTTATTAATGGAGATTGTAACAAAACATAAACCACAATACATAAATATACCAGAAGCAGAATGAAGTACATAACACAAGTGTTTAACATGGAGAAAACCCTTTCAGGTAAAAAAAATCCACCAAGAAAAGAGGCCAAGTTGTATTATCTTCACAAAAGGAGATTACAAATACATTCACTTCCTCTGTCCTTCAACCTTCACTTTGGCAGAACCTGGGTACCTGTAAACTGTTATATGCCTCTCATCTACTATGCTATGGTTTTTATAGAATTTACACAACCTCAAGACATTAAATGACTTCTTACAAGCCTATAACACTTGTCAAGAGTCAACAATACAACCTTGGGCGTCCATAGCCAAGAATAGGTTCTTACGGGGTCATAAATGCTGTCATACATGCATCCTACACTTGAAAAAATGTGCCCATGCAAGCTTGAATGCCTTGGGGCCAAAAATAGCCACTTACATCATCTTATGACGCATCATATGCTATTATTAGTGTCATGGATTCTTATGACAACTTACAGTTGTCATAGAATCTCTTACACCCTCTTACAACATCTATGTCATGCATCATAAAACTAAAAATAGATTATTCCTCTACATGTGCACCCCACTTTGACCAATTACCATTTACCATAGTAAATGACATCCCGTAACTACCGTCGATAACTCTGGGACTTACCGTGCAGTAACTCCGTAATTACCGTGGATAGTAAATAATTTTTACCAGTGCTAGTGAAACTTGTACATCCCTTATGGGTAATTACAAATTACAAATAATAAATGGAATAAATACAATATTGGGATTTACAAGGTTAATGGCACCTTATCCCAACACTAACTAGTATATTTATATTTAAAAAATATATCTAAAGTACACCGAGAGATATCTTCTCTAGGTGCCTTTTTTTATCAATTTACCGCACTCCTTTAAGCTCACCTCAAATCCTAGCCTATTTTTTTTTATCAATTTATTGCACTCCCTTTCAACTCACCTCAAATCCTACAATTTGATACGTTCGTTCTACATGTAGAAAAAATAAGGAGACAATATAAATAGATTGAATGTGCATCTTTTCATATGCCATTCCATAACGTTTCTTTCTTTCGTCTTAGTGCATAGTGATGGCTTCTTTGAAACTGCCATCCACCTTTCTTTACTTCCAACATGCATTCTTTTTTTATTCCTTTCACCTTCTTTTTTTGGTTTTCTTAATTTGTGGATTGACTATTTGGTTTTTTAATAAAGATTCTAGATTGGAATCTTATAAGTTTAAATAGAAATTCTAGAATCTTTCAGCTCCATTCTTGCTGTGAATGTAGGAACGCCTCTCGGCATAATAATGTAAATTGGTAACTTAATAAAGAATTCAATAGGATAAACAAAATGGAATGGGGGATTTTTTTAAGGCATGTTTAAGAGTAAGAAGAAAATAGTTTAAAGTTAGTTATTTTTTTGAGATTACATGATTATTATTTTTTTAAAAAGAAAAAGTGGCATAGCCACTAAACTATTATATTAATATATTTGCAAAATTACAAAATCTTAGTTCAGGAGGAGCATACCGGCAGGAAAGAACCAGGAAGAAAACCTCTGGTTGTAGCTCCAATAGACCTAACTACATTACAAAATTTTCCATATGGAAATACAAAAGAAAATAGGGCCAACAGATAAAATGCCCTATACCAGTCACCAAAAATTACAAAGCTTCAAGGCCCACATAAAATAAGGCTCCATACAAGCAACCCCTTACAAAAAAGAACCAAAATTTTAACTAAAAACTTCAAACCCCATGAAAACACCGAATACTGCTTGAAACAAAAAAGAAGGAACCAATTCACTACTCAAGTAGCTCCATTTAAATCCTCCACAATGAAACCTTGCTAGGCTTGGTCATCCAAATCTACATTTGGAGGAGGCAGTGGGGGAGCAAAATGCTTGAGAAAGAACAAACCATGAAAAGAGTCCCTAACTGCAACTTCCAAAACTCTCCCAAGTTTCTCCCCATGACACTGTAAGATATTTTGGAAGGAAACCAAAAAATCATTCTGTAAACCATGTACCATGGAAGACTAGACACAATGGATTGAAGGCAACCTATCCAAATCCTTATGGAGAAACAATCCTCCCACAGGAGGTGTCCCAAAGTAGAGGTCGTAATTAACCACAACGGGAATTAAATTTATCAATAGAAAAAAAAAGTCCTGCACAAACATTTCACCCAATGATTTCACTATTTCCACATTCTACACCAAGTCCATGGAGTTAGATAGGAAATGGGAAACTGCCTGAGAGGTATATATGGGATGAGGAAAACTCAATATTTCTTGTCCATAGACAACGATAATTGCAGATTGCACCTAGTCATTTGTGATCTTAAACACCTCTGAGAGAGCTCCTGGAAGAAGTAATCCTTGTGTCAACTTTTCCCACTTTTGGATTGGGAAATAGAGTCTTTTGTTATGCTGTAGAGAACCCATGGGAAAAACACAGAAAACAGAGATATTCAAAGAAAAACCAAATGCAAAATTAACCAATTTTGCTAGATGACCAAAATGAATGAGCAAGTGCGATAATACATAGAAGCCACACAAATGAGAGGCCAATTATCATGAAATTTAACCTTGGAAATATAGCCCAAATAAAATGGCCATATGAAGAAATAAATAGGATAGTACGATGACTGCTTGAAAGACTGTCTCACACAAATTTACCACCTTTGAAAGAATAGCAATAGATATTGTTAACTTTAACCAAACTTTAGAAAAGAAACCTGCACCCTAAAAAATACGTTGGGAACAACAGATGTCTCTAAAGTTAGGGATATGATGTCACCATTAACATCAAAGGCGGCATCCACATGATTTAAGACTTATGCAATCAAAAGCCACTGCAACCACTCTTCCACGTCAATAACACCAGCCAACTAGCCGGAGACATTCAAAATTCAAAAATTTGGTGCAAACCCCTCTTTATCCTTGGCTAAGATTTGTCCCACTCCTTCAATCAAAATTAAAGAAGCCTCATCCCATTCTACTGAAACTGCCTCTTGGGAGCAAGCATAATTAGCTAACTTATCTGCCAAAACATTGCCTTCTCTATAAGTATGGAGAATTGGAATGAATCAAAACAATCTAGGAAAACTGAAGCTTCCTTTATTAAATAATCAATCTTCCAACTTAGAGAAGATCTTTTTTAAGGGCCAAAATAATGATCTGAGAGTCCCCCTCAATAACAATATTTTAAATGTTAAGGTTAGTTGCAAGTTTGAGACCTGCTAATAGAGCTAAAGCCTTTGCCCCATTGTTAGAAGAAAAACCTAAGTGAACAGAGATAGCTCTAATCACATCACCTTTTGAGTTTCTTAAAACACAACCTACTCCTAAAAGCCCTAGATTACCCTTACAGACTCCATCAAAATTTAATTTAATGAAAGAATCCGAAGGAGCTAACCAACAGATAAGACTTCTGTCCACCTTTTTACCTTCACCAAAACAAGAAGAGTTTGGAAGTTTCAAGAATTTCCAGCTTTTGAGCATAAGAGCATCCCAAGAAGAAAACAAAAGAGATCCTACTCCTTTTTGGAGAAGGAAAGAAGAGACTACCTCAACAATAGATTTGTCAATTCTTTCCAGAACATGCTCCAGAGAATTGATATCTTTTCTAAAGACTCTTTTGTTTCTTTCCAACCAAATATTCCATATTACAATACTTGGAGAAACCAGCCAAAGCGAGGCAAAAGTAGTCTTTATTCAAAAGGGGTCAACTCTGAAACAACTCCAAAACTGAGTTAGGCAAAGGACCAAAGCACCCCAACTTAAAGCAAAGCCACGACCAAATCTTAGCAGAGAAAGAACAACTTACCAGAAGATGATTAGTATCTTCTTCAACTTCTAAACAAAGAGGGTACAAAAAGGCCTGAGAGATACCCAATTTTGACAGCCTGATACTTGTAAGGATCTTGTTATTTAGAGCCAACCAAGCAAAAGCCCCTACCTTTGGAAGACAGGGGTGGCCCCAACATAATTTAAATGCCCAATCTGAGGAAGCCTTCAATTTTTTCCCAATGATACTTAAATAGCCTTGCTTCACATTATACCTACCTGACTTCGAAACAGTTCAGATTAGTTCATCTTTAGATCCTGAGAGAAAAAACTTTCTTTCCTTTAGAATTTTACCAAGCAATATCTTTTGAGAAGAAGGGAAGAGGGTATTCATAAAATCCTTCCAAGTGGTACCAAGAAAAGGAGAGTTTGAAGAAATATCCAAGTAATCTCTAACTTTAGATCCCCAAGAATGTGATAACACCTTTCTAGCCTCCTGCAATCCTTCTATCTGAGATAAAGGAGGGAAACTGTTCCAAGAGTCCTCCCAGAATAAAGTTGAATTGCCATCATGAATTACCCAAGAAAGAGAGGGAGTAATAACTTCTCTACAACTTAAAATAAAATTCCAAATTTGAGAACCTTGTTTAGGATTCTGAACAGTAAAAATCCTCTCCAGCTTAGGAGAATCTAAAATTTGGCCTACATGATCTTACACCATTTAGACTCAGATTTATCATACATTTGCCACACTAATTTTGCCTGCAGAGCCTTATTCTGGGCATCAAGATTTCTAATACCCGATCCACCAACAACTTTAGGAGAACAAACTTTATCCCAGGAGATCAAATGAATCTTTTTTCCATCCATTTTAGACCCATTCCAAAGAAAATTCCTTAACAAATGACATAATTCAAATAAGATCCCCCTAGGCACTTTAAGAATAGAGAACATATAGACTGGAATAGTTGAAAGGACTGCCTGATCATCAAAATCTTACCTGCAAGAGTTAGCCACTTACCCTTCCAAGATGCTATCTTTCTCTTCACAGAAGAGGTAAGCCTACTCCAAAAGGCATTTTTAGCTGACCTAGAGAAAAGAGGAATGCCCAAATATTTGGAGGGGAGAACATCCACCACATACCCCAAGGTCTTAGAAATTCTGCTTTGAACTAGAGAACTGGTATAGAAGAAAAACACCTTAGATTTCTATTGATTTACCTTTTGGCCTGAAGCCAAACATTAAAGAGATAAAGATTTTTTAATAGTCTGAGCCTCCAACATTGAAGGATGACCAAAAAATAAAGTATCATTTGCAAACAAAGCATGGGTTATAAGAAAAGAAACACTGGGAATCAAAACACCTTTCCAAATCCCGTCTTTGCATTTTGAGTGAATCAATCTACTTAAACCTTCAGCCATTATAATAAACAAAAATGGAGATAAAGGGTCTCCTTGACAAATTCCTTGTTATGACTTGAAAAAATTGGAAGGAGCACCATTTATAAGAACTGAGAAACTAGCACCTGAAATGTACATGATAAGATCCATTTGCACCATTTCTGAGAAAAGCCAAACTTGGAAAGGACTTGCATCAGAAAATCCCATGAAACCCTGTCATATGCTTTAAGCATATCTAGTTTAATTAGCATGGCAGAAATCTTATGTTGATGAATAGAATGCAGAGTTTCATGAGCCACTAGAGCTCCTTCTGCTGTCTCCTTTCCTGGGACAAAACGCCCTTGTTCCTTAGAAATGATTTTTGGAATAAGAACAGTCAGCCTCAAAGAGATTACCTTAGTGATAATTTTATACAGGGTGTTGCAAAGAGAAATGGGCCTAACATTAACATAGGAGGAAGGAGAAGAAACCTTAGGCACCAAAGTAATAAAAGTGGAATTAATTTCTTTTAAAAATGTGTGATTTCTCCTAGATTCCTCCACTGCCAACCAGACTTCTCTCCCCACAAAGTCCCAACATCTCTGAAAGAAAAGAGGAGTGAAACCATCAAGCCTTGGAGCCTTATCCTCATCAAGAGAAAACACCACAGATTTAATTTCCTCTAGCGAAAATTCTTGCATCAGTTCCCTATTTTCTTCCAAAGAAATAAGATTTAGAAAATACTGAGTAATTTCTACAATTGAAGAAGAAATATCAGGAGAATCCAGCTTGGAAAGAAGGTTACTGAAGAAAATTAAGCCTTCTTGGTGAATAGCATTTACATCTGTTAAGATATTACCAGAGGAGTCTTGAATAGAGCAAATAGAGTTCTTATGCCTCTTCACCATGGCTGAAGTATGAAAAAACTTGGTGTTCCTATCTCCTTCTCTAAGCCATATTTCCCTTGATTTTTATCTCCAATAGATCTCCTCTCTAGCCAAAACCTCCTCAAGGCTTGATTGAAGATTTTTTATCGATTCATAAGAATTTTGATTCATTCCAAATCTAATAATGTGATTATTAATTTGTTCCAATTGATCTTGTAAAATCTTTTTCTAAGAAAAAATATTCCCAAAAACATTCCTGTTCCACTCTTGAATTTTTCCCTTCATAAATTTCATCTTTTCATTGATTTGATATAATTTAAACCCATTACAATATGGAGTATTTTCCACCAAAATTCCAAATTAACAAAAAAGATGGGATCCCAAAACCACATGGCTTCAAATTTAAAAGAAGACCTTCTCCTCCTCTGAGAAATTAAGCCAATGTCTAAATTGATAGGAAAGTGATCGGATCTAGAAAAAGGGAGAATGCTCATACCTGACACTAGATTCTCTAAACACCATTTCGGAGAAAACAAAAATCTATCTAATCTTTCAACAATCAATAGGAAATCTTTTCTCCTATTTGTCCAAGTAAAGCGTCAATGGGAGGACTATCAATCAAAGCATTGTCAAAAATAAATTCATTGAACTCCTCCATTATCTTTTGTGGAGCACTGATCACACCTGATTTTTCACTAGAGCAATAAATGACATTAAAATCTCCACCGAACAAAACTTTCTCATCCTATAAATGGACCATTAAAGAAAAAATTAGATACCAACACCATTTTTTATCACTAGTCGAAATTGGGCCATATATATTAAAGATCCAAAAATTTAAGCTATTTGAAGAGACCCTTACCAATAAAAAATTCTGTGTAGAACAAACAAATTCTGCAGAACAAACATCAGGATTCCATAAAACTACCAAGCCACCTGAAGCACCTGAAGCAAGAGACTAAAAAAATTTCCATTTCTTCCAATTAGAAAAGATTTCCTCAGCTTGAACCCCTGAGAGTTTAGTCTCCTGAAGAAGCAAAAGATCCATATTTGAGGAATCTAATTGACGCTTAATTAAGCATCTTTTGTTAGGGGCATTAATCCCTAACATTCCATGAAAGGACTCTCATTGCCCCCAGGGAGAGCATCTGACTCTCCCTGATCTCAAACAGGTTTCAAGGGTGGCCTGTATCCCTGCCTTAATCTCCTCCAGAGTTTTTGCAGATTTAGGCTTTCTTCCTCTTCTAGAAAGAGAAAGAGGAGGAGAATTCTCTTTATCCTCTGCCCTAGGAGATTGAGAAATAGAATGAGATTGTGAGGAATCCATTGAACCCAATACTGAATGATGACTGAAGTCATCCTCTCCTAATTCATCCCCAGAAAAATCTAATTTCTTATCCAATCCGCTCTGATCATCATTTATCTTATTTAAATTCTCATCCAAGGAAGAATTCTTTGCAAGAATCTCATCTGCTATCTCTTCAATTAACTTTGATTCCACTTTTAAAATAATTTTTGAGACCATTTTATTTGCAAAATCCATTGGCATCTGCTTAGCAGAAAAGTCCTCTCCTATTTCAGCATCTTCATCGTTGTGAAACAAGGATCTTCTCAAACCCTGATTTTCTATCATTGGAAACTCCGAAGTTTGATTCTGTAGTAACTCATCATGCCAATTTACAACCACACCTTCCCCTTTCTTATTATTAACAGAAGGAGGGCTTAAAACATAGGAACCTTTATCCAAACTCGTATCATTTACTTGGAATGAAAAAGATGAAGACTCATACTCTAGACTAGCTTCTGCCGATACATCAGATACTGAAGCATGTTGATTCACTAAATAATCCAATGAGAGATCTTCATTTAAAGTGGGAGAAATAGACTCATCTACTAAATCTTCCCTTTCTGGATCCTCACAAGCCAATTGAAAATTTTCTGATTCCTTAAGGTCCACAACTGATGAATCTTCTATTAAAATTTTCTGCCTCCATATACCCTGAGAGGATCTAAAGATCAAAAATTTTAGCAAGGGAAAGAAAGTATTGAGATAAATACAAAATTTGATAGGTAATTCAAGATTATTAAAGTTTTCCATATCATGCTTTACAAAAAAACCCAATTTCCTAGCACACAACCTGATAAATTGCAGATCTCTATATTCCAGAGGTAGATTTTCAAGAGAAACCCAAAAAGGAAAGAGTTTTGAGATTGATATTATTCTGATTGAAGTTGGGTACCCATTCTTGAAGAATAATTCCTTTACTATGAAAAACCAAGATTTTTCCTTCAAGACCGAATCCTGATTCAATTCCTCAACAAATGTAATAATAAAAACTCCTTGACTGTGATTAATGAAGAAAACCTTGGAAATACCTTCCCATTCATCTCTTGCCCAAATTTTAAAATCATTACATTCATTTTGAAAATCCCAAATCTTACTGATAATTGTCTTCTTCTTTAGATCTTGAATGTGAGGCAAAATCATTTCATCTGGAACTTGAATATCTACATCTTTGGGTAGAACTTCTCCATCACAAAGATCCTTAATCAGATCTTTACTGGAAGGAGGGATATCCCTTTTTTGACCCAAATTTGTCTTGAACCTTCATTTCATGTCTTAGAACTGCGATCATTTCCGTATCTCCCATGAGCAATAGATCTATGCTGATTTCGGCCATATCTCTCTCTCTCTTTGATCTAGATCCACACTTGCCATTTACTCTCTTGAATTTCTGGGTGCCAAATCTGAAAGAATATTTTGAAAAAATTTTAGATATTGAAAAGAAGAAACTTATAGATATTGTTATGAACAGAGAGCTAAGAATTGAAGTCTAGAAGCACAACAGATTTTGTAAGCTATGTTATGCTTGTTTACTTGTGCTATTTAACTTCATGTTTACATGTTTTACAAATTTGAGACTGTTTAGTTTAGTTTATTCAGTGATGGTAAACTGAATAATATTTGTTTCTTTCTTTCTTTTGACATAAGACAAATCTCACAACAAAACAAAAGTAAGAAGAAATCTCACTAAAAAATCAAACAGGAGTTGGTATTTGCATGTAAGTTATGTTTTTGACTGAGAAGCATTTGCATGTAAGTTATGTTTTTTATTGAGAAGCTTTAGAATGAAGATAGATGAATAACTGAAAGGTTTAAACTCACAAGTTTTAATCATAACAAGTCAAAATTGATTTTCACATTGAATTACTAAACTACAAGTTGATTTCTTAAAAGCTTAAATGGAACAGATAAAATGAAACACCTACTTAAACAAATCCAAAAAATAATGTAAAAGAGAAAATTTACTCTTAAATTTCAATTTAAAATAAATTTAAATAATAATAATAAACAAATACAATCATCATTATACTAAATTTATTTATGGACATTCTTTACATAGAATTTGATACAAAGAGATCTATACAATGTGATGAAAGGTTCTACACTACAACAAAAATTATTTCCAAGACTTAAATTGTTGTGGGGGATGAGAACCATTTTGATGGTTTAAAATCTAGGGATAATGTTCTTGCACATATTATTAGTGATTCTAATGATGCATCTGAACTAGGCTTGCACTATAATAATGTGGTGTGGATATAGTAAGTTAGAAGCATGCAAATGTTCTATTTTCAAACCATATATTAAATCATGATATATAACATCCAGATTATATATTAACAAATGTTTAAGGTACAATTAACTTATTAAGATCCATATGTAATTGATTTCTATAAGTTCATTTATAAATAAATACCTATTTTTCATATTTCCATGTCTAAAAGACTATGCTGGTTCACTAATGATTAATCAAAATATAGGTTGATCTGAATATATAATTATGTAAACAAATTTCAATTTTATTGATTTTCATATCTTTCATTCCACACAAAAAATTCAAATTAAAAACATTTATATTATACACTTTTATAACAAAATAATCACTCATTATTTATTTATTTAATTGCATCAAATATCATTATATTATATAAGTTATCAATATATTGTTAGTCCCTGCCAGCAAGGGGGGACTATTGTTTTCACTCAACAAAAAGAGCATTAGTTTGCTTCAAACTTCGTGCAATATGGAAAATATTAAAGGGATAGCTAAGGTTTCTAATATTTTATTCTTTTTCCCCTATTGTTGGCGTTTTCTCATTGGGGCATTATTATACCCCTAGTATTTTATTCTGCACTATGCATGGAATTACGGGTGTCACTATGTGTATTGGAGGGTTTGGGCAATGGCAAGTGTCCTGCAAAAAGATGCATGTTGTGTTTGGTTGAAAAAATGTGTTGTGTTGCACAGCTATTCAAAACAGGTGTTCGCAGCTTGTGAGTTGGGCGGAGAAGATTTGGGTGGGTTATTTCTTTTTCAACATCGTTGGCAGTATAATCTTATTCTAGCCTCCTAGATTGATATCTTGTTCTATTTTCTCTGAAATTGTTCCAGAGAAGCTTGCCTGGCCTATGTGGAGGCTGCAAGGGAAGTGTCATTTAGATTTCTAGAATTAATAACACAGAGCCTTGGCTTACCTAAATGAATTTTGTGGGGGAAAAAGTGAAGCAATTTTTGGACATAGGCCGTGAGGAGGCTAGCAAAAATTATGGAATCCGGGTTTACACCTGCCCGTGGCATTTACACACTGAGGAGATTGCCCAGAGATAATTTCCAAATTGCCTTTGAATCTGATGTATTGATACAGGTCTAATGCACGAAGCAATATACAACTAATTTTTTCTTGCTTCCCATACCAAATTCTTGTATTTTACTCCTTTTCTTTTCTAGGGTTTATTTTTCTGCTTCTCTGGGCCTTTGTACAAACATCACAAATCCAACACTAGAATTGGCATAAATGCAAACTGTAATTCTTCCAATCCTTGAATTGTAGGGTTTTTTTGGTGGCTTCTTAAATCCAACATAGTAGAATTGTGAATTCTAATGGTTGGCTTTTAAGGTTGCAATTCCTCTTTGAAAGTCTATCCTCATTCCTCTGCATTATATTTAATAAAGCACACGAAGCTTGCTAGCATGAGACTTTGTGGGATTTGGTTCTGCCCTACGCAATATCATAGGCCAGCATGCCTTGCCTTAGCAGGCTTACAGGTGAGACTATTGGGTGGGGATTGAACCTAGGAATTCAACCCATTGATAGTCGTGTACTCACCAGTTGGTTTGGCCCAACAACCTTTTACTATTATTATGGGTAAGTGCAAGAAGATGGGGGGCCAAAAAGGGGTCTTAAGTGGCCACTTTTTTTCTGAAATCAGGAAATACTGGCCTTGGATGAGAAATTGAGCATAGTTACACTCAAAATTTAGAGATGCAACCAAAACAATGTTCGTAGTGCTCCGAGTCTACTTTCTAAACTACTATTTTGTTTTGAAAATGGCATAGATTAAGGGGTTCAAAAGAGGGAGCCACAGAAATTGGTGTTGTTTCTGTCAAAAAAACATAACATAGCATGTTTTGTGGCTCCCTCAAAAGGTCAACTTTTTTTTGGTATTTTTAAAATCGCTTCGGTGAGAAATTAGCTAATAGCATGTAGTTTATGCCCGATTTTTCTGATAATTTTTTGATGAATATTTGATTTTTTACTAATTTTTAAAGTGGACACATCCTAAAAAACAGAATTTTGGCCGTGCTACCCCTATAAATTTTGAAAACTAATTGAAAATCATTTTTTTATTTTTTTAATATTTGTAGAATGGAGTCTAGTTTCTAAATATGTAATTTTTTTGAAATTTGAATGAATAGTTATTTTACAATGAAAAAAAGACCAAACAGTGGTTTTTGCATAAAAACGGACACACAAACAAAAGAAATTAAAGATGAAAGGCTTAACATTGTTAAAATGTGAAAAAAATCACATCGTCAAATAGCTAAGAGAAAGCCTAACATTACCCATGTGTTCGATTTGTTCAACCTTGAAACACGTGCAAATCTGAGGGTTAGCACGAACGAAATTATGTGAAATTTTGAAGAATACAGAAAAACACGTCTGTGACTGTTCATAAGGCACTCCAAGCCTTTGGGTTGGAAATCCAAAGCAAATCCCAAGCCCAAGGCTTGGGATTCCCAAAGCAAGAAATAACGCGAGCGCGATATAACGCGCTCGCGTTATTTATTGCCTTACATTTTTCTCGCAAGCCTGTCTTTTCCCATGTTCGACATAACGCGAGCGCGTTATAACGCGCTCGCGTTATGTCCCACTCAAATTTTTTTACACTCAAGGCTATTCATCATAGGGTTAAGGCATAAAGGATAGAGTTGAAAGGTTTACGGATAAGGGATTAGCGTTTAAGGTATAGTATCGAGCCCGTTGAGGGTCTAGGAATAAGGATAGCGTTTAAGGTTTAGGGATGAGGGATGACAGATTACGGTTGAGGGTCAAGGGATCAAAGTTAAGGGTTGAGGGATTAGGGTTTGACATTAAGGGTTGAGGGTTGAGGTTCAAGGGTCAAGGGTTTAGGGATAGGGTTTAGGGTCGAGGGATTAGGGTTAAAGTAGAGTGTGGAGGGTGTAAGGATTAGGGATAGGGTTGGAGGGTTTAGGGATAAGGGATTAGGGTTTAAGGTATAGTATCAAGTCTGTTGAGAGTTTAGGAATAGGGATAGCATTTAGGGATTAGGGATGAGGGATTATAGTTGAGGGATGATGGATTAGGGTTGAGGGTTGAGGGATTAGGGTTTAGGGATAAGGTTTAGGGTTGAGGGTTTAGGATTAGGGTTTAGGGTTGACGGATTAGCATTTAATGTCGAGGTTAGGGTTAGAGTGTTGAGGGTAGAGGGATTAGGGATAGGGTTTAGGGTTTAAGGTTTAAGGATTGAGGGTTGAGGCTTTAGGGATGAGGGTTTAAGGCTTAAGATATAGTGTCAAGTGTTGAGGGTGTAGGGATAGGGTTTAAGTTTTAAGGGTTAAGGGTTGAGGGATATGGATTAGGGTTTAAGGTATAGTGTTGAGGGTCGAGGGATCAGAGTTAAGGGTTGAGGGATTAGGGTTTGACGTTGAGGGTTGAGGGTTGAGGTTCGAGGGTCAAGGGTTTAGGGATAGGGTTGAGGGTCGAGGAATTAGGGTTAAAGTAGAGTGTGGATGGTATAAGGATTAGGGATAGGGTTGGAGTGTTTATGGATAAGGGATTAGGGTTTAAGGTATAGTATCGATTCTGTTGAGGGTGTAGGAATAGGGATAGCATTTAGGGTTTAGGGATGAAGGATTAGAGTTGGGGGATGACAGATTAGGGTTGAGGGTTGAGGGATTAGGGTTTAGGGATAAGGTTTAGGGTTGAGGGATGAGGGATTAGGGTTTAAGGTATAGTGTTGAGGGTTTAGGGATCGGGTTTAGGGTTGAGGGATTAGGATTTGACGTTGAGGGTTGAGGGTTGAGGTTCGAGGGTCAAGGGTTTAGGGATAGGGTTGAGGGTCAAGGAATTAGGGTTAAAGTAGAGCGTGGAGGGATGACGGATGATAGATTAAGGTTGAGGGTTGAGGGATTAGGGTTTGACGTCGAGGGCTGAGGGTTTAGGGTTAGGGTTGAGAGATGAGGGATCAGAGTTAAGGGTTGAGGGATTAGGGTTTGACGTCGAGGGCTGAGGTTTGAGGGTCAAGGGTTTAGGGATAGGGTTGAGGTTGAAGGGATTAGGGTTTAGGGACAAGGTTTAGGGTTAGGGTTGAGGGATTAGGGTTTAAGGTATAGTGTTGAGGGTTTAGGGATAGGGTTTAGGGTTGAGGGATTAGGGTTTGACGTTGAGGGTTGAGGGTTGAGGTTCGAGGGTCAAGGGTTTAGGGATAGGGTTGAGGGTCGAGGAATTAGGGTTAAAGTAGAGTGTGGAGGGATGACGGATGATAGATTAGGGTTGAGGGTTGAGGGATTAGGGTTTGATGTTGAGGGTTGAGGGTTTAGGGTTAGGGTTGAGAGATGAGGGATCAGAGTTAAGGGTTGAGGGATTAGGGTTTGACGTCGAGGGCTGAGGTTCGAGGGTCAAGGGTTTAGGGATAGGGTTGAGGTTGAAGGGATTAGGGTTTAGGGACAAGGTTTAGGGTTAGGGTTGAGGGATTAGGGTTTAAGGTATAGTGTTGAGGGTTTAGGGATAGGGTTTAGGGTTGAGGGATTAGAGTGAAGGGTTGAGGGATTAGAATTTGGCGTTGAGGGTTTAGGGTTTAAGGTATAGTGTTGAGGGTTTAGGGATAGGGTTTAGGGTTGAGGGATTAGGGTTTGACATTGAGGGTTGAGGGTTGAGGTTCGAGGGTCAAGGGTTTAGGGATAGGGTTGAGGGTCGAGGAATTAGGGTTAAAGTAGAGTGTGGAGGGATGACGGATGATAGATTAGGGTTGAGGGTTGAGGGATTAGGGTTTGATGTTGAGGGTTGAGGGTTTAGGGTTAGGGTTGAGAGATGAGGGATCAGAGTTAAGGGTTGAGGGATTAGGGTTTGACGTCGAGGGCTAAGGTTCGAGGGTCAAGGGTTTAGGGATAGGGTTGAGGTTGAAGGGATTAGGGTATAGGGACAAGGTTTAGGGTTAGGGTTGAGGGATTAGGGTTTAAGGTATAGTGTTGAGGGTTTAGGGATAGGGTTTAGGGTTGAGGGATTAGAGTGAAGGGTTGAGGGATTAGAATTTGGCGTTGAGGGTTTAGGGTTTAAGGTATAGTGTTGAGGGTTTAGGGATAGGGTTTAGGGTTGAGGGATTAGGGTTTGACGTTGAGGGTTGAGGGTTGAGGTTCGAGGGTCAAGGGTTTAGGGATAGGGTTGAGGGTCGAGGAATTAGGGTTAAAGTAGAGTGTGGAGGGATGACGGATGATAGATTAGGGTTGAGGGTTGAGGGATTAGGGTTTGATGTTAAGGGTTGAGGGTTTAGGGTTAGGGTTGAGAGATGAGGGATCAGAGTTAAGGGTTGAGGGATTAGGGTTTGACGTCGAGGGCTGAGGTTCGAGGGTCAAGGGTTTAGGGATAGGGTTGAGGTTGAAGGGATTAGGGTTTAGGGACAAGGTTTAGGGTTAGGGTTGAGGGATTAGGGTTTAAGGTATAGTGTTGAGGGTTTAGGGATAGGGTTTAGGGTTGAGGGATTAGAGTGAAGGGTTGAGGGATTAGAATTTGGCATTGAGGGTTTAGGGATAGGGTTTAGGGTTGAGGGATTAGGGTTTGACGTTGAGGGTTGAGGGTTGAGGTTCGAGGGTCAAGGGTTTAGGGATAGGGTTGAGGGTCGAGGAATTAGGGTTAAAGTAGAGTGTGGAGGGATGACGGATGATAGATTAGGGTTGAGGGTTGAGGGATTAGGGTTTGATGTTGAGGGTTGAGGGTTTAGGGTTAGGGTTGAGAGATGAGGGATCAGAGTTAAGGGTTGAGGGATTAGGGTTTGACGTCGAGGGCTGAGGTTCGAGGGTCAAGGGTTTAGGGATAGGGTTGAGGTTGAAGGGATTAGGGTTTAGGGACAAGGTTTAGGGTTAGGGTTGAGGGATTAGGGTTTAAGGTATAGTGTTGAGGGTTTAGGGATAGGGTTTAGGGTTGAGGGATTAGAGTGAAGGGTTGAGGGATTAGAATTTGGCATTGAGGGTTTAGGGATAGGGTTTAGGGTTGAGGGATTAGGGTTTGACGTTGAGGGTTGAGGGTTGAGGTTCGAGGGTCAAGGGTTTAGGGATAGGGTTGAGGGTCGAGGAATTAGGGTTAAAGTAGAGTGTGGAGGGATGACGGATGATAGATTAGGGTTGAGGGTTGAGGGATTAGGGTTTGATGTTGAGGGTTGAGGGTTTAGGGTTAGGGTTGAGAGATGAGGGATCAGAGTTAAGGGTTGAGGGATTAGGGTTTGACGTCGAGGGCTGAGGTTCGAGGGTCAAGGGTTTAGGGATAGGGTTGAGGTTGAAGGGATTAGGGTTTAGGGACAAGGTTTAGGGTTAGGGTTGAGGGATTAGGGTTTAAGGTATAGTGTTGAGGGTTTAGGGATAGGGTTTAGGGTTGAGGGATTAGAGTGAAGGGTTGAGGGATTAGAATTTGGCGTTGAGGGTTTAGGGATAGGGTTTAGGGTTGAGGGATTAGGGTTTGACGTTGAGGGTTGAGGGTTGAGGTTCGAGGGTCAAGGGTTTAGGGATAGGGTTGAGGGTCGAGGAATTAGGGTTAAAGTAGAGTGTGGAGGGATGATGGATGATAGATTAGGGTTGAGGGTTGAGGGATTAGGGTTTGATGTTGAGGGTTGAGAGTTTAGGGTTAGGGTTGAGAGATGAGGGATCAGAGTTAAGGGTTGAGGGATTAGGGTTTGACGTCGAGGGCTGAGGTTCGAGGGTCAAGGGTTTAGGGATAGGGTTGAGGTTGAAGGGATTAGGGTATAGGGACAAGGTTTAGGGTTAGGGTTGAGGGATTAGGGTTTAAGGTATAGTGTTGAGGGTTTAGGGATAGGGTTTAGGGTTGAGGGATTAGAGTGAAGGGTTGAGGGATTAGAATTTGGCGTTGAGGGTTTAGGGTTTAAGGTATAGTGTTGAGGGTTTAGGGATAGGGTTTAGGGTTGAGGGATTAGGGTTTGACGTTGAGGGTTGAGGGTTGAGGTTCAAGGGTCAAGGGTTTAGGGATAGGGTTGAGGGTCGAGGAATTAGGGTTAAAGTAGAGTGTGGAGGGATGACGAATGATAGATTAGGGTTGAGGGTTGAGGGATTAGGGTTTGATGTTAAGGGTTGAGGGTTTAGGGTTAGGGTTGAGAGATGAGGGATCAGAGTTAAGGGTTGAGGGATTAGGGTTTGACGTCGAGGGCTGAGGTTCGAGGGTCAAGGGTTTAGGGATAGGGTTGAGGTTGAAGGGATTAGGGTTTAGGGACAAGGTTTAGGGTTAGGGTTGAGGGATTAGGGTTTAAGGTATAGTGTTGAGGGTTTAGGGATAGGGTTTAGGGTTGAGGGATTAGAGTGAAGGGTTGAGGGATTAGAATTTGGCGTTGAGGGTTTAGGGATAGGGTTTAGGGTTGAGGGATTAGGGTTTGACGTTGAGGGTTGAGGGTTGAGGTTCGAGGGTCAAGGGTTTAGGGATAGGGTTGAGGGTCGAGGAATTAGGGTTAAAGTAGAGTGTGGAGGGATGACGGATGATAGATTAGGGTTGAGGGTTGAGGGATTAGGGTTTGATGTTGAGGGTTGAGGGTTTAGGGTTAGGGTTGAGAGATGAGGGATCAGAGTTAAGGGTTGAGGGATTAGGGTTTGACGTCGAGGGCTGAGGTTCGAGGGTCAAGGGTTTAGGGATAGGGTTGAGGTTGAAGGGATTAGGGTTTAGGGACAAGGTTTAGGGTTAGGGTTGAGGGATTAGGGTTTAAGGTATAGTGTTGAGGGTTTAGGGATAGGGTTTAGGGTTGAGGGATTAGAGTGAAGGGTTGAGGGATTAGAAATTGGCGTTGAGGGTTTAGGGTTTAGGATCAGGGTTGAAGGTCGAGGGATTAGAGTTAAGGGTTGAGGGATTAGGGTTTGATGTTAAGGGTTAAGGTTCGAGGGTTTGATGTTGAGGGTTGAGGGTTGAGGTACATTTCGGTGTGACATTTAAATTGTCTTGCCGATATACACTGTAAAGGTTATTTTGTGGACTTTCAAGGATTTTTTCACCTGTGTTAATGTTCAACTTGTTTCGCTCTGCATCAAGGGATTACAGTTTGACGTTGAGGGCTGAGGTTCGAGGGTCAAGGGTTTAGGGATAGGGTTGAGGTTGAAGGGATTAGGGTTTAGGGACAAGGTTGAGGTTGAGGGATTAGGATTTGACATTGAGGGTTGAGGGTTTAGGGATAGGGTTGAGGGATTAGGATTTGACATTGAGGGTTGAGGGTCAAGGGATCAGAGTTGAGGGTTTAGGGTTTAGAGATCTATAGGAGGACAAAACGCGAGCGCGTTATAGCGCGAGCGCGTTATAGCGCGAGCGCGTTATAACGCGAGCGCGTTATAACGCGCTCGCGTTTTGTAATTCTACTAAAACGGTAAAAAAGTGGTTACCCCCGTGATCCAGGCCCACATGCTCTGTTTTCTTACTGATTCTGCGCGTGCTCCGACAAAAAAGAAGTGCTTTCATGCTATTGGGAAGTTCACATGCACATTTGACACATTGTACCACCTTTGCATGATCTTTCCACCACCTTTTCTGCTTTGCCAACTTGAGAAGGAGGAAATAACATAGTTTTCAAACCAAATTTGATATATATCTATACAAGTTTCAATTTTTGTAGTATTGCAATGTTAATTTTGATTCAATTTTAAGAATTTAACATTGAAAAGGAAGCAAGTGGTGAAAAACTCAAATTGTTGAGGAGTTTGATGCAAGAAGATAAAAACACTACATAATTGGGTACTCTCTCCATTCAAATCTTCGTTTTTTAGGTATGTCAAGTCTTTACATGCATGTTCTTTACATTTTCCTTATTTCGGATTGAATTACTTTATCATGCATTATCATACATGTTTAAAATAGACACATTTCCAATCAAGAAAGCAACCTACAATCTCACATGATGCCATGTATATTTTCTACACTTGGGCTCTTTAATAATTATGTGTAATAAACAAACCTTAGTTCATACCATGATGTCAAACTATACAAGAATAAATCCTTACAACATAAAAAAAATACAATCCCACTATTATCATGTATTCATTTCTTAAGAACTAATATTGGTCTCTTTATCATGCTACAGACAAATTCTCCGTCATGCCGAGGAAACGATCAAGAATTAAACCAACACAGGAAGAGATAGAAGCTAAGAATGCAAAGAAAGCAATGGCTATGAGGGAACTTCGTGAGAAGAGGAAATTGGACACGATAAATGAAGACATACCAATTGAAGAGGAACCACAACCATCACAAAGAGATATGGTATTGGCGGCACAAAGAGAACGAATGCAAAAACTTCGTGGTACGAGAGATTTAAATACCATAGTTGGAGACACATCCTTT
This sequence comes from Cunninghamia lanceolata, assembly GCA_027924645.1. NCBI lineage: Eukaryota > Viridiplantae > Streptophyta > Pinopsida > Cupressales > Cupressaceae > Cunninghamia > Cunninghamia lanceolata. Next base: position 2,544,088 of record BSBN01000828.1, read on the forward strand.
ATCGCAAGACAACATGTAGGGACACCATCTACCACATCTCAAGTTGAGAGTACATCATCACTCACATGTGATGAAGGAGGTACGCCATCGTTCCCACCTCAACCTCAAGGTATGTCATCTATTCCATCTTCGATCGAAGGTATGCCATCTAACCCATCTCATTTAAATATTGATGAAATTCCTAATGTTGAGATGAATTTACCTAACTTGACACCACCTAGAATTTTGCATAGAAAGCCAAAGTATTTGATTGATATTGATGAGAATATTTTGCAGCCAATGGAAGGTAAGATTCCAAAACGCACTTGTAGAAGATATGCTAATAAGATTTGGAGATTGTTCTTTGAAAAGTTAAATGAGACTGCAAGATGTCAACTATTCGTTGAAATGATGCGAAGTATAAAGTATAGGTCTATCATGAAGATTCTTGGGTTGAGAACATCAGAGGCTTCAAGTGAAAAATCTATTGTCAAGAATCTAATGAGTGCGTATGAGAGTGTGGGTAACACCTCACGCACAAAAGATAGTAATGCAACACGGCGTGTGATTACATCGACTATAGTAAGTAGTCAAACGAGGAAAGCTCGTCTTATTAGAAAGACAAGTCAAAAATTGAGAATTAATAGGAAAACTTTATCAAGAGCCGTTGGAAGACGCCAAAGAATTGAGGACACTAATGCCAATGAATTATGGGCGTTCTCGGGGAGACTACCACGAAAAGATAAACCAATTGTTGAAGCATTGAGGTCACTAATTGAAGACTTTTGGAAGAATTACACAAGGGTATCTCCGAATCAAAGGGATGTGGTAAGAAGGAGAATTGGTAGTCAGAACCGCGAGCCACATCCAAAGCATTTTTTGGATGAGACTCAAACACAGTTTTATGGTAAATTTCTAGAGAAGTATCCTCAAATTAAAATTTGTCAAAGATATTTTGAAATGCTAAAACCTTTCTATGTTAAGATAAATCACACACGCACTACTTGTTGTTGTAGATTACATATTGAATTTTCTAACCATTTTGATGCTTATAGGTCTATATGTTTAGATATGCATACTAACAATGATTTGCAGGGTTGTGCCATATGTGCCCCACCAACATCTTCAAGAGATTTCATATCAAGAATTTTATGTGAAAGAGAGGAAGGTCAAATATTCTACAAGAAATTATGCTTGGATGGCACATGTCATCGTTGCGGTGGCTTGCAACATTTGCCAATATGTGAACATATGGAAATAACACATGCGGTTGGAAATGAACTAGTAGAATTTGGCAAGTATAAAACAGTGGCATACAATACAAAAGATGGTAAAGAAGCAAAGAGGTGTGAATTAGTTATTGAAAAGATTCCAGTGTATCAGTTTATGCCTATATTTCGTGACAGCATAGTGTATGAGTATGCAAGACATGCCCATAGAGCTCGATGGTTGGACTTGCAATTCAAGTTATGCAAGGACACATTTCCAGTTGGTAGCATTGTTTCAGTCGTCGACTTTGCAGAGAACTACAGTCTACAGCCACAGCGTGAGGTGCAATCACAATATTACAACTCCACACAGGTTTCTATATTTGTGCACATCGCATTCATTCATGCGAATGATAGTACAGAGGATGACAGAAAGATCATAAGGGAGTATCATTTCTATATTAGTGATGATCGCACGCATTCTACGGAGTTCGTGCAAGGTTGCTTTCAGGTGTTCTATAATGATTTGGCTAGAAGGGGCATATCGTTCAGTCAGCATATCATATGGTCGGATAATTGTGCATCACAATTCAAGAACTCGCGGAATTTCTATTGGCTGAGTAGGAGGCATAATTTTACAGGTATTCAACATATGTGGAACTTTTGTGAGGCCGGGCATGGAAAGGGGGAGCATGATGGTGCAGGAGCATGTATCAAAAGAGCCATAGCACGAGAAGAGTTAAAGTATAAAGACAATGCAAAGTTGACAGATGCAAAATCGATTGTCGAGTGGTGTAATGCTTCCATGGGTCCAGGTAATGAAGGTAAGTCTTTAGTTCGTAGATTTTTTTGGTTGATAGATGATACTAACATTGCACCATATGAGGATTGTTGTACACTGACAGGATCAAATGAGATGCACTCTTTCAGAAGTTCAATTGCAGGTTCATGGAGTATCCATACACGAAAGATGTCATGCTTTTGTTCTTCCTGTACAATTCAAGTCTGGGATGAGTGCGAGTCAAAGGAGTGGGTTGACGAATGGCAGTTAAGTTATCTTAGCCCACTTGACACGTATCGACCCCCGACGGCACTGGAACTAACACAGATGGAATCGTCAGTTGACTTTGACCACATATCAGATTTAGTTCAACCAGGTAATATAGGGCACATATATGCATCTAATTTCATCTAGTTCAACCAGGTAATGTCATCTTACTTTGTAGTGTTTTTGTAATGTTGACTAATTTCATCTAATTTGCTACACATATCAATGTAGGACACGTATATGCAGTTATTGCAGATGAAGATAATGAAGAGGGAACAGATTATTACTTATGCCGTTGTGTTGAGGCCAAAAAGAAATTGGAGGCCCCTGTTACAGATGGAGAAAACATCGAATACCCTACAGGATCAGTGGTTATTACTGGAACATGGCTTAGAAGGTACCCACATAAGAGTGTTAATATTTGGCTATTTCAGGACTTTGACATGCATCGAAAGATTCTTCATTACTCGAACCTTGTCGTGGCATCCAATGTTCATTTGATAAAGTATCGGGGTAGACCTTTGAACAAAATATTGTGGAAGGTGCGTGAGTCTGACCATGAAGCAATACTTGACACAATAAAGAGTAGAGCAGATCCAGATGGTTCATTGGATTAATTTGTAAGTATTCACATTGATTTTGTAAAGTTATGTTACATTGAGTTGTAAGTATGCACATTAATTTGTAAGGTTTGTCTTTTTTTATTTCCTCCTGCATTTTTACACATATGTACACATTTTTCCATCATCATGTTATGCATTTTTGGTGTCCTGCTCCTGATGCGACCAAACTCATAACTCACCCTACTAGACACCATTTGATGATCTCTCCAACACTCTGGATCCAGGGCGCCCAATCATGATGATGACCTATATACCATTCTCCCAAGGCGCTCATAATGAATGAATGATAAGGAGCGCCTTGACCTCTATAATCAAGGTGATTTTAAGTCACTTTGAGTCATTTGGGGTCAGTTTGAGTCTTTGAGTCATGTTGCAAAAAAGTGTCAATGTTGTCAAGTTGCACAAAGCAACCTTTGCATTTTTGGTGTCTTGCTCGTGATGCGACCAAACTGACTGTTCCAACGCGTCCGAATGGGTACATTTATGCTAGGCATGGTCCTATTTCTCACCCAAACATGTCGAAACAGTCGGAGCTACATTGTACCGACGATATCCCTGAAGAGTCCAAAGTGCAAAAAGGCAGCAATCTTTGACGAGATGTTACTCAAAAATTATGTCACTTAGAAACATTCTGTCTGAGGCAACGGGATCACGTAGAGTGCCTCTACAATAACCTCTCTCGGTTTTTTATAGCTCTGAGGCATTTGCCCGTGGTGAAAGGTTTTCTGCTGCCCCAAAAATCGTCAGAAGGAGGCAGTGTAAAGTTGCAAAGGGGTGTAACTTTCGTCCTGCTCCTGATGCGACCAAACTGACTGTTCCAACGCGTCCGAATGGGTACATTTATGCTAGGCATGGTCCTATTTCTCACCCAAACATGTCGAAACAGTCGGAGCTACATTGTACCGACGATATCCCTAAAGAGTCCAAAGTGCAAAAAGGCAGCAATCTTTGACGAGATGTTACTCGAAAATCGTGTCACTTAGAAACATTCCGTCTAAGGCAACGGGATCACGTAGAGTGCCTCTACAATAACCTCTCTCAGTTTTTTATAGCTCTGAGGCATTTGCCCGTGGTGAAAGGTTTTCTGTTGCCCTAAAAATCGTCAGAAGGAGGCAGTGTAAAGTTGCAAAGGGGTGTAACTTTCGTCCTGCTCCTGATGCGACCAAACTGACTGTTCCAACGCGTCCGAATGGGTACATTTATGCTAGGCATGGTCCTATTTCTCACCCAAACATGTCGAAACAGTCGGAGCTACATTGTACCGACGATATCCCTAAAGAGTCCAAAGTGCAAAAAGGCAGCAATCTTTGACGAGATGTTACTCGAAAATCGTGTCACTTAGAAACATTCCGTCTGAGGCAACGGGATCACGTAGAGTGCCTCTACAATAACCTCTCTCAGTTTTTTATAGCTCTGAGGCATTTGCCCGTGGTGAAAGGTTTTCTGTTGCCCTAAAAATCGTCAGAAGGAGGCAGTGTAAAGTTGCAAAGGGGTGTAACTTTCGTCCTGCTCCTGATGCGACCAAACTGACTGTTCCAACGCGTCCGAATGGGTACATTTATGCTAGGCATGGTCCTATTTCTCACCCAAACATGTCGAAACAGTCAGAGTTACATTGTACCGACGATATCCCTAAAGAGTCCAAAGTGCAAAAAGGCAGCAATCTTTGACGAGATGTTACTCAAAAACCGTGTCACTTAGAAACATTCCGTCTGAGGCAACGGGATCACGTAGAGTGCCTCTACAATAACCTCTCTCGGTTTTTTATAGCTCTGAGGCATTTGCCTGTGGTGAAAGGTTTTCTGCTGCCCCAAAAATCGTCAGAAGGAGGCAGTGTAAAGTTGCAAAGGGGTGTAACTTTCGTCCTGCTCCTGATGCGACCAAACTGACTATTCCAACGCGTCCGAATGGGTACATTTATGCTAGGCATGGTCCTATTTCTCACCCAAACATGTCGAAACAGTCGGAGCTACATTGTACCGACGATATCCCTGAAGAGTCCAAAGTGCAAAAAGGCAGCAATCTTTGACGAGATGTTACTCGAAAATCGTGTCACTTAGAAACATTCCGTCTGAGGCAACGGGATCACGTAGAGTGCCTCTACAATAACCTCTCTCGGTTTTTTATAGCTCTGAGGCATTTGCCCGTGGTGAAAGGTTTTCTGTTGCCCTAAAAATCGTCAGAAGGAGGCAGTGTAAAGTTGCAAAGGGGTGTAACTTTCGTCCTGCTCCTGATGCGACCAAACTGACTGTTCCAACGCGTCTGAATGGGTACATTTATGCTAGGCATGGTCCTATTTCTCACCCAAACATGTCGAAACAGTCGGAGCTACATTGTACCGACGATATCCCTGAAGAGTCCAAAGTGCAAAAAGGCAGCAATCTTTGACGAGATGTTACTCGAAAACCGTGTCACTTAGAAACATTCCGTCTGAGGCAACGGGATCACGTAGAGTGCCTCTACAATAACCTCTCTCGGTTTTTTATAGCTCTCAGGCATTTGCCCGTGGTGAAAGGTTTTCTGCTGCCCCAAAAATCATCAGAAGGAGGCAGTGTAAAGTTGCAAAGGGGTGTAACTTTCGTCCTGCTCCTGATGTGACCAAACTGACTGTTCCAACGCGTCCGAATGGGTACATTTATGCTAGGCATGGTCCTATTTCTCACCCAAACATGTCGAAACAGTCGGAGCTACATTGTACCGACGATATCCCTGAAGAGTCCAAAGTGCAAAAAGGCAGCAATCTTTGACGAGATGTTACTCAAAAACCGTGTCACTTAGAAACATTCCGTCTGAGGCAACGGGATCACGTAGAGTGCCTCTACAATAACCTCTCTCGGTTTTTTATAGCTCTGAGGCATTTGCCCGTGGTGAAAGGTTTTCTGCTGCCCCAAAAATCGTCAGAAGGAGGCAGTGTAAAGTTGCAAAGGGGTGTAACTTTCGTCCTGCTCCTGATGCGACCAAACTGACTATTCCAACGCGTCCGAATGGGTACATTTATGCTAGGCATGGTCCTATTTCTCACCCAAACATGTCGAAACAGTCGGAGCTACATTGTACCGACGATATCCCTGAAGAGTCCAAAGTGCAAAAAGGCAGCAATCTTTGACGAGATGTTACTCAAAAACCGTGTCACTTAGAAACATTCCGTCTGAGGCAACGGGATCACGTAGAGTGCCTCTACAATAACCTCTCTCGGTTTTTTATAGCTCTGAGGCATTTGCCCGTGGTGAAAGGTTTTCTGCTGCCCCAAAAATCGTCAGAAGGAGGCAGTGTAAAGTTGCAAAGGGGTGTAACTTTCGTCCTGCTCCTGATGCGACCAAACTGACTGTTCCAACGCGTCCGAATGGGTACATTTATGCTAGGCATGGTCCTATTTCTCACCCAAACATGTCGAAACAGTCAGAGCTACATTGTACCGACGATATCCCTGAAGAGTCCAAAGTGCAAAAAGGCAGCAATCTTTGACGAGATGTTACTCAAAAACCGTGTCACTTAGAAACATTCCGTCTGAGGCAACGGGATCACGTAGAGTGCCTCTACAATAACCTCTCTCGGTTTTTTATAGCTCTGAGGCATTTGCCCGTGGTGAAAGGTTTTCTGCTGCCCCAAAAATCGTCAGAAGGAGGCAGTGTAAAGTTGCAAAGGGGTGTAACTTTCGTCCTGCTCCTGATGCGACCAAACTGACTGTTCCAACGCGTCCGAATGGGTACATTTATGCTAGGCATGGTCCTATTTCTCACCCAAACATGTCGAAACAGTCAGAGCTACATTGTACCGACGATATACCTGAAGAGTCCAAAGTGCAAAAAGGCAGCAATCTTTGACGAGATGTTACTCGAAAATCGTGTCACTTAGAAACATTCGTCTGAGGCAACGGGATCACGTAGAGTGCCTCTACAATAACCTCTCTCGGTTTTTTATAGCTCTCGGGCATTTGCCCGTGGTGAAAGGTTTTCTGTTGCCCTAAAAATCGTCAGAAGGAGGCAGTGTAAAGTTGCAAAGGGGTGTAACTTTCGTCCTGCTCCTGATGCGACCAAACTGACTGTTCCAACGCGTCCGAATGGGTACATTTATGCTAGGCATGGTCCTATTTCTCACCCAAACATGTCGAAACAGTCGGAGCTACATTGTACCGACGATATCCCTGAAGAGTCCAAAGTGCAAAAAGGCAGCAATCTTTGACGAGATGTTACTCAAAAACCGTGTCACTTAGAAACATTCCGTCTGAGGCAACGGGATCACGTAGAGTGCCTCTACAATAACCTCTCTCGGTTTTTTATAGCTCTGAGGCATTTGCCCGTGGTGAAAGGTTTTCTGCTGCCCCAAAAATCGTCAGAAGGAGGCAGTGTAAAGTTGCAAAGGGGTGTAACTTTCGTCCTGCTCCTGATGCGACCAAACTGACTGTTCCAACGCGTCCGAATGGGTACATTTATGCTAGGCATGGTCCTATTTCTCACCCAAACATGTCGAAACAGTCGGAGCTACATTGTACCGACGATATCCCTGAAGAGTCCAAAGTGCAAAAAGGCAGCAATCTTTGACGAGATGTTACTCAAAAATCGTGTCACTTAGAAACATTCCGTCTGAGGCAACGGGATCACGTAGAGTGCCTCTACAATAACCTCTCTCGGTTTTTTATAGCTCTGAGGCATTTGCCCGTGGTGAAAGGTTTTCTGCTGCCCCAAAAATCGTCAGAAGGAGGCAGTGTATTAAGTCAGGATGAAAGCCTATTCACTCTAGGCGCCTGTTTTTGACCAAATCACACATGCGCCTTGAACAACTCTGTCTTCAAGGCGCTTTTCTCTAATCTCTGTAACTCTCCAAATCCACTAAGGCGCAAATTTTACCTCTTGGGCTCAAGATATAGGTTCTTCATCCAAGGCGCCAGAATGGTCCAAAGGCGCATTTCACCTCTAACCTCACCTCTGACCTTACTTGGAGGCGCTAAACCTCATCTCATTGCTCTCCTCCATTACAAGCGCTCACTTACCTCAATCTTGGGCGCATACCAACATCTCAACATCCAAATCACCTAGGCGCTCAAAACCTTCAAGACTCAAGGTGCATTTTATGATCAAACAAGGTATCTCCTGAACAAGGCGCTCATAGTCTCATCAGGGCGTTAATCATCATCATGAGCACTCATATTGTTCTAGGCGCACAGTTATCTCTGGAATGCTCAAGGCGCACATACCCTTCTCTAGGCTAGTTTACACTTATTCAAGGCGCTCATTCCAAACTTACATGAACTACTCATTACAAGACGCACAAACTAGATGATCCTAGGGCATAAGGGCGCTCATAGGAGTTGTTATGTGTCATTTTGGCCAAGGTTTTCTGGAGCAGTGAAGACATTAGGAAGGGGATGATCGTTTGGATAGTTTTGAATGCTTTATTTCTCCTTGTTTAAACTAGGCGCTCACTGAGGATTGGAGTAGCCTTTGCACCCTCACATCACGTTAATCGGCGTTTCAGAGGCAATCATAGTATAGGAAGATTTGCGCCTTGAAGAAGAGAGTTATCTGGTGAGTGCTTAGGAGTTCTGGCGCCTAGGGGAAAGGTCTAGGTAGAGCGCCTTCAGACTTTCACAGTGAAGTGCCTTAAGGAGTTGGATGATGTTTTTGGCGCCTTAAGGATGATGATGGAGCGCTTTGGAGTCAGGTTAGTCTGGAGCACCTTAAGAAGGTAAAGCACTTCAAATGTAAACACAAGTGTTTTGAGCGCCCTAATGAGAAGTTGTCTTGGCACCATAAGTTGTTCAAACGAAGATATGCACCTTGGATAGTTGCAAAGACCTAATTTAGCGCCCAAGGTTGGAAGACTCTTTGTGAGCGTCCAGTGTTTGAAAGCTCTTTGTGTTTGGTGCATTAAAATGAATTTGGCACCTAAATAGTATTGAAACACTCAACTGAGCGCCTAAAGCCCATGAGAGAAGTGATATGCGCCTTGATAGGAATATCATGGAAGATGAGTTTACTGAATGGCGCCTTGAATGACTTGGTTGATTAAGTGTTTTAGCACCTAGATATGGGATGAATCATTGAGCGCCTTTGGTTGAGATGATGTCAGCACCTTTGAGATTATAACACCTTGGAGTCAAGTTCGAAGGAGCACCTTGAGAAGGTAAAACACTTCAAATGTTTTCAAGGAATTGGAGAAGTCACTTAGTGCCTAGAAGGAATTCCAGAGCAAGAGGGTTGGAGCGCCTTGAGCTTCAAGTCAGATATGCGCCTAGACCTCTACCCTTTAGCAAGTTGAAGCCCTCTGAGCCTTGACAACGTGAGAATGCCTTATAGCGAATATGCGCCTTGGGCAAGGTTGAATACAAAGTTGAGGAGTATATCATAATGAGTAAGTGCACTGTAGGGTTAGATGATAAAGACTAGTGCCTTGAGTGTCTTGGTCAAAATTTTGACGTGAGAAGTCTTGCAAGATCAAACCCTGGAGTGCGCCTTAGAGAGAACCTATTGATCCTTTGCTTTGACAAGATTTGGGCGCCAGAATGATCCTTAATAAATGGAATGTATCTACACCAATTTTGCGCCTTTAGGGAAGTGATGGTGGCCAGAATGATCCTTAATCTCATGTTTGTGCGCCTAGGTCTAGAAGCAAGATTTGAGCGCCTTAGGATAGGGTTTTTTGCACCTTGTCTTGGAGAGTGAATTTGCGCCTTGGATGATGTTGAAGCGCCTTGGGATGAAATGCGCCCAAACTTATAGAGGGCCTTCAGTGAGGGAGTTGAAGAGAGTGCTTAGAGGAAGGATAGCCTTAAGATCAAACTAAGTACTTAGAAACCTAAGATTAGCGCCTTATTTGAAGTTATACACCTATTCTGGCGCCAGAGAGTGAGTTTGAGTGTGAAGAAGTGAATGTCTGCGCCTTGAAGGGGATACAAAGGGAAGATGATGCACCTTGATGGGTTGATGATGGAAATTTGCGTTTTGGAGCTAAATGTGCGCCTTGAAGGAGATAGTGCATAGAGGTACAATGAATCTTCCGGAGAACATGGATAGACAACTAAGTCTCCAACTTGAGTCTTCTAAGTGAATTGGATAATGAAGAGAGTCTAGTCATTTTGGGCGCTAGTATCAGGATGAATCATCCAAAATGGGTGCCTAGAACTAGAAGGCGCCAATGCATGAGTTCAAGGATCCTCCATTGGAGCGCCTAGCCCAGATGGCTATAGATTGAAAGTTTTAAAGCTAAGTGATGTCTCTTACGTGAATTCCTAGCCCAGGTGCATGTGTTGGGAAAAACTCTTTGGCTCTGGTGCCTAGAATTGGGAGCTTTGTAAGATGCACCAATTGATGAAACATTTCCATTTTGCGCCTAGAATAGAACTCTCTCACATAGTTGAAATTGACTTGATAGAAGGAGATAAGTCTTAAGGACTAGTTTGGCGCCTCACTTGCCTATCTCACCTTTGAAATGTGCTTTGGTTGATGATCATCATTGATGGAACCTAGTGAAATGTAAAGCTATTTGCATCTCCAGAGGATCAAAATTGGATTAGGAGATCATCCTTGCAGTTGAGATTGACAGAGAAGTGTTAAAGGAATCACTTCAAATGGGCGCCTAAGCTAGTTGAGGCGCATATCAATTCCACTGTAACTCCAGACTGACGCTTAGGATCCAGTCATCTCCTAAGGCGCAGTTCCATTCACCCATGACCTCGCTTGGCGTCTAAAACTTGGAAACTCCTTTGGAAAGCTCCTGTTGCGCCTAGAAGATGAGTTTGGGATATCAACTTGCAAAAGGCTTAGAAACTCTTCAAAGATGTTAGGCACAATCCCATGGCACTGGAGCTCAGTTTTGGCGCCTTCAAGGAATAGCACATGAAGGAACTTGGGAGGTCAGGTGCTTGTAAAAGGGAACACCTTGGAACATCTTCCAGGGGTTGAAGTAGTAAGAAAACATCAAGTGAGTCTAGGCGCACTCCCTTGTGTGAACAGTTTAGCTCTGGCGCCTAGCCACAGAGTGAGCCAGAAGAAGTAGTTTGGACATTAGAAGATAGGCGCTCATTCTACAATGAAGCATTCCACCTTCCTAATCAACAAAGACTTGCAAGAATTGACAAAGGAAGCTAAGGCGCACCTTCTACTTGTTTCCACCTCCAGAATGCGCCTAACCTTGAAAGGGGGTTCAAAGATGTTTGTTAGACCTTTTCACTCAAGGCACTCACCTTAGGCGCACTTTCTAAGTCCTTGTCACCTCAAGGAAACACCTAGTTTGGAAGGCGCTTGCCCTGTTCTCCACTCCTTTCAATTGGCGCCTAGAACACAGAATGCATGAAAGGAGCGCCTAGACTCCAGAGGGCTGATTTGGGCGCGTAGCATTTAAAACACTTTCATAATGATGATGTTTTGGCGCCTACTCTTGGAAACAATCCAGAGCATCCATAAACTCTAATTGGCACCTAATGTTGACAAGGCGCAACTTCAGGAGGAGGTCACCTCAACTTGGCGCCCAAGTCAGAAAAACCTGTAAATCCTTCAAATATGCGCCTACCTTGTGAGGTGATGAGTTGAACATTCCAAATCTTCAAATGTTGCTCAAATAAGGAAGACATTGTAACATCAAGGCTTCAAGGCCTGTCCTTGTATTTCCATTGAATGAGTTGTACTTCATGCTATTGAAAGCATTTTCTATGTAATAAGACATTGCAAGTTGATTGAATCAAGTAACAAGACAAGTACCCAACTCTAATGTTGTTTCATTCAAATAGTTATCTTGATGTATATCTTTATGTTATTGAAGTAGTTGATGAATTGTTAGCAAGTAAAAGTGTTTAAGTAAGGAAAATTTTTCGTAGAACTAGTTGGGTATCTTACACTTACACCATGCCTATCCATCAAACATCACAATGCAATCAAAATCCTAACAACATGCCTATGATCCAAGATCAAGTGCAATCATGCAAAGATATTATCAATCACAAGCCTATTAAGAATGAACTAGAGTCTTCTAGTACCATACTTTTCCATCAAACACCATCATGTAATCCATGGCCTATCAAGCCTATCAAAGAAAATGCAAACATCCTATGTAATACAATCAGACTTTAAATATTTGAAGTAGCCATCTACAAATATCCATTCAAAAGTGGATTTATAATGCAAGTATGGACGCCATCAATAAAAAAGATTTGTATTAACCAAATATCCATATACGCATACATCAATATCTGTCGATATAAGTATAACATATATACAAAATAGCCATATAGGCTTACAAGAATGCCATATAGGCATACAATGTCAACTATGTACAATACAAAATATATGTCCACAAATGCCATATAGGCATACAACAGAGGAACACAATAAAAAGTCATTCCCCTCTAGCTGGTGAAGAGAATAAATCACGAGCAGCCTTTGATCTTCTAGGGGATGGAGACATGCATGTGGGTGGTCTACTACGAACCCGAGGGCTACTTCTCCTATTTAGTTCTTCCTGCACCTTTACCTGTTACAAAAAAAAGTATAGATATTAATATATAGAAATTACATGTTATAAAAAAATGAAACATTTAACAAAATAATCACTTACCGCTAACATATAATCTGTCTGCTCGCTTGCCTCAGTAGAAGGAAAAGGCCCTGGTGATGTCATGTCCTATAGAAACCATCCAGATAGAAATTAAACTTCAAATCAATAATCTTTTGATTTTTCAAAAATAGACAACTATAACAATGAATGTAAATTGAAATTTACTAATCTGCCTCATACCCCTGTCAATGCCATAGAGCTATGAATTGCAGAGGCCACACCCTGCTCCATTGCCCTATGAACATGGGGAGGTGTATCCGCAGCCTGCATCATCTGGAAATAAAACAACATTATTCAATTACGAAAACTATAATAGTGATGCAAATCATGGCTCCTAACATACACACACGCTCATCTAAACATGGAAGTACACACAATAAAACACACAAATCACATACAAAAATTTAGTAAGTACAATTCATTCATTAAACTATTTATTTTATTACCTCCGTAAAGCTTTGAAGTCCACCACCGCTGGCAGGTGTTGCCATGAAATCTACAGTGTTAACCTATTCAACATCCAAAATCAGAAATTAGAATACCATTCATATAACGATGCTATTCACATGTAATATTTATAATTGTTTATTAGTTACATACCTCGACAGTAGATGATCTAGTGAAAAATGTAGGTGGAGAACCACTGAAAACTGCATCGACGCTATGACCCTGAAATTTCATTAAAATCATCAATTTAAATTAGTTAATCTTGTATTTCAAAAATAAAATTTAATAAATTAAATTCAATAAACTTGCTAATATTTACCTGAGTATCAAGGCCGAAAGTCTCACTCAGGAGGGTATCTGTCATCGCCATCTGCTCAGCTGCAGATGTAGCCTGTGCACCTGCGTCCTGACTGTCCATGGGGTCATAACCACAGGCTGACCCGCAAGCCTGGCAAGTATGCGGTGGGACCCTACTCCTCGCACTATCTCCCAACCCACTCTGTGTTGCAGGATTGGCATGCTCTATGATGCTCTGGGTCAAGGCACTAATCGACCTCAGTGTATCGACCTCAACACTCTCCTTCACAATGGAAGGAATAGAAACATGCTCGTGGGCTGGTCTGCTGATTACTCGTCTCACTACCCGCTGTGGGTCAAGACGTGCCCCTGGTCTATCCTGTGCTGAGCCCCCACCTCTACCCTGGAAGTCCCGCATATCAAAATAGTTTGGCACTTTATTGAGGACAAACTCGGAGTAGAGTTTCCTCAAAAAGTATTGCGGGACCTCATTGTTATTGCATGGAGGATGGTCAAAAACCATCCACCACCTCTGCCCGAAATTGTCCCTTATCGCTTGGTTGTTGCACCAATGGATAGGGAACCTCTTGCATGTAATGGGTGGAGGTTGATTTGTTTGTGGGTTTGTGAAAATTGAACACAAGTCTACTTTTGTAATTTGTAATTTTTTGACATCTTGATATGACAATTTATCTGCATAGTAATCTCTAAACTCTCTCTTTTTATCGGTCCAACTAGTTATTTGCTTGCTAATTGAATTTACATTTGATAACATAGACTCAAGAGATTCGGCAAGCGTGGACCTATGCAAGGTTGAAGTGGAAGGATCTTTCAACCTTGCAATTATATCTTCAATTTGTTTTTTGTTGTTTTCAATTTCCCCCATTATATTATCTTGTGTTCCAGGGGCATGTCGAGGAATGAATGGAGGAGGTTGTTGTTCTGCAGGTATTTCTTCCTCAAGATTTTGTGGATTTTGAGGATTTTGAGGAGGAGGAGGAGGTGCATTAACATTTCCTACAATTAATAAAATATGCATCAAAAATCAACACAAAACCTACCTATTTAGGAAGAAATTCAAACAAAAAAACAAAGATAACTCACCCCTTTGGCGTGCTCGACGTCGCGGCGGCATTTCGGCGATGAATCGACAAATCTTTTGTGTTGAACGGTGTTTTGTAGAACGCGAGCGCGTTTTTGAAGGGTTTTAAGCCGCGGGCGGAGGAAAAACTCACAATGAAATGAACTAAAATGAAATGACAGCGTTTTTTTTTATATATGAAGCGCTTTATAACGCGAGCGCGTTATAACGCGCTCGCGTTATAACGCGCTCGTGTTATGGCTCGGCAATGACGAGCCTTAGGCTTGTCATTGCCAAGCCATAACGCGAGCGCGTTATAACGCGCTCGCGTTATGCCTAAATTTTTTTTCAAAATTTTTTGGCCACTTTTTGGCCCCCCATCTTTTTGCACTTACCCTTATATTTCTAAAAAAGCTTGGTAATTATAAATAACTTCTAATTTTTACATGCGTGTTTCTAGGAATTCTAAACTTGATCATGAAGAAAGGAGACCCTATACAATCTATGGGATGGGTGGCATTTCAAACATTTTGCAAGTGTTCTTATTTCTTCTTCTGATAAAATGATAATTCTTAGTAACATCAAAGGAGGCCCTTTAGAATCAATGTGAAGGAGGAGACTAGGGTATTTTTTGCAAACATCACAACAATGTTAGTGTATATGACAGGAATGCAAGCAGTAAGTCTTTTTATCCTTTACATTTTTAGAGATTTCAATTTTTTGTTTCTTATTTGATTCCAAAAAAAAACAATATGACAAGAATGCAGGCAGTAAGTCTTTATCCTTTTGTTTTTAGAGATTTCAATTTTTCGTTTCTTATATGATTCTGAAAAAAAAATCATACTTATTTTTTAACAAATCTTAAAAAGCTTCTTTTGCTTCAATAGATATAATATCTTCCATATGAAAAAGCCATTTAATTGTATTCTTGGACTAGGATTTTAATTGCAATTATTGCAATAGCTAAAAGTGCAAGCAGGAAGAATGCAAGTAGTAAAAGTTGTGATCCTCAAGCTCTCATGGTTTTAGGTTTTTTGGACTTCTGAAACTCAAGCATGGTAAATTTTTTTAGTTTTTTAACAATATTTTTTTCCTTAATATTAGGGCATTGGCCTAATAGAGAGGACATTAATTGTTTGACAAAATACTTGTAGGATTTTTGCTAAGATGAATTGCTGAAAAGCCGCTTTGGCTAGAGGCAACACAATCGATTTCCTGCTGTAGGTATGTATATACAACCATTTGGTAAAAGCTATGTGAGGATTAAATTTAAAAGTTAGTTTAGTATGCAATTACGTGCTGGAGAATTATGCATGGCAACTATTGGATAGCCTATGCTTATTAGGACCACTTAGTTCAAAATTAAGTTATTTATAAATCTCTATTTTCCAAAGCCAAAATAC
This sequence comes from Cunninghamia lanceolata, assembly GCA_027924645.1. Classification (NCBI taxonomy): domain Eukaryota; kingdom Viridiplantae; phylum Streptophyta; class Pinopsida; order Cupressales; family Cupressaceae; genus Cunninghamia; species Cunninghamia lanceolata. The sequence goes on from BSBN01000828.1 coordinate 2,559,723, forward strand.
CTAGTCTTATATCCTAAAGAGTAATTGCAAAAATAACCTGAGTGCTTGAACATATAAAAAATCCATTAGTTTCAGCTCTGCATAACCTTATTCTTCTTGGAGTTGGCTTCAATAGCTGCCCTGGTTGAAAGAAGTATAAATAATGGTATTTGTGACTGGTTTAGAAATCTAATTCTTTGAGTTATAATGATTTATTAGAATCAGATGATAAATTCCCAGCTTTTGACAAACTCAAAGAAAATGAGGATTTATAGCATAGCCACCTTGAAACACCAGTAACAATGATAAGCATCTATCCTATTACCCACATCTTTTTCTCAATATATGGGCATGTGTTTATTTTTGTCACCGTACATTGATTCAAATGGCAACACCACCACCATACCTGAACTCCACCTCTAATAAACAAGGCATACATTAGCTATCTAAGAATATTGGCACAATGATTTTGGGAGTTCAATGGCTCACTACCTTGGGCACAATAGAAATGAATTTCCAAGAGCTATTCATGTGTTTCTACATAGAGGGTAGAAAATATGAGTGAAGGAGGTTACATGCAAAGAGCCCACAGCTGGTAAGTGCACACCATATGAGTCTGAAAAAAGGATGTGGATAAAGGTATGGATCAAATATTATCAATGGAAGTGCAACAACCAAAGATTCTTGCATCACCTGTGCTCATAATAACATGAATGCCAAAAAAATAACAATTGACATGTAAAACATTAACCGGTTGCAGTAGGGCATTCAAGATTGGCCAGGCTTACCTTTGGATGTAACATTTGACTCCACAGATCGGTAGCTAATAGAGCATCTTCAAGGAAAGGCTGGCATTAAAAATTGCACCCCACATCCTCTGATTGGTGAATTTATTGAAACAATTGAAGGAGAAGATGAGATTTGCTCCACCCATCCAGAAAAATTGGTAGGTATACAATATAGTTTATGTTGTGGATCTCTTGTAGCACCTTGTAGAAATAGGTGAACACCATATAAAAAATGAATTCCAATATCACTTACATTATACGAGGGGCAAAGAAAATGCTCTTTGCAACACTTGTACAATTTGAGAAAGTGTTGCAGAGACACCATTTTCCATGGGATGCACAATGCTGTGCTTGACTGTCGCTTTCTTATTTATTAAGGATGTCTGGAGAGCTTGCAAGATCTAGTCTTGCCCTGGACAATGTTCAAGCCCATTTTGACTTACCTAAACGGGCAAAGCTTGTTGAGTATGCAACTCTAAGGCCTTGAATGTTAGGCGGGATGGACTGAAATGTTTGTTTATCTACTTATAGTGGAGGATACTTTTAATGGATGGTGTGGAGTTCATTGTCATTGGTTGTCATGATGGACCCTTAAAACACTTCACAGGTAAACAATATATTGATTTATTTCTTCTGGAAAATGTCAACTGATCTGAGTAGGTTCTTCCTGTTGCAAATGTGTACATTTTTTGATTGGGTGTTTAAGTTTGTGTGCGATGGATATGATTTCTTATCATAAGCATATGCTACATTATATAAGAGTTGTTGTTAATATCTTTATAGTGATAAGGGTTATTCTGTTAAAAGTGACATCATGGTATTACCAATCATTATGTAATGCTGCTTCTAGAATCCATATTTCATCAATTTTGTTTACAGACAATTATAGTTCATTTGTCAACTGGTTTGTTCCTTTAAATAAGAGCCAATGATTCTTGAACCAACAAAAGTGACATCATGGTATTACTAATCTGTAATTCTTGATCTCTCAAATATTAATATTAAAAATTTACATAAATGCAAATTGTGTTTGGATATGTATCTTTATTCTTGATTTGCCCTTTAGTGCTACTAAATCTCCTCTATACATTTTCCTTATATCTGATATAACCCACTCAGAGTGAATAACAGAAACTAAGAACAAATGATAAGGTCAGTGTGATTAATGAGATGTGGATAATCTCAACAAGAAATGCAAACAACTACAATTTAACACTACAATTACATGTATGGCTATGTAGTGTTGATCATGATGTTAGTCATAAGCAAACATAGAATAAAAGTTACACAACCACTTTACTCATCTTGAAAGATACGATGAATTCAAAGAATTCATGATCCCAAGTCTCCATTAATTAGTTCATAATCTACTGACATTACTTAGTAGTTGATGTGTGTTGCTGTTAATCATTCAGGGGCCTTACGTTCTTCAGTAATTTTTGCAAATACCCTGTCCTTTATATCTGCTCTGCATAAATCTCCAACAATTCTACCTCTACACTATGAATTCACTCAAATAATGTGCCTACAGGTTGATATTTACATGATTTCTACCGTTACTTGCAATTCTTTGCATGATATTTTCAACACTACATGCATTTAGCTCAAATATGCTAATGATATTCAATTATCTACGAGATGTCAGCATATTTCATGTTATTTGCTTTTGATTATCTGTTATTTGCAATTATGATGGTGAATTATTCTGAAATTCAAAGAAAATTAAAAGAATACTTCAAATTTGGTGAATCTTAGCTATTGAACCACATACATACTAGATACAGTCATGAGGAGAAGAAATCAAACCATATTTTCACCAGGATGTTCCACAGCTAGATATAGATGATGCTAACTTTGAAGGAAAAGGAATGAATACAACACATACAGACTGATAAGCACTCTGAGGGACGCAGCAAATCAAAGCATGTATCAAGAATTCAAACACCGATTACTCAGGATTTATGATGATTTGTAATCAAACGGTCTTCTCTTTCATTAAGTATGCAATGATATGTATGCTTACAATAACTTTGAAATAGGCCCTGATATTTCAGCAGTCAAATTTCAATTAAGCTTCTGAATGATCCAATTATGACATCCCTGCACCTTTTAAAGAATAAGGTGAGGGAACGGTTACAAATGATCAGCACGTGCCTACCAGTTGGCAATTGTATAGCTAGCATAGAATATTCCAGCATCTTCGACTTGATCCATCCTCCAACTGGCAAACAACTCATTTGACAATATCCTCCTCAACTCTGGTTCAGGTTGCCTCTGTGTCAGCAACTCCGCAGTTTTTAGCCGTACTCCAAAACAACTTCAACATCCTGCAATAAAAAGACAAGAATCAAGCATTAGCTTCATTTAATAACTAGCAGGAAAATAAACATTTATATTTTATTAGGTTGTGAATGTGCAAACCTATACATATCGGGTTATGAATATTAAGCATCTGTGAAAATTCGCGTAATTAAATGTCCATAGGTGGTCAAGAGGGTCCAGGTGACTATCGTTGACTGGAGAACATGCTATCAGGCCCTAAAATGGCTCAATATCTGATCAGGTCTAGGGTATGCACATTAGTTAATATGAGGGATATTAACTAATATGACTCTCTTCATAGATCGGGATATGATGATGATGTCATCATCATGGACAGGCTTCGTTAAAATGTGAAAGGCTGACGTCATGGTCATACTGAAGGAAATCGGGTGATGTTAAGAAATATGACCCTGATATTGAGGAATATCACCCTTCGAATAAGATGACGTCAGCGTCATGTCGAGATTTTTATATCGAGTCAGAATGATGTCACCGGTATGTTAGGAAAGATCAGTCATATTAGAAAAGATGACGGATGTTAGAGAATAGACAAGCTTCAGATGTCAAGCCGATTGATGATTTCATCGTCATATCAGGTCCTTTGTGAAATGGGATAAGCTGATGTCATCATCATGTTAACGAAGATGAGTCATATTAACGAATGTGACCCCCTTTCGAAAGATCAGGATGAATCACCGTCATGTTATTTAAAAGGGTGATTGTTGGATACGTACCTCCGCAAGGTAAAAAGGATGATGACGTCACAGTCAAGGTGATTTTCTTTGTTCATCGAGATTGGATGATGTCATCAGCATATTGGCTCTGGGGTGATATTTTGCGGCAGGGTGATATTTGAAATATCGGGTGATAATCGCAAGATTGGGTGATATTGGAAATATGAGCCCTGCAAAATATATGAAGCTGTTTGACGGGTAAATACCACTATCAAGTAAAATTGATGTCCAGAGTTTCGCAGACCAAATGATTATCAGGTGATAAACTGGCATCGGGGTGATCTTACACAAGATGACTAATGTTTAGACATATGACCCCCCTAGGAATATCAGGTTTGACCGGGACTTTGACTTGTTATAACTTTCATCCCCTAAGGAATTTCAGGGTGATCCAAAAAGGCAAACTTGCATGGAATTTTATACTCTTTCTAACAATGAGGTTAATGATGTGAAATACTAACTTTGATGAATTGACCTCATGATGATGACCTATATCCACCTCCTGTAGGGTTACCTGCATGACTTACTTTTACCAAACCGCCGAAAAACAGAGAAACACAAGAACAAGCCAAGCAGAAAGTTGGGTCCTTGTTTTGTCAAGTCAAAATGGGGCGTGTAACCCCACAACAACTTGCCACCAAAGAAAACAAACTAAATTCCAATGAGTCAAGTGATGTGAACACACTCTAACATAGTATTCTAACTCTTTCTAAGCATGAGCACTTATACTATTTCTGAATGATGAGGTTTTCATCATGGCAACAGTGCTAACAAAGGATCAGGTGTGTGCAAATGATTAATTATCCTCATCTTGAAAGCAAGTTGAAAACATGAGTAACTGATGTTAAGCTACATAGTTTGGGATCATCCCTCATAGCCAACCTGGATAGAGCCTTGCTGCTAGCAGGCATCCATAGCCCCGACAAGGTTATCTATACAATCCCCCTAAGTAGAGCCCCACTGCCAGCAGGCATCTATAGCCCCGGTAGAGTTACTTAGATGGCCTAGTTTTATTATTTTTAGATTTTTCAATATTTATACTCTATATATCTGATGTCATCATGTAAGCTTAGTGTGCAAGCTATGGTCACTTGCTGATTTAGGTTGGAAATTGTATTGGTAGCAAGGGAGTCCCTTTAGATTTTTCACTTAACACCTATACTTGTGTGTTCAACAAACCCAAGGCTGTTAGGTGAATCATTGTGAAAGAATCACTTTGGTCAAGAAAAGGCACCCTAATGAAAAGATATCACAGACCTGATCACAAGTACTTCTTAGAATGAATCATAACCTCTGTATGAATTTGTTCTCATCACTTGAATCTTAACAATTTAGTTATTTTCTTAGGGTGATGAGCTGCATCATCTTGACTAACCAAAACAGAACTCAACAAGCAAAACAAAAGCAAACACACAAAGAAAACTATACAAACAACTAACTACAAAAGGAAACAACAGAAAACAAAACAAGAAAGCAAGGAAAGAAACAAAACAACCACTCTACCAAACTATATACAAACCCTACAAGGCAAATAAAACCCATGATAAGATCCAAAGACACCTGTATTTGCATACTTTCTTATATTGTGCAGGAGCATCATGGCACTAGTTATGGTTCTGATCTTAGGAAATTCATCTTTGTATTCTAAAAAATATTCTTGTATTCTAAATTCATTGTGTTTAACAAAATAACCTCTGATTATCAGCAACTGAGGAAGCTCATCATGTTCATGATTAATCCATATGCATGTCTTATCTCCTGAATTTCCATAATCAAAATAGTATTCAACATCATTTACTGTGGAAAGGAGAAATACAACCTGATGTATTTCTAGCTTTGTTGGACATGCTTCTTCATTGATAGCTGGTCCTCCATTTAACTTTGCATTCTCATTGCTCAGCTCAGTGTCTAGTCTCACTTCAAATTGAAGAATGTATGACTCTTGAAGTATTAATCCTTCATCTTTATCCAGCTTTGTCTCCTCATTCTGGATGTATGTCTGATTCTTGACTCCAGGAAGCACCTCACTGTTTTCATTAAATCCCTGCACAACAACATCTAAATGAGTATCTTCATAACCTGATATACAAAAATTTATCATTTCTAAATTATTTAACTGTAAAGGTGAAACAACTCTCAATTGATAGGAATAATCCCCTATTTCATTTTCAAAATGACATTAGATTGGCATCTGATTATGCACAACAATTCCAAAGCTTTCTGTATCTTCAACTTTCATGAATTGTTCATCAAATATTTTACTTCTATCATCCAGTAAGGTATTTGGTTCCATTGACCTGCAACATTCTTGCATTTGATCATTCAATTTGGACAAGTTAGATAATACATCAACATTTATTTTCTTTTCTACAATTTCCTAAGTTACTATCATGGGAACTTCACCAGTAGCAATGCATTTAAATTCTTCCACCTGTCTCCATTCCTTTTTACCATAGAATAACTCAAGGAAAGGTGTTTCACTATCCTTATCAAAAGTATTAGGATCAGAATCAAAGACTTTATCCTGACAAGTGGTTTCTTCTCCACAATTTTCAAAAGATTCATACCTGCACTCTGCCTCACCGTTATCATAAAGTAGAGAACTCCTATCAATCTTACCATAGAATGCCTCAAGGAAGGATGTTTCACTATCCTCACTTTCTAGAATTGATTCAACTATTGTATTTTCTAGAGTCTTCTTCAATATGACCAAGCAAGTGTCACAATCCCTTTCTGAATGCTCTTCGTCATGTAATCTGCACCAACTTTCAATCAGGACATCATCAGTGGATAAACCTAATATTTGACTACACTGTATATTTCTGGACAAGTATAATTCAAAATCTTTAGAGTGGTCTACTTCAGTGTCTGAACAACTAATAACTTCTGGTGCTGCATCTGCTTGTTGCTCCAGAATTTCTTCATTTTCCTGCCAGACTTCATCCCTGAACACATCTATAAAAAATATTATTCCTTTCAAATATAGATCCAACCTTATAAGAAAAGTTAGACAATTAATTTCACTATGTTCCATAGTCTGGTGTATCCTGCAACAACTGGATAAACCAAAGTCAAATAAATTCTGAGGATAAAGCTGCCTATTCAAAGTTTCCTGAAATAAAGGAATGTTGACCTGACAATTATTTTCATATGCATCCATCAAAATGAGACTCTATTTTCAATTTTTTTTTTAGGATTTTGAAATTTTAATGAGATCTATCATATCTCAGAATAAAACTTGAAGGTTCAGAAAATGTTGGCCAAATCTTTGAAGCTTTGAGCTAGATCTTTGCAAAGATACAGTCAAAACCTCCCAGATAAGAGATATTTGCAGACATTAACCTCAAATAATGAAATATTTGCAGAAAATCCACAGATTCTTTGTTCAACCCTCTTTCTAGCACCAATTTATGTTGATCATGATGTTAGTCATAAGCAAACATAGAATAAAAGTTACACAACAACCTTTACTCATCTTGAAAGATACGATGAATTCAAAGAATTCATGATCCTGAGTCTCCGTTAATTAGTTCATAATCTATTGATGTTACTCAGTGGTTGATGTGTGTTGCTATTAATCATTCAGGGGCCTTACGTTCTTCAGTAATTTCTGCAAATACCCTGTCCTTTATATCTGCTCTACATAAATCTCCAACAATTCTACCTCTACACTATGAATTCACTCAAATAATGTGCCTACAGGTTGATATTTACATAATTTCTATCGTTACTTGCAATTCTTAGCATGATATTTTCAACACTACATGCATTTAGCTCAAATATGCTAATGATATTCAGTTATCTACGAGATGTCAGCATATTTCATGTTATTTGCTTCTGATTATCTATTATTTGCAATTATGATGGTGAATTATTTTGAAATTCAAAGAAAATTAATAGAATACTTCAAATTTGGTGAATCTTAGCTATTGAACCACATACATACCAGATACAATCATGAGGAAAAGAAATCAAACCATATTTTCACCAGGATGTTCCACAGCTAGATACAGATGATGCTAACTTCGAAGGAAAAGGAATGAAGACAACACATACAGACTGATAAGCACTCCAAGGGACGCAGCAAATCAAAGCATGTATCAAGAATTCAAACACTAATTACTTAGGATTTATGATGATTTGTAATCAAACGGTCTTCTCTTTCATTAAGTATGCAATGATATGTATGCTTACAATAACTTTGAAATAGGCCCTAATATTTCAACAGTCAAATTTCAATTAAGCTTCTAAATGATCCAATTATGAAATCCCTGCACCTTTTATAGAATAAGGTGAGGGAACGGTTACAGATGACCAGCATGTGCCTACCAGTAGGCAATTGTACAGCTGGCATAGAATATTCCAGTATCTTCGACTTGATCCATCCTCCAGCTGGCAAACAACTCATTTGACAATATCCTCCTCAACTCTGGTTCAAGTTGCCTCCGTGTCAGCAACTTCGCAGTTTTCATCCGTACTCCAAAACAGCTTCAACATCCTGTAATAAAAAGACAAAAATCAAGCATCAGCTTCATTTAATAACTAGCAAAAAAATAAACATTTATATTTTATCAGGTTGTGAATGTGCAAACCTATACATATCGGGTTATGAATATTGAGCATCTATGAAAATTCACGTAATTAAATGTCCATAGGTGGTCAAGAGGGTCCGGGTGACTATTGTTGATTGGAAAACATGCTATTAGGCCCTAAAATGGCTCAATATCTGATTAGGTCCTGGGTATGCACATTAGTTAATATGAGGGATATTAACTAATATGAATCTCTTCTTAGATTGGGATATGATGATGATGTCATCATCATGGACGGGCTTCGTTAAAATGTGAAAGGCTGACGTCATGGTCATACTGAAGGAAATCAGGTGATGTTAAGAAATATGACCCTGATATTGAGGAATATCATCCTCCGAATAAGATGACGTCAGCATCATGTCGAGATTTTTATATCAAGTTAGAATGATGTCATCGGCATGTTAGGAAAGATCGGTCATATTAGAAAAGATGACGGATGTTAGAGAATAGACGAGCTTCGGATGTCAAGCTGATTGATGATGTCATCGTCATATCAGGTCCTTTGTGAAAGGGGATAAGTTGACGTCATCATCATGTTAACGAAGATGAGTCATATTAACGAATGTGACCCCCTTTCGAAAGATCAGGATGACGTCATTGTCATGTTATTTAAAAGGGTGATCGTTGGATACATACCTCCGCGAGGGAAAAAGGATGATGATGTCACCGTCAGGGTGATTTTCTTTGTTCATCGGGATTGGATGACGTCATCAGCATATTGGCTCTGGGGTGATATTCTGCGGTAGGGTGATATTTGAAATATCGGGTGATATTCGCAAGATCGGGTGATATTCGCAAGATCGGGTGATATTTGAAATATGAGCCCCGCAAAATATATGAAGCTGTTTGACGGGTAAATACCACTATCACGTAAAATTGACGTCCGGAGTTTCGCAGACCAAATGATTATCAGGTGATAAACTAGCATCGGGGTGATCTTACGCAAGATGACTGATGTTTAGACATATGACCTCCCCTAGGAATATTAGGTTTGACCGGGACTTTGACTTGTTATAACTTTCATCCCCTAAGGAATTTCAGGGTGATCCAAAAGGGCAAACCTGCATGGAATTTTATACTCTTTCTAACAATGAGGTTAATGATGTGAAATACTAACTTTGATGAACTGACCTCATGATGATGACCTCTATCCACCTCCTGTAGGGTTACCTGCATGACTTACTTTTACCAGACCGCCGAAAAGCAGAGAAACACAAGAACAAGCCAAGCAGAAAGTTGGGTCCCTATTTTGTCAAGTCAAAATGGGGCATGTTGTGTAACCACACAACATGTAGCTAAGCATGTGATGTTATTATAGAGCACTGTCTTTTTCCGAGATCAAATTGATACCCTGGTATTTTTCAACACATTTTATGTTTCTGGATTCTAAAATTGGTTAATTCGTTGCAGGTAGCAGAGCTGAAAGTTGAGATGGAAGCCTACAAAAACAATGGAAGCAATGTTGTCCTTAAGGACCCTGGTAAGCAAGAGGAGACTGAAGCCAATGAGCTGAGCCAAACTGTACAATAATGCATGCTATGTGGAAACCTTAGAAATTCAAGGCAATCTACTTGCTTGCAACACTATATGTGTTTACTCTGACTCTACCTTTTGCAGTATCTATCTAATGGGCATTTGGAGATCAACTATTGAATCACTCAAATCCATTTTGTTTACTTCCAAGATTAGGATGGCGTGGCCTGGCAGTCATTCTATGCTTATTCATCAGGTCAAAAATAAAATAGAAGAATTATCCAAAATTTTAAGCTTTTGCATTGATTTTGTCTTTTGGGGAATTTTTTTTTAGCTGTGTTGAAATTTGGATTTGTGTGCATTGCGTGCAGTTCATTACATTTGGGTTTGTGTGTACTCACCCGTATTTTGTGTGGAAGAAAGTGATTACAATGTACAATGCAAAGAGAACTTTCATTGTGATTCCCATATGGTTTTTTGCAATCATTTTTCCTTTTCTTCAGACCCATCAACTTTGCATTTGGCTCACTGGTCAGTTTTACAGTGTACATTAATTCTTTCAATCAAACTCTAATCTATCATTATAGATTATATCTTGTAGCTTGGAAACCTCTACTTTTTAATGCAAATATATATCTATAACAATGATGCATCAAATAATGTGATACTAAAAATAGACTACAAAAATTATTATACATTTTTTCCTAGAAACTACTCATAAACTAGTATAAAATAAACCAAAATTATTATACATTTTTTTTCTAAAAACAAGTAAACTAGTATACAATAAATCATTTTTATAAATTTGATTTTAAAAAACAGAGAGTTGAAGATCTCTTTGAGGCATTATGTCAAGCAACTCACATACCTTGTCTATGCTTCCACATTTTGCGTACATGTCTACCAGGGTAGTTGTAACCATAACATCTGACAAAAACTCCCCTTCCTTTATCTTTGATAGATCACTGCTCCAAAGATCCCACTTTGACACGGTCAAGTAGACTGCTAGCAAAAGTTGTGCAGTTTGGCTTGACACCTGCCAATTGCATTTGCTTAAAAGTTTGTAAAGCCTTTTTAAAAAGCCCATTTTGTTTTCATAGCCTGCAATCATGGCATTCCATAAGACCACATTTCTTTGAGGCATTCTGTCAAACACTTTGTTCCCTTGTCTATGCTTCCACATTTCGCATATTGTCTACCAGAGCATTCCCAACTGTAATCTCTGACAAAAATCCCCCTTCCATTATGCTTTGATGGATGTCCATTCCCTGTTCCAAAGCGGCCATTTCAGCACACGCAGGGAGAATGCTGGAAAAGGTTATGGAATTTGGCTTCACACCTGCCAATTGCTATGCTTTACTCGTGAGTGAAAGAAAATAAAAATTCCTTCATCTGTTCGAGATTTGATCATTCTTTTAAGCATATTTAGCAATAATTTCCATTTTCTGTAATAATTTGCTGCAGCTCTTTGGCGGGAAATTCAGAGGCTTAAAGGAATGTTTTACTCACATCTTGTTGTCTTGTCTAGTATTATTATTGAAAAGTTATTACTGGGAAAATTTGGAAGCTCTTAATGAAATATATGCACTGGGAACATCTAAAGTCTATTCACTCCATTGTTTGGCTTGTGCAGTGAACAAATTCTTGATCCAGTAATGGCCCTGGCACTAACGCTTTCTGGACTACTCTTGGGTAGACACAAGCCATAAACCATATACACACCTTTATTCGAAACAGTTCCTGTCTTGTGCATTTACTGAAGGTTTTGTAAGCTTAATCATTATTGGTTATTAAAAAATTGAGTGAATTTTTATTAACTCTTTACCTATTCGTTTTAAATTTTCTTTTAATAATATTATTAGCAATGTAGAAGCTTGATAAGGAGAGAAAACAAAAGTACTATATCTATTCTAGATGATTCGAGGGATTCCAAAGATATGGATTCAGAGGTTGTCCTTCTCTGTTAAAAATAAATCAATTACAATTCTTTAATAGGTACCATTTTGTGTGCATGCAAGAGCAAATTGACCTTGCTTTAAGAATCAGATAGCAATGCCAGAGGACTAATAAAATTATGAATGTTTCCTAGGCTACATAAGTAAGAGAAGCCACAACATTTCAGTGAACCTAATATCATGATGGTTTATATTAAGTGTATGTCCTGCCTGCTGCCAAAATCTGTGTAATACATTTAAAACAAAAGGCTGGCTATGGCAAGAGAATATGCACGGGAGGGTGTAGATACACTCCAAGCTATCTAGAATGGATAGATGCACCTTACGCGTCTGTTAATTTAAGCTCCACATCATTGATAGAACATGCACTTATATTCCTAATTTTATGTATGGGGATAGCCTTCAACTTCAATCTGAGTTTGATGTGTTTAAGTTAGATTGTCATATCAGAAATCATTATGGCTAGATGATAGAGTTTGCAACCTTCATTTCTTTGAATAGACAGAAATGCAGCTCATATGCCAAACAGTTTTTATAGTTGGAATAGTTTGAACACTTTTAAAGTCTTTGAAAGGTTCTGATAATTAATTAATTAACTAATTAATTAAAGTGGCATCTCCTTTACATTCATTATCTTTGAAAGGTTCTGATAATTAATTAATTAACTAATTAATTAAAGTGGCATCTCCTTTACATTCATTATCTATGTTGTTTTTTAGGTTACTTATTCTTTGGAGAGCCCATCTCAATTCATGGTTTCAATCTGCAACTGTTTATGCTCCTAAAAGGTTTTTGTCTTTCCCTTTTAGGAAGCCCTTTTAAATGTTTAGATTAATGTATCTATTTATTTGCACTCCACATGTTATTCTTTTGATGGATTCCTATCTTGGTATAAAGGGCATGGCTACATAGGATGACCATAACCTTGATGATGGCTTCATTTGGATGGCATATTTTTTAGATCTATTTGTTGTTACCAGATTTTATCAAAAAGTTTAAGAATTATATATTTTCCAAATAGCTTGTTGACATTGAATTAATGTGTGTTCTACCCTTGTGTGTAAGTCAGTCAATTTATATGTAAGGACGATGTACATGCACTCCAAGCTATCTAGAATGGATCTACAACTTACACATCTGGGAATTTAAGATAGACATCATTGATAGAACATGCACTTCTGTAATGCTACTTTTATGTATGGGGGATAACCTTCAACTCTAGTTTGTATATGATGTTTGATTAGGTTAGATTGTCATTTTAGGAAACCATCATTGCGAGTTAAAACATGCAGCTTTGAGATCATAAGCAAAACCAATGCTAGGTTGTTCTGCAGATATATTTTCAGCTCTTGAGATCTTAAGCAAGACCATGGCCAGGTTATTAAGTATCTCATCCATGTTTGTGGTTATTAAGTATCTCATCCCTATTTGTGGTCACTGTAATCAGTTTATTCCTTTATTCCCCTATTTTCAATTTAAGTTTACTTAAAATTTCAGACATCTCTGCTAAACACAAACAATTCTGCTAAATGACAATAATAACATATCAGGCATCAACATCATGTCACTGCAAATTGATCTGGTAGCATTTTACAACTGTCCTGGCAGCGTTTGGTAGGGACTGCAGCTGCGCCACAACCCTTGTTTTAATATTGCATATGCAATTAATTGTCTTATTTCTCATTGCACTCACACTAACTAATCTAATACACATTGTTTAGCTCATTATTACAAAAATTTCCAATATATCATATTAATAGGACATAAAAAACACCATTACCTAATATCCACAACACATATATACTATTACTACTACACTAAAAGGCAGGTACTTGCCACTATGCGGGGCTTGTTTGATTTTACTTTAAAACTATTTAAAAATTATTTTATTTTATTTACATTTTTACTTTATTTTATTTTATTTGAAGATCTATTTTTATTTACTTACATTTATTTTATTTTACTTTAGAACTATTTAATAATTATTTTGTTTTATTTACATTGTTGAAAGCTGTTTTTATTTACTTAAGAGTTATTTTATTTATTTAGAGTTATTTTATTTTACTTTAGAATTATTTTATTTTTATTTACTTAAGAGTTATTATATAGTTTTGACTTTTTTTATAAAATATATATGTCCACTATATTTTATTTTTGTTTTTGTACTCACCCCATTACATTGGACCCCTTGCTATGACTATAGTTATGCCTCAATGTAAATATTTCAATTTTATTTATTTACTTAAGAGTTATTGTATAGTTTTAACTTTAAAAAAAAATATGTCCGCTATATTTTAGTTTTTATTTTTGTATTACACTCCACCCCTTGTTGCCACTATAGTTATGCCTCTTAGTGTAATTATTTTATTTTTATTTACATAGTTTTAGTTTTTAAAATATATGTCAGTTGTGCTTTAATTTTTATGTATAGGATCCCTCTATGCCTCTAGCATAATAAATACATTTTTAAGTTGTATTTGATTATTTTGTAAACATTTTTATAATTGTAAAGATGAAAAGTGTATATTTTGTATTTTCATTTTTTTTATAATATTTTATGTGGGGTTTTAAATACATTTTTATCCATATTCAAAATAATTCTAGCTCTTATATTATAGTTTCCTCTACAAGTCTCAAAATTGTGCATGATCTTCATGCTTTATTTTTGGCCCACTTTGTCCCATTTTAAATTTAACCATGGGCCTAAGCCAATTTAGTCCCATTTAGTCATTATTTGTGAACTTCCATATCAAAACTTCTAAATTGTGTACCTAAAATAAATATACAAGGGTATCACTCCTAGGTCAATAGATCATCAAGGAATCCATCTAGGAGATTTATCATTAGGATAACCCCTCTACCACTATCTATTAGAGAGGATCAATTAGCAATCACTAATCAGTTTATTAAATTAGTTGCATCAAAAAATCTCAAAATCCTAGTTCTTGTTCTAAGTCATTGTATTACCTATTACACTTTGTTCAAATCTCAAGTTATCATTGATGGGTTCAAATATTGGCTTCTTTTATGTTATTTTTATATGCTTTCAGACTTTATGCCTATGATATTCCAGCTACTTTTCCAAGACACTACCATCATAATATGTTGTTTTTATATATTCTACAAACCTTGAACATATTCTGTCAAATATGAAACATGGTGATAATATTTGTCAATTGAATGAGTTAGACATGAGTATATATGCATATAGATGAAGATTTTATAGTTTAATTATGAAGGTTATTTGCATGCATATGTTCTATGGATTAGCCCCTGTGCAGCAACGAGTATGTGGCATCGAGGAGAGGAGAATTCACAGCACATTGCAAAATAGGGCATTAAAGGAAGTCACAGTCAAATGCCAACTGAAGCTGAACGTGATCATTATGGAAGAAGAAAACTTGTTCTAGGATTCTAATCGCAGATCGTGCGTTTCATATATGAGTCATTGTATAGGAATTTCTATTTGAATAGGACTTTGCTTCCTCTATTTAGTTAGATTACTAAATTGATCTCAAGCCTGTACCCTAGTATCTAGGGATGGATTGATGATCAAAGTTAGTTGGTAGTTACATAACACTTTCCCATTTTTGAATAAGTTAGGAGGGATGAGTTTGATGTCAAGTTAGTTCTTTCTAAGTTACTTCATTTTATATTTGCCCAACTGTTACTCTATTCTTCTATGTTGGAAGATCCAGACATGTTTTATTGAATATAATCTGAGAAGATCCTGTTTATAATATGAATTGAATACAACTATGTGTTATAAGAATGCATGAGAATCTGAAGTAGATTTGATTTTCCAGTTAAGTGAGATAGTCCCTTGAGCTGGCCACTCAAGGTATTGGTCTTCACTTCATCTATTTCCTTATTTATTTATGCATTTCTAGTTAAAGTTGTTTCTTTGATATTTCATGAATTGTATTGTGAGTTCTGTATACGCCTAAAAATGACACGACTCTGTCTAAATAAATATTCTTAATATTTATTCCATTCTAATTCTTCTATCAATAAATAAACAAACAAATTTATTTATTCGATTCACATTCCTTTAAGTTAATTAAATATCAAAATATTTAATTACCTCTTCTAAAGTTAAAATTAAATAAAATCCTTTATTTAATTAAATTCTTCCAAACAATTAAATAAATCTTAATTATTTAATTAAAGTCAATTCTTCCTCCAAATTTAAATAAATCAATTGAATTTATTTAAATGCTCTTAATCTCCAAAAATAAAATACAATCAAATATTTTATTTATTCTTCCAAATCATGCACAACAATTAAATAAATTTATTTATTTAATTTGATTTCATCTTCCAAATCTTCTAAAAATAAGTCTTCTTCTTCATGCACACAAAATTAAATAATTTATTATTTAATTTCTCTCAAATCATGCAAAAGCAAATCACAAGTTGAGTTAACTGACTCAATCAACCTTGTTTTATCAATATCTTTTAAATTAGAAAAAAACTTGCTAATTTATGAAAGACATGTCTTATCTTTAGAAAAGAAAGTAGTTAACTCAAATAAAATAGCTTTTGTGTGATACATGTCTTCTTCCTATTCGCGCACATTCCTCAACCGTTCTATACCATTGATCTTCTCATTCTTTCTATACTGTTGATGTTCTTTCTCTCAAGTCTATAAATTGAACCCTATTCCTCCATTTCATTCATCCAATTTGAGTTTTCAGATGAATCCTTATTCAATATATCAACACATTCCTGGAAACTCTACTTTGATGGGTCCTACACAAACCATGGATCAAGGGCAGGAATCTTGTTTGTAACTCCTCATGGAAACAACATATCGAAGTCTTACCGTCTATTATTTCCATGCACAAAAAATATAGCAGAATATGAAGCATTAGTCATTGGTCTCAAAATGGCAACAGAGTGGAAAATCAAAGAGCTACACGTCTATGGTGATTCTCAACTAGTGATCAATCAGGTCAATGACGATTACCAAACCAAGGATGAGAAGCTTGTCCCATACAAATGGATGGTCAAGGACTTTAAGGAATACTTTGTGATCATCTCTTTTGAGTAGATACCTTGCATTGAAAACAAAGTAGTAGATGCCATGGCAACCATTGCCTTTCTCCTCGAAATCCTAGAAAATGAGTCATGGTACGAGTTCTTAGTGGAATCAATTCAACAATCAGCTCATGATCTTCCTGAAACCCATTCCATATGCCTATTAGTTGGATCTAATTCACCTTGGTATGGTAAGGTTTACACTTACCTCAAGGACAACACCCTCCCACCTAACTTATCTTCAAACCAACAACGAACCTTTATACGCCAAACCTCTCATTATACCATTATTGTCGACACCCTATACCAACGTGGTCTAGATGGTACTTTACTCCTTTGTTTAGAACGAGAAGAATCCCAAACCGCCTTACAAGATGTACACGAAGGGATCTGCAGAACGCACTCTCGCAGTTAGTCCTTAGCTAAGAAACTCATGCGTTTGGGTTATTATTGGCCAAACATGGAAACAAATTCATATTAGTTTGTGAAGAAGTGCAAGCAGTGCCAGATACATGGAAACCTAATACATGCACCAGCTCAAGAGCTAAGACCTTTAATGACACCTTGGCCCTTTTGTCAATGGGGACTCAATCTTGTGGGAAAAATCCATCCTCCATCATCCAACAGCCACAAATTCATAATAACCGCCATTGAGTACTTTACCAAGTGGATTGAAACCGCCCCCCTCACCACCGTCACAGGTAAACAAATCTCCTCATTCATCCTTAATTACCTCATCTGCAGATACGAAATTCCCTCATCCATTATCACAGATAACAGAAGACCCTTCAAAAACTAGGATGTCCAAGACTCTATGACTGATTCAAAATCCAACACCATTTCTCCACACCCTATTACCCCCAAGGCAACAACCAAGAAGAAGCATCCAACAAGACCATCTTGAAACTCCTCAAGAAGATAGTCAACGATGGTGGCTGTGATTGGCACCTCCAACTCAATCCCGCTCTATGGGCCTATCAAACCAGTATATGCACTCCCACAGGTGCTACCCCTTACGCCCTTGTCTATGGATCAGAAGCTATCCTCCCCATCAAGGTCAAGTTACCATCTCTCAAGGTGTCATTAAAAGGTCTCATAATAGATGAAGAGTACAGAGTTTACAGATTGCAAGAACTAGAGTTGCTAGAGGAAAAGAGATAGAAAGCCTTCAATCATCTCAAAGCATATTAACAAATGATGTCACGAAGCTACAACCACAGAGTCTGCCCAAGAGTCTTTAAAGTTGGAGATTTAGTACTTAAAGAGAACCCTTGCAATCAATAGGATCGGGAAAAGAAAGGCAAGTTCAAATCCAATTGGCTTGGGCCTTATGTGATCGTAGCTGCTTATGGATTAGGGGCATACCAGTTAGCAACATTAGAAGGTGAGTTGTTTGATGACCCAATCAATAGCATGCATCTTCGCCGGTTCTATACCTAAGAGAACCCCAATGTAAGGGGGGCACAAAATACAAAAAAAAAAAAACTAGAAAAATACAAAAATATAAAAAAATTATAAAAATACAAAAAAATTGTCCTTTGGTGAAAACCTGGCAAACAGGCACCTTGGATAGGTATCATGATGAAAACTTGGCAAACAGGCGTCATGCATACTTTTTAGCTTTTGCGCAAATAAAAGAAAGTGGTGAAAACCTGGTAAACAAGCGTTACTTGTGATAAACCACTTCCTCCATCTTTGGGAAACCAATCACCTTATGTCCATTCTTTCCTCACTCATGTCCCATTCGATCCATATTTGTTCCATAATAAAATCCTAATGATAACCTATCATGGCTTGATACTCTATCTCTTTTGTCACCTTGTCAACCAACGTCTCATCCAGTATCTTATCCACAAGTCAGCCTTACATAGTGTTTGTCGTCAGTATCCACATGGTCCAAGTCCATGAACTACATTGCCTCTGCGTCGTCACGTAGGCAAGGCCATTTAGCAATGAGCCCCCGAGGCACTAGGTCAGTCCCTTAGGGGCTGTTTCCCTTATAAGGATTGTGGAACCTTTTCACCAGATGCAAGCACGTGCAAGCAAAACTCGCTCTCAAGAAGAAACTTTGGCGCAACACCTCAACCTATCCAAGGCAAAGCAAACAAGCACCTAAAGCACTCAAACTGATTCTATCCAAATTATGGCAAGAAACAAACACATCTAAATGCAAAAATATTTTGTGGTTGGAATCATGGTTAAGTTATGGCGTCATGATCTTTGCTATCATGTCTTTCTATGCTACTCGAGGGTGCCAAAAGCTAGAGATGCTATGATGGGGGCATGATTATTTTCTTTGTTTTCTGTTTATGGATTAAACTTTAGTAATGTGAAGCCTTGTCTAAAGACATGATCGACAAAAGATCACCGAGGAAATCAAAGGTCTAACATGAACGGGGGCAATCCTTGTCTGTTGATACGCAAGAAATACTCAGTTCATCTTAGTTCAATTATACCTAGATGCTTGTATTAACTTGCTAAATCAAAATCCATGTAAGCGATGCTCAGGTCATCTCAGTTCATTTATACCTAGATGCTTATAATAACTTACAACATGTGGAAAAAGTATTAAAAAAAATTGCCCAAGGATGAAATACGCACTTCATAATACTTGCACCGTCAACATGTCAAAAGCAAAGCATCCATCATACAACCATACATCCATATCCCATGCAATAAAAGATCCAAACAATGTAGAGTATCAATACAAATTGAAGCTTGTGAGTCTTTCTCTGAAGTCATTCTTTCAATCAATCTTCTATCTACCATTATGTCATCTCTGTGTCAATAGAGTACATTTGGACATCACAAAAACATAGCATACAGTTGCATATCATATCACACAAGACAATCATTTACATGATTAAATCAATTGCATACATAATAAATGCATCAAGTCATCCATATACATTTTTGCAATCATCACATAGTGTCAGTTGGAAAAAATCAAAAACATAGATAAGTGCATCACATAAACTGCACAATCATATAGATACCATTTGCATTTACACATTAGAGGCATATCAAGTAAAACATCTAAGCCTACATTAGGTCACATAGCATCATAAACATCTAAAACTGCATTAGATAAACATCATATAGACATAGTCAAAATATGCATCACATGAGTACCATCATACAATAGAAAGGCATCCATAGCATAGAATGAACAAACTGCATATATAGAGCGTCAATAGCTGCATCATCATATAAATATCATAAACATGTCCAAGTGTACAATATCAAAAGGCACATCTCTGAGTCAATGTCATATATAATGTATACATCTCAAAGATAATGATACATGTCTCAAAATATAAAAGTGGTACATATACGTGTCCAGCTATCTGATCCATCAAAAAGTATGTACATAGGAGCCAAAATCTATGCAAGTGTCTTCTAACCCTACTGATGTGAACCGCTGCTCCTAGTAGTGTCCTCTGTGTCCCCTCCTCTGCTAGCCCCAGACTGCTATGGGCCCATCACGAAGGCTCCTGACCATGATTCACCTGCTCTCTGTGAGGCCATGGAATGGTTCCTATAGCTCAGAGCCCTCTGATCAACTGGAATAGAACCATGGTATAATCCTTGATAGTATTGTGTTTAAGCCTGTGCTCTAGCAAGCTCACCCTGTACCTGCGCTAACTACCCCTGCACCTGTGCCAACTATGCCTAAGCCTGAGCAAGCTGTGCCTGTGCTTGCTACACCTGACCAAATAGAAATGTGCTCGTCCCATCTATCCCAAGGGCTTCCACTATTGTGTCTCTCTCTACTCAGATAGCTCGTATCCTTGCCTCCTTCATATATCGCTCTCTACTGAGCCCCGAGATAACAACCGCATCTGTCTCCTGCTGAGCCTCAGCCATCCTAAGTTGTGTCCGCAACTGCCGAATCTGTCCTCTCAGCATGGCAATGGCTCTGCCTTGGACATCTGGCTATGCTGAATCCTGAGAGGCCTATGCCTATCTCTGCCCCTGCGGCTGAGGTACCTACTGCTATGCCACCTACTGCGGTGGCGACATCTATCCCTGTTGTACAACCTGCAGCTGCACTACCTACTGAGCATGGGAGGATCCCTCCCCAGCTCTCCTCCTCTGCCAGATCCTGCCCCCATCTCCCCCATCTCCACCATCTCCTCCGCCATCTCCTCTACCTCCTTCCCCATCTCCATCATCTCCTCCATCTCTCCATCCTCCTCTCCTCCTCCTCCTCCTCCTGCCAACCTGGCCCTCATCATTTAAATATGCCACGTCTATACGAGGAACTAGCTCTCTAGGCCCAGAATATCTCAAAAATGGATGGTTTGCGAACCACTCGTCGTAGTCCTGTGTCATCCCTGCATCTGCAATCTCTCTCCTTATTGGCCAGGTAGTATAAGGAATCTGTAGAAACTCTTCCACTGCCTCCTCATAGAATGCCACTGGGCCCCATCTAAACCTCTCTACATGTGTCTGTGCAAACAGAGCCTGCCCCTGTGGCATGCCCTATCTCCTCCCAAATTACCTCTAAACTTGACTGACAATCTATCTCTCCAAGATGAACTGCGTCCTACTTATAAGCCACCAAGTCTGATAGTGGTATGACAGCTCCTCCACCTCGTCATCCCAAGGCTCACAGTCTAGATATGGTCACTAGACAACCACATCTGCCTCATCCAGTACATGCCTCCAGTACTCTAGCTTCCCCAACCTATGCTAGGAAATCACTCCTGCGTATCCATAGCTATAGGCCTCTCCCCTTTGTCTTTGAAACACACATATCGGTCTGGTAATGGCGATATGCTCCCATAACCAAAACTGTAACAGTGAGATACCTATTGATAAACTAGCACCCCTATGGTATACCACTTGATGCATATTGTGGTATAGGTGTGCCAAAACACATACACCCCAAGTATAGCGGGTGCCCTCTGAGATCATCCTCTCCATAATCTGTTCCCATCCAATTTGGGAACCCATGCAATCTCTTATCGGGGCATACAACACCTCTGATCAATCTTGCAACTATCCCAAGGAAATAGTCATAGTAATCATGTATATCCTGCTAGGAGATAACCTGACAGTCCTGCTCAGGGTCGTCAAATACCTACCTACACTCTGCAAGTCCTGCATCCCGCTGTGGATCATACTCCATGAGCTCTCCTTGAATCAACAAGTGAAGTATCCTGTATACATCCTCCAGAGTCACCGTCATCTCGCCAGTCGGGAAGTGAAAGGTCCCATCCTTGTTGTGAAACCTCTCCACTGCTGCAGTTAGTAAGCCACGGTTTGTTCGAACCTCAGGCATAAAGCACACATAATCCAATCCCATCATGCCGAGCGCCTCTCAATCTATCTCTGTCAACATGTGGCACTACAACATCAGCATGGGAAATTGCTCCCTCAACATCAGTGTATCTCGTATGTCCTCCTGCAAGCACGCAAAGTAAGGCGTCAACCTAAAATTGCAAGTACCATGCTCAACATATCTATAGAATCATATCATCTAACTTAACATATCAAATTGATTAAAACAACACACTACATCTCTTGACTAGATTCTTGCAATCTCAGAGATAGCTTATTGTTTAACACATCAAACAGGATGCCAATCGAGTCAATTTTGTTCAGTAAACTGACTATCTATATCATATGCGCCAGAATAGAAGGTACATGCACCATTTCCCAGCAAATGTGCCACTTCTGACATATGCACCACAATATTTCATAAATGCGTCATCCCATACCGTATATGCGCCACCCAAGTGTATGTGCCAACTCATACCTTGCATGCGCCGCCAAATAATACATGTGCCGACCTTCCTCATGTATGTGCAGCTTCATATCCTAAATGCAATGCAGATTGACAGATGCGCAGTTCCACATGTCAGATGCACCGAACTGCGATTTTGTGCATTTGTTTTGCCTTATTTTACCTAGCATTTAATGCACTCAAAATCGACTCTAGGTGAAATTTTTTTAGATACATACTGGGGGTCTTGCCTCTGTTGGCCGGTCGAATCATCAGATTCGCTCAAAGCAGTGCTCCTCACGCGGAATATCCATCCTAGTGCTGACTGCTCTGTGCTCTGTGCTTTCCTAAGCTCTCAAAGACAATCCAACAAAAGCCAAGTGTGCAAATGATTTGTCTTGTGGACCTAGCTCCTATATATAGCATGCAAACCCTAAACTAGCTATGTGGTGACTATGACTACTTCCTGCACCTGTTTCTTCCCATTTTCTTCAATCCTAACCAAGTTTTCCCTTCGTTTTCATGAGATTGTCTGTCTCACGTCCTTTTGCCTTTTTCTTGTCTAATCTCCCAAGGGGACATTCTATCGTCATAACCTGTACCAGGGGCAAACTGAGGCATGTATCATTACCAGACTATTTCTTCTTTGAGGCAACACCATAAAGTGCATTGCATCAAAGAGGGGCAAAATGTATACGCCTAAAAATGACATGACTCTGTCTAAATAAATATTCTTAATATTTATTCCATTCTAATTCTTCTATCAATAAATAAATAAACAAATTTATTTATTCGTTTCACATTCCTCGAAGTTAATTAAATATCGAAATATTTAATTACCTCTTCTAAAGTCAAAATTAAATAAAATCCTTTATTTAATTAAATTCTTCCAAACAATTAAATAATTCTTAATTATTTAATTAAAGTCAATTCTTCCTCCAAATTTGAATAAATCAATTGAATTTATTTAAATATTCTCAATCTCCAAAAATAAAATACAATCAAATACTTTATTTATTCTTCTAAATCATGCACAACACTTAAATAAATTTATTTATTTAATTTGCTTTCCTATCTTCAAATATCTTCCAAATCTTCTAAAAATAAGTCTTCTTCTTCATGCACACAAAATTAAATAACTTATTATTTAATTTCTCTCAAATCATGCAAAAGCAAATCACAAGTTGAGTTAACTGACTCAATCAACCTTGTTTTTATCAATATCTCTTAAATTAGAAAAAATCTTTCTAATTTGTGAAAGGCATGTCTTATCTTTAGAAAAGAAAGTAGTTATCTCAAATAAAACAACTTTTGTGTGACACGTCTTCTTCCTATTCGCACACATTCCTCAACCATTCTGTACCGTTGATCTTCTCATTCTTTCTATACCATTGATCTTCTTTCTCTCAAGTCTATAAATTGAACCCTATTCCTCCATTTCATTCATCCAAGCTTTAAGTAAACTTACTCTGTAGGAATTACAGCACGCCTTTGGCACCAATTCCTTCATTGTTTGCGATTAAACTTGTTACCACACTACTATCATCATTGTTATGAAGCTCATCTTCATGGTGAAACTATCATAGCCGTTCCCATTTGAACATCTTGGAATCATAGCAAGGAAGTGCACCTTCTGAGGGCCATATTCATAGACAAGATCATTTGTGATAGGCGATCAATGGAAGCTGAGAATTAAAAGAGGTTTGATTTGTATTGTTCATTGTTTGATTGATCTCTTTTTGTTCATTATTTCATTGAGTTTTGGGTATTTTGATATTATTATACTGATTATTCATGTTTACTCTAATTTTCCCTTAACAAGTTCAGTAAAATATTCTGATTACTATTTCTAGTAGTTGTGATTCATGAATGAGTGCATGCTTTATTTACTATAAGTCCTCTAGAGGTTAGTGTTAAGTTCTTTTATCATTCTGGATATTTTGAGTCAATTCTGTAATTATCAGTTGAATACAATTATCTACAGCTTATGTTGTAGGTACCCATAGCCACTGGGTTATGTAGTTGTTTTTACTATTTTTGTATTTCTGAGAATTCTAGCCAAGTAGAATACTCTAAGTAGGTTTGGATAAGATAGTTTAGGATAGATATGAGTCTTGGAGGCACATACAGTGCAAGTACCATCATAAGCTTACGCTCCTTGGTTGATAATTTAATGTAGGATTGCAATGATAGAGTGGACTGTTCAGATAGGTTTACCCCTAAATTACATTAAGTCTACAACGCATTAGTTTTCCTCTAAAATCATCATCATAGTTGCATCATTTTTGTTTAGTACTCATCATCTTTCCACTTTATCGATAGTGTTGAATCAACCAGCAAGGCTTGATTATGGTGAAAAGAGGGAATAAGTTGATTTCTTATCCCTAATATAGCAAGTTCCAATGGTGTTCTTCAACACCATTAAGTTTTCCATTATAGGTCCAGGACAAGTGAGTCTTTATTACAAGTACTAAATCTCTAGGGGTCATAGGTTCAAGGACTCAACAAAAGGTTAGAATTACACCATTCAAGTCAAAACTACAAATGTAGGGATCAATACCATAAGTACATGATTTACCCAAGTTCATGCATACTTTTAGGTTTCATAGAGCATAGTTGTCTCAATTTATTCATCTCAAATCTAGTTCCAAAAATTGGGTAATGGTCATTTGTTACAATCCTTTTTTATAGATTTTCTCTTTGACTTCAAGGTAGACATTCTATTTAGTTATTTTATTCATGTTTCATAACTAATTAGGTACATGTTTTTGTCCCAACTCTATTATCTAGGGTAGTTTACTTATTATTGCTCATTTACATTTATCTATCGTAGATAATTATGTAGGGTTGTTTTAATTGCTTATATAAAATGATGAACTCAACCCTTGAACATCTCAAGGGTTTTGCCCTAAGGTTTTAACCCGTTGTTTCTAATTTTGTATCTAAATTTTCTAAGTGTTTATATCTTTCATTTTAGATTTGTTTACATTAATTAAGATTTTGATCCACCTCACTTGTGCTTCATTTATTTATATTGACTACGATTTGGGCCTTTCATTGTTTGTTATCTCTTTGGCCACTACCCACCACCCTCCCTTTGATTTTGCTTCATTATTAGATCTTTCATTATGGATGTCTTTTCTACCCTCATAGCCACATTTGCTTCCTATCTCATTACACGTTATGATATCATGATATCTTCATTTGATGTGTGTAATGATCTTGATTCATGTGATGTTGTTACACCTAGAAAGCATATTCTTCCCACATCTCATGATAACTCTCCTCTATGTGCATCTCTTGATTCACCCTTCCTTGAGGAGACTAGTGTTGTGTGCTTGCTAGATGCACATGTTTCAACTTCACTTATGTGTGATTATGATGCACCTTCTCTCATGCTTAGTGGTGTACTTTTTGATCTAGGATTACCTATCTATGGTGACTATCTTATTGATGAGATTTATGATGATTGTGGTTCTGTTATAACTAATGATGTGTCTCTACATGATACACTTTGTTTTATGATCCCCTTCACATGGGGTTGTTATCCCTAGTTTTACCCATGATAGTCCTTCTTCTATATATTTTGGCTTATGGTCTATTGATGATTTAGCTCTCACAGAGCTTATTTATTATCATTCTTTGTCCTATACTTCACATTATGGTTGATGATTCTTTATTTGAAGATGAATTAGTTTATGGTGTGTTAGTAAACATATTTGTCACTTTGATTTCATACTCATTTGCCCAAACCGATGACAATCTAACTAACAATTAAGTCACTTGCAATGGTATTTGCAAGCGCTCTCTGCTTATTTTACAAGGTGCAGCTACCTTCAATGGATATGCAATGAATAAAAACATAGGGTATGCTTCTCACTAGAAAGCAGAAAAGGCAAACTAACATCTACCCACAACCATGAAAATAGATGCGATGGATTGATTTAAAATCTAGTGAATGCGAACAAATAACACAAAGTTCATTTATCCCACACCCACGAATGAGAACCAAGAAAAGAATGGACATCAAACTCCCTTTCAATAGATGAATTAATCTGAATTCAAAGTCCCAGAAATAAGCACATACACAACCTGATATAACAGATAAAACATTGAAGAGTAATCACGAAGAATCACAATTCATTTGTAATCAAAATAAAATATTAATAAATACACAAATTTAGAAATATCTCCTTTATTCCTCCAATGCCAAAATGAGTTCACAGACTCACTTCCCTATATAGCAATCTGTGGCTGAAAAGAAAACAAACTGCCCTTGTTCCCCAATAGCTAAAACAAAGATCCCTTGTTCATCTACAAGTTACATATTTATAAGTCTTCCCAATGAGACCTTATAGTTTCTACAACCGCTTCTTGAAAAATCAGTTGCAAAAGAAATCTCCTCTTTCTTTACCGTAACAGTTTCTTGAAAAGATAAAATGAAAGTCTTTTCCTCTTCTCATAACTTATTAGTAAAAATGACTTTTGATTATCCTCGTTACATTTTTAGAAAACTCATTAACATATCACATAAGTCATTAAAATGACTTACTTTATGAATAAAGAGATATAAAGAGAAAGGAATGTCCTTGTCCCCACCAATAATCCTAGATTCAAGTCATCTTTTGCCATGGGCAAATTTTCTTAGCTGTTTCATCTATACTTGATAGTTGCATGGCAAATGATGTTCACTTGTCAATTTTTGCAGCCATGATTTGATGCTGATTTTAGTGTATTCCAAAAAGAGTTTTTCTGCCCAGTGCATTAGTGTTTAAATTACAGCCCGTGAATATGTTGTAGTGATGTCTATTCACATCCAATTTGAAAAGTATACAATCATCTTATAAATCTGTTGTACTTTCAATAACTGTACTCTCTCCTAAACTTGTTAAAGTATTCTCAAGACCACCCATAGACTTTACTTGAGCTATAAACCTGTAATTGAAGAACCCCTCCAATGACAATTGCTTTACTGAAAAGAGCAGTTTCACCTCAAACCCTTTAGAATCATCTAGTTCCAATGAGGAAATTCTAGCAAATGCCAATAAGCTAGATTAACATTCTCAATGTATCAAATGCCTTACATTTTAAGTCTACCAATAGCTGCTTGTTCTGATATGCGCTGAACTTGCAATGCTCGTTGAGGCTCTAGACTTTGAGTTGATAACAAATTAGATAGACACCAAAAACCCCACCTACAAGTGCTTTATACTTTTCACCACTGTAAGTGCTCATTTGCCAAATATGAATTGCAAACCTTCAGACTGAGTAAATTCTACATGAAATTCCATTTCAATTTCAACAAAAATGTGTCATACATCGCAGAATCTGCATTACGGGACAATGTTTCCATCTGATGAGATAGCATTGGCTTGTATACAAGAGATGACTCATGTCATGCAATTTATGCCACTACCATCATCATCACTGTCCAAATTTCACTCTTGGATTGTACTGGGATGGCCACACGCCCATTGTGATGCAGGGACTTCCGGAGGTCATAACTTTTGACTCAGATGTGGGTTTTCTATGAAATTTTACAGGTGGATGCGTTATGAGGTGGCCAGTGGTTTCCCAACCCATCTTAGTCAGTTGGACCTCATCTTGACACTTTTTCAGGGCTTGAAACTTTCATCTTGGCCCTCAAAATGACAATTTAGTGTTTTTTTTTCTAATTTTTTAAAAGTTATTTTTTTTAATAACTTGAAACTCATGTTTCGAATTTAGGATGTTAGTTGGCTTTTCATCTTACCTTAGCTTTAGGAAGTTTTTGAGAAAAAACTGGATTCTCAAGATATGATTGTAAAACTACCTAAAATGACAAAATCTGACAATTGTCGAAATCTACCAAAAAAGGTAATTTTTTGATTTTTTTTGTTTTCTTGGATATAAGAGAGTTTTCTCTCATTGTAGCAGCAGAGTTGATGAATAAAAGTTTTTTTATGTTCCAGTCTTCAAAATTTTGGCTCTCACATGATTAATGGCAAAATTGTATTGAGTGTATGTCGTGTGCTACATCACATTGGAAGACACTCTCCACTATATTACGACATTGGAGGGTGGCCTTTTTCCTTATTTTCTACTTGGGATGTGCCTGCAAATAGGCATGTATGTTGATGTTGGTATTCTCATGACAAACCTATTCGTAATTTATGTCACATGCCCCAAGTTCCCGCTCTTCTAACAGAAATAGCTTGCCATCGTAGTTTTTTTGAGTTGTCTGACATATGTATCCACGTCACATTTTTCAATAATAATAATCCTTGGGAAGCCAGAATATATTGCCCTTTGAGTTGCTACAACAACTACTTGGAATCATAGATAATCCTTCGCTATGTTTTACTAAGAACGCAATAGTACGTCTGAGTGCAGGTCTAACTGAGTCTATGATGAATCTATTTAGCCATGTGACCACATTTCTTGG
The DNA here is from genome assembly GCA_027924645.1 of Cunninghamia lanceolata. Lineage (NCBI taxonomy): Eukaryota > Viridiplantae > Streptophyta > Pinopsida > Cupressales > Cupressaceae > Cunninghamia > Cunninghamia lanceolata. The sequence continues at coordinate 2,588,761 of BSBN01000828.1, forward strand.
AGACAATCGCATACATTCTGCCTGAGCATTTCAAACTATCACCATTCCGCTTTGCTGCCGATCATGGAAAATACTCCCAGTGCAAAGAGCTTGAAGGATAATTGAAATTCATTGCAGATAATCAAACGAGCATCTTAGTTCCCTCATGTTTGCAAATGAAAGTTTATGGAGAATTGACTCAGACGATGCAAATGATAGTTCCAGGGATGACATCCTTTCATCATCAATAACAACCGATTTGGACTCTAGAAGGAAAAATATCCATTGTTGAGCCCAAATCTTCATAGCACTTAAATATAAGTCTAGCTACCAATGTGATGATAATAACTAGCTGGCTCAAGTATGCTCGCCATTACATTATCATGCTAGGCATCAAACCACATCAAAGGAGTCACCTTCCATAGAATCCATGATCATCTTAGCTGGAGTATCTATCTTTCCCATAATTCTCTACCTGAATTGATCTCTATAAGGAATAGTATGAAATGTAATGAGCTTCCCAGTAAAACCCTAAATATTCTCAGCAAACATTTGAGCTTGTCGGGCCATCGACAATTTGTAGAACTTTTGAAACTTTAATTAAGAGTTCGGGAGTTCTAAAAACTCACGACTCCCTGACTTAGTGTCTAAGTGGTATTCATAAAATTTCATCTTTGTTTACCCTTTAAAGTGAAAAGGTCAGGTGATCGGGTAACTTTTAAACTTTTGAACTTGTAATAATGAGTTCAAGAACTTAGCAAACCTCTGACAATGAAGAGAGTCGGTTACTTTATACAGTTCAAAACTTCATATAAAAACTTTAAGGCTACATATAAATATTTGTCTTCAATAAAGTCATCTCCCCTTTAAAAGTTTTGACAAAAACTCTTCAACATATGAGATAAATAAAATTATTCCCCATACCAATGAATTTACCCACTCTTTCACTTTGGAGAAATATATGACAATTAAACCTTAGGGCCTTGGAAATATATTAAAATCCACAATGCTTTGATAAAGTTTAATTCCGTGAAAAATCAAAGCTTGTCTTAAGATGGAAAATCTCATATCTCCCACAAGACAACTCTGTTCTCCATGAAATTGGTACAGGAATATAATTAAACCCTCCAGAGCAAAACCAAGAAATTGTTTAAGCTCCAGCAATACAAACACTAGATTTTGGCTTCATTTGCAATTTACCGGTGAGAAAATGTAAGGTTTAAAATCTCCCAAATGGTAAGATATTCGGGCATGAAGACTGGGCACATTGGGCTCAATGAGGTTAGGATGAAACCTACTAAAGGATTTCACACCAGCTTCAACATGCTTCCAAATTTAATTGTTTTCATGATTTGGCAGTTCTAGGAGTTCAGGTTGCTCCGAAAATTCAAAATTTTTTCAAGTTCAAAATTTTTGGCTAACATGGTGCACATACTTTTACCGCATTAATGATAGAAGCATTTAGTGGAAATGAAGATGCAATATTACATGTTAGATCATCTTCATCTTCATATTATGTGCACATGATAACAACACATTAATGAATGCATTTGATTACACATTGATTGATAGAACCAACTACTGATTTGATTCATATCATGGTTATTAAACATCATTATGTGTTTTTTTGTGTGCTTTCAAATATCACATGACTTTTGGCCCTAGAACATGTTCATCTCGTGATTCTTGTCTTTCACCTTCTAGGGGTCATTATTTAGGATATCTCATGGCTTCATCTGTGTCCCATGTCAATACACCATTTTAGATGCCCATGGCAACACTTCTATGGAATATTTCACACATTTTAATGATATATCTTTTGAGAACCATGAAGTATGTGATGGACATAATATCTCTCCTACACATCAACATAAACAAATAGATGGCTTAGAGATTTATAAAGAAGAAGAAGAACATGACAATCTCTTGTAATTTTTACTTGGCTTATGTGAGGACAATTTGTAACTACGTAATGACTTATCTTTTGTATCATCCTCTCCTATTACATATGATATGCATATGTATATGAGGCATTTTGAGCATGATCTTTCACATTATTTGGGACCCATCATACTCAAATTAGAATGATTATAATGTTGTGTTAATGATATTGAGCAAAGATTTAAAAATAGGGATTATGTTGGTGAGATATTACACAATCCTTAATGGCATATGTGTAATGCCCTCATACTTATGATAATAATTGGTAGACTAGTTTTAGACAATAGTTGCTTAATTAATATGGTCATAGATGAATGAACTTGTATGATAAGATGTGAATATTATATGATTGGATACTGTTATGTGTATGTATTTCACACAGCTTATTACTCATCTATGATTATATATGGGTTCTATATAGGATTTCAAAACACTTTTTTTCAATTGGTATAAGGTATAAACATATGTGAATATCTACTAAAATAAGTGAAAAGAGTTACAAGGAAAATAGTGTTTTGAAGAACAATGTTGAAAAGTAAAATGTGTTTAAGATAATAAATTAAAAACATGGACTTTGTGAAACATTATCACATGGAAATAAAAATCTTTGATAGTATGTTAAAAGAATGTCAGAAGAATAGAGTTGGCAAGGCTAACAAGGAAGAAAATAAGGCTTTTTTCCAATGGTGGCATAACTAAAGCTTGTAGGATCAGGTTTAGAAATTTCTTATATATTCATCTCTTGGTCTTGGAGAAGGAATATATATAGATAGTGAAAGACACTAGAGTATGGAAGAGATGCTAAGAAAGAAGAGAATATTAGAGGATTAAGTAGTATATAGTAAGGAAATTCATGTTTTTGAGTACTTATATCTATCTTCTTGTATTCGTTAAATACTAGGAAATTATTCATCTAAATACTAGGAAATTGTCCTCTCCTTATGTGGCCTATATTATTAGCTTGATTTTTGCATATAGGGCATGGCCCTATACAAATCCATGACCCTATGTGTAAGGTGTGACCCTATATAGAGGGATAAATCATGTGTATAGGGAGCAACCTTATACTTAGGGATGCATGGTTTATACATAGGGCATGAATTGTATGCAAGTTCGGCCTATGTACAAATTACACCCTTATTATAAACTTTAAACTTTATAACTTTCAACATTATTTATTTTAATATAATCTAATTATTTACGCAGTCCTTAGAATCAATGAGGGCAAGAGTGGATTAGATGCCAAAATAGTAGAATTATTGGGTAATTTATGGCAAAATGTGACATTACATGGAATCTATTGGCATGTAGTTCTTAGAACAATTACATTTATGCAATTGAAAAAGGTAAAAAGAAAAGAGGCACAATTGCATGCTATAACCATAAGTGATAAGGTGGAAAAGCCAACGACCATCTTTGAGAATTCACACTTCACATTTTATGGATGTATTCCTTGAATGACTACCAGGTCTCCATCCTGGGAGGAAATTTGATTTATATGTGGAAGTTATGCCAAGATCAAAACTAATCTCAAAGGTATCCTATAGGATGAATATCATAGAGACATTTGATTTGAAAGTATTGTTACAAGTTGATAGACATGGGATTAATTAGACCTAGTGTGTCACCATGGGAAGCTCTAGTAATCTTCATGAAAAAGAAGGATTAGACATTGAGGATGTGTATAGCTTATCATATGTTGAACAAGGTCATCATTAAGAACTAATACCGATTATCTCAAATTGATAATCTATTTGATCAAATGATGGGGGAACAATGTTTTCAAAGATTGACCTTTGCTTGGGGTGTCACCAATTAAGAGTCAATGAGGAAGATACACCAAAGATAATATTTAGAACTAGGTATTACCACTATGAGCTCATAGTTGTACCATCTAGACTCATGAATGCTCCATTAGCATTCATGAATTTGATGAATGGCATCTTTCATGATTGCCTTGACAAAATTATGCTTGTACTTTTGGGAAATAATCTGATACATTCCAAACATGAAGAGGAACACTCAATACACTTATATATGGTGCTACAAAAGATTAAGAGACCACAAAATTTATGTTAAAAATTCTAAGTGTGCATTCTTTGAGAAGAATGTGCCTAGACTACATCATGTAAAGAAAAGGAATACTTATGGATCCAACTAAAATCAAAGTCATTACTAAATGGTCAATTCCTAAAAATGTTTTAGAGGTTAGAAGTTTCATGGGATTGGTAGATTACTATAGAATATTTGTAGAGGGGTTTTCCAGGATAGCTAGCTCTTTTACTTACTTGTAGAGAAAAATAAGAAGTTTATCTAGACTAGTAGTTTGACAAAGACTTTTAGTTTTTTAAAGAAAATTCTAACTACTACACTAATTTGTATTGTACTAGATCTTAACAAAATATTGATGGTAGTGAAAGGTGCTTTGATAGAGGTACTTAGGGGAGTATTATTCTAAGATAAGAGTGTTGTAGCTTATGAATCATAGAAATTGAACAATCATAATTTGAATTATGCTCTTAACAATCTTGAATTAGCAACTATTATCATGCATTGTAGAAATAGAGGAATTCTTGGTAAACCATTTGAGTTGAAGATAAATAATATTGGGTTGAAATACACATTCACCCAACCACATCTTAAAGCAAGTCAACATGGGTGTTTGGAGATTCTAAGTGAATATAATTTTGCAATTAAGCATATAAATGGAAAAGAGAACGGAGTGGTCAATAACTTAAGTAGAAGAAGACATATTGCATATGTTGTAACTAAAAGTATAGTGACTATTGGTACAACAATAGAATGATTATTAGTATAAGAAGGTTAATGCAACTTTGGAAGTTCATTGTAGATATCAATGATTTGAGGGATATAGTTTCTTTAGAGATAGATTGTTGAGGTACTGGAGGGAGAATATATGCTCCAGTATGAGGAGATTTTAGAATAGTTATAATTAATGAAAGTATTGTTACATGTCGATAGACATGGGATTAAATAGACCTAGTTTGTCACCATGGGAAGTGCCTAACTCCATTATTAACCAATAAATTGATGCAGAAAGGGCATGCACACAACTCAATGGACCTTCAGATCATTTATCAAGCAACCTAATGGCTATAATGTGTTATATTTAAATATGTCAAACTAGGGAATCATATTCTTCTTGGATGGTGCTCGTATTGTATGTACAGTCAAGGATTCTTGAGTTAAAGCTAGAAGTTGTGCATAGAAACAAATTATGAAGAAGGAAACAAACTCTATTTTGCAAAGAACAACAATTGCTACTAGTAGGTAATTCTGTTAAGGAATAATAAATGCTTTATTTAGTAGAAAAACAATCTATGTAAATCACAATAGAGAAATCAATCTATGTACTAAGTTAGTGATCACCTTGAACATTCTCTAATTCAATAAACCATAATAACTCAATGAAATAATGATGTAAACTAACAATGTAGACTAACAATATCAACTAACAAGATAAAGTAACAACATAAACTAACAGGAGAACTATAGTTACCTCAAGTGGCCCTTGCTTGAGTGACTGTAACCTCGACAAAATCTAAATTAACCAATAAATTGATGCAGAAAGGGCATGCACACAACTCAATGGACCTTCAGATCATTTATCAAGCAACCTAATGGCTATAATGTGTTATATTTAGATATGTCAAACTAGGGAATCATATTCTTCTTGGATGGTGCTCGTACTATATGTACAGTCAAGGATTCTTGAGTTAAAACTAGAAGTTGTGCATAGAAACAAATTATGAAGAAGGAAACAAACTCTATTTTGCAAAGAACAACAATTGCTACTAGTAGGTAATTTTGTTAAGGATTAATAAATGCTTTATTTAGTAGAAAAATAATCTATGTAAATCACAATAGAGAAATCGGTCTATGTACTAAGTCAATGATCACCTTGAACATTCTCTAATTCAATAAACCACAATAACTCAATGAAATAATGATGTAAACTAACAATGTAGACTAACAATATCAACTAACAACATAAACTAACAAGATAAAGTAACAACATAAACTAACAGGAGAACTATAGTTACCTCAAGTGGCCCTTGCTTGAGTGACTGTAACCTCGACAAAATCTAAATCAGATCACTTCTTGTATCAACTACCCATTGACTGAATCCAAATCTATATTCTTTTATTGAATTCTTAAAATGCAATACAATAACAAAACTTGATAATACAACTTCTTCTCACCTCTTCCCTGTCGCATACAAAATCTAACATATATAAACAAGGTTTGAGTCTCCTAATTGGATTGAACTTCTAAACAACTATCCTATACTCATCCATTCTCCCCACAAACATAGGAAGATGACTTTATTATTATTCCAATCAGATTAGAAGTAGGAAACTAACAACTACAAAGATAATCAAATATCACAGTCCTACTATGATCCTTCTTATTCACCATGAAGACAGTCATAAATGAAAACAGAACATAAACCATTATTTGAGCTCCTCTTAATTATTATGATTGTGTCAACTATTGAAGACAAAACCATCAAGGAGTGGAAGGAGTTATGGTTTAAAACTTTAAACAATGCCCACTCAGTTCGGGATCCTTCTTCTTTGGCTGCAAGCTACTGCATTCTTAGCTATAGATAAAACACCTCCTTTGTTGCGGGTTGACAGATGGTCTCCATCATAGATAGTCATGTACTTTTTGCATAGGGGTTAGTTTCACCATATAATATTTATACATCACAAACTACCATAATTAACAGAAATTACTATTAGATATTATAAACAATCATTAATCCACACATAATCATTTACCAACATATCATATACTATTCTTAATGCTTTCAGGTCTTAAAGATAATCATAAGCATAGACAATGTCTAGGAATATCTAGGAATGTCTTTGAAAAGTATGAACTTAAACAAGAGAAACAGAACAAAGTAAAGCCTCATCACACCCTCCAACTAAATATGTTTCTGGTCCTCAAGAAACCAAGGCCTTTGATTATATTAGAGTGTAATTTCTCTATAATATGTGGGTTCGATGACCCCTCGATCCTGCTTAAGATAGAAACCCTTTTGTCTAGCCAACTGATCCCACCTGGCTTGCTCTGCTGCTTGAGATGTTTTCTATTCCTTCTAATGTGGGATTGGATATAGGAGTAGGGGAGGATGAAACAATAGAAGAAGCCAAGTAATTCCATGCTTATTAGCTGATCTAATATACCTATGTGCCCTAGTAATTGCTGCTGAGAAATTGAAGATCGAGTGGGGTTGTTTTCTTCTTAATGTTGGTGTCAACTCATTCCACCTACCTCTTGAGAAGTTCAATGCCTCCTTACCAGTACCCTTAGCTAATTCCTTGAATTTCTTATAATCTGCTGCCTTGCATTTAACTAGATTTTCCTCCACCCTAGGGTGTTCGATAAGATTGATCCATTCTACCACTATCCTATTGGGATCTTGGGCATCTACCCTAATTTTGAGGAAAATTGATTTCTCCCTCTCATTATACTATTGTTGAAGGATCCCTCACCTATGTTCATTTTGTATGAATGATGCTAGAGATTTTATTTGCACATCCCCAATAACAATTAGGGGATTCCAAGTCACATCATAAGGAATAGCCAATTCATGTAGATAAAATTCACATAACTGGTTCTGCATCTCTGGGGTAGCTTTCTAGTAGGCTGTCAAAAATAAATCAGGTGTGAAAAGAGAAATAAGGGTATCAATGTATAGTGGACTAAACTAAAAACTCAAATATTGTTCTTGTAAATAAAGGGCATAGACCCTTGCAGGAGGTCTGCATCTCATAAGTTGGACAGTCATGTTTGCAATCCTATCTGTTTTGAACTTTAGTCTCCTTGTTTCCTTATTTTTGTCTTCAATTTCCTTGTTGTGCTTCTCCTTCATCTCATGTTGTTCCTTTACTACTTCCTCTATCTTCCCCCATAGTTGCAAAGTAACAGTCAACAAGGTTGATGGTGCAACCTCTTCTTGATGATCATCCTGTTGCACATGCTCTAGACTTCTCCTATTGATTTATATAATGGCCAATTGAACAAATTGGTCTAGTCCCATTCCCTGCTACTAAAAAATGTGCAATTGATTTTTGAATCTTTTAACTCTCTCATTCAACCCAGTCTTCTTTTGTTGGTATTCTTGTAATTGTTTCTCCAATGTTGCAATCTTCTATAAAGCCACTTGCAGCTCATCCATCTTTTCCTCAGTTTTCTCCTCAGTATCCAACAATAATTCTCCTCTTTGAATTTCATTAGAGGGTAACAATTCTTGGTTTCCTGTATCAGGAGGAGGTCGATGTCGTTTCCTTGTTGTGAACAAGTCTTCTTCATCTAATTGTATGTCAATTTCATAACATTTGGTTGGGCTACATTCAACTTCTCCCTATTAACAAATAAATGTTCCCTCTCTGAGTCTGTATCAGATTGTACATCAACCATCCTCTTTTGTTTAGGAGTTTTTCCTCCTGTAACTCCTTTCTCTTTTAGGCGACTTGAGCGCCTTGGTGGTTGAGTAGTCACATTTTGTTTCTTTTTGACTTTAGAGGGGGAATAGGATGCTTTTCTCTTTTTACTGAGCTTGGTGGTAGAAGGAAGGTTTTTGGAAATCTTAGATGCTGTGGGTGATGAGCTAATAGTTTCAGGCTACACTTCTTGCTTTTCAATTTGTTTTGTGTGTCTATAGGCTTGTGAAGCTGAATGTTCTGGAAAAGGGGTTGGTATTGGTGAAGCTGCACAAGTGGGGGACTTTGCAAGTTTGTCCATGGGGTTATCAGTGCATGGAGTTGAGTGCTTCAAAATAGTTTCATGGCTATGAGTAGGCAAAGCCGTTGGTTGGAAAGAGGCCACAGGGGATTCCTCCCCTTCCTCTGACTGCGCATTCTCTACTTGTGACTCATCTTCCCTAACTGGTCCAACCCCTAAGGGTCTATCATCAATGTGGTTAAATTTAAGAAAAATTTCCCAAGGAATGTCTAGAAATTGAATGGACAAACTTCTCTTCACCAATAATACAACCAGACAATTATGTGATAGGGAGGACTGGTTCCCTCTTCTCTTATACTTTGTAGACATTCTTTTTAACAGATTAAACAAGAAATTTGGAACATTTACAACCCTTCCATGACAGAGATGCCTCAATAGTTTAAAAAGAAAAACATATAGCAATGATTGTCTTCCATCATAGGTTAAATACTTAATGATATTAGTAGCAACATAAGCCCATAACCAGGGTAGATAAGTATGTTTAGTACCTTGAGATGAGGACTCTATTCTTTCACTTGGTTGGACAAATTCAGCCCTTGCTGCATGACGTCAGCTTTCATAGGAAACTCCTCTCCAGCACTAGGTAACCCTGTTACCTCTACAATAGCAGCCTCTGAAGCATCAACTTGCAATCCCTTGACTATTGATTCATTATTTTTAAATGCCCTTGCAAATTGTTGGGTCATAGCTTCAACGTATTTGATCAACCTGAGGAAATAGTCCAGCCATCTGGCTTGCTGGAAAATAGGCATACAATATGGGTCAGTTAGCAATGTTGTATGCTCTATAGGTTCTTTTCTGATTAGATCTCCACCCATCATGTGATACTTCATTCTCCCCTTCTACTTGCAATTACCTATTTGCCTAGGTTTAATGGAATTCTCTATTGCTAGAACCAATTTTCACCATGCAATTCTCAATTCTTGTTTCTGCTAGTGCATTTACCAGTTGCTATCTTCTTGACTGTGTATACTATGCAACGAATAGTCATTAATTATGAAAAGAGAGGTTTCAACATGGGTGATGGTACATGAAATCATTTCTACATATGAAACCGCCCCAACTAAGGATGCATTTGTCTGCAAATGCTAAGACAATGAGGATGTTCGGTAGAGAGGGGTGAAAGCATTGTGAATTGTGTATAATAGTTGAATTAATGATTGTGTGAAGTAAGATTGCTATAAAAGAAATAGTATTAAATGTTAAATTAATGGAAGGTGTGAGATAAATACCGTTTGAATGCTGAAGAAGATGGAGATGATGCATGCAAAGAGGCTAACATGGCAATGGAAGTGGATGATGTCAAAGAATGTACTGAAGTGAAGTGGATTTGATGTGAAGAAAGTGTGTTGGATTAAAGAGTAGTATCTTGGTGACACATAGCGAGAATGTACAATGCTGAAGTAGGAGTGGTAGCATGCGGATGCCGTGAATGAAGGTGCTACAAGCTAGAGTGGTTGTATGCATGAAAGCAAAATTGTGATGTGAAAGATGTAGTGGCTACATGTAGAAAGTGAATAGAGCCCATGTGAAATGGCCGCTGGTGCAACGGATACAAGTCCTTGGAAAATGACGATAGTCATAGTGGTTGCAGGTGAAATGGTACAAGTCCCTTAAAACAGTTGAAAATCTTTGGCTACAAGTCTCCTAAGTAGAGTGGTTGCAAGTGCTTTCAATGATGTTCAACTGGATGTGGGGAGCTGATTTGGTGGAGCCTTGTGGTGATTGTTTTGTTGTTTTTTATTTTTATTTTTATTTTTTATTTTTTTATTATTTATTTATTTACAAGGGTTATAGAAAATCATACCTAAGGAGTGAGAACAGATAATATCATGACTTCATCTACTGATGTGTTGTTAGGAGCAACTATGAATGGAATGCATGTTGCATTTGGAAGTGAATGCTTTGGAACTTGTGCACCAACATGTCCTATCAACTGCTGAAGAAATTTTTCTTTATCCAATGGCTTCTTATAAAGTTTCAAACGATCTCCATTAACCATGAGTGAAAATATGACTAGATCAATTGTGGTAAGTTGGACTGCACCATTGGGAAAAACTTCTCTTATTTCATAAGGGCCCAACCATATAGTCTACAATTTGTCCTTGTGGTCCTTATATCTAGAGTCATAAAGTAAGGCCCAGTCACCTATTTGAAACTCTTTAGTTTTGATGCATTTGTCATGCCATTTGACTCTTTGTTTTTGGATTATCTCTATGTGGTGAACTACCTCCATTCTCAATTCTTTGAAGGCATTAAGCTGGTGTAACTTCTCTTGTTGAGTTGTAGATAGATCCATCCCTAGATGTATGATAGTTCTCAATGTTTTATATTCAAATTCAATAGGGAGGACAACCTTTTTTTCATAGACTAGTTCATAGTGTGTATACCCTGTTGTGGTTTTCCATGTAGTTCTGTATGCCCAAATTGCTTCTAAGAGTTTGGCTACCCAATCTTTCATGTGCAATGATATTGTCTTTGTTAAGATTGCTTCAATTTCCCTATTTGTGACCTCAACCTAGCCATTTGATTGAGGATGATAGGGAGTGGATTTATTATGTCAAATTTCATATTCTTGAATCAGACTAGCAATCAAGGTTGATGTAAACTATGGTATCTGATATGTAACTATTTCCCTTGGTACTCCATATCTGGTAAATATTTCCTCATACAAGAATGTGGCCACCTTACTGTCTCTTGCAACATTAAGAGCTTTAGCCTCCACCCACTTGGTTAGGTAATCAGTACATACTAGTATGTACTCTTTATTGTTAGAGGGAGGATCAATGGGCCCTATAAAATCAATGCCCCATTTGTCAAAGGTTGTAATTACCAATTGTGGCTATAGGGGAATTTCATCACTTCTTGTAGGTCTGCCCATCCTTTGATAGTGGTCACATCTCCTTGTATGTTGAACTGTATCTTTGTGCAGTGTTGGCCAGTAATATCCAATAGTTAAGATCTTGAGTGTTGTCCTATTGGCTACAAAATGCCCCCCACAAGGTTCATCATGACATGCCTTAAGAATGCCATATACTTCATCTTCTCTTATTCATCTGCGCATGACATGATTAGGTCATATGTAAAAGAGGTAGCCAACTATCCATGAATAGGGAAGGTTGCATTCAACCAAATGGAACCTTTCTCTTGGTGAAAGGTGTGGAGGTGTCTTTCCTATAACTAGATAATTGGGTATATCTGCATACCAAGAAGTTTGTATAGTTAATGCAAACAAGTGTTCATCAGGAAATGAGTCATCAATAACTAGATATTCATTATAAGTAGGGAGCCTGGAGAGGAAATCAACAACTACATTGGCCTTCCTAGGTTTGTCCACAATAGTGATCAAATTCATGTAACGACAACAACCATCTAACTAGTCTGCCACTAACCACTAGTTTGTTCATTAGATACCTTATTGCTGCATGGTCAGTATGAACAAAAATAGGATATCTAGTGATATAATGTCTAAACTTATTGATTGAATAGATAACAACTAACATTTCTTTCTCTGTAATAGTATAGTTAAGTTCAACACCTTGTAGATTCCTACTAATGTAGTAAATAGCATATTCCAAATTCCCTTCCTTTTGTCCTAGCACAACACCTACAACAAAGTCAGAGGCATCAATATAAATATGAAAAGGAGCTTTCCAATTAGGTCCTTGGAGTATAGGCATCTTTGTCAAGGAATCCTTAAGACTTTCAAAGGTTGTTTGACAAGCAGGCATCCAATCAAATTCAACATCCTTATAGAGTAGGACAAATAGAGGTGTTGTTATTTTACTGAAATCTTTAATAAATCTCCTATAATATCCTACATGGCGAAGGAAGCTTCTGACATCCTTTTGTTTTTGAGGAATAGGCATGTTGAAATGACTTTGATTTTGTTGGGATCCACTTGAATGCCTTTCTTGGACACAAAATGGCCAAGTACTACTCCTTCCATCATCATGAAACATTTTTCATGACTAAGAGACAAGTTATGATCTTGACATCTCTGGAGGACTTTTTCAAGGTTTGTCAATGCTTCTTCATAAGAATCTCCATAAGTTGTGAAATCATCCATATATACTTCCATAGAGTCATGAGCAAAATCAGAAAAGATGCTCAAAATAGCCCTTTGAAATGTTGCAGGTGCATTACAGAGTCCAAATGGAACGAATGAATAGGCATAGGTTCCCCATGGGCATGTGAATGTAGTTTTATCCTAGTCCTTTGAGGCTATTTTGATCTAATTATAGCCACTAAATCCATCTAGGAAAGAGAAATACTTCTTCCTAGCCAAAGAATCTAATACCTGATTAATGAAAGGAAGAGGAAAGTGATCTTTCCTTGTGGTTGTATTCAATTCTCTATAGTCTACACAAACCCACCACTTACCTCATTTATTTGGTACTATGACTAGTGGGGATACCCATTGGCTATCTAATATAAGATATATGAATCCTACATCCAGTAATTTCTGCAATTCATTCTTCACTATGCCTCTTACAGTAGGGTTCATTCTCCATTGAGGTTGCCTAATTGGCCTACATCCTTCATTAATGTATATTCTATGCATGTAAAGATTATGATCTATGCATTTCATGTCATGATAGTCTTAGGCAAATATTGTTTTGTGAGTTTGCAACATGTTTATCAATTTAGATTGTTGCACAGTTGTCAATTGATTGTTGATATTAAGTGTTTTGCCTAGTGTAATATCAACTAGTGTTGCAAATGTCATAACAGAAGCAACATCTAGCCTTGATAAATTGAGGCTATAACTATGTGGTGGAAAATGATGGAACACGTGGGTAGTGGAAGCATAGGCTTGTGTCATACTAAACATGGGTCTTGCTATGGGTCCCTCCCATAAGTGTTTTGTATCACATTGAAAAACACTTCATCCTCATTTTGAATATTTAACAATGGGCTTCGTTTAGTAGTCATTAATGTCTGAAGAGAATATTGGTCAATATCCTCTAGGTCTAGCCAAATAGGTTGTTCCATATCAGCAAAAGGTTGTGCTGGGGGATAAAGGACCAATTTCTTAGTTATATTTCCATTGGAAATTATCATATTGCTAGACCTGCATCATATGAAGGCATCTGTTGTTGCCAACCAGGGTTGTCCTAGAATGAGTGGATACCCACCTAAGATGGCCTTGGGTTATAGGACCATGAAGTCTGCAAGGTATTCCCATGAGTCCAATGTGATTACCAGATCTTCAATGATTCCTTCAGGTTTGACAGTTGATGTATCTACCAATTATAAGACTGTTGGTGTAGGCCTTAATTTAATCAATTGAAGATTATTTATTGTTTATTTTGTCATCACATTTATGGCTGCACCCAAGTTAATCAGAGTATTTTTTATAAGGGTACCATTAATGTGCACATCAACAACGCAGCCGCCGGGATCTGCATACTTTAAGACAACCAAGTTACCTAACATAATATTAGCAAGTTGTCTTATAACATGCATTGTCTGGGGGTCTTTTCTTTTCCTTCCTAGTTTCTTAAGGCATAACTCCCTTATAGTTTTAGTATATATAGGTACATTTTTGATAGCTTGGATTAAGGGAATTTTTACACATACATTTTTTAATTGCCCAAGGAAATCAAATTCAGGTTCAGGTTGAGGTGGTGATTTCTACATGTTTAATCTTTCTAGAAATGGAGGGTTTCTTGTGATGATTTCTTCATGTGGTGAGGTTTGTTCTAGAGGGCTATGCTGGTTATTTGAATGGTTGTTAGTGTCAGAGGTTGGTTCTTCATCAGTAAGTTCTATGATAAGTGGAGATGGAGGTCCATCAATTACCTGAACATAGGTGAACATCACTAACCTCAACCATATAATTTGGGTATTGGATGGTTTCATTAGTATAAGCTTGTTGGACATGCTTGTTGTTAGGATTTGGTGTAGGTTAAGCAGGTAATTGAGTGGCTCTGGGTGGAATAGAAGTAGGTGAAGCTACATTTGGCAGAAAAGCAGGTTGATGAGGTAGAACTTGTTGTGGCTGTAGGTAATTTAGATTTGAATTTTGCCATGGCTGGTTTCCACGCCACTGTTATGACCATGGGTTTTGATTGGACTACCACTATGGATTATAATTTGGGGTTTGGAATGGTTGTTGTGGCCATACCCCCTACTGGTGGTTCCAACCAGGTGGTATAGTTGCCCAAGATTGTTGTGGCATGTTATACTAAGGTGCATTGTGCCAATTAGTGATGTTTGAAGCAGCTCCTAGAAATGAAGCATTGTTGGACAAGGGGTCTTGAGGTATACCTTATCTCTTTTTCCAAGGCTTACATTGTGCAATAGAAAACACCTGGCCTTCTTCATCCTCTAGGGCTCAAAAATATGCCTTCTCACCTCTTTCCTCAGAAATGCTAGCAATTGTTAGAACACACGCAATCTATTGAGAGGGGGGAGGGGGGAATCAATAGATCAAAAATACTTAAAAAATTCTAATCTCTAGAAAGTAGACTCAAAATTACTTTTAGTGCTTAAGCAAGAACAATAATAGATCATATAGACATGAACACCAGATATACATGGAAAACTCAAAGATGAGAAAAACCATGGTGAGAAAAATACTGCTAGGATCTATCATCCTAATCCAGCCTCACATAATAAACCATTGATTACAATGTTTTAAGGGCACCTACACTAAGGAATCACCGAACCCCTGATTTATGAGCTCCAACTCTAAGGAGACTACAATCCCCTAAACTAAGCACCAACTCAACCCACCAGAGGCACCAACCTCTGAATCTTTACAAATTCAAATATGCAGACATTTGGTTCTTCACAAACCTCAAATGCACCTATTCAATTCATACCTTGTCTTCTCTTCTCACTCAACCCACCCAGACTCTCTATGTTCTCATTAACACACTTATTCAACACACACTCAAAACATTATTACATCCTCTGTTCTCATTAACATGATGGAATCTCATACACGCAAAGAATAACTCAAAAAACAACTCACGGAACTCTCTTGGAATACAATACAACCTGCTATATTTATCATTTTCTTGAGAAGAAACTGTCCAAAAATTTTGCAATAACCCCTTTTCTCTGCAAAAGAACTAAATGTATGGAAATCCAACATGCGTCCAATACAGTTCAAATAGAAGATCGTCTAAATCAAAAGCAGTTGCATAACTGTAACACATTGGGGAAAATTGAAAGTCATCAATATCACAACAACTATCCATCAAATCCTCAAAAGTTCTAACCATTAACTCAACAAAACAGATTGCACTTAGAGATTTGAATCCTGCAAAACGTGCTTTGAAACTTCTCCTTTTACAAGAATTGAATTCATAGACTTTCAAAGATCAGGCTTCTGAGCTACCTCCTTCTTTCATGGAAGCTTTATAAGCTTACCTCCAATCCCATTATATTCTTCCTTTGTAACTCTATCGGGCATCATACTCCTTTTTTTTCTTCTTTATTGGGCATCAAACTTTTGGTCTTTTGCCTTCTTTAGTAGACTTTAGACTTCTTCTCTTTGGCCTTCTTTATTGGGCTTCAGACTTCTTCTCTTATGCCTTTCAGTTTGGAATGAAATAAAGAGAAGCTCTATTTTCTGCCATTCCATAGAAACACATTACAACAGACAAAACATTCTAGTGGAACCATGGAATGATGCCACATGTACAACTTTTCCCTTTTGGCAATATTATCAGGCTTCATGCATCGAGATTCTTCCTTTCTTCTTCCTTTAAGAAACGAGTTAGGGAGCGACTTTGAACTTCAAACTCTGATTACTTAGACTTAGACTAAGAATTAGAACAACACTCATCGAACCTTTCTTATTTCCTCATCTAAGAGAAAGAGCAAGACCAAAACTCCAAACTCTGATTTCCTTAGAATAAATCAAAGCATTGCGATTAAGCCTTCCTTTTCAGGCCTTTCTTATCTCTTCGACACAGAGAATGAGTAGGGCTAAAACCCTGAACTCTGATGAACTCTAGAAGGAGTAAGGTTGAAACTTTGAACTCTAAAAACTATAGAAAACAAGTTTGTTACTTAGTCTGATTAAACTTTTGGTCTTAGACTCATCAATGAAAACACTTGAACAAGTTCCTTTGACATCAATGACAATAATTCAACAACAATATGTTTGCACTTATAGTTGGTCTTCTTTTGTTGACAATGTGGGCAATATTCAACCAAAGTTGCCTTTGTTGCCTCTTGCTTCTTCTTTATGTGTAGGGTGTCCAATTAAGTTTCTAGATGGCTTATGATTTCTTCTTTCATATTTGATAGGAGATTGCTGAGTTCTACCCTAGAGACTCTAGTGGATGCTTTTGTAGAAGACAGAGCTCTTGAGCCTCTATTTTTCTTCAAGGTGGAACGTGAATAATTCCTACAAATTTGACAAATTTCATCAAATCCAAGTTGAGAGATATCCCCCTTTCTAATTAAATTTAATGCATCCATACATTCTTCATTCACACTTGTTAGAAATACCAATTTGAGTGACTCTAGAGAGAGTTGATTCTATCATGACTTTTTGAGGCAGAACTGAAATCTTTCGATGTAGTCTTCAAGAGGCTCATCTTCCTTTTTTGACATCCTAAAGATGTCATCACCCTTCATATCCATTCCATGACAATAGTCTTGGTACTTTTGTAGAAATTTCTCTTTCATGGTAGCCCAATTTGCTACTAAATTTTGACCCAGCCCCATGAACCATAGCAAGGCTGCATCTTTGAGGGTGGTCGGAAAGAGTTTGAGTCTATATGCATCTATAGTGGAGTCGTAGCTTCTACAAAGTACATCAAATTCAAAAAGGAATGTATCTAAGTCCTCAGTGATTAACCCATGAAAGTTTGGAAGAGATGAAGGAGGTATATTCTTCAGGGTATTGACTCTTGCTTGGTCTGTGATGGGGAATGCAAAGGTAACTGGCTCAACTGGATTCTCTACGACTTCTTCCACCATTATATCTTGATGCCAAGTGGCATTGTCTTCCAAATCTATGACGTCCTCTAGTTAAAGGGGTAGTTCAAAGTGGTCTTCCCCTTCTTCTATTGTACTAGATGGAAGAACTCTCCCTAACTGATCTCTTTTGCACCGCATGCAAGGATGCTTGAGATAACAACTGTGTTCCTGCACCATGTTAGTACATAGTTTGGAAATGGATTGAATGTCTAAGTAATCCTAATTTATTGAAAAAGAAATCCTATATCCTATGAAAGCAAATACAAACACTAATCAAAAGAACTCAGACACTCTAAACCTTAGCACCAACCTCGACAATGATGCCAAAAATGTCTAACTCCATTATTAACCAATAAATTGATGTAGAAAGGGCATTTAGACAACTCAATAGACCTTCATATCCTTTATCAAGCAACCTACATTTAGATATTTCAAACCAGGGAATCATATTCTTCTTGGATGGTGCCCATACTGTATGTACAATCAAGGATTCCTGAGTTAAACCTCGAAGATGTGCATAGAAACAAACTATGAAGAAGGAAACAAACTCTATTTTGCAAAGAACAATAGTTGCTACTAGTAGGTAATGTTGTTAAGGAATAATAAATACTTTATTTAGTACAAAAATTTCTATGTAAATCGCAATAGAGAAATTAGTTTATGTACTAAGTCAATGATCATCTTAACATTCTCTAATTCAATAAACCATAATAACTCAATGAACTAATGATGTAAACTAACAATGTAGACTAACAATATCAACTAACAACATAAACTAACAAGATAAACTAACATAAACTAATAGGAGAAATGTAGTTACCTCAAGTGGCCGTTGCTTGAGTGATTGTAATCTTGACAAAATCTAAATCAGATCACTTATTGTATCAATTACCCATTGATTGAATCTAAATCTATATTCTTTTATTGAATTCTAAAGATGCAATACAATAACAAAACTTGATAATACAATTTCTTCTCACCTCTTCTCTGTCATATACAAAATCTAACATATATAGACAGGGTCCGAGTCTCCTAATTGGATTGAACTTCTAAACAACTATCCTATACTCATCCATTCTCCTCACAAACATAGGAAGAAGACTTTATTATTATTCTAATCATATTAGAAGTAGGAAACTAACAACTACAAAGATAATTAGATATCACAATTCTATTATGATTCTTCTTATTCACCATGAAGACAGTCATAAATGAAAATAGAACATAAACAACGATCCAATCTCCTCTTAATTATTATGACTATGTCAACTATTAAAGACAAAACCATCGAGGGGTAGCAGTTATGGTTTAAACCATGCCCACTCAGTTCGGGATCCTTCTTCTTTGGCTACAAGCTACTACATTCTTAGCTGTAGATAAAACACCTCCTTTTGTATGGGTTGACAGATTGTCTCCATCACAGGTAGCTATGTACTCACTGCATAGGGGTTAGTTTCACCATATAATATTTATACATCAAAAACTACCATAATTAACATAAATTACTATCACATCTTATAGACAATCATTAATCCACACATAATCATTTACCAACATATCATATACTATTCTTAATGCTTTTAGGTCTTAAAGATAATCATAAGCATAGATAATGTCTAGGAATGTCTCAGAATGTCTTTGAAAAGTATGAACTTAAACAAGAGAAACAAAAAAAAGTAAAACCTCATCAAGAAGCTCTTGTAATCTTTGTGAAGAAGAAGGATTAGACATTGGAGTTGTGTATAGATTATCATATTTTGAACAAGGTCATCATTAAGAACTAATATTGATTATCTCAATTTCAAATTGATGATCTATTCAATCAAATGATGGGGTACAAATTTTTTAAAGATTGACCTTTGCTTAGGGTGTCACCAATTAAGAGTCAATGAGGAAGATACACCAAATACAATATTTAGAACTAGGTATTACCACTATGAGCTCATAGTTCTACCATCTAAACTCATCAATGCTCCATTAACATTCATGAATTTGATGAATGACATCTTTCATGATTGCCTTGACAAAATTATGCTTATATTTTTGGGCAATAATCCAATACATTCCAGACGTGAAGAGGAACACTCAATACACTTATATATGGTGCTACAAAAGATTAATAGACCACAAAAATTATGTTAAATTGTCCAAATGTGCATTATTTGAGAAGAATGTGCCTTTACCACATCATTTATACAAAAGGATTAGTTGTGGATCCAACTAAAATCAAAGTCATTACTAAATGGTCAATTCCTAAAAATATTTTAGAGGTTAGAAGTTTCATGGGATTGGTAGGTTACTATAGAATATTTGTAGAGGGGTTTTCTAGGATAGCTAGCTCTTTAACTTCCTTGTCGAGGAAAATAAGAAGTTTATCTAGACTAGTAGTTTGACAAAGACTTTTAGTTTTTAAAGAAAATCTAATTATTACACTAATTTGTAATGGACTGGACCCTAACAAAATCATGATGGTAGTGAAAGATGCTTTGATAGATGATGTAGGAGCATCCCTAGTTCAAGACAAATCTTGCATCAACCAAAAACATTTGCATTTCAGTTCTTTCATTTTCTAGTTCAGTTCAAGCAGTTCAGTCAGCAACAGTTCGCAGCTTGTTGTCTGGTTTTGGCATTTCACATCTTGCGGATCTGGACTTAGCATCTACATTCATTCATCTACAACATATCAAGAATTTAGAGCATTTGGATTAGTTACCGAAAAGATATCACTATCAGAAGTTGACTATTTTGTCAAAGCAAAGCATTCTAACAGTTCCTGATAACTAGCTGAAGGAGAAGGCTTGCGGATCATTCCTTGACTTACAGATCTCATCGACATATCATTCAATGTTCTGTGGTTTGTGGCCGACCTTCTCCAAGGGTCCGCCTGTTGTTTCATTCATTTGAGGAAGTGTTCTATGCATTTAGGTCTAGCCTATCTGTGAACATGTTACAACTCTTCATTGAAGGTTGTCACCTTCCTTGGCTGACACAGAGGAATCTATTGGTCTGGAAATGATATATATTGATGTAATATATCCTTAGGAAAGTAGAGATAAAGTTCATGATATAGTGATAGCTGATAATTTAGATTTTATGTGAAGGAAGTTTCAAAGCCTTATCTTGTGCATGTATGTATCAGGCCTGTGAGCCCTAATTGTAAGCCTGCATGTTGCCGAGTGATCTCTATTTTGAATTGTATGGTATACTAAATGATTGAATCTACATTTGTTTTATTTATTTGGGTTGTTTCTGTTGTGTTTACTCTTGCTACACGGTCCAGACAGTTCATTCTGTGAACCTTCCTACCATGACTGCACCAAGTGGTATCAGAGTGAAAGTTTGATTCTTTGGAGTGAATTAGCGAAGGGGATTCTGTAAGATCTTGATGTAAGCAGATCATTGATTTGAGGTAGGTTACTTGTGTGCAACCAATCACCAATTGAGAGGTAGTTGTTGCTTGTAGCCCAATCACCAAACCTGAGGCAGTTTGCACTTGATCCTAGGAAGATTCTATTAGCCATTGTACCAATAGGAGGAACTCTTCGTGGCAACAAAGAGTTCCTCCTGTTGGTACAATGGCTAATAGAATGGATGAGATGATGGAATTGATGAGAAAAATGTGAATCCATTTGGATGCTGTTGAAGAAGATAGGCAAAGAAGATTGACACCAAGACCTAATGTCGAAAGTGATGATGAGGAAGGATTGCAATATGTTGAACATACTGGCGAAACCCTAGGAGGTGATGAAGAAGAAGAATCAGATCAAATAAAGATGTTGCAAGCTATTTCAAAGATTGGAAAGAGACCTAGAGTTGATGTTCCGAACTATACTGGTAATTTGAACCCTAAAGAGTTGATTGACTGGATAAATGACATGGAAGAATACTTTGAATATGAGGAGATTGAAGATCTGGAGAAGGTGAAATTTGCAAAGACAAAGTTGAAAGGACATGTTGCTATTTGGTGGAAAGAAGTTCAGTTGGAAAGAAATAGAAGAGGAAAAGAAAATATTACAAAGTGGGACTGGATGGTAACAAAGTTGAAGAATCAATTCATACCTACTGACTATGAGTTGGAATTGTTGAAAAGATTGCAAAACCTAAGACAAAAGGAGAAATCTATGAAGGAATACACTGAAGAATTTCATAAGATGATCATAAGAATAGGACATAGTGAAGCAAGCAAGGAGAAAGTGGCTAGATATATCAATGGACTGAGATTGAACATTCAAGAAGAATTAAGTTTGGTAAGGATGCCATCTTTGGAAGAAGCATATTACTTTGCCCTGAAAGTTGAAGAAAAGACGAATAAGAAGCATGATTAGAGACAGAGAGGTAGAGGAAGTAAATTTCAGAAGGCAAGATCATTTTCCAAATATGATAGATCATTTTCTGGATATGATAGATCATTTGTGGAGCAAAACAAGTTTGATAGCCTAGTTAGAAAGGATGACAAAGATAATCATGATTACTAGAGAGATGATAGAAATTTTTACCGGAGAGGAAACCCTAGTGCATATTGGAATGAAGGATACAGAAGAGAAGGAAAAGGATTTGATAAGAGGACATTCAGAGGTACTTGTTTCAAGTGTGGAGGTGAAGGACATAGAGCATTTGAATGTAATTAGGGTAGTGCAAGCAAGAAGACAGAGAATAGTGGGAGAGCAACCTATGTTGAAGAAGAACCTATTGGATCACCTTGTTCAGTTGGCAATCTGGAGAAAGGAGAATCATTGGTGAGGAGGAGAGCACTATTTGAAGTAGAGACAAATGAGGAACTGTCACAGAGGAAAAGTCTGTTCAGAACTAAATGCAAATCAAGAGGTAAGTGTTGTAAAGTTGTATTTGATAGTGGTAGTTCAGACAACCTAGTTTCAAAGGAGATGGTGACTAAGCTGAAGTTGGAAAGGTTGAAACACCCTAAGCCCTATCAAATAGCATGGATTCAGGATGATCATAAGGTACTGGTGAGTGAACAATGTTTGGTAAAATTTCATATTGGATCTTATCATAATGAAGTCTTGTGTGATATTATGCCTATGGATGTTTGTCATATCTTGTTGGGTAGACCTTGGTAATATGATAGAAAAGCTATGCATGATGGAAGAAAGAATACATATACTATAACAACAAATGGGAAAATAATTACTTTGATTCCTTTAGAAGATGATCCTAAAAATGTGGTATGTGGTAATGCTAGAATTTGTTTGGTAGATGGAAGGAAATTTTTGGATGGTTTGAAACAGGAAAGTATGTGTTATGCCTTGATTCCTAAGAAGCCTGAAGCATTGAAGAAAGAAACTGAACTAGAGGAGATAAGAGAGTTACTGACAGAGTATGAAGACATCATATCAGATAATGTACCTGAAGGATTACCACCTATAGGGAGTATCAGTCATCACATGGATCTTATACCAGGAGCAAGTTTGCCTAACAAAGCAGTACACCAAATGACACTGACAGAGAATGAAGAACTGAATAGACAGATACAATAGTTGTTGAGGAAAGGTTTGATCAAAGAAAGCTTGAGTCCTTGTGCAGTACCTACACTGCTAGCATCTAAGAAGGATGGAGAATGGAGAATGTGTACTGATTCTAGAGCAATAAAAAAGATCATAGTTAAGTATAGATTCCGTTTACCTAGAATGGATGATATCATGGATTGTTTGAGTGGAGCAAGATATTTCACAAAAATAGACTTGAAATGTGGATACCATCAAATCATAATCAGAAAAGGAGATGAATGGAAGACTACTTTTAATACAAATGAAGGATTGTATGAGTGGTTAGTGATGCCTTTTGGATTGACAAATGCACCGAGTACTTTCATGCGGTTGATGAATGAGGTCTTGAAGAAATTCTTGGGTAAGTTTGTGATTGTGTACTTAGATGATATTCTAATTTTTAGTAGGACAAAAGAGGAACATTTGTTGCATATTAGACAAGTTTTGTGGAGGTTGAGAGAAGAGAAATTGCTGATAAACATCAAGAAGTGTAGTTTCATGAAGGAAGAATTAGTATATCTGGGAATTGTGATTTCTGCAGAAGGATTGAAGATGGACCCTAAGAAAGTGAAAGCAATTATTGAATGGCCTGCACCAGAGAGCATTGGAGAGGTTAGATCATTTCATGGTTTGGCTAGTTTCTACCAGAAGTTCATGAGAAATTTTAGTTCAGTTTGTAACCCTATGACAGAGACAATGAGAGGTGATAGAAAAAATTTCAAGTGGACATCAAGAGCAGATAAAAGTTTTGAGTTGTTGAAGTAGAAAGTAATAGAGCAACCTATTTTGGCATTACTAGATTTCAATAAGGTATTTCAAGTTGATTGCGATGCTAGTGGAAATGTAATTGGAGTAGTGTTACGTCAAGAAGGTAGACCTGTAGCTTATTTCAGTGAAAAGTTGAATGATGCAAGGAAAAGATATTCAGTTTATGATCAAGAGTTTTATGCCATAATTCAAGCCTTGAAGAAGTGGAGATAATTACTTGTTGCCTAAGGAGTTTGTGTAGTATACAGATCATCAAGCTTTATATTATCTGAATAGTCAGGGAAAGTTGAATCAGAGACATATGAGATGGGTAGAGTTCATGTAGATTTATACTTTTGTGTTGAAGCATAGGAGTGGTAAATCAAACAAAGTTGTTGATGCCTTGAGTAGAAGAAGAAACTTGTTGATAAAGATGAGAGTTGAAGTGTTGGGTTTTGATGAATTGAAGAACATGTATGAGAGAGACATTGATTTTGTAGAACCTTGGAAAGAATGTAAGGAACCTGTTGTGACAGATAGAAGTAAGTGGTTAGACTATTTCATTCAAGAAGATATGTTGTTCAAAGGAAGTTAGTTATGCATACCTAGAAGTTCTATGAGAGATAATTTGATCAAGGAGAAGCATAGTGGTGGATTGGCAAGACACTTGGGCATTGATAAGACATTGGCTTTGGTGAGTGAAAATTATTTTTGGCCTCAGATACATAAGGATGTTTAAAGATTTGTTCAGAGTTTTAGAGATTGTCAAGTTGCAAAAGGGAGTAGTCAGAACATTAGATTGTATAAACCTTTGACAGTACTGGAGAGACCTTGGGAAGGCATAAGCATGGATTTTGTAATGGGATTACCTAAGACACAGAGAGGACATGATTCAATATTTGTAGTGGTTGACAGATTTTCAAAAATGACACATTTCATACCTTGTAAGTGAAGAGAGACATAGTGTATCATATTACTTCTTGGAACCTCATATCATTCACATGTTCTTCATCGGGCTGACAGAACACTATCGGCATATCCATGTTGGGCTCTATCGATAGCATGTGTTTCACCGATGGTCACTGTCGTCAGAAAGACTTTCACTATCAGCGGAAGTTTGGAAGCCCTTGGCCGATATGCAAGGTTTCAATGATATGAATGTATCGGCATGAATTTCGCGTTGTTTCACTAAATATACAATTTGTGTGTATATTGCAAATGTATGTTGTGAACATTTCATGTGTATACACAAATGCATGTGAGTATCATTTCATGTGTATACTGCAATTGTATGTCGATCTTGTATGTTGCGAATGTATATTGCAAAGATACAGTGAGTTAGATACAAGGGATGATCGATTGTATTAGTGACATCAGGGAAAGATACATTAGATTAACAGCTATGGTAAGTCATGTTATGTATATGCTAAGTTGAAGACATCACTGAGACATGGAATGATCAGTGTAGGAAGTGAAGCAGTAGTTGATGGTGTAGGTTACTCCGATGAGTCTTTAGTTTGGCATCGTCAGCAACAAAATTGCCGACGATGGTCTTACTGAGGGTTCGAGGATATAAACTAAGATGTCCAATGTGACCTAGTGCATGTGGGACTAATGGTCTCATGAGTATGTGAACAGTTGTGACGGTTGGAAGGCAGCGATGTTGAGGAAGTTAGATCAAACAATTAGGGCATAAGTTAGAGAACAATTTTGCTCTTGAAGACTGGAAAAAAAGTATAGATCTGTAGGTGTTGTTTATGGTTGATAAAAAGAGATTTGATTATACAGTTTACTTTGTAGATGTACAGATGAGGTGAATGGTTTTGTATAATTGTAGAGAATTGATACCTAAGCAAAAGAGCTCGGATCTTTATTGTAACTATTAAGTTTATTGTAATAAAGATAGTCTCTCTTGTGGTCGTGGGTTTTTTACCCGAAAGGGTTTTCCCATGTAAATCTAGTGCCATTCTTTGTTGTCTTGAATGTTTATTCTATTTTTCTAATGTGTTCATCTTTGTATTTGAATTGAAAGTTATCAGTCTACATTATCCTCTCTGAATTGACATTAGGGAAGCTGTATTCCGTACCTCTGCTTTCCTTACAAGCGGTATCAGAGCCTGGCCAATTGTGTTATCCTTGTTGGTAGGTTGGGTTTTTTGTGTTAGTTCTGTGAGTGGGAGTTCTGTAGCAGTCTATTTTGTTAAATAAGATGGCAAGTGCATCAGGAAAAATAGATAGTGATAAGTTCATGGCACAAACTTTGAGTTGTGGAAACTTAAGGTTGAAGATGTGTTGGTCGACAAAGATCTTTGGGTTACTGTGTTTGGGGTTCAACCTACAGGCATGAAGCAAGAAGATTGGGACCTAGCAGATAGGAAAGCCGGAGGATTGATAAGATTGAGTCTAGCAGATTTTGTTCTATTGAATGTCCATGAGGAGAAGTCAGCCGAAGATTTGTGGAAGAAGTTGGGAGATATTTACCAGGGCAAGTCCTTGGTAAATAAACTATTCCTCATAAACAAGTTGTACTCTCTGAAGATGGATGAAGGAGCATCTATAGCAGACCATCTGAACACATTTAATACAATTGTTGCTCAGTTGACTTTTGTAGGTGTCAAAATAGAAGAAGAGGACCGCTGTATGCTTATGTTATGTTCCTTACCTAACTCATGGGATAATCTTGTGATGGCTATTGGAAGTACAACAACCACGTTTACAACTGAAGTGGTTGTTGCCTCGTTGTTATCTGAAGAGATGCAGAGGAAATCTTCTAAGACAACCAAAGAGGCCTTGTCCGTTCGAGGTAGATCAAAGGAAATAAATAAGAAGAAGGAATAAAAGTCTAAGTCCAAATCAGAGGGGAGATCAAAATCTCCTGGCAAAAAGTCCAAGGTGAAGTGCTAGAATTGTGGGCAGAAAGGACACGTTAGAAAAGACTGCAAAGAGGAGAAAAAGAAGAAGAAGAAGAAATTCTTTGACACTGATTCTTCTCAGAGTGATGCCGATGCCTTCATTGCTGCCTTAGCAACACCTACATCTGAAGATGTATGGCTAGTGGATTTAGGAGCATCTTTTCATATGACATCTCACAGATAATGGTTCACTAAGTATGAACCGTATGCTGTTGGGAAGGTGTTCCTGGCAAGTGATTCGACACTAGAAATTGTTGGCCGAGGAAGAGTCAGAATCTAGTTCTCGGATGGCAGAATAAAGGGAATGAATGGAGTACTACACATACTAGGTCTGGTTTAAAATTTACTTTCTATTAGTAAGCTTAATGATGTTGGAGTGCAAGTTACTTTTGTGAATGGTGGTTGTAAGATGACTAGAGGTTCTATTGTTCTGGCAAAGGGTGAACACATTGGAACTCTGTATAGGTTAGATGCTAAACTAGTGTGCTATAATAATGTCTCTGTAAAATCTGAAAAAGCTACTATTGTAACACATGATGCAAATTCTATGGAAGTTAAAATCCCTGTAGAGAAAACTATGCTCTGGCATCATAGACTTGGTCACATAGGTGAAAAAGGTTTAAAAACCTTGAAGAACAAAAACCTGGTAGATGGGCTAATTGATTGTAATCTAGAATTCGATTTCTGCGAACATTGCATATATGGAAAATAGAACCGTGTTTCATTTACTCTAGTTCTCATAAATCTTCTGGTGTTCTGGACTATGTACATTTTGATGTTTTTGGTCTAGTTGATGTTCCTTCTTTGTCTAAATCAAGATACTATCTGTCATTTATTGATGATTATTCGAGGAGGACATTTGTATATTTTTTGAAAAATAAATCAGTAGTGTTCAGTCGGTTTAAAGAATTTAAAAATCTTGTGGAAAATCAAATTGGTAGAAAAATAAAATGTTTGAGAACGGATAACGGTGGTGAATATTGCAATGCAGAGTTTGATAAATTTTGTCTTGATCATGGAATAAAGAGGCATAAAACTATACCTTATACTCCACAACAAAATGAAGTTGCTGAAAGGTTAAATCGATCATTAATGGAGAAAGCAAGAAGTATGTTGAGTTATGCTAGTCTTAAACAAAGGTTCTGGGCTGAGGCGTTTGCTATAGCTTGTTACTTGCTGAATCATTCTCCTACTTCGGCATTAGTTGATAAGACGCCTATGGAAGCATGGTTTGGAAAGAAGCCCTCTCTAAGACATATTCATGTCTTTGGATGTGAGGCATATGCTCATATTTCTAAGGTAAAAAGATCTAAGTTGGATAACAAGGCAATCAAATGTATCTTTATTGGCTATGGAGTCGATGTTAAAGGGTACAAGCTTTGGAATCCTGAAACTGAAAAGGAAATTTACAACAGGAATGTAATTTTTAGAGAGCTGAAACCTTTGGTTATTGATCCTCAGCCGGAGAAGATAAAAGAGAAGAAAGAAAAGAGTGTTGTTAATATTCCTCTGACCCCTGTAAAAGAGGAACAACAAACATCGAGTGTAGATGATTCAGATGTGAGTTCGGGTAGCTCTGAAGATTCAGATCCAGAGAAAGAACTTGAACCAGCACCTCAGCCATTGAGGCGATCTACACGTGAAAGAAGACAACCAGATAGGTATGGATTTTCAATACTTGATTCAAGTTGTGCCTATGCTTTGCTTATTGATACTGATGAACCTAGGACTGTGAAAGAAGCTATTAGTTTACCTGATTCAGATTCTTGGTTGGAAGCCATGGATAGAGAAATGTCATCATTGAAGAAAAATGGAACTTGGGATCTGGTGCCCTTGCCTGAAGGTAGAAAACCTGTGGGTTGTAAGTGGGTATTTAAAAAGAAATATGGTCTAGATGGTCGTATTGAAAAGTACAAGGCAAGACTGGTTGCTAAGGGGTATTCCCAAAAGGAAGGTATAGATTATGGAGAAATCTTTTCTCCTGTAGCTAAGCTGACATCCATTAGATTTCTGTTGTCACTTGCAATAGCGTATGACTTTGAAACTGAGCAAATGGATGTGACGATAGCATTTCTTCATGGGGACCTTGAAGAAGAAATTTATATGTCCCAGCTAGAGGATTTTGTGGAAAAAGGTAAAGAACATCTGGTATGTAAACTTAAAAAGTCTCTTTATGGCTTGAAATAATCTCCTAGAATGTGGTATCAAAAATTTGATACATATGTCCTATCTTTGGGGTATGTGAGATCTAAGTCTGATCATTGTGTCTATTATAAAACTGATGGTGATCGGATTCTTATAATTGCACTGTATGTGGATGACATGTTGTTCATTGGCAATGGTAAGGGGATGATCTCAGAATTAAAATCTCAGTTGTCCTTGAAATTTGAAATGAAGAATCTGGGGGCAGCAAAGTACATTCTGGGAATGGAAATCAAAAGGGACAGATCAAAGAGAAAGCTTTGGCTCATCTAGAGCAAGTATATTACCAATGTTCTTGATAAGTTTAATATGTCTAATTCTAAACAGTTAGTTGTTCCAGTTTTGTAGGGAAAAAAACTATCTATTGAAGATTGTCCAGAATCTTTGAATGAAATAGACGATATGAAAAAAGTGCCTTATGCAAGTGTTGTTGGCAGTTTAATGTACGCAATGGTCTGTACCAGACCAGACATTCCCCAAGCAATGGGAGTATTGAGTTGGTTTATGGCGAATCTAGGCATATCACATTGGGATGCTGTGAAAAGAGTTATGAGGTATTTGAAGGGAACTTCTGATTATGCTATTTGCTATCATGGAAACTCAGTTAGATCTCAGAAATCTATTAGCATTCAGGGATATGTTGATTCTGATTGGGCAGGGGACATTGATAGTAGAAGATCCACCAGTGGATATGTATTCACGTTAAATGGTGGTGCTATCAGTCGGATGAGCAAGCGGTAGGCTGTAGTTGCTTTGTCCACAATAGAGGTAGAGTACATGGCAACTACTTGTGCATGGCAAGAATCCATTTGGTTGAAGAGGTTGTGTTCTGATGTTGGTTTTAATGCAGGGTAGATACAAATACACTGTGACAGTCAAAGTGTTATATGTTTGGCAAAGAACCCTACATTTCATGCTAGGACAAAACATATTGATGTCTAATATCACTTTGTTCGTGATATGGTGGAAGACAGGAAGGTGAAGTTGGAAAAGCTTGACACTTTGGAAAATGTCGTTGACACATTAACTAAACTAGTGAGCACGACCAAATTCAAATGGTGTTCAGATGGAATGGGTCTTCGGGCCCATAATACTCAGTAATCGAATGAGGATTAAGAGGTAGCAGTAATATCTTCGACAAGTAGGAGATTGAAGAGACATAGTATCTCATATTACTGCTTGGAACCTCATATCATTTATGTGTTCTTCATCAGGTTGACAGAACACTATCTACGTATCCATGTTGGGCTCTACCGATAGCATGTGTTTCACCGATGATCACTGTCGTCGGAAAGACTTTCACTATCAGCGGGAGTTCAGAAGCCCTTGGCCAATATGCAAGGTTTCAACAATATGAATGTATCGGCGTGAATTTAGCGTTGTTTCACTGAATATACAATTTGTGTGTATATCGCAAATGTATGTTGTGAACATTTCATGTGTATACCGTAAATGCATGTGAGTATCATTTTGTGTGTATACTGCAATTGTATGTCGAGCTTGTATGTTGCGAATGTACATTGCAAAGATATAGTGAGTTAGATACAAGGGATGACTGGCTGTATTGGTGACATCGGGGAAAGATGCATTAGATTATTGGCTATGGTAAATCATGTTATGTATATACTAAGTCAAAGACATCGCTGAGACATGGAACGATCGGTGTAGGAAGTGAAGTGGTAGCCGATGGTGTACGTTACTCCGATGAGTCTTTAGTTTGTCATCGTCGGCAACAAAATTGCCGACGATGGTCTTACTGAGGGTTCAAGGATATAAACTGAGATGTCCAATGTGACTTGGTGCATGTGGGACTAATGGTCTCACGAGTATGTGAACAGTTGCGATGATTGGAAGGCAGCGACGCTGAGGAAGTTAGATTGAACAGTTAGGGCAGAAGTTAGAGAACGGTTTTGCTCTTGAAGACTGGAAATAAAGTATAGATCTGTGGGTGTTGTTTATGGTTGATATAAAGAGATTTGATTATATAGTTTACTCTATAGATGTACAGATGAGGTGAACGGTTTTATATAATTGTAGAGAATCGATACCTGAGCAAAAGAGCTAGGATCTTTATTGTAACTATTAAGTTTACTGTAATAAAGATAGTCTCTCTTGTGGTCATGGGTTTTTTACCCGAAAGGGTTTTCCCACGTAAATCTGGTGCTAGTCTTTGTTGTCTTGAATGTTTATTCTATTTTTCTGGTGTGTTCATCTTTGTATTTGAATTGAAAGTTACCAGTCTACATTATCCTATCTGAATTGACATTAGGGAAGCCGTATTCTGCACCTCTGCTTTCCTTACAGTAAGAAGACAACTGATGCAGTGCATGTAGCTGACCTATTTTTCAAGGAGATTGTGAGCTTGCATGGATTACCTAAGAGTATAGTTTCAGACAGAGACACAAAGTTTGTTGGTTACTTTTGGAAGACACTTTGGATGAAAATGAAGACAAATTTGAAGTTTAGTTCTACTTTTCATCCATAGACAGATGGACAGACAGAGGTAGTGAATAGGAGTTTGGGAAACTTGTTGAGATGTTTGGTTGGAGACAAAGCTACAAGTTGGGACTTGATTCTTTCACAAGCAGAGTTTGCATACAATAATTCGGTGAATAGGAGTACTGAAAGAACACCTTTTGAGATTGTTACCAGAGTTAATCCTAGAGGAGTTACAGAATAAAGAGATATCATTACAGAAGATAAGAGGAGTGCAAAAGCAGAAGAATTTGTAGATCATATGAAGACAATGCATAATCAGGTGAAGAAGCATTTAGAGGTCATGAACAGTAAGTACAAAAAGAAACCAGATGAGAAGAGAGGACATAAGGAATTTGAAGTTGGAAATGAAGTGATGGTGTACTTGAGAAAAGAAAGATTTCCAGTTGGGATTTATAACAAGTTGAAGATGAAGAAGTTTGGACCTTGTACGATACTCAGGAAATTTGATTCAGGCAATGCATATGAAGTAGAGATACTGGAAACATTGGGTATATTACCTATTTTCAACGTTGCAGATCTTTACCAGTATCATGAAGTAAAGTTCAGTGATAGCATGGAAGAAGACTTGAAGAAGCAGTTACCACAACAAGCACCAGAATAGATTGAAGACATTCTGGATAGTAGAATTGGATGCAACACTAGAGGAAGACAATACAAAGAATACCTTGTGAAGTGGAAAGGCAGACCAGAAGAAGATTCATCTTGGATTTCTCAAGCTAAGGTGGACTGTCTTGGTTCTCCCCTAGCCCCAACAAAGTGAGGGACTCACTTTTTCAATAACCCTAGATGTCTGATGCAGGAGCATTCCTGGTTCAAGAGAAATCTTGCATCAACCAAAAACATTTGCATTTCAGTTTGTTTGCATTTCAGTTCTTTCATTTTCCAGTTCAGTTCAGGCAGTTTAGTCAATTGCAGCTTGCAGCTTGTGGTCCGATTTTGGCATTTGACATCTTGCAGATTTGGATTTAGCATCTACAACATATCAAGAATTCAAAGCATTTGGATCAGTTACCAGAAAGATAGCGCTATCAAAAGTTGACTATTTTCTCAGAGCAGAGGATTCTAACAGTTCCTAATAACTAGTTGAAGGAGAAGGCTTGCGGATCATTCCTTGACTTGCAGATCTCATCGACACATCATTCAATGTTCTGTAGTTTGTGGCTAACCTTTCCCAAGGGTCCGCACATTGTTCCATTCATTTGAGGAAGTGTTCTATGCACTTAGGTCTAGCCTATCTGTGAACACATTACAACTCTTCATTGGAGGTTGTGACCTTCCTTGGTTGACCCGGAGGAATCTTTTGGTCCGAAAATGATATATATTGATGTAATAGATCCTTAAGAAAGTAGTGATAAAGTTCATGATATAGTGATAGCTGATAATTCAGATTCTGTGTGAAGGGAGCTTCAAAGCCTTATCTTGCGCATGTATGTAATTAGGTCTGTGAGCCCTAATTGTAAGCCCGCATGTTGCCGACCGATCTCTATTTTGAATTCTATGATATACTGAATGACCAAATCTACATTTGCTTTATTTATTTAAGTTGTTTTCATTGTGTTTACTCTTGCTACATGGTCCGGATAGTTCATTCTATGAACCTTCCTACCGTGACTGCACCAATAGAGGTACTTCAGGGAGTATTATTCCAAGATAAGCATGCTGTATGAATCATAAAAAATAAACAATCATGATTTGAATTATGCTCTTAACAATCTTGAGTTAGCAACTATTATCATGAATTGCAGAAATGGAGGAATTTTGTAAACCATTTGAGTTGAAGATAGATAATATTGGGTTGTAATGTACACATTCACCTAACTACATCTTAATGCAAGTCAATGTAGGTGTTTGGAGTTTTTAATTGTATAATTTTGTAATTAAGCATATAAACATAAAAGAGGATAGAGTGGTCAATAACTTAAGTAGAAGAAGGCATATTGCATCTACTGTAACTACGAGTATAACTTTTTTAGATAGTGAGTGTTTGTACAACAATAGAGTGATTATTAGTATAAGAAGGTTAATGCAACTTTGGAAGTTCATTGTAGATATCAACCATTTGAGGGATATAGTTCTTATAGTTATATATTGTTAAGGTACCAAGGGAGAATATATGCTATAGTATGAGGGGATTTGAGAATACTTATAATTAGTGCAGTTCACATAGTGTTCCACATTTAGGTCATCTAGGTGTGAAAAAGATGTATGCGTATCTCAAGATAATGTACTTTTAGCTAGGTATGAAAAGGGATATAGCCATTTATATAACAATATGATTGGAATGCCAAAGAGTGAAGGAGAATGATGTCCATCTAGAGGTTTATTATACCCCCATGATATCCTTGAATGATAATTTAAAATCATAAGTATGGAATTTATCTAGGGCTTAAAAAATGATGTTATACAGGCATAGCACTATCTCAGTAGTAGTACATAAAATAACCAAGGTAGTCTATTTTATTTTTAAAAACTTAAAAATGATTCCCCTACTTTTGAAAAAAGATCTGTCAAAGATATTTTTACGTTACATGGAATTCCTGAAAAATATTATAGCAAATGGAGATATCAAATTTATGACTAGGGTTTGGACTACTTGGTAGTTAAATTTAAGTAACTAGCCAGTTTTTGGAAAAACATATCACTCAAAAAATGATGAGTAGATTGAGAATACCAATTAGGTCATTGATTACTTGTTATGAATGTATTTTGTGGGGAAACAATCTAAGTGGGAAGAATACTTACTATATGTGGAGTTTGCCTACAATAACTCCTACGAGTTGTCATTATGAATGCACTATTTGAAGCATTGTATAGATATGAGTGTCATGCTCCCTCAAGGGCATAATTTAGAAGACAAAGAGGTGATTGGTCTTGAGATGTTGAAAGAAATAAAAGAATAAGTCAAGTTCATAACAAAAAATTGAAGGAGGTATAAATTGGTAGAAGAACTATGTAGATAGAAATAAATCACTAGAAAAATGAGTGTAGGAGACAGTTTTCTTGAGAATGAAACCACAAAAGAGTTCAATATCATTTGGAACAATAGTTAAGCTAGCACTAAGATACATGGGACCCTTTGGAGTGCTTAAGAAGATCAATCTAGTATCATATATGTTGGTGTTGCCTTCATCCTTGATTAAAATATTTCATGTATCCCATGTGCCTTTGTTAAAAATATACACTTGGTTTTACATACTTTTTAGATTAGCATTATTGGGAATTAAGGTGTCTCAACCTTTACAATTTCCTAGCATTGATATTTTAATTGTGTATTTATTTATTGCCTAATTTGTATTTACTTGGACATCCTATTTTGTCTTTTAGTATTAGGTGGCATTGTGACACGTCCTCCTACTTGTAATGTGACATGTCATCCTACTTGTAATGTGACATGGATGGTCAACTCAAACACATGTGGATTTGGGAATCCCATTTGAGGTGGCACTAATATGCCATGTGTCAGTATCTTGTAGTATGACAAAGATGTTATTTTGTATGACAAAATCTATGATGCATAAGAGCCAAGTATAGAGATTCCTATGACAAGTGAAGACAAGTGTCGGTGAGTATCTTTGCATGAGAGAAAGGCATCTTTGGGTGCCCAAGTTGGGCTATGACATGTTGTAAGAGGAATATGCTATATTTAGTCTTGTATGACGGATTCTCTTACAACATTAAGTGTTGTTATGTTGGGCAGATTTATGATAGTTGTAAGATGCGTAAGAGCATTTGTCATAGTCTATTTTTTGCCTTGGAGCGCTCCATCTTGGGAATTCAAATCTACCATGTTATGGAAGCTGTAAGAGAATTGAAAATATGTTGGACAAGTGTTCTTTGGGTGTGTAAATGGTGATGTAGCCAAGATGGACGCCCATCTCTAGAAGCTTCCTGTTTATGCCTTGTAACTCTATATATTGCAGAATTTTGGAGTAGTAGAGATGTAGTGTTTGTATAGGTACTGTTATGCTGCCGGAATCACTCTAGAAATGACATTTGCAGACTCCTGGAAGAACTTGCATTGCAAGTGTGTTGTAAACAAGATTGTTTTGATAATACATTGTGTAGGTTTTGGAGTGTGGGGGTTTTCACCTAAAAAGGTTTTCCCCACGATATATCTTGTGTCACTTTCTTATTCTATGTGTTACGTTGTTGCTATAATATTTATATTATATGTTTAACATTTCTACAATTGTAAGGATTAAAAAGATTTTGCACTCTACTTCCCTCATTAGTTCAGTGTAGGAAGTGTTTCTGCGTACCTTGCTTCCTTTCAGTTGGTATCAAAGCTTGATCACCTTTGATCCTAGCTATTGGGTAGGGGTTTTTTGTATTGATCTTTGATTGAGTGGGAGTTTGTGTAGAGTATTTTGTAATCTTGTTGCAGGAAGGAGATGGCAGGCACATCCGGAAGGATAGATTTGGAAAAGTTTAATGGCAGCAATTTCAAGTTGTGGAAACTCAAAATGGAAGACATGCTTGTTGATAGAGATCTATGGGAAGCTATATCTGGCACAAAACCAATGGCATTGGCTCAGGTAGATTGGGATCTCAAAGATTGAAAAGCTAAGGGTCTTGTGAGACTCTGTTTGGCTAGTTTCATCCTATTAAATGTTCATGAAGAGAAGACCGTGAAAGACCTATGGAAGAAAATTGGTGATGTTTATCAGGCCAAGTCCTTGGTAAACAAGTTATTCCCAAGGAAGAAGCTGTATTCTCTGAGGATGGAAGATGGAGGATCAGTTGCAGATCACATGAATGCCTTTAACATGCTAGTTGCACAGTTGACTTTCGTTGGTGTAAAGATGGAGGAGGATCGTTGCATGACCTTACTTTGTTCTTTGTCAGACTCATAGGACCACCTTGTCATAGCCATTGGAAGTACCACTACCACCTTCAAGATGGATGAAGTGGTATCTTCCTTATTGTCTGAAGAGATGTGGAGAAAGTCTTTCAAATCGACAAAGGAGGCGCTTGTGGTTCGTGGTAGACCCAAAGAAAAAGGGAAAAAGAAAGACAAGAAAGCTGAGAAGGGTAGATCCAAATCCGATGGGAGATCTAAGTCTCCTAGAAAGTCCAAGGCACTTTGTTAGAACTATGGTAAATCTAGGCACTTCTGGAAGGAGTGCAAAGAGGAGAAGAAGAAAAAGAACAAGAACTTTTCCAATTTTGATTTTGACAAGTCACAAGATGATGGTGATACTTTTGTTGCAGCCTTGGCAACCCATGCATTGAAAGATGTGTGGCTAATTGACTCCAGTGCTTCCTTCCACATGAGCTCACATCGAGGTTGGTTCTCAAAGTATGAAGAATACGATGCTGGGAATGTGTACCTAGGTGATGACTCTCACCTGAAAATAGTTGGTTGTGGAAGAGTCTTGATCTGATTCCCTGATGGTCAAGTGAAGGGGATCAATGGGGTTATACACATCCCTGGTTTAGTACAAAACCTTATTTCTATACATAAATTGAATGATGTAGGTGTGCAGGTTGTCTTCTCAGGTGGAGGATGCAAGATGACAAGAGGAGCTATGGTGCTTACTAAGGGTACTCAGAGAGGTACTCTGTTTCAGCTAGATGTGTAATAGTTCTTCTATTTTGAAGAAAGGAGCTTCAGATTCTTCATCCTCACCATTGGAACCTGCAGCAAAAAAGTGTGTTTCTTCAACTTTTGATGGTAGTGCTTTTTGGGTACCTAAGGGTGCTCATGCTTTGGAAATGAAACTTCTTGCTGAGAAGACAATGTTGTGGCATGAGAGACTTGGTCACATTGGTGAGAAGGGTCTTAGAGCCCTGAAAAATAAAAACCTTGTTGAAGGTTTAAATTATTGTGTTACATGGGAAAATGTCCCCTTGGGGGTTTTTCCCTCTTAAGGTTTAGCTCCCGGGTCCTGTTTATGCATTTAGAGCATTTTTCATGTTAATCTGACATCCCAATGAGAAAACCCTAAAGTTTCATGGCAATTTGGACTCGGGGGATGCATTTATGACAAATCCTACCTAAAATAGGGGGGAGGACTTGGGTACCCGCGCCCTAGTCTTCCCCTATTTTAGGTCAGGCCCAATTTTTAAGTGTCAGTTTGTGACCATTATTTGGTTCCTATGCCGACACAATAAGTTTCAATTATGAAATTCTTGGTGGGAATATTTGTAGTTGCATATATAAGCATGTTTAGGTATTCATTTGTAAACTAGATGGCAATTTTGATTCATGAGCTTATGTGAAAGTGATTCAAGGCATTCATTGTGTGTTGTAGAGAAGAATTTGTGTTGTTCTTGTGTTTGTATTTGCAGATTTGGCATCCATCTCCTCAGGCATGAAGAGCTTCTTCCTTACATGAGATCTTCACTACAAGGTGATATCAATTGTGTTTTCAATTATTTATCATTTGAATTTTGCCTCTATCCCACAGGGATACATACTCTTTATCTGACAATGGTGTTCAGAAGACTTGAATGTCTCTCTGGAGCTTGACTGAGGCAAGCCTCTAAACACCACAACCCCCAACCCATTTTTTTGTGATTGCAGGTTATAGGTTGCAGGAGCAGAAAAAGTGGAGTTATAGGAGAGTAGTGCAGACTGTCAGAACTGTAGATCAAAGAAGAAAATAGGGACCTGGACTCAGGTGCCCATTCATAAGTCCTCTAGATCTCATAATTGAAGAATCTCTAGAGTAATAAGAACAGGTTGTAGACAAGGTTTCCAAATCCTGACAAAAAGTATGGCACTAGACAAGGGCGCCCACTCATTAGTCCCCGACTATTCTACTTTTCAAACTTTGAAATCTAGTATGCATTTGATTGTCATTTGAAATCTCTGTGTGCGAGTATTTTTCGTGATTTGTCTGTTTTCTTCCAAATTTGCATAATTAGGGTTTTGAGCATAATTGGGCTTAATTGAACAACAAAATCACACAATTCAAATCTTCCCCTACATTCCAAGTGACTGAAAGCCTGATAGTAGACTTCCTACTCAGCTGAAGTCCTTGAATGTTTGAGGTGAAAGGAGGATTCATACAAATTAACCCTAAACACAAACAAATCCTCTTGCATCAATTTTCACGTTAAACATTTTGGTGAACCCATGTTTTTAATGAATTTCACACCTTGCTAAGTGTTGTGCTTCAGATTTACATTCATTTCATTCATTCATATCATTGTTCATCTTATTGCATTTGAAAAATTACAAAAAAATTAAAAAATTTGATATTTTTAGCTTGCATTTAATTTCAATAAATTTCTATCATTATCATCAGATCTGATTTAAAATACATAAATTTTTCATTCATGATTAATTTAGATTGCATTTTCATTCTTAAGTTGATAAAAATTACTTGAAATTGTGCATTTTTTCATATAACCTAGTTTTGTATTAGCTAGGGTTTGTGGTCAAAATCTTGTTTTAGATTTTACTACCCTCTTAAAACACTCAATAAGACTGGTTTTCTTGCAAAATTTCATGCCTAGGGTTTGGAAACCTTGATTTTTCACTAGATTTGGCCTTATTGACTCTCTAGATTTGCACCATAGGCATGTTGTAAAGGATTTTTATAAACTAATTGGTTTTTATTAGGGTTATTATCTTCTTCCCATCCTAAAATTCTTTACAACACCCTTTTATTGGGCTCTTACAGTGGAAATTTCGTGAAAAATTACATATTTTAGCTATATTTTCCCTAGGGTTTGACCTTGAGTTGCACTATAAGCATGTTGTGACAGATTTTTTGGCATTAGGTGGCTATTATTACTGTTATAATTTTCTTTCCATCATCATTTTCCTCACAACACCCTTTGTCATACTCTTTTGCTTTAAAATTTGGTGAAAATTTGCATATTTTGGCTATATTTGCCCTAGGGTTTGACCTAGATTTACATTAAAAGCATGTTGTGAAAGATTTTATGGATTTAGGTGGCCAATATTACTGATATAATCTTCTATACCTCCTAAAATTATTTACAACACCCCTTTTGTTGGGTCTTTGCATTGAACATTTGTGAAAAATTTCATATTTTAGTGTATTTTCACTAGGTTTTGACGTATCATCATCCTAGGTTTGCATCAAAAGTGTGTTGTGAAGGATATTACTACTTTATTGGACTAATATCAGACATATTATTTTCTTCCCCTGATCAATTTCCTTACAACACCCTTTCTTTCACTTATTTGCATTGAAAAAAGTTGAAAAAATAAAGCATTTTAGGTCATTTTCATACATAGTGTTGCACTTGTCTTTTTCATAACTTTTGAAAAGATTTAAAAATCTAATATTGCATTGAATTGAAAAATTAAACTCATGGCTTCTAATAGAAACAATAACAATAGGTTCCCTCCTAGGCCTTACATGAAAAGAAAGGTCCCTAAACTTAAACTTGTCTTTACACCTCATGATAGAACAATTGGAGAAACTGAAGGACCTCTTTATATCACTGTGAAGATAATGGGAAATCCTATGGATTGAACCCTTTGTGATCCTAATTGCATGACTAATGTACTCACAGAAAAGTTCCTCTATTCACATCAATTAATGCAAGGCTCTTATGACCCTTCAGATATGATGATTAAGACACATAAGGGAACCTTTGTAAACACTTCTGGGAAGATATCTTTATTGGTCACTATATTTGAGAAACATGTAGAACAATGGTTTGATGTTGTCTCCATTTCTGATCTCTTCTGCATAAAATTGGGAAATCCATGGTTAAAGGCTATGAAATTTGACCCTTCAATAATTCATAACTGTGTAAAATTTCCTTTGAATGGACAAATGATTACTATCCCTCGCAATAAGTATAAAACTTTGGTTACAAGACAACATTGTACACTGGATTACTTTTGGAAAAGATCTGAGGTGGAACCGGAGCCATGAACAAATTTGGTGCAAGAGCACCAAGGGCTCAGAGCCCATGTATATACTGCACATTTTTGGTGTGATGTTGTGAAATTTTCTTATAATTGCATTTTGGCGTGATGTGGTGAATTTTCTAATAAGCCTTGGCGGGAAGAAGTGTTTTCTTATCAAAGTGGGTCATCAGTGTGAGCCTTGGCATCGGGCTGAGG
Organism: Cunninghamia lanceolata; assembly: GCA_027924645.1. Lineage (NCBI taxonomy): Eukaryota > Viridiplantae > Streptophyta > Pinopsida > Cupressales > Cupressaceae > Cunninghamia > Cunninghamia lanceolata. The sequence continues at coordinate 2,629,324 of BSBN01000828.1, forward strand.
AAATAATCGTGAGCTGACAGTGTATCATCTCACCGATCGGGGTGATAAACATCGAGTCTCACCGATGTGGAGTTGGCCGAAGACATCGGCGTGAGTATAAGTATCGGGCTGAGGATTTGATCGTAGGCCGACGGTTGAAGGTCTTACCGATGTGTGATGTCCATCGGCATGAGGGTGGTCATCGGCGGAGCCTGTGGTTGTGTCTCCGACAGCTATGTGTTTCTCTGATGGAGTTGGACATCGGTGCGAGGATTTCTATCGGCGCAGCTGGAAGGTGTATCCTCGATACTTCATGTTATACCGATGAAGGGTTGGCATCGGCGTGAGAAACACTATCGGCCAATCCTTGGGTTGTTGTTCCGATGTCATCTGTCACCCCGATGGAAGTTGGTGAGGCATTGGCATTGGCATGAGATACTTGGTCGGTCTGAGATTTGGGTGTCTATCTGATGGTTGTCTGTTATTCCGATGAAGGCATGTTGTCTTTGGTATCGGTGTGATGTGGAACGGTCGGAGTGAAAGATGGAAGGTTGGCCGATGGTTTGAGTTGTGCCGATGGGGATAGACTGGGGTCGTCGGCGGCAAAAGTGCCGACAATAGTCTTACCGTGTCATCAGACATATAAACTGGAAATCCTCCAATGCCAGATGCATGTGGGACTAAAGGTCCTCATGAATATGCGAACGATTTGGTAGTTTTGTAACGGTTGGAAAAGAGTGATGCCAGTTGGAATGAATGGTCATTTGCATGAGAATCGATGAGATTGCAAAAGCAATTTGGGAATCGATGGGAGTCTACAGATCACACAGGCCATCGGGAAGAGATGACACATCGGTGGAAGGACTTCGGGATAGACCGATAGTTGTTTGTCACACCGATAGCACAGAACTGAACCGACAGTTGGAATACCAACCGGTATGGAAGTTGAACCATCCTGTAACGGACATGAGCAGAGATATAAAATGTAGCATTCTTTCTGTAGAGAGAGTTCAGCAGAAGAAGAATCGAAGAAGTGAATTTTGGTGTGTCAAGCATTTTGATGTAATCAGAATTTTTGAATAGAAATAAAATACAGCAATTCGATCATTTGTATATTCTGTTCTGTTTTCAGTTTATCATTCTGAAGTAGATTAGTCATTTCCGTTTTCTACATTTTTGTTTTCTTTTGCAAACCATGACTCTGTTTTGATGATTCTTCTAATCCCTCTGTACAGTATGGAGGTCATTAAACAGAGCCATGATTTTTGTTTGTTTTTCTTTTGTGTGGTGGTTGGATTGCTGGCTAGAGGCAATGCATGCTTGTTCTAGGCGAGCTCAGTGAGGAGTCCGCCTAGATAAACAAGTAGGAAAAATAGATTTGTAGGGGTGGAAAAATAGAGAGAAGGAAAGTGAGCACCAAGCAGTCCAAACCCTTGAACAGAGTGAGAAGGGTGGGCAACGGGCTCAGAAAGTTATGTGCCATTTAGGCACTATCTTGGAAGCAGTGAGGACAAGGTATGTGTCCCACACCAAATAGAGGAGTAGAGTTTTCCATCTCTGCAAAGAGTATGTCTTTTAGCACTTTGAATTGGTAGGAAGGCTAGTGCTGTCAAATAGTCTTGTACACCTACAGGATGCAGAGCAGGCAGCCTAGAGTCCTCCCTTTCAAAATTTAACTTCTTGGGCTATAGAAACTACAAAACAAAACTATTACATCAAGTGGCAGGTCCCTCTATGCAAGAAACAACAAGGGATAAACAACTCGCATTTAAAGGGAATCCTAGACCGAAAGGAAATGGACCCCATGTTGAGGTTCCTCCCCTGCCATCCTTACAAGGATCGGAAGGTAGTTGTCGACAACAAAATATTCCACCTAGACAAATGAGATTTGACCCCGGTGCTTCCTCCTCTAAAACAAAAACACCTGTGGAAGAGAAAAACATATCTTATAAGTGGTAGGACAAAAAGAAATAGACAAGCAAGAGAAAGGAGGAGGAGATGACAAGAAAATGCCCAATGACTTGCATCTCAACAAGAAAACATCTCACCAAACATTGAATCAAACCATGGAGATCTTAAGAACGAACAAATTGAAAACAAGAATAAGAGTTGGGCTATGGTACGTTATGTCTCACTTTCCTCTAACATTCAGGATTGGGAAGATGACGATGATTTGCTCAATGACAACACTTAGTTTGATGTCCCTACCAAGTAAGTATCTCTAACCCTTTATCTCTCATGATGTGTTTCCCCCGTGATGTGTTATGTGTTGTTTAGGCCTCCTTGGATGACCCTTGATTCTCTTGTAAGGTCTACGATACTAGAAGACTGCCTCTGTTGTGACCCTTCTATTTGTATCATCATTCTTCTATGTTGTGTCTCCTCTATTTTTCACTATTGTGTGTTGTGACTTACAGACATAGCGTTGTAGTTAGTGACTTGGGGGTACCCTCCTATGTGACTGTCCCTAAGGCACTTGTTTCTCCTCTCTTGATTTATTGTTTCCCTTCCTCTAGTGTTTCTATCTAGTGGGCGGATGATGAAAAACATATTATACTGATGCAGACCTAGCGTCCCTTTAGCAAGAAATCAGAAATTGGACTTAGTTCATAATATGATGATGGGGTTGATATATATTATCTAATGCTTGGATAGTAGAATCACTCCATGTGATCTTGATGTTGTCTTAGCGCACTTACAAACCATAAAAATACTGTTGCTCTGTGCACTTTGTTTGTCTTTGAATCTCTCCTTGGGTACACTCAGTTTTGAGATTTTTTCAGTATAGCCCCATGGTTATACTCGATCTCTAAATTCATAGTATAACCTTGGCTCTTTGCGTGAATGATCATATGCATTGTTGTTTATCATTATTATATGGATGCTAACACTTTTCTTACAGGAATGTGTTTGTGGGAACATTTGGCAATCATAAAGTACATGTCACCTCCGGGGGGCATGGGCTTTGTGAAAATTTGTGTTCCATTGTGTGTTTTCTTCCCACCTTAATGTGCTTGATATCGATACCTGATATCAACCACCTTAAGGTGGGGGTATATATAAGGTAAGCTATATGTTATAGATGTTAGCAATGTGCTTGTTCTCAGGTGCAGTCTTAAAGACTGGTGGCGATGAGTCCCACCTGCACTCTGAGATTTGTTTAAAATCAACTTAAAATCATTTAAGCCCTTCGTGGAGGCAGGGATATCGCATCCCTTTTCTGTCTTAAGCCCTCACCATGAGGTGGGGAGCAGTTCTGTGACTAACTCAACCCTTAAGCATGTCTTCGGTGATTGTTGTGGCGAAGCCCAATCATCGATGTGTGCATGTAATGTGCTTGAGGTGGTGTTGAACCTAGAAATAAGAACACTCCACTTTTCTATCGTGTTTTCTCCATGTCTTCCAAGTGTGTGTGCATTGCATGTTTGTTCCCAAGCATAGTTTAAAGATTGGTGGTGATGAGTCCCTCTTATGCTTTGGGATTTGTGTGGTGTGCTTGATTTGTATGGCATGTTTGTTCTCAAATGCAGTCTTAAAGACTGGTGGCGATGAGTTCCTCCTGCACTCTGAGATTTATTTGGCATGCGTGTTGCCCCATATGCAGTCTTAAGGACTGGTGGCAACGAGTCCCTCCTGCATTATGGGTGGTGTGTTTACTTTCCTATACTTGCATCTACATTTCATATATATGAAAATGAAAATGAAAAAAGAAAAGAAAATCATTCCCTGTCTTCATTGCATTCACTATGCTTTGCATGTCTTCAATGTTGTATTCTCTATGTCTTGCATGACTGTAACTATCTTCTCCATGTTTTGCATGCCTGTTACTGTCTTCTTTGTGATTGACATGTCTTCTCTGTGCTTGGCATGTTTGTTGTGTTTGTTGACCATACTTTAATGCATGTATTGGCCTTGTGTTTATACATACATTAAAGTGGGGCCTAAATGTTACATTAGAAAATGTCCCCTGGGGAATTTTCCCTCTTAAGGTTTAGCTCCCAGGTGTTGTTTATGCATTTAGAGCATTTTTCATGTTAATCTGACATCCCGATGAGAAAACCCTAAAATTTCATGGCAATTTGGACTCAGGGGATGCACTTATGACAAATCCTACCTGAAATAGGGGGAGGACTTGGGCGCTTGTGCCCTAGTTCTGCCCTATTTTAGGTTAGGCCTAATTTTTAAGTGTCAGTTTGTGACCGTTATTTGGGTCCTATACCAACACAGTAAGTTTCAATTACGAAATTCTTGGCGAGCATGTTTGTAGTTGCATTTATATGCATGTTTAGACATTCATTTGTAAACTAGATGGAAATTTTGATTCATGAGCTTATGTGAAAGTGATTCAAGGCATTCATTGTGTGTTGTAGAGAAAAATTTGTGTTGTTCTTGTGTTTGTATTTGTAGATTTGGCATCCATCTCCTCATGGAATGAAGAACTTCTTCCTTCCATGAGATCTTCACTACAAGGTGATATCAATTATGTTTTCAATCATTTATTATTTAGATTTTGCCTCTATCCCACAGGGATACGCACTCTTTATCTGACAATGATGTTCAAAAGACTTGAATGTCTCTCCGAGGCTTGACTGAGGCAGGCCTCTAAACACCACAACCCCCAACCCATTTTTCATTATTGCAGGTTACAGGTTGTAGGAGCAGAAAAATGGAGTTACAGGAGAGTAGTGTAGATTGTCAGAATTGTAGATCAAAGAAGAAAATAGGGACCTGGACTCAGGTGCCCACTCATTAGTCCTCTGGATCCCACAACTGAAGAATATCTAGAGCAGCAGGAATAGGTTGCAGACAAGGTTTCCAAATCTTGACAAAAAGTATGGCACTGGACTAGGGCACCCACTCATTAGTTCTCGACTGTTTCACTTTCTGAACTTCAAAATCTAGTATGCATTTTATTATCATTTGATATCTATGTGTGTGAGCATTTTCCATGATTTGTCCGTTTGCTTCTAAATTTGCATAATTAGGGTTTTGAGCATAATTGGGCTTAATTGAACAACAAAATCACATAATTCCAATCTTCCCCTACATTCCAAGTGACTAAAATCCTGATAGTAGACTTCCTACTTAGATAAAGTCCTTGAATGTTTGAGGTGAAAGGAGGATTCATACAAATTAACCCTAAACACAAACAAATCCTCTTGCATCAATTTTTGCCTTAAACAAATTCTAATCTTGAGTTTGACTTTTGCGAACATTGTGTATATGGAAAACAAAACTGTGTTCAATTTTACTCAAGTTCTCATACGTCTTCTGGTGTGTTGGATCTAATTCATTTTGATGTGTTGGTTCCTGTGAATGTTCCTTCGATTTCTAAATCGTTATATTTTGTATCATTCATAGATGATTACAGTAGAAGGACATGGATTTATTTTCTTAGAAGCAAATTTGAAGTCTTTAGTTGGTTCAAAGAGTTTAAAGCTTTTGTTCAAAATTAGTCTGGTAAAAAGATTAAGTGTTTGAGAACTGATAATGGTGGTGAGTTTTGTTCTGTAGAGTTCGATAAGTTCTGTAAAGAACATGGGATTGAAAGACATAATACAACTCTATACACCCCGCAACAAAAATGGAGTTGCAAAGAGGATGAACAGAATGTTGATGGAGAGGGCTAGGAGTATGCTTAGTGGTGCTGGCCTTGAACATAAATTTTGGGCTAAAGTTATAGCCACTGCTTGCTACCTGGTTAACAGGTCTCCTACTTTAGCGTGTGCTGATAAGACACCCATGGAGGTGTGGTCTAGTAAGAAGCCCTCGTTGAGACATCTTCATGTTTTTGGTTGTGAGACATATGTACATGTGCCTAAGGAGAAGAGGTCAAAATTGGAAAATAAGGTAGTTAAGTGTATCTTCATTGGCTATGGTGTCAGTGTGAAAGGGTACAAGCTTTGGGATCATGTGGTCAAGAAAGTTGTGTATAATAGAAGTGTTATTTTTCAGAGAGGTATCTCATTCTCCTATTGTTTACAGCTAGAAGAAAAAGAAAAGAAAGAGGATGTGGTTCAGTTTCCTACTACCCCTGAGAAGATTGAACCGAAACATCCCATTGGACCTAATGACGAGGAGAGCTCTAGCAGCTCTGAAAGTTCAAAAGAGGAAGAACAACCTCCACCTCAGACTTTGAGGAGGTCTACACAAAACAGGAAGTAACCTGATAGGTTTGGTTATTCATTGCTTGATTCTAGTTGTGCTTTTGCCTTGATTTCTAACACTGATTAGCCTAGAACTATGAAAGAGGCTATGGGTATGAAAGATGTAGGTTCCTGGAAGGAGGCCATGGAAGATGAGATGGTTTCTTTGGAAAAGAATAAAACATGGCACTTGGTGCCTTTGCTTGATGGATGGAAACCTATTGGATGTAAATGGGTGTTCAAGAATAAATTTGGTGCAGATGGCAGTGTTGAGAAATACAAGGCTAGATTGGTTGTGATGGGGTATTCTTAGGTGAAGAGAATTAATTATAGTGAGATTTTCTCTCCCGTTGCAAAGTTGACATCTATTCGGTTCTTGTTATCTCTTGCAGCAACTTATGACTTAGAGGTAGAACAAGTGGATGTGAAGACAACTTTCCTTCATGGTGGCTTGGAGGAAGAGATCTATATGTCACAACTAGAGCACTACATGGTGAAAGGTAAATAAAATCTAGTTTGCAAGTTAAAGAAGTCTTTGTATGGTTTGAAATAGTCTCCTAGGATGTGGTACCAAAAGTTTGATGCCTTTGTGTTGAGTATTGGATTTCTGAGATTGAAATCAGATCATTGTGTTTATTTCAAAGTTGACAATGATCGCATTCTCATTATAGCATTGTATGTTGATGATATGTTACTAATCAGGAATGGTAAATGTTTGATTTCTAATTTGAAGTCTCAATTGTCAGTATAGTTTGAAATGAAAAACTTAGTGGAAACCAGGTACATTATGCGGATGGAGATCAAAAGAGACAGAGCAAACATAAAACTTTGGTTAGGCTAGAGTAAGTATGTTAACATTGTGTTCGAGAGATTCATTATGGTGGATTGCAGACAGTTGATTGTTCCTATTACGATGGGGACAGAGTTATCTTTTGATGATTGTCCAAAGTCTCCTTTTGAGATGGAGGATATGAGCAGAGTACCAAGAGGATATGGAGTTATCTGTTGATGAGATGTATGCTATGGTATGTACAAGACCAGACATTGCCCAAGCAATGGGATTCCTTAGTCATTTTATGGCTAATCCTGGATGGGTACATTGCGATGCAGTGAAGAGAGTTTTTAGATACTTGCAGGGTACTTCTAAGTATTCCCTATGTTATTGTTACTAAATTATGTTCACACCTAATTTAGCAAGGCCTAAACATTATTTGTTTAGAGGGGGTACAAAATTTTTGCTTATGCAGGATCATCAAGTCAATGTTTGATGTCTTGACAAAAGACAAGTGCAAAATCACTTATCAAAATCATATGACAGCTCAAGTTGGGTTGTCAAACCACCCTGATAAGTGAAATAATCTACAGTCAAGAAAAAATACATTCAAGAATGAAGAGAATGGATGGATTTCATGTTTCAGTTGCTGATTATTCACTTTGTTTCAGTGCAAGTAAAGAGGTATTTATAAACTGTCAAATTGTACATCATGTTTTAAACATGTGCTTTAAAAGAGATTCAGTTGTTTTATGCTATGTATTTGATCCAGAAAGAAAAATATACATAGTCATTGCATAAAGTAAAATAACTGATTATATTCAAAAGAGTGTTTAAATATGTCCCACACAAGCCATGGGAATGACTAAATTGAGCCAATGCAATAAAGCATACAAGATATATCTGAAGATAAAGAAAAGAAAGGAACATATGAGGAGAGTTATATCCTTCATTGCCTTGAAGTGTTGGTGTTGACCCTCCTATCTACAACTTGATCTTCATTTCTTCTTCAGCTTCCTCCTCTTGATCTTCAAGATGAACCTACAATGTTTGAAAGATTTGGTTAGAGCTTAGAATATAAAACTCATCATATGCCTTATCAACAGATATATAAACTTGCAATTATGATGCATCAATACAATCATTAAAGATCAAATTATCCAAAAAGGAAGAGCAGAAGAGATAGTTGAATAAACAAATTCAGGAGTCGTATCAGAGGAAAAGACAAAAAGGAGGGAAAAGCATCATGAGCATTGAACTTTCAAAGGTATGTTTTATATGCTAACTTGTTTGTTCACTATGTAGGTATAGGATAAATCATGTTGCTGATTCATTTTGATAAAATAGAATGTGGTACAAAGTGGACTCCCACAAAGGTTGAGCCCAACATGTTGTCCCTGATTTCAGAAGGGGATGGAACAGAAATTTGTATTCATTGTGTTCAAATGGACATATTCAATTGAAGAAGTACTACATCAAGTCAGTCATGAGCTTCAAAGATCATTGCTCATCCATGGTTGTTAGTCCAAAATGTTATGGAATGAAAATCATGAATCAACATTGAACTCTTTTCAAAAATGCCCAATGATCTGAGTAAGGTGCATTATCACATTATGAAGAGATTCATTATCTATTTCAAATAAAGGTAATAACATCATGCAACCTTCATTAATAGGAATGTTCACATGTCCAGGACAACACTTTGGTGCTGATAAAAGATGTATATTTTAGTACCAATATGATAGATGCTTCATAACATGATCATCAAAGTACCCTTTCCATGGTACTTTCACAACAAAGGAACAATTGGATGTTTATGCGATAGGTGTAAAAGAGAGTCATCAAGTACAAGTGCTGCTACAGGAGGTAGCAAGAGAATGTTTTCCTAAGAAACATGTTATTTCAGGCATAATGATGAACCAACTATCACAATGAAAAAGAGGAGAACACATTGACATAAAATGTTCATAAGGTTGCAAAAGAAGTAGTTCTATACAGTGTTGTCAATATCATGTTCATCTACCCATAGAAGATAGCATATGAGGTTGCAAGTTATTCACAGAGTATCTATGATCAACAAAAGATGAGAGAGCCATATTCATTGAATGAGGTTGAAAACCAATTGTATACAAGATAGTAAAACTCATACAAAATTTGTGGAGACAAGACAGATATAGAATACATAAGAGATATCCCAAGTTCTTGTGGGTTAAAGAGAACACCTAGAAAGTGATAATAGGTACACAGAAAAGGAGGTTAGGGTTTCAAGATATACAAGAAAAAATATACTCAATATTGATCAAATATTTCAAAGCATGTGTATACATATAGTACTCTTGTTGCTACAGAATACCTTAATCTATACAAAACAACCAAACCCATATCAAATGTATAGAGAAGCTTATTGTGTTGTTACAGAAGTAGCAAGAAGATGTTCAGAACCCATGAAGGTTGTTTGAAAACTCAGAATTCTTGAAACATGTGCAAGTTCAAACATAGTGGTTTTGAATGCTTCTACAGAGTATACAAAGAGGAGGTAAAGTGTTTCAAACTTTATGAGTGTTTATTTTAACTCAATAAAGGTGAACCTATCCATTTCATGTCGGCGTATGCAAATTCCATAGAAAACTTTATATTTAAAGAAAAGTGAAAAGAAGAAGTAGAAGGTCGAAGCCCTAGAAATGCATGATGGCCTGTATATATAAACCCTTGTCTTTTCTACAGACCGAATGTGCAAATATAGCCACAGACAATGATTTTTATTACTACAATATATATTTCTCCAAAGCATCAAGACCCATAACATAATTCAAGAAAAACTTTAGATACAGTGACTTTGAATACTTTTGTAGAGTAAACAAAGAGTTTGTTCGAGCCATGAGGGTTTTATTTGAAAACTCCATTACAATAACAAGGCCATGTTATTACAGACCCAAAATGTGGTATATTTTGCAGCTTGAAGACCTGCAAAGAAGCTTATTGTGTTGTTACAGAAAATGAAGGAAGAAGTAAAGCAAACCCAAAAATTTGTTCATGGCGGCCATTAAAATATTAGTCAAAGCTTGTGAAGGGTTGCAAGAAAAGGATAAAATCCTAATAAGAATGAGAGAATGTAATATGGTCATGGCCCAATGGAGTATGCAAGAGCTCTAGAATGTTTTGACAAAAATATAAAAGGAAACATTTCACTTCTTTTTCTCCTAAGAGCATATTCAACATATAACAATGAAGAAAGCAAGAAGCCTGGCAGAGTTCGAAGAAGCCTTACCTTTCTCTCTGTCTGAGAAGAGACACTCACAGAGCCTTGGGTCTTTTCACCCATTTTTTCCTTTCTTTCTCCTTCAAACAAGCTCAGATTCAAGCTTTCATGGTGGCCCCACACAAGAAAGTTAAATAGTAGAGAGAAGTTACAAAGTGCATCGGAAACAACCATATGGCTGCAGGCAAAAGGCCAAAAACCAGTGAATAAAACAAGAGAAACCAGCTCAACATTGACAGAGAGGATCTCACCTCTTATTATCTGCAAGAATCATTAAAAAAGCATGCTCAAAGATAGCTACAGAATTGAAAGATTCCCATTCAAACCCTAACCTCCATGGTGGTAGGCAGAGCTCTCCATCAAGAGTCAAAATGCAAATGATGATATTTTTAGGGTTTCACCTTCTTTTGGTCGAATGCCCTAGCCACGATGGGTTTTCTTTTTATTTTTGACTTTCTTTTTTATCATTGTTATCCATAAAATCATGCTTGAGGTCAACACTTATGTGTTCGGACCTAATGATGCCGAGGAGCCCGTGAGGGCCTTTTCAAAGAATCAAATGATGCTTATGTCGAAAGGTCTTTTGACCTTAGAGATGTAATCAAATATCATATGTGATGCATGAAAAACAATAATGCAAAAGTAAAGTGCACAGTGATGGAGGTCAAAGGGATATATAAGGTGATAAAATTGATTCTAACTTCTCCTTTTAAACCTTTGTATGACTAGGTTGAAGATTATAATATTATTTTAATTTCTTGTCTAAATCTATCATTGGCATTGTTTTTGAGATTGCATGATCACATAGATGCATGAAGATGACATGGGAGACATAAGGGATTATTTTGAGGTCTCATATCAAGTCAATAGGAAGTCAAGAGGGTGTTATGCTTTTGCATGAGTTAGAGATAAATAAACAAATGTAAAAAATTAATAAAGGAACAATTTATAAATTACTTTATTATTTATCATAGAATGCAAAAGTGGTAAAAATGGACAAATCTATAATAAATAATAAAGTAAATCATATTGATTACTTGATTATTTTTTTACTTTGTTTCCTCATCCCAAAGTCATGCAAAATCAAGAGATGGAGTTAACTGGGCTATTTTGAGAGTTCTTTGCATGATTTTTGGTCAAAATTGGAGAGTTTGGTCCACCAGTTGGTCAAACTAATAGAGAGGGGTAGTTTGGATCTATCTTAGCTCAAATTGGATTTAATGATAGCCCTTCTTTTTAGGGATTTTTATGCTTGCTTGTGGACAATTTTGGAGAGATTATTTTTAGAGGCAATTAACTGCAATTGACCTTTCTAGGTCTCTTTGAGAGCAGATTATATATTGTGAGAAAAACTTATGTTTTTCTAGTTCTTGCCTTTTTGCTCTATTACACATTGCAAAGAGAAAGAGTGTTTTGAAACTCAACTTTTGCAGATTAATACATTACAACAAGTTATAGGTTTTATTCTTTGTCATTTTTATGCAAGTATTCCTTTATTTTTCAATAGAATCAAGTGTCTACCTTCTCATTTGTGTTGTCTTTATGAATGATTTGATGAGATTTTATTGTGTTTAATATTAGAACATTTAAAATCATTGTCTCATTTGTACTTGCATGTATTATATAGTAGTAAAAATCACAGGTCTTAGGTTGTGCAATTGGAAAAGTTTTTCTTTCGTGCTGTGAGAACCCTATTTTCCTCCAAGAAGAAAGTTATTTCCAACCTCCATTAGAAACATTTTTGTGATCATATTGCCAAAGTGAGTTGTGTGGATAGACTTTTTTGAGATTTATTGTGAGTTAGAGTTGCAGTTTTCCATCAAATTAGGTGCATCACCACACTTTTTAAGTTACAATTTTAGTGCTTTTAGTAGGTCTTTTAACCCTTTTCCTGCCAAAGTAATTGACCCATTTAGAAAAATTACAAGGGAACCAGCCCATAATCTAGAGGTTCAAGCTCACCATAGGTCACCCATAGCCTGAGTTTGATCCCATGTTACACAGGATTGCTGAGCTTCACAACTTTGCATAATGGGTGCAATCCTTCACGATAACAATTTTTGGCATGCCCGGTGGGACCTTGAACTAATTTTCTGTTGTTTTGGTATGATTAGCAGATTTTACAGCCTTTTAGAGGTTTTATTTCAAGTACCTAGTGACTCTAACTTTCTGATTTGAATAGATCAGATTTTTTAGCCTATGAAAAAGTACCAAACAAGATCAAGTAAAGATCCTGAAAAGAAGCATATTCATCTGTCACCACCAAAAAGGAGGGTTAAAGAAAATAGAGTGGTAAATCTATCAAGTATAGAAATACCAGATCTGCCAAATTCACATCCTAAATTTGCTTCTCATCAAAATCTTTTATTTAAAAGTTCTTCATCAGTACCTAATATTTCTCCACCAAAAGGTCCAAGAGAACAAGTATCTGTTTTCCAAGAAGAACCTATTTTTCAAGAACTTGAAGAAGAACTTGTTTTTCAGGAAGAGGAAGAGCTTGAAGGAGAAGAGCTGGTTCTCCAAGAGATACCAATACCTATTTTCCAGGTAGTACAAGTACCTATTATTTAGATGGCAGTAGTTAGACCACCACCACAACCTGGAAATCAACCATTTGTGACTTTTAATGGGGGCAGCCCATTGAATTTATAGCAGCATGATGCAATACCAGTAGCTGCACTGAAAAGTCTGCCTAGTTTCACTAGTGAAGATGGAACCACATCAATAGAACATATCAGAGATATATCATCATTATGTAGTGTTCATCATATCACAGAAGAAAATATAGCAATAAGGTTGTTAGCAACATCTTTGAAAGGTAAAGCTCTTCAATGGTTTAGAGGATTAAGAGTTAATTCTATTACAACATGGGATGATTTAGGAGCTACCTTGAATAGGAAGTTTCAAGATAAATCAGATCATCTGTCACTTGTTGAGCAGATGGCAACCCCTCAAGAGGGATCCCCAAGAATAGATGTCAGATTTCAATTTTAGATTTCAAAGGACCTGCAATAGAATTCCAGAAACGGTAAGGCCTTCACCTGAGTATGCATTTCTATATTATCTTAGAGCATTGAATAGTGATATTGTTGTTATGATTCAATCAATGGGTGGGGTTACTTTACCAGGTGCATTTGATATTGCTATTAAAGCCAAAAATAGTTTAATTCAAGCTGGCAAAATCACACCAAGGCCTCCTATGCCTATATTTCCTGACATTCAACCCTTAATGCCAATTTTAGTGCCTCCTATTGCATCAATACCTACTATACCAGCCTTTATCTATCAAACAACTATAAAAAATAACGTTGATCCAATCCATTCTGATATACAAGAGCTTAAGGGTAATCAACAAAATATAACAAAGTTATTGTAGACTGTTAGTAATGACTTAGTGAGTCTCAAAATATAGCAAAATCAAAATAGTAGACCATACCAAGCCCCATATCAGGCAAATAGGCCTCCTTACCAAGCAGATTACGAAGGACAGAGAAGGAATTATAACAACAAGCCAAATCAACAGTATAATCCCAATGTTGTCAGCTCATCAAAAGAGCTTGTATCTATGCAAAACAACATGGTTCAAGATTATGTATGGTGCTATCCATGTAACTAGCCTCATAACCAGGCTACTTGCATGAATGGAGTGGTCAGTCAAGCACTCATGGTCCAGAATAATTATGCTACTGCTGAAAATATAGCAAGTGATGTTAATGATCAGCTAGATTCCCAAACTTAGCATAATAATCCTAATGTTGCTTTAATGAATTGACAAGTTAATGATTTTTGTGGAGCAAATCAATTACCAAGGTAGAAATAGTCATTTACCAACATTGCAACAAATACCAGATAAAAAAAAGAGTTGTTGAGTCACAACGGCAAGCTGATGTTAGCAAACAACAAGCTGACAAAGTACAATAGCAAACTAATAAAGGCAAAAATCAAGCTTTTGCAGGTCAAGAAAGTTAACCTAAAGCTTCTACTTCTCAAAATGTTCATATTCTTCCGAGAGGATAGCAAACAGCTAATAAAAGACATCTGGAAGCTCAATCACAGCCAACCAAAGTACAATCAGATGCTGTTGTTCCCAAAATACATCCAAAGATTAGTGGTCCTTTCAATATTCTTGATCATAGAAAGAAAGCCACTATTAGCATGTCTATATTGGATGATTTATACATCCCAGGTTAAAAAGATTTGTTACAAGATGCTTTAGCTCAATTATCTGTCCAATGAAGATCAAACAAGTCAGCCCCAGGTTATGCTCACTAATGAAGCACAAACTAAGAATGATCAGCCAAAACAAGTGAGCAAACCACCTCCTTTTTATGTTACCTTGATAGTTGGAAACCATCTAGTCCATAAATGTATGATTGACTTAGGAGCTAGTAGCTTTGTGATGCCCAAACAGTTAGTTGACAAGCTTGGTTTGAATTATGAACCTGTTGCAAGGGGGTTTGTTCAATTAGATGGTACTAAAATTAATATAGTGGGGATGTTGAAAAATCTTGGTCTTACCTTACATGCATGCTCCAATTTTGTAATCCATCAGGACATGCATGTTATTGATCTACCACCTCACTTTTCCATTTGTTTATCGAGAGACTTCACAGCAAAATTAGGAGGCTATTTATCCTTTGATTGGACTCACCTATTTTTTAGAACCAGATATGGCACTAAAGTCACCATAAAATCAAAACCATTAGAAAATGACCATCTTGAACCATATACACCCAGTCCAATCAATGCCAATCTTTCATTTTTTTATCAAGAGGAACCAACTACTGTCCAAGACCCAAATACACCTTTAGAGGGCATACCTAATTTAGTTTTGGATCAGTGGGCAATAGAAAATCATGAGACAGATCATTTTGATCAAATGGATGAAATAGGTCTTGGTGTTTATATGATCCAAGAGAAAGGTGTTGCTATTCTGAACCTGTTAAAAGGAGAAAATCATCAAATTGTACAATCTGATAATGATGTTTGGTAGTTGTATTTTGACGATTCTAGAAGCAGAATTGATGTTGGTGGAGGAGCTATTTTAGTTTCTCCCACAGGTGAAAACTATTATTCATCTTTTTGTTTTTCTTTTAGTTGTTCAAATAACTCAGTTGAGTATGAGGCACTAGTGCATGGATTGGAATGGGCTAGAAAATGAAATATTAAATGCCTTAAAGTGTTTGGGGATAGTGAATTAGTGGTAAAACAAGTGAGGAATATTGCTGCTACTAAAAATGATCTGCTAAAACTATACAAACACATAGTTTGGGATATGATAGATGAGTTTGATGCTTTTAATTTGATATCTACACCAAGGATTGATAATAAATAGGCTAACAAATTGGCTACTATTGGTGCTAAGTATGATATTCCAGTATAAATGAAGAATGTTCATACTCCTCTTTATGTTAAAGTTGTTGTCAGATCATCAGTGCTAGACAATAATACAAGTTGGCAAGTCTTTGATAGTGATGAACAAACTGTTAATTTTCTGATGGAAGAAGCTAAGTTTGCTACAGGAAATCAACATAAATAGCTGCAGCAATATGATAATCAGATATTACAATTAAAGTCAAATAAATTGCTTAAGGGTTTGGTAACCTTAGAGTCAATGTTTAACACTAATGATCAAGTTAGGAGGGATAAATCTAGCTTATCTGTGAAACAAGAGCATTATGAGCCTATTGAGATATTCAAAGACAAGTTGCTTAAGCTTGGAAAAGTGTGCACAAAAAAGGAACAAACAGCTTTTATCTAGCTGTGTCAAGAATTCAGTGATGTATTTGCTTGGGATTATGGAGATCTAAAGGGTTTTAACCCTGAGTTAGCTCAACACACTATTGAGCTAGAACCTAAGGCCAAACCAGTTAGACAGAAATAGAGACCATTAAACCCAAAGCTAGAAGTACTCATGAAGACTGAATTGAACAAGCTAATAGAAGGTAAAATAATCTTTCCAATAAAACATACATCTTGGGTTTCTAACTTGGTACCTGTTAGAAAGAAAAATGGTGAGATTAGGCTTTGTGTTGATTTTTGTGATCTGAATAGAGCATCTCTTAAAGACCATTACCCGCTGCCCTTGATGGAGCAGATTCTACAGGTTGTCTCAGGGTCAAAAAGGTTCTCTTTATTGGATGGTTATTCTGGATACAATCAGATTTTAGTGAAAGAAAAAGACCAGTACAAGACTACATTCACTACCAAGTGGGGCACAATGACCTATAGAAAAATGCCATTTGGATTATCTAATGCAGGTGCAACATTTCAAAGAGCCATGGATATGACTTTTCAAGGCCTCATAAATAAATTTGTACTTGTATATCTAGATGATTTCACTATGTTTCAAAGAAGGCTAAAGATCATTTTAATCATTTAAGGCTGATTTTTGAAAGATGCAGGGAATTTGGGGTTTCACTCAACCCAAAAAAGAGTATCTTTTCTGTGCATGAAGGAAATCTTTTAGGACACATAGTGTCAAATGATGGAATATCCATAGATTTGGAAAGAATTTTTGTAATATTAGCATTACCTCTTATAGCTCATAAGAAAGGCTTGCAAAGCTTTCTTGGAAGAATCAATTTTGTAAGGAGCTTCATACCAAACATAGCAGCATTATTGCAGCCCCTTACAACCATGCTCAAAAAGAATATTCCTTTCAGCTAGACAAAGGAGGGTAAGCAAAGTTTTGAAGAAATCAAAGAGGCCCTTGCTGCTGCCCCAATACTAATTATTCTAAATTTTGACATGGATTTTATCTTGTATCATTTGGTAGTGTTGATACAATGCTCTGTCAGCAAAATGAGGAAGGATTGGAGCAACCTGTCGCTTTCTTTAGCCAAATTCTATATGACTATGAGGTGAGGTATTCATTTGTTGAGAAACATGTATTGGCTGTCATAAGAAGCCTTAAAAAGTTTAAACACATGCTTTCTAACAATAGAATACAGTTGATGGTAGCTCATCCAGTAATCAAGGAGTTCTTGCTTAGCAAGGATCTAAATGACAAAAGGGCAGGATGGATTACAAAAGTGATGGAATATGACATTCAAATCAAGGTTACAAAGCTTGTATGAGGTAAAGGTTTGTGTGAATATCTGGAAGAAAATGAAGAGAACAACACTAAACTTGCAGAAGAGACTGAGACAGTGCTACAAAACAAAGAACAAGCTATTGTCCCAACCCCACCTACAAGTTGGGTGTAGCAAATGGTTCATTATCTGCATACAGGAACTAGGACCGAGGTAGTGACAGGCAAAGACTCAAAATTATGATCAACTAAAGGAGAAGCTTCAACATGCATATTAGAAGAAACCCCCTCCTCATGGAATAATTCATCCAAAGCCTCAAACTTGTTAAAAGTCTCCTCCTCTTGACAATCCCAAAGAGTCCTTTTCTGACCCTGATTCTTGTTTCGTGCCTTAACTGGCACAAAGCCATCTTTATCCGGTACCACCCCCTGCATGGGTGATTTACCCTTTTCTGCCCTTGGATTAGATGGAGCCTTCACATTATTTGAACCACCAGTACCCGAGGCACGAGGGCACCTCCTTTGAAGATGGCCATACTCATGCCACAGTCGGCACATGAAAGGTAAAGTCTCATAGTCTAACTGTTGAGTCCAAGAGCCAGACCCAATAGTCAGATCAATAGAATCTAGCAGAGGCTGGCTTAGATCAATCTCCACACAGACCCAGGCATAGGAAAAAATTTGCTTCTCCAAAGTTTGTTGAGACAGGCCAATAGGCTTCCCCAGCAGCAATGCAATTGATTGTAAAATATCATGTCTCCAACATTCCAACGACAACCGAGGAAAATGAACCCACACTGGCACCTTTGAGGGAAACTCCTCCATGGAGTTAAAGCCTACATGCTAAGGCTTCATGAAAAGGCCAACTTGATTATATTTGGAATAAACATTACTGCCCTGAATAGCTTGCCATATGTGGTCTTTACTCAGTAGAGGATGCTGGTTGTTAACAAGACATTCATTAAGTGGTTTGTAATTAACCACAAGTCTTTTCTCCGTGAGTTCAATGCCATGTTCATCAAATTTGGGAACATACATGGCATGACAAGAGAACGGAGAGCTGGATCTTTGAATAATATCTAAGGACAATAGTTCAGCAATTTCTTTGCGACAAAGCTTAACTTCTGCCATACTCATCAAAAAGTAGTTAGCTTTGGCCTTAGGAACAATATCATTACCTAAAGCATCCTTTTTGAGAGGAAGAGAACAGGTGAGAGTTCGTTTCTACTTCTTCAGGTCTTTCGTCATCACGGTCTGTGAATAGGCTGCTTTGAGTTGTTCCAGATCTGTAGCTGCTGCTTCAATCTGTTGTGTTAACCAGATAGAATTTGTCTTTTTCTTCTTTTTCTCAATCTCAATCTGTTTGGTGAAGGCAACATTCTGATGGAGACGGGGCATTTGGAAAGTACCCAGTAGTGTAATGAACATGGAATCCATAATTATGGGTTCCCAGCTTTGCATAGTTCTGCTACCAATGACACCATCATAATTATTTACTTCATAATGAACAAAAATTAGTTCATCAAAGAAATCTTTTCCTAATTGAATAGGAACTTTACACACCAACTGTGACACAAATTTACCTTTGCCAAATTCAATTTCTGTAGTGCCTTTTATCCAGAGATCTGCTGGAAAACACTGATATCTAGCCAAATTAATATCAGCTCCTGTGTCCCATAGAAATGCTAAGGGATACATCTTGATACCTACAGGATGGATATTAAGAATCACACCTGGGCAGGTTGTTGTATAAACCGTTTGAGCCGTTCTGAAAGAACTGCTACTGCCTTCTTCTAGAAAGGGAGCTATATTTTGTATCAAACCTGGACTTTGTACAGGTTCTGGTCTTTGTGGAGTGAAAGAATGTTCTTCACAGAACAATTGTTCTTCAGGAGGAGTAGTAATGTGTACTGTGGGAGAATTGTAGTGGAACAATTGCTCTTCCTGAGTGGTTACTACTGTTGGCAGTTGAATACCTGAAGAGGAGTTATACTAGTTTATATATTTATCAAGCTCAGGAGATTTTTCCATTTCCTCAACAAGATTAACATTCTCTTCTTCCTCTATTTCTGTGATTTCAGCATATGCTTGCTGAATGACTTTTTCTAAGAAAATCTTTCGCTGTCTTCTCCACAGCCTTCTAGCTATGCTTCCTACAGAGGGAGCAATATCAATGCTACGCTGTGCTATAGGCATAGTAGACTCAATAGGCAAAGCTAGCCTAGGTGTATAATTAAGCACAGGGGTTCTTCTGATTACTGGGCTAGGAGGTTCATTTTCCTTTAACAAAAAATATTTTCTTAAGCTGCTCTAACTTGTTAGTCAGCTTTCTCCATGTTTCTGGTCCCATATTCATCTCAGAGAGCTTACTTTCAAGCTGGACAATTTCTTCAATTGTTTTGTCCAGTTCTGCTTTTGTATTTCTATGAAGCATCATACAAAAAAATGAATTTTCACTGGAATCAGAATCTGATCTCTTATGACCAGTGATTATATTGATAGTTGCCTCCTCAGGGGCAGACAAGAACTCAGCCTCTTCTGATTCTGTTTCTAATAAATCAGAAAGAATAATGTCATCAGAATCAGAGGGATATTCATGGATGAATTCATATTCATCGTTGTCAAGTCCAGCTTCTCTGGCTACACGAACCTTTCCTTTATTTTTCTTTTTGTTCCTATCTAGATATTTGTTTGCATAATGTTTGCCTTTGCAGATATAACAAGTAGGTTCCCATTTTTTACCAGAGCTCTTCTTATCCTTCTTTCTAAAGTATCCTTTCTTTCGAGGATACTTACTAAACTATCTCTTTTTCTTCTTCTTATAATACTTATCTTTATCCTTATCAAAATATTTCTTTTTAGAAGAAGACTGCGATTGACAAGTTTTACATTTATCATACTGAGAAGAAGGTAAAAGCTGATAACAAATAGAAGAGGAGATCATAGGCTTCACTTTTTTTATCTCTTTCCTTTTCTGTGTCTCTTGACATATTTCTTCATTAATTTCAACCAAGAACTGTACTAGCTGAGGAAAAGTCAGTTCTTTCAATTCTAAACCTTCATGGACCATGTTCTCTAACACTTTCTTATGATAAAAGTCTCCTAAATCAGGACCAAAACTTTTCAAGAAAGTTGTAAACATAAAATCTTGATTTTGTTCATGTCCAGAAATATAAAGGTTTTTATATTGGTCTTCACAATATTCTCTAAAACATTTTAAATCTTTACACTTGCCTCTCATGAATTTGTTATAGAAAAGTCTTTCTCTTGTGTCTATTTTTCCAACAAACAGACGGGTTAGGTGAGCACACACTTGATCAGTACCTCTATTGATCAATCGTTCTCTGTACCCATCTTCAAGATGATCCCAAACATTTCTGGCTAATCCAGTCAGGGAATTGAGAGCTTGTTTGATCACCTGAGCCTCATCAGCTCCAGCATTGGTAGACATGTAATTCGTGATCCAGGCGCACATGGCGTCAATTCCTCTCATATTCTCTATCTCCTCAAAACTATCAAAATTGACTAGGGGAGGAGTATCTGGCTTATAAGACTGGATATTCTTAAATGGGTCAACTGGATTGGAACCATTTGGATTAGTTCCATTACCATGAGCCATTTGGAACTAAAAGGCTGCTTGTTCTGCCTCAGTGGTTTCTCTGAGTCTTCCAGTTGAGGGATCAAATATCTTTTCAATTACAGGCTGTTTAGGATGAACTTTAATCTTTGGACCTTCATACTGGGCCTGTAAATATCCTTGGGCACTAGATGGAAAATTCAACACTTTTCTTTGTTGAGACTGTACCTGAATGGTAGTAACCAATGTTTGGATGGAAGAAGATTCTTAAACAATAGAATCTTTTACTTGTACAGTATTCTCATTTACTTGTTGAATTTCTTGTCTGACAAGGTCTACCTTGTCTTCTGTGTGCTTCATTTGAACTCTGCAGTTTCCTAACTGCGAGCTTAACACTTCATAATCCATATGACTTTCTGCTCTAACTTGCTGCATCTTTTCTCTATGTGCATCAGCTGCGTGTTGTTGAGTAGTCCACCACGCTTCAGCATGCGTCTTGAATTGGAGGTAAGCGGCCTTTAGCTCAAGAATCTCATCTTTTATTTGTTGTAAGAGATCCTTTTCCAGTCGTTCAAGAGAAGCGACGACTGCATGCATATTAGCTTGAAGAGATAACAATTGTTTCTCTTGCTAAAGAGCTCGGATTTCATCCTGGGTTTTCCTATCATGGATATATAGGAGAGTTTTACGAATACACAAGTTGGTCCAATTCAACAATATACTCTGGCTGGATCCTTGGACTTCTCCTACAGGGGTGACATGTAGAGGCTAGAAGTCGGCTTGATACTAATCGGACAAATCTTTGAGCATAAAATCCTTAAAAGGAGGGATTGTACCAGGCACAGTGCAAGATCCAGAAGGCGTAGAGATAGCCTTTTCAGTGCTTTCTTTAATATCTTGTTCTGGTAAAATGGCAGGTCTACCAGACAGCATATTTAATTTTCCAGAGGGTGGATGGAAAATGAAGGAACATTTTTCACATTGAAAGAATCCATTATCTAGGGCAGAATATTGGTCATGGGGACACGGATTCGACACAGGTGCTTGAGAAGAGGAACTAGCACCAGGGTTTCCTTGTATAGGTTTTTTAACAACAGGAATTTTAAACAGATCTTCAAAACCTTTTGAAGGCTGAAGATGAACACTCTGTGATCAGGAATACACAGATGGCAAAGGGTTATTATGGGTAAATATTTGTTCCTTTCTCATGGACGAAGGATGCCCAGAGGAGAAGCGAATAACTGCTTGGTCATCTATTTCCTCAAGAGTTACGCCACGTAACTGAGGAGGTTTCTGTTTAGGAGGCTTATGGTCCTTATCCCAAAGAGAAATAGCCCATTCTTCTAGTAGCTTAATATCTTTATGCTTGACAATTTTAGGGGCTACTAATTGAGTGTTCTCTGAGGTTGATTTCCAGATAGTGGAAAATCCTTCTATTCCCTGGGCTCGTCTGGGGTTCATCATTAAAGGTATTACTTTATTGTACAAATGATAGTGAACCAAAAAGACAAGGGAATGATCTACAGAATTATCTTTCATGAATAGATTCATGGTATTGAATTCATACGTAAGGACTTTATCCAGGTTACCATCTTTAAGACTAACAGGGAAATCTAGAAGACAATCTAGATAGATTGGTCCTTCAGACATGGAATCACACGCACAATCTAAGAGAGCATGGGAGGTTTTAAAAAACCTTGAATCTTTTAACATCATCATCATTATTATAGGAAGACCCTTCCTATAATGTCCTATCACTCCTATTCTTACATAGGACAGATGAATATATTGGGGTTTCTTTGGACTTGCAATAGCCTGATTTGTAAATTTTTGGATTTCTTTATCATTGAACAAATTTAATGATCCTCCGGATCCTCCTGTAATTGTATGTTGCAAAGAAGCAATATGGCATTTCTGCCAGGAGGTATAACCAAAGAAATTTTTTAAACCCTTAAACTGACTAATCATAGACATAAGACTGTCAGGTATATCCTTATATATCTCAGAGGGTTTGATCATAGGGACTTTGAATTCCTCATTAGCAAACTTATTGCTACTTCTAAACAATTCATCTATAACATTACTATTTTCTGTAGGTAATGAAAACATTTGCTCAGAGTTTGGAAAGAAATTTGTGAAACTCACCTCAGCACTGCGATCCTTAGTGTGATCTTCAGGTGCTATCTCAGCTCCAGATGTAGAAGCTCGATCCATACTGAATGTGCTCCAATCTGTGCTCAAATCTGCGCTCGAAATACCAAATAACCGCCTTGACTGCCCAAATGCCTACCACGGCTTCAAACGGGACTTACTACAGGACTTACAACACAGTGACAGTATGAGCAATATAGAGAGTGATACAGAGAGCGATACATCCACTAATAAATTTTAGTTTGTCTAGAACTAATATAGTCACACAAAGACTGAATTAAGTGAAAGCAAGCTAAGACTAAATCACAATTTAACTGTAACTCGGCTCTGATACCAACTTTTTACACAACTACAAATGAGAACACTGAATTGGAAAACATACAGTATGAACAGAACTTCCACAAATATATTGAAATCATATTCTCATATACATTGCATGCTGTAAGAGTGTTTGACACACTACTGTTGAATTACAAACATACGGGAGCAAACCAGAGATAATGGTACTCCACTTACTACACTCTAACTTATTGCAATCCTACGGGAGCAAACCAAAGATAATGGTACTCCAGACTTGCAAACTCAAGACTAAGACTCAAAACTAAAGACTGAAGGATTTTCGCTAACCAAGACTTGATGAAATGAGGCGGTCGCTCGTGCATTTATAGGTTCTTGCGAGAGGCAGATCTTTAACCTACTTCTTAAGTCCGGCTTTGAAATCCATCACTAAAAGACAGACATGTGCAAACCCTTATCCGAAGGATTACCCATGTGAGGATAAGATTCCTCATGGTGGGACCAAATAATCCGTGAACAAGATAAATGAGGACAGACAAAGACAACCACTATGTACAAAGCATCTTTTTGGCACGGGAAGGATAACCCGTGTACATGTTTAGGCGCATGTACTTTCCCCTTTTACCATGGTGTGGGCCACGTCTATCTTTTGTCATGAAGGGATAGATTCCTTTAGTGGCCAACAAGCCTGGTCCACTAACTTGTAGTGGTGTCGCTTGATTTCATGGGAGCATAATCAAGACATCCTTCACAATAATGATGAATATCGTGCGTACAATCAGGTGCACGGTGATCCTTTTCTTTCCCTTTAACTGGTGGTTGGGATGGTTCGGCATCATCTGAGTGTTCTCCAGCTCATTCTTCAAAGTAATGACAATGATCGCATTGTTCCCAAACTGGATGAGGAGTACAGCTAGGTAATAGTCCCCAATGTGATTGTGAGCCTGATGGTTGAGTTGGATCAACAGGTGTTATTGGAATCTTGGGGTCTTCTTTCCACATTACACTCAGTACTTTGAGCTTATGAGCTCCATACATGCCATGGCTGATGGAAGTGGCATTAGCTTGATCAATCTGGTAGGTTTTAGTGTGAATCCATAGAGGCATTTTGGTTACATACAAATGTTGCAATTTACTAGGAATATTCTAGTATTGAAAATGAGAACCAAAACCAGTAGGACCATAAGTTTGCATCATATGTCTGATTATCAGATTTTCAATATAAGATGCAAATGTTAATTTAAATAAACAACCAAAATAAGAATATGTTCCTTAAAAATCCATTTCTGCTGCTGCAGCATTTGGTCCTTGAAAGAGATCTTGAATGAGATTCTTTCCGCCTTCATGGTCTAACCACCGATCTGGTCTAGTGATTATTGGATTACAAAACCTGATAGGTAGTTGTTTATTATCATCACACCAGTGTTGCATTACCACTTGAATCTTAGGATCAATGTCTTCAGATAAAGCAGACATTTCAAAGAATGGATGATTTGTCCATAATCCACTTTGTGTCAATTGTTGGGCTGCAACAAGACATCTGAACCTGTCATGTAGAAAATCATTAGCCATATAAAAATTATGACGATCCCTCATGGCAAAGGGATTTGTGCTCCATTCCATGCAACTAGGTTCATACCACTGATGTTCACGTACTCGAACAACATGAACTCTTCCCTTGAATGGGGGTGGTTCAACTGGAACATCATGTTCTACGGGGATAGCCTTGTGTCCTTCTCTAGATAGAAAATCTGCAAAGATATTAGCAGAGCCAAGAAGATGAGCAATATCAAAATCAAATGTATTCAGGAATTGTGCTCATCGCAGGAGTCTTCCTTGGACTACTTTATCCTTTGATTCCTTCTTAAAGAAACCTTTCAGATTCTGCAAATCACTTCTGATTAGAAACCTTTTATCAGCAACAAACATTTGAAATG
Source organism: Cunninghamia lanceolata (assembly GCA_027924645.1). Taxonomy (NCBI): domain Eukaryota; kingdom Viridiplantae; phylum Streptophyta; class Pinopsida; order Cupressales; family Cupressaceae; genus Cunninghamia; species Cunninghamia lanceolata. The sequence continues at coordinate 2,654,475 of BSBN01000828.1, forward strand.
CCTTTAGAGTATTGATTACAGACAGTATTTCTTTATGTGTGTTGTGATAGTTAAGTTCACTATTTTTAAAATTCCCAGAGATATATCAAACAATTTCCTCTTTCCCATTGGCTATTTGTTCTTTAAGAACACTTGCCCATGCATGCTCGCTAGCATCTGTCTCAATAATTTTGAACCCTGAACCTGGAAGTCTTAAAGGGGGTAGATCAGAACACTTTTGCTGAATTCTTTTTATAAGGGCATCATGCTTAGCAGACCATGGTGGTGAATTCTTTCCTAGCAGTGCATTTAAGTCTTTTCTATCTTCTGCTAGTTTACTATAGAACCCAACAATATAATTCACAAGACCAAGAAAGCGTTGAAGTTCTTTAACAGTGGTTACCTGAAGATTCTGAATCTTCGTCAAAATATGGGGTTGTGCCTCCATTCCCCCCCCGGAGAAGCTTGATGCCAATAAAAATAATCTCACGCTGAGCAAAGTGAGATTTGGTAGGATTGATAGCCAAACCATGCTGTTGACAAATCTGTAGAAAGACCTGTAAATGCTCCAGATGCTTTTTCATATCCTAACTAAACACAAGGATGTCATCAATATATGGCTGGATAAATTTAGCAAATTGATAAAAGATTTTATCCATAGCTTGTTATAGAAAGAAGTTATTCGCAGCTAGCAAGATTTCAAAATCACCTTCCAAATTCCATGACTTGCGAATCCAGGGTTCCAGAAAAGTCATTGAAACCATCAATCCCATAAATTTGTAGATTAAAACATGTTTGCTATAATACTCCAAGTCCTCAGATACCGCCTCTGTTTGAATCACCAGCTTCAGATGAACTTGAGCTCTTTCCAAGCATCCGTTTATCTTGTGCAATTTCAAAGCACCAGTGCTAAAAACCCCAACATCAGGTGGGGATGGATGAGGAAACCTGTCACCAACCTCTACCATAGCAGCATCCCTTGACATCTCACCCAAAGGCACAAACCCTGCCATAAGAAAATCCCCTCAAGCCCTCGCACCCCACACCTGCACTGAACAACGCACACACTCAAGAAAAAACCCCCTCGAAAGCCTAAAAACCCCACCCCTTGCTGAAAACAACCCCACAGAGCCTGATCTGCAAAGAAAAAATGTATGCAACATAGAACAAACACATGTAGCAGGTTGCAGGACTAAACAGAGCTCTCGTGCACACGCTTCATCCACCACCATTTATGCTTTTCTATCTTAAAGTTAATTAAAAATAACAATTAAATATATGTATATTCTAGTTAAAATAATTATCCATTCAAAATTTAATTTCTTAATGGATAATACCAAATTTGAAAGAATAGAAAAAGGAAACAAGAAAAGAAAAGAAAGAATAAAGAAAGAAAATTAGAATAAAAGCAAAATGAAGAAAAATAAAAATAAAAGGATAGAATAAAGCTAAATTAATAGAAAGAAGAATGAAAATAGAATAAAACAAAAATTAGAGCAAAAATCTCAGAAATAGAAAAATATAGAAACAAAATGATCATAAAAGAAGAGGGGGAGATAGTAAGTTTTGGAGAATGAGTGTTATTGGAAGGGATTCATTTTGACCTTGAAAATGGATCTTTGTTTATTGATTATCAATGCTAAACTTATTGTTGCATATATATTCTATCCCTTAAAATCATTCTTTGGTGAATTTGAGTAGATTAGATATATATTATTGTGTGCTTAGAGTAATGAAGTTGTCACTGCACATTATTATAAAGAATGGTTGTTCTATATCTTAGAGGGGAGTGAGTGAAGCATTAAGATGGCCAACATTTTGTTTCTGTTTATTCAAGCCAAGATCATAGTGTAACCCCAGACATGGTGTGGAGTATGATCGAATCACTTCCTTAAGATTTGTAACATAGGCGAAGCCTAAATGCAATCCTCAAAATATCAAAGTGATGACTGAGATATTATTTTCTTTCTCCACGTTTTTGAAGGATATTGGTCTGTTTTACGGCATGAACAACTTTTTCATGTTCATGAATCTCTCTAATTCCCTTCTGGGTTTTATTTCCCTATGTTTTGGCTTTCCATCGCATCTTGAATTTTTAAATTTTGTTTAGAAATAAGGAAGATATTAATGCTTTTCTCCTACTAGTTCTGATTATCTATAACATTTAATATCATTGTCATAATCTTTTTCTTAATAAAAAAATTATAGTATTACTTATTATTTATTTATTTTATTTACATTAAGATGAAAAATGGTAAATTCTTTCAAATTTATTATATGAATTAAATGGATTAAATTATTGAAATTGCTGATATATTAAGAATAGAAAGAAATCCATAGAAAAAAAAGGAAAGTTTGGATTAGGATATGATTTTAGAAGTAAATTAGAAAGATAGAATGAAAGAAACTTAAGAAAAGCAAAAAGAAAGAAATTAATATTAGTAATAAAGCCTTTTTTTTTCATTCTCATATTAATTAAACTAGTTTAATGTTAATTTAGTTATTTCTTTTATTATAATCAAATTAATTGATTGTTCTTTTGTTCTAAAGTAAATTATATAATTTTTTAAAAAAAATTTGGAGTACCATGTGAAAATAAATATTTGTTATTTAATTTAATTTGTTAATCTATCTTAATTTTATTTAATGTCTATTTATTTGGTGGAGTTTATAAGAAAAAGGCTTTTCTTGGTATTGTTCTCATGATGGTACTAACGACGATAGTTTCCTTTATACCATGTTATTGATATTACATGGAATGGGTATATGATAGATCTTGTCTAAGTGGTTTAGTTCATTTAGGTATGACTTCATGGGTATTTTATCCACTTTCTTTATTTACATCAAAATAATGATTCTATAGGTTGAATTACTTAGTAGGGTCATGATTATAGAATGAGCATAAGCTTTTCAATATCGAGAACCAAGTCATTACTGTTAGAACTTTGTGGTGAAGACCTTGTCTTAACATCTATTAATGTCAAGAATTCCTTCCCATCTGATGTTGTTTCCTTCTCGAGTTAGAAGAGGGAGCCTTGTTCTAATAAAGACTTGATTAAGAATTATTTGCTAATTTTTTTGAACAAATGTATTAAATCAACCTTGTGATTGCAAGACAAGTTACCCCCAACTATGAAGCCTCTGCGTTGTATGTACGTAGGCAAGGCCATCTGGGATGAGCCCTCAAGGCATTAGGTCGGCCCCTTAGGGCCTATAGGTTCGTCATCTTGTGCATTGATATCTAATATGTTGTTTATTGATTTTATGGGACTAATGTTTATATCTAGTTGTGCATATTCATGCCCAAGGACTTGTGCAGGTTACTGTCATGAAGACAAGCATTATATGAATGGTGTAGCTAACTAAACAATCTGAAGGTGATTATTAGTTATTTTGTAATTTGTACTTCTCATTATGTATTATCAATGTATTGGGAACAATTATAAAAGATGTAATCCTTCTTGTACTTGTAAATGATCTTTGCTTATTATGGAAACTTGAACTAAATGTTAAACATTTATGGATATTCCATTAATGAATTGATTCACTTTCTAATATTGGGTTGAGTTTCTTTTCGTTGGTTGATTTTAGTTTGTAGTATTTTCAGACTTTATAAGAGGACTTAGTGTGAAGGTTAAAGAAGAGTTTGTATGGCCTAAAGCAAGCACCCCGACAATGGTATTTGAAATTTGATAAGTTTAAGGTTGAATAAGGTTCAATAGATGTCATTCTGATTATTGTGTTTATTTTAAAAGATTGGATAATGGCAGCTATATTATCATGTTACTTTATGTTGATGACATGCTTGTTGCTGAGTCTAACATGCAACATATTAATGAGCTTAAGAAAAAATTAGCAAAGGCATTTGATATGAAGGATTTGGGTGCAGAAAAACAAATCCTTGGTATGAGGATCTCACGAGATAGGAAAAATAGAAAATTGTTTTTGTCTCAAAGTGATTATATAGAGAAGGTGTTGAAGCGGTTTAACATGCAGAATGCAAAAGTAGTTATTACACATTTGCCTAATCATTTTAAATTGACTAAGGAGATGTGTCCAAAGACACAAGAGGAGGAAGACAAAATGTCTAAAATACCATATGCATCAGCAATTGGTAGTTTGATGTATGTGATGGTATGCACAAGGCTAGATATTGCACATGTTGTTGGAGTTGTGAGCAGGTGTATGAGCAATATGGGAATGGAACACTGGACTACGTAAAATGGATTCTCAGGTATTTGAGAGGCACTACTACAAAGCAAATTTGTTTTGGAGGATCAAACACTATTCTACTAGGATATGTTGACTCTAATATGGTGGGTGATATAGATAGCAGGAGGAGTACTATATCATATGTTTTTACTATAGGAGGAACATTAGTTAGTTGGATTTCAAGACTGCAAAAGGTTGTTACACTTTCAACCACTGAAGCTGAGTATGTAACTGCTACCTAAGCTAGCAAGGAGATGATTTGGTTACAATGTTTTTTGGAGAAATTGGGCAAGCAGTAGGAAGATAGCTCATTGTATACTAATATCCAAAGTTTCATTCATCTTGCAAATAATTCCACACTTCATTAAAAAACCAAGCACATTCAGCTTAGGTACCACTTCATCTAGTCAGTTTTGGAGGATGGACAATTGAAGCTTGAGAAGATTCACACAAGTGAAAATCCTACAGATATGTTCACAAAGGAAGTCACATGGGATAAGTTGATTTTCTCATCATTTTCCATTGGCCTTCATGACTGATAATGGTGGAAATGAAAAACCAACCAAGTCCAGGTGCTTCATCTAGTGGGAGCTACAAGTGCAATGGTGATGCTCCAAGATCAGTCTCCAAGTGGGAGGTTGTTTGGTGTGGAGCTTGATCAATCCCCAAGTGGGAGATTGTTAGTATGGTGACTGATCATGCTGCATGGCTACAGGTACATGCAACAAGCCAAATTTTAGTGACTTTGTTAGCCATGGTTCCCTGTTAAAATATTTAATAAAGGCATCAACAGTTATTTTGGTTATTAGCCGACATGGAAAATTGACTTTGTTAACCACCAAAGAGGATTGATAAATAAGTGGCTAGAGAATGTGAAAGGTCATGAGTCACAAATGATTTTGAATGTATTTTCATGTAGCGTAGTAGCAGTTAAACTGCAAGGTTGTTGGCTGTAATCCATTTTGATTGAGACTAGATAATAAAAATATTAGATGGTTGTTTCTGTGGACATAGCTTACATTGGGTGAACCACATTAAATCTTTGTGTTCATTTGTGTTATTCTTCATTGTTATTTTTATGTATATTTAAATCTACATCATAATTGTATAATTGTTATTGGTCCAATTAGCCATTGAAATCCTAACAAGATGAACGACCAAGAAGATCTCTAATTCAGGCAATTGGGTTGGATAGTGTGTTGCTACATAACAAACTGGTTAATTATCACTGTAGATATAATCATTTGTGGTAACTCACAACACCACTAACCTAGGAAAGACGATATGCATAGATCCTCTAAAGATTTGCATTAATTATAAGTTCACATAGGGTTTACAAGATTTAGAGTACTGGACCTTGTGCATAATGGAAGGACAAATAACTTACAAGCACAGTAAATATGATTTTAATTTTAAAGGTGTGCAGGATCATCTTCACATGTAAGATTGATGCCTAATCCTGTAGCAACAAAGTCATATTTGGATAAAACCCACAATGATAAAGAAATCACAACAATCAACTGAGCCTAATTGACCTAGTTTCTACCTTGCAAAAATATCAGACCCGAAATAGCCCTCCCACTTTCAAAATCACACCCATTCTTAGTTATCCATAATAGATCTAAAATGTTTCATATATCAGTTATGAAAGCGTGCATACTTAATTGTTTTAAGCATAATACTTTTACCGTACTCCTTGAATACATACTAACAAAAACATGACATAGAGAGTAGCAAATGTAAACCCAAGAATTCCTTAAATTCCCTAAAACATTCAAATAGTAATGGAGACAAAATATAAGAATGACAAATAGAAGTATGGTCTTATATTTATTTATTAAAAAGATTTACAGAATCATCATGGAAATTTGATAACAAAATAAAAACATGTTCATGTATTTTCAGAACAACCAAATACATTACAGTGAAAATGGACCCAAATTGACCCTGATACTTTAGAACTTGTCTAAAAGTATCTCTTGGAACCAACCAAAGGAATAGGCATGGTGTTTGAAGGATCTTTGATAGGTTCAAAGATAGGTATTTGATGACATGGAGATGGTTGATTCCTTGCTAATAGCCATTGGATCACATCCTTCATATGTGTATTGGTGGATGGACATTATAATGGGTGGACAATAATGGTGGATGTTGTAGGATTATGATTGGGATCGTGTGAATGGATAATAGGAGGGTATGGATTAGGATTAGGATTGTGCTTAGGTAGATGGATAATAGGATTGGATTGATTAGGATTATCTAGTACAATCGTACCACAATATATGAGGTTCTTAATCAATCTTCTAAGTGTGGGACAATCAAATGTCTTATGGCCCCTAACCCTATGGTATGCACAATAATCATTTTCATTATACCAATAGGGTTTAATGTGGTTTTCCCCAAAGGGTTTTATTGGTATCTCAAGCTCATATTTTGGTGGAGGATTAGAGGAACATGATGGTGAAACAAATGAAGGAGTTGATGGATTAGAAGGTTGATGGACCAATGGGTTGGGATTACATGGTGGTGTTGGGATAGGACAAGTAGGCTCTAGGGTAGGCATTTTATTGGATGATGGAGGATAGCCATAGGATGCATAAGCGGGAGTGGTATTCCCCTTGTCAAAGGTAGCATGATGACTTAAGGACACTTGATATTGGTGCAAAGGGTAACTTGGAATTGCATGTTCTTGTTGTGAATGAACTTGATAGTCTTGTAAATGGATTTGGTGTTGAGGTGAAATGTTGGAATAAATAGTTGGATGACCTTGAGGTATGGATTGATGTGGATATTGGTTGATATTAGAAGTGGGATAGGTTGAGATAGGATTAGCTTGATATGTGGTTGGACTAGGTTGGTATGAAGTTGATGAGGATGACATATGGATAAAGGTTATGGTTGTTGAAAGGATTGATGAGACCAAGATTTGCCTTGTTTTTATTGCCTTAATTACCTATTATCCAAAGACATTTCCAGACTCATATAATTATTAATTATATCTATGATTATCTTTAAATACACTAAGGCATGAAGATGGTATATAATATGTTGTTAATTAATGATGTGTGGATGATTGATTGTTCATGTAATATGTTAGTATTTTATGTTGTTTTTAGTGATAAGTGATGCATAAATACTATGTGGTGTACTAACTCCTCATGCAGCAAAAGCGTGGCTTCATGTCATGAAGAACACTGGACAACCCATAGTCAAAGGAGATGCCAATATCCACAGAAGATGATACAGGTACCTGCAGCCAAAGGAAGTGTTGCAAGTATGTGCTAACCGGTGTTGTCATTGATGTCAACATGCTTGTTTGTCATTGGTGTCAACTGTGTCTTCTGATATTGCTGATGTTGCTTGATTGAGTTGTCATGTTAAAGTGATTTGAATGCCTTATAGATGTGTTGATGGTGTTAGCATATTTTTCCTATTGCTCAGTTTCCAAGTGCTTTTGAGAAAATTTGCTCTCCAGAGGAAACGGTGTGTTGTAGAGTATTCTGACTTATAGGATACTGTCTAAGTTTTTTCTCCGCATTTCTTTTGTGTTGAAGACCAGAATGTGATATTTGGTTATGTTTTAGAGAAGTGTTTAAAGATGGTAAATCTATAATTTGATGGTCCGAATCACTGTGCATTAGAAGTTATGTTCACCAGTTTGAAGACTATAATTGACAGAGTTTTTAGGTTGTGTAGAGGTGTCTGGGAAAAAGTATTTTTCTCCGCATTTCTCTGTAGAGTGGTTTCAGGTGTTGCAGTTCTAGATACAAAAATTGTTGTTCATGGGTTATTTGTTTCATTTGAAGTTTCTATTTTTCACCATAATGGCGTCTCAACTATTGCAGTTTTTTTTTCATGACACATTTTTTGATGAACAGACATGCATAATGGTGGGCAATGCGCCAAATACTTTGCGATTTCTTTTATATAAGATTTAGACCTTTTAATTTTAAATCATAGGATTTATAATTATTTATATCCAATAAAGACATATGTTTATAAGGTCCTTAGCTATCTTCATTCCAAAGGATTTGTGATTTGGTGCTCCAAAAAGCAAGTTATTGTGTAGCAGAGTTTGACAGTGTTGATTGTGAGCAGTCTGTGATCTGTCTTCAAGTGAGATTTATTGTAGCTAGATTTGTTGGCTCTTAGGTGATTTTGTGTTGTTTGTGGATGTCTCTAGATCATGTTAAAGTCTTGTGCTTGGTCTGCAAGTTATGGTTATGTTCTTGGATGCGCGTGCCTAAAGATCCTAGTGTTAACACCAGTTTTGGCTGACCTAGTTGTTTACACTCTTTGCAGATGTGCTTCATGGATTGTGGAAGCATGTTGAAGTGTGTGAATATGTATTTAAGTCTGAGCTAAGCTATGAAATGTTCTTCTTTCATCTCTTTGCTTCACAAGATTGTTTAGGTCCATACCTAATTTGAATTGTGTATGTTTGTCAACCTTGGAGATTGTTCCAAAGGTTGTAGAATGTGTTGCTAACCTTGATGTATGTTCCAAGGTTGATGATTGATATAAATAAGTCTAAAGGATTCATGTGTATGTGCCAGGATGTGAAGATGAGGATGTTTGTGTTGTGAGGCTATGAAGGTGATAAGTATTGTGCTTCAATGGAACTAAACTTAGGCATGTGGTAAATGCTATTATATCAGTTCAGGGCAGTGAACCCTTTTGGCAGTGAGACCTTTTTGCAATGAGTATTTCTTTGGACAATGAGTCCTTGGGTAGTGAGCCTCTTTGGAATTCGATATTGATACTACTATATATTGTGAGCTAATCCTCACTGTGGTTTTTCCCTTTTAGGGTTTTCCACGTAAAAATCTAGTGTTCTCTTGTGCATGGTGTTGATGTGATTAAGTTTCTATTATTTGTTTTTCATGTTTAATCTTCATAATAGAATTAGGGTTTAAGTGAATTCATGTGGATGTGAATAAGTTTGTGAGGGTTTAAAGTTTTTGATACAATTGATTCACCCCCCTCTCAATTGTCTTGTGCATTCTGTTGGGAATTAAGGTGTCTCAACCTTTGCAAATTCCTAGCATTATTTATTTATTTGTATAACATTTTATTGCCTAATGTTGTAATTACTTGCACATTCAGTTTGGTCACATAGTTGAGGTGGCACGGTGACATGTCATCTTGCTTGGAATGTGACTTGGATGGTCATGTCAAACCTACATGGATTTGGGTGTCCCATTTGAGGTGGCACTCATATGCCATGTGTCAGCATCTTGTGGTGTATGGAAGACAATATTCCATATGACAAAATCTATAACGCGTAAGAGCCATGTTTGGAGATTCCTATGACAAGTGTCAGTGAGGATCTTTGCATCAGGGAAAGGCATCTTTGGGTGCCCAAGTTGGGCTATGACATGTTGTAAGAGGAATATGCTATATTTAGCATTGTATGAAGGATTCTCTTACAACATTAAATTTTGTTATCTTGGGAAAATCTATGACAATTGTAAGATGAATAAGAGCATCTATCATAGTCTATTTTTAGCCTGGAGTGCTCCATATTGCGAAAGTCAAATCTGCCATGTATGACAGATGTAAGGGATGTATTTGTAGTAAGGACAAGTGTCCTTTGATGTGGGATAATGGCCATGTGGCCAAGGTGGACGCCTATCCCAAGATGCTCTCAATATTTGCCTTGTAATCTCTATATATTGCATAGTTTGGAGTTGTAGTTGCATAGTGTTTTTACAGGTATTGTTATGCTACCAGAATAACTCCAGAATTGACATTTGAAGACTCTTGGAAGAACTTGCATTGCAAGTGTATTGTAAACTATAACTGTTTCAAATAATACATTGTGTAGGTTTTAGATTGTGGGGTTTTTTACCTGACAAGGTTTTCACCATATACATCTTGTGTCTACTTCTCTCTGTCTACATTCTTGTTTTCTGTTTGCTGTTGTAATATCTCTGATATATGTTTCATATTTCTACAATTGTAAAGGTTGTAAATAATTTGCATACCTCTCCCCTCATTAGATTAGTTTAGGAACCAATTTCCACACACCTAGCTTCTTTTCACATTCAACAATTGGTATCAGAGCAAGGGTTCCTTAGAAGAAAGCCTAACAACTTAAGGTAGATTTGGGATGGCTCACAAGAAAGACATTCCTCAGTTTGATGGAACCGACTATGCCTTCTAGAAGGTATGAATGCAAAGTTATCTTGTTTCTCTTGGTTATAATGTGTGGAGATTGGTTGAAAAGGAACACAAAGTACCTGATAATGGTTCGAAGACTATAATGGAGATTAGGGCTTATGTGACTAATAGCAAACCTAGAAATGCCCTACTGAATGCTCTACCTAATGTTGAAATGGCAAAAGTTTTGGATCTAGAATCTGCTAATTAGATCTGGGAAAAATTGAAGAATATCTATGAAGGAGATGAATCTGTCAAAAAGGCCAAGATGCAGAACTTGAAGTCCAACTATGAAACTATGTGAATGTCTCAAGATGAGAACATAACAAGCTATATGCAGAAGGTTGATGAAGTTGTCAACGGCATCAAAGGTCTTGGTGGCACTCTGACTAATGAAGAAGTTGTGAATAAAATACTCATAACACTTCCCAAATCTTATCATAAAGTGTCTTCCATTGAAGAATTGCTAGATATAGGCAAGATTTCAAAGGATCAATTGCTTAGAAAACTAACTGCTTTTGAGATGAGAGAATTTAGCACTATTGAGGGTCCTGTGAAAGTTGAGACTGCTTTTAAAGCCAAATCAGAAAAGATTGTTAGATTAGATAAGTATGTTGTGGAATCAAATGAGGAATACTTTGATGAGATTGAGGCAAACTTTGTAAACAAAACAAAAAAAGGGAACCAGAAAGTTTAAAGGTAAGTTACCTTTCAAATGTTTCAGTTGTGGTAAGATTGGCCACTATGCTTCAAGATGTCCTGACAGAACTTTGAAGATCAAGAACAAAGAAGGTAGAAGTAAGATTGTAAGGAAAAGTTACTATGTTAAAGATGATGAAGGTGTAACTGATGATGAATCTAATTTTGAAGATGACAATGCTAGTGAATGCTTGTTTATTGCTATAAAAGAAGAGCCTATTTTTGCTAACCTTGCAAGCTGTGTGAAGGAAGGAAGTCCAAAAGATGAGAAAGAGATGTCTACATTTCATGCTAGAAAGGAAAAGGATGAATGGGTCATTAGTAGCAGATGTTCAAATCACATGACAGGAGATAAGACTAAGTTTGTCAAATTGGAAAAGTATGATGGAGGACTAGTTAGATTTGGTGATGATGCAGCTTGTAAGATTTGTGGAAAAGGGTCAATTACTTTTGATGGCAAGCATAATATAGATGATGTTCTTTATGTCAAAGGCTTAAAGAATAATCTTCTAAGTGTTGGATAGATGTGTAACAAAGGATATAATTTGATGTTTAAGGACAATGGATGTGACATAAGGAAAAGCTTTGAAACAATAATTGTTGTTCGTAAGAAGACTCATGGTATGTTTATCATTTGAAAGGTATTGACAATTGTTGTTTGTTGGATCAGACAAATGAAATTTGGCTATGGCATAGGAGAATGTATCATATTAACTTTGATAATCTGGTGAGAATAAGCTTGGTTCAAGCTGTAAGAGACCTACCTAAGATTGTGAAGCCTGCTAATGCTATTTGCAAAGAATGTCAATTTGGGAAGCAAACAAAGATAAGTTTCAAAAGCAAAGAACAAATCTCTACCAGCCTGTTGGAGTTGGTGCATATAGAATTATGTGGTCCTACAAGAATAAGAAGTCTACAAGGTGACAGGTACTTCATACTACTTATTTTATGATTATTCAAGAATGACCTGGGTTACTTTTCTTAGAGAAAAATTAGAAGCCCTAGACAATTTAAAGGCATTTAAATCAATGGTTGAAAATGAAATGGATTTGAGAATCAAGTGTTTGAGGTCTGACAGAGGTGGTGAGTTTACTTCAAATGAATTCAATACTTTTTGTGAAGAACATGGGATAAAGAGACAATTGTCTGCCCCCAGAACTCCTTAGTAAAATGTAGTTGAAAGAAAGAATAGAACAATTTAGGAAGCTGCTAGAACAATGATCAAAGAAGCTGACCTTCCAAAAGTTTATTGGAAAGAAGCTATTCATATTGTTGTCTACATTCAGAACAGAGTGCAAATCAAAGCAAATGGAACAAAGACACCTTATGAGCTGTGGTATGGAAGAACTCCTACTATCAGGTATTTCAAAGTTTTTGGAAGTAAATGCTATATCATAAGAGATGAAGAATTGGGAAAGTTTGATACTAGATGTGATGAAGGCATATTCCTTGGGTACTCTACTAAAAGCAAAGCCTACCGGTGCTACAACAAAAGGTTGAGGAAGATTATTGAAAGTGCAAATGTAAAGGTAGATGAAGATATTTAGAAAATATTAAAACCTGATGGATATGAGTCAGATGAGTCTGTTGATACAAAAGCAGTTGAAGAAGTCAAAGACAAGGAAGTTCATATTGATGAAGAAGATGCTTCAAAAAGAGTTCCTAAAACCCCCAAGTATGTGCAAAAGAATCACTTAGAGGATCAAATCATTGGTGACAAAAATAAAGGAGTTCTGACAAGAAGAAGAGTTGCAGAAGAATAGGTAAATCTCTGCTTAATTTCAAAGGTTGAACCTAAGACTATCTTTGAAGCATGTAAAGATGAACATTGGGTCAAGGCAATGGAAGAAGAATTGATACAAATTGAAAAGAGCAAGACTTGGGAACTTGTTCCTAGGCCTGTAAATAAGAATGTGATTGGAACAAAGTGGGTTTTTAGGAATAAGTTGAATGAGAATGGAGAAGTGGTAAGAAACAAAGCTAGACTTGTATGCAAAGGCTACTCACAAGTGGAAGGAATAGACTATGAAGAAACTTTTTCTGTGGTGGAAAGACTGGAAGCTATTAGGTTGTTTCTGGCTTATGTAGCACATAAAGATTTCAAGGTATATAAAATGGATGTAAAGTTTGCTTTCCTAAATGGTGAGTTGGAAGAAGTATATATAGAACAACTGGATGGATTTTAGTTATCAAACAAACCAGACATGGTATGCAGATTGAAGAAGGTATTGTATGGACTGAAGCAAGCTCCTAGAGCTTGGTATTCTAGATTGGACAGGTATTTGTTGCAGCAAGGATTCAATAAAGGGTTTGTAGATAGTAATTTGTATATCAAGGTAAGCAAAGATCAAATCCTGATTATTGAGGTCTATGTAGATGATATAATCTTTTGTGGAAATGAAGGGATGTGTAAGAACTTTGCAGATGAGATACAAAAAGAATTTGAGATGTCAATGTGTGGTGAGATAAACTTCTTTCTTGGACTGCAAATTAATCAGACAGATAAGGGCATTTTCATTTCACAATCAAAGTATGTCAAGGAATTGTTGAAGAAGTTTGGAATGAAAGAATCTAAACTAGTTTGTACTCCCATGACAACTGGTTGCAAGTTGAGCAAAGATGATGAATCTCCTAAGGCTGATCAGAGAAAATATAGATCAATGATTCGAGGACTACTACACCTAACTGCTACCAAACCGGATATCATGCATGTCGTCTGTCTTGTGGCAAGATTTCAAGCAAATCCTAGAGAGTCACATGTCATGGAAGTAAAGAGAATATTCAGGTATTTGAAGGGCACTCTAGATCATGGTTTGTGGTATCCTAAGAATAATGACTTCAACCTAAGTGTCTACCCAGATGGGCCAGATGTGTAGATGATAGGAAAAGTACAAGTAGTGGTGTGTTCTTTCTTGGAGACAAAGCTGTGTCATGGAAAAGCAAGAAGCGGGATTGAGTATCCTTATCTACTATAGAGGTAGAGTACATTGTAGCAGCATCATGTTGTACACAAGTTTTATGGATGAGACAAAATTTGAAGGATATCAAAGTTGAGTATGAGGATCTAATTCCTATTTTCTATGATAATACCAGTTCCATTAACATTTCAAAGAACCCAGTGATGCATTCAAGGACAAAGTATATTTCTATCAGGTATCACTTTCTGAGAGAGAAGGTTGCAGAGAAAGAAGTGAAGCTTGAGTATGTACCTACAAAAGATTAGATTGTTGACATATTCACCAAACCTCTTCCTAAGGATACATTTGAGTATCTCCCAGAAAGGTTAGGGGTTATTGCCCATCCTTTGTTGAACTAGATGCATAAGGAAGTGCATTAGTCCAGTGTGATTCAGAAGTCATTCCTTTTCTGGACTGATTGTGGAGGCTGCCTCTCAAGGGGAAAAGGTAGTGACATTGAAGAGTGTTGCAGTTTGAGGGAAGTATTCAGAGTAATTAAGAACAGTGCAAGTATGTGCAGCATCATATTCAGGGGGAGAAAGATAGAAGAAGGTGTGTCACCCTTTGCCATTGATGTCAAAGGGGGAGAGAGCTCATGTGAAAAACAAAGGGTGAGAGTGAGATCAATGCCTAATTGTGTCATGATGGTTTTTCACATCATATGTTGCCATCAATAACAAAGGGGGAGATTGTTGCAAGTATGTGCTAACCGGTGTTGTCATTGATGTCAAAATGATTGTGTTGTCATTGGTGTCAATTGTGTCTTCTGATATTGTTGATTGTTTCTTGATTGAGTTGTCATGTTAAAGCGATTTGAATGCCTTATAGACGTATTGATGGTGTTAGCATATTATTCCTATTGTTGGGTTTCCAAGTGCCTTTGAGAAAATTTGCTCTCCAGAGGAAATAGTGTGTTATAGAATATTGTAGCTTATAGGATACTGTCTGAGTTTTTGCTCCACATTTCTTCTGTATTGAAGACCAGAATGTGAGATTTGGATATGTTTTAGAGAAGTGTTTGAATATGTTAAATCTAGAATTTGATGGTCTGGATCATTATGCAGTAGAAGTTATGTTCACCAGTTTGAAGACTGTAATTGACATAGTTTTTGGGTTATGCAGAGGTGACTGGGAGAAAGTGTTTTGCTCTGCATTTCTCTACATAGTGGTCTTAGGTGTTTTGGTTCTAGAAATATGTTTATAAGGTCCTTAACTATCTTCATTCGAAAGGATTTGTGATTTGGTCCTCGAGAAAGCAAGTTATTGTGTAGCAAAGTTCGACAGTGTTGATTGTGAGCAGTTTATGATCTGTCTTCAAGTGAGATTTGTTGTAGCTAGATTTGTTGGCTCTTAGGTGATTCTGTGTTGTTCGTGGATGTCTCTAGATCATATTGAAGGCTTTTTTCTTGGTTTGCAAGTTATGGTTATGTTCTTGGAAGCGTGTGCCTAAAGATCCTAGTGTTAACACTAGTTTTGGCCGACCTGGTTGTTTACACTCTTTGTAAATGTGCTTCATGGATTGTGGAAGCAAGTTGAAGTGTGTGAAGATGTATTTAGGTCCAAGATAAGCTATGAAATGTTCTTCTTTCATCTCTTTGCTTCACAAGATTGTTTAGGTCTAGATCTAATTTGAATTGTGTATGTTTGTCGACCTTTGAGATTGTTCCAAAGGTTGTAGAATGTGTTGCCAACCTTGATGATTGTTATAAATAAGTGTAAAGGATTCATGTGTATGTGTGAGGATGCAAAGATGAGGATGCTTGTGTTGTGAGGCTGTGAAGGTGATAAGTATTGTGCTTCAATGGAACTGAACTCAGGCATGTGGTAGATGCTATTATATTAGTTCAAGGTAATGAACCCTTATGGCAGTAAGCCCTTTTTGCAGTGAGCATTTCTTTGGACAGTGAGTCCTTGGGCAGTGAGCCTCTTTTTAATTCGATATTGATACTACTATATATTGTGAGCTAATTCTCACCATGGTTTTTCCCTTTTAGGGTTTTCCACATAAAAATTTGGTGTTCTTTTGTGTATGGTGTTGATGTGATTAAGTTTTGTTATTTTTTTTCATGTTTAATCTTCATAACAGAATTAGGGTTTAAGTGAATTGATGTGGATGTGATTAAGTTTGTGAGGGTTTAAAGTTTTTGAGACAATTGATTCACCCACCCCTCTCAGTTGTCTTGTGCATTCAATATGAAGAAGATCCTCAATTGATTGTGATGAGTTGCCCATGACTCCATAATAGTTATCTTTCAATGAATGATGCAATCCTAAATGATGAAAGAATCTAGATTGTGTTCTATGTTTTATTTCTAAGTCATTGATTATTCTTCATGGATATTGAAGAGATAGAGTTGCAGTAGGACTGTTCTATCTATGCCACCTTTATGTTAGTTAGTTTCCTATTTCTAGTTGCTCTATAATAAAGTCCTTTTCCTACGATGTGGGATAATGGATAGTTATGGCATTTATTGTCCAGTAGCTATATTCATATAGACAATGCTGATCTTAGTTAGTTAGATCAGATTAAGATTTTGCTTCATACAAATTGAACAAAGATATAGTGTCAAATTTTGTTTTATCATTGTTACTTTAGCGTTCAATAAAGGAATATGTGTTTTGAGTTCTGTTAATGACTGCAAAGATTCAATAGATATTTAACTAGATCTTGTGAGATCATAGTCACTCAAGCCGATCACTTGAGGTACTGCATCTCTCCACTTTGTTCATGTGTTTAGTTCATAAATTGTATGTTTATGTATATGTGTGATTGATGTATGTTGTTATGAGTAATGACAAATAGTTTAACTTTGGCAATTTATGTTGTTAAGTCCATTGAGTCAAGGTGATCACCAACTGAAGCAATTGTTAGTTACCCTCTTACATAGAAGTTACAGAGAATCATTTGATTACTATTGTGTTAGATAAGCTTAGTTATTTTCCATTTTTCATGTTTAATTAGAGTATTGTATTTTCTTTATTTAGTTCCCTTACACAACTTCTAGAATAAAACTCAAGAATCATTAACTATACACACAGTACAAGCATCATCCAAGAAGAATATTATTCCCTATTTTGACAATGTAAATGTAGCACGTTATATAACTAGTAGGTTGCTTGATATAGGATCTATTGGTCCATTGAGTAGTGTGCATGCCCTTTCTGCATCAATGTATTGGTTAATAATGGAGTTCAACATTTTTGGCGTCGTTGCCAAGGATGGTACTAAGGTTTAAACTTTCTAAGTTCTTGTTGATTTATGCTTGTACTTGCTTTGCTAGGAAATAGTACTTTTCAGCATTTAGGATCACTTAGATATTCAATCTATCTCCAAAATATTCACTAACACAGTGCAAAAATGGAGCCATTAGCTCATACATTATTGTAAGTGGTGGACAAGAGACCATAGAGGGAGGTTTCTTCCAACTAGTTCAACAAAAGAAGAAGAAGAACACTTTGAATCATCCCTTGGTCTAGAGAACACTAAGGATTTTGAAGATATTGCAGATTGGAACCAAGACAGCATGGCAGACGAAGAAGTAGAAAATCTAGCTGAACCCGTTACATTTGCCTTTCCTATTACAAACCAGGAGAGAGCTGACACCTTGAAAAATATCCCTCCTTCAGCTCTACCAAACTTTCATGAGCTAATCACTGAAGACCCTAATATATTTCTCTTTGAATTTGATGTAATCTGTAGGAGTTATGATTACACTACAAATGCATACAGGCTCAATCTCTTCCCAGCCACCCTCAAGGATGTTGCATTACAATGGTTTATGGGTTTGGGTGAGAATTTTGTAACTACTTGGGCCACCATGAAGGAAAAGTTTCTACAAAAATATTAGGATTATTGTCGTGGTAGAGATATGAATGGGGATGACATCTTCAAGATGTCACAAAAAGAAGATGAGCCCCTGGAAGATTATGTAGAGAGATTTTAGGTGTAAGCGAAGAATGTATGGATGCACAATGTCACAAAATTAAGATGAGCCCCTAGAAGATTATGTAGAGAGATTTTAGTTTTGTTGCATGTATGAGCAGTAAGTGTTGTCACTGATGTCAACACCTAAGGTCAGCATCTAAGGAAGTTATTTGTATGAGTTTGAGCAAGTGTCTGAGAAGAACAATGCAGTATTTTGCTCTGCATATCCTATAGATTAAACATCTTTATCTACAGTTTGAAATTTATGTTAAGGGATGTCTGTAGTTTCTATGTTTCAAGTTTGAGCCTCCGATGTGAAGATTTGAGTGAGTTTTGTTCACTAGAGTAAAATCTATTTTTCTAAGTATTCAATGGTGATAGGGAGAATGTATTATGCTCTACATTTCTCCACATTTAAGTTTTATAGTCTATGGTTTTGAGATTAAGTTTGGAATGATGTTATGTGCCTTCATTTGAAGTGGTTTGTGATTTGGTGCTCCGCAAGCGATCTTTCCTTTATGACAGTGGCTGACAGTAATGTTCAAGTGCTCCGGTTTGAAGAACATTCTGGATAGAATGTTTGGGGGTTGTGCAGAAGTTCTTGGTGTTTATAGCATGCTTGTGGATGTCTCTAGATCATGTTCCTTCTTTTTGATTGGTCCACAAAGAGTAATTAGGATCGTGGATGAAGCGTGTTCCTAAAGGTCTTAGTGTTAACACTAGTTTTGGTCAACTTGGTTGTTTTCACTACTTGCGATTATGCTTTGGAGTTTGTGATAGCGTGTTGTTGCATGGGAGATTGCATTTGAGTCCTAGCTAAGTCATGGTGTGGTCCACATTCATTCTTTTCCTTCACAAATCTATTTAGGTCCAGACCTATTCTAATGTATGTATGTATGACGACCTTGGAGATTGTTCCAATGGTTGATGATTGTAATGCCGACCTTGATGTACATTCTAAGGTTGATGAATTGTATAAATACATGTAATGAAGTTGTAAATAAGGCATGATATTGCGATGATGTGAAGATAATAGTGTTTGTGTGAAGAAGACAGAAAAGAAGAAGAATTAGTGTGCTTCAATGGAATTTAACCTTGGCATGACGCAGATGATACTATCTCAGTTCATCAACTTTTGGTAGTGAGCCTCTTCTCTTGGCAATGAGCCCCTTCTTTTTGCAGTGAGCATTTTGGGCAGTGAACCTCTAGTAGTGAGCCCTATTGTAAATTTTGATATATCATTTGTATTGTGAGTTAATCCTCACCATGGTTTTTTCCCTCATTAGGTTTTCCATGTAAAAAATCTGGTGTATTATGTGTTGAATGTGTGAATGTGCTTAAGTTTTTGATTTCATGCTTTCATGGTTAAATCATAATAACAGTGATTAAGTGGTTAATGTTTTGATGCTTTGCAGAAGTTAATTTTTGGCTACAACTAATTCACCCCCCCTCTCAGTTGTCTTGTGCATTTCAACAATTGGTATCAGAGTGAGAGTTCCTTGGAAGAGAGCCTAACAGCTTGAGCTAGGATGGTGCACAAGAAGGAGTCTCCACAGTTTGATGGACTAGATTATGCTCTCTAGAAGGTACGAATGAAAAGTTATCTCATATCTCTTGGTTATAGTGTTTGGAAGATGGCAGATACAAAGTATATTATTCCTCAAAATGGTCCATCATCTGAAGATGAAGTCAAACAGTATGAGTTAAATGGAAAGGCTAGAGACACTCTGTTAAATGCTTTATCCAACTGAGTTAGTGAAAGTTATGGATCTAGAAACTGTTCATGACATCTGGGTTAAGTTGAAAAATTTATATGAAGGAGATGATTCTATAAAGAGTGCCAAATAACAAAACCTAAAGGTGAGGTATGAAGCTCTAAAGATGAGTGATGATGAGAACATAACAATCTACATGCAAATGGTTGATGAAATTATCAATGAAATCAAAGGTCTTGGAGGAACTATTGATTAGAATGAGGTTGTGCTAAAGATTCTTAGATCATTGTCTAAATCCGACAGTCACAAGGTGTCTACAATTGAAGAACTTATGAGTGTGAACAAGATTACAAAGGATTTGCTTGGAAATTTCACTGCATTTGAGATGAGAGAGTTTGGTGATGCTCTACCAAAGACTGGCATTGCTTTTAAAGCCAATACTTTAGAGAAGACCTCAAGATATTAGAAGTATGATGTGGAACTAGATGATGACCTTGATGAGATTGAAGCCAACTTTGTGGATAGAATGCAAAGAGGTACCGGTAAGTTCAAAGGTAAATTACCATTCAAATGCTTTACTTGTGGTAAGATTAGTCACTATGCCTCAAGGTGTCCAGAGAGAATTGAGAAAGGTAAGAAGAAATTTGAAAGTAGACCTATGATCATAAAGAAATGCTATTATGTTAGAGATGATGATGATGATGATGGTGGTGGTGTAATAGATGATAAGTCTAATGATACTAGTGCAAATGAATGCTTGTTTATTTCTATCAAGGAAGAACCTATATCTACTAATCCTACTAGTTGTGTGAAGGAAGAAAAACTAGTAGAAGAGAGTGCTTTGTCTGTCTGCCAGGTTGAGAAAGATAAGGATGAATGGATTATTAACAGTGGATGCTCACATCACATGACTATGATAAAAGTAAGTTTGTGAGTTTGGAAAAGTATGATGGAGGAATGGTTAGGTTTGGAGATGATGCAACTGGTAAGATTTACGGAAGAGGATCTATTTCTTTTGATGGAAAACATAATACAGATGATGTTCTCTATGTGAAGGGTTTAAAGCATAATATTTTAAGTGTTGGTCAGATGTGTGACAAAGGGTATGATCTAATATTCAAGGATAATGGATGCAAGATCATGGAAATCTCTAGAACAGTGATTGCTACTAGTAAGAAGACTAGAGGTAATGTTTATCATTTGAGAGGAACTAATGATTGTTGTTTGTTGGCTCAAACAGATGAGAGATGGTTGTGGCATAGAAGGATGTGTCATATCAAATTTGACAACTTGGTGAAGATAAGGTCAGTACAAGCTATGAGAGATTTGCCTAAGCTTGTAAAGCCTGCTAATACTATTTGCAAGGAATGTCAATTGGGGAAACAGACAAGGACAAGTTTCAAGAGTAAAGAACAATTTTCTATTGGATTGAGTTGGTGCATACAAATTTGTGTGGTCCTACAAGAACAAGAAGTCTGCAAGGAGATAGGTACTTTATGTTGCTTATTGATGATTATTCTAGAATGACTTGGGTCAATTTTCTAAAGGATAAATTAGAAGCCCTAGACAAGTTCAAAGCTTTCAAGGCGATGGTTGAGAATGAGTTAGAATTGGGGATCAAATGCTTAAGGTCTGACAGAGGAGGTGAGTTTACATAAAATGAATTCAATATTTTCTATGAAGAACATGGGATAAAGAGATAGTTGTTTCCTCCTAGAACTCCTCAGCAGAATGGAGTTGCTGAAAGACAGAACAGGACAGTCCAAGAGGTTGCTAGGTCAATGATGAAGGAGGCCAACCTGCCAGATGTGTATTGGAGATAAGTCATACATCCTGCTATCTACATTCAAAATAGAATTCAAGTCAAAGGTAATGGTACTAAAATTCCTTATGAATTGTGGTATGGAAGAATTCCTACAATGAAAATTTTTAAAGTTTTTGGAAGCAAATGTTATATCAAAAGAGAAGAGTTAGGCAAGTTTGATGCTATGTGTGATGAAGGAATTTTCCTTAGATACTCTACTAAGAGTAAGGCCTACTGGTGCTACAATAAGAGACTAAGAAAGATCCTTGAGAGTGCTAATGTGAAAGTTGATGAAGATAGGGAAAGAATATTAGATCTAAGTGGCTATGAATCAGATGAACCTACTGCTACAGTAAATGAAGAAAAAGTTGAACATTAAGACAGTCAAGTTGAAGAAGAAAAGGCTCTGGAGAGTGTTATTAAGACTCCCAGCTATGTAAGGATTAATCATTCTGAGGATCAGATTATTGTTGATAAAACCAAAGGGGTATTGACAAGGAAAAGAGTTGTAGAAGAACAGGTGAACTACTATTTACTTTCAAAGATTGAACCTAAAACTGTAAGTGAATCTTGCAAAGATGAAAATTGGGTAAAGGCTATGGTAGAAGAGCCGATGCAAATAGAGAAGAATCAAACTTGGGAATTGGTTCCAAGACCTACTGATAAGAATGTGATTGGAACTAAATGGGTTTTCAGAAACAAGATGAATGAAAATGGAGTAGTAAGAAATAAAGCAAGATTGGTATGCAAAGGATATTCTCAGGTTGAAGGCATAGATTTTGAGGAGACTTATTCTCCTATAGCAAGGATTAAAGCAATAAGAATGTTCTTCGCATTTACATCACACAAAGATTTCAAAGTGTACCAAATGGATGTGAAGTATGCATTCTTGAATGGAAAGCTGGAAGAAGAGGTCTACATTGAACAACTTAAAGGATTTCAGTCATCAGACCAATGTGACACAGTGTGCAGATTGAAGAAAGCCTTCTATGGACTAAAGAAAGCTCCTAGAGCTTGATATGAAAGGTTGGACAAGTATTTGTTGCAATTAGGGTTCAGTAAAGATACTGTAGACAATAATCTCTATTTCAAAATCAATGATGATCAAATTCTGATTGTTGTAGTCTTTGTCGATGATATTATCTTGGGAGGAAATGAAGGCATGTGTAACGAATTTGCAGAGGAAATGCAAAAGGAGTTGGACTGCAGATTACTCGATAAGAAAAAGAAATTTTCATTTCTCAGTCCAAGTATGTGAAAGAGTTATTGAAGAAGTTCGGAATGGATGATTCTAAGCCAGTATGTACCCCTATGGTAACTGGTTGCAAGCTGAGAAAGAATGATGAATCACCTTAGACTAAACAAAAAAGGTATAGGTCTATGATTGGAGGACTACTTTATCTAACCTATACCAGACCAGATGCAATGCATGCAGTTTGTCTTGTGGCAAGATTTCAAGAAGATCCTAGAGAGTCACATGTGATGGTAGTTAAAAGGATAATGAGATATTTAAAAGGCACTTCAGACTATGGATTGTTGTATCCTAAAGATACTGACTTCACTCTTAGTGCTTATACAAATGCAGATTGGGCTGGAGATGTTGATGATAGAAAAAGTAAAAGCGGAGGTGCTTTCTTCTTGGGTAATAGGTTGGTTTCAAGGTTGAGCAAGAAGGAAGATTCAATTTCTTTGTCTACTGTAGAAGCAGAATATATTGTTGCAGCATGTTTTTGTACTCAAGTCCTATGGATGAAGCAAACATTGAAGGATATAAGAGTTGTGTATAGAGAACCAATTTCAATCTTTTTTAACAATACAAGTGCTATAAACATTTCAAAGAATCTAGTGATGCACTCAAGAAGAAAGCATATATCAATAAGGTATCACTTTCTAAGAGAAAAGGTAACAGAGAATGAAGTAAAGATGGAATATGTGTCTACAAAGGATCAGATTGTAGATATTTTCACAAAGCCTCTGCCTAAGAATACTTTTGAGTATCTCAGGGAAAAGTTAGGGGTTATTACCCCTCCTTTTCTAAACTAAGATGCATAGAAAGTGCATCAATCTAGTGGTGTCTAAAGTCTCATTTTTTTAATCTGGATTGATGCTTTGAAGGCTACCTCTCAAGGGGAGTAGGTAGATGTTGCTGATATGAGTTCCTGATAAAGAGCAGTAAGTGTTGCAGTGTTGTTGACAGGGGGAGTAGTACAGTGGTAGTAAGATCTAAGTTGAGCCTTGATAACTAAAGAGAGAGGAAAGGTCTGGCACCCTTTGCCATTGATGTCAAAGGGGGAGAGAAGTTCATGTGAAAAACTTAAGGAGAGAGATTCTGAGAAATTTGCAACCAGAGAAGGCATAAAGTAAGGGGGAGCAAAGAAGAAAAGCAACTTTGTTTTTCTTGATGGTTTTTCACATCATGTGTTGCCATCAATGACAAAGGGAGAGATTGTTGCAAGTATGAGTAGTAAGTGTTGTCATTGATGTCAACACCTAAGGTCAACATCTAAGGACGTTATTTGTATGAGTTTGAGCAAGTGTCTAAGAAGAACAGTGCAATATTTTTCTTTGCATATCTTGTAGATTGAACATCTTTGTCTACAGTTTGAAAGTTATGTTAAAGGATGTTTGTAGTTGATATGTTTCAAGTTTGAGCCTCCGGTGTAAAGATTTGATTGAGTTCTATTCACCAGAGTAAAAACTATTTTTCTGAGTATTCAATGGTGACAGGGAAAATGTATTTTGCTCCGCATTGCTCCACATTTAAGTTTTATAGTCTGAGGTTCTGAGATTAAGTTTGGAATGATGTTATGTTCCTTTAGTTGAAGTAGTTCATGATTTGGTGCTCTGCAAGCGATCTTTCCTTTATGACAGTGGCTGACAGTAATGTTTAAGTGCTCCAGTTTGAAGAATCTTCTGGATAGAATGTTTGGGGGTTGTGCGGAAGTTCTTGGTGTTTGTAACGTGCTTGTGGATGTCTTTAGATCATGTTCTTACTTTTTGATTGGTCCATAAAGAGTAATTTGGATCGTGGATGAAGCGTGTTCCTAAAGGTCTTAGCGTTAACACTAGTTTTGGCTGACTTGGTTGTTTTCACTACTTGTGATTATGCTTTGGAGTTTGTGATAGCGTGTTGTTGTGTGGGAGATTGCATTTGAGTCCTAGCTAAGGTGTGGTGTGGTATGCATTCATTCTTTTCCTTCACAAATTTGTTTAGGTCTAGACCTATTCTAATGTATGTATGTATGTCGACCTTGGAGATTGTTCCAATGGTTGATGATTGTAATGTCGACCTTGATGTACATTCCAAGGTTGATGAATTATATAAATACATGTAATGAAGTTGTAAATAAGGTATGATATTGTGATGATGCGAAGATAATGGTGTTTGTGTGAAGAAGATATAAAAGAAGAAGAATTAGTGTGCTTCAATGGAACTGAACCTTGGCATGGCGTAGATGCTACTATCTCAGTTCACCAACTTTTGGCAGTGAGCCTCTTCTCTTGGCAGTGAGCCCCTTCTTTTTACAATGAGCATTTTGGGCAATGAGCCCTAAGGTAGTGAGCCCTGTTGTAAATTTTGATATATCATTTATATTGTGAGTTAATCCTCACCGTGGTTTTTCCCTCATTGGGTTTTCCACGTAAAAAATCTAGTGTCTTATGTGTTAAATGTGTGAATGTGCTTAAGTTTCTGATTTCATGGTTAAATCATAATAATAGTTATTAAGTGGTTGATGTGTTGATGCTTTGAAGAAGTTAAGTTTTGGCTACAACTGATTCACCCCCCCTTTTCATTTGTCTTGTGCATTTCAACAAGTTTTTCCTCAAGAAGTTGAGGCAGAATAGGCTCTCTCCAAAGTCGCTCGAGTAGGTCTCCCTAAGAGGTGTGAGTGAAGAATGTATGGATGCACTCAATCTGATTAGAGTAGGAGATATCTCTCAACTAGGATTTGATGAAATTTGTCAAATTTTTAGAAACTATTCATGCTCTACTCTAAAGAAAAATAGAGGTTTTAGAACCTTGACTTAGAGTAAATCATCCACTGGAGTCTCTAGAGTAGAGCTCAACAACCTCCTGTCCAACATGAAAGAGGATATCATAAGCCATTTGGCAACACAGTTGGACACTCTACACATAAAGAAGAAACAAGAGGCATCAGAGGCAACTTTGAGTGAATAATGTCCACATTATTGATAGAAGAAATCCAATTGTTGATGCAAGGGACTTGCTAGTATTTCTGAGGGTAAGAATGAGAAAGTAGATTTCAGAGCCATAGAAGATGAAGAAGGTCAAATGTTCAACATTGCACAATGAAGGCCATGGGTGCAAAGATAAGGTATGCCTCAGGACCCCTTGACCAACCCCATGCCATTTGTACCACCTATCTCAAATCCTCATAATTGGAACAATGCACCTTGGTATAACTGGCCACATCATCAGTGGGCAACCATGCCACCTAGTTGGACCCAACAGCAGGGGGCATGGCTATAGCATCCATCCCAATTCTCAAATTATAACCCACAATGGAAGGTCAATCAAAACTCATGGCCACAGTAGTTTCTTGGGAACGAACCTTAGCAAAATCCAAATGTGACCACAACAAACCTTGCCTCAGCAACCTGCCCTTATGCCAAATACACCCTCACCTACTCTTGCCTAGCCTAGAGCTACTCAATTGCTAGCACAACCTACACTTAATCCTAACAACAAGCATGTTCATCAGGCCTATACTAATGAGGCCATACAATTGAAGTTAGTGATGTGCACCTGTGCTCAAGAAAGATGCTTGCTAGATCATCATCACCACTCATCATAGAACTTCCTGATGAGGAACTGCCCTCCATCACTAACAACCATCAGAATAACCAACAAAAGCCTCCTGAGAAAACCTTTCTGCAAGAAGAAACCATTACTAGAAACCCTTCATTTCTAAAGAGATTGAAAATGCACCCTCCACCAACTCCATCTGAACCTAATTTTGATTTCATGGGGTAGCTAAAAGATGTCTATGTTAAAATTCCCCTCATCCAAGCCATCAAGGATGTGCTCATAGATACCAAGCCATATGGGATTTATGCCTTAAGAAACCAAGAAGGAAGAGAAAAGATTCTTAGATAGTCCATGTTATAGGATAACTTGTTGATATCATGTTAGGTAACTTGGTTGTTCCAAAATATGCAAATCCTGGAAGCCTTGTGGTAGATGTAAACATCAATGGTACCCTTATCAAAAACACCTTGATTAACCTAGGTGCGGCCATCAATGTAATGAAAAAAGAAACAATGACTAACCTTCAGCTAGATAACATCAAACCTACTCCCACAGTACTCTAGCTAGCAGACAGGTCCACAGTCAAGCCAGAAGGGGTTATTGAAGATCTTGTTATCACATTGGATTCATGGGAATACCCTGCAGACTTTATGGTCTTGCAACCCAAGGCTAGCCTAGGAAGATATCCACTTATCCTAGGGAGACCCTGGTTAGCAACAACAGATGCCTTCATAGGATGTTGGTCAAGAAATATGATAATTTCCAATGGGAATGTAACAAAGAACTTGGTCCTTTATCTACCTGCTCAACCTTTTGTTGATATGGAGTAATCTATTTGGCCAGACCTAGGGGATCCTAACCAATATTCTCTTTAGACATTAATGACAATTGAAAGAGACCCACTATTGGCTATCCAAGATGAAGACAAAGTGATTTCCAATGTCATACAAAACAATTATGGAACAGGTATATAGTAAGACCCATGCCTGATATGTATGGTATGCCCCCTTCACAATATTCTGCCTACAATCAATACTCCAGCCCATGCTTCCACCAGTAGAATGTTTCATCAATTGTTGCCTCATAGTTGCAATCTCAACTTATCAGGGTTGGATATTGCCTCTGTGATGCCTATGGCAGCACCAATTGACATTACACTAGGCAGAACACTTAACATCAACAGTGAATTGACATTTGTCTAGAAGATTGAACTGATTTAAATGCTGCAAAATTATAAGGCAACATTTGCATGGTACTATCATGATATGAAGGGAATTGACCCTAACCTTTGCATGCATAGGATATACATTAATGAAGGATGTAGACTAGTTAGGCATCCTCAAAGAAGAATGAACCCTACAGTGAGAGACATAGTGAAGAATGAATTGCAGAAAATTACTGGATGTAGGATTCATATACCCAATATCAAATAGCCAATGGGTGTCAACATTGGTAATAGTGCCAAAGAAAGGAGGTAAGTGGAGAATTTGTGTAGACTATAGAGAATTAAATGCTGCCACTAGGAAAGATCATTTCCCTCTTCCTTTCATTGACCAGGTCCTAGACTCCTGGCTGGTAAAAAGTATTTTTATTTTCTTGATGGATTCAATGGATATAACTAGATCAAGATAGCTCCTGAAAACCAAGATAAGACCACATTCACATGCCCATGGGGGACATATGCCTATTCCATCCTTCCATTTGGACTCTGCAATGCTCCTGCCACCTTTTAGAGAGTTGTTTTAAGCATCTTTGCTAACCTTGCTCATGACTCTATGGGAGTTTATATGGATGATTTTACCACTTATGGATAATCTTATGAGGAGGTCTTGAAGAACCTTGAAAAAGTATTGCAAAGATGTCAAGATCAGAATATGTCCCTTAGTTATGAAAAATGTTTCATGATGATGCAGGAAGGAGTAGTGCTTGGTCACTTTGTGTCCAAAGCAGGAATTCAAGTGGATCCACATAAAATTGAAGTCATTTCAACCTTACTTGTTCCTCAAAAATGGAAAGATGTCAGACATTTTCTAGGTCATGTAGAGTACTATAGGAGATTTATAAAGGATTTCAGTAAGATTGTTGCTCCTTTGTTTGTCTTACTCTCTAAAGATGTAGAATTTAATTGGATAGCTGACTATCAGATATCCTTTGACCATCTCAAAGAGTCATTATTAACAAAGACAGCTGTACTCAGAGGACCTAATTGGGCAATATCTTTCCATATACATACAGATGCTTCTGATTTTGCATTAGGAGCTATGTTAGAACAAAAAGAAGGGAATGTGGAATATGTAATTTATTACATCAACAAGAATCTTCAAGGTGTTGAACTTAACTATATTATTACTGAGAAAGAAATGTTAGTTGTTGTTTATGCAATTAATAAGTTTGGGCATTATATCATTGGGTATCCTATTTTCATTCACACTGACCATGCAATAATAAGATATCTTAAGAATAAACTAGTGGTAAGTGGCAGATTAGTTAGATGGTTACTGTTCCTTCAGGAATTTGATATCACCATTGTAGACAAGCCAGAGAAGGCCAATGTTGTTGCTGATTTCCTCTCTAGACTTCCTACTTGTAATGAGGACCCAATCATTGATGATTCTTTTTCAAATGAATACTTATTTGTACTGACTGTACAAACTCCTTGGTATGTAAATATAGTAATTATCTAGTCACAAGGAAAATACCTCCACACCTCTCACCGAGGGAGAGGTGCCACCTTGTGGAGTGCAACTTTCCCTATGCATGGGTATCTAGTTATCTCTTCTACACAGGACCTAATCATATTATGAGAAGGTGTATTAGGGAAGACGAAGTGTATGACATTCTTAGAGCTTTCCATGATGAACTCTGTGGTGGACACTTTACAACCAAGAGGACAGCAGTGAAAATTTTGAATACTGGATATTATTGGACAACATTGTATAAGGATATAGCTCACTATACAAGAAGATGTGACCACTGTCAAAGAATGGGCAGACCTACAAGAAGTGATGAAATGCCTCTAAAACCACAACTGGTGGTCACACCATTTGACAAATGGGTCATTGATTTTATTGGACCCATAGATCAACCTGCTAACCATAAGGAATATATACTTGTTTGCAATGACTACCTTACAAATGGGTAGAAGTTAAAGCCTTGACAGTAGCCAGGGATAGTAATTTTGCTGCATTCCTCTATGAAGAAATATTTACAAGGTATGGGGTTCCAAGGGAAATAGTCACAGATCAAGGGCCACAGTCTACATCTAAACTAATTGCTAGCCTTGTTTAGGAGTATGAAATCAAGCATAAAAATTCCACTCCCTATCATCCATAATCAAATGGTCAAGTTGAGGTTACCAACAGAGAGCTTGAGGCAATACTGACAAAGATAGTTGTAGTGCATAAGAAAGATTGGGCAACCAGACTCTCTGAAGTAGTTTGGGCATATAGAACTACATGGAAGACAACAACAAGGTACACACCTTATGAGTTAGTTTATGAAAAGAAGGTTGTCCTGCCTATTGAGTTTGAATATAAAACACTACGAACTTCTATCCAACTTGGTATGGACCTGTCAATAGCTCAGAAGGAAAGACTAAATTAGCTTAATGCCTTGGAGGAGTTAAGAATGGAAGTAAATCATCACACTGAATTAATTCAAAACTAGAGAATCAAATGGCATGATCAATATATCAAAACCAAGGAATTTCAAGTAGGTGATTGGGAACTTCTCTATGACTCCAGATATAAAGATTATAAGGGCAAATTGCAGACCAGATGGTTAGGCCCTTATGAGATCAAGGAAGTTTTCCCAAATGGTAAAGTCCAATTAACTACAATTGACCAAGTTCTAGATTCTCACTGATGGTTAATGGGCATCAATTGAAATTGTATAAGAAACCTTTAAGTAAAGTTGTATTTCTCCAACAATTACAGACAAATATGGATAATGAAGTTCCACAGCCTCTTGGCTCAGATGAAGTCTCCAACCAGGTAGCAACTGAACACAATGTTCCAACACCAAATATAGCTACCACATTGAATGAAGTTCCACAACCCTCTACCTCTGGTGAGGATTCCAGCCAAGTATCAATTGATCATACAGTTCTAGTAATAGATCAAGCTGCCAGCTTGACTGCAGTTCCATAGTAGGTTTGAATTCTACAAACTTTGTACATAAATGAAACCACACAATGCACACACATCACATAGAAATAGCAATAAATCAAGGTGATCTTCCAATCAGAAGTTTAGGCTCCATCATTTCAATTCCAATTCTACACTAGAACTTTCCTTTGGCATTCAACCACTTCATTGAAGGGACCTATAGCCAAAGCCAATCTACTGTTCCATGGAACCTATATTTACTACACCTACAGCTAATGCACATGGGACCTATTCATTCATGTTTTGATTGCGTACATGTAGTCAATGCTACCTGCAACACCTTTTCTAGTGGCATATGCATGCCACCATCTTTTTTTCCAAATAGTACTTCCCTACTACGTGTCACACATCTACTACATTCCATCAGCACACTTTGTCACTATCACATCATTGTGATTTGGTTCGGCTCATTTATTGAGTACATCAACTCAATCTGCCATGCAATCATGTTTACATGAAAAAATTCCACTTTCGGCATCACCTCAATGGTATTCATCTCACTCATTGCTTTAATTAACATTTATTGCAAGTTATTTTGTGACTTTCTTAATTTGCACATAATTAATTTTCATATTATATCAATTTGACATGCTTTGAACCCGTTCCTCCGTACCATTGCATGTCTTCTCATTTGAGGACAAATGAAATTTTGGTTGGGGGGATTCTGAATTACCTTACATACATACAAACTTCAAATCAAGATTCAAAACCCCCTTACTCCATAATTATTGCCTTCCATTGCATAACATACAAGCTAAACAAATCAAGCAAATAGAAAAAGCAACTGGTAATAAGGTCCTGGACTATTGAGGAGGAGCCAGCTCTGAGCTCTATTGAACCTGTTGAAAAACCTGCTAGTTCTCCTATACATGCAATCTCACCAACTTCAACCCCCTTACTAGAACATGTATCCTTAGAAACTTCTAGCAACAAAAAGAAAAAGCTAAAACAAAAATTGTGGCCTGAAACTTCTAGCTCACTGCATGTAGCATCTGAAACTCCCTGTGAAACCCCTTCTATTTCAAAAGCCACTAAGAAAAAGAAATCATCTTCTTCCAGAGTTAAGAACAAACAAGGAACCCCTGATCAATCATGTAGGCATTCAAGTTGCCTGAAAGAAAAAAAACTTTTAGGGGAACTTGAAAATAGGAATGTAGTTGATATTGATATAGACTCTGAGAAGGAGCACATGTTTGTTGATAGAGAGTAGAAAAATTTGGGTTATACACTTGTTCAGGAGTCTGAGGAAGAAGATATATGGATAGCTAGAAAAATTCATAAATCTCCCTCTGAAACTAAAGAACCATATTTCTCAACCCCTCAAGATGAACCTCAGGAAGAAGAGTTATTGTTAGACTCTAAAGACATAGCAGACGGTGAGAAAGATGAGTTACAACTGGCATTGCAAAAAATTACTGAGATGGAGGATAAACTAAGGGATTATCAACAGAAAGAAACTAGATTGAATGACAAGGTTAAAAAGTTAGAAGAACAACTACATGTCTTCTAGAAACAGGGATCAAGACTTCAACAATTGGCCCAACTAGCCATCATTGAGATAAATAGGAGGAATCAAGAGCCTATGCAGCCAGAAGAGCAATTTGTAGAACCTTCTCCAGTTACCTTACTTTCAGTCACCTTACAATTGTGGAATGAAATAGATAAATTAGTAAAGGAACAAGGTGAAATGAAGAAGGAACATAGTAAGGAAATTGAGATGAAAAATGCAGAAATAAAGAGGTTAAAATTCAAAGTAGATAGAATGACAAACATGACTATTTATTTGATGAGATGTAGGCCACTTTCTAAGGTTTATGCCCTCTATTTGCAAGAGTAATATATGAGTTTTAAATTTAGCCAACTTTACAGTGATGCCCCTATCTCCCTATTTACACCTGCCTTATTTTTAACAACTTACCAAAGAGCTACTCATGAAATGCAAGACCAACTGTGTGAATTCTACCTACATGAACTTGCCATTCCTTATGACACTCGTTGGAATCCCCTAGTTGTAATCGGGGATGTGCAATTGAAGACCTTAGCCTCATTTATTCATAATGAGCACAAGATGGGAGAGTTACTGCAGTAGACTAATGAAAGAGAGAAGTTACTTCCTCTTAAATTGAGGGTAGAGTCTCCAAATCCCTTGAAGATAGTGGAGGAATGGGTGAACCTAATTGAACATCAAGAGGTACAAAGTAAACTATTGGAATGTAGTGCCATGGACTATCAGAAATTTAGGGAATTGGTAGAAAAGATTGGTAAGGAAACTTTGGGTTTCTCACAAGGTAGATGGAAGGAATTGACACCAGCACTACAAAGAAAGGAGCCTCACTCAATATTTAACTTGTCGGCAGCAATTCATAGGGCAAAGAGATATATAAAATCAGCTAATGAGCATAGGATAACATGGTTACTACTAATCTTCCATCCTCCTCTACTGCTTTATTCTATTCCACACTGGATGGGGCAGAGGACTAATTAGGCTGCAGAACAAGCTAGGTGGGACAAATTGGTAGAATAGAAGGGTTTCTACCTCAAATAGGATAGAGGGGTAGAGGAATATATAGACTACAGAGATATTGCTCTATAGTACAATCTAAGGCCTTGGTTGTTGGAGGACCAGCAACATGATTAGTTGGGGAGTGTGTTGAGACCATGATTTGTCTTGTTTTTATTGCCTTAATTACCTAGTTTCCAAAGACATTTCTAGCCTCGTATATGTATTAATTATGTCTATGATTATCCTTAAAGACACTGAAGCATGAAGATGGTATATAATATGTTGTTAATTAATGATGTGTGGATGATTGATTGTTCATGTAATATGTTAGTATTTTATGTTGATTTTAGTGATAAGTGATGCATAAATACTATGTGGTGTACTAACTCCTCATGCAGCAAAAGCATGGCTTCATGTCATGAAGAATGAGAGGAACCTCCTGTAACAATATAATTTAAAATGCATGAAATAATAGAAATATGTGAATAGCAGAAGCACAGAAGGAATTTATTGATCATAGGCCACTTCGAGGGGGCAACCTCCTTTGAGCAAGCTCAATACAATAAATTTGTGGATGCCTTCACTAGCCTCAATACGCACTTATATACTAAGTCTAATCTAAACAACTATTACTTCCCATGAATGGATAATACAATATACTCACGGGATGACTTACAAAGCATGTGCGTCCAAAAGTAATATACTAACAAAGTAAAGAGAAGGGTTAAACACAGGTTCCTAACATCCCCTCCCTCTTAGAAAAGCTTTGTCCTTAAAGCTTAAGATGTGGAAATTGTTGTTGAATCTGAAGAAGTGGTTCCCATGTAGCATCCTTTGGTTGCATTTCGTGCCACTAAATTAATACCTGTGATGGATCGAGAGCGAAGCTAACGAGTGCACCTATCAAGGATTGCCTCTGGCTCCAAAATGATGGATCCTTCATTATCTAGTTCTGGTAAAATAGTTTATGCTCTGATGTTGGTGCCAAGAACTTTCTTTAGACAAGAGACATGAAATATTGGATGAACGCGGGAAGGAGGAAGCTCCAATTTATATGCAACTGACCCAATCTTCTGAAGAACCTTATATGGCCCATAGAACTTTGGAGCCAACTTACGATGCCCTTTGAGTTTTAGGGATGATTGCTTGTATGGCTATAGACAAAGAAAAAGCATATCACCTACTTGAAAAGTGTGCTCAAAACAGTGTTGATCAGCTTGTTGTTTCATTTGATTTCTTGCCATGTGAAGATTGTCCTGCAAGATGCAAAGAATCTGATCATGGGTTCAAAGAATCGTGTCAACTACCTGAATTGGTGAATTGTTGGGGGTGTATGGAAGGAGCACTGGTGGTTCCTGACCATAGAATGCTTCATATGGGGTCAATTTAGATGCAGTGTGGTAGGAGGTATTGTACCACCATTCAGTGAGAGGGAGCACTTTACCCACTGATGTTGTTGTTCTAAGGTGAAGCAACGAAGATAAGTTTCCAAGCATTTGTTGATAATTTTATTCTGACCATCTATTTATGGGTGATACCCTAAACTCATCTTTAGTTTGGTGCCAGTGTGTCAAAATAGTTCTATCCAAAAATGACTAGTGAAAGTTGCATCACGATCTGAGATAATGGAAGAAGGGATGCCATGAAGATGGAAGATCTGGTCCATGAAAATTTGTGCGATTGAGGAAGCGGTATAGGGATGGCTGAGGGCACAAAAATGACTATATTTAGATATGCAATCAACCACAACCAAGATCATTGTCTTCCCTCTAGATTTAGGGAGCCCCCCTCAATGAAATCCATAGAAATATCTGTCCAAATCCATGTAGGGATGGGCAAGGGTTCGATAAATCTAGGAAGGAGTGCCATTTCACCCTTGTTGTGTTGGAAGATATCACATTCAACCACCATCTGTTGAATTTCCCTTTTCATTCCCTTCCAAAATAAGTTACACCATGCCCGCTCATAAGTTTTGAGGAGCCCAGAGTGCCCTACCGATGCAGAAGCATGGAGTTAATAGAAGAAAGCCTGCTGAAGATCTGTGCTCTAGGGAAGCACCAAACGACCCTTGTATCATAGAGAAGCACCATCCCATTTGTAATGTGGTATAGTAGAAGGGTTATTGGCCAACTGTTGAATGATTTGAGATAATGAAGAGTCATTAACATAGCCTTGCTGGACAGATTCCAACCAATTTGGAACAGGCATAGAAATAGTTGAAAGAGAATCTTCGTCATCAAATGTGTGAGAAAGAGCATCCGCCACAATATTGTCCTTACCCTTCTTGTAAGTGATCTCATAGTCATAACCCATGAGTTTTCTAACCCATTTCTGTTGTGCTGGGGAGGAGACTCATTGTTCCAAGAAATATTTTAGACTCTGGTGATTAGTGTTGATGTAAAAATGATTCCCTAGTAGGTATGGCTGCCACTTCTGTACTGCATGCAAATTAGCCATCATTTCCTTCTCATATGTAGAGAGTACTAAATTCTTACCATAAAGGGCTTTGCTGGTGAACACAATGGGATGTTCATCATGAAGGAGAACAGCACCAAGTCCATTGCCGCAAGCATCACTCTCAATAGTGAAGGTCTTGGAAAAATCTGGCATAGCCAGAACAGGTGTAGTACACATAGCTTATTTTAGGTTTTTAAATGCACACTCAACAGCATGTGTCCTTGTAAAAGCATCCTTTTTCAACTAGGTTGTTAATGGAGCTACAATCTTTTCGTAATCCTTGACAAACTTGCAATAGTAGCCAGTCAGTCCCAAAAAACCATGGAGGATCTTGAGTGTCTGAGGGTGTGGCCAATTTTTCATGGCATCTATTTTTGTAGGATCCACCGAACCCCTTGGGCTGAAACAATATGCCCGAGATACTCCACTTCTTCCTGGCCAAAAATACATTTAGACTATTTTGCACGGAGATGATGATTAGAGAGAAGTTGCAATACGAGATCCAGATGTTGGAGATGCTCAGCCCATATTTTACTATAGATGAGGATATCATCGAAGAAGGCCATAATGAATTTTCGCAAGTAGGGCCAAAATATTTTATTCATCAATGCCTGGAATGTTGAAGGAGCATTAGTGAGGCCAAAAGGCATGATCAAAACTCATAGTGGCTATCATGCGTGCGAAAAGTTGTTTTAGGGCTATCATTCTCATGAACCCAAATTTGGTGATACCCAGAACGAAGATCCAACTTGGAGAAAAAATGAGCACCATTAAGCTCATCAACAACAGGAATCAGAAACTTATCCTTGATTGTGATGTGATTAAGTGCTTGGAAGTCAATGTAGAGGCTCCATGACCCATCTTTTTTCTGGACAAGAAGAACTGGTGAAGAAAGGGAACTGGTACTAGGGAAAATAATACCTTGCTTCAGTGAGTCTTGAATGAGCATCTTAATCTCTGTCTTTTGGTGAAATGGGTAGTGGTAGGGCCTGATGTTGGGAGGAACACTTCCAGGAAGAAGCTAAATATGATGGTCCTCTAGTCGTGAAGGTGACAATCCCACTAGTTCGGCAAAGACACATGCATACCTATCCAAAATTTGTTGTAGATCTGAAGGAGTAGTGGAGACCGCTGATGGTTGCATCTGAATGGAATGAAGCTAAGCCATGACACCATGTGAATTCTTCTTAAGAAGCTTTTCCATGCGATGTGAACTTATGATGCTAAGAGACCCTGGTTATAAGCCCTTCAATGTGTGTTTTTGCCCATTATCTGAAAACTACATCCAAAGTTTAACAAAATCGCATAAGATGGGTCCAAATTTGCGTAACCATTAGGTGCCCAAAACCACATCACATCTACCTAAGGGCAAGGTAAACATGTCAGAGCACAGGTTATAATCTCCAATATAGATACACACATTATGACACTTCCCTTGGTAATGTGCCCCCATTGGTAATCATGACTTCAAAGTTGGAGCAAGGATGGACAAAACAATCATCTTGTTTGGTGATCCGAAGGTCAATGATGTTATGAGTGCTACCAGAATCAATGAGTATTGTAAGAGGGAGCTTCTTGAAGTAACCCTTGAACCGCATGGTTTGTGGGGTGGTGACTCCTGCTAAAGCATGGAGAGAGATCTCTGAGTGGTCTTCCTAATAAGTACAGTCAACAGGTGGCAGCTGAGTTTTGACCTAATCATCTACTGTATCTTGAGCATCTTCATAAACTTCAGTTGCAGGCAGAGAATCCACATCCAAGAGATAGAACTTTTGCTCCACACATCTATGTCCCCGAGTGAATTTCTCATCACAATTATAACAAAGCCCTTTTTCTCTACGTGCCTGCATCTCTGCTTCAGTCAAATGCTTGATAGGAGTTGTTCTAGGAGTTGGCGTGCTTGGAGGTCTTTGGGAAACCATATATTTGAATGGAACAAAATTGTATTTGGATTGTTGTTGAGCTGTGATCTTGTCCTCTGCCAATTTAGCCAACCCTAAGGCTTCCATCATTGTGTTGGGATGGAACATTTTAACCTCAAAATGGATTGCATCCTTCAGACTACTTACAAAACAACTCCTGAAGAATTCATCAAACAATCCCTCTCTGTGATTGGCTAGTTTTTCAAATTATGTCTGATATTCTCTCACAGTGCCTGTTTGGTGAAGTTTTGTGAGTGCTCCTGTGAAGTCATCAAAAGCACTAGGGCCAAATCGTTGCAAAATAAGTTTGCAAAAATCTGTTCATTTTGGCTCTTCATGAGCCTTGATGTACCAATGGAACCATTGAAGGGCTTCATGTTCCAAATAAAAGGATGCAAGTGGGACTTTGTTGACATCAAAAGTATTATGCAGACTGAAATATTGTTCTGCCCAGTATATCCATCCAGTTGGATCATCACCATTGAAGTGAGGAAAATCAAGCTTCGACCCATGAAAATTGCTGGAAGAAGAGAATCTAGTGTCTGCAGAAAAGAATCTAGCTGCTGTCTATTGTTCATGGCCGAATGCCAAAGATTGAGGACGAGAATTTTTTCATTCAGATCTTGGAGTTTGGTCTTGAGGGCCGCAAGTTCATCCTCCATGTTTTTTGTTCCTGTGCGGGTGACAACCATAACCAGGAGTTTTTTTGGGGGGGAATGGGTAGAAAAACATAAACATAAACTTTTTTAGTAAAGGAAAATTTGGATTTGGGAAAAGATCTGATGGGTAATTGGGGTTTGACTAGGTTTTGGACACTTTCTGAGGGAAAGGGAAGCATAAAATGGGGATTTCAGAAGCGAGGTGAAAGAATGAGAAAATTTGTCCAAGAGGGACAAAGGAGTAGAAATATGAAATGAACACTATGGTAAAAATTTGAAGGCTATTGGGTGAGAATCGAAGAAGTTATGGCAAACCCTAAAAATAGACAAATGTGGGATTTCTGGCTTCGATAAGTGGAATTTGGGATAGGGTCCTCAAGGAAGGAAATATGCAAAATGAAATTTTAGGGGTTCCAGTAAATTTTGAGAGGAAACAGAGCTAAAGCAAGGAAGATATGGCAAAAACAAAAAAAAATTACTCAACGATCAGCAAACTAATCTGGATAGATTCAATCTGTGATTTGTTAGCTGTAAATAGATCTAGGCCCCAAGTACATTCAGCTTCCTAAAGGTTCAGGGGAGTCACTCAGCCACCAATGTTTTCTAGTAGCTTGTGTATTGGGGCACTACCCCTCACTCCACAGCTCAGGTAACACTAATAACCACTTTGCCAAAAATGATAGCTCTTGGTTTACCTCATAGATGGGAACTAGTCAATCAAGTAGGGGTCGTTGCCCTTTTCGCTGGTAGGTCCTCTCAATGGGCTAGCTACTTCAGGATTCCTGTGGTACTCCTCACAATGAGTTTTAGGGCTATGTCCAGGCAATTACCACAGTTAAGTGGATAGGGATATTCCTTAATCTGAACCTACAATTGAAATGAAAAATACAGATGTGAAAAAGAAAGAACTACTGCAATAATCACAGTGCCTGGAGGCCACTGCAGAAAAAAATTTTGGTAGAAATTCCACCCAACGAGCCCAAGAAAGTGCTTTGCTACCAGATGAGAGGAACCTCCTACAACAATATAATGAAAAATGCATGAAATAACAAAAAACATATGAATAGTAGAAACACAAAAAGAATTTATTGATCACAGGCCACTTCGAGGGGACAACCTCCTTTGAGCAAGCTTAATACAATAAATTTGTGGATGCCTTCATTGGCCTCAACACGTACTTATATACTAAGTCTAATCTAAACAACTATTACTTCCCATGAATGTGGGATAATACAATATACTCACAAGATGACTTACAAAGCATATGCGTCCAAAAGTAATATACTAACAAAGTAAAGAGAAGGGTTAAACACAGGTTCCTAACAAAAAACACTAGACAACCTGCAGCTGAAGAAGATGTTGATATCCATAGAAGATGATATAGGTACCTACAACTAAAGGAAGAAGATTCCGAATTGACTGGGATGAGTCATCCATGACTCCATAATAGTTATCTTTCAACGAATGATGTAATCCTAAATGATGAAGGAATCTAGATCGTGTTCTATGTTTTGTTTCTAAGTCATTAATTATTCTTCATGGATATTGAAGAGATAGAGTTGCAGTAGGACTGTACTATCTATGTCACCTTTATGTTAGTTAGTTTCCTATTTCTAGTTGCTCTATAATAAAGTCCTTTTCCTACGATGTGGGATAATGGACAGTTATGACATTTATTGTCCAGTAGCTTTATTCATATAGACAATGTTGATCTTGGTTAGTTAGATCAGATTAAGATTTTGCTTCATATAGATTGAACAGAGATATAGTGTCAGATTTTGTTGTATCATTGTTACTCTAGCATTCAATAAAGGAATATGTGTTTTGAGTTCTGTTAATGACTGCAAAGATTCAATAGAGATTTAGCTAGATCTTGTGGGTTCATAGTCACTCAAACCAGCCACTTGAGGTACTGTGTCTCTCCACTTTGTTCATATGTTCAATTCATAAATTATATGTTTATGTATATGTGTGATTGATCTATGTTGTTATGAGTAATAAGAAATAGTTTAACTTTGGTAATTTATGTTGTTAAGTCCATTGAGTCAAGGTGATCACCAACTAAACCAATTGTTAATTACTCTCTTACATAGAAGTTACAAAGAATCATTTGATTACTGCACTACCTCCATGAGGACCCCTATGATGATTCAAATCCTTGTCACATACATGTAAGCGTGAAATAATGTCCTTTAAGCAGTAGGCCTCTTGATGGCGTGTCCTCTTTTCTTGCCTTGTGTTGTTTCTTCCTTGTCAATTTCCCTCTCTCCCCATTTGCGACGCTTTTCGATACTTGTTGCGACACTTGTCAACTTGGATTTTCTGGCTTTGAACCTTGATCCTAAGCCTTGTGAGAGTCTTGTAGGTAATTTTTTACCTCTCCCCTTTGTTTTTCCTCTAGTGCACCTCCTAGAAGCCTTCTAGAGGTCCCCTTGTCCATCTCCCACTTTCAATTTTCAGTTTCGTCAAACCAATCCAAATCTCCCCCTATTATTTCCAAATCTCCCCCAGGAGATCCTGTCGATGCAAGTGGAGATTTGGATTCTTCCACATGACTAACTTGTTTCTTGATGCAGAACATGTCCTTTTCCTCTCTTCTACCATCTCCTAGCCTGTTTTTCTACATTTGACCTTGTCTAGCCCAGATCTCCCCTACGGTCGCCCCCCAGGTGACCCATGGTCACCCAGGGGTGACCCTACTGGCAAAAGGGTCGACCCTGCCATTTTTGTAGCTACAGAAAAACTCAAGCTTCTCTCTCATTTTTGCTCTGTTTTTGCCTATTTTTCTCTCTGTTTGCATGGTTTTTGATCCCTGATATAGAGTTAACTATTTCATGCACCCACACATGCAGCTCTATTTGGTCTCAATTTAACTCTTCAATCAATCTCATGCATTCCCTCTCCTCCATTTCCTCTCCAGTGATAAGCTATCTTTGCTTCATCACTCTCCAATCAGCTGAGTTCATTGGGTAATCAACCTTGTGAACTCCCCAATCTATTCTTGTTAATTCATCAATCAAATGAGTTAACTCTCTAATCAATTCCTTCTTCTAACCTATATATACCCCTCACCTCTTCATTATTTTCCAAGTTGAGCAAGTTTGAGAATACTCTTCTCATCTTCACAAGATTTTTCAAGCTTCTTCACAGGCCTTTGAGCCTCTTTCTTCATTTCTTTCTTTAGTTTTTCAAAGCTTCAAAGCTTTGATTGTTGCATAGCTTCAAAGCTTTCATTGTTGCATAGCTTCAAAGCTATTCCACAGAGGCAAATTCATTGTGTACATAGCTCTTCCCAAATTTTTCTCTTCAACTTAGCATTCAAATGCTCTTACGTGACAAAGGTGCCTTTTGCTTTATTTGATCAACCAAGTAGCATCATGTTGCTTCATTCTATGTCATTGTGCTCAATCCAAGCTCTCATCGAGCTCATACAAGCTTCATCAAAGCTTCTTTTTGCTTCTTTGGGTCACTTTGTTGTCAAGAGGATCACCTACTACCACAAAAGGATTCGAGGTTGCCTATTACAAGGATTGTTGAGGGATAGTGGAGTCAACAAATCTTTGTTTCTCTTAGGTTCATTATTTTCATTCAAATTCATAGTAACTAGAGAATCAAATTTGCTCTTGGGAACAGTAAAACATTGCTTTTTCCTTGATAGTTAGATCTTGCATGTTAGATTAAACGCTTTCTCATTTCTAGATCTAGTTCATTAGAAGAAGCATTTTCCCTTTTCTTAGATTAAATTGCATTCAAAATACCGAAAACAACAAAAAACATAGGTTAACATTACATTGTAAAAGTCATATAGGATTGCATACATATTTCCTTTTCGTAGATTAAAAGCACTTGTATTTCTAAAATACTCTAAAAAACACCAAAAAGATGTTTTGCATATCATTTAGTTTGCATGCATATAGAAACAATAGAATAGACAACATTACAAACCCTTGATTCCATCACAAGGTAAAAATAAAGTCAAACACAAGTCAAACCCTAGGTCAACAAAACCCTAGGTCAAAACCCCTCTGGTTAAGGTTAGCAATCACACGACTTCCTCTCTTCTGATTCATGAATGTGCTTAGGAGTGAGAGGAGAGTGGGTGAGGGATATCCATGATGAGATCTAGGAGATCCATCTAAGACCTCAACAACAAACATTTGTCTTACCATAAGGAGACCCATTCATACTCTTGTTGTTAGAAGAAACCAAACAACAACAAATACAACAAGACCTCTTACAACACATACAAAGACAAGAGGACATAAACAAGAACAATTGCTTACCCACACAGAGGTGGAATCTTAGAAATCCAAACAGGAGAAGAGAAACTAGTGACCCTTCAGGTCATAGGGTTATCTCAACTACTACAACAATCGAATGAAACATACAACAAAGCACACAACAACAAAGGCCGCAATACTTGTTGATCCCTCTCTGTAAAGTCCAGCTCTCCAATGGGCTAGACCCCCATTGTGTCTCACCTCCTCTCGACTGGCTAATTCCACGTGAGCAAGAATGACGTGGCGGATCGCCCCGTGGCAAGGAGGGAAAGGGTCCGTGTGCATGCTAAAATTCAAACCGACAGCCCCAGGCAACCAGAGTCACGATTTTGAGTGTACATACCCTACTTTATGACTCTAGATATAAGGACCATAGAGGCAAATTGTAGACTAGATGGTTGGGTCCTTATAAAATCAGAGAAGTTTTTCCTAATGGTACAGTCCAACTTACCACAATTGATCCAATTAGGTTTTCACTCATGGTCAATGGACACCATTTGAAACATTATAAGAAGCCATTGGACAAAGAAAAATTTCTCCAGTAGTTGATAGGACATGTTGATGCACAAGTTCCACATCATTCACTGCCAGATGTAACATGCATTCCATTCACAGCTGCTCCCAACAACACAACAATAGATGAAGCCACAAGCTCTTCTATTGTCCCTCCTTAGGCATGATCTTCTCTAATCCTTATAAACAAATAAACAGATTCAAAATAAATAAATAGTAAAAAATTTTAAAAAATAAAAACAACTCCACCAAATAAGCTCCCCCACATCCAGTTGAATGACGTTGAAGGAAGCTATAGCCACTCTACTCATGGGACCTGTAGCCAAAGGTTTTCAACTGTTTTAAGGGACCTGTCACCATTGCACATGTAGCCACTACGACTGTCCTCATTTTAGAGGGACCTAGAGTTGTTACACCTGCAACCATTCCACATGGGCCCTATTCAATTTCTCCATGCAACCACTACATCTTTCACATCACACATTTTAGCTTTTGTACATCCAACCACTCTTACATGCAACCCCTTCCACATGTCATCACTCTTTCTTCCGCATTTGTGCTTTCCAGCTACGTGTCACTAAACTACTCCTCAACAATCCAACATGCTTTCTTCATGTCACATCCACTTAATTCACTTCGACACACTCTTCAAAATCATTCATTCTAGCCACCATGTTAGCTTCTTCGCATGCATCATCTCCCTCTTCATCAGCATTTCAATGGTATTTATCTCACACCTTCCATTAACTAACATTAAATTCTATTTCTTTTATACCAATCTTACTTCACACAATCATTTATTCAACTATTATGCATAATTCCTAATGCTTTCATCCCTCTCTCCCAAGCATCCTCACTGTCTTCGCATTT
This sequence comes from Cunninghamia lanceolata, assembly GCA_027924645.1. Classification (NCBI taxonomy): domain Eukaryota; kingdom Viridiplantae; phylum Streptophyta; class Pinopsida; order Cupressales; family Cupressaceae; genus Cunninghamia; species Cunninghamia lanceolata. Next base: position 2,698,069 of record BSBN01000828.1, read on the forward strand.
GCAAATAAATGCATCCTTAGTTGGGGATGATATTTCATATGTAGAAATGCTTTCATGAACCATCAGCCATGTTGAAATCTCTCTTTTCATAATTAATGGCTAATCATTGCATAGCATATGCAGTCAATCAAATAGCAACCGATAGATACACATGCAAAAACAAGAAGTAAGGAAAATATGGTGGAAATTGGTTCTAGAAGTAGATAATTCCATAAAAGCTGGGCAAATAGGTAATTACAGCTAGAGAGGGAACAAGAAGTGTCACACGATAGGTGGGGATCCAATCAGGAATGAACCTACAAATCATACAACATTGTTAAGTGACCCAGACTGTATGCCTATTTTCCAGAAAGGTAGATGATTGGACTATTTCCTTAGACTGACTGAATACAATGAAGCCATGACTCAGCAATTTGCAAGGAAATTTTAACATAATGAAGCAATAGTCAGGGGATTATGGATTGATGCTTCAGAGGCTGCTACTGTAGAGGTAACAAGGTTACCTACAATTGGAGAGGAGTTTCCTGTAAAAGTGGATGCCATTGCAACAAGGGTTGAATTCATCCAACCAGGTGAAAGAATAGACTCCTCATCTCAAGGTACTAAATGTATCTCTCTACCTTGGTTATGGGCTTATGTTTCTACTTATATCATTAAGTATTTAACCTATGATGGAAGACAATCGTTATTATATACTGTGCATTTTAAAATATTGAGTCATCTCTGTTATGGTAGAGTTGTAAATGTTCTAAATTTCTTGTTTAATCTGCTAAAAAGAATGTATGTTGAGTATAAGCAGAAAGGGAACCAATCATCCCTGTCACATGATTGTCAGGTTATATTATTGGTGAAGAGAATTTTTTCTATTCAATTCCTAGACATTCCTTGGGAAATTTTTCTTAAGGTTAACCACATTGATGATAGACCCTTAAAGGTTGGACCAGTTGGAGAAGATGAGGCACGTGTAGAGAATGTATAATCAAAGGAAGGGGAGGAAGCTTCACCTACCTATAGCCATGACACCATTCTAGAGCATTCAGCTCCATGCACTAATAACCCATTGGACAAACATGCAATGTCCCCCACTCCAGTAGCTTCACCGATACCAACCCCATTGCCAGAACATTCAAGTTCGCAACCCTATAGCCACACAGGACAATTTGAAAAGTAAGAAGTGCAGCCTGAAACTACCAACTCACAACCTGCAACCTCTAAGATTTCCAAAAACCTTTCTTCTGCTTCCAAGCCTAATAAGAAGAGAAAAGCATCCTCTTCTCCCTCTAAATCCAAGAAGAAACCAAAAGTGTCTACCCAACAACCAAGGCACTCTAGCCGCCTGAAAGAGAAAGGAGTTACAAGAGGAAAAATTCCTCCTAAACAAAAGAGGGTGGTTGATGTTCAATTTGATACTAACTTAGAGAGGGAACATCTCTTTGTTAATATGGAGCAGTTGAATGTGGCACAATCAATTGTTTTGGAAACTGAAACTGAATCAAAGGAAGAAGATTTTTTCATAGCAAGGAAACAACATCAACCTTCTCCTGATGCAAGAAACCAAGAATTGTTAGCCTTCTTCGATGAAATTCAAAAAGAGGAATCATTATTGGATAAAAATGAGAAAACTGAGGAGAAGATTGATGAGATGCAGGTGGCTTTACAAAAGATTGCAGCATTGGAAAGATAACTACAAGAATACTAGCAAAAGGAGACTGGATTGAATGAGAGGGTTAAAAGATTGGAAAATTAGTTGCACATTTATCAATAGCAGGGAATAGGACTAGATCAACTGGCTCAATTGGCCATTATAGAAATAAATAGGAGAAGTTTAGAACATGTGCAGCAGGATGATCATCAAGAAGAATTTGCACCATCAACCCTATTGACTGTTAGCTTGCAATTATAGAGAAAAATAGAGGAAGTAGTAAAGGAACAACATGAGATGAAAGAGAAGCACAAAAAGGAGATTGATGAGAAAAATAAGGAGATAAGGAGATTGAAATTCAAAACATATAGGATGGTGGACGTGACTGTACAACTTATGAGATGTAGACCTCCTGCAAGGGTTTATGCCCTTTACTTACAAGAGAAATACTTGAGTTTTTAGTTTAGTCAATTGTACAATAATGCTCCTATTTCCGTTTATACACCTAAATTATTTTTGACAGCATACTAGAGAGCTACCCCAGAAATGCAGAATCAATTATGTGAATTTTATTTGCATGAATTGGCTATTCCTTATGATACTACTTGAAATCCCTTAATTTTTATTAGGGATGTGCCGATAAAAGCCCTAGCATCATTCATACATAATGAACATAGGAGAGGGGTCCTTCAACAATAGTATAATGAGAGGGAGAAATCAATTCCCCTCAAAATCAAGGCAAAGGCCCAAGATCCCAATCGAATAGTAGTAGAATGGATCAATCTAATCTAACACCTGATGTGGAAGAAAAGCTCCTTGAATGTAGGGTGGAAGATTATAAGAAATTCAAGGAATTAGCTGATAGGACTGGTAAGGAGGCATTGAACTTCTCAAGAGGCAGGTGGAATGAGTTGACATAGGAATTAAAAAGAAAAGAACCCCACTCTAACTTCAATTTCCTAGCATCAATTACTAGGGCACACATGTATATCAAATTAGCTAATGAGCATGGAATTACCTGGCTTCCTTTGGTGTTTCATGCTCCTCTTCTCCTATATCCAATCCCACAGTGGCAGGAGAAGAAAACATCTCAAGCAGTAGAGTAGGCCAGGTGGGATCGGTTAGCTGAACAGAAAGGTTTCTATCTTAAGTAGGATCAAAGATTCATGGAACCCACGGATTACAGAGAAATTACACTCCGTTATAATCAGAGGCCTTAGCTTCTTGAAGACCAAAAACATGTTTAGTTGGGGGCGTGATAGGACTTTATTTTGTTTGAGTTCTCTTGTTTAAGTTCATACTTTCCAAAGACATTTCCAGACTTTCCTAAACATTATCTATGTTTATGATTACCTTTAAGACCTAAAAGAATTAAGAATAGTATGTGATATGTTGATGAATGATTATGTGTGAATTAATGATTGTTTATAAGATGTGAGTAATTTATGTTAATTGTGGTAGTATGTGATGTATAAATACTATATGGAGAAACTAACCCCTATGCAGCAAGTACATGGTTACCTATGGTGGAGGCCATCTATCAACCCACAGCAAAGGAGGTGTTTATCTACAATTGATAATGCAGTAGCATGTTGCCAAAGAGGAAGGATCGTGAATTGAGTGGGCATGGTTTAACCATAACTCCTTCCACTCCTTGATGGCTTTATCTTCAATAGCTGACATAGTCATAATAATTAAGAGGAGCTCAGATTATGGTTCATATTCTATTTTCATTTATATATGTCTTTATAGTTTTTTAGAAAAATCATAATAGGACTATGATATCTCTAGATTATATTTGTAATAGTTAGTTTCCTACTTCTAGTATGCTTAGAATAATAATAAAGTCTTCTTCCTATGTTTGTGGGGAGAATGGACAAGTGTAGGATAGTTGTTAAGAAGTTCAATTCAAATAGGAAACTCAGATCCTATCTATATATGATAGATTATGTATATGACAGGAAGAGTTAGAAGAGATTTGTATTATCAAGTTCTTGTTATTCTATTACATTATCCAGAATTCAATAAGAGAATATAGATTCAGATTCAATCAATGAGTAGTTGATACAAGAAGTGATCTGATTTAGATTTTTTCAAGATTATAGTCACTCAAACAAGGGCCACTTGAGGTAACTATAGTTCTCTTGTTATTTATATTGTTAGTTTACATTATTAGTTCATTAAGTTATTCAGATTTATTGAATTAGGGAACATTCAAGGTGATCACTAACTTAGTACATAGACTGTTTTTCTACTGTGATTTACATAGACTATTTTTCTACTGAATGTGGTATTTATTATTCCTTAACAGAATTACCTACTTGTAGCAATTGTTTCTCTTTGCAAATTATAATTTATTTCCTTCTTCATAGTTTGTTTCTATGCACAAATTCTAGGCTAAACTTAGGAATCCTTGACTATACATACAGTACGGGTACCATCCAAGAAGAATATGATTCCTTGGTTTGACATATTGAAATGTAACACATTATAGCCATTAGGTTGCTTGATAAAGGATTTGTAGGTCCGTTGAGTTGAGTGCATGCCCTTTCTGCATCAATTTATTGGTTAATAATGGAGTTAGACACCATTCATCATTATTCAATGAACCTATAGAATTTTCCAAACAAATTAATTTATACCCTATTTTTTATAAAAAGAAAAAATGTATGTGGTCCCACCACCTAATAACATCATATAGTACTGACCATAAGTTGGTACAATCCTTAATCAAAATAAATTGGATAGTTGATAGTTAGTTATGGGACTTATTTGCCAAAATTGCATTAGTATGATTTATCTCCTAGAGTGGAACAATAACCTTCAAATCCTTGGTAATTAGATTATTTATATTCACTAAAAAAATTAATCTTTATACTTTGTTTCAAAATATTTTAGTTGAGGAGAATACCTTTGAAGAAGATGAGGTGGAAAAGAATGATGAATTAGTCAATATAGAGGAATAGACTATTAGCCAAATAGAATCCCTAGCTGACAAAGTCAATTATGGTGATCCAAAAAAAAGAGGTAGGAGATCCAATAAATCCAAAATGGAGGAATAAGGTGAGTCAAGAAGCCAACTCAAATTAGCATCCATGTTACTAAGATCTGGGAAGGAGACATCCCTTCTCTGTAAGTAATGAAGATGCTAACATAGAATGTTAGGGGCTTAAACACCCCTAACAAAAGGTGTTTGATCAAGCACCAAATTGATCATTCTAAATATGACATCATTATGTTGCAAGAATCAAAACTCAATGATAAAGAAGCAAGTACTCTTCTTCAAAAATGCAAAAATGGAGTGGTTCCTTTGTTGATGCAATTCGAGCCTCTGAGGGACTATAAATTTTATGGTATCCCTCTACAATTACTATGACCAAAGCCAATTAGGGTCAAAATTGGCAAGTATCTAAAGTTTCAATTCTAAAGTTGAACTCTATTTTTTTTCTATTTAATGTGTATGGCCCCTCTTCCTATGCTCTCAAAAAGAGATTGTGTGAATAACTCTTAGCATCCTTCTCCTCTTTGTTGGATGACAAATATATTCTCATTAGTAATTTCAATACCCTTCTTAATTCTTCAAAAATGGGGGAATTAATAGAATCACAAAATCTCAAGAAGAGTTCTAGGAATTTATTAATAACATCAGACTTGTTGATATTCCCTCCAAAAATGAGATGTTCACTTGGATAAACAAAAGATTGGGCTTCAACTAGATAGCAAAACAACTTGATAGATTCTTATGTATCAATTCATAGCTACACTTAGACAACACTTTGGAAAGTTCTATTGATTTAGTTCAAATAATCCTTCTCGCTATCACTAAAGATAGCTAGCTACTGAGATGCCCTTTCAAATTTGAAAACATGTGGTTCTAAGACTATGTCTTCATGGAGCTAATAGAAGATTGGTGGAAGAAACCTTTGAAATTAAAGGGGTCCAAGATGTTTCTCCTATCTAAAAGGCTATCCTTTATCAAAGCTAAATTAAAATAATGGAACAAATAAATCTTTGGAAACTTTTTTTACAAAAAAAAGCTCTTGGATTCAACCTAGCCACTTTAAATGAAGAAATTTACAACAGGCATGGGTTAGGAAACCATCCTTAAATAAAAATCTCATATGGCCAAATACTTAGGAATTTTGGCAAGGGAAGAAATCTTCTAGAGACAAAAGTCTAGAGAGCTCTGGCTCAAGGATGGGGATAAAAATTAGAAAACCACACCACCACTAGAGATAGGAGAATTACCAAAAAAAATATAGCTATCAAGAACCAAGACGGGTTGTTATTGTAAGATCCCAAGGAGATTATCAATGAAGGAGTCCAAATCTTTCAAAGCCTTCTCAACAAAGAAGATTCATATCTATAGAACTAAGAATCTATGCTTGTAAACAATCTGTAGATTATCTTAGAAGATCAAAATGAAATGTTGGTGGCTCCATTCTTAGAGAAAGAGATTAAGTTGCCCACATTCCACCTATACCCAAACAAATCCTGGGTCTATATGGGTTTCCTACAAGCTTCTTTCAAAGGTGCTAGAGGATTACTAGAAAGAATATTTAGGAAGTGGCAAAGGAGTTTAGAAAGCACAAAACTCTACTAAAGGATTTCAATAACACATGCATATTACCCTTGTTCTAAAAAAAAAACCATTTCCTCCTTTGATGATTATCGATTGATCTCTCTTCGCAACCCAATATACAAGATCATAGCCAAATCTATGGCTAATAGGCTAAAATTGGTCCTTCCTAATATTATCTTAGAGGAATAAAGTGGCTTTGTCTTATGCAGAGCAATCTCAAATGGCATCATAATCATGCATGAAGTATTACACTCTATCCAAGTACAAAAGAAGAAGGGCATGATAGTTAAGATTGATTTTAATAAGCCTTATGATAGAGAAAACTAGAGATTCTTGATGAAAATTAAGGAGAGCCTTGCCTTTGGATAACACTAGATTAATTGGATCTTTAGGTACATCTTAGACCCAAGGTAAGCAATTTTGGTCAATGGAAGCCCATGTGGCTTCTTTCCAACCTCCAATCACATCAATTAAGGGGATCCACTTTCTCCCTTCCTTTTCATCATTATGGATTAGGCTTTGGGTAGATCGATCAAAAGATCCTTTTCAAACAACCTTTAGTCTAGAATTGAAGTTGCCAATGTGTTGGATGTGGTCAATCATTAGAAAATCATTGATGACATGACTCTTTTTGGAGAGACAAAATAGATCTTCCCCACACTAACAAATTATTCCTGAACTTCTAGAAAACTCAAACTCCAACAGATATGAGATCTTATTTTTTAATGTCAGTCCTAGATGATAGGCTAGAATTTCATTATCTCAGTTTTAATATTGGATCATTACCCAACAAATATTTGGGCATTCCTCTATTCCCCAAGGCTAGAAAAGCCAAAGTGTGGCATAATCTACTAGAGAAATTCCCTTCGAGACTATCTTCTTGGAAAGGTAAATGGCTAGCCTTTACCAAGAAAAATTAATGCTGAAATCTATAATCTTAGCCATTCCTATATATTTGATGTCTTACCTCAAAATGTTAGCCAAAACTTATAGTGAAATGAACAAGATTATGATATCCTTTTTTAATGGCAAGGTGAATCAAATAATAAAGTTATTCCCTTAGTGGGTTGGAAAAAATTACACATCAAAGGTTGGAGGTGGTGTAGGCCTTCCTTGCAATCAATTACAAAAATGATCTCTCAAATCCAAACTTATTTGAAACCTTTTCTCCAAGCCTAATCTCAAATGTTCAAAGATTATCTAGAGAAAATATTTGGACATAAATGATTTGTCAATGATTCTTATGGTTTCTACTCCATTGAAAGACTCACATCTTTGTCCAGCTTCATGCTAAATTGCAAAAGCATTATAACTCATCACCTCACATGGGAAATCAATGATGGAAAGTGTTAGGTCTCAAAAATGTTGGTTATAAACCTTAAGAGGTTACCAAGCTTTCTTAACACTTTTGGTTAACTAGAACATGGCTAATATGATTTAAACCTCATTCTCTTTAGGTTTTGCTAGACCTAGGCAGGTGTACCTTGATAGTTGAAGTAGATTTGTATAACCTTAGTGATCTAATCACAATGGGATGTAGTTGTGAGATAGATGTAAGGCTATGAATTGTTCCTACTCCTAATATGTGATTTTTTAAATTTGTGAATAAAGTTGTGGAATGTAAAAGATTGTTATAAAATGGTTGTGACCAGTGCCTAATTCTATTGGGTAGTGGGGTCAAGACTCATATGAATTGTAGATCTATTTGGCTTAACTCTGACTATCTGGCACCTTTCAAATGTTTACACCTTATGTAAACATGCAAGATTGTTGGTTGTTAGACTCTTCTTTAAAATCTAGTTGATTTTCCCAAATTATTGTGGTTGCTTGAAAGGGTTTAATTCTATATTGAAGGAAACCACCTAAATTGATTCACTTAAAGGATTTTAACTTAGGGCAAAGACCAATAAATGTAAATCACTTAAGAGGACTTAAATCAAAATTCTGATAGAAACCAATCAAAATACACTACATAGAAACAACAAATGTGCCTTGATAAATCTAATGATTTAAATAACTGGAAATAACCAAGATGGAGACAGTCAAGCAACTCATAAACTTGAATATCAATAGAATATTAGAACACCACAAATATATCCATAGATGAAATTATTCTTGCCCATTATAATATTAAAATATCATAGACATTCAGTATCTTAAGCTTGAAATATGACTGCAGACAATGATATTGAATACATAAGTTGTCTTTCTATGAATTGATTAATGATTTCGAATAGGCCTTGGTTTCCCTTATAAATATGGCAAGCAAACAAGCTTGAGGCCTGAATCGACATAAGTATTCATAAATTGCACCTTTTTGTAACTAAAACATAATTAAGAAACAGAGATTATGGGGATAAACAATTGACTAATGTTAGGAACCCATGTTTAACCCTTCTCTTTACTTTGTTAGTATGTTACTTTTGGACGCATATGCTTTGTAATTCGTCCCATGAGTATATTGTATTATCCCACATTCATGGGAAGTAATAGTTGTTTAGATTAGACTTAGTATATAAGTATGTGTTGAGGCCAATGAAGGCATCCACGAATTTATTGTATTGAGCTTGCTCAAAGGAGGTTGCCCCCTCAAAGTGGCATGCAATCAATAAATTCCTTCTGTGTTCTTTTATTTCTATTATTTTGTGCATTTTCATTATATTATTGCAGGAGGTTCCTCTCATCTGGTATCAGAGCACTTTCTTAGGCTTGCTGGGTGGAATTTCTGCCAAATTTTTTTCTGCAGTGGCCTCCAGGCACTGTGATTATTGCAGTAGTTCTTTCTTTTTTGCATCTGTATTGTTCATTTCAATTACAGGTTTAGATCAGGGAATATCCCTATCTACTTAATTGTGGGAAGTGCCTAGGCATATAGCCCTAAAACTTATTATGAGGAGTACCACAGGAACCCCAAAGTAGCTCGCCCATTGAGAGAACCTACCAGCGAAAAGGGCAAAGGCCCCTACCTGATTAACTAGTTCCCATCTGTGAGGTAAACCAAGAGCCATTGTTTGTGGCAAAGCGATTATCAGGTTTACTTAAGCCATGGAGTGAGGGGTACTACCCCAATATGCAAGTCGTTAGACAACATTGGTGGCCAAGTGATTCCCCTGAACCTTTAGGAAGCTGAACATACTTGGGGCCTATATCTATTGGCAGTCAGAAAATTGCATATTAAATCCATCTAGAGAAGTTAGCAGATCATTTACAGTAAAAAAATTTCTATTTTTTCTCCATATCTTCCTTGCTTTAGCTTTGTTTCCTCTCAAAATTCATTGGAACCCCTAAAATTTCATTCTACATATTTCCTTTCTTGAGGATTCTATCCCAAATTCCACTTATCAAAGCCAGAAATCCCACATTTGTCTATTTTTAGGGTTTACCATAACTTCTTCGATTCTCACCCAATAGCCTTCAAATTTTACCATAGTGTTCATTTCATCTTTCTACTCCTTTGTCCCTCTTGGACAAATTTTCCCATTCCTTCACCCCACTTCTAAAATCCCCATTTTTTGTTTCCCTTTCCCTCAGGAAGTGTCCAAAACCTAGTCAAGCCCCAATTACCCATCAGAGTTTTTCCCAAATCCAAATTTTCCTTTACTAAAAAAATTTTCATTTTTGTTTTTCTACCCATTCCAAAAAAAAAACTCCTGGTTATGGTTGTCACGCACACAGGAGCAAAAAACATGGAGGATGAACTTGCAACCTTCAAGACCAAACTCCAAGATCTGGATGAAAAAATTCTCGACCTCAATCTTCAGCATTCAGCTATGAACAATAGACGGTAGCCAGAGTCCTTTGCCGACACTGGGTTCTCTTCTTCTAGCAATTTTTGTGGGCCGAAGCTTGATTTTCCTCACTTCAATGGTGATGATCCGACTAGATGGATATACTGGGTGGAATAATATTTCAGTCTGCATAATACTTTTGATGTCAACAAAGTCCCACTTGCATCCTTTCATTTGGAACATGAAGCCCTTCAATGGTTCCGCTGGTACATCAAGGTTCATGAAGAGCCAAAATGGACAATTGTTTGCAAACTCATTTTGCAACGATTTGGCCCTAGTGCTTTTGATGACTTCACAGGAGCACTCACTAAACTTCACCAAATAGGCACTGTGAGAGAATATTAGACAAAATTTGAAAAATTGGCCAATCACACAGAAGAATTGTCTGATGAATTCTTCAGGAGTTGTTTTGTCAGTGGTCTGAAGGATGCAATCTGATCTGAGGTTAAAATGTTATGTCCTAGCACAATGATGGAAACCCTGGGGTTGGCAAAGTTGGCAAAGGACAAGATCATAGCTCAACAGTGATCCAAATCTAATTTTGTTCCATTTAGAAATACAGTTTCCCAAAGACCTCAAATAACGCCAGCTCCTAGAATAGCTCTTATCAAGTATTTGACTAAAGCAGAGATGCGGGCATGTAGGGGAAAAGGGCTTTGTTATAATTGTGATGAGAAATTCACTCAGGGACATAGATGTGTTGAGAAAAAGCTCTATCTCTTGGATGTGGATTCTCCACCTAAAACTAAAGTTTATGCAGATGCTCAAGATATAGTAGATGATCAGGTCGAAACTCAGCAGTCGCTTGTTGACCCTACTTCTCAGGAAGACCACCCAGAGATCTCTCTCCATGCTTTAGCAGGAGTCACCACCCCACAAACCATGTGGGTCAAGGGTTACTTCAAGAAGCTCCCTCTTCCAATACTCATTGATTCTGGTAGCACTCATAACTTCATTGACCCTCAGATTGCCAAATAGGCTAATTGTTTTGTCCATCTTTGCTCCATCTTTAAAGTCATGATTGCCAATGGGGACACATTACCTTGCAAAGGGAAGTGTTGCAATGTGTGTATATCGATTGGATATTATAACCTGTGCTCTGACATGTTTTCCTTGCCCTTAGGTGGATGTGATGTGGTTTTGGGAGCCCAATGGTTACGCTCACTTTGACCCATCTTATGGGATTTTGCTGAACTTTGGATGTAGTTTTCAAATAATGGGCAAAAACACACATTGAAGGGCTTACAACCAGGGTCTCTCAGCATCATAAGTTCACATTGCATGGAAAAACTTCTTAAGAAGAATTCACATGGTGTCATCGCTTAGGTCCATTTCATTCAGATGTAACCATCAGCGGTCTCCACTACTCCTTCTGATCTACAACAAATTTGGGATAGGTATGCCTATGTCTTTGCCGAAATAGTGATATTGCCACCTTCATGACTAGAGGACCACCGCATTCAACTCCTTCCTAGAAGTGTTCCTCCCAACATCAGGCCCTACCACTACCCATTTCACCAAAAGACAAAGATTGAGATGCTCGTTTGATACTTATTGAAGCAAGGTATTATTCTCCCTAGTACCAATTCCTCTAGAAAAAAGATGGGTCATGGCACCTCTGCATTGACTTACGAGCAATTAATCACATCACAATCAAGGATAAGTTTCTAATTCCTATTGTTGATGAGCTTCTTGATGAGCTTCATGGCACTCATTTTTTCTCCAAGTTGGATCTTCGTTCTGGGTATCACCAAATTCGGGTTCATGAGGATGATATCCCTAAAATGGATTTCCACACACATAATGGCCACTGTGAGTTTTTGGTCATGCCCTTTGGCCTCACTAATGCTCCTTCAACATTCCAAGCATTAATGAATAAAATATTCTGGCCCTACCTGCGGAAATTCATTCTGGTCTTCTTCGATGATATCCTAATCTATAGTAAAACATGGGCTAAGCATCTCCAACATCTAGATCTCCTACTGTAACTTCTCTCTAATCATCATCTCTATGCAAAATAGTCTAAATGTGTTTTTGGCCAAGAGGAAGTGGAGTATCTCGGGTGTATTGTTTTAGCCCAAGGGGTTCAAGTGGATCCTACAAAAATAGACACCATGAAAAATTGGCCGCATCCTCAGACGCTCAAGAGCCTCCGTGGATTTTTGGGGCTAACTAGCTACTATCGCAAGTTTGTCAAGGATTATGGGAAGATTGTAGCTCCATTAACAGCTATGTTAAAAAGGGATGCTTTTACCTAGACACATGTTGCTCAGTGTGCATTTAAAAAATTGAAACAAGCTATGTGTAGTACACCTATTCTAGCTATGCTAGATTTTTCCAAGACCTTCACTATTGAGAGTGATGCTTAGAGCAATGGACTTGGTGTTGTTCTTGTTCAAGATGAACATCCCATTGTATTCACCAATAAAGCCCTTTTTGGCAAGAATTTAGTACTCTCTACATATGAGAAGGAAATGATGGCTATTTTTCATGCAGTATAGAAGTGGTGGCCATACCTACTAGGGAATCATTTTTGCATCAAAATTGATCACTAGAGTTTGAAATATTTCCTGGAACAATGGGTCTCCTCTCCAGCACAATAGAAATGAGTCAGCAAACTCATGGGTTATGACTATGAGATCACTTACAAGAAGGGTAAGGACAATATTGTGGCGGATGCTCTTTCTCGCACACTTGATGACCAAGCTTCTCTTTTAGCTATTTCTATGCCTGTTCCAAATTGGTTGGAATCTGTCCAGCAGGGCTATGTCAATGACTTTTCATTATCTCAAATCATTCAATAGTTGGCCAATAACCCTTTTGTTGTACGACATTACTCTTGGGATGGTTCTTCTCTATGATACAAGGGTCGTCTGGTGCTTCCCCAGAGCACAGATCTTCAGCAGGATGTCTTCTATGAACTCCATGCTTCTTCATCGATAGGGCACTCTGGGTTTCTCAAAACTTATGAGCGAGCATGGCGTAACTTCTTTTGGAGGGAAATGAAAAGGTCAATTCAAAAAATGGTGGTTGAATGTGATACCTACCAATGCAATAAAGGTGAAATGACACTCCTTCCTAGATTGCTCGAACCCTTGCCCATCCCTACATAGATTTGGACAGATATTTCTATGGATTTCATTGAAGGGCTCCCTAAATTTGGAGGGAAGATAGTGATCTTGGTTGTGGTTGATTGCCTCTCCAAATATAGTCATTTTTGTGCCCTCAGCCATCCCTATACCACCTCCTCAGTTGCAGAAATTTTCATGGACTAGATCTTCCGTCTTCATGGAATCCCTTCTTCCATTGTCTCAGATCGTGATGCAACTTTCACTAGTCATTTTTGGATAGAATTATTTTGACACACTGGCACCAAACTAAAGATGAGTTCTAGGTATCACCCACAAACAGATGGTCAAACTAAAATTATCAACAAATGTTTGGAAACTTATCATCGTTGCTTCACCTCAAAACAACAGCATCAGTGGGCAAAGTGGCTCCCTCTCGTTGTATGGTGGTACAATACCTCCTACCACACTGCATCTAAAATGACTTCATATGAAATAGTCTATGGTCAGGAACCACCAGTGCTCCTTCCATACACCCCCAGCAGTTCACCAGTTTAGGCAATCAACACAGTTCTCTAAAACCAGGATCAGATTCTTCACATCTTGCAGGACAATCTTCACATGGCAAGAAATTGAATGAAACAACAAGTTGATCAGCACTGTTCTGAGTGTACTTTTCACATCGGTGATATGGTTTTTCTTCATCTAGATCCATACAAGCAATCATCCCTAAAACTTAATGGCTGTCATAAGCTGGCTCCAAAGTTCTATGGGTTGTATAAGGTTGTTTAGAAGATTGGGTCAGTTGCTTATAAATTGGAGCTTCCTCCTTCCCGCGTTCATCCAGTATTTCATGTCTCTTGTCTAAATAAAGTTCTTGGCACCAACATCAAAGCACAAACTATTTTACCAAAGCTAGATAATGAAGGATCCATCATTTTGGAGCCGGAGGCAATCCTCGACAGGTGTACTCATCAGCTTCACTCCCGATCCATCACCAAGGTATTAATTTAGTGGAACAGAATGCAACCAGAGGATGCTACATGGGAACCACTCCTTCAGATTCAGCAACAATTTCCACATCTTAAGCTTTGAGAAAAAATCTTTTCTAAGAGGGAGGGGATGTTAGGAACCCGTGTTTAACCCTTCTCTTTACTTTGTTAGTATGTTACTTTTAAACGCATATGCTTTGTAAGTCGTCCCGTGAGTATATTGTATTATCCCACATTCATGGGAAGTAATAGTTGTTTAAATTAGACTTAGTATATAAGTACATGTTGAGGCTAATGAAGGCATCCACGAATTTATTGTATTGAGCTTAGTCAAAGAAGGTTGCCCCCTCGAAGTGGCCTGCAATCAATAAATTCCTTCTATGTTCTGCTATTTCTATCATTTCGTGCATTTTTATTATAGTGTTGCAGGAGGTTCCTCTCAACTAAGATCTAGATCCATTAGTCATTGTAAAGCACCCATGACCACAGGCCTGACAAGGTACTCCTCTCCATGTTGCAGTATATGTCAAATGTGCTTTTTCCCATTCTTATTGTTGAAGCAATCCATCGATTTATACATAACAAAAATTATCAAAATTTCATTCTTGTTTCACCCGACCTCTTAATGTTTCTCTAGAAAAGAATAAGTTTATTTTAGAGATATGGTTAATGTATTCCTAAGTTGCATAAGTATTTGTAGATATGATGTCACTCATGGTTGACTCCAGAGTAAAGATCTTATCTAAACAAGCATGTGTGTTCTCTGTTACTCTATTTTCATTCTTTACCTTTTCAAGAGCCGTGGGCAATAATTGGATCAATTCCTTCTTCCAAACATCCTTTTCTTGTAAATTCCCTTCAGTGTCAAATAAACTGGGAAATGCCATGTCCAGATGTTGATCAAAATCACTTAAGTCTTCTATTAATAAAGCATTGAATCTCTCATGCTCACTGACCAGATCATCATATTCTTTGAACACCTTCTCTTCAACACCTCCTTTAGCTTTTAGTTCTTCCTTCTTTTCAAGCATCCAAAGGTGTAATCTCTTATGCTCTTGGTAAACATTACATGTCCTTTTATGCAACTCCCATATCTTATCACTATTCCCCTCTATCTTCTCAACTCTCCTTTTAATCAGTTCTAAGGCTATGTTGTATTTAACAATTTTTATCTCAGTTTCTAGTTAGTCACTCCTTTTTTGGAATTTCTCTTCTTTGATCCTCCAATAGTTGCCATCCGCTCTTACCTCTACCACATTTTTATTGTCCTCTAGATATGGTGAGAGACTGTTGGATAATGTTGGCAACTTATCTTTAAAGGTGGCAACTTCTTACCTCAATTTTGCATTTTATGCCATATATGCATTATTTTTCTTCACCAATTGCTCAATCTGAGCCTTTGTAAATCTAGCCACATTAACATTCAAATCAGCAGTCTCAAGAGGATTTGTATCTTCAACTCTTTGGATCACAAGATGACCAAACACTTTATTTGGATTATCAATGATTTGAGGCTTTTTATTTGGGGGGGTAAAGTGCCGATATTAGCAAAGTTGCTTTGTCAGGATCATATCTAGACCCTGTTTTGATCTTATCCAAAGCTTCAATGCTTAGCTGCATCTTCTTATCTTGATTTCTTCTAAAAGTATCAAAAACAATGGCAAATGCAATATCCCATCCTAAGACTAGGATCACCCCTACTTTTTCAAGTAATTATCTTCCCTTATCTGGAGTCATGGTCTCCATTGCTTTATCAATTTCTATTTGGAGTGCCTGTAATACCTCACCTTGTACCTTAGGAGTAATATATTTCATCTTTTCTCTAGCCTGTTTACCTTTGTATTCATATAGGAAAGCTTTGAGTTCAGGGATTCTGATAAAGTCATCATCTGAAATAAATTTCATATTTGCCATATGTCTTATGTCATCTGACAATTCTTCAGGAGATTCCATTCTGACCTTTTCTTTGTCCTTAGGAGGTTCATAATTTTCAATTACAAGTTCAAAGATCTATAAATCTTCATCTCCTATATCATATTCTTCATCCTCAGCATTTTTAGTATCAAGAGAGAAACTGATGTTTGATGTAGATTGAGGGGAAATATGACCCAATGGAACCTCATACTTGGCTTGTGTCTCTTTAACAATTTTTCCTTTTCTTTCCAAAATGTGAGAAGGAACATTCATAGTCAAATCTGATGCATGTGTAATTAGCATATCCAACCTTTCAATGGGATCATCAATATACAGAAAAGCTCATGTATAAGTGGGGTTTTTGGCTACCCTCCAAGCCTCAACCAACATTACTTTATGATACAAACTTCTTCTTTCAACTGCAATTCTTTAATCACAATTTCTGATTAAATCATCCTCAATAAATGGCACATGGTGATATCTTTTCAATTTTTTACTTATTTTGACACCACTTATGAAGTGTTCAGGGTCAAAATTCTCCCTTAAATTCCCTGATGGCATCTGAAATACTCCAATTTTTTATCAATTAATTGATAACCTTTATCAGAAAGTACTATAAAGTCTCCAAAACATAGAGTATTAGGCATGCATGATTGCTTGTTATGACTCTTCAGATGCATAAAGTTAGAATAAGCTAATTGCCTTACAATCTCTAAATAGGCAATCCTATCTGGACATGTTTTTGGTAGGAAAAATGGTGGTCCCTCATACCCATACACTCTTATCTTGGTGCAGTCATTATAAGCATACCAGTCACCCCAATTGTGATTAAATTTTCCCTTTTCATTTTTATCCTTCGGCCTTAGGAATCTCTATATTTCTACTGACAAATTGTGATCACAAGGATGACCTAATAACTTATATACAGGCTTTACAAAATATTCTTCAAAATAAAGATAGTGAGATTTTTCACTTCTGCTATCCCATATAGCAGTCCACATTTGTACATGTTTAATATCTTGATTCTTGTCCAAATCCCTTATTCTTAAACATTCATCCCATAGACACATATTTTGCCCTTCATATAGGATAAGATGCATAAGCAAAGAGTAATGTCTGAATTTACTACCTCCATTTTTTATGGCAATCAACTCATTATGAAGGTTACTAGCAAGGAACTTGGCATAATCCAGAGGTCGTGCATCTTGGCTTTGCACATCTATAGTGAGAACCATAGGTGCAATTTCCATAAACATAGAGGCCTCTAGACCCAGTAGTTGACATACAGAATAATAGGTGAATTTAAAGTATTCCTTAAACAATTCTATGGAAAAAGGTGGATCTTCCACCCCTAAAAACACTCTGAGCTTATTCCCTTCATCTTGGGGCCTATGTAAAGGTAGCCTCCACCTCTTGTAGTTATTGCTCAAATTATAATACTCGTTCAACAAATCTCTGAGCCTGAATTTCATATCAAAACTAGAATCCGATTGAAACTCCATTTCTATATAATCTCTGGTTATGGGGATGAAACCAGACCCATCATTTTGCTTAATTAAGTAGGTTTGTGGGTTGTACTTCTTAGCCACAACTTTCAACAATTCCACATTGATGAATACATTTGGCACTATGAGCTTTCTAAGGTTTGTCCTCCATTGATTTGAGACAGGTTTATGCCTATGCATTTTCCTATAATGGTATATAAAAAGATCATAACCCCTGATTGGAGTCCATATATCCCCTATTTGTTTATATATATCCTCTAATTTTTCTTCTTGGGGATTCAATTGGGCATTTCTTCTAGACCTCTACCCTGACTTCGGGCATTGATCTAGTAAGTCTTGGTTTAGGTGTCTTTCCTCTAATTTCTGTCTTTTCCCTCTAGGGTTTTCAGCTATCTCTTCCATAATATAAACTTATGCAAGAAAATCCCTACTGCTGTGAACGCAATTCAAACCAATAAGCTATAAATTTTAGGCTTTAGACACTACAACAAATCCCTGTGATTAGCTCCCTTTTTTGCTCCGTTTTTTGCTTCCACCCATTGTTTTAATGTATTTTTCTCCAATTTTTTGAAAAAGTTAGCACTATTTATTAGGATGGCGCTATTTTTGTCTTTTTTGTGTCGATCAGAACAAGTAGGTGCTAAGTTAGGCTCAAATTAGTGCCTAAATTAGCACCTAGTTTAGCGCCTAGTTAAATGTTGAGTTTAGTGCCTAGTTTAATGTCAAGTTTAGCACCTATTTTAGCACCTAGTTTAGCGCCATACCCCTAAGCCTCTATGGATTGTTTGAGATGTTTCAGTTGGAATGTCAAAGGTTTGGAATCCTCTGAGAGGAAATATGTAGTTAGAGATTTTTGTACCACTCTATGACTTTTAAATGACACAGTTCAATGTTATTCCACCCATGTAAAGGAGTTGTATACCATCATGCAAGCCATCAAGCAATGATCTCACTACATCTTGGGAAAGGAGGTCCAATCATCCACTTTGATCACAAGACACTCCAATTCTTGCAAACTCAGAACAAATTGGAAAATGTGCACCACATGAAATGGATGACATGTCTACAACAATTCTATCTAGTTATCAATCACGAGAAGGGAAAAGATAAAAAGGTATTTGACTACCTAAGATAATAGCTAGTTCAAGCACTCACCACAATGTTGGACTCATGTGGTCACAACTTCTTTGACCGAGAACCTCTCTACCCACCAGACTTGTACTTTGCATAGATCTACACCAATCTCTTACAAGGCAAATAGGTTGGTGAATTTTACATGTCTAATTAACAAGCTTCTCTACAAGCTCAAGTATCTCTATGTTTTAGATACCACACCACACAACTAGAGACTCATCTAGGAAGCATACTATGACAAAATAACTCAACACTTCAACATTACTAAAATACTAGCAACACTTGAACAACACTTCTAGTGGCCTCACATATGTGCAAACATTGAGAACCACATCAAGTCTCTCATTCTTTGTAGCACTGAAAAATATTGCAAATAGGAAGCTTGGACTCTACACCACTCTCTTAGTTTTGAGTACACCACCTTGGGAATCATTAACATGGATTTATTAAGAAGACTACCTATGACAAAGCATTAGTGTAACTCCATGTTTCTTGTGGTAGATGAATTCTCCAAGATGACCATCATGATTTCTTGCAAGAAAAGTCTCACCATGCCAAATATATATTGTGCCACTTTTATTCACCCATGTTTGGGTCCATTTTAGCTTACCCACATCTATTATCTTTTACTATGACCATCATTTTGTTAGTCACTTTTGGTAAATTTTGTGGATGATGTTAGATGTGCAACTAAATCAATTTATATATTTCCACATATAGATAGATGGATAAATAGAAGTGGTAAAATGCATTGTTGTGCATCTATAATAGTGCACACCTACACACTTGAGATGACAACATCCTTTGCATTTAACATTCCTACAAAAATGCTCTACACAACTCTATGAGGCATAGTTCTTTCTAGACATGTCTTGGGTTCCAATAGGAAGCATCCCTTGACATATCCTATTGCACACCATCCACATTAGATTCATGTACATAGGAATAGGAAATCAACAAGGCATAAAAGTTTATGCAGCACATCCAACATGTGTTCCAATGTGGACTAGCTTCAAGGATCTAGATAGTGTGGCTATACACATTGCTACACATGTTGGTGTCTAGTTAGACACTTGGAACATCAACAACCACATGTTATGCTTTCATACACGTGTGCCACCTAATGACATTTGTACTGCAAAACATGATCATATAATTGGCGTTGTATGCGTCTGACACATGGTGATCTCCACACCACATGCCATAATGATCTAGTTGGCACCATACAAGTTTGACATTTGTTCTCATCCCATCCACATAAGAAATGCACCATACATGTTGGATACTTGTCAACATCTACATGGAGCATAACTAATGGTATTCTTGAACAAATGCCTACTTTATACATTTTGTAGAGAAAAAGAGGTATAACAAATTTTCATCTTACCTCTCTGTATATTTCCTTTGATCATTTTGAATAGAAGTAACATATATGTTAGAACCCTTCTATATTTGAATGTCTTTTGGTTTACATATCTTGTTTAGGTACATTGTCTCTTGGATAGTAGGTAATAAGCCCTTAACAAATATTCTTTGCAATTCATCATTAGGAATTTGATAGTGTATCTTTGTTGACAAAGTTTGAAATCCAATAACATAATCATGATTGGACTCATTTGATCCTTGTTTACATCCTACTAAATCTAAAATTGTAACCTTTAAACATGTTAGAACCTCCCTGAATTTTCTTGATCCTATTTGGTTTGATGCTATCCTTTTCCTTCAATCTATCTTGGAACCTATACTTTTGCTAAAATGCTCTAAAATCTAGTCTCTGGAATATATATCATGGCCATTGTGAAACAATCTTGACTATTTTTTACTATATGAGTGTTTTTGTTTATTACTAATGTCCTGCAGGTTAATTAAATATCTTTTGTG
Source organism: Cunninghamia lanceolata (assembly GCA_027924645.1). Classification (NCBI taxonomy): domain Eukaryota; kingdom Viridiplantae; phylum Streptophyta; class Pinopsida; order Cupressales; family Cupressaceae; genus Cunninghamia; species Cunninghamia lanceolata. The sequence goes on from BSBN01000828.1 coordinate 2,718,575, forward strand.
GTTATGCGGGAACAAGAGGAATGAAATATGGCACATACCTCATTCCCGCAGAGAATAAAAGAACAAGTTACGGCTTGGCGGTAGGAAGCAGTTGATATGAAGAAGCTACCACTACCCCATGGATGGTTCATCTCACGCTTGTGGCTTGGCGGTGTTCAGGTGCAGATAGTCTCTTCCCATAGTCCCGCAAAGGTTTGAAAAGCAACCAGCGGCATTGCGGTAATAACATCAAGAGGTATCACTTACCGCATCCTCGCAACAGTTTCAACCAAGGCCCGTGATAGAGTGGTAAGAGGAGAATGTAATGAGTTTTTGCCTTGCCGTCCAGCAACGGTCATTCATAAATTTGCGGGTGGGCGGTAAACAAAAGGACATTAGGTAATAATTTCACGTGGTCCCACAGGGGTTAATCTAAGCATTTGCGGTCTAGCGGTAAAGGATGAAATAGAAGTGTAGTGGTTGTAAGCCATTTTGAATGTGAAAGGTCTGAAGCTTGTTGCTTCCTTTATAAAAGGAAACCAAGACCTTATGGCTCAATATCTATCTCGGACTTTGATTTTTTGAAAGAGACATTACACTACCTGTACTTTGAAGCAAATCAATATAAAAGCTACTATTCTCTGGTGCTCAACTTTTGGTTCTCATTTTTTTGTTGAATTGGATTGCTAATAATTTATCTGGTTGTCTCCAATTTACTTTTTCTTTGTTATTCAAATCAACCTATCAAGTATATTGTTGATTTGTCAGAACACATTTGATGTTTCTTGTGTGGTTTTTTTATTGGGCTCCTTCAAGTAAGGATTAAAATCCTATAGGTGAATCATAGTAACTTTGGAAAGTTAAATTGGATTGTTAAAGAAGAACCTGATAACTTACATATTTGCATGTCTATGCAAGTCATAGACCTATAATTGCCAAGCAAATAGAGTTGTGGCTAAAAGAGAAGTACATATTCTTCTTAGAGTGAAAACTCTGTAACCCAAAGGTAGGCACCGGTCATTCTCTTTTGAAAATCATTCCCTTATATATATTTTCAAAATCCAATTTTTTTTTGGTTTTAGGAATAGTGTTTAAAGATTTATAGAAAACATTAATCCAAATCATATGCCAGATTGAGTTAAGTGAAGTGGATGATTTAATTGACAAAATTACATAAGCTCCTTAATCTGTTCTAAAGTCACCAGCAAACTTGAAAGTAAATTGTCATTGGTGAAACAAGGTAACACCCACTTAGGCTTGAACAAAGCCTAAAGTACAGAGAATTTTAATTAATTTGATCAATTCTATTAGTTGGCCAAATTCACATATAAAACCTAATCATAAGATTTGGCATATCTTTAGGGTTTTATAATTTGCAAATTTGAGTACCAACAAAACCAATATTGACATTAAAGTGATGTACAAAAGCATTGGCCAAATCATTGAAGGAATGAATAGAACTATGAGGAAGAGAATAAAGCCATTCAATTGCATAATCCTTTTAGTTTCTAGGGAAGAGCTTTGTAAAAAGTTTATCATCATAAACATAATCAAAACAAACTCCCAATTATGTCATAAGGTCCCCTTTACCACTATACATTACAAAACTAGGGACCACCGAACAAACTAGAAATGGATAAGAAATAACTCAAATGAAAGTGTATTATGCTTGATTTCTCCTATGATATCATTTGATTACTAAGGGTAATGCATCAACTTTACTTTGCATCTCATCAATTCTTTTAAGGATGACATCTATGTTGGAAGGATGAACATTAGGAGCTATGATTAAAATCGGAGTGGAAGTGGCAACATGAGATAATAGGTGGAGTGTAGGTTGATTGGGGGACAAAGAATGAAGTTGGAATGACAACACTAGAAGTGGGAACATGAGTAGTGGGTGAGAAGTAAACACAATTAGGGGATGAGTGGAAGGTACAATATGAGAAGTAGGTACAATGAGAGGATCAATGATAGGAGCTATGAAAAATTGATAAGCAATACAGAGAAGAGAAGAAATATGTGGCATGTCTAATGCAGGAGAAGATGTGGAAGGAGGCACACTAGACGAAGAGGCTTGTGAAGAAAGGGGAGGAGATACACTATTTAAGGAACTTGACGAGCTTATCCTTTGACCTATATCACTTAATACTTCCATCACATAAGGATTATCCATTAACAAGTTATGAAGAACATCAATCAAATTTGAATAATTAACATTATTGCTCAAATTTGTTAAGATCTGATATAAGTATTTGTGTAGTAAGATCATGTCTTGCCTATCCATATGTGCAACATGTGCATCATGATGAAAAACATCTTCCCCATTACAATATGTAGTAGTCATCAAATCCTCAATCATAACTTCCTTGCAATGAATCGAGGCCATTGTAGAGTTAAGCCTAAGGTTTCTTCTTAAGGCAAAATGAGGATTAGGTTGAGACCTTGACATTCAAGAAAAATATAAAGCAATGAAAAGGAAATTGATTCCAAGTAATCCTAATTTTTTTTGCCAACAATTCATACCAAAGATTGAACAATTTAAGGATATTGCAATAGGTAATTTGTATTGACACAAATAATATTACTAGAGCATTTCAAAGTTTAGGCCATAAGAATCATCCTTTTTTAAACATGGATTGCAAATAACTCTAAAAATTTAGAAGTCTTGGTCATTAACATTATTGTCTGCTACAATGTCATCCAATGTATCATTATCAATGTTCATATGTTCTTTCAAGTATTTAATATTATCATCATCCTCATTTTGACCTGCATCATCTTCATCATCATTAAAATTTGACTGTAGACCATCTCTATTTTTACTAGATGTATTTGGATCATCATTTTCTATACCATCCATATTGTTGTCTTCCATAACCTCATCTAACTCTGGATTGTTGTCTTCTTGTGCTTGAACAAAACCATCTTCAACATCATCATGGATGTCAATTTCTTCGATGTTCTCTAATCCCTCTCTCTCTAATTTTGTTGGCCATCATTGTTTTGCTCAGTATCCACTAATGCATCATTGAATACATGCCTTAATATTGGATCATAATGTATGACAAATATCCATTTCGAGTCCAAAATATCTTCATAGAAAAATACCTGCACATGAATGACATACATATATTAGACATATGGTATAACAATTTTATTGATTAATAAACACATGTATATATTCGCAATAAACTATGAATTAATAGATTAATGATCACTACTGCTTCTTGTTTGAGTTAAAGAAATACCTGCTCACAATGAATTGGTAGAACATAAGGCTCCTTATCTTCCAGTAGGAAACATGAGGAATCTATGGAAAACAATCCACTGTGGGTATCATGTCTTCGTGTCCTCTCAAATGCTTCATACCATCTACACTTAAAAATACAACATTTAAAAGAGCGGTAATCCAACTCAATAATTTCTTGTATTTTCCCAACATATTGTAGATTCCCTTCAATTATATTCTTATCTTTTGAGCTTGATCGACTGGATTGCTTGAAGTCAACCATGATGCCACAATCGAAGGATCGTCTCTTTACATCTACCTTTTCTACACAATAATATTGACCATATGCCCACATTGTTGGATATTTCCTCACCTGTGAAAGACCATTTATTTTAGTGAAAACAAATATAATGATGAATATTAAAATAGTTAATAGTGTCAAAACTATAAGGAAACAACATTTTGTAAAATTCTAACTGTACCTTTCTTTCACATCCTCTAGACATGTTGATTTCATCTTCTGTTATGTTTGAATCTATACCTGCATCTTCTATTTGATTTTGAATTTGTTCAGTAACCCATTCTAGTGTGCAATCTTTGCCCCATTCCCAAAGCAAATCAGTGGGAAGTGGAGTATTCCTTGGGTTTGATCTCCTAAACTGTCTCCTTGCTTCTAACACTTCTTCTCTCTTTTTATCATACAGATCAATCCATTTGTTCATAAAGTCCATGTGGTATAGAATGAACTTGTCAAGTATAGCACTTTCGTCTACACTTATTACATGTGAACATGTTTGTTTCAAACTCCAAATGTCATGCTATTAATTTGACAAATAAATTACAAAGTAAATTAATGATTGCAAGAAAAACAACCACACTGATCATGAATTTACTTACTAATTTCTACTTGAACACCACTAGATTGTGGTTTTTCTCCATCAATAATATCTGATGTTCGTTCTTCATCCCACAAGTGTGACCCATCTTCAAAATCCTTACCAAGGAATTCACATAGGAAGAAAAATGCTTCATTCAATACATACCCTTCAACCACGCAACCCTCTGGATGTGCCTTTTGTTGGACATATCTTTTTAGAGTTTTCATATACCTCTCAAAGAAAAACATCCACCTCATTGATACGACACTCGCCAATTCAATGTCATCGACTAGGTGTATAAGTAAATGGACTTGTAGGTCCATGAAACTTGTAGGGAGATCCTTCTCAAATACACATACAATTTCTGCAATTTCCTTCTTCCATTTTGGCACTTCAGATTTGTGGATCTCCTTGGAGGTCACCCACCTAATATAAGAATAGTAAATTAGTATGAACCTTTAGTCAAAAGATAAAATGCAATATAATATCTCTATGTCTCTCACACATGAACATTTCATATAACCACATACCTTGTAAATGCTAACAATCAACTTATGGCATTCCTTAAGTCAACTGTAAGACAAGAATCCCCCCTAATTGCCAATGGCATGATATGCTATCAAACACATTTATGAAAAGGTCATTAGTATTTTTTTATCACACAACAAAATATCAAAATATATTTAGTACTTAATCAATGTTACCAGTAAATGTTAAATGATGATATATAATACCTTCATAAAATTATGAAACTCATGTGTTTTAAATCATGTGATATGTCCATCAACTATAAAAGCTTTAGCCAATGATGACCCATAGCCAGTAGGTGTCCTTATTGAATGGATGACATTTTTTAGTTGGTCTAGCTCTTTTTTTTTTCAAAATCCATGGAGCTTCTACATATGTTTCATTTTCCCTATTTGGCCACAAATGTTTTCTATCAATTTTGGTATATGAAAGAGCAATATCTCTCCTCGAAGACAAGGTGTCCTTCTCTTTGCCTAATATATGTCAAAATATAGAATCTGGGACATTTTTGAAGATGTGCAAAGGATCTAATAGGTGAGATATTAATAGATCCTTCCAGTAAGGGAGATCATAAAATATGGATTTCCTTTTCATTCCTTTTGGCATATTAACTAGAACTTGTTATGGTTCTTCAATTGAATCACCTCGATCAAAAAAATCCTTCCAAGCTTTCAATTCACCATCTTCATACTTCTTAAACCAATCACCGGGACCCATAATCATGGGAGGGCCTCTATTTTCAACTTTTCCATCAAATTGATTCTTCAGGCGATTTCTAAACTTATGATCTAGTGGTAGAAAAACCATGTTCTTTGCATAAATAAATTTATGTAGATCTTTAGAATACTGCCCTTGAAATTATTCTGTACATCTTGGACATGCAAATATATCCTTTGTTTGAAGCCCTACAATTCAATAATTAATGTTAATAACATCAAAAAATAGTATAAAACTAAGTATGAAAGTTGGGATGAAAATAAATTATGAGTGTAAATACGTAAATAGTTTATCTTACCAGAACAAACACCAAGTCCTGGGAAATCATGAATAGTCCAACATAGCACACCATACAACATGAAGGACCTATTTTATGGGGGACGTGATATGTCATACATTCTTATGCATTTCCATAGCAGTTGCATCTCATCAATAAAAGGCGCAAGATAAACATCCATGTTTTTAGCTTGATGTTTTCCTGGAACAATGAGAGTCAGCATAAGGTGCTCCTTTCTAACACTCATCCATGGGGGAATATTGTATACTATCAATCCGACTGGCCAAACACTATAATTTGAGCTCAGGAAAGAGAATGGGCACACTCCATCAATTGCAAGACCAAACCTGATACTACAGGGTTCATCTTTGAATTTTCTTGGCCATTTTTCCTCTATATGTTTCATTGCTTTGGAGTTAGCCAGAATTCGCATGAATCCATCTTTACTCTTGTTCTTTGCATGTCAATCCATCAATTGTGCAAGTGACTTGCAACGAAACATTCGTTGAAGTCTAGGTATAATTGGCATGTGACGTAAAACCTTATTTGGAACTGTAGGACCTTGTACATCTGTACGATATCTCTTCTCTTTGCATACAGGGCATTCTACCTTGTTTTGATATTCATACCTGTATAAAATGCAATCATTTTCACATGAATGAATTTGCTTATATTCAATCCCCTACTCAACCAACAACAGACACGCCTCTCTGCAAGTTGATGGCAATACATTCTCTTCAGGGAATATTTTAGTTTTTAGTGCCCTGTAAGATTGCCAGAGATTAAATCAATTAAATGTTTGACTTATGATGAACATGTTTGATATATCAATCTATACTAGGACTGCTTATATACAATATATGGTTTTAAAATCCCCTTAAATAAATATAAACGAAGTTGATGAATGTTTACGAATTATGTACACCAATTGACAATGCAAAGTAAGAAATAGATTCAACTCACTTCAGTAGGGTAGTGAATCCTTTGTCTAACCAACCAAATAGTGACTTAATTTCTAATAATAGTAATGTGCATGCTAGTTTTGAGTTCTACTTGTATCTGATTTGAACACGGGTGTTTTCGCTGCTTACTTGATGGAGTCTTTTAGGTTGTTATCATCAACATTATGTTGGTGGTAATGACCCTTGCTATCATCGTTACTGTCAACCATATGATCATTATTGTGATCATTGTTTCCATTCCCAAAGAAATCTGTAAGCATTTCATTCAATCCTTCTTCATGCACTGCATTTTCACTATCATGATCGTCATCATTAAGGCTAGGTGGCATGTCATCAGTGTATGTGGATCTCATCAGCTCTTCAAATTTCTTAGCTGATAGTATTCTCTTCAATGTTGCTCTTTTCACCCTGGTATGGTTTAAAGGATGGTTTGGATCATCCCATCCAAATCTTAATAACCCAATTGGATCTTGGGTATTAGAATGTGTTTCATCAACATCTTCTACCTATCAACAAACACAAGCATTATTTAATGTTTGGCAACAATTAGATAAATCATAAATGTATCAATTTCAAAGAAATATAATCAAATATGGCTTAAAAAATAAAAATATAAATTGTATGAACATATATACATCAATTGCATAATGGAACATTATTTTATAGACTACCTTTTTTATACAATAATTTAAATAAAACACAATTTTGACAACATAGTTTATAAAACATCAGTCCACACTCATTTATTATTCTTTGGTTTTCTGCCCTCAAGAACATCCTTAGGGAGACCTTGTTCTTCCCTCTTCTTTCGCACAGGAGTGTGTTTTAAGAAGGGGTAATCAATCAATAACTCATCCCCAATGGTAAGGTCCATAATATCCTCAACCATTATCTATCTATCAACATCTCTTTCCATATTTCCATCTTTATCATTTATAACCTCAACAAATTGATAATTCGGTCTTACAGTAGGGTCCCTTCCCTTACTATTATTTATAAATCCTACAATATTTTTATGTGTGTATGTACGTTCATCTATATACATAAGACGACCTCTATTCATTTCTTTTCTACTTTCCAATTGAAGACGATGTGTATACATATTCGAATTTAGACCATATGCTAACATGCTAGGCTTATATTTTGCTAGCCTTCTCTATTCACCACTGTAATATGATGGACCATAATATGGCATTAATCTCCTAGTGGTTTGTTCTGAATTGTTTCTATGTTTAGATCCCACATGTAAATTTTGGACAATAAAGAGGCCTAGATTTGCTCCATGAATATTGGACGGTCGTATCATGTAGTTGTATCTCCAAAATTGAAACACCTTGTACACTCTAGGTAGTTGTTGATCACTAGGCCAAGCGCAATATAGTTGATGATCAAATGTCTCTTTGTAAATTGATCTCAAACTTAGGGGCAAGTCATCATCTCCATCACATTCATTCCCACAGGGTATGTAGTCCACCTTCCCCTTATCTTTAAGCAAATTATGCATCTTTAAACCGGTTCTTGTTCTGTTGCTTGTTTTCATCAATTCCTCATCTTCCAAGTTGGTATATTGGCACATATTTTTGTTAGATGTATCATTTGATAAATGATCATTCCCCTCTAGGCTGGAAGTCGGTGATCCAGGAAACTTTAAACCAAGAACTTTATCCTGCAAGTATCCATTAAGAAAAAAATTAGTTATTTAAATAATATAAAATAATGTTTAAACAAAGTATACTTGTTATTTATATCAAATTAGAAAATTCCTTACCACAAATCCTTTTGGATTTGAATCGATTGTAGGAGGCATACTACCGACTAGAATCTCATCATATATGTAATGTCTTTGTACAATCACTTGTTTGAATTGTTTCTATCCATGACATACAGAACATCCACAAACAACAATTTTCTCAAAGTATTCATCTCATGTACTATAGTCTTGACCAACCTCTTGTTCAGTGCAATCATTTCTTGTGTCTACAGGATCCATCAAGTCATATCCTCTTCCACCCATTGTCCCCTATGTGATTTAATAGTTTTAGGTCCACATCCATGTACATATCATTTACTTTTTCTAGTTGAACTCTCAAGCTTTGCATTTGCTCCAATCTCCATCTAAAATAATCAACAACATGCATTAATTTATGTCAAGATTGGATAATACATTATAAATTTAAATAATACTGTGAAAAAAGATGGACATATCACAAAATGCCATCAAATCATTTTTTCCTAAGTTAAGTCAAAATTTGAGTACCTGATGTCCCACTTCATCCGTTGTGTCCTCATTTGATATGACACGATCTGTTGCCATGGCCTCATCTGGCCCCTATAATACACAACATAGTAAATAATGTTTAGTACACCAATTATATCTTTTCAATGAATATGTTATCCAACACAGAACCTCACTTTAGTCATATATTTGACATATTGATATCATGTTTTGGCCATCCTAATTTTTAAACTTTTCCCTTGATCATAGAATCACATTTAATCACCATTCCTGTGCATTTTCAACCAGTAAGTTTGACCTCAAATGCCTCATGGACAAAAAAATGACTTTATCTCCTCTATGTTGTACCATTTGTGAATTCATAAACACCTTCCTCCTTTGGTTGAGGTTGCTTTCTCTTCTTACCTCTATTGTATCTGCAGATTTCGTTGTGATATCTATTTCCACCCACTTTCCTCTCTGCGATTTAGTAGTTCTACGCCATCCATGTCCTCTCTCCATGGCCTCCTCTTGATCCTGTAATACACAACAATGACAATAGTCACATAACAGTTGTGCACCAAGAGAATATTGTTGAAATTATCTTGTTAATACACTCGCTTTTCATTAAGACGCACTACGAAAAACAAAATATGACATTGCAACATTTTGTTCTTCCCAAAAATTTTACACGTAGAATCTTGACAACTAGAGCTCAAATCTTATGATTACAAGATAACTACAAATTCACATCAAAAAGACATTTATTTACAAGCTGACTACAAATAAAATCTATTACAAATAATTTTAGCTAAACATCCCTTCCATGGTCCCTTGTTATCCTAGATGAAAGAAAACCTATTACTAATAATTTTAGCTAGTTCTCTACCTTACACTTCTTCCACAAATTCATTAAAATAGTAGATATTTTCTCTTTGAAAACTAGAGATTGGGTTCCTTATTCTTGATTGAAACCTACTTTACATTGGATAGTGTGAGAATATTTATATTAGATAAGATCCAAAACTTCAATTCTTGATTTTTTTTTTTCATGATTGGTGTTTATCCTCCATAGAGGCCATGGTGAAAGTAGTTGGTTTGGTTATGTAGAAATCCCCTCATCAAATAAAAGCCAACAAATATTTACAAATGGCTCAACCCATATACGACTTAACAATTTACTACAACTTGAATGAAAAGATCCATCAAATTATGTTTTTATTATGTAAAGTTTCTAGGATGTATCCATTTTTTCCAAGCTAGTTGGTGGTATGTTGTTGTCACACTAGATTCCAATGTTATAAAACCCTTACTACTTAGACATTTACCTCAATTCCAAATGTTTGCATGAGGAACATTTTGGTTTAGCATAGCTAGGCACTAAATTAGGTGCACTCTGTGCCACCTTTGGCGCCCCAAAGAGATTACATTTAGGGCTGAAAGTCAGCACTAAAGTCGGCGTTAACTACGCCAACTATAGCGTCGACTAATGAATCAAAAACAAAAAATTAAAAATTCTCACCTGTGTTAAAACATAACACACAACAAAACAAAACATACCATAAAAAATTCTTGCCTGGCAGTATCGTTGCTTCACCACGATTGTTTTGTTAATGTAATGAAAATATTTTCTAAATCATTTATCTCTACATTTTTATCATCCACATTGCTAAATGTTTAGGGTTTGCTCTCCAATATAGCTAAATGTTTAGGGTATGTACTCTTGGATGACACAATAACATTTAGAGGAGAAAAGAGTTTTGAGGTCATTGATAAAATTAAGACTCGGATTGTGAATGTGTGCAACGGCATTGTTTCCTGGCTGATATTTTGGCAACAGTCACTCGTGATTCTGTTTTCCAAGTAAATATTTTTGCAATCCTCTTTTTTTGCTTACATTTTTTTCTAATGTTATAGACAAATTATTCTTGCTCTCCTCTATAATGACATTAGAAATTTGTGCTTATAATTGGTAGTTGGGAGGTCCATACCTAGCAGTGTGTACTTCGTTTGCCTCCATAGATTGGACAAAAATAATTTGCCCTAGGTCACCTCAAAATGTCAAGCAACAGAGGGAAGGGAGCAAAGGGAGAAGACTCTGGCCATAATGAGGTAATTCATTATCAATTTAAAGATTTGTGTATGTTTCCATTGTTTCTTTGATTTTTAGTTTTTAGTTTTTTATTTCTAAATTTAAAAGAAGAAATTTATTTTATATATATTATATAGAGGGACATGAGACTAACAAAGATAAAGAGGCATTGGCTTCTATATTGGGAGTAGAGGTAGTGAACAAATTGGATGGTGTGGACTTGACAATGCTTGCCAAATACATAGAAAAATGATCTAGTAAAGCCCCTGGAACATTGCAACCAAATCAACCATGTCAAAGGGAATCAATTGATTCCCCAAGCAATCCTGGATAGAGCAAAAGATCCAGGAGGAAATCAATAACAATAAACTCTAAGAATGTGGAACAGGGAGCAGAGACTTCCAATGTCCCAGCCACTCTTGGGACACAAATTTCTTCCACTCCTAGGACACAAACTTCTTCCACCACGCCATGTTTTGCATCTTGCATTGGTAGCTAGGATACCAAGATAGAATACGATGTGGTTTTAGGGGAAGTCTAAATGATAGATGCTGGAAAAATGTTTGTGAATAGGTTGAAGGAATCATGCCTTCAACAGTTCAAAGACCATCTACATTTACCATTCTCAAAGATAATCATGCACCTGCAAAAAGTAGTTATCCATGACATGGAGACTAAATTTGGCACAGGTTGGTCTGTAAAGAAGATAAAGCTAGAATGTCTCAAAACTGCAAGAGATTTCGGTGTAACCAAACAAAGAAGATAAAAAAAACTCCCTCCCAAGATAGGGCTCAAAAAAAGGCCAATTGATGTAAGTGTGAAAGTATGGAAAGAGCTTGTAAAAGCATATGAGAAGTCTGATGCACAGAGGAAGTCCGGTGAGGAGAGTACACAGGTATTTGAATTCGCTCATAATATTATATCAAAATTTTTAAACAATTTTTAAATTTTATTTATGCATAGTTAAATTGAATTAGTATATGTTTCAGGACAAGGCCTCCAAGGCTAGGCTTGACAAACTTCATGCCATGCATCATAGTGGCTAGAAAGGTTTACAGGCCTTGCTCTGTACATTTGTAAGTATATTTAATATGTTAAATGATTTTTTTTAATTTCCTAGGAAAAAGTAAATGATTGCATATTAATTAGTTTAACTAGTCCATGTGCCATGTTTTGACAGGAGGAGAAATATGGCAGGCATCCAACACAATTTGAAAAGGAAATGTTACAAAGCAAAAAGTGGACCGATTTTGTAATCTGGATGGAGAACGAGGTATCAATAGTTGGCTTTCAATAACTTAGTTGGTTATTGTTGTGTTAATATGTCAATTTGCATTTCTTGTGTTGAGTTGTTTATTGATGCATAGGATGAGTTCTAAAGTGCTTCTCTGTTGGCCCTAGATCCCACTCAATTGTTCCATTATTTCATGTTGAGGAAAAAAATATTGTTTGCCTTAAAGGGCAGTAGGTGACATTCATGCCTTATTTTCATCGCATCTTTTAATTAATGACCATGGTCTTTTAATATCTATTAAGTGTCCTTGTTTAAGTTATGAGTTGTATCATTTGAGTAACTTAGTCCCATGTTGATTTGATTTATCTTCTTTTCTCTCAAACATGGTATCTCAAGAAGTGCTTCCTTGTGATGCAAAGCAGGGGTGGTTTCAAGATTTCAACATCTCACAACAAGATTTGGTGTTTTCTTGATCATAACCTTCAGTGGATGCAAACCAGGTTTCAACCCCTAATGGGTCATTTATGCTTCAACAGGTAAATCAACACTAGGAGGACTCTCAATGGAATACAGATCCAAAATATGTTTGTTCTGGTACAAATCACATGGCAGAGGATGATGATGATGCAAATATAGAAGACACCAAGGCCGATGATGATCATGATCATGATCATGATCATGATCATGATGATGAGGCAGTTGTTGGTGGTAGTACTGTTGCTGGAATTGAGGTGAGTGCTATTTATTGTTTTTATGTCTTGCATGGTAGTCATTGTTGTTTTAACACACACATGCAAGTAAGTACTATTCAAGTAAGTTGTTTTAATTCTATTTGAAGGAAAACCCACCAGTATGATTTACTTTAAAGGATTTAACTCTAGAGAGAGACCAATAAATGTAAATCACTTAAAGGGAATTACATCAACTTCTAATAGAAACCAATTAAAAGCATCCACACAATGACAACAAATGTGCCTTGATAAATCTATTGATTTGAATAACTGGAAATAGCCAATATGGAGACAATCAAACAACTTATGAACTTGAATATTAACAGAAAATCAGAACACCATACATATCCACAAAGTTAACCATCCTTGCCCATTATAATATTAAATTATCATAGAAGTATAATGTCTTGAATCTGAAATATGATTGGATAGATAATATTAGAATATATAAATTGTTTTGTTGAAAGATGATGATTGTCTAGGCCTTGGTTTCCTTTATAAATATGGGAAGCAACAAGCTTCAGGCATGAACCAACACAACTATTCATAAATCACATCCTCTTGTAACTAAACATGTTTAATAAAGAGAAATTAAAGGCATAAGCAAGTTAGCTAAGATCTAAATCTGTTAGTCATCATAGAGCACCCATGACCTCAGGCCTGGCAAGATACTCATCTCCATGTTGCAGTATCTGTTAAGTGTGTTGTGCCCCTGTCTATTATTGCAAAAAAGTGTCATTTTTTTTTCCTTGTTCTCCATGTTGATGCTAGAAAAACTGCTCCTTGCTCCTTCTACACCTAAACCTGTAGTTGCACATCATTCTTTCAAGTATGTCTTCTCCCACTTATCAAATGTAAGGTCACTGGGCCATTTGAATTCCTGAATTCAGAGAAGATTGGTTTGACGGTCCTTCCATCTTTTGTCCAACATAGATTTAACATCAATTACAAATTTTCCATATCCTACATCTAGGGCTATGACCCTCTCCAAAATCACTTTAAAGCTCAAAGTATCTATATCTTGCTCCTTTTTCAATAATTCCATAACCACAGACACTATTGTTCTGAATTCTTCCTTCCAAGTATTAAGGCCTTTAACTAGTTTGTTTTCCTCTGTCATAATAGAGGGGATAATTTGATTCTTGAAAGTAGAAAAAGATTCAAGTCTGGCCTGCATCCTTTTGTCTTCACTGCTGGCATATTGATGCTCTTCAATGATCATAGTCATCATCTACTCTGTGGGTTTCAATTCAATAGGAGCATCAAGATTTCTTTGAAGTATCCTGCAAAGCATGCCTAAATTGTGCAAGGAAGGCTATCATTTCTTGTACAATGGCTCCAAAATAGAAAAGTTTGCTTGCAATTGTTTAATGGCCTGAGATAACATGGAGTAGCAATCATGCACATCCCCAAGTTTATCCACAACTAGCTTTATCCTGTATTCCAAAATTTTCTCAAAGACTTCAAGGACCTTGATCCTTGTCTCATTTTTTGTTTCCTCATTTTGCTTCTTGAGGTCCTCAACTTCTTTTTCAAATTTTGTCCTCAAAGCATTAAACTCTTACATTGTCACTATGATATCACCAGTTGTTGGTGGCACAGAAGGTTGATATGGAACTATTGACAGACTCTGGGAAGAACCCACATCTTGCAGTTGCTTTTTTAATTGCCTATTTTCAATGAATAACCTATTCACTTCATCATCCATGTCTTGTTGTGTTTTCTCATAATCCTGTAATTTTTTTTCCAACTTTTTTACAACTGCATGGGTGAACATGGCAAAATGGATTGTAAGAGTAGAGGCCTCAATTCCTAAAGTATCTCGTAAGGTTTTCACCACAGCAGATCCCCTCATTTCCTGAAAAACATCTAGCAACCTTGGTTTTGCTAGTGTTCTTCTATTTTGTCCATATGGCAAGAGTCTCTATCTTTGGGTTGAAATCACATCCACTCATTCCATCCTCATAATCAAATTCAGACACAAGATTAGGGTCATCTTGACTCCTAACTTGGTCAAGCAAGAATATGTTTTTCAATTCAAGACCTAGGATGATCAGCATGTTACTCTTCAAGACCATTTGTCTTGCTTCCTCAGGAGTCACATTGATTTCGTCAACTTTTAGTTCTTGAATTGTTCAGGTGGTTATTTGATCATACTAAGACTCATCAACACCCATCTTATTGATTTCCACCTTTTCATCAAATTCCTTCATCTTCATTTTTAACTAGAAATCTTGAAACTCTGGAGTCTTGATGAAATCATCATCTTGAATAAATCTCAATGATGCCACCACCCTTTCATCTTCCTATAGCTCTGGATCAATTTAGGCTTGTTCTTCCATCCTAGCATCAGGCTTGTGTGCATCAGTTTCTTGACCAACCAATGGTTGATCAACTTCCTCTCTATCATGTAATTGTGTCAAAATATTTGTAACTTCATCAGTATCCCCCACACCCTCAGACATCTCATATAGGACCAAAGGAGAAATGCCTTCAGTTCTCTACCTTTTATGTGGTGGTGATTCAGGGATCTGTGGATCTTGAACTGATATGACATCAGGGGCAGGCTCGTGAATCTCAATTCCTACAAACCTCTTCACTGGAAATTTGGTAGCCTTGGTAGGTTGTACTTTAGATTTAGCATAAATACTTTCAAAATTTTCAATCATTGTATTAATCCTCTTTAGAGGATCTTTCTCTTCAGCAAAAAATCCTTCAAAAATTGGATTCTTTTCCTTTTTGTCATCTTCAATTTTCTTGAGGATCTCCCATTTCCTCTTCCTGTCATACACTTCATTAAAAGTAACCAGGTTCCTTATCACATCCTCATCATAAAGAATTTGATGGGAGATGCCCATCTTAGTCAAGATCACTTGTCTCACAAAGTTCATATGACCTTCAGGGTCACAAACTCTTTCAACACTAGATTCCAAAGAGTACTTGGCCTTCAAATAGGCCTGCAGCTGCTCAAGAGTGTCCGAACCAATTGACCAATCTCCAAAGATAGTGGTATCAGGCAAAAAGGTGCCTTTCTTCTACTTTTTCATCACTTCCTTTTCCCTCAATATCATTTGCCACATGAATTCCAAGAATGCAATTCTGTCAAAAACAAACTTTGGCAATTTGTGATGTGGTTGGGGGCAATCATATACCCTGATTATTGTGTGCTCTGGTAGGAAGAACCAATCAACATAATTGAAAGTATGACCTTGCTCTGGTTTATGTGTAAGAGGTCTCAGAATTACCATAATTTTTAGTGACAATCTGGGGACCCAATTACCAAAAGAATTCATTATGTTCACAGAAAATTCATTATGAAATACATTATAGTTACCAGTCTGGCAATGAGAATCCCATATGTAACACCAACATTGAGTAGGCATTCTTTGCCTTGTCCTATCAGTCATGCTGATGTGCATTTTACTTGACCATTTACTCCTATTTTGATATAGGATCGGGTGGCAAACCAAAGAATAAAACTTGAAGTTCATGGGTTTCTTATCTTCCTTCACACTGATGAATCCATCATGTATTTTCTTTTCATGATATAAGGCAAAATCATACTCAATGTTCACCTCTAAATTTTGTATCTTCATAGCCATCATCATCAAATTAACTGGCATCCTCTGATCAACATCAATTCCTAGTACTTGGCACAATGCATAATAGCTCCATTTGAAATAGACTGCAAAATCTTCCACAGGGAATGGTTCGACGGCATTGGAAGGAATATCAACTATTATGTTGCTTGCACCTCTTCTCATAAATATTGACATCTCATCACTTCTGAGTGTTCTTCTCAAACTTTTATATTCTTGTTTAATCTTTTGTAGGACAATTTCGATGAGAGCTTGTTTGTTCAACATAAAATAGTCAATTATAGCATTTCTGTCAATTCTCAACAGAGAAGATCTATTTGCCAACCTTACTGTTTTAGTAGCCGGGTGATAGTGTAGTGCTAGAGTATGAATTAGTTCCACATCCACGAATACATTTGAAACAATTAGCTTGGCCAAATCCAGCTTCCATGGATTGCCCACCGGTCCTTGACCATCCTTCTTCTAACAAAAGTACCAAAATAGTTTCTAGCTAGAAATGGAAATTATTTTTGCAAGTATGGGCCTAAGCGGTGTTGTCATTGATGTCAACATACTTTTGTTGCATTAATGATAAGAATTGGATGAGCTGTGTGTTGAGGATATTGAGAAAATTAGTCTTAATCAGGAACAGTGAAGAACAGTGATGACAGTAAGGCAATAGTCCAAGATAGGAAGAAGATCAGAGGATGTGCATTAAAGGGTTTGTAGATATGTGTCTCAAGGTGGTCCAGTAGAGATTTCAGAGGTCCGCATGAAGATCTGAAGAATTTGTTGTCGCTCAAGTAAAATAGGTTCCAGTAGGTGATCAGAGGTGATAGAGTGTTACAGAAGGGTCCGGTGAGATCCAGAAATGAATTATCCTATTCTACAGATTTGAGGAAGTGTTGGGGAAGTCTATGTGGTGTGTCAAATTGATTGGTTCATGGTTTGAAGGTCCGCAAGCATCTATTCCTTTGCAACAGTAATGACAGTCTGTGTTCTTGAGGTTCTGGATGAAGGAGAGATGGATTTCAGTAAGCAGATGAAGTGTGGATGTTCTTGGTGATTCAGGCAAGCTTGTGGAAGTCTTTGGATCGTGTCCAGTTCGTGTTGGTGGTCTGCATTGAAGTTGGAGCTCACAATTGAAGAATAACTTCCGGATGATGGTGTTCTTCTTGAGACTGGCCAACCGGATGAGTTACACATCCTACGGATGCTCTTGTTGATATTTGTTGACTTAGATGATCATTCCTAATTTGATGTCTTGTATAAAGAAGGGATTGCAAAGTCATTTCAAAGTTGTCCTTATTGAGATGTGTGTGTGGTAGCAAGGAGGAGAGCAAAAGGCAGAGCAGAAGTATTAGACTTAAATGGAACTGATTCAAGCATGGTGAAGATGCTATTCTCTAGTTCATGTATGTGATACTTTTGTAGACAGTGTGTCTCTTGTAGGCAGTGAGCCTCTTGTGAGAAGTGTGCTCAGGCAGTGAGCCCCAATTGGCATGTGCCATTTGTTCTTTCTATTCTTCTAACAGAGAATACATTCTTGGGTTAATCACCCCGTGGTTTTTCCCTTAACCGGGTTTTCCACGTCAAAATCTTGGTGTCTTATGTGTTGATATGTTTCTACTCTTGAATTATTGCATTGTGTTTTCATGATTAAGTTATTATTATTATGTTGAATTGCTAAGTGGAGTTAAGTGTGAAATTGGAAGAAAGTTTTGCAC
The DNA here is from genome assembly GCA_027924645.1 of Cunninghamia lanceolata. Lineage (NCBI taxonomy): Eukaryota > Viridiplantae > Streptophyta > Pinopsida > Cupressales > Cupressaceae > Cunninghamia > Cunninghamia lanceolata. The sequence goes on from BSBN01000828.1 coordinate 2,736,725, forward strand.
AACTGATTCACCCCCCCCCCTCTTAGTTGTGTGCCCTAAGTCTAACAATTGGTATCAAAGCCAAGTTCCTCTAAAAGGAGCTTAACTGCTTGAGGAGATCCAGGATGTCATCTTGCAAAAAGGATAGTTCAAAGTTTGATGGAACAAATTTCAATCTATGGAAAAGTTGCATGACATGTCACTTGAAATGTATGGGAATGCAGTACTCGAACATGGTTACAACAAAGTATACTCCTCTACAAGGTGGTCTGAAAACCCAAAATGAAATCACAGATGCTGAAAATAATTTGCAGACTATAGAGGCTCTTCTAAGCGCATTATTTGATTCAAAACTTTCAAATGTTGTTGATCTACCAACTGCTTTTGAGATTTGGAAAAAAACTGGAACTTCTGCATGAAGGAGATAAGTATGTTAAAAGTACAAGGTTACAAAGTCTAAAAGGGAAATTTGAAAATCTGAAGATGAGAGATGATGAAACTATTACTACTTTTATGCCAAGGGTAAATGAGAATGTTTGTGGAATTAGAAATGTTGGTAGAGTCTTGAATGAAGATGAGATTGTTGGCAAAATTCTCAGATCCCTTCCTGCTTCTTATAAAATCAAAGCTGTTGCAATTGAAGAATTTAGAGCCCACACAACCGTCACAAGAGATCAATTGGTCAGTAAATTGGTTGCATTTGAAATGGCCGAGTTTGGAGATGAACCCCCAAAGACTGAATTTGCATTCAAAGCCAATGCATCTATATAAGGTAAACAAAAGTTTGATCCAGGAGAGAACTCTTCAAAGAAACTTTCATGGTATGAAAAAGCAAGAAAAGACCTAGAAGAAGAAGAAGCTGAAACTGCTCACCTTGAAGCCCTTATTTCAAAATGACTACCAAGAGGATCCAGTAAGTATGAAGGGAAATTGTCTTTTAAGTGTTTTAACTGCAATAAGATTGGTCATTTTGCCTCAAGGTGTCCAGAAAGATTTTCAAGACCAAATTCTAACCGATCAAGATTCCAAAAGAATTGTTACTATGCTCATGAAGGAGATGATGAAGGAGTAATAGATGATGAATCAGAGACAGGAGACAAATCTGGAAGTGACTAGGTGTTCATTGCCATCAAGGAAGAAGATCCAATGCCCTCTGAATTTGTCAATCATAAAGTTGTAGAAAGAGCCCTGGCTGCCCAAGTTGAAGAAAAAGATGATTGGGTCATTGACAGTGGATGCTCTCACTATATGACAGGTGACAAAAATAAGTTCATAGATTTGGAAAGGTATGAAGGAGGAGTAGTAAAGCTTGGTGATAATTCTGCTAGTAGAATCAGAGGTAGAGGAACTATTTTTTTTATGGAAAGAACAAAACCGGTAATGTACTGTATGTTGAAGGATTGAAGCATAATCTTCTCAGTGTTGGTCAGTTGGTGGACAAAGGTTATGATCTCAAATTCAAGAATAGAAAATGCAAGATCTTTGAAAGTTTCAGAACAGAGATTGCATCCGGTACTCAAACTAAAGGTAATATCTTCCACTTGGTTCGTACTGGTAAAAGTTGCTTATTTGTTCAAGTTGATCTGAGTTGGTTATGGCATAGGAGGATGTGTCATGTGAATTTTGATAATATCATCAAGATAAGCAATACTCAGGCTGTAAGAGATCTTCCAAAATTAGTGAAACCTACTAATAGCTTGTGCAAAGAATGTCAGTTGGATAAGCTGAGCAGAGTCACATTCAAAAGTAAGGAATTGTCTTCTACCAGATTATTGGACCTAGTTCATACTGATATCTGTGGTCCGACAAGAATTAGGAGCATACAAGGTGATAGATACTTTATGTTGCTAATTGATGACTATTCACGGATGATGTGGGTGACCTTTCTAAAGGAGAAATCAGAAGCACTTGAGAAATTCAAAATATTCAAGGCTATGGTAGAGAATGAAACAGGATTAAAATTGAAATGTCTGAGGTCTGATAGAGGTGGAGAATTCACATCTGGTGAGTTCATAGACTTCTGTGAGAAACATGGAATAAAGAGACAGTTGTCCGCCCCTAGGACTCCATAGCAGAATGGAGTAGTTGAGAGAAAGAACCGGACCATCCAGGAAGCATCCAGGACCATGATGATGGAAGAAAATGTTCCTCAGATCTATTGGAGAGAAGCTGTCAACACTGCAATCTATACCCTCAATCGAGTTCAAATCAAAAGCAATACCGGTAAGACTCCTTATGAACTTTGGTTTGGCATCACTCCTACTGTGAGGTATTTCAAATTTTTTGGTAGCAAATGTTACATTAAAAGAGATGAAGATCTAGGAAAGTTTGATGCTAGAAGTGATGAAGGAATATTCTTGGGTTACTCCACTCAAAGCAAAGCATATCGGTGTTATAACAAGAGACTAAGAAAGATTATAGAAAGTGCAAATGTGAAGGTTGTTGAAGGAATTGAAAAACCCTCAAGGTTTTATGAATATGATGAAGATGATCAAGATGGTGTTATGATTCAAGGAGCCCAAGCCCCTTCTAAAACTCAGATTCAAACTGATCTGGCAAATCAAGAAGAAGAGTTGAGCTTCAATGGGTCCAGTCAAGAATCAGAAGTGCAAGAAATTCCCAAAGTTCTAAGGTATGTAAGACTGAATCACTCCGAAGATCAGATCATAGGTGACAAAAGCAAAGGTGTACAAACTAGAAGAAGAATTGCTCAAGATTCAGATGAGTATTGTCTAATTTCAAAGATTGAGCCTAAGACAGTGAATGAAGCTTGCAATGATGAAAACTGGACTAAAGCAATGGAGGAAGAGCTTATGCAAATTGAGAAAAATCACACTTGGGATCTTGTTCCCAGACCTAGAAACAAGAATGTGATTGGAACAAAATGGGTCTTCTGAAACAAACTAAATGAAGTTGGTGAAGTAATCAGAAATAAAGCCAAATTGGTCTACAAAGGCTATTCTCAAATAAAAGGAGCTGATTTTGAAGAAACTTTTGCTCTGGTGGCAAGAATTGAAGTAGTTAGATTATTTCTTACATTTGCTGCTTTCAAATATTTCAAAGTATATCAGATGGATGTCAAATTTGCCTTCCTGAATGGTGACTTAGAAGAAGAAGTGTACATTGAGCAACCGGATGGATTTTAGTTGTCTGATCATGGTGATATGGTCTGTAAGTTGAAGAAGGCACTGTATGGATTGAAGCAAGCCCCAAGAGCCTGGTATGATAGATTGGACAAGCATCTTTTGAAGATTGGTTTCAACAAAGGTACTGCTGACAGTAACTTATATTTCAAAATTAATCATGAAAACATCTTGATTGTTGAAGTGTTTGTTGATGATATCATTTTTAGAGGAAGAGATAGTATGTGAAAAACCTTTGCAAATCAAATGAAAAGTGAATTTGAGATGTCCATGCTTGGAGAAATGAATTTCTTTTTGGGTCTACAAATCACTCAAACAAAGAAAGGAATCTTCATTTCTCAGTCAAAATATGTGAAAGAATTGTTGAAGAAATTTGGGATGGAAGACTCAAAGCCAATGAACACTCCCATGGCAACCGGATATAAGTTGAGCAAAGATGATGACTCTCCCAAGGTTGATCAGACAAAGTACATGTCAATGATTGGAGGATTGTTGTATCTCACTCAAACTAGACCAGACATTATGCAAGTTATTGGTCTTGTTGCTAGATTCCAAGCTGATCCTAGAGAATCTCATGTCATAGCAGTCAAAAGGATTTTTAGATATCTAAAAGGGACAGTTCAGTATGGTCTGTGGTATCCTAGAGATCATGATTTCTCTCTTCATGCTTATACAGATGCTGATTGCATAGGAGATGTGGATGATCGGAAGAGTACCAGTGGTGGAGCATTCTTTTTGGGGAAGAGATTAGTTTCTTGGCTAAGCAAGAAACAAGAGGCAATAGCTCTGTCTACAACTGAAGCAGAATATATTGCAGCAGCAAGTAGTTGCACTCAAGTTTTATGGATGAAGCAGATGCTAAGAGATATCAAAGTGGAATATGAGGAGCCTATCACAATTTTCTGTGATAATTCAAGTGCAATAAACATATCTAAGAATCAGATGTTGCATTCAAAGACTAAACATATATCCATCAAGTTTCACTTCTTGAGAGAGCAAGTGAACAAGAATGAAGTCAGATTGGAGTTTGTGCCCTCCAAGGATCAGATTGCAGACATCTTTACTAAACCTCTTCCTAAGGACTCTTTTGAGTTTCTCAGGGAGAAGTTAGGGGTTATTGCCCCTCCGATGATGAACTAAGGTGCACTGAGGTGCATCAGTCCGGTGGATATCACAGTCATATCTTGTGATTCAGATTGATGATGGAGAGCTACTACTCAGGGGGAGCAGCAGGTATGATTCTAAAGTGTTGGAATTGCAAGTATGTGCCCTTTGCCATTGATGTCAAAGGGGGAGAGAAGACATGTGAAAAACAAGTGGTTGTTAATCAAAGGGGGAGCAGTAAAGGGAGAGAAGACATGTGAATGGTTGTTACTAATAGGGGGAGTTGTGATAGTAAGAAGAAGTTCTTATCTTAATGGTTAAAATAGTTTTTCACATCATATGTTGCCATCAATGACAAAGGTGGAGATTGTTGCAAGTATGGGCCTAACCGGTGTTGTCATTGATGTCAACATACTCCTGTTGAATTAATGATAAGAATTGGATGAGCTGTGTGTTGAGGATATTGAGAAAATTAGTCTCAATCAGGAACAGTGAAGAATAGTGATGACAATAAGGCAATAGTCCAAGATAGGAAGAAGATAAGAGGATGCGGATTAAAGGGTTTGTAGATATGTGTCTCAAGGTGGTCCAGTAGAGATTTCAAAGGTCCGCATGAAGATCTAAAGAATTTGTTGCCGCTCAAGTAAAATAGGTTCTGGTAGGTGATCAGAGGTGACAGAGTGTTACAGAAGGGTTCGATGAGATCCAGAAATGAATTGTCCTATTCTGTGGATTTGAGGAAGTGTTGGGGAAGTCTATGCGGTGTGTCAAATCAATTGGTTCATGGTTTGAAGGTCCGCAAGCATCTATTCCTTTACGACAGTAATGACAGTCTATGTTCTTGAGGTTCCGGATGAAGGAGAGATGGATTTCAGTAAGCAGATGAAGTGTGGATGTTCTTGGTGATTCAAGGAAGCTTGTGGAAGTCTTTGGATCGTGTCCAATTTGTGTTGGTGGTCTGCATTGAATTTGGAGCTCACAATTGAAGAATAACTTCTAGATGATGGTGTTCTTCTTGAGACTGGCCAACCAGATGAGTTACACATCCTACGGATGCTTTTGTTGATATTTGCCGACTTAGATGATCATTCCTAAGTTGATGTCTTGTATAAAGAAGGGATTGCGAAGTCATTTCAAAGTTGTCCTCATTGAGATGTGTGTGTGGTAGCAAGGAGGAGAGTGAAAGGTAGAGCAGAAGTATTGGGCTTAAATGGAATTGATTCAAGCATGGTGAAGATGCTATTCTCCAGTTCATGTATGTGATACTTTTGTAGACAGTGTGTCTCTTGTAGGCAGTGAGCCTCTTGTGAGCAGTGTGCTCAGGCAGTGAGCCCCAATTGGCATGTGCCATTTGTTCTTTCTATTCTTCTAACAGAGAATACATTCTTGGGTTAATCACCCCGTGGTTTTTCCCTTAACTGGGTTTTCCATGTCAAAATCTTGGTGTCTTATGTGTTGATATGTTTTTGCTCCTAAATTGTTGCATTGTGTTTTCATGATTAAGTTATTATTATTCTGCTGAATTGCTAAGTGGAGTTAAGTGTGAAATTGGAAGAAAGTTTTACACAACTGATTCACCCCCCCTCTCAATTGTGTGCCCTAAGTCTAACAATTATGGCATCCCTACAACCCTCAGCAACGTCCCTAAATACTTTCTTTTGACCTTTGTCAATTGAATTGGGTAAAACATCTAACAAAGATTGTTGCAGTGATCTTTTCTTAGGGGCAAGATCAGGCTTACTGGTCTTACTTGTGGATTCAGACTTTTTGGGTACCATTATACAAACTAGGGTTTCAAAATTCAAGCAAATGTACAGAGAATTGAAACAAAGCAAAGATTCTTCAAACTTTCTTTCAGAGAATGTAGAGATGGACTTACTTGAACAATTCAAAGCTTGCTAAGAATAGACCGAACTGGGTGCCTTCTCCAAGCCATTCTGCAATCTCTGAACTGAGAAAATGCTGAGAAATTTCTAGATTTTATCAAGCCAGAATGTTCATCATTCCACCATTATTTTTGGTTCGTACCATGAGATTATAAAATCTCAATATTCAATTCATTTCAAATATAAGCCCTTGATCAAATTTGATCCAATGATCAGATGAAATGACAAGATCTTTCAAATTTCTCAGTAATCACACACCTACACTAAGTATGTTTACTCATTTATTATCATTATCGCACTACCACGGAGCTTGTTTAAACCAGTCATGGGATGGCAATAAGCTTCAATGCCTTTTGTTCACTTTTCTTGATTACTACCAACCCTCAGCCCTTATGCTCAAACAAAATGGGATGACGGGGCTTATAGCCCCCTTTATTCCATTTTCTTCCATTACCGTCAACCTGCAAGTACTTGTTCTCATTACTGCGGTGACATTATGTTGCCAACTTTTATTGCTTACTGCCTTGCCGCAAACATTCTTTGGAAGCCATCACGGGAGCCCAGTAACTTGGACACTTACTACCGCCATGCCATGAACAACTTTTCACCAAGCCGCAACCAAGTGGTGAGACCTCCGAGGGACCATGGTATACATGGTTGACCGAGCCCTTCCTACCGCCATGCCGTGAACAACTTGTATGTTTCCAGTGAGAGTGCGGTATACATGATTCTTGTTGCTCTAGTTCCTGCACTGCCGCCAAGACAATGAGGATCACCTGCGAGATTGTGGTAAACTGTAAAAACACATAAATGATTAAGAATAACTGCATAGTCCTCAAAATGACCATGTTATGTGACCCTGGGAAATAAATGGCATAAAATTTTGGCACGAAAGTCTATTAAGAAATGGTCATATACAAGTGAAAAGATCAAGTAGGATGGAAATGTGCAAAAATTTTGAGAGGTCCTAACAAGTGAGACATTAGAATAGTTTATTTGGAATAATGGCGGGATAACAAAATTTTAGGGTTTTAAAATTTTGTTCCAACATAAGTAATGGTTTTTTTATTATGTACATAAGGGTAATCCTTACCTATGTAATAATTATTATATATTTCAATATAATGTGTATTTTTTTTGTTTTTGTAGAAATGTATTGATAAACTCCAAGAAGGGGATAAAGTTAGGGTGTTGGATCCGTTTGATGGTGTTGTTGTGGGCAATGGGAAGATTCACTCACTATCTATTGTACATGGAGTCAACTTGGGAGGAACAGGAGATGCAAATGTAAATATTTTAAAGGTCACAAGTAATGTACCCCTTGCTTATGATGACAAAATAGATGGAGTTGTCCGTCTGAAAGAGAAAGAAGGAACCTTCACACGGTGGCCACTAAAATATTTGCAAAAAATGGCATAGTTGATGTTTATCATGTACTAGTTGTTAGACATCTTGGCCCACTACTTTATGCAGTATTTTGAATGTGTTGTTTAGGGATCTTAATTTTTATGGTGTATTTGAAAGAGTTGGAAACTCTTACACAACTAAGACATTTTTTATTATATTTTTCTATATACTCTTAGACAGTTTTGATATCTTATAACTTGATATATATATTTGCATTATATACAAGAGTGGGGAAGGAGTTTATGTTCAAGCTTCAACTCTTGGATCTTTGGAGGCTTTACTTGAGTTCTTGAAGACCCTAGCTGTAAGCATCCCAATAAGTGCAATTGGTATTGGGCCTGTGCATAAAAAAGATGTCATACGTGCGAGTGTAATGCTTGAGAAAAAGAAGAAAGAGTATGCTCCAATTTTGGCATTTGATGTCAAAATTACTCTTGAAGCTCAGGAGCTTGTAGATGAAGTTGGTGTCAAGATATTTGCAGCGAACATTATTTATCATCCGTTTGACCAGTTTAAAGCATATATGGACAATCTTAAGGAAGAAATGAAAAAGGAGGATGCAGAAGATGTTGCTTTCCCCTGTGTACTGAGCATTTTGCTAAATTATATTTTTAACAAGAAGGATCCTATAATTGTTGGTGTTGATATTCTTGAAGGCATTGCAAGGGTCGGTATCTAAACCTAGTCTTTTCAGTGTTATGACTTATGCATGTAAAAGATTGTTGTATCATTTTTTGTTTATCTAAAGCCATATGTGGTGATTGCATCTACAGATTGGCATGTCATTATGTGTTCCCACAAAAGATTTCATAGATATTGGCAAAATAGCCTCAATTGAGATCAATCATAAAGTTGTTGAAATGGCTAAGAAGGGTGAAAAAGTGGCCATGAAGGTATTTTGAGAAGTTGTCTTTGTGGTTAATAGTTTTATATGATTTTGGATGCTATTTTTTGAAATGTTTTTGTTAATGAATTATCATACGAACTTTACAAATTGTTGGGAGCAACGCTGATGAAGCACAGAAAATGTTTGGTAGGCATTTTGAAATGGAGGATGAATTTGTGAGTCATCTCACCAGAAGATCCATAGATATATTGAAAGAAAACTACAAGGTAAGGCTATTTGATATCCATATTATGTAATTTTACAGTGTATTTACTATTATGCATTTTATACTAATTGAACATTTGTGCTTTTCATTTTTGGCTAATAAAACAACTTTTTAATGTCTAAAATGGAATATTCTTCTTATTTTTTTAGGATGATTTGTCCAATGATGATTGGAAACTTGTGGTGAAATTGAAAAAGTTGTTAAAAAATCCTTGAGATACTACTAATGATGCATTGCACAATGGAACTTTGGATTGGAGGAAAACCTTATGATGACAATGGGAAAATGCACCCTGCAACATTACAAACACCAGAATCAGGATAACAAATGGTGAACTTTGTTGATACCAGAACAGTAGCTTCTACATCAAAAGCTTCTTCTATATGTTTTGCTATGTGGTGTACATGTTGTACCTCTGGCTACAATAAGACAGTAGTGAACTTCAGATCCTATCTATGCAGGAGGTCATTTGAATGTCTGTTGTTTAGCTTGTTTTCTAAAATTTAATAGTCTGAACAGGCAAGTACAATATTGCCATGTGAGAAAGGGAAGAGATTGATTCCAAGAGTAGAGATTTTGTGTAATGATCTATTTTATGATTTATTGAGGTAATGAAGAAAATATCATGAAAACATTGTTTTAAATAAATTCATATTTTACTACAATTGTATGAAACCAAAAACATTTCCATGTTGTCATCTTCAGCATGTTGTTGACTGGCTGGATTTCACTATTTCAAGTGTCACTTTTGCTTCAACTGTTTGGGACCATGTTATGGAAGGTTATAGGGAATGGTGTGTTTTCTTGTTGATGTAGGGTCACTACTACAAGGGCCTCTAAGTAGCATTCTCAGGTTGTTATTCAGATATTGTTCACAGTGGTTCAGGGTTGTTTGAATACACAGGTAACACCTCAATGGCTTGTGTGAAGGAGAATATGGAATGCACCAAGGCTGCAGTCAAAGCACCTAAACTAGTTAACATAATGCCAAAAGAAATGATGTCTCATGGAATGCTCAGTGGCAACATCTCTTTTCTAAGTGTCAAAAGATGTGAAGGGCTTCATCGGTCCAACCTACCTTTCCATTATTTTTCTATTGTATCTAATGTGGCTGCAGAACTAGTTTTTTCTTCAGCCAGTCCTTGTAGTTTGTTGTACATGACAGAGCTAAACTAGTTTTTTCTAGTTATGGCAGCCTTGTGCTACTTTTTTATTATAATTTGTAATTCTTTTCCTGCATTGTTCTGATACAAAAAAATATTTATTTCCACTTTGTTTTGTCTTGTTTCATTTTCTTATTGGTCGATTCTCAAATAGAAAGTGTTGGCTCAAAATTATCAATCTTTACTTGGCAGCATCATAAAATATATAGTTTTTCAAATTTATTTGCTTTTATGTTTTAATTCAAATTTAATAATATGTTTTTTTTTACATTATATAATTTATTGTATGTAATAAATTATTCATAGCATGACTAAATTTACTACCAATTAATGGAAACCAGTAAATAAAAATGACTACCATGACTAAATAAATGGCCAGTTAACAACAATCAATGACTAAATGATTACAATGACTAAATATATGTACTACCAAATTTATGACTAAATATACTACCAAATTACCAAATATACTACCAAATTGTTGACTAAATATACTACCAAATTAATGACTAAAATTTGTTTAGTCATAAATTTTGCAACAAGCGATGTTATACCGGAAGCAAAATTGGAAACAAATCTAGAAGCAAAACTGGAAGCAAAAATGGAAGAAAAAAAGAAAGCAAAATTGGAAGCAAACTTGGAAGTAAAACCGAAAGTAAAACTAGAAGCAAACCTAGAAGCAACACAAGAAGCAAACCCAGAAGCAAAATCGGAAGCCAAACTAGAAGCAACAAAGGACCTCATAATGGAAGAAAAACTAGGCATAAATTAGGAAGCCAAAAATAACCTATTTTTGATGCCATACCAGAAGTAAAACAGGAAGCATGACTGCGAGAAAAACTAGAAGCAAAAATGGGAGTAGAAATGGAAGCAAAACTAGAAGCCAAATTGGGTGCTAATTTAGGCACTATTCTTAGTGCTAAAAGAGGCGCCATTGCTTGTGATACTTTCCGATGCCAAATCTAGCACAAAATCTGGCACCGAAGAGAACATGTAGTTTGGTGCTGAGTTTTGCGACGACAAAAGTTTCCAATTCATGAACTCAAATGCACTAAATTTGGGTGTTATTTTAGGTGTTAAATGCCTATTTTGTTGTGGTGAGAGTACTTACTTGGATATAGTAACTAGTTCTTGACTGATGGTTTTTGTTACGCCCTGCCCTTGCTCCTCATGTTTGCTTAATGGTTCAATCTTTTCAAGATCTGCATTAATATACCTAGTGTTCTGTGCATTAATGGTTTCTCATGGCAGTTGTCATGTCATCGAGGGGACATTTAATTTTTTGAATAAGGGCCATTTGATCACCGCCAAAGATGTCATGTCATTATTCTATTGGGATGATCAATTTCATAGCTATGTCTTTGATAACCTTTTATGCTTTTATTACCTTCAGAATATCAAAATGACTTTAGATGGTATCCTATCGAAATCCCCTCATACAAATGTCTCTTCGATATTTATTTGTCCCTTCAATATCCCCTTGTTCATCATGTAATTCATCTTGTCGAAGGGACTAGAAATGGCCTCTATTCGACATCCCGAAGTCATCTCAAAGTGCTTCTCTTTATTCATAATTGTTGATGGCTTATCGGCAGGACTGGGAATTGAGTTACCCCAACACTCTGATGTCTTATTTTGAAATGTTTTTGTTTTTATTGGTTTATCGGTGGGACACATTTATGTGTCACACCAATATTCATTGGTCCTCTCAATGTGCCTTTATGTCCTCAAAATGTCGAAGAGACTCTAAAAGACTCTTTTCGATGCACTAATCTATAAGTCTCTTCAACTTTTTGATATCAGCCCAATACATCGTCTAGTTCTGTAATTTGCCTTTCTAATTTTGTAGACTACTAAAGAGACCTGAAAGTGAATCTCCTTGACATGGCGTCCTTGACATGTCATATCTTGTTTTATCAAATGAGACCCTAAGGGGAACCTATTTACATGGGTATATTTTTTTGCCTTTTAGGGCTAATATGAACTTAATGGGTTTAGGATTTTTGGTCCAAGGGATGTATTATTCTAAGTGGGAAAATTTGAATGATAAGTTGGATATAACATGATGGCGGGAAATGGATTTTTATCAAATTTTTAGGGTTAAAAATTTGTTCCAACAGTGACTCTGACTGGGGATGAATGGCCGTGAGGTCATTGCAAGAATTCAAAGAACACTCTTTGGGACGTAGACTAATGGTGGTGGGGAGGGTGGGAATGGAAATCCTAACCTACTGTGCATGGAAAAGAAAAAGAATTTTAAGAGAAGAGGTATTTCAGGAATTGTCCATGCACTGGCAATTCTTGTTCTTCACCACTCATATTCTATAGGTAATAAGAATCTTCACCACATTTACCAGTGATGATAAGTGGGCCCATCCATAATGCATCAAACTTACCATGTTTTTCTTTATCTTGTCCTCTGGCATTCCACATTAGTACCATATCATCCACCTTGAATTTTCTTTCTTTAGCCCTTTTATCAAACAAATATTTCATGTGTAATTGCATTTTTTCATTTTGTTTCTGAGCTTGGGCCCTCATTTCATCCAGTTCAGCCAACTGTTCCATTCTTTCTTCCATGGGCTCAGGAACATCTATGTCTTCTTGGAGGATAAATTTGTAAACTAGCAAGAGATTATGTATAAGCAACCTGGCTTGTGCACCATATACTAGTTCAAATGGGTATTTTCTTGTGCTCTTCTTTATAGTAACCCTATCTGCCCACAAAACCATTTTCAGCTTTGAATCACATGCCTTCTTGTTGTTTTCTAACATTCTTTTAATTATTTTTAGGATGCTTTTGTTGCTTGACTCTGCCTGTCCATTAGCTTGAGGATGATATGGAGAGGCATATGAAATTGTTATGCCATATGATTCACAAAATGTTTTGAACTCTTCTAATCTGAAACACATGCCATTATCTATAATGAGTTTGACTGGAACCCCAAATCTAGTGATGATATTTTCTAATAGAAAATTAACCACCACCTTTCTAGTGCTTGTATGGTCAGAATTGCTTCTATCCATTTTGTAAAGTAATTTGTTGCTACCAAAATCCACTTATGTCCACCACTAAATTTTTCTGCAATTTCTCCTACAAAGTCAATTCCCCATTGATGAAATGGAGCCTCAACCTGCATTGGTCTTAGTGGTACAGCTCCTTGATAGTTCAATTTTCCAGAGAACTTCTGACAGACTTCACATTTTCTCACATACTTGTGGGCATCCTTAAAAACTCCAGGCCATTAGTAGCCTGCTCTCATTATCTTATGGGCAGTAGTCCTTGCTGAGAAGTGCCCTCCACACACACCTTTATGCATTTCTTGTAACATCTTCTCAGCTTGTGTCTTATACAGGCATAAAAGTAAAATACCATCTCTGTTTTTCCAATATAAATCTCCATCCATGAAGACATATTTTGATGCAACAAGTTTCAAAGTCCTCCTTTGATTGTCATTTAGGCTTTGAGGACATTTCATGTTCTTGAGATAATACATTACATTGGTCTACCAAGGTGTATGTTCAATGCTTACAATAATGTTATCTTATTCTTGTATGTTGCAAACTTGTGTAGCCTCCAAGTTTGATTCACCCTTTAATTTGGCTAAACCCTAACCTCTAACAAGCTTGGTGATTTGGATGTCAATGTTAAATACTTGGATTCTATTGACCCATCTACACCTCCGTCATATAACTTAGTTCTGGATAACAACATCCTTTACTGCAACATTCGGTACATATGCTATTACATGGGCTCCAACCAAACATGGCCTGAATTCTTTTACTACTTTTACTAGGACATAGGCTTGTTTTTCAGTAATATCATATTTCAATCCTGCCCCCTGGAGTGATTTACTAAAAAATTATATGGGTTATTCATATCCTTCATTGTTTTTCTGCAACATTACAGCCGCCACCGTATGAAAAGATGCAAAAGAGAATATATGGAATGGCTTATCAAAATATGGGGATTTCAATACAGGAGCCTCTTTAATAGATTTCTTGATGGATGTAAATGCATCAATGGCCTCTTTAGTCCAATCCACCTTTGCACCCTTCAACATTTTCAAGACTGGTTTGACAATTTCTGCAAAGTTTGATATGAATCTTCTGACAAAATTTATTTGTCCAAAGAAAGACTAAATGGCTTTTACATTTCTTGGAATGGGAATCTTATCAATAGCCTCTACCCTTTAAGGATCAATCCTTACACCATGCTTTGATACTATGTGCCCTAGCAGTTTTCCTTCTGTCACAACAAAAAGGCACTTCTTTGGATTTAAAGAAATTCCATAATCCAATGCCTTGATAAAAATTTTCTCCAAGTGTGAACAATGATCTTCTACCCTTTTAGAATATGTTGTAAGATCATCCTGGTAAACTACCATTATTGTGTTAATCAAAGCAGCAAAAGCTACATCCATGGCCCATTGAAATGTTGCCCTGGCATTTGTAAGGCCAAAAGGCATTCTCACATAGACATAGGTACCCCAAGGTGTTGTAAAATTAGTTTTATAATGTTTTGATTCTTTAACCTTTACTTGGTTGTACCTAGAAAAACCATCCATCATGGATAGTAATTCACATCCTGTCACTTGTTGTAACATTGTCTCCATGTTAGGAAGGGGGTAATTATCTTTTAGTGATGAGATGTTCAAGTTTCTCAAGTCTACACACAATCTTATATCACCATTCTTTTTTCTTACAGGTACCAAGTTTGATACCCAAGAAGAATGTCTAATTGGTTTGATAATACCTCCTTCTCTAAGCTTCATAAGTTCTTCTTGCATCTTAGGTGCCAGTGTAGGATTTATAGGTCTTTGCCTTTGTTTGAATGGTTTGGCATCAGGTTTTAGTGGTATTTCATGTTGAAACAAATCTTCTCTGTATGCCTTTAGATCATCATAAGACCAGGCAAACACATGTTTATATTTTTTGAGTAAGATTATAAGCATTTCTCTAATCTTTGGACTAATCCTCTTTCTAATGTAAACCTTTTTAGGGGCTATGTATGTTCCCAAATTAATCTCCTCAACATCCTTAAGATCCATTGTTGCAGGTTTGAGATTATATATGTCCTACCCATTGAATACACTTTCTAAGGCTACAAGGCCTTTGGGTATTTTGTTTGTCTTGAGTTGGACCACTTCTTTTCCAAAAAGAGACTTTTTGCCATCTACCTCTTCCACAAATGCATTGAAGTCAATTTATTGAGATTCATATTGGTCCACACACTGGAGGAACTTAATGAGATCTTGATCATCATTGAAGACTTGCCAGTTATAAATGTTATCAGGGATTACTGGCCTGGTCTTGAATTCTACCTCTGTTATCCCTGATAATGTAATATCATCTCTTTTCAAGGCCACATTTGCTAAAAAATCTACCGTTATGTTTTTGGACCTTTCTATCCAATCTATAGAGAATGCATCAAAGAGTTCAACAATGTCCCAAACAGCATTTCTATATTGCTTCAACCTTTTGTTTTTTGATGAATATTTCACCCTTATTTGTGATACAACTAATTCAGAGTCACCATGTACTGTTAGTAGTTTGATTCCATGTTTTAGGGCGATGTTCAAACCCAACAATAATGCCTCATATTCAACAATATTATTAGTGCACTCAAAGGTTAGCAAGAATGAATATTTAAATGTTTTGCCTGTTGGTGAGATGAATACAACTCCTACCCCATTTCCTCCTTTGTTGCATGCACCATCAAAATACATCCTCCATACACCATGTTTATCTACTTGAGATTCTCTTTTTATTGGCTTTGTGTTTTGTAATTCAAGTTGTGATTTGTCAACCCTAAAACTCCCAAGATCTACATCACAAAAGCAATTCATCTGGTTTGGATCCAACCATTTAATTATGTTTTCATAGCTTGGCTCTCTATACAGTCTAACTTCCTTCCAATTCACTAGTATTGTAGCATATGATAAATCAAGCTGGGCGTTCCCTCCTACTACAGCAGTCCACTATCTAGACAGCAACATACCATAGTATGGTGGAGTATCTATTACAGTTATATCAGTTCTATAGATAGCTTCAGGACATGAGGCTAACTTTAATTCTACATCTTTCATAATTCCAAAAACTGGAATAGACCTGTTATCCATTGCGTAGCATTTACCATATGTAGTATCTACCCACAGGCCTACTTCTTTCATGACTGCTATTGGCATGATGTTTATGGCAGCTCCAGAGTCAATCATGCAATTCCTTACTAGCTTGTTATTGATTGGGAGTGTTATGTAGAATGGATCCACCTAGGAAGGATTCTTTGTTATGGTGTCACCAAGATAAATTTCTGGAGTTCTTATGACATCTTGTTCAAGATTATTTATTTTGTTTTCTGGCTCCTCTTTGTTTTTGCTATGATTTTGATGCTGATTTGGTACATTAGAAATCAACTTGAGAGCACTATCCATATACTCATCTATCTTTATCATTTCCATTAATGGTACTGATATCTTGATTTGGGACAATGCTTGTGTTATATCAAATGAAGGAGTAACAATGATCTATTCTGACTTTTCTTTATTGGAACCTTTCTCTTCAGATTGTTGCTTATTGTTATCCTTCACCTTATTTTGTTCAACCTTGGATGTTTCCTAGTGTGTAATTTTCTAATTTTCTCTTCTCTTATGGTTATCCAAGGTACCCTTCTTATGATTTGGTTCTTTGATAAACAAACCTCTAGGTGTTCCTTGGTCAGTATTCACAATCCTATTCCTTAGGTTGTAATTATTTCTAGCTTGAGCCACAGCAGCAATTGTAAGAGCTCTACTTTCCTCCTCTATAGCTTTTCTAAGCTAGAAATGTGGGGCCATATTGGATACATGAGCAATTTCTTCATAATTATCTTGTTGATCAGAGAAAACCTCTTGTCTACCCATGTTAACATTATATCTCTGATTGCTTACATCATATTTGAATCCATCTTCTTCAAATGATGAGTATTCTTCATCAATTGGGTGAGGTCTCATTCCTAACATATTTATGGTATGATCATCCCTGTCCTGATCATAAGATTTTTCATTTTCTTGCAATGATTGGGCTACCACACAATATTCAGGTGAATGAGGCAGGTTGCATGCAATACACCATGGGTTGTTGTCCACTACATGTGTCCCATGTTACTTTAAGGGATCAGGGGTATCCTTATAATTCTACTTTTGTCTGTTATCCACAGGCTTTCCATCCTTCCAATTAGTATTATAAGGCATATCATATAATCTAGGCCTTTTGTTTCTATAATAATTTGCTTTCCCAGTTTGTTGGTTATTAGGGCTTTTTCGAATTTTGATATTTTCTCTTTTACCAAATTTTCCAACAACTTTTCTATTGTTTTCAATACTCACAGCTGCTTTTTGAGCTTCTACAAGAGTCATAGGAGCTCTATTTCGTAGTTCATATCTAGTTTTAGGGTCAAAAGCTTTTAAGTATAGAGCTAGGGCCATACCATTAGGAGGTTTCAATTCAGGAGAAATCTTGTGATATATCTTTGAAAACCTTTGGTTAAAATCCACTATTGTCTCATTATAGTTCTTTTGAATGCTTGTTAATTCATGAATAGAAAAATTTGGATTAGCATGACTCCCATACTATTGTCTAAACTAATCTTTGAAATCTTCAAAAGAACTGATTAAGGCATTAGGCAAATTCTTATACCAATCCCTAGCATCTTCAATCAGAGATAGCATAAATAATTTCATCTGGATATCTCCATATTGCACTTCATAGTTATCCATAACTGTCTCAAAGTTTCTGATATGTTCTTCTACTGAAATGATAGTATTCCCAGTAAACTTTGGGAGTGCATTTCTCAAATCATTGTCAATGGGATCAGAACAGATTTGGTACCTAGATAAATCTAGTTTCCTGTATTTGTTTATATTTAAGGGTCCTTGCAAATTTTCATTTGGTTTATATTGTTGTTGGTAATGGTGAGGTGGATGTTGTTGTACATTATGGTGTGGATTCATATTTGTATTTTGTTGGCGGGGTGGAATATGCTGATGAGCAGGAGGTAAATGAGTATTAGTCATATGTTGGGAAGGATTATGGACATTATGTGTTCTTGGATTTCATGGTGGAATATTATGTTGCATAGAACCAGTATTGCTTGGATTATGTGGTGCTTTTGAAGTATTTGAACCACTTGTATTCTGATGTGATCCTTGTGGATTGCTTGTTAGAACATGCCCACTTTGCTTATAGGGAGGTATATACTTTGAGATATTTGTTGTACTTCTAGACCTTATTTTCTACAATTCATGTTTTATCCTTTCCTTTTCTTTTAATTTGGCTAGCTCAAGTTCCTCCTGTAACTTATGTAAGTCTTATTGTACCTCACTCTTATTTCGTATGTCTTTTGGTGGAGTATTATGGATTTATGTGGATGTTATTTGATTTATAGACTCATACTAAATCTCTTCACCCTATTGCAATGACATTTTGTAATCATATTCTACTTGTTTTTGTATTATTTCCCTTTCAATCTAAGCCTCATATTCAAGTTGCTTTTGAGGGTCAGGTCTGTACTGGTCTAGAATATCATCGAATCTATTATGATCAGACTGGGCCTGATAACTCTTGGATTGGAATTCCTCTGATTCATGCAAGGGAGTGAAGTTGTTATGTGTTAATAAGGGTTGTTCTGATGCATTTTCATGACTATTTTGATTCTTAAGGCATTCAAACTGGTTTGATATCCTAGTTTTCTTAGCAGGGGCCCTTAAAGGTGGGTAAGATTGTAACTTTTTACCATTAGTTTTGGATCTCCTACCATCCATATTGTATGAGACTGTAATGCTTCAGCACATAATATATCTAAAATTTAGAGTAGAGTCACCACCTCTCTTTGGAGAGGAATGATTTTATCTTCTGGGTCTTTTCCAACAATAGAGTTATGGCTTTAACTTCCTGACTCTATTGATATGGTCTCCTACTAGGTTCCTTTATGTTATTCCCCAGTAGAGTCACCAATTTTTTTAAGTCTCAAAAAGGTGGGTTATAAACCTTAAGAGGTTGCCAAGCTTTCTTAACACTTTTGGCTAAGTGCAACAGGGCTGATAAGATTTAAACCCCCTTCTCTTTAGGTTTTGCTAGACCTAGGCAGGTGTACCTTGATAGCTAAAGCAGATTTGTATAACCTTAGTGATCTAATCACAATGGCATGTAGTTGTGAGATAGATGTAAGGCTATGAATTGTTCCTATTCCTAATATGTGAGTTTTTAAATTTGTGAATAAAGTTACAGAATGTAAAAGATTGTTATAAAATGGTTGTGACCAGTGCCTAATTCTATTGGGTAGTGGGGTCAAGACTCATATGAATTGTAGATCTATCTGGCTTAACTTTGACTATCTGGCACCTTTTAAATATTTACACATTATGTAAACATGCAAGATTGTTGGTTGTTAGACTCTTCTTTAAAATCCAATTGACTTTCCCAAATTACTGTGGTTGCTCGAAAGGTTTTAATTCTATATTGAAGGAAACCAACTAAATTGATTCAATTAAAGGATTTTAACTCAAGGCAGAGACCAATAAATGTAAATCACTTAGGAGGACTTAAATTAAACTTCTAATAGAAACCAATCAAAATACACCACACAGAAACAGAAAATGTGCCTTGATAAATCTAATGATTTAAATAACTGGAAATAACCAAGATGGAGATAATCAAGCAACTCATAAACTTGAATATCAACAGAATATCAGAACACTACAAATATATCCATAGATGAAATCATTCTTGCCCATTATAATATTAAAATGTCATAGACATTTAGTAGCTTAAGCTTGAAATATGACTGGAGATAATGATATTGAATATATAAGTCGTCTTTCTGTGAATTGATTGATGATTTTGACTAGGCCTTGGTTTCTCTTATAAATATGGCAAGCAAACAAGCTTCAGGCCTGAATTGACATAACTATTCATAAATTTCACCTTTTTGTAACTAAAACATAATTAAGAAACATAGATTATGGGTGTAAGCAATTAACTAAGATCTGGATCAATTAGTCATTGTAAAGCACCCGTGACCATAGGCCTGGCAAGGTACTCCTCTCCATGTTGTAGTATATGTCAATTGTGATTTTTCCCATTCTTATTTCTGAAGCAATACATCAATTTATACATCACAAAAATTATCAAAATTTCATTCTTGTTTCACCCAACCTCTTCATGTTGCTCTGGCAATGAATAAGTTTATTTTAGAGATATGGTCGATGTATTCCTAAGTTGTAAAAGTATCTGTAGAGATGATGTCACTCATGGCTGATTCCAGAGTAAAGATCTTATCTAAACAGGCATGTGTGTTCTCTATTACTCTATTTTCATCATTTACCTATTCAAGAGTGTGGGCAATAACTGGATCAATTCCTCCTTCCAAACATCCTTTTCTTACAAATTCCC
Source organism: Cunninghamia lanceolata (assembly GCA_027924645.1). Taxonomy (NCBI): domain Eukaryota; kingdom Viridiplantae; phylum Streptophyta; class Pinopsida; order Cupressales; family Cupressaceae; genus Cunninghamia; species Cunninghamia lanceolata. The sequence goes on from BSBN01000828.1 coordinate 2,756,950, forward strand.
TTCAGTGTCAAAGAAACTAGGTAATGCCATGTCTAGATGTTGATCAAAATCACTTAAGTCTTCTGTTAACAAAGCATTAAATCTCTCATGCTCACTGACTAGATCATCATATTCTTTGAACACCTTCTCTTCAACACCTCCTTTATCTTTTAGTTCTTCCTTCTTTTCAAACATCTGAAGGTGTAATCTCCTATGCTCCTGGTAAACATTGTGTGTCCTTTTATGCAACTCCCATATCTTATCACTATTCCCCTCTATCTTCTCAACTCTCCTTTTAATCAGTTTTGAGGCTATGTTGTATTTAACAGTTTTTATCTCAGTTTCTAGTTGGTCACTCCTTTTCTAGAATTTCTCTGCTTTGATCTTCCAATAGTTGGCATCTACTCTTTCCTCTACCACCTTTTTATCAGCCTCTAGATATGGTGAGTGACTGTTGGATAATGCCGGCAACTTATCTTTAAAGGTGGCAACTTCTTGCCTCAATTTTGCATTTTTTGCCATATATGCATTATTTTTCTTCACTAATTGCTCAATTTGAACCTTTGTAAATCTAGCCACATTAACATTCAAATTAGCAGTCTCAAGAGGATCTGTATCTCAACTCTTTAGATCATGAGATGACCAAACACTTTATCTAGATTATCAATGATTTGAGGCTTTTTATTTGGGGGTAAAGTGCTGATATTAGCAAAGTTGCTTTGTCAAGATCATATCCAGACCCTATTTTGATCTTATCCAAAGCTTCAATGCTTAGATGCATCTTCTTATCTAAAAGTATCGAAACAATGGCAGATGTCATATCCCATCTTGAGACTAGAATCACCTCTGCTTCTTCAAGTAATTCTCTTCCCTTATCTAGAGTCATGATCTCCATTGCTTTATCAATTTCTATTTGGAGTGCCTGTAATACCTCATCTTGTACCTCAGGAGTAATATCTTTCATCTTTTCTTTAGCCTGTTTGCCTTTGTATTCATATAGGAAAGCTTTGAATTCAAGGGTTCTAATAAAGTCGTCATCTGAAACAAATTTCTTATTTGTCATATGTCTTATGTCATCTGACAATTCTTCAGAAGCTTCCATTCTGACCTTTTCTCTATCCTCAAGAGGTTCATAATTTTGAATTACAAGTTCAAAGCTCTATAAATCTTCATCTCCTATATCATATTCTTCATCCTCAACATTTTTAGTATCAAGAGAGAACCTAGTGTCTGGTGTAGATTAAGGGGAAATATGACCCAATGGTACCTCATACTCAGCTTGTGTCTCTTTAACAATTTTTTCTTTTCTTTCCAAAATGTGAGAGGGAACATTCATAGTCAAATCTGATGCATGTGTAATTAGCATATCCAACCTTTCAATAGGATCATCAATATCCTGAAAAGCTCTTGTATAAGTGGGGTTTTTGGCTACCCTCCAAGCCTCAACCAACATTACTTACGATACAAACTTCTTCTTTTAACTACAATTCTTTCATCACAATTTCTGATTAAACCATCCTCAATAAATGGCACATGGTGATATCTTTTCAAATTTTTACTTATTTTGACACCACTTATGAAGTGTTCAGGGTCAAACCTCTCCCTTGAATTCCCTGATGGCAATCTGAAATGCTCCAATTTTTTATCAATTAATTGATAACCTTTATCAGAAAGTATTGTAAAGTCTCCAAAACATAGAGTACCAGGCATGAATGATTGCTTGTTATGACTCTTCAGATGCATAAAGTCAGAATCAGCGAATTGCCTTACAATCTCTAAATAGGCAATCCTATCTAGACATGTTTTTGGTAGAAAAAATGGTGGTCCCTCATACCCATACACTCTTATCTTGGTGCAGTCATTATAAGCATACCAGTCACCCCAATTGAGACTAAATTTTCCCTTTTCATTTTTATCTTTCAGCCTTAGGAATCTATATATTTCTACTGACAAATTGTGATCACAAGGATGACCTAATAACTTATATACAAGCTTTACAAAATATTCTCCAAAATAAAGATAGTGAGATTTTTCACATCTGCTATCCCATATAATAGTCCACATTTGTACAGGTTTAATATCTCCATTCTTGTCCAAATCCCTTATTATTAAACATTCATCCCATAAACACATATTTTGCCCTTCATACAGAATAAGATGCATAAGCAAAGAGTAATGTCTAAATTTACACCTCCATTTTTTATGGCAATCAACTAATTATGAAGGTTACTGGCAAGGAACTTGGCATAATCCAGAGGTCATGCATCTTGGCTTTACACATCTACAGTGAGAACCATAGGTACAATTTTCATAAACATAGAGGCCTTTAGACCCAGTAGTTGACATATAGAATAATAGGTGCATTTGAAGTATTCCTCAAATAATTATATGGAATCAAGCGAATCTTACACTCATTAAAACACTCTGAGGTTATTCCCTTCATCTTGGAGCCTGTGTAAAGGTAGCCTCCACCTCTTGTAGTTATTGCTCAGATTATAATACTCATTCAATAAATCTCTGAGCCTGAATTTCATATCAAAACTAGAATCCAATTGAAACACCATTGCTATATAATCTCTGGTTATAGGGATGAAACCAAACCCATCCTTTTGTTTAATTAAGCAGGTTTGTGGGTTGTACTTCTTGGCCACAACTTTCAACAATTCCACATTGATGAATACATTTGGCACTATGAGATTTCCAAGGTTCATCCTCCATGGATTTGAGACAAGTTTATGCCTATGCATTTTCCTATAATGGTATATAAAAAGATTATAACCCCTTATTGGAGTCCATATATCCCTTATTTGTTTATATATATCCTCTAATTTTTCTTCTTGGGGATTCAATTGGGCATTTCTTCTAGACCTCTACCCTGACTTTGGGCATTCATCTATTAAGTCTTGGTTTAGGTGTCTTTCCTCTAATTTATGTCTTTTCCCTCTAGGGTTTTCACCTATCTCTTCCATAATATAAACTTATACAAGAAAATCCCTACTGCTGTGAATGCAATTCGAACCAATAAGCTATAAATTTTAGGCTTTAGAGTACTTACTTGGATATAGTCACTATTTCCTGAATGATTGTTTTTATTGTGCCCTGCCCTTGCTCCTCACGTTTTCTTAATGGTTCAATCTTTTCAAGATCTGCATTGATATACCTAGTGTTCTGTGCATTAATGGTTTCTCATGGAAACTCTCATGTCATCGAGGGGACATTTAATTTTTTGAATAAGGGCCATTTGATCGTCGCCAAAGATGTCATGTCATTATTCTATTGGGATGATCAATTTCATAGCTATGTCTTTGATAACCTTTTATGCTTTTATTACCTTCTGAATATCAGAATGACCTTAGATGGTGTCCTGCTGAAATCCCCTCATACAAATGTCTCTTCGATATTTATTTGTCCCTTCAATATCCCCTTGTTCATCATGTAATTCATCTTTTTGAAGGGACTAGAAATGGCCTCTCTTCGACATCCTGAAGTCATCTCGAATTACTTCTCTTTATTCATAATTGCTGACGACTTATCAGCAAGATTGGGAATTGAGTTACCCCCACACTCCGATGTCTTGTTTCGAAATCTTTTCATTTTTATTGCTTTAACGGCGGGACACAATTATATGTCACACCGATATTCATTTGTCCTCTCGATGTGCCTTTATGTCCTCAAAATGTCGAAGAGACTCTGAAAGACTCTTTCTGATGCACCAATCTATAAGTCCCTTCAACTTTTTGATATTAGCCCAATACATCACCTAGTTGTGTATTTTGCCTTTCTGATTTTGCAAACTATCGAAGAGACCCAAAAGTGAATCTCCCTAATATGACATCCCCAACATGTCATATCTTGTTTTATCAAATGAGACCCTGAGGGGAACCTATTTACATGGGCGTATTTTTCTGATGTGATTTTTTGCCTTTTAGGGCTAATATGAACTTAATGGGTTTAAGATTTTGGGTCTAAGGGATGTATTATTCTAAGCAAGGAAATTTGAATGATAAGTTGGATATATCATGATGGCAGGAAATGGATTTTTATCAAATTTTTAAGGTTAAAATTTTTTTCCAATAGAAAGAAGGCAGATTTTTTGAGAAGATTCTTGGCATGGATTCTCCTCCTTGTCTAATCAAGGGGACTTGCAAGAAGAAAAAAGTATTCTCATAATGATGTGGGGATCCAAAGTGTGGGACTATGTTACACTGCATATGGAGCTAGGTTTCTCTAAATGGGAATGGAAGGAGATCCCTCACATGGGGATCCTTAAGGGTCAATTGGAAATATTAAAAGATGAACTCAAAAGAAGAAAAATATTCACCGACAAAGAGAAAGATAGGCTAAGATGGAGTTGCTTGAATTCTAGGGAATATTCAATGAAATTTGGATATAGAGTGGAAGATACATCCAAAGAAGAATAGAATTGGCCCTCCAATCTATCTTGGCATCAATATTTCCTTCCAAAAGTAGGAACCTTTGCTTGGAAAGCAATCTAGAAAAAGATTTCTACTACTAACCAGTTTATCCCTATGTATTTTGTACGTCCCTTAAATGCTCTCTTTGTTGTTCAATAGAAGAAATGGTCAACCATATTTTAGAAAACTACCCCTTTTATTCCAAGTGTTGGCAATGGTTATGTGCAAAACTTGGATGGTGTCATGTTCTTCTAGAGTACCTAATAGAAATCTTCAAATTCTGGTTGCAAATCCAATGCAAATCATTTTTTACTAGAATTTAGACTGTAATTCCCTTTATTCTCATTTAGAAAATTTAGAAAGAGAGAAATAGGTGGATCTTTTTGTATAAAAGCATACAAATAGAAAGAATTGTGGATAGAGTGGAGAAAACTATTAAAGAAGTAATGCTAAGAAGACTCGCTCTCCCCAAATAAAACAAAAAAAAAAATCTTTTTGTGGGACAATGAAATACTTCAAAGATGAAAAGGTCTTAAATTCCTCATGCAAGGAGATGGTAGAGTTAATTCTACTTGAAACTTGTGGGAATATGCTAAGTGGCAACCACCACCTAAAGAATGGGTAAAATTGAACTTTGATGGTGTAACAAAAGGTAAAATAGGACTCTCAAGAGCATGCAACATGGTGAGATACTCCAATGGCTCCATTATTATAGTATCCCTAAAAAAATTGGTAGGTACAACAACAAAGTTGAAGCCCAAGAATTACTCTTGGGTCATCAAGTAAGCAAAGAGAAAGGCCTACACAACATACATTTATAGAATGTAACTCAATGATACTAATTAATGATTTCAAGAATAGAGGGACCTTGATTTGGAGAATAAACAACATTTTACAGAAGGCATGGCACATTCTAGACTTGTTGGGATCCTCCTACATTCAACATGTTTATAGAAAAGTCAACATGGAGGCTGACATGCTTATCAACCATGCAATTAAAATTAAGGCTTTTCTCATGATCAATAGTAGCATATTTGATTGGGAATCTACCAATGTTTATTTCAAAGCTCCTCCTCCACTCATCCCTCAACTCCTCACAATGATTAACAGTGTACTATGAGATCTATGATGATTTGAAATACAATTTAATAAGTTTCCCATAGTATCCATGATGGATTCATTATGTTTAGTGGCATAAATTCAAAGGCCAAAAAACTCACTCTTCAATCAAGAAGAGTACGCATCAAATTAGCACTTTAATCACTCAACACAAGTGAAGGATGGCTTGGTCTCTAACTAAACAAGATAAACCTAAGTTTTCATTTGAATGTTTTCACATGTTCTCTCTATTGTGATGGCTACTAATGTAAGATTGACCTCCGAAAAATGATAAACTTCCTTTCTAGGTTTGGTTGTAGAAAGACACTTATTCATAATTAAGTGGTTGAAATTAGGTTTAGCACTATTCATGGTGCAATGGGTGTTAGGAGAGGATTTCCTTCTCATGGATTATTGGTATCGTGTTAGCACATATATTGTCTCAAATTTTGTTGTGGTATTTTTCAATGCTGATGAAGAGAAAGAAAGTGTGAGTAGGTTGACTAAATTTCTATTCAAGAAGATCTATGTTGAGGGTTTGAGTGAAGTCTTGGAGATGGCAATGTTAGGTCAAGGTCTTTGTAGATGAGTGTTCCTCTCTTGGTTGTTGACGGAGTGATAATGGATATGTGGACACACTTTCTACATTTATTTGATGGAAAGGAGATAGCACGATAAAAGAAAGCAATCCACACCATAGCCTTTCTCAAGAGTATAGTAGGCATTGAGCCTACAAATTTTGTTGATCGAGGCTTCATCATCAACAACTATTTTATTAAATAGGTACTTGGGGGTTGGGAGATAGGGTAGTTCTAGTTTCTTTTTAGGATTCTGATAGTAGTTCTAGTTTCTTTTTAGGTGGTTGAAGGTAAAGACAATATTTCATATTTTTGGTTATCAATATAATGGGAGTGGTCCCCAAGACCATGATTCACTAATCAAGAAAAAATTAAATTAGTCAATAATTTGCCTAATAAATTATTTTATTTCTTTGAATCAATTGATAATTTTCCAAATAAACTACTTTATTTTTATGTATCATTCTATAATTTGCGAATAATAAACTTTGTTGGACAAAGTGCACAAATTTGCCATGAAAAAATTTTTTTCCCCCAAAAGGCATGGATTTACCAAAAAAATAATGTACCAAGCTAGAATTCATGGGGATTTTATATAAATTTTTAGGGGGGGTTCTTAAAGTTATCACTAAATGCAACACAAAGCCACCAATATTAGAATGTGGACAAACAAATAAAATATAACATATAAGACCTGGGAAGATCCAAGTATCTACGTGAAGTTGAAATGTCATTCACTAAAGTTGATCAAGTTGTAGATCAATTTCTATAGAAATTCTATATGGCTTTGGAAAATAGAATACCACTCTTACACCTATTAAACACTACATTTTATGATGATATTGTACATTCTATTTTGAGTATGCACACATTGATTGACTAAAAAATTAAAAAAATCTTGTCCTTAAACATGTGTAAAAGTCTTTTACCTTGAAAAGAATATGAACACAATTGGGCATTGCACCACTCTTCAGAATAATATATCTTGCTACAAAGTATGTAGGGACCATAAATTTTGATATTATCATGCTTGCATTCATCATATAGGTTTGTACTACATAATTCATAATCACACTAGCTAACAAATTTATCCCAATGAATAGGAAAATGAAAAAACTCATAATCTAGTGAATCAATATCATTATGAATGTTAAAATTATCAAGTAGATTAGAGTCAAATTTAAATCCCTTGTACTCAAGAGATCCAATATAACATGTGTGGTTGTTGAATTGGTTTAAATAAAGAGTTTCATCAATCAAATCCTAATGATCAACATGAAGCTTAGGAAAATAATCTAAATAAGTTGTATCATGTTGTCCTCAAATTTATTCAAGAAGGACAACTCATTCTTTTCCAAATCTACACTCATATCCTAATAAAATCTCTCATAATCATGTAGATTAACTAAAACATCAAGTGGAACAATACTATCATTAGCAAGAATATCCAAATCTTCATCAAAACGAAACACTTTGTACACAAAACTATTGACAATGAACTCTAAGAAATTTGTTGATTTGAACACTCAACTCTCAAACAAGCTGACATAATCAATAGATTTAGCAATATCACTATTGGAATAACTAGGATTAATACTAACACCATAATAGATAGAGTTGCATTCACATGAATCACCTATGTAACCCAAATCATCACTAATCACACCATCTGCAAAATTAAATCATAATGTATCAAATGTGTTGCAACTTGCTTTGCAAACATCCATATGGAAAATAAATTCATTAGTAAAATTGTTATCAAACTTATTAATAAATGTTTCTAAATCATCCCTAGTTGTAGATTCTTCTTCTTCTATCAAAACTACTTTTGTAGTAGTGCACCTTGTATGAGTCATCTAGCACACCTCACACCAAGGCAAATGATCAACATGTGCTATAATTTAATTTCTAGCACTACAAACCTTTGTAGTCACTTCTACAGACTATCCATCCAAAGACAATAGTTCAACAACACAAGTATCTTCTAATGGAAAATTGTGCATCCCCTACATCTTAAGGTTTTCGTTAATGTGAACAACCCATTGTAAGCCTGATTGGACTTATGGGATTCTTATCTCTCCTTGGAGAAAATCCAAATATGAACTAAATACTCCATAATAAAAAACAAAACACATTAACTTTTTGGGCCTTACATATTCTAGAATAGTCTTATAATTACAAATAGATTCATCATGTTTTCTCTTAATAAGTAAAATTACTAATTAAAATTCCAAGGTGTCTAAGGGGTTGATCTTAATAGGTTAAAGCATTTAATTTTCATGGTGGAGACCCAAATTCAAATCCCAAAGGGACATCTAATATGGAATTCTAAGTTGTGACTCTTAGTCTTCCATAGTTGGATTCTAGTGTGGACATGGTTTCTAAATAAGTGGATTTCTAAGTTGTGACTCTTGGTCTTCCATAGGTGGTGTCTAATGTGGTTCCTTGAAAGGAGATTGTATTAGTCTCATAGTTGTGCTCATAAGAGCTTGTATAGGTCTCATGTTGATGCTCGTATGAGTAGAATATTTGTAAACGATTAGCAATATAAAAAATTCCAAGGTCAATTTTCTCACCAAAATGATTAATGAAAACTATTTTAAATTTATCCCAAGTCAAGATAGAAGGATTTAGTAGATTCACATACTAATCTCATGTACCACCTCCCTATGGCTAAACAAATAATTTTGGCATTACATCTTCATATTCCACCTCATAATCATCTATTAGTTCAATGAAAGTGTGAAGATGCATCTACCTAATGTCAAATCATTCCCATGAAGCTTAGGCAATTGATTTCTAATTTCATTCAGTATGGGATTGGATAAATTAGGAATACCAACAAAAATTAATGGTTTATACCTTCCAACACTAAGGGGCACTCTAACATGTTGCACACCTAACATTTCACCCATAAATGTGAAAACATCACAATAATAGAGGGTGTTCAAAATGGTGACAATAGAGTGGTCACCTTATAAAGAGGAAAATAATCAATAAACAAACTAATCTTCAAGTGCAAAAATAAATCAGGTTCACACCCCAATAGAGCCTCAACAAACACATCCTAGGAACTTCACAACTAGGATAAAGTACAACATGGTTCAATAATGTATGTAATAAGCTAGGTCTGGTAATAAAAAGTGCAAAAATATTCACTTAGATTTATATAATAGCAGTAACAATAAGACAAAAATACCCAACACAAATTGAGACCTAATTCAACAAGCCTCATAAATTCTAGCAATAGATCTCCCTAGTAATGGTGTTGTTATATTGGTGCTCCAATTTCTACCTTGTAGTTCTAGAAGACGCACCTCAAAATCTAAACTTGGAGAATAAGTTTAGTTTATATAAACTAGGTGGACTCATGATTAAACTATAAGTACTTTGGGCCAATTGACAATCTATTAGGTGACTCTTCTACACTTCTAGCTCTACTAGGCCAAGGAGGGTGTTCTTAACGATTTTGATAGAAAAATCAAAGAGAAATGAAAATAATATGATCACATGGCTTAGCCATACCCTATGCATAAGGATATCCCAGAAATTATCAATAAATACCCCTTATAATAGCTTACAAGTCTTTTAGACCATAAATCTCTAGATAATAGATTGGTATTAGGTTACAAAGTAATTTAAAATACAAAACTAGGTTAATATCCTTAAATATAGTACCATTTATAGTTTCTTACTTCATGTGTAACTTGTGAAGACCTGGAATATGCATAACTCTCTAAAGATTGCTAACAATTACAAACTCTCAAAATATCTAGCAGAGGTAGGTATTATTGATCTTATGCAGACTAGTTTGGGACTTATGATAATTTATTATAAAATATCTTGGTATTTGAAATATTTTAATCAATCAACCATTTTTGACCAATGCCTACCCTAGTAGGAAAAAGATTCAAGAACCCCAAAAGGGGGGGAAAACATTATGCAAAGCCTATCAGGTAAACTATAATTTTATTACATAGAAGCCAATCAGTCTAGCTACAAATTCATCCAAAATGAAACTTAAAATACATCAACCAAGGTGGAATTTCTTCTAGACTATAATGATCCATAATATCCCTTCTGTGGGTTTAGAAATGTACATTTACAAATAACATAGAAATGTCTCGTCAAAACTTGATAGTAAAGACTAATCACAAACATACAAGAAGTCAACAAATGTGACCCTAGAAGCATGATAAATATACCTACTCCTAGAAGTATTGCACTAACTATAACATACATCATTTGATCACCTGAGAATATACTATAGGCTATCCTATATACAAATTCAGCCAAGATATCATTCTCCTAAGAGAAAAACTACATTTATAATCAATAATTCTACTTAGATTGTCCACATAGTTAGCACCTATTTTCATTTGCACTGTTGCACATGCTTCATATCAAGAAGAATGATCAAATCTTGTTACATGCGTGTCATTCAATTCACCACAATGATAACAAAAAGATTTGATTGTACTTGGGCCCCAAAATGAGTAACATAATTAAAATATCTTCTAGTCTAAATTCAACTTCCCAAGTGTCAAGGATTTTTTTAGTGGCTATATGTTTTTGATTAAAATAAGAAGCAAGAAAGGGTGTTGATCCGTTTACAAAATAGCCCCCAGGGCAAAGCAAAATAGACCCCAAACAGGCCAGCAACAACGCATGAATAACACACTAACAATCCTTAAACATTAAAGAGTTCTCAATAGTCTTAACCAAAAACCACATCCAAAAGACATAAAACAGAAACTAGGAGAACAATTGTCCCCAATCATCCGTAAGAAACATACATTTCTTCATAATTGATCATATTATCCATGCCAACACCATGTTTATTAAGCCCCAGGTCCTACAAACAAAAAGCATAGTGGCAGATATGTGCATAATTATTGTGTTGAATCTGGTCATCACTTTCATGTTCTCTTCCAACACAGTAACGTTGGCTTTGAGAGCAACAACTTCAGTGGAAATTTGATCACAAAATAAACAACCCTTTTGAACAGACTCGGGCTCCAAAGGAGGATCAGTAACTTCAGTATCTGAGTCAGGGGCGTTCATTTCAGCAAACAAACTATTACCTTCCCCTCCTTGGTTAGAGACCTCAAGTGTAACATGTATATTCTCTTCCTCTGAATCCTTATCTTCTACCTGTTGGTTAGTGGCTATATGTTTCCATTTAGATATTTTGACATTTCTATCCCCCATATTTGGTTATTTTTATGTTCTTCACAAGTATCTAATTCACCCATATTTGATAGATTTCTCTAATCCCAAAATAAAATCATTTCAAGTTAGAAATATTAATTCTTTTAGATAGATATCATATATAAAAATTTGGGCCCTTATCTCTCTTGTTTATCAAGGACCTTATATTTTTATTTTCTATACTTGTTCCTGTTGACCTATTTTTCCTCTAGCAGGAGTCAAAATAATTCAAGCAGGATCAGTCAGTATGCATATCCCCATGAAAGCCATATTTATGATCCTGAGGTCTTAACCCAATTTCAAAATCTGAGGCTTGCGTGAAGAGGCTTACCATGTGAAAGAGCTTGAAAAAGTAGGCAAGTTTGCTTTTTACATCACCCTGATATTCGCTAAAAGGAGGAAGTTATGTGGGGTCATCACATTTGAATATCGGGTGATCTTTGTTAAGATCACCCTGATGATTATTTTATTACTTCATGATCATCTGGATCATCCCGATGCTGCTGACGCCATTTCTATGTCAGAGTGATATCCGCTTATTTCACAGTTTCACGCTTTTCTGCAGGGGGTGATATTTCCAAATATCAGTCATATTCCAAAGATCACCCTGATCTTACGATGAGGCTACAGTGCAACCTGATATTTTGAGGGGGTGATATTTCCGAATATCATCCTGCCCCAAATATCATGATGATGTTGTCATAACCCGCAGGGGGTCATATTTTCTTAAACACTAGTTAGCATTTGAAGATCATCCTGATGTTCGACATGCTGATGACGTCATCAGGATGTTTGCGGACATGATCATCTGGATCATCGGCGAGACATATGAAGTCGGTAGAGTAGGAGGAGCTTCCTCCGATGCATCAGTTTATGCCAAAGAGGTTGAATATCACCATCAAGTTTCTTCAGGATGAGGATGATATTTCCAAATATCAGGAGGATATTTCATATCGGGGTGACATTCTATATCGGGCTAACATGCAATCGGCCCGCCGATATTGGGGAGTCTTGCCGACGGAACTTGATGAGGCTCATGATGATGCCGTCGGGAGAAAAATCATCGACATTATATATGCTCATGGCTTAGCTTATAAAGTGATGGAGGCATCTCCTCCAGGTGCATGTGGGATAATCAGTTCCCGCAGAAATTTGAAAATATCAGGATGATGAACTTTTGGCGGGAATTCTTCAGGAGGGTTCTCACTTCCAGTTTTGGATCCAGATCTGTATGTCAGTTGAGTGGACTTTTTCAGCGGTGACTTTTTGAGTTGGTGAAGATATTCTTTGCATTCATTGTTGTACAGGAGTAGGCAGCTTGCATTAATGGTCAGAAATATCTTGCCACCGCCTGGTTTTAGATATTTTCTCTGCCACCTGGGTGTGGAAGATCGAGGAGTAGGCTGCTCACATTAATGATTCTAAATATCTCCTTACCTGCCCCTATTCTAGATCCTTTGGCGTCATTACTCCTGGTAGGTGGACATCCCTTCAGGGAGATATTTTGATTGCAGCTCTCTGAGCGAATTGGGTAACCGACTTAGGTTAGATGAAGATGCTATATAAGCTAAGGCTTATGATGTAGGTTGGGTTGGGAATTTTTAGGCATTTTTCTGGTCTTTCTGTTTCCAAACAAAGATTTCACATACTGTAACCTTGCCTTCTTTACTGAATATATGCCAGTTATCATACCTTTTGCTGATTTTCTAGTTCTGTGTGAATATGCATATGGTTGTCTGTGATTGTCTTTGATTCCTCTCAAGCATATTGCTTCTTGCCTTTGCTAGTATCATCTGATCTATGTAACCCACTTGCTGTATCTGGATGTGTTGTGCATTTTTTAGCTCTGTGAAGTTTCTTTAAATCTATCTGGTGCATCACCCTTTCATGTTTTTTAAGTATTGTTGCTTTATCTTTCATTTCAGCACATTCCTTCTCCCTTTTCCCCCCCAACAATTCAATAGTTTAGGTGATAGCTAGACAAGGAAGCCGGCCTTCTCCGGAGGTTTGATCCCATTTAGCAAAGTCCCACACTTAGAGATCAATCCCATTGTGTCATTGGAATGCTTGGAGTCCCATTCAAGTAGGGTACAATTTCATGTGACAACAGTTTCTGGCATGCCCGGTGGGACAATACAAATTCTTATTACTAGTTTTGATGTGCAACCGATGATTTTCTGACCTATAGGAGGTTAAAAATTGCATATCTGATGACTCATACTAAGTAGGATCAGGCAAACCAGTTCTGCTGATATACTTTTATGAAAAGGATACAAACTAGGAGTTCAAGTTCAAGCTCATTTGATTATCTACAACTTTCTCCACCTAGGAGGCAAAGTAGAACTGTAGTAAGAACTCCCTATTCTAAGAGGACATTGTCAACTCCACCAAGTTTCAGACCAGTTGCCTCCGTAGTCCTTGTAGCAACTCAAGCAAACCCACCTCTAGCTGCTCAGATGGCAAGAAATCAGCCATTTGTGGCTTTTGATGGGGGAAGCCCTTTGAACTTAGCAGTACATGATGCCATACCTATGGCAGCCTTGAAGAGCCTGCCCTATTTCACAGGGGAAACCCAAGCTACACCTATTGAACACATAAGAGATGTGGCTTCTCTATGTGGAGTACATCATGTAACACAAGAGAATGTGGCCATCAGATTACTAGCTGCCTCGTTCAAAGGGAAGGCATTACAATGGTTCAGAAGTCTACCAGTACAGACTATAGGAACCTGGGACGACTTAGGAGACAAGTTGAATAAGTAGTTCCAAGATAAATCAGATAATCTATCATTGGTGGAACAGATGACCACCATAAAGAGAGCTCCTCAGGAACCAATGATGGACTTCAACTTCAGATTTCAGAAGACATGGGACAGAATCCCTGCCACAGTAAGACCTCCAGCTGAATATGCATTCTTATATTTCTTGAAAGCTTTAAATAGTGATATTTTAGTGATGATACAATCACTAGGAGGTGCAAGCCTACCTGGTGCCTATGAAATAGCCATCAGAGCAGAGAACAGTCTAATTCAGGCTAGAAAAATAGCACCTAGGCCCCCTATGCCCATCTTTCCTGAGATCCAAGCTTCTATGCCTTTGCCCACCCCATATTTTGTCCCTACACCTATTGTTGCAGCATTACCAAGTACCTCCACTTCTGAACTTGCTACCTCTAGTTCATCTCAAGAGCTAAAGGAGATAAAAAGTAGCCAGCAAAAAATAGAAAATCTTCTGCAGACTTTTGGGAATGATCTAGTAAACATTAAGAAGCAACAGTCTCAAAGTAGGCAGCCTTATCAACAACAACATCAGGGGCAGAACCAAGCATATCAGGGGCAGGGTCAACCTTACCAGGCCAATAGGCCATCTTATCAGAACAACTACCAAGGTGGCGGGCAAAATATGAACCAAAGGCCTTTTCAGCCTTACAATCCAGCACCTGTTAATGCAGCAAGGGACCTTGCCCCTGTTCAAAATAACATTGCAGTAGATTATGATTGGTGTGTCCCATGCCATATGTCACACAATCAGGTAGCCTGTTCAAGTGGAGTCCTAAATCAGGCTCTGATGGCACAAAATATGGCAGCTACACAGCCATACACACAAAATGTGGCAGCCACACAATCGTACACACCAAATGATGGAGCTGCACAACAACAAGAGCAACCTCGGAATGATTCCGCTTTCATGAATTGGCAGGAAGGAGAATTCTGTGGGGTAAACAGTGATAGTAATCCAGTTGCTGCCAATACAAGGGCTAAGAAGAGGGGTTATGAGGTGGAGCCAGCAGCAAGCAAAAGTAGAGGACATACTGATGCTTCCACATCCCATATTCCTCGCATCTTACAAAGAAGTACACCAGCAACAGCAAGGGAGATGCCTCATTTGCAGGCTGATGCTGCCACTACAAAGTCAAGTCAGAAGGTAGGTGCCTCTCCACCTTTCAATATTATTGAAAACATGAAAAAGATGAATGTAACCATGTCTATGTGGGATTCCTTAGCAATCCCTGGCTAAAAGATGTTGCAGTCTACCTTGTCTGATTTGAAGGTATCCAATGACACCCCTGTTGACCCAAATAAGACTGTCCTTACTAATTCATCCCAAGATGATATCAAGCAGCCTAACCAAGGTGCCAAACCTCTTCCCTTTTATCTATCACTGATAATTGGGGACAAACTAGTGCACAATTGCATGGTGGATAGTGAAGCAAGCAGTTCTGTCATGCCTAAGTAGATTGCAAATCAATTAGGGCTTGAGTACCAGCCACTTGAGAAAGGTGTACTCTAGTTGGATGGTACATCTGTTAATACTGTGGGTATCATAAGAGACTAGGTCTCACCCTACACACCTGCCCCAATGTTTCTATTTCACAGGAGATGTTCATAATAGATTTGCCTCCTCATTTTGCCATGTACTTATCAAGGGAATTTACAGCCAAGATAGGAGGATATTTATCTTCTGACTGGTCCCACATGTTTTTCAGGACTAGATATGGCACCAAAGTAACTTTGAAATCTGAGTTACTTTCAGACTATCACATAGAGCCTTACACACCCAGTGTTGTTAATGCAAATTGCATTATCTCTGATGACCCTGAACTAGTTGCTGCTCAGGAACTACAAGCTGAGAGCATACCAGAGGTACTCTTGAGGGAGTGGGCCTTTGAAAATGTTGTGGATGATCCTGAGGGACATATCCAAGAAATTGGCCTAGGAGTGTACATATTGTATGAGCATGAAACAGCAATACCAAGTCTTCTGAAGAAAGTAGAGCAGCAGGTAGAGCAACATGATGAGGTATGGAAAATGTATTTTGATGGTTGTAGGGGCAGAAATGGATCTGGTGGTGGTGCAATGCTTGTGTCACCACAAGATGAAAATTATTATGTTGCTTTTCGTTTTTCCTTTTCTTGTACTAACAACACTACTGAGTATGAAGGGTTGATCCAAGGTCTGCAGTGGGCAAGGAGGAAGATTGGCTGCCTACAAGTGTTTGGAGATAGTGAGCTCATTATGAATCAGGCGAGGGGACTGCACCTTACAAAAAATGATGCCCTGAAGTGCTACAAACACAGGGTATGGAATTTGATTGAAG
This sequence comes from Cunninghamia lanceolata, assembly GCA_027924645.1. Classification (NCBI taxonomy): domain Eukaryota; kingdom Viridiplantae; phylum Streptophyta; class Pinopsida; order Cupressales; family Cupressaceae; genus Cunninghamia; species Cunninghamia lanceolata. The sequence continues at coordinate 2,773,327 of BSBN01000828.1, forward strand.
AGTTTGATGCTTTTAATATGATCTCCATTCCAAGGAGTCATAACCATCATGCTGACAGATTAGCTTCAATTGGGGCTTAATTTGACATCCTCAGTGATATTCAAAGGGAGAAGGTTCAGCCTCATGTAAAAATAATTTCTAGGCCTTCTATCCCTGATAACAATGTTCATTGGGAAGTTTTTGACAGTGATGAATAGATCCTGAGGTTCCTATTAGAGGAAGATGAGTTTTCCATGATGAATCAGGGTAAACTCAAACAACAGTATGACAATGATCAAATCATTCAGCTGAGAACAAATAAGTTGCCCAAGGGATTGGTCACCTTGGAATCTATTTTTGGCATTGATGACCAAAAGAAGAAGACAAAAACCAGTGTGCAGGTAAAGGAGGAGCATTATGAAGAGCTAGAAGTTTTCAAAGGTAGACTCCTTAAAATTGGTAAAATCTGCTCAGTTGAAGACATAAGAGCTTTCATTGCTCTTTGTAAAGAATTTGAAGAGGTGTTTGCTTGGGATTATGCAGACTTAAAGGGATTTGATCCTCATATTGCCCAACACACCATAGAGTTAGAGCCAGGTATAAAACCTGTGAGGCAGAAACAGAGACCTCTGAATCCAAAGCTAGAACCCTTGATGATCAAGGAACTAACCAAGCTGATTAAAGGGAAGATCATCTTTCCAATCAAGCACACTTCTTGGGTTTCTAACCTTGTGCCTGTGAGGAAGAAGAATGGGGAGATCAGGCTGTGTGTTGACTTTAGAGACCTCAACAGAGCCTCCCTAAAAGACCACTACCCATTGCCTTCAATGGAGCAACTTCTGCAGGTGGTGGCTGGCTCAGATAGGTTTTCTTTGCTTGATGGGTTTTCTGGTTATAACCAGGTGCTAGTCAAGGAAGAAGACCAATTCAAGACTACTTTCACAACCAAGTGGGGTACTATGGCCTACAAGAGGATGCCTTTTGGCCTCTCAAATGCTAGCTCTACTTTTCAAAGAGCCATGGACATGGCCTTTAGGGGTCTGATGTATAAGCTAGTGCTGGTATACCTAGATGACGTAACAGTCTTCTCTAAGAATGCATCTAAGCATTTATCCCACCTAAGGCTAGTCTTTGAAAGATGCAGAGAGTTTGGGATATCCCTCAATCCAAAGAAATGCATTTTTGTTGTTCATGAGGGCAAGTTGTTGGGACATGTTGTGTCAAAGGAGGGTATTACCATTGATGAGGAGAGAATAAAGGCCATTTTGGAATTGCCCTTACCCAGTCATAAGAAGGGACTGCAGCGTTTCATTGGTAGAATTAACTTTCTGAGAAGGTTCATACCTGATATTGCAAATCTCTTAAAACCCTTGACGTCTATGTTGAAAAAGAACATAACTTTCAGTTGGACGTCAGAGGCTAGACTTAGTTTCCAGTCCATAAAGGAGGCATTAGCAACTACACCAACCCTGATCAATGCTGATTTCTCTAAGGACTTTATCCTGTATGCTTATGGAGGCTTGGATACCATCTCCATGATTCTGGTGCAGCAGCAGAGCGAGGGTTTTGAACAATCAATCGCCTTCTTCAGCCAAGGGTTGGAGGAGTATGAACAGAAGTATAGCTTCGTTGAAAAGCATGTCCTGGTAGTAGTCAGGAGCCTAAAAAATTTAGGCATCTTGTTTCAAATAACAAGATACACCTGATGGTGGCTCATCCTAGTGTGAAGGAGTTCCTGTTGAGTAAAGATGTTAATGAGAAAAGGGCCGGTTGGATCACCAAGGTCATGGAATATGACGTGGAGATCAAGATAACCAAGCTGGTCAGAGGCAGAGGACTCAGTGAGCAGCTTGTCACTAGTTCTAAGGATGAGGTAGAGGAAGAAGAAGAGGTGCTCCTGATCATAGAAGAGGAGCATCAAGATGATACAGTAGTAGTAGGTACTAGTTGGGCTAATGATATGACCTAATTTTTGCAAATTGGTAGATGTCCTGCAGGCTTAGATAAAGCTAAAAGAAGATACTTTAGGCTGCAATCCATTCCATATGTTTTAATAGAAGGCATCCTTTTCATAAAGGAATTTAATGATGTATTGCTTAGATGCGTTGATACTGATCAGACTGACAGGGTGCTACATGAATTCCATGATGGAATAGTAGGGGGTCATTTTGCCCCAAGGACTACTGCTTGGAAAGTAATGAGAGCTGGCTATTATTGGCCTAGCTTATTTAAGGATGCCCATGCATGGGCTAGAAAGTGTGTTAAGTGTGCCCTTTTTGCAGGAAAAGAGAGGCTGCCAGCTTTGCCTCTACACCCAATCAAGGTAGAACAGCCCTTTATGAGATGGGGCATTGATTTTATTGGACCTATCAACCCACCATCAAGTGCAGGCCACAGGTGGATACTCACAGCCACTGACTACTTCACAAGATGGACTGAAGCAGTGGCTCTGAAAGAATCTAATGAGAGTGTTGTTTTGAATTTTTATTGTGATTTGGTCTCCAGATTTGGAGTGCCTGAATCAATCATCTCTGATAATGCTCTAGCTTTTGTTGGCCTAAGAATAACTAACCGGGCTGTCAAGAATGGGATTTATTTGAATACTTCATCAAATTATTATCCACAGGGTAATGGTTTGGCTGAATCCACAAACAAAAATCTCATCAGGATTATTAAGAGGGCAATGGAGAATAATCAGAGGACCTGGCACACTGATTTGAAGTTTGCTCTATGGGCTGATAGGATAACTCCTAAGAGGTCTATTGGGAACTCCCCTTATCTGCTAGTGTATGGAAAGGAGGCAAGGTTGCCTGTGTCTATGGAACTACCAGAACTAGACATCATGCATCATCTAGAAATGCTTGAAGCAGAAAGCCCCATGGCTGTAAGATATGCTCAGCTTCTGGAGCTGGAGGAAAGCAAAGATAAAGCTATGGCAACCATGGAACATCATTAGCTACAAACAAAAAGAAATTTTGACAAGAAGGCCACCCCCAGACATTTTAGAGTGGGTGATATGGTGCTCAAATGGGATGAGCTGAGGAATAGGCCAAGGAAGCATTCCAAATTTGATAGCATGTGGAGTGGCCCCTTTCTCATTACTGAATGCAAGGAGCACAATGCATTTCAGTTGTCAAATATGAATGGAGAAAATCTGCATATCCCAGTCAATGGGATACACTTGAAAAGGTGTTTTGAGGTATGAGCACCCTGTAAATTAGTAGGTTAGACTTCTTGTTTTCAATAAGTGTTGTTGCACCATAGTTTAGATCCTTTTACTTCCCTAAGTGCTTCTGCACAGGCTGCTTTGTCATTAGGAGAAAGCAGGCCTTCTCCCCTTTTTGTGTTTTGAGAGGCAAGTCCTAGTTCCCCAGCATATTTGAAACTTGACTCCGTGCCCAATGGATGCTTAAGGCCACTGATCTCATGTTTAGCAGCCAAACATCTCATAGAGGTCACCAAATTGTTGACCTATTTTTCCTCTAGCAGGAGTCAAAATAATTCAAGCAGGATCAGTCAGTATGCATATCCCCATGAAAGCCATATTTATGATCCTGAGGTCTTAACCCAATTTCAAAATATGAGGCTTGCCTAAAGAGGCTTACCATGTGAAAGAGCTTGAAAAAGTAGGCAAGTTTACTTTTTACATCACCCTGATATTCACTAAAAGGAGGAAGTTATGTGGGGTCATCACATTTGAATATCGGGTGATCTTTGTTAAGATCACCCTGATGATTATTTTATTACTTCATGATCATCTGGATCATCCTGATGCTGCTGACATCATTTCTATGTCAAGGTGCTATCTGCTTATTTCACAGTTTCATGTTTCTGCAGGGGGTGATATTTCCAAATATCAGTCATATTCCAAAGATCACCCCGATCTTACGATGAGGCTACAGTGCAACCTGATATTTTGCAGGGGTGATATTTTTGAATATCATCCTGCCCCAAATATCATGATGATGTTGTCATAACCCGCAGGGGGTCATATTTTCTTAAACACCAGTTAGCATTTGAAGATCATCCTGATGTTCGACATGCTGATGATGTCATTAGGATGTTTGCGGACATGATCATCTGGATCATCGGTGAGACATATGAAGTCGGCAGAGTATGAGGAGCTTCCTCCGATGCATCGGTTTATGCCGAAGAGGTTGAATATCATCATCAGGTTTCTTCAGGATGAGGATGATATTTCCAAATATCAGGAGGATATTTCATATCGGGGTGACATTCTATATCGGGCTAACATGCAATCGGCCCGCCGATATTGGGGAGTCTTGCCGATGGAACTTGATGAGGCTCATGATGATGTCGTCCGAAGCAAAATCACTGACATTATATATGCTCATGGCTTAGCTTATAAAGTGATGGAGGCGTCTCCTCCGAGTGCATGTGGGATAATCAATTCCCGCAGAAATTTGAAAATTTTAGGATGATGACCTTTTGGCAAGAATTCTTCAGGAGGGTTCTCACTTCCAGTTTTGGATCCGGATCTGCATGTCGGTTGAGTGGACTTTTTCAGCGGCAACTTTTTGAGTTGGTGAAGATATTCTTTGCATTCATTGCTGCACAGGAGTAGGCAGCTCGCATTAATGGTCAGAAATATCTTGCCACCACCTGGTTTTAGATATTTTCTCCACCACCTAGGTGTGGAAGATCGAGGAGTAGGCTGCTCGCATTAATGATTCTAAATATCTCCTCACCTGCCCCTGTTCTAGATCCTTTGGTGCCATTACTCCTGGCAGGTGGACGTCCCTTCAGGGAGATATTTTGATTGCAGCTCTCTGAGCGAATTGGGTAACCAACTTAGGTTAGATGAAGATGCTATATAAGCTGAGGCGTATGATGTAGGTTGGGTTGGGAATTTTTAGGCATTTTTCTGGTCTTTCTATTTCTAAACAGAGATTTCACATACTGTAACCTTGCCTTCTTTACTGAATGTATGCAAGTTATCATACCTTTTGTTGATTTTCTAGTTCTGTGTGAATATGCATATGGTTGTCTATGAATGTCTTTGATTCCTCTCAAGCATATTGGTTCTTGCCTCTGCTAGTATCATCTGATCTATGTATACCCACTTGCTGTATCTGGATGTGTTGTGCATTTTTCAACTCTGTAAAGTTTCTTTAAATCTGTCTGGTGCATCACCCTTTCATGTTTTTTAAGTATTGTTGCTTTATCTTTCATTTCAGCACATTCCTTCTCCCTTTTCCCCCCCAACAATTCAATAGTTTAGGTGATAGCTAGACAAGGAAGCCGGCCTTCTCCGGAGGTTTGATCCCATTTAGCAAAGTCCCACACTTAGAGATCAATCCCATTGTGTCATTGGAATGCTTGGAGTCCCATTCAAGCAGGGTGCAATTTCATGTAACAATAGTTCCATTTCAACATCTTTGTTTTAATATCATACATTGATAGAAAATTTAGGCATTGAATCATAATTAAAATTTAATATTAATATAAGAATTTAGTAATTGGATTGCTAAAAAATTGGTACAAATAAAAAAATTAGTATCCATTCTAAAATCTGGTTTCTAAAATGTAAAAGTCATCTAGGAGATTATGCTTCTTTGTAGTGGATTCGCCAAGGTTTCTATAGAATTTTCAAGAGGTCATTTCTTAAATTATACCCTGACAAGTGTAGTTTTACTTTCTTGCACTGAACTCCAATGCCCATATGAAGTTTCTATATAAATATTTTTCTCCAAAGTTGACTTTTGACTAAATCACACCCTTTTGGGAGTCAACAAAATATCAAAGTGCACTTAAAATGTAAGAGCATTTATCCACATGCCCCATATGCTTTTGGTTTCAATTCCTTGGAAATCCTAAAACCAAAATCATATGGGGTACATTAAGAAATGCTCTTACATTTTAAGTGCCAAATTATGATAGCTGTGTTCTTGGATGGCATGTTGATGAATACCTTACAATATTACTTGTGATCCCTAGTCAACATTTGCATTTTTTTATCATTAAAGTCTTTATTATTCAATAGCCACTACCTTTTGAAAACTAACACTCTGTTATGTTGAGTAACCAACTAAAATTTTACCTTGATCGATAGTGTAGATTCAACCCTCTTTTAGATCAATGGTTGTGGTCGATCAATGGATGAATATAAGTGAGAACTATTAGATCATTCGATCCACCACAATAAATTTAAATGCACCATATGTTCCTTAGATATTTCTCCAAGTATTTATCTAACCTATTAAATGACACCTATAATTAATAATTGTCATGTATTTGATCTAAAGATTAATGGTTTTGGTAGATCTATAGATGCCAAAGATACACCTACCTTTGATTTGAAAATATTAACTAGAACGTGACATGTAGCACCATAATCCATGGTCCTCATCACTTAAAAATATCAAATAAGCCTACAAGGAAACAAAGTTGAATAAAAAAATGGATCGTCACTATGTTGCCACTAGAGTTCACATGAAAAAAATTTAATTGGTTCCTTTAGAATTAAACCCCTAAGGAAGTCCTAAATATTTTCCCTTCAACTAATAAGAATTAAACAGACCATACCAAGTGTCATTATACTCTCTTTGATCCATCACTTTAGCTTACTAAACATCTACATGGTCAATGGTTGATATGACTTTTCCATTATAATCAATGGCCTTAGTAGATAAATAGACCACAAAGGTGTTGGATGGTTTAATCAACTGATCAAATCTAATTAACAAGATTTAGCCATGTGGACATTCAAATGTTCTTACACTTTTCTTTTACTATGCCAATTTCGCTCATTAAATAATGATCACATCCAACATATGAGATGCCTTTACCTTCTAAATTAAAGTTTGTAGTATATCAGTGGATGGATAAGATGCACGCCCCTATGATCTACTAGTATATCATAATTAACAAGATTATGACACATAGTTGCATTTTAAAGAACATACTGACCCACAAAGAACCAATCACAAAGTGTTAGAACACAAGGATATACTGAGAGGGGGGTGAATCAATATATCACTATAATTTATTTCAGTTAATCATCAACAATTAAAACTTCTAACTGCTTTAACTAGTAGAAAATTAAACCAATTAAAGCACAACACTAGATTTACATGGAAAACCCAAGAAGGGAAAAACCACGGTGAGTAAGCTACTATGATCTACTGTCCAAATCTAGCCTCACAAATGAAAATAAAATAGGATTACAATATTATTTATGGGCTACAACCCAAACAAAGTTGTAAGTCCCTAAAATACAACGAAATGACACTTATAGAAAGAGGCTATACCCTTTAGATGTTACATTCAATGGATCTCACTATACAAAATACCTTTACATCATCTGCACACTTCACCTTAACATAAAACTCCACTTTCTCTGCTCAGCGAACACTTTTACCTACAATACACCTTCATGATTGTACTCACATCTACTCACACATCTTCACACATTCTCACACACTCATACCTTCCTCAACAAACAATATCTTTCATTTATACCTTTCGCAATTTCCAAAATCCTTCTCCCAAGTTGGCAAAGATGAAACGTGTAATCATGAAACATCCAAGGCCACTCCAATTCAACATCCAAAAGATGTAGAAAATCAATGCAATTCAATCCAAGTGATAACCAGGACCAATTCTTTATTATCACATTCTTCCAAGCTAGTGTACACTTCAAATCATATGGTGGGAACATTGAAAACACATGAAGTTGGCCCAATAAACACACATCCTTCCACCCAATAGCTCCAGACCAAAAATGGTACCAGAGGAATCAATTTTCATCATGTGGATCCTTACACAAGCAACATAAGACTTACACATATCTTCTCAATCAATCCTTCTTCTGAATTATAAGTTTCCTTTCTAGCGCAACCAAACAAAAACTGAGCCTAGTATCACAAACAAATACTAAACACACAGTCTTGAGATAGAGCATTGAAAAACCAACTTGTGGTGCACTTCAGCACCAAAGACCTAAATTGAATCATCCAACTGAATATCCAAATTCATCTTCCAAACAACAAAGCCAAACCATAAACTGTAGTGAAATGTGGTGGCTTATGTTTTCTCCTCCAAACAACTTTAGTCAGCAGCAAGATGTGTCTTTGTTATGTTGACCCCAAAGAACCTCTGTGGTACATCTTAGCAGTTGAATCTTGACTATTATCATCTTCTCATCTATAAATGATCATCCTTCAAACTACAGGATCACAACCTCAAAGGTAGAGAAATGAGGAGCATTTCCTAAACGCATCCTCATTGCATCATCTCTAAATAATTGTCTTCACTCTGCAAGCTCTAAAATCTTTAGCATTAATCTTCAAGCTCTAAAATCTAGAACATACAATCTTCACACATGTCTCTGATCAACTCCCAAACCGCAAGGTCGTACCATCAAATGCAGAGGAATGAGAAGCATTCTCCCAAGCTTTATCTTTGCAAACTTCAATGCCTTGGATAACTTGAATGTTTCTCTTAAGACTAAAGCAATGCATTCCCTCATGAAATAATGAATATAGTATTTGCCACATCAAAGACTTCATTCTCAACTTCATACAGCAACAATAAACTCTTTTCACAAAGCAAGAATAGGCTTCATACTAGAACACTCTTTGTCTATGCAGTCTTTAGGAGATATTGATGGCATTCATTGTCTTTCCCTTATCATCTCTGATCTACCTTATTTGTCTTCTTCTCTAATCATATTTCCATAGACTTCCTTTAACATTAACCTCTTATTCACTTTACTTCCATCCTTCTTCATCCCAACACTACTGACAACACATCTGAATCTCACACTGTTGACATCAATGACAACACAAGTGCAACACAAAGTCCCACATACCTCATCATAAACACTTTGATTACATTACTTAACTCTCTAAGGTTTGGACCAAATGTTTATTACCCATTAAATCAATGGTTTTAGCATATCTATAGATGACCAAAAATGCTTTCCCTTTGATCTTTCGATATACATATATCATTAGGATCATGACATGTGAATGCATCATATTTTCTCAATCTTTCCATTTGAGAGGCTCCAACATTACTTTAATTTAATAGATCGTATTTCCTTCCCACTATGATTAACGGTTGTAGTAGATTACCAAAGTGATATGTAGTTTGATCCACTAATATACCATAATTCAACAAATTATGCCACATAGCCATAGGCTTCCACCAAAAAAGGAAATCATATCATTTACCAACTATACCACCTCATGTAAATCTAGTACACTAATGGCCTAATCTAAATCATAAACACCATCTTGACTTTGAATAAAATTCCATGTCAGATGCACCTATGTTGATGATGAATACCTTTATGGTGGATTAGGAGATGGGCAATTTCACCCACCAAATTGATCCATAGATATAATGAGAATCAATGTCTAGTCACCAAATAGAATAAAATGAACCAGCTAAGTGAGAACAACTATTGGTAACCAATCAATGTAAAAGCATAACAAAAGGGCATAGGTTGAGATAAAATGTACAATATTCATTTGAATCATTACGAACTAGGCCACCCTGAACACATAACTAGGAACTCAACCAAGGCAACAAATGTGGGGAAACATATAAGGCAGGGAACAAATTTCATGGGCATGAACAATTTTTCATAACCATAACAAGGATATCTCAAATTGGGTTTCACTAGTGAAAACAAAAGGGTGGAAGAAAATACTAAAAAATCATAATGAACTCCCCAAATGTGGAAATTTATTTCAATTCATTCAATATGTGATTCCCATGAAGCACTTTATAAAATAGTGTGTTCCCAAATCAACATGTGATGATTTTGATCTTGGATTTTATGGTTACAAATAAGACCTGTAAGTTAAAAGTACAATTTTGAGGTAGATTAAAAACTAAATAAGAGCACCAATGTGAAATACATGAAAAATCACATCTTTTTTTAAAATGGCAGTAAAAGAGGTGTCTCTATATGCAATAATAAAGATCTCACAGTTCCCAAAATGAGAACTACTCAACAAAATTTTGATAAAACTACAAATAATAAGAACAAGAAGCACAAAAACTAAAAATATAGATCATTATTGTGCATTTACCAAGAAATATATAAAGAAAAAAATTACCTAATTGGAGTCTATATGAGGGAGAATGGGCCATTTGATGATTAGGTATCAAAATGAAAACTCAACCCTATTGTGTAGGATTCTCTATGGAAGTGATGATGTTAGCATGATGTCATGCTAACATGGAAATTTGACTATAATGTTGACTAAGTGTGCACATGATGATGTGGCACTAAATAGGTAGGCTGACTGTCATAACCCCTATTTTTCAATAATTACATATGAATTTAAATATCATTATTTAATCCTTTGTCAACTAATTTCAACTTGTGTGTATGTGTGACAAGGACACTCTCTCACTCTCTTGACAGAGAGAGTATCATCAAGGCAGAGCGCGTCTAACCGACTAAAGGTGAATTGATGTGAAGGGACTTGTGCACACACCTAATAGTTTCATGTAGACTTAAATTACATAAACATGTGTGATTGAATTGATGTCTTTTTAATTTCAAATAGAATAATTAATTATCTAGTCGCAATGAATATTATTTTCTTTATTTCAAAATTAATTATTAGAATTATTTGAATATCTTTTGAAAAGATTCCTTTAATGCTTAAATTCTATTTTGGCCACATGGATGAAGTGGCAATGAGGGAATCTTGAAAATATTTATTTCTTTAAAAGATTATGGGGACTAATCTTAGTAAGGGGAAGAGATATTGGGATAATGTAGTTATACGAATTAAATGCTTTTACCATTTTTTTGGAAAATTGAATGCATTTATTTCTTTGGAATGTGCAATTTCAAGAGAGGCTTTGAATAATATTTAAATAAGAGTTTTTGGGGAAGAGATAGGGGCGTTTTCCATGTCTGGTGTGGTTGGGGTATCAACATCAAGAGTTGAGGAGTTTACTTGCAAGAATCTAATCAATGTTGTAGTGTAACCATGTAACCGTATCAGTTTACCCATCTTTTTATTATATGTATTGATTAACATTAAGTCGGGGTGGATTGTATAGGCTTCAACATCCTTATAGAATTGATCCTATCTATCACTATGCATATTTGAAATGATTTCAGGGCAACAATTCAATTTGTTATGGTTGTTTGATACCTTTGCAAAAGCATTGCACACAAGATTTAACTGTTGTTAATGATTGCTTTTCTTTATTAATGTATGTGCATTGTATCAAATATGTAAATTGGTAGATATGTCCAGATTGATATCTCTATGCAAATCAAGCTATCAGCATCTTAATGATAAAGTTAGGGTGTCCTCAAGATAGCTAACACTATCAAGAAAGTCAATCTTTTTAACATAACAATCAACTGTAGTTGTAATGCAGTATGGGTTACTCATGTGATTGAAGTATGTTTTATCTCATCTCCTATACTTGTGTAGGTGCATATCCAGTAATCAATACTTTTTCATGGGAAGACATCTCCATGAGGCATTATGTCAAATAGTTTGTGTGTCTTTTCGGTGCTTTCACGTTACACATACATGTCTACCACTACAATTCCAACTATCTTATCTGCCAATAATTCCACCTCCCATGCCTTGAAGGACATCCATACCCTGAGCTCCCATTCTAGTGCATGTAGAGGGGATGATGGCAAATATTGTAGAAATTTATCTTTACACCTGCCGATTGCATTTGCATAAAAATTTATTTTATCTTGTTCAACAAGTCTATTTCCTGCAATCCTAAAATCATTGCATTAGCTTAGAAGACCTCTTTGAATTGAAATTGTAATAGGCATCTAGTTAAGCATTAAATAAGCTTGAAATTGATTTCTTCTGCATCTTTAGAGGCTCTAGGTTTATAATTAAACTTGGTATGTTAGTGTCTAGCCTTTTAGAAATTTCCATTCATAAAATGGATCTATAGGAGGCATTGATTGTTTTTAAAATTTTCCAAATGTTAAACCTCTCTCTAAAGGCATCAAATTGTATTTGGAACTCATCTAGGTTTAAATTTGTATCATTATGGCACTATATTCTACTAATCATAAGTATTTGATTTGTGCATGTATTTGTAGCCATACGCTTGTGCTATGTTTTTGGAGGTGTCGACTTAAACTTAGTTGTTTTATTTTGGATACTTCTTAAGTTTTATGCATCTGCCTTTCATTCACTTATAGATGACGAAGTTCTTAACTGATTTATTAGATTTAAAGACATTAGTTTTTAGTTTGTAGAGGTTGGGATATATAGGTAGTGGCATCTAGACTTTTATGAAACTTTATCATGAATGCATTACCTTTTTAGAACTTATAAATGATATTCTTGCATTCTTTAATTTATAGTATATTAAGTTGGCTGAATACATATGTAAATATGATTGTAACTGTAACTGTGTATTATGCTAGCAATATATATATATGCCAATAATAGCATGGTTCGGTGGTCAAGTCGCTTTGTTGTGGTGGTGGCCACCAAGGTTCAAACCCCCATAGGGCCAACGAACTCATAGGTTATGCGTGCCTTCGCTGGGCTACCGTGCTCGCAAGCTATGTGTGCCTTCGTTGGGCTGGTGTGTTCATAGGTTGTGTACCTTTGTTGGGCCAATGAGCTCATGGGTTTGACCAAAGGGTGATAATGCCCATTGGGGACAGAGACCCCCTAGTTGTGGTCTCAGGCAATAAAGGTGATGGGAAGAGATCCCTCATAAGGGTCTCTCTGGGCTCGGACCAGGCTAAAAACCCAGGTTAACCAAAGAAAATATATATATATATATATGATTATATTGTGGTAGAGTATTTTTCTAAGTCATATGCATATAAATTTATATGTGGCAACGTAGTTTGGAAAGTCGTATTCATATATTTAGTTTTGTATCTGTGAAATTATAGGTGTATTACTATAATTCATTAGAGATTATATTAGTGAAGGCATTGGTTTAGGAGATACATATGTTTTATATGGCATCTGTATCATCAAGCTAGTTGTAGGTTTATGTTAAGAATTTATTTTGCAAAATTATCAATGCTTTTAATAGTCTAAATAAAGATGTAGTCACATTCAAGTTAAGGAAAGCAAGTATCCATTCTTCTATTAAACTGTCAAATCTTCCTTGAGATTCATTATGTTTGATTAGCCTTGGAAGTAGATAACTAATCCACTTGAAGTCAACTATTATGAGATATTATCTTACATCTTGTATAACTAAAACTAGATATTGTAACTTAGGGTAAATTATGGGTGCTTTAAACAAACATAATTTGTAAGAAAATATTATCTTTTAGATTTTTTATTTAGTAAACCTACTTAAGAAGTAATTCTTGCTCACTTGTTACAGTAAGAAGAAATGACACTTGTTACAAATTTAATGTTTTAACAGAAGGAATGAAATATCTTTCCTAAATGAACTAGGAAATTGATAATGATTGATAAATTTCCCATAACTAGAATCAACACAATTTATTTGGAGAATATGATCTGCTTACAAAGTCATCAAAATGCATTTACTTATAGTATAGTATAGAATTTCTAGAAATGTTAAGATAGATCTTCACCTGAATTTGTTTTATGAATTCTTGAGAGTACCTAAGAGAATGATATCATGTAGTTAGATCTTAGTCTTTGGTTTCCTAATATTATGCTATGAATTCGTGAATAGATTCTATGCATTTAAGTAGTCTAGAGAATATTTATGATTCTTATTAATACAATTGTTTCTTTTAATTGTAATCCTAAACTTATAGATCCATCCATGTTCACTTGAGTAGGTGGTAGCCGACGAGAAACTGTCTAGGGAACTAGACCCTGGAAAGGGTTGTGTACCCACTTAAACAATTTTGAGATATAATCAAACTTTGATTTGACTTTCAGAATATCATAAATTTTATGAATGCTTTTTAGTCATCAATCCATTTGTGTGAATATGTTCTCAACTACATGATATTGTTGTCATTTCAAATGTTCGAATGCTACCTTGAGAAGATTGCATGAATATATTACCTTTCTTGCCATCTTGTATGAAACTATGTTGTGAGTGTATTCTTGTATTACTGTATGATGAGTTAGAGAAAGAGCATGGACAGGTGTCAAATATGGAGCTATAGAGAACCTGGTAGGTTCCTCCTTGAACCTATCTAGCCGAACACGGCTGGAAAAGATGCTTTGACCAAAGCTTGTCAGTCAAATTAGTAATAGTTACTATTTGTTGTTTTATTTCTCTCTCTACCATATCATGATATTAGATCAGTAAATGCATTTGACACATGCTATAGGGATGATAGATATATCATGTTGCACCATATTCCTTCATGCATGTCAGCTTCAGTTTGCTAGACCCCTCACGAAGGGTCAAGCTTTTCCATTCAGGGGGAAGACCGAGGAGGTGTGAGCCTTGTGGCTGAGCAGTAAATTTCCTTTATGATGCTCTCTCTCCACTAGATTCAGTGTCAAAGATATGGTAAGGTATCAAAGACATTGTATGGTGTGTTGTTCTTTGGTATGAGCGTATATGGATAGATATTGCAAAGGCATAGTCCTTTATATTAATCTATTTGATTAGTTGATGTATGAAATTATATTTGATGAAAGAAATTTAAATATTCAAGTTGTATTAATTATGGGAAAATTTTAATTCTTCCCTTTTTTTGCACTAATTTAAATTAGAATATTATTATTTTATTTTAGTGTAATGGATGGTTCTTACACCGACTAAGTAGCTAACTATATTGTATGGATGATAACATGGTAAGATAACTATGTAGGCCATATAGGTGACTTGGTAGGATAATTGGGTAGATGATGTGGCATATAGAGATGACATACCACATATTGACTATACTATCATATGCTAACTATATGTGCATTGTCACTGCTAGCATGGTGATGTCATATGTCGAGCTCACACAAACACATGATAATCTTAGTTGATCTAATATGAGGTTCTAACGTGTGGCATATGATGATAGTTCTAGTTGACCTTTTACTAGAGCTCTTGTGTGGAAGATTGTACCCTTGCATAGAGACACGCGACATGTGCTAGTGGGGTCACTATCTAGTGTGGTAATCCATGTTATAGTGCCTATGGAATATTCACTACATTGTTATCAAATATTCCTTGGTAGGAGCAAGGTGGCACCCAAGATGCACTCGGACTATGTGTCAACTATGTACTAGTGGTGTGTTAGTGACAATGGTGCCTAGGTGGCATGGCAATGATGCTTAAGCACTACACCCAAATTAAAACAACACTCACTTTTTCCTTGTTTTATGTGTTGTTCAATTTGAGGTAGAGAAAAAATAAAGGCTTCTAGAGATAATGCTTTATTTCAATAATTTAATAATTGATCCTAGGGTTTTTAGCCAGTCTAGACACAATGGAGGGCTTAGAAATTTACCAACCTACACTAAAAATAGACACAATGGTGAGATTAGAATCTTTCCACCACTCACCCAAAATAGATTGCACTTAACCACATAAGCAAACTCTCGTGCTTCCAAAATCAAAAGAAGAACTAATCTAAGACATCTAAGCTCTAGTATTGTGTAAGATTTGTGAAACAAAATATTTTAAGGTCTGGTGACTTAAGAAATTAGATACAATTACCAAAATCTCAATCAAAGATAATAATTGAATAAACAAAGTGGTTATTCAACTATGATAATTTGTCAAAAAATGCATAGCAATGAGAAAAAAATTATAGAAAATTCAAAGCAATAAGGAGGTGGACACCTCATCCATTAGGAAGTGTAACTCCCACAATATGAGAAGACATGTAAAGATCAAAATAGGTAAAGTGTAACTTCTATGAAAGAGTGTGATACCTCACACACCCAAACCCGGCCTAATTAACAACCTACCTAAGAAACCTAAATTAAAGGTGTAGGAAAATACAAAACAAATTATGATAAAATGTGAAACCACACCAACATTAACTTCATCTCTTGATATTGGATCTCTGAGAAAAGTTGTCTATACAAACCATTTGGGAGTTTTCTAGTTGGGGTGATACTCCCTTGGTCAAACCCCTAGATAGACTTATTTAATGTATTGGAATAAAGATAAAAAATAGTGTAAGCATTTGTTCAATTGATGCCTAAGATGATGTAAGTAGATGTTATTCTTATTATGATCTCTATAGATGTATCTCCTTGAATGATTTCTCTATCTCCTTGAATGATTTCTCTGTCTAAAAATTAATTACAAAACTTCCTTAAATGCAACACCTTAGAATGCAATTTGAATTAGGGCTAGCAAGAAGGAGTTGGCATGAGCATAATTTAGAACTTGAATTTTAAAATTAGGGATCAATTTCACTCCGTAGAGTTGAACTAGGTTCAATTTTGTGTCACAATTTCAAACTAGGTATGTGAAAGGGTAAATTTAGGATCAAGATTACTTAATAGGAATGTGTAGAGGAAGAATCAAGTTAGATTTAGGAAATATGCCATATTTTATGCAGAAACATGTCACTTATACACTAGTCTTTGCCTCAAGAATAACCAAATCAAAGTGAGCCCAAAACTAATTGTAAAATTGTGGGGTATATAATTTTCACCATTATAGTATAGAAGAATTAATTATAAAAATGAATACTAAAACAATTTAAAAGGTAGTTTGCTTTCCTAAATTTTAAAATGGTGGAAATTACATACCCATCCACTTTTCCCTTATGTTTTGTGCCCACAACAACTAAGATATTTTTATGAATTAGCTAGTGTGTAATATGGTGTATTTTGAATGGAAGATGGAAGCATAACTTTATCCTAGCCTATCTCCATTGTTAATTATCCCCAATATTTAGGTCCAATCTCCACATCTAGTCATTCATTACCTTGGTTTAGATTAATAGGTGTGTAACACTATATACATAATCTTAGGAGTAGTAGGATAATATTTTATATTTTGTATTTCCTAGCTACACTAGAATTTGAACAGTTATCTATAAGATAAATTGAACAATCACTTTCATATTGTTAAATATGTACATTGTATCACATTTTTTGTCAATGAATGCATTAATGGATGAATATTACGAACTTTATTGAACAGTGTCCCATCCATTGTATTTGTCAATCTTTTCTACATTTCATTCATTGGCCTGACATTGATATTAGAGCAAGTTATTTTTTCATGCATCACTTATCCCTAACGCTAGTTTTAATCCATGACCACCATTTTGTCTGCCCTCGTTAATTTTAGGCTAGTGACTTAATTTACTCACTCTTTGAGGATGACTCTCAAATGCTATTGGAGATGAGCCTTTTCAACAAGATTACATTAAGTATCCCTTGCTAGATATTGAAGAATATTTTACAATTGCTAAACAATAAGAAACTATAGTAGTAATAAGAAAATCAAGGGGATCATTTCTAAAGTTTGTGGCCCCAATGCTAATAGTTTTCTAAAAGACTCATATTTGTGGCTCTCCCATGGTTGCATGTTCACCATTAAGACCCCTATCCCTTGTGCGCACTTGCATCTGCATGCCTATTTAAATTCCTACACTCAGTTTAACATGTGCATTAACCCTTCCTTAATGTTCAATAATTTTTGTTGTGTTTTTACTTCACATCCTGCAATACCTACATGCCACCAATAATACTTTGTAAAACTTAACATTTAACTACATCCTCAATGTCCTTGTGGTGTCCATAGACAAACATTTTACAAATACTCTAGGTTTTGAAGTTGAAGGGATTATTTTGGAAGTTGTTTTATCAATGGTAAGCAAGCATTAGGAGATTTATTACTAGCCCTCTAATTTACATTCAAGGCACCCACAAAATTCAACTCAATCATTGATCATATGAGTAGATTCCACAGGCTTTCTTGCAAATTCTATGGCTTGTGTTTGAAAATGAATTGAAACCCACAAACTTGGGCTCTCTATTGGATGTGTTGAAGCACAACTCCACAGATGTCTAGGCATCAACTTTCCTCTGAGGAGCAAAATTTTGGTTTTATAAAAATGAAGCAAGCCAAATGACTCAAGGACCTCCATCATTTGCAATGATGATAAGTTACATTTTATCTAGATAAACATTTTGTCTAAGTTTAGGATTTATAATTTGTTACACAAATTGGTTGTAAGGGGTCTTTTATAAACCATATGAGGATATAGGGGGTTGTTATTTGCAAAAGTTAAATTTTATATTAAAAATGGGAGGTATTTTGACATTGTTAGGTAGTTTTAAAATTAGGTGCATTTTTAATATATTCATTTGAATAGTGTGGGGTGCTTGGGAATTTTTCAATAAACTATAGTATTTTTAATTGTCATGGGGTGATTTAAAAAAAGTGAAGGAGAAAAATTCATATTAGGTCATTTTTACCCATTTTAGAATTTTTGGGGGGGAGCATTTTTAGTCTTGTCAAATATTTTATCCAATAAGTCACTTTTTAAGTCAAAAGTTCAAAAATCAAAACAAACTTTACAAACTTAAAAATAATAGTAGCATTTTGTATTCGAGGTACCTCTGGTTCATGTTTATAGGTCATATCCTCACTATTGTGTTGGAATTAGACCAGACAACTGAGAGGGGAGGTGAATCAGTTGTCACACAATACAAACTTTTTCTGCTTTTAACCTTATTTATTAACTTACTACTAGATTAATGATGTAAACATTAAAGCATAGATCAACAACAGATGAGCAGAAACATAATCAACACACTTGACACAAATATTTTGACGTGGAGACCTGGTTAAGGGAAAAACCACGATGGGGGTTAACCCACAAAGATTTGTATCCTGTTAAAAGTACTTTAGAAAAATAGAAGGCACATGCCTTTAGGTACACTGCCTAGATCTCACTAATCAAAAGAGAGGCTCACTGCCTACAGATTTTATTTAGAACAAAAAGAATTAACTGAGAAATAGCATCTACTTCATGCCTAGTTCAGTTTCAATGAATGCTCAAAAACTTCTACTTTGCCCCAAATTCTTCTTTACTACCTTCACACTCTATACTACTCTCGCTCCTTTTCTTCTCTGCTCTGCTTCTGATCCTTTATTCGGATTTAATTTGTTTTACTCAAGGATGATGTTTAACAATTCTTCAACAAGTATTTATACACTTCATCAATCTTGAAATGATCAACAAGGTCAGCCAAACTTAACGTGAATCTTTACACTGTCAGCTAATCATAGCTGAGACTTGAATCTTCCTCTACTAACATGCCATGCTTCATAAAATGATCTTTAGATCATCTGCAACACGCTAGAAACATCCAGTCGGCTAAGGCTGGGAAGAACAAAAACTTCAAAGAGGAAATCTTCAATAAAAATCTCAAACTCCAATGTGGACCTCCAACATAGTAGCCACACAATCTAAAGACTTCCACAAGCACATTGAACTCACTAATATCATCCACTCTAAACCAAATTACCAGAATCATTTGTATCTTCCTCCGAAACCTCAAGAATACTGTCTGCCATGACTATCAAACTAGAGGGATGGCTTGCAGACCTCCAAACCATGAACCACTGGAGTTGATGATATAGACTGACTTCCCAAACATGCCTTCAGATCCACAAATCATAATATTTCACTGTGGAGCAATCTAGACCAACTTGCTGTCACTCTATCTCTTCTGAATACTGCAAGATCTAGTTCTATTCAGGTGGCCATAACTTCTTCAAATCTTCATGTGGACTTTTTAATTCTTGACTGGAGCAGCCTCTGACAATCCTCTATATAGCCATAAGGTCCGCAAACCTTGAGTCTTCATTAATTTTCTCAATATCCTCAACATTCCAATCTCCTGAACAAGCAGCAAAATAAGGCATAGTTGACACCAATGACAACAAGAATATGTTGACATCAATAACAACACCGCTTAAGAACATATTTGCAATAATCTCCCCCTTTGTCATTGATGGAAATATATGTTGTGAAAAACTGACTCAACCATCATGACAAAAACTTCTCCCCCTAACTTTTGCAACTACTTCCTTCATTTCTCCCCCTGTCATCAGCAATTAGTTTTTCACATATCTTCTCTCCCCCTTTGACGGATATTTGCAACCTTTACTCCCCCTTTTTATTTCAGACTGATCTCCAACGTTTGCATACTAACTACTCCTTAGAGTAGTAAATTCTCAACATCAATCCGGATCTCAAGATATGACTGAGAATTCCACCGAACTGATGCACCTTAGTGCATCTTAGTTATGATTCAGAGGGGTAATAACCCCTAACATCTCTCTAAGATATTCAAAGGTATCCATGGGAAGAGGCTTAGTGAAGATATCTACAATCTGATCTTTGGATGACACAAACTCCAACTTGACTTCATTTTCATTTACCTTCTCTCTCAAGAAATGAGACTTGATAGATATATGCTTTGTCTTTGAATGCAACACTAGATTCTTTGAGATGATTATTGCACTAGAATTATCACAAAAGGTTGTGACTGGCTCCTCAAACACAACTCTGATGTCCTTCAACATTTGCTTCATCCACAGAACCTGAGTACAATTATTTGTTGCTGCTATATATTCTTCTTCTGCAGTAGACAGAGATATTGCCTCTTACTTTTTTCTCATCCAAGAGACCAATCTTCTTCCCAAGAAAAAAGCACCACCACTAGTACTTTTTCTATCATCCACATCTCCTACCCAATCAACATATGTATATGCATGAAGAGTGAAATCATTGTCTTTTGGATACCACAATCCATAATCAATTGTCCCTTTGAGATATCTAAAAATCCTTTTGACTACCACAATCTGAGATTCTTTTGAATCAACTTGAAATCTAGCAACAAGTCCAATGGCGTTCATGATGTCAGGTCTAGTCTGGGTCAAATAGAGCAATCCTCCAATCATTGATCTATACCTTTTCGAATTTGCCTTGGGGGAATCATTATCTTTATTTAACTTGCATCTGGTTACCATAGGTGTACCTACTAGCTTTGAATCTTCCATTCCAAACTTCTTTAGCAATTCTTTCACATTTTTGGATTGAGATATAAAGATACTTTTATCTAACTGAACAATTTACAGACCTAGGAAGAAATTCATCTCTCCAAACATTGGCATCTCAAATTCACTTTTCATCTGGTCAGCAAATGCTTTACACATACATTTATTTCCACCAAAAATGATATCATCAACAAAGACCTCAACAATCAGGATGTCCTCACAATTAATCTTGAAGTAAAGATTACTATCAGCAGTACCTTTGCTAAAGCCTATCTTAAGCAAATATTTATCCAATCTTTCATACCAGGCTCTTGGAGCTTGCTTGAGTCCATACAAGGCTTTTCTTAGTCTACAAACCATGTCTCCCTGATCAAACAACTAAAATCCTTCCAGTTGCTCAATGTAGACTTCTTCCTCCAAATCTCCATTCATAAATGTTGATTTGACATCCATCTGATATACTTTTGATTTGACATCCATCTAATATACTTTAAAATCTTTGAAAGCAGCAAATGCAAGAAACAATCTAACTGCCTCTATTCTTGCCACCGGAGCAAAAGTTTCTTCAAAATCAATTCCTTCTACTTGAGAATAGCCTTTGCATACCAACCTTGCTTTGTTTCTTACAACTTCACCATCTTCATTTAGTTTATTCCAGAAGACCTATTTGGTTCCAATCACATTTTTGTCCTCAGGTCTAGGAACAAGATCCCAAGTGTGGTTCTTTTCAATTTGTATTAATTCTTCTTCCATTGCTTTTACCCAGTTTTCATCAGTGCAGGCTTCACTAACTAATTTAGGTTCAATCCTTGAAATCAAACAAGTCTCTTCTTGATCTTCAACAACTCTTCTCCTAGTTCAAACACCTTTATTTCTATCCCCTATGATTTGATCTTCAGGATAATCCATTCTTACATACCTGGGGGTTTTGGGAATTGCTTGAGCTTTTGTTTCTTGAGCTTGTTCCTCAACATCTGTACTAATTCCTTCAGTTTCTGGAGTTTCTAGATCAATCTGAATCTGAGTCAGAGTTTGAACTAACCTTCCTTGACTTTGACTTTCATTTTAATCATCTGAATCTATCCACAGAACCTAGAATGTCCTTACTTGCTCTCATCAACTCTAACATTAGCACTTTCAACAATATTTTTCAACCTCCATTTAAAGCACTGGTAAGCCTTACTTTGAGTAGAGTATCCAAAAATACTCCCTCATCACTTCTTGTATCAAACTTGCTTAAATCCTCATCTCTTTTAATATAGTATTTACTACCAAAAACTCTGAAATATCTCACAGTAGGAGGATGACCAAACCATAGTTCATAAGGGGTCTTACCAGAATTGCCTTTGATCTGCACCCAATTAAGAGTGTAGACAGCAGTACTTACAGCTTCTCTCCAATAAACTTCAGGAACATTTGTTTCCATCATCATGGTCCTAGCAGCTTCTTGAATGGTCCGGTTCTTTCTTTCCACAACTCCATTTTGTTGGGGAGTCCTAGGAGCAGATAACTGTCTTTTTATGCAATGCTTTTCACAGAAAGCATCAAACTCACAGGAAGTAAAATCTCCACCTCTGTCGGATCTCAGACATTTCAATTTTTCACCAATTTCATTTTCCACTCACTTTGAACACTTTAAATTTGTCAAGAGCTTCTGATTTTTCTATTAGGAAGGTTACCCACATCATCCTGGAGTAATCATCAATCATCAACATGAAATATTTATCTCCTTGCACACTCCTAATTCTAGCATGACCACAAAGATTAGTATGTACCAGTTCCAATTGTCCACTTGAAGCTTGTTCCTTACTTTTGAATGAAATTTTGCTCTATTTCCCCAATTGACATTCTTTACACATGCTATTAGGTTTCACAAGTTTTGGAAGATCTCTTATGGCCTAAGTGGTACTTATTTTGACAATGTTATCAAAATTCACATGACTCATCCTCCTATGCCATAACCAACTTTGATCTATCTGAGCAATCAAACAACTTTTGCCAGAGCTACTTAAATGAAAAATGTTACCTCTAGTTTGAGTACCGGATGCAATTTCAGTTCTGGAACTCTCCAAGATTATGCACTTTCCATCCTTGAATCGAAGAACATAACCTTTATCAACCAATTGTCCAACACTAAGAAGATTAGGTTTCAGTCCTTCCACATACAGAACATCATTGGTGCTATTCTTACCATCAAAAGAGATGGATCCTTTGCCCTGGATTCTACTAGCTGAGTTATCTCCAAATTTTACAAGCCCTCCTTCATAATTTTCAAAATTCACAAACTTACTCTTGTCTCCAGTCATATGATGAAAACATCCACTATCAATCACCCATTCATCTTTCTCAATAACCTGAGCAGCCAAGGCACTTTCCATATTTTCATAGCTAGTAGATTCAATAGACACTAGATCTTCTTTGATGGCAATGAACACCCAATCATTTTCAAAGGAACCTCCATGATCATATTCATCATTTATGATTCCTTCTTCTCCAGCTTCTTGGACATAGTAACATTTGTTCTAGTTTTTGTATCTGTTAGGGTTTGGTTTTGAAAACCTCTCTGGACATCTTGATGCAAAATGACCAATCTTATTACAAGCAAAACATTTGAGTGGAAATTTTCCTTCATACTTACTGGATCCTCTTGGCAATCTTTTGGCAAGAAGAGCTTCAAGATCTGCAGTTTCAATTTCAACACCTTCAAGATCCTTCCTTGTCTTCACGAATCTATTTGATCTCGCAGAAGAGCTTTAACCTAGATCATATCTTTGTTTTCCATAAACATTGGCCTTAAATGTAGATTCAGACTTGGGAAGAGAATCACCAAACTCACTTAATTCAAAATCTGAAATTTTTCCAACCAGATGATCTCTTGTAACTTCTGAGACGGTCCTGATCTCCTCTATAGCAACAACCTGGTGTTTGTATGAATCAGGGAAAGATCTAAGCACTTTTGATACAATCTTTGATTCTTCCAAAGTTCCACTAGCACACTTGATACCACACACAAGTTCATTTATCTTTTGCATGTAGATTGTGATGTTTTCATCTTTGCTCATCCTCAGAGTTTCAAATTTTCCTCTCAGACTTTGCAGCTTGACACATTTGACAAATTTATCGCCTTCATACAGATTCTCCAACTTTTTCTAGATTTCATAAGTAGTTTTTAGACCAAAGACATTTGTCATTTTTGAATCAGTCAGGGCACTCAACAAGGCTTCTTTAGCTTGAAGGTTATTTTCAGCATCTTTGACTTGATTTGGAGTTGAAGGAGCTTTCTTCGGAGGTTTATACTCAACACTGGTTATCGCCCAATAGGCATCGCCCATGTATTGCAAATAGCACTCCATGCGATTCTTCCAAACAGCATAATTTGTTCCATCAAATCTTAGACTATCCTTCTTGTAGGTCGATATCCTAGATCTCCTCAAGTGGTCAGGCTTTTAAAAGAGGGTATGGTTCTGATACCAATTGTTGGAATTAGACCGGACAACTAAGAGGGGGGGTGAATTAGTTGTCACACAATATAAACTTTTTCTTCTTTTAACCTTCTTTATTATCTTACTACCAGATTAATGATGTAAACGTTAAAGCATAGATCAACAACATATGAGCAGAAACATAATCAACACACTTGACACAAAGATTTTGACGTGGAAACCTGGTTAAGGGAAAAACCACGGTGGAGGTTAACCCACAAAGATTTGTACCCTGTTAAAAGTACTTTAGAAAAATAGAAGGCACATGCCTTCGGGCGCACTGCCCAGAGATCACTCCTCAAAAGAGAGGCTCATTGCCTATAGAGTTTATTTAGAACAGAAAGAATTAACTGAGAAATAGCATCTACTTCATGCCTAGTTTAGTTTCAATGAATGCTCAAAAACTTCTACTTTGCCCCAAATTCTTCTTTACTACCTTCACACTCTATACTGCTCTCGCTCCTTTTCTTCTCTACTCTACTTCTAATCCTTTATTTGGATTTAATCTGTTTTGCTCAAGGATGATGTTTAACAATTCTTCAACAAGTATTTATACACTTCATCAATCTTGAAATGATCAACAAGGTCGGCCAAACGTAACACAGATCTTTACACTGTCGGCCAATCATAGTTGATACTTAAATCTTCCTCTACTAACACGCCATGCTTCAAAAAATGATATTTAGATCATCTGCAACATGCTAGGAACATCTGGTTGGCCAAGGCTAGGAAGAACAACAATTTCAAAGAGGAAGTCTTCAATAACAAGCTCAAACTCCAATGTGGACCTCCAACATAGTAGCCACACGATCTAGAGACTTCCACAAGTACATTGAACTCACTAATATCATCCGCTCTAAACCAAATTACCAGAATCATTTGTATCCTCCTTTGAAACCTCAAGAATCCTGTCTGTTATGACTGTCAAACTAGAAGGATGGCTTGTAAACCTCCAAACCATGAACCACTAGAGTTGATGATACACACTAACTTCCCATACATGCCTTCAGATCCGCAGATCATAATATTTCGCTGTGGAGAAATCTGGACCAACTTACTATTACTCTGTCTCTTCTGAATACTGCAAGATCCGGTTCTATTCAGATGGCCATAACTTCTTTAAATCTTCATGCAGACTTTCCAATTCTTGACTAGAGCAGCCTCTGACAATCCTCTATACAGCGATAAGGTCCGCGAACCTTGAGTCTTCATTAATTTTCTCAATATCCTCAACATTCCAGTCTCCTGAATAGGCAACAAAATAAGGCACAGTTGACACCAATGACAACAAGAATATGTTGACATCAATGACAACACTGCTTAGGCACATATTTGCAACATATTAAACAATTGTACCCAATGCCTAACAACAATGGCATATGTGACTTTCTCCCTATAAATCTTCTAGGAGAAATAAGGACACTTTCATTTCATTTCCCTCTATTACCTATTCATTGCTATTGTAAGACATAAATCCTAATTGAAAGAAATTTTGATTTATTTCTAAGTAGGTACCATTGATAGGGAAAATCATGTTCATGTGTTGACTATGTTTCATGTACCTCTCTACTCTCACATGCTTTAACATCACTTTCACATATTAATGGGTATGTTGAAAGGACAATCTTCTTCCACCTATTGATGGGTTTATCGAAAAGGTGAGCATATCAAGAGGATTGGTATATCAGTCTAATAGTAAATAGAAAAGGAAACCTTTTGGAGTGATAAGGAACCAATCTATCTCTACTTGAAAACAAAAGCCATTAAGTGTTGTGAATTGTATTATCTTCAAGAATTATTGATAGATCCCAACTTGGACATGTTTTTAATAGTTATACACCAATGGCCATGTGTTATATTTGCAAATTAGTGTCGACAATAAACAAGAAGCAAAGATAAGATATGAATGTTGGCATCAATACAAGCCCTTGTTCATGCAATTTTGTAACCAATACAAGATATTGCAGAAATAAATCAATAGGTTGCAAAATCAAATACAAGATAAGACACCCAATGCCTTAGAAACGAAGAAAGATGGTGTCAATAGTGATGTTCCTTCTTCATGAAGTTCAACTCCAAAGGTAGGAAAAGACAAAAATTAATTGAATAAGAATGTTAATCCCCTTCTTGTGTCATAGAAAAGTGTTACAGAGAAGAAAAATTTTCATGGTCCTCCTTCAAGTAGTATTGAGCCCCTTCACATGTGTCATATAAAAATGTTGTTGTGTCTAAATCAAAAAGTGTGTTGTTGAAACCCATCATGGATGCAATACCTAGGAGTCCTCCCATTTTTGAATCTCCACCTACTGTGCGAGTCTGGGAGATAATAAAACCTAATAAACTTTGTACTAGTCTAGGATATACAAGTGTTATGAATTTTTATGTACCAAAATATTCTAAACCTATCAAATTTGTCTTTGTAGGTATTTAGAAGAATAGCCAAGTTGAGTCTTCACCTAGTCGTCGGCCTTATAAAATTGACAAGTTGTTAATTAAATCAAAATCAACTTACACTAAAACCCATCAAGTCCACACTTGTTAGTGTGGATGTTGAGGCCATACCTCTAGTAATTGTTTTGATCTACATCATTGTCTATCATGTGGTCAACACACACATTTTGCAAAACAATGTTATGTCAGAGATATGCCTACCAAATCAATGAGACATGCATTTTGGATGGATATATCATTCCAAATGGAAAATTGAGGCTTGCCCATTATCAAAATCCTATAGGAGAGTCTAGTCCACCATTTCAATGATAGCTCATTTACTCATAATGTATATGTTATTGTTGAACCAGTTGATAATGAGCTGAGTATTATAGATATTGTTGAGCATTGGTATGAAATCATGTTGGGCTTGTCTACTCATGATGCAAATGTTGTTGTTGATCTAATTGATGATGAGATAAGCATTAAAAATACTAATACTTGTACTATTGAGCAATAACCTGCTAAGAAAACTATAGAGTTGCAAGTTCAATTCCCACATAGGATAATTATGCACTTAATCTCTAGTGTTGACATGAGCAGTGACTTTTTGTACTTGTGATACATAGAATCATATATGTTGTTCTCTTTCTAGGGGGGCCTTTGCATTAACTCTCCACTCTCATCTTATAAGGTGGAACATTATAATTTAGATTTTGAGTTCTTTTAGTATGGTACTTGGAGAAACATCAAGATCAAAATTTTGAGTTCTTCGAGTACAGTACTTGGAGACTTCTCACATCATCCATTGAGGATTTGTCATTGCAACATATTGCAAATTATGGCATATTATTTATTATCACTACAGCTCAGCAAGTAATCTTCAACTCAGCACCTAAACACCTAAGATTGCACCCTTCATTTTAGTTTTTGATGATTATGCCATGGAGAAAGATCATCATATGCCTTCATTTTCAACACATTTTTTTTGCCACACGAGAAGTTCCTTATTTTTTGACATGTACCTTCATTTGACAGCATTACAGATGACAAGCATGGTTCACATTATCAACTTGACAAAGAGTTAGATCATTCGGTACATGCTTCAACACACTATTCGGTTACTCATGGGCACAATCAGCCTAGGTTATTTCATTTTTAGGTTATATAGTGTATCTCGCACACTTTTGGACTACTTATGGGCAAAATTAGTCTAGGTTCTCTAGTTTTCACTCATAGAAGTGACAAAGACAAAATTTTAACAACCTTCTTTTATAAAATTCATCACTCATAATAGAAAATGGTGGTGAAAATTTTTATGACAAATGGGTGTAGTATTCTCTCAAAATGGGATATAGCATTGTGGAAAGACGAATCAACTTGAGAAAACAAATTTAGGTTTAAGTACCAAGTCCATATCTTGGTTCTTTAAAAATTGTAGAAGGGAATCACTCAAGTAAAGCCTTTTGCAAAACACTCAAGCCTCGTATCAAGAAAATGAGGTGCCATAAACAAGTTGCCTAATGTGCAACATGAACAATGGTATTACCACTACCCCTACAAATTAAGGGGGGATGTAACACTAATGTACATAATCCTAGGAGTAGTAGAATAAGATTTTATATTTTGTATTTCCTAGCTACACTAGAAGCTAAACAATCATCTAGAAGATTAACTAAGTAGTCATTTTTATATTGTTAAATATGTACATTGCAATCAATACATTAATAGATGAATGTTATGAGCTTAAATGAATATTATCCCATCCATTATATTTTTCAATCTTTTCTGCATTTCATTCATAGGCCTGATAGGGTGTAGAATGACCCAAGTTATTTTTGCGGTCATGGATCTCAACCCCAAACTATTAAAATTGAATTTTTAATTAGAGCCCATGTTTCCCTCCCTTATTAGCCATTATGAATTGACTCAAGCACAACTTATTTAAAATGTCAAAGATGAACCATAATTCAAAATAATACTTTAGGATTGCAAGAAGATGTTATTGATAAAATCTAGAATTCAATTGTAAAAGGATAAAAAGGATTACATTAGTATTGCATCACCAACCTAGGACCATATTGCACACTTGCATATTGTTCTTGACCTTATTTCATGTAATCTCCCCTTTCTAATAATTTAATTCGGGGACCTTTTCCATATTTCTTCTGGACTTAGAGAAAGTGATAGGGAAGTCATTTTAATTTAATATTTAATTTTTTGGTATTTCCTACATTTTATTAAATTGTATTTTCAAAGGTCTTTAGAGCATTTATTGGGGCTAGTTTGTTAGAAAATTTCTATGATTTTCACTTTTTAGTGTAGGTCTTTTGAAGATCTTTCCAACGCACCAAAGAAGTTTGATTTTCTCCCATAGAGCTAGGAGTTAGGACCTCACCAAGTTGGGGTACCTAAAATAAATATTTTTGTACATTTTATTTAATTTTGTAGCTAGTATGTCTTGGTCTAGCTGGCCATTTCAAATTCCAATAAGGCATGGATTTATTCATGGGTCTTGTGTAACTCTCACTATTTTTAGCATATTCTATGACAAGCCTTTATGGAGGACTTACTTTTTGTTTCTAGCCAAGTATCAAATGGAGGTTATGACTTATGATTTGGTGGGCACTTTAGAAGGGAGAATATTAAAAATAATATTAATTATCATTTGCTAGAAAAGAAGGGCATTGGAATTTAGGCACCCAAGTTGGGCCTTTAGCATCTATAAAATGCAAATAGTTTCTTCATTTTAGTATCCTATTTTTATCGTACCAAAACTTAATAGAAATTGTTTGAGCACCTGTGTTCATTCATCAATCTGAGGACAAAACCCTTTGGATGCTAAAATTAGAGGATGAAACGTCTTTGGTTTCTTAAGGAAATCTCACACTGATGCAGGATCATCCGAGCAAATAGCAATCTGCATCAACCAAAAACATTTATAGTTTTGTTTGATTTTTCACCATGTTTTGTTGTTTTTGTTTGGTCGATTTCAGTGCATTTTTCAATTTGTCGCAATCAACCGGCAATTTCTTTAATCAAATTTCACAGCTGATATCTCTTGGGTTTAATGGTTTAGTTAGGAGAATAGATGGAAATTCATGTTCATTTTGATGGAGGTAGAGCATCATTGTTGTCAGTTATTTGACGAAATGTTGCGAAGAGTGTATGCACATAATTGTGTATTTGTGGTATGGTGAGTCCATGGAATTGCATTTTGATGGCACTGCTCACTGATGAAGATTAAATCTCTATACTTGTCTCCTCAGATTGTTTTTGGTTTATGAAATTATTTTTGCACTAATGATTTACACTCAAACATTCCTTTTCCATTAGCAAGACCTTGTGATATTGAAGATTTGTTATAGGGGCAGTCATGTGTGCTGATTGAAGAGCAATCTATTTCCTTGTATTCATTGCTAGTTATTACACAGTAAGTGAAGGCAATTTAGAGTGTTTGGAGGTGGATTTTCTGCCAACTGTGGGAGTCTAGAATTCAATAACTTCATGCTAAATTCTTCATTAGATGCTTTAATGGGCCACCACAAGTGAAATGAGTTCATGGGGATTGGATTTCTTTCAAGTCATTAGTCCAAGCAAACAGAAGTTTAATTGGTATGATTTGCATTAGTTTTATTTTCTTTAACCAGCTAGGCCGCGACTTGTGAGGCATTATCCAAGACAATTAAATATCAAAAGAAACAATTCCTTTTAGGAGGGTTGTCACTTTAATTTCTAGGAGCGATTCTACTTTGTGGCTCTTCATTTTCTCACGTCTTTGCAATATAAAAACTAACAGATGACATTTGTGAGGGGTTCAGTTGGGTGTGTATGAGTGTTACTCAGAAAGGAGGGGTCGTTGTTTTGACTGAGGAAGTGAAGTTAGAGGAAAATAAGAGAATTATAGTGTGTTGCAGGTGAAACGACTACCTTGAAGGAGAATGATTGATAGCTCCAAGGATGCAGAGTGATCTGAACTAAAGAGAAATGGATTGAATTCCAATCCTATTGTATTGTTGCATAAAAACTTTATATGATAAACAATTGAATGCTTCTAGAAGACAAATAAAACTTGAAGCTAGGATAAATCTGAATGGAGTGTTTGCAATGGATTGTGCAATTGTTAGTATCTAATTTCATGGAGAGTGTAGGTGTTTTGTATTCCTGTAGTTGTTGTAGCTAGATTGAAAATTGCCATATTAAATGAATTAATTTGTGTTTGTGACCAAAGTGTGTATGATATGAGAATTAACAGTCTCATAAGACCCCTGATTCCCAGTTGCATTAAGTGGTATTAGAGCAAGTTCAACGTTGTGTTGGAGGAAGAACCCTAAGGAGTTTGTTGTGGGTGTGTGAGAGGACAATGAGACAGGCACAATTGCAGAGGGTTGTGGATATGGTGCAAAGAGGGCGTGGTGGATGAAGAGAACCATGGAATGTGCCATAGAATGTTGAGCATGAGGTATTCATGGAAATAATGAGAGGCCTCGAAGCTAGATTAGCAGCGAGGTTAGGGGCAATAGAAGTGATATAGCAAAGAGGAATTCCTGTAGTAGATATCAACAATGATGAGGCTGAAGATGAAGCACCATAAATTGACTTGGAAGATGATGATAAAGATGAGGTGGAAGGGAGATTTTTTAGAGCAATGGCTAAACTTTACAGCAAGCCTAAATTGGACCCTCCTAGTTTCAATAGAAATATGAATTCGGAAGAATTAGTGGACTCGATATCAGAAATGGAAAACTATTTTGACTTGGAGTCAATTGAGGACCTAAAAAGGGTAAAGTATGCTTGCACAAAGTTGAAGGGGCATGCATCCTTATGGTGGGAGCATGTACGGACTGAAAGATAGCGAAGAGGCAAAGAGAAAATTAAATCATGAGAGAGAAAGGTGACGAAGTTGAAGATAAGATTTATGCCTGCAGATTATGAAATCAACCTATTCAAAAGGCTACAAAACTTGAAGCAAAGAGAGAAGAATATACAAGAATACACTGAGGAGTTTTATAGGTTGAGCATCCAGGCAGGGCATGTGGATGATGATGCAAAAAAAGTATCAAGATATGTGAATGGTCTACATAATTCAATTCAAGATGAAATGAGCATGCTCTAAGTAATTAGTGTAGAAGAGGCATACCAATATGCCTTGAAAGCGGAGGAGAAACTTAAAAAATAATAGAAAAATAATTCCTGTGGTAGAGGCAAATTATCGAGAGGAATAGGACAAACCAGCAGTGGTAGAGGTTACCAAAGCAAGCAAGATAAAGCAAGTACATCTCACATGGGTATGCAAGAAAACAAGGGAAGAGGATAATCTTCTAGAGAAAGAGGAGATTATTCTTGTGGTAGAGGATACCTTGGAAGAGGTAGAGGAAGAGGATTTGGAGGAACATGCTTTCAATGTGGATAGATGGATCATAGGGCATTTGAATGCCCACAAATACAACAGAGTAGTGGCAAAGGGAAGGAAGCAAGAGTTCATGTAGCACAAGCTGAAAGTGAGAGTGTGGTTGCACTAATTATGGAGAGGGTCCCAAAGATGGAGAGTCCCTAATGTTGCAAAGGATTTTGTTAAATCCTCAAAAGGAGAAACCAGAGCCAATTCAAAGAAGAAATCTATTTAGAACAAGGTGCAAGGTGAGTGGAAAGTGTTGCAAAGTCATAGTGGATAGTGGTAGCATGGACAACATTGTATTCAAAGAATTGGTGGAGAAACTGAAATTGAAAAGATTAAAACATCCTAGCCCATACCAAGTTTCATGGTTGCAAAAAGATCATAGTTTGATGGTACGTGAACAATGCCTTGTGAGTTTTCAAGTTGGGAATTATATGGTGAAATCATATGTGATGTGATGTCAATGGATGCATGCCATCTACTTTTGGGAAGGTCTTGGAAATTTTATAGAAGATTTGTTCATAACAGATGGACAAATACATACCGAATCAAGAAAGATGGAAAATAGTACACCTTGAATCCCATAAAAAATAGGCAAGGAGAAGTGGAGGACAGCTCCAAGGTTTGTTTTGTTTCTGGAAAACAATTTTTGAAAGACTTGAAAGGAGGAGGAACATGTTTTTCCATCATTCTAAAGCTTGCAATAGTTGTAACAACAAAGGAAAATGAAGAGATACCAATGGAAGTTTAGAAAATTTTGGAAGAATATGATGACATATTGATGAAGGAGCTACCCGATAGATTGCCACAAATGAGGAGCATAAGCCACTGTATGGATTTGATTCCTGGTGCAAGTTTACCCAACAAGGCACCGTATAGAATGACAACTATGAAGAATGAGGAAATAAATAGACAAGTACAAGAGTTGTTGGATAAGGGGCTGATTAGGGAGAGTTTGAGTCCATGTGTTGTCCCAGTAGTGTTGACACCAAAGAAGGATAGAGATCAGCGGTTGTGTACAGACCCAAGAGCAATAAATAAGATAACCATCAAATATTGGTTTCCCTTGCCGCGAATGGATGATATGATGGATTGTTTGAGTGGAGCCAAGTACTTCACCAAAATTGATTTGAAGAGTGGATACTACCAAATCAGGATAAGAGAGGGGGATGAATGGAAGACTACCTTCAAGGCGAAGAATGGATTGTACGAGTGGATGGTGATGTCGTTCGGTTTGACAAATACACCAAGCACCTTCATAAGGTTGATGAACGAAGTGTTGAAACCAAACCTTGGTAAGTTTTTCATTGTGTATTTGGATGATATTTTGATCTTTAGCAAAACAAAAGAAGCACATTTACAGCATGTTAGGGCAGTTTTGCAAAGGCCCAAAGAAGAGAAATCATTAGTGAATGCAAAAAAGTGTAGCTTCATGAAAGAGGAGTTAGTCTACTTGGGTTTTGTTGTTTCTGGAAGTGGGCTGAAAATGGATCCAAAAATTGTGAGGGCGATTATGGATTGGTCTTCAGCAAAGAGCATGTTTGAAGCAAGAAGCTTCCATGGATTAGCAAGCTTCTATAGGAAGTTCATCTAAAATTTCAATGGGATTTGTGCTCCTATTATGGAAACTATGAAGGGTAATAGGAAGGAATTTGTTTGGATAGTAGTAGCAAAGTGAAGTTTCAATTTTTTGAAGACAAAAGTGACTGAATAACCTATTTTAGCACTCCCTAATTTTGGAAAAGTATTCCAAGTTGATTGTGATGCAAGTGGGACAATGATTGGAGGAGTCTTGAGTCAAGAGGGCAGACCAATATCATATTTTAGTGAGAAGTTGAATGAGGCAAAAAGGAAATACTATGTGTATGACAAAGAGTTCTATGCCATTGTACAAGCACTTAAGAAGTGGAAACACTACTTGCTACCGAAGGAGTTTGTTTTGTACACCGACCATCATGCATTGCAGTTTATAAACAACCAAGGTAAGCTAAATCAAAAGCATGTGAAGTGGGTTGAATTTTTTCAAAGTTATTCATTTGTGTTGAAACATAGAAGTGGGAAATCTGATAGAGAGGTTGATCATTGAGTCATAGGTGTTTGTTGTTGAATGAAATGAGAGTAAATTTTGTTGGTTTTGACTCTATGTGGGAGTTGTATGAAGATGAAATTGATTTCAAAGAGGCATGAGCAACATGTAACAATCCCGTGGAGAGGGATATAACTCCATGGTTGGAATATCTTGTTCAAGAGGGTTTGTTGTTCAAGGGGAAGGGAATGTGTGTACCTCATGGTTCAATGAGGGAGAATTTGACAAGGGAAAAGCATAGTGGAGGTTTGAGTGGTCATTTTGGAGTGGACAAAACTTTGGCACAGTTGAATGAGAGTTATTATTGGTTAGGGATGAGTGCAGATGTAAAGAAGATGGTGCAAGGTTGTAGGGTTTATCAATATGCCAAAGGAGTAAGGCAAAATATAGGGTTGTATCAACCATTGCCAATACCGAAGAGACCATGGAAACACATCGACATGGATTTTGTTTTGGAGTTACCAGAAACACAAAGAGGTAATGATTCTATTTTTGTTGTGGTGGATAGGTTTTCTAAGATGGCTCATTTTATCTCATGTCAAAAGTTTAATGATGCTTCTCATATAGCTACTTTATTTTTCAAAGAAGTAGTTAGATTGCATGGCTTGCCGAAAAGTATTATTTCAGATTGGGACACCAAATTTGTTGGTCATTTTTGATGCACTTATTGGGGTTTAGTTCATCCTACCATCCATAAACTGATGGTCATACCGAAGCTGTGAATAGGAGTTTAGGAAATTTGTTGAGGTGTTTGGTAGGTGACAAACCAAATTAGTGGGATTTAACATTGGCACAAGCATAATTTGCCTACAATAACTCGGTCAATCGAAGTGTGGGAAAGAGTCCATTTTAAATTGTGTATGGGTATAGCCCTAGGGACATTGATGAGTTGAGAGATAGTGCATCTTTGGGTAGAAAGAGTGATGTAGCAGAGGATTTTACTAAATACATCCATGATTTGTACAAAGAAGTGAAGGAGAACTTGGAAAAGAGTGTTGTCAAATACAAAGAGATGTTGATATGCATTAGAGGGAGCAGAAATTTTAGATTGGTGAGTTGGCGATGGCATATTTGTGGGAAGGAGAGGTTCCCATAAGGAATGTATAACAAGTTGAAGTGGAAGAAAATAGGCCCATGTAAAATTTTGTAGAAATTTTCATCAAATGGGCCTATGAAATTGAACTTCCGACAAGTATAGATATTTCCCCAATATTTAATGTTGTTGATTTTTATAAGTACTATGAAGGAGAGACAAGTGGACAAGGGAATACACATTCAGATTTGCAGGATGCACATGAATGGATTCAAAAGTTGCCTAAGAAAAAAGTTTGAAGCAAAAAGTTTGAAGAAATTGACAAGGTAATTGATTATCATGTAGCCAAAAGGACAAGAGGGAAAGAATATTGGGAATATTTGGTCCATTGGAAGAACCAAACGGGTGATCCCACAATACTAAGTCCCAAACTTGGGACATCTTGATTTTTGTCTGAAATCACATATTTTTTAGAAAAATTAATGATTTAAGCATTGAGGGGTTTCATCTAAAGGGGTTTAATTGAAGGGGGTTAGATAAAACCCATTTAGATCAAACCCCCTTGGAAAGAACCCCCCTAGTCTTAACTTAAAACCTCAATGGATTCTCCCCACACTATCAAAATGCTAACCAAAAACTAATTTTGCTTCACCTTTTGGGGGATCAAATGAAGTCATTTGGAAATTCTATTTTGTAAGTATATAGCCCTTAGTATAATCTTTCAAAAAAGTATGATTTTGAATATATGTCATTTGATTATTATATTTATTTTCTATTTTCTAGTGAACAGGAGTTTTTCACCGAACATCAAGGTCTCTATTCCACACACGTGAAAAAATAAAATAAAATAAAGAAAAATATTATAAAAAATATGTGCACACTAGGTATTGATGTCCTTGTTTGAACAAAATAATAATAATTTAATTTGGATACATATAGAAAAAGTTATGTTGTATGGTATAAACCTATGTCTGAATTATAATTAATCTCACTTCAAAAATTAATAAATAAATAAATATATATATATATATATGTAACAAAAAATTATGAAAAAATATCTATGCGCTAGATATTGGTGTTACAAATCTATGTTTAAAACCTTATAATTCGATCCTTTCTATAAAAAAAGTTATGATGTATGGTATAAACGTCACTTTTTAAAAATGTCATTAACTATAAAAAATAAGTTATTAAAAGTTACGTAAAAAAATTCA
Source organism: Cunninghamia lanceolata (assembly GCA_027924645.1). Lineage (NCBI taxonomy): Eukaryota > Viridiplantae > Streptophyta > Pinopsida > Cupressales > Cupressaceae > Cunninghamia > Cunninghamia lanceolata. The sequence goes on from BSBN01000828.1 coordinate 2,809,871, forward strand.
CAACTTATTTCTTAATTTTTTTTTTAAATACATTTATAATCTACACACAAAATCTCAAACATCACTAGTTCATATCATATTCAAATTCTTGATAGTTTAGTTGCTATAGGTTTCAAAAAGTGAAATTTTGGTTAAAAATGTTGATTTCAATGTCATACTTTGGCCAAAAAGTGGGACACATTATTGTGGGATCACTAAGCATCTAATGAAGCTTCATGGGTAAGTGCTTCAGATTTGGCGAAGTTTCAGATTCCAATCCCAGATTTGCCAAAATGCTCATGAGTTCCGCACTCATGAAGCATTTTTCCTACCCGACATGTCTGATGTAGGAGCATAAAAGTGAATAGGTGATCTACATCAACCAAAAACATTTCCAGTTTTGTTTGATTTTTTGCCATGTTTTATTGTTTCAGTTTGCTCAATTTTGATGCATTTTTAGTTTATCATAATCAACCAATAGCTTCTTTGATCAAATGTTGCAACTGATATCTCTTGGGTTTAATGGTTTAGTTAGGAGCATAGATGGAAACTCATGTTCATTTTGAGGTAGGTAGAGCATCATTGTTGTCAGTTGTTTGACAAAAGTCACAAAGAGTGTATGCACAAATTTGTGTATTTGTGGTATGGTGATTCAATGGCATTGCATTATGATGACAATGCTCGCTGATGAAGATTAAATCTTCATACTTCTCTCCCCAAAGTGTTTGTGGTTTATGAAATTATTTTCACACTAATCATTTACACTTGAACATTCCTTTTCCATTGGAAAGAGCTTGTGCTATTGAAGATTTGTTACAGGGGTAGTCATTTATGTCAATTGACAAGCAATATGTTTCCTTTATTCACTACTAGTTGTTACACAGTAAGTGAAGGCGATTTAGAGTGCTTGGAGGTTAAATTTCTACCAACTGTGGGAGTCCAGAATACAATAACTTCATACTAAATTCTTCATCAGATACTTTAATGGGCCTCCACAAGTGAAATGAGTTCATGGGGATTGGATTTCTTTAAAGTCATGAGTCCAAGCAAACAGAAGTTTAATTGGTACAATTTGCATTAGTTTTTATTTGCTTTGACCAGCTAGGCTGCAACTTGTGAGGCATTGTCCAAGTCAATTAAATATCAAAATAAATAATTCCTTTTGGAGGGGTGTCACTTCAATTTCTAGGAGCAATTCTACTTTGTGGCTCTTCATTTTCTCACATCTCTACAATATAAAAACCAATAGATGGCATTTATGAGGGGTTCAGTTGGGTGTGTATGAGTGTCACCCAGGAAGGAGGGCTCATTGTTTTGACCAAGGAAGTAAAGTCAAAGGAAAATAAGAGAATTGCAGTGTGTTGTAGAGGAAATGACTACCTTGAAGGAGAATGATTGATAGCTCCAAGGATGCAGAGTGAGATGAACTAAAGAGAAATGGTTTGAGTTCCAATCCTATTGTATCCTTGCATAAAAACTTTGTATGATAAATAACTGAATGTTACCAGAAGTCAAATAAAACTTGAAGTTGGGATAAATCTAAATGGAGTGTTTGCAATAGATTATGCAATTATTAGTATTTGATTTCATGTAGAGTGTAGGTGATTTGTATTCCTATAGTTGTTGTAGATAGATTGAAAATTGCCAGATTAAACAAATTGATTTGTGTTTGCAACTAAAGTATGTATGCTACAAGAATCAGCAGTCCAATAAGACTCCTGGTTCTGGGTTGCATTACACACAGAGGTTGTAATCTGCATTTCAAAGATTGTTTGGATTCTAGTATAGTTTTTAGTAGTTTATTTACAAGATTTTTGAAGGAAGGAGCTCCAGCATACACATTTTATTTGTAGATTATTTGTATTATTTTTTTATAAAGGTGTGAAACAAGTAAGGGACCTAAAACCCTATTACAAACATCAAAACATCAACATAACATTAGCTTACTATAACATGCCTTCTCATATTACTTGGATAGAATCACACAATTTACTAGGAAAGTGAAAAAAACATAATAAACATGCAATTTTTTTTTTAACATGTCACTCGCATAATCACAAAGAAATAAATGCATATCTTAACTAAATAATTCCAACCTTGAATTTATAACATAATCAAAGATACAATCATAGTGAATTCATTTTACTTTACATATACAATTATAGCAATAAATAATAGTTTACACAAGTTTTGACTATCATAAGTCATTCCATTAAGTACACTGAATCTGGATTGTTGATATATGTCTTCACAAGTCTCAACAAGTCATCTCCTACAGAGGGAGAGCATCATCTGAGTGCTTTACCTCCAACCACAGACCGACGGTCCCCCGCACATCTTCCTTCCTGGAAGTGGCCCTACCCTTCATGAAGAGTATAGATATAAGGAACCAATAGGTTTTTTCCATCTAAGTCCTAGTGTTGTGTCCTATGTAACCACATCAATCATACAACTCTAGATAATCTCTAGCTAAGTATGTTCCTACTAACAAATTACGCCATCTAGACACTGTGAACTGACTAATGCATGTAGAGACAAATGCATTACTTTGGCCAAAGTTTCTATATAATAGACATTTGCAATAAACGTAGTCATGTGTTCACACACCTCTTACTTGACTTGTAGACTATCTCATCATGTAGTTTAAATTGTTTGACTCGTTACATTAGACATTAAGTGTCTTAGTAGAGATCCTTTCCTAGTCTACCTTACATAGAAAAATTAGTTCTATTTTCCAAGGAAATCACATACAAAGTATAGATCTAGGAAATTAATCCTTCGAGAGTTTCCATTGCATTTAGCAAGCATTAGAGTTTATGACTTCCTGTCACTAAATTTATTGACTCGTTAAGAACCATTTATGTACTAAATGTCTCGAATCAACTCTACTATTTAAGTATTATCAAAAGATCTTGTCCACCAAGATTAAGAACATATAATCATATTATATGATTATGTCGACCTGTAGTCCTTCTTAGACTACTATTGTTCTAAATAACCTTAGGATATATTTATAATATAGAACAAGAGTTTCTATTTTCCCACAATAATATTTAATAAATAATTTATTGTAACATAGTACTATTTATCGAACTGATATTCCATAAAAGAATATGAAACTAAAGAGAATTAAATCTCAATCCAAAGGTAAATAAAATACCAACATCATTCTTGTTTATTGATCATAATACTTCTATCACTAAGCTTTAATATATAAACTATACTTCTCAATCCTTACATTCCATTCTTAAAAACCTTTATTTAATCTAAGTATAAAGAGGTTTATACTAATATAACTAGATATAAATGTCTCATCTATGAACAATAAGATAAACTAGAGAGTCTTAGGATTTCGGTTTACTGTGGACATTCACCACTATGGCATGATAATGAATACATAGTGTGCTCTAAAGGAGATCCTAGAGCTTTCCTATCAGGAAAAAGGTGAAATAAACAACTATCGAAAGGATTAAGCAAAGAATAAGCCTTCTCCTAACATACTAACAGAATGCAAAGCTATCAGATTAATTGATTCGGCACAGAAAAACATGCTTATCAACTTTAGGAATACATAATGTATACATAGCTATTGGCCATCTAACCTGCATTTTGGTTAAAAAGATAACATCTATATGTTACACCAATTCGAAGAGATATGATTTACTTGACATACATATAAACTCAGATATATTTCACACTGACAGTTTATACCACTCAAAGAATTCAAAGGCTTCGACTAACAAACGCACTAAGTGTCTAATCTATTACAACGAAAGAAAATCTCAAAGATGATCATAAATGATTGACTAAGATCTTCTGTGATAATCAATAGTTATTGATTTGATAGGATAAACAAATGTTATCAAAATGATTATCCCATCGAGATAATCAAAGACATCGTAAATGTCTAACTACATCAATATTTAAGTATAACCCACAAATCATCCATAAAAGGCTTGGCCATCACCAACAGTATACAAAACATCGACTGTGGATAAACATTAATATGTATAGTCTCTACTGATTGATTTATATAAGCGTCGACTGTGTATAAACATTAATACATATAGTTTTGAATGATCAAGTTATATATTAATATGAATAGCATTGATATAAATGTAAACAAAGCATTTGCTTCAAACAAATGCAAGATATTGATTATAAATACTTGCAAAGTATTAATATCAGGTAAAGACTACAAAATGAATGAGAGAACCTGATTGAAGATCATCCAACAGTTTGAGAAATCCTTTTCTCTGTTAATGATCTCCAATCCTCTCTAGTGTTTCACTGCTATCCCCACATATATTTCCTTTGATGGCATCAATTGATGTGCTCCCATTATCCTCAAGGTTTACTTATCATAACCTTTCTTCCCTTACCTGCGAGAATAACTACACCAATCTTTCCTATAAACTCTCACGAAAGAACATGCAACAATAGTGGAGTGTTGGTTTAATAATGACCACTCCTATATTAATAAAATCTCCTCCACTTATTCTCCACATCATCGTGGAATATGGATTCGAGTACCACTACTTAAGTGAAGTGGTCTGCATTCAAAAGCTTGCCACATTCTCTTAAGAACTCATGTGTATTATGTATATGTAATACTTATGCATCATGATATTATAAAAATAATTAAATATAACATATATCAACATAATGTTAGCATAAACAATGTATTTACTGATGTTATTAATCATTCGACGAGATGTGTGATTGAGGTTGAGGTATTCTCCCCCATCGCAATCTTGCATTGATGTCAAAATAATTAGATAGGTCATCACTAGAAACTTATCAAAAAATACCGAAATGCAATAGTTTAATCCTTAATAATATTAATATTCCTTGAATATTACTATATTCATGTCAAACAAGGACTAACGTCAATAAACCATTTCCAAGACGACAAAATGACAACTGTCGAGTTAAAACTAACTTAGACCAAAAGGGTCGAGTACTACTTACCCAGCTCACGAGGTTCACTAAATTATTAAAAGCACAAGACTTGTATGACAAAAACCTATTTATTTCCAAACATCTATTCCCTTCTCTCTGAAGATACTTTCCCTCTATCTCAAAGGGCAAAATCCTATTTCTTGGTTACAACTTACAATCACCAAACTAGGATTAGTGTATCATTAGATAATCCATGCACATTTTTAAATAATTAATCATGATTGTTGGGAATTAAGGTGTCTCAACCTTGGTAATTCCTTGCATTATTTATGATTGTATTTATTTATTCATTGTCTGTGTTGTAAATTAATTGTAAATTCCATATTGTCATTTTGTGGGATGTGGCACGGTGATGTGTCATCCTACATGGAAGATGACAACTTGTAATTTTGTCCTCACATGAGGAGATAGGCATCTCACTTTGTGGTAGGAGTATTTTTCCATGTGCAGCATCTTGGATGTTGTGTAAGGGAATGTTTGACCGAAACGGTTATGACAGATTCCTATGACGAAGTTATGACATGTAAGAGTCAGAAATAGAAGCTTGTAAGATAGGTGAAGACATGTGTCATGAAGCATCTTTGAAAAAAGCATATTTGGGCACCCCAAGGTGGACTATGACATGTTGTAAGAGAATATGCTATTTATATCCTGTGTATGATAGATTCTCTTACAGCTGTAAGTTGTAACCGCTATGACAGATTCTATGACGGTTGTAAGAGTCGTAAGAGCGTCTGTCATAGCCCATTTTGGAAATAGGCGACCTCTTTGGGATGGGATCTGTGGACAAGTGTCAGGAACATTCTACAATGTTGACCAAGTGTCCTTAGGCATGGCTTTTGGGCCATGAGGCCAAGTTGGACGCCCATTCCAAGATAGGACCAATTTTGCCTTGTATATTCTATATAAACAAGTGCTTGGAGAAGGAGAATTATTACAGGTTTGACAGGTACTGTTATGCTACCAGTTTGTCTCCAGATACAAGTGTTGAAGACTCCTAAGAGTTTGCATTGCAAATGTTTTGTAAACATTCTTTATTTGATAATACATTGTGCAAGTTTTGGAGTGTGGGGTTTTTCACCCGATAAGGGTTTTCCCCACGTATATCTTGTGTCTCTCTTCTTCTATCTCACCTTCTCTGTTATGTGTTTGCTGCAATATCTTATGTTAATGGTTTAATATTGTTGTAATAGTTAGGATAAATTTGAAATTGTACTCCTAGCTTCCTTTCAATGATAACATATAATCACATGTCTAAATTCTATGCATATAATCATAAACTTAAGAAATCATTGATTTATCCTGACATTTTCCTAAATTTCAAATCATTAGTCCATGCCAAAATTATCTACCAATTACATACTAGTAAAAAGTAAAACTTAGTCAAAAATTAGGGATGTGACATATCTCCCCCCATAAGAGTCATCGTCCTGGATGATCTTAATGTGTCCAAGAATAATAACTTAATCAAAGTTTTGTTCAACTTTGAAAAGCATTAAACAAATGAAGAAATTTATGATAAAAATCATGGTAATCTTCCCATGTGGCACTATCCTCAGAATATTGATCCCACTAGACCTTGCACTATGTAATCACTTTGTTACGCAAGCGGTGGTTGTGAACTTCGAACACTTTGAGAGGCTCAATCATGACCACTCTTGGGTTCTATACCTGTAAAGCATTCCAATCAAGAATATGATTATCACCTATTATATACTTTTTCAAATATGAAACATGAAAAACATTATGCATCCTAGCAAGAGCTGGTGATAAAGCAATTATGTAGGCAACCACATTAATCACTTCAAGAACTTTGAAAGGTCCTACAAATCTAGGAGCTAATTTGGAAGACTTTCCAAATTTTATTAAACTTTTATAAGGTTTTACCCTCAAAAGAACTTTCTCTTCAACTAAAAATTGTCTAGGAGTACGCTTAGCATTAGCATAACTTTTCTGTCTATCATTCACTTCTGCCAATCTATTTCTGATTAGCTTAACTTGTTCTTCCATTTTTGCCAACATTTTTGGACCAATGCTAATCCTATCTTCTAGCTTATCCCAGCTTATAGGAGTTTGACATCTTCTTCCATACAATGCTTCAAATGGAGACATCTTGATAGCAGAATTGTAGGAGTTGTTATAAGCAAACTCCACAAGCAATAGATATTCTTCCCACTTATATTGTTGATCTATGCAATACATCCTAAACAAATCTTCAAGAACTTGATTTACCCTTATAGTTTGACCATCTGTCTCAGGGTGATAAGATGAACTTATATTAAGTTGAGTTCCTAGAGCTAAAAACAAAGTTTGCCAAAATCTTGATGTCATGTGTACATCTCTATCTGAGATAATCTTCTCAGGAACTCCATGCAATCTAAACACTTCCTAAACAAATTTGTGAGCTATAAGAGGTACTCCATCTGTTAAATTTCCAGGTATAAAGTGAGCTACCTTGGTGATTTATCCACCACCACTAAAATAGAATCATGTCTATTCCTTGACATTGGAAGACCTTGTACAAAATCCATGCTAATAACCTACCACTTCCACTCTAGAATATCACGTGGATAAAGAAGTCATGCTGGATGTTGATGCTCAACCTTGACTCTTTGGTATTCTAGGCAACTAAAAACAAATCCTACATCATCTTTCTTCATTCCTTTCTAGAAATATAGAGGTTTTACATCAGCTATGAGTTTGGTTACTCCCGGATGACCTGAATAAGGTGCGGAATGAACTTCCTTCCACACAAGGTTTCTTAATTCTGTTGAATCAGGAGCATACATTCTACCTTTGTACCTTAGAAGTCTATTTGGTTCAAAATAGAACCCATCATACCTTAAATCTTGAGGATTTACTAAGAGGGCTTGCTTAACTTTCTCATAGAATTCATCACCTGAAGAATTTTGCAATACTAAGTTTTTAAAGTTTGAATGAATAGAGATAATTGATGAAATATGTCTTCATCGACTCAAAGCATCTGCCACTCAATTCTCTTTGCCTTTAATATAATTTATCTCAAAATCATAGTCAGATATCAATTCCAACCATCTTCTCTATTGAGCATCCAGATGAGGTTGAGAAAATATGTACTCAAGACCATGATGATCTGACTTCAACTCAAAAGGATTTCCTAACAAGTAATGTCACCATACTTGCAAGACATGCACAACTGCTGCTAACTCTAAATCATGAGGAGCATAATTCTACTCATATACTCTCAATTTTCTAGATTCATAGGCTACCACTTGCCCATTTTGCATAAGCACTCCTCCCAAACCTTCACTCAAGGCATCAGTAATTACAAAAAAATGACCTTCTAGATTACGAACTTTCAATATTGGAGCAATGGTCAATTTCATTTTCGATTGATCGAATGCCTCTTGACATTCTAATGTCTAGTCAAATCGCTTTTCTTTTCTCTGAAGTGAGGTGATTGGATTTGCAATCTCAGAAAAGTTTAATACAAACTTTCTATAATATCTAGCTAATCCCATGAAACTACAAACTTCATGCACATTCTTTGGCACCAACCACTCTAGTATAACCTTGATCGTAGCAAGGTCTACTGAAATTCCTTCAGCTGATATGATATGTCCCAAATATTATGTCTCTTTCTGAAAGAAAGTACATTTTGAAAGTTTCCCAAACAACTTATGTTCTCTCAATCACTGCAGGACTAATCTCAAATGTTTTAAGTGTTCCTCCTCATTCTTAGAATAAATAAGAATGTCATCAAGAAATACTAGAACAAATTTATCCAAGTAATCTTGGAAAACACTGTTCATTAAATTCATGAGCGTTGCAGGGGCATTTATAAGTCCAAAATGTAGAACTATAAACTCCTAATGTCACCTTGTCCTAAAAGCCATCTTGAATGTCCTTATCATTTATTCTCAGCTGATGGTATTCAGATCGCAGATCAATTTTTGAAAGACTAAAGCACCTCGCATCTGATCAAAAAGATCATCAATATGTGGTAAAGGATACTTATTCTTAATCATTGCTTTGTTAATCATACGATAGTCTATACATAAATGCATAGTTCCATCCTTCTTTTTAACAAAGATCACAGGTGCTCCCCATGGAGATACACTAGGTCTAATCAATCCTTTAGCCAATAATTCCTGGATTTGGGCTTTCAATTCCATCAATTTAGTAGTAGTCATCCGATATGGGGCCTTTGAAATTAGTTTAGTTCTAGGTATTAGACCAATTAAGAAATCAAAATCTCTCTTCGAAGGCAATCTTGCAAGTTCATCTGGAAAAACATCCCAATAATCCTGAAGGAAAGGATAGTTCTCTAAAGATATGCTTTGATTATCAAGATTTTCTTCTACTTGCTCCATTTTGATTGCAAAAAGTTGAAAACATTTTTACTTAGCTCTCTTAAGTTGCATTTCAAAAATTGGTCTAATATTAATTTCCCTTTGAGTGCCTTGAAGAAAGACTTTGTTCCCTGCATTGTCTAAACACTTTACTATTTTAACAAAATAGTCTACATAGGCTCTATGCCATCATAACCAATTTATTCCTAGGATGACATCATAGGAACCTAGGGGGATACAAACAAATTCACCTCAGTCAAAAAACTAGGAAATTCAATCTTGGCTTCAAACAGACACTACTCTACCTGAGCTTTCATCTGGTTAGCATACTCCACTGACCAGGGTTTTTCCATAAATCTAGCTCTTCTAGGAAATTTACCTAATACTCTTGGAGAAATAAAACTTTTTGTTGCTCTAGTATCAATCAAAATATAAATAGGAACTCCAAACAAAGTACCTATTGTCTCATGAGGAGTAATCTGGAATTCCACTTGTCAATTGTCCAATGCCGCATGAATTCTTTGCTGAAAAGTTGCTTGCTGGGTAGGTTAAGCATTACCACACTACTGAACTCCCTAGTTCTTTGTTGGGAAATGATTTGCATAATGATCACCTCCACAAGTGAAACATCCTCCAAGAGGTCCTCTCTTCTCAGCAAGCTTACTAGAATTGTTATCGTTCCTTTGAACATTATTATTGTTGTTCTTCTTTCATCTATGGTTCTATTCCTATTATTTCTAGATCCTTTATAATCTCTCTTAACCACATCTTGCTTGTCATTCCTTTTCTTAAAAGGTTGAGAAGTTGGAGTCTTATTAAACCTTTTGTGATTCCTCTCGCGGTATGCAGAAATTGTCTTCAACTTTTGCTCTTGCTTGATTGCTTTCTCTAAAACTTGATCCATAGTGGTAGGAACATGCACATCCACTTCTCCACCTATCTAGGCATTCAGACCCATGATAAACTTCCTAATTCTGAACCTTTCATCTTTCTGATATTGTGAAACATATTTCAAGAGATGGATGAACTTTTCCCAATATTCCACTACTGGCATATCCCCTTAATGCAGATTATGAAAATCGGTTAACTTTTGGTCAAAGAAAAGTTGTAGTAACCATCTTTGATGAAATAAGACCACAAATTGATCCCAAGTTAGGCTCAAAGAACTTAACCCCAATTCCATCTTCTTGTTCATCCACCACATGGATGCTTCTCCTGCCAACTGAAAGGCACCCCACACAACTTTGGTTATCTCAGAGTAATTTTGTATCTTGAAATACTTCTCCATATTTGTTAACCAAGCTTTACCAGCATCACCAATTTCTATCCCATCAAACTTAGGTGGCATAACTTTCTTCATGTCTCCAGATAGCTCAGAGGCAAGTCTACATCTCTTCTCTTCTTGAGTCTTATCATCATTCTCCCTTTGTTCACTGTGAACACTAGTTTCATGAGCATAATAATCATCTCCTTGATGAGAATCCTCATTTCCTACTTCAGATTTATCTTGACCCCTAACCTCTTGTTCTAGGTTACCAAGTCTCTCCTTGGTTTCATTCAGCATGGTAAGAATCTAATCCAACTTATCCATTGGATTTCTAGAAGGAATTAACTATCTTCAAGATTTGTTCAAGTTTGAACCATGATGACACTCAATATCACACCTAATATTTATATCCATCATGAATTAGAATTCAGAAATAATGCATTTCATTAATTCAAAATTCAAAAATTCATTCACAAAACTCAAATTTGTGCAAAAATAATCTTCTCTTATTATAGCTTATTCTGAATACAATTACATCCTTATTTAGGTAAATAACACAACAAGATTACATATCATTGTCAATTAAAGGATATTCCACAGGTTCTTCTTCCCCATCGAAATCCAGTAAAACAAACTTGGAGGGCGGGTGTACACACAGGTACTCTTCCAACACCTCTTTCCTAAAACAAGTTCATCACGACCACATCCAAATGGCATGTCGCGTCTGGCATAAGGTTTATTTAGCTTAATTATACAAGAAAGAACATTAAGTTTCTTGGTCAAACTAAGTCATTGTTTCCTTTTTAGACGTATATGTCTAAGAGTGTTAGCCAAGGTTTCAAAATCCTCTAACCAAGTACCACCAACATAGTTGATGTGATCCATAAGTTTTGCTTCCTCAATAGGTTATTTCTTAATTTCTATTTTAGGTAAGTCCTGGGGAACAAATTTTCTAGCGGTTTTGTTGGTTCTCTTCCACACCATTCTAGCATAAAACCAATTCCAAACATTAGCTTTCTACTTAATGTTGACAAGTTTTCTCGTAGTGAGCTCCTAGGTCCATATGTTGAAATCGGTTTGCTTTGATACCATATGTAACATGCCTTCTCATATTACTTGGATAAAATCACACAACTTACTAGGAAAGTAAAAGAAACATAATAAACATGGGATTTTTTTTTTAACATGTCATTTGCATAATCACAAAGAAATAAATACATATCTTAGCTAAATAATTTCAACCTTGAATTCATAACATAATCAAAGATACAATCATAGTCATTTCATTTCACTTTACATATACAATTATTCTGCACTTGGCATAAGGAATAGTTTACACGGGTTTTGATTATCATAAGTCATTCCATGAAGTACACTGCATCTGGATTGTTGATATATGTCTTCACAAGTCTCAGTGAGTCATTTGCTACAGAGGGAGAGCATCATCGAAGTGCTTTACCTCCAACCATAGACCGGTGGTCCCCCACACAACTTCCTTCCTGGAAATGGCCCTACCCTTCATGAAGAGTATAGATATAAGGAACCAACAAGTTTTTCCCATCTGAGTCCTAGTGTTGTGTCCTTTGTAACCACATCAATCATACAACTCTAGATAATCTTCTAGCTAAGTATGTTCCTACTAACAGGTTACGCCATCTAGACACTATGAACCGACTAATGCATGCAGAGACAAATGCATTACTTTGGCCAAAGTTTCTATGTAATAGATGTTTGCAATAAATGTAGTAGTGCGTTCACACACCTCTAACTTGACTTGTAGACTATCTCATCTTGCAGTTTAAATTGTTTGACTCATTACATTAGACATGAAGTGTCTTAGTAGAGATCCTTTCCTAGTCTACATGACAGAAAAAATAGTTATGTTTTCCAAGGAAATCACCTACAAAGTATAGATCTAGGAAGTTAATCCTTCAAGAGTTTCCATTGCATTTAGCAAGCATTAGAGTTTATGACTTCATGTAACTATATTTATTGACTCCTTAAGAACCATTTATGCACTAAAGGTCTTGAATCAACTCTACTATTTAAGTATTACCAAAAGCTCTTGTCCACCAAGATTAAGAACATATAATCATATTATATGATTATGTCGACCTCTTGTCCTTCTTAGACTACAATTGTTCTAAGCAACCTTAGGATATATTTATAATATAGAACAAGAGTTTCTATTTTCCCACAATAATACTTAATAAATAATTTATCGTAACATAGTACTATTTATCGAACTGATATTCCATAAAAGAATATGAAACTAAAGAGAATTAAATCTCAATCCAAAGGTAAATAAAATACCAACATCATTCTTATTTATTGATCATAATGCTTCTATCACTAAGCTTTAATATATAAATTATAATTCTCGATCCTTACATTCCATTCTTAAAAACCTTTATTCAATCTAAGTATAAAGAGGTTTATACTAATATAACCAGATATAAATGTCTTGTGAACAATAAAATAAACTAGACTCATGGCAGGAGACTCTTCAATGGACTTGAGGGGTTGTGGACCACATGATATTTGGAGGACTAGACATGGTGTTTGAAGGTTCTTTGATAGGCTCAAGGATAGGTGTTTGGTGACATGGAGATGTTTGATTCCTTGCTAATAGCCATTGGATCACATCCTTTGCAAGTGTATGGGTAGATGAACAATATAATGGATGGATAATAAGGGTGGATGGTGTTGTAGGCTTAGGATTAGGATTAGGTGGAGGGATAATAGGGGTGGAAGGTGTTGTAGGCCTAGGATTAGGATTTTGATTAGATGGAGGGATAATGGGATTGGACATATTAGGCTTTGGATTGGATGGTTTTATCGAGGGTAACTCAAGTAATTGCGCTTGGACCAATTGTTGTAGGGTTATCTCCCAAGAATCCTTTTGTGGAAGATTAGAGCAACATGGGGACGAAATGAAGACCCTGATGGAATAAAAGGTTGATGGACCAATGAATTAGGATTGGGAGTACATGATGGTGTTGGCATAGAACTAATAGGCTTGTGGATTGGCATTTGAGTGGATAATGATGGAGGGTACTCAGAGGATACATAATCTAGATTGGTATCTCCCGTGTCAAAGGTATCATGAGGACTTAAGGATGTTTGGTCTTGCTGCATAGGGTAACTTAGGCTCGCATGTTCTTGTTGTGAAGGCACTTGATGAATTTAGTAGTTAGGTGAAATGGTGGGATATGTAGATAAAAGATCTAGGGTTATAGATTGATATGGATGTTGGTTGATATTGGAAGAAGTGGGATATGGTGATGTAGAATTGACATGATATGTGGATGAATTGGGTTGGTATGAAGTTGAAGGCATTTGATCTTGTTGCCAAGGTGGACTTGGGCTCACATGTTCTTGTTGTGAAGTGAATTGACATGTTGATGCGGCATTGACATGGAAAGATCTAGAATAAGTTGATGTGGCATTGATTTGATGTGTGGATGAATTGGGTTTTGGACTTGTCTCATCCTCATAACTAAAGAGATAGCCTCCTTGAAGTATGAACTTGGGCTTAGGAGGAGAGGCTCCTTGGAGTATAAGCTTTGGCTTTGGGTTGTCCTCATCATTGGCATTAGGAGGACGGGCACCTTTAATTATGATCTTGGGCTTTGCTTTGTTCTCATGATTTGGATTAGGAGGGGCACCTTTAATTATAAGCTTTGGCTTGTGATTAGGATTAGGCTTGCTAAGGATGAGGACCATTTTTGCAAGTGTTTGACTAGGATTAGGATGATGAGATGTAATGATTGGGATAATGATTTGAATTGATTAGGATGAAATTGATTAGATATGTGAGATTATTAGGATAGAGGTTGAAAGATGAAGATATGATTAGAATGTGATTAGGGTATGATTAGGATGAAATGATTGGACTAGAATGAAGATGATGATGTGGAGTGATTGGGATAATGATTTGAATTGGATAAATGGAAAGAGTTTGTAGATTGCTAGAGGCGAGATTGTGCCAACTAGAGGCGAGTCAGAATAGCTCAAAGGCGACTCAAGATAACTCAAAGGTGTGATTTTGTTAATTAGAGGTGATTTTCTGCAACTCAAAAGTGACTGGATATGATGCAAAGGCGATTCGGGATAACTCAAAGGTGACTATATGACGAGCAGAGGTGATTCAAGATGACTCGGATATGAGTTTATATCATTCAAAGGCAACTGGATATGATGCAAAATCGTGGATGAAATGTGCAAAGGTGAGTTTTAGTGACAATGTCTTATTTTTGATAGGATATTGGAAAGAGAACAAACAACAAAGACACAATTGTTGATGTTTGACTAATTGAGAGTAAACGTGTATGTTCAACAGCCCCTCAAGGCCAAGATTTTCATGGGTCTTATCACAAATCAAAAACACTTGAACACAAAATGCTTACTCTACCTAAGGTCAAGGTGAATGGCATCTTGTCAAGCCCACAACTTGGAATCTCCTTCGACTCGAGTATAGGGACACCTAGAGTGGGTGTGTATACTTTCATCTTTGTGAGAGAGACAGGTAGGGGCCTCTAGGAATGGAAGGATGACCCAATCACCCTCTCCTTAGAAAGCTACAAGTAGCTTATGCTAAGCCAAGGATTTTTGTCTCATCTCGAGGGAGCCATATGGTGAGAATGTAGAGAGGATTATGTGTCCTCTTGCCTTGAACAAACTACCACAAGCTCAAAAAGGGGTGGGCTTCTAATCTAAAGGTGTTTAGTAATGATTCAGGGGACTGTCATGTTACAAGCATCTAGCAAGCTACTTAAAGCTTTAACTAGTCCCACTAGGAGTCTCATATACACAAGGTATGCCTCCTTTCAAACTAGCACTGTACAGTAAGCACTAATACCAGTTAGACGTGGCTTTCGACTTATCCTTTTTTATATAGCAGACTAAACGAAAGTACCACTTGAGGTCATTCCCTTGGGTTGAGTACCTCTTTTCCCACCAAGGCAGGCCTCTCTAAAGATAATAACAAGTTCTCTTTTACCCAAGATCCATTTGATAGGCAAGGGGAGAAGATACTTTTGTTATTAACTTAGGGATCTACTAATGCAAGATATGTAAATGCAACAAACCCAACAAGCAAACAAGCAAATCCAACAAGCAAAGCAAACAAGTAAAGCAAACAAGCAAAACAAACAAGCAGAGCAAACAAGTTCTTTTTAAGCACCAAATGAAATGTTCCTAGATTAGTGAAAATAAGGTAAATATTTGATCGATTGACCTACAACATAATTGTTAGTAGTTTCAGATCCACCTTTCTTTGACAATCGATAAAAAGCTACACCAACAAATGTTATCTTCAAAGAAACCAAGATTGTAATAGTTCATACCAAAAGCAATGAAATAGAATGCAAAAGCGATTAATAGAGAACTGAAAGCGACTTGATTTTTACCAAAGGTGATGTTTTGTCATTTATAAGCGATCCTGGGTAGTGCAAAGGAGATCAGACACTACACAAAGGTGATTTTCTATCATCCAGAGGCATTCGACTATCTATATCCTGCAAAACTTAAATAATAGGGTTAAGCAAATGATCAGAAAATGGATATCTAAGGCCTTGATAACCCAGAAAGATGGATTTATTGAATCAAATCTGTACCCTGCAACTAAAACACAAGAGATCCAATAATGTGATTTGATTAGGTCAAAAGATAAACTTAACCCCAAATAAACTAGCTTGAGGATAAAAAAGATAATTAGGGTTAGCAAATAAACCAACTTGCAACCCAAATTGGACACAACTAAGATTAGAGAAAAACCCTGCAAAGAAAGATATATCAGTAAAACCCTAATATAACCAGAGGTGACTCCTGATAGGCCAGAGGCGATGCAAAACCGTTCAAAGGTGATTTTCCACAAAGCGAATGTAATTTTCTGCCGATCAATTGCACTATTCCATACCTAGACTTCAAAAAAATGACTTTTCAATGAAAATAAATCAAGGATGTGGGTCCCACTGAGCATACCAGAATGTGGAGCAAGAAAAAATTAGGTTAACAAGATCAAACATTACAATCAAAAACCTAATCCTACCCCCTTCAAGAAATCTATCTAAATGACACATAATGAAAGCAAATCAAACACCAATGTCACTTAGATTATGTTGATTCCTTGGTTGAATGTGGATTGCTTCTCAATAGTGAACAACCATAGTTGCCAAAGTTGCCATGATGATATATGATATGCTCAAAATGCTTAATGGATGCTCAATGGATGTGATATGCATAGGATGATAATCTAGACACTAAAGAGAGTGGGATTGATTAGAATGGGATGAGAGGGTGTATATAGCGCTCTCAACTAAGATTGATCAATAGTGGAGAAAAGGTGGTGGAATGAACAGTTGAGATAATTCAAGAGGCATGGATGAATGTGTACAAGACATGTGTCCATAAAAAAGCTTTTATGAAATGATTTAGTTGGCTTTGTTAGTGAAGATAAGATTGATTTTCTTAAAAATAGAATGCTTTTCTATTTTAAGAGTTAGATGATAAGAATAATTGATTTTTAAACCAATTAAATCATTTTTTATATTTAATTTTGACATACTAAGGACAAGGCTAACTTGTACACAGAAGAAAGTGATAAAAAAGAAAAATGATAAGATAAATGATGGAGGAAAAAGCTAAATTTAGAAAATTGGAAGAATAAATATAAATTAAATAAATAAATTTATTTAATTTATATGCATGATAAAAAAGGGAAATAAATGTCCCCGCGGGTTAGCGGAGTTGGTTTGAGTCTCGGGTTTGCTCCCCGAGGTCTTGGGTTCAACTCTCGCTGGCTCGTGAAATTATTCGGCCACGCACACCTGGGGATGGGTGTTGATTGTAGTGTGGCTCCAGGGATTAGTCTCGCCCCCTGGTCACCCCTACCTGAACCAGTGTAAGGTCAGGGCGCTGGGCAGGGGCCGCGGGGACACCCTGGGATAACACAAAAAAGGGAAATAAATAAAATATTAATTTTATTTATTTAAAGAGGTGAAATTAAATAAATTTAGAAAATTTATTTAATTTTAGAGGAATAATGAGATAATTAAATAATTAAAGATTATTTAATTATAGATAGAAAATAGAAGAATAAGGATAATGAAAATAGATGAAATTAATTAAATAAATATAATTTATTTAATTAATGATAGAAGTGGATGATTTAGAAGAAAATAGATAATTGATACAAGTGTACTAGACAAAATTGACATATGCAATGGTGAATAATGCGAAAAATTGATAAATCGTACAAAGGGTCAATTTTGGGTGTCTACATTTTGCCCCTCTTTGAGACAATGTACTTTAGGACATTGTTTCAAAGAAGATATGACTGATACGTGAGGTAAACAAGCTATGCCCCAGTAAAACTGGTGGGTGATGCCCCCTCGAGAGAAAAACGAGACTGCCGAAAAAAGACTGGGTTGACTCGTGATTAGATGTCAAAACAAGGATACGAAGAATGTGGGGATTGGGTGGGATAAACTAGGGATGGAAGAGAAGAATTAGGGTTTTGATGGCAATATATGATATCATGATTATGGATGCACATGTATGATGTTGATATTTATGGTTTTATGTTTTCATGATTATGACATGTATATGGTAGATACGTAAATGATAAATGGATATGATTATGATTTGATGATGCAATGATTATGATGAATGCATGCTTATGGAAAGATATATGCTTATATTAATGGATAGATGATGGCTTTATGCAAATGAAGTGTACAATGATCTATGTTATGCAAATATGTTGATATAATGATATATGATAATGATATAGGGCGATGTATGTCTAACACACTTGTTTTTGCAGGATGAAGATAATGAAGACAAGGAAGATGATGAGCAAAAGAAAGTGAATGAAATCGAATTGATCAATCCTTGTGAGAGATATGAATTTTATTCTGGGATAAATGGATGGATGATGGATAATAGATGCATCTTCTTGGCAATGGTTGCACACAAATTTAGAGATTGCAATCCTTATGTTTGATATAGCAAATGGATATTATTGTTGGCAAGAGACACTACTACGCATGACAAGTGTTGTCATTGATGGCAACTAAGTCCATTCTACACATCTGTAGTACAGTATCAAATCATACTGGAAGTCAGTTCCAAGATTTGTCCAATCCGGATAGACAGGAACAAGATATATGGCAGAGTTCAGTATTTTGGTCAGCGGATCTCTCCAGTTAATTATTGCATGTTGCGAATCTGAGGGAGTGTAGAGGAATGTTAGAACAATCTAAATCCAAGATTTCAGCCTCTGGTAACAAAGGGATTAAAAGTTATTAGCATCTGAGTACCAAGTCCTAATATGACAGAACAATTCAGTGAAGAACAGGCCGACTTGTGTTAGATCCTTGTGTGGATCTAGTAGAAGTGTTTTGGTGAGTTGTGTATGGGATATAATGTTAGTGGCTGACATAAATGGTGACCTGCAAGTGTTATTGCTGGTACGCATCAATATTGATGTATGGATTCAGCTAACAGAACAGAGTACTTGTATTGTTTGTTACGTTCTTCATAAGGCCGATAGATAAGTGATTGAGTTTGTTGATGCGAATATATATAACTGATGGATTCAAGTATTGTGGGTGTGATAGTGATGTGAATATGGAGTAAGTTTGAAAAAGGCAGATAGAAGTGCGAAAGAGAAGAGATCTGAGGTTCAAATTATGGCAGAGTAGTAAACAGGGCAAAATAAAAGATGAAGTGTGTAAAATCAATATTATGTGCTTAACTGGAACTAAATTATTGCATTGGAAGATGCTACTTATCAGTTCACACAATCTGTAATCCTTTTGTAATCATTCTTGTAGGCAGTGAGCCTCTCTTAAGCAGTGAGCTTTGGGCAGTGAGCCCAAAGGCATGTGCCTTCCCCTTTGTAATACTTTTAACAGAGTATAATCTTTATGGGTTAACCCCCACCGTGGTTTTTCCCTTAACCAGGTTTCCACATCAAATCTTGGTGTCAAGTGTGTTGTTTATGTTTCTGCTCATGTATTATTAATTCTTGCTTTTCATGATTATGTCATTAATCTGTTAAGAAGTGGTAAAGAAGAATTAATTGCAGAAAGCTTTAAAAGTTTTAAGACAATTGATTCACCCCCCTCTTAGTTGTCAACCCTAATTCCAACAATTATGCACCGGGGTATAAAGACCAAGGTGACTATGTATCCAATGCATATAGCATAATACAATCTTACCTATTGTATGAGGTCAAGATGTTGATCCAACATACACAAGATATGAATATTAGCTATTCCGAGATGGACTTTGACTCTGCAAGCAAACGGTTTGAACTTATTTCCACTAAACATAATGAAACCTTGTTGGTTATATGTATGGGAAGTAGTCTTAGCATAGAATAGTCTTAGTACATAAAAGGCTTTTTGAGGTCCTTAGATGCAAAAGATATTGATATGCAAGATGCTAATCCCAACATGTACAAGATACCATTAGGCATAATAGGAGAATAAGATAATCCCACAAACACAACATACGAAAGCAAATGATTATGCCCCAGTCCATACTTCATCGCAACATACCAAGATATAAGAAATCAAGGCAGTCTTGACTAGGTATTAGAAAGAGACAAAAGATAAATCAAAAGAAAACAATGACACAATCATCATGTTCTCTTTCCAAAGAGGGTGCTCATGGATAGATTGGATAGCGCCTTGTTGTGAGGAAAGATATATCATGTTGAAGGCTGAGATGTTGGATTGATATAGCAAATGTTGGCTAAAGGCATGCAGACAAATATCTTTGTTTGCCTCTGATTTGATGAGCGCTTGAGCTATCAAGACATGCATATTTTGTTTTCAGCTTGAGTTAGTAAAATTAAGATGGAAGATGGAAGAGACGAAGTGAAAAATGGAAGAATGAATCGTATGTGCTTGCGTACTAGATACTTCCTTCATATTCCAGACGGCCTACATACCCTGTATTCATGGGATCAAAGCATAGTACGATGATGAAAGTGATGATATGTAGTTCTAGGTGTTTATTGATGATGTGGAAGATAGATGATTGAACAATATGAGATGGATGAAGATAACGATTGGTGAAGGTTGGATGAAGGATGAAAGATAGAAGAGGTGTATTACCTGTGTCGAAGTCTAGATACTTCCTTTACTTTCCAAACTGCCTACATACCCTGTATCCACAGGATCAAGGCACTTAACGATAAAGATGATATGTAGTTCTTACAATGTTTTGATGGTAATGATGAAGGTAGATGGATTGATTGGATTGGTTGAATGTTTAATGATATAAGATGTTGATGGGATGTTAGGTGATGATGTTTTAAGTATCCACTATAAAAACTAAGTGCAACCAAGTGCCCCCAGTGTGGGAAGAACTAATTATGGAAGATGATGGATTAGGTGACCTAGCTCTAGACAGATGATGGAAAGGAATGACACTTCAACTCCAATAATTTCCAAACCATGATAGGAGTAAAGCATGGAGATGAAACAGGGAGTGGTCTTATTATAGATAAATAGGTTTATTATGCAATGGGTAGAGTTTAATAGGGAATAGATGGAGTTTATTATGGGATGGATGGAGTTTAGTATGATATGGATGATATAAAGGCTCTAATGGCATTTTGACAGCATGAGGCTACTCAAAAACTAGATGTGATACAAATGCAAGATAAAAATGATAACACACACAAGTAAGCAAGCATGCACAAATTATACAAAAACAAACAAGGTATTGCCCCTGTCAAGTTTTAAACCATTAAGTAATTACTTGATTGATGATGATACTGTTGTCATTGCGGGGAATGATATATCCCTAGATCAACACAAGTATGGTGGAATGATATATCCCATTGATGATGATTGATTGATTGATTTGGTTTATGACAAGATTAGGATCAAGACCATTGAATGTAATTGGATAATTTGACTTGATTGATTAACTTGATTGGTATGGAGTAAGGATGACTTGCATTTGGATCATTGCTTGGAGTGACTTGATTAAATTGATGTGATGGAATCAGTTGATGGATTGATTTGATTGGTTTGGTGATTGGAGTGATTGTTTCGATTGATCTGATGAATTGAATGATGAAGAAATTGATTTGAAGGATTGAGTGAGGTGATTTGATGAATTGATTGGAGGAATTGATGGGATTGAATGGACTTGAAGAATTGATTAATGGATTTAGATGAATTGATTTGAATGATTTAAGGAATTGGGTGATTTGACTTGATTTGATTTGAAGAATTGATTGGAGGAATGGATTGGATTGAATTGAATGATTTGAAGAATTGATTTGATGATTTGATGGATTGATTAGATGGAGTGATTTGGTTTGAGTTTGATGATGATGGATCGATGTGAATTGATTGATTTGGTTTAATTTGAATTAATGAATTGAATTGATGATTGGATTTGGTGAATTGAATTGATGATTGGATTGATTTTATTGCTTGGATTTTTGTTGGATATTTGATTTTTTTTTTGTATTTTTTGCATGTTCTAGATTTTTGACATGTTTTGGATTTTTGACATGTTCTGATTTTTTGGATTTTTGGGATGTTGTGATTTTTTTGGATTTTTTGAAATGTGTTGGAAAATTCCAATGGATTGTAATTGGGGTAGCTTTTGTGCTAGATATCAATGACAAGGGGAAACCAAATCTAGGTGCAAGGATGGAGGTAGGATTGGATGGAGGTAGGATTGGATGGATAAAAGGATGGGCAATTAGTAAATGTAATGATAGGCTCATGATAGATGGATGGGATGAAAGACTCGTGATAGATGGGTAGATAAGAGGACATGCCATGGAACAAAAAGCTCATGATAAATGGATAGATACAAGGATAGACTATAGTGGAATGGAATGGACATATGCGTAAGAGAGCAAGGATGTGATCTCAAAGACTATGTCACATAGGAATAACATGCCTCAATCTTCGTGTAATGTTTAGGGTTTTTCATGACAAAGCCTATGAAAATAGGATAATAATAGGATCAGGTGGAAAGGATGAGGTATGTCAAGAGATACCCAAAGCATATTTCAACATTTTGCCCCCATATCTTTATCAAGATCAAAAGGAGGAAGGGTAAATGAATGGATTCAATATGATAGGTATGTGGGTGTAATGGCTAAGGATAATAGGATATGGTAAGATAGGACATGATAGGATGGAAAATGATAGATTGGATGAGACAATGTGCCTCCAAGTGTAAGTGACATAGATAATCAACCTACACATGATGCATGTTTGTCAGGTTTTTATCATGGTACTTATCCAAGGCACCACCAAGGGTGGTTTTCACTGTTGGACAAAGGGATTTCTCTTTACTTTTTTTTTTTTGATAGGAGAAGGGGAATATGGATATGAGGGACTCAAGTGTCTAGTTCCATGAAAGGTGATAGTCCCATTAGAAATGAATGTCGCATGGACCATGTCAAATGTCATTATGCTCATTGATGTTGGTAAGGAGATTGCATGAGAGGAAGATGGATTAGGTAAATAGTGGATTATGAAAGGTTCATGCAAGGATGGATGGGGAATAGTGGATTATGTATGGAAAGCTAGTGGATTATGATGTGGATTCTGGAGGGTAGAATAGTGGATTATGTAAGACTTTTGCAAAAGGATGGATGAAAGGTTTATGCACAAGCATGGACCATAGGAAAGTGATTGGGGAGATATGTAGGATAATGGATGAAGGAAGGGGAGATGGATGTATGGAAAGGAATCATGACCAATGGTTGCACACATTGTGTTAAACATTGAAGCTTTTGATTTGAAGGTGGTGTAGTGTTGTGTGGTTACACAACACACCCCATTTTGACTTGACAAAACAGGGACCCAACTTTTGCTGCTTTGGCTTGTGTTGTTTTTTTCTGCTTTTCGGCGATCTGGTAAAAGTAAGTCATGCAAGTGACCCTGCATAAGGGGGTAGATAAGTCATCATGATGAGGTCAATCCATCAAAGTTAGTATTTCGTATCAATAGCCTCATGGTTGAAAAAAGTATAAAATTTCATGTAGGTTTGCCTTTTAGATCACCCTGATATTCCTTAAGGGGAGAAAGTTATGACAAGTCAAAGTTCTGGTCAAACTTAATATTCCTGGGGGGGTCATATTCCTTAACATCAGTCACCTTATGTTAGATCACCCCGATCCAGTTTTATCACCCAATAATCATTTGGTCTGCAAACTCCAGACATCAATTTTATGTGATAGTGGTATCTGCCCGTCAAATGTTTTCATATATTTTGCGAGGGTCATCTTTCGAATATCACCTAATTTTTTGAATATCACCTGATCTTTCAAATATCACCCTGTCACAAAACATTACCCCAATGCCAATATGCTGATGACGTCATATAACCCCAATGAATAAAGAAAATCACCTTGACGGTGACGTCATCATCCTTTTTACCTCGTGGAGGTATATATCCAACGATCACCCTTTTCAAATAACATGATGGTGACGTCATCCTGATCTTTCGAAAGGGGGTCACTTTAGTTTTGAGGGGTCACATTTTAAATATCCCCTGATCTTAAAATCATGACCCAATATTCTCAACATCACCCGATTCCTTGATTTCAGTTTTGTCGCTCAAAGGCGGAAGGTCATATTACACAGAGGGGGTCATATTTCAATATCCCCTAATCTTCTAAATATCACCCCCCTCCTCTTGCCTCATAACATTTAATGCACATAAATGTAGCAAGTGGATTCCCACTGATTGCAAATACGATACAAACACCTGGCAACATCCATGGGTTTCGTGCAGAAGATCAATGGTATTAATTGATTTAACCTAGTTTTGCCCTAATTTGCCCTACAAATAAGGTTAAAGGTAAGTTTGCAAGGCCATTTTTTCATTTACCTTGTGAAGAAACAAGAAATTTACAGAGCAAAGAGTCAAACCCTCATACGAGCTACCTGCGAACAGATAACAGCTTGTAGCAGAACGGAACACGTGATTATCATCATTTGAGACCCCTTTTCCATAATCATCAGCCAAATCCAAGAGATAAGCGTTATCAAGTAAGTAATTAAAAACCCTCCTGTAGTCATTTTTTGCATGTTCAGGTAGTATGAATTTTTTCAGTAGTTTGATTCTGTAAGTAGGCATATCATGATGAAGTAGTGAATATTAAATGGTATAATATGCATGATGCCGTAGATGTAAGTGTTATATGAATGCATATGGATATTATGGTAAGACCAGTCATGTGAATTGTAGGAATCTATGGTAGAGCTCTGAAGGAACAAATCTGGAGTAGAATTTCTTAAACCCATGTACGTTCGACCTGAGGGAATACAATTCAATTATGGTGTCATTGATGACACTCACCAAGGGGAAATAGATTTAGTGGCATGGTCATCCAGGATGCATGATGACAAAGATAATACCCTACTAGATGCCATATTTATATCAAGAATGTGGCATGCAGCCGGATTTCCATATGCCATGGAAACCCCAGAACTAATAGTGGAATGCGCCAAAAATTATAACCCTCAGACAAGGCAGGTGGAAAAACATGGAAGAGTTTATGCAGACTTGTCAATTAAAGGGATTACATCTACTTTCAATCTCCCAGTTGGAAAGAAGGTAGTCAGTATGGATCTGCACAAACTAGAAATTGAATATGAAAACAATAAAAAGACTGCCAGGAAGAGGATATATCAGTGGAGATCTAAGAACAGCACTTACACTGCCTCTGCCAAATTGCCAGTAAATCTATACAATTTTGATTTTGATGATGAATATCAGTATATGATAACCCTGCTCAGCAGGATGATAGGCTAGCCTAATGCTGGGAATTTTAAGAATTAGATGTTCAAAATCATCCAAATGTGTCTCTATACAGATAACAAGCCATTATGGGCCAAGATCATCAGTGATGCTTTAGATGAACAGTTGATGAACCTAGGAGGCCTGGAATGCTCATTCCACATGACTTCATCTGTTGTTTATTCATGTGCTTATAAAGGGACATTTGATGCATTGACCATAGTTGGAAAGATTGGCGGCAGTATAGATGATGCCCATATATGGGGTCATTATCCTCAGTTATAGAGAAAAGACTATCTCCTTAACTACAAATTGGTGAATGATGCATTTACTATGCATCTGGTTAGAACAATGGAAGAGGATAGAACCAAAAGATTGAGCATGGAAGCTCAAGAAGTTATATACAAGCATGGTGCCTGGTTCATCCAGTTTAACACATTTTCCTACATCAGAATAGAAGATTTTGAAGGACAAACATTTATGTTACCCAGGTACCCTACTGATGGGGTAGTCCTGATGGAGTTTTTGAGACAGATATCTACTATACTAGATGCATACAAAGCAAACAAGAAAATACCTCTAGTATTGCTTCCAATAACTATAGGTTGGTACATATGCCCTGATTCAGAAAGCATAAAGAAGGTTATAGAGGGTTTGAACCTGATGTACTTACAGCCATTTCCATTGGCTAGATCATATGACCCCTATGGAAGAATGCAAAAGATAATAGGGAAACCTATACATCATAAGCACATAGAAGATTTCTGGACTGATTGTGAGGATGAGACTGAGGTAAGAAGAAGAAAATATCAAAGGCTCACCCTAAATCAGATAAGGACATTTAACTGCATCCCAGTGCCTACACAATTAAGGAAGGATGATGGCAAGACTATGTCAAATGAATATGAGGATAATAAGGTGTGTAATGACACCATCTCAGCCCCTGACCTAACACAACCTGAAGACATTTAATTAGATTAGTTTACAGGTGGGGTGCTGCAGTTGACCCAATCATGGGTAAATGAATAGATTAATACACTGAAGAAGAGAGGTGTGGCCATCATAGTAGATAACAAGAGAAAAAGATAGGAGATTCCTGATGAGGAATATGATGACTTTCTTGTTGAGAAAAGAAAATCTAATGGAGAAAGGATGCCTCCCCAGAAACAAAGTAAAGGACCCCCCAGAGGAAGGAAGACTGATAATGAACCTAAGGGGGTGATAATTGAGAGAATTGTCATACCAGCTGAAGGTACATCTGCATCAGGATAGGCATCAGCCTCACCTGCACAACCTTTGATGGATAAACCAAGAAAGAAAAGAATCCTAAGGCCAGTTGTAGAGACTGCAGGAGTACAAGATGAAGGTCAAGCCTCACAACAGAATGTGGAAGAGGATATCCCTCTTGAGGAGGAGCCAGTAAGTAAAGAACCTGTAGGTGATGACCTCATGGTGGTCACCAGAAAGAGGAAGGCACCCCAGGTGATGTCACCACCTAAAAAATAGAGAACATCTATGAGGGGTGAGATCAGAAATGACCCCATAGTATTAAGGGGAGCTGGCAGTGAAGTGTTTAGAAAAGAATTGCAACATGATGTGCCAGTTCCTACCATCATTCAGTTTAAGACTGAGAAGGCCGAGGAGCAAGCAAAAGAAGCCTCTAGAGCAGGTCAAGGTGGTCCTTTCTCATTGGAAGAAACTATAGACCTATTAGATGATGAGGTGGTACAAAATGTAGCTTCTCAGCGGATGGAGACCCTTGCTTCTAGCACTCGTATGACCCCACATGGGACCCCATCAGTACAGATGGCAGAATTGGAAGAATTGAAGCAAACAGAGCAAGAGAAAGAAAGTAGCCTAGAGAGGGCAGCCCAACAAATCATGCTTGATAAGTTAGTTGATCAGGTAACTAGCCCTACAGTAATAGACCTAACATACAGGGAAGATGTGGCAAACCCTAAAGACAAAGTAAATGAACCTGATGCAATAGAAAAAGTGGCAGAAGTCAAACAGACAGAAGTGGAGAGCCATACTCTAGACTTGGGCCAGCAACAACAAGAGATACCTGCTAAGCCTAAGATAGTTGAGGTCCAACAAAAGGGCGGAGGTGATAAAGACACATCAGGTGATGATGTCGTCCAGACTCAACATACCGCAGGAGATAAGGATACATCAGGTCATCAAGACCTTAGGACACCAAAGGTCAATATATCTGGTGCGGAGCAAAATGTAGCCCAAGATCAGGGTGATGCACCTAGGCCGAACACAATGATATCCACGAATACAAATATGCCTCAAGGTGAGGAACAGAATAAGGTGGATGAGACACAAAAGGAGGGAGTACAAGATCAGGTCCAGGACCAACATGTAGATACACCGCAAGATCCTCCCCCACAAAAAGAAGTTCCTCAAGAAGAATAAATAAGAGAAGATCCCCATCATGATGAACATCGTGAGGAAGAAATTAGAAAATCACCCTCTCCATCTAGAACAAAGACAGACACTGGAGATCAGGGTGGACATGATGATGATGATAGACAATAAGGATCTAGAGATCAAGTACCTCAATGGCTTGAGAAAGAAACAGGTATAGAACAAGGTTTTGAGATTCAAGAATTTGATGTTTCAACCTTGTTTGCAGAGACCATTATGAAACCAAAGAGGAAATCCATATTAACATCTGCTATTAGAAGAGATCCTGCTACAGGCAGAAGGACTGCCCAAGTAGCACTTCCCATTGTTAAAAAGGAGAAAGCCAAAATCACCCTGGAAGAATTCCAAATCACCACAGTTGACTTAGGGTTTGCCAATGAAGACCAAGAGGGTCAAGAAGGGAAGGATATAATTGATTCTTTAACCCAAAGGGTGAAGAAAGAAAAGGAGAAGAATAAGCAGCATAAAGAGCACATTGCTCAATTGCACTCATACATAAAAGGGTTGATTAACCCTGATAGTACATCAATTGATCAGGCAGTCCCATTAATTGTTATCTCTCAAGAGGAGGTTAATAAGTTAGACCTTATGAAGCATGAATCAGTGATCATGAGGAAGTGGATGCTATCAACACTCACGGGAGCTGAGGAAGTAGTGAGAGCCTCTTGCAAAGGTAGAATTCTTTGAGTACCTCAAAGAAGAAGGTTGATAAAATATAGAATGAAACAGGTATAAGATCATTCCAGTTAGAAAAAGCCTTGGGTGCTCTAAGTGAAATAAAGAGGATTAATCCTCAGGTCCTGATAAATAATCAGGTATTGGATAATAACACTACCATGCTAGTGGATATTTGATATAGGGACATCAGGTTTGAATGTGATATACTAAAGAAGTGCAGTAGTAAGCTAAGAGATATTAATGTGAAACTGCATAGCATGATGTCCTATGAGGCAGAAGTCCTGGAAGTCCTAGAGGGAAAAGTAGAGGGGAAAATTGAAAACCAGGATGCAGACTTTGCCTTAAAAGCTCTGCATGATAACTTCTAGCTGACGGCTGATGATCCTCTCACCCACTTGACAGAAGAGGCGATGAATAAGATCATGAGGATCAAGGTCAGGGTGGAGAATTATAATGAAACATTAAGTAATAGGAAAGGTAAATTGGAGACTCTCAGAGATAGATTTCAAGCCCACAAGCACGCCATTAGTAAAGCCAAAACTCAAGATGGTGGGGAGGTTGATAAGATAGTAGAAGCCTATGAAAATATCAGGATGATAATGAAGGTCCATATACAAGGTGATATTCATCAGGATGATGACGACATGGAAATTGATGATCATGGTGACGAAGAAGAACCAGAGGAGTAAAGGAAGATGCGCCACAAGGGAAACATATGCATCAGGTACTTAGAAGAAAATAAGTCACCTAGATCATTGCCAGCTGGCGACCTATACCATAGGAAAAGTTGACCAAGTCAAAAGAGAATGTACACCATTGATTTTAATTGACACATCCTGACCATAGGTCATTTGTAACTGCTCCCTCACCTTATTCTATAAAAGGTGCAGGGATGCCATATTTTGAATATTCGGAAGCTTAATTTAAATTTGATTACTGAAATATCAGGACCTATTTCAAAGTTGTTGTAAACATACATATTTTTGCATACTTAATGGAAGAGAAGACCATTTTGATTACAAATCATCATAAATCCTGAGTAATCTGTGTTTGGATTCTTGATACATGCTTTGGTTAGCTGCGTCCCTTAGAGTGCTTATCAGTCTGCTTGTATTGTTTTCATTCATCATCCTTTGAAGTTAGCATCATCTATATCTAGTTGTGGAACATCCTGGTGAAAATATGGTTTGATTTCTTCTCCTCATGATTGTATCAAGTGTGTATGTGGCTCAATAGCTAAAGATTCATCATAATTTGAAGTATTCTTTTAATTTTCTTTGAATTTCATAACAATTCACCATCATAATTGCAAATAATAAATAATCAGAAGCAAATAGTATGAAATATGCTGACATCTCGTAGACAATTGAAAATACATGGCATATTTGGAGTTAAAGCATGTTAAATTGATAAATATCATGCAAAGATCTAAAGTACAGGCACGTCATTTGAAGAAATATACTGTGTAGAGTAACCTTTATGTGTAGCATCTTTACAGGAAACAGAATTTACTGATCAACGTAAGGCCCCTTGAATGGAAAACAACAACACACATCAACCACTAAGTAACGTTAGAAGATTATGAACTAATCAACAAAGACTTGGGATCATGAATTTTTTGAATTCATCATATCTTTCAAGATAAATAAAGGTTGTTGTGTAACTTTTATTTCATGTTTGCTTATGACTAACATCAATGATCAACATGTAGGAAGCAATGGAGATGTTTGCTTAGGAGATGGGTGATTGAGTGATTTAGGTACACACATAGACTTAGTATTTAAATTATGAATTTTGTTTTACTCGTGGGATGGAGGAATATGAGATTTTTGAATGGAATGGGATTTTTGTATGGAGAAGGATGGTTGGGATTTTTGTGATGTGGATGCCGCATTTGACGTGCTTGATTTTTGCTTAGGGACCCAAACCATTTTAGTTTTGGGATTTTATTTTTGAGGTATGGGCTTAGGTAGCCTTTTGGATGGATTTGACTTTGACCTTTTGCATTTGTGCCCTAAGGCATGAGGATCTTTAAGATTTTTGGCTTTATGAGTAGAGGTATCCAAATTTTTATTTTTGAATCCCATGGGTTGGGTGGAAGCTTTATGTTTACATGATGTGTGCATTTGTTGGTCATGATTAGGAATGTGAGGGAATTTATGGATGGAGGGATTAAAAGTGGATTTATGGACAAACAGATAAGGGGATTGGATCATAGGGATACTAGGCATTGGGAGAAGTGGAGGTAAAGCGGATGGTGGGATATGAGGAGTTGGAAGTAGTAGAGGTAAAAAGAATGGTGGAAGGTGTGTGGTCACATGCTTTTGGGGTTTGTAGGATGATGGAGGTGGAATGACGACATATGTTTTGGGTGGATGATAGTATTCACAATGGAAAGTGGACTTAGGATGCATGGAGGAAGTACGAACATCTTTAGATTGTTTACGTTGGGGTGTGTATCCAAGACCATATGAGCGTGGAGGGACCTTGAAATGTATGGGCTCCAAAATTTCTTGTTCATGAAGGCCTAAGCCTTTACCTTAGTAATTCATGTTTTGGAGCATGCGATGGACAAGGGGACTAGGTGTGTTTTGAACACTAGACGCAAGCTCCTTATTGGATGGAGAAGGTGAGGTGGTAGATAAAGTTTGTTGTTGTCCTAAGGAGGAACACTCATGGATGAAGGTAGTAAGAGCAATGGGATACGATGGATTTGCAACATGGTCAATAGTGGGTGAAAAAGGATCATTAGGATCTTGATTATCATTATGCTCACTAAGATCCAAGCTATTTGTTTGATCATCTCTATTTTCTTGGGAGCCAAGTGTCTCATCAAGGGAAGTAGATGTTATGGAATTATGGATAGGGCTAGATGGAGGATGGATTTCTTGTTGATAGTTATGAGATTATGGATAGGATCAAGGTGCTCATGGATAGATTCTTCATCATGGATAATATCTTGATCATAGAAAATATATGTGTTATGGATAGGTTGGATTTGGATTTCTTGCTCATGGATAGGTATAGGATCAAGTTGCTCATGGATAGCTTCTTTATAGGTAATATCTTAATCATAAAGAAGGTATAGGTTGTGGATGGGCTGAATGGAAGGAATTTGATCTTGATTAGAATAAGGGCTTGATGTTTCCACATGCTTTGGATTAGGATCTTGGCATAGCTCTTGACTTTATTGAATGGAAAGGGAAGTGGGAGACTCTTGGATGGGCTTGATAAGCTCTTTACAATCACCAACATGAGGGTACAATGGCTCTTGACTTGGACTCATGGTGGGAGACTCTTCAATGGACTTGAGGGGTTGTGGACCAAATGATGTATTTGGAGGACTAGACATGGTGTTTGAAGGTTTTTTGATAGACTCAAGGATAGGTGTTTCGTGACATGGAGATGGTTGATTCCTTGCTAATAGCCATTGGATCACATCATTTACAAGTGTATGGGTAGATGAACAATATAATGGTGGATAATAAGGGTGGATGATGTTGTAGGCTTAGGATTAGGATTAGGTGGAGGGATAATAGGGGTGGAAGGTGTTGTAGGCTTAGGATTGGGATTTTGATTAGATGGAGGGATAATGGGATTGGACATATTAGGCTTTGGATTGGATGGTTTTATCAAGGGTAGCTGAAGTAATTGTGCTTGGACCAATTGTTGTAGGGTTATCTCCCAAGAATCCTTTTGTGGAAGATTGGAGGAACATGGGGACAAAGGTAATGAAGAGCCCGATGGATTAGAAGGTTGATGGACCAATGAATTAGGATTGGGAGTACATGATGGTATTGGCATAGGACTAATAGGCTTGTGGATTGGCATTTGAGTGGATAATGATGGAGGGTACTCATAGGATACATAATCTAGATTGGTATCTCCCTTGTCAAAGGTATCATGAGGACTTAAGGATGTTTGGTCTTGCTGCACAGGGTAACTTAGGCTCACATGTTCTTGTTGTGAAGGCACTTGATGAATTTAGTAGTTAGGTGAAATGGTGGGATAGGTAGATAAAAGATCTAGGGGTATGGATTGATATGGATATTGGTTGATAATGGAAGAAGTGGGATATGGTTATGTAGAATTGACATGATATGTGGATGAATTGGGTTGGTATGAAGTTGAGGGCATTTGATCTTGTTTCCAAGGTGGACTTGGGCTCACATGTTCTTGTTGTGAAGTGAATTGACATGTTGATGCAACATTAACATGGAAAGATGTGGGATAAGTTGATGTGGCATTGACTTGATGTGTGGATGAATTGGGTTTTAGACTTGTCTCATTCTCATAACTAAAGAGATAGCCTCCTCAAAGTATGAACTTGGGCTTAGGAGGAGAGGCTCCTTGGAGTATAAGCTTTGGCTTTGGGTTGTCCTCATCATTGGGATTAGGAGGAGAGGTACCTTTAATTATGATCTTGGGCTTTGCTTTGTTCTCATGATTTGGATTAGGAGGAGGGGCACCTTCAATTATAATCTTTGGCTTGTGTTTAGGATTAGGCTTGCTAAGGATGAGGACCATTTTGGCTAGTGTTTGACTAGGATTAGGATGATGAGATGGAATGATTGGGATAATGATTTGAATTGATTAGGATGAAATTGATTGGATATGTGAGATGATTAGGATAGAGGTTGAAAGATGAAGATATGATTAGAATGTGATTAGGGTATGATTAGGATGAAATGATTGGACTAGAATGAAGATGATGATGTGGAGTGATTGGGATAATGATTTGAATTGGATAAATGGAAAGAGTCTGTAGATTGCCAGAGGCGTTTCAGAATAGCTCAAAGGTGATTTGGGATAACTTAAAGGCATGATTCTGTTGATCAAAGGTGATTTTTTTGTAGCTCAAAAGTGACTGGATATGATGCAAAGGTGATTCGGGATTAACTCAAAGGTGACTATATGATGAGCAGAGGTGATTCAAGATGACTTAGAGATGAGTTTGTCATTCAAAGGTGACTGGATATGATGCAAAGGCACAGATGAACTATGCAAAGGTGAGTTTCAGTGACAATGTCTTGTTTTTGATAGGTAATTGGCAACAAAACAAACAACAAAGACACAATGGCTGATGTTTGACTAATTTAGCATAAACGTGTTTGTTCAGCGGCCCCTCAAGGCCAAGATTTCCATGGGTCTTATCACAAATCGAAAACACTTGAACAAAAAATGATTACTCTACCTTTAAGGTCAAGGTGAATGACATCTTGTCAAGCCCACAACTTGGAATCTCCTTTGACTTGAGTATAGGGACACCTAGAGTGGGTGTGTATACTTTCATCTTTGTGAGAGAGGGTAGGTAGGGGCCTCTAGGAATGGATGGATGACCCAATCACCCTCTCCTTGGAAAGCTACAAGTAGCTTATGCTAAGCCAAGGATTTATGTCTCGTCTCAAGGGAGCCATATGTTGAGAATCTAGAGAGGATTATGTCTCCTCTTGCCTTGAACAAACTGCCACAAGGTCAAAAAGAGGTGGGCTTCTAATCTAAATGTGTCTAGTAATGATTCAGGGGAATAGTATGTTACGAGCATCCAACAAGCTACTTAAAGCTTTAACTAGTCCTACTAGGAGTCTCATATACACAAGGTACGCCTCCTTTCAAACTAGCACTTTATGGTAAATGCTAATATCGGTTAGACTTGGCTTTTGCCTTATCCTTTTTTATATATCAGACAGAATGAAAGTACTGCTTGAGGTTGTTCCCTTGGGGTGAGTACCTCTTTTCCCACCAAGGCAGGCCTCCCTAAAGATAATAACAAGTTCTCTTGCACCCAAGATCTATTTGATAGGCAAGGGGAGAAGATACTTTTGTTATTAACTTAGGGATCTACTAATGCAAGTTATGTAAATGCAACAAACACAACAAGCAAGCAAGCAAAGCCAACAAGCAAAGCAAACAAGCAAAACAAACAAGCAAAGCAAACAAGTTCTTTTTAAGCACAAATGAAATGTTCCTAGATTAGTGAAAATAAGGTAAATCTTTGACTGATCGACCTGCAACATAATTGTTAGTAGTTTCAGATCCACCTTTCTTTGACTATCGATAAAGATTTGCACCAACAGATGTTATCTTCAAAGAAACCAAGATTACAAAAATTTAAACCAAAAGTGATGAAACAGAATGCAAAAGTGATTAACAGAGAACTGAAAGCGAATAGATTTTTACCAAAGGTGATGTTTTATCGTTCATAAGCGATCTTGGGCAATGCAAAGGCGATCAAACACTGTGTAGAGCTGATTTTCTGTCGTGCAGAGGCGTTTGACTGTCTATATCCTACAAAACTTAAATAATAGGGTTAAACAAATGATCAAAAAATGGATATCTAAGGCCCTGATAACCCAGAAAGATGGATTTATTGAATCAAATTTGTACCCTGCAACCAAAACACAAGAGATCCAATAATGTGATGTGATAAGGTCAAAAGATAAACTCAAACCCAAATAAACTAGCTTGAGGATAAAAAAGATAATTAGGGTTATAAAATAAACCAGCTTGCAACCCAAATCGGACACAACTAAGATTAGAGAAAAACCCTGCAAGGAAAGATATATCAGTAAAATCCTAATACAACCAGAGGTGACTCTTGACATGCCAGAGGCGAGTAGATGTAGACCATAGGCAACACAAAACTATTCAAAGGCAATTTTCCACTGACCGAATACGATATTCTGTCGATCAATTGCACTATTCCATACCTAGACTTCAAAAAATTACTTTTCAATGAAAATCAATCAAGGACGTGGGTCTCACTGAGCGTGCCAAAATGTGGAGCAAGAAAAAATCAAGTTAACAAGATCAAGCATTACAATCAAAAACCCAATCCTACCACCTTCAAGAAATCTATCTAAATGACACAAAATGAAAGCAAATCAAAGAACAATGTCACCTAGATTGTGTTAATTCCTTGGTTGAATGTGGATTGCTTCTCAATAGTGAACAACCATAGTTTCCAAAGTTGCCATGATGATAGATGATATGCTCAAAGTGCTTAATGGATGCTCAATGGATGTGATATGCATAAGATGAGAATTTAGACGCTAAAGAGAGTGGGATTGATTAGAATGGGATGAGAGGGTGTATATATAGCTCTCAACTAAGATTGATCAACGATGGAGAAAAGGTGGTGGAATGAACAGTTGAGATAATTCAAGAGGCATGGATGAATGTGTACAAGACATGTGTCCATAGAAAATCTTTTATTAAATGATTTAGTTGGCTTTGTTAGTGAAGATAAGATTGATTTTCTTAAAAATAGAATGCTTTTCTATTTTAAGAGTTAGATGACAAGGATAATTGATTTTTAAACCAATTAAATCATTTTTTGTATTTATATTTGACATACTAAGGACAAGGCCGACTTGTACACATAGAAGAAAGCGATAAAAAAGGAAAATGATAAGATAAATGATGGAGGAAAAAGCTAAATTTAGAAAATTAGAAGAATAAATATAAATTAAATAAATAAATTTATTTAATTTATATGCATGATGAAAAAGGCAAATAAATAAAATATTAATTTTATTTATTTAAAGAGGTGAAATTAAATAAATTTAGAAAATTTATTTAATTTTAGAGGAATAATGAGATAATTAAAGAATTAAAGATTATCTAATTATAGATAGAAAATAGAAGAACAAGGATAATGAAAATAGATGAAATTATTTAAATAAATATAATTTATTTAATTAATGATAGAAGTGGATGATTTAGAATAAAATAGATAATTGATACAAGTGTGCTAGACAAAATCGACATATGCAATGGTGAATAATGCGACAAATTGATATATAGTACGAAGGGTCAATTTTGGGTGTCTACACCTTTATTCAATCTAAGTATAAAGAGGTTTATATTAATATAACTAGATATAAATGTCTCATCTATGAATAATAAAATAAACTAGAGAGTCTTAAGATTTCAGTTTACTATGGACATTCACCACTGCAGCTTGATAATGAATACATAGTGTGCTCTAAAGGAGATCCTAGAGCTTTCCTATCAGGAAAAAGGTGAAATAAACAACTATCGAAAGGATTAAGCAAAGAATAAGCCTTCTCTTAACATACTAACAGAATGCAAAGCTATTAGGTTAACTAAATCAACACAAAAAAACATGCTTATCAACTTTAGGAATACATAATGTCTACATAGCTATCAACCATCTGACCTACATTTTGGTTAAAGAGATAACATCTATATGTTACCACCAATTCACAAAGATATGATTTACTTGATATACATATAAACTCAGATATATTTCACACTAACGGTTTATACCACTCGAAGAATTCAAAGGCTTCGACTAACAAAGGCACTGTCTAATCAGTTACAACGAAAGAAAATCTCAAAGATGATCATAAATGATCGACTAAGATCTTCTATGATAATCAATAGTTATTGGTTTGATAGGATAAACAAATGTTATTAGAATGATTATCCCATTGAGATAATTAGAGACACCGTAAATGTCTAACTACAACAATATGTAAGTATAACCCGTAATGGTATCATCCTTAGAAGGCCTGGATATCACCAATAGTATACAAAACATCGACTATGGATAAACATTAATACGTATAGTCTCTACTAATCGATTTATATAAGCGTCAACTATGTATAAACATTAATACATATAGTTTTGACTGATCAAGTTATATATTGTTATGGAGTAAAAAGTGGACACATGTTTTTTTACCTCCTTGTTTAGCTCGTAGGTCCTCCTGATTACATTATACATTTTAAATATTCATCCTGATGTAAAATCCCCTGAAACAAATGTAAATTGGGAACAAGGGGCCCATATTTTATCTTACCCCAAACCAAAAAGGGGCCTCGAGACTTGGGCACCTGTGCCCAAGTCTCTTGATTGGTCGGGGCAAATTTAATTGTATGTTGGCATAAGACCTTTGAAAAGGTTTCTCCTTGTCGGCTATTTTGGTTAATTTGACGAATGTTAGCGGGAAAGCATATATAAGTGTGTTTTTGTATTCATTATGAACCTGGATGGATAGAGAAAACGTATGATCTTGGAGCAAAGAGCATTCAAAGCATTCATTGTGTTTCTAGAGTAGATTTGTGTTGTCATTATGTGTGTTGTTGCAGGTTTGAAGTCATCATCCATCTCCTTATGAGTTAAAGGATCTTCATTCTCCTAAGGACTTCACCGCATAGGTGAAATCATTGTTATTTGAATCATTCTATCATTATTTTGTTTAGCCTTTGCCCTACTAGGGCATGCTCTGTTTATCTATCAACAGTGTTAGGAAGCTTGAATGCTATCACGGGATTGGACTGAGGCAATTCCCTAAACACCATATCCCCCCCCAAACCCTCTCTTGTTGTCTTGTGTATAGGTTACAAGTGCATGATTCAAGAAAGGTGAAGATACAAGAAGACTGTGCAGGAATTAGGGTTTCGGGATCCAACATAAGTTTAAGAATATTCCTCTACAAAGACTTGGGCAGCTGGCGCCCTAGTCTTCTAAGCGTTTCTAACCCTAGATCTGGCTCCAGAGTAGTCTTTGGAATATTTTCTCAGTTCAGACCACTGACAGATTCTCACTTCCAGGACTTGGGCAGTTTCTATTTCATCCTTCAACACTTTAGCTTCTGAGACACGGGTTTCAATATCTCTTTGATCATCTTTATGCATTTAGATTTTGGTTTTTAGTTGTTTTCTGTCAGTTATAAGTTGATCATCCTAAAACTAGGGTTTAATGCATATCTAACCTAGGGTTTGGTAAAAAAGGATTGGTTGAATCTGATCTTTTAATAGTAAAAAAGAATACAAGATCTGTAGGTAAATCCTCCTCCATTTAGTAGTGATTTGGCTCAGTCTTGTCCTTGAATGTTATTGTGGAAGAGGGTTTGATCTAGTGTGCATGCTAGTCTTCATCATTCATCTTTTTCACACATAACATTTTGGTGAACCTGTATCTTCAAGCATTAGCATCTTGCTGATAGTTCAAATCATATTTTGCATTGATTTATAGCATATTTATCAATATTCATTTGAAAATCTTGCATAATTTGAAAAAAGTACATATTTAGGCCTTAAAAAGCTTACATTTTGATAAAATCTTGCATAAATTTGAAAAACATACATATTTAGGCCTTAAAAATCTTACATTTTGATAAAATATTGCATTAGGGTTTCAAAATTCTCTTGCATAATCATATTGGTTGCTTTAAATATTCATCAAATCTGATTTGGCATGATAATATTGCATCATTTAACATCATAAAGTTCAAAATTCTTATATTTGCAATTACACATTGTGTATTTCAACATAAGAAGATAACTTCTCTTTCACATTTTGCAAGCAACCTTAAAGAGATCTATATTTGATTTGTGTACAACACTTTAACATTGGGATCAATTGGTTTGTAGTGACACTTGTGTGTTTTTGATCTTTGCAAAAAGCTTCAAAAACCTAGTTTCCTCAAACTAGTGTCTTGGTGTACAAAAGTCTCTCATATTGGTGATTATACATTGATGTTCCATATCACATTCTCATTTCATTATGGGTGCTTCTTGTTATTTATCTTTAGAATCTTTGTTTGCATACATTATAGATTTTGAAACTTTCACAAAATTCACTAATATGCATCCTCATGTTTTAGATCACATAACATCCATGTATGATGTTGATGTATCTATGTGTTCCATATATGAAATCCTTTGTTATATAGCTAATTTTGATAGCTTCACAACTCTCATGGGTGTATATCCTTCGATATTAGAAGATCTCACTAAGTTCATCTCCATGAATAGTCATGAAAAAGATGATTGTGGTGGTTGTTCTTTTACTTCTACTACAAGTCATGATAATTCCATGGATCTACTCTAATACATGTGATGGTGACCTAGCTTTTCCTATTTCACCCCATGATTTGGATCCCTCTCCCAAAAGTGTTCCCACTTATGAGGACATTTTGGTGCAAGACAATGAAATCATTGACACATACCTGAACTTCACAATACCCTTAGACCTTCATTCTAATACTCTCTCCTCAAAGGATGAAGCATTAGTGAATGGAGAACCTCCTCTTGCAAAGGATCATCCATGGATAAATAATGGGTGTT
Organism: Cunninghamia lanceolata; assembly: GCA_027924645.1. Lineage (NCBI taxonomy): Eukaryota > Viridiplantae > Streptophyta > Pinopsida > Cupressales > Cupressaceae > Cunninghamia > Cunninghamia lanceolata. Next base: position 2,849,420 of record BSBN01000828.1, read on the forward strand.
CATCTAATAATCTTAAATCTTTTATTAATAATGTAATACATGAGGCTTCTATGGCTCATCCTATGGATCTCCCACCTTTGATCAAATGTTTAAGTACATTGGATATCACTAAGGAAGTGAAGACCCTTGATCTTCCTCCTTTGGTTGAATGTCCATGTACCTTGGATATCTCTAAAGATGTGAAGACCATGGATAGCTCTCCTTTGGTTGCATGTTCAAACCCCTTGGACATCACTAAAGATACAATCATCAACAATTCTCTTAACAACACCTTACCTTCCCTTCGTTCCAATGCTCTCCCTTCAAAAGATGAAGTATTGGTGGATGAAGAAAGGTCTCTCACATTAAATCCTTTGGGGGTGGATGTTGAGCTTAATCAAAGTGAAAACAAAGTTAATTGAATCATCATTAATAGATTCATTATACCCACTAAGGGGATAGTGGATAAGTGTACTAATGTTCCTAAAATCAGTGTGCATGAGGCACCTAATGTGCCTCCTCGCTTTAAACCGGTGATCATGGTTCAAGGTACTCCAACACCACCTCGACCAAAAGGAAACAAAATTTTTGTCAAGGTTCCTCCTTCACCATCCTTACAAGGATCGGGAGAAAACCTTCAAGAGCAAAGTTATCTATCAAAAAATCATAAAATCAATTTTGTACCAGCTTCCTCTTTAGAAATGCTGAAGTATGTGGAAAATTATGAACCCTCGATGGTAAACAAAGATGAAGATCAAGACTAGGAAGAAGATGATGTGATTAAGGGCAATGACTAACATGTAAGTATTTCTCACTCATTCAGCCACCTTTGATGTAGCACTTCTTTGAGTTTCTCTCATGGGTGGCCTCATCTTATGTGTTGTGTTGTGTTCCCCCATATTGTGTTAAATGTTGTTTAGGTCTCCTTGGATGACCCTTGATACTCTTGTAAGGTCAAGGATACAAGGATACTGCCTCTGTTGTGATACTTCTATTTGTTTCTCTATTCTTCTATTCTCCTCTCTCATATTGCAAATATTGTGTGTGGTGCCTTGGGGGCATAATGTTGTGGAAGATGTCTTGGGGGCATCTTCCCACATTGTGAACCTAAGTCACTTTATCTCCTCTCATTTTTTGTAATTTAATTCTTTTGTGGCTCTACTAGTCGGCGGATGATGATAACAAATAAACACTGATAAGGATCGTGCATCCCTACAACAAGAATTAAAATGGACCTAGTCCATATACGAAGATGGGGTTAATTTGATACTGACGCTTGACTAGTAGAATCGCTTTGTGTTGTGATGTGATCACGTATCGTGTTGTGAAATTCTTGCTACAGACCTTTGCAATACTCTAAATCTACTTCTAGGCACTATGGTATGTTTTGTATCTCACCTTGTAGCTACACTCAGTTCTGAGATACCTGCAGTATAACCTAACAGCTATACTTGGTTCTGAACCCGCAAGTGTAGCCTTGGTTTATTAAGTAGTATATCAATTGTTCACAATATGATTTGGTTGTTATCTTAGTTAAGATTTTCTAACTGAAGTTTGTTAATTGTTAGCATATGATACTGATGTGTTTCTATTGTGATTGTTGGGAACAATCAGTGATTGCAAGCACATGTCTCTTTGGGGCATGGGCCTTGCGAAAGCTCTTGTTCCCTCACGTGTTTTTAACCTTACCTTAAATGTGATTGCTACGGGCAAGCGAGATCAACCACTTTAAGGTGGGGGCATATATTGAGGTAAATGCTTGGATGTCTTAGATATCGTGACAAAGCATGTTTGTGTATACTTTATTTTCGCTCTAAGGCATCTATGTGATGCAGGTGAGGTTGTATACTTTGCTTTGTATGTTGTGTATGCTTCCTTTTCATTGCAAGGTGTCTCCGTGATGCAGGTGCGGTTGTATACTTTGTGCGCATACTTCCTTTTCACTGTAAGGCATCTCTGTGATGCAGTTGGGATTGTATGTTTTTGAAATCCCTTCTAGTGGGATTGTGTATTCCCTTGAGTGGTTGCACACCCTTTTAAAAAAGTCCTCTGCGGGGGCAAGGTTGGATCTTGAGTTATTCACTCTTAAACATGTCTTTGGCGGTTGTGGTAGCATAGCTCAACAATCATGTGCGTTTGGTGTGTCTTAGATGGTGGAGTGTAGCGATGAGCTCCTTCCCATCGCCCATGTTTGCTTTATATAAGACATATAGTTTGTCGATGACATACTCTATGGTGCTTGTGTATTCCGTGTGTTTCTGTGTGTCTTCCTTGTGTGTCTTGTGTGTTTTTTGTGTGTTTTGCATGTTTTGTGGTGGCACGTAGCGATGAGCTCCCCCCATCGCCTAGTTAGGGTTATATAATTATTTAATAATGTCTTCTTTTCATGTAGGCCTTATGTATTGCGTGACTGCATTCATGTATTCTCCATGTATTACGTGACTTTCACTGTTTTCTCTATGTATTGTGTGATTCCTTACTGTATTCTCCATGTTTTGCGTGACTGTCAAGTGTTTTCTTATGTTTGCCTAAGCTTAGGGGCTAGAAATGGTCCTTCAAACTTAGGGTGTGTCTTCGCTCTAGTGTTTGATGTGTTTGATATGCTTCAATCATACTTTAATACACTTCTCATAAGATCATACACACATTAAAGTGGGGGCTAAATGTTATGGAGTAAAAAGTGGACACATGTCTTTTTACCTCCTTGTTTAGCTCCTAGGTCCCCATGATTACATTATACATTCTAAATATTCATCCCGATGCAAAATCCCCTGAAACCAATGTAAATTGGGAACAAAGGGCCCATATTTTATCTTACCTCAGACCAAAACGGAGCCTCGAGACTTGGGCGCCTACGCCCAAATCTTCCCTGATTGGTCAGGGCAAATTTAATTGTATGTCGGCATCAAACCTTTGAAAAGGTTTCTCCTTGTCGGCTCTTTTGGTTAATTTGATGAATGCTAACGGGAAAGCATATATAAGTGTGTTTTTGAATTCATTATGAACCTAGATGGATAGAGCAAACTTATGATCTTGGAGCAAAGAGTATTCAAAGCATTCATTGTGTTTCTAAAGAAGATTTGTGTTGTTATTGTGTGTGTTGTTGCAAGTTTAAAATCATCATCCATCTTCTTATGAGTTGAAGGATCTTCATTCTCCTAAGGACTTCACCGCATAGGTGATATCATTATTATTTGAATCATTCTATCATTATTTTGTTTAGCCTCTGCCCTACTAGGGCACACTCTCTTTATCTATCAATGGTGTTGGAAAGCTTGAATGCTATCCTGGGATTTGACTGAGGCAAGTCCATAAACACCATAACCCCCCAAACCCTCTCTTGTTGTCTTGTGTACAAGTTACAGGTGTAGGATTCAGGAAAGGTGAAGATACAAGAAGATTGTGTAGGAATCAGGGTTTCAAGATCTGATAGAAGTTTAGGAATATTCCTCTACAAAGACTTGGGTAGTTGGCACCCTAGTCTTCTAAGCCTTTCTAACCCCAGATCTGGATCCAAAGCAGTCTCTGGAACATTTTCTCAGTTCAGACCACTGATAGATTCTCACTTCTAAGACTTGGGCGATTCCTATTTCATCCTTTGACACTTCAACTTTTGAGACATAGGTTTTAGTATCTCTCTGATCATCTTTATGCATTTAGATTATGGGTTTCAGTTGTTTTCTGTCTGTTATAAGTCGATCATCCTAGAACTAGGGTTTAGTGCATATCTAACCCAGGGTTTGGTAAAATGGCTTGGTTGAATTTGATCTTTCCATAGCAAACAAGAGTACAAGATCTGTAGCTAAATCCTCCTCTATTTGGTAGTGATTTGGCTTGGTCTTGTCCTTGAATGTTATTGTGGAAGAGGGTTTGATCTAGTGTGCATGCTAGTCTTCATCATTCATCCTTTTCGCACATAACATATATTAATACGAATAGCATCGATATAAATGTAAACAAAGCATCTACTTCAAACAAATGCAAGATATTGATTACAAATACTTGCAGAGTATTAATAACAAGTAAAGACTACAAAAAGAATGAGAGAACCTGATTGAAGATTGTCCAACAGTCTAAGAAATCATTTTCTCTGTTAATGATCTTTGATCCTCTCCAATGTTTCACTGCTATCCCCACGTATATTTCCTTCAATGGCATCAACCGATGTGCTCCCACTATCCTCAAGGTTTACTTACCATAACCTTTCTTCCCTTACCCGCGGGAATAACTACACCAATCTTTCCTATAAACTCTCACGAAAGAACATGCAATGATAGTGGAGTGTTGGTTTAATAATGACCACTCCTATATTAATAAAAGCTCCTCCACTTATTCTCCACATCATCATGGAATATGGAGTCGAGTACCACTACTTAAGTGAAGTGGTCTACATTCAAAAGCTTGCCACGTTCTCTTAAGAACTCATGTGTATTATGTATATGTAATACTTATACATCATGATATTATAAAAACAAATAAATATAACATATATCAACATAATGTTAGCATAAACAACATTTATTGATGTTGTTATTAATCATTCGACGAGATGCATGATTGGGGTTGAGGTATTCCCCCCCCTTGCAATCTTGCGTTGATGTCAAAATAATTAGATAGGTTATCACTAGAAACTTATCAGAAAGTACCAAAATGGTATAGTTTAACCCTTAATAATATTAATATTCCCTGAATATTACTATATTCATATCAAACAAGGACTAACATCAATAAACCATTTCCAAGATGACAAAACGACAATTGTCAAGTCAAAACTAACTTAGACCAAAAAGGGTCGAGTACTACTTACCCAACTCACGAGGTTCACTAAATTATTAAAATCACAAGACTTGTATGACAAAAACCTATTTCTTTCCAAACATCTATTCCCTTCTCTCTAATGATACTCTTCCTCTTTTCCCGGAGGGCTAAAACCTATTTCCTGGTTACAACTTACAATCACCAATTTGGGATTAGTGTATCATTAGACAATCCATGTACATTTTTAAATAATTAATCATGATAACATATAATCACATGTCTAAATTCTATACATATAATCATAAACTTATGAAATAATTGATTTATCCTGACATTTTCCTAAATGTCAAATCATTAGTCCATGCCAAAATTATCTACCAATTACATACTAGTAAAAAGTAAAACTTAGTAAAAAATTAGGGATGTGATACTGACCCACAACAAAATAGTATCACAACTACAACAATAGACATAAACATAAATACATAACCCTAAACAAAACACATGCCAACAGAGTTGAACATTACAACCTATGTAGAGTCTTTGCAGCCTCTAATTCTTCCTTGTAAAAACTCATGCAAATCCACAAAGTCCTACAGGTTCTCTCCTTGGTGTGACTCTTCTTCTTGTAGTTTTTGATCCTTGAGCTCAGTCATGTTGTATTCCCTTTCTCCTCCATCTAGGTATGATGGTGCCTTAATTCTTTAGTAGACTTCTTAAGCTTGTCATTGAGAATTTTTAATTCTATTGCACTATTATTAATCGTAAATTTGTTGACGTCAATAACTTTATTAAGGTTATCCTTGATGTTATTATTTGTATTGTTGTTATTTCTTATTTATGACAACATTTTAAACTATACACTCTCTCAATATAAATCAGCTCTAGTGTTTGGTGAAGTTTTATTTTATGTGTGCAAATATTCAGTGTTTCTATGACATAGTTTATTGTAAAATCATCATTTTATATTACAATATTTAACATACAAACTAGATGGAGGTTATTTCAGTACATTTCATGGAAAAAAAATCTTTAAACACGATTAGTGGAATTGAATTTTGGAGGATACATAAATTTGATATTGTTGCATAATATTGTTTATGCTCCTGAAATTTCTGGGACTTATCATTTTCAATATCTCATTCCTGTGTGTGTGTGTGTGTGTGTGTGTGTGTGTGTGTGTGTGTGTGTGTGTGTGTGTGTGTGTGTGTGAACATTTTCCTCACAAACCCATTCAGAATTATAAGGTAATATTTTGATTTCCTATTATATTCAATGTAATTTTCTTAATTATATATTGTATAAACAACCTCTATAGAATCACAGCTTGTATTAGTTGGTATTTCAAATACAAGTGAAAGGTAGTTGTTTGTTTCAGTAGATTGCTCAAATTAATGATATGAAGTTAGATTGTGGATTTATTAAACATTAAGTCTACTAGATCTCATACTATCATGGAGGAAACTAGTGTGATAGACAACTCTAGATGTTGAATGATTTCATTAAAAGAAATTGACTTTATTTTACCTCTTGATAGAAGTGTTGACCTATTTTCCTCTGTCCAGAGTTAAATAGTTCACCTTGTATTTTCCTTGAAAATACTTCAGAAATGACACTACAAGGCTTAAATCCTTCAAATTATTCATGTTATGCCTTGCAAAAAATCCCAAAAATCTCACCTTGAGAATCCTTGTTGAAAACCCAGAAAAACCCAGAAACCTTTTGTCCTCAAGTGCTTCCCATCACAGATAATTCTCAGTTTTATACTTGGTCATTTTTATATGCTTTTGCTATTGTATGTTTCGTTGTATGTTCACACATACAAGAGAATATACAAAGGCAAATGATACAAAGGAATGTGCATCGGCAATATGCAAGGCAAAGCATATAAAATGCATATCGGTGAGACTTCACTCATCGGAGACTCAGTTTGTGGCACCGCCGATAGGCCGATGAAGATACAAAGGGCTACATGCAAAAGGTGATACAAAGGTAAAGGCCCGCAATTATATGTTTGTAATTGTATCTTTACACATACATTTGCACATACAAGCATATACAAAAGCACATGTGGGGGCATCGGCGAGACCAATATGTATTGGCGGCTCAACTCATTTTCGCCCTGACGTCCTAATACATACAAAGCAATTTGCATATGAAGGCGATATACAAGTGTAGTTTGACCATAGCTTTGACCGTGAATATCTTTCGTGTCCTGGCAACTTTTGACATGTTGCAAAAGGCAAAAATGCCTATTTTTACCTCCTCTTTCATTTGGCGGGCTTTTGAGGAGGATGTTTTTACTTTCAAAATTTGGATCTAGATTTGCATGCTTTGGCAACTGGACATTTCAGCAACCATTTTTGCATATGCAAATGCAGATATTTGTTGCATTCATTACTACAAATCGATGATTCAGTAGCTCACATTGAAGATTCGAGATATCTTTCATCTACCCTTGTTCCAGATATTTTTTACACCATAACTTCTTGTAGATGGACGTCCCTTCAGAGGCAGATATTTTCTTGATATAGCCCATGGGGTGTTTTCCTTGTAACCGACTTAGGTCAAATTGTAAATGCTATATATGCATAAGCTTGAGATGTGCCAAGGGTTGGAAATTTTTTAGCATTCTGTCTTTCTGTTTCCAAACAAAACTTTCCTCTATTGTAACTATGCCTTCTTATTGAATATATGCAAGTTATTTTTACCTCTTTTACTAATTTTTAGTTTAGTGTGAATCTGCATGTGATTGTCTGTGGGCATCTTTGTTCCTCTCAATCATTTTGTTTCTTACCTCTACTAGAATCATCTAAATCTGTGTATGTCTACTTGCTATATCTGGTTGTGTTGTGCATTTTCTCAGTTCTATGGAGATTCTTTTATTCAACTTGGTGAATCACCCTTTACTTTCAAGTTTTTCTATTCCATCTTTCATTTTAAAATCATTCCTTCTCCCTTTTCCTCTGCAAATTCAATAGTTTTTAGGTGATAACCAGTTAAGGAAGCCGACCTTTTCCGGAGGTCTGATCTCAATTCTCAAGGTCCCACACTTTGAGATCATTCCCATGTTTCTGCAGATTGCTAAAGTTCTACAACTACAGCAAGGGTGCAAATCTGAGAGACAATAAGAAGACCTATGAATGGTCATTTATAACTATTCTATTGTATATATAATCATGGATGTGTTTGTATGATAAGCTATTGGTAGGATTATCACTACTATGTGGTGTAGGATTTAACTTAGGTTTTACACATAGAATGATTGTGGAAACAACAGTTGACGCAAATACCTTTGTATTGCTTACAAATACTATTTTATTATTAGTGAACAAGGACATGCATTGAAACGAGTGCTAGAGGGGCTATGTTGAGATTAGTGAGTTTCTTACAACTTACTTTTAACATGTCAAGTTAAACTTGTGTATAAAGAAAGAATTGTTTTGGCTAAAGATATTAACTTAAATGTTAGTATAATGAATTGTTTGAGTTTAATCTTTGTCACGTCATGGTTTAATGGACATTGCATTTAGATATATGTTTGCTTGTCGATCATCAGTTAGAATGCTTTATTGTCAATAGCATCGTGATATCACAACTTTTCATCCATGTCAGCCATGGTTAGCTAAACTCTTTGTGATGGGTTGGGCTTCCCTTGTGGAGTAGCACAAGGAAGCTTATTGCTTCATGGTAGAGTGGAAGTCATTTTGATGATACTCTCTCTTCATCAAATTTGTGAAGGAAGATTTCAGAAAGAAGGTTCCAATATGTCAAATTAAATTGACTCAAATAAATGTGTATTACTTATTACAATGCAGAACTAATGTGGTAAAGGACTTGGTCCTCATTGTAATTGATTATTGAATCAATTGTAAATATTAGTTTTATGTATAAAGAAAAAAAATGAAGTTAACTATGATTAGTTTGAGATCATATATTTTAACATCATTATTTGTAAGTACAATGATATAATATCCATTCATTTGATTCATTATTATTGATGGATGCTGAGTTTTTATTAATCATTTCCCTGATTTTTGTGTGACATATGGAGTATTGTTACACATCTAGTTGTTTATCACCCTATTTCAAATCTATGGGGTGTAAAATTGACCCATCATTTATATGGTCATGAATCATCTAGGATTGAGAGAAGAATTTATTGAACATATATAGAATTCAATTACAAAAGGATAAAAATAATTACATTCGCATTGCATCATCATCTTAGGGGCATACTACAACTTGCCTACTATTCTCGACCTTGGTTCACTATTGTTGAATTAGTCCATTTGAGGGTTTGACTAAGGAGAACACAACCCTCGTAATTCAACGTATTCCCTTAAAGGTGTTTTTAAACATTGCATATTCCTTATTAAATTCATAGCATTTGTAGATAAGCAAATAAGTTTTAATTAGAAGAATTTTGTCAAAACAAATCACAAGTTCAATTATGTGCACAAGTCTAGGTCCACGCTCCTAGAGATCACCTCCAAATTCGTGCAAGTGAACTAAAACAATACACAATCAAAATTTCAAGTCAACAATGATCGTATAACAAATTTTAACATTATGACATCATAGTAAATAGCCTTTCACACTTACACAATAATATCTTCATCAAATTTAAAACTAAATACGTAGTCACTTAATTTTATTTTTTTCACATTTATTACAATTTTAATATCAATCCCAACTCTTTTATCCAAATTAATTGCTTTAACAATTTAATTAGACTAAATTATTTATGTGAATGTCCTTACAAAATTAAATGAAATTAGTGTTACCATCTTTTGAGCAAATCATGTGTCGTGTATGAAAATATGTTTAGTTGTAAAACCTAAGCATCCACAAACCTTACGTAAATCTAATAACTAGCACTTGCACCTATAGGAGGTTCAAGGAATACACCAATTGAAAACCGATGAGTTTAGAAAATTTTCTGACGTACTTTTACGGCGTGAGACAATTCCGAGAACTATAATGCTCACGACTAAAAGCCTATCGGCTAATAATAAATGTATAAAGACAAACTTTGACGGCAAAAACCAAAACAATGAATAGTTGATAGACGGGGATGGTTACAGGTGGTCGTGAAAGAGACGGGAATTTGAAGATTTGTAATCCAACACTACATTAATGAAAGTAGAAGCGTTTAATGCATATCATGAGAGCGACCCTAGAAAATTGAAATAAACGGGGACAAAAGAGGCCCGCGCCTAGTTAAATATGATTGGTTGATTGCTCTTTAAAATGGACTATTATTAACGCCCCTTTAAAAAGAATAATTTGATTTTAATATTTTTTATTATATCATGGATTTGAATTTGGTACATATTTTTGTTTATAGTGGAATAAATGATAGCAATTTTTCAAAATATAATATTTTTTTTTGTTGATTTATAAATTTTTATGGAGGTCATCCACAAAATTGTTTTTTTTTTTTTTGTTTTTTTTTTTTTTTCCACATTTTTCACTTTATATTAAGGTTATGATATGTTTTAACGTGTGTATGCAAATTTAGTTGCAAGTTAATAAAGTTGCACTTGAAGTAGCACATCTGCAGGTGCTTCTTGATCATTACGGTAATGCCCCTTGTATGATTGCCAAGGTTCCACCAATTCTAACCTCTAGCAAGGGTTGCTCTCTACCTTGTGGTCGTCGACACGGACACAACCATACTGCTCGTGGTGATTCGGATGCTCACTCACATGCTTCTCAACCCCTTGCACAAAGAACCAAGGATAGGATTGTTTGCAGGCGGTCTCATCCCTCCCACCCTCATTGTACCTCTCCCTAGGATTGTTATCATGAGTTTGTTGGATGGTCGAATTCTAGCAAGTTTCCTCAACTCGCTCTAGTTATTTCCCCTGATCGTGATACTCAACCATAGGAGGAAGAAAAAGAAGAGGGTGTTATTTCTGGTTGGGAACCTCTCCTAGATGACATGGACCTTGCTAATGTATGAGGAAAACTAGATGACAAGGACCCCCATTACCCCTAATGGTATAGCTCTCATCACTTAGCAGCTTTGTCTTTGTATTTTGTATTTTGTTCTAAGCTTGGCCCTATTTGGACTTCAAGGTGTGATCTCTTCCACCCACCTTTTTTTAAATATATGTAATATTATTCCTTTTAATTGTAATATAAACACCTACTCATTATACATATTCTCATCCATAATGTTTAGTCGTTTCTGCCAAATAATATTTCTAGAAAATAGTGTAATAATGTTAAATCTTTTGATATTTCAGTTTATGACACCACACACAATTAATTTGCAAGTTTAAACTGAAATGATAAAGCAATATCTAATAATAATTATACCTTAAATTAATAAGTTGAGGCTAATTAATGTAAATTAAAATAGATACAAAATAATTGAAACAAATGAGATAGAATTAGGGCTTACGTCGAAATTGACATGTTGTTGATGTTGATGTTGAGACATTGTGATAGTGATCTAGAAATTGGAATTTGGAACTAGATTAATGAATAGGTGCTTGTGACGAAAGAATCCTAAGTTTTCTAGATGGTGGGATGGTGGGACAAGGCCCCACCTACAATCTAGTCCATGAACACCTTTTCCTAGTGTGGTTCTGTCTATTATAGAATTTCATCTCCAAGACCTAAAAAACCTATTCACCACTATGGATACATGTGTTTGAGAAAAGGGGTGCTAAAAGCACATCTAGGAGATTGCTATGTTTAGAGGGAAGAGATTTCAACTTCCTTGATGATAGTTAGGCCGCAAGAAGATTGATTTAAAAAGATTGTAAAGAAGAATTAAGAATAATGGATGAGTAGATTGAAATTGATCAAATATCGGTTGTGAATGTGCAATTTTGTGATGATATTTTGATCATTGAGTGACCTAGGATGGTGCTTTTAAATACAAGTCAAACACACAATTCAAAACTTTTTGCATGTATGTTGGCAAGTAATAGTCACATTCTAAGATTCTTGGCTTTATAAACAACAAAGTTTAAATTTTAAATTTGAAATTGAAGGATAAGGTTGCAAATAGTATAGTAGAAGGGATGAGGTAAGGAGTATGACCTAACCCAAGAAGGCAAAAGTTGTAGTAAATGGATCGGCCAATAATGTTTTGAAGTGAAAGATTTAACATAACATATAATGTTGGATTGAAGATTCAGGTCAATAAGTATACTAAAAGAACTAAATTAGATGCTAAGACTATACACTTATGACATCCACATAAAATACTATAAAACAAAAAAAAATACAAAGTATACACATTTCTCCTCTACAATAATTTTTTTTTTCTATTCATTAAAAATATTTTATCACTTAATAGCTATTTCTCAAATAAATAATTATTATAAACTTTAAAAAGATTTATTCTTTCTTTTTCTTTAATATAAAGGGAGTAATGATGAGTTCCTAACCAAAATTTATTAGCTTAGTTTTTTTTAATCTTTTACCATCTCTCTCGTTTAACTATTCATGTTAAATATTTGTATTTATACATATAAATAAATAAAATTGAAATTAATATTAAAATAACATCCCATGGGTGGGTTTTTGTTTTAATTGATTTTCATTTAAACATATATTTATCTAATAATTAATTATGTAACAACACCCATTTTTCCTATATAAAATAAAACATTATGACATAATACTACATCATGCAATAATGCATCTAAAATTTTCATTTCATTGACTTTATGTCATGGAACAAGGTAATATTATACTCAACATGATCAACATCATAGTCTCATCATGATTCCATCAATTAAAATCTTTACAAGATAATAAATAAACAAAGTTCTTTCAAAATCAATGATGTACATGATACATATAACAATATTTCATAGTCAATTCACAAATTTCTACTTTGCATTTAATCTTACATAAAGAATACTACCCTTCTGATCATTTAGTATCATACATCACTGATCAATTCAATAGACCACTCATATCAAATGGTTACTTTCATACTTAGGAACGTTACTTACGAAATCAACTATTTCATAATAAATGATGTTGACAATATATAGTGAATTAATACATACAAAGAACTCTTCATATTTTTAATTATAATACATTATCATTCGTGGCATCTCGGTGTAATCTCTCGCCACAAGCTCCTTCTTCATACCCTGAAGTAGAGAGATCATCATAGGGGTGACTTCCACCCTACCACGTGGTCGTAGACCTCCCCATGCTACCCACACAAGTAGCCCGACCCGTCACGAAAAGACTAGCCCTTTGAGGCCGACATGCATGAACCATGTTTATGCATTTGACTAAATGCATTCTACCTAATGCTAACAAGGAAACATATAGAAATGCAAGTCCATAAAATCATATGATGGCGAACTCATTAATACATTTTCTCAACCAACGAGCTCAATACGTCAATAAAAGCAAATTTCTATCCTTCGAAACTTATTCTGCTAGAAATTAAATACCATCAAACACCTTTCCATGCAAGTCAATCAACATATTAATTCACTGTGAATTTATATATCCAAATACATACAATAGTTTAATTTCAACATCAAGGATGGTAAAACTACACAACATTAAGACATTTTAGGTGACTCTAAGGTCCCACTGAACAATAAAATCACCCAATTAATATTCCCATCGAGAAGTTTAATGCAAAGGGTTTAAAATAGAAAAACTTAGTAACCAATTGCCATGAATAATGACAACTCCATTGACCATAACTAGGAAACCAAGCTAATATTCCCTCTAGTAAGATTTAGAACCTCATAGGTCATGGTATCATGTAACACCATTCTAAATAACTCACATTTAACATAATAAATAATGTAAGTATTATAATAATGCCAATAATAAAGAATGATGAAAATCCAGATATATCTGTCATCATTAGGGTAACAAGGAAATTTCTTAAGTTATAAATTTCACACTAATGCCTCATTTACATTCTATGTTAAAACAAAGTGCTAACTCGGTTTATATTCCATTGTTTCCTTTGTTTCTAATTAAGTCATTAACCCCTTTTATTTCTTTGATGAACAAGGAAATAAATGTAATAATTTTGCAGTCCATTACAGCAGAAAATAACGAAATTACTTTCTTTTAAACAAAGAAGAAATTGAAAGGAATTTGGAATCTTTTTATAGCAGCAAAATGATAAAAGAGGGTTTCCAAAATTTATTGATTTAAGAAAATTTTAAGTCTATAATTTTTTTAAATGGGAGACGCCCCTAAAGGAGGCATCTCCATTAGAGAGAACACCTCTCTAACAGAGGCATCTCCCTTAGAGGGCATGCCTCCTTTGCATGGAGACATTGCCTCTCCAAGGCTTGCCTCTGGCTGCCTAAAACTTAACAAAATGCCACTCCTTTATGGCTTTTAATGTGAACAAATTTGCATAATGAATTTGAATTTTAACAGAGGAAAAAATTGCTATGCAATATCTAGAAATTTCTAGTTTTTCCCTTATCTGTGTTTGACAATGAAAAATACACACCATTCATTTAAACTGGGTTCTTCCTACATTTTCCCTCAATGTTGTGTAATAGCCTAATAGTATTTATACTGGGATGATATTTTGCATCAAATTCATCTCTGATAATAGCCAGTTGAAAGTGATTTCATTCTTTATAATTTCTAAAAAGAGAAATAATAAAAACTTTAAATCTTCAGTCACTTCCTGTAACCTTCATAATAATAATTTTCCCCGGAGAGTTCAATATCAATTTCCATACTTGTGAGTTATTATGCTTCTTTCAGCTGATTAAGCCTCCACTTCCTCTCTTCTTTCTTTGTTTTGTCTTCTCTCTGCTCTTCTGACAACCCCAAAATTCCTCAGTTCCCATTTTAATAAAGTCCTCCCACTCATTTCCCCAGGGTCCAGATGTCAAATTTCATGTCTTTTTATTGACAGGTAAAGCCCCAGAACTAACATATCAAAATAAATCATACAGAGATAATCCTGATGGAATTACAATTGTCTTTCATGGGAGGTTGTAGTTGTTTCCTCAAGATTTATTTAATGATAAATCTATCCATTATTCATTATTATTAATAATCACATTATTTATTTATTTGTGTTTATTTAATAATATATGCACAAAGCTTATAGTTGTAATTTATTTAACTGGTTCACATATATAACTACAATATTTCTCTCAGTTTCCAATTATAGCTATGAATTAATTGACCACTTGATAAAGCCAAGAGGATTATAATCAATACTCAAATGGCTAACTACTTTACCCGTAACTCGGTCTATATGCAATTTACAAATGTAATTGTGCGTGTATGATTATATGCATGACAGCCTTAGAAAAGCTAGAAAAGCTAGGTTCCTCTCCTCTGTGATACTCTCCCTTCCGGAATGAGATCATGGCGGATCCTGACATATGCAGACAATCCAATTGATAGTTAATCTATAATCATGACATCAATATAGATAATCATGCTATAATCCACAATAAATTTATGCCACTATAACTTAAAACATGTCAAATACTTCTTGATTGTGCCATAAAACAATTCTTACATAAAAAGGTTGCATGTTATAACATCAAATATATCCATGTGATATATACAACGTAACGTAATGCTAAGTATAAATAGAAAAGGGTTGTGACAAATTATTACATCAAAATTGATATATTTTTTAATTTGAATTTTATATCTAATTATGGATGAGATTTATGATTAAGAGTCATTTAATTTTTAATATTTATTTGAGGTATGAAATATGTGAGTTTAATCTTATAGTAATTTTTTATTTGGAAACTAGTTATATATATTATTATCAAAGCATGAAGTAAAAATATTATCAAAAGTGAGTATTTCAATACAAAATGTGTATTTACACTTAGTTTAGGTAGGTAAGTTTTTGTTCTTGACAATTGGTCATCAAAATTAATTATGTTTTCTATGTAATAATTAATTGTTGCATCAATCAATATAATTTTTTGTCAATTTGTATTTTATATGTAATTATGGATGACAATGGTGGTAGAGGAGAGAAGCATTATTGACCATGAAAGAGAAACTATTTAGAGCTGACATTTATTTTAAATATAAAGACATTAAAATGTTAAAATATATATATCAATGCTTATAAACAAAACATTAAAATGTTAAAATATATATATTAATGCCTACAAATAAAAATGTTAAAAAGTAACATACAAGTATCTAATATTTACTACACTTTTCAGACTAAAAACAAAATAAAAGGATTACTGAAATAATTAATGGTAGTTTTTCTAAAAGTAAAATTAAAAGTTACATACAAAAGTAAAACAAGTGTATTACCAAAAAATAGCTCTTCAAATAAAAGCAAAGTAAATAATGTAGGTAAAATAAAATAATTCTTAAATAAAAATTACAATGTAGGTGTCCATGAATGTATATAGTAAATAAAATAGTTCCAAAGTAAAATAAAAAAAAACTCTTAAGTAAATAAAATAGCTCGAGACTAATATGTGAGTGTTTTTTAGATAGATGTATTTAAGATAGTTATACTAGTCTTATAGTCATTTGCAATTTTCCATGTAATAATTAAATGTTGCATCAATTGATACAATTTTTTCTTGATAATTTAAATTTATATGTAATTATGGGTAAGAGTTGTGATTAAGAGTGGTTTAATATATTTGTTTACATCT
Organism: Cunninghamia lanceolata; assembly: GCA_027924645.1. Taxonomy (NCBI): domain Eukaryota; kingdom Viridiplantae; phylum Streptophyta; class Pinopsida; order Cupressales; family Cupressaceae; genus Cunninghamia; species Cunninghamia lanceolata. The sequence goes on from BSBN01000828.1 coordinate 2,865,787, forward strand.
ATTTGATGTATGAAATATGTGAGTCTAGTCTTATAGTCATTTGCAACTTGGAAATCAATTACATATATCAATATCAAAGTATGAAATAATAAAAAATCACCATCACTTAAGTATTTCAATTCAAAACATGTATTTGAACTTAGTTTAAGTAGGTAAGCAAGTCATTTGTCAGTCGCCATCAATTATCAAAATTGTGTTTTTCAAGAAATAAAGAAATTCAAAATCTAGTGGTAATAATAGAATTTTGGGAAATCTTAGAAGACTTAAATGGAGCCATATTAAATTGAATTCCAAAAATGTTCTTCATTATTTAATATATGAAAGTTTCACCTATCGTAAAAAAATAGCCATTAGAAATGCTAAAGATAAACTTAGGTTATTGTCAAGGAATACACTAATTTGGTGTATGAGATTTCTTGTAGAGACCTACGAGAGGGTTGTTTTTCTATTTGTCTTGTATAATAGTTAAATTTATACTTCTTTATGTTTTGACTATTTGAATCAAACCTTACTATATCTTTTGGTCATTATGTAATGCCCAAAAAATACATGGGCAAAACTCAACAAAACACAACAAACATATTTTGATCACAATGCATCATATAAATAGTAATGCACAGTGCATAATCGGTGTCGTTGCCACATGTGATGCCACCTTTTATTGACAATGCATAGAAGGTATGTGTCAGTGAGCATGCAAGAGGAGAAACGAGGAAAAATAATGTGAGGAAAAGACGAGTGGCTTGCATCTCCATGTGGCACACCCTACACTATGGAAAACAAAAGTTATGAGGAAAGAGGGAACCAATGAACGTGATGCTCAAGGGAACATTATGTACCATGGTAACCCACTCCACAAGGGTTCTAAAGGAATAGGGAAGGGCATTCCCTCCAAGCTCTAACTAAAAGGAATGTAAATTACTTAACAACATTAAGCATGCAAATTAGTTAATTTTGCTTCATCTATGTTAGCCAATAAAATAATAACACCATTTGTTTACTTTATATTTTCAAAAACATGAAATGAGAGAGATACACTAATGAAATTAAACTTTCCCTAATGCTTAATGATCGTACCAATTCAACATTATAACAACAGATTCAATTAAGAAGGAATGTTACTTTTCTTTCATAATATTCATCATATGAATATAAATATTTTCCTTCTTCATGTGCATTAAATTAAGAGAGAGATTAATTGGTTATTTATGACATCCTACATACAAACACATAAGGCAACAAAATATCGATTTCAAATACAACAATCCCAAGACCACATCCTTACTTGTTTTTTCTATCTTTTACAATAATCTTTAACACATAAAAATGCATAAATAATAAGAAGATACAATATGAACACTCCTTACTATTTTGGGGCTTAAACTAATCAGTACAAGTTTAGATAACATCACAAATGAGCTTACCTATCATTTTCTACTTACTAAAAATTAAAACTTAAAATATTAATGAAAAACTAGTTCTCTTAAGAAAGTTCAAGGTACAATCACTAAAACAACCATGACTTTCTCATTTATTAATAAAATTTAAAATGTAAAAATTTGTTTTAGAAATATATCACAAAGAAGAACAAAACCCATAAATGGTTTAATGAAATTAATTGACATGAATGAATAGTTTTATTTAGAACAAAGGTATTTTAAACATAAATCTCAATCATTTAAATAAATCTACTAACTTTTCTAGAATTTTTAAAATAAAATGGAACTTTACTATGTTCCTAAATAAACTATTTAGCATGTTTTCAAGGGCATTTAATATCTAAATAGTTTCAATCTACTTGTGAAACTAATGTAACAAAATTAACTTTTCATTTCATCATTTCTTATACAATATATCCAAACTTACAAAAAGTATTTCTCACTTATTTAACTCATCTAATTTCTTTCACTTATCATAACTTAATACACTTCCTTTATCATATTCTAAATATTGCTTCCACGTTAACTTTAAATGAATTTAATTTCTAATGAAAATGAATTACTACATGCATTTCCTAGAATTCAATCCAAGAAGAGGATGAAATCTATTGACTCTTTTGAACTTTCAAAACATAATAAAAAGCATTACCTTATTTTCTTGTTTAATTTACATGCATGGTGTAGGAGCACCTAGATGCTTAAATTTTGGTTAATGTTCAAGTTGTCTTGTTTTGTTCCAAAGAGGTCTTGAACGCCATTTATATGTTCTCATAAGGCTTGAAAGCCATGTCGTAATGGACTATGTCCAAATAACTAAGATCTACTATGTTTATGTTTTAGTCCTAGTTAGGACAGTCTTGTAATTGTTGGTAGTTCGAAAGAGTCATTTAGATTTCTATTGGTTAGTCTTTAAATTCTTTTGTTTTTTAGCATTTTAAAGGCATGTCAAAGGGTGTGTTGATGTGTTAAACCTTGTCCAAAGGTTAGTCAAGAGTTAAAAAAACATTCTAATCATGAAAACCACCGATGAAGTCCAAGATTGGACAGTTTCTAATAACAATCTTTAAAGCTGTAGTTACAAAACTGAAAAAAACCGATGGTCTTGGGCAGTTTTTGATCGACCACTTCACTCTATGCTTGACATGAGGCTTGTTTTAAGCCAACAAAGGTTTCCTTTGTAAGAGATTCAAGATTTTTTGGAAAGAAATAATAGGAAAAAACCATTGTTTTCTTCCTTTTCTGCAGTTTTCTAAGTTTATGTGAATTGGGAACCGTACCACTGTACCGTACGACATTTTTATGGCACAAGTTTGTGATGGATAGAAAGAGTGTTGGAATACCTCTGCTTTGGTTTTTGTTTGAAGTCTTGACAAGGAATTAGAGGGAAGATATTGCAGATTTCCCATAAACTTTTTTTTTTGAATTGTTGTTCTTTAAGTTATTCGCTACTTTTCTTGAAGAATCCGTACTTGTACGGAACTGTCAAGGCTCATTAGTACATTGGGTTATTAGAGGATTGGATTACCTTTGATTAGAGTCTTATTTGGAGGTTTGATACAAAGTTTGGTGAGAGAAAATAATGTTTGGCTGTAAACTACTTTAAATCTGCTGTTACTGTCAAGAAAGTTCACTATTTTTATACATTATTCCGTACTTGTACGGCCTGGTGGTGGATAGTGTTGGTAATGGTTGTTTGGGTAGTTGAGTTACCTGTCATTTATAATTTGTTTGGGCTTTTGACACCTTTGTTTAACTTAGCATTTCTCTTTTGTTTGAAACTCGTCTTGAAAACCTAGTTAGAGCCTCTTTTGACAGTCCAATGGGTTTTTCTTCATTCCTTTGATCTTTTCTTGTTGTGATCAGAGGAATGGAATGTAGAGTAGTTGTGGTAGAGGCTTGTGAAGGTTTTAGGGGCAAGAGAATAGTGTAGGTGGAGTTTACCTTGAAAATGATCCACCAAGATCCTTGTATAGGAAAATGGAGAAAGGCAGCAGTCACTACTAAGAAGACATAGGTAAGATTGGTGAGTTATTGCCCTGTCAATGATGACAATAGGCATGTTAGGTATGTGACTCGTTTGACATGTTGGATTAGATTGAATTTGTGTAGAGGGAGACTACCCCAAGAAGATAGTGTGACTGTTTACTAGTGAGTAATAAGGTTGTGACTGTCTTGAGAAGGCAGAATTAGGCTGTTGCTGTCCTACAGACCCTGTTTGGTGGGTTAGAGGGAGTCTTATTTGGAGTTAGACATCTTGGAAGGGTAGAATGAATTTATTGGGTCAGAGACCATGTGTTGGTCGTGTTGAAGTTATGATCATGCTACTGCTGTCATAGATGCTCTGCATCAATGCACAATGAGATTTAAAACTATAAAATTGCTTCTAGGTATGAAAATACATTCTTCTCCAAATGGCAAACTCCAAGCTCGATATGAACTTGCAAGGCCAATAAAGGTAGTTTCCTCTTAACCATATAATGGCCTCAACTATTGAACCCCTAGAAAGGAGACTTCTCCAAGGACTCAGATAAACAAACAAGAATTTAACTCTTAACATAGTTTGGTTAAACACAACCATGTAAACACACAAGAAATCACACAAAAAGGAAAGGAAAAACGATGAAGCCAACAAGGATTCTCATAAGGGGAAGAAAGTGTGGTGAGGCTACTAATGTGAGAGCCCTAAAATGTATCCAAAACACATGCTCTCAAATACAACTTCATAGCCAAATATCTTCCCTTTCAACCTCCAACCACACCCTAAAATCAAGAGACCAAACCATTTTACAACAAAATCTTCAAGCATGGTTCCATGACATAAAACATCAAAAAAACCTCATAAATCCTACAAATGCATTTTACATATCAAGAACCTCAAATAATTCAACGCCACACCTTTTTACCTCTCAATACGCTTCAAAAGACAACAAGAACCCACTCATTTAAACCTATACAAACACAAAAATCAACTTAAAGTATTTTTTCTTCTCAAGAAGCTCAAAACACCATAAAAGAACTCTCATTTCAAACAAGTAAACACAAAAAACATCTAAAAGTAATTTTAGCTTATCTTAATGCATAAACGACATTAAAAAAATAGAATCTTGGAAGTCTACCTCCCAATTCCATGCCTTGTAAGATGAGGAAAACCAAATACTTTTTCCAAGCTCAAACTCCTCCATGTAAGAATCTAATGTGTTTATCTCTCCTAGCTCTCCACTCTCAAAATGTTAAAATCTAAAATGAAATGCATCATGAACCATTCTAAAGCAAAGGAGAGAAGTTTAAGATTGGAGTGTCATGTCACTCCCTTCCATCCAATAAGATGGAACCACGTGGAACCCTCCAACCCAAGAACTCAACCAAAAATAAAATAATAGAAAAAGACCTTACAAGTCCATTTGAATCCACATGGGTTCACCTTCCCATGGAGAGGTGGTGTGGGATGCACTCACCTTGTCAACCCATTTAGACAAAGCACATAATTTGAATTGAGTACCCTTGTTCAAGCTCCCCATACCTTATTTAATTTTGATTTTTTCAAGAGCTTTCAAAATGTACTCAACCGTTTAGATCACTCCAAACATGCTGCCAAAGTTTCCCCACCCATGGATACTTGACCTAGGGACCCTAAAACAACATAAAATACTCCAAATTAACATTTTTTACATTGTTAAAATTCATCAAAAGGATAATTTCAAATTTTCTAATTTAGGACAAATATAAATCATGAAATTACTTTTACAACATCAAAACATTAAAAATAAATAACACATATAAAAGGGGTTTAATACTAGGAATAACCATATGGTTTAGTAATTGGTGTTTTGGTCACACTTGACTAAAATGAATTGGCTCCACTAGGTATACACATAGGTTGATGCCCCATTGCTTTAGTATGTGGAGTGAGATAGTATGGGGTGCTCAATAATCCTCTACTATCTTCATTGGCCAACCTATAATATCTCACACACATAATTTCACAAATTAAACACATCATTGTAATAATTATCAAGACACTTATAATAATATACTCATTGTAAGATTTGGCTATGGAGATAACCACCCAAGATCTAGAGGTCTAATGGAAAGCACAAAGAAAAGAGAAGATCAATATGACAAGAATAAACTGTATTCCTATCAAAGAACGCAAAAAATGTGTGAGATACAAGAGAAACCCTTAGTTATATAGACCAAGGTGAAACACAAGACAACATTTAAGATTATGACAAATGTATTAATCTTATGACATGAGACATAAAGTGAAAATGTGTAATGTCCCCTTCTAGCAAGCCAAAAAATTTCACAACCTTGCACACAATTTTAACTTGTAAAAGAGAACATTAGTATTCAATCTTTCTTATCTAATCATATTAATCATAAGGATATATTAAATCAATCCTTATAATCATAATCTAAATGTATTCTATATTTCACAATATCCATTATACATATTTCATGATTCCACTTGGGAGAGATACACTTGGGTCTACATGTTTATCCTACCACTTGCCCAACGAGAGAGGGTTCGTAAGGAGCAATCATGGGTTCCATATTCCTTGACTCGGAGGTACTCTAGACCAACTCGAGTCGAAGGCCATCCCTTGTTCTGGAGAGGTACTCTAGACTATCACGAGACAATGGCCTATCCATTATCTTGATGGTTCTCTTGACCAACATAAGACAATGGGAAGCTCATCTCAAGGGTACTCTAGACTAACTTGAGATAAGGATTTATCGATCTTTAGCCAGATGGTACTCTTGACCAACTTAGGCATCAACCATGATCTCGGTCTTTAGCTGGATGGCACTCTTGACCAACTTTGGCATCAACCATTATTATGCCCCATTGCTTACCCTTACCCCTTCACCTCGATCTATGGGTTTGGTGGATAAACCATGAGCCTTATTTCTCATCCCCTGTTCATCATAATTTAAGTATTTCTTCTAGTTATTGTCATTATTTAATCAATCCCTTATTGTCCTAGGCTATATCCATTCATTCAATCTATGATGATTTACATACATATACTTGTTGTTAAACATTCTATTTACTTGATCAAACAAGCCATTTAGTCAATTCCAATATTCTATGATTTCTAAATCTAGTATATATACATTTTCATCATGCCTGATTTAAGCATATCTCGTTCTATGAAATCTATTGATAAACTCACTATATGCAGATTCTTTTATTCATTTCAATTCATTTTATGATGGCTTTCTAATGATCAGTTTGCACTTTAAGGAATTGATATAGTTGTATAGAAAGCATGTACCTTTTAATGGCAGCGATAATGGACTGTGCTTCTTTAATACTTTGATATGCTTCTTATACTTTGTTGAATTGATCTCAGTGCTGCTCAATTTCTAATATTACTGTGGTGATCAATGTCTAAGTGTTGTGTTATTGTCTTGTGGTTTGATGAGTGATAAGGTAATGTCTTGGTCGCTTAGCGCAGAGATGTTGGGTGTTTGCTTTGTGATTCCTGATGGTCTATGCTGAAGATACTTGATAAATAAGATTCAATGATTTGATTGTTACTTGCAGATATTTGTTCTTTATATCCGATTAGTTTTCCCCTGTTCGATGCTACGATGAGATTCAATGGTTTGATCAAATATATTAGAATATATACTCCAATGCTTTCAAATTGCCAATGTTCTTATCTTGTTTCATGTGATGATATGATATTCCCTCTTCAATGCCCTTCCATCCTCCTTCGAACCACCTTTTATATGCCTCATTGTGTTCGAAGAGTTGCATCCATTCATCCCTATGTGAAGGATGTCATCTTTTGTTAACGAATTAGTTTGCTTAATATTTGTTTTCTCTTCTTATGATCAGTGCCACCCTAATATGTTTTATGCATGATATAAGTGCTCTCCCATATGCACTATTAAGTGTTAATTTGATTGAAGGTCTGATTCATTATTCAAGTCTCGAAGTAGCTTGATGATGGTTTTATTGGGGCATCACAAAATGCCCTAAGTAAACTTAAGTGAAAAGGACCCAAGAGTGAAACCAATTAGGGAAATAACCCTATGTGGTTGTGTTCATCTTCTCCTTGAGTTCTCATTTGTACCTTGCTATGGGTCATTCTAAATTTCCTCATTTAACTCTTTACAACTATGCTACATGGAAACAAAATGCTTGGAATGCTTTAATGTAAGAAGGATATACTCACTACATTGGGGAAACTATTCTAGAACCAAAAGATGTTGAGGAAAATATTGAATGGCTCATCAATAATACTAATGCACTTGGATATATACGTGATTTGTCTCTCTTGACCTTCTTTTCCATATTGATAAGTGTAAAACACCTAAGGAGGCTTGGGACAAACTTGCTCAATTGTATGATCAAACTAATGAGATTAGGGGATATCAAATTGAGAGTGATCTCACTAGTCTAGATCCAAAAAGTTTTGACAATATCCAAGGTTATGTAACCAAAGTCAATGAACTAAGGGCACAACTCAAAGAATGTGGTATTGAAAAGAAGGATGCATAATTGGTCTTCAATGTGTTAGGCAAGCTTCCTTCTGAATATGCAACATTTGTTTCAAGTTTTTAGACTTATCAGTTGACTATGGGAAAGGCCTGCACTATGCTATCATTTGAGTCATTTTCATAAATGTTGGATGCTTAAACAAACAAAGCTAATTACAATGGGTATTCTCAAGCCATCCAAGTCCCAGGATTTGGTGGCTAGTTGTAACATGCCTTCTCATATTACTCAAAGAAACTCAAGAATTTACAAGAAAGTAAATAAACATGGTAAACATGAGTAAGAATTTTTTTTATATAAATCATTTGCATAATCACAACAAATAAAATACAGCTTTCTATATAATTTCAACATTGAAATCACAACATATTCAAAGATAAAATCATAGTGAAATCCTTTCACTTTTCATTTATAATACATAAACTGCACTTGGCATAAAGAATAGTTTTACCTCATAAATTTGACTGTCATAAGTCATAACATGATGTACACTGCATCTGGAATTTGATATCTATCATCACAAGTCTTGGCTTGTCTTCTACTTGGGAGGGAGAGGATCGTCCGAGTGCTTTACCTCCAACCACAGACTGGTGATCCCCCGCACACCTTCCTTCTTGGAAGTGTCCCTACCCTCCATGAAGAGTATAGATATATGGAACCAACAGGTTTTTGCCATCTGAGTCTCTAGTGTTGTGTCCTACATAACCAACATGGTCATATAACTATAGATTCCTTCTAACTGAGTATGACACTACTAGATGGTTATGCAAATCTGGAGCATAGTGAACTGACTAATGCATGCAGAGACAAATGTATTACTTTGGCCAAAGATTTGATATAAATAGACATTCACAATGAACGTAGTCGCAAGTTCACACACCTCTGACTCAACTTGGAGACTATCTCATCCTACAGTTTGACTTCCTTCACTTAGTAACTCTAGACATAAACTTATCTATACGGTAATCCATTCTAGTCAATCTAACTTGATCCTTAACCTAGGATATACATGCAATATATAGGTTTAGGTAATTCCAACCTTCCAGAGAGTTCCTCTTTGCATACTCTCAATTTCTAGGGTCTATGGCCTCTTGTCATTCTACTCTCTGACTCAAAAATCAAACATCCTTGTGCAAAATAACAAGTTTCGACTCTATCATAGAATCACTTTAAATTTGTTAAAGTACTACTTAGACTCTTTCTATCTTACTCTATGGTTTACTCGACCCTTCACTATTGACCAATAAATACAAAAACAATGTCATATCTGACATAAGAGTCATAAGTTTCTAAACCTTTCTGGTTATGATTCTAGGGTTTAACTTCTCTAACCTAATACATGGAAATATCAAACATTCTTGTCTTCCAAAGATAATAACATAAATATAATAAAACATGAGAATAAATACCTTTAGTCTTCCCTAGACCACTTGGCATTGTTCAAATTCAGATTTCATATAACATGAATAAACATAGCATATGAGATATATCCTCATCCATATAATATCTTAATGTATACTTTCATTTCTCAAAACTAGCCTTTTGACTAAGTTTAAACCATCAACCCTAATAGGTTTGAACCATAAGAGATAATAAAATACTTTCGACCTCTTGGTCTACTTAAACCTACCAAATTTCAATATAAAATAGGTCTTGAACTCATATATAACATCCTTGTATGTATGTGTCACATAAACCTTTATCAACAATCATAATTATAACAATCATGTGGGGTTGAGTTTTGAATCTCCCAACATACTCAACTTGGTATAAATCATGTCAGGAATACCCAACACTAGGTTAACTTTGTCTTCTGTGCAAACGGCACTAAAATAAGTTCTATTGAACATATAAAAATAACTTCCCATCTCATAGTATGCCTATACCCTTAAGTTGGTTTACTAGTTTCAATCTTGAAACATAGGGGAAGTTAATTATGTCTCCTATCATTCTCTTTCTCAATATTGTTTTTTACTTAAGCAATAGTTGCCAACCCAAATGATATTTGGGTTCCCTTTACTAACTTAGAATTCAAGTACAATAATATACTACAACGAGAGTACAGTATCCTCTAGTCTTCTCTAGACCACTTAGGTACTATACATATCCTCGTTACTCATATTACATAGGATATGAGCACACTATTGATAGTGTAAACATACTTGTCTAAGGTCCATCCCATATTCCATTTAGTTTTGAACACAATACAATACTTACTGTCTTACTGACTTTCTGTGTTCTCGATCTTTCGTTATGGAATAGGGTATGAATTCATGCATGATACTCTTCGAGTATCATAGTTGTAAATTATGAAAGTGGTAATATTTGACCGACCTTGGATTTTAATAAAGATTTCAAGATCTTTCCATTTACTCTTAGTAAGAGGATTACTATTACAATCCTTATGATCACCAGAAATAATAACTCTAAGTCATAAACAATCTCTTTCTAGACTAGAAGTAAACTGTATAGCTCTTGATCTTCTAGGAATTTAAGGAACACAGAGTCTATAATTGGTCATAAACTAAAATGCTTAGAGTGCAAAGGTATTCAACTTTATACTCTCACTTGAATACATAAAAGCTTTCGGTCTCATATACCTATACAAAGACTGCATGGCCCTTTGGCCTATAACAAAAACATGGCACTATGTTCTTCAACCATCTCTAGTTAGGTTATCACAGTCTTTCATCCTTAAACAGATTTAGTTTTCCTCTATAGGCCTTCAATGGCATAGAAGAAATTATAACTATAGTTTCAAAGAGCTCGGACAAGATACAAGTTTGAACAAGGATATAACAAACTTTTATACATACATATATATCCAGTCTCTCAAACATAGTATCGATCTTGGACTCTAAGTCTATCGGCTTAATGTTCACAATATTGAATTCCAACAACGGTGGCCTATTACTTTATATAGTATTGGCCTTATAACATTCAACAATAATTTAATATCAAAAGCCAAACAAACACATTTTATTTTACTTCAACCAGCCATAGATACTTACTGAAATCCCTTTTGAATGGCCAAAAAAATATTGATATGCATACAGGATTTTAATGACCACCTAACCCAACTACGTTTTACTTTGTCGGCCTTATAAATACTCAAAAAATCTGGTTACTGTCGACCAATAAATCAAGTATATTTATTCTAGTTTCTGCAGCTTATTACAAAACCAAAAATAATCATTCTATTTACAACTATTATAAAGTCTTCAAGGAAGGATGAACTTGACATTTCATGAAGGAGTAGTTAATTTCTCTCTCTACTATCAAGCTCTCCATTTTGTTACCGAGTTGGTTGTGCCATATCCTAGCTCGTTGTGCTTCCACAGAGTTTATTCTTATTCGCTTGAACCAAATTCTAATGACAACACCAAATTTCTCTCGTAAACGAGCCCACTAAAGCTCTCTAGCTGCATGTAAATAAAAGAAATATATCATCCTCCAAAGATCACACCCTAAATAGTTTTAAGCACCCCTATATATTCCCATGTAGGTTCTATTTTCAAGGCTTATCTCCCCTTACTCACGGGGATCTCTACTTCTCTTTCACCTATAAGCTCTCACAAAGGAGCATGCAAAGGATAGTGGAATAATAGGTCATAAATACCACTTTGATACCTTAATAAATGCTCCTCCACTCTCTCCATATCATCATGGAGTAAGGAGTTGAGCTCCACATCTTAAGGATAGTAGTTTGCATTCACATGCAAGCATATCACGTTCTCTTGAGAGCTCACAATAATTTAGTATAAGTTACACTTATACATCACACTAATATAAATTAAATATGTAAACATATATCATCGTAATATTTGCATATACAAAATTTACTAACATTGTTATTAGTCATTTGACAAGATGTGTGAATGAGGTTGAGGTATTCTCCCCCTTACAATCTTGCGAAAGCATCAAAATCAAATAGATAGGATAACATAATGGTATTTTGACCGAAAATTACCAAAATGAGATAGTTAAACCACTAGCATAAATATATTTACTCTCTTTTGAGTATATCCATATTCAAACACACAAGAACTAATGACTATCAACTAATCTTTGTCGACAGTCAAACTTTCTTGAACACAAATCGACAATTGTCGAATAGGAATCAACTTAGACCAAATGAGTTGAGTAGCACTTACCCAACTCAACGAGGGTTCACTAATTTGTGCAAGCACATGACTAAGATGGCAATAACTATTATTTTCCAATGTCTATCCACTTCTCTCGGATGATACTCTCCCTCTTTTTCTCGGGGGGGGGGGGGGGACAGGTGGAAACCTGTTTCCTGCATACAACTTGCAATCACCAACAATGATTAGTGTATTATTAATTAATTCATAATCCTTATGAAATTACATAAACACATGTAAATTCTAATAATATAAACATAAACTCATGAAATCATTGATTTCTCCTGACATTTCCACTAAACGCTAAATCATAAATCATGCATAATTAATTACTAATTACGAGCAAGTATTTAAAGTAAAGTATAGTCAAAATTTGGGGTGTGACACTGGTCATCCACATAATGAGAAAGGGAAAAATAATAAATAGCAGCATTCAAAGCATAATCCATAGAAAGATAAAGCATAATCCATAGAAAGATAGAACACAGTCATCTTCTACTTCACAAGTAGATTCCAAATCCTCTTCCAAGAAGGAGGATTCTCAGAAGGAGGCACCAACTTGTTTCTATTGCAAGAAACTATAGTTTCTTGTCATATTAAGAAGAAGAGTGATATGCCTGAGGCCGAGGAAAATGCATCCATAGGTCTTTGGGCCTTGTGATGAGACTCACAAATTCACCTATGGAGGACGCATGGTAGCAACAATGGGGCACACAGATTTGACTCAGTGGTATGGTGGTATGCTGGAGGTTGTTGGGCCTCCTATGTAGGATTCGTGATGAATCTTCAATGCCATAGGCCTTCACCCAAGGTGCCATTAAAGTGAATTGCAAATACGAGCAACAGTTAAGCGACGGGGTGGTTATGATTCAATGTTGGAAGTGACTGAGGTAGTTGGAGTAGGAATTTATTGCCCAAACACAACTTTGTGATTTAATGTGGAGGATATTGAAGTAGGTGGAGTTGGTGATTCCCACCCAAGCATGGTAGTGGACATGAGATTGCTATATATATGTGGTTGGAAGATGTAAGAAGGGTTGGTCGTTGTTCACTTCTAGATTTCTATAGGTGCAAAAAAGGAATATATTTCTAGGTTAAGGGGTCATGATTCTAATTCTTCAGGCGAGTGATAATATTTTGGGCATGCATGAGATTAAACATTGTAAAGGGTACTAGTATATGGATGTCTCCATGGATGTGGATATATTTTCAAGGAGATCCCTAAGTCATTGCTAGGGTTTCCTCTTGCCCTGCTGAAGGGTATGAATGTAGTTTCAGATTTGATACGTGTGACAATATTTTAAAGCATTACTAAATTTGTAATGGTCTTTTATGGATTGCATATGGATTTATATGGCATGGTGATGGATTATTAAGTATGTTTATATACCTAGTATCACATGATGGATGCATTTATGCTTTTACATCGACTCTCTTTGTTTTGATTCATTGATTCTCGTTTGATAAACTAGACTCTGTTATCCACTAGATAGGCACTGATCATGGAAGTGGTGATCAAACACCCTCCTTAAATGAACAAATCTCTTAGAAACATTGTATGAAATAAACCCTAACTTGTATGCCTTGTTGTGGTTCTGCAAGCCTTCCAAGTGCCATTTTAGCGAATCCCAAGTGCATACCAACATCTTGCCTTCATGCAAGAGTACTCCTCGTCAACTCAAATAGAGGTTTTTAGTGTAGTAGGTTATTTTTGATCTAGTGACAGCTTTGGGATCAAAACTATAGTTTAGGTACCACTGCTTTGTTATCATTAAATGCATATTTTGTATTGTTATCAATCCCTACTGAGGGATACCTCTAGGAACACCCTCCTTGGTTTAAGTTGAGTTAGAAGTGAAGAGCAGATTACCCACTCCTAGAAATTGGCCCTTAATCACCCTCAACTTGTTAATGAGCTCCTTTCACGTCTCTTCGATGACACCCCTGGTCTAGGAGATTAGGAAACACTATAGTTTTGGATTTGCTATTTTGGGACCCAACATACCCGTTTCTTTAGAAATTTGTGTTGGTATTCTTTGATGACATCTTTATCTATAGTAAAACATGGGAAGAACATTCCCAACATGTAGAGAAGGTATTATAGGTACTAGAAGATATAATCAACTCTGTAAAGAAATCCAAATGTGTCTTTGGGGTGAAATAAGTAGAATACTTAGGACATGTGGTGTCACATGAAGGTGTTAAGGTGGACCCTAGGAAGATTGTAGCAGTAAAAGAGTAGCTAAAACCTAAAAATGCCAAAGGTTGGAGAGGATTATTGGGTCTAATAGGATAGTATAAATGATTTGTTTGCAACTATGCTCGCATAGTAGCACCCTTAACAACATTGTTGAAGAAGGATTATTTTCCATGGTCAAAGTGAGCCACCCAAGCACTTCCATAACTAAAATAAGCTCTTACTTCAACTTCCATGTTAGCTACCCCAAACTTTTCCAAGATATTTGTAGTAGAATTTTTTATGCTTCTAGACATGGCATTAGGGTAGTACTAATGCAAGAAGGGCATCCCCTAGCATTTGAGAGTCAACAACTCAAAGGAAATAACTTGGTAAGGCCCACATGTGAGAAATAAATGCTAGCTATAATTCATGCAGTCAAATTATGCCTCCAATATCTAATAGGAAGACATTTCACAGTCAAGACAAACCATGAGAGTCTAAAATATTTTTTGGAGAAATGATTGTCTTTAGAGGAGCAACAATAAAGGGTCACCAATATTCCAGGGTATGACTTTGAAATTGTTTATAAAAAAGGCAAGGAGAATATTATTATAGGTGATGCCCTTTCTTGATAGGAAAAGAGGAAGCAACAATTTGTGCTACCTTTATTGCAACCTAAATGGGTAGAAGTTGTAGGAGAAGAGTGGTAACATGACCCTCTAACAAAGAAGCTCATTCAACAACTTCAACATGACACATGTTCTTTAGATAAGTATGTTTGGAAATGAGACTCATTATGGTATAGAGATAGGCCCTTTTTATGTAAAAATTCTTATTTGAAAGCTAGCATATTGTCTCAAATGCACGTCTCACCAATAGGACATTCAAGATTCTTAAAGACCTTTCACCGTATAAATAAAGATTACTTTTAGGAAGGTCTTAAGGGGGATGCAAATAAATTTATGGTCGAATGTTTGGCATGCCAACAAAATAAAGGCAAAATGGTAAAGACCCCAAGCCTTTCACAACCATTAGGCATACCAACACAACATTGAGAGGAAATATTTATGGACTTCATTACTAGTTTGCCAAAGTCAGATAACCTCAATGTGATTTGGGTGGTTGTGGATCGACTCACTAAGTATGCATATTTCTATGGACTCTCTCATCCATTTCAAGCTAGTACTTTAGTAGGCGTATTCATGGAAAAGGTACAAAAACTCCATGGTATACCCAAAATCATTTTGAGTGATCATGACCCTATCTTCGTCAGCATCTTTTGGATAAAATTATTTGCAACATAGGGCACAAAACTAGCACATACCTCATCTTGTCATTCACAATTAGAAGCCCAAACAAAAATTGTGAATAAATGTTTGGAAGGATATCTATGTTATTTTAGCTTTGTCAAACAAGAACAATGGTCCAAATGGATTTCATTGGTAGAGTGGTGGTATAACACTACATTTTACACATTAACAAAGATTACTCCATTTAAGGTTCTTTATCAATACTCCCACCATCTAGTACTTCTTATTTATAGGGTCATCCTAAAGCTCATGTAGTAGAGAATCATATTCAACACCAGCAACACATACTTCAAATCCTTAAGGATAATATAATTGTGGCTCAGAATGGGATGAAATAACAAGTAGATCAACATTGGAGTGAGAGGCATTTTGAGGAGTGAGATTGGGTATTCCTTTGGTTACAACATTATAAATAAACGTCACTTAAGAAGCATAAGAACATCAATCTCACACCTAAACTTTATATTCCCTTTCTTCGCCGAATCAACAATGTAGCTTATAAGTTGTAAATTCCACCCTATTCCAAAATTGATCATATATTTCATGTCTCCTACTTAAAGAAAGTAACATCTCTCCATGGACTCCATAGTCAAAAGTTGAGGTTAGTTAATGACATTGGCACTCCTCTTCTTACTACTTGTGTGGCTATAAAACTACTTTTTTCCCTTTTTTTTGTGGGTATTATATCTAAAGTTTTTGGAGTTATGAGCTCACACTAAACAAGCTAAAAAAAGAAGAACATAAACTAATGATTATGAACAGATAAGGAGAAGAAATGTGTATGGGTATGGGAACGCGATACTCTAAAAACACTAACAACACCAATGCTCAACAACAAGAGCATCCAAGGAACTAATGAATTAGGGAGAGAAGGAAATGCATGGATATAGTGTTTTGGTGATGTTTGTTGTATTATTTACTAGAATGGTACTTTACTCCAACTTTGTATTCGATAGAGGGGATCCTCAGAGGTAAGCATTATCCATGCCTCCTCCTTCTCCTTCCTCTACTTAGGTTGTTGGAATGCATATCCATTTCAATGACTTTTAGATGACTCTCGATGACTAGTGCATTTTTTGATCAAACTTACATGGTCTATGTATTTGAGTTGTTGAGTTTGATGATGGAATGCTACACGTGTAATTGGGTGCTTGTTGTTGTGTGGGGGTAAAAATAATTCAATTTATAAAATCCCCCTTGATCAAATGACATAGAAACCTCAGGATAATCTATATAGGGAAGCAAATCAATTCCATTTCCTACTCGTAATGAATGATATGTTTTGAATTCACAAGTCGACAAATTTAGCTTTTTTCTTTCTTTTAAAAACAACAAATTGTAATCATCGAAACCTATATTACTAAGGCCGAGGAAGTATACAAACTTTACAAATATCCTAGAAACCTAAGAAACAAAGATGGTTGATTATTTTGTGTGACCCAATTTCAAAACATAAACATAAACACTTTTGTGTGACCCAATTTCAAAACATACAATACTAAAATCATTAATATAAAATAACATAAGAAGAAATATAAAAATAGCCACTTTTCTCCTTTATAATAATATAAATACATAAAATATTTTTTACATATAATATTAATTCTAAAATTAAAAGTTCAAAATTTATTACGCCCCTAATCTGTCAACTAATAAATCCTCTTTCCTAATGGAGCAAGAAAAAACCTAAACTTCTCGAAGAGAATATTGCATTTTACTAAATATAACAAAACCCAAAACAAGACTTAGTTCCGACAACAAATACTTAATTCTTCCCCAAGACATACAGGGTACAGCGTTCACCTCAGGGAAGTGTGAAACGGCCCAGTTAATAATGTGAACAAGACGTACATTACATTTGTCTCCATGTCTTTCCATGGCCCATATAGTCAAAAGTTGAGGTTAGCTATCGACAATGGCACTCCTATTCTTAATACTTGTATGGCTGTAAAAACCACCTTTTTCCCTTTTGTTTTGTGGGTTATATATCTGAAGTTGTTGGAGTTCTGAGCTCACACTAAACAAGCTGCAGAAAGAACAGAAAGTAATGGGTATGGAGAAAGAAGGAGAAGAAATGGGTATGGGTACGGGTATGGGAATGGGAATGGGATACTCTGAAACTACCAATAACACCAATGCTCGACAAGAAGAGCATCCAAGGAACCGACGAATCAGGGAGAGAAGGAAATGCAGGGATATAGCGTTTCTGGTTGTGTTCGTTGCATTTTTGGTTGGAATGGTGGTTAACTCCAGCTTTGCATTCAACAGAGGGGATCCCCACAGGTAAGCATTATCCATGGTTTCTCCCATCTCCTTCCTCTGCTCAGGTTGTTGGAATGGATACCCATTACAATGAGTTTTGAAGGAAGGACTCTTGTGTGATGACTAGTGCGTTTTCTGATCAAACTCACATGGTCTATGCATTTGGGTTGTTGAGTTTTCTGATCAAACTCACATGTGTAGATGGGTGCTTGCCGTGGTGTCAGTGTAAAAATGTTTCAGATTCTGTAACCCCTCTTGATCAAATGACATAGAAACCTCAAGATCATCATCTGGGGAAGCAAATCAATTCCATTTCCTACTTGCAGTGGATGATGGGTTTTGAACTCACAAATCAACACATTTTGCGCTTTTTTTTTTTTTTTGAAAAACAACAATATGGTATCCCCTGTACGTATATAAGGCTGAAGAAGTGTACAAACTTTACAAATGTCCTAGAAACCTGGGAAATATAACGTGTTTCCCAGGTTTTTAGGACATTGCAAAGATGATTGATTATTTTTGAAAGTCATTCACGTGGGGAAGCAGATCACTCCCATTCCCCACATGTAACTGGTTATGGACTGTGAAATCACCATCCGAAAAATATTGTTGTCTAAAACCAAAAGCAAAGATATTTCTGGAATCTATATCACTAATGGTAACCTGTGGAAGCCTAAAAATTTTACTACGAGAGATGTTTGTGTGGCAAATTGTCAGGTCTGTGCTTCTCTTTTTGGTCCAAATAAACCGGGACCTAGGGATTTGATTTGTTCTCGTGAGTTCAAGTGTGATCAATCAGTCTACAGGAATGTAATTCATCCACCTCTGCAAACTCGAAATCAAAAAGCTGTGGAGATACATTAGAACTTCCTGTCAATATTAGTTCCCGGCAAAGAGAAAGTTCAAATGAAATGGATTGCCTATGTCAGGAACTAAAAAACACATTGGATTTGATTCAATAATCAGCACTTTCATTCATAAAAAGTTTTTCTCCCCGAACCCATTTCCTCAAACATATCACCTTCTTCTATTCTCTTTCTTTTTTTAAACATTCCGTGTGTAGTCATGATGACCAGTCAATCTTGAATTTGTCACCACTCATGTTGAAAATCGAGTAGATTGAACAATGATGAGTTGCTGAATTATTGCTAATTTTTTTTTGCCAAGTGCCATGTCTGCCTTTACTCCAGTTGTTTAGAGTTGTTCCTGTGGCCAAGTTGTTTAACTACACTTACCAGATTAACATAATAAAATGTATTAGGTAAAAATCTTGAAATTGACTAGCCACGTTTTTTTTTATAATGATGCTTGTCATTTAATACATAATTTTTTGTGTTTAAACTTTATTTTGATGTCCATTGAGTAAATTTGCCATGCAATAAGAAATATTGACTTTTTCTGTGAGATTTTGAATAGGTTTCAGTGTTTTATTTCCTAAGACTTCCCAGAGTTTTTGCCAAGTTTTTGTCTGTATGATTTGTACTCTTCCTCTTTGCCTTCATCGACACCTTGCTGATTTCCAGTCATGTGATTCTGATTCCCAGTTGTAAGCTTTTGGCTTATATTATGAGTACATGAGGCTCATGGTGACCATACGTGGATGGCTCTGTTGTTTATACTGTTGTACATGCACTTTAACATATTGCTCGTGCAATAATTGTACAATGCTGACATATTTTAATAGCATCTAGCCTATCCCAGATCCAAATATTTGTTTGATTATGAGCTAGCATTCTTGTTGGGGCAAACAGTTTGCTCGATGACATTCTTTTAGAGATTGTAGTCTGGGCCATCTCTTCTTGTAATCTTTCGGTTGAGAATGATTGCTAGAAATTCCAATCATGTTATAGAGGAAATTTTAAAGCTCCCACTTACAAGTTACAGGTCCTTCAAGTCTTGTTACAAAATGCATTTGATATCTTACATGGGAACTATCCATTTTTTTCTCATGCATTGTTTTCAGCAGCAACCACACAGGATAGGTGATTGACACTTGCCTTTGATGCAGGCTTGTATTCGGAACAGATTACAAGGGGAATGTCTGTGGGAACAAGAACTCTAAGCCCGATGTCCGAGAATTTGAGGTGAGATATTGGCAAAATCCAAACCAGGTGTATCAAAGTGGGCTTCGAAAGAGTCCTCTCAAGCTTGCGGATGCACGGAGTGTCTGTCTAAAGGAATGCCCAATTCCTTCAGATGAGGATGTCAATTGGGTCTGTGATTATCCAGAAGGGAATATAAAGCTCACGATGGATGAGTGGAATGACAGAAATTATGATTACTATGAGTTTCTGAGTTCGGAGCAAAGGAACAGTTCTCTTCAACTTCAGGGCCCATGCTATCCTGTCATATTTCCTAGCACAAATGGTTAGTGCTTACTCCTATTTACCCACATAAATTGAATTTGATTGAAAGTGGAACATACCAGAAGATCTATATATTGAAACTGATCCACACATAATGCATTTTGAGCAGAAATCATGCAGAGGGAAGTTTAATTATTTTAAGAACTGCAAGGCATGAAGAATTTTTGAAGGCATTGCAGAAGTAGTTCAATAATGGCATATTTGCTAATGAATGTTTGAATGAATTTCCTATTCAGAAAGTCATGTCAGCTGCATTTCTCATTTGTTCCTTCAGTTTTTAAACATTAAATGTGTTCTTTCTGTCTCATGGCCAGCTTGCAATGCATCGAGTATTTCTAGTTGCTTTTTGAAATGGCCACCCTAGTTTTTCAAAATTATCTAACTGAGATTGCTTGCACGATATAGAAATACATCCAGCATTAACACAGTGAAATGATTTTATTTATTTTTTCCAATGACTAAGGACAGCTGTGTTAATTCATTAAATCTGAGTTCCAATGAAATATTACTGCTGTAGCATTCAATCAGGACATAAAGAGATTAGGAGACAATCAGTACCTCCAATAGGACCAATACCCATGGCCCAAGTCAATATGTTGCTGTGTATGATCAATGAAGACTCTTATATTAGCCCAGAAATGATTGCTTCCCTAGGTCTGATATAAACCTGAATATTGAGGATGCTCAGAAAACATAAACTGCTCACAGTGGTTGAATATCAGTGTACACCTCTCCAAACTTGTTGACCATACATTCCTATGGCCAAGGCGCCAATATCCCAGACAAGAAACAAACTGAAAGTGAAGTGAACAGATAACAAGGAGATCACGTCCCCTTTCCCTTGTGTGATCTGTACGGTACTACGGCTTCTTCAGATCTCTAAGCCCTTCCACTATTTCGCATCATGGGCTCTATGTGGGCTGTTAGACAATGCCTGACATGCATAGACGGGTCAGAGAAATAAATGAGAAATGTCTTCAGCTTCCATTCATGCTTCCATATGGCCCAGACTTATACGGCGTCTTCAATATCTTCTCCTAGCAAAGATAACTCATTATAACCTGCTGGTATTCCTTGCCAAAACTATTAAGAGTAGTGCTGGAATGAGAGAAAGATGCAGTCTTAAACAAAAGTAAGCATCACTGGATCCTTCTTACACAGGTACGGCGCCCCAGATGTACTCTCTTAGGAAAATAAGGCAAATGATATTGTTTTTTCAAAATACCTCTTGCATTGTTGATAACTACTCCTAACCACACCAAAATCAATACTAATCCAATAGCTTTCTAAAAATCATCAAAACACATCAAAAATGGTCAAAACCAAACGACTGCAAATTAACTCCATTGATGCTCTTTTGATTTTCTGGGTGAAAATCACAATAAAGCAGCTAGGTAAGGTGTTTCACTACCGAAACGAGAAAACTACTTGAGGCTAAACACCCCAATATTGCCCTGCTCAACAGCACAAGCTCACAGTAAGACAAGATTCATTTTTCCAGTCATGAGAAACCCAAATGAGCGTTCCAACTCCTTTTTATCCATCCTTCACTGTGCATGCTCAAAATATAATATGATATTATGGCATTAATTTCACACTCTCTCACTAAGTGAGCGCTCCTCCAAAAAGAGATGAAATACATTTATTTCCCCAACGCACAACCACTTAGTCACACTTTTAAAATAATATAAAGTTGCTAACTTTAATATATGCAATTAGAATAAAGCAACTTTATAACTCATTTTTTAAAAGTCATTTGCCTTGATTGAACCTAGTTAGCCTTCGGGAAATTAAATAATATATTTTTTTTGATTGGTAAGTAGAATTTTTATATTGAAATAAAAAAAAGAGGAGTACATCATCTGCCATGCAGATACAGTTGCAGATCCAACTGCTCAAACCCATCCATCCAACCTATTAGACTAGCCCCAAAAGATTACCATTTACATACTACTTGATCAATCAGAAAAGTCTATAGATCACAAATTATCAATTCAACCCTTCTGTCCAGGAGTTGTTTGCTGAGAGCTGACACCAGAATTAATTTGATCATGCAAATTGTTACCGATCTCCTTTAACTTGAGGATAACATTTTCCTTTTTTTGAGCACTGAGCCATTCAACCTCACCTCCCAACTTTTGATCCTCAGCGACGGGAATGGAGTGAAGCTGAAGCTGCATTCCTTTGCATACATCCTTATTTTGATTGTTGCACCGCTTCTTTTTCCGTACTGTTTGCCAATCATTTTTCCAAACCTCATCTGTGGAATCTGTTTGTGCATATGCCGGAAGCTGAGAACACTCAGCAACTGTGGTTTGAGCACCCTCAGCGGCAGCCCTAGATTCGGAAGAGAACTCACCCAACTGCCTCTCCTCCTTTGTGCTGAGTTCAGTCTTCAAAGATCCGCACTTCTTGGGTGAGCTTGAGACAGAGTAATGCTTAGGGGAAGCATCTTTCCACCCTGACGCCTCCCAATTAGCTTGAGACTTCCCAATTGAACAATCTGCTGCAACATGTCCAACTTTGTATCATCTTCTGCATCTGAAATTTAAACCTTCGTAGTCCAATGTTTGCACCCAGCTTTTGCCATTTGCATCCAAGTTAATTTCTGTCGGGAGGGCTTTGGAGGTATCCAACTCAACCAATATCCGTGCAAAGGTTGTGTGAATGAAATTTTTTGAGTTTGCATCTATGCATATGAATTGACCAAGAGAATTACCAATGGCTGCAAAACATAATTCAACTTAGTAATGTAGGGGAAGATTTGGGAGGCGAACCCAGATCGGCATAACAGAAAAGGATTCGGTGGCTGGATCAAAGTTTGGATGCCATGATTTTAGAAGCAATGTAGTATCTCCCCACATCCAAGTGTGATTGAGAATGACCTTTTTGTCTTGCTTACTGTCAAAGACCACTGTAAAAAAACCTTTTGCGCTCGGATATATTTCCAGATTTTTTTCCATCAAAGGACCCCAAGAATTTGAGATCCATTCATGCAACACAGGAAGATTGGGCCAAAATTGATTAAACCTACCAATCAACCTGTTCTCAAAGAAAAATTCTTTGTTTTCACGTAGCTCTTTCAATAATATATCATCAAAATTCACCTTCAGTGGTTTATCTGAGCTTTGGACCTGCCTTTTGTTTGTAGTTCCTGAATTTGGCGGCAATGGAGAGGCCCCAAATGACTCATACCTAGATCTGATCTCAACCAAAGGGGTGCCAGAAAGAGAGGCAGTTGAAATTTGTGTGGAAGTGCCCTTTCTGCATTTTACTGCATCTGCGAAGGTGGAAATTTTAGCCATTTTGTCTCTTGGGGACGGCGGCCTGGAGGGGTGTTGAGATATACCAGACCCTTGAGGATTTCCCCCAATTGCAGCTCGGGCGCCCTTAATAGCGGAGGAAGGCTTAATGGAGGTAGTAGATGTACCCCCAATATCACTGTCCGAGGCAATTGAAACTCTGGGCGGGCCATTCTGAGCCCTACACAAATCCATTTCCGGTGATAATTTCCTGTTAGCCTTGATCCCGTGAGCATTTCCTTCATCTTCTGGGAATTCTATAGGGACCTGTATCAAGATATCCTGACCGCCGAGTGAGCCCACAACCCCAGGTGGAGAGGAAGTCTGCGCAGTAGAGAGACCGGGTGTGACATCCACGCCTTGTGAGCTCTAGACAATAGCACCCGTCGAAGCATACATTCCCTCCAGAGAAGCTCCAGAGCGTTTGCCCAGAGTAGCTCCATAAGAAACCCTAGATGTAGTCGAAATCGGCGGCTTCTTCATTTTCGGCAACAACATATTAAACATTTTTGGGAAATTAAATAATTAAGGCTAACGCTCACCTTGATTTATTGATAATCTATGATTTTGCCCCTTTGTTTTGAACGGCATCTATTTTATATTTTGTAGAGTTGTGTTACCTTATGTTAAAAAAGGGTTTGTTGTTTCTGATTCACTATAATATATTTGTTGCACTATTAATGCACAAGTTGGGTCAATAGATGTGAAATGTGATCATACAAGACTCATCTAGAGTATGAAATCATAGTAAGTAGGAAGATGGATTGTTAGAGTAGAGTAAATAGTAACTGATGGGTAGGACAAACTCAAATCAAAGAAGAGATAAAGTGGCAGAGGATTTCAGTTTCTTCTAGGACATTGTAGTTAGAGTTTACATTCAACAAGAAGCAGCGGACACACATGGTACTTCTTGTCAAGTTTTTGACAACTTAATCTGGAAGGAGTATGTGGGCTTTTTTGATGGCCAACCTACACAGGTTCTTGGCATGTCAATTTATTCTGACACAAAATATTCAGTGGAGATGGTGTGCAAGAAGTTGAACAAGAGTGTATCAAAGTTATTTTAGATGTACATGACCATGGTTTTGATTCATAAATGAAGCAGAATGGTTCAATGAGATGAGAAAGATTTCAGGGATTGCAGCAGAAATTGGACAAGTTGGCAACAAGAAATGAACCTCTTTAGGATGAAGTTTTTTCAAGTCCCCTTAGCATGAAGGATATGCAGTGCTCTCTCAAGGTGAGTGAGGTCCTACAAGAAGTGAATCATATAATGATCTAGATTTAATTGGGAATATGGTGAACGACATACTAAATGCCTAAACCTAATGTGTTATTAGTGGAAATGAAATTGAAGCAGACAATGGAGAAAGGGAAGAGGAACAATATTGCAATGTAAACAAGGCTTTATTGCTATGGGAGAGCTATATATAATGGTGGCAATCTCTGCGAGTTCTTGCAAAGAAACTACTCTCTTTTTTCTCACAGTGTAAAATTTTTAGCAAGAAATGAAAAAACTAAAAGTAGAATGTGAAACAGTTCTCCTTGAGAATATGAATGGTGTATTGACTCCATGGAGAAAGAACATGAAAAGAGGATCTTGTATTGACTCCTACAACGAGAATAATATAAGGTGAGGATGAAATGTGTCCTGAGTCAACCAAGGATGTAGAAGCTAGGCTGTAAGGATTACTCAAGGCTTGGTAGGAGTGTGGTGATGTGTCTGGACTCTGATGTGCTTGGGACAGGTTTCTAGAACAAAAGTGTGCAACTCTATTCTATTGGTAAGGAGAATCTTGTAGTCAGAGGAGCACAAAAGAAGAGGACAAGAGTGTTTGAACTTTGAATCATCATTGCATTAAGTTCTAAAGAAAGATCAAAAGCAACCAAAATTGCAAGTCTATCCTTGTTTGATAGATAAAAATTGTCTAGGTTTTATGAAAGAGAAGGTGGCTGTGTCAGACATTGTAGAACTTGGTCTTCTCTCATATTGTAACTTGTTATCTTACTGGCCCAATTGCAAATACCAAGAAGTCAGCCTCTCTTCATTGTATACATTTTTTGCTTTTGAATCCTCAGCTTTTGTCAGTAACCTGTAAACATCCATTTTTATTGTCACATATATCACTGAATCTTGTGAATGGCATTGGTTCTGTCAACATTCTTTGTATCATAAATTAATCAATGCCTCTCGGCTCTCTGACAACCTTGTTGCATTGAATGTAGTCAGCATATTCTTCTAAGTATCATCTTCTTCATTTCTATAAAGTTAAATTCCTGAATTCCCTTCTCCCAAACTCAATAATTCAGGGCTACAGTATTTAAATTTTAAATTCTTTCTGAAGAAGTTCCATCTTCTTAGAAGTAACTTCCAGATTTTTGACATTCCCAAACTCTAAATATGGCTAACTGTCACATCTCCAGATTACGTCATTTCAAATTTTCTTCAGTATGCTTGTCTTTACCTGTTTCAGAATCACCTGCCCCTGATACGACCAAGTACAGTGGTCACAGGCTGTTCCATAACACCTTTGTTCCGTGCTTCCTTCTGATTCAAGTCTGAAAATGCTATCTCCTTTCTGTAAGTGTTGTCTTTATTTGGGATTCAAACCTTAAGTTCTTATCTGTTTCCTTCTACCATTCAGTTTGCCAAAATAAAATTGCTGCTGATTTCTTTTGCTGTCAGTCTTCCCTCCTTCATTTGATCTCGAGGCCTTTGGATTCAAACAATACTCCTTTCCCTTTGCTTTCACAAAGCATTGATTTCTCCTATAATTTGGAGCCATAAACATAAATTCTATGCAGTTGATATGTGTCCAGAGATAGAGCTAGGCATGACAAGCTGAAAACAAAACTTGAATGATTCACCAAGTGTAAAGGAACATACTTGTAGAATGAGTGTATTTTCATCTCTCAGTAATTGTACATGGAAGAAGAGCCACTTTAGATAGAATGAAGATCTTGTGTGAGAGTGCTATGTTGTGTATCTTTACATATATCAATCTACAGTTACCTCAGATACATTATCTTGCATGTAATCAACTAAAATTTAAGAATTGGCGTTTCTCTGTACACTTCTTTAATTAGAAGGACGATGAGTGGTTGTGGGTGTATTGGCACATTATAGAAATAAAAATACACTAATATTGGGTACATAGGGAGAATATTGATTGAATCTTCATCATTTGCCTGGTGGCTTATTTGTTTGTATTGTCATAATCTATAATCAGGTTTTTTCAAGCTTTCCTCTACTTTGTGCATTTCTGCCAAGCTACGTTATTGGGTACTTCCTTGGAGGCCCCGTAAGTGTACCTTGTATGATGATGGTACTGTTACTGGTCCTGGTACCTCCTGGGTTTCGCTTGGATTCTTCCACTATGCTGTGTCCTGCATGTACTGCTGTTCCCAGGCAGGATCCATGGTACTCAGCATGATGCATCTGACTGTCAAACAACGGTCATAAATAAGACAAAAAAATATTAAAATCAAACATTTTTAAAAAACATAAAATAAACACATAGATTGAAATAAACCCAAGCTAACTCATTTGTATTCTGTTCAACTTTATTATAGTTAATTTTATTCTTTTTATATTTTTATTTATTTTATACAAATGTACTGAAGCCATACTTCGGGGTCCAAAACAACCACTGAACCTCTGTACCCATACACATATCATACCTGTAGCCTGGTAACTTAGCTGCCAATTATTGAATTGAATATTCATCCATACACATACCATACGTGTACCCTGGGGACTTAGCTGCCAAATTTTGAATTGAATATCCTGAGAAGTCTTTTTCTGCTTGTTTCTTCTTAATGTCTTGGCATTGTGATTTTTAGGTTTTCTTCATTCTTGGTCTTAATCCCCTTGCCTTCCAATCTGCATAATCATTGTTTTCACAGAATTACTGGCATAACTGTCAGTCTTTCATGTGCATTGCTGAATTGTGCTTTGTTTTGCATCTGCAATCTTATATTTGGGCTTGGACACAGCCTTGTGGCGCCATGACTTACTGCATCTCTGGAAGTTTATACTCAGCTGTAGCCTTTCTACCTGACAACATATGATGTCCCATAAAACATATTAAAAATCCCACAATACTCCAACTGCAGTCCTAACGAACTTGATCTGCTATTGGCATTGAATATTTTTGTTCAATCTTCCTTCAGATTTGTTTGTGCGCTAATGCTTCTGGGGTCTACTTATTTGTTGAGCTCAATTGTGCACCGATGAAAAGTTAGAGTAGAACATTAGTCAGTTCCTTCAAAAAGTTGTCAGTCAATGCCCCTCATCACAAATTATGTGCTGTTCTACATTGCAGGAGAGTTCAGTGTTGTGTCTCCATGATGCCTTTCAAAGTAAGCTGTTAATAGTGGCCACAACATAGTGCTATTGTGATAACAAATTTCCATGACATGATACCTTAGCATTATCAAAGTCTGAATGGCACTTATTTGGATATAAAGAGCTATACAGATGGTTGTGGCATGGCACATTCTACTACTACAACAACAACCAAAAGAAAGAAGGAAATTCAGGTCTCAGTCTACAAGCACTAGCATTTGTGGAGAGGGTACCTTGTACCTAAATTATCTAATACTTGTCAAATGCTTACTGTTCCTTATTGGGAAATACCATGAGGGGATATAGGTGTTATCATATAAAGATATTATTGTTCGATGTGGAATTTTACGGCAGATGTTTTGCAAGTGGATATATGAATATTGAGCATGATACAAATTATAGGATTGGATCTAAATGATTGTTTTATCTGAAATCTGTAAACATTATAACAATGAACTCTTATTTTGCCTAGCTGTGCAAAATGTCTTAATGAGGAGCTAGGAGCTATTATACCTGATTAGAATGGTGGGTACATGATAATTATAAAAATTCATTGCCTACCTGATTCCGATACATACAATTTCATGAACTGGATGCCTTGTTCAGTTGTTATAATCTATTCCATTTGCTTGAGCAGTCTCAGTTCAAAGAGTTAGGGGTATAGATGAATGAGATGAAAACAAATTTGGACGATTAATATTGGGGAAATTATCAGCTAAAGAATGCATTTTCTTCTACATTTTTTTAATCAAGTTCATAACAAATGCTTATTGACATTGTTTTGTCTCTTTGACTGTGTTTAATCAGTATTTTGGAGTTGTCAGTTTGCGGCTCGTCCCTCAAATTCTTCATTGCAGTTTTGGAAGCAAATGGGTGGTGTAGATATTGATGAAGGTGGCATTATAGTAAAATCCATCCATATGTCCATCAATTCCCATCAAGCTGTTCTCAAGGTGCATTTCTGAGCGATTGCTTAAATATGCAAATCTTCAAGAAAGGATGTAACTATCTAGTATTTTGCGATCATAAATTATGGAACCGGATTGCTAGTTTATAGTTCAATGATTTCTCTGTTTATTGCACAAATCATCAGGTGTACTCACTTTTGCTTTTTGTGGATGTTAAGTACATTAATATAGTGCATGGTTATGCTCATTTCATTACCTTAATTTCTTGGTTATTAGAGGCTTCTTTTAACTTAATAAATTTTTTCTTTAACTATTATTTTTGTTAAGGGTTTAGTAAATATTTTCAGATCCGTTGACTTGCAGAGATATGTAGCTGATGTTGGGAAAGCATGGCCTGTTTTGATAGTATGCGGGGGACTGCTGCCATTGTTTTTGTCAGTGATTTGGTTGGTTATGATTCGCTACTTTGTTGGAGTGATGATATGGGCAACAATTGTGCTCCTCAATATTCTTACCTTTTCTATCACATTGTTTTTCTACACAAAAGGTCAGTCACTGTTTAAAAAACATAACCCACTATTATTGGAAAGAAAGGTACTTTCAGCAACAAAATGCATGTACACAGTATGTCTGGGTATGCTTTTTCATATGAGGAACTGAATTAAGAAATAGTTAGGCTAAGAAGGGGAAAGGGACATCGGATATTCTCTTCAAACTCTGTTTCCAATGTGGAATCAAAATAAAATATAGTATGGTTTTGTCTTTTTGCTACCATTTTCATCACCGTGTCTTATCTGTTTAAGCAGTAGTTCAATTGTATAATGTGGAGCACTTTTTTTTTCCAAACATCCATTTAAGTTGTGCTCTTTTTGATCAGTCATAAATCACAAAATTTTCAAATGATATCTCTTGTGATATTAGTTTGAGTAGCTTGTTCTGTTATTTCATAAATCTGCCTGTATATAGTTGATGATTGTGCGATCTGAACATGATGGTTGTTAAAGTATGGTCATTCTTGATCTCTTTTAAATGTGGTTTTGAAGAACTTGGAGGATTTGCCTGCTTGGTGAATTCAAACTATGCAAGCGAGCTGAGAACCACTCAAATCTTCTATCGATTTCTATATTCTTTGAACTATAATGGAGGAGAAATGAACCAGGATTGATTTCTGAATGACTAAATTAATTGACAGTGTTTGCATCCTTTCTTGGAATAGCAGAGTGGGTGTATGGAAGGCAACTTGTGCCTGAATATAAGTCATATCTGCGATAACATTAATAATGGACAAAGTGTTGGTTTGTTATGTAATTACTAATTTGTTTAGTTATAGTGCACTACAAGTAGAAAGGATAAACCAATTATAAGCAAAACCTATAAAACTAGAATACTAGTTATATGCTCATTAGAACCAATATATTATCACTATCTATCATCAAGGACTCCAAAACTTGTTTATGTAACATTGTTAGTTGCAGTGCAAGTCATGATTAGAATATTTATGCATTTTAAACATGATGGAAAACCTTAACTGGCTAAGGCCTTCTGCATTGCATGCTAGCTAGCTCTGGTCGGTTGTCAAGGATTCACCTGCAAATATGCCTAACTACTTTATCTTGGTACCATGTTCATTATATGCTGAAAAGATGTGATCCATGTTGTCTTGTCTGTGACATGGTAAAAACATTTGATGGAACATGTCAAGACATTTGTGGCACATACAAGATGAAGGTTGAGAGATAATCTGTGCGAGATTATTAATCTGTCAAATAATGGTTGGGTAAGGATCTAAACATGAAATGGTCCTCTCCAATGCTAGTGACTACCGAGTGAATTTTTTCTTCACTAGTTGACTTTGTATCATGGTGTGAACATTTCTAAGAAGTGTTTTTTTGATTGCTTTTTGAATTTGTGTAGGCATGTTGACATTACTTCCAGTAAGGTTAGGACTTTATCTTTACTTGAGTGGACAAGCACTCATGTGTACACATGATGAATAAGAAAAATATAACAATGACAAGACAAGGACACATGAATTGGAATGAAAGTTAGTGCCACTGTGGAATTTATTGTGAATAACAATTAGATGGCAAGGGTCCAGAGAACATGTTCGGTGAAAAAATGGGAAAATGCCAAAAATGAAGGGAAATATCTATCAAATGAAAAGTGTTGAGATTCTCTGAGTTTTTCAAAAAATCTGTAACTGAGTCCAGCAAGTTTTTCGACTAGACTTTGACATTATCACAATGAGATTCTGGAACAAGTTCTTAAAATTCTTTTTGAGTTTTGACTCAGCTGAGTTTTGGTTGAGTTTATTTCCCGTGTCTGAGTTCAAGGTTAAAAGATGTCTGTCAAGTCTGAATCCCAACACTATGGACAAAAATACTTAAAATTACTTAAATTTAAACAGGAAAAGTAATTATATATGAATTGTGATTTATTGGGAGGAACAAAAAAATTCAGAAAAAAAAGGTAAATTGGGGGAATTTGCAATATGGTAAAATGTGTAAAATTTCCTTAAATTTTTTTGAATATCGACATTTTGAGGGAAAAGCTTTGCCCCAGCTTTTGAAAATAATAAAAAAACAATATTTTGGTTGAAAACATTGTCTTTAATCAAAGAAATCATGTGATTATCTAATTAGAGGTACGAGCTATGTCATTGGGTTGGGTGCCGCTGTATTTGATTATGAACTTTTTTGGAAACGAAGGAAGCTTTCTTGGTTACCAACAAACCTTATGAATACTAAAATTATGATTGTGAGTCTTCATTTCCTTTTGAATTCTTCCACCACTAGTAATTTTTAGTTTTTTGAAGATTGAATTCCTCATACAAGGTTAATAACTCCATTAGGAAGGTGTGGCTGCTTCATTTTATACAGGAAATATCATGGAAAACTACTATCAGTATTTGCTTTCTAAAACCATAGAAATCTTCTTGCAAATATTTTCTGTAGTTTTTTTTGTTTTTGTTTCTTGAGTTTGCACAATTTAAATCTATCTGAAGCTAACAGAGAAAAAACAGAAGCATGGAAAGTATGTATACACCACAACCGTAAAGAACACTTATAAAAACATAAGCTTTATCAATCACTTTAATACCACTTATCAGGATCATCTTGTTGACAATACGTAAGGACCCCTAGATGAATAATAATTAATACTTCCCTATGTCATTTGGCATTGGAGTTATGCTGCCGGATGGAGAATGGCGTGAATAGTTTGAAATCATAAGAGGCCATCTGCAGAGAAAACACAGAAAATAAACCATAAACACAAGCAAATAATCCACATCAACACTCCTGAACTTGGGCTTTATGAGAAACTAGAATACATCTAACACAAATGGTTTTGTGTTATGTACCTAGGAATATGATATTATAATATATATAGGTTGATGGAGATGCCGACATGTGACACATTTTTTAAGTTAGTTATATTAGGCAATGAGTAGGCCTACATGGGGATTAGTGGTTTACCCTCCATTATGTTATTAGGAGGAGGTCTATTTGAAGGAGGTGAACATCATTGTAAGGGAGGTGAAGGGTATTATATATGTTGGGATCTCAATATGGAGATATAGTGTGGAGTGGCTTCTTCCATCAGAAGCATTGTATGGCGTTTCCTTACCTTAATGGCTTATTCTATTTATGAGTATATTGGATATTAAGGCATCTTGGCCCACAAACATCTTGTGTTGTAAGATCTCTCTTTTATATTCTCATATTGCCTTTATTATCTTGAGTATTTCGAATTAGTATATGTAGGTTCTAACACTATGACCTTTCAAAATCCATCTAGGAATCTCATATTACTATTTGTATTGTACTTAGTTTTTGAGGTTTGGGCTTTATCCTCTTTAACGTTTTTTTGATTATATAGTGAGGGTTCTATGGAGGCCCTCGTCCAAGCAAATAAACAAGACATAGGGATTACAAACAAAATTAGTCATCTTGACCATCCAAACTACTAAAGCCTTGAAGGTGAAACAAACTACCCAAATAGAATAACAAAATAGTCTGCCACCTGAAACCATACAGAATAAACATAAAAACAAAGATCCATTACATAACAAAAGGAGCCAAGTCTGCCTTGGTGATACCCCAACTACCAATGCCTCTAGAAGCACCACCAACACCTCCATCTGACTGCTTTCCAACTCCATGAGCCAACGCATCCTTCTTGGCCACAGAACAAACACCATTAATGCAATCATCTAGAGCCTGGAACTTCACCCCATGAATCACTTCCTCCCTTAACGAGACTCATTCAAGCACTCCATCCTCCCATGATGGCAAAGTATGAGCATTGGTA
The DNA here is from genome assembly GCA_027924645.1 of Cunninghamia lanceolata. Classification (NCBI taxonomy): domain Eukaryota; kingdom Viridiplantae; phylum Streptophyta; class Pinopsida; order Cupressales; family Cupressaceae; genus Cunninghamia; species Cunninghamia lanceolata. The sequence continues at coordinate 2,898,868 of BSBN01000828.1, forward strand.
ACCTCCAACCGACCTCTGGTATGGGAGACAAGTAGGTTTGTCAACACCATCCTCATGTCCAAGCAAAAGGCCTTAAGATCTTGCAATTCATGATATATTGCTAATAATTCTTGGCCAACCACACTAACATCCCCTATAGTTGCCATTGATTTTTAAGTTTAAACCACTTGGACCCTCCTGCAAGACCACCTTCTCTTTGACACCCACTAGACAAACCAAACTGAGACAACATGAAGATGCACAACAACCAACTCTGCACCTTAGAGGACAAAACCGCCACAAACAATTTTTCTAAAAAATCTATACGAATCAAAGCTCTAGATCTTGCAACCCTTGTGTTGCCATACCTAGACAAACCAAGCACACATTTGACCAAATTTAGAGATGCTAAATCTAGGCAATGAATAATGGAGCACAAGCATTGCCGAAAACCCAAGCCCCTAAGAAAGGGTCCTTGGGTTTAACAAGACGATGCTTGTGAGGAACATCCACAACAGCCAAACAAACAATACTATGCCTGCCTCAAAGCCAACAGACCCTCCTTCATTAACACCCTGGAACCACAAAGAGCCAAGACACAACAACATAAAGAAAGAAGAGAGGGTTCCAAAAAAATTGCCTCAGAAGAGCCATAAATAGCCACACATGCACAACACAAAGGCTGTCCTATGTGTATGTCTCAAGGAAAGAGGCAATTGTCCGTGTAGCCAAAAACCATGAACACCTTGCCTAAAAAGAGGCTGCCACCCTTCTTGTCAAATCAAGGGAAAGAAAACAATCCAAATAATAATGGGGAATAAAAGCCCTTCATCATAAAAACATTAAGCCACGAGGTTTGTAGGTGAGCTGCACAAAGCACTATAGGGCGGGAGACAATTCAATTAAAGTTTATCTAACCCAGACCAAGACTCCAATTGGTTACCATAAAGGGTGGTAAAAGGAGATTCGTCTATACCAACAGTTGCCAAGAAATCTGCTACTTTATTGTGCTTACAATAACGACGAGTCAATGAAACATCATCAAAATCCTTCCATAAGATCAACGCTTTATCAAGAAGGCTCCTATCCTTCCAGCTTGGACAGGCCATTTTGCTGAATCCCTGTGTCAAATATCAACCATTGAAGAGTCACCTTCCACAATATGCCTCTTACAGCCCAAGGAGAAAGCCGAAGAAACACCTGCTGCAAGAACTTCGCACTCTGCTTTGTTATTTGCTCTACAGCCAAGAAAAAGAGAGCCACCTTTTGCAATAAGGCCATCCAAATCCCTAATTGTGATACCTGCACCAGCTAGACCAGGATTCCTACTATAAGCCCCATCAAAGTTGAGCTTGAGAAATTGGATGTTTCATCCAAGAAGACCACGTTCTAACAACCTGTTTTTCCATTACCCTATTAACCGAGAATTTAACCTCTTAATGTTGTCCCTCTTGTTTATTTGCATTTCCTAAGTGCTTAGAGTTTAATTGCTTTTCATAACCTAGTGCCATGTTTACCTTGGTACTTTGTTGTTGTCATTTTATGTACTTCTCAAGTTCCATTGACCCACTTTTGGTCATTTGAGGACATCAATATAATTTCTTTCTTTTGGTTGTATTTATTTTTTTAAACAATATTTCCAATATCTGTCATCCTTTGCTGATTTTTTATCTCTAGTGCCCTCCCTAATTGTCATCCAGGCAATTGATAGTCTCTGAAATAGTACTTAGCCAAAGTCTCATGTTTGATTACAAATCTATATCTATAGCTGATGCAAAAGAAACCTTGTTATATCCCATATCTGGATTGTACTCACTATGCAGCCACACCCCACTACACAGTAAGAAGAATCATATTTCCTTTAGTCAAAGCTTCTTGAGTTTGGTGCGCCAAACCTCTCTCTCTTGTTCATTACAATTCCTTTTTGGATGCTTGGACTTTCCACAATAATAACACTTTGTTTCCCCTGCAGCCTCATGTTTATCTTTTTCCCATCCCCTTTCTGACATGCTTCATTGTGTTGAGTTATTTGTTCTTCCTGTAGGAACAATCCTATTAACGATTCAAACTTAATATCTTTTACTTTCGCAGTTACATTTATTGTCATCTTGGATGCTTTGAATGAATTTGAAAGATCGTTTATTGTAACCAAAATCATCTCTCTATTGTCAAACTTTTCACCAGTAGTGTTCGCTGATCTTAAATCTCCTCTTAACTGTTATATGATGGAAATTGATTCCTGTTCAATTACATGATGTTTGTTGAGTTTGTGGTCTTGCAGTACCCTTCAACTTTGTCCAAACCTTTCTAGCATTGTCTTCGTTCTGCAAGTGAGGAATAACATCACCGCATTATTGATAAGTTGATAAACTTGACATGGCTAGTGAAGATAGAACTATTCAAGGTTGTACTATTGATTGTTAAATCAAAACTATACACAGTATCCATCTTCTTGGATCTAGCTCTTGATGGAAACTGATGAGAAAGATGTCTTAATAATTGTCATTGAAGTAGTGAAATTTAAAAAGCAATGCTCCTGCTAGCTGTCAAATACAGGGTTTAAGGGAATTTCTATATAGAACCTTGTGCTTTTGTGCATTGTTGAATTTCTAAAAGGAATAGTATGATGTGCTTTAGAATCTTAGATGAATCTCCCTTTTATGAAGGTCTCTGCTCAAGCTATTTATATGAATCTTTCTACAAGTTCCTACACTTGAAAGTGAAAACCTCTTTTCTCTTGCTCCTGCTTGCACGTGCATTTTCTGCTTGTGCTGACACACACTTCTGTTCATGCTCGAGTGCTATTCTACTCATGCCCGTGTTCATGGTTAATCTCTTCTAGTGGCATTTCACCTCATGACATTCCTCTAGGCTTCTTTGTGCATGCATTTTCCTGCTGACAGTATTATGGTAAATAATCGAATCAATTATATTAACAAAAGAGCTGGGCTCTTATAGAGAGTTTACAAGATGTTTCTAAATATACAACATACAGATGTTTCTAAATTAGATTAAATCTAATCTAAAGAGCAAAATAGAAACAACCTAAATATGTTACAAAGATGACCATTAATATAAACTAACTAATATTATTCTAATACCCTCCCTTAATGGTCAATCTATTAATTACACCAAGATGCCCCCCTAAATTTGACAAACTTATCCAGGCTCAGAGACTTGGTGAGGATATCCACAGTCTGGTCCTCAGTTGGAACATACTGCAACACCACTGATCTGTCTTCGACAAGATGGCGGATGAAATGACAATGAAGGTCAACATGCTTTGTCCTTTCATGGAAGACTGGATTTTTGGCAAGTTTCAGCACCCCTTGATTGTCACAATACAAGGGTGAAGGCCTTGTTGGAGACATTTGCATGTCTAAAAGCATCCTTCAAAGCCAAACTGCCTCACACGCTGCTTTAATAGCTCCCCGATATTCAGCTTCTGTCGAGGAGAGAGCCACTGCTTGCTGCTTCTTGCTGGTCCATGTGACTGCACCTGTGCCCAAACTGAAAACATACCCAGAAGTAGACTTCCTGTCATCAACAGAACTTGCCCAATTTGAGTCTGTAAAACTGATCAACTTAGGATCTTTGCACCTTCCATACAAAATGCCAAAGTCGGAAGTGTCTTTCACATATCTCAGCACACGCTTCGCTGCAACCCAATGTTCAGCTTTAGGGGCTGTCATGAAGCGAGAGATGTAGCTAACTGCAAAACTAAGATCAGGTCTAGTGGTAGTGAGATAGATGAGGCTGCCCACTAGTTGCCTGAATGCTGATTTATTCTCCAAAGGTGAATTAGAGTTGGCTGACAGTTTCAACCCTTTCTCCATAGGTGTGTATGCAGGTTTACAATATGTCATCCAGAACTTATCCAACATACTTCTAGCATACTTGGACTGAGAGATGAAGATGCTATCAGCTGTCTGCCAAACCTCAACACCTAGGCAATAATGTAGGAGTCCCAAATCTATCATGTCAAATGATTGACTGAGATCATGTTTGGTTCCTTCAATCAACTGTTCCGAGCTGCCAGTAATGATCAGATCATCAACATAGACAACTATAAAAAGACTATTATCAGCATATCGTTTGACATACAAATTGGAATCAGAAGAACTCCGCTAAAAACCATGATCCACAAGGTACTTATCAATTTTCATGTACCATGCCCGTGAAACCTGCTTAAGGCCATAGAGTGCTTTCACCAGTTTGCACACCTGGTGTTCTTTACTAGTAACCTTCAACCTTGAAGCCAGGAGGTTGCGTCATGTAAACTTCTTCCTGCAAATCGCCATTGAGGAATGCACTCTTGACATCCATTTGATGGACTTTACATCCAAACTTGGTTGCAATAGAGAGGACAAGCTGAATGGTACTCATCTTGGCTGTGGGAGCAAATGTCTCCTCATAGTCAATGCCCTCATTCTGTGAGAACCCTTTGGACACCAACTGAGCCTTATACTTATCAAGGGTTCTATCAGCCTTGTACTTAACTTTGTACACCCATTTGCACCCGATGGGCTTCTTCCCAGGTGGAAGATCAGAAAGGACCCAAGTGTTGTTCTTCAGAAGGCTATGATGCTCAGCTTCCATAGCCTGTTCCCACTCAGGTATGCCTTTAGCCTCTGAATATGTCCGAGGCTTCGAGATGCTGTGAAGGTTGGCCATAAGAGCAAAATTGACAGTATTTTGCTGCTTGCTCTTCTTCCGAGCAGATCTACCCTCTATCAATTCATCATTATGAAGATCATTGATGGTCTTAGCCCACCATTTATGCCGGAGAGTAGATGTACCAACATCTAAATCAGGAACAACATCAACTGGGGCAGCTGGAATCAAATCATTTGGATGGGTTGGAACAAGGTCAGGAGGATCCAGAATGTCTTGAGGAGGGGCGGGTGGTGGAACAACAGACTGAGGTGCCTGTATAGTTGCAGAATCCCTCCCATCAGGTGGAGCTAGGGGAAGGCGAACACCCAAATCAGAAGCCTTCAAAGGCTGATCCTCAGGACTAACAGAAGTAGACAAAAGAAAGGGCCTGGTAGTCTCATCAACCACTACATCACGAGTGAATATGAGACGATCAGTGTCTACATCAATCAGCCTGTATGCCTTATGATTTTCACTATAACCAGTGAACATGAGTTTCTGGCTTTTGGAGTCCAGCTTGGTGCGCTTGGCATCTGGAATCCAAACATGAGCACTAGAGCCAAATACTTTCAAATGGTTGACCCGAGGCTTATGTCCAGACCAGGGTTCTTCAAGAGTCATCTTCTTGACGACATAGGTAGGAGATCGGTTCAAAAGATAGACAATAGTGTAGACTGCTTCAACCCATAACTTCTTAGGAACACTTCTATGCTCCAGCATAGAACGTGCCATCTCAGTAATGGTGCGATTTCGACACTCAACGACACCATTTTGCTAAGGGGTGTAAGGTGTGGTAAGGTGGTGTTTGATGCCATGTGCAGCACAGAAACGAGACAAGTCAAAAGAACAGAACTCCCCCCATTATCAGAGCTAAGAGTGACTATTAGACAACCTGACTCTTTCAACTAAGGCCTTGAATTGTTGAAATATACCAAACACAAATAACAGGAAATATCGACACCTAGTAATTGAAGGAGTGTTCATTGGTCCACATACATTAGTGTGAACCAACTGCAATACCTTGGATGCTCTCCATTTGTCACCATTTGGAAATGGAGTCCGATGCTGCTTGCGAGCATGACATGCGTCGTATACCCCATGAATCTGAGTCTGAATCTTAGGAAGACCACCAACCAGACCCTCTTGAGCTAACTGATAGAGATAGTGCATGTTCAGGTGCCCATAATGTTGATACCAGAGTTTGCTGATGGATGTACTCTTGGCTACCATGGTGTGCTCTTGAGAATCACCAGAATCAACGAGTCTATATAGACCAAGATCCTCAAGACCTTGGGCAATGGTTGTGCGTGTCTCACAATCCACTATGTTGCATGTGTGCATGCTGAAAACAACATCTAGATGAGGAGAGTGCCACATAATCTGACTGACTGAGAGAAGCTTCATCTCCATGTCAAGTACAAAGTATACATCGAGAAATATTAAATTTCTCCCACCAGATTGAATCTGCACGTTGCCCTTGCCGACAACAGTATACTCTTCACCTCCTCCAAAGATGATTGAATCTCTGAATGGTGTGTACTCTATGAACCAATCTCGCCGATGTGTAAAATGTCGAGAAGCACCTGAATCAATGTACCAGGTAGAAGATTTGACATGATTTGCAGGTCTCTTGGCCATAAAGGTGTAGAATGTAGACTCCTCCTGCTCAGTGTGCTCTTCCAACATAAGATTGGATAAAGATGCCATCTTCACGCTTTTCAAGGCACAAAAAATGAAGCAGCTTGACGGCATAAACTCCGAGATTGAAAACACTGGCCGTTGGTTACCAAAATGTCCGCAGGCTGGAACAAAGTATTTTAATCTAGTAAATACTTTAAGTCGTGTGACTCTGAGCGTTAAGCGCTTGGTCAAAAGAATGCATTGACTAGGTTGAATACTTGTCGGCCAAAAAGAAATAAATCCAGCCAATACTAAAATAGCCTTTTCACCCAACGACCAAGGAAAAGACACCACAAAAGAAATCATGAGCAAGTCCGCCTAACACAAATCACGGGAAAAACAACGATGCAGTCACAGGAAATATTAGCACAAATCACTGAATCACGAATGACCTGCGTACAGAGACAAGGAACTTGTGATCATACACAGAAAAATCGCGATCATGAGCTTCTAAATTGTCGACTTCCAGAAATCCTTCAATGGCGGCGACCCAGATACCTCTAATCAGGGACGAAGGGTTTGCAGAACAAAATCGCGACTCAGGAAAAGATTCATGACCAGAGGATTTAAAAAACGCGAATCATGATCATTTTAACTGCTCCAATCGTGACCCAAAGGCAAGAAAAACACGATTATAGGATTCGCGACTAGGGTTTTCGTGACTTACAAATGCATTTAGTAGCAATCAAAAGGTGAAGATGCCTGTAGAGGAAGACGTCGAAAAAAATCGCGACCCAAAAGATTTAAACTGCCAATCACGAACTCTGAAACAAACCTTGCAAAATCGCCTGTAAAAACGACAACGCAGGAATAGTGATCAAAGGAAGGTCGCCAGAGAAAAAGGCGCCAAACTAAATCCCCGACCAGGCACAGAAAGGCAACACGACCCTTAAAAACGACAACCATAGAAAATGTGATTTACAGAAAAAAAATGGCGCGATTTAGCAGAGAAAAACCGGCGCCCAAAAAAAATCGCGATTTTAGAAGACGAACCAGATTGCCAGGAATTGAATGGCGCAGAAAACCCTAAGTATGCACACGTACGGACGTACAAATTATTGCATAGGACGCCAGGAAAAAAATCAAAATTTGTTTTCCTACTTTGATACCATATTATGGTAAATAATCGAATCAATTATATTAACAAAAGAGCTGGGCTCTTATAGAGAGTTTACAAGATGTTTCTAAATATACAACATACAGATGTTTCTAAATTAGATTAAAGCTAATCTAAAGAGCAGAATAGAAACAACCTAAATATGTTACAAAGATGACCATTAATATAAACTAACTAATATTATTTTAATAGACAGCTTGTGGGTTTTGAATGCTCTTCCATATCTAGATTTCTATCTATTCTTTATGTCGGTCGCTGATATTTGAGGGCTTGAATCTCACATCTGTTGTTTTCTTTTGGTTAAATTGAGTTTATACAAAGCAGTGTTTGGGTCATGTAGGGGCAAAATACTTGCTTCTACTTGCGTGTATGCTTCTCTGCACATGGTTTCCTACTACATGCTACCCATGCATGCTTGCTGCAATTTTCAAAATTTCAAACTCTACTTTGTTTTCTAGAATTTCCAAAATTGAGGAGTAAGGTTCCAAATTTTGGAAATTGCTTTCACTTCTCTAACAACTATAAAGGACATCATCATTGATGATTTACATGCACGTATCTTTGTTCTTGAGAAATCTCATTCCTTTCATGCTCCACATTTTCAGCAACTCCAAGAGATTGTTTCCTTGATTAAAAACAATCGGAGTTATTCATTCAACATGAGCACCTTAAAGAAGAAAGAACAATACATCAAGAGGTCTATTGAGAAATAGGTGGATCAACAGAAATTGTGGGTTTGAACCCCCTCCCATTATTGTTATGGCTGTTCAGGAAAAATTCGATGAGGAAAGAGCTAGGCTTGCCAAAGTGCTTAACCTTTGAGTTTGTGGACTTCCTAAGCCGATTGAAATCCTACAAGCTGGTCACAACTTCTTGTGGGATTCTCTTGTTCTGAAAGATATCTCCCTAGACAAAGCTTGGTCATTTCCTAATAACACTCTCATTATTAGATTCTGGTCCAGTGAAAAGCATTTACGAGTGCTTAGAGCTTAAAACAACTCTTCTTTCTCCTCAAATTTTTTTGGATGCAGATCTCACATGGCTTCAAGTAGAGGAGCTTTGAAAGGCTCGTTCTCTAGTTGTTGTTGCTAGAAAGGAGAACAAATGGACCATTATTAGGGACTACAAGGCTCTTATTCATGATTCCCCACCTCAAGGGTGGTCACACATTGGACCATCTACAGGACAACGGTTGGTGGTGACAACATCTCCATTGAATGTTGGAATTGTGATGGTTTTGTATGGTCTTCTTTAGGTATTGTTGATGTTAAGTTCGCACTTTCGTGTTTACTTGCATCAACATGGGAAGTTTTGCGAACACAGGCCTCGGGATGGATTTTAGAAGCTGGATCTTTGTGAGGTTTTCAATGAGTTCACTTCACACTTTTGCAAGAAAAAGGAAGAACCAATTGAAACTCTCCTATCCACATATGACTAATTTGCATAGGATTCCTTAATCATGAAACAAAATAAACACAAATGCTATAATGAAAGGTGGAATTCACACAGTCATTAACCTGCAAGAGGTTAGGCAGTTTCAGAGATGTGAATCAAGGCTGCAGATGTAAGAATAGGAAAATGGAGATAAATTCACCGACAAAATTAAATGAAGCACAATAAAACAAATAATTTCGTTTCATTTATAAAGACAATTTGATAATAGATGTAAGAGGCCCAAATGAATAGTTACAGAGTTATTTGCGAATCAATACAATGATATAAAAAGCTTTGCCTGAAAGGCCCAAGTGCGCAAATCGGCAGAGTTTTTCCATAGAAATCTCTCTCTCCTATTCGAATGAACATTTACATATCTATAATGAAGCGGTCCCATGGAGGGGTGGGGGAGGGGCGGTGGCTTCCTAAATTATCTCAGCACTGTTGCTGAAATTTTTTAGGAGCATTTTAAAACAAGTGGTCCCATGAATTTTGTAGTTGCAGGTAGCCTTAAAACTTTAAGCTCCGAAATTTATGGAAGTTGGTGGTCTCATGAGGTTTTTAGTTTAATGCTAATTGATTTAACAGAGATTTTTTAGGACCTACAAATAAAAAAGATTAAAAATCATCAAATACAAATTTTTCTCTCCAAAATATTTCCTAAACTAAATGGAAGGAATCTAAAAACTAGTAGAAAAATCCCTAAGCTGGTGGAGGAAAGTTTCAGCCCCACCTGCTCAAAATCAACCACCTAAAAAAAATCAACCACCTAAAAAATAGCTGCTCCTATTTTGGAGGAAAAGATCCTAATTTATGCCGTAGCAATTTTTTTTGGGTTTCATGGGACCCCTTGCTCCACAAAAATAGATCTAGTAGCTCCATGGGACCCCTTCCTAAGAGAATGAGAAGAAGAAAAAGCTTGAAGAAATTCTAGAAAATCCAGAAAAAGCTCCATTATCTGTTTGCATGATAAACTCTTCTTCAGATAACTGCAGTTTCTATCTTCTATCGTTGCCCCAAACTGCTCTTTTGCATCCAAAAATCCCTACATGGTGGATGCCACTCTTTGTTCACTGTCCTTTCCTTTCTCGTGAACGTTTTCCCCATTGCCCAAATGATATTTGGCATAAAATATAAAACTTGCACTTTATATATTTATTTCTGTAATAATGTTACGGCCTTTTAGCTTGCGTAGCTTTATCTTTTATTAATAAAAGACATGAGCTTTCTAAAGATACAAATTCTACATGAGTTTTACTTTGGCTTGATTTTCATTGGGCCCCACCTTATTTCTCCACATGACTTAATTAAAAACATAATTTTTAAAACTGTATCATTCACATAGGAGCCTGAAGATTTTTCTTCCGGGCCCTATTGCCACGTTGGATCTTATATCCAATGGCGCACTTCATTTTACTGGCAGCTCTGACAATATTTATATGATGTGCCAGCCATTAGATGGAAGAGAAATCAGATGGTTTGGGAGGTGCCTGGCATTCTCCACATCAGCTTTTAGATGACCAAAGGCGCTCTTAATAATATTGACATCCCTGGCAAAGTTTTAAACAATGCGCTGGTCGCTGATGAGGCCCTCCATCAGATGGTTCTGAAGACTTCTGGAGTTTGTGTTTGCTCTGTTTGTGTTTAAATGCTTATAGAATGTCCATTGCTGTGGAATGCATGGGCTGTGCTTCATTTCTTCATGCTTGCATGCCAAAATGGTTGTGCATTATCTTATTGCTGCGCTGGTGATTTCTTTCTTTTGGAGGTGCCATATCTGAAAATATTTGAAACCATGGCGCCTTTTGTCCCTGTCGTTTCCTCTTTTGATAGCTGTGCTTTCCTCCTTATGGCTGTGTTGAATTTTATCTGGTTTTGCTGAAATTTGGAAAGACTGCGCCTCATTTTAATATGGCTGCGTAGTGATTTGGAGATGCTGCGCTTCATTTCATGCCTTTCGCACAATCTGATGGTTTTGATACGGCTGCGTTGGTTTTTTCATTGCTAGTTCTCTGTGTAGTGGCGCCATTCTATCTTAATGGCTATGCCTTAAATAAAGTAGGTGCAATGATGTATATTGCAACGCAATACATATGGTTGCGCTGCATTTTCTTTATCTGCTTATGGTCTATTTAAATGTTTGTGCACTTCTTAATACATATGGCTGCACTTAGCTTTAGAAGCTGCCCCTGTGCTTTATCTTGTGCCTTGTGCTCCATTTGATAAGGAAGCACCTTAAATCTCTCATGGCTGGATTTTAGAAGGGTTGTGCACCTTTTGGACACCATCTTCTACTTGAAGATTGCACAATCCTGTAGGTCATGCACTGTTCCTTTATGCTGGTACCTTTAATCTCTAATTGCTATGCAACATATGCATTTGACCAGCCATATTCATGGAAGCATCATGAATGATATTGCCAATAAAACCTTTAGGAGTATTTACTGTCTTATTAGAGTGCACAGAAATGGCACTACAGGTACCTTTGTGGACATTGTTGCTTCATGGGATATCATCTTTCTTACTAAGAGCCATGAGAATCTCGAGTGGCCTTCTCTCGAGTCATAAGTTATGTTTGGGCCTCTTCCTTTGGGTGTGAGACTTGTAGATTGGTGGGTGTTTGTGGTTCAGGTGGAGTAGCTTGCCTCTTCTGTGATAGCTTTCGATCCAACATATTGTGGTTGGCCTTCGATTTACATTCCAGATATATCTGATCTCGGATATTGTGGTTGGCCTTTGCTTTACATTTGAGATATATGTGGTTCTAGGTTTGGAGGTGCGCACCCCCAATTCAGGATGTTTTTATTGCTGCATGCTATTTCCCACTTGCCTCTTTTGACTACGTTGCACACATTAAGGGATATCCTTGGCTTGATCTCTATCCAGAGATACCCACTACTCCTTGGGTGATGTTATCCTTCTTGGTTAATTTAATGCTCACACTGGGACCCACCAAACACCCATTCATGATCTTGTCAATGATGAGCTTTGTCTTTGGAAGTTAGATGCGGATGAGTTTGGCTTATCAAGGACTTAGGTTGACAAGAATAGTCCTGCCATTGCTTATGGTAGATATCTTCTCCGATTGGGAGAATCTTAGAGTCTCAACATTCTTAACGAGCTCTCTTGTTTCACTGGTTCTCATAGAATTACTTGCTTCCCTCATGGTGATGGTGCTAGCGTTGCTGATTATGTTCTTACTAGCAAATCTTTCATCTCTAATAGTCAGAGCCCATGGGTCTTGCATCAACCCCCCTAGCTGACCATTCCATTTTAATCTTGACCCTCGACACTGCTCACCTTGCTCCTTCCTTCCCTTTCTCCCCTTCGAGTCATCAAGACTTGTTGTGCCACAATCCACTTTGATGACAGTAACTCCCTTGATTATGCTTCTTGGCTTTCCCAACTTATGTCTAGCTTCTACTTCCATCGACTTTCCATTGCTGCTACCTTGTATGAGTTTCTCTCTATCGCTCTTTGGGAGGCTATTGTTGACTATTTTCCACACATTTGTTAGTCTACTCCGCCCCATCCTCATGGTTTTTGCCTTATGAATCATTGGTTTGATGATGAGTGTAAAGAGCATTCCCAGGGATGGTGGGATGGGGATGAAATGTTCCCCATTGTTCCTTTGGAAAGGGTCCTATCGCGGAGATGACCCTATAGTACAGATGTTATGCTTTGTAGGATGCATTTGGGGACACTTGCCTTCCCTAAGGCAACAAGGGGCATGCAGACACCTCTCGACTGTCCCATGGCAAGGCGTTCCCATGCCATTTAAAAAATACTCATTTTTAAAAATTGCAGTTAAGCTTTGTAGATTTTCTATTTAGAAATGTTAGCAAGTTTCTAAATCCTCATTACTATTTCCTAGAAAGTAGGTGAAATGAAAATAGAGAAGAAAATAAATAAAAAGAATGACGATATTCCACTTATTTCACTATGTAGCTCTTACTCTTGGCTTCCATGCCATCAATTACAGTTACTCCTTTGTAACCTTTACATTATCCTCTTCATTTAGTCTTAACTTAAAAAATTCCTCTGCTACTGGTTCACTTGTGTTTTAGCCTGAATCTAGGTTCGGTTCATACCTGTTCTGAATATTGGTCCAGTTCCTCTATGGGTCGAGCCAAGGTCTTGCCAAACGGACCTGGATTCTTTTGGGTATGCTCTGCAGTGTATCCAGGTAGAGCAGGAGCCCAAAGCGATTTTAAATTTTAAATTTTATTTTTTGTCTTCATAAGTTGACTATTCAACCTAAAAAATCAACCCTAACCCTAAAATTGATGATGATGATCTTTATGAAGATCCATATGACACTAATTGGTAATTTTATTATTTTAATATTGAACAATGAATACCTATCATGACATTCAAGTTTGACAAATTGACATCAAAGTAGTAAATTTTTAATTTTTATGATGGTTTTGTTTATTATATGCCTGTTATGTGTTATTTTGAACTCAATTCTTGTTTTTAGTATAGACATACCCAAAACAAGCCCAACCCGAATTTGTTTTTGTTGTACTAGTATACCAGAACCTGAACCAAAACCGGTAACTAAGAAAAATATAATTTTTTTTTTAATATCAGTTGATTTATTTTGTAAACCTTGAATTTCAACTAGATATGAGAATCAATCACTTCAAGTTTGAATATTCTACCAATGCCTTCCCATTATCTGCAAATTGAATAATTGTAAGCTCTACTTTTACTACTTGGGCTCAGGACATTTGATAATGCTCTGTTGTATTTGTTATCTCTTATCAAATACCGGGTTAAAATGGGCAAAGAGATGTTCTGCCTTGGGGATTTAAGAGTAAAAAAGGGATTTAACAGTTTTAACAATGAGGATTATGCCATGGCATTTGCAATGGACAATGATTTAAGCAAACTCGGGAGGACCCTTAAAAAACTTTTTATTAAAAAACACAAAAAGTGAAAAAATGTAACTAACCCTAAAATTGCATTTTTTGAAGAATTTGGAGCTTGTTAATGGCATGTCGCCCCCATACCCCTGCCCTAGTTTTAAAAAGCAAAAAATAAAATTGTTTTGGGCTGTGCCGGATGGAAAAGAAACATTTTTTCTTGATTTTTTTCCTATTAAATTTTGAGTAATCAAATTCCATTTATACTTTTGGTTTGCCGTGTCAATCTTGATTCCAAGCAATTCTACTATGATATAAATCATTTTGATTTATTTTTGGCATTTATGGTTTGACAAGTGACATCGCATATTCAATTATCAACTGTGATTCAAAAATGATATATATATAATGTATGACTGAACCTAGCTGTAACAAAGCTGGGGGCAAAAAAATCTGCGAAACGTCAAACTTGACTGCAAACTGAACCAGCAACTGAACCCACAACATAGATTGTACTTGTAAAACTAAATTAAAAAAATTGTATTGTAAGCTTGATGAAATCATGAAATTGAATATTATAATATATTTTATATATTCAGAATTTTGGTTCAATTGATTGTCAAATTGTTTACATAAATGACAAATTGAATTTTTTTTCTATTTTTTTACAATTAATTTTTCAAATATCACATATTATCCCTGCCATCCCCAATTTTGAGAAAAAAATTGCTGCCCCCGAAACTCGTCCCGGCATTGACTCGTCCTGAGCTTCTGTGGAACACTGGTTCTTTCTCTCTTTCACGAAATAGCTCAACAGAGGAGCCAATCAGCCATTTCAAGGTTCTTAGATAATGGAAACCAACCAAGTAAATAATATGTCCTTCACTTGAAAATGATTGGATAGATAGTGAAGTAGCCAACTTATTACCTCTCAATCAAGATGATCGGTCCCATTAATGCATTAACTTGCAGAAAAAGTTGTTGTATACTTCCCCAAGCTTAGTGTCATCGTTTTAGAGTTACAATTACAAATTATTAACATAGGTAGAGATTTTTTACAGAGGAATTGGCCCTATAGAAACCAATGACTTATATTCTGATAGCACTGACTTGGTTATGAGGCATGTAGACCACTTCACCCTGACCTAGGAAGAGTGTTTCTGGGTCTTGTAGGTTGATGTTTTTGCTGTTTAGAACAGGTTTTGATTCAGGAATGTGCCTATTATGAATTTGGTGCATAAATATCTCCAAAATGAGAGCTAAGCTGCAAAGTTTTCCATAATTTTTGTATACTTACCTTTCTTTGAGATCAAATGTATATTTTATTATTGTCATTTTGTTCCCTTTCTTCATACATTTTGTGTGTGGATATATGATACACATACGATGCATTAGTGATATGATAAGCAAGATGGACACTTTTACAGACCAAGTCATGGGCTTGTAACCAAAGACATTGTGAGAAGTATCAAGTGGTGAGGGTACTTTCCATAATCACTCTCTCCAGAAGCTTATCTGAAATTTCAAGTGCCCAAATTTGGTTAACTATTTGCCAAGGTATGTTCTGTGATGGTATCCAATTACTCGGAGGTTCCAGGCCACCACCCTATATGAATATGGAGTTTATGCTTTGAAGATGAGCTACAAGCTTAGATTAAACCTGAATAATTAAACTTATCTCATAAGTTGGTAACAAGCAAGAAAGGAGGCTAATCCCGCGATTCAGTAGTTCACTCTATACATTCTCTGATTTGTCTTTCTGTTAGGAGTTTCAACCCAATCAGAGTGAACAACTGATGGGAAGTAGAAATAAATATTGTATGGGAATAGATTTTGCTATTTCAGTAATTGTAGATATGACATATTTTAGTTGTTTTGTTGCTTCACTTGTGCAGCTGGTTGGATTGGGCACGATTCCATCTCAACTGTCATTGGACAAAATGCGGCAGGTTATATAAAAGCAAGTGGGAGGGTAAGCTTTGCTTTTCTTGATGTATTATGTTTTCTTTATTTGTGTGCCTTGGTCATGGTTTGAATTTGAAATGTTTTAATAGGAAGGAATACTGTGAACATATTTGTATCCTTTTTTGCTCAGGAACTTGATCACCTAAGGGCTATTGCTGTGCTCATGACAATCATAATAGTAATTGTAATTTTGTCAACAATTGCCCTTATCAAGCGAATCCTTATTGCCCCTGCTGTTCTAAAGGTATTATTCTGAATAACTCTTCTGAAATTGGAATGTACTTTGTGATTTGTTGGCAAGATTCTTGATGTTAAATTTGTTCAATGTATTTTTTTTTTGTTTTTTTCAAGAACCGCAAGGTGCATATTTTCAGACCTGAAGATTAGACTAGTGCTGATAGCACTTTTGGATAAAGATAGAAACATAGTGAGAATCAGTTTTAATTTTTCCTTTTAAATATTTAATCAACAACAGAACATTTCATTTAGGACACTACCATGGAGATGCAACTAAGCATGTATAAAGGTCTACCTCCATAAATAAGAAATAAACTGAATGGTTCGATGCTTTTCTGTGGACCCTTTCTTGACCACTTCCCAATTAGAAATGTCATATCTCTTGAATTTTTGATATTATATAAGCTATTTTTTTTCGACCAGGTGGTGCTATATTATACTTGCAACAAATAAAGTGTATTTAGATGGTGATATATATAGATATATGTTGCCAAAATGAAAACCTGTGGAAGTAATCTCAAAAATATAGCAATATAATTTTTTTCTGATAATGACAAAATTGTGTACATGTAGAACTTGTATGCATCCCTGATTTGATCATAGTTACCAAATCTGGCCAGATCCGGATTTTTTGGACAAGCCAGATTTGTCCCTTTTGGTTCTGACTTTTCAATTTCTATAGGAATTTTATCCTTTTTTTGTTGAAAATTCTGGATTTCCAATTTTTTTTGATCTCTCAATTAGATTGATTTTTTCAAACTTGGTAACTAATATCCGGCATAAGCCTGTGACGGAGTCTTTTGTTTTCTTATCGTGTTAGTTCCATTCTCGCTATGGTCAGGAGTCTCTTGGATCTTAGGTTGTAGGTGGTTGTGCTCCCAATAGATGTGACAAATGTCAAGAAATTGCTCGACATGTTATAGTGATGCAACTTGTGGATATCATGCTACAATGCTCAGTTAGTTCATAGTCATACTACATGTTTGGTTTCATCTTGGAAGTTAAGGGAGCATGCTTATTAATTGGCAAGCCTGTGAGATGCATGGAGACTTAACTGCATTATTCATATAACTTTTATTTGGGGCCAATGCCCAAACCATCTTGACCATATGATATGCTCAACCACATGAGACGAGTAGGGTTTCAAGAGAGGATGTCCAAGTGATGGGCCATGGGAAGTGAATAGAAAGTGAGGTTTTCTTTAAGAATCCATAATCTGGGATCTGCCTCGAGTGTTTGATCCTCATTGAGTAATGGACATTAGCCTCAAACTATATGTATGCATCATAGTTAGGTATTTGTTAGGTCATCTTTATGGCTACTTCAAGGATCATCACAAGCTACTTACACTGAAGGAACATGATCATCACTCTAAAAGGGCCAATGTAAAATGGCTTACGGTATGCATAATGGAATGAATATCGTTGCTGATAAAATCATTATGTACAGATATGTAACTCAGCCACAGTTATAAAATATAAATTGAATTGCAAACAAACTAGCATAATAAATAGTGTATAAAATAGCAAACAAGATTCATACTTCTAAGTTCTGACTGAAGCCTTAACAACAAGTTTGCTGAACTATTTAGTGCAATTTCATTAATAGAGGTTTCCAGCAATTGGTACAGTTTATCCCAAAGGGCTGTCGTAGTTGTTAATGAACTGGCTTTCCATACCTAAAGAAACACAATTTTGGGAAAATCTTGTCCTCTTGTTTGTAAAGAACACGCCATTGGGAAGTGTTGGTGCAAGTATTGCGCTTGTGTGTAAACCAGACTTAGCAGGACCCTGAGAGATCCCAACTTGTGGTATTCATGGGGATATTTCCCGAGGAGCTAACGAGTTACTGTGATGTGCTATCTTTAGGATTATTGATTTAGGACCAGGTATCCTTCATTTATGAGAACTTTTAGGCCTATATGAGATCATGTGAGTTATCATTAGGATATGAAAACATGTAGGCCCCAATACTTTGTGTTTTTATGGTTTGGCACTTTTCATCTATATACTTGGGGTTCTTACATTCAATTCAAACATTCATCTGAAATACATATTATTCTCTTCTTTATGGCAGGTAGCTTTGTACTTCTTGTACCTTTGTATATTGTTGTCTGTCATGTTCTTGTACTGCTTGATCAGAGCTTGTTTAATTTTATTTGATCCTAAATTATGTTCTTACAAGCAGAACCCATTATAGATCTGGAATATACAGCAAATCGTGGAGTAAGATGATGAGCAAACGAATGCAATCCTACTGAAACATAAGGACTGTTAGTGTTTTAATTTGTCATTTTCAAGACAACACAAAATGGAACAGTGTGTACGGTAGAACTTGTTGTGATGTAATCACACATCGCCCCATTGCAAATGGGGACCCCCTCTTTTTTTTTTTTTGCTTTCTCGCTTCGTTTTGCTCTAGGTTTAGTTTTCCTCTGAGCTTGTATGATTTTGATAGTGTTGTGTATGCAAGTCTCAACAGTTTCTTGCCAAGAGGTCTATATGCCTTCATCCTGATGCATGTCACTGAGACCCTGAAAATGACTAAGTCTGATATCCTGAAAATCCTGAAAAAATGACTAAGTCTGAAATCTGGTGGATCCTCAGAAATCTAGAATCTGCATGCCAAATCCTATGGATCCAGGACCTATCTCAAACATCCTGGAAGTATATTGATAAATATTTAAAGTATATCTGACTTATACTTAAACATATTTTCAATATACTTCCATTCAGGAAATCCAAAATTTGACTAAGGCAAGAAATCCAAGGGTACTGTCCAAACCCGCCCAGACTGGGCGGCCTCACAAGGTCCTCTTGGACAGTGTCTTCACCATCAGGAGAGCTTGTCCAGACAACACCTTCAAACCCGCCCAGGGAAAGTTAGGATGTTTTCACGAGTTTTTGCTGACTGAAGGAAGTTAGGGAGTGATGATGGAGTCTAAAACTAAGATTTTGATGAAACTTCCATGCCTCACCTCCAAACCCGCCCAGACTGGGCGGCCTTGGCATGAGGTCATGGACTCAGCCTCCTGCACATGCATTTGTCCAAATAGAACCATCAAATCCGCCCTAGGAGAAAATGGTTAAGTTTAGAAGGTTTTCAAGCACAAGGCACTGAGAAATGATGAATTTCAAGCAAGGTTTGCAAGTTGGAGGGAAGTTAAGTAGTTTACAAGCAACATTCCATGCATCATCTCCAAACCAAGCATTACTTAAACTCCTCACAACAAGGATGAAATAATTGGAAAGAATGATAAAAAATCACTAAGCCTGATGTCCTGATGTCTTGAAATCCTGAAAATTGGCTAAGTCTGAAATCTGGTGGATCCTCCAAAATCTAGAATTTGCATGTTAAATCCTATGGATCCTAGACCCATCTCAAACATCTTGGAAGTGTATTGATAAATATTTAAAGTATAAGAAATTCAAGAATTTCTTATACTTAAACATATTTTCAATATACTTCCATTCAGGACATTTCTGATATGGCGACGACACTTGCATTCCAAGCACACCTTCTAAACCCGCCCTACCTGGGCAGCCCTGACATGGGGTCTTGGATTCAAGGTTGTGATCACGCACTTTCTCCAGACTAAGTCTCCAAATCCGCCCTAGGAGAGAGGTTGCAAGTTTTTAAGAGCTTTTGAAGGTGAATTCTATGCATTACTTCCCACCCCGCCCTACCTGGGCGGCCTCACGAGGGAGTGATGGACAATGTCTCCTGCCACATCAATCTCTCCACACATTGCTCCCAAAACCGCCCTAGAGAAAAAATGGTTAAGTGTTGAGGTTTTCATGTACAAAACACTGAGGTATGGTGATCTGTAAGTAAGATTTATGAGTTTGAGTGAAGTCAAGTGGATGATAAGCAATATTCCAAGTGTCACTCTCCAACCCGCCTTACTTGGGCGGCTTTAGCATGCAGACATGGATGATATCTTCAATACCTCATGACAATGTCTAGATACAGCCTTCAAACCCGCCCTAGGTAAGATTGTGCAAATTTTAAAGTGTTTTAACACAAAACATTAGAAGGTGATAAAGTTGGATGGAGATTTGAAGGTTTTTGAAGGCATTAAGTAAGTTTGGAATGAAAATCCAAAGGTCACCCTTAAACCCGCCCTTCCTGGGCGGCCTCAAGAGGCCTTTGTGGACAATGTCTCCTGACACAAGAAATTCTCCAGACACTTGCTTCAAAACCGCCCAAGGAGAAGAATCATGCAATAAGCAAAGTTTGTTGGGCTTCAATGTTCAAGATGACATCACAAGGAAAGGTTAAAGTCAAGTTCAAGGAGTGAGAAGTCTCTAAGTGACAAAATCCAGGCACCTCTCCCTAACCTGCCCTTTCTGGGCGGCCTTCATCTCCATGCTTGGATAGTTTCACCTCCTGCACATCATACTCTCTAGACAACACACTTAAATCCGCTCAAGGAGAAAACTTATCAAATTTGCAATGCTTTGAGTTGAAAAACAATGAGATCATGAAGATTTAATGAAAGTTCATAAGTTTGAATGTATTTCAAGGCATTTGAGAGGTTTTTGATGGACTTTCATGAAGAATCCAAGGGTCATGTCCAAACCCGCCCTACCTGGGCGGCCTCAGGAGGGTGGTCTTGGACTTTTTCTCCTGCCACATGAAACTCTCCACATGCTGCCTCCAGGACCGCTCAGGAGTTTAGATGGCATGATTTACAAGTCTACTTGATGAAAGATGAAGAAGATGTCTTTCAAAAGGTGAGATTATCAAGATTGACATGAAGGAAATGTTTGAAGTATGAAAATCCAAGGGTCATGTCCAAACCCGCCCTACCTGGGCGGCCTCAGGAGGGGGTCTTGGACAATGTTGCCTGTCACATGAAATCCTCCACACATACCCTCTAAATCCGCCCAAGAAGGAAAGTGGTCAAGTTTTCAAGGTTTTCTTGCACAAGACACTAGGATATGATGAAATTCCAATGGAAGTTTGCAAGTTGGATAGAATCAAGTGCATTTCAAAGAAGAATCCATGCATCACCTCTCAACCCGCCCTACCTGGGCGGCCTCATGAGGGAATGATGGACTCTGTCTCCTCCCACATGAAACTCTCCGCACAACTCTCAAAACCGCTCAGGGTGAAGAATGACATAAGTTGCAAGTTTGTTTGATGGATGATCAAGATCACACTCAAGAGATGAGATAATTAAGGTCATTCTAAGAGGAAGGAAGTTTGAAAGTCACTAAGTCATGTAGGTGGAAGAGGAGTGTCAAGGTTAAGGTAAAGATGTGTGCACATAGTAAAATCCTTACCACCTATCCAAACCCGCCCTTCCTAGGCGGTTTTCATCATGATGGGTGGATAACATCATCACTTAGTATCCATGATGCATCATTTGAGTCTTAAGGGTGTTGGAGAGAAGGTCTTCATGAGGAGATGAATGAGCTAGGCGAAGCAATCCATACACACTCTCAAGACTATCTTGTTAAGAAACTCTCACTTTCATTCACCTCTTTCACATCATACACTCCATACAACATTTTCAAGGCTCCTTAGCTTAGGCGGACTCCACCATGACATAAGGATAAGTCCATCAAACATTTCAGATCTGCCTTCTAACCTCGCCTAAGAATGTATAGAAATGAAACCTTACAAGGAGATAAGAACAAGGAGAAATCATGAGGAGGAAACAAGCATCAAATGAAGGTTAGAGTTGAAGAATCCAAGCCTACCCTTGAAACCCGCCCTTCCTAGGCGGCTTTAGGACCTTCACTTGGACAGAGTCATCTCCTTCACATGAAATACTCCGCCTAGACCCTTGAAATCCGCCCATCCTCTCATGGCTTTCCATTGCATCCAAAGAGGTCAAGTTATCAATGAAACAAGTGTAAAAGGTTTTAGACTATCAAAACTAAGCAAAAATCACCAAGTCATGAAAAATCCAAGCCTACCCTTCAAACCCGCCCTTCCTAGGCGGCTTTAGACCCTCCATCTGGACAATTTCATGTCTTCACATGACATCCTCCATGCACCAACCTCAAATCCGCCCAGGAGAAATGACATAAAAATTTGCAAGGAAGGCAATGGCTAACACTGAGTTTTGAACAAACACATGCAAGTTTGGAACATACATGAAGGATAATAAGTAAAAATCCAAGCCTCACTTCCAAATCCGCCCTACTTGGGCGGCCTAAGCATGAGAGCTTGGATTCTCTTGATCTTCACATGAACTACTCCAAACATCACTTTCAAATTCCACTCATCTAATATGCAAATCTCATGCAAGGATTTTAAACCATCAAGGAAGCAAGTGAAGATGTCTTGAAATTGTCAAAACCAAGTTAGAAAGTGCCTAAGTCATAAAATCCACTCACCACCTCCTAGCCCGCCCTTCCTGGGCGGCCTTGACCTCTATGCTTGGACAACTTCACCTCTTGCACAACACACTCTCCAGACATCAACCTTATACCCGCTCAAGTAGAAGACCTATCAAGTTTGCAATGTTTTGAGTTGAAGTACAAAGAAATCATGAAGATTTGATGAAAGTTCATAAGTTGGAAGGTATTTTAAGGTAAAGTCCAAAGGTCACCTCTAATCCCGCCCTTCCTAGGCGGTTTTCACCATGACAAGTGGACATCATCACCCAACATCCAAGTTGTGTCTTTCAACTTCATGAGCATCTCAAGATTTCACTAAGTGTTGGAGTTGATAGAAAAGCCTTATCAAATGAAGCGAATGAATTTCAAATGAGGTGAAAATCCTTACTAGCCTCCCAATCCCGCCCATGCTGGGCGGCCTTGAGCCCTTCATCTGGATGATGTCGCCTCTTCCACAACATACTCTCCATACACACCCTCCAAACCCGCCTTGTCAAGTGACTCCCACCATCATGCATGTCTTCCACACCATTCACTCCATGCACTCACTCTAAATCCGCCCATGCTTCGAGAATTACATAGCATTCAAAGGAGGATAAACTCTCAATGAAACAAGTGAAGAGCTCTTAAGTTGTCAAAACCAAGCTAAAAATGCTTAAGTGATGAAAATTCCTTACACCTCTTCCAATCCCGCCCATGCTAGGCGGTCTTGAGCACTTTGCCTGGACAATGTCATGTCATTCACAAGACACTCTCCGGATGACACCCCTAAACCCGCCCAGCCTGGGCGGATTTCACACCTTGACATGGAATTCACATCAAATAATCCATACTGTCCCTCTAAACCCGCCTAGGCACTTAGGCATGGATTTCATGCGAAAGGATATGTTTTGAAATGTCATTTTTTAATCCCACATGCATAAGTTGAATGTAATTTGTTATTGAAAATCCTTTATGTTGAGTCTTAATTTGATGTGTTTCTTCTTGTAGGTGATGGAGGATCCAAGGAGGTGAATAGCGAGAGCTCATACATGAGAAGTTTGGAAGGTGGAGGAAAGTTGCTCAAGTTTGTCATCATCACCACATGGAGGAGAGCTCCTGCATCAAGTTCATCTTACTTTGAAGACTTCGTAGACATCAACGCCACGCATGAGGAGTCATCATCCAGAATTGTCTACTTCATGTACACCCATCATATGCAAGTCTACTACAAGAAGAACTCTCATCAGGCACTAGTCTACTCTATGAGCCCATGCAACTGTCCAGAGGCATGATCCTACACAAGCACAACAACATCACAAGATGAGAGATGAGCATGATCATCAAAGCGATCCATCAGTTACATCAAGACAACAAGAAGAAAATATTCTAAGTGAAGTGAACATGAAGTGAATCACACTAGTTCGTTTGAAGATGTTGAGGTGGCACGTACACATCATCAGGTCAATCGAATTCTGCCATGTCATTTATTCAAGAGTGCCCACTCCAAAGATGCTTATCACATTGGAAAACATGCCTTCATTGCCTCTTTCATGTTCTAAAAATAGCAAATTTTGTAACAAACTGCCTTGTTGTCTCAATCTTGGCCGTTGATTGCTAAATCAATCTGAGCCGTTCATTGTAATTCTTGAGTTCTATATAAGGTTCACTTCTCTCATTTGTAAAAGGGAGAATAAATAGGAGATTAGAGATTAGAAGTAGAGATCAAGGAGGGGTAGAGTAGAGAGGGAGCTCTTCTAAGTCATGAAGAGAGACATGAGATTGTTGTAATGACACACTTCAAAAGTAATACAAGCTCATTGTTGTTGTTTTGCATGGTGATCTTGTGGCTTTGAAATGTTAGCAAGGTTTCAAGTTCTTGAATATGACAAAGATGTGTTTCCAAGTAGTTTAGATGATAAAGTAGATAGAGTTCATTGATGTAATGGATATATGCAATGATATTTGATGAATTCCCGTTGGTTCATACTTTTGATGGCTTGTTGATGGTAAGTCATCATGTAAAGTTAGCCTGAACCACATCTTGCAAATAGTTCGATTGTTGATGCTCCTTCGAGTTGCGCCAGCTGTGGGTACTTTGGAGTGTGTCAACGATATGAAAATCCTTGGTTTATCCCTTGGAGATTGCACCTATTTCATGTAGTTGTTGCTCGTCATGGCGAAGTGAAATTTGGTTTTTTTAAGGGAAATTTGTCTATCATAGCATCGTTCATCATGTCATTGTCTTTAGATTAGCCTTCTTAACTCTTGCCTTTTGCCTTTTCTTTTGATAGTTGATCAGAAGAAGTTCCATTTCACAAGGAAAGAGCAACTTATTTGAATGGAGAGATGACAATTCTACGTAAGTCCCTTTGTGACACAGCAAATCACATCACACCACCAAGGCTATTCGTTGCAAATCACGTACAAGGAACCTTGGAGCGTTCTTGTTTGATTACTTAGTTTAGCATTCGAGACGCTTTGTTCAAGAGAGGATACAGCACTTGGTGTTTTATTCTAATGTTGTTGTTGTCAAGAAAACATCATCAACAGAACCTTTCATCAAATTGTAAGATGAAGCTCCCTAAGATCTTACAAACCTAAAACTAACAAAATTCACAAATATGCACACTATACAGGATTTCAACAGGGATGTAAATGTCGACATCTAGAGGGACCCAAAGAAGCAATCTCCTTTGAAGAACGAAATGCCAAAAAGGATACCTCCAACAAGATGAAGCAATAATCGTCCATGGATCTAACCTTGTTTGTAAACCAAGTGTGTCTGAAGATACTTTCGAGGGGAAGGGATTGGGCGAAAATTTTGGCTTGGATGATACGTTAAGGAATCATCTGTTTGCATCGAATCATATGTTTACTGCCTAATAGATTGGAATTGGAATTCACAGAGTAAACAAAATGTACTTGAAAATGAATTACAACAGCATCATAATAAATTACTCATTGACAATTCACATCAAAACTGATCTTTCTATTATATTCAAATACGATCTTATATGGTATAGCAGGGATATCACGCAAGTGCGGTCCCGTCTACAATTTCATGCTTGGCATATAAAGGTAGTAGACACTTGGTTGTTACTGCCAACCGTTGACAACCAACTCCAACTAATCACAATTGCTGGGAGGACAACTAACTTCACCGACACACCCAATCCGCAATAAATACAATATACTTATGCAAAATGCCTGTTTACATCATCCCCCCTTAAAAAGTAGTCGTCTTCTAGACGACTAGAGATAAAAAACAAAATAACCAAAAATTACCCATTACTGTGAAGGTGGTGGTGGAGAGCTCCTTGGAGGGGTATAGGTCGAAGGAGAGGAAGTATGCTGCTGTGACATCTCCTGGCGGATCTTGTAAACCTCTTTGGTACAGAGCTTCAAATGTTGGGCAGCTTTGAGCTCACTCTCCCTAGCAGTCCTAACCATTTGAACCATAGAAGCAAATATCTTTAAAATATCCCGATATATTCCGATATATCTCTTCTCATTGGGTTCCCAACGTTTTCTTGAAAATATCACGAGATTTTCAAAATATCTTTGACCGTGACTTTGACCAAAATTTTCACCAATATATTGCAAAATTATTGGTGATATATCACTACTAATATTACCATAAATTAGTTTTTTTTCTATATAAGCATCATACCTGCAATTTTTTGGAGAATGCTGTAAGTAGCTATTAAGATTTCCAGGCGCCATTATTGTGTAGTAGTTAGATCTGTTGCAAAGGGGTAACAACAATTATTGTTGTTATTTCAAAAATGAACGTAGTTATCTATAGTTGTGAAGGCACTTGGTATAATTGGGTTTGAAAACCTTGTGAATAGGGAATATGACTATTGTTATTGTGATTAGTGATTATCGCCGTTGCCTTTGACAACAACAAACAATGTTGTCATTATTTATGATTCATGAGCATAGTCAATACCCAAGAAGCAAAAATCGTTTTTAAATCGCGATTTTTTATTAAAAAACGCGTTGTGAATTGGTGTCAATCACGATTTAAACCCTAGTTAAAATCAGAAAATGGTAAAAATCGCCTAAGAATTGACAATTCTGCTGTTGAATTGCAAAAGAGGGCAGGATTCTGCTGTAGAAGTTCCCATTTCCTTCAGTCCTCACAAGTGCGGCAGTGGACGGGAGGAAGAGAATCTGCGTCGGCTTATAAAAATGACGGAGATTAAGCTGCAATTGCAGATGAAGATTGAGGAAGGCAGAGCCACGACCATGGAAAGCGGAGCGGAAACAAGTGTGATTGTAGCATAGGTGCTAAGCATATGACCATTGGCATAGCCCCCATTGATGAGGAGAGCCTTTGCAATTTTCCTGGTTCGTTCAAGGAATACGCGGATAGGAAAACTGACGAGTTTAGAAAATTTTCCTGCGTGAATTTTTTTTACGGCGAGACAATTCCGAGCATTATAATGCTCACATACAAAAGCCTATTTAAAATTTATTTCATATGTAGTTTTAAATCTTAAATATATTTAATTTCATTATTAATGGAATTTATATATTACATTTATATTAGTAATACTTATATATTATAATATTAAAATATAATATTTATTATTTATATTATTAATATATTATAATATAATATTATTAATATATAATAATTATGTAATATAATATATATAAATAGTTATGTTATAATATTAAAATATAATAATAATTATAATATAATATATATAAATATTTATATATTATAATATTATAATATAATATTATATTAGAATATATTAATATAAATATTATATTATTAATATTTATTATAAATATTATTATTATAAAATTTTTTGGGGAAAAATTATTATAAATATTATTATTAATAGTTATATATTATAATATTAAAATATATATATATATATATCCGATTTTTTCCTGATTTTTTCACGATTTTTTTTGAAAAAATCTTATACTTTTGGTTTGCCGATTTTATCTCCAAATGATTTTTTCTTATGCTATTGTTTGACTTATTATTATTGCATCACAGAGGTTAGTGTTGTCGTGGACTTGCTGTCATTTGTAGTTATCAATGGATATTGTTGTTGTCCTTTCATTTGTAAAATAGTTTTATTATTGAAGGCTGAGGCAATTGTGTGGCAATTTTCATTGTTACATATCAGTTGTTAAGAATGTTGCGCTAGTTGAGATTGTTGTCATCATTGTCTTTTGACATAACTATCCTTTTGTGATTAGTAATCTTCTTATGATCACTGAGCAATAACATTCTATCATTGTTGGGACCTTTACATTCTTGATCAGTACGGTGTTTAGTAGCATCCTTATTAGTACTATTATCAATTAATATGGGCATCAATACTGCTGTCAACATTATAGGAAATATTATTGATCAAAATAATTAATTTGAAATGTTGTTAAGACAGGGCATTGCTATCATGAAACACTTGTCATTGTTGTAAATTTAAGAGGTATTTGAAGAGGTTAGGGAGACTATTGTTGTGAACTGTGGTTACCATTTTGTGTAGAGATTAGTCTTTTGGACTTGATAGTTAAGGAGAACAGTAGGGTTAACAGGCCGTATTTACATTAGTTGTGTTCTATTGCATTAAGGGTTCATTATCATTTATTAACATTGTTAAAGAGATTTATATTATAGTATTTGTAATCAGCGATCTCAAAATTAATGAGAAAAATCCATATTTCAAAATTGATGGTGTACACTCTCATTTACTTTCACACTCTCACTTTCTATGCAATTAGTATGGCTTTAAATGTAACAAAGTCAGTTATTTCTCTCCTTTTTTAAAAAAATTACTACATTTTTTGGGCTCCCGATTTTTACCCGATTTTTCCGATAATATCGCGAGAAACTGAAAATATCATTATCTTTTGGGAAGCCAAGAAATTCTTGAGAACGATGTTTTCTTCTATGATCTGAACGGCCTCACTGAATTGTTTCTTTGTTTGCTCCTGACTAGCACGTACTTCTTCCAACTCCTCCATAGTCGCCAATTGCCTGATCCTTAGCTGAGAGCTGGTTGCGTTGCTCCACCAACTGGTCATTCTTTGTAATCAATTGCTGCTGTTTCTCAGCCAATTCTTTTTTTTTCCCTCTACCTTTGCTTTCTCCAAGTCAGTCAACCGAGTTTGTTGTGCTAGCTACTGCTGAAATCTTTGGTTCTGCTCATCCACTGCTTCTTAGAGCTGCCTTGATACTCGAATGGACTCATCAATCCTAGCTACCACTTGTTTGCCCTTATGAGTCTCCTTATGCAACCTGAAATAAGTCTCCCGAAATATGGATTCCACGGTGTACAATGCCTCAAGTATATGGCCATCTTTCCCTCCAAAGGAAGGAACAATCCTCTGTGGTTGCCATTCCTTTTTCATCTCCTCAGTACATGTGTTTGGCCATCCCTTAGCTTGGAAGATGCGGGTAAATTCCTGCTCTCATTCCTCTGCCATAAATCTCTGAATCCGTTTGGCCTCCTACAGAGCCAATGGAGAATGCACAGTATCCATACGCCTAGCTATCTCAGCCACTTCGCACATAAGTGCCCCCATCGGCACTAAGTCCTGTACATAGCGCATAACAGTACCCATTAGGTCCCACGGATTCGGTTTAAAGATTTGAAAGTACATGTCTTCTGTCGAAAGACTGGAATCTAACTTTGATGAGGATGGCTGTACCATGTCCTCTCGTGCAATAGAAGGTCCTACCTCAATAGGTGGAGCACTCTCTCGTGGGGCCTAGATACCCTCCGTGGCACTGGCGACTACCTCTTGCTGTCAAGACTCAAGCTGAGTAGACTGAGTGGCAACTGACTGTTGTGGGTCCCGGGATGAGTTGTCGAGGGAATAGTCGGCCACGCTAACAGGAGCGCCAACTGAACTCAGCCAACTGCCGATATGCGTGAAGGCTTGAGGCGACCATCCAGTGTGAGTAGTGGCTGTAGGGCTATTCTGCATAGGACTACTTGGAGGTAAAGCTACCTCGGCGATTGTTGGTTGGACATCCTCCAAAAACCCAACCTCGCTTGGTGGTGGGATGTCGACATCTGTAGGTGGTGGGACCCTATCCCCTACTGGAATGTCCTTTGTCATTGGCATATCTCCCAAGGGTGTCGGGGTGGAGGTTGATGAAGACACGTTAATGGTATTATCCTCCTCTTCCTCCCCCTCGGTGTCTACCTCCTTTGTTGCTTCGAAGGATGAGTCCATAGTCTAATACGTCCTCTCCTTACTCGGGGCCTTGTGTTCAATCTATGTACCAAGTTTCGTCCACTTGAAGATAGATGACCATGCAGGGTCATAATCGACATCCAGTTGAAATTGGTCATGCTCAAGTGAAGTACTTGTCTATGAATGGCATCTAGGAATAGGGCAATTGCATGCTATGTCATATAAAATGCCTTTTGTTTCATGGATAAAAGTTCTTTTATGCGACTGGCCAATACCGTTGCCCAATTGTATATTGTACCTTCTTTTAGTCCCACCATGTATTTTGCCATCCAGATGGCAATGTCTAAGGATCGAGTGGCACCTATTAACCTCCTTTTGATGACATCCATTATGCAACGCCAGTCCTCATTTGCCAGGTCATCCTTCCTTAAGCCCCTATTACCTCTTCCCCATATCCTCGCTTTTGCCTCGGATAAATCCGTTTTACACAGGTGCTTAACATACCCTTCTTTTTCCCTCTGTGTAACCTTCGGGGAAGGTTTAGTTTCATCGTACTCCCAGCTCAAAATACCAAAAACCCTAGTAATATCTTCGGGTTTGAATGTTATTGTGACAGGGGAATTTAGATATTCCACCATAGTTTTGTTTTGCAATTTGTTATAATGTACTACCATGCTTTTCAAGAAGGGTTAAAATTCTCGGAAATTAAAAATTGGTGCTTGAATTACCTTATCAACTCGAGAATCTAGAAGTGACTCCTTTAGTGGATGCTTTGCGGAACTTTTCAGCCACCATGTTGGGCTCTCTATTGTTGTGAGACTCTCCCATGTCATATTGTCTACTGTAATTTTTTCTCTCGCAGCCGGCTACTTTGTCCTCTTTTTCTTCTTCTTTGTCTCCTTCAAGATTTTTGGCTTGTAGCGTGTTGTAGTATCCGCTTTAATTTCCCTTGCTGCCATTGTTGTAATTATTTCCTGACTATTGCAATGAAGTAAAATTCTCTCGACTACTGTTGTATGGGAAGCACCTTGATTTTTGTCACTCAGGACCATTTTTGTAACTGATTCTCGATGGAAAATGTTATGACAAAATGTATTACTTCACCCCAAGTGTCTGATGGGTGCCGGAAATTGTTTTGCACAACATGCTCATCTTGTTTTGGTTGCTCTGGCATTCATGGGCGAAGTGTCCCCACTCGCTGCACTGAAGACATTGGATCATCGGTCGCCCTTTTCCATCATATTGTATGTGACTTCTCCCCCCACTGTTATTATTGAATCTGTTATTTCCTCTTCAGTTTCGGTAACCGCCTAGCGATGCATTGTTGTTGTTTTCCTGCTTCGACGATGTACTCGGTGGGGTAGATTGTTCGCCTTGTGTGAAGAGCACTTGGGTGCTCCTCATCTTCAGGTTATACGAGCATTCTTTGATGGAGTGTTACAGGACTTGGCAAATGTCACAAAACATTTTCTTTGGGCAATTTACCTTAACATGGCCTTTGCTACTACACTTTGTAGACCGCAATTCTTTATTGTCTTTGCTAACCTCCTTTTCCGCTTTTAGTTCTTTCATTGTCCTTGTCATGTCCTTTTGGAGTGCTTGTACGGTTGTTGATTTGTCGCTGCTGTCGTTTGAGCTTTCATAGTCGTCTGTTTTCCTTTTCCCTCGTGAAGACATTTTTTCTTTAGTTTCGATGTCCATCGCCCAATTATAAGCATCGACATACGATGAAGGTGGTACTACTTTCATCTTCTTCCTCAAGGAAGGAATCAAACCTTCGACGAACCAACGCTTTTTCAAGCTGTTAGCAGGTTTTTTTTCCTGTTTCACCAACAACTCTTTCAGCGTATGATTATAGGCCCTTACATTCTCGTGTTAGCCTTGTTTTGTATTATAGAATTCCGCTACAATTTCATTGTCGTCTCTTAGGAGTTTTAACTCTTCTTCACATGCCTTCTTCAGTGTGCTCCAATTAGCCTTTGAATTCACGTCCAGTTCCATATACCAGTCGATGGCTATACCTTCGAGAGTTGCTGGGAATGACCGCAACCAATAGGACCTATCATCTTGTCCGTTCGCTATCAATATGGTTTCGCATGTCTTACAATGTCTCACTGGATCCTCCAATCCACTCCCTAAGAATTTCGGAAGCTTTTGCCTTTCCATACTCGGACTTGCTAGTGGAGTCACCATCTTCTCTCCTTGGCGCAACTTTTGTGTCTTGACTCATACGTTCCAGTGCTTCTCGTGCACTCTCGGCCACACAAGTGTCCACTCCGTCAACAAACCCCACGCTTCTGTCGCCCTCAGCGTCTTTCCTGTGCTCCTTCAGTCCCAGAGTTATTGGCTCTGGC
Source organism: Cunninghamia lanceolata (assembly GCA_027924645.1). NCBI lineage: Eukaryota > Viridiplantae > Streptophyta > Pinopsida > Cupressales > Cupressaceae > Cunninghamia > Cunninghamia lanceolata. Next base: position 2,930,666 of record BSBN01000828.1, read on the forward strand.
CCTCCGATCAACAATTCTTCGAAACGTCGGATATTGTCTTCATGTGTCTCCGACAGTGAGTCTTTCCATAATCCGTCCTCTCATTGATCTTCGTCGGGTGGTGGAAATCGTACAGTTGAATTGTCTACTTGGTCGACAAGATCTTCATGTGCTTTGTCTGGTAGTGGTAATTGTCTCGCTAATTCCTCCCACGTTGCATTTGTTTATTGCCTTACTGTAGGGATTTTCTTTTCTCCTCGACTACGGCTCCGACTCACGCTTCTACTTTTGCTCCGCTTTGGGGATGGACTTTGACTCTCGGGCAATAATCCCTTAGTTTCCTCAACTATTCTTTTCAGTCTTCTCCTTTCTCTTTGTTTTATTATTCTCAAAGACCTTTTGATCTCTTGGTCTGGTGTTTTGTGACCACTTTTTGGTTGCTTCTTGTCTTTGTTCGGGTATAAGGGCATTAATTGTTTGGCATAGGACATCGATCAATGTTGCGTTCTTCCTCCCGTTTCGTACGCTCTTCGTACCATTGGAGTATTTGTTGGTGATGTTGCTCTCTTTCTCTTTCTTCACGCAAATCTTGCAAGATTATGAAGTGTCTTGTCAGGAGCCTAGGGAAACGATTCAGGAGGTTGTAATGTCCCATTCCTAAGCACTCAGCTTGGTGACTGTTAGCCTATTCAGCGGGTTCCCGTGGGCTAATGAGTTAGGGTTAGGGAACTCTTGGTGACCGTTCAATTCAGTTCATTTGGCGATGACAGGTGTTGCATTGAGCTCCGTCGGTTGAGATTTGCATAATGACCTTTTTTGGAGAGGATTTGAGCAATTTGTCCGCATTTACTATTTTTAGTAAGTCACAGGCTAGACAACAGCTTGGTCAGTTGGCAGTATTTCTATTTTGGGAATGTCGGTGAATGTATTTGATGGTGATATCTTGGCAATCAACATGGTCCAGAGCATTTAATTTAAATTATGTTAAAATATTAAAGTTAAATTAAAGATTTAACTTTAGTGTTATTTAATTTAATAAAGTGTCTTTATGAGGCGCCTAGGGAGACATAAGATGTTTTTTAAAATTAAATAAAGTGTTACCTAAGGATGGGCGCCTACATGGGAGATACAAGGGGATGTTTAAATTAAATAAAATATTTTAATATCCCTACAATTGGTTATGGCATGGGAATTGAAGGGCAAATAAAAGAGCCTTTTTGGAGCTCATTTGGTTATGCATGATTTTGGAATTGATAACGACACTCTGCTGGATTGAACTTGTTCATCCTCTGGCTTTGTGGAGACGGAATCTTTCACAGAACATCTTCGTTGGTGAAAGACCTAACTTGAAGGATTAATTGGTGATTTCATTCAGGAATCAGGCAGCAGCTTATTGTTGCAGATTTTGATGTAGTTTTGCCAAGGTTTTCAAATCAGAATATGAGGGCAGATTGAAGGAGGTTATGGTGAACATATTAAGGAGATTTCACATCATTTATTGCTGCTGTACCTAATCAGACCAGGCCGTACCAGTCAAGAGGCAAGGTGTGACCTCTGTAGGTCAAAGCGCCTAGGGTTTGGAGCCCATTTCTTCATCTTTGGAGGCGCCTTGAATGTCTGCATTGCTGTTTGATATTTTGGAGGTGGAGAACATAGGGGTTGTTTGTTTTTGGTGCCATTCTAGGGTTTCAGTTTGCTGTAATATTTCATATCAGACCTGCAACATATAAAACAACAAATGGGTATGTCTGATTTTGCATTGTAATAACATTTCAACAACCGGGTATCTTTAGTTTTGACGATTTATTGCATTTTCAGTTTATTGCTGATTGTGGGTACTTTCAAATATTACATTTGAAGAGTTATTTCAGTTCTTATTTATTGCAAAATATATATATATATTGTGAAACACACCTTCTGCATCTCCATCTTCTTCCATTGAACACTACAAATCAGAAAAAAAAAAACAACGGTGTATGTTACAGAGGTTATCCACTTCGTCATTTACAAGCAAGTTATCCCAAATTTCACCTTCTGGAACTTCCCTCCTGTCTACTTCCCTTTGTATGTGCTCTCTAACTGACACATATGACGTCGATCAGTGTTGCGTTCTTCTTCCTCTTGTTTCATACACTCATCGTATTGTTGGAGTATTTGCTGATGATGTTGCTCTCTTTCTCTTTCTTCGCGCAAATCTTGCAAGATTATGAAGTGTCTCGCCAGGAGCCTAGGGAAATGGTTCAGGACGTTGTCCACTTCGTCGTTTATAAGCAAGTTATCCCAAATTTCACCTTCTGGAACTTCCCTTGTGTTGGCTTCGCTTCGTACGTGCTCTCTAACCGACACATCCCAAAGTGTACGAGGTCTTCTGTGAGATTATCTTCATGTTCTTCGTTGGCCTTGATAGGTTCTTCCGTTTGCTGTCCCATTATAATGCCATCTGTCACCGACTACTCAACCCAACTATGTATCGGCAACGATGCCAAATGTTTACTGCCTAACAGATCGGAATCGGAATTCACAGAGTAAACATGATGTACTTGAAAATGAAATACAACATCATAATAAATTACTCATTGACAATTCACATCAAAACTGATCTTTCTATTATATCCAAATATGCTCTTATACAGTATAGCAGGGATATCACACAAGTGCGGTCCCGTATATCCAAATATGCTCTTATACAGTATATACAATTTCATGCTTGGCACATAAGGGTAGCGGACAGTTGGTTGTTATTGCCAACCGCCGACAACCGACTCCAACTAATCACAACTGTCGGGAGGACAACTAACCTCACCGACAAACCCAATCCACAATAAATACAATATACTTATGCAAAATGCCTGTTTACACCATACATTGAAGCATAATCGTTTGAAACCTCTCAACCCAAGCCCAACCACAAGAACCCAAGTTAGAGCCCCAAAGCTCTAAACCATACAACGTTGTGGGCTTAATCATTATGTTGAAGAGACAAATCTTTGAAGGGATATCTTGGAAGTGTACATGAAAGCATTGGTGTTCAAGATCAAAAAGTGAGCCATATCCTGCAAAGATGAGATTGAGAAGCTAATTGCAAAGAAATAAAAGGACTAATGAATTGAACTCCTAGATAAGTATAAGAAGTGCTGATCTCCGCCGGCTCCCCTTTGTATAAAACTGAGAACTAGAAAGTGCAAACGAAGACTATACCCTTAGTTTTAGTAAGGTTGACCACAAGTGGACAAAGATCACAAAACTCAGAAAGGGCATCAAGTTGTTTTTGTAGGTCATCAGCAAAATGAGAGAGGAGGACCATGTCATTAGCAAACAGCAATATAGCAATCACAACATGGTGAAGCAGGATACCATCATCTGCTGAAAATGTTGTCTAAGGAAATACTCAATCTCATCAATGTAGAAACCAAAAAGGGTTGGTGAAAGAGGGCATCTCTACTAGACTCCAATTGTACTTTTGACAAAGTTAGAGATGCCATAAGGAGTCGAAAATTGTCCTACAACTGTCTCATAGAGTTGCATGATGGCAGTAATGAGTCTCTCAGAAATACCATTGTCCCACAATTTTTGGAACGACATATGCCTCAAGATGGAGTCAAAGGCCTTCTTAAAGTCCACAAAACAACAAGAGGCTTCAAAAGATTGATGACAAGCCTCTTTAATGATAGCACAGAGTAAAATATGATCAATGGATTGGAAATCCCTTCTCAAGCCAGCTGGACCCTTGGCTCTCTTATTCGTGTCCTCCAGCACCTCAGAAAGTAGTCTGTCACGTATTGAGGCATAGAGTTTTGCAAATATATTCCCTATCATGATAGTCCTATAATTACTTGGATTGGAGCAATCCCCATATTTGTGAATGGGGTGGATAATATGTTGTGACAAAGCAGAGGGGAGCCCAAAACGAAGAACCATGTTGAATAGTTGTGAAATGGGATAGGCAAATGAATCCACACCATACTTGATAAACTCCGTTTGGAGTCCCTCCCAGTTAGAAGCTTTGCTCCAGCAAAGGTTATAAATAGCTTTTTGGATGTGACTTGTAAAAATAAGTGAAAGGGGGGCGGGGGGGAGAGAGGACACTCTAGTAGTAGGCTGATCGGGGATATCATAAAGAGATTTAACATAGGATACCCAAGCACGCGGGGTGATGTGTGTAATCTGGTTGTTCCTTGGGAGGAAGGTATGCCAGAAGATCTTAGGGGAGTGATGGAGGGCAGCAAGGAACTTGTTTTGCCTTGACGCAAGAAATCCATGTTTCTTATTCTGAAGGAGGCCACAATAGTCTCTAGAGGTGGTGAAAATGGAGGGAGGATAGCAGACAAGGATAAAATGGAGTCTTTGATGCTTGGATTTGCACTCATAATCAAACCAGTGATTCATAGGGAAAAAAAAACATGAAGATGGGGTGGAATTGAGTGATGGATTATGTGGGGAAAGGAGGCAAGGGTTGCTTCCCAAAGAATATTAGAGAGACTCATACGAGGCAGCAGCAATGGAAGGTGGAAGTGAGTAGAAGCTGGACATATGTTGGGAAAGCCTAGAAGCATGGTCAAAGGACTGCTCATCATCAAAATGGATCGTGGAGTACTCCGTCTGCTTCTTCAACTTCTCCAACTGGTTGTTTGGCTATTAATGTGCCCTAGGTTTCTCCAGCTTTTTCAGCTGCACCAGGCTTTTCTTACTTATGCAGCTGCACAAGGCTTCTCCAGTGATTTCTCTAGCGTTTCTAACCAGTTCTTCAACTTCTTCAAAAGCTTCTCAGAGATGCTTGCTGTTGTGACCATTTTCTTTATCTCTGCCAAGTCAGGATGAAGGGGGGTTTCAATGCATAATATTTCACCTTATAATAATCCTGGCTTTTCGGTTTAGGTCCTCATCAGTACATACTCTATGTATCTGGGTAAATTAGCCATTTATGGGTCCTACCTTATAGTTCTTGTATAAAATCCAATCCACTTTGTGTAAATAAAGGGGTCAGCATGAGATCAAGTATCTGAAAGGTTGTTGCCAGATTGGTACTCTCTATATGTTATCATTTCATGTCATTTTGGATGCTTGTATGAAGATTTCTATGGTGTGCTAATGGAACACAATAAATTTCGTTCTTGTTTTATCATCTCAATAACCTGATTGGGGTTATGTAGATCTTGAGAATATCAACTTCTGTTTCCACAATTATGTCATCAACATCTTCCAGGTTTTGTTCATATGTCATCTTGTCTCTGGTCTTGGGTTATTCACTAATGATTAAACATGCAATTAATTGTCTACTTTACAGTTCGAGGTGTCCTCAAGGCTGTGTTAGCCTATTGGTTTAATTAGGGCTTTTTCCCTATCTTCCACACTGGTTCCAGTTAATTTAGTTTGTGTTGTTTCCTCTAAAACTGCTGACTTCCTTAATTCAACTTGATGGCGCCAAGGATAGGTGGTGACTCAAGAAGGGTTTCTGATACAGATGTACTTTTTATGCATCAAGGGCTCCTCTTAAAATGCCACATTAACCCTGAAAGTGTTAGCAAGGGCCTTCTCTAACAACTTTTGTTATTCGTCACTGCTATCTGATGGTCCCGCATCCTCAAGTGTTTGCCAATTGTTCTCTTCAAATATTGCAATTTGGGATTGGTAGTCACTAATTTCTAGTCTGCATGGCATTTCTAATGTCCACTACACTTATCATTTCTTAGTTAATTTTTATTATAAAGGCTTTCAAATTCCTATTTTGATTCCTAAATATTATTAGCTGGTTTTTGCAAATGCTTGGCAGGTAGCTTCAAAGGCCATTGGAGCAATACGAATGATGATTATATTTCCGATTCTTCCTTTTGCTATTCTTGGAGTCTTTTATATGTACTGGGTTGGAGTAGCATTGTATCTTTTCAGTGCAGGTGAAATTCGACAGAATGACTGCAATGGTAATTGTTGTGCATACGATCTTCTTGCTGGGAAGGTTAAATGTGATGGCTGCTGTGGTTACAGTATTTACTATACACACCATCTTACTCTGGCCATCCTTTACCATCTGTTTGGATGTTTTTGGATCACTCAATTTATAATGGCATGCTCAGTCACAGTTATAGCTGGATCAGTTGCCTCTTATTACTGGGAACGTGGTGAAAGCCCTGTAAGCTTTAGTCCCTATTTTAAAGTTTCTAGATTGTTTGAATTACTTTGTAGTCTTTATCCACGGAGTGAGAACATCTAAATCATATTGCAGGAAATGCTTTTACTTCCACTTATTTCTTCAGTAAAGCGACTTTTATGCTATAACCTTGGTTCCATGGCACTCGGTTCGTTGGTTGTGGCACCCATTGAGTCAATCCGCTACATACTGGAGTCTGTACGGCGACGGCTGAAACTTGTGGAAGCTGGATCAGGAGGCTTCATTACAAAAACAGTATGGTGTTGCAGACAGTGCTGCTTAGGCTGCATTGAGCGGACCATAAAATTTGTAAATCGTAATGCTTACATCATGGTGAGAATGCAGATTTGTCCCACACTACCTGTTTTCTCTTTCTACCATTCGGCCTTTTCTGAAGAACATTACAAGCACATTTTCAGCAATTATGAATCACTGACAACTTCTACATTTTATGCAGATTGCTATTACTGGGAAAGGTTTCTGTATAGCTGCCGAAATGGCAACTGTATTGATCATTAACAACATACTAAGGATAGGCACAGTTAATGTCATCGGAGATGTCATTCTCTTTTTGGGCAAGCTATGCGTTAGTCTTGCATGTGCACTGTTTGCATTCCTTATGCTAGATACCCACCCATACAGGTCTGCTCATGATAAGATCTCATCCCCATTGTTTCCAGTCCTGGTGAGTTGGAAACATCTTATGCCAATGATAAATTTTTTCTTCTTATTGGTATATTGATAAGTATGTTTATTTACTTTTGATATTGCTTTATTTTGGTTTAGTAGTGACATTTCCATCATGACTTTTTGTGTGCAGGCTTGTTGGGGCATTGGATATATTGTTGCTTCTCTTTTTTTTGCTGTTGTAGAAACAACCATTGATACAATTATGCTATCCTTTTGCCAAGATACCGAAGAGCATCAAGGAATGCCGCAATATGCGCCACCTCTACTTATGGAGACATTGGGAAATCACAGTGAGATGCAACGGCTAACACAGTGAGTTGAATTGCCATGAGACAAGCAGTGGATTGCTTTTCATTAATTCATGTGCATTGAGCAAGTGTCAGAGATTTGTCAAGGCTTGCTTTCAATTGATGTATGAGTCACTTGTGTAAAGGATCAAGAATAGCATGAACCTTTTTCGAGGAAGGTGATCATTTTGAGAGAAATGCTCTTAGTTAATGTATGAACCAACTTGAGTATGCATCAGGAGAAGCAGAGACTATTTTCAAGGAAATGTCATCACTTCAGTAGGATTGTCTGTACTTAACTCAACATAATTCATTTGTTTTGAGGCATGAGCTGTATATTGTAGGATTAGGTGGTTTTGTTAGTTTTAGTGTGCTTTTGGTAACCAGATCTTTTAAAGTTACTCAACTTCAATTTCGCTAAATTTCAGGCCGTATGTGTAATCCTATATCCAAAATAAGTGATTATATGAAAGCAATAGCGATTAATTTAAACTTGTCCCTCATTATATCAGTACTGGTGGTTTCATTTGAAGCATGCATTTAGCTAATTCATATTATATCAAAATAGACCTTGTGTCAGGACAGATCCTAGTTTTAGATGTATAATATTGCATTACCCTAGTGAATTAAGAACTGCCATGTATACAATGTTTTAACCAGTTAAAAGAAACTTCCAATTAGAATTAGGGTTGTGGCGAATAAAGCAGTTTGTACATTGACTATGAGATAAAAATCACGTGAACCCGAGGGTTTGATTGTTATTTTTTATCATTGATTTTGAGGGAAATTCCGTTTGCATTCTCTTAATCAATTTTTTTGCATTACTTGTGTGTTCTGATCAATAGTCATTTTCAAGCAGCATATTGAAGCTCTTGTAACCCTGGTTTAAATAATTGAACAGATAAGGAAATTTTACATCAGGGGGTATGTTGTAGGCTGCTTTGGTGTTTATATTGAATTTAGAGCCTGTTGAGTTTGCCCACTAAACAAGTGAGCAGATAAATCACAGATAATTTGGAACGTCTAAGAGCGAGTGTAGGCTGCTTTAGGGTTATATTGAATTTACAGTCTGATTTTGCTCACTAAACAAATGGGTAGATATATCACAGATAATTTACAACATCTAAGAACGAGTATTGAAAGTTTATGTCATGTAGAGATAGATTTGATGTAAATGGCATACAAATATGAAAATCCTATTGTAATTTATTGTCTACAACAGATCTTACAGGGTTTGCCAAGGGTGAAAATATGTATATTTTTTTCTCATGGATCAGACATTTACTCATATTTTACAAACCCTATCAAAAATATTAATTTTGCTAGAAGTGAACACTTCAAATTCTTGTCATGAAAGGTTCACGTGGGAGTAATTGTAGTAGTTACTGTCAACAATTCGATTATGAAATGGTTAGAAGCTAGCGTAACTTTTTGTCATATATGGGGTCAGTTGGGCCAATCTAAGATCTGCAGGTATTGATAGCGTTATCAGAAATCCATTTGGGCAAAACATGTATTATTGTAATGTCCCCTTCTTAGCCCATGCAGATAGATGGAGTGATTAGTCTATTCCAAGGTTCCCGTAGGTTAATAGATGTGGTTAGGGAACCTTTTTTAGGTCATTTTTTCAGGACTTACTATTAATAATAAGTCAGGTAGGAAGGATCATTGGTGGCATTGGCCTACTTTCTATTTATAGCATGTCAGTTGGAGCACCTAGCACTTTACAGTTGGTTTTGAGATGGCTAAGAGAAATAGTTGAAAAGTAAATTAAATTAAATATTTAATTTACACTTGTAATATCCCAAGTCTTTTATTTTATAAAGTGATTCAACGTTATGAAGACTTAAGTTATAATTTGAAGTTAAATGCTAGGGGTGGACGCCTCATGTGGAGATAAGGGGGTCAAATATTAAATAAGAAAATATTAATAAAGTATTCCTCTCCTTGGGCCTTGGAAGCCAAGGGCCTATAAAAAGACATTGTGAGCTCATTTGCTCTCTTTTTGGATAAATATTTTGTTGAGCAAAATTGAAACTTGGTTTTGGGGTTTGGAACAAGGGTTTTGCAGGGACGGAAATCCCTGTGAGATCACTCTCTGTGTTTGAGAGATAGCATCAGGGGGGTTGCTGGGAGCTTCATACGGAGACTTCGCAATGAGCTTAGACTAGTTCATTTTGATGGAGTTTCACCATGATAATACCTTGATTTTGTGTTGCAGCTGATCAATAAGGTTCAGGGACAGATTTCAGAGTTGTTTGAGGAATATTTGATATCATTCCAGGTAGGCCGTACTACTACCAGGTCGTACCTCTCCACAAACTGGTTGTACCCATTGAGGAAGTCATATTATCTGATTTTAATGTTGTTTTCAGTCCTAGCTGGGCGTGGGAACTCTAGAATAGTATGCAGATCAGTTTGAGGGCATTTTGAGATGGATTTAAAAGCTTTTTAGGCAGGGTTCTTGTTGCAGCAGCGATCAACAGGTCGTACAAGTACAACTGAGGGCGTAGGTCTCCTTGAGGCTTAAATGCCTATTATTTGAGGCCATTCTTGCTTAGCATGTGGGGCGCTATAGACTTGGTAATTGCTGTGTACTGTTCGCAAGGAGAGATTTAGAGATTTCAGTATATTGAGCATATTTTGGAACACACCCATTGCTGGTCATTGTACAAGAGTCATATGAAGTTGAATAAATGCAAATGGATATGCATCAGTAATTCATTTTACATGATTCTATGATCTGGGTCCTTGTTTTTTTATGCATTTGTGTTATAGTTTTTCTAGGTTATCATTTCATGTCATATATTTCATTGTATCTGCAAAAACCATTACATGCAAACATAAAACCCCTTCTGCAACTTCTGTCTAGTTTTGAAAGACCACAATAATAATAATAATAATAATAATAATAATAATAATAATAACATAATATAAACTAAAAGAAAGAATTAAACAGGGGCAGCCCATTATAGTGGTATCAAAGCGCTTCTTTCCCTGCCATCCAGTGGGTTAATGAATTTCTATGAGCATCAGTGACAGAAAAAGAAGTTATCAAGAAAGACAGAAAAAATGAAGAAGAATTTTGGGAACATTGCCTTTCTGATATAGAGGAACGACAATCAACACACTCAGGAAATATGGGTGACAGAGATAATAGAGATCTAGAACCAAATTGTACAACACTTCTTTTGGATACCTTGGTTAGAAGTCAGAAACAAACAAATCAGTGCATGGCTCAGTTGGTTGATGTGATTGCTTTAATGGTAGTCAATAACATGGGTAAGGAGGACCAGAGGAATGGTCAAAATCCACATAGGGTAGAAGATCCATATCGAAGGGTAGCAGTAGTGAGACCTCATGCCAGTTTTCGCACCCAAAGTTGAACCACTAGCAGGGAATGAACTCACACTAGTTGAAATGTAAGATCAGTTTCGACAGGATTGGGTTGATGTAGGACTTGATTTTTAGTGACATATCTCTACGTGATTATATGGATGTTAGGATGAAGCATATGCCCAATAGAGGCAATAGAGAGCAACACAATGAATTGCGTAGGAAGCTTGGGAAGCTCAGTCTCCCTTACTTTGATGGATCCGGGAAGACATCAGCTCGAGCATGGGTCCAAAAAGTTGATACTTTCTTTACTCTTAATCCTATCCCTGAAGAAGAATCCATAAAATATGCTGCCATGTATCTAGACGAAGTTGCTCACGAGTGGTGGCACCATGACATGATCGCCTTAGGACATGCACAAATCACATCATATGCAGAGTTTACTGAAAGAATTATTGCGAGGTTTGACAAGAAGGATCCAAAATTGCATTTCAAGGAGCTAGCACAACTAAAACAGTGGGGTACAATGGATGCTTATGTTACTGATTTTCAGCGGTTGTGAATACTGGTGACAGATATTTCTGAGAGGAGACTTATTGTACTATTTATTGATGGGTTATCTGAACCTTTGAGTGGATGGATTAAGGGATTCAATCCATCTACTCTATAGGAGGCAATCAAGAAAGCTAGAGATATGGAGTTCTCTACTTCACAAAGCAAATTTCAGTCCAAAGGGTTCCCTCAGAAGAAAGAAAGGGATAAAAAACATATTACAAGGGAGCATGAACAACCTAAGAAACAATACATTAAGATTGACAGTGAGACACTAAATGAACTTAGGAGGAAGGGATTATGTTTCACATGCAAGGAGCCTTGGTCCAAAGGCCATAAATGTTCAACTAAGAGGAAGGCACTCCTAATTGAGTACCAATCTGGTGAAGACAGTGCATCAGAAAAATCAGACCAACAATCTGATTATGAAGAATGTGAGGATGAAAAGACACTAGAAGAGGGTGGAAAGGAGGACAATGATGGGAAGCTAGCATAGCTCCATAGCTTTCAGAAAAACGAGTCTTCCCATTAGAGGAGTACTCAAGGGGCAGCAAATGATAGCTTTGATCGATGCAGGAGCTACTCATAATTTCATTGATGAGGGCTTGGTTGTTCGTAGAGGCCTTCAAACACAAGAGGTGAGTACTTTCCGGGTCATGGTAGCAGATGGTTTCACTATCAGTTGTACTAAGATGGTCCCATAGTTGAGTATATAGTTTGGGGATTATGAAGTTAAGGAGGATTTCTATGTGGTTAGTATTGGAGACACCAATGCAGTTATGAGGATCCAGTGGCTACGCTCTTTGGGAGAGATCACTCTTAATTTTCAGACCATGGAGCTGAAATTCAAATCAGAAAGGAAGAATGTGATCTTGAGGGGTATGTCAAATGGAGGACCACGAGTGGTGTCTTTCAAACGTATGGAGAGATTTTTTAGGCATGATCAGGTAGAGTGGGTAGCAGATTGTGTTATTATGCCTACAGTTACAGAGGAGGTTAAGAGATTTTATCCATCAGAGATACAAGAGCTTCTTTCCAAAATAAGGTGTTTGGTAGTCTTCCTGCATGTAGGCTTCTTGATAGAGGCATTGAGCATGTGATAGAGTTAGAAGAGGGGACTAAAGCGGTGATTACTACTCCCTATAGGCATCCCAAGAGACTCAAAGATGAGATCGAAAAACCCATAAAGGAGATTTTAGAGATGGGACACATTCGGCCAAGGAAGAGCCCATTTGCTTCTTCGGTTGTCTTGGTGAAGAAGGATGGAAGTATGCGTATGTGTGTGGATTACAGAGCTCTTAACAAGAAAACAATTAAGAATAGATATCCCATCCCACGCATTGATGAATTGATTGATGAGTTGCATGGTGTCCTCTATTTCTCTAAGATAGACTTGAGATCGGGTTACTATCATATTATAGTCAAGAAGGAGGATGTGGAGAAAACTGGATTCAGATGTCACTTTGGACATTTCGAGTTTCTTGTCATGCCTTTCAGTTTGACAAATGCTTCGGCTACTTTCCAGTCATGCATGAATAGGGTGTTCAACAAATAGTTACGTAAGTTTGTTTTAATCTTCTTTGATGACATCCTTGTTTATAGTAGATCATGGGAAGAGCATTTGAGACACTTGGATGAGGTGTTGGGTATTCTGGAGAGAGTCTCTTTTTGCTAAGGAGTCCAAGTGTGAGTTTGGGATGACTGAGTTGTATTTGGGGCATATAATCAGTGCTGATGGTGTTCGTGTGGATCCTGATAAAATCAAGGCAATACTTGATTGGCCACCACCCACTAATTTGACACAACTTAAGGGATTTTTTGGATTGTGTGGGTTCTACAGAAGGTTTGTAAAGGGATTTTCACAGGTTGCTGCTCCACTTACCGATTTGACTAAGAAAGGGGCATTCTCTTGGTTAGAATCAACACATAATTCATTTGATCAGTTTAAGAAATTGATGAGTTCGTGCCCTGTTTTGGCACTTCCTGATTTTTCCAAGCCATTTGAGTTTGAATGTCATGCTTCTAGTGATGGCATAGGGGTTGTCCTCATGCAAAATAAACATCCAATTGCTTTTGAGAGTAGAAAATTAAAGGGAAGTGAGAGAAGTTATGTGATTTATGATAAGGAGATGTTAGCCATAATGCATGCTTTGGCTAAGTACAAATAATATTTTGTTAGGGGTAGATTTATTGTTAAAATTGATCATAATAGTTTGAAATACTTTCTTAATCAAAAGGATTTGAGTGAGAGACAACAGAAGTGGGTTAGTAAACTTCAGGCATATGATTCTGACATTGAATATGTCAAGGGAAAACAACATGTGGTGGTTGATGCACTATCCAGGAGACCTCATTTGTGTGTTTTTTTTGAGATAGCAACAGATTGGAAGGAGAGTATTTAGGCTAATTATGTAAAGAACAACCTTGCCAACAACATTCTTGATGGCACATTGGATGGATAAATATAGTGTGAGAGATGGCTTGATCTTCTACAAGGAGAGAATCTTTTTAGTGCCTGAATCAAAGTTGAAAGAGCAGATTTTCAGAAATTCTCATAACAGTCCTATGGCTGGTTATTTAGGGTTTTATAAGACATATAGGTAGATCTGTGGGGATGAAGGAAGACATTACCAAGTATGTACGTGAGTGTCAAGTGTGCCAACAAAATAAAAATGAGCTGTAATGTCCCCTTATGACAACTTGAAATTTTTCAACCTTGTCCACAAATTTCAACTTGCAAGAAGAGAACATTAGTGCACTAAATCTTTGATCACTAATAAACATAAGATATATTCATCACATTGCTCTTTTACTCTTATATATATTTCATGATTCTAAGATTCACAATCTATGTTCACTATTTACACTATCACTTTCCTTATGATCATTTCATTTCATAACTTCTACTACTAGACATTATTTCTCATTCACTAACTTTGAACATTATATGCATCATCATTACATAATGTGCAACCTCTATTTATATTTCTCAATTCTCTATTCTCATATTCACTTTATATTTCACTTTCTCTATTATTCTCTATCACTTGCATTTCATATGCACTATCACTTGATATCTCATATCATTATAACATCTTGCACTAATTCATGGATATCATATGAGAGTAGGGAGGGAGTATCTTTGCCATTTGCCATTATGGGGCTCTATTATATCCTTGGTGTAATGACGCCTTTTGCATCCTTTTGCAGCCAAGGCCTCTAAGGTGACCTATCCTTGACACAATGATGCCTTTTGCATCAATTGTGAACAAGGCCTCTATGTCACATTTATAGGATGACCTATCCTTGGCACAATGATGCCTTTTGCATCACTTGCACACAAGGCCTCTATGTCATAAACCTTTGCATATGGTACCTTTTGTACTCATAATGTCAAAGGGCTCTAAATACCCATTGGTTAATGGCAAGGATCCTCTTCTACCTCCTGTCCTATGAGGTTTATGTGTTATTGCCTCAAGAAAGATATATTCATTCATGCTTATTGAATTAAACATATTGGCTATCTCTTCTTATGTGACTCATTAACAGCCTATGAAAGTTGAGATGAGAGTTGCCACTATCTACCATACGTCCTCTATCTCTGTCCTTAGACTCGAGGTGTACCTTTTGTACCCTTGGAGTCAAGGCCTCTATGAGATTTCTTGGTACTAGGGATGCCTTTTACGCCATTGTAGCCAAGGCCACTATATCAATATCCTTTGCACTACGGGTACCTTTTGTACCAGCATGTGACAAAGGCCTCTATGATAAATATCCTTTGCACTATGGGTACGTTTTATACCAGCATGTGACGAAGGCCTCTATATACCCATGATTGGCCTCTTAGGCATCTCATACTCACTTTCCCATATGAGACTAATGTATTAATTTCATTGCTCATATGTTTCACAATTATTAAGTCTTATCTCATGTAATAACTAACACTTTCATTATTAGAATTTCATAAACACATATATTAAATCCTACTTATTAACCTTATCATTTATATCTTACAAATTATAAATTGAACAAAATAAATTCTTACAAATAATAAGTAAATATAAATACTTACTTACCTGTTGTAGCTTTTACCTCATATTATTTACCTATTGTTGCCATCTTCTTTCTATGTTCCAATGTTTTCCTAACTTGATGGAATGACTAATATAATTTTTATTGTATTGCTGCTGCTATTTATAAATTTTATAATATATATTTCACATCTCTTTCCCATCATACGCCCTTACGCCCTCTTATTTATTTCCAAGGGTTTACCGTGGGTAAAAGGATATACCCTTTCCAACAGTTGTGGCTTTAATAGTGTTTGTCTTTTTTATTTATTATTTATTAAAGTGAATGTTGGTGTCAACCAACTTAATAGCCGCATACATACATTTATTTATATTTAATTTTCTTATATAAGATCATTGATTTTATTTAATAAGAACTACTTCTCTCACTTTATATTAGTTTATATAATTATAGTATAGGATAATAATAATAACAGAATTATTTATTAGATAATAAGTATTAATAATAATATATATTTACTTAAATATATATTTTACCAAAGCAATTTCATCGACTTTTATATGTTGTTTAAATCTTTAATTTAAACAATGTCTTAATATCGGGTCAAGATAGACTTTATTTATAATAATTAACTTATAATATTGTATTTATGTTTATTCTTATATAATATAATAATATATATATTATAATAATATTTAAATTATTAACATGTATTGTTATTATAATAATATCTAATTTAATATTAATATTTATATTAATAATTATATTTGTTATTTATATTTAATAATATATTTAAAATAAATATATTATATATTATATTTTAATTATATTAATTTATAATATCGATTTAGGATATATATATATATGATTTATGTAATATTTAATTTATTATTTAAATAAATATATTGGTTTTATAATATTCAATATGAATTTTAATGTCATTCATATTTAATTATAAACTATCATTATAGGGACATGACACCAACACACCTACCTTGCTGGTCTGCTACAACCTTTGCCCATTCCTACTCAAAAGTAGGATAGTATTTCAATGATTTCTTTACAGGGCTTCCCAAGGTGCAAGAGAAGGATTGTATTTTTGTTGTGGTGGACCATTTGACCAAATTTGCCCTTTTTTTTGCCATATCAGCAGGATATACAACATTACAGGTGGCATATTTGTTCTTTAAGGAGGTGTTTAGATTTTATGGGGCACCAAAAAACATCATAAGTGACAGGGACAACAAGTTTATGAGCTTGTTTTGGCAGGATTTGTTTAAGTTATGTGGTACCGAGTTGACTCCTAGCACTAGTTACCACCCCCAAACAGATGGTCAAACTAAAATAGTTAACAAATGGGTGGAAGGCTACTTTCAGAACTATGTTTCAAGATAGCAAAAGGCATGGATAAAATGGTTGCCCTTGGGGGGGTTTCGCTACAACTCCATATTTCACATGTCCATTAAGATGTCACCTTTCATGGCTTTGTATGGTTACGAAGAACCTAGCTTCATTGATTTGCTATTTGGTGATTGTAGAGTACCCAGGGCTAAGGATTTCTTGCAGGAGAGTCAAGACATAATGAGATCCTTGAGAGAAAATATCCAACATGCCCAGAATCAACAAAAGTTGTATGTTGATCAACACCGTATAGAGTGAGAGTTTGAGGTGGGTGACATGGTTTATGTTAGATTGCAACTGTTAGAGGAAAATATGAACAATAACATTAACAACTAAATATCCAATAACTAAATGGAATTGATGCAAATATAGTAAACAAAAATATTACCTTCGTAGATCGATTTACCTCGTAGCTTCCATTGTTGCCTATCTCGCATTGATCTTGCGTATGATTTAAGCTCTTAGAAGTTGTACTTCCTTGCTGTTGAAGATGACAATAGGAGAATGGTTGTAGATGGATAATGCAATGAAGACTAAGCTAACAATGCAATTCTAATGAAGATGGATGATGGATAATGGAGACATGGTTGGATGATGGTGATGATAAATGGGATTATGCAAATGCAATGAGGATACTTTGCCAAAGGCACACTAGTAAGATTTTTGCAGAGTAAGATTACAAATGCTTGAATGGATGCAAAATGGGTGTGAGAACCTTGTTTTTATAGGCTTGAGGAGGCTAAGATCCAAGTGTCAATAGATCCATGAATGGAGGAATTACTTGTGACATGTACGGTTGAGGAAGCTTGAGGGAATATTCACAAATCAGAAGAGGACAAGTGTCCAAGCTCCTTTCATGAGTTATGGGAGTTAACATAATAGATTGAAGAGTTAACTGAATAGACTGACTAGTTAAGTGGATTGATTAATTAGATGACTGGGCTGATTGGGGAGTTGACTGAATTGATTGATCAGTGAACTTAATTGATTAATTAGTTAACTAATTTGATTGATGAGTTAACTAATTTGATTGGAGGATAAATAAGACATGCGGGTGAGGGAATACTAGCTAATTAAATATTAAAATATTTAATTATGTGTGCAACATGGTGAGGTGGAAAGGTGATTGACCAGTGAACTCAATTGACTAATTAGTTAACTGAGTTGACTGATGAGTTAACTGAGTTGATTAATGAGTTAACTGATCTTGATTGGAGGATAAATAGGACATGTGGGTGAGGGGATATTAGCTAATTAAAAATATTTAATTATGTGTGCAACATGGTGAGGTGGAAGATGAGGTGGAAGAATGACATGGATGAGATGATGTGGAATTATGGAATTTAGGACTTTGGAATAGAGGAATTTGAGATTAATTAAATAATTTATGATTATTTAATTATATGAGACATTAGAGAAATTAGGGTACTTAATTAAATAAATTGATTTTTATTTAATTTTGGGATAATGAACCAATCAAATAAATTATAATATTTATTTAATTGATAGAAGAATAAGAATTAAAATAAATATTTAAAATATATATTTAGTTTGACATGAGCCAATTTTAGGTTTATACATTTTGCCCCTCTTTGATGCAATGTGTTTTATCACATTGCTTTAAAGAATAAAAATTTTCTGTTATGATACATGCCCTGATTTGCCCTTGGTACATGTTAAATGACTATAGGATGCCCCCTCAGGAGATTGGATGGGAAGAATGTAACGACAAGATGAAAGACGATCTCACGATGAGATAGTTTGAATGATAGGTTATGCAAGAAAAAATGATAACACACACAAGCAAGCAAACAAGTATGCACAAATGATTCAAGAACAAACAAGGTATTGCCCCTGTCCAACTGTAAACCAATGATTAATTGATAATGATTGATGATAGTGTTTTCATTGCGGGGAACGATATATCCCTAGATCAACACAAAGACGTGGGAAAGATATATCCCACTAATGATGACGATTGATTGATTTGGTTTACAACAAGATTAAGATCAAGACCATTGTTTGGGATTGGATAATTTCACAAAATTGATGCACTCAATTGGTATGGATTAAGGATGACTTGCATTTGGATCATTGCTCGGATTGATTGGATTGATTTGATGATCAGATGAATGATTGGACTGGCGATTGGTGATGCCCCAGTCACTCAAGAGCGAGGGTAACAAAGAAAGATAATGGTAAGTTAGCAAACAAGATGAATGATGATGATGACACCCCTTCGGGAGGACAATTGGTGTGCTCTCAAAATGAAAAGAGAGAAAAGGGTGAGTAGATAAAGAGATGTAGATAAAGAAAGGACTTGGATCTTAAGCCGCTTGGAAAATGATATGTATGAAATTCTTGTAAATGAAATGAAATGCAAATTGGTATGTATGATAGTGGATTTTGTCACCTTCTTGTGCAAGTTTTTGAAGTACTTTGTTTCATCATTGAGCTTTTAAAATGTTGTAAGAAAATATAAGCATCTAGGTATAATTAAACCATGATGACTTGAGTATTACTTATATGGATTTTGATTTAGCAAGTTAATACAAGCATCTAGTCAAAATTGAACCTAGATGATCTGAGTATTGCTTACGTATCAACAGACAAGGATTACACTTGTTTCATGTTTAGACCTCTAATGTCCTCGATGATCATTATGTTGATCATGTCTTTAGACAAGGATTCACATTACTAGAGATAAACCTATAAACAACAGACAAATAAAATGATTATGTTCCATCATAGCATCTCTAGTTTTTGACATCCTTGAGTAGCATAAGAGACATAATAACAAAAATCCTAATAATAAGACATTAAACAACCATTACAAACCTTCTTGCCATAGATACATATTTTCTTGCAATAACTTGATAGAGTCGTGTTTGATGTTTTTGGGCAGGTTGGGATTTGTCAGGTGTAGTTTAAATGTCTTCTTGTCAAGATGGTGTTTAAAAGTTTGCTTTGCTATGCTGGTTGTTGTCTAGTGATAAAACCGTAATCTGATTTGCTATCCTCTGAGTTGTAGCATTCAAAAATCTAGTTCTCCAACTAGGTCAAGGATTTTGCCCCCAGTCGAGTAAAGGATGATTTATTATGGATGAAACATAGGGATGAACTAATGGTAGACATGATGTGATGAGCCCTAAGAGACTGACCTAGTGCCTCGGGGGCTCATTGATAAATGGCCTTGCCTACGTGACGACGCAAATGCAATGTAGTTCAGGGTGTGGACTTTGTGGACCTAGGACCTAGGCGATTGGAAATGGTGTGGATTCAGATGGACCAAATGATGGGTGACATGGGATGGAATGGATGTGAAAGGAGCCTCGAGGGCACATCAATGATGGCCTTGCCTACGTGATAGCTCAGAGGTGATGTAGTTCGACAACGGTTCAATGGATTAGTTGAGGATAGATGACAAGATGGATGCAAGTTTGGATTGATAGCCTAGTGGGATAAGGTGATAAGGACGAGGGAACAACAAGCTATGGTAGGTATCTCAATGTGAGTGGGTGGATGCGATTAGAAGGGATGGATGAGGAACAAGGTCTGAAAAGATGGAGGAGGCAGTTTTATCACAAATGGAACTTGTTTACCAGGTTTTCACCACTTGCTTTTATTTGCACGATTAGTTAAAATACACATGACGCTTGTTTTCTAGGTTTTCATCATGGTATCTTTTCAAGGCACTTGTTTACCAAGTTTTCACCAGAGGATGATTTTTTTGTTATTTTTCTCTACTCTTTTTTTTTTAAAAATATTTTTGTTATTTTTTTTTGTTATTTTCTGACTCCCTTGCATTGGGGTTTTAGGTGTAGAACTTGTGAAGATGCATGCTATTGATGGGATCATCAAGCAGTTCACCTTCTGATGTTGATAGTTGATAAGCGCCTAATCCATAGGCAACAACTATGACATAGGGACCCAACCAATTGGGTTCAAATTTTCCCTTTTTCTCTCTATCTTGTTGATTTCTTGGATTCTCTCGTAGAACTAAGTCACCCACCTAAAAGGATTGTGGTTTGAACCTATGATTATAACTTCTTAACATTCTTTGCTGGTATGCCTTAAGATGGTTAAAGGCATGTTGTCTTCATTCTTCTAGCAGCTCTAGCTCTTGGAGTCTTGATACTCTGTATTCCTCATCATTTATGAGACCCTTTAATGACACCCTAAGGGAAGGTAACTCAACTTCTATAGGCAAGATGGTTTTAGAGTCATAGAGGGCGTATGGCGTCGCACCTGCGGGAGTGCGTATATTGGTTCTGTAGGCCCATAAAGCAGGGTTCAATTGCATATGCTAGTCACGACCAGCCTCATTGACAGTCTTTTTGAGTATCTTCAGGATAGTTTTGTTCGATGCCTCAACTGGCCGTTACCTTGTGGGTAGTATGGAGTGGAGAAATGATGTTGAATGCAAAATTTATCACAGAGTTCTTTCACATCTTGATTCTTGAAAGGTCGCCCATTATTCGTGACAATGGATAATGGAATACCATATTTGCATATGATGTAGTTAAGGATGAAAGAGGAGATTTATTTCCCTCTGACATTGGTTAATGGAATGACCTCAATCCACTTTGTGAAATACTTGGTGGATGTGATAATGAATTTGTGGCCGTTGGAGGATGAAGGGTGAATCTTGCCTACTAGATCAAGTCCCCGTTGGTAGAAGGGCCAAGGTGTCATTAAAGGTTGTAGCTCTTGTGCTGGTGCATGTATTAGGTTCCCGTGAATTTGGCATTTCTTGCACCTCTTCACAAAATGATAGGAGTCTTTTTTCATAGTTGGCCAGTAGTATCCAAGACGCATGAGCTTCTTTGCCAAGGTAGGACCACTAGAGTGTGTCCCGCATATTCCTTCATGTACTTCACTCAGAGCGGTTTGATATTCCACACTATCCAAACATGTAAGGAGAGTACCATCTAAACCTCGTTGATATAGGGTGTCTGCGACGATGGTATATCAGGATGTTTGGCGTATGAATGTTCGTTTTTGGTTGTTGGATAGGTAGGGTGGTAGGATATTCTCTTTCAGATAGGTGTAAACTTTGTCATATAAGGGAGAATTGGACCCTACGATGTGGTAAATGGTGCTGGTTTTTGGGATTTCATAAGCTAGATGGGAAACTGGCTCCACCAAGAACTCATAATGAGGATGATTTTCAGGTATGTTGAGGAGGGATGCAATAGTAGCCACTGCATCTGCTGCTTTATTTTCCAATCTTCGTATCTGCTCGAAAGATATCACAAAAAAATATGCTTTGAAATCATCCACCGTACGCTTGTATGGTATCAGCTTCTCATCCTTAGTTTGATAATCATCATTTACTTGATTAATGATGAGTTGTGAGTCCCCGTACACATGAAGTTCTGTGACTTTCCATTCCACTGCCATCTTTATGCCGATGACCAGTGCTTCATACTTGGCGACATTGTTGGTACATGGAAACATAAGTCTGTATGACTTAGGGATTGTATCTCCATGTGGTGTTACCAACAAGATTCCTGCTCTAGATCCATGTCGAGTATATGACCCATCCAAGTAAAGCTTCCAAGCTGTGGTAGTGATGTTGAAGATAGACTCATTTGGAAATTCAAAGCTTAATGGGTTTGCATCTATCAAAGGTACATTTGCCATCTGATCTGCAATGACCTGCCCCTTTATTGCTCTTCTATCTACATACTCAATATCAAATTCACTGAGTGTTGTGACCCATTTAGATATTCTACCTATTAGGGTAGCTTTGTTGAGTAGGTATTTTAATGGATCAATCTTTACTACTAGCTTGATAGAGTGTGAGAGCATGTAGTGTCTCCATTTTTGTGAAGCAAAGACAACTGCAAGGCATGCTCTTTCAATTGGTGTATACTGCAATTCGTAACCTACTAGCGTCCTGTTGATGTAGTAGATTGCTTGTTCCTTTCCTTCGTGGTTTTGTTGGGCTAGTAGAGCTCCAAGAGTTATGGGTGTAGCTGAGATGTAGAGTAGCAGTGGCTTGCCCTGAATTGGCGGCATCAAGACTAGTGGGTTCATTAGATATTCCTTCAGATATTGAAAATCTTGCTCACACATGTTATCCCATTTGAATGGAGTGTTTTTGTGTAAGAGATGTGTGAATGAATGGCACTTATCTGCCAGTTGAGAGATAAACCTTCTGATGGACTGTAGCTTTCCTTGTAGGGACCGTAATTGACTCAGATTCTTAGGTGGTGCATTTCCATGATTGCTTTTACCTTGGATGGGTCCACCTCTATTCCATTAGTTGATATGATGTATCCAAGGAGTTTACCGGATGGGACTCTGAAAACACACTTTTTTGGATTTAACCACACATTAAATTGCTCTAGTCTTGTGAAGATCTTGTCTAAGACTTGCAGATGGCCTTCTCTAGTGATTGACTTGGCTAGGATGTCATCTACATAATCTTCCATGATGGTGTGCATCATGTCGTGAAAGATTGTAGTCATTGTGTGCTGATATGTTGCCCCCGCATTGTGTAGTCTAAATGGCATGACTCACCAACAATAGGTACCCCATGGACATGTGAATGCTATTTTGTGCTGATCCTCTGATGCTATTTTGATTTGGTTATAGCCAGAGAACCCATCCATTAATGACAACATGGTTTTCCCTGTCGTTAGATCTACAATGATGTCTATGTTTGGTAGAGGAAAATCATCCTTTGGACAAGCCTTGTTCAGATCCCTGAAGTGATTACACAGTCTAACTCTTCCATATGGTTTGGAAACATGAACTATATTTGAAGTCCACTCTGGATAATCTATTGGTCTGATGAAACCAACATCTAACAGCTTCTTCAATTCTTCTTTCACCATTAGTACTATCTATGGGTGCATTTTTCTCAGTTTCTATTTAACTGGCTTAATTCCTGGAGCTAGTGAAAGATGATGCATGATAAGATCAGGCTCCAGTCCCGACATATCGACATATGACCAAGCAAAGTTAATATGTTTCTGCTTGAAGAATTCAGTGAATGCGAGCTTTTCTTGTGCAAATAATGATTGTGCCATATGGATTATCCGTGGGTTGTCTGCTGTTCCAATACTGACAAGTTCTACTGGTTCAATCAGAATTGAGGACCTTTCCTGATGTGTTAGATTGGGAAGAGTGTCAAGCCTTTCATCCTTCGGTGTCTCAAAGAGGTTTTCACCGTCGGATACGCCTTTTATTTTTTTACTATTTTCATGATCTAACACTGTCATAGAGCGGTTTTCACCGTTAGATCTATCTTTTATTTTCACATTTTTACGACTGAAAGGCTTGGCACTCTCTCCAAAATAAGCCTTGTCATTGAGTTCTATGGCGTAGCTAGTTTTATGATCCCCTGCGGGTAGATGGTCCCTAAGCTCTAGGTAATCGATGATAGCATCATCATTTTGGAAAGTGTCTAGCTTAGGGGTGGTGTCTTACAAATCCCAGTCTATCAATTCAGGATGTACTACGGGTAATGGATCATCTGGTTGGTCTGATTCAAGGGTGGTGATGGTTAGAATGGAGGAGTCGTTCGAATGGGTAAAGGCATTGACAAAGTCTATTATGGTACTCTCCTCAAGTTGGTTCGTCAAGTGTGACATCGTACTCTCCTCATGAAGCTCACATTTGTCATATTGCGGATGAAACTCTAGCGATCTAGCCCTAGGGTTTTGTCCCTCATGTGTCGTATACGTAGAGCTATGCTGTTGAACCACGTCAATCTCTTTGTCTTCCCAAGATGTTTCTGAGAGGCTGTCCCATTCATACTCATTGGAATCTGTTTCACTCCATTCCTGTAGTCAGTGCAGCTATTCTATGAAGTTAGTGGTAACTGCTTGTTTGTCCTTTTCTTGGAGTTTCTCCTTACCTTTAATCTTCTCTTTACCCCTGTATCCCAACCCTTGCACATCTTGCCAACTTTAGAGCCTTTCAATTTACATCAATTTATTCATGGCAACTTTAGAACCTTTCAATCTACCATGTTCTTGAATATTATTCACATTGATGGTAGAATGTGTTTGGGGATGTTCTCTTATGCTTAGGTTCTACTTCATCAATTCAGTCCTTCAACTATTTTATTGTTTTTAGGTGCCATTGATTAAATTGGGGGTGTTAGCTTTTTTCTAGGTTTTGCTACATCAATTCTGTCATGCCATTGATTAATTTGGGGGTGTTGTCTTTTTCATAGTTCCATTATCATCAATCAAGTCCTGCAACTATTGTATGCTTTGTAGGTGCCATTGCATTGATTTGGGGGTCTTATCTTTTTTTATAGGTTATGCTACATCAATTCAGTCATGCAGCTATTGTAGCTTTCTTAGGTCCCATTGATTAATTTTGGGGTGTTGTCTTTTGCATAGGTTCAATATCATCAATCTAGTCCCGCAACTATTGTATGCTTCTTAAGTGTCTTTGATTGATTTGGGGGTGTTATCTTTTTTATAAGTTCTGTTACATCAATTAACTTATGCAACTATTCTAGCTTTCAGTCATGCCATTGATTAATTTGGGGGTGTTGTCTTTTGCATAGTTTCATTACCATCAATCAAGTCCTGCAACTATTGTATGCTTTGTAGGTGCCATTGCATTGATTTGGGGGTATTATCTTTTTTTTATAGGTTCTGCTACATCAATTCAGTCATGTAGCTATTCTAGCTTTATTAGTTCCCATTGATTAATTTGGGGGTGTTGTCTTTTGCATAGGTTTAATATCATCAATCTAGTCCTGCAACTATTGTATGCTTCTTAGGTGCCATTTCATTGATTTGGGGGTGTTATCTTTTTTATAAGTTCTGCCACATCAATTAACTTATGCAACTATTCTAGCTTTCTTAGGTGCCATTGATTAATTTGGGGGTGTTGTCTTCTGCATAGTTTCATTACCATCAATCAAGTCCTACAACTATTGTATGCTTTGTAGGTGCCATTGCATTGATTTGGGAGTCTTATCTTTTTTTATAGGTTATGCTACATCAATTCAGTCATGCAACTATTCTAGCTTTCTTAGGTCCCATTGATTAATTTAGGGGTGTTATCTTTTGTATAGGTTCAATATCATCAATCTAGTCCTACAACTATTGTATGCTTCTTAGGTGCCATTGATTGATTTGGGGGTGTTATCTTTTTTATAGGTTCTGCTACATCAATTCACTCGTGCATCTTTTCTAGCTTTCATATGTGCAATTGATTAATTCGGGGCTGTTCTCTTTTTCATAGCTTACCATTCTTCAATTCAATCCTATAACTATTGTATCTTTTTTAGCTTAGCCTTCTTCAAGTCATTCTTGCAAGTATTGTTTGTTCGTCAAATAGAAATAGACCTTGAAAGATGTATATCTGTTCAAGATATACGTGATCTACTGTGGATGTTTTGATCCATCAACATCATGTATATCCTCAACAGATAATACTTCTTCTAAGGTGTTCATCATTGCACATTGACTTTAATATTTGTATGGTTGCAAGCTAAAAGTGTTTTTGACAGAGTATAAGTTGGCCACTATTTCACTCCACTGCCTCGCATTAATCTCTCACCGCCCCTGCCAATTCTTCTATACAGTCCTCTTTAATTACTCGATTGAACAATTACTAAAATCCATTCATCCATGTTACAACCCTAGATTTATCTATGGCATGCACACATTGGTTACTTGCATTGTTATGCTTGCATTGGACAAACGAACATTATTTATATGTCTGAATAAATATTAATAGCAATATAAATATGTGTAAACACACACACACACACACACACACACACACACACACACATATATATATTCATATTTATGTATGTGTATATATATGTGTATACATATTTACATGACTGAATAGGTGAAGCAGAACCTATGAAAAAGAGAACACCCCCAAATTAATCAATGGCACCTAAAAGGGATACAATAGTTGCAGGACTGAATTGAAGAACAAGAAAATAGATATATGTCCATGTATACTTATATGTGTATGTGTATGCCTATGTCTATGATATACATATACTTACATATGTATAAGTCTATATATATGAATATGTATATACATATACTTACATTTGTATAAGTCAATGTATATACATATATGTATATGTATACTTATGTGTATACATATACATATATGTATATGTATATTTCTATGTATACATATATGTATATGTCTATGTCTATGTCTATGATATACATATACTTACATATGTATAAGTCTATATATATGAATATGTATATACATATACATATACTTACATTTGTATAAGTCTATGTATATGAATATGTATATACCACATGCATAAACATATACATATATGTATATGTAACAATAAAAACAAGCTCAGAGTGACACTAGAGTCCAAGTGTAGCATGTTGTGGTGGTGGGATGGAAGTTACAGAGACCTAAACCAAGCACCTTATGGTGGAAAAGTAAGGAAAATTCAAGAACTTGGTAGATTGAAAGGCTCTGAAGTTGGCGAGTTATGTGAGGCACTGCAAGCATTGAATTCCCTCCGTATCGAAATTTACACGGGATGTTGTGGATGAACGAAGAGGGGATGGGAAGTAAATGAGGTGTGACAGACATAATTGGAATGGGCGATGAGACATTAATGCGATGCAGTGGAATTTTTGGGTGGCGGAGTGGCATGCGGCGACATGGCAGGGCTTTCTACTTTGCACGCTGTGTGATGCACCAACTGGCACTTCAACTGCCTACATTTCGGTCGCATAACCAAAATTGTATTTTTTTATTCGAACCGACGAATCCCATCCTCACACATGTCGAAACATAAAAAAATTAAAACTGTGACTATAATATTTGTAATATAATCCATAGGGAAACACAAATGCTAACCTATGACTGTAATATTTGCAATATAAACCCTAGGGAAACACATTTTTGACAAGTGAAAAATGAAATAGATTTATGACAAATAAATAGTGATAACCTATGAAATTACCTATGCAAACCTAACTGATATATAATGCAGAACCTATGAGAATAAGATAACCAGAGTGAATGATAATTTCAAACTATCAATTGAACATAGGTGGAACAAGAAGCATATAAACAACACACATTGCAATCTGATCAGAAAACATTACAAATCAATACAACAACGCTACATCTGTAGTTATCAAAAATTTCAAACTGTCAACAAGAAGGGTGCAATTGTAGATATGAAAACTAAAAAACTGTCGAAAACATCAAGTGCATATGAAATCCAATTAAGGCTACATCTAGCTATTGTGATAGAGAAATGGTGGTTGGCTGCTCGGGGTGCCACTGGCCAAGTTCTTGTCCCCTTCCACTCGATGAGGAGTGTTTCTTACATGACTGGGAGATGGACTAGAAAACTGGGTGCAAGTGACATGTGTTGGGGGTGGTGTTGTAGACATCTGTACATCACGAGTGCCAGTGTAATTTGAAAATTGAGTGCATCTGAAGTAAGATTGGGAGATGGTTGAATAATTCATTGCCATGGAGAATTGAGGGATATTGATGTTGAGAATATCATAGAATACTCCATTACTTTGAGACAAGGGATTAGCAGGGGCCCTTAACAGTCTTTCTATTTGTAAAGCCGTCTGTGCATCCTCAATCTCTTTTTCCTTTCGGTCCTGTTCCTTTTGAAGCATCTCTAGCACATTTTTGGCATCTCTATCCTTCTTTTGTTGTATTTTTTGCTACTCTTTTTCTTTACATTGTATATCCCTCTCTATTTTGGCCTGCTCCTTCAACTCCTTTGCCACTTTATTTGCTACCTTTTTTTCCTCGTTCTCCTGCTTCTTTTGAACTTTTAACTCCTCAACCTCTTTCTTCCTTTGCTCTTGCTCCATTAACAACTTCATGTAGTCATCTGTTGTTAGCAGTTGAGACTATCTACTGAGCCAAATTGCACCACCTTTTGATTTTTTTGATGGATAATGTGCATAGACAACTTGAGGAATTTGCTGATGTGCGGAACTATTTCAGTTTGTTCTGTTCGATCCAACTGTGACAAAATGTTCTCCTCCACTACCTGTGAGTCCTTAGTGAAATCTTGATCACCTCCTAAATCTAAAGTGTAAGAAAGAACATAGTAATGCACAACTTTAGATAGCTCGATTACAGGTGGTGGTGATGGAAAAGTAAAAGTACCCTGCATTTCTGGGACATGCAAATCAATGCCTTGATTCATTGCCCCTTCCACCAACTAGGATGGTGCAATTCGTTCTGATGGAAGAGCTAAGCTATCATTGAATTAGTCAACAGGGTTGTCTGCCACCACTTCTGCAACTGAATTAGCATGACAACTATCAGGGGACTGCTGCGATTCTGTCGTAGTCTGCAATTGTTCATTTGGAAGAGTGGACTACAATTGTGCACCATCCTCTCTTGACGCAATAAGTCCTGAAAGACTTAGAATGTTTTCTGCTGCAGAAGCATCCTCATCAACCTAAAATGCATCGTTGGGATGCATGTCTTCCATGAGTGCATCCGTATTGAGTGGCTAGATCCTAGTTCTTTTAAATCCTACCTTGATGTTGTCAACTGTCAAAGCTCTAACGAGTGCTTTGCTACCTAACATTGCAAGTTCTATCCTCCTCACTTTAATGTTGAGAAAATTTTCCATAAATGCTGCACGTTCTAATTTGAAGTAAGTTTTAAAAGGCAAAAAAACACTCACATCCAACGGATGTAGCTTATCTGATGTGTGTGACAACAATGTTAGTAAATCTACACCCAACGCTCTTGCTTCTTGGATGATTTCAACTGCTACATGGCTTCCATGCCCATAAAAAATGAGCAAGTGCCTATTGGTGGGCGACACACCACCTAGAACTGAGTTCTTAAAGTGGGTCAACCAATCTATGAGCAAATCTTTAGTCATCCATGCATGGGGCTAGGTTGCCATGCAAGCACCTGGTTCGCAATCTACAATGTAGTTATCTATGTTTTGTTTCCCCTTAAACAAGTAAAATCTTGGAATGCTCTGCCTGGCAGCATTGACACAACATAGAATGGTTATCCATTCATGACTCTTTGGAATGATGTAAGATACATTTCTGCTACCTTTTCTGGCCAGTACTTTCATGGACCCATTCCTACCAGCCTAGATGTCAGTTTCATCGTAATTTCAAATGCGATGAGGACCATATGGCAATGCTTCATATGTTGCAAACAAAGTATTGTAGAACATTGCTACAACAACAGGCCTAAGGTTGAGTGCCCTATCTTTGTCTAGGACTTCAGTAGTCCACAATTCAAGCTCAAGATGTCTGTTCTTGAAACCTGTCCACCATGACTTCCTCGGGAACCCATTAGTGAAAGGGGTTGGCCTATTTTGATAGATTTGAGTAACCTCTACCTTAAGATTGACTATCTCAAGACCATGGGCAACCTCAACCATTTCCTTGCACCATTCGACAATCAGATGTTCTTCCTCGGCAGTGAGGACTGTTGGTGGACCTTTCTTGGACGTTGTTGGTAGACAGCCAAGCCATTTGGAGAGTGTGGCTGTTGGGATTTTCCACTTCTTCGAAGCTCCCCTTATTGACATGTCATTTTCCTCCACGTCATATAGTGCCCCTTTCATGTCCTCCAAAGACCACAGACCTTGTTTCATTGTTTCTTTCTGTGGTATTCGAGGTGTAGGAACCTCATTATGCGGTATTCGAGGTGTAGCATCCTCATTCTGCAGTACTTGAGGAGTAGAAATCTCGTCTACTACTGCAATAGGATCATCTTCTAGGGGAAAAAAATAACCTCGTTTGTGGGAGGGCAACCTTGTTGTGGCTCTTTTGTTTCTTTTCGTTCCTCTACGAGTCACCATTGCATTGCCCTTTGCCATCTGCACAGAATAAGTACAGTCAAAACAAAGAATGGAAAACAACATATATTTACTTATTGTGACAAAAATATTTTCATATTCAATGACAATTATGTTTATGTATGAAGACAGTGATGCTTGAACAAAACATTAATTAGTTTCTGTATGTGTTGTTTCTTTTTAGTTTGTTGCTTTAATATTTTGAAATACTGTTAAATACAAACGTAAATTTATTCTGTAGTGAGCGACATAAGGAAAAGAGGAGTGACAAGCACAAAATTACACAATTGATAACCTATGACTGGCAATATAAACCATAGGGGAACATAATTGTTTAACTATGACTGTAATGGTTGCAATATAAATAGTAGGGTCACACAGTATAAAGCTTATGAATGAAAAACAGTATGAGTTTAACAACTTTTACATCTTTTGTGCATGACCAAATAAAAAAATAGGCACAAATTCATTCACATGAATTATTAGTATTTAAGAGTGTAAATAGTGTAATATTTTGGATGACTGAATTGATGAAGCATTCTACCAGACAGTTCTTCCTCTGTCAAGGATTCTATTTGTCAAGGTACTCCTCTTGACTTCCCCAAATCCATACGTTACGGAGATACGTCTTCTAAGAGATCCAGACCTGTCTGTCGGACCTTACTGAGTGCTCTGCTCTTGCTTACCGGACCTCAATACTTCTTCAATTTGACTTCCGGTAAAGACTCATCATGTCCTACGGATGTGTGAGATAACCTTTGTTGCTATCAATGACAACAATCATGAAGCTCCAATGTGTCTCTTTCCAACAATCTCCCCCTTTGGCATTGATGGCAACACTTAGTGAAAAATGACTAAGTGTTATACTATACTCCCCCTTGGTTGATGCTCTGTCTCTATGTACATTTTTCAGAGCTCCCCCTTAGCTGGATTCCTCATTTTTTACTACTCATCAGATTGTTGGCAAGAGACACTATATGGACTCATAAATATTGTCATTGATGGCAACAAAGGTTATCCCACACATCCGCAGGACATGATGAGTCTTTACCGGAAGTCAGATTGAAGAAGTATTGAGGTCCAGTAAGCAAGCGCAGAGCACTCAGTAAGGTCCGACAGACAGGTCCGGATCTCTCAGAAGACATATCTTCGTAACGTACGGATTTGGGGAAGTCAAGAGGAGTACCTTGACAAATAGAATCTAAGGATTCATCCTCCGATGTTGAAAGGATGAGGAGATATGAATACTTGAGTGTCAGGTTCCTGATTGACAGTGTGAACAGAGGAAGAACTGTCTGGCAAAACATCAGACATTATTCCGAATGTGTTACTGATGATGGTAAAAGTTCTTAAGGCATAAGTTATGATTGGCCAACATGATTGATGACTTCTACAAGTATATCCTTGATCCGCATTACTTGGTATGCAAGGATTCAGTCGACAGATCGGAGTTTGAGGAAAATATTGACTATTCTGGATGCCGACTAGAAAGGTGATGAAATCACTTGTATGAATATATATACATGATTGATTTAGATGTGAAGGTGTGTGTGGTGTGTGTCAGAGTGTGAATAAAAGTAGAAGAATATATAAAAGGCATAAAAATAGGTTCAGAATGTAAGAGGACAGCAGCACTCAAGGAGAGTCAGAATGAAGTGTTGTAGATCAGTCTTCTGAGCTTCACCAGAATTGAACTTCAGCATGTGTGGATGCTTTTCATCAGTTCAAGTTTTCTTCTTGTAGATAGTAAGTCTTTTGTAGGCAGTGAGCCTCTTGTGAGCAGTGTGCTCGGGTAGTGAGCCCTAATTGGCAAGTGCCATTTTGTATCTTCTATTCTTCTAACAGAGAATAATATCTTGGGTTAATCACCCCGTGATTTTTTCCCTTAATAGGGTTTCCACGTCAAAATCATTGTGTCATGTGTATTGGTGTTTCTTACATTTCATGATTATGCTTGCTTATAGAATTTGATGTTGCATTAACAGTTAAGAAAGCACATAAAGTTAAATTATTAGGATAACTTATTCACCCCCCCTCTCAGTTATCAACAATTGGTATCAGAGCTAAGTTCCTCTCAATAGAGCCTAACAACTTGAGGAAGACCTAGGAATTCAAATGGATGCATATGGTATGAAG
Source organism: Cunninghamia lanceolata (assembly GCA_027924645.1). Lineage (NCBI taxonomy): Eukaryota > Viridiplantae > Streptophyta > Pinopsida > Cupressales > Cupressaceae > Cunninghamia > Cunninghamia lanceolata. The sequence continues at coordinate 2,963,022 of BSBN01000828.1, forward strand.
GAGCAACTTAAGTCTGCCCTAGATGATCTTGAGCAGTCAAATTCTGAAATCAATGAATTGAAGGAAAGACTCAAATAGGCTGATGATTTCATAAATGAATTAAAAGAGAAACTGAGTCTCTCTATGAAAAAGAGAAAGGAGCTACTTCAGCAACTGGGAAGACAAGGTGAAGCCAATGATACAAATAGAGATCTGAAGGAGAAAACCAAGTTATGTGGAAAGTTATCAAAAGAAATCATTATGGTAAGACATGAAATGGAATCAAGAGTTATAAAGTTTACCCAAGAGATTGAGGAGAAAAGAAAAACTGAAGATGATCTAAGACAATCTCTCAAGGAAAAATCAAAATATTGCCACAAGATGGATAGAATTATTAGACATCTTGAATCTGATCTTGAAGATGCTAAAGATAATGAAGAAAAACTTGAGGATCAAATTGTCTCTCTTAAAAGGGATCTTCAAACAGCAAATGAATATAAAGAGAAATTCAAGATAAGTTTTGCTCAACTTGAAGTTCTTCTTGAAAGTCAAAAGAGGGTAGATGACAAGTATGGTTTGGGATATGAGAAAGGAGAAAGCTCCGGATCCGGTCAGAAGATTTTTGGATCAGAAAATCTAAGGAACAGGCCTAGAAGACCTCCGGTAAGGTAGCCTAATGCTCAAAGATATCCATCCTTCGATGGATATTGCCACAACTGCAATAACTTTGGTCATAGAGCTAATCAGTGCAGAAAGAGAATGAATCAGACTGATACATCCTTCTCTAGATAGTGTTTCAACTGTAAAAGGTATGGCCACAAATCTCATGAATGCAGAAATATGCAAATGAACAATTCATTCAATGGTAGATGCTATGCATGCAATAGAATGGGTCACATGGCTAATCAATGCAGATCAAGAGGATATCAATCAAACATGCAAAGAAACATTGTTTGCCAAATTTGCAATAGATCCGGTCATATTGCCAAATTCTGTAGAAGCAAGAATCAGGACAAAAGAGGTCCGGCACATCATAATCAGAATCAAGACAAGGGAAAACAAAAAGTGAATGTGGATGAAGTTCAAAGTGAAATGAACAAGATTTGGGTGAAGAAAAGTACAGAGAATATAGGGGATGGATCCGCACCAGACTCTGGTGCTGATATTCCTTCCAGAAACTAAAAAGTGAGCTCTGGCTCAGGGGGAGTCTCAAGGAAAAACATTATCCCCCAGCCAGTCAATTGGTGCCGGAATTGGCACAAGGAAAATTACAGATTAAAGGGCTCTCAGAGAAACATCCAAGTAAATTGTGATTAAGATATGAAAGATCCGCAAGAAGTCTTAAACAGGTAGAGGACTAATCTGATTCCTCAATCATCTACTAAGAAGTAGGTTTCTCACAGTTAAACCCGACATGATTCAAACTATGGAATCTTGATCTGCGGATAGATCAAATGATTAGTGAAAGGAAGATAGATTATCACTATTCTCCAAGAATAACTTTAAAGTCTGTCTCAGTGATCCGAAAAGGTTATGTCTCCGAATAAGATAAACAAGGAAAACTAGAATGAATTAGGTTGCACATTTATTGCAGGGTGAAAATTAGGGCTTTTCAGAAATAAAAGAGTTCATTCGTTCGTCATTTGCTCATTTGCACTCAAGAAGAAAAGAAAACAGAGCTTTGCGTCAAACTGTCTCAACTCTCAAAGATTAGCCATTAAAATTGTTTCATCCAACTAATTAAATCTGGCTCTTTCAGCGAACGCTTGAAACGAAAAAGGTATTTTTTATCGCTGAATATCTCTCTGTAAAATCCTTTTGGAAATGGATACTCTGAATATTGTGAAGATCTCTGATAGACCTCGTCCTAAATTTAAGAAGCATCCATATAAATCTCTAGAAGTTGATCCCCTAGGTGCCTTTTCAAGCATTCCGCATGGGGTTCTGCATGTAGAAGATGTTAGGGTTTACAATCATGCAAGCATTGAAGAATTTGGTGAATCAAAGTTAATGGATATCTATCACAAGCAGTTAATAGATGATTCTTTTGAGATCAAACCTCAGTATAAAGCCATTCAGGAGAAGCATTTTGCTCAGTGCATTCATTTCCCCTATTTTGAAGAAGATGAATGGGTCTCGTATGTATTAAGCTGAGTGCATGACAATTTCTTATGGTTGAATAGAGCATTTAAAATCACCAAAGATGCAATTAGGGGAGTAACTGGTCTGCACTCATCCGGTGGGATACCTGTTCTCAAATCTGTCAAGAATCAGACAATAAGTGATGCAACCAGATCAAAATTTGACAAGAGAGCTATGACAATTGAAGATATCACCGATTCGGATGTCAAATTTACATCCATGATAATTGGTTACAAGATTTATCACTCCAGTAGGGAAAACTCAGTATCGAGAATTGCAGTTTATACAGCCTATCAGATGCTAAAAGAAAATGCTGACTATGATCTGTGTGAACTTCTTCTAACCCAACTTTTGGAAAATCTGCAAAAGATAAAGAAGGACAAGAAGAACTCCTTCAAGTATGGTGGCTTGATACTCTGCCTATTCTTTTATTACATGAATGAGCTTCCCAGATCCAGTCGCTGGGTATGGCAGAATGATAGACCAGTAGCTATTCAAATCAGAGATTATATACATGGGCTTGGCGATGCCAAGGCACAGAATACAGCTCTCTGGGGCTATTTCAAGAATTTTTAGAGCATGATGCAAGCAAGAGAGAGAATCCCCAAATCTTTAGTTGAAAAATAAAAAGATACAATATGCTTTATGGTAGAAATTGATCAGTGCCTTATGGAGGCAGTGGAACCAAGAATAGTATGGATCATGCCGATGGGGTATGAAGTTGATAAACAAATTGTGGAGCTGCATGTTCAACACATGCTCAGTCAGCCAAAAGATCCAAAGGCAGAAAGATTTGGAACCTTTGAAGAACCAAGTGTGAAAATTCATACAGAGCTAAGGCATCCAGAGATCAAGAGGAAGGTGAGAAAAGAAGTTGAAGAAGTTGCCAAAGGCTTTGGTATCTCAAAAGAGGCACTTGATGCCAACAGGGAAAAGATGGAAAGGGCTAAGGAAGAGAAGAAGAAGGCAGAAAAGAAAAGTGAGGAAAGTGTTCTGGTAAAATCTCCCACCCGGACCAGATCATCAAAGAGATCTGCACCTACCACTGCTAAAAGCTCAAGGACAACAAAACCAGAAGCAAAATCATCCAGAAAAGGAGAGAAAAGAACAAAGACAAAAGCCACAAGAGCTTATGCAAGTCAAAGGGATGAAGAGGAGACTGAATCTGATGAAGAAGTCAGGAAAATGAGGAAAAAGAAGAAAACATCCGGTGAACCCTCTACCGATCAAGGTGAAGAAGAAAAGGCAGAGGAATATGTTGAAAAACCCACTCTTCACATTGATGACATAATAAAATCAGTCACTGTGGACGGAAATCTTCAACCAATGGTTGAATTCTATGATGATTATGGTGAAGCTGATCAGAAGATATTACAAGATGCCACAGTCAGGTATCTAAATGTCTACAATAAAGCATTCATTGAAATTATATCTCTGATCCCCAAAAGCTTGGAGAAGGAACTTGAAATAAGGAAGAACAATGCCCAAGCCAAAGATCTAGAAATCTAGGAACAGATAGCTATTCAGCTATATCCTTCAATCAATTCAAGGCAAATGAATATGATCTTCAAAGATTGCAAGGATGAGTTCAGAAGCAAAGCCAGAATGAATCAGCTCATGCTTGGTGAGACTGACAAGGTAGCCAAGGAAACAGAAGAGATCCTCCAGAATGCCTTCAAAAGATTCAATCTTCCTGTTATAGAGGACTTGGGTGTTGATCCTTCGGCCACAGGGGTTGAAAAAGAATCCACTGAGCAAATCATGGACACTGGTACAGAAAAGGATAAGGACTTGGAATCCTCTATTCCAGAAAAGGAAGTGCATGAACAGACAAACATCACTCCTCCGGTTTCCCCTACTGACTTCGGATCCAAAGGAGAAAGAAGCAGAGGTGAAGGAAAAAGAAGATAATAGTACAAAGGTTGTGGAAGGAGAGAAAGCTCCAAGAGATAGTTCCATGACTGCAAAAGAAAAGAAGAATCTGTCTCTGGCAAGAGACACTACAGATCGGTCAAGGACTTTTTGACAAAAGAAACTATGGAGATTAATGAACCGGAACTACTAAAAGGGCCATTTGATTTTGACTCTCTATCTTCGGTACAAACAATGAAGATAGCTTCGTTTGCTAATGCAAAGGCCAACGAAAAACTCCTGAAGTCTCACATGAAAGACTGTGAGCTTATAACAGCTACATCCGGAGTGTTAGAAAAGATTATGCCATCTTTTCAGAAAGATCCCTCAGCCTCCTTATCTGGTAATCTTAAAACTCTAGTAAATAGTGTTAGCACACATTTTGATTCCCTAAAGAAGGCAACAAAAGATAAGGCCCGGAAGGAATTTTTGACAAAAAGATTATCAGAGGTACAAGGGTTAATAACTAATGATAGGAGGAATATGAGTATAGGGATAAAGAGCTTAGAAAATGCTCTTAAAGATGGCGGAGAAATGTACAAATTTTGTTTATCATGGTCCAAAGTAATATTGGACATTGAGAAGAAAGTAAAAGAACAGGAGGACAAACTGACAAATCTATCAAAGAATTTTGATCCTCTCTCATCCTCCATAATAAATCAAGAATGTCAGACTATTGCAGTCTTGAATGAAATCAAGAAGCTGGAGAAGGAAAAGAAAAATAGAATAAGCAGGTTGGGTGAACTCAGAGGGATAATTATCCCCAAGTTAGAGGCCATGCATGAGGCCATAAAAGAAGCTCAGACCACAGCCCGGACCAGTGATCCGACAGATCTAAAAAGGGCAAATGCATTTGCATTCCTGTTGAGCGGTCATATATCAATTTTGGACAGAATGAGGCAAAGTTGGGCTACATAATTCATCCAATTGAAGACAACTTTTGCAGACATACTTCAATAATTGTAAGTATGCTATATGTATATACTTATGTGGCTAAGTATAGTTGAAATTTTGAAAATTTTGGTGTGCGGACCCTACCTTTTGCCATTGATGTCAAAGGGGGAGTGAGGAACAGTGAAAAATGAGGAATCCAACTAAGGGGAAGCTTAAAAAATGTACATAGAGATAGAGCATCAGCTAAGGGGGAGTATAGTGTGACACTTAGTCATTTTTCACTAAGTGTTGCCATCAATGCCAAAGGGGGAGATTGTTGGCAAGAGACACTATATGGACTCATAAATATTGTCATGATGGAAACAAAGGTTATCCCACACATCCGTAGGACATGATGAGTCTTTACCGGAAGTCAGATTGAAGAAGTATTAAGGTCCAGTAAGCAAGAGCAGAGCACTCAGTAAGGTCCGACAGACAGGTCCAGATCTCTTAGAAGACGTATCTCCGTAACGTGTGGATTTGGGGAAGTCAAGAGGAGTACCTTGACAAATAGAATCCAAGGATTCAGCCTCTGGTGTTGAAAGGATGAGGAGATATGAATACTTGAGTGTCGGGTTCCTGATTGACAGTGTGAACAGAGGAAGAACTGTCTAGCAGAACATCAGACATTATTCTGGATGTGTTACCGATGATGGTAAAGGTTCTTAAGGCGTAAGTTATGATTGGATGACATGATTGATGACTTCTACAATTATATCCTTGATCCGCATTACTTGGTATGCAAGGATTCAGCCGACAGATCAGAGTTTGAGGAAAATATTGACTATTCTGGATGCCGACTAGAAAGGTGATGAAATCACTTGTGTGAATATATATACATGATTGATTTAGATGTGAAGGTGTGTGTCGAAGTGTGAATAAAAGTAGAAGAATATATAAAAGGCAGAAAAATAGGTTCGGAATGTAAGAGGATAGCAACACTCAAGGAGAGTCAGAATGAAGTGCTGCAGATCAGTCTTCTGAGCTTAACCAGAACTGAACTTCAGCATATGTGGATGCTTTTCATCAGTTCAAGTTTTCTTCTTGTAGACATTAAGCCTTTTGTAGGCAGTGAACCTCTTGTGAGCAGTGTGCTCGGGCAGTGAGCCCTAATTGGCAAGTGCCATTTTGTATCTTCTATTCTTCTAACAGAGAATAATATCTTGGGTTAATCACCCCGTGATTTTTTCCCTTAACAGGGTTTCCACGTCAAAATCATTGTGTCATGTGTATTGGTGTTACTTACATTTCATGATTATGCTTGCTTATAGAATCTGATGTTGCATTAATAGTTAAGAAAGCACAGAAAGTTAAATTATTAGGATAACTGATTCACCCCCCCCTCTCAGTTATCAACAATAACCTTATGAAAAAGATGAAACAAAAACCTAATAAAAAGAGAAACCCCCAAATTTATTACTGGGATTGAAGAAAACCTAACTGAATGATAATGCATAACCTATGAGAATAAGATAACCAAAGTGAATGATAATGTTGAACCTATGACAAAAAGTTAACTAGAGTGAGCGATAATGCAGAACCTATGAGAATAAGATAACCAGAGTGAATGAAGATGCAGAACCTATGAAAATTAGATAAGCAGATTGAATGGTAATGCATAACCTAGGAGAATAAGATAACCAGAGTTAATGATAATGTAGAACATATGAGAATAAGATAAGCAGAGTGAATGATAATGCAGAACCTATGAAACACAAATTCTAAACTATGACTGCAATTTTTGCAAGATAAATCCTAGGGAAACATAAATGCTAGGGAAACACAAATACTAAACTATGACTATAATATTTGCAAGATAAACCATAGGGAAATAGAAATGCTAAACTATGACTGTAATATTTGCAATATGGAAGCTGGTGTATAGGTTGGCATTTTTGTTTCAATAGAAAACAATAGGGAAAGACAAATGCTAAACTATGACTGTAATTTTTGCAAGAAAAACTCTAGGGAAACACAAATGCTAAACTATGACGGTAATATTTGCAATATGGAAGTTGGTGTATAGGTTGGCATTTATGTTTCAATATAAAACAATAGGGAAAGACAAATGCTAAACTATGACTGTAATTTTTGCAAGAAAAACTCTAGGGAAACACAAATGCTAAACTATGACTAATATTTGCAAGATAAACCCTAGGGAAACAGAAATGCTAAACTATGACTGTAATATTTGCAATATGGAAGTTGGTGTATAGGTTGGCATTTCTATTTCAATATAAAACAATAGGGAAAGACAAATGCTAAACTATGACTGTAATTTTTGCAAGATAAACCCTAGGGAAATAGAAATGCTAGGGAAACACAAATGCTAAACTATGACTGTAATATTTGCAAGATAAACCCTAGGGAAACAGAAATGCTAAACTATGACATATGTGTTTCAATATAAAACATAGGGAAAGACAAATGCTAACCTATGACTTTCATCGCTGTAATAAAGAACAATATAAAGCTTACGAATGGAAAAAACTAAGGGAAATACTTGGAACAATATGGATGCTACTGAACTGGAATCTGTGTTTGTCACTCCTCCATTTCTTATGTCACTCACTACAGAATAAGTGAATTCATCAAGGATTTCATGGCTATTTGAATTGGAAATTTTTTGAATTTTATTGATGGGTGTTTGGTGTGGCGAATTAAATCCTTGTCCTGTTTTGAATTTGAATTCTGGGTGATATGAATTACAGATTTGATTGATTTGGGCCATTAATTCTTGAGTTGATTAGTTTGGTGTATTGTTTGCATTTGTTTCCATAAATTGTTTACAAATAATTGCGACCTTACACCTTAAAAATTTTGATGCAGGTGGGTTTTTAGAGGTAGGAGCCAGTACGTGAGCACCCTACTTGGTGAGATGAGATAGACTCCTGGTGATACATGTTGTAGGTCTCATGTCTAATGAGACGGGTTGATGATTTGGCGTGTGGTTTGGGTTATGCTATGGTGGGACAAATCGTTGTAATGGGTTAACACTTGAGTCAAATATGGGACAGATGGGTTTGAATTGTGTTGAGGTGACATTGTTTTGTAGTTGTGTAGTTGGGAGTAAGTTCAAAAGTGATGCCTGGATTGGTGTGACGGTTCTCTTTATAATGTTTATGGGGAAGGGTGCAAAGTTCTATGTTAATGTTGTTTAAGTTTAAAGTTCCTACCATAGGCTAATATGTCAAATACAAGTTGAAAACAAGATTACGAGTTTGGCTGCTATATTTTTAATGTTATGTTGACAATATTATACTATAAAATGTGCATTTCATATCTGATTTATGTTTGAGCTTAAAGTGCTTTTTTATGAAAGAAGAAATGTGTAACTTATAGGGGACTGGGGCATACGTGTGGGCCCCAACGTATGCTGATCCCATCACACGTTAGGGTCCCCGTGCACGTTCTGGCTCCCCTCCCCTAGTTAACTGATTTGACTGATGAGTTAACTGATCTTGATTGAAGGATAAATAGGACATGTGGGTGAGGGGATATGAGCTAATTTAATATTAAAAATATTTAATTATGTGTGCAACATGGTGAGGTGGAAGATGAGGTGGAAGAATGACATGGATGAGATGATGTGGAATTATGGAATTTAAGACTTTGGAATAGAGGAATTTGAGATTAATTAAATAATTTAGGATTATTTAATTATATGAGACATTAGAGGAATTAGGGTATTTAATTAAATAAATTAATTTTTATTTAATTTTGGGATAATGAACCAATCAAATAAATTAGAATATTTATTTAATTTATAGAAAAATAAGAATTAAAATAAATATTTAAAATATTTATTTAGTTTGACACAAGCTAATTTTAGGTGTATACAACAGCCATATAGACAGTCCACTCTCAAGAAGAGTGGAGCAGATAAGTTGAAACCTCATTTTTATGGTCTGTTCAGCATCACCAGGAGAGTTGGAGAGGTCGCCTATGAGCTGGAGTTACCTGAGGGAAGTAGAGTGCACAATGTTTTTCATGTATCTCTCCTTAAGAAGGCACTTGGACATAATGTGACTCCTTTAGCAGTGTTGCCCCCATTGGATGAGGAGGGTAAGTTGGAGCTTATCCCAGAGGCAGTGATTGATTTCAGGGAGAGGACCGTCAAGCAGAGAGTGATCATAGAGTACTTGGTGAAGTGGCGAGACTTACCAGTTGAGGATGCTACTTGGGAGAATGAACAAATTTTACAGCATCCAACACTGCAATTGCTTGAGGGCAAGCAATTTTGGGGAGGGCGGACTGTATTGTCCCCTTCTTAGCCCATGCAGATAGATGGAATGATTAGCCTATTCCAGGGTTCGCGTAGGCTAATACATGTGGTTAGGGAACCTTTTTGGGTCATTTTTCAAGGACTTACTATTAATAATAAGTTAGGCAGGAGGGATCCAAGGTGGCGTTGGCCTACTTTCTATTTATAGCCTACCAGTTGGAGCACCTAGCACTTTACAGTTGGTTTCGAGATGGCTAAGAGAAATAGTTGAAAAGTAAATTAAATTAAATATTTAATTTACACTTGTAATAGCCTAAGTCTTTTATTTTATAAAGTGACTCAACTTTATGAAGACTTAAGTTATAACTTGAAGTTATATGCTAGGGGTGGATGCCTCATGTGGAGATAAGGGGGGTCAAATATTAAATAAGAAAATATTAATAAAGTATTCCTCTCCTTGGGTGTTGGAAGCCAAGGGCTTATAAAAAGGCATTGTGAGCTCTCTCTCTCTCTCTGGTTAAATATTTTGTTGAGCAAAGCTGAAGCTTGGCTTTGGGGTTTGGAACAAGGCTTTTGTAGGGACGGAAACCCCTATGAGATCACTCTCTCTGTGCTTGAGAGATAGTATCAGGAGGGTTGTTGGGAACTTCATACGGAGGCTTCGCAATGAGCTTAGACTGGTTCATTTTGATGGTGTTTCACCATGATAATACCTTGATTTTGTGTTGTAGCTGATCAATAAGGTTCAGGGACAAATTTCAGAGTTGTTTGAGGAATATTTGATATCATTCCAGGCAGGTCGTACTACTACTAGGTTGTACCTCTCCACAGACTGGTCGTACCCATTGAGGAAGTCATATCATCTGATTTTAATGTTGTTTTCAGTCCTAGAATGGCATGGGAACTCTAGAATAGTATGCAGATCAATTTGAGGGCATTTTGAGATGGATTTAAAATCTTTTAAGGCAAGGTTCTTACTGTAGCAGCCATCAACATGTCGTACCTGTAGGTATAGCTAAGGGAGTGGGTTTCCTTGAGGCTTAAACACCTATTATTTGGGGCCATTCTTGCTTGCATGTGGGGCGCCATAGACTTGGTAATTGCTATGTGCTGTTCGCAAGGAGAAAGATTTAAAGATTTCAGTATATTGAGCATTTTTGGAACACACCCATTGTTGGTAATTGTACAACAATCATATGAAGAAGAAATGCAAATGGGTATGCATCAGTAATTCATTTTACATGATTCTATGATCTGGGTCCTTGTTCTTTTACGCATTTGTGTTATAGTTTTTCTGGGTTATTGTTGCATGTCATATATTTCATTGTATCTGCAAAAACCATTACATGCAAACACAAAACCCCTTCTGCAACTTCTGTCTAGTTCTGAAAGACCACAAAAAAATAAAAAAAATAACATAATATAAACTAAAAAAATAGAATCAAACAGGGGTAGCCCATTACAATTACCAATTTGGTTATTATTTCTGAAACTCCAAGAGAGGGATTCCTCGTGCTTGGTGGACTTAAAATGGCTATAGAACCTTGGATTTTACATTTACATGGGGAAGGAGATTTCAAACTAGGCATTAAATGTTACATATAAAGGAGGTTCAACCATCAAGGCACATTGGGAGTATGAACGTTAATGTGGCCTATTAAGAACCTATGATAGTGCGTAGAGAAACTTGTTTTAACACATTTACCAAGGAAAGCTAATAAATTAGTGGGCTGCTTAGTCAAGCTAAGAGGTCATTATTTAGTGAGAAGGGATTCATGTTAAATATGCTACGCCAATTACTTGGTTCCCAATATTGTTTTGGTTTTAGCAAAGATAGATTTTGTTGTTCCACTACAACCTTTCATCTTAACCAACTTGCCATTTCATCTTATAAGCACTTGATTGGATTATATATATATATATATATATATATATATATATATATATATATATATATATATATATATATATATATATATATATATATATATAGAGAGAGAGAGAGAGAGAGAGAGAGAGAGAGAGAGAGAGAGAGAGAGAGAGCACTCTTTAAGCCTATTGGCGACCATATAAATATTATGATGATAAAACAGGAAAGTAACGATCAATGATATGTGAGTTCCAGCCTAAGAATGTTCATCAATGAGGCAATTGTGAACAAAATGAAAAGAAAAAAGATGGTTGTCCCTACCCAAGACTTTTTTAATGAGTTATGAACTAACATAGATAATGATAATTTAACTACTTGTATTTCTAATTAAGAATTAAAAAACCTCCGCTAGATCATTCTTGAACTTTTGTCATGTCAATTTCTATTTCCAAATCTTGTGTTACAAATGGTGTTATTAGATATGTTTGCTAAAAGAATGTCTCTCAAACTTACTTCTTGTGTCCACGTGTCCTCACCTTTTATTGCTACTCCCAAGGATTTTACTACTTTTTGGGTTTGTCATTCACTTCACTCTGTTACCCTCATGTCAGGGACTATAGACATATGCCTTAATATGTCGTTCAACAATGGTGATTTTAAGGTCACAACCTAGCAAATACAACTACCTGGTCAAAGAGACCATTGTGTTCTGACATTTTTAACTATACCCTTAATGTATGGCCTATGGTAGAAATGATTTTGGAGTCTTTAATGCCCAAAATAGCAATCTAGCAGGATTTTGAGGATGAGTATATTTAGAGATTCCTCTAGATTGTATAACATTTAAAGGTATTATCATAGTAAAAAGAAAGAAATGATGAGAGCTATATGGAGGGAAAATTTTGGGGATGACATTATGTCAATTTAAAATCAATAAGATATTGGAATGTCTTTGTATCTTGGTGCAATTTTACAATTCACACAATTACTCTGGATAGAAGTTGAAAAAATAAAAGTTTAAATTAATCCATAAGTTAAGTATAATTTTAAAATTTTAAATCTAATAATTTTAAATAAGTGAACTCATCTAATTATTTTAGAAATAATATTGTGTTTTCTTAAAACAATAAATACAAAAAGATCTTCAAATTTTACGACATATCACAAAAATCATTAAAACTAAAAGATTTGTTATATTGAAACCAATAGAGACAATAATATAGAAAGAAATAGAAAAGCTGATTGTCTACATGGTAACTTTTCCATTTGATGCTTATAGTGTCCTAGCACATGCTCGGAAGAAGAACGAAGGATTTGGTTGTGAGCTTACAAATCGTGATCACGTACTTGAAAATATAATTACTCATTTTCCTTGACGAATTGCTTATTACATATAAGTCAAAGATATATCCATGTTCGATGAATTCTCTAGGTACTATAAAGTTTTACCCTAGAGAAATATTGATACGAGATTGCATTGACCATTTTGAGGAAAATTTACCTATATTTGGTTGCCTTTTGAGCTTATCAATGGTGGGCCCCTCTTTGGTGTCATTATTATGACAGGACATGTTGTACATTTTCATTCACTATAGACTTATGGCAATATCTTGGTTATTTGACTTTGATGTAGACCCATAGATGTTATATTTATATATGCTCTTGGATCTTATGTGATGTGTCAGATCTTGCTTTGCATATGTAAGTATTATGTTGCCTTTGAATTATGGCTATATATATGTAATCCTCATATTTCATGGCGGAGGTTACTTACTTCTTTATGAATGATGTCATTACGGTTATACTTCTAGTTGTAGCTAGAAATGTGATATTCAGATTTAATAATAATGAAAATGTGTGTATTCCTTTATGTGATTAGTATTAAGTTGTTTATACTTGTATATGATGCAGATGTGGTTAATTTTATATTTTGCTTCAGCTATTTATTGTTAATTATATTGATGATGTAACATTGAGTGTGCAGGGCAGCCAGTGGAAACGGGGAAAACATGTGAAGTTTTGTTGTAATTTCCCAGTGAGCCGACCTAGCCTGTATGAAGGCATAAGTCTATTGTTAGTCATGTTTGTGCCTTTGGGAAGGGAGTCTTGTTAAGACGTCATGTCTAGTAACATACGAGGGAGTTGTCTTAGGACACGTGTGTTCATATCTAATGTTATTTATTGATGACCTTTGAGTAGTGTTGTGTAATGTTTCTATGTGTTGGTGTTATTTGAAGAAGTGTTGTGGGGTGGGAAATTTAAAATAATTTGTTTAACCTATTATTTAGCCCAAATTGTGCCTATTGTTGAAGAAAAATCAAACATTATCTTAGATATTGGTGGACCCCTCAAGGAAATGTTATAAAAAATTGAAAAAAATTAAAACAAAGCACTTTTTAAATTGCCTTAAACTTATGGATGGGAATTCATTTTTAAATTGGAGAAATTGGCTCATGGTAGGGCACTTGTTGCCCACCCAATATGACATCATGATGCCCTTATTTGGATACATGATGCCCATTTGGATGGACACATGCTGCCTCCAGGGACAACTGTAATTTTGAGGTAGAAAGGAGGAGGTAAAAAAAAAGAGAAAAGGGCAGTATTCTAGGCCATTCATGGTTTTTTTTTACTTTACTAGACTTTTTTTCTTTCACTGGGGACTGGACTATTTTGGAGAAAAAAAAAGAGAAGGAACTGGAAGCAGTAAATCTGGAGGATCTAGAGCTTTTTGTGGAGCTGATTCAACCTGCAGAAAGTTCCAGGTTGGAAATATTAACTAAAATTCTTTAGAATTTATATGGGATAAGTGGGGCTGAATTTCCTTCTTATTTGTATGTCAATTGTTGTTAGAATTCTTGCTAGTACAAAAAATGTGGCTATTATCTCTATGCTGTGTTTATGCTGTAAGTGTTAAAAGGGAGTGTTTACTACTGTTGTAAGTCTAATTGTTGGGGATAGGAGAAGTGGTCCTGAAGGTGGATGATGGGTATCAGTACCCCAAATTTAGTATTGTTGAAATCTGAACAATGAAATGGGTAAGAGTACCCATCCTCACATTTCTATCTGTAATTATATATATGCTGAGAGGGTATGAGTACCCAAAACATTGATTTGAAATGAGCTCAGATAAATGGGTAAGAATACCCAATAGTAAAATAAATGGGTAAGAGTACCCTTGACAAGAAAATATATAAATATTCTACATTTCTGAGATGGCAAATTACCCCTTCAAGATGCTAGCTTCTATTATCCCCTTGTGAAAGTCTTCTATGAAGCCTCCTTGTGACTGTGTTGTGGAATACCCAGTGAATGTGTTGTCATATGTGTGAAATCTGAAGTATGAAAATGTCTGCAGTATGATTGTAAGGGTTAAGATTAAGTGGTGTTGTACCTGGAACTTCCATGTTTTCCCCTAGCTCGGGGGTGGGCAGTTATTGCCCTAGGCTAGGTGGTGAGCTTCACTGGCTGGAAAGACTATTTGGTTCTCTCTTACAGGTTTGGATATCAAAGGGAAAATGTATTGTGGAAGACTAAGAGACCAGTGATACTATCTGTTCCTACATATTCTGCAACAATTTGTCAATTAGGTGCTATGGTTTAGAGGGACATTATTATGAAAAGGGTATTGTGTACAAGAAATAGACCTCTTGGGGAAAAAGGGACAATTTGTACTTTTTTTTTCCTGTAACAAATGTTTATGTCATGCATTCTGTGTGAGAGTAAAGAGAAATAAAATTTAGAATAAATAAAGTAAATAGAAGATCATGTCTGAGTCTGTTCTTCTTGAAATTTTTAAAGATTATTGTAGATTTAGTTATGATGTAACAAACAAAAGATCATATCTTGAGTCTATGTTCTCTGTTGAATTTTTTAAAGATTATTGCAAATTTAGTTATGATGTAATAAACAAAAGATCATATCTTGAGTCTATGTTCTCTGTTGAAATTATTATTGTAAATGGAATATGTATTGCTAGAAAAGCTTGTTGGTAAATGAAAAAAATAAAACAAAATAAAATAAATAGATAATATTAGAGAATCTGGATGATTTCTACCTGTTAAAAGTAGTTTTATATACATACCACAACTGAGAAAACTGAATGTCGATGACATAACAGATTCACATGAATAAAACCAAAATTCTTATTAAAAATGAGCAAACTAATACCATTGTTAGAACTAGAACAAATCTGATGTTGAATTCAGAGTCAAGCTTCAAAGAAAAAAAATGCCTGCATCTGCTTGTCTGTCATCATTAAAAGCAGGTTCTAAAATACACTTTGGGCAACAATGAAAGAACATGTAAATGCATTTTCATAGGTATCTGGTTAATTTTATCCCTATTTGCACATTATTTCCATGTCTCCAACTACACTGATGAATCTGCTAGCAAATCTATGCAACTTAGCATAAGTTTAAAAAAAATAGAAAACAAAATATGCAGGAATATGGATAAACAAACAATAGAAAAATGACAGCTTCAAGTAGCTATGCTGGCTAGGCAAGGTATTAGCAAGAAAATATTTATAGTTATTTGAGGACGCTACTCCAGATTTTAAGCCGCATTCTCTCTGTGCAAAAGAGGGTTTCTCTAATGTATTCAACCCTTCCCCTCATCCAGGCTTGAGGCAAATATTTTCTAGAGATAAACAATCCAGAAGTAGTTGGCTAAATTCATCAAAGCCCTTACGCATTCCTCTCTCGACGGGAGAATTCCTAGAGCACCATTTGCTGTAAATTTTACTGAACCTTGGCCACCATTGTCTCTTCTCCATCACCATGTTTTTTGAGTTATGTTTTAGGTTAAAGGCATAGAAGAGTAAGTGTTGGATTTAGGGTTATTTCTAGGGTAGATCTCATCCGTTGAAAGGAAAAGAATCCCTACCGTTGAATTCATTTTCAAAAAAACCAAAAAAAAAAAAACCTAATTTTTCTCCTTATTTCATCTCATCTATTCGGCATAATGAGGGCACCGTATAAATTATTATTATTTTTAAACTAAATTTTATTTACTTCAATACTAAAATTTTAATCGGATAAATTTTCTCATTTTTCTGATAAGAAAACTTCAACTATAATTTCATAATTATGAGCATGATTTTTTTTTAAAAAAAACTACCTTTAGGACTATGTTTTCTTTTAACTATTTTTCTTAGATCAATTTTATTATCCAGGCTTACAATGAAAATATAGTTCTTCCAAAAATATATAAGCATTATAATGCTGGGAATGGGATAAATTCTTCCCCCTCATACGTAAATTCACTTTGTCGAGGGCACGTGGTAATGTAGTAATAAGTTTCCTTACAACCATAGTTTAGTCTCAATGTATTGCATACGTGTGTCCATTATGGTTCAGCTACGAGAAAATTGTATAGTGTGTGGAATGGAGTTAACTAAAACATTAGGGTTCTCATTTCTCTAATTTGTAGGTGAAGATTGCAAGAGTAGAAATAATATTCTTTTTTTTTCAAAATGGTTATTATTTAAATGACATGGAGTTGAATTTTGGGTTATCATTAACAAAAGAAAAAAAATTGTGTTAATGTAAGGCCATGCATAGACCCACTTGAACATTTCCTAGTGATATTTCTATAATAAGACCTTAGTCCAAATGCTTACTAAATGGCCTGGGCAATTGTTCAATCAATCTATGATTGGAGATTATATTGTGTTATGGAATCACTCCTTGGTGTTCAAAATACAAAAGATACCCCTAGTATTACTCAACCACTATTGTGCACGTAGATATACCAAAGAGGTTCATTCACAACGAAATCAACATGGACGAAATTTTTTTTTTTAAAAAAATATTATCAGAAATTCACTTCCATTTGATGTTGTTTCTAAATTCCAATAGCCAGTTAAGAAATTATAAAAATATCATATCAATATAAAACTCGTTGTAAACTATCCCCTTCTAAATATGTGCAACTCGGTAATTTACAATAATATTCAAATAATAAATATATTTCTTCAATTCCTAACCATTGTATATTTGGGATGTGATAAAATTTAATGCCTTGATAAAGTGTCATTGATTGAGGGAGTAGTAGGGCAGAAGGCGCTTGGCATCTTAAGGTTCACTTGCCAAATACTGCATGTTAATTTGACACCGAATAATTTGACACCGAATAATTTCATGGGGAGCCACGTATCATCCACCACCCATTCTCTCTCTCTACCGTTTACATTCTAGGAGCTTCTTATATTGGGAACGCCGAGGAATTTTGGAGGGATTTTTTTTGGACAAAGATTGTAGGAAGAAAAGGGAAATAGAACCACAAAAAAATAAGATAATAAGAGAAATCGCCTCTCATTTTTAGGCTGCTGAGAGTACTCCTTCAACTAAGGGAAGCGAACTTTGTACCAATCGTGATGGCAATGGTAAGCATGACAATCTTACATGGTAGACGCATTTTTTTTGTTCAAGTTAAGAGCCAAGTTTGAATGTCCTAGAGAGTGTAGTCTTTGTTTATCATAATGGGAGTGCTCATGTGTACAAGATAAATGGATTATTGAATGGTTTTGTAGGTATCATATATTGTAATGTCTCATGAAAATAAATAGGAAAACATTGGATGTATACCTCCATAGTGTATGATCACTATTTTCATACTCTCCATTAACCAGCAATTAGACGACTCTGTTCTTGGGACAACGTTTCTTTATTCTCCTTGATCATTTATGGTTTATAAAAACAGACCATCTTAATTAAAAATTAATAAAGCTCTTGGATTGTAAGAAGAAATATTAAAATTTAGAAGATATCGTAATTCTCATACAGACCTTCTCGCAGCAATGCTGATGATGACGATCCCCTACAATTTGGCAGAGGTGGATGAGGAGAAGCAACAATGGGATTTTATTTCATACCCAAATTCTGGGCTGCTCTGGCCTCTATGGAACCATTGTCTTCACCTACGCCAACATCATCATCATCATCATCATCATTATCATCACCATCATTTTTTGGGCCATCACCATCCAATGCCCTCCCACCTTTAATAGAATCGCCCACACTGTCACCTTTGTTTTCTCCATCGTCTCCTATAGAGAATGTGGCCTCTGCCTCTCCATATTATTTCATCACTATTTTTGCAATTGTTAGCATGTCATGTATGATCCCTACTCAGTTCTTTTTTCCCTATGGGGCTAAAAGATAAAACTTGAAAGATAATTTCCATACATAGTTGTGAAGACATTTGAATTATCTCACACTCCCAAGTATTAGGACCATAACTTTTGGGATAGACTCTTGCTCAAGAAACTCTAGTATTCATGATATATGTCTGCTGGACTAGATACATAATGGGCTATGGACTATAACTCTAGGTTGCCTAAGGCCAGTCTCTTGAAACACTGATTCTCAGTTGAGTATTCCTGTGTCATTTTTGGAAAGCCTCATACTCTTACTTACAAAACTGTACTTATGAATTTTGATGCAACATTGCTTCAGAAGAGGTCTGACTAAGAAGATCGATAAAGGACAAGGTACTTATTTGTAAAATAGAATGCTAGTTCCTTTTTGATATATTCTTGTATGACTCTAAACCTTGCTTTATTTAAATCCTGCTTGGTTTCCAAGCCATACAATGAATGAACTGTTGTCTTCATTTCTAGAGAAATAGAAAATCATCATTCTAAAAACAAAGAAAAGACTGTTGGGTAGCTAAATATCAATTTCTTCCTTCTAATCGGATTGGAGAGTTAGTAAATAAAACTAAGATTTTAGCATAATGTCCTCAACAGTTAGATGAACATCATACACTGCCATTGTCTTAGTACCACATAAACTAATATGGTAATTAAATCACATTTTCTATTTAAATTTCCATATACTCATGTTCAAGATACAATCAGAGTAGAATTCCTCCTCAATGGGATGACCCTCTGCCAAAGGCAATCCATTCTCAAATGTATCCCAATACTACTGTATAATTCAGTTGCATTGTCAGGATCCTTATATTTCTCTTACATGTGTTTCTAAAAAGTTATATATGAGTATCAAATCAGAAAGAGAGAGAGAATGAGGGTATGTTAACTGTTGCAATACATGACAATAAATAAAAGCAGTATGGCTACAATAGCTTTGTGTCTAAGCAAAGCCTTTACACTATATATTGAATTGACTAAAGTCAAGTTCAAAAGTTTGTAGCTGAAAGATGATGCCATGAAACTATGACATGCAAGAGTGGCAATACATTGCGATAACTTTGGAAACCCAAAAATAAATAGCATTAAAACATCTTGCTAGATATGCCTTCCATGCACCTAAAAAAATGCATATCCCTATATTTGATACAAATGTTAATATGATAACCCTTTAATATGTCTCATACATGGCCCATGTCTATATTTGTATCTTTGTATGGCTTGATATTCATTTCCATATGACCCAGCCACAACAAGTGAACATTCTATGTTCTGGTCAGTTACAGGTAGTTACAAATTCAATTCTAGTAATGATAACAGCTGCGTGCACTAGGAACACACTCTGCCTGCTTGGTACTTTAGGTGTATGCTTTCTCCCCATTCAAGTGTCAATGTCCTCCAGACTTTGCAGTAGATTGTTTAAGAGGACCCCCATAAGCTACAAGACACCTTTGGCAAAGTTTAGCTGGCACATTTACCCTATTCTGTCATCCGAATACACTCTTGAAAGCTCTTGTACTCCTTCAATTCTGCAAACAAATGCAGCCAAGCCCTTATCTTTGGCAGTCACAGTGGTCTAAATAACTAATACCCCCATTCTACAGAGCTGACCTAAATGCTTAAGATTCTTAATGCCTTAAAGAGTATAAATATTTGTTTTGTTGCTATTAAGGTTTCGTAGACAAGCTACATTGTTCTTCATCACATTAGTCTGAACAAACTTCATGGGTTAGTCCTATAAGTTGTCAATTAATGATGCCCTCATCTTCCAAACCTATTTCTATTTGTTTATATATATCTAGATTAATTGACGTAGTTTATATCTAATGAAGTGGGATGCAAATCTTTCTTTGTCTTGTATCTAGATTAAGGGATGTAGAATTTAAATGAATTTAGTCACTCATGAATTCTATGTGTTTTTACTTCTGTAAATTACTAAATTGTATTGTCTAAGGGAAATATCATCTTCTATGTAAATTGTGCAAAAATAAGATAAATAAATGAATAAAAGACAGTGAATAAAAAGTACAGAAATTAAGTAAGAGTAAAAGATGTAGAAGTAATAATTATTATAATGATGTGATATAGTTAATAGAGAAATTATGGTTAGAAATTGCTGGAATATTAACTGAAATAATTAGTTTGAGATAGTAAGTAATATTCTATTTGATCATGATCATATGCATAGTTCATATCGCTATAATGTCTAATTTCGTCAAATATTTAAGGATGATAACAACACTACTATTTTATTATTGCTATATTTTGTAAATTGGATTGCATAGCACATGGCCTTAAGCATCTTTAAACTTCTAAGATGCTAGATTGTTTTGGGTAATTCTAATATTATTGGAATAACTAACTCATGTTTTATCTGATAGTATGGTATAAATCATTATAGGTTGATTTGAACTTTTATTCACTTTTTCCTATGAAAGAGAATTGACAAAGTTATTGACAAAGTTTGTGCTCCGCATGATAAAGAATTTAGAATAACTTAACACGGTATTTTTTTTCTATGAGTTTCATGCATCCTTTGGAAGGAATATTTAATATTATCACTATGCTTGTATCTTAGATGAAGTAAAGTTGTGAACTGGGTGTCTTGTTATCTAATGATTTTCTATTGAGTTATATCTTCTTCTGTTTCTGACCCTATGTGATTGCATAGCGATATTTTTCTACCTCAAATCATATATTTCTCCTATAATTGTGTAAAATTGTGAAATTGAGAATGTGTGAAAAGATGTCAATGTTGAGGTTATTGTGTCTTTTATTGGAGAATCAATTATTTTGAAAAGTCAAGTTTTCTGAACTACGAAGCCTCTGCGCTTTCATGTAGGCAAGGCCATCTGGGATGAGCCCTCGAGGCATAGGTCGGGCCCTTAGGACATGTCTTCTTCAGTCTTTCATTGTAATTTTACTCTAGAAAAGAAATGTACTCTATCTATTTTACAAATTATAATGTATTATCTTATGAAGTCTTGCTTCTATATTCTTTACAATTAGTTATTGTCATTGTGTACGACAGTTTTCTGAATCAACTTTGTGGTAAGTTATGTGCATTTGTGATGTGTGCATGTTCATATGAGTTGGGCATGACATTAGGATGACAATATATTTTCTCATGTGATGTGATTATTTTCGTTTGGATAGATCATGGATGAGTATGTGAATCTTAGTATATTACTGTATGTGAAACGTAACATATTGGATAAGAAATCTCATTTAGCATTATATGGATCTTGTGATACTTTGCATGTTGCATGGGGGTAAGTCCATGGTACTACAATTTTGTTTTGTTTTTATGCATTGTAATTATGTTTATGTTGTGTTAAGTTTAGAGAAAAAAATTGTTGTGTCCTTTTTGGGCTCTTGTTTCATGGGTACCTAGGTGGGGCGTTACATAGGTATCAGAGCGAGAGTTTTACAGCTCTGGGAACTCTGGGAAGTATTTCTATGGGCTAACCTTGAGAGTGCACTTGTCTTGCCAATTTTGTAGTCCTTGTGTTTGTTACCCTTTTTGTGTACTAGGATGAAGGTCTATCATCTCATGTATTGTGATTATGTTTGTGTGTAGCTATATAGTTCCACATTTATGTTTAATATTCAAGTATTCTATGATTGTATGAAAATACCTTTGAATATTACATTGTGAATTTACTTTAATGAATGTTACAAATGATAATGTTGTTAATGTGAAAATACCAATGGAAGTTGTAGTCTTACCTCAAGTATGCGATGACATAGAGAATGCCTTTGTGATACTATTACATGTGTGTTGAAAACCTTTTTAACCTAGCAAGATATTGTAAAAGAAATATGTATTGAAGTGTATTTTATGGAGATGTGTGAGTCACCCTTTGTGTTCCTACATGATGTGATGTCTTAGTGTCACCCCTATTTGAGGGCATTTCCTCTTGATTGTTTCAGAATACAATCCCTCTCCTCTCCCGAACAATTAAGCCACATTGGTTGGTTCATGGTGCAAACCCTTTCCTTTCTAATATTCCATGGGTTGAGGATGGACCTTAATGTGCCCTGAGCATATACTCAGTTCTAGCTACAGACACATGGCAGTTATATTGATTTCGTCATGGATTTCTGGTATTTGGGATGGTAGCTTGATGAAGTGACAATTGTGTGTAATGAGATCATAGTGAATGATACCTCGTTACAACGATGATGTGATTTTTGATGTGGCCGTCAGTATGAGTATGAGGTCTATTTTTTTTTCTTCTTGGAATATTTATAGATGACCTTGGTATGATGGTAGGTGCCTATTCATGTGGATTCTTCATGTAGATATATGATCAGACTAATTCTAGATTGTGTGGGACACACTTATTATGATATGGTAAATGCTTTATTGATCTTTATGTGGTTTGTGAACCACCATACTATTTTGTGGTTAGAGAACCACCATACTATTATGTGGTTTGAGAACCACCATACTATTCTGTGGCCACCTTATTATTTTGTGGTTTGAGATCCACCATATTATTATGTGGTTTGAGACCACCATGATATTGCATTCTATTGTTTTATGTGGTTTGAGACCACTATACGATTCCCCTCCTCCCTTTTAGGTGACCTTGTTACAAGGTCGCGTGGTGTTCGTAATGTGCAAATTTCTAAGAGATTGATGGAAATTTTATCTGTGTTGAATACTTTGCTTGCAAGCTAGCAGTGTTTTGTTACTTTGGGCTAAGTGGCCATTTTTATGTTTGAGTTAGTCCTTTTGCCTCAAGGACATGTTCTTGGATAAATTTGAGATAATACAATGATTGTTATATGATCTCTACTTCTTTCATGATTCATTATATTTCTTTATCTTCTACTTTATTGAGGTTTAATTTATGAGTTTCCTTTACTTCTCTAATTTTCTTATTTGAGGCACTTTAATGTTTCAACTGCTGGTAGGTGTGGAGTGTTGTGACAAATGTATACTGTCATATCCTAGAGGGATCACTGATAGGTCGTTAGGGGAGTAGATGGCCTGGGCAATCTTATACATATTGAGTTATGTATGGAAAGCTCCTAGAAAGGACCCTAAGACCATCCTTCATGATCTGTTACTTGGCACAGTGGTATCCTACATGGCATGGTTATTCCTTTGTTATTTGACACTATAATATAGATGATATTGGGTTCCCTTTGAGGTGAGATTATATGATGTTACGCTGCATTGGATATTAGCACAGTGGTTACTACACGACATGGTTATTCACTCATTGATCATTCAGCTCTATGGCACTGTGGATTGCTTAGTGTCTTATTAGTGTTGTCCTCCTCGTAATACCCCTTTTCTTGTTGAGTCTTGTGGTGTGAGTCATGTGACGTCATTGTGATAAATACTAAAAAAGACACAACAATTTTTTTTTCTAAACTTAACACAACATAAACATAATTACAATGCATAAATACAAGACAAAATTGTAGTACCGTGGACTTACCCCCATGCAACATGCAAAGTATCACAAGATCCATATAATGCTAAATGAGATTTCTTATCCAATATGTTATGGTTCACATACAGTAATATACTAAGATTCGCATACTAATCCATGATCTATCCAAATGAAAATAATCACATCACATGAGAAAATAGATCGTCATCCTAATGTCATTCCCAACTCATATGAACATGCACACATCACAAATACACATAACTTACCACAAAGTTGATTCAAAAAACTCCCATACACAATGACAATAACTAAGTGTAAAGAATATAGAAGCAAGATTTCATAAGATAATACATTATAATTTGTAAAATAGATAGAGTACATTTCTTTTCTAGAGTAAAATTACAATGAAAGAGTGAAGAAGACATGTCATAAGGGCTTGACCTATGCCTCGGGGGCTCATCCCAGATGGCCTTGCCTACGTGAAAGCGCAGAGGCTTCGTAGTTCAGAAAACTTGACTTTTCAAAACAATTGATTCTCCAATAAAAGACACAATAACCTCAACATTGACATCTTTTCACACATATTCTCAATTTCACAATTTTACACAATAATAGGAGAAATATATGATTTAAGGTAGAAAAATATCGCTATGCAATCACATAGGGTTAGAAACAGAAGAAGATATAACTCAATAGAAAATCATTAGATAACAAGACACCTAGTTCACAACTTTACTTCATCTAAGATACAAGCATAGTGATAATATTAAATATTCCTTCCAAAGGATGCATGAAACTCAAAAAAAATATTGGGTTAAGTTATTCTAAATTCTTTATCATGCAGAAGCACAAACTTTGTCAATTCTCTTTCACAGGAAAAAGTGAATAAAAGGTCAAAACAACCTATAATGATTTATACCATACTATCAGATAAAACATGAGTTAGTTATTCCAATAATATTAGAATTACCCAAAACAATCTAGCATCTTAGAAGTTTAAAGATGCTTAAGGCCATGTGCTATGCCATCCAATTTACAAAATATAGCAATAATAAAATAGTAGTGTTGTTATCATCCTTAAATATTTGATGAAATTAGACATTATAGCGATATGAACTATGCATATGATCATGATCAAATAGAATATTACTTACTATCTCAAACTAATTATTTCGGTTAATATTCTAGCAATTTCTAACCATAATTTCTCTATTAACTATATCACATCATTATAATAATTATTACTTCTACATCTTTTACTCTTACTTAATTTTTGTACTTTTTATTCACTGTCTTTTATTCATTTATTTATCTTATTTTTGCACAATTTACACAGAAGATGATAATTCCCTTAGACAATACAAATTAGTAATTTATAGAAGTAAAAACACATAGAATTCACGAGTGACTAACTTCATTTAAATTCTACATCCCTTAATCTAGATACAAGACAAGAGAAAGATTTGCATCCCACTTCATTAGATATAAACTACGTCAATTAATCTAGATATATATAAACAAATAGAAATAGGTTTGGAAGATTAATTGACAACTTATAGGACTAACCCATGAAGTTTGTTCAGACCAATGTGATGAAGAACAATGTAGCTTGTCTACGAAACGTTAATAGCAACAGAACAAATATTTGTACTCTTTAAGGCATTAAGAATCTTAAGCGTTTAGGTCAACTCTGTAGAATGGGGGTATTAGTTGTTCAGACCACTGTGACTACCAAAGATAAGGCCTTGGCTGTATTTGTTTGCAGAATTGAAGGAGTACAAGAGATTTCAAGAGTGTATTCGGATGATAGACTAGGGTAAATGTGCCAGCTAAACTTTGCCAAAGGTGTCTTGTAGCTTATGGGGGTCCTCTCAAACAATCTACTACAAAGTCTGGAGCACATTGACACTTGAGTGGAGAGAAAGCATACGCCTAAAGTACCAAGCAGGCAGAGTGTGTTCCTAGTGTACACAGCTGTTATCATTACTAGAATTGAATTTGTAACTACCTGTAACTAACCAGAACACAGAATGTTCACTTGTTGTGGCCGAGTCATATGGCAATGAATATCAAGCCATACAAAGATACAAATATAGACATGGGCCATGTATGAGACATATTGAAGGGTTATCAAATTAACACTTGTATCAAATATAGGGATATGCATTTTTTTAGGTGCATGGAAGGCATATCTAGCAAGATGTTTTAATGCTATTTATTTTTGGGTTTCCAAAGTTATCGCAATGTATTTCCACTCTTACATGTCATAGTTTCATGGCATCATCTTTCAGCTACAAACTTTTGAACTTGGCTTTATTCAATTCAATATATAGTGTAAAGGCTTTGCTTAGACACAAAGCTTTTGTAGCCATACTGCTTTTATTTATTGCCATGTATCGCAACAGTTAACATACCTTCATTCTCTCTCTCTTTCTGATTTGATACTCATATATAACTTTTTAGAAACACATGTAAGAGAAATATAAGGATCTTGACAATGCAACTGAATTATACAGCAGTATTGGGATACATTTGAGAATGGATTGCCTCTGGCAGAGGGTCATCCCATTGAGGAGGAATTCTACTCTGATTGTATCTTGAACATGATTATATGGAAATTTAAATAGAAAATGTGATTTAATTACCGAATTAGTTTATGTGGTACTAAGATAATGGCAGCGTATGATGTTCATCTAACTGTTGAGGACATTATGCTAAAATCTTAGTTTTATTTACTGACTCTCCAGTCCGATTAGAAGGAAGAAACTGACATTTAGTTACCCAACAGTCTTTTCTTTATTTTTAGAATGATGATTTTCTATTTCTCTTGAAATGAAGACAACATTGCATTCATTGTATGGCCTAGAAACCAAGTAGGATTTAAATAAAGCAAGGTTTAGAGTCATACCATAATATATCAAAAAGGAACTAGCATTCTATTTTACAAATAAGTACCTTGTACTTTATCTATCTTCTTAGTCAAACCTCTTCTGAAGCAATGTTGCATCAAAATTCATAAGTACAGTTTTACAAGTAAGAGTATGAGGCTTTCCAAAAATGACACAGGAATACTCAACTAAAAATCAGTGTTTCAAGAGACTAGCCTTAGGCAAACTGGAGCTATAGTCCATAGCCCATTATGTATCTAGTTTAGCAGACATATATCATGAATATTGGAGTTTCTTGAGCAAGAGTCTATCCCAAAAGTTGTGGTCCTAATGCTTGGGAGTGTGAGATAATTTAAATGTCTTCACAACTCTGTATGGAAATTATCTTTCAAGTTTTATCTTTTAGCCCCATAGGGAAAAAAGAACTGAGTAGGGATCACACACGACACGCTAACAATTGCAAAAATAGTGATGAAATAATATGGAGAGGCAGAGGCCACATTCTCTACAGGAGACGATGGAGAAAACAAAGGTGACAGTGTGGGCGATTCTGTTGAAGGTGGGAGGGCATTGGATGGTGATGATGATGATGATGATGATGATGATGATGTTGGCGTAGGTGAAGACAATGGTGCCATAGAGGCCAGAGTAGCCCAAGAATTTGGGTGTGAAAGAAAATCCCATTGTTGCTTCTCCTCATCCACCTCTACCAAAATTTAATATTTCTTCTTACAATCCAAGAGCTTTATTAATTTTTAATTAAGATGGTCTATTTTTATAAATCATAAATGATCAAGGAGAATAAAGAAACGTTGTCCCAAGAACAAAGTCGTCTGATTGCTGGTTAATGGAGAGTATGAAAATAGTGATCATACACTATGGAGGTAAACAACCAATGTTTTCCTATTTATTTTCATGAGACATTTCAATATATGATACCTACAAAACTATTCAATAATCCATTTATCATGTACACATGAGCACTCCCATTACGATAAACAACGACTACACTCTCTAGGACATTCAAACCTGGCTCTTAACTTGAACAAAAAAAATGTGTCTGCCATGTAAGATTGCCATGCTTACCATTGCCATCACAATTGGTACAAAGTCCGCTTCCCTTAGTTGAAGGAGTACTCTCAGCAGCCTAAAAATGAGAGGCGATTTCTCCTATTATCTTATGTTTTTGTGGTTTTATTTCCCTTTTCTTCCTACAATCTCTGTCCAAAAAAAATCCCTCCAAAATTCCTCGATATTCCCAATATAAGAAGCTCCTGGAATGTAAACGGTAGAGAGAGAGAGAATGGGCGGTGGATGATACGTGGCTCCCCACAAAATTATTCAGTGTCAAATTAACATGCAGTATTTGGCAAGTGAACCTTTAGATGCCAAGCACCTTTTGCCCTACTACTCCCTCAATCAATGGCACTTTATCAAGGCATTAAATTTTATCACATCCCAAATATACAATGGTTAGGAATTGAAGAAATATATTTATTATTTGAATATTATTGTAAATTACCAAGTTGTACATATTTAGAAGGGGATAGTTACAACGAGTTTTATATTGATATGATATTTTTATAATTTCTTAACTAGCTATTGGAATTTAGAAACAACATCAAACAATCTTATTCATATAGGGATATTGCATACTAATACACTTAGACTAGGTAAGAAAAGGAGTATAATTGTCTATCATTAACAAGGTAATTGAAATTTGGTGTTAAAAGAGGATTTTCTCAAAGAAATCATTTTAGACATGGTTTCACTTTATTGTCATGAAATAAAAATCTGAAGTAAACGAAATAGATCTTATATAGGATGTTGGAAGTGAAGTTTCTGATAATAAAATGTTTTTTTTTTTTGCCCATGTTGATTTGGTTGTGAATGAACCTCTTTGGTATATCTACGTGCACAATAGTGGTTGAGTAATACTAGGGGTATCTTTTGTATTTTGAACACCAAGGAGTGATTCCATAACACAATATAATCTCCAATCATAGATTGATTGAACAATTGCCCAGGCCATTTAGTAAGTATTTGGACTAAGGTCTTATTATAGAAATATCACTAGGAAATGTTCAAGTGGGTCTATGCATGGCCTTACATTCTCCCCCCCTTGCTTAGACTTCCTCCTGGAAGTCCTTAAGAGAATAGAGCTACCCAATAAAAATCAACAAATTACTTTACCACGTCATATGACAATAAACAACCATATTATGCCAAGTCACATCAATGCAAGTAAATCCACATATGTCATTTTAGAGAGTTAAACATGACCTTAATTCATCTCTACTGCCATGAATATATCAATTTATATCTAAGGAATTGAATCTAGTAACCATAACCTGTTTTAAACAATAATTTCTAACACTCGACGCTCAACAACACCCAATGACACACATATCACATAAACTTAACCCCACATTTAACACATTATTCAAATTAGAATCTTTTCACAACACATAACTCTTCTAAGTGGATGCATGTTGAAGATCATATCCACTTCTATCAATCTATACTTATCACAATGACCTCACATGACTCACACCACAAGACTCAACAAGAAAAGGGGTATTACGAGGAGGACAACACTAATAAGCCACTAAGCAATCCATAGTGCCATAGAGCTGAATGATCAATGAGTGAATAACCATGTCGTGTAGTAACCACTGTGCTAATATCCAATGCAGCGTAACATCATATAATCTCACCTCAAAGGGAACCCAATATCATCTATACTATAGTGTCAAATAACAAAGGAATAACCATGCCATGTAGGATACCACTGTGCCAAGTAACAGATCATGAAGGATGGTCTCAGGGTCCTCTCTAGGAGTCTTCCATACATAACTCAATATGTACAAGATTGCCCAGGCCATCTACTCCCCTAAACGACCTGTTAGTGATCCCTCTAGGATATGACAGTATACATTTGTCACAATACTCCATACCTACCAGTAGTTGAAACATTAAAATGCCTCAAATGAGAAAATTAGAGAAGTAAAGGAAACTCATAAATTAAACCTCAATAAAGTAGAAGATAAAGAAATATAATGAATCATGAAAGAAGTAGAGATCAGATAACAATCATTGTATTATCTCAAATTTATCCAAGAACATGTCCTTGAGGCAAAAGGACTAACTCAAACATAAAAATGGCCAATTAGCCCAAAGTAACAAAACACTGCTAGCTTGCAAGAAAATTATTCAACATAGATAAAATTTCCATCAATCTCTTAGAAATTTGTACATTACGAACACCATGCGACCTTGCAACAAGGTCACCTAAAGGGGAGGAGGGGAATCGTACAGTGGTCTCAAACCACATAAAACAATAGAATGCAATATCATGGTGGTCTCAAACCACAGAATAATATGGTGGTTCTCAAACCAAAAAATAGTATGGTGGCCACATAATAGTATGGTGGTTCTCAAACCACATAATAGTATGGTGGTTCTCTAACCACATAATAATATGGTGGTTCTCTAACCACATAGTAGTACGATGGCTCTCTAACCACAAAATAGTATGGTTGTTTGCAAACCACATAAAGATCAATGAAGCATTTACCATATCATAATAAGTGTGTCCCACACAATCTAGAATTAGTCTGATCATATATCTGCATGAAGAATCCACATGAATAGGCACCTACCATCATACCAAGGTCATCTGTAAATATTCCAAGAAGAAGAAAAAATAGACCTCATACTCATACTGATGGCCACATCAAAAATCACATCATCATTGTAACGGGGTATTATTCACTATGATCTCATTACACACAACTATCACTTCATCAAGCTACCATCCCAAATACCCGAAATCCATGATGAAATCAATATAACTACCATGTGTTTGTAGCTAGAAATGAGTATATGCTCAGGGCACATTATGGTCCATCCTCAACCCATGGAATATTAGAAAGGAAAGGGTTTGCACCATGAACCAACCAATGTGGCTTAATTGTTCGAGAGAGGAGAGGGATTGTATTCTGAAACAATCTAGAGGAAATGCCCTCAAATAGGGGTGACACTAAGACATCACATCATGTAGGAACACAAAGAGTGACTCACACGTCTCCATAAAATAAACTTCAATACATATTTCTTTTACAATACCTTGTTGGGTCAAAAAGGTTTTCAACACACATGTACTAGTATCACAAAGGCATTCTCTATGTCATCACATATTTGAGGTAAGACTACAACTTCCATTGGTATTTTCACATTAACAACATTATCATTTGTGACATTCACTAAAGTAAATTCACAATGTAATATTCAAAGGTATTTTCATACAATCATAGTATACTTGAATATTAAACATAAATGTGGAACTATATAGCTACACACAAACATAATCACAATACATGAGATGATAGACCTTCGTCCTAGTACACAAAAAGGGTAACAAACACAAGGACTACAAAATTGGCAAGACAAGTGCACTCTCAAGGTTAGCCCATATAAATACTTCCCAGAGTTCCCAGAGTTGTAAAACTCTTGCTCTGATACCTATGTAAAGCCCCAACCAGGCACCCAAGAAACAAGAGCCCAAAAAGGGCACAACAATTTTTTTTTAAAAAAGCATTAAGATAAATATATAGATATATCAATACTCTAACTGACTCAAAACATGAAGTGCAACATCATCCTATCACCAAGATGATAACATGAGTGGAAGATAATCACAATACATCTATTAAAGAAGAGTACAACAAAACTTTAATTACAAGGACCTCCAAAATAGGAGTGTATCACTAACAATTATATTAATACATGATTACAATACATTTTCTCAGATCACCGAGACTATACAATACATAAGAGAATATATACAGGAAATCGGAGAGAAGAATGGAGTAGCCCTTGCCGATGTCATTGCCAAAACTGATGTTGATATCTGGATCCCCCAATGGTGGGTGCAACACTACCCTATCATGTGGAACCTCAAAGGTCCACCCCCCGTGCTCGGAGATGATCACCTGGCCAAACACAAGCTCAAATGCAATAGGGACAAGCAAGCATATATGCTCAACCACACTAGGAAAACCATAAGCCTTTTCCACGCATAGGATACAAGTTATGTCTAATGGGCCAAACAAAGACACTCATGCTCGATGCCGCATTGGGAACCACATCCATGCTCACCCTATCACATACACCCAACTCCCACAAACTCAACATGAAATCATAAGAATTAAACCAGCCCATAAAGACTCATGAGGCCTGAGAATACAAGGACATTTCCCAACAATGCCCTCAAGCATACAGCTATGCTTAAAAAGAAATAACATCAGCACTATC
Source organism: Cunninghamia lanceolata (assembly GCA_027924645.1). Taxonomy (NCBI): domain Eukaryota; kingdom Viridiplantae; phylum Streptophyta; class Pinopsida; order Cupressales; family Cupressaceae; genus Cunninghamia; species Cunninghamia lanceolata. The sequence continues at coordinate 2,994,853 of BSBN01000828.1, forward strand.
CATATACAGATTGAAAAGATAACAAGCAAATCTTACCACAAACCTTTGTGATGCAGTAATAATGGCAAGAGAAGATAACATATTCATTTGAGAGGATTGTCAAGTAATAACTACACTCATGAAAATCAAAACCATGACAAAAGGCATTCCTGGCTGTCAACACAGTCGTGGCACCCACACCCTTGGAAATAACTACATATGGTGTGGAGAGGAAATATGCATACATTGATAACCTATAATATGATATAGTCATTTAGCTGAGAGTTGTACACATTTCAGTCACATGAGAGAACCTTATTGCATTACAACTATGGTTGATTGATATGTGATCATGGTAGGCCTTTTTGACAGTGTTGGCAATCTAGGGAGCACCCAAAACTTATCATTGAGATCCCATCAAAACTAAACATAGAGACCTATACTAAAAACTATGTAGCTAAAGGCAGTAAGGTATTTCTAAATTCAAGACATTTACTTGTTGTTGTGATGGGCTTGGAGGTTGAAGACTGCAGGTTATTTTCTGAATTCAAGACTTTTACTTGCTGCTGTGATGGGCCTAGAGGTTTAAGGCTGCAGGGTATTTTCTGAATTCTAATTTTCTTTTTTTGAATTATATATTAAGTTGGACATCAAATATATGTATGCAAATTACTCAAATAAACATGGCATTCATGAACTATTGTGAAGATTACATCAACAATATACTCTACCACATATTATGACCATTCCAACACAAAATACTTGACAACAATTTCTGATTTCTGAACATGAATACTGCTACTAGAAATCAGACTTCCCAGAAATGAAATTACATCAAATCTCAAGGCTCAAACATGCCGAAACATAGCCTAGATCTCTGTTGTTACAAAATAGACTTTTACAATCGGCCCATCTAATGGTAGCAATATTATGCTATCATATTCTTCTAACAAAAGTTTGTCTGAAACAGGTGGTTTCAAGCCCAAGATAAGGTGTAATTCTCATTCACAAAAAAACATACAGAAGGAAAAACTTCTGAGAGGTGCTTTGGCAATAAGGAAAATGGATGTAGTGTAGATTCAACTGGATGGTAACACTGATGCTGCTGAATTTTGTCCTGATTATCCATTTCAATACATTCTAGTAGCAGCCACCTACACTTTAGAAGAAGGTGTTCAGTGCTGAGTTGGAAGCATGTTTTTGTTCTCACTTTAGGACAAAATGTAGCTCAAGCTTCTTGAATAGATCAAAACTTCTAGAGTTTTTATATCAAATGGAGACCAGGAAAGGGAAACACACAACCTAATCTCCTACAAGTTGATTCTGATGATAACTTAACAATGTACGGTTTAGAACATCTAGAGATTATCTCTGAAGATAAAGGTCAGTGCTTATAAAGTTCCCTTTGCTTTTAGTTTACATTAATTTATTCATCTTCTTCTATTTTTGGACATTTTTGAGTGTTTTCGATATAGATGATATATGTTACTTAGCAAAAGGATTTACATCAGTTGAGTGTAGGCTCAATATCTCCCTCATTTGATTTGACCATTCACAAACATAATGAAAATAGTAGCCCATCATGATGCGAGTTATCCTTGGCTTCCCTCTTGTACATTGAATTGTCAAAGATCTATTTGTTTCTTTGGAAAACAAAGATAAAATATTCAAAATACATTGGATTGTCTAACATGGGACTAATTTAAGCATGGTAAGAAAACTGCTATGAAATCATTTAATTTGTTGTCTGTCTTTAGATCTAGGTCTTTTAATGAGGTTTTCTTCATTTGTTTTTTTTTCTTAGACAAGGGCTTGTGGTTGTCTACATTATGTAGTTAAACTACTGTTGGTTGATAAATGTGCCATAATGGCAACACAAAGAAGGCACATAAACTATTTGATAGAATGCCTGGAAGAGATGACACCTCAAGGAATGTAGTAATTGCAAAGTACCACAAAATGAATATGTTTAATAGGCTATAGAAACTTTTAAGCAAATGTGATTAGTGATTATAAGCCAGATTCTACTACGTTTGCCAGTATTTTCCCTTCCCGTACCAGCACAGGAGGTTTTACGAATAGGGTATATACATCCATCTAAGCATCATGGATGAAGAATATATGTCCGATATTATGCCTATTGATGCATCGAGAGACGTATTCAAAAGTGGAAGCAAGGACAAGGCACATGCATTGTTTGGCAAGATGCATCAAGAGATGCATTCTCATATAGCACAATGATTGCAGGACATGTTCCAAATGGGTATGTGGATAAGCTTTAGAATACTATCAAGAAAATGCAGCTGGCAGATGGAAGTAGTTTCCAAAACCCCTACTGATTATCTCAAAAAGAGGTCATCCCATAGAATACAATGATTTCCAGAAATACATAAAAATGGGTTTGTTGTAGAGTTTTCAGACACTTACAAGAAAATGTGAATGGCAGAGAAGAGCCATGGCCACGAACTTGACAGCATCCTCCCTGCCCAAAGCCCTCACCTCTTCTTTCTTCTTTTTTTTCCCTAATTTCTAGAGCCTTCTTTTTCTCTGAATCCCGAATGGGAATGGGAAAAATAAAAGAATGGGTATCATAAATCCCAGCCCCCTATGTCAATTTCCCCTTTTTCCTATAAGTCCATGAGCCCACATAAATTTTTTTTTGGTTTAAATCTTCAAGGTTAATGACTAAGGTTTTAGGAATATCCACCCCATGGCTCCCATACGGGACTAACCACTAAGCCCACTCACCGAATCTAGGCCACAATAAAATTATAAATAAACCAAACACACGAAGGCAAAGCATAAGGTCAAGTTTCTAACACAACACCACCGAGACAACTCGGCACCAAAGGTCATACAAATCTGACTCATAAAAGGGTAAAACTGTAAGATAGTACTAGACAGTGTCTGAGGCAAGACATGACATTGGAAACTCATCTCAACATAGAGATGATGACGAGGCTATGGTATATGGCCAATGTGTCATCTCCAACTCACCACCATTGGGGCATTTGGCACGCTTAGACCTATGAAGCTAGGCAGAGTCAGTGCCTAGTACTTGCACCACTCAAAACACATTATAACATCTGCATATACTTATCATATAATAGTTGAAGCATGAATAGCCTAGAACGGAGGATTCCAACATCTGTGATCATTCGCATAGTATGCCAATGTCAAGGTCTCATCCTCTCCACATGTATACCCAATCTCAATATGAAATCTAACATAACAAAATGTTAGTATCACAATATCATATAAATCTTGAATTTCATACCTCGGTGCTACCTCAATTAGGCTAGGACTAGGGAGGCACTACATACTCCCCCCCAAGAGCTTGACTTACTCTTGGAAGTCACAATGCTAAATGCAGCCATAACACACATTAGTTCCATAAAACTCAAGACAATTATAAAATTTAGACTATTACATTCCCCATGGTACACACAATTACATGTGATAATTTCCAGTACACAAGTGAGGAAGAGGCAAGGCACTCAATTTCATACAAAATATACATTATCATGCAACTATTTCCTCTAATCAAATAAAGAATGAGGCTATAATAATTAGCTTTCTTTTTTTTCTTTCAAGCATTCACTATTTCAAACATCCAACTAGTTCTCACAACCATCAATTTGAACATTTATACTAGCATAAACCACATAATTTTCTCATGAATGTAGTAAATTGCACTTTTTGATATATAAAATTTTCAATTTCCTAACTCTTCACATGCAAACATCTTTAAAATGGAGCACACAACCAACACACACACACACACACACACACACACACATGCACATTTACATGATTTCAACCTCTATTTGCATAGCATGCATGACCTCTCTATCATATAATACAATAATTTGTCATTCTTTAGGGCATAATGAAACATTTTACTTCTAATATGCAACCACAAACATGAAAAAATACACAACTTACACATAGATGCTCTTTCACATTTTACTTTTGTTTAAGATTAAAAAAAAAACCATGGTTTATACTTACAAAATTTTAAAAAAATTCATTTACTTGAAGGGTTTCATTATTTTTTTCTTGAATTCAAAGGAATCATATAGCTTATCTATGGCATGTCTCTAGAAGATTTCTTGAGTAATATTAGTGGCAACATTAAGTGAAAGGCTCTATTCTCTAACTATAGTAGCAACTACACTCACTACTCGGCCTCCTCAATCCCTTTTCTTAATAAGGTCACCATATACAAATATAAAGGGACCTAGCCATGGAACTTTCTATTTATAGTTGGTGGACTTGGACCTTGGTCTTGTGTGTTTCAGTGATCAATATTAGAAAACATAGCAATTAGTAGATGCATATGCAAAATGATGAATGCAAGAAAGCTTGCAATGCACTTAAGCAATGCTTCTTTAAAACTTGAAGAGGTTTGATTGGGTTGATTAAAGTCCTAGATCCCAAGGTGTCTATTTTAAGGGACAAAGGAAAGGCCAATATTGATATTATTTTTGTTGAAGATTAACTTTTCAAAGAAGTTTGTGCCAAACTTTGTAGAGATTCTATACATTTGTTGTTGATAATAGGGATTAAGTTCAAATGGTCTGGATCATCCAAAGAAACTTAAATCAAATGAAAAAATTGAATTGGTAAAATATCCCAAATAAGGACTTATTGTCTTTTCTTTTCCTTTGTTTCAAAAGACATTGTAACAATTAATATGCTCCATAAGGATGAATGATCGTAAAAAATCCTAGTGGCTTTTGCAACCTATGCTCCAAGGGCCAAGAGTTGAATAATTATTTAATACAAACATGCCTATCATTTGGTTAAGATTGTTAAAGATTCAAGGATCTCTGTTTTCAACTATTACACAATCTTATACATCTCACTTAATAGTGAAGACTATTCCTTCTTAACAAGTGTGTATATGGAATTGTACTAGATTACTACATTCAAAATAATATGATTTTGAAATCAATCTATTAAGGAGTCAAGCCTCAACATATTTACATATTGAGAATCTCCAATCAAGAAAGGTGCACAAATGAGCAAGCTCAAATTATTGTGGTTTGATTCAATCATAATAACATTGAATGCCAATAAATTGTTTGGTAGGCACCATTCATCTCTAAATATGCATCCCTTATGTTGATGTGTTTGCCATTGATGTCAAAAGTATAGGTTGCAGTGTTGTTGATCATCTCATCTATGCTCATGATACTTGTTTTGTCAAAGGCACAAAAGATTCTTATGGTCTTCATCCCATGTCATGGTGTTCATGCTTCATGGATATGGTCTTCATGATATTCACCTCAGTAGGATTTTCATATTAGGTTTATATTAGGAGTTGTTGGTCTGCTCATACCAGGTTTGTCATTGAAGATGATGGTTTATGATGCAAGAGTTGTTATGATGTTCATGTTGATCATGTTGGTTACTCATGTTGTTTGAGTTGATATGATGTGGGAGCTGGAGGTTGTCATGTTGTTTGAGTTGATATGATGTTCATGCTTTGCCCTTGATCATGCCCTTAATCATTTTTGGTGTAATATGTTTATGCTTCTCACGATGCTTCATGATTTCATATGGTGTTCATTATGGTATGGAATTTATGTTTAGGATCATGTTTGACTTGGTCTGTTCTCTGCACAAGAGACTGATTGCAAGAGCTCAGGGTTGTAAGATGCAGATTCAGGGTTTTGTGAAGTGATAGAAAGTCCTAAACCTAAAACCCTTATTGTCATCTAAAAACTAATCTACAATTTATATGCTTTAAGTGACGGTTTGCACTTTATATTGATGTAGTGCCCCTCCATTCTCACTTTGAATGTATAGGTGAACTGGTCAAGGCACATGAAGGTGAAGGTAAAATAACAGGAATATTCAAGGTAAGGTAAACAATTGATGTTGTACAATATAGGTAGATGCTTCATCCATGTGTGGTTTCATATGAAAGTTAATGTGTTTTATTGATAATCTCTATTGCAGCATTGATAATGCAGGCTTTGATATTGTTTGGCATTCCAATGATTAAGATGTCGATCTTACTACAATTGTTATATATTAGAATGGATCTCATGTGACTGATTCCGTTAGATTTAATTGTTATGATGGTACTTCTGACACTTATGATTTCATGCACCTGTATGTTAAGTGTAGGGTTCTGTTCAGATAAAGAGATAGATTTGATTTGGTTATGATTATGTGTTGAGCTAATCTAGATTGATATGATGTGGAAGGAACGATGTCGCATCACTCACTTGTGAGTGCCCTGCGATGTTGCAATTCCTTTTTCCACCTAGTGCTAGCTTATATGCATCTATACATGCTTGACCGTGACATTTGTTGCAGGATGCAGGTACCAGGCATCGACTCCACCTGAATTAACAGGTCTGAGCGTGCCTTGAACCCAATGGATACATTGTTTCAGAGATAACTTAAGGTCCCACATCCCAAGTCATTATCCTCAATCAGGATGCATGACATGTCTAGTCAACCTGTCAGTTCTGTTAGTATGCCGGTCTTGCAATTGATTTATATTTGATGGAGCTTGTTGGCTAAGTGTATTTTGGCCTGACTTGAGAACATGTTTGATTTGGTTTTTGACGGTTGTCCTGCTCAGTGGGCTAGGTTGTATGCCCAGATTTCGTTAGATAGTCATACTATCATTTGATCCACTAAGATACTTAACAAGGTTACATCATATTATCATTATTATTATTAATATTTAATAAGATTAAAATGGTAATTGACAATTACCTAGTTCAAGATAATTATTTAAAGTTGTTTGAATATGAATTATTTTATTACTATTATTAAATCGATTTAATTGAGGGTATTTATAAATTTAAATAAGTAGTCATGACTATAAAGGTCAAGATTATTGTCATCATAAATATATATTATTCCTTTTCTAATTACTTTATCTATTATTTAGATATTGGCCTTATCTATTATTAATTACTTTATCTAAGAAATGTTGAGATATTCAACATATCTTATGCTCAATTGGTTTGTATTTTGATAAAATTAATATATGTAAATGAAATATATAAACTAATACATGTTTTGGTTCTAAGACTATAAGAGTATAAGGCATTCGATGAGTGACACCTCTTGCAGGCTCTCTGCCGAACAGGCCACGTGCCTCATCCCTGCTACCACAAATGCATGCATAGACAGCCTTGGAAAGATAAATGAAGGAGGTAGATGGGGCTGAAAAGGGGGAGGATTAATGGGGGGAAGCTGGAAAAAAATTTAGAAATTTGTTTTTGGAGAAAGATTTCTGGAAGAGAAGGGAAGGGGGTCTGCATTTGGAGAGGAAAGGAGATTCTGGAAAAAGGAAATAGACACCAATTTCATGAAGAGCACCAGCTCCAATAACAAGATAGCCATGGATTCCAAATGGGAACACCAACATGAAATTTCAGACGGCGGATATTGGAACAGGTATGAATTATTCCAGAATGTGTATCGAACTATAGGTGAGTTTCTAAAGTCTTTATAAATTCATTTTCTCTTAAGTATACTCAGTCTTCTTGAGAGTAGAACAGATATTGTATTTTGTCTAAGATTCCTTATTTTTGCACTCTGTTGAGGAGAATAATTTCTTAGTCTAAAAGCTGTCTCTAAAATAAAATCCACTTCCTTTTTTTTATAACTAGTTGAAGGTCCATATCGTGTTCCAAGGTTTCGATTGTGTTAAGCCAAGATTGTACTAAAAAAAGCTGTGGGATCTAGCTTCATCTCTACCAATAGTTCTTGTTTGAAATATTTATATTTTTTTTAAGCATTTTCTATAGACCCCTTTGGGCATAACCTGCAACTCATTGATTTTCCTGTGATGACATCTCTTTGTCGCACCCTGTCGAACGGTTCATGTACCTTGTCTGTGCTCCCAAATCTTGCATGCAAGCCAACCAGTTCCTCTCCAATGCTGACTTTGCCCTGTCATTTGCATCTCCTCATAAGCTTCAAAATCCATTTTTGTGCATATCCTGCAACCATTGGATTCCACGAGATGAAGATCACTCAAGTCCTAAGAGCGTTTACTTGTTTGAGTTTACAAATGTAAAATTCAAGGGATAACAGCAGGTCTCTGTGTTTTGTAAATTCACAGCGTTTAATGCCAAGGAATTTAGATATAAATTAAATGTACGATGCTGAGGTTTCGGTTTTAGATTGAACAACAAAAGCAACTAGGGAGGGATTTTGTGCTCTAAATCCTAAACCATAGGCCGTCTCTTTTAAGAATAAATTTGAGCCTTTTTTTTAACGCCTTAGCAAAAGACTACTTTAAAATTGCTTGATATGGGTAGTGTGGATGCAAAATGGGTAGGAATAAAATTTCTAAAAACATTCATAGCCATCTTGATTGGGCAACACAAACACAACAGAACCAATTGCAGTTTCCAAAGTGGATTTCCTTAAATCTTGTGATGTTTCTAATTAAACTTCAGAACTGTAGGAAACTTCCAAATAGAAATCCCAATGCGAGAGTCAAGAATCAAAATAGGATGGGAAGTCTGGCAGTAAGGATGGTGCAGGCTATAATGCCTAGAACACCAAGAAAAGCCATCAAACTGCCAAAAGCCAGGATCTGGAAGTTAAAACAAGCAACCACTATGTAGAGGGAAATATGGAACGCATAGGGAAAATGCCTAAAGGCACTCCTTGCCAACTCCATAAAGTGCTTGAAGACGTAGCACTTCCAGTAGCAACTGTCAGTCAACAAGACTGCCTGACAACTCATACTGTCTCACACTATGCTTTAGAACTTTAGGAAACATCCTAGTTGAACTCCCACCAAGAGAGTCGAAGGTCAAGACAGAAAGGGAAATAACACCAGTAGCAAAGACTGGCATTAAAGAGATATCAACTCATTACTTACTGGAAATATTTGAAGAGACTGAGTTATTAACCAACATAAAGGAGCATGTTCTTGTACCTGAACATCAAATACTTACTGTTGAAGAGAAGAATGCCTTGCTAAAATAGTATTCTGTTTAAGAAAATTAGGTATGTGTTTAGCTGAATTACCATGATTACAGTTGTCATATGATTTGTTATGTGATCTTGGGATGACTTGTGGTAAATTCTTGCCTACAGCAATGTTCTACGTTTATATAGTTTGAGAATATCAATTTTCTGATTTATGTCAATAACCTTGTATGTTTTAAGTTATAGCTGTGTCTTCATCTCAACTATTTTAGTTCAAGCATCCTTTTGTTTCATTGCAAATTTCCTGGGAGACTGTGTGTAAACTCTTACATCTCATTCAGCTTACATGGCATTTGACACTTGGAAGTTTTAAATGATAGAGGAGTTGTTTGGCTTTATATGGGAGATTTGGCCATTTGTATAATAGTTGATTATAGTGCAATATAATCACGTCCTTGAATTTGAGTTCCTTGTCAAAATTGGTTGGTCCCTGATCAATGTGAATGAGGAGTAGTGATATGGCCATTAAATGATTACGTAGCACAAAGAAAATGTAGCTAATGATATCTGTCAACGGTTCGTAGGCCTTAATTGTGTCTAAATTTTGTGAGACATTTCATCAAACGGTTCGTGTGCATAATCTGTAGATGCACATCCCCTTGAGGTATTTTGTCGAACAGTTCACATACCTTTTATATGCTTCCACATTTTATATACATGTCTACCAAGATAGTTGAAACTACAACATCGGACAAAATCTCTTTATTCCTTATGTATTGATGGATGTCCATACCCTGTCCAAAACTCCCATTTTTTTTTGGCTCAGTAGGGAGGATGCTGGTAAAGGTTGTGGAGTCTAGATTTACACTACCAACTACTTTTGCTTGAAACTTTTTAAAGCCTTATCAACACGTCGATTTTCTGTGTATACTGCAATCATTGCATTTTGTGATACTACATTTCTTGTGGCATTTTGTCAAATAGTTCATGTGCTTCATGCATGCTTCTACATTTTGAATACATGTGTACCGGTTGCACTTGCTTAAAAGTTTTTAAGGCTTTCAACGAATCGACTTTGAACATATCCTGCAATCATGGCATTCTATATTTCTTTTTAGGCCTATCCAACTAATCCACTTTCTTCTTATCCTATAACCATCGTGATGTGCTATGAGAGGTTATCATTAGGGCTCTCTATAGATGGTGCATGTGCATTGTCCGTGTATTTACATTCTGCGAGCTGCCTAGAAGTTTCTAGAAACCATTTTTAATTAATCTAATTGAGAATTCTGCAAACCATTTTCCCCATTGAGGCATCTGTCAACCCAGTAAATACGTTGCATCTGAGAATTTATTTCTACAAATTATTTATCTTGATTTTGAGACATTCTGTCAATTCAAACAGAAATTGCAATTGTTAAGTATTTTTCTAACGGCCTTGCCGCAATCCATCTTGCAAAATGTTAGATTTCATTCCGTAAATGATGTCTTGAATTGATAAAAGTTTTAGGTGCCTTTGTCTTCACCCATTTAGGTTAATTTGCATTATTCTTCATGTTAGACCAAATAACCTGATGTGCTCCTACATTTGCATTCATATTTCTCATTGCGCTCAATGCTTCTTGCTTGATACTCCTCTATTCTTTCTCAATCACATTGCATACAAAATGATCATTGTAATCAAATTACATTTCCATGATACCAGTAATATGTCTGAAATCCTCATTGCACCTTCTCTACACAGCAAATGATCCTGTAAGCTCTTCCTTGTATGTCGCATCTTAAAGATTGCTAAAAACACATCTCTTTTGAATGGAAAACTCTGACTTGCCCAAATCGTCATTAGATCAGGGTTTGAGGTATTGTGGCATGGACCAATCCTTAGTTGTTGCACGCCCAAATTATTTTCATCAGCGAAGTAGGCCCATTGTTCAGGTTGAAAGTACTCAAGACTTACATAGTTACTTATATGGACTCTAGTGTTGATGGTGATCCACCACATGTTGGTATTAGTAAGAATGATCCTTTAATGTGGCATTTATGATTGAGTTCATTGACATATCAATATAGGGTCATATAGCATCTATTTGGAAATATGAGGGGCCCACTTATTTGCTTGATAGCTTATAATGGCAATCCTTCCCCAATTCGCATTTACGATATGGCATGATCTTATTTGATAGCGAAAATTTTCAAAACTATAGCAAATCTCTTTAGCCATGTAATGTTAAGTGCATAACATGTGCATGATGGGGATCCTCTCCAACTTGAAGGCTTTAATCTCCACATCAATGATTCTAAAGTCTTTACTTAACATTTTATTTTGGGTTTTACTCCCTACGAAAGAGAATGATAACTATTAAAAAGGTGGTGGCCTTTGTCTACTCTTGGTGATAAATTATGATAATTTTGGTCCCTATGCTTATTATGGGATGAAAAATATTTGCTATTCAATAATATATAGTATTTATATTATTATTATTATTATTTCAAGATGAAAGAGATGTTTAGTTAAATGCCCAATTAAATTAGAAATTTAGAATAATGTTATTATTCAGCGTTGTTCATAATTCTACATCATTATTTGATTATTGATTTAAAATAAACATTATTGTTAGAATCATAATTGTTGCATTTGGTTAATGTGGTTAAATGAGAACTGACATGAATACATAATAATGTAGATAAAAATTTAATCTATTGAATTACGATGATTGGAATTAGGGTTATAAATATTGTATTTGGGTTTTGATAGTGTAACTTGTATAAGTCATATCAGAGGTCGTAATAGAGCCACGTTGTCAAGGTTGAGTTTCCAGAGGCAAATGTTATTCTGTATTGACTTTTGTGAATATGTGATTTTGTAATGGTTGTATATGTGTTGGCTTAATGTGATGTTGACTCCTTTACATTTATGGTTCTTATTTGAAAGGTTCATGTGCAAGATGGATTATGCCTCATTCAGGGCACCTAATTCATGTGGTTATGTTGTTATCATGTCATGACAAGATTGTTAAGTCCATCTCAAAAGTTGTAATAACTACTGTATTGGTTTAAGTAAAGGATCGAACTTGTTTGGTTTTATGTAATGTTTACCTTTCTCTATCTTTGGTTCTTGTGGATGTGACGACCGAGCAAGAGGACCCATGCCTTGCTCTGGATTACACCTCGCTTATGATTGAAAACTTTGGAGCAAGAGGACCCATGCCTTGCTTTGGATTACACCTTGCTTATGATTGAAAAATTTGGAGCAAGAGGACCCATGCCTTGCTCTATTGATATCTTATGTAGAGACTTCTATGCAAGAAGGTAAATGCCTTGCATGGTTTATGGATACTTGTTGTGATTCTTGATGATAGGGTTTCCTAGGTGCAGATAGGGGAGTGGCTTCCAATGTGGGGCCGGCGCCCAAAGTGGCTGCCAGGGTAACCCATTGGAAGTTGTTAATCCAATGATAAATTAATAATAAATTTAGAGGGTTGGGTAGTTCTCACACTAATCAAGATAATTGGATGCCTCACTCATGCCTGTAGTGCTCGTTCAGGCTAAGGATGAGATGAGAAGGCCGTGGTTGGCAAAATCAACTTCCTTGTCCTCATGAAAGGAATGTTGATTCTACATGTGTCACCCTATGGGGCCGGCGTCTAGTGAGAGACTGTCAGGGTAACCATAGATGGGGGCCGGTGACAAGCGAGAGACTGTCAGGGTAACCGATGGATGGGGGCTGACGTCTAGCTAGAGACTGTCAGGGTAACCCATGTTAGGACCATGTGATGACACTCTCCTTACTGCAGCCTAGCATTCCCTAGTTGTACTCTCCCCATTTGTTAAGTGTTTGCCTCTGGAAGTACTGTTGTGTTGCCTCTGGAAGTACTGTTGTGTTGCCTCTGGAAGTGATGTTGAGTTGTTTATGACATTGACTTGTGTTGTTGGAGTCATGTGTTGTCTTTGTTCTTATAGTCTTCTATCTACCTGGCTGTATATTGTTGTGGGAACCTTATGTTAACTCCTAGCTCGGGGGGTGGACCTCAGGGTTCCACATGGTCGGGTGGAAGAGCTTTTATCCATTGGTTTTTATCCCTTGCTGATGTTCATGTGTGAGGAGTATATATCTTGTGCATCACGCATCAGATCTTGTACCTATTTATGAAGGCAGTTATTATGGTCATGTACTAGCCTGTGTATCAGTTGATTTATAATATATGTATTCAGAAGGTGATAATGTAACAATGTATTGATGTACTCTTATGTATGGACTTGAATATGTACATGTAATCTTGATCGAGTTGATTATCTAACTGATGTCATGAAATGGAGATGTATATGTATAATCATCAGTGTAATAGATTTAGAATGTTTTGCCAATGTTAGTTAGTAAAGCATGTAAATTATGTTGATTAATTTGTCAAGTAATGAAACCATGGGACCTTAGAAGACAAGTTGTTAGTTAATGATGTGTATTGATTTGCTAAACATTACTTTGTTATCTTATACAAAAAAAAAATATTCTGCATTGCATAGCATAGATGTGTTGTCTTCTAAGGTGTTCATGGTGGGGCGTTACAATTATATTATGGAAGTGACTTGCTATAAAGGGTAAATGTTAACTTAAGTTACAATGTTAAGGGTCTTAAAACGTGAGGTGACTAGCCCCATCTCCTAATGGGCATTAGAGCTCCCTAAGTAACTTTTTGGCTTGGGCGGTAAACTCTTATCAATGGTGTGTGTTAAAAGTTCATAGAGCACAAAAGAGAACATCAAAGGTTGACATTTAAACTTAATTTAAAATGCAACAGATCACTTCCCAGATAAAAAATGACAAGTAGTTGCAACTATGTTCTAACTGCTCTCTTTCGGTTGTTTAATTGCACCGAGGGCCAGGGAATTGTTTTAAGATTTGTGTGGATGTTTGGAGAGCTTCTTGATGACATATCTTGATAGATGACAGGAAGATCTGCGAGTAAATAATCATGGTTTTCATGTTTTGATTATACATATAATGTGCAAAGATTGAATATTTGAGACAATGGCAAAGTTCTTTGGTTGACAGAGAGTTACAGTCAATAGGACAATGATGGTAGAAGAATGTTGTCTTGCAGATCATGATGACATAAGAGTATCTTTTTGCAGAGCAATATTGAGAAAGATTTGTGCTTATAGCAGAAGTAAAGAAGTGAGTTCTCATAGCATGATAATATCACTTTGTGTTGATCTTATATAGTTTTTGAGTTCAATATTTTGATGATGCAAGGACACATGTTGTTGAATTGTAGATTTCTATATTCTAGTCAAATCATGACATGAAAAATGTTGCATTTTGTAGAGAGGGAATCTTGATATAGGTTATGTATTTATTGGGTTCAGGAGTTTTTATCTTGTTCTTTGATACCATGTACTTTTGTGATTAGATGTATGGTGATCATGAAGTGTTATTCTTTTATGTTAATCTAGGAGAGATAAGGTGTTTGTGTAAGAGTTATAGAACTCATCTATAACCTTTGTTTTTCAATGTAAACAGAGCAGTACTCTGTGTTTATCTTCTAGTTTTAAGATTGGAGTTGATGTTTGTCAGTGAGACATATGTTGTTTTACCAGTGAGGCATTGTAACCAGTGAGGTTTATAGCCAGTGAGGCTTGTATGTGATTAGTGAGATCCTAGCCAGTGAGGCTTGTATGTACTCAGTGAGAGTTTGGTCAGTGAGACCCAATAAAGTTTTGGTGAGGATTGGATAGTGGTTTTTTTCTGGATAGGGTTTTCCACTTTACATCTTGTGTTATGGTTTTATTTGTGTGATTCTATCATTTGTTGATGTCTTTGTCATGATGATGTTATAAATTGTTTCTACAAGATTGATGAATGAACAAGTATTATTGGATCACTGATTCACCCCCCTCTCAGTGATCCTTAGTATTCCTACACCTTACTAGTGTAATAACATAATTGCATAACTTGCAACTTATTTTACTATGTTTTGCACTCATTTTAGGTGTTCCCTTTTGCATTTGCTTTTAAACTCTGTTTAGCCCTTGTTCACACATTGTCTAGTCTTATGTATCTTTGTTTAGCCTCGTGTGTTTGTAATTTCCCCTTTGTATATGTTTAGAACCTGTAAGCCTTGTTTATCCTTATCCATGTGATGTTTATCTTCTCCACCAAACATTTAATTTGTGTGTCTTCCTCATATGTTTTGGACCCCTTTTCCCACCTTGTTCCCTTTATATCTCACTCCCTAATGATCAAATTGATGTGAGATCACTTCCCACCACCTTATATTTTCCTCCTTTACCTTTTATAAAGATTTGAGGTTTCTATCATTAAAAGTTATTTGTGCCCCTTAGAAGACAACCTTGTTGTCTATGCCCCATACCAATGGGGTTGATTTTGGTGTTTTGCCACCAAAATTAATGGGCAGCTCATTAATGACCTACCTTCTCTATTTCTTCCTTTCATTTGCCCTAGAACCCTCCAAAAACCTACAAACAAACTCACTATTCCTTTAATTTTGCCATCCTTGCAATCTTTGCTTTGCACAAGTGCTTACACTTTGAATCAAGAACTTTCATTGTGCAAGTGCTCCCTTGCAAGGACTCTTGGAGGATGTTTATTGAATCTTGTTATATTGGAGTTTTCTTATGCTTCAGAGATTACTTTCTCTTTGGTCTAAGCTCTTTGATGGCTCTCTTTCTCCTCTTTGAGCCTAAATGGGGCCCATCCTCTCCCTAGCCATTAGGATCCCCATTTTTATGACTAATTATGCATACCCTCTTGCCATTTCCCTTCTTCCAAACCTTAGTCCATGTCCATTTGATCATCCCTTCCTACCTTCTATTCATTGTCCATCATTACACACCTCCCAGGATAAGCCTTTACACTCTAGGGTTTTAGTGTTTTTCACCATTGTTGTCTATTATATCCACTTGCTTCTCTATCCTAAGTTTGCATACATTATTTTCCAACTTTGGCATATGGATCATTGTTGGAATAAATAACAAGGGGGTTGACTAAGGCATGCTCCCCTTAATGCTTTCATTTTACAAATGAGTAGGTGCAAATTCATGTGAAGTGACAATCGACAAAAGTTCATTATAGATAATAATGGAGCTCTCTATAAAATTCTGTCATTGTGTGCTAGTGTCAACCACACCCCCAAAGGATGACCTTGCTATTGATTGTGTCCCTTTGTTATAGGATTGATCCTAGAGCTCCCAAACTTTTCAAAAAACTACTCTTTATCATTCTAAGTTGGAGTTATCCTTTTAGTTTTTGGCAAGTGTAGCATGCCTAAAGATTCTATTTTGTGTTAACTTTTCTAGTGTGTTTTCCATACTTTGACCACTTTGTATGTATCTTTCTATTTGTATATTTTAGGAACATTTAACTATGGTTTTCAAAACCCAAGAGGAATGGAGATTCATTAATTCTAGTTTGGAGGCATTTTGACATAACACCAGACTTGTGCTAGAACCCTATGGCCCTAAAGTAGTCAACCTTGTCCCTTTGTTAGAGGACATCTCCAAGAGTCTCCAAACTTTCCAAGAACCTTTTTGTCATCATTATAAACATTTTAGTTTCACACACTTTCCTTCTCCTAGGTACACAAATTTCTCTTTTAATGATTGCAAAGTTTAATTTCTTAGTATTATTTCTTGTTTGTGTTTCATGTGGTTCCGGTTTATGTCATTAGTCCTAGCTCTTGTGTGTGTTGATTTAGTTCAAGTTAGCACTCTTTAGTTTTGAATATTAAAGTGTTTAAATTTGATCTATATTAATATGCACATTAGAAATAACTCTTAGTTTTAATTAGGTTTTCTTAATATCTTTCTTACACTAGGAACATGTTTTTATTTTCTTTCAACTAGCTAGGCCTAGATTTCATTTTGTCGCTTAGTCAATTTAATTACATCAAGAGGTGAAATGGTTGCAATAATTACCAACATTAAATAATACTCCAAAAATAATGTTACCAACCTAAAAATGATTCAAACAATTATATAAATTTAGGTATGTGTATATTTGTTGGGATAAGTTGTCATTAACTCTACAATCCTAACCAATTTCAAGTGTCTCCAAAGTCCTTGGAAATTGTTCTCCAACACATAGGGACTTGAGAGATAAAATAATATTTAATTATATCACTATGACATGTTGTAGTTAACTCCTATGAGGTAGGACCCAATTTGGATGCCCACTTTGGAAGTCGAGCCCATGGAGACTTGGAGTTGACTTCTTGAAGTCTATGTTAACTTGGTGATACTTCCTAGGAAGTGGGAGCTATTTTGGGCACTCAATTTGGAGGTGTTTCCAATGAAGACTAGAAGTTTGATTTTTTGTTTGCATGAGTGGATAATGTTGGTACACTTTGCATGAATATGATGTGGGAGAACTTATCAGTGGAGTTAGAGATGCATGATATTGGAATATTGCTTGCATGAACTCATAAAAGCTTGCATGTTGTTGCATGTCACTTGCATGGACTTGCATGTTGCATATCACTTGTATGAGCTTGCATATGCTTGCATGTTGTTGAATGTTATTTGCATGGACTTGCATGTTGTTCCATGTCACTTGTATGAGCTTGCATGTTGTTGCATGTTACTTGCATGGACTTCCATGTTGTTGCATGTCATTTATATGAACTTGCATGTGCTTGCATGTTGTTGCATGTCAGTTGCATGGAATTGCATGTTGTTGCATGGACTTGCATGTTGTTGCATGACACTCTAACTCAAGATCAATTTTGGATAACTCTTGCATGATGCTACAGGTGGTTGCATGTCCCTTGCATGTTATAAAATTGTTGCAAGCATGGGCCTAACCAATGTTGTCATTGATGTCAACATACTCCTGTTGCATTGATGATGAGGATCGGATGAGTTGTATGCTGAGGATATTGAGAAAATTAGTTTTATCAGGAATAGAGAAGAACAATAAAGACGGTGAGGTAAAGATCCCAGCTAAGGTGCGCATCAAAGGGTTTGTTGATATGTGTCTTAAGATGATCCAGTAAAGATTTGAGAGGTCTGTATGAAGATTTGAAGAAGTTATGTCCACTTGAGTAAAACTGGTTCTGGCAGATGTTCAGAGGTGACAGAGTGACACAGATAGGTCTGGTGAGATCCAGAAATGCAATGTCTTATTCTGTGGATTTGGTGGAGTGTTTAAGAAGTCAATGTGAATTGACAACTCAATTGGTTTGTGGTCTGGAGGTCTACAAGCATCTATTCCAATATGATAGTGATGACATACTGTGTTCTTGAGGTTCAGGATGAAGGAGAGAAAGATTTTAGTAAGTAGAAGTAGTGTGGATGTTCTTGGTGATTCAGGCACGCTTGTGGAGGTCTTTGGATTGTGTCCAGTCCGTGTTGGTGGTCCGCGTTGAATATTGAGCTCATAATTGAAGAATTACTTCTGGATGATGATGTTCTTCCTAAGTTTTGCCGACCAGATGAGTTACACATCTTGCGGATGATCTCGAAGATGTTTTGTGAAGCATGGCGTGTTCCTCAAGAAGATTGAAGTCTCAGATATATGTAGCCGACGGTGTATTGATCCGCGTGAAGTCTTTTTGTAATTAGTCATGTTGTATTTATGTATTTGATCTGTAATGTATGATGACTTGGATGATTATCCCAAGGTCAAATGTCTTGTATAAATAAGAAGTTGTGAAGTCATTTCAAAGGTATCTTAGCAGAGATGAGAGTGTGGTAGAGAGGAACAGAATGAAAGGCAAAGCAGAAGTATTGAGCTTAAATGGAACTAACTCAAGCATGGTGAAGATGCTATTCTTCAATTCAAGTATGTAATATTTATTATTTTGTAGACAGTGTGTCTCCCGTAGGCAGTGGGCCTCTTGTGAGCAGTGTGCTCAGGTAGTGAGCCCTAATTGGCATGTGCCATTTTGTTCTTCATATTCTTTTAACAAAGAATACAATCTTGGGTTAGTCACCCCATGGTTTTTCCTTTAACCAGGTTTTCCACGTTAAAATCTTGGTATCATATGTGTTAATGTGTTTCTGCTCTTGAATTGTTGCATTATGTTTCCATGATTGATTTATTATTATGCTGCTGAATTACAAGAAGGATTTAAGTGATTAATTGGAAGAAAGTTTTGGACAACTGATTCACCCCCCCCTCTCAGTTATCTGTCCTGAATCTAACAAAAACATGTTGTTATAGAATAATATCGGGGACATCAATCATGCATGTTTGCATGACATTGATGTGTGTTGGAGCACTTTAGTTAACTAAAATGGATTGGGACAACTTGGGCACCCATGTTTGATACTTGCAGTTAACAGGGTGATTTCTACTATGTAGCTTTGGAGTTCACTATATTGGGCACTTGGATTTTGCATGAGGATTTTTCTCATGTTATTGTATATAGTTTATTGTGTTTTGATATTCATGGATTCTATATAATGATGCCTTGAGTTGGTAGAAATGATGAGAAATTAATTACAGGTAATGAGAGGCTTTTACAAGTTGAAGGATCAACGAAGAGCTACCAAAATCCAAAGAGGAATTATTGTGTTGTTCAAACCATTTCAAAGTTAATAGAACCATTGGATCTCTTTGGGTGTGGAGTTTTTACCCACAAGGGTTTCTCCACGTAAATCTTGTGTCACATGTTATGCATAATTTTTTCATACCTTATTGATTAAATTGGCTAAAAACTTATACATCTAAATTGGATAATCTTGAAAGTAATTTCTAGAATTGCAACACCACATATGATTAATTTTTAGATTTGAAAACATTTAAAAGCAACATAGCTGCAATTTTACCTTGTTCACTCTTGTTTTTTCTCACTAATATTTATCTTTTAAAATAAATTCTAATTTGAAATTTAAAATAAAGTTTAAGTGGTGTTGGTCTAAGTGTAAAGGAAATGTGCACATTGGTTAAAAATAAAAGAAGAGTTAAAAGAAATTCTCAAGGAAATCTCAAACTAATTACATGTAAGTATTTAATCTACAAATATTAATTCTTGTTTGTTTATTTTATTTCTTTGTAAATATTTAATAAAATAAAAATAATTTGTTATTTATTTAGGTAAATTTGTTTGGAACTATCTTATTTTTTTAATTGTTAAATTTGGCTTAAGGGAGCCATATCCCATATATAGATAGAACAAAAATGATGTGGGGTTGAATCTATTTTCAGTTATTAGAGGTTGAAATCATATTTTTTCTCCTATGAGATGTTGCATGTGTACAGATCTTGTGAATAAGATGATGTGGATTCTATTTGGTAGGCCTCATCTTGGTCACCTTGATTACATTGGTATTCTTTCTAGTGAGACAAAATGATGGTTTGGAGTAACTGATTTAGTTGTTCATTGGAATCTATACCAGTAAAGTTATGTTACATGAGAAGTTTTTTTCACTTTTAGTGGAGTTTTGGTAATGATGTTGATCATGATACCATGCTTAACTTGGTATCACTTTCAGTGGGAGTTTTGTGTAGTTACATAATGTGTTCTATCTTCTTTGTTTCAAGCTATTGGTTCTAAATTGTTGTTGTTGCAGCGTTGTGAGCCATGCATAATCTTTGATTAGAAGATGGATGATCTTTTTCAATGGTTGTTGGTGTCATAAGGAGCTCTTGGATTATGCCCTTAGTTTGTAGAGAGGGTTCATTGACATCTTTGGTTCTATTGATAGAGGATGCTAGATCTTCATGTTATTTGAAGAGGTGTTGACATCTTGGTTTACAATGGTGGACTCTTGGAGTCTTTGGTGAGGTGTTGAGTTTTTTACTTATCAGTTTTAATATATGACCCTTGGTTTAGAGGATGTATAGTATTATGTCATGATGCACTCTTGATCATGAATTAGAGTTTTTTTGGCATGATACAGGTGTTCTTGGGAGTAGGATATGTTCATTGGAGCATATGATCTTTTGAGAAGATGTTAGATCATGATGTCATGATATGTTCCTGATTCTCAAGTTGGAACTTTGACAATGGTTTGGTTACTTCTCTTTGGTTTTGAAGTATTAACCATTTACTTAGAGCCTCATGATTTTGTAGGTTGTATTTGAAGTTAGCATGGATTGATTGGTGAATACTCATGGATACTAGAGAGACTTGGGTGAGGATGGATATCTCTTAAACTTATAAACATGTGTTGGAATGATTTCTCATTATGAGATGTCAACAAAAGGACTAAGGAGCCTACACTTGGAAATGGATGTGAATCCATTAAAGATCTAATGAGAAAGTTGTCTTTATTATAAGCTTTTATTGCTTGGTGTTGTATACAGAGGACAATCTTGCATCCCACTCTTGGTCTACTTGGCAAGTGAATGATCTAATAGGTGTTTCCCACTTGAATATTAAATGCATTCTTTATTTTGTATCTTGTCTTCTCATATGCATTAGTCTTGAAAAGGATTGTTGAGAAGTAGATGCATGAGTTTAAGGATTTTTATTATTCTCATTATTTTTGGTCTTGAGCTATGGAACTAGTTTTGAGGACTTGTTTGGAGAGGTATAGAAATGGTTTGTGGTTTTGGGCTTATTCCCTTTGTTGTGGAAATATTTGGCTAGTTTGATCTACTTTCAGTGAGAGGTTGACATCTATTCCTGCCATGTTTTCATCATAATTATGAGTGTTAGATGTTGCTAACTTTTCAGTTTGGAAATGATGAAAGAGATTTTACTTTTCATAGTTTGGCACATGTTAGTGTTTCTTTGACACTATATGGTAGAGGAGTTAGCCATGTCCTTGATAAGAAGTGCTATAGGAGGACTTGATAATGTTTTAATATTGTTTAAGATTTGACATTACCCATGCAGTGGGAGTTCCTAGATATGTATGCTCTTTAGTTTCATGATACCTTCTTAGTTGTCTTAGTTTGCAGGTTATTGATGTGAAGATGATTTTGTATGTTTCACAATTGGGATCTACGAGTTGTGTAGTTTAGTGGGTTGTCTTTATCCATTGGTCGCATTGAAGACTTGGATGTGGACTGTCAATATCCATAGATCCGTTCAGTGTTATTGCAGATTTTTTTTTGGCCTTGTCTTTGGTCATTTGTACATTGGTATGTTGCATTGAGATGGGAGGATGGATGATTAGTAGGATTGATTTATAGGGACTTGAGTGCAATTTTTGGGTTCGTATGTTGATGGCATGGAGTTCTACCTATGATGGTTTGTTTACCTTGGTTTTTGAGGTATGGATATTTTGGATGAGTTAGCAACTTGTTGTGGTTGCTTTTCCATTTGGTATGAGTGTGGCAGACACTCAGAGTCTTATGTTATCATGTGATTTGATGCTTGTGTTCATGTTGAGATTGGTGTAGATGCTTTTGCAGGTATCCTGTTGGAGCACATTAGCAGGTTGAAGAATCAATGGTACTGTTGGTGACCAAAATAACTACAACCCTAAACCCTAAAACATTCTTAAATCACCTAGGCTAGGGATGTTCATTCTGGGTGATAGGAAGAGGTTCATCAACAGGTTTAGGGCAATTTGGAACAACCTATAGGGGTGGGTAGGCTCCTCTACACTTTGATCTTAGCTTAGACTCAAGAGGGATATTCCAAGGGGCATACCTAAATAGGTATTTGATTCAACACCAGATGAACAACTAAAAATGAAAGGACAACCAAACCCTAATCATCTTTCAGGGCCCAAATATTGTCACTGAACCTAAAATAACTAGTTTCCATTAATACCCCTATATAGCTGATAAAAGACACTCCCATTGACAATGGAAAGTGCAGGTATGCTTGCTTGCAAGACATACAAACTAACTACTTGTTTCACACATGATAAATTTGTTTTGATTTTAAAGAGTGTGGGTGATCATAGAAACTTCAGACCGATGCCTATTATATTAGGTTACAGAGTCAACAGTCCAGCAGAAGAAAGAAAACGACAAAAGAAATGAAACATACACTATCTGGATACCCAGATGCAATAAAAACAACTATCAAAGAAGATAATACTTAGTAATCCTTTGCAACATACAATCATTCATCTGTAACTATAAAAGAGATCATTACATAGCATATAATGTTTTAAGAATTTGTCTAATTCATCTAATAAACGGTTACAGTAATACCACGAAGTGTGGGAAGAGGAAACCTAGTTGACTTAGGCTTTCCTTGAAAAATTATAGAAGAAGAAGGAGAAATTCATACAGTGATAACTGAAATCAATTTGAAAAACCTTTCATAACCTATGTTTTATTTGCTAGAGGACTGTAACTTTTCCACTCTTTGAAACCCTAGAGAGTTCTGCACTTAATCACCTAAAAATGATAAAGATGACCAACACCGAAAAATATCATCATTTCATACATATATAGGGGAGAAAATCAATGTAGTAGATGGGCACCAATTACCTGCCCACCTGCACCAACATTAAATCTTACCTACTCCCATAAATTCTTGCAACTAATTTCATCTATGCACCACCAACCTGTACATCTTCTTCAATTTTGCATTCATGGCGGATGGGAGTAGATGGGTGTTTTGAAATACAAACCTGACAGAATGCCATGGACACACTTGCTTTGTGTTCTGCCTATTATCAGAAAAACTCACTTTCCTCATAACTTTGCCTTAGCCCTTTTTCCTTTGAATCGAAGAGACTCGACAGCCTGCCACATGGAGCCTTAGCATAAGCCGGGAGGGTCTCACCTTAGCCTTTGTTTATAACTTGCATCGAGCCACCATGTGGAGCGATCCACGACCTCTTTCCGATGGACACTCTCACTTCTTCTTTTATTATGCCAACCATTGGATTGATTTTAGATCTACAGTGGCTGCAGGCCATCCTCTTCATCCACAAAATAAACGCATAACAATTTGGCGTATCTTCTACAAAACTTCACCAAAGAGACTTATCAAATAAATGCCTTGATGACAAGTGGCTCTCTCCACTTCTTTTTCCTTAATAAGAATGGGGCCTTACATTGAGAGCAATGCTGACATGCGGCACCTTCCGTTGAATCCACAAAGACTCACAATTTATTACAAGTCGACGATGACATCACAAAACCCTTTCCTTCGCCCTTTTGCCCTTGAGCCTTGGAAACCTCATGATCCACCACGTGGAGCCTTGGCACAAGCTGGGAGAGTCTTTTATTTCAAGGGCTCCTCAAATGAGCGTCAAGATGACACTTGGTAGCTTCCACTACAGTCTAGACTCTTAAAGACTCATTCACTCCGAAGCTCCAACATGACTCAAGACTTTGACCAAGGATAACTTCTTTGTTTTAAAGAATTTTAACATGGTTCAAAAGGCAAAGTTGCTCAGAAATGACAGCTCTATCCAATGTTGACCTTGGCTAAGGAAAATGCTCAGGAATTTTGGATTTTTGGGGGCATTTTGGGGATTGATTTTTTAGGTGTCAATAGGTACATTGATGGCTAGGGATGTTTTTTCCCTATGATTAAATTTTTATTACATCATAAGAGTAATTGCAATGTATAATTTCAAGTGGGAGAATGTTGGGATAAGTTGTCATTAACTTTGCAATCCTAACCAAATTCATGTGTCTCCAAAGTTCTTGGAAAGTGTTCTCCAACACATAGGAGCTTGAGAGACAAAATAATATTTAATTATAGCACTATGGCATGTTGTTGATAACTCCTATAAGGTAGTGCCCAATTTGGGTGCCCCACTTTGGAAGTGGAGTCCATGAAGACTTGTAATTGACTCTTTGATGTCTATCTTGACTTGGTGATACTTCCTAGGAAGTGGGAACTAATTTGAGTGCTCACTTTGGAGGTGTTGCCAATGAAGACTAGGAGTTTCTTTTTTGTGTGCATGAGTGGATAATGTTGATACACTTTGCATGAACATGATGTAGCAGTTAATAACAGAGTTAGAGATACATGATATTTGCATGAATATGATGTGGTAGTTAATAGAGGAGTTAGAGATGCATGATATTTGCATGAATATGATGTGGCAGTTAATAGTGGAGTTAGAGATGCATTATATATGCATGCATATGATGTGACAGTTAACAATGAAGTTAGAGATGCATGATATTTGCATATTGCTTGCATGAAATCATAAAAACTTGCATGGACTTGCATGTTGTTGAATGTTACTTGCATGGATTTGCATGTTGTTGCATGCCACTTATATGAGTTTGCATGTGTTGCATGTTACTTGCACGGACTTGCATATTGTTGCATGTCACTTGCATGAGTTTGCATGTGCTTATATGTGTTGCATGTTACTTGCATGGACTTTCATGTTGTTGCATGTCACCTATACAAACTTGCACATGCTTGAATGTTGTTGCATGTTACTTGCATGGACTTGCAATTTTTTGCATGTCACTTATATGGACTTGTATGTTGTTTCATGACACTTATATGAACTTGTATGAACTTGCATGTGTTAAATGTTGGGATATGGCATTGTACACCATTGCATAATTCAATTTATTTTATAATGTTGTAAATAAATAATTATTTAGTTGTGATGCACCTAGGTGGTGTGGTTAATCACACTATGTAATTATTTGGGTCCACTTTATGCTGTATTGTAACATTGGGATATTTATTTGTATTATTTGATTAATTGGGAAAATGTAGTACCAATAGTCAAATGTGGGGTCAAGTGGTTTTGTGTAACCCATGGTTTTCTCAATGTAATGTGTGAGCTGATATTATAAAAGCAAGCACAATATTATTATTTGAGTTTGGCTAGATTATTCATTGTAGGTGAATGGAGGTTTTGTGAGAGGCTGTCATTGTATTGAGCTCTTTCCTGTAAGTGCAGATTGTGAAGCATGGCAGGGGATGTGTGGATTCATGCTTGTACACATGGAGGCTGCATTGGAGGTGCTTGATGGTTCAGGGGTATTCATGGAGGCTCAAGTATTGTATTGTAATGTTTCATTGCTGAATAATACATGTGAGCATGGATGCTTTTGGAGGCTGGGTTTTTACCTGCAAAAAGTTTTCCCAGGGTATATATTGTGTTCCCTTGTTGTTTGTTCATTGATCTTTTGTATTATGGTTGTTTCTGCATCTTGTTTCTCCTATTGGGTTATGTGGGATTGGTTTAATTAGACCTGCAAATTCCTAACATTAAAGAGGTAAAAGGGGGATGAATGCATGCATGTGTACAGACAAGATCAAAATCCTCTTCCACAATAACATTCAAGGACAATATTGAGCTAAATCACAACCAAGGAGAAGGTGGACTCATTTACAGATCTTGTGCTCCTATTTTATATGGAAATATATGTTTTAAAAAAATATTATTCCTGCACATTGTTAAACTTTTGTTATAGTTTTGAAGAAAATTTTTTTAAAAAAAATTAAACTATAGTGATCAAATTAAAATCAAGGTATACGATTTTAAAGAAAACCAAAAAAATTAAAAATTTAAGGGGGGGACGGGTACCCCCGTACCCCCTGCGCAGACACTGTAGAATGGTACCGACGGGGTACCGCTGGCATACGCCAGTTGGTCCCACCAGTCCCCCCATTCTCCCATCAGCCTTTGGGCCATGGCACCCAAGTCAGCCCTTTGGGCTTTTCAAAAACTTAAAAAAAAAATTATATTAGAACCTTTAATATTTGGTGGGCGGTGGAAGAAGTTTAAATGACAGCGAAAACTTTTTAAAGTTTTTTCATTTGGTTTTAATAAAAATTTTAAACCTCTATATAATGTTTGGAGTCCAGGTGAAACATTTGAAACAAATTTGAAAACTCTTGGAGTCTGTCGGTCAGATACTAATGATGCCAGCTCAGATGCCACGTCACCCGCCACCTCATCACCCAGTCAGCAACCAGGGGTCCTCTTTTAGCCCTCGAAGTGCCTTTTCTTCTAGGATAGAAGAAGTGGATGATGCGTTATGCTGCAATGAAGGTGAGCAACCATGGAGTTTGATATAGCACTAGACGTTATGCACCAAGGTATAAGGACCAAGGTGACGATGTGTCTTGTGCGCCTAGCATAATACAACCTTGTCTGACTTATGATGAAGTTGTTCCAACATACACAAGATATGAATATTAGTTAGGAATGATATGGATGTGATACACATGCAAGATGAAAATGATAACACACACAAGCAAGCAAGCATGCACAAATGATTCAAAAACAAACAAGGTATTGCCCCTGTCAAGCTGTAAACCAATGATTAAGTGATTGATTGATTAATGATGATTGATGATTATGGTGTCTAGTTTCAGGAAATGAAACATGTTGTATAAGACATCTGGTATGGTTTCGACAATGCAACATCTTGTATAAGACAATTGATTGATTGATTGATACTAGTGTTGTTGGCCATGCGAATCAACACCAGGATTTGATTGATTGATTGATTGATTTGGTTTACGTCAAGATTAGGATCAAGACCATTGATGTAATTGGATAATTTGACAAACTTGATTAACTTGATTGGTATGGATTTTTGATTTGATAAGGATGAGATTGAATGAATTGGATTGATTTGATTTTGAATGATTGAAGAATGTGATTTGATTGATGATTAAAAGAATTGATTTGATGGATTGATTGGATAGATTTTATTGCTTGGGTTTTTGTTGGATATTTGATTTTTTTAGGTTTTGAAAATGTTTTGATTTTTTTTTTATTTTGACATGTTTTGGTTTTTTTGGATTTTTGGAAAGGTTGTGATTTTTTTGGATTTTTGGGAATATTTTTTTATTTTTTTGTTGGATTTTTTATATTTTGATTTTTTTGTATTTGTTGGATGTTTTGATTTTTTTTTAGATTTTGAAAATGTTTTGGGAAATGGCATTGGATGACAATTTGAGTAGCCTTTGTACTAGATACCAATGACAAGGGAAAACCAAGTCTAGGTGCGAGGAATGTAGGATGGATAGATAAACTGATAGGCGATAAGGGATGGAATGGATGTACACATAAGAGAGCAAGGATGTGATCTCCAAGGACTATGTCACATAGGAATAACCTACACCATTCTAAGTGTAATACTTAGGATTTTACATGACAAGGCCTATGAAAATAAGATGATAAGATGATTTGGAAAAATGATGAGGTATATCAAGAGATATCCAAAGCATTTGTCAACATTTTGTCCCCATATCTTCATCAAGATCAAAAAGAGGAAGGGAGGATGAACTGAATAGGATAAGTGTGTGTAGGTGTAATGGATAAGTATGGTAAGATAGGATAGGAGATGATAGAATGGAAAGTGATAGGTTGGAATGAGACTATGTGCCCCCAAGTGTAAGTGACATAGAAGATCAACCTACACATGACGCATGTTTTCTAGGTTTTCTTCATGGTACTTATCCAAGGTGCCACCAAGGGTGGTTTTCACCGTTGGACGAAGGGATTTCTCTTTACTTTTTTGATTTTTTTCTCTTTGTTTTTTTTTTACTCTTTGACTTTTTGACTTTTTGACTAGGAGAAGGTGAATATGGATAGGAGGGACTCAAGTGTCTAGTGCCATGAAAGGTGATAGTGTCCCATTAGAGATGGGTTGCATCGCATGGACCATGTCAAATGCCATTATGCTCATCGATGTTGGTAAGAGATTGCATGAGAGGGAAATGGATTAGGTAGATAGTGGATTATGATGTGGATTATGTATGGAAAGATATGGATCATGATGTGGATTATGTAGGATTTATGCAAAAGGATGGATGGAAGGCTTGTGCAAAAGAATGGACCATAGGGAAGTGGTGAGGAAGATATGTAGTATAATAGTTGAATGATGGGGTGATGGAGGTATGTGGAATTGTTGCGGAATGGAAGGGAACCATGACTAACGGTTGCACACACCATGATAAACATTGAAGCTTTTGATTGGATGGTGGTGTAGGAAGCAATGATGATGTTTGCTTAGGGGATGGGTGATGTAGTGATTTAGGGACCTACATAGACTTTGAATTTTTATGATTTATTCTTTGCTTGTGGGATTTTTGAATGGAATGGGAATTTTGGATGTAAAGGGATGGTTGGGATTTTTAAGATGTGGATGCCTCTTTTAAATTGCTTGATTTTTGCTTAGGTACCCAAACCATTTTAGTTTTTGACTTTTCTTTTAAAGGTATGGGCTTAGGTAGCCTTTTAGATGGATTTTGCTTTGATTTTTTGAATTGATGTCCTAAGGCATGAGGAGCCTTAGGATTTTTGGCTTTATGGGTAGATGCATCCAAATGTTTGTTTTCGAATCCCATAGATTTGGTGGAATGAGTGGAAGCTTCATGTTTAGATAATGTGTGCATTGATTGGTCATGATTAGGAGTGTAAAAGAATGTGTAAATGGATGGATTTGGCATTAAGACAAGTGGTAAAGTGGATGGAGGGATGCTAGGAGTTGGAAGAAATGGAAGTAGATTGGATGGTGGAAGGTGTATGGTCACATGCTTTTGACATTTGTAGGATAATGGAGGTGGAATGGTCACATATGTTTTGGGGATATGATAAGGTTTATGATGGAAAGTGGTGAACTTAGGGGGAATGGAGGAAGTACCAACATCTTGAGATTGTTGTCCTTGGGGTGTATATCTAAGGCCATATGAGCGTGGAGGGACCTTGACATGGATAGGCTCCAAAATACTTTGTTCATGAAGGCCTAAGCCTTTACCTTGGTAGTTCATGTTTTAGAGTATGCAATGGACAATGGGACTAGGTGTGTTTTGGGAACTAGACTTGAGTTCATTATTTGATGGAGAAGGCAAAGTGGACAAAGGTTGTTGTTGTCCTAAGGAAGAACATTCATGGATGAAAGTGGTTAGACCAATAGAATATGTTGGTGGATTTGGAATGGGGTTGATAGTGGATGACAAAGGATCATTAGGAATTTTATTATGTTCATTGTGTTCACTAAGATCCAAGGTATTTGTTTGATCTTCTATGTGTACTTGGGAGGCATGTGTCTCATCATGACAAGTGGATGTTGTTGGATCATGGATAGGTGGAGAAGTTTCTTTGCTTTGAAGGAAGGCCTTGAAACGGAGTGAATGCTTAAGTTGATCAACAAGACTTTCATTAGATGGAGTATGTGGATCTTGGGTGTCTTGCTCATGAATGGTTGTGGGAGGATGGATAGGATCAAGTTGCTCATGGATAGGTTCTTCATCATAAATAATGTCTTGATCATGGAAAATATATATTTTATGAATGGGTTGAATGGAAGTGATTTGATCTTGATTTTGATTTGGATTAGGGACTAATGTTTCCTCATGCTTTAGATTATGCTCTTGACATAGCTCTTTATTTTGGGTGGAAGTGGAAGACTCTTAATAGTCAATTTCATAGGAGCATGATGGAGGTTGACTTGGACTCATGGGGGAGACTCTTGAATAGGCTCAAGGGGTTGTGGGAGACATGATGGAATTGTAGGAATGGGCATGGTGTTTGAAGGTTTCTTGATAAGCTCAAGGATAGGACTTTGATGACATGGCGATGATTGATTCCTTGCTAGTGTCCCCTGGATCACATCCTTTGTAGGTGGATGGGTGATGGAAGTTGAAGGCTTATGATTAGGATTAGGTGGGGAGAGAATTGGATTGGATGGATTAGGACTAGGAGTGGATAGGTCCCATGGTGGAGGGATAAAAGAGATGGAAGGTGTTGGCTTATGACTAGGATTTGACTAGATGAAGGGTCAAAAGGATTGAATGTATTGGGGGATTTAGATCACTCCACATGTTTTCTTTTGTAATGTTTGAACGTAGGGCATGGAGTTGATGGAGGATTAGAAGGTGGAAAAGATAATGAAGGGTTTGATGGATTAGAAGGTGGAGGGACCAATGGATTAGGACTAGGACATGGTGGCTTTAGGATAGGCTTGTGATTGGATGGTGGTATAATGCATTTATAGGGTGCATGAACTAGATTGGTGTTTCCCTTGTCAAAGGTGGCATTAGAACTTGAAGGCATTTGATCTTGTTGCAAAGGTGGACTTGGGCTCACATGTTCTTGTTGTGAAATGAATTTATAGGTTGACATGGCATTGACATGGAAAGAAGTGGATGGATTAGATTGGTATGAAGTGGAAGGGGATACATAGGATTGAGGTGGCATGTGTGATTGGGTTTGTTGGATTTGACAAGTGGCTATGAATTGTTGGGCTTGGACTAGGAGGTGTTGTATTTGCGGTGATTGGATTTGTTGGAATTTTTGAAAGAGGGCTTCAAGTAGTATGGTTTGTTGGTCTAGGGGTTGGGGCATTTGGTGAAGCGTTTGAATGAGATCTTGGAGTTCAAGTGCTAGGACATTATTTTCAAATGTTGGCATGGTGTCACACATGTGTTTAAGTCTTTGCATTTTGTCTTGTTCCTCAAGGTATGCAACATGCTTCTTGTCATCATTAGAAGTAGGAGGGGCCCCTCAAAGTATGATTTTGGGTCTAGGATTAGTCTCATCATTGGGATTAGGGGAAGGGCCTCCTTGAAGTATGATCTTGGGCTTAGGATTTGTCTCATTATTAGGATTAGAGGCAGGACCTCCTCTAATTATGATTTTGGGCTTTAGTTTTGTTTCATGATTAGGATTAGAAAGAGGGCCTCCTCGAAGTATGGTATTGGGCTTTGGATTATCTTCATGATTTGGATTAGGAGGAGGGCCACCTCTAAGTATGATTTTGGGCTTAGGATTGGGCATAGCTTTGTTAATGATGACCACCATTTTGACAAGTGTTTGACTAGGATTAGGTTGATGATGGAATGATTAGGAATGAGGTGATTAGGATAATGATTAGATGATTTGGAATGATTAGGGTTTGAATGTGTTGACTAGGATGTTTAGAATGATGTGCTTATGTGTTTGGTGTTTATAGCTTGATTTGGCAATTTGCAAACAAATGATTACACATGTACACACATGAATCACACACACAAGACACATAAGCAAGTTTGAATTTGAAATTTGAAGAATGTTGTGATGATTAAGTAAGCACATGAAGAAGACACATCAACAAGCCCTATGACTAGTCAAGTGGGGTATGGCCAATTAGGTCTTACTTTAGGATGCACGAGGTTCACTAGGATGTCCTCAATATACTCAAGGTACGAGGGGTCTAATTTCATGAAATGAAAGCAAAATCCTACCACACAGTCGGGAGAAAGGGGTAACCCACCCTTCACCTTCACTTCCCAAAGGTATAAAGTTCTTTGGGGCTTAGCCAAGAGTGACAAGATTTACATTTCCAAAGAGGATGTCTTTCGATTCACGCCTTGCTTTTTATACTCTACCAGAATGCTAGAGTTGAGGTCGTCCCTTTGAGTGGTGTGTCTCCAAGTAGGCCTCCTAGGAAGGGTATTACAAAAGCAAATCAAGTGAGGTGTTTTTGATCTCCAAGATCACCTTACGGTGCGAGGGGAGAGCATACACACGCACACTTGATTCACACTCACACTTGTTAATTTCCCTTTAAGAAATGAAATGTGTGGTGTGAAAATGAATGGATGAGAGGTGTTTTTGATTCTCAAGATCACACAAAGCACGTGAGAAGAGCATACACACCTTCGATCACATTCAATTTCACCAAGCAATGCAAGCACTTGTTCTTTTTAAATCCCAAGTCAAAATGTGTAATGGAAGACAATGGTTTGTTTTAGACCTGATTTCAATGATGTGATTGAAGACAATAGTATGTTTTAATGCCCAAAATCCAAATGTGTGATGCAATCAAGATGTTTTTTTTATGCCCAAATTGAAATGTGTTTGTAAACAATGATTGATTGAATGAGAGATGAAAGATGAAATGAGTGCACTTGATTATTTCACTTTCCAATCTGCTGTGTATCCTAATGCAAACGTTTTTCCAACTCCGTGTGATCACCTACAAGCCATGAAGACAAGAAGAAAGCCAGTAAACTTGCATAGAAATGTGTTATGTGAAAAAAGAAGAATCTAATAAAATCTGATTAAGATAAACTGGTACAACAGAATAGATTGCATGAATAGAAAGTAGAGGAAATTTTATGCAATCTTAAAAACATTTCATGAAAATTGGATCAATTTTGCAAAAGATATAAGCATTTGAAGTTACAAAATAGAGTTGACTTTGACTGAGAAAAAAATAGTGAAAATGATAGTCACCTAATGAAAACTACACCATGGCGAAGTTTACTGAGTCTTCTTTCCAACGAGTCCTTATTTGTTAAATTTTGATGTCGTATGGCAAATTTATAAGGAAAAGAAAAGAAAAATGCCCTATTTGGGCATGTAGAAGGCAATAGGCAGGCTTAACTATTTGACTTGACCACTTGTTGTTTGGGGAGCTCCGGTCACATGTAACAGTTACTGCTGGCGGCTACAGTTTATGCTGGTGATTAAAGGTTTAGGGTCCTTAAGGCCCCTAGTCACCCATGTGACTAGGGCCTAAGGCAATGCAAAAATTAAAGATAGGGGCCGATAGCGTCGGCCCCCTGGTCACAGTTGTGACCGAAACTTAAATGCAGAAGTCAAAAGTTATAATGAGAGTGGCGGTCATAGTTTTAATGTGACTGAAACGTAAACCCTAACGATCAATGAATGGGAGTGGTGATTAAGATAAAGGTTTGAGGTTTAGGGTTTATGAATAGTAGGTGGCAGATCTTTGAGCATAGGTGACGCTTAAAGGGGGTGGCGACTTCAAACATAGGTGGAGGTCAACTAGTGGTAGGGTTTTTGTTGAGCAACGTGGGCATTTCGACCAGTGGTGACAGGAATTATAGAGTTGAGGTCGAATGTTGAGAGCGGCAGAAATTAGAACCAAGGAAAGTTTGATATGGGCCGAGGGTTTTGAATGGTGAGCAACGGATGAGGGTTTTGGTCAGGCAGAGTGCAAAGGAAAGTTGAGCAGGAGGTGGTGACTGGTAGACTACAGGTGATAGTGACAAAGAAGAAAGGTGGTGATAGAAGGCCAGAAGTGATGGAATATGAGCTTAAAACTGCCAACAGTGGCAGTGGATTAGGGTTTGAAACTAGCGGAGCCAACAGAGGTAAATGCGGGTAGAGGAAAAGGACTAAGCAGCGGTGAAGGAGTAGAATACCGACAGTAATAGCGAAATCTTAACCTATGAATAGGAATCGAACCAGACACTATGCATAATTAGTATGACTTGTTCGTGTGGTACGGATCTATACTATATGGACAAGTAACTAAAAAAATTACAAAAATTTCTAGTAACCAAAATATAGCAAATTTTATGTCAATCTTTGCCTACGAGGCCTCCCAGACTCAACAACGAGGTCCGTTTCAGGTGAGGAGGTCACCTGCACAAGTTAACCACAAAGACTCAACAAAAATGTTAGATTTGCAAGCGTTCATGTCAGGTTCACCATTTTTCATCAGGGCAAAAATTAGGTCTGAAACTAAAACAACAAGATATCAAACCCTAACTAGCACAATAGAGTACAAACTAGCATAAAAATCAAAACAAGAAAGCAAAGCAAACTGATCTCCAAGCTAGATTTGATTTATCTCCATTGGTCTTCTCAACCTCGCATAGGAATGCAAGATTTTGAAGGTTGAATATGGGAGGAATGTTGGTTGTTCATTCCAACAGCATAACAGTACTCAAAAGCTCAACCTATGAAAGACTCTAATGACATTTTGACAGCATGAGGCTACTCAAAAACTTATTGATCAAATGGCTTGTGAGAGGGTTGATTTATAGGAAAGACTGATTTGTGATGAGTCAAATATATGACTTATTTATTTCATGCTATTTCCTGTTTTGAAAGACTTCAACAAAACATTATGGCATATATTTACATATTATTATAATTATGTTTGTCTTTTGGATGGATTATGCACATGTTTGGTTTTCATTTCCTTTGATGAAATCTCTTAACTTATTTACTTCAATTACACTTTCAAAATGTATATCTTACGAATTGTGGTACAAATGGTTTGTGTTTGCATAAGGATTATGTTAGTAAGACTTCCAGTGGTCTCTGGATCCCTCTGGAGCCCCCCTCTTTCTGCAAAGAACCTGAAGTCCAGACAGCTCCATATGCCATTACCTTCCAATAGAGTCATCCTCCCCTCGAGTCGATGACTATTGAATCGATCCTAGGGCTACCCAAAAGGTCCAGCAATGCAAGCATGACCCACACCCCAATTAAAGTAGTTGTTATATCTAAATCTCCATGTCACTCCATTTCAGTGACTAACTGAAGTAGCTGCTAATTTGGTATCAGTTCTAACTGAAGTCATTGCGACCAAATGCTACGCTATTTCAAGAAATCAATCAAGTTCACCAAACAACCAAGTTGATGCAAATCCTTGATCTTCATTAAACCGCAAAGGAATTATCAATGTAATAAATTAGCAACTGGTTTCAAGTCCAGTTTGTTGGGTGAATATTTTGTCGTTTAGGTAACTAATGGCAAAATGGTTATATCAACCGCAATGTGATGAGATAAATCTCTCCTCTTAGCAAGGTGAGGTTCCCTTTTAACTATTACAAACTTATTTACACTAAATACTAGCTTTGGGGGTGTGTTACATTCATTCTTTTCTCTTCTTTCAGAAAAGATGTTTACAATGTTTCACGGTAATATTCAACAATGTTTCTACACTTAAACAATAATCAACAATACTCTTGTAAGTTGAAGCACAAAGTCTTTCAACTTACTTCACAAAAAGATTCACGAACCAAGTGAATAATCTCAAGTACAAAGTCTTCAAATTATCCCCAGAAAGATTTTAAAAGTAACCGTATCACTAGTTGGAGCACAAAGTCTATCAACTAACAACACCACTGGTCCACGCGAATGTGATTGAATATCATAGCACAAAGTCTACAAGTCCTCAACATGATTCATATACAAAGTGAACAACTACAAGCTCAAAGTCTTGATAATCCTCCACCAAGAAACGCTTTCAACACACATATATTCAAGGAAATAATATAACACAGTTTATATAACTTATCTTGAACGTCCTCCAATCATGATAACCAAACATGACTTTATCTAATCAATCAATAAGAGAAATCAGCAAAAATGCCATATGTACATCCTCACTCATACAATTTTGATTCAACATAAAGTTTGATATTAAAACTTGCCTTCTTTATTGATTGGAATTGATCGTGCAATTTGAACACAAAGTCTCAAAGTTGAGTCACAATTTGGGCAGCACTTTGTTGCATAAGATTAAAGATAAAAATTACAATGAAGGTCCTCTTTATTTATAGGGAGAGGCCTTGAGAAAATTTAGGAAAAACCTAACTACTTTGACTTATTCAAAAATAGGAGTCCTTATTGACTTGGGACTTCCTATGTTTTTACATGTAATTACATATGAGAAAAGTACATGTAAAAGTGTCTAAAACTAAATGAAAAGTACATATGAAACTACAAAAATATTCTAAGGCATGATGGCTTTCATCAACTCCCATTCCCTGTAATCTGCACACATCTTCATGATGATCGGTCCACGAACCCAATTCAAGAGTAACTTGCCAGGTTTGATGACTCAGCATCTTTGTGTGCCACTTCCATTGTCACTGTTGTTCACTCTCCAATGTCTATTGCACTATCCATACATGATTGCTCATCTCTAAACACAATTGCTCCTCCTTGACTACAAGTGGCACAACACATCATTCTCATTGTCATGACTATGAATTGAATCACCTGTCTCCATGAGTAATGGCTTTCAACATCCTTCTTTATTGTCATGTGCATGCTCCTATTATTAGACCCCTGCTATCTTGTGCTTCAATACTTTGGCCTTCTCAGGAGATGGGTCAGTCATTTGAAAGATAGACTCCTTCAGATGACGTGATGACCTCAGCAACTTTGCAGGAGAAACCGTAATAAAAATTCATGATCTTGCAGTTAGGGGTAATACTAGTAATTTTGGGAAATTACATGTTGGCGATCATGATCACAGGGGTGAGCTTGAAAGGGCTAAAGAGCAAGCGGGTCAAAAAAATGAAGGAAAGTGGGCTCAGGATAGCTTTTTAGAGAATTCTCCAGAGTTAGAAATTTTTTGAATAGTGATGCATGGGCGGAAAAATTTGCTGCCCTTGCATTTAGGAAGGGATTGCATCTCATGTCAGAGCGACAAAAAGGCTCACTCCTGCATGTGGGAGGTAAAACTGTGTTTCATGCTCGGGTGGCAATTTTTGCTCCCTTGCATTTGAGGGGTATTTCTAGGCTCTGTGTAAGAGTGGTAAATTTTACCACTTGTGCATTGAACAAGCTTGAGCGAACATTGAATTGTTGGAGCAGTAATTTTTACCGCTTGCACATATGAAGGAAGAACATGGGATGTTAGAGTGGTGAATTTTACCGCTTGCACAAGGTAACTTCATTGCTAAAGATTTTCATGTAGGAGCGGTAATTTTCACCACCCCTACACTTAGGGAATACCTCAAAAAAAGAAACAAAGGCATGAGAGGCAAATTTTACCGCTCATGCAAAACTTACAAAACCAAAACAAAAATACATCAGTGGTAAAAAGTGTCGCTCGTGCACTTGGATCAAACAACACAAAACAAATACATGCACGAGTGGCAAAAAATGCCGCTCCTGCATGGGAAACTGTAAAAGCAAACAGATGTGCAATGGCGGTAAAATTTGCCGCTTGTACATAACACACACAAATAATATGCATGGGCAGCAATTTTTGCCACCCTTGCATGACTCAAAGATTGAAACATGCACCGGCGGCAAAATTTGACGCCCTTGCATGTTAACAAAAATTTTGCTAACTCCTTAAAACTGTGAAAACTAGTTTAACAACTTGTGCGAATTTTGAGAAATCAAAACAAGAAGATACTCAGGAACAAGAGGACTACGCACAAGGATGAGATGACTCACCTCAATTTGTGATCTTAGAGTGTAGGCTACATAACAGACAAGTTTCACAGGGGTCATCCTACAAAATGAGCGCAACTGATTTTGAGGACAACAGTTGGCTCTAACTGGGGAACTTCCTTCGATTGTTCTTTGAAATGATCAAAGGGAGAAGAATCCAGTCTCTAAGTGCCTTCATCCATGCCATTGGGCCATAGAGTCAAGCTACCAAAACAAAAAGAAACAAAAAGACTAAACAAAAATATTAAAAAAAAAGACACAAACTTATCTGTTGCTTCACTTTGAGAAAAGCTTCAGATGTTGTCTGTTGTGAGGCAGCAGAAAAGATATTCCACTTCTTTTTCTTTTACTATTGAAAGAGTAACATTTCCCAGTGTTTGCCATTCTGGGATTTTTTTCTACATCTAGATTGAATTGCCCAACTTCCGCTGGTGAATTTGGTCCCAACTGTCGTCGTCATTTGACAAAGTGATCATGCTCATCAAAAAGTTTCTTTGGAGAAACCAATCCTTTGGAAATTTTATTTCCTTTCAGCTACAAAATTCGTTCCTATAAAGGGAATGATCCATCTATTTCTAGACCTCCATTTGAAGCATTATCCAATAACTTAGGATCTCCATTAGAGATCAAGAAGTATCTATATCCGAAAACTCAGAGAGAATATGAGCCTTCGGATCCTCATATTTTATCACTGTGTACTTGGCCTCCCTTTTAGGATGATCCTCCTGCATAATACCCTTAATAGGTATTCTTGCCTCTGACATTTGAATCTTTGTCTCCTCAGCATGATCTATGATACCAACAAACTAATATGGAGTTGTTACAGAAAATAAAATACTCTCATCTTGAGGTTTTACATTGGGGGTAATGGTCTTAGGAACAGGGGATGAAGTAAGATGATCTTTTGTACTTACTTGTTTATCACCAGCCACATCTTGATGATCTGATTGATTTTGTGACCATGTGAGAACAACATAGGACTCACCAAAAGTAACTTCATCTTGCCCCATCTCATCTTCCAAGTTCAGGAACTCGATGGTAGAGTCGCCAGGTAATTTCTCTTCACCTTCCGTAAAAAGATTAACATCATCTTCTCCCTGATCATATTCTGATTGAAGAAGATTGTCTTGCTCTGATTCATAATAGCAGATTATTGCATTCACAGGTGCTGCTTCCAAAGCAAGTATTCCTTGTTGTGGAGGAAACCTATTTTGATTTTGGTCCCTTGAAGCATTGCCTTGGTAATTTAGAGCATCATGAGAAGTTCCCCTTGATATGTCCTTATAGAAGGGAATGGACAAATTCTATGACACCTATTCTTTTAGAGCTAACAACTCATCAACCAACTTTTGCACTATAGGATCCATAGTGCTTGTAGAAGATAAAGCCAAAGAGGGCTGCTCATTGGGCCTAATAGAATCCTTCTTCAACTTTCCTGCCAAGATCAAATCATCCTCTACTTCAACTGCCAAACTTTGAGCAATTGCAAGATCAGCTGGTGCTGCTCTTCTTAAAAGAAAACTTACTTTTGGAAACTGTGAATTGATGAAGAAGCATTTTAGGTTCTTAGTTGTGGGTTGAGCAACAATTGGGATCCTATTCTTTAGCTTATTCAACTTTGCCACAAACTCACGCATGGGCTCATACGGTTCCTTTTTCATTTGAGTAAGTTGGGCCAACAAGGCATAAGCATCTTCTGCTAGCTTGAATCTGGCTTCAAACTGAGTTAGAAGTGTATTCCATCCAGTAATAACTCTAGGTGTAAGGTGATAGAACCTGTTGGTTTTTCTTCTGAATCAACATTAGGGTTTGCCACTTCTAATGCACAGGCAAATTCAGCCAACTAAATACAGGAGGTTGCGTGAGCTGCCTCCCCTTCACTTCTGGTTCTGCCGCACCAAGGGGGGGATCCCTATAACTCAAGATGTAACCTTGACTAGCTCAAAGATAGAAGGATTTAACTTGACAACAACAGGCAGAATACTCTCATGTATGGACCAAGATCTGTATGATAGATCACAAGGTTGGCAACATTCTTGGACATGATATCTGGTTGGGTATGAGAGCATGCAGGGGGTTCCTAATCCTACTCCTACAACTAACAGGTGGAAGTATGAAATGGTTTGAAATGGTGTTTGGATGCAAACCTGGACCTGGTGTATAACCTCAACACAGAGCTAGATTGGTGCCTATCCAGGGCTTGGAGTCGGTAGACATACACCTGTGAATGATCAGCATGAATAGCTAAAACTGGATTTCAGGGGGATACACATGATATCTGCCTTACAGATATCTCCCAATAAAGAGTGTTAAGCTATCTATACTTATGGCATCCCTATTGCAGTAAGAAAGATACATGCAAAACTGGAGACAGAATTAGCATAACACATGCAAACACAGCATTATTCATATAAGATTAACCATGAAATCAGTGGATTCATGCCAAATCGTATAACAGGAGATACATAAACTCACAAGTTTTGCTGCACAGAGCAACCAAAACTAGTTGTATCTTATTACAGAGCCAAAATATCCAGTTTTCAACAACCTTCAAATGAGCAACACAACCTGCTATATACAGCAAGGAGGTGCTCAGCCTTAATTACATAGTTGACCAAAAAAAACCCGCCAGATACACAGTATCGTCAGATTGGTGCTCAAACATTCAATGCAACAGGTGGGAGAGGAGACAGGAAGAAATCTCGAGCCTTGCGCCGCCGCCTAGGGATGCACATCTTCAATCAGGTACTGGATCCGTCCACGCCATCGCCCATACCTCTGCAACAATCGCCATTAATGGCGCACCAACCCGCGGCCTTGGGAAATGCAGAATACTGTGCGTCGCAACCGTTTCCCGCCAAGATACATCGTCATGATATTTGAAAATATGCAGGGTCGAATTATCCCACATGCACCCCGCAGCAACCTCCTCATCACCTTATATACTAGGTCGCGAGCATATATGATGTCGGTGCTTTTGCTCCCGACGACACTAGTATAAACCTTCATCATCATCCTCCAGCAGCATGATATCCTGTTGCTTGAAATATCACCTTGACGTCAGCATCATATCGCAATATCACCTGCATGATAAACGCCTTCATCGACACAACTTGATCCATCGGAGGAAGATCCTCCTGCTTAGCCGATACCAAATGTTTGGCCGATGAACATACTGATGACGTCACCGTCATATCCTGCTGACGTCATCAGCATATCTGCCTGCTGCGCACCTCCTCATATCCGGATGACGTCATCGTCATATTCGCAACATTGGGGGATCTTCATAAGATGAGTAATGTTAGAAATATGACCCCCCGGACCTTGATGACGTCACCACCACATGTCGGCATCAGGATGATATTCGGAAGATAATCAGATATTTGAAAATATCATCCTGATGCACAAATATCACGCTGCACTGTAGCTCCGCTATAAGATCGGGGTGATATATGAATATGACAGATATTTGAAATGATCACCCCCCACTGGATAATGCATGAAGCTGACAGGCGGATATCTCCCTGATATCAGCATCATCATGATGCTGGAACAAACATACATCCGGGTGATATTCAAATATGAAAATATCACCCCCTCCTTCGGAAATATCATGATGCAGATAGGCAGAGAAATAGATATCACCCTGACATAAGAATGACGTCAGCATCATCAGGGTGATAAAACAACGAACATGAAGTGATACAACAACATCAGGATGATATTGACTAAGATCATCCTGACGTTCAAAATATGGTGACCACGATGAAGATCGGATCACACTTAGAACTTTACAGCAACATCATCAGGATGATCTTAACAAAGATCACCCGATGTTAAAATATCACCCCGCGAAAGATCATGCAGGCAGAAAATATGATGACCCTCGCAAGCAACACGGCGATAACTGGAAATATGATGATGATGATGACCTCCTCCTCGAAGAAAATATGATGCTGCAGCTGAAAAATGCTGAGGAGGTCCAACACTTAGAACATTTTTTGGATTTTTAGGGAAGGTGCCTGCATGAAAATTGCTCAGAAATTGACAGTGAAATCAGGCACCAACAGTGGCTCTGTCTGGGGACGTGCAGGTGCAAGACTACAGCGAGAACCCCAGATCTCTGGGATGCAGACCAGTCCCTTATCCATTGGGCACAGAGTCAAATACTACACTGACCTACATCACCAAACACACTTGATGGCCTAAGGCCACCAAGAAAAGAAAAACATGTATCTCCCTTTGTCAAATATCTTGTTTTCATCTGCATGCACTGGGTCAAGCTTGGAGATACTGCAAAGATCCACCCACAAACAAATCTTGTCATCTGCATACTCAACCCTCTGATTTGGCTTGTCATTGTCACCCCTATGCAGACAACCTTCAGCATCATGTGACATGTGGGTGTAGAATGTATCAGGCAATGCATACTCATATGGCATATAGCACTTGTCATCTATATTAGCAATATGCATTGCAACATGATCTCCTAGCTGGACTGAAAACTGAAAACACTCAAAGTCCACCATACAGCTAGGAAGATCAGAGCTCATTGTATATGCTGGCATATCAAAAGAAAAGCTTTCAAATTCACAATTGTGCACATCATGTACACAACCAATAGTAGCACCAAGCTGGAAAAGATCAGGCTCCGGCACCTCTTTCAAATTAGGCACATTTTTACAATCACTTACCTGATGTATGTTGTTTCCTCTTTCATCATGATGAGAAATAGAATCCAAGTCAAAAACAGTGTCTAGATCCTCACCATACTCAGATAGATCCTCATCACCATATGTGTCATAGATGGGTGACCCAGGTGCATCAGTTTCATCATAGTATGCCATTTGTTCACGGGCAGCAGAGCACGCATCTTCATCACCAATGGATTCCCTCTGTGGAGGAGTATCACCCTGTATGCTTATTTCTTCTCTATCTTGAGCACAATACTCACAATTATCTCCACAGGTCCATTCCAAAAATTGCTCATTGCTGTCCACAACCTCATTGTTGTTTTCATGGTCAGATGCCTCATCATTGCAATGGGAATCCTCATTAGTCCTTTCACTGGCATCCTCAACATTCATCTTTTCATCTTCACATGATGCCTTAATTATTTGGTCATTTGCATCTTTACAACTATCATTCACACCAAAGCCTGTGGACAGGGGTTTCAGCAGGTGCACATTTCTGATTTTTTCTACCTTTTCTATGAACCTGTATGCCATCTGCATACTTGTCACCTTGAAATCCCTTAGTATTGCACTAAAGCCCTCCTCAAAAGCTTCAAAGAATATGCCAACACAGGCTGAAATATCAGGTCTGAAGACTTCTGGGACATGTGAAAGGGCTACTGCAAACCTATGACTGAAATCAACACATGGCTCTTCATCTTGTTTTCTGATTCTCATCAATTCTGCAACAAGATCAGCCGGTTCTTTTGCAAATTCTTCCTTGAAACAGTCAGCAAGCTCATCCCAACAGGTAAAGGATCCTTTTGAAAAGCTCAAATACCAGTCTTTTGCTTTTGCATCAAAGGACCTAACAAAAAACCTCATCCACATATCCTCATCTCTAAATGAATGTTTTCCCATGAACTCATGAAAATTTTGGATATGTGCATTCCCATCACATACACTGTGACCACTAAATCTGGGCATCTGACAGTATATCCTAGCAGGCATAGTTTCTACTTTATAATCCACCCATGACAAATCCAGTTGGTCATACAAAGGATCAAAAGGGCTGAGAAGAGGTTTAGCCTTCTGACTGGCAGACACAACAGGGTTACTGCTTTTTAACTGGGCCTGCTCAGCCTCTAAGAATATCAACCTATTTCTTATCTCTTCTATTCTTTTCTCCAACATTTCACCACTGAGTATGGGATAATTCATACTTGGATTCATAAAAATCTTACTCTTAGACATCCTTTCTCTGCCTAAGACCTAAGGCTTCCCCTGGCATCTAACTTATGCAGTAAAATAGCAAATATAAAGGGGAAGGAACAAGATACCTTTTCTCATACAGATGCTGAAATATGAACAGCACATTTTTGTCACAACACACACATTAACTTTTCATGTGCACTTGAATTTTTTGCAGAGTCGCCACCTCTCCAGAGAGGACAAAATTTTCAATAGCTAAAAGCTACTTTTCCAGGTTCATTCCACCAGCAGAGCAAAACTTCACCAGAGACTGCAGGATATCACTTTACATCAACATCCCCAGTAGAGTCGCCATTTTGTTCACATGAGAGACTCCCCAGCGGAGTCGCCATTTTGTTGGTTTTTCTTCTGAATCAGCATTAGGGTTTGCCACTTCTAATGCACAGGCAGATTCAGCCAACTAAATACAGGAGGTTGCGTGAGCTGCCTCCCCTTCACTTCTGGTTCTGCCGCACCAAGGGGGGATCCCTATAACTCAAGATGTAACCTTGACTAGCTCAAAGATAGAAGGATTTAACTTGACAACAATAGGCAGAATACTCTCATGTATGGACCAAGATCTGTATGATAGATCACAAGGTTGGCAACATTCTTGGACATGATGTCTGGTTGGGTATGAGAGCATGCAGGGGGTTCCTAATCCTACTCCTACAACTAACAGGTGGAAGTATGAAATGGTTTGAAATGGTGTTTGGATGCAAACCTGGACCTGGTGTATAACCTCAACACAGAGCTAGATTGGTGCCTATCCAGGGCTTGGAGTCGGTAGACATACACCTGTGAATGATCAGCATGAATAGCTAAAACTGGATTTCAGGGGGATACACATGATATCTGCCTTACAGATATCTCCCAATAAAGAGTGTTAAGCTGTCTATACTTATGGCATCCCTATTGCAGTAAGAAAGATACATGCAAAACTGGAGACAGAATCAGCATAACACATGCAAACACAGCATTATTCATATAAGATTAACCATGAAATCAGTGGATTCATGCCAAATCGTACAACAGGAGATACATAAACTCACAAGTTTTGCTGCACAGAGCAACCAAAACCAGTTGTATCTTATTACAGAGCCAAAATATCCAGTTTTCAACAACCTTCAAATGAGCAACACAACCTGCTATATACAGCAAGGAGGTGCTCAGCCTTAATTACATAGTTGACCAAAAAAAACCCGCCAGATACACAGTATCATCAGATTGGCGCTCAAACATTCAATGCAGCAGGTGGGAGAGGAGACAGGAAGAAATCTTGAGCCTTGCGCCGCCGCCTAGGGATGCACATCTTCAATCGGGTACTGGATCCGTCCACGCCATCGCCCATACCTCTGCAACAATTGCCATTAATGGCGCACCAACCCGCGGCCTTGGGAAATGCAAAA
Organism: Cunninghamia lanceolata; assembly: GCA_027924645.1. Taxonomy (NCBI): domain Eukaryota; kingdom Viridiplantae; phylum Streptophyta; class Pinopsida; order Cupressales; family Cupressaceae; genus Cunninghamia; species Cunninghamia lanceolata. The sequence continues at coordinate 3,039,836 of BSBN01000828.1, forward strand.
TACTGTGCGTCGCAACCGTTTCCCGCCAAGATACATCGTCATGATATTTGAAAATATGCAGGGTCGAATTATCCCACATGCACCCCGCAGCAACCTCCTCATCACCTTATATACTAGGTCGCGAGCATATATGATGTCGGTGCTTTTGCTCCCGACGACACTAGTATAAACCTTCATCATCATCCTCCAACAGCATGATATCCTGTTGCTTGAAATATCACCTTGACGTCAGCATCATATCGCAATATCACCTGCATGATAAATGCCTTCATCGACACAACCTAATCCATCGGAGGAAGATCCTCCTGCTTAGCCGATACCAAATGTCTGGCCGATGAACATCCTGATGACGTCACCGTCATATCCTGCTGACGTCATCAGCATATCTGCCTACTGCGCACCTCCTCATATCCAGAGGACGTCATCGTCATATTCGCAACATTGGGGGATCTTCATAAGAAATATGACCCCCCGGACCTTGATGACGTCACCACCACATGTCGGCATCAGGATGATATTCGGAAGATAACCGGATATTTGGAAATATCATCCTGATGCACAAATATCACGCTGCACTGTAGCTCCGCTATAAGATCGGGGTGATATATGAATATGACAGATATTTGAAATGATCACCCCCCACTGGATAATGCATGAAGCTGACAGGCAGATATCTCCCTGATATCAGCATCATCATGATGCTGGAACAAACATACATCCGGGTGATATTCAAATATGAAAATATCACCCCCTCCTTCAGAAATATCATGATGCAGATAGGCAGAGAAATAGATATCACCCTGACATAAGAATGACGTCAACATCATCAGGGTGATAAAACAACGAACATGAAGTGATACAACAACATCAGGATGATATTGACTAAGATCATCCTGACGTTCAAAATATGGTGACCACGATGAAGATCGGATCACACTTAGAACTTTACAGCAACATCATCAGGATGATCTTAACAAAGATCACCCGATGTTAAAATATCACCCCGCGAAAGATCATGCAGGCAGAAAATATGATGACCCTCGCAAGCAACACGGCGATAACTGGAAATATGATGATGATGATGACCTCCTCCTCGAAGAAAATATGATGCTGCAGCTGAAAAATGCTGAGGAGGTCCAACACTTAGAACATTTTTTGGATTTTTAGGGAAGGTGCCTGCATGAAAATTGCTCAGAAACTGACAGTGAAATCAGGCACCAACAGAACTAATCAACTGCAACACCTTGGAGTGTTTCTACAAACAGTCTCACAGAAACATCTTCATACTCAACTTCGAGAACACCACATGCAATGTAGAAAGCTACAATGTGCTCATCCAGATGTTGTTTACCATCCCCATAGAACTTAGGAAAGTTCTTACATGAACCTTGAGATAGTTCATGTAGAGGCTGAGTCAATTTCAAAGGACCAAATGCATTTCCCCATGGACCTGGGGCAGCCATACTCTTACCAAACAATAGAGCAGATATAAGAAAAATATATTACAAAAGATGAGACCAGTATGCTTCAACCAAAGGTGAGAGGCTTTTGATTGCGCATTTGATCCCCAGTAGAGTCGCCAAAAACTGTTAGGTGAATATTTTGTCATTTAGCTAACTAACAGAAAAATAGTTATATCAACCACAGCGTGATGAGATAAATCTCTCCTCTTAGCAAGGGGAGGTTCCCTTTTAACTATCACAAACTTATTTACACTAAATACTAGCTTTGGGGGTGTGTTACATTCATCCTTTTCTCTTCTTTTAGAAAATATGTTTACAATGTTTCACGGTAATATTCAACAATGTTTCTACACTTAAACAATAATCAACAATACTCTTGTAAGTTGAAGCACAAAGTCTTTCAACTTACTTCACAAAAAGATTCACGAACCAAGTGAATAATCTCAAGTACAAAGTCTTCAAATTATCCCCAGAAAGATTTTAAAAGTAACCGTATCACTAGTTGGAGCACAAAGTTTGTCAACTAACAACACTACTGATCCACGTGAATGTGATTGAATATCATAGCACAAAGTCTACAAGTTCTCAAAATGATTCATATACAAAGTGAACAACTACAAGCTCAAAGTCTTTATAATCCTACACCGAGAAACGCTTTCAACACACATATATTCAAGGAAATAATATAACACAAAGTTTATATAACTTATCTTGAACATCCTCCAATCATGATAACCAAGCACCACTTTATCCAATCAATCAACAAGAGAAATCAACAAAAATGCCATATGTACATCCTCATTCATACAATTTTGATTCAACACAAAGTTTGATATCAAAACTTGCCTTCTTTGTTGATTGGAATTGATCGTGCAATTTGAACACAAAGTCTCAAAGTTGAGTCACAATTTGGGCAGCACTTTGTTGCATAAGATTAAAGATAAAAATTACAATGAAGGTCCTCTTTATTTATAGGGAGAGGCCTTGAGAAAATTTAGGAAAAACCTAACTACTTTGACTTATTCAAAAATAGGAGTCCTTATTGACTTGGGACTTCCTATGTTTTTACATGTAATTACATATGAGAAAAGTACATGTAAAAGTGTCTAAAACTAAATGAAAAGTACATATGAAACTACAAAAATATTCTAAGGCATGATGGCTTTCATCAACCCCCATTCCCTGTAATCTGCACACATCTTCATGATGATCGGTCCACGAACCCAATTCAAGAGTAACTTGCCAGGTTTAATGACTCAGCATCTTTGTGTGCCACTTCCATTGTCACTTCTATTCACTCTCCAATGTCTATTGCACTATCCATACATGATTGCTCATCTCTAAACACAACTGCTCCTCCTTGACTACAAGTGGCACAACACATCATTCTCATTGTCATGACTATGAATTGAATCACCTGTCTCCATGAGTAATGGCTTTCAACATCCTTCTTTACTGTCATGTGCATGCTCCTATTATCAGACCCCTGCTATCTTGTGCTTCATTACTTTGGCCTTCTCGGGAGATGGGCTGGTCATTTGAAAGATAGACTCCTTCAGATGATGTGATGACCTTGGCAACTTTGCAGGAGAAACTGTAACAAAAAGTCATGATCTTGCAGTTAGGGGAAATACTGGTAATTTTGGGACACTAGATGTTGGCGATCATGATCACAGGGGTGAGCTTGAAAGGGCTAAAGAGCAAGTGGGTTGAAAAAATAGAGGAAAGCAGGCTCAGGATAGCTTTTTAGAGAATTCTCCAGAGTTAGAAAGTTTTTGAATAGTGATGCACGGGTGGCAAAATTTGTCGCCCTTGCATTTAGGAATGGATTGCATGTTAGAGCAGCAAAAAGTCTCGCTCCTGCATGTGGGAGGTAAAACTATGTTTCATGCTCAGGCGGTGATTTTTGCCGCCCTTGCATTTAAGGGGTATTTTTGGACGCCATGTGTAAGAGCAGTAAATTTTACCGCTTGTGCATTGAACAAGCTTAAGCGAACATTGAAGTGTTGAAGCGGTGATTTTTACCACTTGCACGTATGAAGGAAGAACATGGGATGTTAGAGCGATGAGTTTTATCGCTTGCACAAGGTAACTTCACTACTAAAGATTTTCTTGTAGGAGCGGCGATTTTCGTTGCCCCTACACTTAGGGAATACCTCAAAAATAGAAACAAAGGCATTAGAGGCAAATTTTGCCACTCATGCAAAACTTACAAAACCAAAACAAAAAATACATCAGCAGTAAAAAATGTCGCTCATACACTTGGATCAAACAACACAAAACAAACACATGCACGGCGGCAAAAAATGTCGCTTCTGCATGGGAAACTATAAAAGCAAACAGATGTGCAATGATAGTAAAATTCGTTGCTTGTACCCAACACAGACAAATAATATGGATGGGCAGCAATTTTTGCCACCCTTGCATGACTCAAGATTAAAACATGCACCAGCGGCAAAACTTGCCGCCCCTGCATGTTAACAAAAATTTCGCTAACTCCTTAAAACTGCGAAAACTAGTTTAACAACTTTGTGAATTTTGAGAAATCAAAATGAGAAGATACTCAAGAGTAAGAGGACTATACACGAGGATGAGATGACTCACCTTGATTTGTGAGCTTAGAGTGCAGGCTACAGAAGATACAAGTTTCGTAGGGGTCGTCCTACAAAATGAGCGCAGCTGATTTTGAGGACAACACAGTTCGCTGTAGCTAGAATCACTATTAGTTATTTCCTTTCAATAAAGCTCGAATGTATAAATTGGAGCATAGGATCTCTCTAATTTAGTTCCAATTTTTCTTAGATAGTTGTTCGCCAGATTGTGTTTTCAGTAGGAGGAAAACTCCTTGTTTTTAGACATGTACTTTCATCCATCCTTTGGAATATGATTAAATACAAATGAAGGGGGAATTCTTCTGAAAGATTTAGTTGAGCAAAGAGGATCATCTCTAGGTGGGAAAGTAGGTCCCGCTTCCCCATTTTGGAGGAGATCTCTCGGTATTTTCATGTTTGTTCAGTTCTGTTATATCTTTTATTCAGTAGCTTTGTACTTGTGTTCATGTGATGTGTGTTTCGCTTATGTGTAATTGTGAGCTAAGTTGTTCCCTGCAAGATTATTTCATAAATTCTAAAATAGATTTGTTATTCTACAGCACTATCATATTCAGAGTATTTCATTATTGTAGGTTAACAAATAAAGGCAATTTATTTTCATTTACTTTTCCAGCAAGTGTATTTATTTTCCAACAAGATAGAATAGTTTCTTTCATTGCAAGTGTGTTTATTTTCCAACAAGCTAGAATAGTTTCTTTTACTGCAAGTGTGTTTATTTCCAGCAAAGTGTGTTTATCTTCCAGCAATCTAAAGTAGTTTCTTTCATTGCATGTGTGTTTAATTTTGAAGCAAATAGATAGGTTTTCATTTCTGTATGACCTTTCATTTCCGTAAGATTGACAAACCAAGTTCCATCCACGAACCATTCAACCAAATCCCCCCATGCCAAAGAGTCTTATCGCAGATCGCTCTAGACACCTCTAGATTAATAAAATTAAATGATGATGCATTAACAAATACTACTTCGACCCTCATCATTTTTGGCGCCATTATTGGGGAATAGATCTACAAATCATTGTAGGTTTTAGGTGTTGATAAGACTTTCGATCCATTAGTTTATGAGAAGACCTAGGGATGCCTTAAGTCGATTCATCAAGCAAACCATAGCTAATACATCTCTAGAATCTAATTTAGAAGAACCTCTAGATCATTTGATCAATAAGGATCACCTATACTATCAGAGTCTCCTAATTCATCTGCTACATCTTCAACAATGGGTGTCAATGGTGGTAACCATTAGGAACTGGCTAATAATAGAACATTCTCTTATCCGATCTCCATCATTCCTGAGAGAAATGAACCTCTTATGAAAACTATATCTCCTGCATTTCTACCCACCTTTAGGGGAAAAAATTTAGAAGATCCAGACCAATTCCTATTTGAATTCAAGGTCCTCTGCCAAACTTATGATTACACCACAAATAATCAGAAATTAAAATTGTTTCCTTCCACTCTTAAGGAATCAACATTACGATGGTTCATGGGTTTGACTACAGACTCTATCACTACTTGGGATGAAATGGAAACTATTTTTCTTAACAAATATCAGGATTATTGTAGAGTTAGGGATCGAAAAGATGAACTCTTCCAATTGAAACAAATGGAAGATGAAAATTTGGAAGATTATGTGGATAGATTTTAATTTGTCCATAAAAGGTGTGGAAACAATCTAGACGAGGAATTAAGTAAAACTATCTTTCTAAGAGGAATTGATGATAAGATCATAGAAGCTTTAAATATGATGGGTAAGGGAGACATTAATAAATAAACTTTTGCATAAATTGTAGAAGTCTACAGAAACTATTCTCCCACCAAAGCAGGTAAAAGAATACTGAAAAGGGGTAGTACCAATGATGTTACACAAGTAATGGAAGAACTAGCAAACCTCAAAACTGATATCCTACTTCATTTGAATACCACTTTGGATGGCATGCAAGCTAGTAACAAGAACATTTAACGCTTAGCTATTTATTGCCCTTGTTGTAGAGAAAAACATCCACTTAGGGAGTGTCCCTTAAATCGAACTGAGTTGTGCACGATATGTGAGAAAAATCACACTACAAATGAGTATGGCCTACTTCCTGAAATTAAAAATAGATTGAAAAAGGTTCCGACAGATGAGGAAGAGCTAAACTTTATCAGCTAGAAACAACCTAATTATGGATTTAATCAGTTTCAGAACCAATATGCTCCAAGAGGACCATCGAGTTGGGGTATGAACTCTTATAATGGACCTTGGGGAGGCCCAATGCAAATGCCAATACAAATGCCGATGCAAATGCCAATGTAATGGGGACCAGCATGGCCTCAACCAAGTTAGACAAATCAATCTTGGACCAACCCTCAATGGTCAAATCAGCAACAATATCAACAACAGTGGGCACCTCAATATAACCAAAGGAGATTTGGAAACCAACCCCAAGCTTTACTCCCAGGACCCTCACAACCTGCAAATTCAAACTCTAATGAACAAGTGAATCAACCATCGATGCCTACTTAGCCAGTCCTGAATCCCAAGAATAATATGCCACAACAATAGGTGTACAACGCTGACCCAAATACAGCCACCCTGAATGTAGTTGAGATTAATGACATCGAACTTCAATCAAGAAACATTCCTATAACCATTCCTATTGAGGAAGTCACCAAAGAAGAAGAAGTAATCCTTAAAGTTGATACACCACGACCAAATGAGAAGGCTGAAGGAAGGGATTCAAAAGAAATTCTGAAGGAAACCTCTGTTCCATTTCCAGAATGATTAAAATAGGCCCCTCCAAAATCTAGAGAAAACCAGCTCTCACAAAATGACTCCCAACTAATGACCTCAGAAAAATACACATTGAAGTCCCTTTATTATAGGTAATAAAAGATATCCCCAAGATAAACCAGACCATTAGGAATTTTTGTCTAAAACTTCCAAGTAGAAAATGAAAATTGCCCAATACCATTGAAGTAGATGGAAAACTTGTCAATGTCTTATTAGGCAAGTTAATTCCTCAAAAATATGGGGATCCTGGAAGTCCTATCATCACAATAGACATAAAAGGGGTTTTAGTTTCAAATGTTCTGATTGACCTGGGAGCTACCATTAAATGACATCAGATACTGTGGAAGCATTGGCACTGACACATGTTCAGCCAACATCAACTATGTTACAATTAGTTGATCTATCCATCATGAAACCAAAAGGAATTTTGGAAGATATCATTGTAACTATCGATACCTAGGATTACTCAATTGATTTCCCCATCCTTCAAACTAGAAAGAAATGCTTAGGGTACCCAATAATACTGGGTAGACCTTGGTTGGCTACAGCAGTAGCCCTTATTGACTGCCGATCAGGAAACATGACTATTTCAAATAGGAAAAAGTTGAAGGAATTGTCCATCTATCCCCCTACCAAACCATTCCTACATTACAAAAATAAGCCATGGATAGATGACCTAATATATTATGATGAAGAAGATGCCTCTTCACTAGCAATGGTAACAATTGCAGAACATTTCGAAGAGTGTAATGAGGAATACAAAGAGTTGGAATCAAACAGTGAAACCTCTTTATACAGTGCCACCCAACAAGAGGTCTCTAGATGGCTCCAGAGATATCCGAGAGGATCTTTCAAGGCATTCCACTATCCCTACTCTGAACAAATTGCCTCGCACTTAAGTTATCAACAAGCAAAAATGTTACACCAAATTGTGCCTCACCTTTGTCCGTTAAATACTCTGCTAAGTCCATGCAAAGACCTTCTTTTTGTTCATAATGGCACAAAGAAAATCATTGTCCAAACCAACAAACAACTTTCTATCAGTAGTTGGTTAACAGAGGTAGAAGAAATTCGGTTGACAAAAGTTTTGCAAAATCATAGCCAAGCTTTTGCATGGGAATACAAGGACATGAAAGGGATCCACCCCAGTGTATGTACGCACCATATTTACACGGAAGATGTCTACCATGTTAGGCAACCACAATGGAGAATCAATCCAGCCTTGAGAGATATAGTGAAGGAAGAGATAAAAACTATTGCAGGTAGGATTCATCTACCCCATTTCGGACAGCCAGTGGGTATCGCCATTGGTTATTGTACCAAATAAAAATGGCAAGTGGCGAGTATGCATTGACTATAGAGAATTGAACAAAGCCACTAAGAAAGACTACTTCCCACTTCCCTTCATTGACCAGGTGTTGGTTAACCTGGCTAGTAGTCACTATTTTTCCTTCATGGATGGATTCAGTAGCTACAATCAGATCCAGGTCACTCTAGAAGATCAGGATAAAACTGCCTTCACGTGTTCATGGGGTACATTTGCTTATAGAGTTTTGCCATTTAGATTATGCAATGCACCAGCCACGTTTCAACATGTTGTGTTGGCAATTTTTTGCAGACCTAGAAAATACATGCGTGGAGGTTTATATCGACGATTTCACAGTACATGTGAAAACTTTTGATGAAGCCTTGACTAGCCTGAACAAAGTACTTGAAAGATGCAAAGAACATCAGTTGTCCCTAAACCATGAGAAATGCTTTCTTATGATGACTAAGGGAATTGTACTTTCTCACCATACCTCACAGGAGGGAATGAAAGGAGATCCAAAAAAGGTTGAAATTATTATTCAAATTCCCCCTCCTCGAACTCAAACAGAGGTAAGAAGCTTTCTAGGACATGCTAGATATTATTGAAGGTTCATTGAAAAGTTCAATCGAAAAGCTGATCGTTTGTTCACTTTGCTTAAAAAAGATTCTAAATTTAAATGGACACCAGAATGCCAACAGTCATTTGAAGCCATAAAAAGTGCCCTTATGACAACCCAAGTGATTAAAGGACCAAATTGGAATGAGCCATTCCACATTCACACAGATGTGTCCAATCATGCTATTGGAGCAGTGTAAGGATAACTAAATGAATCTAGAGGTATGCATGCAATATATTACATTAGCAAAAACTTAAACCCTACAGAGAAAAAATATACCACAACTGAAAAAGAATTTCTGGCAGTAGTTTATGCTATCAATAAATTCTGCCACTACATCACAGGCTATAAAATTTTCATACATATTGATCATGCAGCTATAAGTTATCTGATGAACAAAGTCATGGTAGGAGGTAGAATTATTAGATGGTTGTTATTATTGTAGGAATTCGATATGACCATTGTTGATAAACTAGGGAAAGATAATGTTGTGGCTGACTTTTTATCCAGATTGACTATGTAGAGAAATAATGAACCAGTGGATGATGCATTCTTGGATGAACATTTGTTTGCCATATCCATACAATCTCCGTGGTTTGTAAACTTAGCAAACTATTTGGTTTCAGGCAAATGCCCACAACATTTCAATTCAAAAGAATCCAAATGACTGGTTCGAGAGAGCTCCAGATACAAGTGGGTAAATGGACTCTTATTTAAAAATTGCCCTGACCATGTATTGTGTCACTATGTGCAAGAAACAAAAGTGTATGACATAATCTGAGCATGCCATGACGAACCTTCTGGTGGACACTTTTCAGCCCTCTGAATGAGACATAAAATTTTGGGAGCAGGATATTTCTGGCCAACAATGACCAAGGATATTCAACATTATGTCAAGCACTGTGTTCAATGTCAACGGATGGGACATCCAACTCCTACCACAGAAATGTCGCTCCATCCTCAAGTGGTTCTCGGACCATTTGTAAAGTGGGGAATAGATTTTGTGGGGCCAATAGATCCACCTTCCAAAGGAAATCACTACATTTTGGTTTGCACCGACTATGCAACTAAGTGGGTCGAAGCAAAAGCACTGCCAGCAGCAAAGGAGGAGAAGGTTGCAGATTTTCTGTATAAGCACATTTTGCAAAGGTTTGGAGCACCTTGAGTTCTTGTTTCTGATCAAGGACCACAGTTCATGTCTACTATGATCAAAGCCTTCTTGGAAAGATATCAAATCAGTCATAGGAAGTCCTCTCCATATCATCCTCAAAGTAATGGTCAAGTAAAGGTAACAAACAAAGAACTAGAGAACATCCTTACAAAAGCCATTTTAGGTAAAAGAACATATTGGGCTGAAAGAATGACAGAAGTTGTTTGGGCTTACAACACCACATGGAGAACCACCACTAATTTCACACCATATGAATTAGTCTATGGAAAACACCCAGTGTTGCCCATAGAATATGAGGTGGAAACATTGAGAACAACACTTGAAGTGGGTATAGATTTAACTGAAGCACAACAAAATAGAATGATGCAGCTTAACATATTGGAACAGATGCAAATAGAAGCACTACAACACACAAAGTTGATCCAACAACAGAGAAAAGAATGGCACGACAAGCACATTATTAGTAAGTAGTTCAAGCAAGGAGATTGGGCCCTATTGTACAACTCCAAATATCAAGATTTGAAAGGGAAATTGCACACCAGATGGTTGGGTCCCTATGAAATCAAAGAAACCTTCAGCAATGGGGCTATTTAGTTAGTTCCCATAGATTGAAGTTGTACCACAAACTAGCTTCCAAAGAGGAGTTTTCTACAGAAATTCAGTTTTGGATAGAGCATTTCACCCTGGAAGATCTCTCTTCCATGGGGCTCATGTTCTAAGTGACTCCTCTCGATAAATAAAGCAATAAAGGTTAAAAACCAGAAATGGCGGCCTTTCCTGTCAAAAAAAAATCAAGCAAAAGTTGAAAACCAGTAATGGCAGCTTTGCCTAGAGGGAAGATTAAAAACCATCAATGGCGATCTTTCCTTTGAATTCCCCATTTCCTTCAATAAAATTCCTTGTTGCAGTTTTGCAGGTTTTTGTGTTGAATTTTTTAAAGAGCTCCAGATGATTACTGATAGCTCCAGATAGCTACGGATTGCTCCAGATGAACATTGGCGGATGTTTGCTTTCCAAAGCATCATCGGGCAATAGGTGATGTTGCATTGCAAAAAGTGATTCGGTAAAAATGTTAAGGTGAAATAATCAAGGGGATGAATACTTTACAAGGTATATTCTTTCCTTAAAACTTATATAATTATTTTAATATCTTTATATATGCCACGTGTTCCCCCAAAAGTTACACACATGCATCCCTCATCCTTCACACGCCACAACAAGTGCATAAATGATTACAGTCCGATAGGTGGTAGCCACATATTTGTCCATAGATCTTGCATGATTCACAATGAAATACAAGTACTTGGTCATCATGGCACAACATTTCAAATAAATGCCATAAATAGAAATAAAAGCTAGATTAAGAAATAATGATTATCAAAATTTATGGCCATTTAAAGGAAGTACACTTGAAAAGACATGCACGCTAGGATTGTTGGCGTCAGCTCCGGAGGAGAATGGAAGAGTAGTTAAGGTGGCAGCTGAGAAATTACACTTCGCATCTGGCCACTCTAGTTCAAAACCCCAAGGTTCACGCCATGATTGATGAAAAGATGGGCAAAGTAACTACCATTCTATCTGTCTTGCATGCAATTATTCCTTTGCACAAATTTGTAATTGACAATGCAGAGTTCAAAGTTCCTTCTTGTTTGAAACCATAGATAGAAAGCAAAGAAAACACAGAGCTCCATTATCACATTTTCTTGCAAACTCATTCTACTGATCAAAATGGGCAACAAAAGGAAGACCAAACCTAAAAATGCCATTTTTGATGATGCCAACACGCAAATCTTCCAGCAGGCTGGATGGTTGAAATATTCGCAAAAATTTGAAGACTTTGAAGCTGACTTGGTCGAGGAGTTTGTTTCAAACTTCCATAGGACCTTCACTACTATGAAAGGGGTAAGGATACCAATGAACCCCATAGTAATTAGTCAAATTTCTGGTACTCCTGCATTAGGCATTGATTTGTTTGCAACAAAACCATCGTATGAAGAATTAGTTTAGAATTTTCATGTTGCTCCAGAGCCCCTGCCCCATTATATTGTAATTAAGGGAGCAACTAAAGGCATTGACAGGACTGGCCTTCCAGACCCATGGAAGACTGTGGTCCTGTGGGTCATGAAATTCTTCACATGTGATGGTCATTTTGGTACAGTTTTGGGCCTTGGGATGTAACTAATCACCCACCTAAGGCATGGAGCCAACAATCCCAAATGTTTGATAAATGTTCCTGCATTTCTGCATGCAAGTCTTGTTACAATGCTGACCAAACGGAAGGATAAAGAAGGACAAATTAGTCATCCAGGTTTGATTCATCTGATTATCAAGCATTGCTTCCTGCAACAAGAGGAGGGCCAATAGAAATGGGAGGATTTCCTCGCCTTACAACCCCGAAAGAAAAAGGTAAAATGTAAGACTTCTACTATCTCTATGTTAGAAGGCCCTAACACAGTTTCCTTTGCTTCCCTTGAAGTTCACTTTTGATGACTCCAGAGAAGAACATAGCAAAGCAGTCAGCAAGGTGAATCTATAACATCCACCTCTACTAAAATATGCCACCACCGGTTAGTCATCTCTTTGGATGAAGAGGAAAGAGGAGAAGCAGAACAAAAGCCTACCGCTCTCTCAGGTAGACACTCATCCCCTATTATACACCCTGTAGAAGAGACACATGAGGAGAAGGGAGCCGAGGAAGTTAGTGGTGATGAGATTCCCGAGGAAGTTGGAAGTGAGGGCATTCCAGAAGAAATAGGGGAGGACACATTGCAACATCAGAAGGGAAAAGAAACCCTTGAGGAAAGCTCTGAGGACACCACAACACAAGAAACTTGGCATGCCCTAGTTCTATCTAGAGCTGAATTTGAATTGTAGCAGTGTAAGACACAATTGGAGGCCCTAGCTCAACAATTGAAGGCCAAGGATGAGGAACTGGGAAAGCAAAAGGCAGAGGCTAAAAAGGAGAAGAAAGAAAAAGAAAAAGATTTTTTTTTTCAAAGTAGAGGTGGATAACCACAAGGCCATGGTGGTCGAGAGGGACATTCAAATAACTCAACTCAGGCAACAAGTTGTTCAACAAACCCCTACACCCACCTCGTTGAATGTCTATGTTCAAAACCTACAACTCACATTGGATAATAGGCAACTCTGAGGAGAAATCATATGGCTCCGAAGAGACATGGAGACACTAAAACAAGAAAAGGTGGTGGTAGAAAACAACATGGCTTTAGCCTGTGAGACATGAGAAACCTTGTTAGGACAACGACCACCATCAGGTGTGTATGCCCTGTTCCTCTAGGAACAATTTTTAAGATAGAAATTACTTAGGATAAGATGCAATCTTCCATTTGATTTTGACAATGATAAAGATTTTGTTGAATGTTACATGCAAAATCCTAAAGATCAAAAAAAACCTTTTGTGTGAATTCTTCCAACATGGCCACATTATGGGGCATGTTAATACATCAATGCTAAATCTATATGTGGGAGAACTTCAAATCCAGAGCTATCTATCTCTGCTCTAGAATAACAGGTTATGGGAAGAAAGGATGGAGGAATATGATGCTACAGCAGGACCCATATGGCTACTAATGAGACATGAGTGCCCTAAAACTACATGGTTTTCCAACACTTTCAAAGCAAATGCTTACAAGCAGGGCATCACAGACCAATATGTGAGAAATTTGAATTCTTGTATTTCTGATTTCTTTGCAATTACAGACTATTTCTCTAGTGCAACAGTCTCAAGTTGCATATCGAGATTTGAGGAACTACCCCATATTTTTAAAAGAAGAGAGCCAGTGTCTCTTGCAAACATAAGGTGGATGACAGACAAGGTCAAGAAAATCATACCCCTGATCCAGCAGAGGCAACAAAACTGGATTGAGATGAGATTCAGACCACCACTAATCCTTATTCCAACTCCTCACCTGAGTCAGCCACAAGGACAACCAATGAGAGAGGGGAAATTCAATAAATGGTTTAGCAGGGTACAGGAGAACAATGGGTTCCATCCAAAAGGGAGAAAGTTGTTCCAATACCAGGATGAGGATTACAACTGCAACACAATCATTGAGGGCAAGAACATATTGGATGAAATCGATGGGGCACAACCATGAGGACATGGCATACTTTAAGTTGGGGGGGATGATGAGTCAAATATATGACTCATTTATTTCATGCTATTTCCTATTCTGAAAGACTTTAACAAAACATTATGGCATATATTTACATATTATTATAATTATGTTTGTCTTTTGGATGGATTATGCACATGTTTGGTTTTCATTTCCTTTGATGAAATCTCTTAACTTATTTACTTGAATTACACTTTCAAAATGCATATCTTATGAATTGTGGTACAAGTGGTTTGTGTTTTCATAAGGATTACGCTAGTAAGACTTCCAGTGGTCTCTAGATCTCTTCGGAGCCCCCCCTCTTTCTGTGAAGAACCTGAGCCCCAAACGGCTCCAGATGCCATTACCCTCTAATAGAGTCATCCTTCCCTTGAGTCGATGATTGTTACTGGCCGATCCTAGGGCTACCCAAAAGGTCCAGCAATGCAAGCATGATCCACGCCCCAATTAAAGTAGTTGTTATATCTAAATCTCCATGTCACTCCATTTCAGTGACTAACCGAAGTAGCTGCTAATTTGGCGTCAGTTCTAACTGAAGTCATTGCCACCAAATGCCACGCCATTTTAGGAAATCACTCAAGTTTGCCAAACAACCAAGTCGATGCAAATCCTTGATCTTCAGTAAATTGCAAAGGAATCATCAATGTAATAAATTAGTAACTAGTTTCAAGTCGAGTTCACTGTAGCTAGAATCGTTGTTAGTTATTTCCTTTCAATAAAGCTCGAATGTATAAATAGGAGCATAGGATCTCTCTAAGTTAGTTCTAATTTTTCTTAGATAGTTGTTCGCCAGATTGTGTTTTCAGCAGGAGGAAAACTCCTTGTTTTTAGACATGTACTTTCATCCATCCTTTGGACTATGATTGAATGCAAATGAAGGGGGAATTCTTTTGAAAGATTTAGTTGACCAAAGAGGATCGTCTCCAGCTGGGAAAGTAGGGCCCGCTTCCCCATTTTGGAGGAGATCTCTCGGTATTTTCATGTTTGTTCAGTTCTATTATGTCTTCTATTCAATTAACTTTGCACTTGTGTTCATGTGATGTGTGTTTCGCTTCTGTGTAATTGTGAGATAAGTTGGTCCTTGTAGGAGTGTTTTATAAATTCTAAAATAGATTTGTTATTCTGCAGCACTATCATATTCAGAGTGTTTCATTACTGTAGCTTAACAAATAAAGACAATTTATTTTCATATACTTTTCTAGCCAGTGTGTTTATTTTCCAACAAGATAGAATAGTTTCTTTCATTGCAAGTGTGTTTATTTTCCAGCAAGCTAGAATAGTTTCTTTTACTACAAGTGTGTTTATTTCCAGCAAAGTGTGTTTATCTTCCAGCAAGATAAAGTAGTTTCTTTCATTGCATGTGTGTTTAATTCTGAAGAAAATAGATAGGTTTTCATTTATGTATGACCTTTCATTTATGTAAGATTGACAAACCAAGTTCCATCCACGAACCATTCAACCAAATCCCCCAATACCAAAGAGTCTTATTGCAGATCACTCCAAACACCTCCGAATTGATAAAATTAAATGATGATGCATTAACAAACACTACTTCGACCATCATCAATTTGAATGGATGGTTGTGATTGAAAGTAGGTTTCAACGATGTGGACGACTAGGATCGATTATGTTTTCCCACTCCATGAGGATTTGTAGTCATGTAACAAGTGTGTGAAGGAGAATAGGGATGACCTATTAGTTGGACATGTGAAGGATATTAAATGAAAGTTGTACTACCACACATGACTCAATTGAGAGGTGGACAAGTGTTGGAATGTGGTGAGAGGTGTGGATAAATTCAAATATTTTATTTGAATTAGTTGGAACATGTAAGGGAAATTAATTAAATAAATAAGATTTATTTAATTAATTGGAAAGTGATTAAGATGGGATTAGGAGTGTGATTACAACAAAATGTCTTATGATGTCTCTAATAATGTTTTTGACAAGGTGTTGCAAGACATGGACAAATTTAGGTGTCTACAATTGGTATTATTTTATTATTTAAAATAAATATTTATTTGTGGTGCATCATGTGATGTGTTTAGCCACATTGGATATTTGTTTGAATGTCACTTGTAAAAGTTGTATCTAACATTGAGTTAATTACTTTATTTGTAATTATTTTATTATTTGGTAAAACTTAGTACCAATAATCAGATGTGGGGTTCAATGGTTTTGTAGAGACATGGTTTTGGAGAAAATGGTATTACAATACCACATGTTGTATTTGTGTGAGCTTATGTCTATAAAAGAAAACACACGGATAGCTGTAGAGGTTGGCTATTTGGCTTGTTGGATGGGTATGTAGCTTCTCTTGCAGGTTGGTTGTGTGAGGGTTTGAAGCATGACATGGGATGTATGGTTACATGTTTGTTCATATGGAGTGTAGGTAGAGAGAGCTTGATGTTTCAGATGTGATATCTGCATATGTATTTGTTGTTTATTACTGAATAATACATGAGAGATGCATGCTTTTGGAGGTTGGGTTTTTCCCTCTATGAGGGTTTTCCTAGGGCATATCTTATGTCACCATTGATGGTATGGTTGTCTATTCCTTTTGCATGTGGATTTCTAGTTATGTTGCGTATTAAATCTTTTATTGGGTTTTGCATGCGTGTTTAATTTTGAAGCAAATAGATAGGTTTTCATTTCTTTACGACCTTTTATTTTTGTAAGATCGACAAACCAAGTTCCATCCACGAACCATTCAACCAAATCCCCCCATACCAAAGAGTCTTATCGTAGATCGTTCCAGACACCTCTGAATTGATAAAATTAAATGATGATGCATTAACAAACACTACTTCGACCCTCATCAATTTGAATGGATGGTTGTGATTAAAAGTAGGTTTCAACGATGTGGATGGCTAGGATTGATTAGGATTTCCCACTCCATGACGAGTTGTAGTCATGTGACAAGTGTGCGAAGGACAATAGGCCTGACCTATTAGTTAGACATGTGAAGGATATTAAATGAAAGTTGTACTACCACACATGACTCAATTGAGAGGTGGACAAGTGTTGAAATGTGGTGAGAGGTGAGGATAAATTCAAATATTTTATTTGAATTAGTTGGAACATGTGAGGGAAATTAATTAAATAAATAAGATTTATTTAATTAATTAGAAAATGATTAAGATGGGATTAGGAGTGTGATTAGGACAAAATGTCTTATGATGTCTCTAATCATGTTTTTAACAAGGTGTTGCAAGACATGGACAAATTTAAGTGTCTACAATTGGTATTGTTTTATTATTTAAATAAATATTTATTTGTGGTGCATCATGTGATGTGTTTAGCCACATTGGATATTTTTTTGAATGCCACTTGTAAAAGTTGTATCTAACATTGGGTTAATTACTTTATTTGTAATTATTTCATTGTTTGAGAAAACTTAGTATCAATAATCAAATGCGGAGTTCAATGGTTTTGTAGACACATGGTTTTGGGGAAAATGGTATTACAATACCACATGTTGTATTTGTGTGAGCTTATGTCTATAAAAGCAAACACACAGGTAGCTATGGAGGTTGGCTATTTGGCTTGTTGGCTGGGTTTGTAGCTTCTCTTGCAAGTTGGTTGTGTGGTGGTTTGAAGCATGACATGGGATGTATGGTTACATGTTTGTTCATATGGAGTGCAAGTAGAGAGAGCTTGATGTTTCAGATGTGATTTCTGCATATGTATTTGTTGTTTATTGCTGAATAATACATGAGAGATGCATGCTTTTGGAGGTTGGGTTTTTCCCTCTATGAGGGTTTTCCTAGGGGATATCTTGTGTCACCATTGATGGTATGGTTGTCTATTTCTTTTGCATGTGGAATTCTAGTTATGTTGCATATTAAATCTTTTATTGGGTTATGAAGAATTAGTCTCTATGGCTACATATTTTTAACATTTGGTATCAAAGCTTTGGTTGCCATGATTTGGGAGGAAATCCCTATTTGATAACCCTAGCTATGAGTAGATTTTTTTGTGTATAGTCGAATCCATGGCTCTACAAAAATGAATGAAGGCATTTTCATGGTTAAAAGGCTGTTTGTAGGCTTGTTTTGTTGTGGATCTAGGGTTTGATGAATATTTGGCAAATGGGTTTTCGATTTGGGTTCTTTCTATGGAGGGTTTTGGAGGTCAACTTTTGCAGGAAGCCTCTTGGGCAAAAACAGACTTTGCTATTGGATTTAGGAGGCCCCATAGGTGAAGAAAAACATATAATTTGCCTATATTCAAAGACAGGAAAATATTACCCTATTTTGCCCTAGAAAGAATATTGTAGGGTCCAAAGATTCTGTACGATGCTAATGTCGTTTGTCGTCAGAAAATATTTTGTACTTCCGCAGTTTTCATTAGGTACAGGGTGTCAAAATTTTTTAATTAAAAATATATATATATTCCTCTTTGCAAATGTTTTTTGATATGAACTGAAAAACAAATTTCATAGAGGGGGGGTTCGTAGATCCCCCGTCCTCTGCGCTAGTCTGCATGACTGAGGGTACCAACATGGTACCCTATGTTAGGGCCCTGTCAGCCCTCACGCTGCTAGCGGTAGGGCTGCCATTGCCGGTAGGTAGTGGCCAGGGGCTTAGAACCCCAATTCGGTGGCCTGGCTACCGCCCAGCTCGTAAGGGCTTAATAATTTTTTTAAAAACATTTAAAAATCAAATCAAACACACAAACAAAAAAAGTTGGAGTTAAAACTAGTTTGGAATCCACCACTACTCTCCACCCATGCATCACCAGGGTGCCTCCACCACCGGTGGGCCACCGGTTAGCCACCCACCTGCCACTAGAGGGCCACTAGGGCCTGGGTATATAGCATAACTGGGCAGATGTTTTCCATGGGGCATAACTTTCACCCACGATGTCATTTTTTCAACTTCTTATAGTCGACAGAAAGATCTTTCCATGTACTATGCCATGGTGATAGAGAGTTTTTTAGATTTTGCCATTTTGACCAATTGTTTCTAGTTGGAAGCCAGATGTTTGTTTTGAGCTTTGACCGGGCATAACAGGTGCATACGGAGTCAAATTTCAGACTTCTTATAGGTGTTGGAAAGGTATTTCTGAGAAATACACAGTGGAATAGGTTTGGATTATTCTAGGGTTTGTTCAGTTTGAGCTCATTTTGGTTCCTTTGACTTTTGGTGCATTTGTGAGCTGATGGAAAATCAAATCTAGGATGATTTGGTGTTTGAGTCATTGCAAACTTATAGGTTTTTCTCTTATTATCCTTTGTTGACAACGTTATACATGTATTTTTGAGTTTGCATGTTACATTGTGAGATCTATAGGTTGTGTAGTGTTGTAGGTTGTCTATGTCTACATGTTACATATATGACTTGGATGTGGGTTGTCTATGCCCATAGATGTTTCAGTGTTGATGCAAATTCTGATTTGTGGCTTGGTTTAGTCACATGTTGCACTAGTTTGATTGTCATTATGAGATATAGAGAGATGGTATTACCTGATATAGTCATGATATTGGACCTATGTTTGTTGACTATATGGTATAGTTGTGTGAGACTTGATGGGAGTTTGGTGTAGGTACATTGGGTGATGATCATGGTGTCATGGATGTTTCTTGTTTGGTTGGGACTTTGGCATGACATGATTATTATACAGGTGCAGTTTTGGTGGTGTTGGACTGATGTTTGGTTTACAGGTTTTGTTCATCTTCTTAGTTTGGAGATTATGGTTTACTCAACCTTTTGGGAGCTGTTGTTGTAACAGTGGATTCTTTGATTTGTGTTGGGGCCATGGATGATCTTCATGTAGGAGATGGTTATCATGATGTCATGGATAGCTTAGTTACAAGTTTTAGTGAGAGCTTTTGACAGTGATGGTTTGATGTTTATGTTGTTTCCATGTATAGCTCAATATCATAGTTTTGTGGGAGCTTTGGCAGGATATGGTTATCTTCATGTGATTTAAAGATGTTGACATCTTGGTACCATGGAGGACTCTTGGAGTCTTTGGTTGAGGTGTTGGTTATGGTTGTTAGTTTTGACAGGTGATCCTTGCTTACAAGATGGTTGGTATTGTATCTTGGTTTACTCTTGATTCTGAATTAGAGTGTTGGCATGATATAGGTTCTCTTGAGAAAGGATGTGTGCATTAGTGCATGTGATCTTCCTTTAAGGAGATGATTAGATCATGACATCATGATATGTTCCTTGGTTATGCATATGTGCAGTAGGAGCTTTGACTATGATCTTGATGGTTCTCTTGGTATTGGGTACATTGGTCATGTGCTTGGGAGCTTCATGATGGTGCGGTTTTGTATTTGGAGTTTAGCATGGATTGATCATGGAGATACTCATGGATACTTGGAGACTTAGGTGAGGCTTGAGTTCTCTTGGGATTAGAGATGTGTTGATATGGTTACTCTTTGATGAGGATTTCAGCAGCAAGACTGAGGATCCTACACCTTGGTTAGACATGAGTCCAACATGGACATGTTGAGGAGATTTTTCTTGGAGAGAGCCTTCGAGGCTTGGTGCATCTCAGAGGAGCAATCTCATTCCCACTCTTGGTCCACTCAGTAGTGAATGATTTGATAGGTATGCCCACCTGATTTTGAAATGCATTCTTTCTTTGTATCATATCTTCTCATGCTTGAGTCTTGAGCTATGGATTATGATTGTGACGACTTGTTTAAGGAGTAGATGCATGGATATGATTAGTTATCTTATTATTTTTGATTCTAAGTTGTCATGAGATCATTGTATGTAATGGAGATGGTTAGTGGCTTTGGGCTTATTCCTACTTTGGGATGGTTATGAGTTTGATCTACCTTTCAGTTTGAGAGGCTTGCATCTTTTTGTTAGATGTTGAGGATGCTTCTTATTTTGAGGTTGTAGAGGAGAGCATACTTTCATAGCTATAACACATTAGTGTGGATGGAAGGACATGGTTATGATTTGCAAGTTTTCTTTTGATTGGTCTTATTCTTCTTCCTGGATATTTGTGTTCACATGACATTAGAGTTGAGATGTGTATGGAGTTTTTGAGTCTCTTTGACTTCTTTCTCTTATGGTGTGGATGATTTGGGAGAGATATAGACTTGAGGAGAGTTATGTTGTAGCTATTTAGTTTGCAGATTTTGCATAACTATGTGTGTGTTCTTTGACACTATGTGATAGAGGATTTAGCCACATCTTCTATGTGCATGCTATTAATGGATCTTTGGATGCCTTGATCTATTTTCAAATTTGACATTTACTCATGCAGTCAGAATTCTAGGATGTATATGATTCCCTTTTTGGATGTTCTCATTATGCTGCGGTATAGAGGGTCTTGAGGTTTTTTATCACATGCTTTGTGTTGTCACCTTGGAGGACTTCTTTATGTAGGATTGATTATATATAGGGACTTGGTATCATTGTGATTTAAGTTGGATATGTTGATGGCATAAGGTCTACTTGTTATCTTTTGTATACCTTGGTTTGGAGGTATGGTTAGTTGATGCATTAGCAACTAGCTGTGGTTGCTATTTCAGTTTATGGTGATTGATTCTTGTTAGCTACTCGAGCCTATTTGTTACCATTGGATTTGGTGCTTGTGTTTAGATATCAGTTGATGCAGGTTTCTTGCTTCTACGTGACAATTTAGTGTGGTATCTCTTTGGAGGATCCTATTCTTCATGGATTGGCTAGATGGAGCATGAGGGGATTCTTGTTTGATATGGTAGACACCTTGATTATTGTTGTAGGTATCTTAGAGCACATGGAGCACATGGATGGTTATATGGTACATGTTGGGCACATGGATGGTTTTCCTTGATGTTTTGAGTTTACATGTTGATCCCTTATGCAATGTATACAACAGGTGGGAGAATGTTGGATTAGGTGTGTTGTACACCTTGCATAACATTGGTATTATTTTATTATGTAAAATAAATATTTATTTGTGGTGCATCATGTGATGTGTTTAGCCACGTTGGATATTTATATGAATGCTACTTGTAAAAATTGTATGTAACATTGGGTTAATTACTTTGTTTGTAATTATTTGATTATTTGGAAAAATTTAGTACTAATAATCAAATGTGGGGGTCAATGGTTTTGTAGACACATGGATTTGGGGAAAATGGTATTACAATACCACATGTCGTATTTGTGTGAGCTTATGTCTATAAAAGAAAACACACGGGTAGTTGAAGAGGTTGGCTATTTGGCTTGTTGGCTGGGTTTGTAGCTTCTCTTGTAGGTTGGTTGTGTGAGGGTTTGAAGCATGACATGGGATGTATGGTTACATGCTTGTTCACATGGAGTGCAGGTAGAGAGAGCTTGATGTTTCAGAGGTGATCTTTGCATATGTATTTGTTGTTTATTGTTGAATAATACATAAGAGATGCATGCTTTTGGAGGCTGGGTTTTTCCCTCTATGAGGGTTTTCCCACGGTATATCTTGTGTCACCATTGATGGTATGATTGTCTATTTCTGTTGCATGTGGATTTTTGGTTATGTTGCATATTAAATCTCTTATTGGGTTATGAGGAATTAGTCTCTATGGCTGCATATTTCCAACAAAGTGAAAATTGAAGAAGAGGATAAAGTGGCTAAACTATTGTGCTCTTTGCCTAAAACCTGGGATCAACTAGTTATGGCACTTAGTAACTTCGCACCAAAGGGGAAACTTATCTTTGAAGATGTGGTAGCTGCAGTAATTTCTCAAGATTCTAGGTGGAAGACATCTCAAGGGAATTCTTCTTCCTCTGATGCCCTTTTTGCAAGGGGAAAAACTCCTGAAAGAGAGAAAGCTGAGTGTGGACAAGCTAGGTCAAAATCTAAGGGAAAGAAAAGAGTTAAATGTTGGAACTATGGAAAAATGGTGCATGTCAAAAAGGACTATAGGTTGTCAAAAGCAAACAAAGAAAATCCTATCTTGCAGCCATTGGAGGAAAACACAACAGAAGTTGAAGCATCATTGGAAGATGGAGAGGTTTTGTCTGCAAATATGAGAGGTTCATTTCATCATGTTTGGATCATTGATTTTGGTGCCTCTTTTCACATGACTCCTCACAAGAATTAGGTTTATTCTTACCGATCATGTGATGGAGGTATAGTTTACATGGGTAATGATAACCCTTGTGAAGCTATTGGTAAAGGAGATGTCAAGATCAAAATGTTTGATGGTATTGTAAGGACTCTTCAGTGAAAGGAAGCTAGGTGTGCGGAAATCACTTCCTACACTAATCTAATGAGGGGAGGAGAGTGCAAATTCAATTTAATCTTTACATTTACAACCATGTTAACCCACTAACAGAGATATTGCAACAAACACATACACAAGAATGTAAGATAGAAGAAGAGAGACACAAGATATATGTGGGGAAAACCCTTACGGGTGAAAAACCCCACACTCCAAAACATAACTCAAATGTATTCTGTAAACAATGAAGGTTATAATACAGTCATAGAGCTAGTGCTCTTGCAAGAGTCTTTGGCACTCATGTCTGGAGATGATCCGATAGCATAACAGTACCTGTTAATCACATAATGCATCACCTCTCCAAAGCACCTGTTTATAAAGAAAAATACAAGGCAAAAATGGCTCCACATTGAGATGGGCATCCAACATGGCCTCATGGCCAAAAACCCACGCCTATGGACACTTGTCCAACACTGAAGGATGTCCCTAACACTTGTCAAGTCACCCCATCCCAAGGAGGTCGTCTATTTTCAAAATGGGCTATGATAAATGCTCTTACGACTCTTACAATCGTCATAGAATCTGTCATAGCTGTCATAACTTACAGTTGTAAGAGAATCTATCATACACAGGCTATAAACAGCATATTCTCTTACAACATATCATATCCCACTTTAGGGCACCCAAAGATGCCTTCCTCAAAGATGCTTCTCGACACATGTCCTCACCTGTCATAGATTCTTCTATTTCTGACTCTTACATGTCATAACTTTGTCATAAGAATCTGTCATGACCGTTTCGGTCAATATTCCCTTACACATTGTCCAAGATGCCGACACATGGCAAAATATTCCTACCACTAAGTGGGACGCCTATCTCCTCATGTGAGGACAAATTTACATGTGGTCATATGCCATGTAGGATGACACATCACCATGCCAACTCCCACAAGATGACAACATATGATTTGCATCCTAATTATATAATAGGCAATAAATAAATAAATACAATGAAATAATATAAGGAATTACCAAGGTTTAGACACCTTAATTCCCAACATTCTCCCACTTGTCGAACACCTTGTAAGAGCTAATAGAATTAACATGATTTAACTACTATAGGCCGAGAGGCCCATAGACTCTGAACACCATCTGAACTTCTTTGTGCCCACTGGTTTCGTCAATGCATCTACAACATTCTTCAAAGTATCTATCTTCTCCAAATTTACCTTCCCATCCTCTACCATGTCTTGCACGAAGTGAAACTATACATCAATATGCTTTGTTCTGGCATGGAAAGTTGGATTCTTCACAAGGCAAATCGCACTCTAACTGTCACAACAAATCGTAATCTATCTTGCATCAACACCAATATCTGAACACAATCTCTTAAGCCAAATCACTTCTTTGCAAGCATGAGTTGCTGCCATGTACTTAGCTTCTGTCATGGACAAAGCAACCACAGGTTATCGCTTACTCATCCAACTAATTGCACCACCAAACATAGTGAACACATAGGCACTAGTGGATCTCCTACTGTCAATGTCACCTGCCCAATTAGAATCCACGAATACAAACTGAATGCGGAGGTCCTGTAACACTACCTTGATAGCATATGGAATACTTGGAAGTACCCCTCAAATATCTAAACACTCGCTTAACTGCATCCCAATGTACCCATCCAGGATTAGCCATAAATCGACTAAGGACTCCCACTGCTTGGGCAATGTCTGGTCTTGTGCAGACCATAGCATACATCAAACTGCCAACAACACTAGCATAAGGTACTCTGATCATGTCCTCCACCTCACTAGTAGATTTTGGACAATCATTAACAGACAACTTTGTCCCCAAAGAAATAGGAACACACAATGGTCTACAATTCACCATGCTGAACCTATCTAACACAATCTTCACATACTTACTCTAGCTTAACCAAAGTTTTCTGTTAGCTCTGTCTCTTTTGATTTCCATTCCCAGAATATACCTAGCTGCCCCAAGATTTTTCATCTCAAACTATGCTAACAACTAAGACTTCAAATTAGAAATCATGTTCTTACCATTCCCAATCAACAACATATTGTCAACATACAATGCAATAATGAGAATGCGATCATTGTCAAATTTGTAATACACACAATGATCTAATTTTGATTTTAGATATCCAATTGACAACACAAAGGCATCAAACTTCAAGTACCACATCCTAGGAGACTGCTTCAAACCATACAAAGACTTCTTTAACTTGCAAACCAAAATTTATTTACCTTTCTCTATGTAATACTCTCGCTGTGACATGTAAATCTCTTCCTCCAAATCACCATGAAGGAAAGTTGTCTTCACATCCATTTTTCTACCTCTAAGTCATAAGTAGCTACAAGAGATAATAGAAAATGAATGGATGTTAGCTTTGCAATGGGAGAGAAAATTTCACCATAATCAATTCCCTCCACTTGTGAATACCCCTTCACAACCAATCTAGCTTTGTACTTTTCAACACTGCCATCTGCACCGAATTTCTTCTTGAACACCCATTTGCATCCAACGGGTTTCCATCCTTCATGAAAAGGCACCAAGTCCCATGTTTTATTCTTCTCCAAAGAAGCCATCTCATCTTCCATGGCCTCCTTCCAAGAACCTACATCTTTCATGCCCATAGCCTCTTTCATAGTTCTAGGCTCATCAGTGTTAGTAAGTAAAGCAAAAGCACAACTAGAATCAAGTAATGAATAACCAAACCTATCAGGTTGCTTTCTCATTCATGTAGACCTCCTCAATAGCTGAGGTTGAGGTTTTGCTTCTTCTTCTAAGCTTTCAGAGATGCTAGAGCTCTCCTCTTCATCATGTCTCATAGGGTCTATTGGTTCAGTCTTCTCAGGGGTAGAAGGAAACTGAACCGCACCTTCTTTCTTTTATGTCTGTTCAGGCTGTAGAACAATGGAAGAAGGTGTTAGCTCTTTGAAGATAACACTTCTTCTATACAACACTTTTTCAGCCACAAGATCCCAAAGCTTGTATCCTTTCACACCGACACCATAGCCAATGAAAATACATTTAACAGCCTTGTTCTCCAATTTAGATCGTTTCTCCCCAGGCACATGTGCATATGCCTCACAACCAAAAACATGAAGATGTCTAACTAAAGGATTCTTACTAGACCACACCTCCATAGGTGTCTTACCAACAAGAGCTAATGTAGGAGACCTATTTACCAGGTAGCAAGTAGTGGCAACAACTTCAGCCCAAAACTTTTGTTTGAGGCTTGCTCCACTAAGCATACTCCTAGCCTTCTCCATCAGTGTCATGTTCATCCTCTCTACAACTCCATTTTGTTGCGGGGTGTATGGAGTTGTCTTATGTCTTTCAATCCCTTGCTCTTTACAGAACTTATCGAACTCTGTCGAATAAAACTCACCACCGTTATCAGTTCTCAAACACTTAATCTTTTTACTAGTCTGATTTTCAGCAAAGCCTTTAAAATCTTTAAACCAACTAAAGACTCCAGTCTTGCTTCTAATAAAATAAACCCATGTCCTTCTACTGTAATCATCTATGAAAGATACAAAATATATAGATATGGAGATCGAAGGAACATTAATAGGACCAAACACATTAGAATGAATAAGATCCAATACACCAGAAGACTTGTGAGAACTAGAGTAAAACTGATCAAGGTTTTGCTTTCCATATACACAATATTCACAAAAGTCAAACTTGAGATTACAATCATTTAACCCCTTATTTTTTAGGGTTCTAAGACCCTTCTCACCAATGTGGCCATATCTCAAATGCCATAACATAGTCTTTTCAGTAGGAGGCTTAACTTCCAAGCATGTGCACTACCATCAGAACTAGTTATAATAGATTTCTTCACTGCTCGTTCAGATGGTGGGGATGAAGTGACTGCAACTCTTTTCTTCGAGTTAGAGGAACTATTGCACTATGTAGTGCATGCCTCCAGCTAAAATAGAGTACCTCTCCGAGTACCATTTGCAAGCACCATAGATCCTCTAGTCATTTTGCATCCATCCTTCGAAAAGACAACCTGCACACCTGCATCATTCAATGTACTTATAGAAATCAGGTTCCGTGCTAGGCCTGGGATGTGCACAACCCCAGTGATCCCCTTCACTCGTCCATCAGGGAATCAGATCGAGACTATTCTACGACCAACAATCTTCATATGAGAGTCGTCACCCAGGTACACTCTTCCACTATCAAACTCTTCATACTTTGTGAACCAGTCTCGATGCGAGATCATGTGGAATGATGCACTAGAATCAATCAACCATACATCATCAGATGCATGGGTGGCCACGGCTGCGATGAAGGCATCACCATCATCTTGTGACTTGTTAGAATCTAAGTTAGGAGTGTTCTTCTTCTTCTTTTTCTTCTCCTCTTTGCATTCCTTTCAAAAATGCCTAGTTTTCCCACAGTTCCAATAGAGAGCCTTAGACTTTCCAGGAGATTTAGATCTCCCACGGGATTTGGATATGTCCTTTTCACCTTTCTTGTTCTTCTTCCCTTTCTCTTTGTGTCTTCCATGAACCATAAGAGCCTCTTTGGCCGACTCAAATGTCTTTCTCTGCATTTCTTTAGATAACAACGAAGACACCACATCTTCCATCTTGAATGTGGTAGTGGTGCTTCCAATGGCCATGACAAGATGATCCCATGAATCTAGCAAAGAACAAAACAGGGTCATACACCGATCCTCCTCCTCCATTTTCACACCCACAGATGTCAACTATGCAACAATCATGTTGAAAGCATTCATATGGTCCGCAACAGATCCTTCGTCTTCCATCTTCAGAGAAAACAACTTCTTTTTCAGAAAAAGCTTGTTCACCAAGGACTTGGCCTGATAAACATCACCTAGCTTCTTCCAAAGGTCTTTCGCACGCTCTTCTCCTCATGGACATTCAACAGGACAAAGTCAGTTAGACAGAGTCTTATGAGACCCTTAGCCTTTTGATCTTTGAGGTCCCAATCATCTTGTGACATTGCTGTAGGCTTTACACCAGATACAGTTTCCCATAGGTCACAATCAACAAGTAGGTCTTCCATCTTGAGTTTCCAAAACTCAAAATTAGTGCCATTAAATTTCTCCACCTCTAATTTTTTAGATGTGGTTGCCATCTCCTTCCTGCAACAAGATACAGAATACTCTGCACAAACTCCCACTCAACCTAAGATTAGCTCAAAAAACCCCTACCTAGCAGCTAGAACTAAAATTGGCTAGGCTCTGATACCAACTGAAAGGAAGCTAGGTGTGTGGAAATCGCTTCCTACACTAATCTAATGAGAGGAGGAGAATGCAAATTCAATTTAATCTTTACATTTGCAGCTATGTTAACCCACTAACAGAGATATTGCAGCAAACACATACACAAGAATGTAAGACAAAAGAAGAGAGACATAAGATATACATGGGGGAAAACCCTTACAAGTGAAAAACCCCACACTCCAAAACACAACTCAAATGTATTCCGTAAATAGTGAAGGTTACAATATAGTCATAGAGCCAATGCTCTTGTAGGAGTCTTCGACACTCATATTTGGAGATGATCCGACAGCATAATAGTACCTGTTAATCACATAATGCATCACATGTTAATCACATAATGCATCACCTCTCCAAAGCACCTATTTATAAAGAAAAATACAAGGCAAAAATGGCTCCACATTGAGATGGGCATCCAACATGGCCTCATGGCCTCATGGCCCAAAACCCATGCCTATGGACACTTGTCCAACACTATAGGATGTCCCTAACACTTGTCAAGTCACCCCATCCCAAGGAGGTCGCCTATTTCCAAAATGGGCTATGACAAATGCTCTTACGACTCTTACAATTGTCATAGTTGTCATAACTTACAACTATAAGAGAATCTATCATACACAAGCTATAAATAGCATATTCTCTTACAACGTGTCATATCCCACCTTGGGGCGCCCAAAGATGCCTTCCTCAAAGATGCTTCTCAACACATGTCCTCACCTGTCATAGATTCTTCTATTTCTGACTCTTACATGTCATAACTTTGTTAAAGGAATCTGTCATGACCGTTTTGGTCAATATTCCCTTACACACTGTCCAAGATGCTGACACATGGGAAAAAAATTCCTACCACTAAGTGGGACACCTATCTCATCATGTGAGGACAAATTTACATGAGGTCATATGCCATGTAGGATGACACATCACTGTGCCAACTCCCACAAGATGACAACATAGGATTTGCATCCTAATTATACAATAGGCAATAAATAAATAAATACAATGAAATAATACAAGGAATTACCAAGGTTGAGACACCTTAATTCCCAACATTCAGCATGTAATACATGTACCGGGATTGAAGAAAAATATGCTATCACTTGGAGTATTCGATGAGAAAGGTTATCGATTCAGTGGAGACAATAGCTGTCTCAAGGTAACAAAGGGAGCGTTGGTGGTGCTAAAGGGAGAAAAGGTTGGCAATCTCTATAGGCTGGTTGGAGAAACTTGTAGTGGAGAGGCTACAGTGGTATCGGATGTAGAAATGGATTCATTATCTACTTGGCATCAAAGGTTAGGCCACATGAGCGAACGTGGTCTCAAGGTACTGCTAGATAGAAATCTTCTCCTAGGTGCTAAATCTAGAGATTTGAATTTTTGTGAGCATTGTTTGTTTGGAAAGCAAAATAGGTTGAATTTTTCTAGTTGCACTACCAGAAGTAAAGAAATTATAGATTTAATCCATTCAGACACTTGGCAAGCACCTGTTACATCAATTAAGAGTTTGTCATATTTTGTTTCATTTATAGATGATTATTCCTGTAAGGTGTGCATTTATCTATTGAGGAAGAAATCTGATGTATTTTCTTATTTTAAGAAGTTTAAAGCTTTGGTAGAGAATTAGAAAGGTAAGACAATTAAGTTTCTTAGAATAGATAACTGAGGGGAATTTTGTTTAGGTGAGTTTAATCAATTTTGCAGTGAGCATGGTATTGCAAGGAAGTTGACAGTTCCTAGAACACCACAACAAAATGGTGTTGCTCAAAGGATGAACCATACAATTATGGAAAGAGCTAGATGTATGCTAAGCACTGCTGGATTGGAGTAGAAATTTTGGGCTGAGGTTGTTAATACAACCTATTTCTTGATTAATAGATCACCCACTACAACTCTAGATCGTCAAATTCTTGATGTTGAAGTTTGGACAGGTGAACCTGTTGATTATTCCTTTCTTTATATTTTTGGTTCTGATGCTTATGCTCATATTCCCAAAGAGGATGGGAATAAGCTGGACATGAAGTCCACGGAATGTATTTTTCTTGGCTATGCAGAAGGTACAAAGGGGTATAGGTTGTGGGATACTGCTACCCACAAGATTATTATTAGCTGAGATGTTTATTTTAATGAAAAATCAGTGCAAAGAAGCAAAGAACAACAAAGTATAGAAACTATTCCAGTAGAGGTGGAAAAGTATGATGCTAATATGGAGGTGCTAGATGAAAATCAGCCACCTGTTCATGAAAATCAACAAGATAATAATCAAAATCAGTTATATGATGAGGTTGAACAACAACCAAATGAGCCACAAGATAACACATTACCCCTTTCGAGGAGATCCACTAGACTTATCAAACCACCAACAAGGTATTCTCTTAATTGTAATTCAACTTATGCTTTACTTACTGATGTTGGTGAGCCTAGCTCATATTAGGAGGCTTGCAAAGATGAAGAAGCAAATAAATGGAGAGAAGCCATGGATGAGGAGATGAGAGCTCTATATAAAAATAAAATGTGGGAGCTTGTGCAATTGCCTAAGGGGAGAACAACTATTGTCAACAAGTGGGTCTTCAAACTAAAAAGGGATATAAATGATAATGTTGAGCGATATAAAGCTCGGTTGGTGGCCAAGGGGTATGCACAAAAATCTGGTATTGATTTTGATGAAATCTTTTCACCTGTGGTGCGGTTAAGTACAGTTAGAGTTATTTTGGCTCTTGCTGGTAGTCTTGATTTGGAGTTACACCAATTAGATGTTAAAATATTTTTTTTGCATGGTGATCTTTCTAAGGAAATTTATATGCAGCAACCGGAAGGTTTTGAGGAAAAAGGCAAGGAGAATCTAGTATGTAGGTTGAACAAATGGTTGTATGGTTTGAAAAAGGTGCCAAGGTGTTGGTACAAGTGATTTGATTCCTTCATGATGAGTTTGGGTTTTAGTAGATGTGAGGCTGATCATTGTGCCTACTTTAAAAGGTATGAAGGTGATAGTTTCATTATTTTGTATTTGTATGTAGATGATATGTTGGTTGCAGGTCCCAACATGCATAAAATCATCGGGTTAAAAACTCAGCTTGCTAGGGAGTTTGGAATGAAGGACTTAGGAAATGCAAATTAGATTCTTGGAATGAGGATACATAGAGACAGAAAGAACAAGCAAATTTGGTTGTCACATAAGACTTATGTGGAGAAGATTTTGTAGCGCTACAATATGCAAAATGCATAACCAGTTAGTACTCCATTTCTTGTTCATATCAAATTGTCTTTGGAACAATGCCTTAGTAAAGAAGCAAAGAAGACACATATGTCTTGTGTACCATACTTATTAACAGTTGGTAGTCTTATGTTTGCTATGGCGTGCACCAGACCAGACATTGCACAAATAGTGGGAGTAGTCAGTCATTTCATGGCAAATCCAGGTTGTGATCATTAGATGACTGTGAAGTGGATTCTCAGGTATTTGAGGGGCACTTTTGATGTTGCTATATGTTATAGTGGGAGTCGTCTTCAGGTTAATGGATATGTGGATGCAGATTTTGGTGTTGTGATCATTAGATGACTATGAAGTGGATTCTCAGGTATTTGAGGGGCACTTTTGATCCTGCTATTTGTTATAGTGGGAGTAGTCTTTAGGTTAATGGATATGTGGATGCAGATTTTGGTGGAGACAGAGATAAGATAAAATCTACTACATGTTATGTTTTCTCCTTAGAAGCAAGTGCTGTTAGCTAGGTTTCGAAGTTGCAGATAGTGGTGGCTTTGTCTACTACTGAAGCAAAATATATGGCAATGACACAGGCTAGCAAGGAGGTGATCTGGCTTCATAGACTCTTGGGTGAATTACAGGTAAAGCAGGATAACATGGTGTTGCATTGTGATAGCCAGAGTGCTTTACACTTAGCATAGAACTCAACTTATCATGCCAGAACGAAACATATTGATGTACAATATGACTTTGTACGTGAGGTGGTGGAAGGAGGATAGGTCTCTTTGGCTAAGATACACATTGATATAAATCCAACATATATTTTGATGAAGCCTACTAGTAGAGAGAAGTTCATATGGTGCAAAACTTCTCTTGGCTTGCACATCACTTGATGATAGGTAGCAACGGCATTGGTATCTCAATATGAGGAGTTATTCGCAAGGCAGAAACTTGACTTCAAGTGGGAGATTGTTGAAATGTGAAGTTAATTTTACTTATTCCAACAGTGACGAGCAGTCAACAATGAGATCTAGCTAGTGCCACTCGCGCTTTTATGCATGAAAATCTATCTTTAGATTTTCTTTGTTTTTTGCATGTGCTTTTTCGTGATTATTTAAGTTAGTTGAGCTTGAATGCCAAGGCATGAGAAAAAGTTTTGTAACTACAAATTTTCTTCTGAGAATAAAATTGAGAGATCTTTGCCTGTGGTTTTTTCTTGGTACATTACCAGGTTTTCCACATAAATATGTGTTGTGTATTTTGTGTTTTTATTGCTAATTCACTGTTATTTGAATTCGACACTGCTTATTTTTCTAACAAGTATTGGGGCTAACTTGGGTATGCCTTCAAGTTGCATTGTAATTGGTGTTTGATTTATGTAGAGCTATCTAATTTGTGTTGAAATTTTGTAATGACTTATTAATTTCTTTCAACAAATCAATATAAGACCACACTTCTATTGTCATTTTTACATTTTCTCTCCGTTTCTATTTAAATGCTTCAAGGAGTTCCTAGGTTCACATTTTTTGTTCTTTATGTGAGGTCCTAGTTAGTCTGTATTTAAGGAATACAGTGAAAATGTTCTATTTAGCTTATTTAAGTAGAAACTCTTTCGAGGATGATATATGGGGCATTTAGATTCATTGTGGATAACTAAGAATGGGTGTATTTTGGGGAATAGAAGGGCAATTGAGGGTCTAATGTTTTTGTAAGGCATAAACCTAGTCGATTAGGCTTAGTTGAATATTATGATTTACTTGGTCATTGTAGTTTTTAATCCAGATCTGACACTATTGCTACATGATTATGCACTGGTCTAATAGTTGAATCTAATCTAGTTTCTTTGGAATTAAATGCATATCATTCACCCAACTTTTATAAATTATTTATAAGTTATGAATTTCTAGTATGCATGAATTCAATGTTACAAACCTCTGTTAAATCTTTGGGGATCTTGAATTTGTGAGTAATTTTAAAATGATTATGCATACTAATAGTTTTTAGGTCATAGATGATGTAAAATGTCGCGAGAAGTCTCATCCATAAGAATATGCATTGTTCATCCATCTTGTGTTGCATCATGACCTGCTATAATTTTGCCTTATGAAGAGACCTATGGCTCGTAAGCTAGTGGACTAGTATGAGGACATGGTGTGACATCCATTTTATAGAATGTATTTATACATAGGGTTTGGTCAAACTATGGTCATTTAGCCTACTATTATTCTATAAAGGCCTTGGGGATCACCCTCCCGAGATTGGCAGGGGTTAAAGTGTAGAAGAGCTATCCTACTCTTGTCTAATTGGCCTTTTCTTGTCCTTGGTTTGATCATAGTTTTGTCACTCTACTTGGATCAACTTTAATCCTTGGGTCTAGGTGTTGTGTCATCCCTTAGAGCTGAGGGTAGCAAGAAAAAATCCCAACAGAGTGTTCATGTTGGGTGCTTGCTTTTGGCTTCCTAGTCACATGGGAAAGCACTAGACATGTCCTCATATAGACACATAGAGTAGTCATAGAACTCATTAGTATAAGATTCCACAATTTCATGTTTGCATTGGCATAATTGTTGAAATTTTATATATTCATCCTCGTAGTGTTTGAGGGGATAATATTCATCATGTAGAGTGTTAACAAAGGCATTCCAAGTCTTCTTTGACTCATGCTCCCTATCAAGTTGTGTGTTGATTGCTTGTCACTGATGTTGTACTAAGACATACATTTTTAGCATTGCAAATGGAATCTTCTTAACATTGGTGAATTTGTTGATAGAGGAGTATAATTCAAGCTATTGAATCCAATAGTCCAACACTTGGGTGTTGATCTTACCTTCAAACATCAGAATCTTAAGGTTGACCTATACCATGAAAGGATTGTGATGACACACTATAACTTGTTGTTCATGATGCGTTGGCATAGATCCAAGTCAAGTCATGACATTGCAAAACTATCCAAAGAGTTCCTAGCATTGCATTTCTAAGGTTGTGTTCAGTAGGTGTTCAACGTCTATTGAAACCCTAGTCATGCTTTCATTCCATTATACTCTATTCTTGACATTCTCGAGAACACTTAAATGTTGAACTAGGAGCACGGTCCTTCAATTGATGTTGTGAATGTGTTTGAAGAGGCATGAAAATAAAAAAAATTAAGCTTTGATACCAATGATTTGATTCTTAGGTGGATTGGAGGACAAATATGGAAATTAACTTGTAAACTACAGGATTTGTAGAATATGTACATGAAACCCTAGATTAGTATGCAAATGCACATTCAATGTAAGCAAAAAACTTTGTAATGTAGATGTATTGCATGAAAGAAGATATGTACAATGATATGTACGTAACAATGTTGTTGGTTGGGTCTTCTCTACCTATACCTTGTACAGTGTAGGTATTTAAACAAGTGCCTATTAGCTAGGCCCTCAAGAATATGGTCACATTTCATGCACATATGGTGTGCTTTCCATGTGGATAGGAGTGTGTCATGTGTTGAACTCGTATGGTGTTAGTTGTATCATAGTACAAGATAGTGCTAGGTGTCAAATCCATATAGTGCCAGTTGTTTGGCATGATCATGTGGCACAAGTAGAACCACCTATTAGACATATATGGCACTAGACTGATTGTAATTGGGTGAACACATGTGCACCCATGTGTAGGGTTGCATATATGCATGAGAATTGTGCATGGAGTTGTGCTATGTGATGCACTGATGCATATAGTTGCACTACGATTACGTGGCACACATTGAGTGGATACAAGCACACAGATTATGCAAATGTATGAGACCAAGGTTGTGCACGTAGTTGCGCTCGAGTCAAGGTGCCTATGTCACATTTAGGAGCTTGCCTTGGTCAAGCCCCTAATAATATGAAGTAGTTGAAGAGTTGTAAGTGTGTGGTCCTATGGTACTGAGGTGGAGCTATAACATGAGGTGGGTGTGTGCAACACTAATGGAGAATGCCCTAGATATTTAAATGAAGAAAATGCTAATAGGTGTAGGCACTAGAAGATCAATACTTTCCATTTTAGGTTAGTCCTTAAATAAATGTATTTAAGACTCATCTAACTATTAAATAATAAATTATTCGGAGGGCTCCCAGGGCTTTCGCAGGGCTCTTCATGGGGGAGGAATCAGTGTATGGCTTTCTCCAATCTTTGCAACAGATTGCAGTCATGGCGAAAAGCGCAGTTTGGAATGGCGAAGTGGTCTCATTCGCAGGGTTACACTTTAATTTCTCCTGATGGCGACGGCAAGATTATGTTACTGGTCATTTAGGTGGCGGCTATGGTGGCAGTGGCGATGACGGTAGCTTTGGTGGGTTTTATGGTGTATTGGTGCGATGGTCGTGAGTTGAGAATATAAATTTTTTTGCTTTGATTGTCGGTGACAGTTTCCTATTTGTTTTTATTTGCTTCTTGTTGTGGGTTACGGTTTAGTCTTCTCTCCTGTTTGTCGGTGGCGGTTGTGGGGGCGAAACCCTAGCCCTGTCTTTGCTGAAGGTGGTGCTCTCATGGCAGAAGAGTAGTCTGGAATGGTGAAGTGGTTTCGTAGGGTTATGGTGATGTGATTTCATTCCTCCCAATGACGGCGACTTTGTGTGCTGGTCATCCCTTCACACCGATGGCTTTCACTCAGGGCATGTCAACGCGATGGTAGACGCGGTGCTTCAAAGGTTATGTTGGTGCCTGTAATTTTTACACTGACTCTGGTTCAATGGTTATGTCGGTGGCACTTGTTGTATGTTGTTTGTAGTTTTTTTTGGAGCTCTACCCATACTTTGTTGGGGTGTGCTTTAATACCACCCAACCCTTTTTTATAAAGATGTATTAATTATCTTTAATTAATATAGAGATAAATACATTTTCATTTAAAAAAAAAAAAAGAAAAGAAAAGAAGAGAAGAGAAGAAGAAGAATGAATTAGAGTGTTTTTGGGTCTATTCGTACGCTAAGAGTGTCAAAATATTCAAAATCGTATTTATTTAAATGAACCCTAAAACAAATACACAACGAATAAGGAAAAGTGGAATGTATTACTTTTCAGCTGTACAGTATTACACAACAGAATTACGTAAACCACAATATACATCGATAAAGCTTTTTTTTTCTCCTTTTCCCAGAACAAAACTAGTAGGTTCATGCCCATCTGTCGTGGGCAAGATTTAAGACTTATAATCGTTGTTTAATTTTGGAAAAGGTTGTCAATCTTTCATGAGCTTTCTTTGTGGGTTCTGTGGTGGTAAAGAGAGCGGAGGCTGCGTTGGTGAAAAAAAGGAATTGGGAATGTCAGGTCCAGCGGAAGTCAGTTATATTACAGCTCCAGAGCTCATTAAACTACAGCAATCCCCAAATGTAGCCATCATTGATGTCAGGTAAACCCTTCTCAATTTTGTGTTTTTAATTTTACAGCTCATTTTGCTTTTCATCTAAATTTTTCTTAGATGCCATTACTGAAGGCATTCCTTAGGTCAATGGTCATCCCCAACTTGCATCTAGCCTAGTCTTTTGGATAAGCTCTATTCAGGATTGAATTTTATATTTTACCCAATTTGAACCCTAACCTCTTACATGTTGGGAAATGTCAATCCATCACTTACATTTAGGCTTGAATCTCTGGGTAGCTGTAGCTAGTGCGAGGTATTTTTCTCATTTCAACATTGAAAATGTTTGATGGGGATTTGATTATGGGTCTGTGCTAAATAAATTACAATTGATTAGCACTCAAGCTCATCGTGTTCAACAAAAGCTCAATTTGATTGTCATAGTAACTCTAAGCATTTTTTTCCTGTTAAAGGGATGAGGAGAGGAAATTTGATGGGCACAGGGCAGGCTTCCTTCACCATGCAAGTGATACATTCTTCAACAAAAACTCAATTTGATTGTCATAGTAACTGTAAACATTTTTTTCCTGTTAAAGGGATGAGGAGAGGAAATTTGATGGCCACATAGCAGGCTCCCTTCACTATGCAAGTGATACATTCTATGAACAAATCCCAGATCTTTTGCAGAAGACGAGGGAAAAAGATACTCTCATCTTTCATTGTGCCTTAAGCAAGGTAAATCTACACTCAGGAATTTATATGCTTGGATTTTTATATTACAATTTTGTAGAATATTTATACATCACTGCTTTTATGACAGCAGTATATGAGCCATATGGAATTTATACAGTTCAAAGTCTGTACGGAATGTGTATGTTGAAACTATATAAGATATTTTTTAATTTTCTGAAGGTTTATACAATTCTAATTAAATATCATTCCTTATGATTTATTGATATATGCTTTTCATAACCCATATGAATTTATAAGCTTTAGAACCAACATGGAATTTATATACTTTGAATATAATTCTCCTATGTGAGAAGCAGCTGTACAAACCGACATAAAAAATGATCCATCTTATAACAATGTTCATCTGAGTTATGCCTGAATTTAATTATATGGTTTTGAGGGTATTTAATATTTATAAATCTATGAGAAAATGGAATCGTATTGCAGGAAGGCCATGTTAAATATGTGCGCTGAATGACACATAATGTGTGAGGTGTTTTACAGCATTTATGACTAATTTGGGATCTGTGGAATGATGCACATATGGAACTGGCATCCTTGGGGAATTTCTAACGATTTGCCAATGTTTGTAAATGAGGTTGAATTTTGATTGTCAGTTTATGGCATGTTTGCATTTTATAAATTGATTGTTAAGTAATTGTCAGGGTTTAAATAATTGAATCCCCAAAACCATTTCTGTTAGGATGGAAACCTGTTTCTAGGTTTCCAAAATATTTCCCTATCTCAGAAACTTCCAGAAACTCTTGGAGAAGGTCCAT
Organism: Cunninghamia lanceolata; assembly: GCA_027924645.1. Classification (NCBI taxonomy): domain Eukaryota; kingdom Viridiplantae; phylum Streptophyta; class Pinopsida; order Cupressales; family Cupressaceae; genus Cunninghamia; species Cunninghamia lanceolata. The sequence continues at coordinate 3,078,383 of BSBN01000828.1, forward strand.
AAACGTTCAGCACTTTTTTAACTGTTTCCTGCTGTTTGAGAGGAGCATTGGGAAGTTTTCAATATGTTTCAAGGATTTTCTAAATATTTTCTGTACCCTTTATAAGAGTTTACATTGTTTCCTGACCTAGTCATCGCTGCTTCCAATACTCACATTTGTAAAGTTTCTAGGTACTCCCTTTTAATTTTTGGTGGAACATGGGTTTACTGTACATGTATGTCCAGTTTGCAAATTGTTGATACGTGATTATGCCATGTTAATTTTAATTAACTCAACAAGAATGTTGCCCAGACTAGTTTGCAAATTGTTGATATGTGATTATGCCATGTTAATTTTAATTAACTCAACAAGAATGTTGCCCAGACTATGTAATATGGATTGAGTAAATATTAAATAAAGAAAGTGTACTCTTTGTGAATCAATTATAACTTGCATTCTTTAAAATGAATTTTCATTATTTAAGTACAATACACTTTTACAAACCAAATCATAATCGTGTTCTTCTGATTGTTTGATTTCAGTAGCATTCAAACAGCTCAACTAGGCAGTACAATATTCATAGATTTCAATGGTCTGTCATCTTCATTAAGCAACAAAGAGGCAAGAACCTCAAATCAACGCTTTATGTATCTAGGCCGAAAGGTCCCAAGCTAACCTTCTGGGCATAGTAATGAAGTCAGCTTTACTGATAAGATTTTGTGGAATGCAGATGTGTTGAGGTGATCAATCTGCTAGTATGTGCTTATATTGAGGCCAATTAGCATTTTTCTGTAAGTGCTAGGATTTGTAATCAGTTCTTGAAATTCACAGTTGAAGAGGCAACCATACGGACCATTGGTTCATGTCTATCACACAGTGTGGGGCCTCCGCTATTTGTTCCATGATCTATGAATCTACTGGAGTGACTCACTTCAATCAATCAGCTGATATTTTGACTGGATATAAAATGTCTTTGTTTGGTGCTCAATCCAGTGGTAATTTTATGGGGATTCTATTTATCACCGTAGGATCCTATTCAAGATCACTGCAGTTCACTTTCGGATGGCTGTAAGGACGTGACACTCTTTTAGAAGATGTGAGGTTGGACTGTCTATGTTCTCAGTTTAGATAAAGACTGATGCTTCCAATTGGTGATTTGTGCACAGTCTGTTACATTGGGGAAAAGGTGCTTCCCAGTGCTTCTCAATGAGCTGGCTTGGATAAATCATGTCTGTTTGACTCAGTAATTGTTGAAGGATTTGTTGATTGAGCAACCAATGAAAAGTAACTGTTTCTTGGATATGGGTGATTGCAAAAGGACCAAACCAATTAAAGCACCATCTGAAAAGATAAGTTGTTAATGTGATCTTGGGTGATTGCAAAAGGACCAAACAATTAAAGCACTATCTGAAAAGATAAGTTGTTAATGTGAACTTGGTCACGTTTGGGTTTACAGCTGGTCAAATTAACAAGTCGAGTCTGCAATAAGTTCTTTAGCAATTCCTCAATAATAGTTCACCTAGGGCCACTATTTATATAAACCATGAAAATATCAACAGAAAAAGTATTGCATTTTCTTTGGAACTTTGGGCCTAGTTGTATTAAATGATATTGCTTATGCTCTGTTAGTGAAATTTGCTAAATTTAATTTATTACTTTATTTAGTGACCCAAGCTTTTACGTTCCATCAAAACTGCAAAAGGATTTCTGGAAAAGAACTGTGTTGATGCGTGTTTTATGACTGCAACAAACATTAGGATAGAGGCACAGGGTGTATCTATCCTCTCTTGAACAAAGCTTCTCAGACGCTGAACTTGGTGATCGAATGAGACTGCTCCAAGGTTCCTTTTACGTCAGGTCTTGACGTGCATGGGAAAAGCTCTGTGGAATGATGTGATTTGCTGTTAATCACGTGGGGGGCTTACGTACCGGACTTAGTGGTTTCTATGCTCGAGGAAGGAAAGATTTGGATTTCACTAGGATTTCTGGAGGCAAGGCTTGGATTCTTCCACTTCGGACTCGGATTTCTCAATCTATGGCAGAGGAGGAGTCTAAGTTCGACTGGTCTTGTCTATGCATATAGGGAAAGATTTCTCAGTAAGCTCTTAATGATCTATTCCTACCGCAGATTGAAAGAAAATGCAAAAGAAAGGGTAAGGGAAAGGATTCAAAAAACTAAACGACAGAGAGAACTATTGCTGATGATGGGAATTGGAACCATGCCTCTGCTTTGTCATGAGGCAACAACTAAGACAGAGTTGGTGCTATCTTTTGAGGAGTAAGGATTTTCAGACTGCTTCTGCAAGGGACATGGAATTGAAACGTGCAGAAACAATCGAAGTTAAGACTTGAAATTAGTTTAGACTAACCATACACTGTGATTTGCAAGCCACAGATCACAAATGGTATGAACAATCAGCTCAATCATGCTTCAACAGTAACAATCTCCACCATTCTAACTAATAAAGCTAAAAGATAAAATGAAATGAAACAAATTCAACACTTGGAGCTTAAGATTTGCTTGAAAGGAAACAGAAAAACCATGTCATGATCCAAATAACTCTATGAGCACCAATCCACAATGTTCATATTATTGATGTGGAAGATGCTTATACAACAATCTTGCTGTCCTTCGAAGTTTTTTTGCTCCAAGAATGGAGTGATACAAAAAAAATGGAACTCAGTAACTAGTTGCTCAGAGCATGAGAAAGAAAATATGTGAAAAAAGAGGCCCTCTCAAATGAGGTGTCCCTGCCTTTATATAGGCAAGGCCGAGTACATTAGGTCAAAAAGGAAATCAGATTTCCTTGAAACACGTGCCCAGGTCAGAAACCCTAGATGTGGTAGGTGGGGTCATCATAATCAGCAAGTAGGTGATTGCCACCTGTCCTGGGCGTCCAAGCTGACTAGGACTCCTGGACAGGACAATCCTGTCCTTCCAGAACTCCCTTCTGCTCCTTGGTCTCTGCTTCCAAAAACTTGGTCAGGACGACTTCCAACTCCTCCATAGGAATGCTGGGCATGTTCTCAATCCGGAACTCCATGACGGACGCGGTAGTGGCACAAACAGTAAGGATATTCTCCCAATCCGCCCTCAACTCTTGAATACTGTTCATGAAGGTCAGGAACGAAGATGCATCCTCGAGATGGGATTCGTGGGTAGGATACTCAGGTTTGAAGTATATGTTTTGCATCTTGTTCTTCAATTCTTCCAAGTTGATAATTTCATTCTGAACTACCTCTAGGTTGAACTAGGCCTCCATGGACACAAGGATTTTGTCTTGGATCTCTCTCAGCATGGCGTGAGTCTGAGTGATGTCACCCTCAATCTTCTCCAGATTATCTCTTTTTATAACCAAGGCGGAATACCAACTGAGGAAATCATATGCTGCATTAGCCTGTATCACCTTATCTCTCACCAAGTCCTGCTTCGGAGTGTTCATTAGTGCCTTCAGCCTAGGAATAGTCTCCTCCCGGACTACAGTGAACTGTTGACAGACTTCCAGAACTGCTTGAGTTCTATCCATGAGTGCCGCAACTCTTCCATTCACTTTGACGAGATCTTCCACGAACTTACGGGCTCTATCCAAGACCTTCTCCATCCATTTCTTCGTTGCATGACCAGCCGATCTCAAAACTTCGACTTCAGCTAATGAATCCTTGGTTATGCTTGGAGGTTGGGCTATTGTTCCTTGGGCCGACTGCAATGGGCCTATGAGCTGTTGGATGTACTGCCTCAATTCTTCATTTTCCCTCTTTAGTTGGTTCTTCTTTTCTTCTTCCTTCCTCAACCTTTCTCTGATGGTGGCAACGGAATCCTCCAACTCCTCCATTTCTTGATCTTTCGTAGTTGGTCCAAGGTCGACCTTCACTACGTCAAAATCCTCAAGATTGATGTCTTCCTTTGCCTCACTTACCTTGGGAACTGCTACCTCTACTCGGCGAGACCCTGATTCATCTCTTGTGATCGGAAAACTTCTTTGCCTTCTTTGGATCTATGGATTTCCCTATCCTGGCTAGGAAATTACCAAGTTCGGTGGAAGAATCATTCTTCTTAACTGTCTTCTTCTTCAACCTGTCTTGTAACCATTTGGATCTTGCGGATGGATTGACTTCCCTTTGTGGCTCCTGTGGCTCTTGATCAACTTGTGGTGTGGATATCGGTACTTTGTCGGAAGTGAACTCCTCGTCGAGGAATTCCGAATCAGGGTGATGGAGCATGTCCTCAAGTCGGACCTCTCCCGGGTTCCACGATGGAGGGTTAGGATGATTTTCTACAACCAGACTGGGAGTTCGCTCCTGGGCGGAATCCATGGACTCATTGTTCGACCTCTCAGCTTGCTCATTCGGGACCATTTCCTCCTCCATGGGCCCTATATCCTTCGTGTTTTGCATGTTGTCATCGGAGAATAGATGAACCTCCTGGGCAGAAGAAGTGTTGGCGGAATGAGGTCTACTTGCATTTTGCTCCTCCTGGTCAACCCTGCTGATAGGCTCCTTCCGAGCCTTTACTCTCTTTGCCGGTGGATCTTCCACAGTCCTGTTCCTTACTTCCTGTCTTCCTGTTCCTAGTTCCTTTGTGGGAGTTCCTTCGGTCATGTCCTCTTCAGAAGACTGAGAATCCAAGTCTCCCATCAGGTCATAAGTCGGGCGGATGCCCTTCTTGTGCAATTTCTCCGTCTGCTGGTTTATCCATTTTTGTGTTGTCGTTAGCACAGGTGCCATTAGATCGTCTAAGTGGGTGACCTCAGGATCGGACCAAACCAAGAGTGGAAGAGGTTTATCCTTCTTCTGTTCGAAGAACGACTGGACTTGCCTTCCATCCTCCTTAACTTGATCCGGGACTGAAAAGATCTTGGTGGCCCTGATCATGTCAACTGAAAGTCGGGAGCACATTCTCCTCTGAACCTCGAAGTCATCTTCAGCATTTGCCCAGTGGTCCTCCAGGTGTACCTTATGCCTATGCTTCCTTCCACATGCAACTCGGGTGTATTGAACTGGTTGAAGTTTCCTCGTGCGGAATGGGTCACCAGGTTGTAGAATTGCAGCTCCCCTTTGGATCTTTCTGCGGCTTGGAGAGATGGGCACACTTCGACTGCATCTTCTGTCTGGATTGGGTAAGCTACCCCGGCCTTCTTCTTCTTTTGGACTTTGTCATATGTCGAGAGTTGTCTTGTTAATTCCAGTAGGATCATTTTGTCCAAAGGACACCTCGGCAGTCTATACGGGAAGGCAGAGAATCCTTGTACTCAGATGTAATGTGAACTTCGGGAACTAGATGAACCAGGAGCCGCAAGTCTTGATCAACTGCTTGGACTTGGGTGACAACCTTTGGTGAGTGCCCCCTTGAAGGGTCCTTGTGATGTGCATGGCGAATGCGTCATTATACCTCTTGAAATGGTTTATGTTTTGGAGATGAAGCTGGGTATAACAATCATAGACTCTGACTTGCCCCTTCTTGATTCTCGATGCGTCCTGTTGTGACCAAATCACACATCGCCCCATTGGAAATGGGGACCCCCCTTTTTTTGAAATCCAGTGCTTTGCATGAAGTTTTGATGATGTCTTAGAGCTATTGCATGATGAAGTAAGTGGTGTTTGAGTCTTAGAGCCCTTTGATGACTTGATCCCGATAGTTGCGCCTAGGAGAAACAATGATTGAGATGTCTCATTGAAAGCTATCTTGTGGCGCCTAGTATGAAGAGCCTCCGAATGGATAAGAATTAACATATGAAGTAGTGGCGCTCCTTAACATTTAGACTATCTATTTGAGCGCCTAAGGGCAAGGATGTTCTTTGAGAACTCAAACATGAAAGTTGACTTCCCAGACAACTTAGTGTTGAATATGACCATCTTATGACTCAAGGCGCTATGTTAGGCTCAGAGCATCACCAAGGAACGCCTAGGAGAAACAATTGGGATCATCATAGGCGCCAGTTTTTATTAAAATAACCCCAATTGAGCGCCTTGAAGTGAATTGAGCGCCTTGAGGTGAGTTTGAGCACCTAAGGGTAAAGTACTTTTATAACGGTGTAAACTAGTGTTTGAAATCATAAAATGACAAATTTGAAGTTACAAGTGTTAGGCGCCCAGATGATGGAAGACTTCTAATTGACCTAGCTTGAGACCAAGGTAGTCTAGGTGCCAGTTTTGTTAAAATAACTCCAAATTTGCGCCTTAATACAGAATGGATGTTTTAAACTCTAGAAGATGGCGCCTTAAGTGATAACAATCCTTGTGAGTCATCAAGGTAGATAAAGCTCCAAATTGCGCCTTGGGAGTAGTAAGAAGAGTTTAGCGCCTAAGAAGATCTTAGAAGGCGCCTAACAATCAAACAAGTTCCAATCACTTGGATGAGCGCCCAAAGGCAAGAAGGTCTCCTGAAGAAATTGAATATAGCATAAGAGACTTCAAGAATTGAAAATTTGACAAGGAACAATTGGGATCATCATAGGCGCCTTTCAGGTTCAAGTGATCTTCAAATTAGCATTATGGTTTGGGCGCTCTTCACCTTAAAACTTGTATTGACATCTTAGTTTGTAGTGAATTGCGCCTTAAGAGGGTTCTAAGGTTGAATGGAGGTGATATTAGTGCCTTAGTGAAGATAAGTTGATCCCCTTGAGAGCCTTGAATGAAAAGTTGAAATTAAGCCTTAAAATGCGCCTAAAGTGGAATCAACTTCATTGAGTTGCATATTCTCACCTAAATTGACTAGTTTTGGCGCCCACCAGAGAAATGACCATGTTGAGCTTAAAATGCACCTAAGACAAGATTGATTGATTTCATGTGTCATGAAGATTTCTAATTGCGCCTGAATGATGGAAAGTCTTTTAAAGATAGTAACAAGTGTCTGAAATCATTTAAATATCCATTTAAGCTCCATATGAGTCCAGGCGCATCCTCCATGTCAAATGATTACACATTGGCGCCTAAGGGTAAGTATGCTTGCAAATGCTCTAGTTCCATGAGGATTGAAGTAAACCTAGATGGGCGCTATTTCACATTCAAATCATCATCAATTGGCGCCTAGGTGTGGGAAGTCCTCCCAAAGCATTTACTACTGTTTAAAACATGAAAATGACAAGTATGAAGCTTCATTAGTGTTGGGCGCCTTTTACCTCTCTGCAGACATCTTCTAGCGCCTAGAGGAATCATCACAAGTCTTACATTTTTTAGTTGGTGCCTTGAAGGCTAAGTGTTTGAAACTACCATGATTAGCGCCTAGAGGGAAGGGGTTGAACAATGAGTTTGAGCGCCTAAGGAGAACATGAAGTTTGTGCGACTTTCAAAGATCAAGCTTTCATCAAATAGCGCCTGGAGTTGTTGCTTTCATATTAGCGCCCTAGAGTGTTTGAAGTTGGAAGTGGTAAATGGTAGCGCCCTAAGGAGAGTGAAGTATTAAATTTAGGCGCCCATTGTTACTTGTGGAATACTATGTTAGCGCCTAACAATTAAGAAAGTTTAAAAATCATGATTTTGGCGCCCTAAGCTGGGAGATCACCAAATAGCGCCTTGAATGTCATGGGAAGGTGAGTGTAAGGTTTGGTGCCCTTCTTAATCCCCTGTGTATCTCATTGGTGCCTAGTCATTACAAGTGTATTCATCGAAATGTTCACATCTCTATCCTATGAAGTAAATAGGAGAGCTAAAGTGCTTATGATCATTTGTTTCCTCATTTGAGCGCCTAAAGATTCGAATGTTAGAGAGGTTGTTATCAAGATATTTCAAGACACATACACGGCCTCAACTCATGTTTAAGGAAGGTAGAAGTTCTTCAACACCAAGGCGTTCTTATGCCTAGATCTTATTAATTTTGGCGCCTATAGGAAGAAAGATTAGCTTTGGGTGCTCATCACGCAGAGTTTCATCATTCTTGGTGCCTTTCATATAAGATTTTATCAATTTTGGTGCCAAAAAGGTTTGAATTTCGAATTTTAAAAACTTTATTAAATGCCGACCTCCTAGCTGGCTGACCAGCATTTAATATGGGTGAATTGGCTATATAACAAGGGGCGCTCCCTTTTGTTTAATCATAATTCACATTGTGCATTGGAGGGGCAGCGAAATTTCAAGGAGGGCAGCGAATTTTCTAAAGGAAAAGCAGATTTTCAAGGCAGACCTGCATTTTGAGGATTGATTTTTGACATTTTACCCCTGATTTTTGTCATTTTAAAGATTTATTTTACTATTAAATTCAGAAATCTGCATAAATTTGATACAAGGTATGTTCGAAATCAGCTTTTACATCATAAAAATTGCCTTCTGTTTATTTAATTTTTGCAGAATTTCATACCTTTGTCATCTAAAAAGTCAGGTTTGTGAAGACAATTTTTCCATTTCAAGTTATTTATTCGAGTCTTGTTTGTAGGTAAATGGGCATGACGACTAAGGAAAGGCAAGTGATGATCAAGATGGATGCCAAGTCCAACATACCTGATTCCAAACTTGAAACGCAGTGGAAGAACGTGGGAGACACTAACATGGGACACGTCAACCTCAAGGAAGTGAAAGATTTCTTGCTCGCCATCACAAGGAATGAAGACATCAAGGCCATCGCAAAGAGCGGGATTATTCAAGCAGCATGCTTTCCACCTACATTGCCTAGTACTGAATTAGTGTTGGAATGTGTTCAACATTATGACAAACAGAAGAGACAGATTATAGCCAAAGACGGGACTGTTCTCGCTTATCTGCAAAGGGAAGCCATCCAGGAGATCTTCAACATCCCAAGCTGAAAATGAGTATTCATTTGTCCTACAACTGCTCAAAGTGTTTTTGAAGGCAACTCCAAGCATTACATGCAAGAGGTGAGAAAGAAGTGGATGATTGATCCATCAATCAAGATATATAACTCTGAAGATCCCAAGTATCACAAGACTGACTTCAAACAAGAGATAAGTTACTTGATCATGTTCCTAAATCGAGTTACCGGTAGGCCACAATCATCTACTTTTGAAGGATGGATGTATACTTACTTTGATCATGTGTTTACAAAAAATAAGATGGTTGACTGGGCTGGCCTTATAAGCCATTGCCTTGATGAACAGTTTGAAAGGTTTGATGAAACAAAGTCTTTCTTCATGACTTCATATCTTGTTTATATCTTGGCAAGAAATGTAGTCTACAAAGGATTAACAGCTAAAGGAGAAGTAGGTACAAAGCCTGGACAGATTCTTTCACATCAGTGTTATCCTCAACTCCACTTGAAGAACATTAATCACTATAAGAGGTTCAATGATGCTTTCGCCATGTTCATAGTGAGAAAATTGAGAGGTGAACCACATAGAAGATTAACAGGTGCTGCTAGAAACTTCATCAAGCAGTATGGAAGATACTACATCTAGTATGACAAGCTCACATATATTAGGATTTAGGGTTTTACATCCTATCCATATAGATTGCCTAGATATCCTTCAAACAGGATGGTGTTGCTAGAGGTTTCAAGACAGTTGTTAGAGTTTCATAAGATGCAGAAGGCAAGAAAGAAAGCCGGACTTCAGTTTCCCCTCCAGCTTGGCAGATATTTCTCGTCCATCACTTCAGGCAGTTGAGCATTCAGAAGTTGAACTTCAAGCATATCATTTGCATCTGCATGATTCAAGGAGAGAAAACTTTGATCCACATGGAGCCATTAAGCAGTCATATTCTTCCTACATACATATTGAACGATTGGAAGATCATTGGGCTAATGTTATAGATGATGATGATATCAGGATGCAAAAATGTTCAAGGTTGAGGTGGGATTTAGTAAGAGCTACGAAGGTACTAAGGATTCCTGATCAATTAGAAGGTGAAAGAGCTCTTCTGGGTGATGAATACAATAAGATCTGAAATTTGCCTTATGATTTCAACTGGGCTGATAGAGAAATGGTTGATGATGAAGGGTTGATAAAGCCTATCATTGCTATTACTGAAGAGCAGATAAATGAACAAGTACAAGCCTTGCTTGATGAGGGAAAGAAACTCACCTATACTAAAATGGGAGAAGTTGATCAGCAAGAACAACATAATGCACCTAGTAAAGATTCACAAAGCAGAGAAAATGAAAGAGATTCAGGTCAAGTAAAGAAAAGAAAACAACTTGAAACTACACAAGGAGAGTCCAGTAAGAAGAAGAAAAGGATAAGTATTGAAACTGCTTCTTCCAGATGGCCAGATGATACTCCATTGAATCAAGACATAGTGGTACATGTTGAGAATGCAGTTCCAGAAGCTCCAGTTGAAGAAGTACCTTCGAGTCCGCATGATACCGAGATCATTGATGAAGCTGACACTGAAGACAAGGATGAAGTTGAAGAAGAATCGTTGCCTGCACAAAGAAAACAAATGCAACAGGTACAAGATCTTTCATCACTGCCAGAGTGGCTACAGGAAAGAATCAGAGAAAATTATGAAGTTGAGAAGTGTCCTCTTCCAGTTGATGAGTTACTTCTGGACATGTCTAATGAGAAATCGAAGAAGAAGGCCACTATCCTTTCAAAGATCACTAAAGATGAAATAGGTATAAGAAAAGTTCATGTAGCAGTTCCAAGACTTGAGAAGAATATAGAAGATGTAACATTTGATGATTATGATATCAATACAATCAATTTGGGTCCGTTGATTGGAATGCAAGTAGAAGAAGAACTTCAAGATTCAATTGATAATGCTCGCGCTATTATAAGACAGGAGACAGAAGGTAGAATCAAAGCTGAGGAAAGGTGCCAAGCCTTATAGCAGTATATTCAGCACTTGGTTCATCCTATTCGTCAACAAGACAAGGTTTCTACACCTCCATCTCTTCTTCCTCCTGAAACTATTGAACACCTAGAGGAGTTGAAGTCTTCATCTCACAAGATGAGAGATTGAATGAAAAGATCAAAGGAAGTTACATATAAACATCTGGAAGATATCATGCAAGTGTGTGATAAGAAAACTAATCTTAAAGAAAGGGTACTTGCATTGATGATAGTTTGTGTTGAATTCAAAGATATCAAAGAACATTACTTGCCACACTTGAAGAGCTTAATGGAGACATCCATTGATGATTTGTTACATGCTGAAGTGACTGAAGAAAATAAGACATACGACTTCTCTTCTTGGTATTATGGCTTTCGCATCAAAGGACAGTTGCTGGATAAGATAGAAATAGATATGTCAAGAGTAAGAAGTGTACTTCAAAGGATTCAAGATGGAATACATGCCTCTTTGATGAAGATATGTAACCCATTTGGAGAGATGACTCTTGATAACATGAAAGAACAAGTTCAAGCTTTCTATTTTCAAGAAAATGATGTTTCTGATGAGAAGCTTGATAATATTTTTTCACTTGCTGTCCACCTCGGCACCAACAAAGCAAGGATGACCGATTGGGAGAAGACACTTGGCCTTTATTCAGATGATATACTTGACGCTGAAGGAACCATTCAGAATGCGCCAAGTGTACCTTTGGATGATGTCAAGCAGATAGTGTCCAGGTTCATTGAATGTCAAGCTTCTAGTGATGGATATTCACATGGAGACTCCTCATAGGCTGATGACATATCATTCTTATCTTCTTGGGAAGCATGCCTTTGTTCCCTCCTTCATAGCCTCTTTCATTTATTAAAGATAGTATCTTTCATTTAATAAAATAAGAGTTTGTTATAACTACTTGTGATGTGGCATGATCTGGTCCACTGGCCTGGCCGATCAATCTTGACCCTTCATTCATTTGAGGTCTATAAAAGGGCTCTTGTTGCTCTCATTTGTACGATTGAAGACTCTGAAATTGTTGCAAAAGGCTCTCTGAAATAATATAAGATTCATTGCTTTGGTGACTCTATATATATGTTTCGAAGTGTTGCATGGTTTGGATTTTCAAGCGAATATTAAGTTAGATAAAGTTTTCTTTAAGTTTATGTTAGTTGGTGGAAGGTTTCTTTATTGTTCCGTGGTGAAATCTGTATAAGTTCACACCATTTGTAGTTTGTGGCATGCAAATTGCAGTGTATGGTTGGTCTGAACAAAAAATGAACTTGAATTTGATCTTTATGTTTGTTGAATCTTTCATAAGCATAAGTGATTCAAACATCTTGTAAAACCTTAGAAGATTGCATCAATCTTGTGTAGTTGTCTGTTTTGGCGAAACAAGAATTGGTTTGATTTCACCTGAGCAGTAATTATCCTTACATCTAGGATTAGATTAGTGTTTCTGAACCTTTTATCTTTTGTTCCTTTTTGTCTATTAGATTAGAATTAGGATCGAGAACATCATTGCCAAATCGTACGCCATAAGTTGTAATACTTGGATATTCCAGTGTTTTGCCTTCATAATTATTGAATCAACAGCTTGTTCGAACAATTGCGTAAGTCCCTTTGTGTTTACCAACAAAATCATACTTAGTCACTGCGCTATCTCTTACAAAATCATAAGAAAGGAACCTTGGAGTCATCTTGTTTGATCACCTTGTTCAGCATTCGAGAGGCTTTGCTCAAGAGGGAGTTAGATACTTTAGTATTTCACTCTAATTGTTGACTTGTCCAAAAACAAACATCAACACGTCCCTTCCATGACAATCCTCGGTATTTATTATTCCTTGCCAGCATATGGATCACATAGGAACTCAAGTAAAAGGCTTTTGATTCCTCCAGATTCTGGAATTGCGCATCAATGCTGTCACTGAGGATTCGAGCCCAGTCTATAATCTTCGTCTCGGCGGTGACCTCAATGTAATAGAACATCCATGGCTCGAAGGTTGAGGATTGAGGACTTCCCATGATTCTGTTTAGCATGACGACAAGGTCTCCATGTTCCTGCTTGAAGTCGGATTTAAGGAGTCCCTTAGGCAACTTGGAATGGTGAGACCTTTTCTTCTGCATCCAAGACTTGTTGATGATCGCCAAACAGGTTGCCGTATCAGCCTTGAACATGTCGGAGGCTTCCTCCTTGCTCGTGTACTCGGCGGGGCTATAGACAAGAATGTTGAATGCCTCCGCAATCGTCTCCTTGGAGAAGTAGGCTACCACTGTGTTGTTGTGGTCGACAATCATCCATTGTTTAGGATCATAGTGCATAAAACATTCCATGATTAGCTTGGGACAAGGAATGGCGGGCGGGAAACATGCGGCGGAGGCAGTTCCATTTCGAACGATCTTAGCTGCAAGTTGGGATGGAGGATGTCCGTCTATTCTGTACATTCGCTTCCTAATTTCCTCCATGCTTGAGGGATGGATGTTGGTGTCTCCCACGCTCGCCCATTTTGAGATGATTCTGGATTCCGGAAGTGTTCCTTTGAAGGCATCCTTCATTTGAGTTTGTCTTGAAGAGCTTGCCTTGGCACTTGCCATTCACCTGTGGAATCAAGGAAAGAAATGCTAAGTATAAGATTTGAGGAGTAAGAGTGGAGGCGGGATGAGGGACTTTATTCCCAAATGTGAGAAGTTAGCACAATGAATTCATGCATGTGGGACTAAAATCATGTTAAAGCAAATGCATAGAAATGAAAGCATAAGAGGAAGAAATTTATTCCTTACTTACCCAAGCTTATTCTTGAAAAATAAATTTTTGATTTTCAATGAGATTTCTGATTTTCTAATGTGTTTTCTGAAATTTATGCAGGAATTTCTGATTGTCTAATGGATTCCTATCAAGAAATCTGCATTTTCAACCTTCAGAAAATTTCAGTTCTTGTGAAGAATTTGTCTTGGAATGAAGGATTCTTGTATTGGAGGATGAATTTCTGCCCTTGGAATGCAACAATCTGCCCTAAATCTGTAGACAAATGTGATGTCCCGACATTAAGACATTGTTTAAATTAAAGATTTAAACATCATGATAAAAATGGAGTTGTTTTTGTAAAATATCAATTCGAAAGATAGGAATAATTACATATATTATTATTAAAATTATTATATAAATATTTTTAATATAATATAATAAATAATATTATATTATATTAATCAAAATTATTATATTTAATAACAAATATAAATATTATCAATTTAATTATTATAATGATTATAATATTTATAATATAATATATAAAATACAATATACGAAAATAAATATTATAAATATAAATATAAATTAATTATTATAAATATTATAAATTATATATAAATCAAATATTATCAAGGCTGACCTTTATTATGGGAGACCATAAAGATCGATCCCTATGTTAATGTGAATACTGAGTTAATATTATAAATACGATTGTTAATAGGAATAGATAACAATTATACAATTCATGTTTAGCAAGGCAGCGTTAGTTGTTTTGAATAGTTATTGCCTCTTGGCAATAGTTGTAAACACTCACCTATACCTTTGAAAATATAAAAAGGGATTGTGGAGTGGAAAGGAAAACCGGGAGGAATAAGAATAAATGTTGATAATATTCTGAGTTCTAAGTTTTAAGAATACTTATATATATATATATTCGAAGGGAAAAGATATACAATTCTGATTTTACATATATATCTATGTATAACAAGGAAGGAAGAATTGATAAGGGAATTTGAATATAGAGATGGAAGAATCATATTTGAATAATAAATATTCTACGTATGTATTTCTGATTTTTAAGAGAAAGGAAACAACAAAGAGGATATTTCTGAGTTTCAAACAGATAAATATTTCTGATGTATATTTTCTGAATATAAGAAATGAAGAGGGAGAATTATATAATTTCTGAGTGTAAAAAAAATATATTTGAGTTAAATAGGTTGCTAATATATATCAACCAGTCATAATAAAGGAACAAGATTCCATTGCAAATGTTAGATGGAAAAGGAGTATCAGGGATATACAAGGAAAATCAATTGGAATATAGAGCAGATTAAAGAGAGAATAATATATTCTAATTAAAACAAGAACAATACATATAATGCTAGGAGTGAAGAATAAATAAAGTATCTTACACCAGCGGATCCACAGATTGGAATGGAATAGAAGATCATTTATGGCAGATGTGTAAAGAGGAATAAATGCAGATTTAAAAGGACAATGGACTGCAATCAACATTATAAGAAAGGAGTACAATATTTAGATTTCTAAAGGATACCAAGGCAAAGGTTATCTGTTTGGTATGATGTATCTAACCCTATGTTTATAATGATGAATGTCATGTGGTAAGTAGTGACAAATGCATATCAGCATGAATAATTCATGCACGTTATCATTTATATGTCACTTTTATAATGCATTGCTGATATGATTGTTTGCAATTATTAGTGTGATTAGTCTACTATGCATTAATGTGGATTCTTGTATGAATGTCATGATGAGGGAATTGAGGGCCTACAGGGAGGGGAAACGGCATTGGGATCATCTTCTAAGTACCCCACCCCATGGTGGATGGTTGAGGCCTGCCACATGTGGGCCAAGGGGGCATAAGAGGCCGCTCTTGGGCTTAGAAGGAGTGATTTCCGGGACACCCTACTATAGTTGCACCCCAACCTCCCATTATGGTGATTAATTAAGTCATAAGAAGTAGAATGGTTCTGATAAGGGGAACGGTGATAGGACGCCTCACTAGGCACGCCACCCCATATGGATGGCAAGAGGCCACATGGGGCCAAGAGGGGTGAAGCACCCGCTCGTGGGCCTAGGGTAGAGGGTTTCTTGGGCACCCTATCAAACCATTTTGTTCCAAGACTTAGAAATCCAAACCCTAAACTTGTGGGATTTGAATTTTTAGGGTAAAATTAGTATTGTTCTAATAGGGACATTACAACAAATCTGCCCTAATGAAAAATTTGGCTTTGGAAATGCTAAAATCTGAATTCTCCTTGATAAAATTTGCCTCTCCAATGGTGAAATCTGCTTCTTGAATGCTGAAGTCTTCCTTGGAATGTTCACTTCTGCCCTTGGAAGGACTAAAATCTGCTTTTCTGCTCTGAATTTGTGTTTGGATGCTTTGAAAATGACTTGGGCGCTTCCTTATATAGGCGCTAGGCCTTATCCTTGCCACTTGGCCGACTTAGATTGGCCCAAAAAACTTAGCCGCCATACTTTATTACCTAGCCGACCTAGACCATTGTCCTTATCCTCCTTCAGTTGGTGGCATGGATTTTGAGGTGTCGGGAATTCCTAGGAGTTGGGGATTTCTATTTGTCCTGGAATTTCACTTGTCCTGGAGCGCATAATCCACCTGGTCTTGGATTTTGTGCTCAGGAACAAATTTTCTTCTTGAGTCAGGAATTTCTTCCTTTGGAGTAATTTTGAAATTCATTTGTTGAAATTTGGCTAAGTCTTGAAATTTTGCTCTTGTGAAGAATCTCTCTCTGACAGAAGGTTGCTTTTTTCATTTTGGATAGGAACTATCTCATTTTGCATTTTTTAGATGGAACTGGAGTCCTGGAGTCCAGGTCGCAGAATCCACCTGGAGCAGGATTATGCGACTTGGATAGAAAACCTTCCCTGAGCGTAGATTCCAGTAGGTCATGGAATTTGCAACCTGGACAAAAACCTTCCCGATTTTGGTTAAGGGTCTCATCATTTTGTTTTTGGCAAGGATAGATTTTCTTTACTTTGATCAGAGACTCAATCATTTGAAATGGGATCTAAAAACGAGAAACATCTTCTATCCCCCTTAGGGAATTCCAGATTCCAAGGTGGGATCTTCTAATGGGCAAGGAATTCTTCATGCAGGTACTTGCAGACTGGATTCAGGAACTTCATCATGCAGGTCACATATCCAGACTGGATTAGGAATTTCATCATGCAGGTCATATTTCTAGACTAGATTAGGAATGTTCCCAAGTTTCTTCCTGGAGCGCAAAATCCAGCTGGTCATGGATTTTGTGCCCAAGGACATTTTTCTTCCAGGAGCGCAAAATCCAGTAGGTCTTGGATTATGCAACCTGGACAATTTTCTTCCAGTAGCGCAAAATCCAGCAGGTCTTGGATTATGCGACCTGGACAGTTTGCTCAGTTTTGACTGACTCATCCTTCTGTTCAGTTTTTTTTTGCAAAGGGTGGACTTTTAGGTGTTTGATCAGAGACTCAATCATCGAAATGGGATCCAAAACAAGGAGTTCTTCTATTCCCTCAGGGAGTTCCAGATTCCATGGTGAAATTTTCCAACCAGACAAGGAATTCTTCATGCAGGCACTTACAGACTGGATCAAATTCCCTCCAAGAGCGCAAATTCCTGAAGGTACTGGAATATGCGACTGGGATTGTTCCTTGACCAAAATTGTAGTTCCTTCCGGACGGGTCTTGGACATGAATGAGATTTGTCTTCCAAAATCGTTCTAAGTCCTGAAAACTTTATTCACTGAAATTCCTTGGAGTCATGGTCTTACGATTCTAGGATGAGCCCCGGAGCGGGATCGAAAATGGACATCCTCTGGGCTGGACTTTTTGGAGTAAGGCTGTAGTCTTGGAACGGGGCTCCATGCCAGGAGTGAGAGGGCTCATACCCTATGATGGAAAGACAGATTCTTCTCAAGGACTAGCCAGGGTTACCAGTTAGGGTTTCAAACCTATGCAGGAAGAATCCTGAATGTTCACTTCTTTGAGCACCTATAGGCTAACTTCACTAGGACTTCACTTCTGGTCTGAAATCATGCTAGAAACAGCGGGATCAGAGCAAAACTAGCAGCTAGGTCAAAAAGAAGGGGGACTCCATCTGCAATTGGGTGATGTTGTAAAAAGGTCACAACAAACTGCTTGGAGATGTGTAGACTTATAGAAAACATAACCTATTTCATGAGCTTTAACTCCAATATATAGGCTTAACAATGGTTTAGCTTGAATTTAAATGCTTGTGTGGTATAACAATAGGAAGTGCTATTTTTGCATGCCCAGGGGCACAAAATCTCACAGCAACTATTATGTTCCTGGGAATATTTGGCTTGGAATAGATTTGCTGCTGGAGGATCATCTTTTATTATAGTTACCTTAATAGGATCCATTATAAATCTATTTCTTGGAAAATATGAACCCTAACAACTTCATTAACTTGCCAACAACTTCAATCTGTTTATATTTGGTGGGGCCCCAGACTTTCTGCAGACAGTGAACATTATCTGAGACAAATAAGGAGAGCAGTCGTTTATATAATTTTTTGAAGTTGGTGGACACAATTTCTGAAATGACAGTCATGATCCTTGAAAATCTGGGAAATGCACTACAAGTTCAAATGACATTCTGTAATATACAGGGTTTCCCTACCTGGTAGTGAATATTACAAGGCATCAGTCTTCCTCTCTTATAATAAATTGATTGTACTTGGAGAAGCCATACACGAATTAACATACTTTTCTACCGGCCGTTCCAAAATATTTCCTAGTAAAAGGCCCTGGACTTGGAACTTTCCTGGTTGCTTCATAAAAGCTCGGAAGTTTATAGGAATTAATTTTGTTTAGTTACCATATTGAATTAGATCCAATAGTTCTTCTCAATTAGACATATAGGTTCTTTGTATACATCCCTTCATTCTAAGGGGACTTTATTTAAGTGGTCTGTAATTGTGTAGCAACCCAGTCTTCAATACCTGAAACTCGTCTGGGATTCCTCTGAGATCTTCACAATCAAATACAAAAGCATCCACAGTTTCTCCGAACGGTACTTGTGAAACAGTTGCTTGAATTTTTCAAACCTGATTCTTTTACTATCCAATAGTTCTTTTCAATTAAACATATAGGTTCTTTGTATACATCCCTTCATTCTAAAGGGATTTTATTTAAGTGGTCTGTAATTGTGTAGCAACTCAGTCTTCAATTCCTGAAACTCGTCTGGGATTCCTCTGAGATCTTCACAATCAAATACAAAAGCATCCACAGTTTCTCCGAACAGTGCTTGTGAAACAGTTGCTTGAATTTTTCATAACTGATTCTTTTTTAATCCCTGTTTCTTAATTAGTTTCTAGCTGGAATATCTGTCTCTGTTTACTTTTGTCACTTGATGCTAGAGCAATTCCTGTGGGAGCTTCTTCGATCAGAGTCTCTTTGAATATTGAGGATCAACATATTTGCTCCTAAAGTTATAAATAACTGGTTCCTCTCTCCTCATTGTCTGCCCTCTTTTTGTCCTTTCCTTTCTGCTGTCTTCCTATTCTCTAATCTTTTTAACTCTTACCCCATTGATGATCATTGGATTTTTCCACAAATTTTCTTTTTCTGAATCAATTAATCACCTGTGCTCTGTCTAGCATCTGTTCAACCTTTCCTTTTGACATATTCTTATTTTTCCTGCTTTGTTTCTGTGGGTGGTAATAAGAACCAAAGAGTTTATCCTTTTCCTATCCTGACTAACAACATAAAAAGTCCAATTTTCTCCACGTTGCCTAGAAGAATTGGTTGGTCTCCAAAAATTAATGTTCAGAAAAAGCAATAACTGATACTAAAGTATTCTCGATTAAACTTTCTAGTAGAAGATGCACTCTCCAGAAGGAAGCTATTCCTTTGGTGTGTGGACTTATCAAGGACCACTCCCACTCCATAAACTTGTCATCAGGATGCTTGTGTTTCTTGGTGTTCCCATAGACTATTTTGGTCTTGTGCACCTTAATAAATTCATTTCATTTCAATATTACTTCTCTTTGGGTTTCAGGCTTGTGGACCATATTGAAGATTTTAGTGTATGTTCTGGTTTTTAATTACATAAAGCAACTCTGAAAATTTGACTCAATGAATTTGATGATATCTTGGTTGTTTAGTTTATGACATATGTCTTTACAAGGTTTTTCCTTCCTCAAGTGGACTACTTTGAGTTTGGATAGCAACTTTTCTGTAGACCTTGAAATTTAAATAAAAGAGCCAGAATTTTTTTTTTTGGATTCGTAAGCGTTGGAGGTCACAAGGGAGACCTCCTCCCCATCAACATATCAACTTAACCAACTTAAGCAACTTACAAGCCACATAGAAACCACATGTTACTTGGGGGATTCGAACTTGAATCTCCATCGTGAGAACCTTTGGCGTTTGCCATTCAAGCACAACACCGTTCACAAAAGAGCCAGAAAATTTAATCCTCTTGTTTGGCTCTAATTGTCTTATGTAAATGATCTATTTCCTAGGCATACTAGTTCTCTTTTGACAAGGTTTCTATTGTGAGATAAATTTGTGCAAATTTGCAATGAAACCAACATATTAGCTTATAAAACTTTTGAGCAGCTTGTGTGCTTTTTGGGTCTTCTTGCCCTGTGATTTTTCACACATATACATGAGTTAAA
The DNA here is from genome assembly GCA_027924645.1 of Cunninghamia lanceolata. Taxonomy (NCBI): domain Eukaryota; kingdom Viridiplantae; phylum Streptophyta; class Pinopsida; order Cupressales; family Cupressaceae; genus Cunninghamia; species Cunninghamia lanceolata. The sequence goes on from BSBN01000828.1 coordinate 3,098,500, forward strand.
GGTCATCAAAAAATGGCCACTCGGGAAAAATAGTCATTGTTGTGTTGAGCTGTGTATTATAAATACTCCCATGTAGTGAAAAATCCCACAATACTGCACTACAAAAGTCATTGTTTTTTACATTTAACAAGATGTTGGGTTGTGATAATCCCACATTGATAATGAATTGAGACAAGGAAGGCTTAGAAGGTTGTGATAATCCCACATTGATAATGAATTGAGACAAGGAAGGCTTAGAAAGTTAGAAGCCATATACTTACCAAAAGCTTTGCCAATTGGGAAAGAGGCTACATGGTGAAAAGTCCAAAGCAATGGATTTTAAAATTAAAAAACTGGTCCTCCTCCATACTAACTAATGCTTAGAGCTGCTTGTGTGCTTTATGAGTTTCCTTAACTCATGATCATTCATCAATGTACCTGAGTTAAATGTCATAGAAAAATGGCCACTTTTGTAAAATAGACATAGTGGTGATGACTTCAGTATTAAAAATAGTCCCACATAAATCCCACAAAACAAAAAATATCTAAACAATACGATACTAGAAAAATTCCATAGGAGTAGTCCAAAGCGTGTAGAAATTGGAAACCCAATAACAGAAACCAACAAAGTATGCAATACTGTAGAGATCTTATCTAAAATTACAGCATAGATTAAATTTCATAAGAACGTAACCTAGCATAGCATCATCCTCTTGTATATATTCAGAGATATGTTTGAATAGTTACTGTATGCGACAATATACACTTGAAACTATAAATGACTGATAAATTGCTTTTCTAGATCATTGTCCTGATGCAAAAACTTGCAGAATGAACAAGAGGACCCCTCTAAAAGTTTGGCAATATAACCCACTATAATGGGGTTTCATTAGAGGTTAGTCTTAGATAGAACGAGCTGTTCAATCAAGAACAAGATTGCTGCAATGATTCTAGCTTTTCATCAGATCCCAATACGTGAGATTGGTGAAATAAAAAATATTTCACTTTTGTAAAAATATCATATTTTGCATCAAAATGCACATTCTACATCCCACTTCAACTTGGATCACCACAGATCCATCCTAAACACATCTGATATGCACTGTGAGATATCCAAATGTTGTGGGATAGGCACCTCGAGTCTTTTGGATACCTCTCGGTGTATATCAGATCCATGTTAAGATGGATCTGTTATATGTATTCATTTAGAAAATCCATATGGGCCATAGGTCTGATTTTGCGTGGATGACATAAGGGGCTATCACAAACTTAGCTTAAAATCTTGGTAGTAAATGGAGAATAATACTGGAAATTATTGAGTCATAAGATGACTTTTACGTTGAAGGCACAAACTTCTCAGCAGCATGGACCCTTTCAACTAGGATGAATGGTAATTATAGACAGTCTATATAATTAAAATAATTTTTTTATAATGATTAATGTGGTCTACTGTAATATCCCCCTGGTATATTGAAATTCCAGGACAGTTTGAAAGCAAGTTTCAGAATTATCCATGGTTCAGATTATGGATATATTTGACTAATGGTGATTCGATGATGAACTGGGATAGCTAATAACTTAATAGTAAAATTGAGAAGATAGTCCATGGTAAAACAAGTATCTTGAGAATAAGTTTGTGCATATAATTTTACTTCAATTACTATGAGAACTACTCAACATTGTGAGCATGAAGTATTTATGGTTGAGATTTAGAATTCAGTGATATGCAGTTAATGTACTGAAGTCCACATTTTTGTGTTTATTTGGTATAGACAATGATATTATCTAAATTTAGTATCCTTATAGGAATTTTATTTAGCATAAGGGCACTAATTAATAAATTATGCTTTTTGAACTTCTAGTAGTTTTTATCTTCCAATCCTCAGAATATGACAATATTTGTCTGTATTTTAATAGTTCAAACTTCAAACTTAAGTTATGCCTAGTGGTCTTGCTATAAGTTACCTACGGTGTATTCATGTCTTAAAATTTCATATTATATATTTGAGTTTGTTTATAGAGACACTAAGATATAGGATGCTACGTAGTAAAAGAGTGAAGTGAAAGGTATGTACTATGTTGTAAATCCCCAGCTTAGCCAGTGTGCCAGACCTGGTATATGGAACCTCCTTTGCAAGACTCACCCACTCTACACCCTGAGTTTTAACTTAATGACAAAACTTATTTGAGAGATGGAGTTGACCTTTCTGTCTACACCTTCAGTTATAAAATGAAATAATGAGTTGAGTTGAAGTTCCATTTTTTTTGGAAATTGTTTAATTACTGATCAGATCTAGTGGTGCATTTTTAGGTACGTGGACCCTCTTGTGCTCGTATGCTTGCAGAAAATTTATCAGAAAATCCCTTGGCGGGATCATCAAGCATTCAGAAGATTCTTATTCTTGAAAGAGGATTTAATGGATGGCAAGCTGCAGGACATCCAGTTTGTCAATGCAAAGAGTCCATATGTAAAGGCCACAAGTAAGGGTCATATTCATTTCCATGTAGTTGGCTGCAATTACTGCCGGATCTAATGGGAAAATCTTCACTTTTCTAGAAATAATTTGTTGTATACAAATGTGAGAATGAACCTGCATAAGCATTAAGCAACAATGTAAGCCAGAAGACGGGAAATATTTTGAATGGAATATGAAATACTATTGTTGAATTTTAGTGTTGACTGGGTCTGCTAAAACTAGTGATTATTATTTTAGTTAATGATTATCTGAGCTTCCTAGTGTTATGGTTGAATTTCATATGAAATTAATTTTCAAAGCCCATTGAATGGATGGACAGAATGTTGACGTGTGATGGTTTTGTACACACATAATAATCCTTGTATCTACTATTTTAATATAATTGTATGGTTTTGCAATTTCCAATTATTCACATTAAATACCAATTGGGAAATGTCATTATCTGTTTTATTTGTTAATGCATCTCTGTCTTAATCTACAGTTTGGGGATAGGAAACTGCCTTAGCAAATGATGCTTTTCTTAGGCTTGGATAGAAAAATGGCTTAGGTAAGATAGGTTATTTGAGCTTGTATACTAAGAAAATTCCATTTCCTGTTGGCAATGATCGGTAGGCTAGGTGTTCATTCATAAGGTATTCATTACCGAATATTGAAGATAGATGGTATGGAGCTTTCTGGGAAATCGAAATATTGTTATTAAGTCATTCTGAACTTTACAAAAATTTCCCACATGAAACTACTTTGTTTGGTGGGGTTTTAAGCACTATTCTGAATAGCTTGTGATTGTTTAGCAATATGACTACTCTTAATAAGCTCAAACAAGTCGTGATCCCCATTTTAGCACAGAACGCATATTCAATCTCATAGGGAACAAGGAAGAAATGGAAAGAAATGACCGAACCATGGCACAAAATAACGATGAACCTAATAAACAGATTCACCTTATCAAAAGCACACACGGGCAGAAACAGTTCCCTGAGCAACTTCTCCTTTTCTCTGTCCACCTAGCTTCTGAACTTACTGAAGATTTTCTACCTTTAAACTAACTCCTTAACCAAATCAGACTATTCTCTTGTTGAAAATTTGCTGACATTTTTGCAACCCCTTCACTCTTTGATTCATGTCCTTATATCCAGTTGCCTCCGATTGCTGAGCATTCCATACTTTGCTTGATTTGGTTGCACATTAACTGTCTCATACTCCTCGGATCTTCTCCCAGTGCAGTAATCATTCCATTTTCCTCGGGCTTTGCTTTCTTTTTGCTTCTTTTTCACTGATTACTTTGTCCTCTATGGGTTATCCACCAAATTACCCCTGGCTTCTACTTGGACCTTCATTCACTCCTGCCATCTTCTTGGCCAATCTGACTTACTCTGATTGAATGCTCACTGATTACTAGCCTCTGCCTCTGAGGTTCTCTTTTCTCTAGGCATGATCTCTCAAAATCTAGGTTCCTTATTGTCCAGGTTTAGTTATGTTGGGGTCTGCACTGTTCTTGCCTCTGCCCTGACATGTCTGTCACTGCCTTTTAATCCCTTGGTTGCTGCTGCTATGTGAGCCGCTTGCGCTGACTCAGCTACCACCCTATGAAACCAGGTACCCCCCTTTTACTCTGTTTGATTCTTCCTGTTCCTGCAATCTGCACACTTAAACAAAAGAGATCACGACATTGGTTGTAACAAAATCAAACACAAACTTCAATCATGAAATTCAAATTTGAGCTTAAATCAAGAATTCAGACATTCAAGATATTGCATAGGCCTTTGGAAATCACAAGTCGTTATCTCTACTTTAAAGTCACACATATGTTTTAATTACATGCTTATGATAAAAATTTGCCTGAAGATTCATTTAAATATAAAGTTTCTTGACACAGACTCCATGGCTATCCTAACCAACTAATCACAAGTAGAGCTAAAGACTTCTGATTTCTAAAGGTTTATGTGGTATCATGAGTTAATTACATGCTTATGATTAAAGGTTTCTTAATAGACACTCTCCCTAGCCATCCAAGGTTTCTTAACATAGACACTCTACTTGGCCATCCAAGGTTTCTTAACACAAACACTCTTCTTGGCCATTCTAACCAACATTGGGTTATAACACTTCACCCACTTTAGGAAATGTTTCCTTGAAGTTATACCAAAATAGCTGTGGGTATAATCGTTGCTTCTCAACTGCATCTTCCAAGTTGCCTACCTAGGGCTTTACTAGGCCCACAAGATATAGACTTGGTCAATAGTGTGTTGTTGAAGTTGGAGTGTTTTGTGGTTGATTATTTACACAAAATACACTTGGAAGGTTCTATTGTCATGTTGGGACCCTCAACCCTCCGTTGGTATCCCATTAACCTCTTCGGTGGTGCCCTCATTGACAACTTAGGCTTTTGGTGTAGTGGCAACCGGTTTGTGTTAACAAAACTGGCAACTATACTGGGGAGGGTTTGACTCTCGCCCTCAACAGGGTTGCTCGCCTTGTGGTCGACTGTGTCTAGTATGGACCTCTTGGCTCGGGGGGGGGGGGGAACTGTTGTTGTGTTGGGACCCTCAACCCTTTGTCAATACCTCATTAACCTCTCCGGTGGCACCCTCACTGACAACTTAGACTTTTGGTGTAGTGGCAACCGGTATGTGTTAACAAAACTGGTGACTGTACTGGTGAGGGTTCGACTCTCACCTTCAACAGGCTTGCTCACCTCGTGGTCGACTGTGTCCAGTACGGACCTCTCAGCTCATGGGGGTTAAATTGTTGTCGTGTTGGGAACCTCAACTCTTTGTCGGTACCCCATTAACCTCTCCGGTGGTGCCCTCACTGACAACTTAGGCTTTTGGTGTAGTGGCAAACGACCTATGTTAACAAAACTTGTAGCATGACAACAGGTTCATCAATTTGCAGAGAAGGCCAATCAATGACGTATAGGATTTGATGCATATTTTCTTGACATTGCAACATGAAACACATTATGCATCCTAAACATGATGGGCAATAGGGCAATTTGGTAAGTGTTGATGATGTTTTTGTGACATCACAACAATAGAATAAAATACTGAGTATCCCATCCTCTCTTGAATAAAGCTTCTCAGACGCTAAACTATGTGATCGAATGAGACTGCTCCAAGGTTCCTTTTATGTCAGGTCTTGACGTGCATAGGGATAGACTCAGTGAAATGATGTGATTTGCTGGTAATCACAAGGGGGACTTACGTATCAGACTTAGTGTTTCAGTGCTTAAGGAAGAAAGGCAGGGGTTTCGGTGGATTTTGGAGTCCTGGGCGTGGATTTCTTTTTCGAGACTAGATTCTCAACTTCTGGCAGAAAAGATTTGAGTTCACCCAGACTAACTTATACAGGTAACGAATGATTTTGCAATAGGTTCTTCTATAATCTACTCCTAAGGAAAATTCAAAGAAAAATGAAAAAGATAGGGATAGTGGAAGAGAGTTCAGGGATCTAGATGATGGGAAGGACTACTGCTGAAGATTGATGCTGGAACCACGCTTTTGCTTCGTCATGCGACAACAGCTAGGCAGAGATGGTGCGATCTTTTGGGATAGCGGCAAGGATTTTCACACTGTCCTGACATGGAACGTGGGACTTGATCACCCAGGAACAGTCGAAGTTAAGTTTGGAATCAATTCAGACTAACCATACAAAGTGATTTGCAAGCCACAGATCACAAATGGTATGAACAAATCAACATTCAATCATTCAACAATAACATTTTCCATCATATTAACTAACAAAGTTTGAAATAAAGGAAATAACTTGAATAACTTTCAGATTTGCTTCAAGGAATCAATAAGACCATGTCAAACATCTAAAGAATCATATGAACACCATTCTTCAATGCATATACTATTGCTTCAAAAGTCTGTATTACAACAATCCAACTGATCCTTGGAGTTTCAGCTCAGAAATACAGTGCAAAAAAATGAAACTAACTACTAGGTGCTCTAGGAGCATCAAAATGATGAAAGGGAGAGATAAAATGAGGCATCCCCCAGCCTTTATATAGGCAATCAAAAATATATTAGGGCAAAAGGAAATCATATTTCCTTGGAGTGTGTGCCATGGGTCAGAAACCCTAGGAAAAGTAGGTGGGGTCGTCAGATTCCTCATGTAGGTGACTACCACCTGTCCTGGGCGTCAGAAGGTGAAAGGATGACCTCCATCTGTCTGGGGTGTCCTAGCTGACTAGGACTCCTGGACAGGACTGTCTTGCTTGTTTGGAACTTCCTTCTGCTCTCTGCCTCCAGGAACCTGGTCAGGATGACTTCTAACTCTTCCATAGGAATACTGGGCATGTTTTCAATTCGGAACTCCATGACGGACGCGGTGGTGGTATAGGCGACAAGGATATTTTCCCAATCTGCCCTCAGCTCCTGGATATTGTTAATGAGGATCATGAATGAGGATGCATCCTCAAGATGGGACTCCTGGGTAGGATAAGAAGCTTTGAAGTATATGTTCCGCATCTTGCCTTTCAACTCCTCTAAGTCAATGACTCCATTCGGTGCTACCTCCAGATCAAACCAAGCCTCCAAGGATACAAGGATTTTGTCCTGGATTACCTTCAACATGGCGTGGGCCTGGAAAGTGTCGCTTTCAATCTTCTCAAGGTTATCTCTTCATGACCAAGGCGGAATACTAGCTGAGGAAATCATATACTGAATTTGCATGTATTACTTTGTCCCTCACCAAGTCCAGCTTCGGAGTGTTCATCAGTGCCTTCAGTCTAGGGATAGTTTCCTCCTGGACGACTATGAATTGCTGACATGTATCCAGAATTGCTTGAATTCTAACCATGAGTGCTGGAGCTCTCCCGTTCACTTGGACGAGGTCTTCTATGAACTTATGGGCTCTATCCGAGACCTTCTCTATCCAACCTTTTGCAATATGGCCGGCTGTCCTCAAACATCAACCCTAGCTAATGAATCCTTAGTTATGCTTAGAGGTTGGGTCGTTGCTCCTTGGGTGGACTACAATGGGCCCATGAGTTGCTGGATGTGCTGCCGCAGTTCCTCTTGCTTCAACTAGTTCTTCTTTTCTTCTTCCTTAACCTTTCTCGGATGGCAGCAACGAAATCCTCCAGTTCCTCCATTTCTTGATCCTTCGTGGTTGGTCCAAGGTCGACCTTCAAGATGTCAAAATCATCCAGACTGATGTCCTCCTTTGCTTCGGTTACCCTGGGAATTGCCACCTCTACTCGGCAGGATCCTGATTCATCCCTTGTAATCCTGGAAAACTTCTTCGCCCTCTTTGGATCTACGGATTTCCCAATCCTGGCCAGAAACTCCCCAAGTTCGGTGGAAGGATCATTCTTCCTGATTGTCTTCTTCCGCAACCTATACTGCAACCAATTGGGTTTTGCAGATGGAATGACTTCCTTCTGTGGTTCCTGAGGATCTTGACCAACTTGTGGTGTGGATGTCGGTACTTCGCCAGAATTGAACACCTCGTCGAGGAATTCCAAATCAAGGTGATGGAGCATGTCCTCAAGATGGACCTCCCTTGGATTCCGCGGTGGAGGGTTAGGCTGATTTCCCACCATCAGGTTGGGAGTCCGTTCCCGGGTGGAATCCATGGACTCATTATCTTCCTGATCATCTTGCTCATTTGGGACCATTTCCTCCTAAATGGGTCCCTTACCTTTAATTGTTTGCATATCTTCAAAAAGATCAACCTCCAAGACGGAAGAAGTGCTGGCAGAGTGAGGCCTGGATGCATTCTACTCCTCTTGGTCAGGCCTGCTGATAGGTTCATTCCGAGCCTTCACTCTCTTCGCTGGTGGATCTTCTGTAGTCCTGTCCCTCAGTTCCTGTCTTCCCGTCTCTTGTTCCTTCACACGAGTTTCTTCGGTCATATCCTCTTCGGAAGACTGAGAATCCAAGTCTCCCATCAGGTCATAAGTCGGGCGGATACCTCTTTTGTGCAATTTCTCCATTTGCTGGCTTATCCATTTTTGTGTTATCGTTAGCATGGGTGCCATTAGATCGTCTAAGTGGGTGACCTCTGGATCGGACCAAAACAAAGATGGAAGAGGCTTATCCTTCTCCTGTTCGAAGAATGGCTGGACTTGCCTTCCATCCTCCTTAACTTGATCCGGGACTGCAAAGATCCTAGTGGCCCTGATCATGTCGATTGAAAGTCGGGAACATGTCCTCCGCACTTCGAAGTCATCCTCAGCGTTTGCCCAGTGGTCCTCCAGGTGTACCTTATGTCTATGCCTCCTTCCACATGCTACCTGGGTGGTATTGATCGGTCAAAGTTCTCCAGCAAGGAATGAGTCACCAGGTTATAGAACTATAGCTCTTCTTCGGATCTTTCTGCGGCTTGGAGAGATGGGCATGCTTCAACCGCACCTTTCGTCTGGACTAGGTAGGCTACCCCGGCCTTATTCTTCTGAACTTTGTCATATGCCGAGAGTTGCCTTGTCAATTCCAACAGGACCATCTTGTCTGACAGATATCTTGGCAGTCTATATGGGTAGCCGGAGAATCCTTGCACCCTGATGTATGTGAACTTCGAGAATTGGATGAACCAAGAGCCATAAGTCGTGATCAACTGCTTTGCCTCGGGTGATAACCTTTGGTGAGTGCCTCCTTGGAGGGTCCTTGTAATGTGCATGGCGAATGCGTCATTGAACCTCCGGAAATGGTTTATGTTCTGGAGATGAAGCTGGGTGTAGCAATCATAGACCTTGACTTGCCCTTCTTGATTGCCGATATGTCCCTTTCATGACAGTCCTCGATATTTGTTGTTCCTTTCCAGCATATAGATCACATAGGAACTCATGTAAAAGGCCTTTGATTACTCCAGGTTTCGGAATTGTGCATCAATACTATCACTGAGGAGTTGAGCCCAATCAACCGTCTTTGTCCCAGCGGTGACTTCCTCGATGTAGTAGAACATCCATGGCTCGAAGGTAGAGGACTACGGACCTCCCATGATCCTGTTTAGCATGACGACAAGGTCTCCATGCTCTTGCTTGAAGTCAGATTTAAGGAGTGTCCTTGGCAACTTGGAATGGTGAGGCATTTCTTCTGCATCCATGACTTGTTGATAATCTTGAAATAGGTTGCCGGATCAGCTTGGAACATGTTGGTTGATTCCTTGCTTGTGTACTCGATGGGACTATAGACAGCTATGTTGTACGTCTCCGCAATCTTTTCCTTGGTGAAATAGGCCACGACTGTGTTGTTGCGATCGACAACCATCCTTTGTTCCGGATCATATTGCATGAAACATTCCACGATCAACTCGGGACAAGGAATGGCTGGCGGGAAACATGCGGCAGAGGAAACTCCATTTCAGACGATTTTGGCTGCAAGCTGGGATGGAGGACGTCCATCAACTCCGTACATTCGCTTCCTAATTTCTTCCATGACTGAAGGATGAATGTTGGTGTCTCCCACGTTCGCCCATTTTGAGATGATTCTGGACTCCAGGAGTGTCCCTTTGAGGGCAGCCTTCATTTGGGTCTGTCTTGAAGAGCTCATCTTGGCACTCGCCATTCACTTGTGGAATCAAGGAAAGAAATAACAAAGTATAAGTTTTAAAGAGGTAAGGATGGAGGCGGGATGATGTTTTTTATTCTCACCATTAGAAGTTAGTACGACAGATTTATGCATGTGGGACTAAAATCATGAAATGTCAAGTACATAGGAAGGAGAAAATAACAATATTCTAAGTAAGAAGAGCCATCCTACGCATTCACATAGCTTTCTTTGGATAAAAGAACTTTTGACCTTCAAGGAAATTTTTGATTTTCTAGATGGATTTCGGACCTTCTAATGGATTTTCTGATTTTTGTGCAGGAATTAATGAATTTTTGTCAAGAAATCTGCCTTTGGAATGTTTCAGAAATTTCAGTTTTGGTGAAGAACTTACCTTAGAATGGAGGAGTCTTGGACTTGGAGGATGAAATCTGCCCTAGGTATATGAATTTTTGGTTTTGAAGACTTCAGAAATCTGCCCTTAACCTACAGAAAAATCTGCCCTAATGAAGAATTTGGCCTTGGAAATGCTAAAATCTGGAATCTTCTTTGATGAACTTTATTCTCCAAGTGATGAAATCTGCTTTTTTGATGTTGAAATCTTCTTTGGAATGCCTTCTCCTTTTGGCTAGGACTGAAATCTGCTTTTTGGCTTTGAATTTGTGTTTGAATGATTGGAAATTGATTTGGGCGCCCCTTTATATAGGCATTTAGACCTCATGCCACTTGGCAGACCTCGGTTGGAGGAAAAAAAAACCTAGCTGCCACACTTTTGTCTTCTAGCCAACTTAGATTTTGTCTTTTTTCTCTGGGTCGGTGGTCGGGGAATTTCAGATGTCGGGGATTTCTTCTAGTCGGGGATTTCTTCCAGTCGGGGATTCCTTGAGCAACTGGATTATGCCTCCATGGATAACTTCGTCCTGAGTCAGGGATTTCTTCCCTTGGAGTGATTCTGGAACTTTTTGTTGGAATTTGGCCAAGTCTTGGAATGTTGCCTCTGTGAAGAACCTTTAGAAGGAAGCTTGTGATATCATGTTTGAACAGGAATCCTCTTGGGTTGCCAATTTCGGCGGGACTAGAATCCTTTAGGCTAGATCAGGAGTGCATAGTAGTCCTGCTATCCAAGGGCGCAAATTCCCTGAGGAAGTGGATTTTGCGCCCAGGACAAAAACCCTCCTGGAGCACACAATCCACTTGGTCATGGATAGTGCGACTAGGGACAAATTTCTGCCAAGTCTTCCTCTCTCTCAGACTTACTTTCAAGTTCTTTGTTAGAGTTTTGCCAAGTTTTGGAAGTTTTCTCCTGGATTCTCATGAAGATTATCATTTCATTTTGGACAGAAATCACTTTTGGAGGGAACTAGAGTCTTTTTGTCCAGGGGCGCAAGTTCCCTGAGGAGGTGGATTTTGCGCCCTGGACAAAAAGACTCCTGGAGCGCAAATTCCCTGAGGTGCTGGATTTTGCGCCTTGGACAAAAACCTTCCAAGAGCGCAAATTCCCTGAGGTGCTGGATTCTGCGCCCTAGTCCTTGGGTGTTTAGTTTTCAGGATTTTGGCTAAGGACTTATCCTTCCCTTTAGTTCAACTACTTGAGTGAGTTTTCAGTTTTGTGAAAGGTGAACTTTGGTTGCTTCACGGAGGTTTGATCATTAACATGAGATTCGGGGTACAGATTTTTCACCATTTCTTCAGGGAATTTCAATCTCCATGGCGAAATTCTCCCAACAGACAATGAATTCTTTCATTAAGGCACTTACAGAGAAGTCTGGGAATGATTTCCTGACCAACTGCATAGTCCAGATTGGACTGGACTCTAGAACTGGACACCTTGATCCTGGGGCGAATAATCTAGTAGATACTGGATTATGCAACCAGGACAAAAATCTGTCCTGGGCGCATAATATAGGACCTACTGGATTATGCGACCAGGGAGAAATTTCTTCCCTTGGCACATATTCCAGTTGGTACTGGAATATGCGACCAAGAATGTTCTTGTTCAGCATTTCCACATTCGTCCTGAGGGGTGTTGGAACACCATTTGCTTCGAAATCATTCTAAGTCCCTAAAAAACCCTGTTGACTAAGAATTCTCCGAGTTATGATCTGAGATTAAGTGAGTCCTGGATCGGGATTAGAAGGATATCCCTTGGATTAGTCCTTTGGACTGGAGTTGAACTGGAATCCTTTATGAAAAGATGAACATGCCAAGGAGTGACAGGCTTTGTCACATCCGAAATCTTGTCGGGATAGAAATTTGGATAGACCTCGAAACTGAATTCCGAGCAGGGATTCTTTGGAACATGACTCCGGGATAGGTACTTCCAGACAGGACTCTGGATTGGACCTCTGAATTGGATTCCTGGACTGCAGTCCGGGAATGACTTCCTGAGTGGGACTGGAGTCTGGAACAAGATTACAACTGAATTCCATGCTGGGAGTGGAATGGGTTCATCTCTTAAGATGCAAAGATAAACTCCTTCCCGAGGATTGTTCAGGACAAGCAGTTAGGGTTTTACATTCATGCATGAGGGATTCTCCGTGTTCACCTCTTTCAGCATCCGTGATCCACCTTGACTAGTAACATCTACTGTCATGATGATAAGCCGGAAAGTTTGGGATCAGAGCAAGAATCTGGGCTAAGTCAAAAAAAAAAGGGGGACCCAATTTGCAATCGGGGTTGATGTTGTAAAGTGGTCACAACATCTAGCGACTCCACGGGAAGGAATGTCCACTGAACATTCCTAGGATAAAAGGTCCATTCCAAAATCTGAGATCAATAGTATAACTTCCACAAAGCCATCTATCAGTTCGGAAATATACTCAAAAGGAGAAAAGAGTCATAGGTTATATCAAGACATCCATCTTTGTTGTTTGCATTAAAGAAACGTTTTCTTTTAAAGCTCTTCAAGTGTTCTAATGATAGACAAGAGTCACAACTTCAAACATCCTTGTGCACACCCACACGTTAAGTCAGATAGACATGAATACTTGATCGAGGCCTCAAAATTAAAGGGTTAGCATAACCATTCATATCCTGGAGATCCAGTTTGTACGATTGCATTCATTCCCTTTTGTAAGCAACTAGGGTCATCAAAGTTCCTTTACATTAAGCTACATGATTAGTACGCACCTCTTGAACTACCTAGACATTGCCCCGCTGCCAGCGAGCGTCTATAGCCCCGACGGGTTTGTCTCGTAATTCCACTCGAGTAGAGCCCCACTACCAGCGAGCGTCCATAGCCCTGGTAGAGATTGCTCGATTGTCCACTTGAGTTATAGTGTGTGATTGAGTGCTTTGTTCTTTTTTCTTTTCTCTTTTAAATTACAATTAAGCTAGAATTCGGCAGAGTACAATGCAGTACCGCTACCCTTGCATCATATGCTTTTTGACGGCACAAGTTACGTTGATAACTCAGATAGCCGGGTGTGGAATTCCAATGGCGGCAAAGGCGGACCATGGATTTTTCACTTAATGTAAGATCACAAAGTCTCTCCTAGTGACTTCCAAATTTCTTTAGTGTGTAAGGTATGAGATCTCAACATACTTAAAGTTATTCTAAACAGTCAATTTATCTTCCAAGAGCAAGCAACATGTTATCCAAACACTAACAATGGAGCTCACAACGAACGTATCCGTTGGACACGAGTTTCTCCAAGGAAAACTAGGAAGTGTTCATTTAAAGATTTAAACATTTTAAACATATAATCAAAGATATCCATGTCGAGATGTAATATATGATTCTGCACTTGAGTCAAGTAGCAATCTTAACAAATGATAAGCTAAAGAAAAGTTATCCTGAAGATTCAAACAGTTTCATGAGCAATTCATCCAAGGAATGAGCCCCTAGGTGGAAGTGCCAAAATGTGTTCAGAAGTTCAACACCTCCTTGCAAACCAAGGTCCCACAAAAGGAAACCGAACACAAAAAATGGCAAACTTCTAACCTAATCCTAGGGAACTCTACTCTACGGAAAGCAAAGCTAAGCTAAAGCAGGGAAAAGGCTACTCTAACTATGTACAGGGTAAGTTCGTGAAGGAACTTACGGTAGGAAATAATGTTTTAGAAATTGCCCATTGACAGGCAGTGGAATGTCTTCTCCGATGAGGGTCTTAAGTTTGAAGGCATTTTCCCCCAATATCTCAGCGATTTGGTAAGGACCCTTCCAGAGGTGGTCGAACTTGTCGTGTTCACCTTTCCTTGCATGTGCCTTGTCCCAATATAGGACCAGATCAGAAATCCTGAATGATTTGATCTTCGCTTGTCTATTGAACCAATGTTTCACAACCCCTTGGTGTTTCATGAATTTATCTAAGGATGTGTCTCGCTTATCTTCTAGGTGCAATAGTTGTGAGAGCCTAGTTTGGATTCTCTCATCTTCTGCCAAGTACTCCTGCATAAACTGGTAAGTTGGGATTCTCAGTTGGATAGGGAAAATGGGATCCTGACCATAAACTAGATGGTAAGGAGACATTCCTAGGGAGGCCTTGACACGAGTCTGGTCTGCCCAAAGAGTGAATTTCAATTGTGTGCCAGTCTTGTGGATTCTTATCCAACAATTTCTTGATTGCATTGAGTAGGTTTTTGTTCGTGGACTCGGCTAACCCATTACCTTGTGGGTAATAATTTTATGAGAATTTTAACGTTATTCCATGATCAAAAGCCCAATTTGAAAACTTTCAAGATGAAAATGTAGAACCATTATCATAGACTAAAGCATGAGGACATCCAAACTTGGTAATGATATTTTCTTCGAAGAACTTGATTACAACGTCAGTGGTGCAATGTCTTAAAGCATGAGCTTCAGACCATCTAGTACAATAATCAGTAGCAATCAGAATATACCTGTGTTGCACAAAGGAAGGTGGATTGATCATACTGATAAAGTCAAGTCCCCATTTGGCGAAAGGTCTTACTTCGAATACAGGTTGAAGAGGCATGGCAGCGTTCCTTTCTCTCGCAGCAGCTACTTAGCAGGTGTGGCAGGTTTCGACATGCTGGTAGGCGACGTGGAATAGTGTCGGCCAATAATACCCTGCCCTCAGGATTTGGTGAGCCGTGGCTAATCCTACTCCGTGACAAGTTTCAAATTTGTCGTGGAACTGTTCCATGACCTGGCCTGCCTCATTCTTTCCCACACACCTCAAGTAAATTCCTTCATGGTTCCGCCGGAATAAGACTGCTCCTTGGAGGATGAAACATTGACTCCGGAATCTTAGAGCCCTCTTTTGAGTTGACTTCAGGTGGGCAGGACATCTTTGGTGTAGCAAGTAATACACGATGTCATCATACCATGCATCTAGAGATACGTCTTCCAGCACACAGGTCTGTTGTACTAGTCTGGGTCCTTCAACTGCAATTGTCTGAGCGAGTGCTTGACCTCGCACTATCTTCATTGGTTGAATCTCAATATCATATTCTTGGATAGTGGTGACCCACTTGCCTCTTCTTTCCCCGAGTTCATTATGCCTCAACAGTGTTTTAACAACAACATCTGGGACTATGGGATAGACTTTACTCCTCAGGACATAATGCCTGAACTTCTTGATGGTTTTTACTAGGGCATAGGCATGCTTTTCCACGCATGGGTATTTTAATTCTGCATCCTTGAAAGGAGTGCTCATAAATGCAATAGGATGCTCGTCCTTTTCCTCCATCCTTGAGTGAGAATGCTGACACAAGTGTGTTCTGATGCAAAAAAGTATAGGTAGAATGACTTGGTATAGTCTGGAGCACTAGCGATGGCTTGTTTGATCTCCTCAAATGCTCTTCTGGCTGGTGGAGTCCAGTCCAGCTTAGCATCTTTCTTTAACATTTCATTCAAGGATTTCACTATCTCAGCAAACCCCGTAATGAACTTCCTCACGAAATTAATCTTTCCGAAGAAAGATTTCAGTTCTTTCTTGTTCGCTGGCATGTCGACTTTGGATATAGCTTTCACCCAATCAGGATCAATGAATATCCCTTGTTTTGAGATTACATGGCCTAGGAGTTTTCCTTCTGTTATGCCGAAAATGCACTTCTTCAGATTGAGGGAAATTCCATACCTTCTGCATCTTTCGAGGACCTTTCTTAAATCTTCTACGTGATCCTCTCTTCTCTTTGAAAACACGGTGAGATCGTCCATGTATATGACAATGCATTTGTCGACTAGATCTCTGAGAGCGATGTCCATGGCTTGTTGGAAGGTAGCTCCGGCATTGATCAGGGCGAAAGGCATCCTTCTATACGCGTAAATTCCCCACTTGGTGGTGAATGCTGTCTTCAGTTGGTCTAGCTCCTCAACCATTACTTGGTTGTACCCCGAGTACCCGTCCAAGAAGGACATCATTTGAGACCCGTTCACGATCTACAGTACTTCATCTAATGGGGGGAGAGGGTAATTGTCCTTCTCCGAAGCTTGGTTGAGATTGCGAAAGTCCACACAATCTTATCTCGCCGTTCTTCTTTTTGACTGGGATGAGGTTGGCGACCCACGTCGAGTGTCTTACTGGGAAGATGATTCTGGCTTCCAGTAGCTTCTTGACTTCTTGATATATCAAAGGCTCTAGTAGTGGATTGACTGGCCTTTGATGCTGTCGGAAAGGTCTACTTCCGGGTTTGAGAGGAATAGTATGCGTGATGATGGAAGTATCATAGGTCTTCAGGTCCTCGTATCCCCATGCTATCATGTCGATATATTCTTTCAAATTCCTGAGGATACCTTCCCTTTCCTTTGACATGGAGGCCTTCCCAATGAATACATTCTTCACTTCTCCATCAGTCGCTAGGTTCACTAGGTCACACTTGCTTCCTTCCTCACTAGGATGTGGAAGTGCACTTAATCTGTCGAAATCGAAGAGTCTTTCCAACTCAATTAGTCCTCTAGGAATAGTTTTATTTTTTAAATTCATTATTCCGTCTAGATCGAACTCTGCTTCCTCACTTTCCCCTTCATCAATGATCTGGGCGGTGAATATCCCAGAGTTGGTCAAGAAGTCCAATATGTGCTTATCATCATCAAACACTTGGAAGTTGGTGATATTATCCGGAACTGAGGGGACAGAAGTCAGCTCCACGGTAAACTTCTTCAATCCTTCCATTGCGAGTGGTTCTAATGAACTTGCTGCCTGGGCTAGAGCATTTGCAACCTGATTTTTGGACCTATAGATAGACCGAATATTGAAAGCATCAAAGCTCTCGATGAGATCCCATACTCTATTGCGGTATCTGGTCAGTCTCTTGTCATGACAGACATACTGCTTCCTTATCTATCTTATAATCACTTCAGAATCTCCGAACACATGCAGGATTTTGGCATTTTTCTTGATGGCGAGCAACTGTCCGTGGACAAGTGCCTCGTATTCAATAACATTGTTGGTGCAGGGAAATTATAATTTGTGGGCGGCTAGGTAGGCTTCTCTAGTTGGGCTTATCAATTCGAAGCCAACCTCGGCTCCTCTTTTGGATTTGGATCCATCGAATCTCAATGTCCATGCTTGGTCAGTCGTAGGTGTTGGACTTGGATTCTTATTGCCATCTTTTCTCTGTTCCTTTTGGACAATTTCTTCCTTAGGTGAGACATTGTCACACGCTAACATTTCTTCTAGAGCTGTCTCTTCAGGGTTGGGAATTACTAGAATTTCCAAGACGGAGGCTTTTGGAATCCGCTTGTGGACTTGCTTCAGAGCGACTTTGCACATTGCGCAGGTAAACTCAGGATGGAAAGCATTGTGGATCCCGCACCAATTAGGTAGCAGCAGATCCTCTGTCTTGGTGTGATTTCCCAATTCCATTCCTAAAAACAAAATTTCTAAAATTTTCAAACGTACCGAGATTTTCTTCTTCAGAGTTGGAATCGTAATCACTCCCCATCAGTACTTCTGTGGAGCCTTGCATCATGAGAACTTCATCTACCTTTGGTCTGTAGAGGCCGAGATTGGTTTCCACAAAGAATATCTCATTCTCTTCACTGTATTCGGTGATCATTAGCTTCAGACGAGGAGTACTGTCTATCTTGATTTGGTTAGGAAGTCCCTTCCATGAAAACCACATGTAGGAGAAGTCAGTGGACACGTACCCGTTAAACTTCCTTAGCCAGTCTTGACTCAGCAGCATGCCATATTCCTTTGGGATGTCTACCACGGAAATGTCTATATAATGCTGGATTCTTGGATTGGCTGCCAATTGCATATGGATGTTATGTAGCTCTCCTACAACTGGGACCTCCATTTTGTCGAGTTGAGTGACCTTCCTGGAGGTTTGCTTCGGAATTAGACCCAACTTCTTGCATACGCCTAAGGGCATGACATTGTTGGATGCTCCGGAATCCATCAAACAGTTGTGCAGGAGCTTGCCGAACATCCTTATTGAAAGGAGAAATGGCGGAGGCTCATCTTTTCCTTGGTAGAAAACCGCCGACTTCTTGGGAGCACTGAAATTGGCATCCTTTTTTAGCTTAGGATTTTGACCTTCTGTTGCATTATTTCTTCTTGCAGGTTCCTTATGCTTCCGCAAGTTTCCTCCCAGTGCTCCTTCAACCGTATCAACGACATTCTAAGCTAGATATACGACATCCTGCTGAACTTGAGGATCATAAGAGAATGATTGAGCTACGTTGGTATTCGGGGGTCCATTTGCTCGAGATGTATTAGGTGGACCGGATGGGTTAGATGCGCTGGAGATGCCCTGCGTGCCTGAGGTGACGTTCCTTGCGTTGGTGTCGTTCAAACTCTCCAAAAAGGTCTCCCTGATTTCAGGCACTCTCATTAACTCAATCATGGGCAGGATCACTCTTATCTTCTTGAATTCCTCTATCACACATTGGCTTAGTCTCTTTAGTTTATCTTTGGGATTGCTATCCCTGGGAACAGGGGCTTTGGGAGCGGCACCTCTGGGTAAATCGACTCTTTGAGAAACATCCCTTTATCGGTACTTCGGTGAATCCCTCGGATAGCTTGGATTGTTATTGGCATTTGGATCTGGTGGAGTCCGGTAACTGTTCGGAGGGGTCGAGGTGGTTAATGGTTCTTGGGGACGATAATTCCTTTGGTAGACCCTTGGACCTGCATTCCCAGCTGATTGCTGGAATGCTTGTACTTCATCCACCTCCTCAGCTTGGAAGTCATTGTATGGAGGGCAGTAGTATGGATCTTCGATGGGACCATTTGCTGATGCAGAAGGAAATCTTCCGTCGTACCCCATGGAGTCATACTCTGGCACAAGAGGGAATGTGAAATCCTCTAGGATAAGGGCTTGATCATACCTCGTTGAAGGGACAATTTCATATCTCGTGGTGGGTGGAGGGGTATCCTGATCTTGTGAGCTCTGCATTTCCTTGTGAAAGATGTCCGCAACAATCTTGAAGTCAGTGCATTGCAACTCCGAATGTTGGTTAGTGTTGTGCAATCTACACCAACTGGATAATGCTGCTTCTGCTAGGAAAACTTTATCCGCTGGCCTATCCACTGAACTGGGAGGATTGTCTAAAGGAGACATTTCCATTGTCTGTAGTTGTGTTCCATGCCCTGTTCTGCCTTGGGTATCCTTGATGGTTCACCCGGAATCCCAGATTATTTCCTTGATTATTCCTTGGGTGATTCCCTTGATACCCTTAACTTCCTTGATAATTCCTCTGTGTGTTTTGCATGTGATTGTTCTGGTTCCTGAGGTGAGTGACTTTTGTAGACAGCTTTCTCACTTGGTCAATCAATTTTTTCATCTCGTCTTTCTCCTCTGGAGTTCTCGTCGAGGACGCGCCTTGAAGGTACATTGGTTGTGCAGGGATTGCTTGGGAGATGGGCACTCTGGGGTGAAGTACCAACTGGTTGCTGGGAGTTGGAATGGGATTCATCACTGGGGTGTGATGTGCCAACGCCTGATTAATCCCTTGGATCTGATTTGGCATAGCCGCATACCCCAAATGGTTAAGTGGACCGTGGGTATTCAATCCTAACTTGTTCACTTTGACAGCCTCAGTATATGCTTCTAGCAGGGTGGTCGGAGGATTGGTCTTCCTCTGCACGAACATAGAAGTGAGACGATCCAGTGCTGCATAGTACATTGCTCGGGTTGCATCATCATTTATGGTATACGGGGCCTGCACCCTTGAGTAGGCCTTGTGGAACCTATTGTTGAAGGTGTTGATAGATTCGTGCTCTTGTCTCCGTACTTCGATAAGCTGTTTATACAACTCCGTTGGACTGATGGGAAATCTAAATTTGGCCAGTAAGGCATCCTTCAAGTTCCCCAACTGGTGATTGAACTAGCAGGTAGATTGATATACCAATAAAATGCGTCTCCTTCTAAAGAGTACGGAAATAGTCTGCACGCCACATCCTCATGTACAACTTGTCTATTTTGCAGAACATCTTCGAAAATCTTGGTATGCTCTTTGGCCGTCTGATTCACATCATTGATGTGGAATTTGGAGCAAAAGTGCTCAGGATTCTTCGGCATATCATTGTAGTTGGCGAAGGTTGTGAAGGGGGAAACATTCGTCAGAGGCCAAGCCTTTGGGGCGTTTGCTAGTTGGAGCGGAGCTGCTTGAGCTGGTCCTTGCAGATTGCTTGGCGGAGCAACTCCTGGAACATGATTTCCAGGCGGTGGGGTCTGGGACAGATTCGAGAGGCCTCCTCCACTGGGAGATCCCTGACTGGATGATGCTATCTTCTTTCCTTGCCTGGTCCTTGAGAGGAAGTCTAGTTCCACATGACTCTGGGAGGCTCCTGGAGTGGATCTTAGGATTCTCTGATGCGTCTCCGATGAGAAAGAGATGATTCAATCCAGCGTGCTCTTTCGCTCACCTTCCTTGGAAATGAAACACTCTTTCAGAAGCAATGAGCCCTCCTTCTAGCGCCAGATATGTTGATGATGTTTTTGTGACACCACAACAATAGAATAAAATACTGAGTATCCCATGCTCTCTTGAATAAAGCTTCTCAGACGCTGAACTATGTGATCGAATGAGACTGCTCCAAGGTTCCTTTTATGTCAAGTCTTGACGTGCATAGGGATAGACTCAGTGAAATGATGTGATTTGCTGGTAATCACAAGGGGGACTTACATATCAGACTTAGTGTTTCAGTGCTCAAGGAAGAAAGGCAGGGGTTTCGGTGGTTTTTGGAGTCCTGGGTGTGGATTTCTTCTTTTCCTAGACTAGATTCTCAACTTTTGGTGGAAAAGATCTGAGTTCAACCAGACTAATTGATACAGGTAACGAATGATTTTGCAATAGGTTCTTCTATAATCTACTCCCAAGGAAAAAAGATAGGGATAATGGAAGAGAGTTCAGGGATCTAGATGCTGGGAAGGACTATTGCTGAAGATTGATGCTGGAACCACGCTTCTGCTTCGTCATGCGACAACAACTAGGTAGAGATGGTGCGATCTTCTGGGATAGTGACAAGAATTTTCACACTATCCTGACATGGAAAATGGGACTTGATCACTCAGGAACAGTCGAAGTTAAGCTTGGAATCAGTTCAGACTAACCATACAAAGTGATGTGCAAGCCATAGATCACAAATGGTATGAACAAATCAACATTCAATCATTCAACAATAACATTTTCCATCATATTAACTAACAAAGCTTGAAATAAAGGAAATAACTTGCATAACTTTTAGATTTGCTTCAAGGAATCAATAAGACCATGTCAAACATCTAAAGAATCATATGAACACCATTCTTCAATCCATATATTATTGCTTCAGAAGTCTGTATTACAACAATCCAACTGATCCTTGGAGTTTCAGCTCAGAAATACAATGCATAAAATGAAACTAACTACTAGGGTGCTCTAGGAGCATCAAAATGATGAAAGGGAGAGAGATAAAATGAGGCATGCCCAGCCTTTATATAGGCAATCAAAAATATATTAGGGCAAAAGGAAATTAGATTTCCTTGGAGTGTGTGCCATGGGTTAGAAACACTAGGAAAAGTAGCTGGGGTTGTCAGATTCCTCGTATAGGTGACTGCCACCTGTCCTGGGTGTTAGAAGGTGAAAGGATGACCTCCATCTGTTCGGGGTGTCCCAGCTAACTAGGACTCTTGGATAGGATTGTCCTGCATGTCTGGAACTTCCTCCTGCTCTTTAGTCTCTGCCTCCAGGAACCTGGTCAGGACGACTTCCAAATCTTCCATAGGAATACTGGTCATGTTTTCAATCTGGATCTCCATGACGGACGCGATGGTGGTATAGGCGACAAGGATATTTTCCCAATCCGCCCTCAGCTCCTGGATATTGTTAATGAGGATCATGAATGAGGATGCATCCTCAAGATGGGACTCTTGGGTAGGATAAGCAGCTTTGAAGTATATGTTCTGCATCTTGCCTTTCAACTCCTCTAAGTCAATGACTCCATCCGGTGCTACCTCCAGATCAAACCAGGCCTCTAAGGATACAAGGATTTTGTCCTGGATTTCCTTCAACATGGCGTGGGCCTGGGAAGTGTCTCTTTTCAATCTTCTCAAGGTTATCTCTCTTCATGATTAAGGCAGAATACCAGCTGAGGAAATCATATATTGAATTTGCATGTATTACTTTGTCACTCACCAAGTCCGGCTTCAGAGTGTTCATCAATGCCTTCAGTCTAGGGATAGTTTCCTCCCGGATGACTATGAATTGCTAACATGTATCCAGAATTGCTTGAATTCTATCCATGATTGCTGTAACTCTCCCGTTCACCTGGATGAGGTCTTCTATGAACTTATGGGCTCTATCCGAGACCTTCTCTATCCAACCTTTTGCAATATGGCTGGCAATCATCAAAACTTCAACCGTAGCTAATGAATCCTTAGTTATGCTTAGAGGTTGGGCCGTTGCTCCTTGGGCAAACTGCAATGGGCCCATGAGCTGCTGGATGTGCTGCCGCAGTTCCTCATTCTCTTGCTTCAACTGGTTCTTTTCTTCCTCCTTAACCTTTCTCGAATGGCGGAAACGAAATCCTCTAGTTCCTCCATTTCCTGATCCTTCGTGGTTGGTCCAAGGTCGACCTTCAAGATGTCAAAATCATCCAGACTGATGTCCTCCTTTGCTTCGGTTACCCTGGGAATTTCCACCTCTACTTAGCGGGATTCGGATTCATCCCTTGTAATCCTGGAAAACTTCTTCGCCCTCTTTAGATCTGCGTATTTCCCAATCCTGGCCAGAAACTCCCCAAGTTCGATGGAAGGATCATTCTTCCTGATTGTCTTCTTCTACAACCTGTCCTATAACCAATTGGGTTTTGCGGACGGAATGACTTCCTTCTGTGGTCCCTGAGGATCTTGACCAACTTGTGGTGTGGATGTCGGTACTTCACCGGAATTGAACTCCTCGTTGAGGAATTCCAAATTATGGTGATGAAGCATGTCCTCAAGATGGACCTCCCTTGGATTCCGCAGTGGAGGGTTAGGTTGATTTCCCACCATCAGGTTGGGAGTCTGTTCTCGGGTGGAATCCATGGACTCATTATCTTCCTGATCATCTTGCTCATTTGGGACCATTTCCTCCTCCACCGGTCCCTTACCTTTAAGTGTTTGCATATCTTCAAAAAGATCAACCTCCCGGACGGAAGAAGTGCTGGCAGAGTGAGGCCTGGATGCATTCTGCTCCTCCTGGTCAGGCCTGCTGATAGGTTCCTTCCGAGCCTTCACTCTCTTCGCTATTGGATCTTCCGTAGTCCTGTCCCTCACTTCCTGTCTTCCCGTCTCTTGTTCCTTCACACGAGTTTCTTCGGTCATATCCTCTTCGGAAGACTGAGAATCCAAGTCTCCCATCAGGTCATAAGTCGGATGGATACCTCTTTTGTGCAATTTCTCCGTCTGTTGGCTTATCCATTTTTGTGTTATCGTTAGCATGGGTGCCATTAGATCGTCTAAGTGGGTGACCTCTGGATCGGACCAAACCAAAGGTGGAAGAGGCTTATCCTTCTCTTGCTCGAAGAATGGTTGGACTTGCCTTCCATCCTCCTTAACTTGATTCAAGACTGCAAAGATCCTGGTGGCCCTGATCATGTCGACTGAAAGCTGGGAACATGTCCTCTGCACTTCAAAGTCATCCTCAGCATTTTCCCAGTGGTCCTCCAGGTGTACCTTATGTCTATGCCTCCTTCCACATGCTACCCATGTGGTATGGAATGGGTCAAAGTTCTCCCGCAAGGAATGAGTCACCAGGTTATAGAGCTGCAGCTCTTCTTCGGATCTTTCTACGGTTTGGAGAGATGGGCATGCTTCGACCACACCTTCTGTCTAGACTAGGTAGGCTACCCCAGTCTTCTTCTTCTGAACTTTGTCATATGCCGAGAGTTGCCTTATCAATTCCAACAGGACCATCTTTTCCGATAGATATCTTGGCAGTCTATACGGGTAGCTGGAGAATCCTTGCACCCTGATGTATGTGAACTTCGGGAATTGGATGAACCAGGAGCCATAAGTTTTGATCAACTGCTTGGTCTTTGGTGATAACCTTTGGTGAGTGCCTCCTTGTAGGGTCCTTGTAATGTGCATGGTGAATGCGTCATTGAACCTCCGGAAATGGTTTATGTTCTGGAGATGAAGCTGGGTGTAGCAATCATAGACCTTGACTTGCCCTTCTTGATTGCCGATACGTCCCTTCCATGATAGTCCTCGATATTTGTTGTTCCTTTGCAGCATATAAATCACATAGGAAGTTATGTAAAAGGCCTTCGATTCCTCCAAGTTTCAGAATTGTGCATCAATACTATCACTGAGGAGTCGAGCCCAATCAATCATCTTTGTCCCAGCAGTGACTTCCTTGATGTAGTAGAACATCCATGGCTCGAAGGTAGAAGACTGCGGACTTCCCATGATCCTGTTTAGCATGACGACAAGGTCTCCATGCTCTTGCTTGAAGTCAGATTTAAGGAGTGTCCTTGGCAACTGGGAACGGTGAGGCCTTTTCTTCTGCATCCATGACTTGTTGATGATCCTGAAATAGGTTGTCGGATCGGCTTGGAACATGTCGACTGACTCATCCTTGCTTGTGTACTCGATGGGACTATAGACAGGTATGTTGAATGCCTCTACAATCTTTTCCTTGGTGAAATAGGCCACCACTATGTTGTTGCGATTGTCAACCATCTTTCGTTTTGGATCATAGTGCATGAAACATTCCACAATCAGCTCGGGACAAGGAATGGTGGGTGGGAAAATATGCGGCGGAGGCAACTCCATTCCGGACGATCTTGGTTGCAAGCTGGGATGGAGGACGTCCATCAACTCCATACATTTGCTTCCTAATTTCTTCCATGACTGAAGGATGAATGTTGGTGTCTCCCATGTTCGCCCATTTTGAGATGATTCTGGACTCCAGGAGTGTCCCTTTAAGGGCAACCTTCATTTGGGTCTGTTTGGAAGAGCTCGCCTTGGCACTCGCCATTCACCTGTGGAATCAAGGAAAGAAATAGCAAAGTATAAGTTTTAAAGAGGTAAGGATTGAGGCAGGATGGGTTTATTCTCACCATCATAAGTTAGTATGACAAATTTATGCATGTGGGACTAAAATCATGAAATGTCAAGTACATAGGAAGCAGAAAATAAAAATATTCTAAGTAAGAAGAGCCATCCTACGCATTCACATAGCTTTCTTTGGATAAAAGACCTTCAAGGAAATTTCTGATTTTCTAGATGGATTTCGGACCTTCTAATGGATTTTCTGATTTTTGTGCAGGAATTAATGAATTTTTGTCAAGAAATCTACCTTTGGAATGTTTCAGAAATTTCAGTTTTGGTGAAGAACTTACCTTAGAATGGAGGAGTCTTGGACTTGGAGAAAGAAATCTGCTCTAGGAATATGAATTTCTTGTTTTGAATACTTCATAAATCTGCCCTTAACCTATAGAAAAATCTGCCCTAATGAAGAATTTGGCCTTGGAAATGCTAAAATCTGGAATCCTCTTTGATGAACTTTATTCTCCAAGTGATTAAATCTGCTTTTTTGATGTTGAAATCTTCCTTGGAATGCCTTCTTCTCCTTTTGGCTAGGACTAAAATCTGCTTTTTGGCTTTGAATTTATGTTTGAATGATTGGAAAATGACTTGGGCGCCCCTTTATATAGGCATTTAGACCTCCTCAATTCACTTGGCCGACCTAGGTTGGAGGAAAAAAAAACCTAGCCGCCACACTTTTGTCTTCTAGCCGACTTAGATTTTTTGTCTTTTTCCTCTGGGTCGGTGGTCGAGGATTCTAGATGGTTGGGGAATTTCAGATGTCGGGGATTTCTTCCAGTTGGGGATTCCTTAAGCAGCTGGATTATGCGACCATGGATAACTTCTTCCTGAGTCAGGGATTTCTTCCCTTGGAGTGATTCTGGAACTTTTTGTTGAAATTTGGCTAAGTCTTGGAATGTTGCCTCTCTGAAGAACCTTTAGAAGGAATCTTGTGATATCATGTTTGAACAGGAATCCTCTTGGGTTGCCCATTTTGGCGAGACTAGAATCCTTTAGGCTAGATCAGGAGTGCACAGTAGTCCTGCTATCCAAGGGCACAAATTCCTTGAGGAAGTGAATTTTGCGCCCAGGACAAAAACCCTCTTGGAGCGCACAATCCACCTGGTCATGGATAGTGCAACCAAGGACAAATTTCTGCCAGGTCTTCCTCTCTCTCAGAGTTACTTTCAAGTTCTTTGTTAGAGTTTTGCCAAGTTTTGGAAGTCTTCTCTTGTATTCTCATGAAGATTATCATTTCATTTTGGAGAGAAGTCACTTGTGGAGGGAACTAGAGTCTTTTTGGCCAGGGGCGCAAATTCCTTGAGGAGGTGGAATTTGTGCCCTGGACAAAAAGACTCCTGGAGCGCAAATTCCCTGAGGTACTGGATTTTGCGCCTTGGACAAAAACCTTCCAAGAGCACAAATTCCCTAAGGTGCTGGATTCTGCGCCCTAGTCCCTGGGTGTTTAGTTTTTAGGATTTTGGCTAAGGACTTATCCTTCCCTTCAGTTCAACTGCTTGAGTGAGTTTTTCAGTTTTGCAAAAGGTGAACTTTGGTTGCTTCACGAAGGTTTGATCATTGACACGAGATTCGGGGTACGGATTTTTCACCATTTCCTCAGGGAATTTCAATCTTGATGGCTAAATTCTCCCAACAGACAATGAATTCTTTCATTCAGGCACTTACAGAGAAGTCTGGGAATGATTTCCTGACCAACTGCATAGTCCAGACTTGACTGGACTCTAGATCTAGACACCCTGATCCTGGGGTACATAATCCAGTAGATACTGGATTATGCGACCAGGCAAAAATCTGTCCTGGGCGCATAATCCAGTACCTATTGGATTATGCGACCAGGGAGAAATTTCTGTCCTGGGTGCATATTCCAGTTGGTATTGGAATATGCGACCAAGAATGTTCCTGTTCAGCATTTCCACATTCTTCCTGAGGGGTGTTAGAACATCATTTGCTTCGAAATCATTCTAAGTCCCTGAAAACCCTGTTGACTGAGAGTTCTCTGAGTTATGATATGAGATTGAGTGAGTCCTGGATCGGGATCAGAAGGATATCCCTTGGATTAGTCCTCTGGACTGGAGTTGAATTGGAATCCTTTATGAAAAGATGAACATGCCAAGGAGTGACAGGCTTTGTCACATCTAGAGTCTTGTCGGGATAGGAATCTGTATAGACCTCGGAACTGAATTCCGAGCAGGGATTCTTTGGAACATGACTCTAGGATAGGTACTTCCGGACAGGACTCCGGATTGGACCTCTGAACTGGATTCCTGGACTGGAGTCCGAGAATGACTACCTGAGTGGGACTGGAGTCTGGAACAAGATTACAACTGAATTCCATGCCGGGAGTGGAGTGGGTTCATCTCTTAAGATGCAAAGATAAAATCCTTCCCGAGGATTGTTCAGGACAAGAAGTTAGGGTTTTACATTCATGCAGGAGGGATTCTCCGTGTTCACCTCTTTCAGCATCCATGATCAACCTTGACTAGTAACATCTACTGTCACGGAGATAAGCTAGGAAGTCCAAGAT
Source organism: Cunninghamia lanceolata (assembly GCA_027924645.1). NCBI lineage: Eukaryota > Viridiplantae > Streptophyta > Pinopsida > Cupressales > Cupressaceae > Cunninghamia > Cunninghamia lanceolata. Next base: position 3,126,405 of record BSBN01000828.1, read on the forward strand.
CAGAGCAAGAATCTGGGATAAGCAAAAAAAAAAAGGGGGACCCAATTTGCAATTGGGGTTGATGTTGTAAAGTGGTCACAATAGTAAGCCACTAGGCCGAATATTTCCAAAATCTCAATGTGATCCAATGAATTTTGAGGATAACTTCATCCCACAAAAAATTGCCTCAAGCCTTTGCAGGGTCTCTAAATCAGAAAAATACTTTATCTCTTAGACATATGTCCTATCTACCCTTGTGCGAATCAAGATAATGCTTATTTTGCTCTTGCGCCTCCTTGAGACGCTGCCTAATTTGGGTAATCTGCTCCTCCATCTCATGAATCAAATTTTGATTGATAACCAATTGATCCTCTGGGCCAATGAAATTTAGTTGGGTTCCACAGGTCCTCCCATATAAGGCTTCATATGACACCATTCGAATGGAGGTATGGTGACCGTTGTTGACAAATTCTAGTAATGGAAGATAGTTCTCCCACTGAGCCTACTTATCCATAACATACATTTGCAACATATCTTCCAAAACATGGTTTAATCAATTTGTTTATCTATGTATTTTCAAATGATAGGAAGTGTTGAGGTTAAGTTTCATTTTTAGGGCTGCCTGAAATGTGGTCCAAAATTGAGATGTAAACAATGATTCTTTGTTAGATATAATCTTGAGTGGGAATCCGTGCAATTGCACAATCCAATTTACATATAGCTTGGCTACATTTTTGGCTCTAACTGTCTTAGGTGGGGAGAAAGTGTGCTACTTTGGTTAGTTTGTCCATAACTATTTGAATAACATTATGTCTATGTTGTGTTGGGAAATTTGACAATGAAGTCTAGGGAAACCATACCCCACTTCCACTTGTGTATGTCATGAGGACACAACAAACTAGTGGGATGTCTATGCTCGACTTTTACACGTTGACACTCTAAACATTTGGCCAAGCACTTGGTCATGCTTTAATTTGAGCCAATAGTATGCCTTTCTCATATCTGCAAAGCTTGAGGATGGGCTAAATATAAGGCTCTATGTGCTTCGATTGAAATTAGGCTCCTTAGTCCTTTCATCTCAGGCACATAAATCTGACCTTGATGCTTAAAATTGTGTCTTTCTTTGAGGTGAAGTTTTGATATTTCAACAATCCACAATTTCTTTTACCCATTCATCTTGGCTTTGGGACTCACAAATTTGGTCCAATAAATTGCTTTTAAGAGACATTACTGAGTTCAACTATAGTCTTCTGCTAAGTGCATCTGCCACTTAGTTTTCCTGTTAAATGAAGGCTACATCAAAATCATATTTACAGAGTAATTCCATCTAGTGTTGTTATTGGGCATTCAACATGGTTTGAGTGAATATACACTTAAAGACTTTTGTGCTTAGTTTTGAGCTTAAAAATTACAACCAATCAAATCATGTCACCACATCCATAAGACATGTGTGAACATCACTAATTCAAGATTATGGATCAGGTAGTTCTTCTTGTGGTCCTTCAACATCCTAGTCATAGGCAATCACTCGACTATCATACATGAGAACTCCAAGTTTGTCTAAGGATTGGCCCATATAAACCAAGAAATCTCTTCCCATACTTGGTACTCTTGAAATTAGAGTTGTGGTAAGCTTTTCTTTGAGGTCACAAAAAGGATTCTCGCATTGCTAAGTCCAAACACACTTCTTATATTTCCTTTGTAGCAATGTAATCATGGCTACAATCCTAGAAATATTCTTTGCGAATTGCTTGTAATAACTAGCCAAACCCGTGAATCTTTAGACTTTGATTAAATCTTTAGGTGTCAGCAAATCCATGATGGGTTTGATTTTATATGGATCGACTATAATCCATCCTCTTGAAATTATGTGGCACAGATATTGGATTTTCTTCTCAAAGAACAAACATTTGGACAACTTCCCATAAAATTGGTTTTCTCTTAGGCATTGCAAAACCAATCTCAAATGTTGCCAATCTTCCCTCTCATTGTTGGAACAAATTAGAATATTGTGCTTATGTTCGCTCTCATTCTTAGAGTAAATTAGAATAATGTTAAGGAAGACACACATGAATCAATCTAAGTATTTTTAGAAGATGTGATTCATGAGGCTAATGAATACTGCAAATGCATTGGTGAGTCCAAATGACATAACTACAAATTTGTAGTGGTTGTACTTAGTTCAAAATGTTGTATTGGGTTGTCTTCCTTCTTGTTTTTTATATGATAGTATCCTAACTTGAGATCTCTCTTGGAAAATACACATGCACCAAACGTTTGATCAAATAGGTCATCTATCTTAAGCAAAGGATACCAATTCTTGATGGTCATCTTGATCAATTATTGGTAATTGATGTACAATCTCAAAGAAGCATCCTTCTTTACAAATATAATAGGGGCTCCCCAAGGGGAAACACTTGATCTAATGAAACCTTTGTCAATTAGTTCTTGCATTTGGGTTCACGACTCAAACAACTCAAATGCAGTCATCTAGTAGGGGGCTTTAGAGAGATGTTAAGTGTAGATGGCAAATCAGTTATAGTGTATAATTATGTTTTGGTTTGTCGGAGAGATTAGTTGTCATCTCACCCATTGTATGTAGTTACTTGGGTAGTTATTGACAATTGGAAGTAACTAGCAACCGTCGGCTATTTATATACACTTTCATTGTCATTGAGAAAGGGATCACATATAGCGAGACTTCCCTGTACTACTTCTGTATAAGCGCATATTAATGAAGAAACTGTGATATCATTCTCGTATGAATTTTTTATTAGCATTGGTTATGAATTTGTTATATTCATTAGAATAGTTATATTATGTTTACTTTGTGTATTTAAGCATATTCAATCAGGCAGTAAACATTTGGTGCCGTTGCCTACACGGAGTTGGGTTGAGTAGTCAAGGTGACCAAGATGGCTGTTTAAATGGGACAACCAATTGAAGAACCAGTAGAGTCTAATGAACAACGAGAAGATGATCTTACACAAGATCTTGTACATTTGTGGGACATATCCAGGAGAGAAGTACTAAAAGACGAAATCTGGGACAACCTAAGAGTGAACAAAGTAGGTAATCTCCTCAACTGTCTTCCAAGACTCTTGGAAAGACATTTTATAATTTTACAAGATTTGCACGAGGAAAGAGAAAGAAAACAATGTCCCCATTAGATAATTCAAGGGTACAAAGATAGAATTAGATGGGAAGAATGTAATATCAACTAGCATCGTACACTGAAGAATTAATGCCCTTATACCTGAATAAGGATGGGAAGCGACCACAAAGTGGTCATGAGACACCAAAACAAGAAATTAGGTCCCTGAGAATAAGAGAATAGAGAGAAAGAAGGAGAAGATTGAAGGAAATAGTCAAAGAAACTAAAGGGTTACTACTTGAAAGTCGGAGTCCATCCCGAGAATGAAACAAGAGTAGAAGCGTCAGTTGGAGCTGTAGTCGGGAAGAGAAAAACATTTCCATGACAAAGAAACACACAAATGCATAGTTGAAAGAATTAGCAATGCACTTACCGCTCCTGGACAAAGCGTATGTGGACCTTGCCAACCAAATAGAGAAACCATTAGTATGACTACCACCAATTGAGGAAGAGGAGTGGGAAGTCGGGTCTAAAGATTCACTGTCAGAAGCCTATGAAAATAATATCTGACGTATTGAAAAACTGGTACTGGACGAAGAATTGCCAATTGAAGGATCTGAGCCCAAAACCCCAGGACTAAGGGAGCATAGGAAAAAACCTGAGGGGAACAAGAGTGTGGTTTGCTATGTCAAGATGAGTAGAGGATTCCTACGTCGCTGAGAGTGCAAAAGAAGCATTAGAACATGCGAGTCAAAACTCTCTGACCAGGTTCCAAGCACAAGGTTTGCATCAGGGAAGAAAGATGGTGACTCCCTCCACAAGTCTGAACATGGAAAGACAAAAACTCCCAAAATTCTTAGGCAACAGATCGAAGGATCCAGTATCACATTGCAAAACTTGTGAGATTATCTAGGTAGCAAACAGTTAGGCCAACAAGCCCTACTATTGTGAAGATTTCTAGCAACTCTGAGAGGAATATAAAAAGACTGGTACACCAAGCTTGAAGGAGCTTCCAAAACCACTTGGGCAACCCTGAAGGAAGCATTCCAAGAAAAAATTAAATTACTTTGTGATGATAATGAGATAGTAGTAGAAATTTACAATACAAAGCAAGGTAAGCATGAGAATGTAAGAGCTTACAATCGTAGGCCCAAAGAACTATTGGTGAAATTGGAAAAGGAGCCTGTCGATGGGTTAAAGAAGTGATGGTTAATTGAAGGGTTAACTCCCTCACTTAGAAAAAATGAAGGTGGTACCTCCCTCATCATACGCGGACGCTTACAATCGAGCCATGGATATCGAAAGTGATGATTTCAGGGAAATAATAAAACAAAGGATGACGAGAGTTCAGAAGACAGTAGCGACAGTGAATCCAAGACTATCCAAGCCTTGAGAAAGGATATGTTGAGAATGATGGAGTTGAAGGCTGAAAAGGAAGTTAGTAAATAAAATAAAGAATTATGGTGTACAAAATGCAACAACGAAGGTCATATTAAAACAAATTGCCCTAAGAAATTATTCTGCAACATCTACCAAGTTCTGGGACATTGAATTAAAGAGTACCCATACAACTTAAAGAAAAGGAGCACACAAGTGCTCTTTACTCAAGGTGAACAATCTACCCCACCAAACACACCACCAAAGCAACAAAATAATAATAATGCATCCTCTGACAGGTACCGGAACCAGAGAGGAAATAATATGTTTAACAATAGTGGGGGAAGAAGTTGCATAAAGTACGATGCAAAAGGACGACCAATGATACAATGTTGTCAATGTAGTGAATGGGGCACTTTGCATGAGAATGCTAGAATAACCAAATAAGATTGAGATGCTGTGTAAGTGGTGTCGATCAGGCGACCATGAAGATAGTGACTACTTGAAACAAAAAGGTAGTATCAATATGATTGATGTGGAAGAGGACAGTCTTGGCTATCACCTGAGCACAAACTAAGAAAGTAATATATCTAGACCCTTGTACGGAGAAGGAGAGACTTTGAGAAGCAAGAGCGGAAGTCGAACAAGCCATGACAAAGGAGCAAAAGGTGTTCCAATGAAAAGACAAGTACTTCTACACGGTTGGAGTCGGATAAAAATATTGCAAGATAGGTGTTGCAGACTATCATACCTATAAAAATGGTAGACATTTTACAAACTACGAATTGCACTCTTCAATGTAGTGGATAACGACCAAAGGGAAGGAACAATGGGCAAATATAAGGACATAATAGTAGAACCACTGCCACAAGGTAAGCATGTCATTGATCCCATGTTATTAGCAATAAATGTGGGGAAGAAGTCAACAATCATACACATGCAAATCCTCAGAAGAAACTTGACAAATACAATTGTCGATGGAGGATCTAGAGTAAATGTGTTGTCAGAGGACACATGGAAAAGTCTTAGGAAACCCACCCTTTGGCTGCCAACTTTCCAAGTGGTAGGAACTGACCAACATGGAATCAAAGCATTGAGGATCCTAATGGCACAAAAGGTAATAATCGGCATGCAACAATTTTTTTTGAACTTTGTAGTTATTTCCTTGGAGAAAAAAACATATGATGCACTTCTCGAGTGAGGATGGTTAATAGCAGTGAAGACTAATCATAACTGGAAAAGAAATACACTGTCAATAGAAAATAAAGGAAGGAAGTTTGTCATAGACCTGAAAAATCAGGTTGTAAGTGAGGAGATTTTTTCCTCTAACTCCGACTTGGATACATGGGAAATATGGATAGGAGAAGAGAAGGGCCCAATGGAGCCGAATGACGAAGGGGTCCTCGACCTACAATAATGTTTGGAGGATGAAACAAGTTCCCTGAGAGGACTTTTTAATTGGCAATTGGAAGATTATGACGTGTTCTAGCTGGAGTGTAATATGATCCAGATAGGAGAAATTGAAGATGAAGAAAACTCTCGGGCAACAACAAGTCGTACGTTTCCACCAGTGTATGAAGTGTACAAAGAGGGAGTCGTACAACTGGATGATACATTGGCACATAAGTTTGATCGAGATAAAGTAATAATGTACAAGGAACCATCGACAAAGAAATTAATCTCGAAGACGAAAGTAGTCACCAAGTGATTATGGTCGGAGATAACTGGGACCTGAGGTTGAAAGCAACACAATTCAAGATCTTTCTAGAGTATAAAGACATGTTTTCTTGGACGTATAAGGACCTCAAAGGAATCCTTCTAGAGCTTTGTGTACATAGAATTCCCTTGGTCCCAAGGGCACAACCAATGAGGAAGAGATCCTATAGAATGAACAAGAACTATGCAACAAAAGTTCAGGAGGAGATTAAGATGTTGGAAGCAACCATACTTTTCAAAGTAGAAACTAGTGAATGGGTATCCCCGATTGTGATCTCACTCAAGGAGTTGGAGCAAATTTGGATATGTGTGGACTTCAGGTGTCTTAACACAGTTACCATTAAGGACCTATTCCCTATTCCCTTCATGGACTCGATTCTTGAAGAGGTGGCCGGCCATGAAATCTACTCCTTTATGGATGACTTCTCTGGGTATAATCACATTAGTATAGTAGAGGAAGATAAGTTGAAGGCTACTTTTGTGGTGGAGGATGGAGTTTATGCCTACAATCGAATGACATTCGGGTTGTGCAACGCTCTAGCCATCTTCTAGAGAATAATACTTCATATCTTTTGATAAGATGTCGATGGGGAATTTCAAAGCATTCCTTGATGATTGGTCAATTTATAGTGACCAACAAATTCACTTGAAGGCCCTCGTCGAATGTATGGAGTGATGCATATTTGATTGATTGGCATTAAATCCCAAGAAATGCCAGTTCATAGTACTGCAAGGCAAACTTCTTGGACACATCATTTGTAAAGTAGGGTTGAGAATGGACGCAGATAAAATAAGGGTGATCGTACATATGGAGGCACCGAAGGATGTCACTAGCGTTGAGTCATTCCTTGGCCATGTGGGCTACTACTAGCGGTTCATAAAGAATTTTGCTCAAGTTTCTTAGCCTTTGGACATGCTCACTAGAAAAGGGATGGCATTTGCATGGTCAGAAGAATAGGAGAATGCTTTTAACAAATTAAAGGTACGATTAATCAGTTTGCCTATTATAGCTTACCCAAACTGGGATAGGGAGTTCCGCGTCCATGTAGACACTTCAAATTTTGTAATTGGAGCCACTTTGGCACAAGTCAGGTTGCAAGGGCTCGACCACCCTATGCTTTTTGCCAGCTGACTACTATCAAGTGTTGAGCATAACTATAGTACGATGGAGATAAGCATTGGGGATGGTGTATTCAGTACAAAAGTTTAGGCATTACCTATTGGCAACACCTTTCACATTCTACGTGGACCACTAGGGGTCGATCTACCTGGTAAATAAGTCAATCATATAGGGTCAGGTAAGTAGATGGCTATTATTAATTCAAGAATTTACATTCACTCTAATTGTATGACTAGGGAAAAGTCACGTGATAGTCGACCAACTTTCAAGAATTAAGTTTGAAGAACCATCAGAAGGCATGAATGAAGACTTTCCTGACACCCACCTATTCCAGATAGCCGCATTGTTGCTGTGGTATGACAACGTTGGGGAATACTTGTCCACGCCAACATTCTCAAAGGATATGCCACCAAGGGAAAGGATGAAACTAGCCCTCAAAAGTAAAACATTCGAAATTGTCAATGGGATTCTATACAAGATGGGGTCTGACCACATTCTCAGGAGGTGTGTCATGCATGAAGAGATAAAAGGAGTATTATAGGAAGCACATGAGGGATTAATTGATAGTCATATGGGACCAAATTCTATCACTAGAAAGGTTCTATTGGTTGGACTTTGGTGGCCGACGCTCCATATAGACACCCAAGAGTGGGTAGTTGGATGTGACACTTGCTAGAGAGTTGGGAAGCCGTTGAAGAGATTATATGCCTCTCACCATCTTAGCCCCAGGAGCTCTTCAAAAGGTGGGAATTGGATTTCATAGGCCCTTTGAAGGTTAGCGAGCTGCATCAATATCGATACATAGTTGTAGCAACATAATATTTAACTAAATGGGTAGAAGTTAGAGTGTTGGAGGGAAACACAACACTAAGTACTGCCAAATTCATTTACGAACACATAATCACTAGATATGGCATCCCCATAAAAATAATGAGTGATAGAGGGGGACACTTTGTAAACCACATGATTTAGCTTATGATGAGTGAGTTCAGGATATATCATACACTCTCAAGCCCATATTACTTGAGAGCCAATGGCCAAGAAGAGAACCAATAAAGTACTCGTTTTTGTTATCCATAAATCATGTGGCATTGAAGGAATGGACTGGGAAGAAAAGTTACTAGTTGTACTGTGGGCCTACCAAATTACGTACAAAGTAGCTACGGAGCACACACCTTTCCAATTGATGTACGACTAAGAAGCCATGGTCCCTGCGAAATACAGGTTTCAAGTTTGAGAATTGCTATCGAGAATCAGTTTGGGGATACAGAGAGCTTAAGGGAAAGATTGTTTCAACTAAATAAGCTTGATGAACGACGAGTCTTGGAACAATGGGAAACCGACACAATGTGGAAATAACGAAAGCATTGGCATGATAAACATCTTTGGAGAATGGATTTTCGACTGAGACAATTAGTTCTAAAGTATAACGATGACAACGAAATCAAGCCCGATAAGTTCAATGTAAGGTGGTTAGAATTGTTTAAAATAAGAGAAGTACTAAAAAATGGGTCTATGAAATTAGAAAATTTAGATGATACATTGATTAAGGACATAGTGAACGGAACAAAATTAAAAAGATATAGATAGAGAGAAGAAGCGTAGGTTGTGATGAACTTCATGGAATTTGGTTACGAAGGAGTAGAACATAAGGGAAGAATGGACATGGACATAAAGATTCATGGAGTTGCCTTTCCAAGCACACATGAAGAGAAAAGCATATGTGTATTTGTCTTGCCAACACGCTTCATAAAGATATATAACTATTGGAGGATACATGCACCTTATTGTGGGAGACAAATTGGAGAAGTTGAGTATGTAAATTTTCTCAATGAGTAGACCATTTAGAGGATGGAAGCACGAAGGATGAGGATACAGAATGGATGCTAGAATATAAAAGCATTTGAGATGAGTTTTCATTCCTTCTCCCCAAAGAAGAAGTTACCCCATCTGGTCCGCTCTACATAATAGAACCTATGTTCGTGGTGGAACGATCGGGTTATGATGCTCTGGTCTGAAAATTTCAAAGAACTCAACTAAACTATGCACTTGCAAGATCATCATTACTAGCACCTGGTATATGGCAAATGATATATAATTTGGTGACACACTTGTCCATAGAAGGAAATACTGTCACTTGGTACCAACACCCAGAAGGACTGAATCTAATGGACACCTAGCAGTTGCGAGAAGGTACAAATGGATTAAAATTGGTTGATAAATTTTTTGAATTGGAACTTGAAAATGCAAATTGTATTTTTTGTCGTTTTAGAGGTTGGACTGTGGAGTGAGGAAAATTAAGATATTGCAGAGATGGGAGTATGAAGTACGGAAGAAGAAAATGAAAAAGAAAAGAAAAAAGTGAGAGGAAAAAGAAAAAAATTAAAAAAAGAAGAAAAAAAAGAAAAGAATAGAAAAAAATGAAGAGGAAAAAATAAAGAGGAAAAAATAAAGGAAAAATTAAAAAGCAAGATTAATTAAGTACCCTTCCCTAGTCGTTTGACTTAACTTGGCATTATATCCAGCCATACGACCCATATTGCTAATTGCTCTAGTCGTATGACTAACCCCAGTCATGCAACCCAAGTTGATTCCCTAGTTGTACAGCCTAAGTTAAAATTTTTCCTAGTCATACGGTCCTCTTCCATTGTTGATCATATGACCTGCATTATTGCTGTACAACTTACAAATTTTTTTTGTACGCTTTAATACCCAAACAGTACTCTCAAAATTGTTGATCGTACAGTCTACTATCCTTGATGTTGTATGACTTATTGTACCTTCCATCTATGTGTGCCCTTCACATTACTCCACTGTACGCTTTGCCTCTTTAATCGTACGTCCTGCGTCACCACACTATTTAGGCTCCATAATTCACACCCTTACCGTATGATAAAACAATTGCCATACATCATGCATTAATTCCTCCGTACCTACGCCAAAGGTCATATGATCAATGCAATACTCTCTATTGTTGGCCTTATGTATGACTTGTAGTTGGTTGCCATATGAGTCCGCCTAATCTTTACAAAGTACGACTTGGTTTCTCCTTTGAAAGCCCCCTATTGTGCATCGTATGGCATGACACTATCTTTAGCAACACTCAGGACTGATACTTGAGATTGTTGCACGCCTTCTACAACATATGATACCCTATCCAACTTGTACTATTTATTTTGGTCCAGTTCTGTCCAGTCTTGTCAACCATACGAATTGGTCCTCCACATTCTACTCATGTTGATTGTCTTGTCATAAGTATTAATGGCTCGACCTCTTGCACATGGTCACAACAAAAATATTTGGCCGCTGTGCATTCCCTCCCAACAGTAGTACAACTTGAATTTATTCTTCCACTATCAACTAAAGTTGCAGTTTCAACAATACAACATTGGCAATTGGCAATTAGTTACCGTAACTACTTTTAGAGGGCAATAAATTATTTGATCTAGGAGTGTGACGTTCAAAATTGCATTCATGAGTGGGAACTATAGCAAGTGTTTGTAGTAACGATGGTAGGAAAAGAAATAAGGGAAGAGAGTCCAACAAAGTACAGACCAAAGATTCTAATAGAGGCATAAAAAAAGAAGAGGAAGAGAACTTTGCAATCGGCAAGAGAGAAACCCACAGTTGACTCCTTGATGTGGGAGAGTTTAATAGCCATTGAGTGTTAGACATGGTGACTGAAAAATCCAACAGATCATCCTCTCAAGGTAGCACTCCAGGATGCCAAAGTCAACAAAGTAATTCAGGTTCCTTTTTTAACTTTGGGAGTTTGAACCATTTTTGAAGAGCATGGTAGCATAGTATAACTAGAAAGAAAATAAAACTATGGTGGAATATACGAATACTTTAGTCACAATCACCTTTAAACCAGAAGACTTCCAACGGGTCCTTGACATCTCGTGCTAGGGGTTTACAGTGGCCAAGCCCTCCACAGAAATCATGCAAAGGCGGAAGGAGGCTTCTATTCAACAAGTGTGTAGGTATAATCTCACTGATAAGGAGAAGGCAAATATATGGAGCAAGGGTAATAGGGAGTTATGCCATGATCACTTGACAAATGATGAGTGGCGGTGTCTCATGGATGTGATAAAATGCAGGTTGATGAGAGCCACTCACTTGTTGGACATCGCTGTATAATGGATGATTGACTACATGGTTGGAGTTAGCCGAGGGACTATTTATAATTGGGCAACGATATTCTCTACCTAGATACAAAAATTCTTGTCATTGAAGCATAAGTCATTTTACATGACTCAACATGCCATTTCTTTCTTCCTTGATGCCATATTTACACATGTGCCTTCACTTGAGGGTGGTAGGTTTCAATCCGATCCCAACTATGACATCGCCTGACCTACTATTTTTTGATGGACTAAATTGGGCACTCAGGTTCCGATAGGCAAGGAAGAGGATGTTAGGTCTTCTAGCAGAGAAAAGAAAGCAAGTAGCAATGGAGTCATCCTCGGAAGATACACTGACAGAGGAGGGAGATATTAATGAGGAAGGGGATGAGTTTATTGATCCAACTACATCAACTTCAGGAACTACCCCTCCAGGAGACCTTTCTACGATTGACGAGATTGCCTTGACTCTTCCTACTAGCACTAGTACTTCAGTTGCCAGTCTAGTTGTCACACTAGTTGCCACTCCATTGTCACTAGAGGCATCCAAGTAGATTGATGGGCGACTATGTTTACTAGGAGCTCCTGTTCAAGTGTAGGATTATCCTCCTTTGAGCCCTCTTAGGGAAACAAGGCTGCCACTGGAATTACGACAAACTCCCAGTGTATAGGATCTAGCTACCAGCCTCCAACCTTCCAGTTTCCATGAAATAGTAGAGGGAGTTCTGAGTATAGAAGAAGGTGGCCCTTCCATAGTGCATGAGCAGAGAGGTAGCCCCTCTAGGCCCTAAGAGCAGCCCACACTATTGATGGACCCACAAATTTTGGAAGACTCTATTAGTGAGGAGGAGGATATAAGCATCTAGATATCTAAACCCAACCCTTAGGTGGCACTATTCAGAGATATATACAGGATTTGGAGCCAATGGCTACCATCATGAGTGAGGTGGCAAACATAGAAAAACATTTGGATAACACTCACTCTTTGTTGGTACTTCAAGTGGCTCGACAAATTCATAAGTTTATGGAAGGTGTATGTGAAGAGGACTTCACCAGGATTTTCACCTCCAAGGGTTGGCCCACGCAGAATGCAGATAGACAAAAAGCATGGTAACTCAAGCGTATTGTTCCTTCATTCGACGGATTGGATGGCTAGGTCCTTATTGCCCTCTATGCTATTGAGTCCACTTTTCAGAAGGTATACTACATGCTTGAGGAATAGATGGCTGCACACCACTAGGTTATGGCACATATTGATGAGTCTATGCATTTCTCAAAAACTAAGGGAAGCATTGGATGAGCAGACTACTAGATTTCAACAATAGCTATCCCAACAAGCACAACTCATTGACTTGGAAAAAGCCTAGGTAGTAGAGAAAGATAAATAATTGGTAGAAAAGGCCCAATAGATGTTGGAAAAGGATAACTAGTTGGCAACAAAGGATAATTAGTTAGTAACAAAGGAGAAGGAGATGGCTAAGTTGCACATCGCCCACAAGAAGACTAAGAAACAATTGGCAGAAGTAGTGCAATTGGTTAAGACAACTAGAGAATGAGAGCTCCTTGCAGCACATCATCTCAAGCTCCGGACAGAAGAAGTCTACTGATTGTGGCATGTAGTTTCTCAGTAGAACACTCCTTTGTCAGTGTGTACACCTCCAGGAATGTCCCCTCCACTAGCCTCTCAATAATATGGTGTTTTAGGTTTTAGTCTTCCATTTTATTTTCTTACTCAGTCATTTGGAAGATGACTATTCTTTTTGGGGGGGCTGATGTAGATGAAAAATTAGTTATAGTATATAATTATGTTTTGTTTTGTCGAGGAGATTAGTTGTCATCTCACCCGTTGTATGTATTTACTTGGGTAGTTGACGACGATTGGAAGCAACTAGCAACCATCAACCTCTTATATATAATTTTATTGTCATTGAGAAAGGGACTGCATATAGCGAGAATTCCCTATACTACTTCTGTATAAGAGCATATTAATGAAGAAACTGTGATATCAATCTGGTATGAACCGTTTATGAGCATCGACAATGAATCTGTTATATTCATTGGAATAGTTATATTTTGTTTACTCTGTGTATTCAAGCATATTCAATTAGGTAGTAAACATTAAGTTCCTAGTACTAGGTCAATTGGGAAATCAATTTCCCTTTGATGGCAATCATGACAACTCCTTAGGAAACAAATGCAAATTCTCAAAGAATTGGGTAATTATTGAGGGATGGTACTTTTCCTTCTTTTTTGTGGTGATTACAAACATTTAGCAACTACATCTAAGTTCTTCAACTATATGACAAATAAATCTTAAGGAAATATGTCTAGAGATCCCTTTAATTTCCACAACTTCTCTATCATTGAGACACAATTGTTTTTTGTGTGACAATCTAGGATTGCTTTATGGGCTTCCGACCAATCCATTCCTATTACTACATCATAGGATCCTAACCTGGTGCAAAATAAATCTAGTATTTGGTGAAAATACCTATGTCCACTAGACATTCTTTAACTATTTTGTTGATTCCCTACTTTACCTCCTAAATCCATTTCTATGCTACCTAGGTTATCAAGTTACATTGTTTTATGCATTGAGGGGGATATAATACCACTAGTTGCTCCCGGGTCAATCAAAATTGACACAAACACTAACCCAATCATACAAGGGACCTCTACCATGGTTTCTCAATGCTTTTCTTTTTGACTTTGTCATCACACGGATTTGGAAATTTGGTCTCACACTAACCTCAAATTCCATGTGACTTAATGTTGATAGTGTGTTTGCAACATTCTCGAGTGAACATCTATTAGCATAATGAAGTCCTTAAAAATAAGCCACAAAAGATTAACCTTGAAATTTGGTTCCCATAGGCATTCCACTAACTTTGTTATAATTGTTCTGCCTCTTCAAGTGTGATGTCCATTGCTACTATGGGAATCTCAGGTATGTTGGTTCAATCGTTTGAGGCCTCTAAAAGGTTGCTTCATTGGTGGGTTATTACCGTGTGTGTCTTTGGTTTGATCTCTTCCAATGTGGTTCTGCTTTGTCCTGAATCTAGGGCATGGATGAGGCGATGATCCTCTTCTCTGTGCTTCTCTAGGTATCCTAGCATGTCCTTTATCTTTGTTATGGAATTGTATTCCCCTAGAGACTTATTTTTCCAAGCCTTTCAAGTAGCTTCAAAGAGCCTAGTTGGTTCTAGTGTCTAGAGTTAGCCTTCGATCATCGACAACAATCCACTAAGGTATCTTGTTTACTTTAGTAGGTTCATTTCTAATATATCTTGTTGTGTAGGCTCACAACATGCCCCATTTTGCCCTAACAAAATGAGGACCCAACTTCTTTTGCTGTGCTGGTTTGTCTATTGTCCGCTCGAGTGGTAATGGTAAAATGTCATGTCACTTAGAGCCAAATTCAAGCCAAATTTCAAGTTGCAAAGTATCCCCTACAAGGGTCATGAATGGATAGAGGTAAAAATTTTAGTCAAGATTGCCTCTTGGATTCTGTGAAAATTTGTTAAAATGAGCAAGTTATGCCCATTTGAAGTTTTGGTCAACTAGACATTTCTAGTCAACTAGACATGGACATTTGTGAGGCATCCATGTCATGTCCGATATCCGTATCAAGTTCCAAATCCTTCAAGAAAATGCCCGGACCTGAAAGTAAAATTAAATATAACTCACTTGTTGTTCAGCTGGACCAGACATTAGCGTGTCCGAAATATCCATATCATGTCCAAGTCCTATTGGAATCATTAAATTTATCTTCACAAGCAAAGGACATTTCCTACTGGACAAGACATTTCAACCTGATAGGACCAAACAAGAAATATCCGATCCTATCCAAAGATCCAGTGCAAGCTGTCAAATTTACCCCAATCTAAAGAAGTTCTACCAGACTGGATATTTTGCACTAGACATTTCATAATATCCATATCCATATCCATGTCTATTCCTATCCGAAGCGCTATAAGTCATGCACACACTCATAGCTTGTTGACTTTTCAACTAGACATTTTACAATGGTAGACATTTCTAAATCTCCTGACCTTCTTGATCAAAGATGAAGATCCACCCATCCAATCCTCTAGTCAACCTAAGTTGACTATGATAATAGTGACGTCCCCTGATCGAATTATCACCATGCTTTTCCACCCGACTTTAGTCAAATTCAAAGGACATTTCCAATGGACATTCACACCGGACATTTGAATAGGATATTAGAGATCCGGATGTCCATCCAATCCTTAGCATTAAATTTCCATATCGTGAGTTGCCTTTTGCCGTTGGAATTTAAATTTAGAATACAAACTTTTGCCCAACTATCACTTTTCCCCACCCCTAAATAGTAATTGCTCACCAACTCCAATGAGCATTCAATTCATTTCTTACACTTAATGAATTTCATGAAGGTTAAAAGCAATTTTCAATACATTTGGTAAATCACAAAGCATTTTAAGAGATTTGAAGAGCGAATTTGCAGAAAATCATCTCTGAAGGCAAATTTGCAGAGCTTAAGGTGTATCAACCAGTTGAGTAAACGGAAAGCACAACGGTAAATGAATATCCTCCACATTGTAACAAAGGTGATATCCCATTGGTCAGGTACGTATATGACAAAATCCTCCTTTGTTGATGGTTACAATAACTTCTCTTTATGAAAGGTTAATTTAGTTTACCTAAGGTAAATTCGTAGATTCGTCTTGCTATAATCAAGTTCACATTACTTTGCAAGGTTGAGAAGAATGTGCAATCCTAAATCCCAATGCAGGAACTAATTACAGGTGTTTACATCATATAGGACAAAATGATGAAATGATAAAAGCAACGTGTTGATGAATTTAAAACACCAATGGTTCCCACTCATGGTGGGGTTTGGAGCAAATGTGCAAGCATTGGATAGCCACTGCAGGAAAGTAGACTTAGAAGCTTTAAGGGCAAGGTTCCAATCTCACGAAGACACTCAAGAACATTATATCCAGTGGGATGTACCACACAATAGGTTTCTCGTATGCCATGTATGCCTTGGAGCTAGTGATAGAGTGTGCACAAAAATATAATCCTGTTAGCAGGAGGGTGGAACACCAAGGCCGAGTTTATGCAGATTTCTCACCAAAGGGCATAACAGAAACCTTCCGACTTCCACAAAATCAAAACGTGTTAAAAATAGATTTGAATGCGCTATCAATGGAATACAACTCCAATGTTGCAGGATGCCACAAGATTATGCACACCTCATGGATGAATCTGATAACCAGACCAAAGGCAATCTCCAAGATGCCACAGAACTTGAATAAATTTGACTTCAACCTTGAAGTCTAGTACATGATTACTTTGTTGAACCAAATGGTCAGAAAAGAGGATTCTAGATAATTGGAGTTATGGATGTTTGACCTCATCCGCTTTGTGAAAGATGTTGGAGATGTGATGCACAGGGCACAATTGATCAACAACTCCCTGCATGATGGGATGGTTGCCTAAAATAAGAAACAGAGGTTCTTCATGACCTTCTATGTAGTATACTCCTGTGCATACCTATCCCAATTTGATGGATTGCATACAATCGACAAACTTGGCAACAAGCAAGGAGAACAACTGGTATGGTAATAGTACCCACAACTGGAGAGGAAGCAATCCATGATTAACGTAGTATAAGAGTTAACTATTTCTTGATGTGGCTGGTCTGATTAATGGAAGGGGATAGAGCTAAAAGAATATCAAGGGATGCCCAAGGGGTAATCACCATGCACAGGTCCTTGTTTATCTAGGTCCCAACATTTACATACATCAGAATGGAAGGGTTTGAAGGTCACCCCTTCATGTTGCTATGATATCCAACTGATAGGATTTTTCTCTTGGAAATAACCAGACAAATCATCCCCTCATATGAGGCGTATACTCAGAAGCATGGTCAAGGGACTATCAAATTTCCATTAGACATAGTTTGGTACAAGTGTACAGAGTTCAAAGACTCCAAATTATTAGAGGCAGAGATGCAAATGCTCAACCTACAACCTTTTCCCCTACTACACACTTTTGATCCTTAGAACAGAATGGAGAAATATGTTAATAAGAAATTGCAACACGTACCTCATCTAGAGGATTACTGGGCCGACTGTAATGATGAAGAAGATGTTAGGAAGAGGAGATACTAAAGGTTGACCCTTAACCAAATGCAAACTTTGGGATGTCTGGAGGTGCCTCCATAGGTAAAGTTTGATGATGGTCAGACTCTGGACCTATACTATAATGACAAACATGTATACAAGGAGACCTTGCTTCTCCCAAATTGGACTCAGACCGCCACCCAAAGATTTGTTGAGCAAACAATAAATGAGCTTAAAGCTAAGGGGGTGAATGAGGGGTGCCATCACCAAACTAGTTGATACATAAGAAGAGGCATCATGACCAACACAAATGGAACTCATGTTTGCATCCAGTTATCCCCAGGCGGAAGTGCCATTAGCACAAGCTACAATTCAAGCTCATCTAGCATAACATGTGGCATCATATCAAGTTCATACTGGTGGTCAAGTGATGGAGCTTTAGAGAGGCCAAACAACTCAACAAATTATTTAGGTTAAATAGGAATTGGCCAAGGAAGTGAAAGCACAAGAACAAGAAAGGGCTGAAGAATTGCAGCTCCCATTGAGTCAGGTCATGGACCTGACTGATGATGACATCACCCATGCCATGACCAATCATCCAGTCTCTTCCCTACTCACACATCTAGCATCGAATCTAGAAGGATCTCAACAGATGGATGCTCAAGTAGAAGAGATAGAAGCCCCAGACGTAATAAAGCCTCAAAGTCTGGAGGTAGAGGAGATTTCTGATACTGAAATGTTAGGATCTCCAAATGTGCCAATAGACCAACAATATGTTCTAGGTACGGGTACCATGGCATAGGAACAGGTAGGTCTAACTTAGCAAATGGAGATGGAAAAGTTAGCCGAGTACACTACCCTTCTGAAGGAACAAGAGGAAGCTCCTCAGGATACACCAAAAGAGGCTGGGATATCCGTTGGAGTGAAGAGCAACTGGAAAAGAGTCAAGATGAAGAAGTGCAACTGCCACTTGATGAAGGCCAACATGACCTAGGGGTGGAAGAACATAAACTTGAGGTAGAGAACATTGGACATCAGCCTATGGAGGTGGATATAGAGGCAACTCCACAACAAGAAACTCTCCGAGAAGAGGTCTTGCAATAGGAAGTTGCCCACTAGGAAACTTCACAACAGGGAGAGGGACTAGACAAGGATACTGAACTGGTGATTAAGGATGTTATATTGAACAATCAGGTCAAGAAGGACCTACACCCGACGTTCCAGATTGGTTGGCCTAATAGGTAATTGATCCTCCTATTAATTTGGTTCATTTTGATTTCAAATCTTTATTTTCAGTTGAGGGAAATAAATCCCAGGCAAAAGGCAAGGGCAGTATCTGCTATCAAAAGGGATGCAATAGGTTGTAGGATAGCCCAATTGGTTGTGCCTACAACAGATAAGGTGAAAGGTGAGATCACTGTAAATGAATACCAAATCACCACCTTGGACCTAGGACATGCCACTGCTGAGCATGAAATTGATGAGCTCATGGGCAATGCAGAGGCTACAACAGTGAGAATTCGCAAGGATAAGATGAAGAAGCAAGAGCTAAAAGGGCACATTGCCCAGCTCGAGGGGTTCATTAAGGGTTTATTCACCCCAGGAGTACAAATAACAGAGGTCTCAACCAATTTAGTGTTCGTGACACAGGAAGAAATAAGTGAGCTGGATGCAAAGAAGCATCAGGCATGAATCATAGAAGGGTGGTTCCACAAGTTCTTAAAGGATGGGGAGGAGGTAATCCAAACTGCACTCTCGAACTAGGACACCTTGACATTTATCAAGAGCAAAGCTGATGCCTTGAAGACTGAGTGTGCTATGAGATTAGATCAAAATGATTAGGATCTTAGCAAGCTGGAGGTTATCCACAAGCTGCAAGACAAAGTGTTGTTAAGCTGAAAATCATTATGGTCCAAACAATGCTGAAGATATCCATATGGATAGAGGACCTAAAGTTCGAGGCTGAGATATTGAAATGGTGCAGGCACAAAGGAGTGGATATCAACACCAAGGCACATGACCTCTTGATCGATGGGATGGAAATTTTGGAACAATGGTGGATGACAAGGAAACATATGAAGAACAAGCTTTCATCGGAGTATTCAAGGCTAAGTATGAGTCAGTTTTGAAAGGTCCCATTGACAATTTTTTGAAGAAATCCATCAATGAAGTCATAGACTTATCAGCGAAGATAAATGCATATAAGAAGTTAGATATCTAGACAAACAAATGGATATTAGTGGGTGAGCAACGCCAGATGCAGGAGTATACCAAAGTTAAGGCCCATAATTTTGACAAGGCCGATATAGAGAAAATAATCATAGCATTTGCAGTAGAAGACTCTGGAATCAGGTGACATGTTGGTCGAGGAGGGCATATAGTCAGATACAGAGTAGTCCAATATTTGAGTGATGAAATTTTTGTAATAGTAGGATATCAGTATGAAGAATGCATATCAAGAAGGATATCCAGATGATTGGTGACACACACAGTGGCAGATCCAGTGGGAATATTCTAGAAGATGCACTTTGAAGATGCTGAGGAATATACCAGATGCCATTTGTCATCCATTCCTTGATTGCCAACTAGCAATCATGTGTTCTGTGTTGTGACTGTGGATGTTTTTGATGGAATTCTGACCGTTGATCTTTGTAACTGATTTTGGATCCTTGTTCTATAAATCTTTTGTAAATACGAAGATTGAATTGGTGAACTTTGCTAAGCATTACGTTTGTATTTCCTACAACTTTGTGACTTGCCTCATGGTTCTTTCTCAATTAGTGAAACATTTGTATATCTTTTGTGCACATAATGAAATCGAAGAAGCAAATTACAATTAATCATAAATTCTAAGTAATCTTTGGTTGATTTTCTAGTATGGAATGTCAAGTTGCTGCGTCCCTTTGGAGTGTGTTTGAATAATTGCTTACTATTATCAACTTTCCTTTGAATATTTGCATCCGTTATGTGTTGCTGTGGAATTCCTGGTGAAGTATAACTGGATTAGCTTCATTTCATGAAAGTGTTTGGATATTCGTGTGGAATCATTGAAAACTTTAAACTCCTAGAACTTTTCCTTCTCAATCCTATCTTTTGCCCTTTTATTTTACAAATCTTCGTAAATAATTGTAAAAAATGATGAATCCAAGGCAAATAATCATAAATAGTGATGACTTTCATGCTTTAAAGAAGATCTTTACGTAAATTCAATGTATGTGTGGAAAGATCAGTTAATTAAAGATATTTCATAAGAATTGATCAAAGTGATGTCCAATTCATGATAATTGACTCAAACTTTAATCATCCATTGGTGAATTTGATGTAAGTTGTTAAGATATGTGTAGAATCGTGCAAAACATACAAGATATTTTGTGAAGTTTGACTAGATCACGAGGAAGATGACTTAAGATACGTAAGGCCCCAAAAGGGAAACAACAAAACACAAAAAACCTTGAGTGAAGACTAGATAGTCAACACCTGACAACCGGAGACTTGAGACTTCAAATCTTTAGGGATATTGAAGCCTTTCAAAATAGATAGGGGTTTATTGTGTAAACTTTATTTGTGTGAATATGACTAAAAACCACATCAACATAACCCAAGTACTTCAAGAGATTTAGAAATCGATATTTGTATTCCACCACCATTATCCCATACTATTTAAGTGAGTGAAATTTGTTCATCTAGGCACTAACATAGGCGTCTAACAAATATTATTGTCAGAATTGTTCCTAGGTAACCATGTTGATTGCTAGGTTAAGCATTTAATAATCCCACCATAGGGATGATTCATTGATTAGTTGGAAAATAACCAACTTGACCTTCTCATTGCTTGAGTATACCTTCAAGCCAAAAAACCTCTTTGTACCTATTAGCGACACGTTAGCATCAATGCCAAAGCTCCTTCCATTAAACTTGGGTAGATTTACCTTCTTTAACTCTTTGGTAAGACATTCTTCCTTTTGAAGCACCTCTTCAACCTCACAAAAGTGCTCCTGCATGCATTTTATTGTGATGGGGATTAGGTGTCCTATCCCAATGTACACTTTTCTCATGTTCATTTGACTACTCATGGGCTACTTCAATGTTTCATTCAAGTCTTAGGGGTATCCTACTATGGATTTCCTTAAGTATTGACAATATTTCCACTTGTTGAATAAGTTTTGTGTACTTTCCACAATGTGTTTAATTGTAGGGATGAGATCAACCTCACTAATGATTTCAAGCATTTTTTTGATTCCAAATCATTTGCTTTTTTCATTTGGTGTTATTTTGAGTTTTTCTTATTTTGGCTGATGTTTTAAATAACTCATGTTTATCTTTCATATGATTTCATGTAATGTGTAAAACCACTTTCAATGTGCCTATTTATATTCTCACATGCTTAAGGGTGAAGTGAGAGAGATTCATTATTGTATTGAGAATGGTCAAGTTTTTGCAATAGTGAAAATGTTTACTATGTTGGGTTTTTTACTTGAAAGGGTTTTCCTAGGTGAAAATATTGAGTATAGTCTTTTCTTTCTATTTATTCTATTATTGTTGCAGATTATATATGCACTAATTCTATTATACAAGTTTATCAGACTTATTTTTCTCTCCATCACTTCTATAAGCCTTTGTGGTGGATTCTCTATACTTGGATCCACTTGTTCAGATGGTGTTGTAGATTTTAAAGGTATATTCCTTCGTTGAGCACTTGATTTGAATTATTTGGAATTATGCAACTCTAAGTCCCAAACTTCTTACCATCTTGCATCAGTAAGAAAATAAGTTATTCATATTCATAACCATACTAAGTCAAATATAACATTCTACATGGTTCAAAAATTCTCATGATTCAATCTAATTTATATTGTTCACTCATGGTAACTTATTGATTGAACCACCCTCTAATATAACCTAATGTAACACCCAACTAGGTACAAGAGAGACACCTAATAACGTACACAACTTGTTTTTTTAAATAATTAACATCCTCTAATGGTTGGTTGTTTCCTTGTGATTTTTTTAACCATGTTTGATTTTTTAATTTTTATTTATTTTGTTGCCTTGGTCAATGAGTCGGAGATCCACCATCCTTCACGTTTGCGAAAGTCTGAAATGGAGATCAAGGGCCTTCCTAATTTCCTTGAGGGATTAGTTGAATGCATGGAGCATGGGATAAGGATTCCATTGACGTTAGTTGCATAATCACCTTTTTGCAATCGATGAATAGCCAATTGAAGGAACTTATTCCCCCTACCTATTTTTTGGCTATTCATGGATTTATCATCCTTGACTTTTCATTAAGTTTGAATCCACGATCAAGCAACTTACTTGCCAATGCTGGGGTCTGCCAACACATTGACATTCCACTAACCACTTGATCAAAGTTATAGGTCCTTTCAAAAGTGACGTGTAACTTTAAGAGTGATTGATCCATATTTAGCTTCAAGTATTTAGACAATCAATTTGTCATCTTTATCCATTTGCGAATGCTTGATTACTTGTTTATTTAAATGTTCTTTTTGTGCACATATGGGCTTAGAAAGATGAGTGATGCAACCTGTGATAAGTGAAATCAAGATGAAGATTAAAACTAATCAAATGCAAACTAACACGATTATACCTTCCTTCTGACTCACGAATCCATGCGGGAAGGAGATTGCACCCAAGAGATCTCAGATGTTTCCCGTGATTATTGAAATGTATGTGGATTGCTCAATGCATACAACACAATATAGATGAGAGAAAAGTGGTTTGATGCCTGATTTAGATAGAGATGGGGAATGATTAGAGTGATTTTGGCAGAGATTTGATGAGATGAGGAGATTGTGGAGAGATTTGGGCAGAGGTCTGATGCATGAAGGAGGTCTCCCCAAATGTCTTAGAGAGGAGTCTGATTTATAGAATTTTGGAGATGAGGATGGAGGGTGAGGATTCAGTTGATGAGATCAAGGGCTAGGAATAAAAGTGAATCTTTTATTCCTAGTGGATGAATTAATAATTCCCATTTTAGGAAGAGTGGATGAATTAATAATTCATTTTTGGGAAGAGTGGAGGATAGTGGGGGACAACTGAATTTTAAATTCAGTGAGTGGAGGATAGTGGGGGACAACTAAATTTTAAATTCAGTGAGTGGAGGATAGTGGGGAACAACTGAATTTTAAATTTAGTGAGTGGATGATGAGGTAAGCAGGGTTAATTAAGTGTTATCTTAATTAACTTAAGTCTAGGTTAATCAGATAAGTAGGATTTATCTAATTAACAGGGATTAGGGAAATGGATAAATCAACTAAATAAATATTAGGAATATTCATTCAATTAATAGGATAGGGTTGTAAGATTAAAGGATTAATTAGGTCAATTAATTGATCACCATGGATATGCAGACGGGGAGAGTGGATTAGTGCAGAAGTACAGAAAATTGGTTTGCAGAGTAGTCCAATTTTTGGTGTCTACATTTGCCCCTCTTTGAGATGGTGTTGCGGCTAAGTAACACCATTTCAAAGAAGTTAGAACATAGAGATGGATTGGATAGAAAAAAGCTTTTGGTTTGGAAGAATAGGGTAAGGTTTGGCGATAATTGGTAAGGGTGATGCCCCCTTGAGAGGATAGGTGGGTTGCGAGAACACGGTTGTGCTCTCGAAATGGATGGAACAGATTGGTAGATGTGGTCAGAGGATAGGTGGTGGGATGAAAGGATGGAGATGATTGGGGATGATCATTATGCTGAAACTGAATTTGAGCAATCCTAGGTTTGATATAGCAAAGTGGATATGTTCACCAAGGTATAGAAGACCAGGGTGATGATTGTTATCCAACATTTGCATGGACTAGACACACAGACAAAGGGATGATCTCATGCATGCCCAAGATAGTACAACCTTGTCTAGACGAGGGAAGGGGACTCATAGCATAAGCCCTTAGTACAAAAAAGGTATGATGAACCTTAGATGCATAGGGAGATCAATATGCTAGAACGGACCCTGTGATCGATCAAGATATGAATAATAGCTTGGAGTAATGAGACCAACCCACAATCACAGCATACAAAAGCAAGACCATGCCCCATTCTAGATGTTGTCGCCACATACCATGATATAATAAGATCAAGGTAGCTTTGATGTGATCTTCGAATAGGACAAAAGATAAAAATAAAAAACCAAAAGACCAACGAACCAAACAAGTAACCATTGTATCTTTTGCCAAAATGGATGATGATGTGATAGATTCTGCCTATCGTAGGAAAGATATATTCTAAGGCAGGGATTGATAGATGATTTGATGATTTTGTAAAAGTGGCTCAAGATGTGATGGTGACAAGTTGTGATTGATGCTGATTTGATAGTTGATGATTTTGATTAAGGACAATGCTTTGATAGGTGATGCGATGTGTGGATCTAGTTTAAGCTTATGGATGATAGATGTGATGATGAGATGTGATGATGATAAATGTGATGATGAGAGTGTGATGGAGCAAGTTTTATTTGTGTGATGGATAGAATATTTTTGGAATTTTGTGTGTTTTCTATTGTTTTGGGATTTTTTGATATTTGTGATGTTTTTGGATTTTTGGATTTTTTGAGATGTTTTTGGATTTTTGGATTTTTGGATTTTTTGATGTTTTTGGATTTTTGGACTTTTTGGAAAAGGAATGGTTTATTATGATGGTTGCCTTGGATTTCGTGTGGATAGCCTTTGCGCTAGATACTAATGACATGGGAACACCAAGTCTAGAGGTGAAAGTGATGGGGTTGGATAGGGATATTGGATAGCTGATTCATGATAGATGAATGGACAAGTGATAGGGATGTATGTTAGATAGATGGAAGATAAGAATGAGGGGTAGGATAGGTTTGCATGATATATGGATGGGGGATTGCAGGATTTTCTCCAAGGGCTAGGTTGCAAGGAATCATATGCCCCAATGTCTAAAGAATTTTGCATGATGGGCTCATGTGTGAATGGATGGTCTTTGCAATAGATGAATGGAGGATATACTTGGAAAGGAAGTATGCCAAGAGGTTTCCAAAGCATGTTGTTGATATTTTTCCCCTTGTCTTTATCAAGATCTAAGGTGGGAGATATAGTGGATAGAATGGATGGGGAATGATAGGATGAATAGGGGATGGTAGATAGGAATATGATAAGATTAGGATAAGATAGTGGATAAGATTTGCAAAGGATATGATGGATGTGGATGAAGGATACGGTTTTGCCCCCAAGTGTAGGGATACAAAATGGATGGAGAGGGGATTACGCATGATGCCCACAAGGGGTTTTCATCAAGGTACTTGCCCAAGATGCCACAAGGAGTGGTTTTCACCATTGGATGGATTTTTTTTCTCTTTACTATTTTCTTGTTTTTTTTATTTTTTTGTGTTTTTGATGGAATGGGGACTCTAGCGTCTGTTTCCATAGCAAGGAGAAGGTGGTCCCATGTTGGATAGCATTATGGATGATGATTGCATGGATGTTGGTAGATAGGATAAGATGGAATGGATGGTGGATAATGGATTATGATGTGGATTATGATGCAAAAGCATGGACCATAGGAATGTGATGGGGAAGATATGTAGGATAGTAAACGAAAGATGGAGAGATGGGGGTATGTGGGAATGTTAAGTGGTGGAGGGGAACCAAGACCAGTGGTTGCACACATCGTGATGTATTTGGAAGCTTGTATTTTGGATGTGGAGTTGGGAGTAATGGGGATCGGGATGGGGGATTTTTGGATGGTCGATTTGGGGTTTTAGGGACCCAAATAAACTTAGGAATTATGGGATTTTTAGATGGGGACTGGGATGTTTGGGATTTTGCGGTAGATTGGGAGGTGGATGCCTCATTAGATTTGAGTGATATTTGTTTGGAGACCCACACCATTTTTGTTTTGCTTTTTCTTGTAATGGTGTGGGCTTTGATAGCCTTTTTGATATTTCAGGTTGATTGGTAGGGATAATATCCTTAGGCTTTTGTGCTTTATGAGTTGAGGCATTCAAATTTTTGAATCCCATGGATTTGGGGGAAGCTTCATGTTTGAAAGATGTGTGCTTTTGTTGGTCTTGATTGGGAATTTTAGGGGTTTTATGGATGGAGGGGTAAAAAGTAGATTTTTGGATAGATGGGTGAAGTGATTTGATGATTGGGATATTGGGAGTTGGTAGGATAGGAGGTAAAGTGGATTTGTGGATGGGGATGTTGGGAGTTGGTAGGATAGGAGGTAGAGTGGATATGATAGGGATCTTTGGAGTTGGAAGTAGTGGAGGTAAATTGGATGGAGGAAGATGGATGGTCACATGCTTTTGCAAATGATAGGATGAAGGAGGAGGGATGGCAACATATGTTTTTGGAGTCCGATGAGATGCACCATGTTTGGGATTGGATGAATGGATTTTGGAAGGTGGGTGGATGGTATCGACTTGTGTAGATTGTTGTTCTTGGGATGCATAGCCAAGGCCATGTGAGGATGGATGGAATGTGGTGTGGATGGACTCCAAGATGCCTTGTTCATGAAGGGCTAAGCCTTTGCCTTGATAGTTCATGTGTTGGAGCATGCGACATGTAATGGGATGTTTGGTGTTTTGGAAACAAGACGTGAATCCATTATTTGTTGGAGATAGATAGGTGGTGGAAGGAAGTTGTTCGCCTCCTACAAGGAAGTCACCATGGATGAAAGTGCTTGTGCCAAGTGGATAAGGGGATGGATTCATGGGGGATGGTAAAGGGGTGGTAGATGAAGGTGTGTGATTAATAAGTTGACCAATAGATGGGAGGGGATCAGGGATGGGATTAGATGGGATGGTTAGATCTTGATTAGGAGAAGGGGTTGATGTTTCAACATGCTTTGGAGTTGATTCTTGACATGGCTCATGTGGTTGGATAGAAGTGGGAGTGACTTGGGTAGATGTGATGGGTGCTTGGATGGATGTGATAGGTGTTTGGATGGATGTGATAGGTGTTTGACTTATGGGCTCTTGAACATGGCTACATGATGGTTCTTAACTTATGATAGGGGGTTGTTCAAGAGATTTGGTGGGTGTTGGATTGCATGAGGGTGTTTGATTCCTTGCTAATAGCCAATGGATGACATCCTTCATGAGTGTATGGGTGGAAGAACAATATAATGGATGGATAATGATGGTGGAGGGTGTAGAAATAGGATTGGGATTGGATAGGGGGGTGATGGGATTAGGCTGTGATGGTTCGTGGATGGGTTCAAGGATAGGTATTGGACTGGATGATGGTGTTGGAGGGCACTCTAGATTGGTATCTCCCTTGTCAAAGGTTTTTAGATCTTGCCTAGGATAACTGGGACTCATTTGATTTATGTACAAGGGACCACTTGGACTTGCATGTGCTTCTTGTTGCAAAGGTGGATTTGGGCTCACTAGTGCTTGTTGGGGAGGCCATTGATAGTCTTGGTGGCTAGGTGTAATGGTAGGATATGTGGACAAAAGGTTTTGGGGTTGGTATGAAGTTGACGGTATTTGATCTTGTGTCCACAGTAGATTTGGGCTTACATGTTCTTGTTGTGATGACACTTGGTTGTCTCGTGGATGGGCTTGGTGGTATGTTGGAATGTTAGAATGAGAAATTGGATAATGTTGGGGTGAAGGTTGATTTGTTGATGTGGCATGGACATGATAGGTGGATGAATTAGGTTGGTATGAAGTTGAAGATGATAACATGTAAGGTTGTTGTGGAATTTATTGAGGTTGGGATGGTGTTTGGACTTCTTGTTGTGATATGATTTATTGTTGATGGTGGTAAATGTGTTGATGTGATGACGATGGAGGGGTTGCATAGGATAATGATTGTTGTGATATGGATTGATATAGATAAGGGTTGTGATAAGTTGATAAAGGGTTGATATGACATGTGGATGAATTTGGTTGATATGAAGTGGGATAAGTTGATGCAAAATTGGTTTGATGTGTAGATGGATATGATGGGATAGGTGCTAGATAGGATGGTCGTTGGACTTTGCAAGTGGCCAAGAGGTGTTGGATTTCTTCCGAGAGGTATTGTATGTGTGAGGATTGGCTTGTTCAACCTATTTGAATCAATTCTTGAATGATTTGAAAGGTTCGTTGCTCTAAAGGGGATTGACTTGCATGCATGTGGTGAAGCATATGAAGGAGCTTTTGGAAGCCCTCTAAGGTTGACATGATGTCACACATGTGGTTAAATCTTAAGTGCTTTTTGGCAAGTGCTTGGTTATGATTCGATGATGATGTGGATTGTTTGGATGAAGTTGATTAGGATGAAGGTGACTAGGATGAAAGTTTATATTGATTTGTTTGTGTTTGGTGTTTATCTTGATTTGGCAATGTTTAGCAAATGATCACATGTACAAATAAGAATCACTCACACAAGACACAAGCAAATTTGAATTTTGAATTTTGAAGAATATGAGAATGATTAAGCAATCACATGTGAAAAACAAATCAACATGCCCTATTGTCTAGTTTGATGGGGTATGGCCAGTTAGGTTTGGGCAATGTTTAGACAAGGTTGAGTAATGATTTGAAAGTGAAATCCTGTCACATAGCCGGGAGAAGGGGGTAACCCACCCTTCACCTTCACTTCCCAAAGGTAGAAAGTTCTTTGGGGCTTAGCCAAGAGTGACAGGATTCTGATTTCAAAGAGGGTGTCTTTCGATTCAGCCTCAGATGAGGTCGTCCCTAGGGGTGATGAAATCCCCTAGCAGGCCTCCTAGGATAGGGTAAACAAAAGCGAATCAACTGAGGTGTTTTTGATCTCCAAGATCACCTTGCGGTGCGAGGAGAGAGCATACACACACCCACTTGATTCACACTTGCAGTTGATTAATTGACCCTTAGAAATTGAAATGTGATGAAAAACACGTCAAACAATGATTCTTTTTAGCCCAATTTCAAGGTGTGATTGAAGACACTGGTTGATTTTAAGCCTGATTTCAATGTGTGATGATCAAACAATGTTCATTTTATGCCCCAAACTGAAGTGTGTTTGCAATCAATGATTGAGAGATAAAGGATGAAAACGAATGCACCTGATTAACTTGCTATCCCAATTGATGTAGATGCTGATTTTGATGTTGCTCCAGCCCTGAATGATCACCTGCAAGTCACAAGAACGAAAACGGAGCGAGTAGACTAGCCAAGATTATCGTTATGCAAAAATTGAGAATCTGATAAAAATCCAATGAAGATGAAAAGATATAGACAAATGAAGTGCATAAATAGATTCTAGACGAAATTCTATGCAATTTCAAAAAAAAATTGGCAAAAATTTGATCAAAAATGCAAAAGATATGAGCATTTGAAGTTTTGAAGCATCTTTGACTTTGACTACGAAAAAAGGCTAGAAAAAGGTACAATCACCTAAAAAATTTGTTACATCTATGTAGTTCATCCTGTTAGCATTCCATCGAGTCCTCATTTGCACGATTTCGACATCGTATGCAAAAGTTATGAGAAAAAGAAAAAAATAGCCCTCTTATGGCATGTAGAAGGCACAAGGATACTTGCTAACTGTTTGATGTTACTGTCATCGGTTTGCCCTAGGGTGGTCACATGAAGCTGTTTTCTCACTGGCGGTTAGGGGTTTAAGTTTGGGTCAAAAGGGGCCCCTGGTCACTGATATGACCAGGGGTTTGGAAGTTTGAAAAAAAATAAATACCAAGGGGGGGCTAAGAGCCCCTCCCCGCGGTCACCACTAGGGTAAACCCTAACTGTAAGGTGTAATGGACAGGGATAGGGTGAATGGTGGTTGGGAGATGCAGGCAGTTGTGGAGGAGGTTGGGAGGCACGCAGGAGGTGGGGGATGCGGGGGAGGCTGAGTGTTGCGGATCGGCGGAGCAGGGATCGGGTGGCGGGGAGAAGGGGGTCGCAGGGAGGGCTCGGGGGAGGGTGCAGGTAGGGCCTATGGGCAGGGGGGAAGAGGGGAGTCAGGGGTTTGGGTGTAGGGGGAGGTGTTGGAAGTGGTGGTAGATAGCAGGCGGGTGGCACGTGGGGAAGGGGTGGGATCTTGGGCGGCGCGAGAGTGGTAGGGCAGAGTAGTAGCGGCGGACAACAGGCAGGGAAGGGAGTTGGGGGTGCTGCGGGAGATGGAGCGGTCAGGTGGAGGGAGATGGAGCAGCGGGCGCAGCAGGCAATCAGGAGAAGGGTGGCGTGCGGGGGTTGATTGGTGTTAGCGGAGATCAGGTGGCGCGCACAGGAGATGGTGGTAGATTTAAACCTAAGCTACAAACAAACTTCCAGACCTGCAAACAAAAACACAACCACCTATATGGAGTGGTATGGTCAGTCTGTACAGTACGGATTCATACGGTACGCGCTGTACCCTTAAAATTTTTTCAAATAATATAGCCAACTTTATAGTCAAAATTCATGGAATCGACGTCCTGAGCGCGATAGTGAGGTCAGTTTTTGCCCAGGACACAACCTGCACTAGTTCACTTCCAAAATTGGACAAAAACTATTAGAAAATGAAGATTCTGACACCAAAACCTCCACAAACTGACGATTAGATTCGAGACCGGGCGTGCCAAATGTGATAAGTGAAATCAAAATGAAGATTAAAACTAATCAAATGCAAACTAACACGATTATACCTTCCTTCTGACTCACGAATCCATGCGAGAAGGAGATTGCACCCAAGAGATCTCCTCAGATGTTTCCCATGATTACTGAAATGTATGTGGATTGCTCAATGCATACAGCACAATATAGATGAGAGACAAGTGGTTTGATGCCTGATTTGGATAGAGATGGGGAATGATTAGAGTGATTTTGGCAGAGATTTGATGAGATGAGGATATTGTGGAGAGATTTGGGCAGAGGTTTGATGCATGAAGGAGGTCTCCCCAAATGGCTTAGAGAGGGGTCCAATTTATAGAATTTTGGAGACGAGGATGGAGGGTGAGGATTCAGTTGATGAGATCAAGGGCTAGGAATAAAAGTGAATCATTTATTCCTAGTGGATGAATTAATAATTCCCATTTTGGGAAGAGTGGAGGATAGTGGATGAATTAATAATTCATTTTTGGGAAGAGTGGAGGATAGTGGGGGACAATTGAATTTTAAATTCAGTGAGTGGAGGATAGTGGGGAACAACTAAATTTTAAATTCAGTGAGTGGAGGATAGTGGGGGACAACTGAATTTTAAATTCAGTGAGTGGAGGATAGTGGGGAACAACTGAATTTTAAATTCAGTGAGTGGATGATGAGGTAAGCAGGGTTAATTAAGTGTTATCTTAATTAACTTAAGTCTAGGTTAATCAGATAAGCAGGATTTATCTAATTAACAGGGATTAGGGAAATGAATAAATCAACTAAATAAATATTAGGAATATTCATTCAATTGATAGGATAGGGTTGTAAGATTAAATGGATTAATTAGGTGAATTAATTGATCACCATGGATATGCAGACGGGGAGAGTGGATTAGTGCAGAGGTACGGAAAATTGGTTTGTAGAGCAGTCCAATTTTTGGTGTCTACACAACCGATCTGTGACTGTCCTAACGAAGAACTTAAGCAACTTAATATGTTTCCTTTAATCCTACATACAAGCTTTTCTCTTCACATGGGTTCATTAATTTGTGAACGCCTCATCAAAGAACTTGCATCAATCAATTGATTGCCCTTTCGAATGTGGATTTTGTAAGCACTAAAAACACATATGAGCCTACACAATGATCCAATGATGAGATGTAATCCTAAACACGTACATTTAAGTGTGTAAAAATGAAATCTCAACAATATTTTTCTTGGCAACACGTGGATGGAGTTTCTTCACTTCATTCTTTCTTCCCCTACCCCCTAGCTAACCCTTCAAGGTCCAGTTCCTTCTTCACTACTGCTTTATCGACATTTCACCTTTTTCACTTTTTGGCCCTGTTGACATGGCCTACTAGCATTGTAACATGGAAAATTCACCTTCCCTAAACCCATTTCACCCATTTCAACCCTCTAGAGGCCTCCAATTGACCTCCCAGACTTATCCCAACCCTCAAAATTTACTTGTCATCTCTCTTTTCTAGGTCACCCCCTTTGAATTCTAGATCTCCCAAGGATCTCCCATGGGAGATCCTATTGGTAAACTAGGGGATCCACTCATATGCATCAATTTGGTCAGTTTCAGGGGACATATGACATCTCTAACCTCTCAGGACCATTCTCAACCCTTCCAATCACTTGTAGAACCCATTCTTTCTAGGTCGCCTCCTTTGAATTATGGATCTCCCATGGGAGATCCTACTAGTAAATTGGGGGATCCACTCATATGCACCAATTTGGTCAGTTTTAGGGGCTATACGTCATCTTTAGCCCCCTCTAATCATTCTCAACCCTTGAAACCACCTACAGACCCCATTCCTTGTGAATCTCCCCTTTTGACATTTAAATTTCTTAGGGGAGATCCAACATTTTAAATGAATCTCCCCTGGGCAACCTTGAATCTCTCTTGGGTGACCCTATCGACAGACTGGGCGACCCCTGGTTGACCATGTCATGTTTTAAAATGTGAGTTTCTCTTCAGTTCTGGCCCAAATTTTCTTCAAATTAAGCCCTGATTGCATGAGTCACCTTCCCTAACTGATCATCAACTTCTTTTCACTAATTCAAGACTCATAATTACTCCATTCTAAATCACAAATCAATTCTTCTTATCTCCCCATCAATTTCATGCTAACTCCATTCTTCTCTTGTGAAAGGCTATCAAGGTCATGTTTACTCCCTAATTAACCTAGTTCACTTCTCATTCAACCATATTAACTCTACAATAAATTGAGTTAACTTCTCAATCACTCCCACATCTTGTGAGCTCTTTAAACACTATAAATACCCCTCACCTCTTCATTATTTCTCAAGTTGAAGAATTCTCTTTTCATCTTCACAAACTTTTCCAAGCTTCTTCATAGGCCTTTGAGCCTCTTTGTTTAGTTTTTTCAAAGCTTCAAAGCTTTCTCTTAGGAGGCAAACTCATTGTTGCAACCATTTGAAAATCTTTTCTTTTTCCCTTCACTAGCATCTTGATGCTCATTGCAAGACTTGTGTGCCTTTTCTTTCATGTTTAGGATAGTTTGGCATCTCCGTCTCTCCCATCCCTATTCCCATCTAGAAACTAGACTCTTCCACCCTACTATATAGGCCCTGGATCTTCTATTGCACCTTGCCATTCTATATTTTATTCCCCTTGCTATTTCAAAGTCCATTACTAGGCAAGGATATTTCAGATGCACTGATGACCGAAGTAGCTATCAAGAACTCTTCTAAAGCAAGCCTCCCCAAGTCTATATATAGGGGCACCATATTTATATAGTAGCCATTGCTTTCTAAAGCTTCTATAGCATTGATATGCTCTCAATTTGGTCTCAAGCCATAGCCGTTGTGCTCACATAGTGCATACATAACACTCATAACTCTCCAAGCTCTCTCAATTTCATTTTTAGATTTCAAAATTCAAGTCATTTCAAATCAATTGCTTGCTTCGTCCCTATCACCAAGAGGAAAACCCTTCTATTGTAGAGGAGAAAGAGGCTATCACATACAAGGATTTTTGAGGATAGTATGAAGCTCATGCACTAGATTCGAAACATGCTCTTTAATGCTTTCATAGTAATTAGCTAATCAAATTGCTCTTGAGGAAAGTAATACTTTGTTTCTCTACTCTTGATAGGTTATGCAGCATTAGTGTAGTTTCCTTTCATTGCATTAGATTAATTGTTATTTGCTTTCATAGATTAAATTTCCTTATTGCATTAGATTAGTTGTTATTTACTTTATTAGAGTAAGTTTCCAAAATCTATCTCAGAAACAACAAAAACACAGTTAGATTTGCATTAAAAAAGTCATCCTAGGTTTGCACTCATATTTCAATTAATAGCAATTAGATCATCTTATCAAATCAGAAAAGAACAAAAAAGCATTGCTTCGCATACATCAAAAAAACATTAGAAAATAGAAAATCAAAACAAAGTGAATATACAAAACCCTTGATTTCATCACAAGGTCAACTTGAAATTGAAAACTCTTGATACCATCACAAGGTCAAGATTAAACAAAAAGTCAACTCTTGGTAAACTCTAGTCAACTCTCTCTCATCCAAGCATACGAATGTGCCTGGGAGTTAGAGGTGAGTGGGTTAGAGCAATCCTTGAGGAAGTAGAGTCAATACATCTTAGACAACAAATGCCTCAAATAGTAGAAGAGCACATACATACTCTCAGGATTATCCAAAACACATAAATCATACAAGAACAAGGCAACAACATAGAACACCTAAGAATCATCAACGAACAAAATCAGCACCCATCTAGGCATTGGAACTTAAGGAATCCAAATAGGAGATCGACAACTAGTAACCCTTGGGGTCATAGGGTTATCTTTACCATCATGGTCTTAGAAGAACAAGAATCAACACATATTAGGCCCTAGGATAGGTCAACCGCTCTCTATGACATTCTTCTTCCACACGAATAAAACCACCCTTGGGTTACACCTCCACTCGACAGGTTTTTGCCACGAGAGCAACAATGACTTGGAGATCACCATCAATAAGGAGAGGGTTCATGTGCTGTATCGAGGTTGACTCGTTCAGATTTGTGCCTGAGTCACATCTTGAGGAGTATACATTCAAGGTGTCATACAAGGGAAAAGTCTCAGTAGTCGATTAACACTTAAGAGTTTACCATCCTATGATCAATTTTTCATGAATACAACTGCTATAAGGATATTGAGAAACTTGAACAAGCAAACATTGACCTATTCAACCCAAGGAATATTGTAATGATTAATCATTAGGTCACTGCCAAACATTAATGTAACTATCTACTTAGACCATTAACTTGTCATTTGGACAATTATGATTATTGCATGACCTAAGGAAAACATATGTCAGAGGAAACTCAGTATTTAATCTTGATTGGTAAAGGATTTGATTTGGGATGATGGAAAATTTCTTGGAAGTTGGATAATGTTTAAGGTGTTATGGGACATCCACATGTAGGCTTCAGTATGTAAGAGAATCCTAAAAATTGAGTATAGAAAAATTGCTAGTTTTAGTAGGTAACAAAAACATCTATTATGGAAAATTCATCCCTACCATGGGGGTTTTACCACAATTGTGGCAAAAATACAATCACCTCTCTATTAGAAGTAGTAAAAATGTCACACTTTGCTATGGGTGTCCAACGATTTTCCAGTTCTCAAATTTTTATCTTCTTGGCGTGATTTTCTAGTTTCCTCAACTCCCAAAAACATTGTAAATCTATATGGTCACTTTGGCACGTGTAAGCACTTTTTAATGGCTCATATCCATTGTTGACATCTATAGTTAGAGATTCTAGTTGAATTCTCTAAGTGTTTTCGGACTGTCATAGCAACATACACAATGGAAGAGATTTGAGACTTATTGGAGGTTGTTTTAGTGCTTTGACAGAGGTGTATGAGTTTTGTTCAGCTATCCTAAGGGCTAAGACCTCTTGTAAATGCCATTTTTGGAGTAATAAGTAAGATTGTGCCACATTTTAGGTAGAGTTTTCACTTGAAGTGGGTTTCTCTTGGGTAAATTTGTCTCCTTGTTTGGTTTTTGCTTCCTATTATGTTTTTATTTCCTTTCTCACTTAATGCTATTCGGATTTAGTCATGATTACTCTTTGTAACTAAGAATTTAAACCATTGTTGATGAACAAGTGTGAGGAATATCCTCCTTGTTTACAAATCAAGTGGTGTCAAAGCAAGTTCATTTTTTGGGAGGCATGTTGTGAGTGTTTTGCAGGTGCATGCCCATAACTAGATTGAGTGCAAAGAAGATTCTACCTTTGCAAAGAGACATTAACTCTTACAAGTGGAGAAAAGAGTTGAGATGCATGCTAAGAGAAGAAGAGTATAAAGATGTTGAAGCAAGGTTCTTTAAGATGGAGAATGCCATTACAAGTTTATTTCAGTCCATGGAGACCATTAAGAACCTAATGAAAGTCCTCTTGGAGAGCTTGGACAAAGAAAGGGTTCTAACAAGAAAGGGGAAGCACCCAAGGTGGAGAAGAGTCTTCCGAGCAAGACTTTATTCAAGGCATAGACCAAGATTAAGAGACTGCCATTAGAAGAAGATGTGGATGTAGAAAAACTTGATAATCAAATTACACAAATTGAGGTATATTTTAGTATGCATAGTCTCACTTTAGATTAAAATACCTCATTTGCTAGACTAAGGTTTGCAAAACATGCTTTGACTTGGTTTGAAAGTATCTTATATTTCATAGCTTTAAAATAAACTTCTATTAGTTTTTTGGAGCATTTTAAGCAATTAATTAGGAAGCAATTCTATCCAATATGTTACAAAGAGGAAAAGAGTATAGAATGACAAATTTTAAAATAGAAAGAGGAAGAAAGTGTACACGAATACAATGGTAAATTTCATAGAAGGGCTATTAAAATGAGTAAAGATGTGCTAGATGAGAAAGTCCTAATGAATTACATAGGGGGTCTTCTTAGTCATTTATGTAGCACTGTATTGCTTTCCAAAATGGTGGACATAGATTAAGTGCGTTTACATGCTCATTATAGTGAGATAGATGTTTGCACTTTCTCACCCAAGCCTAATGAATTCAAAGCCAATAAAAAGGTAAATTCCACAAGTACTACGAAGAAATCTACACATTGCGACCATCATGGTCATGAAAATCTTCTTGTTGGAAGCTGTATCTAGAGAAGAACCCTCACAAGTGAGGTAAGAAGGGTACAAAAAACTCTAATGTCTCCATAGAAAGGGATAAAGAACCTACGGTAATTGATTGCACTTCTAAAGTGGATTCTAAAATCTCTTGCACTAATAAGAAGGTTGGTTTGATGGATAGAGAAGCATTGTTCGACATTAAGATTCACACTCACAAACTAACTTGATTGCATAAAATTTGGTAGCTAGGACTTTTCAATAGCTTAAGCCATATGGTTTGGGTTGGATTAAAGGTCACAAATTCTAGTTGATAAGAAATGCAAATTGAAATTTGTTGTTCATTCTAAGTATACTGATTAAATTGTGGTAAAATTTACTCCTATAGACATTTGTGGAGTTGTATTTGGCAGCCCCTACTTGTATGACTAAAAAGTAATCTTCTATAGGATAGGGACATCAAACATGATAAATCTTTCATTTTGTATGTTTTTCATAGCAAGAAGTAGTCTTCTAAGATCCTAAATCTTCATGAGAAGATGAGTGGCAACATATGAATTGTACGTATGAAGAAAATTGTGTTAGGATTTAGATTTTCAAACATGCAGAAATGAAACTACAGCAAAATCCTAACTACAATGAAGTGCAATCTAACTTAGAAATCAACCAAACAAGCATGAAAACAACTACGAATCTAAGCTAGTATTGTCTAATCTTCATTGTTCTCCTCCATCTTGCATTATGTTCTCAGATTTGTAGTTTTTTGCACAATCTTGAGAAGCTCAAGTTGATGAATGGCAAGATATTGGAGAGATATTCTAGGAGATTAAGAGAATAAGAGAGGAGTGAAAAATGAACTAAGAGAGAGCAAAATGAGCTGGAAAAAGGTGTTTTATAGAAGACTAGATTTGAATGGAGGGCTAGGATCACATGTTGACTTTGAGGCCAAATGGAGGGCTAAGATCAGTTAGGGTTTCCTCACCACTAGAGGACAAAATTCAATTTTAAATTAGAGAAAATTGTGAGGTGGAGAATGTTTTTTAAATTAAATAAATTAGGTTCATTTATTTAATTTATTTGAGGAGAGGGATAATGTGAAGTGATTAAATTAAATAGGTGAGACTTATTCAATTAGGACGAGGCCTTTTAATTTAAATAAA
Organism: Cunninghamia lanceolata; assembly: GCA_027924645.1. NCBI lineage: Eukaryota > Viridiplantae > Streptophyta > Pinopsida > Cupressales > Cupressaceae > Cunninghamia > Cunninghamia lanceolata. Next base: position 3,164,725 of record BSBN01000828.1, read on the forward strand.
TGTTCATTTATTTAAATTAAAGGGGGCAAAGGGTAATGGATAATTACATAATTAATCAATTAAAGTTAATTATTTAACCATAGAGGGAAAATTGGGGAAAACAGTAGAATGTGGAAGAAATTAGGGTTTTACAATCTGAGGACACTTTTAGGTGTCTACGTTTTGCCCCTCTTTGAGATGATGTTTGAGATGATGCAATTTATGTCGAGTAACATCATTTCAAAGAAGCTAAGGAAATGAGATAGAGGAAAAGGATGATGATGGAAAGATAGGATGATGACGCCCCCTCGAGAGGATAGGCGGGTTGGACAAACACAGGTAGGCTCTTGAAATGAAAGGGATTGGTCAAGGAAGAAAGATAGGGGAATTGATAGAAGAAATAAATGGTACGTTAAGCTGCAATGAAAATGGAGGAATGAAGATGCGAGAGAGAGAGATGGTGGAGGAATGAAAGATTGGCTAGAAGAATGGAAAGGAGATCTTGCTTTGATAGATTTTTGAGCTCTCACTTGCAATTTTTCTTCTTATCATCATCGAATGTATTATGTCAAGGGACGACAAACACAATGCCAAGTCATAGGCCAAAGTGTAAAGTGTGGTCCCTTGCAAAACATGTAAATGACAAACAAAGAATGCCTGACTTAGACTAGCAACTACATGGTACCTTGTCAGAACGTGCGATGAGATAACTGCGAGGTGTGCAAGTCCTTATGCAAGGAAGTAGTTATTCTTTCCAATGCATAGGATGTCTTTGATTCACACCCAATGGAATCTCGATCACACGCAAGGCACCAAGTTGCCCCAGTCATTTTGCCAAGACAAACCACAAACAAAAATCAAAGAAAAAGGTCTTGCTCTATCCTTGCTTCTCTTCATCACTTAGGGATTGCCTTGAGAAGGATAAGAATGAGATCGAACAAAAATCCAAATGAAAGATAAGACAGACTAGACCAACAACCATTTGGACCTTTTGCTAAGTGATATGTGTGTGATTGATTGAGAATGGATGAGGGAGGTCTAGTTTCAGGATAGGAAGCATGTCGTATAAGACGCTTGGTCTGGTTTCGACAATGCAACATCCTATATAAGGCAAGGGATATGATTGATTGACACTAGTGTTGTTGGCCATGCAAGCAACACAAGGGTTTGATTGATGATGTTTGATAAATGACGCATGTCATATAAGGAACAAAATCTTGGTTTCGATGATGCCCCACTCTGTACAAGGTATGCAATGGTTGACAAGGATAGCTTGATAGTGACATGATTATCATGAGGTGATTGATGGCTTTGACTGACTAGATAGATTGTTTGGTTTGATGTTGGGATTGGTTTTCAAGTGCAGATTTCTTTGAAAGATTGATTGTCTGACCGAACTGTCCATCTAGTGTAGGGACGACTTAATATTATAGTTGACAGGACGAGCCCTAAGGGACTGACCTAATGCCTCGGGAGTGCATCAAAGATGGCCTTGTCTATGTGAAAGATCAGAGGCAACATCGTTCGACCATGCAGACTGTGGATGATTTGAAGAACTGATTTGACTGATATGACGATGCGATTGAATGGATCGATCAAGAGAGTGATTTAGTTGAGGAATTGAATGATTTGAAGAATTGATTTGGTTGGAATGATGTGATGAATTGAATTAGTTTGAATGAATGGATTGAATTATTTGGTGGATTGATTGATTTTATGGCTTGGATTTTTGTAGGATATTTGATTTTTTGAATTTTGGGGAATATTTGATTTTTTTGCAATTTTGAATATTTTCATTTTTTTTGTATTTTTGACATGATTTTTTTGGGTTTTGAAATGTTTTGATTTTTTTGGATTTTTGAAATGTTGTGATTTTTTTGGATTTTTTGGAGAATTTTGGAATGTCAATGGATGACAATTTAGATAGCCTTTGTGCTAGATACCAATGACAAGGGAGGACCAAATCTAGGTGCAAGGATGAATGGAAGAAAGGGTGGATGATAGCAGATGGAAGGAACGCACACGTAAGAGAGCCAGGATGTGATCTCAAAGGCTATGTTACATAGGAATAACATGCCCCATTCTAGGTGGAATGCTTAGGATTTGACATGAAAAGGCATATGATGATATGATCATTTGGAAAGGATGAGGTATATCAAGAGATATCTAAATCATGTTTCAACATTTTGCCCCATTTCTTTATCAAGATCAAAAGAGGAAAGGAAGAATGGATACAATATGATAGGCATATGTAGGTGTAATGGATGGAAATGGTATGATAGGATAGAAATGATAGGTTGGATGAGACATCGTGCCCCAAAGTGTAAGTGACATAGAAGACCAACCTACACATGACGCCTGTTTACTAGGTTTTCATCATTGCACTTATCCAAGGCACCACCAAGAGTGGTTTTCACCGTTGGACGAAGGGATTTCTCTTTACTTTTTTGATTTTTTCTTTTCTTTTTTGACGTTTTTGACTTTTTGACTTGTTGACTTGGGATAGGTGGATGTGGAAGGAGGGACTCAAGTGTCTAGTGCCATGAAGGGTGATAGTCCCATTAGAGATGGAATGTCGTCGCATGGACCATGTCAAGTCATTATGCTCATTGATGTTGGTAGGGTGATTGCGTGAAAGTGAAATGGATAAAGTAGATAGTGGATCATGATGTGGACTATGTATTGCAAGATAGTGGATAATGTAGGTTTATGAAAAGATGGATGAAAGGCTTATGCCAAAGCATGGACCATAGGAAGGTGATAAGTGAAATATGTAGGATAATAGGTGAATGATGGGGTGATGGAGGTATGGAAAGGAAACATGACCAACAGTTGCACACACTGTGATAAATATGGAAGATTTTGAGTGGATGGTGGTGTAGGAAGCAATGGTGATGTTTTCTTAGGAGATGGGTGATGTAGGAGTTTAGGTACCCACATGGACTTAAGATTTTTACAATTTTTGCTTTTCATGTGGGATGAAGGAATTTGAAACTTTGGAATGGAATGGGATTTTTGGATGGAAGACGATGGTTTGGATTTGTGTGATGTGGATGCCTCATTTGACTTAATTGCTTTTTTTATTAGGTACCCAAACCATTTTAATTTTGACCTTGTCTTTTGGAGGTATGGGATTGGATGGATTTTTAAATGTACCTTGCTTTGATTCTTTGCATTTGTACCCTTACGATTTTTGGATTTATGTAAGGAGGCATCCAAATGTTTGTTTTTGAATCCCATGGAATGGGTGGAAGCGGGGTTGGTGGAGGCTTTATGTTTACACAATGTGTGCATTTGTTGGTCATGATTAGGAATGTGTTTTTGGATAAATGGATAAGTGGATTGGATGATAGGGACCTTACGTGTTGGAAGCAATAGTGGTAAAGTGGATGAAGGGAAATTAGGAGTTGGAAGTAGTGGAGGCAAAGTGGATGGTGGAAGATGCATGTTCACATGCTTTTGACGTTTGTAGGATGATGGAGGTGGAATGATGACATATGTCTTAGGAGTATGATAAGGTTTGCAATGTAAAGTGGTGACTTAGGAGGGATGGAGGAATTACCAACATCTTTAGATTGTTTACCTTGGAGTGTGTATCCAAGGCCATATGAGTGTGGAGGAACATTGACATGGATTGGCTCCAAAATACCTTGTTCTGAAGGCCTAAGCCTTTACCTTGGTAGTTCATGTTTTGGAGTATGCGGTGGACAATGGGACTAGGTGTAGTGTGAACATTAGATATAAGTTCCTTATTTGATGGAGAAGGGAAAGTGGATAAAGGTTGTTGTTGTCCCAAGGAGGAACACTCATGGATGAAGGCAGTAAGACCAAGTGGATATGATGGATTTGAAGTGGGATCAATGGTGGATGTGGAAGGACCATTAGGATCTTGATTATGCTCATTAGGATCCAAGTTATTTGTTTGATCTTCTATTTTTGCTTGGGAGGCATGTTTCTCACCATGACAAGTGGATGTTCATACATTAGGGCTAGATGGAGGATGAATGGATGGGGTAACAAGCTTTTGACCATGGAATACATAAAGTGAACTAAGAGGGTCATTGTGGTCTTCTTGATCATAGATGGGATCAAGTGTGTTATGAATGGGATCAATAAGAGGGCTTTGATCTTGATGTGGATGAGGGGGTAATGTTTCCTCATGCTTAGGATAATGCTCTTGACATAGCTTTTGACTTTGAGTGGAAGCACATGACTCTTGGATAAGTTTGATATGTGCTTGACGGTCAATGACATAAGGGCATGATGGACTTGAAGGACTAGGCATGGTGTTTGAGGACTCTTTGGTAGGCTCAAGCATATGTGTTGGCTGACATGGAGATAGTTGATCCCTTTCTAGTAACCCTTGGATCACATCCTTTGTAAGGGTATGTGCGGAAGGATGATATAGTGGATGGACAATAAGGGTAGATGATATGGACTTGTGATTAACATTAGGTGGAGCAGAAAGTTCCCATGGTGGAGGGATAAGAAGGATGGATGGTGTTGGCTTAGGGTTTGGACTTTGACTAGATGAAGAGTCCAAGGGATTGGATGAAGTGGTGGATTTGGAAAGCTCCACATGTTTACTTTTGTAATGTTTAAACTTAGGGTGTGGAGTAAATGGGGGATTAGAGGATGGTAATGATAGTGAATGGCTTGCATGATCTAGGTTGATGTCTCCCTTGTCAAATGAGGCATTAGGACTTAAAGGAATTTGATTTTGTTGCCAAGGTGGACTTGGATAGACTTGTGAATAGGCTTGGGGTGTTTGAACCTTGTTCTCTAGGATTGCCATGGAATGACACATGTATTCATATCATTGCATGCCATCTTGTGGGATTAGGACCATGTTGACAAGTGCTTGACTAGGATTAGGGTAATGATAAGGTGGAATGATTAGGATGAATGAGATGTGATTAGGATAATGATTAGGGTTGACATGGAAATGATTAGGATATGATTAGGGGTGAGGTGTTTAGGATGAATTTGATTGAATGATGTGATTAGAGAGGGTGATTAGGATGTGAAGGTTGAATGATGAATATATGAATAGGATGTGATTATGATGATGTCAAATGGAAAGAATAACGATTAGGATGAAAATTGATTGGGATATGATTAGAATGATGTTGATTGGATCATAAGGATGGTGTGGAATGATGAGGATGAATAGGGATAACTAGGAGGATTGATTCCCTTTGTCTTCTTTTTGCAATTGTGTCTTTACTAAATGAGACTTGTGAATTGTGGGATGCTATGTGGATGTCAATGCAAGGTGATGAGGCCCAGACTATGATAGAGGCTAATGATATTATTCTTTGAAAAATCTAGCTTCAAGAGGATACTCTCATCTACTAATGACCTTGTCAAAATATAAATTAGATTTATCGAGACCTTGAGGTGTGTAAGAAATGATTGATTAAAGTGAACCCATGAGTTTCAGAATTCACTTGGAAGGATGGACTTAAACTAGCCTTGGAGTATTAAGCCCAAGTGGAAGAAATGATTGATTAAAGTGAACCCACAAGTTTTAGAATTCACTTGTAAGGATGGACTTAAACTAGCCTTGGAGTATTAAGCCCAAGTTGTGATTGATTTGAAAAAGATGTCAAGGTCTCTTGATCCATATTTGTACTTGTGATATAGTCAAGCTTCGAGAGTTTCTCCCTATGTTTCGACCTTAGGAAGACTAATGTTTAGGGTCCTCTATAGATTGCAAGGGCTGAATTCTAATGAAATGTTGTGATGAAATTTTATCTTAAAGGAATGGAATTGAATATGTATTGGGTGAAGGAAACTACTAGGTCTATAAGGTTTTGACATAGTGGCAATCAAATTTGATAGGGAGGGTAAATGCTCAAAGTTTTCCCTACGGTTGTGGTGTGTTGTGATTGGGAATGATTAGGATGAAATTGATTGGATTGGAATGAATGGTTAGGATATGAAATAGGATGTGATTGATTGGATTAGAATGAATATGATGATGTGTAATGATGATATTAGATGACTTTGGATGGATTATAAAGAAGTTGATTGGATTATGAACGAAGATGATTATGTGCAGTGATGAGATGAGATGATTTTGGATATATGTAGGAAGAAGTTGATTGGATTATGAATGAAGATGTGTAATGATTAGGAATGATGATTGGGATATGATTAGGACGAGGTGTAATGATGAAGAATGATGAATAGGAGATGATTAGGATGAGGCGTAATGATTAGGAATGATGAGATTAGGTGACTTGGATTGATTAGGGTGATGACTAAGATGATTAAGATGATGGCAATTCGATGAAAGAGGTGATTAGGGTATGATTAGGATAATGTGGTTAGGATATGATGTGGAATGATGAGATTGGATGACTTGGACCAATTAGGATGAAAATGGATTAGGATATGTGGAATGACAAGGATGATGTGGTTAGGATATGATTAGGATAAGGTGAATTGATTAGGAATGATGAAGAGGATAATGTGATTAGGATGAAATGGGTTGGCTTAGGAGGGTGATTAGTAATGATGAATAGGATATGGTGACTTGGATGGATTAGGATAATGTGGTTAGGATATGATGTGGATTGACAAGATTGGATGACTAGATGTTGGTTTGACTTGGAATGGTATTGGTTGGATTAGAAAAAAGGATGATGTGGAATAATGATAATGTAATTAGGATACGATTAGGATGGGACAAGTAGGATGATCAAGATGTGGATGGTTGGGTGATGTGATTAGGAAAGGTGATTAGGATATGATGACTTGGAATGAATGTGTTGACTAGGGTGTTTGGGATGATGATTAAGAAAGCACACACATCAATCATAGAAGACACTTAGGAAATCAGATTGGATGTTTTTGGTGACTCATGATGTTTTGTAAACACTTGTAAACATGTACAACCCTAGGCTAGTCAAGGACAATATTTGTTGGATTCCCACTTGGATTGCTCCAGCCACACTTATTCAGAGCAGATAGCTTAGAAGTTTAGTGGCACTAGGTCCCCCTTACACGACACTCATTTCTCGGGTACATCAAACTTTGAATTCCCAAAGACTTGAAGATCTCAAGGAATTTGCTATCTCTACTTTGAATTATGAGAATGTGGGATGACTTCAGAGGTCTGACCTCCTGTGCCAACAAATAGGAGTTTGGCCACTAAACAAAGGTTTCTAGTGAATATCTGGGGGACTGACACATTACGAGCATCTAGCAAGCTACTTATAGCTTTGACTAGTCCTACTAGGAGTCTCATATATGCAAGGTACACCTCCTTTTGAACTAGCATTGTATAGTAAGCGCTGATACCGGTTTAGACTTGGCTTTCACCTTATCCTATTTTGTATAGTAGACCGGATAAAAGTACCACTTGGGGTAGAAAATGAGTTCTCCTTGTGGATGTGTCTCAAGAGCAGGCCCACTCTAAAGGGTTACACAAAAGCAAGACAAGTACATGTTTTTGATCTCTAGGCTTGTACTAAGACGCATTGAGAGAGCATACACATGCACTTGCTCACACTCGCACATGTTCATTCACCTTTATAAATTTGATGTGTGGTGTGACAAATGCAAGTGTTCAAGAAGTGTTTTTGATTCCCAAGATCACTTAGAGTGCGAGAGAAGAGCATACACACCTCATAAACACAAGCAAAGTCACCAAACAAAGAAGATAGTGATTCATTTTAAGCCCAAACCAAGTGTGAAAACAACAAGATGATGTTCATTTTAGTGCACCAAAACTAAATGTTCCTATGATAAGAAAGCATATGCAAATGAAAATGAAAGGAAACCTACATCAAATGTGTTAGTAGTTTCATTCAAGATTCTTCTCTCAACAAGTGCCACAAGTTTAAATTAGACATCAGTAACATAAAATCTCCATGATAATGCAAAAAACATAAACAAGTAGATGCCTTATTTTGCAAGCCACCAAGTCTAAGAGGTCAAAAAAGAAAATATGATAAAATCTACAAAATCTGATCAGCTATAGAAAAACTAACAGCATAATCAGCAAATTCAGGAAATTTTAAGCAGTTTAAAAAAAAATTGTCAAAATTGAGTCAAATTTGCCAAAGATATGCACGTTTAAAGTTTTAAAGCAATGTTGACTTTGACCAGAAAAAAACTAATAAATAGTACAATTACCTGATGAAACCTATACCATTACAAAGTTCGCTGTGTTAGCTTTCCGACGAGCCCTCGTTTGCAAAAGTTTTCCTTCATATGTGAAAGTTATGGCCAAAAGAAAAAAACTGCCCAGTTAGGGCATGTGGAAGGAGCAAGGGTAAACCTAACTCTTAATGAAACTGCTAGCTGTTAGAAAGAATTTGGTCACATGAAGTTGTTAAGAGCCCAATGGTTAATGTTTTTAGGTTGGCAGTTATGGTCTATAGTAAATGTTAAGTAGATCCCTCGGTCTCCCATATGACTAAGGGCTATGAAAAGAAAATAGTAATAAAAAAAGAAAAGAAAACCCCGGTGGACTTTAAGACCATAGGCTTAAAATCCTGATTGCGTGCTGAGGAGGGCACATGCTTAAAGCCTAACCATGTGATAAGGGGTCACAGGCTTAAAGCCTACAGCCTGACCAAAGTGAGCAAAGGCATAGCCAAGGGCAGTGAACATGCATGGGAAGGGTTATAGAGGAGCAATAGAAGGAGCTCGGTGGTAGAGTGGTGTACGGTAGGTGGCGTGAAGGGAGGATTTAGGGTTTTGGTGAGAAGTAGGGATGGTCAAAATGGTGGCAACCAGTAAAAATGGCAATGACTGTGTGTTAGCAATGGGGTGGAGAGAAGTACATCTAGTGGAGGATGCTTAGAGGTGGTGACCAGATCTGCCAAGTGTGGCGATGGCTTTAATCAAGAGTGGCAACCTTCAAAAGGGAGGCGGTGAGCGGTAGTTGGGAGTGATGTGAGCGGAAGGGTGTTGCAGGAAGTCCCATGTGCTAGGTGGAGCTAGGGTTTGGAAATCACAGAAGATGTGTGTGGAGCGGTGCCAAGGTAGAGGCTATGGTTTGGCATATGGTATAGAGTCGGGAGAGAGGATAGAAGTGGTCGACAAAGTTAATAAACGCTCACGTGAACCAATGAAATGGAGGTGACCAATTACTACAGAGTGGTGAATGTGGTGATGGATGGGATGATTTTAGGGTGGTCGAATGGTAGATTAGGAGCGAAACAAAACCAGTGACAGGACTAGGGTTTCATAAATAGTGACAAGGGTTTCGACTAGGGTTTCTGCTAATCGACCAAGGTTTTAATCCCTTAAACTTGCAAGATGAAACATTAAACCTTGAAACAAAATTTAAAACATTAAACCCTGCAAAAATTTAAACCTGCAAACACGGACTGCAACTATAGAACACCATATAGCACTATACGACTAGTTCGTACGGTATGGATCTGTACGGTATGGACTGGTACCTAATTTTTTTTTCAAAAAGTTGTCAGAAATTTCACAGTGATTGAAACATATCAAATTTTATGTCATTTTTTGTGGAAAGGGCCTCCTAGAATCAACGGTGAGGTCCATTTGAGCTTCGGAGGTCACCTACAAAACTAAATTTTTAGAAGTTAACTAAAACAAGTTGATTCACATCAGCTTCACTAATATGTGTTAGATTTATATTTTCAAACATCAGAAATGAAACTACAGCAAAATCCTAACTACAATGAAGTGCAATCTAACTTAGAAATCAATCAAACAAGCATGAAAACAACTACGAATCTAAGCTAGTATTGTCTAATCTTCATTGTTCTCCTCCATCTTGCATTATGTTCTCAGATTTGCAATTTTTTGCACAATCTTGAGAAGCTCAAGTTGATGAATGGAAAGATATTGGAGAGATATTCTAAGAGATTAAGAGCATAAGAGAGAGGAGTGAAAAATGAACTAAGAGAGAGAAAAATGAGCTGGAAAAAGGTGTTTTATAGAAGAGTAGATTTGAATGGAGGGCTAGGATCACATGTTGACTTTGAGGCCAAATGGAGGGCTGAGATCGGTTAGGGTTTCCTCACCACTAGAGGACAAAATTGAATTTTAAATTAGAGGAAATTGTGAGGTGGAGAATGATTTTTAAATTAAATAAATTAGGTTCATTTATTTAATTTATTTGAGGAGAGGGATAATGTGAAGTGATTAAATTAAATAGGTGAGACCTATTCAATTAGGATGAGGCCTTTTAATTTAAATAAATGTTCATTTATTTAAATTAAAGGGGGCAAGGGGTAATGGATAATTAAATAATTAATCAATTAAGTTAATTATTTAACCATAGAGGGAAAATTGAGGAAAATAGTAGAATGTGGAAGAAATTAGGGTTTTGCAATCTAATGACACTTTTAGGTGTCTACATTTTGCCCCTCTTTGAGATGATGTTTGAGATGATGCGATTTATGTCGAGTAACATCATTTCAAAGAAGCTAAGGAAATGAGATAGAGGAAAATGACAATGATGGAAAGAGAGGATGATGATGCCCCCTCGAGAGGATAGGCAGGTTGGACAGACACAGGTAGGCTCTCAAAATGAAATGGATTGGTCAAGGAAGAGAGATAGGGGAATGGATAGAAGAAATGAATGGTATGTTAATCTGCAATGAAAGTGGAGGAATGAAGATGTGAGAGAGAGATGGTGGAGGAATGAAAGATTGGCTAGAAGAATTAATTTGAGGACACTTTTAGGTGTCTACAAAAACTAATGTTGAAATAGTTGCTCCATGTTCAAGTGAAGTTTCATTGTATCATTCAAATGCTTAGAGGTAGATATGCACCAAATTTTTGTTCAATTTTGTATTGTGGTTCAAAGTGAGATGGCACATGTTTCATCAATTGAGGGTTTCTCGCAACCTCATTTGTCGAGTCTAAGATTTTGGGGACCAAAAGCCTCCATATTGAGGAGGGATCCATAAATGATTGAAGTTTTGTAGTTCATTGCATGATTTGGGATAGTGGACAACTTATTAGATGCTAGAGAATTTTCAAGGTGGTATGGGACATCCATGTGTAGGCTTTAGTATGTGATAAAACCCTTAAAAATAAGTATTTTTCTTACAATAGCAAAATTGCTAGTTTTAGTAGGTGGTGAAAGCATCATGTACTATGGTGAATTCATCTCTATCATGGAAAATTAATCTCTACCATAGATTTCACCATGACCACAATGGAAATGTAATCACCTCTCTATTGGAAGTGGGAAAACAACATGCTTGGCCATGGGGTATGTGCACAAAAGTGGGGACCAAAAAGTGGTCAAAAAACATTTTTGAGTCGAAATAAGTTATAACAAGGTCACATTACAAAAACCATAATGCAGTTGCATTATAGTTTGGTAGTGACAAGCCTAAGTCTTGATCACTACCAAGCCATAATGCACTTGTATTTTAAACTGCATAAAACAAAACAAAAGCAATCGTGAGCCATTTTTCCTATTTTCTCCAAAATGTGACTATGTTATTGTGCAAGAGCATTTTGAGCTATATGGAGCAATTTGGTCAAAGGAATCATGCCGTATGATTGTGCAATAGGTAAGTTTGTTCAATTTTTTAGAAATTTCAATTAAAATGAAATAATTTTGTTTTTCATTTGTGTTGATTCATTTTTTAAATTTTAAACAAATTAAAACCCCTCAACACCTCCAAACCCTCATCCACCTAATGAAATATGTGATGAAACTCCTATTAAAGAGAATGCACAAAATAACCCCCCTCAAACTCCTCTATCCATTCCGAGGCATCCTCGTGATATGCAAGCAAATATTTTAGGGAAAATCAAACAAAAATAAAAAGGAGCTTCAAACATTAGTAGAAACCTTGAAAAATCCAAATGCAACAAACACGCATTGGAAATCTCTTGCAACGTCCTTGGAATCTATAATATCTTACATAGAATCAGTCAATGGGAAAATAAATACATGAGAAAATCATATAGAGAATTATCACCATATTATTCAACAAAACTATCATATAAACAAGTGAAAGAAAAGAAAATAATGAAAACTAATTTATGTGCATTATTTGTAAACCCTAGAACTAATGATCCCATGCATACACATTGCAAAAGATTTCCTATTCATTGGTACTAACACCAAGGAACAAAAGATAACTTCTGGGATAGGTGGCAGATAGTTTTTCACCATCCCCCATGAAACAACAATGAAGTGCCTCAATATTTCTTGAGGAAACTCTATTGTGAGTTCATCCTTAAAGAAATTCTAATTTATTTTAATGTGTGATTTCTAGGGTAAAGATAAAGGCTCTGCACATGATAGAGAGGGGACACATCATGCCCATGACTAGTGAGTCAGACCTCTTTCTTTGCTATCTATTCAACATATCATAGTCCCTTCTATTGTGAAGGAGAGTTGTGAGGTGGAGACCTTGCAATCAATCAGTTCCCTCACATAGACCTTCATACAATACAACATGCCTCTTTTGTAGGGCGATGAGGGTGAGCCTTCTAGACATTGATTCTCACCATACATTTGTTATGCTTGTAGATCTACATGTGATAATGGGTCTGAGGATCTTTTGATGACGTATACAACACATGACTTACATGGTCATGATGTTGGTACATATGTCAAAGAGGATGCTCCATACTTTGAGGAGTATGCCACACAGGGTGGGGCACATAACACATTTTTATTGGATGTATGCTCTTGATCAACGAGCTATTAAATGTGACCTTTGATATTGACCGACAAGTAATTTTCAATAAGGTTGTGCAATTTAGTATATTTCCTTTTGAAATCTACAAATTAACTATATTAATCCATTATGAATGAAAATTAATGTAAAAAATTGTATGTATTAGAAATTTTAGGGTTAAAATATGCATCCTGCATCTATCGACCCTTCATCATATGCTTGTGTGGGCATGTCAAGTCCACATGTATGTAATTTGTAACAAAATAGTAAATATACTACATGTAATTTTTTTGGTTAGATATTAATAGTAATCTTAAAATAATAATTTGATGATGAACAAGTGGTTGTTGGACCTCCAACATTAGGACACATTTGTGGTAGTTAGCTATCAACTTTCATTGAGGCAAGTTTTACTATTTTTAATCATTATGTATATATAACGTTATGTAGACTTTGGTCAAATAACATTATTCCTAGTTTTAGTCAATGACATCAATATGGACTCCTCCTGATATTCATGGAACAATGGAGATGGGCATTGTTGCAATAATTTTTTTCCTTAATGCCTTTGACACATGCATGAACTAGTGATGTAAATGTCATTATGTATTTGTTATGTTATCTAACATCATTTAGTGTAAATAAATGATATGCATCTTTAGTCTAATTTATTTTTCATGCTTGCCATAGGAGGTCACAACTCCACTTCATGCACTTGCTCCTCATGTGGATGAAGAGAATCAATGGATGACTAAGGAGGATCATTGCCTTGTTGAAAGTGATTATTTACTTATGTCATTGCATATTTCATGTTTTCTATATTAATGTGCACTATATTAATGTGCATATTGTTTAATTGTATTAATGTGGATATACATATTTTTTTTGAGAGGAGGTCCAATCAGTGGAGGAGAGATGTCAATTATGATATTGGCTATCTATCTTCATGGCAAACCAAGAGTCAACAATTGTTCCATGAATCTCCATAGTCTATGTTTGGACATTTTCTTGTATGCCTTTATGACATGTAGGTGTAGATTTATATTTTTTCAATGTATATCATTGTATACATATATGTTTTTGTGTACATATATTTGTGTTTTATTGATGTATATCATTGTATGCCTATATGCCTTTGTTTATACATTCATTGTCTACATATGACATTGTAGGATTTATTGAGTTCAATATGTAATGCCTCAGGTGTTTTTTCTGTTGTTTTCAATTTACTTTTGTTTGGATGTGATACTTTATTATCGATAATGTTTTGTTATGCCATCGAGGTGTTTTTTGAAAGAGTTTTGTATTGTCATCTAGATGTCTACCTATGGATGTTTATGTTGTGATGTTGTATGTTGGATCTTTCAATGAAACTGTTCCACTATATATATATAGTACAGGTGTGTTTATTGTACATGGATTAGTATGAGGACTACTATAATTTATTGCATATTTATGATTATAGTTTATAATTCATGTTAGATGTGATGATTATGCAGTTTATGATATGATGTCACGTTGGGTGGTTATGCTTTACTTCAGCTATATGTATATGAGTAGGTATGCCTAATGTTTGACCTGAATGTGTAGGTACAAGTTTATTCCCCAATGGTGGTTATAAATGAGACACTCATATTGGATTAAATGTGTGTGTTAACATTTATCTCGCTTGATTTGAGTATGAGATGGATCATGTGTATCCCTGTGTTAACCCAAATTTGAATTGGAGGCAATTGTATAATCCATATGTTGTTAAAATTTGTAAAGTGTGTGGAAATCATTTACATATGTTTATTTATAATTTGGCACTTTGCATTTAAAGTTATCTCGAAATGAGTGTGACATTTTTGCAAAAAAGATATTTAAATATACTTGCTAGAAAGAAATTCTATCATTTTATTATCCATAAAAAAGAAAGAAAATATATATTAATTTTATTTCCCTTGGGAAATATCTATCTATCTATCTATATATATATATATATATATGCTAGGTAAAGATGCAGAGCATCATAAGTATTATATTAATAAAAAAATGTTTTTACAAAAGATTGTCCAATGACCAGAAGAGACAGTTAAAAAGCTTAGCCAAAAAGAGAGGCAGAGGAGACCTCCAAAAACCAAGGAAAAGAAGGCAACAAACTTAGTTAATAACATTTAGATCTGCAACTTTGAAGGAATGAAAACGAAAACCCAGATGAGTAGAAGCTGTGTCTTCCACTTGCATATTTGCTTTAGTAGGAACAAATGGAGCTGGAGGGTTGAAGTGAATTAGGAAGGACCAAGCAGCAAAAGTATCTTCAATCTTAGAAGAGAGAGCACATCCCCCTTGGGAAATATTATGAAGACAATGATTTTATTATATTAGCCTTAATTTTTATGAGATTGGGAAATTATCTTTGGGGAATTAGTTTATTTCCAAAGGTCGTGTTTTACAAATAGTTAATTATAAGTTAATTTGAAAATGATAAAAAAAACAAAATAAAAGATATAAAAGGGAAAGATGGAATTGCAATCATTACATTTTTCTTCTTCCAAAGAACTCCCTCTCTTTCAAACCATCTTCTACCAATTTTGAAAAGAAAAGTTTAAAATTTCTTGGTGAAGTGGAGTTGTTTTTATTGAAATTTTGTGTGCTTGGAGTGTGAATGTAGCAGAAGAAGGAATTCTTCTATTGTTTGGGTGCTTATTAGAGGAATTTTCCCCCTTTGCATTCTTTTATTATATTTGTTTTAAATGGAAATTGCAACATAGTTATGCCACAATGGAGAGTTACATTTGAGTTCCTCATGGTAGGAGATTCATTGTATTGCAAGTTTGTTTTATAATTCCAAGATTTAATTGTATGTTTGTAAAATGGAATGTCCATATTATTTTCCTAGAATTCCCTTCTCCTAATTTGAAGTGAGATTATTGGTGTTGGGTGAATTGTGCATCAAAAGGTAATCTTAGTTTTTTGTTTTCTCCTTCAAAATTAAAAGAGGGAAAAATTGAAGGTAGCATGCCACTCCATTAATGTAGGCATGTAGAATTTTATGGTTTTGTAAGTTCATGAGAAAATGATAAAATTGTAATTCAAGGCGTATTTGATTGAATTGAATTGTGAAAAGAATTTCATTCATTATGGTTTGGAAATCTTCACCTTTTAGCATTATGTTTTAGAAATTGTTGCATTCTTTTCCACATGCCACATCCAATTGGTAGAATTTGAGTGATGGGCCTTTAGGACTGAGATCTAGATTAGGAGAGGAGTTGTTCTCATCACTCACCATGATCTAGAGTGATACATGAGGATAGAGATGAGGAGAGTTTTAATCAAGTAATGACAATTTCATTGGGTAATTAAAACATGTTAAATAAGATACATGTGCCATACTAAATGACTTGGATGGATTTGGTTCGGTCGTGAAAGACATGTCACAACTCATCGTAGTTGGTGAATGTCATCGAGTGACTTCATGAAGGAAGTTCTTCATTTTCAACTTATTATATGTTCCTAGTGGGAACCTTTATTTTCTCAAATGAACCATAACTTTGTCTCCAACCTTGAATTTCTTAAACCTTCGCTTCTAATCTACCTTATCCTTGTACTAAGAACTCATTTTATTAATGTGCTGTCGTGCCTCTTCATGCAAGCTCTTCAAGTGTTTTGCAAGGTCTTCGGCCTCAACACTACTCTTCTCTCCTCTATCTTTCTCAACTCAGAAGCATTTCTTGGACTGATTCCATATATAATTTAGAATGGGAATTTACCAGTACTCCTATTGATAGAATTATTGTAAGAAAATCCTGCCTATTGTAGAATCAAATCCCGTCCCTTGGGCTTATCTCCTACTGAGCATCTCAACAAGTTGACCAAACTTCAATTCACTACCTCTATTTGTCCGTCAGTTTGTGGATGATGTGCACAATTGAACTTCAACTTAGTCTTCAACTTCTTCCATAAGATCCTCCAGAAATATCCAATAAACTTGGTATCTCTATCTGAAACTATACTCCTTGGTAGACCATGTAGTCTAACCACCTCCTTGCAAACAAGTTTGCAATGTGAATAGAATCACTGGTTTTCTACAAAGAATAAAATGTGCCATGTTTGAAAATTTGTCAACCACCACAAATATTGAATCATGTCCTCTTTGTGTCCTCGATAAACCAAGAACAAAGTCCATGCTGATATCCTCCCATGGTCCCTTTGGTATAGGTAATGGTTGATATATCCTAGTATTCTAACTCACTCCTTTGTCCATCTGGCATATTCTGCAACTTTACACAAATTTCTTCACATCCTGATGCAACTGTGGCCAATAATAATTCTCAATAACAAGAGAAATGGTCTTATCTCGACCAAAGTGTTCTACCAACCCTCCACTATGCTTCTCCTTAATTAGGTTCTCTCTCATGGAACTCCTCGGAATGCACAACTAGCTTCCTATGAACAACATACCATCTTGTATTATATAATCTAACCATCTTGTCCTATCTACTGTAATAGGATCTAAACAAGC
Source organism: Cunninghamia lanceolata (assembly GCA_027924645.1). Classification (NCBI taxonomy): domain Eukaryota; kingdom Viridiplantae; phylum Streptophyta; class Pinopsida; order Cupressales; family Cupressaceae; genus Cunninghamia; species Cunninghamia lanceolata. The sequence continues at coordinate 3,181,852 of BSBN01000828.1, forward strand.
CTTCCAAGCTTCTGCAAAGTCTAGATCTTTGGGGTACAAATTCTTGAGTTCATTAAACCCAACAACCTCTATCTTCATCTCTGTCAACAAATTTTGCCTTCTGCTTAAGGCATCTGCAAATCTATTTGACTTCCCACTCTTGTGCTTCAAAACAAAAGTATAACTCTACAAAAACTCAACCCATTTTAAATGTCTTTGATTTAACTTTCCTTAGCTATTCATATATTGCAAAGCCTAATGATCAGTATAGAAAACAAATTCTTTTGGCAATAAATAATGTCTCCATTTATTCAAAGCCTGAACTATAGCATAAAACTCCTGATCATAAAAATAATACTTTTTCTTGGCATCATTAAGCTTCTCACTGAAATAGGAAATGGGCTTACCTTCTTGACTCAAAATAGCTCCTATAACACTGCCACTAGCATCACAATCTACTTGAAATACCTTATTAAAATCTGGAAGTGTCAAAATAGGTTTCTCTGTGACTTTCTGCTTCAATGTATCAAAACTCTTGGCTACTCCTGTAGTCCTTTTAAACTCTTTTCTATCCCCTCTCATTGTCTCTGTTAGGGCTGCACAAATGCTACTAAAATTCTTGATAAATTTTCTATAAAAACTTGCCAAACCATGAAAAGATCATACCTCTGTATTACTCCTTGGCATATGCCATTCGACAATAGCTCTTACTTTTTCTGGGTCCATCTTAAGACCTTCCTCTAAGACAACAAATTCTAGGTATACCAACTCCTTTGCAAAACTACATTTCTTTAGATTAATCAACAACTTCTTCTCCCGCAACTTCTCTAAAAATATTCTAATATGCAACATATGCTCATCCCAAGTCTTACTAAATATCAAAATGTCATCTAAATAAATAATAACAAAATTTCCTAGAAATTCTTTCAATACCTCGTTCATGAGCCGCATAAATGTGCTTGGTGCATTAGTTATCCCAAATGGCATGATTGACCACTCATACAGGCCCTCCTTAGTCTTGAAGGCTATCTTCCATTCATCTCCTTCTCTGATTTGGATCTAGTGATATCCACTCTTCAGATCAATCTTCGTGAAGTACTTGGCTCCACTTAGGCAATCCATAATAACATCCATCCTTGGAAATGGAAATCTATACTTGATTGTAATTTTGTTGATGGCTTGGGAATCTGTACACATTCTCCACTCCTAATCTTTATTCGGTGCTAGTACTGTAGGTACTGCGCATGGACTTAGGCTCTCCCTTATCAGTCCTTTCCTTAATAGCTCGTGAACTTGTCTATTTAGCTTCTCATTCTCTGCAGGAGTCATTCTATGGGTTGCCTTTTGGAAAACTAGCTCCTGGTATCAAATCCATTTGGTGAGTTATCTTCCTCACTGGTGGTAAACCTTCTAGTACATTATTAGAGACAATATCTTGAAATTCTTCCAACATATCTAAGATTTCTGCTTATACATCTTCACATTTCTCTTGGATAATCTTAGGAATCAATGCAAAGCAATGACGCTCCTGCTTCATACCCTCCAAAAATTTCCTGCCATCTACCAACAAATTCTGGTAGTACTACATACCTTTTCTTCCACCTCCTTCAAGGGTTTCAACTTATGACAAACTCGATCCTTTGTTAGGGAATGTGTTTGCATGGCCATCATGGATAGCGCACCTATCATACCGCCACAACCTTCCCAATAGCATATGACATGCATCCATTGGTATGATGTCACACAACACCTCATCATGGTAGTTCCCAATCTTGAACTTGACTAAACACTGCTCATTTACCAAAGCTCTATGGTCCTTTTGCAACCATGCAATCCTATATGGATGTGGATGCCTTCTTCTTGTCAACTTCAACTTGTTAACCATCTCCTCTCAAACAATTTTGTCAATGCTTCCACTGTCAATAAAACAATCACAACACTTACCTTCACACTTGCACCTTGTGTGGAATAAACTCTTCCTCTATTCTGGTTCTTTCTCCTCATTCAATAAAGTTCTTTTGACAACTAGGGTTTCTCCTCTTTCAACATCTTTAGAATTCTCAAACTACTCATCTTCATCTACATGTGCAACTCATGCATTACCTTTGGTCTTCTATTTGTCCTTCCTTGATGTTGCGGACACTCGTATGCTTGATGTCCTTCTTCTCCACATTGGAAATAGGTTCCTTTGAAACATCCTCTTCCAGGTCCTTGCCTAGGTCAGCCTCTTCCTCTTTTCTCACCATTATTTTGGTCACAAGAGTGGTAGGCATTATCTCCTCTCTTATTTCAACTGGTGCTAGCTTCTTCACTTTTCTTTTGATCTTCATTATGGCCTCCATAGGACCTTCCACCAGTCCTTCCACCTTGACCTCTTCCCCTTTGATTGCTTTCGAATCTTTTATTCATCTTCTCTTCCACCTTCAGGGAAAACTGGTATGCATCTTCTATGGTGGTCATTCTGACCAATCTCAGCTCTTCTTGAATACTTGGCCTCAACCCTTAATGTAATGGGCCACCTTCTCCTTATTGGTCTTTGCATGGCCTATCCTAATAGTAATCTTATAAAACTCTTCTGTATACTCCTTGACAGACTTGTTACCTTGTTTCAATCCTTACAACTTCTTCAACAAATCCAACTTATAATCCACATGAATGAACTAGTTTTTTATTTTGTCCACCATCCGATCCCATTTGGTAATCTTTCCTTTTCCTCTTCTATTTCTCTCCAACTGGACCTCCTTCCACTAAATACTGGAATGGCCCTTCAACTTCTTTTTTGCAAACTTGACCCATTTTGGATCCTCCAGATCTTCATACTTGAAATATTCTTCCATATCATTAATCTAATCAATAAGATCTTCTAGATTTGGATCTCTAGAATAGGTATAAACTTCAATCCTAGGCCTCTTTCTGATCTTTGAAATGACCCTCAACAACCTAACTTTTGCAGGATCTCCTTCACCATCCTTTTCTTCCTTAGAGAACTCTTTTTCTTCAACTTCATCTTCACTTTCTTCTCTTATTCTTGGTTCAAACCCTCTTCGTAGCATCTCTTACAATGCATTGATCTTCTTCTATAGGGCTCTAAAACCCTCTTCTGTCAAAGCATTTCTCCCACCACCATTTCTTTGTGGAGGCATTTTGATCTCTGTAGCAAACCCACAACCTCAGGTCCTAGTGCAAATTGCCTCACGGTCAACGATCTATCTACACACTCAGGAACCCTTGCTCTGATACCACTTGATGAGGGTGGACTCCACCCAAAACACATACAACAACAATTTATATATTTTGAAATAGACAAGAACAAGATCTCAAGAAAGATTAGTCAAGCAATTTACAAATTGATTCAGAATCTCTTCATTAAACTTGCCTGTAAAAGGCTACAAATTTGAAGTACAATTTACAGGCTAATATGCCCACATATTACAACAATATGACTATCTTACAATAGAAATATCTAACTTACAGAGCCTTCTGATATCTATCTGACCTCCTGATTTGTATGAACAAGACTTCCCAATCACTTCCTCTGACTACTTCTTCCAAAGCTATCAAAAGGGGGGTATAAATAGACATCAACACCAATTCATGTAATTTTCCAAATGTTTGCTTGCTTTGAAATCTATAACTCCCATTTGAGCACCAAAATGAACCCAACGGTCTCTTTTTCCCACCTACAAAATAATTTTTGAACTTTAAAATTGAAAAACTAGGTAGTGCAACTTCCAGGAGCCATAACTATTGATTCGGGTGTCCAATAGATGAACCATTTGATGCATTGTGTTGGTCTCCTACAATGATTTAACAACTAAGCTCTTAAAGCTATAACTCAAAGATTGGACATCTAACCTGAATAGTTGTCTTAATCACTATGGAGATGCATTTCACTTGTCAACCCAGGGACATGAATGTAAGGAAAGCACAGGTGCGGAAAACAGCTTCCCTAATGTTAATTCCCAGGGGACAGTGTAGACCAGTCACTTTTTAAATACAATAACACATATGAATACACAAGAGAAACCAAAATAGACAATAGTTAGAACACAGACACACAGAATTACGTGGGAAAACCCTTACGGGTAAAAAACCCACCACCACAAGAAAACAATCTTTATTACAGTAAGATATACAGTTACAATAAAGAACTCAGCTTCTTGCTCAGGTGTTTGATTCTTGACATCATACACAGTTCATCTCCCTGTACATTTACAGAACGAACCTTTATTCTAGTCTCATCATCATAATACCAACGACACCTATAGACATATCATTCTCTTTCCAATCTGCAAGAACAAGAGTCGTTACAAACTTCTGCTCTAACTGATAGAACAGATTCCTCATACGTCGCTGCCATCTAACCGTCGCAACGGTTCACATTTCAGTGAGGCGTTTAGTCCCACATGTACCAAGTCGCAAAGGACTTTGCAGTTTATAACCGCCAACAGGCGAAAGAGTATTGTCAGCAATTTTGTTGCCGACAATACCAAGCCTCCAAGTCCATCGGCATAACAACTCCCATCGACCCTCAGACTTCACCTCCCACCGATGAGCATTGTCGCCCCGATCACCAAGGTTACCATCGGTATGACATTCTCCATCGGCAAAAGATCTAGCCCTCGCTCCGACAGAGGTTTGTCTCACCGATACCAATAAGACTCCGCAGTACATCGGCCCAACACCTTTAGTCGACGGGTATTCTCTTGCCGATAGACATACGCCATCGGAGTGACTACTCCTGTCGGAGTAACTCTACAGAGTTTGGCCGATAGGCCCTTGTCTTGCCGACGACCGTAACCTTCATCGGAGTGACTGCTCCTGTCGGAGTAACTCTACAGAGTTTGGCCGATAGGCCCTTGTCTTGCCGACGACCGTAACCTTCGTCGGAGTGACTACTCCTGTCGGAGTAACTCCACAAAGTTTGGCCGATAGGCCTTGTCTTGCCGACGACCGTATCCTTCGTCGGAGTGACTACTCCTGTCGGAGTAACTCCACAAAGTTTGGCCGATAGGCCTTGTCTTGCCGACGGTTGAATGCTTCCATCGGGGTGACACTCAGCATCGGACAAACCTTCGATGCTTATTCCGACGGCCCTTGTCTCACCGATGCCAATGGTCTTCAACATGGTCCTGCCGATAGTGCTTCGTCACAGCGATGCCGACATCGCATATCCTCAGACCAATGAACGAAGGAACAGTTGAACTAAAATTCATTGAACCTACCAAATGAACTCTAGAAAGGTTCAACAAAGAGGTTCAAAACATAGGTTCAACTAAGAGGTTCAAGTAGTAATTTGAGACACAAGTTCTCTTCAATGAATTTGAAATGGGTCAGCATGGTATGTGCACTAAGAACTTCCAAAGTAGCCACATTCATTCTATAGCTAAGAAAGACATAGTGCTGAAGATAAACTGCTAGGAAAGAAATAACAGAAATGCTAAACATCAACCAATAGCTATTCTAAGATCAAGTACATAACAAAAAATAAAAGTCTAGGCAACAAATAGGAAACTACTCTGTCTACTTTGGCTGCAGGAACAGACACAAAATAGAATTCTAGTGGCTGCAGGGACATTCAATGCCAGATTTAACTAAATGCTTAATAGAAAATACAACTAAACTAGAGGATGGAATTCTCACCAAGTGGGCCCCCTTGGATGAGTATTCCCTAAGATAAATGTAAACTCAAAAATACAAACTTATAACTTCATTTTATTCATTGGAAAAGGTGAGTACAAATGAACATCATAACTGTATTACTGAAAATTGGATAATGTAAATACAATCTATGATTAATCAACAACTCCACAGAAGTAGCATTAGAGTCTTATTTATAGAAGGAAAAATATAAAACTAACTACCTAGCAAGGCGGTCAACTCCAACAGAATAAGAGGATGCCACTTTAGGGAAAACATAGAAAGTGGAAAGGAGGTTACGCATGTGTGGAATCTGGTCAAGCAAGTTGCTTCAATGCAGATCTAGCACAACAGTAACTCCTAAATTTGCTCAATAAGTATTTAAGATCAGTTACAAGGCGGTTGTCTTCCCTCCATTTGACATTTGAACAATCACCATGTTTGACTTTTTATGGCGAGTAACCAACTAGCAGAATCTTCCTCGACTTTATGGATGCTGATTACATCTACATAACAATATTAGTACACACAATAATTGCACATCCATAACTACCTTTTTGAGTAACATTCATTAACCATATGTAAAATTAACATAGATAGTTCATATAGCATGTCTTTGTCATAAAAGATTATAAGAAATAACTTATGTCCAACATCTTATAGTTTTGAGGAAATGACATAAAAAGATTAGGATCAAAGTACCAAAGTCCAAGATAACTACTGCAAGTGGATAATAAAGTTTAACAAAATTGAGTCATAAACTAGACTCATCACTCTCCCCAACCTAAGGCTTTGCTGGTCCTCCAATAGAGGAAGGGTTGTTATTTTGTTTGGCTAATACCCTGAAATTAGCAACTGCCAACTGTCCTATATCAATTTCTTTGGTGCGTGAGTTAGGATCCCAATAGAACCCTTGCTACCTATCCAATCTATTCCATGTCTGCCTCTCTTCAGCAATATCATATTGGTAAAATCTGTAATTTGGCATAGGCAACAACAAGATAGGTGGTTGAAAGATTAAGGGAAGCCAGAATTGCCCCTTTGTCCTCCCAATCTGTATATATCTATCCACTCTTTTACATGCTGTAGTATAATTCTACAGAGAGTGAGGCTCTTCTTGTTTTAGCTCATTAGACAAACTATTCCACCTTTGTGTCAAATGTCCCTTCATAGATTCTCCAATAGTGTGTGCAATCTTCTCATATTCTCTATAAGATGCTTCTCTCTCAGGCAGGATTCTATTACCATAGCTTGGCCTATAAAGCATTCTATACCAATCATTGAAAATGCTTCCTGGATTTCCAAATTCAGCTCTAATGGGCAACGGAGTGTTGAATTCTAATTATTTATAAGCCCTGAATTGTTGTCCCCAATTAATCTCATTTTGCATCTAGGACATAAATGCCCTCAATTGAACATCCCCAACATACAACAAGGTGCTCCACTCATGGTCTTGAGACATAGCATAATTATGTAAATAAAATTCACACAACAAATTCTTTATTTCCAGAGGAGCAATCCTATAAGCATTGAAAAATTCAAGAGGAGATTCAATGGAAGGGTTCAAACTAGAAACAATCCTTGCTAACTTAAAAGAGAGGTACCTTTCCTTTAAATGTAGAGCATAGACTCTTGGGGGAGTCCTGCATTCTAATACCTGAGGCACCAAAGCTGCCATATTATCCACTCTCTCTTTTAAAGTTGCAATTTCTGCATTCTTGTCTTTAATCTCTTCATCCTTCTTTTGAATTTCATCTTTTAATCTGCGTTTCTCCCTCTTCCATTCTTCTTCTCTCCTTTGTATCTCATTCCACAAATTCATGGCTACCATATGCATCAAAAAATTAGGGGTCTGTGTATTCCTACCAAAGGCTTTCCTGGCATAGATGGTTGACCTTCATACAACACAAGCTGCAGGGTTTCTGATTGCTCAGCCAATTCTGGCTGCAGGTTGTCTTGCTTTAGGGACTCCTGTTTATCTTCATGTTCCTGTCTCTCAATATGTTTAGCAGTGGTAGCAAGGTCTGCTAGAGTTACATTTGCTGCTTCCTCAATTATGTCTTTTTCTACAACATTCACATGCCCCATTGGGGCCTCTGTATCCTTAGCTGTCATTTCTTCAACCCTAGGGCTTTTATTTCTACCCTTCTCCTCTGTGCCCTAGTTTGAATTAAATTGCTAAGAGGAATATCATCATCATTAGAATTTGAAGAACTTTCTTTGTCTGCATGCTCTGCTTCAGAAGAACTAATCTCAATAGCTTGTTTTTCTGTAGGAGGGTTTGCACTGGAAGTTGAGGTTCCCAGAGTAGTTTCAATAGAAAACACTCTTCTCCTAATTCTATGAGGTTCTAGCACAACCACAAGTCACAAATGGCTTGGTCTTATTTGATCAATATTCAAAAATTCCTCCCAAGTCATATCAGACACAACTAGCAATTTGATCAAACAATGGTGAGAGACAAAATCAACCCTACCTTTTTGGGTCTCAGCGGCCATGATTGAGAGAAGGTGGTATAGCACGTTTGGTACATTCATTCCCCTCCCACGCCTCATATGATTTAGAAGTTTGAAATGAATAGAATGAAGATTTGACAGATGACCTTCACAAGTAATGTACTTCACCACATGAATAGCTACCTATTTCCATGGCTCAGGTAGAGAGGTTCTTTTGGTTCCCTGCTTGTCTATAGTCAATGGAGGATCACCAGGTTTTGTAAATTCGGCCCTAGCTAACCTGGTGTCTCTAAAAATAGGGTAATTCTCACGATCAACAGGAAGACCTGTAACTTCTGCAATTCTTTCTTCAATAGCTAACACCTCCAACCCTTTTACGATGGCTTTACCATCACACAATGTCTGAGAAAATTCTAACACAACATTTTCATCAAAACCATTCAGTTTCAAGAAATAGTCTATCCATCCACAATTTCTAAACTCGGCTTGGCTGAGTGCATCCTGCAATAATGCATCATGAACTATGGGTTCATTTCGGATTAATCCTCCTCCCATTGAATTAGCTGCCTGAAAATAATCGCACTACAAAGTTTTTCTACAAAAATCTTGAAAACTAAATTCACCTTCCTACAACCCTGTTAAATTTTCAGTAACTCATGTCGTCTATATTTTCCTTTTTTGGAACACAAGATTAAGACAAGGGTAGTACAAGCAGTAACGAATGATCGATGAAAGCTATCATCTCACATTTATGAGCTGTCACCTCACTCAGAATTTAAATCATTCAATTTTAAAATTTGCTGACATGCTGGTGTAAAGCATATGAACTGACACATGGAAATCATATTAACACTCCCTCCCCAACCTAAATTTGAGCATGTGTCCACACATGCAGAATGGTGATGCGTGACGGGACAAGGAAGAGAATAATGACATGCTATGGGAAATATCGATATTAATGTACAATAATTAAATGAATGTACCAAAAGATAATTAAGAGAGAATTATTAAAGTGTGTGTACCTTGATTTGTGGAAGATCGGTTGCAAAAATCATGGAGAAAGTACCGGGCATAGATTAAACATTTATTGAGCAATGAATGAAAGTGGAGTGGAAGAAAGTGAGGTGGGATGAAGTGTAATCAATATACATGATGGAAGAGATAATAATGGATATGGGTGGGTGGATGGGCAAAGAAGTGGACTCCTACAAATGTGGAAGTCTTTATTGTGACAAGTGTCATACCTTGGTTAGCCAGAAGGAGGGACACTAGGTCGACTACCTTTGGCTGCAGGAAGTTTAGGAGTTGCATGCTGAGTGAATTGTTGCAGGAATTCTTCTTTTGAGGTTGTGTGAGGCCGATTATTTTCCTCCCTTATTTTGATCATTTTACATTACAGTTGGTGACATTATCAGACTTTTAGAGACTATTGTTCCATTATGCATATTTGATTATATCCACTGATTTTGGTTTGACATTGTTTAGACATGTGGTGATTCGATTTGATCATATTTTGATGTTATGATGATGTTAGATATATGAGATATAGTTGATGATGATTATTGATGTGATTTCAAGTGCATTATGTGGATATATTATTTGATGATGATTTTGAGACATTAGATTGAAAGTGTAGTTTTAATATTAAATTATGTTGTAAAGGATTAATGTTGTATGCAATGACATGAATTTAATTTCAGTTGCTTCGGCTATGATTATTCATGATGTGATTGACACTTGATCTAGTTGTCCAGGATTATATTTCCCAGGCGTCGGGAAATAGGAGGTAGTGTTCACACATATGTTATTCCCTGTGAAACCGATCCATTCCCAAGAGGGATGAGGATCACGTGTGATCGGATGTTGCTTACGTGCATGTTTAATTTATTTATTTTGGCCTAGTGACCCCTTTCTTAGTTGATTTATATCTTGTGTTGTATATTTATAATTGTTTTACACCACTTGGTATTATTTTTATTTTGGGCCATTTAAAAGTGAATTTATGCCTCCCTAGGTGTACCTTAGTGTCCCAAAACTTACCCTAGGTGTTACCCTTGGGTCTAGAGTCATTTTTGACTAACTAAACCTTGGGGTAGCTCACTTTTGGTCACTCTAAACTAGGGTTTAGTCAAAGTGACGAATTTTGAAATGGTTAAGGGTGGGAGATGAGTCATGCTTTGGGAAAGACCCATCTCCCTTCCCAGAGTTTGGGGATCCCTTCACCAAGAAGACTTGGGAGGTCTCCAAGACTCCCAAGTGTGTGGTATCTCCCTCCAAGACTCTCACACATATGTGAGAGCATCCTGGAGGGAGATGGATCTCTTGGAGAATAAGAGGATGCCATATGGCATCCCTTATCCTCATGGAGGCTTGAAGGGAATTGCCACCTCACCACTTGGTCTCTCACACATGTGTGAGAGCATAAGTGGATAAGGTGAGGGATATAATGGAATTGGAGGGTGACACTTGTCACCCTCACACTCCTTCTCCCTTGCAAGTGGCATGGGGTGAGGAAGGAGTGTTGCAAGTATGAGGTGAGCTAGTGTTGTCATTGATGTCAACATACTCATATTGCATTGACAAGAAGGATTTGATGAGCTGTGTGCTGAGGATATTGAGAAAATTAGCCTCAGTCAGGAACAGTGAAGAACAGTGATGAGAAGAAGGTAAATGTCTATATAGGATGAGAACCGGAGGATGCGGATTAAAGGGTTAGTAGATATGAGTCTTGAGATGCTACAGATAAGATTTCAGAGGTCCGCATGAAGATCTGAAGGAGTTGTGGCTGTCGGTATAGAACCGGGTCCGGCAAGTATCCGGAGGTGACAGAAGATCACAAAAAGGTCCGGTGAGGTCCGGAATTGTATTACCCTAATCTGCGGATTGGAAGGAGTGTTTGGGATGTCCTTGTGATGTATCATCCTGATTTGTGTATGATTTGGAGGTCCGGAAGTACCTCTTGCATTATGACAGTGGCGACAGACTGTGTTCTTAAAGTTCCGGATGAGGAAGACAAGAGATCCCAGTAAGCAGAGGAAGTGCGGATGTATCCGGACATTCAGACAGGCTTGTGAAGGTTCTTGGATCATGTTTAGGTTTTGTTGTTGGTCCGCATTGATGGTAGAGCCCGGAATTGAAGTTATTCTTCCGGATGAGGTTCTTGCTCTGTGTAGCCGACCGGATGAGTTGTTCATCCTGTGAATGTTCTTGTGATGGCCGACCGGATGTGTTATTCATCTTGCGGATACTCCTATGGTTGTTTGCCGACTTAGATGCTTGTTCCTGAGTCGATGTCTTGTATAAATAACGGTTTGTAAGTTCATTTCAGTGTGAGGTGTGAGGATGAGTATGGTATAGCGAAGAAACGTGTGAAAGGCAGAGCAGAGATTGTTGGGCTTAATTGGAACTGATCCGGACATGATAGAGATGTCATTCTCTAGTTCAAGACTGTGATTTTTATCACTTTGTAGACAGTGTGTCTCCTTGTAGGCAGTGGGCCTCTTTGTGAGCAGTGTGCTCGGGCAGTGAGCCCTTATTGGCATGTGCCATTCATTTTTCTTTATTCTTCTAACAGAGAATAATTCTTGGGTTAATCACCCCGTGGTTTTTCCCTTAACCGGGTTTTCCACGTCAAAATCTTGGTGTTCAATGTGTTGATGCTTATCTGCTCTTGTGTTTATGTATATGCTTCCATGGATGATTATTTGATATGCTGCTAACTAACAACAGAGAATTAAGTGTTTGAATGAAAAGAAGTTCTATACAACTGATTCACCCCCCCCCTCTCAGTTGTATGCCCTAGATCCAACAATTGGTATCAGAGCAAAGTTCCTCTGACAAGAGCTTAACCGCTTGAGGAGATCCAGGATGTCGTCATACAAGAAGGATAGTCCGAAGTTCGATGGAACCAACTTCACTCTCTGGAAAGGTCGCATGAAGTGTCACTTGGAATGCATGGGAAAAGCATATCTGGGTATGATTTCAAAACCATATGTACCTCCACAAGGTGGTCCGACAACTCTGAATGAAATCACAGAAGCTGAAAACAATCTGCGGACCAAGGAAGCTCTTCTAAGCGCATTGAATGACTCAGATCTCTCGAATGTCATTGACCTACCCACTGCATATGAGATCCTAACTAAACTGGAACTTCTGTATGAAGGAGATGAGTTTGTCAAAAGTGCAAGGTTGCAAAGTCTGAAAGGGAAATTTGAAAGATTGAAAATGAGAGATGATAAAAACATCACTACCTTTATGCCAAGAGTAAATGAGCTGGTATGTGGAATCAGAAATGCTGGTGGAACTTTAGATGAAAATGAGATTGTCTGCAAAATCCTAAGATCCCTTCCTGCTGCCTACAAAATCAAAGTTGCTGCCATTGATGAATTCAGAGCCCACACAACTGTCACAAGAGAACAACTGGCTGGCAAACTAGCTGCATTTGAAATGACCGAGTTTGGAGATGATCCTCCCAAGACTGAATCTGCTTTCAAAGCCAGTGCCTATGTGAAAGGCAAACAGAGATTTGATCCGGGTGAAAACTCATCAAGGAAAATGTCATGGTATGATCAAGCAAGAAGAGACATGGAAGAAGAAGAAGCAGAAACAGCTCAACTTGAAGCCCTCATTGCAAAGAGACTGCCAAGAGGATCCGGTAAGTATGAAGGAAAACTACCCTTTAAGTGTTTCAACTGCAATAAGATTGGTCATTTTGCCTCAAGATGTCCGGAGAGATCTGCAAGATCTAATACTCACAGACAAAGGTTTCAAAAGAATTGCTATTATGTTCATGAAGAAGATGACAATGAAGGAGTAACAGATGATGAATCAGAACTAGGAAGCAAATCCAGAAATGAGTGGGTGTTTATAGCCATCAAGGAAGAAGATTCAATACTCTCTGAATCTGTCAATCACAAAGTCGTTGAAAAAGCCTTGGCTGCTCAAGTGGAAGAAAAGGATGATTGGGTTATTGACAGTGGATGTTCTCACCATATGACTGGTGACAAGAATAAGTTCTTAGATTTGGAAAGATATGAAGGAGGAATGGTAAAGTTTGGTGACAATTCTGCTGGCAGAATCAGAGGTAGGGGAACTATTTCCTTTGATGGTAAGAGCAAAACAGGAAATGTACTGTATGTTGAAGGATTGAAGCACAATCTTCTCAGTGTTGGTCAGTTGGTGGACAAAGGCTATGATTGTGAGGACCGCCCTTTTTACTACTGTTGTTATGACTATTTACAGTACTGTTATTGTTACTTTCATATTTGTGGGATAGCAGTTCCCGAAATTTGTCAGACTATTTAACTTTATTATGTTTTCGGAAAAACTAATTGGGTGATGTTTGGATAAGTTACTTTTCAGAAAAATGAATTAGAGATGATGGAAAATTGTAATATGATTTTTAATTATGTTAAATTGTACTAAGGCATGAGAATGCATGTGTTATTTAAGTTGCTTCGGCTATGATGAATTTATGTGGTTACTGATCTTGTAATTGAGTGTGCAGGGACTACTAATCAAACCACAGATTTCGGAGATCATTCCACACCTTGTTAATTGTTATTCCCTGTTAAGCCGATCTGGTTCCACGAAGAACCAAGATCTCTTTGTGTTTGATGTCATGATGTAATGTGGTCTTTCGTATGGTCGAGTGGGTTAGGTTACCCTCATGTAATATTATTTTTATAAGTAAGTGTTGTAAAGAGATTGAATTTGAAATTTCTATTTTTATTTAAATTATGAGGCCCTTTTTCTTGTGCTTTACCTTGACCTGGGGTGTCTTGTATGGGTTAAAATTGACCCTGGGTTCTACCCCATGGGTCTAGGGGCCCATTTGGCATGGGTAACCCTTGAGTAACCTCCATCTAGTCAACTTAACCTTCCCCTGAAGTTAAGTGGCGAAAATTGGAGGTAGGAGGGGACATGATGGGTTGTACCAACACTCAACCCATCCCCTCTACTTTTCCCTAGATAAGAGATGCCATCCATTAGTGAAAGTTACCTCTTCTTTAGTAAGATTCCCCCATGTACTATGGGGACACCCATGTGAAGAAAGGAGAAAGAGGCATGGGTCACCTGTCTTGTTCCCATTTAACTCTTTTTTTTATTTCTCCCATGAGAAAGTGGAGTCACATGAGAGGAATAAGGAGTACCCTTGGGAATGGAGAGTGACATAAGCCACCTGGACAGAATAGTGATTTTTGGGAAGGGTGAGGAGGTGACAAGTGTCACTTCCCCATTTCTCAAAATTAGAAAGAAAGAGAATTTTGGGTTATTTATTTTGAAATTTTGGGATGAGAGGGAGTTAGTTGAATTTTGGGGAAATCTTTCATTTTGGCCTTACCAAAAATAGAGAAGTTAGTTTGGAAGATAGAGAAGGGAGAGGGAGTTGGTGGCTAAGGTTGGAAGTGAACTCTGAGGACTCTGCAACAACTTCATTCCAGGAGGGCTTTGCAAGGTTGGTCTGAATTTTACCTTTGTTTTGGTAGGACTGAAATGTGTATGAAATGTGTGTGAAGTATGTGTTTAAATTTGTTTTCTGTGGGGTTCTTGTCGGGTTGTTTGACAGAGCGTCTCCCACTTGGGAGAAATGCTCATCAAGTTTGGGGTAGGGGAGGAGAGATCCTCCTCGGGTGCATACCCGTTTCCATCTTTTGGGATGTTGAAAGCCTTGAGGGCATGTATCTGTGACTGTATTTTTTGACTTGAGAGTCATATATAGATTTCTTACAAATTGTGATCACACTTGGTTGAGACCAAGAGAAATTGATATGAGTTCATTTATCTGTCAGGGTGACACTCTGGAGTCGAGTGTGTCCACTCTCCTGCCCCTTATGAAACTCACTGTAGTTGAGTTTCCGTATTGTGTAAAATAACCACGGGTGTCTGTGTGCTTTGGGATTGTTGTTGTTTCTGTTGTGAAGTGGAGTGTTTGAGTACCCAGGTGTGAGTATGGTCTCCCTAGCTCGGGGGTGACCCTCTTGCGGGTCTACGGTAGGGAGGAGAGCTAGACGAGTGGTATTTTTCTTCTTTGTTTGTCTTTAATACGCAGGTTTTTTTTCTCTTGGAGCTTCTGGTTGGCTATTTATGAAGAAACAGATCATCTTCTTGTCATGAGTATTAGGCCTGGTTCATTTCATAGAGATGAAGAGAGAACACCTCTCTTGTTATTGTTGTAAATTAATGATATTCTGGGAGTGAAGAAAATCACCTCCCTGATCTTGTTATTATTGGATTTTATTGGTTGACATAAGTTTTCAGTTGTATACTGTTTGGGAGGAGAAAGTTCATATCTGGGAAGTTGGTGTTCATGATTGAGAAGCTGTAATATGAATGTGCTTAAATTTTAAGTTGATGTTTGCAACCTTTGTTCAATAGCAATTTTTGTGTTTCAAGTATTACTGAAAAGAATAAGTTCGTTTTTGCAACTTAATCTGAGTTGTTTACATTTGAAAGTTTGGAATTGCTTCACTAGTTGAAATGCTAATTTTCTTTTCAATGTTAAAATGGAAAAGACAGTTTTAAATATTTGAGTTATTCTCCATATTCTGTTAATTTAGAAGGATTAGAGGAAATCTAGCATGTAAATATATAATCTGTTGTAAAGTTATGAAGTCTTAAATGTTTATGAAAATGGAAAATTATAATTATAATAAGGGGATAGCTAGTTACCATTTCTATCAATTAAGTGAACTTGGGATATATATATATATATATATATATATATATATATGTATATATATAATTATATCTACTTGTTATGACAATTTCTTTATAACAGGTTGATTTGGAGAAAATGCATTAAGTAGTGAAATTGAGAAATTTAGGAAATAGTTAAGCACATATAAGAATATTTTTATATATAAATAAATTTAAATATATATATATATATATAGAAATAGATATATATATTTCATATTTTGAGTAATTATCATTTTCCAGAATAATAGTGACATTGAAAATAACTTATCATGTTTATGAAATTGACTGAGAAATATCAATATAAAAATAGATATATATATATATATATTTATATATATCTCTAATTATATACTCATTTATAAATATATATATATATATATATATATATATATATATATATATAAACATATGAATATATATATATATATATAAATATATATTTTAATGTTGTGAGAAATGGCGGACCAAATGTAAGCTGCGGTTTAAAAAAAAACACAGTCGAATGTTTATATTGGGCGGTGGGGAGTAAACCCCACCGCAGGATTGTTAATACATTTGGAGGTGTGGAGTGGGGCGGAGCCCCACCCACACCCCCACGTCGTGGGAATGTGGGTGGGGCTCCGCCCCACTCCACATCTCCCCCCCTCCAAACCCTTATGCCTCCCGCGGATCTTGTCTGCCGCTCTGCGGCCACCACAAAATTCCGTCCGCCGCTCTGCGGCCACCACAAAATTCCGTCCGCCGCTCGGCGGCCACCCCGACCTTGCTCCTCTGTCACTGCGGCCACCGCCGCCCATGGCCGCCGTCTGCTGTGAGTCGAAGGCAAAAAAAAAATGTTAGGGCTTGGGCCCTAACATATGAATGGGTTATTTGGAATATAAATTCAGTTTATTTTTATATAGCTCTATATATAGGCATATATATATATTATATATGTCTATGTATATAGCTATATATATATAATATAATAATGATTATATATCTGTATATATATATCTATATATATATAGATGGAGATATAGATATATAAGTTGTGGTAAACCATTTTGTCCATACATAGACATTAAAATAAATATATTATAACTATGTATGTATGTATATATATATATATATATATATATATAATATACATAGGAGTAAATCTATGAACCAATTTATTGGGCCCCCGTCTAAAATCGTTATAAACTATGTCTCATGGATATAGAGAAAAAAAAAAAATATAACAATTATAATCTCACAGGAGAAGTTATTAAGTGTTGAACACAACAACCAAAGAAGATATATTACCATGAACAGAGTTTTATAAAGTGGTGAACCACCTACATCTATTGACAACGTCATACGAGTCACAATCAGTGTATGAATCGTAATTAAGAGTAACAGTAACAACAGTAATTCTAAACAAGAGAAAATAAAATTATAATGTAAAAGAGAGTTTAGGAATATGCAGTGATACTCTGGGAAGAGTTTCTCGGAAGTTTCAACTATTAACGTACTAAAAATCACCCGGAAAATGAAGAGGAAAATTACACAACTCCTTACTCAAAAGAACACTGGAAATAAACTTAAGAAGACACCACTGACAATCCATGTGGCCATATTAATCTCAACTGTAGCAAACGATCTCATATGTAAACCTGTAAGAGGTTCCGAAGAAGAAAGAAGGAAAAACTAACATTGGGAAAACACAGAGGAGAAAATGCGCGACATTTCTTACATGGGATAAGAGAACTAAGTTGACGGACCCTTCTGTCAATTGTGCTTAGGAACAAGTTGACTAAGTATTTACGAAGAGGAGGAACCTAGATCGGGGAAGATTAGGAGACCGAGTCCAGCGAAATAGTAAACCAGCCTTTGTGACCTAG
Source organism: Cunninghamia lanceolata (assembly GCA_027924645.1). Taxonomy (NCBI): domain Eukaryota; kingdom Viridiplantae; phylum Streptophyta; class Pinopsida; order Cupressales; family Cupressaceae; genus Cunninghamia; species Cunninghamia lanceolata. Next base: position 3,199,493 of record BSBN01000828.1, read on the forward strand.
ATCATCCTGAAATTAGGTTCAATATCAACAATAGCTGCAGTAATAACCCTGATTGACGTAAATCATGAAGAAAGGTCAGGATGCACATAAAGAAAGCATAGAAAATGAAAGAGAGAGAGAGACCGAAATATAAACACTCTAAATGAACAAAGAAATAGTTAAGGTAAGGGCGATAAAGATATAATCAGAATGAAGAACTTGTGAAAAGGGAAGAGAGGGCAACCAAACCGCCTTGTTGAAAATGCTAAGTCATAGGAGGGGTATGTTTCAGGAAACAAGAGAGGAGACAGACAACCATGCCTGGCTGAAAAATGACTAAATAGGGAGATCACTAGCCGGTTTAGTCGGAACAAGGCGTCGTGGGGAGTGGTTCTTCTATCAGCGAACCACGTGCGTAAATGAGTGCAGCGTAATTCCCATTAACGCCGTAAGGCATTCTGCTACCGAACATTGCCGAGGGTTCGATTTAAGAACTTTGGTAATCTCACTCTTGCAATGACGTTAGCAGCGTTGTATAGACCCTCTTGTTGATCTATATGCTTCTGGTTGCACGCCATTGTACTTGTCTTCCGCCAAAGAGTATAGTGTTTCGCCATGAGAGAACACCGTTGAGCATGCGTACGCATGCGAAAGGAGTTTTTAGGACAGTGTGAGAAAAGTTTTTCATATCTCGTGTCATAACCACATGACAGATGTGGCTATGACACGTGCGATGTGTGTTGTAACCACAAGGAAAATGTGGGCATGACAATGATCTCTGGTTCAAGAATGGAAAATGCAGAATCTTTACAAGCTCCGGAACTGAAATTGCATCCGGTACTCAGACAAGAGGTAACATCTTTCATCTGGTTGGTTCAAATAAAAGTTGTTTGTTTGTTCAAATTGATCAGAGTTGGTTATGGCATAGAAGAATGTGTCATGTAAATTTTGATAACATCATCAAAATAAGCAATACTCAGGCTGTGAGAGATCTTCCAAAGTTGATAAAACCTACAAATAGTGTGTGTAAAGAATGTCAGTTAGGCAAACAAAGCAGAGTCTCTTTTAAAAGCAAAGATCAGTCTTCTACCGGATTGTTGGAATTAGTACATACTGATCTATGTGGTCCGACAAGAATCAAGAGTCTGCAAGGTGATAGATATTTCATGTTGTTAATAGATGATCATTCCCGGATGATGTGGGTTACCTTTCTAAAAGAAAAATCAGAAGCTTTTGAGAAGTTCAAAATCTTCAAAGCCATGGTGGAGAATCAAACCGGATTGAAACTAAAGTGTCTAAGGTCTGATAGAGGTGGTGAATTTACATCTGGTGAATTTATTGACTTTTGTGAGAAACAGGGTATAAGGAGACAGTTGTCTGCTCCTAAGACTCCACAGCAGAATGGAGTAGTTGAGAGAAAGAACCGGACCATCCAGGAAGCTGCTAGGACAATGATGTTGGAAGCAAATGTTCCTCAAATGTTTTGGAAAGAAGCTATCAGCACTGCAGTCTACACTCTCAATCGAGTTCAAATCAGAAACAACACCGGTAAGACCCCCTATGAACTCTGGTTTGGCATCACTCCTACTATGAAATATTTCAGAGTATTTGGTAGCAAGTGTTATATTAAAAGAGATGAAGATCTAGGAAAGTTTGATGCTAGAAGTGATGAAGGAATTTTCTTGGGCTACTCCACTCAAAGCAAAGCATACCGGTGTTACAATAAGAGATTGAGGAAGATGATAGAAAGCACCAATGTAAAGGTTGATGAAGGAATTGAGAAGCCTTCAAGATTTTATGAGTTTGATGAAGATGACCAAAACAGTGTTTAAGGACCTCAATCCTCTCCGGTGAGACAGAGTCAGCCTGATCCGGTAAATCAGGAAGAAGAGATAGGTTTGAATGAGCCTGATCAAGAAACAGCAGTGCTGGATACTCCCAAAATTCCAAGGTATGTAAGACTGAATCACTCTGAAGATCAGATCATAGGTGACAGAAGCAAAGGTGTACAAACTAGAAGGAATATTGCTCAAGATCAGAATGAATGTTGTCTGATTTCAAAGATTGAACCTAAAACAATAAATGAAGCCTGCAATGATGAAAATTGGACCAAAGCAATGGAAGATGAACTGATGCAAATTGAGAAAAATCATACTTGGGATCTTGTTCCCAGACCTAGAGACAGGAATGTAATTGGAACCAAGTGGGTCTTCCGGAACAAACTAAATGAAGCTGGTGAAGTAATCAGAAACAAAGCTAGATTGGTCTGCAAAGGCTACTCTCAAATAGAAGGAATTGACTTTGAAGAGACTTTTGCTCCGGTAGCAAGAATTGAAGCAGTCAGATTACTTCTTGCATTTGCTGCCTTCAAAGACTTCAAGGTATATCAGATGGATGTCAAGTCTGCCTTCCTAAATGGTGATCTGGAAGAAGAAGTCTACATTGAACAACCGGATGGATTTCAACTATCTGATAATAATGATATGGTCTGCAAGCTAAAGAAAGCTTTGTATGGATTGAAGCAAGCCCCAAGAGCATGGTATGAAAGGTTGGATAAGCATCTTGTGCAGATTGGATTCAACAAAGGTACTGCTGACAGTAACTTATATTTCAAAATTGATCATGAAAACATTCTGATTGTTGAAGTGTTTGTGGATGATATCATTTTTGGAGGAAGAGATAGTATGTGCAAAACTTTTGCAAATCAGATGAAAAGTGAGTTTGAAATGTCTATGCTTGGTGAAATGAATTTCTTCTTGGGTCTGCAAATTACTCAAACAAAAGAAGGGATCTTCATTTCTCAGACCAAATATGTGAAAGAATTGTTAAAGAAATTTGGTATGGAAGACTCAAAGCCTATGAACACTCCTATGGCAACCGGATGTAAGCTAAGCAAAGATGATGATTCTCCAAAAGCAGATCAGACAAAGTATAGATCAATGATTGGTGGATTGTTGTATCTCACTCAAACTAGACCAGATATAATGCAGGCTGTTGGTCTTGTGGCAAGATTCCAGGCTGATCCTAGAGAATCTCATGTTATGGCAATCAAAAGAATTTTTAGATACTTGAAAGGAACAGTTGAGTATGGTCTATGGTATCCTAGAGATCCGGATTTCTCTCTTCATGCTTACACAGATGCAGATTGGGCAGGAGATGTGGATGACCGGAAGAGCACTAGTGGTGGAGCATTCTTTTTGGGGAAGAGATTGGTTTCTTGGCTAAGCAAGAAACAAGATGCAATATCTCTGTCTACAACTGAAGCAGAATACATTGCAGCAGCAGGTAGTTGCACTCAAATCTTATGGATGAAGCAGATGCTAAGAGACATCAAAGTTGAATATGAGGAGCCTATCACAATTTTCTGTGATAATTCAAGTGCAATTAATATTTCCAAGAATCCGGTATTGCATTCTAAGACTAAGCACATATCTATCAAATTTCACTTTTTGAGAGAACAAGTAAACAAGGAAGAAGTCAGATTGGAGTATGTTCCCTCCAAGGATCAGATTGCAGATATTTTTACAAAACCTCTTCCCAAGGACTCTTTTGAATATCTCCGGGAGAAGTTAGGGGTCATGGCCCCTCCGGTGATGAACTAAGATGCACTGATGTGCATCAGTCCGGTGGCTATCACAGTCATATCTTGTGATCCGGACTAATGGGGAGCTGCAACTAAGGGGGAGCAGCTGGTATGATTCTGATGCATGAGAATTGCAAGTATGAGCCCTTTGCCATTGATGTCAAAGGGGGAGAGAAGACATGTGAAAAACAAGTGGCTGATGATCAAAGGGGGAGCAGTAAAGGAAGAGAAGACATATGAAAAGTTGAAGTTCTTGTCCTAATGGTTTTTCACATCATATGTTGCCATCAATGACAAAGGGGGAGATTGTTGCAAGTATGAGGTGAGCCAGTGTTGTCATTGATGTCAACATACTCATATTGCATTGACAAGAAGGATTTGATGAGCTGTGTGCTGAGGATATTGAGAAAATTAGCCTCAGTCAGGAACAGTGAAGAACAGTGATGAGAAGAAGGTAAATGTACTGTATAGGATGAGAACCGGAGGATGCGGATTAAAGGGTTAGTAGATATGAGTCTTGAGATGCTACAGATAAGATTTCAGAGGTCCGCATGAAGATCTGAAGGAGTTGTGGCTGCCGGTATAGAACCGGGTCCGGCAAGTATCCGGAGGTGACAGAGGATCACAAAAAGGTCCGGTGAGGTCCGGAATTGTATTACCCTAATCTGCGGATTGGAAGGAGTGTTTGGGATGTCCTTGTGATGTATCATCCTGATTTGTGTATGATTTGGAGGTCCGGAAGTACCTCTTGCATTATGACAGTGGCGACAGACTGTGTTCTTAAAGTTCCGGATGAGGAAGACAAGAGATCCCAGTAAGCAGAGGAAGTGCGGATGTATCTGGACATTCAGACAGGCTTGTGAAGGTTCTTGGATCATGTTTAGGTTTTGTTGTTGGTCCGCATTGATGGTAGAGCCCGGAATTGAAGTTATTCTTCCGGATGAAGTTCTTGCTCTGTGTAGCCGACCGGATGAGTTGTTCATCCTGTGAATGTTCTTGTGATGGCCGACCGGATGTGTTATTCATCTTGCGGATACTCCTATGGTTGTTTGCTGACTTAGATGCTTGTTCCTGAGTCGATGTCTTGTATAAATAACGGTTTGTAAGTTCATTTCAGTGTGAGGTGTGAGGATGAGTATGGTATAGCGAAGAAACGTGCGAAAGGCAGAGCAGAGATTGTTGGGCTTAATTGGAACTGATCCGGACATGATAGAGATGTCATTCTCCAGTTCAAGACTATGATTTTTATCACTTTGTAGACAGTGTGTCTCCTTGTAGGCAGTGGGCCTCTTTGTGAGCAGTGTGCTCGGGCAGTGAGCCCTTATTGGCATGTGCCATTCATTTTTCTTTATTCTTCTAACAGAGAATAATTCTTGGGTTAATCACCCCGTGGTTTTTCCCTTAACCGGGTTTTCCACGTCAAAATCTTGGTGTTCAATGTGTTGATGCTTATCTGCTCTTGTGTTTATGTATATGCTTCCATGGATGATTATTTGATATGCTGCTAACTAACAACAGAGAATTAAGTGTTTGAATGAAAAGAAGTTCTATACAACTGATTCACCCCCCCCTCTCAGTTGTATGCCCTAGATCCAACAAGGAGAAGGTGACAAGTGTCACCTTCTCATTCCTCAAGGCCAAATTGGAAGGCCTATATTACCTCCTCTTCAAGAGGAGTGTGGGGTTCTTACATTTAGCATTTTTATTGCTATTCTTGGAGTTCTTTTTGGAAGTTAGAAAATTTTTGGAGAGTTGGAGAAAATTTTGGGAAGCTTGGAGCTCTTCATCAAACGTGCTTCCATTTTAAGGTTTTTGAAGGTAAGCTCCATGGCTATGGCCATTTCCCCTTTTTTTGCTCATGTTTCTTTTGTGTATGTGGTTGCATATTGTGTGGGTGTTATTTTATTTTTGTGTGGGAAGGGTGTGGTGAGAGCACCTCCATTTTGGAAGAAAGGCTCAACTAGTTGGGGTAGGGGAGAGTGAACCTCCTTGAGGTCATCTCCATTGTGTTGCACTATTTTAGCCTTGAGGGCATCATATGAGTTGGGAACAATATGTGATTTGGCATGAGTGCCATAATGATTTTTTAGTTTGGTGGAAAATGTGTTTGGCTTGAGGCCTTGGGTTTTTTTTTGTGATCTTTGGAGTTCTTGGGGTGGCCTCTTGAGTTGAGGGGTCCACTTCCCTACCCCCTCTAAAATTAATTTATTGAGTTTTGTATGTGCATATCCATGGGAGTTGAATGTTTGTGTGTATGGAAAATTTCTCTTATTGTGGTATGTGTATGCAACCGTGTGAATCCTACCTCCCCAGCTCGGGGGTGACCCACTAGCGGGTATATGGTAGGGAGGAGGGCATTCCTTCATGGCTTGGTTTCCCTTTGTTGTGCATTTATTGCAGGTGTTCTTGGGAGAAAATGGAGTTTGGAGTAGACCTTTTTGCCTCATTTGCTATATATTTTTAGTTGGCTGATTTGAGCCATGGCCTTAGGGGCCTTGTTGTAAATGATAGTCCAAATTATTACTATCCTATGTGTTGGTTGTTGTAGGAAAATAAATATTTTGAGCACTCCTTAATGTTTATTCAAAAGATGTTCATTATTTTATATTGTTGTGTTTATGTGTATAAGGAAAAAAAAAAGACAAAAGAAAATGTTCTTACTGTTCTATATTAAATGTTATTTCTTGTTTTTTTGTATTATGTTGCATTTTAATAAAACAAATGGAGAGAAAAGGAAATAGAACTAGAACTGTTATCCTATTGCTGTTGAAATATAGTTGTAAGTGGAAGAACTTGTTCAAAGTAAAAATATATTTTCTGTCTTATTATTCTGTCAGAGAAAAAAAGAGAGAGCATATGTTGTAGTTTTTGATTTTGTAGCATGTTAGAATAGAAAGGAGACTAGATAAAATTTATTTATTGTAATAGTAATTGGTTTTCTTCTCAAGAAGCTTGATGTTCCAAAGAGAAATAATGACTGACTATTTTAGATTGGTTGCTCAAAAAGGAATTAGTATAATATTACATTTTATTTTCTGTCAAAAAAAAAGAGAGAAGTAAGATTCTGTTTTATTTATTTCTCTTGAAAACTGTTTATATAATCAGTTATCATAAGTTTACAAATCTGGTTTATTCCTTGTAGTTTATGACTGTGTATATATATATATAACATACATATATATTTATTGTTGAATATACATCCTACATCACTATTATAACTAGCAAACCAATGTATATACTACTGTGTGTATATATATATAAACACATATATACATATATATTCTTTTATATTATCAAATTATTTTAAATACAAAATAAAACTGAGAGGCTTTCCCTTATACTATTCACTTTTTAATTATTATGCTGCTGAATAGAGAAAAGACTATGTTATTGGGGGTCGAACCCCATACCATACAGTGGATTTTTTTTGTACCAGCAAAAAAAAGAAACAAAAAAAATGTTAATGAATGGATGTGGGCGACGGCGCGCACAACCCACATATGTAAGAGGGGTGTGGGGAGGAGGCGGTGCCTCCACCCACACTCGCAGGTGTGGTTGGAGGCACCGCCTCGTCCCCACACCCCCAAACCCCCTTCCTTGCCTTTAAACCCCCTTCTCCCCCACACCCAACACACCCCGTTTGGTGTTCATTCCGTACTCCCTTCTATGCAGCGGCACTGCCATGACGCCGATTCTCCTCAGTGCCAGATCTGCCACTCCTAACCTGCATCTTTTGATGTATATTCACAATGGGTATATATATATATATTTATATCCTATTTTGTTTATAAAAAAACACTTCTTGAATTATACTGTATATATATATATATATATATATATATATATATATATATATATATATATATATATATATATATATATATATATATATATATATATATATATATATAGAGAGAGAGAGAGAGAGAGAGAGAGAGAGAGAGAGAGACTCTGTGTATACACAATAAATATATACCTCTGCAAGAGGTAGTATCATGGTTGCCACTCCATTTTCCAACCCTAACCTGCAACAAAAAAAGGGGAAAACAAGAAAGGAGAAGAAAAGAATGAGGAGAAGAGAAAGAGATAAGTTAGGGCTTCTCATAAGGAAAGCAATAAAATATTGTTAGGGCTTCTCTTGTAGAAAATAAATAAAAGAATGGCTAGGGCCTAGTTGGAGAGTGAGAGGGATTTTAGAGTTTGATTTAATTATTCCCCCTTATTTGCTCATGTGCACGGGAAACTAAGTTTCCCTCTCCTTTGCCTTTTGGCTTTTGTTTGAAATGTTGACTTCTCTTTGTGCTTTAATTTTAGTTGTTTTAATATTATATTGGGGGTATGGATTTTAATTCCTTTTGGAAATGGATTGATTTATTTTATGGAATTCTTTAATCCTTGCAAAGTTATTTATTATGTGCTTTCATTTAAATTATCTTGTATGTTTTAACTTAATGGGTTGAGAAATCTCTTCATTGAATTAAATTTTATTTTAAATCGATTTTATCCCAGACGAGATATTTTAATTTAACCTCCTTTTAATTAATTTTAACTTGAGTTAATTAATAAATGTAATTGTCAGAATTATATTTATTAATGGACTTAAGTATTGAATTTTAATTTGGTCGTTTATTTTAATTCAATTTTTGTGTAATTTTGTTGAATGGTCAAATTACTTGACTTTAGAAATTTATTAATTTTTCCTTACATTCATTTATTTTAATTTTTGTATTAATTTCCATTGGAGTTTCTTTCTTTTAAATTTTTTTTTTCAATTATTGAAAACGCGTTATGCTGTCAAAATTTTCCTAGATTTTAGGGTTCCATTTCTTTTTGCATTTTTGCGACATCATTTAATCACTCCATCTTATCATTTGACCATCATGCCATTAATTTTGTATCTTATTTATTTGATTTCATTTATGCATTAGAGTTAGGTCTTGGTTTTGAATAAGTCGAAATCATCTGTTTCACTTAGGAAACTTAGGGTTTGGATTAAATCTGTTCTAACCCTAGAAGCGATGCACATCATGTTGCATATCCCCTAGATGGCTTTCATCATGTAGGGGATTTCGTAGGTAGACACACTTCCCCGAATATGAATGACATGTTTACGCCTTATGCGTATTTCCACCGAGCATGCTGATGCGTGCGAAGGGGTTCCTAGGGACATTCGGAAAAGTTTTTGGTAATTCATGTCATGACCACATGGTAAATGTGGACATGACACGTGTGTTGTGTGTCGTGACCACATGGGAAATGTGGGCATGACATTTGGTATCAGAGCCAAGTTTAAACACTGGGCTTGTTTAGGGCACATTATTATTCCACAACTTTGATTAATTTGTGGTTACCTCATTTTTGTAGGATGCCTCCTTGACGAGTTTGGTGAGCGTGTTCATGCTGTATGGAGTCCGTAGAGGTTCATAATGACTCTTTAGCTAAGGGAGAGGCACCACCAGGCCCACAGGTATCGCAAGCACCACTGGCCCTACCTATACCAGATATTGGGCCACAGATATTGCAGGCTCTACAGACAGTGTTAGATAGACTACCACCGGCCATATTTGAGTTGCACATAGAGCCACATGTTGAGCCCTGCGTTGATCCACGAGAGGAACCACGCATGGAGCCATGAGAAGAGTCACGTGTGGAGCCCTGCATCGAGCCATGAGAGGCCCCATGTGTGGGCCATATGTTGAGATGCCAGATACAACGGCGGAGGAGGTTGGATCAGCCTACAGGGCCCATAGCAGGAGCCCTCCACGTCATGCTAGGCATGAGGAGGTAGTGCAAGTCAAGCAGATTGTTCATAGGCCTTATGATTACTATGTGGATGAGCCTATCAGAGGGCACAAAGATTGAGGAGATCCCATTAGAGATTTGTTGAGGCTGAATCCTCCTACATTTGTTGAGACCACAAAGGGGGCTAAGGCATAGGCCTGGGTCATCAGCTTAGACAGATGCTTCACATTGCATCCTTACGAGGGCAACGCAAAGGCATGTGTGGTAGTCAACCTGTTGCGAGATGCAGCAGCTACTTGGTGGTGCACTAAGGAGTGCAAGTGCTATCTATCATTGGACACACTCACATGGGAGACTTTCATTAAGCACTTCAATGCGCGATATTTATCAGATCACTACAGGCAGCGTCGCATAGACAATTTTCATGACCTGCAGCAGAGAGGGATTACCATTGCTCAGTATGAGGGTAGATTCACTAAGTTGTCTCGATATGCAGAGTATCTCCATGATGAGAAACTCCTAATTCATAAGTTTATTAGAGGATTGAACCATAGTATAGAAGGGCCTGTATGCATGGCAGACCCCTAGACATTGAGTGATGCTGCCAAGAAGGCATACATAGCTGAGGAGATACAGGGATGAGGGCAGAGTTCACGCCCCCAATTTTAGGATTTTGGGCAGCAGCAGCACCAACAGAGTTACCGTAGACCACCACCGCCACCTCAAAGAGGAGGATTTAGTTCCGTATCCTTACCTCCTAGGCCCCCACAATAGCAACAATAGAGATCTAGGCCACAACAGAGGGCACATGGGGGGCATAATCAAGGTTGGCAGTAGCAGGGACCACCTGCGGGACCCGCAAGGTTGTAACAGTCATACATGGGTTCTCAGGGGTCCATAGGTAGATCTGGACAATAGCAGTCGAGTAGGACTTAGACTGGACAAGTATAGGCTAGAGGCCCATGTTATGTGTGTGGCAGAGTGGGACATCTAGCCAGAGAGTGTCCACAGGGCTTTATAGCAGGGGGAAGCCTCGTACAAGAGGATCAGAGTAGATGGTTGGAGATGTGGGTAGGTCCCACCGTATGTTCGTAGTGGTTGATAACCCACAGGATGATTTTTAGGCATTAGTGATTGAGACAATAGGTATGATAGGGGGTGTCCCCATTTCTATTCTTTTTGACTCTAGTGCTACTGACTCTTTCATATCTCCATCATTAGTGGAGCGTTTCAGGTTGGTGGCCTCTAGGCAGGGTGATAGGTGGGTGGTTGAGTTGGCCTCAGGGGCCAAGATGACAGTAGATGCCTTAGTCCACGACTGTGAGATATCTTTGGGACCCTTTGCCACAGTATGTGACCTTAGAGTTATGACATTAGGATCCTACGATGTGGTTTTGGGTATGGACTGGCTTGCGGCTCATCGAGCCAAGCTAGATTGTCACTGAAAGGCGATTAGCTGCTTAGTAGATAGTGGGCATTCAGAAGCCCACAACAGTGTGTATGATATCCACTTAGCAGCTTAAGCGCTGCATGTGGAAGGGATGCCAGATGTTCACTATTACAGTGAGTGACAAATCAGATGATGAGCCTGAGGCATCTTTGGATGATCATGCCATCCTGAGAGAGTTTACCGATGTGTTTCCAATAGAGTTACTAGGGATGCCACCCCATTGTGAGGTAGACTTTCATATTGACTTAGTGTTAGGTGACAAGCCAGTGTCTTGTGCACCCTACATGATGACCACTCATGAGCTCACGAAGCTCAAGTTACAACTTGAGGACTTGCTCGAGAAGGGGCACATCCGACCGAGCGTTTCACCTTGGGGTGCTCCTGTCATCTTCGTGAAGAAGAAGGATAGGTCTCTTTGATTATGCATGGATTATAGGCAGTTGAATAAGGTAACAGTGAAGAATCGTTATTCTCTACCTAGGATTGACGATCTCTTCGATCAGATGTAGGGAGCCAGGGTGTTCTCTAAGATTGACCTGAAGTCTGGTTACCATCAGTTGTGTATCACAGAGGCGAACATCCATAAGACCACCTTCTGGAATTGATATGGCCACTATGAGTTCACTGTGGTCCCCTTCGATTTGATGAACACCCCTGTAGTGTTCATGGGTCTCATGAATGGGGTGTTCCGTACCTACTTGGATCAGTTCGTGATTATTTTCTTTGATGACATATTGATCTATTCACAGACCAAGGAGGAGCATGAGGAGCACCTACGTTAGGTTCTACAGTGTTTAAGGGAGCAGAATCTTTATGGGAACTTGGCGAAGTGTGCATTTTTCAGGACAGAGGTACAATACTTGGGGCACATCCTATCTGGTGATGGAATCTCAGTAGATCCATTGAAGATCAGGGCTATCAGATATTGGCCAGCACCCATCAGTGTGACAGAGGTCAAGAGTTTTATGGGGTTATCTGATTATTATCATAGATTTGTTGAGGGTTTCTCTCAGATAGCGCACCCCATCACTTCCCTTCAGTGGAAAGGGAACAGTTTTCTATGGATTGAGCAGTGTGAGAGGGCCTTTGGGGTCCTCAAGGAGCATCTTACCAGTGCTCCCATTTTAGCAGTTGCTAATCTAGTAGTGGATTTTATGGTTTGCACAGATGCATCACTTGAGGGTTTGGGAGCCGTACTTATGCAGGGTGGTAGAGCAATTGCATATGAGTCATGAAAGCTCAAGACCCATGAGCTGAACTACACCACTCATGATTTGGAGCTTGCAACAGTGGTTCATGCTCTAGTTTGTTGGAGACATTTCTTATTGGGTCATTGCTTTGAGCTTCATTCAGATCATCACAGCCTTCAGTACATATTCACACAACCAAATCTGAACACCCATCAGTGGTGTTGGATGGAGTTTCTTTGTGAGTACAACTTTGATGTCCACTACATCAAAGGGAAGGAGAACATGGTTGCTAACACATTGAGTTAGAGGCACCATGAGATCTTGACCTTGACTCTGAGTGTGGACTTGAGAGGATGCATTATTCAACATTGGCCTGAGAATGAGTGGTTTCTTGAGGTGCAGTAGGAGATCCGTTCACAGAGGGCCCTTGTGGGTAAGTTTGTAGGATACTCACTGGAGGCAGATGGGTTACTTCGTCATCGACAATGCATCTATGTACCCCGCACAGGTGACCTACGTACTGTAGTGTTATCAGAGGCTCATAGAGCACCTTATGCGGTACATCCAGGGGTGAAGAAGATGCATGTCGACCTATGACAACTATACCATTGGGTGGGTATGAGACAGGATATTGCAGAGTTTGTTGGTCTATGCCCTGAGTGCTAGAGGGTCAAAGTTGAGCATCAACATTCACGGGTCTTTTATATCCTCACAAGATACCTAAGTGGAAATGGGGGACCATTTCCATGGATTTCATTGTTGGTCTTCCTATGTCTTTGCGTCGCCATGATGCCATCATGGTGACAGTCGACAAGTTGACCAAGGTGGCGCATTTCTCACCTATACGCATGATATATAATGCACCAGTAGTGGTGAGAGCATTCTTGGATGATATTGTGGGATTACATGGGGTACCTCACCGTATCATTTCTGACAGGGATTCAGTGTTCACTTCAGCCTTTTGGAGAGCTTTATAGTAGGTGTTAGGCACACAACTCAACTTTAGCTCCGCTTATCACCCAAAGATAGATGGACAGACAGAGCGGGTGAATCAGGTGTTGGAGGACATGCTTCGTATGTATGTTATGGACCATTAGTCTAGATGGGAGGAGTATCTGTATCTAGTTGAGTTTACCTACAATAATGGGCATCACAGCTTGTTGGGTATGCCTCCTTTTCAGACTTTATATGACAGACCATGCAGGACACCATTGAGTTGGGATCGGATAGAGGATAGGGTTCCCATTGGTCTAGAGTTGGTTCAGGATATGGAGCAGTAGGTCACAATGATTAGGTAGAGACTTTAGGAGGCACATGATAGACAAAAGAAGTATGTTGATGCTAAGAGACTTGATCGGAGCTTCTCAGTTAGGGACAAAGTATTCTTTAGAGTGCGGCCACACAAGAGTCCAATTCGTTATGGAAAGGGCTCTAAGCTTGCACCACATTTTATAGGACCTTTTGAGATCTTGGAGCGGCTAGGACCTATTTCCTACCATCTAGCATTGCCACCTATCCTGTCGCGTATCCACGATGTCTTTCATATTTCTGTATTGAGACGATATATATCTGATTTATCTCATGTATTGGATTGGAGTGCTCTTCAGGTAGAGGTAGATGGGTAGTTGGCTTTGAAGCCAATTTACATATTGGCTCATCGGACACTGGACCTTCGAGGTCGAGAGCTAGACCAGGTTAGGGTCCAGTGGGATCGTTATGATGAGGTCACAGTTACTTGGGAGGATGTAGCTAGTTTGAGGGCACTCTATCCTCACCTTGTTGACGACTTCCAGGAGGAAGTTTAGTCTTAGGGGGGGAGGATGTAAGGCTGATTATTTTCCTCCCTTATTTTGATCATTTTACATTACAGTTGGTGACATTATCAGACTTTTAGAGACTATTGTTCCATTATGCAGATTTGATTATATTCCCTGATTTTGGTTTGACATTGTTTAGACATGTGGTGATTCGATTTGATCATATTTTGATGTTATGTTGATATTAGATATATGAGATATAGTTGATGATGATTGTTGATGTGATTTCAAGTGCATTATGTGGATATATTATTTGATGATGATTTTGAGACATTAGATTGAAAGTGTAGTTTTAATATTAAATTATGTTGTAAAGGATTAATGTTGTATGCAATGACATGAATTTAATTTCAGTTCCTTCAGCTTTGATTATTCATGATGTGATTGACACTTGATCTAGTTGTGTAGAATTATATTCCTAGGCCATGGGAAATCGGAAGTAGTGTTCACACATATGTTATTCCTTGTGAAACTGATCCATTCCCAAGAGGGATGAGGATCACGTGTGATTGAATGTTGCTTGCGTGCATGCTTAATTTATTTATTTTGGCCTAGTGACCCCTTTCTTAGTTGATTTATATCTTGTGTTATATATTTATAATTATTTTACACCACTTGGATTTATTTTTATTTTGGGCCATTTAAAAGTGAATTTATGCCTCCCTAGGTGTACCTTAGTGTCCCAAAACTTACCCTAGGTGGTTACCCTTGGGTCTAGGGTCAATTTTGACTAACTAAACCTTGGGGTAACTCACTTTTGGTCACTCTAAACTAGGGTTTAGTCAAAGTGACTAATTTTGAAGTGGCTAAGGGTGGGAGATGAGTCATGCTTTGGGAAAGACCCATCTCCCTTCCCAGAGTTTGGGGATTCCTTCACCAAGAAGACTTGGGAGGTCTCCAAGACTCCTAAGTGTGTGGGCTCTCCCTCCAAGATTCTCACACACGTGTGAGAGCATCTTGGAGGGAGATGGCTCTCTTGGAGAATAAGAGGATGCCATATGGCATCCCTTATCCTCATGGAGGCTTGAAGGGAATTGCCACCTCACCACTTGGTCTCTCACACATGTGTGAGAGCACAAGTGGATAAGGTGAGGGATAGAATGGAATTGGAAGGTGACACTTGTCACCCTCACACTCCTTCTCCCTTGTAAGTGGCATGGGGTGAGGAAGGAGAAGGTGACAAGTGTCACCTTCTCATTCCTCAAGGCCAAATTGGAAGGCTTATATTACCTCCTCTTCAAGAGGAGTGTGGGGTTCTTGCATTTGGCATTTTTACTGCTATTCTTGGAGTTCTTTTTAGAAGTTAGAAAATTTTTGGAGAGTTGGAGAAAATTTTGGGAAGCTTGGAGCTCTTCATCAAACGTGCTTCCATTTTAGGGCTTTTGAAGGTAAGCTCCATGGCTATGACCATTTCCCTTTTTTTTTCTTATGTTTCTTTTGTGTATGTGGTTGCATATTGTGTGGGTGTTATTTTATTTTTGTGTGGGAAGGGTGTGATGAGAGCACCTCCATTTTGGAAGAAAGGCTCAACTAGTTGGGGTAGGGGAGAGTGAACCTCCTCGAGGTCATCTCCTTTGTGTTGCACTATTTTAGCCTTGAGGGCATCATATGAGTTGGGAACAATATGTGATTTGGCATGAGTGCCATAATGATTTTTGAGTTTGGTGGAAAATGTGTTTAGCTTGAGGCCTTGGGTTTTTTTTTTGTGATCTTTGGAGTTCTTGGGGTGGCCTCTTGAGTTGAGGGGTCCACTTCCTTACCCCCTCTAAAATCAATTTATTGAGTTTTGTATGTGCATATCCATGGGAGTTGAATGTTTGTGTGTATGGAAAATTTCTCTTGTTGTGGTATGTGTATGCAACTGTGTGAGTCCTACCTCCCCAGCTCGGTGGTGACCCACTAGCGGGTCTACGGTAGGGAGGAGGGCATTCCTTCGTGGCTTGGTTTCCCTTTGTTATGCATTTATTGCAGGTGTTCTTGGGAGAAAATAGAGTTTGGAGTAGACCTTTTGCCTCATTTGCTATATATTTTTAGTTGGCTAATTTGAGCCATGGCCTTAGGGGCCTTGTTATAAATGATAGTCCAAATTATTACTTTCCTATGTGTTGGTTGTTGTAGGAAAAAAATATTTTGAACACTCAATGTTTATTCAAAATATGTTCATTATTTTATACTATTGTGTTCATGTGTATAAGGAAAAAAAATGACAAAAGAAAATGTTGTTACTGTTCTATATTAAATGTTTTTTTTTTGTTATTATGTTGCATTTTAACTAAACAAATGGAGAGAAAAGGAAATAGAACTAGAACTGTTATCCTATTGCTATTGAAAAATAGTTGTAAGTGGAAGAACTTGTTCAAAGTAAAAATATATTTGCTGTCGTATTATTCTGTCAGAGAAAAAAAAAGAGCATATGTTGTAGTTTTTGATTTTGTAGCATGTTAGAATAGAAAGGAGACTAGATAAAATTTATTTATTGTAATAGTAATTGGTTTTCTCCTCGAGAAGCTTGCTGTTTAAAAGAGAAATAATGACTGGCTATTTTAGATTGGTTGCTCAAAAAGGAATTAGTATAATATTACATTTTATTTTCTTTCAAAAAAAAAGAGAGAAGTAAGATTCTGTTTTATTTATTTCTCTTGAAAACTGTTTATATAATCAGTTATCATAAGTTTACAAATCTAGTTTATTCCTTGTAGTTTATGACTGTGTGTGTGTATATATATATATATATTGTTGAATATAAATCCTACCTCACTGTTGTAACTGGAAAAACAATGTATATACTACTGTGTGTATATATATAAACACATATATATTCTTTTATATTATCAAACTATTTTAAATACAAAATAAAACTGAGAGGCTTTCCCTTATAATGTTTACATTTTAATTATTATGCTGCTGAATAGGGAAAAGACTGTATTATTGGGGGCCGAACCCCATACCATAGAGTGGATGTTTTTTTTGTACCAGAAAAAAAAGAAACAAAAAAAATGTTAATGAATGGCTGTAGGTGGCTGCGCCCATAACCCACATATGTAAGAGGGGTGTGGGGAGAAGGCGGTCCCTCCACCCACACTCGCGGGTGTGGGTGGATTCACTGCCTCCTCCCCACACCCCCAAACCCCCTTCCCCACCTTTAAACCCCCCTTCTCCCCTGCACCCAACACACCTCGTCCGGTGTTCATTCTGTGCTCCCTTCTGTGTAGTGGTGCCAGCATGACGCTGATTCTCCTTAGCGCCAGATTTTCCGCTCTTAACCTGCATCTTTTGATGTATATTCACAATGGGTATATAAATATATATATCCTATTCTATTCATCAAAAAAAAAAACACTTCCAGAATTATACTGTATGTATATATATTTATATATCTATATACACAAAAATGTATATATATATACACACAAAAATATATATACTCTGTGTATACACAGTAAATATATACCTCTGTAAGAGGTAGTATCATGGCTACCACTCCATTTTCCAACCCTAACCTGCAACAAAAAAGAAAGGGGAAAACAAGAAAGGAGAAGAGAAAGAGATAAGCTAGGGCTTCTCATAAGGAAAGCAATAAAATATTGTTAGGGCTTCTCTTGTAGAAAATGAATAAAATAATGGCTAGGGCCTAGTTGGAGAGTGAGAGGGATTTTAGAGTTTGATTTAATTATTCCCCCTTGTTTGCTCATGTGCACGGGAAACTAAGTTTTCCTCTCCTTTGCCTTTTGGCTTTTGTTTGAAATGTTGACTTTCTCTTTGTGCTTTAATTTTAGTTGTTTTAATATTATATTGGGGGTATGGATTTTAATTCCTTGTGGAATTTATTTTCTTGTGGAAATGGATTGATTTATTTTATGGAATTCTTTAACCCTTGCAAAGTTATTTATTATGGGCTTTCATTTAAATTATCTTGTATCTTTTAACTTAATGGGTTGAGAAATCTCTTCATTGAATTAAATTTTATTTTAAATCAATTTTATCCCAGACGGGATATTTTAATTTAACCTCCTTTTAATTAATTTTAACTCGAGTTAATTAATAAATGTAATTGTTAGAATTATATTTATTAATAGACTTAAGTATTGAATTTTAATTTGGTCGTTTATTTTAATTCAATTTTTGTGTAATTTTGTTGAATGGTCAAATTACTTGATTTTGAAAATTTATTAATTTTTCCTTACGTTTATTTATTTTAATTTTTGTATTAATTTCCTTTGGAGTTTTTTTCTTTTAGAACTTTTTTTTTCAATTATTGAAAACGCGTTATGCTGTCAAAAATTTCCTAGATTTTAGGGTTCCATTTCTTTTTGCATTTTTGCGACATCATTTAATCACTCCATCTTATCATCCGACCATCATGCCATTGATTTTGTATCTTATTTATTTGATTTCATTTATGCATTAGAGTTAAGGCTTGGTTTCGAATCAGTAGAAACCATCTCTTTCACCTAGGAAACTTAGGGTTCGGATTAAATCCGTTCTAACCCTAGAAGCGGCGCACATTGTGTCACATACCCCCTAGACAACTTTCATCATGCAAGGGATTGCATAGGTAGATGCACTTCCCTGAATATGAATGACATGTTTATGCCTTATCTGTATTACCACCAAGTATGTTGATGTGTGCGAGGGGGTTCCTAGGGACATGCAAAAAAGTTTTTGGTAATTTGTGTCATGAGCACATGACAAATGTGGATATGAAACATGTGTTGTGTGTCGTGACTACATGGGAAATGTGGGCATGATAGGTTGGCTTGTGATATAACCTGAGGCGATGACCATTAACTAACAACTTAAATCTGATAGGGTGAATATTAGTAAGTTGAACAACACCATTGGAAAAAACTTCATCAACCTCATATGGTCCTAGCCACCTTGTTTGCAGTTTTCCTGCATTATCCTGATACCTTGAGTCATAAAGCAAAGCCCAGTCACTAGGCTGGAATTTCTTATCTCTGATGTATTTGTCATGCCACTTTATTCTTTGATTCTACACCACTTCTGTATGATGTAAAGCTGCTTTCCTCATCTCATCCAAAGCATTAAGCTGCATGATTCTTTCTTTTTGTGCCTTAGAGAGATCCATCCCCAAGTCAAGTGCAGTTCGAAGATTCTTATGTTTAAATTCAATAGGCATCATAGCTATTTTTCAATACAGTAATTCAAAAGGGATGAAGCCGGTAGTTGTTTTCCAAGCTGTCCTATAGGCCCAGACAGCTTCTGGCAGCCTGTTTGCCCAATCCTTTCTATGGACAGCCACAGTTTTGGTAAAAATGGCTTCTATTTCTCTGTTAGTCACCTCAACTTGGCCATTAGCCTGAGGGTGATAAGGAGTAGATTTCTTGTGCCTTATGTTGTATTCCTGTACTAGTGCTGCAACTAGTGTTGAGGTGAATTGAGCTCCTTGATCAGTCACTAATTCTTTAGGAACTCCGTATTGTGTGAAAATTTCCTCATAGAGAAATTCTACAACCTTACTGTCTTTTGCATGTTTTATGTCCTTAACTTCTACCCATTTGGTTACATAATTAGTGCATACTAAGATATAGGATTTACCATTGGAAGGAGGATCAATGGGTCCTACAAAATCTAATCCCTACTTATCAAATGGAGTAATCACAAGTGGAGGATAAAGGGGCATCTCATTAGATTTTGTTGGCCGTCCCATCCTCTGACAGCTGTCACATTTCTTGGTATATCTTGCTGCATCCTTGTGGAGTGTAGGCCAGTAATAACCTGCATTCAAAATCTTCATTGCTGTCCGCTTTGCTGTAAAATGTCCTCCACAAGGTTCATTGTGACATGCATGCAAAATGTCATATGTTTCATTGTCTCTCACACATCTCCTCATGACATTGTCTGGTCCAGTGTAGAACAAACATCCAACAATCCATGAAAAAGGAAAAGACTTTTCAATGAGTACCCTTCTCTCCTTAGGAGAGAAGTGAGAAGGGACTCTTCCTGTGACCTGATAATTGGCTGTGTTAGCATACCAGGGTGTTTGTTTAGTGAGTGAAAACAAATGTTCATTAGGAAAAGAGTCATCAATGACTTGGTTATCCTCTGATGTAGTTATTCTTGAAAGAAAGTCTGCAACCACATTGGCCTTCCCTGGCTTATCCACAATAGTGATGTCAAATTTCTGCATCAGCAACACCTAGCTTGCTAATCGACTTGATATTAGAGGTTTGTTCATAAGATACCTAATGGCTGCATGATCTGTGTGCACAAAGATTTGATAGCCTGTTATGTAGTGCCTAAATTTGTTGAGTGCATAGATGACTACTAGCATTTCCTTCTCTGTTACTATATAGTTGAACTCAACACCCTGTAAGTTTTTGCTAACAAAATAAATAGCATGCTCAATGACACCTTCCTTCTGGCCTAAAACTGCTCCTATGGCATAATTTGATGCATCAGTATGAATGTGGAAAGGAAGTTCCCAATTGGGTCTTTTAAGTATAGGAGCATGGGTTAATGCTACCTTCAAATCAGAAAATGCTTTTCTATAGTCTCCATTCCACTAAAATTCTACATCCTTTGTGATAAGAGTATATAATGGGGATGGCATTTTGCTGAAATATTTGATGAAACATCTATAATACCCTGCATGACCCAAGAAGCTTCTGACATCTTTTTGCTTTACAGGAATGGGCAGATTGATGATGACTTCAATCTTTGCTGGGTCTACTTGGATTCCTTTTGGAGAAATATAGTGGCCAAGTACTACTCCTTCCTGCGTCATCATGAAACACTTTACATTGTTCAAGGATAGACTATGGTCTTCACATCTTTCCAACACCTTACCTAAGTTTGCTAAAGCCTCTTCAAAAGTACCACCATAAGTAGTGAAATCATCCATATAGATTTGCATATAATCATGTGAGATATCTGAAAATATGCTAATGACTGCCCTTTGGAAAGTTACAGGTGCATTGCATAAGCCAAATGGGAGTACTGAGTAGGCATATGTCCCCCAAGGATAGGTAAATGCTGTTTTCTCTTGATCTTCAGGTGCACTCTAAATCTGATTGTAACCGCTGAATCCATCCAAAAAGGAAAAGTACTACTTTCCTACAAGTGAGTCCAATACTTGGTCTATGAAGGGAAGGGGAAAATGATCCTTTTTGGTGGCAGCGTTTAATTCTCTGTAATCAATATAGACTCTCCATTTCCCTCCCTTTTTGGGCATAAGAACTAGAGGAGACACCCACTGGCTATCTGAGATTGGGTAGATAAATCTGACATCTAATAGCTTCTGCAATTCCTCTTTGACAATTTCTCTTAGTGCAAGGTTGATTCTCCTTTGTGGCAGTCTTACTAGTGTACAATCTTCCTTTATGTAAATCCTATGGGTGCATAATGTAGGATCTAGTCCTTTCATGTCATGATAATCCCATGCAAAGGCATTCTTATGTTTCTTTAACAAATTTGTAAGAGACAACTATTGTGCTTGAGTCAAGTTACTGTTAATATTGAGATATCTTTCTTCTGAAATTTCCACTTGAGTTGTTAAGTCTACCATCGTTACTTCATTAATGCTTGGTACCTTAATTTCTAATGGAAGCCATGTATGTAACATACCTGATGCTGCAAGAATAATTAGAATAAGTATCTTCACTGGATTAGCAGAATGAGAGGATGATGCTTCCTCTACTTCACAATGATTTTGAATTATGCTGGACAACACCTCCTCCTCTTCTTAAAGCTACAAGAAAGAACTTTTTCCTAACATCATAAGTTGCTCCACAAAATTTTCTTCCTCTACCTCTTCACCAACATGAGGCCAAACAAGATTATCCATATCATGAGATGGCTATGCAAGTGGGTAAAGAACAAGTGTTTTAGTGCTTCTCCCATAAGAGATTGTCATGTCTCATGACCGACATCTAATATAAGCATCTGTTGTGGCTAACCACGGCCTTCCCAGAATGATGGGATATCCTCCCAATGTAGATTTAGGAGAAAGGATCATGAAATTAGATGGATATTCCCATGAGTCCAGGCATACCACAAGGTCCTTGACTATACCATCAAGTTTAACAGTAGAACTATCAGCAAGCTGCAGGACAGTAGGAGTAGGTCACATGGTTGCAACATTCAGTTGATGCATGATATCCTTTGTCATTACATTTATGGCTGCTCCAAGATCAATCAGAGCATTTCTGATTTGGATCCCATTTATAACAACTCCTACCATAGGACTTCCTAGATCATTATATTTAGGAATAGTCACTTTCCCAAGCATGATGTCAGTCAACTGTCCCACCACATGAACCATAGTGGGGTCTTTCCTTTTTCTGCCTGGCTTCTTAAGGCATGCTTCTTTGATTTCTTTGCCATATATAGGAACATCTTTTATGGCTTGAAATAGATGGATCTTGACACATACATGTTTCAACTGCTCTAGAATATCAAAGGTGGGTTCCTCTTCTTCTACCTTTTGTTTCATAGTTTCTAACCTTTGTGGAAATGGTGGTTCTTGGGTAGTCTGCTTGACTGGTATTGGTTCAAGATTTCTAGGTATATTTGATTGAATGGGGGTTTTGATAGGTTCCTCTTCTTCCTCAGAAAGCTCAGTAATAACGGGTCTTGAAGGAGTTGCCAAGGTAGTTCTTGAATGCAGATGGATATCACTTACATTCATAGCATATATAGGGAATTGATTTGGATTAGCAGAATATACTAGTTGTTGTTGTGGTCTATTATTTGGGTTAGGTGAGGGTTGAGCTAGTAACTAAGTAGGTTTAGGTGTATTTGAATTGGAGCTAGTAGGTGGAGGCATTATAGTAGGTTGTTGGGCTGAGAAGGTGACTGCATGTAATTAGAGGTCTAATTTGGCCATTGCTGTCCTCCTCTCCATTGAGATGTTTGCTGCTAATTTCCTGGGGGTGATTGCCAATTCCCTTGAGGCTGTTGCCACTGAGGTGTAGGGTTTTGGTAATTTTGCCAAGAATTTTGAGGGTTGTTCCAAGGCTGAGGTAGATATCCTCCATAATTAGATGGGAATGGTTGTTTCCATTGGTTACCAGATGCATAAGTATTAAAATATGGTCCAACAAATGATAATGGATATGGTGACATACCTTATCTTGGAGCCCATGGCATCCTTTGTCAAACATAGAAGACTTGATCTTCTTCAACTTGTATTGGCTTGAACTTAGGTGGAATCTGCTTACTGTCAATGTTAGCTACCATCTTGCATCTGCAATCCCTCTTCTTTTGTCTACAATGAGAATAATATTCTACAAACATTGCCTCAGCCTCTTCATGCTTCTTCTTTGCCTGAAGTGTATCCAACTGGGTGACCATATTATTTATAATATCTTACTTAAAATCAGATAGCAAGTGACTTATTTCCATCCTTGAAACTCCATTGGTAGAGGTTTTGCCCACAAGGGAATGGTAACCTCTTCCTTTCTTCATGGCTACTCTGGAATAATTCTGACACAACTTCTTAATATCATCCCAAGACACTTGGGTAATATCTCATCCTCCCATTAAATCTAGGGCATCTGTGCAATGCTCACTTATTCCCCTAAGGAAGAGCCATTTCTGAGACTCCTCATTGAGTGCATGATGGGGAGACTTTTGTAAACAAAATAGAAACCTTAAGATGTAATCCTCCAAACTTTCATCTTCTTTCTGCTGCATTCTAAAAATATCATTTCCTCTCATATCCCCACTCCTACAGTAGTCTTTATACTTATCAAGAAACTTATCTTTCATTTCTGCCCAGGTATTGACAATATCACTACCTAGAATCATAAACCACCTTAATGCAACCTCTTTCATGGTAGTAGGAAACAACTTAAGCCTATGAGCATCAGTAATGTAGTCATAGCTTCTACAGAGGATATCAAATTCGAACAAGAAGGTATTTAGGTCTTCTATTGCAAGTCCATAGAACTTGGGGAGAGCTGAAGTAGGGATGTTTTTGAGATTATCCACTTCATTTTGATGAACAATCAGAAATGGAAAGGTTGGTTGATTGGGTACATTTTGGGCAGCCATAACTACTTGACCTACTATCAAGGCAAATAGATTTTCAACCAAATTTGGAGTAACTTGTTCTTCAGAAGATGTTTCAAAATTATTCAAATCAGGGAATGCATCAAGAAAAGGATTCACTTCTGCTTCTTCTGCTAGGTAAGTTGAATCATTAGGAAGGAATCTCCCTAAAGCATCTCTTCTCCTACCTCTATGCATGAAATATACTTAGTATCAACGACTTCTCACAAAAAATGTTGTGAATGGGTTGTAGATTGTTACTTTCTGACTAAAAACACATTTTAAGGAAAAAAAACTGCAAGAAATAATACTAAAGATGACTCCAAAGACCTTCTTAGTTTGACACCATCCCCGGCAATGACGCCAAAGATGTTGGTCTCCTACAATGATTTAACAACTGAGCTCTTAAAGCTGTAACTCAGAGATTAGACTTATAACCTAAATAGATGTCTTAATCACTATGGAGATGCATTTCACTTGTCATCCCAGGGACGTGAACTTGAAATGGGTCAGCACGGTATGTGCACTAAGAACTTCCAAAGTAGCCACATTCATTCTATAGCTAAGAAAGACATAGTGCTGAAGATAAACTACTAGGAAAGAAATAACAGGAATGCTGAACATCAACCAACAGCTATTCTAACCTCAAGTACATAATAGAAAATAAAAGTCTAGGCAACAAACAAGAAATTACTATGTCTACTTTGGCTGCAGGAACAAACACATAATAGAATTCTAGTGGCTGCAGGAACATTCAATGCCAGATTTAACTAAATGCTTAACAGAACATACAACTAAACTAGAAGATGGAATTCTCACCAAGTGGGCCCCCTTGGATGACTATTACCTAAGATAAATGTAAACTCAAAAATGTGAACTTATAACTTCATTTTATTCATTGGTAAAGGTGAGTACAAATGAACATCATAACTATATTACTGAAAATTGGATAATGCAAATACAATCTCTGATTAATCAACAACTCCATAGAAGGAGCATCAGAGTCTTATTTATAGAAATAAAACTACAAAACTAACTACCTAGCAAGGCGGTCAACTCCAACAGAAAAGGAGGATGCCACTTTAGGGAAAGCATAGAAAGTGGAAAGGAGGTTACGCATGCGTGGAATCTGGTCAAGCAAATTGCTTCAACGTAGATCTAGCACAACAGTAACTCCTAAATTTGATCAATAAGTATTTAAGATCAGTTACAAGGCAGTTGTCTTCCCTCCATTTGACATTTGAATGATCACCATGTTTGACTTTTTATGGCGAGTAACCAACCAGCAGAATCTTCCTCGACTTTATGGATGCTGATTATATCTGCATAACAATATTAGTACACACAATAATTGCACATCCGTAACTACCTTTTTGAGTAACATTCATTAACCATATGTAAAATTAACATAGATAGTTCATATAGCATGTCTTTGTCATAAAAGATTATAAGAAATAACCTATGCCCAACATCTTATAGTTTTGAGGAAATGACATAAAAAGATCAGAATCAAAGTACCAAAGTCCAAGATAACTACAACAAGTGGATAATAAAGTTTAACAAAATTGAGTCATAAACTAAAATTGCATGAAGAGATCTATCAAGATATATCCTGCTTCATTAGTTATGACAAATTTTGGGCTATTTAGAGAAGTTTAAATGCTTCAAATTTGATTCCAAAACTTTTTTGGAAACCTCAAAAATGAAAACTTTAATATCTTATAATCTAGACATGATCTTGAGCTGAAATTTACCAAGAATGCTTATTTTACTATTTTGAAGCTTTGGGTAAAATTTTGTGCTCAACCATTTCTTTGATATAGGGTTACTAAAAATAGTAAGTTCTGGTATTCTTAGCCCTGTTGGAAAATTTGAAGGTTTTGAATCATTATTCAAACAAATGGGTATCCAAAAACCCAAATTTTGAAAGAAATAGAAAAGAAAAATCATTTTTTTTAGGTGATGCAAGATTGCCCTTACACCACTGGATGCTACTGCATCATTGCTATTTTTGAATTATGGACCTATGTGTTTTGATATGCTTTTTTCATATATGTATGTGTGTTTAGACATCATTTTGGATTGTAGATGATATTATATGTTTTAATTTAATAAAATATTTTAATTATGAAGTATTTACAATTATGTACTTAATTTCCGTAAAATGAGTATTTTAGATTAATTGTGAAATTTAATAATTAATTGATGATGGTTATTTTAAATGTTTTAGTATTTAGTTATTCGTTGCTTTGGCTATATTTTCCGTGATGTACTGATGTTCGAATTAAGTTTTGCAGGAGGCTAGTCCGATCCCTTTAGTTTGGAGACATTTTCAAATGCCCAATTTAATTAATATATTTTTATATTTTGTTGTGTAAAACCTAGTGGTTGTGTGTCAGGGATATTTGGGTTTATTATGTTGGTTCTTTTATTTTAATTATTTGTTTGGTTATATTTTAATGAGTGGGGAAATATAATCTATTGGTTAATTTTAATGTTATCTCATTTTATTGAAATTGGTTATTTAAAAATTGTGATATTCTATTTACCTTTTGGGTTTTCCATTTGAAAGTTGAAGGGGTTTTGTATTATATTAATAGTTGCTATTAATTTTATTTTCATTTGTTTGAGAATGGATATTTAAAAGGTTGAATTATGTTGTATTATTTTGATTTGGTCTTTTGAGTTTTCACTTGGGGAAGTTGAAAAATTTAGGTGCAATTTATTTAATGGAGGAATTTTATTCAACTCCTCTCATGCTGTGTGTGCTGAAACTTGGCTCTCTTTTAATCTTTGTCCAAATTTTTGTGTTGCTAGAATACTGGGGTGTGCAATGGGCTACAAATAAATGATAATGGAAGGAAGAATGAATTATGGTTGGAAATTTGTTGATTGCTAAAAGATTTTTTTGGATTAAAACCCCAATTTCTTGGCCTGATCCTAACTTGGACAACCAAGGTAGGGTTTGAAATTTCTTTAAATTTCTTATTTATTTTATGTGAATGTTAGTTATGGTTGTGATTCTGGTTTATGTAAAACAATGGAGTTTGTGTGAAATTTTATGTTGAATGTATTTTTGTTGCAATGTTGGCATGCATGTGTGTTTTGGGGTTTGGGTGTGTCAAGGGAGCGACCCTCCAAATCTGATGAGAGCCTCCCTCATGTGAAGTTGAGGAAGGCGTGGAGCCTCTCTTGGGGAAGTTGTGGCTATTATGTAATATGGATGATGTGGGAGTTTTTGTGCTGAAGAGTTGTAAAACATAGGTATTGTGTTGTTATGGCTGTTGTGCTGAAGGGTTGTAATATTGAGGTATTATGTTGTTTTGGCTGTTGTGCTGAAGAGTTGTAAAATGGAGGTATTGTGTTGTTATGGCTGTTGTGTTGAAGGGTTGTAAAATGGAGGTGTTGTGTTGTTATGGCTGTGTGGTGATGGGGAGTTATGTTGAAGGGATTGTGTTGATGTGTGGTTTTGAAGGATTGAGAAGATTCTTGTTGTGAAGATGTTATTATCAAAGAAAAGAAATTGTATTGATTTATCCCCAAGCGGGAAGGGAATCCCCTTTCTCCCCCTTTGCAAGAATCTATAATGAGGTTCTTTGTGTGTGAGTCAGCCTATGTGGTTTTATGTTTTATTTTTCCTTTGATTCACTTGGACATTTAGAATTTGTCTCCCACTCGAGGGTGGACTTGGTTTGCAAGTCCTATGACTGGGAGGAGAGAGGGATTGGGCTGCTCAGTTTGTGTGTGTAGGTTTGCTGTACGTTGCATTCTAGACAAAAGAATTTAGTTGAAGGGAAAATATATGTCGTTGTATAAATGATGTATGCATGGAAGCTGAGAATACTAATTTGGGTAATTTGTTTCAGTAGAATTAAGTGGTAGAATGTATTATGGAGAATGATTGAAAGCTTCAACTTCATACATTTTGATTTGGGAAAATTGAATAAACTATTTTATTTGTCCATTTTTTGGTGTGAACAACTTTTTCATGATTGACATTCTATTCAAAATCTTTTTGGATTTATTCCTCTAATGTTTATCTTTCTAAAACATTTTAAAGTTTTAAATTTTATTTCAAAATGAGGAATATATGTCTATTTTAAGATTGCTGGTTAGTTTTATTTTTCTCAGAAAATTATTTTAATTGTCTATTTTATGACGTAAACAACTTTTGTATGTTTGCAAATCTCTTTGATTCCTTTCTAGGTTTTATTCTCCTATGTTTCATCTTTCAGTAACATTTTTATTTTTTAATTTTCACTTAGAAATGAAAAAGATATGATTTTTTTAATATTGTTGTTTCATTATACTTTCAAATACTTGAAATTTAATTGTTGTATATTCTTTTCATTATCTTCATAGTTATCGATGTATGTGTATATATATCATATGATACATACATTTATGTATATATACTACTGCATTCAAAATTAAGATCTATGTATATCATTATTTTGGATATATTGTTACTCTGGCAGCACTTTGTTTATAAGATTCAGTTTTGTAATATTTAAATATATAAATTTGAATACCATTATCTTTTTCATTGTGATTTTAGTAAAGAAAGAAGTTAAATATGTTTCTTACTATTCCATTAAGAGTATATGTGTTCATATATAAATGATAAGAAATTCCATTCATGATGATCATTGAAGTTAAGTTATGAATTCTTATCCTTGTTTATATCGTAAATGGATGAGTTAAATCTACGTTAGAATAAAAGGATGATATTTGTTTTATTTATTCATTTATAGTATTTTTTTAATTCATTTATAGTGTTATTTAATTCATTTGTTTAATCAATTTAATTTGTGTACAATACCTATAGTAGATTCATTAAACTAAACAAGCAATATTCTCTTGTTAGCAACCTGACATCAGTAGGAGACTTGTGTACCTTGGGTAAACTAACTCCTCAACTATTCTAAATTAGTGTTTAGAAAAAAAATAAAAATTTTCCCATTTTTGTGTTCATGTCCAAACTTTTAGTGTTAGATAAGGGTTGGCATGACATTAAGTATTAGAGCACCAGGTTTACATACATTGGGAACTCTGGGAGTGTGTTTGGGTCATGTTGTTGAATGTGTAATAGTGAAATGTTACCACTTTATGTGAAAATGTTTGTATAGTTAATAAGATGTAAGTAGTTACACAAGTACTTGGATTGACTTATTTTTAATTCTTTTTAGTTCATTTTAAACTATAGTTTTAAATTGTTGTGCATCCCTACACCCCTTTTAAATAGTGACTTTATAGTCAAATTAGAATGAAATGAATCTAATTGATTAGAAACATAGTATGTTTAACATCTCTTTGTAAGTGAAAAATTCCTTGTATCTTCTAAACAAATATTTCTTACGAGGAAGTAGATTGTTTAATAGTGTGGTTGTAATGTACAATATTATAATGATCTATGTTGATGTTTTCAAAATTTCTTAAGGTGATAGTGGCTTCCTACTTCATTTCATTTATCCACTTCTTTGTATCTAGTTTAGAGGCCTAGTTTATAATGGAGCCAACCTTTACAAACAGTATATAATTGATTTTGTTATAGATAGTCCACAATAGTTTAGGATGTAAACTAAAATCTTCCATGAGTGCACCTTGGTCATTCCAAATTTGAATCTTGATTTTGAATAAATAATTCTATTAGATTATAAGGTAATATAGTGTTGTGTAATCTCCTTCAAATAAATGTATGTTACTCATAAAAGATGTAAGGTATCAGACTATTGATCATTTATATGCTTTAGGATAGAATAATGACAATAGATAGATGATATAGTCAAACATGTTAAAAGCACTTAGATTGAAGAATATAGAAATATGTATATTTATGCTCTTTATGAACCCATTCTAACCATGAAACTATAATTATTTATGTTGTTAGTTATTATATGTGGAATAGTCTTTGAAAATGATCTTTGTGTGAGTTGGTATTGATTAAGAAATGAAGCATACTTAGCATATTGTGATCTTCAATGAAGGATAAATGTGAAAGATTGGTGTCATTCACATTAGTTGATAATGATGTAGATTACACATAAAGTTACATTATTTATGCATAGTTGTTTAGTCATCTATGTTTGAGTATGAAATAAGATAAAAGTTGTAATATAGGAGTTAGGTCCTTGAATGAGTTTATTTGAGTACAACATATAGTAGGTAAATAAGACATGTTTTTCCTTCTTATGTGGTTGGATGTGTAAGTAACTACCCTTAGAGTTTGAGTCAATGATGAACTATTCTTTCAATATATGAGATTGATTTAGGAAATATCTAATGTATGCATGTATTGTGTGATAAGAAGGCACTAGTATCTTATATGATTGTATCTTTAGATGTGAAATAGCATATTAGGTACTCTTTCATTGTTTTCTTATAAATAACTTCTTTTGAAGTTGATAGAATTGAATTCTTGGTATGGTAGAGTTGTGTTCTTTCTCATACAAATGTGTGGGTTGCTTGGTTTGATTTTAAGGTGGTGATGTTCATGTTAACTCCCTCTTTCTATTCCAATAGATTGGGGGCTCAAACATAATTTAGATGTGCATGAAAGGGGTGTTCATTGGGAGATTATAATAATATTCCATGAACATTTCTCTCGATTGACCTTTCCTTTTTGTTAAACCATGCTCGTTAGTGCATAGGAAAAGTCTAATTCTATCATGCCCACATTTCCCATGCGGTCATGACACACAACACACGTGTCATGTCCACATTTGTCATGTGGTCATGACATGAATTACCAAAAACTTTTCCGCATGTCCCTAAGAACCCCCTTGCATGCGTTTGCATGCTCAGTGGCAATATGCATAAGGTGTAAACATGTCAATCAAATTCGGGGAAGTGTGTCTACCTACGCAATCCCCTGCGTGAAGGAAGCTGACTAGGGGGTTATGTGACACGATGTGCGCTGCTTCTAGGGTTAGAAAGGATTTAATTCAAACCCTAAGTTTCCTAGAAGAGTGTGATGATTCGACTGATTCGAAAACAAGCCCTAAATTTAATGCGTAAATCAAATCGAATGAAGTACCGCTTGATGGTAAAATGATCACATGATGAAATGGAGTGATAAAATAAAAGTCAATAAATGCCATAAAAATAAAACCCTAAATTCTAGGAAAAATTTGATAGCATAACGTGTTATCAATAATTGAAATAAATATTTTAAAAGAATTCAGATGAAAAATAATTAAGACAAAAATTAAATAAACAAGGTATAAAAATAAATTAAATAATCTAAAGGTCAAATTAAATTTTTTATCACTCCTCAAAATATAAAATTCAAATTCAAATAAACAACCAAATTAAAATCCAATAATTAAGTCCTTTAATAAATATAATTTCGACAATTATAGTTATTAATTAACTCAATTAAAAAAAATATAGAAAGGGGAAAAATTAAAGCATCTTTCCCCCAAAAAAAAATAAAATCGATCGAATAAAATTAATTAAATTAAAAATGGTCTCCTCTATGAAATTAAGTTAAAACGCACTAGACAAATCCCACTCCCATTAAAATAAAACCCACTAGAAAGAATAAATCTCCAAAACACCAAAGGAATAATTAATTCAACTTAAAATAAAAATCACAAGGCAAAAAGAAATCAAAAGGCAAAAGGCAAGAGAGAGGGGAGTTTTAAAATTCCGTGCACATGAATAATTTGGGGAAATAGATAAATTGGCAAACTCAAATTTTCCTCTCATCCTCCATAAAGCCCTATCTAATATTCTATTGTTTTCCTAAAAAGAGCCCTAACCCTAGAAATCTATTTCTTATTCGTTTGTTTTCTCTTTCTTTTTGTTTTCTCACTTTTGTTTTTCCTTGCAGGTTAGGGTTTTCTTCTCCAATGGCTGTCATGGTGGAGGTGCCTCATACAGAGGTATATTCATTAAGTATACTCATGGGTTTTACTTTTGATATACACACACACATATATATATAAATATATATATATATATATATACATATAAATATATATATATACATATACATATATATATATATACATATATATATACATATATATACATATACATATATATATATATATATATACACATCTAATAAAAACTAGAAGTGTTAAGAGCTGCTATATATATATATATATATTAGCAATTTTTAATGACAAAAACCAGAGTTAAAGAAGTCAGCATTTGCAGGCCTGACGGAGAAGGGGCGTTTGATGCCCATGATATATATATATATATATATTAGCAATTTTTAATGATAAAAACCAGAGTTAAAGAAGTCGATGTTTGCAGGATGGAGTTGGGGTGTTTGATGCCCATGTTGCCGCTATCAAAATCCTTGCCACATCATGGCCGTGAGGGAGGTTGGGCGGCGCCGGTGGGGTTTAAGGAGGGGGAGGGGGTGTGGGGAGGAGGCACGACCTCCTTCCCACACCCCACTTAGATTCGACACAAGGCAGTGGGCAGTGGTTTAAGCCGCCGCTCACTGTTTCATTACTTTTTTTTGGTTTGCAAAACACTTCAGGTGCTAACCTTATTTCGCCCTATGCCAACAGTTTGGTCTCTTTTGTTTATGATACAGTTTGTTTAACATCTAAAGTGTATGCATATGCTTCTATGTATATATATATATACACACACACTCAGTCACATTTTTATAGTTTTACTTAGTTATACAGTTTCTTACAACATTTATATATATATATATATATATATAACCGTAATCATAATAGGAGAAATATAAATAGATTTGTAACTTTTACAATACAGTAGTATATATTTTTCCTGAAACATAAAGATACAACATTACTATTTCTTCTTTTCTCTCCTTTTTTTTGTGACAGAGATAACTAAAGCAGATTAATCTATTTTCACATTGAACTACCTGTTCCATTTCCAACTACCTTTTTCATCAGAAATGAGAGGATAGTTTCTATTTTTTTTTTGTGACAAAATAGAAGCATAATAATGGAAAATAAAACACATTTATTTGTTCTAAATCTCATTCCCAATAGCACCATTTGTTTACTTTTCTATTTAGCATACAAACATTCAAACTACATCATATATATAATTTCTTGGATGAAAAAAAACAACATCAAGTTATAAGCATTCATTTTCTTTGAAATACACAACGATTTATATTCTCTTAGGTAGATTTCTATAAACACTTAAACACAATACATAGCATCATGGACATCTTTTTGAAATACAAAAGAGTAACTCACATTAAAATGTTCCTTTCACACTAATACAATAAGGAGTACTATTTTTTTTACAACTTCAACATTAAGGCCTCCAAGGCCATGGCTTACTTACAGCCAACTAAAATAAGGCAAATGAGATAACAATGAAATTTTCCAAACACCATTTTCTTCAATAAAATCTAATAATACAACACCAAAAATGGGGAACCAAGCCATGAAGGAAAGCCCTCCTCCCTACCATAGACCAGCTAGTAGGTCACCCCCGAGCTAGGGAGGTAGGATTCACACGGTTGCACACACACATCACAATAAAAGAAAATTTCCAAACACACAAAAGAATACTCCCAAGGATTTGCATGATACTAAACTCATGAAAATGAGTTTGAAGGGGGTAGGGGAGGGGACCCCTCAACTCAAGAGGTCACTCCAAGATCTTAAAATCACCAAGTCTCAAGGCCTCAAGCCACAACCACATAATACATATCTCCAAATATCTCAAAAAACTATCATGGTACTCTTGCCATAAAAAATGCTCTCAACACCATAGAAAAGCCCTCAAGGCTATAAGTAGCACAATAATAAGGAGGTGACCTTGAGGAGGTTCACTCTCCCCCACCCCTTACAAGTTGAGCCTTACCTCCAAATGGATGTGTTCTCACCAAACTCCCAACCCACACAAATGAAAACAACCATAAAAATAAATTCACAAACACAAACACAAAATGAAATATACAATGGAATATGGCCATAGCCATGGAGCTTACCTTCAAAAGCCCTAAAAATGGAAGCATGTTTGGTGAAGAGCTCCAAGCTTCTCCAAGTCTCCCAATCTCCAAATTTCTCTAACTCCAAAAAGGAACTCCAAGAATAGAAGAAAAAAATGCAAAATGCAAGAACCCCACACTCCTCTTCAAGAGGAGATAATATAGGCCCTCCAATTTGGCCTTGAGGAATGAGAAGGTGACACTTGTCACCTTCTCCTTCCTCATCCCATGCCACTTGTAGGGGAGAAGGAGTGTGAGTGTGACAAGTGTCACCCTCCAATTCCATCCCATTCCTCACCTTATCGACTTGTGCTCTCACACATGTGTGAGAGACCAAGTGGTGAGGTGGCAATTCCATTCAAGCCTCCATGAGGATAAGGGATGCCATATGGCATCCTCTTATTCTCCAAGAGAGCCATCTCCCTCCAAGATGCTCTCACACATGTGTGAGAGTCTTGGAGGGAGATCCCACACACTTGGGAGTCTTGAAGACCTCCAAAGTCTTCTTGGTGAAGGGATTCCCAAACTTTGGGAAGGGAGATGGGTCTTTCCCAAAGCATGACTCATCTCCCACCCTTAGCCATTTCAAAATTCGTCACTTTGACTAAACCTCAGTTTAGAGTGACCAAAAGTGAGTTACCCTAAGTTTTAGTTAGTCAAAATTGACCATGGACCAAGGGTAACCACCTAGGGTAAGTTTTGGGACACTAGAGGGATGCATAAATTCACTTTAAATGACCCATAAATAAAAATATACAACACATGATATAAATTAATTTAACAAAAGGGGTACTAGGCCAAAATAATAAATCAAACAAGTACTTAAACAACATCCGATCAAACGTGATCCTCATCCCTCTTGGGAATGGATCGGTTTCACAGGGAATAACATATGTGTGAACACTACCTCCGATTTCCCGTGGCTTGGGAATATAATCCTGCACAAATAGATCAAGTGTCAATCACATCATGAATAATCATAGCCGAAGCAACTAAAATTAAATTCATGTCATTGCATACAACATTAGTCATTTACTACATAATTTAATATTAAAACTGCATCTTCTATCCAATGTCTCATAATCCTCATCAAATAATATATCCACATAAGGAATCTTGAAATCACATCAACTATATCTCATAAATCTAACATCATCATAACATCAAAATATGATCAAATCAAATCACATGTCTAAACAATGTCAAACCAAAATCAGGAGATATAATCAAATCTGCATAATGGAACAATAGTCTTTAAAAGTTTGATAATGTCACCAACTATAATGTAAAATGATCAAAATAAAGAAGGAAACATAGGTTAGCTCCTTAGTCATGAATTCTTGGTTATTTGAAAACATTTGAGTGTTGATCATCTCTATAAATTCTCCATAAATGAGCCTCATGTTGCAAGTAAGAGAATTCATTATTTTGATTCCATATACCTTTGAGACATATAAGTTTAGTAAAATAAGTTCTAGAAGTTACTCGAGTGGTAGGAAAGCATGCTTGACAACTTGATGCATGGGATGGTTCTTAATTGGAATGCTTGATGTAAATTATCATTATGCTTGATAATATAAGGTAGAAATCTTGTTATGTTTCAAGTAACAGTCCAATAATTATTGTGTTTTAGTATGAACATACGAATTTACTTTATGCGTGACTCCTATGGCACTTCATGGGATAAATTAGTATTTTTAACATTCTTTCTTAATGTATTGTTAATGTAGATAGTGATGTATTTAATGTTCAACATATATAAAGGTATCGATGCTTTCATAGGAAAGATAGAATTTAGGGTACTAATTATTTGTTTGTTATCTTGGTTAAGTTCTTTATGACCCAGATTTAGAAGCTTAGTAATGAGATGCTTTGTCAGTACATTGAGTTATTTCACTATAATCTCTTGAGGGCTTCCAAGAGGAAGCCTAATATTAGAGGGGGAGAATGTGAGGCCTAGCTAGTACTGCACTTGAGACCATGATATGATACTATTTATAGTTGTGTATTTTGATGTGTGTGATTGGCCATG
Organism: Cunninghamia lanceolata; assembly: GCA_027924645.1. Lineage (NCBI taxonomy): Eukaryota > Viridiplantae > Streptophyta > Pinopsida > Cupressales > Cupressaceae > Cunninghamia > Cunninghamia lanceolata. The sequence goes on from BSBN01000828.1 coordinate 3,235,246, forward strand.
GTTGATATTGCTATTTTTGGATTATGGACCTATGCATTTTGATATGCATTTTTCATATACGTATGTGTGTTTAGACATCATTTTGGATTGTAGATGATATTATATGCTTTAATTTAATAAAATATTTTAATTATGAAGTATTTGCAATTATGTACTTAATTTTCACAAAATGAGTATTTTAAATTAATTGTGAAATTTAATAATTAATTGATGATGGTTATTTTAAATATTTTAGTATTTAATTATTTATTGCTTTGGCTATATTTTCCATGATGTACTAATGTTCAAATTAAGTTTTGTAGGAGGGCAGTCCAGATCCTTTTAGTTTGGAGTCATTTTCAAATGCCCAATTTAATAAATATATTTTTATATTTTGTTGCGTAAAACCCAGTGGTTGTGTGTAGGGATATTTGGGTTTATTATCTTGGTTCTTTTGTTTTAATTATTTATTTGGTTATATTTTAATGAGTGGGGAAATATAATTTATTGGTTAATTTTAATGTTATCTCATTTTATTGAAATTGATTATTTAAAAATTATGATATTCTATTTACCTTTTGGGATTTCCATTTGAAAGTTGAAGGGGTTTTGTATTATTTAAAGGTTGCTATTAATTTTATTTTCATTTGTTTGAGAATGGATATTTAAAAGGTTGAATTATGTTGTATTATTTTGATTGGTATTTTGAGCTTTCACTTGGGGAAGTTGAAAGATTGATGTGTAATTTATTTTATGGAGGAATTTTATTCAATTCCTCTCATGATGTGTATGTGCCTGCATGCTGAAACTTGGCTCTCTTTTCATCTTTGTCCAAATTTTTGTGCTACTAGAATACTGGGGTGTGCAATGGGTTGGAAATAAATGACAATGGAAGGAAGAATGAATTATGTCTGGAAATTTGTTGATTGCTAAAATATTTTTCTGGATTAAAACCCTAATTTCTTGGGTTGATCCTAACTTGGACAACCAAGGTAAGGTTTGGAATTTCTTTAAATTTCTTATTTATTTTATGTGAATGATAGTTATGGCTGTGATTCTAGTTTATGTAAAATAATGGGGTTTGTGTGAAATTTTCTGTTAAATGTATTTTTGTTGCAATGTTGGCATGCATGCGTGTTTTGGGGTTTGGGTGTGTAAAGGGAGCAACCCTTTAAATCTGATGAGAGCCTCCCTCATGTGGGGTTGAGGAAGGAATGGAGCCTCTCTTGGGAAAGTTGTGGCTATTATGTAATATGGAGGATGTGGGAGTTTTTGTGCAGAAGGGTTGTAAAATGGAGGTATTGTGTTATGTTTGTTGTGCTGAAGGGTTGTAAAATGGAGGTATTGTGTTGTTATGGTTGTTGTACTGAAGGGTTGTAAAATGGAGGTATTGTGTTGTTATGGTTGTTGTGTTGAAGGGTTATAAAATGAAGGTTTTGTGTTGTTATGATTGTTATGTTGAAGGGTTGTAAAATGGAGGTTTTGTGTTGTTATGGTTGTGTGGTGATGGAGAGTTGTGGTGATGCAGGAGCATCACACATATCATGTTTTTAAGGTCATTTTAATGTCTAGTTTGTGTTTTAAGGTCATTTTTATATGAAGAGTCTTGAATTAATGTTTGAAGGTCAATTAGAGTCCATTGGGATCATTTTCAATGGTTTAGGGTGTTTGAATAGGACTAGAAATTTAAATTTTGGATTTTCCCGCCAAAACCAAATTTGAATTTCCTAGGAGTTTTTGGCTTATTAGAGAGTTGGGGGTTGGTCCTCAAGCATGGAATTAGGTCAATTATGTGAAATAAAGTCTTTCTGGATCATGTAAAGTTACTTTCCAATGTAGGAAGTCTCTCTTCAATGTTAGGTTATGGTATAGGGCCTGAATAATTTCAAGTTTTATGACATTATAATTAGGTTTTGATGAAAAAAATATGAAAAATGATATTGTAACTATTTTAATTATTATTCACACTGAAGCAATGAGAAAGGAGGCTCCACGAATCTGAAGGAGGCAGTTTTGATGAAAATACATTATTTTCTAGCTCTTTTTGACAGTTTTTATTGATTTGTAAGCAAACGGTACCTCTGTACAGACATGTACGATACAATATAGGTGTGGGAATGTGTGGAAAGATATAACATATTGTTACAGAGCTAATGCCTTGATTTGATGATGGTTTTTAGGTGTTTTTGTGCAAGAAAACCCTGTTTTCATATCATTTTTGATTTTTTTCTTTTTGAAATACAGAAAGAAAAATCTATTGTACAACCATGTATGGATTAGGTATAACCTAAAAAAACATGAAGTTTGAAGAACAATGAGTTACAGGTCAAATGCAATTGGTTTGGTTTGATTTCAGGTTGTTTTGATCAAGATATGACAAAAATACCACTAACAACCCTGTTACTAACCTAGGGTTTTCAACAGTAGAAAAAAATTCATAACTTTTGATTCCACTGTTGAAAATTCATGAAATTTCTTGTGCACCTTCATTAGTTTATTTACCATGTTTTCATGAAGTTTTAGCTCCTAAAACACTCATATGTGAGAGATATTCATGACTGAGTACTAAAAACCCCTTTCAAAACTATTAAGAAACTCTAGTTTATTGAGGGTTTATTCAACAGTTGTTTTGCTAAGTTTGCCACTAAAAAGTTTAGGGTTTGTTGACACCCATATGACTAGTTGAAGGCTTGAGAAGCCATAAAGGTCATCAAAGAAGTGGTTTTGTTATGCCATGTGCTTAAGAGGGTCAAAATGAGGGTTTAAGCCTAGGAAAGAAGGCTTGCAAAACATGGTATCATTTGTAACCCTTGAAGAGTCAGTGAAATCTTGTTGAAGGTTGAAGAAGTACATTGTAATCAATCTTTGTCATCATTCTGTGCATCAATTTTGGTATTAGAGCCCAAATATCTGGGCAAGGGAAGTTAGTATGTTTATAGATATTTGAGAAAGTATGTGTATTGCAGTTAACAAGTTAAAGTGAAGAACCTGGGTACCAAAAGACTAGACAGTGAGAAAATAGAAAAGAAGCCCTAGGTGAGGTATCACAAAGTCAAGAAGAGAGATAGAAAGATGCAGCAGCAAGATAAGAAAGAAGGCCTCAAAAAGAAGGACAAGATGAAAGTCAGTAAGATAAGACAAGATGTAGAGTTTGATAGAGAAATGGTAGAGTTGAGAAGAGATATTAAGCTTGTATTACAGTAGTGGCTTAAGGAAACAAACCAAGAAGGTGGTTGGAAAATAAAAAAGAGAGTGAAGTGGCCTATAGAGCTACTTGTCAAGAGAAGAATGCAAAGGATGGATGCCTTGAGAAGAGAAGAAAAGAACCTGAGAAAAGCCCATAGATGTTTGGAAAGTGAAGAGTTGCCAAATGAACAACATGAAAAGGAAGTGGAGTTGCCAAGAGAGAAACATGCATAGGAAGTGATGAAGGGAGTTCACATTATGGAGAACATGAAAGAAAATAACCAAGAAGGGAGAGATGAAGAAGTACAAAAAACACTTAAGGAAGAGACTAATGAAGAGAGAATGAAGGAAGTTTCCTATCACAGGTTATACAATGAATCAAATTAGGAAAGGAAGCTACTTGGGATTGACATGAATGAAGTTCAAGAGTGTTTTTCAGCCAAGCAGAAAGTAAGAGTGAGTGAGGAACTAATAAGAGAACCTAAGAGGAAGACAATAGTAAGGAAGCACACACAAGAAACAAAAGATGCAGAAATGGCTAGTATTAATGACACCTATGAATGAGAGACAAAAGTTTGGTGTCTTACAACTGAGAAAGAAACAAGCAGGAACAAATACAAGAAGAAAGAGGCCAACAAACAAAAGAAAACTAAGAAGCTCATAGAAAACCAATACAAACATGGCGAGATGAAGAGCCAAGAATGTAATGCAATTGGAAGAAGAGGAAAAAGAACAATGCCTATGAGATTGAATTGCCTAGTGGGGTAGGCATATCACTAGTTTTCAATGTTTCTAACTTATACCCTTACAAAGGAGATGCAAATGCTGATGAAGGAGAAGGTATACAGTCCATGTCAGATGATGATTGGATATAGGACCTACCTCATACCAAACCAACTGAGTTAGAGTGCATTCTTGACACTAAGGAGAGTAAGAAGACCCAAGGCAAGCAATACTAGCAGTACTTGGTCAAGTGGAAGGGGCTACCATATGAGGATGCAACATGGATAACTGAGAAGACATCATCATGCATGGACACACTATTGCAGACCTCCTCTCAGGTGGAACCTGAGTTTCATTCTTTTTCCCTTGGGAGTATGATGCGGGAGCATCACTCATATCATGTTTTTAAGGTTATTTTGATGTATAGTTTGTGTTTTAAGGTCATTTTGATGCAAAGAGTCTTGAATTAGTGTTTTAAGGTCAATTAGAGTCCATTGGGATCATTTCCAATGGTTTAGGGTGTTTGAATAGGCCTAGAAATTCAAATTTTGGATTTTCCTACCAAAACCAAATTTGAATTTTCTAGGAGTTTTTGGCTTGTTAGAGAGTTGGGGGTTGGTCTTCAAGCATGGAATTAGGTCAATTATGTCAAATAATGTCTTGTTTCATGTAAAGTCACTTTCCAATGTTAGGAAGTCTCTTCAATGTTAGGTTATGATATAAGGCAATAATTTTAAGTTTTATGACATTATAATTAGGTTTTGATGAAAAAACATATGAAAAGTGATATTGTAACATTTTTCATTATTATTCATGCTGAAGCAATGAGAAAGGAGGCTCCAAGAATCTGAAGGAGGCAGTTTTGATGAAAATATCCTATTTTTCTAGCTCTTTTTGATAGTTTTTATTGAGTTGCAAGCAAACAATACCTCTGTACGGACATGTACGTTATAGTTCAGGGATGGGAATGTGTGGAAAGATAGAACATATTGTTACAAATCTAATGCATTGATTTGATGATGGTTTATAGGTGTTTTTGTGCAAGAAAACCCTATTTTCATATCATTTTGACTATTTTTTTCTAAAATATAACAAGAAAACTTTGTTATATGACCCTGTACAGATCATGTATAGCCTAAAAATGCATGAAGTTTGAAGAACAACAAGTTATAGGTCAAATGCAATTGGTTTGGTTTGCTTTCAAGTAGTTTTGATCAAGATATGACAAAAATACCACTAACAATCTTGTTGCTCACCTAGGGTTTTCAGCAGTAGAAAAAACTTCATATCTTTTGATTCCACAGTTGAAAATTCATGAAATTTATTGTGCACCTTCATTAGGTTATTTACCAAGTTTTCACCAAGTTTTAGCTCCTAAAACGTGCTCATATGTGAGAGATATTCATGACTGAGTACTAAAAACCCCTGTCAAGACTATTAAGAAACTCTAGTTTATTGAGGGTTTATTCAAAAGTTGTTTTGCTAAGTTTTCTACTGAAAAGGTTAGGGTTTTTGGAGACCCACAAGACTGGATGAAGGCTTGAGAAGCCATAAAGGTCACCAAAGAAGTGGTTTTGTTATGCCAAGTGCTTAAGAGGTCAAAATGAGGGTTTAAGCCTAGGAAAGAAGGCTTGCAAAATAGGGTATCGTTTGTAACCCTTGAAGAGTCATTGAAATATTGTTGAAGGTTGAAGAAGTACATTGTACTCAATCTTTGTCATCATTCTCTGCATCATTTTTGGTATCAGAGCCCAAAGATCTAGGCAAGGGAAGTTAGTATATTCATAGATATTTGAGAAAGTATGTGTATTGTAGTTGACAGGTTAAAGTGAAGAACCTAGGTACCAAAAGACTGGGCAGTGAGAAAAAAGAAAAGAAGCCCTAGGTGAGGTATCGTGAAGTCAAGAAGAGAGATAGAAAGATGCATCAACAAGATAAGAAAAAAGGCCTCAAAAAGAAGGACAAGATGAAAGTCAATAAGATAAGACAAGTGTAGAGTTTGATAGAGAAATGGTAGAGTTGAGAAGAGATATTAAGATTGTAGTAGAACAGTGGCTTGAGGAAATAAACCAATAAGGTGTTTGACAAATGAAAAAGAGAGTGAAGTGGCCTATAGAGCTACTTGTCAAGAGAAGAAGAAGGCAAAGGATGGCTTCCTTGAGAAGAGAAGAAAAGAAACTAAGAAAAGCCCATAGAGGTTTGGAAAGTGAAGAGTTGTCAAATGAGCAACATGAAAAGGAAGTGGAGTTGCCAAGAGAGAAACATGCACATGAAGTGATGAGGGGAGTTCTCATTGTGGAGAACATGAAAGAAAATAAGCAAGAAAGGAGAGAGGAAGAAGTACAAAAGCACTTAAAGAAGAGACTAATGAAGAGAGAATGAAGGAAGTTTCCTATCATAGGTTAGACAATGAACCAAATCAGGAAAGGAAGCTACTTGGGATTGACATGAATGAAGTTCAAGAGTGTTTTTCAGCCAAGCAAAGAGTAAGAGTGAGTGAAGAACTAATAAGAGAATTTGGAGGAAGGCAACAATAAGGAATCACACACAAGGAACAAAAGATGCAGAAATGGCCAGTATTAATGACACCTATGAATGAAAGACAAAATTTTGGCATCTTACAGTTGAGAAATAAATAAGAAGGAACAAATACAAGAAGAAAGAGGCCAACAAACAAAAGAAAACTAAGAAACTCATAGAAAACCAATACAAACATGGCGAGGATGAAGAGCCAAGAATGCAACACAATTGGAAGAAGAGAAAAAAGAACAATGCCTATGAGATTGAATTGCCTAGTGGAGTAGGCATATCACCAATTTTTAATGTTGCTAACTTATACCTTTACAAAGGAGATGCAAATGCTGATGAAGGAGAAGGTATATAGTCCATGTCAAATGCTAATTGGATAGAGGACCTACCTCATACCAAACCAACTGAGTTAGAGTGTATTCTTGACACTAAGGAGAGCAAGAAGACCCGAGACAAGCAATACTACCAATACTTGGTTAATTGGAGGGTCTACCATATGAGGATGCCACATGGATGACTGAAGTAGACATCATCAAGCATGGACACACTATTGCAGACCTCCTCTCAGGTGGAACCTGAGTTTCATTCTTTTTCCCTTGGGAGTATGATGCATGAGCATCACTCATATCATGTTTTTAAGGTCATTTTGATGTCAATAGTATTTAATTAGAATTTGAAGGTCAATTAGAGTCCTTTGGGATCATTTCCAATGGTTTAGGGTGTTTGAATAGGCCTAGAAATACAAATTTTGGATTTTCCTACCAAAACCAAATTTGAATTTCCTAGGAGTTTTTGGCTTGTTAGAGAGTTGGGGGTTGGTCCTCAAGCATGGAATTAGGTCAATTATGTCAAATAATGTCTTGTTGGATCATGTAAAGTTACTTTCTAATGTTAGGAAGTCTCTTTTCAATGGTAGGTTATGGTATGGGGTAATATTAATTTCAAGTTTTATGACATTATAATTAGGTTTTGATGAAAAACATATGAAAAATGATATTGTAACTATTTTCATTATTATTCATGCTGAAGCAATGAGAAAGGAGGCTCCAAGAATCTAAAGGAGGCAGTTTTGATGAAAATACCCTTTTTTTTAGCTCTTTTTGATAGTTTTTATTGATTTGCAAGCAAACAATACCTCTGTTTGGACATGTATGGTACAATATAGGCATGGGAATGTGTGGAAAGATAGAACATATTGTTACAAAGCTAATGCATTGATTTGGTTATGGTTTTTAGGTGTTTTTGTGCAAGAAAACCTTGTTTTCATATCATTTTTTACTATTTTTTCTGAAATACAACAAGAAAACTTTGTTGTATGACCCTATACGGATCAGGTACAACCTAAAAATGCATGAAGTTTGAAGAACAATGAGTTATAGGTCAAATGCAATTGGTTTGGTTTGATTTCAAGTTGTTTTGATCAAGATATGACAAAAATACCACTAACAACCTTGTTGCTGACCTAAGGTTTTCAACAATAGAAAAAATTCATAACTTTTGATTCCACCATTGAAAATACATGAAATTTCTTGTGCAACTTCATTAGGTTATTTACTAGGTTTTCACCAAGTTTTAGCTCCTAAAACACTCATATGTGAGAGATATTCATGACTGAGTACTAAAAACCCCTGTCAAAACTATCAAGAAACTCTAGTTTATTGAGGGTTTGTTCAAAAGTTATTTTGCTGAGTTTGTCACTGAAAAGGTTAGGGTTTGTTGATACCCATAGGACTGGTTGAAGGCTTGAGAAGCCATAAAGGTCACCAAAGAAGTGGTTTTGTTATGATAAGTGATTAAGAGGGTCAAAATGAGGGTTTAAGCCTATGAAAGAAGGCTTGCAAAATAGGGTATCATTTGCAACCCTTGAAGAGTCAGTGAAATCTTGTTGAAGGTTGAAGAAGTACATTGTACTCAATCTTTATCATCATTCTTTGCATCATGTACTGAAGGGATTGTGTTGGTGTGTGGCTTTGAAGGGTTGAGAAGATTTCTATTGTGAAGATGTTATTATCAAAGAAAAGAAATTGTATTGATTTGTCCCCAAAAGGGAAGGGAATCCCCTTTCCCCTCCTTTACAAGAATATGTAATTAGGTTCTTTGTGTCTGAGTTAGCCTATGTGGTTTTATGTTTTATTTTTCCTTTGATTCACTTGGGCATTTGGAATTTGTCTCCCACTTGGGGGTGGACTTGGGTTGCAAGTCCTATGGCTGGGAGGAGGGTGGGACTGGGCTGCTCAATTTTGTGTGTGCAGGTTTGTTGTAGGTTGCATTCTGGATAAAAGAATTTAGTTGAAGGGAAAATATATGTCATTGTGTAAATGATTTATGCATGGAAGTTGAGACTACTAATTTGGGTAATTTATTTTAGTAGAATTTAGTGGTAGAATGTATTCTGGAGAATGATTGAAAGCTTCAACTTCATACATTTTGATTTGGGAAAATTGAATAAACTATTTTATTTATCCATTTTTGGTGTGAACAACTTTTTCATGATTGACATTCTATTCAAAATCTTTCTAGGTTTTATTCCTCTAATGTTTATCTTTCTAAAACATTTTAAAGTTTTAAATTTTGTTTAGAAATGAGTAATACATGATTGCTGGTTAGTTTTATTTTACTCAGAAAATTATTTTAATTGTCTACTTTATGGCGTAAACAACTTTTGTATGTTTGCAAATCTCTTTGATTCCTTTCTAGGTTTTATTCTCCTATGTTTCATCTTTTCATAACCTTTATAATTTATAATTTTCATTTAGAAATGAAAAAGATATGAATTTTTTAATATTGTTGTTTCATTATGCTTTCAAATACTTGAAATTTAATCATTGTATATTCTTTTCATTATCTTCATAGTTATCGATGTGTGTGTGTATATATATATATCATATGATACACACATATACGTATATATACTATTGCATTCAATATTAAGATCTATGTATTTTTGAGATACGTAAGACAATTGAGAGGGGGTCAATCAGTTGTAACCAAAACTTTAAAACCATCAACACAACAATCACTTATTTTCTGTTATTGTAATTTAACCATGAAAGCATGAAATCAAAACTCAAACACGTTCACATATTCAACACATGAGACACCAAATTTTTATGTGGAAAACCCTATAAGGGAAAAACCACGGTGAGTGTTAGCTCACAATATAATATGTAATATTAATACCAAAAATCAGAGGCTCACTGCCTAGAGCTCACTGCTCTATTGTAAGGGCTCACTGCCAAGATATGAGTCTCACTACCAAGTTATGAGGCTCAGTACCAAGTTGGTGAACTGAGATAGTAGCATCTACTCCATGCCAAGGTTCAAATCCATTGAAGCACAATGTATCTTTTCTACTCTTCTCTTACACTTTAAACTTATATTCACATCTTCACACCAAGACACATTTTTCATGACTTTATTACATGTATTTATACAATTCATCAACCTTGGAATGTACATCAAGGTCGGCATTACAATCATCAACCATTGGAACAATATCCAAGGTTGGCATTACAAATATACATTAGAATAGGTCTGGACCTAAACAAAATTGAGAGAGAAGAGAATGAATGCAGATCATGCCATACCTTAGCTGGGACTCAAATGCAATCTTCCACGCAACAACACGCTTCCACAATCTCCAAAGCATAACTACAAGTAGTGAAAACAACCAAGTCTGCTAAAACTGGTGTTAACACTAAGACCTTTAGGAACACGCTTCATGTACGATCCAGATTATAGTTTGTAGAGCAATATGAAGGTAGGAACACGATCTAGAGACATCCACAAGCAAATTGTAATCACCAATAACTTCCGTACAACCTCTAAACACTTTGTTCATAAGATTTTACAAACTGGAGCACTTGAACATCACTGTCAGCCACTGTCATAAGGGAAAGATTGCTTGCGGAGCACCAAATCATGAACCATTATAACTAAAGGCACATAACATCATTTCAAACTTTATTCCAGAACCACAAACTGTAAAACTTGAATGTGGAGAAATACGGAGCAGAATACATTCTCCCTCTCACCATTAAATACACAGAAAAATAGTTTTTACTCTGGTGAACAGAAATCACTCAAATATTCACACAGGAGGCTCGAACTTGAAATATAGTATCTACAGACATCCCTTAACATTACTTCCAATCTGCAGACAAATCTATTCAATCTACAGGATATGCAGAGCAAAACACTGCACTGTTCTTATAGATAAAGCAATTCTACACTTGTACTAATTCAAATACTTGTTTAGACTTATTCTAATAACTTCCTTAGGTGTTGACATCAATGACAACACTTACTGCTCATACTTGCAACATGTATATTATTATTTTGGATATATTATTTTTCTGGCAGCACTCTTTTATGATATTCAGTTTTGTAATATTTAAATATATATGCAAGTATGGGCATATATATATATATTTGAATATCATTATCTTTTTCATTGTGATTTCAGTAAAGAAAGAAGTTAAATATGTTTCTTACTATTCCATTAAGAGTATATGTATTCATATATAAATGATAAGGATTCCATTAGTGATGATCATTGAAGTGAAGTTATGAATTCTTATCCTTGTTTATGTCGTAAGTGGATGAGTTAAATCTAAGTTAGAATAAAAGGATGATATTTATTCATTTATAGTGTTATTTAATCCATTCGTTTATTTATTCATTAGTTTTATTTAATCTAAGTTAGAATAAAAGGATGTTTTATTGATTCATTTATAGTGTTATTTAATTCATTCGTTTAATCAATTTTATTTGTGTACAATACCTATAGTAGATTCATTAAATTAATTAGTAAGATATTTTCTTATGTAGTTATAAACAAGCAATATTCTCCTATTAGAAACTTGACATCAGTAGGAGACTTGCATACCTTAGGTAAACTAAATTCTCAACTATTTTAAATTAGTGTTTAAAAAAAAGAAAGAAAAAAATTCCCATTTCTGTGTTCATGTCCAAACTTTTAGTGTTATAAAAGGGTGGGCATGACACCTTAGAAACCATGTTTGCCAAGAACTCTTCTCTGCCTATATTCATATTTGTCAAAAAGGGTTAGTTCCCAAAACAAGAAAAGTGGTTCACCAAGTGGCAGCTAGAAGATAAGGCTCTAGACCTACTTCCTAGTCTTAACACAATCAAGACTATTACTTCATAAGGAGGGGAAATTGATCAATGTTGAAAAGCACAATAGAACTAAGAGGGGGGGTGAATTAGTTGTATCCAATATTTGAAAACCATTAACACATCAACCAATTAACATTGAATTTGTATCTTAACCATGAAGGAATGAAACCAGAAACTCAAACACATTCACACATTCAACACAGGAGACACCAGATTTTTACGTGGAAAACCCCATAGGGGAAAAAAAATGGTGAGTGTTAGCTCACAATATAATAAATTATAACAATACCAAAAATCAGAGGCTCACTACCCAAATGCTCACTGCAAATGAAGAGGCTCACTATGAATGGAGTGACTCATTGCCAGATTTGGTGAACTGAGATAGCAACATCTACACTATGCCAAAGTTAAGTTCCATTGAAGCACAATAAACATCCTCTGCTCTGCTCTACTTTTTACTTCACACTTATCTTCACATATTCACACTTTGATAAATTTTCATGACTTCATTACAAGTATTTATACAATTCATCAACCTTGGAATGATCATCAAGGTTGACATTACAATCATCAACCAGTGGAACAATCTCCAAGGTCAGCAAACACACATACATTAGAATAGGTTTGGACCTGTTAGTGCCTGAATTGACTGATAGTTTTTGAGCAATTTTCATGCAGGCACTTTCCCTAAGTATCCAAAAAAATGTTCTAAGTGTTGGACCTCCTCGGCATTTTTCAGCTGCAGCATCATATTTTCTTCGAGGAGGAAGTCATCATCATCATGTTTGCTTCGATGGTGGTCAGCATCTCATGTTTTCTGTCGACTTGTTTTTCATCAGGATCATCATATTTCAATATCGGGTGATGTTTGGATATCATCCTGATCCTGCTGATGAGCTACAGTGTGCCCTGATTTGCTTGCGGGGGTGTTTTTTCAAGTATCCGGTGATCTTCCAATTATCACCTTGCCCTTTTATGATGATGATGTCACCTCGATCTTCTGAAGGGGTTATTCTCTGAGTTGTTTGACCTGACTTGTTTTTTCTTAAGGGTCGTCATCATCATCATCATATTTCCAGTTATCGCCGTGTTGCTTGCGAGGGTCATCATATTTTCTGCCTGCATGATATTTCACCGGGGTGATATTTTTATCATCGGGTGATCTTGGTTATGATCATCCTGATGATGTTGTTGAAGAGTTCTAAGTATGACCCGATATTCACTAGGGTCATCATATTTTGAACGTCAGGATGATCTTAGTCAATATCATCCTGATGTTGTTGTATCACTTCATGTTTGTTGTTTTATCATCCTGATGATGCTAACATCATTCTTACGTCAGGGTGATATCCGCCTTTCTGCCTGTCTGCATCATGATATTTCTGAAGGGAGATATCCGCCTGTCGGCTTCGTGCATTATCTAGTGGGGGTGATCTTTTCAAATATCTGGCATATTCATCTATCACCCCGATCTTATAGTGGAGCTACAGTGCAGCATGATATTTGTGCATCAGGATGATATTTCCAAATATCCGGTTATCTTCCGAATATCATCCTGATGTCGATATGATGATGACGTCATCAAGGTCCGGGGGGGTCATATTCCTAACACTGATCATCTTGTGGAGATCCCCCGATATTTGCAAACATGATGATGACGTCATCCGGATATGAGGAGGTGCGTAGTAGGCAGATGACGTCAGCAGGATATGATGATGACGTCATCAGGATGTTCATCGGCCAGACTTTTGGTATAGGCTCAGCAGGAGGATGTTCCTCCGATGGATCAGGTTGTGCCGATGAAGGCGATTATCATGAAGGTTATATTGCGATATGATGCTGACGTCAGGGTGATATTTCAAGCAACAGGATATCATGCTGCTGGAGGATGATGATGATGAAGTCTTATACTAGTGTCGTCAGGAGCAAAAGCACCGACATCATATATGCTCATGACCTAGTGTATAAAGTGTTAGAGAGGTTGCTGCGGGGTGCATGTGGGATAATTGATATCCTGCATATTTTCAAATATCATGATGATGAATCTCGGCGGGAAATGGTTGCGATCGACTGTTAGATGTTTTTCCCAAGGCCGCGGGTTGGTGCGCCATTAATGGCGAAGGTTGCAGAGGTATGGGCGGATCTGGTACCTGATTGAAGGCGTACATCAACGGACAGTGGCGCAGGGCTCGAGATTTCTTCCTGTCTCCTCCCCTACCTGCTGCATTCATGTTTGGGCGCCAATCTGGTAATGCGTTGAGCGCCATTTTGCTGATACTGTGTATCTGGCGGGATTTTTGGTCAACTATGTAATTAATTGCTGTGGTACACTACCTGACTGTTATAAGCAGGAAGTGTTACACATTTGTGGTTGTTGAAAGTTGAAGATTTTTGGCTCTGTAATTCATAACAAGCTGATCTGGTTGCTCTGTACAGCTTACCTGTGAGTTTATGTATCTCTTGTTGTATGTTTTTGGCATGAACCCACTGATTTCATGATTAATCTTATATGAGAAATGCTATCTTAGCATGTGTTGTGTTAATTCTGTCTCCAGTATTGCATGTATTCTTCTTCTGAATCTGGATATTTGGGTAATCTTTAGATTCTAGAGCATAGAATTCCTATGTTGAATGTCTGATCTTTTAACTTCTGCTCAAGGGGTAGATTAAACTGTTTTCAGGTTGAACATTGGGAAGGGTATACTGCAGTAGGGATGCATAAGTAGAGATAACTTAACACTCTATATTGGGAGATATCTGTAAGGCAGGTATCACATATATCCCCTTGAAATCCAGTTTTAGCTGTTCATGCTGATCATTCACAGGTGTATGTCTACTGACTCCAGGCCCTGGATAGGCACCAATCTTGCTTTGTGTTTGTGTTACAACCATGTCCAGCTTTGCATCCAAACTTAAAATCCAAATCAAAATCTAAAACAACCATTAGGACATTAGAGTTAGTTTTAGGATCCTCAGTCCTCTGTCTACAACTGCAAATAGGCCCAAAGCTAGCCCCTTTGCTCTTATCTTTCAGTTTTGGTCTACTTACAGGAGGACTTATCTGCTTTCTGTCAGCATCCCAGCCTTGTATGCATATCCTCATGGATGTTGAGTAGGGAATACCCCCCTAGGTCTTGCAGAGCCTGAAGAAGAAGAGGAGATAAAATATAGAGTCTATCTCCTATACTGTTGGCCCCTGGCCCAGAGATCCTGTTGATCACTGATGGCTACCTTGTAGGGAAATCTGGGAATAAGCATCCAGTCTGGGAAAAAGTCAACATGACCTAAATAGATTAATGAAAGAGAAAGAATGAATGTAGACCAAACCATGCCTTAGCTGGGACTTAAGCATAATCTTCCATGCTATAACATGCTATCACAACCTCCAAAGTACAACCGCAAGTAGTGAGAACAACCAAGTCAGCTAAAACTGGTGTTAACATTAAAACCTTTAAGAACATGCTTCATGCACTATCCAGATTATACGTTGCAGACTAATCAAAAGGTAGGAACATGATCTAGAGACATCCACAAGCACGTTACAATCACCAAAAACATCTGCTCAACCTCTAAATACTTTATCCATAAGATTCTTCAAACCAGAGCACTTGAACTTTACTGTTGGCCACTGCCATAAAAGCAAGATTGCTTGCGGCCCACCAAATCATGAACCATTTGAATTGAAGGCACATATCCTCATCACAAACTTAATTCCTAAACCGCAGATTATAAGACTTAATTGCGGAGAAATGCAGAGCATAATACATTCTCCCTGTCACCATTAAATACACAGAAAAATATTTTTACTCTAATGAACATAACTTGCTCAAATCTTCACACCAGAGACTCAAACTTGAAACATAGCATCTACAAACGTCCTTCAACATAACTTCCAAACTACAAACAAAGATATTCATTCTACAAGATATGCAGAGCAAAACACTTTACTATTCTTCTACAAACTAATGATCTTCAACACTTATGTAAGCCAATACAAACCAATTATCTCAAGACAGACAAGTATCAAAACAAGTGCACATTTGACATCAATGACAACACAGATATGTTGCCATCAATGACAACACCGGTAAGCACATACTTGTAACAATCTCCCCCTTTGTCATTGATGGCAACAATAGTGTGAAAAACTATAAGCACCATCAAGACAAGACTCTGCACTGATTACTCTCTCCCCCTTTCTTTTTACACTTCTAAATTCTTTCTCCCCCTAAGTTTTTCACATGAATATCTCTCCCCCTTTGACATCAATGGCAAAGGACATCACTTCTTCTCTCTCTACACATACTTGCAAGCAACTGTTCTGATCAAACTAGAATTTCTCTGTCAGCAGCTCTGAAATACTTATTTCTCTTTATCAGGAACTTATATCGGCAATATCTACTTGCTCCCCCTAAGAGGTAGCCTTCAAAACATCAATCCAGAGAAAATAATAATACTTTAGGCACCATTGGACTGATGCACTTCTTATGCATCTTAGTTTAGAGCAGGAGGGGTAATAACCCATAACTTTTCTCTAAGATACTCAAAAGTATCCTTAGGTAGAGGTTTAGTGAAAATATCTGCAATCTGGTCATTTATAGACACATACTCCATATTTACTTCATTCTCTATTACCTTTTCTCTTAGAAAGCGATATCTTATTGATATATGCTTTGTCCTTGAGTGCATCACTGGATTATTTGAAATGTTTATAGCACTTGTATTGTCACAAAAGATTGAAATTAGTTCTTCATACACAACTCTTATATCCTTCAATGTTTGCTTCATCCAAAGCAATTGAGTGCAACAACATGCTACACCAATATATTCTACTTTTGTAGTAGATAAAGAAATTGATTCTTGCTTCTTGCTCAACCATGAAACCAATCTATTACCCAAAAGGAAAACACCTCCACTTGTACTCTTTCTGTCATCAATATCTCCAGTCCAATCTACATTTGTATAAGCACTAAGAGTGAAATCAGTGTCTTTGGGATATCACAATCAATAATCTGAAGTACCTTTTAAATATCTCATGATTGTCTTGATTTCCATCACATGTGACTCTTTGGGATCTTCTTGAAATCTTGCCACAAGACAGACTGCATGCATTATGTTAGGTCTAGTATGAGTTAAATAGAGTAGTCCTCCAATCATAGACCTATACATTTCTGATCAGTCTTAGGTGATTCATCATTCTTTCTTAGCTTGCAACTAGTTATCATAGGATTACATATTGGTTTAGAATCCTCCATGCTAAACTTCTTCAACAATTCTTTCACATTCTTGGACTAAGAAATGAAAATTCCTTTTTCTGATTGAGTAATCTGCAGTCCTAAGAAGAAATTCATTTCACCAAACATAGAATCTCAAACTCTTTTTGCATTTCCTCCACAAATATCGCACACATACCTTCATTGCCTCCAAAGATAATATCATCAACAAAGACTTCAGCAATCAGAATCTGATCATTATTGATTTTGAAATAAAGATTACTGTCAACAGTACCTTTACTAAACCCTAATTACATCAAATATTTGTCCAACCTTGCATACCAGGCTCTAGGAGCTTGCTTGAGTCCACATAGGGCTTTCTTCATTCTATATACCATGTCACCTTTGTCTGATGATTGAAATCCTTCCAGTTGTTCAATGTAGACTTCTTCTTCCAGCTCTCCATTCAAAAAAGTAGATTTTACATCCATCTGGTATACCTTGAAATCTTTGTGTAGCAAATGCCAAAAATATTCTTATAGCTTCAATCCTTGCCACAAGAGCAAATGTCTCCTCAAAATTCTATGCCTTCAACCTGAGAATATCCTTTGGATACCAGTCTTGCTTTGTTTCTTACCACTTCTCCATTTTCATTCATCTTGTTTCTGAAAACCCATTTAGTTCCAATCACATTCTTATCAATAGGTCTAGAGACCAATTCCCATGTCTAATTTTTCTCTATCTACATCGGCTCTTCATCCATGGCTTTTACCCAACTTTCATCTTTATAGGGCTCATTTACAGTCTTAGGTTCAATCTGTGAAAGTAGATAGTAGTTCACTTGTTCTTCTGCTGCTCTTTTTCTTGTCAATACTCCTTTTCTTTTGTCACCAATGATCTGATATTTAAAATGATTAATTCTTACATACTTGGGAGTCTTAGCAGCATTCTCCATAGCTTTTCTTCTTCTTCATTATCTTGTTGTTCAACTTTTCCTGTAACAGTGGGTTCATCAGACTCATAGCCACTCAGATCTAATATTCTTTCCCCATCTTCATCAACTTTTACATTTGTACTCTCAATGATCTTTCTCAATCTCTTATTGTAGCACTGGTAGGCCTTGCTCTTAGTGGAGTATCCAAGGAAAATTCCTTCATCACATCTAGCATCAAACTTACCTAACTCTTCATCTCTTCTGATATAACATTTGCTTCCAAAAACTTTGAAATATTTCACTATAGGAACTTTTCCATACCACAATTCATAAGGGGTTTTAGTGCCATTACCTTTAACATGAATTCTGTTCTGAATGTAGACAACAGTATGTATGGCTTCTCTCCAATACACTTCTAGTAGATTTTCCTCTAACATCATTGACCTAGAAGCATCTTGAACTGTCCTATTCTTTCTTTCAACAAGTCCATTTTGCTGGGGAGTTCTAGGAGCAGATAACTATCTTTTTATCCCATGTTCTTCACAGAAGGTATTGAACTCATTTGATGTAAACTCACCTCCTCTATCAGATCTCAAGCACTTGATCCTTAGATCTAACTCATTCTCAACCATCACCTTGAAAACTTTGAACTTATCTAGGGCTTCTAATTTTTCTTTTAGAAAAGTGACCCAAGTCATTCTAGAGTAATTATTAATAAGCAACATAAAGTACCTGTCTCCTTGGAAACTTCTTGTTCTTATAGGACCACACAAATCTGTAGGCAAATCTCTCACATCTTGTACTGAACTTATCTTCACCAGGTTGTTAAAATTGATATGACACATCCTTCTATGCCACAACCAACTCTCATCTATCTGAGCCAACAAACAACAATCATTAGTCCCTCTCAAATGATAAATATTACCTCTAGTCTTCTTATCGATTGCAATCACTGTTTCATAGCTTTCAATGATCTTGCATGCATTGTCCTTGAAACTTAGATCATACCCTTTATCACACATCTGGCCAACACTTAAAAGATTATGCTTTAGACCTTTCACATAGAGAACATCATCTGTATTATGCTTGTCATCAAAAGAAATAGATCCTCTTCCACAGATCTTATCAGCTGCATTATCTCCAAACCTAACCAATCCACCATCATACTTTTCCAAACGTACAAACTTACTTTTGTCACCGGTCATGTGATGTGAACATCCATTGTCAATGATCCATTCATCCTTATCCTTCTCAACCTAAACAGACATCAATTTCTTCCACTGGTTTTTCTTCCTTCACACAACTAGTAGGATTAGTAGACACAAGTTCTTCCTTAATAGCAATAAACAAGCATTCATTTGCACTAGGACTATTTTTAACAGACTTATCATCTGTTACACCATCATTTTCAAAATCTCTAACATAATAACATTTTTTGACAATTCTAGGTCTACATTCAAATTTATTTTTACCTCTTTAAATTCTCTCCAGACACCTAGATACATAGTGACCAATCTTACCACAAGAAAAATATTTGAATGGTAATTTACATTTAAACTTACCGGAACCTCTTTGCATTCTGTCCACAAAGTTGGCTTCAACCTCATCTAGGTCATCATTAGATTCCATAGCATATTTTTGAGCTCATGAAGTCTTTTCTGAAGTGTTGGCTTTGAAAGCTATCTCAATCTTTGACAGGACATCACCAAACTCTCTCATTTCGAAATATATAAGCTTCTTGAGCAACTGATCCTTTGAAATCTTTTGCACACTCATAACCTCTTTAATTGCTGCCACCTTGTGACTATAGGATTTAGGTAATGACCTAAAAATCTTCAACACAACCTCATTCTCATCAATAGTTCCTCCAAGACCTTTGATTCCATTGACAATTTCATCAACGTTTTGCATGTAGATAGTTATGTTTTCATCTTCAGGGTTTCATACCTTGCCTTCAAGTTTTGTAGTTTGACACTTTTTACAGAATCATCTCCTTCATATAAGATTTTCAACTTTTCCTAGATCTCATGAGCAGTCTCCAAATCCATAACTTTTATCAACTCGATATTAGATAAGGCATTCAATAGAGAATCTCTAGATTTTCCATTTAATTCATACTGTTTGATTTCTTCTTTGTCTTCTGGTCCATTTTGAGGAATAATATACTTTTTCTTTGCCATTTTACAAACATTATAACCAAGTGAAATGAGATAACTTTTCATTCATACCTTCCATAGAGCATAATCCATTCCATCAAACTGTGGTGACTCCTTCCTATGCACTATCTCGGATCTACCCTGAGCTGTTAGGCTCTTTCCCGAGGAATCCTCACTCTAATACCAATTGTTGAAAAGTGCAATACAACTGAGAGGGGGGGTGAATCAGTTGTAACCAATATTTCAAAACCATTAACACATCAACCAATTAACACTGAATTTGTATCTTAACCATGAAAGCATGAAACTAGAAACTCAAACACATTCACACATTCAACACAGGAGACACCAGATTTTTACGTGGAAAACCCCATAGGGGAAAAACCATGGTGAGTGTTAGCTCACAATATAATAAGTTATAACAATACTACAAATTAGAGGCTCACTGCCTTAGGGATCACTGCCCAATGATCACTGCCAATGGGGTGGCTCACTGCTGGTGGGTGGCTCACTTGCCAAATTTGGTGAACTCAGATAGCAGCATCTATACTATGCCAAAGTTTAGTTCCATTGAAGCACAACAAACATCCTATGCTCTACTCTACTTTTTACTTCACACTTATCTTCACATCTTCTCACTTTGATACATTTTCATGACTTCATTACAAGTATTTATACAATTCATCAACCTTGGAATGATCATCAAGGTTGGCATTATAATCATCAACCATTGGAACAATCTCCAAGGTCAACAAACACACATACATTAGAATAGGTCTAGACCTAAATAAATTAATGAAAGAAAAAGAATAAATGTGGACCAAACCATGCCTTAGATGGCACTCAAACACAATCTTCCACGCTACAACATGCTATCACAACCTCCAAAGTATAATTGCAAGTAGTGAGAACAACCAAGTTGGCTAAAACTGGTGTTAACATTAAAACCTTTAAGAACACGCTTCATACACGATATGGATTGTACTTTGCAAACCAATCAAAAGGTAGGAACACGATCTAGAGACATCCACAAGAACGTTACAATCACCAAGAACATCTGCACAACCTCTAAACACTTTATCCATAAGATTCTTCAAACTGAAGAACTTGAACTTTACTATCGGCCACTATCATAAAAGAAAGGTCACTTATCCACTACCAAATCATGAACCATTTGAACTGAAGGCACATATCCTCATCACAAACTTAATTCTTGAACTGCAAACTGTAAGACTTAATTACAGAGAAATGCGGAGCAGAATACATTCTCCCTGTCACAACTAAATGCACATAAATTTATAGTTTTGCTCTGATGAACATAACATGCCTAAATCTTCACACCGGAGGCTCAAACTTGAAACATAGCATCTACATACATCCCTCAACATGACTTCCAAACCGCAGACAAAGATATTCAATCTACAAGATATGCAGAGAAAAACACTTTATTGTTCTTCTACAAACCAATTATCTTCAACACTTATGTAAGACAATACAAACCAATTATCTCAACACAGACAAGTATCAAAACAAGAGCATAGTTGACATCAATAACAACATATATATGTTGACATCAATGACAACACCGGTAAGCATATACTTGCAACATCCAATACACCTAGAAAAATTGTAATGCTCAACTTGCAGGTATGCTCATTGCATCATCTTGAGAGTCATTTTGTAGGAACTTTAGATGGACCATTTAACATGATAACCAAGTTGGCACCCATGAGGATCATAGTATGACAAGTCACACACCACCGTATCATGGACATGTCATCAATTGATTACACACCACAACTATTAGGGATGAGAAAATAATTGAGGAAACCATTCTTTTTCTCAAGGAGAGGGTTCAACTTCCTAGAAGCTTTTTGTCTCCATGATATGATTCTTGTTAAACTATATATATGTAAGTCTATAATATAGTTTAAGGAGGGATTGAGATCATTATCATCATTGTAATCATCCAAGTAGGCAAAATGTAGGGTATACTTTAAGAAATGACCACTTAAAAATTCTATAGAAAACTTGGCAAATTCACTACAAAGAAGCATAAAATCCTAGGTATTTTTTTTCATTTTGGAAATCAAATTTTAGATTGGATGGAAATATTTTTTCCTTGTACCAATTTTTTTCAATTTATTGACTAAATTTTTCTATTAATATATGACTTTTATGGTGATTAAACATCTAAATTTTCTATCATTGTTGAACTTTTAAAAAAGATGTTGAAATGGGGTGAGTATAGAAAAAAAATAGTTGATAAATTGGGGTGATTTGGCCCTAGATTTTTATATACAATAATGTGATATGTGCCCATATTGAAGAATAAAAAAGTCTAACTCTAGGTGATTTTGTTTCAAGACTAGGGAAAGTTTATCAGATATGGGCAAATTAGACACTTCTAAAGAATCTCAAAATAGCCCAATCTGGGAGTAGAAATTTCAAAAATAGCCAAAGGGAAACATAGCCACTAAAAAATTTCTTGGTAGAAGATAAACAACCATACACCTTTCTCAAGGTTATGCCATATAGTAAACAAATAGTAAAATAATAATATATTCTCTATTTAGTTCTATATATGTATCTCTTTTTTGTTCAATTCTCTAATTAGCTTTTGCATATGCTATAATTTATCATGATTCTCATCTAAGAAGTTATCCATTAGGATTTTAACCCTTGGGCCCTAGATCCATTCTATTAGAGTAGTTTTATCTACATATTGCATGTCCTTCTGTATACAGTCAAAATACTTGAGGTTCAACATTAACCTTTAGATCCATAAGATTACTTTCCAAACCATGCCGAATGGCCAATTCGACACAAGAGAAGATACATTCAATGCTTAAGATAAAAAATGAAGAAGCACTCATGGATCAGTGAAAAATCCTATTTAGCCAATTTTTAGAGGTCCTCAAACATGTGAATTCATCACCCCTTTCATCAAGTTGAGCATTTGGTAGTTGGGTTCCCCTAGGTTTCAAGTAAATATAGACATGCCAATCTTCGATGATAAGATTGATGCAAATTCTATAGACAATTAGATCGACCATATTGAGTCTTAATTTACCATTAATAATTTCACCAATAAGTAAAAGATAAAGATTTATCTCCTATAAAGAAGTGGAAACAAGCCTACACACTCCAGGAAGAGGAATAGCTAGATAGAAAATTCAAAATAACCTAGGAGTGATTCCTAGAAGCCTTCAAGGATGAATTTTATCTGCAAGATGTGTATACCAACTACTATATACATTGGTCACAGTTACAATAGGGACATGACTAGTCTATCTAGGCCTATACTAACACCTTGCATGAGTTCTATGCTAGGTTGGGCTCATTTGAGTTAAATAAGTATAGAGTACTCAAATACTATAATGATATTCATCCAACAATTGAGTAAATATTAATCCTAATTATGATCAAAACAATGGGGGAAGCTTACTTCTATGTGACAACAATTGAGGAGGAGTTCAAGTAGAAGGTCAAGCGATAATCAACCACCACACCTAAGAGGACACCGCCTTTAGACAAAAGAAAACCATCCAAGAAAAGTGGTGTGACAAGCATAAGAACAATAGTCATTCCAATGAGGAGTTCCATGCATAATATAAGGAGCTCACAATCGTGGAAGTTGGAGATGTTGATGTCAAGCCCTTAGAAAATATCATTGATGTTTAATCCAACATCCAAGTCAACAATACACAAGCAACAACCCTCTTACCTTAAGAAGCTAAGGTAAAGAAGATATTTCAATCATAGATGTGGGTCAAGGGGCAACCTTTGGACTTCATAATCAGTGGCAATAATATGAAGAATCCAATCTCTTTAGAAGCTATTGAGAGATTGAAGCTAACAATCATGCATAATCTATAGCCCTAAAAACTAGGGTGGCTTAGCTCCTACAACACCCAAGGTATAGAGGTAACTCTCCAATGTTACTTCACATTTTCTATTCATCCATTTAAAGGAGAAATAGTTTGTGATGCAATGCCAATGGAGGTATGAAAGAATACTCTTTAGGTATCCACATATGACTAAATGCATAGTCATATGTGTATGTATAACACAAAATCTCACAAAATGGTTGTGATAGTAAGTGACAAGAGATACTTGACCCTAAAAGTGAATTTATTCTTAATGCCTACTGCACTGGCACCAAAGAAGATTGTGCCTTATAGCTATGCATACTCAAAATTTTGCATCTCACCTCCATCTACAAACTAATGTGATAAAAAGGGTCACATCCTAGAAACCATATTCACTAGGAACTCTTCTTTTCTTGTATACAAAGTTGTTAGAAATGATCAGCTCCCACAACAAGTAAATTGGTTCACCAATCAACAACTAGAAGATAATTCTTTACACCTAACTCCTAGTCTTACTGCAATTAGGTCTATTTCTTCTAAGGAGGGGTGAGTGATCCATGAGGATTCACCAAATAAATTACTTGTGGTAGAACCTAGGTGACTCTCATGGCTTGTGACAATTATGGGGCTACTTCTAAGGTCTATGATGCACTGTAGCACCTCATAGATTCTTTAGGGAACACAAAGATACATATCCACTCTTAATAAAATGTTACACATGTGCTCCAAAAATAATGTAACACATTTTATAGATAGACAAACATTTCCCATGGAAATCATACCTCAACTGACTTATGGTTTCTACAAAAGCTCCAACAAGGTCCAAAACATATTTTGGAAAAACCAAAATGCTCAATTTGTAAGTAAGCTCATGCATCATCCTAAGAGCAATTCTACAATCCTTAGGTGAATAGTTAGCACAATAACCAAGTTGACACCCATGAGGCTTGTAGTATGCCAAGTCACATGCTAATACATAAGGGACATGACATTAGTTGGTTACATGCCACAATTTCTAGGGCATGATATACTAATGAAGGGTATTGTTCCACTTCTAAAGGAGATAGTTAAACTTCCTAGTGGATTTTGATGTCCATGGTATGATTCCTTACAAACTATATATACATAAGTCTAACATAGTTTAGAGAGGAATATAGATCATCATCATTGAAACCTGTTAAGTATGTCAAAGATAAAAAAACCATACACCTTTCTCAAGGGTACACCATGTATGGAATATATAGAAGAATAATAACACATTCTATGTTTAGTTCTATATCTCTTTGTCTTTGTGTTGTTAAATTTTGTAATTAGCTTCTGCATATGCTATAACTTGTTTGGATTCTTATCTTGAAATTTATCTAGTGGGATTTTAACCCCTGGGCCTTCGATCATTAATGCAATATTTTAATTAGTTTTGAACCTACAACCATTGTTTATGTATTTCAGTGGCTCAACCATTTGGTTTATGCTTGGGGGCTTAAATTTAATTGATTTAAATGATATGTTTCTAGGTGAATTTTAGGATTATCATATTATGGATTGTAATTGATTAACTCCACCATGTTTGTACATGATTGAATGATATTTGGTGATAATGTGATTGAACTATTTTATTATGGGTATATTTGATGGGTGAATTGTGTGTAAATCATAGGTGGGTTAAATAGGGAAACATGAGGTTGTACTAAGTGCTAAAACCACACTATTTTATTATCTTTTAATAAGAAAGAGAGCCTGTTAGGTTTAAAACCTATAATCATCTACACCTCATGACCTAACCCATCCACTGGCTAGGCCACATTCTAACCCAAGTATTGTGTTGATATAAAAATGTTTATGCTCATGCAAAAGTCTATTCATTATGGTCATTAAGTTTTTAGTGGTGAATTTTTTCCAATTGACAAATAGTTGAAATCAGGGCCTCCATTTTTGACAAATAGTACAAGCTATAAATTGGACTAAATCACTCGTTTTTTACAAAAAATAGTTTAGTGTTGGTTAAATCATCTAAGCATTATTTTATTAAACTAATAAATTGAATTGTTTCTCTATAGTAAATGATATGTCATTGGAGCCTAGTCACTAGTAGTTTATAATATAATTACAAATCTTATTCATATTCGCCATTAATATTATATTCCTCCCACTACTTTTGGAGCAATATCACCATTACTAATAAATTCCCACTTACTTTTAGGGCTATTTTTTCTTTGAATAGGGATTTATTTGTTTCCATTGATTTCTATTTTAATATGACGACTTTGGTTGAATTCTACGACATTATAAACATGTGCCTTTTAAAAGGCTTGCTAAGCCCTAAAATATATTTTGGGCCACACGATTAGATTATGATTAATGATTAATATCAATTACTGATCATAATCTAATCATGTAACCCAAAAGAAATTATGGGGCTCAAGAAGCCTTTTAAAAGGCACATTCTTATAATGCCGCAAAATTTAACAAAAATAGTTTGATTAAAATGGAATATAAGGTGTAGATTCACTCTTCTTTTAGTCTTATTTTTAAAGTGAGATATTTAAAAAATGTTTAATATATGTGTGCTCCAATTCCTTCCCGATAGTGTATTTGTGCTTGGTAGCAAGGGCTTTACCCCTCGATCCCACCTATATCACAATAGGAGCACATCAGGGTTGTTGCTTCCGAACTCTGTGAGGGGGCACTACCACCTTGATCTCGTTGGTGGTCATAGCTCTTGGATCCCCACTTCAACTTTACAAAAAATAAAATAATATATGGGGGGATTGCACTGACCAACTATGCAAATTTTTAAAGGAAGGATTCACCATTGTATTTAATTTCTTTAGCAATTATTCTCTATGATTTTCCATTGTAATTAACTTCTTTGGTGAGTATTCACTAGGATATTATAAAAAAATTCTATTAATGTTCATAGATTTACCATGAAAATTAATAATTTTTTTTAAAAAGAAAAGATTTGCCAGTAAAATTAAAGCACTTAGCTAGGATTTGCAAGGATTTTATAAATTTTTTTAGGGGTCTTTTCTTAAAGTTATCACTGATTACTATATTAATTTATTTTAACTTGTCTTTTCCCACCATTGTGTCTTGGGTGATATTTTTTAATTGATTTATACCTAGAGTTATTTTTTGTTTTCCATGAAACCAATGAATGTTATAATTCTTATCTAATTTCTTTCCTTGCCTAGGGATCTTTGTTTCACTAAGACTATCTAGGTCCTAGACCATTTGTTTGGGGAAAATGGGAATTGTTGTCCCTATGTTAGTAGGCTAGTTGAGTGACCAACCTTCAATATTTTTAATGGAATGCAAGTTATCCCATGTGGATGCATATCACTTGAAGGAATTAAATTTGATTTGAAAGAATCTTAATGGGTATTGACAAGTTACATGGAAATTAGATTTATGTTGAGAATGGGATTTATAGTCAGAGCTTTACCTCTATTTAAGGAAGGTAAACATTTCTTGGTTGATAGATTATTTTTTATCTAGATCCTAGGTGGTCTAGGGGACAACCTTATCTCAATAAATGATTAAGGTTATATATTATGTGTGGGAAAAATAGTCATAAAATAGTCCATCATGTAATCAAATATGTAAAAGAATTTTAACAATAATGTGCTACTTCTATTCAAACACAAAATTGAATAGGATAGACGTTATGTTACAAATAACAAGGCAATGAATGATGATTCTTGTGACCATAAAGTGGTAAACACATATGACTAGTTTTTCTACACCATGTAGTTATTTGTTATCATCCTCTAGTGTGAAGGATTGAGAAAATATTAATGTACTTTATAATTACAAAACATGAAGGGAAGATAAAACAATTCATATTCATAAACTGTTAACTATCCAATTGCTTATTAGTTGAGATTCTTGATGGTTAGAATTTCATTCCATATTTGAAGGAGAAGTCTACTGAAGATGCCATATATAAGGAACTATTGACTATGATAGGTGTTGTACTCAAATAGTCATGTTCATTATGGTGTGGATGTTTCTAGGTGTTGTACATGTGTAATGGTCTTTTTTATGACACAAATTCCTCCATGTGGTGCATGTGTATGGTTAGTTTGGGTGTGCATACCAATGTATGGTGTCAAGTGTCACATGAAGCAACACACTTGTGTAGATGCATCAAGGTTTGTTGAGGTTTTCATGGTGGCACATGAAACGATGCAAGTGTTTACACAAGGTGTGAAGAGTTGATGATTCTTGTACATTGATGTGGCATGATGTGCACTTTTCTATATGGTGTTATGAGGTGTTATAATTGTGTGCATGATGTTCATATTGGTGTTATGTGAGCATGTAAGGGGCATGTAATGTTTGCACAAAGGATGTATCTTGTGCATGATACTTTGAATTTCCTCCATGTCATTAGCTACCTCAAGGTATGCCAATCCAATGAAGAATTAGGCTAGGGATAGTCAATTTTGAGGGCATCAATTATAAGTGAGATATAATTTATATAGTGTGAGTTAACTTTAGTGGAACAATGGTCTTTACACTACATGGATAACATTGATGTTGTGTTGCATTTATCTATTTCAATTCAAGGAATAGCTATTAGATTACACAGATGTAGTGTAGAATATTTTGACTATGACTAAGAACTCTTATGAGTTCTAAAAGTAAGTGGAATCCCTTGAGGGACACCTCTTAGACTCAAATCATTTGTCACCCATTGAAAATAAAATGGTCCCATTGTAGTTAATTTTGAGTTCCTAGGTGATGATGCTAAGTCAATGCTCCAATAGTAGATGCCTACAACTACTAATATATGCATGTGATATCCTTATACTCTAAATCTAAGAAGAGGAGTGTATGCATAGCCTCGATACCTCCTCAAATGATGTGCATAGACTCCCCATATGTGAGAGTATATTACATAGATAATTAACATAAATGTTGCAATTACATTGATTTTGGGCTAATCCAAATAGACTAACATGAAGATGTTGTGCCATAAATCATGGGGTACACAAATTAGAACTATGTGAAGCTAACACTAGGGTAATCTAGATAGAGTAGTGCTTGATGTTAATGTTTCTTGGTGCAATGTAAGTTTGGTTTTCATTACTAAGAACTTTTCCATAGAAGAATGAAGTTGAGACACTTAGTGTCCTCTAGCTTTGAGAAAAACTATGAAGCTTCCCATTGATGGCATGGATAATAAAGACATTTGTGCTCTAAATTGATAGTGCGTATGCGCATATTTATAATAAGATGTGTTGTTATCCAATGCATTAATAATGTAGAAAACTTTGCACCTGTAATAATGTTGTAGAGAAGAGGTGATCTTTCTCCATCTATCTTGGTCCATCCATCAATAACATTGTTTCAATAAATGTGCAATCCTTTCTGAATTATTATTGATAACAAAAAATTTGATTATGAATTTTTATTCCTTGCACAAAGACCATAGGGATGAATATCCCAAAACCTTTTTACCTATAGGACCTATGTGTTGACAATAGCTACATGTAACTAAAGTGTGTGTCATGCATCTTTGTTGAGGTCTTCTTATATTGCATGATTAAGCTACCTTATGTTCTTGCATAGAATAATTCAAACACCATGTTTTGGAATTATTATTGTGTAGGGCCCAATTCAACAACTTGCATGCATGCTTGAGGCTTAAACTTGTGGTTGTGTTGGATATTGTTGAGATGCTTACATGAATTCTTTTGATCTAAAAAAGAGATTTGGAGTGAAAATACTTGGCGTGAAAATGGAAACACTTGAATGAATTATTATAGAGCATGATGTGGAAACATCATTTGCACTTGACTATGGTGGAAGTGTATTCAATCTTCTTTGCTTGTACAACAACTAGTGTAACCTAGATTAGTGTTGCATAGTTTCATCTCTATCTAGAGGGGAATGTTGATGCCTTGGCTATGCTTATTGAGGCCTCATCCTTCATATCCCATTTACTAATAGATTGGAACCAATTCCTTTAGTATTTTTCTCAATACTATCAAACAAGTATATTGAGTCAAATTGCATGACAACAAAGGCTTACAAAATTCTCATATTTCATTATTTTTATAAGTATTGATTGGGCCTAGTGGCACACTAATGTTTGATTGATCAAGCATCAATAATTGTGTGCACTTGGATTCAATTCATGCAGATTCCTCTTCTTTATGGAGAGCTCTTATTTTAACTTCTACATGGCTTGAGTACATCTATCCTTGGATTTATAAAGACCTTCTAAGATAGGATTAATGTAATAAATGTTGTACAACATGAGATTTGTTAGGCACTCCATGATTAGAGTGAACATTTTCTCCTTTGATTGGATAACATCTTGCAACTATTAATTTTTGTGTTAGAGATGTTGGACCTCCTTAAGCAGTCATCTATTCGCATCTAGAGATATTAAAAGTGACTCTTTGATCTCGGGGTTGTTTTCCTTCATATTCATGTTACGCATGACTATAATAGTAAAGATATGTTCACATCTAATATCAAATCTTTGACTAATGATATGTAGCATAATAGACTTTAAATCTCTAATACCAATGAGGGACAACCTTATCTTAGTGAAAGATTAAGGTTATAGATTATGCATGGGAAGAACATAAACAAACTAATCCAACACACAATAAAAATGTAAAAGCCTTTTAACAATACCATGCTACTTCTATTCAAACACAAAAAATGAATATGATATGTGGGATATTACAAATATAAAGGTAGGGATTGAAGATTCTTGTAACCAGAAAGGAGTAAGCACATCAGACTAGTTTGACTATACTATGTAATTATCCTTCATCCTCCAGTATGAAGGATCAAGTAAATATTAATGTAAATTAAAGTTACAAAATAAGAAGGAAAGATGAAATGGTTCATGTTTCTAAACCACCCACATTCCAATTTATTTTTTGCACCGATTGAGATTCTTGACTATTGGCATTCCATTCTATAGTTGAAGGAGAAGTCTTTTGAAGACACCACATGTAATAGATTGCTAACTTTCCATGTGTTATACATAAAGAACTATTGGAGTAGCCAAGATCACTTGCAAAATTAAATAACACTTCTACAAAGCTAAATACAGAAATAACAAGCCAAATAACTATCATACAATGATGAAAATGTGGAGCATACAAATGTACAATAGAGATGTTGCATATAAAGGCAAGGATGAGGAGGTGAGATGGTAGGACTAAAAGTTTGACTACCCCTCCAAAGATGTGACACATGTGGACTCACTTGAGACAAGTGTGAGGACACATGTTGCGTGCATATGAGGTGAGACAAAAGTTTAAATAACCTCTAAGTGAGCTTAAGTGTAGTGTGAATAGGACCTCGTCAAGTTGGATAGGTAAAATAACTTTTTGTTGAACACCTAGAATACTGAGGGGGGGGGGCGAATTGGTATTCTCTTAAACCATTTGCAAACAGAACCTTTTATTCCGTTTAGCAAGTTAAATAACATTAAAGTAGATTAAGCATAAAACATATAACCACAATCCACAACACATGAACACCAAGAGTTTTAAATGGAAAACCCCAAAAGGGAAAAACCATAGTGAGGATTAGCTCACAATATATTATGAATAACAATACTGATTACAAGAGGCTCACTGTCGAAGAGAAGAATGCTCATTGCAGGTGGACTCACTATCCAAGTGGACTCACTGCCCACTAAGAAAAATAGAGAGAAAAGAAAAGGTGGCTCACTGCCAGACTTTGAACTATTATAATTGTATCTACATATTCATGGAATACAGTTCCAATGAAGCTCAAGTTACATAAATAAAACTTCTCTTATTGTTCCCCTTTCTATTTCCTTAATTCACATCTGTAGGCACTTGTCACATCACACATATCACTTACTTGTTGCCATCTCTCAAAACATCACAAACAAAACCTCTTTATATATCTGCTTCACACATATTATCAATTAGGTCAGCTAAATTGGATGTAGCATGCAAGACATGCCATACATAACCTGTCAACCCAAAAACTTCACACATGTACACTTTGCGCCAAGATTTAAACTTTGGAATAGGTCATCCTAGACCTAAAATAGATCCCACTTAACTTTATAAGACATATTTGCCTTTTGCATAACATCCATACCTTCAAGTCAGCTTCACTGGTAAAGTAGCAATAATATGAACTAATTGTCAAACCATAAATCAATATCCAGAGCTCCACATCATCTCAAATTTGGAACAAACAATATTTAGACATTTGCAATCACATCCCTAGATCCACACAACAAAATGTTTCCATGCAGTGAAATGCGGAATATTGGAACTTGGTCTCTGTCACAGTCAAACATTGTTTATTCATGTAGAGATATTTTGACAAACTTATCTATCATTCTAGAAGACTTCATACTTTGAAACTTTGGATTTAAGATCTCTAGTCATATTCCAATAACACTTTAGAACTGCAAAAAGAAATATGTCATACTGAAAATATGCAGACCAAAACAATCATATACCCTACACTGGTTAAGACTAAACTTTGACATACCAAACTTCTTCTACATATAACCTTCATTCCGGAAAACATAAAAGGATTAAGTTTTGGATTTAGGTACCTCTAATGATCCATAACAACTTACCAAATCCACAAAATAAGATCTTCAACATCTGACAAATGCGGACCAAAATAATGTAGCTCTATACACTGAGTGCAACATTTTGACACTTAGCCACTTTTCACCAAATCTTCTTCTGGATCAAAACTTTTGTGTGGGTACCTTTATGAGGATAGAAACATCCTGTGAGGGATATTACTATAACCTCACAACTCAGTTTTAGTCTTTGATCCAAATCTTTTATTCAATCTTTGATTACTGACCTTTGAACCTTGTTGCCGAACCTTTAAGTCTTGTTGTCATTAGTCTTTAAACTTTGTTGCCATCAATGACATTTCTTGAATATCATGTTCATCAACATATCAGTAGTGTCTTTGAGAGGAACCTCTTGCAACAATATAATGAAAAATGCATGAAATAACATAATTATATAAATAACAAAAACATAGAAGGAATTTATTGATCACAAGCCACTTCAAGGGGGCAACCTCCTTTGAGCAAGCTCAATACAATAAATTTGTGGATGCCTTCATTAGCCTCAACACGTACTTATATCTAAGTCTAATCTAAACAATTGTTACTTCCCATGAATGTGGGATAATACAATATACTCACGGGACGACTTACAAAGCATATACTAACAAAGTAAAGAGAAGGCTTAAATATGGGTTCCTAACATCCCCTCCCTCTTAGAAAAGCTTTGTCCTCAAAGCTTAAGATGTGGAAATTGTTGCTGAATTTGAAGGAGTGGTTCCCATGTAGCATCGTTTGGTTGCATTCCATGCCACTGAATTAATACCTCTATGATGGATCAGGAGCGAAGCTGATGAGTGCGCCTATTGAGGATTGCCTTCAGCTCCAAAATGATGGATCCTTCATTATCCAATTCTGGTAAAACAGTTTGTGCTCTAATGTTGGTGCCAAGAACTTTCTTTAGACAAGAGACATGAAATACTAGATGAATGCAGGAAGGAGGAAGCTCCAATTTATAAGCAACTGATCCAATCTTCTGAAGAACCTTATATAACCCATAGAACTTTGGAGCCAACTTATGATGCTTGTTTAGTTTTAGGGATGATTGCTTGTATGGTTGTAGACAAAGAAAAACCATATCACCTACTTGAAAAGTGCGCTTAGAATGGTACTAATCAGCTTGTTGTTTCATTCAATTTCTTGCCATGCGAAGATTGTCCTGCAAGATATGAAGAATCTGATCCCAGGTTTAGAGAACCGTGTCAATTGCTTGGACTGGTGAATTATTGGGGGTGTATGGAAGGAGCACTGGCAGTGCCTGACCATAGAATGCTTCATATGGAGTCATTTTAGATGCAGTGTGGTAGGAGGTATTGCACGACCATTCAACGAGAGGAAGCCACTTTGCCCATTGATGCTGTTGTTCTGAGGTGAAGCAACGAAGATAAGTTTCCAAAAATTTGTTGATAATTTTAGTCTGACCATCTATTTGTGGGTGATACCTAGAACTCATCTTCAGTTTGGTGCCAGTGTGTCAAAATAATTCTGTCCAAAAAGACTAGTGAAAGTTGCATCACGATTTGAGACAATGGAAGAAGGGATGCCATGAAGACGGAAGATCTGGTCCATGAAAATTTGTGCAAATGAGGAGGTAGTATAGGGATGGCTGAGGGCACAAAAATGACTATATTTGGAGAGGCAATCAACCACAACCAAGATCACTATCTTCCTCTAGATTTAGGGAGCCCCTCAATGAAATCCATAGAAATATCTATCCAAATCTGTGTAGGGATGGGTAAGGGTTCGAGTGATCTAGGAAGGAGTATCATTTCACCCTTGTTGCATTGGCAGGTATCACATTGAGCCACCATTTGTTGAATTTCCCTTTTCATTCCCTTCCAAAATAAGTTATGCCATGCCTGCTCATAAGTTTTGAGGAACCCAGAGTGCCCTGTTGATGGAGAAGCAGGGAGTTCATAGAAGACAGCTTGCTGAAGATCTGTGCTTTGGGGAAGCACCAGATTACCCTTGTATCATAGAGAAGCACCATCCCAAGAGTAATGTGGTACCACAGAAGGGTTATTGGCCAACTATTGAATGATTTCAGATAATGAAGAGTCATTGACATAGCCTTGTTGGACAAATTCCAACCAATTTGGAACAAGAATAAAAATAGATGAAAGAGAAGCTTGGCCATCAAATGTGCGAGAAAGAGCATCCACGACAATATTGTCCTTACCCTTCTTGTAAGTGATCTCATAGTCATAACCCATGAGTTTGCTAACCCATTTCTATTATGTTGGGGAGGAGACCCGTTGTTCCAGGAAATATTTCAGACTCTGGTGATCAGTCTTGATGCAAAAATGATTCCCTAGTAGGTATGGCCACCACTTCTGTATTGCATACAAAATAGCCATCATTTCCTTCTCATATGTTGAGAGTACTAAATTCTTGCCAGAAAGGGCTTTTCTAGTGAACGCAATAGGATGTTCATCTTGAAGGAGAACAACACCAAGTCCATTGCCGCAAGCATCACTCACAATAGTGAAGGTTTTGGAAAAATCTAGCATATCTAGAATAGGTGTAGTACACATTATTGGCAAGAGACACTACTAGGCATGATAGGTGTTGTCATTGATGGCAACTAAGATCATCCCAATCATCCACATAACACAATTTGTTCACATCGGAAGTCATAATCAGAATGTGTCTAAATCTGGGTAGTCAAGAACAGAGTAGGTGATAGGGTCCGTTATCTTGGTCTGGATCTATCCAGTGGAAAGGCATGGTTTGCTGTGGATTTGATATAGTTGTAAGCATTGTCATGACACTCTAAATACAAAGTTTCATCCTTCAGAGATGAAGGACTCAAAAGATATTAGCTTCTAAGTATTGGGTTTCAATTTGACAGAACAAACAAAAGAAGAGCTGGCCAACCCTGTGAATGATCTTATTTTTGGATGTATAGAAGTTGTCTATTGGGAAATTGGTGATGATAAGTAGTGATAGCTAACATGATTGATGATTCACAAGTGCAAGTTTTAATCTGCATCATCTATTATGTATGGATCTAGCCGACAGAGCAGCGCACTCTACAAAGTTGTAAATGTTCTTGAAGCTGACTGGTAAAATGATTGCAGATTATGTTGTAGATATATATATCCAATGGAATTGGATGATTTTGGTGTGTGTGTGTGTGTGTGAATAAGGTGTAATTGTGAAGAGCAAAAAATCTAAGGAGCAAATGAAGGCATGACAGTAAGAAGAGTAAGTAAAGATGAAATGTGTAAGATCAGTTTTTGCACTTAACTGGAACTGAAACTCTTGCATGAGTAGATGCTATTTACTAGTTCAAAATCTCTATTATTATCTTGTAATCCTTTTGTAGGCAGTGAGCCTCTAATTGAGCAGTGAGCTTTGGGTAGTGAGCTCGAATGCATGTGCATTCTCATTTGTAAAAATACTTTTAACATGGTATTAATTTTTGTGGATTAACCCCCACTGTGGTTTTTCCCTTAATCAGGTTTCCACGTCAAAAATCTTGGTGTCAAGTGTGTTATTTATGTTTCTGCTCATGTGTTATTGATTAATGCTGAAATGTTTATATCATTAATTTGATTATAAGTTGTAAGGAAGATCAATGGTAGAAAAGATTAAAAATCTGTGACAACTGATTCACCCCCCTCTCAGTTGTTTGGACCTAAACCAACAATTAGTATCAGAGCAAGATTCCTTTTGAAAAGTTTAATAGCTTAAGGGAGATCTGGGAAGTCAATAAAAATAGATGAATATAACCTTCAAGGGCAACTGAATCTTTCCCTAGATGATCTTGAGTAGTCCAAGGCAAAGGTCCAAGAGTTGCAAGATAACCTCAAAAAGGCTGAAAACTTCATTGATATATTAAAAGAAAAATTGAGCAAATCCAATGCAAAAGGAAAGGAGAAATCTCTTCAACTGGAAGACAAGACCCTAAAAGGAAAGACAAAGGAATGTGAAAAGTTAACTAAAGAACTTATTGTCTTAAAACATGATATGGAAACTAGGGTAATGAGACTAACCAAGGAAATTAAAGATAGGAAGAAAACTGAAAAAGAAATGAAGCAAAATCTGAAGGAGAGAACTAAAGAATGCTGTAGATTAGATGGAATAGCCGATCTCCTAGAATCAAATCTACAAGAAAGTAGAAACAATGAGAGAAAACTTGAGAGACAGATCATCACTCTCACACATGACCTAGAAATAGCGAATGAGTATAAGGAGAAGTTTAAGATAAGCTCAGCTAAACTTGAAGCACTAATTGAAGAACATAAAAAGGATGATGACAAACATGATCTTAGATATGAGAAAGGTGAAAGCTCTAGATCCAGACAAAGAAATTTTCAACCAAGGAATAAAAGAAACAGAACTAGAAAACCTCCGGTAAGACAACCTAATGCTCAAAGATATCCATCATTCAATGGAAATTGTTTCAATTGCAATAAATTTGGTCATAGAGCTACTCAGTGTAGAAGAAAAGTGAATCAAAATGGTCCATCCTTCTCCAGTCAATGCTTCAAGTGTAAGAGGTATGGTCATAGATCACATGAATGTAGAAGTATGATAATGAATAATGCTAACAATAGAGGAATTGACAATTCTTTCAATGGTTACTGTTTTGCTTGCAATGGGTTTAGACACATGGCTAGTCAATGTAGATCAAGAGGAAATCAATTTCATAAGCAAGGAAATGTTGTGTGCTTTAATTGCAATAAATCTTGTCATATTACAAGATTTTGCAGAAGTAGGAACAATGGAAGAAGAGGTTTGGTAAGCAGAAAACTAGATGAACAGAGACAAGACAAAGGCAAAATAAAAATTGATGTGAATGAGATACGGAGTGAAATGAACAAGATCTGGGTAAAGAAAGATACAATAAACAATGATGATGGGTTTTCACCGGAATCAGGTGCTGACAATTCCTCTGGGAATTAAGTCAGGAGCTCTAGCTTAGGGGGAGCTGCATTGAACATCAAAATCCCCCCGTCAGTAAGTAAGTGCTTGAATCTGGCACAATAAAAAGAGAATATTCTAAATTGGTCTAGAACCTTTGGAAGGATTTCCAGAAGAAAAGATGTTGATATGAAATCCCGTGGAGTGATTCATGAAGAACCATCAAAAACAAAGTAACTAGATATAATTAAGGCAACACATTTATTACAATACCAAATTAGGTTTTGCAACAGATAAAAGGTCACTTGGTCACTCATTTGAATCACCTTGCATTCAAAAGAAACAAGAAGAAGAGCATTCAAGTTGCAAATCTAGAGACTGAGGCAAAGAGTGAATACAACCAGCAACTGATCAATCCTAACCTCGCGAAAGAAAAAGGTACCTCTCTATAAAGCTTTGCATCTAGAATCTGTTGAGATGGCTACTCCTCATGTTGTTGACATTACTGAAAGGCCTTGACTCAAATTTAAGAAGCATCCTCACAAATCAATTGAATTCGACCTGTTAGGTGCTTTTTCAAGTGTTCTGTATGGTATGTTGCATGTAGAAGACATTAGGGTTTATATTCATGCAAATATAGATGAGTTTGGAGATTCAAGGTATGTAGAATTGTTTGAGAAACAACTCAGGGATGAAAATCACAAACTTAAACCCAAGTATAAGGCACTATAGGATAAACACTTTATTCAGATTATGGGGTTTCCAAAATTTGATGAGGATGAATGGGTATGATATGTTTTAAGTCGAATGCATGATGAATTCATTTGGTTGTTAAAACCATTCAAGATTACCAAGGATGCTATCAGAATTGTAACTAGCTTAAATTCAACTGGAGGATTGCCCATGCTGAAAGTTGTGAAAAACCAGACAATGACTGATGCTACTGGTGCTAAGTTTGACAAAAGGGTAATGACCATTAATGATATTATAGAACCGGATGTCAAATTCACCTCCATGGTGATTGGGTACAAGATCTACCACTCAAGTAGAGAAAATTATGTGTTCAGAATAACCATATATGCTGCATACAAGATGCT
This sequence comes from Cunninghamia lanceolata, assembly GCA_027924645.1. Classification (NCBI taxonomy): domain Eukaryota; kingdom Viridiplantae; phylum Streptophyta; class Pinopsida; order Cupressales; family Cupressaceae; genus Cunninghamia; species Cunninghamia lanceolata. Next base: position 3,273,554 of record BSBN01000828.1, read on the forward strand.
AAAGGAAAACACTGATTATGACTTGTGTGAATTACTATAGAATCAATTGATTGAAAATTTAAACAAAATTAAGAAATATAAGAAAAACAATTTCAAGTATGGTACATTGGTTCTATGTTTGTTCTTTTACTTTATGAATGAGGTACTTGGGGTAAAAGGTGTGCACTGGACTAAGGATGAGCCAGTTGCCATTCAGATTAGAGATCATCTTCACAGCATTGGTGATTTCAAAGCTCAAGAAATTGCAATATGGGGTTACTTCAAGAATTTTTAGAGTATGATGCACTTAAGGGAAAGAATCCCTAAATCAATTGTTGAGAAGTACAAAAATGATATATGCTTCATGGTTGATTCTGATCAGTGTCTAATGGAAGTGGTGGAACCCATAATTGCTTGGATCATGCCCATGGGGTATGAAGTAGATGAATTTTTTTTGAATATGTATGCTCACCATCTTCTAAGCAAGCCTAAAGACATAATGGTTGAAAGATTTGGAACTTATGAGGAGCTGAATTTAAACTGCATACTGAATTCAGAGAACTTAAAACCAATAGAAAAGTAAGAAAAGAAGTTGAGCAGTTAGCTAAAAATCTGGGCCTAATTAAGGAGGCTGTGAGGAAACATAGAGAAAGAACTAAAAAGGCTGAGAAAGAGAAACATGATAAAAAACAAATAGATGCTCCAGTGGAACTCTCTTCCACTTCAAGAACTACTAGGAGCTCTACTGCTGCCCCTATTCCTTCCAAGACTACAAAACCAGAAGCAAAATCTTTTGGAAAATGGGAGAAAAGGAAGAAAACAAAAGCAACCCGGACCTATGAAAGTATAAGAGAAGAAGAAGAAGATATAGATTTTGACATTGAAATCAAGGAAATAAAGGCCACCGAAACAAAAGATGCAAAAGTAACCAAAGAAAAGTCCTCTAGAAGCAAAAGGGCTAGTAAAAGGCAAAAGACAGAAGCATATGAGGAATATGTTGAGAAGCCCACACTTTCCCTGGAGGATGTGATAAAGTTAGTCACGGTAGATGGTAATCTAAAACCCATGCTTGAATTCTATGATGATTACAATGATGTGGATAAAAGGGTGTTGGAGGAAGCAACTGTCAGATATCTCAACATCTACAACAAGGCACTGATTGAGATAACTTTTGAGTTGCCACAAAGTTTGGTAAATATTTTGGAATTGAGAAAAGAAAATGACAAGAGCAAGGACATGGAAATCAGCGAACATGAGCTAATAAATTTGTGTCCTCAGATTTCACCTGATCAAATAGATATGATATTCAAGGAAGTCAAAGATGACTTTAGAAGCAAAAGGAGAATGAACAAACTCATTCTTGGAGAAACAAGTGAAATCATTAAAGAAACTCAATAAATTCTTTTGAAAGCATTGGAAAAATACAATTTTCCCATAGTCATAAAAGAAGTTCCAGATGGTGAAGAAGTGAACATCATCAAGCAGCAATCTGAGCTGGGTGAAGCCTCTATTCCAGAAGTGGAACAAGTAAATCAGGATGATACAAAAATAATGGATAAAGTAGTTAATACAGGAGATACTCCTAATTCACCTGACCCATCAGGAAAAGAAGATAATATTACTACTTTACAGAGCACTCTAGATCAAACAGAAAAGAGTCCCCTCTGTAGAGAACAAAGAGAAAAGTAAAGCAAAGAAAGAGGAAGAAAAAGGAAATAAAGATAAAGTAGAAGAAGATGGTGCAAATGTTGAAGCACCTAAAGTAGATACTGAGAAATTTGATGAACCAAAGGATGGTTAAGAAAATGTTGCAAGAGACACTGCAGATGTAGTGAAAAGTCTTCTTGAAAAAAAAAAGATTGAGATTGATGAGTCTAAACTACTCCAAGGTCTAGCCAATCTAGATGCTCTCTCTCTAATTCAATTGATGAAAATTGCGAGAAAAGATATTAAAGTTCCACATGGAAGACAATGAACTGCTGGGGCTTGCAACCGAGATTTTGGAAAAATTAATGCCTTCCTACTAGAGGAGTCCATCTGATTCCCCCTCCGGTCATCTAAAAAATCTTGTAAGTTCTGTAAATACTCAATTTGAGTCCTTTGAGAAGTCTGCAGAGACAAAAGTCAGAAATGAGTTTTTGTATAAGAGATTTAGTGAAATTAAGAGTCTAACAGGGTATGATATGACTATACTTGATATCAGTATAAAGAGTGTTCAAAATACTCTAAGTGATGGAAGTGATGTATATAAATTTTGTCTATCCTGGCCCAAAGTAAATGAGGATATCAAGAAGAAGATAAAGGAACAAGAACTTAAATTGTCAAATCTATCCAATAATTTTGATCCTTTAACCATTTCACCCATAAGTTAGGAATGCCAAGTAATTAGCTTGACTAATGAAATAAAGAGACTTGTTAAAGAGAAAAGCAACATTATGAAGAGAATGTGTGAGCTTTGGGGATTGATTGCCCCTAAGTTAGAGACAATGTATAATGCCCTATCTGAAGCTCAGAGTCTAGTTCAGACTAGTGATCTAGCAAATCTATCAAAGGCAAAAGAATATTCATTTTTGTTAAGTGGACACATCTCTATTTTGGATGGAATGAAGAGTACTTGGGCCTCTGAACTTGTGTAAATAAAAACTAGCTTTGCAGACATTCTCAAGTTCATGTAAATAGAACTTAATGATTAGTTGTACATATGCAGACCTATATACAAATTTTTGGAAAATTTTAGCTTGCGAACCCCACCCTTTTCCATTGATGTCAAAGGGAAGTGAAGATCAGTAAAAAATGAGGAATCTAGCAAAGGGAGAGTACTAGAAAGTAGTGTGAACAATAGTATCGAGCACAAGCTAAGGGGGAACTTTTCCAACACTTAGTCATTTTTCACTAAGTGTTGCCATCAATGCCAAAGGGGGATATTATTGGCAAGAGAAAATGCTAGGCATGATAGGTGTTGTCATTAATGGCAAATAAGATCATCCCAATCATCCACATAACACAATTTGTTCACACCGGAAGCCAGAATCAAAATGTGTCTAAATTCATGCAGTTAGGAACAGAGCAGGTGATAGGGTCCAGTATCTTGGTCCGGATCTATCCGGTGGAAAGGCATGGTTTACTATGGATCTGAGGTAGTTGTAACCATTGTCAAGACACTTTAAATCCAGAGTTTCATCTCTAAAGATGGACTCAAAAGATATTAGCTTCTAAGTATTGGGTTTCAGTTTAATAGAACAAATAGAAGAAGAACTAGCTGACCTTGTGAATGATCCTATTTTTGGATGTATAGAAGTTGTCTATTGGGCAATTGGTGATGATAAGTAGTGATAGCTGACATGATTGATGATTGATGATTCACAAGTGCAAGTTTTAATCCGCATCATCTATTATGTATGGATCTAGCTGACAGAGCTGAGTACTCTACAAAGTTTTAAATGTTCTTGAAGCTGACTGGTAAAATGATTGTAGATCATGTTGCGGATATATATATCTAATGGAATTGGATGATTTTGGTGTGTGTGAGAATAAGGTGTAATTGTGAAGAGCAAAAAATCTAAGGAGTGAATGAAGGCAGAACAATAAGAAGAGCAAGTAAAGATGAAATGTGTAAGATCAGTTTTTGCACTTAACTGGAACTGAAACTCTTGCATGAGTAGATGCTATTTACTATTTCAAAATTCTCTGTTATTCTCTTGTAATCCTTCTGTAAGGAGTGAACCTCTAATTGAGTAGTGATCTTAGGCAGTGAGCTCGAATGTATGTGCATTCTCATTTTTAAAAATACTTTTAACAGGGTATTAATTTTTGTGGGTTAACCCCCATCGTGGTTTTTCCCTTAACTGAGTTTCCACGTCAAAAATCTTGGTGTCAAGTGTGTTATTTATGTTTCTGCTCATGTGTTATTGATTAATGCTGAAATGTTTATATCATTAATTTGATTATAAGTTGTAAAGGAAGATCAATGGCAGAAAAGATTAAAAATATGTGACAACTAATTCACCCCCCCTCTCAATTGTCTAAACCTAAACCAACACACATATCTTGTTTTAGCTTTTCAAATGCACACTGAGCAGCATGTGTCCAAGTAAAAAAATCCTTTTTTAACATAGCTGTTAATGGAGTTGCAATCTTCCCATAATCCTTGACAAACATGCGTTAGTAGCCAGCCAGCCCTAAAAAACCATGAAGGCTCTTGAGCATCTGAGGATGCGGCTAATTTTTCATGGCGTCTATTTTTACAGGATCCACTTGAACCCCTTTGGCTGAAACAATATGCCCAAGATACTCCACATCCTCTTGGTCAAAAACACATTTAGACTGTTTTGCGCAAAGATGATGATTAGAGAGAAGTTGCAGTACGAGATCTAGATGTTGGAGATGCTCAGCCCATGTTTTACTATAGATGAGGATATCATCGAAGACCAGAATGAATTTGCATAGGTAGGGCTGGAATATTTGATTCATCAATGCCTGGAATGTTGAGGGAGCATTCGTGAGGCCAAAGGGCATGACCAAAAACTCATAGTGGCCATCATGTGTGCGGAAAGCTGTTTTAGGGATATCATCCTCATGAACCCAAATTTGGTGATACCCAGAATGAAGATCCAACTTGGAGAAAAAATGAGCACCATGAAGCTCATCAACAACAGGAATTAGAAAATTATTCTTGATTTTGATGTGATTAAGTGCTCGAAAGTCAATGGAGAGGCGCTATTATCCATCTTTTTTCTAGACAAGAAGAACTGGTGAAGAAAAGGAACTGGTACTAGGGTGAATAATACCTTGCTTCAGTAAGTCCCGAATGAGCATCTCAATCTCTGTCTTTTGGTGAAATGGGTAGTGGTAGGGCTTGATGTTGGGAGGAACGCTTCTAGGAAGGATTTGAATATAGTGGTCCTCTGGTCATGAAGGTGGCAATCCCACTGGCTCGGCAAAGACACATGCATACCTATCCAAAATTTATTGTAGATTAGGAGTAGTGGAGACTGCTGATGGTTGCATCTGTATGGAATGAAGTTGAACGATGACACCATGTAAATTCTTCTTAAGAATTTTTTCCATGCAATGTGAACTTATGATGCTGAGAGACCCCAGTTATAATCCTTTCAATGTGTGTTTTTGCCCATTTTTTGAAAACTGTATCCAAAGTTCAACAAAATCCCATAAGATGGGTCCAAGTGTGTGTAACCATTGGGCGCCCAAAACCACATCACACCTATCTAAGGGCAAGGGAAACATGTCAAAGTGCAAGTTATAATGTCCAATTAAGATACGCACATTGCGACACTTCCCTTTGCAAGGTAACATGCCCCCATTAGCAATCATGACTTCAAAGCTGAAGCAAGGATGGACAAAACAATTAGCCTGTTTGGCAATCTGAGGGTCAATGAGGTTATGAGTGCTACCAGAATCAATGAGTATTGTAAGAGGGGGCTTCGTAAAGTAACCCTTGACCCGCATGGTTTGTGGGTGTTGACTCCTGCTAAAGCATGGACAGAGATCTCTGGGTGGTCTTCTTGAGAAGCAGGGTCAACAAGCAGCTGCTAAATTTCAACCTGATCATCTACTATATCCTGAACATCCTCATAAATTTTAGTTTCAGGTGGAGAATCCATATCCAAGAGATAGAGCTTTTTCTCAACACATCTATGTCCCTGAGTGAGTTTTTCATCACAATTATAACAAATCCCTTTTTCCCTACGTGCCCGCATCTCTGCATTAGTCAAATGCTTGATAGGAGTTGTTGTAGGAGCTGGCATTATTTGAGGTCTTTGGGAAACCGTATTTTTGAATGGAACAAAATTGGATTTGAATCGCTATTGGGTTGTGATCTTGTCCTTTACCAACTTAGCCAACCCTAGGGCTTCCATCATTGTGCTGGGATGAAACATTTTAACCTCAAATCGAATTGCATCTTTCAGACCGCTGACAAAACAACTCCTGAAGAATTCATTAGACAATCTCTTTGTGTGATTGGCCAGTTTTTCAAATTATATCTAATATTCTCTCACAGTGCCTATTTGGTGAAGTTTAGTGAGTGCTCCTGTGAAGTCATCAAAAGCACTAGGGCCAAATCATTGCAAAATGAGTTTGCAAAAATCTGTCCATTTTGGCTCTTCATGAGCCTTGATGTACCAACAGAACCATTGAAGGGCTTCATGTTCCAAATGAAACGATGCAAGTGGGACTTTGTTGACATCAAAAGTATTATGAAGACTGAAATATTGTTCTTCCTGGTATATCCAGCCAATTGGATCATCACCATTGAAGCAAGGAAAATCAAGCTTCGGCCCATGAAAATTGCTGGAAGAGGAGAACCCAGTGTCTGTAGAAGACTCTAGCTGTCGTCTATTGTTGATGGCTGAATGCTGAAGATTGAGGCTGGGCATTTTTTCATCTAGATCTTGAAGTTTGGTCTTGAGGGCTGTAAGTTCATCCTCCATGTTTTTTGCTCCTGTGCGGGTGACAACCATAACCAGGAGATTTTTTTTATTTTTTATTTTTTTAGGAATGGGTAGAAAAACAAAAATGGAAACTTTTTTAGTAAAGGAAAATTTGGATTTGGTAAAAACTCTGATGGGTAATTGGGGTTTGACTAGGTTTTGGAGACTTTATGAGGGGAAGGGAAGTAGAAAATGGGGATTTCAGAAGTGGGGTGAAAGAATGAGAAAATTTGTCTAGGAGGGACAAAGGAGAAGAAATATAAATTGAACATTGTGGTAAAATTTGAAGGCTATTCGGTGAGAATCAAAGAAGTTATGGCAAACCCTAAAAATAGGCAAATGTGGGATTTCTAGCTTCGATAAGTGGAATTTGGGTTATGTTCCTTTAGGAAGGAAATATACAGAATGAAATTTTAGGAGTTCCAGTGAGTTTTGTGAAGAAACAATCGACCAACTGCTCTAGACGGATTCAATCTATGATTATTCAGCTATCAATAGATATGGGCCCCAAGTATGTTTGGCTTCCTAAAGGTTCAGGGGAGTCACTTGGCCACCAATGCTATCTAACGGCTTGTGTATTGGGGCAATACCCCTCACTCCATGGCTCAAGTAAAAATGATAACTACTTTGCCACAAACGACAACTCTTGGTTTACCTCGTGGATGGGAACTAGTCAATCAGGTAGGGGCGTTGCCCTTTTCACTGGCAGGTCCTCTAAATGGGCCAGCTACTTCGGGGTTCTTGTGGTACTCCTCAGAATGAGTTTTAGGGCTATATGCCCAAGCACTTCCCATAGTTAAGCGGATAGGGAATTCCCTAATCTGAACCTGCAATTAAAATGAACAATACAGATGTAAAAAAGAAAGAACTACTGCAATAATCACAGCACCTGGAGGCTACTGTGGAAAAACAATTGGTAGAAATTCCACCTAGTGAGCCCAAGAAAGTGCTCTGATACTAGATGAGAGGAACCTCCTGCAACAATATAATGAAAAATGCACTAAATAACAAAATTATATAAATAGCAGAAACACAGAAGGAATTTATTGATCATAGGCCACTTGGAGGGGGCAACCTCCTTTGAGCAAGCTCAATACAATAAATTTGTGGATGCCTTCATTGGCCTCAACACGTACTTATATACTAAGTCTAATCTAAACAACTATTACTTCCCATGAATGTGGGATAATACAATATACTCACGGGACGACTTACAAAGCATATACTAACAAAGTAAAGAGAAGGGTTAAACATAGGTTCCTAACAGTCTCTAACAATGATATCTCCAAAAATCTCCCCCTTTGGCATTGATGGCAACACATGATGTGAAAAGCATCAAAACCAATAACCAATTCTTTGAATATTCTCCCCCTAAGACAAGTATTTTCCACATCTGCATCTCTCCTTCAGAAATAACTTTTTCACATCTGCTTCTCTCCCCCTTTGACATAAATGGCAAAGAATATGGACTTTTTACTAGATCTGCCTTTGTTTTGAGTACATGAGTATATACAAACTGAAGTTTTCTCCCCCTAAGTAATTGATTTCTATGTACATCAAAATATCAAAATTGTTTTCTCTAACCTTCTGCATATATACAAGAAATAAAAAACATACTGATTCTTAGGAATTATAGCACTATAGATATTCTTCAGTTGTACAACATCTGAATCCCATCGAGCCTTTGCATAGCTCAAAAACTATACATGCCCATTAATATGAGATAGAAATTTTTTTTCCTTATCTACTGTGGCAAGGGCCTCTGTCATCTTCCTTACTTTATCTGCTTCACTGATCAGACCTATCATAGATGTCATCTTAAAGCTTAAAATTTCTCTTAGTTGGCTCATCTGATCGTTAAATGTCTCCTCTAACTCTGCATATTCTTAATTATTGCATGAGTTTTCTCTAATTTAGCTCTTAAGTTTCCATTAGGATCTTTCATTGAGTTATAGGTACTGAAAATTTTAACAAGCTGATTCTCCAGACCATCAATCTTATCCTTTATATCCTTAGATGTTATTGGCCATGATAAACAAAATTTGTACATAGCATTTACATCATTGATAGATGTTTCAACATACTTAATGCTATTATCTAACAAAATTTGTGTCTTAGAGAATTTGTCAGTTAGCTCTACTAACCTCTTATGGTCAATCTCTTCTCTAACTTTCTTTTATGTCACTTGTTTAAATGATTCAAAATGATTGCTCACTGACTCCATGAGCTTCTTCATTTTTAGAGTGGGAGTCAAAGATGTATCTCTCTTAACTTCTGGCATAATCTTTTCAAAAGTTGTCATTGCTTCTTCTATAAGCTCATTGCCTTCAATATGTGACTTCAAAATTTCCTCTTAAGTAATGGATTGGAAAATTGTCCCCAATTTTAGCTTTTGTAAGGGAGACATACTAGCCAAATTTATTTGTCCATCTATGATGGCACTTGCAACAACTCAAGAGTAGACACAATTTGTGACTCTCTTTTTTTAGCCAAAAATTCTCTTAAAGAGTCTAGAGGGGATGATTCTGATCTCTCACCACTAGTGTCTCTTCTCTCATCTCCAGGAGACACTTGTGTAGCTGGAATCTCTAGGGGATTTTTTCCAACATGTGTTTGTTTCTCTACTATTTTCTTTGGAATAGAAGTGTCATCCACTTGTTCTATATCTTCCTCTTTCTACTTTTATTTTTCTTTAGTAGTCTTCTCCTCAGCTAATTCCCTTATTTCTTCAATGTTTTCTGAGGTTACTAGAGGGGGGATCACACTTTGATCCACTGTAATTGTGGGAGGCAGTCAAGATGGTACATTTTGATTACCTACCACATCAGGGACTAGACTTGAGGTGTGAAGATCAAGGTTCATATGCTCTTCTTCATTTGTTTCTGCAATAGTTGGAATTTGAAGTTCATGAAGCACACTCATGGTTATCTCTATAGTTTCCTTCTCCAACCTCTCAATTTCTTTCTTGTCACTAGCCATAAGAGTATTTACTCTTCTTTTGGTTCTGAACTCTTTGTTGAGTCTCTGCATAGCTTTGATAATGTATTTCCCGGAAAGGCTTGGACAAATTTTATTCAAAATTCTTTCCTTCATTTCCACATCTTTTGCCATAGCCTCATCTCTTTTAGCAGTTAATATACTAGGTAAGCTATCAGGTAAGTCATAAGTTATTTCAATTAAAGCCTTGTTGAACATGTCCAAATACCTGATAATAGTTGCTTCAATAGTTACTTCATCTTTGTCTGATCTTTCATCATACAAGTCTACCACTTGCTTTAGATTGCCATGCTTATCTATGACATTAATTGTAGCTTCAAGTGTCAGAGAAGTATCATCATTCTTGTCCTTCTTTTTCCTTCCTTTTCCTCTTTCATCAGAAGTAGCTCCTTTTCTCTTCTTCTCCTAGGCTTTTGAGGACTGGCCTTCTTTCACTTTTAAAGAAATTTCTTCTTTTTCTTCTTATTCTTCTTCTAATTCTTCACTACCACCATGGATAACATATACATCTCTGTGGCCTTTTCTCTTGAGTCTTTTCCTCTTTACCAGTTTGGAGGTATTGGCCTCAACATTCTTCTCTGCAACATCAACAGTAGGGGATCTAGAAGCCTTGGATGCACCAACAGGGGAGGATGAGGTCCTTGTTGTCCTTCTAGTGCTATGTGCAAACTTCTTTCCTTCTATTTTCTCTTCTGGTTTCTCTTCAGCACCAACCTCTTCAGCAACTTTTCTCTTTGCTCTAGCTTGTTGTATTTGTTCTTTGGTTATCCCTACACTTTCATCATACTCCTCAATCATTCTCTATACTTTCCTTTGAGATTGTGGCTTGGTTTTCTCAAGATGGATTTTCATGGACTTTTCCTCATAAGTGCCAAACCTCCCTTTTGTGGTATCACAAGATTTGCTGAGCATTAGTTCTATCAGACCTACAAGAGTATCTTCTGAAACTTCATATCCCATCTCTGAGATCCACATTGTTCTAGGCTCAACTGCTTCCATCAAACATTCATCTTTTGTCACCATGAAAAGAATATCATCCTTGTATTATTTAACAAATTTTCTAGGGATTCTTTCCCTAGATTGCATCTTTTCTTGGAATTCCTTGAAGCAACTCCACAGGGCTGCATTTTATGCATCATCATTGCCAATCCTTTGTAGGTGATCTCTGATTTGGGTAGCAACTAGAATATCTCTCAACCACACAACATTATGCACTCTAGGTAGTTTTTTCAAATAGTAGAACAATAAACAAATAATGAGAGTACCATATTTGGATGGGTACTTGGAATCCTTGGTTTTCTTCAAGTTCTCCCAAATTTGTTTTTGGAGCAACTCACAAAGATCATAGTCCACATTTTGTTTCACCATCTGATATGCAGTATAGATGCTTGTAGCTGATTCAGAGTCTTCTTTGTTGGTGAAGTAAATTTTGTAACCAATAATCATAAAGGTATACTTGACTGCTAGATCCTCTATGCCATTCACTATCAAAGCTCTCTTGTCAAACTTAGCTCTTGTGAGCTTCATCACCATGTCGGTCTTCACATATTTTAGTGCTGGTATAGTACCAGTGGAATATAAACCTGTCATGTCCTTGATGACCTCCTTGATGATCATATGAGGGACATCCAAGCACATGAACTTTTCATGGATTCTTCTTAGCACATATCTCACCCAAGCATTTTCATAACATAAAATGGGAAAGTTATTCCATACATCCAAATTTTTCTCAGCTAGGGTACTGAATTCCATCTTCAGATTAAAATTATCATCTATTAATTCATTCAACCAGACTTACCCTAACTTGACATGATTGAATTCTTCTATATTCACATGAAAATATACTCTAACATTCTCATTGTGTAACATGCCATAGAGTATGCTTGAAAATGCACCTTCCGAATCTATTTCCATTGATTTGAATGGGTGTTTCTTAAATTTAGATCTAGGTCTATCTACAATATCTATCACTTGTGGAGTAGTCATTTTTAATATTCAACAGAGAATTTTCTAGGGTAGAATAATAAATTTCAAATCCCTTTTCAAATGCTTGGATAGTTAGGGTTTCAAAGCACTGAATCCTAAGATGCTATGAAGTCTTCTTCGCCGCGCTGCTCAACTCTCTTTCACTTGAAAAATCATTTGCAATATGAATTTTCAACAAATATATTTGCTTATAACCCCTTTTCTACCAAAACCTAATCTACCATAAATGCTCTATTTCAAAAAGTTGTTAACACTTCCACTGATACTCACAGTCGATCTTAATTGCTCTGTAATATTTGACAATATGATGTTTTTCGCTAGAATTTTCTTCAATTGATCAAGCACTTCAGTCTTTACCTTATATCTTCATGCTAAGGCATCAACACCATTCCTTTGGCAGAGGGAGAAAGAATTCCATTAAAGATCCCCCTGAGCTACATCTCTCATCTGAGTTTGTGGAGGAAACATCTACACCAGAATTTGGTACAGACTCATTCTTAGCCTTTGTTACATCTTTCTTAATCCAAATCTTACTCATCTCCTTCTTAGTCCCTGTCAAATCAACCTTCTGAACTAGTTTGTTCTTCTCTATTGGATTATCCTTCTTCATGCTTCTGCTTTTGTAGAACTTTGAAATGTGTCTAGGCTTATTGCAATTGTAACACACAACATTCCACTGACTAGTATTCCTTCCATTCATTCTGATCTGCATTGGTTAGCCTTGTGTCCAAATCTATTGCATGTAAAATAATATCTATTGAAGGATTGAGTCATTCTACCATTGTTATAGCCATTCATCCTTTGACTTCTATACGCATTGGCTTTAAGACCAACTTTCTTTTATGTAAAACATTGACTAGAGAAAGATGGAACATTTTGATTCATTCTGCTCCTACATTGTGTAGCCTAATGTCCAAATGTATTGCAAGAATAACAATAACCATTAAAATATGGACACCTTTGAGCATTAGGTTGTCTGACTGGTGGTCTTCTATCTCCTTTCTTTCCATTCTAGATCTGCTTGCCATTGCTCTTCTTGTTTTCATCTTTTGATGCTTGACTTGATTTTGAACTTTCACCTTTTTCAAACCCTAAGGCTTCTTTATCATTGGGATCTTTCTAACTTGCAATCATCTCATCAAGCCTTGCAAAACTTATTTTGAATTTTTATTCATAATTCCTTGCCTTCTCCAAATTTGATCTTAGTTTCACAACTTCTTGTTCAAGACTTATACATTCTTCATATTTTCCTTTCACCATTGAGTTCACAACTTCCTTAATTCTTACCTTTTCTTCAACTTGCACCTTCAAACCATTCATAGATTCATTTTCTAGCCTCAATTGTTCATTGACCTCCTTATGTCTTTCTTTGAACTTCTTGACTTTCTCTCTTAATTTTCTGATACATCCATCTGCTTCTTTGACATTTTCCTTCAGATATTTGATTTCTTCTTTATTTCTCTCTAGTTCTTCAAGAGCAACCTTGAGTTCTTCACCATTAACAGACATGCATTCATCTTCTAAAAAAAAATAGTAAAAATCTCTTCTAGAAGAGTAGGAAACTTTATAGCACCCATGTGTTCATTAATCTCCAAGATCTTCCTTGAGCAGTTAGGCTTCTTCCAAAGGACCTAGCTTTGATACCAATTGTTGAACACCTAGAATACTGAGAGGGGGGGTGAATCAGTATTCTCTTAAACCATTTGCAAACCAAAACTTTTAACCCATTTAGCAAGTTAAATAAAATTAAAGTAGATTAAGCATAAAACATATAACCACAATCCACAACACATGAACACCAAGATTTTTATGTGGAAAACCCAAAAATGGAAAAACCACGGTGAGGATTAGATCACAATATAATGAATAACAATACCGATTACAAGAGGTTCACTGCCAAAGGGCTCATTGCCCAGGGCTCACTGCCCAAGAGAAGAATGCTCACTATAGGTGGACTCACTACCCACTTAGAAAAATAGAGAGAAAAGAAAAGGTGGCTCACTGCCAGACTTTAAACTATTATAATTGCATCTACATATGCATGGAATATAGTTCCAATGAAGTTCAAGTTACATAAACAAAACTTCTCTTACTGTTCTGCTCTATATTTCCTCAATTCACATATGTAGGCACTTGTCACATCACACACATCACTTACTTGTCACCATCTCTTAAAACATCATGAATAAAACCTCTTTATATATCCTCTTCACACATATTATCAATTAGGTCAGCCAAAATGGATGTAGCATGCAAGACATGCCATACATAACCTGTCGGCCCAAAAAATTCACACATACACTTTGTGCCAAGATTTAAACTTTGGAATAGGTCAGTCTAGACCTAAAATAGATCCCACTTAACTTTATAAGACATATTTACCTTCTGCATAACATCCATACCTTCGAGTTGGCTTCACTGGCAAAGTAGCAATAATATGAACTAATTGTCAAACCATAAATCGGTATTCGGAGCTCCACATCATCTCAAATTTAGAAAAAACAATCGTTAGACATCTACAATCACATCCCCAGATCTTCACAACAAAATGTTTCCATGTGGTGAAATGCGAAGTACTATAACTTGGTCTCTGTCACAGTCAAACACTGTTTATCCATGTAGCAATATTTTGACAAACTTATCTATCATCCCGTAAGACTTCATACTCTAAAACTTTGGATTTAGGATCTCTAGGCATATGTCGACAACACTTTAGAACCGCATAAGGAAATATACCATACCAGAAATATGTGGACCAAAACAATCATATACCTTGCACTGGTTAAGACGAAACTTTGACATACCTAACTTCTTCTACATGTAACCTTCATTCTAGAAAACATAAAAGGATGAACTTCTAGATTTAGGTGCCTCTAATGATCCATAACAACTTACCAAATCCATAGAACAAGATATTCAACATCTGACAAATGGGGACCAAAATATTGTAGCTTTGTACACTGAGTGCAACATTTTGACACTTAGCCACTTTTCACCAAATCTTCTTTCAGATCAAAACTTTTGTGTGGTTACCTTTATGAGGATAGAAACATCCTATGAGGGATATTACTATAACCTCACAACTCAGTTTTAGTCTCTGATCCAAATCTTTGATTCAATCTCTAATTACTAACCTTTGAACCTTGTTGCCAAACCTTTAAGTCTTGTTGTCATTAGTCTTTAAACTTTGTTGCCATCAATGACAACATTTCTTGAATATCATGTTCATCAATATACTAGTAGTGTCTCTAACAATGATATCTCCAACACTTTTCACACTAACAATAACATCATTTCTTGTGGTGTGGATGTTGCTAGGTGTTGTGAATTGTATACATCAAAATTAGGTACACATGCTAGTTCACGTTAATTAGATAGAAATTCTAACGAGCACTATTGTGGATGTGGCAGGAGCTATTCTAGTGGTTAAGTATTAACTAGATTCCCTTCTTCTCAGGGAAATACTAAGCAAATGATGGGTGAAAGAGGATCTATAGGGATGCAGATGAATGTGATGCTTGTGGTTGGAAGCATTGAGAATTTTGTGGAGTGTTAAATTGGTTGTTTGTTTGTTGCAATGCTTCCAAATGAGATTTCTCTTATTGGATGTTTTCAAGAATAATGACAAGTGGAGATTTCTCTAAACAAGTATGGCCTTAACATGAGACACATATGCAATAGTACCATTTGTGGTACACATGGAATTAAATTGGATGAATTAATTCATTTTAATGCTTGTTTGAATTCGAGTGACGTGTTCTTGTTTTTTTCTATTCTTTATTTTAAAGGTTGAAAGTTTTACTATTTTTATTGTTTTGAGTATTTAAATGTGTGAGAAATGAATCTAAATTAATTGATGCATGCAACTAGATGAGATTTGTTTTATTAGTTTTTCAATTGTTTTAAGTTAGTTAATTCTTCTAATGAATTAACAATAATGTTAATTAGTTAACCAAGTCAATTAGATTGCTCCTCTTGACTTTGACATATAGTTAATTAAATAATAATCATTAACTAAATATCAAAACATTTTTAACTAATTAA
Organism: Cunninghamia lanceolata; assembly: GCA_027924645.1. NCBI lineage: Eukaryota > Viridiplantae > Streptophyta > Pinopsida > Cupressales > Cupressaceae > Cunninghamia > Cunninghamia lanceolata. The sequence continues at coordinate 3,289,009 of BSBN01000828.1, forward strand.
ATTAAAAAAAATAAAGTGAGTTTTTTATTTTATTTTGTCTTTAAAATAAATAAATAAAATTAATTAACTAAACACAATAATCAAAATAATTAATTATATAACCACAATAAATTAATTAGATTACTTTAATTGATTTAATATAATTAAACAATTAATTATGACTAATTACTAATTTATCTAACCAAAGCTAATAGGTAAAATAGCTTTTAGGAAATACATAGAGAAGAAGCACACAAAAAGAAAACAAATATTTTTAATTTATTCTTTTCTAAAAAGCATAAAACAAACTTCCAAAAGAAAAATTTTAAGATACAGAAAAGAAGAAATTGCCTCTTTCCCTTTTCCTAAATTAATTTTTGGATGTGTTTGTTTGTTCTAGTTTGAGATTCTGGATCCACTAAATAAATTCCTAGTGCCTCTTAAGAAATTCTTTAAACAAATCAAAGGGTTCTAAAGAAGCCTTGTGAGGAACTTCTCCCTTGGATGAAGATAAAATTATATTATATGTGATTAAGCTTTTGATTTCAAAGTTCCTATGAACTAGTACCTACTCGTGATTATGGTACCTAAGTTTCTTCATGTCAAGTACTTGCATGAAAAATGGTGCTCTACAAGGGATTAGACCTACCTATGAATATAAAATTAGGTTTTTGGAGATTCATTTTCACTTGCAAGTTTGATAATTATAAATATTTTAGGAGCTTTATGCCAGTGAATACTAGTTTGGGCCTAGAAGTAGTTGACAAAGAGAGTAGGATGAGGAATGCACTTATGGTAAGTGCATAGGCCTAGACAAGATGAAAATCACTAGATCCTAGGTCTTCCTTGACTAGGTATGATTATATCCTTATTCATTATTTTACAATTTGAGAATTTTGTTTGATAGAGCTAACTCTTCTTATTCTTAAAGTTTATCATAATATGAGGTATTGATACTAGATCCTCTCTTAGTTGCATGAAGTCTCTTTGATGACTTGGTGTCCAATATGTGTCCTCTCTGTTGGATAGATGATCTTTCAAGATTTCAACATTTCTCATGAAGTTCTTAGATATGTTTCTATAGTACTTGAAACATTTTAAGAATTGAGATGACTCATACAAAGTATGGGTTTCTTCTTATTTCTCATCAAGAATAATGCAAATTATTAAGTCACCATTCATATGGGGCATGTCCACTTGTAGGTTCTTATAGTGTCTAGGCAAGTCTATTATATGGATTTTTTGTTCTAATAATTACATGAATTATATATGCTTTTAATAATTCTCCTTCATTGATCTCATCTTCATCTAGGAATCTTTCCATTCTCTTAAATTGAGCTTGTAATTCATCCATATATTTATTTGATGGCCTAGAATCACTAGATGAAATCTCCATCATGCATATCTCATTAACTACATCTATTGATTCTTGTTCTATTTCGTCTATGTCATTAGCGAGTTTGATCATACAAATGTCATTAACTCCATCAATAAGGATATCCATAAATGTTAAGGGAGAGTAGGTTCCTAGTGGATGACTATTAAAGAGAAACCTAAATGACATCCTTCTCTAGAAGTTAGGCTATGTCTATTGTGATTTTTTGTTGAAATGCTGACAACACCTTTCAATATTTTACCCTTTGCAAACTTGAGTGTTTCTTTTCCTTTAGCTTCCATTTTAGGATCTTCTCCTTTCCTCATTAGGATCGATTACAAAACCAACACATGACATGCTACTTGATTTGTAAGTAATGCATAGTCTATTGGTATCCCTACTCTTTTCTTAATTTGGTCCACCTTGACCATATCAAATAGTTTAAGGTCTTCTTTTGTGACATAAATTTTCTCCAAATATGGGAATCATCTCTTAAATCAAGGTAGAAGGCACAAACTTCATCTTGGATTTGAGGACTATATTCCACTAGCATGTTATAATTAGTGTCCTTGTTGTTGGGAATTTTCAATCTCAACAATTTGCTTAATTGATGAGATACAAGGCTTTGCCTACTAAAAAATAGAAATATGAAAATTGTATGCAAATCTAAAATTAAGCTTTCTTAATTTTTGAAATACCATGCAGAGATTTAATGAATTTAAATCAACAAATATGAAAAATTAGAAAACACCATTATTCATCACATAGCACAAAATTTATCATGGAGAAACCCTTGCGAACAAAATCCACACAGAAGAGAGGACAATCTTATATGTACTTTGAAAACAAGATTACAATGCAACCATACTTACCAATCTCCTCATTGCCTCAATCTGATAGCATACCTATTTACTTGTGAACAATCTCAATACATCTCCTCAATATTGCAACTACAACCTCCTCCTTGAGTTCTTTATTCAACAATGTTATATACAAATATGATACTCAAGAATCCCCCTTGTAAAAGGTATGGCATCCATACTTATGCAATTTCTAGTGCCTTATTTTGGTCCCCACCTGCATGCTAAACTTAGCCTCTTACAACCTCTTACAAATTTCTCATAATTGACTAAAACCAATCCCACTAATTTAGGCACCTAGTTTGGCATACAATCCCTATAAATTAAGGGATACTCTTACAAGATGTAGACTAATAATAGCTATGTAAATATTCTCTTACATGTGTCATAACTCCCCAAAAATCATCTACTCCAAGATGGGCACCAAGATTGACCATATCACCTCACCTACACTCCAAAAAATAGAATATGCTCTAACTAGTAAAATAATTACCATGATAAATGATACATTTTTTTTGATATTGATAAGTGGAAAACCAGGGTGCCAATCCCTATTACAAACTAGCCCATAGGGTGCATAAAAAAATCTCAGTGAGCCAACAATAGAACATTAACCCAGCATAGATAGAAAACATACAACAAACAAACATGAAACTGAACCACAAAAAATAGAACAGACCAAAAAACTAGTTAATGAGCTACTCCCAATCTTCCATGAAGAAGGTGTACATGTATTCATAATATTTCACTTTATCCTTCCCAATCCCATGCTTTTTCATCTCTAAATCTTGCAACACAGCCAAAGTCATAGAAGAACTGTGCATTACCTTTGTGGTAAAGCGAGAAAGGACCTTAAAGTTCTTCTACAACTCTAACATCCTAGCTTTCATACCAGCAATATCCGTGGCATCCTAGGAACTAACTTCTCCATCTTTGTTGACTTCTGCATGCTGTTCTACCAGATTGTCTAGTGTCTTTGAGTCTGAACAAGGGAAGTTCATTTTAGGGAACAAGCTTGGCCCATCATCACCCATAGGCCCTTCTTATTTAGAAACATTAGTCACCTCTATAATATGAACATTCTTCTGACTATCTTTAGTCTCTTCTTTCTAGTCAGAGTCGCTGGACACAACCATCTTCTTGAGAGAATATGAAAGAAGGAACTACAATGCTTCCATAATAGTATATATCCTAGAAAATGGAAAACATAGACAATATGAATGGCTACAAATCATTTTTGATATTGATAAGTGGAAAACTAGGGTGCTGATCCCTATTACAAATCAGCCCATAGGATGCACAAAAAAGGTTCAGCAAGCCAGCAATAGAACATTAATGCAACATAGACGACAAACAGACAATAGACAAATAGGAAACTAAACCACAAAAAATAGCATAGACCAAAAAATTAGTACCAATACCAGTAATTAAATAATTAATGTTTTCAGATGAACCTTCATGCCTTATGAATAAATTTATAAAATTAACACCCTATCTCCAAGGATGTTGGAACCCTCCAAGAACCTTTGAAATTTCCAAGAACAATGGAAACCATGTCATATAATTTACAAGGTTGGTGGCACCTTAAACCCAACACTTGTTAATGAATTAGAATAAATTGGGCATCATTTTGGACCAAGGGAAACTAGAAGGATGGCCTTTTTAATTGTCCTTAATTTTAGGTTATTATAACCCTATAAAGTGTCTGTAAAAGATGTAATATTACTCTTTTCATAACCCATTCTCTATAATAGGGAAAAGGGAACTAAATTTTTGTAGCCCCATCATGAATCATGGGCCTCTTAATGTAGTTCTCATAAATCCAGACTTGTAAATACAAGATGAGGCCTCCTCTTCTATTTAGTTCAATCTCTGAAGGAATTTATCTAAGGTCAAAGGAGAAACCTAGGTTTTACAATTCAAAATTTGATGGGTTAAGATATAATTTAGCATGGTTCACTTAGCTTCTAAAGGTGGGGTTATGAAATTCATGTATTTCAACTTGATTTATTCTAGGAATATTTCTCAATGTGGGGGGAGGGGAGTCTCTTAGAATATATATATAAGAAAATCTATGCAAAAGACTTTTTTAGATATTTAATTAAGTCATAAGGACCTATTGGGTTTGGGGTTAGTTACACTGAAGAGACTGCATGTGCCTCGTGCTTAGGTTGGGTGGTCAATTTAATGTTTTCATTATTTACCAATTAGACCAAGCCAAGAATTTTTGTGTCTCCTTTCATATAGAGTTGAGGAAAATAGTTTATTTCTTTAGAGTTTGAAACAATTGTTAAGCCAATTGATGATGGGTTAGATGAATGATATTATGCTATGTTGTTTTGCCCATGATTATGGAAAATATTTTGATAAATCCTTAAATTTAATTATTGTCAGTTGATAGTCTTTTGTTTGTTTGTAGAGAGATCTTGTGGATGGAGGAATATTTCTGTAAATAGATTTTGTTGGTCCTTGGGAAAATTTTGAATGAAACTATTGTAGTCCCTACAAGTTTGAGTATCATACCTTTGTTTTATGGAAAACGCAAAATTTCTAGAGGTCATAATCCCTTGGCTCATGATAATAATCAAAATAATTGTTACTATCAAATATAAGGTTTTTTTTAGGATGGTTGTTTCCCTAATAATATCTATTTTGTGGTAGATAATCAACAACATTGGCTGTCATATGCATGTTTTGGCCCCCTTGATTGTTATTACCATCGTAACTATTTGCATTGTAGTTGTTGTTATGACCATTTCCACCATTGTTACCATAATTGGTAGGACATCTAAGACCCTATTTATAGTTGCACATATATTTATTTTAGAATATATGTGTAGGAGGGATCTTATCATTTGTGTTTTGGGTGCTGCTTTAGCCATGGGTGGAAAAGATTCCATTAGACCCATATATTCTTCTACCACTATCTGTGTTTAGTAAAAAAGAGGGGAAAGGATGTCCAAATGATGTTTTTAAAGGGTTTGTGTTGATCCTCCTTTCACCACTAAACATTCAAGGACATTCAACCGAGTAGACAAGTCTACTACAGATCTCTTGTCACTTGGAACATAGGGGAAGATTGGAATTGTGTAAATTTGTTGTGCAATTAAGTACAATTATGCTCAAAACCCTAATTTCATAAAATCGTAAACAAACAGACAAATCATGGAAAATGATCACACATAGAGATATCAAATGACAACCAAATACATACCATTTCAAAGTTTGGTGTACAGAAAAGTCAGGGACTAATGAGCGGGCACCCTAGTCTAGTGTATCTATTTTTGTCAGGATCTCTGAATAATGTTTGTAACCTATTCCTACCATCACAGAGATTTCACTGCTTTAGAATCCAAAGGACTAATGAGTGGGTGCCCAAGTCCAAGCCCTAGTTTTCTTCTCAGATCTGTAATTTTGATAGTCTGCACTACTCTCTTACAACTCCACTTCTTTCACTTCCAAAACCTATAACTTACAATCACAGAAAAGTGGGTTAGGGGTTGTGGTGTTTAGAGGCTTGCCTCAGTCAAGCCTCGGAGAGACATTCAAGTCTTCTAAACACTGTTGTTAGATAAAGAGTGTGTATCCCTATGGGATAGAGGCAAAATCCAAATGATAAATGATAGAAAACACAATTAATATCACCTTGTAGTGTAGATCTCACATAAATGAAGGCTCTTCAATCACATGAGAAGATGAAGCCAAATCTGCAATCACAAACATAATAAAATGCTCTACTCTTGCCACAATGAATATCTTGAAATCATAAGTATGCCAAAAGTTCATAATCATCTTCTCTATTGTACAAATGAATCACTAATCGTGCTTATATATGCAACTATAAACATTTCTGCTAAGAATTTCATAATTCAAACTTAGGATGTTGGCATAGGACCTAATAATGATCATAAAACTGACACCCAAAAATAGGTCCTGACCTAAAATAGGGTAGGACTAGGGCATGGGTACCCAAGTCCTCCCCCCTATTTCAAGTAGGATTTATATTAAGCACACCCTCTAGGTCCCATTTACCATGAAACTTCAAGGTTTTCTCATCGGGAGTCACCATTAACATACAAGATGACCTATATGTATTCTAAAGGACCCAGGAGCTAAACTTTAAAAGGGAAAAGCCCCCAAGGGGACATTTTCTGACAACATTTAGCCCCCACTTTAATGTATGTATAAATGCAAGGCCAATACATGCATTAAAGTAATCTCAATAAACACAGCGAACATGCCAAGCATGGAGAAGACGTGCCAATCACAATGAAGATAGTAACAGGCACACAAAACACAGAGAAGCTAGTTATAGTCACGTAAAACACAAAGAAAACAACATTGAAGACATGTAAAACACAGTGAATATAGTGAATGCAGTGAATGTAATGATTGTTTTCTTTTTCTTTTTCTCATATATAAATTGTAGAATGCAAGTACAAGGAAAATAAACACACCACCCATAATGCAGGAGGGACTCATTGCCACCGGTCTTTAAACTACATATGGGGCAACAGACACATAAAACAAATCTTAGAGTGCAAGAGAGACTCATAACCACCAATCTTTAAGACTACACTTGAGAACAAACATGCCATACAAATCCAAAAGCATAGGAGGGGCTCATCACCACTAGTCTTTAGACTATGCTTGGGAACAAACACACCATACACACACACATGGAAGACATGGAGAAAACATGGTAGATAAGTAATGGAAAAAACCTATTGGTAGATTCACAGCCATCTTAGGTACATTATAGGCACACACCGATAATTGGGCTTCGCCACAACAATTACTGAAGACATGCTTAAGGGTTAGGATAGTCTTAGATCCACTCCTTGCCTGCTTAAAGGACTTTTTGAAAATGACAAGATTGTGCAATCTCCTCGATAAATACACCATCCTTTCCTTGCACGGAGGGCTTAAAATAAAAAGGATATGAATGATATCCCAACTCTGTAGTGGGCTTAAGTGATTGTAGTAGATTTCAAGATTTACAAACACACTTTTCTAGCATCAAAATCAGACAACTTACCTTATATGTGCCCCCACCTTAAGGTGGTTGATAACATGTAATGATATCAAGAACATTAAGGTAGGAAGAAAAAGCACAAGGGAACATGAGATCTCACAAAGCCCATGCTCCCCAGAGGTGACATGTACGTTACAATCACCAAATGTTCCCATAAACACACAATTTCTTGCAAGAAAAGGTGTTAGCATCCATATAATCATGATAAACAACAATGAATGTAATCATTCACATAGAGAGCCAAGGTTATACTATAGATTTGGAGACTGAGTATAATCATGGGGCTATATCGCAGAAATCTCAAAACTGAGTGTAACCAAGGTGAGATTCAAAGATAAACAAAGTGCATGGAGCAGATGTATTGTTATGGTTCATAAGTGCGATAAGATAACATCAAGATATCACACAAAGTGATTCTTCTAGCCAAGCATCAGATAATAAATATTCCAACCCTGTTGTCATGTATGGACTTGGTCCATTTTTTGATTTCTCACTAAAGGGACACTAGGTCCGTATAAGTATAATATGTTTTTCGTCATCTGCCCGCTAGATAGAACCACTAGAGGAAGGGAAACAATAAATCAAGAGAGGAGAAACAAGTGCCTTAGGGACAGTCACATAGGAGGGTGCCCCCACGTCACCAACCACAACACTATGTCCTTAAGACACAACACACAACAATAAAAAATAGAGGAGAAGCAATATAGAAGAATGATGATACAAATAGAAGGTCACAACAAAGGCGGTCTCCCAGTATCCTTGACCTTACAAGAGAATCAAGGGTCATCCTAGGATGCCTGAACAACACATAACACATCACGGGGGAAACACAACACGGAGGGAGGTCACATACATGAGCCGATTCATGCTACCGCCTAGGTGACCACCAAGGTTAGAGATACTTACCTGTAAGGACAACCAAACTAACGGTTGTCATCAAGCAAATCATCATCTTCCCACTCCTGAATGTTAGAGGAAAGTGGGACATAAGGTACCATAGCCCAACTTTTAATCTTGTCTTCAAGTTGTCCATTCTTAAGGTCTTCTTGGTTTGATTTAATGTTAGGTGAGATGTTTTCTTGTTGAGGTGTTTTTTTTGGGAAAAAGCTTGTCATCTCCTCCTCCTTTCTCTTTCTTGTCTATTTCTTCTTGTTTTACTACTTATCTCTTTTAAAATAGTGTCTTGTTCTTCCATAGGTTTTTGTGTTTTAGAGGAGGAAGCATCATGATCAAATCTCATTTGTCTAGGTGGAATGTTTTTCTCTCGACAATTACCTCGCGATCCTTGTAAGGATGGCAGGGGAGGAACCTCAACATAGGGTCCTTTTTCTTTTGGTCTAGGATGCTCTTCAAATGTGGGTTGTTCATCTCTTGTTTTTTCTTGAATAGAAGGACCGACCACTTGATGTAATAATTGTGTTTTGTAGTTTCTATAGCTTAAGAAGTTAAAATCTATCCGTGGCTCTAGTTCCACTTCGGATCATTCCCAAAATTAATCAAGGGTAAAGTGTTGTCTTGTAACCAAAGGTTTATATCTATTGTGAGGAATAGTATGCACTTGTCCATTCAAAGGAAATTTTACACAGTTATAAATTGTTGAAGGGACAACCTTCATAGCCTTTAACCAAGGGTGTCCTAATTTTATGCGAAAGAGGTCAGAAATGGGGACAACATCAAATAATTGTTCTACATATTTCTCAAATATAGTAACCAATAAATATATCTTCCTAGAAGTGTTTATAAAGTTTCCCTTATGTGTCTTAATAATCATGTCCGAAGGGTCATAAAAGACTTGTATCAATCCATGTGAATAAAGGAATTCTTCCGTTGCCACATTAGTCATGCAATTAGGATCAATAAGGGTTCCATCCACATGATTTCCCATTATCTTCACAGTGATATAAAGAGGTCCTTCAGTGTCTCCAGTTGTTCTATCATGAGGTGTAAACATAATTTTGGGTTCGGGGACCTTTCTTTTCATGTAAGGCCTAGGAGGGAACCTATTGTTATTTTTGTGATTAGAATCCATGTGTATATGTTTTCAAATCACCATGAAATCAAATTTAAAATCTTCTCAAAAAGTTATGCAAGAGACAAGTGCAAAACTATATGTGAAAATGACCTAAGATGCTTGATTTTTTCAACTTTTTTCAATGCAAATGAGTGAAAGAAAAGGTGTTGTAAGGAAATTGATGAAGGTAATAAAATAATATGTTTGATATCATTCCAATAAACCAATAATATCCTTCACAATACACGTTTGATGAAATCCTATAATGATGACAAGTCAAAACCTAGTGAAAATACACTAAAATGTGTAATTTTTTACCAATTTTTAATGCAAAGGCCCAATAAAAAGGGTGTTGTAAATAATTTGAGGAGGGGGAGAAGATTATAACCCTGATAACAGCCAATTAATGCATAAAAATCCTTCACAACACGCCTATGATGCAATTCTAGAGAGACGATAAGGCCAAATCTAATGAAAAAGCAAGGTTTTCAAACCCTAGACATGAAATTTTGCAAGAAAACCACTATGATGAAACACTAAAGTTATAAATCAGTCCTAATGAGTGTTTTAAAATAGTAGTAAAATATGAAACAATATTTTTACTACAAACCCTAGCCAATGCAAAACTAGGTTATATGGAAAAATGTGCAATTTCAAGCAATTTTTATCAATTTAAGCATGAAAATGCAATGTAAATGAATGAGGAATGAAGAATTTATGTATTTTAACTCAGATCTGAGGATAATTACAGAAATTTATTGAAATGCAATGCCATCTAATTCAAATTATTTGAAAATGCAAGCTAAAAAAGCCAATTTTTTCAAAATTTTCCAGTTTTTCAATTTTTTTGTAATTTTTCAAATGCAATAAGATGAACAATGAAATGAATGAATGAATTGAATGTAAATTTGAATTAAAACACTCAGCAAGGTGTAAAATTCAAAATAACTTGGGTTCACAAAAATGTTTAGTAGAAAAAAAGAGGGGAAAGGATGTCCAAATGATGTTTTAAAAGGGTTTGTGTTGATCCTCCTTTCACCACTAAACATTCGAGGACATTCAACCAAGTAGACAAGTCTACTATAGATCTCCTATCACTTGGAACATAGGGAAAGATTGGAATTGTGTAAATTTGTTGTTCAATTAAGTACAATTGTGCTCAAAACCCTAATTTCATAAAATTGTAAAAAAATAGACAAATCACAGAAAATGATTGTACACAGATATCAAATGACAACCAAATACATACCAGATTTTGAAGTTTGGTGTGCAAAAAAGTCAGGGACTAATGAGTGGGTGCCCTAGTCTAGTGTACCCATTTTTGTTAGGATCTCTGAATAATGTCTGCAACATTTTCCTGTAATCACAGAGATTTCACCGCTTCAGAATCCAAAGGACTAATGAGTGGACACCCAAGTCCAAGACCTAGTTTTCTTCTTAGATCTGCAATTTTGACAATCTGCACTGCTCTCCTGCAACTCCACTTCTTTCACTTCAGAAAACTGTAACCTGCAATCATAGAAAAGTGGGTTGGGGGTTGTGGTGTTTATAGGCTTGCCTCAGTCAAGTCCTGGAGAGACATTCAAGTCTTTTGAACATTGTTGTTAAATAAAGAGTGCATATCCCTGTAGGATAGAGGCAAAATCCAAATGATAAATGATAGAAAACATAATTGATATCACCTTGTAGTGTAGATCTCACATAAATTAAGTGATGCAGGAGCATCCCTAGTTCAAGAGCAATCTTGCATCAACCAAAAACATTTGCATTTTAGTTTGTTTGCATTTCAGTTCTTTCATTTTCCAGTTCAGTTCAAAGCAGTTCAATTAGAAGCAGTTTCAGCTTGTGGTCTGATTTTGGCATTTCACATCTTGTGGATCTGGACTTAGCATCTACATTCATTCATCTACATCATATCAATAATTTAGAGCATTTGGATCAGTTACTAGAAAGATATTGCTATCAGAAGATCAACTATTTTCTCAGAACAGAGCATCCTGATGGTCTCAGACAATCAGCTAAAGAAGAAGGCTTATGGATCTCATTGACACATCATTCAATGATCCTTGATTCATGGCTGACCTTCCCCAGAGGTCTGTACGTTGTTCCATTCATTTGAGGAAATGTTCTATGCATTTAGGTCCAACCTATTCATGAACATGTTACAACTCTTCATTGGAGTTTGTGACCTTCCTTAGCCAACACAGAGGAATCTATTGGTCTAGAAATGATATATAAAGATGTAATAGATCCTTAGGAAAATAGTTAGCAATTGATTCATAATTCTTAGTTTAGATTTTGTGCGAAGGGAGATTCAAAGCTTTATCTTTCACATGTATGTAATCAGGCCTATGAGCCCTAATTGTAAGCCCACTTGTTGTGGGTCAATCTCTATTTGAATTCTATGTTATACTGAATGACTAAATTTGCATTTGTTTAATTCCTTTGAGTTATTTCCATTGTGTTTACTCTTGCTGCACAGTCCAGACAATTCATTCTGTGAACCCTCCTACTGTGACTGCACCAAGTGGTATTAGAGTGGAAGTTTGATTCTTTGAAGTGAATTGGTGAAGGGGATTCCATAAGATCTTGTTGTAAGAAGATCGCCGATCTGAGGTAGGTTAATTGTGTGCAATCGATCACCAATCTGAGGTAGGTTACTTGTATGCAACTGATTGCCAATCCAGAAGCAGTTATCGCTGGTAGCCCGATCGCTGAATTGAGGTAGTTTGCACTTGATCATAGGAAGATACCACCGTGAAGAGTCCCTCCTATTGGTATAATGGATAATAGAATGGATGAGATGATGGAATTGATGAGAATGATGCAAATTTGATTGGATGTTGTTGAAGAAGATAGGCGAAGGGGGTTGGCACCGAGACCTAATGTTGAAAGCGATGAGGAAGAAGAATTTTAATTTGCTGAACAAACTAGCGAAACCCTAAAAGGTAATGAAGAAGAAGAATTAGATTAGATAAAGATGTTGCAAGCTATTTCAAAGATTGGAAAGAGACCTAGAGTTGATGTGCCAAATTATACTGGTAATCCGAACCCTGAAGAATTGATTGACTGGATAAATGACATGGAAGAATACTTTGAATATGAGGAAATTGAAGATCCAGAGAAGGTGAAATTTGCAAAGACAAAGTTGAAAAGACATGCAGCTATATGGTGGAAAGAAGTTTAGTTTGAAAGAAACAAAAGAGGGAAAGAAAAGATTACAAAATGGGACCGGATGGTGTCAAAGTTGAAGAATCAGTTTATACTTGCTGACTATGAGTTATAGTTGTTGAAAAGATTGCAAAACCTGAGACAAAAGGAGAAATCTATGAAGGAGTACACTGTAGAATTTCATAAGATGATCATAAGGATAGGACATAGTGAAGAAAGCAAGGAGAAAGTGGCTAGATACATCAATGGACTAAGATTGAATATTCAAGAGGAACTAAGTTTGGTAAGAATGACATCTTTGGAGGAAGCATATTAGTTTGCCCTGAAAGTTGAAGAGAAGATGAACAAAAGACATGATCAGTGACAAAGAGGCAAAGGAAGTAAATTTTAGAAAGGTAGGACTTATTTCAGAGGAGAGAGATCATATCCAAAGAAGAAGAAGTTTGATATCCCATTGAAGAAGGATGACAAAGATAACAATGCTTACCGGAGAGATGATAGAAATTTTTACTGGAGAGGAAACCCTAGTGCATACCAGAATGAAGGATATAGAAGAAAGGAAGAGGATTTTGATAAGAGAATATTCAGAGGTACTTGTTTCAAGTGTGGAGGTGAAGGACATAGAGCATTTGAATGTAATTAGGGTAGTACAAGTAAGAGGACATAAAGTAGTGGAAGATCAACGTATGTTGAAGATGAACCTGTTGAGGTAGATGACCCCTGTTTAGTTGGTAAACCAAAGAAAGGAGAATCACTTGTGATCAAGAGAGTACTATTTCAAATAGAGATAAATGAGGAATCAACGTAGAGGAAAATCTTGTTCAGAACTAGATGCAAATCAGGAGGTAAGTGTTGTAAAGTTGTAATTGATAGTGGTAGTTTAGATAACCTAGTTTCAGAGGAGATGGTGACTAAGCTGAAGTTGGAAAGATTGAAACACCCTAAGCCCTATCAGATAGAATGGATTTAGGATGACCATAAGATACTAGTGAGTGAACAATGTTTGGTGAATTTTCATATTGGATCTTATCATGATGAAGTCTTGTGTGATATTATGCCTATGGATGTTTGTCATATCTTGTTGGGTAGACCTTGGCAATATCATAGAAAATCTATACATGATGGGAGAAAGAATACATATACTATAATAGCAAATGGGAAAAGAATTACCTTGATTCCTTTGGAGGATGATCCTAAAGATGTGGTATGTGTGAATGCTAGAATCTGTTTGGTAGATGGAAGAAAATTTCTGGATGGTTTGAGACATGAGAATATGTGTTATGCCTTGATTCCTAAGAAACTTGAAGCATTGAAGAAGGAAGCTAAAGAATTAAAACCAGAGGAGATAAAGGAGTTTTTGATAGAATATGAAGACATCATATCAGATAATGTACCTGAAGGATTACCACCTATAAGGAGTATCAGTCATCACATGGATCTTATTCCTGGAGCAAGTTTACCTAACAAAGCAGCACACCAGATGACACTGGAAGAGAATGAAGAATTGAATAGATAGATACAAGAATTGTTGAGGAAATGTTTAATAAGAGAAAGCTTGAGTCCTTGTGCAGTACCTACAGTGCTTGCACTGAAGAAGGATGGAGAATGGAGAATGTGTACTGATTCTAGAGCAATAAACAAAATCATAGTTAAGTATAGATTTCATTTACCTAGAATGGATGATATCATGGATTGTTTGAGTGGAGCAATATATTTCACAAAGATAGACTTGAAGAGTGGATACCATCTGATCATAATCAAAGAAGGAGATGAATGGAAGACTGCTTTTAAGACAAATGAAGGACTGTATGAGTGGTTAGTGATGCCTTTTGGATTGACAAATGCACCGAGTACTTTCATGAGATTGATGAATGAAGTTCTAAAGAAATTTTAGGGTAAGTTTGTTATTGTATACTTGGATGATATTCTAATTTTTAGTAAGACAAAAGAGGAACATTTATGGCATATTAGACAAGTTTTGCAGAGATTGAGAGAAGAGAAATTACTGATAAACATCAAGAAGTGTAGTTTCGTGAAGGAAGAGTTCGTATATTTGGGATTTGTGATTTCTGCGGAAGGATTGAAGATGGACCCTAAGAAAGTGAGAGCAATTATTGAATGGCCTACACCAGAGAGCATTGGAGAGGTTAGATCATTTCATGGATTGGCTAGTTTCTACTAGAAGTTCATAAAAAATTTCAGTTCAGTTTGTAACCCTATGACAGAAACAATGAGAGGTGACATAAAGGATTTTAAGTGGACATCTGGAGTAGATAAAAGTTTTGAGTTGTTGAAGCAAAAAGTGACAGAGTAACCTATTTTGGCATTATCAGATTTCAATAAGGTATTTCAAGTTGACTGTGATGCTAGTGGAAGTGCAATTGGAGCAGTGTTAAGTCAAGAGGGTAGACTTGTAGCATATTTCAATAAGAAGTTGAATGATGCAAGAAGAAGATATTTAGTTTATGATCAAGAGTTCTATGCCATAATTCAAGCCTTGAAGAGGTGGAGACATTACTTGTTACCTAAGGAGTTTGTGTTGTATACAGATCATCAAGCTTTGCAATATTTGAATAGTCAGGGTAAGTTGAATCAGAGACATATGAGGTGGGTAGAGTTCATGCAAAGTTATACTTTTATGTTGAAGCATAGGAGTGGAAAATCAAACAAAGTTTCTGATGCATTGAGTAGGAGAAGAAACTTGTTGACAGAGATGATAATTGAAGTGTTAGGATTTGATGAATTGAAGAACATGTATGAGGGAGACACTAATTTTACAGAACCTTGGAAAGCATGTAAAGAACCTATTGTGATAGATAGAAGTAAGTGGTTGGACTATTTCATTCAAGAAGATATGTTGTTTAGAGGAAATCAGTTGTGCATACCTAAAATTTCAATGAGAGACAATCTAATCAAGGAGAAGCATAGTGGTGGATTGGTAGGACATTTTGGCATTGATAAGACAGTGGCCTTGGTGAATGAACATTACTTTTTGTCTCAGATACATAAGGATGTTTAGAGATTTGTGCAGAGTTGCAGAGTTTGTCAAATTGCAAAAGGAGGTAGTTAGAATACTAGATTGTATAAACCTTTGATAGTACCAGAGAGACCTTGGGAAGACATAAGCATGGATTTTGTGATGGGATTTCCTAAGACATAGAGAGGACATGATTCAATATTTGTAGTGGTTGACAGATTTTCAAAGATGGCTCATTTCATACCTTGTAAGAAGACAACTAATGCAGTGCATGGATTACCTAAGAGCATAGTTTCAGACAGAGACAAAGTTTTTCAGATACTTTTGGAAGACACTTTGAAAGAAGATGAAGACAGATTTGAAGTTCAGTTCTACTTTTCATCCACAGACAGATGGACAGACATAGGTAGTGAATAGGAGTTTGGGAAATTTGTTAAGATGTTTGGTTGGAGAGAAGACATGAAGTTGGGATTTAATTCTTTCACAAGCAGAGTTTGCATACAATAATTTAGTAAACAGGAGTACCGAAAGAACACCTTTTGAGATTGTGACTAGAGTGAACCCTAGAGGAATTATAGAATTGAGAGATATCAGTATGGAAGAAAAGAGGAGTGTAGAAGCAGAAGAATTTATAGATCACATGAAAATAGTGCATGATCAAGTGAAGAGGCATCTAGAGGATATGAATAGAAAGTATAAAGAGAAGGCTGATGAGAAGAGAAGACATAAGGAATTTGAAGTTGGAGATGAAGTGATGGTGTACTTGAGAAAAGAAAGATTTCCAGTTGGGACATATAACAAGTTGAAGATGAAGTTTGGACCTTGTAGGATACTTAGGAAGTTTGATTTAGGGAATGCATATGAAGTGAAGCTATCAGAGACATTAGGTATATCACCTATTCTCAACATTGTAGATCTTTATTAGTATCATGAAGTAGAGTTTAGTGACAACATGGAAGAAGACTTGAAGAAGCAATTACCACAACAAGCACCGGAGTAGATTGAAGACATTTTGGACAACAGAGTTGGATGCAACACTAGAGGAAGACAATACAAAGAATATCTTGTGAAGTGGAAAGGCAGATTGGAAGAAGATTCATCATGGACTTCTCAAACTAAGGTGGACAGTCTTGGTTATCCCCTAGCCCCGACAAAGTGAGGGATTCACTTTTTCAATAACCCCGGATGTCTGATGCAGTAGCATCCCTGGTTCAAGAGCAATCTTGCATCAACTAAAAACATTTGTATTCCAGTTCTTTCATTTTCCAGTTTAGTTCAAAGCAGTTCAGTCAGAAGTAGTTTCAGCTTGTGGTCCAGTTTTGGCATTTCACATCTTGCGGATCTAGACTTAGCATCTACATTCATTCATCTACATCATATCAAGAATTTAGAGTATTTGGATTAGTTATTGGAAAGATATCACTATCAGAAGATCAACTATTTTCTCATAACAGAGCATCCTGACAGTCTCAGACAATCAGCTAAAGGAGAAGGCTTGCAGATCATTCCTTGACTTGTAGATCTCATTGAAACATCATTCAATGATCCTTGGTTCATGAATGACCTTTCCTGAAGGTCTGTACATTGTTCCATTCATTTGAGGAAGTGTTCTATGCATTTAGGTCTAACCTATCTGTGAACACGTTACATCTCTTCATTGGAGTTTGTGACCTTCCTTAGCCAACATGGAGAAATCTATTGGTTTAGAAATGATATATAAAGATGTAATAGATCCTTAAGAAACTAGTTAGCAATTGATTCATACTTCTTAGTTTAGATTTTTTGCAAAAGGAGCTTCAAAGCTTTATCTTGTGCATGTATGTAATCATGCCTGTGAGCCCTAATTGTAAGCCCACATGTTGCCAACCGATCTCTATTTGAATTCTATGATATACTGAATGACTGAATTTGCATTTGTTCAATTCCTTTGAGTTGTTTCTGTTGTGTTTACTCTTGCTTCACGGTCTGGACATTTCATGCTATGAACCCTCCTACCATGACTACACCATGAAGGCTCTTCAATCACATGAGAAGATGAAGCCACATCTACAATCACAAACACAATAACAATGCTCTGCTCTTGCCACAATGAATATCTTGAAATCATAAGTATACCAAAAGTTCATAATCATCTTCTCTAGTTTACAAATGAATCACTAATCATGCTTATATATGTAACTACAAACATTCCCGCTAAGAATTTCATAATTCAAACTTAGGATGTTAGTATAGGACCTAATAACGGTCATAAAACCGACACCCAAAAATAGGTCTTGACCTAAAATAGGGCAAGACTAGGGTGTAGGTGCCTAGGTCCTCCCCCCTATTTCAAGTAGGATTTATGTTAAGCACACCCCCTAGGTCCCATTTTCCATGGAACTTCAAGTTTTTCTCATCAGGAGTCACCATTAACATGCAAGATGACCTAAATGCATTCTAAAGGACCTGGGAGATACACCTTAAGAGGGAAAAGCCCCCAAGGGGACATTTTTTGACATATCACTATGCTTGTTTGGTTTATCCTAAGGGCACTCTCTAAGGCTTGTTTATATGATTTATATGTGATATTTTAGGCCTCTTCATGCATATCTCTATTCAAGAAATGTAGGAAAATATCACACAATTCCTTGTAATCCAAGTGGGGAGTGTTGGTGGACAAGTATAAAACCTACCTCCAACAAGTCAAAAAAATGAGCTTTTGAATCATTATTGTCCTTTTTTAGAAATTCCCTAATTTTAATTTTGAGAATATTGTTCATGTCAAAATATGTCTCAATTTCACTAATAATCTAATAGAACAAGTGAATGGAATCCTTTGGCAACTATTAATACTAATCTAGGGTGATACCTTCAAGGTTCTTTAGGAAAATTTGGGCAGCTACCATTTCATACAAAAGAAGTTCTCTAACAACAATAGCATATGCATTGATATGGGAATTAGGGTCTCCTTGTCCTTTAAACTTTAGTAAATCGAGGAGTGGCCAAGATATAACAACACCTTAGATTGCATTATCTAAGGTATCCTTTAGATACTCTATGTATGTCCTAGAGAAATGGTCATGAATAAAAGGTGGTGTTCCCAAAAATGTTGATCTTGTAGGAAAGACATGATAGCCTTGATAGTTTTGAGATCTTAGGTTTACTTATTAAAAACTATGAGGTGTTATATACCTCATATATCTTAGGTTTACTTATGGAAACATTGAATGCATTGTAAAATTTGGAATGTAGATTTATAGAAACCTTGAGGTTGATATGTGATAGTGGTATGGAATGGTGGTGGAGAGGGAGGTAAGAATACTTCACTACTATTGTTGTGTGAATACATGTTTTAATATGGAGGTACTTGGGTAGTTTATTGGTTTCCTCTAGCATGAGTGGTGGTGGTGAAATCTTTGATGTTGGTACAAGGTTGAGGAGGCCCTAGTCTCACATTGTTATATGTGAAGTTTTGTTGTAGTTTCTTGACACCTCTCACTTCAAGCACCCTAATTCTCTTTAATAGAAACAATGAGAGTCTCAAGGGTAGCTTGATTAGTTTCACCAACATTTGTAACATTACCACCTTGAGGGTGGTTCTATCTTTTTTATATTGACCACTTTAATGATTATTTTGTCTATTATATTAATGCTTATTAGTTTGAGGAGAGTGTGGTGCCCTTATTTCTTGTTAAAACTACACTTTAGGTTGAGGTTGATGAGGAGATATGGGGTTACTTGCATCTATGGTGGAAATAGTGTTATGAGATTTTGGTAAATCATGCTCTTTTTTCTCCACGTATTGTTAGACATAGGTAGCCATATCTTTGTAAGGTGTAAAACTTACATCTTGGTGTTGGATCCCTAGTTGAATTGCCAAATGCAAGCATAATGGAGATGAAAATTTAGGATGTATGACCATGGTTAGGAATTCTTGGTTTCTAGTGTTTGGTTGCATATGGTTCTTAAATTTAGTTGTTTTTATTATCCTCATGATCCCTATTGTGGTAATCTAAATTAGACTCCTAGTTTTCACCCCTAGGAAAGTGTTCCTAGTGTTTGATGTCTAAACATATTTAGGGATGTTGTAAGAACCACTAAATAAATGGATAAAGGAGAAGGTGGAGAAATGTGAGGATAATTAAAGAAGGTGAAATGTTAATCAAAAGGATTTTTCCTTCACATTGGGTTCACCAAAATATTTATACATTGAATCAAGTACACATGCCAATGCATGTTGATTGGATGGAAATGCAAACTCACTATTATGGACATGGTAGTACCTAGTCTAGTGGTAAAAAATTAACCAGATTCCCTTCTTCTTAAGGAAGTAATAAGTGGATCATGGGTGGAAGAGGATCTCCTGAAATAGGTTAAAAGGCTTTAGGGATGTGGACAAATGTCATGTGAATTGTGTTTTGTAGTTAAAAGCATTGAGCATTTTGTGAAGGAGTGTTTACTTGGTTATTTGTTCATTATAATTTTCCAATGAGAATTCTCTTGTTTAATTTTTAAATAAGAGATGCCTATTCAAGAATAATTATAGATAGAGTAGGCAGAGCCCCTCCTGACTCTCCTAGGATCTCTCTAAACAAGTTTGACCTTAATTTAGGACACACATCTGATAGTGTTGGTTGTGGTCCTCAAAATCAACTTGAATGAGTTAGTTCATTTTAATGCTTGTTCAAGTTTGAGTGATTTGTTCTTGGTTTATTTTTTTGTTCTCCTATGTAGGTTTGTTTTTTCATGGAGAAAGACATTGATGTTTCATCTTTGCCTTGGACTCATATTTAGACACATCAAAATTTCTGGCCCAAAGTGTCTAATGTAAGGAACTATATCTTAGTGTGGATTAGGTGTGTTATTTTTTTTTTGATTATATCAAAGCAACTAGGGATGTACGTTATATTAAAATATAGAAATATTAACATTACAAAGAGCTGCAGGGGATTTTAAACAATCCACCCTACACACAAAATGCCTCCCAACCAACCATACATTGCTTGAAACTCAAAATCATGCCCCTAAAAACAAATTTGGCATCTCCATTTGTGCATATACCCATTCTATTAGCCCTAACCTAATAGCTTCATAGATCGATCTACAGAGAGACTATTAACATATATAATTATCCTTTACCCTGGTATCCTACTACCTAGACACTGACATTCTTTTACTCTTCCTCCAGCATGTCAGCCAACCTATTTCTCATGCTTGCCATTATTGGAGGGACTTGTCTCACAAATGAATTCATCATTGAAGGTTAAGAGGATTCATCCTCATCGCATGCTTGGCCAGCTCATCCACAATGTCGTTCCCTTCTCTATAAACATGTGTAACTATATACTCTTCAAACTCCCTTAGTAGCTGGGTAATGGGAGATATCCACTGCCTAAGTCTCCAATTAGGGGTCCACCTTGACCTTATTGCATTACTGGTAATAATAGAATCTCCCTCCAAATGAATTTTATTTAAATTCAAATTCCTTGCACTCTACAAACCTATTAGGGTAGCTCTGAGTTCGGCTTCATTATTGGTTCCAATAACCATGGGGATTGATTTTTTGCCTAAGATTCACCCTTCATGATCCTTGATGATACATCCAGCTCCACTTTCACCCAGATTCCCCCTCGCTGTCCCATCAAAGTTGACCTTGTGCCAACCCACACTTGGGGCCTCCCAGTGCACATTATTTCTATCAGCCTTCACGGGACCAATCCCTAGAGCCCCATGAACTGGGGGAATCTCAAGACCAGGCTAACTTTTCTTCATGTCATTGTCCCAGTTTGAAAAGCAATTGGACTTCAGACTTTGATTTCTGACCGCATTATTGACAATTTGTACTATTGCATCCTCAACCTTTCTCTGCAACATATCCTTACTCAATGGCTTTTCTTGAAACACTCTCCTATTTCTTTCTTTCCATAGCTCCCAAAGGATATTTGAAGGGGCAACTATCCACATGCTGTGAAATATTTCATATGTTTTAGATTTTGGCCACATCAACAAAAGAGTCTTCAAATGTTTTGGCAGGGGGCTTTGCTAATCCAATTTTTTCATCACTTGATGCCAGTAATCCCTAGCAAGTTCACACCCCAACAAGAAGTGATATATGTCTTCTACCACCTCTTGGCAAAGGTAGCATCTACTAGGGCCCTGTATGCCCAGCCAAGATAGCCTCTCCTTGGTTAGAATTCTTTTTTGAAAAGCTAACCAGGCGAAGACCCCTACCTTTGATAGGTATGTTGTGTGCCAAAATAGATGTTTGGGTCAGTCATCTTTTCCCAGCCTCTGCTCTTTGAGTTTGTACCCCATCCTGACCTAATATTCCCTAGTTGATGCTCCACACCATCTAATTTTGTCCCTTTCTTCTGTGATAACCACATGTCTTTCTTTCAAAATTCTGCTGAGCTTCTCCTTTTAAGCACTCAGAGCAACATCTCATTTAGAGGTTTCCATTCCCAGCTACCAATCCCCCCATTGTCTTTCTAGACCAAGTAATCTCTCACTTTTTATCCCCACATCTATCCCAAAGTGGTCCTTAAATCCCTCAAACTCATATCCTAACCTAGGACTTCCTTTCCATCCCACGAGTCCTCCCAGAAAGATGCATCTCTCCCATCCTTTATTTCCCAGGAAATGTGCTTAGTGATAATCTCCCTACTTTCCAAGATGAAATTCCATATCGCCGATCACCTTGGGGGGTTAATGGTAGTCGGTATTTGCTTTCGATCTCCAGAGTCTAGGTATTTGTTTTGTAGAATACGCGCCCATTTTTGTTCCAATTTCCTGTACATTAGCCAAGCCAGTTTGGCACCCAAGGCTAGGTTCATCAGTTCTAGCTGACGGATACCTGCACCTCCTGCATCCTTTGGCGAGCAAACCTCTTCCTAGGCCACTAATGGGATTTTTGTTCTGATGAAGTTCTACTCCAGAGGATTCTCTTCATAATCCTATTGACCTCTGATGATACCTTGCTCGGTATCTTGAGGTAGGACATTGAGTTTATTGGGACAGATGACAAGACAACCCAAATCATCATGATTCGCCCTACAGAGGACAACCACTTTCCTTTCCAGGCTTCCATTTTTTTACTACAATTTGCCATTAGTTCTTCCCAAAGATCCTTTTTATTCAATTCAACAAATAAAGGAATTCATAAGAATTTACCCAGGAGTCTTGCAGACCTCAATCCTAAAATTTGCGCAATGTCTCTTTGGATCCTTAGCTAAACATTAAAGAAGAACACTTTTGATTTCGTCCAATTTATATTCTGGCCTGAAGCACTACAATATTTATCCAAAGGTTTGTTTAATATGTCTTGCCTTAGCTCGGCAATCATTCTTGAACAACA
Organism: Cunninghamia lanceolata; assembly: GCA_027924645.1. Lineage (NCBI taxonomy): Eukaryota > Viridiplantae > Streptophyta > Pinopsida > Cupressales > Cupressaceae > Cunninghamia > Cunninghamia lanceolata. Next base: position 3,311,750 of record BSBN01000828.1, read on the forward strand.
TGGTGTCATCTACAAATTGTTGATGAGCCACCTCCCCTACCCTTGGAGCCACCTTTATACCCTTCTAGTTCCCTGCCCTCCTTTCTGCTTTGAATTTTCTTCCAAGGGCTTCTTCCATTAGGATAAATAGAAAAGGGGACAAGGGGTCCTCCTATCTACAGAGAAATACCCCTGGGGTGAGCCATTTACCAATACTGAGAATCTTGGGTTTAAGATGCATGCCTTCATCCATTCAATCCATTTTGGCTCAAACCCATGGTTTTTCAACACCTTGAACAGAAGTTCCATGTCTACTTTGTCATAGGCTTTTTGAATATCTAGTTTGATAATCATGCTTTCACTCCCTTGCCTTCTCACTGCATGAATTGCTTCATGTGCCACAATAATCCCTTCAAATATTGATCTACCAGGAGCAAATCCACTCTGTTCTTTTGAGATAAGTTTCCCAATCATAACCTTCAATATGTTTGCAATGATTTTAGTGATTACCTTATAGACCACATTACACAAAGAAATTGGCCTGTAGTCCCCCATAGATTTGGCTTCCTTTGACTTAGGGATGAGTGCAAGAAAAGTGTGGTTTATCACCCCTAGCACCAATGCTTCTCTATGTGATTCTTCTACTACCTCTATCAGATCTTTACCAATGATGCCCCAAAAGTGATGGTAGAAGCCAACTGAGAACCCATTTGGTCCCGGGGCCTTATCTGTGTTGAGTTGAAAGGTGGCTTTCTTAACTTCCTCTTCCGTTACCCTCGTCCATAAATTTTTATTATCTTCTTCTGTTAGTAGCTTAGGGATGTTGGATAATAGTTCCTCTTGTGCCCTCAGGTCCTGTTGGCCATCATTATTTAGCAGGTTTTGAAAAAATTCCACTACTTCTTTGTTGATGTATTCTTCTATGTGTATTGCGAATCCATCTTCCTTTGTCAATTTATAGATTTTGTTCCTGCTTCTTTTGACTTTTGATGAATTATGAAAAAAATTTGTGTTCCTATTCCCTTCTTTTAGCCATGATTCCCTCAATTTTTATTTCCAGAAGATCTCTTCCCTTGCCAATATCTCTGCATGTTCCTTCTTCATCTTGTCTTCTAGTAGAAAATCATCTAGCTCCATGTCGAGCTCTATTACTTTAGAATTTAGGGTCTCTAGTTCATTTTCTATCCTTGCTTTCTCTTGAAAGATGTCTTTGAAGTGCTCCTTATTCCACTCCGATCTTTGTTTTTACCTTTGCCAACTTCTTCACAAATATGTATTGTTTGTGTCTTCCATTCTCCACCTCTTCCCCCCACCATTCTTCAACCAGACTCCTCAGTCCTTCATCCCTTAGCCTCATCTTTTTGAATTTGAATGGGCATCTAGTAGGTGGCTTGTGAGGAAGCACCACTAATTGCAGAGGGTAGTGGTCTGAGCCAGACCAAGGCAAAATGGCTGCTTCAAATACTACTATTAAGTCTTCCCAATTGCCATCTAATAGAAATCTATCTAGCCTTTCTGGTATATTTGAAAATCCTTTCCTTCTATTCGTCTAGGTGAACAAGCTATTCTTTGTCTCAACATCTCTTAGCAAGCTTCCTTCTATAAATTCCTTGAAGTCCTTCTACACCTGGGTGATTTCTATTCTGGCCCCCCCTCTTTTCCTCATTACTATTTGTGGTATTGAAATCTCCAGCTACCACAATCTTCCTCCCTTCCTCCTCCATCAAGACCATCCTAATTTGACTCCAAACTTCCTTTTTCTAGCAGTTTCAGTCAGGCCATACACATTCATTACATAGAATTCTTCTCTGATATTCAATATTTTCAATCTTAAAAACTACCAAGATTGGTTGATAGCTAGCTCCACTCCTGATAGTTTTAGTGGGTTCCACAATATTCCAAGACTTCCTAAGGTTCCTCTAGCCTCAACCCAAGCTCCTTCCTAGTACTTTAGTGCTTTTAAAAAACCTTCTCCTTCCTGCCTATCCAGCTTTGTTTCTTGCAACAAGAAGAGATTTGCTTTGCTTTGGTTGATCAGGTGCTTGACTAAGCACCTTTTGTTAGAGGTCTTCATGCCCCTAGCATTCCATGAAATTGCTCTCATTCTGACTTGGGAAGGTTCCTCACCTTCCCAGAACTCAGAGTCGTTGCATTAGGCCCTTCACATTCCCTACTATTTCTAGTTTTTTCCTTTCCGGTCTTCCTTCCCCTTCTGCCCCTCTTCCTTGTTCTGGCCATTTTGATCTTGGAGTGTGATTGAGAGATGGTTCTTTCTTCCCTGGTGGACCCTTCCTCTCCAGCATTTGAGCCATCATCTGAGTCAAATTTAGAGAAATAATCCTCTGAGGGAAGCTCTTCTTCTATCACCACATTATCTTCTATCATTTCAGTAGTGCTTGATTCATGAGCCCCCGTGGCCTGCACCTCCCTTTGATTTGCTTTGGTGGAGTCCTTGACTTCTTTTGCTTGATTCTCCTTCTTCTTCTCTGGCATCAAGTCTCCCATCATGCCTTCAGGAGGTGTGGCATTCCTTTCTTGTTCAGTTCGCTGAGCCTTCTTTTCTCCTTCCTTTATTGCACTATCCCCGACGGGCATCTCCTTCCCTTCTTCCGCTTGGATCTCAAGGGGTCTCATCTCATTTTCTTCTTTCTATTACATCTTTGAATTAACCCCCTGGTCCTCATTCTTCCCAGGATCCTCCCTATTCATGTTGCTTCTTTTCAGTTGTTTAGAGGCATTGATGTAATCCTTCTTAAACCTTTGGTCCTCCTCTGTGTCCTCCTTCTCCTTTCTTTCGTATTCCTAAATGTTGTGCCCTTTGGAGTGGTAGGCCTGACATAGAACTGGTTCATCTTCTTTTTCCACCTTTTGTCTCCAAATTCCTTGATCTAATCAGATGTCTAGTTCCTTTAGCATAGGTGGGATGGGGTTTTCTTCCACACATATTCTAGCATACATTCCATAATTCCTATCTTCCAGGTTTCCATCTGCTTCCACAAAGGCTCCCAGCATGTTGCTGATTTCCTTTAGAATTTCCCTTTCTCAATATTCTAAAGGTAAATTGTATAATCTGAACCATACTTTGCTTACTTCCACCGATTGTTTGTGTGGGTCAAAGTTTAATTCCCAATCTTTAATAGAAAAACTTGTTCCATCCATGAAATGTGGGCTTGTGTTTAATATTGTCCTTTTGCTCCTCACATCCATGCATTCATTTAGGAAGAAGCTGTTTGTCAATGATTTTATGTCGATTGCACCCCAATTTTTTTTGCACCACCTTTTCATCTTGGAGATGGCTGGCCATTTCCCTCCCCATTTTAGGAAAAAGGTAGTCTCCCTTAATCTCTCAACTGATGAAGTTAACTTGCTCGTTCCCAAGAAAAAGGATACACACCTGTCCTTTAGCCCTCCTATGATGTTCTTTTCTTGATCGACCTTTTCTAGGTTATTGCCTTCATTGGGCTGATTTTCCTTCTAATTTGTGTGCACCTCCAAAAGCTCATGTCTCCACTAGTTTTCATTCATCCTCCTTTCCCAAGGTTTTTTCTCCCAACCCATCTAATGGTTATTCCTTTGCCAATTTTACCGATGCCTTCCATACTAGTTATTTCATTTCCCATTGAGTCACCTAGATGTCGATAGGTCTTCTTTTTCCTTTGGACCTAGCTTGTTTTGCCTCTAGTCGCAACCCTACCTTGCCATGACATTCCTGTTAAATTTGCTTCTGGGATCACCCGCCCATTGGTGTCCTCTATTTCATTGCCATCCCATCCATTCTTGTTTTTGTATTTATCTAAAAATCTCCACCATGTTAGGGTTTGCTCATGGCCCTCGCTCTCCTTGTGGCTAGTTCCCATCAAATCTATTCTCCAGATCCTTCCATTCTTCTTTAGATGCTCTTGCTCTGATTTGCTCCATCATATATGCTTCCTCCATTTTGGCTACCCAGTCCCCTGCTCTAAATCTACTTCTTCCATCGCCTACTCTGCTCCCGCTCACCATTTTTAATTAGGTGTGTTATTCACCTTGCATATCCTAGGGTCTTTTGTAACATATTCATTCATAGATGAGTAAATAATTTATATATTTCCAAGAATCATGGGGTGGGAAAAATGGGATGCCCATGTGAGAGTGGGGACATGCATTTGTAGACACCCCAAATATAATGCTAAATTCCACCTTACTCCCACAAATTAATTAAATAAGCAATTATTTAATTAGTTTAACTTACCTTCCTATAGTTAATTAATAATTAATCAATTAACAATTAATTAAATCAATAGCTAATTCCTCCCTAAGGTTAATTAAAGAAATGAACTTAGCCCTCAATTCCTCCAACTTAATTAATTAATCCATGATTAATTAATTGGTTAAGACTAATCAACCCCCATTAACATGTCTTCTAATTTAATAATCCACATCACCCTTAATCCTTGTCCTCTTAATCCTAACCATGTAATCCATCTACATAAATCAAAATCTAAGTTGTCCATCATCTAACATGTGTCCAATCTCCCTTAATACTCACACATGTGTGAGCATGCTAACTCATCACACTCCTTGCTAACACATGTGTGAGCTTGCCAACTTGGAAGTATCTTTGACTTCCACTTCATCCCCACTCCTTTCTCACACATGTGTGAGCATATTACACAGGTCAATCTTGAACCTTGATTTCTCCACTTCCATCTCCACCGTCCACTTGCATCCACTCTCCCTCTTCCACATGTCTCCATCTCATGTCATCCTACACTTTAAGGTGATCCTAGCCATCCATCTTGTATGAGGCCTCTCATCATGCCACTTGTAACAAGTCTAATGAATATCCTCTTGAAATCAAATCCCAACCATTGATCTTCATCTCTCAATCACAACCATCCATTCTCCCTTGGGAAATTCTATTTAAGGAGGCTCATCCAAAGGATTTGATCATCCATTTTCATATTATCCACATGCTACCAAATTGAGCAATATCCAAGCATCAGAGAACCCACATTGCATTAGAGTACATCCTCTTTGGTCACTTGGAGCACATCCACATGAAGAATAGAAGTATAATGTGCCTTTTATTTGGTTTTTATGCATTATACTTAGCTTCCATTATTGCTCAAACCAAAAGTAGGAGTTAAATTTGGATTTGTGAGTTTGTTTATGATCTACTTGCATTTGCGTTGATCCAATTCTAGCCTCTTCATTTCTGGCATGTCTGGTGGGACTCTTGTCCCATACTAATCTTTTCTTATTTGATTATTTTTATGAGTTTTTACAGGTTTTGACATCCTTGGATGTGTTCCCAGGTTCCTAGCATTTCTGCCCTATCTATTGATATATGTGCAAGTGACTAGTGTTTTTGCATGTTTTGGGGACTTGGTGTAGATGACATGTTGTCATAGTGTATGTTCTTGGCCCGTAGTGTATGTGCCCTCACTCATAACATCTATGCATTTTTGGAATTTTCACATTCTTAACTTGTTTCCTTGCAGTTGTTCAATTTTTTTTAGGTCCTCTAACATTGTTCATAGTGTTGTGTTGAGGTTTTTATAGTATTTCCATAATTTTTCTAATCATTTTTTATAATCTTTAGCTAAAAATTTGTAGGGTTTTTCTTTACTTGCAATCTTGCATAATTGTGTCTCTATTTGTTCTTTGCACTAATTGGGCTTGGATAACTCTTTTCTTGTAGGGTTTTGAAGGATTTTTAGGACTAAATCTTGGTGTTTTACAAGTTTGATGGTATTTCAACATAAATGTCATTGTCTTGTGGCACCTATGCATAGACCATGCATTTTTTAATAGCTCGTGGCGTCTATGCCCTAACTTGTAGCATCCTTTCAATTTTAGCACTTTTGAGATCCTAACCTTTTCTTCTTGCAGGTTTTCAAGACTCTTACATTCATTAATATCATCCTTTATGTCATTTAGACCTTCTCACAATTTTTATCATTTTGTTGGTCATTTTGCTAATCATTTTAAGTAGGGTTTTTTATGAGTTTAATCTTCTACAAAAAATTGATTATTAACTAACTTTGTATGAATTTGGTACTAAGATTGACTTGTAAGGAGTAATTGTGAGCATCCTTGGGACTCTAGGCTAACCTTCTTTTTGTAGGACTTTGAGTGTTTCTCATTGTTTTTTGCATTTTTCTTCTGTGAGTCCATTTAGGAACATACAACATGTTGCATGTCATCTATGCAAATGTCACTCTCCTGTGGAATTTTGATGCATGAGCATCCCTGGTTCAAAGCAATCTTGCATCAACCAAAAACATTTGCATTTCAGTTTGTTTCTTTCATTTTTTAGTTCAGTTAGTTTAATCAGAAGTAGTTTCTATGTTTTGGCCTGCTTTCTTCATTGGAGTTTGTGTTCTTCATTGGCCGACGCGGAGGAATCTTATGTTCTAGAGATGATATAAATTGATGTAATAGATACCTAGGAAATTAGTATTCGATAGTTGATCATTAGTTCATAGTTGATGGTTTGGATTTCTCGTGAAGGAGCATAAAATCCATATCTTGTGCATATTCTATAACTGTGAGATCAGGCTTGTGAGCCCTAATTGTAAGCCCGCATGTTGCCGGCCAGTTTGTATTTGAATCCAATGATATACTGAATGACAAAATCTATATTTTATTTATATCTTTGAGTTGTTTCCATTGTGTTTACTCTAGCTTCACGGTTTGGATAGTTCATTTTGTGGACCCTCCTAACCATGACTGCACCAAGTGGTATTGGAGCAAAAGTTCAAATCTTTAGGAGTGAATTGAGCGAGGTTGGCGAAGGAATTCTATAAGATCTTTTTGTGAACAGATCACTGAATCTGAGGCAGGTTACTTGTGTTGAAACTGATCACTGATTGTGAGGAAGTTGTCACCTTATAGCCTAATCACCAAATTTGAGGTAGTTACACTTGATCCGAGGAAGAGATGCCGCTGAGGAGAATCCCTGTTGTTAGTACAATGGTTGGAAGAATGGATGAGATGATGGAAATGGTGAAAACCATGCAAGTTTTCTTGGATGTTGTTGAAGAGGACCAGAGAAGAGGATTGACACCTAGACCTAATATTGAAAGTGATGATGATGAAGAATTCCAATCTACTGATCAAAATGAGGTAACCCTAGGAGATGAAGAAGAAGAATTAGACCAAGTGAAGATGTTGTGAGCTATTTTGAAGATCAGGAAAAGACTGAGAATTGATGTACCAAGTTACACTAGCAATTTGAATTCAGAGGAGTTGATTGATTGGATAAATGACATGGAAGAGTACTTTGAATATGAAGAAATTGAAGATCTAGAGAAGGTGAAATTTGCAAAGACAAAGTTGAAAGGGCATGCTGCTATATGGTGGAAAGAAGTTCAGTTGGATAGAAATAGAAGAGGAAATAAAAAGATTACAAAGTGAGATAGAATGGTGGCAAAGTTGAAGAATCAGTTTAAACCTGCTGACTATGAGTTAGAACTGTTGAAGAGATTGCAGAACTTGAGACAAAAGGGGAAATCTGTGAAGGAGTATACTGAAGAATTTCATAAGATGATCATTAGGCTAGGACATAGTGAAGCAAGCAAGGAGAAAGTGGAAAGATACATCAATGGACTGAGATTGAACATTGAGGAAGAATTGAGTTTAGTAAGGATGACATTTCTAGAAGAAGCATATCAGTTTGCCCTGAAAGTTGAAGAGAAGTTGAACAAGAGACATGATCAAAGGTAGAGAGGTAGAGGAGGTAGATTTCAAAGAGGAAAAACATTTTCTAGAGGTGATAGATCAAATGCAGAGTGGAACAGATAGGATGTTGCATTCAAGAGGGAGGACAAAGATAATAATGCACACTACAGAGATGACAGAACTTTCTACCATAGAGGAAACCCTAGTCCATACTAGAGTGAAGGATACAAGAGAGAAGGAAGAGGAACTAATAGAAGAACATTCAAAGGAACTTATTTTAAGTGTGGAGGTGAAGGACATAGAGCATTTGAATGTAATCAAGGGAGTACAAGTAAGAGGACAAACAACAATAGAAGAGCAGCCTATATGGAAGAAGAAACTGTTGAACTAGGTGACCCCTATTCAGTTGGTAAATCAGAGAAGGGAGAATAATTTGTCATGAGGAGAGCACTATTTCAAGTAGAGACAAATGAGGAACCATCACAGAGGAAAAGTTTGTTCTGGACCAGATGCAAATCAAGAGGTAAATGTTGTAAAGTTATAATTGATAGTGGTAGTTCTAATAATCTAGTTTCAGAGGAGATGGTGACTAAGCTAAAGTTGGAAAGATTGAAACACCCTAAGACCTATCAGATAGCATGGATTCAGGATGATCATAAGGCATTGGTGAGTGAACAATGTTTGGTGAAATTTCATATTAGATCTTATCTTGATGAAGTATTGTGTGATATTATGCCTATGGATGTTTGTCATATTTTGTTGGGTAGACCATGACAGTATGATAGAAAATATATACATGATGGGAGAAAGAATACATATACTATAACATCAAATGGAAAGATAATTACTTTGATTACTTTGGAAGATGATCCTAAGAGTGAAGTGAAGGCTTGAGACATGAGAATATGTGTTATGCTTTGATTGCTAAGAAGCCTGAAACCCTAAAGACAGAGATGGAAGAATCACAACCAGAGGAGATAACTGAGTTGTTGACAGAGTATGAAGACATCATATCAAATAATGTACCCGAAGGATTGCCACCAATTAGGAGTATCAATCATCACATGGATCTTATACCTTGAGCTAGTTTGCCTAATAAAGCAGCACATAGAATGACACCGATAGAGACTGAAGAATTGAATAGACAGATACAAGAATTATTGAGGGAAAGGTTTGATTAGAGAAAGTTTGAGTCCTTGTGTAGTACCTATAGTGTTAGCACTGAAGAAAGATAGAGAATAGAGAATGTGTATAGACTCTAGAAAAATAAACAAGATCACAGTTAAGTATAGATTCCCTTTACCTAGAATGGATGATATCATGGATTGTTTGAGTGGAACAAAATATTTCACAAAAATAGACTTGAAGAGTGGATACTATTAGATCAGAATCAAAGAAGGAGATGAATGGGAGACTACTTTTAAGACAAATGAAGGATTGTATGAGTGGTTAGTGATGCCTTTTGGATTGACAAATGAACTAAGTACTTTCATGAGATTGATGAATGAAGTCTTGAAGAAATTATTGGGTAATTTTTCTATTGTATATTTGTATGATATTCTGATTTTCAGTAAGACAAAAGAAGAACATTTGTCACACCTGAGACAAGTATTACAGAGACTGAGAGAAGAGAAATTGTTGATAAACATCAAGAAATGTAGCTTCATGAAGGAGGAATTGGTTTATTTGGGATTTGTGATTTTTGTGAAAGGATTAAAGATGGACCCTGAGAAAGTAAGAGTAATTGTTGAATGGCCTACACTGGAGAGCATTGGAGAAGTCAAATCATTTCATGGATTAGCTAGTTTCTACTGGAAGTTCATTAGAAATTCCAATTCAGTATGTAACCCTATGATAGAGATAATGAGAGGTGGTAGAAAGGACTTTAAGTGGACATTGGGAGCAGATAAAAGTTTTGAGTTGTTGAAACAGAAAGTGACAGAGCAACCAGTATTGGCATTACCAGATTTTAATAAGGTATTTCAAGTTGATTGTGATGCAAGTGGAAATGCAATAAGAGCAGTATTAAGTCAAGAAGGTAGACCTGTAGCATATTTCAGTGAGAAGTTGAATGATGCAAGGAGAAGATATTCAGTTTATGATCAAGAGATTTATTCCATAATTCAAGCCTTGAAGAAGTGGAGACATTACTTGTTGCCTAAGGAGTTTGTGTTGTATATAGATCATCAAGCTTTACAGTATCTTAATAGTCAAGGGAAGTTAAATCAGAGACATATGAGATGGGTAGAGTTCTTGCAGAGTTATATTTTTGTGTTGAAGCATAGGAGTGGAAAATCAAACAAAGTTGCAGATGCATTAAGTATGAGAAGGAATTTGCTGACAGAGATGAGAGTTGAAGTTCTAGGATTTGAAGAATTGAAGAACATGTATGAAGAAGATCTTGATTTTGTAGAACCTTGGAAAGCATGTAAGGAAGCTATTTTGACAGATAGGAGTAAGTGGTTGGATTATTTCATTTAGGAAGATAAGTTGTTCAAAGGAATCAGTTATGCATACCTAGGAGTTCAATGAGAGATAATTTGATAAAGGAGAAGCACAATGGTGGATTGGTAGGACATTTTGGCATTAATAAGATACTGAATTTGGTATGTGAAAATTACTTTTGGCCTCAGATACATAAGGATGTTAGGAAATTTGTGCAAAGTTGTAGAGTTTGTCAAGTTGCAAAAGGGAGTAGTCAGAATACTGGATTGTATAAACCTTTGACAGTACTGGAGAGACCTTGGGAAAACATAAGCATGGATTTCATAATGGTATTGCCTAAGACACAAAGAGGACATGATTCAATACTTGTAGTGGTGGACAGATTTTCAAAGATGGCACATTTCATACCCTGTAAGAAGACAACTGATGTAGTTCATGTAGCTGACCTATTTTTCAAGGAGATTGTGAGATTGTATGGATTACCTAAGAGCATAACTTCAAATAGAGATACAATATTTCTTCGATACTTTTGGAAGACACTCTAGAAGGAAATGAGGATAGATTTAAAGTTCATTTCAACATTTCATCCACATATTGATGGACAGATAGAAGTAGTAAATAGGAGTTTGGGAAACTTGTTGAGATGCTTGGTTGGGGAGAAGGCAGGAAATTGGGATTTGATGCTATCACAAATAGAGTTTGCATACAATAATTCAGTGAATAGGAGTACCAGAAGAACACCTTTTGAGATTGTTACCAGAGTACACCCTAGAGGAGTTGTAGAGTTGCAATATATCAACATGGAAGATAAGAGAAGTGCAAAAGCAGTAGAATTTGTAGGACACATGGAGACAATACATAATTAGGTTAAGAAGCATTTGGAAGAGATGAATAGTAAGTATAAGGAAAAAGCAAATGAGAAGAGAAGACACAAAGCATTTGAAGTTGGGGATGAAGTAATGGTCTATTTGAGAAAAGAAAGATTTCTAGTCGGGACTTATAACAAGTTGAAGATGAAGAAGTTTGGACCTCATACGATACTCAGGAAGTTTGATTCAAGAAATGCATATGAAGTGGAGCTACTCGAGACATTGAGTATATCACCTATTTTCAACATTGCAGACCTATATCAATATCATGAACTGAAATTTAGTGGCAACATTGAAGAAGACTTGAAGAAGCAGTTACCACAACAAGTACCAGAGCAGATTGAAGACATCTTGGATAATAGAATTGGACACAACACCAGAGACAAGAAATACAAAGAATATTTGGTGAAGTGGAAAGGCAGACTAGAAGAAGATTCATCTTGGATTTCTCAGGCTGAGGTGGACTGCCTTGGTTTCCCTCTAGCCCTAGCAAAGTGAGGGGCTCAATTTTTCAATAACCTTGGATGTTTGATGTAGAAGCATCATTGGTTCAAGAGCAATCTTGCATCAACCAAAAAAAATTGCATTTCAATTTGTTTCTTTCATTTTTCACTTCAGTCAGTTCAGTCAAAAGCAGTTTTTGTGTTTTGGTCTGCTTTCTGCCATAGTTTCATTTCAGACCTTGTGGATCTAGACTTAGTATCTAGACACATTCATGCACAGTATATCCAAATATCAGATCATTTGGATAAGGTACCGGTAAGATATCACTATCAGAAGATTGACTCTTTTCTCATAATAGAGGATCTTGATAGTCTTAGACAATCGGTTAAAGGAGAAGACTTGCAAAGCATTTCATGACTCAAGGAGCTAAATGACACATCATTCAATGTTATTTGGTTCATGGCCGACCTTCTGTAAGATCTGTACATCATTCCATTCATTTGTGGAGTTCTATTCAATTAGGTTTGACCTATCCATGTACACACATTACACCTCTTCATTGGAGTTTGTGATCTTCCTTGGCCGACGTGGAGGAATCTTGATGAGTGCTAGGTAGCACCCATGAAATACACCAATTAACCCCTCTTTTTCCTTCCTTCTTATTTCATTGCCCTGATGATTGCACCAAAGTAGATTAATAAGATTGTTCTAATTGTGATTAATAAGAGATGAATTACTTAAAATCATGATTTCTGATTGAGGGACTAATGTGCACTGAATTAATGGAAATATGTAGAAATTATCTCTTTTTAAATCTACAGGTGCAGATGATTGGGAAAGACAATTTTGGTCATCTCCGAAGGTAGTCCTAATAATCTCTAGAGCTAACATATGGACACCGCACCAGTCTCCAATATTTTCCAATATGATTGGAGAGATTTTGAGATAAAGGGAGAGAATCATCTTCGAAGCTGGGCTGAAGTCAAAAGAATATCTCCGGAGCTAAATAGAAAGTCATAAAGCATATCTTTGGACTTGTAGATAGAAGTACACACCTCCGGAGTCTCCTCAACATAGCTGTAGATTTTCAGCACGCTGCCAGTCAACACTTCCAGTGGTAATTGGGGTGCTCTAGATATTACTCAATCAGCACCTGAGTAATCGAATGAGGATCGTAGTTAATTGCTGGGAGTTTTATCTCTCTTTTGATTTTGCATGAGTTCTTGACAAACTAATTTAAATACCTATATTTCAGGGTCTCGCTGTCCAGTTGTATTTGAAACTAAGACTCAGATTTCGTGGACTATTGTTCCACTAAATCTATTTTTATTTGCATGAATGTTTACTCTGTAGTTAAATAGTTAGTAGAATATGAGATTGGTATTATCTCATAAATGAACTAGTAGTTAAGGTAAGTGATATCTCATCACTGTATTAGATATAAACTTACAAAGATAGCAATAGAATGGACACAGTGAATTATTGTTATTGTAATCTCATTTTGATATAGACATTTTTCTGAATACAAAAGTTGATGGAATTGGACTGAAAGTAAATTGTGATATTATCTTCTTGTGTTGATTCATTGCTTTGGTATTTAGCCCTAAGAGTGTGGAGCAAGGTTCCACTCCCCACCACCAAGGCAAAAGGCTAGTATTGTTGTTTATTATTTTAGATTCTATTATTTGTTATTTTGTTTTAGATTCTGCTTAAGGAAATAGTTACTATTTTCTCTTAGATAAATGTATGTTTCAATTGAATGGAATAGTATAGATCTACATTAGCGATTCATTGTTCAGCTTTGTTTTCAATATTCCTAGAATTCATTTTCATAGCAGATAGATCAGTAGAAGTAGTTTCTTCAATCACTAAAGTTCATTAAAGTTAGTTAGATAAACTGGCAACTATAGGATTCCTAATTACAGACAACCAAGGACACAACCTTGGATTTGACACATGAAATAATGATTAAATGCTGAGGACAAACAACCGTTGTCATTTTTGGCATCATTGCTGGGGACCTCTATGTTAATTAGGGAAACTTAGTTAAATAGTTTTAGGATAGATTGAATCTGTATGGTTAGAGCTAGGGATTCAAAAGGAAAATATATAAAACATACACCCCATAAACAAACTATAGGAGAAAGTAGTGGGGTGGCACAAGATCTTGTTGAAGAGAGACACCTAGAACCTACCTTGGAAACTACACCTCAATTCAATAATCCCTTAGACCTTCTGATTCCTCCACTTGCTGATTATATCCAAGAATTGCAATAGAAATTCCAGGCAGAAATTTGAAGAGAAGAACCAGTATTAGACATGGATGATAATCATGATAATCATGAAGAGGAAAATAATCAGGCTCCAAGAACCTTCTCATATCCCATTGTTCTGGTTGTTGGAGACAATTCCCCTATGAAAAATATCTCACCTGCCCACTTGCCAAATTTTAGGGGTCTTGCTTCTGAGGATCCAGATCAGTTTTTGTTTGAATTCAAAGTGGCATGTCAGACTTATAATTATGGATCAGATAATCAAAAACTTAAACTATTTCCCTTAACTCTGAAAGATTTTGCAATGAGATGGTTCATGGGTTTGCCCCAAAACTCCATCCATTCCTGAGATTAGATGGAGACATAATTCTTGGGAAAATACCAGGACAACTGTAGAGTCAGTGATAAGAATGAGGAATTATTCAAAATTAAACAGAGAGAGGAGGAGACCTTAGAGGATTATGTGGATAGGTTCAACTTTGCTTTGAGAAGGTATGGCAACCCTATAAATCACTCTTTGGTCAGAACCCTATTTGTGATAGGATTAGACAAAGAATCAAAGCAGGAGCTAGATCTAATGGGAAAAGGGAATATCAATAAAATGGATATGCCTGCTATAGAAGAACTTTGCAAGAACTATTCTAGAACCCAAGATGGAGTGAGAACACCCAAATATTTCAAAGGGAAGAATGAAATAGGATAGTTAATGGAGGAAATTGTAAATCTCAAAATAGATAGTCTAGTCCAGTTGAATACCACATAGATGGGATTTAGATAAAAACTAGAACAAATGATCAAGATAGAACATCTGAACCACTCTCCATCTATTGTCCTAGGTGTAGAAACAAACATCTATTAAGAGAATGCCCTTTGGATAAATCAAAAATCTATCAAATCTTTGACAGGGAACATCCTACCAGTCGGTGTGATCAGCTCCCAACCTTAAAAAGGTTAAGTAAAAAGAATGCCATTATAGAGGAGGAGTTGAACTATGTAGGACAAAAACAAGCTGGGAATTTTCCTTATAATCAATATCCAAACTAGGCTTCTTATAGGGGTCCTTCTAATTGGGAAAATAATCAATGGAATCTAACTTGGCATGGGCCTCAGAATAATCCTCCTTGGGGACAACAAGATTGGCCAAACCAATAATGGCAGAACCAACAATGGCAAAATCAGCCTTGGGGGAATCAATAGTGGCCACAATAGTTTGGATCACAAAACATGCAGCCTCATTGGGGTCCTCAATAGGGATATAATTAACAATACCAGGGACAACCTTGATGTTTCCAACCTCAACAACAAGCATTGCTAACTAGACCCCCCAACACACAAGGACAGTCACAAAATGAACCAGTTAACCAACCACCCTTACTAGCTCAACCTATACCAAACACACAGAATAAACAGGGAGTAGCTGTTTACATGTCAGAACAAGAAAACATGGTTGGTAGTAATGCTATATATTCCAATAATCTCTAGCTATGTTATGGGAAAGCACTTCCAAGACCATCTCCTCCAACTATAGTTGAAGTAACCAATGATGAGGAACATGAAAATCCATCCACTCAACTTCTTGAGGAGATTACTATCAAAACAATGCTAAAAGAATCATCCTTGGATAACTCTGGAGTTCCTCCTAAAAGAATGACTCCAGAGAACACCCCTGGAAACATTTCTAATAAGAACTCTGGAGATGCTCCAGAGATAGAAAATCTAGCACCATACCTAGAGTGGCTTAAACAACATGTCCCTCAGAAAATGGTTTTACAAAAACAAGTCCAATCTACTGTGGAATCAGAAGTTTTACAAGAAATCAGCCAATTGAACATTGAAATTCTACTCCTACAAGCAATTAGGGATGTGCCTAAACTGAATCAATTCATCAAACAACATTGTGTTAAGACCCAGGGCAGGAAGAAAAACTTTCCTTCTACCATCTAGGTGGAAGGAAAAGTAGTAGACCTCCTAATGGGAGAATTGGTCCTCCCAAAATATGGAGATCCTGGAAATCCTGTCATAATAGTTTACATCTCAGGGATAGAAATTTCAAATGTTTTGGTTGATTTGGGAGCAGCAATAAATGTAATGACAGTTCATACAATGCACAAATTAGCCCTTACATGTATCCAATCCACATCTACAATCTTTCAACTTGCTGACCAATTAGTAGCTATTCCAAAAGGGGTGATTACTGATGTTTCAGTTGTGAGAGAATCATGGGAATTCCTAGTAGACTTCCTAATATTAGAACCAAGAAAACAGAGAAATGCTTATCCATTGATATTAGGAAGACCATGACTAGCTACAACAACAACATCCATCAACTTTTGAACTAGGGATATGGTCATTTCTAATGGAATATATTTGAAGAAAATATCTTTGTATCCACCAGCTAAACCATCAATATATTATTCAGGAAGAGTATGGGTAGATGTGCCAAATAACATGGAAAATAGTGCCTCAGTAGCTATGGTTACCATCAGAGAACATTTGGGTGAGTTAGAGGAAGAAACCCACTATGATACAATAGAAGATATCACTCACATTCTTATTAACGAGGATATAATGAAACTAGCCCAAGATTCAAGGAGAGAACTTCTCACTTCTATTCATTGTACCCTAACAAATATCATTTCTTGTGGAGAAACCTTTTACAAAGACTTAGCCACATTCCACACCTTGCTTCCATATTCTTACCCCCTCAATACCATGAGTCCAATATATGGATTGAATACATCTATGGATTAGATCACAAAACAAGTCATGATTTTACCTGGGAAAACACTGACTATCAACACCAGTTAGTAGAAAAATAGGAGGAAGAACTTATCAAACTCCTAATTTCACATTCAACAGCTTTTGCTTGGGAATACCAAGATATGAAGGGTATTCCTCTTGAGATCTGTACTCATCATATATACACTGAAGAAGTCAAACCTATCAGACAACCCCACAGAAGATTGAATCCTACTTTAAAAGACATTGTCAAGACTGAAATAGAAAAATTGCTGCAAGCAGGGTTTATATATCCAAGCTCAGACAGTCAATGGGTCTCACCCTTAGTCATAGTCCCTAAAAAGAATGGGAAGTGGAGAGTGTGTATTGACTATAGAGAGATAAACAAAGCCACAAAGAAGGACTACTTTCCCTTACCATTCATTGACCAAGTACTGGACAACCTTGCATGGAGGAAGTATTTTTCTTTCCTAGATGGGTTTAGTGGATATAACCAAATCCAAGT
This sequence comes from Cunninghamia lanceolata, assembly GCA_027924645.1. Taxonomy (NCBI): domain Eukaryota; kingdom Viridiplantae; phylum Streptophyta; class Pinopsida; order Cupressales; family Cupressaceae; genus Cunninghamia; species Cunninghamia lanceolata. The sequence continues at coordinate 3,328,669 of BSBN01000828.1, forward strand.
AGCACCTGAAGATCAGGATAAAACCACGTTCACTTGTTCTTGGGGAACTTTTTCCTATAAAGTTCTTCCATTTGGACTATGTAATGCTCCAGCTACATTTCAGAGGCTTGTTTTAGCCATTTTTGCTAAACTAGCTAATGAGTGCATGGAAGTCTATATGGATGACTTTACTGTGTATGGGGATAACTTTGAAGAAGCTCTCATAAACTTAGAAAAGGTATTAAAATGCTGTGAAAAAAATTGACTATCCCTGAGCCATGAGAAGTGCTTCATGATGGTAGAGGAAGGAATTGTATTGGGACACCACATTTCAGCAAATGGGATCAAAGTGGACCAAAACAAAATAGAAGTGATCAAGCAGTTACCTTCACCTAAAAATCAGATAGATGTTAGAAGTTTTATGGGTCATGCAAGCTACTATAGGATTTATAGAAAATTTCAACAGAATAACTGCTGCTCTGTTTACCCTGCTTAACAAAGACACATAATTCTTATGGATAGAGGATTGTCAATCAACATTTGAAACTCTTAAGGAGAAACTTACTATCACACCTATGTTAAGAGAACTCAATTAGACTCTACCATTTCACATACAAACTGATGCTTCAAATGAGTCCATTGGAGCAGTCTTAGGACAAAAAAAAGGAGGGAGAAGGTATGCATGCCATCTACTACATCAGTAAAAACCTCACCTCTATAGAAAGAAACTATACCACAACTAAAAAAGAATTCTTGGCAGTCATATATGCTATAAACAAATTCAGGCATTATATCACTGGATAAAAAATATTTGTACATACTGATCATGTAGCCATCAATTACTTAATGAATAAGTTAGTAGTGGGTGCAAGGATAATCAGGTGGTTATTGCTATTACAGGAATTTGACATTACCATAGTTGATAATCTAGGAAAATTTAATTTGGTTGATAACTTTCTGTCAAGATTGCATACAGGTGGAGAGAATCAGCCAGTGGAGGACAAATTTCTAGATGAACATCTTTTTTCTATCTCCTCTACTGCACCTTGGTTTGCAGACATAGCTAATCTCTTAGTTACAGGGTTGCTTGCCTCCCATTTTACCTCAAAACAAAAGAAACGCTTACTTGAGGAAAGATTATCTTACAAATGGTTAAATGGTTTACTATTTAAATGTGGTCCTAATTTCATTTTATGCAAGTGTCTAAAAGCTGATGAAATTTTTGATGTCTTAAGGGCATGCCATGATGAACCATCTAGTGGGCACTATTCTTCACACAGAAGCATCCACAAAATTCTGGGAGCTAGTTACTACTGGCCCTCTATTCATAAGGATACCAAGAAGTATGTACAGTAGTGTGATCAGTGGCAAAGGATGGGACAACCAACTTTCACCCAAGAAATGTCACTTCATCCTCAAGTAATGCTGGAACCATTTGAGCAATGGGGTCTAGACTTTGTGGGACCAATTTCTCCACCATCATCAGGCAAAGAGTACATTCTAGTATGCACAGACTATGTGACTAAATGGGCTGAAGTTCAGGCATTGCAATTTGCAAGAGAATAGAAAGTTGTTTATTTCCTTTATAACAAAATTTTCTTGAGGTTTAGAGCTCCAAGATCAATAGTTTCAGATAGAGGACCTCAATTTACTTCACAGGTAATCAGAGCATTCATAGACTTATATCAAGTCAAGCACAGGAAATCTTCACCTTACCATCCCCAATCCAATGGGCAAGTAAAGGTGACTAATAGAGAACTAGAGCATATTCTGACAAGGACAGTGGCCATGAACAGAAAGGATTGGGCTAACAGATTACTTGAAGCAGTTTGGGCTTACAATACCACTTGGAAGTCCACAACCAAATTCTCACCATATGAATTGGTTTATGGAAAGAAACTCATCTTGTCTATAGAATTTGAACTGCAAACACTCAAAACTTTAATAGATATCAGTCTACCATTGTCTATAGCACAACAAAATAGGATTCTTCAGCTCAATGAGTTGGATGAAATCCGTACAAAGGCCATACAACAAACAGAACTTGTTCAATATCAAAGGATGCAATGGCATGACCAACACATCAAAAGGAGGACATTTCAACAAGGTGATTGGGTTCTCCTATATGATTCTAAGTTCAAGGAGTTCAAAGGGAAGCTACAAACTCATTGGATGGGTCCTTATTAGATAAAGGAAGTTTTTGACAATGGAACAGTTTTTCTAGAACCCATTGATGGAGGCACAGATACATTCTTAGTGAATGGCCACAGAATTTGACTCTATAAAAGGCCATCAACTAAGGAAGAATTCATCAAAGATTTCTGCTTAGTTAGAGGGGACACATCCTCTGTCATAGATTTAGACTAAAAAAAAAGAAGGTTGAAAACCAGCAAATGGCGGCCTTAAAAAAATAAATAAATAAAAGAGAGAGAAAGATGGAAAACTAGTAAATGGCTGTCTTTCTCGATCAAGGGGATTGAAAACTAGTAAATGATGGTTCCCTTCTTCCTACCAAATAGAAATAATCAAGCTATGGAGGTAATTATGTGCCAAGAGTTACTTAAAACATCTATGTAACAAACTAGGGGCACCTATGGTGTTTCACAAACTGGGAGCACCTCTGGTGCTTCACAAACTAGGAGCACCTCTGGCACTCCACCAATAAAAATCCGTTCTTAAATAAAATAAATAAGGAGGGGACTCACCTCTCCAGGTAATAAAGTGGAGATGTCATTTGATGAGGTCAACATGACTTATCCTCCACTTTATGACAAAAACAAAGATGAAGTCAGCATGCATATCGTCAACAGTCAAAAAAGGCCATCACTTCCTCATGCACAGGCCATCACGAATCGTTGCACTGATGTCACTTAACAACATGGCATTCCTAGACCACTCAGTGGGAATAATTGTAGAATATGTGATGACAGGGATGCTGACACCATTTCAAACCTGTGCAGGTACTGCACACGTGCCTAGTCACATTAAGTCGCATCAAAGCCGTGGTCTTGCAGCCAAGTACATCGAGCCGTCATCATTAAAATTGATTCATGTAATTCTCTTTAATTAACTTAGTTAATAACTATCTTGTCATTTCTATTTTTGGGTGTTGTTATCATGCCACATCTCCCTGCCATTATTTCCCTTTCCATCTCATGCATGCCACCATTTTTGCCACATTGTCAACCTATCTACAGAGTGTCCCATCACTCTACTGCAATTATTACTGCATAAGCATGCTAAACCACATTCAACCTCCTTTCCCATAATCTAAATAGTAAAACAAAATGACATATCAACCTTCACTCAAGATTGCATAATTCTCTAAAAATCTTTGGGTGAAAAATTTAAGTCTGCTGACATAGTCCCCTGAAGTGAAAAGAAAAATAGACTACAAAGAGCAAAATTTTAGCTACAGGAGGTGGAATAGAACAAAGAGATGGGTGTCAAGAAGAAGTCAGAGCTAGAGAATATATTAGGCCTACTGAAGGATGAAGTTGTGGCAGCCATTCTAAGGAATGCAGGGTGGTTAGAGTTCTTGGAGAAATTTGAAAGGTTCCAAGAGGATATTGTTGAAGACTTCCTACGAAACCTGAGAGATAATCAAACAATTGTCAGAGGGATTCAGGTCAATATCTCTACAACCATCATTAGTCATATCTCTGGATTACTAGAACAAGGTGAGAGGTTTTACCATTTGAAAACCCTATATGCTAATTTAATTAAAAATTTCTTTGGAGATGGTGAACCTGCAATATAGTTACATTTAAGAAAAAATGAGGTTAAAGGAATTGTTAGGTCTTCAATTCCAAACCCCTGCTAGTCTGTAGCAATAGGACCAATAATGAAAATGTTAATTTTTCTGAGGCATGAAAATGCACACCCATAATTTAGCGTAAACCTTCCAAACTTTTTGTACTCTACAATTAAATCATCTATAGGCAAATATCAACAAGGGAAAGGTCCTATGAAACACCATGGCCTCATTTTTCTGATTGTGAAATATCACTTTTTGTCTCAAGCTGATGGGAAAACATTATGGCAAACATTTTTAGACAATAAACCCCAGGATAGAACACCAGAGAGGGCACAGAGAATGGAAGAAGCTTCCTCTACCCATCAGGAAGAGGAATTAGAGTCTTCAACTTCCTCTACACCTACTGAGAGAGGTAAAGGTCAAAATCCCTCACTGGAGGTAACTTCATCTACTGCCCCTATTTTTGGCAGAAAGAGAAAAGAGATAGAAGTTGTGGAACTTGCTACAAAACAAACCCCATAGTTGACTCACTCAGCAAGGCAGAAGATGACCTTGGCTTAGGAGTCTACTCCAATTAAACAAATAGGGGAAACAATTGTCATAGGGAAATAGAAGAAGACAAGCTAGGGTTAGAAAACATAAACAACTTCAAAGAAATTGATTCCACAATACACTACTGGGCTGAGGAAGCATCTCATGATTCAGATGAAATTTCTCTAGTGAGAAAGAAGAAATAAAGAGAAGTTTCCCCAGAGCCATCTATTCATCTAGACTCCCATAGTCTAACTTCACAACATTCCCCTACTCTGGAGATAGAAAAGAGAGACACTTTTACTATTTCCTCAGACTTTGAGGATAATATGCCTGCTATAGAGGCACCTGCTCCACCTGTGCTATGGAGAAGCAAGAGAAAGAGGTAACTCACCCAAGATGAAAAAAATATTGCTCTCCTAGCTAAAGTTCTCTTGGGTTTCAGAACTTCTGTTGATGAGGTTGGGCCTTCATCAGTACCAATAATTACAGGGAGAAACCAAGAGGAATCTCATGACAAGGAGGTTGCAGAGGAAATTGAAACAGGGCAAGTGAATGCAGCTGGCAGTGAAGAGCAAAAAGTTGTGGAAAACCCTGAGGAACAAACTAAAACAAGAACTTATTCTCACCCCTCTGATCAGGAGGATATAGAGATCTCAAGGGAACAACAGATGTTAGAGGAAATAGATAATCTGAAGAGACTATTATGGGGAAAGAACCTAATTATTACTGACCTCAAGAAGGTCATGGGAGAAAAAGAAATGGAGCAAAAATGGGTGATTGAAGGACTGCAAGAAGAGCTCTAGAATAAACAAAAAATAATTCAAGAGAAAGAGACAGAATTGAGAGAAAAAGAAATAGAGGTAGCCCAAAGCATTAAGGACAATGAGGCAAAGGCAACACAAGATATCTCTAACCTTACAAAATCTTGAGACAATAGTCTCACAATAATTGCAGTACTTGTTTATAAAGTACAAAGCCAAGCCAAACAATTAACATGGGCCAACAATAGGATAGATGATCAAAAAGAGTACGTTCAGGAGTTGATTGGCCTAGGGGCAACCATGGAACAAGGGGGTCCAAATAGATCCATACTTAGGCCCAATTCCAATAGATATTCCTAAATCCCTGTTCCATTGGGAAAGAAGATGCAGGGAATATGAGGCTTCTAAACCCATGCTGCAATTACAAAGGGCAGTAACTGCCATGCTAAAAATAGTACAAACTTTGGAAGAAAAGGTACTTCAGGTAGCTTCCATTTCATCTGAGATCCTATCTTGCAGACCCCTAAGTGGAAGTTATGCTCTATTTCTACAAGAAAGAATCCTACAAAGAAAAATGTCTTTGGTTTTGTCTAATTTGACTGAGGATACAAAAATAGGGGTAGGGTTCATGGAAGCATACATAAGAATTCTGATGAGGACAAAGATTTTATGTGTGAGTTGTATTTGCATGGCTTCTACATTGATGATATTACCTTCATTATCAACTATTATGTAGGGGAATGTCAACTCAGGGCATTCATGTCACTGATGAGAAATCATCAAATTTGGAATGAAAGGATGGAGGCCTATCTAAAGAAGGATGTAGAAACAAGCCTTTTAATCAGAAAAGAATGTCCAAATCCTAATGCTTTTAAGATCCAATTGAGGGCATACATTTACCACCCAGACAGTAAGACCAAGCTTTTGCCTTTATATCTAAAATATCTGCAGGAATGCTCCATTGACTTTGGTCTCCTCATGAACACTTTATCTAATCAAATGCTTGCAGTGGCAAAGAAAATGTGGAACATTTTAACTACAGAATAGAAGATGAGGGAAGTGGTGTCCCCTGCCAACCTCAGGTTGTTTATGAGTAAGGCTAGGTTAGTATCCAAAATGATGGATAAATACCAACAAGAGTGGATAGGTGGTTGTTTCAGACCCCCTCTCATCATTGAGCCACTACCTATTTGGGTTGAACACATGGAAGATGATAAATTACAAGAATGGATGAAGCAGGTTGATCAGTTTAGAGGAAATGGTAATACAGACCACACCACTTGGACTACTTATGCAAAGGACTACAACTTGACTAATAGAATATTCTACCTAAATAAGTCCAGATTGTGAGAAGCAGGAGGACCTGCTAACCTCTAAGTACGGGGGGATGATGAGTGCCAGGTAGCACCCATGAAATACACCTTTTTACCCCTCTTTTTCCTTCCTTCTTATTCCATTATCCTGATGACTATACCAAAGTAGATTAACAAGATTGTTCTAATTATAATTAATAAGAGATGAATTACTTAAAATCATGATTTCTGATTGAGGGACTAATGTGCACTGAATTAATGGAAATATGCATAAATTATCTCTTTTTGAATCTACGGGTGTAGATGATCAGGCAAAGACAATTTTGGTCATTTTTGGAGGTGGTCCTAATAATCTCCGGAGCTGACATATGGACACCGCACCGGTCTCCAATATTTTCCAATATGATTGGAGAGATTTTGAGAAAAAGGGGGAGAATCATCTCCTGAGTTGGACTGAAGTCAAAAGAATATCTCCGAAGTTGAACAAAAGGTCATAAAGCATATCTCTAGAGTTGTAGACAGAAGCACACACCTCCAGAGTCTCCTCAACATAGCTGCAGATTTCCAGCGCACTGCTAGTCAACACTTCTAGTGGTAATTAGGGTGCTCCATATATTACTCAATCGGCACCTGAGTAATCAGATGAGGACCATAGTTAACTTCTGAGCTGGGAGCAGGGATAACTTTAAGGAATCCCCCCCAAAAAACCTATAAAATCATGGCAAAGCCTAGCTAAGTGCCATAATTTTCTTGGTGAATCTTTCCTTTTTTTTGAAGAAAGTATTAATTTTCTTGGCAAATCTATGCACATTATTAGAAATTGTTTAAAAATCCTGACGAATCATAGCGAATGATAGACAAAAAAGTTAATTACAATGGCAAATCCTTCTTTTAAAATTTTACATAGTGGGTCGGCACAATCCCCCCATATATTCTTTTATTTTTTATAATTCTAAAGTAGGGGCTTAAGGGTAGCAGCCATCGACAGGGTCAAGGGGTAGTGCCCCTTATGGGGGTTGAGGGGGCAGAACCCCATCGCGGGGTCCAAGGATAGCAGCCAAGCACAAATCCATTATTGAGAAGGGATTGGAACATGTAAAAATCAAATATTTTAATAAATCCCAAAAAGAAATTCCACGAATCGAATCCCACAGCCCAAAAGCAATTTCGGTCTCCTTTAAGCATGTGCCTTTTTAAAGGCATGTTGAGCCCATAATTGCTTTTGGGCCAGGGATTAGATCCTAATCCCACGGCCCAAAAGCAATTTTGGGCTCAACATGCCTTTAAAAGGGCACATGCTTAAATGACCCACAAAATTTAATTACAACCATCAGATTAAAATGGAAATCAATGGATATAAATACAATACAGACCCTTATTCCATAATATAAACATGAATTTAATACAGTAATGGTGAAATCGGTCCTCATATACGGTGAACAGTTTAATGCTATTGGCAAATATGTAGCTGAATTAAAACATGCCTCCGAAATTTCAGGCAAATCACCGTTAGAACTGCATCAAATAATGTGGTAAAAATAATAATTATAAATGCCTCATAAATAAATTGGTGGCGAATTAAAATGCATTTGACAAAAAAAATTGAAAAATCTGGGCAAATTGGCCCCCCTCTAGTTGTAATGTATTTGCCAAATCACAGTTTGAAAATATAAACTATTCGCCAATTGGTGAAGATTCGCCACTAAAAATATCCCTGGCTGAGAGTTTTATCTCTCTTTTAATTTTGCATGAGTTCTTGACAAGATGATTTAAATACCTATATTTTAGGGCCTCACTGCCCAATTGTATTTGAAACTAAGACTTAGATTTAGTGGACTACTGTTCCACTAAATCTATTTTTATTTGCATGAATGTTTACTCTGTAGTTAAATAGTTAGTAGAATAAGAGATTGGTATTATCTCATAGATGAACTAGTAGTTAAGGTAAGTGATATCTCGTCACTGGATTAGATATAAACTTACGAAGGTAGTAACAGAACAGACACAATGAATTATTGTTATTGTAATCTCATTTTGATATAGACATTTTTTTGAATACAAAAGCTGATGGAATTGGACTGAAAGTAAATTGTGATATTATCTTCTTGTGCTAATTCATTACTTTGGTCTTTAGCCCTAAGGGTGTGGAGCAATGGCCCACTCCCCACCACCAAAGCAAAAGGCTAGTATTGCTATTTATTATTTTAGATTTTGTTATTTCTTATTTTGTTTCAGATTCTGCTTAAGGAAATAGTTACTATTTTCTCTTAGATAAATGTATGTTTCAATTGAATGGAATAGTATAGATCTACATTAGCGATTCATTGTTCAACTCTGTTTTCAACATTCCTAGAATTTATTTTCATAGCAGGTAGATCATTAGCATTAGTTTCTTCAATTAATAGAGATCATTAGAGTTAGTTAGATAAACTAGAAACTATAGGATTCCTAATTGCAGACAGCTAAGGACACAACCCTAGATTTGACACATGAAAATATGATTAAATGCCGAGGACCAACGACCCTTGTCAAATCTTATGTTCCAGAGATGATATAAATTAATGTACTAGATGCCTAGGAAATTAGTATTCGATAGTTGATCATTAGTTCATAGTCGATAGTTTGGATATCTCATGAAGGAGCTTAAAAGCTATATCTTATGTATATTATGTAACTGTGAGATCAAGCTTGTGAACCCTAATTGTAAACCCACATGTTGCTAGCCAATTTGTATTTGAATCCAATGATATACTAAATGATTGAATCTGCATTTTCATTATATCTTTGAGTTGTTTCCATTGTGTTTACTCTAGCTGCACAGTCTGGACAATTCACTTTGTGGACCCTCCTAACCATGAGTACACCAAATTTCTACATTTTTAGTAGCATCTATACATTTTCACATGTCATATGTGCGTAGTTTAGTATTCTTCTCTTTGGGTTTACTATTTTTTCATTTTGTGTGGCATTTTTGCCCTATGTGTTAGCGTGTGTGCATCTCCATACATTTTCCAACAATATTTTTGATCATTTTGGCTAACTTGTTTTTGCTTGTGGATTGGATTATCTTGAAAATTTGATCACTAATCACTTGCAGGTTTGTTAGTAGAATCCCTAAACATCCAAAAATACTAACAAGTTTCTTGTAGGTTCAAATTTAAGAATAGATATCATCAAACCTCATGTGTTTGCCTCACATTTTCCTTCAGATTTTAAAATTTTTGTTTCATGAATTTTGTGTTCTTGAAGGTGTGTGTATTCTCTTCCCTTGCATCGAAAGACAATATTGGAAATCAAATACACCATGTGAACATATCGATCTTCACACCACACATTTCAATTCCTAAGGTTGTATGGGTGGACCAAGTGTGTGTGTATGTTATCCCCTCACACCAAAAGGTGATCTTGGGGATCAAAAACACCTCTTGGCTCACTTTTATTTATCCCAAGAAATCCAAGTTGTGTATTCTCTTTCTTCACGTCGAAAGATGATTTTGAGAATCAAAAACACTTAGAATTCTTTCCCTTTAGGGGCCTATGTAAGGATTTTATCACCTTAGGTGATGACCCAAGCCACATGTTTTGATAGGGTATATCAAAGGCAAGAGAATGAAAGTTGTACCCCAATAGGATCTATTGTAGTGTGTTGGTGCAGCCTTGGTGCCCCTTTGCATAAGGAGTGTGGGATTGGATTCGACCATGAACCCATGCTTGTAGATGGGATCCTTATTCATAGACTTCAACCCCTCATACCTTGTGTATATTGGAGACACCCTTAGAAGCCTCATTATCTTATCTTAAGGCCATCATCTGTCTTTTCTTGTGGTGCATCAAATACCAGTTAGGCCTGAGAAGTTACTCACATCATACCTTCAAGTTAGGGAGAGAGAGATAACTTTGGACAAGGCTTTGGCCTCCAAGGTAAGGGGTGCATAGGTGGTCCATGACCTTTTATTCCCTAGCTATCCATCACTTAATAGATAGTACATTTTTGGGCCCACAAGGATTGAAACTCCTTACTTGAATAATTTAGGCTTATTTTTGTGTCTTCTTGATTTGGTGTTGTGAATACCAAGTGCTTGTTTGCAAACCTCAAACCAAGTCAAGTTTTTAAAAACCAATTGTTTGTTTGAACACATTATCCCAATTGGTATTTGTAGACACTGATAGAATGTTTATTATGATCAAATGGAAATTTTATTGTGGAATGTGGAATGGATGAAAGAAAGTTTATTGCTTGGACTTTTTTTAAATGTTTAATTTTTTTGGTAGTTTTAGGATATGTGATGATTTTTTTGGATTTTTTGAAATGTTTTTTTTTTTTGGATTTTTGGAAATGTTTTGATTTTTTTGGATTTTTGGAAATGTTTTGATTTTTTTGGATTTTTGGAAATGTTTTGGTTTTTTTGGATGTTTGGAAATGTTTTGAAAGGAAATGCATGAGACTTAGTGATTTACTTTCCAAAGGTCTTATGGAAAGTGGGAGAACAATCCAACCCTAACTACGTGTCGGTAAGGTTTTATTTATGGCATGAATGGGCATGGTTTGGGGTGACAAGAAATGATACTAAGTGAGTAATTCCAAGGCATGATAGGATTAATGAAATGGTAGATGGATGATAGTATGCAAGCTAGTCTAGAGAGAGTGGAAGTACAAATGGATAACTAATAGATGGTGGATGCAAGGCTACTACACATGGTGCCTATAAATAGGTTTTTACCATGGTACTTATCCAAGGCACTACCAAGGTGGTTTTTACCATAGGATGAATTATTTCTCTTTACTATTTTGATTTTTCCTTTTTCTCTTTTTTTATTTTTGTATTTTTTTGAATAATTGGGATACCCCATAGGTTATTATTTAAATTATTCATCCCCACTCACAAATTCCTATTTTTAACCTCTTTAAATGTGCATCATATGAATTTCCTCTCCAAAATAAATTAAAAATCCTATTTATTCCCACTCCCATCCTTATTTTAGAAACCCGTCATACTCATTTATGGTGCATCATGATTACTAAAATTGACTTTCAATTCTAGTGATGCAAGAGCATCCTTGGAGAATCAGTAATCAACACCAACCAAAAAAATTCTAGGTTTCATTTTCAATTTTTTTGTTTGGTTTGTTTGGGTTTTAATGGCATCTTGCTGCATTGGAAGTGTTTGGCACATCAGGTTTTGCAAAAGTCAGTTTCATTGGAAGTGTTTGGCACATCATGATTGTGAAGGAATTTCATTTGCATTGGTGATGATTTCGTAGTCATATCTCGCATGGTTTGGGAATTAAAGCTTCATGTTTGAGGTTGATGGATTACAAGAAGTTTAATATCTCAAGATTCTAGTAGGTTGGAGCAAAAACATTTTGCAGGGGAGTCTACTCACCAAATTTTGTACAAATCAGAGCATTTTTATTTTTCCACATGCCAGCATGGATTCTGCCTATCGTAGTCACATAATTGGGAACTTTTAACAGATCATAGTTTGATGTCTTGTCTCCAATGAAATGTCTCATGTAGTGAACAAGCACCATACTATTCTTTGGATATTAATTGTGGAGGACCAAAACTAAAATCCTGAAGGTTTGTTTTTGATGAGGATGATGCTCAGTCGGTTACCTTACCATTTCATCAGAGTCCTAGCAAAAATTGGGGAGTTAGTAATATATGATATTATCTTAAATATTTTACAACTTGGTATATATCTGAGCCTCAAATGAAGAATTGGTACATTTTCAGCAGTAACATTCTTCTTCCATCTCTCTGAGGTACTATGGTTGGGGCCTTCAAAATGGACCATACAGTGTAGAGCTCTACTTTGTAGAGATACAATTTGAAGATACCAAAACCTCAAAAGGAGTAAGCATTTTTTATATCTATATTTAGAAAATTAAAGTGACCAAAGCTTTCAATATAAAGGAGGTGGCTTGATGTTATTTTAGATGACCCAAAAGGTAGATAGAGGGTGGAAATGCCATTGTGACATTTGGTCTTTGACCACATTTTAAACTACATTAAGACTACGCAAAGGTGATGCCTCATGTGATGGTATCTCCCTTTCAAATGAAACGTCACACATATATAATGAAAGGAGGGAGGATTAGAGGCATGGAAAGCTAAATTAGAGAGAAAAAACATAAATTTAAATTCAGTTAAAATATTCTAATTTCTTTTCCATTGTGGGTGACTCTTTATTAGTTTCTGCATTCTCTAGGAAATGAAAAGCCATGATTTAATATGACACAACAAATTTATAGAGAGTGAGGTTGATTTTGGTAGCGATGACTTATTCAAATATCCCAAGTTTCAATTCGATAAATATGAGTAAGAGAAATATGAAGAGTCACGCTTCAAAGTTGTGAAGGATAAAAAGGGGCATGGTCAGCTTGAAAGGGAGTCATTTGGACTCAATCCATGTTCTCTTAATTAGATGTCTCTTCCTCTTTTGTGATATCAAAGGGAATGGAACATCAATTAGATATAACATCCTTGATGGAGAGAAAAGGTGTCGACCACTAAGAGAGGAAAGTGAGGCTTAGCCAAATAGCAAGAGGAACTTGTAGAGAATGTGAGTTGAGGCACCTGAGGGTGTAGAGAGTAGAGAGAGGTTGGAAGCCTTGAGAGGCTATGCAAGAAGTGTTGCAAATGATTGTGCAGAAGTGTACAGTGATTGAGCAGCTGAGAGAGATTATGTAGAGCCAAAGGAAAGTATGCAGAAAAGCAGAGGATGGCTATTGAGAGCCAAGAACTATAAATTTTAGTATGCAGATTTTGTTCTTGTTGTGTTGAGTAAATTTTGTAATTATTACAAACTTTGTTGAATATAACTTTCAGATTTGAAGGCAAAAATTATTCTTTGTATAATCTTGGTATTTTTTGCATCACCTAGCCATCCACCTCATCCCTCACCCTTCTAATCTTGGCCATCCATTTGATTTCCTCTCTATCTACAAATTAAACTCTATTTTCCATTTCAAACCCTCACACTCTCTCACTAAGTTTCCATACACATGCATATCTCTCATTTCTCATTTATCTCATATCATTTTCTAGTTATGTTGGTTGTGTGAGTAGCCCATAATACATTCACAAGATAGATCAATGGAGCTTGGTACACTCCATTCCATCCTATCAGAAGTTTGATTTTGTGCAAGGTTTGAAGGTATATGTGCATTGTTTATCTTTATGTTATTGTCTTGCATATTTTCTAGGTTTCATTTTTGGCACACTTGGTATGCTAAACCTATTTTTTGCAAGATTTTGAGGCTTTTGTTGTAGGCTTTGAAAGCATTTTGGTAAAAATTTGAGGGTCACCTATTATAGACGGCCTCCTACACTGAAACCAGCCTCTTGATTACATCTGAGAGGCCTCACAGGTGAATTTTGACATAAAACACTCCATATTTTGAAACTGAAAAAAAATTGAATTTTTTTTAGTTTTAGCCCCTTTGTAGGGTCAATCCATATGGATCTGTGTAGACCCATATGGAATGCACAAGGGTGATCTCTTCCATCGCAGGTGTAATTCTTTGCTAAAATATTTTTTCATCACATATCGTTTGATTTTTCACCACGGTGCATGTTTTTATTTATTTATTTAGTTGTTTCAACGCATGTCGACTGCAAAAAAACATCCCCCACCACTATTTCCACCTCCTTGTTTCCTCCCATAAACCTTTTGTCACCACCCTATTGACACCCGCTTCCTCTACCACAGTCCCCTATCCCTTTGGTCGCCATCGCCTAACCTCCACTATGTCAGCACTTCCCCGGTCATTTAACACCTTCGCTCACTTCCCTCACTTGTTGACACCCCTTGATTACTCCACTCCATTGCCACCCAAATCTCTATCACCTCCCCACTTTGCTTAGTCATTGCACTCCCCATGCCCCTATCTGGTTCACTGTCCGCGGTCACATTAGTGACCAAGGGGCTAGTGCCCCCAGCTTGTCTTTTTATTTTTCTTGTTTTACCGAAGGCCTTGGTCACATGGGTGACCAGGAGTTTTCTTGAGCCCTTAACTATGCCTCAAAACCACCAAGGACTAATAGTTACATGTGACCGCTTATGTACTAGCCACTAGCGGTTAACCCCTAATTGCTAGGACCTGACCCTTGTCCTTTTGAATCCCCAAAGAGGGCCTTTTTTTCTTTTTTGTATAACTTTTGCACAATAGGTCAGATTTTCATGAAACTGGAAGTGTTGGAAAGATGGTTTTCCCATCTTCATAGTGGTACATGTATCCTTAGCCCATCTAATTAGATTTATTAGGTATCTTTAGTCAAACATCTCCTTTTCTTGAAATCTTTAAATAGCCATAACTTTTACAAAACTTAGCGAATTTTGACAATTTTTTTTTGAAATGGCATAGAATTTTGTGTAGAATGTTCTCATTAGATATATTTTTCTGTATTGGCTCTTAATTTTCATATTTTATCATATTTATCCCTTTTCACTTAATGTTTGTTTGTAGCCTTCGCATGTCAAAGATCAAATCAATGAAACTACTAACAAACTATTGCAGATTCTCTTGCCAAAGAAGAAATAATTGAAACTACTAACATATTTTGTGCAACACCACTTGTCAAAGATTAATTTTTTTGTCACTAATCTAGGCACTTATTTTAATCTAGGGGGATAGTAATTGAGCATTGTTTTCTTTGTCTTTAGATTTTAAAAAGGGTGTATGCTCTCTTCACACACCTTTTGGTGATCCTGGAGATCAAAAGCCCCTTAATTATCCATTTGTTTATTTTTTCAATCCCCAAGGCATTATCTCATGTATGCTCTCCCCTTGCGCTTCGTGCGAGCCTAGGGATCAAAAGTGAATAGTGTTCCTTCCCTTTAGGATGCCTTCTAGGGGATTTCATCACCTTTAGGGACGTCCTCAACCACATATTCTAGTGGGGTATATCAAAGGGGGAGAGAAAAAATTGTACCTCAATCTAGCTACGTAGTCATTGAGACAACCTTGGGGTCCCAGGTGTTTCCAGACACAAGGTGAAGTGGTGTTTACTTAATCACTTATGCCTCATCACTTCAATGAGCTAGTGCTCATAGATTTGGGCCTCATCTTACCTCATGTATTTAGAGGACTCTCCAAGAATTTTGTAAAATCCTAGTTAAGACCCTTTAGTCATCATATCCTATGGTACATTGTTGTAATAGGGAGAGAAGAGCTCACACTATTACCTCCATTGTTTGAGATGGAATAAACTTTGGGTAAGACTTTAGTCTCCAAGGTAAGGGGTGTAGGTGGTACATGACATTACATTCCCTATCTATTCAATCAAGGTAAATGGTATCAAGGGGATGTAAATCACCATTATCTAATAGTGGAGATTAAATTTGCACCTGAGTTAGTCCATGGGATATGACACTCCTACTTGAATAATTCTAGGTTTGTTCATGTGATTGGCATGTTTTCATTTTACAAAACTAGTATAAGCCACTTTATATGTGAAGCAATTCACACCAATTTCCTTATTATGTCAAGTCAACCATTGTCTTTTTGTGTTTGGTTTTCTTGCCAAAATCCAAAAAAACCAAAATATTCCCAAAAATACAAAAAAAAAAATCTTCCAACCTAATATAGCATCCATCCTAATCATTCCCTTACATCATAATCAGTCATTTAATTATTTTATCCCAATCACTTTTTTCATCCAACCCAATCCATTTTACTCTAATCATCCATATGGCACTTGAAGATCCTTATGGCACCCAAAGAATGTTTGATGAATTCAAAAGATTATATGGAAAGTATCCAGTCACTCCTACATCATCATCCCTACTTCCCATCAACAACCAATCCAACTTATCCATACCCCAAAGTTTTCCAACATCCACCTTACCCCACAACCCACAAGTCCAAATTCCTAACCATGTTTCATCTTCAACAAGAACACCATGTATTCTTATACCGAAATGCAACTACAAGCCCTCCTCCAACAACTCATCTAACAACAACAAGCCCTCATCCAACAAACCATAGCCCAAGAAACACAACCACAACCTTTATCCTTTCAATAACCACAACCACAATCCCATATGTCATCCTCATCAACTTTATACCAACCTATTCCAACCACATATCAAGCTAATCCTACCTCAACCTATCCCACTTATCCCAATATCAACTAATATCCACATCAATCCATACCTCAAGGTCATCCAACTATTTATTCCAACATTTCACCTCATTCTCAAATCTACCTACAAGGCTATCAAGATCCTTTACAACAAGAACATCCATAAGTCCTCCTCATGCTATCTTTGACAAGGGAAACACCACTCCTACTTATGAATCCTATGTGTATCCATCATCATTGAACCATATGCTTATCCAAGAGCCTCAAAGTCAATGTCCTCCTACCCCACCAATCCCTCCAATTATTCCCTCACAATGTCCTTCTACCCCACCAATCCCTCCAATTATTCCCTCACAAAGTCCTACCCCACCAATCCCTCCAATTCTTCCATCACAATGTCCTCCAACTCCACAAAATCCTTCAATCCATTCATCACCATGTGCCTCCAACCCTTCACTAGAGGATTCATTGGAGATACTTATACAATGATTTGTCTAAGCAAATTTGATTAAGCTATCACCGATAAAACCATTTGGAGAAAACCAAGTTAAACCCTATTGGTATAATGAAAATGATTATTGTACATACCATAGGGTTAAGGGCCATATGAAATTCAATTGTTACACACTTATGAGAGTGATTCAAAACCTTGAAATTTATGGTAAGATTGTGCACAATAATCCAAATCCTAATCCATGCCCTCCTATTATCCATTCACCTAACTACAATTCCAATCCTAATCCATTCTCTCCTATTATCCATCCACCTAATCATAATATCAATCCTAATCCATCCCCTCCTATTATCCATTCACCCAATCCCAATCCTAATCCCACAACATCCACCATTATTGTCCACCCATTACATTGTCAATCCACCCATACACTTATGAAGGATATGATCCAATGGCTATTAGCAAGGAATCAACCATATCCATGTCATCAAACACCTATCCTTGAACCTATCCAAGAACCTTCAAGCAATATGCCTATTGATCCAAATCCATCATATATCCTACAACCCATCAAGCCTCTTGAAGATCCCCTTACCATAAGTGCAAGTCAAGATCCATTATACACTCATATTGTTGATAATTTAGAGCCTATCAAGCCTATCCAATAGTCTCCTACTTCCATCCAAACACAATAACTATGTCATGAGCTTAGTCCAAAGCATATGAGAACATCAACCCCTCATCCTAATCAAGATATAAACATCCTATCTAATCCCATCTCGATTCCATTACATCATTTGATCAACCTATTCATAACCTATATCTTTTCTATGACCAAGATATTATCTATGATGAAGAGCCTATCCATGAGAAAATTTATCCCATCCATAGTACACTTAATCCTATTTATGATCAAGATCCCATCTATGATCAAGATTCTATCTATGATCAAGAAAACCAAGATGATCATCTTTGCCAACTTTATGTGTTCCATGATCAAGAGACTATCACTCCACCTTTCCATTATTTCATAACTGTCCATGAGCAAGATATCCAAAATACTCCTATCTATTCTCCACCTAGCCCTATCCATGATCCAATGACACCCACTTCCTTTGATGAGACACTTGGTCCCCAAGAAAATATAGACAATCAAATCCTTACTGAGCATCATGTTGATCAAGATAATCATGATCCTCTAGCATCCTCTATTCATCCCATTCGAAATCCATTATCATATCCTCTTGGATCCAACACCTTCATTCATGATGGTTCTCTTGTAGGAGATAAATAACTTCTATCCACCACTCCACCCTCCCCATCTAATAATCAACTCATGTATTTTATCATAAACAATAAACATCCCATTGCACATTGCATGCTCCAAAACATGAATTATCATAGCAAAGGCTTAGGCCCTCATGAACAAGGTATTTTAGATCCCATTCATATCAAATTTCCTCCATGATCACATGGCGTTGGCTATATACCCCAAGGAAAAAAATCCCAAGATGTTGGTAGCACCTCTATGCCTTCCAAATCCACTTCTTTCCATCCTAAACCCCATGCATCTCATCACACTACCAAAACATATGTCGCTATCCCTCCTTCATTATCACACAAATCTCAAAAGCATGTGACCATACACCTTCCTCCATCCACTCTTCCTCCACTCCTCCCAATGCCTAATATCCCCATCCTCACATCCCCTTATCATTTTATCCACAAGTCTACTAATCCCTCCACGCACACATCCCATTCCCCTAAAATTCCCAAAATTCCTAATCATGATCAATGAATGCACACATCAACCAAACATGAAGCTATCACAACCCCCATGGAATTCAAAAATAGAAATTTGGATGCCTCCCCATATAAAGAAAAATCCATTAAAGCCTAAGAATGATCATGCCACAAGGCATCAATCTCTAACATCCAAGCAAAATCTCACACCTCAAAAAAAACAAAAAACAAAAATGGTTTGGGTCCCCAAGAAAAAATCACTTAATCCAAATGAAGCATCCACAATCCAACAATCCCAAAATTCCCACTCCCCATTAAAAAATCATAAAAATCCTAAATCCATTTGGGTCCCAAAATTACTAAATCGACCATCCTGTAAGAAAACATCTCCATTACTCCCAACTCCTCCTTCCATTCAAAAGCTTCAAATCCAATCGGTGTGTGCAACTATTGGTCTTGGTTCCTTTCCATTCCACAACATTCCCACATACCTCCATCTCCCCATCTTCTATCTACTATGCCACATATTTCCCCCATTTTATCCCTATGGTCCATGCTTTTGCATAATTTGAATCATAATCCACTATCCTTCCCTGCATAATCCACATCCTAATTCACCTCCATCTCCCTCTCATGCAATCCTCTACCAACATCCATGCATAAAATGACACTTGACATGATCCATGTGCAACATCCCTCTATAATGGGATATTATCATCTTTCATGGAACTAGATGCTTGAGTCCCCATCCTCTTCCAAATTCCTCCTATCTATATTTCCTTATCCCATCCACAAAATAAATAAAAAATTAAAAATTTTTAAAAAATAAAATAAAAATAGTAAAGAGAAATCCCTTCATCCAAAGGTGAAAACCACCTCAGTGGCACCTTGGATAAGTACCATGATGAAAACCTGGAAAACATGCATCATGTGTAGATTAATTGTCTATGTGTCTTACACTTGGGGGCATGTTGTTTCATCTATCCCATCCTATTATTTTCCTCATATCCTACCATCTTCATCCATCATATCCTTATACCTGCCTATGTCATTCACCTATCCACACACCCATCTTCCCTTCCTCCTTTGATCTTGATAAAGATAGGGGCAAAATGTTGAAAAATCTTTGGACATCCCTTGATATATCCAATCTTTTCCCACCCAATCCTATCATTCTATTGTCATAAGCTTTGTCAGGAAAAATTCTAAGCATTATACCTAAAATGGGGCATGTTATTCCTATGTGACATAGTCCTTGGAGATCACATCCTGAATTCTTCCATCCATCTATCATTTATGCATTTCCCATATGTTATCCATTATTACCCATCCTTCTACCTATCCATCCATTTTACACTTCCTATCCCTCCTATCCACTATCTCCAATCCTTATACCTATTCATTATTTTACCTTGTCATTGATATATAGCATCTAAGCTATCCAAAATGCAATCCAATGTCATCCCACAACATTTCCAATAATTCAAAAAAATTACAACATTTCCAAAAAAATCCAAAAAATTATAACATTATCCCAAAATACCAAAAAATCAAATATCCAAAACAAAATCTAATCAATAAATCCAAATGCAAGTCATCCTTAATCCATACCAATCTAGTCAAAGTAATCAACCCAAATCATCCAATCATATCCTTGGTCTTGATCCTAATCTTGTTGTCAACCCAATCAATCAATCAATCATCATCATCATCATCAATAGAATATATCCTTCACACATCCTTGTGTTGATCTAGGGATATATCATTCTCTGCAATGACAACACTATCTCAATCAATCAATTATCAGTTTACAACTTGACAAGGGCATTAGCTTGTTTGTTTTTGAATCATTTGTGCATGCTTGCTTTCTTTCTTGTGTGTTTTATCATTTTATCTTGCATTTATATCAAGTTTTTTTCTTACTCCAGCTAATATTCATATCTTGTGTCTAGACAATGTTGTATTAAATTGGGCAAGTCTATACAAAGGATACAAAGTCACCCTGGTCCCTTATACCTTGGTGCATAATATCCTCTTGTTATATAAAACTAGGGTTGCTCTACATACTATACAAGCATAACTATCCCTTCTTTATCCACTATCTATTCACCTTTTTCTTTTAACTTAACAATCCATCGTAACTATCCATTCCTAACCCTTAGCCTTTTTCATCCAACCTCTTTTCTTCCATATCGAGAGTATACCTGTGTTCTTCTAACCTACCTATCCTCTTGAGGGGGCATCCCATCCTTACATCATTTCTCCTCATCACTCCTTCAAGTGGGCATCCTTTTCCCTCCATCTATACCTTTTCTTTTTTGAAATGATGTTACTTCTTTTAGTCGCAACATCATCTCAAAGAGGGGAAAAATTTAGACACCTAAATTGACCATGTCTTACAACATTGCCTTTCGACATCCTCTTGCGACACTTAGTGACACCTTGTTCTAGGTCCCCTTTCACGACCCCTTCCAATTAGTTAAACAAATTATATTTATTTAACTAATTTATCCCCTCTAGTCAAATTAAATAAATTGTATTTATTTGATTCCCATATTCCTCCAACTAATTTAAATAAATTAAATATTTATCTAAATTATCTCTCACATGCCACTTGTCTCTCATAATTTAAATAATTTTATTATTTAAATTATTCATCCCCACTCACATTCCTATTTTTAACCTCCTTAAATGTGCACGTCATAAGCACATACTCTCTAAAAACAATTAAAAATCCTATTTATTCCCACTGCCATCCTTATTTTAGTCACATGTCATCCTCATTTAAGGTGCATCATGAGCACTAAAATTAGATTTCAATCCTAGCCATCCACCTCATCCCTCACCCTTCTAATCTTGGTCATCCATTTGATTCCCTCTCTATCTATAAATTAAACTTTCTTTTTCATTTCAAATCCTCACACTCTCTCACCAAATTTCCATACACACACATATCTCTCATTTCTCATTTATCTCATATCATTTTTTGGTTCATCCACATGATAGATCAATGGAACTTGGGTGCACTCCATTCCATCCTATCAAAAGTTCAATTTTGTGCAAGGTTTGAAGGTATATTTGCATTGTTTATCTTTATGTTATTGTCTTGCATATTTTCTGGGTTTCAGTATCCTTGAAGAAAAATTTGAAGCCAAGGTTAGGACAACCATCATCCACAACCTTAGTCCAACTTTAGTCCAAGTCACTTCACATCACCATCCTATCCCCATACATTAATTAATTATCCATAATCTATACATATTATCATTTTATCCATTTGAATCCATAATCCATAATCTCCATCCATTATCCTTTCCATCCTAACCTTATCCTATTATCCTTACATTATCCCAAGCCTAAGGACATTTTTTTCCTAATCACTTCATCCATGTTAAACATTAGCCTATCCATTAGTCCATCCAAATCAAACTTAAACCTATATTTGAACTTAGTCTATCCTTTGGTCCATCCATAATCCAAATCACACCTTGTCCCTCATCCAAACATTAATCCAATCCAAACCTTGTCCCCCCTCATCCAAACCAAACCTTAACCTATTCCTAAACCATCCAAATTAACCGTAAACCTCATTCCCTATCCAAATATACACAATGCATAGTCTACCAAACCAAATCCAATACTTGAGCCCTATTCCATATCCACTATCCAATCAACCTAACCTCCCAACACTTTGGTTCATCATCAACCTACCTAGTCCAACCTAGTCCCATAAATCCACATCCCATGTCCTTAATCATCCAATCCACATTAATCCAAACCTCACATCTTTGTAATTTGAACCCACCATCCTTAGGAGAAATTCTTGGAAAATTTAAAACTCACTTGGATCCTTTAAACCAAGCATCCCATCTATCCACTAGGACCCTTAATCATCCTAGAGCCCAAATCAATCAATCTTAATTAGTCATAAATGTCCCTAAGATCCAAAGATGAATCATGTTATAGTCCAAGTTAGAATTTATCCAGACAATCCATCCACAATCATCTAAGTTATCCCTCAAAACCATCCTAAAATCATTGCAAAGGTTATCTAAGGCTACCATTTCCCTTTTCACCCCCTTTGGAATTCATTATCCATTTTCAACTAACTATCCAATAATCCAAAACCTACCAATCCTTTTCATCCCAGTCCTAACTACCATCAACCTTAATCCACATCATCCTATCATCCACATAAATCCTTGGAAGGTCAAAGCTGTCATGCCAGCATTTCCCATGCGGTCACGACACACAACACATGTGTCATGTCCACATTTGCCATGTGGTCATGACACGAATTACAAAAATTTTTTCTACCTATCCCTAGGAACCCCCTCGCATGCGTCTACGTGCTCAGTGGCAATACACATAAGGCGTAAACATGTCAATAGAATTTGGGGAGGTGCGTTATCCTACGTAGTTCCCCACGTGATGGTAGCCGTCTAGGGGGTATGTGACACAAAGAGTGTCACTTTTAGGGTTAGAATGATTTTAAAACTGAACCCTAAGTCTCCTAGGTGAAGATAATTCTGCCAGCTTCGAAACCTAACTCTAACTTAGATTAAAATGGAAATGAAAATAATGATTAATAAAATAGTGGTAAGATGGTTGCATGATTAAAGTGGAATGGTGAAATAAAAGTTAATAAGATAACATAAAATTAAAATCCTAGAAATCTAGAAAAATCCGATAGCATAACGCATTTTTAATAATCGCATTAAAAATTTTAAAAATAAAACACCAATAAGAATCTTAAGAATAAATATTCAAACCTAAGAACAAATTTAAAATAATTTAAAATAATAGAATTAAATAACCTGCCAAGGTCAAATAATTCGACCTTGCATAAAAAGATTAAAAATTTGAAATAAATAATAAAATAATAACAAGTCACCAAATTTGTTTAACAATTTTAAGTCTGTTAATAAATATAATTTCCACAATTACATTTATTAACGAACTAGGAATAATAGAGAAGGGAAGAGATTAAGATACTCTTCCCGTAAAATAATAGTAAAAATAGATAAACAAATAAAAATATAAGATCTCTCTAGGGAAAAATTAAAATAAAAATCCTACCAAAAGAATTAAATGCAAAGGAAATACTTTCCCCAATTAAAAAAAAATTTACCCCTCCTTTAAAGAAAAAAATATACTTTCAGAAGGCCATAGAATAAAAGTGCAAACCCCTTTTAAATTTGAACAAAATAAATGAAACTCTAATGGTTAAAAGAACAAAGGCAAAGGTAAATATAAAAATAAGAAATAAAACCATCTCCTCACATTCTCCTCATAATAAAAATATTGTTTCCAAAAAAAAATACAACCCTAATCCCATTTTAAAATTGTCATCTCTAAAAGAAAGCCCTAATTTTGTATTCTATTGTTTCCCTTTGTTGCCCTAACTCTCTCTAACTCATTCTTCTTTTTCTCTTGTTTTGTTTTTTTGTCTCAAGTATATACAGGTGTCAAGGTTTTTGTAAAATGTGAATGGTAAGATTTAAAGTTGTTGTAGGGTTTGAAAGGTAGCGAAGGGGCTGACGACAGAGGGGGTGGAGCGCAGTAATGAGTGGCAGAAGGAGAACTATGTGGAAGGCGGCGGTGTTGAGTACTGGTTGAGTTGAAGGTAGCAGAGGGAAGGGAAGCTCGTAGGGCAGCAGTGGTTCAAAGGGTTGGGGTGTGGGGAGGAGGTGGTGCCTCCCCGCCACACCCTTTGTTAATAGAGAATGATGAGACTATGGGCGCTGCAGCCCACAGTCCAAAAATATCTTATATATATATATATATATATTTTGTTACAAATCTAAAACTCAAACCCTACGGATATCCATAGTCCGCCCAAAATAAACTTCATTCACAGCAGTTTCATGAATGTAATCTTAGGTCTAAAGATATTAGATATATATATATATATACATACATACATAAATGTATGTATATATAGGTATATATATACACAAATATATATACACAGGCTATCCTTGCAGTTTAAAAGCATTTATATTTTATTTGGTATGTATATATATGTATGCACTTATGTATATATATATATATATATTTAATACATACAATCAAATATTAAGCCTCTCTGGTTACTTTAACTTTTTGTATATACACATAAGTGAACAACAACTAGATTAAGAAAATATGGATGTATTGTATATATATATGTATATGTATATTTAAATATACATACTCAAAAACTACTTTCTACCAGCGAGGTTCAATCAACAGAATACGAACCTTTAGATTTAACTCTATTTTTTTTTATGAATACTAATATTTCATTTCTAAATAATAAATAGATAACTTAGTATTAACTTCTTTTTTGACATACAATAACAAAGATATTTATATATATTGAACATTTAAAATACACAGAATACATTATATATATATTTTTTTGAAACAACAGTAAGGTAGAAATCTACAATTTCATTTAAACCTCTAACAGTTCATTTCATAACAGTACCTATAAATAGAAAATATCAAGCAACTTACAAAAATTAAATCTCTTAAAATTTCTATCTTCTTTTCTGGTAAGCAATAAACTATAAACAACAACTGATGCCTATTTTGTTTTTTGAAAGAACAATGACATCAATACTACAACTCATGCCTATTTTTTTTTGAAAGAAACAATGACAACAATAATACAACTCATGCCTATTTTTTTTTAAAGAAACAATGACAGCAATAATACAACTCTTGTATTTCTCTAAAACACACAAACTCCACAATATAAGAATAAATAGTTTTTGAATAAATAAAAAAATTGATTACATTACAACACATATTTCAGCCAACTCCATAGTGGCATAACTTGACAGAATTTACAAAAGGGCCACAAGGGCCATGGCTCAAACAACTAACAACATAGAACTATAGAACTCAAAACTGGTCTTCTCTCAACTCCATTTCTTCATTTAACACCTGCAAATAATATCACAACAAGGAGAGAAAACCTAGCCACATCGAAATGCCCTCCTACCTACTGTAGACCCGCAAGAGGGTCACCCCCGAGCTAGGGAGGTAGGGATTCACACGGGTGCAAACACTCAACAACAAGAATCAACAACATCAACACAAAATCAGCCCCAAAGATAAACACATAACTCAACTCATGAAAATGAGTTTGATGGGGGTAGGGAATGGACCCCTCTACTTTAAAGGCCACACCAAAATACCAAAAATACCAAGTCTCATGGCCTCAAGCCAAAAATCTCCAAAATCACAACTCTCCAAATATCACAAAATGACCTCCATGGCACTCTTTCTATTTAAATAATCTCCACAACAAGTAAAAGCCCTCAAGGCATAAGTAACACAATATGGGAGTGACCTCAAGGAGGTTCCTTTCGCCTACCCCAAACAAGTTGAGACTTACCTCCAAATGGAGGTGCTCTCACCATACTTGCATCCCACACAAAATAATGAAATAACAACCAACAAAAAACACAAACACATCACAATAAATAAGCAAGGGTGAAGAACATAGTTCATGAGGCTTACCTTCAAAGCCCTATAATGGAAGCATGCTTGGTGATGAGCTCCAAGCTTCTCCAAACTTTCTAACCTCCAAGAATTTCTCTAACTTTCCCAAATTTCCTCAAAAATAGAAAGAAACTCTAAAATGCAAGAACCCCACACTCATCAACAAGAGGAGGTAATATAGGCCATCAATTTTGGCCTTGAGGTATGATAAGGTGACACTTGTCACCTTCTCCTTCCTCCTCCAATGCCACTTGCAAGGGAGAGGAAGTGTGAGGGTGACAAGTGTCATCCTCCAATTCCATCTCAATCCTCACCTTATCCACTTGTGCTCTCACACATGTGTGAGAGGACAAGTGGTGAGGTGGCATTCCCATTCAAATCTCCAAGAGGATAAGGGATGCCATATGGCATCCTCTTATTCTCTCAAAGAGCCATCTCCCTCCAATATGCTCTCACACATGTGTGAGAGTCTTGGAGGAAGATCCCACACACTTGGGAGTCTTGGAGACCTCCCAAGTCCTCCTAGGGAAGGCATTCCCAAACATTGGGAAGGGAGATGAGTCTTTCCCAAAGCATGACTCATCTCCCACCTTAACTAATTTCAAATTTCGTCACTTTGACTAAACCATAGTTTAGAGTGACCAAAATTGAGCTAATCCAAGGGTTACCTAGGACAACTTTTGGGACACTAAGGTTCACCAAGGGGGTCATAAATCCACTTTAAATGGCCTCAAAAATAAAAATAATTACCAAGTGGTGTAAGTCAATAAAAATTACACAACACCTAATATTAATTAATTAAACAAAGGGGTACTAGGCCAAAAAGATAAAAATTAAAACAAGTACTTAAATCAACACTCAATTTCAAATGTGATCCTCATCCCTCTTAGGAATGGATCGGTTTAATAGGGAATAATATAGTGTGAATTCTACCTCCAATTTCCCATGGTCTGGGAATGTAAAACCTGCACATCTCGATCAAGTGTCAATCATATCATGAATAATCATAGCCGAAGCAACTAGAATTAAATTCAAGCCATCGAATACACAATAATAATCTATAACATAATTCTAAATTAAACTGCATTTTTCTATCACATGTCAAATAATCATAATCACATAAATAACTAGAAATCACATCACAAAACATCATCTAATATATCTCGTATGTCGGATCACAAAATAGCATCAAAATATGATCAAATCGAATCACCATATGTCTAATCAGTGTCATATCAAAATCAGGAGGTAATCAAGTCTGCATAATGAAACCATAGTCTCTAAAAGTCTGATAATGTCATCAACTGAAATGCATAACGATCAAAATAAGGAAGGAAAAAATAATCGGCCCCACAAAAGCCCAATTGATACAACCTTAATTCAAAGGCTAATTCTTAGAATCAATCATCATCCAATCCAAACTTTATCCTTGGGTCTCCAACATTAACCTCACTCCTAAGGTCATCCTAAATCCAAATTATCCAAGTCAAATCCAAAACCACTCAAAATCTAAATCATCTAAAATCTAAAACATACAAACAAATCAAAACCTTAGGACCTAACCAAAATAATGGAGCCATATCCCACACAAACAAAATCACAATCAAAGCAAGGCCAAAGATCCTAATTAAGGGTACAAAAGACACCATGAATCCCCTAAATCAACTCCCCTTTCCAAATCAAGCCAGCACAATTACTATAACAACCTTATTAATCAACCAAGATATGATCTATATGATGATAACGATAGTATCATTAACCAACTAGGATATGAGCCCTTTGAATATGATGATGATAATGATATTCTTTCCAACCAACCAAAATATGCGCCCTTTGAACATGATGATGATGCCAACCAGCCTGAATATGACCCCTATGATGATAATGATAGTATTGACCAAAACCTCATTTCCATGATAGTAATGGGAAAGCCTCCAATAGATCCTCCATGCTCATCCATAAACACTGATATTCTCCAAAACCTAGGACATCCTAGTGCCAATGACTTCATAAACCAAAATCAAAGTACTGAGAGTCATCCTTATCCCAACTTTGGCAAGAGAAACATACTCCTAGAGTCATGCCCCTCATCTCCTACATCCAACTCATCTGAATCCTCCCAATCATTGTCACTGAAGTCATTCAACTACTCCACCTCCATTAAATCTCCCAAATCATTTACATCTGCCTCCTCCCAATCATTGTCACTCAAATATTTTGAATCCTTCAAATCCTTTAGGTCTGCCAAGTCATCCACATCTTCCATGTCAATTGCATCCTCTAGCCCATCCTATCCAAAATCCACCCATCCTTGGAAATTTGATTGGTCTTGAATCCATCTACTAAAGACTTTGTCCAAGCACTAATCATATGGGATAAACAACAAACCAATAAATCCAAGAACTCCATGTCGATAAAACCATCATGCACTCCACCACCTATCAATCCCACTCAAGAGATTTATATCCAAGATCCATTATTTCCATGCCAAAATCCTAAGTCCATATAAGAATCCCCCATCCCTATCCAAACTCATCCTGTCATCTGAACCATTAGGTATTTATCAAGAGCCAAGCCCAAATCATGACGAAACAAGCCTCATTTCAAATCTCGATCAAGTTACCCCAACATTCACCAGAGATGGTCATAGACTCCAAACCAATCCAATATTTAATCAAAATCATATCCAAACTAGTCCAATCTTTGAACATATCCCATCTATGAAAAAGAAGCCCAAAATGACCCCCTCATCCACTTTTATGCCATCCATGACCACAAAATTGAAGTTGATCACATCCATACTCCAAAAACCTCCATTTTTAAAGATGCAATGCTTGCCTCCCTTAGACACATAGATGATCAAATAAATGACATGGATTCCACCAAGCATGAGGATGCACACGATATGATTGATCACACTAAGCTTATCATTGGTCAAGATGCCACTATAATCATAAACAAGGAGAAAACACAACCATTTTATCAAGTTGGCCCAATCACCTTCATCAAATTTGGTCTCCTTGAAAATGAGCCAATTACAAGCTCTAATGGTTCCTGGAAATATACTAATGTTGGCAACTTGGCAAACATCATTGATAGAGACACTAATGGTATGGTGAAGTCTAATTGTGCATGATGTTTGAAGGTGTTGTCATTGATGGAAATAAGAAAAGGAACAAGGTTGGAAGAGATATTTTGGTCTGGTGAAGAAGACAGTCATTTTGGCTAAGTGTTGGCAGTACACAGAGACAATGATAGAGAGACAGTGTTTTGATTGGTATTGGTCTGCAGTTGAAGATCAAGTCATGTAGTTCTAGTATGTTGTTTGTAGTTTTTATAAGATCTTATATCTAAGATTTCATCTTTTGATAAGGACCAGAAGCATATCTTCAAGCAGCCTAAGTCTAATATTGCATAGAATAGAGGAAATCAGAACATAACACTCATTTGTTTTGGTCCACATTTCTCTGGTTTTAAATATTTTGTTATACAGTTTTGGGGTGTTGTAAACACATGTATGAAGTCCCTAAATCTAGAGTTGTAGAGTCTAAAGTTTACTGGAATAACAATTGTGAGCTACTGAGTATTGCTACTTGGTTTGACAGAGTTTGACTGTGATAGGACATGTGTTCTAATGGTCCGCATTTTGCCGCATGTTGATATTATGTTCTGTAATTCTGGAGGTATGATCTATGATGTCTAAGGAGTCTTTTATATTATTTTGAGAAAGACTTGTGGTCTTTAGTGGAAGTTGTGATCTGATAGTTAGATTGAGTCAGTAATGGTCTATGTTTAAGGCCGACATTTGATTTGTGTGCAGAAAGTTCTATTGATTAGAACTTTATCCTAAGTGGTTCTATAGTTGGAGCCAACATATGAGAAGGTGTTTCAAATGTTATTTTGGTTCACAAAGGATATTGATGAAAGAATTAGGCTAGGAAGCTACTCAAAGCATGAATAAAAGTTTCATCTTCATAGGCCAACCTAATATGAAGATTCTAAGTGTTGCAGATATATATATGAGATCAAATTCGGTGTTGAAGGTGGGTGATGTGTGTAGATGCAGAATGCAAAGTATAGTGATTTTATAAGGGTGATAAGTGCAGAAGAAGAGAGATCTTATTTACATGTAAAGGAAGAGCAGTCAGAGATGAAGACTTTTGAGTCAGTTTTCTGAGCATCATTGGAACTGTAATCATGCATTTGTAGATGCAAATCTAGCAGTTCATTTTGGTAGTGAGACATCCCTTCATTTCTATTTTTCTTTAGGCAATGAGCCTATTTTAGCAGTGAGCCAGCCTTTGGCATTGGGCCACCTTGGATAGTGAGTCCACTTTGGGTAGTGAGCCTCTTTTGTAATTCAGTATTGTTACTACATAATATATTGTGAGCTAACACTCACCATGGTTTTTCCCTTTTTGGGTTTTCCACGTAAAAATCCTAGTGTTCTTGTGTCATGCCTTGTGGTTGTTCATGTTATGCTTTATCTTCTTTAATATTGTTGAATGAGCAAATAAATTAATGATTTAATGAGTGTATGGTTGTAAGGACCCGCTTGATCCAAACTCGAATTTTAATTTTTTTTTACTTTATTAACAAGTTCTTATGAGATATATCAAGACTTCCATTGAGTACTCAGGAAAACTTCGGCCAAAACAGGCCATATGTTCAAAACGGAACATTCTTAAGCCAAACCGGGCTCTTCTATCCTTTGGGCAAATAGGTTCATATGAAACCAGGTCTAATGGACCTTATCGCTACCCAAAATGGGGTAGAACAAACAAATAGGTTCATACAGAACCAGGTCAAACGGACCTTATTGCTACCCGAAACGGGGTAGAACAAATGGTGGCAAAATGGCCTAGTGGTCAAACGGACCATGTCTTTATCCAATATGGGATAAGTAAATACAACAGCCAACCGGGCTAAATAGGATAGGAATCATTATGCTCTGGCCAGAGACTTCTGACTCCCTCGGAACCAATATAGATTCAAGAGTCAATTCCTGGGGACCACAATCTGCCCAGACATTGTGCTGAGGATGTCGACCAGGGAACACATAACATCAACTTGTACTCACCTCAGTTTATGGCAACGTCGGGTACAAGTAATCCACCCCGGAGATTCTTCTGAGTACTAGGAGAGTTCTTGAGTTACCTAGATAACCTTTTAACTAGAGATCGAGATTATGAAGTTTATTATTAAAGAGTACCCTATATCTGAGGGACCTGAGTAATGGGGGCATCCTTCGCCATCCAGACTGCCTACATACCCTGTATCCATGGGATCAAGGCCCTCTACAGATGCGATCTACACGACGAATGCGAACATGTAGTTCTGTCTTGCACTATGTTTTATGTAACTGTGGTTGGTACACAGTTCTTCGCCAACTGCCCATTCACTCAAGTGATGCAGAGACAGAATTCCTAAGAAACTAATATTGCAAACACACCTCCCGGGAGTGTTTGGCATTTAAGTTTTCCAAGTGTGAATAATTTACCTATCATGCATATTTCCCCGATGAGGTCTTCCCATTGATCGTCCTACAACAATTTTTGATAGTCTCACTTTTTCTTTTTCTTAATCTTTTTAGTCAGGTATTCGAGGAGATTTTCCCTTCTTGTGGATTTAATTATGACATGTTGCTTATTACTCCCCGATGATTTAGAGGGACGATGCCCAGACGTCGTTGTTGCAGCTATGTTAGGCGCGAGGTACTTGGTTCAATGCGACGACATTACCCGTAAACGTGACACAGAGGTACCGTAAATACCGAACACTGCGAATGTTTGAGTTTGCATGTTTATTTATAAGGTTTACCTATCTAATGACAAAGGAAAAACTTCCATAATAACAGTTGAGTTTAAAATGGCCACTCATGGAATGCCTGTGATGGCTTGTTTGCGTTTATTTTCAGTGTCCTTTGTAAATGAAGGGATAATACTTTCCTCTTCATTTTCCTATCATTTAATTTAGGATAATTGTTAAAACTTCCGAGAAACTCTTCCTTAAAATTAAAATATATTTACCTATGCTCTTTTTAAATTGTAATTGTATAAACAATGTATTTCTAAATTGCAACTCTGAGTTTAAACATCTATTCAATTCATATTATATATTATGCATAAATAAATCCCACTTTCCTCGATTAAAATTTCTATTTCAAGTCAAATGTTTTAAACTACATATAGTTTGCCTTCAAATGAATAGTGAAAAGTGAATAGTAAAAGTAAATAGTGAATAGTAAAAATAAATAGTGATTAGTGGAAAGTGAATAGTAAATAGTGAAAAGTGAATAGTGAAAGTGAATAGTGAAATGGTGAATAGTGAATAGTGAAATGGTCCCCATCCTAGGAAGAGACCCTCAAGGTGGCGGTAATTTCAAAAGCAATATGCAACCCAAATTTTATTTCTTTCATGGTAACAAAATTACAACTTGAATTATAACAAAATTTAAAACTAATATTTCTACTAAGCTTGCACAGAAATAATACTTTTACAAATTTAATTAAGACATCAACTAACTCTCAACTTTGCAAGTAAGAGAAGAAGGAACTAGACAATTTTAATATCCTATTAAAAATAAATTTTATTTTCCTCTTCTTATTTCTAAATGGTAAAACTTAATGAACTGTAAAATCACAACTAACAACACATTAAGGGAGGATTTTCTCACAACTCTAAAATACCAAATTATACAACGAAAGAGAGAGAATGTTCCCCTCTTGTAAAATCAAAAAGGATGAAGCTATTAAAAGACCAAGCTCCCTTAAGAGTAAAGGAAAATAAAATATTTCCCAAAACAAAAAAACTCTTCAACTCCACTTTAAGCTCCATGAAAACCTGCATGACACACAAGGGAAGAAAACACCACACAAGATGCTCTCCTCCCTACCGTAGACCCGCAAGAGGGTCACCCCCGAGCTAGGGAGATTATCCACACACCTAGGGGATTCAACACCACTTCACAACAAGATAAACACAACACACTAAAACACAAATACACCCATAGATATTTACACAACACAAAATTCATCCATTGTGAGTTTAAAGAGGGGTAGGAGAGTGGACATACTCAACTCTAGAGTGTCACCCTTCAATAAATTTTAACACAGTTTCCTTCTCATGGCCTCAAGCCAATTTGCCAACAAAGATTCCAAGGAGTTCATATTTTGATTCTCAAGCCAAATAACACAATTTCTCAAAGTCACACAAATGCCCTCAAGGCTTTCAACATCCCAAAAGAAACAAGGCATGCACTCGAAGAGGATCACTCCTCCCCTACCCCACACTTGATGAGCTTTTCTCCCAAGTGGAAGAAACTCTGTCAACATCCCAATAAAATTTTCCCACAATAACAAAATTGACAACACAAGCAAATAAATAATTTTCACACATCCTTCATACAACAAATAGAAATACAAAGGAAAAGCCATGAAATCCAACCTTAAAAAGCTCTTTAATAGAGGAAGTTGATGTAGAGTTCCTTTCCAGCCTCCTCTCCAAATCTCTCTTCTCAAAAACAAAACAATCTCTCTATGATCACAAGCAAGGGATAATGAATGGAGGATATAGGATGGCTAGAATAATTTCAGCATTATGAGGCTATGAAGAGGAGAATAGAGAAGGAATTGGGCATTATGAGGATGCCAAAAGAAGATTTCTTAGAGGAAATTAGGCATGATAAGAATGCAAGAATGAAGTCCCCCTGCAAGAATCAAGTTCCCCTGCAAGAATCAAGTTCCCCTACAAAAATCCAGTCTTCTCTAATTGCTTAGAGAAGGGTCTTATTTATAGATTTTTTGAAAAGGGAATGGAAGGTGAGGATCAAGAGTTGAGATCAAGGGCTCACATTATTTGTGAATTTTAAATTCACATGTGAGGACAAAAATGAATTAAAGATTCATTTTTTTGGAAAAGTGGATTATGACAAGTTGAATTTTTAATTCAACTCATGGGGGAGTGGAGGATAAAAATGAATTAAAGATTGTAATATTTATGAATTTTTAAAGATTGCAATGTTTAAATAACCCCACTATCCCAAGTGGAATTAAAAAAATATCCCCACTATCTCAAGTGAAATTAATAAAATATCCCCACTATCCCAAGTGGAATTAAAAAATATCCCCACTATCCCAAGTGGAATTAATAAAATAACCCCACTCATGAGGTCCCCCACCATAGTCCTTTTCCAACACATGGAGGAATAAAATAAAATAAGTAAAATAGAAATAAAGAGGGAGTGGATGACACACCACCCTCTTTATGGGGGACTCCCACCAAAAGTGAGGAACAAAAAGATAACCCACTCTATTATTGGTGGATCATGGAGTCATTCCATGACTTGGAAATGGACCTGAGTGTTGATTCCACTCATCCTATTTTCACCATGCCTCCAAATTCGTCACTTAACTTCATTGTGAAATTAAAGTGACCATATGGAGGTTGTCCCAAGGTTATCCTAGTCAAAAGGGTCCGTAGACCTATGGGGTATAACCCATGGTTGATTTTAACCTAGTTAGGACTCCCAGGGTCAAGTTAAAGCACGAGTAAAAGGGTCTCAAAAATTTAAAATTAAAAAATAAAATTCCAAACAACAAATCTTACAATACATATCATCATTCACTTTTCAAATATATTGAGTTGTGACATCCTTCTCCCCTAAATTTATGCATCGTCCCGATGCATATTAGAAATAAGATCAAAACATATAGAAATAAATATACTTTCCTACTTTAACTTCCATCCTTCAACAAGGTAGTTTAAATAGTTTAACATAGATAAAGATAACAAGGAGTATTATCTAAGCATAACTGTCTGTATCATCTCAACATCATTGTCTTTAAGCAAAATTTGAAGTTTGTCGAGTTTATAAATAACTAGTGTATTCAAATAAGTGTGGATAGAGCTGTTACATTTCCACTGTGTCTTCCCATGTAGCATTCTCAGGTGAATACTGGTCCCACTGGACTTTAGATTGGTCCACTGTCCTGTTGCAGAGCTGGAACTGGCACCTCTCGATGATTTTGCATGGCTCTATTGTTATTGTACCTGGTTCTTCCACCTGCAGAGCATTCCAATTAAGAATATGCTTAGGGTTAGGTCTATACTTTTTTAACAAGGATACATGGAACACGTCATGAATGCGGCTCAGTGCCGGAGGTAAGGCCAAGTGGTAAGCTACATGATTGATTTCATCAAGTACTTCAAAAGGCCCGACATAGTGAGGAGCTAGCTTTGACTTCCTTCCAAAAGAGATGGAACTTTTATGAGGTCGGACTCTTAGGAACACCTTTTCACCAACTTGAAATCTTCTGGGTGTCCTATTCTTATCTGCATAACTTTTCTAGCGGTCCGAGGTTTCCTTCAACCTCTGTCGAATAAGTTGCACTTGGTTGTCCATATCTTTCAATAGTTCAGGGCCAACCAGTATCCTATCTTCCAATTTATCCCAACTTAATGGTGTTCGACAAGGTCTCCCATAAAGAGCTTCAAAGGGTGCCATACATATTGCTGCTTGGAAGGAATTGTTATAGGCGAACTCAACTAATGGCAAATATTCCTCCCATTTAGGCACTTTAGAATTGGAGGTGATGTTAGCCTTTCCTTCAGTATTTGAAAAGCCTTATCACACTGCTCAGTCCAAATAAACTTTTTATTCTTCTTTTGCAAGGATGTGATTGGATTGGCTATCCTTAAAAAGTCTTTCACAAACCTTCTGTAGTACCCTGCCAATCCCATAAAACTTCTTACTTCGGTCACATTTGTAGGGATAGGCCATTCAGTGATGGATTTTACTTTATCAGGATCTACCGCTATACCCTCGGCTGAAATGATATGCCCTAAATAGTGAACCCTCCTTTCAAAGAAGGAGCATTTGGATAACTTTCCAAACAACTTATGCTTCCACAACCTTTGTAAGACTACCTAGAGATGGGTTAAGTGTTCCTCTTTATCCTTGGAATATATTAAAATGTCATCCAGAAACACAATCACAAACTTATCCAAAAAATCGTGGAACACACTATTCATTAGATTCATAAAGGCAGCTGGAGCATTTGTTAGCCCAAATGGAACGATAGTGAATTCATAGTGTCCATACCTAGTCCTAAATGCTCTCTTTGGAATGTCTTCTTCTTTTATCCTTAATTGGTGATAGCCCGAGCGAAGATCAATTTTGGAGAACACTAAGGCTCCTCTCATTTGGTCAAATAGATCATCAATACGAGGCAAGGAATATCTGTTCTTCACAGTGGCCTTATTCAACATTCTGTAGTCAATGCACAACCTTAGTGTCCCATCCTTCTTCTTTACAAATATGATTAGTGCTCCCCAAGGTGATACACTAGGCCTTATCAACCC
This sequence comes from Cunninghamia lanceolata, assembly GCA_027924645.1. Taxonomy (NCBI): domain Eukaryota; kingdom Viridiplantae; phylum Streptophyta; class Pinopsida; order Cupressales; family Cupressaceae; genus Cunninghamia; species Cunninghamia lanceolata. The sequence continues at coordinate 3,365,156 of BSBN01000828.1, forward strand.
TTTCTCTAGCAATTCTTGCAACTGTATTTTCAATTCTTGGAGTTCTATGGTGTTCATCCTATATGGGGCTTTAGATATAGGTGCAGTTCCAAGAAGTATATCGATTGAAAAATTGAATTCCCTTTTAGGAGGTAATCCAAGTAGCTCTTCAACAAACACATCCTTGTAGTCCCAAAGGAACAAACTATTTTCAAAGGTAGGGGCTTCTTTTTCTTCTCTCTTCTCATCTAAAGATACTAAGAATATCTGAATTCCTTGTTTTCATCTTGCCTTCTTTAGTTGCATAGCAGAAATGGTTCCCACTGATATAGGTTTGTAAATTCCTTGATTCCTAACTCTACACCCCTTATCATCTACACATTCCACCACTTTATTAAAGCAATCTATGTTAGCCTTATGACTCGTTAGCCAACTTATTCCGATTATGACATCATAGGCTCCTAGGGGTGTAACATATAAGTCAGCTTTGGTTTCTAATTTAGGAAACTTAATGAGGGCTCCTCTTATGTACTTGTTCACTTTCCATATAGCCTTGTCACCATACTGAACCGTCCATGATGATTCCATATTCTTAGTTTGCAAAAACATTTTTCTTACCAATTCTGGGGAAATAAAATTCTCGGAGGAACCAGTATCTATCAAAATAATTATGGGTTTACCAAAAAGCATACCTCTTGTCTCCATAGGTACATTTTGATGACGAGTTTGTTGATTTCTGACGGCAACATGTATTTGATGTTGCCGATGTTGCTGTGGTTGATTGTACCCATTCCTTTTTGAATAATCCCTTGCATAATGATTGCCTCCACACATAAAGCATCCACCAGGGGTTCCATTAGAAATTTGGGGTGGTACATTCTTATCATTCCTCCTGTCATTACTATTGTAATTATTCTTGTGATCCTAATTACCAGCAGATTCTATTCTACCCCAGTCTCTCCTCTTGTTCTTCTGAGCTCCTCTATTGTCCTTATTGTCTAGCTTCCTTTTGAAGACAAATTGTTCGTCCCAAAAGTTTTGCTTTGCCACTGATAGTGCCTGTATTTTCTTTTCCTATTTGAGTGCCTTCTCCAAGACTTGATTCATGTTGTCAGGGGCAAACATATCCACTTCTGCCCCAATATCAATATTCAATCCCAAAAGAAACTTCCTTGCCTGAAACCTTTCATCCTTTTGATAGATAGGAACATATTTCAGTAGCTTCGCAAATCTATCCCAATACTGTTGGACTGTGAGATTTCCTTGTCTAAGATTCAAAAACTCAGTCATCTTCTCATCATAAAATATTTGTGGAAGTCATCTGTCATGGAAGTGGCTCACAAACTACCTCCAAGTCAGGTTTTCTTTTGAATAACAATATTGTTCTTTTATGTTTATCCACCAACTAGCAACTTCTCCTTCTAACTAATAGGCTCCCCAGGTCGCCTTGATGTTTTCTAAGTAGTTTCTTAGTTTAAAATATTTCTCCATTTCGATTAGCCATCCTTCTACAGAATCCCCCACATGTTTACCGTCAAATTTAGGAGGAGTTATCTTCTTGAGGTCTTGTGAGATATCTAGAGTGGTAGTATCCCGCCGAGCCTTAGGAACCTCTAGCTCATTAGTTGTTTGAGCTATGTGTACTTCTACACCTTGATGTTCATTTTTCTGGTTCCAAAATGTTTTCTATAGTCCCCTGTCTAGTCTTCAGGTCCTGTATAGTTTTCTCAAAGTTTTTCAAATTTTCTTTTTGTTCTGTCAACAACTGAATAATTGCTTCAATACCAGCATTTGGGTTCTCAGGTGGTTTTTCAACATGTTCTTGGTTTTCAACTGGTCCTTGGTTTCAGGTTCTCGCCATTTAATTCTGAAACAAGGAGAGAGGTGATTTACCACTTGCTACAATTTTTGGTTTACAACATGCAAATTGACTATAATTAAATCTATCACAATTCTTATCTTGAATACTAATTATTATTGATTTTGAGTTTGTAGGCCTCTAGGCCGAGTGTTTGAACCATGCTCTGATACCACATGTAAGGAGCCGCTTGATCCAAACTCAAATTTTTAAAAAAATTTACTTTATTAACAAGTTCTTATGATATATATCAAGACTTCCATTGAGTACTCAGGAAAACTTCAGCCAAAATGGAACATTCTTAAGCCAACCCGGGCTCTTCTATCCTTTGGACAAATAGGTTCATACGGAACCAGGTCTAAGGGACCTTATCGCTACCCAAAACGGGGTAGAACAAACAAATAGGTTCATACAGAACCAGGTCAAATGGACCTTATCGCTACCCGAAATGGGGTAGAAAAAATGGTGGCAAAACGGCTTGGTGGTCAAACGGACCAAGTCTTTATCCAATATGGGATAAGTAAATACAACAGCCAACTAGGCTAAATAGGATAGGAATCATTATGCTTTGGCCAGAGACTTCTGACTCCCTCGGAACCAATATAGATTCAAGAGTCAATTCCTAGGGACCATAGTCTGCCCAGACACTGTGCTGAGGATGTCGACCAGGGAACACATAACATCAACTTGTACTCACCTCAGTTTACGGCAACGTCGGGTACAAGTAATCCACCCCGGGGATTCTTCTAAGTACTAGGAGAGTTCTTGAGTTACCTAGATAACCTTTTAACTAGAGATCAAGATTATGAAGTTGATTATTAAAGAGTACCCTATATCCGAGGGACCTAAGGACTGGGGGCATCCTTCGTCGTCTAGACTGCCTACATACCCTGTATCCATGGGATCAAGGCCCTCTACGGATGTGATCTACACGACGAATGTGAACATGTAGTTCTATCTTGCACTATGTTTTATGTAACTGTGGTTGGTACACAGTTCTTCACCAACTGCCCATTCACTCAAGTGATACAGAGATGGAATTTCTAAGAAACTAGTATTGCAAACACACCTCCCAAGAGTGTTTGGCGTTTAAGTTTTTCAAGTGTGAATAATTTACCTATCACGCATATTTCCCCAATGAGGTCTTCCCGTTGATCATCCTACAACAATTTTTGATAGTCTCACTTTTTCTTTTTCTTAATCTTTTTAGTCAGGTATCCGAGGAGATTTTCCCTTCCTGTGGATTTAACTTTGACATGTTGCTTATTACTCCCCGACGATTTAGAGGGACGGTGCCCAGATGTCGTTGTTGCAGCTATGTTAGGCGCGAGGTACTTGGTTCAACACGACGGCATTACCCGTAAACATGACATAGAGGTACCGTAAATACCGAACACTGCGAATGTTTGAGTTTGCATGTTTATTTATAAGGTTTACTTATCTAATAACAAAGGAAAAACTTCCATAATAACAGTTGAGTTTAAAATGGCCACTCATGGAATGCCTGTGATGGCTTGTTTGCGTTTATTTTCAGTGTCCTTTGTAAATGAAGGGATAATACTTTCCTCTTCATTTTCCTATCATTTAATTTGGGATAATTGTTAAAACTTTTGAGAAACTCTTCCTTAAAATTAAAATATATTTACCTATGCTCTTTTTAAATTGTAATTGTATAAACAATGTATTTCTGAATTGCAACTCTGAGTTTAAACATCTATTCAATTCGTATTATACATTATGCATAAATAAATGCCACTTTTCTCGATTAAAATTTCTATTTCAAGTCAAATGTTTTAAACTACATATAGTTTGCCTTCAAATGAATAGTGAAAAGTGAATAGTAAAAGTAAATAGTGAATAGTAAAAATAAATAGTGATTAGTGGAAAGTGAATAGTAAATAGTGAAAAGTAAATAGTAAAAGTGAATAGTGAAAGTGAATAGTGAAATGGTGAATAGTGAATAGTGAAATGGTCCCCATCCTAGGAAGAGACCCTCAAGGTGGTGGTAATTTCAAAAGCAATACTACAACTCAAATTTCATTTATTTCATGGTAACAAAATTACAACTTGAATTATAACAAAATTTAAAACTAATATTTCTACTAAGCTTGCACAGAAATAATACTTTTACAAATTTAATTAAGACATCAACTAACTCTCAACTTTGCAAGTAGGAGAAGAAGGAACTAGACAATTTTAATATCCTATTAAAAACAAATTTTCTTTTCCTCTTCTCATTTCTAAATGGTAAAACTTAATGAACTGTAAAATCACAACTAACAACACATTAAGGGAGGATTTTCTTACAACTCTAAAATACCAAATTATACAATGAAAGAGAGAGAATGTTCCCATCTTGTAAAATCAACAAAGATGAAGCTATTAAAAGACCAAGTTCTTTTAAGAGGAAAGGAAAATAAAATATTTCCCAAAACAAAAAAACTCTTCAACTCCACTTTAAGCTCCATGAAAACCTGCATGACACACAAAGGAAGAAAACACCACACAAGATGCTCTCCTCCCTACCGTAGACCTGCAAGAGGGTCACCCCTGAGCTAGGGAGATCATCCACACACCTAGGGGATTCAACACCACTTCACAACAAGATAAACACAACACACCAAAACACGAATACACCCATAGATATTTACACAACACAAAACTCATCCACTGTGAGTTTAAAAAGGGGTAGGAGAGTGGACACACTCAACTCTAGAGTGTCACCCTTTAATAAATTTTAACACAGTTTCCTTCTCATGGCCTCAAGCCAATTTGCCAACAAAGATTCCAAGGAGTTCATATTTTGATTCTCAAGCCAAATAACACAATTTCTCAAAGTCACACAAATGCCCTCAAGGCTTTCAACATCCCAAAAGAAACAAGGCATGCACTCGAGGAGGATCACTCCTCCCCTAACCCACACTTGATGAGCTTTTCTCCCAAGTGGAAGAAGCTCTGTCAACATCCCAATAAAATTTCCCCACAATAACAAAATTGACAACACAAGAAAATAAATAATTTTCACACATCCTTCATGCAACAAATAGAAATACAAAGGGAAAGCCATGAAATCCAACCTTAAAAAGCTCTTTAATGGATGAAGTTGATGTAGAGTTCCTTTCCAGCCTCCTCTCCAAATCTCCCTTCTCAAAAACAAAACAATCTCTCTATGATCACAAGCAAGGGATAATGAATGGAGGATATAGGATGGCTAGAATAATTTCGGCATTATGAGGCTATGAAGAGGAGAATAGAGAAGGAATTGGACATTATGAGGATGCCAGAAGAAGATTTCCTAGAGGAAATTAGGCATGATAAGAATGCAAGAATGAAGTCCCCCTGCAAGAATCAAGTTCCTCTGCAAGAATCAAGTTCCCCTGCAAAAATCCAGTCTTCTCTAATTGCTTAGAGAAGGGTCTTATTTATAGATTTTTTGAAAGGGAATGGAAGGTGAGGATCAAGAGTTGAGATCAAGGGCTCACATTTTTTCTAAATTTTAAATTCACATGTGAGGACAAAAATGAATTAAAGATTCATTTTTTTTGGAAAAGTGGATTATGACAAGTTGAATTTTTAATTCAACTCATGGGGGAGTGGAGGACAAAAATAAATTAAAGATTGTAATATTTAAATAACCCCACTATCCCAAGTGGAATTAAAAAAATATCCCCACTATCCCAAGTGGAATTAATAAAATATCCCCACTATCTCAAGTGGAATTAATAAAATATCCCCACTATCCCAAGTGGAATTAAAAAATATCTCCACTATCCCAAGTGGAATTAATAAAATAACCCCACTCATGAGGTCCCCCACCATAGTCCTTTTCCAACACATGGAGGAATAAAATAAAATAAGTAAAATAGAAATAAAGAGGGAGTGGATGACACACCACCCTCTTTATGGGGGACTCCCACCAAAAGTGAGGAACAAAAAGATAACCCACTCCATCATTGGTGGATCATGGAGTCATTCCATGACTTGGAAATGGGCCTGAGTGTTGATTCCACCCATCCTATTTTCCCCATGCCTCCAAATTCGTCACTTAACTTCACTGTGAAGTTAAAGTGACCACATGGAGGTTATCCCAAGGTTATCCTAGTCAAAAGGGTTCCTAGACCCATGGGGTATAACCCATGGTTGATTTTAACCTAGTTAAGACTCCCAGGGTCAAGTTAAAGCACAAGTAAAAGGGTCTCAAAAATTTAAAATTAAAAAATTAAATTCCAAACAACAAATCTTACAACACATATCATAATTCACTTTTTAAAAATATTGAGTTGTGACAATGGTTTAAAAGAATACTGATTCAGCCCCCTCTTAGTATTCTGGGTGTTCAACAATTGGTATCAGAGCTTGGTTCTTTGGAAGAAGTCTAAGATCTTGAGGAAGATCTTGGAGATTGAACACATGGCAGGAAAAAGATATTCTACTCCTCATGAATAAATTGATTCAACTAAAACTGTAGAAGAAGAATGCATGGTTGTCAGTGAAGAAGAACTCAAGGTTGAATTAGAGAATAGGGATCTAAAAGATAATATCAAGGAAGCAGATGAGTGCATCAAAAAATTGAGGGAGTAAGTCAAGAGGTTCAAAGAAAAGCATAAGGAGGTTAGTGAACAATTGAGAACAACAAATGAAACTTTGAATGATCTGAAAGTGGAAGTTGTAGAAAGATCAAAAGCAGAAGAAGACCTAAATCAGTTGACAAAAAACAAATCTAAAGAATGCACAAAGCTTGAACAAGAAGTTGTGGATCTGAAAGCTGATTAGAAACATGCATGGATTCAAGAAAACAAATTTAGAGTGAGTGCTACCAAGGTTGATAGAGTAATTGCAAGTCAGAAGAGCCTTGATGACAAAGAAGGCTTGGGATTTGAGAAAGGTGAAAGTTCCAAAACAAGTCAAGAAAAGAATACTAAGATCAAGAAGGACAAATGCAAATAGATTCTAAATCAAAGGAATGGACCTATAGGACCACCGGTCAGACAACCAAATGCTCAAAGGTACCCCTCTTTTGATGGTTATTGTAATGCATGCAATAAGTTTGGTCATAAAGCTACATAATGTAGGAGTGGAGTGAATCAAAATATTCCATCATTTTTCGGTTAGTTCTTTACTTGCAACAAAGTAGGTCATAGAACTAATGAATGCAAAAGTGAGATAAGGAATGGTTACAACTATAATTGAAGGAATGCTCAGTCTTTCAATGACAACTGCTTTACATGCAACAAGTTTGGAGACAAGGCTAACCAAAGTAGGTCAAGGATTAATCGAAGGAACAATTGCCAAAGAAATGTTGTATGCTTCAATTGCAACAAGCCTAGACATATTGCAAGGTTTTGTAGAAGTAAAAACATGAAAAAAGAGAATCAGGCAGAGATGAAACCGGTACAAAATGTTAATCCGACAAAAATCAAGAAGGAGATGAACAAGATTTGGGTTAAGAAGGAAGTGAGTGAAGTCAAGAATGAGTTTGCACCAACTTCTGGCTCAGATACTTCCTCCGTGAAGTGAATTGGGAGCTCTGGCTCAGGGGGGCTTCAATGAAATATCATGTTCCCCTAGCCAGAAAAGTGGTGCTGACATTCAACATGAAGGTATAAGATAGAAAACAAGATAACAAATCTTTTGAAGAAGATTATGGTAGAAAATAATCTAATGTGGTGGATTGTGGAGCAATTTAGATCGACTGTGGGTGGCAAAGAAAGAGTTTGAATTTTTTTTGAGTCCAACATTTATGATGATTAGGTTTAGATGAAAATATGTAAAAAAAGAATTCATTTGAAAGGAAATCACATTGCATTCAAACCCTCAAGTGTCTAAGGAAATCTGAAAAGTGAAGCTAAGGCGAATTCAAGTATTCAACAATTAGCAAGAAGAAACCCTAACCAGAAGCAAAGATCAAGGTATTTACAGTTTCCATTTTTACAAAGTTTTAATAACTGTGAAAATGGCTAATCCACATGTTGTTGAGATCACAGAGAGGCCTCCTCCTAAGTTCAAAAGGCATCCATACAAATCTCTAGAAACTGATCTGGATGGTGCGTTTTATTAGGTTTCACATGGTGTCATGCACATGGAAGACATTAGGGCCTATATACATGCTAACCTAGAAGAGTTTGATCATATGAAGTTAGGGCAATTCTTTTTGGATAAATTGGTCAGAGATAAATTTAAATTAAAAGAAGAATTTAGTGCTCTGCATGAGAATAAATTGGATACATGGATTGATTTTCCTATCTTCTCTGAAGATGCTTGGGTTTGGTATGCCCTAAGTAGGATCCATGATGAGTTCATGTGGTTAACCATAACACATATGATTACTAAAGATATGATTAAGGCTATGACTAGCTTGTGCTCCACTGGAACAGTTCCGGCATTGAAGTCTGTGAAGAATAATACAGTAATGCAATTAACTAGTGCAAAATTTGACAAGAGGGCATTAACTATGAATGACATTGAAGATCCGATGGTAAGGCTTGCCTCAATGGTGATTGGTTATAAGGTCTACTTCTCCAGCAGGGATAATTTAGTCTTGATAACTGCTATATACATAGCATTTGAAATGGTAAAGAGCAATGCAAACTATGACCTATGTGAGTTGCTCTGACAACAATTGATGGAGAATCTGAAAAGGACAAAGGATACAAAGCACCCCTTCAAGTATGGTACATTGATCATCTACCTGTTGTTCTACTTTCTCAAGGAATTTCTAGGTATGAACAATATTGTTTGGTTTGATCACTCCCCTGTATAGTCCAAATAAGAAATCATTTACAGAGTCTAGGAAATGATGATGCAAAAAATGCATCTTTATGGGGATATTTTAAGAATTTTTAGAAGAAAATGAAAGATAGGGTTAAAATTCCTATGAAAGTAGTTGAGAAGTATAAAAATGACATTGTATTCATGATAAACAAAGATAAATACCTCATGGAGGTAGTGGAACTAGGAACTGTATGGGTCCCAGCAATGGGATATGAGGTTACAGAGGATGTTCTGACTAGTTTAGGTGATCTGATGTTGAGCAAACCAAAGGATCCAAATGAAGAAAGGTTTGGAACTTATGAAGAAAAATCTCTCAAAGTTCACTTGGAACAAACACAAGTTGAATCAAAGATAAAAGTAAAGAAGTGGGTAGAAGATTATGCAATGAGCAATGGATTTACAAAAGAACAAATAGATGAAGCAAGAGCTAAGTTTGGAGCATCTAAGGTTGCAAGTGCTTCAAAAGGATAGACTTCAAAGGCTCCAGAGAAGGAAAAGGAAAAATCTAAACAAGAAAAGCCTGCTTCTAGTTCAAGAAGAAGAACAAGAGCCTCCTCCTCTACTACATACACATATAAGAACTCTAGATCACCCCCTACAGCTAGGATTGAGAAAGAAAAGATAGAGCCCATAAAGAAAAGGTAGAAAAGAAAGAAAACAGAGGCCACCAAAAGAGTATATGTGAGCCTTGGTGGAGAAGGAGAAGAAGGAGAAGAAGAAGAAGGAGAAGAAGAAGAAGAAGAAGGAGAAGAAGCAGGAGAAGTAGAAGAAGAAGAAGGAGGAGGAGAAGGAGAAGAAGAAGGAGAAGGAGAAGGAGGAGGAGGAGGAGGAGGAGGAGGAGGAGAAGAAGGAGGAGGAGGAGTAGAAGGAGGAGGAGGAGCAGAAGGAGGAGGAGTAGAAGGAGAAGGAGAAGAATGAGGAGGAGGAGAAGGAGGAGGAGGAGGAGAAGAAGGAGGAGAGAAGAAGAAGAAGAAGAAGAAGAAGAAGGAGAAGAAGGAGAAGAAGAAGAAGAGGAGGAGGAGGAGGATGAGGAGGAGGAGGAAGAGGAAGAGGAAGAAGAAGAAGAAGAAGAAGAAGAAGAATCTTGCTCTGTAAATATAGAGAAATGAGCAAGAATCTATTCAAGGAGACCCTCCAGAAAGGCATGATGATGAAATGTCTCATGAAGAAGATAAGAGAGACATTGTTGACTCTTTGAGAAGAAGAAGAAGAAGAAGAATCTGCTCTGTAAATATAGGGAAATGAGCAAGAATCTATTCAAGAAGACCCTCCAGAAAGGCATGATGATGAAATGTCTCATGAAGAAGATAAGAGAGACATTGTTGACTCTTTGAGAAGAAGAAGAAGAAGAAGAAGAAGAACCTTGCTATGTAAATATAGGGAAATGAGTAAGAATCTATTCAAGAAGACCCTCCAGAAAGGCATGATGATGAAATGTCTCATGAAGAAGATAAGAGAGACATTGTTGACTCTTTGAGAGAGTTTTTGGAGAAGCAGAAGGAAGCTCAAATTTTGACTACACTTGAGCTATTACAAGGACCTATTAACCTTTCTACAATGTCCCCATTGTAGAAATTAAGACTTGGGACAATCTTTCAAGCTACTACACAAGAAGAGATTTTAAAATCTCATATCGAGGATAGTGAGCTGATTGGCGATGCATCAACAATTTTTGAAAAGATTATGCCCACATTAAAGAAAGATACATAATTAAATCCTATTGATCAGTTGAAGAAACTTATTGAATCATTCAATTCTCATTTTGAGTCCCTGGAACAAGCTGTAAAAAAGAAGGTAAGGGCAGAGATTGATGATAAAAGGTTAGTGGAGCTCAGTGACAAATTTACTCAAGACAAAATTTTGTTAGATAAAAGTATAGAATATGCACAGATAGCTATCAAAGAGGCCAATGAAATTTCTAGATCTATTTTACATAGCCTAAGAAGACTAAGGAGCTAAAAGAGAAAATAAATGGATGGGAAGCTCAAATAATGAAGATCTGCAGAACTTATGACTTAGTAAAAGATGCTTTTGGCAATCAGAGGCCACAAGTTGAGACTATTCATTCTAATATACATAAGTTGCAGACCCAAAGGGAGGTTATAAAGCATATAATGAGCCAATTCTAGGAAATTGTGAGCTTCAAGATAGTATCCATGGCTAGGCTAGTAGAAGCAACAGAATAGACCAGACAAATCACTGAGGCCCCTACTACTGTGAAAAATGCAGAAGAATTGGTCTTTCAAGTTAATGGACACATATTAGTTTTGAGTCATACTAAAGTTAGATGGGATCAAAATGTGACTCAATTAAGGAAACTCTATTCATATATTCTCCCAACAAAATAGTAAGATATTTTGATTTCACTTGTTTTAATGCATATAATACAAATAGTTTTGAAGTTTTGGGCACTTGTATATGTTCCTATATCATACACCTTTGTCATTGATGACAAAGGGGGAGAATGAAGCATGTGAAAAAAACAAAAGAAAAATAATTGAAAAATAAGGAGAGAAGCATGAACTTAGGAGAAGCAGAGTGTAAAGAGTAAGGGGAGCAGTGTAACAGTTTTTCACATCAAGTGTTGCCATCAATGCCAAAGGGGGAGATTGTTGGCAACTTGGCAAACATCATTGATAGAGACACTATTGGTATGGTGAAGTTTGATTGTGCATGATGTTTGAAGGTGTTTTCATTGATGGAAACAAGAAAAGGAACAAGGTTGGAAGAGAGATTTTGGTCCGGTGAAGAAGACTTAGTCATTTTGGCTAAGTGTTGGCAGTACATAGAGACATCGATAGAGAGACAGTGTTTTGATTAGCATTGGTCCATAGTTGAAGATCAAGTCGTGCGGTTCTTGTATGTTGTTTATAGTTTTTATAAGATCTTATATCTAAGATTTCATCTTTTTATAAGGACCAAAAGCATATCTTCAAGCAACCTAAGTCTGGCATTGCATAGAACAAAGGAAATCAGAACAAAACACTCATTTGTTTTAGTCCACATTTCTCTGGTTTTAAATATTTTGTTATGTGGTTTTGAGGTGTTGTAAACACTTGTATGAAGTCCCTAAATCCATAGTTGTAGAGTCTAAAGTTCACCAGAATAATAATTGTGAGCTACTGAGTATCGCTACTTGGTTTGACAGAGTTTCACTGTGATAGGGAATGTGTTTTGATGGTCCACATTTTGCCACATGTTGATATTATGTTCTGCTTTTTTGGAGGTATGATCTATGATGTCTAAAGAGTCTTTGAAATGATTTTGAGCAAGTCTTGTAGTCCGTAGTGGAAGTTATGATCTGACAATTAGACTGAGTCAGTAACGGTCTATGTTTGAGGCCGACATGATAGTTTGATTTGTGTGCGGCAAGTTATATTGATTAGAAATTTATCCTAAGTGGTTCTATAGTTGGATCCAACATATGAGAATGTGTTTCAAATGTTATTTTGGTCTGCAAAGGATATTGGTGAAAGAATTAGGTCAACAAGCTACTCAAAGCATGAATACAAGTTTCATCTTCATAGGTTGACCTAATATGAAGATTCTAAGTGTTGCAGATATATATATGAGATCAAATTTAGTGTTGAATGTGGGTGATGTGTGTAGATGTGGAATGTGAAGTATAGTGATTTTATAAGGGTGACAAGTGTAGAAGAAAAGAGATCTTATTTCCATGTAAAGGCAGAGCAATGAAATAGAGCAGTTGGAGATGAAGAGTTTTGAGTCAGTTTTGTGAGCATCATTGGAACTGTAATCATGCATTTGTATTCCAACAGTTCATTTTGGCAGTGAGCCATCCCTTCATTTCTATCTTTCTTTAGGCAGTGAGCCACCCTTTGGTAGTGAGTCCTCTTTGGGCAGTGAGCCCTGGGTAGTGAGCCCTAAGGAAGTGAACCTCTTTTATAATTCAGTATTGTTACTACATGTTGATCATGATGTTAGTCACAACAAAAATAAAAAAAAGTTACACAACAACCTTTATTTATCTTGAAAGATATGATAAATTCAAAGGAATTTATGATCCCAAGTCTCCGTGCATTAGTTCATAATGTTGTGATGTTACTCAGATGTTGATGTGTGTTGTTATTTTCCATTAGGGGCCTTACGTATTTATTCTCAAGCACATGTATCCTGATATCTATAAATACTCAACAAGTGAAGTGAAATCTTACAAGATTTGCTCAATTTTGCTTCTGCATTGTGAATTTGTTCAAATAATGTGCCTATAAGCACATATTTCTATGATTCTCTTCATTATTTATGATTTGTTGCATGATATTTCTTATTTTGTATGCACTTTGTCTAAATATGCTAATGATCTTCATTTATTTTTGGATTTCTGCATATTTTGTATTCTGTTTATTATTTATCTATGTATTTGCAATTTATGATGAGAAATTTAAGTGGAATTTAAAGAAAATTGAACTAAAGCTTTCTAAATTTACTGAAATGAATGAATCTTTGACAGTTGGTCCACATACATACTTTAACACTTCATAAAATAGAGATGAAATCAAACCTTGTGTTGCCTGGTAACTCCACAACTTCACATAGTAGATGTTAATCTTCAAAGGTGATGGAATGACAAAAATATTCACTAATCAACATGCACTCTAAGGGATGCAGCATATAGAAGTAAAATATCCATATGACATTCATAAAGATTACACAAAATTTATGATGAGTTGTAGTATGTATCTCTATTTTATTTAGTATTCAAAAATATGCACATCTACAATCAGTCTTAAAAAAGAGTCTTGACATTTCAACAAATTGATCTCAATTAACTCTCTAATAATCTACAACTAAGATCCTCCATCCTTTTATAGAGAAAGGATGAGAATTAGTTACAAAAGATCCTACGATCATACAATCAAGATTTGTCTATTACAATCAACAGTTCATATCACTTTGACCAAGTCAAAATACAAACATGTGGCACAGGTTGCCAGTTGGCAACCATCTGGTAAAGTACAACTGGCACTCTAGAATATTCTAGGATCATTAACTTAGTCAACTAGGATGTAAGTGTCAAAATGACAAAAATATCTGGGTGGCATATGTGTAACTTCCTCTTCATTCAGATGTATCTTCTTCATGTAAGTGCATACCTGTATCTAGCCTTTTGTAAGTATCATATGCCTAAGTAAATGTCTCTACTTGAAACTTATTGACTGTTTGAGCTCTTATTTTGGTATACTTTAGTGTATTGATCTACTCTTCCAAAGATTCTAGCATGGACGTCCCTCTTTCTGCTTCTTTTTCATAGTTCTTTATCTTTACCTTTAGCTTGGCCATCTCATCCATGGCATCCTCTATAAATAGGGTTACTAGATCTTCTACTACCTCTTTGAATTTGTATTTGAATATCTAGATAGCATTATCTATGTCTAGCATTTCTTCTTCTGTCATAGCATCTTCCAGCAATCCTATTAAGATGTTCATTTCTTTAGTTAGCAGGTCATGCACTTTAGTTTGGGTGTCCTTGACCTTGATCATGCTAGCTTTCAGTACCTCTAATTCATATACCATCTTAGTTAGCCAGCTATCCATGAGTGGCAATGTTACATGGGTGGCTATTTTATTCTTCAATAATTCTTGATTAGTCATCCCCTTAGATCTTAGGAGTCTGCTTATTGCATAATTACATTTTGCTATCCTTTGAATGAATTCACTCTTTAAAGAATCAATGTCTTTCTTCAATCTGGACAATGTGTCCTAATTGGACCTAGAAGTCCTTATTAGCTTCTCACCTGATGTCATGAATTTCATGAACCACTAGTTCATAATATGAGCCTGATGTTTTTAGACATCTAGACCAGCTATCTCTTCTTCACTTATTAGTGTCAATGCAACATGCTTCTCTGTAGCTTGTAGGGTTAAGGCTAAGCTATCTGGCTTTACCAGTCCTTGTATAAATTGCTGCAACTGAGCATTCTGCTCCTTGAGCTCCTTCTTTCTAACCTTAAGTTTTCTTACTTTAGCTACTACAGCCTCTATGCTCTCAATGTGCACTTGTATTTCCTGTTCAGTGGTGACATGACTTTAGTCAATCTGGGTCACCTGGAACTCTTCTGGCCTGATCTCTCCTTTGACCTTATCTACTATGGGAACAACAACTTGAACTATCCTTTTCCTTGTCTTTGGAACTCTCTTAATAGTGGAGACTATCCTAGCTCTCTGTTTAGCTTTAGTTGGATCAAGAGTAAATAAAGATTTGAAATCAAATGGTAACTGTTGCTCTTGCAATCCACTTGTCTCTGATGAAACCAATGCTAATGTGGCAGATTGGGATCCTCCTTGATATGGTTGCTCAATCTAAACATCTTCTTTCTCTAACTCCACATTCTCTTGTTGATGCTCTGGAGGAGGTTGATTATCTAATGTCTTATCACCTTGTTCCACTAAACCCTTGTCATCTTGAGGCTCTTGTTATTTATTTGCATCATCCTCATGTTGAGCTTCTTCCTTAGGTTTATCACTCTTATCTCCTTTATCTTCATAGATATCTTGATGTGTTATTTTTTCTTGAGCATTGTCCTCCTTGTCATTCACTTCCATTGAAACTCTTCCTCCCTGTATCTGGCTATCTTTAATAGCCTCTTCATCTATGCTTTCTTTGTCTTGTAGGTGGGTCAAATCCACTGCCATTGGACTAGTCACATTCTCAATCAAAGTGTTGAGAGGTCCCATGTGTACCTCTACTTCCTCTATTTTAGGGGATTCCATCCTTTCTATTTCCTTATAATGTGACCCCACTGTTGCAGTCCTACATGTGGACTCTGTATGTTGCAGCATGGTCTCTATAGGATGGTTGGTTATATCCTTTACCACATCGTCTTCTATGAGATCAATTGTTTGACTCAGTGGAAAGGCTCTGGCTATCTTTTCTTCTATATTTCCCTTAGCCTCCTATGACATTTCAGTTTTCACTTTCACTATAGTTTCTACCGGCACATAATGTTGTAGTTTTCTAACTATGCTTTTAGATGGGTCAACTAATCCTGATGTTGCTACCTATGCTGGTGGTGAAATTAAGCCTCTCATGCGCAGGCTTTGGTATCTACTCTATTTTGGCACCTTGACACCCTATAGTAGATCATCTCTCTTTCTCTTCAATGTCCCAATGGGCACTCGGTCTTCTTCATTATCACTACCCTCTTCTTCTACAATAGTCCTTATTGGACTTTGCTCCTAATCTTTTGAAGTCTCTCCTTGTGTTGTGGATACTTGAGATGCAGATATAGGGATTGATTTAAGCACTAGTCCTATGGGGGTGGCAATGGTTGGTATACTGGGGATACACCCTTAGAAGTAATCTCCACTGCTGCTTCAGATGAACTAGGTTCAAGTAATTTTGTCCCTTGGATTTGTCTTTTCCATACGAGGAAATCATCATATCCCTATTATTCTTAGCTTTTCTCTTCCCCTTTCTGTCACTTGTGATTGCCACACCTTTTGCTTTAAGATCATTGATCTTTTGGGTAACCTAGTTCTTTGTTCTAGCCATAACTTTGGTAGTGAAGACATCTATTGAAGTCTCTTCCTTCTAAGTTAGATCTGGGACAGAAATGGTGTCATTACATATCTTTTGTTCTTCATACTCAGGATCCATGAGGTTATCATCTGTTGAAATTAAGGAACACCGAGAGGGGGGGTGAATCAGTGTTCTACAAAACTTATTATTATGTTCCTTTATCTTTTTACCACATACATTCAAAAGAAAGAAGCATGAACTTAGAAACAACGACAAGATCATCACACACGAACACCAGGATTTTTACGTGGAAACCCGGTTAAGGGAAAAACCATGGTGGGGGTTAACCCACAAGATTTTATACTCTGTTAAAAGTATTACAAAATGGGAAGGCACATGCCTTCCGGCACACTACCTAGAGCTCACTGCTCAAAGGAGGCTCACTGACTACAAGATCAATTATAAGAGTTCACTAAAGTACTTGAACAGAAGAATAGAATCTAACAATGCAAGATTACAATTCCGGTTAGGCTCAATATACTGATTTCATACACTTCATCTCTCACTGTCGTGTTTTGCTGTTCTGCCATGATCCAGAGCTTAAATCTCCTTGCTTCACACTTAATTCTGCCACACTTCACACCTATCACTTCATATTCTCACAACCATACCTCAAAATTCTCGAGCCAATCAATCATATATATCTGCAACATGTAATTTCATCAACTACAGTCGGCCTCAAGAAAACATAGAAACTTTTTCAAGATTACTGTTCTGTTGGCTGAATCCATGCACAAACATTAATGCAAACCAAAAACTATTTATTCAAGTCACCACACATATCAGCCAATGCCACAGGATCTCATAAATAACTCAACCAACCACTTCTCTTAATCCACACAAGGATCAAACACCAAGTCAGCCTGTTCTTCACTGGACTAAACTGTCTAACCAAAACCTGATACTCAGATGCTTGTAACTTTCAATCCTTTCATCACCGAAGGCTAAAACTTTGGATTTAGGTAGCCCTAACATCCCTTAACATTCACTCAGATCCACAACACAATATGATTACCTATAGAGAAATACGGACCAAGATGCTGAACCTTGTCATATGCTCTGTTCCTGTCTATCCAGACTAAGACAAATCTGCAATCTAACTTTCGGTATGATCAAATGATACAATGCAAATGTGTAAGATAGATTTAGTTTCCATCAATGACAACACCTGACATGCCTAGCAGTGTCTCTTGCCAACAATCTCCCCCTTTGGCATTGATGGCAACACTTAGTGAAAAATGACTAAGTGTTAGAACATCTCCTCCTTACTATGTACACTTGTGATTTCCAATGCTCCCCCTTAGTTGAATTCCTCATTTTTCACTGCTTTCCACTCCTCCTTTGACATCAATGGCAAAGGCTAGGATCCGCATATCAAAATTCATGCAAAAACTCCATGTACATGGGTGCATATATACAAACAATCCTTATGTCTTGTCTACATGAACTTAAACACATCACCAAAAATGTTTTTCAATAGTGCCAATTCATTGTCCCAACTTTTCTTCGAGCTACCCAAAACTGAAATGTGACCACTGAATAAAAATGCTTGTGACTTTGCCTTCTATAGATCAATGGGATCGCTTGTTAGGGTAGCAGCTTGAGCTTCTGTCAATGCATTGAACATTTTTTCTAACTTAGGGAAAATCAGTCCCTAGAGCTCACACATCCTTGCCACAATGTTTTCCTTTTCTTTCACCAATTTCTTTATTTCATCAATCAAGATAATTACTCGACATTCTTGACTTGCAGCAGATATTGTCAAAGGATTAAATGATTGAGATACATTTGACAATTTTTGCTTGGACTCCTTTATTTTCTTCTCAATATCCTCTACAACTTTTGCCTAAGATAGAAAAAATTTGTACACATCTCCTCCTTCAGTGAGGGCATTTTAAATACTCTTTACACTAGTATCCAACATAATTATATCATTTTCAATTATTCTTTTCAGTTCACTAAATCTTTTATCATTAAATTCATTCTAGATTTTGACTTCTGCTAACTTATCAAAAGACTCAAAGTGAGTACTTACAAAGTTTATCAGACTCTTCAACTGACCAGAGGGGGATGCTGATGAATCCTTCTAAAATGTAGGCATGATTTTCTCCAAAATGTTGGATGCAAGACCAAGAAACTCACTATCTTCTATATGGAACTTCAAGATTTACTCTCTGGTCTTAGCTTGTGCAAAAGAGGCCAACTTCATCTTCTGTACCGGTGATAGAGTATCAAAGTTGATTGGACCTTGTATTATATCTGAGTCTTCTACAACTTGTTTATCTTTCTCCAAAATTTCTTTCACTACTTCTGCAGTGTCTCTTGCTCAATATGATGCTTTTGTTTGTTACTCTTTAGGGCCTGCATCTTCTCCCTTTCTGGAGTCAACCACATTGTCTTGCTTATCATTTTCATTCTTTTTCTCTGCTTCTGCTCTCTCTGCATCATCAAAAATGTCTTTTGCATTCTTTTCCAGAGGATTTTGTGTATCCTTAGCAACAACATTATCAAATTCCTCAACATCTAGAATGGAGGAATCAATTCCATCATCAGTTTCTTCTTCTTGATGTTCCTTGTCCTTAACTTCTTGTATTTTTTGTTCTTTATTCTTTTTAGAATCACCTTTAGTAGGAGCATTTATTTCCATATTCATCTCTATATTTTCTTTACCAGATTGGTCCAGAGGAATTTGAGTATCTTCTGCACCATCATTATCTTCCTTCACCATCTCTTCATCTCCTTTATTTAACATTTCCTCTTCCGGAATAGAGAAATCATCTACCTCAACTTGTTGCTCATTTTTCTTCAACTCTTCATCATCAATAGGTTCTTCACTGACCACATAAAACTTATTCTTGTCCAGGGCTTTCTTCATAATTTGTTCTGTTTCTTTGACCACTTCATCAATGTCCCCAATCATTAGCTTATTCATCCTTTTCTTTCTTTTGAATTCATCTTTAACTTCTTTGAAAATTTGATTTGCTTCCTTCCTAGAGATTACTGAACACAAACTGGACAACACATGTTCTCTTAGCTCCAAATCCTTTGCTTTAGCAGTTTCTTTTCTCATCTCCAAAATGTCTCTTAGACTCTTAGGGATTTTTGAAAAAATTTCCACAAGTGCTTTGTTGAATGTATTTAAGTACTTAATAGTAGCATCCTCCAAAATTTCTTGTTGACATTATCAAATTTGTCATAATATTTTGATATGGGCTTCAAATTCCCATGAACAGTTACTACATTCACAATATCTTCAATTGACAAGGTGGATTTTTCAACATGAGTGTCAGTCTTTTATCTTTTACTCACCTTTATACTTCCGAAGGGCTTGTATTTAGACACTTTAGTAGCCTTAGTGCCTAAGGCCTTCAGCTCTTTAACCTCCATCTGACTCAATCTCTTCTTCATCCTCCTCTACATTGACATATGACGTTTTGCCCCTTACTTTTGTCCTTTTTCCTTCCTTACCAGTAGGTTTTTCTTTGAATTTCTCTGCAATAGGAGAGGGTGATGCACCAGAGGTTGTACCAGAACTCCTATTAGTCCTTGATTTAAGAGAGGACTCTACTGAAACACTTCCCTGTTCCCTGTCCTGCTTCTCCTTCTCAGCTTTCTCTATCCTTTCCTTATTTTGTCTCATAACTTCTTTTCTTATTCCAATACTTTCTGCATATATTTCAACTTACCTTTGGATCTTTCTCTTAGATTTAGGTTTCTAGAGTTTAACATGTAGTTTCACACTAAATTCACCATATGTATCGAATCTCTCAACTGAGGTATCTTTTGGTTTGCTCAGAAGGTGTTGAGCATACATTTCTAGTATTT
The DNA here is from genome assembly GCA_027924645.1 of Cunninghamia lanceolata. Classification (NCBI taxonomy): domain Eukaryota; kingdom Viridiplantae; phylum Streptophyta; class Pinopsida; order Cupressales; family Cupressaceae; genus Cunninghamia; species Cunninghamia lanceolata. The sequence goes on from BSBN01000828.1 coordinate 3,385,129, forward strand.
GTTCATCAACTTCATACCCCATGGGCATGATCTATAAAGTCCTTGGTTTAACTTCTTCCATCAAGCATTGATCTATTTCCACCATGAAACAAATTGTATCCTCGTACTTTTCCACCACAGACGTAGGAATTCTTTCTCTTGATTGTATCATATTATGAAAATTCTTGAAACATCCCCAAAGAGCAGTCCTTTGGGCATTGGAGTCACCAATATTGTGCAAGTGCTCTCTTATTTGTATGGCAATAGGCTTATCACCGGTCCAACACAGGCTTTTCTTCCCAGGAAACTCATTCATGAAACAAAAGAACAAACATAGGACCAACGTACCATACTTGAATGTATTCTTCTTATCCTTCTTAATCTTGTTCAGATTCTCCATAAGCTAGTTTTGCAGCAGCTCACACAAGTCATAGTCAACATTTTCTTTTAACATCTAATAAGCAGCATAAATGGCTATACTAGATACAGAGTTTTCCCTATTGGAGTGGTATATCTTATACCCAATCACCATAGATGCAAATTTGACATCCGGATCAGTTATATCATTTATTGTCATTGCCCTCTTATCAAATTTTGATCCGGTAGCTTTAGTTACAATATGATTCTTTACTGATTTTAGCATTGGAAGTCCACCAGATGAGTTCAATCATTTTATAGCCTTGATGGCATCCTTGGTGATCTTAAAGGGTTTCATCAACCACATAAATTTAGCATGCATCTGACTCAATACATACCAGACCCACTCATCCTCACCGAAGGATGGGAACCCAATAACTTGAATGAAATGTTTGTCTTGTGGCACCTTATACTCAAGTTTAAGACCATAAATCTCACCCCTTAGGTGATTCTTAAACAAATCTACTAACTTCAAATCCCCAAACTCATCTATGCTAGCATGAATGTAAGCCCTAATATCTTCAATGTGAAACACACCATGTAGAACATTAGAAAAGGCACGTAATGGATCGACCTATATAGATTTGTGTGGATGCTTTTTGAATTTAGGTCAGGGCCTTTCAGTGATGCCAACAACGAACAAAGTAGCCATATCTAGAGATTGCAAATTCAAAGAGCTTTACAAAGAATACGTTGTTTCACCAGTTAGGGTTAGCTGTCGAATTCACTTTCTGCACTCCAATTCTTTGAAATCTCAGCTCAGGTGCTCTTCTCCTTGTTCTCTTTGAATGCAAAGTGATTCAAATGTTGAGTGAATGACCTTTTATGCTCTACAAAACCTAATTCACCATTATAATAAATGAGTTTCCCTAATTCATCTGGTTACACTGTTTCTGAATATAGTCAATCTTTAATTGCTCCTTAATCAATCACATTAGCTTCTTTTCTTCCAGAATTTACTTCAATAGATCTGCAATAGGCTACTTTATCTTCATTCATCGTGCTAGATTCAGTCACCCACTTACTGGTAGGGGGAATTAGATTTTCAATGCAGCTCCCCCTGAGCCAGAGCTCCTATTTCAATTCCCAGAGGAATTATCAGCATCGGATTCCAGTGCGGACCCATCACCATCATTCATTGCACCTTTCTTCACCCATGTTTTATTCATTTCATTTTGGATCTCATTCACATCTACTTTTCCTTTTCCTTTATCTTGTTTCTACACATTCCAGTTTCTATAGAATCTTACAATATGACTGGATCTATTGGAATTAAAGCACATAACATTTCTTCGCTTATTTACTTGATTTCCTCTTGATTTGCATTGATTAGCCATGTGTCCAAATCTATTGCATGCAAAACATTTGCCATTGAAAGAATTGACATTTCCTCTATTGTTAAAGTTATTCATCATCATACTTCTGCATTCATTGGATCTATGACCATACCTTTTACAATTGAAGCATTGACTAGAGAAGGATGGACTACTTTGATTCACTCTACTTCTGCACTGAGTAGCTCTATGACCAAATTTATTGCAGTTGAAACAATTTCCACTGAAGGATAGATACTTTTGAGCATTAGGTTGTCTAACTAGAGGTCTTCTATGTCTGTTTCTCTGATTCCTTGATTTAGGATTTCTTTGACCAGATCTAGAGCTTTCACCTTTCTCATATCCTAGACCATGCTTATCATCTGCCATCTTCTAACTATCAAGCAACACTTCAAGTTTAGTTGAGCTTATCTTGAACTTCTCTTTGTATTCATTTGCAGCTTCTAGGTCATATTTGAGAATGACAATTTTCCTTTCAAGTTGTTCCTCATTATACCTAGTTTTTTGTAGATCAGATTATAGATGGCCAATTATTCTATCCAATCTGCAACACTCTTCTGTTCTTTCTTTTAGAGACTGATTCAGGTTTTCTTTAGTCTTCTTCCTTTCTTCAATTTCCTTCGTTAGCCTCATCACCCCAGATTCCATCTCATGTTTTAAGACAACTTCTTTTGTCAGCTTCTCACATTCCTTTGTCTTCTCCTTCAGAGCCCCATCCATGCCATTGTCTTATTACTGATTTGCTAACTGTTGAAGTAGCTCCTTCCTCTTTTCCATAGATTTGCTCAGTTGCCCTTTTAAAGTCTCAATGAAATCCTCAGCATCTTTAAGGTTCTCTTGTAGTTTTTTGACTTCTACTCTGGAATGATCAAGATCTTCTAAAGCAACTTGAAGTTATTCATTGATGCCATCAAAATACTTGAATGAACCCATTGAAATACCTTCCCAGATCTTCCTCAAGCTATTAAACTTCTTCCAAGGAACCAAGCTCTGATACCAATTGTTGAAATTAAGGAACACTAAGAGGGGGGTGAATCAGTGTTCTACAAAACTTATTATTACGTTCCTTTATCTTTTTACCACATACATTCAAAAGAAAGAAGCATGAACTTAGAAACAACAACAATAAGATCATTACACATGAACATCAGGATTTTTACATGGAAACCCGGTTAAGGGAAAAACCACGGTGGGGGTTAACCCACAAGATTTTATACTATGTTAAAAGTATTACAAAATGGGAAGGCACATGCCTTCGGGCTCACTGCCCAGAGCTTACTACTCAAAGGAGGCTCACTGCCTACAAGATCAATTACAAGAGTTCATTGAAGTACTTGAACGGAAGAATAGCATCTAACAATGCAAGATTACAGTTTTGGTTAGGCTCAATATACTGATTTCACACACTTCATCTCTCACTGCCCTATTTTACTATTCTCCCATGATCCAAAGCTTAAATCTCCTTTCTTTGCACTTGTTTCTACCACAATTCACACCTATCACTTCATATTCATACAACCATACCTCAAAATGCTTGAGCCAATCCATCATATATCTCTGCAACATGTAATTTCATCAACTACAGTCAGCCTCAAGAAAACTTAGAAACTTTTTCAAGATTATTGTTCTGTCAGTTGAATCCATGCACAAATATTAATGCGAACCAAAAAATATTTATTCAAGTCACCACACATGTCGGCCAATACCACTGGATCTCATAAATAACTCAACCAACCACTTCTCTTAATCCGCACAAGGATCAAACACCAAGTCAGCTTGTTCTTCACTAGACTGAACTGTCTAACCAAAACTTGATACTGAGATGCTTGTAACTTTCAATCCCTTCATCATCGAAGGCTAAAACTTTGGATTTAGGTAGCCCTAACATCCCTTAACATTCCATCATATCCAAAGGACAATATGATTACCTGTAGAGAAATGCGGACCAAGATGCTAAACCCTGTCATATGCTCTATTCATGTCTATCTAGACTTAGACAAATCTGCAATCTGACTTTCGGTATGATCAAATGATATAATGTGGATGTGTAAGATAGATTCAATTGCCATCAATGACAACACCTGGCATGCCTATCAGTGTCTCTTGCCAACATCATCATCCTTTTTGATTTGCGAAGGTACCTCAGGTTGCCCTATGGTCCTCATCTGATCTAGAGTTAGTCTCTTATACTCTTTTCTTCTCACCTCATGTTCATCATCACAATCTGCCCAATAATATTTGAGATGTACAATATGCTTATACTTCTTGTTAAATCTTTGTTCAATCTTGTGGTAAGGATCATAACCTCTTGTAAGAGGAAACAACCTCATATTCAAACTTTTCAGTTCTGCTTTAGGTTTTCTTACATTTTCTATGGCTCCCACTAGGAACCAGTTAATATCAATAGGAAATTTCCTGTAGGGCTTCCCTTCCTTTGCCTTGGACATTTCAAATGTAGGTAGTTGTTGCCTCATCATTTCCATTAGTACTACCCTGTTTGAAGGTTACCTTGGTAACATATACGGTTTCCCACTGAAACCTTACATCTGAATGTAGGAATAAGATTTGGCCTGGATGAACCAAGAGCCATATTTACTGATTGCTTTAGCATCACCTAATGAAAACTAGTTGGTCCTATCTCCTTCCATGAGCTAGACTAGGTACATTAGGAAGCAATCATTAACCATTTTGTAGTGGTGAACATAAAGTTTTCTCTTCAGCTGGGGATAATGCTCCTAGGGAGTCTTTTGATTGGGTAATCTACTCATCCTTCCTATAGTTTGTAGGCCATCAAATGTTCTTTTGCTGCACAAGCATATACTAAGTAGGATATCATTCTAAAGATCATCTTCTTACCTTCTTTCCACTTGACCATTTGGTCATGTACTGTATCACTGATAATCTTGGCCCATTGGACCTTCACTTTATCCTCTTCATATTCCACAACCATTCTTATCAGCCTAAACATCCAGAGCTCAAAGGTTCCACAATTTACAAGCCATTCATCCAACTAAGCATGAACATTATATACTATACCTCCTCATTGAAGTCAAATTTGTATAAGTGTTGCTCCATTTTGGCAGTTGCCCTGGCTGTGTTATCTAGGCTTCTCCATCCTTGATATATGACTTTTCTATAGTTCTTGTTGTTGGCATCAAACTCTTTGGCTAATGCATCTAGATCTGGTACATACATAGGGTGAGAGATGGGCAAATGGAACACTTCAGTTATACCTTCCACAGATAAATCTATGTAAATCCTCTCTTGTTTCTCTATTTTCCTTGTAGTAGCATCATAGTTCAGTGCACATTCAGCCAAAAGATCAAAAGCTTCTGTGGAATAGGGAAAACTAGCTACATGATATAAGTTGGATGCCACTATATTCTATAGGATGAGGTTATCCTCTCTAGCATCGATTCTTGCTTTGAATTCCTCTATATATGTACTGCCCAAGTGGGTATCCTATGTGAATCCTAATTTGTTATAAATGCTACACATTCTAGGAAACATAGCTGGCTTGAATTCCGCATCTCGCTTGTCCATGTGTGGATGCGACATTTTGTCCTGTAGTTCAAATATACCAGTCTCAAATAACAACATATATTTGTCCAGCTAGGGTTAGCCCAATATTGATTTTTTCATTCTCTAAAATGGTAACATGGCTAAATCTTATGAACTGAATTTGACAATGCATCATCTCTTTCAATGTTTACCATTTACCTTCCCTTTACTTAATCATGGTATGATTTTGTAAAATAACTTGAGGGATAGGGTTTTATACATACCTATATATACTTCCTTAACATGTTGTAGATATGGTGATGACCAAATAGAAGCTCTGGATAAAGTAGTCTTCTACAAATTGCTCTCCTAGCTCGGCTCTACTTCACGATATAGCTCCTTCACAGTAGAAATTTAGGGCTCTCGAATGTAATTTTATTGATTATGACAATGAACTTCCCCTTTTAACTTAGACAATACATGGTTTTAGGGCTTATTAATGGCATCAAGGCAATTTGATAGTCCTCTCCTAGCAAGATAGCATAGGATTATCATAGGTGTCCTTTGGCACACTTTGAAATTTAAAAGCCAACAACCTTTTGTAGCATTTAATGTAAAAGCATGGGTATATGGGAGTGGATTATCCTGCAGAGGAATATCCAAGTGGATATCTGGATATGAATATCTAGATGACATCATCATGTGTCAGGTCAACCTTTGTTAGCATCAGGTCACAAATATGCTCATAATAAGCCAGGATATGCATATGGACACATGTCATCATCTTGCAGTAGTGCAAAGAATCTTTCTTGCTGGCATGATTCTCTCACAAGGATGCGCTACCATCCGATTGGGGTCGTGGATATTGGTCAAGGTTCATATATTATAAGCACAAAATATGCATCCAATCAGAATATCTAGATGACATCAACCATAGGAAGATCTTCCTTTGCAGCATAATAAGGTGACATCATCAGGATGAGGATATTAAAATAATGCCTAGATAATAAGAATGCAAAATATCCTTATGGCTTAAGGTCATGATGATGTTAGCATTTTGTATCTTTTGTATCATATCAGGATAGGATGATGTCATCAGGATATGGATGTTAAAATAATGTCTGGATACTAAGTTCAGATCTGGGTGATAGTTAATATCCAGATGTCGTAATCGAGTTTGGTGTTCTTCATTAGATTGGGATGACATGATGTCATCGGGATTGGGACATTAAAATAAGGTCAGGATACTAAGTTTAGTAATATCCTGATGCTCTAATATCTAGGTGATGTCAGCATGATTGGAGTTCTTTATAAGATCAAGATGGTGTGATGTCATCAGGATAAGGATGTTTTTGAAGGTCAAGATACTAAAATCAGATTCAGGATGTTAGGATAATATCCATGTGGTTGACGTTTAAGCAACTTAGTCTTTTAAATTTGACGTCTGGATACTAATATGCACCAGGATACTAAGTTCATATCCTGATGACTTGCAATGTGAATATCCAGACAACCTCTTGACTGAACTTTGACCAACCATAACTTTTGTTGAGAAACAGTGCCTCAAATGTACTGGCGTTCAGGTGAAGTTATATCAGGTTGACAATTTGATTTCGTTGGGACCAAGTTTCGAGTCTCCTTGATGGTCTGATAGCTCTTCTTGAGTTTGGCATTGTGTGTTATGATAGTAGAGCTTCTGGTTCAGCTGTGTTTTGCTTTACTTCCATGTAATTGATTTTTTCTTCTTTTTTGTTTTTAGGCTTTTTTTGGAGATCTTCTTAACCTAATATTTCTACTATGATCCCCACTTTTTTATTTTTATTCTTTTTATTTTTATTTTATTTTATTTTTATCACTTTTTATTTACTATATTATGTTATTTTGCTTTACTTTGTCTAATTTTCTCCTTAATTTATTGCTTATTTCCTCTTAATTTTATCTTTTTTTTTCACATTTCTCACTTTGTCTTACTCTATCTTTCTTTAATTTTTAATTTTCTCTTTTTATTCTTGTCCCTTTATCCTCTTTCTCCATAATTATTTAATCCCAACTGTTTTTCTACATTTTCTATAGTTAATTTATTTGTTCCCCCCTTTTATATTTTTTTCACCAAAAAATTTTATTTTTCTTCTTTTTTCTAATTTCCCTTTTAACTAGTTATTATTTATAATTTATTTTCTGTCATTTTGACTCTGGTCAAAGAGAGGCCCTACTCACCCTTTCTCTCTCTTTTTATTAGACCACTTCTGTAGTTTTATTTCACATTCTCTTCTTCTCATCCTGATGATGGATCACGGAGTGTGATCCGAAACGTTTTCTTTGATGCAAAATAAAGCAAAACACAGCTGAGCCAGAAGCTCTACTATCATGGACTATGGAAACATTGTGTGTTATGTCAGCGCAATATGGTCATGTTGTTGGGACTTTGGCTGGTGTCTCCTCGACACCTGATGTAGGAAATGTTAATAATTATAGACATTTGTCATATAATAGGTGGGACTGTGCTATGTCAGAGGGAGTCTCTAATAAGTTTCACTGATGTTCTGATTAGAAGTGCTGACAATAGTGAATGTATGTGAAGACTGTTTAATCGGTGGGAGTTAAAGACTTCTCCAAGACATTGATAGGAGTCTCACTGAAGTCACGATACGGTAGTATCAATAGTGAACGATTGGTCAAGACTTCATTGATGAGAACATAACATGTCACTGGGACTTTGGAGTCACTCGCTTTGAAATGCCAATAAGGAAAATACAGTGACATGGAAGTTGACGGTGATGTGGATGCCACCTAGGCAGTGGGATCATGGTCAAATTTTGGTAAACGAAGCATGGAGTCTCTTTGGAGTTCCATTAAGGGTAGTGACAATTACATTTTGTGTAACTGTTCAATTTGACATGGAAGTTGAAGCGGTTGTTCTTCCTTGTAATGTTGTAATACTGAATGCATTGTAATGGTGGAAAAAGAGACCAAGTTTGAGAGGAGTTGCATTAAGAGAGGGGTTATGCTGTCGGACTATCTCCAGATGGAACAAGATGTTAATTTCCATGAAATGATTAGAGCCTATATTGTATTGTAATTGTATTTTTTGGTTGCTGAATAATACAATGGGTCTACGCTTTTGGAGTGTGGGGTTTTTTATCTGTAAGGGTTTTCCCCACGTAAATTTGTGTGTTCATATCTTCTATCCTTTCATGCTTTATGATGCTATTGTTGAGTCTATGTTCTTCACGTTGTCAAGACTAGTTAAAATTGTGTTAACTTTTCTCAAGGATTAATGGTGGGAAATGAACAATGTCTGATTCCAATTTGTGGCATAGTTGTACATGTTTTTGAGGCAATCTAAAGAATTTTAAAGCTACCAAAGACACTACTATTCTTAGATGTTTTGTTCTAAGATGAACTAATTTTCCTACAAGTGGTATTAGAGCCTTCTTCTAGGATTTGATTGTTCTTGGTGTTTTTGGTTCTGGGTATTCCTTCTATGAAGATTTATTAGTTTAGCAAGCTTGAGGAAATTAGAACGAATCGACTGATGATTAATCCTTTTGTGAGTGGAATGTGAGTGCTCATTTGTTTTAGTTTCATGAGATAATACACAACTTGAAGGATGGCGAAGATGGAGAAACTAGAGCTGGTCATATTGAAATGATGTGGTCTGAGGCTCCTAGTTGACAGCAGAATAATCTTGATGTATGGGGTGAGATTTTTTGCTTTGTGGTTGTGTTGCAGTAAAGCTTTCAAATTTGGAGTCTATGTGAGAGGCTCCTTGGTGATATGGAGAAGCTTGTTTTATTGTTCATAATTGGATTAATGTGCTTATGCTGGGTATTTATTCTTGGTATTGGAAGGCATTGTTTTTGTTACCCTGATTGCATATGGTCTATGGAGTTGATCATTGGATGGTCTGGAAGCTTGTGTAATAGCCTATCTCCCTCAGATGCATGTGCATGTTGGTGGTTGTGGAGTTGGCCTACAAGTGGACCTGGAGTTCCTAGATCTCTATTTCCTTTTAAGGATACTTTATACTTGCATGACTCAGATTCATGTTCCTTGGATTTGAGGGATTTTATAGTTTTTTCCTAAAATCTATGGTTATGCATATTCATGATAATCCATTATTCTGGTTTAACTATTATGGTGTTTATGTTTTAAACTTTTGAGTCATCCAAATGTGAAGTGGGTATGGATGTGCATGGGTGTTTTTTAAGACACAATGGTTTTGCAAGTTTTACAAGGTCAAGAGAAAAACTTGTGGTTTTGTGGAGCTGCAGTTAAGCTATTTTCTAGACCCTATCTTTTGTGCTGTTGCTGGATGAGATAGTTAAAATTTTGCATGGTTGTTCTATGCATGGTGTGAAAAGGTGAGATTCTTTCTCTACATGGGAGTGTTGGTATGCGATTAGTCACTCAACATTTCTGTGGTAATGCTTTTGGATTCCTAGACTATGGTGCTCGAGTTGTGGACGTATTTGGTGAATTAGATTTGTAAGTAATCTGGTGTTTGAGTCATGTTGTCTACATAGTTTTTTACTCCTTGGTATCTTAGTTTTTATGTTTCTAGTGCAATAGTGGGTTTGCATGCTATATTGATTGGATCTACAAGTTATGTAGTTTGTGGATTAGCTACCCATTGGTTGCAGTGGGATAACTCAGAAGTGGGCTATCTATATCCACAAGGTTGGTTTAGTGTTGATGCAGACTTGTTAGCTGGCCTTGTCAGTGGTCACTTGTGCAGTGGTGTGATTGATTTGGGATGAGAGGATGGTTGGTGTAGAGTACCTGAATAGTCAGTTATGGGGACTTGTAGCATGTATATCACGATGTCATGAATAGCTTGGATACATAGTTTTGTGTAAGCTTTTGACAAGTGATGGTGTATTTCCTTGGTTTGGAAATCTTGGTGCCACTTGGTTTTATTGTCACATGGACATGTTAATGTGTGGACTTGGAGGATTTTTATATTAGGAGATGTTTGGTCATGATGCTTGGAAAGATAGGTTGTCACGGTTCAGTGGGAGCTTTAGCAATGACTACGTATTCATCACTTGGTGATGGATGATCCTCTTTAGTGTTGCAGATGTTACTAGGATGAGCTCTTAGATCTTGTTGCTGCAGAAGGGTTCTTTCGCATTTGCATGGACACTATTTGGAGATGGGTCATCTTCATGATATTGGAGATGTGTAACATCTTGGAGCTGTTACTAAGTTTTTGTTCACACTAAAATTAGTTTGACCTAAGTGTAGTTGTTCAGAAGGAATAAAAGAAAATTTTGAAGTTATGCATTTAATGAACAGTTGATATCTTGACAGAGCAGAAATAGAATTTAGATGATAGGATAACCCATCAGTCAAATCAAGACTGATGAGTCATCATGAAAAGAGAATCAGATAGTCAAGGTATCAGTCATTCAAAAAATATAGTTGTTTTAACAGTGTGTTATCTTTCAGGAGTTATAAGTTAAATTGATTATTCAGTTAATCAAATTTGAAATAAACAAAGAAAGATATTTGTATTGAATTGTTATTTCATGTCATGTTTTGAACATACATTTAATATCTATTACTTTATCCTATGCATTGATTGAAAAAGAAATACACATTTATCAAGTGCATATGATAAATTAAATGATTATGTTTAAAAGAAGTGTTCAAATGTGTCCCACACAAGCCATGGGAGTAACTAGACTAAGCAATTGTAGACATGCAAGCTATACATCTGGATGATCAAAGAAATGAAATAAACACATGATACAATTAAACATCCATCATTGTCTAAGCAATAAGGTTGTTTTTTTTATGCCGGTCTTCAGTCTTTATCTTTAGCTCCCATCATCAGTTGAACTTGCAAAAAATTTGGGGATAGCCCTGTTAACGCTTCGGATGTTTAAAGTTATCATATGCTTTTATCAAGTAGATATATCTACTTATCACATCATGCATTGCATATGAAAGATCAGATCAGATAAGTGCTACAAATTAGAAACAATCATGAAGAGGATCAATCAATACCATCAGGTATATTTTATGCTAACTTGTTTGTTCACTGTGCAGGTATAGGACAAGTAATGTTGCTGATTTGAAGACAAATAAACATGTGGATTAAATGTGGCTCCCACAAGGGTTTGAGCCCAGCATGTTTTTTTTAATTTGAAAAAGAGTATCAGAAAGGACAAGATGCATCATTCAAGTTACATCATGCATCATTAATCAACTTACAAAGAAGCTATGTCACCATGACATTCATTACAGTTGATTGAAATAAATCAGATCAATTTAGAATAACTGAATCAAGTTGGCAAAATGCACAAAACAAAAATGCAGCCATAAAAAGTATTTATCTATTTCATATCATTATTAGAGTACTTTATTGCTGTCTTATTTCTTGTCACATTTCACCAAATCAGACTTAAGGAATGACAGAAGAATGAAAAGAGATAAGTAACAGACTATGACCAAGTTCAGTCATCAAGTGCAGACATGATGACATATGTTAAGAAGATTTCTATTGCATGTCAGATGGAAGGAACAGGCTACATGAGCCTTTATTGTTATACATATGATGTTCAAAGAAGGGGACAAATGACATAATCAAACTGATGCATGTCTTTTCATTCACTATCATATAAATGTTCATATTACCATCTAGTGATGAAAAAGAGTGACAGAATAGTGCTACAGGAAACAAACTTCTGCACATGAGCTATAGAATACATCAAAGGATTCATTTGATTATAAGCATGAAATAGTAAGCAAATATCATGTTGCAGGTATTCACAATGATCAAGTACAGCCAAGGCAAGTAATACAATTATGCTTTTGAGATCAACTAATAAACAAGGGCAATGAAATCAACTGAATGCCAGTCTAAAAAATGTACAGGTGTATACTAATTAGGGACAACCTAAAATTTAAAAGTGAGGGTCATAGCATTCAGATGACAAGAGGCCATGGTAAATAGATACATGAGGATAAATGAAATCTGGAGATGAATTATTGTTCATGATTAGAACAATCAAGATTTAAGTTTATCATGGAGAGCATATGATAGGCAGCCACCAAGTGACATGTTATTAAGATACATCAAGAAAGGATCATCTAACTAGTACAGCTACAAATTAAAGTATATCAAGAAAAGAAAAGTGAATGCCACGGTCTCAAAAATGATGCACAAGTATTACTAATTTTGACAGAAGGATAAATAAAATCTAGAAACAACAAACCAGGTGATCAAGATAGCAAGACATAATGCCTTGACTGGTGATAGTCAAGTATTATCATTCACATTTCTGTGTTAGGTGTTCATTGATCATACATCATGTGTTTACTCTAATACAGTGATGACATGTATATGTCATGTTCAAAAAGAAGATAAATAACATACTGAACATGCTACAAAAAGGGAAATACATCTACAGGAGGTAAAACAAAGGGGACTCATGGTACTACCACATATATGCTACAATGATATAGATTATCATTATTCCTGGTTGATATAGTGTTAACATATTTACTAGGTTGAAGAATAAAGGAGAACAGGAATGAAGATATACATACCATAAAATTTCAATTCTCAAAAGGTAAGAAGTATGATACATAAAATGCAGAATAGATGCCATCAAGACTTGTACATTTTTTGCAGAAAGGAACACATATGTTGCTCAAGAGAATGGTATTTATCATCAGAAGGAGGTATTCATATTCAAGTAGGAAAGCTTCAGGCTCATGCAGATTGAATATCAAAGATGAAGGTCTTGAAACCCTAGTTTCTTTTTTCTGAACAAACCCTTGTGTTATATAAAGTTTCATACCTAGAATGAAAGAAAGATACCGTAGTATTACAATGAAGTTCAAATATATGTAAACTGTTAAAAGATGTTTTTAAACCCTAGCCACAACTCTCCCATATATAGTCAAATGATGCATATAGTGAAATTTCTATCCAAGCCGTGACTAGAAAGATGGGTTTGTATGCATTTTGAAGAAAGCCTCATTTTCATCAAACCCTTAGTTTCATCTCATGAACATAGTGAAGAAGGAAGAGTGACAAAATATTTTTATAAAGCCTAGCCGTAGCATAAGCAAGGGTTTTTACAAATACCCATATGAACTTTCTAATAGCACAATGTGTTTCTGCCAAGCCGTGCCCTGAAGAAGCATGTTTTTGACCTTTTCAAGAATCCCTCATTCTTTCAACAAGCCTGTTGGATCTAGGGCATACAACTGAGAGGGGGGGGGTGAATCAGTTGTATGAAACTTCTTCTCATTCAAACACTTAACTCACTGTTGTTAGTTAGCAGCATATCAAATAATCATCCATGGAAGCATAATACATAAACACAAGAGCAGATAAGCATCAACACATTGAACACCAAGATTTTGACGTGGAAAACCCGGTTAAGGGAAAAACCATAGGGTGATTAACCCAAGAATTATTCTCTATTAGAAGAATAAAGAAAAATGAATGGCACATGCCAATAAGGGCTCACTGCCCGAGCACACTGCTCACAAAGAGGCCCACTGCCTACAAGGAGACACACTGTCTACAAAGTGATAAAAATCACAGTCTTGAACTGGAGAATGACATCTCTATCATGTCCGGATCAGTTCCAATTAAGCCCAACAATCTCTGCTCTGCCTTTCGCACGTTTCTTCGCTATACCATACTCATCCTCACACCTCACACTGAAATGAACTTAGAAACCGTTATTTATACAAGACATCGACTCAGGAACAAGCATCTAAGTCGGCAAACAACCATAGGAGTATCCGCAAGATGAATAACACATCCGGTCGGCCATCACAAGAACATTCGCAGGATGAACAACTCATCCGGTCGGCTACACAGAGCAAGAACTTCATCCGGAAGAATAACTTCAATTCCGGGCTCTACCATCAATGCGGACCAACAACACAACTTAAACATGATCCAAGAACCTTCACAAGCCTGTCTGAATGTCCGGATACATCCGCACTTCCTCTGCTTACTGGGATCTCTTGTCTTCCTCATCCGGAACTTTAAGAACACAGTCTGTCGCCATTGTCATAATGCAAGAGGTACTTCCGGACCTCCAAATTATACACAAATCAGGATGATACATCACAAGGACATCCCAAACACTCCTTCCAATCCGCAGATTAGGATAATACAATTCCGGACCTCACCGGACCTTTTTGTGATCCTCTGTCACCTCCGGATACTTGCCGGACCCGGTTCTATACCGGCAGCCACAACTCCTTCAGATCTTCATGCGGACCTCTGAAATCTTAACTGTAGAATCTCAAGACTCATATCTACTAACCCTTTAATCCGCATCCTCTGGTTCTCATCCTATACAGTACATTTACCTTCTTCTCATCACTGTTCTTCACTGTTCCTGACTGAGACTAATTTTCTTAATATCCTCAGCACACAGCTCATCAAATCCTTCTTGTCAATGCAATATGAGTATGTTGACATCAATGACAACACTGGATAACCTCATACTTGCAACAAAGCCCTCATCCTCATTTTACATAGTAAAAAGGAAAAACTACAGAGAAATATTGTCTACACCATAGCTAAGCCTAAAGTAGAGAAATGAAAAATACCCATATGAATTCTTGATCAAACCCTAACATCATTTCTACATTTTCAAGGAAGGAATGATACTACAGTGTGTTTACAACTGTGGCCATGCATATGAGATGCATTTGTATGCATTTTTAAACAAACCCCATTCTGTATATGAAAAAACCTTCAAAATTCATGATAAGAAGTTAAAGATAGGCTATAGGAAGTGTCCACAGTGACAGCCATGCAAGGAAGAAAAGAACATTCAAGTACCCAAATGAAGAAGGCCGAGACTCTTGTCTCTCTTAAACATACAATGAAGGAAAAGTGGTAATAGTAAAGAAGAGCAAGGGAGCTACCTTTGAATGTAGGAAGGAAGACTCTCATGGTCATTTCCTCCTCTTGAAAGTCTATCATTTCTTTCATGTTTTTTTTTTCACATTTTTGCAGAGATCCAACACACACAGAACAATAAAGTGTTAAAGAAATGCTACAAAAGCAACATAAAGGGCAGAAATGGCCACGGCCATGAGAGAAGCCTCACAGAAAGAATGAAGGAAGTGCTAGTTAAAAACAAAAGACACAACACTTACCCCCTTCCTGCCATAGAAAATACAAGGAATCATGATGAAAGATAGAGAAAATCTGAGATGAGAAACCATGTGAGAAGCCATGAAAACCATTCAAAACCCTAGTGCAATGAAGTTGCAAAGTGGTGACCAGCAAGAGAAAAGAGTGAAAATGAATGATAAAGTTTACGGTTCATTCTTGTTTTGATCGAAGCTTCTTTCCCATCTTTCCTTTTTGACTTATGAAGTGCAAATTATTGCTATATCTAAAATGTCAACCAGGGTCAACAATTCTAATGATGTTTTCCTAGCAATGATGATAAGGAGTAGCCAATAGTGGGGATGCCTTGCATATCAAATGGTGGTTGGCAGTAATAAGGATAAGGCTTATGCCTTATGTATTTCAAAACAATCTTTCTTTCCTTGGAGGTCAAAAATCATATGGCTAAACAAACACTCATTTTCCTCATGGTCAACATTGCATGGTCTAAAGATGTTCCTTAGAGATAAGACAAGTTTCCCTTCAAGTCACATGTATCATGCAGGATGACCGAATAGGGTCAAAAGGTATGATTTTATGCCTTATAAAAGTTCATCAAAAGTCAAATATATGCACAAGGATAAAGGAGTTGGTAGAGTGGTAAATGACTTGTGGTTATAGAATGCATGGAGATGACTTATGGTTATAGAATGCATGGAGAGGAGATATGGTAGATGATATGCATTTTCATATTGCATGACATATATATGGGGTAGTAAGCTATTTTTACATGGTGATTGGAGTTATAAGGCAGAGAAGGATATTTGTTTTCTTTTGAATCAAATATGGACTTATAAGTGTAGTATGAAGTGCCTTATTTTTTTATGCATTTTTGATAATGTATTTGGAGAGATAAGGGTGTTTTTTTTTTCCTACGGCATATTGTCATGCAAGAGGGTGTTTTTCTCACAAGGAGTAATAAGGAGATGGTATTTATCTCTAAGTCCTAGTTTTTGCTAAAATCGTGCAAATTAGGCATATGTATTTGGAGTGATAAGGAGTTATATCATCTATGATTTTACAAATACATTAATTATAAATAAATAATAAAGTAATATTTCCCAAATTACTTTATTATTTTTCACAGATTGTAAAGTCAGATAAGTACAAGTTGTAACCAATAATAAAGTAATTATTTTATTACTTTATTACTTACTCACAATCAATTTTGCAAAGGCAAAATCATGCAAATTGATTAGTTGAGTTAACTAGGCCATCTAGCTTTTTGCATGATTTGAGGTGTATTTTTAGGGTTCTTGGTCAACTTCTTGGTCAAGTATGTGGAGAAGACCAAATTGGAGCTATTTTTGCTCAATTTGTGGTAGTTTGAGCCCTTATTTTAAGGGATTTTTGAGGTTGCTCGTGAGAGATTATTTTTAGAGGCAGCTAGCTACAGTTCATATTTTTTGCATGCCTCTTGAGAGAGAAAAGCCTATATATTGTAAAGAAAAAGCTTGTTTTTGCTAGTTTTGGCCTTTTTGCTCTTATACACTTTGAGAGAAGAAAGTTTTGTAGCTTAATTTTTTATAGTTTTATAGAGATCAGCAGGTTACAGGTTCCATTTTTGTCTCTTTTTTGCAATATTTCCTTTGTTCTTTGGAATCAAATACTTACCTTTCTATTTAATGCTAATTGTTTGAAGTGATTTGATGAAGTTTTACTGTGTTTAACCATTAAACCTTTAAAATTATTGTCTCACTTTTTGCTTGCAGTATTAAGCATAGTGTAATTCTAGGTCTTAGGTTGTGTTAATGAAAATAATCCTTTTGTGTTGTGAAAAATCCATTTCCTTCATAGAAAACCTATTTTCAAACCTTTCGTAGAAACATTTTTGTGATATTTATGCCAAGATTGGATTGTGTGAGTCAGATTTTTAAGTTGTATTGTGAACCAGATTGCATATTTTTACCCATTTTAGGTACATCACCAAATTTTCATAGTTTTCATTTCCTTATAGTTTCATTCTTACCCTTTTCCAAAACAAAAATCATACATTCCAAATAGAACATTTTAAGGGAACCAACCCACAATCTGGAGGTCTAATTTCATTATAGGGCACCCATAACCTGAAATTAGTCCCATGTTACACAGAATTGCAAAGCTTTTCTAGCCTTGCATACGAGTGCAATTCCTAGTGATAACAGTTTTTGGCATGCCTGGTGGGACCTTGAACTGATTCTCAGTTCAATAGAACTTATTCATTTTTGTTGTTTTGGTATGAACAACAGAATTTTAGCCTTTTAGAGGTTCATTATCAAGTACCTGGCAACTCTAATATTTTAGTTTTTCAAATCAGATCTTGCAGCTTATGAAAACATATCAAACATGGTCAAGTAAAGATACTAAGAAGAGGCATAATCAATTATCTCCACCAAAGAGGAGAATAAAAGTAGATAAAGTGATCAACACAACAGATTTACCAGTTGTTTCAAATCTGCCAAGTACAAATCTAGAGTTTGCTTCTCACCAGAATCCATTATTTGCAAGTTCTTCATCAGAATTTCATAGTTCTCCACTAGCAAGCCCAAGAGAACAGATTCCTATTTTCCAAGAGGAAATTTTTCTTTTAGAGCTTGCAGAAGAACTCGTGTTACAACATATACCTCAAGTAAATTCAGTCCAAGTACCAGCTGAAATACCATCTACTCCAATGGTTCTACTCAGGGGAGGTGGAGGTGGAGGACCAATACCACCTCTTGGAGGAGTTGGAAGAGGAGTACCACCTCCTAGAGGAGGAGGAGGTGGAAGAAATCCACCACCACATCAAAATCAACCTTTTGTTACATTTAATGGGGGCAACCCTTTAAATCTAAATCAACATGATGACATACCGATGGCTGCATTGAAGAGTTTACCAAGTTTCATAGGAAAAGACGAGACGACACCCATTGAGCATATCAAAGATGTGGCTTATTTGTGTTCTATTCATCACATTGCTAAGGAGAACATAGCAATCAGGCTATTGACAACATCACTAAAAGGTAAGGCTCTTCAATGGTTTAGAGGATTAAAAGTTAATTCAATTAGAACTTGGGATGAATTAGGTACTGCTCTGAATAGATAATTTCAAGATAAATCTGATCATTTATCATTAGTTGAACAAATGACCACTATTAAGAGAGCTCCACAAGAGCAAATGTCAGATTTTAATTTAGATTTTAGAAAACATGGAATAAAATTCCTGAAACAGTGAAACCATCACCAGAACATGCTTTTTTGTATTATTTGAGGGTATTAAATTCTGATATTGCTGTTATGATACAATCGATGGGAGGCGTAACTTTACCAGCTACTTTTGATATTGCAATAAGAGTAGAAAATAGTTTAATACAGGCTGGTAAAATAGCACCTAGGCCTCCAATGCCAATTTTTCTAGATATATAGCCTTTAATTCTGATTTCAGCCCCACATATTTCATCAATACCATCTTTTGGTTATCAAGTAAATGCAAAAAATAGTACAAATTGTTGCAAGTATGAGGCAAACTAGTGTTGTCATTGATGTCAGCTTACTCATATTGCATTAGTAAGAAGGTTTGGATGAGTTGTGTGCTGTTGTTATTGAGGAAATCAGTCTCCATCCAGAACAGTGAAGAACAATGATGAGAAGAAGGCAAATGTACTGTATAGGTTAAGAACCAGAGGATGCGGATTAAAGGGTTTATAGATATGAGTCTTGAGATGCTTCACCTAAGATTTTAGAGGTCTGCATGAAGATTTGAAGAAGTTGTGGCTGTCTGTGTGGAACCGGTTCCGACAAGTGTTTAGAGGTGACAAAGGATCACAGAAAGGTCCAGTGAGGTCTAGAATTGTATTATCCTAATCTACAGATTGGAAGGAGTGTTTGGGATGTCCTTGTGATGTGTCATCCTGAGTTGTGTATGATTTTGAGGTCTGGAAGTACCTTTTGCATTGTGACAGTGGCAACAGACTGTGTTCTTGAAGTACCGAATGATGAAGAGAAGAATTCCAGTAAGCTAATGAAGTGCGGATATTTTTTATGATTCAGGGAAGGTTATGATGATCATTAGATCATATCTAGTTTGTGTTGGTGGTCCGCATTGAAGTTAGAGTTGGATTTGATGTTATGGCTACCAGTTGTTGGTGTTCTTCCTGTAACAGGCCGATCGGATGTTCTACACGCCTTGCGAATGTTATTGTGATGTTTGCCGACTTAGATGATTGTTCCTAAGTCGATGTCTTGTATAAATAAGTGTTTGAGAATTCATTTTCATGTGTGGATTGTGTGGATGAGTGTGGCATAGCGAAGAGAAGTGCGAAAGGCAGAGCAAGGGTTTTTGGACTTAAATGGAACTGATTCGGACATGGTAGAGATGTCATTCTCTAGTTCAAGATTGTGATTCTTATCACTTTGTAGACAGTGTGTCTCCTTGTAGGTAGTGTGCCTCTTTGTGAGCAGTGTGCTCGGGCAGTGAGCCCTAATTGGCATGTGCCATTCATTTTTCTTATTCTTCTAACAGAGAATAATCCTTGGGTTAATCACCCTGTGGTTTTTCCCTTAACCGGGTTTTCCACGTCAAAATCTTGGTGTTCAATGTGTTGATGTTTATCTGTTCTTGTGTTTATGCATTATGCTTTCATGGATGGTTAATTGATATGCTGTTAACTAACAAAGAAGAATCAAGTGTTTGAAGTAAGAGCAAGTTTTTATACAACTGATTCACCCCCCCTCTCAGTTGTATGCCCTAGATCCAACAATTGGTATCAGAGCCAAGTTCCTCTGAAAGGAGCTTAATTGCTTGAGGAGATCCAGGATGTCGTCATACAAGAAGGATAGTCTGAAGTTCGATGGAACCAACTTCACTCTCTAGAAAGGTCGCATGAAATGTCACTTGGAGTGTATGGGAAAAGCATACTTGGCCATGGTCTCAAAACCATATGTACCTCCACAGGGTGGTCCGACAACTCTGAATGAAATCACAGATGCTAAAAACAATCTGCAGACCAAGGAAGCTCTTCTAAGTGCATTGGATGACTTAGATCTCTCAAATGTTATCGACCTACCAACTGCATATGAGATCTTGACTAAACTGGAACTTTTGTATGAAGGAGATGAGTTTGTCAAGGGTGCAAGGTTATAAAGTCTGAAAGGGAAATTTGAAAGATTGAAAATGAGAGAAGATGAAAACATCACTACCTTTATGCCAAGAGTGAATGAGTTGGTATGTGGAATTAGAAATGCTGGTGGAACTCTGGATGAAAATGAGATTGTTTGCAAAATTCTCAGATCCCTTCCTACTGCCTACAAAATTAAGGTTGCTGCCATTGATGAATTCAGAGCCCACACAACTGTCACAAGAGAACAATTGGCTGGCAAACTAGCTGCATTTGAAATGACCGAGTTTGGAGATGATCCTCCCAAGACTGAATCTGCTTTCAAAGCCAGTACCTATGTGAAAGGCAAACAGAGATTTGATCTGGGAGAAAACTCTTCAAGGAAGATGTCATGGTATGATCAAGCAAGAAGAGACATGGAAGAAGAGGAAGCAGAAACAGCTCAACTTGAAGCCCTCATTGCAAAGAGACTGCTAAGAGGATCTGGTAAGTATGAAGGAAAACTACCCTTTAAGTGTTTCAACTACAATAAAATTGGTCATTTTGCTTCAAGATGTCTGGAAAGATCTGCAAGGTCTAATACTGACAGACAAAGGTTTCAAAAGAACTGCTATTATGTTCATGAAGAAGATGACAATGAAGGAGTAACAGATGATGAATCAGAACTAGGAAGCAAATCCGGAAATGAATGGGTGTTTATTGCCATCAAGGAAGAAGATTCAATATCCTTTGAATCTGTCAATCACAAGGTTGTGGAAAGAGCTTTGGCTGCTCAAGTAGAAGAAAAGGATGATTGGGTTATTGACAGTGGATGCTCTCACCATATGACTGGTGACAAGAATAAGTTCTTAGATTTGGAAAGGTATGAAGGAGGAATGGTAAAGTTTGGTGACAATTCTGCTAGCAGAATCAGAGGTAGGGGAACTATTTCCTTTGATGGAAAGAGCAAAATAGGTAATGTACTATATGTTGAAGGATTGAAGCACAATCTTCTCAGTGTTGGTCAGTTAGTGGACAAAGGCTATGATCTCTGGTTCAAGAATGGAAAATGCAGAATCTTTACAAGCTCCGGAACTGAAATTGCATCCGGTGCTCAAAAAAAAGGTAATATCTTTCATCTAGTTGGTTCAAATAAAAGTTGTCTATTTGTTCAAGTTGATCAGAGTTGGTTATGGCATAGAAGAATGTGTCATGTAAATTTTGATAACATCATCAAGATAAGCAATATTCAGGCTGTAAGAGATCTTCCAAAATTGGTGAAACCTACAAATAGTTTGTGCAAAGAATGTCAGCTAGGTAAACAGAGCAGAGTCTCTTTCAAAATCAAAGATCAATCCTCTACCGGATTGTTGGAATTAGTACATACTGATCTCTGTGGTCCGACAAGAATCAAGAGTCTGCAAGGTGATAGATATTTCATGTTGCTAATTGATGACCATTCCCGGATGATGTGGGTTACCTTCCTAAAAGAGAAATCAGAAGCCCTTAAGAAGTTCAAAATCTTCAAAGCTATGATAGAGAATCAAACAGGATTAAAATTGAAGTGTCTAAGGTCTGATAGAGGTGGTGAATTTACATCTGGTGAGTTCATTGACTTTTGTGAGAAACAGGGTATAAGGAGACAGTTGTCTGCTCCTAGGACTCCACAGCAGAATGGAGTAGTTGAGAGAAAGAACCAGACCATCCAAGAAGCTACCAGGACAATGATGTTGGAAGCAAATGTTCCTCAGATGTTTTGGAAAGAAGCTATCAGCACTGCAGTCTACACTCTCAACCGAGTTCAAATCAGAAATAATACTGGTAAGACCCCCTATGAACTTTGGTTTGGCATCACTCCTACTATGAGATATTTCAGAGTATTTGGCAGCAAGTGTTATATTAAAAGAAATGAAGATCTAGGAAAGTTTGATGCTAGAAGTGATGAAGGAATTTTCTTGGGTTACTCCACTCAAAGCAAAGCATACCGGTGTTACAATAAGAGACTGAGGAAGATGATAGAAAGTACTAATGTAAAAGTTGATGAAGGAATTGAGAAGCCCTCAAGGTTCTATGAATGTGATGAAGATGATCAGAATGATCCTCTGGTGCAAGGAGCTCCTTCCTCCTCTGAAATTTAGATCTAGACTGATCCGGTAAATCAGGAAGAAGAAGTTTGTCTGAATGAGCCTGATAAAAAATTAGTAGTGCAAGAAACTCCCAAAGTTCCAAGGTATGTAACTCTAAATCACTCTGAAGATCAGATCATAGGTGACAAAAGTAAAGGGGTACAAACAAGAAGAAGAATTGCTCAAGATTCAAATGAATACTGTCTAATTTCAAAGATTAAACCTAAGACAGTAAATGAAGCTTGCAATGATGAAAACTGGACCAAAGCAATGGAGGAAGAATTGATGCAAATTGAGAAAAATTGTACTTGGGATCTTGTTCCCAGACCTAGAGACAGGAATGTGATTGGAACCAAATGGGTCTTCTGGAACAAACTGAATGAAGCTGGTGAAGTAATCAGAAACAAAGCTAGATTGGTCTGCAAAGGCTACTCTCAAATAGAAGGAATTGATTTTGAAGAGACCTTTGCTCCTGTGGCAAGAATTGAAGCAGTCAGATTATTTCTTGCATTTGTTGCCTTCAAAGACTTCAAGGTATATCAGATGGATGTCAAGTCTGCCTTCCTAAATGGTGATCTAGAAGAAGAAGTTTACATTAAACAATTGGATGGATTTCAATTGTCTGATAATGATGATATGGTCTACAAGTTGAAGAAAGCATTGTATGGATTGAAGCAAGCCCCAAGAGCATGGTATGAAAGGTTGGATAAGCATCTTATGCAGATTGGATTCAACAAAGGTACTGCTGACAGTAACTTATATTTCAAAATTGATCATGAAAACATTTTGATTGTTGAAGTGTTTGTGGATGATATCATTTTTGGAGGAAGAGATAGTATGTGCAAAACTTTTGCAAATCAGATGAAAAGTGAGTTTGAAATGTCTATACTTGGTGAAATGAATTTCTTCTTGGGTCTGCAAATTACTCAAACAAAGAAAGGGATCTTCATTTCTCAGACCAAATATGTGAAAGAATTGTTGAGGAAATTTGGTATGGAAGATTCAAAGCCAATGAACACTACTATGGCAACTAGATGTAAGTTGAGCAAAGATGATGACTCTCCAAAGGCAGATCAGACAAAGTATAGATCAATGATTGGTGGATTGTTGTATCTCACTCAAACTAGACCAGATATAATGCAGGCTGTTGGTCTTGTGGCAAGATTCTAGGCTGATCCTAGAGAATCTCATGTTATGGCAATCAAAAGAATTTTTAGGTACTTGAAAGGAACAGTTGAGTATGGTCTATGGTACCCTAGAGATCCGGATTTCTCTCTTCATGCATATACAGATGCAGATTGGGTAGGAGCTATGGACGACTGGAAGAGCACCAGTGGTGGAGCATTCTTTTTGGGGAAGAGATTGGTTTCTTGGCTAAGCAAGAAACAAGATGCAATATCTTTGTCTACAACTAAAGCAGAATACATTGCAGCAGCAGGTAGTTGCACTCAAATCTTATGGATGAAGCAGATGCTAAGAGACATTAAAGTTGAATTTGAGAAGCCTATCACAATTTTCTGTGATAACTCAAGTGCAATTAATATTTTTAAGAATCTAGTATTGCATTTTAAGACTAAGCACATATCTATCAAGTTTCACTTTTTGAGAGAACAAGTGAACAAGGAAGAAGTCAGATTGGAGTATGTTCCCTCCAAGGATCAGATTGCAGATATCTTTACTAAACCTCTTCCCAAGGACTCTTTCGAATATCTCTGGGAGAAGTTAGGGGTCATAGCCCCTCCGGTGATGAACTAGGATGCACTGATGTGCATCAGTCCGGTGGATATCATAGTCATATCTTGTGATCCGGATTGATGATGGGGAGCTGCTACTAAGGGGGAGCAGCTAGTATGATTCTGATGTATTAGAATTGCAAGTATGAGCCCTTTGCCATTGATGTCAAAGGGGGAGATAAGTCATGTGAAAAACAAGTGGTTGATGATCAAAGGGGGAGCAGTAAAGGAAGAGAAGACATGTGAAAAGTTGTTGTTGATAGGGGGAACTGTGACAGAAAGGAGAAGTTCTTGTCTTGATGGTTTTTCACATCATATGTTGCCATCAATGACAAAGGGGGAGATTGCTGCAAGTATGAGGTGAACCAGTGTTGTCATTGATGTCAACTTACTCATATTTCATTAGTAAGAAGGTTTGGATGAGTTGTGTGCTATTGTTATTGAGGAAATCAGTCTCCATCTGGAACAGTGAAGAATAGTGATGAGAAGAAGGCAAATGTACTGTATAGGTTAAGAACCAGAGGATGCGGATTAAAGGGTTTATAGATATGAGTCTTGAGATGCTTTAGCTAAGATTTCAGAGGTCCGTATGAAGATCTGAAGAAGTTGTGGCTATCTATGTGGAACCGGTTCCAGTAAGTGTTCAAAGGTGACAGAGGATCACAGAAAGGTTAGGTGAGGTCCGGAATTGTATTATCCTAATCTGCGGATTGGAAGGAGTGTTTGGGATGTCCTTGTGATGTGTCATCCTGAGTTGTGTATGATTTTGAGGTCTGGAAGTACCTTTTACATTGTGAGAGTGGCAACAGACTGTGTTCTTGAAGTACCGGATGATGAAGAGAAGAATTCCGGTAAGCTGATGAAGTGCGGATGTTTTTGATAATTCAGGGAAGGTTATGATGATCATTGGATCATATCTAGTTCATGTTGGTAGTCCACATTGAAGTTAGAGTTGGATTTGATGTTATGGCTACCAGTTGTTGGTGTTCTTCCTGTAACAGGCCAACCGGATGTTCTACACGCCTTGTGAATGTTATTGTGATGTTTGCCAACTTAGATGATTGTTCCTAAGTTGATGTCTTGTATAAATAAGTGTTTGAGAATTCATTTTGACGTGTGGATTGTGTGGATGAGTGTGGCATAGCGAAGAGAAGTGCGAAAGGCAGAGCAAGGGTTTTTGGGCTTAAATGGAACTGATCCGAACATGGTAGAGATGTCATTCTCCAGTTCAAGATTGTGATTCTTATCACTTTGTAGATAGTGTGTCTCCTTGTAGGCAGTGTGCTCGGGTAGTGAACCCTAATTGGCATGTGCCATTCATTTTTCTTATTCTTCTAATAGAGAATAATCCTTGGGTTAATCACCTTGTGGTTTTTCCCTTAACTGGGTTTTCCACGTCAAAATCTTGGTGTTCAATGTGTTGATGTTTATCTGTTCTTGTGTTTATGCATTATGCTTTCATGGATGGTTAATTGATATGCTGTTAACTAACAAAGAAGAATCAAGTGTTTGAAGTAAGAGCAAGTTTTTATACAACTGATTCACCCCCCCTCTCAGTTGTATGCCCTAGATCCAACACAAACCCCATTCATTCTAAGTTTTAGGAATTGAAAGAAAACCAACAAAGTATAGCAAAAATATTGCAGACTATGAGCAATGATTAGTAAGTCTAAAAATTCAAACAAACTAGAATAACAGACCTTACCAAGCAAATAGACCTGGTTATCAGGTAGATTATCAGGGTCAAAGAAGAAACTACAACAATAGGCCAAATCAGTAATATAATCCAAATGCTATTAGTACATCAAAAGAAATAGTGCCTATACAGAATAACATGGTTCAAGATTATGCATGGTGTTACCCATGTAATCATCCTCATAACTAGGCCACTTGCCCAAATGGGATAGTAAGTCAAGCTTTAATGGTACATAATAACTATGCTACTGCTAAAAATTCAGCAGGTGATGTGAATAACCAGCTGGATACTCAGACTCAGTATGTTAATCTTTTTGTAGCTTTGATGAATTGGCAGGCTAATGAATTTTGTGGTGTAAATTAGTTGCTAGGTCAAAAGCAATCTTTTACTAATATTGCAGCAAACACGATTAAAAAAGAGAGTTGTTGACTTGCAACAATAAGCTGGAACTGCAAATCAGCAAGCTGATGCTGGTAAACAGCAAGCTAAAAATGTACAACAACAAGCTGATAAAGGTAAAAGTATAGTTTCTACAACTTAGAATGAATAGAATCAAGCTTCTACATCAAAGGATCTGCATATTTTGTAAAAGCAGCCAACTACAGAAAAAGAATAGCTAGAAGCCACTAAACAGCCAGCTAAAGATCAACCAGAGGTTGTTGTCCCAAAAGTGCAGCAAAAGGTTAGTGGTCTTGTTTTTAATATTTTGGATCATATGAAAAAAGCAACAGTAAGCATGTCTATTTTAGATGCTTTACATATTCTAGGACAAAAGGATTTGTTACAAAATGCATTATCTCAGTTACCTTTGTCAAATGAAGTACAAAAAACACATCAACCTTAAGTTATGTTTGCAAATGAGGCAGAAAAAAGAGTAGAACTACCTAAACTAGTAGGCAAACCTTCACCATTCTATATCACTCTGATTGTAGGTGATTATTTAGCACATAATTGCATGATAGACTCAGAAGCCAGCAACTCAGTTATGCCAAAACAACTAGCTAATAAGTTAGGTCTGAAATATGAACATGTTGTTAGAGGTGTTGTACAAATGGATGGAATTGAGATTAGTACAGTTGGAATGTTCAAAAATTTAGACCTTACTTTGCATGCCTGTCCAAACTTTGTTATATATCAGGACATTTATGTCATTGATCTGCCACCTACCTTCGCTATTTGTTTATCCAAAGACTTTACAGCAAGGTTAGGAGGATATTTATCATCTGATTGGACACATTTATTCTTTAGAACTAGATATGGTGTTTGGAATTAAGGTGTCTCAACCTTGGTAATTCTCTGCATTTGTAATGTTTGTATTTATTATTCAATTGCCTATGTTGTAAATAATTGGAAATTCCACTTTGTCATATTGTGGGATGTGGCACGATGATGTGTCAATTCTACATGGATTATGACAACTTGGTATTTTGTCCTCACATGAGGAGATAGGCATCCCACTTAGTGGTAGGAATATTCTGCCATGTGTCGGTATCTTCTATGTTGTGTAAGGAATGTTTGACCGAAACAGTTATGACGGATTCCTATGACGAATCTATGACATGTAAGAGTCGAGAATAGAAGGTTGTAAGATAGGTAATGACATGTGTCATGAAGCATCTTTGAATGAGGCATATTTGGGCACCCCAAGGTGGAATATGATGTGTTGTAAGAGAATATGCTATTTATAGCATGTGTATGACAGATTCTCTTACAACTGTAAGTTGTAACCGCTATGACAGATTCTATGACGGTCGTAAGTGTCGTAAGAGCATCTGTCATAGCCCATTTTAGAAAGTGGTGACCTCTTTGGGATGGGAGTTGTGGACAAGTATCAGACACATTCTACAATGTTGACCAAGTGTCCCTAGGCATGGGTTTTGGTTGAAGATGCCATATTGGATGCCCATTCCAAGAAAGGTCCAAAATTGCCTTGTATATTCTATTTAAACAGGTGCTTGGAGATGGAGTTTGCATCACAGGTTTACAGGTACTGTTATACTTTCAGATTGACTCTAGACATGAGTGTCAAAGACCATTGAATCTTTCATTGCAAGTGTATTGTAAACATTCTTTTAGATTTGTTAATACATTGTGCAGGTTTCTGAGTGTGGGGTTTTTCACCCGATAAGGGTTTTCCCCACCGTAAATCTCTGTCTCTCTTCTTCTGTCTTCTTTCTGGCTCTTCTGTTTTGCTGCTATATCTCATGTTAATGGTTTAACATCACTATAATAGTTAGGATAAATTTGAATTTGCATAGCCCTCTCCTCAATAAATTAGTGTAGGAAGTGTTTCCACACACCTAGCTTCCTTTCAGTTGGTATCAGAGCTTGATCACCTTTGGTCCCAGTTGTAGGGTAGGGGTTTTTTGAGCTAATCTTAGGTTGAGTGGGAGTCTATACAGAGCATTCTATATCTTATTGCAGAAAGGAGATGGCAAGCACATCAGGAAGTTTTGAAGTAGAGAAGTTCAATGGTAGTAATTTTGAGTTGTGGAAGCTCAAGATGGAAGACATGTTAGTTGACCGAGACCTTTGGGAAAGTGTGAATGGAACTAAACTAGATACTATGACTCAAGATGAGTGGGATCTCAAGGATCAAAAGGCTAAGGGTCTCATAAGACTTAGTCTTGCTGATTCTGTGTTGTTAAATGTCCATGAGGAGGCTACTGCAAACTCCTTTGGAAGAAGTTGGGGCATGTGTATCAAGCCAAATCCCTTGTCAATAAACTTTTCCTGAGAAAGAAGTTGTATTCTCTTCAAATGGAGGATGGAGGATCCGTGGCTGAGCATATGAATGCCTTTAACATGTTGGTTGTACAATTGACATCTATTGGTGTAAAGATGGAGGAGGAGGATCGGTGTATGACCCTACTTTGTTCTCTGCCGGACTCATGGGATCATCTTGTCATGGAAATTGGAAGCACCACATCCACATTCAAAATGGAAGAGGTGGTTTCTTCACTGTTATTTGAAGAGATGCGGAGAAAGTCTTCTAAGGTAGCCAAAGAAGCCCTTGCAGTTCGTGGAAGACCAAAGGAGAAAGGGAAGAAGAAGGACAAGAAAGCTGAGAAGGGTAGATCCAAATCTCGTGGGAGATACAAATCGCCTGGAAAGTCCATGTAATGCCCCTCGCTTTTTGACTTGTGATAGATGATATTTTCATGTTTCCTATGATAGTTCTGGTATAGTTGATAGTCTTATACTGCATATTTATAGTTTCGAGACATTTGGACTAGTATGTTATGGTTTATGTTCTCATATTTCCTATGACAGTCCTGGTATAGTTGATAGTCTTATATTGCATATTTACAGTTTCGAGACATTTGGACTAGTATGTTATGGTTTATGTTCTCCTTGATCATGATGGACATTTCTGATGATTATAGACTAATGTTATTCTGAGTTTAATGTGTTATTCGATTATGATTATGATGCATTACTAGTAATGGATGTAGTTATTTGATGATGTGTTTACATGAACGGAATAGTGTCGCATTACTTGTGTCCGAGTACCCTGCCACGCTACGACTTCCGTTCATTATGTCTATGACTACATGTTTATATATATATGTGCACAACCTTCTCGTTTGTTGTAGGATGCAGATACCAGGCATCGACTCCACCTAAACTACCAGGTCTAAGCGTGCCCTAGCCAATGGAGTTGTTGATTGGAGTTAGCATAAGGTTCCCTACTCAATCAACATCCTCAAAAGGATGAGTTCTCAATATTATAACCTGTCATCACCGTCAGTTGGACTGATTGTCGTTATGTTGTCGTCATGTCCTGTGGCTTTACATGGGGGTCAGGTATCATCCTGTAAGTTCGGTTCAGCCAGTTTACGTGTTGATTTAAGCTTGGTTAGTACTTTATTAAAAATAAGGTTAAAATTAAGTTAACATTAATTAAACATGTGCTAGGGAAAATTATGTGTTGTGATTATTTATGAACGATTTAATTGTTTGATAATTGGCAAATTAACAGGAATTAGTAAATAAATAAATAAAATTAGATAAAGGATTAAATGAAATATTAAATTGCAAGTTGTAAGCGGATTAAATTAAACAGAAAACAAAATGCATAAGTAAAGGTGAATGAACAACTATAATGTTGATAAAATAAATTTATAGTACTAATGATAATATCTCAAGGTTAAAAAAATAATAATACTGAGTGCTGTCAATATCAAATTGGAGGTTTAGGAATTTTTTTGAGATGGTTAAACTTTTGAACCTCACGAGAATGTGGGTTGTGGGGAAAAGAGAGGAATGTTCTGTTTTGCATTTACTCGAGGAGTTCAACCTTGTTTTTGGGAAAATGAGTTGTCAGGAAGAGAGGTTGTCTCCTGCATTTATCCGGGAAGTGAGTCCTGGTTTTGGGCAGGAAAAGATTTCTAGGAAGAGGAAGGTCTGAAGAAAGGAGAGGGAGTGCAGAAGGAGAAAGTAAATCAAAGTCAAGCAATTTGGGAAAGCTTTTTCTAGGTATGCAACTTTACAATCTCTTGAATCACCTTGTCACTTGTTTTGCAATGTGATTACTTGGAAAATTTTGACTGTATTTTTCAAAAAACTTTACATTCTTGTACAAGCACTATCCATTTTTTCATTTTCCTCTATACTATCCATGCATCTCATAATCCATACAAGAATAATAGCTGGATTTTTCTTTTACTTCACAACCGGCAATTCACTTATCATTTGAATTTGATGCACCTTAGTTTGTTGTCTGTGCTCAGCTCTTCATTCTATTTTCCCTCTATTTACCGCCTGGGTGTGAGCACCTCATCTACACTTCTGGAATGTTTTTTTATATAAAATATAAGACACTCGTACCTTTGACTGCGACTCCATGCGTTATTTTCTAATGACTTTGCTTAGTTTTAAATCCTTAGAACCCATGTAATATGCTACGCCTCTAATATAAGAGATGCACGGTTCCTAAAATTTTTATTTAGGAAAGATTTCTTTCTTAACTAAATTCACACACGGTTAGTACATTTCTATTTAGAAAAGATTCCTTCTCTAGTAAATATTAGAAAACGTCTCTTTAAGGTTTCTCTGTTTGCATGAGGTTTAAATAAAATAAGGTTAGCTATTATAAATTAGTTTATTAGCTTTGAGAAAGCAAGTATATGTAAATTTTGTAATAATAAGTGATTATGTAATAATAAGTGAATGTTTTTATTTTCACAGATTTAATTCAAGTATTAAGGTAGAATTTGAGTGTTGTTGTAAAATTATTGTTTTAGGAATGTTTAGAAACTAATGATATTTTAAATTATTACGTTGAGTGCTCTCATTCTTGTGAACAAATCCCTTTTGTGCGCATTCTAAAATCATTTCATTCTATGAGCTGATGCCTCTTTGAGGCAAGCCATTCAAGCGCATTGTCTATGCTTCTAAATTTGCATATGCGTCTACTAGGGCGCTTGCAACTACAACATTCTGACAAAAATCCTCCTTGGACATTTTGTTTTGATGGACGCCATACCCTGTTTTGAGAACTCCCATTTTTGCACAGGCAAGGAGGTCGCTGGCAAGGCTGTGGAATTTGGCTTTACACCTGTCAATTTTACTTATTTAAAATTTTTAAAGCCTTCTTAACAAATCCATTTTGTGCGTGACCTGCAATCATTTCAATACAGGAGATGACGCCTCCTTGAGGCATCTTGCCAAATGCATTATGCACATTGTCTATGCCTTCACATTTTGCACTCTTGTCTGTATTTCTACTTTGCGCATGCGAGCTTAATCAATTGGCTTTAACCCTGCAAATTTCATTGCTCAAAAGTTCTGTGTTTCTTCTTTGTGCATGCGTCCTCATGATTGCATACTTGTGATGATTAAATGTGAGCCTTCTATACTTGATAGGATTGTTAGAGTTGGTCAGGAAACCTGTAGGTTTCTATTATTCTTTTTAGAAGAATTTCTTATAAGGTTGGAAAGGAATGAGGTTTAGATTTAGAATGTTTCCATTCAATCCTTAGATAAAAATTAGGGTATGCAACCTGTATTTAGTGCTTTCACTATATTTAGACATGTCTTTAGTTGTAATACAAAAAGGATTATGGTTTGTATGATTTAATATTGTTCTTAGTTACGAATATTTTCTTGACCTATTTATGATTAACTAAATTATAGGAGGTTGTAATGGATTGGCTAATGGTTTCTCCATTATGAAGGTTAGTATTAAATCTCCTCTTTGACCTTTCATTCTCCATAGGAATTCAAGTAGAAATAAGAGCGATGATATTAGGTTTTAGAGTCTTACTTGAATTTTGTTAGTATTTGGATAGTAGTTCAAATCAACACAAGTTGAATATTATAATTATTTACATGATACATTTAGGTCAAGTTTGAAGTTTGCGGGAATTACATTATTAGATTATTGAATTTCCATGAAATGTGGTGGATATAAATCGTAATGTAATGATATAATTTTATAATTTTAATGAGTTGATTAATTTTATATATAGTAGATTTGTCAATAAGGTATAACGTTAATTATTTTAATGACCTTGGATGAAAGATATTTGTTGTCAAATGATCTGTGGAAATTTTATTAATTATTATTATTATTATTGTTATTATATTGGTCTCGTGATTTATTTACATTGAGTTAACAAAATTTATATGATCAAATTATTGAATTTAGATTGTAAATGGATTGTGATAATAAAAGATAGTGTATTAGAGTAGATAAATGAAATTTAATGCGGTTTTGAACTCTATAAATGACTTGTTGAATTTGATCCTTCTTTTTGTATATATATATATATATATATATATATATATATATGCTTAAATTATTCGTGAATGTAGTGGAAGTTAGATCAATAATATTTGATCCATAGGTTTTTTTTTCGCAATCGATGTTATGTAGAAGTAATTACAATTGTTCCTTTCACCTTTAAGTTAAATAGGTTATTATGAGTTTTAGGGGTTTATTATGGTTACCAATAAATAGGAACCTCCGCTAGATTTGAAATTAGAATCACATTGCAATTATTTGATTTACTTGATTTATAACATGGACAATAGTGGTTTACCTTAGTTAGGTAAATAATATTTGTGTCTTTGTGAATGAACTAAATAACAATTTTAATAAATATTTACACGTAGTTATTTTAATGTAAACTGTAGATTTATTCTTAACGAGAAATACAATCAATGACACACTATATGTTAGTATTAATATAATAGTTTCCTTTGCAAGTCAAATATGGAATAATGCTATTATTAACTTTAGGGTTGGGATTTAAATTGCCGTAGATATTTACCCAATTTACATGTATTATAGTTTTATAGCTATACATTTCAATAGAAAATTATATCTCTACCCTCGTATTTTAATTAAATCTAAGATAATATTAAGGAGCCCTCAAACTGGAAAACAAGTTTATACCAGAGAAATTTAAATATTTTGTTACAATATGAAGAAGTATAGTTATATTGTGTTATGTCTTATAGGATGTAACTGAATATATATATATATATATATATATATATATATATATATATATATATATATATATATATGGCCAATAATCTTATTACAAGCTATGTGTGAATTGATAATGTTAGATTATTTAATGGACATTATTAACTGAAACCTAATATAGTCAATTAGTGCTTAAAATAAACATAAATTATTGTTTTAAATGGTTTCTTGTTGAGTACTATTTGTTTATATGATAGGGTCATGAAACTTGAATTGTGGAAAGTGAATTAGATATGTCATCATGGTCCCTATGTTGTTACATCTACCTGAGTGATTAGTTCTAGAGGCATAGGGTATAATGTTTGTCCTCATGTACATGGTATGTTGAGAATGCCTCATGGTGTGATAATTAAGTCTTTCAAGGATGTTGCAATTATTTACTTGTTTTGAGTATGTTATAAGATATCGTGTTGGTTAAGACCATGGGGACACTTTGTCATCTATAAAGAAGAAATTTCTCATGTGTTACTTCATTTGGATGCCATGGATAATGTGTTGAGAGTATGTCCTTGTGATTATGCCATAGTTTGCAAGAGGGTTAATGCCTTGCAATGTGTATGCCAAGTTTATTGTTACGATGATTTGTGCATGGCTTGATGGGTGGGGTTTCCTAGGTGTAGATAGGGGAGTGGCTTCCAATGTGGGGCTGGCGCCCAAAGTGGCTTGTTCAGGGTAACCCATTGGGAGTTGTTAATCTAGTGATAACTTAGTAATAAATTTAGAGGGTTGGGTAGTTCTCACACTAATCAAGATAATTGGATGCCTCACTCATGCCTGTAGTGCTCGTTCAGGCTAAGGATGACATGAGAAGGCCATGGTTGGCAAAATTAACTTCCTTGTCCCCATGAAAGGAATGTTGATTCCACATGTGTCACCCTATGGGGCCAGCGTCTAGTGAGAGACTGTTAGGGTAACCATAGATGGGGGTCGGCGCCTAGCGAGAGATCATCAAGGTAACCCATGGATGGGGGCCGACGTCTAGCTAGAGGTTGTCAGGGTAACCCATGTTAGGACCATGTGATGACACTCTCCTTACTGTAACCTAGCATTCCCTAGTTGTACTCTCCCCAGTTGTTAAGTGTTTGCCTTTGGAAGTACTGTTGAGTTGTTTGTGATTTTGACTTGGGATGTTGGAGTCATGTGTTGTCTTATAGTCTATTGTCTACCTGACTGCATGTTGTAGTGGGAACCTTATGTTAACTCCTAGCTCGGGGGGTGGACCTTAGGGTTCCACATGGTCGGGTGGAAGAGCTTTATCCATTGGTTTTTTCCCTTGCCGTTGTTCGAGAGCGAGGAGGATATACCTTATGTATCAGACATCAGATCTTGTACCTATTTATGAAGACAGTTATTATGCTCATGTACTAGCCTGTGTATCAGTTGATTCATAATGTATGTATTCAGATATAATCAGGATGATAATAATGTAAACTGCATAATGATGTACTCATTTGTATAGACTTGAATATGTACATGTAACCTTGATCAAGTTGATTATCTAACTGATGTTATGAAATGGAGATGTATAAGTATAATAATTAGTGTAATAGATTTAGAATGTTCTGCTGATGTTAGTTAGTAATGCATGTGAATTATGTTGACTAAATTGTCAAGTAATGCAACCATGAGACCTTAGAAGACAAGATGTTAGTAATGATGTGTGTTGATTTGCTAAACATTACTTTGTTATCTTATACAAAAAAAAAATTTCTACCTTGCATAGCACAAATGCGTTGTTTTCTAAGGTGTTCATGGCAGGGCACTACAGTCCAAGGCTCTTTGTTGGAACTGTGGCAAGACCAGGCATTTCTAAAAGGAATGCAAAGAGGAGAAGAAGAAAAAGAAGAAAGCTCCTGATTTAGATTCTGACAAATCACAAGATGATGGTGATGCCTTCATCGTAGCCCTGGCAACCCATGCATCTGATGATGTGTGGCTAATCAACTCTGGTGCATCATTCCACATGACCTCGCATCGAGACTGGTTCACTAAGAATGAGGAGTTCGATGGTGGAAGGTGTATCTGGGTGATGACTCTCATCTGAAGATCATTGGTCATGGAAGTGTCTCTATCTTATTCCCT
Organism: Cunninghamia lanceolata; assembly: GCA_027924645.1. NCBI lineage: Eukaryota > Viridiplantae > Streptophyta > Pinopsida > Cupressales > Cupressaceae > Cunninghamia > Cunninghamia lanceolata. The sequence continues at coordinate 3,420,711 of BSBN01000828.1, forward strand.
GATGGTCGAGTGAAGGGGATCTCTGGGGTTATGCACATCCTAGGCTTAGCACAGAACCTGCTTTCTGTAAGTAGTTTGAATGATGCAGGTGTGCAAGTTGTCTTTTTGAAAGAAGGATGCAAGATGACTAGAGGATCTATGGTGCTTGCTAAGGGTACTCAGAGAGGTACTCTATTTTAGCTAGAAGCATGCATTGCACAATGCAATAGTTCTTCTAAGGAAGAGGGCAACAGTCACTTCATCCCCACCATATGAACGAGCAGTGAAGAAATCTATTGTTTCTAGTCTTGATGGTTGTAATCATGCATTGGAAGTTAAACTTCCTGCTGAAAAGACAATGTTATGGCATAAGAGATTTGGCCACATTGGTGAGAAGGATCTGCGTACCCTGAAAAATAAGAACCTTGTTGAGGGGTTAGATGATTGTAATCTTGAGTTTGACTTTTTCAAACATTGCATTTATGGAAAACAAAACCCTATTCAGTTTTACTCAAGTTCTCATAAGTCTTCTGGTGTGTTGGACCTCATTCATTCTAATGTGTTTGGTCCTGTTAATGTTCCTTCATTATCAAAATCTATATACTTTGTATCTTTTATAGATGATTACAGTAGAAGGACATGGATTTATTTTCTCAGAAGTAAATCTGAAGTCTATAGCAAGTTTAAGGAGTTTAAAGCTTTTGCTGAAAATTAGACTAGTAAAAAGATTAAATGTTTGAGAACTGATAACGGTGGTGAGTTTTGTTCTACAGAATTTGATAAGTATTGCAAGAAACTTGGGATTGAAAGACATAAGACAACTCCATACACACCGCAGAAAAATCGAGTTGCAGAGAGGATGAACAGGACACTGATGGAGAAGGCTAGGAGTATGCTTAGTAGCACTGGTCTAGAAAAAAAGTTTTGGGCTGAAGTTGTTGCCATTGCTTGCTATCTGGTGAACAGATCTCCTACATCAGCTCTTGTTGGAAAGACACCCATGGAGGTGTGGTTTGGTAGAAAGCCTTCAGTAAGGCATCTTCATGTTTTTGGTTGTGAGACATATGCACATGTGCCTAAGGAGAAGCGGTCAAAGTTGGAGAACAAAGTTGTTAAGTGTATCTTCATTAGCTATTCTGTTGGTGTGAAAGGATACAAGCTTTGGGACCCTATGGCTGAAAAAGTGTTTTATAGAAGAAGTGTCATCTTCAGAAAGCTTACACCTTCCTCCACTATTTTGCAGCCAGAAGAAAAAGAAAAGAAAGAGGATGTTGTTCAATTTCCTCTCACCCCTGAGAAGACTGAACAGAAAGACAATGTTGGACCTGATGATGAGGAGAGCTCTAGCAGCTCTGAAAGCTCAGAAGAAGAAGATGAACCTTAACCTCAGCTCTTGAGGAGGTCTACATGGATAAGGAAGCAACTTGAAAGGTTTGGTTTTACATTGCTTGATTCTAGTTGTGCTTATGCGTTTCTCACTAACAGTGATGAACCTAGAACTGTATCAAAGGCTTTGGATATGAAGGATGTAGGTTCCTGGAAGGAGGCCATGGAGGAAGAAATGGCTTCTTTGGAAAAGAATCAAACTTGGAACTCGGTGCCTTTGCCTCTTGGACGGAAACCCATTGGATGCAAATGGGTGTTCAAGAAGAAGATTGGTGCAGATGGTAGTATTGAGAAGTATAAGGCCAAATTGTTTGTGAAGGGGTATTTACAAGTGGAGGGTATAGATTATGGTGAGATCTTCTCTCCTGTTGCAAAGTTGGCATCCATTCGATTCCTATTGTCTCTTGTAGCAACTTATGACTTGGAGGTAGAACAGATGGATGTGAAGACAACTTTCCTTCATGGTGACTTGGAGGAGGAAATCTACATGTCACAGCTAGAGCATTACATGGTAAAAGGTAAAGAAAATTTGGTTTGCAAACTTAAGAAGTCTTTGCATGGTTTGAAGCAATCCCCTAGGAGATGGTACTTGAAGTTTGATGCCTTTGTGTTGTCAATTAGATTTGTGAGATCAAAATTGGATCACTGTGTTTATTATAAGTTTGATGGTGATTGTATTCTCATTGTTGCACTGTATGTTGATGATATGTTGCTCATTGGGAAGGGTAAGAATATGATTTCTAATTTTAAATCCAAGTTGTCAACTCAGTTTGAAATGAAAGATTTAGGGGTAGCCAGGTACATTCTAGGAATGGACATCAGAAGAGACAGAACCAACAAAAAACTTTGGTTAAGTCAGAGTAAGTATGTTAAGACTGTGTTGGACAGATTCAGCATGGGAGATTGTAGACCATTGTGTGTTCCCGTTTCCTTGGGGACAAAGTTGTCTGTTGAGGATTGTCCAAAATCTCCTAGTGAGGTGGAGGACATGAGCAGAGTACCTTATGCTAGTGCTGTTGGCAGTTTGATGTATGCTATGGTCTGCACAAGACCAGACATTGCCCAAGTAGTGGGAGTCCTTAGTCAATTTATGGCTAATCTTGGATGGGTTCATTGGGATGCGGTTAAGCAATTGTTTAGATATTTGAGGGGTACTTCTGAGTATTCCATTTTCTATCATGGTAATGTTTTAGGACCTCCACATTCTGTTGATATTCATGGATTTGTGGATTCAAATTGGGTAGGTGACATTGACAGCAGGAGATCTACCAGTGCTTATGTTTTTACACTATTTGGTGGTGCTAATAGTTGGATGAGTAAGCAACAACTAGTTGGTGCTTTGTCCAAGACATAAGCTAAGTATATGGCAGCAACTCATGCTTGTAAGGAAGCCATTTGGCTTATGAGATTGTGTTCCAGTGTGGATGCAGGTCAGATCACAATTAGTTGTGATAGTCAGAGTGCAATTTGCCTTGCAAAGAATCCAACTTTCCATGCTAGAACCAAGCACATTGATGTTCAGTTTCACTTCGTGAGGGACATGGTTGAGGATGGAAAGGTAAATTTGGAGAAGGTAGATACTTTGAAGAATGTTGCAGATGCATTGACGAAACCAGTGGGCACAGAGAAGTTTAGATGGTGTTCGGAGTCTATGGGCCTCTCGGCCTATAACAGTGAAATAATGTTTTTCTATTGGCTCTTACAAGGTGTTCGACAAGTGGGAGAATGTTGGGAATTAAGGTGTCTCAACCTTGGTAATTCTCTACATTTGTAATGTTTGTATTTATTATTCAATTGCCTATGTTGTAAATAATTGGAAATTCCACTTTGTCATATTGTGGGATGTGGTACGGTGATGTGTCAATCCTACATGGATTATGACAACTTGGTATTTTGTCCTCACATGAGGAGATAGGTGTCCCACTTAGTGGTAGGAATATTCTGCCATGTATCAGCACCTTCTATGTTGTGTAAGGAATGTTTGACTGAAATGGTTATGACAGATTCCTATGACGAATCTATGACATGTAAGAGTCGAGAATAGAAGGTTGTAAGATAGGTAATGACATGTGTCATGAAGCATCTTTGAATGAGGCATATTTGGGTGCCACAAGGTGGAATATGATGTTTTGTAAGAGAATATGCTATTTATAGCATGTGTATGACAGATTCTCTTATAGCTGTAAGTTGTAACCACTATGACAGATTCTATGATGGTCGTAAGTGTCGTAAGAGCATCTATCATAGCCCATTTTGGAAAGTGGCAACCTCTTTGGGACGGGAGCTGTGGACAAGTGTCAGACACATTCTACAATGTTGACCAAGTGTCCCTAGGTGTGGGTTTTGGTCCAAGATGCCATATTGGGCACCCATTCCAAGAAAGGTCCAAAATTGCCTTGTATGTTCTATTTAAATAGGTGCTTGGAGATGGAATTTGCATCACAGGTTTATAGGTACTATTATGGTACTGGATTGACTCTAGACATGAGTGTCAAAGACCATTGAATCTTGCATTGCAAGTGTATTGTAAACATTCTTTCATATTTGTAATACATTGTGCAGGTTTCTGAGTGTGGGGTTTTTTCACCCGATAAGTGTTTTCCCCACCGTAAATCTCTGTCTCTCTTCTTCTGTCTTCTTTTTGGCTCTTGTGTTTTGCTACTATATCTCATGTTAATGGTTTAATATCACTGTTATGGTTAGGATAAATTTGAATTTGCATAGCCCTCTCCTCAATAGATTAGTGTAGGAAGCGTTTCTGCACACCTAGCTTCCTTTCATATGGAACTAGGGTTACAATCAAATCTGAGCCATTAGCCAAAGATCACCTAGAGCCTTACACACCAAGTTTAATAAATGCTAACCTTTCCATTTTTGACCAAGAATATCTGATTCCTATTCAAGACCCAAGTACACCTTTAGAGAGAATTCCTGATCTAGTTTTAGATCAATGGGCAACAGAGAACCATGAAACAGATCCATTTGAATAGATGCATGAGATAGGCCTTGGTGTGTATATGATACAGGAGAAAAATACAATCATTCCAAATCTGATTAAGGAAGAAAAACAACAAACTAGTGAAGCTAAAAATGATGTTTGGGAACTTTATTTTGATGGTTCTAGAAGCAAGATTGGTGCTGGAGGAGGGGCTGTTTTGGTTTCTTCCACAGGTGAGAAATACTATTCATCTTTCAGATTTGCTTTCAGCTGTTCTAATAACACAGTTGAATATGAAGCTTTAGTTCATGGACTAGAATGGGCAAGAAAAATAAAAAATCAATTGTTTAAAAGTTTTTGGAGACAGTGAGTTAGTTGTTAAACAAGTCAGAAACATTGTTGTAACAAAAAATGACTTGCTGAAATTATATAAGCATAGAATCTGGGACATGATAGAAGAATTTGATGCATTTAATCTGATGTCTATACCTAGAACTGATAACCAGCAAGCTGACAAGCTTGCTACCATAGGAGCTAAATATGATATTCCTGTAAAAATGAAGAATGTTATTCTCCTTTGTATGTCAAAGTTGCTATTAGACCATCAGTCCCATATAATAATATCAGCTAGCAAGTGTTTGACAATGATGAACAAATTGTCAATTTCTTAATGGAAGAAGCTAAATTTTCTGCAGGTAATCAACAAAATTTGTGCAACAATATGATGATCAAATACTTCAGTTAAGATAAAAACAAGCACCTAAGGGCTTAGTGACCTTGGAATCTATCTTTAATACTGATGATCATGTAAGAAAGGACAAAGCCAGTTTATCAGTGAAGCAAGAACACTATGAACCTATTGAGATCTTTAAAGGGAAGTTACTCAAGCTGAGAAAGATATGTACAAAGGAGGAACAACAAGCATTCATTCAGCTTTGTCAGGAGTTTAGTGACATATTTGCATGGGAATATGGAGATCTGAAGGGTTTCAACCCAGAGTTGGCTCAGCATACCATATAACTTGAACCCAAGGCAAAACCTGTTAGATAGAAGCAAAGGCCACTAAGTCCTAAGATGGAAGTGCTTATGAAGACTGAACTCAATAAACTCATTGAAGGTAATATCATTTTTCCTACCAAACATAATTCATGGGTTTCTAACTTAGTTCCTGTCAAGAAAAAGAATGGAGAAATTAGATTATGTGTTGATTTTTATGATTTAAATAGAGCATCTTTGAAGGATCATTATCCTTTACCATCTATGGAACAGATATTGCAGGTTGTTTCTGGATCAAAAATATTCTCTTTATTGGATGGTTATTCAGGTTATAACCAAATTCTTGTAAAAGAAGAAGATCAGTATAAGACAACTTTTACTACAAAATGGGGCACACTAGCATATAGAAAGATGCCATTTGGCTTGTCAAATGCAGGTGCAACATTTTAGAGAGAAATGGACATGGCCTTTCAAGGTCTGATCAATAAATTTGTGCTTGTATACTTAGATGATGTGACTATTTTTTCTAAAAAAGTTAAAGATCATTTTCATCATTTAAGACTAATCTTTGAAAGATGTGGAGAATTTGGGGTATCACTAAACCCAAAAAAGAGTATCTTTTCTGTTCATGAAGGTAAACTGTTGGAACACATAGTGTCTAAAGATGGAATATCAATTGATCCTGAAAGAGTCACTGCTATATTGACACTACCTCTCCCTGCACATAAGGCTTATAGAGCCTTCTGGGAAGAATTAACTTTGTAAGAAGGTTTATTCCCAACACAGAAGCACTTTTACAGCCTCTTATAGCAATGCTAAAGAAGAATATTCCTTTCAGCTGGAGCAAAGAAGGAAAGTAGAGCTTTGAAGAATTAAAGGAGCCACTTGCTACTGCTCCCACTTTGATAAATCCAAATTTTGATAAAGACTTCATTTTATATGCATTTGGCAGTGTGGATACTATATCAATTATGCTTTGTCAGTAGAACAATGAAGGAATGGAACAACCCGTGGCATTTTTTAGCCAAGCTCTGCATGACTATGAGGTAAGATATCTTTTGTTGAAAAGCATGTATTGGCTGTTATCAGGAGCCTAAAGAAGTTCAAACATATGCTTGCAAATAATAGAATTCAGTTAATGGTTGCTCACCCTACAATGAAATAATTCTTGCTCAGTAAGGATTTAAGTGATAAGAGAGCAGGGTGGATAACAAAGGTCATGGAATATGACATCCAAATTAAAGTCACCAAGCTGGTCCGAGGCAAAGGACTGTGTGAATAGATTGCAGAAAATGAAAGATATAGCAAGGAAATTGAAGGAGAAGCTGAGACAATGCTTCAAAATGATGGAACAACTGCTATCCTAGACCACCCTACAAGCTGGGTGCATGATATGATCCATTACCTGCACAATGGTGATTGTCCACAAGGCCTGGAGAGATCTAAAAGAAGATATTACAAATTACAGGCAATTCCCTATGCTATAATTGATGGGATTCTATACAAAAGAGATTTTAACAATGTTTTGCTGAGGTGTGTACAACCAGATCAAACTCAAAAGATTCTAGAAGAATTTCATGATGGACCTTCTAGAGGTCATTTTGTAGCTAGAATAATAGCTCTAAAAATTATGAGAGTTGGTTACTATTGGCCTGACATGTTCAAGGATGCTCATGAATGGGTAAAGAAATGTTTAAAGTGTTTAGTTTTTGCAGGTAAACAAAGACTAGCAACAATGCCCTTGCATCCAATCCAAGTGGAACAACCATTTGGCAAGTGGGGATTGGACTTCATTGGTCCTATTAATCCACCTTCAAGCTAAGGACACAAGTGAATTTTGACTGCTACTGATTATTTCACTAAATGGACTAAAGCAGTTGCTCTGAAGGATGCTAATGAAACATCAGTCTTGAATTTTTATCAAGATCTAGTGTCCAGGTTTGGAACTCCTCACTCTATTATTTCAAATAATGCTTTAGAATTTATTGGATTAAAAGTATCTGATTGGTCAGTCAAAAATAACATATTTCTAAATACTTCATCAAATTATTACCCTCAAGGTAATGGACAGGCCAAATCAACTAACAAAAATCTGATTAAAATCATATAGAAAACAATTGATGAAAATCAGAGGTCTTGGCATGATAAGTTAAAGTTAGTATTATGGACTGATAGGATTACACCTAAAAGATCAGCAGGTAATTCACCCTATGTGCTTACATATGGAAAGGAAGCCAAGTTACCAATAACAGTGGAGTTGCCAACTCTTATTTACATAAAAGAGTTAGAGTTATTTGAAGAACAACCAATGGAAATCAGGCTTACACAGTTGATTGAACTTGAAGAAACCAGAAAAAAGGCCTTCAAAACATTAGAAGTACACCAAGCCCAAATGAAGAGGACATTTGATAAAAGAGCAGTCCCAAGAGTTTATAAAGAGGGTGATCTAGTTTTCAAGTGGAATGAGTTGAAGAGCAGACTAGGTCAGCATACAAAATTTGATGCAATGTGGGATGGACCATACATAATAACATAATGCAAGCAACACAATGCATTCTCGCTGACTAAGTTAGATGGTGAGTTGTTGCCAATCCCAGTTAATGGGATTCACCTCAGGTTATGCTATTAAAGATGCAGCCTTATGCCGCCAATAAGTGATTTTGCACATTTAGTTTCAATTATTGTTTTGTTTTCCAAGAAGTGCTTCTGCATATGTTATTGGCTTTGTTTTAAGCAAGTCAGTTTAGTTTCAATTTTTAGTTTTGTTGCTACTATTGTGTTTCAGTCAGTTTTGAGTTGCAAAATTTTTCAAGGTTCAGGGAAGAAAAGACTCTATGCCCAATGTAGTTATGAAGGCTACTGGTTCTAAGTTGTTTAACAAGAAAACACCCCTGAGAGGTCACCAGAAATGTTACTAATTTTTTGTTCACACTAAAATTAGTTTGACCTAAGTGCAGTTGTTTAGAAGGAATAAAAGAAAAATTTGAAGTTATGCATTTAATGAACAGTTGATATCTTGACAGAGTAGAAATGGACTTCAGATGACAGGATAACCCATCAGTCAAATCAAGGCTAATGAGTCATCATGACAAGAGAATCTGATGGTCAAGGTAATAGTCATTCAAAAAATACAATTGTTTTAACAGTGTGTTATCTTTCAGGAGTTATAAGTTAAATTGATTATTCAGTTAATCAAATTTGAAATAAAGAAAGAAAGATATTTGTATTAAACTATTATTTCATGTCATATTTTGAACATACATTGAATATCTGTTACTTTATCCTATGCATTGATTGAAAAAGAAATACACATTTATCAAGTTCATATGATAAATTAATTGATTATGTTTAAAAGAAGTGTTCAAATGTGTCCCACACAAGCCGTGGGAGTAACTAGACTGAGCAATTGCAGACATGCAAGCTATACATTTGGATGATAAAATAAATGAAATAAACACATCATAAAATTAAACATCCATCAGTGCCTAAGAAAGAAGGTTGTTTTGTTGATGTTGGTCTTCAGTCTTCAGTCTTTATCTTCAGCTCCCATCATCAATTGAACCTACAAAATTTTTGGGGACAACCCTATTAGCGCTCTGGATGTTTAAAGTTATCATATGCTTTTATCAAGCAAATATATCTACTTATCACATCATGCATTGCATATGAAAGATCAAATCAGATAAGTGCTACAAATCAGAAAAAATCATTAAAAGGATCAATCAATACCATCAGGTATATTTTATGCTAACTTGTTTGTTCACTGTGCAGGTATAGGACAAGTAATGTTGCTGATTTGAAGAGAAATAAACATGTGGATTAAATGTGGCTCCCACAAGGGTTTGAGCCCGTCATGTTTTTTTTTCATTTGAAAAAGAGTATCAGAAAGGACAAGATGCATCAGTCAAGTTACATCATTCATCATTAATCAACTTACAAAGAAGCTATGTCATCATGACATTCATTACAGTTGATTGAAACAAATCAAATCAATTTAGAATACCTGAATCAAGTTGGCAAAATACACACAATAGAAATGCAGCCATAAAAAGTATTTATCTCTTTCATATCATTATCAGAGTACTTTATTGCTGTCTTATTTCTTGTCACATTTCACCAAATCAGATTTAATGAATGACAGAAGAATGAAAAGAGATAAGTAACAGACTATGACCAAGTTCAGTCATCAAGTGTAGACATGATCACATATGTTAAGCAAATTTCTATTGCATATCAGATGGAAGGAACATGCTATAGGAGCCTTTATTGTTATGCATATGATGTTCAAAGAAGAGGATAAATGACATAATCAAACTGATGCATGTCTTTTCATTCACTATCATATAAATATTCACATTACCATCTAGTGATGAAAAAGAGTGACATAATAGTGCTACAGGAAACAAACTTATGCACATGAGCTACAGAATACATTAAAGGATTCATCTGATTATAAGCATGAAACAGTAAGCAAATATCATGTTGTAGGTATTCACAATGATCAAGTACAGCCAAGGCAAGTGATACAATTATGCTTCTAAGATCAACTAATAGACAAGGGTAACGAAATCGAGTGAATGCCAGTCTAAAAAATGTATAGGTGTATACTAATGAGGGACAACCTAAAATTTAAAAGTGACAGTTATAGCATTTAGATGACAAGAGGCCATGGCAAATAGATATAGGAGGATAAATAAAATCTGGAGATGAATTGTTGTTCATGATCAGAACAATCAAGATTCAAGTTTATCATGGAGAGCATATGATAGGCAGCCACCAAGTGACATGTTATTTAGATGCATCAAGAAAGGATCATCTAACTAGTACAGCTACAAATGAAAGTATATCAAGAAAATGAAAAATAAATGCTACAGTCTCAAAAATGATGTACAAGTATTACTAGTTTTGACAGAAGGATAAATGAAATCTAGAAACAACAAACTAGGTGATCAAGATAGCAAGACATAATGCCCTGACTGGTGATAGTCGAGTATTATCATTCACGTTTCTATGTTAGGTGTTCATTGATCATACATCATGTGTTTACTCTAATACAGTGATGACATGTATATGTCATGTTCAAAAAGAAGATAAATAACATACTGAACATGCTACAGAAGGGGAAATGCATCTAAAGGAGGTAAAACAAAGGGGACTCATGGTACTACCACATATATGCTATAATGATATAGATTATCATTATTCCTAGTTGATATAGTGTTAACAGATTTACCAGGTTGAAGAATAAAGGAGAACAAGAATGAAGGATACATACCATAAAATTTCAATGCTCAAAAGGTAAGAAGTATGATACAGAAAATGCAGAATGGATGCCATCAAGACTTGTACATTTTTTTGTAGAAAGGAACACATATGTTGCTCAAGAGAATGGTATTTATCATTAGGAGGTATAAGATTCAAGTAGGAAAGCTTCAGGCTCATGCAGATTGAATATCAAAGATGAAGGTCTTGAAACCCTAGTGCCTTTTTTTCTTAACAGAAGCCTTGTGTTGTATAAAGTTTCATACCTAGAATGAAAGAAAGATACCATAGTATTACAATGAAGTTCAAATATATGTAAACTATTAAAAGGTGTTTTGAAACCCTAGCCACAGCTCTCCCACATACAGTCAAATGATGCATACAGTGAAAGTTCTATCCAAGCCATGACTAGAAAGATGGGTTTGTATGCATATTGAAGAAAGCCTCATTTTCATCAAAACCTTAGTTTCATCTCATGAACATAGTGAAGAAGGAAGAGTGATAGAAGATTTTTATAAATCCTAGCCATAGCATAAGCAAGGGTTTTTATAGATACCCATATGAACTTTCTAATAGCACAATGTGTTTCTACCAAGCCATGACCTGAAGAAGCATGTTTTTGACCTTTTCAAGAATCCCTCATTCTTTCAAGAAACCCTCATCATCATTTTGCACAGTAGAAGGGAAAAGCTATAGAGAAATATTGTCTACACCATAGCCATGCCTAAAGTAGAGAAATAAAAAATACCCATATGAATTCATGATCAAACCCTAACATCATTTCTGCATTTTCAAGGAAGGAATGATGCTACAATGTGTTTACAAGTGTGGTCATGTGTAGGAGATGTTAGACTTAGGGCACACAACTGAGAGGGGGGTGAATTAGTTGTGCAAAACTTTCTTCCAATTAAACACTTAACTCCACTTTGCAATTCAACAGTATAATAATAAATCAATCATGGAAACACAATGCAACAAATTAAGAGTAGAAACACATCAACACATGAGACACCAAGATTTTGATGTGGAAAACCTGGTTAAATAAAAAAGCACGAGGTGATTAACCCAAGATTGTATTCTCTATTAGAAGAATAGAAAGAACAAAATGGCACATGCCAATTAGGGCTCACTACCTGAGCACACTGCTCACAAGAGGCTTACTGCCTACAAGAGACACACTGTCTACAAAGAAATAAGTATCACCTACTTGAACTGGAAAATATCATCTTCACCATGCTAGAATCTGTCCCATTTAAGCCCAATACTTCTGCTCTGCCTTTCGCTCTCCTCCTCACTACCACACTCTCATCTCAACAAGGACAACTTTGAAATGACTTCATAATCCCTTATTTATACAAGACATCAATGTAGGAATGATCATCTAAGTCGACAAACATCAACAAGAACATTCGCAAGATGTGTAACTCATCCGGTCGGCTAGTCTTAGAAAGAACACCATCATCTGGAGGTTATACTTCAGTGCGAGCTCCAACTTCAATGCAGACCACCATCACAGACTGGACACAATCCAAAGACCTCCACAAGCTTGCCTGAATCACCAAGAACATCCATACTTCATCTGCTTACTGAAATCCATCTCCCCTTCATCTGGAACCTCAAGAACACAGTCTGTCATTACTGTCACAAAGGAATAGATGCTTGCAGACCTTCAAACCACAAATTAATCTAGTTGACACTCCACAAAGACTTCCTTAACACTCCCTCAAATCCACAGAATAGGACAATGCAATTCTGGATCTCACTGGACCTATCTGTATCACTATGTCATCTCTGAACACCTACCAGAACTAGTTTTACTTGAGCCACCACACCTTCTTCAGATCTTCATTTGGACCTCTAAAATCTATACTGGACCACCTTAAGACACATATCTACAAACCCTTTAAACCGCATCCTCTGATCCTCATCCTATCTTGGACTTTTACCTTACTGTCATCACTGTTCTTCACTGTTCCTGATTGAGGCTGATTTCCTCAATATCCTCAGCACACATCTCATCCAATCCTTATCATTAATGCAATAGGAGTATGTTGACATCAATGACAACACTGATTAGGCCCATACTTGCAACAATCTCCCCCTTTGTCATTGATGGCAACATATGATGTGAAAAACCATCAAGACAAGAACTTCTCCTTACTGTCACAACTCCCCCTATCAGCAGCAACCATTCACATGTCTTCTTTCCCTTTACTACTCCCCCTTTGATCAGCAACCACTTGTTTTTCACATGTCTTCTCTCCCCCTTTGACATCAATGGCAAAGGGCACATACTTGCAATTCCATCACTTTAGAATCATACCTGCTGCTCCCCCTGAGTAGCAGCTCCCCAACATCAATCTAGATCACAAGATGTGACTGTGATACCCACCAGACTGATACACATCAGTGCACCTTAGTTCATCACCGAAGGGGCAATAACCCTAACTTCTCCCTGAGATACTCAAAAGAGTCCTTAGGTAGAGGTTTAGTAAAGATGTCTGCATTTTGATCCTTGGAAGGCACAAACTCCAATCTGACTTCATTTTTGTTCACTTGCTCTCTCAAAAAGTGAAACTTGATGGATATATGTTTAGTCTTTGAATGCAACACCAGATTCTTAGATATATTTATAGCACTTGAATTATCACAGAAGATTGTGAAGGTTCTTCATACTCCACTTTGATATCTCTTAGCATCTGCTTCATCCATAAAACTTGAGTGCAACTACCTGTTGCTGCAATATATTCTGCTTCAGTTGTAGATAGAGATATTGTGTCTTATTTCTTTCTTAGCCAAGAAACCAATCTCTTTCCCAAAAAGAATTCTCCACCACTGGTACTCTTTCGGTCATACACATCTCCTGCCCAATCCACATCTGTATATGCATGAAGAGAGAAATCATGATCTCTAGGATACCACAGACCATACCCAACTGTCCCTTTTAGATATCTAAAAATCCTCTTGATTGCCATGACATGAGATTCTCTAGGATCAGCCTGGAATCTAGCAACAAGACCAATAGCCTGCATAATGTATGGTCTAGTTTGAGTGAGATACAATAGTTCTCCAATCACTGACCTATACTTTGTCTGATCATCCTTAAGAGAGTCATCATTTTTGCTCAAATTACATCTGGTTGCCATGGGAGTATTCATTGGTTTTGAATCTTCCATCCCAAATTTCTTCAACAATTCTTTCACATATTTGGTCTGAGAAATGAAGATTCCTTTCTTTGTTTGAGTAATTTGTAGACCCAAGAAGAAATTCATTTCACCAAGCATGGACATCTCAAACTCACTTTTCATTTGATTTGCAAAATTTTTACACATACTATCTCTTCCTCCAAAAATGATATCATCAACAAACACTTCAACAATCAAGATGTTTTCATGATCAATTTTGAAATACAAATTACTGTTAGCAGTACCTTTGTTGAAATAAATCTTCAAAAGATGTTTGTCTAATCTTTCATACTAGGCTCTTGGGGCTTGCTTCAGTCCATACAGTGCCTTCTTCAACTTGCAGACCATATCACCATGATTAGACAATTGAAATCTATTCAATTGCTCTGTGTACACTTCTTCCAAGTCACCATTCAGGAAGGCAGACTTGACATCCATTTGATACACCTTGAAGGCAGCAAATGCAAGAAATAATCTGACTGCTTCAATTCTTGCCACCGGAGCAAAAGTTTCTTCAAAATCAACTCCTTCTATTTGAGAGTAACCCTTGCAGACCAATATGGCTTTATTTCTGATTACTTCACCAACTTCATTCAGTTTGTTCTGAAAGACCCATTTGGTTCCAATCACATTCTTGTTTCTAGGTCTGGGAACAAGATCTCAAGTGTGATTTTTCTCAATTTGCATCAGCTCTTCCTCCATTGCTTTAGTCTAGTTTTCATCATTGCAAGCTTCATTCACTATCTTAGGTTCAATCTTTGAAATTAGACAATACTCTTCTAAATCTTGAGCAATTCTCCTTCTTGTTTGTACTCCTTTGCTTTTATCACCTATGATCTGATCTTCAGAATGGTTCAGTCTTACATACCTGGGAACTTTGGGAATTTCTTGCACTTCTGATTCTTGATTAGGCTCATTGAAACTCAACCCTTCTTCCTGATTTACCAGATTAGTTTGAATCTGACTTATAGAGGAGGCTTGGGCTCCTTGAATTAGAACACCATTCTAATCATCTTCATCATATTCATAAAACCTTGAAGGTTTCTCAATTCCGTCATCAACCTTCACATTTGTGCTTTCTATTATCTTTCTCTGTCTCTTGTTATAACACCGGTATGCTTTGCTTTGAGTAGAGTAACCCAAGAATATTCCTTTATCACTTCTAGCATCAACCTTTCCTAGATCTTCATCTCTTTTAATGTAACATTTGCTACCAAAAACTCTGAAATACCTTACAGTAGGAGTGATACCAAACCAAAGTTCATAAGGAGTCTTACCGGTATTGCTTCTGATTTGAACTTGATTGAGAGTATAGACTGCAGTGCTGACAACTTCTCTCCAATAGATCTAAGGAACATTTGCTTCCATCATCATGGTCCTAGACACTTCTTGGATGGTCTAGTTCTTTCTCTCCACTACTCCATTCTGCTGTGGAGTCTTAGGAGCAGACAATTGTCTTTTTATTCCATGTTTCTCACAGAACTCTATGAACTCACCGGATGTGAATTCTCCACCTCTATCAGACCTCAGACACTTCAATTTTAATTTGGTTTCATTCTCTACCATAGCCTTGAATATTTTGAATTGCTCAAGAGCTTTTGATTTTTCTTTTAGAAAGGTTACCCACAGCATCCAGGAATAGTCATCAATTAGTAGCATGAAGTATCTATCACCTTGAATACTCCTGATTCTTGCCAGACCACAAAGATCAGTATGAACTAAGTCCAATAATCCGGTAGAAGACAGTTCCTTACTTTTGATTGTGACTCTACTTAGCTTACCCAACTGACATTCTTTGTACAAGTTGTTAGTAGGTTTCACCAATTTTGGAAGATCTCTTACAGCTTGAGTATTTCTTATCTTGATGATATTATCAAAATTCACATGACACATCCTCCTATGCCACAACCAACTCTGATCAACTTGAACAAATAAGCAAATTTTACCAGTACCAACCAAGTGAAAGATATTACCTTTAGTTTGAGTATCGGATGCAATCTCTGTTTCGAAACTTTCAAAGATCTTGCATTTTCCATTCTTGAACCAGAGATCATAGCCTTTGTCCACCAACTGTCCAACACTAAGAAGATTGTGCTTCAAACCTTCAACATACAGTACATTACCAGTTTTGTTGCTTCCATCAAGAGAAATAGTTCCTCTACCTCTGATTCTACTAGCAGAGTTATCACCAAACTTTACATTCCTCCTTCATACCTTTCCAAATCTATGAACTTATTTTTGTCACCTATCATATAGTGAGAGCAACCATTATCAATGACCCAATCATCCTTCTCTTCAACTTGGGTAGCCAAAGCTCTTTCCATAGTCTTATGATTGATAGATACAGAGGACATTGGATCTTCTTCCTTGATGGCAATGAACACCCATTCATTTCCGGATTTGTTTCCTATCTCTGATTCATCATCTGTTACTCCTTCATTATCATCATCTTCATGTACATAGTAACAGTTCTTTTGGAACCTTGGCTTGTTAGGATTTTGCCTTGAAAACCTTTCCGGACACTTTGAGGCAAAATGACCAATCTTATTGTAATTAAAACACTTAAAAGGTAATTTTCCTTCATAATTACCGGATCCTCTTGGCATCCTCTTTGCAATAAGGGCTTCAAGTTGAGCAGTTTCTACTTCTTCTTCCAGATCTTTTCTTGCTTTTTCATACCATGACAGCTTCCTTGATGAATTATCTCCCAGATCAAACCTTTGTTTACCTTTAACAGAGGCACTGGCTTTGAATGCAGATTCAGTCTTGGGGGGGTCATGTCCAAACTCTATCATTTCAAATGCAACCAATTTTCTACCCAATTGATCTCTTGTGATAGTTGTATGGGCTCTAAATTCTTCAATGGAAACAACCTTGATTTTGTAAGAAGCAGGTAGGGATCTGAGAATTTTTCCAACAATCTCACTTTCATCCAGGATTGCACCATCATTTCTAATTCCACAAACAATCTCATTTACTCTTGGCATAAAAGTAGTAATATTTTCATCATCTCTCATCTTCAGATTTTCAAATTTCCCTTTCAGACTCTGTAACCTTGCACATTTAACATACTTGTCTCCTTCATGCAAAAGTTCTAGTTTTTGCCAAATCTCAAAAGCAGTTGGTAGATCAATAAAATTTGAGATCTCTGAATTAGATAATGCAGTTAGAAGAGCCTCTATAGTTCACAGATTGTTTTCAGCATCTGTGATTTCATTTTGGGTTTTTGGACCGTCCTGTGGAGGTACATATTGTGTTGTAGCCATGGTCCAGTATGCGATTCATATACATTGCAAGTGACATTTCATGCAACCTTTCTAGAGATTAAAATTGGTTCCATCAAACTTCGGACTATCCTTCTTGTAAGATGACATCCTGGATCTCCTCAAGTGGTTAAGCTCCTTTTAGAGGAACTTGGCTCTGATACCAATTGTTAGACTTAGGGCACACAACTGAGAGGGGGGGTGAATCAGTTGTACAAAACTTTCTTCCAATTAAACACTTAACTCCACTTTGCAATTCAACAGTATAATAATAAATCAATCATGGAAACATAATGCAACAAATTAAGAGAAGAAACACATCAACACATGAGACACCAAGATTTTGATGTGGAAAACCCGGTTAAGGGAAAAAACATGGGGTGATTAACTCAAGATTGTATTCTCTGTTAGAAGAATAGAAAGAACAAAATGGCACATGCCAATTAGGGCTCACTACCCGATCACACTGCTCACAAGAGGCTCACTGCCTACAAGAGACACACTGTCTACAAAGAAATAAGTATCACCTACTTGAACTAGAAAATAGCATCTTCACCATGCTTGAATTAGTTCCATTTAAGCCCAATACTTTTGCTCTGCCTTTTGCTCTCCTCCTCACTACCACACTCTCATCTCAACAAGGACAACTTTGAAATGACTTCACAATCTCTTATTTATATAAGACATCAACTTAGGAATGATCATCTAAGTCGGCAAACATCAACAAGAACATCCACAGGATGTGTAACTCATCCGGTTGGCCAGTCTCAGAAAGAACACCATCATCTGGAGGTTATTCTTCAATGCGAGCTCCAACTTCAATGCGGACCACCAACATGAACTAGACACGATCCAAAGACCTCCACAAGCTTGCCTGAATCACCAAGAACATCCATACTTCATCTGCTTACTGAAATCCATCTCCCCTTCATTCGAAACCTCAAGAACACAGTCTGTCATTACTATCACAAAGGAATAGATGCTTGCGGACCTTCAAACCATGAACCAATCTAGTTGACACTCCACAAAGACTTCCTCAATACTCCCTCAAATCCACAGAACAGGACAATGCAATTCTAGATCTCATCGGACCTGTTTGTATCACTCTGTCATCTTTGAACACCTACCAGAACCGGTTTTACTTGAGCCGCACACCTTCTTCAAATCTTCATGCGGACCTCTAAAATCTCTACTGGACCACCTTAAGACACATATCTACAAACCCTTTAAATTGCATCCTCTGATCCTCATCCTATCTTGGACTTTTACCTTACTGTCATCAATGTTCTTCACTGTTCTTGATTGAGGCTGATTTCCTCAATATCCTCAGTACATAGCTCATCCAATCCTTATCATTAATGCAACAGGAGTATGTTGACATCAATGACAACACCGGTTAGGCCCCTGCTTGCAACAAGAGATGCATTTGTATGCATTTTAAAGAAACCCTATTCTATATATGAAAAAACCTTCAAAATTCATGACAAGAAGTTACAGATAGGCTACAGGAAGTGTCCACAGCGACGGCCATGCAAGGAAGAAAAG
The DNA here is from genome assembly GCA_027924645.1 of Cunninghamia lanceolata. NCBI lineage: Eukaryota > Viridiplantae > Streptophyta > Pinopsida > Cupressales > Cupressaceae > Cunninghamia > Cunninghamia lanceolata. The sequence continues at coordinate 3,439,265 of BSBN01000828.1, forward strand.
AACATTCGAGTACCCAGATGAAGGAGGCTGAGACTTTTGTCTCTCTTAAACATATAATGAAGGAAAAGTGGTAACACTAAATAAGAGCAAGGGAGCTACCTTTGAATGCAGGAAGGAAGACTCCAATGGCTGTTGCCTCCTCTTGAAAGTCTATCATTTCTTTCATGTTTTTTTTTTTCACATTTTTGTAGAGATCCAACACATAGAGAACAATAAAGTGTTAAACAAATGCTACAAAAGCAACATAAAGGGTAGAAATGGCCGCGGCGATGAGAGAAGCCTCACAAAAAGAATGAAGGAAGTGCCAGTTAAAAACAAAAGACACAACACTTACCCCCTTCCTGCCATAGAAAATGCAAGGAGTCATGATGAAAGACAGAGAAAAGCCGAGATAAGAAACCATGTGAGAAGCCATGAAAACCATTCAAAACCCTAGCGCAATGAAGTTGCAGAGCAGTGGTCAGTAAGAGAAAAGAGTGAAAATGAATGATAAAGTTTAGGGTTCTTTCTTGTTTTGATCGAAGCTTCTTTTGCATCTTTCCTTTTTGACTTATGAAGTGCAAATTATTACTATATCTAAAATGTCGACCAGGGTCAACAATTCTAATGATGCTTTCCTAGCAATGATGATAAGGAGTGGCTGACAGTGGGGATGCCTTGCATATCAAATGGTGGTCGGTAGTAATAAGGATAAGGCTTATGCCTTATGTATTTCAAAACAATCTTTCTTTCCTTGGAGAAAAATCATATGGCCAAACAAACACTCATTTTTCTCATGGTCAACATTGCATGGTCTAAAGATATTCATTGCCATCATTTGTTTAGAGATAAGACAAGTTTCCCTTCATGTCACATGTATCATGCATGATGACTGAATAGGGTCAAAAGATATGATTTTATGCCTTACAAAAGTTCATCAAAAGTCAAATATATGCACAAGGATAAAGGAGTTGGCAGAGTGGTAAATGACTTGTGGTTATAGAATGCATGGAGATGACTTGTGGTTATATAATGCATGGAGAGGAGATATGGTAAAGGATATGCATTTTCATAGTGCATGACATATATATGGGATAGTAAGCTATTTTTACATGGTGATTGGAGTTATAAGGCAAAAAAGGATATTTGCTTTCTTTTGAATCAAATATGGAGTTATAAGTGTAGTATGAAGTGCCTTATTTTTTTATGCATTTTTGATAATGTATTTTAAAGAGATAAGGGTGTTTTTTTTCCTAGGGCATATTGCCATGCAAGAGGGTGTTTTTCTCACAAGGAGTAATAAGGAGATGGTATTTGTCTCTAAGTCCTATTTTTTGCTAAAATCATGCAAATTAGGCATATGTATTTGGAGTGATAAGGAGTTATATCATGCATGATTTTACAAATACATTAATTGTAAATAAATAATAAAGTAATATTTTCCAGATTACATTATTATTTTTCATAGATTGTAAAGTTAGATAAGTACAAGTTGTAACCAATAATAAAGTAATTATTTTATTAATTTATTACTTACAACAAATTTTGTAAAAGCAAAATCATGCAAATAGATTAGTTGAGTTAACTAGGCAATCTAGGGGTCTTTTTCATGATTTGAGTGTATTTTTAGGGTTCTTGGTCAACTTCTTGGTCAAGCATGTGGAGAAGACCAAATTGGAGCTATTTTTGCTCAATTTGTGGCAGTTTGAGCCCTTATTTTTAGGGATTTTTGAGGTTGCTCATGAGAGATTATTTTTAGAGGCAGTGAGCTGCAGTTCATATTTTTTGCATGTCTCTTGAGAGAGCAAAGCCTATTTATTGTAAAGCAAAAGCTTGTTTTTACTAGTTCTGGCCTTTTTACTCGTATACACTTTGAGAGTATAGACTTACCTTTTGTAGCTCAATTTTTTTATAGTTTTATAGAGAGATCAGCAGGTTATAGGTTCCATTTTTGTCTCTTTTTTACAATATTTTATTTGTTATTTGGAATCAAATACTTACCTTTCTATTTAATGCTAATTGTTTGAAGTGATTTGATGAAGTTTTACTATGTTTAACCATTAAACCTTTAAAATTATTGTCTCACTTTTTGCTTGCAGTATTAAGCATAGTGTTATTGCAGGTCTTAGGTTGTGTTAATGAAAATAATCCTTTTGTGATGTGAAAAATCCATTTCCTTCATAGAAAACCTATTTTCAAACCTTCCATAGAAACATTTTTGTGATATTTATGCCAAGATTAGATTGTGTGAGTCAAATTTTTGAGTTGTATTGTGAACCAAATTGCATATTTTTGCCCATTTTAGGTGCATCACCAAATTTTCACAGTTTTCATTTCCTTATAGTTTCATTCTTACCCTTTTCCAAAATAGAAATAAAAACATCCCAAATAGAACATTTTAAGGGAACCAACCCACAATCTGGAGGTCTAATTTCATTATAGGGCACCCACAACTTGAAATTAGTCCCATGTTACATAGAATTGCAGAGCTTTTCTAGCCTTGCATACGGGTACAATTCCCAGTGATAGCAGGAGCCATGGAGGACTCATGAAGTCTTTAGTTGAGATGTCAGTGGTGCTTGATAGGTGATGTTGGTTTAGAGTGCTTTTGTTTTATGTCATGATATACTCTTGATTATGCATTAGAGTTCTGGCATAATACATTGCTCTTGAAACCATGATGTGTTCACTTGGAGCATGGAATCTCCTAAGGTAGATGGTAAGATCATGATTTCATTAACAAGTTCCTAATTCAGATGATTGGAGCTTTGATATTGGTCTAGTGATTCTCTATGTTTTGGGTGCATTGGTCATATGCTTGAGAACTTCATGGTGGTGCAATGATGCATTTGGAGTTTAGCATGAGATGATTGTTTGTAGGTAGTCATGGATACATGGAGAATGAGGTGAGGCTATATTTCTCTTGAGATGAGAGATGTGTTGTTGAGATGGTCAGTTGTGATGAGATTTCAACAAAAAATCTGAGGAGCCTACACCTTGGTTGGACATGAGTTCAACAAAGACCTGTGAGGAGATTGCTTTTCGAGGAGTCATGATGGATTGCATACCTTGGAGGAGCATTCTCATTCCCGCTCTTGGTCTATTTGGTAGTTTGTTATTTGAAAGGTATCTGCCCATTATATCTTTCAGATGTGTTATGTTTTGTGCTGTGGTTCTCATAGGATTGAGTTGATTCATGGTCATTAATTATGGAGACTCATTTGAGGATGGTTTAGCATGAGTCTATATGCTTTATCTTTCATAGATATGGATCTTGAGCTATGTAGTTAGTTCTGGAGGATTCATTTGAGGGCTATTTGGTATGGTTATCTCCTTGTGCATTTGATTTTGAGATATCATTCATTATTGAGGATTGTTAGGAGATGGTTTATGGACTAATTTCCTAAGATGGGAAATGGAGTAGTTTGATCTTCTTTGAGAGGCTTACATCCATGTTGGTTACATGATACATATGTTATGTTTGATCTTGGTAACTAGACGATTGGGTGTTGTTATGGATTTTCTTTTGGGGATTGTGGAGGAGATCTTACTTTACACAGTTGGCATTTAGACGTGTATGTAGAAGGATTTTCTACAGGTATATGATGTGCAGTGATTCTCCCTTTTGTCTTGGTTGTCTTCCTAAATGGTTTGTTTCACATTACATTAGTTTGAGGTTTGATTGGAGCTATTGTGATCACTAACTTGTGGTCATGTGTTTTCACTTATGTTCTTGGGTGATGACATGGAGGTTCTGTTATCTCTTTCCTTTGTTGGGTGTGGAGAACTTGGGAGAGTTCTAGACTGGTGGTGAGAATTGTTCTTGTATGTTATTGGTTTATAGGTTTTGCATATCATTGTGGATGATTCTATGGTGCTACAAGATGTTATTTAAACTTCCTATATGATGCGATTGGTAGACTTGGTATGCCTTTTTTTTTTAGACTTACATTACCCATGCAGTGGGAGCTCTTGGATGTGTATGTCATTCTTTGGAAAGTTTACACATGGAGTTCATGGCTACAGTTTATGGGTGTATATGTTTATGGCATGAGTTTACTATGTTCTATGATACCTTTGAGGTATGGATAGATTGGATAGATTAGCAATTGTTGTGTGTGCTATTTTCAATCGTGTGGGTTTTGTTTAGTTGGATGGGAGTAGTCAGTTTTCTCGTTGTTGTTCTAGCTGATGTTCTATCTTGTTTTTGGAGGATAACTTCATAGTTGTGTTCAGGTTGAAGCTTTGAAGTTGATTTTGTTGTTTCTTCTGTAGATCTTGTGAGCATAGTGAGATGGAGGCAGTATGTTGTATCCTTTGCTGTCAGTTGGATCTGTTGCAGATGTCTTGGTTTAGACTATTGTAGATACACTATGGCTTGTTCCTCTCCTGTGGAGGATGGCTAGAACTATTGTCTGAGATGGTGGACATCTTGAATGTTGCTACAGTGACTTTGAGCATTAATTGGTAGCCAGTACATTCTTCATCAAGTGGGAGAATGTTGAGAAATAGTGCCTCAAATGTACTGGTGTTCGGGTGAATTTATATTAGGCTAACAACTTGATTTTGTTGGGACCAAGTTTCTAGTCTCCTCGATGGTCCGATAGCTCTTCTTGAGTTTGGCATTGTGTGTTCTATCAGCGGGAGATGGTCATGTCGTTGGGACTTTGCCTGTTGTCTCCTCGACTCCTGATGTAGGGAATGTTAATAAATGTAGATGTTTGTCATATAATAGGTAGGACTATGCTATGTCGGAGGGAGTCTCTAAGAAGTCTCACTGATGTTCCAATTAGAAGTGCTAACAACAGTGAACGTATGTGAAGACTATTTAATCGGTGGGAGTTGAAGACTTCACTGGGACATTGACATGAGTCTCACTAAAGTCATGATATGGCAGTATCAATAGTTGATGGTTGGTCAAGACATCATCAATGAGAACATAAAATATCACTGGGACTTTGGAGTCACTCCCTTCGAAGTGCCGATAAGGCAGATTCAATGACATGGAAGTTGACAGTGATGTGGATGCCACCTAGGCAGTGGGACCATGGTCAAAGTTTGGTAAATGAAGCATGGAGTCTCTTTGAAGTTCCAATAAGGGCAGTGAGAGTTACATTTTATGTAACTATTCGGTTCGACATGGAAGTTGAAGCGGTTGTTCTTCCTTGTAACATTGTAATGTTGAATGCATTGTAACGATGCAAAAAGAGACTGAGTTTGAGAGGAGTTGGTTTGAGAGAGGGGTTATGCTGTCAGACTATGTCCAGATGGAATAGGAGGTTAATCTGCATGAAAGGCTTAGAGCCTGTATTGTATTGTAACTATATTTTTTGGTTGCTGAATAATACAATGGGTCTATGCTTTTGGAGTGTGGGGATTTTTACCCCTAAGGGTTTTCCCCACATAAATCTGTGTGTTCATATCTTCTATCCTTTCATGCTTTATGATACTATTGTTGAGTCTATTTTCTGCATGTTGCCAAAACTGGTTAAAATTGCGTTAACTTTTCTCTAAGGATTAATGGTGGGAAATGAACTATGTCTGATTCCACTTTGTGGCATAGTTGTATGTGTTTTTGAGGCAATCTAAAGAATTTTAAAACTACTAAAGACACTACTATTCTTAGATGTTTTATTCTGAGATGAACTAATTTCCCTACAACTTTCTCGTTTTAACAAATTTTAGGGTGCTTCAAAAAGTAAACCTGCTTAGATTTTCATGCTCTTTCACTTGGCAGGATCTATAATTTGAAATTCAAAGTTTGAAAATCTAACCTCTAACCTAAGGTCTAGATATGCACAAGATAACACCTTGGCATGCATTTGACTCTAGCTATTTTTACCATACCACCCAAAAGCAAAGGACAAGCAATCCAAGCAAAAAGTGGGTCCCTATTTTGATGAGGCAAAATGGAGTGTGTTGTGTAACCACACAACAACTTGCCACTACAGAAAATAACTAAAATTCAAACAATTCAAGTGTAAATCCCTCAATTTCATAACACGAGTAAATGAAGTAAATAATCCACTTAAATACAACATCACAGTATCCAAAGTAAAAAGATGTAATTAATCCACTTAATTACAATATAAAAGATAAAATGGGTGTAATTAATCCACTTAATTACAATATCACAAATAAAATGAGCAATCTCATAAATATGAATCAAAATGTCATTAAATCTTACAAAATCACGTGCTCAATCCAGGTAAAAGCACTATAAATAATATACAAAATCCATGGGAATTCATGCCATAGTACATCTAATTTCAAGTTACAACAATCATGTACAACAAGAATCAATAAATTAATACACTCATCAGTCACGCGAACCAAGTGGTCCACCGCCTGTGAGCCGAGAGACGGGAACATGGCCTAGGTGCTTTTCCACCCAACCATGAAGTAATTACACTTCCCCATATCCCTTCATGAAAAAAAGGAAACCCAACCCTGTATAAAATGTCTAGCTTCCTAGAACAACTGGCAGGTGGGATCTCCCAATACAACCTGATGCCTTAATGAGCAATTCTAAATAATGAAAAGCAGATTGTCTCGCACTAGGATGTGGTAGAGATATATATAAATAAGTTTTCTAGACAAAATAAACATCTATTTCAATGTCAGCTTGATTAGATCTAATCCTTTAAATAATAAGCTAGTTCAATTCTTGAAAAGAGGAAAAGCCATCTTTGAAAATCCACATATGACATCCAATAAAAGAATCAAAGTTCATCAATAAATCATTAAAATCCCTTTCCCAAAACATCAATCAGGGAGATACACATTCCAAGCAATAATCCATCTTTTGTTCATACAATTGCATCCATAAGTTTGTTAAATTTATATAATTTCTAATCCATATTTCAGTCATATTTCACCATATAATAGTCATTCTAAGTTATTAACCCATCTTACTATCATATATGTGACAGGAGCTATCTCAGTCCATTCAATAAGTTTTTATATAACATTCAGTAAGAGTAAGTGCACAAAGATGAGGGACCAAAATGGGGTCTTAAGTTGCCACTTTTTTTCTAAAATACGGAAACATTGATGTTGGATGAGAAATTGAAGATAGCTACACTCAAAATTTGAAGATGGAATGAAAACAAGAGTTGTAATGCTCTGAATCTAGTTTCTAAACTACTAATTTTTTCAAAAAATGGTTGAGATTAAGGGGTTCAAAAAGGGGGAGCACACAAATTGGTCCTATTTTTCTCAAAAAAACATAACATAGCGTCTGGTGTGCTCCCCCTAAAATGTTAACTTTTTTTTAGTATTTCAATAATCACTCTAGTGAGAAATTAGTTAACACCATGTAGTTTATCCCTAATTTTTCTAATATTTTTTTAATGAATAATTGATTATTTAGTAATTATTAAAGTGGACACATCCTAAAAAATAGAAATTTGAGCGTGCTCCCTAAAATGTTTGAAAACTAATCAAAAATCAATTTTTTTTTAAAATTCGTGTAGAATGGAGTCTAGTTTCTAAAAATATAACTTATTTCAATTTTTGATGAATGGTTACAAAAAAGTCAAAAATACTAGACACTAGTTTTTGACAAAAACTGGACACACTAACAAGAGAAATTCAAGATGAAACACTAAACGTACTCAAAATGTGAAAAAAAAAATGGTTAGATAGCTAACAGAAAGCTTAAGATTATGGTGGTATTTTTTAAAGTTTTTATTGAAAAAAGTGTCATCCTAATGGGGAGCATGCTCTAGATTATCTCTAGATTTTGCTAAAAACTGATAAAAACATATCAAACAAAGCTAAGCATAACATGAGCACGTTATAACACACTCGCATTATGTGAAATCAATAACGTGATCACGTTATGTAAAATCAATAACATGATCACGTTATAACGTGCTTACATTATGATGAGCATAACTGGCAATACACATGCCAATTGCATTTGCTTGAAAGTTTCTAAATCCTTTTCAACAAATCCATTTTTTGCATATCTTGCAATCATTGCATTCCATTATAGAACATCTCTTTGAGGTGTTACGTCATACAATTGACATGCCTTGTCTATGCTTCCACACTTTACATACATGTTTACAAGGGCAGCTGCACTTCCTATCATCTCTCTCACTCTCTACTTCTCTCCCCTCTCTGCATCCTACCCTTTCTCTAAGTCTCTAATTCCGTCCCCTTTCTATCTCCTACCTTCTCTCTCTCTCTTCTTCCCTCCCCTATCTACCTTCTACCCTCTCTCTCACTCTCTACTTCCCTCCCCTATCTACCTCCTACCCTCATTTTGAGTCTTTGCTTCCTTCATTTCTCTACCTCCTACCTTCTCTCTCACTCTCTTCTCCCCCTCCCTCTCTACCTCTTACCCTCTCTCTCACTTTCTACTTCCCTCCCCTGTCTACCTCCTACCCTCTCTCTCACTCTCTGCTTCCCTCCCCAGTCTACCTCCTACCCTCTCTTCTTCCTTCCCCTGTCTACCTCCTACGGTCCTCTCCCACTCTCTACTTCCCTCTTGTCTCTACCTCGTATCCTCTCTCTCACTCTCTACTTCCCTCCCCTCTCTACCTCTCCTCATCATTTTTCCCATCCAATGAAATTTCATAAATTATCTTGTTTCCATTTCATCATCCCAATTTATATCCTCGTCCCTCTTTGCATATCCTAGTTTTCTTGTTTCCATATTCTTTGTCGACATGTGAGAGGAGAGGGAGGAAGAGGGAGAGAGGATGGAGATGGATGGGAGAGAGAGGAGAGAGATAGGGTGATAAGGGGAGAGAGAGTCCTAGTTTTCTTGTTTTGGTGAGAGAGAGAGGGTTGGTCAGGTTTATGAGTTTAGGGTTGCTTAAGTTTAGGGTTTAGTGGAATTATTTATGGTTTATGGGTTTAGGGTTGCTTGGGTTTATGGTGTAGGGGTTAGATTTTAGGGGTATTATTTAGGGTTTAGGGGTTTTGGGGGAGAGAGAGGTTTAGGTTTGCTCAGGTTTAGGGGCATATTTAGGGTTTATGAATTTAGGGTTGCTCACACCTTTAGGGGCAAATTATTTAGGGTTTATGAGTTTCTAGGGTTGCTCAAGTGTAGGGTTTAGGGGTTAGTGTTAAAGGGGAATTATTTTATAATTTCCATCCAATCCTCATAATACTAATGCATTAGTCCACCCATCTCCTAATCCATCAATCCCTATCATCCATCCACCATATAACTCACTGTCTAATCCACCATCAAACATTCTAAGCTCTAATCCATCAACCCATGAATGCTTGAAAAATTTTCTCCTTGAAGAGTCTTTTACAAAATCCAAAAACAAAAGCAAAGATATGGAGCCATCCAAATCCACTGATCCAATTTAATCCCCCTCTAACACTCCCAATCCTAATCCATCCTGGCCTCCTATATCCATTCACTTGATCCTAATTGTAACCCCAAAACATCTTCCATCATTATCCATCAACTATATGCATATCCTAGTCCATAAACCCATGAAGCCATGAAGGATGTGACCCAAGGACTATTTGCAAGGAATCAAAGAACATCATGTACTCAAATTCCTATCCTTGAGCCCACCAAATAACCTCCTAATAACATGTATGCCACTCCAACACCATCATCCACTCCTATGTCTATCTATTTCATTGAAGAGTCTCCTACCATAACTCCAAGTCAAACCCCATCATGTAGCCATGTTGTCAAACATCCAAAGATTATTGATCTTGGATCCAAGAACCCATCACATCCATCTAAGAAACCCAATAGCTATACTTTAATCTAGCCTAGTCCAAAGAATGTGGAAACACCAACCGCCTATCCTAATCTAAATCCAAACATCTCATCTAATCCCATCTTGGTTCCCTTATCATCTCATGGTCAACCCCTCTGTACATCAATCCCATCATTAATCCTCCAACATCTCCTAGTGAACCCCCATCACTACCTCTTACTCCCTAGTTCAATGAATATCAATGCATCCCACTTATCCTATCCATATCTAATATCTTACTATCCATGCTTATCCTCCTTGTGATCAAGATATTATCTATGATCTTGAGATCTTAACCATGAGCAAGTAAGTTCCCACATCACACCTATCCATCATCCCATGATAGTCCTATTCATTATCCATCAATATCCCATGATGAGACACTTGGTCCCCAAGAAAATATAGACAATCAAACAAATATCTTCTAGGTTTAGGGTTGCTTCCAAGTTTTATGGTTTAGGGGTTTAGGGTTGCTCATTTTTAGGGTTCAGGGGTTAGGGGTTAGGATTTAAGGGCATTATTTATGGTTTATGGTTTAGGGGTTAGGGGTTAAGGTTTAGAGGTTTAGGTTTATGGTTTAGGTAGAGAGGTGAATAGGGAGATATAGAGGAGACTGAACCTGGGAGAGATATCTTTATCTCCTCTATCCCTCTCTCTCTCTCTCTCTCTCTATCTTACTAGATCTCTTTCGATCCCCTCTCTCTAACTCTACCTTTCTATTTCTCCCTCCCTCACTACTTGAGGTTTACATGAGTTTAGGGTTGCTCAAGTAAATAGGGTTTAGGGTTTAGGGTAAGGGTTTAGGGGAATTATTTATGCTTTAGGGGTTTAGGGATGCTTGAGTTTAGGGTTTAGGGGTTAGGCATTTAGGGTTGCTTGAGTTTAGGGGTTAGGGTTTAGGGTTTAGAGAGAGATAGAGCAAGGGGACCAATAGAGATTGGGAGAGATAGGGAGATAAAGGTTTAGGGTTGCTTCCAGGTTTTATGGTTTAGGGGTTAGGGGTTTAGGGGTTTAGGGTTGCTCATTTTTAGGGTTTAGGGGTTACGGGTTAGGGTTTAGGGGCATTATTTATGGTTTAGGGTTTATGGTTTAGGGGTTAGGAGTTTAGGGGTTTAGGGTTTCTCATTTTTAGGGTTTATGGGGTTAGGGGTTAGGGTTTAGGGGCATTATTTATGGTTTATGGTTTAGGGTTTATGGTTTAGGGGTTAGGGCTTAAGGTTTAGAGGTTTAGGTTTATGGTTTAGGTAGAGAGGAGAATAGGGAGATATAGAGGAGACCGATCCTGGGAGAGATATCTCTGTCTCCTCTATCCCTCTCTCTAACTATACCTATCTCTCTATCTCTCTCTCTCCCTATCCCTCTATCTTGCTAGATCTCTTTTGATCCCCTCTTTCTAACTCTACCTTTCTATCTCTCCCTCCCTCACTATTTGAGGTTTACATGAGTTTAGGGTTGCTCAAGTAAATAGGGTTTAGGGTTTAGGCAAATTATTTAGGCTTTAGGGGTTTTAGGGATGCTCGAGTTTAGGGTTTAGGGGTTTAGGTTTGCTTGAGTTTAGGGGTTAGGGTTTAGGGTTTAGAGAGAGATAGAGTGAAGGGACCAATAGAGATTTGGAGAGATAGGGAGATAAAGTTTTAGGGTTGCTTCCAGGTTTTATGGTTTAGGGGTTAGGGGTTTAGGGTTGCTCATTTTTAGGGTTTAGGGGTTAAGGTTTAGAGGTTTAGGTTTATGGTTTAGGTAGAGAGGCGAATAGGGAGATATAGAGGAGACTGAGCTTGGGAGAGATATCTTTGTCTCCTCTATCCCTCTCTCTAACTATACCTACCTCTCTATCTATCTCTCTCCCCCGTCTCTCTATCTTGCTAGATCTCTTTGTATCCCCTCTCTCTAACTCTACCTTTCTATCTCTCCCTCCCTCACTATTTGAGGTTTACATGAGTTTAGGGTTTCTCAAGTAAATAGGGTTTAGGGTTTAGGGGAATTATTTAGGCTTTGGGGGTTTAGGGTTTAGGGTTTAGGGGTTAGGAGTTTAGGGTTGCTTAAGTTTAGGGGTTAGGGTTTAGGGTTTAGAGAGAGATAGAGCGAGGGGACCAATAGAGATTGTGAGAGATAGGGAGATAGAGGTTTAGGTTTGCTTCTAGGTTTTATGGTTTAGGGGTTAGGGGTTAGGGGCATTATTTATGGTTTAGGGTTTATGGTTTAGAGGTTTAGGTTTATGGTTTACGTAGAGGGGAGAATAGGGATCCCTATTTCTATCTCTCTAGACATATGGATCCCTATCTCTTAATCTATCCCTTGCTACCTCTCTCTCATCCTCTCTATCTCTCTCCCCATCCCTCTACCTCTTGAAATCTCTCTCCCTATACATCTCTAGACATATCTTGATCTCTTTCCCTATGGAGATATCTATCCTCATAACCCCATCTCTTAATATACCCCTCTCTACCTCTCTCTTTGTATTTCCCTATCTCTCTCTCCCTTGCTAGATCTATCTCCCCTCTCTATATATATGTATCTCTATCTTTCTCCCTCTATAGATCCCTTTCTCTATCTCAATCCCCATCTCTCCCTCTCCCCATCTCTATCTCCACCATTCCTCTCTATCTCCATGTCCCTCTCTATCTCTCCATATCTCTCGATCCCTCTATATATATAGGATAGGGAAATGAAGAGAGAGAGAGGGACTCTCCCATGTAGATACAAGGTTACATTTGTCACTCCTTGTTTTAAAAAGTTCTATTTCACGAACCACATGGATATTTGAGTCTAGAAATACTCTTGGACCATCACTTGATTAGCTATTGATGCATAGTTTTGGGACATACTTTTGTATATTATAGATGTATGTACATACTTTTGTATGTTACTGATGAATATTTTTGTATATATGCCTATATGGATTTGTTTTAACATGCATATATGGATTTGTATGCAAATTACTAGATGTTATGTTCATGACATTATGTATAAGATAGTTTATATTAAATATTTAATATGATGATAAATTATGCTTGAGTAGTGGTATGAATTGTGGGTAGTTAAGGCCTCATGTTTTGTTTGATTTGTTTTCTATGGTATACATTTGATGTTTGCATCATCATCATGTTATGCTTCATGGGGTTAGATCTAAGTAATGGATGAAGTTGATCCTAATTGGTCTTAATCCTATTCACTCATGTTTCACTCATATCATATTAAGATTGATGTCACACGGTTTGGATGTTAGTTCATAACATTCATGTTTATCATGTTACAATAGTAGGACATAGTTGCTTATGTCATTGATTCATGCCATTGGATCATTGGATTTGGTTGTGGTTCTTCATCATAACATGTCATGCTTTTAGGAGTTAGATTGGGTTGTGGTTCTTCCTCATGATAGGAGTTTGTTCATGTGTTCATGCTTCTTTGTCCTCCATGTCTTTAGTGTTCTTAGTGTCTTCATGTGTCAAGGATTTCTTCAGTGTCCTCATGATGTTGATGTTCATCACAAAATATGGTGTATTAGTAAGAGGAAACCATGGAAAGGCCTTGAAAATATTTGAGTGATGCAATAAATAGAAGCTATGATGTAGAATAATGGATGTACAAATATCTCCCAACTCAAGATCATCTGTGTTACAACATCATATTATTGTTTTATGATTGAGGAAGGATAAAATGGGTGTAGCCCTTAAGATCCCTAAGACAGAAAAACTGCCAAACTTTGACAGAGGTTTTCTCAGAATTCATGGTAGCTGGGAACATTTTGTTTGGACTTGCAGGTGCATGTGGGGTCCATCCACAATAACCTCTCTCGGTTTCGTTCAACTCCAGTCCATTTGACCGTGCCAAAATCAAACGCATTCTTGCAAAATGCTTTAGTTTCATGTAGTGGAAAGGTGCTAGGAGACACAGTTTGCATTCCATAGCTTGTGGGGTTGAACGAACTTTGCCAATGCGTCAGGATGGGAGGGTAAATGCCAAGGGAGGTCTCGTTTTGTGTGCCAAGCGTCGTAGTCATTTGGGACATCAGGCTACTAGAAAAGTCCCTTAAGCTCCCTAAGATGAAAAAACTACCAGACTTTGACGGAGTAGTTCTTGGAATTCGTGGTAGTTGAGAACATTCTGTTGGACCTACAGGTGTATGTGGGGTCCATCCACAAAAACCTCTCTCGGTTTCATTCAACTCTAGTATATTTGACTGTGTCAGAATCAAATGCATTCTTGCAAAATGCTTTAGTTTCATGCAGTGGAAAGGTGCTAGGAGTGACATTTTGCATTCCATAGCTCATGGGGCCAAATGGACTTTGCCAATGCATTAGGGTGGGTGGGTAAATGCCAAGGGAGGTCTCAATTCATGTGCCAAGCACCCTAGTCATTCGGGGCAGCAGGCTACCGGCAAAGTCCCTTAAGATCCCTAAGACGAAAAAACTACCAAAATTTGATGGAGCTATTCTCAGAATTCATGGTAGCTGGGAACATTTTGTTTGGACCTACAGGTGCATGTGGGGTCCATCTACAATAACTTCTCTTTGTTTTGATTAACTCCTGTCCGTTTGACTATTCCAAAATCAAACACATTCTTACAAAATGCTTTAGTTTCATGCAATGGAAAGGTCGCCAGGTGCCATATTTTTTGTTCTACTTATTGTGGGGCTGAACAGACTATGCCAACATGTCGAGGTGAGTGGGTAAATGGTAGGGAAGGTCTCGTTTCATGTGCCAAGTATCCCAGTTGTTTGGGGCTATAAGCTACCGACAAAGTATAAAGTTTCTAACACTAAAATTTTGCATTCCATAGGTCTTGGGGGAAAAACAGCTGCACCAACTTGTCTAGGTGGGTGGACAAATGCTAGGGGAGGTCTCATTTCATGCGCCAAGTGTCTTAGTCATTCTGGGCTGCTAGCTATCGACAAACTTGAAAGGTGCTAGGAGTGACATTTTGCATTCCATAGCTTGTGGGGCCGAACAGCCTTTGCCAATGCATCAGGGTGGGTGGTTAAATGCTAGGGGAAGTCTTTTTTCATGTGCCAAGCACCACAGTCATTCAGGGCAACAGGCTACCGATAAAGTCCCTTAAGATCCCTAAGATGAAAAAACTGCCAAACTTTGACGTGGCATTTATCAAAACTTGTGGTAGCTGGGAACATTCCATTTAGACATATAGGTGCATGTGGGGTCTATCTACAATAACCTCTCTCAGTTTCATTCAACTCCTGTCTGTTTGATCGTGCCAGAATCAAACACATTCTTGCAAAATGCTTTAGTTTCATGTAGTGGAAAGGTTGCCAGGTGCCATATTTTTTTATCTGCTCATTATGGAGGTGAACTGACTATGCCAACACATCAGGGTGGGTGGGTAAATGCTAGGGGAGGTCTCATTTCATGCACCAAGTGTCTCAGTCGTTCTAGGTTGCAAGCTACCAGCAAACTCGAAAGGTGTTAGGTGTTGGTTGCTTCTAGGCCAGAATGACTGGGATGCTTGGCACACAAAACAAGACCTTCCCTACCATTTTCCCACCCACCTTGACATGTTGGCATAGTTCATTCAGCCCCACGATGAGCAAAACAAAAAATTATGGCACTGGGTAACCTTTCCATTGCATGAAATTGAAGCATTTTGCAAGAATGCGTTTGATTTTGGCATGGTTAAACGGATAGGATTTGAATGAAAATAAGAGAGGTTATTATAGACAGACCCCACATGCACCTGTAGGTTCAAATGGAACATTCCCAGCTACCACAAATTTTGAGAACTGTCTCATCAAAGTTTGGCAGTTTTTCGTCTTAGGGATCTTAACAGAGTTTGCCTGTAGTCTGCTACCCTGGACGACTGCGACACTTGGCACATGAAACGAGACCTCCCCTAGAATTTACCATCCCACCTCGATGCGTTGGAAAATTTTGTTCGGCCCCACGAGCTATGGAATGCAAAATGTCACTCCTAGCACCTTTCCACTGCATGAAACTGAAGCATTTTGCAAGAATGCATTTGATTTTGGCATGGTCAAATAGACAGGAGTTGACCAAAACTGAGAGAGGTTATTGTGGATGGATCCCACGTGCACCTGTAGGTCTAAACGAAATGTTCCTAGATGCCAAAAATTCTAAGAACTACTTCGTCAAATTTTGGTAGTTTTTTTGTCTTAGGGATCTTAAGTGACTTTGCCGGTAGCCTATTGTACTGAATGACTGGTGCGCTTGGCACATGAAATGAGACCTCCCTTGACATATACCCACCCACTTCAATGCATTAGCGAAGTCCATTTGGCCCCATGAGCTATGGAATGCATAATGTCACTCCTAGCACCTTTCCAATGCATGAAACTGAAGCATTTTGCAAGAATGCGTTTGATTCTGACATGGTCAAATATACTAGAGTTGAACAAAACCAAGAGAGGTTTTTGTGGATGGACACCACATGCACCTGTAGGTCTAAACAGAACGTTCCCAGCTTCCATGAATTCCAAGAACTGCTCTGTCAAATTTTGGTAGTTTTTTCGTCTTAGGGATATTAAGGGACTTTGTTGGTAGCCTGCTGCCCTGAATGATTGCGATGCTTGGAACACAAAACAAGACCTCCCTTGGCATTTACTTGCCCACCCCAATGCATTGGCAAAGTTCGTTCGGCCCCATGAGTTATGGAATGCAAAATGTCACTCCTAGCACCTTTCCACTGCATGAAATTGAAGCATTTTGCAAGAATGCATTTGATTTTAGCACGATCAAATGGACTAGAGTTGAATGAAACTAAGAGAGGTTATTGTGGACGGACCTGACGTGCACCTATAGGTCCAAATAGAATATTTCCAGCTGCCACAAATTCAGAGAAAACCTCTATCAAAGTTTGGCAGTTTTTCTGTCTTAGGGATCTTAAGGGCTACACCCATTTTATCCTTCCTCATGCATAAAACAATAATATGATGTTGTAACAGGGTTGATCTTGAGTTGGGAGAGATTTGTAAATCCATTATTCTACATCATAGATTCTATTTCTTGCATCACTCAAATATTTTCAAGGCCTTTCCATGGTTTCCTCTTACTAATCCAACCAACCAGGACCTTGAAAATGGTGTAGCAGTAACATATAAGGCTAAGAAATCAGATAAAAGATCCATGTGATCATCTATTTTTATTTTTAACATATTTTCTATTATCATTGACCATTGTATCCATGCATGTGTAGGTATATCAGTTAGTTCAGTCAAAGAGACTCCAAATTATCATGTTTCCACCTTGTTTCAGCTCTTCATGCCTTGACATCATGACTATCTCAACATGGTCTTTCATCATTTTAATAGTCCTCTTTAGTGTCTTGGGCTAGGACATTCCTTATGCACCTATTCATGATGATTTGTATGCATGACACAATAATATTTCAAAATTTCCTAATTGTCCTTTGTTACTACATGATGGTGGTTACCTTGATTGACTATATGGGGGATTGTCATCATGGGGGTTTGAAGCTTAAAAAAAGTCATCACAAGATCTACCATGGTCCAAGAAGGTAAACTCCATTCCCAATTTGAAACTACTCGCAAAGGGCTTCATTCAAGTCATGATTGTTGTCTTCACATGTCTTCCTCTAGACTTTGGGATAATGGTTATAACTTTTTCCATTGGTCAAGAAAATGAACTACAAATTGATTTTTTAGAAGTTATGAACCTTATGCATGTCTAGGATAACCTAGGTATCATAAAAATGAGTTATATCAAACCTACAACAACCATGAACATGAAGAACAAGTTGCAAATTTGGTTGAGAACATGGGTATAAATCAAGCTAGTCTTTCACCACAAGGGGAGGTGCATGATATTTGTGCATTTGGATGTGAAACAATAGAAGAATCATGATTAGGCTCATCGTCATCATTTATAAGGACTTTTGTAATTGCAGCTGCCCTTGTTGACATGTATGCAAAGTGTGGAAGCATAGACAAGGCACATGAACTATTTGGCATGATGCCCCAAAGAAATATCGCCTCATTGAATGCAATGATTGAAAGATATTAAAAAAATGGAATTTTTAATAAGGCTTTGGAAACTTTCAAGAAAATTTCATCATGTTTCAACTACCTACCAACTGTCCCACAGACTTTTGAAAGGATTTAACTGTTTAACTTCCTTAAACTTATATTTTTCAATTTTACATGTTGACAACTTTTGTAAAATGAACTCAAAATGACTCTATTGACCTTGCACATGGTCTATTATGACCTTATTAGACCAAATAAACTAAAACACCCAAAAAAACTATTGATACCATATTTCACAACAATGGGCTATGATATCAAGCTATTCTTCAACTTAACATGAACTCTTCAAGGACTACAAACACAAAACTTGTTTCAAAACCTCAACCCCTATAAACTATCACATGGAACACCTTTGAAATGATGAATGTGCCATGATAAGACCATACATGGTCATCAAGAACTTAGACTTTGCAATTTTGATTAAGTGCCTTCACAATCAGCCCTTTAAGCCTAGTAGCCAACCAAACAGTGACTTTTGGGCATAACTTCCAGAAAACTCATCAAACCCACAAATGGTTTAGCATTTCAGATACCCTTTTTGGTTCTCTTCAACATATCTCATTTGTACCTAGGGTTGTTTCAAAATTTCACCTCCTAAAATTGACTATTACACTATTTTAAGGGAGAATTAGCCCTATTTTACAAAGCAATCCCCAATCAATGTCTCTCTCAAACTCAAAACCCAACTCCAAAGTTCTAGGCAGATTTCAAATAAACCAAATCCACAACTTTTTTTAGACAAAAGGATCATAGAGTCATCCAATTAATAAACCCTCATTCTAGGTCAATCTAGTGCTTGTATAGAGAGGGTTTATTGGTTCTCATCACTCCTCTACCCAAATCCAGTTTAGACCCACTCAAACACTTTTCTACAAGTCTGCACATGCTAAAAAAAACATGATCCATAGTTTAACAATTCTCTTTCAACAAAATCCTACTTGAAAGCATCACTTTTCACCAAAAAAATAAGACAATATACAACTAGGGCATCATAGTAATCACCTCAAACCTCTAATTTCTCCAAAACCACCAATGAAATCCTGAACATATCCTATATCCCTCCATTTCACCAATTTTTAGCAAATTTATGCCAAATAAACTAAAAACACCCAAAAAAACCTATTATTAGACCTCATTTGACCAAACTTGCAAAAAAAGTGAATTTGGTGCCCCTGCACCAAATTGGCAGGTGTAAAGCCAAATCCCAAAACCTTCGAAATGGTATCTTTGGAACATGGTATAGGCATCCATCAAAGCATAAAGAATATAGGAATTTGTCAAATGTTGTAGTTGTAAGTACCCTGCAAGACATGTATTTAAAGTGTGGAAGCATATACTTGATGAACATGAACTGTTTGAAATGATGCCTCAAAGAAATGTTGTCTCATGGAATGCAATGATTGCAAGATATGCATGAAATGGATTTATTGAAAATACTTTAGAAACTTTCAAGTAAATGCAATTGGCACGTGTAAAGCCAAATTCCACAACCTTTGCCAACATCCTCCCTATCTGCACACCAATATAGAATGTTTGGAATGACTTATCGACATCCATCAAAGCATAAAGGATATAGGAAATTTGTCGCATGTTGTAATTGTAACTACCCTTGTAGACATGTATACAAAGTCTGGAAGCATAGACAAGGCACGTGAACTATTTGGCATGATGCCCCAAAGAAATGTCACCTCATTGAATGCAATGATTGCAAGATATGAACAAAATGGATTTTTTGATAAGGCATTAGAAACTTTGAAGAAAATGTGATTAGCGGGTGTAAAACAAAATTCCACAACCTTAGCTAGTATCCTCCTTGCCTATGCCAAAATGGACATCCATCAAAAGGATAAAACATATGGGAATTTTGTTAGCTGTTGTAGTTGCAACTTCCCTCAGAGACATGTATGCAAAGTGTGGAAGCATAGACAAGGCACGTGAACTGTTTGGCATGATGCCTCAAAGAAATGTCACCTCATGGAATACAATGATTGTAAGGTATGAACAAAATGGATTTTCTGATAAGCCTTTAGAAAGTTCCAAGAAAATACAATTGGCAAGTGTAAAGCCAAATTCTAAAACCTTAGAAATAGTATGTTTGGAGCATGGTATAGACATCCATCAAAGCATAAAGGATATAGGAATTTTGTCAAATGTCATAGTTGTAAGTACCCTGCAAGACATGTATGCAACTTGTGTGGAAGCATATACAATGAACATAAATTGTTTGACACAATGCCTCAAAGAAATGTTGTCTCATGGAATGTAATGATTGCAAGATATGCACAAAATGGATTTTTCATAAGGCTTTCAAAACTCTCAAGCAAATGCACAAAAATAAATTTCAACCATTTATGCAAATTTTGGCACTCTAAAACTAAATTGCACAACCTTAACCTACTTCCTCCTTGCCTATGCTATAATGGGATCTAGAGAACATGGTGTGGACAACCATCAAAGCATAAATGATATAGGAATTTTGTCACATGTATTGTATTTGCAAAGTTGCCCTTGTAGACATGTATGGAAAGTATGGAAGCATAGACAAGGCACGAGAACTATTTGAAATGATGCCTCAAAGAAATGTACAGTCTCATAGAATTCAAAGATTGCAAGATATGCACAAAATGGATTATTTGAAAACAATTTATAAACTTTCAAGCAAATGCAATTGGCACTTGTAAAACCAAATTCTTGTAACAATAATTGATTATCATATTAAATATTTAATATAAAATGTCATATACATAATGTCATGAAAATAACATCTAGTTTATATAAAAATCCATATAGGCATGTCCAAACAAAGCCATACAGGCAAATATACAAAAATATACATTGGCTTAACATACAAAAGTATGTATACAAAGCCATCTAGGCATACAAAAAATGTCCCAAAAACTAGTTTCTTATTGACCTTTAGGACATAATTGGCGGCCCTTCTTTGACTGTGAAGATGGAGAGCCAGTCAGTGACACATCCTCTCTCTGTCGTCGAGTAGACCTCTTTGAATAAAGTTCATCCAGTTGTACCTATTAATATATGCACATTAGTATAGAAAATGTATGAAATATATAACATCACATATGTAATTGATCACTTACCACCAACTAATGATCACAGAGCTCCATCATCTTGTCTCTCTCTTCATCTATAGTTGGATGGATTAGAGTTGTGACTTCTTGTGAGAAGCATCAAGAAGCAAAATTGACTAAACATAAATATCATTTATGTACATCAAATAACATGAGATAAAACAAGAAATACAAAATTATGATATTTTCATGTTATTGGCTCATACCTCAGTCAATGGATTTGCAGACATCATGGCTACAACAATGCCTTTCCGCATTGACTCATGAAGATCAGGAGGAGTCTCCACTGTATTTAGCATTTGAAAATCAAGTTCAAGATTATTCAAATAAAATAAATACATAACATTATTTTAAAAATGCAAAATGATTAGAAATGGTTAAATTTACCTTCATAAAAGTGGTGGTTTGGCGTCCAGGGGACCAAGGAAACCGTGGAGATGCCGGTGACTATTAAAATCATCAAATTGTCACAAAATAATATTACCATTGACATATCTACAATAATTATGATTATTTGATAAATTACATACCTGCTAACTTGACCTCCTCTCATAACCCGCCAATGGATAGCTAACGGAGGCAGGATGAAGACTCTGACCCTGGAATTTCATTGCACAAACAATTACATACATTATTTTTGACTTATAATATAGATAATCATATAAAATTAATTAGAAATTTCAAATAACAATATACTAAATAAAGATGAAACTTGTAACAAATTACCTTAGAGTCAATACCAAATGTATGTTGTAAGAGATCGTCACTAAGAACAAGATCATCCAATATGTCCTGCCCTTGTGTCGCAGCATGTTGCCCCTGTGTTGCAGAGTCTTGTCATGCCTCTTGCATCCCATAATCACATAGGTTCCCATATGTACTACACAAATGTGGGGACATAGATGCCTACTACTCTCACCCTCATCAGCCTTGGTAAAATCATCAGCATGCTGTGATAGAGTTTGGGTGAGAGTAGTCAATGAATGTAAAGTCTCTAGCTCAACACTCTCCTTCAAAGCCAAAGTGAGTGACCTACGTTCTGGCCTCACTCGGGGGTATAGGCACATGGTCTTCATCTCACTGAGCCCTAGGTCTATCTTGGGTAGAGCCACTACCTCTACCTTGGAATTTAGGAATGTCAAAATAATTTAGAATCTTGTTGAGAACGAACTCGCAATAGAGTTTCCTCAAGAAATATTGTGGTACCTCATCATTGTTGCATGGGCACTCATCGAAGACCATGTACCATCTATCCCAAAAATTTTAGGATTTCTTCATTCCTACACAAATGTATAGGAAATCATTTGCAACTTTCTTCTAATCTTTGGCTGGTTTTGGGATTAATAAAGTGTGCACATAATTGAGATTTTGTAATTTTCTCATTCTTGACTTGTTCATATGACAACTTGTCGGCATAATATTGCGGACTCCTCCCCCTATAGTCTTGGAATTTAATGATTTGTTTTGTCACCGAATCTGTGTGGGAAACAATCTCCTATAGTGATTTTGCAAGTGCCCTCCTACGATCAGTGGTTCCACTTGGATTGTTTAGGGTTTGAATAATAGTTTCAAGATGTTTCTTGTTTTCGTCTATTATCCCTAGGTAGTGTTCTTGATTATCCCATACATGAAAAGGAGGTGAAGGTGGGTTTTGAGGGTTTGGAGGGTTTTGGGGGTTGTTTTCACCCTCCTCAGCCAGATTTAGGTTTTCTCTTTCTTCAATAACTATAAATGCAATATAAAAATAAATCAAACATTGCAAAACTCAAAAATTGTTCTCAAACTAATAAAATTAGTCAAACCCTACCTTCTTCCTGTGTTAGAGCCTCCAAATTTGCACGATGATGTCTTCAGTGGCGAGGTGGCATTGTGAATTTGTTGTTTTCTCTATTGCACTTGATTAAACAACCTTTCTTCAATGTGATCACTCTTTTCCTTTCTTCTTTGCTGCTGTGAGGAGAAATGGTCACAGGAGAATGAGCAGAAAATAATTTTTTTTTGATTTTATGTAAAGCAAAATGTGAGTGTGTTATAATGTGCTCACATTTTTCTTTAATTTTGGAGATGGTGGTGACTTTTGGGTCCCCCATCTCCTTGTATTTACCCGTAACCTTCCTTTCACTTCTATGATAGGAACTATGGTAGAATTGAAATAAATAATGAATAGAATTTGATCAGATTTCGGTCATTCTAGCATAATGTTTATGAATATATTTTGATTAGCAAATGAATAACAAAATATGTCTACAAGAAACTGATAATTTCATCTATGGTTAAGAGATTATGTTCATATTGTTTATTTAATAAAATAGGTTGATTATTTAACAAGATCTGGTTCCAAACAACATATAGAAAGATAACAACTACATCAACTATGTCTGATAGAGAATATTTAAATAGTATCTAGGGATTCAATTGTTTCAACAGTTAAAAATCAAGATCAAGAAGAAGGCGATTTACTAGGCATAAAATTAGAAATAAAAATATCACCAGGAAGAAGTTAGAATGGCCAACAAGAGGTCATGCTCAGCAGCTAGAAGTATGGTAGATTAGAAAGAAAAATATTTAGAAAAATAGATCAATTTTCAATCAGTTAAGGTCTGGTAAAGGAAGTTGTCTCTACTAGAAAAATAGGCGGCTAAAAGGGAGGTCGATCTAAAGCACATGAAGAAGCTCAAATGGTCAGGATAAAAGCATAGGCAACCATCCTTTTTACAGGCCGCTTCTGCTAGACATAGCGGTTTAAAGGTTGGCGACAGGAAGACAGGAACTATCACTCACTTAATGTTTTGTGGGGTAGGTCGACTATAGTCAAACACAGACCAGAAAAGAGTACACATACATGCCAATTTTTCCAAGTTACTATAATCTTTCAACATAAATGCAAAACTATAAGAAAAATACCTAGATCAGTTGCCAAAGAGGGGAGTCTAATCTTGGTTGCAGTTGCTGAGCAACTTCTTCTTGTCATTGTTCAACTAGAACCATGTCCTCTCTCTCTCTCTCTGCTACTACAAAAATGTCCTTTGCTCAATTCGTGGGTGTTTTCTCTGATGCCAATCTCATTCTTTTGTTAAAGATATCTCCCTAATTTTGGTGATCCCTTTTAGGTTTAAAGACTGAAGATTTTGATAATTGGTCCATACTCTAGTTTGCATGAGACTTTTACCATTTAAAGCTCACAAAATCTCTATTTAAAATGAAATAACAACTATTTTAGTTAGCTTACTATCGCATGAATGACAGTAAGTTAATTTTAATTCTTTTATTCATTTCCTAAATATAATAATTCTTCTTTAAATATAATTTAACTATTTTTAAATAGACATAACTAATTTTATGAAACTACGTGAGTTTGTGATTGCATCAGGGTTAACCATCCCATCAGTTCTTGCCAAGTGGCTAGAACATCTCTACCTCAACCATGTTCTCATCTTCGACAAGTTCCTGCATTCACTCGCACTCCACTCGACATCAATAGGTTAGTTCCCAAAAACATAGCCGAAGCAAAGCATTATAATCACATTGATAATATCTAATATTTAAATCAAATTTTCCAATTTAAACAAATATAACTTTATGATAATTACCTTCACACACGTGGAACTTACTCAAAGTGATTCAACCATAGTAAATGTTCACTAATCTAGTTTAATTATATAGTCAATAAAAAATGAGACATGACATCAAGAGATGGAGACAAATTAACACATAATATTCCAACTGTTATCAGATATAACCATCCTAACCTTTCTGAATGATATCATGTTCACCAATATAACAATGTTGGGAAGGAATTAGGTGTGTGCATGTGATTCATATCCTTCATTTTGAAGATAGGTTGAAGATGTTGGTAGGTGGCGACTGATCAGGAAAGTACTGTACACTAGCCATGTATCCTCGCCTTAGAAATTTTTTTTAGGGCCGACATAAAAAATCCTATTTTTGTGACCAACATAAGAAAACCCTATTTTTGTAACCGACAAAAAGGCTTGATAAAAAGTGGCTAAGGGTTAGGGTTTTTTGATATGGTATTGTAGCATTTGCAACTGTATTGAGTTGCAGGGATTGCTGGTTGTAATTGGTTTGATTTACTAGATAATAATATTGGACTCTCTGTTTGGTGGATGTAGCCCGAGTTTGGGTGAACCACGTTAAAACTTGTCTCTCGCTATTATTAATTCTATGTATTTCCATTTCTCTGTTTAATCTTTATTTGCATTTAATTGATATCTTCTGCCGGCTAACCCTAACAAGTGGTATTAGAGCGGGTTGTGTTTGATTATCATCTGCAGGAAGGTCTCACGGTTGAGTGGGAGCAATGGCGGATGAGGGTAAATTGAAGGTCGATAAATTCAATGGGTAGAACTATCAGTTATGGAAGATGCAGATGGAGGATTACCTTTATCAAAAGGATTTATGGATGACGTTGGAAGGAGTAGCCAAGAAACTGGCAACAATTTCTGATGAGGATTGGAATCTTCTTGACAGAAAGGCACTGGGAACCATTCGGTTGTGCTTGGCACCATCAGTGGCATTCAATCTAATGGAAGCAAAGATAATAGATGGTTTGATGAAAGCTTTGGCTAAATTGTATGAAAAACCCTCAGCCTCAAATAAAGTATTTCTCATGAAGCGTTTGTTTAATTTGAAAATGGTTGAAGGCGGATCTGTGACAAGTCATTTAAATGAATTTAATACGATTACCAGTCAATTGACTTTTGTAAATGTAAAATTTGATGAAGAAGTTAGAGCTCTCTTGATATTATGTTCATTGCCTGAAAGCTGGGATAGTTTGGTAATGGTGGTTAGTAACTCTATTTCTGGTTCAAATACCCTGAAATTTGATGATGTTATTGGTGTTATTCTGAGTGAGGAAATTCATAAGAAAAGCTCAGGTGGATCCACATCAAGCAGTGTTTTGAATGCAGAAAGCAGGGGCAGATCAAAGGAGAGAGGAAAAGGTTCTTGAAGTCAAGGGAAGTCACGAGGAAAATCAAGGGACAAAAGATCCCAAACCAGAGGACAGAAGGATTGCTGGTACTGTGGGAAACCAGGTCATCTGAAGAAAGATTACTGGTCTTGGAAAAATAAAGAAGGAGACAAACAAGAAGGCAATAAGGAAGCAAATGTGGTAAGTAATAAATCTGAAGATGATGCTTTGATTCTTTCCCTAGATAATGTTGATGATTCATGGGTTTTAGATTTAGGGGCCTTATTTCATGCTACGCCCCATAGAAGTTATTTTCTTGATTATGTCCAAGGGGATTTTGGGCTGGTTTATTTGGGAGATAACGAACCCTGTCAGATTGTTGGAAAGGGAAGAATCAAGATTAAGTTGCAGAATGGGAATCATTGGCTACTACAAGAGGTAAGGCATGTTTCAAGGCTCAGTAGGAATTTAATTTCAGCAGGGCAGCTAACTGAACAAGGTTGCACTGTTACATTTACTGATAAAAATTGGAAGGTTTCAAAAGGTGCCTTAGTAGTAGCAAAAGGTGTGAAAGTAGGCACCTTATATCTTTGTACAGGTCATACTATTCCTTCTACTTTAGATGTTACAGAGGAAAAACAAACAGGTTCAGGAACAGTTGCTATAGGTTTGCAGGAAGAGACTAGAAAAGTTGCTGCAGGTTTTGAAACAACACTGTGGCATAACAGACTTGGGCATATGAGTGAAAAAGGTATGAAGGTACTTCATTCTAAGAAAGTTTTACCAGGTCTGAAATGTATTAATATGGATTTCTGTGAAAGTTGTGTGTATGGAAAACAAAAGAGAGTTAGTTTTCTCAAGGATGGGAAGCAAAAGAAAAATGAAAAGTTGGAGCTTGTGCATACCGATGTATGGGGACCAGCTCAGGTATCTTCTCTTGGTGGCTCTCGATATTATGTTACATTCATAGATAATGTAACTAGGAAGGTATGGATTTATTTCCTTAGGCAGAAATCTGATGTTTTTGAAACATTTAAAAAATGGAGAAGCTTGGTTGAGAATGAGATAGGTAAAAGATTAAAATGTCTTAGATCTAATAATGGTGGTGAGTATTGCAGCAAAGAATTTGAAGATTATTGTTCCTTTAATGGAATTCATAGGTAGAAAATGGTTCCAGGGACTCCATGGGAAAATGGAGTTGCTGAACGCATGAATAGGACAATAATGGAGCGTGCAAGGACCATGAGATTACATGTTGGGCTGCCCTTAAATATGTGGGCAGAGGCTATCAACATTGTTGTATATTTAATTAATAGAAGTCCTTCAGTTCCTTTGCGCTGTGGTATTCCAGAGGAAGCATGGACAGGTAAGAAGGTGAGTTATTCTTTTCTAAAAACCTTCGACTGTGAAGCTTTTGTATATATAGATTCTAAAAATAGAACCAAGTTGGATGCAAAATCAAAAAGGTGTACCTTTGTTGGATATGGCATTGATGAATTTGGTTATAGGCTTTGGGATTTTAAAAATCAAAAAATTGTCAGAAACAGGGATGTTATATTCAATGAGAAGGTGTTGTACAAAGATCAGTTGTAGCAGCATGAGAAGAAAGAAAAAGATTATGTGGTGTTGGATGATACTCCAAATAGTGATGTTCCAGTGGTTCCTCATGCTCCGCAACAACAACCAGAAATACCACAAACTCTAGTGAATGTTAGACAGTCAAGAAGGCTAAGTAGACCTCCTGAAAGGTTTTCTCCCTCTTTGTATTCTATTTTGTTAATAGATGCTGGTGAACCAGAAGGGTATGATGAAGCTATGCAGGTGGATACACAGGTTCAGTGGGAGCATGCTATGAAAAAAGAAATGGACTCCTTGCTGAAAAATCAGACTTGGGAATTATGTAAGTTACCTGCAGGTAAAAAGGCTTTACCAAACAAATGGGTTTACCAGCTGAAAGAGGAAGATGGAGGTAAGAAAAGATTTAAGGCCAGGTTAGTTGTAAAAGGATTAGCACAGAAAAAGGGCATTAATTTTGATGAGATATTTTCTCCGGTTGTCAAGATGACTTCTATTCGTACTGTTTTAAGTATTGTGGCTGCTGAAGATTTGCATTTGGAACAGCTAGATGTGAAAACTACCTTTCTCCATGGTGATTTGGAGGAGATATATATGGAACAACCCCAAGGATTTGAGGTCAAAGGTAAGGAGAAACAGGTGTGCAGATTGAAGAAGAGTTTGTATGGCCTAAAACAAGCACCTCGGCAATGGTATTCGAAATTTGATAGTTTTATGGCTGAGCAAGGCTACAGCAGGTGTAATTCTGACCATTGTGTTTATTTTAAGAGGTTGGATAATGATAGCTACATTATTTTATGTTTATATGTCGATGACATGCTTATAGCTAGGTCTAACATGGATCACATAAGAGAGTTAAAACAACAATTAGTACAGTCATTTGATATGAAGGATTTAGGGGCAGCAAAACAAATCCTTGGTATGAAAATTGCAGAGATAGAATGAACAGAAAATTGACTCTATCTTAGGTTGCTTATGTTGAAAAGGTGTTGCAGAGATTCCACATGGAGAATGCAAAAGCTGTCAGCACACCTTTGCCTAGTCATTTGAAATTGACTAAGGAGATGTGTCCAAAGACATAAGAGGAGGAAGAAAACATGTCCAAGGTACCATATGCTTCAGCTGTAGGAAGTTTAATGTATGCCATGGTATGCACGAGACTGGATATTGCACATGTTGTAGGAGTCATAAGCAGGTATATGAGTCATCCCGGAATGGAGCATTGGAATTCAGTAAAATGGATTCTCAGATATTTGAGAGGTACATCCAATAAACATTTATGTTTTGGGGGCTCTAATACTGATTTAGCAAGTTATGTAGACTCGGATTTGGCAAGAGATATTGATACCAGGTGGAGTACTACAGGTTATGTCTTTACTGTAGGTGGGACATCAGTGACTTGGATCTCACGGTTGCAAAAGGTGGTTGCTTTATCCACCACAGAGGCAGAGTATGTCAATGCAACAGAGGTGAGCAAGGAGATGATATGGCTGCAATCTTTCATGGAAGAATTGGGCACACAACAGGCTAACAATTCTTTGTATACAGACAGTCAGAGTGCCATACATCTTGCAAAGAATTTTGCTTTGCATTCAAAGAACAAACACATACAGTTGAGGTATCACTTTATTCGGTCAGTGTTGGATAATGGATAGTTAAGGTTGGAAAAGATACATACAAATAAAAATCCAGCAGATATGTTTACAAAGAAAGTGACAAGGGAGAAGTTGAGCTGCTCTTCAGCTTCGATTGTTCTTCTAGACTGAAAACAATAAAAATAGAACAGTAGAGTCCAGGGTGCTTATTTCCAGTGGGAGCTGCACGCGTAGTGGTGTCATCCAGGATCAGTCTCCAAGTGGGAGATTGTTTGTTGTGGAGCCTGATCAGTCTCCAAGTGGGAGATTGTTGGTAGGTGGCAACTGATCAGGAAAGTACTATACACTAGCCATGTATCCTCGCCCTAGAAATTTTTTTTTAGGGCCAACATAAAAAATCCTATTTTTGTGACCGACATAAGAAAACCCTATTTTTGTAACTGACAAAAAGGCTTAATAAAAAGGGCTAAGGGTTAGGGTTTTTTGATATGGTATTGTAGCATTTGCAATGGTATTGAGTTGTAGGGATTGCTAGTTGTAATCAGTTTGATTTACTAGATAATAATATTTGACTCTCTGTTTGGTGGATGTAGCCTGAGTATGGGTGAACCACATTAAAACTTGTCTCTTGTTGTTATTAATTCTGTGTATTTCCATTTCTCTGTTTAATCTTTATTTGCATTTAATTGATATCTTCTGCCGGCTAACCCTAACAGAAGACACTAGTGATAGGTGTTAAGCTACATAGTTTGATTTAACCCTCATAGCCAACCTAGATAGAGCCTTGCTGCCAGCAGGCATCCATAGCCTTGACAAGGTTATCATTGCAATTCTCCCAAGTAGTGCCCCATTGCCAGTCAGGCGTCTATAGCCCTGGTAGAGTTACTTGGATGGCCTAATTATCACTTTTGGATATTCAATATATTTCCCTTTTTTTTCAATATTCATAAGATATGATCATGCAAGCACATTTTGCAAGGTGTGGATACTTGATGTTTAGCTTGAGAATTGCAATGGTAGCAAGGGCAAACCTTTAGATTTTTCACTTAACACTAACTAGCATGTTTAGCAAATCCAAGTTTGTTAGGTGTATTTTGTGAGGATTTCCTTGAACAAGAAAAGTTATCATTGATGAATAGGATATCACAGACCTGATCAGGAACACTTAGACTGACATGAGTTACAACCTATGTAAGAATTTGTATTCATTTCCTAAATTTTGACAATTTTAGTAGTTTTCTAAAGTGAAAAGGTGCACTATCTTGCCTGACCAAAACAGGGACTCACCAGTAAGCAAAGCAAAGCAAACACACAAAAGCAAATTGTACAAACAACTATACAAAGTATGTACACTATAATACAATGTATTGACATGACCTATCTAGGCCTAAAAGTAATGTTTGAGGAATTGTCCATTGACTGGTAATGAAACATCCTCTCCTGTTAAATTTTTGAGTTCGTAGGTGCTATCACCTAGGATTTCTGATATTTGGAAAGGGCCAATCCAGTATTTGTCAAATTTTCCATGATCCCCCTTCTTTTTGTGGGCTTTATCCTAGGATAAGACTAAGTCTAAGATTCTAAAGGCTTTTACCCTAGCTCTTTTGTCAAACCAACGCTTGACAGTAGCCTGATGTTTGGAGAATTGGTCAATCGCCCTATCTCATTTTTCTTCTAAGTGCATTAGCTGCAATAGCCTGACTTCTTGTTTATTATCGATCCCTAGGTATTCTTGTGCAAATTGCAGGTAGGTATTTTTAGGTTAACAGGGAGGATGGGATCCACCCCATAAACTAGATGATAAGGAGAAATTTCCAATGCAATCTTCATTCTAGTTCTATCTACCCATAGGGCATATTTAAGTAGAGCATTCTACTCTCTGGGATTGTTTTCAATGAGTTTATTTATGATATTCAGTAGCTTCTTATTGGTTGTTTTCTCTTCTCCCTGACTAGTTTGCCTTGACCATACTGACTCTTCCTCTGTATAAGTCTACCTATACATTTCCATATACTATGCTGACATCAATGACAACACATATTGCCAAAAATCTCCCCCTTTGTCATTGATGCCAACATATACTCCCTCTTAGACATATATTTCTCTCTCCTTTTGAGATCAAGGACAAAGGGATTGATATTCTTTACTTGTATTAATTTAAAAATTGTATAGACCTCGCCTTACAAAATGATTTCTACATTGTACTCCCCCTAACTATGTTATCTTGTTACAAAATTGTACTTTTGAAAACCAAAATGGTACTACCATTGTACTCAATACCTTTGCATATATACATTGTTAGAAAATTTGTCTATACATCATATTGTACTTACTTGGTAAGATATCCTTATGGGTTATCTTCAATTGGGTACAAGTTGTGTCCCAATGACCTTTTGCTAAAGAAAGAGAGTTGTTTTGACACTCAAATTAAATATATAGATTTTTAGCTTCTTCCACAGTGTTGGGTACTGTCCATTTTTGTGCTAGCTTTTCTACTTTAGTCACAATTTCTGTCATAGAGGTAAGTCTTAGGCTTACTATTTCTCTGAGTAGAGTGTACTATCTTAGAATTTGATCTTTTTGCTATTGCAGTAGACAAAACTGAGAGTGTAAATTTTCAATAATTGCTCTAGTTGTCCCATCACTATCCTTTAGGGGATCTTACAAACCAGATACATGTGAAATCTATGACTCGATGGAGTCCATCTGATCCTTTATGTTCCTTGTAGACATAGGCCATTTCAGACAAAATTGATACAACAATGTAGCCTCTTCTATACACTTCTAAAAATATTTTATCCTATCTTGCAACATATTGTGTGCATTTGCACACATATCAGAAACATCTTTCAATATTTTTATCATTTATTTTCTTTAAGGCATCCTTTTCTGCCTTTTCTTCCAATTGAGATGAATGATCTTTAAAAGAATCAAGTAAGAATTTTAACTATTGTATAGTGGTCAACGATGTGTCAATATTTACCTCAAGCATAAAGTCTTGGATAACCTTTACTGCTTCATCCAATAGTTCTGTATTCTACTAGTGTTAATGTAGAATTTATACTTTCTAGCAGATGAGTGTAGAATGTCACCAAGATGTAGCTTATGCAAGTGGTCAATATTAGTCAAATCTACCTTCACTTCTTGCATAGAAATTTGTAACAATTGTGGAGATACCACAGACTGGAACTACATTTCCAAACTTAGTAGGTCTATGAATGAATCAATT
The DNA here is from genome assembly GCA_027924645.1 of Cunninghamia lanceolata. Lineage (NCBI taxonomy): Eukaryota > Viridiplantae > Streptophyta > Pinopsida > Cupressales > Cupressaceae > Cunninghamia > Cunninghamia lanceolata. Next base: position 3,471,426 of record BSBN01000828.1, read on the forward strand.
GATTATTGACCAATCTCTTATGTTCCACCTTGACTCATCTCTTGGGCATTTTCTTTATTAGCAGTAATCATATCTTTGTCAGGTCATTCATGTTGCTCTATATTCACTAAAACATTTTGTTTACCTTGCACATTTATATGATCATCCACATGAGTGGTATCTTTTGGAACATTATGCTTGTCTTGCATACTTAGCTAATTATCCATTTGTTCAGAGTTCTCCGGAATACTCTGTTCATCTTGCTCTTTTTCAACCTGTTCTTCCTTTTCTAGAGAGGATGCATTAGCATGATGAGATGATTTTGGTGGTAAATTATTTGGTTGTTCCACATCCTCTGGTTTTCTTACCTCACCAAGTATCTCCTGAGTGATTTCTTTAGCTTCTTTTGTAATTTGTTCAATGTCCTCCTTTCTGTTCTGCATAAGATTGTCTACTATGTGCTTTGTTCTGAGCCCTTGAACTTGTCTTTGAATCAATTTTTCTTTTGCTTCCTCAAATAGGGAAGCACCAGCTTTATCCAAAGCATCTTGTTTGAGTTTCTCTTCTAGTGCCACAACTTCATCTCTATCCCTTCTTAGGGATTTTTGTAATCTTTTTGGTACTTTAGGCAAGATTTCATCAAGAGACTTGTTATATCTCATCATGTACATTGCAACTGCCTTTTCAATGATGGCTTGATCCTCAGGAGAAGATTCTAGATGAAGCACCATAGTTTCATTAAACAAATTGAAGCAGACAATGGCATTGTAAACAACATCTAGAGACATAGGGTCTCTAGGAGGAGGTGTTTCTACCTAAGTGGCATTTTTCTTTTTCTTCTTTAGTGGGGGAGTTTGCTCCTCCTCCTCTTCTTCTTCTTCACTTGTTTCAATACCTTGTTTCTTCTTCCTTTTGGCCTTCACCTTGACTCTTGGTTGCTTTTTCTATTTTCCTTTCTCCTATTTCTTTGACATTACTTCTTCTTTGTCACTCTCAATCTCCTCCACAATTGTTTCTTTCTTCTTCACTGATTCTCTAACAATTGATCCTTCATAACTTCACACAAATCAAAATCCTTACCCTCTTTAGCCATCTGATAGGTAGTGTATATGGTTGTTGCAATTGCAAATCCCTCTATGTTGGAGTAGTACACTTTGTATGCAATTCCCATTGCTGCATATCTCACATTGGGGTCAATATTATCATCAATTGTTAAAGCCCTCTTGTCAAATTTGGCACCAGTTAATTCAATGACATTTTCATTCTTGATTGATTTCAACTGTGGTACAAGTCTAGTGGAACATAGCCCTGTTACAACCCTAATAACTTCTTTTGTTATTTGATGAGGTTTGTCAAGGTATATGAATTCATCATGAATTCTACTGAGGATATACCTAACCCAGTCATGCTCATTACAGAAATCTAGAAAATATTTCCAAACATCTAACCTTTTTGCTTCAATGTTGGCATACTCAGGTTTGCAATGTATATCATCATCATCTAACAGTTTATGCCATAGGGTTTCAAATTTTCCATGGTCAATCTCTTCCAATTTTGCGTGAATATATATCCTAACATCTTTCATGTATACCACAAATGCAAAAACATTAGATAATGCTCTGCTACTGTCAACTTCCATTGCCTTATAAGGATGTTTCTTGAATTTGGGTTGGGGTCAATCAGCAATGTTGATCAATTGAGGAGTAAAAGATACAATCATCATAAACAATCATGATAACAAGAATTAGAATGAAGAATACCTCTGAGACTTGCTACTAGGGTTTCACCTTTTTGCTTTGCTGCTCAAATGCTCCAAGTATACCTTTTCTCTACTCTACTCTCAAATGCTTGATCACAAATACCTTTTGAATACATGTAAAATGACTTATAAACCTCTCCACATCTGTTCAATTGTTTTGTATTAAATGCACTAACTTAGGGTTAGGTGAATACTTGGTTAGACCTACTCTGTGACATAACAGTGATTCTTTGATTATTCTGCAATCTACCGCAGAGTGATGAGTTTCTCCAAAACCTTCTTCAAACTCATATGTATGCTAAATACTTTCAACATCATGAGTGGGGTTGAAGGATTTGTAGTAACAACTCCCGCTAAGTCCATGCTTCCTTTTGGTAGATGTTCTTATGACTAAAAATCCTAAAAACTTCCGTAGTCTACCGCATTGAAAGATTTTTCTCTAGAGTTTTGATCAGGCTTCTTCATATCATTATCCTTACATGCATATACCATTTAGCCAGAATTCTGAGGAATTCAACATCTTATTTATTTAGGGGTTTGAAGAATTTTGTAGTTGTGATCCCCCCGAATCAGTACCTTCTTTTAGTTACCAGAGGATCCATCTACACTAGGCAGAGTTTGGAAACATCACATGTTTGTAAAATGAATTTAATACTCAATGGTGATTGGTCAAATGAACAAAGGAGATTGCATCACATGGATGCATACATATTGGTGAACTAGTGAAATTTTATAATAGTATTGTGAAAGATGCCCCTTTCTTTTTCTTTCTTTTTATATTTGACAGTGAGGTGTGCAAAAATGTGAAATAGGTTATTTAGGGAGCAACTCATAGAGAAGTGTGAAAATTGGATGCAAATATGGGAGAAGAGAGACTATTTCACGTGGTGATGCTGCCATGGTTGGCACAAGGTCACATTAACCCTTTCTTAAATCTTTCTAGGGCCTTGGCAAGCCATGGGGGCACAAAAGTGTGGTTTGTATCAACCCCTGTCAATATATCTTGAATCAGAGCCTGTTTGCAGGGAGAACCGATCTAGCTGGTGGAGTTGGCATTGTCGTCTATAGATGGACTGCCCCCTACTATCAAATGCATAGTAGACATTAAACTAGAATCAGTCCATCTCCTTCATGGGGCATTTGACCAACTGGACAAGCTGCTTCAGAGTCTTCTACAGCACCTTTCACCAAATTTCCTAGTCTATGACATCATCACACCTTGGGCTGCCACCATGGCCACCCAACTGGAAATACCAAGCTTTGCCTTCTCCGTCTACAGTCTGGCGGCATTTGGTTACCTTCTCGATCATTACAAGTGGGCAGGGAGTGACGTAAAGGTGGAGGATTTGAGTCAACCACCGACTGGCTATCCCACAACTATTATCTCATGGAGGCTGTTCAAAGCTTCCCTCATGTTGAGCAACTTTAATGCTTTTGCCGATCACATTTGGGTGTGTTGTCAGCTCTCGTGTGGAATAGCAATAAAGTCATGCTTTGAAGAGGAGGACAAGTATCTAAAATATCTAAGCCACATCACTGGAAAGCCAGTCATTTCCATTGGTCCATTAATGTTGTCTGAGGTAGTGGAGGATAGGTCTAGAAATCACTTGGTACAATGGTTAGACAAACAATGGCCCTCCTCAGTGGTGTTTGTGTCCTTTGGAAGTGAGTCATTTCTATCGGTGAAGCAAACAATGGAAATGGTGTTGGCACTAGATGAAATTGGGTTATTCTTTCTCTGGTCGTTGCGATCTTCTGAGGGGACGTTCTCCTCATTGTCGCTATTGTTGGAGGGTTTTGAAGGTCGGACGCGTGACAGGGGGCTAGTAGTTGGCGGGTGGGTGCCTCAGCTGCATATTGTTTCCCATCCTTAAGTGTGGAGCTATGTCACCCACGTCAGGTGGAGCTCAGTGATGGAAGCATGGCTCTACTCCAGGTTATCCCTAGTTCTCATTTTGTTGCAGCATGACCAAGGGCTTAACTGTCGATAGATTGTACTAGAATTGAATGTGGGAATTGAAGTGGAGAGGAATGAGGTGGGGTGTTTTAGCAGGGAGGATGTATGTAAGGTAGTTTGGATGGTGATGGGAAATGAAGACAGAGGAAGATGTTAAGTTTTCTAGATCAGATATACTATTGTATATATGTTTCTTACTTGATCTTAACTCTCTTTCCATCTCCTTTTTATATCTCCTCAAATGCCTCTTCACCCAAGAGACACGATCCTCCAAGGAGAGGTGACTATTCACAAAGGGAGGTCAGCCTATTTGTTCTTCTTCGCTGACTTGACTTTAGGCTTACCTCCTGAAGCTACCAAAACATCAGCACTCCCTCTTAGCTAGGGACGTATAGCAAAGTCTCCACTGAGTCCTTATGTACCTTAAAGGGTTGCTTTCTTACCATTAGCCACTACCCTTTCAAAGGGCACCATTTCATGGAATTGATTTGTTTATCTTTAGTTTATTTGATTGATTGCTTTCCCAAGTCAGTTTTCCATAATCAATAATAGTTATTATCATTAACTATTGTCATTGGAGTGCATAAGGAGGGAGTTGGGCAATGGATGTATTGTTTTCTCTAGTGCTAGAACCATTCAGCCATGAACTCCGTAACCTCCCTAAGCTACAAACATTAACACTCCCTCCTAGCTAGGGAGGTATCCTTCCAGATATCCATGTCATGGAGTCTCTCAACATGACACCCACAATGGATACACCCATTAGTGAGAAGAATTTATCACGGAGTCTCTCAACATGATATCATCATGGAGTCACTCAACATGATGTCCACCATGGCTACTCCCATGAGTGGAAAGAAACATGTGCACAAGTGCCCATCACGAAGTCACTCAACATGATGTCATCATGGAGTCTCTCAACATGACGTCCGCCATGGCTACTCCCAGAGGGTGGATAAACACAAGTACAAGAGAATCATCACGGAGACTCTCAACGTGATGTCCACAATGGTTACTCCCATTAGTGGAAAAAATACATCATCATGGAGTCACTCAACATGACGTCGACCATGGCTGCTCCTAGAGGGTGGAAAGAAACACATGTACAAGTGTCCATCACGGAGTCTCTCAATGTGATGTCATCATGGAGTCTCTCAACATGATGTCCACCATGGCTACTCCCATGTGTGGAAAAACACAAATACAAAGAATTTATCATGGAGTCTCTCAACATGACATCCACCATGGATACTCCCAGAGGGTGGAAAGAACCACATCCTTGTCTCAAAGATGGACAAGGGCTTTCACCTCAAATTTCTCTGTCTTAGAGAAAAATGCATTAACAAGGGCTTTCACCTCAAATTTCTTCGTCTCAGAGAAAAAATGCATTAACAAGGAATCTTCATGATGATGTGACTCCCTCTGAAGTTCCAAGTACTAGCATCAACCTCCTAACCTCCTTGTCCAAGGTTGCCTCTGTTGATTTGTCAGACTTCCATCAATGACAGGTGACAAGCTCACATCAGTGCTCTAGTGTAAGATGGTTGTTGTTGCCTTAACAACCACACTGGTATTCTAAATGCTCACACAACTATCTTCACCCACGAACCAATTCAAGCTATACATTCTTCAAGTGTTGAATCAAAACTTTGTTGCAAGTCATGTCAGATTCCTTTATGACTGTGCTACAGGAAAAATAACCATAATTCCTTATTTGATGCTATAAATATCTCAATCTATGGACCAACTAATACTAACTCTTATTAATCTGTTTTCAATGAAGCCTGGTGTTTAGTAAGATGCCACCTAATAGTGCGAGTCTTCTTAGGGCTCGATCTTATTACCACTTTAATCTTTGAGAGCTTGTTGGAGCTCCTTCAGAAACCTGTGATCCATGATTTCTCCTTACTCAAACTTCTCTTGAATGATATATTTTCCGTGATGGCAATCAAAACTTAATTCCTTTATAAAGTATTAATATCTTAGATGCCCACTAGAAATGGATTATGTGAATTCTTCACGACCTGGACTAGAGCCCACGTGTTTGACCTTGTTCCTGATTTGGTTAACAAATACTTCACATTCACAGGGACCCACGAATTCAAGCATGCCATGTTGAGATTCAAACTGTCTCATACTTAAGCCAAAATATTGTTTAATAATAACATCAATGTTTTGTACTTTATCAATGCACCATTGTCTTCAAAATTTAAGCTAGTTCAAAACTTAAACTTCTAAGGTAGCCACATTATCTCTGGTTCCTTATAGTAGGCTCTAAAAGAGCTTGAGGTAATGCCAGGGGGCAGATTTTGCATCACGATTCCATAATTATCATCGCCTATCGAAGTGAGATCAACTATCTTATTTTTTGTTACCGAAGTGAGTCCATCAATGAACAAGCTATGTAGAACAATACCTTGAGTGAAGTTTGTCTCTGGGAGAGGGCAAATAAGATGGATTGAACCTCCTATTGGTACTCGTCGATACACTCACCATGTTGAACCTTTCTTCACCTTGATATCCACCTTTGTGAAAGGGATACCTAATGTTTTGACTGCTTTGAAGGTCCAGTTCAATATACGCTGGTTTAGCAGTGAGTTGATCATGATAGAATCTATGACCAAGCTTCCCTGATTCCTGGAGGTGAAACTCAAACTCTTTGTTCCCTACTTTCAATACTCTAGGATCCGGCATTGGGAAAATGGAAGGGGTAACCTTCTTCTCTGCAGGGATTATTGTCTGGACAACGATCTTGTCACTAGGGCCCGACTTAGGCAGGTCCTCCTTGTTCGGTCTCTTTGCTCCAACTATAGGGGAGCTACTAGCACCTTCAGACTTCTTCATGGGTTCACTTTCCATTCTTGACATCCTTTTAACATTCTTCAAACAAACTAGTCTAGGTGCTCAACATTGCGAGTGTAAGGTAGTAACGATCTACTGCAACTTTAGCAAATCTCGATCGTAACGTTGCTCTGATACCATGTTAAGTTTTCTAGATTAGATATACTATTGTATATATGTTTCTTACTTGATATTAACTCCCTTTCCATCTCCTTTTTATATCTCCTCAAACGCCTCTTCACCCAAGAGACGTGATCCTCTAAGGAGAGGTGACTATTCACAAAGGGAGGTCGGCCTATTTGTTCTTCTTGGCTGACTTGACTTTAGGCTTACCTCCTGAAGCTACCAAAACATCAATAGAGGATAGATTTGATCTAGGGTGACACAACTCCATGGTGTTATAGATCTCAACAAAGGACGTCAACACGCGTATATGGAACAACTGGTAGACCACATGAATAAAACTGTGTAGCCGATATTGGTGCCTTCTACAACTACAAAATTTTCATATCATTCTCCTAAGCATCCCTATTTCTAGGTAGAGGAGTAGTAGTTGGAATTGGGATAGTATTTTAGATTAGTATAGAAAATTATGCTTCTGCTCACAAACGGCAATGTCTATCCAACATAGTCAATGGGTTGAATACTTGAATAGTAATGCTCGGTGTAAAGGGCAGTGTTCGAATCTTTCTAGTTCTATAGAATAGGAAAAAATAAGATGTATAGTATTATTGATGGTGGTTCGGTGGTGGTCACTTCTTTTAATAAATAATAAAAGTTGTTTTGTGTATCTGTCATGGCAGGAATTTTTGTAATCCATATTCAAGTTTTTCAATTGTTTGATAAATAGTTTTGTTTTATTTTTCTCATCATTATAGTTTCTAGTGTTGGTAAAAATTGTGATTAGTTATGAGACTTTCATTCTTAACAATAACTTTAACCCATACCTAAAATCAAATCAATTGAATATCCCTAAAAATTTGTTAAAGTCAATATAAAAATCAAATCTAATAAATACTACCCATACCTAAAATGAAATAAAATTGTATAAGTCAATAAATATTTATTACAATTGTATGGCATTCCAAAGTGAAGAAAAGACAGGAATGTATAAAATCTTATCTCAAACAATAAAAAAGATTTGCATTGATTTTTTTTGTCTTTTCATTCCTCCCTCCAACAATGACCAATTCTTGCTTCATCATTATTTTCTATCCCCATGTAGATCTACAATAAAAACCACAAATATTTATCTCCCCTACTTGAAATTAATGTTACAAAAATTGTTGGACTTTATTGTGTTGTAGCGTAAGATGACTAGAAAATATGCCGCTACTAATTTACTTTTGAGATAATTTACTCTTAGTAATTTTTGCATTTTAAGGATTTCTGTTACAAGTGACAAAGAAATCATATGCAACATGGGATTGAACCCATACATTATCATTGCAATTGAGTGACCTTACTTTTAGATCATGGTTATCTATACAAATTATCATTGAGATTTTGATCCTAGAATACACATCCAATCTAACAACATTGGAAATAGGCACTCTTTTGGAATAGATCTTGTAGTAGACCACTTCACAGATAGTTGATATGGTTAGTTGAAAATACTTTGTTATAATGAACAATGTTGCCTTCTCATCTATTCCAATTTTTTTTATCAATACTAGTACCTTGGAAGAAAAAATATAAACTATTCTCAGTGACTACGATTTAATACATGACAATGTATTTATTTATTCTACTTTTCTTAAGGATAAAATATATTTATTCTTTTGGAATGACTCTATGCCTTATAATCAAAGATAGCCACATGGAGGGCACTCATGGAACCTTTGATAAGAAACCATACTAGTATTAGAAAGGCCATGAGGCCTCAAGCTCAATCATCATGACATCATTATTTGGCGAGTTCTTAAACAATTGTGGGAGTTGATACAATTGGTAATTCTGTAAACCATTTTAATTTCATAGAGTAATTAAAATCATTTAATTTCATTAACACTCTATAATCAACCAACCTTTTGTTAATCATTATACAAAAATATAAATAGAAGGCTAAGGTTTGTCACTAATCTATCATTTTTGGTATACCTAAAATTAGGTACTTAGACCGAAAAGCTTGTGGTTATGGTTATAAGTCTATTCATTACCAAAGTGTGAGTTCAATCTATAAAATAAACATTAAAATAATATAAATAGAAATAAAATAAAATTAGTACTCCAATAAAATTAACCTGGTATTTCCAAATTTAGATTGTGATGATGTAAGTTTATGATAGGGCTATCCCTTCCTCAGGGGAATATAAACATTACTGTACTACATTACCATACTATGTCTAGTTCATATAGACTTGACAGTGATTGTGACTGATGAAAACAAAATTTGTTATTATATCTAAAGGACACCTAACACGAAAAAAGCACTGCAAAACCATTAGAAGTTCCTAAACTATTTTGCCTAGTTTGCAAATTACCACCTATATCCATATAAACTTTACAGTATTCTATGGCAAGCGACCACGTCTACCTTCCCAACTTAAATATTCATGTTTCTAATTAAATAGAAAACATTAATTAAATATTCATGTTTAGATTTTTATATGTAGTGAACACTAATGTAGTATTATACTAATGTTTAGCTAGTTTTGTATAGTATAAAGCTAGTTTCGTATACCTAATTAAATATTCATATAGTGATATCATTTACCGTGATATTGCTATCTTCTCTCTGTAATTGATATTGTGTATTAGTGATATATGTGTATATTAGTATTTGACATCACCATCTCTGCCTTCCTAACTTAAGCACTTGCACAAATAAACAATAAAAATGTTGGCACATACAATATTTTCCAATTTACCTTAAGTTTATACCCAAAAAATTTGATCCACATCTTAATCGACCTGGTTAAAGCAGAGGAGGAGAGTTGTGGTGGGGGAGAAGCATGATATTTTCCTTCCCATATCATTTCATAAGCATGTGCTTAACAATCATTTTATCATTTCATATTCTATAACAACATTTCTAGATTGTCAAGCTTAAATACAAGTTAGTTTCCTCTTGTCTATAACTATCAAAATCCCACAATATGAATAGAAATAAAAAAATATAAGAGCATTCTATGTATTACAATTCCTATCTTAGCTTTCAACCCAAACATTAGAGTTGCATGCCTAAGAATAGAAAAAGACACTTTCTCATGTATGCCAGGGTTGTAAAATAAGAAAATGAACCACTAAATCTAGCCAAAGTGAATAGATTATGAAATTTCATTACTCAAGACATGAGGAATACTTACAAATCCATACGATAATTTCAGTTGAAAACCTTGGGATCATCTTCAACATTGTTCCCTACTATTTCTAATATCTATATACACTCCTGATTACATAATAGTAAATCATTTAACAAACTGTTCTATAAAACTAGTGCAATAAATGTATCCTAATGGAAAATGATCACTATTTAGAAACATATTTTGACCATGTATCAATGGTTAAAGTTCTAGAATAAGAACCAAAAATATAAAGAAGCTTTAAAGAAATCATAAGCCTAGATAAAAACAATTTGGTATAATTTTCACAACTCCATTAAGATACTAGAATTTATAAGAAGAATTAGATAAAAAGACTAAATTCATGGATGAGGCTAAAATTAAGTGAGGGATTCACTTTCAATCTAAAAATATTTCACACACAAAGCTATGTAGCTAGAAATGTTATGTTTTTTGTCCCAAGTACATTTTCTCAAAACAATGATATATATTTATGTACATTTGGTATAATGAGAAAATAACAAATTGTCTCTCCTCCTAAAGAGTAAATGGTATTGGACCCCTAAGTGGAGCTTACTTAGAAGCAAATTCTAGAGGTACACATGTTGTGTAGCTTATTCCATAATCTTAGACACTTTCAAATCACCAAGACCCACAAGATCAACACTTGAATATGATGGTTTGGTTCACTTTCCTTTCCTGTAGCTCCCATAATCTTCTAGGGTTTGGTCCAAAACCTACTGGGCATCTCTCAATTTTCTTGCAAAGGCACACATTGCAGAATCCTTAGAGGAAATATCTTAGAAAATCCTCTATTTTTCTTTCTCAATCTTTTGTATCTTCTATAGCTCTGTCACAACTTCTTCCAGTAGAGTCTGGTGGGATTCAACTATTGACAATATCTCCTTTGTAGTCATGGCCTTGGTTGCTTCAGAAGGAATGCAAGATCCCTACAGCAATTGGAATTAAACCCCTATAAGTTGTCAACCATGATGCCTTGTTACCTATACAAAAACAAGTTCAAACAAACATTAAATCTCTAAACTTATCAACATACTCTAAATTTAGCAAAACCTTGAAATTTTCAAAACCAATGCCATAAAAACCCTCGTTTGAAAATCATAAATTCACCAAGAAAACAAAATTTATCAAATACCCTAAGAATTTTAAAATGGACAAATTCCTCAAAACGCCACCCCTAAGAATTTGAAAACTTATTTCACAACAACTTGTAATACTGAAATCCTAAATTTACCAAAAAACCCTAAACTTATCGACTAAGAATTTATACATGGGTACAAATTCGTCAAAATGTTATAGTACCAACAATCATGAAAACCTTAAAATCTTATTAATCAATGTCCTTAAAGCCCGCAATTCTCAAATCCTAAATTTTTAAAAACCCTGCGATATGTTTTAAATGGGCAAATGGGCTACATACTAGAAACCTCTAAGAGTCTAGAAGTGAGTCCAAAAATTTTCAGAAGAAATTGGTGGGCCTTTCTTTTGGGGAGCAATGCATATATTGGCGTCTCTTGCTATGAAATTCTCAACAACGAAGGAGGAGGCACCATTGGCATTGCTAGCAACTCCTCCGCTACAAAGAGCCCCAACCTCGCTGGCAACTGCAAAATCGTTGTTGTTCTCTGCATATCTTTATTTTGGCCTCAATCGATATGGTTTTCTATAGAATTTAATATAGTTTAATATGTTATATAATCGATATAGTTTCTATAGAATTTAATATAGTTCAATATGTTATTTGTCATAGTGCTAGCTTGGTACTTATATGCATTGAATGTTTGAAAATGTAATAAAATTTAAATAATAATTCTATTTTTCACACTGATTATTAATTGAACGAGTCAATACGAAAACAGATAAATAATATTTATCAAATTATTAAATAAGAAAATTAATTATGAACCATAGCATGTTTATAAAATGAATTTAATATTGAATGGTGATTGGTCAAATAAACAAAGAAAAATGCATCACATGGATGCATAAATATAACATGTTTATAAAATACCAACAGAGGACGTCAACACGCGTATATGGAACAGCTAGTAGACCACATGAAGAAGCTACTTATCTCACGTAAAGAAAACTGTGTGTAGTAGATTATGGTGCCTTCTACAACTACAAAAATTTCATATCATTCTCCTAAGCATCCCTATTTCTAGGTAGAGGAGCAGTCGTTGGAATTGGGATAGTATTTCAAAGTAGTATAGAAAATTATGCTTACGCTCACATACGGTAATGTCTATCCATCATAGTAAATGGGTTGAATACTTAAATGCTTCTGTTCACAATCGGCACTGTCTATCCAGTATCCTTAATGCACATTTGACCAATACAGTGCACACTCGGAGTAGAGGGCTGTGAATTGTAAGTTCAATGTGCAGTGTCCGATTTTTTCTAGTTATATAGAATAGGGAAAAAACAAGATATATGGTATTATTGATGGTACTGCCGCGTTAGTCTCTTTTTTAAACAAGAGACGCAATGCGTCATGTTCCTGCCTTTATGCATTTAATGTTGGTGTAGTATGTTGTGAGAAAGGAAAACTTGATGGGATGAGAAAAGGTCATGTGAGTAATGATTTCATATGTCAAATTTAGTCTTGAGACCATCAAATAGAAGATTGAGAACAGAGGAAAAAGCATTAGATGAAAAATGTGCAATGAAATCTTGGATACAAGATAGTTTGAACAGATTATTTCATTATGTATTAAGGACCATAGTTCTTTTTTCTAAATACTTCGTGTGTACAGACTGTCTTGATAATTAAAGCAATGGAAATTGTTTAGGATTGCTATAGCAGTACTAATGATTATTGTAAAATAAATGTATATATTGTGCCTTTAATTCCAATTTTTTAAAATCAATTTTCGCTGAAAGTAAACATATACTGGTCAAGTATATGTTAAGAAGTTGTTGTGATGTTCACAACATGCCCCATTATGCTCCTTAGCAAAATGGGGGCCCCTGCTGATGTTTGCTTTTTGCTTCTGCTTGTGTTTTTTTTGTTTTCTGGCGGTTTGGTAAAAATGAAGGTCAGGTGCATCATCATGATGATATTGGATAAGGTAGGTCATTATCATGAGGTCATTTTGTCAAAGTTCATATTTTGTTTCTATGACCTCATATTTAGAAAGAGCTTGAAATTCCATGCAGGTTTGCGTTTTACTTCAGTCGAAAATTCTTCCATATGTGAAAGTTATGCACGGTCAAAGTTTTTGTCAAACTTGATATTCGCAGGAGGATCATCATATTTTTATATCCTAAGTCATGTTGTCAAGATCATCATGATCTTGGTCTATCAGCCGATAAAAATCATGCAGTCGCAATATTCGGACGTCAATCTTAGGTGGTAGTGCTCTTTACTCGTCAAATGGCCTTAGGTGCATTGTCAGCATCATGATTTCTTTTAGGATGGTCATATGTTATAAACTCGGTTTTGGTTACATGAAGATGATCATCATCATCATATTTGAACCCCCCCCGATAATATCCTGAGGTTCAAAAATCATGATGATATCAAGTTTAGGTCAGGGTAAGTTTCCCTGTTGAGTGGTCTTTGTATAGTGAGCATCATCATGATATTTCAACATTACCTAATCTTATCATATCATGCTGATCACGCTTAGAAAATCCACCGTCGGCATATTTGCATGCGCATGTTATAATCCTATCGCAAGGTCATCATCATGATGTTTGCTGAAGTTCGAAATATGATGATGACAACTTTATATCCTCCTGATCTCCTTTTGCATAATTATGATCATCATCCTGGTCTTTCACGAGGGTTATTCGCTGAAATTTGCTAAGTGATGGAGACATCATTATCATAAATCGATAAAGGGGATCATCATCTTCATATCCTCCTGATCGCCTTTTTTGCAATATCATGATGATAGGTCATCATCATGATATTTGCTGAAGTTCGAAATATGATGATGACAACTTCATATCCTCCTGATCTCCTTTTGCATAATTATGATCATCATCCTGATCTTTCACGAGGGTCATTCGCTGAAATTCACTAAGTGATGGAGACATCATCATCATAAATCGATAAAGGGGATCATCATCTTCATATCCTCCTGATCGCCTTTTTTGCAATATCATGATGATCAGCCTATCTATTCAGAAGAAGGTGATATTTCATTCCTTAAACAGCATGATCATTTTTTTACAATATCACCCTAGCGCAATATCATGATGACCTCAACTCATCCTTGTGGTTCGAAGACAAAATATCATGATGACGTCATCATGATAATTCGATGAGGAGGGTCATCATCATATTGTTTTATGCTGTCATGTTGTCAAGATCATCATGATGTTGTTTGTTCACCCGATATTTTGTAAAGTCCTCCTGCCGATGAAATACAACCTTTTGAAAATATCCTGATGGTCATCATCGTCACATTTTCCCTTGGGCAGGATATTTCCCAAACATGATCCGGTTGGCGAAATATCATGATGACGTCATGTTCTAAGTTTAACAAAGGCTCGAAATATCATGATGACGTCACCCCGATGTAATAAACGAAGAAGCAAATATCCTGATCATCATCATCATCACATTTTTCCTTCAACAGGATATTTTTCAAGCAGGATCTGGTTCGCGAAATATGATGATGATGTCTTATTCTAAGTTCGATGAAGAAGCAAATATCCTGATGCTCATCATCATTCTGATCTTTTGAGAGGGTTGCCTTGGCCGCAAAGGGGCCATATTACATTCATCATCCTGATCATGCTCCTTAGGTGACCCGATATTACATTTATCCCCTGATCTTAACGAAGATGACGATTACGTCATCCTTAGCATTTCAATGAAGCCCGAATATCATGATGACATTACCATCATTTTCCTTTCCTCGGCAACATGATCATATTCCATATCCTCCTTTTCTTGTTCAACAATATGATGATGATGATGTTGTTCTTTTCCGCAATATGCAGAAGCGAAATATCATGATGATGAAGTAAATATTGACCAACACGTTTTTTTTGACACGCCGATGGCAATGATCATGTCGATGGGCGGGAAATGAAGCGATGGAATTTTAAAGTGTTTTTTTTTTGGGTGCCTGTGGCATTTTCCCGGTTAGTGATGGTTGACCCAGTGAATTTTGAGTGGTTTGAATGCATTTTGGGCGTGTTTGAGAGTATTTTGGATCTGATTTCCACGATTTTGCACAGTCACGTGGATTTAAACGATTATTTTAATTTCCTGCTGTTTATGTGATAAATGAAATACTTATTGCTTGTGTTGTCTTTATATTGTGCCTCTCTACACTGTAATACTTGACAACAGGGATTTTTAGGGCCTACACACAGGGATTCTAGGAAAACACAGCAAGTTAGCTTAGCATAGTTTAGAAGTAGAAGAAGGAGGTCGCCTATTTGTCTGCAGTAAGGTGTGTGTGGAATGTCTGGCTGCCTTACTGTATCTGTAAAGCTTGTAAGTTCTCTGTAGTATGATCAATGAAACTAAGAGTCATTCCTGCATTGTAAATCATGTATGACTATTCGTTTCTAATACAATAGAATCTGGAGTTTTGCATCTGTCTTCTGAGTGTTCTCTTGCCCTTGTTTGTATTTTGAAATATCTTCTCTGAGAGCTTGCAATTTTAAATGTATGTTTCTGAAAATGCCTAGAACTTACATTTAGGGTTTTTACTGTGGATTTGATCAAATTACTGTGGTATTTACATAGTGCATGACAGAAACAATTAGATCCTTCGGTAGATTAAATGAGGTATAGAGTAGATCTTTCTAACTTTTCCCAACCCATCTGAAATATTTAGCTGAAAACGTAGAAATCCAAAGGAAATTGTCTCAAATTTGAAGAAGCATGTACAACAGAGCTGTAAGTAGACAGTCTTCATAAACAGATAAAAAAGAAAGCTGCAAAAAATCCAAGAAAACCCTTTGAAACTTGCAGCACAGTATCATCTTTATGCAAATGAACAGAATACTTGTTGAAATCTATGACCTTTTTGCATATTCTTAGGCCAGTAAACCACAAAACAAACCTAAACTACGTAAGGCCCCTTGAACATTATAGCTTCACATTGACCAACTGAACTTGACCAACCGAACCATTGTAGACTTGGGATTAGTTGAATCTCAAATGATTCCTTCTTATCTTTCAAGTATAGTTTCAGTTCATTATATGTGAATTTTAACTTATTGTTATGATTGCATCAAAACAGTCATTAGCAGTTTTCTGGCGCTAGAAGGAGGGCCAAAAGGCTGTATATTGTAATCATCAATAGTTTTCTGGCGCTAGAGGGAGGGCCAGAAGGCTGTATTTTGTAATCATCAACAGTTTTTGGTGCTAGAAGGAGGGCCTGATTTGGTTTAGGGTCAAAATTTTGAGTTTTGAATGTTGTATTCTGAGATATGTTAGATCTCATAAAATTTGAAAGGCCTAAGGGTTGAAAGAAGGTCCCATTTTCAATGGACTCACATAGGGATAGTTTTCAAGTTGACATTCCTTGATTTCAGAAAGTTTTGAATAAGCAGCTTTATCCTAAAAATCTATATAGCTATGGTTTATTTGGAAGGTGTAGGATACATTAGTCCGCAGAGCATCGTGAGCTTAATTGTCTATCTTTTGTCACAAAATTAGATTTATATTTGAAAGGACTAATCTGTTTGTCAGATGTGTATAAGGCTGAAAGTTGGCAGGAAAATGAGGAGATTATTGAGAGACAGGAGGATGCATCATCAACGGTCGTCAAATGTGCAGAGGATACAAAGATGGAACTAATGCTAAGAATAAAGGATAGTAAGATCTCTGTCCAAGAATCATGTGATGGTAAGAAAAAAAATTTGTCTTTTCATCAGGATCCAGTTGTGATTAGGGTTAGTGAAAAGTATAAATATCCTAAAAAATGCAGAGAAGAAATCATAGCTCATGCCCCTTTTCTGGATAATAAGCAAAAAGGATTTAATGAAAAAGAAAAGGAAAGTGAGGTTTGTCTTGATATATTTGATAAATATATGGAATTAGTAAGGAATATTTGTCAAGAGGAAACCTCTGGGTCTGACCTGAAAAGTTTTAATGAATATGATTTGGCAAAGAAGTGTAAACAAGCATTGGGAAAATTAAAATGCACTAAAACTGATAAGATCCCTACTGTAGAAACTAGTGAAGTCATAGAAAAGAAAGAAAATCCTAGTGTTACAACCGAGTTCTTTAAATTAAATGATCAAAATCAAGATTGTTGCAGGTCAATAAAATTAGACTCTTCACTGAATGATAACTGTGAGTCATCTGGTGAACAATTCTTGAAAAAAGAGGATATAGAGGATCATGGAGCTGTTGTACACAATCAGACATTCCCCCCATGCTATGTTGAAAATAAAACAGGGGAGTATTCTTATCAATCTAAAGATGTTGTCTTACCTTTACTCTCAAGTGATTTAGAAATGATTAATTTCTGTATGTCAGATTATGATGATGAAGATACTTACTTAAGTGCTGATGTGCAGGAAACTAATGAGAACATTGAGAGGTTTGCTAAATTTGAGGATAAATTGAATATCTAGAATGAAGAAACAAAGCTGGATGAAGATGAATAAATGATACATCTAGAGTCATTCACCTTTCAACTTGAAAAAGGACTAGACATAGAGCTGGGCAATGAAAATAAAGAGTTAAATGAAAAGCCAGGTATTAATAAACAAGTGTGTTCCACAGAGCTAAAGGCACATCAGGTTGTCTCTTTCCTTTCCTTGGTAAACAATGATAAATGGTATTTTGATTATGGAAATTCAAGAGATAGGACCTGCATATGGATTAATCATAAACTTGATGAGCAGCCTCAGTTACTAGTTAAGAGCTATTCTGATAAACACAATGAATCTAGAATATCAGAATTTTTTTCAGAATTCAAAGATAAATTTGCTAGAATGAGAACCGTAACTAGTACGCTGTTACTCCTGAACAACCTAAAGAAATATGCAAGTAGGGGTGTTCTTGGGTCTTGTTCCTGGGTTTCTAATTGCCTTGTAGAGGCTTGTATATAGTTTGGTAGGGTAGTTGTTTTTGTTTTTGTGTTCTTCTTTTGCTGTTTTCCTTTTAGGTTAGTTATTTGTATAGCTTGTCTTCTGTTTGTTTTTGTTTTTTGTTTCTGTTTGTACAGCCTGTTTGTTTGGTTTGTTTGTTGTTTCCTCAGTAGGGATCTTTATTTTACTGTAGAGTATTAAGGAGCAAAACTAGCAACCATTCAAAACAGTATATAATTTAGGATATTCAGGTTAACCATTTGCAATTTACACATAAGCTGTCACTGTCATGAATGCAGAGAGTTGTTCATCTTCTGAAGTTTTGTATTCAATAAATGTGATTGAGGATTTGAACCAGGTTTCTCACGATGACACACCTAAAATCCTTGGGTTTTTTGAACATACCAGTGTAGATATTAGGTGAAAAATCAGAGGTCACCCTTGCTACTATTACAATTCTCAGCTTAATTTCAGCAAGTGTCCACTCCTTGCATCATGAAGTTACAAATTGCTATATCTTATGAAATCTTTCAAAATTAGAAAATAAAGAAAATAAAAATAATAATAATAATAATAAATAAATAAATAAATAAAGCAGATTATACTGAAAATCCAGATTAAGCCATCTAAGTAACTCTATCGGGGCTATGGACGCTCGCTGGCAGTGGGGCTCTACTTGGGAGAATTGTAATGATAACTTTGCCGGGGCTATAGACGCTCGCTGGCAGCAAGGGTCTATCCGGTCGGCTATGAGGGAATATCGTCACCTACGTAGGCTAATGTTAGTCACTGGTTTGTTCAATCGATCTTCAAGATGAGGATAATTAATCACATGCACACAACTAAACTGAAGATGGAAATTCATGCATCTTTATTGAATACTTTAAGTCTCAAGATGAATAGTAATTTGCAGGAAAACATAGTTGGAAGTTATCAGTTCATTTCATCTAGTTTCCTTGAACACTTTGAATTTAATTGCTTCTGCTTGTGTTTTTTCTGTTTTCTGGCGGTTTGGTAAAAATGAAGGTCAGGTGCATCATCATCATGATATTGGATAAGGTAGGTCATTATCATGAGGTCAGTTTGTCAAAGTTCGTATTTTGTTTCTATGACCTCATATTTAGAAAGAGCTTGAAATTCCATGCAGGTTTGCCTTTTACTTCACTCGAAAATTCTTCCATATGTGAAAGGTCAGGTGCATCATCATCATGTTGTCAAGATTATCATGATCTTGGTCTATCACCCGATAAAAATCATGCAGTCGCAATATCCGGACGTCAATCTTAGGTGGTAGTGCCCTTTACCCGTCAAATGGCCTTACGTGCATTGTCAGCATCATGATTTCTTTTAGGAGGGTCATATGTTATAAACTCAGTTTTGGTTACATGAAGATGATCATCATCATCATATTTGAACCCCCCCCGATAATATCCTGAGGTTCAAATATCATGATGATATGAACTTTAGGTCAGGGTAAGTTTCCCCGTGGAGTGGTGTTTGTATAGCGAGGATTATCATGATATTTCAACATTACCTAATCTTATCATATCATGCGGATCACCCTTAGAAAATCCACCTTCGGCATATTTGCATGCGCATGTTATAATCGTATCGCAAGGTCATCATCATGATATTTGCTGAAGTTCGAAATATGATGATGACAACTTCATATCCTCCTGATCTCCTTTTGCATAATCATGATCATCATCCTGATCTTTCACGAGGGTCATTCGCTGCAATTCGCTGAGTGATGGAGACATCATTATCATAAATCGATAAAGGGGATCATCATCTTCATATCCTCCTGATCGCCTTTTTTGCAATGTCATGATGATCACCCTATCTATTCAGAAGAAGGCGATATTTCATTCCTTAAACATCATGATCATTTTTTTACAATATCGCCCTAGCGCAATATCATGATGACCTCAACTCATCCTTGTGCTTCGAAGACAAAATATCATGATGACGTCATCATGATAATTCGATGAGGAGGGTCATCATCATATTGTTTTATCCTGTCATGTTGTCAAGATCATCATGATCTTGTTTGTTCACCCGATATTTCGTAAAGTCCTCCTGCCGATGAAATACAACCTTTTGAAAATATCCTAATGATCATCGTCACATTTTCCCTCCGGCAGGATATTTCCCAAACATGATCCCGTTGGCGAAATATCATGATGGTGTCATGTTCTAAGTTTAACAAAGGCTCCGAATATCATGATGACGTCATCCCGATCTAATGAACGAAGAAGCAAATATCCTGATCATCATCATCATCACATTTTTCCTTCAACAGGTTATTTTTCAAGCACGATCTGGTTCGCGAAATATGATGATGACGTCTTATTCTAAGTTCGACGAAGAAGCAAATATCCCGATGCTCATCATCATCCTGATCTTTCGAGAGGGTTGCCTTGGCCGCAAAGGGGTCATATTACATTCATCATCCTGATCATGCTCCTTAGGTGACCCGATATTACATTTATCCCCTTGTCTTAACGAAAATGACGATGACGTCATCCTTAGCATTTCAATGAAGCCCGAATATCATGATGACGTCACCATCATTTTCCTTTCCTCGGCAACATGATCATATTCCATATCCTTCTTTTCTTCTTTAACAATATGATGATGATGATGTTGTTCTTTTCCCCAATATGCAGAAGCGAAATATCATGATGATGAACTAAATATTGACCAACATGTTTTTTTTGACATGCCGATGGCGATGATCATGCCGATGGGTGGGAAATGAAGCGGTGGAATTTTAAAGTGTTTTTTTTTTGGGCGCCTGTGGCATTTTCCCGGTTAGCGATGGTTGACCCAGTGAATTTTGAGCGGTCTGAATGCATTTTGGGCACGTTTGAGAGTATTTTGGATCTGATTTCCACGATTTTGCACAGTCACCTGGATTTAAATGATTATTTTAATTTCCTACTGTTTATGTGATAAATGAAATACTTATTGCTTGTCTTGTCTTGTAGGCTTGTAGTTGAGGAAGCAGCTGCAAAGTCAACACAGTGACCTCATGGAGGAAGGAAATCCAATCTCAGGAGCAAGAAGATAAGGATAAAGTGTGAAAAGTCAAGGCCATTCAAGTGAAAGATAGAGTTGCAGCTGGAGGTATTACTACAACAGACAAACAGAAGTTATTGCTGAGCTGCCGGAACTTCTTAGAAGGGGCAATATTTTGCCCAGATTTGACACTGCTCAGAGATATTTTGAAGAGCTGGTTGATCTGTATTTATTGCTGTAACCAGGGGTTTGAACCAGGGGTTCAGTTAGGTTTTTGCTGTAGTGAGGACAATTAGAATGTCTTTATATTGTGCCTGTCTACACTGTAATACTTGACAACAGGGATTTTTAGGGCCTACACACAGGGATTCTAGGAAAACACAGCAAGTTAGCTTAGCATAGTTTAGAAGTAGAAGAAAGAGGTCGCTTGTTTGTCTGCAGTAAGGTGCGTGTGGAATGTCTGGCTGCCTTACTGTATCTGTAAAGCTTGTAAGTTCTCTGTAGTATGATCAGTGAAACTAAGAGTCATTCCTACATTGTAAATCATGTATGACTATTCGTTTCTAATACAATAGAATCTGGAGTTCTGCATCTATCTTCTGAGTGTTCTCTTGCCCTTCTTTGTATTTTGAAATATCTTCTCTGAGAGCTTGGAATTTTAAATGTATGTTTGTGAAAATGCTGAGAACTTACATTTAGGGTTTTTACTGTGGTTTTGATCAAATTACTGTGGTATTTACATAGTGCATGACAGAAACAATTAGATCCTTCGGTAGATCAAATTAGATCCTTGTCTGAAATAGCCATGACATAAATTTCTGTATTACAAAATTCTGTAACATAATATTTATAGTTTTTTGAATCATGGACTATGAATAAGAGATTGTACAAACGTTTTGTTGCAAATTACATATACGTTATATTTGAAATAGGTCTTGACCTATTTGTAAATTCAAGATAGATAGAATGTTGTGTTCACCGAATTGGGGCTTGGTGTATGTCATATAGCACAACTGAGATGCTCAAAATGCCAAGGCTGATAGGCGATTCAACATTTTGTGACTAGGTCGGTCTCTAGAAGGGATCTGACCTAGCTATGAAAATCAATAAGACGCATACACATATATATGCTGCTTTGATGTTCGCTGTGCTGGTGGAATCGTTGAACGTGTTGAACTGTGCAACCTGTTGGACCCTTGTACCTGTTGAACCGTGGAACCTGTTGGACTGTTGAACCTGCTGAACGATTGAACGATTGAACGGTTAAACATTTGAACCTATTGAATTGTCGAAACGTTTAGACACTAAAGATAGATAATTTGCATAATACTCAAGTGCATTGGAATCATAAATTTACCAAGGACCATTAGTCCTAGCCTAAACAAATGATTTGCAAATAATTTTGGTAAGCATTAGAATAATTAAAATATCTTTGTATCTGAAAAAGCATTGGCCATCTATAATATACAGATGTAATAGAGTGAATTATGTGCACATACAGGAAGAGAAGGTTCCAAATTAAAAGTTAGAAATATATTTTATATTACAGAATAGGTGATTGGAATTTGTTCAATTGGCAACTTGACCCATAATGATCGTTGCCTCTTCAAATTAGAACAGAATTGCATGATAGTATCTAAGCAGATAGTATTGCTTGGCTGCAAAGGTTTAATCTTATCAACACTTTTTGACAGTAAACTTTTGTATCTTTCAAGCAATCTATAAAAAGGACAGTAGTCAGTTTTGATTACATAATTAGACTAATCCATAATTGAGGGTTGTGTTCATTGCTTTACACACATCTGATTTAAGCTTTTCTATATACATATTGGATCAAAGCTATAGGTTACATATTCACAGTCAAAATGTGCATGCACAGTCATAGTGCTTTTCTATATACATATTGGATCAAAGCTACAGGTTACATATTCACAGCCAAAATGTGCATGGACAGTCACAGTCTATCAAATTACTTAAAAAACAGTTAATTTGATAGACTGTGACTGTGACTTAGAAAATAGTTAATAACATAGTGTGACTACTAAACAGTATTGGTAGTAGAGTATTTACTAAATCAAGGTATAATAAAGTGCATAACTAAAAGATGCTCATTGTTTAACAATTTTGACAACTGGGAGAAAAATATGGCTTTTAACAGTCCAGCAATCGAAATAGATTGGACTTATAACCATTTTTCAGATCTTAATAAAGCTAAGAGACTTTTTACAACACTATGAAGTGTTTGACTGGCCCTCAGTTGCACTTAATTAGTTTTCTATTGAATTTACCCTAGTGCACTTCTTCAGACCCAAAATTATACTGCACGATGGCCATTTTGTCATAAACAGTTCAATTGGGATTTTTGTGAAGCTGCGGCCCATTGGAGGTCTGAGAAGAACTCTTTTATTTTGAGAAGAAAATGAAAGATACACTGGCTCCAATCATGTCTAGCATTGTGTCATGTATAGGTCCAGTCAGGGAAAGGTATAGAGAATACGATACATCAAAATGCTAAGGTCCTGAAAGAGGTAAGGTAAGGAAAAGACTTCAATTAGGTAGGGTAAAATTCTATGTGCAACATTTACATTCATGTGCAAGATATCTTGAGTGGATGTGTTGATTTGTTCGTTACGTTTGCAACATTAATATCTAGTCAATTGACAACAATGCTATGTTGCAAGAAATGCAACCAACTCTCTACTTTTTGCCTTTTATTAGAGAACCCATCTGCAATGCTGAACAACTGTTGTAGATGGAAAATATGTTATTTCATTTTGAATGGTAATGCAGTGGCCATGGAACAGCAACGGTTCCATTTATGGAGTGTTGTGTTCCATCTAATGGTGTCCTGTTCCAGATGCAAATGCCTAAACTTGTAAAAAAATAAAAAAACACTTTAAAATCCTAAAACCATTGTTGAACTTTTATAAAATTTGTACCATGTCTATGTTAATATGTATCAATTTTAGAAGTCAGCTGTACCATGAATCTTAAAACCATCACAACAAAAAAAATTTGAAAATTTATGTCTAGAAAACAGACAACATAAACCATATGTATGATAACAGTTATTCACACTTTTAGAAGTGTATAAAAGTCGAGACAACTTGGTGAAATGTGAGTAGTCATTCTCTTTGACAGTTTAGTACACGGTTGGTTGACACGTGAATGGATTCTTCTCTACGACTAAATAGCTGTTGCTTAAATAGAATCAATGCTTTATAGTGTTTAGACACTTGCATATATAGAATTAGATTTTATAGATACCGGAGAGAGAAATGAATATTTTTTAACAATGTGTCATCATATATATACAACTGCCACTACCAGTAAGATCATGCAAAACCAGACACAAAAGTTGACGCCTTCGTGAGGTAAATCAATGAAGCAAGAAAGTTGAAGACAATTTTAGTGCAGATTATCATAGTATGCATAATGAGAGAGAGGTTTACAGCATTCTTATTTTGGTTGAGAGAATTTAAGAAGCTTTCCAATATTTGCTTATAACGAAAAGAAAATTTAAGACATATTTGATTAAGGGGTTTGATTTTGTACTCAAAAATACCAATTACATATAAAATTAGGTAAAATGATAAAGTAATGTGTAGTTCAGAGAGTAAAGAGAGTATTAAAGAGGTATCGTGTATAAGATATATGTAACAAAAATGTAGTTTCGTATGCTTTGTGTTCATTCTTTAGGACAACATGCATCAATGATGACATTGGACTTATTCAATGTAAATTGTCCTTTTCTGCTGAAGTCTCGTAACATGAAGATGACTGCTAATTTATCCTTGAGGTATTCGTCATAGCTGATTTGTTGCAGGTCTGGCAGTAGCATTTGGATGATATTGTTGGCGCATGAGCAATGTATTGTCTGTTTGTTGTCTGTTGTCAAAATAGTCTTGAGATAGTGCGAGTAGATATAGGCGACCTGTTCCTTGCATCTATCACACTGGGCAGTTTCATTGTCAAGTGCTCCATAGGTATCAAATTTATAATTGCATTTTGAGCAAAATGCGTGGAAAGGACTGGAAAATGCATTAGCTATTTTCAATGTTCCTTGTACCTGCAATACATATGAAAGTATTGTTTGGTTAGGAAGATTTTTTTTTTGTTAATTTTGTTTTAGATTTGCTAGGGAGAAGATTGGAGATTTCAAGAGTTGTTACCTCAAATGTTGAGTGCAGCAAACTGTTTAAGTGATCCAAGGTCCTTTTGTCATTTAATACATCGATATATGTTGACTGGCAAGTGTGAAGCATGTTGTCTTTTGCATTGATCCGTTTGACAATATTTTTGAAAAGGATAAGTGGAAATTCATTGCTTCGGAGCTGTTGTTCGATTTTTACAAAATGGTCCTCAAAATTCCGGTGCATCTGCAGCTGTAGGTGTAAATAGTGTAAGTAAGAAATGAAACTGCAAAAGAGTAATGTATGTTAATTGAAAAGTAGGTTCAAGAACTAGAAACAATTTAAACAAGAAAGGAGACAGTCAAAGCATAAACAAGTACATGTGCCTCTTGCATTTGGAACATGTTGTCCACTTTAAATTCCTAATTTTTGCTTTATTTTGAAGCTTTACCAAGACAAACAGCTTTTATTTTTGCATTTGTATTTGATGAAAAAATCGATTTGAAGTAGTCGCCTATTTATGAAGAGATACATTACTCTATGTTCTAAAAAGTATCGAACTGAGTGAATTGTTGACTTATGTGCAATTAACCGGTGTTATGAAATGTTTAGAATTTTCCTTAGAGACGTGACATCAGACCGTTGTTCATTCCTGCAGATAGCAGCTCTGTGTTGAGGCTTGAATGCATTTCTGTGAATTTAGTTGCTATTTTTTGTGGCTTATATGCATTTCTCGGACTTTTATTTTTTACAAAGCTGTTATATGTATCTCGTACTGTCAGTTCTTATTGTCAATATTGTTTTATTGTTGTGTATGTGGTTGGTTTTACATTTCCTTTCTGTACTGTCATTGTTGTCAGTAGATTCATACTTGTTCATAACACTTTAGATCAAGTGATTTAGTGTTTACTTTTTTTCCCTGGATTGCTCCTGAAATCTGAATCACTGCAGAGTCCAGACCAAGTATCTAAGGAGAAGAGGGGCACACTGTATTCCACATGGAAAGCAGATTAAAATAATACTTACTTGAGTCTTTAATCAATAATGATCAAACAGTAATCTAATAGCAATGGGACTGAATCTGGATGCTTAATTTTGAACTGGTGAGGCTTAAGGTTGAAAGACAAGTGTCCGCTTATTAGCAGTCTGAGTTCGAAACTTGGATGTTCTAGATGAGCTGCCACAGGGTTTTTCTCCAATTCGTAACTAGTTGGAGCTTTTATGTCAAAACCTCTATTCAGTTGGTGGAATCTTCATAGAAGAGCTTAGCAATTGTTATTGATAAGATAGATGAAGGAATAGGATTAGTTATGGAGGATAATTACATGTGTTTACGTGAGCCTGTTAACTAAAAGATGATGTTAATTAGGCAAAAGGCTTTTATAAGTGAACTTGAAGCAAGAAATCGTTGTCAGGAAACAAGTTTTATTAGTGTGTAAACATTTTTAATTAGCCGATAGGCTTTAGTGTGAGCATTGGTGCCAAAATGGCCGGAAATGTTGTGTGACGCTAGGTAAAAAATCGTGTGAGAAAAAGTCTGATGTGGTTTAGATGCCCCCGTCCGGATATCATGCGATTGCTATAATTATTTTTGAAAGGGAAGGGAAGGGAAAACGGTGCAAAGCAAATAACTCAGGCGGGCATATCAAATTGCAAGATCTGAGGTGACCTGAACGGCAGCGCGAACAGAATATATTAGAATATGGGATTTTATTGCCGTGGGTTCTGTTAGAATGTTTTTGATAGTTTGTGTTACGATGCTTAATGCAAGTGTCTATTTCTTTGAGATTATTCTGTGTTTGTAGTTAAGTGGATTTATTAGCTACAGGTTCATACAATGGAGTTTCAATTGAGTGGTTGCTTTATATGATTTCTCTTAATGTTCGCCTTTTGTCTTATAGTAGACTATCTGCAAGCACAGAAGAATAAGAGATCTTTTGCCATGGGTTGTTTAGGATCTTCTAGGTCACAATTGTGTTACTACGCTTAATGCAGCTATTTATTTCCTTAAGGTTAATCTGTGTTTGTAGTTAAGTGGGGTTATTGGTTATACATATTAATGCAATGTGAATGGAGTTTGAGTTAAGTTGGGGTTCTTATATATGATTGGTGTTAATGAACCACTTTGGTCTTATCATTATGTTTAACTTTTGCACTAGGATTTTGCAATATGACATATATTACTAGGTTATGTGCCCTATAGGTGACAGTGGCTGGTAAAAATCATTATGTTGGTTGTTACAGAAGATTTTTTTTTTAATATTGAGATGATGAGGTTCAGGGCACAAAGGAAACCCACACTTATTAGAATTTCTGAGCTCAAAGCTTGGCTGCAGAGAAATTCTTTAGAGGGCTATTTGTACTGGTCTCTGAAGGCAAGCAATCCATGTTACCTAGGAATTGCAGCTAATTACTAGAGAAATCAATCCGCTATTGTTGACAGTAAAATGTCAAACAGGGTTTGCCCTACAGCGATGAGATATTGGGTGGAAGCTTACATTATTACAGTGTCTTCTAAAAGTATTTTAGAGAGCATTTATTTATCTCAAGTAGCTATACATTAATGTTGATTGGAGAGGCACTTAAGTTTCCTGTCTGAGTTTGAAACTATAGTAATTAAGTCAATGCAACTGTTATGTATGAGACAGACTGAGATTATTCAATACAGATACACCATATGACTTGGGGTGAGTAAGAAAAGTTTGGCTAAAATTCAGCAACAATGGACTTGACCACTCGAAGTGAGATTGGCTAGATGTCGGTCGTAAGCTCACATTATTACGGTGCTTTTTAAAAGTATAGAGGGAACATATATTTCTGAAGTAATTATACAATAATGTGGATTGGATAGACACTTATGTTTTCAATCTCAGCATGAAATCACTGCAGAAGTCATTACAATTTCTTTTGCACTAGAGAGGTCTGGACTCCACAACATGGGTGCACCAAAATAACTTAGTGTAGGCAATTGTTTTCCCAAGAATGTAGCAATATACCGGGCCACTCCAAAATGGGGCAGTTGACCTGCAAATGAGGGCTCTATTTCTCTATTTTTTAATAATCAAAGTCTCATGCTCAGACTTGGAGAGTCTTTACAATTTGATCCATTTTGCACATTAGGGTTGCAAGAAATCACAAGAAATTACAAGAACCCAAAAGGGCTTAAAGTTTAACTTTAGATAACCATTGTTTGCAAATAATGAGAGGAGAAAAATGAATATTATTACAGTGTAGCATGCAGGCAGACTTTTGAGAGAACTTATACAGCGGATCATGAGGGGTTGTGGTCTCAAGTTAACTGAAACATTGTTTTGTTCGAGCTGGGAAGATATGATAAAGAGTTGGAAGAGATAAGCATGTTAAAATATAGTGCAGTTACCATATAAAATAAAATTTTCAAAATGATTTAAAGTTAAAACTAGTATGTGGAACCTTGAAAAGTGTACCTGGGCTTTGTCGAACTCTGAATCTCCATCTTGCACATCAACAATATATTGGAGACCTATTTTTTTTGCTCTTGTGACCAATACACCTATGGTGCCTGTAGCATATTGTTCGGTACTTGCCAACAATTGTTTTATGGCTGTGCTGGGGATGAATTTATAGTCAATACAAAGTCGTGGAATGATTTCCACTATTGAGGACTTTGTTAGAACCAGTATGCAGTCGCAATCTCCACGATCATAATCTGTTCTAGGTGCAATCTGGAAGTTGGATATGGATAGTCCCGAACCTGGAATTATTTTGTCTTCATAGTGAGCAACGAGATCAGCAGTTACATTTAGCGTAATAGTCATTTCACCTTTTGTGTCTGTGAGGTCTGCGCGTAGTACTTCACGTGTCTTGTTTGTCTTATCCAGTATAGCTTTATAGTTCACAATGACATCGCCTTGGAAAATGTTGCCTGCTTTACGTGCATTCAAGTCTTCAATTGAAACTTGATTTTGACTCTTTACTTTTGATCTGGAAAAAACAAAACAAAATTAGTTGAAATCTAGAATCTTGACAAGGTACAGTGTACATGTAACCAAAGAATATTGTTTACCTTTTCAATTGTTGTTGGTTAATAGTGTCCATTTGTTCTTCTGCTCTTTTGGGATTGTCCATTGTAACCTGTATTTTTTTATCAATTTGTCATTTGCATAAATTTCTGCAGGCAAAATGAAAATATGTTGTTGTTCTAATGTTATATCAGAATATGTAGAATTGGTACTATGGAATAAAAGAATAAGACAATTTGTAGACAGAAGAAAATGAAATTGTATTGAAATGATGAAGCTATGTAATACATATGTCTTTTCTTCGTGGACATTAGGGATTGTTTTATTTATTCATTTGATTCACAAGATTTTGAGGGTGTTGGTTTAGATGCTTTTGAACTAAAACAAATGGCATATTTAAGAATATTTAGTTTTTTGAAAGGATTAAAATTAGGGAAAATTAGTGAGGTTGTTGCTGTAATATGCTTTTTATTTGTAAATTTGGATTTTTTGTGTTAGTAAATTGGATGATACATAATTGAACAGTAGTTTGTATATAGATTGGATTTGTCAAAATATGTTTTTTGTTGATTTGGATGTTATTGAACAAAAATAGTTGAGATATTTAAAAACATTGAGTGTTCTGAGAGGGTTGAAATCTTAAAAAAGTAGCAAGATGGTCACTCCAATATGCTTCCGATTTGTAAACTTCAATTTTTTTTGTTAGTGCATTGGTCCATAGATGATCGATCAATGGTCTAGATAGAGCATGACACCTACTTAATAAGAAATGCATATTGTGGTTTTGCATATGATTCAGGAGCTGTTTTTTTTTGTAGTTTTCTGTACACATGTCAATGTTGAAATCTCCCACTAGGTACAAGGTTTTATTTCCATCAATACATGAGAATACTTACTTGGTGATTGCTATAATATCTGCAAATGGAGCATTGGGTTTGGCATATAAGTTACATAAGTTAATTTGATTGTTCATAGAGCTTATTGTTAATGTTATTGCTTCTGTATATGATGTTGAATGTTGCATTGTTTTAGAGACTAATATGTTTTTCTTGGTTATAGACATTAGTCCGTGTATATGGTATGTTGAGTAACAATTGAAATCTTTGAAAAAATTATTTGTATGGTAGTCTTGGATATATGTTTCTTGAAGGCATAAGATATCAGATGCCATGATATCAGTGTCATTAATCATGTCTTCAATATGTAGGTGTAGATTGCGAGTGTTTAATGTGCACAATAGTAGTTCTGAATTAGTCTTATGTTTGATATCTCCATTTTCAAATTGCCAGTGTGCTGTTGATTTTAGACGAGACATTTCAAGGACTATTTTTTCTTTTATTTTGAAATTTTGCTTGGTAAGAGGCTTTAACAAGAATAATGTCTGGATTGTTTTTGTCCGCGAAAGTGCTGTATATGTTAATCCATGTTGCCTTATGGCCGTAGGATCAAATGCCAAGCCTTGCATTGTGAGTCCTTGAGATCTATGTATTGTTCTAGCACAAGCAAGTTGAATTGGAAATTGTTTTCTAATAGTTATTTTCTTGTTGTTTGAGATTTTTTGTATTGGCCTTGTGGTGCGAAGTACAGGTGTCCATTGTTTATCAATGTCATTGTTATAACATTGTGTTAATTTAACACGTTGATGGTGGCCAATGTTTGGGTCATTGAATTCTATCCAAACAATGTCAAAAGCATTGGATATGGTATATGCTTTAAATGTTCCATCTGACCCATTGACTAGACCGTCTTGCGTATCATAATTACCAGCATAAATTTCTACAAGCATGTTTGGTTTCAAAAGTATTTGAGATGGTAAAGACATTGTGTGATTATACAGATGTATTTCATTGTAGTTTTCGTCATTTTCATCAATTGCATTCAGTACAATTAGCTCTCTTGGAACTATTGACAACATATTTTGATTATGTGCATTAACATCCTTCCTTCTGTAAAATAGATAGGGGAATGTTGGGTCGATGGGTGGTGAGCGTAAACAAGTCTGATTCAAGTACTGTATATCATTATCTATTTGTGAACCTACATGTATTCTATTGAGTATTGCAATAAACTTCTCATCTGTTTGCCGCATAGTTGATTGTAGCTCATAGTATTTTATGTTGTGTTTCCAAAAGTTGTATGGCATTAATTCAGTCAGTGTTGGTGTATTATCAAATACAACTGAATCTAGTACAGGTTGTGCTTGATATAAATCACCACAAAAAATTGTATCAAGATTTCCAAAGTATGTGGTTGGCATTTGCATTATATCTCTTAATCGCTTGTCGATGCAACGTAAAAATGTTGCACCTACCAATGAAATCTCATCTACTAATAGCACACGCAGCTGCTGATAATGCTTTGACATTGTATCTAAGATTTCAGTATTCAATGGAATGAATTCTGATTTGTTGAAAGGTATTCGAAATGCTGAGTGTAATGTTACTCCACCTATATTGTAAGCTGCTTTTCCTGTATAAGCAACTACTAGGCCTTTTGGTTTGTCCGGATCACTATCAATGGAGTTATTATATATGCGAAGGAGAGATTGAAATATTGCTTTTGCAGTAAAAGTTTTGCCAGTGCCTGCTCCACCTGTTAGAAACAAGTGTAGTGGAGTTTTGATATTTTTTAATTTCTTCAACACAATGTCCTTTACAATTGCTTGTTGTTCACTGTTTAACATTCGTCTCAAATTGAAGTATTCAACATTGTCCATAATATGTGGATGTTTTCCAATTTCAAATGCATTAGAGAATTGAGTTTTTGATTTGTTATGCTTTAGTGTTTGAATATCGTCTTCTATGTTGTATGTTTCTTTCTGTGGATTTTGATTTGAAATGATCAATTCATTTGGTATGTGACTATTTTCAGAATAGATTTCATCTATAGCTTTGTCAATATCGCCCCATTTAGAGTTTATGTGGTAATTGTATTTGATACGATTAGTATTAATTGTGTTTTCATGATATGAAGAAGCATGATGCCATGAATGGAAACCATGCTTCAATGTTTTTTCATTTATTGTGAAGGGTACATAAAGCAATAAATGCTCTCTGTAATAATTTTCCAAGTCAACATGTTTGTTAAAATTGGTAAAACGTATAATATTTGGTTTAACTTTGCGGTGCATTGGTTTCCCATCTTTTCTATATTCTGATACGAATTGTGCAAGGCAAATATGTGTGAGTGTTTCAGGTCGTGCTAAATAGTAATCTATTAAAGATCTACAGGCCACATTTTCTGATTCATCTGGTTCACTGTTCAATTGTTTTGCAGACTTTAGAACAAAAGTTCAATCACTATCAGCTCTTGTATCAATGAATATACACTTTCTTGAACTATAGTTTAGTGGAAGTGATAGTACGATGTGAACAGCCTGTTGTGTAGACATTTGTTGCAGATTTAGCAATGCATTTCCAAGTCTACTTATCATTTTTATAGCATTGATATTATTTTGTTGATGGTCCCTACGAATTCTTTTAAATGCATTTGTCATTGTTTTATCCACTTTTGTCATGTATGAGCTGCAATACATTGCTGCAGCATATGCATTAAGCACAAATTGTGCATCTGTATTTGCTTTCCATAGCTCTGGTATTTTTTTTGAAAAGCTGTTATTCCATATATGCGAAGGGTTTCGTTTTAAGAAAATTGTAGGCCTATGGATTGTTGATTTTATAGCTGTGATGTAATCATGCTCATTCAAGTTGATGTCTTGTAGAAACATTTGAAAGGAGAATAATTGGTCATAATTAGATTGTTCTAATACGGAAAAGATTTTTGTTGCCATTGGAACAATAATTTCATTATTGTCTTTCAGCGGTTCGAGAACCATAGTTTTTTCATTGGTGGAAATGGGAAATTGTATTTACAACAGTGCTGTTTTGATTTTCTGCATCGTTTTGTATGATGGTGCCTATGTAGGATAGCTATTTGAGGAGTCAAATCATCAGTGTTACAAGTGATGTATTTGTTAATAAATTGTTCAATATTTGCAAGTTCATCTTTTCCATAAATTGGAGCATCTTTAATCCATAAAAGAAAGTGGTCATGTTCATTGCCACGATTTTGGAATTCAGTTACAGAGAAATAATCCAAGAGCTCTCCGAAGAAAGAGCTATCTGTAAATATCAATTGTTTTAGTGCATTGATTCTATGTTTATAATAGCGTACACATGTTACAGGATCTTTTTTTATGAGATAGAAAATATTTTTCTCATTTTGTATGTCGTATTTTTGTTGTGAAGATGCACAATATGTATTATGCAAGGCTTCAAGTGCTTTTGAAAGGTGTTCCCAATGTTGTTCAGCACTAGTAAATCTAAGGAAAAATGTAGGCGGTCCAAGTTGCCGAATCATTGCAAAGACATTTTTTTTTAATTGATGTAAATAATCCAGAGATATTCTTATTCTTTTAAAGTCAACATATCCAATGTCTGATTTGAGAATCTTCTCTAGGTTAGGTTTGCATTTGACATCTTTTGCTATTAGTTTTCTTCCTTTTAACTGACCTTTTCGTACTCTTATCCACATTGTAGATAAAACTTGATGTATCAATATCTTGACTGTTTTGAAAAATAGATTAGTTGTATGATATGCAAATTGTCTATTGGAATGAAGTAGTTCCCATTGTGCAATTTTTTGATAGGAAAAATTCTTGACAATGTCGTCATTACGTGGGTTTCCAAAGAATAGTGTGGGAAAGTTCATTTCTTCTACATATTTGTCTTTAAAGATTCCAATAGGATAATGGTTTTCTGCTGGTGCAACTTCTATGATTTTGTCTTGCATTTCATGTATACATTTAGATTCTGTGTATCCATGGACCAAGGTCTCACAAGGATTTTGCTCATCTGTATCAGATTCTGAACCTGTTTCATTTGTGCAAGGGTCGTCTACTATGCCACTTTCATCATCTATTTCAAGAGATTGTCTCCAGTGCTTATTTAATTGGAATTTCTCATTTTTGTATAGAGTTGTTTCGCTCAATTGGTTCAAAGCTTTCATTATAATAGTCGATCGCACCATCCCCTTCTGATATGCATTTTTATATTGTAGCCGTCTTTTTAGCGCAACTGCAATAGTGTATGTTTCATCGGCAGAGCGTGGCAATGCATTTTGTACAATGTTCATGTTGACTGGGACATTAATGATAGACCCAGTCAATCCAATTTGGGGTCTTTTGTAACCTAATTCCCATATTTGTGCGAATGCAATTCTCAGTGAAACAAGGCGCTCTTCTAGTTGCGTAAGCATTTTTACGTATTGTAAAGCTATATTCATTTGAATATGGTGTGGTGTTGCATATTTTGGAAGCTTGCATTGTTTCAATGTTTCATGGCATATGCGACAAATACAATTCATCAATACATTGTTATTTTGATTTGTCAGTTTATAATATGTTTGCTTTTCTTTCTCTCTAAAAGCCATAATGTTTTTCTTAAAATGCAATGTCTGACAAATTGCACAAGTATGTATCGGTGTATCTTGAATTTTTTTTTGAAATAATTCTATTGGTGATGCTGAGTGTCTAGTTTTCTTGGTTGTATTTTCCATTTGATTATTAGCACATATTTGTTGTTTGATCTTGCGAAGTGATGTAGTGTTGCTATTTGCAATTTTTTGTTTTCTAATAAAATCACCATCATGATGTTGTTGATTACTGCTTTGAAATTGTTTTAGTTGTCTAGATGTGATACATGGGCTAGCATTGTTTGCTTGTACTAGATAAGGCACAAGCGGCTCAAAATGTCCTTGGATGGGATTTGTATCATGAAATAAGATAGAATACAATTGTCCTTGGGATGACGGATTGAAGTGCAAGTATTTTTTTCCTGAAGTAGTTGACCAAAGGCATATTTGTATGTCTAGCCACTTTGACAACCAACGGATGCAAAACAAGTCACCCCATAGGCCAACTTCATTATTATTTGTAGAATGCATTACAGAAATACGCATTCTACGCAAGTACTCTTCAACATTTTGTACACCGTGCAATTCATGCAATGTACGACTATCCAGTTCATAATTATATGAGGTGATTGCTTCTGGATCACCTTGTGTGAGGCAACTCAAGAAGTGGTCTATAGCTCCATTCCGTAATTGACTTGATGTGTATTGAGAATGAAGAAGTAACTCCAATGAGTCAAATAAGCAATCCCCTACATTGTATTTAAATACTTGAATTCTACACAATCCTTCATTTCTCAATGCATAGTCAATGTTTAGAATTTCAGTCTGAATTGCTAATTTGTATTTCTCTACATCTATGATCTGTTTTTGTTTATCAACTACTGGCACTCTTGTTCTCTTCATTTTTTTTGCAAACAAGGACAATTTTGTTGATCCCAGAATATCAAAAAAATGGTGTACCTGTAATATATTCATAACCATTGGTTAGATAGTTTTGATGATTGATAATTACAAAAGGCATATTACAAATGGAAATTAGAAGCAGGCTGTTTCCTAAAAGCAATGTCGATATGCAATTTTGAAATGCATTTAGTATTTGGTTTCCTTATTTCAAATCACAAATAAATTCAATGCTAAAATTCTAAGTAGTCAAGGCATTGTTTAAATGTAATGAAAATAATTGTTATTTTTGGATTGTACAAGAAAATAAGGCATTATAATGAAGAAGAGAATTTTGAATGATTTAAAACTAGTGGCAATGGCAATGTCAGATC
Source organism: Cunninghamia lanceolata (assembly GCA_027924645.1). Classification (NCBI taxonomy): domain Eukaryota; kingdom Viridiplantae; phylum Streptophyta; class Pinopsida; order Cupressales; family Cupressaceae; genus Cunninghamia; species Cunninghamia lanceolata. The sequence goes on from BSBN01000828.1 coordinate 3,507,121, forward strand.
CATTCACTTGCATTATTTTCTTCAGAAAATAAAGAAATAGAAATCACCATTTGGTAGATAGTTCTGATCATTGATAGCCACAAAAGGTTTATTAAAATTCAAAATAAGAAGCAAGTTTTGATTTGAAAACAGTGTAGACCTGTGACTTTGAAATTCATTTTGTACTCGGTTTTGATATTTTAAATCAAAGGTTTACATTTAAAAATAAATAAATACAGTGTTAAAATACTAAATAGCCAAGCCATTGTTTAAATATTGCAAAAATAATTGTTACGTAGTTGTGTAAATAGTGTAGGAACAATCCTTGGACAACTCTAATGACATCACATATTCTCTGAGCCATAGGCTTCAAATAATTAGCAATTTGCATATATGAATAATATATTGAACATATAAATTAAACAATGGAAGAAACAAACAAACAAGAGATATGAAGGAGCAAATGAACTTGAATAGATGACAATAACATTTTCTAGAGTTGACTATGACTTGGAAATAAAGGTTTTAGTACCTTTTGATAAGCTTGTGCTTGGATTGTAGATGCAGGTGAAGGATTAGAATGATCTGCAAAAGTCTAAAGGATTGTAAACTAGTTGCAATTGCAATATTATATTGATGGGATTGTGTTAATTTCTTTACAAAGTGAAAAGGTATTGTGCATTGTTAAACAGTATATGCCTTCAAGTGGTTTTGTCACTTATATAATCATTAATAGAATTTTGCTACTTACAACTTGCAAACTGTGTTATCTATTTATATTTTGATATTGAATTTAACTATAACACGTAAAAATAACAAATACAGTAGACATGGATAGACTGTAACAAGATCCAAAGCTAGGACACCAAACATGTAACATCAAGATTTCTTCAATGCTGGCCTATACACAAAAAAAGATATTATAACTAGTTGTTGAATCTTGCAAATCATATAACTATCACGGGAATATAATTCCAATATTAGTTTTCTTGTTATCAAGTCTTATAGAAATCTAGACAAAAAAATATTGAAAACTATTAGAAGCACTTTTTACAATTTACTATTGTTATATGTCTTTGCATTCATACTCAATAATAGCTAACTAGCACCAAAGAAGTACAGTAAGACCAATACATAAAATATAAGTGACATGCAAAAGTGTACAGTGTTTTTCACAAATTGCAAATAACTGCCCACATCACTGTTATTACAACTTACATAGTTTTCTAGAACATCGAAGAGATGGCTGCATCTATTTATGATGATTTCATGTTGGAATCATTTGTTATTCTAAAAAAAAAAACACTTTAAAATTCCACCGCTTCATTTCCCGCCCATTGGCATGATCATCGCCATCGGCGTGTCAAAAAAAATGTGTTGGCCAATATTTACTTCATCATCATGATATTTCACTTCTGCATATTGGGGAAAAGAACAACATCATCATCATCATATTGTTGAAGAAGAAAAGGAGGATATGGAATATGATCATGTTGCCGAGGAAAGGAAAATGATGGTAACATCATCATGATATTCGGGCTTCATTGAAATGCTAAGGATGACGTCATTGTCATTTTCGTTAAGATCAGGGGATAAATGTAATATCGGGTCACCTAAGGAGCATGATCAGGATGATGAATGTAATATGACCCCTTTGCGGCCAAGGCAACCCTCTCGAAAGATCAGGATGATGATGAGCATCGGGATATTTGCTTCTTCGTCGAACTTAGAATAAGACGTCATCATCATATTTCGCAAACCAGATCGTGCTTGAAAAATAACCTGTTGAAGGAAAAATGTGATGATGATGATGATCAGGATATTTGCTTCTTCGTTCATTAGATCGGGATGACATCATCATGATATTCGGAGCCTTTGTTAAACTTAGAACATGACGCCATCATGATATTTCGCCAACGGGATCATGTTTGGGAAATATCCTGCCGGAGGGAAAATGTGACGATGATGATCATTAGGATATTTTCAAAAGGTTGTATTTCATCGGCAGGAGGACTTTACGAAATATCGGGTGAACAAACAAGATCATGATGATCTTGACAACATGACAGGATAAAACAATATGATGATGACCCTCCTCATCGAATTATCATGATGACATCATCATGATATTTTGTCTTCGAAGCACAAGGATGAGTTGAGGTCATCATGATATTGCACTAGGGCGATATTGTAAAAAAATGATCATGCTGTTTAAGGAATGAAATATCGCCTTCTTCTGAATAGATAGGGTGATCATCATGATATTGCAAAAAAGGCGATCAGGAGGATATGAAGATGATGATCCCCTTTATCGATTTATGATGATGATGTCTCCATCACTTGCAAATTTCAGCGAATGACCCTCGTGAAAGATCAGGATGATGATCATAATTATGCAAAAGGAGATCAGGAGGATATGAAGTTATCATCATATTTCGAACTTCAGCAAATATCATGATGATGACCTTGCGATAGGATTATAACATGTGCATGCAAATATGCCGAAGGTGGATTTTCTAAGGGTGATCACCATGATATGATAAGATTAGGTAATGTTGAAATATCATGATGATGCTCGCTATACAAAGACCGCTCGACGGGGAAACTTAGCCTGACCTAAAGTTGATATCATCATGATATTTGAACCTCAGGATATTATCGGGGGGGGGTTCAAATATGATGATGATGATCATCTTCATGTAACCAAAACCGAGTTTATAACATATGACCCTCCTAAAAGAAATCATGATGCTGACAATGCGGCTAAGGCCATTTGACGGGTAAAGGGCACTCCACCTAAGATTGACGTCCGGATATTGGGACTGCATGATTTTTATCGGCTGATAGACCAAGATCATGATGATCTTGACAACATGACTCAGGATATAAAAATATGATGATCCTCCTGCGAATATCAGGTTTGACCAAAACTTTGACTGTGCATAACTTTCACATATGGAAGAATTTTCGAGTGAAGTAAAAGGCAAACCTGCATGGAATTTCAAGCTCTTTCTAAATATGAAAGTTATGCACGGTCACCCACGAGATGAAATTTAAAGACCAGATCATATAAATGCGGATCTGAAATTGTCTTTTAAATTTTAAAATAAACTAAAAAGTCAGTGCATAGGAAAACAATAATGCTAGGGTTCCTTTACCCTTGAAACTAAAATTAAACTGGCCTAAAATCTAAATCCTGACAAAAGCAAATGCAATCGCCACCTGCAAACACAATCGCCACCTGTCTCAGAGGTGCACAGCTGTAGCCCTAACAATTTTATCAACACATGCATCTTTTAAGGTTCTCAAATGTGGAACGGAGGTTAGTAGCTTTCAGACGATCTTCAAATGCAACCACATAGAAACAGCTTCAGAGAGGTGCATCAGTTTTAAAGGCCAAGATTTATTAACTACCCAGGAAATAATTAGTCCCAGAGCTGGTGATTTGGAATTGGCATCGTTGAGATCAAACAGTTCTAAGAAAATGGATTTTTAGACTTCCTCATTGAGATGAGACAGGTTTAAAGAGGAAGCAGCTGCGCTCAAAGTACAGAAAGTTTATAAAAGCTACCATAGAAGATGGAATCTTGCAGATTGTGCTCTGTACATTCATGTCTACATTGAGGAACTCTGGTTCTATACTGTGCCATGCCCAAATTTTTTTCAGTTTTGTAAGTCGAGATCCAACTAATTGGTTGCATGGGCTCGCCGTCTTCACCTCCTTTCTAATGATTTTGCTAATGCCAGTTGTTAAGATTCGTTTTTATTTCATTTGTGTCTTGCAAACAAAAATTGGCAATTTTTTGTTCTGATTAGCAGAACTGTCTTTGTTATTAACCTACATTGACCTCTCCCTTCTTTCCCCAATTTTACCTCAGTGTTTTCTTGCTTATAATTTAATTTTGTAGCAACGCCCCTCATTTGGAATATATTTGGGTATTGTTGTTTAGATATTCAGATGGAAACAGTTTATTTTATTTTAACTCTTCATGTCCAGCATTAACCTCTTCTACAGAATTTCACAAAATAGTATTCCAATGTGTGGAGAAGGGTACCAACTAATGTTCTTCTGTCATGAATTCTCTTTCACATATAAATTTGCATTTTCCTTCACAAGATTGGAGCACTTTTTTTGTGGGTATTTTCCTTGTCTGACCATAATCTGTGCCATTGAACATTACAGGGACACGATAACATATCCTTATTCTTTCTTTCAAAATAGAATATTTGGTAGAGGACCAAACAAGAGGGCGAGCCTCTGTTCCAAATTGGGATTACTAGCAAATTACCTAAATTCGTTAATACTCTCTGCTTCAAGGTATGAAATTCACACCCTTGCTATGTATAAGTAAGGTCTATAGCACCGTCGCCATAAAATTCTAGCATATTATATGATGGGTACTGAGCGAACTCCAAGCCTCAATCATTCAAACGTAAATTAAACAGTGAACACATGCATGAAATCACTTAAAAGGAACTGTAAGTTGTACCAAAGAAATTGCAGAGTAGAAAGTTGCAACAGAATATAAGTAGATGCTTTACAGCTTGAATATATACAATGTATTTGGAAATGAAACAAGTAATACTGCATATAGCATGAGCACTTGTATAGTTAGTTCTTCCTGCAACCTTCTTTGTTATTTAGTGACACAGTTGCATAGCTACTTTTATGCTCCCAAATCATGAATTTGTCAATATATTGAAACTTGGCAATTCATACCTCAATGTCTGGGAATTCTATAATTGATATCCGAGTTTCTAAAATAGAAAATAGAAAACTTAAGTTCTAGAAAGAGATATCTGAACTCTAACAGAAATTTGAGAAAACTGTAAAATTTCTATAACTGAGAGTGCTCTACAATCTAAAACTCATAATATTTGAAATCTTGAAATTTCTGTGAACAGTAGCACTGGTTTTCTATGTTAGAATCTGAAAAGATTAATAACCCAGAAAACTAGTGCAGAGAATAGATATTAAAACTATGAATGCAAATGATACGAAATCAAAATAGCAACACAGAGTTAGTCTCCAACAGAGTAATGCAAATGCTAGAAGCAAAATAGCATTAAGAGGATGCAAAAGCAAAAGATGCAAAATACAAGCCAGGTAGCATGCTTATATAGACTAGGAAGAGAGAGGAGGTGGCAACACCGACCAATGAGGAACAACCATCTATCGGACTAAAGATAGCAAAGTATCTTCCCAAGATAGCTAATGGATGCTCACATGTAGGAAGGTGACACCTCGCAACTACTCACCTAATAAGACATGCTTTATTAACCTAAGCGAGATTAATAGAAGTGTAGGAAAAACCTAGGAATATAGGAAAAATAAATAATCCATCTAGGAAATAAAAACCTACACTAACACCCCCCCATAAGCGAAGCTTAGGTGGATGTAGAAATGGGTCCCGGCAAAGCAAGCCTGATGAGGTACCCATGTACATAAAATTCCCCCCAAACAGAGAGAAAAGAGACCCCCCCAAAAGTAGAGAGAGTCAGGACTCCGAGTGAGAGGAAGAAGCCCCCCCAGAAGATGAAGCATCCCGCACCCCCAGCAAAGCTCGCAAATGAAGGAACTTGCTCTCAGTGAAGGGTTTGGTGAAGATATCAGCAACCTGCTCGGAAGTCGGACAGTAGTGAAGGTCGATGACGTGGCCATGGATGAGCTCCCGGATGTAGTGCATGTGGACCTCTATGTGTTTGGTCCGCTGATGATGGACCGGATTCCGTGAGATCTGAATAGCACTCTGGTTGTCACAAAATATGACTGATGGCCGTCTGATCTGGATACCAAACTCAGTGAGAAGATTCTGAAGCCAAATGGCCTCAGTAGAGGCATTCACAGCCCCCCGATACTCGGCCTCAGTAGAAGATAGAGCAATAGCAGATTGCTTCTTACTCGACCAACAAACAGGACCTGAACCAAGTGAGAAGCTGTAACCTGAAGTAGACTTGCGATCCTGAGGAATCGCCCGCCCAATCTGAATCTGTGTAGCCCACCAAGTCAAGCTCAATACCCGCTGCATAGTGAATCCCAAAACTGTGAGAACCCTGAATGTAGTGAAGGATCCGCTTGGCTGCTTTCCAGTGCAGCTCATGAGGCTCCTGCATGAATCGAGAGACCATGCCTACAGCATATGAAATGTCAGGTCTCGTATGAGTCAGATAAATGAGACTCCCAACAAGCTGTCGGTACAAAGTGCCATCAACAAGTGGAGAAGAACACTGAGCCTCAAGTTTGACTCCAGAAAGAAAGGGAGTCGGAGCAGGCTTACAGTCAGCCATATGAAACCTCGAGAGCAAATCTAGAGCATACTTGGACTGTGTGATGGTGATCCCAGAAGAAGACTGGTAGATCTCAATCCCGAGAAAGTAATGCAACAAGCCCAAGTCAGTCATCAAAAACCTGTCATGAAGGGCAGTTTTGACAGCCCCAATGTGGATGAAGAACTCCCTGTGATCAGCAAGTCATCAACATATAGAACTAGAAATAGGAGTGAATCATCCTGCTGCAGAATGTAGACATTGGGATCAGAATGGCACCGAGTGAACCCAACTGATAGAAGGAAGGAATCCATCTTGGCATACCAGGCTCGAGGAGCCTGTTTGAGGCCATAGAGAGACTTCCGAAGAAGGCACACAAGTGAAGAATCCTGAAGGAACCCCTGTGGCTGCTCCATGTAGATCTCCTCCTGAAGGTCACCGTGAAGAAAAGCACTCTTCACATCCATCTGGTGTACTTCCCAACGATTAGCTGCAGCAATGGCAAGAACAAGTCGGATGGAATTCATTCGGGCAACTGGCGCAAAAGTCTCAGAGTAGTCAATCCCAGGAACCTGGGAGAATCCTTTGGCGACCAAGCGAGCCTTATACTTGTCAACCGACCCATCTGCTGCAAATTTTGTCCGATAGATCCACTTACATCGAACAAGTTTTCTTCCCTTAGGAAGAGGGACAAGATCCCAAGTGTGGTTCCTCATCAAGGAACTATACTCCTCCTGCATAGCTGTATCCCACTCAGGAATACCAGAAGCCTCATGAAAAGACTGTGGATCTGAGGCAGTAGCAATGAAGACATGTGGAACATCCTGGAACTGTGAACGAGTTCGCCTGGTGTCTGATGGATCCCCAACCCAATCACCTGCAGACTGCAAGGTCTGTCTAGCCCAAAGTGGACCGGAAGATGGAGAATCTGGAGGGGAATCATCAACCTCTGAATGATGACTAGGAGAGGAAGGAGGTGAGTCCTCTGAATCGCTCTCTGCATCAGAAGTGGAGGTAGAAGACTGCTCAGGTGAATCTGACTCATCAGAAGATCTGTCATGTATCCCAAGTGACTCCAATGTCAAAGTAGAAGGAGTTGGAGAAGTGATAGAAAGTGAGCTTGAAGAGCCCTCCTCAAACTGAACACTCCTCTCGATGAACAACTCATGTGTAGTAGGGTGGAGCAACCGATAACCCTTCACACCATCAGGATAACCTACAAATATGCAAGGTCTGCTCTGCGGATCCAAGGCCTTGCGTTTCTCTGTAGGAATGTGGGCCCATGCAGGAGAACCAAAAACTCGAAAGTGCTTAACTGATGGTTTCCGACCGCTCCAAGCTTCAAAAGGAGTGACTCCCTTCAAGGCTCGGTGAGGAACACGGTTCTGGATATAACAAGCACAGTTAATGGCCTCTGCCCAATACTGTGGTGCAAGAGATCTGGAGTGAATCATGCAGTTCGCCATTTCCTTCAAGGACCTATTCTTCCGTTCTGCAACACCGTTCTGCTGAGGATTGTATGGAACTGAATGCTGCAAATCAATCCCCTCTGAAGTGCAAAACCTCTCAAACCGATGGTTGACATACTCACCACCATTGTCAGTGCGCAAAACTTTGATGGCTTTCCCAGATTGCTTCTCTACAAAAGTCTTGAAGTCTTGAAAATGATCAAATACCTCTGACTTCTGTTTGAGAAAGTACACCCAAGTATATCGAGAAAAGTCATCAATGAATGTGAGGACATATCTAGCCCTGCTGAAGGAAGGATGCTGAAATGGACCAGCCAAATCACTATGAACTAACTCCAGTATCTGTGAAGCTCTCCATGCCTTACCTTTATCAAACTTTTCCTTAGGATGCTTACCAAGAATGCAACCTTGGCAAACACCACCTGAAAACTGAACTGAAGGCAACCCTGTGACCATGCTCTGCTGGTTAAGCTGCTGCAAGTAGCGGAAGTTAAGATGGCCAAACCGCTCATGCCATAATCTACTCACATCATTAGAATGAGTGAGCAAAACAGTCGAAGGAGGATCAGGAACAAAGTGAGAAAACAGATAGAGCCGTGACTGATGATCTGCTCTCCCAACTGCAACTGTAGAACCACTATGCAACTCACGAATCTCCACTGAATCAGGAGTGAACTCAACCCGCTTGCCTGAACCTGTGTGAGTGATCTGGTATACCGATAGGAGATTAGTTGATAATGAGGGCACACAAAGAACATCATGGAATGTGCCATCCCCCACATCAACAGACCCTCTCCCACTTACCTCAACAGGAGTGTTATCACCCATCAAAATAGAAGGCATAGTACACGGCTCCAAGGATGCAAGTTCTTCCTTAGATGAAGCCATGTGGTGCGAAGCACCCGAATCAAGAACCCAAGTGGATGGTGAAGAAGCAACTGCAACAAGGGCCTTGCCCTTTCCTTTCCCCTTGCTGTTTTCTTTTGCCTTATTAGACCCCTCATTAGAACTCTGTTTGACAGACTCAGGAACACTGATATTATTCTTCTCAAGAATGTGTGTCAAGTGATCAATTTGTTTCTTCAGACATTTATGTTCATCATGACCGGGTCTTTTACAATAGGCACATTGGACCCTCTCTTTCTTAGGCTTGTCGCCCTTGGAATATTGGGTCTCATTAGTTGCTTTTGAAGCAACCGTTATCTGATCCTTCTTCTCCTTGCTATTCTTTTGTTTCTTATCCTTACTATTGTTGTTACTACTTTGTCCTTTCTGTTCTTTTGTGCCTTGGTTGGCAGCCAAGGCATGTGACTTAGAGGACTTAAGAGTGCCCATCTGGATTAGCTTGTCCTGTTCCCGAGTGAGATTGACAGCAAAATCATCTAAAGATGGCATGGTGAATTGAGTACCAAGTGCACCCTTAGTAGCATAGAAAGTAGAAACAAACACAGAATATTCTGAACTTAGCTTAGAGAGAATACTAAGAATCAGTTGTTCATCTTTCTTTTCAATTCCACATTGTTTTAACTGCAGCCTTAGTGATTTCAATTTAGTGAAGAAATCCTGTATTGTGTTGAAATTGCCTGGACTTAAACTAATTAGTTCATTTTCCAACATATGACCCCTCATTGAATCTTGTGTGCCAAATAGTGTTTCTAGCTTTGTCCAGATTTCATTTGGTGTATTCAAAGACTCAATGTGAAAGAGCAAATCAGGAGAAACAGACAAACACAATGTTCCATATGCCTCATCACATTTGTTAAACCACTTAGGCTTATCTTCATCTTTAGCAGGTTCAGTTTCAAGTCCCATAGTTATCCTATTTAATCCAGCTTTCCTTAAGTGAATTGTCATGCGTGATTTCCACTCAAAGTAATTGTATGGAGTTAGGATAGGCAGATTTGTTTGATCCATGATGAAGAAATGCAGAGAAGAAGTGTCGAAAAGAAGAGAACCCAACCAAGACAACCCCCCCTTTTCACTCAATCAAAGAACCCCCCCAAGAAAATATGATTTGGCACTTTATATTAGTGCGTTTACAACTACCACTAGCAATAAATACTAAGTGGTCTTGATTTCAATGCATTACAAACCCTCATGAAGAGCATATGCTGAAAATACAACTTTGGCATAATATCCAGAGAAATAAACAGCACCACTGCAATCTACTCGAAAAATCATGCACTTTCAAAAAAAGAATCACCTCGATACGAGGTCGTATGTGAAAGTTATGATCCTCCGAAGTTCCCAAAACGAGAACCGTGCAATGTCACGACTGAGAATCTACAATTTCTGAAAAATCTTGGCATCAAAATCAAAAAACGACTGCACTAGTGCATAGAGCACGAAAAAATAGCTAAAATCAAAAAAAATTTCGTGGGAAAAGGAGTCCGTATGAGCAAGAACGGAGCATTTGAAAACTGTCTTCAGAACTGCAGCTGCCAACGGAGAGGGGTCCTGCTGTAGCTTTCTGAGCGCGTTTCTGTAAAATATACAAACTGCATGCAAAAACAGAAAGATACCCAGATGGTTTTTCTGTGCTGCGAACAAAACCCAGAAGGCGTTTTTCTTGCAAATGCACAGAAGATGTTGCTCCAGTGTAAATGGAACGCCTTTAGCTACAAAAAACGACCCCAACAACCAAAAAACGACATGCAAAGGCTGAATCAGATGCTGGAACCTGCAATATTGATTCAAAGGACCAAATATGCAAGCTGGTTGTCAGATTTGAGCTTGAAACCCCGGTTCCGCAACTGTGTATGACGATCTCCGATTTCGGTGAAACGAAAGCCAAATCTGACTTTCTCAAGCCTCCTGGACGCGTTGGAACAGCCAGAAATGCTGCCAGTATAACCAGAAATGCTGCAATCACCCAGATTTCATAAAACACATGTGCAACCCCAGAGATTAAAAAAGTTTCCGTCAAACTTTTCTGATTCTCAAGGTCATCCGAAGATGCAAGAGAAGAGCATACTGGGTTTTTCAAAAACCTGCAATAATATTTATTAGCCCCCCCCGAATCTCTCAAATATGGAAACTAAAATCTACTCTTGCACATAGAATAGCTCTGATACCATGTTAGAATCTGAAAAGATTAATAACCCAGAAAACTAGTGCAGAGAATAGATATTAAAACTATGAATGCAAATGATACGAAATCAAAATAGCAACACAGAGTTAGTCTCCAACAGAGTAATGCAAATGCTAGAAGCAAAATAGCATTAAGAGGATGCAAAAGCAAAAGATGCAAAATACAAGCCAGGTAGCATGCTTATATAGACTAGGAAGAGAGAGGAGGTGGCAACACCGACCAATGAGGAACAACCATCTATCGGACTAAAGATAGCAAAGTATCTTCCCAAGATAGCTAATGGATGCTCACATGTAGGAAGGTGACACCTCGCAACTACTCACCTAATAAGACATGCTTTATTAACCTAAGCGAGATTAATAGAAGTGTAGGAAAAACCTAGGAATATAGGAAAAATAAATAATCCATCTAGGAAATAAAAACCTACACTAACATTCTACACGGATTACGAAATAGAAGTCCATATAGAGGCTTACCACAGATGCAGCTTCACAGGCCTCCGGATGCCCACCTTCACTACTCTCTGAGTGCAAACAAATTGAGAAACAACAATCCAAAGCGCATACAAATTGAAAACCTCCGATCAAGACATGACCTGTCATCTTGTAAGGATGATTAAAAATCATTAATTAACATTGCAAATGAAATAAAAATCATTAATTAACATTGCAAACGAAATAAATTCAACAAGCTCAGCGGCGCCGTCACTTTGCACGACCTGTACTTAACTGTATTTGTTAGTTCCTGTACTTAACTGTATTCGTTCGAAAATTCAATAATTTTTTAAATCATTATTTCATTTTTTACCCTTACTGTTCACACCATAGACCAATCAGAGAATAGATAAATGGTATTTTTTAAATGATTAAATTAAAAAAAAATAATGAACTATAGCATTGTGGTTGCAAATTTTTAGTTCTTTCACATGATTGGACGAATAATTTGAGAAATTGTATCTAGCCGATGCAGTAGTATACCTGCCGAAGGCAGGAACTAATAAAAATAATAAAAAGTTGTTTTGTGTTAAAAAGGATATTATTTAAATAGAAGTCTCTTTTTAAAAAATTAGATGTATATTATTGATGATGGTTATTATTAAAATGGTGGTCATTTTTTAATAAATAAGAAAAGTTGTATCGTTTTGAAATATATTATTAAGTAGAATTGTTTTAAAAAATTTATATGTTTATTATTGATGATGGTTATGTGGTGGTCTTTTTTTAATAAATAAGAAAAGTTAGATGGAAGTGCATCTGGATTTTTAATTATGTAGTGATTTTACATCATGAGTGATTTTTACATCACGACACAATTAAAAATAACTACATAGTTAAAAATCTAGAAGTGCTTCCATCTAAATACTATGGACTGTGGAAATTTGATGTCTGTAATAAGAAAAGTTGTTTTGTGTTGAAAGTTATTATTTAAGTAGAATTGTCTCACTTTATAGATAAATTATTTTTCTTAGTACTTTAGTCATTAGAATTATCTCATTTTATATGAAAAAATTTCTTCTCAATACAACAAAACCATTTCAATTGACATGTGTCTATATTCTCTATTTGAACCCACTTTTAATTATAGAAGGGTATGATGTAGCCCATAAAGCATAGAATTGAAACCATAATGAGAGCAGAACATACCCAACTGATTAAATAAGGATCTTTTTAAACAAGTATTTTATTTTAGATCAATTGGCTTTACATGATTATTAATAAATTTTGACATATTTATAATTTTTCAGTTATGATAGGGATTTTTTTAAGGAGTTCTAATTTCAAGGTGTATTTAGAAATAAAACAAATTTTCATAAAACTTACAATAAATTTGAAAAATAAATATTTAAAGAATAAGTGTTAGGATTGATAAATATATTGTATTAAAAGCACAAGCTTAAATAAATAAAATAAACTCCTAAGCTCTTAGTTTAATATAGGATTAGACTTTGTGAGGTGTACTAAACTAATTCATTCTTGCAAAAGAAAATTAAGATATGTTAGATAGGTAAATACATTGGAATCAGTAAAATTATGTTTTTTTGCTTGGATCACTTTCACAAACACGGATTTATGTTGCATAACTATAAAATAAGTATTTTAATTATGGATTTGATCCTTCCATGTGAATCTGATCTATAATAATTTTTAGTCTTAAAAATTGTTTACCTTTGCTTCTAAACCTACACAAAAACTTGATTGTGTGGTCAATAGATTGCATGTGACAAGGATAGTTCCTCTTTTATGTCAAATCCTATAAGTATAATGATTTAATTACTTTGTACAAAGATTGAAGACAACAAGTAGTCATGTAGTATGCCCTAGAATGTTAATGCAATTCTAATGTCACAACATAATTCTTTTTAAGCTCATTGATATATGCAAGAGGTGATCATTCTATAGATTTGCTAGACATTCTAAATGAATTAGGGTTTGTCTTAAATTGATACAACACACTAGCATGCAATTCAAATATTTCACATCTCAAGTCGACTCATAACAACTAGATTGAGGGAAAAGAACATGCCCAAAGTTTTAAATTTTAAATCTTAGGGGTCATTTTTGCAAGCATGCATCTAGAGTAGTTCATTTCCACAACTGCATATCTAAAACTAAGTGGGTAATGGATAAAAATAAGGATCAAGTGAACCCTAGGAATGAGTGTAAGTGGGATTGGGCTAGGATCAAATTATTTATCGATTTCCATGTGAAATGCATCATTTTACACACTACTCATTGCATTAGGGAAAAATGGGTCAAAGTGAGTCCAAAATGAAGGGGAAAATTACAAGGTATGAATTTTCACCATTAAATAAGGAAATATGAGATAGTTCTTGGTTAAAGGTGATCAAGATTCAATTAAATGCAAAGAATATGTCTTTACCAAAGTATGAGGAAATGTGGCTTTTTGAATTGTGTAACGCCCGCCTCGAACACCTTAAAGAAATACACATTTATGCTACATGAAACAGGAACAATTTTTTTTAAATGTTTAAGATAACAAATAATGTTAACACAACTAACTACGACATATTCTCTAAGAATCCAAGGCTGCATTACTTTACAAACCAACTAACATAATTTAACATACATCAGTAACTGATCTAAATCCAATGCATAATTGAATAACTGATTCATATTCATTGCGTGTCGACAAATAATGTAATACAATCTACATACATAACCGAAATGCTTTCCTTACTCATAAGTACATCATGACATCATTACATTGCCATTTGTAGACTACATCAGAATTACATACACAATGAATGTTCTGTTGCACAAATCCGGTACAAGATATTACACGTACATCTTCATCAACTGGGACAAGTACAATTGTCTGAAAACTGGGGTAAATCTTTTCTGCATATGAACTTGATGAAGAATAACCAATGGATAAAATAGCTCTTCCACCCGACCATGTGGAACCCTAAGGTCCACCCCCCGAGCTAGGAGTTAACATGAGGTCCCAAACAATAACAGTCAGGTAGATAAAAGACAAACAAGAATAAAGGATGACCAAATGCCAATACAACATATGACGATAACAACACAACACAACTTAACTTAGCTTCCAAAGGCAACACATAACGAATGGGGAGAGTACAACTAGGGAATGCTAGGCTGCAGTAGGGAGAAGTGTCATCACATGGCTTGTCATGGGTTGTCCTGGTAAGCCTTCCTAGGCCCCGGCCCCCATCTTGGGTTGTCCTGGTAGCCTCTCCCGACTCCCGGCCCCCATACAACGCTCATGCGGAAATCAACATACCTTTCATGAGGACAAGGTAGTTGATCTTGCCATTCTAGGCCTTCTCATCTCATCTCAAGCCTAAACAAGCACTTGAGCCATGAGTGAGGCATCCACTTATCTTGTTTAGTGTGCTTAACTACGCAACCCCCTAATTCATTATTTAGGTTATCATTTGATTAATCTACTTCCAACGGGTTATCCTGACTGCCACTTTGGGCGCCGGCCCCACGTTGAAAGCCACTCCCCTACCTGCATCTAGAAGACCCTACTCAACAAACACAGCAAACATCATCATGACGACGATGATACATAAACCATGCAAGGCATTAACCATCTTGCATAACAATTATTCTGATTTGAACATATACATGTAATAATGCAAGGCATTCCCATCTTGCATATCAACTTAATTTCAAGGACATACTCTTAATACATTTTCCATGGCTTCCAATGAAGTAACTCATAAGAAAAATACTTTTTCATGAATACCGACGTCTCCCCATTGTCTAATCCAACACAACATCCCAAACAAACAAATAAATAAATCACAACATTCATGAAGAGCCTTTCTACACAACAAGATGCATTCAGAATATTTACATTCTTCCACTACACCATAACCAAATTCCTTATACATGACAAAAGGCGACATGACACTTATCAACACATTACATGAAGTCGAAACACAACAACCTTGGCCTCTGGAAATGAACCCTTGACAACTTATACTTTGACCATTTCATACAATTTCAATTCACACTAACTAATTATCTAATACCTTTAAATCAAATTTCCAATATAATAATTATATACCTAATCCTTAACCCATGAAGAAACCATATTAAAACCGATGTCAACCTAAATTAAATTTCATTAACCATACAACGATTTTCTTTTAATCAAACAAATAATGGCAACATTATTCTAAATTCCCAATTTTATTTGGCAACTATACTTTAGAAATAATAATAATAGTAACAATAATAATTATTATTATTATTGTAATAATAACAATAATGATAATAATAATAATTATAATTATAATGATGATACTAATAATAACATTGATATTAATAGTACTACTGTTAATATACCAAGGTCATTGAACACTTTGTAAGAAAAATAAACATTCCTTAGGGTTAATCTAAGCCAATCAAACGAAATGCCTACAAGAAAGCACAACTAACCTGGTTTAACAATGACGGGCTTCTGCAGACTAGAGTTGAAACGATAAACCTTAATGCACGGAAAGTAAATAAGAAAACTCTGTTTCTGCCTCCAAAATGTGACTTCTTCTCAGTGAAGCGCATCAGATTCTGTGCAGTTATTATGCATGCTTCTCTTTTGTATCTAAATCAGGCACTGCTGTGAGATCCACCACTGATTTAAGGAATTCTTTATCATCATCTTCTCACATATTCTTTTGAATTTCTGCTTGAGCTCCTGTTGCCCCAGCACGTTCCAGGCCTTTTTTTCTTTTCTTGATAATAAAGCTTGCCCCTATAAAAGCACTGGATAAAATTGCAAGCAGACACCCATTGGGATTGTCTGTAGACAAACCCGTCCCAATTTGACATGGACAATTTCTGTTTCCCATTTTCATTCGCACATTGAGAAGTAACTTTCTCACATATATTGTCAATGACAGGTTTATCAATACTTTCTGCTCCTTTTTCAGTGTACATCTTCAGAGAATCAATAAATGGATTCTTCTCTGACATTTCTTGCAGATGGGCAATTCCCATCCGATCATAATTTCCCATTACATATTTTTTGCACAAACCCTGAATCTAAGTTATCCTGTCTACCGTTGTTTTCCAAATCCTCCTTTTTATGAAATTGACATATAGCAGATGGTTCTTGAATTTCACGGCTTTCATTCACTGTTTGTTGGCCACTAATATTATCATAATTCAAATCTGGCATGACAGAGTGCACCAGCTCCTCCACCACAAAGCCAATAGAGGGTCCAAAAGTGGGATGAAGGGAAGGGTGAGAAACGAGAGAAACCTCGTCCCCACTACACAAAGCCCTGCAATGCCCCGCCTTCATTAGCTTTCCATTCACATACACCCCATTCGCTGAGGGTTTCACATATTTCATCATTGAAACCTCCTCCTCATTACAAGTGGAACAATTCAGCATTTGTTCCATACTATTTTGAACTAACGTAACATAGTTATCTAATATTGTTCCATCGACAACAAAGAGTTTATTTCGATCTTGTGAAAGAGAATGGCAATAGAGTTGGCAGTGCTGCCTGCTCACCCTTGTGTCTTCAAAAATGACATCACAGCTACTCTTAGACCTGCCAAATGTATAAATTTTGCCTGGAATTATTTTTAATTGAGTGCAGATGGTGTTTACAGAGAACATTGGAACACTCAGAGGGCGCACCACATAAGCATGACCCCACTCTTTCTGTATTAATAACAGCAAGTCAAATCAGAGTGCGCCCTACAACGTATCAACCACAAATCCAATTCAGAATGGTGCGAGTCCCCACCTCTGGGATCTCTATAGAACATTAAAAAATGCTGCCAGAGTAGCTACAACTTCAAATCGAACTCAGACTCCTATCTATAACTACCATCACACTAACGCCCCCTTCAAAATCCCCCCCATTATATCTCCAATATACTTCTGGGAGACGCAAAATCCACGAGAGACTTAATTAGTCCTGGAGGATTCAAAATTCTAGCCTAGATAACTGTGGGTTCCTCGGCAATCCCTTTCACATTCCAACAAAACAAGTAGTCAATTGGGTATCGCCGAAATCCAATCCTCGTGCACTTGACTAAAACCCAATGATAAGGCACATCCTCTGCAATCTTTGCAGATCCTGGAGCCCTAAACTATGACCAACGCACACCCAATTTGGTCAAATTTCCAAACGTGTAAGGTGCAAATTCATTTCAGAGAGCTTGGAGTGCATGTACACCGTTTCGTGCAATATTCTGACAGGAAATTAGCTCCACCTTACGCTATTCTATTTTTTTTTATTCTGGTAATGTTACATACCTCACAACGCATTACAAGATGATCGAATTATGCTCCAATCGAACAGAAAAATAGTCCAACAAAGCATGCGGAATTCCAATGTTAGAGACAGATATAGCTGACCTATGCGTGGAGGTACAAGACAGGAGAAATTGGTGGTAATTAATGACATTCATGAATATATGTGTGTTTTGTGTTTAGGTGGAGATCCTCCATCCTCTTTCTTCTTCTCACCTGCTATGCTCCTGCAACCATCGAGATAAAATCGTCTACATAGTCTGCGTCGATCTTCCCGTGAGACATGGCCCCAACCACAAACACAAGGGGAACATTATCACGGACAACATCAACATAGTCATGAAGTTGTACCACTTTAGATGCACTGTATGACAGCCCAATTCGACGTGCTTCACTTGGCAGATACTTTGTGACTGGATTCTTGACCACTCGAAGGAGTCTATCTGGGCCATTAGTCG
This sequence comes from Cunninghamia lanceolata, assembly GCA_027924645.1. Lineage (NCBI taxonomy): Eukaryota > Viridiplantae > Streptophyta > Pinopsida > Cupressales > Cupressaceae > Cunninghamia > Cunninghamia lanceolata. Next base: position 3,525,150 of record BSBN01000828.1, read on the forward strand.
CACAAATGCTCAGTTTCTGTAGCAGTTGCACCATCAATCCATAAAAATGCTTAAAGGTTCTTGGAAGACGAACATGGGGATTTACTTTGATGAGGATATTCTTCTGTGGTTGCACATAAATAGCACTAAGCCTTCCAGCTTTATTGAGAGGACTATCCAAAATTGCCAAAAGAGCCTGGTGAATAATATCAGGTCGATATGCTGCTGGATTCTGTTTGTTCCTTCGCAGAAAATGGACATGGTCATCGCAGTTCAACAACTGGTATATCTTGCCGACTTTGACAACCTCGAGAGATGCCTTCAACAGCACAAAAAAACAACTCCTCCATCGCTATTGTTGTTAGCTGGAGGATAGGCGGCTCCCAAACCTGCCACTACTTCTTCTTCTTCGTCATCATCCTCTCTCTTTCACTTCATATTTTCCTTCATTCTTTCTTCAAAATTTGCTGCCCTTGTATCAAAATTTTAACAGACTAGCGTAAATCCCAGTGGTCAAGTAAACTGCCTTAAACCCTAGAAGAATGAAAATTTGGCTGCGATGCCGATTCGACAATTCTGGTTCAATTGCTGCAGTCCAAGCCTTTTCCTGATCTTCTTCACTTTTTTTTTCTACCTGCAATGCTGTCCTCTTTGCCGCTACAAGCTTTTCTTTTATAACACAATCCCTTCTATCGTCCAAGGAACTCGGCACGCGATTCCGTGCTTCTCCCTCCTCGAGATAGACTTTTATTTAATTTAATAATCCCAAGCGGTTACTCTTTTTTAAATATTAACACACAATTCTGACAACATTTAATGACTTTATAGCCGACCAACCATATTGTATTTAATAAAGTTATAACATTACAACAATCTTTAATTGTACAACTAAATATTAATTTATTTTATTAATTAAGTTGTAAATCACTAATTACAACATAACTTACGATTATTTTATTTATTTAAATATTTATTGTAAATAATATTATATTAAATAATACAAAACCTCTTACAAACTTTATTTAACAACTATTCTTCTAATAAAATAATAATTTATTTACAACAATAATTAACAACTATCGACACAATATTATCTTTTATAAATATATTTAATTATCAACATTATACTTTCCGTAATATAATTCTAGTTAATGCACAACGACACCTTGCACAATTAGACACTTCTTAACCTAGTTAGACTCCAAGGTGCAATATTACTTGTCCGCAAATCATGATCGAATGATAGACAATAACCAAAAGGATAAACTGACAACCAGACCATACTGACATGGGACCTCACGTTAACTCCAAACAACTAATCCATTGGCGAAGGCACGCTCAGACCTGTAATCAGGTGGAGTCGATGCCTAGTACCTGCATTCCTACAACAACGCACGGTTAACCATAACAAGATATATATACATCACATGCAGTCCTATAGTGAATGGAAATCGCAGTGGTGTAGGGTACTCGAGAGCGAGTAATACAACACTGTTCCATTCACGTTTATGTATAAACAATTAACTATGTTGAACAAGGTATCTGATATTAATCAACAACATAAAACATTCAATCCAATATTGCAATTAACCTCAAAACATTTGTAACATCTAGTTTATTTATCAAATTGTAAAGCATAAAACCACAAAATCCAACATCAACAGTTGTTACTATGTTGATTAGGTCCATAATGAAGTAACAAGATAACAAGAGATCCATCATCTACGGTCTAAGACACTATCATAAAGTCTAAGCAAACATCAATCTGATGGATGACGAGATGAGGGGCACTACAAATTGTGTTTCTAGAGATAAAAAGTGCCTACTTAGCACTTTTCCCTTTCATTTAGCATCTACTCATAGCCTCTTTATTTAATAAACATGACAATGATCTTTTGATTATTTGTTGTACCATTTATCATTAATCCCAAAATTCACTACAAATATAGTCTTCTTAGCCTCTAATTACTCAAATTCACTTTAGCTTGGACTATTTAAACACCCCAAATGCCACCATGATCATAGTAGATTATAAAAAAATTTAATTTAGATGGATTCTTTTCACTCCAGTTGACATCCTTATCCTTTCTTCTACCTAAATGACCATATATGGACACAAGAAATGCTTATTAGAGTAAGATATTATTATAATTAAACACAAAACACATTATTTAGTAGAAAAGAATGTTAATCATAGCAAGCAAAATTAGGCAAAAGCATATCACTAAACAATATAAATCATTATTGCACTTGTTCCTACATATAGATCCACATCAAACATTTTGTACATTTCCCAAGGTAATCCATTATGCTAATATTTTCAAATATTTGTGGGGTATGATCATCATCAAGGATTTTTTTTGCTCAACCACCTTGGAATAAACCCCTAGAGGTGCATATGATGCCACCTAGCCTAGCTACTAAACTTTTATTGTAGATTCAATATAAGTTGTTGAGTCGTAGAGGACACAATTATAACCATGCATGACACCACCACAACCAAAGAACACCACTATGCCAACAAGGGAAAATTGTGCACAATAGCATCCTCATGGCATAGAGGTGGTGAGATGAGAAGTAGAGAAGATGATGACATTTCCTAATACCATTTTTTATCCAAGCATTGCAAAGAAGAACCATAGAAAAATGGTGTGAGCCATAAAAAACTATGTTTTTCTAACCCTATCCTTCTATTCTCCTTTTCTACAAGAAATATCTTCTCTTCTTTAATTTAAAATATGAAATCATAGTTAATGCTTATTATGCTTCACATTTATATTAAATTCTAGATTAAAGAACACAAAAGTTTAAAGGATTTAAAATAACACCACTAATTATTATTATTTTAGATTTTGGTGAATTTGAAGCTTTCAAGCTTCTTCCTTCAAATAAATCATTTTCTTTTTCTTACCCTTCAGGCTTGCATTTTTATTTTATATAGCCTCTACCCAAATCTAGAAATGTCCTCCAACATTTATGGGCTTTTCCTTCTTGATTTAGGTTGTGCATTTGATGATGATACTAGTTCTTTTTGTATCACCCATTATGACAATGTTTCTTATACTTCTTATGCAATTATTGTATAACCTTGTTTTTCAAGTCATGTTTGTATTTCTTTTATCAACCTTTGTGAAGCACATGTTCTTCAAAATTCCTACTTTTTAAACGTAAATGCTTTATAATTAATATATATACATGTTTTATTCACCACTTATTTCATAATGTTACAATAGATTAGACAATATTATAAAGTTTTTGTTAATGTTTCTATCTTTCTATATCTTTGTTTAAAGTATATTCGTAGATTTAGGAAATCACTTACAATATGTATAAAATTGATAATATTCCATCCCACTCTTGTTTAAAAAACTTGTCCCATGAATACTCATCCCACACTCCCTTTTCTGCCTCTTGTCACATGGTTAAAATCAGTATTGTGTTATATGGCCCTAATGACATTCATTTTGAGATTGCTAAAAAATATTGGGCCCCATACTATGCAACAACTAAACTCTTACCATCACAACTTCTTATTGATTTAAATTGATTATTTTCAAATTTTATCCTCAAATAGGTATTGCTCATATGTCCCCATACTTCAAACATTTTGTCTTTCATGAATTATCTAGCATTCCCATACACAAGCCTCTTGTGCTCCAAGAAACAAATCATCACCACAATTTCCATGGCATTGGACACACTTAAAAGAATCTAGATTGAGGACAAAAGGACCCAACCAATCAACAAAAGTTGCTAGGAATTGGTCTTAAATTTCCTACTACTCCCAAGATATCCACTAAGGTGCATAGAGTATGATCTTATTGATCATTTTCAAAATAGTCAAGCTAAGATATCTATATTTGGGACATAACGCATGCAAATATACTACCTATAGGAATATCTTGAAAAAGGACCTATAAAATGTGACTACATCAACTATGAATCCCTTTGACGTCAATAAAATGCTTGAATCTATCTAAAATAATGATAAGATACTTACATTTTATTCTAACAAACTTCCAAACCCTTCTATGATTGAAAAAAATTACCCTTATATATAGTGGTGGGATATGGGGAAACAACCATCAAACATGTTGTCTAGGGGTCTCACTAGGTGGTCCTAGGTATGACATGCCACCTTGGAAGCAAAAATATAAACCATTCTCAATGACTACGATTTAATACATGACAATATCTTATTATAATTAATTGGATTTATTTTCTTTTCAATAAATTAGAGTTAACTAAATTAGATTTAAATTGAAAATTCAATGGGTTTATTTTACTTAGTTTAATTGTGTGTAACTTTTATTTAAGGATAATTAGAATTAAGTAGATAAAGAATTCATATTCTTTTAATATTACTTAATAAAAGAAAATATATTTAGAATTAGATTGGAAATAATTATTGTCAACCAATAATAGATAGTGATTGAATATTCTATTTCTTTTATTTAGAGATTATTGAACAATTGAAGTATTATATTTAATTTGGAAATTCTACTTAAGTGAAGAAAGCAATTAGCTTTTCTATTGTTAGAGTTACTTAGAGGATAATAAAGTGCACAAGTTATAAGGTTCAACAAGCATAAAAGCATAGAGAACATTACCACACAAGTTTTGATCAATTAAGCTTTGAGGAGATTATTTATGAAAATTGGAGAACTTTCTAAAGAGAGAATAAGGTTTTAGTTGTCAAGTTCAAAAAGGATTTCAATTGTGTTGAAAGAAAGGTTAGAGATTGATCGTGAAATTTCTTTTAGGATTTTTTTTTCAGCTAGATTTAAAATGTATAAAAATTTGTATTTGAACTTGAATTGTTGAAACTAGGAAAATAGTAGATTTATAGAGACATAAACTAGTGAGGGAAAACTATTGAACTTAGGGAATTAAACATAGAGAATATATGGAATCTATGTAGGAATTGACTATGATATATGTATGAATTGGATTGTGTTGATTGAATTAGGATTTGTAAACTTTATTCAAAACCTAGGTTTGAAGAACTAGGAAAGTGAATTTCATAAACCCTAGAATTTTAATTGATAGCCTAGGAGGAAGAATTTAGTCTAAACAAGGTTGGAAATTGATTCTAAATGATCATACTTGACTCAATAATGTTTGTATTATTGATTTGTATAGTGTTGTATGCTCAAATACATGAAATTGTATGGAAGTATAGTTTTGGGGAAATCATAGTCTAGATTCATATTTTGACCAAACTGAAGGATTGGAGTTTGGAGGTTTGAATGTTTGATTACTTCTAAGTGTTAATTAGGAAAAATATAAAAGATTTTCATTTTGAAAATTCAATGTCAATTATATTCTACATGCATGTATGTGCCCCAAGATGGGGGACCAAAAAGTGACCATAAATCAATTTAAATAAAAATATTACATAATGCGAGCACATTATAATGCTCACATTGTAAAGAAAAAACAAAGAAAATGCCATCTTTTTTTAATTTATAGAGCATGTGTGTGTTATAATGTGCAGCATTATAATACAAATGCATTTCATTTAAAATTATTTTAGAATCCCACCATTAGGCTTGGATATCTAAGCCAAAGGGTTGGGCCTACATGTAAGGTGCCTAAAGATGTGTTATTAAGAACATAGAAAAATATCTAAATCTCAAGAGTGCTCTCCATCAAGCGTACATGATTTTCAATGTTAATCTAAAAAAATTCATGATGACTTCAATTTTTTTATTCGATTACAAACCATGTATTTTTTTCTAAAATCTAAAAAAATTAAGGTTTCCATCTTGAATTTATTTTGTTAGTGTCTTCTTTTTTTGGCAAAAACCTATGTATAGTGTACTTTTGGTGTCATCTTTTGTCTGCTCATCCAAATTTGAAATAATCACATTTTTAGATTCTAGACCGTATTCTATACACATTAAAAGAAAATGATTTTCAATTAGTTTTCAAAAAAAATATGGGGGAGTGCACTCAAATTTTTATTTTTTCACGATGTGTCCAGTTTGCAAATTCATCAAAAATCATATAGTATTATTTAAAAATTAGTAGAAATATTAGGCATAAACTACATGATGTTAGCTTATTTTCCACTAAAGAAATTTGTGAAATACTTTTTAAAAAATCAACTTTTTAGGGGGGGATACAACAAATGCTATGTTTTATTTTTATGACAAAAACAGTAGCATTTTGTGTGCTCCCCTTATTTGAACCTCTTAATCTCGACCATTTTTAAAAAAATACTAGTTTAGAAACTAGATTCTACAAATCAAGTGTTCTTGTCATATCTTCAAATTTTGAGTGTGGCTATCTTTAATTTCTCATCCAAGATTAGTTTTTATTGATTTCAGAAAAAAAAAAACTAGCCACTTTTGACCCGCTTTTGGTCCCCCATTTCCATTCACATACCCATGCATACAATGGTGTATTTTCTATTTGTATTATATCAACACTTGTAGGAACTCTATCAAACATATTTGAGCAATCAAATCTTAAAAATTGTGTTAGGAGGATTGTAGAACCCATATTTGGCATTATTTCCTTCATTAGCATCATGTTTGGTGCTAGGGTCTCTTGTAGTGCCCTTTTATAGAGCTAGATTTTATAACCAAGGCTTAGCAGTAGAGTGTATTGTAGTGTCCAAACTCAACACTAGTGTCATGTATTAAGTTTTTTTTATTTTTTCATTGGTAGCTCTAACTACCTTAGTGTCTAGTTTTTGAAACTCATATGTAGGTCTTCCATTAAAAATTAGATGATTCCCTTAATGGAAGTTAATATTTGCAAGCACAAAATGTAAGTTTAGAGAGTTATCTACCCTCTACCATGATAAGTTTATGATATTGTTTCTAGTTTGAGAGGTATGGATGGTTTTGTGTGTTTAAAAGTGTATGTGTATGAGCATCCATATAGTGGATGACGAATCATGGTACCACATAACTATGCCTTGTGTCTTAAGGACCTAAGAGGCCATGTTCTGCTAAGATATGTATGGCTAGAGAATACTTTTCACATTATATACATATAGCATCACATAATTCCATATTCTAGTGGAGGATAGCGGTTCCACACACTATTTATGCATAGTGTCATCCATCTACTACTATGTGCTAAGGGATTCTTTGTGTGAAGACCTATGGCTTGTTTACAAGAATGCATTCTAATTCTAGCTAAGAGGTAGGGTACTTTATGGGTGATTATAGTTTTCTATTGTCCTCTATACAAGTGATTTATAAACTACTTGGTGCAGGGCACCGAAGCCTTTATGCAAAAAGTTGGTCAAGTGCTAGTATTTGATGTTGTTAAATCATTTTGTTTGTAATAAGGTCTCTAAAGACCATGTTTTAGGTGTTTGTGTGTCGAATTTGAGTCCTAGGAGTGAATTAGGGTCTTTTTACTAAAAAGTGTCAAATGTTGTTTTTATTACAAAATGCAAAATCAAGGAATATGAAGGGTCATAGGTTGTTGGGAAGGCATTTGAATAGTTAGAAACTCAAAAGCCAGTTAGCAATGGTTGTGTTGGGTTGTAAAAAATTTAAATAAGCCTTGGGAAGGCAGGGAAAAGGTGGGTGGTTGGTTATTTTGGAGAAAAATCAATAAAAATACTTTGTTTTCTGCATTTTTTACTGTATTTTTGTTGTTGCAGTGAATTGTACGGCCTTGTACGGTCAAGTGGTGATGTGAAACCAATTGGAGGTGATGTGTAATTGAGTCTTCTTTTTGTTTCACTTTGTCCCATTGAATTTAATTAAGATTTAAGCATTTGGCAACCATTTTTCTCCAGACTGGCTTGAAAACCTCATGTTTTGGGCATAAAAGATGCATAAGAGTTAGGATTTGTATAAAATCTCTTGAGAATTTGTTTGTAATGGTTGGAAATATTTGTAAAAACCATATTCGACATGTCTGATCCATTTGTATGAAGATTTGGGGTGTAAGTTTTGAAAACCTAGTTGGGAACCATTCAAGTAAGCCTAATTAGGCCTTTTGTCAAGCAAAACAATCAATTTTAGAGACTTGCATTACAAAACAACCCACCTAAGTCCTAGATATGTTGAATAAATTCCAAAAAGGTACTCAAAAAAGTCTTTAGGTTGTGGGTTTGATGTCTTCCCTAAAAGTAATGTCAGAAAAAGTCCATTTACTCGCTTAATTGGCCTAATTTGAGTGGTAGCAGTCCAATTTTGAGGGCTTCATTTCAAAATAACCCCATATGAAAATTTGATATGTTTCTAAATATCTAAAAGGGTATCCAAACCAACAATTAGTTTCTAGGTATGAAGTTTGGTTTGAAAGTTATGTGGGAAAACCTAGTTTCAAGTGCTACAAGGAGAATAGTGAGATTGTGAGAGAAATCCACTAAGTTAGGGTTATAAATTTGAAAAGCTCATGTTGTTAAGTTGGTTTGTATTCACCCACCCTGATCTACATCAAATTGGTATCAGAGCATAGGTCTGATCTGAAGAAGAGAAGTTGTGTTGAAGAAAGAACAAAATGCCTCTAAAAGGGAATGCCATTGTTAGGGAATTGATTGAGTTGAAGGAGAAACAAGCTAGAGATGAGAAAGAGATGAAAGAGTTGAGGGAGAGGCTTGCTACCCTGGAAACAAGTCAAAAGAGATGTATGGTCACAGATGATGTGAGTGACCATGAAGAGGAAGGGGAAAAGGAAAGTTCCCAAGGGTCCAAGGAAGAGATGGATCTTGATGACTTGAGGATGGCAAAAATCTTGAAAACAATCAAGGGAGATGAGCACAAGGTCAAGATGGATTTATGTATGTATGGAGGAAATATGGATAGTGAAGAGCTCCTAGATTGGATAGGAGCATTGGATAACTATTTTGACTATGAAGATGTGCCAGAGGATAAAAAGGTGAATTGGCCAATACAAAATTGAAGGACCGCACATTGCTTTGGTGGGATTATGTACAAAGTGAAAGGAGGAAGAAGGGAAAGTCCAGAATCATCTCTTGGGATAGGATGGTGGCTAAACTCAAAGGTAAGTTCCTACCTGCTGATTACAATATTCAATTGTTTAAGAGGCTTCAAAATCTCAAACAAAAGGAGATGGATGTGCAAACATATACGAAGGAATTCTATAAATTGAGTATAAGAGCAGGTCATATAGAAGATGATGAAGAAATAGTAGAAAGATATATGAATGAGTTGAGATACAACCTCCAAGATGAATTGAGCCTCACCACTCCAAGAATGGTGGAAGAGTGTTATGAATTGGCCATCAAGGATGAAGATAAATTGAAGAGAAGGCAAGAGAAACAAGGTAGAGGTAGAGGAAGGAATCCTAGAGGAAGAGGGTCATTTTCTGATACAAGGCAATCATATGAGAGCCAAGAAGATACAAGCAAAGCCAAAGAACAAGATGTAGATTCAAGAAGTGGATTTAGAGCTGGTAGAGCAGGCTTTAGAGGCAAATTTGGAGATCAAGGGAGAGGTTCACAAGGATTCACAAGAAGATGTTACCAATGCAACAAGTTTGGACATCAAGCATGGAAATGCAATGAAGATCGGGCTTCTACTTCACATGGAGGAAAAAGAAGGACCCAATTGGTGCAAGAAGAGGATAATGAGAGTGTAAACTCTCCATCACAACAGGCTACTCCAGAGGTTAGAGAATCACTCATGACAAGGAGAACTCTCATCAAAGAAGTAGTAGACAAGGAGCCACCACAAAGGACACTCTTCAAGACAACTTGTAAGTGCTTGGGTAAGGTATGTAAAGTTGTAATTGATTCAGGAAGCACAGATAATATGGTTTCCATTGAGATGGTTGATAAACTCAAGTTGCCTAGGATACCACATCCTACTCCTTATAAAGTTTCTTGGTTGAATGATGGTGAATATGTTTTGGTGAATGAACAAAGTTGGGTGGAGTTTAACATAGGAGGGTATAAGGACAAAATTTTTTGTGATATATTACCTATGGATGTATGCCATTTGCTGCTATGGAGGCCTTGGCATTTTGATAGGTATGTTATGTATGATGGAAGGAAAAATACTTATGTGATAGAAAAGGATGGAGTCTTCTATACCTTGACACCATTGAAAGAAGGGGACAAAGGACAAACTAGGGGAGCTAATGTAATGATGGTAGGAAGGAAGGAGTTCACCAAAGTAGAAGAAGAGAAGCACATGGACCTTGCAGCCACTGCTAAACCTAGAGACATTCTAATAGCAGACTTGAAGAATGATTTGATTTTGGAGGGAAATGATATTGAGTTGGTGTTAAAATCTGCTACATTGAAGGTCAAGGATGAATTGATTTTGGAGATCCAAGGTTGGTTTATGGAGTATGTTGATAAGATGGTTGAAGGAGTGTTCCATTCATGGTTTTCAAAAAGGGATATTGCGCATTCCATTCCTTTCATTTCAGAGGTTCATATACCTGGTCAAGCAGTAGTCATAGGGACACATCATCAGAAAGAAGAGGTGAGTAGCAAAGATGAAGAGGTTAAGGGTAAGTTGCAAAGAAATGTGGACAAGTCCAAACACACAAGGGGAGTGAAGAAGAAGGCAGTTCATTACAAGGCAGAAGGAGATGTGGTTGTAAATGAAGAAGCATTTGACAATGTTCTCAGATGAGGAAGGAATCAAAGATCATCCATCAAGTGAAGAACAACATTCTCAAGTGAAGAACTGGTCAAAGCCAAAAGACAATGCCTATTTTTAGTATTTGGTTCATTGGAAGGGTGTACCACAAGAGGATATCAATTGGAGGTCAGAGAAGGACAAGATCACTGTTACCATTTTTTCACCACAGCTTAAAATTGGTAGAGTTGAGGTGAAAAGTTCATTTTTAGGGTGAAGGTTAACATTCTTCTATTGTGAGTTATTTGCATAGTTATTGTGTTTCAATATTAATTATAGTTCAGTTGTTTTCAAAAAAAGAAAAGATTTCAAATCATTCATTGCATTGCAGAACAGTCAAGAGAGATACATATTTTATTCACCACAGTGATTATTCATTTACAAGTTGAAATACATAAAAGAATAAGCATTGCATTGAAAAAAAAATGACATATTAGATGTCCCACACAAGCAGTGGGTTATAGCTGAACATATGCAGATATAAAGAAAATACTATGTAACAAATGATATGAGAAGAGAAGGTCATAGCCATCATTGCCTTGTATGTTTTTAGTCTCCCATGTCGCCTCTTGTTCCTGCTCCTGATCTTTGGTAAGAACCTGCAAAAAGTTGGAAACAATCCTATTAGAGCTCCAATTATGAAATCCCTATATCCTATTAGAAGAGGCATAACACTTTGTTTATAATGCATTGATCAAATGAACATCATCCATATGCAAAAAGAACTGAGAAAGAAACAATCATGGAACTTCATTATTTTATTCTAATCTATTTGTTTCATGTGCAGGTATAGGATAAGTCATGTAGCTGATTGAAGACATTTTAGCATGTGGTATAAAATGGGATCCCACAATGGTCGAGCTCAGCGTGCTGCCCCAATTCTCAGAGTTGATGGATTGTAAATATATCAATCAAATCAATTAAACTGAAGGAATATCAAGCAATCAAGTACATGCTCATGATTACAGTTCAGAACATGAGATGAAACCATAAGGATGTGACTGAACTCATTAAGGACAGCTGTCAATTTTTCTTCAACAGTCATTGGGGAAGTAAAATTCATAAGAGGTATAGAATTACATCATCCAGCATATATAGTACATATATAGATGGAATATAATTCACATCAGGTGTGTTTGTCATTGTAAGAAAGAGGATTGTATTGCTCCTGTCTCAAGAGTAACAGGAAAGGAACCAAGTAAACATTTTGCCTTTCCATGTCATATTGCATTTATGAAGTAGTCATGTGTTTGCTTCTACTCATCATAAAGTCATAAGTGTATATATGGAGTAGATAAAACAGCTATAGCAATGGAATAGAATGCAGATCACATCATGTGTTGCAAAGTAGATAAGTTATGATAGGTATATTGCATCTATGAAGTAGCAGTGTTGGTAAGAAAAGAGCAGTCAAACAAAACAGTCATCATCTATCATGCTACGAAAAGAGGAAAGTGCCATCTTTCAATATGGCATAAGTATACATTGGATATTATATGGGTAGCATCATTCTCAATTTGTATGCCATGCTATAAGAGTAACCTTATCACACATTGCAAATTGAAAAGAACATTGCCAAGAATATGTAGAGATCAATAAATGCACTTTATCAATGATGGTAATAATAAAGCCTCAACATCCACAGTCATCTTGAGAAGATGCACAAGGGGCATGTATGCATTGAGTACTTCATGTTTCATTTGATATAGTAAGCAGGACAACAGAGAGTCATTATGCTGCTACCATGTATACAGAGTACATGACCCATTTTGCATGACCAGATTTAAGTAATCATTATATGCAAAATGTCATATTCATCAAATAGGTTGCAACAATATATAGTCAAGAAAACAAGTACTAAGAACAACAATTTCAATATCAGTTAAACAGATAAACAAAACTACAATAGTCCTCAAATGGAGCAGCTAAAAGATCATAGATACAGATGCAACTCTAAGGCAGCTTCATAATGTATAAAATTGAATATCAGATTTGATATGTTATGTCATGATGTGATCAATACAGAGCAGCCATGATGATACAATTTCAAGGTATACATTAAATGCATACAGATCAGGTACAGTTACAAAATGTCATGTCATAGTGAAGCCATCACCTGTATGTGGAGTATATACTTGATATAGAGTAATTTCAACACCATGTAATGCTACAGACAGGAACATCAAGGCACTTATATGCTACTTTATAATAGTCATCATGAAACCAGTGTACAATCAACCCAGATGAGGGTTTTAAGTTTCAGATATAGTGCCAGAGAAGCCATTTTTATGCATACCTAGTTGAGGGTTTCGAGCTACGGAGACAAAGAGAAAGAAGGGTTCAAAATATATATGAACAGAGTGAAGATACACAACTGTAATCCTTCAAATACAAATGAACTACAAAAATGCTAGTGAACTAGCCACAACTTCATAAAACAAGTGCTTAGGAGTTTGCTTTTGAAACCCTCATGGTTGTTTAAACAACAGTTATAGATTATAAAAGACCAGTCACGACCCTTTGAGGTAGGAGATATGCAAAATGGAAGGTAATTTTTGAATGCATACTAAGCTACAGGAAATGGTAAAAAAAATGTTTTTGTGTATTAGTTCAAACCCTTATGGGTTCTCAAACAGAAAAGCTCAGAATATCAATCATATAGCGGTGGCCAAGTAAAAGAAATAGATACACAGAAATGAGAACCTAATGCCAGTCAACATCAACTTGAGTACTCACCTTTTATTTGCTGAGTAAAACCATAGATTTGCTTTGCAATGATGCCACAGGTCTCACCAAAGGTGGCCTAAGAGTAGAGAGAAAGTGCCAAATAGAGGAGTAGCAAACAGGAAAAAAGAAAGAATGGTCAAAACCCACCAAAGACAACAAGTGTTGCCACAACCATATGTTAAAAAACTAGCAAAAATTGAAAGCATATAGGTGAAAAATGCTACAGAAATCATTACCTTTCGTTTTCCCTTTGAAATTGCTTCATAAAATCGACAGAGATACAGTAAAATGGTCAAGTTTCATTATCAAACCCTAGGGTTTGATGGCCGACAGTAGCAGATCGCATTTCACAAAAATTGCAAAGTAAAAAATGGCCCGAAAAGATAGGGCTCATTTGTTTTGTTGTTAGGGTTTCATTTTACCCTAATCCAAATGAGTGATTTTTTATAACATTTAAAACTCATTTATTTGTCCAAGCTAATATCCGCGGGGGTCATATAATGTTCTCACATTTTTGCCTAAGTCCAAAAAGATTAGGAGAGGTCGATGACCTTAAGACATTAGGGAGTTATTTGCATGTGCTAAGGCTTAATGCCTTTAAAACCATTTTCATCTCAATTGACACATATGTGCCACTTGAGATATGCCATATGTCATGTGCTCATACAGTGTGAGTCAGGACATGAGTCACTTGCCTTAGGAATTATTTTGTAGGACCATGGAGATTAAGCCTCCAAGGCTTTTATTTATTTTTGCAAAATATATAGTGATATTTTCATTATTTTTATGACTTTTTATTAGAAAAATCAAACATTATAATGGCAAAATGGTGAAATTATAAGCCATATGGTTTTATTTTTGCAAAAAACAAATTGATCATGACATAGATTAAAACTGCCAAAGCATTGTAAAATTTAGTTTTAAAGCAATCATTTATAGATTGCTTTTATAACTTAACTACTTTTAGGCAATTAATAGGCTAATAAAATAAATCAGATATTCTTTTTTCGATTTGTTTTATTCAGAGGCAGATGTGGACAAAATTTGAGATCTCATGGGCAAAAGAAAGCAGATTTGTGGCGGGGACACATTAGGGAGTCTTTTGGCAGTTTTGACTCCTTTGAAGAGATTTTATTTGTGCTTTTCTGAGTAGCTCAAAAATAGATTCTATTTTTAGGAGTTTTTTTCTAGCTTTCAGGGGAAGATCATTTCAAAGCATATATGGCAGAGATATACTTTCTTTTCAGCAGTCCTAGTTCCAGATAGAGTTTTACAACATAGAGTAGATATTAGAGTGCAGAGATACCAGAGTCTTCCTCTCACATCGAGAGTGTTGTACTCATTTCATTGTACTCATTATTCCTTCAGTTATTGAGCAACAACTTTCCTTCATATTTTGTCCAATCATTTGCAAGTTAATCTGATATTGCATTGTGATGAATATTTATCCTTTGTTTTGTCTTAGCTTGTGATGTTTTTGTAGAAATTTTGTTTAATTCAGGTTGCATGTTGTGTCAACTAGACCTTCATGTGAAATACTTATGAGTTAAATGATCAGAGTGTTGTGAAGGCCAAAGTTTAATAATTTGTTTGTGAGTAGGATTTGATTGTGTGTCACCTATATTATATTTTAGTTATTTATTTCAGCATATCCTTCTATCCCTTTTCCCCTGCAAGTCTTTAGATTAGAAAAATCATAAGGAGAACCAGCTCACTTTGGAGATTCCCTCTCGCCATAGATCACCCACAATCTGAGAGGGTTTCCATGTTTCAACAGGACAGTCAAGCTTGACTTGACTAGTGGTGCAATCCTAATTGATAATCAGGATTTTATTTTAGCATATCCTTCTATCTCTTTTCCCCTACAAGTCATTAGATTAGAAAAATTATAAGGAGAACCAGCTCGCTCTGGAGATTCCCTCTCGACATAGATCACCCACAATCTAGGAGGGTTTCCATGTTTCAATAGGTAGCTAAGTTTTCTGTGAGCTTAGCAGGGTGCATACTTGATTGAGAACAATTTTTGGCATGCCCGGTGGGACCCTAAAAGCATTTTTAGAGAAGTTTTTCAATCTTCAAGTTGATGTTCTAGTATATGTAGTAGTGTTCCAGCTTCAGAGGCTTCTTACAAGTATACCTGGCAACTCTGAGTTTCAATCTACTGGTTTCAGTATGATCAAGTGTTGATATGTTATAAAATTCATCTATTCGTTCTATTTTCTAGCTTTCATATGAATAAAAATGTCAGATTTTCATAGGCAGTATGAATATCCACCACCATACTATGAAAATGCTATCCATAGGGCCCCTTATCAACCATATCAGGCTAATCAAGCTATTGTTTCCAATTTTGTGGCCCTTTAAAATTAGCATGCATAGTATAATTGCCACCCACCCACCCCTGCTCAGCTTCCTTACTAGTTGTATACAAGTAGTCATAATGTTGGTTTTAGTCCAAATACCCAAGATGCTTACTACATGCCTGCCTCTGCCCAAACTCCTAATCAGCCTTCTTACCAGTTAAAATAGTCTAAAACAACAGAGCTTAAAAACATGCTTAATGATATTCTATTAGACTTTAATAAGCAGATGGAAGAGATTAAGAGGGAACAGGAGTATAAACAACACCATGAGGAACTGGCTTACCAAGCCTAGCTACATGAGCAGGAGTTGGAAGCACAATATGAGCAGGAAATTACAAGCATGAAGGGTTGTTAGTACCAGCAAGGATGGATATTTCAACCAAGACAGTATGAAGAGCCTGATTTGTAGCAACAAGAGTTGAATCACCAAGTTTATCTTCAATAGCCAGAGCAGCCACCCTATGAGACCTTTATCTCTGATCAGGAGTGGGAGACACAAAAAGATAGTTTGAAGAGAATCTTGAGAGAGAGGCAACTACACAAACAAAGCTCTTTCTTGCTCAAGCCCAAGTAGCTCCTGTTGTTCTAGAACAACCTGTTCAAGAAGAGGTACGTAAGTACAACTTTCCAAGTTTCAAACAAGATAAACCTCTTAAATCTCCTAAAGTTAAAATCCCAAGTTTTAGGTAGGATGAAGTTCTTGATCCCTCAAGGCATCCTAATAAGTCTAAAATACCCAGTTTCAGAAGCCCTCACCCCTTGCAAGTTGAGGAGGATAATCAGGTGCAGCCTAGTGAACTTGCAGACCAGCCTCTTGAAGACTCTCTTTTCTCCCAAGAAGATCCCCAAGTTTACCAACCAAATGAATCTGATTGCCATATCACTATCCGCCTATGTAAAGATGGACTAATTGTCTTACATAATGATTCATTCACCATGAAGGAAGCTAGGAAGGTAAATTTACTGCATGTAGCTTTAGAGCAATATTGGTTAGAGAAGAAAAGGATCGAGCAAGAGAAGATTCCTTCTGATGAATCTATCGATGTTTTCACCAAAGAGCTTCCTTGTGTTGAAAAAGATGTTAATTTTTTTTTGAAAAATCAACTGGTGCAAAAGGTTGATTCAAATAAAAAGGCTGTTATTGTTTGTGAAGAGCAAGTTGATTCAAATCTGATACTAAACCCTTTACATTTTGATTCATTTGAAAAAAAATTTAATGTTGTTCATAAGATGCATGAAAGCAAGGTGCAAAAGTCACAAGGTGAAGGCCTTCAATTGCAAAGATTGAAAGCCCAATTCTCATTTGAGAAGGCACCAGTTCATGAAGAAAATCTAGTAACCTCATTTGATCAGTTACCTAGTTTTGTTGAACCAGAAGAAGAGAACATGCCCATACCAGAGGTAGCAGTTTTGCAGCAACATGAGGATCCTCAACCATCTAGTGAGCTACTGATTGAAGTTGAACAATTTGGTAAGGAGGTTTTGGATCATGTAGAGGAGCTTGAAAGAGAGCCTATCATGCAACTTACACAGCTGATTGAGAGCTGCCATGAGGTAAAAACTAGTCCCCTTTCATCAGAAAATCAAGAGGATCATGATGAAATTGCATTTTGGGATGACCTTGATGATTTTGTTACAAATTTAGACAATGTCAAGAAGGTTTCAGTTAATCTACTTGATGAGCTTTCTAACTCTAATGTCAAGGATGAAAACAACATGTCTATATCAGGTTTTGACCATCCAAGTGTTGCAGATAATGTGCTGATTCATGGATAGGTGTGTGAAAGCAATTATGTTTTGACTGAAGAGGATCTATTTGAATCTGAAATTGAGCTTTTCTAGTCATGTTTGGATATTATGCTGACACCTGTGGAGGAGGATAGTGTGGCTGAATAGGAGCAGCCAAGACAGTAGGCTGAAGAGAATGGTAGAAGCCATTCAAACAAAGGACTAGTTCACAAGCAATCACATGAGGACAGCTTGGCTATGAAGGAACACAAGGTTGAAGTCATATTTCAGCCATGGCAAGAAATGGTCAAAATTGAGAAGGTAACTGACAAGAATTAAATTAGCAATGAGAATTCAAGTTTCATCCTTGCAAGAGGATGCCCCATTAGGGATTTGGCCAATGAAGTGACCAACAAGTTTTAGAGTGTTTTTAGTGCCACTAGAAATGAGATTGCAATTGAGGAGTAGCTGATCCAACTCACTTTTCCATGGCAAACTAGAGGTATGTCTAAACAGGGTCAAGATATTCAAAATTTTAGTTATACCCTTTAGGTTACAGTCTGGCATTTTATAAGGTGTGTTCTTGATTTTCACTCCTTATTATCAGTTGGTAAACATGAGAAGCGTCCTTAATTAGTTAGGAGGGGAAGTTATTTTAGTCAATAGGTGAATGATTTTGTTCGACCAGCTTCCTTGGCTAGTTAGAGTAGAGTAGGGTTAGTGTTTTTAGTTAATAAGTGCTCAATACACATTTACTTTTGATTAGTTTTTGTTTCCCTAAGTGCTACTGCACGAGTGTTTTGGCCATTAGGGCCTATTAGTTTGCTTTTAGTTGTGTTTGTTTTTAGTTTTCTGTTGCTGTTTGGACTGTTCGAGAGTTAAATTGCAGTGTTTTCTGAGTATAAGAAGGATAGAGTATGACTCAATGCCCAATGGATGTTCAAGCAGGAAAGCATATAGCAGAAGTTGCCAGAAATGTTACCATTTTTTCACCACAACTCAAAATTGGCAAAGCTGATGTGACAAGTTCATTTTTAGGGTCAAGGTTAACATTCTTCTATTATGAGTTATTTGCATAGTTATTGTGTTTCAGTATTAATTACAGTTTAGTTGTTTTCAAAAGAAGAAAAGATTTCAGATCAATCGTTGCATTGCAGAATAGTCAAGAGAGATAAGTATTTCATTCACCACAGTGATTATTTATTTACAAGTTGAAATACATAAAATAATAAGCATTGCATTGAAAGAAATAATGATATATCAGATTTCCCACATAAGTTGTGGATTATAGTTGAACATATGCAGATATAAAGAAGATACTATAAATCTAATGATATGAGAAGAGAAGGTCATAGCCATCATTGCCTTGTATGTTTTTGGTCTCCCATGTCGCCTCCTATTTCTGCTCCTGATCTTCGATAAGAATCTGTAAAAAGTTGGAAATAGTCCTATTAGAGCTCTGATTACGAAATCCTTGTATCCTATCATAAGAGGCCTAACACTTTGTTTATAATGCATTGATCAAATGAACATCATCCATATGCATAAGGAACTGAGAAAGAAACAATCATGGAACTTCATTGTTTTATTCTAATATGTTTGTTTCATGTGCAGGTATAGGATAAGTCATGTAGCTTATTGAAGACATTTTAGCACGTGGTATAAAATGGGCTCCCACAAGGGTCGAGCTCAGCGTGCTGGCCCGATTCTCAAAGGGGATGGATTGCAAATATATCAATCAAATCAATTAAACTAAAGGAATATCAAGCAATAAGGTACATGCTCATGATTACAGTTCAAAACATGAAATGAAACCATAAGGATGTGACTGAACTCATTAAGGACAGCTATCAATTTCTCTTCAACAGTCATTGGGGAAGTAAAATTCATAAGAGGTATAGAATTACATCATCAAGCATATATAGTACATATACAAATGGAATAGAATTCATATCAGGTGTGTTTGTCATTGTAAGAAAGAGGACTGTATTGCTCTTGTCTCAAGAGTGACAGGAAAGGAACCAAGTAAACATTTTACCTTTCCATGTCATATTGCATTTATGAAGCAGTCATGTGTTTGCTTCTACTCATCATAAAATCATAAGTGCATATATGGAGCAGATAAAACAGCTATAGAAATGGAATAGAATGCAGATTACATCATGTGTTGCAGAGCAGATAAGTTATTATAGGTATATTGCATCTATGAAGTAGCAGTGTTGGTAAGAAAAGAGCATCTTTGTCATGTAGCAAAAGAGCAGTCAAATAGAACAGTCATCATCTATCATGCTACAGAAAGAGGAAAGTGCCATCTTTCAATATGGCATAAGTATACATTGGATATTATATGGGAAGCATCATTTCCCAATCTGTTTACCATGTTATAAGAGTAACCTTATCACATATTTCAAATTGAAAAGAGCATTGCCAAGAATATATAGAGATCAACAAATGCACTTTATCAATGATGGTAATAATAAAGCCTCAACATCCACAGTCATCTTGAGAAGATGCACAAGGGGTATGTATGCATTGAGAACTTCATGTTTCATTTGATACAGTAAGTAGGATAGCAAAAGGGTCATTATGTTGCTACCATGTATACAGAGTACATGCCCCATTTTGCATGACCAGATTTAAGTAATCATTATATGCAAAATGTCATATTCATCAAATAGGTTGCAACAATATACAATCAAGAAAACAAGTACTAAGAACAACAATTTCAATATCAGTTAAACATATAAATAGAATTGCAATAGTTCTCAAATGGAGCACCTAAAAGATCATAGATACAGGTGCCAACTCTAAGGCAGCTTCATAATGTGTAAAATTGAATATCAGATTTGATATGTTATGTCATGATGTGATCAATATAGAGTAGCCATGATGATACAATTGCAAGGTATACATTAAATGCATACAGATTAGGTATTGTTACAAAATGTCATGTCATAGTGAAGCCATCACCCGTATGTGGAGTATGTACTTGATACAAAGTAATTTCAACACCATGTAATGCTATAGACAGGAACAACAAGGCACTTATATGCTACTTTAGAACAGTCATCATGAAACCAGTGTACAGTCAACCCAAATGAGGGTTTTAAGTTTTAGATACAGTGCCAGAGAAGCAATTTTTATGCATACCCAGCTGAGGGTTTCAAGCTACGAAGACAGAGAGAGAAGGGTTTGAAATATATATGAATAGAGTGAAGATACACAACCGTAATCCTTCAAATACAAATGAACAATAGAAATGCTAGTGAACTAGCCACTACTTCATAAAACAAGTGCTCAGGAGTTTGCTTTTGAAACCCTCATTGTTGTTTAAATAAAAGTTACAGAATATAAAAGACTAGTCACGGCCATTTGAGGTAGGAGATATGCAGAATGGAAGGTAATTTTTGAATGCATACTAAGCTATAGGAAATGGTGAAAAAACCTTTTTTGTGTATTAGT
Source organism: Cunninghamia lanceolata (assembly GCA_027924645.1). Lineage (NCBI taxonomy): Eukaryota > Viridiplantae > Streptophyta > Pinopsida > Cupressales > Cupressaceae > Cunninghamia > Cunninghamia lanceolata. The sequence goes on from BSBN01000828.1 coordinate 3,545,995, forward strand.
TCAAACCCTTATGGGTTTTCAAACAAAAAAGCTCAGAATATCAATCATATAGCGGTGCCCAAGTAAAAGAAATAGATACACAGAAATGAGAACCTAATGCCAGTCGACATTAACTTGAGTACTCACCTTTTATTTGCTGAGTAAAACCATAGATTTGCTTTGAAATGATGCCATAGGTCTCACCAAAGGTGGCCTCATATTAGAGAGAAAGTACCAGACAGAGGATTAGCAGACAAGAAAAAATAAAAAAATGGTGAAAACCCACCAGAGACAGCAAGTGTAGCCACGGCCGTATGTTCAGAAACTAGCAAAAATTGAAAGAAAACGGGGGAGAAATGCTATAGAGATCATTACCTTTTGTTTTCCCTTTGAAATTGCTTCAAAAAATTGACAGTGATACAATAAAATGATCGAGTTTCATTATCAAACCCTAGGGTTTGATGGTTGACAGTAGTAGAGCCCATTTCACAAAAATTGCAAAGTAAAAAATGGCCTGAAAAGATAAGGCTCATTTGTTTTGTTGTTAGGGTTTTGTTTTACCCTAATCCAAATGAGTGATTTTTTATCACATTTAAAACTCATTTATTTGTCTAAGCTAATACCCGCAGGGGTCATATAATGTTCTCATATTTTTGCCTAAGTCCCTAAAGATTAGGAGAGGTCAATGACCTTAAGACATTAGGGAGTTATTTGCATGTGCTAAGGCTTAATGCCTTTAAAACCATTTTCATCTCCTTGTAAGAAAATGACACATATGTGCCACTTGATACATGCCATATGTCATGTGCTCATACTGTGTGAGTCAGGACATGAGTCACTTGCCTTAGGAATTATTTTGCAGGACCATGGAGATTAAGCCTCCAAGGATTTTATTTATTTTTGCAAAATATATAGTGATATTTTCATCATTTTTATCATTTTTAATTAGAAAAATTAAACATTGTAATGGCAAAATGGTGAAATTATAAGCCATATGGTTTTATTTTTGCAAAAAACAAATCGATCATGACATAGATTAAAACTGCCAAAGTATTGTAAAATTTAGTTTTAAAGCAATCATTTATAAATTGCTTTTAAAACTTAACTATTTTTAGGCAGTTAATAGGCTAATAAAACAAATTAGATATTCTTTTTTTGATTTGTTTTATTCAGAGGCATTTATGAACAAAATTTGAGATCTCATGGGCAGAAGAAAGTAGATTTGCGGTGGGGACACATCAGGGAGTCTTTTAGCATCATGATTTGGCAGTTTGGACTCTTTTGAGGAGCTTTTATTTGTGCTTTTTTGAGTAGCTCGAAAATGGACTTGGACTCTATTTTTAGGAGTTTTTTTCTAGCTTTCAGGGGAAGATCATTTCAGAGCATATATGACAGAGATATACTTTCTTTTCAACAGTCCCAGTTCCAATTAGAGTTTTAAAGCATAGAGTAGAGATCAGAGTCCAGAGATACCAGAGTCTTCCTCTCACATCAAGAGTGTTGTACTCATTTCATTGTACTCATTATTCCGTCAGTTATTGAGTAGCAACTTTCCTTCACATTTTATCCAATCATTTGCAAGTTAATTTAATATTGCATTGTCATGAATATTTATGCTTTGTTTTGTCTAGGTTTTGTGATAAGATATGCAGTTTTTGCTTAATTCAGGTTGCATGTTGTGTTTAATCAAATCTTCATGCAAAATATTTATGAATTGGATAAAATAAGAAATGTTGTGAAGATCAAAGTTCTGTAGTTTGACTATGAGTAAGATCTGATTGTGTATCACCTAGATTATATTTCAATTATTTATTTCAGCATATACTTCTATCCCTTTTCTCCTGCAAGTCATTAGATTAGGAAAATCATAAGGAGAACCAACTCACTCTAGATATTCCCTCTCGAAATAGATCACCCACATCTGAGAGGGTTTCCATGTTTCAACTTTATAGTAAAGCTTGACTTGGCTAGTGGTACAATCCTAATTGACAACAATCACAATGAATCTACTGCTGCAACACTGTCCTTAAGGGGACTTGAGTTCATTTTTCCCATGGAGTATGGTGCAGGGCACCTAAGCCTTCATGCAAAAAGTTGGTCAAGTGCTAGTATTTGATGTTGTTAAATCATTTTGTTTGTAATCAGGTCTCTAAAGACCATGTTTTAGGTGTTTGTGTGTCAAATTTGAGTCCTAGGAGTGAATTAGGGTCTTTTTGTTAAAAAGTTTCAAATGTTATTTTTATTACAAAATGCAAAATCAAGGAATATGAAGGGTCATAGGTTGTTAGGAAGGCATTTGAACAATTAGAAACTCAAAATCTAGTTAGAAATAGTTGTGTTGGGTTGTAAACAAGTTAAATAAGCCTTGGTAAGTCAGGGAAAAGGTGGGTGGTTGGTTATTTAGGAGAAAAATCAATAAAAATACTTTGTCTTCTGCATTTTCTCCTGTATTTTTGTTGTTACAGTGAATTGTAAGGCCTTGTATGGTCTAGTGGTGACATGAAACCAATTGGAGGTGATGTGGAATTGAGTCTACTTTCTGTTACACTTTGTCCCATTGAATTTCATTAAGATTTGAGCATTTGGCAGTCATTTTTCTCCAGAGTTGTTTGAAAACCTCATGTTTTGGGTAGGATTTGTAGAAAATCTCTTGAGAAATTATTTGTAATGGTTGAAAATGTTTGGAAAGACCATATTTAACATGTCTAAGCAATTTGTATGAAGATTTGGGGTATGGGTTTTGAAAACCTAGTTGGGAACCACTCAAGTAAGCCTAATTAGGCCTTTGTCAAGTAGAACAGTCAATTTTAGAGCCTTGCATTACAAAACAACCCTACCTAAGTCTTGTATATGTTGAATAAATTCCAAAAGGGTACTCAAAAAAGTCTTTAGGTTGTGGGTTTGAGGTCTTCCCTGAAAGATATGTCAGAAAAAGTCCATTTGTTGTCCTAATTGGCCTAATTTGAGCAGTAGCAGTCCAATTTTGAGGGCTTCATTTCAAAATAACCCCATCTACAAATTTGATATGTTTCTAAATGTCCAAAAGGGCATCCAAAAAAATAATTAGTTTCTGGGTATGAAGTCTGGTTTGAATGTTATGTGGGAAAAACCTAGTTTCAAGTGCTACAAGGAGAATAGTGAGATTGTGAGAGAAACCCACTAAGTTAGGGTTCTAAATTTGAAAATCTTGTGTTGTTGAGTTGGTTTTGAGTTGATTTGTATTCATCCACCCTATTCTACATCAAATTGGTATCAGAGCATAGGTCTGATCTGAAGAAGAAAAGTTGTGTTGAAGAAAGAACAAAATGCCTAAAAAAGGGAATGCCATTGCTAGGGAATTGATTGAGTTGAAGGAGAAACAAGCTAGAGATGATAAAGAGATGAAAGAGTTGAGGGAGAGGCTTTCTGCCCTGGAAAAAAGTCAGAAGAGAGGTATGGTCATAGGTGATGTGAGTGACCATGAAGAGGAAGGGGAAAAGGAAAGTTCCCAAGGGTCCGAGGAAGAGATGGATCCTGATGACTTGAGGATGGAAAAACTCCTGAAAACAATCAAGGGAGATGAGCACAAGATCAAGATGGATTTACCTATGTATGGAGGAAAGATGGATAGTGAAGAGCTCCTAGATTGGATAGGAGCATTGGATAACTATTTTGACTATGAAGATGTGCCAGAGGATAAAAAGGTGAAGTTGGCCAAGACAAAATTGAAGGGTCACGCTTTGCTTTGGTGGGATTATGTACAAAGTGAAAGGGGGAAGAAGGGAAAGTCCAGAATCATCTCTTGGGATAGGATGGTGTCTCTAAACTCAAAGGTAAGTTCCTACCTACTGATTACAATATTCAATTGTTTAAGAGGCTTCAAAATCTCAAACAAAAGGAGATGGATGTGCAAACATATATAGAGGAATTCTATAAATTGAGTATAAGAGTAGGTCATATAGAAGATGATGAAGAAACATTAGCAAGATAAATGAATGGGATGAGATACAAACTCCAAGATGAATTAAGCCTCACCACTCCAAGAACGGTGGAAGAGTGTTATCAATTGGCCATCAAGGCTGAAGATAAATTGAAGAGAAGGCAAGAGAAACAAGGTAGAGGTAGAGGAAGGAATCCTAGAGGAAGAGGGTCATTTTCTGATACAAGGTAGTCATATGAGAGCCAAGAAGATACAAGCAAAGCCAAATAACAAGTTGCAGATTCAAGAGGTGGATTTAGAGGTGGTATATCAGGCTTTAGAGGTAGATTTGGAGGTCAAGGGAGAGGTTCACAAGGATTCACAGGAAGATGTTACCAATGCAACAAGTTTGGACATCAAGCATGGCAATGCAATGAAGATTAGGCTTCTACTTCACATGGAGGAGAAAGAAGGACCCAATTGGTGCAAGAAGAGGACTTCAATGAGAGTGTAAACTCTCCATCACAGCAGGCTGCTCTAGATGTTGGAGAATCACTCATGACAAGGAGAATTCTCATCAAAGCAGCAGTAGACAAGGAGCCACCACAAAGGACACTCTTCAAGACAACTTGTAAGTGCTTGGGTAAGGTATGTAAAGTTGTAATTGATTCAGGAAGCACAAATAATATGGTTTCCATTAAGATGGTTGATAAACTCAAGTTACCTAGGATACCACATGCTACTCCTTATAAAGTTTCTTGGTTCAATGAGGGTCAATATGTTTTGGTGAATGAACAAAGTTGGGTGGAGTTTAACATAGGAGGGCATAAGGACATAATTTTTTGTGATATATTACCTATGGATGTATGCCATTTGCTGCTATGGAGGCCTTGGCATTTTGATAGGTATGTTATGTATGATGGAAGGAGAAATACTTATGTGATTGAAAAGGATGGAGTCTTCTATACCTTGACACCATTGAAAGAAGAGGACAAAGGACAAACTAAGGGAGATAATGTAATGATGGTAGGAAGGAAGGAGTTCATCAAAGTAGAAGAAGAGAAGCACATGGACCTTGCAGCCATTGCTAAACCTAGAGACATTATAACAGTAGGCTTGAAGAATGATTTGATTTTGGAGGGAAATGATATTGAGTTGGTGTTAAAATCTACTACGTTGAAGGTCAAGGATGAATTGATTTTGGAGATCCAAGGTTTGTTTAAGGAGTACATTGATAAGATGGTTGAAGGAGTGTTCCATTCATGGTTTTCAAAAAGGGATATTTCCCATTCCATTCCTTTCATGTCAGAGGTTCATAAACCTAGTCAAGCAGTAGTCATAGGGACACAACATTAGAAAGAAGAGGTAAGCAGCAAAGGTGAAGAGGTTAAGGGTAAGTTGTAAAGAAATGTGGACATGTCTAAACACACAAGGGGAGTGAAGAAGAAGGTAGTGCATTACAAGGCAGAAGGAGATGTGGTTGTAAATGAAGAAGTAGATTTGACAATGTTCTTAGATGAGGAAGGAATCAAAGATCATCCATCAAGTGAAGAACAACATTCTCAAGTGAAGAATCGGTCAAAGCCAAAAGACAATGAATATTTTTAGTATTTGGTTCATTGGAAGGGTGTACCACAAGAGGATATCACTTGGAGGTCAGAGAAGGACAAGATCACAATGAATCTACTACTGTAACACTATCCTCAAGGGGACTTGATTTCATTTTGCTCGGGGAGTATGGTGCAGGGCACCTAAGCCTTCATGCAAAAAGTGGGTCAAGTGCTAGTATTTAATGTTGTTAAATCTGAATACCATGTTTTAGGTGTTTGTGTGTTGAATTTGAGTCCTAGGAGTGAATTAGGGTCTTTTTGTTAAAAAGTGTCAAATGTTGTTTTTATTGCAAAATGCAAAATCAAGGAATATGAAGGGTCATAGGTTTTTAGGAAGGCATTTGAACAGTTAGAAACTCAAAAGCTAGTTAGAAATGGTCATGTTGGGTTGTAAACAAGTTATATAAGCCTTGGCAAGTTTGGGAAAAGGTGGGTGGTTGGTTATTTTGGAGAAAAATCAATAAAAATACTCTGTTTTTTTGCATTTTCTACTGTATTTTAGTTGTTGCAGTGAATTGTACAGCCTTGTATGGTCAAGTGGAAATGTGAAACCAATTGGAGGTGATGTGGAATTGAGTCTACTTTCTGTTACACTTTGTTCCATTGAATTTTATTAATATTTGAGCATTTGGTAGCCATTTTTCTCTAGACTAGTATGAAAACCTCATGTTTTGGGCATAGAAGATGCATAAGAGTTAGGATTTGAAGAAAATCTCTTGAGATATTGTTTGTAATGGTTGGAAATATTTGGTCAGACCATAGTTGACATTTCTAAGCCATTTGTATGAAGAATTGGGGTATGGGTTTTGAAAACCTAGTTGGGAACCATTCAAGTAAGCCTAATTAGGCCTTTTGTCAAGCAGAATAGTCAATTTTAGAGCCTTGCATTACAAAACAACCCTACTTAAGTCCTAGATATGTTGAATAAATTCCAAAAGGGTACTCAAAATAGTCTATAGGTTGTGGGTTTGAGGTTTGTCTTGAAAGTTATGTCAGAAAAAGTCCATTTGCTATCCTAATTGGCCTAATTTGAGCGATAGCAGTCCAATTTTGAGGGCTTCATTCAAAATAACCCCATATGAAAGTTTGATATGTTTCTAAATGTCCAAAAGGGTATCCAAAATAATAATTATTTTCTAGGTATGAAGTCTAGTTTGAAAATTATGTGGGAAAAACCTAGTTTCAAGTGCTACAAGGAGAATAGTGAGATTGTGAGAGAAACCCACTAAGTTAGGGTTCTAAATTTGAAAATCTTGTGTTGTTGAGTTGGTTTGTATTCACCCACCCTACTTTGCATCACTACTTGACAAGAAATAGACTTTAGTGTTTCTCAAGATCCCTTTAGGAGTCTTTTGATGTTGTTATAAAGTAAAATGTGTACACTAGCATTTTACACCTAGTTTAGCATCTGGGTGGACCTAAAATGTTTACACTTGTTAATTAGGACCTATTTTAACACCTTCTTAAACATTAAACAATTAATTCTCAATACCGATGATAAAACCTGACAAAATAACAATGAGGTCGTCCTAAGCACACTAAGAGGGACTTATGCCAAAGTTTTTGGGGCTAAAGGACAAGGGCACCCAAGCACCCTGGTCCCTCATTTAGCCCTGACCTAATTTTAAAGTATGTCAGCTTAAGACATCTTAAGTGGTTCCTCATGTTAGTCCCATTTGGTTGTTATTCATCGTTAGTGAGCGGGAATGCATAAAAGCAAGTTAGTTTATTCATTTCAAAATCTCTAAGCTATCTCTAACTTCTTGAAGGATTCTAGCTCTCTTCTTCTCTCTCATGCTCTCTATTCTTCTCTAAAGCTCTCTTTAGTGGATTATTGTTGTTGCAATAACTTATTACGGGTCTTGTAAAGATCTATCTACTTCTTTGGGCTACACCAACTTCTTGAGTCAAGTTGTGATGCTGCATCAAGCATGCTAGGGTTTACATGCTCATGGTGACTTCTTTTCTTCATGTTTTGTTCTAGCATTCCATTCTACTTTAGATTTGCCTCTACCCTGCTAGGGCATACACTGTTTGAGATCTCAACATTGCTATTGTGGAGGTGGAGACACCATTCACAGAGCTTGACTTATGCAAGCTTCTAAATAGCACCCAACCATTTTCCTTCTTGTGTGTGTGTAGGTCAAATTTGGAAGAATATGCGGAAAACAAGCTATAGGAGACAGGAACACAGATGGACGAAGACACAGAAAACATCACATTCTGTAAAAACCTAATAAGGGTTTAGGACACCCAAGCACCCTGGTCCTTTAGGCTCCCAAATCAGGATCCAGGTTCAACTGTGCCCTCTGATCCTAGCTGTGGTGTTATATTTCTGATATCTGTTTCTAATAGTCTGTTATGAGTAAATTTTTGTCAACTAGGATTTGATATTTTTCCCTAGTTTTCTTGGTTATAATTGGTTGGATTTGGTTGACACTCCTCTATACAAAAAAGGTACAAAACCCCTATAGTTTGGCTCTCCTTCTTGGGTAGAAGCCAAGTTTAATTTGTGTTCTTGATGCAAGGGCATCCTAGTTCAAGAGCAATCTTGCATCAACCAAAACCATTTGCATTTCAATTTGTTTGCAGCTCAGTTTGTTTCTTTTCATTTTCCAGTTTAGTTTAGGCAGTTTAGTCAGTAGCAGTTTCTGTATTTTGGTCTGCATTCTACCGTAGTTGCATTTCAAATCTTGCGGAGTTCGACCTAGCATCTAGATTCATTCATCTACATCATATCTAGAATTTAGAGCATTTGAATCAAGTATCGAAAAGTTATCCCTACCAGAAGATTGACTATTTTCTTAGAACAGAGCATCCTGATAGTCTCTGATAATCAGCTAAAGGAGAAGACTTGTAGAGCATTCCTTGACTTGTGGAGCTTAATGACACATCATTCAATGTTGTTTGGTTCATGGCCAACCTCCCCCGAGATTCGCACACCATTCCATTCATTTGCGGAAGTGTTCTACATGATTAGGTCTGACCTATCCGTGTACACACATTACAACTCTTCATTGGAGTTTAAGATCTTCCTTGGCTGACGTAGAGGAATCATTTGTACTAGAGATGATATATATTGATGTAACAGATCCCTAGGAAAGTAGTTATCAAGTTTGTGATAATAGTAATAGTTGATAGTTTGGATTTTGTGCGAGGGAGTTTCAAAGCTATATCTTGTGCATATTCTGATATTCTGTAATCAGGCCTTTGAGCCCTAATTGTAAGCTTGCATGTTGCTGGCTGATCTATAATTGAATTCTATGATATACTGAATGACTGAATCTACATTTATTTCATATCTTTGAGTTTTTTCAGTTGTGTTTACTCTTGCTGCATGGTTTGGATAGTTCATTCTGTGAACCCTCCTGATGTAGAGCACACAGGGAAGCACTTTTTTTCTATCAGCAAGATAAACACTATCAGCCAACTCAGAAATTCTTATATCGATTCACTTATCACTTCACTTTTGACTCCTTTGAACCTTTTGCTGTGACATATATCTGTCGGTCCAATTTTAAACTAGTCTCTCGATCTCCCATCTCATGCCGAAATGCTTGTCACCAACTTCTCCTTCGTCAAGACTTCTTTTGTCGGCGGTGTCCTCTTATCTTTGGCCGATATTCTGATACATTTGACTTCGGTAAGACTTCAATCATCGGCATTGACTCCTTACCTCCCACCAATAGGCCAATAATTAATCCTTCGGAGACACTTAGCATTTGTTGCCCCGATCAGTGAGAATACATACTGTCGGCTCAACATGACTTCATTCACCCGATGGCTCTTCTCACACTGATAACTACAACTTCGCATATACATAACTTGACTTGCTGTTGCTGGTCTTCCTTACCTTTTCTACCGGTCACTCCTTGTATCATTCGAAACACACATTTTCAATGTATCTTCACAACATACAACTATGACATACAATTTGTAGGATACACACGAAATGATACTCAGGTACAATTACGATATACATATGAAATTTTCTCAATGTACAATTGCAGTATACACATAAAATGCATATTCGGTGACACAACACAAATCTCACGCTGATAACCTCCTCCGTGACTCTTGTAACCGAACAAATGACACAGAAACTACAAAACTCAACAGAACAAAAATAAATCTACTCCTAAGGAAGACATTCCACTGATTTTGAAGAAATCTCCATCAGTGGAATGCTTCTGTACTACATCCCTAGAATTACACCAAAAATAGAATTTCTTCCTCAGAAATTATACATACAATATCGATCTTTTCTCTCTATTCCTCTCCGTCCGTCTGTCTAACAAACACAGACCACCTATTTAAAGACTCACTTGGTAGTTACATAAGGTGGAAAGCAAACCACCTCTACTGATTAGTTACATTCCTATAGTTCGGTTACAATTCTTTTAATGACATGTTATACAATCTTTCAATATTATGCCGTTACTCAACCAACATGGCGCTAAGGCCCTTACAATATAACATTTGGACACAACAGAAAATACGAGGAATCCTCCAGATTCTGAATGTCTCGAGGTGCTCTTGCACCACCTCCTACCATGATTGCACCAGTTCTAATGTTAATAGAAGAGGGTTTGACCTAGTTAACCTTGTTAGGCTAAGTCACTCTTTTCTTTCAAACATTTTTGTGAATCCATCGTTTCTTACACTTTGGTATCCTTCTTGCTTCAAATTTGAGTCTTTTTCTACCTTATATTTGATTAGGATTGAATTCATTAATCATTTGACATACTTTCATAGCTTAATTTTACATTGTTTCATTGTTAGGGTTTGCAAAAACCTTGCATTTTTAGAAAATCTAGCTAGTATTGAACCTAGGATTTGTAAATTAGTGAGTTGTTTTAAATCTTTGTAGCATGATTAAATTGATTTCAATTTCTATACCTTATCATTCTTGGTTTTTAGAGCATTTAAACCTCTCATTTGCTAGGGTTTTGTCAAAAAAGTTGCATTTTTGGAAAACCTAGTCAAATTCAAAAACCTAGGGTTTGTAATTAATATCTTGTTCCATATTTTGCTGCTATCATTTGCATTTTAAATCTGATCTTGCATTTCTATAGAATGTCATAAATGTCATAATTAACCATGCATCATTACCTGCACGAGTGGCCAAAGTTACAATGAACACATCACCATATTCCTTCTTAAACTCAGAATTAGAATCAAATTTCTTCTTTTTCTTCTTCTTTTCTTCTTTACACTCCTTACAGAAGTGTCCAGGTTTACCACAATTATAGAAAATAACTTTGGACTTTCTAGGAGATTTGGATTTCCCTTTGGACTTGGATTTTTCATGCTTCTCACTCTTGGGTCTTCCACGAACACTTAGGGCTAAACTTTGGAACTAATGGATACCTTCATCATTTCTTTAGAAAGTAAAGAACCCACAACATCTTCAACTTTAAAGAAAATAGAAGTACTCCCAATCACTATGACAAGAGAATCCCAAAAATTAGGCAAAGAACAAAGTGGGATTTGACATCTCTCCTCCTCATCCATTTTTACACCAACTGATGCCAATTGAGCCACCAACAATTGAATGCTTCTAGATGGTTTGTAATGCGTCCACCCTCTTCCATTCTCAAGGAATACAATTGCTTCCTCAAGAAAATCTTGTTCACTAAAGATCTGGCTTGATATATCTCACTGAGTTTCTTCCATAGTTTATTTACAGAGGGCTCTTCATGGACATTGATTAATACAAAGTTCATCAGGCACAATCTGATTAGACCCTTGTCTTTATGGTCCATAACATCATATTTAGCAGCCAAAGTAGCATCTGCGGGCCTTGAAACATTCTCATCAATAGCATTCCATAGATCTTGATCGATTAACAGATCATCCATAATTAGCTTCCACATCTCAAAATTGTTACCAAAAACATTTTCTACCTCTATTCTCCCTGATGTGCTCACAATCTAAAAAATTCTTGAAACAAGATCACAAAGTATCTTCTGCACAAGCTCCCACTCAAAATTGGATTAGTTCTAAAAACCCAACAACCCACAACTAAAACCAAAGGTGATCAAGCTCTCATACCACTTGTAAGGAGGCTAAGGTAGCGGAACAATTTCTTACACTAAACTTGAGGGAAGGGATATGCAAATTTTTTTAGATCTTTACAAGAGTTACAGAAATAAACACAAATAGCAATCATACCATAGCACATTAATTACATGGGGAAACCCTTTCAGGAGAAAAACCCCACACTCCAAAGTTGCCCAATATATTATTCAGGAATCAAGAAGATTACAATATACTTGAAAAGAAAGCTTTCACAGGAGTATAACCACCAAAAATCTAGAGTTAACTCAACATCTATAAGACTCTTACACACAACCTCTGTCTCAAGCTCCTGATATATAGGAGATACAATACAGTCAACCATTAACGGTAATTACAAAACCATGAGCCAAAACCACCCAAAGGGTAAGTGCACAAAGATGAGGGACCAAAATGGGGTCTTAAGTTGCCACTTTTTTTTTGAAATCAGGAAACATTGATGTTGGATGAGAAATTGAAGATAGCTACATTCAAAATTTGAAGATGGAACGAAAATAAGAGTTGTAGTGCTCCAAATCTAGTTTCTAAAGTACTAATTTTTTTAAAAAATGGTTGGTATTAAGGGGTTCAAAAAGGGGGAGCACACAAATTTATCTTGTTTTTTCTGAAAAAAACATAACATACCATCTGGTGTGCTCCCCCTAAAATGTTAACTTTTTTTAGTATTGTTGGGTGAATATTTTTTCTTCAACTAACTGAAGGCAAAACGATTATATCGACCACAGTGTAATGAGATAAATCTCTCCTCTTAGTAAGGGGAGGTTCCCTATTAACTATCACAAACTTATTTAAACTAAATACTAATTTAGGGGTGAGACCATATCATCCATTTTTCTTTTTTCAGAAATGATGTTTACAAAATAAAACAACACTTTCTTGATACCAACTGAATAACCAAGAAACCCACGAGAGCACAAAGTCTATCGTTGCTTCTTTTTCTGATTTATAACTTAGAACCCAATAGAATGAGGTGCAGTGCAAAGTCTTCACCTAAAACTACAACAAAATAAATGATCACAAAAGATAATAGTAGTTCAAAGCCTTTCCAATATCTTTCACTTCAAAACACTAAATCACAAACTAAAGATAATTGTCGTAGCACAAAGTCTTCACAATCAACTTTAGAACATCTCCCAGATTATTCTCACTCACACTACTATTTGATCAAACAGATAAGACCGTATTAGGAAAAGGACATAAGAACAATTTCCAATACACTACAAGTTATTTCAACACAAAGTTTGAACGATCACTTGCTTTCTTATTCACTTGAGAAAATTTGATTTACAATTTGAACACAAAGTCTCAAAATGCTCTTCAATTTGGCAGAGTTTCGCTTCAATAACTAAAAGATATCAAAATTACAATAGAGGCCCTCTTTATTTATAGGGAGAGGCCTTGAGAAAATTTAGGAAAAAACCTAACTACTTTGACTTATACAAAAATAGGAGTCCTTATTGATTTGGGACTTCCTATGTTTTTACATGTAATTACATATGAAGAAAGTACATGTAAATATGTCAAAAATTGTTTCAAAAGTACATCTGAAAAATGGAAAATAAACTAAGGGAAAAACTGCTTCAACTTGTATTGCCGTCTTTCTTCATATGACCATCATACATAGTGAAAGTTACTTGCATCCCGATACTGTCTGGACTAACCGTGTTCCTGAAAATCATCTTGGCTCTCACCGTGGCATCTCTTACTGTGGTGACTGATTTTGCATGACTAGTTAACTTAGTTTTCAGATTATCCAAAGTTAACTGATTGTCTAGAATATTGTCCACAAAGGCCATTGAAAATGTTTTATCCTCAAACTCTTTCTGGATCATATCTTCAAATTCCCAAATCATTTCTTTTGCAGAGAGAAATTGGTTATCTTGTGATACGAGCTTGCAAGGTAGCTCCTCCAATTTATGCAAAAGACTGACATCACTTTGTTCACTGAGTTTCCTTGCAGTTTCAAGGTCATTGATCAAATCTTTAAGCACACAGCTCCTATATGTCAATGCCTCTTTAGTTTATGTATAAGAATCCCTATTAGGAATGGCACCAATTGATATTAGAGTGCTTATTTTCAGTTTTCTCATCTCCACCCATTTGTCATGATTCTTTTCTATGCGCTCAATATCTTGAGAAATAACATCAATGAGATCATCAAGTTCTGCTCTTATTTTCCCCATTTTATCTATCTTCTCAGATAGCTTCGCAGGCAGAGAGATTCCTTGGGTGCACATCCGTTCTAGATATTCTTCAAGTACTTTTCCCTTGAGATGAGTCTTTTCTGCTTTCTGGATAATAGGGTCCTCTACAGAAACGGCCTCAGGAGTTACTGCTTCTTAATTCAAAGTGATTTTCCTTACCACTACAGTCAGCTATTCAACCATTGCTTTGTAGTGATCTTTCATTTCTTTCTCCCTATCAAATTTCTGAATCAGGATGTCCATTGCTGACTGCATATCATTCTTGGCACTTTCATGAGTTATCTTGCCCAATTCAACTCTAGAGATAGAGTAATCATTCATATCAAAATTTTCCATGGTTGCATCCTGTGGGGGTTTTACAATCTCCAAAAATTTGTGTCCCTTGTCCTCAAGCATTCTTGAAAGAATCTTTGGCTTCTTCAGGGTCTTGGCTTTTGCAGGCACCAACTTACTAAAATCAAAGTCATCTGGGGAGATGGCTTGTTTCTTCCTTTTCGGTGTATAAGCTGACAACCAAGGTGGAAGCAGAGAAGTACTCACATTAGGATCCGTTTCCATTGTTGGTATCACTAGAACTACACTTGCACTGGTAGTGGAAACAATAGGTGGAGTGTTAGTGAAAACTGCACCTGTTACATTTACATTAGAGACTTGCTCAGTATTCATTACAAAGTGATCAAATATGGAAGTATCCTCAATATCAAAAGATGAAGAAGACAAGCTAGGAATTGACTCTATGGAATGAAGAACATCTTCAAAAGTATTTTGAGGATTGTCAAAAATAGTTTTGGAAGGTGAGGGAGATTCAGAAGAGGGAATATCAATGGGAGAAGCAGACAAAGGAACTACAATAGGTGTGTCAGGCAAAGGAGATGAGACTCATGTTTCTTGTTGTACATTCTCCTATGGAGACAAAGCTTCCTCTTCTTGTTGATCTGTAGGCCTATCTTCAACCTCCATTTCTTCAGTGGCTGGCTCCTCGGTGTTCTGTTTCTCAACTTCCATATCTTCTATTTCAGACTCTTTTTCCATAGTCTTTGATTTCTTCGTCACAAACTTGATTCTAGGCTTATGTGTCTTGGAAGAAGAGGGAACATCACTTTTGTTCTTCATCTTGTTCTCCACCTTTTTACCTATTTGCTCTTGGATCTCGGTCTCTGATCCTGTAAGAAATTCTTTCAGAGTAATTCCTTTATCTGCTAGCCAATTATTGGTGTTTGCCAATATAGGCTCAAATCTTTTCCTCAAATAGGTCAACTCTTTTTGAGACCATTGGATTGGAGGGAGAGGAGTGTTAGCAACCTGTTCAGTGTTATATCTATCATCGACCAATTCTCTATCATCAACTAGATCCTCAGGAATCTCAGCAAGTCCCAAATATTCAATCTGTTCAAGAGATAACCTGCTGTAGTCCAACTTCCTGACATCTTCTATTCTCAAATCTACCCAAACATCTTCAACCATAGGTTCATGAAATTGGGTTTTCCTCTTGATTTTGTCTTTCATGCTCTTGTAGTCAAACTTTGGTCTTCTCTTGAATTGTATCATGGTTAAAAGCTGCATCTCAGTCTCCATGGCCCTAGCCTTTGCAGCAGTTCATACTGAATACCTACCAATTTCAACTGGGAACTTGAAACCGGGCTTCTTGAGCTCCATTTGTTTATTATGCACGATGATCATTTGTCTACATAACTCCAATAAGACTAGTTTGTCTGAGGGGAACCTTAGCAGCATTTAAGGATGACCTTGGAAAAAGCCAACCCTCAGGTATGAGAAAGAAGGAAACTATAAGAACATGCATCCAAAATCATTTACCACTGTCCAAGCCTCATCTGACACTCTTCTTTGTTCTAGTTGGGGGTCAAAAAGACACAAGAATACTGCAAAGAAAGCATCATTTACTCTCCTGAAATGATGAATAGAACCCTTTAATGTTAATTGAGAGTAGTATTGATACACAGGGATTACCCTCCTATCTCCTTCTGATGTTAGACTTGGAAAGATTCTCATAGAGGCTACTATATACACTAGATAAGAAGTCATGTAGAATTTGAAAGTAGTAGATACCTTTGTCAATTGCTCATGCAGAGCATTACTGATTTGTTCACCCTAGAAGATAGCTTGTTTGCCTTGGAGTATTACCTTGATGAAAGGATACATCCATTCGTGAAACAGTGAAGAAGAAGCCAATCCTCTTATCCTGCTAAGAAGAGTGATCAGATCACCAACCTCTTTTATAAAGTCGCTCCTAGGAAAGCTCCATGGCCACCTAGACAAGTTTGATCATGGAGTTTTGAGCCATTTAGTATTGATTACCTTCTTTGCTTTCTTTGGATTTTTGTCATATTCTTTTTGTGCTTCAGCAAAATCTAGCTTTATCACTTTTGTTCTAGGAGGGCACATAAACACCTTATCAATGAACTCAGGATCTAGTCTGATTATCACATTGCCACTTGCATCCACCACAACCCTAGTATCTCTATTGTAAAATTGAGCACACTGAAGGACAAATTCTGTGTTGTGAGCTGCCACCGGGAAAGACAATACCAAATGAATGTTACTGTCAATTATCTTCTTCATTGCAGAGCTGGGATTATTTGACTTAGTTCTCTGCACAAATTCAACCATGTCCACATGGCCAATTTTTGTATCTCTAATGTCATTGACATTAGAAGTAACTAAGGTGATTGGAAACACACCTTGATATTTGTACTTCATCGCTTTTGACTTCTTCAGAGACAACTCAGTCACTTGAATGAGCTATCACTAGAAGGATGTTGATGAAGATAGAAGATCCACATAAGAAACTACAACAAAAATTCATGATCATGCAATTAGGGGAAATACTGGTAATCTGGGAAAATTGCATGTCAATGATCACGACTATGGAGATGCACTTGAAATGGCTAAAGTGCGAGTAGGCCAAAAAAGGGAGGAAAGCGTGCTCGGAGAAGCAAAATTGAAAATATCCCAGAGTTAGGAAAATTTGAGAGAATGTTTGCATGGGCAACAAAATTTTCTGCCCTTGCATGTGAGTGATATTGTGCACATGTATCAGTAGTAAAATTCGCCGCTATTACATGTTCTAGGAGAAAGAGTGCTTTATGTTGGAGCGGCAAAAAATGCCAACACTGCATGTAATGAGGAAATTGCAAGTGTTATGCATCGACAACAAATTATGCTGACATTGTAGATTGGTATGAATTGCGTTTGATGTTCAAGGGGCAAATTTTGCAGATACTACATGTGATACAGGGAATTCACAAGTGTTCGGGCGGCAAAAAATGCCGACAATGCATGTTGATATTTCAAGGTCTTCTTTGTGCAAGGGCGGTGAATTTGAAATCTATTTGAATCCTCCATCACCATGGTCACGCGGTTTGAGAAGGGTCAGAGAATCAACTGGGAGGTTTTAGAATAAAAGAAATGACGAGTTTATACATTAAAAAGCTTAAAAATGAACCCTTAATGCTTAGCACGAGT
This sequence comes from Cunninghamia lanceolata, assembly GCA_027924645.1. Classification (NCBI taxonomy): domain Eukaryota; kingdom Viridiplantae; phylum Streptophyta; class Pinopsida; order Cupressales; family Cupressaceae; genus Cunninghamia; species Cunninghamia lanceolata. The sequence continues at coordinate 3,563,247 of BSBN01000828.1, forward strand.
GGCCATTAAAGCCACTGAAGTTCAAGATCTTGAAGATCTTGCTCAAGGCATTTCGGCCGACATGACACGTACTTAACAAAAATGCAAGAGCGGTAAAAACCACCAACTCTACATTTACTTCTTGGCGAGGAACATGAAACGGCAGCAAAAAGTGTCGTTCGAGCATGTTGAAAATGAAAAACTATGTAAAAGCGGCAGAAATTGCCGACATAACACAAGTGGACAAAAAGACATGCAATAGCGGCAAATTTGGCCAACTTTGCATATAAAGACTCAAAATTTCACTAACACCCCAAAAATGACCAAAATTGATATTTTGATCAATTTACAACCTAATCGATTTGTGCAAATATCGAGGAATCGATTTGAAGGAATGTTTTAAACTAGTTTAGGATGCCATACAACTTCATACGGGACCAAGAGAATCTTGTCTCGATTTGCGAACTTAGATTGTAGATTACGAAATGGATAAGTTTCGTAGGGGTTGTATACAAAAATGAGCGTAGCTGATTTTGAGAACAACAAGTATTTCAATAATCGCTCTGGTGAGAAATTAGGTAACACCATGTAGTTTATCCCTAATTTTTCTGATAATTTCTTAATGAATAATTGCTTTTTTAGTAATTTTAAAAGTGGACACATCCTGAAAAACAAAAATTTGAGCGTGCTCCCCCCTAAAATGTTTGAAAACTAATCAAAAATCATTTTTTTTTTAATTCGTGTAGAATGGAGTCTAGTTTCTAAAAATATAACTTACTTCAATTTTGATGAATGGTTAAAAAAAAAGTCAAAAATACTAGACACTAGTTTTTGACAAAAACTGGACACACTAATAAAAGAAATTCAGGATGAAGCACTAAATGTACTCAAAATGTGAAAAAAATTATATGGTTAGATAGCTAACAGAGAGCTTAAGATTATGGTGGTATTTTTTTTGAGTTTTCATTGAAAAAAGTGCAATCCTGATGGGGAGCACACTCCAGATTATCTCCATATTTTGCTAAAAACTGATAAAAACACGTCAAACAAAGATGAGCATAATGCGAGCGTGTTATAATGCGCTCGTGTTATGATGAGCATAACTAGAAATACACATACCAATTGTATTTGCTTGAAAGTTTCTAAAGCCTTTTCAACAAATCCTTTTTTTGCATATCCTACAATCATTGCATTCCATTATAGAACATCTCTTTGAGGTGTTACATCTTACAATTGACATGCCTTGTCTATGCTTCCACACTTAACATACATGTCTACAAGGGCAGTTGCACTTCCTATCATCTCTCTCTCTCTCTATTTCTCTCCTCTCTCTACGTCCTACCCTTTCTTCGAGTCTCTACTTCCCTCCCCTCTCTACCTCCCACGTTCTCTCTCACTCTCTTCTTCCCTCCCCTATCTACCTTCTACTGTCTCTCTCACTCTCTACTTCTCTCTCCTATCTACCTCCTACCCTCTTTCTGAGTCTTTGCTTCCCTTGCCTATCTACCTCCTACCTTCTCTCTCACTCTCTTTGCCCCCTCCCTCTCTACCTCTTACCCTCTCTCTCACTTTCTACTTCCCTCCCCTATCTACCTCCTACCCTCTCTCTCTTCTTCCTTGCCCTATCTACCTCCTACGGTTCTCTCCCACTCTCTACTTCCATCCTATCTTTACCTCCCATCCTCTCTCTCATTCTCTACTTCCATCCCCTCTCTACCTCTCCTCCTCATTCTTCCCATCCAATGAAATTTCATAAATTATCTTATTTCTATTTCATTGAATCCCAATTTATATCCTCATCCATCTTTACATGTCCTATTTTTCTTACATTTCCATGTTCTTTGTCAATAAGGAATAGCGAGAGGGAGGAAAAGGGAGAGAGGATGGAGATGGAGGGGAGAGATACCTGGTGATAGGGAGAGAGAGAGAGAGATAGAGAGTCCTAGTTTTCTTGTTTTGGAGAGAGAGAGGGTGGGTTGGGTTTATGAGTTTAGGGTTTCTTAAGTTTAGGGTTTAGGGGAATCATTTAGGGTTTAGGGTTTAGGGTTTAGGGTTTTAAGTTAGGGTTTAGGGGAATTATTTAGGGTTTAGGGGTTTACAGTTGCTTAGGTTTAGGATTTAGGGGTTAGGGTTTATGTGTTAGGGATTTAGGGTTGCTCAGGTTTAGGGTTTAGGGGTTAGGGTTTAGAGAGAGAGAGAGTGAGGGAATCGATAGATATTGGGAGAGATCTAGGGAGATAGAGGTTTAGAGTTGCTTCCAGGGTTTATGGTTTAGATGTTTTGGGTTTAGGGTTGCTTAGTTTTAGGGTTTAGGGGTTAGGGGTTAGGGTTTAGGGGCATTATTTAGGGTAACTTAAGGTTTATGTTTTAGGGGTTAGGGGTTAAGGTTTAGAGGTTTAGGTTAGGGTTTAGAGAGAGAGGACCGATAGGGAGATATAGAGGAGACCGAGGGGAGACATAGGGAGATAGAGGGTGAGGGACATGGCTAGAGACATAGGCAGAGAGATTGAGAGGTAGAGGGATGATAGAGATAAGGAGATAGGGTTTAGGGTTGATCAGATTTAGGGTTGATCAAGTTTAGGGTTTAGGGACCTTAGGAGTTTAGAGAGGGAGATATATGGAGATAGAGGGTGAGGGACATGGCCATAGACATAGCCAGAGAGATTGAGCTCAGTAAAGAGATGATAGAGACAAGGAGATAGGGGTTTAGGGTTGATCGGGTTTAGAGTTTAGGGGTTAGGAGTTTAGAGAGGGAGAGATAGGGAGATAGAGGGTGATGGACATGGCCAAAGACACAGGCAGAGAGATTGAGAGGTAGAGGGATGATAGAGACAAGGAGATAAGGGTTTAGGGTTGATCAGGTTTAGGGTTTATGGTTGGTCTATATGATGTATAGAATGGTGTAAATGACTAACATATTGGCACTTATGATGTTCTGATGGCTCCTATGGCTGGCAAAGGGTAGAATGACACCTGTGACTGGCTAGGTGTAGACTGATGTTTTTGATTAATAGGTAGGTGCTACTAAGGAGCATATTGGCACATACGATATACAAAATGGTGCAAATGACTAACAGATTGGCACTATGATCTTCTAATGGCTCCTGGTGAGGTATTTGTTTGATTTTGATTATTTTTGGGATCATTTGAGATGGAGCTTAGATTGATTTGGGATGGAGTTGGGATGAAATGGATTGGTTTAGGGATGATGAGAGGTGAAAAGGACTAGATTAGGAATGATTAGAATGGTTTTAGGGACGGTCTGAAGTGGTTTAGTGCTGATTAGGGAATGATTAGAATGATTTAGGAATAGTTTAGGGATGGCATTTGAGATGAAATCCAGGTTGATTGGAAAATTATTAGGGATGAAGTTAAATTGATTTGGATGTGATTTGGGATGGTGTGAAGTGGTTTAGGGCTGATTAGAAGTGGTTTAGGGATGATTAGAAAATGATATTGAATGGATTAGGGATGATTTGGGATTGATTAGGAATGAATTTGGTTGGAATGAAAGCTTAATGTTTTCATGTTTTCAAGTTATAGAGATTGGGAGAGATAGGGAGATAGAGGTTTAGGGTTGCTTCCAAGTTTTATGGTTTAGGGGTTAGGGTTTAGGGGCATTATTTATGGTTTAGGGTTTATGGTTTAGGGGTTAGGGGTTAAGGTTTAGAGGTTTAGGTTTATGGTTTAGGTAGAGAGGCAAATAGGGAGATACAGAGGAGACCGAGCCTGGGAGAGATATCTATGTCTCCTCTATCCCTCTCTCTAACTATACCTACCTAGATCTATCTCTATCTCTCTCTCCCTATCTCTCTATCTTGCTAGATCTCTTTAGATCCCCTCTCTCTAACTCTGCCTTTCTATCTCTCTCTCCCTCACTATTTAAGGTTTACATGAGTTTAGGGTTTCTCAAGGAAGTATAGTTTAGGTTTTAGGGTAAGGGTTTAGGGGAATTATTTAGGCTTTAGGGGTTTAGGGATGCTTGAGTTTAGGGTTTAGGGTCTAGGGGTTAGGATCTAGGGTTTACAGGTTAGGGGTTTAGGGTTTCTTGAGTTTAGGGTTTAGGGTTTAGAGAGAGAGATAGAGCGAGGGGATCAATAGAGATTGGGAGAGATAGGGAGATAGAGGTTTAGGGTTGCTTCCAAGTTTTATGGTTTAGGGACCTTAGGGGTTTAGGGGTTTAGAGTTGCTCATTTTTAGGGTTTAGGGTTTAGGGGTTAGGGTTTAGGGACATTATTTAGGGTTTAGGGTTTATGGTTTAGGGTTTAGGGGTTAAGGTTTAGAGGTTTAGGTAGAGAGGTGAATAGGGAGATACAGAGGAGACTGAGCCTGGGAGAGATATCTCTATCTCCTCTATCCCTCTCTCTAACTATACCTACCTTTGCTTCCAGGTTTTATGGTTTAGGGACCTTAGGGGTTTAGGGTTACTAAATTTTAGGGTTTAGGGTTAGGGGTTAGGGGCATTATTTAGGGTTTAGGGTTTATGGTTTAGGTAGAGGGGAGAATAGGGATCCCTATCTCTATCTCTCTAGACATATGGATCCCTATCTCTTAATCTATCCCTCGCTACCTCTCTCTCCTCCTCTTTATCTCTCTCCCCATCCTTCTACCTCTTGAAATTTCTCTCCCTATGTCTCTAGACATCTCTTGATCTCTTTCCCTATCGAGCTATCTATCCTCATAACCCCATCTCTTAATATACCCCTCTCTGTATTTCCCTATCTATTTCTTCCTTGCTAGATCTATCTCCCTATATATCCCCTCTCTATATATATGTACCTCTATCTTTCTCCCTCTATAGACCCCTTTCTCTATCTCGATCCCCATCTCTCCATTTCCCCGTCTCTATCTCCACCTATCCTCTCTATCTCCATGTCCCTCCTTATCTCTCCATGTCTCCCGATCCCTCTTTATATATAGGATAGAGAAATCAAGAGAGAGAGAGAGACTCTCTCATGTAGATAAAAGGTTACCTTTATGTTATCATGCTTCCCAGAATGTGATCGCGTTCTTGGAAGCATGGAAAATGGTAAAAAAGCATGTGGGATCCATGTTTCAGACCCCACATGCTTGTTATTCCTACTTTTCACGAGTATATCAGACAAGACAACACTTTTCATGTTGGTTGACTAATTGAGAATCATTTTTATATGAATCCACCACCTCTTTTTGTTTTTTCAATGTAGAAGAAGTTTTTTTTTCATGTTTTTGGAGAAAATTTGATTATTTAAACTGAAAGTTTCATGTTTCATGTGTGATTTTGTTTCAAAGCTAATTACCATTGATATATAGATTAAATTTGATAATATATGTTTGTTTTTTACATAAATTTTACTAATCATATTCTAGAATTATATAGAATTCATAATCAAACTTGAGAAAAACAAGAATTTGAGGATTTTGAAGCCATCTTTTGGAAAATTGGTCAACTAAAATATCGAATTCTAAGGTATACTCAATTTTAATTCACATATATATGTTCCTATGTTCTTTATGTCTTTAAATGCTTTATGTCTGTATGTTTTTTATGTTCTTTATGTTCTAAGACATATATGTCTAGGTATATCAGTTAGTTCAGTCAAAGAGACTCCAAATTCCTCATGTTTCCACCTTGTTTCGGCCCTTCATGGATTTATTTCACCTTTTTTCAGCTATACAAGAGAAAAACATTATCAAATACTTCATAAAATAATTTTAGTGAACAATTGTTTGTCATACTCATATTCGAGTGTATACATGGAGCCAAAATTGATTTTGGAAGACTCTTAATTTTTGTCCTAGGATGATATAGAAAGATTTATTCCTTAATACATGCATTATTCAATTCATTTAATAGAACCATGCATGAAATGATAGTTTTCTTACAAAAATGGAGGAAATGAGCACCACAAACTATTTGACAAAGTGTTACAACTCACTTTGATACCACTCAATCCATAAAAAATATGATGGAGATTATGTATTTATTTCATCAACATAACAAAATTTTAGAGAAGAGAGTTATATATGTAAATATATGGACATACAAGCATCATGACATAAGATGATACAAAGGGAGTTACAAGGAGATAAAACACTAAAAAGGAGGTTTTCATGAGTGTAGAACAATCATGTAAGTCTATATAACAGTCCACTATCATAGTCTATATAACCCTGCTGCCATGTATGATTCTCCTTGCATTTGAAGGTCATTTTACAATGCTATGAAAGTTATAATTACAAAGTGGTCCTTCTTATTGCATCTATGTACAATGAAATTCATAATTTTATACGCTATTTACAATGAATGTGTAAAGAGTTCTCTTCCTACAACTATGCACATGCTACAATTGAGATAAGAGTTTGTACACATTACAATAATGAAAACCATTTGAATTTGATGTTTTAGTGTGCTTTTTTTTCCTTTGCGGTTGCTTACTCTTGCGTTTGTCATTTGGGTGAATCTCTAGATGAAGCTTCCAACACTTGTCATAACAATATCCTCCAACCTTGAAATAAGACCAATAGTTGTTAGCTTTGTACATACTCAAATCAACTTGTTTGTTATCTTCTTTGAGTTTGTTTTGGCCTTTCTCTTCCCTTAGTTTTGGAGAGTTACTTCTTTTTCCATCCTTGCTATGGAAAATATGCTCCTTAGAGGTGTTTTCTTTGTGCATCATTCTACAATCTACTACTTCAGCTTTCTACTTCTTAGAGATACAACCATTCAATTTTCCCCTTTAGAATGTTTGAAATAGGCTCCCAAATGATGCACTACAAGGTGACAACAACTTGGTCTTACAAAGTTTCAAAAACTCCCAAATCCACACTCAAATTCAAGTGGCATGATCATTTATGATGCAGACACAAGAAGGAATTCAAAGCATTGATACCATATTTCAGAAATCAACTCAACCATAAACCAAAATCTTGCAATGGCCCAACTAGGTGCTTAAGGGCATCATAAGGCATAAGGGCTCCAAGCTATTCCCCAACCCTAACACAAGAATACACAATGTCAATATAATGTATTCAAACCAATTTTGTCACTTTTAGTGGCTCAAAACATCAACCAATGTCTGATCCACAAATCACTCCTTAAGGCCTAGTAGCCTTCCAAACTTGAAAAATGTGCATAACTTTGTGTAAACTCAGCCAACTCACAAACCAAAAAGTATTTAGACACCCATTATGGAGTAGAACAACATATCAAAAGATTTCATGCCCTTGTTTTAGGAAAAATGTGAGTTATATGGCTAATCCTCTCTAAAAATAGGCCTAATTTGGTCTAATTAACAAAGCAAGCACCCTAGGATCATTCAATAACCACTCCAAAACCCAAAAAAGCATATCTATATGTCACAAAACTTCAAATTCCACCATTGGTTAGTATAGCCATGCTCATCTAGGGTGCAAACTAGAAAACCCTTCATTTATTCACAAATAAGGGGGTTTTAATGAAAATCTCATATCCACTCCAACCCATAACAAAATAACACTTGATTCACCTTTAAATAGGCCTGAATATGCTATAGGAACACTTACTTGGCTCAGTTGCATTCAAATTCACAAAGAACCACTATTTAGCCACCCTTTCCACTTGGAAAATGCATGAAAATGCCCTTAGGGCATTACACAAAACCTTCTTAGACTCCTTCCCTACACAAAACCTTCCACACTCATGTTAGAGACATCAAACTTAGCCTATCCACCAAGCCATAGGTTTATATAGTAGGTGGATAGGTAAATTAGCCATTTTTTCTCTCAAAACCCTTATTCTAATAGTCCACTGGGTAGTTTTAGAAATTCAATTAGAAATCCCTCTAAACCCAATGAAAAACACTCAAAATAGGTGAAAATGAAAGTTAACACATACACCTAACTCATCCAATGAATTTTAAGACTTGACAGTACCGTACAGGGCCTAGGTACGGTCTAAAATAGTGAATTTGCAAAAAAAATGAGTTACAGCAGAAAAATAGGGTATAACTTCTTATTTCTTCCTCCAAGTTCATCCTTCTCTCTTCCATTCAAACTAGATTCATGTGTATATGTGTGTTCAAATGCATACTCCATGACTTATGTCTGTTCAAGTTATCTTGATATGAGCTATCTTATTCAGAAGTTTGTAAAACCTTGTTATTCTTTTTGACTGTGTTATTCATTGTCATTATAAAATTTCTAATGATCATTATTTTATTCTTCATGCTTGTAGAAATCATCATCATGCCAAGGAAATGAGCAAAGGCTAACACCAGAAGAGCATGAAGTTGAGAATGAGAGGAAAAGAGAAAGAATGAGGCAAATTTGAGAAAGTAGGAAATTGTCGACCATACAAGAAGATATTCCACCATTGCCAATTGAAGAGGAACGTGACACATCTAATGAAGTTAAGAGAGAGATGGAATTGGTGGCACAAATGGAATGAATGCAAAACCTCCGTGCAATGAGGAAAGTGAATCTCCAAGTTGGAGGCACTCCATCGTCCACAGGTCAAGTTGAAGGAACACCATCATTATCTTCTCGAATTGGAGACACTCCATCTTTCACAGGTGAAGTAGAAGGCACATCTACATTTTCTTCTCAAGTTGGTTACACGCCATCATTCACACCTCAAGTTGATGGTACGTCATTTTCAACCTTTTCACCTCTAATTGAAGGTACGTCATCTATCCCATCTCAAGTAAATATTGAAGAAATTCCTAATGTTCAGTCTACTTTACCAAATAAAATGCCTCCTAGAATTTTGCATAGGAGGCCTAAGTTTATAATTGATATTGATGAGAATGTATTGGAGCCCATGCAGGATAAGATTCCCATGAGCACTTTCCAAAGATATGCAAATAAGATATGGAAATTATTCTTTGAGAATTTAAATGAAACCAGAAGATGTAAACTCTTTGTTGAACTGATGAGAAATCTGAAATTTAGGCCCACTATGAAGATTCTTGGCCTAAGAACATCGAATGCCTCAAGTGAAAAATCAATTGTCAAGAATCTAATGAGTGAATATGAGAGTGTGGATTCCACCTCACGTACCAAGGATAGTAATGTCACATGACATGTCATTACATCGACAATTGTAAGCCAACAAACAAAAAAAGCTCACCTCATTAGAAAGACAAGTCAAGCATTGAAAATAAATAGAAAAACTCTAATGAGAGCCATTGGAAGATGTCAAAGAGTTGAGGATCCAAACACTAATGAATTGTGGGCATTCTTTGGGAAACTCCCACAGAAAGATAAAGTTGTTGTCGAAGCTTTGAGATCACTAATTGAAGACTTTTGGAAGAATTACACAAGGGTATCTCTGAATCAAAGGGATGTGGTAAGAAGGAGAATTGGTAGTCAAAACTGTGAGCCACATCCAAAGCATTTTTTGGATATGACTCAAACACAGTTTTTTGGTAAATTTCTAGAGAAGTATCCTCAAATTAAAATTTCTCAAAGATATTTTGAAATGCTAAAACCTTTCTTTGTCAAAATAAATCACACACACACTACTTGTTGTTGTAGATTACATATTAAATTTTCTAACCATTTTGATGTTTATCGGTCTATATGTTTAGATTTGCATACTAACAATGTTTTGCAGGATTGTGGCATACTTGCCCCACCAACTACCTCAAGAGATTTCATATCAATGATTTTATGTGATAGAGAGGAAGGTCGATTATTCTACAAGAAATTATGCTTGGATGGTACATGTCAGTATTGTGGTGGCTTGCAACATATGCCAATATGTGAACATATGGAAAGAACACATGCGGTTGGAAATGAACTAGTAGAGTTAGGTAAGTATAAAATAATGGCATATAATACAAGAGATGGTAAAGAAGCAAAAAGGTGTGAATATGTTATTTAGAAGATTCCAGTGTATCAGTTTATGCCTATATTTCGTGACAACATAGTGTATGAGTATGTAAGACATGCCCATAGAGCTTAATGGTTGGACTTGCAATTCAAGTTATGCAAGGACACATTTCCAGTTGGTAGCATTGTTTCAGTCATTGACTTTGCAGAGAACTATAGTCTATAGCCACAGTGTGAGGTGCAGTCCCAATATTATAACTTGACATAGGTTTCTATATTTGTGCACATCGCATTCATTCATGCAAATGATAGTACAGAGGATGACAGAAAGATCATAAGGGAGTATCATTTTTATATAAGCGATGATCGTACGCATTCTGTAGAGTTCGTGCAAGGTTGTTTTCAGGTGTTCTACAATGATCTAGCTAGAAGGGGCATATCATTTAGTTAGCATATCATATGGTTGGATAACTATGCATCACAATTCAAGAACTCACAAAATTTCTATTGGCTAAGTAGGAGGCATAATGTCATAGGTGTTCACCATATGTGGAACTTTTGTGAGGCTGGGCATGGAAAGGGGGAACATGATGGTGCAGGAGCGTGTATCAAAAGAGCCATAGCATGAGAATAGTTAAACTATAAAGATAATGTAGAGCAGATAGATGCAAAATCAATCATCGAGTGGTGTAATGCTTCAATGGGTCTAGGTAATGAAGGTAAGTCTTCAGTTTGTAGATTTTTTTGGTTGATAGATGATACTAACATTGCACCATATGAGAATTGTTGTACACTGATAGGATCAAGTGAGCTACACTCTATTAGAAGCTCAATTGTAGGTTCATGGAGTATACATACATAGACGATGGCGTGCTTTTGTTCTCCATGTACAATTCAAGCCTGGAATGAGTGTGAGTCAATGGAGTGGGTTGATGAATGGCAGTTCAGTTATCTTTGCCCATTTGACATGTATCGACCCCCGACAACACTGGAATTAACAGAGATGGAATCGCCAGTTGACTTTGACCACATATCAGATCTAGTTCAACCAGGTAATATATCTACTTGCATAGTTAAATTTGAAATTCCTAATGTTATCTTAAACTTTGTAGTATTTTTGTAATGTTGACTAATTTCATCTAATTTACTGCACATATCATTGTAGGGCATGTTTATGTAGTTATTGCAGATGAAGATAACAAAGAGGGAACAAATTATTACTTGTGTCATTTTGTTGAGGCCAAAAAGAAATTAGAGGTGCTAGTTACAAATGGAGAAAACATCGAATACCCTACAGGCTCAGTGGTTGTTATTGGAACATGGCTTAGAAGGTACCCACATAAGAGTATTAATGTTTGGCTATTTGAGGACTTTGACACGCATCGAAAGATTCTTCATTACTCCAACCTTGTCATGGCAACCAATGTTCATTTGATACAATATTGAGGTAGACCTTTGAACAAGACCTTGTGGAAGGTGCGTGACTCTGACCATGAGGCAATACTTGACACAATAAAGAGTAGAGAAGACCCAGATGGTTTGTTGGATTAATTTATAAGTATGCATAAAAGCTTTCCTAGATGGTTACTTGTACTTTGTTTTGTATATAAATAGTAGTATGAATTGTTTCCCTCCATTATATTTACGTTTAGTCAATTTTGGTTTTTGATGCTTCTCACAAGAGGCCACAACTCTAGTTTGTCCAACTATGGAAAAAGAAGCTCGAGAAAAGATGATGGAGAGTGATCATCAGATGGCGGTAAGTGATCGATTACATAAGTGATGTTACATATTTCATGTACATTTTGTTATAGTAATGTGCATATTGTTTGATTGTATTAACAGGTGGAGCTGCATGAGCTTGAACTGTCGAAGATGTTACTCGATGACAGTGGTATGAACTATGGGCAGTGAAGGCCTCATGTTTCATTTGATTTGATTTCTATGGTATACATTTGATGTTTGCATCATCATCATGTTATTCTTCATGGGGTTAGATCACAGGGTTTTGATGTTAGTTCATAACATTCATGTTTATCATGTTACAATAGTAGGACATAGTTGCTTATGTCATTGGTTCAGGCCATTGGATCATTGGATTTGGTTGTGGTTCTTCATCATAACATGTCATTCTTTCAAGAGTTAGATTGGGTTGTGGTTCTTCCTCATGACATGAGTTTGTTCATGTCTTCATGCTTCTTTGTCCTCCATGTCTTCAGTGTTCTCAGTGTCTTCATGTGTCAAGGATTTCTTCAAACGCATTCTTGCAACATGCTTCAGTTTCATGTAGTGGAAAGGTGCTAGGAGTGACATTTTGCATTCCATAGCTCATGGTGCCAAACGGACTTCACCAATGCGTCGAGTGGGTGGGTAAATGCTAGGGGAGGTCTTGTTTCGTGTGCCAAGCATCAGAGTCGTTCGGGGCAACAGGCTACCGACAAAGTCCCTTAAGCTCCCTAAGATGAAAAAACTTCCAAACTTTTACAAGACAGTTCTCAGAATTTGTGGCATCTGGGAACATTCTATTTTGACCTACAGGTGCATGTGGGATCTGTCTACAATAACCTCTCTCAGTTTCGTTCAACTCCTATCCGTTTGATCGTGCCAGAATCAAACCCATTCTTGCAAAATGCTTCAGTTTCATGTAGTGGAAAGGTGCTAGGAGTGACATTTTGCATTTCATAGCTCATGGGGCCGAACGGACTTCACCAACGCATCGGGGTGGGTGGGTAGGGGGGTCTCATTTCATGTGCCAATTGTTGCAGTCATTCGGGACAGCGGGCTATCGGCAAAGTCCCTTAAGCTCCCTAAGACGAAAAAACTACCAAACTTTGATGGGATGGTTCTCAGAATTCATGGCAGATGGGAATGTTCCGTTTGGACTTATAGGTGCATGTGGGGTCCATCTACAATAACCTCTCTTCATTTTGTTCAACTCTTGTCCATTTGATCATGCCAGAATCAAACACATTCTTGCAAAATGCTTCAGTTTCATGCAGTGAAAAGGTTGCCAGGTGCCATATTTTTTGTTCTACTCATTGTGGGGCCGAATGGATTGCACCAACATGTTGGGGTGGGTGGGTAAATGGTAGGGAAGGTCTCGTTTTGTGTGCCAAGCATCCCAATTGTTCTAGCCTGCAAGCTACCAAGACCTATCACTTTTCGAGTTTGCCGATAGCTTGCAACCCAGAACAACTGAGACACTTGGCGCACAAAATGAGACCTCCCCTAGAATTCACCCACCCACCTCGACATTTTAGCATAGTCTGTTCAGCCCCACAATGAGCAGAACAAAAAATATGTCATCTGACAACCTTTCCATTGCATGAAATTGAAACATTTTGCAAGAATGCGTTTGATTCTGGCACGGTCAAACGGATAGGAGTTGAACGAAAATGAGAGAGGTTATTGTAGATGGACCCCACATACACCTATAGGTCTAAACGAAATGTTCCTAGCGACCACGAATTCTAAGAACTATCCCATCAAAGTTTGGTAATTTTTTCGTCTTAAGGAGCTTAAGGGACTTTGCTGGTAGCTTGCTAGCCCGAATGACTGCGACACTTTGTACATGAAATGAGACCTCCCCTAGCATTTACTTGCCCACCCCAACACGTTGGCAAAGTCTATTCAGCCCCACGAGCTATGGAATGCAGAATGTCACTCCTAGCACCTTTCCAATGTATGAAACTGAAGCATTTTGCAAGAATGTGTTTGATTCTGGTATGGTCAAATAGATAGGAGTTGAATGAAACTGAGAGAGGTTATTGTCGATGCAACCCACGTGCACCTGTAGGTCCAAACAGAACATTCTCAACTGCCATGAATTCTAAGAACTATCCCATCAAAGTTTGGTAGTTTTTTCATCTTAGGGAGCTTAAGGGACTTTACTGGTAGCTTGCTGCCCCGAATGACTACGACGCTTGGCACACAAAATGAGACCTACCCTGGCATTTACTCACCCACCCCGAAGCATTGGCAAAGTCTGTTCAGCCCCACGAGCTATGGAATACAAAATGTCACTCCTAGCACCTTTCCACTACATGAAACTGAAGCATGTTGCAAGAATGCGTTTGATTCTGGCACGGTCAAATGGATAGGAGTTGAACGAAACTGAGAGAGGTTATTATAGACAGACCCCACATGCACTTGTAGGTCCAAACAAAATGTTCCCATCTACCATGAATTCCAAGAACTATCCTGTCAAAGTTTGGCATTTTTTTCATCTTAGGGAGCTTAAGGGACTTTGCTGGTAGCCTGCTGTCCCGAACGACTGTGACACTTGGCACACAAAATGAGACTCCCTTGGCATTTACTCACCCACCCCGACACGTTGGTGAAGTCCGTTCGGTCCCACAAGCTATGGAATGCAAAATGTCACTCCTAGCACCTTTCCACTGCATGAAACTAAAGCATTTTGCAAGAATGCGTTTGATTCTCGCATGGTCAAATGGATATGAGTTGAATGAAACCGAGAGAGGTTATTGTAGATGGACCCCACATGCACCTGGAGGTCCACACGGAACGTTCCTAGCTGCCACAAATTTTAAGAAATGTCCCGTCAAAGTTTGGTAGTTTTTTCATCTTAGGGAGCTTAAGGGACTTTGTCGGTAGCCTGTTGCCCCGAATGACTGTAATGCTTGGCACATGAAACGATACCTCCCCTAGCATTTAACCACCCATCCCAATGCATTGGTGAAGTCCGTTCGGCCCCACGAGCTATGGAATGCAAAATGTCACTCCTAGCACCTTTCCACTATATACATGTTGACAACTTTTGTAAAATGAACTCAAAATGACTCTATTGACCTTGCACATGGTCTATTATGACCTTATTAGACCAAAACAAACTCAATTACATGTGAATCAAACAAACTTCAAAGTGGCTAGTCTCAATCTTCATACTTTTCATGTTTCAATTAGGCCTAATCTAGTAGGACAATAGACCCTATTTTTGGGGTTTTTCTCTCAAACTTTCCAAAAGACCTCCCAAACTAAATACATGAATTTAATTTGACTAAACATGACTCAACATGACTCCAAAACATAGAAAATTCATCATCTTGACCTTATTACATGTATCATGGTCTACAATGACTTTATTGGATGCAAAAAGACTCAAATTACTTCAAAACATCCTAGACTCAACTTGTTAAGACCTTCAAATGACCCAATTTTGTAAAAGATGGTGTTGGTGCTCCTGCACCAAAAGACAAATTTCAAAACCTTCAAAATGGTATCTTTGGAACACAGTATAAACATCCATCAAAGCATAAAGCATATAGGAATTTGTCAAATGTTGTAGTTGTAAGTACCCTTTCAGACATGTATGCATAGTGTGGAAGCATATACTTCACAAACATGAACTGTTTAACATGATGCCTCAAAGAAATGTTGTCTCATGAAATGCAATGATTGCAAGATATGCACGAAATGGA
This sequence comes from Cunninghamia lanceolata, assembly GCA_027924645.1. Taxonomy (NCBI): domain Eukaryota; kingdom Viridiplantae; phylum Streptophyta; class Pinopsida; order Cupressales; family Cupressaceae; genus Cunninghamia; species Cunninghamia lanceolata. Next base: position 3,578,456 of record BSBN01000828.1, read on the forward strand.
TTGTTTTGGATAGGAGGCTCCAAATTCATGACAATTCACTTTGAGACTAGGCCTAATTAGGCCTCCTTTACAAGGCAACTACTATGCCAATGCAAACCCACCACACAAAACCACTTGGTAACCCTAGCATGCATGGAAAAGGAACCAAATTCACTAGTTTTGGCCTTTGAAACACTTGTTAAGGCACTATTGTATGGATTGCACCCTCTTTTTTCCTAATACATGGTCATATTAGGCCATTGCATCCTCATACTCTACTATATTCTTGTTTCCTGACCTTGGTCCTTTGACCTTAGTCATTTAACTAGCCAAACACAAATGACATTGGTCATTTGACCTTATTACATGTAAAATGATGACACAAGACAATCAACTTGTCCTATGATGTCTTAGCACCTTGTTATGACATGCTCCTAGCAAAGATTGGCTATGGCTAAGGTGCTCCTGCATCATGAAATATGTTTCCATGGTGTTGAGTCATCCTCCTTACCTACTACATCACCCTTGTAGACATATATGCAAAGTGTGGAAGCATAGACAAGGCACGTGAACTATTTGGCATGATGCCTGAAAGAAATGTCACCTCATTGAATGCGATGATTGCAAGATATGAACAAAATGGATTTTTTGATAAGGCATTAGAAACTTTCAAGCAAATGCGATTGGCGGGTGTAAAGCAAAATTCCACAAACTTAGCCAATATCCTCCTTGGACATCCATCAAAAGGATAAAACATATGGGAATTTTGTTAGATGTTGTAGTTGCAACTACCCTCAGAGACATGTATGCAAAGTGTGGAAGCATAGACAAGGCACGTGAACTGTTTGGCATGATGCCTCAAAGAAATGTCGCCTCATGGAATACAATGATTGCATGATATGAACAAAATGGATTTACTAATAAGCCTTTAGAAAGTTCTAAGAAAATGCAATTGGCAAGTGTAAATCCAAATTCCAAAACCTTAGAAATGGTATGTTTGGAGCACAGTATAGGCATCCATCAAAGCATAAAGGATATAGGAATTTTGTCAAATCTCATAGTTGTAAGTACCCTGCAAGACATGTATGCAACTTGTGTGGAAGTATATATAACAAACATGACCTGTTTGACATGATGCCTCAAACAAATGTTGTCTCATGGAATGTAATGATTGCAAGATATGCATAAAATAGATTTTTCATAAGGCTTTAAAAACTCTCAAGCAAATGCACAAAAATAAATTTCAACCATTTATGCAAATTTTGGCACATCTAAAACTAAATTACACAACTTTAACCAACTTCCTCATTGCCTATGCTATAATAGAATCTAGAGAACATGGTGTGGACAACCATCAAAGCATAAATGATATAGGAATTTTGTCACATGTATTGTATTTGCAAAGTTGCCCTTGTAGACATGTATGGAAATTATGGAATCATAGACAAGGCATGTGAAATATTTGAAATGATGCCTCAAAGAAATGCATAGTCCCATAGAATTCAATGATTGCAAGATATGTAGAAAATGGATTATTTGGAAATGATTTATAAACTTTCAACCAAATGCAATTGGCACTTGTAAAACTAAATTCCTGTAACAATAATTGATTATCATATTAAATATTTAATATAAATTGTCATATACATAATCTCATGAATATAACATCTAGTTTATATAAAAAGCCATATAGATGTGTCCAAACAAAGCCATACAACAAATATATAAAAATATACATCGGATTAACATGCAAAAATATACATCGGATTAACATACAAAAGTATGTATACAAAACCATCTAGGCATACAAAAAAGTTCCTAAAAACTAGTTTCCTATGGACTTTTAGGAAATAATCAGTGGCCCTTCTTTGACTGTGAAGATGGAGAGCCAGTCAGTGACACATCCTCTCTCTGTCATCAAGTAGACCTCTTCAAATAAAGTTCATCCAACTGCAACTATTAATACAAACAAACAATATGCGCATTAGTATAGAAAATGTATGAAATATATAACATCACATATGTAATTGATCACTTACCGCCAACCGATGATCACTCTCCATCATCTTCTCTCTCTCTTTGTCCGTAGTTGGACAGACTGGAGTTGTGACCTCTTGTGAGAAGCATCAAGAAGCAAAATTGACTAAACATAAATATCATTTATGTACATCAAATGACATGAGAAAAAAAAAGAAATACAAAATTATGATATTTTCATGTTATTGGCTCATACCTCAGTCAAAGGATTTGCAGACATCATGGCTGCATCAATGCCTATCTACACTGACTCACGAAGATGAGGAGGAGTCTCCACTGTATTCAACATCTAAAAATCAAGTTCAAGATTATTCAAACAAAATAAATACATATTATTTTAAAAATGCATAATGATTAGAAATGGTTAAATTTACCTCCATAAAAGTGGTGGTTTGGCGTCCAAGGGACCAAGGAAACCATGGAGGTGCTGGTGACTATTGAAATCATCAAATTGTCACAAAATAATATTATCATTGACATATCTACAATAATTACAAATATGTGATAAATTACATACCTGCTAACTTGATCTCCTCTCATAACCCGCCAATGGATGACTAACGGAGGCAGGATGAAGACTTTGACCCTGGAATTTCATTGCACAAATAATTACATACATTATTTTTGACTTATAATATAGATAATCATATAAAATTAATTACAAATTTCAAATAACAATATACTGAATCAAGATGAAACTTGTAACAAATTACCTGAGAGTCAATACCAAATTTATGTTGTAAGAGATCATCATTGAGAACAAGATCATCCAATATGTCATGCCCCTGTGTCGCATCATGCTGCACCTGTGTCATAGCATGCTGCCCCTATGTCGCAGAGTCCTGTCGTGCCTCCTGCGTCCCATAATCACATAGGTTCCCACATGTACTACACAAATGTGGGGACACATTATGCCTACTACTCTCACCCTCATCGCCCTGGGTAAAATCATTTGCATGCTGTGATAGAGTTTGGGTGAGAGTAGTCAGTGAATGTAAAGTCTCCAGCTCAACACTCTCCTTCAAAGCCAAAGGGAGTGACCTACGTTCTGGCCTCACTCAAGGTATAGGCACATGTTGTTCACCCTGGAACTCACGAATGTTAAAATAATTCAGAATCTTGTTGAGGACGAACTTGTAATAGAGTATCCTCAAAAAATATTGTGGTACCTCATCATTGTTGTATGGACGCTCATCAAAGACCATGTACCATCTATCCCAAAAGTTATAGGATATGTCATCATTCCTACACCAATGTATAGGAAACTATTTGCAACTTTCCTCTAATGTTTGGCTAGTTTTGGGATTAATAAATTGTGCACATAATTGAGATTTTGTATTTTTTTCCTTCTTGACTTGTTCATATGACAACTTGTCGGCATAATATTGCTGACTTCTCTCCCTATAGTCTTGGAATTCAGTGATTTGTTTCGTCACCAAATCTGTGTGGGAAACAATCTCCTGTAGTGATTTTGCAAGTGTCCTCCTATGCTCAATGGTTCCACTTGGATTGTTTAGGGTTTGAATAATAGTTTCAATATGTTTCTTGTTTTCTTCTACTATCCCTAGGTAATGTTCTTGATCATCCCTTACATGAAAAGGAGGTGAAGGTGGGTTTTGAGGGTTTGGAGGATTTTGGGGGTTGTTTTCACCATCCTCAACTATATTTAGGTTTTCTACTTCTCCAATAACTGTAAATGCAATATAAAAACAAATCAAACATTGCAAAACTAAAAAATTGTTCTAAAACTAACAAAATCAAACAAACCCTACCTTCTTCCTGTGCTGGAGCCTCCAAATTTGCACAACGATGTCTTTGGTGGCGAGGTGGCATTGTGAATTTCTTGTTTTGTCAGGTGCACTTGATTCAATGCCCTCTTTTCAACGCGATCACATTTTTGCTTTGTTTCTTTGCTACTGTGAGGAGAAAACCCACACGGTGAATGAGCAAAAAGTGTTTTTTTTTTCTTTTATTAAAAGCAAAACGCAAGCACATTATAACGCACTCGCATTTTCTTTTAATTTTGGAGATGGTGGCGACTTTTTGGTCCCCCATCTCCTTGCATTTACCCCAAAAGTGGTGCCCGAATTATCTCCAATCAAAGATGCCTTGTGATGTGCCAAATCACACACTGACATGTGTAACCTTACCCTTTATAACTCTTTTAAGTGTCCAACACATTTTCACATTTCCCAAAATGGGAGGCCCAACTTCCGGAGGCCATAACTTTTGATTCAGGTGTCTGATTAATGAACTGTTTGAGGCATCAAAAATCTCATGAAGAGATCTATCATGCTATAACCTGCTTCACTAGTTACGACAACTTTCGTGGCATTTCAGGACTTCTATGTGTAGTTAGGGTAAAATTGCAAATCAGGGCAAATGAATAAACAACAATGATAAAAACCCTAGCAATGCATAATGAAGCACAAAACAACATGAAAATCAAAATAACAAATGTAAATGCAAACCGATCTCCACGCTATGCTTGATTTATCTCCATTGCTCTTCTCCACCTCGCATGAGCATGCAAGATTTTGAAGGATTATTGTTGGAGGAATGTTGGGTGCTCACTTCTGCAGCATAACATTAAGATGAAGATGATAGAATGAATGATAGATGAAGGATGCAAAGGCTCTAATGATATTTCGACAGCATGTGGATACTTGAGGATCAATGCATCTCTCTCTCCTTTAATGGCTTATGAGGGGGTTGATTTATAGGAAAGGCTTGGTTTAAATGGATGGTTGAGATTAAAAAGCTAAATGATTGATGTGGATGGCTAGGATTGATTCGGTTATCCGACTTTTCAAGGGAGTTGTAGTCATTTGACAAGTGGAGGGAGGATAGGGCTCATGTGTGCTTGTGTACATAAAAAATACTACATATAAAAGATATTAAATAAAAGGCTGTAGTACCACTTATCTTTTTTAAATGAAAGAGGCACACATGTCGGCTAAATGAGATAAATTAATTAAATAAATACAATTTATTTAATTAATTGGAAGGTCAGCTTATGATGAAATGTGAGAACTTAATTCAAATAAAATATTTGAATTAGTTGGGATATGTGAGGGAAATTAATTAAATAAATAAAATTTATTTAATTAATTGGCTAATGGATAAGTGGGATTAAGAGTGGGATTTAGGACAAAATGCTACATAATGTCTAAGTGATGTTTTTGACAAGGTGTTGCTAGACATGAACAAAGTTGGGACAAATTTGGGTGTCTACATTTTGCCCCTCTTTGAGATGATGTTTGAGATGATAAGCTTTATGTCGAGTAACATCATTTCAAAGAAGCTAAGGTATGGATAGAGGAAAATGATATGGGATGAAATGGAGATAGTGATGGAAAGATAGGATGATGATGCCCCCTCGAGAGGATAGGCAGGTTAGACAAACATGGGTAGGCTCTCGAAAAGAGATGGCTTGGTTAAGAAAGATAAGAGAATGGATAGAAGAAATGATGATGCGTTATGCTACAATGGAAAGTGAGCAACCATGTTGTTTGATATAGCACTAGACATTATGCACCAAGGTAGAAGGACCAGGGTGACGATGTGTCTCATGCCCCAGTGTAATACAACCTTGTCTGGATACAAGATATGAATATTAGCTAGATTGATACCGATGTGATACAAATGCAAGATAAAATGATAATACACACAAGCAAGCAAGCATGCATGCACAAATGATTCAAAAACAAACAAGGTAGTGCCCCTGTCAAGCTGTAAACCAATGATTGGTTGTCAATTGATGATAGTTGAGAGTGTTGTCAGTACGGGGAAAGCTATATCCCTAGATCAACACAAAGTTGTTTGCTAAGTTGGTTTGCTGATTAGCTGATTGATTTGGCTTACAACAAGGCTAGGATCAAGACCATTGATTGCGTTTGGATAACTTGGCTTGATTGATTAACTTGATTGGTATGGATTAATGATTGACTTGCATTTAGATCATTGCTTGGATTCTTTGGATTGATTTGATTGGATGAAAGGATGAATGGATTGATGAAATGTTGATGATTGATTTGAAGGAAATGGATTGATTTGAATGATAGATTGATTGGAAGAAGTTGTTTATTGATGATGTAGAAGATAGATGATAGAAGAAATGATGAGAGGCGAAAGAGGAAAATCACCTGTGCCTGAATCTGGGCACTTCCTTTGTACTCTAGACTGCCTACATACCCTGTATCCATGAGATCAAGGCACTTAACGATGGAAATGAGATGTAGTTTTGATTTATGTTTTATGGATGATGATGAAAGATCAGGTTATGGATTGAGATTGATTGATGAAATGTTGATGATGTGATGATTAGAGTGTCCACTCAATCTAAGCATAAGCAAGTGTTCTCAGTGTGCTCAAAGGATGTAAAACAAACAAGGTATTGCCCTTGTCAAGTCATAAACCAATGATTGATTGTTTGGTTGATAATGATGATAGATAGTGTTGTCATTGCGGGGAAAGCTATATCCCTAGATCAACACAAGGATGTGGGAATGCTATATCCCATTGATGATGATTGATTGGGCTCATGACAAGATTAGGATTAAAAACTTGTTGATTTGATTGGATAATGTTCCTTGATTGATTAGCTTGCTTGATATGGATTAATGTGACTTGGATTTAAGATCATTGCTTAGATTGATTGGGTTGATATAATTGGAAGAAGTGATTGGTTGAAATGGATGAATGAATGTTATTGATAAGAAGAATTGATTTTGATTAAATGTTGATGGAGTGGATTGTTTTGGATGATGTGATTGGTTTTATTGCTTGGATTTTTTGTTGGATATTTGAATTTTTTGGATTTTTTGACATATTTTGATTTTTTTGTGTTTTTTGGGATATTTTGATTTTTTTGAATTTTTGAGAATATTTTAATTTTTTTTGGAGTTTTTGAAATGTTTTGAATGTCAATGGATTTACAATTTGGGTAGCCTTTGTGCTTGATACCAATGACAAGGGAGGACCAAGTCTGGGTGCAAAAGATGGATAAAAGGATGGGCTCATAGTAAATGGGATGGAAGGCTCATGATAGATAGGTGGATAGATAGATAAGAGGATAGGCCATGGTGGAATGGAAAGTTCATGAGATATGGATGGATCAGCTATAATATGGAAAGCTAATGATAAGGATATGTCATAGTGGATGGATCATAAAGGAGCTAGGATGTGATCTTCAAAGGCTATGTTGCATAGGAAGAATAACTTGCCCCATTCTAGGTGGTAATGCTTAGGATTTTTACATGACAAAGTTCATGAGAATGGGATGACATGATGGATTGGTTTGAATGGGATGGATAAATGGTCAATGGATAGGACTTGGTTTAGAAAGAAGGTATGTCAAGAAATATCCAAACATGTTTCAACATTTTGCCCCTATGTCTTCATCAAAATCAAAAGGAGGAAAGGGAGGATAAATGGGCTCAATGGGATAGGCATGTTTATGTAATGGCTAAGGATGGTAGGATGACAAGATAGGATAAGATAGGTTGGTATGATATAATGGGATAGATAGTTTGGAAATGGATAGGTTGGATGAGACAATGTGCCCCCAAGTGTAAGTGACATAGAAGATCAACCTACACATGACACCTGTTTGCTAGGTTTTCATCATGGTACTTATCCAAGGTGCCTGTTTATCAGGTTTTCACCATTGGATGAAGGGATTTCTCTTTACTATGGGATGACAATTACACATGGTGCCTGTTTGCCAAGTTTTCACCATGGTAATGGATAGGAGGGACTCAAGTATCTAGTGCTATGAAAGGTGATAGTGTCCCATTAGAGATGGATGATGTCTTCGCATGGACCATGTCGTTATGCTCATAGATGTTGATAAGGGATTGCATGGATGGGAGATAGATTAGGTAGATAGTGGATTATGATATGGAATTATGGTAGGGTAGGCTAGTGGCTTATGGTGTGGATTTATGTAGGCTTATGGAATGAATATGGATGAAAAGTTTATGCCAAAGCATGGACCATAGGAAGGTGATGGTGAAGATATGTAGGATAATGGATGGAAGATTGGAAGATGTAGTTATGTGGAGGTGCTGCGAAGTGGAAGGGAACCATGACCAACGGCTGCACACACCATGATAAACATTGAAGCTTTTGATGAGATGGTGGTGTAGGAAGCAATGGAGATGTTTTCTTAGGATATGGTTGATGAAGTGATTTAGGAACCCATATAGATTTAGTATTTTTAGTGCTTTTGCTTTGCTTGTGGGATTTTTGAAAGGAATGGAAATTTTGGATGGAAGTAGGCTTTTGGATGGATATAGGTGGTTGGGATTCTTGAGATGTGGATGAGGATGCCTCATTTGACTTGCTAGCTATTTGCTTAGGAACCCAAACCATTTTGCTTTTGGGCTTTGCTTTTGGAGGTGTGGGCTTGGATATCTTTGTGAATGTTCTTTGCTTAGAAGATGGATGATTTAGAGACTTTTCACATCGATGCCCTAAGGCATGAGGGTCCTTAGGAGTTTTAGTTGGATTTTTGGCTTTATAGGTAGAAGCATCAAAATTTTTTATTTTGAATCCCATGGGATGGATGGAGTGGATGGAATGATTGGAAGCTTTATGCTTAGGCGATGTGTGCTTTTGTTGGCCATGATTAGGGATGTAAGGATACTTATGAATAAGTGGATAATTAGGTGTTGGAAGTAATGGTGGCAAGGTGGATGGAGGGATATTTGGAGTTGGAAGTAATGGAGGCAAAGTGGATGGCGGAAGGTGTACGGTCACATGCTTTTGACATTTATAGGATGATGGAGTTGGAATGGCAACATATGTTTTGGGTAGATGATCGAGTTTGTGATGGAAAGTGGTAGACTTAGGATGCATGAAGGGATTACCAACATCTTGGCCTTGTTTACCTTGGGGTGTGTTTCCAAGGCCATATGAGCATGGAGGAATCTTGACATGGTTTGGCACCAAAATACATTGTTCATAAAGGCCTAGACCTTTGCTTTTGTAGTTCATGTTTTGGAGGATGTGATTGACTATGGGACTAGATATGTTTTGAACATTAGACTTGAGTTCATTATTAGATGGAGAAGGTGAAGTGGATAAAGGTAGTTGTTGTCCTAAGGAAGAACACTCATGTATAAGGGTGGTAAGACCAATAGGACATGATGGTGGACTTGAAGTGGAATCAATGGTGGATGTGGAAGGAGGATCATTAAGATCTTGATTAGCATTATGTTCATGTAGATCCAAGTTATTGATTTTATCTTTTATGCTTATGTGTTCTTGGGAGGCACATGTCTCATTATGACAAGTGGATGTTTGCTCATTATGGATAGGGCTAGATGGCGGATGACTAGGAGCAATTTGGATATCTTGCTCATGGATGTATATAAGATTATGGATAGGATCAAGGTGCTCATGGATAGCTTCTTCATAGGTATCATCTTGATCATAAAGAAGGTAAATGTAATGGATGGGTTGGATGAAAGTGTTTTGATCTTGAGTTGAACTAGGGCTTAATGTTTCCACATGCTTAGGATTAAACCTTTGACTTACCTCTTGGGTTGCTTGAATGGAAGTAGATGACTCTTGGATAGGTTCTTGGTCAACAACATGAGAACATGATGACTCTTGACTTGGATTCATAATAGGAGACTCTTGAATAGGCTTGATGGCTTGTAGGTCACATGATGGGCTTGAAGGGCTAAGAATGTTAATTAAGGGCTCTTGGATAGGCTCAAGGATAGGTGGACCACATGATGGGATTATAAGATTGGACATGACCTTTGGAAGTTCTTTGGTAGGCTCATGAATGGGTGTTTGATATGGAGGTAGTTTATTCCTAGCTAGTAGCCAATGGATCACATCCTTTGCAAGGATATGAGTGGATGGGCAATATAATGGATGAGAAATAATAGCGGATGATGTTGTAGGCTTAGGACTCGGATTAGGTTGAGGGCTAATTAGATTGGGTGGATTAGGATTTGGACTAGATGGGGGTGACACATGGGATTTGAATGATGTGGCATGATTTCCCATTGTAGGTGGGTACACCTTGTAAACAATTGAGACAAATATTGGGCATTGATTTGTATTAAGGCCTTTGGTCCTATGGTATGCACAATAATCATGTTCATCATATGGACTTTCTTCACCTGGTTTGACTTCAAGAAGTTCAATGAGTTTTGCTTCAAGCATTCTTTGTAAAACTATCTCAGCCGCATCCTTTCTTGAAGGATTAGAATGACATGGTGATGAAGGTAATGGAGGGATTGATGGTTTGAAAGGTGGAGGGATTAATGGACTAGGAATGGGATCACATGGTGGTGTTGGGATAGGACTTGTTAGTTCATGTGATGGCATGTGATTGGATGGTGGTGGCCACTCTAGATTAGTATCTCCCTTGTCAAAGGTTATTAGATCTTGCATAGGATAACTTGGACTCATTTGATTTATGTACAAGGGACCACTTAGACTTGGATGTGCTTCTTGTTGGAGAGGTGGACTTAGGTCTATCAATGGTGCTTGATGCTCTTGTTGAAAAGGTGTACTTGGACCTGCTTGATTTATGTACAAAGGGCTATTTGGACTTGCATGTTGTTCTTGTGATATCACTTGATTGCCTTGTGGATGGGCTTGGTAGTGCATTGGAATGGTGGTATGAGGGATTGGATAAGCTTGAGGTGGAGGTTGATAGGTTGATGTGGCATTGACTTGATGGATAGGTGGATTAAGTTGATAGGAAGTGGAAGATGATGACATGTAAGGTTGATGTGGAATTTGTTGAGGTTGGGATGGCATTTGGATTTGTTGTTGTGATATGATTTGTTGTTGTTGGAATTGTTGAATGGGTTGTTGTGATGGTTGAAATTGTTGAATTGGTTGATGTTGTGGTAGTTGAATGTGTTGATGTGATGATGATGGAGGGGTTGCATAAGGTAATGGTTGTTGAGATGGAGATTGACATGGACACGGGCTAACATTAGAGGAAATGGAATAAGTTGGTATAGAATTGGGTTGATGAGAGGATAGATATGATGGGATAGGCGCTAGATAGGATGGTCGTTGTACTTTGCAAGTGGCCGTGAGGTGTTGGATTTCTTCCAAGAGGCATTGTATGTGTGAGGATTGGTTCGTTCGACATATTTGAATTAGTTCTTGAATGCTTTGAAAGGTTTGCTGCTCTAAAGGTGATTGGCTTGCATGCATGTGGTGAAGCATATGAAGGAGCTTTTGGAGGTCCTCTAAGGTTGACATGATGTCACACAAGTGTTTAAGTCTTAAGTCCTTTTTGGCAAGTGCTTGTTTAGGGATTTGGATGATGTGGAAATGACTTGGATGGAATAGGAATGGCTAGAATAGGTTTAAGATGAAAGTGATTGGGTTTGAATGTTATTGGAAGAATGTGTAGGATGACTTGTCTTTATGTGTTTGGGTGTTTACAACTTGATGTGGCAATATTCAAACAAATGATTATGCATATACACACATGAATCACTCACGCAAGACACATAAGCAAATTGTTAGTTTGGAAGAATGTGATGTTGGTTAAGCAAGCACGTGAAGACAATTCAACAAGTCTAGTAAAGGCAAGGCCACTATCACAAGGAGGTTCTAGTGAAAATCTGGGGGACCAGCACCCACGAGCATCCAGCAAGCCACTTAAGACTTTAACTAACCCTACTAGGAGTTTTAATATACACAAAGGTACACCTCCTTTCGAATTGGCACTGTATGGTGAGCACTAATACAGGTTAGACTTGGCTTTCGCCTTATCCTCTAATTTTTATAGCGGACCAGATGAAATTACCGCTTGAGGTCATTCCCTTGGGGTGGATACCAAGGCAAGCCTCTCTAAGGCTAAACAAAAGCAACACAAGTAAATGTTTTTGATCTCCAAGTTCGTGTTGGGACGTGAAGAGAGAGCATACACATTTACTTGGTCACACTCGCATGGGGTTCATTAACCTTAGAAATTCAATGTGTGGAAGACAATGCAAGCACTTGTTTGTTTTAAAGCCCAAATCCAAATGTAATGAAAGACAATGGTTTGTTTTAGCCCAATTTTTTGATGTGAATTTGCAAACAATTGTTCATTTTATGCCCAAAATCCAAATGTGTTTGCAAACAATGATTAGAAGATAAGAAATGAAATGATTGCACTTGGTTAATTCACTATCCAAATTGCTATAGATGTTGATGTAAATGTTGCTCCAGCTCCTTATGATCACCTACAACATAAAAAAAAATGATATTATAATGCAGGCATAAAAAATAGGCTCATCAGGCAAGGAAAATTGTAATTTTAGATGCATAGCTGAATTAGATTTGATTATTTTGATACATTTTTTATTCAAAAATTAAAAAATCAAAGAAGAGACCCCTATTAATTTTTAGAGAGCTTTCTGAAAATGTAAAGAAATCAGAAAAATTCCCTGTTTTGCGCCCAGAAATGTGGATTTATGAAAAAGGTATAGTCAGCAAAGATCTGATATTTTCGCACTATAAATGACCTCCAAATTAAATCTGTAAAACATAGACCCCCATTAGAATTTCAAGAGCTTTCCAGAAATGTAAAAATTTCTAAAAAATTCACTGATTTGCGCCCAAAATTGCGATTTTATGAAAAAACATAAAAACGTGATAAATCCCACAAAAATCGCGATAAACCTGATAACAAATGTAAATGCAAACCAATCTCCATGTCAAACTTGATTTATCTCCATTTCTCTTCTCCACCTCGCATGAGCATGCAAGATTTTGAAGGATTATTGTTGGAGGAATGTTGGGTGCTCACTTCTGCAGCATAACATTAAGATGAAGATGATAGAATGAATGATAGATGAAGGATGCAAAGGCTCTAATGATATTTCGACAGCATGTGGATACTTGAGGATCAATGCATCTCTCTCTCCTTTAATGGCTTATGAGGGGGTTGATTTATAGGAAAGGCTTGGTTTAAATGGATGGTTGAGATTAAAAAGCTAAATGATTGATGTGGATGGCTAGGATTGATTCGGTTATCCCACTCTTCAAGGGAGTTGTAGTCATTTGACAAGTGGAGGGAGGATAGGGCTCATGTGTGCTTGTGTACATAAAAAGTACTACATATAAAAGATATTAAATAAAAGGCTGTAGTACCACTTATCTTTTTTAAATGAAAGAGGCACACATGTCGGCTAAATGAGATAAATTAATTAAATAAATACAATGTATTTAATTAATTGGAAGGTCGGCTTATGATGAAATGTGATAACTTAATTCAAATAAAATATTTGAATTAGTTGGGATATGTGAGGGAAATTAATTAAATAAATAAAATTTATTTAATTAATTGGCTAATGGATAAGTGGGATTAAGAGTGGGATTTAGGACAAAATACTACATGATGTCTAAGTGATGTTTTTGACAAGGTGTTGCTAGACATGAACAAAGTTGGGACAAATTTGGGTGTCTACACTATGTGCCTCAAATATGAGTTCAAAACTTTTCCAAGAGTTTCAAAAATAGAAACTTTAATATCTTGCAATCCAGGTATGATCTTGAGTTGAAACTCACCCAAGATGTTTACTTGGCAATTTCGCACCTTTTGGGAAAATTATGGGTCCATCCATGCTCAAATGTAGAGTTACTAAAAATAGTAAGCCCTATCATTTTTAACCCCTTTTGGAAACTTTGAAAGTTCTAAACCATTGTTCAAGATAAAGGGTATTTGAAAAGAACAAAATTGGGAAGAATAGAAACCTTTTGTAGTTTCAAGATTGAGAGACCTTTCCTAACATGACTAACTTAGTTCTTTGACTAGGGCACAATAGATTGTGTGGGGAAATAATTTCTCTTTTTCAAGTGTTGCAGAAAGGGATTGTATCTTTCTACACATATATCAAAATTTGGGTTAACTATATTGGCAACACCTTGAAAGGCTTCATATGAAACTTTCAAACTTTCAACATACTTCTCTCATACTTTCATATTTGACTATTCTATAAATTCTACAGGTTTGGAATTTTGGTGCCACATGCATAAACCCACAATCTTCTTTGCACATGATTATATTCATTTGTTCTTACCTATTAGGCCAATTGATTCTATAGTATAGAGATACAATATCTTATTTACACTTCAGCTATACAGATGTTAACAAAGAATTTAACACAATCTCCTAACAATAATATGTGTGTGAATAATTCACACAATAGGTTCTTTTGGTTTGGAGGACTACTTTTGAAAGTTACCAATAACTCTTCATCATTAGGCTCATAAGGAATACCGTATGAGATTCTTAACAATATCCATCTTAAATATTGCTCATTTAAAAGCCTACTATACATACGAGTAGGTTTCCTATAGGTAAGGAGCAACTTTCAATCTCTACATGCTTCCATTTTAGATTTATTTAAATAATTATTCTTCCTCTATAGGATAGCTAATTGAGCTTTCAATCAAGAAATTTTAAGGTCTTTGTGTTGTGAAAAGTAGCAATGAGCTATCTATTTTCTGAGTATTTCTGGTATCTATATAGTGAACCACCTCAATAAAATTGGTTCAATCTAAATTTACTTATCCTCCTTTGGAGGCCCATTTTTAAGTTCTTGAAATTCTTGCTCCAACACCACAATTTTGCTTGTGATTGTAGTCAATTTTTTTTATGTTTCCTATTTCTTCTCAATAGTTGTCGATAGGGATGCCACCAAATTTTTGGTGAGAGCCTTGATTTTCTCATCCCTTATAGAGATAGCCTCCCAAAAAAATTTCAATCTATAGAGCTTATTTCTTTTTTTTGAGTTGAATTTCCCATAGGTTTATTTAAATGTTCTTGAAGTAACAAAAATGTGGCCTCTTTATCTATCAAAAGAATTTTTAGCATTTCAATTTCTTTCTACTGTTGTACAATGAAGAGTTTTGCCTTGGAGAGTTCCATTGCCTAACACACTTGCTGGTCCTTTGTCATATATTCTTATTTTTCTCAACTTCTAGAGATTGCAATGGGGCTTTCCCCTTTATTGGGATTCTATGCAGAGGGAGCCATATGATGATGTTGTGTCATCCCTTTGTTTAGACTCTATTTTCTTTGGAGGAGGTGTGGGCTATCTTGGAGGAGAATTCTCAGGAAGAGGATGTATTATATCCTCCAACTCTGGTATTGATATTTTTTCTTCTATGAATCTCTCTAGAGATAAAGTAATCTCTTCTTAAACATTTCTCTCATGTACCATTTCTGGAGTTTCTAATTCAATTTCAATTTTCTCACTCTCTAGAGGTAGTGTTGTATCCTTAGTTGCTCCCAATTCAACTAAAATCTACTCAATCTTTAAAGCTGACATTGTGTCCTTAGTTGCTTTCAATGCATTTACAATCTACTCAATCTTTGTATGTAGTGCATCATGTCCTTAGTTTGCATAGTTTGTAAGGAAGCCAATATGTTTTCAATCTATTCATTCTCTAGAGTAGTCTCTGCCTATGTATTCCCTAGAGTGGCCTCTACCTGCAAGCTCTTTAGAGACATAGAGACCTCTTCCAATAGTGTTTCCTCTTATGGTATTAAAATTTTAGAAAGTGGTTTCTCCAGATGTGAACTAGCCTCAATTTGAGGGCTCCTTAGAGTTGGAACCATTGTGAGGTGAGGTTCCTTTGGAGATGGAGCAATTGTATCTTAAGGACTTATTAATGATATAATTATTTCTATAGGGTGCTCTTCTACATGAGAAGGAATTGGCACTTAGGTTTCCTGACTGAATGTTAAAATCTTTGGGTGAAGGGGGAGCCTAAAAACTAGAACTCTCCGAAGGAGGGGTGACCACTAAATTGGAGTCCTTTGGAGGTGGTAGGGGTTCTTCCCCCACTTCTTGGTTTATTTCCATCTATGTGGGTTCCTTAATAAAAGTATCATACTAGGTCATCTTTGGATGGCCTCAAATGCAGTGCTTTCTTCTATAGATGTGACTGGGCTAGAAAGAGAAATAGGGATTTCAATCAATTTAGTACACCTTGCAAAGTCTAATCCTATATTGAACTAAGAGATTAGGAGCATATTTTATTTATTTAAATTTGTGCTTTTAATACAATATATTTATCAATCCTAACGCTTTTTCTTAAGATATTTATTTTTTAAACTTATTTAATTAATTTATCCTAAGAAATTATGTGAAAAAAGTTTTTTTTTCTTTACACCTTGAAATTAGAACTCCTTAAAAATAACTATCATAGATAAAAAATTATAAATATGTCAAAATTTATTAATACTTGCCTAAAGGCAATTGATCTAAAATAACATACTTTCTTAAAAAGACCCTTATTCAATCTCTTGTGGAGGAATCCAAGCCTCCCAACTAAATGGCTAATGGTACATTGTTTAAAGATGTAGTTTCTATATTGGATTGTTGGCCTATGGGTGTGTTTTTTCTCTCGTGATGGTTTCAAATTTATGCTTTATGGGTTTCATCATACCCTTCTATAATTGAAAGTGGGTTCAAATAGAGAATATTGACACATGGCAATTGAAAGTGTTTTGTTGTATTGAGAAGAATATTTTTTATTATAAATAAGATAATTCTAATGACTAAATTATTGAAAAATAATAATTTATCTATAAAGTGAGACAGGTCTACTTAAATAATATCTTTCAACAAAAAACAACTTCTCTTATTAGAGACATCATATTTCCATAGTCCATAGAATTTATATGGAAATGCATCTAGATTTTTAACTATGTAGTGACATAAATTTCACTACACAGTTAAAAATCCAAAAGTACTTCCATCTAAACTTTTCTTATTTATTAAGAAAGTGACCACCACTTAACCATCATCAATAAATCTACATCTAAATTATTTTTAGATAATTCTACTTAAATAATATCTTTCAACACAAAACACATTTTATTATTTATTAAAAAAAGACCACCACCTAGATATTGTCAATAATATACACCTAAACTTTTTTAGATAGTTCTACTTAAATAAGTGCCACACAGTGGCTAGTAGCTACCCTATGTTTTCATTTGTTTTTTAATTGTATTGGCAGTGACAGACATGAATGCATTGGAACAAACATTTGGAACATGTAATTATGGAATGCATTTAGTAAGAAATCCAATATCAATGTTAAGTTTCATTTTGTATTACAAATTGCTAAAAGAAGACATTGTCATGTATTAAATCGTAGTCACTGAGAATGGTTTATATTTTTGCTTCTAAGGTACTAGTATTGATAAACAAAATTGGAATAGATGAGAAGGAAACATCGTTCATTATAGTTCAAAGACTTTTCAACTAGCCCTATCAACTATCTATGAAGTGGTCTACTACAAGATGTGTTCCAAAAGAGTGCCTATTGATGACTAGCTAGGAATTCATTGATCATGACCCTATCTTTCATGCCATATTTAAATTATAATTATAGTTTGTGGTCCTAATTGAAGTTCATTCACAAATAAGATGTCACATTATTATTGGTGATCCAACAATCTAAAATTCGTCTATGAATTCTTAGCACTAGCATTTTCAATGTTGGAACTAAATTGTTTTGGTGATAATGGGCTGCAAATCTGAGATGAGGGTACAGTAGTAGACTATTCCAACAAATAGAGAAGATGTTGGTTTCCAAATTAGTTTTATAAAGAGGATGTAATAGGATTCCTAGAAGGCATTGTATTGGTAATGTAGGTGGTGTGAAAAGAAGACTCAACAATAGAGTTGGAGGAGTGTTGGTGACATTGCAATGAGCATGGAATGATGAAATCATTAGTTGTGGCACTTGGATCACATTTTAGGATTATTGAAGTTCATTCAAAAATAAGATGTCACATTATTATTGGTGATCCAACAATCTAAAATTCATATAGGAATTCTTAGCACTAGCATTTTCAATGTTGGAACTAAATTATTTTGGTGATAATGGGCTACAAATCTGAGATGAGGGTGCAATAGTAGACTATTCCAACAAATAGAGAAGATGTTGGTTTCCAAATTAGTTTTATAAAGAGGGTGTAATAGGATTCCTAGAAGGCATTGTATTGGTAATGTAGGTGGTGTGAAAAGAAGACTCAACAATAGATTTAGAGGAGTGTTGGTGACATTGAAATGAGCATGGAATGATGAAATCATTGGTTGTGGCACTTGGATCACATTTTAGGATTTTCCAATTATAGTGTAGATGAAGGATAAAATTGAAAATTAGGTTCATAATTACCTGGGCCATATTCCCACCAAGGCATTATAATTGCCATGTTGGTACTAGTGGTGTTAGGATTTGTAGGAAAATGGATTGGTATGCGGAATTTGTTGGAAGCACTTGCAAGCATGTGATGATTCTTCTCCATTATATCCATTGAATATTGCATGGAATTATTCATGACCATGTCCCCAAAGTTGTTTTAGATTTTACCTTCTAACACAAGATTCTAAGTGGAGAGGAGCTCATATGGCTTTGAATTGACACGGAGGAGATTTGTTATTTCCTCTCATGGAAATGGATGTCATATAGTAAGCATAAGCAACCTATTTTGATGTATCAAACATTCCAAGCCATTGACATTGCTTCAACTTGGGGTTCCTTATTTTTGTAGCATAACAACCCCTAGGATTTGTCTAACACCTATATATCTCCTTGTGTCCATAGAATGTTTGAACTTCATAGCATTGATGCATAGGGCTTCACTTTGATGTTTTGTCCACAATCTTAATACTTGGATTTTATGATCTTGTTGGCATGAACATAAACTAAATCTAATTTGGAGGTAGCAGAGATGATATGTCATCCCTAGTCAGTTAATTATGGAGTAGTAAAAAAAGACAAGGACGATGCAAATAGAGAATATGGAAAAATAGATGGTATTATGAATATAGTAGAAAAATACAAGGATTATGAATATTATAAAAATTACAAGGATGAAGCTCTAGAGCATGACATCATCATAAAGGGAGTCAGGTATCATATCATCTATTGCAAGTGTCAAATATAAATACATAAGTCTCATGAACCAGAGAAAGAGTGAGCAAACCAACATCTAGAATGATACTAGCATGAACATAAAATCAATTTGAAATTTTAATTGAGATAGAAAAATATATATGCAAAGTAAATGCAGTATTTTAGTCAATGTAATTTTTAAGGTCCATCCTAGAGGATAAAGTCTTTCACAAGTAGTTCAACTTCAAGTTTAAATTATTAAATAATGTCCCAAAATGGCTTGAAGAGATAGATGTAGTAAAGAAGGTGAAGTGTGTCAATTCAATAGGACAACTAAAAGTTGGTGAAAAATATTGTGAACAACATAATTTTGAAGGAGGCACTAGAGTGCATATTGAGGTACATGGAAGACCCACGGGATTGAAGCTTGGTCTGACAACTAGAGATCTAAGGAAGAAACATATAGTGTGATAATACTCACATGTGAAACTTAGTCTAGTTTGGGTTTTGCTCAAAGGTCCTCTCAAATAAAGTCATAACCAAATATGAAGACCTTAAAAATCTTATGTGTTCTAAACAATATACACCTACAAATACTAGTAAAAGCATTGTTGAAATATAGAAAGACAACATACTTGGTTACTGCTTTATCTTTTATATGATAGACTTAATATTGTCAAACTTAAATTAAAAGACATTAAAAAGTATAAATTTTACTAAAAGATAAATAAGTTCCATACTTAAATTGAATTGAAAGACATGTAAGAAGTCGCAGTAAATTTAAACATGTAAAAGTCACAATAAATTTACATAAATGATTTGTATTACCTAACTTAAATTGAAAGACATGTAAAAGATCTAATCATGGAATTTCCATTTAAAATACAAAAGCGGCCATCATTGAAAAAAACCATATATGTACATTGAACATTAATAATATCATGTAACATGTACATAAGTAATTTTTTATTTATTTTTTAAAGAAATAGGTTCTAGGCACCCATACCAAATATATTGAAATTAAAAGGTAGGGCTACAAAGATCAGAACCATGTATATACATTGAACATGTTGATGATTGTTTTTTACACACAATCTAACAGTTAACAAGAAGGGGGGAGTATCCCTCTTATCAGCATACATTACTACATTTGTGTTAGAAGGCTGCTCAACTTTCTTACTTTTTTCTTTTGGCTGTGGCTCTCTATTAGGCACAAGTACTTCAGTAGAAGTCTCTACTATTACAGATGTATCCAAAGATTTTATAAAGGCCTTTCTAACTTCTTGATTTTTTAACAATTCACACAAAGGTACACTGACCTTGATTTTCTTTATTTCTTCTGATAGATAACTCATCAGTCCCAATGTTTCTGTTGTCTCAGTTTTATTTGTCTGGACCCTCTGAGTTATTGTTCCATTATTTGCATTATGATGGACTTTCAGTATAGCAGGGTTGTTGCTAGCATTCTGGTCTGGTGGAGTATTGTAATTGTTAGGAGGAGTGGAAGTGGTGAAAGGTCCTCCTGGCCTCGGATTATTTCTCAGGTTGTAAGTATGATTCTTACTTGATTGTTGGAAGGCTTGCACCTCCTCGCAACACCTTATTTTTAGTTTCAAATGGAAACTGAAAAGCATTTAATACTAAGGCTATCTCAGGATATAGGTTTTCACAATAATAGGGTTCATCATCTAACAATTGGTCATCTTCCTCTTCTATAAAAGTAAAAGTCTCTAAAACTAGAGCAGTATCATATCCTGAGGGTACTATCTCATTACCTTTGGGAACTAAGAACTTAGAAGTAGGAGCCTGTACATCCACATTAAAAATACTTGCTGCCAGATGAAACTGAGGACAGTCTATTTCAGCATGGGCACTAGTATTATGGATTCTACACCAGTTCTTTAGTGCTACATTGGCCATTTGGATCCCTGTTGTTTGTTTTGTGTCCCGGTTGTCTAAATTCTTGAATGGAGAAGCTAGGGTGCCATTATTTGGCCCTGTGTTCCAAGTTTTGGGTGGCCTAGGCTGATTTTGATTCCTGTTATTGTTATTCTAGGCTATATTATCTATAGCTAGTCCTCTATTTTGCATTTGTTGTCCTTGATTATGATTCTGATGTTGA
The DNA here is from genome assembly GCA_027924645.1 of Cunninghamia lanceolata. Lineage (NCBI taxonomy): Eukaryota > Viridiplantae > Streptophyta > Pinopsida > Cupressales > Cupressaceae > Cunninghamia > Cunninghamia lanceolata. The sequence continues at coordinate 3,599,490 of BSBN01000828.1, forward strand.
CCATGATTTTGACCCTGATTAGAACTCTGACCTTGGTTATAACCCTGACTCTGGTTTTGACTTTGATTCTGATTTTGGTTATAACTGGGGCTGTAGTTCTGGTTTTGACTCTGATTATAGTTTTGATTGTACCCCTGGTTATTTCTACCGTAGAAATTCTCATTTCTTAACTGTGTCATCTCAGTGGTCAATCTTCTCAGATGTGCAGTGATTTCTTTAATATCTTCCCTTTCCTCTTATGATTTTTCTATAAATGTATCTTGAGATGGTTGGAAAAATGATTGGCTATTGTTCTGATTAAGATTGGCAGTATTACCAGCGTAAGGTACTATAGCCTAAATTGGAGCAGGGTTGTACACAGGTGTGTATGTAGGGACTGGATTGAGCATTGGAGTGTTTTGTGTAGGAGCTCCATTCCAAGGTTGCACTTGATTTTGCATTCCAGGATTTCCTCCATTGAGGAATGGATTATAGGTTGTCTGCCTCATTTCCTGGTTTACAGAGGCTGCCTCTTTATAGGATTTAGATACTGTATCTATGTTAGGCTTTCTCTTGACAAACATGGTAGTTAGTGGATCTAAAGCAACATAATACATAGCCAACAGTGTGTCTAGAACTACTGTGTATGGTGCTACCAACCTAGAAGATGCCTTTTGAAACCTATCATTAAAGTTATCAATTAGTTCTCCCTCACCTCTTTTGATTGTGGCCAATTTATGATATAAGATAGAAGGATCGACTGGTCCCCTAAATCTAGACAAAAATGCTTCCTCCATCAGTGTCCAAGAAGAAACATAGCCATTAGGTAAATTGACATACCAATTAGATGCTTGTTCATTGAAAGTGTAAGGAAATAACCTACAGACTACATCTTCATGTTCTAACTAGGCTCTGAAGCAGGCTTCCTTAAATATCCTTATATGATCCTCTGGATCCTGGTGTAACTGGTATTTAGGGCATATTTTCTCAGGGTTCTTCAGCATCTCATGATAATCCACAAAATATATGGGCGAGTTGACATTAAAATATGCCATTGCAGGTATTTGTGCCTGACCTGGACCTGTGGGAGTACCTAAATTTCTAGGTGCACTTGGGCTTCTAGGAGGACTAGGACCTCTGGGAGAACCTAAACCAAGACTTAAGGACCCGGATGAAGAACTGTTAGGACTGCCAATACTATGGGTGTAAAAAGGTGATCCAGGAGGCATTCCAGATGAACTTCCTATATTTGATGTTTTAGGACTCCAACTAAAAGGGTTCCTACTCTGTCTTCTATCAGGTAGCTGCACCAATATGTCGTCAGGATTAACCCTAGACCTAGTCACCCTGTTACTGTTATGAGCCAGTTTTACTCAAACTCAACCTTAACCCCTATCAGGCCCTCCTTCTAGCGCCAAAAATTGTTGATGATTGTTTTTTACACACTCATAACAAAAGTTAAAATTCATAAATGAACCTAACTATCTTGAAAGATACGAAGAAATTGACTAAGATTACTTAATCCCAAGTTTCCTTATTGGTCAAGTCTTGACCTGTTGGACCGTTCAGTAGGTTATTATGAAGCTATAATATGCAAGGGGCCTTACGTGATTTAAAGTGGGTTTGTGACTTACTGGACTCTTGCTATGCAAACCAATACAAATATCAACTTTCTAATCATTCATTTGCATAAAATATTTACTATACCTTAAAGCTTTATATGATTTATATTCAAACATGCTTTGCTTTTCAACTATTTATGAAGATTATCAAATATCCACTTATTGCTCTTAAACTCTTCAAATGTCAGATAATCTCCTTTAGATTTCAACGTTTAAGCTAAGTATTTCAAAGTTGTTGGGAAAAGTTAGAGAAATTTAAATTCACCATCATTCACTACATGATCTAAACGTTGTGTTATGCACACAGTAAGAAATACAACAGATTCAATTAAACCAGCAAACTAAATCGTTAAATACAAATATCCTGAGTATTTTCACGAATATTGCATTCAAGATTGCGAGCTTTAAGAGAAATTATTTTAAATGCAAGGAAGAGCTAGAAAACACTCAGAAAATAAACACAGACCTCCAGATTCACTTATATTCAAAACACAGTCATACAAGATTTATAATGTAGGAATGACTCTTAGCTTTATTAATCGAATATACCAAAACTTACAGTGCTTTACAGATACATTAAGAAAGCTAGACATTCCACACGTTCCTTAATGCAGACAACAGGTGACCTCCTAGAAACTAAAATATTCTACTCCAAAATTCTCAAAAAGAATTTACAATTACTGGCTAAATGCTAAAAATCCCTGTGTAAATAATATACAAGTTGCAATGCTTCTTATATAGAATTTGAATTCCCTCCCTTGCTACGGTTACAACCTCCATTCTAAGGTTACAACCACGATTCCATGGTTAAGGTCCTTTTATCACTGACCAATGGTGCACCCTCATTTCATAACTGTGTGCTAATCCACTACTTGGCATCTTCTCCTCTCAAAGGATGCTCTTGGAATCTCTCACAAATAAGATTCCCATTTCATGTGACCTTTTCCTGCCGAGGCTCTTCATTTGATTTCCTCTCAAAATTCTTTGCTCCTGACTGCCTTTTCACCTTTTCAAATATTTCTTGAAGTTGCCAATCACACCCTCCACAAAGGTGTGGTCCCCTCCTAGACTTTTTGCTAAAATGAACTCTTACATCACCACCTTTTCTTTCAACTCTTTTTCTTCATTCTCTAAGTTTTCTCTTCTTTTCTTGTACTTCTTCATTTTGGCCTTCTCTTCCATCAATGTATCCATCATCTGCTTGCTGAGGATTGCATCAGGATTTTCTGTGCAGGGTGTGAATATGGCCCTGAACTCTATCAATGCTCTCTTTAAGTCATAGGCTGGCATCTCAGCACATTCATGTTGTAAAAGTCTTTCTATGATTTTCTTATGCACTTTGATCATCCCATCTACCTTTTTCTCCAGCTCCTGCATGACTATTATATTTCTTTTGAGGTTATCTTCCTCAAATCTGAGTTCCAAAATCATTTGCGGCACTTGATTTGCCAATGTGATATTGAGTGCTCCCTCATTTATCAATTCTTTAGCTCTTGTCTCAATTTCAGTCAATTGTTCAATTTTAGATCTGCACTCTCCTATTCTTACTTGATAATTATTTATTAATACCATACATTTGTTCTTCTCTTATGTGGCCACTTTCCAGCTCTTCACAGCTTGCCCTATCGTTTGTTTGCCTCCTTGCAAAAAATCATGAAACCATTCATCAAAAAAGTTGGCCTTGAACCTTTTATTTTCCATGTCCTGTAATTCCTCCTTAGATACTATTGCTATGTTAGTAGGTAAGTCAAGCATTGTGGCACTAGGGTCAAATATCCCCTGAATGAATTGCTAGAGTTGGACAATGTGTCCCTTCAATACCTCCTATTTATTTTTGTCTTTCCTCAGCATTTCTGCTGTCACCTGGTTCATATCTTTCCACTCAGCGATGTGTTATTCCCTTGTCAAATGCCTGAGGTCTAGATTAAGTATCTTGTATTCCTCCAGGGTAATCTCACCTTTTTCTTTCTCCTTTTGTGGTATAGCTAGGTTCAAAGTTTTGGATCCATTTGGACCTCTCTGTATTGCAGACACTGTCCTAGCTTTTCTTTTTTTTTTTTTCCTTGGAGTTGTTTTCTCACCTAATAAGCTTTTGATGTCAATAGGAGCCATATGTATTTCCTTCTTTTCCTTTCTTATCTCTCCTTCCAGCTAGGTAGGCACCTCTTTTAGCCTTCTACAACTTTCTCTGCATCAATCACCTCTTCATGAGGTTTATCTATTCCAATTTCCTCTTGTTGCTGCTGTTCATGTTGTTGAAGTGGTTCCTCTTGTTGTTCTTCTTGTTGTTCCTGCTGAAGTGGGAGCTCTTGTCCTATAAGGTCCTCTCCTTGCCCATTTGATTCAACTTCATCTCCCTCTCCTTCTACCTTAGTGTCCCTTCCATCTTCAACTTCTTCAGGATTTTCCTCTTCAGGAACTTCTTCTTCATTTATTTGTTCCTCATTTTGTAGATTAGCCTCTTCTGCTTGTTCATCTACTTTATTTTCATATTCCTTTTTTGTTCCCCCTACCTCCCCAGGACATTTGATCTCATCCTGTGCTCTATCTATTCCTTCTTCTTCACCCTGCTCCCCATACATATTTAGCACGTCTAAAGCATCGACCTCTGAGGTGTCCTCTTGTGCTCCATGTCTTTCTGTGTTTACCTCTTCGGATGAATTTTCTTTCTCAGTTTCTTCAATCTTATGTGCTTCCTCTTGCACATCTCTAATGATTTCTGGTGGTACTAGAGTACCAAATGGATCAACAGATCCTGTGTCTGGCTACACCTCTTCTTTTTCAAATTCTATATTTTGTTCTGTTTCCATTTCATCTTGCAGGTTTGATTCTTCTTCTCCACTGAGGAAATCACCTGACTCTTCCTCTTCACTTTGGGAATAACTGGAGGCTTCCCCTATGTCATTTTCTTTCCCTCTGAACATCACTCCTTCCTCACTATCACTGCTTACAATGTTTACAGTGTACACAGTCTGCTTGTCCTTTTGTGCTCCTGATTCCTACTGCCTCTCCTCAGCCAGCTTTGTTTTTACCTTTATGAATGTTTGTCCTGGTTCCATTGGAGTAGAAGTACTAGACATACCTCTCATTTTCTCCCCTACTTCTTGGGCTCTAATTGTATCTTTTGGTTTCGAAGACTCGCCCTTAGACAAACTTATTGGGATTGCCCTCATTGGCTGTTGTCCTGCTACTTCTTTTGCAGCCTGTGCTTCCTCTGCACTAATTTCATGGCTCATGGATTTTGGATCCACAAATGTTTCTGATGCAACTGCTACTGATATTCCCAGTGCATAGGGATCCATTAGTGTAGCATTTTTATCCTTTTCTACTATCCTTGCTTCAACAATTTTTCTTTGCTTCTCATAGAAGCACTGTAAGTCCTCAGTGGGCTCTATCTTTGTTTTCCTGCCCTTTTGTGGGTATGTAATTGTTATACCCTTAGCTTTAAGTTCCTCAATCCTGTCCTTCAGCCATGTCTTTGAAAACAAAATTATTGGTTCAGACAATACATCCAGAGATGTATTCCATGGCTTTGACCGATCAGGCTCTGCAATGGGAGCCCGTCTTGCCTGTGCATAACTATGGTGTAACAACCAATCATCATCTTGTACTTTAGGAGGCACATATATGTTGCCAATAGACTTCATCTGCTCTATGGTTAATCTTTTGTGGGCTTTTTTCCTTACCTCTTTGTCATTTTTGCAGTCTGCCCAGAAATCCTCAATGTGTACTTGATGTTTATAGCTTTTATTTACAAAATTTTGGATTCTGTGGAAGGGATCAAATTTCCTTGTTAAATCAAATTATTTGAAACCAAAATACCTCAGCTCCTACTCTGAGTAACTAGCAACTTCTTCACTGTAACAGGAGTTCCTCCCGATAGCCCATGGTAACTTTACATTTCCTCTGTTATTGAATTTTTTCTTGTATATCCTGAAAATGTTCAAGTTCTGCCTAGAAAACTCTAGCACTATTAGTTTATCAGAAGGATACCTGGGAAGCATAAATGGCTTCCCCTCATACCCTCAGTCCTTATGTAAGTGAATTGTTCAAACTGTAAGAACCAAGAACTGTGCAATCCAATTGCACTTTTTGCATCCTTAGACAGTTTTTTGCCTTTTTCCTCCCTCAGTTCTCTTACCATGTAGGTATTAAAAACATCATTAACCAGAGCAAAGTTCTTCATTGTGTTTCCCTCCTGCAAGACAGGGTAATTCTCATTTACTAACTTTTGATCTGGACCATTTCCCAGGGTACCTACCCTTTCTATTCCATGAATATAAGGCCTAACCTTTGTAGCACATGCATATAACACATAGGAAGACAGATAGAAGGGCAGGATTTTCTGTTGCCTCCTCATGGCCTGCCTCCAAATTGCAGTACTAATGGCCTTGGCCCAGTGGATTTGCCCTTGGTCTTTTTGTCCTGACCTTATAAATTCAATGACTGTGAACATCCATGGTTCACACCTGGTTCCATCCCTTAATCCAACTAGCCTGCTCAGCATGGTGACCATCAAATAAATCTCCTCCTTGAAGCATACCCTCATTAAATTCTTGGGTATCCTGGCCATAGCCTTTGGTTTGTTCTCTGTGTTATACCACCCATGGAATATCTTCCCTTTACATTCCTTCTCATTTGTGTAGAAGCCCTCATTGTATTTATCAATATCAATGTTTGTCCTCTTATCAGTGATCTCCAACACAAAAGTGTTAGCAATTCCTTCTAGAGTCAAATCAGCAATTACTTTATCATATAGCATAACCATCTTGGTACTCGGGTTATACATAATTGCACAGTCTAAGCACAAATCCCTGGCTTCCATCGCCAATGGGAAACCCGCAACTTGGTATAACCCACTCTCCTAGATACACTTCATATCTAGAGTCGCATCCGCAGTGGTGATCTTCTTCAGGACATCTTCAACATCGTAGGTCCCTATGTTTGTGTCAGTGCCAACTCCGGCTTCACTAATCAGGGACAGATAACCTCTGTGCAGAGGCAATTCCTCTTTCTCTAGTTCTTTCTGGGGCTTTCTCTCTTTCTTTTCCTCGCCCCCTGCATCCTTTTGTTTTGGGGCCACCCTGTGGAAACGTACATTTCTCAATCTTCGCTTCATATTCATGTTTAGGGTTTTTACTGTGTATCTCAATTTCTACCATTTTACCCTAACCTCATCTATCTTTTATGTTTTCTCTACCCTTTAACTCCTAAGCTCTACTTAGCTGATTCACAGTTAAAACAATAACTTTTGACAAATGCATGCATTCTAAACCCATAATTACTGAAATTAACTTCGCTATTTACCATTCGAAATTGAAACGGTGTTTTGGATAAATACTTGTTTTTCGTGACCATTTACCATTGTTGTTGGCTTACTTTACCATTTTCACCTTTTTTAGCTACTGTAGCTTTGCCGCTCTGGTAAATTCTGCTCAATTTTACTATGACAGCGCCTTTTCTGCAAATTTCAACATTAACAATATATCTTGAAAGAGAAATAACATTAAAATTGCCCTAACCCTCGTTAAATCCTTCTTTTCTTGGGTGTTAGGCCTGCATTAATTACAGTCATTAATGCGCTACGGTTTCGGCTTTCAATTCAGTGTTTATGTTTTTTTTGAATCCTTTATTTCCGTTAGTCAAATTCTACATACATTCTTTTCTATGTATATTTCATTGTATGTTCTCTTTGTATCTCTTCGTTGTATCTTTAAAAACATACAAACATTTTGTGCAAAGAACCAACTAACGCTTTTGCCTTTTCCGCTTTCCGTACCTCTTGCATCTTTTGGTTTGTATATCCCGCTTGTATATTCCGTTGTATAAGCGCACATACAAACACCTTATACATTTATTTCCTTACCTTTTCCCTTCTGGGATGTGCATGATCCTTTGTATATCGACATTGTATATTTAAACGTACAAACGCCAAATATACAAAGACTCTATTATTTAATTCCTTTTGACATCTGGGGCATGTATATTAGTTTGTATATCGGATATACATTGTAAACATACAAAACTAATATACAACTAGTGGGGTCCACTTTACCTTTCAAACTTATGCATCCCCGCGATGCATATAACTTTCGCATCACTTTCGGACCCCAACCCTCTCATAACTCTAACTCAATTTACCTCTCAAGTCCGTGATGTATATAACTCAATGCGTCCCTTCATATACAATTCGGATGCAATGCATTGTATTTGTCCTATTTCAATTTCCCTGAGTTCTAGCTTGTATGTAAAGATCAATGTATCTTTTGGAACATATATAAGCACAGAAGTATACAACAACTTAACTCCAATTGATAACTCTTCGGTTCCGCAATGTATACAAAAGAATGTATATTTTACCTTGTATATCCCGAAACATACAAAAGGCAAAAAACATACAACAGTTTAACTTTATTCCATAATTGCTTCGATTCCGGCTTGTATAAAGTGCTTGTATATTTCATTGTATATTCATTTCATCCAAATATACAAACCCCGACATGCAAGCGACGGACTTAACTATTTATTCACTTGAACTTTGAACCTTTCTTAATTCCACCTTGTATAAAACACAATGTATACCTGATATTCATTAAGTCCCGATACATTGTATTTACCAAAATTTGCCTTACCCTCAAACCTGCGTTGTATAAAGCGAAACGCACGCCTCCCGATACCTTACATACAAAACCCAACGTATACAATCATTATGCATTATTTAATAACATTCCAATTCCGCGATGTATATTATTCTTTGTATCTCATGATTGTATATTTTGCATCCACCAAATATACAAGTTCCAAACATACATCGATTATACCAACTTCAATACCTCCTCAATTCCGCTCTATGTATAATCCCTTGTATATTTACTTGTACGTCTTCCCATTTGCCAAATATACAAACCAAAATATACATAGCGGATTTCAACGTGTATACACTCCAACCTAACTCCTTTCGGGTCCACCCTCTATGTATGTATAAAATATTTCTTATATGCATACAAGGACAAAAAGCAACACAATAAGAAAACCCGACGACTTCCCCCTTTACGACCAACACAAAAGCACGATATACAAATGCATTTGTATATAAAACAACCTTGCATATACAAAGAACTTTGTATATACAAGGTACAAAACCCTCTAATTACATTTACCCAAGACATCAATAACTTGCAAAATACAACGAATTTCAGAATAATTCAAAAAGCAACCCTTGTTTATTTTCAACAAGGAATTCACCTATACTTTGACCTGGTACATAAATGTAGATTTTCCTTATTTTTAACAAGGTTTGTATTTTCAGCTCCTCTTCCCTTTCACCACCAAGCAAACCACACCAACAAGCAAAGCAAACCAGCTTCAGCAGGGGGTCCTCATTTTGCTAAGGAGTAAAATGGGGCATGTTGTGAGCATCACAACAAAACATTAATAATATCATGTAACATGTACATAAGTAATTTTTTATTTATTTTTTAAAGAAATAGGTGTCAGGCACCCATACCAAATATATTGAAATTAAAAGGCAGGGATACAAAGATCAGCCCAGACTCGGCAGAGATGGACACAAGGGCCACCAAATGGTTGCCAATGATAACAAAGATCATAAGTACAAATTAATATCAAGTGTTGGAAAGCGATATGCAAATAAAGCCACTGAAGCAATCAACAAATGCTTCCAATGTGGCTATCTACAGGTACGAGGGCCCAAAAGCTCGCCTCAAAGAAATTTGCGTAAGGATACTGTAGATTGAATCAATAAACATGAATGATGTCATTAGGTTTACCCACCGAAGAAACTGCCCATTGTGAGGATAGAGAAGGACAAGGAAATGTCCGTTCAAAATTTGCATATGTCAGAGGAATAAATGCCAAGATTTGAAATTTACTTGTAATTTCATTCTTAGTAAAGCTTAGATTTACTTGTACTCCCTCATAAACATAATTCTTTCAAATGGCTATTTCTATGTATGACGGGATAGTCTTCGCAACCTGTTTATCTTCTTAGAGTAGATAGTGAAATAGTGATTGGTTAGAGGTAAGTTTGTGGTAGTTGCAACAAAAGTAAAGACATCAGTCCTAAATCAGTGATCAAACCACCTTTCACATGCCTTCCATCTTCTGCTTCAAGAAGCATGGACCATAGAGTTTGATAAGTCATCAACACAGGTACAGTATATTGTTAAACTCTATTTTTTAATCTATACAATAAATTGATACAAGAAGTAGTATGGTGCATAGAACCCATTTTGTGACAGCTACAGGAGCCATCCGATTGATTCGCTTTGCAAGATCAATCTCAGGGAGACATTAGTTTGTTAAGTCTTCTCCCATGGCGAAAGAGAAGAATGATACAAATCTCTTAGTGTGCCGACATCTATTGGAGATTTATCTTCATTGACTTCTCTAAAAAAAATTAATTGTCACAAGCTAAAATGTTTACTTGAATCTCTAGGGCACCTTAATCTCTTAAATAATTTAGTTATAGATGGTTTAGGAGTGAAATCCTTACCAAAATCAGTTAGGCTTGAATAATTATCCTTCAAACGCTGCATATAAGTTTTTCCCAATCAGAGAATAAGATCTCGAGGAAGGGTTGTTTACTGAAGTTTCCAAGATCTCCATCTTTGAAGACTGTTATCCTAGCCTCAAGACTCTCTGACTTCGTGATAATGGCCAGAGCGCATGGAAAGAACAGCTTCTAGTTTATATGAAGCTAAATACTCTACATAGATAATTGACCTGGTTGGGTATGGACGTGATCTTTGAAGGAACTTGAGAATGGTGGACCAGATGAATTGGAAACCCAAAACACTCATGCTACAAAACACAGATGAAGAAGTGGAAACCCAAAACACTCATGCTACAAAACACAAATGAAGAAGTGGAAACCCAAGCACAAAGAGGGCATAAATGATAGAAGCAAATAATTCACAAATAACAAATATAACAAATGATGAAATTCACTTAGGAAAACATAGATTATTAATATTTGTGCATTCTGGGATCAAAATCCCAATGATAATTTGTATAGCTGACCATGATCTAACAGTAAGGTCACACAACTGCAATGATAATGTATGGGTTCAATCCCCTCTTGCATCTGATTTATTTGTCACTTGTAACAAAAATCTTTAAAATGCAAAGACTACTAAGAGAAATTATCTCAAAAGTAAATTGGTAGCGGCATACTGCAACACAATAAATCCCAGCGACATTTTTAACATCAATTTCAAACATGGAAGAGAAATATTTGTCATCTTTTATTGTAAATTTGTATGTGGACAAAAAATAATGATGGAGCAAGAATTGGTCATTGTTGGAGGGAGGAAGGAAAAGTCAATGCAAATCTTTTTTATTGTTTGAGATAAGATTTGTTATAGTACATGTCTTTTCTTCACTTTGAAATGCCATACAATTGTAATAAATATTTATTGACTTATACCATTTCATTTCTTTTTAGGTATGAGTAATATTTATTAGATTTGATTTTTATATTGACTTTAATTATTTTTATTTTTATTTTATTTGAGAGATATTCAATTGAAAAGATCATTGAAAAATTTGAATATGGAATAAAAAATTCCCATGACAGATACACAAAACAATTCTTATTATTTATTAAAAAAATTGACTACCCCCGAACCGCCATTAATAATACTATACATCTTATTTTTTCCAGTTGGGCGGCCACAGCGGCAGCCCAAGGCGCGATGATGTCGTACAACACGAAGTTCAGTGAAAGGCACTGCAAAAGACTCTGAAACGGCTTGTCCAGTTGGTCGAATGCCCCGTGAAGGAGATGGACTGATTCTGGTTTAATGTTTGCTGTGCATTCGACACCAGGGGGCAGTCCGTCTACAGACGGCAATGCTAACTCCACCAGCTGGATCGGGTCTCCCTGCAAGCGAGCTCTGATTCGGGATATATTGACGGGTTGATACAAACCACAGTTTTACGTCCCCATGGGTTGCCAAGACCTTGGAAAGATTTAAGAAAGGATTAATGTGACCTTGTGCCAACCACGGCAGCATCACCACCTGAAGTTGTCTCTCTTCTCCCATATTTGCATCTAGTTTTCACACTTCTCTGTGAGCTGCTCCCTTAATAACCTATTTCAAGTTTTTGCACACCTTAACGGTCAAATATAAAAAGAAAGAGGATCTTTCACGATACTATTATACAACTATTTAACAAGTTGTTCTTTTTTCCTACCAAGGCAGGGATATTTATGCATCCATGTGATGCAATCTCTTTTGTAAGAATATTTATGCATCCATATGATGCAATCTCTTTTGTTCATTTGACCAATCACAATAGAGTATAAAATTCATTTTACAAACATATTATACTTGTGCATCCTTGTGATGCAATTTCCTTTGTCCATTTGACCAATCACAATAGAGTATTAAATTCATTTACAAACATGCTATACTTATGCATCCATGTGATGCAATTTCCTTTCTCCATTTGACCAATCACCATTGACTATTAAATTCATTTTACAAACATGCTATCGTTCATAATTAATTTTCTTATTTAATAATTTGGTAAATGCTATTTATTTGTTTTCTTATTGGTTCATTCTCTGAACAGTCACTATGAAAAATAGAATTATTATTTAAATTTTATTATATTTTAAACAATTAATGCATATAAACTGTACCAAGTTGGCACAATGACAAGTAACATATCGAACTGTATTAAATTCTGTAGAAAACTATATCAATTATGGTAACATATTGAACTATATTAAATTTTCTAGAAAACCATATTGATTGAGGCCAAATTAAAGATATGGAGGGAACAACAACAATTTTTCCATTACTCGCAAGGTTGGGGCTCTTCGTAGTGGAGGATCCACTAGCAATGCCGATGGTGCCTCCTTCTTCATCGCTGAGAATTTCAGAGCGAGAGACACCAATGTACGCATTGGCCCCCAAAAGAAAGGCCCACCAACTTCTTCTGGAGATTTTCAAACTGACTTCCAAACTCTTAGAGGTTTCCAATATGTAGCCCATTTGCCCATTTAAAAATATTGCAAGGTTTTTAAAAATTTAGGGTTTGAGAATTGTGGGCTTTAAGGACATTGGTTAATAAGATTTTAAGGTTTTCATGATTGCTAGTACTATAGCATTTTGACGAATTTGTACCCATGTATAAATTCTTAAGGTGTCCATAAGTTTAGGGTTCTTTTGGTAAAATTAGGATTTCAGTATTATGGTGTTGCTGTGACATAAGTTTTCAAATTCTTAGGGGTTGCATTTTGAGGAATTTGTCTCTCCTCCGAAGGAGGAATACCACTTGCTCCTTAGGAGGAGAGACAATTTGTTGTTTTCTCATTATATCAAACACATAAATATATATCACTTTTTTGAGAAAATGGACTTGGGACAGAAAACATAACATTTTGAGCTACATAGATTTTTGTGTGAAATATTTTTAGATTGAAAGTGAATCACTCACTTACTTTTAGCCTCAACCATGAATTTAGTCTTTTTTATCTAACACTTCTTATAAATTATAGCATCTGAATGGAGTTGTGAAAAATGTACCAAATTGCTTTTACCTAGGCTTATGACTACTTTAAAGCTTCTTTATATTTTTGGTGCTTATTTTGGCACTTTAACCGTTGATACATGGTCGAAATGTGTTTCTAAATTGTGATCATTTTCCATTAGGATACATTTATTGCATCAGCTTTATAGAACAATTTATTAAATGATTTCCTATTATGTAATACAGAGTGTATATAGATATTAGAAATAAGAAGGAACAATGTTGAAGATGATCCTAAGGTTCTCAACTGAAATTATCATATGGATTTTTAAGTATTCCTTATGTCTTGAGTGTTGGCAATATGTGGTCATTGATTTCAACTCTATATGGGTCAACCTGAGGACATGCTTGTATAGAAGTTAAAGATACATTAATGGACATTGGAAGATTTGAGAGAGATAGTTTGCCACAAGGTCAACATGCTTAAGACAAGTCAGTTTGGAAGTTCTAGTAGATGGAGAAAGACTGTCTAAGTGTGATGCGGTGATCAGTCTCATGTCTAAGTATGATGCAAAGGTAGATACACTTGTTCTAATATGTTTCCTATATGTCTACAATGATATCTTACAATTTTGGTGTACCACACTCAGAGAAAAGTTGCAGAAGTTCTGATAAGGCATTTTCTAAGTATACCCTAAGGCATAGTCATAGTAGTTTGGTCCTTATTTCTCCGTAGAGCAAGATTTAGTCTTGCAGTTATGAAGATAGGTTAATTGGCATATGAAGGTATTGTATCCAAGATTTCATATCATTATACCTTCAACAGAGAAATTTATCAATGACAGAGTTCTGGTTAGTGCTCAAACAAAATAAAGCAATGATGGAGACATATTGGAATGCTCTGGATTCCTCTGGAAGAGAAGTTGTGCTCATGCAGTTTTGAGAACATGATTAGAGATGTGTAATACATGCTTCTTTGTAGTATCAAGTGTTTTGATGGTCCGCAAGGTCAGTTTTCAAATGACATAAGTAATACAGATAGTTCCAGATGTCTAAGTTGTTCTTAGTGCACATGCTTGAGTACTTGTGAAAGATGGAGAGTATACAAATTAGCAATATGAGTTTATGCACAGAGATTCTACATGTCCCAATACATCCTAGGTTTGAAGCACATACATCTTAGGGATAGGTTTGGGGATGGTTGGGATATGTTTAGGGAGAGGAATACTAGGTCACTAGACACCATGTTGTTAGAGGGGTTTGGTCGGGTTTTGGGGTAGGGGTTTGTTGGGATGGTTGTGAGGGGTTTGAATGGATTAGGTTTTGATCATCATTAAATGCAAAGTCTAAATAGTGTTTTTGATGGTTGAGGGATGATGGGTAGATAAGAATTTGTGTTGACATTTTGAGAGCATTCCTAGATTTATTATAGCAGAGGGGATATTTTCACCAAGGTATAAAGGACCAAGGTGATGCTATATATTTGTCTTTGTATGGACTAGACCCACAAACAATAGGATGATCTCATGCATGCCCAAGGTAGTACAATCCTACCTAGATGAAGGAAGGGGACTCATAGCATAAATCCTTAGTACATTAAAAGGTATGATTAACCTTAGATGCATAAGGAGAATAGTATGCTAAAGCTAACCCTACATCTTCAAGATATGAATACCATACTTGGAGTAATGAGATCAACCCAAAAGCACAACATACAAAACAATGGCCATGCCCCATTCTAGGTGTTTTCTGCCACATACCATGATATAGTGAGATCAAGGTAGCTTTGGAATGATCCTAAAATGAGGCAAAAAATAAAAATCAATAATCAAAAAGACCAACTAACCATACAAACAGCCATTGTATCTCTTTCCAAGGTAATTTTTTATTTTGATAAGGTGATGGATTCTACCTATTGTAGGAACGATATATCCATTAAGACAAGCATCATTTGGATGATGTTGGATAAAATTAGAAAGATAGGCAGAAAGATAGTAGCCCATATCTCCTAATTGTGGTTGTTTTGTTGATTGGTGATTTTTGCATGGGATATGATGTTTTTTAGAAATATGCCTAGCAAGTGTATTATTCTTGGATTTAGTAAGCTCAAGAAATAGGGACCATCCAAGCGGGTTGGATGGGTGCATCTTTGTACCTACATACTGGATACCTCCTTCATATTCCAAACTACCTACATACCCTGTATCCACGAGATCAAGGCACTTTAAGATGCAGGTGATGATGAATATGTAGTTCTAGTTTGTAATGATGATGTAGGGATGATTGGGTGGTGGATAAGGATGATGTGTTTGGTGAGTTGGATGATTGAGATTGTTTTTGGGTTGTTTGTAATTTTTGGATTCTTTTAGATTTTCAAATTTTCTAATGTTTTTGGATTTTGTGGTTTTCTTTTTTGGATTTTGTTGATTTTTGGATTTTTTTTGAATTTTTCAAATTTTAAGCTGTACAAGGAGGGCATACAAGGATCCTCTTTTCAAGAATCTACCTTGGGTGGCATGATGAATGGTTGGGTGATGGTTTGAGGTTGAATGTTTTTAGAATTCCAAGCCATGGAATGGAGATGATATATGGAGTGATGTGATGGATGTGAGGACTTACTAGATGGTAGAACTGGCCACTACACATGGTGCCTAAGACATGTTTTCACTATGGTACTTATCCAAGGCATCACCGAAGTGATTTTTGCCATTCAATAGCTTTATTGCACTCAATTTTTTCTTATTTTTTTATTTTTTTGGATTTTTTGTTTTTTTATTTTTTTGTATTTTTGACTTGGGATACTCGATGGGTTACCCATAGAACTTTTTCAGGTGCATGATGTTCATTGGCTCATCCAGAGGGTGCCCCTCAGGTGTTGCAAGCTGATAAGCTCCTAATCCATAGCTACCTGTGATGACATATGGTCCCAACCAATTAGGCTCGAACTTCCCTTTCTTATGCCGCTCTTGTAGGTTTCTCTAATTTTCCATAAGGACAAGGTCGCCTATCTCAAACTTGTGGTTCTTGATCTTTTTGTTGTAGCTTTTGTGTAGGCGATTTTGATAGGCCTGGAGATTATTTAGAGCACTCAGACATTTTTCATCCAACAATTCTATCTCATTTAGGAATACAACTCGATACTTCTCCTTAGTAATGATATTTTGTAATGAAATTCTCAGGCAACCCAAGGTGCGATGATGTTGTACACTAGGAAATTTGGTGAAAGGTGCTACAAAAGACACTGAAATGGCTTGTCCAGTTGGTCGAATGCCTCGTAAAGGAGGTGGACTGATTCTGGTTTAATGTCTGTTGTGCATTTAAGACCACGTTATTTTTACTTTATCCTTATATTTGAAAAATAAAACCACGTTAAGCTATATAAAGATATATCTACTTTCTTTTATATAGATGATTATATTTAAGTGCGTGGGAGATTATATAAAAGATTAAAAAGGTGATTAGGCATGCGTGGCATGCATTATGGGAAAAACTTCTTTTACATGAATGACATGCATTAAGTATTGCTTGTTGCATGAGAGGGCGATGGGGGATAGAAGAGAATTAGGTTTTAAGAAAAGGATAAAAAAAGAAAAAGAGAGTTTTTTTGGGAGAACAGAGGATATACAGAAGAGAAAGGATGACAGAGAAAGAAAAAAAGAAGATTCAACTCAAAGGAAGGGAATTAGCACCAGAGATCAAAATTGAGAAGCCAAGGTATTCTTCTAAGAGTGAAGCTTTGTTTGAAAGTTAAATTTTATCCATTATTGTGTGATACTGGAAGAGAATTATATATGTTAATTGAAATCACTTTGACTTATTCATCTTCTAAGTCGACCCCATCTTGTAGAACGTGTCTTTTCTTTATTTACTATATGCACTTTTCCACTGATGAAAATGGCTTTGAATTACCTTAGATTGACCTTTGTTTAGATTTTGTAGGCTTTATTTCTTCCTTTTTTTTACTGATTGCCAAGTTTAGTATGGTTGGTCTGTGTTTAACATTCTATGTGGCCTGAAAATATGGATCAACCTTTCTTGTTGTTTCAATGGCTTGAAAAAAGACTCTCCAACATGCAACGCCACCTTGAACTAAACTACTCCTCCGGAGTAAAAGAAAACAACTCCATGAGCATCAACTGATGATAAACTTCTAGGATATGACTTTTGCTATTAGGTTGCAATGGTCTCTTGACTTTCAGATTGGATTGTTTTTGTTTCATTTGAGTTTAATTTTGACTCAGTCAACCCTTGCTTGGATTAGCCTTCACAAGACGCCAATCGACATTTTTGTTGGGTCGTTGTTTATATAACCGGCATTATTCAATATTGTAACTTCCAGGCTAATAACGTCCAATCGAACTCTCTTTATTTTGTTTAAACTATTGTACATTGCTAAATCGTCTGCTATGCCGTTTAAGATAATTGCTTCATCTTTCTTAACTTGGAACTTCTTTTGGTTGCTGTAAGACTTTTGTTTATCTTCCCTTACAATTAGTTTAGCCTTCGAATTATCTTAGTGTCATAAGCAGGCTCCAATGCATCACTCACTGTATTGGGTGGTGATCTTTTCCTTTCTATTGTGTTATCTCTTCGACTAGAGTTAAATCTTAAACTATTGATTAAAATCATATATTTATATTTATACAATTTAGAATGGCATTTTGATTCTCCTTAATTAGTTTTTCCACTATAGTAGAAACCATTATCATTAAACTTGATATTTTGAGTCTTGTCATATGGATAGATATGTGTAACTATGCACGTATTAAAATAAAAAGGTTCTTAATATGTAATTAAATGCTTTTCTAATTAACTATTATGAATGAAATACAAAAGTTTGAAATAAAAGAGAATTTATTATTCTTCTTTTCCCATATATATACTAGTTGGATTTGATTTTTATACACCAAAACCTTAATACTATATATATATAGTATTAAGGTTTTGGTGTATAAAAATCAAATCCAACTAGTATATTGAATATGCATATGATTCACAACATGCTTAAATATTAAACCTTTCCTTGAGACCACAATGATAGTTACCAACTCTACAAAACTAAGAACAATGAAGTTGACAAATATTTATGTTAAATCAAACTAAGAAACTAGCTCACTTAGATCAAACGATGGTGGTGGGAGTCTTAAACAAATTCTTTTTCTTCGTACTTATACATGGGTGGTAGGAGTTTTATTTTCTGCAACTGTATTTTGATAGTGATTTTCTATTCGTGTTTTCTTAGTTGGAAAGATTGCCTTTTGGGACGAGTGTCGAGTATGGGTACACATGGAAGTAGGTTTTCTTTTTCAAAACTTATACACCATTAAACGGTTAAATGTTTTGGCCAAAGCGAATGAAATGTTGAAACATACATATGCCCATTGAAATAGATGGTTAATTGCCTAGTTCTTTATATTTATATTTCCCTGCCATATCCTATTGATGAGATGTTGCATTCATGATAGAGATTCATGTAGATTGATGTTTACAAGTTGCTAGGCCCTTCGAGTAGGGTCAGGCATCCTTCAGTTTGAAGGATAGCGGGGAAGCAGAAGCTTCATGGTTGGGTGAAAAAAGCACCTGAACCATGTTCTAATCTTTCAAAGCAATAGATAGCCGGTTGGTCGATGGCAGTTGAGGACTGATTATTAGATTTATTTGACATGGTGACAGTTGTACTTCTTCTTGTAATACAAAATGATTTGTAAGGTGTTGTGCCATTATTGAAACATGTAATATTATTTGATATGGAAGATCTCTATAATTGACTTCAGAACAATGTAATGAAACTGGATTTGATATCAAACTTATGAATGAAATCTTGCTTTGACATTAGAAGTTACTGTTATCTCTTCTTCATGATGATGTTATAGTTACTTTACTTTAATTTAATCACTTGATGTTAAATGTGGTTTTACTTCAGTAATTATGTTGGGAAATTTTTTAGTACTTTACATATTACCTACCATCTTTTGGAAGTGGAGTCAATCTTTATTTTAGTCATAATTATATACTTCCATTATGAGTCTAAAACTTAACACCATGGTCCATATTTATTATTAGGATCATCTTTCGTGTCCAAATGCTAGTTGTTGTTTTCTTTAGAGTCCTTGATTAATGTGATTTAGTCATGTTCACCATCATTTTTATGGTTGCATTTGTTGCAGATATTATTCCAATGCAATATATATGAAGCAGGGAATAAAAAACTAACTTTCAAGTACTTGACTGAAAAGGTATGTTTTGGATGCTTCACAATGTCATCTTGTATAAGCACTTTAGATTTATATATTTTGTCAAACTAGAATACAAATATTTCTTCTTCTTGCATTTTCCTGCTTTTGCCTTTCCCTTTATGATTTCACATTCATCATTCTATAGTTTCTGTTATTGTCAAAAGTTTCTGCTTATTTATTCACTGCTACACAATTTTTTCTATCATGTACATTTAGATAATCTAATTTAATTCATTTGTGAAACATGATCATGTCAAAACATTCTTGAATTTCCTAGTATGCACAAATCTTGTGTTTAGATATAAGGAGTTTCTCATATGATGCTCCAGTGGGAGAGCTTCATAAGATCAATATTTAATGATGTTTTGATGGAGTAGGATTCTAAGGGAGTTTACTCTTATCTTTTCCCCCAAGCTACTTGAAATTTTAGAAGGTGATTACATGTCTGATACATGTAAAATTTTAGAAACAATAGTCCTTTTCAAAGAGTTGGGGGATGCAGACACATTAATAGTAAGAACACTTGAAATAACATTGAAGTCCATTAATCACACTAGGATCTCCGTCCTCCTAGGGACATCAATCCAGCTCATCTTTGTTAATATGTATTGGATCTACCTTGGTGCTGAATTCTACATTGAAAATGCTGATGTGTGATTTTTCGACATAGAGAAATAAATGCACCTGGGATTAGCATACTAAGGAGGTATTTCTTCTAATGGTAAACATGTCCATTGAAACTTCAAAAAATAAATGCCTCACATCTTTTTGAAAAAATGAAAATCCCTCACTTCTCAAACGAACAAAATACCATTGCTCTTTTACAAATGAAAAAGACTCTCTCTTCTTCTCATTGTGAATTTGAAGAGCAACAAGTTAGAGGATAATTGAGTGGAAGTGCATTTTTGCAAGTTGTTGAGCAACAAGGATGGTGTTTTGTAAGCTTGTGGGCAAATGAAAAAAGTGGGGTACAAAATATTTTCTTTTTCTAGTTTTTGCAAGTTTCTTGACTCTTCTAGCATTCATTCATCATTCCTTATATTGGCTTTTTTCTTTGGTTGGTAATGGTACTGGTGCTAAGTCACATGTAGGGAATAATGATTACAATGAAAAACCTTTATGGGACAAATATATGATGAATTCACAACTATAAAAGTGTATTAAAAAAAGCCCAACAAGAAAGGTTAATGGATAACTACAAATAGTATTGCACCTTTTATAAACTTTCTTATATTGGGTCTAATTCCAAGTTATAGGCCTAGGTTGATATCTAATTTGATTGAGGATCCATTGTTCTCTCCATGTGACAATTCATCAAGAAAGGATGAATTACTAACAGAATACCACATGCCAACCCAGGTCTAACATCGAGGGCTTTGTGATCATCATGAATGATAAACTCCTTTGTGCATTGTAATTAGATTATATTAAATTATTGAATTCGTATATGCTACTGTTATTCTCTTAGAAGGAGAATAGAATGGTACAGTATATTGTTAAACTCTATTTTTAAATTGATACAAGAAGTAGTATGGTGCAAAGAACCCATTTTTTTAAAGCTCCAGGAGCCATCTGATTGATCCGCTCTGCAAGATTAATCTCAAATAGGCATATTAATTTGTTAAGTCTTCTCCCATGGTGAAAGAGAAGAATGATATAAATCTCTTAATGTGCCGACATCTATTGGAGATTTATCTTCCTTGACTTCTCTTAAAATTTAAATAATTGGCGCAAGCTAAAATGCTTACCTGAATCTCTGGGGCACCTAAATCTCTTGAATAATTTAGTGATAGATGGTTTAGGACTGAAATCCTTACTGAAATCAGTTTGGCAAAGAATTAACCTTCAAACGCTGCATATAAGTTTTGCCCAAATAGAGAATAAGATCTCGGGGAAGGGTTGTTTACTGAAGTGTCCAAGATCTCCATCTTTGAAGACCATTGTCCCGGCCTCAAGACTCTCTGACTTCGTGATAATGGCTATTTAATGGAGATAGATGTCCTACCAAATACACTCAAGCACATAGCTTTGGAAGGATGCCTGAGTTAGATGCTTCCCAGCACTCTACTTAAATATCATTCATTTCAATGGTCAAACAATCAATAGTAATTTTACACCTCATTTACAACAAAAAGTGGTAAATATTTGTCCTATTTTTATTGGCCAAAATTGACCTTTGACTGTTAAAGTGGATGATATTTAAAAATAGCCGCTTCCCAATCTTGCAGAATCAACTTTTCTCTAGGTATTTGAACTCAAAGGTTGCTACCGAGTTAAGAGAATACAAGGTTTGGAACATCACAGAGAGATGGATGAGTTGATAGTACGTACCAAGTGGGAGGAGGCGGGTAGAGAAAGTTTGGAGTTTATATGAAGCTAAATACTCTACACAGATAATTGACCTTGTTGGGTATGGACCTGACCTTTGAAGGAGCTTGAGATTGGAAAACATATAAATTGAAGTAACAATCTCCACAATTTTTCAGACATTCATGCTATAAAACACAGATGAAAAAGAGAAAACCCAAGCACAAAGAGGGCATAAATGATAGAAGCAAATAATTCACAAATAACAAATGATGAAATTCACTTAGGAAAACTGAGATTATTAATATTTCCAATCTTATTAGATTGGATGTGCATTTTGGGATCAAAATCTCAATGATAATTTGTAGAGCTAACCATGATCCAAAAGTAAGGTCACACAACTACAATGATAATGTCTGGTTTCAATCCCCTATTGCATATGATTTCTTTGTCACCTGTAGCAGAAATCTTTAAAATGCAAGAATTACCAAGAGTAAATTATCTCCAAAGTAAATTGGTAGTGGCCTACTGCAACACAATAAAACCCAGTAACATTTGTAACATTAATTTCAAATACAAGAGAGAAATATTTGTCATCTTTTATTGTAGATTTGCATATAACGATAGAGCAAGAATTGGTCATTGTTGGAGGGAGGAAGGAAAAGACAAAACAAATCAATGCAAATCTTTTTTATTGTTTGAGATAAGATTTTCTACATACATGTTTTTTCTTCATTTTGAAATTCCATACTATTGTAATAAATATTTATTGACTTATACAATTTCATTTCTTTTTAAATATGAGTAATTTTTATTAGATTTGATTTTTATATTAACATTAACAATTTTTATTTAATTTTTAAGTGTAGGAGATATTCAGTTAAAAAGCTTATTGAAAAATTTGAATATGCAATACAAAAATTCCTTCCCTGACAGATACACAAGACAACTTTTATTATTTATTAAAAAAACTGGCCACCACCGAACCACCATCAATAGTACCATACATCTTGGTTTTTTCCTATTCTATAGAACTCGAAAGATTCGAACACTGCACATTGTGCTTACCATTCACAGCCCTTCACACCGAGCACACTGTATTGGTCAAATGTGCATCCAGAATGCTGGATAGACAGTGCCTTCTGTAATCAGAAGCATTCAAGTATTCAACCAATGACTATCTATACAGGTGACAACAATTCTAAAATCTTTAAGCATAATTTTCTATACTACTCTGAAATACTATCCCAGTTCCAACTACTGCCCCTCTACCTAGAAATAGGGATGCTTAGGAGAATGATATGAAATTTTTTTAGTCGTACAAGACACCAATATCGGCTACACTCATTCTTCTTTAAGTGAGATAAGTAGTTTCTTCATGTGGTCTACCAGCTGTTCCATATACGCGTGTTGACATCCTCTGTTGAGATCTATAACACCACGGAGCTCTGTCACCCTGGATCGAATCTGCCCTCCTCTCTCTTCATTGCCCATCACCATCCAAACTGCCTTACAGACATCCTCCCTGCTAAAACACCCCTCCTCATTCCTCTCCACTTCAATTCCCGCATTCAATTCCAGCGCAATCTGTCGACAGTTAAGCCCCTGGTCATGTCGCAACGGAATCAGAACCAGCGGTAACCCAGAATAGCGCCATGCTTCCATCACAGAACTCCACCCGCCGTGGGTGACATAGCTCCCTACGGAAGGATGGGAAACAATACTCAGCTGAGGCACCCACCCGCTAACCACTAGGCCCCTTTCACGCGTCCGGCCTTCAAAACCGTCCGGCAAAAACGACAACGAGGAGGAGGTCCCGTCAGAAGATCGCAACGACCAGAGAAAGGGCAGCCCAATTTCGTCCAGTGCCAAGGCCAGTTCCGTTATCTGCTCCGCTGACAGAAACGACTCGCTTCCAAAGGACACAAACACCACCGAGGAGGGCCGTTGTTTGTCCAACCACTTTACCAGGTAATCTCGGGACCTATCCTCCACTACCGTCTCAGACAGCATTAATGGACCAACGGAAATGACTGGCTTTCCAGTGATGTGGCTGAGATATTCCAGATACTTGTCCTCCTCTTCAAAGCAAGACTTTATCGCTATTCCACACGACAGCTGACAACACGCCCAAATGCGATCGATGAAAGAAATAAAGTCGTTCAACTTGCGGGGCACTTCGAAGAGCCTCCACGAGATGAAATGTGTGGGATAGCCGGTCGGGGAAAGGCTCAAATCTTCCCTCTTCACGTCGTTGCTGCTCTCTGCCCGCTTGGCATGGCCGACAAGGTAACCGAATGCTGCCGGACTGAACACGGAGAAGGCAAAGCTCGGTATTTCCAGCTGGGCGGCCACGTCGGCAGCCCAAGCACCGACGAGGTCGTACACCACGAAATTCGCTGAAAGGCGCCGCAAAAGACTCTGAAACGGCTTGTCCAGTTGGTCGAATGCCTCGTGAAGGAGATGGGCAGATTCTGGTTTAATGTCTGCTGTGCATTCGACACCAGGGGGCAGTCCGTCTACAGACGGCAATGCCAACTCCACCAGCTGGATCGGCTCTTCCTGCAAGCGAGCTCTGATTCGGGATATATTGACAGGGGTTGATACAAACCAGACTTTTACGCCGCCATGGCTTGCCAAGGCCCTGGAAAGATTTAAGAAAGGGTTAATGTGACCTTGTGCCAACCAGGGCAGCATCACCACGTGAAGTTGTCTCTCTTCTCCCATATTTGCATTCACTTTTCGCACTTCTTCTCTATGAGCTGCTCCCTTAATAACCTATTTCAAGTTTTTGTACACCAAACCGACAAATATATATATATTTTTTAAAAAAGATACCTATGAAAGAAAGCGAAAATATTAAAAGAAAGATAGCTATGAAAGAAAAAGAAAGAGGTATCTTTGACAATACTATTACTAGCAATTGCATCGTAGTGTGTAATGGGTATGTCGTGGAATGCTGTAAGAGTTTTAAATTGGATGGTTAGGATATAAAGTATCCAAGACAATTGAAATAAAATGTAGTTTGCTTGGCCGGTATGACATAAAAGGGAAAGTGAAATAATTGAAATTGATATAGTAATTTTATAAACGGTAGTAATATGACGAGCTTTGTAATAATGTGTGGAGATATTAATGAACAACAAAGCATGATTTAGACAGTTTAGTAAGCACTTTTAAATTGTAGTGGAAGAGTATGAGCCTCTTAAAATTACAAGGAGAATAACAACTTAACAAAATTGGAATAGGCACAGTGCAAGCATGAATATTAAAGGACATGGGAATTGAAGCCAAATAAACACTATGCACCTTTTAGAAATAATGTGTTTGGCGAAATATCAATGTGTGTAGCATTGTTAAAAGGTATCAAAAAGTTATGTCTTTCATAGGATGACACTTGTATGTCTAAATTTTTACTCACTACCTATTTTTAACTCATTTTTTTACTCTAAATAGTGCTAGATTGTTTAGTAAGCAATTTAGAAGAGATAGGCTATTTAAGGCCGTATATACTAATTAACAGAATGAACAATTTCAAAAAATATAACAAAATCTTTATAGAAAAGTACATAAACAGAGGGTACATGCAAAAACATTAAACAAGGTTGAATGATTTTCAACTCAATTTTTTTATTATGAATATTGCAATATTGTTTAGCTTCCAGTATAGAAGAGACAAACTATTTAAGCTTGTATTTACTGATTCACAATATGAATAATCTCACAAAAGGTAACAAAATCTTTTTTAGAAGAGTACAAATACCTGAAAGTCATAAGTTAATGTAACTGGCCAACCTTATAATAATAAGGCTAAATGAGACTTTTGCCCACTAAAAAGATGAACATATCAGTGTAGCACATTACATCAATGATTATCAGTATCTTCCCTAGCATTTGACCTTATATTTTCTTGCACATTTAAATTTACAGCATCAATAGTAGTATTGGTCTGAATTCTTTCATATTCAAGTGGTCATCATCATTTTCAGTGCCTTGGAAAAAAATTAATAATATATTAATATTTCTATTCATTTTTTAATAGTATAAATTATAGTTTAAGAATACCAATGTTTTATGTCAGTTTGTTACAAGATAAATTTAATGTAATTAAAGTGAATGTAATTAAGAGGCTGTTTTAATATTTTAGGTTATTTTGAGGGGAAAATCCTTCTTCATGCAAACATTTGATAAAATTGCCTCCAGAACTATTTAATATCTATAATTCCCTGTCATGTAAAGCAGTAATTACTTTTCTGGGTTGTAATGACAGAATATAGAATATTCTGAATGCGTAAAGTGCAAATTATGTATAGCTATTTATTTTGTATGAATCTCATATTTTCAATTTCGAACTGAAGAAGGCAAAAACCTAGTTTGTGTTAAGATGGAAAAAATTGCACGGACAAGAATTTAGATGTATAGTAATTAATCTGCTAAGATATTTGTGCAGGTAGCTTTAGAAGAGCTGAATTGGGCAATTGAGGAGCCTTCCCTTCTGGAATGTTCCCCCAATGGTTTGATATTTGTTTTTTTGGATGACAACAATTTAAAAAAAGTAAATTCTAAAAATATATGGCTGGTTGAAAATAAAAAGGCTCATAGATAATTTCTTCAAAAAATGCAATACAACCCTTACTCTGGTTGATTTTAGACCAAGATCTTGAGCAATTTGGAAATAAAGCTTGGAAATAAAGCTCAACAATAGAATTTTATTCTTATTTATTTTTCACATTTGCATTATAGATAAGGTAGCCCCTAGATGGCAATCTCAATATTTTCTCTTTATGTCGCATCCCATCTGGTAGAGCTAATGCTAAAAATGTGTTTTTGGATATATTTGCAATTGTGGTAGCCTCATCCTCAAAAAGGTTACCATGACAAAGACCTTCAATATATAACTGGCTAAGAAGTTCTGGGATAACGGTCATCAACTCTGATAGAGACAATGAAGGGAGACATGAAAGCTTGTCATAAACATGCCAAAAATCCTCTCGCAAAATTTGTAACCTTAAATATGTCGAATGCTTTAAGGGTTCAATATTTGTATTCATGTAGTTCCTTTCCATGTCTGCTTTCACCAGCTCAAAATGATCCTGTGCAAATGGTGTTAATGATGTTGAGAATTTGAGAATCTTTGAAACAAAGTGGGTATCTTCTAATTGAAACCAAATATCTTTAATTCAAGATTGTTTCAGACAATAGAAATTCTTGTTTCCAATTTAGCAACATTTGCCTGATATAGTGTCTCATTGAGACCATCCTTGAGAAGGTTCACATACAGCTCAGTAAGTACACAAGCCCTTAATATTTGTATGCCTCTTTCAAGGTTATTAAGAAGTATGCATTTGCATGAGGAACATTAAAAATTTGGTCATGTTTATACCATACTTTGATCAATGGGTCATCAATGAAACAAGTTGGAATTTCCATGTTTACAAGGTCCTTCGATATATTTAAATTTTTAAGTGAAAAATCATTTGGAATGAAATCATTCTTTATAGGTAAATGTAGCTCTGGGTCAAAAAGGAGAGGATCTTTCCAATTCTCTATGAGAGCAGATGGAATGCTTTCAATACGGTAGGCTGCACCAAACTAATCCTACCATGGGGTATCGATGTCTAACATAGATGGGTTTGTTATGGTTTGCCAAGGGTTGTTAATTCTGGTTAGTTTTTTAAGCTGGCTGCCTCAAGTTCACTTCTAGCAATTGAGGGAACTCTTATCATTATTTTGGCCTAAGGGAAGTATTCTTCACAATGATGCCTCAATGTTATTGGTGATCCATCCTTCATAAGAACCCCACAAGAATTGATTCCATGCTCATTTTCAATTAAAGTGATGGCTCAAAATTATGGCATTTCCTTCTTATATAATTGTCTTAATATTATTTTCTAATAAAATGATGTATCTATCATTGTCTTTCCTAGTGTTTTTGTTGGGACACATATGTATTTTCAGAGTAATTAGAACCAAAATATGCAAACAAAAGCAAACTGAGTCCAACTATAATTTTTTGATTTTATTGTATTTTCAGAGTAATTGGAACCAAAATATGCAAACAAACAGCAAACTGAGTCCAACAATAATGCTAGTTATTAAAAGTACAAACTGAGATTGATTATATATATATTACATGTCTTTCAAGAGAACGTCGATCTAAATATACTATCCAATAAAAGCTAAATTCTATGAATTACAATTACAAATGGATGCTATATATATATATATATATATATATATATATATATATATATATATAACATGTCTTTCAAGAGAACGTTGATCTGAATATACTATCCAATAAAAGCTAAATTTTATGAATTACAATTACAAATGGATGCTATGAGGATATGATATGATATTAATGAAAAGGAAATATATATACAAGTTGTTAGTCTAGATGTTTCTTTAATTGAACATGGGAAAATAATGGAAGTGGGTGAACTAACCTTTTGTTCTTGTTAACTTTTTCTATTCATGTAGTCAAGAGTTTGCATGCGAGACCATTGATAAGCATTCCTCTTCTTGTTTGCAAACAACAATGTATGGGTTATGTTGCATATACATATCTTTGGAACATGAAGGTTGGGCATATTCGAAGATAGGCAAGGTTGCAGGTCTACTCTAGAAATAGCTATGAATGTCATCCCCTGACGATCAATGTTGCCAATGTCGATTGTTTCCCTTGGAAGTGTAAGGCCTTGCGATTTGTGTATTGTTAAGGCCCATGCCATTTTCAATGGGATCTGGCGATGGCCACCATGCCTTAGTAGTGCAATGGGCACATTTCTTGCATTGTTGTGATCCCAAACTGGGCCTATGTAATTTTTAGATTCAACAACAACAATCAAAGGAAGTTGCGGTGGTTTATCAGCATCCTTGTATACAATTGCTTTGACATGTCCTAGTGCACCATTCACAAGGCCTGTTTGCACCCACAAATTAGAACATAGCATAACTTCTTGGCCAACACCCAAGAGAATCTTAGCTTCAAGTTGTTCATCATCTGGATTTGTGCATGTTGCCCCTTTTAGTTTCTCCATATTGGACAAGGCAATTGGCATTGCTAATGATTGCAGTATATGTTTATTATGTATTGAAACTAATTCATTTGTTAGAAATAAATGTATGGAGGATAAAAAAGGTGCTTGCTCAGTAGAGGTGAGTGAAGAATTTGAGTGTGACATGAGAACATGCCAATTTTCAGTTGTAGGCTCTGTATTTCTTATATTTGAGAGAATTGAATGGAAGGCCACTTGTATATGATTGTCATCGATTTTCCAAAATATCTTGGTCAATGTAATCACTATGGTGAAGTTGCGCCATAGTATTATGTCATAGGAGTTTGAAGCATACATGGGAATGTCCTTGACTGGTGGTAGCTGGCCAAGGTCACCAAAGAGAATGATTGAGCATCCCCCAAATGGGATATGATTCTAGCTAGAGAATGCCTTAGGTAACCTGATGTTAATTCGTTGTATCAACTTTGGGCCAATGAAGCTCATCTCATCTATCAAAATGTAATGAATGAAATACATGCTCTCTTGGAATGCAACAAGTGCCTGTCCTTGTAGGGGTTCATTTCTCTAATCGGTATGCGAAGGGAAGAATGAATTGTAGATGCCTGAATGTTGAAAGCTGCAACACCAGTTGGTACGAGAAGTAGAAATGGTGATTGGCTAGGTGGGGTTGTTCTCATGAGTGTGGATTTGATGCTTGAGATCAAATGTAACTTTCCAGTTCCTATAGTTCCTTGAATAATTATTTTTAGTGGTGGTTGCAATCCATTGGTAGAGAGGTGTGACACAATAATATCATATGCTTTTTGTGGTTGGATAGAGAGGTTGCTTTGTGTTGCTTGATCAAGAACATGTTGGACTTAAAATGTTGGCTGGTAGGAGTCAATAAAATCAATAGTTGTCACTTTTAGTACTGGATTGAAGGTTGGAGCTGTCCAGTCACAGTTTAGGTCAATGCCACAATGACCAAGCATGTCAAGACTGTCTAACTAAAATGATATGCTTGGATATAGGCTTGAAAAGACATGCCATTCATCAAGATTGTTATCTTCCATGCCATATTCATCAACTGAAGGACCATCATCATCAGTATCTGATAGTGGATTTTTTAATTTTACAAATATATTTGACCTCTTATTTATATGTAGTTTGCATAATTTTAAAAAAAATGTTAGCTTAACAACCTTCATTTAAAGGTTGTTTGTTATACATTTTTAAAATATTGTTTAACTCAAGGACCTTCATTCAAAAATTGGCTATTATGATTTTTTTTAATATTTTGGGCGGCCAAAAGGATCTTTGAACAAAGGTACCTTTGCACAAAGGTACCTTCAAACGAAGGTATTATCTTTGTGTGAAGGTACCTTCAAACAAAAGTCCTTGGATGGTCTATCCCACTCTCTGCCTCAAAATTTCCTTAGAATTTTCAGTTTCAAACCTTCGGTTGGACCTTCAAATGGAATGAACTTGACAAGCTAATTTGCATGATTGTATCCCTCAAAATGAGCTTTCCAACAAGTATAATTTTGAATATATTTAATTCGCTTATTATATTTATTTTATATTTTTACTAAACATAGGTTTTTGACCAAACATCAAGTTCTTTGTTCTACACTTGTGGAAAAGTAGTAAAATAGTGATTTAAAAAAATATATCTACACACTAGGTATTTATGTCCTTGTTTCAAGAAAAAAAAAGAATTTGGATACATTCAGAAAAAGTTATGCTATATGGTATAAACCTATGTCTGAATTATAATTAATCTTACTTCAAAAATTAATTAAAAAAATACATCAAAAAATTATGAAAAACTATGTGAGCATTAGATATTGGTGTTACAAATCTATATTTAAAATTTTTAAATTTTATCCTTTCTATAAAAAAGTTATGTTGTATATGGTATAAATGTCACTTTTTAAAAATATTGTTAGCTATGAAAACAAGTTATTAAAAGTTACGTAAAAAAATTCACAAATTATTTTTAAAATTTATAAGAAAATATATTTAGAATCTAAACACAAAATCTCAAAAATCACTAGTTCACATCACCTTCAAATTCTTAATGGTTTAGTTGTTATAGGTGTTAGAAAGTGAAAATTTGGTTTAAAATGCTGATTTCAATGTCCCACTTTGGCCAAAAATTGGAACATAGTATTGTGGGATCACCCATGGTAGGGTTTACTATCAATTGGGTTTGGGTAATGATAATGCTTTGAGGTTCAGTCATTTGACAATACTTGAATGGATCTTCATTGATGTGAATGATATAAGCATTAGCCTTAGGATTGTATTTCAAAAACTAATTAAGCATAAAGGGGACTACTCTCATGGCATGGATCCATAGACGCCCTAAAATTTTATTATAAAATAAATTTCCTAGCATTATATGGAATAAAGAATCTAATGTGATGGTTCCTAATGTAATTGGCCAATTAATATTACATCCATGGATTCTCATCATATATTGTCAAACCCTTTAGTTGTAAGTTTTGTTTTTTTACAAAATAGATGTGTCAATTTGATTTCAAGAAAAAAATATTGTATAAATGTACAATCCTAATACATTATAAACTACATGTTTGATGGTTGTTTCCCCATATCCCGCCACTATATATATGGGTAAATTTTTTCCAATCATAAATGGATTTGGAAGTTTATTAGAATAAAATTTAATTATCTTATCATTATTTTGGATGGATTCATGCATTGTAGTGACTTCGAATGGATTTATAGTTGATGTAATAGTCACATTTTATAGTGCCTTTTTCAAGATATTCCTATAGGTCAGAGATTTGCACACACTATGTCCCAAATCTAGATATCTTAGCTTGATTATTTTGAAGATGCTCAATAAGATCATACTCTATGAACCTTAGTCGATATCATGGGAGTAGGAGACAATTTAAGACCAATGCTTGGCAACTTTTGTTAATTGGTTGGGTTCTTTTATCCTCAATCCAATTTTTTTTTAAGTGTGTCCCAAGACATGGAAATTGTGGCAATGATTTGTTGCTTGGAGCACAAGAGGCTTTTGTATAGGAATGGTAGATAATTCATGCAAGACAAAATATGTGAAGTATGGGGACATATGAGTAATACCTATTTGAGGAAAAGATTCAAAAACAATCAATTTAAATCAATAAGAAGTTGTGATGGCGACGGTTTAATTGTTGCATAGTATGGGGCCAAATGTTTTTTAGCAACCCCAAAATGAATGCCATTAGGGCCACACAACATAAATCTAATGATTTGAACCATGTGACAGGGGGTAGAAGAAGGGAGTGTGGGATGAGTGTTCATGGGATAAGTTTCTCAAACAAGAGTGGGATGTGATATTATACATTTTAGACATATCATAAGTGTTTTCCTAAATCTATGAATATACTTTAAACAAAGATATAGAAAGAGAGAAACATTAACAAAAACTTTATAATATTATCCCATTGTAACATTATGAAATAAGTGGTGAATAAAACATGTATATATTAATTTTAAAGTATTTATGTTTAAAAAGTAGGAATTTTGAAGAATATTTGCTTCACAAAGGTTGCTAAGGGAGATAAAAACATGAAGAAAAACAAAGTTATACAGTAATTGCATAGGAAGTATAAGAAACATTGTCATAATTGGTGATATAAAAAGTAATGGTATTGAATCATCAAATGCACAACATAAATCAAGAAGGAAAGAAGCCATAAATATTGGAAGACATTTCTAGACTTGAGTAGAGGCTATATAAAATAAAAATGCAAGACTAAAGAGTAAGAAAAGGACAAGAATTTATTTGAATAAAGAAGCATAAAAGCTTCAGATTCACCAAAATGTATAATGAAATAATTAGTGGTGTTATTTTAAATCCTTTAATCTTCTGTGCTCTTTAATCTAGAATTTAAAATATAAATGTCAAGCATAGTAAGCATTAACTATGATTTCAAATTTTAAATTAAAGAAGAGAAGAGATTTCTTTTAGAAAAGGAGAATAGAAGAATAGGGTTAGAAAAGTATAGTTTTTTATGGCTCACATAATTTTCCTATGGTTCTTCTTTGCAATGCTTCGCTAAAAATGGTACTAGGACATCTTCTCTACTTCTCATCGTACTACCTCTGTGTCATGAGGATGCTATTGTGCACAATTTTCCCTTGTTGGCATAGTGGTGTTCTTTAGTTGTGGTGGTGTCTTGTATGGTTACAATTATGTCCTCAGTGACACAACAAATTAGATCATCTACAGTAAAAGTTTGGTATCTAGACTAGGTGGCATCATAGGCACCTCTGGGTGCTTATTCCAAGGTGGTTGAGAAACAAAACTTCCTTGGTGATGATCATACCCCACAAAGATTTGAAAATATTAGAATAATGGATTACCTTGGGAAATGTGCAAAATGTCTATGTGGATTAATAGACCTTGAAAAGTCTAATCCTATATTAAATTAAGAGCTTAGAAGCCTATTTTGTTTATTTAAATTTGTGCTTCTTATACAATTTATTTAGAAATCCTAACACTTATCCTTAAGATATTTATTTTTCAAACTTATTTAATTGGTTTAATATCCTAAGATTTTATGTGAAAATTTATTTTATTTCTTTACATCTTGAAATTAAAACTCCTTAAAAAAATCCCTATCATATATGAAAAATTATAAATATGACAAAATTTATTAATAATCGCCTAAAGCCAATTGATCTAAAATAACATACTCACTTAAAAAGATCCTTATTCAATCACTTGTGGAGGAATGTAAGCCTCCCAACTAAATAGCTAATGGTCCATGATTTCAAGACATAGTTTATATATTGGATTGTTGGCTTTTGATTGTGCTTTTTCTTTGGTTATGGTTTCAACTTTATGTTTTATGGGCTACATCATATCCTTCTATAATTGAAAGTCGGTTAAAATAGAGAATACATGGACACATGTCAATTGAAAATATTTTGTTGTATTAAGAAGAATAATTTTTCTTATAAAATAAGATAATTCTAACAACTAAAGTACTGAGAAAATAACTTATCTATAAAGTGTCAAGACAATTCTGCTTAAACAATATCTTTCAACACAAAATGACTTCTTATTAGAGATATCAAATTTCCACAGTCCACAGTATTTAGATGGTAGTTCTTCTGGATTTTTAACTGTGTAATGACATAAAAATCACTACACAGTTAAAATTTGAAAGCACTTCCATCTAAACTTTTCTAATTTATTAAAAAATGACCACCACTTAACCATCAATAATATGACAACAATTCTAAAATCTTTAAGCATAATTTTCTATACTACTCTGAAATACTATCCCAATTCCAACCGGTGCCCCTCTACCTAGAAATATAATGATATGAAAATTTTGAAGTTGTAGAAGGCACCAATATAGTTTTCTTCACATGAGATAAGTAGCTTCTTCATGTGGTCTACCAGCTGTTCTATATACGCATGTTGACATCCTCTATTGAGACCTATAACACCACAGAGATGTGTGGCCCTGGATTGAATTTGTCCTCCTCTCTCTTCATTGCCTATGATGCCAAGCTTGATAGGAAATGTTTACAGGAACGTATATTTAAGTGAAATGTAGTGACAAGTCAATCTAGAATGGAATATAGTTTGATGTAAACAACTCAGCATTCAAAAAATTGGAATCCGACTTGAGAACTTTGGCTTAACAAGAATTGTCTTATTCACTATTCAGCCAGATCGGCCATGAATATAGGGATCTTGCATTGATAGATGATTAGACTTCACAATCTTTATAGAGTATTGTTGTACATGGGCTTCAAACACCCAACCTGATTCCTCCAGCTTGAATCCTCCTCCTGACACACAATCAATCTCCTTTCTTTAAATCTTCTTCTTCTATGACCTCTCCCTATCACGCACCCTAATCTCTTCTCTCTCTCTCTCTCTACGATTCCTCCTTTCCCCTTCACCTTGATGATGACCTTCACTGAACTGCTTCAATCTTTGCCCTCGTCCCTCTTCTTACTATTTTGGCAGTTTTCCAACTTCCTCTCCTGCTCAATGGCAACCATCCCCTCTCTTCTCAACTCCCTCTTCATCAATTAGAGGTCATTCTCTTCTAACCGTCACCCTTCTTGGTCATTTTAGTAGTTTTTTCACAACCCTTTCCTTTTGGTGGTGACAAGAACTAACCAACATCCTCTTTTAACCAAAAAGGTCTCTAAGAGGCCGATATAGTAAATCAAACAAAATGAATTAACAAACAAGACATTTAAAATCAACTAATCAAAACAATCTTTGATGGGGAAACAATGCCAATGCATTAGGCTCCCCGAGTGAGATGTTTGTGAGCGTAGATCACAAATGGAGTTGAGTAGTAGAACTACCCTTTCAAGTTGTAGCAACTTGCAACATACTCCAATGCTTAGACTTAGTAATCTGCAATCATCTACTTCTTTCTCTTTTTCCAGCATGTAGCCAGAATAGATCCTACATATCGTGAAAAAATGAATTCAACCTCTTCAAGACCACTTGTGGATCCATGTCCACCATGCATCAAACTCCTTCGCCTTTACCTCCCACTTGTTGGCTTCTTGTTTTGACAACTCGTATGAGGATTAACTCATCTTGATCCGTCCTCCTCCACCACCTAGAAATTTTGTCATTACACCCCATCACATCCTCTACAAACTCCTTTCCCATCTCACTCAAACAATTTTCAGCTTCAACATATAAACATGAACAAAATTGGGGAAACTAACATATGTATGTGAAACATGATTTGCTTCCAATTCTAGTAGTGCACATTCATGGAAATAAATTGTATCTACATCAAAAGAGTTTGAAAATACATGTACCCCATTACCTTCTGCTGCAATATTTGTTTCACCTTTTGTCAACTCAATCCATTCCTTTTCCATGGCTGCAATTTGTAGTAACAGGTCATCTTCATCATCGTGTTTGGCTGCCCCTACACGTTGTTCATGAGGCATCTCATCCATATGTTCATCTTGACATTGATGTTCCAAACTTTGTAGTAGTTCTATGTCCTTCATGGGCCCATCTTGTATTGATGTCCCAACACCACATGCACTTATTTCAACATCTTCTTTCCACTATCCTACATGCAAATCAGCACTATCTTCATCCTTGTATAACTCATAAAATTGAAGTAACTCCTCCTTGGTTGTTTCCGTGACTTCTTCTTTGTTCCTACCATTTACAAACTCCTTCACACTCAGTAACATCACCTTACTACTGTTGTTACTATTGTTGTGCTATTTTTGGTCTTGCATAGGCAACAATATATGTAAGTGCAAAAAGTTGGGGGGCCAAAAAGTGGCCAATTTTTTTTTTTTTAAATTAATACATAACGCGAGCGCATTATAACGCGCTCACATTATGGTTTGGTAATGATGAGCCTAAGACTTGACAAAACCAAACCATAACGCGCTCGTGTTATGTTTAATTATACATAAAAAATGAGCATTTTTGCTCATTTGATTTCTTTATTTTCCTCTACACTCGCGGCCTGCAAACCCTAAGGAGCACGTTCACATTTTTGAAGACCCAATTTGACACCAAAATCTCACTGATTCATCGCCAAAATGCCGCCACGACGTCGAACAAGCCAAAGGAGTGAGTTTATTTTTTTTTTGTTTGAATTTATTTCTAAATAGGTAGGTTTGAGTTGATTTTTGATGTAAATTTCCTTAATTGTCAGGAAATGTTAATGCACCTCCTCCTCGTCCTCAAAATCCACAAAATCCCGAAGAGGAAATACCTGCTGAAGAACAACCCGAACAACAAACTCCTCCATCCATTCCTCGACATGCCCCTGGAACACAAGAAAATCTAATGGGGCAAATTGAAAACAATAAAAAAGAAATTGAAAACATAATTGCAAGGTTGAAAGATCCTTCAACTTCAACCTTGCATAGGTCCACGCTTGCTCAATCTCTTGAATCTATGTTATCAAATGTAGATTCAATTAGCAAGCAAATATCTAGTTGGTCGGATAAGAGTAGAGAATTTAGAGAGTATTATGTAGACAAGATATCATATGAAGATGTGAAAAAGTTACAAATTACAAAATTGGACTTGTGTTCCATTTTCACAAACCCACAAACAAACCAACCTCCACCCATTACATGCAAGAGGTTCCCTATCCATTGGTGCAACAACCAAGCAATAAGGGACAATTTTGGGCAGAGGTGGTGGATGGCTTTTGACCATCCTCCATGCAATAATAATGAGGTCCTGTAATTCTTTTTGAGGAAACTCTACTGCAAGTTTGTCCTCAATAAAGTGCCAAACTATTTTGATATGTGGGACTTCTAGGGTAGAGGTGGGGGGTCAGCACAAGATAGACCAGGGGCACGTGTTGACCCATACTGGCCAATGAGACAAGTAATCAACAGACCAGCCCATGAGCATGTGTCTATCCCTTCCATTGTGAAGGAGAGTGTTGAGGTCGATACACTTCAGTCCATTAGTGCCTTGACCCAGAGCATCATAGAGCATGCTAGTCTTGTAGCACAACGTGGGTTGGGAGATAGTGCAAGGAGTAGGGTCCCACCCCATACTTGTCAGACTTGCGGGTCAACCTATGGTTATGACCCCATGGATAGTCAGGATGCAGGTGCACAGGCTACATTTGCAGCTGAGCAGATGGTGATGATAGATACCCTCCTAAGTGATACTTTTGGCCTTGATACTCAGGTAAATATTAGCAAGTTCATTGAATTTAATTTATTAAATTTCATTCTTGAAATGCAAGATTAACTAATTTAGTTTGATGATTTTAATGAAATTTTAGGGTCATAGCGTTGATGCAGTTTTCAGTGTTTCTCCACCTACATATTACACTACATCATCTACTGTCGACGTATGTAACTAGAAAACAATTATAAATA
Organism: Cunninghamia lanceolata; assembly: GCA_027924645.1. Classification (NCBI taxonomy): domain Eukaryota; kingdom Viridiplantae; phylum Streptophyta; class Pinopsida; order Cupressales; family Cupressaceae; genus Cunninghamia; species Cunninghamia lanceolata. The sequence goes on from BSBN01000828.1 coordinate 3,637,023, forward strand.
TTACATGTGAATAGCATCATTATATGAATGGTATTCTAATATCTGATTTTGGATGTTGAATAGGTTAATATTAGAGATTTCACGGCAACACCTGCTAGCGGTGGTGGACTTCAAAGCTTCACAAAAGTAATAAAATAAATAGTTTAATGAATGAATTGTACTTACTAGATTTTTGTATGTGACTTGTGTGCTTTATTGTGTGTACTTCCATGTTTAGATGAACGTGTGTGCATGTTAGGAGCCATGATTTGCATCACTATTATAATTTTCATAATTGAATAATGTTGTTTTATTTCCAGATGATGCAGGCTGCGGAGACACCTCCCAATGTTCATAGGGCAATGGAGCATGGTATGACCTCTGTGATTCATAGCTCCATGCCATTGACATGGGTATGAGGCAGATTAGTAAATTTCAATTTACATTCATTGTTATAGTTGTTTATTTTTGAAAAATCAAAAGATTATTGATTTGAAGTTTAATTTATATCTAGATGGTTTCTATAGGACATGACATCACCACAGCCTAATCTTGCTACTAAGGCAAGTGAGGAGACATATTATATGGTAGCGATAAGTGGTTATTTTGTTAAATGTTTCATTTTTTATAACATGTAATTTCTATATATTAATGTCTATAATTTTTATTGTAACAACTATAGATGTAGGAAGAGCTAAATTGGAGGAGCAACCCTTGGGTTCATAGTAGACCACCCACATATGCATCTCCATCCCCTAGAAGATCAAAGGCTACCCGTGATCTATTCTCTTCACCAGCTAGACAGGAATGACTTTTTATTGTGTTCCTTTGTTGTATGCCTATATGGCATTTGTGGACATATATTTTGTATTGTCTATAATTGACATTGTATGCCTATATGGTATTCTTTTAAGCCTATATGGCTATTTTGTATATATGTTATACTTATATCGACAGATATTGATGTATACCTATATGGATATTTGGTTAATACAAATCTTTTTTATTGATGGTGTCCATACTTGCATTATAAATCCATGTTTGAAAGGATATTTGTAGATGGCTACTTCAAATATTTAAAGTCCAATTGTATTACATAGGATGTTTGTTGATCCAATAAGCCAACTATTGTTATTCAAGTATCACCTAAACCTCATTTTGGAACTAAAAGATAAAAGTTGTATTTAAAATAAAAATGAATCATCATGTTGAGCAGAAAATATTCATATTCTTTGAGTTGCTCAATTGAAAATATTCAAATGAGTATGCTAATCCATATTCTTTATGAGTTAGTCAATTGAAAATATTTCTTAATTTATTGTTATTATACCATATTGGGATGCAAAGAGTATGTTTGTTGTTTTGAATAAGATAGTCAAAATCATATGCTTACGAGCACCTGATGACCATTATGGTTATTAAATGTAATTCCTCTTGCATATAAGGCAAGGTTATGAGATTACATTGAGTCTTACCTAATTTTAGTATGCAACATAACATTGGGGCTATAGGCTTCCATAAGTCATCAACAATCAAGGTTCAAGGTTGTCATTGAAGTCAAAGGGTCAAGGTTGTTTGTCATTGATGTCATGGTTAATGCCATGATGTTGATAAGGTGATATAGTGATTCAAGGTAGGTGATGATCATGAGGTGCATGATGTTGTGAATATGGTTTTCATGATAAGGTCTCTCAATTCATGTTGATGTTACACAAGACAAACATGGTTCATATGATGCAAGGTTCATGTTCATGGTGGATGTGGTTTTGTTCATGCAAGGTTTTGTTGTGAATATGGTTTTCATGATAAGGTCTATCTTGAAAGGTTGATATGATGCAAGGTTCATATTCATGGTGGATGTGGTTTTGTTCATGCAATAAGAAGTTAGAGAAGACAAACTTTCATAATCATAATCTTATTGATAGTTAGGGTTTACATATTAGGCATTAAACCCTAAAAAGAATCTACTTTTCTTAAGACTTTAAAACCCTCAATTGCCTATTGTGTGTAAAGTGTACTTTTGTTTTAATTTAATATTGACTTATAATTTCAAGTTACTATCACTTAAATCAACCTACTAAAGGGTCTTTAAGTCATTAGTTCACTAGCCCTTCAACCTAACTCAACCGGCGTCTCTAGTAAACTCTCATAAGCTCGAGTGCCATATCATAATTGAAGGTCATATTTAATTGATATGAGGGCAAGAAAAAGGATTGGAAGATTAGTATTTAAAAGGAATTTGGAATATAAACAATCATCTCTATGGGGTTGAATTTGATGGGCATGCCTTTATAAAAGGCTAAAAGAGAGCTTTATGTAGGATATCATGGTATTTGTAGTGTTTGAAGATTGAAGACTAGTTAGTGTTTGTAGTGTTTCAGCATGTTTGGGTATGAAACAAGACCATGCCTAGCCTAAACGTACCAATCTAGATGCGTTGGAATTATCAGTTTGGCCACATGAGAAGAACAAAAGTTACACCCCTTTGCAACTTTACACTACCTCTTTTTGACAATATTTGGGGCAGCAGAAAAACTTTCACCACGAGCAAACACCTCAGAGATATAAAAATTTGAGAGAGGTTATTGTAGAGGGACCCATGTGATCATGTTTCCTTAGACATAATGTATCTAAGTGACACCGTTTCTAAATAACAACTCATCAAAGATTGTTGCCTTTCTTGCACTTTCAGCATGTTTAGGTACAAAACAGGACCATGCCTAGCCTAAATGTACCCATCCAGATGCATTAGAACTATCAGTTTGGCCACACGAGGAGAAGAACAAAAGTTACACCCCTTTGCAACTTTACACTGCCTCCTTTTGATGATTTTTGGGGCAACAGAGAACCTTTCACCACGGGCAAACGCCTTAGAGATATAAAAAATTGAGAGAGGTTATTGTAGACGGACCCTACGTGATCGCTTTACCTTAGACAAAAAGTATCTAAATGACACAGTTTTCAAATAAGCTCGTCAAAGATTGTTGCCTTTTTGCACTTTAGACTGTTCAGGGATATCGCCAGTACAATGTAGCTCAGACTCTTTCAGCATGTTTGGGTGCAAAAAAGGACCATGCCTAGCCTAAACGTACCCATCTAGATGTGTTGGAACTATCATTTTGGCCACACAAGGAGAAGAACAAAAGTTACACCCCTTTGCAACTTTACACTACCTCCTTTTGACAATTTTTGGGGCAACAGAAAACCTTTCACCACGAGCAAAAACCTCAGAGATATAAAAAACTAAGGGAGTTTATTGTAGAGGGACCCTACATGAGCGTGTTGCCTTAGACGAAATGTATCTAAGTGACATGGTTTTTGAGTAACAACTCATCAAAGATTGCTGCCTTTTTGCACTTTGGACTCTTCAGGGATATCACCAGTACAATGTAGCTCGGACTATTTCAGCATGTTTGGGTGTAAAACAGGACCATGCCTAGCCTAAATGTACCCATCTTAATGCATTAGAACTGTCAGTTTGGTCGCAGCCAGAGCAGGACGAAAGCTACACCCTTTTGCAACTTTACACTACCTCCTTCTAATGATTTTTGGGCCAACAGAAAACCTTTCACCACGGGCAAATGCCTCAGAGATATAAAAAACTAAGAGAGGTTATTGTAGAGGGACTCTACATGATCATGTTACCTTAGATGAAATATTTCTAAGTAACACAGTTTTCGAGTAACATCTCGTCAAAGATTGTTGCCTTTTTGCACTTTGGACTCTTCAGGGGTATCGTTAGTATAATGTAGCTCACACTGTTTCGACATGTTTGAGTGAAAAATAGGACCATGCATAGCATAAATGTACTCATCTAGACATGTTGGAATAGTTAGTTTGGTCACATCAGGAGTAGGACGAAATTTACACCCCTTTGCAACTTTACACTACCTCCTTCTGATAATTTTTGGGGCAGCAAAAAACTTTTCACCACGGGCAAACGCCTCAAAGATATAAAAAACTAAGAGAGGTTATTGTAGAGGGACTCTATGTGATTGTGTTGCCTTAGACAAAATGTTTCTAAGTGACACGATTTTTGAGTAACATCTCGTCAACGATTGCTTCCTTTTTGCACTTTGGACTCTTCAGGGATATCGTCGGTACAATGTAGCTCAGACTGTTTCGGCATGTTTGGGTGAAAAAAGGACCATGCCTAGCATAAATGTACCCATCCGGACATGTTGGAATAGTCAGTTTGGTCGCATCAGGAGCAGGACGAAAGTTACACCCCTTTGCAACTTTACACTACCTCCTGACGATTTTTTGGGGCAGCAAAAAACCTTTCACCATGGGCAAACGCCTCAGAGATATAAAAAATTGAGAGAGGTTATTGTAGAAGAACCCTACATGATCTCGTTACCTTAGACATAATGTTTCTAGGTGACACAATTTTTGAGTAACATCTCATCAAAGATTGCTGCCTTTTTGCACTTTGGACTCTTTAGGGATATCATCAGTACAATGTAGCTCGGACTGTTTTGACATGTTTGGGTGAAAAATAAGACCATGCCTAGCTTAAATGTACCCATCCGGATGCGTTGGAATAGTCATTTTAGTTGCATCAGGAGAAGGATGAAAGTTACACCCCTTTGTAACTTTACACAGCCTCCTTCTGACGATTTTTGGGGCAGCAGAAAACCTTTCACCATGGGTAAACACCTCAGAGATATAAAAAATCAAGAGATGTTATTGTAGAGGCACTCTACATGATCACGTTGCCTCAGATGGAATGTTTCTAAGTGATATAGTTTTTGAGTAACATCTCGTCAAAGATTTCTGCCTTTTTGCACTTTGGACTCTTCAGGGATATCATTGGTACAATGTAGCTCAGACTATTTTGACATATTTGGGTGAAAAAAAAAACCATGCCTAGCCTAAACGTACCCATATGGATGTGTTGGAACTTTCAGTTAGGTCGCATCAGGAGTAGGACACCAAAAATGCAAAAGTTGCTTTGTGCAACTTGACAACATTGACACTTTTTTGCAACAGGACTCAAAGACTCAAACTGACCCCAAATGACTCAAAGTGACTTAAAAACAAATGAAATGGTCTTAGAAGACCTTATTACATACAATTGACTCAATCAAAACAAAATTTCATTTTTTGACCCCTCTTGGAGGCATGACAACCTAGGTACCCCTACACCATTAGTGCAACTGAAGTCGATAAAGTTTTCCTATTAAGAAAAAGAGCTTCCCTTAGCTTCAAGAAATATAAATATTCTATACTGACAAGGCCAACCACATGAAGGTGGAAGCTCATGTGGCCTCACCTAAGACCTAAGACACATGCAGTCTAGTAGATGTAGGACACATAAGACACCTATTTTCTAGTCTCTATCTACCTAGTTGACATATCATATATACCTAAGACACAATTAGAGACACCTATTATCTAGTTAGAAGCCAAGACACCTAGAGACACCTATATTTTATACATTACCTAGATTTTATACATTTTTCTCAAGATTAACTTCATCCATCACTTAGGTCTAACCCCATGAAGCATAACATGATGATGTAAAAATGTGTATATGTGTAAAAATGTAGCAGTAAATAAAAAAAGACAAACCTTACAAATTAATGTGCATACTTACAACTCAATGTAACATGACTTTACAAAATCAATGTGAATACTTACAAATTAATCCAATGAACCATCCGGGTTTGCTCTACTCTTTATTATGTCAAGTATTGCTTCATGGTCAGACTCACACACCTTCCACAAGGTCTTCTTCAAAGGTCTACCTAATATTGTATCAAATGAACATTGGATGCCACGACAAGGTTCGAGTAATGAAGAATCTTCCGATGCGTGTCAAAGTCCTGAAACAACCAAACATTAACACTCATATGTGGATACCTTCTAATCCATGTTCTAGTAATAACCACTGAGCCTCTAGGGTATTCGATGTTTTCTCCATCTGTAACTAGGGCCTCCAATTTCTTTTTGGCCTCAACACAATGACAAGTAATAATTTGTTCCCTCTTCATTATCTACATCTGCAATAACTGCATATACATGCCCTACATTGATATGTGTAGCAAGTTAGATGAAATTAGTCAACATTACAAAAACACTACAAAGTAAGATGACATTAGGAATTTCAAAAACTATGCAAATAGATATATTACCTAGTTGAACTAGATCTGGTATGTGGTCAAAGTCAATTGATGATTCCATCTGTGTTAGTTCCAATGCCATTAGGAGTCGATACATGTCAAGTGGACTAAGATAACTTAACTGCCATTTGTCAACCCACTCCTTTGACTCGCACTCATCCCAGGCTTGAATTGTACAGGAAGAACAAAAGCATGACATCTTTTGCATATGGATACTCCATGAACTTGCAATTGAGCTTCTGAAAGTGTGCATCTCACTTGATCCTATCAGTGTAGAACAATCCTCATATGGTGCAATGTTAGTATTATCTATCAACCAAAAAAATTTGTGAACTGAAGACTTACCTTCATTATATGGACCCATGGAAGCATTACACCACTCAACAATCAATTTTAAATCTGTCAACTTTGCATTGTCTTTATACTTTAACTCTTCTCATGCTATGGCTCTTTTGATACATGCTCCTGCACCATCATGCTCCCCCTTTCCATGCCTGACCTCAAAAAAGTTCCACATATGCTGAATACCTGTAAAATTATGCCTCCTACTCAGCCAATAGAAATTTCACAAGTTCTTGAATTGTGATGTACAGTTATCTGACCATATAATATGCTGACTGAATGATATGCCCCTTCTAGTCAAATCATTGTAGAACACCTGAAAGCAACCTTGCACAAACTCTGTAGAATGTGTGCGATCATCATTGATATAGAAATTATACTCCCTTATGATCTTTCTGTCATCCTTTGTACTATCATTCACATGAATAAATGCGATGTACACAAATATAGAAACCTATGTGGAGTTGTAATATTGTGATTGTACCTCACGCTATGGCTATAGATTGTAGTTCTCTGCAAAGTCGACAGCTAAAACAATGCTGCCAACCAGAAATGTGTCCTTGCATAACTTGAATTGCAAGTCCAACCATCGAGCTCTATGGGCATGTCTTGCATACTCATACACTATGTTGTCATGAAATATAGGCATAAACTGATACATAGAATCTTTTCAATAACCAATTCACACCTCTTTTCTTCTTTACCATCTTTTGTATTGTATGCCACTATTTTATACTTGCCAAACTCTACTAGTTCATTTCCAACTGCATGTGTTCTTTCCATATGTTCACATATTGGCAAACGTTGCAAGCCACTGCAACGATGACATGTGCCATCCAAGCATAATTTCTTGTAGAATATTTGACCTTCCTCTCTTTCACATAAAATTCTTGAAATGAAGTCTCTAGAAGATGTTGGTGGGGCATGTATGGCACAACCCTGCAAAACATTGTTAGTATGCAAATCTAAACATATAGACCTATAAACATAAAAATGGTTAGAAAATTCAATATGTAATCTACAACAAGTAGTGCATGTGTGATTTATCTTGACATAGAAAGGTTTTAGCATTTCAAAATATCTTTGACAAATTTTAATTTGAGGATACTTCTCTAGAAATTTACCATAAAACTATGTTTGAGTCTCATCCAAAAAATGCTTTGGATGTGGCTCATAGTTCCAACTACCAATTCTCCTTCTTACCACATCCCTTTGATTCAGAGATACCCTTGTGTAATTCTTCCAAAAGTCTTCAATTAGTGATCTCAATGTTTCAACAATTAGTTTATCTTTTCATGGTAGTCTCCCTGAGAATGCCCATAATTCATTGGCATTAGTGTCCTCAATTCTTTGGCATCTTCCAACGGCTCTTGATAAAGTTTTCCTATTAATTCTCAATTCTTGACTTATCTTTCTAATGAGACAAGCTTTCCTTGTTTGACTACTTACTAAGTTGATGTAATCACACGCCATGTTGCATTACTATCTTTTGTGCATGAGGTGTTACCCACACTCTCATACGCACTCATTAGATTCTTGACAATAGATTTTTCACTTGAAGCCTCTAGTGTTCTCAACCCAAGAATCTTCATGATGGACCTATACTTTATACTTTGCATCATTTCAATGAATAGTTGACATCTTGCAGTCTCATTTAACTTTTGAAAGAACAATCTTCAAATCTTATGAGCATATCTTCTACAAGTGTATTTTGGAATCTTACCTTCCATTGGCTGCAAAATATTCTCATCAATATCAATCAAATACTTTGGCTTTCTATGCAAAATTCTAAGTGGTGTTAAGTTAGGTAAGTTCATCTCAACATTAGGAATTTCATCAATATTTAAATGAGATGGGCTAGATGGCATACCTTCGATTGAAGATGGAATAGATGACATACCTTGAGGTTGAGGTGGGAACAATGGCGTACCTCCTTCATCACATGTGAGTGATGATGTACTCTCAACTTGAGATGTGGTAGATGGTGTCCCTACATGTTGACTTGCAGTAGAGGACGTGTCTCCAACTATGGTATTCAAATCTCTCATAGCACGAAGTTCTTGCATTCGTTCTCTTTGTGCCGCCAATACCATATCTCTTTGTGACGGTTGTGGTTCCTATTCAATTGGCATGTCTTCATTTATCATGTCCAATTTCCTCTTCTCATGAAGTTCCCTCATAGCCGCTACTTTCTTTGCATTCTTAGCTTCTATCTCTTCCTATGTTGGTTTAATTCTTAATTGTTTCCTTGGCATGACAGAGAATTTGTCAGTAGCATGATAAAGAGACCAATATTAGTTCCTAAGAAATGAATCCATACAAATAACTAAAATATATGTCATTCAACCCTTCATAGTAAATGTACATATAATCATCATGTAAAAGAGTAAATGTCACTCAACCAAAATAGGTACAAAGCATACAAAGCAAATTATTGCAGCCATACAAAGCATTATTGCACAATGTTATTGCAGCCATACAAAGCATTATGGTACAAAGTTCACTTCAGTCCTAGATGAGGATAAGGTCAAAGGAGAGTCACCTATTGAGGCTACAAGTGAAGAGTACATGGGACTTCATGCTTGAAAAGGTTGAGGCAGACCCAATTTGACATGTTTGTTGTTACTAGGGCTACTAGGATTTGGAATTGAGAAGGTGTTTTGTTGGTACTAGGGATACTAGGATTTGGGTGGCTTGTGAAGGAATAGACAACAATTGAAGAGTGTAGACTTTAGTAAGGGTTTAGAATGGTTGTGTCTAAGTTCTTGAGGGGTAAGAAGACCTCTAGTAGCCTTGTTAGGTTTTGAAGTATTGAAGACCCTCTTTGTTCCTTTGTATAGGGAGATTGCTTGAGAGGAAAGCTTATGAGATTTGAAGAAACTATTGGTATGATCCCTTTGGATTGAGTTGAACCCTACCTCTGCATCACATACCTAGGATTGTCATAAAAATCATTAGACTAATCTCTATAATTTAGGGTATTGAATGGTATATAGTCGATCAAGGTAACCACCATCATGTGCTAACAAAGGACAATTACCAAATTTTGAAATATTGTTGTGTCATGTGCATGTACAAATCATCATGAATAGGTGCATAAGGAATGTCCTAGCCCAAGATATGTGCATACAAATCATCATGTCATGTGCATACTTGTATGATCTTGGCACCTATTCATTTGTATTTTAACTTGTTAATATGACAAGATAATAGTGGGATAGTATTTTTATTATGTTGTAAGGATTTATTCTTGTAGAGTTTGACATCATGGTATGTTAAGGTCTATTTATTGCACATAATTATTAAAGAGCCCAAGTGTAGAAAATATACATGGCATCATGTGAGATTGTAGGCTACTTTCTTGATTGGGAATGTGTCTATTTTAAACATGTATGATAAAAGCATGATAAAGTAATTCAAATAGAATTAAGGAAAATGTAAAGAACATGCATGTAAAGAATTGACATACCTAAAAAATGGAGATTCGAATGGAGAGAGTACCCAATTATGTAGTGTTCTTTTCTTCTTGCATCAAACTCCTCAACAATTTGAGTTTTTCACCACTTGCTTCCTTTTCAATGTTAAATTGAATAACACTCAAATATAATTAGTAATAACAATACTATTAACCAATCTATCATGTTAAATTCCTAAAATTGAATCACAATTAACATTGCAACACTACAAAAATTGAAACTTGAATAGATATATATCAAAGTTGGTGTGAAAACTATGTTATTTCCTCCTTCTCAAGTTGGCAAAGTAGAAAAGGTGGTGGGAAGATCATGCAAAGGTGGTAGAATGTGTAAAATGTGTAAAGTGTGCATGTGAACTTCCCAACAGCATGAAAGCACTTCTTTTTTGTTGGAACATGCGCATAATCAGCATGAAAATAGAGCATGTGGGCCTGGATCACAGGGGTCAACACTTTTTTACTATTTCTATAGCAGGACAAAACATGAGCGCATTATAATGCGCTCATGTTTTGTCCTGCTATAGATTGATCCAAAAATATTTGTGCCTATCTCACCTTCAGTAGCACCTTTACAATATCTCACCTCTAGTTCCATTAGCTTGTGTTCTATATCTCACTTATCTCTCCCCCTCACCTCTCTACCTCTCCCCTCTCTATGTCTCTTAGTCACTCCTTGTCTACCTCTCCATCCATCCTTAGCCATCTAGGTCTCCTAAACCCTAAAGCCAGCTATCCCTATTCCTAAACCCTCAACGGGTTTAATACTATACTTTAAACCCTAATCCCTTATCCCTAAACCCTCAACCCTTGAACCTCAACCCTTAATGTCAAACCCTAATCCCTCAACCCTTAACTCTAATCCCTCGACCCTCAACCCTATCCCTAAACCCTAAACCCTAAAACCTCAACCCTTAACCCTCAACGTCAAATCCTAATCCCTCAACTCTTCACTCTAATCCCTCAACCCTAAACCCTATCCCTAAACCCTCAACACTATACCTTAAACCTTAATCCCTCAACCCTAAACCCTAAACCTTATCCCTAAATCCTAATCCCTCAACCCTCAACCCTAATCCCTCAACCCTCAACTCTAGTCCCTCACCCCTAAACCCTAAATGTTATCCCTATTCCTAAACTCTCAACGGGCTTGATACTATACCTTAAAGCCTAATCCCTTATCCCTAAACCCTCCAACCCTATCCCTAATACTTATACCCTCGACACTCTACTTTAACCCTAATCCCTCGACCCTAAACCCTATCCCTAAACCCTCAACCCTCAAACCTCAACCCTCAAACCTCAATGTTAAATCCTAATCCCTCAATGTCAAATCCTAATCCCTCAACCCTTCACTCTAATCCCTCAACCCTAAACCCTACACCTTATCCCTCAACCCTAATCCCTCAACCTCAACCCTAATCCCTCAACCCTCAACTATAATCCCTCATCCCTAAACCCTAAATGCTATCCCTATTCCTAAACCCTCAATGGCCTCGATACTATACCTTAAACCCTAATCCCTTATCCCTAAACCCTCCAACCCTATCCTAATCCTTAGACCCTAGACACTCTACTTTAACCCTAATCCCTCGACCCTCAACCCTATCCCTAAACCCTCAACCCTAAAAACTCAACCCTCAACCCTCAACGTCAAACCCTAATCCCTCAACCCTTAACTCTAATCCCTCAACCCTAAACCCTATCCCTAAACCCTAAACACTATACCTTAAACCCTAATCCCTCAACCCTAAACCTTAAACCCCATCCCTAAGCCCTAATCCGTCAACCCTCAACCCTAATCCATCAACCCTCAACGAGCTCGATACTATACCTTAAACCCTAATCCCTTATCCCTAAACCCTCCAACCCTATCCCTAATCCTTATACCCTTGACACTCTACTTTAACCCTAATTCCTCGACCCTCAACCCTATCCCTAAACCCTCAACCCTCAAACCTCAAACCTCAACCCTCAACATCAAACCCTAATCCCTCAACCCTATCCCTAAACCCTAACCCTAAAACCTCAACCTTCAACATCAAATCATAATCCCTCAACCCTAAACCCTCAAAACTATACCTTAAACACTAATCCCTCAACCCTAAATCCTAAACCTTATCCCTAAACCCTAATCCCTTAACCCTTAACCCTAATCCCCCAACCCTCAACTCTAATCCCTCATCCCTAAACCCTAAACGCTATCCCTAATCCTAAAACCTCAATGGCCTCGATACTATACCTTAAACCCTAATCCCTTACCCCTAAACCCTCCAACCCTATCCCTAATCCTTATACCCTCAACACTCTACTTTAACCCTAATCCCTCGACCCTCAACCCTATCCCTAAACCCTTGACCCTTGAACCTCAACCCTCAACCCTCAACGTCAAACCCTAATCCCTCAACCCTTAACTCTAATCCCTCAACCCTATCCCTAAACCCTAAACCCTAAAACCTCAACCCTCAACCCTCAACGTCAAATCCTAATCCCTCAACCCTTCACTCTAATCCCTCAACCCTAAACCCTATCCCTAAACCCTCAACACTATACCTTAAACCCTAATCCCTCAACCCTAAACCCTAAACCCTATCCCTAAGCCCTAATCTGTCAACCCTCAAACCCTAATCCATCAACCCTCAACCCTAATCCCTCATCCCTAAACCCTAAACACTATCCCTAGTCCTTATACCCTCGACACTCTACTTTAATCCTAATCCCTCAACCCTCGACCCTCAAACCTCAACCCTCAACGTCAAACCCTAATCCCTCAACCCTTAACTCTAATCCCTTAACCCTCAACCCTATCCCTAAACCCTCAACCCTAAAACCTCAACCCTCAACACTCAACGTCAAACCCTAATCCCTCAACCCTAAATCCTATCCCTAAACCCTCAACACTATAACTTAAACCCTAATCCCTCAACCCTAAACCCTATCCCTAAGCCCTAATCTGTCAACCCTTAACCCTAATCCATCAACCCTTAACCCTAATCCCTCATGCCTAAACCCTAAACACTATCCCTATTCCTAAACCCTCAACAGGCTCGATACTATCCCTCAACCCTTAACCCTTAAAACTTGAATCCTAAAACCTATCCCTACACCCTCGACACTCAACACTATATCTTAAACCCTAATCCCTTAACCCTCATCCCTAAAGCCTCAACCCTAAATCCTTAAACCTTCAACCCTAAACCCTATCCCTAATCCCTCTACCCTCGACACTCTACTTTAACCCTAATCCCTTGACCATCAACCTTATCCCTCAACCCTCAACCCTCAACCCTCAACTCTCAATATTAAACCTAAATTCATCAACCCTAAACCATAATCCCTTAAGCCTAAACCCTATCCCTAAACCATCAACCCTCAACACTATACCTTAAACCCTAATCCCTATCCCTCAACCCTTAACCCTTAAAACTTAAACCCTATCCCTACACCCTCAACACTTGACACTATATCTTAAGCCTTAAACCCTCATCCCTAAAGCCTCAACCCTCAATCCTTAAACCTTAAACCCTAAACCCTATTCCTAATCCCTCTACCCTCAACACTCTAACCCTAACCTTGACATTAAATGCTAATTTGTCAACCCTAAACCCTAATCCGTCAACCCTAAACCCTAATCTCTCAACCCTAAACCCTATCCCTAAACCCTCAACCCTATACCTTAAACCCTAATCCATCAACCCTAAAACCTAATCCCTCAACCCTCAACCCTAAACCCTATCAATAAACCCTCAACCCTTGACACTATACCTTAAATCTTAATCCCTCAACCCTCAACCCTAATCCCTCATCTCTCAACCCTAATCCCTCATCCCTAAACCCTAAACACTATCCCTATTCCTAAACCCTCAACCCTTGACACTATACCTTAAACCCTAATCCCTTATTCATAAACCCTAAACCATATCCCACAAGGTACCCGGGGATTCCAAATAGCTAGCTCTGAATTCAATTCACAACCACATCTACACCATACACACCTATAAATGCGCCTGGCACCGGGTGAATCTCAATGGATTATAGGTCAAATGGTGGGCTATGATACCTATATATCTATGGGCATAAAGGGCCTCCTCTCCTTCTTCCATCCCTGCCACGGTTCCTGCCGACGCGAGGGGTAGCCGCAGCTCTGTAATTTGGAAGTCCATGAACCGCCAATTCAATATATATTCCCGGCTGCTAGTTTAGTATTTCTTTAGGCACCCTGTCTTTTCCTCTGCCGACACGAAGGGATCCGGCTCTGTATATGGTATATACGAATCTACATCTGCATATGGATCGAGAAGACCCGGCTCGCTCACATTGTAGTTTATTCCGTTCATTCCGATTCTGTTGATCCAGCTGGCTCAGCAGTCTACCTAGTAGCTGATTCAGTAGAGTCCGTTTATGAAGTGGAGTAGCTGTAGTAACAAATAGGTAGGGAATCTGCTTCCTTTCGATTGATTTGGTGCCTGATGGGTAGGGAGAGAAGGGGAACCAGCCTACCTAACTGAAGTTTGGTGTGTGGGCGAACTAGAGGCAGAGGCGATTACCCAAGGAGCCCCGCACAAAACCAACCCATTGACTATACTAGTTTTTCTTTATACGCATGTACCCATCCAATGCTATCCAACGCACCACATTGATCAGCTTGAACAACGCCATCTCTTCACTGGGTGACTAGTTGAACCACTGGGCTGTCTCTCCTGCGACCGCCTCCGCTAGGTAAACTGGTTTATCGACCAGGTCAAATGATTCAACATCTGGGGAAACCGGAATCTAAACAGAGATTCTGGTTCCGTCTCTGCCGGATTATTTACTGGACCCACTTCAACTAATCTACCTCCCTAACTCTCAAAATTAAACCCTAATCCGTCAACCCTAAACCCTATTCCTAAACCCTCAATAATATTCCTTAACCCTAATCCATCAACCTTGAACCATAATCCCTCAACCCTAAACCTTATCCCTAAACCCTCAACCCTCAACACTATTCCTTAAACCCTAATCCCTCAACTCTAAACCCTAATCCCTTAACCCTAAACCCTAAACCCTATCCTTAAACACTCAACCCTCGGCAAGTTATACCTTAAACCTTAATCCCTCAACCCTAATCCATCATCCCTAAACCCTAAATACTATCCCTATTCCTAAACCCTTAACCCAAGACACTATACCTTAAACCCTAATCCCTTACCCCTAAACCTTAAACTGTATCCCTCAACCCTCAACCCTCAACCCTTAAACCTTAAACCCTAAAACCTATCCCTAAACCCTCAACCCTATACCCTCAACAATATACTTAATCCCTAATCCCGCAATCATCAACCCTATACCTTAAACTTGAAGCCTACACCCCCAAACCCTCATCCCTAGACCTTATAACCTCACCCTTATATCCTAAACCTCGAATATTGTGGCTCAACCCTATACTTAAATTAAACCTAAACCATACATGCTCTCAACCCAGGTCACCCTATGCCTTATATACCCTCAATCCATATCGTAAACCCTAAACCCTAATCCCCTCGCCTTACACACTTAATCTTATACACTCAACAACTTGAATATTAAACCTCAACTGTAACCCTCAACCCTCTACCATCTACCTATTACTTAAGCCCTAATCCCTCAACCCTCAAAACTATACAGGCTTAGGTCCTTATATACACTAAACCCAAAACACTTACATACATACATACATGCATGCATACATACAAACATACATACATACAAAGATGCATACATACAAGCATGCATACATGTACATACATACAAGCATGCATACATGTACATGCATACATACCTACAAGAATAGATATAAACATCCATGAAACATACTTATGAAATTTGAACATATCTCATTCAAAGGAAGACATAACGTGAGCGCATTATAATGCACTCGCGTTATGTTGAACTGGGAAAACACTGACAAACATGCAAAAAAGCAAAAAAAGCTTATGTTATATTGTGCTTTGGGAATCCCAAGCCTTGGGCTTTGGATTTGCTTTGGATTTCCAACCCAAAGGCTTGGAGTGCCTTTTCAATATCCACAGACATGTTTTTGTAGATTCTACAAGATTTCACATAATTTTGTTTGTGCTAACCCTCAGATTTGCACGTGTTTCAAGGTCAAACAAATTGAACACCTGGGTAATGTTAGGCTTTCTCTTAGCTATTTAACGATGTAATTTTTTTCACATTTTGACAATGTTAAGCCTTTCATCTTTAATTTCTTTTGTTTGTGTCTAGTTTTGGGCAAAAACCATTGTTTGGTCTTTTTTTCATTGTAAATTAACCATTCATTGAAATTTCAAAAAAATTACATATTTAGAAACTAGACTCCATTCTACACATATTAAAAAGAAAAAGGAAAAATGATTTTCAATTATTTTCAAAATTTATAGGGGTAGCACGGCCAAAATTCTATTTTTTATGATGTGTCCACTTTGAAAATTAGTAAAAAATCAAATATTCATCAAAAAATTATCAGAAAAATTAGGCATGAACTACATGCTGTTAGCTAATTTCTCACTGAAGCGATTTTAAAAATACCAAAAAAAAGTTAACCTTTTGAGGGAGCCACAAAACATGCTATCTTATGTTTTTTGATAGAAACAACACCAATTTCTGTGGCTCCCTCTTTTAACCCCTTAATCTATACCATTTTCAAAAAAAATTAGTAGTTTAGAATGTAGACTCGGAGCACTACGAACATTGTTTTGGTTGCATCTCCAAATTTTGAGTGTAACTATGCTCAATTTCTCATCCAAGGCCAGCATTTCCTAATTTTAGAAAGAAAGTGGCCACTCGAGACCCCTTTTTGGCCCCCCATCTTCTTGCACTTGTGATTTAAACATCCTTCTCAAAAGTGTAAGTATTATCTCTTCCATTATGCACAAATTTCCTATCAAATTGCCAAGGTCTACCAAGAAACACATGGCACACATCCATGGGCATGATATCACATACAACACTATCCTTATAACTACCAATTTAAACTTCAACCAAAGCCTGTTCATTGACCAACAAATGATGCCCTTTCTATAGCCAATAAACTTTATAAGGTGTAGGATGTTTAATTCTCTTAAGACCCAATTTATCTACAATTTTAGTAGCCACTAGATTATTCGTACTCCAATTATCTATAATCAATTTGCAGCACTTACCTTTAGCCTTACATTTTGTCTTGAACAAAGCTCTTCTTTGCACTAGTTCTTGGTTCTCCTTTGGTGGCTTTAATAGTATTCTTTTGAATAGCAAGAATTCTCTGGATTCAAGTTCTTCTTGGTGATGAGCAGGTGACCCAACACTTTCTTGATCTACTTATACAATCTGATTGATTCTCTCAGTCCTTGTATGGCCTCCTTATGAGAACTTAGGACACTCCCAACTCTTATGACAAGCATACTGGTTAATTTTAAACACTTACTGACAAAGCCTTTTCCTCTTCTTTGAAAAACCTCCTCTTCCATAAGATCTACCTCCTTTATTTTGAAATCCTCCTCTTTCTTGATTGGTTGTCCCACTTGAACTTCCAGCCACTTCTTCATGGGGTTGTTGTCCTCTTCCATCCTGTTGTCCTCTACCTCTAGCTCCTCTTCCTTGTTGATTTTGTCTTCTCATAAGCTTCTCTTCTGCCTTGATGGCAAAATGATAGGCTTCTTCAAAAGTTCTAGGGGATAGTAGACTCAACTCATAGTGCAAGCTATATTTCAAACCATTCAAATATCTTTCTACCTTTTCCAAATCTTCTTCACTATGGCCTGACTGAATCACCAACTTGTAGAACTCTTCCATATATTCCTTCACTGACATGTCTTTTTTCTTAAGATTCTACAATATTTTGAAAAGATTAGTTTGGTAGTCTCCCGAAAGGAACTTAGCCTTCAACTTAGCAACCATTCGATCTCAAGAAATAATCTTCTCTTTATTCTTCTTTTGCCTCTCAAATTGGACATAGTCCCACCACATAGTAGCGTGGCCTTTAAGCCTTGTACATGCAAATTTAACCTTCCTTTCGTTACAACTCCTTCATACTCAAAATATTTGTCTAGATCATTGATCCAGTCAATTAGTCCCTCCCCATTTAAACTTCCAGAATACATAGGAACCTCAATTTTAGGTTTCGCTCCCACACTCATAACTATTCTCAGCAATTTCTCTTCAAATCCTTTAGGTTCTTCCTGAACTTCTTCATCATCTCGTAACTGCTCTTCCTCACCAACTTCACTAACATCATCTACTATTGTTCCTCTTTGTTGTACCCTCTCTATGTCTTCCATTTGCACTGCCAAGTTCTGTAGCATTTAAAAAATCCTTTCATCATGGCCTCTTCGGCCTCTTCGAGCACCTCTTATTCTCATCCTTCTCAATAGCATTCTGCCCACTCTACAAAAGCCCACTTCTTAGGCTCTGATACCAAAATGATGGCAACCTTGATAGGAAATGTTTACAGAAACTTAGATTTGAATGAAATGCAGTGACAAGTCAATCTTGAATGAAATATAGTTTGATGAAAACAAATCAGCATTCAAAAGACTAGAATTCGACTCAGGAACTTTGGCTTAGAAAAAATTTCTTATTCACTATTCAGCCAGATCGACCATGAATACAAGGATCTCACATTGATAGATGACTAGACTTCACAGTCTTTATAGAGTTGTTTTACATGGGCTTCAAACACCCAGCCTAATTCCTCTGGCTTGAATCCTCCTCTTGATACAATCGATCTCCTTGCTTTAAGTCTCGTTCTACTATGACCTCTCCCTATCATGCGCCCCAATATCTCCTCTCTCTGTGATTCCTCCTTTCCCCTTGACCTTGATGATGCCCTTCACCGAACCGCTTCAATCTCTGCCCCCATCCCTCTTCTTACCATTTTGGAAGTTTTCCAACTTCCTCTCCTTCTCAATGGAAACCATCCCCTCTCTTCTTAACTCCCCTTTCACCGATTAGAAGTCATTCTCTTCTAACTGTCACCCTTCTTGGTCATTTCAGTAGTTTTTTTCACAACCCTTTCCTTTTGGTGGTGACAGGAACTAACCAACATCCCCTTTTAACCAAAAATTATCTCTAAGAGGCTGATACAACAAATCAAACAAAACAACTTAACAAACAAGACATATAACATCAACTAATCAAAACAAAACTTGATGGGGAAACGATGCCCCTACATCATCCCATCACCATCCAAACTGCCTTATAGACATCCTCCCTACTATGTTATATATTAAATTATAATATAACATAATATATATTAAGTTATAATATAACATAATATATATTAAGCTATAATATAACATAATATGATACTAATATTGGTATATATAATATGATATATATTACACACACATCTATATGTGTGTGTGCGATCTCAAATATAATACTTTCTATCATCTTATTTTATAAATAAATTAGAATTCAAGAATTAAATATTTCCATTGTAAGGAAAATAAATGAATGGAAATAAATAAATAAATAATTTTGAAAGAACAAGGGAAACATGCAAGAAAACCCTTGGCTCCTTGGAAAATAAAGGTTTCCATTTTCTTTATCTCTCCCTTCCCTCTCCTTCCTACATAAATGGGTAAAATAATAAACAAAATTCTTTAAATGTAAGAAATCTTTAAGGATTAGGGCAACTCTAAGAGTTATCCTAGATTCAAGGGTGGAGAAAGAATGGTTAAAAACATCATGACACCTTAGTTGAAATATTAAATACTTCTTGATATAATGTATGTTATTAAGTAAGTATATGTATGTCATTAAGTATATGTTGGAGGCTATTATCCCTAGGTAATGAATTCTCTTACCATCCTTAGTGCATGGGTAGATTTATTTATTTATCCTACATAATAAAAAATATTATTGATCCCTTGATTGTAAGTGTTGGCTATTAGGAGTATCCTAGAATGCACTATACCTATTGAGGAGTTCAAAAGGGTAGCATAACAAGTGTGACAAATTTTATAGATAAATATTAATAATTTTTTAAAGGCTGAGTAAAAGAAAATCTAATCTAAAGCAATAAGCAATAAAATGCCCTATCAAGAGAAAGTAAACAAATTATTTACTTCATCAAGAGAAAAGATTTGTTCTAATTACTATTGAAAACATGAAAGGAACCTAGTATGAATTGGATGTTAGTTCATGGCAAGTCCTTAGAAGTCCTTAGTGGAAACGCTCTCTTCCTCTATAGTAGCGGGATCCTCCTCTTGGCAACAGGGATGAAGATGGGAGCAATTAAAATTGAATTGAGCTTTGAAGCTAAAAGAATTGGTAAAAGGGGATGATTGATAGGAGCATTTGAATGCTAGTATGAAGCACAATGGACTTGAGCAATAAAGCAAATAAAAAAAGGCATGCACGATGTCCTGCATGGGTAAAAGCAAAGAAAGAGTAGAGATACAATACAAAATTTGCATCCTAAGAGAAAGCTTTGAAGCTTTGCAAAAACAAAAACTAAAGAAAGAAACTAAGAGGCTCAAAGCCCTGTGAAGAAGCTTCAAAGCCATCACATGGATAGAAAGGGACTACTATGTAGTCAACCATGAATACTTTTATTCATATACAATGTTATCATTATAACCAGCGGAACTATAGGTGCTCTCGGCTATTATGGCCATCAACTTAAAGAAGTTATCATTAATAAATCATGACAATGCAAGCTTGCAGTCTATAGGCTTAACAAAACTATAGCTAATATAAGCTTTCACTATGACCATTGATTGGCTATCGAAAGGCCTGCAAACAATAGTATTTAATATGCAAATTACTCATGACTGAGTTACACAATCATACCTATGTGTTTTCTTGTTGTTGATGCAAGATATCAAGCAATACACCACCATTGAAGGCTTGGCTCCTTCCATGACCTCTAGTGCTTTACCTTATTGCTTGTGTCTTTCTCCCCTGAGAGACAACTATTGACAACTACCAAGAACAATACCAAAAACATATGCTCTCCAACCCATGAAACTCCCACACAAAGACTTGTTTGCATGAAAGGTTCTCTACTTTGCCTATCCTCTCCACCCTTGCACTAAAGGTGGAGAGTTAGTTGGCATGGCCGGCAACTCGTAGGCTCAGTCTCGGTTCCATAAGAGCCTTACCTCCCATTCAAGAGTAATACAAAAGAGGTTATCAAAGTTAGCTCACAACAACCCCCACTCAATACCACATTTTGTGGGTCGTGAGGTGGTGGATGACAAGATCTCTCAACTTGACATAAAATTATAATAATACTCAACCACTATAAGTGGATCAATAAGAAATTATACTTAATACAACATCAATTACATCTAAAATAATGTATTGGCAACATCAAAATAGCTTAATTATTAATAAAGTAATATCATCAAGGTAGTATCATTAATATGCAAATATGGGGTCAAATCCTCTCCCCCTCTTTGCCTTGTTTCAACCATAAACAAAATAATTAAACTATAATCACAAAATATAGAGAAATAGATATGTGAAAAGGAAGACTCCGACAAAACAACCAAGTTTACTATCGACTGAAAAATGATTTGAAAATATTATCAAGTTGAAACAATGAAGACAACTTTGGGAGACTTGAAAGAATCATTAATTTGACGTTGATCAAATTTGAAAATGACTTAAGCAAGGAAAATACTTAAACTCACCCTATCTTTGCTTGAGTTCACAAAAGTTTAACCTCGATACTCATATGGCAATCTGACCTTTTCCGAACATCTATCTCCTCCTCCCAGATGATACTCTCCTATCCTTGGAGGAAGAGTATTTTCCTGATTACACTCACAACCATATAACCATGATTAGTGTATCATCAATTGATTCACAAAACAAAAAATAATCTTATCAACATGTAATCTCATGTCTAAACTAACATTAGTCAATATTCATATAATCAATGATTCTATTTGATATTTTCCACAAACATCAAATCATTAAACTATGATTAATCATCTTGACTACCACACAAAGGCAAGATTAAACTAAATCATAACTTGGGGATGTAACAAATCTCCTCCCATGAGAATCATCATCCTCGATGATTAAATATCTTCAAAAACAAACCAACATAATAAGAAAAGTGTTGTTTTAGCATAGTAAGAAGTTTTTCGAAAGAGATGGGGAAATCTCGCATAAATATCCTCATAGTTTTTCTAGGTGGCATTTCCTCTACATACTGGGCCCACTGGACCTTACATTGAGCTATCTCTTTATTACATAAGCATAGCTTATGCATTTCAAGCACCTTGATGGGCTTGATCACTACTACCCCTGAGTCCTTCACCTGTATAGAAATACAATCAAGAATAGGGATATGATTATCTCCAAAAATAAACTTTTTCAAATAGGAAACATGAAAAACATTATGCATCATGGCAAGAGTTGGTGGTAGAGCAATTCTGTATGCGACTGGGTTGAGCTCTTTGAGAACTTCAAAGGGACCCACGTATCTAGGAGCTAGTTTGGATGTCTTTCCAAACTTAATGGAGCTCTTTTGAGGTTTTACCCTTAGAACTTTTTCTCCAATTGAGAAATGTCTTTCAATGCATTTTGCATCCACATAATGTTTTGTCCTATCATTGGCTTCTACTAGCCTTTTCTTAATTAGATGGACTTGTTCTTCCATTTCTGACAGCATTTCTAGTCCAAGGCTAACTCTATCTTCTAGCTTATCCCAGCTTATAGGGGTTTAACACTTTCTTCCATATAATGCTTCAAAAGGAGCCATCTTAATAGCAGAATGATAGGAATTATTATAGGTGAATTCCACAAGAGGAATATAATCTTCCCATTTGTATTGCTAGTCCATGCAATACATTCTCAATAAATCCTCCAGCACTTGGTTTACCCTTTCAGTTTGACCATCCATCTCAGGATGATAAGAAAAGCTTATATTCAACTAGGTTCCAAGTGAAGAAAACAATGTTTGCCAAAACCTTGATGTCATACGAGCATCCCTATTTGAGATAATCTTCTTAAGAATACTGTGCAATCTAAAAATTTCTTGCACAAATTTACAAATTCCTAGGTATAAAATGTGTCATTTTAGTGAGTCTATCCACCACAACCAAAATAGCATTGTGCATGTTCCTTGACCTAGGAAGTCCTTGCACAAAGTCCATGCTTATAATTTTCCATTTCCACTCTAAAATTTCATGAGGGTATAAAAGTCATGTCGGGTGATGGTGTTCTACCTTCACCCTTTGGCATTCTATACATGCAGCTACAAACCTTGTAGCATCCCTCTTCATTAAATTCTAGAAGTATAAGGGTTTCACATCATCTAGTAACTTCGTTACTTCAGGATGTCCTGAATAAGGTGTGGAATGAACCTCTTTCCACACAATGTTCCTTAACTCCTCAGAGTTCAAAACAAACCTTCTTCCTTTATACCTTAATAACCCATCTGGTTCAAGGTAAAATCCATCATATTTTGGATTATGAGGATTTTCCTTGAAAAAGGCTTGTTTTACATGCTCGTAAAACCCTTCCCCCTTAGACTTTTGTAAAGCCTAATTCTTAAAATCAAAATGTATGGAGATCATTGAGGAGATATGTCTTCTTCTACTTAAGGCATTTGCCACTCAGTTTTCCTTACCTTGAATAAATATGATCTCAAAGTATTAATCTAAGATTAACTCCAACCATCTTCTTTGGCAAGCATTTAGATGTGGTTGGGTGAATGGATATTTGATCCCTTGATGGTCTATTTTGAGTTCAAAGGGTTTTCCAAGCAAGTAGTGTCTCCACATTTTTAGAGCATGTATTACTATTACCAATTCCAAATCATGAGGGGCATAGTTTTGTTCATAAGTTTTTAGTTTCCTGGATTCATATGCAATGACTTGTCAATCTTAGATTAGTACACCACCTAATCCTTCCCCTGAGGCATCGGTAATGATTACAAAATGACCTTCCAAGTCAGGTACTTTCAAGATTGGCATTGAAGTCAATCTTTCCTTCAATTGGTCAAATGCCTCTTGGCACTTGTTTGACCACTCAAACCTCTTTCCTTTTCTCTACAAAGAAGTTATAGGTTAAGCAATTTTTGAAAAGTTCTTCAAAAATTTCCTATAATATCCTACAAGGCCCATGAAACTTCAGACCTCATGTACATTCTTTGGTGATGGCCATTCTAATATGGCTTTAATCTTGGCTGGGTCCACAGTTATTCCCTTAGCTAAAATTATGTGGCCCAAATATTGCACTTCCTTTTGAAATAAAGTACACTTAGAGAGCTTGTCATACAATTTATACTCTTTCAACCTCTAAAGAAAAATCCTTAAATGCCGAAGGTGTTCTTCCTCATTCTTAGAATAGATTATAATGTCATCAAGAAAGACTAGGACAAACTTGTCTAAACAATCCCTAAACACATTGTTCATTAAGTTCATAAATGTTGCAGGTGTGTTTGTTAATCCAAAGGGCAGGATAGTGAACTCGTAATGCCCATACCTTGTTCTAAAGGTTGTTTTGTGGATATCCTCATCCTTTAACCTCATTTGATGGTAACCAGATCAAAGATCGATCTTAGACAGCACATTTGCTCCTCTCATTTGATCGAAGAGTTCATCAATGCGGGGTAAAGGGTATTTGTTCTTTATTGTTGCCTTATTTAACATGCGGTAATCTATTCATAACCGCAAAGTACCATCTTTCTTTTTCACAAAAGTTATTGGTGCTCCCCAGGGTGACACACTAGGCCTTATTAGTCCTTTATCCAATAATTCCTACAATTGATCCTTTAGCTCCATTAGCTCAGTTGTGGTCTTCTATATGGAGCTTTAGATATAGGTTCTGATCCTAGAATTATATCTATAGAGAAGTCAAAATTTCTTTTAGGAGGCAATCCTAGTAGCTCATCTGGAAATACATCCTCAAAATCTCTAAGAAAAGGGTACTTGTCCATATTTGATCTCTCCTAATCTATGGACTCCCTCTTCTCAACTCCATTGAGTTTCTAAGATTCATAAAACATTAAATCATCTTGGAAATTGGTTTCCTCATAACCATTTAGTTTTTCCATTTTGACAGAAAAAAGTTGGCATCCTTTTCTTTGAGCTCTTTTCATTTGTAGGGAAGAAATTTGTCTTAGTTTGACTTCTCTAGAGTTCCCTTGCAAAAAGACTTTGTTCCCTAAGTCATCTATACATTCTACTATTTTGGCATAACAATCCACTTTGGCCTGATGTCTCCATAACCAATTTATCCCAAGGATAACATCATATGAGCTTAATGGGGCTACGTAAAGGTTCACCTTAGTGGAGAAACTTGGAAGTTCAACCTTAGCCTCAAACAAGCATTGCTCTACCCAAGCCTTGGTCTAATTTGCATATTCAACTAACCAAGTGTTTGCCATGTATTTAGCTCTTCTAGGAATTTTATTTATTACTTTTGGGGAAACAAAACATTCTATTGCACTACTATCTATCAAAACTGAAATTGGGAACCAGATAAAATACATGTAGTTTCAATGGGAGTAATTTGATATTCAGCTTGCTTATTATCTAGGGTTGCATGTATGCATTGTTGGAAAGCCATCTATTGTGAGGGTAATGGATTTCCTCGTGGCTGAGTTCCCTATGTCTTATTAGGACACTGGTTGGTGTAATGATCACCACCGCATGTATAACATCCTCCCACGAGTCCTCGCCTCTCCTGAGGCTGCCTAGAATTATCTCCATTTTTCTTGGAGTTATTATTGCCTTTCTTTTCCCCCTGGATTCATTTTGCTTATTCTTGGACCCTTTATCATTTTTCTCAGTAAAATCCTTCTTTTTCCCCTTTTTCTTAAAAGATTGAGAGGATTGGGACCAATTATACCTTTTTTGGTCCCTTTCCCTATAAGCAGACATAGCTTTCAATTTTTGTTCCTATTTGATTGCCTTCTCATAGACTTGGTCCATTGAAGTGGGACCATGCACATCAACTTATCCCCCAATCTAGGTGTTCAAGCCCATAATAAATTTTTGGATGCAAAATATCTCATCCTGTTGATATTGCAAAACATACTTGAGTAGGTGAGTAAACTTTTCCCAGTATTCATTCACAGATGAATCCCCCTATTTCAAATTCTGAAAACCTATAAGTTTTTGGTCATAGAACAACTAAGACAACCAGCTTTGCCTAAAGAGTTCAAAAAACATGTCCTAGGTTAAACTTGTAGACCTCAAGCCTATCTTCATTTTCTTATTCATCCACCATGTGGATGCTTCACCCACCAACTGGTATGCTCCCCATACCGCTTTGGTGATTTCAAATAATTTCTTATTTCAAAGTATTTTTCCATCTCCATAAGCCATGCCTATGTGGCATCTTTGCTTATAGACCCATCAACCTTGGGAGGCATAACCTTTTTCATATCCCAAGATAATTCCAAAGCCAAGTGGCTTCTTCTGTCCCCTTCATGTTTGGCCTTGGAGTTATTCTCTTCGCATTCACTTTTGGTGGTGTCATCATGATGTGCCTCATCATCACCACCATAATAGGGTTCCCACCTGGGTCCATGTTGACCCCTGACCTCCTGCTCTAGAATTCCAATTCTTGCTCTCGTCTCTTGGAGCATAGAAAGGATTTGGTCGAGTTTAGATTTGGAGTGGCCTAAAGGTTTCCCTTCTTCTAGGCTATCTTCCATATTGGCTCTTATCTGAACCAAACTATAATCTACTTCTTCTGAAGTTTGTAGATTAATCATTCAATTAGTTTTTCATACCATTGAATCCATTCATAATGTAAATCCATTCTCATTCATGTAATCTTTAACAAGAAAGGAAATATTTGCCAAATTTCAAAATGCATTATAGTTTTCCATGGATTACATGTAATCCATCCATAGTTACAAAATTTTGTTTACATTTTGCTATATTGCAAGTCATTATCAGATTGGGATGCCTTCCCATATTCATTTCTCATCCTTGAGATTTATCAAATTAGTTTTAGAGGGTTGACATACTTGCAGGTACTCATCCACAACCTCCTTAGTAACATTAGGATCCTTAGGGTCACTTTCCATGACTAGTTCCTTAGGTGCAGAGGGTTTCATTGATTCATTTTTAAAGATAGGAGCAGTAATCCTAATTGCTTTCTTCATCTCCTTCTTGATGCATTTAACAACATCAGCAAAGGTTTCATCATCAACCAACCATGCACCTACCAAGCAACTAGTTTGTTCAAGGCATTTCATTCTTAAGGATCACTCCCTCAAGGCCTTAAGGCAATGTCCATTTCTTGTTACCTTCTTTCTAGTTGTCATTCTTATTCTTACCATTCTAGCATAAGAACATCCAAACATTAGCAACTATTAATGCTAGATAAGGAAAAACATTATGTAGTGAGATCATAGGTCCATGTATTGAACCTAATAGCTCTAATACCATATGTAACAAGTCACCTCTCATTACCCATAATTAACCATCATAATTAACATTAAGAAAAAATCATGATTAACTTAACCATTGTTAAACAAGAAAAACATCCATTTCATAATCAAATTAAACATGCATATCTTTTCTGGACATTCCAAAATTAAAATTTACAAGTCTAAAGATAACATATTAGTGAATCATTTTCACTATACAAATACAAAGCTATACTCATGGCATCATTGATAAGATTATACATAATAACTAACTATCAGGTCATATAGAGAATTCACTGTATCTGGAACTTTGACATTTGTCTTCATAAGTATCGGCTTGTCTTCTACTTGGGAAGGAGAGCATCACCCAAGTGCTTTTCCTCCAACCACAGACCAGCAGTCCCCCGCACAAATTCCTACTTGGAAGTGGCCCTACCCTTCATGAAGGTTATAGATATAAGGAACCGTTAGGTTTGCCATCTGAGTATATAGTGTTGTGTCCTTCATAATGTCTCACAGTCACACAACTATAGATCCACTCTAACTATGTATGAGACTACTAGAAACATTATGCCATCTGGAGCACAGTGGACCAACTAATGCATGCAGAGACAGATGCATTACTTTGGCCAAAGATTTACATACACATATGTTTTGCAATGAATGTAGTCATATGTCCACCACCTTGACTCGACTTAGAAGTTGTCTCATCCTATAGTGTTCAAAATTTCATCTTTCTAGGTTTTGATAAAAATGGGTCTTTCTCCCAATAGTCCATCTATCTTGGACTTTAACTCAATTCAAGAGTGCATCATTACTCATCTTACAATGTTTTGGTAATAGGGAATCTGTGACTCCACATCACCCCTTTCCCATTTTTGCTTTTGCAATTTCATAGTTTCATTTTACATGACCAACCTCTAGAAGGATGAAATGATGAAAAGTCCCCTAGGGAAAGTAAATTTCTACTCTTGTAAAGTGAATTGATCATATTGTCAGGGCTAGAAAGTGACAAGAATGATTTGTTGAACATGGGCTAGGTGACTAGGATGATAGTGTGCATGACATTAGAAGGTTAGCTTGGATGTTAGAGAAACATAAACAAAGTGTAAAACAAATTAAAACGTGCCACCAAGAGAGAAGTTACTAAGAGGTTGTATACATTTCATGCTTACATGTACATGATTAGGATTATAGCTCATCATCAGGCTACTATGTAGGCATGTGCGTGTTTTTCATACTTACAGTTTATGCTTTATGAAGGTGTAATATCCTTGTGTTTTCAAGCCATCATATAGGTGCTTAGTGCACTACAACAAATCCCTGTGATTAGCTCCCTTTTTTGCTTCCACCTATTGTTTTAATGTATTTTTCTCTAATTTTTTTAAAAAGTCAGTGCTATTTATCAGGATGGTGCTATTTTTGGCATTTTTTGCACCGATCAAAACAAGTAGGCACTAAATTAGGCACAATTTAGTGCCAAATTTAGCACTAAATTTAGTGTCTAATCAATGTTCAAATGTTCGAAGGTCTTCGTAAACACAGACTTGATGAGAGTTGTAGCAACTAGGTATGACCCTAGGACCATGTCTGTCTTGTCTGGAAATGGCAATGTTATCATTAGGTTCACAAAGGCCTATATTGTTGTTAGGAATGAAAAAATCTCATAATTTTCTTAGTCCCCATCTGCTTATCCTTGATATATACCATGTTGGAGCTAAATCATTTTCCCATTTTTCATCAACCATCACTCACTTGTCATCCAAATATCATAGGAATTTTCCATACATTGATCTTGTAATTAAAATAGGTTGTTGAAATTTGTGTGACAAGATCCATATTGTAGCCCATGACAATTTCATAAAATATGACATTTGAAATAAGCATTTCCCTGACTATAGTTGTGCAAATAGAAGTAATTAACCCCTATCGGCAAGATGTCTTTCCGACCAAATAAGTCATAATCCCCTAACTAATATTTTCATATATATTAGGAAGACCTAAATGAAGTTACACCGATCAAAGAACCCAAAGACAATGATTGTACAAAACAATCAGGAAGACAATATAATGTATCACTGATAAAAAGTTGTATCGGCAAGAGATATAAAATTAGAATGAAAATTTTAAACTACGCCAATCTCAGAGGTCATGCCGATAGATATAAGATCGACAAAAGATATGTGTTCTCTCACTGATAAATCAATACACTAGTTGTATCGGCATGACATATACCATCAGGATAAACTTTTTATATCTTCCTGACTTTATAAGTCACTCCAATAGGAATAAACTAAAGGAACTCGACAAGAGTCTCACCGATGTTCCCCATGAACAAAAGACATAAGAAAACATTATCAGTGAAACTTGATATGTTGAAGGGACATTATGTTCTCTTAGTAATGATGATTGTCAACCCGATGACTATAAGATAACCACTACTCATCGGGAAAACACTTGCTGATGTCCAAAAGTAACTTTGACAGTCAGAACCACCTTGATATCGGGTTGAAATTAATAAAGTCTTCTCGAAATCTTAAAAATAGAAAAAGGCAAGTAATGTGGACCTGAGCAAGATCGATGAGAGTCTCTCTGATAAAGATCAAAGAACTAAAGGAACACCTCCCATCAAAGAGACATAAAGCTAGTCCTAGTGATCGACTGAAAACATATAAACAAAAGATGGTGCCAAAACAAACATACAAATCGGCATGAGATTAAAATAGTCTTCCCGATGTAATTCATTAATCAATTTGACACTTTTAGAGCCCAAGAAGCATGCTGCATTCAACTCCAATGGCCAACATTAATGGCTGCCTGAGCATAATCTCATACAAATTGCTCTGGTTCATAATGAATTGAAAATCAAAACAATTTTTTGAGGGTTACAGTGGAAGAGCGGGGAATTCACTGAGAGACTGAGAAATTCGCAATGCCGAGCACATACAAGTAAGCATTTCAAACCTTCTTGTTGCTAATTGATTATAAGGCTAAATCTAGTATTCAACATAGAGATAGAATGGAGGGTCCTTCCAAAACAAAAAGAAAGCAATAGACTGAAACTAGCCAAACCAAGGGCAAAAAGCAGAAGGTTGAGATAGGGAAAGGGGAAAAAACATAGGAGAGAAAACTTAATCAAGACCTTATAGACCAATTACCTGGTTTAGACCCTAAGGCTAGGAAAACTACACAATTGAGGGCAGACGTGGAAAGATTAGAAGATAAATATAAACATGTAGGGAACATATGGACCCCTGTCAAGGGATATGAGTTGTTTATGTTTCACTACTGCAGAAGGAATAGATTAGAACTTGTCTATAACTCGTGGAATTTCAACCTAGGCAAGCTAGTTGTCACAGATGTTTTTGTGAACATGGATCTTGTAAAACTCCTGGGTTATCATTACAACCCTGACCTAAAAGCCATCTGCAACCTGCAAGGGGAGCCATTTATTCATGTATCCAAGAATGCAGTATGTGAATTTTTTTCCCTTGATGATACCTACAATACTCCTATAATATATGAAGATTTAGAAAAAGAGTACTTGAGAATGGATACCACTTATAGGGGTTGGATATTTCCATTTCATAGACCTAGAGAAGAAGGGAATTTGGTGGCACTCGAGGAAGGTGATGGACCTCCTTTTCATGTAGATCTGTTTGAACCTTATATGAAATACACATATTATTTAGTGGGACAAGTACTAGGAATAGAGGTCCCTAAATTAATGTCCATAGCACCCATGGTCATCTCTACAGATATCTAGTGCCACCATGCCAAAGCTTTTGATTATGCCTCCCACCTCTCTAAGGGGATTGATTCAGGACTAATGGCCATTAAAAATGGTGCTCCAACAATAAGTTTTAAGCATTACTCTACTCTTATGCATATGGTTTTATACTATGGACAAGAATTAACAATGTGGCCACAACAACTAAAAATTGCACAATTTGATAAGAATGGTCAACTGTTACCCATATAGTTATGGACTTCCATATGGGCTAGTAGGTTTGTGAATTCTAGTTATGCACATTTTGAAGAATTCTTTGTTAAAACACTGTACAGATGCTATGGTTATCCATGTAGCTATTCTTTGTTAGATGAGATTAAAAGATTTTTAAGGCCTAAGGATTTCAGTGGACCACCAACCGTCAATCACAACTGGGTGATTGGTATTATTTTCTAGATTCCACAATGATCATGGTATATGGGTTTGAAGATATGCCATTCTTATTGCCTAAAACAATACCAGACATAATCACATACTTGGAAATCATCAGGCAATTGGATTACTCAAATGTTATGAACTTAAGTGCCTATGATAAATAATCTTTTATGCCAAGTACATTATGTTTTGGGGACTTTACTGTGTTGTCCAGGGAAGGATACAACCTCATTCATGAAAAACTATTGCACTTTAATTTAAGAAAGGCAATGTCAAGAAAAGGGTTTGACCCTAAAGGGTTTATTGATTCTGCAAGAAGAAAACAAAATCTAAGTGGATATACTTATATACCATTCCCACATGATGATGTTATCAGGAATTTGGAAGATGCAGAGGTTGAATTTGCCATTGATGAGTAAAATTAGGAAGTGAAAAGGAGGAGGAGAGAGGCACAATAGGTAGAGGTGTTATCCTCTGATAGTGAAGGATCCCATGATGAAAGACCCCAAGCCCACTCTGATATAATTCCTAAACTCAGAATTAAAGAATATGAGCCTTCAAATAAAGAATTGGAAATTAAGGAAACACCTGATACAGATGCCAAGTAGTTGGCTTACAATTCTTTTGTTTCATATGATTAGTTTATTCAGTCCCCAAAATTTAAATCTTTCTTGCATAGACATAAAGGCAAAGCAGTCAGAGAATTTGTTTCAAATATCACACTAGATAATGAAAAACAATTATTGAATACTTTGAGAACATATGTTGAAAATGAAATAAAAAATATGACTCCGGAGAAAGGGAGGAAACTCCTAGAAGAAGTTAGTGTGATGATTTTTCTAGGCTTGGATTTGAAGCCTTCTTTGGTTTTTGATAGTTTTCTGCACAATAATGATGCCAAACATAAACTCAGCTTAGAAGGTGTGATAGAAGTGTACACTAGATCGCTATATAATCCTGATGAAGAATCACTTATGATATGGGCCCTATACCCTCCACACAAAAATCTTTCTATTATTAACATAGAGAAGGCATTTGGCCATGTGATGACACTGAAAGTAGGAGAAATAGATCCTGTGGTCATTGCGGATATTGGTATTAATGTTGCTAAGGTAAATAAAGCACATATTCAAATGTTGATTTGAGAAAGGGATATGTACAAACTGCACTATGAAAGAATGCACAAAGAAAGTGATTTCCTAAAATATTCTATCCCAACCAGGATGCTAACCCAAGGGGAGAGTTCCCAGGCAAAAGATAAAGATGAAATTCAGATAGCTCAAGCTAGATTCAATGCATTTTCCACCATATTCAAGAGGAGACATGCTAACATGATGGTATGGATGGATAAGTTTTGGGTGACCTATTCTAAGAATCAAAATGCTCTCCAAGAGTACAAGAGGTTGGCTGATAGACTCCAGGAAAAATTCCAAGAAATCTGTGATAGAGGCACTCCTAATGATGAAGCCATTACCAATGCAAAAGAATTAATTAGGGCACATATAGTTTTTCATGAGGAACTTCAAGAAGAAGCTAATGAATTTATTAATGTCTCTCAAAGAGGTGTACCTACATTGGTTAATGATGGCAAAATCTGAGAAGTCAATAAGAATGGATAAAGGAATGCCAAATGATCCTGCACGAAGCATTGGAAGTAGTGAAAGATGAAGACCCAGCATTGGAAGGGGCCTGTACCTGCATGGAGAAAATGGTTGCCATGGAATTTGTTGCAAAGACCATTGTGGAATGTGTAGATACTCACCTAAGCCAAAAATACTTAGATCATATTACCAAAATCCATTTATGGCTTATTAAAGCCTAATGAAAATTTGTAATTATTAGTCAAAAGTTTCAAAAGACACTTATGAAAATGCATGCCTCTTCTGAATATGGTTATATAAACATATAGTGGTAGGAGGTTAGAGGATCATCATCAATTACGAGAAGAATAAAAGTATTTATTAGCTTTTCATCAATTCATTTGTTATCAAATTTCAGACTTATGCAAGTAATATCCATATTTTCAAGATAAATCTAAATGGAGAAGGTGTTTGCATAAATATTGGTTTACTTTCAAGTGTTCAACAGTTGTGTGGATATATTATACTTATATGTTATCTGATTGTCTCCAAAGTGGTTTCTTATGTTATTTAGATTGAGACTGAAAATACATTTGATTTGTCAATACACATTTGTTGTACTTGTGTGGTGCTATTGATTGGTTTCTGTGTAGAGTAGGATTAAAATTACCTTTTGAGCAGTCTACTTTGATTGGTTCTTGACTGGATTAAAATCCTTTCAAATAAATTGTCTTAATTGGTTTCTCCTCACATATGAATTAAAAGTCCTTTCACAACTTCATAGTAACATAAGAGGATATCACTAGGATCATTAAGAAGAGTCTAGGTAACTAATATACTTGCACGTCTGCATAAGGTGCAGACATATAAAAGTGCCCAACTGTTAGAGTTAAGTTGTGAAGTGAATCTACACATCTTATAAAACCCTATCTCCAATATCACAATCCACTCATCAACTCTATTTACCCAATAAATTAGGCACTGGTCAATCTTAGAGCATTTCATACAAGTATAACTCACATTCTTTATATTTCAAGCATTCTTGTTAGAAAGTAGTTAACAAACCTTGCAAATATCTCATGTTTGTGTGCTATTAGTGAGTAAAATTGCCCAACCAAAATCCATCCATCTTTCCAAATCTACCTTATTGATTAGGTACACCCACCTAGGCTTGGCAATGTCAAAAGAGTAGGGGGTTTTGTTGTATAAACCCTGTCTTGTTGACCAAAAACATATCAAGGGATTGGCACCCTCTTGTGGTCTAAAAACCTACGTTTTTGAGAACCAACATACCACACATAAATTGGCCACTCTATAATTTTATGATCAATACAAATTACAAAAATTTGTGTGACAAGATCCATATTATAACCTCTGTTAAATCCCATCAATCTGACCTTGATAAACATTTCCATGATCATAGTCAAGAAAACCTTAATTTCATCCTCATCGGCAGGACCTTGGGCATATCTTTCAAGATCCTAAAGTCATAGTCTTATACAAAGTATTTTATCCATGGTCGGGGAGAGACAAGTAAACTCTCACCAATAAGAGGTCCATAGACAATAAGAATAAATGATCGGCACGATGTCACTTAATGTTTCACCAATGAATATTCATAGGCAAAAACAAGATAGTCAAAACAAGATCTCTAAGTTATACCGATCTTGTGCCTCATACCAATGGATGTGTATCAGGGAGAGATGTGCACACTTATACCGATAGAGCAAAACAGTTTAACAATTGTGTTAGGGAAACATATATAATAGGAGCAAGCTCCCTAGGTCTCTCCGACTACATGGGTCACTCCAATGATAAAGACCACAAAGTTTCGATAAGAGTCTTGCCGACTTGTCCCATCACATTGAATAACAAAGGATGCACATTGGAGGGACATATACAATCAGAGTGAATTCATTAGATCTCACCGACTATGTGGGTTATGTCGATAGTGAAAATTGCAAGGATATTTTGGGAAGAGTCCTACCGATGAATATACTAATGGAGAAACATGTCGGGAAGACCCAAAGCATTGAAATGCAATGTGAATCTCATAGAGATGGTTTAAGTTACACCGATGATGGTATGAATCATTCCTCCAACTAGTACATCGAGTAAGCTTTACAATGTCTCCCTGAAAAAGGTAAGAATTAAGGGTAAAAGACAAGCACATGGACCAATTTATTCATTCTCCTGAGTTCAAGTCTTTTTTGTACAAGCACAAGGGGAAAGAAATAAGAGAATCTATTGAAGACATCACACCAAATAATGAAAAACAATTGTTGGATGCATTGAAAACAAAGGTGGAAAGTGAGATGAGAGAGATAACTCCCAATAAGGGAAGATAATTATTAGTGGAGTCTAGTGTGATGATCTTTCTAGGTTTAGACATGAATTTTGCTTTAATCTTTGACAATTTTTTACATAGTGATAATGACAAATACAGACTCGGTCCAGAAGGAGTGACAGAAGTTTATACTGGGACAAAATACAATGCTGATGAAAATTCTCTTATGATTTGGGCTTTGTACCCTCCACACAAGAAGCTTGCAATCATCAATATAGAAAAGGCATTTGGACATGTTATGACATTGAAAGTAGGTGAGACTGGTCCTATAGTCACAACTGATATTGGCATAAATGTTGCCAAATTCAACAAAGCTCAAATTCAAATGTTGATCAAGGAAAGAGATATGTACAAGCTAAGCTATGAGAAAATGACTAAGGAAAATAATTTTCTAAAGGATGCATTTGGAGGATCTACCAAAAGATTGACTCAGGGAGAGGGTTCACAAGAAAAAAACAAAGGCAAAGAATTATAGTTGGATGATCAGGTATCTCAATTAAAGATTGACACACTTTCTATGGTACTTCAAAAGAGGTATACAAACATGATGGTTTGGATGAAAAGGTTTTGGGATACACACGCCAAAAATCACAATATCATTCAAGAGCATAATAGGGTAAATGACAGGCTTCATGAGAAACTTCATGAAATACAGAACATAGAAGCTCCTGATATTGAAGCAATCACCACTGCTGAAGACTTAATTAAGAAACATACAAGGTATCATGAAAAACTTCAAGTAGAGGGTGAAGAATTCATAGAGGATTCAAAAGAAGGTGTTCCTACATTATTCAGTGACATGAAAGATTTGAAAAATTAGGAAGAGTGGACAAAGGAATGCCAATTAATATTACAGGGAGCTTTAGAGGTAGCCAAAGACAAGGATCCGACATTAGGAGAAGCCTATCGACATCTAGAGAAGATGATATCAATGGAGATAGCAGCAAGGAATGTTGTGGAGTATGCCGATACACACCTAACCCAAAAGTACTTAGATCATATGTCCCAGATCCATTTGTGGCTAACTAGAGCTTAAAGTGTTGTTTATTATTGTTAAGTTGTTATTAAGTTCCAAAAGACACTTATGAAGAGGCACATCCTCTTCAAAATATTGTTATATAAGTTAGTTATTTTATGATAGAGAAAGGAGGCAATAGTAGGAAGTAGAAGCATATTTAGTAAATTACTTTTCATCCATCATCTCTCATACTTTCAGAAGATTTATGCAAATTGATATATATATACTTTGAAGAAAATATAATGGATCAGAATATTCTCAGATGGTGATCTATTTCAGTGTTCAATTGTTGTGTTAATTTTCATGCTTACATGTTGTTGTGTTGTCTCCAGAGTGGTTCTTTTAAATTATTCAAATTCATATAATTTTTTAGGACACATTTGTTGTTCATGTGTGGTTATCAGATTGGTTTCTAGTTGAAGTTGATTTAATTCCATCTGAATGATTTATATCTATAGGGCTCTACCGTGAGTTAAAATCCTTTAAATTAAATCATTTGGTTGGTTTTCTTCAAAATAGAATTAAAAATCCTTTCATGAAATCACAATAATGTCATACACCCCTGTTCCTTAAGCAGCCAGCCTAAATGTACAAACAACACATTTTGCAGAAGCAGCAACACTCAAACTGCAGAAAGAGTACAATGAATTATTAGAGAAATACACAGAAGCAATGGCCAGGCTTAATATGTATGAGAGTCAACCTCAGTTGCAAGCTGGCCCATCTCAAACCCCTCCAAATATATAGACTGCAGAGTCATTACCAGTAGACACACAACCTCTGCTTCAAGAAATAAAGGAACTGAAAGAGGAAACTAAGGAGATGAGAGAAGAAATAGAAAGTGTAGCCACAAATTTGATCAAGTATAGTATCAACAAGATATTGGCCAGGTTGGAGGAGACCCATAGGTCCTACTCCCAATTAAGGATAGCACTTGAGAAAAATGAATTAGATAAATAGAGGTTGTCAACCAGGAAGACCAAGTGGCTACCAAGAACTAGAAAAAATAGATATTTTCTCAGGTTCTCTAAATATGATCTAAATGCCCCTCTTGAGATGGAGTTAGTAGCAGGTATGCTAGGAAAATTTGAGGATGTGGCTACTCATCAATTGAAATTGGATACAATATTGAAAGATAAAATGCAAGCAATTGAGGAGGACACAAAGTGGTTACCCCACATTCTAGAAGCTAATGGGACAATAAAAGATATGAACAAGTGGAAGCAAGAAATCATTGATAATGGAAATTAGCTAATTCTAGCTTGTGATAAGGGAGACCTATCTTTGCATGTGTTAAGTTGGATTCTTGATAGGTTGCATGTTGTGGACATTACATTCAAATTATTTAATAGAAATGTCAAAAGTATCCTAGATGTAAAATATGTTAGCCACAATGGTAAGATAGAAGAAATCATTTCATTCACTTGGCCAGCTAAAAGTACATTCGGTTAGTTCCAGGACAAGTATGGATCTCCTGGATGACAACTCAACCAATATCTCCCAACCACAACAATGCAGATCCCCAGGTAGCTTCGCGTGCTTCTCAAGGCCAATCACATCTTCTTCTCTTTTCCTTCAGTGCAATTAATGTTTCTTCAATGCCATTTGGCGCCTATCTGTATCCATTGTATTTGAAAGACAATGTATTAAATACTGAGGGTACACGTTCCTGTTATATAATGGAACTGTTTTACTCATTTTATGGTTGTTGAAGACTTGGAAATTTTGGAGAAGTAATGAAAATATAGAGGTTTTTTGGCTGTTCTATCTCTTGTGTGTAAGTTTATGAGTTATATGTTGAATGTATGTTTGCATATATGTTTTCAGTTTCATGTTGATGTTATATGAGTAATGATTCATTGCATGTATTCACCTATTTGTCTCCATGTTGTGTGTGTTTTCTTTTGAATCTGAATAGCTAAGGGTTATTTGAGGTTCTAGGATATGGGTTTTTCTGTATTAAATGTTTAATCTTTTACTTCTGCTTAAGGAGCAGATTAAATGTTTTAGGTTAAATATTGGGAAGAACATATTGCAATAAGAATATTCATAAGTAGAGATCACTGAGTACTAAATCTTGGGTGGTGTTTGTAAGGAAAATACCAATTTATCCCCATGAAACTTGAATGTCAGCTAAGCTTATGCAAATCATTCACATATATACATCAATCAAATTTGAATAATTAACATTATTGCTCAAATTTGTAAAGGTCTGATATAAGTATTTGTGTAGTAAGATTCATGTCTTGCCTATCCATATGTGCAACATGTGCATCATGATGAAAAACATCTTTCCCATTAAAATATGTTGTAGTCATCAAATCCTCAATCATAACTTCCTCGCAATGAATCAGGGCCATTGTAGAGTTAAGCCTAAGGT
This sequence comes from Cunninghamia lanceolata, assembly GCA_027924645.1. Lineage (NCBI taxonomy): Eukaryota > Viridiplantae > Streptophyta > Pinopsida > Cupressales > Cupressaceae > Cunninghamia > Cunninghamia lanceolata. Next base: position 3,675,781 of record BSBN01000828.1, read on the forward strand.
TTCTTCTTAGTGCAAAATGAGGATTAGATTGAGACCTTGACATTAAAGCAAAATATAAAGCAATGAAAAGGAAATTACATCCAAGTAATCCTAATTGTTTTTGCGAACAATTCATACCAAAGATTGAACAATTTAAGGATATTGCAACAAGTAATTTGTATCGACACAAATAATATTACTGAAGCATTACAAAGTTTAGGCCATAAGAATCATCATTTTTTAAACATGGATTGCAAATAATTATTTAGAAGTCTTGGTCATTAACATTATTATCTACTACAATGTCATCAATTGTATCATTGTTAATGTTCATATGTTCTTTCAAGTATTTAATATTATCATCATCCTCATCTTGACCTACATCATCTTCATCATAATTAAAATTTGACTGTAGACCATCTATATTGTTACCAGATGTATTTGGATCATCATTTTCTATACCATCCATATTGTTGTCTTCCATAACATCATCTAACTCTTGATTGTTGTCTTCTTGTGCCTAAACATAACCATCTTCAACATCATCATGGATGTCAATTTCTTCAATGTTCTCTAATCCCTCTCTCTCATTTTGTTGGCCATCATTATTTTGCTCAGTATCCACTAATGCATTGTCAAATACATGCCTTAATCTTGGATCATAATGTATGACAAATATCCATTTCAAGTCCAAAATATCTTCATAGAAAAATACCTGCACATGAATGACATACATATATTAGACGTATGGTATAACAATTTTATTGATTAATAAACACATGTATATATTCGCAATAAACTATGAATTAATAGATTAATGATCACTACCGCTTCTTGTTTGAGTTAAAGAAATACCTGCTCACAATGAATTGGTAGAACATAAGGTTCCTTATCCTCCAGTAGGAAACTTGAGGAATCTATAGAAAATAATCCACTATGGGTATCATGTCTTCATGCCCTCTCAAATGCTTCATACCATCTACACTTAAAAACACAACATTTAAAAGAGCGGTAATCCAACTCAATAATTTCTTGTATTTTCCCAACATATTGTAGATTCCCTTCAATTATATTCTTATCTTTTGAGCTTGATCGACTGGATTGCTTGAAGTCAACCATGATGCCACAATCGAAGGATCATCTCTTTACATCTACACTTTCTACACAATAATGTCAACCATATGACCACATTGCTGGATATTTCCTCACCTATGAAAGACCATTTATTTCAGTGAAAACAAATATAATGACGAATATTAAAATAGTTAATAGTGTCAAAATTGTAAGGAAACAACATTTTGTAAAATTCCAACTATACCTTTCTTTCACATCCTCTAGACATGTTGATTTCATCTTCTGTTATGTTTAAATCTATACCTACATCTTCTATTTGATTTTGAATTTGTTCAGTAACCCATTCTAGTGTGCAATCTTTGCCCCATTCCCCAAGCAGATCAGTGGGAAGTGGAGTATTCCTTGGGTTTGATCTCTTAAACTGTCTCCTTGCTTCTAACACTTCTCTCTTTTTATCATACAGATCGATCCATTTGTTCATAAAGTCCATGTGGTACAGAATGAACTTGTCGAGTATAGCACTTTCGTCTACACCTATTACATGTCAACATGTTTATTTCAAACTCCAAATGTCATACTATTAATTTGACAAATAAATTACAGAGTAAATTAATAATTGCAAGAAAAACAACCACACTGATCATGAATTTACTTACTAATGTCTACTTGAACACCATTAGATTGTGGTTTTTCTCCATCAATAATATCTGATGCTCATTCTTCATCCCAGAAGCATGGCCCATATTCAAAATCCTTACCGAGGAATTCACATAGGAAGAAAAATGCTTCATTCACTACACACCCTTCAGCCATGCAACCCTTTGGATGTGCCTTTTGTCAGACATATCTTTTTAGAGTTTTCATATACCTCTCAAAGAAAAACATCCACCTCGTTGATATGACACCCACCAGTTCAATGTCATCGACTAGGTGTATAAGTAAATGGACTTGTAGGTCCATGAAACTTGTAGGGAGCTCCTTCTCAAATACACATACAATTTCTACAATTTCCTTTTTCCATTTTGGCACTTCACATTCGTGGATCTCCTTGGAGGTCACCCACCTAATATAAGAATAATAATTTAGTATGAACCTTTAGTCAAAAATTAAAATGCAATATAATATCTCTATGTCTCTCACACATGAACATTTCCTATAACCACATACCTTGGAAATGTTGACAATGGACTTATGGCATTCCTTAAGTCAACTGTAAGACAGGAATCCCCCCTAATTACCAATGGCATGATATGCTATCAAACACATTTATGAAAAGGTCATTAGTAATTTTTTCTCACACAACAAAATATCAAAATATATTTAGTACTTAATCAATGTTACCAATAAATGTTAAATGATGATATATAATACCTTCATAAAATTATGAAAATCATGTGTTTTAAATCCTATGCTATGTCCATCAACTGTAAAAGCTTTAGCCAATGACAACCCATAGCTAGTAGGTGTCCTTATTGAATGGATGACATTTTTTAGTTGGTCTAGCTCCTTTTTTTTTCAAAATCCATGGAGCTTCTGCATATGTTTCATTTTCTCTGTTTGGCCACAAATGTTTTCTATCAATTTTGGTACACGAAAGAGCAATATCTATCCTCAAAGACAAGGTGTCCTTCTCTTTGCCTGATATATGTCAAAATATAGAATCTAGGACATTTTTGAAGATGTGCATAGGATCTAATAGGTGAGATATTAATAGATCCTTCTAGTAAGGGAGGTCATAAAATATGGATTTCCTTTTCATTCCTTCTGGCATATTAACTACAACTTGTTCTGGTTCTTCAATTGAATCACCCCGATCAAAGAAATCCTCCCAAGATTTCAATTCAGCATCTTCATACTTCTTAAGCCAATCACCTGGACCCATAATCATGGGAGGGCCTCTATTTTTAACTTTTCCATCAACTTGATTCTTCAGGCGATTTCTAAACTTATGATCTAGTGGTAGAAAAACCCTGTTGTTTGCGTAAATAAATTTATGTAGATCTTTAGAATACCACCTTTGAAATTGTTCTGTACATCTTGGACATGCAAATATCCCCTTTCTTTGAAGCCCTGCAATTCAATAAGTAATGTTAGTAACATCAAAAAAAAAGTATAAAACTAAGTATGAAAGTTGGGATGGAAATAAATTATGAGTGTAAATACGTAAATATTTTATCTTACCAGAACAAACACCAAGTCCTGGGAAATCGTGAATAGTCCAACATAGCACACCATACAAAATGAAGGACCTATTTGATGGGGGATGTGATATGTCATACATTCTTATGCCTTTCCATAGTAGTTGCATCTCATCAATAAAAGGCACAAGATAAACATCCATGTTTTTAACTGGATGTTTTCCTGGAACAATGAGAGTCAGCATAAGGTGCTCCTTTCTAACACTCATTCATGGGCAAATATTGTATACTATCAATCTGACTGGCCAAACACTATAATTTGAGCTTAGGAAATAGAATGGGCACACTCCATCAATTGCAAGACCAAACTTGATACTACGAGGTTCATCTTTGAATTTTATTGGCCATTTTTCCTCTATGTGTTTCATTGCTTTGGAGTCAGCCAGAATTCGCATGAATCCATCTTTACTCTTGTTCTTTGCATACTAGTCCATCAATTGTACAAGTGACTTGCAACGAAACATTCGTTGAAGTCTAGGTATAATTGGCATGTGACGTAAAACCTTCTTTGGAACTGTAGGACCTTGTACATTTGTACGATATCTCTTCTCTTTGCATATAGGACATTCTACCTTGTTTTCACATTCATCTCTGTATAAAATGCAATCATTTTTACATGAATGAATTTGCTTATATTCAATCCCCAAATCTACCAACAACAAACGCGCTTCTCTGCAAGTTGATGGCAACACATTCTCTTCAGGGAATATTTTATTTTTTAGTACCCTGTAAGATTGCCAGAGATTAAATCAATTGAATGTTTAACTTATGATGAACATGTTTGATATGTTAATCTATACTAGGACTGTTTATATACAATATATGGTTTTAAATTCCCCTTAAAGAAATATAAATGAAGTTGATGAATATTTATGAATTATGTACACCAATTGACAATGCAAAGTAATAAATAGATTTCAACTCACTTTAGTAGGGTAGTGAATCCTTTGTCTAACCAACCAAATAGTGACTTGATTTCTAATAATATTAATGTGTATGCTAGTTTTTAAGTTCTACTTACACCCAATTTGAACACGGGTGTCTTCGTTGCTTGCTTGATGGAATCTTTTAGGTTGTTATCATCAACATTATGTTGGTGGTAATTACCCCTGATATAATCGTTACTGTCAACCATATGACCATTATTGTCATCATTGTTTCCATCCCCAAAGAAACTTGTAAGCATTTCATTCAATCGTTCTTCATGCACTGCATTTTCACTATCATGATCATCGTCATTAAGGCTAGCTGGCATGTCATCAGTGTATGTAGATCTCATTAGTAGTTCAAATTTCTCAGCTGGTAGTATTCTCTTCAATGTTGCTCTTTTCTACCTGGTATGGTTTAAAGGATGGTTTGGATCATCTCGTCCAAACCTTAATAACCCAGTTGGATCTTGGGTATTAGTATGTGTTTCATCAAAATCTTCTACCTATCAACAAATGCAAGCATTATCTAATGTTTGGCAACAATTGCACTACATTCAAAATGTATCAATTTCAAAGAAATATAATCAAATATGGCTTAAAAAATAAAAATAAAAATTGTATGAACATATATACATCAATTGAATAATGGAACATTATTTTATAGACTACCTTTTTATACAATAATTTAAAGAAAACACAATTTTGACAACATAGTTTATAAAACATCTGTCCACAGTCATTTATTATTCTTTGGTTTTCTGCCCTTAAGAATATCCTTAGGGAGACCTTGTTCTTCCCTTTTCTTTCACACAGGAGTGCATTTTAAGAAGGGGTAATCATTCAATAACTCATCCCCAATGGTAAGGTCCATAATAGTCTCAACCATTATCAATCTATCAACATCTCTTTCCATATCTCCATCTTTATCATTTATAACCTCAAAAAATTGACAATTTGGTTTTACAGTAGGGTCCCTTCCCTTACTACTATTTATAAATCCTGTAATATTTTTGTGTGCATATGCACGTCCATCTATATACATAATATGACCTCTATTCATTATTTTTCCACTTTCCAATTGGAGACGATGTGTATACATATTTGAATTTAGACTATACGCTGACATGCTAGGCTTATATTCTTCTAGCCTTCTCCATTCACCACTGTAATATGATGGACCATAATATGGCATTAATGTCCTAGTGGTTTGTTCTGAATTGTTTATATGTTTAGATCCCACATGTACATTTTGGACAATAAAGAGGCCTAGATTCACTCCATGAATATTGGAGGGTCGTATCATGTAGTTGTATCCCCAAAATTGAAACACCTCATACACTCTAGGTAGTTGTTGATCACTAGGCCAAGCACAAAATAGTCAATGATCAAATGTCTCTTTGTAAATTGATCTCAAAATCAGGGGCAAGTCATCATCTCCATCACATTCATTCTCATAGGGTATGTAGTCTACCTTCCCCTTGTCTTTAAGCAAATTATGCATCTTTAAACTGGTTCTTGTTCTGTTACTTATTTTCATCAATTCCTCATCTTCAGAGCTGGTATATTGGCACATCTTTTTGTTAGATGTATCATCTAATGAATGATCATTGCCCTCTAGGCTAGAAATTGGTTATCCAAGAAACTTTAAACCAAGAACTTTATCCTACAAGTATCCATTAAGAAAAAAAATAGTTATTTAAATAATATAAAACAATGTTTAAACGAAGTATACATGTTATTTATATCAAATTGGAAAATTCCTTACCACAATTCCTATTGGATTTGAATTGATTGTAGGAGGCATACTACTGACTGGAAGCTCATCATATATGTAATGTCTTTGTACAATCACTTGTTTGAATTGTTTCTTTCCATGACATATAGAACATCCACAAACAATAATTTTCTCAAAGTATTCATCCCATGTACTATAGTCCTGACTAACCTCTTGTTCAATGCAATCATTTGTTGTGTCTGCAGGATCCATTGTCATATCCTCTTCCACCCACTGTCATCTACGTGATTTAACAATTTTAGGTCCATGTCCACGTACATATCTTTTTCTTTTACTAGTTGAACACTCAGGCTCTGCATTTGCTCCAATCTCCATCTAAAATAATCAACAACATGCATTAATTTATGTCAAGATTGGATAATACATTATAAATTTCAATAATACTGTGAAAAAATATGGACATATCACAAAATGCCATCAGATCATTTTTTCCTAAGTTAAATCAAAATTTGAGTACCTGATGTCTTGCTTCATCTGTTATGTCCTTATTTGATATGATACAATCCGTTTCCATGGCCTCGTCTGGCCCCTATAATACACAACATAGTAAATAATGTTTAGTACACCAATTATATCATTTCAATGAATATTCTATCCAACACAAAATCTCACTTTAGTCATATATGTGACATATTCATATCATGTTTTGGCCATCCTAATTTTCAAACTTTTCCCTTGATCATAGAATCACATTTAATCACCATTCCTATACATTTTCAACCAATAAGTTTGACCTCAGAGGCCTCATGGACAAAAAAATGACTTTATCTCCTCTATGTTGTAGCATTTGTGAATTCATAAACACCTTCCTCCTTTGGTTGAGGTTGCTTTCTCTTCTTACCTCTATTGTATCTATAGTTTCTGTTGTCATATCTATTTCCACCCACTTTCCTCTCTGCGATTTAGTAGTTCTACGCCGTCCATGTCCTCTCTCCATGGCCTCCTCTGGATCCTATAATACATAACAAAGACAATAGTCACATAACAATTGTGCACCAAGAGGTTGCCAAGCTCTCTTAACTTTTTTGGCTAATGACACGGGACAAATATGGGACTGACTAGTTTCACCCAGTTGCTTCTTATTTTTTGTTTTTGTAGGACCTTCCATCTTATTTCTCTACAGAATTGAATTATAATCTAGCAATTGCAGGGATATCTCAGATGCTTACTTGTATACTATGGGCGCACTGAACTCGGCCTCCACTTCAATCTCCCGTTTTTTCTCCGCTACAATTTATGAAAATTACTTTCAGTTCAAACCATTTTCAATCAAAATTGTTCATATAATGTTCATTCGCACAGCCATTAATGTCCATCACTGGAAATGAATGCAACAGATTTTTTGAATTTTGAAATGTTAGATTGCATCGGTGGGACTCTTCTAGTTTCAAGCTGATCTTTGTGCTTCATTTGGTGTCATCTTTGCTTATATATTCATAACCGATCAGCATGACTCACTTAATGTCTTTTTGACACGCAGTGTCCCTTTAGTTATCTTATTCAGTCGGGAAGACATTTAGTAATCTCAACGATATTGCATAGGTGCCTTTTGTCTTACTTAATGTTTTGGGGAGAACAATTTGAAGTTTACCCAATATCAGGGTAATCTAAACTATTAGAAATCCTTTTAGTTGTCTCCAAGTGTCCTTCTGACGAATAATAGTCATTCCTATTGTTATCAGGCTGACATGTGTCAATGCTGAGAGAATGGGATGTTTTTCTAATATAATTAGTCTCCGCAACCTGTTTCTTCCATCACTTTGTTTGTTGGGACAAATCGGTAGGACTTTCACTGGAAACTCTTCTGGTGTTCCTTATTAGAGTAACCCATACATTCGGAGAATGAGGGACTTACTCCAATCATTCATGTCTCCCCGACACATGTGTTCTTTTGTTTTATCAATGAGAGTATATAAGTTTCTCCTCAAAAAAGTGTCCATCAGTGTGACACTTGAGATCGGTGTAATTTGAAAACTTCAATCTGACTATCTTGCTTTTGCTGATAAGCATTTTAATCAATGAAACACTGTGCATTGTCTTCCTGATCATACAAAAAGTGTTATCTTGGGATCTTTGATCACTATGACTTTATTTATCTCTTCCCGATATGCATAAGATGTTCAATAAAGAACTATAACTTGTTGATCGACAAGACATGCACATGATTTTTTTGATAAGGATTAGTTGCTCTTAAAATTTTTTGTTTCAAGGGATTATGCTTAGGAAGTTGGATTTCTGGATCCCTTGGGGATGGTGGAATGAGTGGAAGCTTTAAGTTTAGCTTTAAGATTAGGGTTGAGGGTTGAGGGATTAGGGATTAGGGTTTAAGGTATAGTGTTGAGGGTTGAGGGTTGAAGGTTGAGGGTTTAGGGTTGAGGGTTTAGGGATTAGGGTTTAGAGTTGAGGCATTAGGGTTTAAGGCATAGTATTTAGGGTTGAGGGTTTAGGGATAAGGTTCAGGATTTAAGGTTCAAGTGTTGAGGGTTGAGACTTTAGGGATAGGGTTTAAGGTTTAGAGTTGAGGGATTAGGGTTTAGTGTTGAGGGATTAGGGTTTAAGGTATAGTGTTTAGGGTTGAGGTTTTAGGGATAGGGTTTAGGGTCTAAGGTTTAAGGGTTGAGGCTTCAAGCTTTAGGGATAGTGTTTAGGGTTGAGGGATTAGGGTTTAGGGTGGAGGGATTAGGGTTTAAGGTATAGTGTTTAGGGTTGAGGGTTGAAGGATGCGTTATGCTGTACTAAAAGGTTATAGTCCCATTTGAGAATGATGTCCTTGCATGGACCGTGTTGAGTGGCCTCATCGATGTTGGTAAGGGACACATGGAAGGCAAATGGATTAGGCAAATAGTGGATTATGACATGGATTCTAAAGGGGAGAAAAGTGGATTATGTAGGGAAAATAGTGGATTATGTTAGACTTATGCCAAAGCATGGACCATAGGGATGGTATGTGGAGGGTATGTAGGATAGTGGATGAATGATGGTAGATTTATTGCGGAATGGAAGGGAACCATGACCAATGGTTGCACACATCACGATAAACATTGAAGCTTGTGATGCAGAGGTGGTGTAGGGTGCAATGGAGATGTTTTCTTAGGGGATGGATGATGAAAGGCTTTAGGAACCCACATAGACTTAGGCATTTTATTACCTTTGTTTTTCTTGTGGGATCGAATGTTTTGACACTTTTGAGTGGAATGGGAATTTGAGATGGGAGTAGATGGTTGGGATTTTTTAGAGGTAGATACCTCATTTAACTTGATTTTTGTTGCTTAGGTACCCATACCATTTTGGTTTTGGACTTTGCTTGTGGAGGTATGGGCTTGGATAACTTTTTGGAATGATTTTTCCTTGACTCTTTGTTTTTATGTCCTGAGGCATGAGGACCCTTAGGATGTTTGGCTTTATCAGTAGAGGCATCTAATTTTGCATTTCTAGATTCCTTGTGGATGGTGGAATGAGTGGAAAATTTAAGCTTAGCTTTAAGATTAGGGTTGAGGGTTGAGGGTTGAGGGATTAGGGTTTAAGGTATAGTGTTGAGGGTTCAGGGTTTAGTGTTTAGGGTTTAGGGTTTAGGATTCAGGCATTAGGGTTTAGAGTTTAGGGATTAGGGTTTAAGGCATAGTGTTTAGGGTTTAGGGTTTAGGATTTAAGGTTCAAGTGTTGAGGGTTGAGGCTTTAGGGATAGGTTTTAAGGTTTAGTGATAAGGGATTAGGGTTTAGGGTTGAGGGATTAGGGTTTAGTGTTGAGGGATTAGGGTTTAAGGTATAGTGTTTAGGGTTGAGGGTTTAGGGATAGGGTTTAGGGTTTAAGGTTTAAGGGTTGAGGCTTCAGGCTTTAGGGATATCATTTAGGGTTGAGCAATTAGGGTTTAGGGTGGAGGGATTAGGGTTTAAGGTATAGTGTTTAGGGTTGAGGGTTGAAGGATGCGTTACGCTGCACTGAAAGGTTATAGTCCCATTAGATAATGATTTCATCACATGGACCATGTCGAGTGCCCTTATTGATGTTGGTAAGGGATACATGGAAGGCAAATGGATTAGGCAGATAGTGGATTATGACGTGGATTCTAGAGGGGAGAAAAGTGGATTATGATATGGATTGTGTAGGGAAACTAGTGGATTATGATGTGGATTATGTCAGACTTATGCCAAATCATGGACCATAGGGATGGTATGTGGAGGGTATGTAGGATAGTGGATGAATGATGGTAGGTTTATTGTGGAATGGAAGGGAACCATGACCAATGGTTGCACACATCATGATAAGCATTGAAGCTTGTGATGCGGAGGTGGTGTAGGGTGCAATGGAGATGTTTGCTTAGGAGATGGATGATGAAGGGCTTTAGGAACCCACATAGACTTAGGCATTTTATTACTTTTGTTTTGGAAGGTTTTGACACTTTTGAGCAGAATGGGAATTCTAGATGGGAGTAGATGGTTGGTATTTTTTAGAGGTAGATGCCTCATTTAACTTGATTTCTTATTGCTTAGGTACCCATACCATTTTTATTTTGGACTTTGCTTGTGGAGGTATGGGCTTGGATAACTTTTTGGATTGATTTTTCTTTGACTCTTTATTTTTATGTCCTAAGCCATGAGGACCCTTAGGCTGTCTGGCTTTATCAATAGAGGCATCTAATTTTGCATTTTTGGATCCCTTGGGGATGGTGGAATGAGTGGAAGCTTTAAGTTTAGCTTTAAGATTAGGGTTGAGGGTTGAGGGTTGAGGGATTAGGGTTTTAGGTATAGTGTTGAGGGTTGAGGGTTTAGGGTTTAGGGTTTAGGGTTTAGATTTGAGGGATTAGGGTTTAAGGCATAGTGTTTAGGGTTGAGGGTTTAGGGATAGGGTTTAGGATTTAAGGTTCAAGTGTTGAGGGTTGAGGCTTTAGGGATAGGGTTTAAGGTTTAGCGATAAGGAATTAGGGTTTAGGGTTGAGGTATTAGGGTTTAGTGTTGATGGATTAGGGTTTAAGGTATAGTGTTTAGGGTTGAGGGTTTAGGGTTTAGGGTGGAGAGATTAGTGTTTAAGGTATAGTGTTTAGGGTTGAGGGTTGAAGGATGCATTATGCTGCACTGAAAGGTTATAGTCTCATTAGAGAATGATGTCCTTGCATGGACCATGTTGAGTTCCCTCATCGATGTTAGTAAGGGATACATGGAAGGAAAATAGATTAGGCAGATAGTGGATTATGATGTGGATTCTAGAGGGGAGAAAAGTGGATTATGATATGGATTATGTAGGGAAAATTGTGGATTATGATGTGGATTATGTCAGACTTATGCCAAAGCAAGGACCATAGGGATGGTATGTGGATGGTATGTAGGATAGTGGATGAATGATGGTAGATTTATTGCAGAATGGAAGGGAACCATGACCAATGGTTGCACACATCGTGATAAACATTGAAGCTTATGATGCGGAGGTGGTATAGGATGTAATGGAGATGTTTGCTTAGGAGATGGATGATGAAGGGCTTTAGGAACCCACATAGACTTAGGCATTTTATTACTTTTGTTTTGCTTGTGGGATGGAATGTTTTTACACTTTTGAGCGGAATGGGAATTTGAGATGGGAGTAGATGGTTGGGATTTTTTAGAGGTAGATGTCTCATTTAACTTGATTTCTTGTTGCTTAGGTACCCATACCATTTTGGTTTTGGACTTTGCTTGTGGAGGTATGGGCTTGGATAACTTTTTGGATTGATTTTTCTTTGACTCTTTGTTTTATGTCCTAAGGCATGAGGACCCTTAGGTAGTTTGGCTTTATCAGTAGAGACATCTAATTTTACATTTCTAGATCCCTTGGGGATGGTGGAATAAGTGGAAGCTTTAAGTTTAGCTTTAAGATTAGGGTTTAAGGTATAGTGTTGAGAGTTGAGAGTTTAGGGTTTAGGGTTTAGGGTTTAGGGTTTAGGGTTTATGGATTAGGGTTTAGAGTTGAGGGATTAGGGTTTAAGGCATAGTGTTTAGGGTTGAGGGTTTAGGGATAGGGTTTAGGATTTAAGGTTCAAGTGTTGAGGGTTGAGGCTTTAGGGATAGGGTTTAAGGTTTAGCAATAAGGGATTAGGGTTTAAGGTTGAGGGATTAGGGTTTAGTGTTGAGGGATTAGGGTTTAAGGTATAGTGTTTAGGGTTGAGGGTTTAGGGATAGGGTTTAGGGTTTAAGGTTTAAGGGTTGAGGCTTCAGACTTTAGGGATAGCATTTAAGGTTGAGGGATTAGGGTTTAGGGTGGAGGGATTAGGGTTTAAGGTATAGTGTTTAGGGTTGAGGGTTGAAGGATGCATTACGCTACACTGAAAGGTTATAGTCCCATTAGTAAATGATGTCCTCGCATGGACCATGACGAGTGCCCTCATCGATGTTGGTAAGGGATACATGGAAGGCAAATGGATTAGGTAGATAGTGGATTATGACGCACAGATTCTAGAGGGGAGAAAAGTGGATTATGATGTGGATTATGTCAGACTTATGCCAAAGCATGGACCATAGGGATGCTATGTGGAGGGTATGTAGGATAGTGGATGAATGATGGTAGATTTATTGCAAAATGGAAGGGAACCATGACCAATGGTTGCACACATCATGATAAACATTGAAGCTTGTGATGCGGAGTTGGTGTAGGGTGCAATGGAGATGTTTTCTTAGGAGATGGATGATGAAGGGCTTTAGGAACCCACATAGACTTAGACATTTTATTACTTTTATTTTTCTTGTGGGATGGAATATTTTTACACTTTTGAGCAGAATGGGAATTTGAGATTGGAGTAGATGGTTGGGATTTTTTAGAGGTAGATGTCTCATTTAACTTGATTTCTTGTTGCTTAGGTACCCATACCATTTTGGTTTTTGACTTTACTTGTGGAGGTATGGGCTTGGATAACTTTTTGGATTGATTTTTCTTTGACTCTTTGTTTTTATGTCCTGAGGCATGAGGACCCTTAGGATGTTTGGCTTTATCAGTAGAGGCATCTAATTTTGCATTTTTGGATCCCTTGGGGATGGTGGAATGAGTGGAAGCTTTAAGTTTAGCTTTAAGATTAGGGTTGAGGGTTGAGGGTTGAGGGATTAGGGTTTACGGTATAGTGTTGAGGGTTGAGGGTTTAGGGTTTAGGGATTAGGGTTTAAAGTTGAGGGATTAGGGTTTAAGGCATAGTGTTTAGGGTTGAGGGTTTAGGATTTAATGTTCAAGTGTTGAGGGTTGAGGCTTTAGGGATAGGGTTTAAGGTTTAGCGATAAGGGATTAGGGTTTAGGGTTGAGGGATTAGGGTTTAGTGTTGAGGGATTAGAGTTTAGGGATATTTAATGTTAAATCTTTACTCTTGTTCTTTGCATGCTAGTCCATCAATTATGCAAGTGACTTGCAATGAAACATTCGTTGAAGTCTAGGTATAATTGGCATGTTGGCATGAGGAACATTTTGGTTTGGCACAGCTAGGCGCTAAATTAGGTGTACTTCATACTGGTTTTGGCGATCCAAAGAGATTACATTTAGGGCTAAAAGTTGGCACTAAAGTCAGCGTTAGAGACGTTGACTAATGAATCCAAAAAAAAAAATTCCCATCTGCACTAAAACATACCACACAAAAAAATAAACAAATTCAAGTTAATACATTTAAGCCCACAACACAGTGTACTTTGCCTTTGTTTTAGGTTTCCTACTTAGAATTGTAGGTTGCAAAGTGACGACTTTGTTAGGTCGAAAATGGAAGTTAGGGTAAGTGCAAGAAGATGGGGGGCCAAAAAGGGGTCTTAAGTGGCCACTTTTTTTCTGAAATTAGGAAATACTAGCCTTGGATGAGAAATTGAGGATAGTTACACTCAAAATTTGGAGATGCAACCAAAACAATGTTCGTAGTGCTCCAAGTCTACTTTCTAAACTACTATTTTTTTTAAAATGGCATAGATTAAGGGGTTCAAAAGAGGGAGCCACAGAAATTGGTGTTGTTTCTGTCAAAAAAAATAACATAGCATGTTTTGTGGCTCCCTCAAAAGGTCAACTTCTTTTTTGGTATTTTTAAAATCGCTTCAGTGAGAAATTAGCTAATAGCATGTAGTTTGTGAACAATTTTTCTAATAATTTTTTGATGAATATTTGATTTTTTACTAATTTTCAAAGTGGACACATCCTAAAATATAGAATTTTGGCCATGTTACCCCTATAAATTTTGAAAACTAATTGAAAATTATTTTTTTCTTTTTTTAATATTTGTAGAATGGAGTCTAGTTTCTAAATATGTAATTTTTTTGAAATTTGAATGAATAGTTAATTTACAATGAAAAAAAGACCAAACAATGGTTTTTGCCCAAAAACAGACACACAAACAAAAGAAATTAAAGATGAAAGGCTTAACATTGTTAAAATGTGAAAAAAATCACATCGTCAAATAGCTAAGAGAAAGCCTAACATTACCCAGGTGTTTGATTTGTTTGACCTTGAAACACGTGCAAATTTGAGGGTTAGCACAAATGAAATTATGTGAAATTTTGAAGAATATGGAAAAACACGTCTGTGACTATTCATAAGGCACTCCAAGCCTTTGGGTTGGAAATCCAAAACAAATCCCAAGCCCAAGGCTTGGGATTCCCAAAGCAATACATAACGCGAGCGTGTTATAACACGCTCGCGTTATGTTTTGCTTTGCATTTTTCCTTTCCCGCAAGTCTGTTGTTTGTCATGTTTGACATAACGCGAGCACGTTATAACATGCTCGCATTATGTTCCCCTTAAATTTTTTATGTTCAAGGCTATTAATCATGAGGGTTAAGGGATAAGGGATAGGGTTGGAGGGTTTAGGGATAAGGGATTAGGGTTTAAGGTATAGTATCGAGCCCGTTGAGGGTCTAGGAATAGGGATAGTGTTTAGGGTTTAGGGATGAGGGATTAGAGTTGAGGGATGACGGATGATAGATTAGGATTGAGGGATTAGGGTTTAGGGATAAGGTTTAGGGTTAGGGTTAAGGGATTAGGGTTTAAGGTATAGTGTTGAGGGTTAAGGGTTTAGGGATAGGGTTTAGGGTTGACGGATTAGGGTTTAGGCTTAACGGATTAAGGTTTTGTTGGCAAGAGACACTATATGGATTCATAAATGTTGTCATTGATGGAAATAAAGGTTATCCCACACATCCGCAAGACATGATGAGTCTCTACCAGAAGTCAGATTGAAGAAGTGTTATGATCTGGTAAGCAA
This sequence comes from Cunninghamia lanceolata, assembly GCA_027924645.1. Classification (NCBI taxonomy): domain Eukaryota; kingdom Viridiplantae; phylum Streptophyta; class Pinopsida; order Cupressales; family Cupressaceae; genus Cunninghamia; species Cunninghamia lanceolata. The sequence continues at coordinate 3,690,944 of BSBN01000828.1, forward strand.
GAACAGAGCAGTCAGCAAGGTCCGACAGTCAAGTCCGGATCTCTCAGAGGAAGTATTTCAGTAAAGTACAGATTTGGGAAGTCAAGAGGAGTACCTTGACTAATATATTCCAAGGATTTAGCCTCCAGTGATGGAAGGGTGAAGAGATATGAGCACTTGAGTGTTAGGTTCCTGTTTGACAGAGTAGACAGAGGAAGAACTATACCGGCAGAGTGTCAGACCCAAATCAGAAAGAGATATTGCTAATGACTAAGTTTCTTGAGGTATCATTCATGATTGGCCGACATGATTGAAGACTTCTACAAGCATATTCTTGATCCGCATTACTTGGTATGCAAGGATTCAGCCGACAGACCAGAGTTTGAGATAATATTAACTATTTCGGATGCTGACTAGAAAAGTATTGAAATCACTTGTACGCATATATATACAAGATGGATTTAGATGTGAAGGTGTGTGTGTGGTGTATGTATTGAAGCGCAAATAAAAGCAGAAGAATATTATAAAGGGCAGAAAAACAAGTTCGGGATGTAAGAGGACAGCAGCACTTAAGGAGAGTAAGAATGAAGTGCAGTAGATCAGTCTATTGAGCTTAACCAGAACTGAACTTCAGCATGTGTGGATGCTTCTCATCAGTTCAAGTTTTCTTCTTGTAGACAGTACATCTTTTGTAAGTAGTGAGCCTCTTGTGAGCAGTGTGCTCGGGTAGTGAGCCCTAATTGGCAAGTGCCATTTTGTATCTTCTATTCTTCTAACAGAGAATAATATCTTGGGTTAACCACCCCGTGGTTTTTTCCCTTAATAGGGTTTCCACGTCAAAATCATTGTGTCATGTGTATTGGTGTTATTTCCATTTCATGATTATGCTTGTTTATTTAATCTGATGTTGCATTAATTGTTAAGAAAGCACAGAAAGTTAAAATATTAGGATAACTGATTCACCCCCCCTCTCAGTTATCAACAATTGGTATCAGAGCCAAGTTCCTCCCAACAGAGCCTAACAGCTTGAGGAAGATCTAGGAATTCAAATGGATGTGTATGGTATGAGGGAGCAACTTAAGTCTACCCTTGATGATCTTGAGCAGTCAAATTCTGAAGTCAATGAATTAAAGGAAAGACTCAAACAGGCTGATGATTTCATAAAAGAACTAAAAGAGAAACTGAGTCTCTCTATGAAAAAGAGAAAGGAGCTACTTCAGCAATTAGCAAGTCAAGGTGAAGCCAATGATACAAATGGAGATCTAAAAGAGAAAACCAAGTTATGTGAAAAGTTATCAAAAGAAATCATCATGGTAAGACATGAAATGGAATCAGGAGTTATGAAGTTTACCCAAGAAATTGAAGAGAGAAGAAAATCTGAAGATGATCTAAGACAATCTCTCAAGGAAAAATCAGAAGATTGCCACAAGATGGATAGAATAATCAGACATCTTGAATCTGATCTTGAAGATGCTAAAGATAATGAAGAAAAACTTGAGGATCAAATTGTCTCTCTTAAAAGGGATCTTCAAACAACAAATGAATACAAAGAGAAATTCAGGGATCTTCAAACAACTGCAACAACTTTGGTCATAAAGCTAATCAGTGCAGAAAGAGAATGAGTCAGACTAATACATCCTTCTTCGGACAGTGTTTCAACTGCAAAAGGTATGGTCACAAATCTCATGAATGTAGTAATATGCAAATGAACAATTCATTCAATGGTAGATGCTTTGCATGCAATAGAATGGGTCATATGGCTAATCAATGCAGATCAAGAGGATATCAATCAAATATGCAAAGAAATGTTGTTTGCCAAATTTGCAATAGATCCGGTCATATTGCCAAATTCTGTAGAAGCAAGAATCAGGACAAAAGAGGTCCGGTACATCATTATCAGAATCAAGACAAGGGAAAATGAAAAGTGAATGCAGATGAAGTTCAAAGTGAGATGAACAAGATTTGGGTGAAGAAAAATACAGAGAATGTAGGGGATGGATCTGCACCAGACTCTGGTGCTGATATTCCTTCCAGAAATTAAAAAGTGAGCTCCAGCTCAGGGGGGGACACAAAGAAAACCATTTTCCCCCAGCCAGTCAATTGGTGTCAGAACTGGCACAACGAGAGTTGTAGATTAAAGGGTTCATAAGAGAAACATCTAAATAAACTATGGTTAAGATTTGGAAGATCCGTAAGATGTTTAGATCAAGATTGATCCAGTTCTTCAAGTCATCTGAATAAGGCAAACCAGAATGACTTAGGTCGAGCATTTATTGCAACTTGGTATTAGGGTTTGCGGAGCAATATAAGGGTTCTTCTTATTAAACATTTGCTCATTCTGCATTTAAGAAAAAGAAAAGAGGAGCTCTGCAACAAATTCCCTCAAGCCCATCAAAGATCATTTGTAGAAATTGATTCATCCAGAAATCGATCCGGCTCACTCCATGAAACCTAAAGGTGCAAAAGGTATTTTCCGTTCTTAATTATCTCTCTACAAATCTTTTTAAAAGATGTCTACTCTGAATATTGTGAAGATCACTGATAGGCCTCGCCCAAAATTCAAGAAACATCCCTACAAATCCTTGGAAGTAGATCCCCTAGGAGCATTTTCCAGTGTTCCGCATGGTGTCTTTCATACAGAATATATTAGGGTTTACATTCATGCAAATATTAAAGAATTTAGAGAGTCCAAATTGAGGGATATCTACCACAAACAACTAATAGATGATTCATTTGAGCTCAAACCCCAATACAACGCCCTTCGGGAGAAGCACTTTGCACAGTGTATACATTTCCCCTGCTTTGCTGAGGATGAATGGGTCAGGTATGTCTTGAGCAGAATACATGAAAACTTCATGTGGTTGAATGGACCATTCAAGATCACAAAAGATGTCATTAGGGTAGTTACCGGTTTACACTCATCTGGTGGGATACCTACTCTCAAGTCTGTCAAGAATCAGACTGTAAGTGAGGCTACCGGATCTAGGTTTGACAAAAGAGCAATGACAATAGAAGATATCACTGATCTGGATATCAAGTTTGCCTCCATGATCATCGGATACAAGATATATCACTCTAGCAGGGAAAATTCATTACCTAGAACTGCTATCTACACTGCTTATGAATTGTTAAGAAAGAATTCAGACTATGACCTTTGTCAGCTCCTTCTAAACCAACTCTTGGAGAATCTACAAAAAAATAAAGAAAGATAAAAAAAATTCATTTAAGTATGGTGGGTTAATATTGTGCTTATTCTTCTACTTTATGAATGAGCTACCTAGATCCAGTGGATGGGTATGGCAGAACAATAGACCAGTTGCCATACAAATCAGGGACTATTTGCATGGACTTGGTGATGACAAAGCACAAAACACAGCTCTCTAGGGTTTCTTCAAAAACTTCCAGAACATGATGCAAGCTAGAGAGAGAATTCCCCAGTCTTGAGTTGAGAAATACAAAGACACATTATGCTTTATGGTAGAGATTGATCAGTGTCTAATGGAATCCATAGAACCAAGAACAGTATGGATCATGCCAATGGGGTATGAGGTGGATGAGAAAATCGTAGAGCTGCATGTTCAGTACATGTTGAGTCAACCAAAGGATCCTAAGGAAGAAAGGTTTGGAACCTTTGAAGAATTAAGTATAAAATTCCATGTGGAACTCAGACAACCAGAGATGAAGAGAAAAGTGAGAAAAGAGGTAGAAGAATTTGCCAAGAGGCATGGAATCTCAAAAGAAGCACTTGATGCACATAGAGAAAAGATGGAAAGGACAGAAAAAGAGAAGGAAGAAGCAGAAAAGGAAAGTGATCCGGTAAAAGCCTCCTCCTGGACCAGATCCTCTAAGAGGTCTGCACCTACTAAAACCTCAAAGGCATCAAAACTGGAAGCAAAATCATTCGGTAAAGAAGAGAAAAGAACTAAGACAAAGGCCACAAGGTCTTATTTCAGTCAGAAAGATGAAGAAGAGACAGAATTTGATGAAGAAATCAAGAAGATGAAGAAGAAGAAGAAAGTTTCTGGTGAACCCTCTACCATTGAAGATAAGGAAGAGATGGCAAAAGAATTTGTTGAAAAGCCCACTCTATCATTAAATGATGTCGTCAAATCAATTACTGTGGATGGAAACCTTCAACCAATGACTAAATTCTATGATTATTATAATGAGGCTAACCAAACGATCTTGCAGGATGCAGCAGTCAAATATCTGAATATCTACAATAAGGCTTTTATTGAAATCATATCTCTTATTCCCAAAAGCCTAGAGAAAGAGTTAGAAATAAGAAAGAATAATTCTATGGCAAAAGATCTTGAGATCTGAGAATAGATAGTCATTCAGCTATATCCTTCAATTGATTCAAAGCAAATGAATATGATCTTCAAAGACTGCAAGGATGAGTTCAGGAGCAAAGCAAGAATGAATCAACTTATGCTCAGAGAAACTGAAAAAATAGAAAAAGAGACAGAAGAGATCCTCCGGAATGCATACTCAAGATTCAACATTCCTATTATAGAGGACTTGGGTGTTGATCCCTCGGCCACAAGTGTTGAAGAAGGATCTACTGAGGCAATGACAGAAGAAGTAATGGACACCGGTGAAGATAAGGGCTTGGAATCCTCTGCTCCAGAAGAGGTGGCCCATGAACAAACAAACATTACTCCTCTAGTTTCCCCTGCTGACTCCGGATCCAAAGGAGAAGAAAGAATAGAGGAGAAAGAAAAAGAAGTGAAGGGAAAAGAAGATGACAACTCTAAGACTGCAGAAGAAAAGAAAACTCTATCTCTGGCAAGAGACACTGTAGAAATTGTCAAAGAATTCTTAAACAAAGAGACAATGGAGATTGATGAATCGGAACTTCTACTAGGACCATTTGATTTTGATTCTCTTTCCCCGGTACAAACAATGAAGATAGCTTCATTTGCTAATGCAAAGGCAAAAGAAAAACTCCTGAAGTCTCACATGGAAGACTATGAGCTAATAGAAGCTGCATCCAATGTGCTTGAAAAGATCATGCCATCCTTTCTGAAGGATTCATTGGCTTCCTCATCAGGTAATCTTAAGTCTCTTGTTAGTTCAGTCAGCACTCATTTTGAGTCCTTAGAAAAATCAGCTGAGGAAAAGGTCCAGAAAGAGTTTTTGAATAAAAGATTCTCTGAAGTACTAAGTCTAATATCAAATGATAGGAGAAATATGGATATAGGGATAAAGAGCTTAGAAAATGCTCTTAAAGATGGCGGGGAAATATATAAATTTTGTCTATCATGGTCCAAAGCAACAATGGAGATTGAGAAGAAAATGAAAGAACATGAGATCAAACTAACAAAACTCTCTCAAAATTTTGATCCACTTACCTCATCCATAGTAAATCAAGAATGTCAGACTATTGCAGTCTTGGATGAAATTAAGAAGCTAGAGAAAGAAAAGAAAAATAGAATCAGTAGGTTAAATGAACTTAGAAGAATAATCATTCCTAAGTTGGAGGCCATGCATGAGGCCCTAAGTGATGCTCAAACCACAGCCAAGACAAATGATCTGACAGATCTGAAGAAGGCATAAGCTTTTGCATTCCTGTTGAGTGGTCACATATCAATTTTGGACAGGATGAAGTTGAGTTGGGCAACCGAAGTTGTACAATTGAAAAACACTTTTGTAGACATACTAAAGTATATGTAGAGTACAACCGGATGATATACTTATGCAACTAAGTATAGATTAATTTTTGAAAATTTTGGTGTGCAGACCCCACCCTTTGCCATTGATGTCAAAGGGGGAGTGATGAGCAGTGAAAAATGAGGAATCTACCTAAGGGGGAGCTCCAGAAAATATACATAGAGATAGAGCATCAACCAAGGGGGAGTATAGTGTGACACTTAGTCATATTTCACTAAGTGTTGCCATCAATGCCAAAGGGGGAGATTGTTGGCAAGAGACACTATATGGATTCATAAATGTTGTCATTGATGGCAACAAAGGTTATCCCACACATCCGCAAGACATGATGAGTCTCTACCGGAAGTCAGATTGAAGAAGTGTTATGATCTGGTAAGCAAGAACAGAGCAGTCAGCAAGGTCTGACAGTCAGGTCCAGATCTCTCAGAGGAAGTATTTCAGTAAAGTGCGGATTTGGGGAAGTCAAGAGGAGTGCCTTGACTAATAGATTCCAAGGATTCAGCCTCCAGTGATGGAAGGGTGAAGAGATATGAGCACTTGAGTGTTAGGTTCCTGTTTGACAAAGTAGACAGAGGAAGAACTATACCGGCAGAGTGTCAGACCCAAATCCGGAAGAGATATTGCTAATGACTAAGTTTCTTGAGGTATCATTCATGATTGGCCGACATGATTGAAGACTTCTACAAGCATATTCTTGATCCGCATTACTTGGTATGCAAGGATTCAACCGACAGACCAGAGTTTGAGATAATATTGACTATTTCGGATGCCGACTAGAAAAGTATTGAAATCACTTGTGTGCATATATATACAATATGGATTTAGATGTGAAGGCGTGTGTGTGGTGTATGTATTGAAGCACGAATAAAAGTAGAAGAATAGTATAAAGGGCAAAAAATTAGGTTTGGAATGTAAGAGGACAGTAGCACTTAAGGAGAGTAAGAATCAAGTGCAGTAGATCAATCTATTGAGCTTAACCGGAACTGAACTTTAGCATGTGTGCATGCTTCTCATCAGTTCAAGTTTTCTTCTTGTAGACAGTAAGTCTTTTGTAGGTAGTGAGCCTCTTGTGAGTAGTGTGCTCAGGTAGTGAGCCCTAATTGGCAAGTGCCATTTTGTATCTTCTATTCTTCTAACAGAGAATAATATCTTGGGTTAATCACCCCATGGCTTTTTCCCTTAACATGGTTTCCACGTCAAAATCATTGTGTCATGTGTATTGGTGTTATTTCCATTTCATGATTATGCTTGCTTATTTAATCTGATGTTGCATTAACTGTTAAGAAAGCACAGAAAGTTGAAATATTAGGATAACTGATTCACCCCCCCTCTCAGTTATCAATAGGTTTAATGTCGAGGTTAGGGTTAGAGTGTCGAAGGTAGAGGGATTAGGGATAGGGTTTAGGGTTGAAGGTTTAAGGATTGAGGGTTGAGGTTTTAGGGATGAGGGTTTAAGGCTTAAGATATAGTGTCAAGTGTTGAGGGTGTAGGGATAGGGTTTAAGTTTTAAGGGTTAAGGGTTGAGGGATAGGGATTAGGGTTTAAGGTATAGTGCTGAGGGTTGATGGTTTAAGGATAGGGTTTAGGTTTGAGGGATTAGGGTTTAGGGTTGATGAATTAGGGTTTAATGTTGAGAGTTGAGGGTTGAGGGTTGAGGGTTGAGGTTGAGGGATAGGGTTAATGTTCAAGGGATTAGGGTTAAATAAGAGTGTCAAGGGTAGAGGGATTAGGGTTTAAGGTATAGTATCAAGCATGTTGAGGGTCTAGGAATAGGGATAGCATTTAGGGCTTAGGGATGAGGGATTAGAGTTGAGGGATGACGGATGATGGATTAGGGTTGAGGGATTAGGGTTTAGGGATAAGGTTTAGGGTTAGGGTTGAGGGATTAGGGTTTAAGGTATAGTGTTGAGGGTTGAGAGTTTAGGGGTAGGGTTTAGGGTTGACAGATTAGGGTTTAGGGTCGAGGTTAGGGTTAGAGTGTCGAGGGTAGAGGGATTAGGGATAGGGTTTAGGGTTGAAGGTTTAAGGATTGAGGGTTGAGGCTTTAGGGATGAGGGTTTAAGGATTAAGATATAGTGTCAAGTGTTGAGGGTGTAAGGATAGGGTTTAAGTTTTAAGGGTTAAGGGTTTCAGAGGGATAGGGATTAGGGTTTAAGGTATAGTGTTGAGGGTTGATGGTTTAGGGATAGGGTCTAGGTTTGAGGGATTAGGGTTTAGGGTTGATGAATTAGGGTTTAATGTTGAGAGTTGAGGGTTGAGCATTGAGGGTTGAGGGTTGAGGGTTGAGGTTGAGGGATAGGGTTAATGGTCAAGGGATTAGGGTTAAATAAGAGTGTTGAGGGTAGAGGAATTAGGGTTTAAGGTATAGTATCGAGCCTGTTGAGGGTCTAGGAATAGGGATAGCATTTAGGGTTTAGGGATGAGGGATTAGAGTTGAGGGATGACAGATTAGGGTTGAAGGTTAAGGGATTAGGTTTTAGGGATAAGGTTTAGGGTTGAGGGCTGAGGGATTAGGGTTTAAGGTATGGTGTTGAGGGTTTAGGGATAGGGTTTAGGGTTGAGGGATTAGAGTGAAGGGTTGAGGGATTAGGATTTGACGTTCAGGGTTGAGGGTTTAGGGATAGGGTTAAGGGTCGAGGGATCAGAGTTAAGGGTTGAGGGATTAGGGTTTGACGTTGAGGGTTGAGGGTTGAGGTTCGAGGGTCAAGGGTTTAGGGATAGGGTTGAGGGTCGAGGGATTGGGTTAAAGTAGAGTGTGGAGGGTATAAGGATTAGGGATAGGGTTGGAGGGTTTAGGGATAAGGGATTAGGGTTTAAGGTATAGTATCGAGTATGTTGAGGGTTTAGGAATAGGGATAGCATTTAGGGTTTAGGGATGAGGGATTAGAGTTGAGGGATGATGGATTAGGGTTAAGGGTTGAGGGATTAGGGTTTAGGGATAAGGTTTAGGGTTGAGGGCTGAGGGATTAGGGTTTAAGGCATAGTGTTGAGGGTTTAGGGTTGATTATGAGGGCATTTTCTATCAAGAACTTGATTATGAGGGCTTGCCCCTTCATTGTTATGCCTATCATATGGCAGAGCATCTGGCAAGCTCTTGCAGGAAATAGGAAAAGTTCTCCCTCAAAAACCTTGTGGTCATTCAAGTCTAAAGGGGAAGGTTTGGAAAGTGATGTGATCAATGCAAAGGATGTGATCAATCTATAGCAGGACAAAATGAGAGCGCGTTATTTTGTCTTGCTATAGAAACGGTAAAAAAGTGTTGACTCCCGTGATCTAGGCCCACATGCTCTATTTTCATACTGATTCTGCGCGTGCTCTGACAGAAAATAAGTGCTTTCATGCTATTGGGAAGTTCACATGCACATTTGACACATTGTACCACCTTTGCATGATCTTTCCACCACCTTTTCTGCTTTCCCAACTTGAGGAGGAAATAACATAGTTTTCACACCAAGTTTGATATATATCTATTCAAGTTTCAATTTTTGTAGTGTTGCAATGTTAATTGTGATTCAATTTTAGGAATTTAATATCATAGATTGGTTAATAGTATTGTTGTTAGTAATTATATTTGAGTGTTATTCAATTTAAAATTGAAAAGGAAGCAAGTGGTGAAAAACTCAAATTGTTGAGGAGTTTGATGCAAGAAGAAAAAAACACTACATAATTGGGTACTCTCTCCATTTGAATCTTCATTTTTTAGGTATGTCAAATCTTTACATGCATGCTCTTTACATTTTCCTTATTTCGGATTGAATTACTTTATCATGCTTTATCAAACATGTTTAAACTAGACACGTTCCCAATCAAGAAAGCAGCCTACAATCTCACATGATGCCATGTATATTTTCTACACTTGGGGTCTTTAATAATTATGTGTAATAAACAGACCTTAACATACCATGATGTCAAACTATACAAGAATAAATCCTTACAACATAATAAAAATACAATCCCACTATTATCTTGTATTCATTTCTTAGGAACTAATATTGGTCTCTTTATCATGCTATAGACAAATTCTCCATCATGCCGAGGAAACGATCAAGAATTAAACTAACACAGGAAGAGATAGAAGCTAAGAATGCAAAGAAACCAGTGGCTATGAGGGAACTTCGTGAGAAGAGGAAATTGGGCATGATAAATGAATACATACCAATTGAAGAGGAACCACAACCATCACAAAGAGATATGGTATTGGTAGCACAAAGAGAATGAATGCATAAACTTTGTGGTACGAGAGATTTGAATACCATAGTTGAAGACATGTCCTCTATCGCAAGTCAACATGTAGGGACACCATCTACCACATCTCAAGTTGAGAGTACATCATCACTTACATGTGATGAAGGAGGTATGCCATCATTCCCACCTCAACCTCAAGGTATGTCATCTATTCCATCTTCAATCGAAGGTATGCCATCCAACCCATCTCATTTAAATATTGATGAAATTCCTAATGTTGAGATGAATTTACCTAACTTAACACCACCTAGAATTTTGCATAGAAAGCCAAAGTATTTGATTGATATTGATGAGAATATTTTACAGCCAATGGAAGGTAAGATTCCAAAACGCACTTGTAGAAGATATGCTAATAAGATTTGGAGATTGTTCTTTGAAAAGTTAAATGAGACTGCAAGATGTCAACTATTCGTTGAAATGATGCGAAGTATAAAGTATAGGTCTATCATGAAGATTCTTGGGTTGAGAACATCAGAGGCTTCAAGTGAAAAATCTATTGTCAAGAATCTAATGAGTGTGTATGAGAGTGTGGGTAACGCCTCACGCACAAAAGATAGTAATGCAACACGGCGTGTGATTACATCGACTATAGTAAGTAGTCAAATGAGGAAAGCTTGTCTCATTAGAAAGACGAGTCAAGAATTGAGAATTAATAGGAAAACTTTATCAAGAGCCGTTAGAAGATGCCAAAGAATTGAGGACACTAATGCCAATGAATTATGGGCATTCTTAGGGAGACTACCACGAAAAGATAAACCAATTGTTGAAGCATTGAGATCACTAATTGAAGACTTTTGGAAGAATTACACAAGGGTATCTCCAAATCAAAGGGATGTGGTAAGAAGGAGAATCGATAGTCAGAACCACGAGCCACATCCAAAGCATTTTTTGGATGAGACTCAAACACAGTTTTATGGTAAATTTCTAGAGAAGTATCCTCAAATTAAAATTTGTCAAAGATATTTTGAAATGCTAAAACCTTTCTATGTTAAGATAAATCACACATGCACTACTTGTTGTTGTAGATTACATATTGAATTTTCTAACCATTTTGATGCTTATAGGTCTATATGTTTAGATATGCATACTAACAATGATTTGCAGGGTTGTGCCATATGTGCCCCACCAACATCTTCAAGAGACTTCATATCAAGAATTTTATGTGAAAGAGAGGAAGGTCAAATATTCTACAAGAAATTATGCTTGGATGGCACATGTCATCGTTGTGATGGCTTGCAACATTTGCCAATATGTGAACATATGGAAAGAACACATGCGGTTGGAAACGAACTAGTAGAGAATTGGTTATTGAAAAGTTCCAGTGTATCAGTTTATGCCTATATTTCGTGACAACATAGTGTATGAGTATGCAAGACATGCCCATAGAGCTCAATGGTTGGACTTGCAATTCAAGTTATGCAAGGACACATTTCCAGTTGGTAGCATTGTTTCAGTCATCGACTTTGTAGAGAACTACAGTCTACAGCCACAGCATGAGGTGCAATCACAATATTACAACTCCACATAGGTTTCTATATTTGTGCACATCGCATTCATTCATGCAAATGATAGTACAGAGGATGACAGAAAGATCATAAGGGAGTATAATTTCTATATTATGATGATCGTACACATTCTACAGAGTTTGTGCAAGGTTGCTTTCAGGTGTTCTACAATGATTTGGCTAGAAGGGGCATATCGTTCAGTCATCATATCATATGGTCGGATAACTATGCGTCACAATTCAAGAACTCGTGGAATTTCTATTGGCTGAGTAGGAGGCATAATTTTATAGGTATTCAACATATGTGGAACTTTTGTGAGGTCGGACATGGAAAGGGGGAGCATGATGGTGCAAGAGCATGTATCAAAAGAGCCATAGCATGAGAAGAGTTAAAGTATAAAGACAATGCAAAGTTGACAGATGCAAAATTGATTGTCGAGTGGTGTAATGCTTCCATGGGTCCAGGTAATGAAGGTAAGTCTTTAGTTTGTAGATTTTTTTGGTTGATAGATAATACTAACATTGCACCATATGAGGACTGTTGTACACTGACAGGATCAAATGAGATGCACTCTTTCAAAAGCTCAATTGCAGGTTCATAGAGTATCCATACACAAAAGATGTCATGCTTTTGTTCTTCCTGTACAATTCAAGTCTAGGATGAGTGCGAGTCAAAGGAGTGGGTTGACGAATGGCAGTTAAGTTATCTTAGCTCACTTGACATGTATCGACCCCCGACGGCACTAAAACTAACACAGATGGAATCATCAATTGACTTTGACCACATATCAGATTTAGTTCAACCAGGTAATATAGGGCATGTATATGCATCTAATTTCATCTAGTTCAACCAGGTAATGTCATCTTACTTTGTAGTGTTTTTGTAATGTTGACTAATTTCATCTAATTTGCTACACATATCAATGTAGGGCACGTATATGCAGTTATTGCAGATGAAGATGAAGAGGGAACAGATTATTACTTATGTCATTGTGTTGAGGCCAAAAAGAAATTGGAGGCCCTTGTTACAGATGGAGAAAACATCGAATACTCTACAGGCTCAGTGGTTATTACTGGAACATGGCTTAGAAGGTATCCACATAAGAGTGTTAATATTTGGCTATTTCAAGACTTTGACACGCATTGGAAGATTCTTCATTACTCGAACCTTGTCGTGGCATCCAATGTTCATTTGATAAAGTATCAGGGTAGACCTTTGAACAAAATCTTGTGGAAGGTGCGTGAGTCTGACCATGAAGCAATACTTGACACAATAAAGAGTAGAGCAGACCCGGATGGTTCATTGGATTAATTTGTAAGTATTCACATTGATTTTGTAAAGTCATGTTACATTGAGTTGTAAGTATGCACATTAATTTGTAAGGTTTGTCTTTTTTTATTTTCTCCTACATTTTTACACATACACATTTTTACATCATCATGTTAAGCATTTTTGGTGTCCTGCTCCTGATGCTCCTGATGATCCAAACTCTTGCAAAACGACATCCACTTTCATGGCTTTAGATCTTCCTTCACATACAGGGCGCCAAATCAATTTGAAAAATCTACATAAGGGTGCCAAAATGGATGAAATGAGACATGAAATGTGCCTTAGGACTCCATGCTAAGGTTTGAGCCATTAAAGTCTCTTGATATTAGGTGCTCATGATGATGAAACTTAGAGCTTTTTCCTTTCCTATGCACTCATCTAAGATGTTTGAATGATAAGGAGTGCCTTGACCTCTATAATGTACATTGGGCACCAAAATTAAGGTGATTTTAAGTCACTTTGAGTCATTTGGGGTCAGTTTGAGTCTTTGAGTCATGTTGCAAAAAAGTGTCAATGTTGTCAAGTTGCACAAAGCAACTTTTACATTTTTGGTGTCCTGCTCGTGATGCGACCAAACTGACTATTCCAACGCATCTAGATGGGTACATTTATGCTAGACATGGTCTTTTTTTTCACCCAAACATGTCGAAATAGTCCGAGCTACATTGTACCAATGATATCCCTGAAGAGTCCAAAGTGCAAAAAGGTAGCAATCTTTGACAAGATGTCACTCAAAAATTGTGTCACTTAGAAACATTCCATCGAAGGCAACGTGATCATGTAGAGTGCCTCTACAATAACCTCTCTCAGTTTTTTATATCTCTAAGGCATTTGCCTTTGGTGAAAGGTTTTCTGGTACCCCAAAAATCGTCAGAAGGAGGCAGTGTAAAGTTGCAAAGGGGTGTAACTTTCATCCTGCTCGTGATGTGACCAAACTAACTATTCAAATGCATCCGGATGGGTACATTTATGCTAGGCATGGTCCTATTTTTCACCCAAACATGTCGAAACAGTCCGAGCTACATTGTACCGACGATATCCCTAAAGAGTCCAAAGTGCAAAAAGGCAGCAATCTTTGACGAGATGTTACTCAAAAATTGTGTCACTTAGAACATTCTATCTAAGGCAACATGATCACATATAGTGCCTCTACAATAACCTCTCTCAGCTTTTTATATCTCTGAGGCATTTGCCTGTGGTGAAAGGTTTTCTGCTGCCCCAAAAATCGTCAGAAGGAGGTAGTGTAAAGTTGCAAAGGGGTGTAACTTTCGTCTTGCTCATGATGTGACCAAATTGACTATTCCAACACATCCGGATGGGTACATTTACGCTAGGCATGGTCCTATTTTTCACCCAAACATGTCGAAACAGTCCGAGCTACATTGTACACACGATATCCCTAAAGAGTCCAAATTGCAAAAAGGCAGCAATCTTTGACGAGATGTTACTCAAAAACTGTGTCACTTAGAAATGTTTTGTTTAAGGCAACATGATCACATAGAGTGCCTCTACAATAACCTCTCTCAGTTTTTTATATCTCTGAGGCATTTGCCTGTGGTCAAAGGTTTTCTGCTGCCCCAAAAATCGTCAGAAGGAGGCAGTGTAAAGTTGCAAAGAGGTGTAACTTTCATCCTGCTCGTGACGTGACCAAACTGACTATTCCAACGTGTCTAGATGGGTACATTTACACTAGGCATGGTCCTCTTTTTCACCCAAACATGTCGAAACAGTCCGAGCTACATTGTATCGACGATATCCCTGAAGAGTCCAAAGTGCAAAAAGGTAGCAATCTTTGACGAGATGTTACTCAAAAACTGTGTCACTTAGAAACATTTCGTCTAAGGCAACACGATCACGTAGAGTGCCTCTATAATAACCTCTCTCAGTTTTTTATATCTCTGAGACATTTGGCCGTAGTGAAAGGTTTTCTGCTGCCCCAAAAATTGTCAGAAGGAGGCAGTGTATTAAGTCAGGATGAAAGCCTATTCACTCTAGGTGCCAATCTCAAGTTGCACAATCATGAATGGGCACCTAGAGCAATAAGGTGCTACATCATGGTTCCAGGACCTTGAAATGGCGCCCAAGCATGTAGGAGGAATTTTCAAGGAGCTAGAATGTTTTTGAAACTCTAAGGAACTAGTCCAAAGACTCTATAAGATTTCTTACCCAAGAGTTGCACCTCATTAAGACAAGGCGCATCTTAACCTCCAGGACTTTTCCAAAGAAGCGCTTCAGTTTATTAGCACCTTTGGACCTTGTTTTGCATTCTGAAAGAGAAGGCACACTTTGGAGGCATTTCTAACCCAGATTGACGCCTAGGTATAGTCATCTCTCTAGAGCATTACAATGTGTTTTAAAATGAAGGAGGACATTTCATAAGTTGGGGAATTGATCACTGAAGACCTTGGAGTGTTTGAATTACTCTAAGCAAGAAGGCGCATTTCCATGGAGTAGCATACTCTAGATAGTGCCTAATGCCATCAAGGTGCAATTCCACCCACACTTTGGTGCCTATCATCAAGAAGGGGCATTGGGCATTCCTTGAACAGTTCTGAGCATTTGAAGTTCATGAAATCACCAAGGAATGTTGGGCGCCATGTGTATCCTCAACAAGCTTGAGTTTGCGCCTAGACAAGTTGGCGCTTATTCATGTTTTAACTTCCCTCTTGAAGCGCCTAACTTGGGAAAAAGTTATCTTGTTGTTAGTCAAGTGTTTGATGTGTTTTGGAGACTCCAAAAGACTTCCTCTTGCTAGGCGCTCTTCTTGGCAACTACAACCTTCAACTGGCGCCTAGATCCTAAAGAAAAACACTTGCAAGTGTGGGTACACTTTCCTTGTGATGGAACATCAAACTGGCGCCTAGAAATCATAATGCATGAAGTGAGCACCTAGGATCCTATTGGTCCAATAGGTGGTTTTGGGATCCGTGTCAAGTCATTGGATTAGGTTGCCAACTCAGAATGATTTTCATGCACTTAGACTTCAAGGTGCCAAAACTAGTAGGAAAATATTTGGGGGGAAACCACGCTGATAAAAGTTGGGTAAATTTAACCTCCGAGTCTGATTAGGCTCCATATAACAACAATATTTATATCATGTCCCTTTGCTTTATGAAACAAACAGTATGTGTCAAGTCATACGGATAACACTATGGTCCTTAGAAATTTCTCTGTGACTTTTGATAAGATTATCTACTATTATGTGGATGCTTGATAGTATTATCCTAATCCATTGGACTAGTGTGGCTATGAGGTTGGAAAGTGTTGCAACCTCCATCCTTTAAACGTCTCCACCTTGTTATGGGTTCTTTTGAGTATTTTCACTTGCTTTCTCTTCGAGAATATTTTCTAATGATACATGATGTGTCATAGATCATTCAACTTGATAAACAACATGGAGGGATTCTCATGCCTCCTATACTTCTTGTAAGTTTCTTTATAGATAGCTCACATCATTGTCCATCTAGGTGGTCATTTCCCTAAATATTATGATAAGATAATCCTATTAATGAACTTTGGATTGAATGAGAATCAACATGCTTTGTCTTGACTAGAATAGTTGGGATGGACAAAAATCTATTGATTCTAGGTTGGGTTGTTAAAGGTCAAGAAGTTTTGGTGTCTAATGCCCTCTAAATCTAAATATTCAAAATCATAGTGGTTCAATAAGTTACAACAAATAGTCAAGTAGATAATAGACTATAAGGAACAAGGACTACACATGAATCCAAAACAACACTAGTCAATAAGGACATCACAAGTAACTCAACATTACTTCCAAAGGCGTTCACAAAAACAAAGGGGAGAACACAACTAGAGAATGCTAGACTGTAGTAGGGATGAGTGTCTGATGCAGAGCACACAGTGGAAGCATAGAATTATCAACTTTTGAACCTTCGAACTCACTATTGGCGAGACAACATACCATTGGTGAGCTTAAAATTTCATTGGCCGATAGGCCGATGCCACCATGACCCCATTTGATTTCACTTCTGACAAACATCCCATCATTGACTCTTATCGGTTAGATAGACCGCTATCAGTGACTTTATATCCTTTCACACCGATGTCTTTGTCACTCCGATACAAGACTCTAAGTCCCTTGCCTATCGGTAGGACTTAATACCATCAGCACACTCAAAAACTCTTCTGCCAACACACCGATCTCACCAATGACAACCTTCGGACCACACCCGTTGGTGAGACTCCAAACATTGGTGAACTCTAATCTCGTTGGGCCGATACACTGATGGATTTTGACTGTCGGTGTGACCCCCTTCATCGATGAATCTCTCAACTGCTCTTCCGATGCGCCGATGGGGTTATCTTCCGATATACCGATGTCTTTGACTTTAAACCACACTCATCGGCAAGACAGACCACTATTGGCAAAGCCTAACCAAGGTCTGTCGATACGCCGATATGACCAACTCTTGACGTCGATACAAGGTTCTTTTGAAGGCAAAGGGCGCCTAGGCTTATGGGGCTCAATTTGATGTATTTATTGAAAGCTCAAGGTGAATTGATGCTTATTGAAAATGCCACTTAGTCCTTCATTTGCATTCTAGGCACCATTTCCTATTGACTTATATACTCCTCCTCATGCTAGGGTGCCATAATGAAGTGGTTTAGACAATAGGTGCGCTTCACATACTAGAGGCTTGTTCTCCTTCCACCTTAGGTGCACTTTTATGGTGGAACAGGTGTTAATGGGCGCCTTGTCTTAAATGAATGCTCTCTCTAAGTTGGGCGCCCTTTTGAGGCTTTATGAGTTGCAAATTGCGCCTTAACCCTTCATGCTTGTTGCTTAATGTTTGAATGTTTAAGAAAGTCTCCTTTAGGCGCTCATCTTAATGACTTTTTCTCAAGGCGCAATCATCCTAATGACTTGGATATTCATCCTAGTGTTTCAGGATATCAGGCTACCAGACTTAGTCATTTTCAGGATCTCAAACATAAAGAATAACATGATGATTCATTTTTTTGTATTGCATATAGTTGACATTCTATGCTACTCATAAAGAATATTAATATTTTATGTTCGACATGATGATTCATTTTTTTTTAAATACAACTTTTATCTTTTAGTTCCAAAATGAGGTTTAGGTGATACTTGAATAACAATAGCTAGCTTATTGGATCAAAAAACATCCTATGTAATACAATTGGACTTTAAATATTTAAAGTAGCCATCTACAAATATCCATTCAAATGTGGATTTATAATGCAAGTATGGACGCCATCAATAAAAAAGATTTGTATTAACCAAATTTCCATATAGGCATACATCAATATTTGTCGATATAAGTATAACATATATACAAAATAGCCATATAGGCTTACAAAAATGCCATATAGGCATACAATGTCAACTATGTACAATATAAAATATATGTCCACAAATGCCATATAGGCATACAACAAAGGAACACAATAAAAAGTCATTCCCCTCTGGCTGGTGAAGAGAATAAATCACAGGCAACCTTTGATCTTCTAGGGGATGGAGACGCGCATGTGGGTGGTCTACTACGAACCCAAGGGCTACTCCTCCTATTTAGTTCTTCCTGCATCTTTACCTGTTATAATAAAAAGTATAGACATTAATATATAGAAATTACATGTTATAAAAAATGAAACATTTAACAAAATAATCACTTACCGCTAACATATAATCTGTCTCCTCGCTTGCCTCAGTAGCAGGAATAGGCCCTGGTGATGTCAAGTCCTATAGAAACCATCTAGATAGAAATTAAACTTCAAATCAATAATCTTTTGATTTTTCAAAAATAGACAACTATAACAATGAATGTAAATTGAAATTTATTAATCTGCCACATACCCTTGTCAATATCATGGAGCTATGAATTGCAGAGGCCACACCATGCTCCATTGCCCTCTAAACATGGGGAGGTGTCTCTGTAGCCTGCATCATCTGTAAATAAAACAACATTATTCAATTACGAAAACTATAATAGTGATGCAAATCATGGCTCCTAACATACACACACGTTCATCTAAACATGGAAGTACACACAATAAAGCACACAAGTTACATACAAAAATCTAGTAAGTACAATTCATTCATTAAACTATTTATTTTATTACCTCCATAAAACTTTGAAGTCCACCACCGCTGGGAGGTGTTGCCATGAAATCTACAATATTAACCTATTCAACAACCAAAATTAGATATTAGAATACCATTCATATAACGATGCTATTCACATGTAATATTTATAATTGTTTACTAGTTACATACCCCGACAGTAGATGATCTAGTGTAAAATGCAAGTGGAGAACCACTGAAAACTGCATCGACACTATGACCCTGATATTTCATTAAAATCATCAATTTAAATTAGTTAATCTTGCATTTCAAAAATAAAATTTAATAAATTAAATTCAATAAACTTGCTAATATTTACCTAAGTATTAGGGCTGAAAGTCTCACTCAGGAGGGTATCTGTCATCACCATCTGCTCAGCTGCAGATGTAGCCTGTGCACCTGCATCCTAACTATCCATGGGGTCATAACCACAGGCTGACCCGCAAACCTGACAAGCATGGGGTGGGACCCTACTCCTCGCACTATCTCCCAACCCACTCTGTGCTATAAGACCGGCATGCTCTGTGATGCTCTGGGTCAAGGCACTAATGGACTGAAGTGTATCAACCTCAACACTCTCCTTCACAATGGAAGAGATAGAAACATGCTCATCGGCTGCTCTGCTAATTACTCGTCTCACTACCCGCTGTGGGTCAAGACGTGCCCCTGGTCTATCTTCTGCTGACCCCCCACCTCTACCATGGAAGTCTCGCATATCAAAATAGTTTGGCACTTTATTGAGGACAAACTCGCAGTAGAGTTTCCTCAAATAGTATTGCGGGACCTCATTATTATTGCATGGAGGATGGTCAAAAACCATCCACCACCTCTACCCAAAATTGTCCCTTATCGCTTGGTTGTTGCACCAATGGATAGGGAACCTCTTGCATGTAATGGGTGGAGGTTGATTTGTTTGTGGGTTTGTGAAAATGGAACACAAGTCTAATTTTGTGATTTGTAATTTTTTCACATCTTGGTATGACAACTTGTCTGCATAATAATCTTTGAACTCTCTCCTCGTATCCGTCCAACTAGTTATTTGCTTGCTAATTGAATCTACATTTGATAACATAGATTCAAGAGATTCAGCAAGCGTGGACCTATGCAAGGTTGAAGTGGAAGGATCTTTCAACCTTGCAATTATATCTTCAATTTCTTTTTTGTTGTTTTCAATTTGCCCCATTATATTTTCTTGTGTTCCAGGGGCATGTCGAGGAATGGATGGAGGAGGTTGTTGTTCTGTAGGTATTTCCTCCTCAGGATTTTGTGGATTTTGAGGAGGAGGAGGTGCATTAACATTTCCTGACAATTAATGAAATATACATCAAAAAACAACTCAAACCTACCTATTTAGAAGCAAATTCAAACAAAAAAACAAATAAAACTCACTCCTTTGGCGTGCTCGATGTCGTGGCAGCATTTTGGTGATGAATCAGCAAGATTTTGTTGTTGAATTGGCTTTTCCAAAACGTGAGCGCGCTTCATAGGGTTTGCAAGCCGTGGGGATAGAGGAGAAAAATAGAAATGAAATGAAATGACAACCTTTTTTTTAATTTATAGTGGTTCATAACGCGCTCACATTATGTATTATTTTTTTTTAAAAACCATTTGGCCACTTTTTAGCCCCCCATCTTTTTGCACTTACCCGTTACTAAAAAGTTTCTACAATGGATCTATGAATTTGTAATTTATTTATTTTTTATTCTAGACATCCAGAAGATAAAAAATTACTTTAGCTAGCTACTAAATTTGGGGTTTTTTATGCTAAATTTGTGGTTTCTAGCTACCTCATCCATTCAATCAAGCTTGTTCATCTACCTTTTAGCAAGTAAGTTCTAATTGCTGAGCAATTTACTCTTGACCTAGGTGTTTTATCAATTTTGATATAATTTTGAGCTCAAAGAAAGTTTTTCTAAGATGTTGTACTCACGCTTTAGGGTAAATTTGAGTAGTAATGTTGTTAATTATCCTTGCTTGTAGTATAACTTGCATTTTCCATTTTTGGAAGGCCTATTGAATAAGGTCTCTTTGTATATCATACCCAAAATACAAGCTGTTAGGATTTGTTTTTGGCTACGATTGGTCAATCATGCTATTAATTCATACTTGGATATGATTGCCTCTATAGACTGGATGAAAATAATTTGCCCTAGGTCACCTCAAAATGTCAAGCAATAGAGGGAAAGGAGCAAACTCTAGCCACAATGAGGTAATTCACTGTCAATTTATAGATTTGTAAATGTTTCCATTGTTTCTTTGATTTTTAGTATTTAGTTTTCTATTTCTAAATTTAAAAGAAGAAATTTATTATATATATAGGGACATGAGACTGACAAAGATAAAGAGGCATTGGCTTCCATATTGGGGGTAGAGGCAGTGAACAAATTGGATGGTATGGACTTGACAATGCTTGCTAGATACATAGAAAAATGATCTAGTAAAACCCCTGAAACATTGCAACCAAATCAACAGTGTCAAAGGGAATCAATTGATTCCCCAACCAGTCATGGATCAGGCAAAACATCTAGGAGGAAATCAATAACAGTAACCTCTAAGAATGTGGAACAAGGAGTAGAGGCTTCCAATGTCCCAACCACTCATGGGACACAGACTTCTTTGACCACCACTCCATGTTTTGCATCTTGCATTGGTAGCTACGATACCAAGATAGAATACGATGTGGTTTCAGGGGAAGTCTGAATGACAAATGCTAGAAAAATGTTTGTGAATAGGTTGAAGGAATCATGCCTTCAATGATTCAAAGACCATCTACATTTTCCATTCTCAAAGATACCCATGCACCTGCAAAAAGTAGTTATCCATGACATGGAGACTGAATTTGGCACAGGTTGGTCTGTAAAGAAAATAAAGCTACAAATGTCTCAAAACTACAAGAGATTTAGGTGCAACCAAACAAAGAAGATAAAAAAAATCCCTCCCGAGCTAAGGCTCAAAAAAGGCCAATTGATGTAAGTCTGAAAGTATGGAAAGAGCTTATAAAAGCATATGAGAAGTCTGATGCATGGAGGAAGTCCAGTGAGGAGAGTATGTAGGTATTTGAATTTGCTCATAAGATTATATCAAATTTATTAAACGATTTTTTAAATTTTATTTGTGCATAATTAAATTGAATTAGTATATGTTTCAGGACAAGGTCTCTAAGGCTAGGCTTGACAAACTTCGTGCCACCCATCACAGTGGCTAGAAAGGTTTACAGGCCTTGATCTATACATTTGTAAGTATATTTAATATGTTAAATGATATTTTTTTAATTTCCTAGGAAAAAGCAAATGATTGCATATTAATTAGTTTAACTAGTCCATGTGCCATGTTTTGACAGGAGGAGAAATATGGCCGGCAACCAACACAATTTGAAAAGGAAATGTTACAAAGAAAAAAGTGGACCAATTTTGTAATCTGGATGGAGAACGAGGTATCAATAGTTGACTTTCAATAACTTAGTTGGAAATTGTTTTGTTAATATGTCAATTTGCATTTCTTGTGTTGAGTTTCAATAATCTTTGAAGAGGTTATAGAGTGATACTTGAGACAAATAGTTACAGTTGTACTCTATTTGTTGTGTTTAGTTTCTATTGGTCTTCTTGTCTATTTGACTCAAGTGGATTGTTATTCATAGATCGCTTGTCATTCTTGTTGATCATGTGGATGTAGTTATCATTGAGTTTTCAGGTGGTCTCCTAAGTGAACAAACCAAAGGGTTTATCTCAAGTCATTGTTTCCTAACCTTTTATTATAAGACTTAAAGGGGGGCATGCATTATAGTTACATTGTTGGTTATATTTCAAACCTTTGAAATATAATAGTGGACATTTAAATTTTAATATACACATTTTTTTTGTTGAGAAGGAGCCATCATTGGCAGTAGGCATTAACTCTCCTTTGCCATAACAGCTTTGGGAAGTACTAGTCTTTAATGTGCTCTGTTTTGGGGTATGTGAGGGAGAAAAGGAAGGAGTGGGGAACCATTTTGGGGGGGAATTCTTCTTTTTGCCTTGGGGTTGAGGAAGGAAGGTTGATGGTTGGACTGTAAGTGATTTAGAGGAAGGGAGACTTTGGGTGTGCTCATCATGTTGGCTGAGTGTCTTACTGTTTGGGTTGGAGACTAAGAATCAAATCACCAACTGGTCTTCTTCAACTAAGCTAACCTTTCTTTGAAGTAAAGCTCCTTGTCATCCATTCTTGTAAAATTACACTGACCATTTTGGTGAAACATTTCCTTTAACTTGTGTAACTGTATGTGGTCTTGTGAAAGCCTATGCTAAAGGGTTTGGATGAGGAAAATATTGTTAACTATGAGAGTTCAGACTTGAGATCATGGGACTTACAAACTGTGGCAAACTATTGGTCATTGTGTTTTAGATTTATATCAGGAAGGAAGCTACATTAATTTGGTCAAAGTTTGAGGTGGAGTTTCAAACCCTGGCTAGAATTGCTAGAATGCTATCATTGCAACATACCTCATGTCTTGAGGAAACTTGGCCTGGTTCATGGTTATCTTTTTTGACATGGTTGTAAACCCTAATGATGTTGGTATTTCACCTATAAATGTCCACTCTCTCAATTGTTGATGCGAGGTCTTCTAGGGATTAATAATGCCACTCCTAGGTGGGGTTTTGGGATGGTTTTGGATCCTTGGTTTGAGTTAACTTGCCCCCTAACACTCCCTCCAAGGTTATGAGTTTTGCATTATTGAAGCCACAATGGAATACAATGTTGAAACAACACTACATGATTGTATTTGATTACCAGTTGACTCTTGGAAAGAATGGGTTTTGTCAATTGCATACCATTGTGTAACATTGTAATAGTTGTATTGTACTTGTAACTAGAACAGTCTATTGTGAAGACATTCATTTGATGAGAATGACCTTTGAGTTCATTGTAATGACTTACACTAACTTAGAAATGTGATTTCAGCCTAGTATTTATTAAATTGGAGACTATTTGTGAACAAATTTATCTTAGTATGGACTTCCCTATGTTTGAATGACTTAGCACTACCCATGGAATAGTAGATATTATGTACTTGTGATCACTGCGTCATTTGGATAGAGGAGTCATAAATGGAATATAGGACCTTCTGTTTCATTGTCCATAAAATCCTAAGGGTTGATTAAGTTATTGTGCATGGATGTAAATGGAAACTTTAAGCTCTATGAAGGCTTGCTTATTGTTTGCAAAGTAGCATTAATTTCTTATTTTAACCATGGAAACATCTTGTGGACACTAGTATGGTGTTGACTAAGGAATTGTCATGTAAACACTAGAAAGGTCTATGCATGTTAATCATAGACTGTAACCCTTCATTTAGAAGGAAATTGTTACTGTAGATGTGATATATACTGTACAGTGGTATTTGGTCTATGGCATGACATCTTTAGTAGGAGGTACCTTCAGATTTCTATAGCATCATGTCTGGGCTAAGGTATCGTAAAGTTAAGTGTGCATTGTATGGTGTTATTGTACTGGAGGTTGTTGTATGCAAATTTACAGTGATATAAGGAGACTCGACTCTCGTCATTTCATTTCACAAAGTGAGTGACAAAACAACTACCTAGTTTAAAATTGGCCCTTCTTTAAGCAACATATGTAGGAATGAGACTTAGGATTCTTGAAAATGAGAAGCATCCTTCTCCCCATACAACCTGCTAACTAGGGCCACTATGTTTTTTACTGAACCCTTGAGGTTGATGAAAGGGTACCATTAAGTGTTCCTAGAAGTTAATTGTCTAACTCCTCCTCTTGAGCCAATTTCATTGTATGATGAACTAGATTATTGGGATGACCATCTTGAAGTTGTAATTGAAGACTTTTGTGCTTGTGTAGTGTTGCAAATGTACACTCCATGGGGACAAAACTTGTAGATCTTAGTGTTAATCATGATATAGGCACAATTTTTTTAATTATTGGTCATGTAAATGTGAGTTTTCAGCTACCACAAGTGTACTCTTAAGGATAGTCTCGCTAAGGAAAGCATGGATGTAAGAGTCAAACTTGAGATACATGATCTTGACTTTCTTCTTGGTATACCTAAAGTTTCTAATCTCTTTGTTAATGAGCTAGATGTCAATTTGAACCAAGGATGTGTTTCCAACATTTGTGATGATGTTTGCATTCATGAGGATGATAAGTTACATCAAAATATCAAAAGTTACATAGCCTCTGAGATGGAGTTTATCCCATCTATGAGGGAGTTAATTCGTTCCAGCTGTTCTGCTGAGAACAGATCGCCATATAGGCTTACAAAGTTTGCAAAAGCAATCGTGTCATAGTTTTCTAGTCCCTCTCTAAAGATCTTGAGGGCTTCTTTAGTTTTCTTCTTCTTCTTGATTGCCTCTGCATCGAAGACTCCACAGATGAAGCCTTTTTTTGGATTTGGGTTGGTGTGCTAGCCTACAATAATAACATCATCCTTGATCCCCTCATTGACCAGAAAAATCGTAAATCTTGATGCCCTGGCAAGAGACCTCATGGCTTGGACAACAGTCATGTAGAAACACTCTAAAAGGACACTGTCATGGATATGGTTGCCCTGCGCTTCTATTATCCCTGTAATCTCTTTGATGGCATTGCATAGCCCCTCCTCCTCTATACTGAATAAGTGGTGGATTTACTGGTCCACTAACTTCTCCAAGCACTCGCAGTGGACTCTGAAGTGTTTTCTACCTGCCATTGTTATGGGAGACTTTGAGCCATCCTTCTAAAATAGGATGTTTCTCTCGATTACCTTCCTCATGACTCACTCACATTGTCTAAAAGTTGCAGTTTTTACGATGCTTTTTGCCTGTCCGAACCGTCCTCACTTTCAGAAAAGGAATGCTTAATTGACTCTTCCCTAATCAAACTAGACTGGGGACAGTCCTTCCTATCTCCTTTGGGAATTCCTATCTTGGAGAAATCCATGCTTGCTATCAATTCTTCTAAGATCTCCTTCCTTGAGTTGTACCTACAAAATTCCTAAATCCCCATCGTCCTTGATTAGCATCTTTCTCAAATCCTCGAAACACTGCCCTTCGAAAAAGCATTCCTCCCCCGTTTCCTACTCAACCCCTCAATTCACTAGGAGATTGGCCACCCTGTTGGCCTCTCTATATACATGCATGGTTGACCTCCTTGCCCGTGCTAGCTATCTTGAAGACACCCTAAACTTTATCATTAAGATACCTGTTAAATCTGTGCTGGTTGTATGCATGTGTTTTCTTGGTGCCTGTAGATCACATATGAATATAGGCTTAGGAGTATTTATAGCAAGACTACTTTTTGATTTGGATCTTAAAAATGCTGCACAACTTATTTTCTTCTCTCAAACATCTATCCACAAGTGGGCAAGTATGGTGAGGTAAGGAGATTGATGAAAGATGGAGGAATTAAAAAAATGCCCAGATGCAGTTGGATTGAAGGGCATAAAATGGTACATGTTTTTTTATGTAGGAGACAAATCACATCCATAGACAAAGGAGACCTATGTAAAGTTAGAGAAATTGGCTTGGAAGATGAAGGCAGCAAGGTATTTTCCAGATTCAAGAATTTACTTAATGTTGTGGAAGGATGGGAAAAAGAATTATTTCTCTGCCACCATGGTGAAAAGTTGGTAATTGCATTTGGTTT
Source organism: Cunninghamia lanceolata (assembly GCA_027924645.1). Lineage (NCBI taxonomy): Eukaryota > Viridiplantae > Streptophyta > Pinopsida > Cupressales > Cupressaceae > Cunninghamia > Cunninghamia lanceolata. The sequence continues at coordinate 3,717,410 of BSBN01000828.1, forward strand.
GTTAAACATGCCCCATGGAACAACTATTAGACCTTTATCTTAAGGTTACTCATGAACCTTAAGATAAATAATTATTGAAAAAGAACTATGCATTCATTAATGACATGTAAGAGAATTTAATCAACCGCTACTTAAAAACTCTTTAATGTTTCTGACTAATGCAGGTTATTATATTAATAGTGAAAAAGAACATACATTGACCATGCAATTTGTGGCACTTAAGGTTATGTAATAGAATTTACAGTTGATAGTTAAATTGTATAACAAATTTTTTTATGATCTTTAGTAACGTTTATTAGAATTGTTGCATGTTTTATATCATTGGAATGACATATTAGCTGTAACTTTTTTGAAATTTTATTATGGTATGTGCACTTTGATATGATGTAATATGATTATGGTTTCATTTCATATGTTGGAATATTAGATATATAATAGAAAAATAAATTATTACATGAAATAAATAATTTCTCATTTTAAATTTTTTTTTGTAGAACACGGGTCTTCCAGAAGATGAAGATGATCCTGATGATATAGATCCATATTATATTGGTTCTGGTACAGATCACATGGCAGAGGATGATGATGATGCAGATACATAAGACAACGAGGCCAATGCTGATGATGATGACGACAATGATGATCATGATGGTGATGATGATGATGAGGCAGTTGCTGGTAGCAACCACTGACATTCATGATCATATAGATTACATCATATATATTGCATCATGGATCATTGCTGATATATCATTATGATGCCTCTTTTCATGGTTACTATCATATGTATCATTTTCACGACCTGCAATACCATATTATTGAGTTGTATCATTTTCACATGTATCAATTTCAATTATATTATTTGGACATGTATCATCTTGACTTGTATCATTTTGAGTTACATAATTTATCATTTTTACTTATATCATTTGTACATGTATCATTTTAACTTATGTCGACTATTGGACATGTATCATTTTGACATGTTATTGATCTATTGGCATATTTGACTTTCACTTGTTTTAGTTATATATGATGATGATCTTATCAGTATTGACTTGTCAATGTATATATATTGAAAGTGGTCGATAATTTTTGGATGGATATTTATTATGTATGATGCTTTTAATTTACTGCTCAGGATGGATGTTGTAAAGTTCAATTAAATTATAGATATTTGACTCACTTATTTTAATTATAGATGATGATCATGTTATAATAATTATCTTGTTATTTTATAATAATTATCTTATTTTTTTATATAATTATCTTGTTAAATTGGAAGCAAAACCCAAAGCAACAAAGGAGGTCATAATGGAAGCAAAACTTGGCATCAATTAGGAAGTCAAAAAAGAAGCTATTTTTGATGCCATACAAGAAGCAAAATACAAAGCACGACTAAGAGAAAAACTAGAAGCAATAATGGGAGTAGACATGGAAGCAAAACTGGAAGCTAAATTGGGTGTCAAATCTGGTGCAAAATTGGAAGCAAAATTGAAAGCAAACCTCAAAGCAAAAATGGAAGCAAACTTGGAAGCAAAAATGGGAGCAAAACCTAAAGCAAAACCTAAAGCAAAACTGGAAGCAAAATCGGAAGCAAAATTGGAAGCAAACCTGGAAGCAAAACTGGAAGAAAAACTGGAAGCAAACCTGGAAGCAACACAAGAAGCCAAACTAGAAGCAAAATCAGAAGCCAAACTAGAAGCCAAATCCGGTGCTAAATTGGAAGCAAAGCTGGAAGCAAAAATTGAAGGAAAACCAGAAGTAAAATTGGAAGCAAACTTGGAAGCAACACAAGAAGCAAACCCAGAAGCAAAATCAGAAGCCAAACTGGAAGCCAAATTAGGTGCCAAATCTGGTGCTAAATTGGAAGCAAATCTGGAAGCAAAATCAGAAGCAAAATGGGAAGCAAAATTGGAAGCAAAAATTGAAGCAAAACCAGAAGCAAACCTAGAAGCAACACAAGAAGCAAAACCATAAGCAAAATCGGAAGCCAAATTGGGTGCCAAATTCAGCGCTAAAATGGAAACAAAATTGGGTGTCAAATCCGGTGCTAAATCCGGTGCCAAATCCGGCTATTGCTTTTTGGAGCTAAATCTGGCGCTAAAGTAAGCATGCAAACTTGCGTCGAGTTTTGCATTGGAAAAAGTGTGCAATTCATGAGCTCAATTGCACTAAATTCTGGCGCTATTTTAGGCGCTAATTGCTTGTTCTGTTGTAGTGGTGACAACTAAATTAGAGTTTCATGTGCATTGAGTATGGTTTGATTCAAGGTTTAATTTCATGCTATTATCTATTATTGTTCTCATAGACATTAGGTAATCCCCCCTTGGTCTAGTAGAACCTAAAGAACAAGGTGGTCTTACCTACCTTATCAAATTGGTCCATTGTTGCCTCACCCTAACCATAAGTTGGAAGTCTCTGTCTTGAGTTTGACACCCTTGGCACTCAAGAACTACTTGGCTTTAAGGATATGTGGAGCCTCAACTTTGAGCAGCAACAAAAGCAAAGACAAACATTTTTCAAGACTAAAAATTGATATAGATCAGATTCATGTGGAAGGATCAAAACCACAACTGCAAGATCAATTCTATAGTTACACAACACATATCTACATTTGCGAAAGCAATCCAAGCAAAGAAAAAAATTATTGATGAGATCCAATGTATTTACGTATTCAACATATCTTAATTTTCTATTACAAAAACAAATTGATTTAGCACACCTTGCAAGGTCTAATCTAGTATTAAACAAAGAGCAAAGTACCTTAGTTTATTTATTTAAATTTCCTTCTTTTAGTATAATATCTTTACAAATCCTTAACACTTATTCTTACGATATTTATTTTTCAATACTTATTTAATTGATTTATCCTAAGTTTTTATGTGAAAAAATATTTTATTTCTTTACACCTTGAAATTAGAACTCCTTAAAAAATCCCTATCATAGATGAAAAATTATAAATATGTGAAAATTTATTAATTATCGCCTAAAGTCAATTGATCTAAAATAACATACTTAAAAATGTCTTTATTCAATTGCATGTGAAGGGATGCAACCTCCCAATTGAGTGGCTAAGAGTCTACGATATCAATATGTAGTTTATGTACTAGATTGTTGGCTTTTGGGTGTGTTATTGCTCTCATTATGATTTTAACTTTATGCTTTATGAGATACATCATACCCTTCTATAATTGAAAGTGGGTTCTAATAGAGAATGCAAGCACACATCAATTAAAAGTACTCTATTGTATCAATAATTCTAATGACTAGAGTATTGAGAAAAATAGTTTTCTATAAGATAAAAAGACAATTATACTTAAATAATATCTTTCAACACAAAACAACTTTTCTCACCCCACCTAACCGTCTTCAATAATATACATCTAAACTTTCTTTCTAACAATTGTACTTAAATAATATCTTCCAACACAAAACGACTTTACCTATTTATTGAAAAAGTGACCACTACCAGACCATCATTAGTAATATACATTTTTGTTTTTTACACTAGAAAGATTCGAACACTGCACATTGTAGTTACAAGTCGCAGTCCTTCACACCGAGCATTACATCCAGTATGCTGGATAGACATTGCTGTCTGTAAGGAGAAGCATTTAAGTATTCAATCCATGACTATACAATGATCTCATATCTTGACTGTGCTACTCATACGTGTGGAATGAGAGGGACGGCATTTTTCTTGTCGCTTCCATTGCCTGTAACTTTACAAAAGTGGACTGCCAAACCGACAAGAAGTCATTGTGAGCCGTGTCATAGTTCTAATCAATTCCTTCAAAGGATTCATATTATGAATGCCTCAGGAATCTTTTAGGATGGCAAAGAGATTGAATAGAAATGAAGCTTATCTTTCCTTGAAAATTGATGTGAAGTCAATATCCGGATATATACAGTTAATATATCTCACCCATTGAAGGATCCAAAGTCCAACGGCTCCAGTCCAAAAGAAACAATATAGATCGCATGTATACAATTATGTCGTCGTCATGGAAATCCTCCATTCTGCTTGTACATATTCACTTTCCCTTCTTACTTTTTATGGCCTTCACATTGCTTATTATCACTTCTGCAACATTCTATTCATTATTGTATTCACATGTGATGCAAGCAAGATGGCACGTCGGTAGGTATCACATGATCTCCTTTTCAAAAGGAAAGAAAAAGAAATGTCTTTTTATAGTTTATGACGTAGGATGATATAGTTTATCTATAATGTCTAAGTCTATGGGACGATCTCGTACTTGCATTATGTAGGCATTTAACTAGGGTTAATAATATGAGGCATATAGACTCTACTTTTTAAAGTGTTTGAACTTGTAACTTCTCTTTTTTATGACATAGGATGATATAATTTATCTATAATGCCTAAGTCTATGGGTCGATCTCGTACTTGTATTATGTAGGAGGCATTTAACTAGGGTTAATAATATGAGGCATATATACCCTACTTTTTAAAGTGTTCGAACTTGTAACTTCTCTTTTTTATGTCATAGGATGATATAGTTTATCTACTAGCAATCGCACCTTAGAGGTACGTCGAAAATGGATGTGGAAATGAGTTATGTGTGGATAAAAGCAAACATTATTTTGCATATGGGAAATTTAAAGTATACATAGTTTGTAAAATTGAGTCGGTAAGAGCAATAAATAAGGGAGCATATTTGTAAGAGTAGAAAAGAGGAATTTTTTATTTGTTTGTAATATTAGTATTCTCAAAAAGAGGGAATATAGAATATTTGTATTTTTTTGGGTCTATTTTGATTTGTTGAATCATGGTTATCATTTGAACATTGAAACAATGTAATGATGTGTGTTGTTGTTCTATAATGGTAAGTAAAGTTTGAGTAGATGATTTGGACCAACACATACCAAGCTCCACTTTTCACATTGTAAAAGTACCATAGCCTGATCTTTAATGTAGAATTTTCCATTGGAATGCTTGACTGTAACCTCAAGTCTACCATAGAACATAACACTTTTGTCACTATGTTTATGTAGTTAAGCTTAGTTTTATAATCCCATGATGGGTAACGATTTTGTGATCTAGAAAATGTCTCTTCAATTGTGATGGGTGGTAAAGGTAAAATTTGGAAATAATTATTCATAGGAAAATAATGCATGTAGCCATGTTCTCTATTTGAAATTGAATGGTACTCCACCTCTCTCTCTCTCCATATGTATCTCTCTAGGTCTATATATATCAATGTCTTCCTCTCTAGTTCTCTATTTATTTTTATCTCTCTGTCTCTATTTCCTTCCCCCTTCTCTCTCACGCACTTCCTTTCTCTGAGATTTTTCTCTTTGTGTGTTTCTCTCTCTCCTCCCTCTGAGATTTTGCACTCTACCTCTCTTTTTCTCTATCTCTTTGTCTCATCTTGTCTCTCTACCTCTCTTCTTTTCTCTATCTATTTCTCTCTTCCTTTGTCTTTTGCTCTATCTCTTTCTCCTCCCTCCCCTTTCTCTCCTCTATCTTTGTACCTCTTTCTTCCTCTCTTCTCTATCTCTCTCTCCTACTTTAATTCTCTCTCACTTCATCTCTCTCCATCTCCGATCTTCTCTCTTCCTCTCTGATCTTCTCTCTTCCTCTCTATCTCTCTTTCTCTTTCTCTCTCTATCTCTTTCTCTCAATATATTTATTTTTGTCTTTCTCTATTTTCACTTTCTCTCTCTATCTATATCTCTCTCCCTCTTTATCTCTTTACCTCTCTCTCTATCCCTTTATCTATATCTATCTAAATCCTTCTCTATCTTTGTACCTCTATCTTCCTCTATCTCTTTTTGTCTTTCTCTATTTTCACTCTCTATCTCTATCTCTATCTCTATCTCTATCTCTATCTCTATCCCTGTTTATCTATTTACCTCTCTCTATCCCTCTATCTATATCTCTCTTTATCCTTCTCTATCTTTGTACTGCTCTCTATCTCTATCTCTCTCCCTCTTTATCTCTTTACCTCTCCCTCTTTCCCTCTATCCATCTCTCTCTATTTTTCTTTGTCTTTGGACCTATCTCTCTTCCTCTATCTTTTTTTGTCTTTCGCTATTTTGACTCTCTGTCTCTATCTCTCTCCCTCTCCCTCTTTATCTCTTTACCTCTCTCTATCCCTCTATCTATATCTCTCTCTATCCTTCTCTATCTTTGTACCTCTATCTATATCCTTCTCTATCTTTGTGTCTCTCTCTATCTCTATCTCTCCCCCCTTTATTCCTTTACCTATCTCTATCACTCTATCTATCTCTCTCTATCCTACTCTATCTTTGTACCTCTATCTATATCTCTCTCCCTATTTATCTCTTTTTCTTCCTCTATCTCTTTTTAGCTCTTTTTGTCTTTCTCTATTTTCACTCTCTGTCTATCTCTATCTCTCTCCCTTTTAATCTCTTTACCTCTCTCTCTCTATCCCTCTATCTATATCTTTCTCTATCCTTGTCTATCTTTGTACCTATCTATATATCTCTCTCCTCTATCTTTGTACCTCTCTCTATCCTTTTCTATCTTTGTACCCGTCTATATATCTCTCTATCCTTCTCTATCTATATCTCTCACTTCTTCTCTATCTTTGTACCTCTCTCTCTCTCTGGAGATGTAGCATAATTTCCATTTGTTGGACTTTTGAGATGCTACAAATGTCCATTTTTGAGCCACTTCAATAAGTTACATTGTTTTCCATTGTATTGGTCATGCCATCTATGAATCAATGAAGCTTGGAGATGGGATGTTGCTACTATTAGAGATAGCTACACTTGGGTACCCATGTTGTCTTTCCTAGATGTATGCTTTGTACCACTACCAATGTATGACTATACATTAGTCATAATTTTTTTATAAAATTTCTATTTTATTTACAATGCACACATTTCATGATTATAACTTTCACTATACATTCTATTTCCTAATGATATGGATTCATGTATTCATTCATTTCTAATGATATGGATTTATATATTAACTATAAAATTTGAAATTTATACTATTGAATTATAATTATTTATTATTGTAATATCATTATAATTATTTTTCCAAAAACAATTCAAATTATCAACATGGATTGTGGAAAAATCATGTCTACAATATTGACCCTTCATGGGAGGGAGATTGGTTTCAAAGCTAAGCTTTTTCAAAAGTTGAGGATCAAGGTCTCAAAGAAAATTACAGATTTGGCTTTCTTAAAAAGATGCAGAGATCCTTTCTCTCTTTTTAAGATGCCATCTCTGCAATCTTTTATCAAATTCTCTTCTTTTTCTCCTGATGATGGATCATGGAGTGTGATCCGAAACGTTGAGGCAAAAAAGCAAAAACACAGTTTTTCCAGAAACAATTCAAATTATCAACATGGACTGTGGAAAAATCATGTCTACAATATTGACCCTTCATGGAAGGGAGATTGGTTTCAAAGCTAAGCTTTTTGAAAAGTTGAGGATCAAGGTCTCAAAGAAAATTACAGATTTGGCTTTCTTAAAAAGATGCAGAGATTCCCTTTCTCTCTTTTTAAGATGCCATCTCTGCAATCTTTTATCAAATTCTTTTCTTTTTCTCCTAATGATGGATCATGGAGTGTGATCCGAAATGTTGAGGCAAAAAAGCAAAAACATGGTTTTTCCAGAAACAATTCAAATTATCAACATGGACTATGGAAAAATCATGTCTACAATACACTAATTCTATTAAGAAAATGGATTTCAATTTATTTATCCATATAAAACCTACTCTCATGTTGTACTAATTCTATGTCCATTACAACATCTAATTCATGTAAACATTGTAAAACATACAATGTAGTCATTTTAGATAATATTATTTAAATGATTTAGAAGACCAGTGAAGTGAATTAATTAATTATGTTGTGCATAAGATGTCACTATCTTTTTATGTGGATGCAAAACATTCTTCTAAAATTATATAGGAAAAAATCCAAACTTTCTTTTAAGGCAACTATATTGTCTTAGATGTATAAAGGTTATAAGTGATGCTCACATTTAAGATATCAATTGGTTCCTTTTTTATTATTTCATTACAATGCCACATAGTCATTATTGAATCATGGCATATTTGGACTGCATAGACCTTATCTCTGTAATAAAATTTGTTGATCTAAAACACATGTAACCTTAACTAAACATAGAAGAATAAGTAAAGGGAATAAAGAAGATAAGATGACATTTATACTTAGAAAAACCCCTTTAAGTAAGAAACCCATACCAAAAGTAAACCTTAATATATTCCTTCAAAATAAGCTTACAATAGATTGAGAAACTCCACTAATGTTTTTTCCCATGTGTTAACACTTTAGTAGCATGTTGATACTTAGACCTAAACTAAAATCTTACAAATTCCTACAATACAATCCAAATGATATCAAAACACTATGCCAAGGGTTATATTTATAAAAAATTTCCATCACTCTACCTCTTTGTATATCTCTTTGTCTCCTCTCTGTCTCTTTCTATATCTCTATGTTTCTCTATCTACCTCTTCCTCTTTCTCTTTTTCTCCTCCTCTCCATATGAGCTCTCTGTCTCTATCTCTATCTCTCTATTTCTCTTCTCTATATCTCTTCCTCTCTATTATTCTCTCTTCCTCCATCACTTTATCTCTCTTTTCTAGGTTTTTTCCCTCTCTCTCTCTCTCTCTCTCTCTCTCTCTCTCTCTCTCTCTCTATATATATATATATATATATATATATATATATATATATATATATATATATATATATATATATATATATATATATATATATATATATATATATATATATATATATATATATATATATATATATATATATATATATATATATATGTATATGTATGTATGTATGTATGTATGTATGTATGTATGTATGTATATACATATATATATGTGTATATATACATATATATATATATGTGTGTGTGTGTATATACACATATATATATGTATATATATACATACATACATACATACATATATATACATACATACATATATATATATATACATACATACATACATATATATATATACATATATATACATATATATATGTGTGTGTGTGTGTGTCACTCTTTCCATCTATATCACTTATCTCTATTCCCTCTATCAATCCCGCTCTCTCTATGTCTTTCCTTGTCTATCTCCCCCCTTTTATCTCTTATTCCTATCTCTCTTTCTCTATTCCTATCTCTACCAATACCCCTCTCTTTATATCTCTATCTCTCCCTCTCACTGTCTCTCTCTCTTTATTTCTGTATCACTCTACCTCTATCTATGTCTCTTTGTCTCCTCTCTATCTCTTCTCACCTCTCTCTCCCTCTTTATCTTTGTATCACTCTACCTCTCTCTATATCTCTTTGTGTCATCTCCATGTCTCTTTCTATATCTCTATGTTTCTCTATCTTCCTCTTTGTCTCTTTTTGTATCTCTCTTTCTCTTTCTCTTCTCTATCGCTCTTCCTCTCTTCCTATCTTCCCATGTATATATCAATCTCCCTCTTTATTATTCTCTCTTCTCTAGGTTTTTCTTACTCTCTTTGTCCCACTCTTTCTCTCTCACCATCTCTCTATCCCTCTCTATCTCTATACCTCTCCATCCCTATACCCATATCTCTCTTTCTCTCTCATTTTCTCTATCTTTCCCTCTATATATCTTATCTGTATCTTTCTCTCCTACTATAGCTCTCTTTCTCTATTCCTCTATCTCTATCAATATCGCCCCTCTCTATTTCTCTCTCCCACCATCGTTGTGTCTCTCACTCTCTCTCTTGCTCTATCTCTTTATCTATTTTCTCTATCTCTCTTTCCCTCTATATCACTTATCTCTATTCTTCTCTCCATCAATCTCCTTCTTCGTTAACAATTTCCATAAACAAAATGAACTTTATATTTAGATTGAGTTGTCATGTAGCCAGAACCTTACATAGTATTATATACCATACAAAATATATTATATTTATATATTTATAAGTATAATATAATATTATAAAAATATATATTTAATATTAATATTTATTTATAACTTAATTATGTTTTTTATATATATTATATCTAATATAATTATATTTATTGTTATATATTATATTTTAAATAAATATTTACTATTAATATATGCTTTTATAATATTATTTTATAAATATATTAAATAGTTTACATGAACTATAATATATAATTAAATATATATAGTATAAAATAAATATTAATTTAGATAATAAATGTGTAATATTAAATAAATCATATTATATTAAATGTATATATATTAAATATAAATATATATAAATAACAAATATATAATATTAGATATATATATATATATATTTATAATTAAACAATATATATATATATATATATGTTTGTTAAGTAAGGGAATAAATGCACTTTCATGCATCTTTCATGCCCTATACAAAGTGGAAATATGAATGGTTTATCCTTGTTAAATCTTGGATTTGAAAACGATATAAAATTTTAAAAAGGACTTAAAAGTAGAGCATCCCCCAAATTGCATTTACAAATATTTAGCATTTAAAAAAGAAGAATAGAAAATTTCCCAACGAAGGCGGCCAACATCTAGCGAGTTTTGACATTTTTTTTTCTAACACGATTTTTTTTTGGGCGTGAAAACAACCGACGAATTTAGAAACTTTTTTGGCTTAGGGTGAAACAATATTTCTCTTCCTTTTCATCGTCTTGCAAATGAAAGCAGATGCTCATCAATAGCCAGCATCAACGGGAAAAGAGAACGGTGAAAAAAGATGAAAAAAGATAAAAGACGAGGAAATGAAATGAACGTCCAAGATCCTTTTCATCCATCTTGCATTGCGTGACTAGAAGCATCAACCGTTGATTTTACTCGCCAGGCTGGTTCACCTCATAGCAGGAACGCCTTTGGCCTAATAATGCCTAAGTCTATGGGATAACCTCGTACTTTCATTATGTAGGAGGCATTTAGCTAGGGTTAATAATATGAGGCATATACCCCACTTTTTAAAGTGTTCCAACTTGTAACTTCTCTTTTGAGACCATGGGCTTTTCACCAACTAACTAAGGTACACAAATTTTCTCCAAAAAGATAATCAATTATAAAAATATTTATTTTTTAATTACAATTTTATGGATAATCAATATTTAGTTTGGAATATAAAAGTGTATTTTAATATTGTTATGCTTTGCATTCATGTTAAACTCTAAATTAAGAATGCCAAGTAAAAATAAATAATTTATAAAAAAATGTTAAGTTTTATGTTTACAATTTGTAAAGGCAAATAAACTTTCCCTATGCTAAATTTAGATCAATCAAATGAAATGCTCATAATTTAATACAAATCAACTCAGTTTAATAATTATGAGCTTTAAGTGTGAGCTATTTTGTAATAATACTAATTTAGGAAAGTATGTGCAAAAAAATAAGGGTCCTTAGTTAAATAAATGAAGATGTGTAACTTTGATGTAGATTCTAGATTTAATTGTCATTAGATTGATACACGATGCATCTTTGCCTATGTAATGCCTCAGATTTTACATAAGTCGACCTAAGCTCTATCTAGGGTTGTGTCCACACCTTAGGGTCTTTTCGGTGTCCACAAGTTCATCCTTCTATCATGCAAATCTGATCTCTATGGTTCTACACTCTTACTCTTTAATTTTCCTTTGTCTACTTTGCCCTTCTGCTTTAGTCTGAAAATTGATGGTATTTAGAAATACCTTTAGAGGATTGTTAGTATGTTGTAAGGAGACGTGTTATCCTAGGTTAACCCCTAGAAAAGTGTGTAAATGATTAGAATACAAGTAATGCCCTAGAATGAATATCTTGATTCATTTTAGTGCACCAAACTGAAGTGTTCCTCTATTGACCACTCCTTAAGTTCTTTAGGATGAGAGAGTGCGATCAAATGTGAAAGGAACAAAAATGAATGCAAATGAATGCCCATAAATACATGCACATAACATCAAATTGTGAAAACATGTGTCTAGTCAGCTCATAATGGCTAGTGTAATGGGCAAGAGTCAACCAAATTTGAATTTAAATTTTGAAAAGTTAGGGGTCAAATTTGCAAACATAGGATCGACTCTACACTTGCAGAAATGTCCAAGTTGATGAAACAATAGAGTCTATATGCAAGGGAATCAAGGTGAAAGATAGAAAACAGTGCATTTTCTTTCTTTCTAAAGTGTTGTTAAGTATTAATCGAATGATGACAAAATTGATTAATTATTTTCCTACACTAACACCTAACAATTTGAGTTGAGTCTGATCTATGACTAACGACACACACATGCAATGAAAAATAAGAACATGCTAATACTAGTCTAGAAAGAACAAAAAAACAAGGAAATGGACACAAATGCACTTGGAGAGACTAGTAATCAATGGAATTGAGCTCATGTGACAATCTCTTGAAGCTCCAAATTAAATTTTGAGCTTAAAACTTCACTATAATAAGGTGTGCACCCAACACTAAGGAGAATCTTTGGGGTTGGGGAGAAGTTATTGAGGTCATAAAAGTGCACCAATTTTTTTTGGTATGCTCAGAATCTAATTTTGATCAAAACCCAGTATGAACAATTGTCATAAAAATGGACAAAGAATGGAGTAAAATGGTGAAACATGTGTCAATTTGAATCAAATAGACTAAAAATTGTAGAAAAACATAAATGTAGAAAGATACACCTACTTTCTAGACTAGGTGATGTAGGAGCATCCTAGGTTGTAGAGCAATCTTGCATCAACCAAAAACATTTGCATTCCTTTTGTTTTCTTTCATTTTCCAGTTCAGTTAGTAGCAGTTTCAGCATTTTGTACCGCATTTTGCTGCATTTTTATTTTAGAGTTCGCAGAGTAGGACTTAGCATATAGACATCATTAGCTACATTATACCCAAATTTCAGGTCATTTGGACTTGTCTGAGGAAAGTTATCATTATCAGAAGATCACTTATTTTCACAAATCAAATCTTTTAGACAGTCAGCTGAAGGAGAAGGTTTACGAAGCACTTCCATGACTTATGGAGCTAAATGGAACATATCACATAGCACATAATGATCAAATAGACCTTCCTTGAAGTCTGCACCTTGTTTCATTCACTTGCGAAGTACTAGCTATTTAAGGTTGACCTATTTGTTACTACACGTTACATCTCTTCATTGGAGTTTGTAACCTTCCTTAGCTAACATGGAGAATCTCCTAAGCTTGGAGATGATATATATAGATCTCTAGGATGTATTAGGAAGTTAGCTAGCATAATTCATAGGTTTCATAGTTTGATTCTTTCCAGATAGGCGCTTTAATGCCATATCTTGCATATCAATTGTAACTAGAGAATTAGGCCTGTGAGCCCTAGTTTGTAAGCCCACATGTTGCTGGCATATAAGTATTTTGGATCTATTATATATTGAGCATTTGAATCATTCTTTGCATTCTATATTTGAGTTGTTTCCATTGTGTTTACTCTTACTACACGGCCTGGACAATTCATTATGTGAACCCTTCGCCTGTGATTGTACCAAGTGGTGTCAGAGTGAAGTTTGAATCCTTTGAGAGTGAAGTTTGTGAAGGCATTCCATAAGATCTTATGGTGAACTAGTCGTCAAACTGAGGTAGTCTACCTGTGTTGTCAATCGATCATCAATTGTGAGGTAGTTGATACCTTGTAGCTCGATTGCCAAATTTGAGGTAGTTGCACCTAGATCCTAGAAAGAGATGCCACCGAGGAGAATACCTATTGTAGGCACTATGACTAGAAGAATGGATGAGATGATGGAGATGATGAAAATAATGAAGATTGGATGTTGTTGAAGAAGATTGAAGAAGAGGACTAACACATCGACCTAATATTGAAAGTGATGATGAAGAATTTTAGTCATCCAATCAAAATGAAGAAACCCTAAAGCAAGAAGAAGAATCAGATCAAGTTAAAATGTTGAGAGCTATTTCAAAGATTGGAAAGAGACCTAGAGTGGAAGTACTGAATTACACTAGAAATTTGAATCTAGAGGAATTGATTGATTGGATAAATGATTTGGAAGAATACTTTGAATATGAAGAAATTGAAGATCTAGAGAAGGTAAGATTTGTGAAGACTAAGTTGAAAGGACATGCTACTATTTGGTGGAAAGAAATTTAGTTGGATAGAAACAGAAGAGGAAAAGAAAAGATCATAAAATGGGATAGAATGGTGACAAAGTTGGAGAATCAGTTTATACCTGCTAACTATGAGTTGGAACTGTTGAAAAGATTGCAGAACCTGAAGCAAAAGGAGAAATTTGTGAAGGAGTATACTGAAGAATTTCATAATATGATCATAAGGATAGGACAGTGAAGAAAGCGAGGAGAAAGTAGCAAGATACATCAATGGACTGAGATTGAACATTCAAGAAGAACTGAGTTTGGTAAGGATGACAACAATAGAGGAAGCATATCAGTTTGCCCTAAAAGTTGAAGAAAAGTTAAACAAAAAGCATGAGTAGAGACAAAGAGGTAGAGGAGGTAAATTTTAGATATTTAGAACATATTCTGGAGGAGAAAGATCATATGTAGAGCAAAACAAACAAGATACCCCATTCAAGAAGTAAGATAGAGATACTAGTTCATACTGGAGAGATGACAAAACTTTCTACTACAAAGGGAATCATAATTCTTACCGAAGTGAAGGATACAGAAGAGATGAAAGAGGGTTTGATAAGAGAACATTCAGAGGAACTTGTTTTAAGTGTGGAGGTGAAGGACACAGAGCATTTGAATGTCATCAGGGAAGTACAAGCAAGAAGATAGAGAATAGTGGAAGAGCAACTTATGCAGAAGAAGTACCTATTAGATCACCTAATTCAGTTGGAAAACTAGAGAAAGGAGAATCATTAGTCATGAGGAGAGCACTATTTCAAGCAGAGACAACTGAGTAACCACTGCAGAGGAAAAGTTTGTTCCAGACCAGATGCAAATCAGGAGGTAAATGTTGTAAGGTTATTATTGATAGTGGTAGTACTGATAATTTGGTTTTAGAGGAGATGGTGACTAAGCTGAACCTAGAAAGATTGAAACACCCTAAGCCCTACAAGATAGCATGGATTCATGATGAACACAAGGTACTGGTGAATGAACATTGTTTGGTGAAATTTCATATTGGAACTTATCATGATGAAGTATTGTATGATATTATGTCGATGGATGTATGTCATATATTGTTGGGTAGACCACAATGATAATTTTAAGATATCCCCCCTGAAAAAAGATATAAAATCTTGGCGAATCTTTCATTATTTTGGAAAAAAATATTAATTTCTATTGGCAAATCTTTCCTATTTTCTAAAAAAAAATATTAATTTTATTGGCAAATTATTTTAAATCACTAGAAATTTGTAGATAATCTTGGTGAATCTTGACGAAAAATAGGCAAATGCATTGATTACCATGGTGAATCCTTCCTTTTTTATAAAAATAAATTCCTATGGAAAAGTAAGTGCCTAAGCATGGCGGTGATTGACTAGTTTAAGGTGTAGTGCTCATGTCTATAATTATTTTATTCCTTAATATTTAAATCAAACAATGAATATTTTAATTCAGTCCTAAATTATTTTTCACTGCCCTTGATTTTATTTATAATCTAATGGTTTGGGTTCTATTTCGTGGGCCAAAATGTACTTGTGAAGCTCTAATGCCCATGGGGCCTGAAATTGCATGTGGGTCATTGATCTCAATGGAGATCAATGAGATAAATACAATTTCAGGCCCCATGGGCATTGGAGCTCCACGAGTACATTTTGGCTCGTGGAATTTAACCCTAGCCATTAGATTATAAATTGATATCAATGACCCAAATAAAAATTTGGGCTCAATGGGCATTGGAGCTCCATGGGTACATTTTAACCCATGGAATACAACCCTAGTTATTAGATTATAAATAAAATCAATGGTGGTTATTAAAAATTGGTGATATGGCCCTAAAGTAACCAATTTAATTATATAATTTTATTGGCAAATGAATTTCTTTTTCTACTATAACTTATAAATTTAGGTGAATCTAATCTAATTAGGTATTGAATATTGTGGCAAATATTTGAGTTTAAAATTTGAATAAAATAAATGTTCTGGCGATTTAGCTAGGACTAAAATAAAATTTTGTAAAAAAGTGGCGATTCACGTCACATTACAGCTTGTACTATTAGCCAAATTTTGAATCCCTAATATCAACTATTCGCTAATTGGCAAATATTAGCCACTAAAAAATTCACTAGTAGACCATGGCAATATGATAGAAAAGCTATACATGATGGGAGAAAGAATACTTACACTATAGTACCTAATGGAAAGAAAATCACCTTGATTCCTTTGGAAGATGAGCCTAAGAGTGAAGTATGTGGGAATGCTAGAGTCTGTTTGGTAGATGGAAGGAAATTTCTAGATGGTTTGAGACATGAGAATATGTGTTATGCTTTGATCCCTAAGAAGCTTGGAACCCTAAGTACAGAGACTGAAGAATCACAACCAGAGGAGATAACAGAATTGTTGATAGAGTATGAAGACATCATATTAGATAATGTACCTAAAGGATTGCCACCAATCAGAAGTATCAGTCATCATATGGATCTTATACTTGGAGCTAGTTTGCCTAACAAAGCAGCACAACGGATGACACCAGCGGAGAATGCAAAGCTAAATAGACAGATATAGGAGTTATTGAGGAAATGTTTGATCTGAGAAAGCTTAAGCCCTTATGTAGTACCTAAAGTGTTAGCACCGAAGAAAGCTGGAGAATGGAGAATGTGTACAGACTCTAGAGCAATCAACAAGATCATAGTTAAGTATAGATTTCCATTGCCTAGGATGGATGACATTATGGATTGTTTGACTGGAGAGAAGTATTTTACAAAGATAGACTTGAAGAGTGGATACCATCATATCAAAATCAGAGAAGGAGATGAATGGAAGACTACTTTTAAGACAAATGAAGGACTATATGAGTGGTTAGTGATGCCTTTTGGATTGACTAATGCATCGAGTACTTTCATGAGGTTGATGAATGAAGTTTTGAAGAAATTCTTGGGTAAGTTTGTTATTGTGTACCTGGATGATATTTTGATTTTCAGTAAGACAAAAGAAGAACATTTGTGGCACCTAAGACAAGTATTATAGAGACTAAGAGAAGAGAAATTACTGATAAACATTAAGAAATGTTGTTTCATGAAGGAAGAATTGGTATATTTGGGATTTGTGATTTCTATGGAAGGATTGAAGATGGACCCTGAAAAGGTTAGAGAAATTGTTGAGTGGCCAACACCTGAGAGCATTGGAGAAGTCAGATCATTTCATGGATTAGCTAGTTTCTACTAGAATTTCATTAGAAATTTCAGTTTAGTATGGACACTAATGACAAAGACAATGAGAGGTGATAGAAAGGATTTTAAGTGGACATCAGGAGAAAATGAAAGTTTTGAAATGTTGAAGTAGAAAGTGACAAAGCAACCTGTGTTAGCATTACCAGATTTTAACAAAGTATTTCAAGTGGATTGTGATGCAAGTGGAAATGTAATAGGAGTAGTGTTAAGTTAAGAAGGTAGACTAGTAGCATATTTCAGTGAGAAGTTGAATGATGCAAGGAGAAGATATTCATTTCATGATTAGGAATTCTATGCCATAATTCAAGCTTTAAAGAAGTGGAGACATTATTTGTTTCCTAAGGAGTTTGTGTTGTATACAGATCATCAAGCTTTACAATATCTGAATAGTCAAGGAAAGTTGAATCAGAGACATATGAGATGGGTAGAGTTCATGTAGAGTTACACTTTTGTATTGAAGCATAAGAGTGGGAAGTCAAACAAAGTTGCAGATGCATTGAGTAGAAGAAGGAATTTGCTAACAAAAATGAGAGTTGAAGTATTAGGTTTTGAAGAGCTAAATCATATGTATGAAGAAGACCTTGATTTTGCAAAACCATGGAAAGCATGTAAGGAACCTATTGTAAAAGATAGAAATAAGTGGTTAGATTATTTCATTCAGAAGGATATGTTCAAAGGAAATCAATTATGTATACCTAGGAGTTCAATGAGAGATAATTTGATAAAGGAGAAACACAGTGGTGGATTAGCATGACATTTTCGAATTGACAAGACAGTGGCTTTGGTAAGTGAACATTACTTTTGGCCTTAGATATATAAGGATGTGAGGAAGTTTGTGCAGAGTTGTAGAGTATGTCAAGTTGCAAAAGGGAGTAGTCAAAATACTAGTTTGTACAAATCGTTAATTGTACCAAAGAGACCTTGGGAAGATATAAGCATTCGTTTCATATTAGGATTGCTGAAGACATAGAGAGGACATGATTCTATATTTGTAGTGGTGGACAGATTTTCAAAGATGACACATTTCATACCTTGTAAGAAGACAACTGATGTGGTGCATGTTGCTGACCTATTTTTCAAGGAGATTGTGAGATTGCATGGATTACCTAAGAGTAGAATTTCATACAAGGATACAAGATTCATTGGATATTTTTTGAGGACATTGTGGAAGAAGATGAAGACAAACCTAAAGTTTAGTTTAACATTTCATCCTCGGATAGATGGACAAACATAAGTGGTATATAGGAGTTTGGGAAACTTGTTGAGATGTTTGGTAGGAGAAAAGGCAAGAAAATGGGATCTAATTCTATCACAAGAAGAGTTTGCATACAATAACTTAGTGAACAAGAGTACAGGGAAGACACATTTTGAGATTGTAACTGGAGTAAACCCTAGAGGATTTGTAGAGTTGAGAGACGTCAGTATGGAGAACAAGAGAAGTGCAAAGGTAGAAGAATTTGTAGGATATATGGAGACAATGCATAATCAGGTCAGGAAGCATTTGGAGAAGATGAACCGTAAGTATAAAGAGAAAGTAGATTAGAAGAGAAGACAAAGAATTTTCAATTGGAGATGAAGTCATGGTATATCTGAGAAAAGAGAGATTTCTAGTAGGGACATATAACAAGTTGAAGGTGAAGAAGTTTGGACCATGTAAGATACTTAGGAAGTTTGATTTAGGAAATGCATATGAAGTGGAGCTACCAGAAGCATTAGGTATATCACCTATATTCAATATTGTAGACCTATATCAGCATCTTGAAGGAGAATCCAATGACAACATTGAAGACAATTTGAAGAAGCAGTTACCACAGCAACAATCAGAGTAGATAGAGGACATCTTGGATAGTAGAGTTGGACGCAATACCAGAGGGAAGCAATACAAGGAATATTTGGTGAAGTGGAAAGGCAGACCGGAAGAAGATTCATCTTAGATTTCTCAGGCTGAGGTGGACTGTCTTGGTTATCCTCTAGCCCTAGCAAAGTGAGGGACTCAATTTTTCAACAACCTGGAGTGTCTGATGCAGGAGCATCCCAGGTTGCAAAGCAATCTTGCATCAACCAAAAACATTTGCATTCCTTTTGTTTTCTTTCATTTTCCAATTCAGTATAGTTCAGTCAGTCAGTAGCAGTTTTAGCATTTTGTACCACATTTTGCTACATTTTCATTTCAGAGCTCATGGAGCAGGACTTAGTATCTAGACATCATCAACTATATTATATCCAAATTTTAGGTCATTTGGACTTGTCTGATTAAAGTTATTGCTATCAAAAGATCACTTATTTTCACAAAATAGAGCATTCAGATAATTAGCTGAAGGAGAAGGTTTCCAGAGCACTTTCGTGACTTGTGGAGCTAAATGGAACATATCACATAGCACATAATGATTAGATAGACCTTCCTTGAGGTCTACACCTTGTTTCATTCACTTGCAAAGGAGTACCAATTGTTTAAGGACAACCTATTTGTTACTACATGTTACATCTCTTCATTGGAGTTTGTAACCTTCCTTGGCCGACACAGAGGATCTCCTGATCTTAGAGATGATATATATAGATCTCTAGGATGTATTAGGAAGTCATCTATCATAATTCATAGGTTTGATAGTTTGATTCTTTTTGGATAGGCTCTTCAATGCCATATCTTGCATATCTGTTGTAACTGGAGAATCGGGCTTGTGAGCCCTAGTTTGTAAGCCTGCATGTTACTGGCATATAAGTATTTTGGATCTATGATATATTGAGAATTTGAATCATTCTTTGCATTCTATATTTGAGTTGTTTATGTTGTGTTTACTCTTGTTGTATGGCCTGGACAGTTCATTCTATGAACCCTCCGACCGTGACTACACCACTAGGACACCCCAAAACTGGCATCTACAAGTCACGAGGAGCTTGCAAACTAAATTTCACTAAATTTTGAGGTTGGTACTTCAATACAATAGAAGGGTGCACCCACCATTGCAGAGAAGTCTAGGAACTTGTGCCCAACATTGAGAAGAAGTCCTATGTCTCTATTTGACTTGAAAATTTGTAGGGAGGTTGTTATCAATCTTCCAAAAACTTCTTTAAACTAAAATTTTATTAGATTCTTCACAACTTTACCTCAAATTGACCTGTAAGCATAAGATCTTAGGAGGAAACACCTATAAAATAAACACAGTTAAAGGAAAGTCTACCTCATTCAACCCCCTTGTGGACTTTTAAGCTTAGATCCACATAACATGAATACTAATGTAAATCTAATAAACAAGCTTATGCAAACAAATCACATTTATTATAAGCATAAATAGTAAAATTTAGATGTATTGGTAACTAGGAGGTGATGTAAGGAAAGTTGGCAAAGGGGGTCTTGGGAGATGACAAAAATATGGAAATGACAACAAAAATAAGCAAGCGCTGTGCTATTTGAGGTAGGATTGAGACACACTTGGCTGAGATGGAATATGATAGGTTGTGAAAGAGTAACAAAAGGAAAACAAAAACTAGGTTTTCTAGGGCTTACAATGGGGATAGGGAAATGGGTGAAAGAAAAAGGGAAAAAATAGAAATGTAAAGATACAATTATAATACAAATTAAATGTGCTTGATATAGAGATTGAAAATGCTAATGTGTAATGACAGTTTGGGATCTAGGATACAAAATGCAAACAAAAAGCTAAGATGACATGGGCTTACAATGGAGCTAGGATAAGGTGAGGAGAGGAAAAGGATGGTAAAATTGATATGGGGATTCATGAAAATGGATGAGGAAGGATGAAGGATGGCCAAGAAGTGGGTGTATACAAATTAGAATCTAAAATGTAGCCAAAATCAAACTATAGTAACAATAGCTAGTACAAAATAAATAAATAGTATACCACAATTGAATGTTTCGACTATAGAGGCTATTCTATTGCTCCAAATAACTTTTGTAGGACATGAACTGAAAGCTAGATCACTATATAAATTTTCTAATCACCAACATAGGCTCACTTAATTAAAAACTATTGTTCAAAATTTGCTCTCTAGGAAAAAATTTGTTGTTTCAATTATAAAAAATGAGATTGGGAGGACTTTTTAACAACTTTTTAAAGGAAATTCGAGCCAAAAACTTACTTCACCCTATTTTTCCTAATTAGATCTGAGGTTGTTGTGAAAAAATGAGCATGATTGAAGGATGTGGATGTTGCTTCACCCTTGTGCCCAAGGTGAAGAGAAGCCCCAATGCTTGAGGAGGTTCAATTTCCTAAGACAAAGGAAGGGGAAGGTTTTCCACCCAAGATGGTGGTTACTGTTGGCCATATGTGTTGTCATTGATGTCAACATAGAAGCATACATTGATGTCAACACTATCATAAGAGTAAGAAACTGGTCATGGTTGAATGTAATTCTCCTAAGAAAGAGAAAGCTCCAAATCAAAGAAAACAATCAAAGCAGAGTTGTGTTTGAAGCCTAATCAATATGAATTAGAAGAATCAAGTTGTGTTGCTGATGATGAGGATGTGTTCCTATTTTGATGCATGATCATTCCTATTAATCCTAAATTGTACATGGTGATTCAAAGAAGACTTGGCATCTGAAAGAAGCTGACAGTCCCTATTTCAAAGTGTTTACTCTTTGAAGACTGTCTAGAAGATTGCTCTGCATTTTCACTATCTTGATATTAATCTTCTACGGTTTGGAACATAACTTCGTACAAGATTATCTTATGTATGTTCCAAGTTTCATGATGTTTTGATCACTAAAAGGTTTTTTTTGCTAACAATTTCAAGACAGTGTTAGTGGTGCAGGAGCACCAAGGGTTTGGAACCCATGTATATACTTGCACATTTTTGGTGTGATGTTTTTGATTTTCCTTAGGAAGGCGCGGGCCTGATGCAAGCGTAGGTTCATTTGATAGCATGTCAATTAATTTATGCTTATTTAAAATTGGATCCATCGGAGTGAGAGAGCTCATTAGCGAAGCTTTTTGAATTTATATCGATAGCGGTGTCCCACCGATAAAAAGGTATATTAGTGTGAGAAGACTATCGAAGAGATAAAATTGTGTTGAGCCGACCATAAGGATCTCACCGATCGAGTTGTATCAGCGTGACAATCAATGCGCCTCACCGATGGAGGAGTTTATGTTGAGCTTTTCGGCGTGAGTATTGGTATCAGAGCAGGAGGAAATAGTTTCACCGATGACCAAAGTCTGACCGATGAAAGTAAGTCAAAGTGTCATCAGCAAGATGGTGGATATTGGTGTGAGCAGTTTAGAAACTACCGATAGTTGATGTCTCACCGATAGGCGAAGACCAAAACCACAGACTATTGCATCAGGGTGACTGAGGATATCGGCGGAAGAAAATTTGAATTGGCTGATAGGCTAAGTCTCATCGACGTTGAAGTCAAGCAGGCCGTGACAGTGAAGGCAGGGTTAAATAACCGATCGGTGAGAAAAGTGAGGTCGGAGTGAAGTTCCTGGAGTGTGCTGATGGTGTTTGTCACACCGATGACAGTTAGTGAAAGTAAACTAAGTCAAAACTATGTTGGGCTCATCGGCAGGAAATAAGCTATCAGGGAAACAAGATGTGAGGATGCCGATAGGCATTGTTTCACCGATGACTGTCAGCAAAAGAAAACCATAGTAAATAGACTATCGGTTATTTGTAAAAGGGATCGGTTATTGCCCTAACTGTAGAAGGAGTTCCAGCGATGCCGATGTGGTAGGCCGGTGGAACGGTCAAGAGCAACACTAATGTAGGAAACCCTAACCGTCTAGTAACGGACAAGGGTAGAAATTATATAAGGCCAGATTCAGTCTGTGAAGAGGTTGGAAGTTCGGGACTTTTGGAAGGTTGCAAATGTAATAAGCATTTTCATTACAGTAATAAAGAAATACTTGGACTATTTGATTTGTTTCTGAAATTCTGTAGAGTGTGTGCATAACTCGGCTTAAAACAAAACAGTTAGTTTTCTTTTGTGTTAGTTTTGTTTCTGTTTGTACATAATGACTCTGGTTTGATGTCCTCGCATATCCTTTGTACAGTCATGGGGGGGAATCAAACAGAGTCTCTTTTTTTTGTTTTTCTTTCTGTTGTAGTGAATGGAATGCTAGAGAGAGGCCATGTGAACTTGTGCTAGGCGAGTTGTGCTATAGCCCAGCTAGTATGCAAGTTACAGTCTAAGAGACAGGGGTGAAAACAGAGTAGAAGAAGTTGAGTACCAAGAAATTAGAACCCTAGACCCAGAGAGGAGGGCTAATAATGGGATCAAGAAGGCTATAAGCCTTGGAGTTGAGAATCTTGGAAGCAGTGAGGGAGAAGAAGAATTCCTCACACCAAGAAAGTAGTGTCTGTATTGGAAATAACAGACAAATAGATCTTTCACCTCTGTAATAGAATGTTTAGGTTGAATTAGGCATTTTGGGGTAGAAAATGTCTATGAGAACTTGAATTGGTAGGGAGACTTGGGATTGACATAGGTCTTGAAGTGTTGTGTCAAGATAGAGTGACTAAACCCATATGCCTCCCCATCAGTTAGTTATGTGAAAGCATGGTAATGGAATGCTCTGCATTTCTCTAAATTTGAAGATATTGTCTTGTGGTTCAAGAGTTAAGTTGAGTATGATGTAAATATGCTAAATCCTAAGCTTTAGAGTGTTTGATCTTCCATAGTGAAAGATATAAGTGACTGAGTTCTGGTTTAGGCTCTAATAATATAATGTGATGTTGAAAGGTGAATGGAATGTTTCTCATTCCTTTGAATTTGTAGATGTGGCTATGTGGTTCAGGATCTATGTTCAAAAGGTGGTAAATGTGTTTCTTCCAAAGTTCTAGACCATTCATAGTGAAAGATATGATTGATAAAGTACCGATATGTGCTCTGGCAGAATGGAGTAGCATCGAAGACTCACTGGAATGCTTTGCATTCCTCTAGAAGTAAATGATTATTCTTTCAGTTTTGAGAATATGTTCTTGAATGTGCATTTCATGTCTCTTTCCTATTTCAAGCTTCTTGGTGATCTGTAGCTCAGTTTTTCAATTGATAGCATGTTGCAGTGTGTTCTAGATGACAGTGTGCTCTCAAAGTTAGTAATTGAAGGTGTGTGGCATAATTCTTTGATGTGTTGTGGCTAAGAAGTGTTTGGAGATGTTGTATGAGTTATGTGGACTCATCTAGAAGTGTTTCATGAAGATATTTCTTGTTTCCAGCATCCCACAGGGTTTTCTAGTTCATATGGTCGTTCTTCTTCAAGTTTTCATGAGCTTACATTAAAGTTGTCCTATTTTCAAATGAGCAAAGTGTGCGGAGGTAATCCCTTGTTGTTTGAAGCTATGAAGGATGTGTTGGACCTAGTTAAGAAAGTGTTGGGGTCTACAAGGTTTGAGTCTTTTGTTGGTGTAACATGTCCTAATGAGACCTATCTTCTACACGTTTCATATTGTGTATTGTATGGTTAACCTGTAGATGTATCTTTTATGTTTAAATTTGGCTGACAAGCTATGTAATCAATGTAATACCATGTATAAATAGTAGATCAAATTGAATGCAGAGGTTATGATTGCAAGAAGATGAATAATGTTCGCAAGCAAATAAAAGCAAAATAATACATTCTTATGTGCGACTGTGGGAGAAAGAGCAGATGTTATTGATGATGTCCTGATTCATTTTGAAGACTTATTTGAGACAATGATCAAGTATAAAGTGTGCATGATTGATCAGATCTTCAGTAGAGAGTGTGTGAAGAGACAAAAGTGCAATCATCAAGTCTCAGCTTCAAAGGCAGACTTCAGATAGTTGAAATATTGTCATACTCTAATCATCTCTGAGTTTATTCTCAGATTAAGGAGTAGTTGCTTCTTTGGGAGTGACCCTAAATCAAAGTTACTTAGGGAGTAGCAGCTTCCTTGGGTTAAAGTCCCTAAAACAAAGTTATTATTTGAGCTTCATATATTGTGATGTAATCCTCACCATGGTTTTTCCCTTTTAGGGTTTTCCACGTATATCTAATGTTATGTGTTGTTGTGCATTGTGTTAATCTTTCATGTTCATGTTAATATTGTGATGATTAAGTTCTGATCTGCTCCGGATAAGTTAAAATTGTTGAAATTGAAGACTTGTTAAGATACTGATTCACCCCCCCCACTCTTAGTATCTTGGTTTGTCTAATAGTTACCAATCATTTAAATGTTTCAATAGAGATATTTTAGGAGATATAAGGTGGTAATTGCACTAGGTTTAAGGCATATATCTCATTAAATAATTTGATTAAAATGATAATAGGTGGAAAGGAAGGAGGGGTAAGGAATCATGAAAAGGAGAAAAACACCCAAGAAAAAGAGGTAAAATAAAATAAATAAAAAATAAAAAGGGTTAAACACATAAAAGAGGAGAAGGTGACATAGGCAAACTTAGACAATGCTAGGGAAGGTGACAAAGAGGGTCAAGAAAGAGGTCAAAAACACACATGAAATTGGACAACTAAAATGAGTGTAAAACATGTTAAAGGAAATTGTAAAGTACATAATATTTTATCTTACATTTTGCCCCCACTATAGTAGCCTTATGCCATGATAAGGAATAATTCTACTAAAGTAGATTATAATAAATTATAAAATACAAAAGATACATTAAATGAAAATATAATGTCCCTTTTGGGATATTTCCAACATCATTGGAAAACTCCAACTTTCCTGCAGAGCGTTGGGTTGATTATATTGATATTTTGATAGTGACAGTAAGTTTGGGAGATCAAGATGAGCTGAATGGTGCTTTTCCAGATGCAATACTGACTTTTTGAGTGTATTCCAAACTTCGTGGAGGAGATTGCTATTTTTGGAAAGCATTAATCTACATGCAGTTCATCTTCTTGAGAGCTAAGAGTAATTATGGTATGGTCAAAATCCATATTTGAAGTCACTTTAATAGTTTCCACAACTTCAATAGTTGTCCGAAAATAATTAAAAGTTATTAAATAGTTATTTTTTAAGTTGTGAAAAGTGAATAAGCAAAAGACAACTTATGATTAATTATTTAATAAAAAGGTCTTTAAAGTTGTGCAGAAAAGTGATGTTAGACACAAGGGGGCCGTAAAGGGGGCTTTTGCACACATGAAAAGAATTGTTTTAAATTTTGTGGAGAATATGGAGGAAAAAAGAAAATAATATTTTATTTCCCCCAAAACATTATAGAAGGAGGGTGAGAGCACAATATTGAGGTGAGAATGAATATTGTATTTGCTTCTTCTTTGAGTGAGAACTTTTTTTCTCATATTTTCTTCAGGATGAAAACCCTCTTGAAGATACTAGTTTTAGGGATGAAAACCCTCCTAGCTAGACTTGGTGATTTCATCCAAAAGTCACATCTGTGCTAAATACTGAAGATATTGGAGCAATTTCATTCAGAGATTGCCTTTGTACTTAATTATTTGTTCCAAATTTAGTGGGTATTTTGTTGTGGGTTTGTAGAGTTCTCTAGGTTGTAGTGTGTTTCAAATTTGCAGTGTGGATTTTGTTTTCAATTGTGTGTGGGTAATTTATTTTCCAAAAAATATAATAATTTTTGTGAGTGTGTGAGTTGTTGTTAGTGTTTTGAATGTTATTATTATTAATGAATTTGTGAGTTCATGTAAAGGAAGGGCCTTTTCCCCAGCTGTACTAGAACTTGGATAAATCTCAAGTATTAACTTGATTAATATCTCCCAATCTGGATGCCACATCAAAGGAAGACAAAGTACTAAGGTGCGTTGAAATATTGTGGAGACTTTTCCTTAGTATTAAGTACCATATATTATATGGAAGGGTTCATGGAGTCTAGAGGTGGTAATTTTCATGTTTGAAGGGATCACACCATTTTATGGTTGCTATTTGTTAATCATTTTCTAATCTCTAAATTGTGGGTATTTGTTGTTATAAATAGTAGTACCTTGGAATCTGCATTACTCTAAAACATTAAGGCATGCAAATATAGAGCTATAAAATTTAGCCTATAATATTTATAAAATTTGCTCAAAGATACTATTGATGTAAGTGGGTATTTGATATAAATATGGAACTCATCTTAAAAGATCAGTTTGTTATGAGTGAACAACACTCTTCATTGAGAGGTTTGCCTCTATATTTCATCTGGGTACTCACGGTTTGTGGTTTAATTCTAATTTTTTAGCAGAGTTATTAGTAGAGCAGAGTGTTATTAGGCCTGTGGCATCCTTGCAATCATCTTTCATGGTATACTTCAGTATGCTTCAGTTATAGGTTACTCTAAGCATGTTTGTTTGTAATTTTATGAAATAATGTGTTTTGGGATGAGATTAAGCATTGGATGTTAGGTTTTGAAGGCATTTTTAGATCCATTATATTGTTGTAATACATTTTAGACTTGTACCTTTTTGAGATTCAATGTTTATCAACATGCTACAATGTGTTTGGGGCTTTCTTCATCAACTACAGTGACAGAGTTTCAATGGGTATGATTTCTTATGATGTTACATGTGTTTCCAATACTTCTACATTATGATTTTATGCTACAACAGTGTGTTACAGACTGAAATCAGAATTAAATTTGATATTGTAGCTTTCCTAAACATTGTAATTTCATTTTATAAGTTACAATACTTTATTATTTGTAAACCCTGGATGGTAGTACCACCAATGGTCTCATATAATGCATTTCATGATTGTAAAACTGAATGGTATACTGCTAGTTACTATTGCATTTCATTAATCTCATTTGGCATCGAACAAGCTTGCATGTAATTGACCATTTTGGTCTTATCAAGCTTGAGTCATTCTACCAATGGCTTGCATTACACACATCCATCGAAGAAGTGTTGATAAGGTCGACATTGTCACCTTGTGTGCTCATTCTATTTGCATATCACACTCCACTGAATAAGTGCAAATGTGGTTGGCCCTACTACCTAGTGTATCACTTTATGTTGCATCGACTACTCCACTGAATAAGCACAGATTGTGGATGGTGTGGCCACCTAGTGTGTCACAATGAACATTTTAATTGCATACATCTCTAGTTGTTATATTGGATAGTTTGTGTAGATACAATACACTATATGCTCTCACCTTGCCCACATCGGGATCTAGGTGATCAAAAAGTGTTGAGGATTTTTCATGTTTGTATCTTCATTTCAGTTGAAAATATATAAAAAAACTAGGGTGGTTATTACAATGGTATCAGAGCTAGTGGTCTTACCAGCCTGTTGGAGTCTAATCCTTCTATTGCATATTTGGCATTCCAATTTCTGTATTTTGCATGTTGGTGACCAACACTTGCATGTCCATTTCAGCCATTCCTCGGTAGTTCTAAAAAAACAAAGATTGAAAGATAGAAAGATGATTACCATTGAAAAGTCTATGTTAGAAATGTTGCAAGAACTACACAAATAGTTAAAGGATCCAAACATTAAGAAAGTATTTCTAAAGAGGGTTATGAAACAAGAACCTATGAAATCATGTTTGAAGGAAGAATAAAAATTTCTTGAAATAGAGGCCAAAGGAAAGAAGTTGGAGCATGAGGAAGGAAAAGAGGAGTTAACAGTAGAAATTTTTGAAATGAGTGTGAATATGAGAAAGACAAACATTCAGGATTTTCCTATGAAGAAAAAAATGCCTCATTCCAAGAGGTATATGGTGTAGAGCTCTAGAATGATTATGTTGAAGGTTTTGTAGTCACTAATGATGGGATTGAGGCTGCTAAAATTTTCAAAACAACAACTAATGTGGAGTATATACATCACTCCAACGATCATAAGTTAGATTTTTAATGGGAATTTCCCATGCAAGAAGTGTTCCATCTTGATTCCTAGATAGAATCCAATGTGAAAAGTGTTCTAGATGAAAGCACTAATTTTTGTATTGACATTAGTTTAAATTTACATGATTCTATTTAGTATGAAAGTGAATGGGTGAAGAAATCAACCAACTATAGAGAGCATAATGAGCCTTCAATACTAGTCCAAAACCTCACAAGGACATGGGATCTAGGGGTTGGCTTGAGACAATTGGTACTGAATTCCAAAGGGGAGAAAGCAATGGAGTTTCTTGATTATTCATTTCTTAAGCATAGTACTACCATGCCATCTATACAAAGAATTTGTAAGGAGGAAGCTGAAGGCCATGTTGTACCTATAAATGAAGATATTTTAGGATCTTTTCTACATGGAGACCAAAGTCACTTTATAGAATAAGGACCTGGAGAGCTGCATGAATTGAAGGATCAACTCTGGGTCACAAGAGAGAAGGAGATACAAGTCCTCAAAAATTTGGACAACACACATGATCCTTGAATACCTCATGCCAAAAAACATTGAGGGTAGAATCACTTCATCAAACTTGCAATCTATCAAAGATTCATTAGAGACAATGAAATCAGAGTACTTGCATTTGATCAGAGACCAAGACCATGCCATCAAGTTTACAAAAGAGGCCTATAGTGCAGTCAAATAAAACGATAGGAAGGTTGATGAGCTCACTTTTGAGCTTAAGTCAAAAAATGATTCATTATAAAATGTTCAAATGGCACTATTGGAAGCAAAAGATCAACTTGAGGCTGTAAAAGATATAACACTGCAAGAAAATGAAGCATGGACAAATGAAATCTAGCAAGTTATTGATGAGCTTATTGAACTTCATGAGGATTTTGACTTAGATCACTGTCCAAGAAGGTCAAAAATTGCAAGCAAGGGATCCACCAATAATTTTCAGTTATTTGATAATCCACTATTTGAAATGGATGCTAAATGACAAACGATAACCCATTTTTTGAGTTGAATATTGAGACATCAACTCGTCCAAGACCCATAGTTCATGATGCTATCATGGCTAAGCCTCAAGAAGAAGAAGTTGATTCAAATTTCCATTGGATGCATGAAGAAGGATTAAAAAGGATGCTATATTGTACAATGACTTTAGCTTTCCTAGTACCATGGAGGTCCAACATGCTAAAGCAATTTGGTGGGACATCAAGAGTGTAATTTCATGGAGCTAGAGGAGAGTTTTTCTCGTGATAGTATGTTTCTTACTTTGGATCATAATAACATGGCGATATATCTTTCTTTTTTAGAATCTCTTCAAAGTGATGAACTCTATCATGAGTCTGTCATTGGTTGTGAGAGAATCATTCTTCCTAGTGAAAATGTTTTAAGCACCACTAGAAGATCTCTTGATGAGGTTCACATGAAAACTAGAGTAGCACAACATAAGCGTGATGGGATCACTTCATTGCTTAGTATTCATGCAAGTGATCACCAACAAACTTTATTGGGAGATTATGATGATAGTAGGAATGTACCATGGGGAATTTTAGCTCAAAATTTTAGACTTGGTGCTACTGTTATCATTCAGTTCAGCCACCACATGAATTTATTTGCACACATACAAGTGGATTGGCAAGAATTTTCAAACAAAGGATAGAGCATTTTTCAATTGGTGACCATCAAAGTCGAATTTCTAGCCTTTGTAGAAGCATTTTCAATCATTAAGATGCTCATCATTCTTGTTTTAGCAGGGAGTTTCCAATTTTCCAGCGGTTGTCCCATTTTCAGGTTGTTGATTTTGATAAAATTATATTATGAGTTGTTGTTTCTATCCTTGAACAACTGCAATATTGAGTATTTTGGGGCCACTAGACTATTGGAAAATGTTGGAAAGTGGTTTTAGTCCAAAAGAATGAATATTTTGGGGCATTTCCAACATCATTGGAAAACTCCAACTTTCTTGGAGAGTGTTGGGTTGATCATATTGAGATTCTAATTTAGTGGTAGTAACTTCAGGAGATTAAAATGAGCTCAATGGTGCTTTTCAGATGCAATTCTGACTTTCTAAATGCATTCCAAACTTCTGGGAGGAGAATGTTATATTTGGAAAGTGTTACATCCCCAACTTACAATTAGACTTAATCATTAACTTGGCATGATAATCAGGAGGATTGGTCATAGTTAATTGATTTGATATTGTGGAAATATCTGATTAAAACTTTTGATTATGAAGTAGATACAAATGTTTAATAGTTTTGTAAATTAAATGATTTATTTTACGAGATATGATAATGATGCACTAATCAAAATCTTGTGGTCCTAAGTGTGACAGGAAAATGAATGTCCTTCGAAGAAGGAAGGAGAGTATCATCCTGGAGGAAGGGTTAGACGTTGTGAAAACATAAGTTGACTAGCCATATGAGTAATCGAGTCCTATGTCCTTCTCATTTCATTTGTAAGTTGACACATGTCATGTCTTTTTTCTTTTATTTTTATGTTCTTGGTTTAATCATTTTGTCGTGATGACCAAATGATGTTTTTGGAACATCATTCCTAGTCGAGAGACAATAGTGTTAAGAGACGAGGAGGTCTCTCTTACCTTTTGTTCTCAGGGTCATTATTTCTCCCTAGTCATTCGACTAATGGGAATAGTCAATTTCGGGGGAGAATCACTCGACCCTGATAATTGACGTTATTAATGTGAATCCTTTTACAATTATAATCTCTTTGTGATAATCCCTAGACAAGGATGAAACCTCTTAATATGTTGTTACCTATAGTAATGTTATTATTATTATTTACTTATCTTAATAATTGTATTCTATGGAATAGTTCTAAGTTGTTATAGTCAATCATGAGGATCGATGGGAGCTTCGAGCTCAACCATCCCATGCTTTTGCAAGGTTCGAGCCACCTTTTGTGGAGGCACTACCAAGTGGGAAATGTAGTTATCAGCCATAATCGGCATGCCTTGGGATCGAATATCTTGTGTTGAGTTCTCTTTTTGGAGTAGTCACTTGGAGAGAGTTCGTTGTTGTTGGGGTTTGAAGGAAAAAAAGTGGCGGAACTATTTGGGAAGAACAGTGGTTGGAAGGAGTTGCGAGCAACTAGACAAGTCACAGACTAGAATTGCATCTTGTCTTTTGCCTGGTACAGGTAAATGGGAAATAAATGCCCCAATTTCTTTTTGTTTGATGAGTATAAATCTCAATAGGACTCATGCTTGAGTCTTTGTAACATGATGAATCTTGTTAATGTTTAAACTAAGGCACGAGGCCTGCAAGGTCATGCCATGTATAATGGTTATATCTTTCTATGTCGTGGCTCAAGGCCAAATTAGCTGAGTTGTTATTGTTTTATAAACTTATATTTGCTTTGGTTCAAAGCCGTATGGCTGAACCCTGTCAAGACAACTTTAATTTGTGATACGCTCAAATCCATGAAGGCTGAGCTTTCTAAACAAAGAAACTATATGAGACCATGCTCCAGGCCATGAGCTAAGCAGAAGAACATAATAAATTGTATGAGACTATGTTGTAGGTCGTTGAGCTAAGCAATGAAAACTTGTAAACTCTTCTTGAAGACTATGCTCAACTGAGTTGTAGTATTATGTAATCTTGTTCTCGATTAAGCCCGAGGCTTAAAGAGCCAAATAATCATTGCTCCATGTTTAATGTGGGTACTAGCTTAAGGCCTTGAGGCCGAGCTTTGTAAGGATAAACTCTTTCTATGTTTGAGCCTAGGATCTTTCAACCCGACTATATTATGTTGTATAATACATATATGATAATTAGAGATCGAAACCATTATGGCTAAGCATGTATTCTATATTTATATATTGGGCTTATGTCATATGATGACAAGGGCAGATCATAAGATCTCTCGAATGGAGCTATGAATGACTCCAGTTGATAATGAATACAGTCACTTGACTATAATGACTGCTCGAAAGGCATTATTCTTTACCATGCAGTCCTTCGACTGTAATAATAATCGTGAAGGTATTTAATACTATAAACATAGTCTAATGACTGAGATGATTGTCGGGAAGGCAATTATAAATCAGTGTGTCTATAACACCAAACTAACCCAAGTCGGGCTTGTATGAGAAGCTGACTGTGATTTATAAATAGAGTTTTTTAAACTATTATGAATGTTTATGTGAACCTTCGAATATGAAGGGGTATGATCTTTTATGATCGTGGTCTCATCACTACAACAGAAGAGGCAATTAGTGCCTAAAATAGTGCTGAAATTTAGTGCATTTGAGCCCATGAATTGGACACTTCTTCTGGCGCAAAACTCGGCACCCAATTGCATCTCACTATTGTGTCAGGTTTAGCATCGATTATAACATCAGGTTTAGTGCTAGATTTTAGTGTCAGGGTTAATGCCAGATTTAGCGCTAGATTTTGTTGCTTCCATTTTGGCTTCTGATTTTGCTTCTGGTTTTGCTTCTTGTGTTGCTTCCAAGTTTACTTCTGATTTTGCTTCCGGTTTTACTTCCAGTTTTGCTTCCAATTTTGCTTCCAATTTTGCTTCTGGTTTTGCTTCCACTGTTGCTTCCAGTTTTTCTTCTAGTTGGCTTCTGCTTTTGCTTCCAGTTTTGCTTTTTGGTTTTTCTTCTGATTTCACTTCCAATTTTGCTTCCAATTTTGCTTCCAGTTTTGCTTCCAATTTAGCTTCTAGTTTTTCTTCTAATTTTGCTTCTAGTTTTGCTTTCAGGTTTACTTCCAATTTTGCTTCTAGCTTTTCTTCTAGTTTTGCTTTGAATTTTGCTTCCAGGTTTGCTTCCAGTTTTTCTTCCAGTTTTGCTTCTAGGTTTGCTTCCATTTTTGCTTCCAATTTTGCTTCAAATTTTGCTTCCACTTTTGCTTCCAATTTTGCTTCCACTTTTGCTTCCAATTTTGCTTCTGGTTTTGCTTCCGGTTTTACTTCCAATTTTGTGTTTGGTTTTGCTTCCAATTTTGCTTCCATTGTTGCTTCCAATTTTGCTTCTAGTTTTACTTCCAATTTTGCTTCTGATATAACGTCGCTTGTTGCTTCCATTTTTGTGTCTTTTGTTACTTCTAAAAATGCTTATTGTTTTGCTTACATTTATTAATTTAATATGTTTTATTTCAATTTAATTAGTTAAATATATCATGCCTCTTAAATAACTCATATGATTATAAAGTAAGTAATTTAATTATTTAACTCATATGATTAAATAACAAGATAATTATTATAACATGATCATCATATATAATTAAAACAAGTGAGTCAAATATCTATAATTTAATTGAATTTGACAACATCCATCCTAAGCAATAAATTAAAATCATCATACGTAATAAATATCCATCCAAAAATCATCGACCACTTTCAATATATATAAATTGACAAGTCAATACAGATAAGATCAACATCATATATAACTAAAACAAGTGAAAGTCAAATATGCTAGTAGATCAATAACATGTATAAATGATACATGTACAAATGATATAAGTAAAAATGATAAATTACGTAACTCAAAATGGTACAAGTCAAGATGATACATGTCCAAATGATACATAAATTTATGATACAACTCATTAATATGGCACTGCAGGCCGTGAAAATGATACATATGAGAGCTAGTGACTATGAAAAGAGGCATCATAATGATATATCAACAATGATCCATGATGCAGTCTATATGATCATGAATGTCACTGGCTACTACGAGCAATGCCTCATCATCATCATCACCATCATGATCATGATCATCATCACCATTGTGATCATCATCATCATCATCATCATCATCATCATCATCATCATCACCATCATCATCGTTGTCGTCATCATCATCATCATCATCATCGTTGTCATCGGCCTTAGTGTCTTCTGTATCTAGATCATCATCATCCTCTGCCATGTGATATGTATTAGAACCAACATAATCTAGATCTCTATCATGAGGATCATCTTGATCTTTTGGAAGACCCGTGTTCTGCAAAAAAAATATTTAAAATGAAAAATTATTATTTATTTCATGTAATAATTTATTTTTCTGTTATATATCTAATATTACAACATATTAAACAAAACCATAATCATATTACATCATATCAAAGTGCAAATACCATAATAAAATTTCAAAAAAGTTACAGCTAATATGTCATTCCAATGATGTAAAACATGCAACAATTCTAATAAACGTTAGTAAAGATCATAAAAAAGATTGTTATAAATTTAACTATCAACTATAAATTCTATTACATAACCTTAAGTGTACAAATTGCTTGGTCGAAAGCTCCCATTTTGACACAGGTAGGGAGGATGGTGGCAAAGGTTGTGGAATTTGGCTTTATACCAGCCAATTGCATTTGCTTTAAATTTTCTGAATCCTTTTCAACAAATCCATTTTGTGCATATCTTGTAGTCATTGCAATCCATGAGACCACATTTCTTTGAGGCATTCTGTCAAACAGTTCTTGTGCCTTGTCTATGCTTCCACATTTTACATACATGTCTAATAGGGTAGTTGCAATTACAACATCTGACAAAATTCCTCTATCCTTTATGTATTGATGGATGTTCATACCCTATTCCGAAGCTCCCATTTTGACACAGGCAGGGAGGATGCTGGAAAAGGTTGTGGAATTTGGCTTTACACCAGACAATTGCATTTGCTTTAAAATTTTTTAAGCCTTTTCAACAAATCCATTTTGTGCATATCATGCAGTCATTGTAGTCCATGAGACCACATTTCTTTGAGGCATTTTGTCAAATAGTTCATGTGCCTTGTCTATGTTTCCACATTTTGCATACATGTCTAACAAGGCAGTTGAAACTACAATATCTGACAAAATTCCTCTATCCTTTATGTATTGATGGATGTCCATACCCTATTCCAAAGCTCCCATTTTGACATAGGCAGGGAGGATGTTCGCAAATGTTGTGGAATTTGTCTTTACACCAACCAATTGTATTTTCTTTAAAATTTCTGAAGCCTTTTCAACAAATCCATTTTGTGCATATCATGCAGTCATTGCAATCCATGAGACCACATTTCTTTGAGGCATTTTGTTAAATAGTTCTTGTGCCTTGTCTATGCTTCCACATTTTGCATACATGTCTAACAAGGTAGTTGCGACTACAAAATCTGACAAAAGTCCTCTATCCTTTATGTATTGATGTATGTACATACCCTATTCCAAAGCTCCCATTTTGACACAAGTAGGGAGGATGGTGGCAAAGGTTGTGGAATTTGGCTTTACACCAGCCAATTGCATTTGCTTTAAAACTTTTGAAGCCTTTTCAACAAATCCATTTTGTGCATATCCTGTAGTCATTGTAATCCATGAAACCACATTTCTTTGAGGCATTCTGTCAAACAGTTCACATGCCTTGTCTATGCTTCCACATTTTGCATACATGTCTAATAGGGAAGTTGTAACTACAACGTCTGACAATATTCCTCTATCCTTTATGTATTGATGGATGTCCATACCCTATTCCAAAGCTCCCATTTTGACACAGGTAGGGAGGATGTTGGCAAAGGTTATGGAATTTGGCTTTACACCAGCTAATTACATTTTCTTTAAAATTTCTGAAGCCTTTTCAACAAATCCATTTTGTGCATATCCTGCAGTCAATGCAATCCATGAGACCACATTTCTTTGAGGCATTCTATCAAATAGTTCACGTGCCTTGTCAATGCTTCCACATTTTGCATACATGTCTAACAAGGTAGTTGCAACTACATCTGACAAAATTCCTGTATACTTTATGTATTGATGGATGTCCATACCCTATTCCAAAACTCCCATTTTGACACAAGCAGGGAGGATGGTGGCAAAGGTTGTGGAATTTGGCTTTCAAACAACTCATACTCATAAAGTCATGGTTTTAGGTCATGTATGTTATGGTAACAACAAGGGATTCCAACTATGGTTACAATAGCTAAGACTTCCCTCATTTGTGACCGTAACAAGGTTCTTGGACAACACTATCTTGCTCTTCACACTAGGTACTATATAGGCCAAGATTAGGTTAAATAAATCACTTGTTGGTTACCTATATAATGATACCACGCCCTAATACCCCATGCATTCTAAATAGCTTGAGATTTATACAATACTCAACCAAGATGAAATTTTATCACTATACCACACTTAACTATGACAGTCCTTTCTTGTCGACAATTTGTAATCTTTAGACTATTGGGATACTTGCCACAAATAAATATTAAGTCAATGACACAAGGCTTTTAAACAAAAACCACAATCCCAACTCTATATCCATCCCCTTGGCAGTCTCAAGGGCCGCCTTAAGACAAAAAATGTTAATGTACTATTATGACAGTTATGATTGTCCTCCATTGTTTCATTGTGCATTTGAAACTTGAGATGAGGATTGGGGAGGTCTCCATTTGTAAAAATATGGAAAATACTCATGGCAAGATCTTTAAAATAGGCATATTCAACTTTAGGCATTTCTGCAGACCCTAGGAAGGTGGATGTAAACTTAGTGACTTTAATTACCACCACAAAGACTATCCCCTTTGTGACTATGACAAGGTAACATTATCATGCTCTTTATGACAATTCTTTCTCCATTGGGTGATGGCCTAATAACATTTATCTCCTTTGTGATTTCAATGCCTCTCTAATGCACTATCATAGGAGTCTTAACAGTCCTTATGTATTAGTGAAGAAGACTTCCAAAAAAATAGAAAGGAGGGCTTAAGATTACAAACAAAGTCCTAGTCTTCATACCCTAGTCACATATCACCCCTCTAAGAAGACCTCAAGATAATTGCCCTTTAATACAAGAAGTCAATGCAGTTTTAATAGATAAAGTACAAGAGGCCAAAGGACAAGAAAACTTAAGGCCTTAAGGGGTTTAAAGGAATAAAAATATAGGCTTGCAGACTCAACTTAAAACCCTAACCCTAGGTGGGTACCACTAGATACCACCAGAACCGTTTAACTTGGCACTGCAAAACCTTGTCTAATCTAATTGTGGAAAGCCAAAATCAAGCATGTACACTCACATATGACAGATAAGTATGCCTACCAAGTGGTTTGACATAAAAATGAATAGGCTTTGAATTATAACCCTTCAAAGTAGGCCACTGAAGTATATTGTATAGGTGCATTTCTGAGTGCTGCAATCAGATTTTTCATCATGGGAACCTAAAATTTTTGCAAAAAATGGTAGGAAATTTTAGGTTCCAACAAGTCCATTAGTTGGAGGTAGGAAAACAAGGGTTTTCTATTCATTATTAGCCTGTTAAACTTAAGCATATGAGATAGCATGACACACGCAAAATGTTGTGGATAATGACCACAAGATTAGGTTAATTGCGACCACTTTTTGTAAGCAAGCACAAGACTAGTTTACTCATTATGATCCTAATGGCACCAAGAAGGGTCCCCAAAGATATAAGAGTAATCATTTGTCATCTAATAGAAATCTTACATTTAAGGGCGCTAGGGCCAACAGAGAAGCACTTTAGAACTCATCCTATGCATCAATAAACAACGCAACACAAGAAATTCAAATTGACATATTAACAAAACAATATCCAACTAAGTTATTGAAAGTCAACTATTGATACCTTGGTCTCCATCCAAATTACAAAATCTGCCACTTTTTGCTTTGTAACATTTCCTTTTCAAATTAGCTTAGATGCTGGCCATATTTCTCCTCCTGTCAAAACATGGCACATGGACTAGTTAAACTAATTAGTATGCAATCATTCACTTTTTCCTAGGGAATTTAAAAAATATATATTTAACTTATTAAATATACTTACAAATGTACAAATCAAGGCCTATAAACCTTTCTGGCCACTGTGATGCATGGCACAAAGTTTGTCAAGCCTAGCCTTGGAGGCCTTGTCCCGAAATATATACTAATTCAATTTAACTATGTACAAATAAAATTTTAAAATTATTTAATAAATTTGATATAATCTTATGAGCAAATTCAAATACCTACGTACTCTCCTCACCGGACTTCCTCCATGCATTAGACTTCTCATATGCTTTTACAAGCTCTTTCCATACTTTCAAACTTAAATCAATTGGCCTTTTTTCAAGCCTTTGCTCGAGAGGGAGTTTTTTTATCTTCTTTGTTTGGTTGCATCAAAATCTCTTGTAGTTTTGAGACATTCATAGCTTTATCTTCTTTACAGACCAACCTATGCCAAATTTAGTCTCCATGTCTTGGATAACTTCTTTTTGCAAGTGCATGGGTATCTTTGAGAATGGCAAATGTAGATGGTCTTTGAACCGTTGAAGGCATGATTCCTTCAACCTATTCACAAATGTTCCTCCAACATTTGTCATTTGGACGTCCCCTAAAACCACATTGTATTCTATCTTGGTATCGTAGGTACCAATGCAAGATGCAAAACATGGCGTGGTGGTCGAAGAAGTTTGTGTCCCAGGAGTGGGTGGGACATTGGAAGCCTCTGTTCCCTATTCCACATTCTTAGAGATTATTGTTATTGATTTGCTCCTAGATCTTTTGCTTGATCCATGATTGGTTGGGGAATCAATTGATTCCCTTTGACACTGTTGATTTGGTTGTAATGTTTCAAGGTCTTTACCAAATCATTTTCCTATGTATCTGGCAAGCATTGTCAAGTCCACACCATCCAATTTGTTCACTGTCTCTACCCCCAATATGGAAGCCAATGCCTCTTTATCTTTGTTAGTATCATGTTCCTATAAAATAAATTTCTTCTTTTAAATTTACAAATAAAAAACTAAAAATTAAAAATCAAAGAAACAATGGAAACATTTACAAATCTATAAATTGACAATGAATTACCTCATTGTGGCCAGAGTTTGCTCCCTTTGCTCTCTTCCCTCTATTGCTTGACATTTTGAGGTGACCTAGGGAAAAATATTTTCGTTCAGTCTGTGGAGGCAAACGAAGTACACATTGCCAGGTATGAAAGTTTTCGTCCAATTTTTCTATATTCCTCAAGGTTTTTGACCTTTACTTTGTAGAGCAAATCATGAAGCTATTTTCCTATGAATCAATTGGTGCCTTGGGAGGGAATCTATAGTTCCTGGCCGAATTTTAGTTTTCTCACCCTCATCTCAAAATCCCTATCTCCTTGTATTGTCTCGACCAACCTCTATTTTAGTTTGCTCACCCTCGTCTCAAAAGCCCTAATTTTAGTTTTCTCACAATCGACTTGTCTTAAAGCACTCAACTACTTTTTTAGGAAGCAAGTGAGAAAGTTGTGTTAAAAGAAAGGTATTGATGGTAATGATAAGTGAAACTTGGCATTGGGGTTTGAAAAATGTGTTCACTACTCTTGGATGTAGAGGAAATAATGTAATGTCTGCAATTTTACCCTCCTCCTTTGCAACCACATGAGACTTGAACAATTCGCCTATAAACAAAATAATATTTACAACCCTTTCTTCACAATCCTCTCCATTTAATCGAAACAAAAATATATTTGGGAACAAAAAAAAATTATTGTAATTGTAACCTTACCTATGGTGTCAAAAACTAAATCAAATTTCTCATCTCTTCACGCGGTGTTTTGCTCCTCTCTTCGCGCGGCATTTTTCTCCTGTAATTATCGAATTTCTCATATATTAATTCAGGTGGGACTCCAACCCAAACACTCAATCTCCAAACAAAAAATGAACACCAAAAATCAATAATGTTTTTTTTTTGTTTTTTTTTGTTTTGGGGAATGTGCAGGTGGGAATTTAAAAAAAAAATTGATCCAGTAGTCGGTGCTATAGTCAGAGCAATTAACGTCGACTTTAGCACCAACTTTTAGGCCAAAAATGTAATCTGTTTGGGGCATCAAAGGCAGCACAAAGTACACCTAATTTAGCACCAATCAGTGCAAAATGATGTATTTTGCTTGGAAGTTGATAAAAATGTAACCTCATCAAATTCGGATTGTCCTTATAATAAGTAACTATATCTTGTTTCCATGATAGCATTTTGACTTCATGCTTCTCTTATGATTAGCTCAATAATGACTTACTCTTTCATGACCTTACATAGATGGTTGGTGACAATCCTTATGCAAGTGATATGGCTTTGGAAAAACCAAACAACTCTTCTCTTACTATCATGATGACATGATATTGGGACTATATTGGCAGCGTATGCAGTGTGCTTATGGTATTGTGATTTTCATTTCTATGTTCTCATTAACCTATTTTAGGTTGAAGCATGGTAACTAACCCACTAGCTATTATGACACTCATACAATGACTAGACAATCCTCTCCACTTTGACTATGATAGTCCTAAGCATGTTTTCTTCATGGTAGTCCCCAATAATGTGAATTATTGATAGTAGCTAGTTCAAATGGAGTTTTGGATGGTGTAGTAAGTTGTCCCTATGGCTCATGATAGTGCATGCCTTGGTTATGTCCTTGTGACATTACTCTCTAGATATCTCCTCTTTATAGTGACAAGGTTTCAAGAATAGGACAACTTAGTAAGGTGTCAACTTTTCTCTTTAACCTCTGGATTGTCTTTTTTCAAGAATTGATCTCATTGAAATGCAAAGACAACATGTCATAGATTAGATAAAAAGATCAAGGAGATGCATGTTATAGAGTATAAAACTCAAAAATCAAAGGTCTTTTTGGGCCTTTTTCCAACAATATGAGCAAAATTCAAACTTTAAACATGTAGCATAGGTACCATATGACTCATTCACATACATCACACGTGGTACCACTAAGAAGGGAGGTAGGTGTTTAATATGAGCAATGACAATTACACATAATGTTTAAGTTCACTTCAATAGATATTTGGGGTTATGATAGCTAATGGAGGGTTTTCTTTTCAAAGGAAACCATTAATTTTGGAGTGAAAGGTAATGGTGAAATATAACATAATGTCCCTATAATTAAAGAATATCCAATGGCTAGGATTAACCTAACAAAGATCTAATGATGTGATTTCAAAATTAACATCCAAATTATCCTTCCCTCCATCAAGAATTTAAAATTTTGGTGCCAAAGACTCTTTGAGACTATTTTGAGGGTTCTATGATAGTTTAGAAGGTTTTATGACCACTTAGAAAGATATAGATTACCTTAAAATGACCCATAAAAGAAAAAGGAGAGTCAAATATGAAATAAATGTCTTTTTGATGTGAATTTGTAGTCATCTTGTAATCATAAGATTTGAGCTCTAGTTGTCGAGATTTCACGTGTAAACTTTTTTTGAAGAGCAAAATGTTGCAATGTCCTATTTTGTTTTTCATAGTGTGTCTTAATGAAAAGCGAGTGTATTAACAAGGTAAATTCAAGAATATTCTCTTGGTGCATAGCTGTTATGTGACTATTGTCATTGTTGTGTATTGCAGGATCTAAAGGAGGCCATGGAGAGAGGACGTGGACGGTGTAGAACTACTAAATCACAGAGAGGAAAGTGGGTGGAAATAGATATGACAATAGAATCTACAGATACAATAGAGGTAAGATGAGAAAGCAAACTCAACCAAAGGAGGAAGGTGTTTATGAATTCACAAATGCTACAACATAGAGGAGATAAAGTCATTTTCTTGTCTACGAGGCCTCTGAGGTCAAACTTATTGGTTGAAAATACACAGGAATGGTGATTAAATGTGATTCTATGATCGAGGGAAAAGTTTGAAAATTAGGATGACCAAAACATGATATCAATATGTCAAATATATGACTAAAGTGAGGTTTTGTGTTGGATAGCATATTCATTGAAATGATATAATTGGTGTACTAAACATTATTTACTATGTTGTGTATTATAGGGGCCAGACGAGGCCATGGCAATAGATCATGTCATATCAAATGAAGACACAACGGATGAAGTGGGAAATCAGGTACTCAAATCCAATTTCCTTAGGAAAAAATGATCTGATGGCATTTTGTGATACGTCCATCTTTTTTCACAGTATTATTGAAATTGATAATGTATTATCCAATCTTGACATAAATTAATGCATGTTGTTGATTATTTTAGATAGAGATTGAAGCAAATGTAGAGCTTGAGCATTCAACTAGAAAATGAAAAATATATGTACATGGACGTGGACCTAAAACTATTAAATCACGTAAATGATAGTGGGTGGAAGAGGATATGACAATGGATCTTGTAGACACAACAAATGATTGCATTGAACAAGAGGTTGGTCAGGACTATAGTACATGGGATGAACACTTTGAGAAAATTGTTGTTTGTGGATGTTTTGTATATATGTTCATACAACCAATATTTTTATTTTTTAAGCCATATTTGATTATATTTTTTTGAAATTGATACATTTATGATTTATCCATTTGTTGCCAAACATTAAATAATGCTTGCATTTGTTGATAGGTAGAAGATGTTGATGAAACACATACTAATACCCAAGATCCAACTGGGTTATTAAGATTTGGACGGGATGATCCAAACCATCCTTTAAACAATACCAGGGTGAAAAGAGCATTAATGAAGAGAATACTATCAGCTAAGAAATTTGAAGAGATGATGAGATCTGCATACACTGATGACATGCCACCTAGCCTTAATGATGATGATCATGATAGTGAAAATGCAGTGTATGAAGAAGGATTAAATGAAATGCTTATAGATTTCTTTGGGGATGAAAACAATGATGACAATAATGATCATATAGTTGACAGTAACGATGATAGTAGGGGTAATTACCACTAATGTAATGTTGATGATAACAACCTAAAAGACTCCATCAAGCAAGCAGCGAAGACACCCGTGTTCAAGTCGGGTGCAAGTAAAACCTCAAAACTGGCATGCATATTAATATTATTAGAAATCAAGTCACTATTTGGTTGGTTAGACAAAGGATTCACTATCTTACTAAAGTGAGTTGAAATCTATTTCTTACTTTGCAATTGTCAATTGGTGTACATAATTCGTAAACATTCATCAACTTCATTTATATTTCTTTGAAGGGATTTTAAAACCATATATTGTATATAAATAGTCCTAGTATAGATTGACATATCAAACATGTTCATCATAAGTTAGATCATTCAATTGATTTAATCTCTGGCAATCTTATAGGGCACTAAAAACTAAAATATTCCCTGAAGATAATGTGTTGCCATCAACTTGTAGAGAGGCACGTTTGTTGTTGGTTGAGTTGGGGATTGAATATAAGCAAATTCATTCATGTAAAAATGATTGCATTTTATACAGAGATGAATATCAAAACAAGGTAGAATGCCCTGTATGCAAAGAGAAGAGATATCGTATAGATGTACAAGGTCCTATAGTTCCAAAGAAGGTTTTACATATGTTACCTAAATTTCACTACAACTCATTCAGGTAGAGCTTTGATTTAAAGTCTAAAAGGTACATTTTATCTGATCCTTATTACATTAAATTCAAGTGCATAAATGAAATAATTTAAAAGATTATGATTATCAAATTACTGCATTTCTCCAAGTGCATGTAACATAAAAAAGATTTATACAAATTCTTTCTGAAACAAATAAATAATCTTTATTGAATGTAAAATGTACATTATCTCACACAAGCTGCGAGATTAACTTTCTTGTTCAATGAAATTGAAGAAAAATTTATACATGAATAAGTAAAAGTAGAAAGCATGTGCATATAAGGGTAGAGACTAGTCATTACCTGAGAATGACTGGTTCGGTTTCAAGTGTGTTGTCATGTTGCTCTAAGCTGTCTTTGTCCTTCATAGTCAATGTCATCTCTATTTCTTGCATCTCGCAAAAGAATGGTGTTAGAGTAATATTCTAAGTAATGAATTGTCCCTAACTTGACATGAACAAGTACCT
The DNA here is from genome assembly GCA_027924645.1 of Cunninghamia lanceolata. Lineage (NCBI taxonomy): Eukaryota > Viridiplantae > Streptophyta > Pinopsida > Cupressales > Cupressaceae > Cunninghamia > Cunninghamia lanceolata. Next base: position 3,762,250 of record BSBN01000828.1, read on the forward strand.
ATGTATGCATAAACTACTCCACAAATGCATTAAACAAGAAATGTATACTTTGGATGTCCTAGAAAACAAAGCAAGTCATCAAACACATCTAGAGTATGTATTTATTTTCTAACAAGTTTGCTTCATGTGCAGATACAGGTGAAATTGTGTTTCTGACTGATTCATCAGTTTATATTATGAGTGCAAAAAATGTAGCTCCCACAAGGTTTGAGCCCAGGTCATAAGTGCTATAGAAGTATTTCATATGTATTCATCAGATGCATAGTACAGACTATGTGAAAAGAAAAGCAAGCATCATGTAATGAGGTCCATACAAAGGACTGTTAAGGAGTGAGGACAGTCATTTCATAAGCAAAAAAGTCATTTGAAAGACAGTGGATAGGCATCATCAGTGAAAGGATACATAAATATAAGGATGGTCATTCTATGAAGAGACCAAAAAACAATCCTTGATAGATTAATTCATGAAGTTGCATGAGGACAGTCAACTATTCTGAGTAATTAGAACAAAGGTACCAAAGATGACAGTCCTATATTAGAAGAGGAACAATCTTGAAAAGACAATAGGCTTTACAAGGAATAGCAATAAACAATGTTATAACAATAGTAACAATTGAAAAACAATAGATCTCACTGTCTTTTCCTTTTGATGTATTCATTCAGCCATGTTATGCATGAGTCTGCTAGGTATGTTGGGTGAGATAACTTTAGAACATGTTTGGTGAGTGCCAACAGCATAAAAGGAGTTTTATAGACTGTCAAAGGAGCAAGGAAGCAGTTATGAGAACATAAATTTAAGGGACAGCTATGAGATCAGTCTATCTAAGGAACATGGATACAAGTATGCACATTTCCAAGACATCATACTGAAGTCTACTTTTCCATAATTCCTTATAAATGTGGGAAGGTTTCAAAGTGCCATATCAGCAATTTCATACAGAGTATGTGAAGGTCAGTTAAGAGATGACTGTCCCAGAAAAGTTAATAGTCATTTAATGTTTTGAACATCCTTGTTGACTGTGTTGAGTAATCTTATGAATGTATATAGGCTGAGTAGCAAATGTGACAGCATAATGGCAAAGTTGGAAGGATGCATAAGTGGACCTACATGCATACAAGTTTTGTTGACAGTCATGGAAATAGATATAAAGGTTGGAGGTCTTTAAGGGTACAGTCTAAGAGAAGACAGTCAACATATCAAAGGCACAAGGAGCAGTAAAAAACCATCATCTTGAATAGTCCTAACAAAGGACTAGTATAGTATGCATGTAAGCAGCCAAAGATACAGAGAATATATGAAGACAGTCACAGACATGAGGAGCAGTTAGCATGTTAACTTTTGAAATAGGTTTTAACATGGCATGTAATGACAATCATCAAGTTTAAAAGCAATCCCATATACAATGATTAGAGAAACATTTATCTAGTATCTAGATGACTATCACAAGTGTGATAAAATCATCAAATGAAGATGAACAACAAAAGGCATGTAATGAAAGTGTAAAGTGAGGGCGGCATATAGATGACTAGAAGGGCAGTCATTCTTCAAATAATCAGTCACAAATCATTATGCATTCCAAGAGCATCTTAAAACAATGGACAATGTATGAGCCATGAAGCAGTCATGACAGTCATAAGGGACAATTTACACTTTCAAGAATAGTGAGATAGCAATCTGGAAATGAGAATGAACGGTTAACAATCAATGAAGAACAATGGTGTATACATGCTATAGAATGTTATAAAGACTCGTTGATACAAGATACCATGAAAGGCTTATACACAGAGGAGTTCAGCCCAGATCTCATGCATTTTGCCCATTTTGAAAGCTCCAGGAACCTTGGTGTTTACCAGATCCCACTGCTTTTCCTTCCATGTTAGAGAGGGTATCCAGAAACCCTAATAGAGAAATGATTTTTATTTTCATTTTTCCTAGCAAGAACAAAGCCATATACAATAAAATGAAGACAGAGTGCTGGTTGAACAGAAATGACACATTTTTGCTACTTTTTGTAGCATCACAGCTTAATAGAAATAGTCATTTATGCATAAAACAAAATCTTCTATCTCAAAAATGAAGGAATGCAAAGAGATTCATCAAATACAGTGGGTAAAAAACTACACAAAAATCATGAAAATTGACTTTTTTTTGTTCCAAAAAGATGAAATACTCATGTTTACTTTTAGGATTTGAGCAAAAAACAACAAGAAGGCCAGTGAAAATGCCTCTGAATCAGCTATAGAACTCCAAGCTTGAAACCCTCATGTCGGTGGCTAGAAGAGCAAGTTTTCAATAGTGCAATATTCAAAAGTGAGGGAAAAAGTTGTTTTTTGTCTATAGGGTTTCAAAACCCTAAGTGCCTGATGAGCCTTTTCTCATGCATTTTTGTATTTCTTTTGCATATCATTTATAAGATCTGTAGTCAAGACATTGACAATGTAATGCCAAAATGGTGCCACGAGGTGGCTATGATGTATATTAAGACTTTATTAAGTCTTTTATGTCTTTTGATTCCCTTTGTACTAGGCTGAGCACTTCGGTGCTTTTTTCTCTCTGCATTTATTTTTCTTTGCATATGTATGAATTGTAAATAAACAATGACCTCAAAATGGTGACATTATGAATCATTTGAGGGATATTGTTAACTTTTAATGCAAGAGGAGAGTATGATGGAGAATGTTGAGAGATTTTATTGTCTTTGGGAGAATATGGTTGAGCTATGAAGATGTGGCATACACATGCCAAGGATATAGCATCTTGTTTTGCTTTGGAGGAGAGAAGGTTTGACTAGGTCTTGAGGGCAGTTAGTAGTTGTTTTGTTTTGGAGAGGGTATCTAGGAGTTTTTGTTTCTCTTAGAGTCCTTTTTAGACTTGTTTTCATGAGCCATCATGTTTGGCTAAGTCCAAATGGACTTTTTCTTGCATTATGGGCACTTTTAGAGAGGATAGAGGCCCTAGATTTTAGGCTTTTGGGGGGCATCCGACCCCAATTAGTTTGAGATTACTTCTATTGTGGAACCACTTGGATAGTGGTGGATATAGTCAATTTTGTGACTCTTTTTTACTTAGTTCTTACATGCAGATTTTAGAGACTTGTGATTTTCATCCTTGCTCAGATTTTGTGGGTTTGTATCTCATTTGCTTTTGGATATGTTTACCAATGATTACCTTGGAAATCAATAAAAGATAAGTTATTTACCTTCTCAATTTTTTGTTTCATTGTGTACACTCGAATTGATTGATGCAATTACTTGTGAAATTATCTTTTTCCTTGTAGTTCTGTCTCAATTTCAGCATCTTTTGCAGAAGAATATGCAATTTACAGGTTATAGGTTGTGTTAGAAATGTGAACATCTCAGTTGTGAAGATACATTTTCTTGCTAGGAGTAAAGCATATAACCTTCTTATAAATTATTTATGTAAAAGCATGTCATTTTGGGATGTGTATGTCAAATTATTTTGTTGAAACCAAGTGTATGCAAGTTGTGCTTGCAGCTCCTAGTTAGTTTTGGTGTATCACCTTAGTCATAGATTTCATATTTCTACAATCTTTTCTTACCCTTTTCTTCATCAAAGCAATAGTTTTTAGGTGATAACCATAGGAAACTGGCCTTCTCCAAAGGTTGACCTCTGTTTTAAAGATACCCACAGGTTTAGAGGTCTTCCCATGTTTTAGTAGATTGTTAAACTTCGTGTTTAACAGGGTGCAAATTTCACTGATAACAATTTTTGGCACGCCCGGTGGGACTATTCAAATTTGAATAGTACTTGCATTTTATGAATATTGCTGGTTCTGATATGCTGCCAGCATTTTTAAGCCTTTAAGAGGTAGTTTTCTTGCATATCTAGCGACTCTTACTGTGGACCGAACCACTGGACCAGTGTTATCTTATTTTTATGAAAAGGATACAAACTCAAAGTTTGAGTTCTTTTGATTAATTCTAGTTGTCTCCACCTAGAAGACAAAGCAGAACTGTGAGGAGAACTCCAGTTTCAAAGAGAGTTCAGTCAACCCCACCAATTTTTAGACCAGCAATACCTATATCTTCTGTACCAGTACAAGCAAGTCCACCTCCAGTTGTTCCAATGGAAAGGAATCAGTCGTTTGTGGCATTTGATGGGGGCAGCCCATTAAACTTAACATAGCATGATAATATACCCATGCCAGCCTTGAAGAGTCTACCTTATTTCATAGGGGAGGATCAAACTACTTCGATTGAGCACATTAGAGATGTGGCTTCTCTATGTGGTGTTCATCATGTAACCTGAGAAAATGTAGACATCAGGCTACTAACTACCTCACTAAAAGGAAAATACATCCAGTGGTTAAGGAGTCTACCAGTACAAACCATTGGAACTTGGGATAACTTAGGCGACAAGCTGAACAAACAATTTCAAGATAAGTCTGATAACTTATCACTGGTTAAATAGATGACTACAATAAAAAGAGCTCCACATGAGAAGATGATGGATTTCAACTTCTGGTTTTAGAAGACATGGTACAAAATTCCTACCACGATAAGACCTTCATCAGAAATACGCATTTTTGTACTATTTGAAAGCTCTAAATAGTGATATTTTAGTAATGATACAATCAATGGGAGGTACAAGTTTACTTGATGCTTATGAGATAGCAATTAGAGTAGAAAATAGCCTGATTTAGGTTGGAAAAATAACACCCAGACCGCCAATGCCTATTTTTCCTAAAATTCAGCCTTTAATGCCTTTGCCAATTCCATCTTTTGCCTCTTTAACTGTTGTAGCAGGGTTACCAAGTGCTGCCAACCCTGAGGCTTCTGCTTCCAACTCATCACAAGAGTTAAGAGAGAAAAAACAGCCAACAAAAGATTGAGAATATTCTGTAGACTTTTAGAAATGAGCTAGTGAACATAAAAAAGTAGCAGTCCCTAAATAGACAACCATATCAGTAAGTGAACCAAGGACAGAATCAGCCTTATCAAGGTCAAAACCAGCCATACCAAGCTAATAGGCCACCTTATCAAGGTAATTATCAAGGTACAAGGCATAATGTAAACCAAAGGCCTTTTCAGCCTTATAATCCTACACCGATTAATGCAGTTAGAGACTTTGTCCCTATTCAAAACAAGCTTGTAGCTGAGTACGAATGGTGTTTTCTTTGCAATCAGCCACATAGTCAGGCAACCTGTTCAAATGGAGTTATAAATCAAGCCTTAATGGTACAAAATGTTGCAGTTTCACAGTCGAATACACCTAATGATGGGGCTATACAGCAACAAGAACAGTTTCAAAATGATACTACCTTTCTTAACTGTCAAGGAGATGAGTTTTGTGGTGTAAATAGAGATGATACTTCAGTTGCAGCAAATACAAGAGCCAAAAAGAGGGGTTATGAGATAGAACGAGTAGAAAATAAAGGCAAAGAATTTGCTAATCCTTCTACATCACAAATCCCTCACATTCTGCAAAGAAATGTTCAAGGAGCTGCTAAAGAACAGCCTCATATTCAGGCTGATCCTATTGCTACAAAGTCACATCAAAAGGTAAATGTTACTTCACTTTTTAATATCATTGAAAACATGAAGAAAATGAATGTGACAATATCCATGTGGGATTCCTTATCCATCCCAGGTTAAAAAGACATGTTGCAATCTGTCTTATCTGATTTAAGAGTGTCAAAAGATGCAACAGTTGATCCAGCTAGGGTTGTCCTTACAAATTCATCCCAGGATAGTAGTAAACAACCAAGTAAGGGTGCTAAACCACTTTCATTTTATGTATCATTGATAATAGGAGACAAATTAGTACATAATTGCATGGTGGATAGTGGTGCAAGTAGTTCTGTAATGCCAAAGCAAATTGCTGACCAGCTAGGAGTGAAATACCAGCCCCTTGAGAAAGGTGTACTCCAGCTAGATGGTACATCTATCAATACTGTAGGTGTGATAAGATACTTAGGTCTCACATTGCATGCCTATCCAAATGTTTCAATCTCACAGGAGGTGTATATCATTGATTTACCCCCTTATTTTGCCATGTGTTTGTCAAGAGAGTTCACTGCCAAGATAGGAGGATATATGTCCTCAGATTGGTCCCACATGTTCTTTAGGACCTGATATGGTACAAAAGTGACTATAAAATCTGAGTTACTGGCCAATAATCATATCAAGCCTTATGTACCAAGTGTTGTAAATGCAAATTGCATTATTTTTTATGATATTGAGCTTGTTGTTGCTCAAGAGCTACAAGTTGAAGGTGTACCAGAGGTACTTTTAAATGAGTGGGCAGTAGAAAATGTGGTAGACAATCTAAGTGAACACATTTAGGAAATAGGTATGGGTGTTTATATGCTGCATGAACCTAAAACAACAATACCAAACCTTGTAAAAAGTATAGAACAACAGATAGGACAACAAGATGAGGTATGGAAGATGTACTTTGATGGCTCCAGGAGTAGGAATAGATCTGGTGGAGGTGCAATGCTTGTGTCCCCACAAGGTGACAGATATTTTTCTGCTTTCCATTTTGCTTTCTCATGTACTAATAACACTAATGAATATGAAGGATTAATTCAAGGTTTGCAATGGGCAAGGAAAAGAAAGATTGGCTGCTTGCAGGTATATGGTGATAGTGAGCTTATTGTAAATCAGGTGAGAGGGATGCATGTTACAAAGAATGATGTTTTGAAGTCTTATAAGCATAGGGTGTGGGACATGATTGAGGAGTTTGATGCCTTTAATCTAGTTTCTATTCCTAGGAGTCAGAATAAGCATGCAGATAGGTTAGCTGCAATTGGGGCTCAATTTGATATTCCTAGTGATATTCAGAGGGAAAAGGTATAGCCACATGTGAAGATTGTTGCTAGACGTTCTATCCTTGACAATAACATTCATTGGTAAGTGTTTGAAAGTGATGAGCAGGTGTTACATTTTATGTTAGAAGAAGATGAGTTCTCCATTGTGAATCAAGGCAAGCTTAAACAACAATATATGGTGATGATCATGTCATTCAATTGAAAACTAACAAGCTACCCAAGGGATTAGTAACCTTGGAACCCATTTTTGGTACTGATGATCAGCTGAAAAAGAACAAGACCAGCATGCAGGTCAAAGAAGAACATTATGAGGAGCTAGAAATTTTCAAAGGTAAGCTCCTTAAAATTGGTAAGATCTATTCACCTGAAGATAGGAAAGCATTTATTGCTCTTTGTCAAGAATTTGAAGATGTTCTTGCTTGGGATTATTTAGATTTAAAGGGATTTGATCCTCAAATTGCCCAACATACCATAGAATTAGAGCCAAATGCTAAACCTGTAAGGTAGAAATAAAGACCCTTGGACCCAAAGCTTGAGCCTCTAATGATTAACGAATTGAGCAAGCTAATTGAGGGAAATATTATTTTCCCGATCAAGTACACGTCCTGGGTCTCTAATCTTGTTCCTATAAAGAAGAAGAATGGAGAAATTAGGCTCTATGTTGACTTTAGAGAAGTGGCTGGTTTAGAAAGATTCTCCTTACTTGATGGATATTTAGGTTATAATCAAGTTTTAGTCAAGGAGGATGATCAATTTAAAACTGCTTTTACCACAAAATGGGGCACCATGGCCTATAAAAGAATGCCTTTTGGTCTGTCAAATGCTGGTTCTACTTTCCAAAGAGCCATGGATATGGCTTTTAAAGGTTTACTTTATAATTTGGTACTTGTATACCTTGATGACATCACAATTTTCTCTAAGGATGCAGCTGAGCATTTATCCCATCTGAAACAAGTGTTTGAGAGATGTAGAGAATTTGGTATATCTCTCAATCCCAAAAGATGCATTTTTTCTATTCATTAAGGAAAGCTTCTTGGACACATTGTGTCAAAATAGGGAGTTACCATTGATACATAAAGAGTGGAAGCTATTTTGGAGCTGCCTTTACGTAGCCACAAGAAAGGGTTGCAAAGTTTTATAGGAAGAATTAATTTTCTGTGAAGATTTATACCTGATATTGCAAATTTATTGAAGCCACTGACTTCTATGTTAAAGAAAAATTTAGCTTTCAACTAGACAAAATAGGACAAACTCAGTTTTGAGTCCATAAAAGAAGCTTTATTAGTTGCACCAACTCTGGTAAATCCTGATTTCTCAAAAGATTTCATTTTATATGCTTATGGCAGCATAGATACAATTTCTGCAATTTTGGTATAGCAAAAAAATGAAGGCTTTGAATAACCAATTGATTTCTTTAGTCAAGGATTAGAGGAGTATGAGTAGAGGTATAGTTTTATTGAAAAGCATGTTCTTGCAGTTGTTAAGAGTTTAAAGAAGTTTAGGCATCTTATCTCTAACAACAAAATACATTTGATGGTTGCTCACCCTAGTGTGAAAGAGTTTATGTTAAGTAAGGATGTCAATGAGAAGAGGGCTAGTTGGATTACCAAAGTCATGGAGTATGACGTGGATTTCAAGATAACTAAGCTTGTCAGGGGTATAGGACTCGGTGAACAGCTTGCTACTAGGTCTAAAAATGAAACAAAAAGTGAGGAAGAACTAATTCTGATCAATGAAGATGTACCTCAGAATGATGCAATAGCCATTGGAACAAGTTGGGTTAAGGACATGACTCATTTTCTACAAACTGGTGAGTGCCCAATAGGTTTAGACATAGATAAAAGGAGATATTTCATATTGCAGTCTATTCCTTATGTTTTAATCAATGATATTCTTTTCAGAAAAGATTTAAATGGTGTGTTGTTAAGATGCATTGATAATGATCAAATTGACAAAGTGCTTTATGAGTTCCATGATGGAACAACAGGGGATCATTTTGCCCCTAGAACAACTGCCTGGAAGATAATGAGAGCTATTGGCCCAATTTATTTAGAGATGCCCATGCTTGGGCTCGAAAATGTGTAAAATGTGCCATTTTTGAAGGCAAAGAGAAGCTGCCAGCTTTACTTTGCAACCAATTCAAGTGGAACAGCGCTTCATGAGATGGGGCATTGATTTAATAGGTCCCATTAACCCACCATCAAGTGCAAGTCATAGGTGGGTACTCACAGAAACAGACTATTTCACGAGGTGGACTTAAGCAGTGGCTTTGAAAGAAGCCAATGAGAATGTTGTTTTAAACTTCTATTATGATTTAGTATCCAAATTTGGAGTACCTAAATCAATCATTTTAGATAATGTTTTAGCCTTCTTTTGATTGAGGGTAATTGACTGGGCTGTGAAGAATGACATTTATTTAAATACTTCATCAAATTATTACCCACAGGGTAATGGTTTGGTAGAATCCACACATAAGAATCTCATAAGGATTATCAAAAGAATAATGGAGGATAACCAGAGGACCTGGCATACCAATCTAAAATCTGCTCTATGGGCAGATAGAATAACTCCCAAAAGGTCTGTTGGAAACTCTCCATATATGTTAGTTTATGGAAAAGAGGCAAGGCTGCCTTTATCTATTGAGTTGCTAGCTCTTGATATCATGAATCAGCTAGAAATGTTTGAGGAAGAAGATCCAATGGCTGTTAGATATGCTCAGCTTATGCAGCTAGAAGAAATTAGAGATAAAGCTATGAAAGCTATGGAGTATCATCATATTCAAACAAAAAGAGTCTTTGATAGGAAAGCCACTCACAGAATTTTTAGGGAGGGTGATATGGTACTCAAATGGGATGAGTTGAAAAGCAGGCTAGGTAAACACTCCAAATTTGATAGCATGTGGAGTGGCCCGTTTATCATTACTGGTTACAAAAAGCATAATGCATTTCAATTATCAAGCATGGATGGAGAAAACTTGCCTATCCTAGTTAATGTGATACACCTGAAAAGGTGTTTTGAGGTATGAATTGCCTTGTGAATAATAGGTTAGGTTTCTTGCTTTCAATAAGTGTTGCTACATAATAGTTTAGATTCCTTTTGTTGTCCCTAAGTGTTGTCTAGCATAGTTAGATAGGTTGCTTTCTACTTTTTTCTTTTTAGTTAGGTTTCCAAGTGTCTTTCACTGCTATCATGCTGAGTTACAGAAGTCAAAATTATTTGTCAAAAGTGTTTTGAAGTCTTTGAGTGACCCTGTGCCCAATGGATAAGGTCTAGACAGTTGGTCAAATGTTTAGCAAACAACCATATAGAAGATGTCACCAAAAATGTTACCTAAATTTCACTACAGCTCATTCAGGTAGAGCTTTGATTTAAAGTCTAAAAGGTACATTTTATCTGATCCTTATTACATTACATTCAAGTGCATAAATGAAATAATTTAAAAGATTATGATTATCAAATTACTGCATTTATCCAAGTGCATGTAACATAAAAAAGATTTATACAAATTATTTCTGAAACAAATAAATAATCTTTATTGAATGTAAAATGTACATTATCTCTCACAAGCCGTGAGATTAACTTTCTTGTTCATGAATAAGTAAAAGTAGAAAGCATGTGCATATAAGGGTAGACGCCAATCATTGCTTGAGAATGACTAGTTCTATTTTAGGTGTGTTGTCATGTTGCCCCGAGTTGTCTTTGTCCTTCCTAGTCCATGTCATCTCTATTTCCTACATCTAGCAAAAGAATGGTGTTAGAGTAATACTCTAAGCAATGAATGGTCCCTAACCTGACATGAACAAGTACCTATGCATGCATAAACTACTCCACAAATGCATTAAACAAGAAATGTATAGTTTGGATGTCCTAGAGAACAAATCAAGTCATGAAACACATCCAGAGTATGCATTTATTTTCTAACAAGTTTGCTTCATGTGTAGATATAGGTGAAATTGTGTTTCTGACTAATTCATCAGTCTATATTATGAGTGGGGAAAATGTGGTTCCCACAAGGGTTGAGCCCAACTCATAAGTGCTACATAAATATTTCATATGTATTCATCAGATGCAGAGTACAGACTATGTGAAAAGAGAAGCAAGCATCATGTAATGAGGTCAATACAAAGGACTATCAAGGAGTGAGGATAGTCATTTCATAAGCAGACAAGTCATTTGAAAGACAGTGGGTAGGCATCATCAGTCAAAGGATAAATAAATATAAGGACAGTCATGCTATGAAGAGACCAAAAAATAATCCTTGATAGATTAACTCATGAAGTTGCATGAGGATAGTAAACTATTCTGAGTAATCATAGAAGAAAGGTACCAAAGATGACAGTCCTATAGCAGAAGAGGAACAGTCTTGAAAAGACAATAGGATTTACAAGGAACAGCAACAATGTTATAATAGCAGTAACAATTGAGAAACAATAGATCTCACTGTCTTTTCCTTTTGATGTATTCATTCAGCCATGTTATGCATGAGTCTGCTAGGTATGTTGGGTGAGATAACTTTAGAACATGTTTGGTGTGTCCCAATGACATAAAAGGAGTTTTATAAACTGTCAAAGGAGCAAGGAAGCAGTTATGACAACATAAATTTAAGGGACAGCTATGAGATCAGTCTATCTAAGGAACATGGATACAAGTATGCACATTTCCAAGACATCATGTTGAAGTCTACTTTTCCATAATTCCTTATAAATGTGGGAAGGTTTCAAAGTGCCATATCAGCAGTTTCATACAGAGTATGTGAAGGTCAGTCAAGAGATGACTATCCCAAAAAAGTTAATAGTCATTTAGTATTTTGAATATCCTTGTTGACTGTGTTGAGTAGTCTTATGACTGTATATAGGCTTAGTAGCAAATGTGACAGCATAATGGCAAAGTTGGAAGGATGCATAAGTGAACCAACGGGCATACAAGTTTTGTTGACAGTCATGGAAACAAAGATAAAGGCTGGAGGTCTTTAAGGGTATAGTCTAAGAGAAGATAGTCAACATATCAAAGGCACAAGGAGCAGTAAGAAACCATCATCTTGAATAGTCCTAACCAAGGACTGGTCTTGTTGACATTTCTTCTGAATCAGCACTAGGGTTTGCCACTTCTAATGCACAGGCAGATTCAGGCCAACTGAATACAGGAGGTTGCGTGAGCTCCTCCCCTTCACTTCTGGTTCTGCCGCACCAAGGGGGGTATCCCTATAACTCAAGATGTAACCTTGACTAGCTCAAAGATAGAAAGATCTAACTTGACAACAACAGGCAGAATACTCTCATGTATGGACCAAGATCTGCATGATAGATCACAAGGCTGGCAACATTCTTGGACATGATGTCTGGTTGAGTATGAGAGTATGCAGGGGGTTCCTAATCCTACTCCTACAACTAACAGGTGGAAGTATGAAATGTTTTAATATGAATTTGGATGCAAAGCTGGACATGGTGTATAACACAAGAACACAGCATGATTGGTGCCTATCCAGGGCTTGGAGTCGGTAGACATACACCTGTGAATGATCAGCATGAATAGCTAAAACTGGATTTCAGGGGGATACACATGATATCTGCCTTACAGATATCTCCCAATATAGAGTGTTGAGCTATCTCTACTTATGGCATCCCTACTGCAGTATACCCTTCCCAATGTTCAACCTGAAAACAGTTTAATCTGCCCCTTGAGCAGACGTTAAAAGATCAGACATTCAACATAGGAATTCTATGCTCTAGAATCTAAACATAAGCAAATATCCAGATCCAGAAGAAGAATACATGCAATACTAGAGACAGAATTAACACAACACATGCTAAGATAGCATTACTCATATAAGATCAACCATGAAACCAGTGGATTCATGCCAAGTCCTACAACAGGAGATACATAAACTCACAAGATCAAGCTGTACAGAGCAACCAGATCAGCTGGTTTTGGATTACAGAGCCAAAAATCCACAACTTTCAACAACCTTGAATGAATAACATCGTCTGCATTATATAGCAGGAGGATGTATTCAACATTGACTACCATGTTGACCAAAATCCCGCCAGATATACAGTATCATAGAAATGGCGCTCAAACATTAATGCAGCAGGTAGGGGAGGAGACAGGAAGATTTCTCGAGCCTTGCGCCGCCGCCTAGGGATCCAGACCATCAACCGGGTACTGCATCCGTCCACGCCATCGCCCATACCTCTGCAACAATCACCATTGATGGCGCACCAACCCGCGGCCTCGGGAAGAACATCAAACAGTCGATCGCAACCACTTCCCGCCGAGGTTCATCATCATGATATTTCGAAATGCAGGATATCAATATCCCACATGCACCCCGCAGCAACCTCTTTAACACTTTATATACTAGGTCATGAGCATATATCATGTCGGTGCTTTTGCTCCTGACGACACTAGTATAAGACTTCATCATCATCATCCTCCAGCAGCATGATATCCTGTTGCCCGAAATATCACCCTGACGTCATCATCATATTGCAATACAAACTGCATGATATTCACCTTCATCGGCACAACCGGATCCATCGGAGAAACATCCTCCTGGTGAGCCTACACCAAAAGTCTGGCCGATGAACATCCTGATGACGTCATCATCATATCCTGCCTACTGTGCACCTCCTCATATCCGGATGACGTCATCAACATGTTTGCAAATATCGGGGGATTTCCACAAGATGATCTGTGTTAGAAATATGACCCCCCCGGACCTCGATGACGTCATCATCATATTAACATCATCATGATATTCGGAAGACAACCGGATATTTGGAAATATCCTCCTGATGCACAAATATCAGGTTGCACTGTAGCTCCACTATAAGATCGGGGCGATAGATGAATATGATGATGATGCTTGAAAAGATCACCCCCAGTAGATAATGCGCGAAGCCAGCAGGCGAATATCTCCTTGATATCAGCATCATCATGATGCTGGAACAAACACACTCGAGTGATATGAAAATATCACCCCCTCCTTCGGAAAAAAAAACATGATGCAGATAGGCAGAAAGAAAGATATCACCCTGATATAAGGATGACGTCAGCATCATCAGGATGACAAAACAATCGAACAAGAAGTGATACAACATCATCAGGATGATATTGACTAAGATCATCCTGACGTTCAAAATATGATGACCCTAGTGAATATCGGGTCGCACTTAGAACTCTTCAAATACATCATCAGGATGATCATAACCAAGATCACCCGATGATAGAAATATCACCCCGGCGAAATATCATGAAGGCAACAAATATGATGACCCCCACAAGCAACACGGTGATAACTGGAAATATGATGATGATGACGACGACCCTTAGGAAAAAACAAGTTAGGTCGAGCAACTCAAAGAATAACCCCTTCAGAATAACGGGGCAACATCATCATCATGTTTGCGCAAGGTGATAATTGGAAGATCACCGGAGACTTTGAAAAATCACCCTCGCAAGCAGATCAGGGCGCACTGTAGCTCGTCAGCATCATCAGGATAATAACCAAACATCACCCGATAACTGAATATGATGATGACGATGAAAAACCAGTCGACGAAGAACATGATGATGCTGACCTTCCTCGAAACAAACATGATGATGATGACCTCCTCCTCAAGAAAATATGATGATGCAGCTGAAAACTACTGAGGAGGTCCATTACTTAGAACATTTTTTGGATACTTAGGGAGAGTGCCTGAATGAAAATTGCTCAAAAAACTGCCAGTCAATTCAGGCGCTAACAGGTCTAGTATGCATGTAAGAAACCAAAGATATAGAGAATATATGAAGACAGTCATAGACATGAGGAGAAGTTAGCATGTTAACTTTTGAAATAGGTTTTAACATGGCATGTAATGACAATCATCAAGTTTAAAAGCAGTCCCATAGACAATGATCAGAGAAACATTTATCTAGTATCTAGATGACTGTCACAAGTGTGATAAAATCATCAAATAAAGAATGAACAACAAAAGGCATTTAATGAAAGTGTAAGGTGAGGATAGCATATAGATGACTAGAAGGGTAGTCATTCTATCAATAATCAGTCACAAATCATTATACATTCCATGAGCATCTTAAAACAATGGACAATGTATGAGCCATGAAGCAGTCATGACAGTCATAAGGGATAATTTACACTTTCAAGAATAGTGAGATAGCAATCTGGAAATGAGAATGAATGGTTAACAATCAATGAAGAACAATGGTGTATACATGCTACAGAATGTCATAAAGATTCATTGATACAAGATACCATGAAAGGCTTATACACAGAGGAGTTCATGCCTAGATCTCATGCATTTTGCCCATTTTGAAAGCTACAGGAACCTTGGTGTTTACCAGATCTCACTGCTTTTTCTTCCATGTTTGAGAGGGTATCCAGAAACCCTAATAGAGAAATGATTTTTATTTTCATTTTTAGTAGCAAGAACAAAGCCATATACAAGAAAATGAAGACAGAGTGCTGGTTGAATAGAAATGACATATTTTTGCTACCTTTTGTAGCTTCACAGCTAAACAGAAATAGTCATTTATGCATAAAACAAAATCTTATATCTCATAAATGAAGGAATGCAAAGAGATTCATCAGATACAATGAGTAAAAAACTACAGAAAATAATGAAAATTGCCTTTTTTTTGTTCTAGAAAGATGAAATACTCATGTTTACCTTCAGGATTTGAGCAGAAAACAACAAGAAGGCTAGTGAAAATGCCTTTGAATCAGCTACAGAACTTCAATCTTGAAACCCTCATGTCAGTAGCCAGAAGAGCAAGTTTTCAAGAGTGCAATATGCAAAAGTGAGGGCAAAAGTTGCTTTTTGTCTATAGGGTTTCAAAATCCTAAGTGCCTGATGAGCCTTTTCTCTTGCATTTTTGTATTTCTTTTGCATATCATTTATAAGATCCATGGTCAAGATATTAACAATGTAATGCCTAGATGGTGACACGAGGTGGCTATGATGTATATTAAGACTTTATTAAATATTTTTTGTCTTTTGATTCCCTTTGTACTTGGTTGAGCACTTCGGTGCCTTTTTTCTCTCTGCATTTATTTTTCTTTGCATATGTATGAATTGTAAATAAACAATGACCTCAAAATGGTGACATTATGAATCATTTGAGGGATATTGTTAACTTTTAATGCAAGAGGAGAGTATGATGGAGAGTGTTGAGAGATTTTATTGTCTTTGGGAGAATATGGTGGAGCTGTGAAGATGTGGCATACACATGCCAAGAATATAGCATCTTGTTTTGCTTTGGAGGAGAGAAGGTTTGACTAGGTCTTGAGAGCAGTTAGTAGTTGTTTTGTTTTGGAGAGGGTATCTAGGAGTTTTGTTTCTCTTAGATTCCTTTTTAGACTTGTTTTCATGATCCATCATGTTTGGCTAAGTCCTAATGGACTTTTTCTTGCATTATGGGCACTTTTAGAGAGGATACAGGCCCTAGATTTTAGGCTTTTTGGGGGCATCCAACTCCAATCAGTTTGAGATTCCTTCTATTATGGAACCACTTGGATAGTGGTGGATATAGTCACTTTTGTGACTCTTTTGTACTCAGTTCTTACATGCAGATTTCAGAGACTTGTGATTTTCATCCTTGCTCAAATTTTGTGGGTTTGTATCTCATTTTCTTTTGGATATGTTTACTAGTGATTACCTTGGAAATCAATAAAAGATAAATTATTTACCTTCTCAATTTCCTATTTCATTGTGTGCACTCAAATTGATTGATGCAATTACTTGTGAAATTATCTTTTTCCTTGTAGTTTTGTCTCAGTTTCAACATCTTTTGCAGAAGAATATGCAATTTACAAGTTATAGGTTGTGTTAGAAATGTGAACATCTCAATTGGGAAGATACATTTTCCTGCTAGGAGTAAAGCATATAACCTTCTTATAAATTATTTATGTAAAATCATGTCATTTTGGTCTATGTATTTCAAATTAATTTGCTGAAACCAAGTGTATACAAGTTGTGCTTGCGGGTCCTAGTTAGTTTTGGTGTATCACCTTAAACATAGATTTAATATTTCTACAATCTTTTATTACCCTTTTCTTCATCAAAGTAATAGTTTTTAGGTGATAACCATAGGAATCCAGCCTTCTCTAGAGGTTGACCTCTATTTTAAAGATATCCACAGCTTTAGAGGTCTTCCCATGTTTTAATAGATTGTTAAACTTCACATTTAACAGGGTGCAAATTTCACTGATAACGTCACATGCCAATTATACCTAGACTTCAATAAATGTTTCATTGCAAGTCACTTGCACAATTGATGGACTGGCATGCAAAGAATAGGAGTAAAGATGGATTCATGCGAATTCTGGCTGACTCTAAAGCAATGAAACACATAGAGGAAAAATGGCCAAGAAAATTCGAAGATGAACCCCGTAGTATCAAGTTTGGTCTTGCAATTGATGGAGTGTGCCCATTCTCTTTTCTAAGCTCAAATTATACTATTTGGCCAGTCGGATTGATAGTATACAATATTCCCCCATGGATGAGTTGTAGAAAGGAGCACCTTATGCTGACTCTCATTGTTCTAGGAAAACATCAAGTTAAAAACATGGATGTTTATCTTGTGCCTTTTATTGATGAGATGCAACTACTATGGAAAGGCATAAGAATGTATGACATATCATGTCCCCCATCAAATAGGTCCTTCATGTTGTACGGTGTGCTATGTTGGACTATTCATAATTTCCCAGGACTTGGTGTTTGTTCTGGTAAGATAAAATATTTATGTATTTACACTCATAATTTATTTTCATCCCAACTTTCATACTTAGTTTTATACTATTTTTTTTATGTTATTAACATTACTTATTGAATTGTAGGGCTTCAAAAAAAGGGGATATTTGCATGTCCAAGATGTGCAGAACAATTTCAAGGGCGGTATTCTAAAGATCTACATAAATTTATTTACGCAAACAACAGGTTTTTCTACCACTAGATCATAAGTTTAGAAATCACCTGAAGAATCAATTTCATGGAAAAGTTTAAAATAGAGGCCCTCCCATGATTATGGATCTAGGTGATTGGATTAAGAAGTATGAATATGTTGAATTGAAAGGTTGGGAGGATTTTTTTGATTGGGGTGATTCAATTGAAGAACCAGAACAAGTTGTAGTTAATATGCCAGAAGGAATGAAAAGGAAATCCATATTTTATGAGATCCCTTACTGGAAGGATCTATTAAATTCTCACCTATTGGATCCTATGCACATCTTCAAAAATGTCCCAAATTCTATATTTCGACATATATCAGGCAAAGAGAAGGACACCTTGTCTTCGAGGAGAGATATTGCTCTTTTGCATACCAAATTTGATAGAAAACATTTGTGGCCAAACAGGGAAAATGAAACATATGCAGAAGCTCCATGGATTTTGAAAAAAAAAAGAGCTAGACCAACTAAAAAATGTCATCCATTTAATAAGGACACCTACTAGCTATGGGTCATATCACAGGATTTAAAACACATGATTTTCATAATTTTATGAAGGTATTATATATCATCATTTAACATTTACTGGTAACATTGATTAAGCACTAAATATATTTTGATATCGTTATGTTGTGTGAGAAAAAATTACTAATGACCTTTTCATAAATGTGTTTCATAGCATATCATGCCATTGGCAATTAGGGGGGATTCTTGTCTTATAGTTGACTTAAGGAATGCCATAAGTCAATTGTCAACATTTACAAGGTATGTGGTTAATGTGTGAGAGACATAGATATATTATATTGCATTTTAATTTTTGACTAAAGGTTCATATTAATTTACTATTCTTATATTAGGTGGGTGACCTCCAAGGAGATCCATGAATGTGAAGTGCCAAAATGGAAGAAGGAAATTGCAGAAATTGTATGTGTATTTGAGAAGGAGCTCCCTACAAGTTTCATGGACCTACAAGTCCATTTACTTATACACCTAGTCGATGACATTGAATTGGCGGGTGTCGTATCAACAAGATGGATGTTTTTCTTTTAGAGGTATATGAAAACTCTAAAAAGATATGTCCGACAAAAGGCACATCCAGAGGGTTGCATGGCTGAAGGATATGTATTGAATGAAGCATTTTTCTTCCTATGTTAATTCCTTGGTAAGGATTTTGAAGATGGGCCATGCTTCTGGGATGAAGAATGAGCATTAGATATTATTGATGGAGAAAAACCACAATCTAATGGTGTTCAAGTAGAAATTAGTAAGTAAATTCATGATCAGTGTGGTTTTTTTTCTTGCAATCATTAATTTACTCTGTAATTTATTTGTCAAATTAATAGCATGACATTTGGAGTTTGAAATAAACATGTTGACATGTAATAGGTGTAGACAAAAGTGCTATACTCGAGAAGTTCATTCTGTACCACATGGACTTTATGAACAAATGGATTGATCTGTATGATAAAAAGAGAGAAGTGTTAGAAGCAAGGACATAATTTAAGAGACCAAACCCAAGGAATACTCCACTTCCCACTGATCTGCTTGGGGAATAGGGCAAAGATTGCACAGTAGAATGGGTTACTGAACAAATTCAAAATCAAATAGAAGATGCAGGTATAGATTCAAACATAACAGAATATGAAATCAACATGTCTAGAGGATGTGAAATAAAGGTACAGTTGGAATTTTACAAAATGTTGTTTCCTTACAGCTTTGACACTATTAACTATTTTAATATTCATCATTATATTTGTTTTCACTGAAATAA
Source organism: Cunninghamia lanceolata (assembly GCA_027924645.1). NCBI lineage: Eukaryota > Viridiplantae > Streptophyta > Pinopsida > Cupressales > Cupressaceae > Cunninghamia > Cunninghamia lanceolata. The sequence continues at coordinate 3,781,766 of BSBN01000828.1, forward strand.
ATGGTCTTTCATAGGTGAGGAAATATCTAGCAATGTGGGCATATGGTCAACATTATCATGTAGAAAGTGTAGAAGAGACGATCCTTCGATTGTGGCATCATGGTTGACTTCAAGCAATCTAGGTCGATCAAGCTCAAAAGATAAGAATATAATTGAAGGGAATCTACAATATCTTGGGAAAATACAAGAAATTATTGAGTTGGATTACCGCTCTTTTAAATGTTGTATTTTTAAGTGTAGATGGTATAAAGCATTTGAGAGGACACAAAGACATGATACCCATAGTGGATTGTTTTCTATAGATTCCTCATGTTTCCTACTAGAGGATAAGGAGCCTTATGTTCTACCAATTCATTGTGAGTAGGTATTTCTTTAACTCAAACAAGAAGCAGTAGTGATCATTAATCTATTAATTCATATTTTATTGTGAATATATACATGTGTTTATTAATCAATAAAATTGTTATACCATACATCTAATATATGTATGTTGTTCATGTGCAGGTATTTTTCTATGAAGATATTTTAGACCCAAAATGGATATTTGTCATACATTATGATCCTAGATTAAGGCATGTATTTGATGATGCATTAGTGGATACTTAGCAAAACAATGATGGCCAACAAAATGAGAGAGAGGGATTAGAGAACATTGAATAAATTGACATCCATGATGATGTTGAAGATGGTTATGTTCAAGAACAAGAAGACAACAATACAGAGTTGGATGATGTTATGGAAGACAACAATATGGATGGTATACAAAATGATGATCCAAATACATCTGGTAACAATATAGATGGTCTACAGTCAGATTTCAATGATGATGAAGATGATGGAGGTCAAGATGAGGATGATGATAATATTAAATACTTGAAAGAACATATGAACATTAACAATGATACACTGGATGACACTGTAGCAGACAATAAAGTTAATGACCAAGACTTCTAAATTTTTAGAATTATTTGCAATCCATTTTAAAAAAAGGATGATTAAATTGTTGGCAATAATGTTAATTAAATAGATTGTTCAATTGTTGATAAATTACCTATTGCAATATCCTTAAATTGTTCAATCTTTGGTATGAATTGTTGGCAATAATGTTAATTAAATGGATTGATTGATGTTCTTCATAACTTGTTAATGGATAATCCTTATGTGATGGAAGTGTTAAGTGATATAGGTCAAAGGATAATAGTCACCTTTGCAACACTACCATTTATAACACGCATTATGTTCTCCTAATTTTTGGGTACAGAAAAAAGTGAGAAGATACATTTGTCTTCCTCATCAAGTTTAATATTTATTGAACCTATTTGACTCAAAATCATATTAAAGGTGTCAAAATGTTCTATAGTAGAATATCCTTCCTTCATTTTTAAATAATATAAATATCTTTTGAGATATAACTTATTACTTTATAATTTTAGTTTGATAAATATCACCTATCCTCTTTTGTAATGTGAATGCAGGGGTCTCTTTTGATTTGAATAACAAAGAAAAAGTAAATTGGAGACAACTAGATAAATTATTAGCAATCCAATTCAATAAACAAATGATAACCAAAAGTTGACCACCAGAGAGTAGTAGCTTTTATATTGATTTTCTTCAAAGTACAGGCAGTGCAATGTCTCTTTCAAAAAATCAAAATCCTAGATAGATTCTGAGCCATAAGGTCTTGGTTTCCTTTTATAAAGGAAGAAACAAGCTTCAGGCCTTTCACATTCAAAATGGCTCTTTGTATTCCTAACCCTTGATATTACAATATTTGCCTTTTATAAGTCCAATTTAGATTTTCAAATATATTTGAATACATTTTGAAAACATGAAGAAAACATAAAGAGACAAAAGATGTGGTGGTTCTATTTAACACCATCATATGGCTCATTGCTCTTCTGCACCTCAACCTGTGTTGCTAATGATTCATCTCAATATTTCTCTTCCCATTTATATATTGTAAAATCACCAGGCCATTGGTATGCCTGAATCTGAAGCAAGTTCTCCTGGTGATCTTTCCATCTTTTATCAAGCAAAGATTTGACATCCATCACAAATTTTGCATACCCAGCATCCAACACAATTACTCGATCCAATATCATGTTGAAACTGAGAATGCTGACATCTCCATCCTTCTTCAAAAAATCCATAACTTGGAATACTGTTTGGCCGAATTCCATCTTCCATGTGTCAAGATTTTTTATTTTCTCTTGTTCTGTCAGTATGAAAGGAATAAATTTATGCTTGAACGTAGTAAAAGATTCAACCTTTGCTTGCATATTACTTTTCAACGTAGGGATGATGAGCATGTTACTTTTCAACACCATTTGTCTTGCTTCCTCTAGACTCACATCAATTTCATCTACTTTCAATTCTTTGAAAGTTTGTGTAATGATTTGATTGTGTTGTGTTTCATCAGCACCCATTTTATTTATTGCAACTTTTTCATTATATTCTTTCATTTTCATTTTCGGCCATATGTCCTTTTGTTTACCACCCAATCGCAAATGTTATGAATGACCATCACAGGATGGCGAGGGAAAAAACCAATTACATTCTCCTCTTGCTGCTGTACCGTAGGCCTCGGTTGAAACCCTTGCGGGGACGCGGTAAGTGTTATTACCGCAATGCTGCCGGTTACTTTTCAAACCTCCATGGAACCACGGGAAGAGACTAACACCTCCAAGTGTGAGATGAACACCGCCAAGCTGCAAGTGTCAGATGAACTATCCACGGGGTAGCGGTAGCTTCTTCATATCAACTACTTCTTACCACCAAGCCACAAACTATTCTTTTATGCTCTGCAGGAATGCGGTATGTGCCATATTTCATTCCTCTTCTTCCTGCATAACTGCAAAAGATAATCAATTAACCTATGGGACAGTGGTAATAAACAAAAACACTCATATAGTCAAAAATAGTCAAGATTGTTTCATAATGGCCATGATATATATGTATTTATTTAGTTGTGGGGGAATGTTGGGGGTGATTGATTTAATTAAATAAATGTGGATTTATTTAATTAAGGATGAGACTTTAGAGGAAGGGTTAATACTTAATTAATGTCAGAAGAACGGTTAGATTTATTAATTAAATAGTGTGACTTATTAAACTGATATTAGGAGTAATGATCAAAGTGGTTAATTAAATAAATACGATTTATTTAATTAACATTGTAAGAGGAGATGTGGGATAGACCTGGTGTGATGTTAGGTCATGGTAAGATTTAGGTGTCTACATTTCTAGTAGTGCATTAGTTTTTGGGTCGATGAATAATGATCACAATTTATCTTTGGTAATTTTTTCCTTCACCATATCATGAGACAATTTTGAGGAACAAAATTGATGACAAAATTCTCTATGGGTTGCCCATGTATTTATTTTCCTTCACTATTAAGATAGATTGAATTAGGAATAGGAGAACATCAAACAAGGATCAAATTAATGAGTGCAATTGATTATGTTATTGGATTTCAAACTTTGTCAACAAAGATACACTATCAAATTCCTAATGATGATTTTGATACACTATCAAATTCTTAAGTCTAATGCACTTAAATATCGATCTCATCCTTCAAATTTTCAATAGGAAAATTTAGTTTTCAAAAGGGTGAAAATAAGCAAGAAAATCAACAAAATGCTCACCATGTTGTTAATTTATAGTCAACTTCAGATGTTATTTCATCCAATTCCCAAGGTGAACTAGTGAGGGAAAATCCTATATTATCTATTAATGTAATTAATAAGATCATAGAATACATAAAGGAAAATATATATGTAAACCAAAACACATTCAAATATAGAAGGGTTCTAACATATATGTCACTTCTATTCAAAATGAACAAAGGAAATATACACAGAGATAAGATGAAAATTTGTTATATATACCTCGCTTTTATGCCACAACATGTACAAAGTAGGCATTTGTTCAAGAATACCATCAGTTATTCTACATGTAGATGTTGACAAATATCCAACATATTGTATGGTGCATTTCTTATATGGATGGGATGAGAACAAATGTACTCAAACTTGTATGGTCATGCCAACTAGTAGATCATTGTGGCATATTGTGGCTTACGTGGTGTTGGTTCTCAAAAACATAGGCTTTAGGCCACAAGAGGTTGCCAATCTCTTGATACATTTTTGGTCAACAAGACAGGGTTTGTGTGATAGGACCCCCTTCTCTTTTGGCTCTGCCAGACCTAGGTGGGTATACCTATGTAAATGAGGCAGACTTAAACGGTGTGTTTCCTAATCTAGCAATCTATCCACAATGGCAATTAGAAATGGAAAGATATAGTTCTAATTTGGTATAAATTGTATAAGCAATATCAAGGTAAATCCTATGTTTAATTGATAGAAAGTTTTAAGTAAAATGAAATAGGTGAGACCAGTGCCTTGTTGGGTAAATGGAGTCAAATGAAAATCTGAGATGAGTGGCTTATACTTGGTAGTAATTCTAACTGTTCGGAACACTAATATTGGTTAATAACTTGTATAAACGTGCAAGGAAATAATTGACAGACTCTTCTTAATAATCCAACTGACACAACCATGTTACTTGTAATTTATCAAAAGGATTTTTAATCCCTACTTGAAGGAACCAATTGAATAAATCAAACAAGAACAGTAGATGATATCAAATTGGAGACAGAATGCCAACCCTAATTAAGTGGTTCTTCATATTGATCCAATTAATACTCCCAGATTACTATGATTGACTAGAAGGATTTAATTCCTTTAACGAAGCCAATTAATCATATCACACAAATACAACAAATGTGCATTGATAAATTGAGTATATACTTGATATATCAATTTTAATAATAAGGAAGCACTAAAATGGAGACAACCAAATAATTGAATAACTTCAACAAACAATTGATACAAATATGGTGCCACAAAATCAAAGATTTTCCATTAACTTCTTCAAAATTATGCTTGCAATATGGTCTTTGAGTTTGTAAATATTATGGAACTTTTCTACTATCTACCACTACTCCCTTCTCCCCCTCTTTTTATTGGGTCTTGGTCTCTCAATTTATAGGAGAGGCAAACAAGCTTCAAACCCATTACAACATAAAAGACATAACTATTCATAACTATTAAGAAAACACTTTTAAACTAACAAGTTTTAAGAAAATATTTTTAATTAGAAAGACCAATCCGTTATTCACCGAATAGAAACCCGTGACCAATCAAGACTTGAGAAAGGCATTCTATTTTATGATGTGGTATCTCCTCTTCAGATTCAATCTTCTTTAGAACCCAAATATGTTTCCTACCATTCACTTATTTTCATATCACTAGGCCACTTAAATTCCTGTGCGGCTACAAACCTTACAAGATGACTTTTCCATCTGTTGTCCAAGAGGTTCTTGATGTCCACCACAAACTTTTTGTATCCATTGTCCAACGTGATAATTCCATCGAGCAGAGTATGGAACTCAGTGATACGTTTTTGGTCAACAAGACAAGGTTTGTGTGATAGGACCCCCTTCTCTTTTGGCTTTGCCAGACCTAGGTGGGTATACCTATGTAAATGAGGTAGACTTAAATTGTGTGTTTCCTAATCTAGAAATCTATCCACAATGGCAATTAGAAATGGAAAGATATAGTTCTAATTTGGTATAAATTGTATAAGCAATATCAAGGTAAATCCTATGTTTAATTGATAGAAAGTTTTAAGTAAATGAAATGGGTGAGACCAGTGCCTTGTTCGGTAAATCGAATCAAATGAAAATATGAGATGAGTGGCTTATATTTGGTAGTAATTCTAACTATTTGGCACACTAATATAGGTTAATAACTTGTGTCAACGTGCAAGGAAATAATTGATAGACTCTTCTTAATAATCCAACTGACACAACCATGTTACTTGTAATTTATCAAAAGGATTTTTAATCCCTACTTGAAGGAACCAATTGAATAAATCAAAAAAGAATAATAGATGATATCAACTTGGAGATAGAATGCCAACCCTAATTATGTGGTTCTTCTTACTGATCTAATTAATACTCCCAAATTACTATGATTGACTAGAAGGATTTAATTGCTTTGAGGAAACCAATTAATCATATCACACAAATATAGCAAATGTGCATTGATAAACTAATTATATACTTGATATATCAATTTTAATAATAAGGAAGAACTAAAATGGAGACAACCAAATAATTGAATAACTTCAACAAACAATTGATACCAATATGGCACCACAGAATTAGATATTTTCCATTAACTTCTTCAAAATTATGCTTGCAACATGGTCTTTGAAGTTTGTAAATATTATGGAGCTTTTCTACTATCTACTACTACTACCTTCTTCTCCTCTCTCTCCATTTTTTTTATCAGGTCTTGGTCTCTCTTTTTATAGAAGAGGCAAACAAGCTTTAGACCTGTTACAATAGAAAGGACATAATTGTTCATAACTATTAAGAAAACACTTTTAAACTAACAAGATTTAAGAAAATATTTTTAATTAGAAAGACCAATCCATTATTCACTGAATAGAAACCCGTGACCATCCAAGGCCTGAGCAAGGCATTCTATTTTTTGATGTGGTATCTCCTCTTCACATTCAATCCTCTTCAGGACCCAAATATGTTTCCTACCATTCACTTATTTTTAGATCAATAGGCCACTTAAATTCCTGTGCAGCTGCAAAGCTTACAAGATGGCTTTTCCATCTGTTGTCCAAGAGGTTCCTGATGTCCACCACAAACTTTGTGTATCCATTGTCCAACATGATAATTCCATCGAGAAGAGTATGGAACTCAGTGAGTTTAATTTCCCCATCATTCTATACATGTGCCAAACATTTAGGAATCATCTGATCAAACTCTTCTCTCCATTCATCTACACCCTTCATTTGCTTATCATCTTTGAGGATTGATGGGCTGAAACGGCATTTGATGGAGTCAAATGTACTCCTCTTACCTTCCACTTTCTTTTTTGTATCTACCAAATACTGATACTCCTCAATTATGCTTTTCACCATTTCTTGTGTAGGCTTGAGCCTTGATGGGGCATCTAGATCTCTGTGTGTGGCTTTGCATAAAGTAGTTAGTATGTGGAAGGTAGGCTGCCATCTCTTTTGAAGCTTTTCAAGATTAGAAGAATTGGTGATTATATGTTCCAGAGCTTTGATCAGATTGCTGAATTGTTCATGTACCCCATTCATTTTGTCTTTCAATATATCAACTCTATGCTTTAATACCTTGTTCAGGATCGCTATGATGTGATTTTTGACATCTTCCTCATTATGCTTTTTTAGCTTATCAATTTCCTCTTTCATTTGTTGGAATTGGGGATCCTCTATATGGACTAGTCGGTGATAGACAATTAATTCATCTCCTCTTATTGTGGTGGCTTGTTGCAACTATTGTTTCAGCTTTCTATTCTCAATGAACAATTTGTTAACCTCATCATTAGATAGCTTTAACCTTTTCTCATATTCATTAATTTTCTTTTCCATGTTTTCTACCACATCTCTGGTGAACATTGCAGAGTGCATGGTTATGGTGGCAACTTCAGTAGGAGTTGTGTCTCTCATAGTTTTAATCATGGTTGACCCCCTCATTTCTTGTACTACATCAAGGAGCCAAGGCTTCCTTGTGTTCTTCTACTTTGTCTATAGGGCAAGTGTTTGGGTAGTAGGGTTATACCCTACTTCTGAGACACTTTACTCTGAATCAAATTCTGCAACTAACATGGGCTCATCTTGTGCTCTGATCTGATCTAAAAGAAACATTTTGGACAACTCCATCCCTGGTATAATCAACATATCACTTTTCAACACCATTTCTCTTGCCTCCTGGGGACTGACATTAATATTATCAATATTCAATTCTGTAAATGTCTGAGCCTAGATCTCAGCCTAGTTTGACTCATCAGCTCCTATAAGATTAATCTTCAACTTTTCATCAAATTGTTTCATTTTCATTTTGATCCAGAAATCTTTGAACTCATTGCTGTATATAAAATTATCATCCTCTATGAATCTCAGAGAGGCCACTACCCTCTCATCCTCTTGAATCTCATCACTTCCCTCCTTTGACAACCTGACCTTTAGATAATGAGGCTTTTGACTTTTTTGTTGTTTCGCTGCCTCTTTCAGTTCAGTCAAGGCCAAGATTGCTTCTTGTTATTCATCATTACTTGAATCATATTCCACTAATGGCTCCATCTATTTTTTGGCATGTGGCTCATGAGTGGGAGATGGAGGGGATGGATGTGTAGGTGATGGGGGTGATATCTGAGATGTGGATGTTTCATGTGGTGGTTGGTGGAGTGTGGGCAATGGAACGAGTCCCTCATCTTGGGACATTTTGTATAATTCATCAAATTTACTCAAAATCATTTGCATTCTTTTTAGAAGGTTGGGTTCATATGCAAAAAAGCCTTTGAAGCTTCTATCTTTTTCCCTCTTCTAATTTGACCACCTCATCATTGCATTCCACCTTTTTTTGGCTTACATTACATTAGCAAAATACACCAAATTCCTCGTAACATCCTCTCTAGAATGAAATTCATGTGAAATAGCCTTCTTCGTCAATAGGGTTCTTCTGATCATATTGATGTGACCCTCTAGGTCACATACTCTTTTTGTTCCAAGCTCGAGGGAGTAATTGACCCTTATAAACCTCTGCACTTCTTCAAGCATATTTGACCCAATGGCTAGCTCTTCAAACATAGTCAAGTCAGGCAAAAATGTGCCTTTCCTCTGATTTCTCATCAAGTCATGTTCCATCCGGAGCATCTACCACATAAACTCTAGGAAACACACTCTTGCAGGTACAAACTTAGGTAAAATGTGTGGTGCTTGGTTGTACCCATATACTCTAATAATAGAGTGTTGTGGAATAAGAAACCAATCAACATAATTATGAGTATAGCCTTGGTATAGCCCATACTATACAGGCCTCATTACCTTCATCAATGACTTAGGCATTCTTGGTGTTGGGTAACCAAGAGCAGCAATCAATCTGACAACAAAATCATCTTGAAACACTACAAAATCACTTTTTGTACACCTTCTATCTCAAATGTAGCACCAATTTTGCATAGGGAGTCTAACTCCTCTTTCTTGTGTACACAATTGCATCCTTGTTGTCCACTTCATTTCATTTTGATACATAATTAAGTGACACAATAAAGAATATTTTCTGAAAGTAATAGGGGCCTTGGCTTCCCTAACTTGTAGCAAACCTTCATGTATTTATTCTTCAACCACAGATGCAAAATCAAATTGCACATTTGACTCAGAATGTTGAATTATCATAGCCATTCTCATCAACCCTATTTGCATTTGCTCCTCTGCATCTATCCCCAAAACTTGACACAATGCATAATAGGTATTCTTGAAATAAACTTGGAATTTAGAAACTTGGAAAGGTTCCATTTTGGAAGAATGAATAGAGAGCCTTCTGTTATCATCACCCCTCTTCATGTGTAAGGGGAGCTCATCACTTTGATATGTTCTCCTCAACCTCTTATATTCTTGCTCAAGTTTCACTAAGTTCACCTCAGTTATAGCTTGTTTATTGAGGTTGAAACATTTGATAATGGCATCTCTACTGATATCCACTAAGCACTCACCATTTGGAAGACTCACAGTTTTGGTTGGGGCATGGTAACTATGGGAAAGGGCTTTAATCAGATCAATGTCAATGAAAATGTTGGAAACAATTAATTTAGCCAAATCTAGGGCCCATGGGTTTGATGCTGGTTCCTGGTCATTCCTTTTTATATAAAAGTACCAATAGAGATTCCATCCCAACAGAGGTATATAGGGGTCCCTACAGCCTTGAGCTAAGTCACTAAAAACCTTGTTAGAACCTTTGTCAATTGAGTCAGGCAATAATGAAAGCAGAGGGGATTGCCATGAAGACTTTCTAGTTTTGGCTTCATCCTTCTTAGTTCGTACCTCAGTCTTTTTAGGTGTCATTTTATGAAATTCACAAGAAATGATGAACAGAGTTTACCTAAAAAAATTGCCTTGAAGAATTCTCTTTACTCCCACGGTATAAGCTTATGTGTAATTTGTCTTCCGCTACTATGAGTGAGAAATCTTAATTTGTTTCATGCATTTTCAAGACCAAGACGCATTTACTTATGGCTCATAAATTCACACGATTCAAATCTTTGTGTTGAGCTTAAATATTCATATTTTGATGTTGATGTGATTGGTATTCTTTAAATAACCCAATGGCTTGATTACCGCACTACTGTAGGTTAGGTTTTGGCCCCCTAAGGTATAGCAGTATAGTGCATAGTGTATAGTATTAACTCTTCTTATCGTCATGCCGCGAGCTGTTTGAGAATGTTCTGCGGTAAGGAGGTATGATATGGGTATTATGAAGGCTAGCCACTATGATAGCGGTATCACGGTAAAAGGCAAAGATGACTTTATGAATGGTAATAACATGATTTATTATGGAAAAATAAGAGTGGGAGTCATGGATACACAAATAAAACACTCAGAACTTTTATGAAAATTTCAGTTCCAACACGTGGACACCATGACCATGTGTCACATGCATACAGTGCCAATTATATGATCATGTTTTGCAGTACAAATGTCATTAGGTGGCACACGTGTATGGAATCATAACATGTGGTTGTTGATGTTCCATGTGTCTAACTAGCCACCAACATGTGTAGCAATGTGTATAGCCACACTATCTAGATCCTTAAAGATCTGTAAACCCCAAATAATGCCCCTAATAACCCTAAACCCTAACCCCTAACCCCTAAACCATAAACTCTAAATAATGCCCCTTATGAGCCCTAACCCGGCCCTGATCTAACAACAAGAATCCCACTTATAACACTAGCACTGAGTAGGCAATCTCTATCTTTGTTGATCAATCATGCTTATGTCCATCCTTTTGGACCACTTCCTTCTATTTTGATATAAAATCAAATAACATAACAAAGAATAGAATTTGAATCTATGGGCTTCTTGTTTTCTCTGATATGCAAAAACCCCTCATGCAATTTCTTCTGAATATAAGAAGCAAAATCATATTCAATGTTGGTTTCAGGATTTTGTATTCTCATGGCCATCATCATCAGGCCAATTGGCATTCTCCCTTGGGCATCAATACCCAATACCTAACACAAAGCAAAATGTGTTCTTTTGAAACAGACAACAAAGTCTTCAACAGAAAATGGCTCAATTGTAGAGGATGGGATTTCAATTCTTCTATTATTTGCCCCAACTCATCTTGCATGTGTGTTTTCCTCAGACTTGTATATTCCTACTCACTCCTTTGCAAACCAATTTGTGTGAGGGCTTGTTTATTCAACATGAAGCAATCAATGATTACATTCCTGTCTACAATCACCAATGGTGATCCATTTGGCACTCTAACTATCTTGGTAACTGAGTGATAGTGTTGTGCCAGTGTCCTTACCAAATCTACATCAACAAATACATTCGGCACCACCAACTTTGCTAAATCCAACTTCCATGGGTTTCCCATAGGTCCCTGTCCCTCTTTCTTCTCACAAAAGTACCAGAAAAGGTTCCAAACAAAGATAGGGATTATGGCATCCCGACACCCTTCAACAATGTCCCTGAATATCTTCTTAGGCCCCTTATCAATTGAGTTTGGAAAAATGTCCAATAAGGACTATTGAAGTGATATCTTCTTAGGAGAAGGAGGGTCATTGCTCTTACTCACAGATTCAGACTTCTTAGATGCCATATTCTCAGTGCTTTCTATGAACTAGGGTTTTAAAATTCAATTTGCTTCACCAAATTAACTGAAAATAGAGCACAAACCAAGCTCCAATTGCCATGTAAGGAATGAAGAAGTAGACTTACCTGGTTGAAAATTTCTTGGAGAGAGCATGCAGAGCTTGAATTCGCCTTCCTCAAACCAACGCTGAATTCACTGGAATGGAAAAATGCCAAGAAATCTCAAGTTTTATTGTGGCAAGGAGCTGATCATTTCACCATTACTCTAGTTCGTACCATGAGATTATCAAATCTCAGCATTCAATTCATTTCAAACACAGACCATGGATTTGATTTGATCCAACTGTCGAGCAAGAAAACCAAGATTGGCATTCATTTCATCGACAATTGCAATCTTGCAAGCGTTAATGATAACTATTTTGGGGCAATGCCAAAATTGTTTCATCATTTATTTCTCTTACCGCATCACCGTAAGACTTGCCTTGACTAGCTGAGGGACCACAAGTCACTGGAAACGGTTACTTTCAACTTCGTCATTTACCGCCACCCCACCAGTCTTGAAACATATCACTGCAGGATGGTGGGATACAAACTAGCCTTTACATCCTTTACCACACTACTGTCGATGCTTGGCTAGACCGTTGCGGGGATGTGGGAACCGTTTAGTTTCTCCTTTATTGTTTACGGCAAGACCACATGTTGAAGTAACAAACATCACGGGGCCACAACATATTGCATTACCGGTCACTTGAAATCACTTAGCGGTATACTGCAGATGCCACCCAAAACCATTGCGAGGTGTGGTAACTGCTCTATCTTCATCTCTTCTCTTACCACTACACCACAGGCTTCATTTGAAACCATTGCAGGGGCACAGTGAACAATATATTCCAGCTCCCTATTACCACAATGCCGCCAATAATTTTCCTTCTTACTGTGGGATTGCGGTGATAGTTTATATGTTGTCTGAATTGTTACCGTTGGCTCGCTAATCTTCTTTGAGACCACCATGAGGCCGCAAGAAGCATTGTGTGTTATCTCTTTCATACCTCCATATTGCGACTAGACCTCCTGCACTCTGTTGGGAAGCGGTGACCATGTTTTCATATCATCTGACTCCCACACACCCGCCAAGGCTGTTTGCATGCACTGGGGGGCTGCGGTAATAAATATTTGTCACATTCTTTACACCGCAATGCCCCTGATGGAATTTCTACTTACTATGAGGTAGAGATAACTGTAGACTTTGATCCTTTTGATTCCTGTACACCTGCCAAGGCTGTTCAAGCGACCTGCGGGGCTACGATAAGAGGTAAAAACACACAAATGGTTAAAAATAATCAATATTCTTTGGAATGGCCATGATATGGGATCCTTGGAGATGCATGTTAGAACATTTCTAACCGGAAATATGGACTCTAAGATGGAATTTGTGGAAGGAAAATGCATTAAACAGAATGGGATCAGGTGAATTTTAGAAGGTCCTAATAGTGGCTTTTGTTGGGGATGAATGGCTAACTAAACATTACAAGGACTTAGAATTTTTCTCTAGTTGAGCAGACCAAAACACAAAACTTGTACAAACACAAAGAAAACCAAATTTTTTGGAAAAAAGGAAAAAAGGAAAGGGAAAAGAGAAATGGGAAAAGGGGAAACCTAATCTATTGTGCATGGAATTATATATTCCTTATGAAAAGAAGTGTTTCAGAAATTGTCCATGCACTAGCAATTCCTGATTTTTAGCCACCATATTCTACAGATAATATGAATCCTCACCACATTTGCCAACAATGACAAATGGGCCTAACCATGGAACTTCAAATTTTCCATGTTTTCCTTTATCCTGGATCTTAGCATTCCACATGAGGACCATGTCATCAACTTGAAACTTCCTATCTTTGGCCTTTTTGTCAAACAAGTATTTCATTTGCATCTGTACTTTTTCATTCTACTTATGAGCTTGATTCCTCATTTCATCCAGCTCTGCTAACTGCTCCATCCTCTCCTCCATTGGTTTAGGCACATCTATATCTTCCTGCAACATGAATTTATGTATAGGCAAAAGCTTATGTATTGGCATTCTTGCTTGTGCCCCATAAACCAATTCGAAGGGTGATTTACCATTTGCCTTTTTCACTGTAATTCTATCAGCCCATAAAGCTAGCCTCAGCTTTGAATCCCATGATCTTTTATTGTTATCAAGCATCCTCCTGATTATTTTCATTATACTCTTGTTATTGGATTTTGCTTGACCATTTGCCTGGGGATGATAGGGAGAAGCATATGATATAATTATTCCATATGAATCACAAAACCTTTTGAATTTCTTAGATCTGAAGCACATGCCATTATTTGTGATAATTCTCACTAGTACTCCAAACTTGGTTATAATATTCTCTAATATGAAATTTATGACTACTTTACTAGTTGCTTGCTTTGTAGGAATTGCTTCAATCCATTTAGTAAAGTAGTCAGTGGTAGTAAGAATCCATCTATGCCCACCATTAGACTTGTCTGCTATCTCCCATATAAAATCAAGGCCCCATTGATAAAATGGTGTATCAATCTGCATGGGCCTTAGAGGCAGAGCCCCTTGGTATTTTAGTTTACTAGGAAACTTCTGGCATGATTCACATTTCCTCACATATTTTTGAGCATCAGAAAACATAGTAGGCCAAAAATAGTCTGCCCTTAGGATTTTATGAGCAGTGGTTTTGGTAGAAAAGTGCCCACAACAAACACCATCATGCATTTCTTTCATGATTTTCTCTGCTTGTCCCTGGTCTAAACAAAAAAGAAGAACACCATCCTTATTTTTCCAATACAAATCACCTTCTATGAACACATACCTTGAAGCTTGCAATTTTAGAGTCCTCTTCTGATTGTCACTCAATCCATCTAAACACTTCATACATTTAAGGTAGTGAACAATGTTAGTGTACCATGGTGTATGTTCAATGCTAGATACCATACCTTCCTCTTCATGAATTTCACACACTTATGCAACTTCTAAATTTGATTTGGCCAACAACTTTTCTAGTCCTTGTCCTCTTACTAGCTTGGTGATTTGGATATTAATATTAAATCCTTGAATTCTGTTTATCTATCTACACCTTCTTCCTGTGACTTTTGTTTGAGTAAGGACATCTTTGGCTGCTGCATTAGGTACATAGGCAGTTACTTGAACTCCTACCAAGTAGGGTCTGAATTTCTTGGCTGCCTTTACCAGAGCATAAGCTTGTTTCTCTATAGCATCATACTTTAGCTCTGCTCCTTGAAGTGATTTGCTAAAGAAAGATATTGGTTCATAGCCTTCTTCATTTTTCTACAACATGACAGCTGTAATGGTATGAAAAGAAGCAAATGAAAAAAATTGAAAAGGCATACCAAAGTCTGGAGACTTTAAAACTGGGGATTCCTTAATTGCCTTCTTAATTGATGCAAATGCATCCACAACTTCTAAAATCCAATCAACTTTTTCTCCCTTTTTTAGCATGTTTTCTATGGGCTTTACAATCTTGGCAAAATTAGATATAAATCTCCTTACAAAATTTATCTGCCCAAAGAATGATTGGATGGCCTTCACTATGTTTGGAATGAGAATCTTATCAATTGTAGCAACTCTTTTTGGATCTATTCTCACTCCTTTCTTAGAGACAATGTACCCAAGGAGTTTGCCCTCTGTGACAGCAAATTGGCACTTTTTGGGGTTCAATGAAATACCATATTCCAGTGCCTTTATGAATATCTTCTCTAGATGTAAACAATGATCCTCTATTTTCTTGGAATATGTTGTCAGGTCATCTTGGTAAATAACCATTATTACATTGATCAAGTCTGCAAATGAAACGTCCATAGATCTTTGAAATGTTACACCTGCATTTGTGAGACCAAAGGGCATTCTAACATATACATATGTCCCCCAGGGTGTGGTAAGTGCAGTTTTATATTGCTCTGACTCCTTTACTTTCACCTAGTTATAACCAGAGAATCCATCCATCATAGAAAGTAGTTAACATCCTGTGACTCTTTGCAACATTGCTTCCATGTTTGGAAGTGAAAAATTATCCTTCAGAGATGAGACATTCAAATTGCAAAAATCTACACATAGCCTTATATCTCTATTCTTCTTTCTGATAGGTACTAGGTTAGAGACCCAAGAAGAATGCCTGATGGGCTTGATTATACCAGCATCTTTGAGTTTCATCAGCTCTTCCTGTATTTTTGGTTCCAAAATAGGGTTTATAGGCCTTTGCCTCTATCTAAAAGGTTTGGCATCTGGCTTCAGTGGGATTTCATGTTGGAACAAGTCTTCTCTGTATGCCTTGAAGTCTTCATAAGACCATGCAAAAACATGTTTATACTTTCTCAATAAGTTTATGAGCATGTCCCTAACCTTTGGGTTGATCTTCTTGCCAATGTACACCTTCTTAAGTGCATTACTTTTTCCAAGATTTATCTCTTCAAGATCATCTTGATGGACAGATGTTTGCTTAGCATTTGCTCTATCATTTCCATCAAAGACATGTTCAAGAGCTACTAGACCCTTTGGGATTTTATTAGTCTTCAATTGAACAACTTCCTGACCAAAGACTATATCCTTATCATCAACATGCTCAACAAAAGCACTGAAATCAATCTCTTGAGCTTCATATTTGTCCACACAGTGAAGGAAATTTAGGAGGTCTTTATCATCATTGAAGACCTGTCAACTATATACACTGTCAAGAACATATGGTCTAGTTTTGAACTCTACCTCTGAGACACTAGATAATGTGACATCATTTCTTCTCAGGGCAATATTTGCAAGAAAGTCTGCCATCAAATTCTTGGACCTATCCACCTAATCAATGGAAAATGCATCAAAAAGTTCAATAGTGTCCCACACTGCATATTTATACTGCTTAAGCCTTCTATTTTAAGTGACATATTTGGATCTTACTTGTGATACCACTAATTCTAAATCACCAAACACAGCCAGTAGTTTGATGTCATTTTTGACAGCAAAATTTAAGCCCAGCAGCAATGCTTCATATTCTACTATATTATTTGTGCATTCAAATGATAGCAGAAATGAGTACTTAAAAGTCTTACCACTAGGTGCAATGAAAATTACACCAGCTCCATTTCCTTCTTTGCTACAGGCTCCATCAAAATATATCTGCCAAACACCTTCTTTATCTAATTAAACAACATTGCCAATTAGATCACTTTTTTGTAACAAAGGTTGGGAATGTTCAACCCTAAAATTCTCCAAATCCACATCACAAAAACAATTCATCTGATTAGGATCAATCCTTTCAATCACTTGTTTTGATTTGGGTTCCCTGTATAGCCTAACTTCCTTTCCATCCACAGGTATGGTTGCATATGATAAGTCCAACTGAACATTTCCACCAACAGTTGTTGTCCATTGTCTTGACAATAACATACCATAATATGGTGGAATGTCAACCACTGTGATATCCATCTTGTCTGCAGCTTCTGGATAGGCAACAAGTTTTATCTCCACATCTCTCATGATGCCAATAATAGGAATTGATCTATTAACCATGGCACAACATTTTCCATATGTGGTATCAACCCACATATCAAGTTCCTTCATTACTGCCATGGGTATAATGTTTATTGCAGCTCCAGAGTCTATCATGCAGTTCTTCACCAATTTATGATTTATCAACAATGTGATATAAAATGGATCCACTTGAGAAGGACTTTTTGTTAGATTAGTCCCCAAATAAACCTCAAGAGATTTTATGGCCTCTCCTTTAATATTATTTACTTGTTTTTCAATTGTCTTCAACTCATTTTGACTTCTATCATAAACTTCAGGCTTATTTGAGACATTGGAGATTAACTTCAAAGCACTATTTCTATATTCCTTAATTCTCATCATTTCTATTAATGAAACTGACAATTTAACTTAAGACAAAGCCTGAGTTATGTCAAACTCAAAGGATGGCATACCTATAATTGATTCTATCTTTCTTACTTCTCCTTTGGCAGACTTCTTTTCTTCTGTTGCATGTTGTTTGGGTTCATCCTTTGTTTTATCTTAATTAACTCTTACTGCATTTTTGGGCACATATCTTTGAGTTGCCTTATGAGTATTCATGTCTTCATCACCCCTTTGAGATTCTTGGGCGATCTTCTTATCTTCTTGTGAGTTCTTCATGAACATACTTGCTGGCATACCTTGATCACCATTGACAGTCATGTTTCTGAGGTTGTAATTGCTCCTAGCTTGAGCAATAGCAGCAACTATTAGTGCCTTCATCTCTTCTTCAGTAGGCCTCCTCAACTGAGTTTGATTTGATTGTGATCTGGCAGAATAGACCTAATTGATTCTTATGTCATTATCCCTTGGTTAGATAATACCTCTTGTTGACCAGCATGACTATTGTATCTTAGATGATTCACATCATATTTTGATCCATCTTCTAAAGAAGAGTAATCCCTTTCAACCTCATATGGTCTAGATGCCAACATATTTATTGTATTTCCATCTCTCTCCTAATCATATGACATTTCATTTGCTTGAATAGTCTGTACAACCACACAAAAATCAGGAGAATGAGGCAAGTTGCAGGGTACACACCATGGTGTATCATCTACCATATTGGCCCCATGTCTTTTCAATGGATATGGTGTATCCCTACTAACATTTTGTTTCTAGCCTTCAACCACAGGCTTCCCATCTTTCCAATTTATTCTATAAGGCTTATCTTGCAACCTCACTCTGTCATTTCTTAGATAGTTTGATTTATCATACATTATTCCTTTTTCGTTTCTATCTACCTTATATGACAAATCCTTGACTGCATTCCAGACCTTTTCCAATTTGTCTTCTTCTTTAGGCTACCTACTTTGATGAGCTTTAGGATTCTACAATATTCTGACTTCATCTCTTTTGCCACTTTTTCCTGAAGCTTTCCTAATGTTTTCAATATTTAGAGCAGCTTTGAATGCATCTGTAAGACTTGGTAGATTTCTTGTTCTAAGCTCATATCCTATTTTAGGATCAAAAGCATTCAAATAGAAGACAAGACACATTGGATCTGTTGGCTTCAAATGGTGTGGGATCCTATTGAATACTTTCATGAATCTGGCATTGAAATCTACTACAACCTCATTATGTAAGGCAAATTTGGGATCAAAATGATTACCATATTATTTTTTGAACAACCTTTTGAATTTAACCCATGAGCTAATTGAAGCATCTGGCAAATTCTTATACCAATCCCTTGCATCATAAACTATTGATTACATGAATAATTTCATAAATATATCTTCATGCGTAACTTCAAAATTATCCATGACAATTTAAAATGATCTTATATGGTCTTCTATAGATATAGCATTGTTACCAGAGAATTTAGGGATTGATTTCCTTACCTTATTATCAATGTTGTTTGGATATCCCTGAATACCAGTGAAGTCCAGCTGTCTGAATCTATCTATATTCATTGGGCCTCTTACAAATACATTTTGTGGCTGATACTGATTATGCTGAGGTCCCTGTTGTTGAGGTTGGTGATATAGTCCTAGATGCACATTATAACTAACCCCTGCATTAGGGTTCACATTTCCTTGTATATTATCCTACATCCCTCCAGGATGATATATGTTGCCATGTACATTATGAGGTGGAGGGGGATATGGATACTGATATTGTCCTGCATATGGGTTGTATCCTTGACTATAACCAGGAGGAATAGTATGGTAATTATTACTCTAAGATGGCATTGGAACATTAGCAGAGTTTGACATAGGCCTTGTATGAACATTAGGCTATATAGGTGGAGCATTATTCACACTGTTGTGCCCTCCAATTATGTTGTGGGTTGCTTGTGAATCCATAAGGCCAGTTGCATTTCTAGATGTGGTTGGATTATTAACAGGTACATTCTGTACTATATTTGCAACAAGTTGAGAATTTACCTTGAGCAATTCTCTTTTCAATCTTTGTCATTTTTCATTAGATTGGACCTATCAAGTTGTGCCTGTAACTATTCCACTTCCCCTTTTAATACTCTATCAATGAATCTTCCTCTGGAAGTCGAAACAACATTTGTATCTGTAAACCTTACAGTCCTAGGGGTTTGTTCTAGAAATCCATGTTGTGAGCCCTTAGCATACTACTATGCCATTTGTTGTTCATAGTCTCTCACAACCTTATTATGTCTCATTCATGCTACTAGATTATCTTCAAATTCTTGTTGAGACTCATTAATATTGAAAAGATCCCTGGGTTGAAATCGTTTAGTCCTCCCCATGTTTGTTTCAATCATGGGGCTGTCATATGTGGTATATGATTGTTCTGAAACATTGGCTTGATTATCCTATGTATAATCATAGATTTGTGAAACAATAGGTTCATTTATAGTGTTCAAACCATCCCCAGTGGAAACACCTGCAGTAGTCATAGGCTTTGAACTTTCTTTATTTTTCTTGACAAACTTTCGGTTCTTGTTGTTCAAGTTTTGTTGAGACCTTCAGTCATCCATGATGGAGAGTTGTGATGTTATAATGCAACTTGAATCCTTTAGAGATTTTTATCTAGAGCTGCCACCTCCTTTTACAAAAAGAGGAAAAATATTAGAATTAATTCTTGGTCTTCCAGTGCTCTAGGAACCTAAATTTTTTGTGACTCCTGAGAGTTGCCAATTTGTTGGTACTCAAATCAATTGTGCTAATTTTGACAAGAAAAAATCCCCTTTTAACTTAGCTAAATTTGATTTTAGGTTTGACTTAATGACACTCGGGAGATTTGACAGTCTTATTCAACTAGATCACATGGGATCTCTATAGGTGTTTGTTGGTTTGCATTCAAATTTAAATGCCAATGGATTTTTGCCCACAGTGAATGCAAAAAGCACAGGGATATGAGGGAAGATATCCTGTAAGGAAGTAACCCTATGAATATCCGAATGAGAACATCTAGTTGACGTCAACATTAGTTGGGTCAAACCTTGTTGACTAAAATTTCACCATCGGGTTCTAACTTTGTTCATAGTAAGTCAGGATATCCATGTGGATACTTGGCATCGTGCCATTGGTTATGTGAGAGGTATGGATATTTATAAGATCAGGATATTAGGGGTGTGAAATATCCATGTGGTCAGAATGTCTCGATGATGTTACCAAGAAAAACTTCTTCATTGTAACACAATAGGGTGATGTCATCTGGATAGGGATATTAAAGTAAGATTAGGACATTAGGGAGTGCGAAATATCCATATGGGTAAAAGTCTAGATGACGTCATCGTAATACATCTTCTATGTTGGGCCAGGTGATTCTGATGTCATCAAGATATGGATCTTAAGTTTTAGATCCAGATATTACGAACAAAAGTATCATTACGAGTTAATATCCCTATGATGTAAGCATGTTCGGGGTCCTTCATAAGATTGGGATGACGTGATGTCATCAGGATCAGGACATTAGGCACCGGATGTTCACCCAAGTGAATGTCCATATGAATGAAATGTCCATATGATGTAAGCATCTTGTATAGGTACTGATGATATGATGTCACTAGGATGTGGATCTTTCGAGTCTGGATATTGAGTTAATATCCAAACATTAAGTTAATATCCAGATGACTAACCAATATCCTAGCATGTGACGTTTAATCCACTAGGTAGGTTTAAATTTAATGTGTCAATGTTAGCAGAGGTCAGGATATTAGGACTCCATCTAGATGTCATGGCCATGGGAATATCCTTATGACCCTTTGATTGAACTTTGACCAAGCATAACTTCCTAGTCTTGACAAATTTTTGGGTGCTTCAAAAAGCAATTCTGCTTAGAATTTTGTGCTCTTTCATTTGGCAGGATTTGTAATGGGAATTTCAACTTTGAAAACTAGCCTAGACTTTAAGGTCCTCATATACATAGGATAAAATCCTAACATTCACTTACTACTTGTTTTACCATACCACCCAAAAGCAAAGGGAAACAAGCAAGCCAAGAAAGCGAAAAGTTGGGTCCCTGCTTTGTTAGGGCAAAATGAGGCATGTTGTGTAACCACACAACAACTTACCACCAAAGAAAACACATAAAATTCAAATAATTCAGGAGATGAAGACAACTAAGGACATAATGTTCCAACTCTTATCAAGCATAAGCATCTTGATCCTTCTGAATGATATCATATTCATCAATATAACAAGTAATGTGAAGGAATCAGGTGTGTGCATGTGATTCATTTCCTTCATCTTGAAGATAATTTGAAAACACCAGTAGGAAGTGTTAAGCTATATAGTTTGATTTAACCCTCTAAGCCAAACCTGGATAGAGGCTTGCTGCCAGTAAGCGTCCATAGCCCCGATAAGGATATCTTTGTAATTCTCCCAAGTAGAGCCCCATTGCTAGATAGACGTCTATAGCCCCGGTAGAGTTACCTGGATGACCTAGATATTTCTTTCTTTTGATATTCAATTTTTTTTCATAACATGTGATCATGTAAGCTCATGTGCAAGGTGTAAACACTTGCTCGTTTAGACTGAGAATTGCAATGGTAGCAAGGGAAAACCTTTAGATTTTTCACTTAACCTAGACACTAGCATCTTCAGCAAATCCAAGGCTGTAGGTATATTCTGTGAGGATCTCCTTGAACAAAAGAGTCACCAGTGATGAATGTGATATCACAGACCTGATCAAAGTATCTAAACTAATAGGAGTTACAACCCATGTGGGAATTTGTATTCCTTTATGGAATTCTAACAATTTCACTAGTTTTCTACAATGGGAAGGGTGCACTATCTTTCCTGACCAAAATAAGGACTCAACAACAAACAAGCAAAGCAAACACACAAAGAAAGCGACACAAGCAACTATACAAACTATACATATAATACATGGTTCTAACTTGACCTACCTAGTCCTGAAAGTAGTGTTTCATGAACTATCCATTGATTGGCAATGAAACATCCTCACCTATTAAAGTCTTAAGCCTATAAGTGCTATCTCCTAAAATTTCTGATAAATGAAAGGGGTCGATCCACAGTTTATCAAATTTTCCATGATCACATTTCTTTTCATGGGATTTATCCCCTGATAGGGCCAAATCTAAGATCCTAAAAGCCTTTACTCTAACTGTTTTGTCAAACTAGTGTTTGACTATAACCTGATGTTTGGCAAATTGATTGATTGCCTTATCTCATTTTTCTTCTAAGTACATCAGTTGCAACAACCTGACCTCTTGTTTATTGTCAATACCTAGATACTCCTAGGTGAACTATAACGTTGGGATTTTTAGGTTGACAGGGAGGATGGGATCCACCCCATAAACCAACTAATAGGGAGAATTTCCCAAGGCAGTCTTAATTCTTGTCCTATCTACCCAGAGGGCATACATAAAAAAAGTATTCCATTCTCTAGGGTTCTTTTCAATTAACCTTTTAATGATGTTCAACAAGATCTTGTTGGTTGATTTATCTAAGCCATTACCATGTAGGTAGTAATTTGATAAAAACTTTAAAATTATCCCATGGTCAAATGCCCAACTTCAAAATTTAAGAGATGCAAAAGCAGGTCCATTGTCACAAGCTAATGCATAAGGGATTCCATATCTAATGGTGATGTTGGTTTCAAGAAACTTGATCACATCATCTGATGTGCATGTCTTGCTACCGATGGCTTCTATCCATTTGGTGCAGTAATTTGTAATGGTCCACACATACATATGTCCTACAAAGGATGGAGGATTAATAGGTCCAATGAAGTCCATCCCCCATTGCTCAAATGGGCACATCTCCATCACAGGTTGCAATGGTTGAGCTGCATACTTTTCTTTGTTTGAAGCAGTTTGACATGTGTGATAAAATTCAATGTGCTCAGTTGTATCCTTAAATATGGTGGGCCAATAATACCAAACCCTTAAAATGGCATGTGTGATAGCCAGATGTGATCCATTGGTTGTACCAAATTTATCATGTAACTCAAGGAGAACCTTGGCAACCTCTTGTTTGTCTAAGCACCAGAGGCATGTCCCCTCATAATTTCTTTTGAATAGGACTCCTCCTTTGAGAATGTATTTCTATGCTTTGATCCTTAGAGCTCTTCTCTGGGATGCATGCATATTGGGTGGACATCTTCCAGTGATCAGGATATACTTGATATTGGAATACCAGTCATCATGTATTTCTGCATCTACTACATATTATTGACTTGTCAGATTGGGATCTATTTCAACAATCATATGACTAAGGGCTTGTCCTCTAACTAATTTCATTGGAGTTATATCCATATCATACTCTTATAGTATAGTAATCCACTTAGCTCTCTTTTCTCCTAGTTCACTTTGCAAGAGTACCATCTTCGGACTGAATCAGGTACTACTGCAATGACCTTACTTCTCAGGATATAGTGCCTGAACTTCTTCATAACTCTGACCAAGGAAAGAGCTTGTCTCTCTACATCCATATATCTAATCTCAGCATCTTTGAATGGGGAACTCATGAATGCAATTGTTTTTTCTTCTTTTGCTTCACTCTTCTGAGTTAGGGCAACTGCACATGTATGTTCTGATGCAAAAGAATATATGTAGAAATCTCTGGTGTAGTCTGGACTGATCAGGACTAGGGCATCAGCAATAGATTTCTTAATATCTTTAAATGTTGCCTTCACTTTAGGAGTTCATTCTATCTTAGCATCTTTCTTTAGCATAGCATTGAGAGGTCTTACAATCTCTGCAAATCTAGTAATAAACTTCCTAATGAAATTGATCTTACCAAAGTAGGATTTTAGTTCTTTCTTGCTTCCTGGAAGCTACAATTTCATTATTGAATCTACCCTAGCAAGGTCAATAGTTATTCCATTCTCAGATATGACATGACCAAGCCACTTTCCTGTGGTCACCCCAAAAATGCATTTCTTTGGGTTTAGGGATATGCCATAATGTTCACATTTCTTCAATTCCTTTCTGAGGTCTTCTATGTGATCACCTCTTTGTTTTGAAAACATTGTTAGGTCATCCATGTATATCACTATGCACTAACCTAACAATCATCTAAACGCTATATCCATAGCTCATGGGAAAGTTGCTTCAGCATTGATTAGGCTGAATGGCATGCGCCTGTAGGCGAAGATTCCCCACTTAGTATAGAAAGCTACTTTCAATCTATCTATCTTATCAACCATCACCTAGTTGTATCCTAAAAAACTGTCCCAAAATGACATCATTTGTGCATCGTTCACCATCTGGAGAACTTCATCCAAGGAAGGCAAGGGATAATTATCCTTCTTAGATGCCCTATTTAAGTTCCTAAAGTCTACACATAGGCATATATCTCCATTTTTCTTCCTTACTGGGACTAGGTTGGCAATACAGGTTGAATGTCTGATTGGAAATATGATCTTGGCAACAAGAAATTTCTTTACTTCTTCAAAAATGAGAGGTTCCAGTAGAGCATTTACTGGCCTTTCTTTTTGCCTGAAGGGTTTAGCATCAAGCTTCAGGGGAATTGTGTGAGTTATGATGGATGCATCATAAGGCTTTAACTCATCATATGTCCATGCAATGACATGAATGTAATCTTTTAAAGCCTGGCCTATCCCTGCCTTTTCTGCTTTAGTGCAGACCTTGTTGATCAAGACATTTCTCCTATCTGTATCATGTCCAATGATGACAGGTTCATATTCTCCTCCATCTATCTTAGGGAGGTACTTTTGCTTGATCATGTTATCCAGATCAAAAGCTCTTTCTAGTTCAATCATTCCCTTAGGAATCTTGTTGCGAGGGAGATCAATTATCTCTTATTCATCCCAAATATGATCTTCTAGATTAGCCTCATCCATTATTTGGGCTTCACATATATCCCTATTGGCAATAAAGTCCAAAATGTGTTGATCAGCATCAAACACCTGGAAATTGGTGACATTATCAGGAATGGATGGTATTGATACCAGCTTCACTGAAAAACTCTTCCTCCCTGATATAGATAAAAGTTCAAGCGTACTAGTAGCTTGTGCTTGTACATCTGCATGGTGATGAAGTTCCCTTGGAACATGTATGATGTTAAATGCATCAAAGCTTTCTATCAGGTCCCAGAATCTGTGTCTATAACTAGATAACCCTTTGTAATTGCGGGCATACATGCCTCTAACTTGTTTCACTACCAGTTATGAGTCTCCAAAGACATGCATAACTCTCACTTTCTTTTTTAGAGCAAACAACATGCCATGGATGAGAGCCCCATAATCTACCACGTTGTTTGTGCATGGAAACTACAATCTGTATGCTTCCAGGAATGATTTCCCTTGTGCATTGATAAGGTCTATGCCTACCCCATCTCCTTTCTTTGATTTGGAGCCATCAAATCTTAAGGTTCATGGTTTATCTTCTATTAAAGGCTTTTCAGGACCTTCCTTTTTTCATTTGGCACATGCAGCTACTCCTACAGATATTCATTTGATCATCTGTGGTTGATCTTTTACTATGTCAGGAGGTTTCTGTGGGACTAAAACATCTACATCATGTTTCTTTTGAGCATCATCTTGTTAAATATCCTCTCTTTTCATCAAATTGATGCAATCACATCTCTCATCAGGGGATATAAAATAAAATATAAGTTGTCTCTGAATGGGGATCTTCATGTAATTTGCACCAGTCTTCAATTAGCACCTAATTGGGTGATATTCCTTGTAGTATATGTCTTTGATCTTGTTTGGACAAGAATTCTTCAAACTGTGTCAAATAGATTCCCCTATCTTCATCTGATAGCTCATAATCTGACTCAATCAAACAATCAGTCCCTGATGTGATAGTGTTAATTTCTTTTCTAGATGGCATGTCATCATATATCAATACTTCTTCTATACTGGGCATTAGGACATCCTCCCGATATGCTTCTTGTTCATATTCCCCAGCATCTGGAGGGAACAACAAATGATCATGATCATCAATGCTAAGGACTTCACATACCTCTAAAAATGGTAATTCATCTTTTGTATGTGCACTTTCTAACTTTTCTTCCATTTCAATACATGCTTCACATGTGTTCTCTGAATGTGACTGCTCATGCAATCTGCCCCATGCAATCATCAGGATGTCCTTGTCAGGTGACATTTCTAAACTTCATTACACAGAAACTTCTCAAATTTGAGGACATGATCCACTTCATCCTCATATGAAGAATTATAATTAGGTTCTATTATCTATTATCAATTTCATTTCTAGCCTAATTTCATATTTTCTACTACCTTCATGCATATATTTGCATATTAGGACCTCCTTTATTTTGACTGTTTGAGGTCTCAATGCATATACCCCTGGCTCTACATCCACATGCAATATCTCATTAGTGTGATTATACTCAGTTATCATATAATTCATTCTAGGTTTGACTTCAATTCTAAGTTGATTAGGGATGCCTTTCAATGGCAACCACATGTGGGAGAAATCAGCACAACCATGTAACCATTTAAAGTCTTGACCAGTCCCTAATCAGGAGCATGCCATATGTATCAAGTATGTCAACAACCTGAATATCAATGTAATAATGCACCCTAGGACAGATGCAAGTTGCATGTGGATATGTGTCAATTCTCCTACTACACTGACCTCAGACTTGTCTAATTATGTAACTTTCTTGAGTGACTTTACAAGATGTAGACCTAAGGTCTTACAAATGGACAAAGGCATAACATTGGTAGATGCCCCTGAGTCTACAAGACAATTGTGCAAATTCTTACCAAAGACACTAAGTGTGAGTAGGAAAGGACGGGATTTGGACTTCTCCTTGTATAGAGTCATCTATGCTACATCTATATTATGGACAGTGGCTTTATCTTTTGGTTTGATAGCATTTTCTCTAGGTACATGATCTCCAGAAGGGATATGACTAGGATTATGGCTAGGACTATCCTCCTTGGTTATAGGTTCATCTAATGACTTCAGGAAGGCTTTCTTAATGACAAGAGTTTTCAATAACTCAAACAAGGACAAATTGATATTTATTTTCTTCATCTCATCAGCCAGGTAAGCAATGAGTTTATCAGATTCAAACAAGTGATTCATACCTCTTGTTATTGTTTCTTGTGGTACAAAGTATTGGGGATTCACCTTTGGAGGTCCAGGATTGTTACTAGCCTTAGGGTCTGGAGGTGTATTAAAATTGTTAGGAGGAATAGATGTGTTTAAAGGACCATCAAGGCAATTTGCATTGTTCCTTAGATTGTAATTGTGTCTTTCCTGATATTTCTGCTGATATGCATGAACTTCTTCAGCTTCTTGCTCAGGCTCATTCTCATCTTCAAATGGAAAAATATAGTTTGTATCTAGAGCCATGGCTAACTCTTCACATACCAAGGTGTAACCCTCATGGACTATATCCATCTACTGATGTTGATGATCATCGAAACTCCCAATCACCAAAGCAGACACATATCCTAATGGCACTATCTCATTACCTTTAGGAAAGGATGTATCTCCTATAGTATTTGACACTTTTGCCTTAAAGATGTTGGCTGCTATCTTAAACTATGGGCAATCCAACTCAGCATGTGCATTTGTATTGTCTATACTACACCAATTCGTAAGTGTAGCTTCTGCCAAATTGACTCTTGTGGTCTACTTTGGTTCAGCATGAGGCTAATTATCTAAGGGCGAAGATAATGAACCATTGTTAGGTCTGGTGTTCCATACTCTTAGTGTCCTAGGAGAATTGTTATTACTGTTATTGTAACTCCTTTCATTGTTATATCCCCTATCAGTATATTTGGATCTCTCATTGTTGTTACCATATCCCCTATTGGGATATCCTATGTTTTGGTTTTGTGAATTGGACTGAGTGTAAAAGTTCTAACTTCTTAAATGAGTGACTTCAGTAGTCAACTTCCTTAACTAATCTGATATCTCTTTGATATCATCTTTCTCTTCTTTCACTTTTACAACTATAGTATCCTAATGTGGCTGAAAGAGACTACAATTTCCATTATATCCAGCATCCTCAGATGCATGTCCAGGATGTGGTATAATCTAACCATTTCCATTCTGAGGAGGCATGATGCTAAGTGGAGGCACTTGCAAAGGATTAGGCATTACAGCAGGAGGCATCAACGTTCCATTAGCTTATGTTTGACTGGGATAAGCAGGATATCCTAAGTTTGATGTAAGGCCTGGTGTTAATTATTGGTTAACCTTGAAAGCTTCAGCAAAGGCGCCTGAGGAGGATGTGATGGTAGGGTGTGCTCTCCTAATGACCATTGAGGTTAGGGGATCTAAGGCTAAATAATAAACTAACCTAGTTGCTGCATCATCTACATTGTAAGGAGTTGTCAACTTGAAATACATCTTTTGAAATCTAACATTGAAGTTGTAGATCAACTCTCCTTTAGCTCTTTTGATTGTAGCAAAGAGATTATACATGGTGGTTGCATCTACAGGTATCTTGAATCTAGTTTTGAAAACACTTTCCAATAATAACTAGGTATCGATGGAAGCTTGAGGAAGACTGATATACCAACCGTACGCTTCTTCTCCTAGGGAATAATGAAACAATCTACACACAACATCTTCATGTTGTATCCTGGCCCTGAAACAATCCTCCTTGAAGGTCTAGATGTGATCATCGGTATCTTGATAGGGATGA
The DNA here is from genome assembly GCA_027924645.1 of Cunninghamia lanceolata. Classification (NCBI taxonomy): domain Eukaryota; kingdom Viridiplantae; phylum Streptophyta; class Pinopsida; order Cupressales; family Cupressaceae; genus Cunninghamia; species Cunninghamia lanceolata. The sequence goes on from BSBN01000828.1 coordinate 3,811,074, forward strand.
TACTTAGGACAAATCTTGTCCAGATTTTTAGGCAAATCATTGTATGTAGCAAAGCGAAGAGGTGACTCAACAGTGAAGAATGTCATTGCTAGTTGTATTAGAGGTCCTACGGCAGCTACCACTAGCGAATTAGTGATGAAAGGTCTAGGATGACTAGCAGAGTGTGGCCTAGGTCTAATTGTAGGCAATTCTTCTAAAGGAACAGATGATTTTGACCTGGTGTTAGGTCGATGAGCCAGTGCTTCAAAGTTTAGGACAAACTTTGGATATTTGACAGGATCTTTGCAAATATGCAAGCAATTTCTTCACGAGGGTGTATATTTATGGATGAATGTCTAAGATGACTAGGTATTTGCAGAGTGTTTGTAGGGAATGCAAATATTCAACTTAGACTTTGGAAATCCAGACAACTATCTACAAATATCAGGATGAAAGTCCACAGGGACAAGATATTTATGACTAGATTCCTCAAATTGTCCAAGGTAGATGGAATCTTTGCACAAATATACTGGATTTGGTGTAATGAAATAACTTGCACAAAAGAAGAAGATGATTTGAAATATGTTGTAAATACTTGATAATAACTTAAAATAAAAGGCCACTTCGAGGGGGCAAACCTCCAAATATCTCCAATGAGAACACAATTCACAATATGATGATGAAATAAGACTCACATTCTCCTATATAAACCTAATTATGCCTAGGACGAATTGACACACCCCTATATAAGCCCTAGGCCAACCTAACTAACTAAAAAATAATATAATAATGATAACATGACTTAATTAGGATTTAAGATAACCACAAGCTGACTATTCATAACCTGATGTATACCAATATTAAGGTCGTAGCATGCCCCCCCTCTTTAAAGAAGCATTTTCCTTAATGCTAATCAAGCATGGATTCTTTTGAATGAACTCCTCATCCCCCCATGTGGCATCTTCAATTGGTAAATTCTTCTATTGGATGAGATACTCAGTGAGAGTTTTATTCCTTAGCTTCTTCATGCGTGTTTGACAAATGTACTCTTGTTCCAGAATGATTCTTCCTTCTTCATCGAGCTCTGGTATTACTATTTGAGTTAAAATATTATGCCCAATTACCTTCTTCAAACAAGAAACATGAAAAATTGGATGTATCTTTGTTGTTAGTGGCAACTCTAGCTTGTAGGCAACACTACCGATCTTTTGCATGATTTGGTATGGCCCATAATACCTTGGAGACAACTTATTATTCTTTTTTTGTTGCTTTAGTGAGATTTGCTTATAAGGCTGCAACCTCAAGAAGACCCAATCCCCAACCTCAAAACTTCTTTCACTATGATGTTGGTCCGCCTATTGTTTCATTTGATTTTGTGCCATGGCTATATTCTCCTTGAGTCATGAAAGTACCTATTGTTGATGAAGCAAGTGGTCCTCTACTTCCTGAACTCTTGGTGACACCTTTAATGATGATGTGATGGAAGAAGGATGATATCCTTAAAGTGCAAAAAATGGAGACATTTTTTATGAGCTATGAAAAGAAGTGTTATACCACCATTCTGCAAGTGGTAGCCAATCTACCCATTGAGACTATTTCTTTGAAGTGAAACAACGTAGATATCCTTCCAAACACTTATTAACAACCTCAGTTTGCCCATCTGATTGAGGGTAGTATGAATAAATATGATCCAATTGAGTACCCAAACATGAGAATAAATCTTTCCAAAAGTGACTAGTGAAGATAGGATCATGATCACTGACAATAACCTTGGGTGTACCATGTAGCTTTTGGATATTCTCCAAAAAAACTTTTGCCACTGCACTTGCTGTAAAAGGATGTGATAATCCAATGAAATGTGCATATTTAGTGAGGCAATCAACTACTACCATGATGACATTATGACCTTTAGATTTGGGAAGCCCTGTGATGAAGTCCATGGATACCTCTTCCCAACGCTGGCTAGGAATAGATAAGGGCTGCAAGAGACCTGGTGTCTTAATTGTCTCCCCTTTATTCCTTTGACAAACCAAACATTCAACCAAAAATTTTTTAACATCACCTTTTAGCCCTTCCCAAAAAAAATCTTGCTTGACCCAATGATATGTCTTCAGAAATCATGAATGACCACCAACTGGAGACTCATGTAGTTCTGTGAGAATCTTGTTTTTAAGAGTGGAATTCTTGTAGAGATACAAATGCTCTTTATACTAGAGAGTATCCCCCTTCTAACAAAACTTATTTGAACTACTAGGATCACTTTGTAATTGTTGGATGAGATTACTTGTCACAACATCATTTTGCCACACTGCTTTGGCTTCTTCCACCCAATTTGCTTGTAATATTGAAAGGGCACACAATAAGGCTTCATCTTTCTCATCCTTCCTAGAAAGTGCATCTGCCACGATATTTTCCTTCCCTTTCTTATATACAATCTCAAAGTCATATCCCAATATCTTAGTGACCCATTTTTGTTTCTCTTCAGAAGATAATCTTTGTTCCAAAAAATATTTTAGGCTATCATGATCTGTCTTAACCTTGAAGTGTCTACCCATTAGATAGGGCCTCCATTATTTAACTACGTGAAGGATTGCTAGCATTTCCTTCTCATAAATAGGTTGGAGCCAATTCTTATGCTTTAATTGATGACTCTCAAAAGTAATTGATTGACCTTCTTGCATGAGAACTACTCCTATCCCATTTCCAGAAGCATCACATTCCACAATGAATTCCTTGGTGAAGTTCGGAGTGGCAAGCACTGGAGTTGTACACATAGCCTCCTTCAATTTCTCAAATGTTGCATTAGCAGGCTCATTCCAATGAAAAGAATCCTTCTTTAATAGAGTGGTGAGGGGTGCTTCTATATGACCATAATTCTTCACAAATCTTCTATAGTACCCTGTCAATCCCAAGAAACCTCTCAGTTTCTTAATGGTTTTTGGAATAGGCCATTCCATGATAGCCTTAATTTTGTTAAGGTCCACCTTTACTCCTTCATGTGAAACTATGTGTCCCAAATACTTCACCTCCTTAAGACCAAAAGCACACTTGGATGGCTTAGCATAGAGTTGATGATCTTCAAGTAATTGTAATGCTTGATCAACATGCTACAAATGTTCTTCCCAAGTCTTGCTATAAATCAATATATCATCAAATAACACTAACACAAACTTTCTCAAGAACTTCTTAAAAATGGAATTCATCAAACTTTGGAATGTAGATGGTGCATTGGTAAGACCGAATCACATCACCAAAAATTCATAATGACCCTCATGAGTCTGAAATGTTGTCTTACAAATATCTTTCTCCTTAATCTAAATTTGGTGATAACTAGATCTAAGATCTAACTTGGTAAAATACATAGCTCCATTCAATTAATCTAGCAAATCATCAATGACTAGAATAGGAAACTTATCTTTAATGGTGTACATGTTGAGCACTCTATAATCTAGACACATGCACCAAGTTTCATCTTTCTTACACACCATCACCATAGGCAAGGAGTAAGCACTTTGGCTATGCCTGATAATTCTTGCCTCTACCATCTCATCAACATTTTTTCTATCTCACTTTTTTGTATGTGTGGGTACCTGTAAGGCCTAATGTTCAGTGGTTGGCTCCCTAGAACTAGTTGTATGGCATGATCATGATCCCTCTTAGGAGGAAGTCCCTTAGGCATATCTCCAAGAACCACTGAGTGATGATCAATTACTGCTTGTAAATCTGGATGAGTAGGAGCATTAGATTGAGAGACTTCTAATGAACATAGCTGGGCCACACATCCATCCACTCCTTTCTTAAGAAACTTTTGCATTTGATGAGATCTTACCATCTGTGGGGACTTTACCTTCAACCCCCTTAGCTCTACTACCTTTCCTTCTAATTGAAATCTCATGAATAGTTCTTGGAAGTTCATCTCAATCGTTCCCAATGTAGTAAGCCATTGTACTCCCAAATTAATAACTATTGCACCCATGGATATCACATACATTGGGGTATCAAGTTGATAATCTCCCATGGATAATTTAATGCTATGACACTTCCCAAAACAACTAACTGTACCACCATCTACAATCAAAACTTGAAACTCTGGAGCTGGATATATAAAACAATTTAGATGAGTCACCAACTTTTTGTTGATGAAATTATGACTACTACCTGATTCGATCAACACTATTAGTTTTTGCTTCTTTAAGAGACCCACTACCTTGAGAATTTGTGGAGTATTGAAACCTGAGAGTGCATGACAAGAAATGATTGGTTGAGAATCATGTGATTCCTCACTTGACTCCCTATCATTCGCTAATATGGGTTCCTCCTCTTCTTCCTCACTTGGGCCTTCAATATAGAACAATTTCTTTTCACTACATTTATGTCCTCGAATGTATTTGCTATCACAATTGAAACACAACCCTTTTGTTCTTTTCTCCTCAATTTGTTGTGGAGTCAATCTAGTAGGTTGAGGAAGAGAAGGTGTTGAATATCCTTTCTCTCTTATCACATTAGCCCCTTGCTTCTTAGGAATCAAATACTTCTCTACCCTACGTGCTAAGATAAAAGACTCATTTATAGAGCTAGGACTAAACATGCGTACCTCATGTTGAATGTGATCCTTGAGACCACCCAATAATAAATCATTCAAGTTCTCCTCTGTAATTTTATCCACTCTTAAGGATAGATTTTGGAATTGTTGAATATAATCCTTAACTGATCCTATTTGTTGAAGTTTAGCAAGCTGGTTGAAGAAGTTGTCTGTCACACTATTGCTATATTGTGCTTGGAGTTCCTCTGTAAAAATTGACCATGAGACGGTGAGACCCTTTTTCCTTCGATGAGTACAAATCTGATGATACCAAATGAATTGATCTGGTTCTAGATATAGGGAAGCCATCATGACCTTTTGTCCAATTGGGATTTGATGTACTTCAAAAAAATTCTCCATTTGGTTTATCCATGTTAGAGGATCCTTGCTATCGAACTTGCACATATCCACCTTTGGAAACAAATTCCTAGATCCCATAGGAGTATTAAAATTTGTGTCAATATTATCTTACTTGGAGGTTTCACCTTGGTTTCTTGAGAACTCCTTTCTTGGTTCATTCATATAGGTGCTTAACATGCTTCGTATATCCGATATATCTCCTCTTAGGTCACACATATCCATCTTCATTGAGGAAATGTCTTGCTTGACCTTATTGATTTCCTCATTAGGATTAATATCCTCTATTGTTACCCCATCCTTATCAGGAGTCTTTCCCGGTGTGACAACATTCTTTTTGCCCCTTGTTGCAAGCTCTGTCATGATTGGAACCAATAATTTTGAAATAAATCACACAAATGAAACTTAAATTCTCTAAAATTTTTATTGTAACTTACTAGGGCCAAAATACCTCTCACCTAGAAAAATCTCCCAGAAATAAGCAAATTTACAGCCTTGAGAGAAAATTTTGTGGAAACCCTAATTTTGCAATAACTCACTTATTTCTACTCCAATTTCTTCAAATTTTGGACTGTCGGCTCCTCTAGTATGTCTTCAAAACCCAATAAAAATCAAGCTCCAATTCAGTAAGGTGTGAGAGATATGTAGATCCCAAATAAATTGTGTAGAAACCTTAATTCTACAATAATTCACTCAATTCTACTCCAATTCCTCTGAAATCTAGACTGTAGCTTCTTTAATATAGTCTTCAAAAACCCTTTAAAAATTAGAAGAAAAAAATTTGCTAAAATCTGAAAGATAGGCTCTTCCTAAAATTGCCTCCAATATTGAGAAAAAACCTTGCTTCTACGGTGCCAAGATCATGCTCTGATACCACTTGTAATGAAATAACTTACACAATAGAAGAAGATGATATGAAATATGCTACAAATACTTGATAATAACTAAAAATAACAAGCCACTTTGAGGGGGCAAACCTCCAAATATCTCCAATGAGAACACAATTCACAATATGATGATGAAATAAGACTCACATCCTCCTATATATACCTAATTATGCCTAGGCCGAATAGACACACCCCTATATAAGCCCTAGGCTGACCTAACTAACTAAATAATAATACAATAATGATAACATGACTTAAATTAGGAGTTAAGATAGCCACAAGCTGACTATTCATAACCTGATGTACACCAATATTAAGGGCGTAGCATTTGGAGTATTGTTGAGAAATTTGAAAATATATCCTCACAGGAGCATGGGAAAACTTGTCAAGATGACAAATCCTCAAATCCAGTTGATCTAGTATATGGCCCTCCTAGTGCCAAAAATTGTTGATACGATTGTTAGTCGTATTAACAATGATAAAAACTCACAAAGCAAACCTTTATCTTCTTGAAAAATATGATGAATTCAGGATGAATTCATGATTCCAAATCTCTGTTGATTAGAACATGATCTTCTAATAATCTCTCAGTTGGTTTAATTTGAATATGTTTTTAAACATTCATGGGCCTTACGTACTTGATTTGAAGTGATTTGTATCCAGATATGCAGGAATTTGCTTTATTTCACCTGTTATGTATGAATCTTCACAAATTTATATTAAATGTTACAATATATAACCAAAATATGCAGATATTTATATGTATTTATGCTAATCTTTACTCTGATTAGGATCTTTCATGATGATGTGCATAACTTTGAGTAGTTCTTCTAAATTTAGTTAAATTTGAACTAATTTGCACTTGATTTTGCTTCTGCACTATGAATTTCTTTAAATGTTGTGCCTATAAGCTGATATTTATGTAATCTTTATTATTATTTCCATGTATTTGCATGATATTTTCAATTCTACATGTGATTTGTTCAAATATACATATGATATTCATGTATCTATGGATGTCTACATATTTCTTATTTTCTGCTTATCATGTATTCAATATTTGCAGTTGTGATGATTTAATGAAATTTAAAGAAATTGAACTTAAATTCTAACTTTGCTTAAAATGGGTGAGTCTTTGACAATTGATCCATATGTACAATTTAACATTTCATGAAAACAAATGAAAAACCAAACCATGTGTTGCCAAGTCATTCCACAAACTTCACACATCCAATGCTAATCTTCAAAGGAAAGGATAACAACAACATTCACCAACTAAAATGCACTCCAAGGGACGTAGCAAATCAAAGCAAAATGTCCAGATATCATCCACACAAGATTACTCAAAATTTATGATCTAACTGTAATCTAATCTCTATTTCATTCAACATTCAAAACTATGCATATTTACAATTAGTCTTGAGAAAGAACCATGACACTCAACAATCCAATCTCAATTAAGCTCCTAATATTTTACAAGGTGCAATACACCTCCTTTTATAGAACAAGGAGAGGATGTAGTTACGTTTGATCCAATGATCAAGCATTATCTATTATAATCAATGGTTTACATTGCTTTGACTTAGTCAACATCCAAAATACGTGGCACAAGTTGGCAGTTGGCAACTACCTATAGGGCATGAGAAAATACTCTTTGAATCTTCATTTGGTCAATACGACTTCACCTCTCATTCTATCAGAGTGCTCCTCTGTATCTCTTACTCAGACATATCTAAACCCTCATGCACAAGCATCTTGGAGTCCAACTTCTTATGGTAATCACATGCCATCACCATTTGATCTATCTGTTATTTGTTGATGGTTTGATCTTTAGCTTTGGCATATTTCAAAGCTGCTATCTATTCATCTAATGACTTCATCCTAGATGCTCTACTCTAAACATCCTTATCATATGCACTTACTTTGACGTTTAATTCTGCCATCTCATCCATGACATCCTCTGTAAAAGACTTCACTGGATCCTCTGCCACTTCTTTGAATTGGTCCTTAAATATTCTTATGGAAGCATCTATCTCTGGCATAGCCTCTTCTACAACAAAATCACTCAATAATACTTCTAGCACCTTCATTTCATCAGATAGCAAGTCATGTACACTGGTTTGAATATCTCTTACTTGTCACATGCTTGCCTTTAACACCTCTAGCTCAAATTGTAGCTCTATGATCCAAGTCATATTGGTGACAATTTTATTTGTTAATAACTCTTCATCTGGCCTCCCTTTAGCCTCTTTAGCCTCTTTGATTCTCTCCAAATGCCATGAATCTCATGAACCATTTGTTCATGCCCTGAGACTGATGCTTTTGAGCATCCAAACCTGTTATCTCCTCCTCACTAATCAATGCTAAGGCAATCGACCTTTCTACAAGCTGCATAGTGGAGGCTAGGCTATCAGGCTTTACCAGTCTTTGGATGAATTGCTTTAGTTGAGCATTCTGCTCCTTTAAATCCTTCTTTCTAGCCTTTAGTTTCTTTATCCTGAATACTATAGCCCTGGTGTTTTCAATATGTTCTCGTACCTCTTCTTCCATAGTAGTATGGCCTAAATCAATTTGTGTTACTCGGAACTCTTCAGGCCTAATTTCTCCTTTGGCCTTCTCTACCATTGGGACAGCCACCTGAGCTATTCTTTTCCCAGTCACCAAATCTCTTCTTATTGTGGATACTATCCTAGCTTTCCTTTTGGGCTTTGATGGATCCAAAGTAAACAATGCCTTGAAATCAAAAGGAGATGGTTGTTCTTGGGGATGGCCTACCTCTAATGATATCCATGAGGCTACGAGTGATCCTGAACCTCCTTGGTCTAGTTTCTCAGTTTGAGCATCTTGTACGTCTTTTCCTTTTCTTGCCTCATCATCACCTACAGGAGCCTATGCATCTTCTTGTTCTTTGTCTTGATCCTGTGGTGAGATAGTGACCTCAGGATTTCCTATATGTTGGTCCCTACTTTTATCATCCTTACCACCATCATGAACCTCTTCTTTCTTAGGTAAAGGCTGATCTAGATGTGATATACCCATTGGCTCATCTTGTCCTGACTTATCCACCTAGATATCCTAAACATGTATCTTTGTATCTCCAGGGACATCTTGGTGCAGTTCTTCATCTTGAGCACTATCACCTTTATTATCAACATCCATTAGGATGTTCTCTTCCTCTACTTGGCTATCTTTAATAGCCTCTTCTTTCTTTTCTCCTCCCTTAGGCTGATAAGTTAAATCTATCAACTGGGGACCAGTCATTGCATCTATGAGAACATCCAAAGGTCCCATTTTTACATCAACTTCTAGGGACTCTGCATTTTCACTACTCTTATCCTTTACTTTTGTATCCTTGGCCCCAACTACAGCTTTAGTATGTTGGAGTAAGGTTTCAATAGGATGATTGGTAACATCTCTTACCACATCATCGTCTATCAAGTCAATGGTCCTACTTAATGGGAAAGATTTACTAGTTTCTTTCCCCAATGACTCCTTCATGGCTTGTTGTGCCATCTCAGTTTTTACTTTGACAATTGTTTCTGTAGGCACATCATGTTGCAAGTCCTTGACCACATTCAACACTAGTTCTGGTTGTTGTTGTACACATGTAGGAGGTGACATGGCTCCTCTCATGAGATGACCCTCGTATCTGCTCTATCTAGGGACCTTGACCCCTTGCAACACATCTAGTCCTCTTTCAAGTATTGTCCCAATTGGGACTTGATCTTCTTCTTCGTCCCTCACATCCCCTTCTCCCTCCATGGCTGGTACCTACGGTGTAGATATAGGAGCTTCTCTGATTGATGGGCCTAGAGGAGGTGATGGAGGGTGATATACCAAGGATACTCCTTTTGATGTGAGCTTCTCTACTTCTCTAGATGTACTAGCTTGTGCTAGTTGGGTTTCCAGAACCTGTCTTTTATGTACCAAGAAATCATTGTACCCTAGTTCTCCTCTTTCTTTCATTTTCCTTTTCTTATCATAGGTGACAACAACACCTTTCCCTTTCAATTCATTCACCTTCATGGTGATCTATCTCTTGGTTCTTTCCATCACTTTGGTAGTCATGATGTCCATAGAGGCTTCTTCTCCTTGAATCCAGTCAAGGGTGGAGATGGTATCATTATATATTTTATTTTCTTCATATTTTGGATCAATGATATCTCGATCATCTTTCTTGATTTTAGGAGGCACCTCTAGCTATCCTATGGTCTTCATTTGATCCAAAGTGAGCCTTTGGTACTCCTTCCTTACTACATGCTCGTCATCACAATCGGCCCAGTAGTCTTCTAGATACACGACATGCTTATACTTCTTGTTGAAGTTCTCTTCTATTCTATTCTTTGATAGGGATCATAATCCCTTGCCAATGGGAACAACTGTAAATTCAAATTGATCAAGTCAGCCTCTTCCAGCTTAGCATTATCTTCTGATCCATGTAAGAACCAGTTAATATCTATGGGGAATTTGATATAGGACCTCCCACCTTTCCTATTTGACATATTTAAGGCAGGGATCATTTGCCTACCCATCTCCATTAGCAAAACCTTATCAGATGGATACTTGGGTAACATGAATGGTTGGCCGCTAAATCCCTCCATCCTTATATAAGAATATGTTCTGGCTTGTATAAACCATGCACCATTTGGATGGATCTTTTCCATGGCTCTGACTAAAAATCTTTTAGCCCTATCTCCCTCAAGGAGTCTTACCAGATGCATTATGAAACAGTCACTCACCACCTTGTAGTGTTGTACTAATTACCTCCTCTCTAGCTGGGGATAGCATTCCCAGGAGGTCTTTTCATGGGGCAGCCTGCCCATCTTTCTAATTGTATGTAGCCCATCAAATGTGCCTTTTGTTGCACATGCATATACTATGTAGGAGGTCATTGTGAAGACTCTACTCTTAATCCTCCTCCATTTCACCGTTGATTAGTATAGGGAATCAGTAATCAATTTCACCCATTGGACTATTTGATTGTTCTCTATTACCATTCGGATGAGGCCATACATCCATGCCTAAAAAGTTCTAGCATTTGTCTTTCCAGTCATTCTACTCAACATGAAGATCATGTACCAAACCTCCGGGCTGAAGTCATACAAGTGTTGTGGCAACTTTGTTGCTACCTTGACCTTGCTGGCAGGGTCTCTCCATCCTAGGAAGATGACCTTCTGGTAGTCCTTTAGATTATTGTTATATTCTTTTTCATAGGAATCAAGATTTGGCACATACATATTGTTGGGCATGGGTAGATTAAATGCTTCTGCTATTCCATTTACAGACAGATCTACATATATCCTCTTTTGGTGCTCTATCCTCCTGGTCACCACATTATATTTTTGTGTACACTCAACCAACAGTTCCAGAGCCTCTGTAGTGTATGGGAAACTTGTTGCATCGTACATGCCAGTGCTTACTATATTCTTCAGCACAAGGTGATCCTCTTTGTGTTGGAAAGAGACACTGCTAGGCATGTCAGGTGTTGTCATTGATGGAAACTGAATCTATCTTACACATCCGCATTACATCATTTGATCATACCAGAAGTTAGATTGCAGATTTGTCTAAGTCCAGATAGACAGGAACATAGCATATGATAGGGTTCAGCATCTTAGTCTGCATTTCTCCACAAGTAATCATATTGTGCTATGCCCTTAATCCTATAGTGTGTATAGGGTTATGAATAGTCGGCTTGTGGCTATCTTAACTCTTAATTAAGTCATATTATCATTATTTTATTGTTATTTAGTTATTTAGGTCGGCCTAAGGCTTATATAGGCCCATCTAAGTCGGCCTAGGTGATATCCTAGGCATAAATAGGTATATATATAGGAGGTAGTGAGTCTTATTTCATCATATTGAGTATTGTGTTCTCATTGAAGACTATTGGAGGTATCCCCCTCGAAGTGGTTTTGGAGGTTGCCCCCTCGAAGTGGCATATTATTATCAAGTGTTTGCAGCATATTGACTATTATATTCAGATATTGTGCAAGTTGTTTCATTACATATTGTTCTACGAATCTGAGGGAATGTTAAGGGATGTCAGGGATATCTAAATCCAATATTTTAGCCTCTAGTAATGAAGGGATTGTAAGTTACAAGCATCTGAGTATCAGGTTTTGGTTAAACAGTTCAGTCCGATGAAGAATAAGGCTGACTAAGTGTTTGATCCTTGTGTGAATGAAGAGAAGTCATTGGTTGAGTAATTTATGAGATCTAGTACTATTGGCCGACATGTGAGGTGACTTGAATACAAAAGCTTTGGTGCACATTGATATTTATGCATGGATTCAGCCGATAGAATAGTGTTCTTGAAATAGTTTCCAAGTTTTCTTAAGGCCAACTGCGGTTGATATAATTTCATGTAGCGGATATATATGATCGATGGATTTGAGCATTTTGGGATATGTGTGTGTGAATATGAAGGGATAGGTGTGAAGTATAGCAGAATTAGGTGCAAAGTAAAGAGATCTAAGCTTCGGATCATGGCAGAATAGTGAAGTAAGGCAGAGAGAGATGAAGTATACAAAGTCAGTGTATTGAGCACAACTAAAACTGTAATTTTGCATTGTTAGATGCTAATATTCAGTTCAAATTTCCTGTGAACTTTTGTAATCAATTCTGTAGGTAGTGAGCCTCCTTTGAGAAGTGAGCTCTAGGCAGTGTGCCTAAAGGCATGTGCCTTCCCAATTTGTAATACTTTTAACAGAGTATAAATTCTTGTGGGTTAACCCCCACCGTGGTTTTTCCCTTAACCGGGTTTCCACGTAAAAATCTAGGTGTTCATGTGTTATGATCTTGTTGTTTCTATTCATGCTTATTTCTTTTGAATGTATGTAGTAAATTGTTAAAGGAACATAAAGTTTGGCATAACACTGATTCACTCCCCCCTCTCAGTGTTCCTCAATTTCAAACAATTGGTATCAGAGCAAGGTTCCTTGGAAGAACTTTAACAGCTTGAGGAAGATCTAGGAAGGTGTTTCAATGGGTTCATCCAGGTAATTAGATGGCATCAATGAGCAACTTCAAGTTGCTTTAGAATATCTTGATCAGTCTAGAGCTGAAGTCAAAGAGCTGAAAGAAAATCTTAAAGAGGTTGATGATTTCATTCAGACTTTAAAAGGGCAACTAAGCAAATCTAATGAAAAGAGGAGGGAGCTACTTCGGCGGTTAGCAAATTAGAATGAAGACAATGATATGGATGAGGCTCTGAAGGAGAAAATAAAGGAGTGTGAGAAGCTAACAAAAGAAGTTGTTGTTCTAAAACATGAGATGGAATCTGGAGTGATGAGACTAACCAAGTAAATCAAGGAAAGGAAGAAGATTGAGGAAAACCTAAATCAGCTCTAAAAGAAAGAACTGAAGAGTGCTGCAGATTAGACAGAATAATTGGCCATCTAGAGTCTGATCTTCAAGAAACCAGGGATAATGAGGAACAACTTGAAAGGCAAATTGTTATTCTCAAACATGACCTAGAAGTTGCAAATGAATACAAAGAGAAGTTTAAGATAAGCTCAACTAAACTTGAAGTGCTACTTAATAGAAGATGGTAGATGATAAGCATGGTCTGGGATATGAGAAAGGTGAAAGCTCTAGATCCAGTCGAAGAAATCCTAAATCAAGGAATTAGAAAAATAGACCTAGAAGACCTCCGGTAAGACAACCTAATGCCCAAAGGTATCCATCTTTCAATGGAATTGTTTCAATTGCAATAAATTTGGTCATAGAGCTACTCAGTGCAGAAGTAGAGTGATTCAAAGTGGTCCATCCTTCTCTGGTCAATGCTTCAATTGTAAAAGGTATGGTCATAGATCCAATGAATGTAGAAGTATGATGATGAACTACTCTAACAACAGAAGAAATGTCAATTCTTTCAATGGCTACTATTTTGCATGCAATAGATTTGGACACATGGCTAATCAGTGCAGATCAAGAGGAAATCAAGTAAATGAGCAAAGAAATGTTGTGTACTTCAATTGCAATAGATCCGGTCATATTGCAAGATTCTGTAGAAATAGGAATGATGACAGAAAAGGTCCAGTAAACAGGAACCAAAAATTGCAGGGACAAGATAAAGGCAAGGGTAAAGTAAATGTGAATGAGATCCAAAATGAAATGAATAAAGCATGGGTAAAGAAAAGTGAAGTGAATGATGGTGATGGGTTCGCACCAGAATCTAGTGTTGTTAATTCCTCTGGGAATTGAAACAGGAGCTCTAGCTCAGGGGGACCTGCATTGAAAATCTAATCCCCCTGCCAGTAAGTGGGTGCTTGAATCTGGCATGATGAATGAAGATAAAGAAGCCTATTGTAGATCTGTTGAAGCAAATTCTGGAAGAAAAGAAGTTAATACGAGTGATTGCGGAGCAATTGAAGATTGATTATATGTAGAAACAGTGTAACTGGATGCATTAGGGAAAAGCATTTATTACAATGGTGAATTAGGTTTTGCAGAGTATAAAAGGTCAATTACTCAGCATTTGAATCACTTTGCATTTGAAAAGAACAAAGAGAAGAGCACCTGATTTGAAATTTCAAAGATTTGAAGTGCAAAAAGTGAATTTGACAGCTAACCCTAACCGGCGAAACAAGGTATTCTCTATGAAACTCTCTAAATTTGCAATCTTTGGATATGGCTACTCTATTAATTGTTGACATCACCGAAAGGCCCCAACCTAAATTCAAAAAGCATCCACACAAATCCGTAGAGGTCGATCTGTTAGATGCCTTTTCAAATGTTATGCATGGTGTGTTGCATGTTGAAGATATTAGGGCTTACATTCATGCTAGCATAGATGAATTTGGGGATTCAAAGTTAGTGGATTTGTTCAAGAATCATCTGAGGCATGAGATTCATGGTCTTAAACCTGAGTATAGGGTGCTGCAAGTCAAACATTTCATTCAAGTTATTGGGTTCCCGTCCTTCGGTGAAGATGAGTGGGTCCGGTATGTACTAAGTCAGATGCATGTTGAATTCATGTGGTTGATGAAACCCTTCAAGATCACAAAGGATGCCATTAAGGCTGTGACAGGATTAAACTCATCTAGTGGACTACTAATGCTGAAATCAATGAAGAATCAAACTGTAACTGAAGCTACCAGATCAAAATTTGATAAGAGGGCAATGAGAATCAATGTCATAACTAATCTGGATGTCAAATTTGCATCTATGGTGATTGGGTATAAGATATACCACTCCAGCAGGGAAAACTCTGTATCTGGTATAGCCATCTATGTTGCCTATCAGATGTTAAGAGAGAATACTAACTATGACCTGTGTGAGCTACTGCAAAATCAATTAATGGAGAACCTGAACAAGATCAAAAAGGACAAGAACAATACATTCAAGTATGGTACGTTAGTATTGTGTCTATTCTTTTATTTCATGAATGAATTACCCGGGAAGAAGAGCATGTGTTGGACTAGTGATAAACATGTTGCCATACAAATAAGAGAGTACCTACACAATCTTGGTGACTCTAATGCCCAAAGGACTGCTCTTTGGGGATACTTCAAGAACTTTCAGATTATGATGCAAACAAGGGAGAGAATCCCAAACTCTATGGTAGAAAAATACAACGATACAATTTGTTTCATGGTGGAAATAGACCAATGTCTGATGGAAGCAGTTGAACCAAGGATTGTATGAATCATGCCCATGGGGTATGAAGTTGATGAACAAATACTGGAAAGGTATGCTTAACACTTCTGAGCAAACCAAAAGATACCTCAGTTGAGAGATTTGGTACATAGAGTGAGCTTAGTTTGAAATTGTTTGTTGAGCTCCAGAAACCAGAAATCAAGAGAAATGTTCAAAGGCAAGTTGAAAGGTATGCAGAAAGTATTGGATTAATAAAGGAAGTTGTGAAACAAAATAGGGAGAGGATAGAGAAAGATGAGAAGGAGAAGCAGGACAAGGAACAGAAAAGTGTTCCAGCAGAACCTCCTTCCAAGTCAAGAACTACTAGGAGTTCTAGTTCAACCTTCGATGCATCACCTTCTCCTACTATAGAGAAATCCAAAGAAAAACCTATTGATAAGGAAGGAAAAAGGACAAAAGTTAAGGGCAAAAGAATATATGTCAGTGTGGAAAAAGAGGATGAAAAAGAAACTGACTTAGATGATGAAGTTAAAGAGTTGAAGGCCTCAGGAACTAAAGCTGCTAAAGTGTCTAAGGAGAAGCCCTCCAGAAGCACAAAGTCAAGAAAAAGGCATAAGTCAGAGGCTGGTGTTGAGAAGCCTACTCCTTTTGTGGAGGACATCGTTAAAACAATCACTGTAGATGGAAACCTAAAACCAATGACTAAATTTTATGATCATTGCAATGATGCTGACAAAAGAATTTCGGAGGATGCTACTGTAAAATATTTGAATGTATTCAACAGAGCACTAGTGGAGTTTTTTTCTAAAGTTCTGAAGAGTTTAAGAGACATTCTAGAAATAAGAAAAGAAGTTGCCAAAACAAAGGACATGGAGCTGAGGGAACATGTAATGTCCAATTTGTGTTCGGTGATCTCCAGAAAAGAAGCAGATAAGATTCTCAAAGAATTCAAGAATGAATTTAGAAGCAAGAAAATGATGAATAAGCTGATGATTGGAGACATTGGTGAAGTTGTTAAAGAAACAGAACAAATTTTAAAGAAAGCATTGGACAAGAACAAGTTTTATGTGGTTACAAAAGAACTAGTTGATATTGAGGATGCATCAGTTATGAATGATGAAGAGCTGTAGAAAAATGAGAAACAAACTGGAGAAGATGATGTCTCCATTCCGGAAGAAGAAACATTGAATAAAGAATATGAAGAAATGATGAAGGAATATCAAGAAAAAGAAACTAATGATGGAATTGATTCCCCCACTCCAGATGTTGAGGAACTTGATAATATTGCCACTCAGGATACACCAAATCTTCTGGAAGAGAATATAGAAGATATTTCTGACATAGATAAAAGCAAAGATGCCTCTAATGATGATGCAAAGAAGACATAAGCAAAGAAAGAGAATGAAAATGATGAGCAAGACAATGTGGTTGACTCAGAAAAGGGAGAAGTTGGAGGCCCTAAAGAGCATAAGTCTAAAACATCATTTTAGGCAAGAGACGTTGTAGAAGCAGTGAAAGAAATTTTGGAAAGAGATAAACAAATTAAATAAGATTAGGATATAATACAAGGACCAATCAATTTTGATACTTTATCACCCGTGTAGAAGATAAAGTTAGCCTCTATTGCACAAGCTAAGGCCAGAGAAGAAATCCTAAAGTCTCATATAGAAGATAGCGAGTTGCTTGGCCTTGCATCTGGGATTTTGGAGAAAATCATGCCCACATTTTAGAAGGACTCATCAGCATCTCCCTCCGGTTAGCTGAAAAAGTATGATAAACTTTGTAAGTTCTCATTTTGAAACCTTAGAGAAGTCAGCAGAAGTTAAAGTTAGAAATGAATTTAATGAGAAAAGGTTTGCTGAAATAAAGAAAATAATTAGTTATGATAGATCAGGGCTTGATACTAGTGTAAAGAGTATTCAAAATGCCCTATCTGAAGGAGCAGAGATTTATAAGTTTTTCTTAAACCGATCTAAATCTATTGAAGATATTGAGAAGAAGATTAAGGACTTAGAGCTCAAATTGTCCAACATTTCTCAGTCATATAGTGCTTTAACTAAGTCTGTATCTACCAAAGAATGCCAAGTAGTGAGTTTATGGAATGAATTGAGTAACCTGGAGAAGGAAAAGGTTAAGTTTTCGGGCAGATTGGATGAGCTCCAGAGACTGATTTCCCCCAAATTAGAAACTATGTATGATCTATTGGCAGAATCCCAAGCTGTTGCTGCTACTAGTGACCCTACTAACCTTCAAAACGCAGAATCAAAAGCATTTTTGTTCAGTGGGCATATATCCATTTTGGGAAGCATAAAGAAGAGCTAGGATAGTGAATTGTCATGGTTGAAAAACATTTTTGGTAATATCTTTTTACTGATGAACAAGGCTTAACGACTGTGTGTTCATATGTGGAAGTATATACTTAGAGTTTTGACCAATGTACATAAAATTTTTGCATAAATTTTGATATGCGGATCCTAGCCTTTGCCATTGATGTCAAAGGGGGAGAGGAAAAGCAGTGAAAAATGAGGAATTCATCAAAGGGGGAGCATTGGAAATCACAAGTGCACATTGTAAGGGGGAGTTGTTCTAACACTTAGTCATTTTTCACTAAGTGTTGCCATCAATGCCAAAGGGGGGGATTGTTGGCAAGAGACACTACTAGGCATGTTAGGTGTTATCATTTATGGCAACTGAATCTATCTTACACATCCACATTACATCATTTGATCATACCGAAAGTCAGATTGCAAATTTGTCTAAATCTGGATAGACAAGAATAGAGCATATGACAGGGTTCAGCATCTTAGTCCGCATTTCTCCACAAGTAATCATATTGTTCTGTAGATCTGAGGGAATGTTAAGGGATGTCAGGGATATCTAAATCCAAGATTTCAGCCTCTGGTAATAAAGGGATTGTAAATTACAAGCATCTAAGTATCGGGTTTTGGTTAAACAGTTTAGTCCAGTGAAGAACAAGGCCGACTAAGTGTTTGATCCTTGTGTGGACGAAGAGAAGTGGTTGGTTGAGTAATTTATGAGATCCAGTGGTATTGGCTGACATGTGAGGTGACTGTTACCTAGATTTCATTACTAGCTCAATCAGGTAGAGCTTTTCAGTTTTGAAAGAGGAAAAGGTACATTTTATTTCTGTTGTGTTAAAACCATGCACGTTTGATACAAATTGAGATAAAATTGCATTGTTGCATTCAGATGTATTTCAAAACTTAAGAGATTGAACAAATCTTTTAAAAGATTAGCAATATGTATTAAAAAAATAAGTGTATAAGTTCTCACACAAGCCGTGAGACTAACTGTTTCAATGCAAAATGAAAAGACAAATTATACATTTATAAAGAACTAAAAGACGAAGATACATATGAGATAGGGTGACTCATCATTGCCTGAATGACGAGCCTTCATGTTGTTGCCGCATCTTGTGTCATCCTATCTCATTTGCATTGTCTTGCATCCAGCCGTTGTCTCCTTGCTATCTGGTTACATGCATAAAATGTTGGAAAATTGATGTTAGAGCAATGGAGAGGCATCATACATCATATGATATACATCAATAAACATATAATTTGTGTTTTCAGATGCAATAAACTAGTTAGTGTCACAAAAACTTTTGAGAAGACAAAGCATATCGACTGAAAGCATGCATTTATTTTCTAACTAGTTTGCTTCATGTGTAGATACAGATGTAAGTACGTTTCTGCTTGATTCATCAGTTATGTTATGAGTGGATGAAATGTGGCTCCCACAAGGGTTGAGCCCAGCTCAGTAACAATGAACAAATACAAAAGCACAACTCTAGTAGCGCATTCAGAAAGGCAGATACAGCTATCAAGAGCTAGCATACTAAGCAGGATAGCAACGTACAACATTCCAACAAAGATCATATGGAACAGCTGACTAGCATAATAAAGATAGCACAGCAGCAAAAAGACAACAATCATGATGAAAAGAACAGCATTTACAGTTAAGAACATCATAAACCACAGTCACAAGGCTACATTTAGGTGATATTTGATACCCTATCACTCATTCAGAACAGTAAAGATCATATGGAACAGCATAGTAAATGGATAGTTAATGATAGAAGGGCAGGCCCAAATGATCAACAGTCAAAACAGGACAACAAACCACCGAGGACTAATGACATGATCAACGGAGCAGCAAGTATGATGAAGTAAAGAAAACTTCATGCTAACAATAGTTAAATATCAAAAAATGAACAACAAGCTGGTTTTGTACACAACAGCAAGAAAATAACAGTCACCAATGAGGATAATCAGCAAAGGAGTCCTCTGAGCAAAAAAGAGCAGCATTGTGAAGGTACAGCCATGTGACGGAGCTTATCATTGCCAGTGCTTTCGAGCATGCATCAGTTTAAGGCTCTTGCCAGGTTGATAGAATGTCAAAGTCATGCTAAGATCACTCTCTCATACCTCCAAGGGTTTTCGTCAATATCACAGAAGATGTACCATTTGGACATGCTCAAAGACATACTCAAAGACATAAAATGGAGATAAACAGCCAATGTAAACAGAGGAGCATCAAATACAGCAAGTTCAGAATAGCAGAACAAGAGTATATGGAAATGTTCCAAATCAAGCCTCAGGTCACAATATAAGGTAAAATGCAATTTTGTTTTTAAACAAGAATTCACAGAAATCTTGAATGAAGCTGACAAAAAGTGGAGTTTTAAGATCATACATAGTCATCAAACTCATAAAATGTAGATTTTCCAGCTCTATATGACTCACATAGTGTAGGGCCATACACTCATTCTCATGTTGTAAATGACACACAATCCAATCAGGCAGAATTTGCTGATGGCAGGGATACATACACAGGAAAACATTAAACAGAAGACATTCACATGCCACAACACACAGAAAATACAGTTTTCAAGCAGCAAGGCAATATGTCAGTGTTTCAAGTTTTGTGTTAAGATGGAGCCCATGAACAACCAACAAATGCAGAATATGAAGGGTTTGTAAGATTCATTTCAAACATATACTCAGAAAATACCAAAATCATGCCTTCTGGCAGTGATTTGCGAAGGAAAATGCAATTTTCTTTTCATATTCGAATAGCAGACAAGAAAAATACAAAGTTTTAATTCATTTCAAGCATAAAATGCTCAAGAACCAGTCAAATCACGACCCAGGCAGTGAGATGAGGTGAAGAAATTTAGAAAAATAAGGTTTTTTGTGGTTTTGCAGGAACAGCATGCTCAGTTTTTGATAAAATCGTGCCTCAGTGCTATCAGAATACATAAAGTTTTCAACTTATTTCCAGAAATAATCCTCAAAAATGTAAAAATCACGTGCTTCTAGCAGCGAGAATACAATGAAAGATTCAGAAAATGGAGAAAGTTCGACAGTGAAGACTTACTTCTATGTTGTCTACCAAATGTTGTGCTAAAACCACAGATATTTCTTCATTCTTCCTCTCAGATCACAGCTTCAACACAGCCAATAACAATATAGAACTTCGGCCATCAGAGAAACGCCAAAGCAAGAAACAGTGAAAAAATGCATCATTTCGCAGTTAAAAAACAGCCTGAAATGCCCCAAAATCAACCAAACATGGAGTAAAAACTTCACAAAATGCAAGCTTACCTCATTTCACCTCAAATAATCAACCAGAGTGGCCCAAGAAGTAACAAAAATGCTGCAGTTTTTTGCCCTCAAACCCTCATGGCAGCCAGTAGCGAACAGCAAAATAAAATGCCAATGAAACTAGTATTTTGCTCTTTTAGCTTGGGTCGAATAACCTAATTTCCTTTTAGGTTTTTTTTACTTGTGTTTTTTTTTAAAACATCATACTTATCCTTATGGCGATTTCATATGATTCGAACATAGTGATGCAAGAAGGGGCGTGGCATTTTAATGTCTTTTGTTTATGTTTAAATGCCAAGCAAAATGTATTATGAAGAATATAAGGCCGAGTGCCTTATGTGTTAAAAGGTATGTCAAGAGTATAAATTCGCCAAGGCATCATGGTTGGGAGTCACATGGTGGGTAAAGTATGGCCACAAGGATTCGGTGAAAGGTGGGAAGCATAAGGTGATAAATACAAGGTGGAGGAAGTATGCACAAGGACAAGGTGTGTGTTGGGAGATTTAAGATGTGGATCAAAGGTAGGTTGTGAATCCAATGTGGGCTAGGACATAAAAGGTGAATGAAGATAAGGTGTGACTAATGGGTAAAATGACATGTGATGGCATGGTGAGATGCATTTTGGAGTCATAAGGGATGTTTTTGAAACATATGCACTGAACCCTCCATCATAGTGTGAAAAATGTATGCGGAAATGGGATGACTAGGAGTTGTGAAGCATTGTGATAGCCTTGAGAGGCGAGATGATGCAGATGTGATGAGTCGGGTCATCATGCCTAGGAGTCACAAACATTTTTTATGTCATTTGCATAATCAGAAATTTAGAATTAAATGTCATAAATATCATTATTTTTTGCATACAGTTGTTTAACTTTAAATTGTAAAACATTCACTAAGATGGTGCAATTATAAACCTCTTAGTTAAATGTTAAGTAAATGCAGAAAATATGTTATTTTATCATTTATTTGAAAATATCAGATGCTACAAGAGGATGATGACACAAATCTGAAGCACTAGAGAGCACTAAAAGATATTTTATACTATTTTTAAGTGCCTTAATGATAGTGGATGACATGCCTCCACCATTTCTGCATTGGGACCCCTTTTTGGAGCATTTTAAGGGGATATTTTTTCACTATTTAGAAGATGCACGGGAATGGAGCTAATGGAGTTGGTGGAGGTTGATCTTTTTTGAGTGGAGCATGAGCTGTTTACAGCTGTTTGAGCTGTATTTATTCCTCTTCCTTGATCAATTTTCAAAGGTTCTGGCTCTTCACAGCTCTGTATAGTGTAATTTTATGAGTTCTTTTGCAGAAGTGAAGAGTTTTGTAACCCATTTTCAGAGATATGCAGCATTGTAACACCTCTTTGGCAGTAATAAGCAGTGTATACCTTCCCATTTTCTCCTGATATTGTGTGTCCTCAGTGTTAGTGCAGGTCTTTGTGATGTTCTTTGTCCTTGGAGCTGTAGTGCACGTTGGAGCCTTTATGCAGGGGTTACATATTGTTTGCAGGTTGTGAGATGTGCAAGGGATATTCATCAGTTTTTGGGTAGTGAGCAAATCTATTTATCTTTAACAAGACTATTGTTATTTGGCCTCCTCACAAAGTAATGATGCAAGGAATATGATTTGCTGGGTTGTGTAAGTAATCTTGATTATTACTGGTTTTGTAGTGTGTCGTTTTCTATGTATTTGCTGATGATCATTTGGTGCATCACCTTAGACAGTAGGTTTCTTTTTATGCAAGCCTTCTTACCCTTTTCTCTGCAAAGTCTTAGTCTAGGTAGTTTAGGTGGAGTACCAGCAGGAAGCTGGCCTTCTCCAGAGGTTCTTTCCAACACAGGCCACCCACAGACCTAGGAAAGATCCCATGTTTCTCCAAATTGCCTAGTTTCACAACTCGGCAAGGGTGCAAATCTGAGAGACAACAGTGACTTGAATACATAAGTTTTGGTACGCATTGATATTTATGCATGGATTTAGCCAACAGAACAGTGTTCTTGAAATAGTTTCCAAGTTTTCTTAAGGCCGACTATAGTTGATATAATTTCATGTAGCGGATATATATGATCGATGGATTTGAGCATTTTGGGATATGTGTGTGTGAATATGAAGGGATAGGTGTGAAGTAAAGAGATCTAAGCTCTAGATCATGGTAGAACAGTGAAGCAGGGCAGAGAGAGATGAAGTGTGCAAAGTCGGTGTATTGAGCACAACCGGAACTGTAATTTTGCATTGTTAGATGCTATTCTTTAGTTCAAATTTCCTATGAACTTTTGTAATCAATTATGTAGGCAGTGAGCCTCCTTTGAGCAGTGAGCTCTGGGCAATGTGCTCGAAGGCATGTGCCTTCCCAATTTGTAATATTTTTAATAGAGTATAAATTCTTGTGGATTAACCCCCACCATGGTTTTTCCCTTAACCGGATTTCCACGTAAAAATCTTGGTGTTCATGTGTTATGATCTTGTTGTTTTTGTTCATGCTTCTTTCTTTTGAATGTAT
Organism: Cunninghamia lanceolata; assembly: GCA_027924645.1. NCBI lineage: Eukaryota > Viridiplantae > Streptophyta > Pinopsida > Cupressales > Cupressaceae > Cunninghamia > Cunninghamia lanceolata. The sequence goes on from BSBN01000828.1 coordinate 3,834,615, forward strand.
GTGGTAAATTGTTAAAGGAACATAAAGTTTTGTAGAACACTGATTTACCCCCCCTCAGTGTTCCTTAATTTCAAACACTTTTATTGTTTATCCTTGCCTTGAAGGCTTCAATATCTATAGTACCGGAGTGCATGTCCTCTACATACTCTTGTTTGCTATATATGCTAGGAGCCTTTGGGAACATGTCGGGTTTGAACTCCACGTCTCGTTTATATATCCTTGGTTGAGACATTTTGTCCTGCAAATCAAACACGCAGGTCTCAAACAACAGCTTATATTTGTCTAAGGTTAGCACATGTTAATTCTCCTTATTTTGAAACATCAAGATGCCCAAATCTATAAATTAAATCACAAACTAAATATAAATCACTATAATTCATCATCTATCCTTTACCTAGTATAAACATGATACAACCTAATGGAAATAACTAGGGGAGTAATGCTTTATACATACCTGTAAATGTGTTCCTTAACCTTTGATCAATGTAGTGGAGAACAAGTAGGTACATTGAAGGGATGATCTTCTTCAATTCTATTCTTGTCATAGCTCTGGCTCGCAATGAGTTCTTTTTGTAGTGAGATTATGGACTCTGAATGCAATTGTGCTAATTCTGACAGTAAAAATCTCCTTTTAACTTAGCTAAATTTGATTTTAGGGCTGACTTAATGACACTCGGGAGATTTGATAGTCTTATTCAACTAGATTGCATGGGATCGCTACAAGTGTTTGTTGGTTTGCGTTCAAATTTAAATGCCAACAGCTTTTTGCCCACATTGAATGCAAAAAATGTGGGGATATGAGGGGAGATATCCCATAAGGAAGTATTCCTATGAATATCTGGATGAGAATATCCATATGACGTCAGCATTGGTCAGGTCAAACCTTGTTGATTGAAATTTCATGATTGAGTTCTAACTTTGTTCATAGTAAGTCGGGATATCCATGTGGACACATGGCATTGTGCCATTGGTTATGCGAGAGGTATGGATATTTATAAGATCGGGATATTAGGGGTGTGAAATATCCATGTGGTTAGAATGTATGGATGATGTTACGAGGAAAAACTTCTTCATTGTAAAGCAATGGGGTGATGTCATCCAAATAGGGATATTAAAGTAAGATTAGGACATTATGGAGTGTGAATTATCCATATGGGTAAAATTTTGGATGACGTCATCGTAATACATCTTCTATGTTGATTCGGGCGATTATGATGTCATCGGGATATGGATCTTAAGTTTTAGATCTAGATATTACGAACAAAAGTATCATTACAAGCTAATATCCTTGTGGCATAAGCATGTTTAGGGTCCTTCATAAGATCGGGATGACATGACGTCATCGGGATCAAGACATTGGGAGCCAGATGTTCACCCAAGTGAATGTCCATATTAACGAAATGTCCATATGGCGTAAGTATCTTGTATAGGTACATATGATATGATGTCACCAGGATGTGGATCTTTTGGGTCTGGATATAGAGTTAATATCCAGATGACTAACCAATATCATGGCGCATGACATTTAATCCACTTGGTAGGTTTAAATTTGACATATGGATATTAGTGGAAATTAGGATATTAGGACTCCATTCGAATGTCATGGCCATGTGAATATCCTTACGACCCTTTGACCGAACTTTGACTGGGCATAACTTCCTGGTCTTGACAAATTTCTGGGTGCTTCAAAAATCAATTCTACTTAGAATTTTGTGCTCTTTCATTTGGCAAGATTTGTAATGGGGAATTTCAACTTTGAAAACTAGCCTAGACTTTAAGATCCTGATATACACAGGATAAAATCCTAACATTCACTTACTACTGGTTTTACCATATCGTCCAAAAGCAAAAGGAAATAAGCAAGCCAAGCAAGCGAAAAGTTGGGTCCCTATTTTGCTAGGGCAAAATGGGGCATATTGTGTAACCACGCAAAAAACTCCTTCCGCATATGTAAAACTTATTTGGTTCCTTCTCCGCACACATTGCCCCTATACTCCTCTCTAGTTTTTATTAGTACTTCCTTTATTGCAGTCTGATTTCTTCTTCTTTTGTGGTAGAATCCATGGTTATCCATTCTTTTCCTCTAGTATGGACTTCTTTACTCTCCGCATAGGTTCCTTCCTTGCTGCATTTTGATCAATGATCATGTCCCAGATTCTTTACCATCTCTTATGAAGCCAAATTGTCTACACTTCTATTATGAGTGATCAATTTACAACACTTACTTCTTGATTTACACAAACCTTTCCCTTGCACCAGTTCCTCAATTGTTTTAGTCTACAACATAAATCTACTCATGATCAATGATTCACCCTCTTCTAGTTTTCCTACTGAGCTTGGTGATCCAACAAGTTCTTCTTCTTCCACATAAGCTATCCCTACACTATTTTTTGCCCTCTTATTAATAGTCCCTCGGTGACATTCAATGCTCAATGTTCTTTGCCTCCACCCTTGAAAATAGGTTCCTCTAAATGATCTCCTATCAAATCCCTTTTCATCTCTTTGGAATCCATCATTGCGGTAATAATTATGACTTCCTTTGTTATTGCAGTAAGAATTATGACTTCATCTATTATTGCGGTAAGAGCTTCTCTCATCATTATTCTTTGCATGTAGTCTTCCTTCTCTGCATCTTGATCCATGTCCTCTCTCTCCTACTAGCTAACTTGATTTCTCTCCCACACATGAATACTGATGTCTATACAATCCTTTGATTATTCTTGTAACATGTTTCCAATTCAATCCATCAACCCATCCACAATTCACTTATATACAACCTGTCATAGGCTCTTCCTTCTGCATTTTATTCCAACACAACTTTTCAGAGTGGTTCTTCAACCCAAAAACACTACAAGGATGTAAATCCCAACACATTCCTCTAATATTTCCCTGTATGTTACAACAAGTACATTGTATACATTGCATTCTTTTAACTAATTTGTATGAACCAGTGATATCCCATTTATTTTCTTTACCCCTGACATATCGAAGGCCTACATTCCTAGGCCTCACTATTGGCTTAATAGGGTCTCTAATTCCTTGTTGATACTTTCCCAATCCTTTTCCTTCATATCCCATTCTTTTCATGATTTTAAAACCAACATTATCTAGACTTCCTTTTCCATCTTCACCACAAGTAGCAATATTTGCAGGTTCAGACACTTTGTCATCTTCAACCTTATTCTTATTATCTAAAGAAGCTTTAACTACCACACACAAATCATTTGTATCACATGAGACATCACAAAGTACATACTTCAACCTTAAACATTCATTTTCATTTAGGCATCATGCAAGTGTTTGATCTAGTTGACTATTTTCTTCTTTCAACCTTGATATTTCATCTTTTTGCAAATTGTTTTCCTCTTTCAATTTCTTCATCTTTTCCTTTAAATCTTCATTCCTCTTTATAACCTTATCAGACAACTTCAACTTTTCTTCTAATTCTTCCTTTTTTTTAAACCACTTAAATTTTTCTTCCAGATCTTCATTCTTATTTTTAACCTTCTCCAATTCTTTTTCTAGTTTATCATTTTCACATAAATTTTCATAAACATTCATTGTTGACCTTTTTATGGTTTCTATCATTTCTTTATTATCCTTTTTAACTTTCACCAATTCTCCTTTAAGTCTTATTAATTCTCCTTCCAATAAATCATTTTCAATTAATAAACTACCATTTTCTTTCTTTACTCTTTTTCCAACTTTTCCCATTTGTAATAAATAATTTTCTTACCAAGTGTTGTGCTACTACACTTATCTTTGATTCTTTGGTGTTCATTTTAGTGGCTTTGTGGTCCTTCACTCCTTCCATTTTCTACAATGTCTTCAAATGTCACCATCTTTCTATTTGCCTTCTAGCTACAATCTCTGTGATCTATATATCATCTTCTTGTCTATTCAATTGTTTGTTTACTTCTTTGGAAATCCTTCCACTTTTAAAAGGCATAAAGGGTGACTCCTGGTCTGGCGTTTGTAACTGTTCAAAGTGCCTCTTTATTTTGGGAGATAACTTTTTGTTTGTAAATGACATGTCATTCGTTAATGTTATTGATTTACTTCCTTCTCTTATACCCCTAGGATCCAAATTGCCAAGTATCGTACTTCCTTTTGTATCTCTTATCTGTAATATACTTCTCCTTACCACATCATCCAGGTATTCTTCATCTAAATTTAAGGATTTGTTTATGGATTTATTATTTGCAAAGGTTGATTCCCTTCTTTACTCATCATTTTGGCTGCACCCACAGTGTCAAGCTCAGCAACACCCTCAATGGCATGCTCATCCTTATTCTATTATTTTTCTTTTGCAACCCTTATGGTGCATTCCTCCTCTATTTCCTTTTCCTTTTTAATTCTTTTGTGGTACCGCTCTTGTTGATCTTGAGTCTATTTTCCCTTTTCTCTTCCATATTCATGCCCATTGCAAGTTTTAACCAATCTCTCTTAGTTTCTTGTTATCTCCCTTGGCCATGGGTGTTTTTGATATGGTGTTTCATTTATCCTTATGTATCTTATGGTTGACTTAATTTGAATAGTTACATCTTTTTAGGGATCTCTTGAGATCCTTTCCCATTTCCATTTGTCATCCCTTAGGTGCATGCTCCCCTCTCACAAGGGTAGGACCTAAGAGATTTCTACCACAACCCTTGAAAAAGAAAATCTCTTCCTTCCTTATTCTCCACTATCCTTACCAGGGTCCCGCAATGGAACCAAATATTGGCAAGAGAAATAATAGGATAGTTTAGAGATCTGAGCCTAGCTTACTCTTATGTAGTCTTTATACCCCAGCAGTGACAGTGATAGAATAACATATATTTGTGGTAGGAAATAATATAATGCGGTAAGATTACATCATATTCAATATATATTAAATATCATAAATGTTTAAATATTACACAATAATTCTCATATATATATATATATATATATATATATATATATATATATATATATCTTCCATATCTTCCATCTTCCTCTCTTACTATGCTTCTTCACATCATCATGCTTCATCATGCTCTTCTCCCTCACATTCCTCTTCCTTATATAGGCTCTTAATACCCTTTCATCGTGTCTTTCCATTATGTCCTTTCCTAAATACTCTTAATTAACTCCCTTCCATGAATTCACCCTTTCCTTTATGATATCTATCCATATTAAGGTTTGTTAAGGTGAGTTAGGATGTGTTTAAAGCTATTTAAGGCCTATATGACCCATAAATGGGTCTAGGGATGACCCAAATGGTATCACAAACCGTTTGTGGCATATGATAATGTCATATAAGGTAAATTGGTGTAGTTTGTGATACTCTCGATCACCTGCTAACAAGATTCACTCATCTCCATCTGATAATTATCTTTATCTTAAACATGTTTGTAGTTTTGAAGAAACAAAAAGGATTGAATTGGTGGTGCTCTTGTTGTTTCAAGTTTTATGAGGTTGTGAAATGTTGTAGATGGATAGGGATATGGTAGGAACAACATGTGTAACCATGGTGATTGATGAAGTTAGGGGTAGTTTGGAGAATGTGTAATCACTCGATGGGGAGCCTAGCATATTGATAAGGAGATGGAATTTGATAATGTCTACAATGTTTGTTGTATTTTCAAACCCATTGTTCTTTGCACCCATATATTTTGAAGCATGTTGGTATGTGCTTCATATAGGTAGAAAATATTAGTTTTATGAAAAAGGGTAGCATATCCTCAACAACTTGTGTATTCTACACCTTCTGTGTTGTGATTGGGAACCTAACTCATAGTTTTCTCTCATGTTGCACGTGTGGCTTTTTGTTTTGTACTTTCTTTGATCCTGTGCTTATCTTGTTTGCCCTATTTAAGGATGAGGTAGTCATTTTCATCATCAAATTTATTGTTGTAACAATAAAATCCTTTTGTGTCTCACCTAGCTATGGTAAGGGAGGATCTGGTATGAGTTCTTGGTCTTGTCGCTTACGATATTTTCCTTCTAGATATTTCTCTCTACTTCCCTTCCTCTTTTGGAATTATATATTTACTAAATGGTTCTAAGCTTTCTTTGGAACAAATTTTGAAGAGAAGAGTTTGTGGCTAGAGCCATGGGATGTATTAGAGTACCCCCATACAACATGCATCCTGCAACCCAATGATAAGCACAAGTAGACTTTGGCAAAGGAAACTAATGAGTTTCTTTCTAGTTGCATGGTATTTTCTAATGCATGTCCAATAACAACAAGGTTGAGCTTTGTGCCTCAAAGCAAGATTATGAGAGCACAGTAAGCTTTCCATGCCCATGCCCCACTTCAACACCCTCTAAATTAGATAGTCATAGGCAAAGGAGTTGTTGTACATAATTGTATGACAACATCTCTAACTTATGGAGCCTACTTCCATTTCTTCTTTGAGCTCTTTCCTAGGGAAGATGCTACTTGATCTTGGTGGTGGTAGTTCTGAAAGGGATGTTGCTACAATTTCCCACTCTCCTCTTCTCGACAAGCATAAATATGGACCCAAGTTAGAATAGGATGATGGCACTAAGTTAGCTTCTTTTATTTGCCAATAGGAAAGGCCCTATCATGGGATGGCTCCATGAACACTAGAAGGATAACATACCCACCTTGTGTACTTGAGTGGGGGTGAACTATTTTACAACTGCAATATGTATTTGGAAGTGACAAATGTCAATCATTCACATGAGATGAGTATTTTCCTCTCCTTTAAATAGATTTTGGTCTTATTGATAAGTTTTGTTGGTTGTTATTCATGCTTGCAAGCAAGGCCTAAAGTATTAGGGCTAACTTGGGTATGCCTTCAAGATGCATTATAATTGGTGTTTGATTTATGTAGAGTTGTCTAATTTGTGTTGAAATTTTGTAATGTCTTATTAATTTCTTTCAGTAAATCAATATAAGACCATGATTCTATTGTCATTTTTACATTCTATCTCTACTTCTATTGAAATGCTTCAGGAATTCAAGGAGTTCTTGGGTTCACATTTGTTGTTCTTTATGTCAGGTCCTAGTTAGTTTCTATTCAAGGAATATAGTGAAAATGTTCTACTTAGATTATTTAAGTAGAAACTCTTTTGGGGTTGATATATGGGGCATTTAGATTCATTGTGGATAACTATGAATGGATGTATTTTTGGGAATAGAAGGCAATTGAGGGTCTAATTTTTTTGTAAGGCAAAAACCTAGTTGATTAGGCTTGGTTGAATATTATGATTTACTTGGTCATTGTAGTTTTAACCCAAATCTGAATCTGTACTATAGGATTAGGAACCAATCTAATAGTTGAAGTTGATCCAATTTCTTTAAAAATTAAATACGTATCATTCACTGAGATTTTATAAAGTATTTACATGTTATAATTTTCCAATATGCATGAATTCAGTGTTACAAACCTTTGTTGAATCTTTAGGGGTCTTGAATTTGTGAGTTATTTTTACATGTTATGCATACTATTAGTTTTTTAGGTCATTGATGATGTAAAATGTTGTGACAAGTCTCATCCATAAGAATATACATTTTTCATCCATCTTGTGTTGCACCATGACCTACCATAATTTTGCCTTATGAAGAGACCTATGGCCCGTACGCCAGTGGACCAATATGAGGACATGGTGTGACATCTATTTTATGGAGTGTCTTTGTACATAGGGTTTGGTCAAACTATGGTCATTTAGAGTACTATAATTCTATAAAGGTCTAAATGGGGTCACCCCCCAAGCTTGGTAGGGATCAAAGTGAAGAAGAGCTATCCTGATTTTATCTAATTGTCCTTTTCTTATCCTTGGTTTGATCATAGTTTTGTCACTCTACTTGAATCCCTGGGTCTAGTTATTGTGTCATCCCTGGGTCTAGGTGTTGTGTCATCCCTTAGAGACGAGGGTAACAAGAAAGAACCCCCAACAAAATTGGTGTCATTGTCAAGGACGTGAAATTATGGTTCATATGTTGAAGATCTTTGCAAATTGACGAAGAAATTATTTGTAGCTATTTCAATTTTCTTAGCCCATCAATTTGAATCAAGATATTACCATTGTTGAATTGGTGTGTGAAGATTCTATTGAAGATTTGAACCTAGATGATTATTTTAGCTTTGAAGAAAGAAGACCTATCCAAAATTTAGTCCTCTTTTAGAGGTGGTGGCTCTGTTGTCACATTATTGAGAATTACTTCTTATTGTGCAAATGTATTGCATAAATCTACAAAGTACTCATTCAGAAGGAGCGTTGGTATGTGGTCTACAATATTTCTAGGTATTTCTAATTCTTGTCGCCTTTTATTTCCAATGGATGAAAGCATTATAGTATAAGGGTTTCGGGTGAGATTACTTTGTGAAGAAATTTCATTTCCCTAATGTGTGTGTATTTATATTGGAAGAAGGAAGTTAAGAGTAAGCATTATACACCTATATGCTTTAAGAGTATGGTCAAATGTGTGTATACTAGTAACATACACATGATAGGTGGGAAATAGAAGGATTATATATATCTGTAAATGCATATTTGTTTAAACTACATAAGGTTTTCGTGGACACATAAGTCATATCAGTCAATAAAATATATGAATGTCTCATGAGTTAAGGTTTAGTAACAAGGAAGGATACAAAAGTAGGAGGGATAAGGGGTTATGTTGTGTTCATTAGCCCTGATATCCTATTAAGAGAAAAAAAAATAGTTACAAGAGAAATCGATTCTCTCTGAGAATAGATCTGAAATGGAGTATTACCATTTGTCTTCCCTTGCACATTTAGATATAGATTCTCCTAAGATGAAACAGCATAGATCATATCCTAGAAGAGTATCTTTTTCTATTGGAAGGTACATACCACTTTATTTCACTAGTATCCCGAGTTATCCAAACCCTATCCCCAATAAGGTTAGAGACCACTTGCCCAAATCCAATGGAAACAACTCTGAGTCAAGTAACAAACATATTTAGGCATTCAGCGACTTGGTAGAAGATTACAAAATTGAGGATGGGGATGTCATAATGAAGATTTTTGTGTAGTCCTTAAAGGAAGATGCAAGGCATTAGTTTATTGATTCACCGGTGTTCTATTTCTTCTTGGGAAGATTTTAAAGCAATGTTTATAGATCAATTTGGTGAAAGATTGGATGTGAATTTGTTGATCAATAGACTCATTCATATTCAAAAAGGTGAAGAAGAGATGGTATGTGATTTTAATTTGAAATTTGAAAAGGATCTAAGAGACATCCCACAAAGTTTGAGACCAAATGAGTCGATGTGTTTGGTTCTATATTTGGGTGCATTTAGTGAAGAGATGAGTTTTCGATTGAGAGATAAAAACCCTGCATCACTTCAACAAGCATATCTCATGGCCATTGATATTGATGATAATATGAGATTTTCTATGATGAAAAGTATTACATATGTAGGTTATGATAATGTTGAGGTGTTCCCTTTGAGTGAATAGTCAGTTAAAAGGGGCAAGGGTAATCACCATGGTAGAAACAAATATGCAGTTATAGTCATATCATCATTAGAAGGTTCGAGTCCTAAAAGACTCCAAGGAGAATGTGAAAAGGAAGATATATTGACTGAGAATGATGATTTTGATGTGAAATCAAAGGTTGAAGTCGGGGCATGTGAAAGTGAAGTAGAAGCTTCATTTAGTTGCAATACAGTGGAATGTGGGATAGGTTGTAATAAGGATGGGTTAGTATAAAAATATTACAAAGAGCTCCATGATTCAAGAATGCCCATGCACTTGAATATTATGTCATTGATGCATTAGTGCCCAAGTCACAACTTATAACCTCTATGACTTATGAGTATGATCCTTTGAATGATCCTCTCAATGTTGCATATAAGCAATTAGACCTATCTTGGGTGACCCATGATTTCAGAATAATGACATAAGAAGTTTATAGTCAGATTCCTTGGTTTAGTGCACATGTTGGTTCACAAGGAGATGATCATATTCAAGTGTTTTCAGGTTTCATGGAGTAGTTTCATTTTGTTGAAGAAGATATGTGGATGAGGTATTTTGCTAAATCCTTTTATGGCGAAGCTAGAAAGTGGTTGGAAGGCTTCCCAGAACATTATTTCTCCACTTGGAAAGATATTATTGTATGCTTTAATGAACAATATACATATAGTGTTGATCATACATATCTCTTATACAAGTATTGTCTAATATTAAGAAGCATGAAGGGAAGTCGCCGTCTGATTTTTATGCAAAATTTATGGCTACTTTGTCTATGGTCCCTAAGTGTGACAAACCTGAAATTTTAGTATGCATAGACTTGTTTTGTGAAGCTTATGAGTTAGGTTTTAGTGCAATATCAAAAGAACTAAAACCTACTAGGCTTGACTAGGTATGTGACTGGGTTATGTTTGTTGAGGAGATAAGACAAGAATATGCAAAAACTATTATATCCTTTGTTGGTCATGATAATAATCAAACTACCCTAAATAAGAAAAATAAAGACACGCTGTATGTAGGTGAAGTGTGTCAGGTAGAAAATGAAGATGCCCACTATGATGAAGAAATTGGGGCAAGTAGTCAGCATGTGAATGGACTGTGTTGATAGAGTTCATAAAGAAGATAATCTAAACATAGGGTACAGTGAGGAAGTTGAAATGTGTGAAAATCCACCTTATGGAGGCTTCATCAATCATGGAGTGAATGTATGCTCAAATGTTCAACATGATGAATTAACTCATGATTAATGCTACTAAATTAATGGATGCAAATGTTCACTCAAAAGAGCAAGAACTTGAATACTTGCTTGATGTACTCCCAGGCTTTGATTCTTTTGAAGACTTTATTGGCACTAATCATTTAGTTACAAACATCTACTTGCATGAGGATGAAGTGAATAGTTGTGTACTTGCAAGTGATTATGTTGATAAAGGCAATATTGTGGATACTAATTTGTAGCTTGCTAATGATGCTATTGAAGAGGGGTGTGTAGGCATTCAACTTAAGGAGTCCGAAACTAGTTTATGCATGATGTGCTTCCTTGCTTTGTTGACAATGATGACAATGATTTTATTGGGTTTTCTAATGTGTCTGATTTCACCTATAACAATGAAGTAAAGATTTCCACTTCACATGAACAACATACTAATATTAATGTTAGTAAGGACACATGATTCCTATGACTGAATTAGTTTCCCACCTTGGTGATCTTCTAGAGGATGGGTTGGAGATGTCAACTATTAATGACACAAATGATGTTGAAGGTTTACTTCTAATATCTTTTATTAAATGTGTTGATTTTGAGCATGTTGATTTCAAGAAAAGTTTGCATCCTCATGTTGTGGAAGATGAAGACAAAATCATTCATGAATTTCTCTATAGGAGTGGTTTTTCTTACATCAAATTGTTGTGAGGAATATAAATCAAAGAATAAATCTGATATGCTTAATCCTTCTCTTGAATTATTTGATGTGGAGTTAGATGATGGTGGTGTTGATGGTTTGAACTATATTTCCAAACCTAAGATTGAGAGATAAATCTAGCTCTGTAGTAATAATACACACTAGCAGTCGTGTGTCCAAGAGTTTGGTGAATATGCATGTGATAATGGAGTTGATCATTCTTATGAGAAGCATGATTCAATTGTTGATAAGGACATTGTTATATCAACCGAGTCTTCTTTGCAAGACACTGAAGCATGTGATGAAACTAGTAATCTACAAAACTTGAAGGAAGGTGATTACAATTGTGATGCAATTCATATTGAAGAAGTAATTGAACATTAACCTGTTTAGCTAAGTATGCTTGAGGATTATGTCTTATGCTTGAAGTAGAACTTAGATTATGTGTACCTCCTTGTGCCTAATGATCACAAGACATTTTGAATGACCCTATTTCTGATTTTGAAGAAGAATGATGAGATACCCTACCCTCGTCATCAACATAGTTCAGTCCACATGTCCTATATCCCTAATTTATTATAGTTTGATTTCTTTGACATAGGAGTTAACTATGACTTTGACAAGTTGGACCAAGTACATACAAAGCTTGATAAACATGTGACAATACACAACTTTGAATCTCTTGATGTGAGTTTTTGCATTGTAAATGAATATGATATATTTGAAAAATGCAGTTTGAGCATGTCACTTAGTGAGATGTTTCATCCAGTATTGGATTGTGAAATCCAAATAGTTCTGGTAATTATTAATAATGGGAGATTGAGGAATATTGTGAGATATATCAACATCAATCTTATTGTTCAACCAGGATGTTTAGTGTTTTCAAATCAAATGTTAAGCAATCATTAGAGAATAAGGTCTATAACAGGGGTAGATGTTGGTCCTAGATTTTTCAGTGGCCCCTCCACCAAGAGATGATTACAAAGGGAAGATTTAAGACATTGTAGGATGAGGAATTTTAGAGTGTCTACACTAACACCTTGGTTTGCACCCTAGAGATTACTTTTGGGATCTTGTCATTCCCATTTGGACTTGCATCCTTGAGCAAGAGCCAATGTTGGGATCTTGTCATGCATCCTAGTCTGGAAAATACCCTATGGTCATGTTATTAGATTAAGGTATCATATGATGTTTATGGAGTATTTTGGGGCCCAAGAAATATCTTTCAAATATTTAAATCTCTCTCCCCATGCTTCCACGCACTAAGCCATTAAGTCATTAGGCTCATCCTAGAGCAAGCCCGCAAAACCCATAGCCCATAGGCATGCAACTTATCAGTACAATTTTTTTGCACTTTTGTTAAGCCCCTTGTTACTTAGCCCTTGGTGACCTATGTTACCTTTCCCCAAATTGCACTTGTCCTTCCTTTGTTTGGGCAACCAACCTGCACTATGTCCATGCCTTAATTGTTCATTGGGAGTCACCTATATCCTTGTGGCCCTATGACCATGTATTTCTTTGATCCCTAGTGGTCCCCATGTGTCCCATCGGTGCACCAAAAAGTAATTATGTTGTGACACTTGTTGCTTGGCCCTGCCACCTGTTGAGTGACTACCACTGCATTAGGACAAACATACATATTTTACATGTGGTTGCTTTATGTTTCTGTGCATGAGTTCCCACACCTCACTCTGAAGGGAGGGACCCACTCCCACCTTAGTGCGTAAATACATAGGCTAATGATTTGTTGATACCTAGCTATCATTCATGGATCCAGTAGGGCTTCAGTTTTATATGATGACCTAGATGGGTCTAGAATGCTAGTGATGACATGACATCCCATGTGGCAAATGACGTGTCCTAATAAACCTATAATGGGACCATTCTTGAGCTGGTGTATGCGTCTTAACTCATAGCCTGTTAAAGAATGGTCATGTGTAGCTATGCAATACCATCAATTTTAAAGCAAAAAGGGAGATCCATGATGGAAAGGATGTAATCTTTGAAGGCCTTAACTCACTTTCCAAGCCACAACCACATAGATTGCACATTTATTGCTCACTTATATGCACACCAATGAATGTGATGCAATGCATTGCTCAAAGTATTCACTCAACCCCACATGACAATTATCTCTACCTTAAACCCATATGTAGTTTCGAAGCAGTGGAAAGGCTTGAATTGGTGGTGCTCTCATTGTTTCAAGTTTTGTGTGGTTGTGAAATGTTGTAGATGGTTAGGGATTTGGTAGGAACACCCTATGTAACCATGGTGATTGATGAAGTCAAGGATAGTTTGGAAGTTGTGTAATCACCTGACAGGGAGCTTAGCATATTGATAAGGAGATGGGCTATGATAATGTTTGCAATGTTTGCTATCTTTTCATACCCATGGTTCTTTGCACCTGTATATTTTGGAGTGTGTTGGTATGTGCTTCACTTAAAGGTAGCATATATTAGTGTTTCAGAAAAAAAAGGCAGTGTATCCTCATCAGCGTGTGTATTCTACCCCTTCCATGTTGCAATTGGGAACTCAACTTAGAGTTTTCTCTCATGTTACACATGTGGCTTTTTGTTTCATGCTTTCTTCGACTCTATCCTTGTCTTGTTTTCCCTATTTAAGGATGAGGTATTCATTATGTTCATCATCAAATTTGTTGTTGTAACAATAAAATCCTTTTGTGTCTTGCCTAGCTATGGCAAGAGGGGATATGGTATGAGTTCTTGGTCTTGTCCCTTATGATATTTCCCTTCTAGATATTTCTCTCTCTTCCCTTCCTCTTTTGGAAGTATAGATTTATTAAACGGTTCTTCTTTCTTTGGAACAAATTTCAAAGAGAAGAGGCTATGACTAGAGCCATGGGATGTATCAGAGTGTCCCCATACAACATGTAGTCTATAGTGTGGTGATAAGCACGAGTAGACTTTGTTAGAGGAAACTAATGAGTTTCCTTATGGATGAATGTTATTTTCTAATGCATGCCCAATTGCAACAAGGTCGAGCTCTATGCCTCAAAGAAAGATTATGAGAGCACAGTAGGCTTTCCATGCCCCACTTCAACACCCTCTGGATCAGGCAATCAAAGGCAAAAGAGTTGTTGCAACTATGCAAAAACATCCATAACCTGTGAAGCCTACTTCCATTTCTTTTTCAAGCTCTTGCTTGGGGAAAATGCTACTTGATCTTGGTGGTGACGATTCTGAAAGGGATGTCATTGCAATTTCCCTCTCTCCTCTTCTTGACAAGCATAAGTATGGACTTGAGTTAAAATAGGATGATAGGGCTATGTTATTTTCTTTGATTTCCAATTAGGAAAGGCCCTATCATGGGATGCCTCCATAAACACCAAAAGGGTAGCATACCCACTTTGTGTACTCGAGTGGGAGTAAACCGTTTTACAACTGCAATATGTATTTGGAAGTGACAAGTGTCAATCATGTGTGTGAGATGAGCACTATCCTCTCCTTTAAATAGAGTTTGGTCTTATTGATAAGTTTTGTTGGTCGTTGTTCATGCTTGCAAGAAAGGCATGAATTTTTGGGGCTAACTTGGGTATGCCTTCAAGTTGCATTGTAATTGGTGTTTGATTTATGTAGAGTTGTCTATTTTGTGTTGAAATTTTGTAATGACTTACTAATTTCTTTCAACAAATCAATATAAGACCACATTTCTATTGTCATTTTTGTATTCTGTCTCCACTTATATTTAAATGCTTCAAGGAATTCAAGGAGTTCTTGGGTTCACATTTGTTGTTCTTTATGTCAGGTCCTAGTTAGTTTGTATTCAAGGAATGTAGTGAAGATGTTCTACTTAGATTATTTAAGTAGAAACTCTTTCGAGGCTAATATATGGGGCATTTAGATTGATCATGGATAACTAAGAATGGGTGTATTTTGAGGAATATAAGGGAAATTGAGGGTCTACATAAACCTAGTTGATTAGGCTTAGCTGAATATTATGATTTACTTGGTCATTGTAATTTTTAATCCAAATCTGACACTATTGCTATAGGATTATGCATTGGTCTAATAGTTGAATCTAATCCAATTTATTTGTAATTAAATGCATATCATTCACCTAGATTTTATAAATTATTTATAAGTTATGATTTTCCAGTATGCATGAATTCAATGTTACAAACCTCTGTTGTATCTTTGGGGATCTTGAATTTGTGAGTAATTTTCAAACGATTATGCATACTAATAGTTTTTCAAGTCATAGATGATGTAAAATGTTGTGAGAAGTCTCATCCATAGGTATATGCATTGTTCATTCATCTTGTGTTGCATCATGACCTGTCATAATTTTTCCTTATGAAGAGACCTATGGCTTGTAAGCTAGTGGACTAGTATGAAGACGTGGTGTGACATCCATTTTATAGAGTGTCTTTGTACATAGGATTTGGTCAAACTATGGCCATTTAGCCTACTATCATTCTATAAAGGTCTTTAGGATCACCCTCCCAAGCTTGGCAAAGCTCAAAGTGTAGAAGAGCTATCCCACTCTTGTCTAATTGGCCTTTTCTTGTCCTTGGTTTGATCATAGTTTTGTCACTCTACTTGGACCGACTTTAATCCCCAGGTCTAGGTGTTGTGTCGTCCCTTAGATTTGAGGGTAGCAAGAAAAAACCCCAACAAAGTGTTCATGTTGGGTGCTTGCTTTTGGCTTCCTAGTCACATGGGAAAGCACTAGACATGTCCTCATATAGACACATAGAGTAGTCATAGAGCTCATTAGTATAAGATTCCACAATTTCGTGTTTGCATTGGCATAATTGTATAAATTTTATATATTCATCCTTGTAGTGTTTGAGGGGATAATATTCATCTTGTAGAGTGTTAACAAAAGCATTCCAAGTCTTGTTTGACTCATTCTCCCTATCAAGTTGTGTGTTGATTGCTTACCACTGATGTTGTACTAAGACATACATTTTTAGCATTGCAAATGAAATCTTCTTGGCATTGGTGAATTTGTTGATAGAGGAGTATAATTCAAGCTATTGAATCCAATAGTCCAACACTTGGGTGTTGATCTTGCCTTTAAACATTAGAATCTTAAGGTTGACCCAAACCATGAAAGGATTGTGATGATGCACTATAACTTGTTGTTTAGGATGTGTTGGCATTGATCCAAGTCAAGTCATGACATTGCAAAATGATCCAAAGAGTTCATGACATTGCATTTCTAAGGGTGTGTTGAGTAGGTGCTCAATGTCTATTGAAACCCTAGTCATGCTTTCATTCTATTATACTCTATTCTTGACATTCTCAAGAATACTTAAATGTTGAACTAGGAGCATGGTCCTTCAATTGATGTTGTGAATGTGTTTGAAGAGACATGAAAATTAAAAAAAAATCAAGCTTTGATACCAATGATTTGATTCTTAGGTGGATTGGAGGACAAATCTGGAAATTAACTTGTAACTTACATGATTTGTAGAATATGCATATGAAACCCTAGATTAGTATGCAAATGCACATTCAATGTAAGCAAAAAACTTTGCAATGTAGATGTATTGCATGAAAGAAGATATGTACAATGATATGTATGTAAAAATGTTGTTGGTTGGGTCTTCTCTACCTATAGCTTGTACAATGTAGGTACTTATACAAGTGCCTATTAGCTAGGCCCTCAAGAATATGGTCACATTTCATGCGCATATGGTGTGCTTTCCATGTGGATAGGAGTATGTCATGTGTTGAACTCATATGGTCTTAGTTGTATTGCAGTACAAGATGGTGCTAGGTGTCAAATCCATATAGTGCCAGTTGTTTGGCATGATCATGTGGCACAAGTAGAACCACCTATTAGACATATATGGTACTAGACTAATTACATAATTGGATGAACACGTGCACACCCATGTGTAGGGTTGCATATATGCGTGAGAACTATGCATGAAGTTGTGTTATGTGATGCATTGATGCATATAGTTACATTAGGATTACGTGGCACACATTGAGTGGATACAAGCACATAGAGTATGTGAATGTATGAGACTAAGACTATACATGTAGTTGCGCTCGAGTCAAGGTGCCTATGTCACATTTAGGAGCTTGCCTTGGTCAAGCCCCTAATAATATGAAGTAGTTGAAGAGTTGTAAGTGTGTGGTCCTATGATGCTCATGTGGAGCTATAACATGAAGTGGGTGTGTGCAACACTAATTAGACAATGCCCTAGATGTTTAAATGAAGAAAATCTGAATAGGTGTAGCCACTAGAAGATCAATAATTTCCATTTTAGGTAAGTCCTTTAAATAAATGTATTTAAGATTCGTATAACTATTAAGAATGAAGTAAAGTGTTTTTGGGTCTATTCGTATGCTAAGAGTGTCAAAATATTCAAAATCATATTTATATAAATGAACCCTAAAACAAATACACAATGAAAAAGGAAAAGTGCAATGTATTACTTTTTAGCTATACAGTATTACACAACAGCCAATTATGTAAACCACAATATACATTCATAAGCGTTTTCTTTCTCCTTTTTCCAACAAAACTAGTAGGTTCATGCCCATCTGTTGTGGGCAAGAATTAAGACTTATAATTATTGTTTAATTTGAGAAAAAATTGTCAATGTTAGTGTAGGTTTTTATTTCCTAGTTGAGTTATTTATTTTCCCTATATTCCTAGGCTTTTCCTATACTTTTATTAATTTCGCTTAGGTTAATAAAGTATGTCTTATTAGGTGAGAGGATTATGAGGTGTCACCTTACTACATGTGAGCATCCATTAGCTATTTTGGGATGATACTTTAATATTTTTAATCCGATAGATGGTTGCTCCTCATTGGTCGGTGTTGCCACCTCCTCCCTCTCCCTCGTCTATATAAGCATGCTATCTGCTTGTATTTATTATCTTTTATTTTTGCATCCTCTTAATACTATTTTGTTAACTCTATGTTATTTTGATTTCGTATCATTTTGCACTAGCTTTTTGTGTTATTAATCTTTTCAAATCCTAACAGTCAAGAGTATACTTAAATCAATCTTCCATGAGCTTTCTTTGTGGGTTCTGTGGTGGTAAAGAGAGTGAAGACTGCGTTGGTGAAAAAAAGGAATTGAGAATGTCAGGTCCAGCGGAAGTCGGTTATATTAAAGCTCCAGAGCTCTTTAAACTCCAGCAATCCCCAAACGTAGCCATCATTGATGTCAGGTAAACACTTCTTAATTTTGTGTTTTTAATTTTACAGCTCATTTTGCTTTTCATCTAAATCTTTCTTAGATGCCATTATGAAGGCATTCCTTAGGTTAATGGTCAACCCCAACTTGCATCTAGCCTAGTCTTTTGGATACGCTCTGTTCAGGATTGAATTTTATATTTCACCCAATTTGAACCCTAACCTCTTACATGGTGGGATGTAATGTCAATCCATCACTTACATTTAGGCTTGAATCTTTGGGTAGCTGTAGCTAGTGCGAGGTATTTTTCTCATTTCAACATTGGAAATGTTTGATGTGGATTTGATTATGGGTCTCTGCTAAATAAATTACCAATAATTACCACTCAAGCTCATCGTGTTCAACAAAAACTCAATTTGATTGTCATAGTAACTGTTAGCATTTTTTTACTGTTAAAGGGACGAGGAGAGGAAATTTGATGGCCACATATCAGGCTCCTTTCACTATGCAAGTGATACATTCTATGAACAAATCCCAGATCTTTTGCAGAAGACGAGGGAAAAAGATACTCTCATCTTTCATTGTGCCTTGAGCCAGGTAAATCTACACTCAGGAATTTATATGCTTGGATTTTTATATTACAATTTTGTACAGTAATTGTTGAAGGATTTGTTGATTGAGCAGCCAATGAAAAGTAACTGTTTCTTGGATATGGGTGATTGCAAAAGGACCAAACCAATTAAAGCACTATCTGAAAAGATAAGTTGTTAATGTGAACTTGGGTGATTGCAAAAGGACCAAACAATTAAAGCACTGTCTGAAAAGATAAGTTGTTAATGCGAACTTGGTCACATTTGGGTTTACAGCTGGTCAAATTATCAAGTTGAGTCTGCAAAGTTCTTAGCAATTCCTCAATAATAGTTCACCTAGGGCCATTAATTATATAAATCACGAAAATATCAACAGAAAAAGTATTGCATTTTCTTTGGAACTTTGGGCCTAGTTGTATTAAATGATATTGCTTATGCTCTGTTAGTGAAATTTGCTAAATTTAATTTATTACTTTATTTAGTGACCTCAAGCTTTTACGGTCCATCAAAACTGCAAAAGAATTTCTGGAAAAGAACTGCTTGGAGATGTATATACTTATAGAAAACATAACCTATTTCATGAGCTTTAACTCCAATATATAGGCTTAACAATGGTTTAGCTTGAATTTAAATGCGCTTGTGTGGTATAACAATAGGAAGTGCTATTTTTGCATGCCCAGGGGCACAAAATCTGGCGGCAACCATTATGTTCCTGGGAGTATATGGCTTGGAATAGATTTGCTGCTGGAGGATCATCTTTTATTATATTTACCTTAATAGGATCCATTATAAATCTATCTCTTGGAAAATATAAGCCCCAACAACTTCAATCTGTTTATAATTGGTGGGGACATAAACATTATCTGAGACAAATAAGGAGAGCACAGTCACGATCCTTGAAAATCTGGGAAATGCACCACAAGTTCAAATGACATTCTGTAATATACAGAGTTTCCCTACCTGGTAGTGAATATTACAAGGCATCAGTCTTCCTCCCTTATAATAAATTGATTGTACTTGGAGAAGCCATACACGAATTAACATACTTTTCTACCGGCCATTCCAAAATATTTCCTAGTAAAAGGCCCTGGACTTGGAACTTTTCTACTTGGAAGTTTATAGGAATTAATTTTGTTCAGTTACCTTATTGAGTTAGATCCAATAGTTCTTCTCAATTAGACATATAGGTTCTTTGTATACAAGGGGACTTTATTAAGTGGTCTGTAATTGTGTAGCAACTCAGTCTTCAATTCCTGAAACTCGTCTGGGATTCCTCTGAGATCTTCACAATCAAATACAAAAGCATCCACACTTTCTCCAAACAGTGCTTGTGAAACAGTTGCTTGCATTTTTCAAACCTGATTCTTTTACTATCCAATAGTTCTTTTCAATTAAACATATAGGTTCTTTGTATACATCCCTTCATTCTAAAGGGACTTTATTTAGGTGGTCTGTAATTGTGTAGCAACTCAATCTTCAATTCCCGAAACTCGTGTGGGATTCCTCTGAGATCTTCACAATCAAATCCAAAAGCATCCACAGTACGGTGCTTGTGAAACAGGTGCTTGAATTTTTCAAAACTGATTCTTTTACTATTCCTGTATCTTAATTAGTTTCTAGCTGGAATATCCGTCTCTGTTTACTAACTTGTTGCTAGAGCAATTCCTGTGGAAGCTTCTTTGATCAGAGTCTTTTTGAATATTGAGAATCAACACATTTGCTCCTAAATTTATAAATAACTAGTTTCTCTCTCCTCATTGTCTGCCCTCTTTTTGTCCTTTCCTTTCTGCTGTCTTCCTGTATCCTAATCTTTTTAACTCTTATCCCATTGATGATCATTGGCTTTTTCCACAAATTTTCTTTTTCTGAATCAATCAATCACCTGTGCTCTGTTTAGCATCTGTTCAATCTTTCCTTCTGACATATTCTTATTTTTCCTGCTTTGTTTCTGTGGGTGGTAATAAGAACCAAAGAGTTTATCCTTTTCCTATCCTGACTAACAACATAAAAAGTCCAATTTTCTCCACATTGCCTAGAAGAATCTGTTGGTCTCAAAAAATTAATGTTCAGAAAAGCAATAACTGATACTAAAGTATTCTTGAGTAAACTTTATAGTAGAAGATGCACTCTCCAGAAGGAAGCTATTCCTTTGGTGTGTGGGCTTATCAAGGAACACTCCCACTCTATAAACTTGTCATCAGGATGCTTATGTTTCTTGGTGTTCCCATAGACTATTTTGGTCTTGTGCACCATAATAAAATCATTTCATTTCAATATGACTTCTCTTTGGGTATCAGGCTTATGGACCATATTGAAGATTTTAGTGTATGTTCTGGTTTTTAATAATACATAAAGCAACTCTGAAAATTTGACTCAATGAATTTGATGATATATTGGTTGTTCAGTTTATGGCATATGTCTTTACAAGGTTTTTCCTTCCTCAAGTGGACTACTTTGAGTTTGGATAGCAGCTTTTCTGTAGACCTTGAAATTTAAATAAAAGAGCCAGAAAATTTAATCCTCTTGTTTGGCTCTAATTGTCTTATGTAAATGATCTATTTCCTAGGCATACTAGTTCTCTTTTGACAAGGTTTCTATTGTGAGATAAATTTGTGCAAATTTGCAATGAAACCAACATATTAGCTTATAAAACTTTTGAGCAGCTTGTGTGCTTTTTGGGTCTTCTTGCCTTGTGATTTTTCACACACATACATGAGTTAAAGGTCATAAAAAATGGCCACTCAGGAAAAATAGTCATTGTTGTGTTGAGTTGTGTATTAAATATACTCCCATGTAGTGAAAAATCCCACAATACTACACTACAAAAGTCACTGTTTTTTACATTTAACAAAATGTTGGGTTGTGATAATCCCATACTGATAATGAATTGAGACAAGGAAGGCTTAGAAAGTTAGAGGCCATACACTTACCAAAAGTTTTGCCAATTGGGAAAGAGGCTACATGGTGAAAAGTCCAAAGTAATGGATTTTAAAATAAAAAAACTGGTCCTCCTCCATACTAACTAATGCTTAGAGCTGCTTGTGTGCTAAAATTGAGAAGATTGTCCATGGTAAAACAAGTATCTTGAGATTAAGTTTGTGCATATAATTTTACTTAAATTACCATGAGAACTACTTAACATTTTGAAGTATGAAGTATTTATGGTTGATATTTAGAATTCAGTGATAAGCAGTTAATGTACTAAAGTCCACATTTTTGTGTTTATTTGGTATAGACAATGATTTTTTCTAAATTTAGTATCCGCATAGGAATTTTATTTAGCATAAGGGCACTAATTAATAAATTATGCTATTTGAACTTCTAGTAGTTTTTATCTTCCAATACTCAGAATATGACAATATTTGTCTGTGTTTTAATAGTTCAAACTTCAAACTTAAGATTATGCCTAGTGGTCTTGCTATAAGTTACCTACGGTGTATTCATGTCTTAAAATTTCATATTATATATTTGAGTTTGTTTATAGAGACACTAAGATATAGGATGATATGTAGTAAAAGAGTGAAGTCAAAGGTATGTTGTAAATCCCCAGCTTAGCCAGTGTGCCAGACCTGGTATATGAAACCTCCTTTGCAAGACCCACCCACTCTACACCCTGAGTTTTAACTTAATGACAGAACTTATTTGAGAGATGGAGTTGACCTTTCTGTCTACACCTTCACTTATAAAATGAAATAATTGGTCGAGTTGAAGTTCCATTTTTTTGGAAATTGTTTAATTACTGATCAGATCTAGTGGTTCATTTTTAGGTACGTGGACCCTCTTGTGCTCGTATGCTTGCAGAAAATTTATCAGAAAATCCCTTGGCGGGATCATCAAGCATTCAGAAGATTCTTATTCTTGAAAGAGGATTTAATGGATGGCAAGCTGCAGGACATCCAGTTTGTCAATGCAAAGAGTCCATATGTAAAGGCCACAAGTAAGGGTCATATTCATTTCCATGTAGTTGGCTGCAATTACTGCCGGATCCAATGGGAAAATCTTCACTTTTCTAGAAATAATTTGTTGTATACAAATGTGAGAATGAACCTGCATAAGCATTAAGCAACAATGTAAGCGAGGAGATGGGAAATATTTTGAATGGAATATGAAATACTATTGTCGAATTTTAGTGTTGACTGGGTCTGCTAAAACTAGTGATTATTATTTTAGTTAATGATTATCTGAACTTCGTAGTGTTATGGTCGAATTTCATATGAAATGAATTTTCAAAGCCCATTGAATGGATGGACAGAATGTTGACGTGTGATGGTTTTGTACACACAATAATCCTTGTATCTACTACTTCAATTTAATTGTATGGTTTTGCAATTTCCAGTTATTCACATTAAATACCAATCGGGAGATTTCATTATCTGTTTTATTTGTTAATGCATCTGTGTCTTAATCTGCAGTTTGGGGATAGGAAACTGTCTTAGCAAATGATGTTTTTCTTAGGCTTGGATAGAAAAATGGCTTAGGTAAGATGGGTTAATTGAGCTTGTATATTTAGAACATTTCATTTCCTGTTGGCAATGATCGGTAGGCTAGGTGTTCATTCATAAGGTATTCATTACCGAATATTGAAGATAGATGGTATGGAACTTTCTGGGAAATCGAAATAGTATTATTAAGTCATTCTGAACTTTACAAAAATTCCCACATGAAACTAGTTTGTTTGGTGGGTTTTTAAGCACTATTCTGAATAGCTTGTGATTGTTTAGCAATATGACTACTCTTAATAAGCTCAAACAAGTTGTGATCCCCATTTTAGCACAGAACGCATATTCAATCTCATAGGCAACAAGGAAGAAATGGAAAGAAACGACCGAACAATGGCACAAAATAAACAATGAACTAATAAACAGATTCACCTTATCAAAAGCACACACGGGCAGAAACAGTTCTCTGATCAACTTCTCCTTTTCTCTGTCCACTTAGCATCTGAACTTACTGAAGATTTTCTACTTTTAAACTAACTCAACCAAATCAGACTATTCTCTTGTTGAAATTTTGCTGACATTTTTGCAACTCCTTCACTCTTTGATTCATGTCCTTATATCCGGTTGCCTCCCATTGCTGAGCATTCCATACTTTGCTTGATTTGGTTGCACATTAACTGTCTCACACTCCTCGGATTTTCTCTCAGCGCAGTAATCATTCCATTTTCCTCGGGCTTTGCTTTCTTTTTGCTTCTTTTCACTGATTACTTTGTCCTCTATGGGTCATCCACCAAATTACCCCTGGCTTCCACTTGGACCTTCATTCACTCCTGCCATCTTCTTGGCCAATCTGACTTACTCTGATTGAATGCTCACTCATTACTAGCCTCTGCCTCTGCCTCTGAGGTTCTCTTTTCTCTAGGCATGATCTCTCAAAATCTAGGTTCCTTATTGTCCAGGTTTGGTTATTTTGGGGTCTGCAGTGTTCTTGCCTCTGCCCTGACATGTCTGTCACTGCCTTTTAATCCCTTGGTTGCTGCTGCTGTGTGAGCCGCTTGCACTGACTCAGCTACCACCCTATGAAACCAGGTACCCCCCTTTTACTCTGTTTAGTTCTTCCTGTTCCTGCAATCTGCACACTTAAACAAAAGAGATCACGACACTGGTTGTAACAAAATCGAACACAAACTTCAATCATGAAATTCAAGATATTGCATAGGCCTTTGGAAATCACAAGTCTTTATCTCTACTTTAAAATCAAATATATGTTTTAATTACATACTTATGATTAAAAATTTGTTTCAAGATTCATTTAAATATAAAGTTTCTTAACACGGACTCCTTGGCTCTCCTAACCAACTAATCACAAGTAGAGCTAAAGACTTGTGATTTCCAAAGGTGTCGACCGAGGGTTCCCCAGTGTTTCACTCGACGTTGTCCGAGGGTTCACAAGTGCTTCGCTCGATGTCAACTGAGGGTTCTCGAGTGTACTCGACAGATGGTCCTCTTCAATCAATGAAATAGCCCACTTAACGAATTTGTCTCATCTTCCGAGCACTCTTGTAGTTTCAGCACTCCTCCATCATCGGGCTCCATCGGCCCTCTTTCTTCTCCGATCGTCTCGCCTCCGTCTGAATCAAAATCCGATGCCATTTCTTCGCTGATGGTTTGAGTTCTTAGGCCGATCACAAACTTTTTGCTTTTGTTTTCTATTAACAAAGTGTTTTTATTCCAGTTGTGGTCGGCCTTGGCGGCTATTAGCCACCCTCGGCTGAGTAATGCATCGTACGTTGCATTGCATGCTGTAATGACTACAAAATTTAGTAGAAATTGTTGAGTGCCAATCCTTACCTTTTGAGCCATTAGCACTCTCGATGCTTTGATTCTGTGTTGGTCGGCTCCCACCAACTGGAAGTTTTGCGGCCATAAAGTGGGTTTCCCGAGGCTTTTCCAAGTCTCCTCGGGTAATACGTTCACCCAGATCCCCCGTCGACTATAGTGCTTGTCAAGTTTCTCCCAAGAATTTCCATGTGAAGCACGATTGGTTTCTTTCCCAAATTGATCACTAATAACCTTGGGTCGACAACTTGTTCTCCGCTTGGTGGTGGCTCTATTATGACATCTTCGTCGTCCTTACTCTCAATTGGTTTTTCTTCCACCACATTGGATATTGCCATTCTCAGCTGTGGCATGCTCTGAAGGAGATCGACCATTCTTATTGGTATGGTGGTTTGTAGCACCTGATTTGCAATATTTTTGTCTGACTTCGACCGAGTAGTTGTGGTTGCCTTCTTATTTGAATTCTTTCGTTCTGTCTCCATGGCGTATTCCACTTCTTTTCTAGCATCACAAAGTCTCTCCTTCTCAGTTCAGGGTCTGGATAACTTGCCTTCTTCGTTTGTGCTTGGGTGATTGCGAAAACTTCATCGTCGTCTTCTTCAATGTCGATGAAGTTAACCGTACATTCTTGTTTTGGACAGTCATTATCCTCATGGTCACCGGGCCCACACCACTTGCACAGTGCAGTCACTTTGTTCTGATTATTACTCTGGCATTCCCTCGCAAAATGCCCCCATTCATTACACTGACGATACTAGATCATCGGCCGCCCCTTTGCATCGTATTGAATGCGGCTTCTTCCCCTATTATTGTTAAATCTGTTGTTTCCTCCTCTTCGGTTGTTTCGATACCCACCTAGAGATGCATTCTGGTTGTTTTGCTTCGGCGGTGTCGTCAGTGGGGTAGATTGTTCACCTTGTGTATAGAGAACTTGGGTGCTCCTCGTCTTTAGGTTATATGGGCACTCTTTGATGGAATGGCCCATTACTTGACCTATTTCACAGAACATTTTATTAGGGTAGTTTGCTTTGATATGACCTTCATTACTGCATTCGGTGCACTAGAGGTCCTTGCTCTCCTTACTAGTTTCCTTCTCGGCTTTGAACTGTTTCATCATCCTTATATCTTTCCTTAGTGCTTGAACTGTTTTGGATTTGTCGTCGTTGCTATTGTTCGAGCTTTCATCGTCGTCATCCTTTTTCTTTCCTCGGGTCGACATCTTGTCTTCGCTTTTGATATCCATTGCTCGGTTATAAGCCTTAGTGTATGACGACGGCGACACAATCTTCATCTTTTTCCTAAGCAAGGGAATCAAACCCTGAATGAACCATCGCTTCTTCAACCCATCCACAGGCTCATTCTCCAATTTTACTAGAAGTTCTTTCAACCTCTAATCGTAGGCTCGTACATTTTCTTGTTTCCCTTGTTTTGTATTATAAATTTCAGCAACAATTTCATTATCATCTCTCAAGAGTTTGAATTCTCCCTGGAAGGCCTTCTTCAATGCATCCCAACTGCTTTTTGACCCTGCCTCAAGTTTGGTGTACCAGTAATTGCTATTCCCCTAAGGGTTGCTAAAAATGATCTCAACCAATAAGACCTATCGTCCTGTCCATTGGATACTCATATTGTTTCACAAGTTTTGCAGTGCCGAACTGGATCCTCCGATCCGTTCCCAAGGAACTTCAGTATCTTCTGCCTCTCCATACTGGGACTTCCCGATGGAATCACCATCTTCCCTTGGCACAACTTTAATATTCAGTTTCTGGTCGTCAGAGAGTTTTGACCCGTACGCCTCGGTGCTATCCGCGCACTCTCGGCCACATAGGTGTCCTTGACTCCTCCCTCAGCAAACCTCACACCCTTGTTGCCCACAGAGTTTCTCTTGTGCTCCTCTAGTCCCAGAGTAGTAGCCTCTCGCTCACCGATGCTTAACTTTTTAACTTGTCGAGTGATCTCCTCATTTATCTCCGAGAGTGGGTCGTGCCATGGTTAGTCTTCCCACTCATTGATTGATGAGAATCGTACGTTCAGACTTGCAGCCTGGTCGACAAGATCCTCTTCTGTCTCGTCAGGGAGTGGCAACTGTTTTTCTATTTCCTCTCACTCCTTTGCTATTTCCTGCCACTCCTTTCTATGTTGTCTTGTAGTTTGTTCTCCGTGAGAAGTTCTCTTTTTCCTCTTGACTACAACTCCGACTAATACTTCTTTTTGGCGGTGGGCTTTTGCTTTCTTGTAGTAACCCTTTTGTTTCTTCGCTAATCTTTTTCAACTGCTTCCTTATTTCTCTCTGCTCTTGTATTCTTAGTGATCTCTGTGCTCGGTATTCTGGTGTTTTTTGACTGCGACCTGGTCTTTTGTATTTATTCGGCTATAAGGGCATTAATTGTAAGGTGTACGACGTCGATTTGCATCGTGCTCCTCTTCACGTTTTATGCGTTCTTCATATCTTTGGAGTATTTGTTGTTGGCATTGCTCCCTATCTCTCTTCAGGTAGGTCTTGTAGGATTAGGAAGTTCCTTGCCAAGAGCTTGGGCATATGAGTGAGAAGGTTATCAACTTCACTATTAACTTCTAGATTTTCCATGATTATTTCTTCTGGAATGTTTCTACGGTTGGCTTTGTTTCTCACGTGTTGTCACTGCTATGCTCCACAGATACACCAAGTCTTGTGTTAAATCATTCTCTCGGTCATTTTCTTCTCGCTCGTTGTCTTCTCTGTCACTTTCTGCGCGCTGCTCTTCTATCTCCTCTTCTATTTCTTCTCTCTCTCTTGTGGGTCGTGGTTCTTCGCTCGATTGAATAGGCTGACCCATTATGATGCCATAGTCATCATCCCCTCTACTCATCACCGACTATTCAATTTGGCTGACAATTCAATTCATCATCGACTAATCATCGAGTATTGAACTTGTCACCGATGACTCAAGTCGTCATCGACTCCTCGTCACCTTCCAACCCGACTCCAAATCGGTAACGACACCAAAATGTTTACTACCGATTGAGTCTAATTGAAATATTTAGAGTAAACAGAAAATACATGAACAACAAAATAAAGTAAATTCATAACAGTATGCTCATTGCCATTGCACAATTGAACTCATATATTTATTGATTCAGAATTTGCCAATACAAATCGCATCAAAAACTGATTATTCATTACAATGCTATGACAAGTATATATAGGAAGCTGACGGTTGCCTCGGTGGCCAACCGTCGCAACGGACTACAGTTGTTGCGAGGTAACAACCTCACCGACTGAAAGGAAAATACAGTTCATCCTAGAATGAGCACCTGAGATCAGTAAGTGTCTGCAGTAACAATTATTTTTCTGATTGCTTCAAAACACATACTACTATGTCATAAAGCGAAATCAAACATAGTTCATTTCCCACATTAACCCTTAAAGGAAAGTGATTGTAGTTTAAACTAGTTTCAGCAACATGCATTAAATAGGTCCAATAAACAGAATCACTAAACATGAAAGATAGAGCAGAAGACAAGAACACAAAGACTTACATGGGGAAAACCATTTCAGGTAAAAAACCCCACACTCCAAAACATAGAGCCACTGTATTATTCAACAACAAGCGTACAAGTTACAATACAATATCAGGCTCATAGCCTTTACCAAAGATTTACATCTTGTTCCATCTCTGGAGAAAATCCAGCAGCATTACAATCCAATCCACACTCTGATCTAGCAGACCATTCAATGTTTTTACACCATTCATTTACATTCCAACAGGAAACGGTTCGGTTCAACTTTCATAGACAAACGGTCACAATACAATTTAACTGTCACTGACATTTCGAACCATCAAAGAGACATCAACTGCACCCTCTCCGAACTCTCAAAGTCCCTTCGACATACACATTACATGCTAAAAAAATGTCATCAACATACACCGTCGATCAATGCTTGCTTGATCTCAGCCAATCCCCGCTTTCCCTCGGGGTCTATCCGGGACCCACCACAAAAGGCATAGGCCAGTAGGCGCCGTTGGATCAAATACATTTGTGATATGCATTGCCAACTCAACCTAGGCTTTTTCTGTCCTTTTGCCACGTCCAAAGTTGACGGTTACCACCATCCCCCGCTTCCCTGTGAGGTACAGACCGGGTCCCACCAAAGGCTAGCGGGCTGGCGGGGATTCAAGTCACCGTTGCATATACCATTCCCCACTCCCCCGCCAGGTTAAGCCTAGGTCCCACTAAGGGCCAGCACGCTGGAGGGCAGTGCTGCCCCGCTTCCACTTGATGTGCCATGCAACGCATTTAAAGAGAAGAGAGCGCCTCAAAAAACGGGAAAAGCTTCAAAGTCACGAAGTCACCAAAAATTCGAACTTGAGAACCTCTGGTTGGAGGTTATGAAACTTTAGAACCACGCAACTTAGGTTAGGAAAACTTGGAACCCCACAACTTAGGTTAAGAAAACTTGGAACCCACCGAAATGTAAATGTCAGACCGATGAAGGAGTTTAAACATAACCTGCAAGGAGAAGATCAAGCCAGTGAATTTGAGTCACATTTTCCAACACCAACCACAACCAACACAAACTAATTACACAATTATAAAATGCGGCTAACAATCATGAATTACTCACATGCTTATGATTAAAGGTTTCTTAACAGACACCCTCCCTAGCCATCCAAGGTTTCTTAACATAGACACTCTACTTGGCCATCCAAGGTTTCTTAACACAAACACTCTTCTTGGCCATTCTAACCAACATTGGGTTATAACACTTCACCCACTTTAGGAAACGTTTCCCTGAAGTTATACCAAAATAGTTGTCGGAATAATTGTTGCTTCTTAATTGCATCTTCCAAGTTGCCCACCTAGGGCTTTACTAGGCCCACAAGATTTAGACTTGGTCAATAGTGTGGTGTTGAAGCTGGAGTGTTCTGTGGATGATTATTTACACAAAATCCACTTGGAAGGTTCCTTCATCAATTTGCAGAGAAGGCCAGTCAATAACATGTGTAGGATTTGATGCATATTTTCTTAACATTGCAACATGAAACACATTATGCATCCTAAACATGTTAGGCAATAGGGAAAGTTGGTAAGCTACTCAGCTGAATTGTTCCAAAATTTCAATGGGACCCAATGAATTTTGTGTTGATAACTGAGAGGGGGGGGGTGAATCAGTTATCCTAATTATTTCCCTTATTGAACTTTCCTTTTAATTGAAGCAGCATAAAATCAAACACAAAACATTAACCATGAAATAAGAAACACATGACACAGTATTTTTGACGTGGAAACCCTGTTAAGGGAGAAAACCACGGGGTGATTAACCCAAGAATTATTCTCTGTTAGAAGAATAGGAAATTACAAAAATGGCACTTGCCAATTAGGGCTCACTGCCCGAGCACACTGCTCACAAGAGGCCCACTGCCTACAAGAAGACACACTGTCTACAAAGTGATGAGAATCACAGTCTTGAACTGATTGGAAGCATCTGCATATGCTGGAGTTCAGTTCCGGTTAGGCTCAGTACACTGATCTGCTGCACTTCATCTTTCCTCTGTTCTTTATTCTGCTATCTTTCACATACCGGATCCTTTTTGCTATCTCTGCTCTTTCTCTGGACTTATTCGCATTTATCTCCACACTAACTCACATTTCACAACTAAATCCATCCTCTATATATATCCGCACAAGTAATTTCATCACCTTTCTAGTCGGCATCCGGAACAGTCTAGTTTCTTACAAACTCTCATTCTGTCGGCTGAATCCTTCCTCACCAAGCAATGCGGATCAAGCATATACTTGTAGATATCATTAATCATGTCGGCCAAACATGATTCATGCCTTCACAACCTCTGTCATCAACAGTAACACATCCGGAAAGCAGTCTGATACTCTGCCAGTCAGTTCTTCCTCTGTTTTCACTATCTCTCAGAAATCCGGTACTCAACCATTCATATCTTTTTCCTTGTCCATCACCGGAGGCTAAATCCTTGGAATATACCACTCAAGGTAGTCCTCTTAACTTCCCCAAATCCGCACTGCACCAAGACACTTCCTCTGAGAGGTCCGGACCAATCTGTCGGACCTTGCCACATGCTCTGTTTTTCTTTACCGGACCACAACATTCTTTATTCTGACTTCCGGTAGAGACACATCATGACTTGCGGATATGTGGGATGACCTTTGTTGCCATCAATGACAACAACCATGAATCCTTATAGTGTCTCTTGCCAACAATCTCCCCCTTTGGCATTGATGGCAACACTTAGTGAAAAATGACTAAGTGTTTTCACTATGCTCCCCCTTAGCTGATGCTCTGTCTTTATATACAATTTCCGGAACTCCCCCTTAGTTGGATTTCTCATTTTTCACTGCTCCTCACTCCCCCTTTGACATCAATGGCAAAGGGTAGGGTCCGCATATCAAAATTTTCAAAAATTTCTTATACTTAGCCGCATATTTACATACTCACATATATTGAAGAATGTCTGCAAAGGATGTCTGTAATTGAATCATTTCGGTAGCCCAACTTTGCTTCATTCTGTCCAAAATTGAAATGTGACCACTTAACAAAAATGCAAACGCTTCTGCCCGCTTGAGATCTGTCGGATCTTTTGTTTGGGCGGTGGTCCTAGCATCACTGATGGCCTCATGCATGGTTTCCAACTTAGGGATTATAATCCTTCTAAGTTCTCCCATCCGGTTGGTGATGTTCTTCCTTTCCTTTTCAAGATTCTTTATTTCGTTCAAGACTGCAATAGTCTGACATTCTTGATTTATTATAGAGGAAGAGAGAGGATCAAAACTTTGAGATAAGCTTTGTAGCTTATCCTGTTCCTCTTTTATTTTCTTGTCAAATGCTGTTGTTGCCTTTGACCAGGATATACAAAATTTATAGATATCACCGCCATCCTTAAGAGCATTCTCTAAGCTCTTTATTCCAATGCTTACAATCTTCCTATCTTTAGAAATTAATTCTAATATCTCTGAAAATCTCTTATCCAAAAATTCCTTCCGGACCTTTTCTTCAGCTGATTTTTCTAGAGAGTCAAAATGTGTATCAACACTGCTGACTAAGGTTTTTAGATTACCGGAAGTGGAGGCTGTCGGATCTATTTGGATTGATGGCATGATCTTCACAAGTACTCCGGAAGCAGCCTCTATCAACTCACAGTCTTCCATATGAGACTTCAGGAGCTTTTCATTTGCCTTGGCATTTGCAAATGAAGCTATCTTCATTGTTTGTACCGGAGAGAGAGAGTCAAAATCAAATGGGCCTTTTAGAAGCTCCGGTTCATCAATCTCTAGAGTTTCTTTGCTCAAAAATTGTTGAACAGTTTGTGCAGTGTCTCTTGCCGGAGACAGATGTTTCTTCTCTTCTGCAGTCTTAGAACTGTCAACCTCTTTGTCTTTCACCACTGCTTCCTTCTCCTGTAATTGCTCTTCTTCTTTGGATCCGGAGACTGTAGGGGAAACCGGAGGAGAGATGCTAACTTGTTCATGGGCCACTTCTTCTGGAGCAGAGGGTCCCAAGTCCTCACTTGTCTGTTCAGGGCTCACTTCTTCCGGAACAGAAGATTTCAAATCAGCAGCTGTTTCTGCACCTAAGTCCTCTACAACAGGAAGATTGAACCTTTTGAAGGCCTTCCGGAGGATCTCTTCTGTTTCTTGGGCCACTTTGTCAGTCTCACCAAGCATGAGTTGATTCATCCTGGCTTTGCTTCTGAACTCATCTTTGCAGTCCTTGAAGATAATGTTCATTGTCTTGGGATCAATTTGAGGATATAGCTGAATAGCTATCTGCTCCCGGATCTCAAGATCTTTGGCATGAGCATTATTCTTTCTTACTTCCATTTCCTTCTCTAGGCTTTTAGGAATGAGAGATATGATCTCAATGAAAGCCTTATTGTATATGTTCAGATATTTAACTGTGGCTTCCTGCAGAGTCTTTTGGTCTGCCTCACTGAAGTCATCATAGGATTCAGTCATTGGTTGAAGGTTTCCATCCACCGTGACCGACTTGATTATGCTCTCTAGAGACAGAGTGGGCTTCTCAACAGATACCTCTGCCATTTCATCCTTGTCTTGGCCTGTGGAGGGCTTACCGGATCCTTTCTTCTTCTGTTTCTTTACTTCTCTTACTCCCTCATCTGATTCTGTTTCCTCTTCATCCTTTTGGCTTCCATAAGCCCTTGTGGCTTTTGTCTTGGATCTCTTTCCGGATGCCTGAACTTCCGGTTTTGAACTTTTGGTTGAGGGAGGTGCAGATCTCTTTGTTGATCTGGTCCGGGTGGGAGCTCCAACCGGAGCACTTTCTTTGCTTTTCTCTTCTTCCTCGGCCTTCCTCCTCTTTTCCCGGCTGGCATCAAGTGCCTCCTTTGAGATACCTAGGCCTTGAGCAATGTGCTCTACTTCTTTTCTTACCTTTCTTTTAATCTCAGGTTCCCTGAGTTCTACATGTATTTTTACACTCAGCTCCTCAAAGGTTCCAAACCTTTCTGCCTTAGGATCTTTGGGCTGACTTAGCATGTGTTGAACATGCAGCTCCACTATCTGTTCATCAACTTCATACCCCATGGGCATGATCCAGACAGTCCTTGGCTCTACTGCCTCCATTAGGCACTGATCAGTGTCAACCATAAAGCACACTGAGTCCTTGTATTTCTCAATGAGAGACTGGGGAATTCTCTCTCTTGCTTGCATCATGCTCTGAAAGTTTTTGAAGTATCCCCATAGAGCTGAATTTCTCGCTTTTGCATCCCCAAGTCCATGCAAGTAGTCTCTTATCTGGACTGCAACAGGTTTGTCATTCTGCCATACCCATCCACTTGTTCCGGGTAGCTCATTCATGAAGTAGAAGAATAGACATACAATCAGAGTACCATACTTAAAGGAATTCTTCTTATCCTCCTTGATTTTCTGTATATTTTCCATTAATTGGCTTAGCAGTAGTTCGCAGAGATCATACTCTGCATTCTTTCTTAGCATCTCATAGGCAGTGTATACTGCAGTTCCGGATACAGAATTCTCCCTGCTGGAGTGGTAGATCTTGTATCCTATTATCATTGATGCATATTTGATATCCGGATCGGAGATGTCTTCAATGGTCATTGCCCTTTTGTCAAATTTTGATCCGGTGGCCTCAGTTACAATGTTGTTCTTGACAGATTTGAGGATAGGTACTCCTCCGAAAGAGTATAGGCCAGTTACTGCTCTAATTGCCTCTTTTGTGATCTTGCAGGGTCTATCTAGCCATAGAAAGTTGTCATGCATCCTGCTCAGCACATACCGGACCCATTCATCCTCTTCAAAACAGGGGAAATGAATAAATTGCTCAAATTGTTTCTTCTGAATATCCTTATACTCTGGTTTAAGCTCAAAAGCATTGTCAATCAGCTGCTTGTGATAGAGGTCTCTTAATTTGAATTCCCCAAATTCCTCAATGTTTGCATGTATGTAAACCCTAATGTCTTCGGTGTGTAAAACTCCGTGAGGAACACTAGAGAAGGCTCCTAGTGGGTCTACCTCCAATGATTTGTAGGGATGTTTCTTGAATGAGGGGCGAGGTCTATCAGAGATCTTAACTATGTTTGGAGTAGCCATTCTTCAAGGATTTGCAGTGAGGTAATGAAAAACGGAGAATACCTTATGCGCCTTCGGTTTGCACGGAGTGGTTGGATTGATTTCTTTATCCAATAGCTTTGGCAGGAGATCCTTGGTGTGCTTGAAGAACCTTGTTGCAGAGCTCCACTTTTCGCTTCTTCTCGAGTGCAGAATGAGCAAATGACCTTTGAGAAATCCCTTAAATTGCT
Organism: Cunninghamia lanceolata; assembly: GCA_027924645.1. NCBI lineage: Eukaryota > Viridiplantae > Streptophyta > Pinopsida > Cupressales > Cupressaceae > Cunninghamia > Cunninghamia lanceolata. The sequence goes on from BSBN01000828.1 coordinate 3,869,730, forward strand.
CCGCGAACCCTAATACCTGTCTGCAATAAATGCTTCACCTACATCATTCCGGTTTGCCTTGTCTGAATAGCTTGGAGTATCCCGGATTAGTCCTGATCTATGGATATCATCCGGATCTTTCAATCATGAATAAATCGAGGTAGCATATTACAAGATCATCTCAAACACTCTGTCCAATCCGCAGAACAAGATAGTGCATTTCCGGATCTTTCCGGACCTTTTTGTAATCCTTTATCATACCGGAGCATCTCCCTGAACAGGTCTTATTTGATCGATCATAGCTTCTTCATAACTCCATGCGGACCTCTGAAAACTTGACTGAAGTATCTCAAGACTCATATCTACAAACCCTTTGATCCGCATCTTGTGCCACATCCGGCACCACTTGTTTGGCTGGGGGAACAAGATTTTCTTTGAGTCTCCCCCTGAGCCTGAGCTTACTTTTTAATTTCCGGAAGAAATATCAGCACCAGAGTCTGGTGCGGATCCAACCTCTACATTCTCTGAACTTTTCTTTACCCAAATCTTGCTCATCTGATTCCTAACCTCATCCGCATTCATCTTTTGTTTACCCTTGTCTTGATTCTGATTATACACCGGACCTCTCTTGTCCTGATTCTTGTTTCTGCAGACTTTAGCATTATGACCGGACCTATTGCAGATTTGGCAAATAACATTTCTTTGCATATTTGACTGATATCCTCTTGATCTGCATTGATTAGCCCTATGACCTATTCTATTGCATGTGAAGCATCTACCTTTGAATGATTTGTTTACTTGCATAATTCTGCATTCATGGGATTTGTGTCCATACCTTTTGCAGTTGAAGCACTGTCCGGAGAAGGATGAATTATTCTGATTCATTCTCATTCTGCACTGATTAGCTTTGTGACCAAAGTGGTTGCAGCTGTGGCAGTATCCATTGAAGGATGGATATCTTTGAGCATTTGGCTGTCTTACCGGAGGTCTTCTAGGCCTGCTCCTTGGATTTTCTGATCCAAGATTCTTCTGACCGGATCCGGAGCTTTCTCCTTTCTCATATCCCAAGCCATACTTGTCATCTGTCCTCTTTTGACTTCCAAGAAGAACTTCAAGTTGAGCAGAACTTATCTTGAATTTCTCTTTGTATTCATTTGCTGTTTGAAGGTCTCTTTTGAGAGAGGTAATTTGATCCTCAAGTTTTCCTTCATTATCTTTGGCATCTTCAAGATCAGATTCAAGATGTCTGATAATCCTGTCCATCTGGTGGCATTCTTCTGATTTTTCTTTAAGAGATTGTCTTAGATTGTCTTCAGCCTTTCTTTTTTCTTCAATCTCTTGAGTAAACTTTATAGTTCCTGATTCCATTTCATGTCTTAACATAATGACTTCTTTTGATAACTTTTCACTTAACTTGGTTTGCTCAGTCAATTCTTCATTTGTATTGCTTTCTTCACTTTGTCTTGCCAACTGTTGAAGCAGCTCCTTTCTCTTTTTCATAGAGAGACTTAATTTGTCTTTTAATTCTCTCATGAATTCATCAGCCTGTTTGAGTCTTTCCTTTAATTCACTAACTTCAGAATTTGACTGTTCAAGATCCTCAAGGGCAGTCTTGAGTTGCTCCCTTAAACCATATGCATCCATTTGAAATCCCAGATCTTCCTCAAGCTGTTAGGCTCTATTAGGAGGAACTTGGCTCTGATACCAATTGTTGATAGCTGAGAGGGGGGGGGTGAATCAGTTATCCTAATTATTTCCCTTATTGAACTTTCCTTTTAATTGAAGCAGCATAAAATCAAACACAAAACATTAACCATGAAATAAGAAACACATGACACAGTATTTTTGACGTGGAAACCCTGTTAAGGGAGAAAACCACGGGGTGATTAACCCAAGAATTATTCTCTGTTAGAAGAATAGGAAATTACAAAAATGGCACTTGCCAATTAGGGCTCACTGCCCGAGCACACTGCTCACAAGAGGCCCACTGCCTACAAGAAGACACACTGTCTACAAAGTGATGAGAATCACAGTCTTGAACTGATTGGAAGCATCTGCATATGCTGGAGTTCAGTTCCGGTTAGGCTCAGTACACTGATCTGCTGCACTTCATCTTTCCTCTGTTCTTTATTCTGCTATCTTTCACATACCGGATCCTTTTTGCTATCTCTGCTCTTTCTTTGGACTTATTCGCATTTATCTCCACACTAACTCACATTTCACAACTAAATCCATCCTCTATATATATCCGCACAAGTAATTTCATCACCTTTCTAGTCGGCATCCGGAACAGTCTAGTTTCTTACAAACTCTCATTCTGTCGGCTGAATCCTTCCTCACCAAGCAATGCGGATCAAGCATATACTTGTAGATATCATTAATCATGTCGGCCAAACATGATTCATGCCTTCACAACCTCTGTCATCAACAGTAACACATCCGGAAAGCAGTCTGATACTCTGCCAGTCAGTTCTTCCTTTGTTTTCACTGTCTCTCAGAAATCCGGTACTCAACCATTCATATCTTTTTCCTTGTCCATCACCGGAGGCTAAATCCTTGGAATATACCACTCAAGGTAGTCCTCTTAACTTCCCCAAATCCGCACTGCACCAAGACACTTCCTCTGAGAGGTCCGGACCAATCTGTCGGACCTTGCCACATGCTCTGTTTTTCTTTACCGGACCACAACATTCTTTATTCTGACTTCCGGTAGAGACACATCATGACTTGCGGATATGTGGGATGACCTTTGTTGCCATCAATGACAACAACCATGAATCCTTATAGTGTCTCTTGCCAACATTTTGAGGATAACTTCATCCCACAAAAAAATTGCCTCAAGCCTTTGCAGGGTTTGTAAATAAAAAAAAATACTTTATCTGTAAGTCATATGTCCTATCTACCCTTGTGGGAATCAAGATAATGCTTATGTCGGTCTTGCGCCTCCTTGAGGGGCTGCCTAATTTGGGTAATTTGCTCCTCCATCTCATGAATCAAATTTGGATTGATAACCAATTGATCCTCTGGGCCAATGAAATTTAGTGGGGTCCACAGGGCCTCCCATATAAGGCTTCATATGACACCATTTGAATGGAGCTATGGTGACTGTTGTTGACAAATTCTATAATGGAAGATGGTTCTCCCACTGAGCCTACTTATCCATAACATACATTTGCAACATATCTTCCAAAACATGGTTTAATCAATTTGTTTATCTGTGTAATTTCAAATGATAGGTAGTGTTGAGGTTAACTTTCATTTGTAGGGCTGCCTGAAATGTGGTCCAAAATTGAGATGTAAACAAGGAGGCTTTGTTAGATATAATCGTGAGTGGGAATCTGTGCAATTGCACAAACCAATTTACATACAATTTGGCTACATTTTTGGCTTTGATTGTGTTAGGTGGGGAGAAAGTGTGCTACTTTGGTTAGTTTGTCCATAACTATTTGAATAGCATTATGTATGTGTCGTGTTGGGAAATTTGACAATGAAGTCTAGGGAAACCACATCCCACTTCCACTTGTGTATGTCATGAGGACACAACAAACTAGCAGGATGTCTATGTTCGACTTTTACACATTGACACTCTAAACATCTGGCCAAGCACTTGGTCATGCTTTAATTCGGGCCAATAGTACACCTTTCTTAGATCTGTAAAGCTCGAGGATGGGCTAAATATAGGGCTCTGTGTGCTTCAATTGAAATTAGGCTCTTTAGTCCTTTGGTGTCAGGCACATAAATTTGACCTTGATACTTAAAATTGTGTCTTTCTTTAAGGTGAAGTTTTGATATGTCAACAATCCACAATTTCTTTTACCCATTCATCTTGGCTTTGGGTATCACAAATTTGATCCAGTAAATTGCTTTTAAGAGACATTACTGAGTTAACCTATAGTCTTTTGCAAAGTGCATCTGCCACTTTGTTTTCCTATTAAACGAAGGCTACATCAAAATCATATTCACAGAGGAATTACATCTAGTGTCGTTGGGCATTGAACATGGTTTGAGTGAATAGATACTTAAGACTTATATGCTTAGTTTTGAGCTTAAAACTTACAACCGATCAAATCATGTCACCACATCCATAAGGCATGTTCAAACATCACTAATTCAAGATCATGGATCTGGTAGTTCTTCTTGTGGTCCTTCAACATCCTAGTCATAGGCAATCACTCGACCATCCTACATGAGAACTCCTCCAAGTTTGTCTAAGGATTGGCCCATATAAACCAAGAAATCTCTTCCCATACTTGGTACTCTTGAAATTAAAGTTGTGGTAAGCTTTTCTTGGAGGTCACAAAAAGGCTTCGCGCACTACTAAGTCCAAACATACTTCTTATATTTCCTTTGTAGCAATGTAATCATGGCTACAATCCTAGAAAATTTCTTTGCAAACTACCTATAATAACTAGCCAAACTCGTGAATCTTTGGACTTTGAATATATTCTTAGGTGTCCACAAATTCATGATGGGTTTGATTTTAGTTGGATCGACTATAATCCCTTCTCTTGAAATTATGTGGCCTAGATATTGGATTTTCTTCTCAAAGAACAAACATTTGGATAACTTCCCATAAAATTGGTTTTCTCTTAGGCATTGCAAAACCAATCTCGAATGTTGTTCATCTTCCCTCTCATTATTGAAACAAATTAGAATATTGTACTTATGTTCGCTCTCATTCCTAGAGTAAATTAGAATATTGTTAAGGAAGATAAGCATGAATCGATCTAAGTATTTTTAGAAGATGTAATTCATGAGGCTAATGAATACTACAAATGCATTGGTGAGTCCAAATGACATAACTACAAACTTGTGGTGATTGTACTTAGTTCAAAATATTGTATTGGGTTGTCTTCCTTCTTGTTTCTTATATGATAGTATCCTAACTTGAGATCTATCTTGGAAAATACACATGCATCACACATTTGATCAAATAGGTCATCTATCTTGAATAAAGGATACCAATTCTTGATGGTCACCTTGATTAACTATTGGTAATTGATGCACAATCTCAAAGAAGCATCCTTCTTTACAAATATAATAGAGGCTCCCCAAGGGGAAACACTTGATCTAATGAAACCTTTGTCAATTAGTTCTTGCACTTGGGTTCGCAACTCAAACAACTCAAATGTGGTCATCTAGAAGGGGGCTTTAGAAATATGTTAAATGTGGATGGCAAATTAGTTATAGTCTATAATTATGTTTTGGTTTGTCAGAGAGATTTGTTGTCATCTCGCCCGTTGTATGTAGTTACTTGGGTAGTTGTTGGCGGTTGGAAGTAACTAGCAATCATCAACCACTTATATATACTTTCATTGTCATTGAGAAAGGGACATCATATGGCGAGAATTCCCTATACTATTTATGTATAAGAGCATGTTAATGAAGAAATTGTGATAGCATTTTGGTATGAATCGTTTATGAGCATTAACTATGAATCTATTATATTCATTGGAATAGTTATATTATGTTTACTTTGTGTATTCAAGCATATTCAATTAGGTAGTAAACATTTGGTGTCGTTGCCTATATGGAGTTGGGTTGAATAGTCGGGGTGACCAAGATGACCATTTAAATGGGACAACCAACTGAAGAACCAGTAGAGTCTAACAAACAACGAGAAGATGATCGTACACAAGATCTTGTACATTTGTGGGGCATATCCAGGAGGGAAGTACCAAAAGACAAAATCTGGGGCAACCTGAGAGTGAACAAAGAAGTAGATAACCTCCTCAACCGTCTTCCAAGACTCCTAGCAAGACATTTTATAATTTTACAAGATCTGCATGAGGAAAGAGAAAGAGAACAATGTCACCAACAGATAATTCAATGATATAAAGATAGAAATAGACAGGATGAAGAACGTAATACTGACCGACGCCATACATTGAAGAATTAATGCCCTTATATCCAAATAAGGATAGGAAGCGACCACAAAGCGGTCATGAGACACCAAAACAAGAAATTAGGTCCCTGAGAATAAGAGAACAAAGAGAAAGGAGAAGATTGAAGGAAATAGTCAAAGAAACTAAAGGTTTACTACTTAAAAGTTGGAGTCCATCTCGAGAACGAAGCAAGAGTCGAAGTGTCAATCGGAGCCGTAGTTGGGAAGAGAAAAACATTTCCACAACAAAGAAACACACAAACACAAAGTTGAAAGAATTAGCAAGGCACTTACCGTTCCCGAATGAAGCATATGTGGACCTTGCCAACCAAATAGAGAAACCATCAGTACGACTACCACCAATTGAGAAAGAGGAGTGGGAAGTCGGGTCTAGAGATTCACTGTCGGAAGCCTATGAAAATAATATCTAACGTATTTAAGAACTGGCACTAGAAGAAGAATTGTCGATCGAAGGATTTGAGCCTAAAACCTCGGGACTAAGGGAGCACAGGAAAAAACCTGAGGGCAACAAGAGTGTGTGGTTCGCTGAGGCAGGATGAGTAGAGGATTCCTACATGGCTGAGAGTGCAAGAGAAGCATCAAAACGTACAAGTCAAAACTCTCTGACCAGGTTCCAAGCATAAGGGTTGCATCAAGGAAGAAAGATGGTGACTCCCCTAGCAAGTCTGAACGTGGAAAGGCAAAAACTCCCAAAATTCTTTGGCAACAGATTGAAGGATCTCGTATGACACTGTAAAACCTGCGAGACTATCTGGGTAGCAAACAGTCAGGAAGACATGTCCTATTGTTGCGAACATTTCTAGCAACTTTGAGAGGAATATCAATAGACTAGTACACCAAGCTTGAAGGAGCTTCCGAAACCACTTGGGAAATCTTGAAGAAAGAATTCCAAGAAAAAATTAAATTACTTCATGACGATAATGAGATAGTAGCAGAAATTTACAATACAAAGCAAGGTAAGCATGAGAATGTAAGATTTTACAATAGTAGGCTCAAAGAACTATTGGTGAAATTGGAAAAGGAGCCCACCAATGGGTTAAAGAAGTGATGATTCATTGAAGGGTTAATTCCCCTATAAAAAATGAAGGTGGTACCTCCGTCATCATACACAGATGCTTACAATCGAGCCATGGATATAGAAAGTGATGATAAAATGTCCTCTCGGGGAAAGAAGAAAATAGAGGATGACGAGAGTTCAGAAGACAATAGCGATAGTGAATCCAAGATTGTCCAAGCCCTGAGAAAGTATATGCTAAGAATGATGGAGTTGAAGGCTGAAAAGGAAATTAGTAAAGAAAATAAAGAAATATGGTGTACGGAATGCAACAACGAAGGCCATATTAAAGCAAATTTCTCTAAGAAATTATTTTGTGACATCTGCCAAGTTATGGGACATTAAATTAAAGAGTACCCATACAACTTAAAGACAAGGAGCACACAAGTGCTCTTTACTCAAGGAGAACAATCTACCCCACCAAACACACCGCCAAAGCAACAGAATAATAATAATGCATCTCCTAGCAAGTACCAGAACCGAAGAGGAAACAATAGGTTTAACAACAATAGTGGGGGAAGAAGTCACATATAGTACAATGCAAAAGGACGACCAATGATACAATGTCATCAATGCAGTGAATGGGGTACTTTGCCTAAGAATGCCAAAATAACCAAAATAAGATTGGGATGCTATGCAAGTGGTGTGGACCAGATGACCATGAAGATAGTGATTGCTTGAAACAAAAAGGTAGTATCAATATGATTGATGTGGAAGAGGATACAGTCTTAGCTATCACCCGAGCACAAACTAAGAAAGAAGTATATCCAAACCCTCGTACAGAGGAGAGACTCTGAGAAGCAAGAGCGGAAGTTGAACAAGCCATGACAAAGGAACAAAGGCATTCCGATGAAAAGGCAAGTACTTCTACATGGTCAAAGTTGGATAAAAATATTGCAAGATAGGTGTTGCAGACTACCATACTTGTAAAAATAACAGATCTTTTACAAAGCATACCACAATTACGAATTGCACTCTCCAATGTAGTGGATAGTGACCAAATGGAAGGAAGAATGGGCAAATATAAGGACGTAATAGTAGAACCACCACCACAAGGTGAGCATGTCATTGATCCCATGTTATTAGCAATAAAGGTGGGGAAGAAGCCAACAGTCGTACACATGCAAATCCTCGGAAGAAACTTGACAAATACAATTATCGATGGAGAATCTAGAGTAAATGTGTTGTCAGAGGACACATGGAAAAGTCTTAGGAAACCCATGCTTTGGCCATCGACTTTCCAACTAGTAGGAGCCGACCAACACGGAATCAAAGCATTGGGGATCTTGATGGCACAAAAGGTAATAATCAACACCCAACAATTTTTTTTGAACTTTGTAGTCATTTCCTTGGAGAAAAAAACATATGATGCACTTATCAGGAGAGGATGGTTAATAGCACGGAAGACTAATCATAATTGGAAAAGAAATACATTATTAATAGAAAATAAAGGAAGGAAGTTTGTCATAGACCTGAAAAATCAATGTCGTAAGTGAGGAGATCACTTCCTCTAACTCTGACTCAGATACAAGGGAAATATGGACAGGAGAAGAGAAGGGCCCAATGGAGCCGAATGATGAAGGGGTCCTCGACCTACAACAATGTTCAGAGGATGAAACAAGTTCCCTAAGAGGACTTTTTCACTGGCATTCGGAAGATTATGAAGTGTTCCAACCAGAGTGTAATATGATCCAGATAGGAGAAATTGAAGATGAAGAAAACTCTCAGGCAACAAGTCGTACATTTCCACCAGTGTACGAAGTGTACAAAGAGGGAGTCGCACAATTGGATGATACACCGGCACATAAGTTTGATTGAGATTAAGTAATAACGTACAAGGAACCATCAACAAAGAAATTAAATCTCAGAGACAAAAGTAGTCCCTAGGTGATTATGGTTGGAGATAACTGGGACCCGATGTTGAAAGGAACAACATTCAAAATCTTTCTGGAGTATAAAGATGTGTTTGCTTGGATGTATAAGGACCTCAAAGGAATCCCTCCAAAGCTTTGTGTACATAGAATTCCCTTGGTCCCAGGGGTACAACCAGTGAAGAAGCGATCCTATAGAATGAACAAGAATTATACAGCAAAAGTTCAGGAGGAGATTAAGAAGATGTTGGAAGCAGGCATAATTTTCAAAGTAGAAACTAGTGAATGGGTATCCCCGATTGTGATCTCACTCAAGGAGTCAGAGAAAATCTGGATATGTGTGGACTTCAGTTGTCTTAACGCAGTTACCATTAAGGATTCATTCCCTATTCCTTTCATGGACTCAATTCTTGAATAGGTGGTCAGCCATGAAATCTACTCCTTTATGGGTAGCTTCTCCAGGTATAATCACATTAGTATAGTAGAGGAAGATAAGTTGAAGACTATTGTTGTGGTGGAGGATGGAATTTATGCCTACAATCAAATGCAATTCAGGTTGTGCAATGCTCTAGCCATCTTCTATAAAATAATACTTCACATCTTTCATAAGATGTTGGTGGGGAATTTCAAAGCATTCCTTGATGATTGGTCAGTTTACAGTGACCAAAAAATTCACTTGAAGGTCCTCGTCGAATGTATGGAGCGATGCAAATCCGCACAATGGCATTAAATCCCAAGAAATGTCAGTTCATGGTACCGCAAGGCAAACTTCTCGAACACATCATTTGTAAAGCAAGGTTGAGAACGGACCCAAATAAAATAAGGGTGATCGTACAGATGGAGACACCAAAGGATGTCACTAGTGTCAAGTCATTCCTTGGCCATGTGGGCTACAACCAACAGTTCATAAAGAATTTTGCTCAAGTTTCATACCCTTTGGACATGCTCACTAGAAAAGGGATAGCATTTACATGGTTAGAAGAATAGGAGAATGCTTTTAATGAATTAAAGGTACAATTAATCAATTCGCCTATTCTAGCTTACCCAGACTAGGATAAAGAGTTCCACGTCCATGTAAAGACTTCAAATTTTGCAATTGGAGCCACTTTGGCACAAGTCGGGTTGCAAGGCTCGACCACCATATGCTTTTTGTCAACTAACTACTATCAAGTGTTGAGCATAACTATAGTATGATGGAGAGGTAAGCACTGGGGATTGTGTATTCAATACAAAAGTTTTGGCATTACCTATTGGCAACACCTTTCACATTCTATGTGGACCACCAAGTGTCAATGTACTTGGTAAATAAGCCAATCATATAGAGTCGAGTAAGCAGATGGCTATTACTACTTCAAGAGTTTACATTCACTATTATCATACGACCAAGGAAAAGTCACGTGATAGCCGACCAACTTTCGAGAATTAAGTTCGGAGAACCACCGGAAGGCATGAATGAAGACTTTCCTGATGCCCACCTATTACAGATAGCTGCATTTCTGCTGTGGTATGAGAATGTTGGGGAATACTTGTCTACGCCAACATTCCTGAAGGATATGCCTCCAGGGGAAAGTAGGAAACTAGCCCTCAAAAGTAGAACATTCCAACTTGTTAATAGGCTTCTATACAAGATGGGGTTTGACTACATTCTCAGGAGGTGTGTCATGCATGAAGAGATAAAAGGAGTATTACAGGAAGCACATGAGGGATTGGCTAGTGGTCATATAGGACTGGATGCTACCACCATAAAGGTTCTATTGGTTGGACTTTGGTGGTTGAAGCTCCATATAGATGCTCGAGAGTGGGTAATTAGATGCGACACTTGCCAGAGAGTTGGGAAGCCGTTGAAGAGAGATTATATGCCTCTCATCGTCTCAGCCCCAGGAGCTCTTCAAAAGGTGGGGATTGGATTTCATAGGCCCTTTGAAGGTTAGCCAGTTGCATTGGTATCGATATATAGTTGTAGCAACAAAATATTTAACTAAATGGTCAGAAGCTAGAGCAAACATCGCTAACTACTGCCAAATTCATTTACAAACACAGGCACCATATATGGCATCTCCATACAAATAATGAGTGACAGAGGGGGACACTTTGTAAACCACATGATTTGGCTTATGATGAGTGAGTTTAGGATATTTGATACACTCTTGAGCCCATATTACCTGAGAGCCAATGACCAAGCAGAGTCAACCAATAAAGTGCTCATTTCTATTATCCATAAATCATGCAGCATTGAAGGAATGGATTGGGAAGAAAAGTTACCAGCCATATTGTGGGCCTACCAAATGATGTACAAAGTAACTACAGGGCACACACCTTTCCAATTGATGTGCGACCAAGAAGCCATGGTCCCCGTGGAATACTTGATTTTGAGTTTGAGAATTGCTGTCGAGAATCGGTTGGGGGATACAAAGAGCTTAAGGGAAAGATTATTTCAACTAAATAAGCTTGATGAACGACGAGTCTTGGCACAATGGGCAACCGAGGCAATGCAAAAATGATGAAAGTATTAGCATGATAAACATCTCCGGAGAATGGATTTCCAACTTGGACAGTTAGTTCTAAAGTATAACGACAACAACGAAATCAAGCCTGGTAAGGTGGTTAGGACTATTTAAAATAAGATAAGTACTCAAAAATGGGTCTATGAAACTAGAAAATTTAGACAACACATTAATCAAGGACATAGTGAATGGATCAAAATTAAAAATCTATAGATAGAAAGAAGAAGCATAGGTTGCAATAAACTTCATGGAATTTGGTTACGAATGAGTAGAAGAACAGAGTGGAAGAATGGAAATGGACACAAAGATTGATGGAGTTGCCTTTCCAACCACACATGAAGAGAAAGGCATATGCGTATTTGGCTCACCAACACGCTTCATAAAGATTTATAACTATTGGAGGATACATGCACCTTATTGTGGCAGACGAATTGGAGAAGTCAAGTATGACAAATTTTCTCAATGGTCAGATCATTTAGAGGATGGAAGCACAAAGATGAGAATACGAAATGGATGCTAGAATATAAAAGCATTCGAGATGAGTTTTCAGTCCTGCTCCCTAAAGAAGTTACCCCATCTAGTCTGCTCTACATAACAGAACCTATGTTTGTGGTAGAAGGATCAAGTTATGATGACGCGATCTGAAAATTTTAAAGAACTCAGCTAAACTATGCACCTGCAAGATCATCATTACTAACACTTAGTATATGGCGAACAATACACAATTTGGTGACACACTTATCTATAGAAGGAAATACTGTCACTTGGTGCCAACAACTGGAAGGACTAAATCTAATGGGCGCCTGGCAACTACAAGAAGGTATGGATGGATTAAAATCGGTTGATAATTTTTTTGAATTGGAATGTAAAGATAAATGTTGTATCAATGAATGCTATAGATTTGCAAATGCAAATTGTATTTTTCATCAAGTTATAGAGGTTGGACTATGGAGTGATGAAAAATAAGATATTATGGAGATGGAAGTACAGAGTACCGAAAAAGAAAATGAAAAACAAAGAAAAAAGTGAGGAAAAAGAGAATTTTTTTTTAAAAAATGAAAAAAAGAAAAGAATAGAAAATGGCGAAAAGGAAAAAATAAAGGAGAAATTAAAAAACAAGACTAATTAAGTACCCTTCCCCAACTGTATGACCTAACTTGGCATTATATCCAGTTGTACGACCCAAATTGCCTATTGCTTTAGCCATACGACTAGCCCCAGTCGTGCGACCCAAGTTGATTTCCCTAGTCGTACGACCTAAGTTAAAAAAATTCTTAGTTGTACGGTCCTCTTCCATTGTTGATCATACAACCTACATTGTTGTTGTGCAACTTACAAAATTTGTCATACGCTTTAACACCCAAACAGTACTCTCAGAATTGTTGATCATACAGTCTGTCATCCTTGATGCCATATGACTTATTGTACCTTCCGTCTACGTGTGTCCTTCACATTACTCCATTGTATGCTTTGCCTCTTTAATCGTATGTCCTGCATCACCACACTATTCAGGCTCCACAACTCACACCCTCGTCGTACGACTGAGAACAATTGTCGTATGTCATGCATTAATCCCTCCATACCTATGTTGCAGGTCATACAATCAATGCAATACTCTATGTTGTTGGCCTTCCCTATGACAAGTAGTTGGTTGCCATACGACTCCACCTAAACTTTACAAACTATGACTTGGTTTCTTCTTTGAAATCCTCTATTGTGCATCATATGACCTGACATTATCTTCAACAGTACTCGGGACTGATACTTGAGATTGTTGCATGCCTTCTACAACATATGATACCCTATCTAACTTGTCGTACTATCAGTTTTAGTCCAGTCTTGTCCAGTCTTGTCAATTGTACGAATTAGTTCTCCACATTCTGCTCATGTCGACTGTCTTGTCATAAGTATTAATGCCTCGGCCTCTTGCACATGATCACAACAAAAATATTTGGACATCGTGCAGTCCCTCCCAATAGTAGTACGACTTGAATTTATTCTTCCACTCTCAACTAAAGTTACAATTTCAACAATACGACTTTGGCAATTGGGAATTAGTTACCGTAACTACTTTGAGAGGGCAATAAATTGTTTGATCTAAGAGTGTGAAGTTCAAAATTGCATTTAAGAGTGGGAACTACATCAAGTGTTTGTAGTAATGATGGTAGGAAAATAAATAAGGGAAGAGAGTCCAACAAAGTACAGATCAAAGATTCTAACAAAGGCAGAAAAAAAGAAGAGGAAGAGAATTCCGCAATCGGCAAGAGATAAACCCACAGTTGACTCCTTGACATGGGAGAGTTTAATAGCCATTGAGTGTCAAACATGGTGACTAAAAAATCTAACAGATCATCCTCTCAAGGTAGTGCTCCAGGATGTCAAAGTTGACAGAGTAATTCAGGTTCCTTTTTTTTAACTTTCAGGAGTTTGAACCATTTTTGAAGAGCATGGTAGCACACTATAATCAGAAAGAAAATAAAACTGTGGTGGAATATATGAATACTTCAATCACAATCACCTTCAAACTAGAAGAATTCCAGCAGGTCTTTGGCATCCCATGCTAGGGGTTTACAGTGGCCAAACCCTCCATGAAAATCACGCAAAGGCAGAAGGAGGCTTCTATTCAACAAGTGTGTAGGTATAATCTCACTAATAAGGAGAAGGCAAATATATGGAGCAAGGGTAATAGGGGGTTATGCCGCGATCACTTGATAAATGACGAGTGATGGTGTCTCATGGATGTGATCAAATGCAGGTTGATGGGAGCCACTCACTTGTTGGACATCGTTGTATGGATGATCAACTACATTGTTGGAGTTAGCCGAGGGACTATTTATAATTGGGCAATGATATTGTCTACCCAAATACATGAATTCTTGTCACTAAAGAATAAGTCATTTTACATGACTCAACATGCCATTGCTTTCCTCCTTGATGCCATATTTACATAGGTGCCTTCACTTGAGGGTGGTAGGTTTCAACCCAATCCTGACTATGACACCGCCTGACCTACTATTTTTCGATGGACTAAATGGGCACTCAGGTTCAGGCAGGAAGGGAGAGGATGTCAGGTCTTCTAGCAAAAAAACAAAGCATGCAACAATGGAATCATCCTCGGCAGATACACTGACAAAGGAAGGAGATAGTAATGAGGAAGGGGATGAGTGTATTGATCTAACTACATCGAATTTAGGAACTAGTCCTCCAAAAGACCTTCCTACGATCGACGAGATTGCCTCAGCTCTTCTTGTCAGCGCCAATACTTTAGTTGCTAGCCCAGTTGTCACACCAGTTGCCACTCCACTGCGACTAGAAGCATCCGAGCAGATTGATGGGTGGCTACGTTTACTAGGAGCTCATGTTCGAGTGCATGATTATCCTCCTTTGATCCCTCATAGGGAAACAGGGCAGTCACTGGAATTACAACAAACTCCCAGTGTACAGGATCCAACCGCTAGCCTCTAGCCCTCTAGTTTCCATGAAATAGTAGAGGGTTTTTCGAGTATAGAAGAAGGTGGCCCTTCCATAGTGCATGAGTAGACATGTAGCTTCTCCGAGCCCAGGGAGCATCCCACACTATTGATGGACTCACCAAAGTTGACATTAAAATCAACATTTTGAACTAAATCTTCACTTGCTAACACCTATAGCCACTAAACCGTTAGGAATTTGAAGATGATGCAAACTAGTAATTTGTGAGATTTTGTTTGTAGATTCTAAATATATATTTTTTAAAAAAATTGGAGTTAAATTGTAAAATTTTTTGCGTCTCCTTTGATAACTACTTTTTAATAGTAAACAACATTTTTTTAAAGTGATATGAATTCCATAGCACATAACTTTTTTTCTACGAAGGATAAAATTATGATTCTTTGCATGCATTTGGTTTCATAATGTTTTGTTAAATATTTTTTTTAATTAAGTTTTGAAGTCAAACCAATTATAATTTAGACATAGGCGTATTCCGTAAAACATAACTTTTTCTATATGTATCGAAATTCAATTTTTTTTGTTGAAACAAGGACATCAATACCTAGGGCATAGATATTTTTTTAAAAAAATCACTAATTTACTAATTTTCCATGTGTGTAGAATATAGAACTTGATGTTTGGCAAAAACCCTACATTCACAAGAAATAAAAAATAAATATAATAATCAAATTAAATATATTTAAAATTATACTTTTGGGGAAGCTTATAATAAGGACTACATATTTACAAAACATAAATTTTAAATGAATTCATTTGATCCCCAAAAAGGTAAATCAAAAGTGGTTTTTTATCAACATTTTGATAGGTGTAGAGGAGACTCCATTATAGGTACGATTTAAAACTAGTAGGGTTCTATCGAAGGGGGTTTGATCAAACCCTCTTCAATTAAAATCCTTTAAATGGAACCTTTCAAGGCTTAAATCATTATATTTTCTAAAAATATGTGATTTCAGCAAAAATCAGGAGCTCACAGAAAGTGTAACCCATTATTGTGGCAGCACCACCCTTAGGACCCATGGAGCACTATTCAGAGATATATACAGGATTTGGAGCCGATGGCTGCCATCATGAGTGAGGTGGCAGACATAGAAAAATGCCTAGATATCACTCACTCTCTATTGGTACTTCAAGAGGCTCAACAGATTCATAAGTTTATGGAAGGCGAATGTGAAGAGTTCACTAGGATTTTCACCTCCAAGGGTTGGCCCACTATGCAGAATGTAGATACACAAAAAGAATGGTAACTCGAGTGTATTGTTCCTTCATTCAACAGATCGGATGGTCAGTTCCTTGCTGCCCTCTATGCTATTGAGTCCACTTTTCAGAAGGTATACTACATGCTTGGGGAACAAATGGTTGCACACCACCAGGTCATGGCATGTATTGATGAGTCTACACACATTTCTCAAAAACTAAGGGAAGCATTGGATGAGCATACTACTAGATTTCAACAACTATCCCAACAGGGACAACTCACTGACCTGGAAAAAACCAAGGTAATAGAGAAAGATAAAGAATTGGTAAAAAAGGCCCAATAGATGCTAGATAAGGATAATCAGTTGGCAACGAAGGATAATCAATTAGCAATGAAGGAGGAGATGGCTGAGTTGCACATCGCCCATGAAAAGACTAAGAAATAGCTGGCAGAAGCCGTGCAATTGGTTAAGACGCTAGAGAATGAGAACTCCTTGTAGCACATCATCTCAAGCTCCGGATAGAAGAAATCTACCAACTGTAGCAAGTAGTTTCTCAGCAGAATACTCCTTTGTCAGTGTGTACACCTCCAAGGATGTCCCCTCCATCGTTCTCTTAGTAATATGGTATTTTGGGTTTCATTCTTCCATTTTGTTTTGTTACTCTTAGTCATTTGGAAGGTGACTATTCTTTTTTGGGGGGGTTGATGTAGATGGAAAATTAATTATAGTATATAATTATGTTTTGGTTTGTCAAGGAGATTAGTTGTCATCTTACCTATTGTATGTATTTACTTGGGTAGTTGCCGATGGTTGGAAGTAACTAGCAACCATCGGCCTCTTATATATACTTTCATTGTCATTGAGAAAGGGACCACATACAACGAGAATTCCCTATACTACTTTTGTATAAGAGCATATTAATGAAGAAACTGTGATATCATTCTTGTATGAATCATTTATGAGCATTGGGTATGAATTTGTTATATTCATTAGAATAGTTATATTATGTTTACTCTATGTATTCAAGCATATTCAATTAGGCAGTAAACATTAAGTTCCTAGTACTAGGTTAATGGGGAAATCAATTTCCCTCTTTGATGGCAATTGTGACAACTCCTCAGGAAACACATATGCAAATTCTCAAAGAATTGGGTAATTGTTGAGGGATGGTACTTTTCCTTCCTTTGTTGTGGTGATTGCAAACATCTAGCAACTACATCTAGGTTCTTCAACTATATGACAAATAAATCTTAAGGAAATAGGTCTAGAGATCCCTTTAATTTCTACAACTTCTCTATCATTGAGACACAATTTTTTTTATGTGACAATCTAGGGTTGCTCTATGGGCTTCCAACCAATCCATTCCTCTTACTACATCATAGGATCCTAACCTAGTGCAAAATAAATATAGTATTGTGGTGAAAATACCTATGTCCACCAGACATTATTTAATTATTTTGTTGATTCCCTACTTTACCTCCTAAGCCATTTCTATGCTACCTAGGTTATCAAGTTACATTGTTTTATGCATTGAGGGGGATATAATACCACTAGTTGCTCCTAGGTCAATCAAAATTGACACAAACACTAACCCAATCATACAAGGGACCTCTACCATGGTTGTTCAATGCTTTTCTTTTTGACTTTGTCCTCACATCTATTTGGAAATTTGGTCTCACACTAACCTCAAATTTCATCCAACTTAATGTTGATAGTGTATTTGCAACATTTCTAAGTGAACATCTCTTAGCATAATGAAGTCCTTAAAAACAAGCCACAAAAGATTAGCCTTGAAATTTGGTTCCCCTAGGAATTCCACTAACTTTGCTATAATTGTTCTGCCTCTTCAAGTGTGATGTCCATTACTACAATGGGAATCTCAAGGTATGTTGGTTCAATCCTTTGAGGCCTCTTAAAGGTTGCTTCATGAGTGGTTTATTGATGTGTGTGTCTTTGGTTTGATCTCTTCCTATGTGGTTCTACTTTGTTTTGATGGATGAGGCAATGATCCTCTTCTCTGTGCTTCTCTAGGTATCCTAGTATGTCATTTATCTTTGTTATGGAATTGTGTTCCCCTAGCAACTTATTCTTCAAAGCCTCTTAAGTATCTTCAAATAGCCTAGTTGGTTCTAGTGTTTAGAGTTTGATGAGGCTTTACTTTGTTTAGTTTCTCTTGTTTAAGTTCATATTTTTCAAAGACATTCCCAGACATTTTCTATGCTTATGATTATCTCTAGGACCTGAAAGCATTAAGAATAGTATATGATATGTTGATAAATGATTATGTGTGGATTAATGATTGTTTATAAGATGTGATAGTAATTTTTGTTAATTATGGTAATTTGTGATGTATAAATATTATATGGTGAAACTAACCTCTATGTAGCAAGTACATGGTTACCTATGATGGAGACCATCTGTCAACCCGCAACAAATGAGGTGTTTTATCTATAACTGAGAATGTAGTAGCCTGCGGCCAAAGAAGAAGGATCACGAACTGAGTGGGCATGGTTTAAACCATAACTCCTTCCACTCCTCGATGGTTTTATCTTCAATAGTTGACAGTCATAATAATTAAGAGGAACTCAGATCATGGTTTATGTTATGTTTTCATTTATGACTGTCTTCATGGTGAATAAGAAGAATCATAGTAGGGCTATGATATCTGATTATCTTTATAGTTGGTAGTTTCCTATTTCTAATATAATTAGAATAATAATAAAGTCTTCTTCCTATGTTTGTGGGGAGAATGGATGAGTATAGGATAGTTGTTAAAAGTTTAATCCAATTAGGAGACTCAGATCCTGTCTATATATGTTAGATTATGTAAACAACAAGGAGAGTGAGAAGAAATTGTATTGTCAAGTTTTGTAATTGTATTGCATCTTTAGAACTCAATAAAAGAATATAGATTTGGATTTAGTCAATGAGAAGTTGTTACAAGAAGTGATCTGATTTAGATTTTGTCGAGATTACAATCACTCAAGCAAGGGCCACTTAAGGTAACTGTAGTTCTCTTGTTAGTTTATATTGTTAGTTACATTGTTAGTTCATTAAGTTATTATGGTTTATTGAATTAGAGAATGTTCAAGGTGATCAGTGACTTAGTACATAGACTGTTTCTCTATTGTGATTTACATAGACTATTTTTCTACGGAATAAAGCATTTATTATTCCTTAACAACATTACCTACTTGTAGTAATTGTTGTTCTTTGTAAAATAGAGTTTGTTTCCTTCTTCATAGTTTGTTTCTATGCACAACTCTAGGTTTAACTCAGGAATCCTTGATTGTACATACAGTACGAGCACCATCCAAGAAGATTATGATTCCCTAGTTTGACATATTTAAATGTAACACATTATAGCCATTAAGTTGCTTGATAAAGGATCTGAAGGTCATGTGAGTTGTGTGCATGCCCTTTTTGCATCAATTTATTGGCTACTAATGGAGTTAGACATTCTTGGTGCCATTGTTGGGGATGGTGCTAAGGTTTAGATCTTTTGAGTTCTTTTGATTAGTGTTTGTATTTGCTTTCATAGGATATAAGATTTCTTTTTCAAGAAATTAGGATTACTTAGACATTCAATCCATTTCTGAATTATCTACTAACATGGTGCAGGAACAAAGTTGTTAGATCAAGCATCCTTACATGCGGCGGTAGAGAGATGTTGCAGATTTAGAAGATATTGCCACTTGGCATCAAGATACAATGGCAGAAGAAGTTGTAGAGAATCTAGCTAAGCCAGTTACATTTGCATTCCCCATCATAGACCAAGCAAGAGATGATACCTTGAAGAATATACCTCCTTCAGCTCTACCAAACTTTCGTGGGTTAATCACTGAGGTCCCAGATACATTTTGTTTTGAATTTGATGTACTTTGTAGAAACTACGACTACA
Source organism: Cunninghamia lanceolata (assembly GCA_027924645.1). Lineage (NCBI taxonomy): Eukaryota > Viridiplantae > Streptophyta > Pinopsida > Cupressales > Cupressaceae > Cunninghamia > Cunninghamia lanceolata. The sequence goes on from BSBN01000828.1 coordinate 3,889,632, forward strand.
CTAAAGATGTATACAAACTCAAACTCTTTTTGGTCACCCTCAAAGATGCAGCATTGTGATGGTTCATAGGGTTGGGTCAAAATTTAGTAGCAAACTAGGTTACCATGAAGGAGAAATTTCTACAAAAGTACCAGGACTATTGTCATGGAAGGGATATGAAGGGAGATGACATCTTCAAGATGTCACAAAAGGAAGATGAACCTCTTGAAGACTACGTCGAAAGGTTTCAGTTCTGCCTCAAAAAGTCACGATAGAATCGACTCTCTCTAGAGTCAATTGATATTTCTAAGAGGCATGAATGAAGAATGTATGGATGCATTTAATTTAATTGGAATAGGGGATATCTCTCAACTTGGATTTGATGAAATTTGTCAAATCTATAGCAACTATTCACATTCCACCTTGAATAAAAATAGAGGCTCGAGAGCTTTGTCTTCTACAAAAGCATCCACTAGAGTCTCTAGGGTAGAACTCAACAATCTCCTATCAAATATGAAAGAAGACATCATAAGCCATCTAGCAACTCAACTAGACACCCTACACATAAAGAAGAAGAGGTAGCAGAGGCAACTTTGGTCGAATATTGTCCACATTGTCGACAAAAGAAGACAAACTATAAGTGCAAACATATTGCTAGCATTTCTAAGGAAAGAGATGAGAAGACATATTTCTGAGCCCTAGAGGATGAAGAAGGCCAGGATTTTTATATTGCACAATGTAAGCCTTCGTAGTAGAGACAAGGTATGCCTCAAGACCCCTTGTCTAATAATGTTTCATTTTCAGGAGCTACTTCAAACATCCCTAATTGGCACAATGCACGTTGGTATAACATGCCACACCAATCTTGGGCAACTATGTCACCTGGTTGGAACCAACAACAGGGGGTATGGCCACAACAACCATTCCAAACCTCAAATTATAATCCATAGTGGTAGTCCAATAAAAACTCATGGTCACAATAGTGGCATGGAAACCAACCTTGGAAAAACTCAAACGTGAATTACCTGCAGCCACAACACGTCCTACCTCAATAACCTGCCATTATGCCAAATGTAGCTCCACCTACTCCTATTCCACCTAGAGCCACTCAGTTGCTCGCTCAACCTACACCAAATCCTAACAACGAGCATGTCCAACAAGCTTATACTAATGAAACCATCCAATACCCAACTTATACGATTGAGGTTAGTGATATTCACCTGCGTTTAGGCAAAATGCTTGTTGGACCTCCATCTCCACTTATCATGGAACTTGATAATGAAGAGCCAACCTCTAACACTAACAACCATTCAAATAGCCAGCATATCCCTCCTAAACAAATCTCACCCCATGAAGAAATCATCACAAGAAATCCTTCATTTCCAGAAAGATTAAACATGCAGAAATCACCACCTCAACCTGAACCTGAATTTGATTTCATTGGGCAATTAAGAAAGTCTATGTAAAAATTCCCCTAATCCAAGCTATCAAGGATGTACCTATATATACTAAAACTATAAGGGAGTTATGCCTTAATAAACTGGGAAGGAAAAGAAAATATCCCCATATATTGCATGTTATAGGACAACTTGCTGATATTATGTTAGGCAACTTGGTTGTCCCAAAGTATGTAGATCCTGGTAGCCTCATAGTTGATGTGCACATTAATGGCATCCTTATTAAAAATACTCTGATTGACTTGGGTGCAGCCATAAATGTGATGACAAAAGAAACAATGAACAATCTTTAGTTGATTAACTTATGGCCTACACCAATAGTCTTACAATTGGCAGATAGGTCAACTGTCAAACCTGAAGGAATCATTGAAGATCTGGTAATTGCATTGGACTCATGGGAATACCCTACAGACTTCATGGTCCTACAACCCAAGGCTAGCTTAGGTGGTTATCCACTCATTCTAGGATGACCTTGGTTGGCAACAACAGATGCCTTCATAGGATGCAAGTATGGAAATATGCTATTTTCAATAGAAATATAACTAAGAAATTGGTCCTTTATCCCCCGGCACAACCTTTTGCTGATATGGAATAACCTATTTAGCCAGACCTAGAGGATACTAACCAATATTCTCTTCAGACATTAATGACTATTGAACGAATCCCATTGTTAAATATTCAGTATGAGGATGAAGTGCTTTCCAATGTGATACAAAACACTTATGGGAGGGACCCGCAGCAAGACCCATGTTTAGTATGCTTGACTTGTCCACTACATAATATTTTGCCCATAGTGAACACACGAGCCTATGATTCCACTACCTGCATGTTCCATCATTTGCTACCACATAGTTGTAGCCTCAATTTATCAAGGCTAGATGTTGCTTCTATTTTGACATCTACAACACTAGTTGATATTACACCAGACAAAACACTTAATATCAACAATCAATTAATAATTGTGCAACAATATGAACTGATAAACATGTTGCAAACTCACAAAACAACATTTGCCTAGGACTATCATGACATGAAAGGCATAGATCTTAATCTTTGCATGCATAGAATATACATCAATGAAGGGTGCAGGCCAGTTAGGCAACCTCAACGGAGAATGAACCCTATTGTAAGAGACATAGTGAAGAATGAATTGTAGAAACTACTGGAGGAAAGATTCATATATCCTATATCAGATAGCCAATGGGTATCCCCACTAGTCATAGTACCAAAGAAAGGAGGTAAGTGGTGGGTTTGTGTAGACTATAGAGAATTGAATACAACCACTAGGAAAGATTACTTTCCTCTTCCTTTCATTGATCAGGTCTTAGATTCTTTCGCTGGGAAGATACATTTTTCTTTCCTAGATGGATTCAGTAGCTATAATCAGATCAAAATAGCCCCATAGGACCAGGATAAAACTACATTCACATTCCCATGGGGAATCTATGCTTATTCAATCCTTCCATTTAGACTATGTAATGTACTTCCAACATTTCAAAGGGATGTTTTGAGCATCTTTTATGATTTTTCCCATGACTCTATGGAAGTCTATATGGATGATTTCACCACTTATGGAGATTCTTATGAAGAAGCATTGACAACCCTTGAAAAATTCCTCCAGAGATGTCAAGATCATAACCTATCTCTTAGTCATAAAAAATGTTTCATGATTATGGAAGGAGTAGTACTTGGCTATTTTGTGTCTAAGAAAGGCATTCAAGTGGATCCAAACAAAATTGAAGTTATTTCAACATTGCATATTCCTCAAAAACAAAAGGATGTCAGAAGCTTCCTTGGCCATGTAGGATATTATAGGAGATTTATTAAGGATTTCAATAAAATAGTAGCACCTCTATTTGTTCTACTCTCTAAGGATGTTGAATTTGATTGGACACCTGCTTGTCAAACAACCCTTGAAAGTCTTAAAGATTCTTTAACAAAGACACCTATACTCAGAGGATCTAATTGGAAAGTTTCTTTTCATATTCATATAGATGACTCTGACTTTGTTGTAGGTGTTGTGCTAGGACAAAAGGAAAGGAATTTGGAATATGTTATTTACTACATCAGTAAGAATCTACAAGGTGTTGAACTTAACTATATTGTTATAGAGAAAGAAATGTTAGTTGTTGTCTATGCAATCAATAAAATCAGACACTATATCACTGGATATCCTATTTTTGTTCATACTAACCATGCAACAATAAGGTATCTAATGAACAAACCAGTGGTTAGTGGCAGACTGGTTAGATGGTTGTTGTTGTTACAGGAATTTGATATCACTATTGTGGAAAAACCTAGGAAGGCCAATGTAGTTGTTAATTTCCTCTCTAGGCTCCCTACTTATAATGAAGATCTAGTTATTGATGATTCATTTCCTGATGAACACTTGTTTGCATTAACTATATGAACTCCAATTATTTCAGCAAAGTGCGGACTTGGGAAAGTCAAGAGGAGTACCATGACTAATACATTCTAGAGATTGAGCCTCTAGTGATAAAAGAGTGAAGAGATATGAGCACCTAAGTGTTGGGTTCCTGTTTGGCAGAATAGACTAAGGAAGAACTGACCGGCAGAGCATCAAACCTTAATCCAAATGAGAAGTTGATGATGATCAAGTTTCTTAAGGGATCATTTATGGTTGGCTGACATGATTTATGACTTCTATAAGTATCTCTTTGATACACATCACTTAGTAAGCAAGGATTCAGCCAATAGACTAGAGTTTGGAAATATCTTGAGTTTTCTAGATGCCGACTAGAAAGATGATTGAAATCATTGATGCAGATATATATACCAGATTGATTTCTGTATGAAGGTTTGTGTTGTGTATTGTGAAGTGCGAAGAAAAGCAAAGAGTAGTTTGGAAGCAGCTATACAGGTCTGGAATGTGACAGAATAGCAGCATCAAAACAAAGGAAGAATGAAGGGCAGTAGATCAGTATATTGAGCCTAACCGAAACTGAACCTCAGCATATGTGGATGCTCATCATCAGTTCAAGTACTTGGTTTTCTTTCTATAAACTATTGTAGGTAGTGAGCCTCTTGTGAGCAGTGTGCTCGAGCAGTGAGCCCTAATTGGCAAATGCCATTTTGTACTATCTTATTCTTTTAACAGAGAATACAATCTTGGGTTAGTCACCCCGTGGTTTTTCCCTTAACAGGGTTTTCCACGTCAAAATCATTGTGTTATGTGTATTGATTTTATTTCTGCTTTCATGGTTATGCATGCTTATATGATTTGATACTACACTAGTATTAAAGAGGAACAAAAAGTTAAAGTAATTTAGATAACTGATTCACCCCCCACTTCTCAGTTATCAACAATTGTTATCAGAGCTAATTTCCTCCAAACAGAGCCTAACAACTTGAGGAAGATCTGGGAATCGCAATGGATATGTATGATATGAGGGAACAACTTTAGTCTGCCTTAGATGATCTTGAACAGTCTTATTCTGAAGTCAATAACTTGAAGGAAAGACTCAAACAAGCTGATGATTTCATAAATGAACTAAAAGAGAAACTGAGCATCTCTATGAAAAAGAGAAAGGAACTACTTCAACAATTAGCAAGTCAAAGTGAAGCCAATAATACTGACAAAGATTTGAATGAGAAGAACAAGTTATGCGAGAAGCTATCAAAAGAGGTCATTATGGTAAGACATGAAATGGAATTAAGGGTTATGAAATTCACCCAACAAATTGAAGAGAAAAGAAAAATTGAAGATAATCTAAAACAATCTCTCAAGGAGAAGTCAGAAGATTGCCACAAAATGGATAGAATAATTAGGCATCTGGAATCTGATCTTGAAGAAGCAAGAGATAATGAAGAACAACTTGAGAATTAGATTGACACTCTTAAAAGGGATCTACAAACAACAAATGAATACAAAGAAAAATTCAAGATAAGATTTGCTCAACTTGAAGTTCTTCTTGAAAGCCAAAAGAGGGTAGATGACAAGCAAGGCTTGGGGTATGAGAAAGGTTAAAGCTCTGGATCCGGTCAGAAGAACTCTAGATCAGGAAATCCAAGGAACAGGTCTAGAAGACCTCCAGTAAGGCAACCAAATGCTCAAAGATATGCATCCTTCAATGGACACTGCCACAATTGCAATAACTTTGGTCATAAAGCAAATCAATGCAGAAGAAGAATGAATCAGACTAACCCATCCTTCTTCGGACAGTGTTTTCACTGCAAAAAGGTATGGTCACAAATCTCATGAATGTAGAAATTTGCAAATAAACAATTCATTCAATGGTAGATGCTTTGCATGCAATAGAATGGGACATATGGCTAATCAATGTAGATCAAGAGGATTCCAGTCAAATATGCAAAGAAATGTTGTTTGCTACAATTGCAATAGATCCGGTCATATTGCCAAATTCTACAGAAGTAAGAATCAGGACAAAAAGGGTCCGGTGCATCATAATCAAAACCAAGACAAAGGAAAAGGAAAAGTGAATGCAGATGAAATTCAAATGGAGATGAACAAGATCTAGGTGAAGAGAAGTACAGAAAATGTTGGGGAGTCACAAAAGAAAAACATTTTCCCCCAGCCAGTCAATAGGTGCCTGAAATTGGCACGTGAAAGGTTGTGGATTAAAAGGGCTTTTAGAGAAACATCTAAATAACCCTTGGTAAAGATTTGAAAGATCCACAAGGAGTTTGAAAAGGTTAATCATCCAAGATTAATCTAGTTTGACAGTCATCCGACAAAAGAAGAACTTTCACAATTAGATCCGGTATAATTCAAAATTGAAATATTTGGATTTGTGGTTAGATGGAATGATTGGAGAAAGGGAGATGCTTTGTAAGTTATCATCCTAGGTGCATCTCAGTGATCTGGAAAGATCTCTCTCAGAAACAAGGAAAACAAGGCAACCGAAATAACCTAAGTTGTGCATTTATTGCAAAATGGAATTAGGGTTTGCGCAGGAATAAAAGGGTTCTTTTGTTCATCATTTGTACATTTGCATTCAAGAAGAAGATAGAAGGAGCTCTACAACAAAATTATCTCAAGCCTCTCAAAGATCAACTGCAGAAGTCGATTCTTCCAACAATCTGATCCGGCTCATATCGTGAACCCTAGAAACGTAAAAGGTACTTTTCGCTCTTGAAAACCTCTCTCTAAATCTTTTGGAAGATGGCTACTCTGAATGTTGTGAAGATTACTGATAGGTCATGCCCTAAATTCAAGAAACATCCTTACAAATCCCTAGAAGTTGATCCCCTAGGCGCATTTTCTAGCATTCCGCATGGGGTTTTGCATGTAGAAGATGTTAGGGCATACATTCATGTGAACATTAAAGAATTTGGGGAATCCAAGATGATGGATATCTACCACAAGCAGTTAATAGATGAATCATTTGAACTCAAACCTCAGTACAAAGCCATCTGGGATAAGCATTTCGAACATTGCATCCATTTCCCCTGTTTTGCAGAAGATGAATGGGTCTGGTATGTTCTGAGTAGAATGCATGACAACTTCATGTGGTTGATGAGGCCATTTAAAATCACAAAAGATGCCATTAGGGCAGTTATCAGATTGCACTCATCTGGTGGGTTACCTGCTCTCAAATCCGTCAAGAATCAGATAGTGAGTGAGGCAATCGGATCAAAATTTGACAAGAGAGCAATGACCATTAAAGATATCACTGATCCAGATATCAAGTTTGCATCTATGATAATTGGCTATAAGATATATCACTCCAGCAGGGAGAATTCTGTATCCGAAACTGCAATCTATGCTGCTTATCAGATGTTAAGGGAGAATGCAGATTATGATCTTTGTGAGCTTCTTCTAAGCCAACTATTGGAAAACCTACAAAAGATCAAGAAGGACAAGAAGAACTCATTCAAGTATGGTGGGCTAATTCTGTGTTTGTTCTTTTACTTTATGAATAAGCTACCTGGATCCAGTGGTTGGATATGGCAAAATGATAGACCAGTTGCCATACAAATCAGAGATTATATGCATGGGCTTGGTGATGCCAAGGCACATAATACAACACTTTGGGGCTACTTCAAGAACTTTCAAAGTATGATGCAAGGCAGAGAAAGAATCCCCCAATCATTGGTTGAGAAGTACAAGGATATAGTGTGCTTCATGGTAGACACTGATCAATGCCTAATGGAGGCAGTGGAACCAAGAATAGTGTGGATCATGCCAATGGGGTATGAGGTTGATGAGAAACTCCTAGAGTTGCACATCCGACACCTGTTGAGTCAGCCCAAGAACCCTAAGGCAGAAAGGTTTGGAACCTTCCAAGAGCTGAGTGTAAAAGTTCATGTTGAACTAAGACAGCCTGAGATCAAGAGAACAGTGAGAAGGGAAGTGGAAGAAATCGCCAAGAGGCATGGAATATCAAAGGAGGTAGTTGATGCCAACAGAGAAAAGATGGAAAAGGCAGAAAAAGAAAGGAAAGAAACAGAGAAAGAAAGTGCTCCAGTGCAAGCCCCCTCCCAGACCAAATCCTCCAAAAGATCTACACCTGCCACCTCTAAGAGCCAAAAGGCATCAAAACTGGAAGCCCAGACATTCGAAAAGGGAGAGAAGAGAACAAAGAAAAAGGCAACAAGGTCCTATACAAGTCAGAAGGATGATGAAGAAACTGAGACCGATGAGGAAGTTAAGAAAATGAAGAAGAAGAAGAAAGTATCTAGTGAATCCTCTACTGGTCAAGGTAAGGAAGAAAAGGCAGAAGAATTTGTTGAAAAGCCTACTCTCTGCATTGATGATATCATCAAATCAGTCACTGTGGCTAGGAACCTAAAACCAATGACTAAATTTTATGATGAATATAATGAAGTGGACCAAAAGATTTTACAAGATGCTACAGTCAGGTATCTTAACATCTATAATAAAGCTTTCATTGAGATCATATCTCTAATTCCTAAAAGCTTAGAGAAGGAACTTGAAATAAGAAAGAACAATGCTAAGGAAAAGGACCCGGAGATCCAGGAACAAATAGCTATTCATCTTTATCCCTCCATCACTCCAAAGCAAATGAGCATGATCTTCAAAGATTGCAAGGATGAGTTCCAGAGCAAAGCCAGAATGAATAAGCTTATGCTAAGAGAGACTGATCAGGTGGCTAAAGAGACTGAAGACATCCTCCGGAATGCCTATAAAAGATTCAATACTCCTGTTATAAAGGACTTAGGCGATGAACCCTCTGTCATGGATGATGAAGGACTCAGTACATCAAAGGAAGATCCTACAGAGAAAAATGAAGAAGAATCAAAAGAGATGGATAAAGAGAAGTCTAAGGACTTAGATTCCTCTATTCCGGAAGAGGAAGTCCATGGAGAAGTAGATACCTAGGTAAGTGCAGGAAGATGGGGGGCCAAAAAGGGGTCTTAAGTGGCCACTTTTTTTCTGAAATCAGGAAATACTGGCCTTGGATGAGAAATTGAGCATAGTTACACTCAAAATTTGGAGATGCAACCAAAATAATGTTTGTAGTGCTCCGAGTCTACTTTCTAAAATACTATTTTGTTTTGAAAATGACATAGATTAAGGGGTTCAAAAGAGGGAGCCACAAAAATTGGTGTTGTTTCTGTCAAAAAAACATAACATAGCATGTTTTGTGGCTCCCTCACAAGGTCAACTTTTTTTTGGTATTTTTAAAATCGCTTCAGTGAGAAATTAGCTAATAGCATGTAGTTTATGCCTAATTTTTCTGATATTTTTTTTATGAATATTTAATTTTTTACTAATTTTTAAAGTGGACACATCCTAAAAAATAGAATTTTGGCCGTGCTACCCCTATAAATTTTGAAAACTAATTGAAAATTATTTTTTTATTTTTTTAATATTTGTAGAATGGAGTCTAGTTTCTAAATATGTAATTTTTTTGAAATTTGAATGAATAGTTATTTTACAATGAAAAAAAGACCAAACAATAGTTTTTGCCTAAAAATGGACACACAAACAAAAGAAATTAAAGATGAAAGGCTTAACATTTTAAAATGTGAAAAAAATCACATCGTCAAATAGCTAAGAGAAAGCCTAACATTACCCATGTGTTCAATTTGTTCAACCTTGAAACACGTGCAAATTTGAGGGTTAGCACGAACGAAATTATGTGAAATTTTGAAGAATATAGAAAAACACGTCTATGATTGTTCATAAGGCACTCCAAGCCTTTGGGTTGGAGATCCAAAGCAAATCCCAAGCCCAAGGCTTGGGATTCCCAAAGCAAGAAATAACGCGAGCGCATTATAACGTGCTCACTTTATGTTTTGCCTTGCATTTTTCTTTCCTGCAAGTCTGTTTTTTGTCATGTTTGACATAACACGAGCACGTTATAACGCGCTCGCGTTATGTTCCCCTCAAAATTTTTTACGTTCAAGGCTATTAATCATGAGGGTTAAGGGATAAGGGATAGAGTTGGAGGGTTTAGGGATAAGGGATTAGCGTTTAAGGTATAGTATCGAGCCCGTTGAGGGTCTAGGAATAGGGATAGCGTTTAAGGTTTAGGGATGAGAGATGACATATTACGGTTGAGAGTTTAGGGTTTAGGGATAGGGTTAAGGGTCGAGGGATCAGAGTTAAGGGTTGAGGGATTAGGGTTTGACATTAAGGGTTGAGGGTTGAGGTTCAAGGGTCAAGGGTTTAGGGATAGGGTTTAGGGTCGAGGGATTAGGGTTAAAGTAGAGTGTGGAGGGTGTAAGGATTAGGGATAGGGTTGGAGGGTTTAGGGATAAGGGATTAGGGTTTAAGGTATAGTATCGAGTCTGTTGAGGGTTTAGGAATAGGGATAGCATTTAGGGTTTAGGGATGAGGGTTTATAGTTGAGGGATGATGGATTAGGGTTGAGGGTTGAGGGATTAGGGTTTAGGGATAAGGTTTAGGGTTGAGGGTTGAGGGATTAGGGTTTAAGGTATAGTGTTGAGGGTTGAGGATTGAGGGTTTAGGATTAGGGTTTAGGGTTGACAGATTAGCATTTAATGTCGAGGTTAGGGTTAGAGTGTCGAGGGTAGAGGGATTAGGGATAGGGTTTAGGGTAGGTTTAAGGATTGAGGGTTGAGGCTTTAGGGATGAGGGTTTAAGGCTTAAGATATAGTGTCAAGTGTTGAGGGTGTAGGGATAGGGTTTAAGTTTTAAGGGTTAAGGGTTGAGGGATAGGGATTAGGGTTTAAGGTATAGTGTTGAGGGTCAAGGGATCAGAGTTAAGGGTTGAGGGATTAGGGTTTGACGTTGAGGGTTGAGGGTTGAGGGTTGAGGTTCGAGGGTCAAGGGTTTAGGGATAGGGTTGAGGGTCAAGGAATTAGGGTTAAAGTAGAGTGTGGAGGGTATAAGGATTAGGGATAGGGTTGGAGGGTTTAGGGATAAAGGATTAGGGTTTAAGGTATAGTATCAATTCTGTTGAGGGTGTAGGAATAGGGATAGCATTTAGGGTTTAGGGATGAGGGATTAGAGTTGAGGGATGACGGATTAGGGTTGAGGGTTGAGGGATTAGGGTTTAGGGATAAGGTTTAGGGTTGAGGGTTGAGGGATTAGGGTTTAAGGTATAGTGTTGAGGGTTTAGGGAAAGGGTTTAGGGTTGAGGGATTAGGATTTGACGTTGAGTGTTGAGGGTTTAGGGTTTAGGGTTTAGGGTTAGGGTTGAGAGATGAGGGATCAGAGTTAAGGGTTGAGGGAATAGGGTTTGACGTCGAAGGTTGAGGGTTGAGGTTCGAGGGTCAAGGGTTTAGGGATAGGGTTGAGGTTGAAGGGATTAGGGTTAAAGTAGAGTGTGGAGGGTGTAAGGATTAGGGATAGGGTTGGAGGGTTTAAGGATAAGGGATTAGAGTTTAAGGTATAGTATCGAGTTTATTGAGGGTTTAGGAATAGGGATAGCATTTAGGGTTTAGGGATGAGGGATTAGAGTTGAGGGATGAGGGATTAGGGTTGAGGGTTGAGGGATTAGGGTTTAGGGATAAGGTTTAGGGTTGAGGGTTGAGGGATTAGGGTTTAGGGTTGATTAATTAGGGTTTAATGTTGAGATTTGAGGGTTCAGGGTTGAGGGTTGAGGTTGAGGGATAGGGTTAATGGTCAAGGGATTAGGGTTAAATAAGAGTGTCGAGGGTAGAGGGATTAGGGTTTAAGGTATAGTATCGAGCCTGTTGAGGGTCTAGGAATAGGGATAGCGTTTAGGGTTTAGGAATGAGGGATTAGAGTTGAGGGATGACTGATGACAGATTAGGGTTAAGGGTTGAGGGATTAGGGTTTAGGGACAAGGTTTAGGGTTAGGGTTGAGGGATTAGGGTTTAAGGTATAGTGTTGAGGGTTTAGGGATAGGGTTTAGGGTTGAGGGATTAGAGTGAAGGGTTGAGGGATTAGAATTTGATGTTGAGGGTTGAGGGTTTAGGGATAGGGTTGAAGGTCGAGGGATCAGAGTTAAGGGTTGAGGGATTAGGGTTTGATGTTGAGGGTTGAGGTATGAGGTTCGAGGGTCAAGGGTTTAGGGATAGGGTTGAGGGTCGAGGAATTAGGGTTAAAGTAGAGTGTGGAGGGTATAAGGATTAGGGATAGGGTTGGAGGGTTTAGGGATAAGGGATTAGAGTTTAAGGTATAATATCGAGTCTGTTGAGGGTTTAGGAATAGGGATAGCATTTAGGGTTTAGGGATGAGGGATTAGAGTTGAGGGATGAGGGATTAGGGTTGAGGGTTGAGGGATTAGGGTTTAGGGATAAGGTTTAGGGTTGAGGGTTGAGGGATTAGGGTTTAAGGTATAGTGTTGAGGGTTGATGGTTTAGGGATAGGGTTTAGGTTTGAGGGATTAGGGTTTAGGGTTGATAAATTAGGGTTTAATGTTGAGAGTTCAGGGTTGAGGGTTGAGGGTTGAGGTTGAGGGATAGGGTTAATGGTCAAGGGATTAGGGTTAAATAAGAGTGTCGAGGGTAGAGAGATTAGGGTTTAAGGTATAGTATCAAGCCTGTTGAGGGTCTAGGAATAGGGATAGCATTTAGGGTTTAGGAATGATGGATTAGAGTTGAGGGATGACGGATTACATATTAGGGTTGAGGGTTGAGGGATTAGGGTTTAGGGACAAGGTTTAGGGTTAGGGTTGAGGGATTAGGGTTTAAGGTATAGTGTTGAGGGTTTAGGGATAGGGTTTAGGGTTGAGGGATTAGAGTGAAGGGTTAAGGGATTAGAATTTGACGTTGAGGGTTGAGGGTTTAGGGTTAGTGTTGAAGGTCGAGGGATCAGAGTTAAGGGTTGAGGGATTAGGGTTTGATGTTGAGGGTTGAGGGTTGAGGTTCGAGGGTCAAGGGTTTAGGGATAGGGTTGAGGGTCGAGGAATTAGGGTTAAAGTAGAGTGTGGAGGGTATAAGGACTAGGGATAGGGTTGGAGGGTTTAGGGATAAGGGATTAGAGTTTAAGGTATAGTATCGAGTTTGTTGAGGGTTTAGGAATAGGGATAGCATTTAGGGTTTAGGGATGAGGGATTAGAGTTGAGGGATGAGGGATTAGGGTTGAGGGTTGAGGGATTAGGGTTTAGGGATAAGGTTTAGGGTTGAGGGTTGAGGGATTAGGGTTCAAGGTATAGTGTTGAGGGTTGATGGTTTAGGGATAGGGTTTAGGTTTGAGGGATTAGGGTTTAGGGTTGATGAATTAGGGTTTAATGTTGAGAGTTGAGGGTTGAGGGTTGAGGGTTGAGGTTGAGGGATAGGGTTAATGGTCAAGGGATTAGGGTTAAATAAGAGTGTCGAGGGTAGAGGGATTAGGGTTTTAGGTATAGTATCGAGCATGTTGAGGGTCTAGGAATAGGGATAGCGTTTAGGGTTTAGGAATGAGGGATTAGAGTTGAGGGATGATGGATGACAGATTAGGGTTGAGGGTTGAGGGATTAGGGTTTAGGGACAAGGTTTAGGGTTAGGGTTGAGGGATTAGGGTTTAAGGTATAGTGTTGAGGGTTTAGGGATAGGGTTTAGGGTTGAGGGATTAGAGTGAAGGGTTGAGGGATTAGAATTTGACGTTGAGGGTTTAGGGTTTAGGGATAGGGTTGAAGGTTGAGGGATCAGAGTTAAGGGTTGAGGGATTAGGGTTTGATGTTGAGGGTTGAGGGTTGAGGTTCGAGGGTCAAGGGTTTAGGGATAGGGTTGAGGGTCAAGGAATTAGGGTTAAAGTAGAGTGTGGAGGGTATAAGGATTAGGGATAGGGTTGGAGGGTTTAAGGATAAGGGATTAGAGTTTAAGGTATAGTATCGAGTCTGTTGAGGGTTTAGGAATAGGGATAGCATTTAGGGTTTAGGGATGAGGGATTAGAGTTGAGCGATGAGGGATTAGGGTTGAGGGTTGAGGGATTAGGGTTTAGAGATAAGGTTTAGGGTTGAGGGTTGAGGGATTAGGGTTTAAGGTATAGTGTTGAGGGTTGATGGTTTAGGGATAGGGTTTAGGTTTGAGGGATTAGGGTTTAGATTTGATGAATTAGGGTTTAATGTTGAGAGTTGAGGGTTGAGGGTTGAGGGTTGAGGTTGAGGGATAGGGTTAATGGTCAAGGGATTAGGGTTAAATAAGAGTGTCAAGGGTAGAGGGATTAGGGTTTAAGGTATAGTATCGAGCCTGTTGAGGGTCTAGGAATAGGGATAGCGTTTAGGGTTTAGGAATGAGGGATTAGAGTTGAGGGATGACAGATGACAGATTAGGGTTGAGGGTTGAGGGATTAGGGTTTAGGGACAAGGTTTAGGGTTAGGGTTGAGGGATTAGGGTTTAAGGTATAGTGTTGAGGGTTTAGGGATAGGGTTTAGGGTTGAGGGATTAGAGTGAAGGGTTGAGGGATTAGAATTTGATGTTGAGGGTTTAGGGTTTAGGGTTAGGGTTGAAGGTCGAGGGATCAGAGTTAAGGGTTGAGGGATTAGGGTTTGATGTTGAGGGTTGAGGGTTGAGGTTCGAGGGTCAAGGGTTTAGGGATAGGGTTGAGGGTCGAGGAATTAGGGTTAAAGTAGAGTGTAGAGGGTATAAGGATTAGGGATAGGGTTGGAGGGTTTAGGGATAAGGGATTAGAGTTTAAGGTATAGTATCAAGTTTGTTGAGGGTTTAGGAATAGGGATAGCATTTAGGGTTTATGGATGAGGGATGATGGATTAGGGTTGAGGGTTGAGGGATTAGGGTTTAGGGATAAGGTTTAGGGTTGAGGGTTGAGGGATTAGGGTTTAAGGTATAGTGTTGAGGGTTGAGGGTTAAGGGTTTAGGATTAGGGTTTAGGGTTGACGGATTAGCATTTAATGTCGAGGTTAGGGTTAGAGTGTCGAGGGTAGAGGGATTAGGGATAGGGTTTAGGGTTGAAGGTTTAAGGATTGAGGGTTGAGGCTTTAGGGATGAGGGTTTAAGGCTTAAGATATAGTGTCAAGTGTTGAGGGTGTAGGGATAGGGTTTAAGTTTTAAGGGTTAAGGGTTAAGGGATAGGGATTAGGGTTTAAGGTATAGTGTTGAGGGTCGAGGGATCAAAGTTAAGGGTTGAGGGATTAGGGTTTGACGTTCAGGGTTGAGGGTTAAGGTTCGAGGGTCAAGGGTTTAGGGATAGGGTCAAGGGTCGAGGAATTAGGGTTAAAGTAGAGTGTGGAGGGTATAAGGATTAGGGATAGGGTTGGAGGGTTTAGGGATAAGGGATTAGGTTTAAGGTATAGCACCGATTCTGTTGAGGGTGTAGGAATAGGGATAGCATTTAGGGTTTAGGGATGAGGGATTAGAGTTGAGGGATGACGAATTAGGGTTGAGGGTTGAGGGATTAGGGTTTAGGGATAAGGTTTAGGGTTGAGGGCTGAGGGATTAGCGTTTAAGGTATAGTGTTGAGGGTTTAGGGATAGGGTTTAGGGTTGAGGGATGAGAGTGAAGGGTTGAGGGATTAGGATTTGATGTTGAGGGTTGAGGGTTTAGGGTTTAGGGTTAGGGTTGAGAGATGAGGGATCAGAGTTAAGGGTTGAGGGATTAGGGTTTGACATCAAGGGTTGAGGGTTGAGGTTTGAGGGTCAAGGGTTTAGGGATAGGGTTGAGGTTGAAGGGATTAGGGTTTAAGGTATAGTGTTGAGGGTTGATGGATCAGAGTTAAGGGTTGAGGGATTAGGGTTGAGGGTTGTAAGGATTAGAGATAGGGTTGGAGAGTTTAGGGATAAGGGATTAGAGTTTAAGGTATAGTATTGAGTCTATTGAGGGTGTAGGATTAGGGATAGCATTTAGGGTTTAGGGATGAGGGATTAGAGTTGAGGGATGACGGATTAGGGTTGAGGGATTAGGATTTGACTTTTGTCCTGCTCCTGATGCGACCAAACTGACTGTTCCAACGCATCTGAATGGGTACATTTACGCTAAGCATGGTCCTATTTTTCACCCAAACATGTCGAAATAGTCTGAGCTACATTATACCCATGATATCCCTGAAGAGTCCAAAGTGCAAAAAGGCTGCAATCTTTTGACAAGATGTTACTCAAAAACTGTGTCACTTAGAAACATTCTGTCTAAGGCAACGCGATCACATAGAGTGCCTCTACAATAACCTCTCTCAGTTTTTTATAGCTCTAAGGCATTTGCCCGTGGTGAAAGGTTTTCTGCTACCCCCAAAAATCGTCAGAAGGAGGCAGTGTAAAGTTGCAAAGGAGTGTAACTTTCGTCCTGCTCCTGATGCGACCAAACTAATTATTCCAACGCGTCTGAATGGGTACATTTATGCTAGGCATGGTCCTATTTTTTACCCAAACATGTCGAAACAGTCCGAGCTACATTGTACCCACGATATCCCTGAAGAGTCCAAAGTGTAAAAAGGCAGCAATCTTTGATGAGATGTTACTCAAAAACTGTGTCACTTAGAAACATTCTGTCTAAGGCAACGCGATCTTGTAGAGTGCCTCTACAATAACCTCTCTCAGTTTTTTATAGCTCTGAGGCATTTCCCATGGTGAAAGGTTTTCTGCTGCCCCAAAAATCGTCAGAAGGAGGCAGTGTAAAGTTGCAAAGGGGTGTAACTTTTGTCCTGCTCCTGATGCGACCAAACTGACTATTCCAACGTGTTCGAATGGGTACATTTACGCTAGGCATAGTCCTATTTTTCACCCAAACATGTCGAAACAGTCAGAGCTACATTGTACCGACGATATCCCTGAAGAGTCCAAAGTGTAAAAAGGCAGCAATCTTTGACGAGATGTTACTCGAAAACTGTGTCACTTAGAAACATTCCGTCTAAGGCAACATGATCACGTAGAGTGCCTCTACAATAACCTCTCTCAATTTTTTATAGCTCTGAGGCATTTGCCCGTGGTGAAAGGTTTTCTGCTACCCCAAAAATCATCAAAAGGAGGCAGTGTAAAGTTGCAAAGGGGTGTAACTTTCGTCCTGCTCCTAATGTGACCAAACTGACTATTCCAACGCGTCTGAATGGGTACATTTACGCTAGGCATGGTCCTATTTTTCACCCAAACATGTCGAAACAATTGGAGCTACATTGTATCGACGATATCCTTGAAGAGTCCAAAGTGCAAATAGGCAGCAATCTTTGACGAGATGTTACTCGAAAACTGTGTCACTTAGAAACATTCCGTCTAGGCAACGTGATCACGTAGAGTGCCACTACAATAACCTCTCTCAATTTTTTATAGCTCTGAGGCATTTGCCCGTGGTGAAAGGTTTTCTGCTGCCCCAAAAATCATCAGAAGGAGGCAGTGTAAAGTTGCAAAGGGGTGTAACTTTCGTCCTGCTCCTGATGTGACCAAACTGTCTGTTCCAATGTGTCTGAATGGGTACATTTATGCTAGGCATGGTCCTATTTTTCACCCAAACATGTCGAAATAGTCGGAGCTACATTGTACCGATGATATCCCTGAAGAGTCCAAAGTGCAAAAAGGCAGCAATCTTTGACGAGATGTTACTCGAAAACTATGTCACTTAGAAACATTCTGTCTAAGGCAACGCGATCATGTAGAGTTCCTCTACAATAACCTATCTCAATTTTTTATAGCTCTAATGCATTTGCCCGTGGTGAAAGGTTTTCTACTGCCCCAAAAATTGTCAGAAGGAGGCAGTGTATTAAGTCAAAATGAAAGCCTATTCACTCTAGGTGCCTATTTTTGACCAAATCACACATGCGCCTTGAACAAGTGATGCTACAAGTGGTGAAAAAAATGGGCGCCTTGAAGAATTGAGCCCTCCAAGACATCTTGCAATTGCCTAAAAGTCCAAAATTTACATAAGTGAGTTAAGGCGCCATTTTCCATCTCCAGAGCCTCCTTTGAGCGCCTTAACATGGAGTGAATGTTTTAGTCTATGAAAGATTGCACCTAAAGAATATAAAAACCCCTTGAGTCACTAGGATGAACTAAGTTAACAAAAGGAACTTCATTGAGGGAGGCGCACTTGTGCATCTAGACAACCCCAGTTTAGCGCCTGAGAAAAAGCATGTTTAGAGACACCCCTCGAATGAACCCTCTAGAACCAATAACCATAGCTCAAGATCCATAACCATGAGAAGATAAAGCATTAAAAAAATTCATCTAAAGGATGGGAAATACCTCTTAGATGATAGTCTGCCGAGTAGACCAAGAGTGGCGAATGAGAATGCTCGTCGAAGATACACCAAGCCACAATGACTCTCTCCAATAAGAATCTTCTCTAGGTCCATAATTAACTCACGCCCATATCCAAGTGAAAGTCTCCTTGGTCTTCCTGCTAAAACCTCTAAAGGGTAACCATCTCAACAAGTGTCTCTAATCCCAAGAGAACTCTAGCCTCACACAAGTCTCAAAGTATGTATGAGAACCTACAACCAATCAATCCATGTTAAGCTCCAAATGCAACACCACATTATCATGAAGCTCCCAAGCACATGACCAATGTACTCAATACCAAGAGAACCAACAAGACCACTGTCAAAACTCCAACTACAAAATTAGGTATCCAAACATGACATCATGATCTAACATCTCCTCCTATAAGATCACATGCACCAATACACACATCCTAGTCTCAAGAGAACTTGTATCATGCTAATACTCTAATCTAGAATCAAGAGTCCACCAAGACACACTACCAAACACCTCTAAACCAAGGATCAACATCTACAACCACATGAAGATAACCATTACACCCAACCACTATATAAGATCATCCATCACTAGGTGACGAATACACATCACTATCAAAGCAACATCCATCCTCTCATCCCAATGCAAGATACCAATGCGCAAATGAGCATAGACAAGGAAAAATAACAAAGTCATCCCGTGGATATAGGCAATATGCATTCAAGTCATCCCACTACAATCAATGAGGTGTGCATCCCAAAAAAATGCATAACTTTTAGATCCCAACCATTGAAAACATGCAAAATCATCATCACATTAGTAAACATCATCACATTAGTAAACTAGTAAACATCATTTGCATCCATACTTAAAACAATCTTATTGTTGTGTTTGATGTGTCCTCTTTCAAACAACCATTTAACAGAATTTGAGTCCAAACAATAAACATTTACAACAATAAACATCTCAAAGTCCAAAATCCAAACATTCTATCATCCTTAATCATTTCCATCATGGACCCTTGGTTTGAAAAAATCATTATGCAAGATAAAAACCCTATGCCTATTACCTTGTCCGAGGCTCATGCAAAACCCAAAATGATTAGCCTAGTACCATGTGTCATGTCCCCGTTCCCGGCTTGATCATCAAGTGTATAATGGATTAGCCTATTCCTCATTCCTAGAGGCTAATTCCAAATGATGATGGAATGAATTGGTTTCAAACTAACTCTATCTGTTTGTTTTGCAGGAACAAGGTCAGAACCCTGAAATTTGACTATGGAAGCTTGGGAGCCTAGGCGCCCATTTCACTCCAGTTTTCCTTACTAAGCGCCTAGCACAAGGATCACCCAAATTAAGCACCTAAGAACCTCAAGGCACCTATACATGTTTCTAGGGATCCTCCAATTGAGCGCCTAGCATAGATGGATGAAGATTGAAAGTTTTCAAGTTAAAGATGTCCTTTGGGTGAACTCACAGCACTAGGCACATGTGTTGGTTGGAACTCCTTGGAGCTGGCATCTAGGATTGAAATCCTTTGATGAGGAGAGAAGTCTCAAGGCCTGGTCTAGCGCCCTCACTTGCCTACCCCACCCTCAGAATGCGCCTAACCTTCATAAGGCGTTAACACTCTATTTTGAGTGCCTAGCAGGGGGTAATGGATAGATTGAAGGCTTGGGAGCTAAGGAAAGTCACTTAGATGAATAATCAAGATTGAAATGAGAAACTCCTAGCCAAGGCACAAAATTCCTCAATTCTGGCATCCAGAAATCAAATCTAAGTAAGGTGCTCTTTCCATTTGCCAAAGGCTTTATTAGCACCATTGGTTGATGATCTCTCTAGACACCTGAAATGGCATCTAGTGGATCTTTCAACTTGTATCAGGAAGAAGGGAAGCATTCTCAGTGTTGTTCAGATAATCTAAGTTGTAAAGTTAACAAGGAATAGAGCCAGAGGACAAGGCACACTTATTGGTCTCCATCACCTCAGAAATGCGCCTAATGCAGTTGGTGTCAACTTCCCTCTTTCTAGCCTCCAAATGGTGCCTAGAGTCAAAAAAGGATTTCACTGAATAATGTTAATGTTTTGAGCATCAAACTCTACTTGGCACATACCTATGCTCTTGCAACCTCAAATTGGCACCTAGGGTTCAGTCATCCTCCTAAGGCATGGTTCTGCTCCTCCATAACCCTATTTTGGCGCCTAAACTTGGAAGTACCTTGAAGATTTGGATTAAGATGGAATTCACCTCCAGAATGTTAGGTGCTTGATAGAAGATAAAGGTGCTAGGGTAAAAGAGCTTCAAAAGTTTGATGTCAAGTGTGAATTGAGATAATAGGCACTGATACCAGTTGACATTACTCCAAACATGCGCCTAAGATAGATGCAAGTCCCCAAGACCAATTTTGGAACAAGGCGTTCCATCAGAGGGTAAGATGATAATACTTGGAAGTCAAGTGTTTCAAAGATTCTTTGAGAAATTGACAAGTTGTAACCTAGGTGCCAAAACCCCTGAGAATCCTCCTATCTGGCGCCTAGTTAGAAGAACACTAATATTGCGCCTAAGTGAATTTGAGTGTCAATATAGAGTCATCAAACCCCACCAGACATTCATCCATGTCTCTACCACCTCAAGGAAGCACCCAGCTTAGGATGGCACCTAGTCTGGTCTCTACTACCTTCAGTTGGCGCCTAACCCTAAGAGTCTTGCAACTATGACATTCATCCATGCAACAAGCAAGGTGATGCTCTATTATGATATTGTGAGGTGTTGACATTCAGTTGACATCATTGAGTTTGATTGAGTTGATCAAGTGTAGACGCCATTGTAAACATCAAGGCTTCAAGGCCTTTCTTTTGTATCTCCATTGAATAAGTTGTAACTTCATGCTATTGAAAGCATTATCCATGTAATAAGACATTGCAAGTTGATTGAGTCAAATAACTAGACAAGTACCCAACTCTAAGGTTGATTCATTCAAGTAGTTATCTTTGATGTATATCTTTGTGTTGTTGAAGTAGTTGATGAATTGATAGCAAGTAAAATTGTTTAAGTAAGGAAAAAATTTTGTAGAACTAGTTGGGTATCTTACACCATGCCTATCCATCAAACATCACAATGCAATCAAAATCCTAACAACATGCCCATGATCCAAGATCAAGTGCAATCATGCAAAGATATTATCAATCACAAGCCTATTAAGAATGAACTAGAGTCTTCTAGTACCATACTTTTCCATCAAACACCATCATGTAATCCATGGCCTATCAAGTCTATCAAAGAAAATGCAAACATCCTATGTAATACAATCGGACTTTAAATATTTGAAGTAGCCATCTACAAATATCCATTCAAAAGTGGATTTATAATGCAAGTATGGATGCCATCAATAAAAAAGATTTGTATTAACCAAATATCCATATAGGCATACATCAATATCTGTCGATATAAGTATAACATATATACAAAATAGCCATATAGGCTTACAAGAATGCCATATAGGCATACAATGTCAACTATGTACAATACAAAATATATGTCCACAAATGCCATATAGGCATACAACAAAGGAACACAATAAAAAGTCATTCCCCTCTGGCTGGTGAAGAGAATAAATCACGAGCAGCCTTTGATCTTCTAGGGGATGGAGACATGCATGTGGGTGGTCTACTACGAACCCGAGGGCTACTCCTCCTATTTAGTTCTTCCTGCACCTTTACCTGTTACAAAAAAAAGTATAGACATTAATATATAGAAATTACATGTTATAAAAAAATGAAACATTTAACAAAATAATCACTTACCGCTAACATATAATCTATCTCCTAGCTTGCCTCAGTAGCAGGAATAGGCCCTGGTGATGTCATGTCCTATAGAAACCATCCAGATAGAAATTAAACTTCAAATCAATAATCTTTTGATTTTTCAAAAATAGACAACTATAACAATGAATGTAAATTGAAATTTACTAATCTGCCTCATACCCCTGTCAATGCCATGGAGCTATGAATCGCAGAGGCCACACCCTGCTCCATTGCCCTATGAACATGGGGAGGTGTCTCCGCAGCCTGCATCATCTGGAAATAAAACAACATTGTTCAATTACGAAAACTATAATAGTGATGTAAATCATGGCTCCTAACATACACACACATTCATCTAAACATGGAAGTACACAATAAAACACACAAATCACATACAAAAATTTAGTAAGTACAATTCATTCATTAAACTATTTATTTTATTACCTCTGTAAAGCTTTGAAGTCCACCACCGCTGGCAGGTGTTGCCATGAAATCTATAGTATTAACCTATTCAACATCCAAAATCAGAAATTAGAATACCATTCATATAACGATGCTATTCACATGTAATATTTATAATTGTTTACTAGTTACATACCTTGACAGTAGATGATCTAGTGAAAAATGTAGGTGGAGAACCACTGAAAACTGCATCGACGCTACCACCCTGAAATTTCATTAAAATCATCAATTTAAATTAGTTAATCTTGTATTTCAAAAATAAAATTTAATAAATTAAATTCAATAAACTTGCTAATATTTACCTGAGTATCAAGGCCGAAAGTCTCACTCAGGAGGGTATCTGTCATCACCATCTGCTCAGCTACAGATGTAGCCTGTGCACCTACGTCCTGACTATCCATGGGGTCATAACCACAGGCTGACCCGCAAGCCTGGCAAGTATGCGGTGGGACCCTACTCCTCGTACTATCTCCCAACCCACTCTGTGTTGCAGGATCGGCATGCTCTATGATGCTCTGGGTCAAGGCACTAATCAACCTCAGTGTATCGACCTCAACACTCTCCTTCACAATGGAAGGGATAGAAACATGCTCGTGGGCTGGTCTGCTGATTACTCATCTCACTACCCGCTGTGGGTCAAGACGTGCCCCTAGTCTATCTTGTGCTGAGCCCCCACCTCTACCCTGGAAGTCCCGCATATCAAAATAGTTTGGCACTTTATTGAGGACAAACTCGCAGTAGAGTTTCCTCAAAAAGTATTGCAGGACCTCATTATTATTGCATGGAGGATGGTCAAAAATCATCCACCACCTCTGCCCGAAATTGTCCCTTATCACTTGGTTGTTGCACCAATGGATAGGGAACCTCTTGCATGTAATGGGTGGAGGTTGATTTGTTTGTGGGTTTGTGAAAATTAAACACAAGTCTAATTTTGTAATTTGTAATTTTTTGACATCTTGGTATGACAACTTGTCTGCATAGTAATCTCTAAACTCTCTCTTTTTATCAGTCCAACTAGTTATTTGCTTGCTACTTGAATTTACATTTGATAACATAGACTCAAGAGATTCGGCAAGCGTGGACCTATGCAAGGTTGAAGTGGAAGGATCTTTCAACCTTGCAATTATATCTTCAATTTCTTTTTTGTTGTTTTCAATTTGCCCCATTATATTATCTTGTGTTCCAGGGGTATGTCGAGGAATGAATGGAGGAGGTTGTTGTTCTGCAGGTATTTCCTCCTCAGGATTTTGTGGATTTTGATGATGATGATGAGGAGGAGGAGGTGCATTAACATTTCCTGACAATTAACGAAATATACATCAAAAATCAACAAAAACCTACCTATTTAGAAAGAAATTCAAACAAAAAAACAAAGATAACTCACCCCTTTGGCGTGCTCGACGTCGCGGCGGCATTTTGGCGATGAATTGATAAGTTTTTTGTGTTGATTGGCATTTTGCAGAATGCGAGCGCGTTTTTGAGGGTTTGGAAGCCGCAGGCAAAGGAGAAAATGAGAGTGAAATGAAATTCAATTGCTTTTTTTTTCATTTATACTAGGTCATAACTCGAGCGCGTTATAACGCGCTAGCGTTATGGCTCGGTAATGATGAGCCTAAGGCTTGTCATTACCAAGCCATAATGCGAGCGCATTATAACGCGCTCGCATTATGACTTGGTAATGACAAGCCTTAGGCTCATCATTACCGAGCCATAACGCTAGCGCGTTATAACGCGATAATGCGCTCCCATTATGACTTAAATTTTTTTGAAATTATTTTAGCCACTTTTTGGCCCCCCATCTTCTTGCACTTACCCACCTCTCTTCTGAATCCCCCAGCAGACTCTGAAATTGAAGGAAAAGAAAGAAAAGAAGAGAGAATCAATCAAGAAGAAGAAGTGAAGGGAAGAGAAGAAGGTCAAACAGAGAAGACCACAAGTGACAGTGCTGAGACTGCAAAAGGGAAGAAAACTCTATCTCCAGCAAGAGACACTACAGAAGCAGTAAAAGACTTCCTGACAAAAGAAATGATGGAATTAGATGAACCGGAGCTACTTCAAGGACCATTCAATTTTGATTCCCTCTCTCCGGTCCAGACAATGAAGGTAGCATCTTTTGCTCAAGCCAAAGCAAAAGAAAAGCTTCTAAAGTCTCACATGGAAGACTGTGAGCTAATAGAGATTGCATCTGGTGTGCTAGAGAAAATCATGCCATCCTTCCAAAAGGATCCTTCAGTCTCCACATCCGATAATCTAAAGTCTCTTGTTAATTCTATTAATACACATTTTGACTCTTTAGAGAAAGCAGTAGAAGAGAAAGTCCAGAAAGAATTTTTGGGTAAAAGATTCTCTGAAGTACAAGGGCTAATAACAAATGATAGAACTATGGATATTGGGATAAAGAGCTTAGAAAATGCTCTCAAAGATGGCAGAGAAATATATAAATTTTGTTTATCCTAGTCTAAAGTGACAAAGGATATTGAGAAGAAAGTGAAAGAACAAGAGGGTAAACTATCAAGTTTATCTCAAAGTTTTGATCCTCTCACCTCTTCCCTAGTAAATCAAGAGTGTCAGACTATTATAGTCATAAATGAAATAAAGAAGCTTGAGAAGAAGAAGAAAAATAGAATAAATAGGTTAAGTGAACTTAGAAGGATAATTATCCCTAAATTAGAGGTCATGCACGAGGCCCTAACAGATGCTTAGACCACAGCTCGGACCAGTGATCCGACAGATCTAAAGAGGGCAGAAACTTTTGCATTCCTCTTGAGTGGTCACATCTCAATTTTGGACAGGATGAAGCAGAGTTGGGCAATAGAATTTGTCTAGTTGAAGACAACTTTTGCAGATACACTTCAGTATATGTAAGTTTAACATGTATATATACTTATGCGGCTAAGTATAGTTGGATTTTTTTGGGGAATTTTGGTGTGCGGATTCTACCCTTTGCCATTGATGTCAAAGGGGGAGTGAGGAGCAGTGAAAAATGTGGAATCTAGCTAAGGGGGAGCTCCGGAAGAGTGTACTTTAGAACAGAGCATCAGCCAAGGGGGAGTGTAGTGTGACAATCATTTTTCACTAAGTGTTGCCATCAATGCCAAAGGAGAGATTGTTGGCAAGAGACACTGTGTGGCTTCATGAATGTTGTCATTGATGGCAACAAAGTCCATCCCACACATCCGCAAGACATGGTATGTCTATACCAGAAGTCAGATTGAAGAGTAGTTTGGTCTGGTGACCAAGAACAGAGCATGTAGCAAGGTCCGACAATCAGGTCTGGATCTCTCAGAGGAAGTATCTCAGCAAAGTATGGACTTGGGAAAGTCAAGAGGAGTACCATGACTAATACATTCCAGAGATTGAGCCTCCGATGATAAAAGAGTGAAGAGATATGAGCACCTAAGTGTTGGGTTCCTATTTGGCAGAATAGACTAAGGAAGAACTGACCGGCAGAGCATCAGACCTTAATCCGGATGAGAAGTTGATGATGATCAAGTTTTTTAAGGGATCATTTATGGTTGGCCGACATGATTGATGACTTCTATAAGTATCTCTTTGATACGCATCACTTAGTAAGCAAGGATTCAGCCAATAGACCAGAGTTTCGAAATATCTTGAGTTTTTCAGATGCCGACTAGAAAGATGATTGAAATCATTGATGTAGATATATATACCAGATTGATTTTGGTATGAAGGTGTGTGTTGCGTATTGTGAAGTGTGAAGAAAATCAAAGAGTAGTGTGGAAGCAACTATATAGGTCCGGAATGTGATAGAACAGCAGCATCAAAATAAAGGAAGAATGAAGTGTAGTAGATCAGTATATTGAGCCTAACCAGAACTGAATCTCAGCATATGTGGATGCTCATCATCAGTTCAAGTACTTGGTTTTCTTTCTATAAACTATTGTAGGCAGTGAGCCTCTTGTGAGCAGTGTGCTCAGGCAGTGAGCCCTAATTGGCAAGTGCCATTTTGTACTATCTTATTCTTTTAACAGAGAATACAATCTTGGCTTAGTCACCCCGTGGTTTTTCCCTTAACAGGGTTTTCCACGTCAAAATCATTGTGTTATGTGTATTGATTTTATTTCTGCTTTCATGGTTATGCATGCTTATATGATTTGATGTTGCACTAGTATTAAAGAGGAATAGAAAGTTAAAGTAATTTAGATAACTGATTCACCCCCCTCTTAGTTATCAACAATGGAGTGCCAAGGGAAATAGTTACAGATCAAGGACCACAATTCACATTAGTCCTGATTGCTAGTCTGATTCAAGAATATGAAATCTGACATAAGAAATCCACTCCCTATCATCGACAATCAAATGGCTAGGTTGAGGTCACAAACAGGGAAATTGAAGCAATCTTAATAAAGAAAATAGCATTACACATGAAAGATTAGGTAGCTAGACTATCAAAAGCAGTCTGGGCATACAAAACTACATGGAAAACCACAATAGGGTATACACCCTATGAACTAGCCTATGGCAAAAAGGTT
Organism: Cunninghamia lanceolata; assembly: GCA_027924645.1. Taxonomy (NCBI): domain Eukaryota; kingdom Viridiplantae; phylum Streptophyta; class Pinopsida; order Cupressales; family Cupressaceae; genus Cunninghamia; species Cunninghamia lanceolata. The sequence goes on from BSBN01000828.1 coordinate 3,916,325, forward strand.
GTCCTCCCTATTGAATTTGAATACAAACATTGAGAACTGTCATATAGCTATGGATGAATTTATATATAGCTCAACAATAGAGGTTACACTAGCTAAATGCCTTAGAAGAATTGAGAATGGAAGCAGTTCACCATATAGAGATAATCCAAAAATAAAGAGTCAAATGGCATGACCAGTACATCAAAACTAAAGAGTTTCAGACAGGTGATTGGGCCTTACTTTATGACTCTAGATATAAGGACAACAAGGGAAAATTGCAGACCAGATGGTTGGGCCCTTATGAAATTAGAGAAGTTTTTCCCAATGGTGCAGTCCAACTTACCACAATTGATCTAGTTAGTTTTTCACTCATGGTCAATGGACACCGTTTGAAACTTTTTAAGAAGCCATTAGATAAAGAAAACTTCCTCCAGCAGTTGATCAGACATGTTGATGCATAAGTTCCACAACATTCACTCCCAGATGCCACATGCATTCCATTCACAGCTGCTCCTAACAACACATCAGTAGATGAAGCCACAAGCTTATCTATTGTCACTCCTCAGGTATGATTTTCTATAACCCTTATACATAATATATATAATAAAAATAAAAATAACAACTAAACAATCACCACATGGATCCACCAAATCAGCACCCCCACATCTAGTTGAACATCATTGAAGGCACTTGCAGCTACTCTACTTATGGGATATGTAGCCAAAGATTTTCAACTATTTTAAGGGACCTTTACCATTTCACCTATAGCTACTATGACTGTCGTCATTTTTTATGGACTTGTAGCTACTACACCTACAGGCATTTCACATGGGCCCTATTCACTTTCTACATGCAACCACTACATATTTCACATCAAATTTTTGCTTCTGTGCATGCAGCCACTCTAGCTTGTAGCACCTTCATTTACAACATCTATTTGTTGCGACTCTTTCTTTAGCATTGTACATTCCAACTACGTGTCACCAAGATACTACTCTTCAGTCCAACACACTTTCTTCACGTCAAATCCACTTACTTCACTTCGGCACATTCCTCAACATCATCCTCTCCAACTACCTTTTCACCCTCTTCACCTGCATCATCTTGCCCTTCGTCAACATGCAAACAATATTTATCTCACACCTTCCATTAATTAACATTTAATACTATTTCTTTTATAGCAATCTTACTTCACACAATCATTAATTCAACTATTATTCAAAATTTACAATGCTTTCACCCCTCTCTACCATACATCCTCACTTTTCATTTGCAAACAAATGTGTCCTTAGTTGGGGGATTTCATACGTAGAAATGATTTCATGTACCATCACCCACGCTGAAACCTCTCTTTTCATAATTAATGACTATTCGCTACATAGCATACATAGTCAAGCAAATAGCAACTAGTAAATGCACTAGCATAAACAAGAATTGAGAATTGCAGGGTGAAAATTGGTTCCAACAATAGAGAATTCCATAAAATTTGGGAAAACAAGTAATTACAGCTAGAAGGGGACCAAGAAATGTCACATGATAGGTGGAGATCCGATTAGAAAAGAACCTACAGAGCATACAATACTGTTAACTAACCCAGATTGTATGCCTATTTTTCAGCAAGCCGGATGGCTAGACTATTTCCTCAAGTTGACCAAATACAATGAAGCTCTGACCTAGCAATTTGCAAGGACATTTCAAAATAATGAAGCAGTAGTCAGGGGATTGTGGGTTGATGCTTCAAAGGCTGCTATTGTAGAGGTAATAGGGTTACCTACAGACGTTGGAGAGGAGTTTCCTATGAAAGTTGATGCCATTGTAGCAAGGGTTGAATTTGTCCAACTGGGTGAAAGAATAGAGTCCTCATCTCAAGGTACTAAATGTGCTTCTCTACCTTGGTTATGGGCTTTTGTTGATACTTATATCATTAAGTATTTAACCTGTGATGGAAGACAATCATTGTTATATATTGTGCATTTTAAACTATTGAGTCATCTTTGTTATGGAAGGGTTGTAAACATTACAAATTTCTTGTTTAATCTATTAAGAAGAATGTATGTTGAGGGAACCAGTTGTCCCTATCACATGATTATTTGGTTGTATTATTGGTGAAGATAAGTTTGTCCATTCAGTTCCCATACATTCCTTGGTAAAATTTTCTTAAAATTAACCACATTGATGATAGACCCTCAGGGGTTGGACGAATTGGGAAGATGAGGCATGGGTACATAATGTATAATCAGAGGAAGGAAAGGAAGCCCCTGTGGCCTCTTTCCAACCAATGACTTCACCTACTTGTAGCCATGACACTATTCTAGAGCGTTCAGCTCCATACACTACTAACCCCATGGATGAACCTGCAAAGTTCCCCACTCTTACAGCTTTGCCGGTACCAACCCATTTGCCAGAACATTCAACTTCACAACCCTATATCCACACAAAATAATTTGAAAAGCAAGAAGTGCAGCCTGAAACTACTAGCTCATCACCCGCAACATCTAAAATTTCTAAAAACCTTCCTTCTACTTCCAAGCCTAGTAAAAATAGAAAAGTATCCTCTCCCCCCTCTAAAACCAAAAAGAAACAAAAAGTGACTACTCAACCACCAAGGCACTCAATTTGCCTGAGAGAGAAAGGAGTTACAAGAGGAAAAACACCTAAACAAAATAGGGTGGTTGATGTGCAATCTGATAGACTCAGAGAAGGAACATTTATTTGTTAATAGGGATCAGTTGAATGTAGTCCAACCAAACGTTATGGAAATTGACACAAAATCAGAGGAAGAAGACTTGTTCATAGCAAGTAAATGACATCAACCTCCTCTTGATATAAATTATTGTCACCCTCCTCTGATGAAATTCAAAGAGAGAAATTATTGTTGGATACTAAGGAGAAAACTGAGGAAAAGATGGATGAGCTGTAGGTGGCTTTACAGAAGATTGCAACATTGGAGAAACAGTTGCAAGAATACTAGCAAAAGGAGACTAGGTTGAATGAGAGAGTTAAAAGATTGGAAAATCAATTGCACATTTTTCAGCAGCAGGGAACATGACTAGAATAACTGGCTCAATTTGCCATTATAGAAATCAATAGGAGAAGTCTAGAGCCTGTGCAGTAGGATGATCATCAAGAAGAGGCTGCACCATCAACCTTGTTGACTGTTACTTTGCAACTGTGGAGGAAGATAGAGGAAGTAATAAAGGAACAACATGAGATGAAGGAGAAGCATAAGGAAATTGAGGACAAAAAATAAGGAAAGAATGAGACTGAAGTTCAAAACAGATAGGATGGCAGACATGACTATCCAGCTTATGAGATGCAGACCTCCTAGAAGGGTTTATGCCCTTTATTTACAAGAGCAATAATTGAGTTTTTAGTTTATTCAACTATACAATGATGCCCCTATTTCTCTTTTCACACCTAATTTGTTTTTGACAACGTACCAGAAAGCTACCTCAGAGATGCAGAATCGGTTATGTGAGTTTTATTTGCATGAAATGGCTATTCCTTAAGATACCACTTGGAATCCCCTAATTGTTATTAGGATTGTGCAAATGAAAGCCCTAGCATCATTCATACAGAATGAGCATAGGAGAGGGATCCTTCAACAACAATATAATGAGAGGGAGAAATCAATTCCCCTCAAAATCAGGGTAGAGACCCAAGATCCCAATAGGATAGTGGTAGAATGGATCAATCTTATCAAACACCCTGGGGTGGAGGAAAAGCTCCTTGAATTCAGGGCAGTAGATTATAAGAAATTCAAGGAATTAGCTAAGGGTACTGATAAGGAGGCATTGAACTTCTCAAGAGGTAGGTAGATTTGACATCTCAAGCTTAGATTATGATTTGGTTTCAGTTGTTATCTAGATTGTGATTCAATTATAGTTATCATTGTGTCGTATTTAAATACTAATATAGTTTACTTTCTAAATTTGTAATTTCCTTTCAGCATTACTTTGATTTCATTCAAGCATCATTTTGATTTATGTTTGCTTAAGCTATACACAACTAAGCACCTAGCATTTATTTAGATGTACATATAGTACAGAAATCATTTCAAGAAACATGTCCCTAAGTTGATAATTAAATGTAGCATATCTTCACCTATTGAACTATTTGATGTAGGATTGGATCATCCATCAGGTTACATGCATGCCTTAGCTACATTAGGTTTAGTAGGAAATGAAATTGCTCTTAATTTTTGGTGTTCTTACCAAGGATGGTGTCAAGTTTACGAATTTCTAGGTTTTCATAAGATTTTCCTATTTTCCTAGCATATACATTTCATTTTCAGTATTTCAAAATAATTTACCCAATTGAATATAGAAACATCAACTAACATTGTGTAGGAGATTTATTATTATCTTGAGTACAATTGCATGCTGAGAAGAAGGGATTCCTTAGGAATGTTTCTTCTGGTAGATTGGAATCCAACTAAGATAATAGATACAGATATAGACAAGGAAGTTGAGGTAACCACTAAAATTGAAGATGATGCAGATTTAGAAGATATAGCATATTGGTTCTAAGATGCAATGGCAGATGAAGAAGTGGAGAATCTGGAAGAACCGATTACATTTGTGTTTCCCATTGTTGATCAAGAACAGGCAATCACCATGAAAAATATTCCTCCTTTAGTATTTCCAAATTTTCATAGCCAGATCACTAAAGATCCTGATACCTTCTTGTTTGAGTTTGACATGCTCTATCATAGCTATGAATACACTATTGATAGCCACAAATTAAAACTCTTTCCAACAACCCTCAAGGATGTTATTTTACGGAGGTTCATGGGATTGGGCAGAGATGTTCCCGACTGGAGAACAATGAGGGAGAAGTTTCTTAAGAAGTACCAACAGTATTGCAGAGGTAGCAACATGAGAGGAGATGACATCTTTAGGTTGTCACAAAAAGAAGATGAGTCTCTTGAAGATTATGTAGAAATATTTTTGTTCTGTCTTCAGAAATCAAGACAAAACAAACTTTCCCCTGAATCTCAAAAATTGGTATTCTTGAGAGGGTTAAATGAGGACTACATGGATGCCTTGAACTTAATAGGAGGAGATGTTTCTCAGCTCTCTTTTGATGAAGTTTTCTAGGTCTACAAAAATTACTCAAGGTCTACCATGAAGAAAACACATGGCCTTAGGGCCCTATCTACCAACAAGATTGTTGCAGGAGTCTCTCGTGTAAAACTCAGCAACCTACTAACAACTATGAAGCATGATATCATTAGCCATCTAGCTACTCAATTGGATACTTTACATATAAAGAAAAACAAGAAGAAGGAAACACAACATTGGCATAATACTGCCCCCATTGCAAGCAGAGAAAATTTAATTATAAATGCAAGAAGCTAACTAGCATTACCGAAGAAGGGAGGGAGAAGTCAGAATTCTAGGCACTAGAAGATGATGAAGGTCAAGCATTCTACTTGGCCTAGTGCAAACCATGGTAGCAGAGACAAGGTATGCCACAAGATCCTTTGTCTTATAATACATCATTTCTAGATTCTTCTTCAAATTTTTCTAATTGGTATAATGCACCTTAGAACATACAAACTCAACCTTGGCCAAGTATGTCACCACCTAACTGGACTCCACAAAGTGGCATGGCTACAATAGCCTCATAACCCTCAAACACAAAACCAGCAGTGGCAAACATCACCAAACCCATGGTTACAACAATGGTGAGGAAACCAACAATGGAAAAAACTTAATGCAGGTTACCTATAGCCACCTCAGGTTATACCTCAACAACCAACATTAATTCCAAACATTGTTGCACCTACACCTACTTTGCCTAGAGGAACACAACTACCTGCTCAATATACACCTAACCCAAACAATAAGCATGTCCAACATGCTTATTCTAACGAACCTTTGCAATATTTCACCTATGTGGTCAAAGTTAGCAATGTACAGTTGCGATCATGAAGGATGTTAGACGGGCCAACTTCACCACTCATCAGTGAAGTCCTAGAAGAAGAAAATGTTGGTAACATTGACATACATATCAATAACCAATACGACCGCTTTGAGCAACTAGCACTACAGGAAGAGGTAGAAACTAACAAGCCCCCATTTCTTGAGAGATTAAACATACAGAAGCAAGAATTTGAACCTAAGTTTGACTTTCTGCACCAATTAAAGAATGCATGTATTAAGATCCCCTCTTTCCAGGCTATTAAGAATGTGCCCATTTACAAAAAAAATAGTGAAGTAACTATGCATGAAAAATCCAGGTAGGAAACACAAGGACCCTCAAACTGTCCAAGTAATTGGATAGCTTCTTAACATTATGCTAGGTAATGTGGTGGTCCCAAAATATGCAAACATTGGTAGCCCTATTGTAGACGTGCATATTAATGGTACCCTCATTAAGAATACCTTGATCGATCTAGGGGTAACCATTAATGTGATGACCAAAGAAACAATGACTAATTTGTAAATGATGGATTTAAGGCCAACGCCTACTATCTTGTAGTTGGCAAATAGATCAATAGTCAAACTTGAAGGTGTAATAGACGTTCTGGTCATCACGCTCGATTCCTAGGAGTACCCTGTTGATTTCATGGTCCTGCAGCCAAAGGCTACACTGAGAGGATACTCGCTTATCCTAGGGTGGCCATGGTTAGCAACTATTGATGCCTTTATTGGTTGTAGGTCAGGCAACATGATTATATCCAATGTTACAAAAAAACTAGTCTTGTACCCTTCGGCCTAGCCTTTCTCTGATATGGACCAGTTTGTATGGCCAGACCTAAAAGACAATGACCAATACTCCATTAAAACACTTATGACAATAGAGAGAATCTCATTACTAGCCACTAAGGATGAGGACAATGTGATTACAAATATACTATAGAACAAGTATGGAGCAGACCCATTTATGGATAAGTGGTTGACTTGTGTGCCCTACCCTTCATAGAATATCTTTCCAGCAAAACACTTGTCTAACTATGATTCCAATCTCAGCATATTTCACTACTTATTACCCCATAAATGTTACCTCACCATGTCCTGTTCCAATATATCCATCATGCAATCTTTAACAAAATAGGTGGAAATTATGCTTGGTCGAATGTTGAATATCAATAACCAATTGACCTTGCACCAACAGAACAAATTGATTTCCATGTTGCAGGCTCACAAAACTGCTTTTGCATTGGATTACCATGACATGAAAGGATTAGACCCAAACCTTGCACACACCATATTTATATCAAGGATGATTGTAAACCCGTCAAACAACCCCAGCGAAGGATGAACCTAGCAGTCCAAACCATTGTGAAGTAGTAACTCAAGAAATTATTGGATGATGGCTTTATCTACCCCATATCAGATAGTCAATGGGTCTCTCCTTTGGTAATAGTGCCAAAGAAAGGGGGAAATGGCATGTCTATATAAACTATAGACTTCATCTCCCATGGCCTTCGCCCTAATTCTTTCTTTGTTGTGACCCCACAAAGTTCTTAAGATTTATGGAAGAGCGGAGCAAGCCACGTGTCAAAGCGACACAGTTTCTACATTCACGAAGTCTTTTCTCTCCTTAAAGTTGCACGAGGGTGCCATGTGGTAGCATTATCGATTAGTAGTCTATAAAGTGTTGGGCTTCACCTTCCCTTTTGTGATTTATCTCCACGTCAGCCACGTGTTGGCAGGGCACAACTTCTATCAATAGCGAAGGTAAAACTTTCTACAAGTTGCATCATTGCGCCACGTGTCTGGCCCACTTTCTATTTGGAAAAAGGCACTAAGGTTTTATTTAGCAATGTGAAAAGGTAGTAGAGTTAGCCATGTGTTGGTTAAACGCAAGCCAGAGTTTCTCCAAGGCTCATGGAGCTTTCTTGGTGCACTATTGGTTCTTTTGGGGGGAGAAACTGCTTGCGAAAGAAACAAGGAGCCACCATGTGTTTCAAAGGTGGGAGTACCACACATCACTTTTCTTAGAGGTTTTAGGACAGATGGTTTCATAGCTAAGTAGTGGAGCAGGGTAGTTGGCACTACAGCCGCAAAAGGTAGGGACATGCATATCCATTTAGGAAGCAGTTACAACGACCGCCATGATGGGGCCTTGTAGGCAATTTTGAGGAATCTTTTCGGTTGCACTCTCTCTCCCAGAGAGAGTTTTTTCTATAAAGGGGGAGATATGTCATTGTAAAGGGCTTCATCACTTTAGGAGAAGGATAGCTTGTGATATCGTGGCAGTTATTTTGATTGTAATATATCTTAAGACCTCAGTGTTTTTAAGTTGTTAAATAGAGATCTAAGACATCAAATGTGCAATTCTTACCTCTATGCTGTGTTATTTTCTGTAAGATCTACTTAATCTATCGCTTTGTGTCTATTCAGGAATAGTTATAACTATTTACTATCGTGCTTCATGCTTTTATAATTTCAATTTATAAGATGATTATGGTGCTTTGAATCGTGTTTAATACTCTTTCAAATCTATTTGAAACTAATCAAACTAGAACTATACTATGCTAACTAGTGAATGAACTATCTCAAGTTTTGGCATATCGCCTTAGTTTAGATTTGTTTTAGTAGCTTTTCTCTTCTCCTTTTCCCCCCTTAGTGAACAAACCAAAGTGTCGGCTTCTAAACCCCTAGAGGTTGTTCTGTAGAGTGCATCCTAGTCCCCATTTGCAAAACCTCTCATAGACTTTGTTTTAAGCCTCCCTTTTAGAGATCAACAGTTCTTTTTTGGCACGCCCGGTGGGACTCTCTACCATATCTTCTAGATTTAGAAGCCGGTTTATGAGTCGAAGGCATATTACACAGTCATTAGCAGCAAACACTCCCGGACTACTCTTACCATCGTTGGTGGCAGTGGGATGGTAGAAGGCTGCAAGAAGCAGAGCGACACAGGCATGAGCACAAGCACAAGCTCAGGGACAGCCAGTGCAAGTAGGAATGACTATTCTTCTGCCTAGGAATTTTTTCAAGTGGAATAGTGGTAACCCACTCATCCCTCTGGTTCCTCCTGCAGTATGAGACCTAATCCCCGCCAACAATTTAAAGGTGCTTCCCAAGTTCGCCAGAGAAGGTTTTAAGACACCCACGGAACATCTACAAGATGTAGCCAATGTTTTCACTATCCATCATGTTACACAGCAAAATGCAGTGCTCAGACTGCTTGCCACTTCCTTTAAAGGGAAAGCCCAAGACTGGAACATATCATTGCCTACAAATTCTATCACTACCTGGGACCAGTTGGGAGATTGTTTCTTTGCATGTTTCATGGAGAGAGGTGACTGATCTTCTTTGATGCAATAGCTGATAACCATTAAGAGAGTGCCACAGGAGATAGTCACAGATTTTAACACCAGGTTTCATAAGACCTGGCAAAAATCCCGACAGTGGCCCAACCCCTATCAGACATGGCATTTGTTTTCTACCTAAAGGCTTTTAACTCTAACATAGCCGTGATGATTCAGTCATTGGGAGGACAAACACTCCTAGATGCTTACGACCTGGTTATCCGAGTAGAGAACAACCTGATGGACATTAGAAAGCTACCACCATGGCCACCCATACCGGTATTTCCCAAAATATCACATCAATCAGTAGAAGATGCTGCTTCGAGTACATCTACCGCACCACCTTCCATGTATGTATACCCTAATGCTCAGGCAGGTGCCTTTGCCTCATCAACACTAGCCGTGGAGATGAACGATGTGAAGAGTTTGCTGCAAAACTTTTCTAATGAGATAATCAACCTCAAAAGACAGCAAACCATGCCCCCGAAGCCCCCTTATCAGAATTACTAAGGTGGAAGGCCCCCTTTCCAATATAATTAGCATCAAGGAGGTTTGCGGACGTATAATCAAGCTCAACATCCAAATCAAATAGTACCACTCTTGACTCCACTCCAGGCAATACATCTAAACCAAAACTGAGAGCTGATGGTAGGCTAGAACAAATTAGCAAAAGATTGCAATGCATGGTGCTTCCCTTGCAATGCCGTGCACATGCCTTGCAACTGCCCTAGAGGCAACCTTTAGAAAAAGGTAGCAAAACAGCGGAGTCAAGGACTTGCACTTGACATAGGGGTTTACTCCTACCAATCCCCTAGTGTAGAAAGTGTTGTGCTAGTAGCCCAGGTCCAAGGAATGTCCCTTGAGTAGGAAGGAGAAATTGACCCAGACCATGCGCTTTTCTCCTAGATGGAAGAAGAAGATGCAGTGTTTACTAATGACGCCTTCCCATCAAAGGTCATGCAGGTTCAGTCTGATTATAACACCTACTCTAAAAGGTGATTTACTAGCGAGCCTACACCTCAAGAGAAACAACCCAAGCCACTTTTTGAAAGGAATTTCGTCTCATTGGTAGTGATCCAACCCTTCCAAAATCCAAAATAAGCATTATCTTACAATCTGAAAGATTCGAAGATGCAACCACTTGGATCACTCAATGTGGTTGAACAATTGAAGGCCCCCACCAATGTGTCCCTATGGGATATTATAGGCATTCTGAAACAGAAATCATTGTTGCAAGAAGTTCTTAAGGGTGTGAACAGCTAGTGTAAGTAGAGATGACTCCGAAATGCACTTAGACGAAAGACAAAGAGTTAGCTACAAGAACACAAAGTGTGCCAAAGCGAGCAGCCGTAGCATTCACAAACTCAGGAGATGAAATAGAAAAGAGAGAGGTAGGTAAGCCAAAACCTACTCCCTTTTTCCTAACTCTGATTGTAGGGGATAAGCTACTACATAACTCCATGATCGACTCTGGTGCTAGACCATAGTCATGCCTAAACAGATAGTGGATGTATTCAAACTACAATATGAGCCTCTAGATAAGGGAGTTATGTAGCTAGATGGGAGGAAGCTTCAGACCCTAGGGATAATCAGAAATCTCTCACTAACCCTGTTCTCATGCCCTAGTATCATTGTGTCCTAGGAAGTAGTCATAATAGATATCCCTTTGTTTTTTGCTTATGCTTATCTGAGAGGAACCTCCTGCAACAATATAATGAAAAATGCACGAAATAACAAAAATAACAGAACACAGAAGGAATTTATTGACCGTAGGCCACTTCGAGGGGGGCAACCTCCTTTGAGCAAGCTCAATACAATAAACTCATGGATGCCTTCATTGGCCTCAACACGTACTTATATACTAAGTCTAATCTAAACAACTATTACTCCCCATTAATGTGGGATAATACAATATACTCACGGGATGACTTACAAAGCATCTACGTCCAACAGCAATATACTAACAAAGTAAAGGAAGGGTTAAACACAAGTTCCTAACATCCCCTCCCTCTTAGAAAAGCTTTGTCCTCAAAGCTTAAGATGTGGAAATTGTTGCTGAATCTAAAGGAGTGGTTCCCATGTAGCATCCTCTGGTTGCATTCCATGCCACTAAATTAATACCGCTGTGATGGATCAAGAGCGAAGCTGATGAGTGTGCCTGTCGAGGATTGCCTCTGACTCCAAAATGATGGATCCTTCGTTATCTAGTTCTGGTAAAATAGTTTGTGCTCTTATGTTGGTGTCAAGAACTTTCTTTGACAAGAGACATGAAATACTAGATGAATGCGGGAAGAAGGAGGAAGCTCCAATTTATAAGCAACTGACCCAATCGTCTGAAGAACCTTATATGGCCCAAGAACTTTGGAGCTAGTTTATGACGCCCTTTGACTTTCAGGGAGGATTGCTTGTATGGATATAGACGAAGAAAAACCATATCACCTACTTGAAAAGTGCGCTCAGAACGGTGCTAATCGGCTTGTTTCATTCGATTTCTTACCATGTGAAGATTATCCTACAAAATGCAAAGAATTTGATCTCGGGTTCGGAGAATCGTGTCAACTGCCTAAACTGGTGAACTGTTGGGGGTGTATGGAAGGAGCATTGGTGGTGCCTGACCATAGACTACTTCATATGGAGTCATTTTAGATGTCGTGTGGTAGGAGGTATTGTACCACCATTCAGCGAGAGGGAGCCACTTTGCCCACTAATGCTATTGTTCTGAGGTGAAGCAACGAAGATAAGTTTTCAAACATTTGTTGATAACTTCAGTCTAACCATCTATTTGTGGGTGATACCCTAAACTCATCTTCAGTTTGGTTCCAATGTGGCGAAATAGTTATGTCCAAAAATGACTGGCGAAAGTTGCATCATGATCTGAGATAATGGAAGAAGGGATTCCATGAAGATGAAAGATCTAGTCCAGAAAATCTATGCAACTAAGGAGGCGGTATAGGGATGGCTGAGGGCACAAAAATGACTATATTTTGAGAGGCAATCAACCACAACCAAGATCACTATCTTCCCTCCAGATTTAGGGAGCCCTTCAATGAAATCCATAGAAATATCTGTCCAAATCTGTGTAGGGATGGGAAAGGGTTTGAGCAATCTAGGAAGGAGTGTCATTTCACCCTTGTTGTGCTGACAGGTATCACATTTAGCCACCACCTGTTGAATTTCCCTTTTCATTTCCTTCCAAAAGAAGTTACGCTTTACCCGCTCATAAGTTTTGAGGAACCCAGAGTGCCTTGCCGATGGAGAAGCATGGAGTTCATAGAAGACAGCCTGTTGAAGATCTATGCTCTGGGGAAGCACCAGATGACCCTTGTATCTTAGAGAAGCACCATCCCAAGAGTAATGTGGTACAGCAGAAGGGTTATTAACCAACTATTGGATGATTTGAGATAATGAAGAGTCATTGACATAGCCCTGCAGGACAGATTCCAACCAATTTGGAATAGGCATAGAAATAGCTAAAAGAGAAGCTTGGTCATCAAATGTGCAAGAAAGAGCATCTGCCACAATATTTCCTTACCCTTCTTGTAAGTGATCTCATAGTCATAACCCATGAGTTTGCTAACCCATTTCTATTGTGTTGGGGAGGAGATCCGTTGTTCCAGGAAATATTTCAGACTCTGGTGATCAGTCTTGATGTAGAAATGATTCCCTAATAGGTATGGCCACCACTTCTGTACTGCATACAAAATAGCCATCATTTCCTTCTCATATGTAGAGAGTACTAAATTCTTACTTGAAAGGGATTTGCTAGTGAACACAATGGGATGTTCATCTTGAAGGAGAATAGCACCAAGTCCATTGCCACAAGCATCACTCTCAATAGTGAAGGTCTTGGAAAAATCTAGCATAGCTAGAACAGGTGTAGTACACATAGCTTGGTTTAGTTTTTCAAATGCACACTCAGCAGCATGTGTCCATGTAAAAGAATCCTTTTTCAACAGAGCTGATAATGGAGCTACAATCTTCTCATAATCCTTGACAAACTTGCGGTAGCAGCCAGTCAGTCCCAAAAAACCATGGAGGCTCTTGAGTGTCTGAGGATGCGGCCAATTGTTCATGGCATCTATTTTGGTAGGATCCACTCGAACCCCTTGGGCTGAAACAATATGCCCGAGATACTCCACTTCCTCCTACCCAAAAACACATTTAGATTGTTTTGCACAGAGATGATGATCAAAGAGAAGTTACAGTACAAGATCTAGATGCTAGAGATGCTAAACTCATGTTTTACTATAGATGACGATATCATCAAAGAAGACCTGAATGAATTTCCGCAAGTAGGGCCAGAATATTTTATTCATCAATGCCTGGAATCTGGAAGGAGCATTAGTGAGGCCAAAGGGCATGACCAAAAACTCATAGTGGCCATCATGCATGTAGAAAGCCATTTTAGGGATATCATCCTCATGAACCTGAATTTGGTGATACCCAGAACGAAGATCCAACTTGGAGAAAAAATGAGCGCCATGAAGCTCATCAATAAGCTCATCAACAACAGGAATCAGAAACTTATCCTTGATTGTGAGGTGATTAAGTGCTCAGAAGTCAATGCAGAGGCGCCATGACCTATCTTTTTTCCGAACAAGAAGAATTGGTGAAGAAAAGGAACTAGTACTAGGGCGAATAATACCTTGCTTCAATAAGTCCCGAACGAGCATCTCAATCTCTATCTTTTGGTGAAATGGGTAGCGGTAGGGCTTGATGTTGAGAGGAATGCTTCCAGGAAGGAGCTGAATACGATGGTCCTCTGGTCGTGAAGGTGGCAATCCCACTAGGTTAACAAAGACACATGCATATCTATCAAAAATTTGTTGTAGATTTGAAGGAGTAGTGGAGACCACTAATGGTTGCATCTGAATGGAATGGAACTGAGCGATGACACCATGTGAATTCTTCTTAAGGAGCTTCCCATGCAATGTGAACTGATGATGTTGAGAGACCCTAGTTGTAAGTCCTTCAATGTGTGTTTTTGCCCATTGTCTGAAAACTGCATCCAAAGTTCAGCAAAATCCCATAAGATGGGTCCAAGTGTGTGTAACCATTGAGCACCCAAAACCACTTCACATTCACCTAAGGGCAAGGCAAACATGTCAGAGAAGAGGTTATAATCTCCAATAGAGATATGCACATTGCGACACTTCCCTTTGCAAGGTAATGTGCCCCCATTGCCAATCATGACTTCAAAGCTGGAGCAAGGATGGACAAAACAATCAGCCTGTTTAGTGATCCAAGGGTCAATGAAGTTATGAGTGCTACCAGAATCAATGAGTATTGTAAGAGGGAGCTTCTTGAAGTAACCCTTGACCCACATGGTTTGTGGGGTGGTGACTCCTACTAAAGCATGGAGAGAGATCTCTGGGTGGTTGTCCTGAGAAGGAGGGTCAACAGGCGGTTGTTGAATGTCAACCTGATCATCTACTGTATCCTGAGCATCTTCATAAACTTCAGTTGTAGGCAGAGAATCCACATCCAAGAGATAGAGCTTTTGCTCAACACATCTATGTCCCTGAGTGAATTTCTCATCACAATTATAACAAAGCCCTTTTTCTCTATGTGCCCGCATCTCTGCTTCAGACAAATACTTGATAGGAGTTGTTCTAGGAACTAGCATGAGTGGAGGTCTTTGGGAAACCATATTTCTGAAAGGAACAAAAGTGGATTTGGAGCGTTGTTGAGTTGTGATCTTGTCCTCCGCCAACTTAGGCAAGCTTAGGGCTTCCATTATTGTGCTAGGACGGAACATTTTAACCTCAGATTGGATTGCATCCTTCAGACCACTAACAAAACAACTCCTGAAGAATTCATTAGACAATCCCTCTGTGTGATTGGCCAGTTTCTCAAATTTTGTCTGATATTCTCTCACAGTGCCAGTTTGGCGAAGTTTAGTGAGTGCTCCTATGAAGTCATCAAAAGCACTAGGGCCAAATCATTGCAAAATGTGTTTGCAAAAATCTGTCCATTTTGGCTCTTCATGAGCCTTGATGTACCAACGAAACCATTGAAGGGCTTTATGTTCCAAATGAAAAGATGCAAGTGGGACTTTATTGACATCAAAAGTATTATGCAGACTAAAATATTGTTCTACCCAGTATATCCATCTAGTCGAATCATCACCATTGAAGTGAGGAAAATCAAGCTTCGGCCCACAAAAATTGCTGGAAGAAAATAACCCAGTGTCTGCAGAAGACTCTGGTTGTCGTCTATTGCTCATGGTTGAATGCTGAAGATTGAGGCCGAGAATTTTTTCATCCAAATCTTGGAGTTTGGTCTTGAGGGCTACAAGTTTGTCCTCCATGTTTTTTGCTCCTACGTGGGTGACAACCATAACCAGGATTTTTTTTTTTTTGGGAATGGGTAGAAAAACAAAAATAGAAACTTTTTTAGTAAAGGAAAATTTAGATTTTGGAAAAACTCTGATGGGTAATTGGGGTTTGACTAGATTTTGGACACTTTCTAAGGGATAGGGAAGCAAAAAATGGAGATTTCAAAAGCGGAGTGAAAGAATGGGAAAATTTGTCCAAGAGGGACTGTTGGTGTCCGAATCGGCAGAGGGTTTGCCAGTTCCAATGCACAGGCAGATTCGGCCAACTAACATAGGAGGTTGCGTGAGCTGCCTCCCCTTCACTTCTGGTTCTGCCGCACCAGGGGGGTATCCCTATAGCTAAAGATTGTGCTTTGACTCGCCCAATGATAGAAAGATTTATCTTTATACCAACAGGCAAAATACTCTCACGTATGGACCAAGGTTTGAATGATAGATCATAAGTTTGGCAACACTCTTGGACATATCTAACTGGTTGAGAATGAGAGTATGCAGGGGTCCTAATTCTACTCCTACAATTAACAGGTTGGAAAAATGGAATGATTTGTATTAATGTTTTGGATGCAAGACAGGGGGTTTTGGATCATAACTACTAATCCAGAAGTAGACTGGTGTCTATCTCAGGGTAAGGAGTCAACTAGACGTATACAAGACAGTGGCTTGCAACTGGCATTCAAGTTTCAAGGGGTTAGGACTGGTATTTGCCTTACAAACACCACCCAAGGATAAGTATTTAATTGTCTCTACTTACATACATCCCAGCTGACATACAATCTTCTCCATACTCAACCTAAAACAATTTAATCCACTCCTTGAATGAAAGTTAAAGATTAAGCATGTGATACAGAAATCCATACCCTAGAATCTGAGAAACCCTTAGCAACCAGATTCAAAAGAAGAGAATGCATACAACACATGGAGACAGACAGATAAACACATGCAATGAAGCATTTTTCATATAGAATGACAAGAAACTGAACATATGTGCAAGGTGCACTCAAATGCAACTCATAAACTCCAATAGAGATAAAACAGCCAGGAAAATGCTCTGTCTTTCATTATTTTTCCCCCAAAAATGCCCAAGTCTTCAACAACCTTGAAAATGAGTAACACAGTCCTTCATATACAGCGGGAATGTGTACTCAGCATTAATTACATGGCATTTCAAAATTTCTGCCAAATACAACGCACCACAGAATGGCGCTCAAATCATTAAAAGTTCCAGGCAGAGAGAAAGAAAGGAGCAGGTGAGATCACGAACTGAGCCGCTGACTAGAGATTTTCCTTACAAATCAGGTAGGTGGCCAGTCAATCATCGACCCATGCCTCTGTATTTCACCATTAATGGCCCAGCTACCCGCAGCTCCCTTTGAAATGCAACAGCAAATGCATAAGAAGTTTTCCCACCTGAAATTTAGCCACAGATACAAAGAAATCCTTCGCTGCTTGAAAGTTTAAAACTGGCCGCCGATCTTCCTCCTATCGCCAAAATTAATGGCGCCAAAACACGCTGAAAAGTTGCCAACCAATCAGAACGTGCCACGTAGGCACCCTATGCTTCTATTGCTAACTTTTCTGCCATCTATTTTGCCTCTTTTCGCCCCTTTGTATATGCAAAAGAACATGCATATACAAACAATCACCTACATACAAAGCACGGACCCCAAATTGTTGTAGAACAAATTGAAATTGCAATCGGGTCCCGCCTTGTACATCTCTCTTTGCATATCTCCTTTGTATATTGCAGATACAAACGCAATATACATTCTGCAGATTTCAAATCAGCCTATATCTCTATTTTCTTGTATATCGGCATATACAATGCCATATACATGTAAGCCACAGATGCCAACCCTAAATTAGCCAAATCTGACTTTTGAATTAGGTCCAGCTTGTATCTTAACTTTTGTATCTTCGCAATGTATATCGGCACATACAAGCACCCAATATACATGCTACGGACCCCAAGCCTTTATCCGCCACAATACATCTTCCTTTTCGCGTCTGGGTTGCATGTTCTTCCTTTGTATATGACCAATGTATGTCACATATACAACACGAACATACAAGTAGATTATACATACAAACAACAGACTTCAACCTTATCAACTAGAATGCATGCTCATTTCAGATCCGGCTTGTATATTAGGAAAGTATATTTGATTGTATGTGCAAACATACAATCGCAAATATACAAGTGGTGGGCCCCAGCTTTGAATCACTTTCCTTTGCATGTTAACTTTGCACATTTCTCCTTATATATAACGAATGTATATTGCATATACATTCCGCTTTGTATGTGAGGCGGACCCCACCAAATGTATCTCCTGCTGCTTTGTATGTTGCCGAATATACAAGACCCCCTGTATCCTTTTTCAATGTATATGCATCAGCCGTCGGGCAAACTTTGGAGTTGATTGCCGATGCATCCTATCTTGCCGATGACCCTCTGTCACTGTAGCAAATGCATGTCGGGTTTCTTTGTATATTTTTCATTGTATAAACCCAATGTATGTTGGACATACATTCACTCTTGTATCTATTTCCCTTGTATATTTTCTTGTATGCGCCCAATGTATCTAGCTGTTGTATGTCCGCTTGCATCTTTTCCATTGTATGTAGCCGTTGTATGTCTAAACATACAAACCCGATATACAAGCAAACTCAACATACAACTGCAGAATATTCCAAGAATCTGCGAAAGATTCCTCAATGTATATGCACCAATTCTAAACCCGATATGCATACAAGGAGGCATATAACTAATTTTTTCCATTTTTTGAAGGTCGATTGAGCATTTTACAAGCCCGCCAATGTACATTTGCATTTGCACATACAAACCCCTTTGTATGTATAAAGATACATGCATTTAAAACTATTTTTTACACTTTTCAACTGCAAAGGCCAAAAGATTTAGAATTTTTTAGATTTTTTGTGAAGGGGCCTGCAGATTTAAATGCCTGAAACCTGAATGTTTATGCAAGCACCAACAGGGACAAAGGAGCAGAAATAGGAAATGAACATAGTGGCAAAATTTGAAGGTGATTGGGTGAGAATCGAAGAAGTTATGGCAAACCCTAAAAATAGACAAATGTGGGATTTCTGGCTTCAATAAGTGGAATTTGGGATAGGGTCCTCAAGGAAGGAAAAATGCAGAATGGAATTTCAGCGGTAACAGTGAATTTTCAGAGGAAACGGAGCTAAAGCAAGGAAGATATAGCGAAAACATATATATATTTTTTTTCTGGAAATGATCTACAATGGCTCTGGACAAATGCAATCTGTGATTTGTCTGCTAGCAATAGATATGGACCCCAGGTATGTTTGGCTTCCTAAAGGTTTAGGGGATTCACTCGGCTACCAATGTTGTCTAACGACTTGTGTATTGGGGCAGTACCCCTCACTCCATGGCTCAGGTAAAACTGATAACCGCTTTGCCACAAATCACTGCCCTTGGTTTACCTCACGAATGGGAACTAGTCAATCAGGTAGGGGTTGTTGCCCTTTTCGCTGGCAGGTCCTCTCAATGGGCCAGCTACTTCAGGGTTCCTGTGGTACTCCTCACAATGAGTTTTAGGGCTATGCCCAGGCACTTCCCACAGTTAAGCGGATAGGGATTATTCCTTGATCCAAACCTGTAATTGAAATGAATAATACAGATGCAAAGAAAAAAGAACTACTGCAATAATCATAGTGCCTGGAGGCCACTGCGAAAAAAAATTCATCAGAAATTCCACCCAGCGAGCCCAAGAAAGTACTCTGATACTAGATGAGAGGAACCTCCTGCAACAATATAATGAAAAATACATGAAATAACAGAAATAGTAGAACACAAAAGGAATTTATTGATCGCAGGCCACTTCGAGGGGGTAACCTCCTTTGAGCAAGCTCAATACAATAAACTCGTGGATGCCTTCATTGGCCTCAACACATACTTATATATTAAGTCTAATCTAAACAACCATTACTCCCCATGAATGTGGGATAATACAATATACTCACAAGATGACTTACAAAGCATATGCGTCCAACAGCAATATACTAACAAAGTAAAGAGAAGGGTTAAACACAGGTTCCTAACATTATCCCAAGATTTTACTACAAAGAGGGTATTTGTCCCTTGATTGGTATCACCTGATCTTAAGAACTAAGTACAGATCTAAAATGAAGGTGATGTCAGAACCACTACATGCAGAGCATTAAGAAAATCAAGCCATGATAAACTTTGAAGCTACCCATACATCTTTCTCTAAGGATGAGATGTACCGGGTAGAACTGCTTGAGGATGAAGAAGTGATAGGAGAAAGAAGTCAAGAAGCAGAATCCATGATCAATGCTTTCATACAAGATGACCCTTTCATAAATTACCATACCACTGGCCTTGGAACCTATGTAATCTACGATGAGGACCAAATCATCCCTCAGGTCACTAAGAGCCAAGGTAGTCATGATTGAGATCTCAATGATCAATCTAGTCTATGGACTCTACACTTTGACGGCACAAGGTGTAAGAATGGTTCAAGAGCTGGCATCTGACTAGTATCTCCTGATGGAGAAGAGGCCCTTCGGGATTTCCACTTCCAATTTACCTACACCAACAATGGGGCTGAGTATGAAGGCCCGGGCCAAGGCCTCAGTCTAGCAAAATGAATGGGAGTAAAGCAGTTGAGAGTTTTTGGTGAATCTCAACTAGTAATAAAGCAAGTGAGAGGGACTTCAACAAAAAATGTGTAGATGTGATCCTACTTCCATAGTGTATGGGACCTGATCGAAGGATTCGAAGCCTTCAATATTCAAGCAATCCTGAGGTCTCGAAATGTAGATGCTAATAGATTGGCTACAATCATGTCGCAATTTGACATAGTTGCAGACCTCTAAGCCAATAAACATTCAGTGTGGGTGATTGTTAGACCAGCTATCCCTGACAATGATCAGAACTGACAAGTTTTCGAGAGCGACGACCAAATTGCCATGTTTATCCATCAATCCTACGAGTTTATAGAACAACTACATCTGAAGGTTGAAGAAGCAAATGAAGACCAGATCATCCAAATTAAAACAAATAAGCTCTTAAAAGGTTTGATCACGTTAGAAAACCTATTTGATTGCGATAATGCTAGAAATGACAAAAGAAAGTTTGTTGCGGACAAAAGCGATTATGTTGATCTTGATATCAGAGGTGGCAGGAAGCTGAAAGTCAGGAAAGATGTCCCACAAAGGGATAAAGAAAGGCTAATATCCTTCTATGACAAATATAATAGAGTAGTGACTTGGACATATGATGATCTCAAGGGATATGATTGCAATGTGATCCAACATACCATTGATCTAATTGAAGGAGCCAAACCTATCCACCAGAAGCAAAGGCCAGTTAATCCAAGGATAGAGTCTTTGATGGCCTAGGAACTAAGGAAGTTTCTTGATTCAAAAATAATATTCCTGAGCAAGCATTCTACCTGGATATCCAACCTGGTCCCTGTCCAAAAGAAAAATGGAGACATCAGGTTGTACATGGACTTCAGAGATTTGAACAAGGCATCTTTGAAAGATCATTACTTGCTACCTTCCATGGAGCAGATCCTGCAAATAGTTGTAGGTTCCTAAATGTTTTCCCTGCTAGATGGCTTCTCCAGATACAACTAGGTTTGGGTAAAAGAAGAAGACCAACACAAGACCACATTCACTGCCAAATAGGGAACCTTTGCATATGCTAAAATGCCCTTCGTCCTTTCCAATGCAGGAACTACCTTCCAGTGAGCAATGGACATCGCCTTCAAGGGTTTGATCAATGTGATCATACTCATATACCTGGACGACCTTACAGTATTCTTTAAATCAAAGGAGGATCATTTTGATCACTTGGAGAAGGTTTTCCAAAGATGCCAAGAGTTCAAAGTATCCTTAAAGCCAAAAAATTGTGTGTTCAGAGTTCCACAAGGAAAGCTACTTGGATACCTAGTATCCAAAGAGGGGATATCCATAGACCCTAAAAGATTACAAGCTATCAATGGATTGCCCCTACCTGTGAACAAGAAGGGAGTCTAATCTTTCCTTGAAAAGATTAATTTCATCAGCAAATTCATATCTAACTTCTCGAAGTTGGTCAAACCAATTACTGCCATGTTGAGGAAAGATCAAGCTATTAAGTGGACTCCCAAAGGAAGAGCAACTTTCAAAGAGGTCAAGGAAGCAATATCTTCAGCTCCAGTATTAGTTAATCCCAATTTTTCAAAAGACGTCAATATCATGTATGTTTACAGTAGTGAACATAATATTGTTGTAGTGCCAACCTAGAAGGATGCGGAAATGAAGGGAGAGAACCCCATTGCCTTTCGTTCAAAGACCTTGCAGGGATATGAAGCTAAATATAATTTTGTGAAGAGGCAGGCATTTTCTATAGTGAAAGGCCTAAAGAAATTTAGACACCTAGTAGCAGGAAGCAAGATAATGATTTATGTTGCTCATTCAAGTGTCCGAGAGTGTATCATGGAAGGAGAGATCACCAATAAGAGAGCAAATTGGATCACCAAGATTCTAGAATATGATGTAGAGGCTAGACCTATGAATGTAATCTAAGGAAGGGGACTTTGTGAATACTTGGCACATATGTTTGAATCTTTGATTGAGGAAGATATTCCAGGTAAAGTTTTGATCAATCAATTTGAATCGAAGGGGTTGTGGTCCAAAGATAGAGTCTGATTCATGGAAACTGGTAAGTATCTCGACAACCTTCCTTCTCATAAAAGGAGATTCTATAGATTGCAAGGAGTCGGTTACACATTAATTCAAGGAGTTTTGTTCAAAAGGAACTTCGACAAAGTGTTCCTCTGATGTGTGGATAATCTCCAAGCAACCAAAATTCTACACAAATTCCACCACAGCCCCACAGGTGGTCATTTTTCTACAAAAACAACTGCAACCAAATCATGCGCACAGGATATTATTGGCCGACTCTATTCTTGGATTACCATGGTCTAGTCAAGAAATGTCAGCAATGCCATATCTTTGTCAGTAAACGCAGGAATTCAGCCATGCCTTTGAATCTGATCGTGGTCAACGAACCTTTTGCTCAATGGGGCTTAGACTTCATAGGAATGATCAATTCGGCATCTAATGCCAGACATAAATGGATCCTTACAACAATAGACTACTTCACTAGGTGGTTGGAGGCAGTTCCTCTGAAGAACACCACAGAAAATGAGATCCTCAACTTCGTAGAAGAATTGGTGGCGCATTTTAGCTCCCCAAAAACCATCATTTCAAATAATGTGAGGGCTTTCCTGGGCTCTAGAATGTCAGAATTTGCACTTAACAATGGGATCTTTCTCAAGACCTCATCTAATTATTACCCGTAGGGCAATGGCCTAGTGAAATCTACAAACAAGAATTTGATCAGGATGATCAAATGGATAGGCACAAACTATTAAAGAGAATCACATAAACACTTGTAGACGGTGCTTTGGGCCAACCATATCACCCCCAAGTAGGTTTTAAAAGCATCTCTGTATGAGTTAGTTTATGGGAAGGAGGTCGTGTTGCTAATCTCTACGGAAATCCCAGCATTACAGCTGCTCAAGTCTTTGGAAATTGAGGAGAACAACACTATGGAGGTGAGGCTAGTGGAATTACTTAGTGTCTAGGAAAACAAAGAGAAGCCTCATAATGTCATGATCAACCGCCAGTAGGTAGTCAAAAGATGGTTTGATAAAAGGGCATCTGACCCAGGTTTCCATAAGGGAGATTTAGTCCTAAAATATGATGAATGATCTACTAAGCCAAGTCAACACACCAAATTTGATTCACTGTGGAAGGGTCTTTTCTGTGTTACCAACTGCAAAGAGAGCAATGCAATTAACTTGAAGATTTAAAAGGAAATGCTCTCGGAATTTCAGAGAATGGAATCCATCTAAAGCATTTTAATTAATGTTGTGTCTCTGTTGGGTTCCTTTGTAAATAGTTATCTAGTTTGCTTTCGTTGTTGTTGCTTCCTTTCAATAAGCACCTTATGTGCATGCTTTTGGTCTTTTTGCCAAGTGTCTTGCCAGCTCAACTTTTGTTGGTTGGGTTTTTTATGAGATGTCCCCAAATGGCCATTTTGAGGCCGTTATTAATTAAGCTTGCCACATGTCACCCTCCTCTATGCTCTTGACTTTGCAACGCCCAAAAAAGGTGGCGTCGTGAATCATACCATTCCTATCCACTAAGAGTTAAATTTCCAGAGGGAAACTGAATTAAATTCACATGAATTGCCTTAACTATTGGTTGTTAAATGTTTTCCCAGTAGCTCATTTACATTATTACAAGTGTTGAATTAATCTAAGTGCAGAGAAATTCATCTATGCAAATCAATCTGAGTGCAAAGCCTTTCAACACAGTTGTCAATTCAGCATAGAGAGAGGTATTTGTGAAGATTTTCTAGGTGATTGAGTGTTGAAGGTCTTGTGTTTAAAATGTGAACTGTGAATTGCGCTGCACAACTATCAAGCGAAGTAAGGATTGAAAACATGGATCCAGTCAGAGCATCTTCTAGTGCGGAGCCAAGGGGCGTGGGTTTCTTCCTCGATGTTTCAAAGAGTAGGTCATTCACTTCCATTCCTACCCCACCAAAGCTGCAGCTGTCGAATACTAGGAGTCCACAAAAAGGGAATTGCAAGGATGCGAGTCTAGTCTCAAACTACGCAGACGAGATCTACAACCCCAGACTACACATAAGCCCAATGAGTCTCCACTCAGGCACTCACGAGAGGATGATGAGCAAAGCAACAAGGGAGAATATGAGTCCCTTGGTTTCCTGTTGTGGAACTATGGTCTACTGCAGTTCATGGTCCTGATGGTTCACCCTTGCCCAGAGCTGGTAGATGCTTGTGCATGCGCATACAACCTAGATAGTGGGATTATTGTCAGGCATCACCTCAAAGTTGTTGTGAGTGCCCAGGCTATCTAGGACATGTGTGTCCCCTCCATCCTGCTAGTTGAAGTGTGTGCATGATAAAAGCTAGAGTACTACTGGGCTAGTAGGAGAGACCAACTAAGGTTTTTCAACTTTGAGCTCGGCAGAGACAGAAGATATGACCACGCTGAAGATGCCCCTTGTGTTCACAAATTTTTAGTAACATGATATGCAGGATATTTTCTCCATGCGCGCTTTCATCTTCAGCTAGGATAGTGATTCTAGGGTCTCAGAGTTCCAGTTGGCTTTGGGTTTCCATTTGAGGAAAAAAAAGGAGTTCAAAATGGACTGTGCAGATGTTATAGCAGATGTCATGCATGAGCAGCTGACAGCGTACTTCAATCAATATGTTTTTAGGTAATCTTCTTTCCTGGTGCATATGCTACTACACCAAAATATTGACTTCTTCTCATCATATATGGATTTGGCCATGACGGATGAGTCCAACCCTACAAAAACAATTCTAGTATCTACATGGACCCATGCACTATCTACTTCTTTTGATTACTATACATTCTCCAAACTATTTTTAACTCCAGCGCTCTTGGACCTAACTCGTCAAGACAAGCTAGCCCAGATTGCAGACCATCAGAAAGCATGGATGGTGAACAGCAGTCTACCTTCTAACTGGGTCTTTGGAACCAATTTCACTTTCGTAAGTATGCATTATTTTAGAGGGGAGCCCTTTAGGCTTCCTGCATATTTGACCGATAGAATGTTGTCCTTGGAGTTGGCCCTACCGTTGAGTATAGTTGATTCAGAATCAGGAGCCGAAAGAAAGAAAGCAACAATATATTCCACTCTGCTAACAAGGGCAGGGGTATCGGTGAGGAAGAGGTTTTCAAAAAAATAGCTTGCGTTGAAACTCGTCGACATTGGTTTGGATCTCATCTGCAACCAATGGTGCTATGACCTTGATGGGTATTTTTTTGCTTTGAAGATTACATCGTAGATAGTGCACAAGCTGCAACAATATTAGGATGAGTTGTGATCCCTAAGTGTTGAGTCTATAATGACTTTTGTCGATCTGGCGCACATTCTCATTGCGCAGTTGAGACTAGCATGGTTCTTATATAATCTGAAGAAGGATTTTGACTCTGGGGTAAAATTCACAAGGGACTAAAGATTCACTTAGAGAAAGAGGGGTGGGACAATGAGAAGATTGCGGCTATCTAGGTGTATCGTCGGGAGATACATGACCTAAATGCCCCTATGACTCCATAGATTTAGATGATATATTTGATACTATGTGGTACGAGGAGCATTTAAGGCCGGCTAATCCAACAGTCATAGTTGAGCCTCAATCCTTGAGCATTGAAGAGAGGCTCGTGGGGTCTTCACCCGCCCAAGCGCCATCAATTCATGATCTGACATTTCAAAGGGGCATGCGGACCCTGAAGAGAAGGATAGCTTCTTTGATTTCAATAGCAAGGGGATTAACTTTGGAGATATCCTCACAACTCGAAAATAAAATGAAGAGAAGAAAGGTTGACCTAAGCAACCTTATGGAGGATGAGGATGTGGTCGATGTTTCGTAGACCCTTGCGGCTTCCACAGTGCAGGTATGTTTTGCTCCTCCCCTCCACTCTTCTCAATCTTTTGCTTCCCCCGCCACATCTGTTGTAGTCATTTCTTCCATTGTCTCGCAGCCCATTCCTTCTATTCTCACAGCCATATCTCTTGCAGTGTCCTCTCCCACTCTAGTCTCATCCTCTACACAAATCACAATGACGCTGCCCTCCACCTTCGCATTTTTCACAGGATCCATTTCTAAGCATTCCGCCTTTCTCCACATCCACTATGATCTTCCCATTGTTTGCCCCCATAGGGACTCAGGCATCGTCTTCCATTGTGCCCATTCCTTTTAGCCTTCCTACTGCCACACCTTTCACTGGAAATATAGCAGCCAGATCGATGCAACCAAGAAGGCCCAGGAGGAAAGGATACAGAAGAGAAGACAAAAGGAAGCATTAAAGCTGGCTACCCCAAAAATGGGGACTGTGTATGACGAGGCACAACAAACAATAATGATTGCATCCATGACACCTAACGTAAAAAAGCCAGAAGGGCAAATGCAACCAGATGATTATATAGTGCATGTCATGGGCCTCAACCTCAGCCAAACCAGCCCTCAAGATAGAGTCAAGCTAATGGAAGAGATCCAATGGGCAGTGATGACTGACTATCTGAAAGCCAATCGGCAAGCCAAGAAAAGAGAGCAGGAATTGAAGAATATCAAGACCACTGTGGACAGGCTAAACATTGAAATAAAGGTAAAGGATGTGGATATAGCCCGGTTGGAGAACGAGCTGAAGGGTAAGATCTCACAACAAGCGCACTCAGAGCAAGCCGAGAGGGCCAAATTGTAGAAAGAGTTGAATGAGGCCCAGGCAGAGATTGATGCGGAGAAAAAGGAGCAAAAAGAGCAAGAGTTAACACAAGTTTGAAAGGACCTCTCTGACACCACCTCTTAGCAACAACATGCAGAGAAAGAGCTAAAGGGGAAGGAAGATAAACTGAAGAAAGAACTAGGAAGCTTATAGGCCCAGGTAGTGATGAAAAAGAAGGAAAAAGAAACAGTAGAGAACAAGCTGCATGATAAAATGTAAGAGGTAACAAAACTGCAATAGGAGCTCTCTGACTCCTTGACCACACAAGTGCAAAAGGAGGAGGACAAGCTATAGGAGGAGTTAGCGGGGGTAAAGGATAAGTTTGAAGTTGAGAAAATGGCAAGAGAAACTGCTAACTTTGAGCTCCAGAGAAGAAATCAGGACCTAGAGTAGGTCAAGCGAGAGCTAAAAAGTAAGGATTCACAGATACAGCAGCTACAAAATGCACTGGCAGGTGCTTCTCAACAAGTCAACATTCTTTCTATGCTACAAGAATTATATTTTCTTATTGGGAGAAGACAAATGGCATTGCTATGTCCCTTCGATTGGTCTTGAAATTCATTGCGGATGCTCAAGAATTAAGCGTGAAGGTCGACTCCACCATTGAGCAAATTTTGACCTCTATCACCCAGAAGGTGGCCGAATCCCAATTATTAGTTTAGAAGATGCATATTATTCTAGATGGTTCTTTGGCAATGGTCAGTATTAGTGACAGAAGGCTGGTAGCTAAAAAGGCCAACGCGCCTTGGAACAAGTGGTAAAGTAGATGAAGGAGCATATAGAATGGCTGGTCCAACTGGGGTTCCCTTCTCCTTTCCTTCCAGACAGGTCCATCATGGCCGAGGCTGAGATTAAGCAGATTTTAGAGCATCAGCAAAAAGATCAATCTATTTTTCAAACCCTGAGTTCTTCTTCAAGCACCTTTGAGGTTGACTCAATTTTGTATCCTTTTGCGCAGCTAAAATTCCACATTGAAGCCGCATTGGCTACATTGAGTAATTTTTCCTTCAAAGAGATGATTGATCTTGACTGAGATTTCAAAGCAATGCAGCAGAAGGTACAGCCCATAGAGGTTGATTGGGCACCATTACAGTTATCCCTTTCAAAGATATAGAGTTTTGTGTGGTCTTCTTCTTGTTCTTTTTATGAAATTAGAGTTGTTGGGTTCTTTCCTCCGTAGGTGGAGGTCCCCATGAAGTCGCCAAGAGTTGTAGACTTCATCTCCCACTGCCTTCAGCCTAATTCTTTCTTTGTTGAGGCCTCGCAGAGTTCCTAAGACTTAAGGAAGAGTGGAGCAAGCCACGTGTCGAAGTGGTGTAGTTTCTATATTTGCAGTCTTTTCTCTCCTCAAAGTTGCACATGGGTGCCACGTGGCGACATTACTGAGTGATAGTTTATAAAGCGTTGGGATTGATAGTTTATAAAGCATTGGGCTTCACTTTCCATTTTGTGATTTATCTTCGTGTCAACCACGTGTCGGTAGGGTGCAACTTCTACCAAAAGTGGAGGTAAAACTTTCTACAAGTTGCACCATTGTGCCACGTGTCTGGCCCGCTTTCCATTTGGAAAAAAGCACTAAGGTTTTATTTAGCAATGTGTAGAGGCAACAGAGTTAGCCACATGTCAGAAAAACACAAGTTGAATTTTCTCGAAGGCTCAAGGAGCTTTCTTGGTGTGCTATTGGTTCTTTTTGAGGAGAAGCTACTTGCAAAAGAAACAGGGAGCCGCCACGTGTTTCAACAGTGGGAGTACCACGCGTCACTTTTCTCAATGGTTTTAGGATAGATGGCTTCGCAACTAAGTAGTGGAGTAGGGTAGGTGGCACTACAGTTGCAAAAGGTAGGGACGTGCATATCCATTCAGGAAGTAGTTGCAACGGCTGCCATGACAGGGCCTTGCGGGTAGTTTTAAGGAATCTTTTTAGTTGCACTCTCTCTCCTAGAGAGAGTTTTTTCTATAAAGGGGGAGCTATATCATTATAAAGGGGATCATCACTTTAGGAGAAGGATAGCTTGTGATATCTTGGCAGTTATTTTGATTGTAATATGTCTTAAGACCTCAACATTTTTAAGTTGTTAAATAGAAATCTAAGACATCAAATGTGCAATTCTTACCTCTATTCTATGTTATTTTCTATAAAATATGCTTAATCTATCTCTTTGTGTCTATTTAGGAATAGTTATAACCATTTACTGTTGTGCTTCATGCTTTTATAATTTTAGTTTATAAGATGATTATGGTGCTTTAAATCATGTTTAATACTCTTTCAAATCCATTTGAAACTAATCAAACTAGAACTATACTATGGTAACTGGTGAATGAACTATCTCAAGTTTTGACCTATCGCCTTAGTTTAGATTTGTTTTAGTAGCTTTTTTCTTCCCCTTTTCCCCCCTTCATGAACAAACTAAAGAGTCAGCTTCTAAAACCCTAGAGGTTGTTCTGCAGAGCGCATCCTAGTCCCCATTTGCATAATCTCCCATAGATTGTATTTCTAAGCCTCCCTTAATTTAGAGATCAACATAAACTATAGAGAAATTAACTCTACAACACAAAGACCATTTTTCCTTATCTTTTATTGATCAGGTTCTAGATTCCCTAGTAGGAAAGAAATATTTTTTCTTCTTGGATGGCTTCAGTGGATATAATCAAATAAGAATTGCACCTGAGGATCAAGATAAAACAACATTTACATGTCCCTGGGGAACGTATGCTTATGCAGTCCTCCCATTTGGACAATGCAATGCCCTTGCTACTTTCTATAGGGAAGTTCTGAGCATTTTCTCTAATCTTACTCATGGTTGTTTGGAAGTCTACATGGACAAATTTAGAACTCATGGTAACAGCTACACTGAAGTCTTAGCCAGTGTAGAAAAAGTCATGTAACACTGTCAAGATCATAACCTTTCCCTCAATAATGAAAAAATTTATATGATGATGGAGGAGGGTAGAGTTTTGGGGCACTAGGTCTCACAGGCAGGTATTCAGGTAGACCCAACCAAGATACAACTCATATCTAGTCTACCCATACCCCCAAAAATAAAAAGATGTCAGAAGCTTCCTTGGCCATGCAGGATATTACTGCAGATTTATAAAGGACTTTAGCAAAACAGTTGCACCTTTATTTACTATGCTTACAAAAGATGTTGAATTTGTTAGGAATTTGTAGGTCCAATAAAAATCAATTCCACATAACCCATAAGGAGAAAAAGATGCAGCAAATAACCACAATGTAAAGATTAAATGACAAACACAAGATAGCACAAGATATACCCTGGGAAAACCCTCAAGAGGGAAAAACCTAGCCTCCAAAAGCATCCACACTCATATGTATGATTCAGCAACAAAGATATTACAATACATGTCATAAGTCTCCATGAATTCCTCTAAACCATCAAGCACCTACAATGCATCCTCCATGTGTCCAAACATGAATCAACACATCACCTGTTGTGCTTCACAATATACACTTATAGGAGAGAGCTCAATACAATGACAGTCTCTCACAAACCTCCAATCCACCTACAATGAAATAGACAACCAACCCAACTAATGACCATGTGTTTTCTTTTATAGACCAAGCTCACACAAATACAACTTGTGTTATTGGATAAAACCATGTGTTCCAAAACCATGGATACACAAAACCATTGACCCCCTTATTTAATGTTGGTACTATGTTTTCCCAACAATTAAATAATACAAATAATAACCCAATGTTACCTACAACATTTACAAGTGGCCTCCAAATAAACATCTAATGTGGTTAAACACATCAATTAAGATGCACCACAAATAAATATTTATTTTACATGAATAAAATAATCCAATATTATGCAAGGTGTACAACACCTATTTCCCAACATTCTCCCACTTGTTGTATACATTGCATAAGGGTCAATCAATGAAATACATCATCATAGGCAAACATGAAATCACATGAATCTCTAGCAAGCTCTCGTGCTCCATCAAGATACCTGCAATAAAATCAAAGTGAGCACCATCTCAAGCAAGAACTCCTCTCATCCTCTAATGTACCACCTATGGAAGAAAAGGAACATGCCAAGGTGAAGATGCACCAATCCAAGGAACACAAGCATCAAATCCAAGTGATAACAAAAGGCTCCAAGTTGTTGTCAAAGTTAAAAACCCACATGATTTGAGATAGCAACCACATAGTATGCTAATACATCCAAATATCCATACCTCATAGGTATCAACAACATCAATAAACTCATGCCAACAACATATCCAACCCATATACTGCAATCACAAGCTTCATGTATAAAACTTGTCAATGAAGAACACATACATCCAAAAACTCCCACTGCATGGGTAATGTCAAATCTAAAAATAGTTCAAAGGCATATCAAGTCTATCAATCAACACTCAAACCAGGGTGTGGCTAATCAACAAGCCGATGTAGTATCAAGAACAATCACAATGATCCACATATTCAAGATAAATCATTGCATACTCTCTCACAACATGTCACCATAACTTTCCCAAGTCCAACCATGTCAACATGATCCTCCAGGAAATAGCCATAAGACAAAGAGAGAAAACCTGTAAATCATAATGTCCTTCTACAAACACCTCAATGTGCTAAGTTGTGTCAAGTATGATCTCCTCTACAACCCCAAATGAAGGCCTCAACAACACCCAACCATTCAATCTCATAGATCAAATGAACATATGTAACATGTAACCAACATGGATGTAAGCCTCTCTAATCAAGGTAGATCAAACTCATAACCATTCCATAATTAGGAATAATCCCAATCACATCTCCTAAACTCCTCATAATGAACATCATAAACCAAACCATTCGAACAAGGAGATAACCATGCCAACATCTCTCAAATGAACCCTCCAGAACCAATAACTGTAGCTCAAGATCCATATCTATGAGAAGATAAAGCATATAGCAAAATGCATCTAAAAGGATGGGAAATACCTCATAGATGATAAACCACTGAGTAGACCAAGAGTGGGGAATGACAATTCTCCTCCAAGATACACCAAGCCACATTGACTCTCTCCAAGAACAATCTCCTCTAGGTCCAAAATGAACTCACGTCCATATCTAGGTGTAAGTCTCCTCAGTCTATCTGTTGAAACCTCCAAAGAGTAACCATCTCAACAAGTGTCTCTAATCCCAAGAGAACTCTAGCCTCACCTAAGTCTTCAAGTATCCATGAGCACCTCCATGATTAATCCATGTCAATACTCTAAATGCAAGAATGCACTATCATGAAGCTCTCAAGAAAATAACCAAAGTACACAATACCAAGAGAACCAACAAGATCACTGTCAATGCTCCTACTACACATCTACATAATCAAGAAACCCATCATGACATCATGATCTAACCATCTCCTCTAAGGAGATCACATGCACTAATGCACACATCCTGTCTCAAGAGAACCTGTATCATGTCAAAACTCTAATGCACGATCGAGAGTACATCAAGACACAATATCAACATCTCTAAATAAAGGATCAAAATGTCAAAATTGACAAATCATAAACTAACACCTCAACCAAAGACTCAAAGAAGTCCTCCATGGTAAACCAAGATGTCAACATATCCAATCATATTAAGATAACCATCTACTAACAATGAAACTCAGGATGTCAAAGCACTCTCACTGAAACAAGAATCATAATCCAAGAGCCTCTCCGAGACACCCACAACCACTGTAGAAGATCATCCATCACAAATGATGAATCCACATTGTTGCCTAAGCTCCCACTGAACTGTGACACTAAGCTATCTATGGCAACAAAGTAACCATCTCCTAAATGAATATTATCCATGGCCCAAACCAATCAAGGAATCCCACTATAACATCAATAGCTCCTAAAAGGTCGAGTAGACCATGATCTCCAAACCAAGAAAAGATAAAACCATCACTGTCAAAAGCTCACATAAAACCATGTATCCAAGCTATCCATGACATCGTGATAAATATGCTATAAATCCCAACAACTAAGTATCTAGGCACTCTAATCATCCATCCTCTCATCCCAATGCAACATACCAATGTACAAATGACCATAGACAAGGCCAACTAACAAAATCTACATAAACATTGAATCAATCTTATGGATATAGACAGTCCACATTCGAGTCATCCCAATGTAGCCAAGGGGTAGCTAATCCACAAAACTACATAACTCGTAGATCCAAAACAAATGTAACATGCAAACTCATCATCACACTAGTAACATGCAAACTGAGGTACCAAAAAAGATAACCTGTAGACTCCAAGACTCAAACACCAAATCAACACTAGATTTGATTTGCCAACAAGTTCACAAATGAGTAACCATAGTCAAGGAACTAATCAAGCATCTAGGAAATAAGAACAATCCCCTAAAACAACACCACAACACCACCTGTAATCATGAATCAACATCTTAGCCCATACCTGTCAATTGCATACATGATCATGCCATGCCAATGCAAAAGTGTACCTGTATTTCCATGAAACTATAATCATCATTATCGATTTACCTGTACTCAAGTCCCACTAAAATGAGACTCTACGTCTTGTACGCATATCAACCATGTCCTCAAACCAGAAGACAATCTATGTACCTGTCTCCATCAAATTCCAAACTCTAAAAACACTTATAAACATGTATCTAGAAGAACCAAATCTGAAAACCTTCTATACCATGATGATGATCTCATAACAACATGCACTCCCACAAGTTTGTGCTCTAAAATCCATCTGAATGCACTTATAAATGCACCCTGAATCTCAGGCTCCTACAAGTGATCAAACAAGTACCAATCTCTCTCTGTACACCAAACATAAAATCTACATGATCTAAACTATAGTACACTGTAATAGCTCTCTAACACCTATCTGAAATTGAAAATTTGATTCCATATGCAAAAGTTATGAGCATAATACTATCCTCGAGCACTACCTACTTCAGGCACCAAATTCTGACACAGACAAAAAAATTTGATGACCAAGCCTACACCATTGTGTAGTGCTCAGAGAGACCTTTCCGATGCCTATAAGAAGTCAAAAATCAGATTGTGTGGGTGAAAGTTATGCCCTCCGAGGGCTAAAAGGGGACCCCTGGTAGGACCCTTTGTACCTGCTAACATCATCGATGATGTGGCACTGACTGTGCACATGACTGGGCGCAGGTGGGGTCCATTGTGTTGACATGGTGGGGTTGATTGTTGGCATCATCTTTGACTAGCGGAAAGAGGTTTAAATTTTGTTTTCATTGCACGAACTTCAAATCACATTAGGAAAACATTTAATAAAGTTTGATTTTGATTTAAAAAGGCATTGTCAAAAGTTTCATAGCCTGCAAAAAACTTTAATGGCCGCTATTTAAAGTTTTACCAGCGTTGGCCGACCTATGGCCACGGCCCAGCCCGGGAAGAAGCCACCAATGGGAGTCTTGCTGTGCCAGCATGACCTAGCCGTCAGAGGCCAACCAACTGTGGTGTTGGCGGTACCCCCGCGGTACCACTGCGCAGGGGCAGAATACGGAGTCTGCAGACTCGTACCCCCCAAAAAAAAAATTATTTTCATTTTTTTGTATATCTTGCAAAAAAATTCAACTTCCACTATAGTTAATTTTTTTTATTTATCAACTATAGAAAATCAAATGCACAGTGCAGGATTTTTTTTTAATTAAATTTTTCAAACCAGCATACCTCTACAAATCCGTACAGCATTCCTAGAGGGTATTTTTTTGCTTTTCTTCGTAGTGGCCAAACAAAGGCAAATTATATATCTTTCTTCGCCTCTCAGGTCTCTTGAATCCAACGGTGAGGTTTGTTTTTGCACAGGAGGTCATTTGAAGAAATTCCTCCTCAAAACCCTCATGAAGCCAATCTAAGAAACCCTCATTTCAACCATGATTTTTCAATCACCAGATCTACAAAATACACAACAAATCTCCAATACCCAAAACCCCAAATCTATAATACGACCTACACAAAACCTTGTAATGTACCAAATCCTTTCATGCATTAACATGGCTTCCATTTTGCACCAAATCTACACACACAAAGGTTATACAAATCTAGGGAGCTCACACCTCCCTCAACCATAAACATGGCTCTGATACCACATGTTAGGAATTTGCAGGTCCAATAAAACTAATTCCACATAACCCATAAGGAGAAAAAGATGTATCAAATAACCATAATGCAAAGATCAAATGACAAACACAAGATAACACAAGATATACCCTAGGAAAACCCTCAAGAGAGAAAAACTTATCCTCCAAAAGCATCACCAATCATATGTATTATTCAGCAATAAAGCTATTACAATAGATGCCATGAGTCTCCATGAATACCTCTGAACCATCAAGCACCTCCAATGCATCCTCCATGTGTCCAAGCATGAATCCACACATCACTTACCATGCTTCACAATATGCACCTACAAAAGAGAGCTCAATAAAATGACAGCCTCTCACAAACCTCCAATCCACCTATAATGAAATAGCCAACCAACCCAACTAATGACCATGTGCTTTCTTTTATAGACCAATCTCACACAAATACAACTTGTGGTATTGGATAAAACCATGTGATGGAGTACCAAATATGAAGAAATATTCACAAAGTATGGAGTACCAAAAGAGATTGTTATTGATCAGGGACCTAAGTTTACTTTGAGTTGATTGTTACACTTTGTTAAAGAATATGCACTCTGACATAAGAAATCTAAACCTTATCACCCTCAGTCTAATGGCCAAGTGGAGGTGACTAGCAAAGAAATTGAGGCCATTCTAAACAAAATTGTAGCTCTGCATAGAAAAGATTGGGCTAACCACCTTCCTGAAGAAGTTGGGGCCTATAGAAAACCATGGAAGACTACCATAGGGTTTACAACTTATGAGCTGGTGTATGGTAAAATAGTAGTACTACATATTGAATTTGAGTATAGAACTTTATGAGCAGCATTGGAACTTGGAATAGATCTCTCTATAGCACAAAAAGATAGGATCACTTAGCTCAATGCCCTGGATGAATTCAAAAAAGAAGTCTTCCAGCATATAGAGATTGTGTGAAAATAGTGAATCAAATGGCATGATAAATTTATCAAAACCAGAGCATTTCAACCCACTGATTGGGCGTTGCTATATGATTCAAGGTACAAAGATCATAAGGGGAAACTCCTAGCCTACTGGTTAGGACCCTATGAGATATCTTAAGTGCTTCCAAATGGAGCAGTTAAATTAGTCATCATTGATCCTGTCAGATTTTCTCTAATGGTCAATGGCCATTGCCTCAAGCTCTAAAAGAAGCCACTCAACAAGTATCAGTTCCTACAGTAAATAGCCTATGACAACCACATGGGGATATCAATAGCAATTCCTCAGACAGAGAATGAGCCTTCTAGCTCAAACCCTATCATTTTTTAGGAATAATCTCTCCACTATGCACACAGACACACCAAAAAAATAGCAAAATAAAATTGACAATGAAAACCCTTTGGGCACTGCTAATCATCCAATAATGTTATCAATTCAATTGACCACCTCCTTTACATTAGTATTTTATTAGTTGTTTTTCCTACAGCATCAATGCTTGTGCTTGCAAACTTTTGTACTTGCATTCCTACAGTAACAACCATTTTCATCCTGCAACATCAATGCCTCCAGTGTGCAACATCAATAACGATGTTCCTGCAGCATCAATGCTTTCACTCTTGTAGCTTTCATACTTGCTATCATGTTGCATCCATCTGTCTCTTCATGCAGCACTATAAGTGATTCTTGGCAGAATCTCTCATATTGTGTTCCTCCAACACCAGTGGCTACCTCCATGCAACATTCATTGCCCTTCTTATTGCAACTTTTTGCTTCATCCCATCATGCAGCATTCTGCACCATGTACCATACAATGCTACTACAATACTAAAACTTGTACATCCAACGACACAACTCTTATATACAAGTCTGCCACTCCACCCATTAACTAACAAGATTGTCGCATCTATCACATGAATCAGACTTCTTCATCAATAAATGGCATGATTTGTCTACCTGTTGATACATCCAGCGTTATCATCCACATCACCAAGTCATTTTAGCACACCATGTAAGATTTGTAACTACTTTTCCCTAATTTGCATTAGATAATAATTTTTTTATTTTATCCCACATTTATTATAACATAGTAATTATTCATGTGCTTTATTCCTTCCATTTATTCGTGCCATGTCATCATGCCATTTCCTATCTTTTCATGCCTCATCACCCGTGAGGGCATGTGCAATACTAAGTTGGGGGTGGTAGTAGTCTCTTCAAACACTATTCAGTCTACTCATAGTCGCGTCAGTCATTACCCAATGTGTGCCAATGCCAAATCATTTGTACGACCTATTACTTACATCATCACCTTTTGAGTCGTAAATGCTCGTACGCATGCAATATCATTTGAACTTAATATTCAAATTGTTGCATTTGTTGTGAGTATCCATCAACAAACCCATAGCACTTAGAATTACTGAACCACATTGCAGCTTGCTTATCGAGCTATTTTAGAACTATCTATGTGACTTCCATCGTCTGTAATCAAGTTGTTGAGAATTTGTGTTCACAAACTTCTTGAGATTGAAAAACTATCTAAAATTGACTGAATTCAACGATGGGGGTGATTTGGTAAGGAGGAAGCCTACAATTCATATGGTTTTGTTAAAATTATGGGGATTCTCTCGCCATCTTCTAGCATGTTAGATGGTTGGATTACTTTCAAAGAATAAACAGGTTTGATGATGACATTGCAGCCAAGTTTTCAAGCACTTGGAATGATGGGCGAGCAATGGTAAAAGGGTTAAGGGTAGATGTTTTAGAGGCGGTTATAGCCAAGGTTACATACCTACCAGCAACAGGGGAAATTTTTCCACAAAGGGGTGATGCAGTGGCTACGAGAAATGAGTTTGCATAAGTTGGTGAACAATTGGAGGTCACTCCACAAGGAACTCGACGCTTGTCACTACCTCCACAATAGGCACAAGTAGTCACTTATATCATCAAATATTTGACATGTGAAGGTAGGCAATCATTTCTCCATGTTGTCTAGATGGTTGGATTACTTTCAAAAAATAATTGGGTTTGATGATGACATTGCAGCCAAGTTTGCAAGCACTTTGAATGACGGGAAAGCAGTGGTAAAAGGGTTAAGGGTAGATTATTTAGAGGTGGCTATAGCCAAGGTTATAGGCCTACCAGTAGTAAGGAAAATTTTCCACAAAGGGGTGATGCAATGGCTGTGAGAAATGAGCTTACAAAAACTGGAAAATAATTCGAGGTTACTTCACAAGGAACTCAGCGCTTGTTACTACCTCCACAATGGGCACAAGTAGTCACCTATATCATCAAATATTTGACATGTGAGGTAGGCAATTGTTTCTCCATGTTGTGCATTTCAAATTGCTAAGTCATCTACGACATGGGAAATTTGTAAAAGTTTGCAATTTCTTGTTTCATTTGTTAAAGAAATGGTAAAAGAGTATCAAAAAGGAACTACAACTGCATTATCTCACCACAAGCTCATTCAATTGTTGGTGAAAAAGGGTTAGAGTGACCAATTTCCTAATGACTAATTTCCTCATGTATCATGGGAAGTATTTGTGGGTCTACGTCACATTAGGAATATGCCTGATGTAGGGCCACATGGTCGTAGGCTCAGGATGAGACAGAGTGATGTGCAACAAATAGATGATATATAGGAAGGAGGGGTGGAAAATTCGGGAGAAGAACCTATATCACCTTCAGTTGAACATGCAGCCATCTCACGTGCACATGCAACATCATCTGCTGAATATGCAACCTCTTTCGAAGGGCATGCGGTGTCAACCTTTGATCCTATAGCACCTTCAGGGAGTCCTAGTACAACATCTATGCATGAGTCTGCAGAGACCCTTGTACATGAGACTTCATTCCCTACACCTAAAATTCCAACAACTGTAACTAAAGTTTTACCTCCTACATATGAAACCCTACTGGAAATCACTTCACCTGTGCATGAGGCACAAGTATCTTTATCTGAAAATATTCCACCTGTGCAAGATAAATCTTCACTTTCTTCTGCTTCTAAATCTAAGGGGAAACAAAAGTTATCTCCCTCTGTGCCAAAAATAAGTAATAAAAAGCCTAGGACAACCAAACCTCCACCATTTCAAAAGCCTGAGCGTTCTCATCGTCTTAAAACCAAGAGGGCACAAACTAAGCTTGTAGACTCTAAACCTAAAGTAGTGCTTTTGGAAACCGACATAGACTCTAAGAGAGAAGACATGTTTGTCTACAGGGATCAACCCAATGTGTCAAGCACCCCAGAATTTGATCCCACAAGGGACTCTACTCCATCCTCTTTTAAATCTACTGGTCAAGATATAAGTAAGGGAATGGCTCCCGTTGACATAGAAACAAAGGATGAGGGAGAACTTTACGCTGCTCTAAGAAAGATAAGTACGATAAGAATTGAGAGGAACAAGTACATGCCAATTAGTAGCTGCAAGAAAAATTAAGGGCAAAGGAACAGAAAAATAGTGAGTTGGACAGGTTGGCCCAAGTGGCCGTAGAAGAGATGAATGAAGAAACAGAGATAGATGGGAAGCAGGCATTGTTAGCTATAGACCCCATGGAACGAGATATACCTTCTACTTTGATTGGTCCCTCTAGATATCTTGCATCCACACAAACAGATGGGCTATCCATTAATTATTTGTTGTGGAGAAGGGATAAGGAGATTATGCTGATGAGGAAGAAATAGGAAGAGGAGAAAAAGGAGATGGAGAAGTTTAATAACAAGATAAAAGAAAAGGAGAAGGAAATAAGTGAAATGGAACAGAGGATAGGAAAAATGGTAGAGTTAACCAGTCAAATCATACAATGTAGACCACCTGCTAGGGTCTACACATTATTTTTTAAAGAGAAATTTCTAATTTTTTAGTTCATGCAGCTTGTAGGTAATCTTCCATTCTTAGTAGATACAACTAAAAGAGTTTCTATATTTTTAGAACATTTTCAGCAGAGTTACAAAATCAGCTTTGTGAATTTATTTGCATGATATGGTTGTCCCTTATGATCTATATTGGATTCACATTCTTAATGTGGGGGGACATACAAATAAGGGCACTCATGGCTTTCATTATAAGAATATGACAAGGGAGTGAAATGAGGAATTACTAGGAGAAATAAAAATCTATGTCTTTAATGATCAGATCAGAGGTAAAGGATTCCAATGAAATTGTGCAAGAATGGATTGAATTACAAAAGAATCTAAATGTGGCTGCAAGGATCCTAAGAAATCAATAGGTAGTCTATATAACCTATCATAAGGTGTTGAGATAAATTGGAAAGGATGCATTTGAGGGATGCAAAGCCAGATGGCAGCAACTCATAGTAGAATTGAGAAAGAAATAGCCACACTCATTGTACAACTTTTATGCAGCAGTGAGCAGAGGGCATAGGTATGTCAATTTGGCTAGAACACACGAATCGGCATGGTTACCACTTTCTTTTCATCCACCGTTTCTTTGGTATCCAATTATTCATTAGATACGCAGAAAAACTTAAAAGACAGAGGATAAAAACAACAGATGGGAGTGCATAGAGGGTCAGAAGGGATTCTTCCTAAAAGAGAAAGGACATGTGGATCCTTATGATTTTAGAAGCACTACTCTCATGTTTAATTACATGCTTTAGTTGTTTAGTACCTTAGTTGCTTAAGTTTCTTATTTGCTTGAGGACAAGAAAAACCTTAAGTTGGGGGTATGATGAGCCTCATAATTGTCTAGTTAATCTTTACTTCTCATATTTATAAGTACCTTTCTACAGGCACTTTTATCCTATTATGGTCAAGACTTCATATCATATATGGATTAAGCACTATACTAGTTACATAGTGTTTAAATGAATGTTGTATAGTTAAAATAGTTATTTTTATATGCAATATTGTGTGAATAAGTATGTTTGCAATGATCTTTATGGTTAGAAACTTTTATGGGACTAACCCTTCCTGTAGCATCCAAGATTACTAACCTACAACCACACCACAGACATCATGCATCCAAAGTGCAGAGTTTCCACGGTCGCACCTACAGAAGTTTATGCAACCAAAGACTAGTTCCTGCAGCAAAGCACGCAATTATTGGCTGGTGTCCTGCAGTAACTCATTTCCTCTGTGAAGACTAAGCTAAGATACATGGAACATCATGGCAGAATATTTACTCTCCAAGGGAAGATGTGTTGAGGCTGAATCGTAATTGCTTCCATGTTTTTGGGATGAGTTAGTTTTGTTCTAAGTATTCTAATTAGGATTCTCTTTCCAGGTTGATTAAATCTTTTGTTTCTTAGTTGTATTGCAACTCTGTGGGAATAAATAAGCCTTCCCTTCGATGAAGGGGAGTGGATTAGTGGTTATTGTTATTCATTTATTGTTTTGAACTAGAATGGGCGTATATATATGTTCTTACCCAGATATCTAGTACGTAGGATTTTATAGATGTTTTGTATCAAGTTTTGATTTCAGTTAAATAGAAGAATATCATTTTAGTTGCTTATCATTATGTTTTGCTCTATCTCATATTAGAAGTTAATGTATTGATTTAGTACTTAACCAGTAAAAGGAAGGAAGTCAACCTAGCAAGGGGCCACTTGCAGTTAGACTACCACCTATTAGTTTCACTCTTATGTAAGTAGATTTGAGATCTCAGACTTAGATTATGATTTGGTTTTAGTTGTTAACTAGATTGTGATTCAGTTATAATTATTATTTTGTTGTATTTAAACAGTAATATAGTTTACTTTTTAAATTTGTA
Source organism: Cunninghamia lanceolata (assembly GCA_027924645.1). Taxonomy (NCBI): domain Eukaryota; kingdom Viridiplantae; phylum Streptophyta; class Pinopsida; order Cupressales; family Cupressaceae; genus Cunninghamia; species Cunninghamia lanceolata. The sequence continues at coordinate 3,958,068 of BSBN01000828.1, forward strand.
ATTTCCTTTCAGCATTACTTTGATTTCATTCCAGCATTGTTTTGATTTATGTTTGCTTAAGATATACACAACTAAGCACCTAGCATTTCTTTAGTTGTACATATAGTACGGACATCATTTCAAGAAACACGCCCCTAGGTTGATAATTAAATATAGCATATCTTCAATTGTTGAACTGCTTGATGTAGGATGGGATAATCCGTCGGGTTACATACATGCCTTAGTTGCTTTAGGTTTAGTGGGAAATGAAATTGCTCTTTAATGAAAATGAAAAGAACCTCACATTGAACTTGATCCTAATCTTAATAATGCACCTTGTTCCTTCATTGCATGTGATCTTGATTATGGAATTCCTTTTGGACCTTTGATCAATTTATCCTTCAAGTGTTCCAATACATTATTTTGGGGTCATTGATTATGCTAGATAACATGTGTGATTATTACTCATAATGCATTTTACATCCACACATACATATATGTGAATCTTAAACACAGTAAAAACAAATCCTATGGACAATGACACACATTTTGATGATCACACACATGACCTATTCAATTTCAACCAATTTTTCATGTGTCATGAATATATTACACCATTGTGTTAGGAAAGGTGTCTCAACCTTGCTCCTAATGTTAAGAATAAAAAAATGTACTTTCTAGGATATAAAATGGAAAAACATAATTTCCAGGCTATAAAGGTCATTTTTGGCCAAAATTCAAATACTCTAGGTTGTTCGACATTGGTTCCTAGATTCTTGAGACATGGACCTCTTCAAGATATACAATTTTTAAAAAAGCCCATTCAACCTCCAAAATTAAAAGTTATGGCCTCCAGAAGTTAGGCTCCCACTTGGAAATGTAAAAACATTTATGAGCTATTAGAGAGAGTTACACTTGTTGACCAACTTATAGTGTGTGTTATGACACATCATAAGTCATCTTTGAATGGACATAATGGATCCAAAATGGAGTGTCCAATTTGGTGAGTGGATTATGATGAGTTTATGGAATATATTATTTCTAGCTTGTGGACTCATCTTGGGATTTGGGTGTTGGAATTTTAACTAGGGATTTCAGTTCCACATTTTGATTGGTTTTAGCTCATGGTTTCTTACTTATCATTTTATGTTTTCATTTATTTCCTCCTATTTATTGGGTGCTTGAAATGGAGGTTTTGATAGTAAGTTTTGTAGGTACTCTTATGTTGTCAAAATTACTCTAGATATTTGGTTGGTGATACACTTGTAAAGTCTTAGAATCTACAAGGGTATTGTAACATTTGATTAGTAAATAATACATTGAGTTGCTTTTAAATGTGGGGTCTTTGTCTTGAAATGGTTTTCCCCACATAAATCATTGTGTCATGGTATATAATTTTTGTGTTTATTTCCTTGTATTTGTATGATTAGTTTAATTTTTGCACATACCTCATCTCATAGATTATTGTAGGAAGTATATTTGACACTTTTCCTTCTTTTCACCTTGCTCATATACTAATAACACTTTTTGACATATGATACACATTAATGATGATATTGATACATGACACCTCTCTATTTACTATGGCACGTTTTTTTACCATACATGCTAATTTCCACTGATTTTATCACTTATTCCATGTGCCTTGTGAATTTATTACTATATTCCTTTATGGGACTCCCTTACATGCACATCACAAGGTTATCTATTGACACAATTTCATTCTATTCAATTATCACATGATGCTTATTAGGCCATTGGGGTTATCTTGTTCCATTATCACAAACTCATTATGAGTCTACATTGATACATATTTTGAGATGCATCGAGGGCAATGATGTCTTTCCCATTTACATCTTGAGACATCATTAGTACAAGTACATCTTTACATTTGGGTGGCATCATGTCTCCCCCTTATATATTTCTCCTTCATTGGCATATCTTTATACCCAGGGGCATCATTCTTTCCTTTTACACATTGTGCTTACTATTGCTATATATTACACTAGAAGCCTACCCCATAGTTCCAACTTCTTGCCATAGTTCTAACTTCATGCCATAGTTATGACTTTATTCTATTGTTCTAGATTCATGCCATCGCTTAAATTTTCTTCACCACTAGGGAATTATCATCTTCTCTATACCAGTGTGTGCTCATGCTATCAGATGACATATTGGGGGCAAATGTCACTATAGTGCCTTATGTACTTACATGGGTGTTCCTGGCCACTGAGGGCCACATCACCATTCTTTGACCTTGTTGAGGGAAACATTATTCTTCCCTAGTTCCATTTCCAACCCATATGATTACCACACCTATCTTTCAAGGCATTTACATGATTGTTACACAATGCATTCTTTTACAATTATTATTATATATGTTTACATGTTTAACTTACATTTACTTTTTATGTACTATTTTCCCTCTCCTATTATTTCTTGCATCCTATGGATGCAACCAATTATGGGGAGGGGGTATATGTTGATGCTAAATTTCTCATGTTTCATTTTGTAGATAATTGTGGGTGCTTGCAATGAGTCATCTTTAGTTCCATTGAAGAACATATACAAAAGGAAAAATTTACATGATGACACCTTTCATGGACCCTGACATTATCTTTTGATGTTTGAATATTTACTTTACATGCATGTTTGTGAGTGTTACATACATTTAGATGCATGACCGTTTTAGGATTCACATGCACCTCAAAGTGGGGGCAAAATGTAATGGTGAAATTTTTATACCCATGACATTTCCCATTTAGTTTTATGCCCATTTTGAGGAGAGTGCCTTGATATATTGACAAATAGTGTAATTTTGTACAAAATCAGGCCCCTTTCCCTATGCCACCTACCTACCCATTACACACTTCCATTGGATCACTAAAAAAAATTTAGATCTACATGAGCATTCCTAGGAGCATATGCATGACTAAGGAGTGTTGTTTCTAATTTTATATACACATTTCCATGGGTTGATTGAGAGAACATGTCCCCTTGTGACATATTAACAATCCTACCCAATTTTTAGATATCAGGAGAAGTAGAAGAAACTACAATGAATTAGGTGAAGTGACGAATAGAAGTTTACACATTTCATAGTACAAGTCTATAGGTGTAGGATAGATCCATGATTATAGGCTTGTCCCTAATTCCCAGACTTGCCCTTGCATATAGAGTAAACATAAGTTTCTAATTCCAAGGTGGAATATCAGACTATCATCATTGGTTTCAAATCATAAAGCATTAAAAATCTCAAAGACTTCATTTGATCATCCTTTCTTCAGTTATAGAGCTAAGTAAATAATTAAATAAACATTACTCTCAACTACAATATAAAACTCTCTTACCTTTGCATATACAAGGTATCCAAAACAATAATGCACACCACTAGATCTTTTATCTACTCCCTTAATCTATTTATTTCAAAATATTCACCAATGGAGCTATTGAGTGTTTGCCAACATTATTAACAACATGACCTAAATGTGGGAATTATAAATATCCAACTTTAATTTCACACAAAAGAAAAAATTGTTAAACAAATCAAGCCTTAGGACATTTATATATCAATCATGATATTTGTTGAAGGGCATCTTGGAGGACATGTTTTTTGGATGGCTCATTTAATTGATTGGGACAATCATGATTAGTTTAGGAGAGTCAATCTTGTGGATTTGATTGCCCTCTTACCTCTTTTTTCTCTTATATACTATTGTATTATCAATATATAATTTTATTGTGTTTATTAATTAATCACAATAGTATATATTATTAATTTTAAATTCATAATAAATTAATATGCTCATATCCATGAAAACTATAGGTCAAGAATAGAAAAAATCTTAAATACATAAAGCAAGTTAATATTAAAAGATATAAAAAGGACCATACTAAAAGAGAACTTAACAAACTTCCAAGCATGAAAAGCTCAAAACCTAATAGCATTTAAATGAAAAAAGGCGGTATATAGTTATAGGCTTATAGCTATTAACAAGCAAGATAAGTACTAAGTAGCACTATACAAATCTAAAATATTAAAAAAAATCTTCTTATCTATGTGTTTGTAGGAGGAAAACACATCATTCTCTCTAAGCAAAGCAAAAAAATAATGAGGTGGACTAGGGAACTATTTTGCTAGCACAATTGAGTCTTTCTTAATATTAAAATGATTAATAAACATAAACACGAGTAGTACCATTAATATTAAGTTTTTTGTCGATGTCATTGTATAAGCCAATTTTATAAGCCATAAGCTTTATTTTCTAGCACTTTTTGGTAATGCATGAGATCCTCTAGATCATAAAGTGCTTTTGTGGTGACTACAACAAATTTTGACACAAATAGATTTTGACTCTCAATATCACTTAAACTCAAATATGGATTAGTACTAATAGAAATCACCAAAAACAACAATCGCTAAGTGATACAAATATGAAGATATGTGTTTACACTAGGCTAGGTGTTCATGTCATTTCACTAGGCTAGTATTATTCTCATTTATATTTACTTATTCATTTTATTTTCTTAAGCACACTTAGGTAGTTTGTGTTATTCAGTCACATGCCCATGTCTTATGCACACGATTGACACTTAGTTAGTTTAGGTTGAGTTATCTCCCTTCTATCATCCTAGATCAACTTTAGTCAGCTTCCTTCCATCATGCTAGATCAAGTTTAGTTAACTTCACCTATTATGCATTGATTAGCTTCATATTTTCTCTCTATATATAAGGACCCATTTGTTTTTAGTAATCAAGTTGGCTATCTAATATTACTCTATTGTTTTGTTTTGTTTTGTATTCTTATTTGTTTGTATGTGGCTCTAAATAGAAGGTTATGTTGGTTTAACGATTTCTAAGATATTAGACTACTAACTTATTCTTACAGTTAAAATATCAAACAATCATGTATTTACATGGTTATTGCATCATGCATGCTCTATCCCTCACCCCTAAAAAAGAGAGACCTAGATTAGATGGAACACAAAACTTGTCAAGAAAAGTGAAAGTCGTCAACATCAAATTTGAGCCATATGTAAGAGCACAATAGATATTATGTTCAAATTTCTATTATGTTGAACCTAGTATTAGTCATACATATTCTTTCTTTAAGAACCTGACTCCTTGAACTACTCTATAGCACCTTGCAAAACAAATACTTAGATGTCATTGCCAACATAAAACATAAACAACTAGGCATGCATTGAATCAATCTACTGCATGAAACATTGCAACTAAGGCATCGAAAAAATGTTGTGGGATCGATGAACACTTGTAAGTCATATTGATTGTTGATGGGGAATGTGTGATGGTTATAGGAAACTTATGAACATAAGTAAGTTTGACTTATGATACACTTAGATGTGTTTGAAATGTTTCCTATGAACCAAGATTAGCACCACCTAAATTACCTGCAATGTATGTAATGATTAAGTTGGTAGATACTATGGATTCCTTTTAATGACTTAACGAATCTCTTTGATGATGTAGTGATTCCTTTTGATGACACAAAGAATCCCTCAAAAGATGTAAGGATTCCTTTTGACAACTACAATTCTAATCACTTCTATGAGAAGGGGTCACATACATTGATTGCCTTTACAATTAGTCTAAGGATTGGCAATTCACAATCACACAAATTGACATTTAACAAAACAATAATTGATATAAAGCCATATAAAAATAAAATTTAACCTTTGTTAGTATATCACAATCAGAAACAAAATTCATATTTACATTTGTAAAAAGTGGAATCGAGTATAATTCAATACAAATAGAAATGCTTTTGGATTAAACTGTGTGTATTTCTTTGCTTCAACGTTTTGGATCACACTCAGTGAACCATCATTAGGAAGAGGAAGAAGGTCACACACAAGCATCCTCTTCTTGATGATGGTTCACTGAGTGTGATCCAAAACGTTGAAGCAAAGAAATACACAGTTTAATCCAAAAGCATTTCTATTTGTGGCTACTGTGTGAAAAACTCATGCCTACTGTGTGATCCGAAACGTTGAAGCACAGAAATACAAGCATTTCTATTTGTATTCTATGGACGTGGAAAACTCATGCCTACTATAATTCAGTAGTTTTTATAAGCACGTAAAGTCAAGTATAATTTTGAAACTTGAAAACTCAAGAACTCAAAAAACAGAAACAGAAAAACAATAATGTGGCTGCTGGGATTCGAGCCCAGGTCTCCACGGCCACAACGTGGAATTCTCACCACTAAACTACAGCCACAAGATGTTAATCTTGGCGTTCCTGATAATATATAAACAAATACGTAAGGATTGCAAAGAAAAAAATAGACTCCCTGAAAAAAAAAAATATTGAATTTTTTTTAATTGATAACAAACAATTGTTATCTAATCATATCCATAAAAACCGTTGCGCCCCACACTTCCCTCTTCGTAACAAATCTATTTGAGTAAAAATGCTGTCTAATAAAGAAGCAAGACAAAATTGGAATTCTCAAAAAACAAATTGATTTATGCGTGGACGGCAGGATTCGAACCTGCGCGGGCAGAGCCCACATGATTTCTAGTCATGCCCGATAACCACTCCGGCACGTCCACTTTCGTTTGTTATACATTTATGAATTCCCTATGATGATAGCAGTTACCAGATATGCTAAGAGGTCAACCCAGAAGCGGAAACTTGGAGGACTCTACTCGAAAGACAGGAACTTCACTGCCCCCCTCGCCAAGATGTAGGTACGTTCCAAAGGACCCGAATTGTCTATCCAACCCTCTGGATGCACATTTGACCGTATTTATTAATTAATTGAAATTCACAACACTGTTGTATTCTGAATTTCAATTAATTAATAAATACGGTCAAATGTGCATCCACCAAAGGACAGAGGGTGTTGAATGAGAATGAGAACATCTTAAACATGGGAGTTTTTCCATTTTACAATGGTTTGATGTACATTGTTTTGAGAAACTATTTGTGGTATTCCTCTCTCCTTTCTCTATAATTGGGGGCACGAAGTAGTAGTTTAATGAGTTATTTTATAGGTATATAGGTGGTGCCAGAATGCTATCAAATTGAAGGGAATTAGAGTGTTGCATATATATTTTATTCTTAAAGATTAATACATTCTTAAGTTTCTCTTTAATGGTGGAGTTTTTCCCAAAAAGGTTTCTCCATGTACATTTGGTGTTATTTGTTTCCTTATTATGCTTTATTGATTTCTTATTGTTGATTTTATGCACTCACATAATCTTTTATGGGTAATTCAATGTTGCAACTAAAAATCGAATTTGAATATTTTGAAAAAGTTTTCATTGCAAGCTTTCTTCACCTTGAATTAAAAGCAGAATTATCATGCATAATGGCAAAATATTTTGACCCTACTAATAACTTGTGATATCAAGTGCTCATTTTTATTTAGCACAAAAATTCCATAATTCATATTTTGTGCTATATCATCATCTATGAGAAACTCATGATATTTCATGGTGATTATAAATTTTATTGTTTTATTTGTGTATTCTTCACATTGATATTCGTGAGTCCATGGTGCTTGTCTATCAATATCTCTTCTTCCCAACATATCTATTTAAGTCACTTTCATAATTTAGCCATGTTGTAACCTAGATATGATTTCTCACTCATGTTCTATTATGTTTTGTTGAATAAGTTGATCATCTTCATTTTCATAATCACTATGATTTTCAACATCTTCTGAAATATGCATTCGATTGATATACCAAAGATTATAATTGAATGACTCCCAATTTGATTTTATTGTATCATTATCAAGTCTAATATCTCTTTGTATATCATGAAATGGCTTGTAAAATAGTAACTCTGACCAATAAAAATTAACCCATTTATGTGATTCACGTGCAGAGATGAATGCAAACCTTGGGAATACTCTCACAATAGCTACTATACTCACTGCCTCTTATTTGCCATCTCTTTTTTGTCTTAGATTATATGTCCATGATTTAATTGTGTTAATAAGTGAAACACTTTCCATGGAAAAATGTTTGTTCTTGTAGCCATCAATGAAAGGTTTTGTATGTTTGTCATGGTCCTCTTAATCTTTTTAAACTACTAGTTTGAATACCTCGGATGAAACATTCAAATTGACAAATGCGTTGTTGCTCTGCTAATGGAAGTTCCAACATGTGACATGTTTCTTGTGCCCCAACATCTCTTTCAACAATTGTTTCAATTAGAAGTATCCTATATGGTCTTGCTATTAATTCATCAAGGTTTTTAATGTTTGCAAGCCACAACAACATTTGATAAAAACTTTCAGAACTCCTTTGTTTTTGTTGCATACTTGGCAATGTAGTTGATTATAGCATGTTTGGAAAGAATGGGTTGTCAATCTACATTTCCTCTCCATAACTATAGTATGTGGCGATTATGTGTACTCACTCTATCATCATTTCTTGCAATCTCAACTTGTTATCTTATGTCTCTGGGTTTTGATATGATTTTAATCCCTCAAGATTCAATGATCATAGAGCATTATACCTATAAACAATAATAACTCATTTTTAAGTATTTGTACATGTATATTATGTTTAATTTACATACAGTTATTTCAATGTTTGATTATCTTATCTACAAACTATTCTCCCTCTTTTCTGACATAGATAGACACCCTCTTTACACATTGCATGGTGTTTTACGCATTTGAATAGTTCTACGTAGTCATGTTACCTATCCACTTCTCTAAGTTGTCTTATATTTCAAAGACATGGATGTTGCGTAAAATTTTGTAATGTGATAATTCATAATATATAAAGAATTTATTAGTTACATTGAGAAAATAAAAATATTGTATAAAATATAGATTTAGCAAGGATTGACAACATACTTGCATGTTTCATTGGTGTGGATCTGTATTCCATGCATGAACATTTTTTCATTCATGATCATTTGTCCAATCAAGTTTTTTCATATTTGATGCTTCATATAACTATATGAATCCATATACATGTTGTGAATCTCTATGTTGTCATTCATACCTAGATCAATAATATTTTAGTTTCATTCGTTTTTGCAATATCTCCTTTTAAAAATTATGTCGCAGGTGCATGTAGTATGTCATTATATAAGGATAATCGATAATATTATATTTTCATCAACTTTTAGTTTTTCATGGATTTGTTGGTGGTGCTTTTGGTATTAACACACGTAGATCAAACCAATACATATTAGTTGCGCTCAAAGTGAAGAAAATGGTGGGCACTCTAATTTGATGAAGCATGTCAATTAATTCACCATGACATTTCATCCAATAGGACCTTCTACCCCTCAAGGAAGTTTCAAACAATGTCAAAGAATCAACTAGATAGGAGTAGGGCACATTGTCCATATACTCACGCAACTCGTTGATGGTTATTGACATATCTGGTAGGCTCTTGTTCACAAACACTGCAGATGAATTTTATGCACAATGTCTCATAATCATGTTTATTATGTTTTTGTTAAAGTAAGCGGCAAAAAAGGGTGCCGATCCCATTACACAATAGCCACAGAGGCACAATACAGAGTAATCAAGGGAAGAACCCTTAACCAACAAGAGCCCCCGGGGCTCGGCAGAACAAGCCTAAACAGGCCACACACAAAACAAAAACAGGACAGGAACAGCTAATAGACAGTTGTCAAACAACAGACAAGGACTAGACAACCCCAGAACCTGAGGGGACAAATCTAACTCCCTTAACCCTAGGCCACGAAGCAACGACAAATTTGGGGAGTCCCTTCTTCTTTCTCTGAATAATAGACCAAGAAGACTCGGAATTGAAATCCACCGAGCGAGGCAAGAGGAGTGGATCCTCAATAGCCACCACGGGCAATGAGCCACCATGCAGCGAGGGAGCTGGCAGCGTAGAAGAGGAGTCAGGACCAACAGGGGCGATCAACGAGGGTCAGACAGGCTCTGCCTGAACAATGATAGTAGTTTGAGGCATCAATGGTTCCGCAGAAGGGTTAATCGGAAGAGGATCCTGGGGAGACTCAGACTCCTGGAATGATTTAGCCAAGGAAGCAACATCCTCCTTGGAGGAACCATCAAAAGAGGGAGTGCCCACCATGAGATGTTCAGTGAGAGTGTCCTTCCACCAGGTTGTCGCGCCCTTGCGGTGAGCAAGAGGGCAGCCAAAGGCCATATGACTAATGGAGAAACATCTCATGCAACAAAACGGGAGGCCCTCATAGTTCAAGAGCTGTGTCCATGGTCTGTCCTCCACCATCAAGACCACATCTCCATGGAGAGGTTTGGAGATGTCCATATCAACTAAAATTTAAGCCACCGTGGTATGCCCAATATTTCGAGTCATAGAGTCCACCTTCAAAAAGCTTCCAATGGTGTTGCCAATAGCTTCATAACATGATTCTTCCCAAAACTGTAGAGGGAGATTCGGCAGTCAGACCCAAACTGGTCTGGTGTTCAGCTGCTCCGTAAGAGGATTGAAAGAGCGAGTCTAAGGCCTGATGGACAGGGAATGATCACCCCATAACTACCCCCTGTCCAGCACTCGGTCTTGCTCCTCAGAGGTAGCAAAGGTTGCAAAAAAGAATCCCCTTACATTAGGGAAGAGTTCAATCTGCCCAAAGACAAGAGGCTTCCAGGAGACCAAAACCCAACCATGGAGATCGAGAAGCGAGGGCCACAAACCATTAAACCTGCAGACCACTTCATGACTCAAATAGAAACTCTCATTTTCTGCAATCTCAGGTCCACAGACCACCACAGGAGAAGCACGGAAACATGGCAAAGGCCTAACCTTAGCCTGAGCATGAAGAGACTGAGCACGAGCATTTGATACCACATCAGAGAAAGACTTCTTATGGCAGCCTGAGGTGGCCCTAAGGCCAGCAGTAAGGACACCACTAGAACTTGGAGCAGAAGACGGCTTCACAAAGGAAGCATCCAAGACAGGAGCACCAGCGAACTCGTGTCCCTGCCCACCCCCAATAGGCACTTCAATGCCCGCAAGCACACCTGAGGCGGCCTCACCCAACACACTAGAAACAGAGCCATTGCCAAAATGATCCACAATTGATGAGGGCACCAAGAGCAGTGACCCTCGACCATCGCAGTTTAAAATTGTTGTTTCCCACTCAGCGCCCATATCTCAATCAATCATGTTTATTATGTTATATAAATCATGTGTTGACTAAAACAATGATCCCTACATCAAAAGAAATGCTTAACAAATTCATGTAGATGTACTTGTCTCAACTGTGGTTCTAGCCAATCACATCTTCCATCAAAAAACAATGTTGGGAATATCATATCAAGTAAGCCTAATGTGGCATACTTATTGATGGAAGATGCTCTAGGACCTATATTAGGGTTATTAACTTATGCACATGGATTAATTTCATCTCTCTTGAGGCATTGGGCAATTTGGAGGCCATAGATGTTATGTGATTAATGATATTTACTTCATCCATCTCCATCAATGGACCTACAAATACAATTTCATTTGCATCAGAATCAAACTCCAAAACGACAAAGATCGGTTGGTTGAAAATATTTTCATCAAAGTTTGATGGAAATTCACTAAGAGCAATTTCATCAATCTAAACCTCTGAATAAAACTTGTCATATTCTATTTTGTATTTTAGTGCCTTATATACTCACGCTCTATTGACTATAAAGTTGTAATTTGTTCCACATTGATCCCTATAAACAATAATCATTAACAAATCTTTTATTCAATATGGTAAAACCTTAGCATTTTTTTAACATCTTATGATAAACTTATTATGTCATTTGTATTTATATTGACTTCCAATTACATGTGTCACTTGTAGGATTGGGTTACCATGTATTATCAATATTTCCTCATGTCAAGTTTGCAAGTTCGAATGATTGTAGCCCAGGATCCATATTGTTTGATGCTAAAAATCAATTGTGACATATCTCTTGTAGACATCTATTGCATATAGATCCTTCAAGTGTTCAAGAAACTTTTATTCCAAGGTAACATTCTTGACAAATGTAGCACATGTTTGGTAAAGCAAAATTATCTATACCATGCTGAAAAAACATTTGGAGAGTATTCAAATCTCTCTCAAGCATTCCATTGGAATTAGGTATATTTTGTCCTCTATCAATTTGTGAATCTTATATTTGTTTTCTTTTTCTTAGTTGTGATGTTGACTCCTCTTGTAAATTATTATTTTGTATGTTTCCATCATCAACATCTATTGCATCTTGAGGTCATTCTCCAGTGTTTCAAGCATAATCTATCGATATTAAATTTACTTCTTCAAATTAACATCAACATTAGCATTTGATCGACGATAGTATCTTTGAGTTGCTTCACAATTACAATCTTGTCTTTTTTACTCAATGAGTTGATATGAATGCAATTGTCTCTATATTTTGCTTCTTAATACATGTTGATCATCTTGATATGCTCGTGTGTGACTTCTTCTCATTGTATCTACATGTTCTCAATTTTCTAAATCCAATTCTTCAATTATCAATTCAACTCTAGATCTAACAACTCTTTATGTATCATTATCGTTTTGACATTTTCTTTGTTCTTCTCTTTCTACATCTGTCATTTGTTGTCGTCGTTCTCTTTGATATTCTCTTTGTTACTCATTTTCAAAATTCAACCTTGGTCGAGCCACACCTACAGAATATTTGAAAACAAATGGTTATGATGCTTTTTTGCTATATGGATCTCCTTGTCCTATGATTATAACCAAAAAATATGATATTTAAATGTAATGACTAATTATAGAAGTTGTTTTAAGAGAGTAGAATCCCATAAAATTACTCATTATGCCTTCAATTAATTAAAAAATATACATAGACTAAATGAAAATTAGGTTCTTGATACCATCACTTATCGTCTAATTTCTTGCAGATGCTATGTTATGGACACACTTTATACTAATTAAAAATAACATGTATTAATTTCAAAAATTTATCTAATTTTTACTTTTTTGATTTGAGATCTTTTACTTAGATTTAACTTTTATATATATATATATAGCTCTCACCAATAATACAATTTTTTTCTTTTTAAATCTTATTTAAAAATTATCCAATAAATATTTTTGAACTTTAATTTTGACATGTACCTATCAAGGTAAAATATAACTAAAGGTAATCCATCAAAGATGAATGTCAAAATGCAAATTCACACCCCTTCATAACTTAATGTAATATTCACATGGTCAAATTGCATAGAGATTTAATAGCTGAGTAGATTTTCAACAATGGTAAATAGCTAAAGTTTTTTAAAAAGGCAAAATACTAGATTCACTAAAGTTTTTAAAAAGGCAAAATACCTAGATTCCTCTACTATTAGTAGATCTAGGAATACATTTTCAAAAATAATTTCCAAAAAATTAATAATTCAAATTTGGTAGTTGTTGAAAATTGAAATTGATTGCACAAGCATTGAGTGAGGTATGAAAAATGCACACTAGAAGAATTTGGACTATTGAAATTCTTATGAATTATTTCTTAGTCACTTTTACAATTCATCCTTAAACTTTTCTCACTCATTTTTCTTCACTACTTCTACAATTCATCCTCAAACTTTTCTCACTCATTTTTCTTCACTACTACAATTCATCCTCTACCTTTTCTTTCTTCTACAATTTGTCAAACTCTTATTTTGCTTTCTTTTTAATTTATTTGATTTGATTTATTGTTTTATTTTATATTTATATGTTTTACTTCTATATTTAATTATGTCCGCTATATTTTTTATTTTATAATTTTAATTTTCTTTTTTTTTAATATATGTAAGTTGTGTTTTGGTTTTTATGTACTCCTAAAACTTTTCTCACTCATTTTTCTTCACTACTACAATTCATCCTCTGCCTTTTCTTTCACTCATTTTTTTCGTTACTTCTACAATTCATCCTGTGCCTTTTCTTTCTTCTACAATTTGTCAAACTTTTATTTTGCTTTCTTTTTAATTTATTTGATTTGATTTCTTGTTTTATTTTATATTTATATGTTTTATTTTTATATTTAATTATGTCCACTATATTTTTTATTTTATAATTTTAATTTTCTTTTTTTTAATATATGTAAGTTGTGTTTTGGTTTTTATGTACTCCTCAAACTTTTCTCACTCATTTTTCTTCACTACTACAATTCATCCTCTGCCTTTTCTTTCTTCTACAATTTGACAAACTTTTATTTTGCTTTCTTTTTAATTTATTTGATTTGATTTCTTGTTTTATTTTATATTTATATGTTTTATTTCTATATTTAATTATGTCCACTATATTTTTTATTTTATAATTTTAATTTTCTTTTTTTTAATATATTAAGTTGTGTTTTGGTTTTTATGTACTCAATCATGACATGAGACTCCATATTGTTCATACCTATGACCATACTTGAGACATCCATTTTACATGCCTTACATGCACGCCTATCTCATCACTGAGAGAAATACTTAGAATATTTTTTAAGTGTTCAAAAATACTACAATTTTTAACAAACTGGTTGAAAAACACAATGTATTCTTCTACACATGATTATGTAAATTGGCATGATTTAAACCCGTGACCTATATTTTATTAGTGCGCACATCAACCATGTTGCATGGGCAATGATGATTCCAACTGTATATACCATGATTATATATAGTTATGCATGATGAATTTTTTTAAAAAATCAAAATATCATTAACTTTCAAATAAATGAGTCACTGCAATTGGAAGCATCATTGCCCATGCAACATGGTTGATGTGTGCACTAATAAAATATAGGTCACAGGTTCAAATCATGGCGATTTAAATAATCATGTGTAGAAAATTATTGTGTTTTGTATGAAGCTTAGCTTTTGCCAAATGCCTCTTGGCATAATTATGCTACATTCTGGTACATGGGATTAAAGTTAAATAAATATTCACCTGCCTTTATAATAACTGCATACCTTGAAACTATAGAAGACATGATACAAGGATCATATAACCCCATACCCATTTAAGTAAAAGATGGTGCATCTACTCGGATCTAAGAAACAAAATTAAATGTTTTGGACTAAATGAAAATTTGAATGCCAAAACAAGAGTTCATTTGGCAACAATGAAGTTGATAAGTTTGCCAAATTACTTTTAAAAAAAGTCAAGCTAATGGTCAAGTAGATTGGTGCACCTGATAAAGAAAACTGATATTGAAAATCATCTTCTATACTAAGATGCAGATCATACCGTTTCAAGCTCTACAAAAACTTAATAGCAAGTTGCATGAACAGCTCGGATCAGGGTAGATCAGAGACAGTTTAAGTTTGTCAAAATGATATCACACTGATATTAACTTCAAAAAGCACGATCATAAAGCAGCTAGAGTAGGTTACATATAAATCGGGTAATACCAATCATTAAACAGATGGGTTACAAGGGATAAGATAATGCTTGAAGATTTTCTATGCATTATTTCATTTCAGAAATGGTGTGATCACCATGTTTAAACAGCTCCAATATGTGATGAAAAGCTGCACAGCTTAAGACTTCTATAGTGATCCCCTTTCTACCCCACTATAAACATTGTGTTATTGCACATAGCAGAATACAATTATTAGTTTATTGTCATAGCTGACATAAGAGATGCTAGGTGTAGAATACAAGAAGAACCAACACCATAAACAATATAACCAAAAATACAATCATCATTATCTGTCCCTTAGCTCCTGCTTTCTTCATCACAAGAGCCACCTTCCTCTGCATAGCAAGGAATTGTGAATTAGAAATCCCAATAATGAATATTTTCGGTTGAATAAAAAAAGAGGACTCATTGATTGAATAACAAGAATCTAAAAGTAGCCTCTAACTGCTCCTTTATTGCTAATCCACTATATGTTCACTCTCTAAGATGTATTCACTTTCAACTCCAGATTGACTTATATTTGTCAAAACGACAAACAGAATATTCATATATTTTGCATATGGCTCTTATCATGTCAGTTTCACTCTTCTTTGTTGAATTATCCATTTATTTCAAAAATATTAAACAAAATATAAAGGAAAAGGGTAAACCATGTTCCTTACAGTGCACCAAGAATTTTAGAAACACTAGATTTCATTTAAGGTATCTTTCTTTCAATGAAAAACAAATAAGCAAACAGAGAACTCTCAAACTAACTTGAACAAAGTCCAGCCTATTCGATGTTTTATCCATATCTTGATCAAGTTCCTCCAAAAGCCTTTCCTGCAGAAAATGTTTATATGGCCATACATGAGTAATCTACAATTAACATATGCAATCCTTTTCAAATACCATTGAACTAACTACTCTTCCAGAAATTGTTATAAAATTAGTAATGAGTTCCATCCTTTTAATTCATTAAATTTCCATAATTGAAATTTAAATCTAAACAAAAATTACCTGTCCCATGAGTTCTTCGTGTATTGTGAGACCAACACCACCAAGCCTCTCCACGCTTGCACTTAGCTCATCTAACTCTTGATCTTGTTCCCTAAACAAGAAGTGAAGAACATGAAAATGATACAAGGAGATACTAATCAAGCATGATGGTTTCATACAAACGATTAACTAGCATTTCAAACACAGCATGGAGAAGGTTTAAAAAATTAAAATCAAAATGTCCAGAACACTGGATGGAGCCTGTGCTTGAGAGCAGACTTCACTGACATTAACATATTTTAACCATATAATCTTATCTTGATACAGTGTAGATTCCTGAAAAGACAGCTATTTATTTGAAAACTTTGAAGTTCAAATTTTGCAGGGAAAACATATCTTACTTAATCAATAGTACTTGTCTGTCCGTTTCTGATGTAATAAAATCATCATTATCTGGGTTCATAACCTGATTTGGTTTAGCACCTGTGTGATCATTTGGCAACCTGAAAAGTTCTCGCCTCATGCCATTTGATCTGATATTAGCTGAGTGATTCTGCCCCGATGATTTCTCCATGTCTGCTTGCACAGCTTTTCTGAGTTTCTCCATCTAAGAGTACATGCAAAATTGTACATTTATATAAATTCGTGTAGCCATCTTGAATGCAGAAGTACACGTCACAACAAAAGATACTTTTTGTTTCATATTCTTTTTGCTCCACTTCATATTGAAATTGAAAAACAATAAACCATGTATCTTACAAGTATCCTTCAGAATCCAGATGATGAATTTAGACAGAATATTGAAAAATCAGTCAATACCATATCTTACAAGTATACTTCAGATGATGAATTTAGACAGAATAATGAAAAATCAACCATAATAACTACACTCTAATTAAAAGCAAGAAATTAATAAAGAAAAACCTGATTACGAGTTGAACCCGTCCATCTCCTGCGCTTCTCAAGCTCAACTTCGTCGATGCTAAATCGCACAGGATCTCTTTCTGCCACTGCAATGGCCCTATCAAGCTCGTCTACCTTCCCACCAAAAACCAAGCTCCTTAAGAAATGAAGTCTAAACAAATATAGATGATTAAAAATTCATCTTGGAGGAAATATGAAATATACGAAGCACTCCCCTCAAAAAGTACAAAAGCTAAAACTCTTAATGGTTAAGATCAGAAACACAAATACAGGCAACAATACCCACAATAATCAACTATTCGTTCAATTACAATAACACCCAACCAGACAGCCTTAGCAGGAATGTTGTTAGTCGACATAAATAAAAATATTGAATTCAATCTCCTATTCCGAGAAAAACTTCAATATATGCAAATTCAAACATGCATGTTGCAGTTATCATGTATGCATCCATATAGTAAATGAAAATATGAAAATGCTATAGAAACATGTTACCTGCCATTCAATGCTTTCACATCCTGCAAGCAACTCATTCGCAAGATGACCCCGCTCACCTGATCTTGGCAAAAGTTGTTCATATCTTCTAAATGTAGCTTGCAACTTATCCACCTTTTGATTAAAAAGTTGGTTAGAAGTGCATTAAAGTAAATAAATAAACAAACTTCTCTTTTACATTCATTGAAATGGAATGCTAGAATTGCAGCTTTGCATTTAATCAGTTATCAGCAACACATCTATGAAGGAATATTAAAGAGCTCTCAAAAAGGGTTACTAGATGGAGAGAGAGAGAGAGAGAGATCCGAAACACAATTTAAAGCAAGAAAAATGACCAGAACTAAGCCAGTGAACTAAGAATTAATCAGTTATCAGCAACACATCTATGAAGGAATATTAAAGAGCTCTGGAAAAGGGTTACTAGATGGAGAGAGATCCGAAACACAATTTAAAGCAAGAAAAATGACCAAAATAAGCCAGTGAACAAAGAAAACAGAGAAAAAAACCAAAAACCAACATGCACAAACAGATAGAAATGTAACATCACCAGGAAAAAAGTCTATAGTGTTTCTAATTCCCTGGAAGAATTCTGTAAATTGGGTTTTTTGAGAATACCAGATGAGCAGGAACTACAATCTTCTCTAACAGTAATCAGTGCACATAGCTTATTATTTAGCAGATGTTGTATAGTTGAGTCTTGAGTTAGGTCACTAGAGCACCAAATAAGCAAGGTAGCATGAGGGGTAGGTAATAGATTGATGTGTAAGCTATATAGAGAGATGAAAGGTCACATGTTGAGTGAGATGATGTGTGGTGTTATTTTTATTTTCTCGTTGTAATTTGGATGGAGATAGAGTTGTAAAAAGCATGCAGTGCTTGGGTGTTCCATTGCTCCCTTGCACACCATGAGAAAAGAGGCAATCTGTATATTTTCCAACTATACATGAAATACCTTTGTTTGGCTCTTTTCTTGTTTTCACATATGCATTTAAATTTTTAATGCATTGATTAGATTTTTAGGATAGATGGATGTAGCGTTTATAGCAGAATCCATTAATGGGGTGTGCTCAAGCTTTAATGCATCAATCTGCTTCTTCCATTTTTTTGGCAAATCATTCAAAACTTCACAGCTGGGGAGTAAGTTCGTTTGATGAGATTTAATGACCGGGGAGGAAAATTAATAGTAGCCACCAAACTACTCAGCTTTCCTGAAATGTTCCCCTTCAAGTTGACATTATATGCATTTCTTGTGATATACTTTGATGTTACGATAACTAATGCACCTGCAACTCTGAAAATCCAGAAACAGTCCAAGGGGTTGAGCTTAATTGGTTAAAACATTGAGTTTTCATTGTGGAGACCCAAGTTCAAATCCCAAAGGGACTTTCTAAGTTGTGACTCTTGGTCTTCAATAAGTGGTTTCTAGTGTGGTTGCTCGAAAGGAGCTTGTATTGGTCTCATGGTTGTGCTCGCAAGAGCTTGTATTAGTCTCATGTTGATGCTCAGTTGAGCAGAATATTTGTAAACGATTAGCAATATAAAAAAAAATGCAGAAACTGAGCCTCAGATTACACATACATCCACAAAACCTGAGAGCCTTGGCTTTAACCTTACAGATAAAACTCACCTTAGAGATTTATTTCAATCGGAAACTATTTGACTCCTTGACATAGCTTCAACTAAGTAAGAAGACAGAAGGAGTGTATGCTATAGTGGTAAATACTAATGAGCTGCTCATGTATCGAGAACTAATAAATACATCTTTTCCATTGCCATAATCTTTTTGTGCTTATCATTGTTACTTAAGGGAATAAATTGCTAAGCGGTTTGTGTTTGGACCTGCCAGACACTTAGTTTTGGTCGTCTCTTTGGAGAACTATATGATTTGTATGTCAAGAAACATTATCTGACTTTTGCAATACAGGGCAGCAGAATTTGTATGACAGCAAACTTTCTCCTAATGCTTAGAAAATAGACTCATTTGGTTCAATTCTGTTCTTGAATGTGATGCAAAATAATCTTGCATCAGAATTTGCATGACTGCAAACTTTCTCCTAATGCTTAGAAAATAGATTCATTTGGTTCAGTTTTGTTCTTGAATGTGATGCAAAATAATCTTTTTACTTTCATTGTAAGTGATTACCCTCACGTAGAAATTTTTACCTGAGCAGTTTGCTGTGAAAATGCCTATGTAGAGATTAAATTGTCAGCATACATTGTGAAAAATGCATCCAATGTTAATCATTAGAATGGAAGTAGATGATATTTTACAGAACTGCCAGGGTACATGTATACCCTAAAGGCTTTGATCTTGTACAAGATGCAAAAATAGTATTTTCTTTACTGTCACTGTGAAGTAACTATCCTCATGTACAAATTTTGATCTGAGCAGTCTGTAGTGAAAATGCATATGGAGAGATTTAATTGTCAGCATATATTGTGAAAAGTCCATACAATGTTAATCATAAAAGTGGAAGTAGATGATATTATACAGAGCTGTCAGAATGCACATGCCTGATAAGAATTTGGTTGCACCTGTTATAAAGATACAGATGCAGTAACCATTTTTTGCTCCCAGTGCCTGCCAGATGTAACTGGTGTATTTGCAAGGTGTTCCAGGCTCACCTTTTGAAACAAATGGAAAACAAAAAAACAGAAATAAAAAATTATACAAGAAATAAAACAAAACTTAAACTGTAAGTCAAATCCCTAAAATACGTTCTTAGAAGCTGACAGAGATGTTTTTAGCAGTAACTGCCTGAGTACTTTGCAAGGAGAAGAGTCTGATTCAAATAGAAGAGACTCTGGTGCAATCCTTTCTTCAGAATGAGGTAGCTGACAGAGAATAAGTTACTTATGCAAAGTGTAAACTTTAACATAAATGGCATATACCAGATTTATTTGTCGATATGTAACTTTTGGGCCATTGCATAGTTTAAGCATAGCTAGCTAGTAGCCATCATCACCATAACTTTGACTACATTACACACATAATATGCTAGCTAGGAATTATACGTATAACATTTTTGGGATTATAGTGTATGTCAAAACTAGCTGTATTAAGATAAATTTTAGTTAATTTAATTCAAAGTATCTTAGGTATGAATTTCCAGCTCTTTTGCGGCTTCTTGAATCTATTCTCTCTTCAATTACCTTGTAGATGTTGCTTCCGAAACTGTCCATGGGGACATTTAGCTGTTCTACAGGGACTGAAACCAGCCAGCCCATGCATATCCTTCACCTTTCAAACCAGCCAGCCATTCTCACCAATCTGGATAGATACCTTGACATAGTTCGCATACTCGGACTCAACTCAGACTCCACAGACCCCAAATTTTCGACTTGGCAAAACTCAGCAAGTTAAAAAAATACTTGAACTCTTAAAAAACATAAATTTTAACCAAAATAGGCAGGGACCTAGAGTCTTAATCTGCATTATAAATTTATAGGTGAATTGCGAGTCTGTAAAACTGTGAACGAATGAAGGGAAGTCTGCAGAAACAGTCGCAATTTAAAACTGTAGCAAAAACTTTAAACAGTTGTGAATCGCAAGGGCATCATGGGAAGTCTGCAAATCACGCACAGGTAATATGTACACTTCACAAGTTGCTAGGGCATCATGGGAAGTCTACAAATCACATGTGGGTAAACAATAGCGAGTTTTACAACGTTTTTCCACATTTTTTCAGTGGTGCAGGCCGAGTGGCAAGTTCCAGCTTGCAAAACTCGCTTTCTGAAAAAACCCGCAAGTACTCAACAAGTTTGTGACTGTGGATGCCCAAGCAAAATGGTCAATCTGACTAAGAAGGTGAGATGGAAGATGGGAAGAATAACTAGGAAAGATGGACTAACAGATGTTTAGCATCAGATTGTGATAGCAAAAACAACAAATGTAAGAGAACAGGTTGTAAAGATGGAAATTCAGAATTAGAGACAAGTTCAGTATGTCATGAAGGAACAAGTGCGGATAATGAGAGAAGTGATGGAGTTGCAAAGCAAGATGCAAATACAGATAGAAGACAAGTGCAGAAGAGGAGATGTTTGGTGGAAGTGGATGGTGTGTGTCCTAAATCTTGGTTTTGGAAACAGTACAGGTGAAAAGAGAAGTGCAGAGTTATCATGTGTTGAGGGAACATTGTGGTTAGTTTACTGGCCTAAAAAGTCATTCTATCACTCAGACCTTATTTGTGAGCACTGAACTCAAAAATCACTTACTCAAGATGTTTAACGCAAGAGCATCCCAGGCCTACAAGCAATCTTGCATCAACCAAAAATATTTCTTTTCTATTTGTGTTGTATCTTCAGTTCTTAGTTTAGTAGTAGTCATTTTGGTTTGCCGCAATTGTGTTTTCTAGACACAGTCATCAGTTGAACACTCAAACCATCAGACAGAATCATCTGTGCAGTAATGCACAAGAATCAGATCATCGTGAGATTTTGGCCAAACCATATTTTATGAGATGGCTTGCGAGATCAATTTAAGGAGGTCTATGAGACGTGCCATGATTTAGAGCCTTGCACTAAAAGATAATCATTTGAGAGGCCTTATTAGTCCCATGGAGGGTCATGGTTAAAGCCGTACTAAGTTTGGAATAATATTTCTTGTTCTGGGCCAACCCAAACCTTCTACATCAACTATCCACTATGAAAGGAAGTATAATTCATTGAGGAAGGATAGTGTTGTGACGTTTTCACACATCACCCCATTGCAAATGGGGACCCCCTCTTTTTTGCTTTTAGGTTTTAGGGTTTGTAGGTTTGGTAATGGTTTTGCCTTAGTCTCACCAAGTTCTCGCTTAAAGCACATGGGAAATTGAGGAAACTGATTGAAAAATGACTAAGGATGAGAAACACTCGATCAAAGACTGATCCCGGAACATCGAATGAAGAATAAACTACAAATTTCCCAAGGAAATTTGAGTCCTGCACTCTAGGGCGGAATTCCAGGTCACTCCAGAAAATGCGCCCTACCTCAAGGAGATTCCTGATTAGGGTCTCAAATGCGCCTTGACTTAGGATGAAATCCAATACCCTCCTGGATTGGCGCCTTGCCAAGAGAAAAATCCACTTCAACCCTCCAAATGCGCTCATGGATAGGAGAATCCAGTTGACCCTAGGAAATGCGCTCTGGAAGAAAATCCAAGCCCTCAAGGAAAATGCGCTCCAGGTTTGAATCCAGTTGACCCTCAGAAGTGCGCCCTCCTTTATCCTGCTCAGCCTCTCAAGTGCGCCCTGTCTCCAGGCCGACCCGGAACCAAGAAAAAAGGACAAATTTAATGAAAAATCTAAAGGCAAAAGTGAAATTTGTTGCCTGGGTCGGCCCAGTTTAGGTTGATTGAATGGAAATTGGTATTTAAACAAGTTTTAAACTTCATTTTTTCTCAAAACAAATCCAAATCATTTTAGAAGAGTAGATTTCTTCCTAAGGAAGACGAATTTGTGAAGAAGAGGCATTTTTCAAGCAATATTTTATTCATTTCCTCCAAAGTGGGTCAAGAATTACATGGAATTTTTATCCCGCATGTGTTAATTTAGCAGGAATTTTCACTAGAGGTGATTTATTATCCATCATGCCATTGTCCAAGATCACTTCGAGATGGAGAAATGTTGGCGACACCAATTTCGGACACATCAACATGAACGAAATCAAAAGGCAAATGTACAGAAGTGAAGGACACTATCCCTCGAAGATCGCCAAGAGGATGGTTCGTAATGGAATTGTGCAAGCCACTTGTTTTCCTCCCACCATGCCGTGCGCCGAGTTAATAGTGGAATGTGCCAAGTATTATGATCCCGAGCAATGAAGGATTATAGCTCCCAATGGCAAAGTATTGGCGTACCTCTCCAAAGAGATGATTTCGGAGGCATTCGATATTCCCATCTACAGTTCCACCATCTACAAAAGCAAAGAAGCTGCGTCAAAGATGTATGAGTCCGGATCGGATACTTGTGCGGAGATTATCAATGCTACATGGATGGAAAAGCCAAGAGCTCATCATTCCAAGGTATCCCATAGACAAGATGATATTACTCGAAGTGACAAGACAACTATCAGCATATGACAAGGTCCAGAAGAAGAAGAAGAAAGTTGGAATAACATTCCCGATCTCAGTTGGGAAATCTATTGAAGTGTGTTCATCTATACATGCCGCAGAGAAATCCACTGAGGAATTGCAATTCTACAACCTTGTGACCCACAACTCAAGAACAAACTTTGATCCTCTCAATGCCATCCGGATAGTTTGTGGAAGAAAGTATAAACACAAGGTACAGGTTGAAGATCGTTGGGCGAATGCGGTGGATGACTTCGAGATAAGGAAAAGAATGTGCTCCAGGTTATCTTTGGACATGGTTAGAACAACCCGAGTATTTTCTGTTCCAGGTCACGTCAAGGAAGATGGGAGGCAAGTTCAACATTTCTTTGAAAATGAAAAAGATAAACCTCTTCCTGCACTCAATTGGGCCGAGCAAGAAGTCACCAACTTGGATGTTTTGATGGCACCAGTTCTGGCAAGTACCAAAAGATGGATAAGTCAGCAAGTTGATAGGTTGAATAAACAGAATATTCACTTGACTTATGACTTGATGGGAGATTTGGAGTCACAATCTTCCAAGGATGAAATGACCGAGGAATCACATGAGGAAGGGAATGAACCGGAAACGGGAAGTCATGACGCAATGAATAAAGCGACTGACATTCCACCTGCAAAGAGGGTGAAGCGTCTAATAGATTCCATTGAAGAACCAATACAGGAGAAGTAAAAGACAAGCATGCTTCACTCAACTAGTACTTCTTCTGTCCATGAAGCCAACCTATTTACAGATGATAATGTACCATCAACTACGAAGAATGAGGAACACATGGAAAATGAAGTGGTCCCAAATGTGCAAGCTAGAAGGAGTGTAAATGAATCCATAGAATACACTCAGCAAAGGACTTCTAATCCAGTAATGGAAACTCCTCCTGATTGTCCTCCAAGGAATCCAGAAATAATCCATATTAAAGATATATTTGAAGACGAAGACCTAGAATTCATAGATGAAGAGTTCAATGAAGGCATGATATCCGCTCTACGTGGAGTTCAAGAACATCAAGAGCCTGATGAGAGTGAAGAACCATCCACAAGACCCGAATGGTTGAAAGAGCAGTTGAAGAAGAAATCAGTTGTGGAACGTAGTCCAACTGCCGAGCTAGATGATTTCTTAAGCAGGATAGGCAAGACCGTGGAAAAGAAGAAAGCAAAGAAGTACTCAAAGATCACAAGAAGAGAATCCGGGTCTCGCAAAGTTCAAGTTGTAGTCCCAAAGGTAGACAAGGCTATAGAGGACATTACTCCCGAAGAGTATGATGTAGTGACGGTTGATTTGGGACCAACTACAAAGAAACAAGACATAGGAATGATGGAGTGGTGAACGTGGAAAACTTGAAGGATAAGATGCGAAGCATATATTTCAAAGCCACAAATCATGTCATGGAAGGACATTTTGAAGATGCTTCCACATTCTTGACTTTCATGAGCGGGATTCACGAATTGGAATCGGATTGGGAAAGCATTCTTACTACATGTGATGCTGACTTGGTGATCATGGATTACATGATGGAGAGCGTGCCAAGTATACCAATGGATGAGCTAGAAAACGTCATGTCTAGATTCATTGAACTTGCAACAAAGGAACGAGATAAGGGAGGCACCCTTCTAGAAGATGCTTTATTGGAATCCTAGTCAGCGTGGGACGTCTTAGTATATGTTGTTGCTATTTCATTGGTCAGAATGTTGGAAGTTATAACTACTTTTCATTAGGGTTTTGTTGTTTTGATCTTGGCCATTGATTTCTAGAATCAATCTGGGTCCTTCATTGTAATTTTTGAGCTCTATATAAGGCCCATTTGCCTCATTTTGTGGAGAGAATAAGAGGAGAGAACAAGGGAGTAGTTGTTGATCATTGTTGTAGTAGTTACCCCATGTGGGAGCAAAAAAAAACTTTGAGATATTGGCAGATTGTTGCAAAGGCATTACCAAAATCAATACATAATCATTGAAGCCTGGTGTTTATGGTGTTCTTTTGGAATGTTAACATGGTTTTCTGATTTCTTCAAAGCAAATCATAAGCTCCAATTTTTAAGTCTCGTTTAGATCAATTTTCATTAAGTTAGAATGATGTAAGATATTGTTGTTGATGCATATTGAAAATTTGAAACCCTTGTGTTCATACCATTTGTGATTTGTGGCTTGCAGATTACAGTGTATGGTTAGTCTGAACTAGTTCAAAGCTTAACTTCGATTACTTGCTGCATATTCATCTCCATGTTTTATGAGTGATCTGAAAATCGTCATAAACACCTTAGAAGATTGCATCATCTTTGTGTAGTTGTTGTCTCATGGCAAAGCAAAGCATGGTTTGGTTTCAATAAGTCAATAGTAGTCTTTGCATCAGATAGATTCCTAAACCCTCATCCTTCTTTTGCATTTTGTTTTGTTTAGATCTTCATTAGGATTAATTTTCAAGAGAGCCTCATTGTGAAATCATATGCCTCTTCAGTAGTAGAACTTAGAAATCCTAAGTATTTCCCTTTGTGAAGGAAGCAATGAATGTTGTGTATCAAACAATTGTGTAAGTCCCTTTGTTATTACCAGCAAAATCACATCATTCTACTGTGTCTATCCATTTGCACGTCAAGACCTGGCATTCAAGGAACCTTGGAGTAATCTCATTTGATCACATAGTTTAGCATTTGAGGTTTCTTTGTTCAAGAGAGGATAGAATACTTAGTGTTTTATTCTAAATGTTGACGTTGTCATAAAAAACTCATCAACAGATAGCAGGGGGCAACAAGACATCTAAGGACGAAGTTGTGTCCAACAAAGCATAGCAAAGCTATGATAGCAAAATCAGCCCGAGGAAACTAGCATCTAGAGCCGCACCCATGTTTAGCACTTGATTTCTATTGTAATATAAGACTGAGGTTTATTCTTATTTTAAGACCTAGCAACAGAAACTATTGATGTAATTCTCATTGTGAAGTAATAATATGCTGATTCCAATTATTTCCGTATGATTGTGTTGATATTTGAGTTTCGTTGTGCATTGATTGAGAGCAATTGTGCTAAGGCTGCATGGTTGGATAGTCTTTCATTAGATCCTCCATCCATTACCGCATGAGAGGACAATACTTTAGGGTGGGCCCTGGAAACTATTTTTCATTTTGTTGCTAGGAGTCTACAGTAGTCCCCTGAGACTAGGCTAGCTTTACATGTTATAAATGACATACAAAAACTCAACAGTCCTAAAGAATTATCATATCAGACCATTAAATCATCTGCTATTATCCATGTTAATTACAAATCTTGACCATGAATGTGAGGCAACAATCACAAATGAAGTGCAATGTTATAGAAATTGCAGCTATCCTGGCATAGCAATCAACATCACAAGATTTTGTCACAACAGATGGTGCAATCTCTGATGTGGTAAGGCATTTGCACAAAGTCCTGCATTGTGCTTTCAAGGTTTCAAGTCTCAGAAATGATATATACAACTGGAACAAATCTTTTTTGTCTGCTATTGAAAAGTGTCTAGTGCAACTGGACAGAAAGACTGAAGAAACTAGTCCAGTTCTTGACAAGATTTCTGTCTCGTGAGGGAATCTTTCTACAACCTCTGTGTACTAGAACAACAATTCCACCAATCTATTTCATACTCATATTATATGAATTTAATCCATACCATATGGTTAATATCATAACACCCATGCTCATACAAAAATGAAATAGAAGAGGCTCAAAAAAGTGACGTACATCAATGCAAAAAATGTTTGGGAAAAAAGAAAAATTTCTTTACAAGCAAATATCCCAAAGCATTTAGAACACCTTTCATATAGAAGCATCAGTTGATGCCAGATAGAGAGTGAATCAACAATGACCCACTCTGTCCAAAATAATTGAAACAAGTGTTTTGGTTCAATTTGAAATTGTTTTGCTACTATGGTTCGTAATATATTAAGGTTTCTCTGAAGGCCCCAATACATCAGTTATTGCATGCTATAGTAAATATGTCAATTTGAAAGTGTTTTTGTTCAATTTGAAAGTGTTTCGCTACTATGGTTCATAATATATTAAGGCTTTTCTGAAGGCCACAATACATCAGTTCTTGCATGCTGTAGTAAATACACCAGAGAGAAAATGAAAAAATACTGACCTACTCTGTCCAAAAACAATTTAAACGAGTGTTTTTGTTCAAGTTGAAAGTGTTTTACTACTATAGTTCATAATATATAAGGCTTTTCTTAAGGCCATAATACATCAGTTATTGCATGCTGTAGTATATACAGATCTTGAAACAAGGATTGAAGCTGATCAAGAATTCTCAATTATTGGGCCATCTTCTATGAGTGTTTGATCTGAGCCCCATCCTCCAAATTAAAAAAGAGCGCATTGCCTGAAGAGGAAATTGTAAAGAATTACTTAACTGTTTTCTTAGGTATGTGTTTCATTTGGGAAGATAAGAAGGAAAAAGATCTTTGCATCAAAACATAAATAAAATAATGCTTGACCAAATTAAGTAAATGATAATTGGAAGATGCATAAAATAGGACATGCACAACAAGACAAAGTTGAACCAATATTATTGTACAATATATCCATGTAATATTCAAACTTATATCTTGAAGCTTTCTGCAGTTAGTGCTATAAATTAAATGCAATAGAGCTTGTCTTTATCAGTTGTGTCATTTCTATCAAGGATACAGAGATTGCCTCTGCAGGAGAGTATACTGCTGTAGACATCTCACAGTAAATGGTGGAAGCACCACTAAACATTATGGGTTATGGGTGGTCTCCTCCATTTGCTTCTGGTCAAGGATGTGATCAAGAGTATTTCATCACTTCAACACTTTCATTAGTTGTTCAGTGATATATAGGGAGGGGGCCCAGCTCCAGCCGATGCAGAGAGTTGCTAAGGATAGCTCCTCTTTGGAAAAATGTTAGCAGCACTCTCTTGAGTAACATTTGGCTTTCTATCTAGCTGAGCAGTTAGTTTGTGTTCACAAAATAAGGATTTTTGGTGGGAGAAAAAAAAACATCAAATGTTGCAGTATTCTGAGTGTGAGTGTTCTTTGCCTTAAACTTTCAGTTTAATATTATAACATAATGATTCAATGATATAATGGTGTAAGTTTGTAACAATTGGCCATCCTACTGAGCATTTTTT
Source organism: Cunninghamia lanceolata (assembly GCA_027924645.1). Taxonomy (NCBI): domain Eukaryota; kingdom Viridiplantae; phylum Streptophyta; class Pinopsida; order Cupressales; family Cupressaceae; genus Cunninghamia; species Cunninghamia lanceolata. The sequence goes on from BSBN01000828.1 coordinate 3,986,999, forward strand.
TCTTTTTGGATGAAAAGACTTCAAATCTAATTTCAGTCATTGTCTCTTTCTAAGTTATGGATAGTATAATCGCTTCACAGCCCCAACCAGGATGAGGGCTATATTTACATAAATCATTTGGGAAAGATATATATAACAATGCTGACCAAGTTTGCCCTTAGTTTGAAAATTTTCAATGGTTTTCCAACTAATTTAGAAATTGGAGTAGAGATAGGATGATTATCAAGTTCTTTCAGGCTGGATAACAAATCAAGAAAACACAAGAAAGATTTGTTTTTGCTATGATAAAGGACGACACGGTACAGAGGGTTTAAAAATTTGTACAGCCAAACCATGCATTCATTTCGGTATAATTGAGGAGGATATGATTAATTTATTGATAGGATTAAAGCCATTGTGAAACCATAACCCAATCACCCTCCAACAATAGACATTCATACTTTGGCAACCACCCACCAAGATCACAAGTCAGATAATTAACCAGAGAGGTAAATTAAAAAATTAAAACAAGAGATCCATATCTGATTTGGGAATGAAGATTGAAACTTACAGAATCTTGAATCTCCTCCTTGACAATATAGAATGGATCCTCAGCTGCAGACATTCTTCACTCTCCCACCTAAACACACCTGCAGTAATTTTGTTTTTTAAATAATGTATGCACTTAACCCCATTAGAAGTGAATAACATCCAGAATAGAAGTTAATAGCTCTGGCTCTGGCTATATTCTGGAAGCTACTCTGTAGCAAAATACGAAACTTCATCATTTGAATAAAAGAGAGACACAATAAAAGTAGAAATATTCTTTTGATAGTAAAATGTTTATTAAATTGTTCAAGAGAAGAACAAGATGACATCATTCATAAACATAATCAGTACAGGGAAAGATAACCTATTTGTTAGTACTAATGAACAATTCCAACAAAAATTACATTACAAGCTAAATTAAAGAAATAGAAAAACTTAAATTTATAAGAGAAAAGATACCTATGACAAACTATACCTATTTAAATTCATCTCTCTCAATTCATTTGCTTTTTCAAAAGTCACGGTATGTGCAGTAATTTGTTCTATGTGATTGTTCTGCATAGAGGTGACTTAGGTGAGGAGAATGGCGGAAAAAACACTTGCAGTTATGCCTGTAGCTGGTAAAGTCCCCAAGTCCTTTAGAGGCTGCTAGGCAGCACCAAGCAGGAATGCACAAATCAACCAGAGATCAAATGTAATTACATTACAAAAAGAAACTATTATATTCTAAATCCTTACCCATAAAACACTTGTAGCTAGGGATTGGCTCTTTATCTCTAAAGACTAGCATAGCTGAAATTAGTATTTATTGTTCTGCCTCTAACCATTTAGAAGAAACTAAAACCTTAGCAAAGGCATAAAATACCCCTGTAAATTTTAACAATTATGCATCGTTCCTATAAAAAGTAAATTTAACAAATACAGTAAGCAGCCAAAACTTTCCCAGAAATAAAGATGGTTCTGTAAATCAAACAACTGTACATAAACTCCACTAAAAATTTAGCAAATAGACCCATTAGATGTTTAACATCCATCAGACACTTGTAATTTTAATACACAGGACATAGAAAAGATATAGATCACAAACCAAAAACTGCAACAAGAGATATTTGTTTCGCATGAGAAATATGTGTCCATCGCCCAAAACATTAGGTGAATTTATAATATTTATTATCAAAAAAAAAATACACTTTCACTCACGGATAATTTAAGAGAAATTTCAAGCTATGATTAACAATTCAACACAAAAAGCTCTATATTAGAAAAAATGAGAAAATGTATTCCATAAATAAAGAGGAACAGAACAGATTCAACACAAATTAACAATTCAGATTCACAGATAATTTAAGAGAAATTTCAAGCTATAATTAACAATTCAACACAAAAAGCTCTATATTAGAAAAAATGAGAAAATGTATTCAATAAATAAAGAGGAACAGAACAGATCTTGGGCACATACCAAACAATTACAGTTTACAAATTATCCTTGAGGCATGTGATGTTGTGTGCCCTGTATTTTCAACGAAAAGCCAGAACAAGACCAAAATGTCGCTCTCCTTCACAATGATTTATAGGCGAGATTGGGGGAAAAAAATGTGAAACAAAAAATGCAGCCTCGTAAACTAAAATCTGACCCTGCGTATGGGGATGAATCAACAGTAAAGATTGTTCCAGCATATGTGTGTTCAAATATATCTGAACGAACCATAGGTCTATTTAATTATACCTCCTACCCCAACACTTTTGACAAAAACAACCGTGATTTTTAAAACAGAAGCCACAGATGCAGAAAGAGATATCTTACCTCCACATGTGACAATCCAAATGCCCCAATGGTAGTCCTGAATCTCCCGATCTGTACTGTTCGATTTCTTCTGCACGGATTTTTCCACAATGGTAACGCCTATCGGCGTAATAAAAAACTCTAGTTAAGAGCTAGATCTAACGCTTCACAGGTGGGGTTTGTAGAAGCCCCGAAGGCAGGTTCAATATAATTTGTTATAAAAAAAATTGTAATAAAATAAATTAATTTAGAATAAATAATTAATAATTGATTTATGTGTGAAAGGAATAGAAGGCTAATCAAATGTATAAGCAGCAGCATAAATTAACATAGATTTCTTAATTAAATGACAATTGGGATTAGATGATTGAATAATTAAATGTTAAGAAATGAAATGTGAAATGGGATTTTTGATGCATGGCTCTAGGAATGATAGAGAAGGATAAATCTAATGTGACACTAAGATCCGAAGGTTTTAGCATTGAAAATGAATTCTTTATGTCTATATATTGCTTTTGAATTATAACTCTACGATGGGTTGAATCTACAAATCGAGGTTCTTTCTACAAACATAGATCTAATCTATAACCTGTGAATCTGATCTAAGCAATTACACACTTTTATTATTCAATTTGCCTCAAAGTGAGTTGCTCCTTGCTAATCGTCAAGGACTAATGGTATTGAAAATACCTTAAGGAGGTTATCTAATCAATACAGTCAAGTTCTCCTAGGTCAACACCTAGAAAGAATAACTTTATAGTCATAGAAATGATCAAGAACATCAATCTTCAGTCATGCAAATGCGCTCGAACAATGATGCAAATTTAAGTTCCTTTTAATGCTCCAAATTCAAATATTCCTAGAATGATATGCTAAGGATAAGCGAATAAAGTTTAGATTTGATTAGATCAAATGATAAATGAATGGACTTTAAATGTCTTTAAATACCACTACATAGCAATAAATCACACAAAATGTGTACCAAGTCAACTCATGGTGGGAAAGAAATAGGTGGGAGCCAACAAAAATTTGAATTTGACTTTTTGAATTTCCAAGGTTGGTTCCACAAACATGGTATCGATCATGCACCCACAAGATTGACCTGAGATAAGAGATTGGTAATGTTAAGGTGCGAAATGAATTTCTAGACATGGTGGTTGTAATAAATGTCAAATGTTTGGGAATAGGTGTAGAAACGAATGAAATATGTGGGAATGTAAGTAAATGAATAGGGGTGATGGATAAGGGAGTGAGCCCAACTTTACACAAGATTGTGTTGTTTATCAATATGTAACTGCATTAAGACATGCCCAAAACTAAATGGGAATTAATATGGGTATGCGAATTTCACCATTACATTTTGCCCCAATGTTGAGGTGCATGTGAATCCTAAAATGATCATGTGTCTCAAAGTAAATGAGCACTCAAAAACATGCATGAAAGTAAACACTCAGACATAAAAAAAAATGTCAAGTCTATATAAAGTAATGGATCCCGCTAGATATCTCCATGTATTTATCATCCTTGATATGTATGCTCCAAGTGAACTTACAAAATAGAGAAAATATGTGCAATGAGTAGCTTCTATCTTACAAAAGAAATAGACACAAAATATGTCCTTTCTTGTCAATGGGGTTGTGGTCAAGTGGTAGGGCCACTTGGTTCTCATGTTGGACACCAAGGTTCAATTCTCTCTAAGGACATCTTAACACCAAAATGATGTGCTAAAGCAGAAGTCATAATTGTGCAGCCATCACCGTAAGTTGAGCTTCCATAATAGGGTTGATTCTAATGTCAATGCTCCCAACTACTTCGGCGTGAAGTGCTACCTCTAGTGCTTCTTGTGGGTCTATGAAGGTCTTGTGTGAGAGGGTAAATTGAAAAGGTAACAACAAACCCCTAATGAACCATTGAGCATGTTGAGTAGTATGAATCTCATAAGACAACTTAGATATCAAGGTTTTGAGCTGGGCATCATAAACATGCACACTTTTAATCAGCTCTTGCTTAATGCCCTTCAGGCAGAGACACTTTGTTGCTATCAAACTCTTTTAGAAAATCCTCCTTTAATTGGTCATAATCCATAATCACCTATTGTGGATTGTACTTTCTATACTAGGTATGGGTGTGGTCCGTGAGAGTAGTGGCAAACTGACTCGCCTTTCTTTCTGGAGCAAGGACCCCTTTCACACACTAGATCAGCTCACATCTATGAACATGCTTAGCCACATTTTCCACCCCATGGTATTTTGGGAGGTGTAATGACATCTCATAAAAGTATTGTGTGGTAGGGTTAGTAGGTGCAAGCCCAATTATACTTGAAGTCTATCCTGCACCAGATGTTGGGTTCCCTATACTTCTAGTCATGAGAGGTAATGTTCCAAGAGGGATGGTGCTTGTGGTTATCATAAAGGTTGTCCCTATGGTGTACAAGGTAGGTGTTGGTTGGGTCAAGATACACCACTAGTACCTTTGATCGGTGTGCCAATAAGCGGCTAAGTGGTTAGTCCACTACCTATCATCTTGAGTCCCTATGCCCTTGGTGTCGACAATTTTTTAATTATTTTAGGGAGTAGTCTACTCCAAAACAAATGGTTTGTCATCCAATAGCTTTTGTTGGAACAACTAGTCTATAGTGGCCCTACCAAGCACTACAATAACATCTTCTTCACTATCAACTTCTTCTATAGAAACACTCTCTTCTATGTCAATGTACCTGAGTGCAAGAGCATGCATATCAGGTGGAGACTAGTGACCCGCAAGGCTATTGGAAACCATAAGATCTTCTAACTTAGTTGTAGGGGTGTGTAAGTAAGTCTTCTAGGCAACCTTGCTCTTGATGAAATTCATCCTTGCACCATTCCCTTTCCTTAGTTGTAGGGGTGTGTAAGTAAGTCTTCTAGGCAACCTTGCTCTTGATGAAATTCATCCTTGCACCATTCCCTTTCTCATAGGGTCCTCTCGACATGTCCAAAATCTAACTCTACCTTTTGCATGGGGTCTCTCTTAACCAAAACCTTTAGCTAAGCCTCTTCATACTTGCAACACCACGAATCATGATCACCAAGCCCATTTGTGATACACCTCTTCATTCACTAATCACCTTCCATCAGTCTCTAACCTTCTATGTAGCTCAGGCATGTGCGTGTTTAGCTGGCCATAAGAAGAGTCTTAATACCCATATCTACTAAGAGTTTCTTAATTTCAAGTAGAAGGTGATTGCTATAAGATCTATGTGGCTCTCAAAGGAACTGGAACTCCACTTTCTCAAGGCAAGAATATGTTGAGATGATATATTCCAAAGTATAGTTGCAAATCACTCCACTCCACCAGACATCAACTACATGGGTCTAGGTAGTATCTAATGCCGCAAGTCATTTAAGGTGCTCCCTTATCTAGTGGTATCTAATGCCGCAAGTTATTCAAGGCGCTCCCTTGTCTAGTGGTATTTTTGACCCAAATTTATGCCTCATTTTAAAACATAGGCTAACAACCACGCATGTAAATGTTCAAGTAGCTCACTAAAGAATACTTCATATAGATCATCATACAAATGTTATTCCACCCATTTCATTGGTTTGCAACCATTGCTACTTGCATACTCACACATGAACTCATCTCAAAACCATTCTAGCCAATGTTCAATATTTTCCAATGAAATGTGGAAACATCATGCTTCACCACTGTGGCAATAGATTTGTGCAACCTCCTCCAGACACTAGTAACATCCTCTACATGTGTTGCTAGATTCATGCCTCCCTTGTCTCCTTTTGACTCAACTCTATTGTGTATGATTCTTTTGTTGACCATTATCCAAGTCTTTCATGTCAAGTGTAAGAAGTCTCTCCTTGTCTCACACCACCTGTCAAACCCTTCATTGGTTCTTCTGCACCCTTGGATTCTTCAAATGGTGCCACGTTGTGCACTCTTGTCAAAACTTTAGGCCCCTTTGGACAAAATTAGATTATAAACCAAAATTGTGTCTTAACCAAAATTTGGGATCAACATGAAGTGCAAAAGTTGCTTGAAGATAATGTTGAAAATAACATTGTGGTTTATAAAGTACAAGTTGAAGAAGATAAAAGTGTTGTTGCAGAGGTTCCTTTAAAGGAGGTAGCCAATTTCAAAATTGAAATGGTGGCTTGTGAAGGCCTTGTATTTGATCATGGAGATGATGAAGAGAATTCCTTTATCAAAAAAGAGATGAAGAAGACTGAGGAGCTTTTTGAGTCACGTGAAGATATTGTGGAAGAAGAGAAGATGGAGAAATTTGCAAATGTCTGAGAGGGTGAAGAAGAGAAAGATAAGAAATTTTGTGATGTTTGTAATATTGATTATGTTGATTGGTATTACAACAAGTGAGAAGAATGCAACAATTAAAATTTATTTAGAGTAAAAGGGGATGTTGAGAGATGAAGTGTGGTTGAAGCATGAAAGGAAGAGAATGAAGAAGTGAGAGTCTAAGAAAAAGTGCTCATTTTTTTTTTCCATAAAAGTACTGTAGACACCTAAAAATGGTGTATCCTCACACCATCATTTTCCAACATCTTTCTAACATCACCCATCACATTAACCTATCCCCTTCCTCCAAATTAATTAAATCCTTACTATAACATACCCAAAAATTAAATAAATAAATAAATAAATAATATTTAATTAATTAAATAAATAAATAAAATTTATTTAATTTATTAACCCCCCATTGCCATTAGCCTAAATTAATTAAATAAAGACCATTTATTTAATTAATTCACCTCTCTTATAGCCAAACATTAGTTTTGATAAAAGTAATCAGAAAGGGCCCGAACCCATAAACAAAAGCCAAAAAGGTGAGAAAGACAAGTTTCACAAAAGGTAAAACTACCAAAATACATCAACATAGCAAAAAGAGAGGAATGGGCCAGCAAGACCAGCCAAACCAAAAAAAAACCAGCAACAGGCCAGACTACTACTTGGCCATAGACTTGAGGCTACTTAGAGCTTGCCATTCCCTATTCAAGAATTCCAGTTTCTCCTCAAAAGTGCTCTCCTCCTTGTCACGTCCCTGCCCAATCTGCCAATCCTGAGAGTCCTCCTCGGCCTATGCCTCCTGAATCTAGAAACTGATATGCTTACCTTTATTGTTCTTGACCTTGGCCTGGGATTTGCTAGGCTACCCAGCCTTGCCCTATTTCTGCATCTCCTAATTAACCTTGCCCACACTGCCCTCCCTCTTGGCTTTTCTTTTCCCTAGTTCTTCTTTGAGCACATAGAGGGTAGTTGCAAAATTCTTAACAATCTCCCAACTGAAATCCACCAATTCAGTCACCTTCTTGTCAAGTTTACCCTGTTTAACCTTTATCTGATCAATTTCGTCCTCCATACTCTCCCACCTCTCAAATTTGTTAGCCAACCTCTCCACTTGATTCCATAGGGCATCCCTGCTTTCCTCTGGCCACTCAGTAGTTTCCAATTGAGTGATAACCTCCAAGTGTTGAATCTTCCTTTTGGTATGGTGTAATTGAGCTAGCTACCACTTCAGCACTTGTTTCTGAAGATCGAGAGCTTGATACAGAGTCACAACTTTATCCACAAGCATGTTACACGAGGTGTAGTCTTTGTTGAAATCCCCCTGAGTGTAATCTGCAGTCCCCTTCTTCTTCTTACTGGGAGGTTCTGCGGGGTCACTGGTAGTGTTGCTTTTCTTGTCATTCAAAATTATTTTTCCTTTGTCAGGGTTGACTTCCTTCCCATCATTATTATCAATAACAAAGACTTCTTTCAATAGTTTATCCTCCCTAATACCCACACCTTTACTACTGCTAGGCAAGGTATGAACATCCTTATTTGTATGAGTAACCCCTGTACCAACTGGCTCCTTCATACTTCTGAGATGAGGCCTTCTAGCGGGTTCATTGGTAGTAGTCTTTATGGGAGGAGCAAGGTCTTTATGGCTTCTCAGTTTCATCTTAATAGTGTTCATCGTGGGGGTGTAAGGAATTTCATAAGTAGGATCCTTGTCCACTTTCTTCCTAGTAGTGGCCTGGGGAGACTTCTCAGTGTCTTGTTTGGAAGAGGAGGCCTCTCTACCCTACCCAGCTTTTTGGTTAGACCCAGTGGCTATACCCACTTTGCCCTTGCCCACAAAGGAACCCTTGACTCTCCCAAGGGTGGAAGAAGAGGCCACTTTACCTTCCCCAGATATTTGTTTGGACCCGGAGGCCATATTCACCTTGCTTTTGCCCACAGATGAACCCTCAATTCTCCCATGGGCACTACCACCCGCAAACTGCAAAGAGATTTCATGAATGTTTTCAACAAGTTGGGGGTTATAAATTCTAGGCCTAAAAGCAAGAGGCGGGGTTAAAGCAAGTTCAAACTTGTAAAGGGCATATATGAGACTCTGATGCAGAGGAAGAACTTTATCTCCAAGCAGAACTTTTTAAATAGAATCTTCAAGCAAAGTAAAAATCCAAAAGGGGAAATTAACTTTAATATCATGACGGAAATGATTTAGTAAAGGGAAGAGATAGGTGTGAAACCTCTTGTATTCCCCATCCAGCATGACGTATCTCATGAGAACCTCCACAACATCCTTCCAAATCCCAGGGAGCTCCTCTCTATTAAATCCATTTTGCAGCCTGCTCACACTTTCCTCCTCCTGAAGGAACTTTTTCATATCTTCGCTGTAATTTCCTTTAACCCTCTTGGGAATTCTCACCCCTTCCATTTTGAGTATGGTGACTTCTGCAATTAACTCCTCCGTGACTCTAAATGAGATGCCCCTGATGTAAACAACCCCTGCTTTCCAGGTGTCAACAAATTCTCTGGAGAGAATGATGTCATGACCGTTCATGGACTCAATGTAGGAAGTGAAATTCCCTCTCTGTAAAATTTGCCACAACTCCCCATTCTCTAGGAGCATGTCATGTTGAGAAGGCTCAGTCTGAGTAAGGTCTCCTCCCATCCTGTTCTTCTCACAGTTGCAATCTCTCCTACACAGTCTAAGGTAGATAATGTGCAAAATAATACGGAACAAAGTGTTTCTTAGCTTAATCCCAACGGGATTGAAACACAACTGCATATGATTGCCAGTAGTCAGGTGAGTGAGTTGGTTCATGTGAGTAGTCCCTCGCTCCTCTAGGGCATACAAGTTATTAATTTTGAATAACTTAGTCATTATGAATGAGGTCTAAAATATTCCCTGGGATGTCCTCCCCAATTTTCCATTTCAAGCTATCATTAATGTTGTAACCAAGGTTGGCTAAAGCATCAGCTTTAGAATTATCTTCTCTAAATATATGTTGTACCTCCACATTGTCCATGTCCCTAAGTTTAGCTTTGCAAAGATTATGATATCCTTAATGAACCAACTAGGAGTAGCCTTATTCTTTATCATATCCAGGAGATTTTTAGAGTCCCCTTCAACAATCAAGTTCCTGATCCCTAGGTCTTTGGCCAAACAGATCCCTTGATAATCTGCATAAGCTTCAGCAAAGTTATTGGTTTGGATTCCCAAATTCCTGACGTAAGTGCCCAAGACTCTCCCTTTGCTATCTCTCATAATTGCACCCCCTCCTACCTAACCCGGGTTCCCCTTAGAAGCCCCATCGAAATTGAGTTTTGACCATCCGGAGTCAAGGGGGGTCCATTTGGTATTCATTCTTCTGATTCTCTTGGTAAAATCCGGAAGAGAAAGTTTCTTAGTCAGCCCCCAAGCCAAAGCAATCTTGTTTTCCAACTCAGAAGGATTCTGAAGAGGAGCTTTGAGGTTCGAGACTTTGATGTTTTTTGTTATTTTATGTTCAATGATTTTAGTTGTAGTTTGACATTTCCTCTTTTCCTCCCTGAAAATTCTATTGTTTCTTTCTCCCCATAGCCCCCAACTGATATAAAGTAATGATTGCCACCACAACTCCTTGATTAATGGGTGTTTGCAAGGGAGGAACTAGCTCTCATAGTTCTTCTTTATGTTGTTTTTCCATAACCATTGTAGATGGAAAGTTCTCATGATTTCCTGTCTTATGTTCTAGGCATAATCACAGTGAAATAACATATGGTCAATGCTCTCTTCAGCCCTTTCATAGAAGACACACCTATTCGCCATTTGGAAGCCACGTTTCTGGAGATTGTCAACAGTGAAGATCCTTTGATGATTAGTAGTCCAGTTGAAGAATTTAACCTTGGGGATAGCATTATTGTCCCATATTTGTTTCCAATTAAACTCTTCCCATTCTATCCTATCCATATTGTTATAACCAGTTTTCACTGTGTATTTGCCAGTCTTATCATCCTTCCACACTAGTTGGTCTTCTAGGAATTTCCTGTGGAAGTTATGGTTATTTAGGATACCAAGAAGAGTGTCCATCGCAGAGTCCAAAGGGTGTTGTAAATCCTCCTTGCTTAAGTTCCACTTCTCCTTGCCATTTGTATTACTCCAATAAATGCAAACTCTTTCTCCCAGCTTCGACTGAAAGAAGTTTTTGATAGCCGAGCAAATAGGGTGGTAATCCAGAGGGGGGAAAGTAATCCAGGGATCCTCCCAGAATCTAACTTTGTTGCCTTTTCCCACATTCCACTGAAGCCCAGTATTTACAATGTTCTTGGATTTGACTATGTTATTCCAAATGGACGACCCCTCAGGGAGGGATTTGGAACTCATGAGAGTGACACCTCCTCCATTGCTAAGATATTTAGCCCTCATGATACTGGTCTAGTCATTAACATCTATCATAAGTCTCCAACCAACCTTAGCCAATAAGGCTTTGTTGAGCCTAGAGATCCTTTTGACCCCTAAACCTCCCCTAATCTTGGGAGAGCTCACCACTTCCCAGGAAACCAAAGAGAGCCTATCCTTTTCCTCTGAGCCACTCCAAAGGAATCTTCTTTGAATATACTCAATCCTATTAGAAATAACCTTGGGAAGTTTGAATAGGGAAAGGATATAGACCAGAGTGCTTTGAAGAGAAGCTTGAAGGAGAAGCAACTTGCTTGCATTGCTTAGAAGGGAGCCTTTCCAGGCAACCAGTTTTCTCTACATTTTTTCTATCAACAAATTTTAGTAGGTTTTGGGGAGCTTCCTAGCAACAAGGGGCATTCCAAGGTAAGTATCAGGCATCTCCTTAATATTGCACCTCAGAATAGCCGCTATTTGGTTCTGAAGTCTCTTGTCGGTGTTGAAAAAAATGTGCCACTCTTCTCAAAGTTGATCTTCTGGCTAGATCCTAAAGCAAAGTTGTTAAGAATAAGTTTCCACTCCCTAGCTTCCCTAAGAGTAGCTTCCCTTAAGAGAATAGTGTCGTCAACAAACTGTTGATGGGATGAGGGATATATCTCAGAGGTAGGGCAAATCCTTTGAGTTTACCTGATTTGATTTTGTTATTAATCATTATGCCCAGCACATTTACCATTATTATAAACAAATAGGGGGAGAGAGGGTTACCATGTCTTAGCCCTATGTTGGCTCTAAAGTGACCTTTGGGGGATCCATTGACGAGCACTGAGTAGGTTGGATTGGTGAAGCAGTGCTTCATCATATTAATAATTCTCTCCTGGAAACCAAACCTATAGAGGACTTTCTCCAGGAACTACCATGAAACCATATCATAGGCTTTGGATACATCTAGTTTCAAAATCATGCTTTCCTTTTTGCTTTTCACCATGGAGTGGATGTTCTCATGGACAAATATAATGGCGTCCGTGATTTGCCTTCCCGGGACAAAACCCTTTTGATTCAGGTGAATGATTCTGTCCAAAAGAGGTTGAATTCTTAGAATGAGTAATTTGGTGAATATATTATAGAGGGTGTTGCACAGACTGACAGGTCTAAATTCAACCATTTTATTAGCTCCTTCCCTTTTGGGTATGAGGACTATAAAAGTGTTGTTAATCTCATTAAGAACTCTCCACCTTTTGTTGAATTCTTTCACAACAACTATGATATCTTTCCCAACAATCTCCCAATAGGTCTGGAAGAAGACCGAGGGGAAACTGTCAAGTACTGGGGCCTTATAGGGGTCAAGATAGAACACCACTCCCTTCACCTCTACTTCTAAGATCTCCTTTATTAGGCTAAGATTATCTTCCGCGGTTAAGGAGTTAGGAATAACTTGTAAGAGATTATCAAGCACCAAATTTCCTTCCTCAAGATGGGGGCTTGCCCCATTCAAGATATTTTCAAAGTGCTTGACCCCTTCCATCCTGATCCGATTCTCATTCATGATGACCATTACATCTTCAAGAATAATTTCAGAAATTCTATTTCTTTTCCCATGTTTCATGGTCGATTGATGGAAGAATTTTGTATTCCTGTCTCCCTCCTTGAGCCACTAGATTATTGATCTTTGTTTCCAATAAATTTCTTCACTTTCCGCTAAATTCTGAAGTTCAGAAAGAAGTTCCTTTTCCCTCTCTCTATCTTTTTGGATGAGGATACCTTTATCCATGTCACCTTGGATCCTCTGAAGATTGGCTCTAACCTCACATTTTCTCTTGAAGATGTTGTCGAATGAGTTCTTGTCCCATCTCTTGAGTTGACTTTTGATCTCTTTAAGCTTTTGCATAGCTATAAACATAATAGAGCCATCCACCCTCTTATTCCACCAACTAGATATCATTTGGCATAGATTTAGATGCTTAGACCACATGGCTTCAAATCTGAAAGGAAAATTGGTTCTCTCTAGGTCCGGGCTCTAGGATAAGACTAGGGGAGTATGATCAGACCCAAACCTTAGAAGGTTTTTGAGCTTGCTCCGTTCAACTATGTCCCAATTAGATGAGACCAGGACCAGGTCAAGTTTGACCTGTATTAACTTGTTCCCTTCCCTCCTATTAGACCAAGTGAAATTGAAGCCTTCAAGTTCTAGGTCAACCAGACCTCCAGGATGAAGGAAGTTGTCCAAGTCCATCATACTTTCACTAAAATCCATGTTGACCCCCTAACTTTTCTGAGGGGTAGAGGGGGGAGTTAAAATCTCTAGCAACCATCCAATTGGTATCCTCCCACTTTTCTTTGATCTCTTTCAAGTCAGTCCAGCATTTTCTCCTTTGCGCCACACTGTTGGGGGCGTAGATGTTGGTTAAGGTCCAGTTCAAGTTGGTGTTTTTAATACTAAAATTGATATTGGTGGTGTTTCTATTAGAGTTGATAACTTTGCCCTAGAGAGAGTGAGCCTTCCACATTATCGCTAACCCCCCCGAAGCCCCATCCGCACTGACAGCTTCAGCACATGAGAAAGGCCAGATATTGTTATAGTTTTTCTTGAAATCTTCCTCTTTCATTTTAGTTCTTGGATTAGAATTATATATGATCTCATTTCTTTTATGAAGTTCTTCAACATTAGCTGCTTGTGGTAGCTGTTGAGCCCCCTTATGTTCTATGAAATGACTATCATTTCTTATTTCTCTTGGAGCCCATCAGCTCCAAAGTTTTATGCTACCCTACATTAGTTAGTTAAATAAATATTATTTATTTAATTAGCTACCCTACCCTACCAAACCCCTATGGTCAAATTCATTAAATAAACCCCTATTTAATTAACTTCAACCACTAATTAATCCATCTCCTAATTTCCTAAAGCCATATTAATTAAGCTAATCATTTAATTAATTAACCTAACCCTTTATTATCCCATCTCCCCCTAATTAATTAAATAATCAACATCATTTAATTAATTGGAGTCACATGTGCCTCCACCTCATCTTTCCAAATCCATGAAAGAGGATTATTTAATTCATTTAGCTCACACATGTCTCTACCCCACCTTTCCAAATCCATGCACTTGTCATTTCTCATCCTACTCACCCATTAAGATGAATTTAAAATTTATTCACATGTCTCCATCCTCATAAATGCAAAGCCTTCCCAAGGCTAAATTAAAAATTGCAAAATAGTGAGAGCCCTTCATCTTTGTTGATGAAATATTGGCCCTTGATTCCACTATGAAACCTCCAACCTTGGATCTCAACTTTGAACCTCCACCATTGATCTAAAAATCCCTAAAAATCTATAAATAAGAGCATTCCCACAACCATTTTTACACTTCATAACACTATGTACACTTCACTACACTTGATAACACTACAATTACACTATTACATTGCACTTGCGCTCTCAAAACTATGCCAATTTTATAGCCAAACTATGCCAATTTCATAGCCAAACTTGCATCCAAATCCTTATCTCCATTATCCTAGTATTTGCTTGAGTTATCCACATTGATTGTGTATTAAGTAAAGCCAGGTGTCGCTAGGGTTAAAAATCAAGGTCTGAAATTAAAATAGCAATGAATCAAACCCTAACTAGCACAATAGAGCATGAGATAACATGGAAATCAAAATAAGAAAGTAAAGCAAACTGAATCTCCACGCTACACTCGATTTATCTCTATTGCTCTTCTCAACCTCACATAAGAATGCAAGATTTCGAAGGTTGTTGATGGAGGAATGTTGGTTGCTCACTATTTCAGCAGCATAACATTATATTGAAAGATGAATGAGGGAAGATTCTAGAGTGATTTTGGCAGCATGAGGCTACTTGAAAACTAGATGTGTAAATGGCTTGTGAGAGGGTTGATTTATAGGAAAAGGCTGATTTGAATGATGTTGCAAATATGTGCCTAATCGGTGTTGTCATTGATGTCAACATATCCTTGTTGTCATTAGTGTCAATTGTATCTTATTCTTTCACTTGTTTAGAAGACTTGTATGTTGAGGATATTGAGAAAATTAGCCTCTCCAGAAGAAACAAGTGAGTTACATATCTCTCTATCAGAGACAGTGAAGACAATGCAGTTCAATGAAGAAGATTGCTCCGCATTCTCAGTGAGATGAAGATTAGAGTCTGCGGATTAAAGGGTTTGTAGAGGATTTCCTGAAGTTGCTCCAGTTAAGAATTGAGAGGTCCGCATGAAGTATTTGTGAAGTTATGGCCATCTGAGTAGAACCAGGTTTTACAGTTGCTTAGAGGTGACAGAGTGGCAGGAATTTGGTTTGGATTGCTCTGCATTGGGATATTATGGTTTGCGGATCTAGAGGTATGTTTGGGATGTTGGTGTGTATCCTCAACTCAAGTGGTTCGTGGTTTGGAGGTTTGCAAGAAATCTTTTGAGTGTGACAGTCATGACAGTTGGTGTTCTTAAATTCCCAGATGAAGATGCAAGTGTTTTTGGTGATATGAGGTGATAGGGTTGTTCTTGTTGATTTCATTGTGCTTGTGGTGGTCTCTAGATCATGTGCCTATTGTGTTGGTGGTCCGCATTGAGAATTGAGCTCGTGGTTGAAGATTTCTTCTTGAGTGTTGTTCTTTCCAATCTTGGCCAACCGAATGCTTAGTGTATGTTGCAGATGATCTAAGAAGAGTTCTATGGAGCATGGCGTGTTGATCAAGGAAGATTTGAGTGCCAGCTATGTTTGGCCGATAGTGTAAAGATTCATATGTAGCATTTTAAGTCTTGTGATTGTAATTGCTTGTAATGCCTATCTTGGAGAATGTTCCAGATGATGATTGTAAGACTGACTTTGATGTTCATTCCAAATTCGATGTCATGTATAAATAAGTGTTGAGAAGTCGTGGAAATGAGTAGTGGTGAGCGAAGATGTGGATGTAGCAAGGAAGTGAGTGGGGGCAGAGCAAAGGTGTTGTGCACTTCAATGGAACTAAACCTTGCATGAAAAAGATGTTGTTTCTTAGTTCAATCTTTCTATTAACATTGTGAATGTTCTTGTAGGCAATGAGCCTCCTTTGAGTAGTGAGCTCTAGGTAGTGCATCCAAAGGCAAGTGCCTTCCCATTTTTCTATTCTTTTAATAGAGAATAAATCTTGTGGGTTAACCCCCACCGTGGTTTTTCCCTTAATCAGGTTTCCACTTAAAAATCCTGGTTTTATGTGTGTTGATTATGTTTCTGCTCATGTGTTGTTGATTCATGCTTTCATGGTTATATCATTAATCTGTTAATAAGTGGTAAAGAAGATTAAAAGCAGTAAAAGCTAAAGTTTTGAGACAACTAATTCACCCCCCTCTTAGTTGTCTACCCTTATTTCAACAACTGGTATCAGAACTGGTTCCTCTAAAAGAAGTTTGACCGCTTGAGGAAATCCAGGATGTCGATATACAAGAAGGACAATTTGAGATTTGGCTGAACAAATTACTCTCTTTGGAAGAATCGGATGGAGTGCCATTTACAATGTATGGGTGATCCTTATTGGTTGATAACTAAGGATGAGTATAAGCCTCTGAAGAAAGGTCCTTCAACTCCAAATGAAATCAAAGATGTTGAAAACAACATTTGAGCTAAAGAAGCATTGTTGAGTGCCCTAACTGATACAGAAATGACAAATGTCTTGGAATTGAAAATTGCTCATGAAATCTAAAAGAAGTTGGAAACTCTATATGAAGGTGATGCATATGTCAAATGTGCTAAGTTGCAGATCTTGAAGGGTAGATATAAAAGTTTGAGGATGAGTGAAGATGAAAACATCACTTCCTACATGCAGAAGGTGAATGAACTTATATGTAGTATCAGGTGTGCTGGTGGAAAACTAGAAGAATCAGAGATTGTTGGCAAGGTGCTCAGATCCTTACCTACTTCATACAAGCATAGAGTTGCTTCTATTGAGGAAATCAGGATTGTGACAACTGTTACAAGGGATCAGCTGGTTGGCAAGCTTTTAGCATTTGAGATGAGCGAGTTTGGTGATTCCCTTCCTAAATCAGAATTTGCTTTTAAGGCAAGTATTTCTGGGAAGCAAAGATTTGATCCAGGTGAAAGCTCTTCAAGAAGACTAACCAGTTATGAGAAGTCGAGGAAGGAACTTGAAGAAGATGAAACATAGCTTGAAGAACTTGAAGCCTTTTTTGCCAAAAGATTACCAAGAGGATCTGGTAAGTATGAAGGAAAGTTGCCTTTCAAATGTTTTGCTTGCAATAAGATTGGTCATTTTACTTAAAGATGTCCGGAGAGGGTTTCAAAGACAAACCCTAACAGACCTAGGTTTCAGAAGAAATGCTACTATGTCCAAGAAGCCACTGATGAAGGAGTTACAGATGATGAATCTGATAAAGGAAGTACATCTGGAAATGAATGGGTGTTCATTGCTATCAAAGAAGAAAATCTAGTGCCTATTGAATCTGCTAGCTATGTGAATGTGGAAAGTGCCTTGGCTACTCAAGTTGAAGAAAAGGATGAATGGGTGATTGACAGTGGATGTTCTCATCATATGACAGGTGATAAGAGTAAGTTTGTAAGTATGGAAAGTTATGAAGGTGGAATTGTGAAGTTTGGGGTCAATTTAGCTGGTAGAATCTGTGGCAGAGGATCCATCTCTCTTGATGGTAAGAATAACACTAATGATGTTTTGTATGTAGAAGGATTGAAGCATAATCTTCTCAGTGTTGGACAGTTGGTTGACAAAGGGTATGATCTATGATTCAAGGATGGAAAATGTAGAATTTTGGAAAGCTCCGGAACTAAGATTGCATTTGGTACATAGACTAGAGGTAATATCTTTCATTTAAGTGGTACTGGTAAAAGTTGTTTGATTTCTCAGATTGTTTAGAGTTGGTTATGGCATAGGAGAATGTGTCATGTAAACTTTGACAATATTGTCAAGATAAGTACTACTCAGGCTGTGAGAGATCTTCCAAAGCTTGTAAAACCTACTAATAGCATGTGTAAGGAATGTCAGTTGGGCAAACAGAGTAGAACTACTTTCAAAAGTGAAGAACAATTTTCGAGTGGATTATTGGAAATTGTGCACACTGATTTGTGTGGTCCTGCCAGAGTTAGGAGTTTGCAAGGAGACAGATACTTTATGTTGCTAATTGATGATTACTCCCAGATGATGTGGGTCACTTTCTTGAGAGAGAAATCAGAGGCTCTTGACAAATTCAAGGTGTTCAAGGCTAGGGTGGAGAATGAGATTGGTGTGAAGATAAAGTGTCTGAGATCTGACAGAGGTGGAGAGTTTACCTCTGGTGAGTTTAATGCATTTTTGTGAAAAACATGGAATAAGAAGACAGTTATCTGCTCCTAGGACTCCTCAGCAGAATGGAGTTGTGGAAAGGAAGAACTAGACTATTCAAGAGGCTTCTAGAACCATGATGATGGAAGAAAATGTTCCACATGTCTATTGGAGAGAGGCTGTGAGTACTGCTGTCTACACTCTTAACCGGGTGCAGATCAAAGGTAATACTGGTAAAACTCCTTATGAACTGTGGTTTGGTAATGCTCCTACTATGAAATATTTCAAAGCTTTTGGTAGCAAATGCTATATCAAAAGTGATGAAGATCTAGGCAAGTTTGATGCAAGGTGTGATGAAGGAATATTTTTGGGTTATTCTAACCAAAGCAAGGCATACCCGTGCTTTAACAAGAGATTGAAAAAGATTGTTGAAAGTGCTAATGTCAAGGTTGATGAAAGCAAGGAGAGACCTTCCAAGTTTTGTGGATATGAATCAAATGATCAAAATGAAATTCCTCAAACTTAGATTCAGATTGCTTCAGAGAATCCAGTGACTCAAGAAACTAGTGCAAATGCTGAGGAACAAGTTCAAGAATTAGAAGTTCAAGAAAATCCTAAAACTCCCAGGTATGTAAGGTTGAATCATTTTGAAGATCAGATCATAGGAAATAAAAATAAAGGTGTTCAAACTAGAAGAAAAATTGCTGAAGAACAAGAGGAGTATTGTTTGATTTCAAAGATTGAACCAAAATCAGTGAATGAAGCTTGTAATGATGAAAGTTGGGTAAAAGCAATGGAAGAAGAATTAATGCAAATTGAAAAGTACTAGTGGTGGTGCATTTTTCTTGGGAAAGAGATTGGTTTCTTGGTTGGGCAAAAAGCAGGAGGCAATAGCTCTGTCTACTGCAGAGGCAGAGTATATAGCAGTAGCAAGCAATTGTACTCAAGTTTTGTGGATGAAGCAAATGTTGAAGGATATCAGAATTGTGTTTGAAGAGCCTATTACAATCTTCTGTGATAATTCAAGTGCAATAAACATTTCAAAGAATCTGGTATTTCATTCAAAGACAAAGCACATATCCATCAAGTTTCACTTTTTGAGAAAGAAGGTAAATGCGAATGAAGTCAGATTGGAGTTTGTTCCTTCAAAGGATCAGATTGTGGATATCTTCACTAAGCCTCTACCTAAGGACACTTTTGAGTATCTCAAAGAGAAGCTAGGGGTGATTACCCCTCCTGTTCAAAACTAAGGTGCACTAGTGTGCATCACTCCAGTGGAACTCATAGTCATATCTTGTGATCCAGATTGGTATTAAGGGGATGCTACTCAGGGGGAGTAGTCAGTATGTTCTGAGTTCAGTTTGGTCTTGTCTAAGAAACAAAAAGGGTGAGAGATGATTGCAAATATGTGCCCTTTGCCATTGATGTCAAAGGGGGAGAGAAGTCATGTGAAAAACTTAGATGGAAGTGAGTAGTTACTGGTGAAAGGGGGAGCAATGAAAAAAGTGGTTGAAGGTGTGATAAGAGAAAGGGGGAGAAGTTCTTGTCTTGATGGTTGAAACAATTTTTCACATCATATGTTGCCATCAATGACAAAGGGGGAGATTTTTGCAAATATGTGCCTAATCAGTGTTGTCATTGATGTCAACATATCCTTGTCATTAGTGTCAACTGTATCTTATTCTTTCACTTGTTTAGAAGACTTGTATGTTGAGGATATTGAGAAAATTAGCCTCTCCGAAAGAAACAAGTGAGTTACATATCTCTCTGTCAGAGATAGTGAAGACATTGCAGTTAAGTGAAGCCACATTCTCAGTGAGATGAAGATCAGAGTCTGTGGATTAAAGGGTTTGTAGAGGATTGCTTGAAGTTGCTCCAGTTAAGATTTGAGAGGTCCGCATGAAGTATTTGTGAAGTTATGGCCATCTTAGTAGAACTGGGTTTTGCAATTGTTTAGAGGTGACAGAGTGGCAGGAATTTGATCCGGATTGCTTTGCATTGGGATATTATGGTCTGCAGATCTAGAGGTATGTTTGGTATGTTGGTGTGTATCCTCAACTCAAGTGGTTCGTGGTTTGGAGGTCCACAAGCAATCTTTCAAGTGTGACAGTCATGACAGTTGGTGTTCTTAAATTCCCAGATGAAGATGCAAGTGTTTTTGGTGATCTGAGGTGATGCGGTTGTTATTGTTGATTTCATTGTGCTTGTGGTGGTCTCTGGATAGTGTGCCTATTGTGTTGGTGGTCCGCATTGAGAATTGAGCTTGTGGTTGAAGATTTCTTCTTGAGTGTTGCTGTTCTTTCCAGTCTTGGCCGGCCGGATGCTTGGTGCATGTTGCGGATGATCTAAGAAGAGTTCTATGGAGCGTGGTGTGTTAATCGAGGAAGATTTGAGTCCCAACTATGTTTGGCTGATAGTGTAAAGATTTGCATGTAGCATTTTAAGTCTTGTGATTGTAATTGCTTGTAATGCATATCTTGGAGAATGTTCCAGATAGATGATTGTAAGGTTGACTTTGATGTTCATTCCAAAGTCGATGTCATGTATAAATAAGTGTTGAGAAGTCGTGGAAATGAGTAGTGGTGAGCGAAGATGTGGATGTAGCAAGGAAGTGAGTGGGGGCAGAGCAGAGGTGTTGTGCACTTCAATGGAACTAAACCTTGCATGAAAAAGATGTTGTTTCTCAGTTCAATCTTTCTGTTAACATTGTGAATGTTCTTGTAGGCAGTGAGCCTCCTTTGAGCAGTGAGCTCTAGGCAGTGCTCCTGAAGGCAAGTGCCTTCCCATTTTTCTATTCTTTTAACAGAGAATAAATCTTGTGGGTTAACCCCCACTGTGGTTTTTCCCTTAACCAGGTTTCCACGTAAAAATCCTGGTGTTATGTGTGTTGATTATGTTTCTACTCATGTGTTGTTGATTCATGCATTCATAGTTATATCATTAATATGTTAATAAGTGGTAAAGAAGATTAAAAGAAGCAAAAGCTAAAGGTTTGAGACAACTGATTCACCCCCCCTCTTAGTTGTCTGCCCTTATTTCAATAGGGTTGTGATCGAAAGTTGATTTGTGCTATGTGGACAGCTAGGATCAATTAGGTTTTCCCACTCCATGAGTTGTAGTAATGTGACAAGTGTGCAATAGAGAATAAAGGAGACCTAATTCAAATATTTTATTTGAATTATTTGGGACATGTGAAAGGGAATTAATTAAATAAATGGGATTTATTTAATTAATTTGCTAGGTGGGGGGCCCTGGCTCGATTGGATAAGTAATTCCATTGTGGTAAAGATGTTCACAAGGTCTAGTCTCCCCCCATCCTTGTGGTATCGGAGGGTGTGTCGTGCCAGCGTCACCGGTCACATGAAAAAAAGTTTACTAGGCACAAAAAAATAAATAAATAAATAATTTGCTAGGTGATTAGGATGCGATTAGGAGTGGGATTAGGACAAAATGTCATATGATGTCTAAGTAATGTGTCGACTAGGTGTTGCAAGACATGGACAAATTTAAGTGTCTACATTTTGTCCCTCTTTAAGATGATGTTGCGACCAAGTAACATCATTTCAAAGAAGCTAAGGAAACGGGATGACGATGAAAGAATAGGATGATGACGCCCCCTCGAGAGGATAGGTGGGTTGGACAAACATGGGTAGGCTCTCAAAATGAAAAGGGATTGGTCAAAGGAAAAAGATAAGGGTATGGATAGAAGAAAGGGAAGGATGCATTATGCTACAATGAAGGTGAACAACCATGATGTTTGATATAACACTAGACATTATGCACCAAGGTATAAGGACCAAGGTGACGATGTGTCTCGTGCCCTAGTGTAATACAACCTTGTCTAGATACAAGATATGAATATTAGATGGGAATGATTTGGATTTGATACAAATGCAAGTTGAAAATGATAACACACACAAGCAAGCAAACAAGCATGCACAAATGATACAAAAACAAACAAGGTATTGCCCCTGTCAAGCTGTAAACCAATGATTAATGATTGATTGATTGATGATGGTTGATAATGATGTCTGGTTTTAGGAAATGAAACATGTCGTCTAAGATGCCTAGTCTAGTTTCGATAATGCAACATCCTATCTAATACAATTGATTGATTAATTGACACTAGTGTTGTTGGCCATGCGAGCAACACCAGGTTTTGATTATGATTGATTGATTGAAATGATTTGGGTTACGTCAAGATTAGGATCAAGACCATTGAATGTGATTGGATAATTTGACATGATTGATTATCTTGATTGGCATGGATTGATGATGACTTGCATTTGGGTCATTTCTTGGAATGATTGATTGATGAATGATGTGATTGAGAAATTGATGATTGGAAGAATTGATTTTGATGACTGGATAGAATGAATTGAATTGATTGGAAGAATTGATTTGATTTGATGATTTGATTGATTGAATTGGAATGATTTGATGATTTGATTGAAGAATTGAGTGATGTGATTGAGAAATTGATTTGAATTGATGATTGGAAGAATTGATTTAGATGATTGGAAGAATTGATTTTGATGATTTGAAGAAATGATTGACTTGAGATTGATGTGATGGATTGATTTTATTGCTTTGATAGTTGATTTTTTTGTTGGATATTTAAATTTTTTTGTCTTTTTTGGAATGTTTTAATTTTTTTGGATTTTTGACATGTTTTGATTTTTTTGGATTTTGACATGTTTTGATTTTTTTGGATTTTTGACATGTTTTGATTTTTTTGGATTTTGACATGTTTTGATTTTTTTGGATTTTTTGAATATTTGATTTTTTGTGCTTTTGGATTGTTTTGATTTTTTTTGTGTTTTTGGATATGTTTTGGAATGTCACTGGATGACAATTTGAATAGCCTTTGTGCTAGATACCAATGAAAAGGGAGAACCAAGTCTAGGTGGAAGGAGTTAAGTGGGATGACTAGATAAAAGGATCGGTGATAAGGGATGGAATGGATGTACGTGTAAGAGAGCAAGGATGTGATCTCCAAAGGCTATGTCGCATAGGAACAACATGCCCCATTCTAGGTGTAATGCTTAGGATTTGACAAGACAAAGCTTATGTCAATAGGATGATAAGATGGATTGGTCAGGGAAGGATGAGGTATATCAAAAGATAACCAAAGCATTTTGTCAACATTTTGCCCCCATTTCTTCATCAAGATCAAAAGGAGGAAGGGAGGATGGATGGAATCAATGGGATAGTTATGTGTATGTGAGTGTATGGAAATGGCATGATGAGATATGGTTATGATAGGATGAAAATGATAGTGTGGATGAGACAATGTGCCCCCAAGTGTAAGTGACATAGAAGATCAACTTACGCATGACGCTTGTTTGCTAGGTTTTCATCATGGTACTTATCCAAGGTGCCACCAAGGATGGTTTTCACCATTGGACGAAGGGATTTCTCTTTACTATATATATATTAACTTTTTGACTTTTTGAATGGGAGAGGTGGAATATGGACGAGAGGGACTCAAGTGTCTAGTGCCATGAAAGGTGATAGTCCCACTAGAGAAGGATGTCGCATGGACCATGTCAAGTCATTATGCCCGAGATATTGGTAGGGGATTGCATGAGAGGAAGATGGATTAGGTAGATAGTGTATTATGATGTGGATTATTAATGGAAGGATAGTGGATTATGATGTGGATTATGTAGGGAAGATAGTGGATTATGTAGGACTTATGCATGGAAGATGGATGGAAGGCTTATGCAAAAGCATGGACCATAGGGACGTGATGGGTGAAATAGGTAGGATAATGTATGAAGGATGGCAAGATGGAGGTATGGAAAGGAATCATGACCAACGGTTGTACACACTATGTTAAACATGGAAACTTTTGGTTGGATGGTGGTGTAGGAAGCAATGGTGATGTTTGCTTAGTGGATGGGTGATGTAAGCATTTAGGGACCCACATAGACTTAGTATTTTTATGATTTTTACTTTTCATGTGGGATGGAGGAATTTGGTATTTTTGAATGGAATGGGAATTTTGGATGGAAGAGGATGGTTGGGATTTTTGAGAAGAGGATGCCTCATTTAATTTGATTATTTTTTTCTTAGGTACCCAAGCCATTTTAATTTTGGACTTTGATTTTGAAGGTATGGGTTTGAGTATCCTTATAGATGAATTTTGCTTTGACCTTTTGAATTGATGTCCTAAGGCATTAGGACCCTTAGGATTTTTAGTTTTATGAGTGTATGCATCTAAATGTTTATTTTTTAATCCCATAGGTTTGGTGGAAGCTTTATGTTTAGACGATGTGTGCATTATATGGTCATGATTAGAATTTTTGGAGGATTTATGGATAAATGGATAAGGGTGATTAGGTGTTGGTAGTAATGGTGGTAAAGTAGATGGAGGAATAGTAGGAGTTGGAAGTAATGGAGGCAAAATGGATGGTGGAAGGTGTATGGTCACATGCTTTTGACACTTGTAGGATGATGGAGGTGGAATGGCGACATATGTCTTAGGTATATGATAGGATTTATGGTGGAGAGTGGTGGACTTAGGATGGATGGAAGAAGTACCAACATCTTTAGATTGTTTACCTTGGGGTGTATATCCAAGGCCATATGAGCGTGGAGGGATGTTGACATGGATAGGCTCCAAAATACCTTGTTCATGAAGGCTTAAGCCTTTACCATGATAGTTCATTTTCTGGAGGATGCGATTGACTATGGGACTAGGTGTAGTTTGGACACTAGACATGAGTTCCTTATTGGATGGAGAAGGTGAAGTGGATAATGGTTGTTGTTGTCCTAAGGAGGAACACTCATGGATGAAGGTGGTAAGACCAAGTGGATATGTTGGATTTGAAATGGGATCGATGATGGATGAAAAAGGATCATTAGGATTTTGAGTATCCTTATGCACGTTAAGATCCAAGTTATTTGTTTGATCTTCTATTTTTTCTTGGGAGGCATGTGTCTCATAATGACAAGTGGATGTTTGCACATTAGGGATAGATGTAGGATGGATGGATGGGGTGATAAGCTCTTGACCATAGAATGCATAAAGTGGACTAAGGGGATCATCATGGTCTTCTTGATCATAAAAGGGATCTTGATCAAAGATGGGAGCTTGATCATGAATAGGATTAGGTGTGCTATGAATGGGTGGAATGGAAGGGGTTTGATCTTGATTGGAATTAGGGACTAATGCTTCTTCATGCTTAGGATTGTACCCTTGACATATCTCTGGACTTTGAGTGGAAATGGAAGGCTCCTCAATAGGGTCAATATGTTGTGGACCACATGATGGTGTTGAAGGGATGGACATGGTATTTGAGGACTCTTTGGTAGGCTCAAGCATGTGTGTTGGATGACATGGAGATAGGTTGTTCCTTGCTAGTAACCCTTGGATCACATCCTTTGTATGTGGATGGGTGATAGAAGTTGAGGGCTTAGGATTAGGTGGATTAGGACTATTAGTGGATAGGTCCCATGGTGGAAGGATAAGAGGGGTATTGGATGGATTAGACTTAGGGCTTGCACTTTGGTTGGATGAAGGATCAAAAGGATTGGATGAAGTGGTAGATTTGGATGACTCCACATGTTTAGTTTTGTAATGTTTAAACTTAAGGCGTGGAGTTAATGGGGGATTAGAGGATGGTAATGATAGTTGTATACACCTAAAAATGATACGACTCTGTCTAAATAAACATTCTTAATATTTATTTCAGTTTAATTCCTCTATCAATAAATAAATAAATCAATTTATTTATTTGATTCACATTCCTCCACAAAATTAAATAAATTCATTTATTTAATTAAATCCTTCATATTCCTCCAAATTAAATAAATTCATTTATTTAATTAAAATCCTCCAAGTTCTTCTAAATTAAATAATACCAAATTATTTAATTAATTCTTCCAAAATTTCTCTAAATTAAATAATATCAAATTATTTAATTACCTCTTCTAAATTCTAAAGTCATTCTAAATTAAATAATGTTCAATTATTTAATTAGTTCTTCTAAACTTAACATCCTCTATATTTAAATAAATCAAAACATTTATTTAAATTATTCTTTTTCCTCCAAAAATGGATTAACACCAAAATTAATCCATACAAATCCATGTGCACACTTAATTAAATATTTTAATATTTAATTATTTGTTCCCTCACCCACATGTCCTTTTTATCCTTTAGTTCCAATTAGTTAACTCATAAATCAAATCAGTTAACTAGTTATTCAATTCTGTTAACTGGACAATCTATTTAGTTAACTCTTCAATCTATTCTATTAACTCCCCTGATGCATGAAGGAGCATGACACTTGTCCTCTTCCTATTCACACAATTCTCTCAAGTTTCCTCAACCATTGATCTTCTTATTCATTCTATACCGTTGATCTTCCTTCTCACAAATCTATAAATACAACCCCTATTCCTCCATTTCAATCATCCAAGCTTTTAATAAACTTACCCTGTAGGAATCACAGTGCGCCTTTGGCACCCAACACCATTCCATAGCTTGTGATCACTATTTTTATTATATTGAAGATCCTCTTCATTACAAGAACTATCACAGTCATTTCTCTATTCTCATCTTGAAAAAAAAGCAAGGAAGTGCACTTTCTGAGGGCTTCATTCACATGAAAGATCAATTTGAGATTAGGCAACCAATGGAAGCCACAAAGTAATAAGGTTTGCAGGTATATTTCTTTGTGTTTGAATCTTGATTATTGCAATTTCTATTGAGTTATTGGGTTATTATTAATCATTGATATTATCTCCACATTTTCTTGTAGCATTTTCTGACGCCCACCATGGGGGCGTTGCCCCAGTTTAACCTCAAATCTAAGTTTTTGTGTGTTAGGTTCCATACACAAGAAGTTTCTATGCATCTGTTTACTAGAAACATGCATATGTTCTCTGTAGCGACACATCTGTTTAATCAGTGCATATATTCATTGGATTGGCACATCTATTCTCTGAATCAACACATATATTTGACCTACGCATTTATTTCCTATTATGGTGCTTTTAATCTCTGTAATTGTGCATATATCATGACTGTGCATCTATTCTTTCTTTCAGTGCATGTACTCTCTGTAACTGCACATATACCAGATATGCGCATCTGTGCTCTGTATCTGCGCATATATGCTCTGTAACTATGCATTTGTTGTGACAGGGTCCTTGGGTTATTTCTTGTGATTTTTCACTAACGTTAACATCTCTGACAAGAATATTCTCAGATCTATCTACAGGTTAAGAGCTGGTTAGTCATATAGCTGCATCGTTAACTCACATTTAGATCTAATTAGCAAGGAAAGTAATTGAATTGTTCATGCAAATCTTATCTAGATCTAAATAGGAAGGCTATAATTTGAACTTGTTGCATCAAAAACTCAAACATAGTCCCAACTAGGAGGATCTAAAACTGAACCATTGCTTTCTATTTGCTTCTTTCAAAGTTAACAAATTTTGTGTGTGCCCAAATAGCATAACTCATTTAGTTTTTATTTTATTTTAAATAGGATTAAAGAACCACTGTTCTTGTTTTTAGAATGATAGTAGGCATATGCTCTCCCCTTTCTTGGGTGACCAGAATGCCAAACCTATCATTTTGCATGTTTAACATTTAGAGAGTCATGTCCTTGGATATCCTTCCGTCCAAGTGGGAATGACCTTAAGTGGTAAAAAGCTAAAGCCAAGCTCTGCCTAGCCACTATAAATAAATTGTACTTGAGGTGAAAGATTCATGCAATGAGTGTTGATTAGTTATACCGATAGCCAACCTCCCCCAAAACCCTCCAAGGCGCAACCCTTGAGGGCTGGGAGACTCCATAATGGAGAGTAGCACTGCCGCACGTATAACCACTCAAACGGTTGCCCTTACTACTTATCCATTGTTTTAGAATCCAAAATACCCTATAAACTGGTGCTAGAAAGAGCGATTATCATCTTCCTAAGATGACTCATGTTCTTACAATTCAATAGTAGAGATAACAAGGAAATCTTAAGGTTTACGAGCCTTGGGAACCCGGAACTTGGTGTACTAGAGAAGTTTGTGCACTTGTAAGGGGGAGATCGTGTCCCAAGTTCCTAAGTTATCTGCTTTGAATAGTGTAGCTGGTGTAAAACCAAGTGAGAATTTGGTTTATATTGCCCCTTGCCATCCTAGGATTTGTACTTGTTTTTAGTCAAAAAAGTCAAAAATCTAAAAAAAATAAAAAATCATGAAAAAATTCTTTGTGTGTGCTGTGTCTTCTTGCCATAGTTGAAAAATCAAATCAGAAAGACCAACTTTTAGCCAAAGAAAACCAAAAATATCGAAAACATGCCAAAATTAGTCAAAAACTACCAAAAAACACAGAGATGCGCATTTGTTCACCCCTGCTGCACTTTTGTCCAATCCTGCTGCGCATCTATTTGTTGATACAGATTCATTTAATCCTGTAGTGCTTTTGTCAATTCCTGTTGCGCATACATATTTTACTAGAATGACGCATTTAAACCCTGTTCCCGCGCTTTTATTCTTTACCAATCTTGAGCATTTACTGTCTGTTGCTGCACATTTACCTTCTGTTTTTGTGCATTTGTTTCTGCACATCAGTCATAGTGAGTTATTCTGTACATTTGCTGAGAAAAATAATTATCTTTTTGAGCACCCATTTCAGCCTTGTTTTAGTTTCCCAGATCAGATTAACCGTGCAAGTCACTTATCCTGTCCATTTCCACAACATAGCTGCTTTTCCAACACTCAGCTCATCCAAACTTCACAAAACTTCTCCCAACCAAGTTAAAATATCAAAACCAGGTTAGTGCAAAGCAATTCTAGATCATATCAGCCTCAAACAAACCTAGTGAGTCTCCACTATCAAGGATCTATCATCCTTCTCTCTCAGAACTTCACTAGTGGCTTGTGCAAAACTAATCCATATCAAGTAATCAGATTCCTAACATCCTTATTTATGGCTATCATTTTGTATCAACCAATTCGTTGACACCATTGGTCTAAGGAAACCCTTGTTTGAACCTCATCACCACAAGTATCCCCTTCACCACAACCTCCTAGCACATCTTGTCAAAGCTTCCAATCTCACACCACCCCATCCCAAATCACATTGCATGGTCTTAACTAGATGCCAAAAACAAAAACAACTTGAAATGGTGGGCACATCTGACAAAATTGTCCCATCCCCTCACGATAGTGATGAGGAGTTTCTCATGAGGACATTCTACAAGGTCAACAAAATCGAAAGTTCCAATGCCTGATGGACAAAGTGCTCAGTCAAGACCCTAGCAAATTCTTTCTTCACCTAGCAAACCAAGGAGTTAAGCTCCCCAAAGACTTTGACATCAACGTGTTAAAGGAAACTGAAGAAGAAAGAATCCCTGAGGAAAGCACACAAGAGGAAAGAACCATAGACAAAGACAAGACAACCATTGACTCTACAAACCCTCTAGGCTTATTGACTCAACAAATCCAAGCCTTATAGCAATAGTTCATAGACATTCAAACCAAAGCATCAACAAAACACTATTCTCTAGAGGATATCTCACCATATCCTTTTGACAAGACATTGATCATGATACCTTTCCCCTCAAAGTTTGAGGTACCAAAATTTGACAAATATTGTGGAAAGGGTGATCCAAGAGACCACATCAGAGAATTTAGTGCACATGTCTTGAAGTCACCCACAATGACACCTATCTCATGTGACTATTCCCAAGGAGCTTAGGAGGACAAGCTATGGAGTGGTTCTCTCGACTAACTCCCAGCATTTGAACCTTCAACAAACTAGTGGATAAGTTTGTCATACACTTCTCCTACAACATTGAACATGACATTTCACTATTAGATCTTTGTAACACTAAACAAAAGGGTGGAGAATCCTTCACCTCTTTCTTACAAAGATGGAAACAATTGGCAAGCAAATGTCCACATCGCATACTAGAAAAACAAATCCTTGAAATATTTGTCCACAACCTACACGCTGACCTCAACTACCAAATTCAAATACAATGCCCTACTTCTTTTAGTAAGGTCATTTAGATGGGTTTACTCATTGAAAAGGCTTTGATAGCAAAAGGACAAATCAAACTTTACAAGGACACTCCTAGTGCAACTGTCAACACAGAAAAACCATGATTTTGGACCAAGAACAAGAACATCGTCAAGGATGGAGTTGTTGAGCCTAAAGTGGTAGCTCCTAAACAACAAATTTTTAATCTCTCAGGAGCCTTAAACAATGCAACATCAAGCAAACCTTCGTCAAATGAACCAAGACAACGGTACAACTTTCCTCCTAGACAAAAATTTACACCACTGGGGGAGTCATATGAGTCTGCTTTGAGAAATTTGTTAGCAAACAATGAGATCACCCTTCCCGTCACAAGTGACTATGAACCTCAAGTCAAACCTCCTTGGTGGAAAGACACTGATTTCTGTGAGTATCATAGGGGAAAAGGACATAAAACCAATCATTGTTTCATGCTCAAACACATAATTCAAGACTTGTTGGACCAAAAAAAGGTATCACTTGATGGGCATATCTCTAATGAGGATCACTTAGTATTCGAAAAATCCACTTCCCAACTATAAGCAGAGAGGGTCTTCCAACAACAACAAATGACAGAATCGCAATAATGGAAACAATGATGCCAATTACACAAACGTACCATTTGAGTACACCATTAATCGCATATCAGAGCATATCCTGCAAATCAATGTGCCCACATCTAACACACAATCAGATTCCAACACTAACTCTGATTGCACTATGACCACCCACAGTGAAAAAATGACCTTACACACACTCCCTCCAAGGCCATCACCCTCACTATCTACCATTATTCTCCATCCGTTGTATTGTCCATTTACCCATACACTCATGAAGGATGTAATCCAATGGCTGTTAGCAAGGAATCAACCATGCCCATATCATAAAATACCAATCGAAGAACCTATTGAAGAGCCTATCCATTAAGAGCCTATCGCAAAGCCTCCAAACATGTCCATTGCCCCAACCCCATCGTGTAATCTGTTACCACTCAAGCCTGTTGAAGAATCTTCTACCATGAGTCCGAGCCACGTTCCACTCTACCCTCATGTTGTCGACTACCTAGAAGCTATCAAACTTACCCAAGAGTCTCCCACTTCCACTTCCATTCAAGGAAATCAAGATCTATGTCAAGAACTTGAAGATCTAGGGTTCTTTTTCGACTTACAACAGATGCCTTCTGAGACAGAATTAACAAAACAAGGAAACCCTACGTTATACCTACAAGTGTGGATCTATGATACATGTATCAAATGGACCTTGATCGATGATGGAGCAGCAGTTAACATAGTTCCTTTCTCCCTATTCAAGAGGATGGGCTATGGGCACACTAACATCACCGCTTCATGAGATACTCTAAGCGGGTATGATAATCTGAAGACCACCACTATTGGCAAGATTACCCTCCCAGTAACCTTGGAACCTAAGACCATTCCTACCACATTCTACGTCATCGACAAAGACATAGGATATAACATTCTCCTAGGTAGACTGTGGATACACAGGATGAAAGCTATACCCTCCACATTATTTCAAGAAGCTCGATTCCTGCATCTAGGGAAAATATATGTCACCAATGGGGATCCAGAACCTTTTAGCATAATTAAGACCACAAACGCCATAGAAATCAAAACTCTAGAAGACAAGCCATTACCAAAACAGAGGAAATAGTTCCCAAGAATAAGACTATTGAGATCATAGAATTGATTGAACAGGAGGGACCACTCCGATCCCCCTTAGAGGTACTTATGATCGATAGCCAAGAAGCTTACAAACTCTTCCCTTGCATAGGAGAGGAACCACACAAGACTGAAGGCCCAATGTTTGAAACCACCATGTTATATCTAAGAAATGCAGACCCACACGCTTTCTCAGATGCTAAGGAGGACATATCAGAAGGTTACACACTGTTGTCACCATTAAATGAGTCACACATCCCCGACACACCAAAGGAAACAACATTGTCTAAACCAGTAATGCCCATGAAAGAGGTGCATTCTATTGATAACGAATCAACCAATGTCATAGGAATGCTACCTAGGATGTTCATGGTATCCAAACCACAAGAAGAACCGACCACCCCTACCTCGGTTTAATCAAATGAACTCGGTGAATGGGAAGCACCTCAGGTGCAAATTGAAATGGTTGAACAACTTCCTGATGAGGATGAAGAAAGTGAAGGCCACTTTCACACAGAATGGAAGATGCGAGTGACAGTTGGTGTTAACAACCCTGTCATCTTTGAACTCCCACACAGTTACATAGGATATGCCATGGACTTAAGATCAGAACCCAATGGGAGGACCAGTATAAGCTTCTCCCTCCTGACGAACAAAGGGAGCCACAAACTCCTTTTGAACTATTCTAATTCTTACAAAGAATCCAAGAGAGACCTAAAATAAAAATCTACATGCAAGCACAATTTGATCTGTTGACAGAATCACTCAAATGCGAATGAGTCCTATATTGGACCCCCTCCCATCAACATTTTAGGATTTACTTCATCTCACAATGCCAAGGGAAACCACTGAGCTAGCACCGATGGATTCAAGAGATGAACCCTACATAGTAGGAGAGTTGGTCTTGAGAAGAGGTAGCATGGAAAAACAAGAAAAAGAGACGAAAAAGAGTCTTTTTAGAAGACTAGAAAGGCCCCTACATGGTTAAAGAAAAGATCAGAAACGGTGCTTATCTCTTGTGCATAATGGCGGGAGAGGAATTTGGCGAAGCAGTCAATGCCTTTCACCTCAGGAAGTATTATGTCTAAAAGACCAAAAAAAATTTAAAAAATCATAAAAACACAAAAAAAAATTGTAAAACTCAAAAGTGTCACAAAAACAATTTTCTTGCATTTCAGTTTCATTCTTTTCATCTTGCATTACTGTCAGTGATTTGCTCTTGTACTATTTTCCTTGCAGTAAGGTGCCTTGGGTTGCTTGGATATACGTCATCCTTTCAAGACCTTGAGATCCCTCATCTTTTAGAATTACCATTATCCCCCTTCATTCCCAGTGATTCTAATCAAAGCCTAGCTCTTAGCTTTACACTGATCCCAGTCTTAATGAGTCAAGATTTCAGGGCTAAATGGAGTTAGTATTCAAACCTATAGTGTTCAAAGGAAGCTTGCAAGTAGACCTTCCTGTTTCTTCCCTAGTAGTAGAGAAGTCCAATCAGATTATAAAAACTTTAGGTGGCGCTCAGCCCCTTATCTTTCTTGGCAAAAAATGTTAGGAAGATCAAAACTCTGAAGGCAACAATCTAAGATACGAGTGAATAAAAAAAATGAGTGATCAAAATAAGAGTGTCAAAAAGTGAAAATTGAGAGATCAAAGTATTGCATATCAAAGTTCCTGAAAGCATTCATTTCTTGAAACATCAAAATCCAAAAAAATGAGAAAAGTCAAGTGAGGAAAATACACAAAAAAGAGAGATACAAAAAAAAAGAGTGACAAAGAGAAGATTGCTGAATTTCCGTACTCTTGGGTGGAGATCAATCTAAGATCGAAGCCTCAAAAGTGACATTCTAATAGAGAAAGAAAGGTACAAAGCACACACATGCACTAGCTGAGCTAAACCGACAAGTCTAGTAGTCTCTAGGATCGTCTTCTATCTAGGGACCCTTGTTCTTTCCCGAATATCCTTTACCCTGGGTCTATCTTGCTTGCCATCTATGATCTAAGTCTAGCAAACATCAATAAAATTTGTTACTTGTCTAAGTTGAAAGTTTGTCAGATTGTCTTATCTAGATAAGGATCAGTGTTTAGCCTCTAGCAAAGCCTAGAAATCAGAAACACTCCGTAATTCATTTCACTCCCCACTTGAGTTTTCCCTACATCCTATCTCACAGCCTTGAATAGGTCTCTTATATTAGAACAATCCGCCATCCCCTGAATTGAAAATTGTATTTAAGAGTAGTCATTTTGTTTCTCCCACATTGCATTCATGCCAAAATCATAAAACATCTCAAAGCAATAAAGATTCAATGTCTCATCTCATGGCATTCCGTAGAAGTACATGTTGCCTACCGTCATCCATCATCCGGTCATCTCTGTTTTAGCAAACCACCTCACGATAACTTATCATGGCTTGATACTCTATCAACTTTGTCACCTTACAACCGAAGGTTTATCTAGTATCCTATCCATCGTGTCAGCCTATCATAGGGTCTATCGTCAGTATCTTGTCTTGTCGAACTACATCGCCTCTGAGCTATCACGTAGGCAAGGCCATCATCGATGCGCCCCCGAGGCTCCTTTCCCATCTATTCCATACCCCTTTCCATCCCATCCACTAGTCCATCTGCATCCGCACCATTTCCCATCGCCTAGGTCTTAGGTCCACAAGGTTCACCCCGAACTACGTTGCCTCTGCGTCGTCACGCAGGCAAGGCCATTTAGCAATGAGCCCCCGAGTTACTAGGTCAGTCCCTTAGGGTCCGTTTCTTCATATCTGTTGTCAATTCATCCATAATAAATCAATCCTCTACCTAATAGAGGGCAACCCCTCGACCTGGTTAAGGATCGTGATATCTCTCACTAGACACATAAGTGCAACAAAGCACGCTTCTAAACAGAGATTTTGATGCAAGACATCAACCTATCCAAAAACAAAACAAACAAGTGCCTCAACACTCAAAATGATTTTATCTAAATTATGGCAAGAAGACACATCTAATGCAAGACTATTTTGTGTTTGTGAACAGGTTAAGTTACAGAGTCTTGATTTTTGTTTATCATGCCTTTCTACGCTACTCAAGGATGCCTAAAAACTAGAGATGCTATGATGGGGGCATGATTATTTTTATTTGTCTACTACTTGTGGGTTTATCTTTACTAATGTGAAGCCTTGTCTAAAGACATGATCAACATAATGATCATCGAGGACATCGGGGGTCTACACATGAAACAAATATAATCCTTGTCTATTGAAACGCAAGAAATACTCAGGTCATCTAGATTCATTTTTGACTAGATGCTTGTATTAACTTGCTATATCAAAATCCATGTAAGTAATACTAAAGTCATCTCTGTTCAATTATACATAGATGCTTGTATTTTCTTACAACATTTCAAAAAGAGAAAAGAAACAAAAAAAAGAAAGTGCCCAATGATGAAACAAGCACTTCAAAATACTTGCAGTATCAAGGTGACACGTATCCGCATTCATCTGTATCAAATTGCATTCCATATACCATCCATCAATAAAGATTTTGTACGTAGTGTCAGAGTTTACAAAAGCTTGTGAGTCCTTCAATCGAGTCATTCTTCTGTCAAGGTCGATTTTCTATCATTTGTATATTTCATCAAGTCTCCTCTACATTGATTGAGTGAACTAGAACTACATATCATCATCTCATCTCAAACTTAAAGTACCTTGATCCTGTGGATACGGGTATGTAGGTAGTTTGGAATACGAAGGAAGTATCCAGTACTCAGGTACATAAGATATCATCATCCCCATCTTCATCATCAGCGTCATTTATCTTATCCATTTTCTTTCCTTGTCACCCTCGCTCTTGTGTGACTGGGGCTTCACCAATCATTAATCCGATCATCAATTCAATCCCATCAATCCGAGCAATGATCCAAATGCAAGTCATTCTTAATCCATACCAATCGAGTAAAGTCATCTTGTCAAATTATCCAATCACAATCAGTGGTCTTGATCCTATTCTTGTCATAAACCAACTCAATCAATTGTAATTATCATTGGGACGTATCTTTGTGTTGGTCTAGGGATATATCTTTCCCCGCAATGACAATACTAGCTTTAGGATGTATCTTTCCCATATCTTTGTGTTGGTCTAGGGATATATCTTTCCTCGCAATGACAATACTATATTTGGGATGTATCTTTCCCGTGTCTTTGTGTTGATCTAGGGATATATCGTTCCCCATAATGAAAAACACTATCGTCAATCATTATCAATTAATCATTGGTTTACAGCTAGACAGGGGCAATACCTTGTTTGTTCTTGTATCATTTGTGCATACTTGCTTGCTTGCTTGTTTGTGTTATCATTTTCTCTTGCATCACATATCATTCAACTCTTTTTTCATCCCATTTTTCTTCTGTGTCAACCAAATTCTTCACCCTATCCTAGCTCTTCAACCTATCTCATTGTGAGATTGTCTGTCTCATGCCCCTGAACCTTTTTCTTCCCGTCCAATCTCCTGAAAAGGCATCCTATCATCGTTAAACCTGTACCAGTGGCAAACTGGGGCATGTATCATTATCAGAAAATCTTATTCTTTGAAACAACGTGATAAAACACATTGCATCAAAGAGGGGCAAAATGTATACACCTAAAAATGACACGACTCTATCTAAATAAATATTCTTAATATTTATTTCAATTTAATTCCTCTATCAATAAATAAATAAATCAATTTATTTATTTGATTCACATTCCTCCACAAAATTAAATAAATTCATTTATTTAATTAAATCCTTCATATTCCTCCAAATTAAATAAATTCATTTATTTAATTAAAATCCTCCAAGTTCTTCTAAATTAAATAATACCAAATTATTTAATTAATTCTTCCAAAATTCCTCTAAATTAAATAATATCAAATTATTTAATTACCTCTTCTAAATTGTAAAGTCATTCTAAATTAAATAATGTCCAATTATTTAATTAGTTCTTCTAAACTTAACATCCTCTATATTTAAATAAATCAAAACATTTATTTAAATTGTTCTTTTTCCTCCAAAAATGGATTAACACCAAAACTAATCCATGCAAATCCATGTGCACACTTAATTAAATATTTTAATATTTAATTATTTGTTCCCTCACCAACATGTCCTTTTTATCCTCTAGTTCCAATTAGTTAATTCATAAATCAAATCAGTTAACTAGTTAGTCAATTCTGTTAACTGGACAATCTATTCAGTTAACTCTTCAATCTATTCTATTAACTCCCCTAATGCATGAAGTAGCATGACACTTGTCCTCTTCCTATTCATGCACATTCTCTCAAGTTTTCTCAATCGTTGATCTTCTTATTCATTCTATACCGTTGATCTTCCTTCTCACAAATCTATAAATACAACCCCTATTACTCCATTTCAATCATCCAAGCTTTTAATAAACTTACTCTGTAGGAATCATAGCCAGCCTTTGGCACCCAACACCATTCCATAGCTTGCAATCACTATTTTTATTGTATTGAAGATCCTCTTCGTTACAAGAACTATCATAGTTGTTTCTCTATTGTCATCTCGAAGAAAAAAGCAAGGAAGTGCGCTTTCTGAGGGCTTCATTCACACGAAAGTTCAATTTGAGATTAGGCGACCAATGGATGCCGCAAAGTAATAAGGTTTGCAAGGTATCTTTCTTTGTGTTTGAATCTTGATTATTACAATTTCTATTGAGTTATTGGGTTATTATTAATCATTGATATTATCTCCACATTTTCCCCTAACAATAGTGAATGGCTTGTATGGATTAGGTTGATGTCTCCCTTGTCAAAGGTGGCATTAGGATTCAAAGGCACTTAATTTTATTTCAAGGGGTGACTTAAGCTAACATGTTCTTGTTGGGGTGTGAATGGATATGTTGATGTGGCGTTGACTTGACATGTGGATGGACTAGGTTTTGGACTTGTATCATCCTCGTAATTAAAGAGATAACCTCCTTGAAGTATGAACTTGGGCTTAGGAGGAGGGGCTCCTTGGAGTACAAGCTTAGGTCTTGATTTTGTCTCGTCATCAAGATTAAGAGGGCCACCTCTAAGTATGGTTTTGGGCTTTGGTTTGGACATAGGATCACCAAGGATTAGGACCATGTTGACAAGTGCTTGACTAGGATTAGGGTAATGATAAGGTGGAATGACTAGGAGTGTGATAGAGTATGAGATTGATTGGATGATTAGATAGGTGATTAGGTATGATTAGGGTATGGTTAGGGTTGTGATTAGGATGAATTTGGAAATGATTAGGATATGAAATTAGGGGGTGAGGTGATTAGGATGAATTTGATTGACCGATATGATTAGAAAGGGTGATTATGATGTGAAGGTTGAATAATGAAGATATGAGTAGGATGTGATTATGATATGATGTAGAATGATAAGAACAATGATTAGGATGTCTCAGATGAATTAGGATGAAATTGGTTGGACTAGTATGGTGATGTGTAATGATTAGGATATAGGGATGACTAGGATGATCTAATCTCTTTCTCTTCTTTTTGCAACCGTGTCTCTACCAAATGAGACTTGTGAATTGTGGGATGCTATGTGGATGTCAATGCAAGGTGATGAGGCCTAGACTATGATAGAGGCTAATGGATATTAGTCTTCAAAAAGTCTAGCTCCAAGAGGGTACTCTAGTCTACTAATGACCTTGTCAAAGTATAAATTAGATTTATCAAGACCTTGAGGTGTGTAAGAAATGATTGATTAAAGTGAACCCATGAGTTTTAGAATTCACTTGGAAAGATGGACTTAAACTAGCCTTGTGGTATTAAGCCTAAGTTGTGATAGATTTGAAAAAGGTGTCAAGGTCTCTTGGTCCAGATTTGTACTTGTGATACAGTCAAGCTTCGACAGTTTCTCCCTATGTTTCAACCTTAGGAAGACTATTTTTGGGAACCTCTATAGATGTCAAAGGCTAAATGAAATTGAATATATAGTGGGTGAACAGAACCAGTAGGTCTATAATGTTTTGACACAGTTGCAGTTGGATTTGATAGGGAGAGTAGACGCTCAAAGGCTTTCCTGCGGTTGTGGTGTATTGTGATTAGGATGAAATTGATTGGATTGGAATGAATGGTTAGGATATGATTAGGATGTGATTGATTGGATTAGAATGAAGAGGATGATGTGTAGTGATGAGATTAGAGGACTTTGGATTGGTTGGGATGAAGTTGATTGGATTATGAATGAAGATGATCAGGGTTTTGACTAGGATGATTAAGATGATGGTGATTAGATGAAAGAGGTGATTAGGGTTTGATAAGGATGACTTGGATATGATTAGGAGAATGATTAGGATGATGTTGATTGGATGAGAATGACGATGTGTAATGATTAGGAATGATGAATAGGATATGATTAGGATGAGGTGTAATGATTAGGAATGATGAATAGGATATGATTATGATGAGGTGGAATGATTAGGAATGATGAATAGGATATGATTAGTATGTGGTTGAATGATTAGGAATAATGAATAGGATATGATTAGGATGAAGTGTAATGATTAGGAATGATGAATAGGATATGATTAGGATGAGGTGTAATGATTGGGAATGATGAATAGGATATGATTAGGATGATATTGATTGGATGACAAGGATGATTAGGGTTGATTGGGATGAAAATGGATTAGGATACATGGAATGACAAGTATGATGGTTAGGTGTTGATTTGACTTGGAATGGTGTTGATTGGATTGGAAAGAGAATGATGTGGAATGATGATAATGTAATTAGGATGTGATTAGGAAAGGTGATCAGGATATGATTAGGAAAATGTGATTAGGATATGATTGGAATGTTTAGGATGAAATTGATTGGCTTAGGAGCGTGATTAGGATACGAAGGTTGAATGATAAGGATATGATAAAAATGTAATATGATGACTTGGAATGAATGGGTTGGAAAGAATGTTTAAGGGTGATGACTAAGCAAGTACACACATCAATCATAGAAGACACTTGGTAATCAGATTGGCTATTTTTGGTGACTCTTGATGTTTTGCATTTTTTGATAAGTTTTTAAAGCACTTGAAAACATGCATGATCCTAGGCTAGTCAAGGATACTACCTATTGAGTCCCCATTCGGATTGCTCCAAATACTGAGACAAGGTGGACAACTAGAGAATTTGGTGACACTGGCTCCCCCTTACATGGCACGGGCACACCAAACCTCTTACCCTTTGATCCTAGGGACCGAGGAAATTCATTTATCTATAATTAATAGTACACATGGGGTGGCTTGGGAGGTTTGACCTCCTGCACCAGCAAGTAAAAAGGCTTTTTGGCCACTAGCACAAATGGTTCTTAATCAATGTTTCGGGATATACTGGTGTTTATATATGCAGTGGTTCACTCATTTAAGAGGCCTCCCAACCCTTAGAAAGGGTTTATATGCATCACTTGGATACTGAGGGAGACTTTCGTCGGTATAGAACAACACCAGGTGATTGATGACTTTCGTCACAACCACAATTATTTGTATAGCGGACTGAAATGAAAGTACCGCTTGGGTCGTTCCCTCTCACAAATCAGGAGGAAGGCCCTCTAAAGGTGTACACAAAAGTGGTACAAACACATGTTTTTGATCTCCAAGTTCATACAAAGATGTGAGGAGAGAGCATACACATTTGTTTGACCACACTAGACAGTGTTCATTTAACCCTTAGAATTTTATGTGTGGTGTGATAATGAAAGTGTTGAGAAGTGTTTTTGATTCCCAAGATCACATAACGTGTGAGGGAAGAGCATACACACTTCAAAACACCAACAAAATCACCAAGCAAAGAAGACACTGATTCTTTTTAAGCCCCAAGAATGTGTGTGAAAACAACAAGCTATTGTTTGTTTTATGAGCCCAAATCGAAGTGTTCCTATGATATCAAAACACACACATGAGAATGAAAGGAACCCTGCATCAAAATGTATTAGTAGTTTCAAATGAGAGTCTTCTCCCAACGAGTGCCACAAGCTGAAAATTAGATATTAGTAGTAGAAAATCCTCTATGATAATGCTCAAAACATGAAGCATGAAGCAAAATACCCCCTTTACAAAGCCTCGAAGACCAAAGAGGCCAAGAAAGTGAACCTGATAAATATCTAAAAAATATGATCAGTTACAGAAAAACAACAAGTAGCATCAGAAAGTTCAGGAGATTCTAAGAATTTTCAAAAAAATTGCTAAAATTGGACCAAATTTGCACTAGTTATGCTCATTTGAAGTTTGAAATTAGGGTTGACTTTGACCAGGAAAATAGCTAATAAAATGGCTTCATTACCTAACGAAACCTATACTATTGTGAAGTTTATTGAATTAGCTATCCGATGAGCCCTTATTCGTGAATTTCAATATCGTATGCTCTAGTTATGGTCAAAAGAAGAAAATTGCCTCCTTATGGCTCTAGGAGAAAGCTGGGTCACCTGATGGTCAGAGAAACCACTAGTGGTTACCGCTTGAAGTGGTCACATGCGGTGTTTGCCTGACTATGGCAGTTTTCTCTAGTAATTATTGTCAGATTGGCCCTTGGTCTTCAATATGACCAGGGGCTAAATAGACGAAAAAATTAAAAAAAAGAAATTAAACTGAAAGCTAAAGCCTATGTCTAAGTTCTAAGCGCTAAATTGAACACTAACAATAAAAATAAATATTAGATGCTAAGTTCTTAATATTAATGTTAGATGCTAACCATAAAATGTTAATGGTGGTTATGGTTTATGCAAACAATAGTGTGTGGACACCGGGCAGATAGGAAGCAAACACCGGGCAGACAAGGAGCGGATAGTGTAGAGTGTCTCTACATTTTGTTTCAGTTTTGGCAGTGTTGCGATTAAAGTTACAGTGGCTTATTATATTTGTGTCGCTGTGTTTCTATGCCTCAAGTGTTTCTGTGCGTGGGTTGCGCCAAGAGTCAAAGCCACAACAATGAAACAAGCAGCAAGTTTTATGCGGAGGTCACCATGTGTCCTTTTGAGTTTTATGCAGAGGATGCTGCGTGTCCATTTTCAGAATTTATATTGATATCAGCATATATATGGTGGGCCACAATTCATTTTGTTTCAAGCTTACGAAGGATGCCACGCGGTGAAAGCGAAGAAAGGGTTACTTTATTCATAATCTTCTTGTAGCATGGAACATTTTAATTCACAGTTGCAACAAAACGCGACAAGTGTCGGCTTCTGAAGGATCCTTCAAAAGTTTTATTAGTTTCAACAATGTTAAGGAGGTTGCTGTGTGTTAGCAAGTTTGCTGCAGATGCCGCCATCTATCCCAATTTTATTCCCTATGTGGGTAATGAGTTATGAATGCAGTGGGTCCCATTAATATTGTGTCTCAGTTTCTAAGTGAAGCGGGTTGTGACAGATGTCACAACGGAAGACGCCCGGGTATAAAGACAGTTTTTAAATGCTTGGCGAGGCAGGACACGTATCATTTTGGAGACTGTGGAGTGCGACAAGTAGCTATTTCCTATGAATTTCTTTGAAGGCAAAAGAGTTTCTAAGTATATGCGAACGCTGCCATCTGTCATAATTTATTTTGAGCCTTATGTGTGTGGGTGTTGCCATGTGTCTTAGTCTCGATACAATTAGTGTGCCACACAATATTACGCCCCAGCCAATGAGTGCGAATGAGGGATGGCTGTTATAGATTCAAAAGATCGTAACCACCATGGACTTTTAGTAATCTTCAGTTCTGTTTGGCCATTGAAGATTTGGGTTGTTGCAGGCAATCTTGCGTTAAGTCTATGATTATAAATCTATAGAATTTGTAATTGAAGGACACTTTACTTTTTGGAATAAGTTTTCAATTAGAAATCTAATAGAGGATTCAGAGACTTTGTTGTGACCAGTTTATGTCATTTTGCCTTTATTTTGTTGTTCTTGATAAGAAAGTCGATATATCTGTGCATGTTTCTATGCCTTTTATGTTGCTGGAAGATTAATAAGAACTCTGTTCTATGCCTTGGTTGGTATCATCTATGTCTTTGCAAAGTTGTCTAGTTATAAGCCTTTGATAATATTCATTATATCTGTTTATGTTGATCATGCAGTATCTGCTCTTTAATATAACTGTATCTTGAGAATAGCTTCATTGTGCTTGAATTGAAGGAGTACTTTTTACATAGGCGCATCACCATAAATTAGATTTGCTTATTGTATCTGTAATCCTGTTTATTTATTTCCCTTTGCTCAAAACCCGATTGAAATAGGAAGAGCCAGCTTCTTTAAAATCTGGAGGTTGTTTCAAGTAGCAAGTCTCACATTCTTGAAACTTCCCATGTTGGTGTTGGAACCTGCATAATTTTATACATCAATAGTTTTTGGCACACCCGGTGGGACCTTTCTTGAAGTTCCTATCAAGATCGTATGAGCCAGAGAGTGACAAGGAGCCAGAGCTGTGGACCTACGACAAGAGCTCAGTCTGCTGCTAATCCAAACATTCTTTTACCACCATAAGTAACTACTCCAAGGAGAAGAGTGAACCAGTTTGCAGTAACACAAGGAACAAATATGGGAGCACCTATACCTCCAAGGAACTATGCAAATTAGAACACCGACAGTCCTCTCATTCTCCCAGTACCACAAGCCACTTGGGATCCGATTCCACCCAATGCTTTGAAGGCTCTACTTAAGTTTAGTGGAGAAGATTTCAAGACACTTGGAGAACATCTACAAGATGTATCTGATGTGTGTGCAATGCATGTTATTACTAAATAGAATGTGGCAATAAGACTGCTAGAAGCTTCTTTCAAAGGAAAGGCTCTGGACTGGTATAGATCTCTCACTCCAAATACAATATCTACATGGGATCAGGTTGGTGATGCTTTCTTTGCAAGATTTGAAGAGAAAAGTGATAAATCTTCCCTGCTGCAACAATTAATCACTATTAAAAGGGCACCACAAGAAGCTATGACTGATTTTAACTCAAGATTTTAAAAAACCTGGGATAGAATTCTTGCTACAGCAAGACCATTATCAGTTATGGCTATTGTGATCTACCTC
Organism: Cunninghamia lanceolata; assembly: GCA_027924645.1. Taxonomy (NCBI): domain Eukaryota; kingdom Viridiplantae; phylum Streptophyta; class Pinopsida; order Cupressales; family Cupressaceae; genus Cunninghamia; species Cunninghamia lanceolata. The sequence continues at coordinate 4,030,987 of BSBN01000828.1, forward strand.
AAAGCTTTTATGTTCTGATATATCAGTAATGATTTAGTCCCTAGGAGGTTAGACACTGCCAGAAGCATATGAGTTGGCTGTCAAGGCTGAAAATAACTTGATAGATGCTGGAAAATTACCCCCAAGGCCTCCTATGCCCATGTTCCCAGAAATCTCCCTACCTTTACCACAAGAAGCTCCTAATCTTGTAGTTCCACCTGTGTCCATGTATTCATTCCCAGTACCTCAACAACTTGCTATGGCAACCACCTCTGCTCAACCATCTGAAATGGATGATGTCAAGAATATTCTAAGGACCTTTTCAAATGAGATAATTAACCTAAAGAGACAACAAAATCCCTATTCAAAGCCTCCTTATCAAGGTTTCCAAGGAAATAGACCCCCTTTTTAGCTAAGTCAATATCAGGGCCCTCAAAGCCAAAATAATCCTCAGCCTTCGAACCAATTGGTTTCAGTCCCTACACCTCTACAAACTGTTCCTCATAATCCCAACAGAGAAATAGTTCCAGGCCAAAATAACTTAGCAGATGACACAAATGCCTGTGCTTTCCCTGCAACAATGCCCATATTCCCAGAGACTGTTCTAGAGGTAATTTGCAGCAAAAGATAACATAACAGAGAGGGTTAGAAGGACAATTCTCGACATCTAATACTCCACCATATCAGTCCCCTAGTGTCCAGAATGCAGTAATGGTTGTCCAGATGCAAGGGATGTCTATACAACAAGAAGAGGAAATAGCTCCTGAACATGCCTTATTTTTGTGGATTAAAGAGGAAGATTCAGTGTTCTTGAATGAGGCATCCACTTCAAAGAAACCATTGGTGCAGTCAGACTATTATACCAGATCAAAGAGGAGAATGATGGAGCAGCCTGAAGTCACAAATAATGAGATTATCAGAACTCCTCCATTTCAAAATCATTACATTCCAGTCTCTAGGCAAGAAGTGCCCCAGCCGGTGTAGAATCAAGTAGCCTCGGGTCAGATGCTAGAAAAGACAAGGTACCCTTATTATTCAAAGACACAAGCATTAGGACATGTGAACGTGGTGGACCAGCTCAAAAGAACTCCAACACATGTATCAATCTGGGATATGTTGGCTATTCCCAAGTAGAAGACACTGTTACAATAAGCTTTGCAAGGTCAAGAGGCCTCTAAATACACTAGTGCTAAAGAAGGAGCTATTGATAAAGGGAAAATCCAACATAAAGATACTTTACCTCTACAAACAACAGCTCTATTGAACAATGCATCTGAGGTAGGTAAATCTAAACCAGATCCATTTTATCTGACTTTAATAGTTGGGAAAAAATTGTTGCATAATGCAATGATAGATTCTGGAGCTAGTACTATAGTAATGCCAAAGCAGATAGCAAATGCTTTAAAGATAAAGTATGAGCCACTTACCAGAGGGGTCATGCAGCTGGATGGGAAATCTGTTCAAACTATAGGAAAAATTAAACAACTTCCATTACAACTATATACTTGTCCCAATGTAATTGTCAATCAGGATGTGGTAGTCATAGATATTCCCCCTATTTTTGGTTTATGCTTGTCCAGAGATTTCACAGCCAAAATAGGAGGTTACATGTCACTAGATTGGTCATGCCTAATCTTGAGAACCAAGTATGGGACAAAGATGAAAATATTGTCTAAGCCATTATCCAAATACCATATTACTAATGAACCAACCCCAAAAATAGAAGCATCCCGTGCCATGATGAATAAGGAGGAAAGGGTCTTTGTTGAAGAATTAGGTGACTAGACTGAACATGACCAACAAGAAGAAGAGAACAATCAGTTGTTGACCATGATGCAGAGTGATCCTTATGGAAACTATGAGTCTACTGGTCTAGGCACTTATGTTATTTTTGAAGAAGACTAAGAAATCCTGAATATTATGAGGAAAGAAGTATCAGAAAGTGGAGAATCTGAAGGAGACTCATAAATATGGGCCTTAAATTTTGATGGGGCTAGGAGCAAGAATGGTGCTGGAGTAGGTATTTGCCTTACTGCCCCAAATGGTGAGAAAATTCTAAGAGCCATTCGCTTTCAGTTCGCTTGTACCAATAATGATGCTGAATATGAATCTTTGGTGCATGGACTCATGTTGGCCAAGAAAAAGGGAATTAAGAATTTGATAGTGAGAGGAGACTCAGAACTGGTGGTAAAATAAATCAGAGAGAAAGCAATAGCCAAACATGTAAGAATGAGGTCCTATCGACACAGGATTTGGGACCTGATAAATGGCTTTAATGCTTTCAATATTGGGGTAGTTCCCAGAGCCCAAAATTCAGAAGCAAATAGAATGGCACAAATTGGTTCACAATTTGACCCAGTAAGTGATCTATTAGTTAACAATGAGTTAGTTAAGGTCATAGTAAGACCAACAATTTCAGATAATGATCAAAATTGGCAAGTTTTTGACAATGATCTTCAAGTACTTTCATTTTTACAGCAATCAGGGGAGTTTGCTGACCAGTTACACCCTAAAATTGAGGAAGCATATGGTGATCAAATTATCCAGCTGAAGTCAAATAAAATTCCTAAAGGACTGATTACTCTAGAAAATTTGTTTGACCCTAAAGGATCCAAACTAGTCTAACAGAAGCAAAGGCCAATGAATCCTAGAATTGAACCCCTAATGGTGGATGAGCTACAAAAGCTCCTGGGATCAAAGATTATTTTCCCAATTAAGCATTCAACCTAGGTGTCAAACCTAGTGCCTGTAAGAAAGAAGAATGGTGACATAAGACTCTGTGTAGATTTTAGGGATCTGAATAAAGCATCTTTGAAAGATCATTATCCCCTGCCTTCTATGGAACATATTTTACAGATTGTGGCTAGGTCAGAAAGGTTTTCCTTGCTTGATGGTTTCTCAGGATACAATTAGATTTGGTTAGCAGATTAAGATCAGCAAAAGACTGCGTTCACTACAAAGTGGGGAACATTTGCATATGCTAAGATGCCCTTTGGCCTTTCGAATGCTGGAGCTACTTTTCAACGTGCAATGGATGTAGCATTTGGGGAGCTTATAAATAAGATCATTCTGATCTATCTATATGACCTGACTATTTTTTCTAAGAATGGAAGAGATCATTTTGACCATTTAGAGGTTGTTTTCAAGAAATGTCAAGAGTTCGGGATCTCTCTAAATCCCAAGAAATGTATCTTTTCTATGCCTTAGGGCAAACTTCTAGGACATATAGTGTCAAAGGAAGGGGTTTCCATTGATCTAGAGAGGGTCATAGCTATAATAAATATGTCTTTGCCAGTTAACAAGAAAGCAGTTCAATCCTTTTTAGGGAAAATTAACTTTGTCAGCCGATTTATGTCTGATTTTGTAGGTCTAATTAGACCAATGACATTGTTGCTTAAAAAAATCTGGCTTTCAAATGGACTATAGAAGGAAGACATGCTTTTGAAGAGGTCAAGAGAGCCATTTCAACAGCCCCAGTACTTAGAAACCTAGATTTCTCTAAACCTTTTATAATGTATGTGTATGGGGGAGAATTCAGTGTTGCTGCTGTTCTAACTCAAAAAGATGATTAAGAGGAAGGAGAGCATCCAATAGCTTTCTTCTCTAGGACTCTTAGGGAGTATGAGTCAAGATATAATTTCGTGGAGAAACAAGCATACGCCATGGTAAAATCCCTTAAAAAATTCAGACATTTGGTAACAGGAAATAAAATTCTGATATTAGTGGCTCACCCCAGTGTAAGAGAATATATTATGGAGGGTGAGATCACTAAGAAAAGAGCCAATTGGATAACAAATATTTTAGAATATGATGTAGAAGTAAGACCCACCAAGTTAGTCAGAGGCAAAGGACTGTGCCAATACATGACCCAAGACATAGAAAGATTAGTGTCTGAAGAAATTGAAAATGAAAATGTGTTGAAACTCCAAGAGGTTGACCAAGATTCCTGGGTCAGAAACATGATACAGTTTATGAAGTATGGGGTGTTCCCAAATGAACTCTCCCATGATAAGAAAAGGTACTATAGGCAACAAGGAATCCTTTTTGTACTAATTGATCAGATCTTATTTAGAAGGAATACTGATGGTATACTCTTAAGATGCATAGAGAAAGATGAAGCTCAAAGAATATTACATGAATTGCATCATGGAGCCTCAGGTGGACATTTTTTAGCAAGGACTTTACAAATTGCTATCAGATGGTTAAGGAATGCCAGGCTTGCCAGTTTTCTACTGGTAAGAGGAGAAACACAGCAATGCCTCTAAGTCCCATAGTTGTGGATGAACCCTTTGCTCAATGGGGTTTGGATTTTATTGGCATGATCAATCTAGTATCAAATATGGGACACAAATGGATTCTCACAACAACATATTACTCTACCAAGTGGAGTGAAGTAATACCACTCAAAGAGGCAACAAAAAGGGTCATACTAGAATTTTTAGAAGGCATAACTTCTCGGTTTGGTCCTCCTCGTACCATCATATCAGAAAATGCTAAAGCATTTTTGGGAACTAAATTATCTGAGTTTGCTTTAAGAAATGGGATATATTTGAAGACTTCTTCAAATTATTACCCACAAGGTAATGGTCTGGCAGAGTCCACTAACAAGAACCTTATCAGACTCATAAAAAGGATAGGGACTAATTATCAAAGAGAGTGCAATAAGTTACTTAATACAACACTGTGGGCTGATAGGATCACACAAAAGCAACTAAAATGTCTCCCTATGAGTTGGTTTATGGTAAACCTGCAGTAATGCCACTAAGTTTAGAGATTCCTACTTTACAACTGTTAAAACATATAGAAATTGAGGAAAATAGCCCAATGCAAGTCAGACTTGCCGAGCTGTTGGAAGTCCAAGAAAAGAGAGAAAAGGCACATGAATTAGTAATGAAACATCAGAAAATGGTTAAGAATTGGTTTGACAAGAAAACTTCTAATCCCATTTTTGAAGTTGGCTCTCTGGTATTGAAGTGGGATGAAAGAGCTACCAAGTTGGGTCGACACAGCAAATTTGAATCATTATGGACAAGCCCTTATAAGGTTCATTCTTGCAAGCAACAAAATTCATTTGAGCTAGAGACCATGAATGGAGAACCTGAAGAGATTCCGGCAAATGGGATCTTTCTGAAACATTTCACTTAAGCAGGGGCTCATCATGTATCATAGTTAGTTAGTTATTTTTGTTTCCTTTTCTCGCTTTATGTTTTCCCCGCTTTCTTTTCCCACTTTCCCTTTTAATTAAGTGTTCAGTGAACACGTGTCAACAACACTTTAGCCCTTGCATTTATTAAGATTGTTTCAATAATCCCCAAAATTCCTGGGAAGTACACACTTTTTCAGAAAGATAGCCTCTCTCATAACATATCTGACACTCCATCCAACATGGATTTCGAAAAGATACAGTAACTGTCTCTCGACATTAATGCCATTAATACGATGGGATGTGTCATTTATTGTTTCCCTAAGGCCCAATAAGCTAGGTTTTAAGTACTTGAAAGTGTCATTTGCTTCTATCTTCCTGCTCTAAATCACTGTTGTGTTTGAGCTCTGCTCCTCACAAGTGCTTTTCAGCTAAGTATAACTCTGCTAAACAATTTTAATCTTTTTTTTCTATGTCAAAGCTTTCTTAAATCTTCTCACAAAGATACAGATATGTCTGAGACAGTCACCACAAGAGGGACTTGGAATTTTTGAGTCAACTGATAAATTGATGAACAACAAGTCATATGCTTCGGCACTTGCGCAACCAAGGAAGTCCTATCCAAGAACAAGGGTTCCTAAAGTAGGATTATCTGTTGACCTAGATCAAGTGAAAGACTATGCAGATGACATATATGATACACATCTTCAAAAGAACACCAAGAATCTCCAAGAGGGAGCACATCAGAGGTGCCTCATCCGAGTGAACAAGGGGTAGTATGAAACTTTTGGTATGAGAATATGGACTTCTCAATTGGCGCAGTTCCTAGTTCCAAATGTACACCCTTGTCCCGAGCTAATTGAATTGTGTGCGGAGCTATTTCATGCACCATCAAATTCTATCCAACAGGGTCCTTTCATAGTTCATATTATGTCTAAGACCATAAGGGACATGCTGGCCCTACAATATGATAGAACGACAACATTTCCAACTATTGCCAAGATGCAAGGCACATGGGTGAATTTACATAGCACACTGAAATTTCTGAATGCGGAGATGCATCTGCGCGAAGATAATACTTAGATGCCTACACTACCCACTAGTCATGCATAATTTAACCTTGATGTTCAGGATGCCCTTTCAATGATAGATTTCATTTTTGGAATGAAGGAGGACAACACAGTTCATGACTGGCAATTGGCATTCATTTTCAGAATGAAAACTATGAATAAATCTTAGGAGTATCGGCTGGATTTTTTGGAGCAAATTGTTGCAACCATGATTGACCAGCTTGCCAATTTCAAAACAAAGCAAGTATTCAGGTATTCCACATTCCTGTTCCATCTTATGCTATATCAAAATTTTGGTCATTTTATACAACATATGCCCTTAAATATGTATGACTCAGATTCAGACCATCCCTGTGTCCACATGGACACATGTGTTATTTGATACCTTAGACCCCTATGAGTTTTGGGAGTTTTTTGTTGCCCCCAGTTTTGGTCAGTTAAGTCCCGAGCCTGTGGAACATAGGATGATACAGAGTATAAGGGGTTTTATAACCAACTGCCCAATTACCTATGACTACTTCTTTAGAGCCCATACTACCATGATCAGAGTCTAAGGTTTCACCGAAGAGCCTATGCTATTGCCTAAAGTATTGACCCCTAGGGTCACATTCTTAGAGGTTACCAGTCAAGTATCTGTTGTAGATAATGATTTCGGCCACAAGAAAAGAAAGAAAAACATGTATGATGTCCCATGGGCTAGGGGAAACATGACAATTGAAGTTAGAGGAGTATAGAGCCTTTTATTAAGGAAGTTAGATGCCCTTGGTTTTCTTATTATAGAAGATAAATAGAAATATGACCTAGATAGTTTCCTAGCTTCCTAGATAATAAATAATAAGGTTCGTGTCAAGATGGTACATGAAGGATGCCCATTCTAGGAGGATAGGAGGTCTCCAAAAGAAGATAGCCCATATCTCTATGTAAAATTAATTGATTTGCCCTATGAGGGGCCTAGGCCATGGGAAACCTTCTATGTCAAAGAGAAAGAGTATGACCCTAAGATGAAGATGACCGCGGGTCTAAGGAAATCATTAAAAGCAAAAGAATGGAGAACATAAAAGATTGAAGCCTATTGGAAATATAGGCAAGAGACTTCTGAGATTACACATTCATTTGGGAATGTTGAAAATGATGAGATATGGGAGTCAATCTAGGATGAGTGGCATCCATCCCCAATCTCAAGTCCAGACACAAGCAAAATTCAGAGGAAGGGTGAGGAACCAGAGGAAGAAATAGAGTCGGCCCCAAGAATGCAAGAAATAGGACAAGCGTCATCTACTGATCCTAGGTCTTCATGGCCTCAATCTCTTAGCAACTTAGAGAAGCAAAAAGGAGTTGTTTCATCACCAATTCTAGGAACTCATACAGTTTTGGCATCTGGGGGTTCCAGAATGGTCCCTTTGCAACGACCAGTGGTTGTAAATATTGAAGATGAAGAAATAGAGGAAACAATAGAGAGGCCTTTGAAAGTAAGGAGATTGATCCTGCCAGAGGAAGAAGAAGAAGAAGTAGCAGCACCATAGCAACAACAAGTGCCAGTTACCTCTTCCATGACTCAAGTAGGTACTTCTTCTCTCTTCTCTCCTGTGTCTCTTTCTTCTCATTTAGGAGTGGCAATCCCAAATACTCAGGTTTCCATGTCCCCTGCCACTTCTGTTGTGCTTACACAAACCTCTGCCCTAACTGCCAGTGCACTGGCCATGTCCTCACAGGCCATAACCCTACCATTATTTTCTCCATCTGTGCCCAAACGGACCCCCTCCCCAAGTTTCCCCTAGCCAACAATTATCTGCTATTCCTTATGGCCTGCCTCAAGGTCACCCCTTTGCTGGAGGTTATATTGCATCTCCTCCCACCTTCCAAGTGATACAACAAAAAGGGCCAGAGAGGCCAGGATGGAAAATAAGAGAAAAAAGGAAAACAAAAGCCCTATTGTGGCTCACATGAGGTCACTCTTTGACCCTATTCAACAATCATTGACAGTGACACATTTGTCCCCAAATGTAGTAAAACTGAATGAGCAAATGCAACCCCAAGATTATGCTATGAATGTTGTGGCCATGGATATGTCTCTCTTCAGGCCACATGATAGGGCTGAGCTGATGAATGAAACTACAACTGTTGTGGCTACAGACTATTTGAAAGTGTCTAAGAAGTTACAAAAGATAGAGAGTGATTTGGCTCAAGATAAAGTGAATATCAGTAATCTCACTTGGGAGATTCAGTCTAAAATAAATGAGATTGATAATTTGAATGAACAATTGTAGAACACTGTTTCCTTACAGATACATCAGGTTATACAAGCCCAGATTGCTTCTCTTAAGACTGAGCTGGCATAGGAGAAGGCTACAGTGATTGTTTTAAGATAGGAAAAAGCCACTATAGAAAAGAAGTATCAAGATAAATTGCAAGAGGCAACACAGTTGCAACAAAATTATTGAGTGAGCAAAATGCCAATAGTGCAACTCAGGCACAACTCATGGCTGAGCAACAAAGAACAAAACTACTGACAATTGAGTTGGCTAATAGACCACAGAATGCTAGAGTTCTAAATTTGGTGAAAGAGCTATATATTTCAGTATGGAAGAGAATCTATGAGGAGATTATTCAGCTAAAGCCATCTTTGACTTTTTTGTTAAATGCTCAGTAGCTATGTGAGAAGGTAGAGACTTTTGTGCAGGCCACTTTATCTACTATTTCATTAAGGGTTTTTGACTCTTAGCTTTTATTGAAAAAGTTGTATGCCACAACAGATGAAACATTATCAGCAGTAGGTATCAATGATAGAATGATTGCTGCTAAGAAGGTCAATGAGGTTTTGAGTTGTAATTCTGCGGCCACAAATTGTCAGGAGCTCCTAGATATAGTGAAGGAAGGAGTAAAGAATATAAAGAAACACATAGAAGATTTGGTGCCACTGGGACTTCCTTCACCTTTCCCAGATAGTAACATAGTGTTGATGATAGATGACATGAAGGCCTTTCTTTTGACCAAGCAAAATGATCAAACAATATTCCAAGGTTTGAGTGATTCATCAACAATAAAGGAAGTTGAAACTGTGTTGATACCTATGGCCCAATTGGAATTTCAATTAAAGGTTGTGGTACAAATTTTGCAAACATTTTCCCATAAAGATATAATTAATCTTGATTTTGCTTTTCAAGATTTGTAGAGTAGACAGGGGCTCTCAGATTCAGAATGGTATGTATATCAGACAACATTGCAAAATCTATAATTCAAGATTTATTTTCAATACAATATCTTTTTGTCAGTTTTGGGTTCTTTCAGAGCAGGCTCAGAAGTCCTGATGGTCGCCAAGAACTGTAGAGTGTCTCTACATTTTGTTTCAACTTTGACAGTGTTGCGATTAAAGTTACAGTGGCTTATTATATTTGTGCTCTGTGTTTTTGTGCCTCAAGTGTTTTTGTGTGTGGGTCACGCCAAGTGTCAAAGCCACAACAATGAAACAAGCACCAAGATTTATGCGGAGGTTGCCATGTGTCCTTTTGAGTTTTATGCGGAGGATGCCGCGTGTCCCTTTTCAAAATTTATATTGATATCAACATATATATGGTGGGCCACAATTCATTTTGTTTCAAGCTTGCAGAGGGTGCCACATGGAAATAGCGGAGAAAGGGTTACTTTATTCATAATCTTCTTGTAGCATGGAACATTTTAATTCACAGTTGTAGTGGAATGTGACAAGTGTCGGCTTCCAAAGGATCCTTCAAAAGTTTCATTAGTTTTAACAGTGTTGCGAAGGTTGCCGCGTGTTAGCAAGTTTGATGCGGGTGCCGCCATCTGTCCCAATTTTATTCCCTATGTGGGTAATGAGTTATGAATGCAGTGGGTCCCATTGATATTATGTCTCAGTTTCTAAGTGAAATGGGTTGTGACAGATGTCACAACAGAAGGCGCCTGGGTATAAAGACACAGTTTTTAAATGCTTGGAGGGGCAGGACACGTATCATTTTGGAGACTGCGGAGTGCGACAAGTGGTTGTTTTCTGGGAATTTCTTTGAAGGCAAAAGAATTTCTAAGTATATGCGGATGCTGCCATCTGTCATAATTTATTTTGAGCCTTATGTGTGTGGGTGTTGCCATGTGTCTTAGTCTCGATACAATTAGTGTGCCACACAATATTACACCCCAACCAATGAGCGCACAGGAGGGATGACCATTACAGATTCAGAAGATTGTAACCGCCATGGACTTTCAATAATCTTCAGTTCTGTCTGGCCATTGATGATTTGGGTTGTTACAGGCAATCTTGTGTTAAGTCTATGATTGTAAATCTATAGAATTTGTAATCGAAGGACACTTTACTTTTTGGAATAAGTTTTCAATTAGAAATCTAATAGAGGATTCAGAGACTTTACTGTGACCAGTTTATGTCATTTTGCCTTTATTTTGTTGTTCTTGATAAGAAAATCGATATATCTGTGCATGTTTCTGTGCCTTTTATGTTGCTGGAAGATTAATAAGAAGAACTATGTTCTATGCCTTGGTTGATATCATCTGTGTCTTTGCAAAGTTGTCTGGTTATAAGCCTTTGATAATATTCATTATATCTGTTTATGTTGATCATGCAGTATCTGCTCTTTAATATAACTGTATCTTGAGAATAGCTTCACTATGCTTGAATTGAAGGAGTACTTTTTACATAGGCGCATCACCATAAATTAGATTTTCTTATTGTATCTATAATCCTGTTTATTTCTTTCCCTTTGTTCAAAACCCGATTGAAATAGGAAGAGCCAGCTTCTTTAAAATCTGGAGGTTGTTTCAAGTAGCAAGTCTCACATTCTTGAAACTTCCCATGTTGGTGTTGGAACCTGCGAAATTTTATACATCAACAGACAGTAGCCCAATTTTTGATGGAGGTGGCGATGAGTTTTATGCTCGTGGTGACTAAGGAGAATGGGTGGCGGTTAAGTGGAGGAAGTCATGGGCAAAAGGGAGCTCAGTGGCAGATTGAAAGATGGGCAGTGACTAAACAGGGAAATGTTAACCCTAAAAGCGATGGAAGATTGTGATATAAGCTACGGTCAAGATTTCAGAGGAGGCGACTTCGTGTGTAGGGTGGAGTCCACCGAAACCTATCGGTGGCAACCAAGCAAGTCTAATGGTGGCAGCTAAGGGTCGTAGCTAGAGGTGGCAATGAGATTTAGATATGAGCAGACAAAGGTTTTCGACAGGGTGAAATACTAAACACAGGAGGTGACTAGATTTGATGGTGGTCGACAGGGTTTTCAACAATAGCGACTAAGTTTTTTTTTAATGGCAGCAGATTTAAAACTTTGACTAGCAGATTTTAACACTTCGACTAGTGATGCTAGTATGTCGACGAAATAGTGGAGACTGCATGATCAAGTAAAGTTGTGTCAGATGTTTTTGTAGAGGATAGTTTAAGGTAGGCCGATGGGATAAACAATGACCAATCAAACAGTTGGGGCAGATGACAATGGTGGCAGATGGGAGGATTCAAAAGGTGCTAGGGTTTCGTGAAGGGTGGCGGTGAGTGTAGAGGCAGTGATAGAGTCTTACAGGTGGTGGTGACCTAGACTCAAACGAGTGGCAGGTTTTCCCTACAACGACGGAGGATGGGAGATAGAAGGTGTCGATGGGTGCGTAGGGAGGTAGGTAGTTAGGGTTTAAGTATAGACTAAAGTTGACAACCACACCCTACAAAACAAGCAACTAGAAACCTCACGAAACCTGCAATGAGATTTAAAACCTTGCAAAACAAGCTACCAGAAAACCCTACAAAACCTGCAATGAGATTTAAAACCTACGATCAAAGCAAAAAACAAAGTTCAATGTGGATAGGGGTTTGCGGATCCATACAGATCTGTACTGTACGGACTTGCGGCCCTAATTTTTTTTTAAAAAATTGTAATTTTAGAAGCGAAATAGGGCAATTTGTTGTCATTTTTCACCAAAAGGGCCTCCCAAACTCAATAATGAGGTCCATTTGAGACCAGGTAGCCACCTGCGAAACTTGATCTCAAAAATCACCAAAAAGTTTTAGATTTTGCATGCATTCACATCGAGTTCACCATTTATCGCTAGGGTTAAAATCAAGGTCTGAAATCAAAACAATAACCAATCAAACCGTAACTAGCACAATAGAGCACAAGATAACATGGAAATCAAAATAAGAAAGCAAAGCAAATTGAATCTCCATGCTACGCTCAATTTATCTCCATTGCTCTTCTCAACCTCACATAAGAATGCAAGATTTCAAAGGTTGTTGATGGAGGAATGTTGGTTGCTCACTATTTCAGCAGCATAACATTAGATTGAAAGATGAATGAGAGAAGATTCTAGAGTGATTTTGGCAGCATGAGGCTACTTGAAAACTAGATGTGTAAATGGCTTGTGAGAGGGTTGATTTATAGGAAAAGGCTGATTTGAATGAAGGGTTGTGATCCAAAGTTGATTTGTGCTATGTGGACGACTAAGATCGATTAGGTTTTCCCACTCCATGAGGAGTTGTAGTCTTGTGACAAGTGTGCGATGGAGAATAAAGGAGACCTAATTCAAATATTTTATTTGAATTATTTGGGACATGTGAAAGGGAATTAATTAAATAAATGGGATTTATTTAATTAATTTGCTAGGTGATTAGGATGAGATTAGGACTGGGATTGGGACAAAATGTCATATGATGTCTAAGTAATGTGTCGACTAGGTGTTGCAAGACATGGACAAATTTAAGTGTCTACACTAGGATTTGCATTTGGGTGCATGCATTTCCTCCACCTTATCAAGGAGACTTGAATGGAGGAGTTTTAAATGTATAAACACTTTGTTTTGTTTTGCTTTATGTTTCTAACATCTTTTCCATTCCAGTATCTTCATTTGGGACACCTAGTGGGACCTAACCATCCCTAAATTTAATCTTTTTGGAAGAAATTCTATCTTTTTATGCAGGTGATAGGTTAGTGCATTCAGTAGTGTATTAGTGCCTCCGATGGATATAGTAGCACCTATGACCACCTATTTAGCACCTTCAACTGTGTATTAACTATATGTTTTGTAAGATCTTTTAGTGCTTTTGAGTCCCCTGTTATCACCTAAGAGTAGTAGTTTAGCATCTAGGTTATTTTTGTTAGTGGTTACGTGTTTTATTTCAGCACCTGCACACCCCATAGTGGCACCTCTATTGTTTGTAGTAGCACTTTTGCTCTGTGTATTCGCTAATTAAGATTTTTACATCTTTGACCTCTGATAGTGTGTTGTGTAGCTCATCTAATGTATGTCTTACAGGTTTAACCTTCTGTTTTGCAAGGAATTGGAGAGTTTATCTAGGCTTTTCATTTAACTTACCCATCTTATTTGCCTAGAAATATCTTAACACTCTAACAACTTGTTTCAGGACTAATATCTTTACAACTTGTTTTATTAGCTAACTTTGCTTGTAGGAACTAATCTACTTTGTTTCTTTTCCCATAAAGCTAACATATTTTTCAGGTTTCCATTTTTTGTATCAGGGCAGTGCCTGCACTCTTTGGTTTAGTGCCACTAAACTATGGTTCAGCGCATCTAAACTTTGGTTCAATGCCTTCACCTACAAGGTCAACGCCTTTGCCGACTGGTAAAGACAAGTATAAATAGTCCATTTAACACTTTTGATTTTTGTATTAGCACTTTAGCATAGTATTTTAGTGCTTTAGTGTTGTATTTCAACTCTTATGCGCTATGTGTCAGTACCTCTGCACTTACTGTCAACACTTTAGTATGTTGTTTTAGCACCTTAGTTGCTTCTGTTAGCGCCTCTATTGTGTCTATTGGTGCTTTCATCTGTGCATGATTTAAATTATCTTTTAGACACTAATTTGACTTTCTTACAACTTTAAAATGCTTGACCAAGGCTTTTATCACAAACTATTAACATTTTCTCGTAGCCCCACATTCAAAGATCATTGGTTTTTCACTAGTTTAGTTGCATTTAAGTAAAGTAGTGGTAGATAAACATGTTTTTCATGTTTTGATTTACAATAGGACATATACCCTCCCCTTGCACCCTTGGGTGATCTTGGGGATTAGAAATCCTCTTGTGAATCCTTTGTTGGGTATCGCTTAAAGGAACACTATTTTCACATATTTTATCCCCCTGCTTCGTGTGATCTTGGGGATCAAAATTGAGTAGTGACTTCTTCCCTAGGAGGCCTACTTGGAGATACACCCACTCCAAGGGATGACCTCACCCCGTGTTCTAGCGGGGTATATAAACATGAGAATCGAAAGACTCACTTCAATAGGGACCCCATCCAGTCTAAACAAAACCCTCAAGACCCTCAGTTTGCTAAGACTAGAGTGGTTGTGTTCTTGGTTGGATGCTTGGTAATCCCTTGTTCACAGATCCATCCCCCATACCTAGTGTATATTAGGACATCCCCTAGACATTTGTAAAGCCTAGTTAAGAACTTTGGCCATTTTTTAGTGTGGTGCAAGGGACATAGACCACCCCCTGAAGTTACTCACCATCACAGCTCCTTGAAGTTGAGATAGAAATCTTCTTTGGGAAGGGATTGAAAGCCTCCAAAGAAAGGGGTATTAGGTGCAACACCCTTATCCCTAGCTATCTGCTTAGGGTGAAGTGTTCTTAGTTAGGTAAGAACATGGATAGGTATTCTATCATGTGGGCCCATATTAGGAAATCACTCCTACTTGAATAATTTTAGGGAATGTTTATGTGCTTGAAGTGTATTCATTGTGAAGAATCATAAAATCCATTCAACCTTTATTCCTTGAAAAATCAAACAACCATTGTGTCTTATTATTTGTTAAATCTCTTTCCAAGAGAATCTTTGACCAAAAACACATTTAATCATTAAAAAATCAGAGTTTTTTAACACCTAAACCATCCTTGTCAGCACATTTGTTGTCTCTGTCAGTGCTTTTTTTGTTACATCCCCAACTTTTGACTAAGCTTAATCTTACTTTTATGTGGTAAACAAGATGATTAATCTTAGATTAATGATTTGATGTTTGTGGAAAATATCAAGTAGAATCTTTGATTATATGGATATCGAATGATGTTTAGAGTAGACATGAGATTACATGTTGATAAGATTATTTTATCATAATGTTTTATGACTTAAATGATGATACACTGATCATGGTTATATGGTTGTGAGTGTAAACAGGAAAAGAATCTTCCTCCAAAGATGGAAGGAGAGTATCACCCGGGAGAAGGAAATAGATGTCGAGAAAAGTCAGATTGCCATCTGAGTATCGAAGTTGAATTTTTCATGAACCCATGCAAGATAGGGTGAGTTTAAGTCTTTTTCCTTGTTTAGTTGATTTCAATTCGACTATTGTCAGCAAGTCATTTTAAGATCTCTCGACGTCGTCTACATCGATTCGACTATATAATATTCTTAGAACATTTATATAGTCGATAGTAATCATGGTTGGATGTCGAAGCTTTCCTTTATTTACGTATCTATTTCTTTATTAATTTTGTGAATATCATTTAATTATTTTGACTATGGTCTAATATGGTGAAGTGGGGGAGTAAGACTCAACCACATACTCGCATATTAATGATACCACCTTAATGATGGTAATATAATTTAGTGATACCCTAAGTTATTTTGATAATCCTACAACATCATTTAGATGTAAATGATACTATGTGAGACATAATATTTATTTTACCCACTTGTAGTAGTCGAGCATTTTATCATATCAAGCTTATATGTTCTTGTGGCCAACCGTACCACTATCCATGAAGAGTGGAGTGAGTGGATGGCGTGGATGAGCTTAACATAAGCTTATCATCATGCAGGGTACTCCCGAATGGGAGATATGGTCTTTGAGGAACCTATATACCTGCGAGGTGGCATGGTATGTGCCAATTGATTTACCCGCCTTCAATTCGAAGGGTGGTGGTTATGTGTGGGTTGGAATAATGCATGCAAAAAGAAAGAGATTGATAGTATCTTTTTGGTTGTGAAGATTTGGGAGGATCACTATCATTGTTTTTGGAGAATCTACAGGTAGGAGACTTACATGCTTGAGAGCTCACGGGAAGGAGCTGAGAATATATGTCAACAATCTTACTCCTTAGCAAGATGTACTCTAGCTACGAGCTTATCAACATAGGTATGATTGTATATTACATTCATGAGTTATATAGTATGCTAATACCACTGTTATTTGCCGCATGATAGTTAATTGATGGTTGTGTTATCATAAACAATAGCATTTATATGTTTTATATCTCTGATAAGGCCTTCATGGCTGACTGCATGAATAGTGCCATGCTATCTTATACGATAACCCTGTTATAGTCTATATGGCTGATTTATTAAAGAAACTATGTTTTATATCATAACTTTTGCATGTTTGATAAAAGTTGTTAAGCTAGCTGAGAGCCATGCATGTTGTATAATGATAAGCCACATAAGCTAGCTGAGGGCCATACATGTTTTATTATGATAAACCATGTGAACAGGTTGCAAGCTAATCCATTTTTAGAAAGACAAGACATTAGAAAAGGCTGATGGCCATTCATAATATAATGAAGAGACACTCATGAAAGTCAATGCTATCAACAGTGCCCATGCCATGGTGGCTTTTGAGGCACAAGAAATATGAAGTGAAACACTTGTTTGTTTATGAAATATAATGTTATTATACCTTCAGGTGTAATCTTTATATAAGATAGAGTAATAAGACTCTTAGTACCCTTGGAGAAAAACTAGTTTATTATTGGTAACATTGTATAGATTGCATTAAGTGCATGCCAAATCTTGTGTGTCTAGTAACCCTCGACTGTCATTTTATTTCCATGTAGGAAAGGATATGAAAAAGAGTATGATAACTCATTGTTGAAAATGTGTTATGGTCTTATTTCTTTATTGAATGGCAATACTTCGTGGATGAAGTATAGGGTATCAAGAACCCTTTTGAAATCTTTTGACTAAAGGTCTATTTAATAATGTCTACTTATTAGACCATAATGGTATGTGTTATAGTTAATGTGAATAGATGAAAACCTTGAAACAAGGTAGCCATAGAAACTTAGACTAGGGTTGGTCTTAAAAACTAAAACCATGAACTTGCAAAGGAAAGTATGGGAATAGGGTGACGTGGAGTCATAGATTCCCTATTGCATAATACCACAAGGCAAATAATGAATGCACTCCTGGAATTGGAGTCAAAAGTCCAAGTTAGGTGGACTAAGGGTGAATTGAACCCATCTTTTCTATGATATAGAGAAGTCAAATTATGAACATTGTAGGATTTGACAGCTTCTAAGTCAAGTCAAGGTGTGTGAACATTTGACTACATTCATTGCGAAACATTTATGTATATAAATCTTTGGCCAAAGTAATGCATCTGTCTCTGCATGCATTAGTCGGTTCATTGTGCTCCATATGTCATAATACTTCTAGTAGTGTCATACATAGTTAGAGTGGATCTATAGTTGTATGACCATGAAGTATTATGAATGACATAACACTAGATACTTAGATGGAAAAACAATTGGTTCCTTATATCTATTCCCTTCGTTAAGGGTAGGGCCACTTCCAGGAAGGAAGTTGTGTAGGGGACCGCCATTCTGTGGTTGGAGGAAAAGCACTTGGGTGATGCTCTCCTTCCCAAGCAGAAGACAAGCCAAGACTTATGAAGACAAATGTCAAAGTTTCAGATACAGTAGAATATTTTATATGACTCGATAGTCAAACAATATGTATCAACTTATCATTGATGCTATGAGCAAAACATTATAAATGTATAGTGAAAGGAATTCACTAGTATGTTATCTTTGGAATTGTTCTAAATTTTAGTTTGAAATATCCAGAAAAGATATGCATATTAATTTTGATTATGAATTGATTATTTCTTGCTTAACTATGATTATGTTAATCATGACCTTGTACTTAATGGTAATTAAGTGGGTTAATTTGGAAAATGAAATTGGTATGTTACATATGGTATTAGAGCTACTGAGTTCGATAGATGGACCTATGAGCTCACTACATAATTTTTTCTCCAACATTAATGGTTGCTAATGTTTGGATGTTCTTATGCCAGAATGGTAAGAATAAGAATGACACCCAGAAAGAAGGTAATGGGAAATGGACGTTACCTTAAGGCTATGAGGGAGCAAGCCTCAAGAATGAAATGCCTTGAACAAACTAGTTTCTTGATAGGTGCATGGTTGGCTGATGATGAAACTTTTGCTGATGCTATTAAACACATCAAGTAGGAGATGGATAAAGTAGTTAGGGTTACTGCTCCTATCTCTAAAAATGAAAGTGAAACCTTCTACACCTAAGGAACCAGTCTTGGAAAGTGATCTTAAGGATCCTAATGTTACTCGAGAGGTTGTGGATGAGTACCTGCGAGTACGTCCACCTCCTAAACTGATTTGATAAACCTCAAAGATGAGGATAAGCTTGGGAAGATATCCTAGTTTGAAAATGACTTGTAGTAGCAAGATGCAAAGAAAAAATTTGTAACTATAGATGGTGTATTAGGGTAAAAATTAGGGTTAAATCATAAACATGAAAGCATCAAACCCTAACAACACAATGAAGCACAAAATGAGAATAGAAATATAGTGCAATAAACAACAAACTAATCTAGATTCCTATGTCAAGCTTGGTTCACCTCCATTGCTCTTCTCAATCTTGCATAGGAATGCAAAATATCAAAGGATGAATGTTGATTGCTCACTAATTCAACAACTCATAACAATAGGAAGAAGATGAATGAGAATGGAGATGAAGAAGAATTTCGGTAGCATGAGGCTACTTGCCAATTAATTCCCCAAATGGCTTGGGTGATGGTTGATTTATAGGACATGAGTGATTTAAATGAATGGCTATGATTGAAAGTTGGTTTGAACGATGTGGACGGTTGAGATTGAATAGGGTTTCCTACTCCATGAGGAGTTGTAGTCATGTGACAAGTGTAGGGTAGGCCTAATTTAAATAATGTTTTATTTAAATTAGTGCGACATGTGAAGGGTATTAAATGAAAAATGTAGTATGTGACATGTGTTGCAATGTGGTGAAAGGTGAGGACAAATTCAAATATTTTATTTGAATTAGTTGGAAAATGGGAGAGGGAAATTAATTAAATAAATAGGATTTATTTAATTAATTGGCTAGTGGGATAAATGAGATTAGGAGTGGGATTAGGATAAAATGTCATATGATGTCTAATGCAGAGCGACACATAGCGGAAACACACACTCAAAATATTAATTCTGTCAATATTGGCAAGAGATCTCAAATGTCTCACCGAACCTCTTGCACTCTTTCTTTGTCGGCCTGACTTACCTTGTCGGCCTCATTATCTACTGTCTTCCCGATGGTTTCCTTCACACTGATATCTTCCTATGCATCGACCAAACATTATACCATCGGTTTCCTTTTCAAATGTCATTCTAAATTGCCTTGTCTTCCTGACATCCCCTTGATACATTTGAATCTGCACATACATTACTTGACCTGCCATGTCGGTTCCTTCCACCGTTTCTGTCGGTCAACAATTGTATAAAAAACAAATGTATATCTCGACATACAAATGAAATATACAAACGGAATATACAAACTACGACTTCCTATCGCCGGTCCTCCGTCCCGCTATCACTGGTCGTTCCTTGTATCTAAAGATAAATATCCTTCCAACATACAAACTATCTACCACCTCAACCAGTCACCCTTTGTATCATATGCAATGTATATTTTCGTTGTATCTTCACAACATACAACAACGATATGCAATTACAGTATACACACAATCTAACACCCACATACAGTAGCAATATACTCACAAACTGTCTACAACATACAATGGATGTATACATAGGAAATGCATCTCCTTAGATCATTTTGACATACACAAGAATTATCTACCGGTATACACAGACAATTGACCTTTACATGCAAGTACAAGATATACACGGAATATGCTCAGGTACATTAGCGATATACACACTGTTTGTATATTCGACTAACAATCACAAACTTAACGTGAATGGACTCTTACACATGCATTTCACCACCGGATATACACAGGGTGATACTCAGATGCGACAATGATATACACAGAAAATGTGCCCTCCTACATTTGCGGTATATACAGGAATTGTATATTCAACAAATAACACAAACTTGACCCAAACAGACTTTTATACATATCATTCTTCACAGCAAATACACAGGATGATGTTCGCATGCAAATGTGATATATTCACAGACTATTCCCCACATACAATTGACGGATATACATAAAATGTATATTTGAATTTCCCGCCGAATAACTTCCTCTACCACGGATTCTGCAATTTCTATTCTGCCATGTTCATCGAACAAAAGAAAAAACAAACAGAAAACTAATATACATAATCCATTCCACTGATTTCACAGAAATCCACCAGTGGAATGGATTTAATCGTGCATCTCGACCATAGAAGATCTAAATTAAACACAAGGCGAATCTATACAAATAATATACAAAACAATTTGATATATAGAGAATTTACATAGGATCCAGAATTTGGTAGAACACAATTTATAGAATTTCTATTTCTTCATTTCAACTTTATCAAACACAGACTGATTACAGAGATTCAAATTCTTTTGTATTTTCTGAAGGTGGAAGAACTCCCTATTCCTCGACCGCCTTCCCTGTTTTGTTATCGACTCCTCCCTCCTCTGTTTTTAGGATTTTGCTTCAACCAAGATTATCACCAAAAAGCCCTAATTAATCATACGGCACCTGTTTTGCATAAGACAACAAAACATTAGATAATATGACACATTTGATTTAATCCTGCACATAACCCAACTGTCTGTTGTTATCCATGATGCTAAATACTGGCCTCGGCAAGAGATATTAAAACATAAAATGTCAACACAAAATGCTACATTTGACAATGACATACAAATGGTACATGGTAACATTTATTGTCTAAAACACATTAAAGCCTTATTCTTCTCCCTCTTGTGCATATTTATAATGTTGAAGGGGTGCTCCTGCACCATACTCCCCAGGAGAAGAGATCTCAAGCCCCTTTGAGATCAGAGTTTGAAAATCTGCACCATATTTTGTAATCTGATCTTCAGTCATCCAAACTGCCTCTGAAACAGGTTGCCCGTACCAAGCTACCAAGTACTCCATGTACTCTTTGTCCCTTGTCTTCTTTGTCACTCTTGAGTCTAATATCTTCTTCAATTTTGGTGGATCATGCTTAGGAATATCATCCCCTACTGCATCGTGCAATGGTTCCTATTTGACATCTGCATTTGGCTTGTATGGAGTCAAATCACATATATTGAAAATAGGTGATAATCCACGATTAGGAGGAAGTTGGATCTCATAAGCATTCTGCTCACATTTCTTCAAAACCTGACATGGTCCAATCTTCCTTTGCATGAGCTTGGTATATTTACCTTTTGGGAGCCTCTCCTTCTTTAGATTAACCCACACCAAATCTCCAACATCAAATTGTACATCTCTCTTTTTCTTGTCAGCATATGCTTTGTATTTCAATGTAGTCTATTGAAGCTAGTTCTTGACTTGATCATGTACTTCTTTGATAGCTGAAGCAAAAGCTTCTCCATCTGCACTAATAGGCTCTCCTATAGGCAGAGCTCTCAGCTCCAAAATACCTCTTGGATGAATACCATATACCACCTGAAAAGGTGACTTCCCTGTACTCCTATTGATGGTGTCATTATAGGAAAATTCTGCTTGTGGTAGGATGTTATCCCATTTCTCTCCATGCTGCCTTGTCAAACACCTTAACAGATTTCCCAAAGAATGGTTAACAACTTCAGTCTACCCATCTGTTTGAGGATGGTAGGCTAATGAGAAGGATAAATTGGTGCCAAGCTTCTTCCAAAGTGGCCAATAAATTTTACATCTCTATCTGAGACTATGCTCAATGGCAATCCATGTATCCTCACTATTTCCTTGAAAAACAGTTCTGCAACATATGAAGCATCACAAGTGGTTTTGCATGGCAAGAAATATGCCATTTTACTAAATCTGTCTACCACAACAAAAACACTATCATATCCTTTCTTTGTCCTAGGTAAACCTAATACAAAGTCCATGCTTATGCTCTCCCATGGCCTAGAATGAATGGGTAGTGGCTAGTACAAACTTGCATTAGTGGATCTCCCTTTTGCTTTCTGACATATCACACATGCCTCCACAAATTTCCTCACATCTAACTGTAACTTGGGCCAATAGTAATGCCTCTTTACAAGATCAAGAGTCTTATCCAGACCAAAATGTCCTGCCATGGCCCCACAATGTTTCTCCTGAATGATATTCAGCCTCATAGAACACCTTGGAATACATAATTGTCCACCTTTGAAAAGTAATCCATCTTGGATCAGAAATTTAGAGAACTCAACATGATATTTGTCACCAAAGGAAATACATACCTTATAGATTTCTCCAAAGTCTTCATCATCATCATACATGGCCTTTAAAGAGTCAATGCCAACACTTTCCAATTGAATCTAATTTATGGTTAGAACCCTTCTGCTCAAGGCATCTGCTACTTTGTTCTTGACCCCTTTCTTGTGCTTGAGTGTGAAAGTGAAAGCTTGCAAAGTTTCCACCCACTTCATATGCCTATGGTTCAGCTTCTCTTGACTATTTATGAAACTAAGGGCCTGATTATCTGTGAACACTATGAATTCTTTTGGCATTAAGTAATGCCTCCACTTTTTGAGTGACTATACTAGAGCATACATCTCCAAATCATATGATTAGTATCTCTTCTTTGCATCATTTAGTTTTTTACTGAAAAATGCAATAGGCCTACCTTCTTGAGTGAGTACTGCTCCAATAGCCATGTGATTGGCATCACATTCTACTTGAAAAATCTTGTTGAAGTCAGGAAGTGCAAGAACTGGCTGCTCGACCACCTTCTTTTTCAATGTTTCAAATGAATCATCTACCTCCTTTGTCCACGTGAATCTGCACTTTTGTCCTCCTTTTATGGTGTCAAGCATGGGTGCACAAACATGACTAAACCCTTTTATAAACTTCCTATAAAAGGTTGCTAACCCATGGAAACTTCTAACATCATTCAAGGTTTTAGGAGTTGGCCAAGACAATATGGCACTTACCTTCTCTTGATCCATTTTTAGTTTGTTATGTGAGATGACAAATCCCAATTAGATGATCTCTTCCTGCATGAACAAACACTTTGCTAAGTTGATCATTAGTTGTTCTTCATGTAACCTTTTGACAACCAAGTCTATTTGGTTGAGGTGCTCTTCCCTTGTATTATTGAAAATTAGGATGTCATCTAAATATACTATGACAAATTTACCTATGAATTCCCTCAGGACCTCATTCATCAACCTCATAAAGGTACTAGGGGCGTTGGACAAACCAAAAGGCATGACCTTCCACTCATATAACCCCTCATTGGTCTTGAATGCAGTTTTCCATTCATCTCCTGGCCTAATCCTAATCTGATGATAGCCACTCTTTAAATCTATTTTTGTGAAATACTTAGCACCCCCCAAGCAATCAAGCAAATCTTCTATCCTAGGTATTGGGAACCTATACCTGATTATGATCTAGTTGATAGCTCTTGAATCAGTACAAAGTCTCCAAGTGCCTTCCTTCTTTGCTGCTAGTACAGCCGGTACCGCACATGGGCTTAAACTTTTGCCAATTAGGCCTGTCTCTAACAATTCCTCAATCTGCCTTGCTACCTCTGTATTCTGCTCTGGGGTAAGCTTGTATGCTGCTTTGTTTGGAAGTGTAGATCCTGGGATCAGATCTATGCAATGGTTGATGTCCCTCATAGGTGGTAGGGACCTTGGTATTCCATTAGAGATGATGCCTTGGTACTTGTCCAATTGCTCTTGGATAGCAGGATCTATGAACCTTTGCCTCTTCTCTCCCTTGACTTCTTGCTGTTGTTCCTTGTTCACTTTTAGGCATGGAATTAGAGCATATGTAATTGCTCCTTCTTCTACTATCCCTTTCATGAATCATTTGCCTTCTACCATCATCACCTTAATGTCTTTTCCTTTTGATTCCACCTCATTCTCCATTAATGGTAGTAGCTCTATCACCTTACCATTCTTGGTGATTGAATATGTGTTCCTAACTCCATCATGGTATGCTTTCAAATCATACTGCCATGGTCTTCCAAATAGGAGATGGCAAGCATCCATCTTGGCAATGTCAAATAGTAACCTATCCTTGTATGGTCTAATTTGAAGTTCTACCCAAGCTTGTTCTTCCACAACTGTTTGCTGACCTTGGGTGAGCCATGAAATTTTATATGGGCAAGGATGTGGCAGTCTCCTAAGCTTAAGCTTTTCTACCATTTCAAATGACACAAAATTTTTAGTGGATCCAGAGTCAATCAGAACTTTACATACCTTTCCTCCTGCCTTGCAAGTGGTTCTGAAGAGAGACTTCCTTTGTGGGGGTTCTTTGTCAAGCACCTTCATGGTGGTCATTTCTCTCCTAATCATCAAAGATTCTCCACTCTTAGGATATCCATAACTGTCAAGAGCATTCACACTTTGAAAAGTACTGGAACTTGTCACACTTTGGCAATCAGATTCTTGGATCAGATTGATCCTCTTTTCTCCCATTGAACTTGTTGCCTTTCCTGGACATCTGCTGGCTATGTGACCTTATTGATTGCAATTGTAACATCTGACAGGTCCTCTGCCCTAAGATCTTCCTCTAAATGGTGGTCTTCTGCCCCTGAAGTTTCCTCTTTGATTGTAACTTCCCCCTTGGTTCTGACTGTTGTCTCCTCTGTTGTTCTCTTGATTAGATTCACCTTGGTATCCAAATCCATTTCCTCTGCCTCTGAAAGGACTTCTTCCTCCCCTTTGCTGTCTCCCTTTTCCTCTATTGTTCTGCTCATGCCTTCTCTTTAATTTCTCTTCCACTTTGAGTGCTAACTGGTAGCATTTTTGGACTGTATCTGGGTTATGCAGATTTAAATCTTCTTGGATGTTAAACCTTAATCCATTGAGGTACCTTGCTACCTTCTCTTCCTCACCCTCCTTTACCTTTGTTTTGACACATAGTTTCATGAACTCTTCTATGTATGAGCTGACATCTAGCTCCTTCTGCTTCAAGTTTTGTTTCCTCTTATGTAATTGGATGTTGTAATCTAATGGAACATAGGCTTCCTTCACTAAAGCCATCATCTTCTTCCAAGTAGCAACTTTGTTCTTTCCTTCTTTCACCCTGTCATCTTGGATGAAATTCCACCAAGTCAGTGCAGCTCCTTTCATTTTGGATTGAGCCATCTTCACTCTTTGGTGGTTTGGTATTTCCTCGGTCTCAAAGAAATTATTCAAGGAGTCTATCCATTCCATCATCAAATTAGGTTCCATTTTTCCTACAAACACTGGCCGGTCTATTTTCATATCCATGTTCCTTCTCTCCATGGATTTGAGGGCATTAAGTAAGGGTCTCTGGTCTGCAGGAACCTCTATCTCTTCCTGCTTAGGGATCTCCTCTTCATCCCTGTCTTCTCACTTACCAGAATCTTCTTCCCCTTTCTCTACTCTGTCCCTCAACTTCTCTACCTCTTCTTTCAAAGCTTGATTTTGAGCCCGAGTTGTTCTGCTCTCTGCCATTTGCTTTCTCACTAAGGCCGCCAACTCAGCATTGGTCATCTTTGTTGGGTACTCTTCTGACCCCTCTCCTTCTAACATCTGGCCTTCTTCTACTACCCAAAGGATACTCCTACGCTCTGATACCACTATGATGTAGAGCGACACGCAACGGAAACACACACACTCAAAATGTTAATTCTATCAATATTGGCAAGAGATCTCAAATGTCTCACCGAACCTCTTGCACTCTTTCTTTGTCGGCCTGACTTACCTTGTCGGCCTCATTATCTACTGTCTTCCTGATGGTTTCCTTCACACTGATATCTTCCTATGCATCGACCAAAAATTATACCATCGGTTTCCTTTTCAAATGTCATTCCGAATTGCCTTGTCTTCCCGACATCCCCTTGATACATTTGAATCTGCACATACATTACTTGACCTGCCGTGTCGGTTCCTTCCACCATTTCTGTCGGTCAACAATTGTATCAAAAACAAATGTATATCTCGACATACAAATGAAATATACAAATGGAATATACAAACTGCGACTTCCTATCGCCAGTCCTCCATCCCGTTATCACCGGTTGTTCCTTGTATCTACAGACAAATATCCTTCCAACATACAAACTATCTACCACCTTGGTCAGTCACCCTTTGTATCATATGCAATGTATATTTTCGTTGTATCTTCACAACATACAATAGCGATATGCAATTGCAGTATACACACAATCTGACACCCACATACAGTAGCGATATACTCACAAACTGTCTACAACATACAATGGACGTATACACAGGAAATGCATCTCCTTAGATCATTTCGACATACACAAGAATTATCTGCCAGTATACGCAGATAACTGACCTTTACATGCAAGTGCAGGATATACACAGAATATGCTCAGGTACATTAGCAATATACACACTATTTGTATATTCGACTAACAATCACAAACTTAACCTGAATGGACTCTTACACATACATTTCAGCACCGGATATACATAGGGTGATACTCAGATGCGACAGTGATATACACAGAAAATGTGCCTTCCTACATTTGTAGTATATACAGGAATTGTATATTCAGTAAATAACACAAACTTGACCCAAACAGACTTTTATACATACCATTCTTCACAGCATATACACAGGGTGATGTTCGCATGCAAATGCGATATATTCACAGACTATTCCCCACATACAATTGACGGATATACATAAAATGTATATTTGAATTTCCCACCGAATAACTTCCTCTACCACGGATTCTACAATTTCTATTCTGCCATGTTCATCGAACAAAAGAAAAAACAAACAGAAAACTAATATACATAATCCATTCCACTGATTTCATAGAAATCCACCAGTGGAATGGATTTAATCATGCATCTCGACCACAAAAGATCTAAATTAAACACAAGGCGAATCTATACAAATAATATACAAAACGATTTGATATACAGAGAATATACACAGGATCCAGAATTTGGTAGAACACAATTTACAGAATTTCTATTTCTTCATTTCAACTTTATCAAACACAGACTGATTACAGAGATTCAAATTCTTTTGTATTTTCTGAAGGTGGAAGAACTCCCTATTCCTCGATCGCCTTCCCTGTTTTGTTACCGACTCCTCCCTCCTCTATTTTCGAGATTTTGCTTCAACCAAGATTATCACCAAAAATCCCTAATTAATCATACGGCACCTATTTTGCATAAGAAAGCAAAACATCAGATAATACGACACATTTGATTTAATCCTGCACATAACCCAACTATCTATTGTTATCCATGATGCTAAATACTGGCCTCGGGAAGAGACATTAAAACATAAAATGTCAACACAAAATGCTACATTTGACAATGACATACAAATGGTACATGGTAACATTTATTGTCTAAAACACATTAAAGCCTTATTCTTCTCCCTCTTGTGCATATTTATAATGTTGAAGGGGTGCTCCTGCACCAATGTCTCTATTAATGTATTGACTAGGTGATGTTGCAAGACATGGACAAATTTATGTGTCTACATTTTGCCCCTCTTTGAGATGATGTTGAGAATGTTGTGACTAAGAGAAGTAACGTCATTTCAAAAATGATAAGGTGTGGATAGAGGAAAAGGACAATGATGCAAGGATGATGATGCCCCCTCGAGAGGATAGGCAGGTTGGACAAACATGGGTAGGCTCTTGAAATGAAAGGGATTGGATTGGTCAAGGAAGAAAGTTAAGGGAATGGATAGAAGAAATGAATGATGTGTTATGCTACAATGAAAGTGAGCAACCATGAAGTTTGATATAGCACTAGACGTTATCCACCAAGGTATAAGGACCAAGGTGACGATGTATCTTGTTCACCTAGTGTAATACAACCTTCTCTAATGTATGAGGAAGTAAACTTACAGCATTAAAGTCCTAATGCGCAAAAGGTATGATATGACCATAGATGCAAAGGTTAATACAAAAATCTATTTCAACATACACAAGATATGAATATTAGCTGGAAAGAGAGGGATGTGATACAAATGCAAGATGAAATGATGACACATATAAGCAAGCAAGCAAGCCTGCACAAATGGTACAAAAATAAACAAGGTATTGCCCCTGTCAAGCTATAAACCAATGATTGATTGATTGATGATTATGATTGTTGACGATGATAGTGTCTGGTTTCAGGAAATGAAACATGTCGTATAAGACGCCTGGTTTGGTTTCGACAATACAACATCCTGTATAAGATAATTGATTGATTGATACTAGTGTTGTTGGCCATGCGAATCAACACCAAGATTTGATTAATTGATTAATTTAGTTTATGTTAAGATTAGGATCAAGACCATTGATGTAATTGGATAATTTGACTTGATTGATTAACTTGATTGTTATAGATTGATGATTGACTTGCATTTGAGTTATTGCTTGGAATGATTTGATAAGGATGATTGGATGAATTGATTTGATTGGAATGATTTGATGGATTGATTGATTGGATTGAATTGATTGATTTAATGAAATTGACTTGATTGATTTCATTTTGGTGATTTGATTGAATTTCTTGATTTGAAGAATTGATTGGATGAATTGATTTGATTTGATGATTGGATTGGATTGATTGATTTAATGAAATTGACTTGATTGATCTGAAGGAGTGATTTGAAATGAATTGATTGGATTTGAAGAATGATTGGATTGATTTTATTGCTTGGGTATTCTTGTTGGATATTTGATTTTTTTTGTATTTTCGAAATGTTTTGATTTTTTTGTGTCTTGGGAATATTTGATTTTTTTAGATTTTTTGCATTGTTTTGATTTTTTTTTAATTTTTGACATGTTTTGATTTTTTTGAATTTTTGACATGTTTTGATTTTTTTGGATTTTTTGAATGTTTTGGGAATGTCAATGGATTACAATTTGAGTAGCCTTTGTGCTAGATACCAATGACAAGGGAAAACCAAGTCTAGGTGCAAGGATATATGTGGGATGGAATGAATGGAAGACTCATGATAAAGGGATGGATGATAAGAAATAGTGGATGTGATCTCCAAAGGCTATGTCACATAGGAATAACATGCCCCATTCTAGATGCAATACTTAGGATTTTTTATGACAAAGCCTGTGATAATAGAATTATAGGATTTGTTTGGAAGGGATAAGGTATATCAAGAGCTATCCAAAGCATTTGTCAACATTTTTCCCCCATATCCTTATCAAGGTCAAAAGGAGGAAGAGAGGATGAATGAACTCAACAGGATAGGTATGCACATGTAATGGGTAAGTATGGTAGGATGGTTAAGATTGGATATGATAGGATGGAATGGATGAAACAATGTGCCTCCAAGTGTAAGTGGCATAGAAGATCAACCTACACATGATGCTTGTTTTCCAAGTTTTCATCATGGTACTTATCCAAGGCGCCACCAAGGGTGGTTTTCACCATTGGATGAAGGGATTTCTCTATACTTTTTTGATTTTTTTTTCTTTTTCTTTTTTATTTTTGATAGGAGAAGGGAAATATAGATAGGAGGGACTCAAGCGTCTAGTTCCATGAAGGGTGATAGTCCCATTAGAGATAGGTGTCATCACATGGACCATGTCAAGTGTCATTATGCTCATCGATGTTGGTAGGTATGGGACTGCATGAGAGTGAGATGAATTAAGTAAATAGTGGATTATGATGTGGATTATGTAGGGTTTATGCACAAGGATGTATGAAAGGTTTATCCAAAAGCATGGACCATAAGAAGGTGATGAGGAAGATATGTAGGATAATGGATGAAGGATGGGGGATGGAGGTATGGAAAAGAATCATGACCAACGGTTGTACACACTGTGATAAACATTGAAGCTTTTGATTGGAAGGTGGTGTAGGAAGCAATGGAGATGTTTGCTTAGGGGATAGTTGATTTAGGAATTTAGGGACCCACATAGACTTAGGATTTTTATGATTTTTGTTTGACTTGTGGGATGAAGGAATTTGAGACTTTTGAATGGAATAGCATTTTTGGATGGAAGAGGATGCTTCATTTGACTTGCTTGCTTTTTGTTTAGGTACCCAAACCATTTTAGTTTTGACCTTTTCTTGTGAAGGTATGGGCTTGGAGAGCCTTTTAAATGGATTTTGATTTGACTTTTTCCATTGACGTCCCAAGGAATTAGGATCCTTAGGATTTTTAGCTTTATGGGTAGAGGCATCTAAATTTTTATACTTCAATCCCATGGGTTTGGTGGAAGCTTCTTGTTTAGATGATGCGTGAATTGATTGGTAATGATTAGGAATGTTAAAGGATTTATGAATGGAAAATAGGATTAGATGATAGGTCAATTAGGTGTTGGGATAAGTGGTGGTAACGTCGATGGAGGGATATTAGGGGTTGGAAGTAGAGGAGGTAGATTGGATGGTGGAAGGTGTATGGTCACATGCTTTTGACATTTATAGGATGATGGAGGAGGAATGACAACATATGTTTTGGGAATATGATAGGATGCATGGGATTTAGGAGGAATGGAGGAAGTACCAACATCTTTAGATTGTTTACCTTGGGGTGTATATCCAAGGCCATATGAGCATGGAGGGACTTTGACATGGATAGGCTCCAAAATACCTTGTCCATGAAGGCCTATGCCTTTACCTTGATAGTTCATGTTTTGGAGTATGCGATGGACAATGGGACTAGGTGTGTTTTGGACATTAGACTTGAGCTCATTATTGGGTGAAGAAGGTGATGTGGTGGACAAAGGTTGTTGTTGTCCTAAGGAAGAACATTCATGGATGAAGGTGGATAGACCAAGGAGATATGATGGATTTGAAACATGGTCGATAGTGGATGAGGAAGGATCATTAGGATCTTGATTATCATTATGTTCACTAAGATCCAAGGTATTTGTTTGGTCTTCTATGTTTGCTTGGGAGGCATGTGTCTCATCATGGCAAGTGGATGTTTGTGGATCATGGGTAGGGCTAGATGGAGGAGAAATTTCTTTGCTTTGGAGGAAGGCCATGAAACAGGGTGAATGCTCAAGTAGGTCAACAAGACTTTCATTAGATGGAGCATGTAGGTATTGGGTATCTTGCTTATGGATGGTTGTGGGTGTATGAATAGGATCAAGTTACTCATGGATAGGTTTTTCATCATGAATAATGTCTTGATCATGGAAAAGATACATGTTATGAATGGGTTGAATAAAAGTGATTTGATCTTGATTAGGATGAGGGCTTGATGTTTCCACATGCTTAGGATTATACCCTTGACATAGCTCTTGTGGTTTTATGGAAGTGGATGATTCTTGGATAGGTTTGATATGCTCTTGATGGTCAACCACATGAGGGCATGATGGAGGTTGACTTGGACTCAATGGGGGAGACTCCTCAATAGTGATGAAATGGGAAACTCTGCCATTCAAATTTGATCACAAACACACATACCACACTATGTAGGAAGACAGGAAATTAATTTGAAACACATAAAATAAAAAAGAAATCTGCAATATGTATTATATTGAAAATCTGAAAATGAGATACATAAACACGGAGCTCATATGCTATCATACAACATGGGCTTCAAACATACAAAAATATGCAACTCAACATTCTAGATTCATTCCAGTAGCATATGGATATGCAACCACAACTTCTCCAAAAGCCCCCCTTCACCAAATGAGCAAGCATCAAATATAGAAATTGCGTGAAAAGAAACCACTATTGGTTTCTCAAAACAACCTCCACTAAACCACCAAGAAAACCCGTCAGTTTCGCCTATCACTGCTCCCTCTTTTTTCTAAATTTTCTAAAACTGTTTTTAGGTTTTGTGTGCCTCTTTCCCATCTTTCTAAAAAATTTTGAATTTTTCTATTTTGATTAGAAATCAGATAGTTATGCCCATTTTACCGAGTCTGGGTCTCAAAATTACGACCTAGACATGAAACACCATGCAAAGCTTGTGGCCAACATGCAAATGCAATTGAACATGCAATAGCATGCATACCAAGTGGTCCCACCTAGAAATATAATTCTCAAATAGAATATTCCACCATTTATGTCTTTGAAACATTTATGAGAGCATAATTCCTCAAAAATTACATTCACAATTTTTTGCCACAAGGAATATTACAAAGTTGCAAATCAAAATATTTATTTTCCTATCCCTTAACCCCTTATTGAAAATAAACCAAATTAAAATAACAATATTTTTGGCGATGCAAGATTGCTAGTACCCCTGGATGCTCCTGCATTAGACACCCATGGTAAGAAGTTTGTGAGCATATACTCACAAATATGTGCACAAAAATGCTCTCTTTTTCCTCTTTTTCCAGCATGTACCTGGAACACTTCCCATACTCCACCAACTCTGCTCTCCAGTCCTCTTTCTCAACATAGAATCATTGTAATCTGACCTCCACCAACATGCATATGTACTATCCTCTACAACATCACACAAATATTTCCCTGCATACAAATCAACACTAATAACATCCACTTGTACCATCTTTTGTGCATTCACACTCACATGCAAATCATCCTTCACAAATTCAAAAGAGTATAACTTTACCTCTTTCACCCATTCCTCTATTGTAACATCTTTCTTCCTACTACCTGCTGCAATATTTTCATCTTCATACACTCCACTCTCATCTTCATCATAAAAATAAAACATATTATGTATTACCTCTTTTGCTGCAACCTTCTCCTCACCATTACCTGCTGCCACATCTTCATTCTCATTCTTTGTTGCTGCAACCTCCTTAATCTCTATTACATTTTTCTCTTCCTTCTCACTCTCTTTCTCTATGCCTTCATCAAAGCATACTTCTGCAATATTTTCTCCTTCCTATTCACCTGCATACACAACTATGACAAACTTTTTGCCTTTCTTCTTTGGCATTCTGTCAAACACTTGCCACACACTCTCAATTTTCAACCTCTCAGGTATAGACTGCCTCACACTCAATGATCTGTCTACACACAAATCACACACACACACACACACCACCATAGGTCCTGGTGCAAACTACCTAACATCAGCGCTTCTGCCTGCACACTCAGGAACAACTTGCTCTGATACCATTGATGAAATGGGAAACTCTCCCATTCAAATCTGATCACAAACACACATACCACACTATGCAAAAAGGCAACAAATTAATTTGAAACACATAAAATGGAAAATAAATCTGCAATATGTATTATATTGAAAATCTGAAAATGAGATACATAAACATGGAGCTCATATGCTCTCATACAACATGGGCTTCAAACATACAAAAATCTACAACTCAACATTCTAGATTCATTCCAGTAGCATCTAGATATGCAACCACAACTTCTCCAAAATCCCTTCTTCACCAAATGAGCAAGCATCAATATATAGAAATTGTGTGAAAAGAAACCACTATTGGTTTCTCAAAACAACCTCCACTAAACCACCAAGAAAACCTGTCACTTTCACCTATCACTGCTCCCTCATTTTTCTGAATTTTCTAAAACTGTTTCTAGGTTTGGTGTACCTCCTTTCTAACTTTCCAAAACATTTTGAATTTTTCTATTTTGATCAGAAATGACAAAGGTATGCCCATTTTACAGATACTAGGTCTCATAATTATGACCTAGACATGCAACAACATGCAAAGCTTGTGGCCAACATGCAAATGCAAGCAAAGAATGCAATTGAACATGTAATAGCATACATACCAAGTGGCCCCACCTATAAATGCAATGCCCAAATGGAATATTCCACCATTTATGACTTTCAAACATTTATGAGAGCATAATTCTTCAAAAATTACATTCACAATTTTTTGCCACAAGGAAATTTTTTTTTTTGGTACGTAAGAGATATATTATATTATATTAAAAGGATCAAAGTATTAAACTCATCTGCATATGCAGGAAAAACTCAAAATGGCTTGAAAGCCCTGATTTACAAAAAGGCCATCACATCTGACAAGACCAACTCCAAGATACCATTACCAGCTTATCAGACTACCCCCACACCTAAGGTTATTGAGTTTAAACAGACACTTATATAAGCTTTATATAAACTTTATATTGACAGGGACAATATAGACTCCCCCTTACCCCAAACCCTACTCAAGAAGATAATCCTGGAATTTGAGAATCCAGTCATAGCCATCAGTGGTTTCAAACTGAAACAATTTTTTGAGAAAAGCTCACCCTTTACTGGCGCAGGATCTATGTGTCACTAGCTCTGTACTACTCAAGTCCAGGAGAAAGGGGAAATAGTAGACCACACCTACATTCTGATAAACTTTGGGAAGATCTCTGGGATGAGGGATACCCATGCCAAAAACTGCCTTTACCACCACCTCCTCAAGCCCGATCAACAGATGATTTTTGAAGGCCATCCACGTTGCTATGCTGACGATCGCCTTATCCACATTCAAATCCAACAAAGAAGCCACAAAACAGGAAGCAATATCAGGATCAACTCGGTATCTTTTCGCGTCCTCCACAAAAGCTTTGCCAATAATCAGTTTCATTGCACCAATCAGAAATGCATCACCCTATATCAATATCCTTCAAAACCTTTGGTCTGTGATCCTTCCACAGAATGCCATTTGCCTAACTAAATTGGTCAAGCAAATCAGTGTCAACATCCCTTCACACTCGAGCCTTTTACTCTGCACACTCTCAACAAATAGTAGGAAATCTAGCCTTGGCTCTCCATCCATTGCCTGAGAAAAAATGAGAAGAAAGAATAGCTCACACATACTTAAACTTGTAAGAAGGGAGAGATCTCGATTTTCCATAAGGGTTGCTCATGCGAACAGAGCCAACTCTCCTTACCACCGTTTGCAAATATGATTGTCAAAGCAAGACATTCTCTAAAATGAATGCTATCCGTG
Organism: Cunninghamia lanceolata; assembly: GCA_027924645.1. Taxonomy (NCBI): domain Eukaryota; kingdom Viridiplantae; phylum Streptophyta; class Pinopsida; order Cupressales; family Cupressaceae; genus Cunninghamia; species Cunninghamia lanceolata. The sequence goes on from BSBN01000828.1 coordinate 4,066,148, forward strand.
CTCTTAAGCTGGCGAGTAATTATGTCTCATAATGGAGATGATTCTTGTTTTAAATCCACATGAAGTAAAATCCACGTTCCTCTCTTAGCAGAGGAGAAATCACATATGGCTGCCACCTTCGCATCCAGCCCTACACATGGAGGATGTGTAGGGCCCTCACCCTGCCTCCCTTTTTGCCACAAGGAATATTACAAAGTTGCAAATAAAAATATTTATTTTCCTATCCACTAAGCCCTTATTGAAAATAAACCAAATTAAAATAACAATATTTTTGGTGATGTAAGATTGCTAGTACCTCTGGATGCTCCTGCATCAAATAGGCTTGAGTGGTTGTGGACCATATGATGGAGTTGTAGGATCTTTGATAGGACTAGACATGGTGTTGGAAGAATCTTTTGTATGGTCAAGGATAGGAATTTAGTGACATGGTTGACTCCTTGCTAGTAGTCCTTGGATCACATCATTTGCAAGGGTATGGGTGAATTTGGGTAACTCCATAGGTTTACTTTTGAAATGTTTGAATTTAGGGCATGAAGTTGATGGAGGATTAGGTGATGGTAAGGGTAATGAAAGGTTTGATGGATTGGAAGGTGGAGGGACCAATGGATTAGGAATATGACATGTTGGCTTTAGGATAGGCATTTGATTGAATGGTGGTATAATATACTTATAAGAGGGATACGCTAACTAGTGTTCCCCTTGTCAAAGGCATGAGGATTTAAAGGCACTTGATCTTGTTTCAAGGGGTGACTAGGCTTACATGTTCTTATTGGGATGTGAATTGTTATGAATGATGGTTGACATGGAAAGAAGTGGGATAAGTTGATATAGAATGAACTTGACATATGGATGGACTAGGTTGGTATGAAGTGGAGGGTGATGAAACATAGGATTGAGGTGGAATGTGTGGTTGTGTTGGTTGAATTTGATATGTGGATGGACTAGGTTGCTATGAAGTGGAGGGTGGTGACACATAGGTTGAGGTGGAATGTGTGGTTGTGTTGGTTGGATTTGATATGTGGGTGGATCAAATTTTGGACTTGTCTCATCTCTAGAACATGAAGGAGGGCCTCCTCGAAGTATGAGTTTAGGTCTAGGATTTGTCTCATCATTGGGATTAGAGGGAGGGCCTCCTTGAAGTATAAGTTTGGGCTTTGGTTTTGTCTCATCATTAAGACTAAAGAGATGGCCTCCTCGAAGTATGAACTTGGGCTTGGGATTAGGCATAGGCTTGCTAAGGATTAGGACCATTTTGACTAGTAATTGACTAAGACTAGGATGATGGTGATGTGGAGTGATTAGGATATGATTAGGAATGAAATTGATTGGATATGTGGAATGATTAGGATATGATTAGGATGTGACTAGGATTGGACAAGTAGGATGGTTAGGATGTGGATTAGGTGAATGACAAGGATGATTAGTGTTTTGATTAGGATGAATGTGATAAGGAAGATGACTTGGATGGTTAGGATTTTGATTAGGATGAGTTGTCTTAGAATGAATGTGTTGACAAGAATGTTTAGGATGATGTATTTATGTGTTTGTATTGATAGCTTGATGTGGCAATTTGCAAGCAAATGATTTCACATGTACACACATGAATCACACATACAAGACACATAATCAAGTTTGACTTTGAAATTGAATGTGATGATTAAGCAAGCACTTGAAGACACGTCAACAATCCTATGATTAGTCAAGTAGGTGTGGCTAAATAGGTCATAATCTAGGATGCACAAGTTTGACTAAGGATGTCCCCAATATACTCAAGGTATAGGGGGCCCAATTCCATGAAATGAAAGTGAAATAGTGCCAAATAGTCGGGAGAAAGGGGTAACCCACCCTTCACCTTCACTTCCCCAAGGTATAAAGTTCTTGGGGGCTTAGCTTGAATGATAGTATTTTGACTTCCAAGAGGGTGTCTTTCGATTCACACCTCACTATTTAGACTCCTCCAGAACACTAGAGTTGAGGTCGTCCCTTGTAGTGGTGTGTCTCCAAAAAGGCCTCCTAGAAAGGGTAACAAAAGCAAATCTAGTGGGTGCTTTTGATCTCCAAGATCACCTTGCGGTGTGAGGAGAGAGCATACACACACACACACTAGATTCACACTCGCAATGTAAATTCCCCTTTAGAAATGAAATGTGTGGCATGAAAGTGAATGGATGAAAGGTGTTTTTGATTCTCAAGATTGCACGAAGTGCATGAGAAGAGCATACACACCTTCAATCACATTCAAGTTCACTAAGAAATTTAAAGCACTTGTTTGTTTTAATCCCAAAGTCAAACTGTGTGAAGGAAGACAATGGTTCATTTTAAGTCCACTTTTAATGTGAATGAAGACAAGAGTTTGTTTTAATGCCCAAAATCCAAATGTGATTGCAAACAAGATGTTCTTTTTAATGCCCAAATCCAAGTGTGAATGCAAGCAATATTGATTTGATCAAATTAAAGTTGAAAGAATAGAATGAATACACCTAGAAAAATTGCTTTCCAATATGCTACTGTGACTGATGTAGATGTTGCTACAGCTCCTTGAGTTCACCTAGAAGCCACAAAAATAAGAAGAAAGCAAGTAAACTTGCAAACAAGTGTGCTATGTGAAAATGAAGAAATATAAGAAATCTAATTAAGATGAATAGATACAAAAAAATAAATTGCATGAACAAAAACTAGTCAAAATTCTAAGCAATTTAAAAAAAAAATCGTGAAGATTGGATGAATTTTGCAAGAGTTATGTGCATTTGAAGTTCAAAAGGAAGGTTGAGTTTGATTAACAAAAAGAGGTGAAAATGGTATAGTCACCTAATGAAACCTTTTCCACTGCGTAGTTGGGAAAACCATATGTCCAATGCCACAAATTTCATAAAAATCTGCCTCTGTATGACCAAGTTATGAAGAAAAGAAAAAAAGGCCCTTCTAGGGCATGAGGAATAAACATGTCAATCTCTGGTGGTTAACTAACCGCTGGTGGTCTCTTTTGTTGTGGTCACATGCGCTATTTGGTTGAATGTGGAGGTCATCTTTAGCAGTTAGTTGGATCAATGCCCTTGGCCACCCATATGACCAGGGGCCCAGTAGCGAAAAAAATAAAAAAGAAAAGCAAAAAAGAAACGCAGGGGCTAGCCCCCTCCCCGCTGGTCACAAATGTAACCACAAGTTCTAGGACTGGTGGGTCGGACTTAAAGCTAACCATCACAGGCTTAAAGATTGACCGTGTATTGTAGAGGGCTTAGAGCCCAACCAAAGGTGATGAAGATTGCTTGTATAGCAGTCGAAAAAGGAGGCGACCGGATTTGCTAGTGGCGACCGGGCGGTAGCAGTGGAGGCGACAACATTAAAGTTTTCAGCTAGGGTTTAGATGCAGGGTATGAGTGGTGGTAAAGGTTAGTTTAAATAGAGGAGAACCATGGGCAGAAGGAGGTATAAGGAGTGGTAGTTAGGAGGTTGAGGTTATTTGAGGTGGCAATGGCGAGAATCTGCGAAGGAGGTGATAGCTACAATGGCGACTGGATTTCACAGAAGTAAAGATGGGCGGTGACTTAGGATAGATGGCGGTGGTGATGGTTTCAATGAGTGGTGAGAAAGCTTAGAATTTAGGGTTTGCAATCGAGCGAGCTTCAAGTGGTAGCAGCGGGAACCCTAATAGGGGATGACAACTTGGAGTGAAGCAAGGGTGGTCAACGAAGCCAGTAATCCCCCATTAAACCTACAACAATATTAAACCTGTCGTTTATGAAACCTACAACCAAAGATAACATAAACCCTACAACAAAACATTTGACCACAGATCACACAACACTAATTGTACGTCCAGTCCATATGGTACAAATCCGTACAGTACGGACTGGTAAGTAAAAATTTTCAAAAAATTACAAAAATTTGACAGTGAGCGAAATGGGTCAAATTCTATGTTGTTTTTCACTTGCGAGGCCTCCTGGACGCAATGGTGAGGTCTATTTCAGGCCAGGAAGCCACCTGTGAAAGCTAATCACAAAAACTTAATAAAAAATGTTAGATTTGCAAACTTCACGTCGAGTTCACCAAATGTATTAGGGTAAAAATCAGGGCTAAATCATAAAGATGAAAGCATCAAACCCTAATAGCACAAAGGAGAAGAAAATGAACATAGAAATCCAATGTAATAAACATCAAACTAATCTAGATTCCTATGTCAAACTTGGTTCGCCTCCATTGCTCTTGCCAATCTTGCATAGGAATGTAAAATATCAAAGGATGAATGTTGGTTGCTCATTCCATCAGCATAACGATACTTGAAAACTGAATCCTCAAATGGCTTGGTTGAGGGTTGATTTATATGAAGTGAGTGATTTGAATGAATGGTTATGATTGAAAGTTGGTTTCAATGATGTGGACAACTATGATCAAATAGGATTTCCCACTCCATGAGGAGTTGTAATCATGTGACAAGTGTAGGGTAGACCTAATTTAAATAATGTTTTATTTAAATTAGTGGGACATGTGAAGTGTATTAAATGAAAAATGTACTATGTGACATGTGTTGGATTGTGGTGAAAGGTGAGGACAAATTCAAATATTAATTAATTTAATTAATTAGTTAGTGGAATAAATGGGATTAGGAGTGGGATTAAGACAAAATGTCACAAGATGTCTCTAGTAATATGTTGACTAGGTGATGTTGCAAGACATGGACAAATTTAGGTGTCTACATTAATTATCATATGTTGTCGTGGAGGTCCTAGTTCAAAAGTATAAGGTAAAATTTAGGCTTTTTAAGCCTTTTTCCTTTGGCATGTTTCAGGTCTAGGCCTCTGTCAAAGAAAAATGTGTTTAAATGGTTAAATATGTTCCATCTTATCAATTTTCTATGTTAAGGATCACTAGGAGGGTGTTGAAATTGCCTTCAAAACCTTAAACTTGCTAAGAAAATCATTTCCACTTCTTCCAAAAGGAGTTTTTTCCACATAGATTGCATGCCTTGATTAAGTCAAAGGTTAAAGAATCTAATGTTTCACGTGTATTAACTTTGTTTGTCAAACAATCATCGTACAACATGTTATGGAGGGATTTTATTTTGAAAGGAGTCAAAGTATTTGAATAAGTTTAGGTCTAAGCTTAACACCTTAAGGGTTTTTTTCAAAAGATCTAGGTTTTCTTTTGCTAACTTGTAGAACCACCATGCATGAAGAAGGCATATGAGAGGAGTCCAGATTGCGAACCCCTTGAAAGTTGAGAAAGGTTTTGTTGAATGCACTTGAATGGGAGATTTAACATCAAGGTTGAAGATCATAGAAACCTTATGGATACAATGTAGAAGATTTGATACACTATATCAGGTTTGGTAAAGCATGCAGGGTTTTACAAGAAAGACCATGTAGAGATCTATGAAAACAAGAGCATGCATTATATATTCATGTTGTCAGGTTAGAGAAGGGTTTAAGAGATAGAGATACCTACAAAATTTTAGTGATTAGTGCATGAAAGAGATTTGCTCCATGTCATTATTTTGGAAGACCATGAAGAAGCATTTTTGTGACCTTCTAAAGGTTTGCACGTGAAAATACTAAGACTATGGAGTGTGATTTGAGACCTTATAGGTCCTAGAGAATCCAAGGCATAATCATATTGAAGTTTTCTTGCAGTCTTAAGGGCTTCCATCATACACTGGAACAAAGCTTTGCATGTGATCTTACGGTCATTATAGGTTTTCAGTTTGGACAGAGAGTATGGAGTTAATGGACTTGTATAAAATACATAGGAGATGTAGGATTTGAAGATTGTTTGAAGTGAAAAGAGAGGATAGTTATAAGGAGTATCACATTGATGGACCATCCATGCCAAAAGAAGTTCGCACAAAGCCATAAAATAACTTAAGGTGATTGCATTGAAGATAGTAAAGAACATGAGGTTGCAGTAAGGAGGAAGATATCACCTTGCATGCAGTCATTGGGATCTAAAAAAGGTAGGTTCAATGTTAGGAAGGACAATAGAATAAATGTCAAGAAGTGGCAAATTGAACAGTTAGGTCATAAAGGTTGTAGAGGTCATTGTAGTACCTTATGTTTTGCCCAATTTTCCTAGAAGAACTCGATGAGGTTGTTTTAAGGTGATATGAGAAAAGTTGCTACATTACAACTAGACAATGATACCATTTAGAAGACCCTATAGAATAGTTGGAGGCTTGTATCTAAGGATTGTGTCTACCAAAAAAGGATAGTGACAAATCCTTGCCAATACACAATAAACAACATGATTTAAGTAGAGATAGTCTATGAGAAAATTCCATTGTATGTAGTATGCAAGGAACATGACACAAATATGAAGCATCTTCCATCATGGACATTGATAGTAGTTGAAGACAAGAAACTCCAAACTCATCACAAAACCACTATAAGTGAACAATGAAGAAAGATGGATGTAAGTTGGAGGAATGAGTGTTGTACAACTCAAGGAGTATGTTCCATTGAGTTTCCATGATAGGTAAGGATGTATGTTAGTATGCCTTCTAGGATAGTTTTGTTTCCCTTCAGTGTTTACAGAAGGTAGAAATTTCCAAGGGATTGCAGGTATGATTGTGAACAATGCTGATTAAAGGAGATGCAAAGTTAGATGTGATGGTGATAATGGTATGCAATAGTATGACTGCATAGTCTACAAGAAATAGTGGGTAGTTTTGGTACTGGGCAATGGAGATTGATGTGAAGACAATCAAGTTTCAAAGAGTCATGGCTAGGTGTATTAGACATTCCACATGGATAATATATACAGTAGGACAGATTCATGAGACAGTGTCACTATGTGAGCAAAGATAATATGAAGAGATACATAGAACAATATGACTGCTAGTTTAGGCATGAAGACAGTGCTCTAACAAGTCTAAAGATAGTGATGTATGAAATTGGTGTACAAAGAAGCGAGATGGTTTCAGGTAATCTTCCAAAAAAATCAATTGCTATGGGCATCCATTGGATTTTTACATGGTATCCTTGCATTCAATTATAAGGAACTCCAACTAAGGTGATTTTATCACTTCGATCCATGATTCAAGGTCCCAATAGTGCTTCAAAGGTTGAATAACATCAACTAGGGTAATTTTGTTATGTTTGAATTTGGAAGTGAAGATTTAGTAAATAGGTTGTATAAATAAATTCTAAAACTTTCTACTCTCATAGTCTCATTTCTTATGGATACTTAAACTTTGCTCTCCAAAGTTGCTATTATATTCTTCCCCATGGTAGGTTGCCACATTAAGAGTTGAGATTATGTGTTTAAGTTATCTAAGGGTAAGACTATCCTTGAAAGTTCAAATTTTATTGTCAAAGGTGACTATTATTGTACCTGGATCATTCTACCCTTGAGACAGTCACCTCCAAGAATTGGGCCAATGTGCGTAAAGAATATTAGTTGCCTTCGAATTTGTTAATAACATCATTCAAGGAGACATGTGCAGGCATAAAAGTTTATTTGGAGATTCAAGGATTGTCTTGAGTAGACTATTCTATGTTTAAGACTATTATACCTAGCAAGTAGTAGTAGCAGTCTTGCAAATAGTGGTTCAGTGACAAGGAGAAAGCTTTCAAGGTTAATAGTATACATATGGTCTAAACAATAGTAGAAAGATCTGAAATCACAGTTCTGAGGTTTGATTCTTGTAAAATAGATAAAGATAGTGAAGCATGATAGAGATATTGTAGGTACAGTGAGGAAAATTGTAGATACAACAAGAAGTATATGAAAATTGCCTGATATATAACCTTGTCAATGGTTAAGAAATCTGTGTTTTGAGATTGGAAACCTTTTTTAAGATTGTTAGCATTCAAAGTCATTAATACAGGGGTTATGAATAAGAATACAAGCCTTGGAATCAACATCATCATTCAGGATTGTAGTCTTAAATAAAACCTTGACAAGACCCTATGAAAGAAGGAAATACTGAGAAAATTAATGTAAAGGCATGGAATGATGGTTCCAAGAGACAGTTTTGGAGTCTATATGACTAAGAGCACCTTTCCACACCCTCAAGGAGTCATAAAGACATCAAGACCACATGTCCTATTAACATACAAGAATCTAGGAGAATAATGGAGAACAATGGGCAGCTGTTAGAGCATGCAAAGGAGTAGTTCCACTTTTTAAGGATGCACACTCCAACTACCTCCAACTTCATGCACAGTGGAGCTTTTCAAGGAGATAAATCAGCTAGATGTTCCCACAACAGCTACAAAGAAGGTTTGACCAAACCTCTCCAAGGACAAGTGTCCTCTTTTCTTTCAAAGCATGTCCTTCTCTAGCTGTTGGAGTTCAAAAAGGAAGCCTAGGATCAGTTTTAGGAGTTCTTCCTAATTGTTGAGGGGAGAGTTCTTTCAGTTTTGGGACTGGTATTGTAATTTTTTAGTTCTTTCTAGTCAAAAAGCGGTGATTATAACTTAGAACAACGATGTAACATTGATTTTTAGAGAAGAGCACTGTATTTTTAGACTTATATTAGTACCTTTTGATCAACAATAAAGGCAATATTTTTACCTCTTCATGAGCTGTGCATTGTGTAAGATTAAAATAGTTGATGTTTTTTCTTGTGATGTTGTCATTTATCCTTGAAAAATTAGTACTATTTTCAATACCTTTCATACATAAAACTTGTTTAAATGTAGGTCATAGTTTGTGAAAACTAATATAGGGTTGTTTTAGTTGTGAAAATCATTGAACATTCCTTCTAAACATTGTCATATATTCAAGATCCTTGCTATGAAATATTTATGTCTGAAAACATGTGAAAATCATGAACTGTGTATGTCATAAGTTGTAATACTAATCAAAGAGTGTGTCAAAACAATTGTATAGGTCCTTTATTATTTGGTGCATGAACTCCTTAGTATGTAGTTTAAGATTATGTCACTTTCTCTCTCTTTTCCCAACAAACAACAATAGAGTAGGTTAGTTTTAGGTGATCCATCAAGGGAACCAACCCTCTTTGGAGGTTGATCTCAACCTATTTGATCCCACACTTAGTGAGATCATCCCATGTTGCATAAAGTAGTTGAGTTTTTCAAATTCAATAGGGTGCATACATTAGTGACAACAATTTTTGGCACACCCGGTGGGACTGATTGGACTATTACAATCCATAAGTTTTCTATTCATTGTTGATATTTGGTGTGTATAATAGTAGTATCAAGCTTTGGAGGCAATATTTCACACACCTGGCAACTCTACAAGTTTAAATCTATAGGTACAAGCAGTCCAAGTGCTCAAAAGAATACTAAGGATCAGTGTTGGGTGATTTTCATTCTCTTTCCCTTAGTGGGAACCCCTCAAAACCACTTGGTGGTCTGCTAGTATGAGTTAGTTTTCCAAAAATCAAACCTATTTTTTCCTTGTTTTATATAATATTTCATGAAATTCTAGCTCTTTTTGATGTTCTAGCATGTCAAACCATCAAAGAGGATATGTACCTTTGCCTTCTTCTTGTCAAAACATAATTTGTGAGCCTTTATGTTATCCACATCAAACTAAAATGTTGTTGGTTTCATCCCAAACAGCTCTCTAATAGCAAGATACTAGCATGCTCATCATGCTTACCTCCCACCCACCCCTACTCAGTCTTCTTAGCAGCCTAGCCTTGCCTATAATCAGTCCCAAGAAGACTAGTTTTCTCATAACTAGCATACCTTTTCTCCTAGCCAGCTTCAAGATGATAACAACATGAGCATTAGAGATATTGCATTAAACTTTCAAACACAGTTGGATGCTATTAAAAATGAACAGGAGTATAGTTGGCAGTAGGAAGAGCTTGCATATCAAGATTATTTACACCAGTAGGAGAGGGAGGTACAAGTGAGTTATGAGGATGAGTTCCTGGCTAGACAAATTGTGGCTAAAGAAGAACAGATGAAGAAGCTGATGGATCACATTCAAAGGTATGAAACCCACCCGACCCCTTGCTTTCCTAGTTTTAGTTCAACTCTTCCTATGACTATGAATCAACCTATGAAAGAAGAGGTTTCAAAGTTCAAAATTCCTAGCCTTAAGCAAGAAAAGCCCCCTAAATCTTCAAGTAAGTCTCCTTGTGCAAAAATTCCAAGTTTTAGAAGCTTACATCCCTTGCAAGAGTCAACACAACTGCAAGCTCAGCCTATTATCTCTCAAGCGCAATCCATTCAAAAACTTACTCTTCCTCTAGAAATTCAACAAAACTTTCCAAATCTTATACCAAGTTAGTATTCTTGTCCTAGCACCATTTCACTTTTCATGGGTTGATCTGTTGTTTGGCAAGCTAATTGGTTTGATGAGCAAGAGAAGGAGTTGGTTGAGTTAAAAGGAGACCATCTCACTATCTATGAACCTCCATATGCTTTAAAAGATGAAAAATTGGACTTTTTACAAGGATGTAAGTATGAGAATGAAACTCTAATTCATGAAGAAGGAAGAGGTTGCTTCTATTGGTCCTCTATTTCTAGTTGAATATGAACATAATCCATGCATGGAGGATGTTGAATCATGTGCAATGTTGAATCCTTTAGATTTTGATTCATTTGATTATTTATCTCACACTTTTGATGAGATGAATGAAAATAGAATGCAAAGGCTACAAGGTGAAAATCTTCAGTTGCAAAGACAACTTCTACAAGGTTCATTGGAGAAGAAACTAGATGAAAAGGAAGATTCAGTCTTTTTGTTTGATCAACTACTTGGCTTTGTTGACAAGGATGAGGAGAGCATGCCAATGCTCACCTTAGCAGTTGATTTGGAGTAGTAGAAGTGTTGCAAATAAGTGCCTAATTGGTTTTGTCATTGATGTCAACATATTCTTGTTGACATTGGTATCAACTGTATCCTATTCTGTTGCCTATTTAGAAGACTGAAATGTTGAGGATATTGATAAAATTAATAAAGATTAATGAATGCAGACCATATGGCAGTATAGAGGGTTGTCTGATGTAGCTCTAGTTAAATTTTGAGAGGTCTGCATGAAGATTTGAAGAAGCTATGGCCATCTGAGTAAAATTAGGTTTTGCTATGATAAGAAGAGACAGAGTAACAGTAAATTGGTCTGGATCACTCTGCATTAAAATATTATGATCTGTGGATCTATAGGCATCATTGGGAAGTCAGTGTGTATCATCAACTCCAATGGTTCGTGGTTTCGAGGTCCGCAAAAAATCTTTCTAGTATGACAGTTATGACAGATAATGTTCTTGAGGTTCTGGATGAAGATGCAAGTGATTCTGATGTTTTGGAGGAGTACGGATGTTCTTGTTGAATTCAATGTGCTTGTGGAGTTCTCTGGATCGTGTGACTGCGGTGTTGAAGGTTAGCATTGAAGATTGAGCTTGTTATTGAAGGTTTCTTCTTTGTTGTTACTATTCTTCCCAATCTTAGCCAACCAGATGTTTCAAGTGTGTTACAGATGATCTAAGAGCAATTATTTTGAGCATGGTGTGTTGTTGAAAGAAGATTCAAGTCTCAGTTATGTTTGGCTGATAGCATAGTGATTTGCATGGTTGTAGTTTCGACCTTGATGTTTGTTCCAAGGTTGATGAAGCGTATAAATACTCGTGAATGAATTGTGGAAAGCTATCCTTGTGTGAAAATGATCAAATCCTAAGGAAGGTTCAGAAGTAGAGCAGAGAAGAGGAAGAGCAAAAGAACAAAGGTAGTAAAGAATGAAGAGATAATAAAGAAGCATTTGGGGGCAGAGTTGAAGTTTAGTAAGCTTTCAGTGGGACTAAACCAGGCATGAAGAAGATGCTATTCATCAGTTCATTATTTCTATATTAAACATAAAATACTGTTGGCAGTGAGGCTCCTGTAAGCAATGAGCCTCTCTGAGCAGTGAGCCCTAAGGCAAGTGCCTTTTCATTTCATTTAAGTACTTTTAATAGGGTACAAATCTTGTGGGTTAACCCCCACCGTGGTTTTCCCTTAACCGGGTTTCCACGTAAAATATTTGGTGTTATGTGTGTTCAATTTGCTTTTGCTCATGTGTTGTTAATTCATGCTTAATGTTTACACCACTAATCTAATTGAAAGTAGATAAAGAAGTTTAAAGGTGAATTTGTGGGACAACTAATTCACCCCCCCTCTCAGTTGTTCAGACTAATTCCAACAATTAGTATTAGAGCCAGATCCTCTAAAAGAAGCTTGACCGCTTGAGGAGATCCAAGATATCGACTTATAAGAAGGAAAGTCTGAGATTTGATTGAACAAATTACTCCCTCTGGAAGGTACACATGCAATGTCATTTGGAATGTATTGGTAATGACTTTTGGATGATAACAAAGAATGAGTATAAGATTATGAAGAATGGCCCTACTACTCTAGACGAACTCAAGGAAGCTGAATGCAATATTCAAGCCAAAGAAGCATTATTGAGTGCCCTGACTGATACTAAATTGGCAAATGTATTGGATTTGAAAACTGCCCATGAAATCTGGAAAAAGTTGGAAAATCTCTATGAAGGTGACAAATATGTCAAATGCGCTAAGCTACAGAGCCTGAAAGGTAAATATGAAAGGTTGGTAATGAGTGAAGATGAAAACATTACTTCCTACATGCAGAAAGTGAATGAACTTGTGACCGGTATCAGAAATGCTGGTGGAGTATTGGAAGAATCAGAGATTGTTGCCAAAGTGCTCAAATCCTTACTTGTAGCATACAAGCATAAAGTTGTTGCCATTGAAGAGATTAGGACAGTGACAACTGTTACAAGGGATCAGTTAGTTGGTAAGCTCTCAACATTTGAAATGAGTGAGTTTTTTGATTCTCTTCCTAAGTCTGAATCTGCATTTAAGGCCAGTGTATATGGAAAACAAAGATATGATCCTCGTGAAAGCTCTTTAGGAAGATCAAACAGATTTGCTAAGGCAAGGAAGGATCTTGAAGATGATGAAATTGAGTTTGTATAACTTGAAGCTCTTATTGCCAAAAGAACACCAAGAGGATTCGGTAAGTATGAAGGAAAGTTACCATTCAAATGTTTTGCTTGTAATAAGATTGGTCATTTTGCCTTACGATGTCCAGAGAAATTTTCAAATCCAAACCCTAACAGATATAAAGGTTAGAAGAAATGCTACTATGTCCAAGAAGTTGGAGAAGAAGGAGTCACAGATGATGAATTTGATCATGGAGGTTCCATTGAAAGTGATTGGGTGTTCATTGCTATCAAAGAAGAAGATCCGATGTTTACTGAATCTACTAGCTGTGCAAATGTGGAAAGTGCCTTCGTTGCTCAAGTTGTTGAAAAGGATGAATGGGTGATTGATAGTGGATGTTCTCATCATATGACTGGTGATAAAAGTAAGTTTATAAGCTTTAAAAAACATGAAGGTGGAATTGTGAAATTTGGAGACAACTCAGCTGGTAGAATCTGTGGCAAAGGATCCATCTCCTTTGATGGTAAGAATAACACCAATGATGTTCTATATGTGGAAGGACTGAAGCATAATCTTCTTAGTGTTGGACAGTTGGTTGACAAGGGTTATGATCTCCGATTCAAGGATGGAAAATGCAGAATCTTGGAAAGCTCCAGAACTGAAATTGCATTTGGTACTCAAACTAGAGGTAACATCTTTCATTTAAGTAGTTTTGGTAAAAGTTGTTTAATTGCTCAGATAGATCAAAGTTGGTTATGGCATAGGAGAATGTGTCATGTGAATTTTGATAATATTGTTAAGATAAGTTCTACTCAGGCTGTGAGAGATCTCCCAAAACTTGTGAAACCCGATAGCATGTGTAGAGAATGTCAATTGGGTAAATAGAACAAAACTTTATTCAAAAGTAAAGAACAATTTTCAAGTGGACGGTTGGAACTTGTGTATACTGATCTATGTGGTCCTGCTAGAATTAGGAGTGTGCAAGGAGACATATATTTAATGTTGCTGATTGATGATTACTCCCGGATGATGTGGGTAACTTTCTTAAAAGAAAAATCAGAAGCTCTTGACAAATTCAAGGTGTTCAAAGTTATGGTGGAAAATGAGATTGGTGTGAAAATAAAGTGTCTGAGATCTGACAGAGGTGGAGAGTTTACCTCCTATGAGTTTCATACATTTTGTAAAAAGCATGGAATAAAAAGATAGTTATCTACTCCTAGGACTCCTCAGCAAAATGGAGTTGTGGAAAGAAAGAACCAGACCATTCAAGAAGCTGCTAGGACCATGATGATGGAAATAAATGTTCCTCAAGTTTATTGGAGAGAAGTTGTGAGTACTGTTGTCTACACTCTTAACTGGGTGCAGATCAAAGGTAATTTTGGTAAGACACCTTATGAACTATGGTTTGGTCATCCTCCTACTGTGAGATATTTCAGATTTTTTGGTAGTAAATGCTATATCAAAAGAGATGAGCATCTAGGCAAGTTTGAGGCAAGAAGTGATGAAGGAATATTTCTGGGTTACTCTACTCAAAGCAAGGCATACCAGTGCTTTAACAAAAGATTGAAAAAGATTGTTGAAAGTGCAAATGTTAGAGTTGATGAGAGCAAAGAAGGACATACCAGGTCTTGTGGATATGACTTAGATGATCAAGATGAACATCCAAGTCAAGAAAGGCAAGTACAAACTTAGATTCAGATCCAGATAGATCCAAAAAATCTAGTAACTCAAGAGGATATTGCAGAAGTTGAGGAACAAGTTCAAGAAATAGAAGTTCAAGCAAATCCCAAAACTCCCAGGTATGTAAGGATGAATCATCCTAAAAATCAGATCATAGGAGATAGAAATAAAGGTGTTCGAACTAGGAGAAGAATTGCTAAAGAACAAGAAGAGACTTGTTTGATTTCAAAAATTGAAACAAAATCAGTAAGTGAAGCCTGCAATGATGAAAACTGGATAAAATCAATGGAAGAAGAATTAATGCAAATTGAAAAGAATCACACTTGGGATCTTGTTTCTAGACCTGAGGACAAAAATGTGATTGGAACTAAATGGGTCTTCTGGAACAAACTAAATGAAGATGGTGAAGTTGTAAGAAACAAAGAAAGGTTGGTATGCAAAGGATATTCTCAAGTGGAAGGAATTGATTTTGAAGAAACTTTTGCTCCGGTGGAAAGAATAGAGGCAGTCAGATTATTTCTTGTATTTGCTGCTTATAAAGATTTCAAGGTATAGCATTCCTGAATGGAGAGCTAGAAGAAGAAGTCTACATTGAGCAACCAAAAGGATTCCAGTTGTCTGATCAAGAAGATATGGTCTACAGATTAAGAAAAGCTTTGTATGGACTTAAACAAGCCCCAATAGCCTAGTATGCAAGATTGGATAGGTATCTGATAAAGATAGGATTTAGCAAACGCACTGCTGACAGTAATCTTTATTTCAAGATTGATCATGAGCACATATTAATTGTTGAGGTATTTGTTGATGATATCATTTTTGGTGGAAATGGAAGCATGTGTAAGAAATTTGTTGATCAGATGCAAAGTGAATTCGAAATGTCCATGTTTGGTGAGATGAATTTCTTCTTAGGTCTACAAATCACTCAGTCAGATAAAAGTATCTTCATATCTCAATCTAAATATGTGAGAGAATTGTTGAAAAAGTTTGGAATGGAGGACTCAAAACCAATAAGTACTCCTATGAATGGAGGACTCAAAGGGGGAGATTGTTGCAAATATGTGCCTAATTGGTGTTGTCATTGATGTCAACATATTCTTGTTGACATTGGTGTCAACTGTATCATATTCTGTTGCCTGTTTAGAAGACTAAAATGTTGAGGATATTGAGAAAATTAATAAATATCAATGAATGCGGACCATATGACAATATAGAGGGTTGTCTGACATAGCTCCAGTTAAGATTTGAGAGGTTCGCATGAAGATCTGAAGAAGCTACGGCCATCTGAGTAAAACCAAGTTTTGTTGTGATCAGAAGAGACAAAGTAACAGTAAATTGGTCTGGATCACTCTGCATTAAAATATTATGATTTGTGGATCTATAGGCATCATTGGGAAGTCAGTGTGTATCATCAACTCCAGTGGTTCATGGTTTCAAGGTCTGCAAGCAATCTTTCTAGTATGACAGTTATGACAGATAGTGTTCTTAAGGTTCCAGATGAAGATGCAAGTGATTTTGATGTTTTGGAGGAGTGTGGATGTTATTGTTGAATTCAATGTGCTTGTGGAGTTCTTTGGATCGTGTGGCTATAGTGTTGAAGGTCCACATTGAAGATTGAGCTCGTTGTTGAAGGTTTCTTCTTTGTTGTTGTTGTTCTTCCCAGTCTTGGCCAACCGGATGTTTCAATTGTGTTGTGGATGATCTAAGAGCAATTATTTTGAGCGTGGCATGTTGTTGAAAGAAGATTCAAGTCTCAGTTATGTTTGGTCGATAGCATAGTGATTCGCATGGTTGTAGTGCCGACCTTGATGTTCGTTCCAAGGTTGATGAAGCATATAAATACTTGTGAATGAATTGTGGAAAGCTATCCTTGTGTGAAAATGATCAAATCCTAAGGAAGGTTCAGAAGCAGAGCAGAGAAGAGGAAGAGCAAAAGAACAAAGGTAGTAAAGGATGAAGAGATAATAAAGAAGTGTTTGGGAGCAGAGTAGAAGTTTAGTAAGATTTTAGTGGGACTGAACCAGGCATGAAGAAGATGCTATTCATCAGTTCATTATTTCTATATTAAACATAAAATCATGTAGGCAGTGAGCCTCCTGTAGGCAATGAGCCTCACTGAGTAGTGAGATCTCGGTAGTGAGCCCTAAGGCAAGTGCCTTTTCATTTCATTTAAGTACTTTTAACAGGGTACAAATCTTGTGGGTTAACCCCCACCGTGGTTTTCCCTTAACCGGGTTTCCATGTAAAAATTTTGGTGTTATATGTGTTCAATTTGCTTCTGCTCATGTGTTGTTAATTCATGTTTAATGTTTACACCACTAATCTAATTGAAAGTAGATAAAGAAGTTTAAAGGTGAATTTGTGGGACAACTGATTCACCCCCCCTCTCAGTTGTCCAGACTAATTCCAACAAGAAGGACATTAGAGAACATGATAGGTTGCTGGTTCATGAAGACAAGAATGAAGATGAAGTCTCAATCCATATGAAAGAACACAAAGACAACCTTGTTTTGGAGGCTAATGAGATTTTTTGCACGAAGATTCCTATCAATTTGAACAAATTTCAAAATTAGAACTTATGCTTCAAAAACATGATCTTGATGCTTCACCAAACCTTCAAAAAGGCTACTATAAATCTAAGGTGAGCTCTCTTGTGCAAAAAAGTAAGGAAGATGTTGAAGAAGACCTATTTTAGGATGAACTAGAAAATTTTTGTTCAAACTTGGATAGTAAGTTAGTATTTCTCAAGGAAGGAGGTCATGAACAACAAGAACATCAATTGGAAATTATTACTTTTCCAAAGCTTTCCAATCAACAAGATGATGAAGTAACATTAAAGCATGAACATCAAACTGACACTAATTATTTGGGTATCGACTTGTCAAGAGGACACCCTATTAGACATCTAGCCTAGAAGAAGTCACCAAAGGTTGTATTTGATCCAGAGCACGAGATTCAACATCTAGGACAACAAGATCAACTTGTTTATCCACCTCAAGACAACCAGATTTTCAATCAACTTGAATGGGTAGATGAGCTTATTTGTATCTTTGGAGAAGTGTTTCAGTATTTGGTTGAATGCTCATTCTTTCTCCATCTCATTTGGCTGCTTACAAGCATGAAAATCACTCCCAGCTGATTAGGAAAGGAAGTTATTTTGTGGAAATAGTTAATGGTTTTTTTTAGACAACCATTTTCATTTGTTTAGTATAGATTAGTATAAGTCATGTTGTAGTTTGTTTTCCTCCAAGTGCAGATGCACAAGTGTTTAGTTGTTTTTAGGTGTTCTATGTTTGTTGTTTCTTGTTTTGATGTTGTTCCTGAGGTACTAATAGCAACTATTCCCAAGTCTATGTGGAGTTGGTTTAGGCTTCTTTGACTCTATGGTCCAATGGAAATCACTAGACAGTTGGTCTCTAACGTTTTAGCAGGCAAAAATCAAAGTAGAAATCCCCAAAAATGTTACCTAATTTCACTCTTTGGCTCAAATAGGCAAAATAGATAGCAAAGGTTTTGTTTTGAAGGTTTTAATTATCACATTTTGTTGTGGAGGTCCTAGTTCAAAAGTATAAGGTAAAATTTAAGCTTTTTAGGCCTTTTTCCTTTGGCATGTTTCAGGTCTACGTATTTGTCAAAGAAAAATGTGTTTAAATGGTTAAATATGTTCTATCTTATCAATATGTTAAGGATCCCTAGGAGTGTGTTGAAATTGCCTTCAAAACCTTAAACTTGCCAAGAAAATCATTTCCACTTTTTCCAAAAGGAGCTTTTTCCATGTAGATTGCAAGTATTTATTAAGTCAAAGTTAAAGAATCCAATGTTTCATGTGTATTAACTTTATTTTGTCAAAAATCATCGTACAACATGTTATGGAGAGATTTTCTTTTGAAAGGAGTCAAATTCTTTGAATAAGTTTAGGTCTAAGATTAACACCTTTAGGGTTTTTATCAAAATATCTAGGTTTTCTTTTGCTAACTTGCAGAACCACCATGCATGAAGAAGGCATATGAGAGGTGTTAAGACTTCAAATCCCTTGAAAGTTGAGCAAGGTTGTATTGAATGCACTTGAATGGGAGATTTTGTTGAATGCACAAGACAATTAAGAGGGGGGGTGAATCAGTTGTAGCTTAAAATTTCAAAACCCTCACACATATTTAGATCCGCACAGATTCAATTAACCCTTAGACTATTATGATGATTAAACATGAATAGCAAATAATAGAAACTAAATCAAACCAACTCAAACACAAGAGAACATCAAATTTATGTGGAAAACCCAAGAAGAGAAAAACCATGGTGAGGATTAGCTCACAATATAAAGTAGTATCAACACCAAATTACAAAAGGCTCACTACTAAAAGAAATGCTCACTACCAAGGCTCACTGCCAGAATAGAGAAGAAGATAGAGAATATTGTTACAAGGAGAAACTATCTCAATGCAATAGAGGATTCCACTGCAACACCATCAACACCTCTGTAGTCACACTGAAGAATTGTAGACACCTTTTGTTCACTGTATCTAGTAATCTAATGCATTAAAGCTTGTACTGCACCACACATTCAACCACACTGTTACATCACATCCATCTCATGCACCATGCAATCACATTCCCTTTACACTTATTTATACCATCATCAACCTTGAAAACATTCTCCAAGGTCAGTAAATCACCTTAACCCAGAAAATTTAAATTAGGTCTGGACCTAACATTCCCACGGTGGAAAGGAATGAAGGTAGATGACAACACATCTTAGCTCAGACCTAAATTCATCCAAGCATGCTACTTCACGCTTTCACAATCACCGAATCATCTCCGCAATTAGTGTAAATGCCCAAGGTCGGCCAAACATGTGTTAACACAATGAACTTTTAAGTACACGCTTCTTCAAACCCAATGATGACTTGCAGACAACATGTAAGGCTTCAACACAATCTAGAGTATTCCACAAACATCCTGAAATCGAACAAATGCCTCTGTAACAACTTTCACCTACTGCACAACCTTATCTTATTTATCCAGTATGCTTAACTATCTCTGTCATACACTGTATCTCTAGAAATTGACTTCTGGAGCACCAAACCACGACCAACTTTAACAAAAGAAATATATAAACCTTATAAGCATAATTTTAGAATGACAAGACCTAAAACCAATTTGTGGAGAAATGTAGAGCAAAGACATTTCTCCCAGACACCTCTGTAATACTCAGAAACACAGTCTTCATATTGGTGAACGCAACTTCCTCTACACAACGAACCAAAACACCAAATTTAGAATATAACAACTCTTAACATCTTTGAACAACATATCCAAACTACAAAGATAGATCTTCAACATAGAGGAAATCCGGAGCAAAACTAGAACCCTACTCTGTAAACCAAAATGCCACTTCAACACATTGTTTCCTTTAATAATCAAATTTTCTCAAAAGCACTTGGAAACCAACCAATAGAAACATATTCTTAGCATCTTCAACACCTCTTCAAAGCAACCAAATCATCTTCAGCAAAGCAACTCAACCAAACAAATCATACCATTGCAACAACCTCATCTATGTTCAACTAACTTCATCATCAAAGACAATATCCTCTCATCACTAACTACTCATACTCTTCCACCATTTCTTACTCACATGATTGACACCAATGACAACACAAGCTTGTTGACATCAATGATAACATTAGCTGCACATACTACACATGCTTGCAACAATCTCCCACTTTGTCATTGATGGCAACAAATAATATGAAAAACCATCAACACAACAACATCCTTAATACTATGCTTCATAGCAATTAGCTCCTTTCTCTTTTTCTCCCCCTCATCTTGCTACTCTATTCTTGACAACTGACTACTTCTTTATCTCCTTTTCCACATTTCTCTCTCTCCCCCTTTGACATCAATGGCAAAGGGCTACACATATCTCTTTCAATCTTACTTTTTAGACAACTGCTCAAACTGTACTTGCTTATTACTACTCTGCAACACCATTTCTTTTACTTCTCTACATGCTCCCCCTTAGAAACAACCAACATTAGAACTTACTCCCCATGACTGCCACAACCACCATGAGCACTACTTGCTCCCCCTGAGAGGTAGCCTCCAACATTGGTCCAAAATAAAGAATGAAACTTGAAATCCACTAGATTGATGCATCTCCTTATGCATCTAGTTCAAAGGAGGGGTAATAACCCATAACTTCTCCTGGAGATACTCAAATGTATCCTTAGGAAGAGCCTTGGTGAATATATCATCAATCTAATCTTTTGTAGGCACATACTCAAGCTTCACTTCATTCTCTATAACCTTCTCTCTCAGAAAGTGATACCGAATTGATATATGTTTTGTCCTTGAATGCATCACTGGATTCTTTGAAATGTTAATAGCACTAGTATTATCACAGAAGATAGGAATAGGTTCATCATATACCACTCTAATATCCTTCAAGGTTTACATCATCCACAACACCTGTGTGCAGCAAGATGTTGCTGCAATGTATTCTACCTCTACAGTAGACAAAGATATTGAATCTTGCTTCTTACTTAACCAAGACACCACTCTATCTCCAAGAAAGAATGAACCACCACTTGTACTTTTCCTATCATCTACACAACCAGCCCAATCTACATCTATGTAAGCACTTAGAGCAAAGTCATTATCCTTTGGATACCACAAGCCATGATCTGGAGTGACCTTTAAATATTTGAATATCCTCTTCATTGCTGCAACATGTGACTCTTTGGGATCTTCTTGAAATCTAGCCACAAGACAAACTGCATGCATAATATCTGGTCTAGTAGTAGTTAAGTATAACAATCCTCCAATCATTGACATATACCTACTTTGATCAACCTTAGGAGATTCATCATTCTTTCTTAGCTTGCAACTAGTTGTCATAGGGGTACATACTGGTTTAGAGTCTTGCATCCCAAACTTCTTTAACATCTCCTTAACATACTTTGATTGTGAAGTTAAAATACCTTTATCTGACTGATTGATTTGTAGCCCAAGGAAGTTCATTTCTCCAAACATTGACATCCCAAATTCTTTTTGCATTGCATCTGCAAAATTCTTACACATACTTTCATTTCCACTAAAAATTATATCATCTACATACACTTCCACAATCAGAATTTGATCTTCTCCTACTTTGATGTACAAATTACTATCTACGATACCTTTATTGAATCCTTGATGTAATAAGTACTTGTCTAACCTTGCATACCAAGCTCTAGGGGCTTGCTTCAATCCATATAGTGTCTTCTTCAACCTGTAGACCATGTCAGGTTTATCTGATAACTGAAATCCATTCAGTTGTTCTATGTATACTTCTTCTTCCAACTCACCATTCAAGAAAGTAAACTTCACATCTATTTGATATACTTTGAAATCCTTATGTGCTACAAAAGCCAAAAACATCCTGATGGCCTCCATTCTTGCCACTGGAGCATAAGTTTCCTCATAGTCTATTCCTTCTACTTGTGAGTAACCTTTACACACAAGCCTTGCCTTGTTTCTCCATTCTCATTCAGTTTGTTCCAGAATACCCACTTAGTTCCAATCACATTCTTGTTTGTAGGTCTTGGGACAAGTTCCCAAGTCTGATTCTTTTCAATCTGCATTAGTTCTTCTTCCATAGCCTTGATCCAATACTCATCCTTACATGCTTCAATCACTGATTTAGGTTCAACTTTAGAGAGTAAACATAGATTTACCTATTCTTCAATAGCTTTCCTTCTTGTCAGCACACCTTTGTTCTTGTCACCAATAATTTGATCTTGAGAATGATGCTTCTACACATACTTGGGAGTTTTAGGAGTCTTTTCTGGAGATTCTTCTTCTTCAATCTGTACTTCCTTTTCATCAATATTTTCTTCTTCTCTACAAGATGACTGATCTGATTCATATCCATCAACTTCTGAATTATTTTGTAGATCTTCATCAACTTTGACATTTGCACTCTCAACAATCCTTCTCAACCTATTGTTGTAGCATCGATAAGATTTGCTTTTAGTATAATTCCCAAGGAAGATACCTTCATTAGACCTTGCATCAAACTTTCCTAGCTTTTCTTCAACCCTTCTGATATAACATTTGCTTCCAAACACTATGAAGTACTTGGCAGTAGGAATCCTTCCATACCATAACTCATAAGGGGTCTTTGTACTATTTACTCATGTCTTCACTCTATTCATTATGTAAACAACAGTATGAATTGCTTCTCTCCAGTACACCTCTGATAGTTTTGCTTCCTTTATCATTGTCTTTATAGCTTATTGAACAGTCCTATTCTTTCTTTCAACCACTCCATTCTGCTAAGGAGTCATAGGGGCAGATAAGTGCCTCTTTATTCCATGAATATCACAAAACATGTTAAACTCATTGGAGGTGAACTAGATCCACCTCTGTTAGACCTCAAACATTTAATTGTCATATCCATTTTATTCTCAAACATGACTTTGAATTCTTTGAACTTATCTATGGCTTCAAAATTTTCTTTGAGAAAAGTAACCCATGTCATCCTAGAATAATCATCAATCAATAGCATGAAATACCTGTCACCTTGAAAACTCCTTACCTTGGTAGGGCCACAAAGATTTGTATGCACCAATTCCAATAGTTCGGTAGAAGATTTATCCTTGAATTTGAAACTACTTCTTGCTTGCTTTCCAATCTGACATTCCTTACATACATCATTGATGGGCTTTGTAATCTTTTGTAGATCTCTCACAACTTGAATTGAACTTATCCTTACCAGGCTATCAAAATTGATGTGACACAATCTTCTATGCCATAGCCAACTTTCACTGATCTGAGTCATGAAGCAATAACCATCACCACCT
Organism: Cunninghamia lanceolata; assembly: GCA_027924645.1. NCBI lineage: Eukaryota > Viridiplantae > Streptophyta > Pinopsida > Cupressales > Cupressaceae > Cunninghamia > Cunninghamia lanceolata. Next base: position 4,089,528 of record BSBN01000828.1, read on the forward strand.
TTGAGATGATAAATATTTCCATCTATCCTCTTTCCACCAGCTATCACAATTCTGAAATCTTTTATCATCTCACAACCAGCATCCTAAAACACAAGATTGTATCCTTTGCTACACATTTGTCCAACACTCAAGAGGTTATTCTTTAAACCCTTAACACAGAGAACATCATTAGTATTATGCTTACCATCTTGCCATCAAAACTAGTTGAGCCTCTTCCACATATCTTAGTAGCTATATCATCACCAAATCTAACTAGTCCATCATATTTTTCAAGTTTAACAAACTTACTTTTATCACCGGTCATATGATTTGAGCATCCACTATCAATAACCCAATGGTTCTTTTCTTGTCTGGTATGAAAAGTGGATATCAAAGTACCTTCAGTATTAAGACTTGCCTCCAGAGCCTTTTCCTTCACACATTTCTCAGAGCTAGTAGAAACAATATCATCCTTTAAAGCTATGAATAGACATTCATTATCGTCATCATTTTAATAATCAAATTTATCATCAAATATACTTGGATCTTCTCTAACATAGTAGCTTTTCTTAGGCACTCTACTTTGTTCTTTCTGGACATCTTGAAGCATAATGACCTATCTTTCCACAACTGAAACACTTGAAAGGCAACTTACCACTATACTTACTAGTACCCAATTTCATTTTTCTCACAAAGTTAGCTTCCACATCATCATAATCTTCATGATCTGAATTCGGAGTCTTTTCAGATTTTCCATCCTTGAAGGCAGTCTCAACCTTTGCACTACTTGTACCATATTCTCTCATTTCAAAAGTAGTTAAGGTGCCAAGCAACTGATCTTTTGTAAACTGTTTCAAATTTTGTAATTCTTCAATAGTAGAAACTTTATGACTATAAGTCTTAGGAAGAGTTTTGAGTACCTTCAATACCACTTATTTTTCATCCATACTTCCACCAAGTCCTTTGATGCCATTGACAACTTCATCCACCTTTTGTAATTAGCTTGTAATATTTTCATCTTTAGACATATGCATGGTCTCAAACATGAGCTTCAAGTTTTGCATTTTAGCTTGCTTGAACTTATGATCTCCTTCATGAATACTTTTTAACTTTTTCCAGATTTCATTAGCAACTTTCAGATCCATGACTTTCACCAATTCAGAATTAGAAAGACCACTTAAAAGAGCATACCTTTCTTTACCATTGGTTTCAAAAGCCTTGATCTCATTAGAAATACTTGGATCATTATTCAGAATTGTGTATTCAGTGTCAACAGCCTTCCAGATCTCATAACCAAGAGAAATCAGATAACCTTCCATCCTTATTTTCTAGAATGCATAGTCTATTACATTGAACTGGGGAACATCCTTATTGTGCACCATCCTAGATCTACCTTAAGTGGTTAAGCTCTCTTCCAAGGAACCTCACTCTGATACCAATTGTTGAATGCATAAGAAAACTAAGAGGGGGGGTGAATCAGTTGTAGCTTAAATTTCAAAACCCTCACACATATTTAGATCTGCATAGATTTAATTAACCCTTAGACTGTTATGATGATTAAAAATGAATAGAAAATAATAGAAATTGAATCAAACCAACATCAAACACAAGAGAACATCAGATTTACGTGGAAAACCCAAGAACAAAAAAACCACGGTGAGGATTATCTCACAATATAAAGTAGTATCAACACCAAATTACTAAAGGCTCATTGCCAAAGGGTTCACTGCCAGAATAGAGAAGAAGATGGAGAAGATTGTTACAAGGAGAAAACTATCTCAATGCAACAGAGGATTCCACTACAACACCATCAACACCTCCATAGTCACACTAAAGAATTGTACACACCTTTTGCTCACTGCATCCAATAATCTAATGCATGAAAGCTTGTACTGCACCATACATTCAACCACACTATTACTCACATCACATCCATAACATGTGCATGCAATCACGATCCTTTACATTTATTTATACCATCATCAATTTTGAAAACATTCTCCAAGGTTAGAAAATCACCTTAACCTGGAAAATTTAAATTAGGTCTGGACCTAAAAATTCTCGCAATGGAAAGGAATGAAGGTAGACCACAACACATCTTAGCTTGGACCAAAATTCATCCAAGCATGCCACTTCACGCTTTCATAATCACTGAATCACCTCCACAATTAGTGTAAACACCCAAAGTCGACCAAACCTGTGTTAACACAATGAATTTTTAAGTACACACTTCTTCAAACCCAATGATGACTTGCGGACCTCATGTAAGGCTTTAACACAATCTAGAGTATTCCACGAACATCCTGAAACATCTTGAAATCCAACAAATTCTTGAATGCAACAACTTTCTGTTGGGAATTAAGGTGTCTCAACCTTGGTAATTCTCTGCATTTGTAATGTTTATATTTATTATTCATTGCCTATGTTGTAAATAATTAGAAATTCCACTTTGTCATATTATGGGATGTGGCACGGTGATGTGTCAATCCTACATGGATTATGACAACTTGGTATTTTGTTCTCACATGAGGAGATAGGCGTCCCACTTAGTGGTAGGAATATTCTGCCATGTGTTGGCATCTTCTATGTTGTGTAAGGAATGTTTGACCGAAATGGTTATGACGGATTCCTATGACGAATCTATGACATGTAAGAGTCGAGAATAGAAGGTTGTAAGACAGATAATGACATGTGTCATGAAGCATCTTTGAATGAGGCATATTTGGGCGCCCCAAGGTGGAATATGATGTGTTGTAAGAGAATATGCTATTTATAGCATGTATATGATAGATTCTCTTACAACTGTAAGTTGTAACCGCTATGACAGATTCTATGACGGTCGTAAGTGTCGTAAGAGCATCTGTCGTAGCCCATTTTGGAAATAGGTGACCTCTTTGGGATGAGAGTTGTGGACAAGTGTCAGACACATTCTACAATGTTGACCAAGTGTCCCTAGGTGTGGGTTTTGGTCCAAGATGCCATATTGGAGGCCCATTCCAAGAAAGGTCCAAAATTGCCTTGTATGTTCTATTTAAACAGGTGCTTGGAGATGGAGTTTGTATCACAGGTTTATAGGTACTGTTATGCTGTTGGATTGACTCCAGACACGAGTGTCAAAGACCATTGAAGCTTTCATTGCAAGTGTGTTATGAACATTCTTTCAGATTTGTTAATACATTGTGCAGGTTTCTGAGTGTGGGGTTTTTCACCCGATAAGGGTTTTCCCCACCGTAAATCTCTATCTCTCTTCTTCTGTCTTCTTTTTGGCTCTTGTGTTTTGCTTCTATATCTCATGTTAATGGTTTAACATTGCTATGATAGTTAGGATAAATTTGAATTTGCATAGCCCTCTCCTCAATAGATTAGTGTAGGAAGCATTTCCGCACACCTAGCTTCCTTTCATTTGGTATCAGAGCTTGATCACCTTTGGTCCTAGTTGTTGGGTAGGGGTTTTTTGAGCTAATCTTAGGTTGAGTGGGAGTCTGTGCAGAGCATTTTGTATCTTATTGCAGCAAAGAGATGGCAAGCACATCAGGAAGGTTTGAAGTAGAGAAGTTCAACGGCAGTAATTTCAAGCTGTGGAAGCTCAAGATGGAAGACATGTTAGTTGACCAAGACCTTTGGGAAAGTGTGAACGGAACTAAACCAGCTACAATGACTCAAGATGAGTGGGATCTCAAGGATCAGAAGGCTAAGGGTCTCATAAGACTTAGTCTTGCCAATTCTGTGTTGTTAAATGTCCATGAGGAGGCTATTGCAAAACCCCTTTGGAAGAAGTTGGGGGATGTGTATCAAGCCAAATCCCTTGTCAATAAACTTTTCCTGAGAAAGAAGTTGTATTCTCTTCAAATGGAAGATGGAGGATCCGTGGCTGAGCATATGAATGCCTTTAACATGTTGGTTGCACAATTGACATCTATCGGTGTAAAGATGGAGGAGGAGGAGGATCGGTGTATGACCCTGCTTTGTTCTCTGCCAGAATCATGGGATCATCTTGTCATGGAAATCGGAAGCACCACATCCACATTCAAAATGGAAGAGGTGGTTTCTTCACTGTTATCTAAAGAGATGCGGAGAAAGTCTTCTGAGGCAACCAAAGAAGCCCTTACAGTTCATGGAAGACCCAAGGAGAAAGAGAAGAAGAAGGACAAGAAAGCTGAGAAGGGTAGATCCAAATCTCGTGGGAGATCCAAATCTCCTGGAAAGTCCAAGGCTCTTTTTTGGAACTATGGAAAGACCGGGCATTTCCCAAAGGAATGCAAAGAGGAGAAGAAGAAAAAGAAGAAAGCTCCTGATTCAAATTTTGACAAATCACAAGATGATGGTGATGCTTTCATCACAGCCCTGGCAACCCATGCATCTAATGATGTGTGGCTAATCGACTCTAGTGCATCATTCCACATGACCTCGCATCAAGACTGGTTCACTAAGTATGAGGAGTTCGATGGTGGAAAGGTGTATCTGGGTGACGACTCTCATCTGAAGATCGTTGGTAGTGGAAGAGTCTCTATCTGATTCCCTGATGGTCAAGTGAAGGGGATCTATGGGGTTATGCACATCCCAAGCTTAGCACAGAACCTGCTTTCTGTAAGTAGTTTGAATGATGCAGGTGTGCAGGTTGTCTTTTTGAAAGAAGGATGCAAGATGACTAGAGGATCTATGGTGCTTGCTAAGGGTACTCGGAGAGGTACTCTATTTCAGCTGGAAGCATGCATTACACAATGCAATAGTTATTCTGACTCAAGGAAGAGGGCAGCAGTCACTTCATCCCCACCATCTGAATGAGCAGTGAAGAAATCTGTTATTTCTAGTCTTGATGGTTGTAATCATGCATTGGAAGTTAAACTTCCTGTAGAAAAGACAATGTTATGGCATAAGAGATTTGGCCACATTGGTGAGAAGGGTTTGTGTACCCTGAAAAATAAGAACCTCATTGAGGGGTTAGATGATTGTAATCTTGAGTTTGACCTTTGCGAACATTGCATTTATGGAAAACAAAATCGTGTTCAGTTTTACTCAAGTTCTCCTAAGTCTTCTGGTGTGTTGGACCTCATTCATTCTGATGTGTTTGGTCCTGTTAATGTTCCTTCGTTATCAAAATCTGTATAGTTTGTATCTTTTATAGATGATTATAGTAGAAGGACATGGATTTATTTTCTCAGAAGCAAATCTGAAGTCTATAGCAAGTTAAAGGAGTTTAAAGCCTTTGCTGAAAATCAGACTGGTAAAAAGATTAAATGTTTGAGAACTGACAACGGTGGTGAGTTCTGTTCTACAGAATTCGATAAGTACTGCAAGGAACTTGGGATTGAAAGACTTAAGACAACTCCATACACACCGCAGCAAAATGGAGTTGCAGAGAGGATGAACAGGACACTGATGGAGAAGGCTAGGAGTATGCTTAGTGGAGTTGGTCTAGAACAAAAGTTTTGGGCTCAAGCTGTTGCCACTGCTTGCTATCTGGTAAATAGATCTCCTACATCAGCTCTTGTTGGAAAGACACCTATGGAAGTGTGGTCTAGTAGAAAGCCTTCAGTAAGGCATCTTCATGTTTTTGGTTGTAAGGCATATGCACATGTGCCTAAGGAGAAGCGGTCAAAGTTGGAGAACAAAGCTGTTAAGTGTATCTTCATCGGCTATTCTGTTGGTGTGAAAGGATACAAGATTTGGGACCCCGTGGCTAAAAAAGTGTTGTATAGCAAAAGTGTCATCTTCAGAGAGCTTACACCTTCTTCCACTATTTTGCAGCTAGAAGAAAAAGAAAAGAAAGAGGATGTTGTTTAGTTTCCCCTCACCCATGAGAAGACTGAACAGAAAGACAATGTTGGACCTGATGATGAGGAGAGCTCTAGCAGCTCTGAAAGCTCATAAGAAGAAGTTGAACCTCAACCTTAGCTCTTGAGGAGGTCCACACGGATAAGGAAGCAACCTGAAAGGTTTGGTTTTACATTGCTTGATTCTAGTTGTGCTTATTCTTTGCTCACTAACAATGATGAACCTAGAACTATATCAGAGGCTTTGGATATGAAGGATGCAGGTTCCTGGAAGGAGGCCATGGAGGAAGAAATGGCTTCTTTAGAAAAGAATCAAACTTGGGACTTGGTGCCTTTGCCTCCTGGACGGAAACTCGTTGGATGCAAATGGGTGTTCAAGAAGAAGATTGGTGTAGATGGCAGTATTGAGAAGTATAAGTCCATATTGGTTGCGAAGGGGTATTCACAAGTGGAGGGTATAGATTATGGTAAGATCTTCTCTCCCATTGCAAAGTTGACATCCATTTGATTCCTGTTGTCTCTCGTAGCAGCTTATGACTTAGAGGTAGAACAGATGGATGTGAAGACAACTTTCCTTCACGATGACTTGGAGGAGGAAATCTACATGTCACAGCCAAAGCATTACATGGTAAAAGGTAAAGAAAATTCAGTTTGCAAACTTAAGAAGTCTTTGTATGGTTTGAAGCAATCCCCTAGGAGATGGTACTTGAAGTTTGATGCCTTTGTGTTGTCAATTGGATTTGTGAGATCGAAATCGGATCACTGTGTTTATTATAAGTTTGATGGTGATCGTATTCTCATTGTTGCACTATATGTTGATGATATGTTGCTCATTGGGAAGGGTAAGAATATGATTTCTGATTTTAAATCTCAGTTGTCAGCTCAGTTTGAAATGAAAGATTTAGGGGCAGCCAGGTACATTCTAGGAATGGAAATCAAAAGAGAGAGAACCAATAGAAAACTTTGGTTAAGTCAGAGTAAGTATGTTAAGACCGTGTTGGGCAGATTCAGCATGGGAGATTGTAGACCATTGTGTGTTCCCATTTCCTTGGGGACAAAGTTGTCTATTGAGGATTGTCCAAAATCTCCTAGTGAGGTGGAGGACATGAGCAAAGTACCTTATGCTAGTGTTGTTGGCAGTTTGATGTATGCTATGGTCTGCACAAGACCAGACATTGCCCAAGCAGTGGGAGTCCTTAGTCGATTTATGGCTAATCCTAGACGGGTTCATTGGGATGTAATTAAGCAAGTGTTCAGATATTTGAGGGGTACTTCCAAGTATTCTATTTGCTATTATGGTAATATTTCACGACCTCCGCATTCTGTTGATATTCGTAGATTTGTGGATTCAGATTGGGCAGGTGACATTGACAGCAGGAGATCCACCAGTGCTTATGTTTTTACACTGTTTGGTGGTGCTATTAGTTGGATGAGTAAGCGACAACCTGTTGTTGCTTTGTCCATGACAGAAGCTGAGTATATGGCAGCAACTCATGCTTGTAAGGAAGCCATTTGGCTTAAGAGATTGTGTTCTGATATTGGTGTTGATGCAGGTCAGATCACGATCAGTTGTGACAGTAAGAGTGCAATTTGCCTTGCAAAGAATCTAACTTTTCATGCTAGAACCAAGCACATTGATGTTCAGTTTCACTTTGTGAGGGACATGGTTGAGGATGGAAAGGTAAATTTGGAGAAGGTAGATACTTTGAAGAATGTTGCAAATGCATTGACGAAGCCAGTGGGCACAGAGAATTTCATATGGTGTTCAGAGTCTATGGGCCTCTCAGCCTATAGCGGTTAAATTCTATTTTTCTATTGGCTCTTACAAGGTGTTCGAAAAGTGGGAGAATGTTGGGAATTAAGGTGTCTCAACCTTGGTAATTCTCTGCATTTGTAATGTTTGTATTTATTATTCATTGCCTATGTTGTAAATAATTGGAAATTCCACTTTGTCATATTGTGGGATGTGGCACGGTGATGTGTCAATCCTACATGCATTATGACTTGGTATTTTTTCCTCACATGAGGAGATAGGCATCCCACTTAGTGGTAGGAATATTCTGCCATGTGTTGGCATCTTCTATGTTGTGTAAGGAATGTTTGACCTAAATGGTTATGACAGATTCCTATGACGAATCTATGACATGTAAGAGTCGAGAATAGAAGGTTGTAAGACAGGTAATGACATGTGTCATGAAGCATCTTTGAATGAGGCATATTTGGGTGCCCCAAGGTGGAATATGATGTGTTGTAAGAGAATATGCTATTTATAGCATGTGTATGACAGATTCTCTTATAGCTGTAAGTTGTAACCACTATGACATAATCTATGACGGTCGTAAGTGTCGTAAGAGCATCTGTCATAGCCCATTTTGGAAATAGGTGACCTCTTTGTGATGGGAGCTGTGGACAAGTGTCAGACACATTCTACAATGTTGACCAAGTGTCCCTAGATGTGGGTTTTGGTCCAAGATGCCATATTGGACGCCCATTCCAAGAAAGGTCCAAAATTGCCTTGTATGTTCTATTTAAATAGGTGCTTGGAGATGGAGTTTGTATCACAGGTTTACAGGTACTGTTATGCTGCCAGATTGACTCCAGACATGAGTGTTGAAGACCATTGAAGCTTTCATTGCAAGTGTGTTGTAAACATTCTTTCAGATTTGTTAATACATTGTGCAGGTTTCTGAGTGTGGGGTTTTTCACCCGATAAGGGTTTTCCCCACCGTAAATCTTTGTCTCTCTTCTTCTGTCTTCTTTCTGGCTCTTGTGTTTTTCTGCTATATCTCATGTTAATGGTTTAACATCACTATAATAGTTAGGATAAATTTGAATTTGCATAGCCCTCTCCTCAATAGATTAGTGTAGGAAGCGTTTCCGCACACCTAGCTTCCTTTCATTTTCACCTGCCACACAACCTTATCATGTTTATCCAGTATGCTTAACTATCTCTGTCATACACTGTATCTCTAGAAATTGACATCCGGAGCACCAAACCATGACCAAATTTAACAAAAGAAAGATATAAACCTTATAAGCACAATTCCAAAACCGCAAGACCTAAAACCACTTTGTAGAGAAATGCGGAGCAAAGACATTTCTCCCAGACACCTCTGCAATACTCAGAAACACAATCTTCATACTGGTGAACACAAATTCCTCTACACAACAAACTAGAACACCACATTCATAATATAACAACTCTTAACATCTTTAAACAACATATCCAAACTACAAAGATGGATCTTCAACATAGAGGAAATGTGGAGCAAAACCAAAACACTACTCTGTAAACCAAAATGCCACTTCAACACATTGTTTCCTTTAATAGTCAATGTTTCTCAAAAACACTTGGAAACCAACCAACAAAAACATATTCTTAGCATCTTCAACACCTCTTCAAAGCAACCAAATCATCTTCAGCAAAGCAACTCAACCAAACAACTCATACCATTGCAACAACCTCATCTCTGTTCAACCAACTTCATCATCAGAGATAGTATCCTCTCAACACTAACTACTCATACTCTTGCACCACCAACTACTCATACTCTTACACCATTTCTTACTCACATAATTAACACTAATGACAACACATGCTTGTTGACATCAATTACAATTCACCTATTCCACATACTTGCAACATATTTAACATCAAGGTTTAAGATTATAGAAGCCTTATGGATACAATGTTAAAGATTTGATACTCTATATCAGGTTTGGTAAAGCATGCAGGGTTTTACAAGAAATACCATGCAAAGATCTATGAAAACAATACAATGCATTATATATTTATGTTCTCAGGTCAGAGAAGGGTTTAAGAGACAGAGATACCTACAAAAATTTAGTGATTAGTTCATGAAAGAGATCTACTATGTGTCATTATTTTGGAAGACCATGAAGAACCATTTTTGTGACCTTCTAAAGGTTTGCATGTGCAAATACTAAGACTATGGAGTGTGATTTGAGACCTTGTAGGTCCTAGAGAATCTAAGGCACAATCATATTGAAGTCTTGTTGCAGCCTTAAGGGTTTCCATCATACACTAGAACAAACCTTTGCATGTTATCTTACAATCATTATGGGTTTTTAGTTTGGACAAAGGCTATGGAGTTAAGGGACTTGTATAAAATATGAGGAGATGCAGGATTGAAGATTGTTTGAAGTGAAAAGAGAGGATAGTTATAAGGCGTATCACATTAATGGACCATCCACGCCAAAAGAAGTTTGCACAAAGCCACAAAATAACTTAAGGTGACAGCATTGAAGATAGTGAAGAACATGAGGTTGTAGTAAGGAGGAAGATATCACCTTGCATGCAGTCATTGGGGTCTAAAAAAGGTAGGTTCAATGTTAGGAAGGAAAATAGAAGAAATGTCAAGAATTGGCAAAGCGAATAGTCAGGTCATAAAGGTTGTAGAGGTCATTGTATTACCTTATGTTTTGCCCAATTTTCCTAGAAGAACTCAGTGAGGTGGTTTTAAGGTGATATGAGAAAATTTTCTACCATACAACCAGATAGTGATACCATTTAGAAGACCCTACATAATTTTTGGAGGCATGTATTTGAGGATTGTGTCTACCAAAAAGGTCAATGACAAATCCTTGCCAATACACAATAAATAACATGATGAGCAAATACAATCTATGAGGAAATTCCATTGTATGTAGTATACAAGGAATAGGACACAAATATGAAGTATCTTCCATGGTGGACAGTGATAGTAGTTGAAGACAAGAAACTCCAAACTCAACACAAAACCACTATAAGTGAACAATGAAGAAAGATGGATGTAAGTTGGAGGAATGAGTGTTGTACAACTCAAGGAGCATGTTCCATTGAGTTTCATTCCATGATAGGTAAGGACGTATGTTAGTATGCCTTCTAGGATAGTTTTGTTTCCCTTCAGTGTTTGTAGAAGGTAGAAATTTCCAATGGATTGCAGGTATGATTGTGAACAATGTTGATTAAAGGAGATGCAAAGTCAGATATGATAGTGACAATGGTATGCAACAATATGACTGCATAGTCTACAAGAAATAGTGGGCAGTTTTGGTAGTGAGCAATGGAGATTGATGTGAAGACAATCAAATTTCACAGAGTCATGGCTAGGTGTATCAGACATTTCACATGGACAATATATACAGTAGGGCAGATTCATGAGACAGTGTCATTGTGTGAGCAGAGATAATATGAAGAGATACATAAAATAATATGACTTCTAGTTCAGGCATGAAGACAATGCTCTAACAGGTCTAAAGATAGTGATGTATGAAATTGGTATACAAAGAAGGGAGATGGTTTCAGGTAATCTTCCAAAAATTCCAATTGCCATGGGCATCCATTGGATTTTTACATGGTATCACTGCATTCATTTATAAGGAACTCCAACTAGGGAAATTGTATCACTTGGCTCCATGATTCAGGGTCCCAATAGTGATTGAAAGGTTGAATGACATAAACTAGGGTAATTTTGTTGTGTTTGAGTTTGGAAGTGAAGATTTGGCCAATAGGTTGCATACAGATATTCTGAAACTTTCTACTCTCATAGCCTCATTTCCTATGGATACTTAAACTTTGCCCTCCAAAGTTTGTATTATATTATTCCCCATGGTAGGTTGCCACATTAAGAGTTAATATTATGTGTTTAAGTCATCTAAGGGTAAGATTCTCCTTGAAAGTTCAAATTTTATTGTTAAAGATGACTATCACTGTACCTAGATCACTCTACACTTGAGACAGCCACCTCCAATAATTGGGCCAATGTGTATAAAGAATATTAGTTGCCTTGGAATTTTTCAAGAATATCATTCTAAGATGCATGTACAGGCATAAAAGGTTATTTGGAGATTCAAGGATTGTCTTGAGTAGACTGTTCTGTGTTTAAGATTGTTATACCTAGCAAGCAGCAGTAGCAGTCTTGCAGATAGTGGGTCAGTGACAAGGAGAAAGATTTCAAGGTTAGTAGTATACAAAGGGTCTAAACAACAATAGAAACATCTAAAATCATAGTTCCAAGGTTTGATTCTTGTAAACTGGATAAAGATAGTGAAGCATGATAGAGATATTATAGGTACAGTGAGGAAAATTGTAGATACAACAAGATGTATATGAAAATTACCAGATATATAACATTGTCAATGGTTAAGAAATCTATGTTTTGAGCTTGGAAACCTTTGTGAATATTGTTAGCATTCAAGGTCGTCAATATAGGGGTTATGAACAAGAATACAAGCCTTGGAATCAACATCATCATTCAGGACTGTAGTCTTAAACAAAACATTGACAAGACCCTGTGAAAGAAGAAAATACAGAGAAAATCAATGTAAAAACATGGAGTGATGGTTTCAAGAGACAATTTTGGAGTCCATATGATTGAGAGAACCTTTCCACACCCTCAAGGAGTCATAAATACATCAAGACCACATGTCCTATTAACATGCAAGAATCTAGGAGAACAATGGACAGTTGTTGGAGCATGTAAAGGAGTAGTTCCACTTTTCAAGGATGCACACCCCAACTACCTCCTAACTTCATGCACAGTGGAGCCTTTCAAGGAGATAAATCAACTAGATGTTCTTACAGCAGCTACAAAGAAGGTTTGACCAAACCTCTCCAAGGACAAGTGTCCTCTTCTCTTTCAAAGCATGTCCTTCTTCTCCAACTGTTGCAGTTCAAAAAGGAAGCCTAGGATCAGTTTTAGGGAGTTCTTCCTAATTGTCGAGGCAAGTTCTTTCAGTTTTGGGACTAGTATTGTAATTTTTTAGTTTTTTCTAGTCAAAAAGCAATGATTGTAACTCAAAACAATAATGTAACTTTGATTTTTAGAGAAGAGCACTATATTTTCAGACTTATATCAGTTGTATATGTACCTTTTGATCAGAAATAAAGGAAATATTTTTACCTCTTCATGAGTTGTGCATTGTGTAAGCTTAAAATAGTTGATGCTTTTTCTTGTGATGTTGTCATTTATCCTTGAACAATTAGTCCTATTTTCATTACCTTTCATATAGAAAACTTGTTTAAACGTAGGTCATAGTTTGTGAAAAATAATATAGGCTTGTTTTAGTTGTGAAAATCATTGAACATTTCTTCTAAACACTGTCATATATTCAAGATCCTTTCTATGAAATATTTATGTCTGAAAACATGTGAAAATCATGAACTGTGTATGTCATAAGTTGTAATATTGATCAAAGTGTGTGTCAAAACAACTGTATAGGTCCTTTATCATTTTTTGCATCACCTCCTTAGTATGTTGTTTCAGATTATGTCACTTTCTCTCTCTTTTCCCAGCAAATAGCAGTAGAGTATGTTAGTTTTAGGTGATCCATCAAGGGAACCAACCCTCTCTGGAGGTTGATCTCAACCTATATGAGCCCACACTTAGTGAGATCATCCCAAGTTGCACAAAGTATTTAAGTTTTCTCAAACTCAATAGGGTTCATACTTTAGTGACAACAATAACATAAGGTATGTTCCTAAATGACCTCCTTTAAATTTGGATAGGTATAGACAATTGAACTTCATAGGTATACCTGGATATCCAAATGTTGTTCTAAACGAATTCAAAACAAAACTTCTTAAATTTTAAGGATATAATTGATGCAGAGGAAAATGAACAACTCAACTTCTTATTAGTATATTCAATAACAATAGGTTTCAATCTATTTGATGCTTCAAGTTCACAAGAGAACATCACCATGCAATGGCTTCAACTCAAGCATATTTGGATCTTCTATATCTTTGACCCACACAAGGTTTTCTCCATGCCTTCACATCCCTTAGGAATACTAATTCAATCAAAATAAACATCTACCAAGGACTGTCCCAACATGCATGCAACAACTCTTTCGTTGACTGTCATAACACCTTGTAGACCTGTTTTAGGGACTGACAGTGCATAATTCTTGATACAGACCTCCTCTTTAGACTGTGAAGAGCATTTTGGATACCCATCAAAGAGCTTTAAGACATACCTATGTTGATTTGGAAAGAACTATCCAAAAATGGACTATCACCGAGCAAATGAGGCCTAATAGGCTTAGCATACACAAGGCTTATTGGAAGTGGGAATTCCACGACTCCCCACACCTTACCAATGCTTGGAACACTTCATAAAAGGTCTACCCATGCTTAGTGAATCATCAAAAATTCCTTTCCATCTGATATTTTAAGAAAACCTAGATCTATATCTCATGACTGTTCTTGAAACTCTGTCTTTCTGGACTGTGACAGAAAAATAGTCATAAAACCATGATTTACTCTACCTCAATCTTAGATATTTGGTCAGAGACCTCTAGAATATGGAGGCACATACTCCCACAATCATTTTCCACCAAGGATCAGCAACATGCAATGGACAAAAAGGAAGAAACACAATTATCTTAGTTTGTTGTTTACCCTAAATCAGGGTTTGACTGTTTTTACCAAAAATGCAATATCTAACTTAGATCAATACCAAAATGCATGAAACAAAGTTGAGAGGGAAGGTAATTGAACATATTATCATTCACAACCAACTAGGCATCATTCCCTATCCATACAGGGTTGTACCATAGCTGAGAACAACGAATTTTCTGAAGAAAATACAGAAAAACAGTGTTTTTAACATTCTAATCTCATTCTTCAATCACCTCCGAATTGTGTGAAGATTACAAGGCCTTAATAAAGGCATTCCACATAAGACTCTTCAGTTTCTAACTTCCCAAATGAATGAAACTACTCAAAATACCCTATGACCATTGGTATTCCCCTATTTGCATTTGTTTTGCATTTTTACAAGAAATTTAGTAACTTTTACATTTTCAACCTCCTTCTCTTACACTTGAAGGTTCAATTTTACAAATTTGCCAATTAAATGAATCTAATGAGCAAGGTGCTCCTGCACCATACAACCAACCAACAAAATTTCCAAGTCCCTTGGAAATGTATTAGCAACAAAGTCTTTTTCTGCATCTCCTCTGTCTTTATCTTCAGTCTTCTCAGCTACAAACTTCCAATCTATAGAAATGGTGACCAACCAACCAACAGAACAAACTGCCATATTCTTAGAGCATCTTCAGGCTCCTTCTACTCCCATCAGTGGAGTACTCTTCAAGCTGCAACATCAAGTGCTTCTTTAGTCAGGTATCCATCTCTCTACTGCCTCAGAACTCCACTCACCAAACCATTCATCTCACCCAACAACAAATCTTGGTGATGCACCTACCACTCTCTCCTCAGTGGTTTCTCTATGCACCCTTATCCAACCTAATCTCCATTGGAGAATGGTCATGATAGACCTCATCTTGTCTGCCCACACACAACACCTCAGAAAACATCCTTCTGCAGTTAGATGGACCAAGCACCTGCAACCAAACAACTTAGCAAATAACGGTCACCAACATAACATATTCTTCATCTTAGAAATAACATCTCCTCCCAGAGCTTTTGCTAGCTCTAATACCAATCTGATGCAGAGGAAAATGAACAACTCAACTTCTTAGTAGTATATTCAATAACAATAGGTTTCAATCTATTTGATGCTTCAAGTTCACAAGAGAACATCACCATGCAATGGCTTCAACTCAAGCATATTTGGATCTTATATATCTCTGACCCACACAAGGTTTTCTCCATGCCTTCACATCCCTTAGGAATACTAATTCAATCAAAATAAACATCTACCAAGGACTGTCCCAACATGCATGCAACAACTCTTTCGTTGACTATCATAACACCTTGTAGCCCTGTTTTAGGGATTGACAGTGCATAATTCTTGATATAGACCTCCTCTTTAGACTATGAAGAGCATTTTGGATACCCATCAGAGAGATTTAAGACATATCTAAAAATCAACCTATGTTGCTTTGGAAAGAACTATCCAAAAATGGACTGTCACGAGCAAATGAGGCCTAATAGGCTTAGCATACACAAGGCTTATTGGAAGTGGGCATTCCATGACTCCCCACACCTTACCAATGCTTGGAACACTTCATAAAAGGTCTACCCATGCTTAGTGAATCATCAAAAATTCCTTTCCATCTGATGTTTTAAGAAAAACTAGATCTATATCTCATGACTGTTCTTGAAACTCTGTCTTTCTGGACTGTGACAGAAAAATAGTCTTAAAACCATGATTTACTCCACCTCAATCTTAGATATTTGGTCAGAGACCTCTAGAATATGGAGGCACATACTCCCACAAGCATTTTCCACCAAGAATCAGCAACATGCAACGGACAAAAAGGAAGAAACATAGTTATCTTAGTTTGTTGTTTACCCTAAATCAGGGTTTGACTATTTTTACCAAAAATGCAATATCTAACTTAGATCAATACCAAAATGCATGAAACGAAGTTGACAGGGAAGGTGATTGAACATATTATCATTCACAACCAACTAGGCATCATTCCCTATCTATACAGGGCTGTACCACAGCTAAGAACAACGAATTTTCTGAAGAAAATACAGAAAAATAGTGTTTTTAACATTCTAATCTCATTCTTCAATCACCTCCGAATTGTGTGAAAATTACAAGGCCTTAATAAAGGCATTCCACATAAGACTCTTTAGTTTCTAACTTCCCAAATGAATGAAACTACTCAAAATACCCTATGACCTTTGGTATTCCCCTATTTGCATTTGTTTTGCATTTTTACAAGAAATTTAGTAACTTTTACATTTTCAACCTCCTTCTCTTACACTTGAAGATTCAATTTTACAAATTTGCCAATTAAATGAATCTAATGAGCAAGGTGCTCCTACACCAATAATGCAATTTGAGGAGAGAATCATTTAAAGTCTTTTAACAATTTAATTGAGGATTATGAAGTTGAAGATGAGAATGTGTTAATGAAACTGTTTGTTCAGTCTTTAGACGATATTGCTAGGGACTGGTTTAAAAGTTTGCCTAATAGAAGCATTGAGTCTTGGGATGAATTTAAAAAAGTTTTTGGGGAGCATTATGGTGACAAGATAGATCCACGGTTTATCATTAATGAATTTACAAGCATTGTAAAGGGGTCAAATGAATTTGTTTCATATTTTAATCCTAGATTTGTTAGGCTAATGTCAAAGATACCAACATACATGAGGCCTAATTAATGCATGTTTTTAGTGTTGTACTGTAATGTATATGATGCTAAGATGGTATACTTATTACATGATATGGATCCTCATACATTGAGAGAAGCATAAAAGGTAGCTACAAATATTGAGAGCAATCAAAAAGCTTCTCAAAAAATTTCAAAGAGGAGTGATGTAAAGATTCTATCTAATGATAAAGCTCAGAGTAGCAGAAAGTTAGTACATGAGGATAAATTGGATCAAGTAATGTATGCTCTCAAAGGGTTGAGTTATAAGGCAGCAAGGAATTAAAAAGTCATTAATACAAAAAAACCAAGTCAAGCTAGGTAGGAAAGGATGCCTAGATTATCATATCAACCTTATAATACTATGTGGAATAATAGGAGACCCGTTATACCAAATCCTAAAGGACCAACAAATAAGGAGACTCTAGATCCTCTGAATATGCTAGGGGTAAATAGATGATACTCCTTGGTGCATGGATTGCCATATGCCTCATTCACCATTGCAATGTGTTGTAGCTTTAGCGGCTTTGAACCCTAATGAAAATTATGATGATTGGAGCAATGGAAGCCATGGGTAAATGTAGGTCACGATGATCAAAATGTTAATATGATGTTCCCATAAGGATGTCACATTGAAGATGAATATTCTTCTAAAGAAGAGCGAAGTCATGAACAAGATGTAGAGGAAAAAAGATATGCAGAAAACTTTCACCATTAACAAGTATTTTCTGATGAAGAAGAGGAAGAATATCATGTTCATAATGTGAATTCTTCTACAAATAATTTTCAACTAATAAGGCCTTCCAATGAGGAAATTAAACCTTTGACTTCAGCAACAATTGCCCAGGTAAAAAGAAATTATAATCTGAGAAGCAAGAAGAAACAGAAAGAAGGTCCAACGTCAAAAAATGTTAGAGGCATTTTATAAAAGAAAAATAAAAGGAACAAAATTCCAGTTGTCCAAAATAAATAAGGACAAGGATAAGGAACTGGGAAAACAAGGTACTCTTGATCACATACCTCTTTTTTTTTCTATTACGATTCTTGTTGATACACCATTACCAAAATATATTCTAGTGGGCATGGCACATGTATTGGTGTTGATAACTAAGAGGGGGGGTGAATCAGTTATCCTAATTATTTCTTCTTTCTGAACTTTCTTATTAATCAATGCAACATTAATTCAAATAAGCAAACATAACCATGAAATGGAAAAACACATGACACAGTATTTTTGATGTGGAAACCCTGTTAAGGGAGAAAACCACAGGGTGATTAACCCAAAGATTATTCTCTGTTAGAAGAATAAGGAAATACAAAATGGCACTTGCCAATTAGGGCTCACTGCCCGAGCACACTGCTCATAAAGGAGGCACACTACCTACAAGGAGACACACTATCTACAAAAGAATGTTATACAATACTTGAACTGATTGGAAGCATCCACATATGCTGGAGTTCAATTCCGGTTAGGCTCAGTACACTGATCTGCTGCACTTCATCTTTCCTCTTCTCTTATGCTGCTTTCCTTTCACATACCGGACCTACCTTACTGCTTCTGCTCTGCTCTACTTTTGTTCGCATACCACATATCACAACAACACTTCTCACAACTAAATCCATCCTTTATATATATATCCGCACAAGTGATTTTATTATCTTTCTAATTGGCACCTAGAACAGTCAATCTTCTCACAAACTCTGTTCTGTCGGCTGAATCCTTACACATCAAGTAATGTGGATCAAGCATATACTTGTAGAAATCATTAATCATGTTGGCCAAACATGATTCATACCTTCATAACCTTTAACACCATTAGTAACACATCCGGAAAGTAGTCTGATGTTCTGTCAGTCAGTTCTTCCTTTGTTCACACTGTCACTCAGGAACCTGGTACTCAAGTATTCATATCTTTTGCCTCATCTATCACCAGAGGCTAAAACCTTGGAATCTATCACTCAAGGTAGTACTCTTTACTTCCCCAAATCCACACTTTACCAAGATACTTCCTCTGAGAGATCCAGACCTGTCTGTCAGACCTTGCCATATGCTCTGTTCTTGTTTACCGGACCACAACATTCTTCACTCTGACTTCCGGTAGAGACACACCATGTCCTGCGGATGTGTGGGATGAACTTTGTTGCCATCAATGACAACAATCATGAATCCATATAGTGTCTCTTGCCAACAATCTCCCCCTTTGGCATTGATGGCAACACTTAGTGAAAAATGACTAAGTGTTTACACTAGGCTCCCCCTTGGCTGATGCTGTCTTTATATATATTTTCTAGAGCTCCCCCTTAGTTGGATTCCTCATTTTTCATTGCTCCTCACTCCCCCTTTAACATCAATGGCAAAGTGTAGGGTCTGCATACCAAAATTTTTAAAAATTTAACTATATTTAGCCGCATAAGTATATATATACAAGTTGTACTTACATATACTTAAGTATGTCTGCAAAAGTGTTCTTCAATTGTACAACTTCTGTCGCCCAACTCTGCTTCATCCTGTCCAAAATTGAGATATGCCCACTCAACAGGAATGCAAATGCATCTGCCCTTTTTAGATCTGTCGGATCATTTGTCTGGGCTGTGATTTGAGCTTTTGTTATGGCCTCATGCATGACCTCTAGCTTAGGGACAATTAACCCCCTGAGCTCACTCAACCTGCTTATTCTATTTTTCCTTTCCTTCTCCAATTTCTTGATTTCACTCAAGACTACAATAGTCTGACATTCTTGATTTGTTATAGAGGAAGAAAGAGGATCAAAACTTTGAGACAAGCTTAGTAGTTTGTCCTCTTGCTCTTTTATTTTCTTCTCAATCTCCACTGTTACCTTGGACCAGGAGATACAAAATTTGTATATTTCACTGCCATCCTTAAGAGCATTTTCTAAGCTCTTTATCCCAATGTTCATGTTTCTCCTATCATTAATGATCAAACCCTGTACCTCGGAGAACCTTTTATCCAAAAACTCCTTTCGGACCTTTTCTTCAACTAATTTTCCTAGAGAATCAAAATGTGTACTAACACTGCTGACTAAGGTTTTGAGATTACCGGAAGAGGAGGCTGTGGGATCTTTTTGAACCGATGGCATAATCTTATCAAGCACTCCGGAAGCAGCTTCTATCAACTCACAGTCTTCCATATGAGACTTTAGGAGTTTTTCATTAGCCTTAGCATTTGCAAATGAAGCTATCTTCATTGTCTGTACCGGAGAAAGAGAATCAAAATTGAATGGACCTTGTAGAAGCTCCGGTTCATCAATCTCCATTGTTTCTTTGTTCAGGAATTCTTGGACAGTTTGTGCAGTGTCTCTTGCCGGAGACAGATGTTTCTTCTCTTCTGTAGTCTTGGAGCTGTCCTTAGGAGTTTTCTCTCCTTCACCACTAGCAGTTGTGGTTTTCTCTGCTGAAGTCTTCTCTCCTTCTACAACCTTAGCACTGTCATCTTCTTTTTCCTTCACCTCTGCTTCTTTCTCCTGTAATTTTTCTGCTCCTTTAGATCCGAAGACTGTAGGGGAAACTGGAGGAGAAATGTTAGTCTATTCGAGGCCCACCTCTTCTGACATTTTCTCAGGAGTTTCTTTTGCAACATTTGTAGTGGAGGGATCAGTACCCAAGTCCTCTATAATAGGAAGATTAAATCTTTTGAAGGTTTTCTAGAGAATCTCTTCAGTGTCCTGGGCTACCTTGTCTTTCTCACCAAGCATAAGCTGATTCATCCTTGCTTTGCTCCTGAATTCATCCTTGCAGTCTTTGAATACCATGTTCATTATCTTGGGATCAATTAAAGGATATAGCTGAATAGCTATCTGTTCCCGGATCTCAAGGTCTTTTGCCATGGCATTGGTCTTTCTCATTTCCAACTCCTTCTCTAGACTCTTAGGAATTAGAGAGATAATTCCAATAAAAGCTTTATTGTAAATGTTCAAAAACTTAATTGTGGCTTCCTCCAGAATCTTTTTATCTACTTCATTATAATAATCATAGAATTCTGTTAAGGGTTGTAGGTTGCCATCCACAGTGACTGCTTTTACTACATCATCTAAGGAGAGAGTAGGTTTTTCCACAAATTCCTCTTCCTTCTCTTCTTCTCCTTGACCGGATGATTTCTTCTTCTTTTTTAGTTTCCTGATCTCCTCATCTGATTCGGTTTCCTCTTCATCCTTTTGACTTGCATAAGCCCTTGTGGCTTTTGTCTTTGATTTTTTCTCTCTTTTACCGGATGCCTGGACTTCCGATTTTGAGCTTTTGGCTGTGACAGGTGCAGATCTTTTTGATGATCTGGTCCAGGTTGAGGTTTCTACTAGAGCACTTTCCTTGCTTTTCTTTTCTGCCTCTTTCTTCTCTTCCTCAGCCCTTTCCATCCTTTTCTTATGGGCATCAAGTGCCTCCTTTGAGATGCCAAGGCCTTGGGCAATATTTTCTACTTCTTTTCTCACCTTCCTCTTGATCTCTGGTTCTCTGAGTTCAACATGGATTTTTATACTCAGCTCCTCAAAGGTTCCAAACCTTTCTGCTTTTGGATCTTTAGGCTGGCTTAGCATGTGTTGAACATGCAGCTCCACAATTTTTTCATCAACTTCATACCCCATGGGCATGATCCAGACTGTCCTTGGTTCTACTGCCTCCATTAGGCATTGATCAGTCTCTACCATAAAGCAGATTGTGTCTTTGTATTTCTTAACAAGAGATTGGGGAATCCTTTCTCTTGCTTGCATCATGTTCTGAAAGTTCTTGAAATACCCCCACAGAGCTATATTTTGTGCTTTGTTGTCACCAAGTCCATGTAAATAATCTCTAATTTGGATAGCTACCGGTCTATCATTCTCCCATACCCAGCCATTAGATTTGGGAAGCTCATTCATAAAGTAGAAGAATAAGCACAATATCAATCCTCCATACTTGAATGAATTCTTTTTGTCTTTCTTGATTTTCTGCAGATTCTCCAAGAGTTGGTTCAAGAGAAGCTGACAAAGATCATAGTCTGCATCCTTTCTTAACATTTCATAAGCGGTATAGATGGTAGTTCCAGGTATAGAATTTTCTCTACTAGAATGATATATCTTATATCCAATGATCATAGAAGCAAACTTGACATCCGGATCAGTGATGTCATCTACTGTCATTGCTCTTTTGTCAAACTTAGATCTAGTAGCATCACTCACAATTTGGTTCTTTACAGATTTAAGAATAGGAATCCCATTGGATGAGTGTAATCCAGTAACTGCCCTGATGGCATCCATAGTGATCTTGAATGGTCCATTCAACCACATGAAGTTGTCATGTATTCTGCTCAGAATGTACCTAACCCATTCATCCTCCGTAAAACAGGGGAAATGTATGTATTGTGCAAAGTGCTTGTTCTAGAGGCCTATGTATTGGGGTTTGAGTTAAAATGAATCATCTAACAGTTGTTTGTGATAGATATCTCTTAGTTTGAATTCCCCAAACTCTTCAACATTTGCATGTATATAAACCCTAATATCTTCGGTGTGCAATACACCATGCGGAACACTAGAAAATGCACCTAGGGGATCTGCCTCCAAGGATTTATATGGATGTTTCTTAAATGAGGGCTGAGGTCTATCAGAGATCTTTACTATATTCGGAGTAGCCATCATCAAACAATCTTACTGAAGGATATCAAGAACGATAAATACCTTTTACCCAGGTTAGGGCACATGAAGAAATCCGAATAGAGCTGTATGAAGAGTTGCCTTAATCTTTTGGGAGAAGTTGTTTGCAGAGCTCCTTTTCTTTCTTCTTCACATGTGAGTGTACAAGTGTGTAAATGACAGACAAATGAACTCTTTTATTCCAAGAAGCCCTAATTTTCACCCTGTAATAAATGCGCAACCTAATTCATTCTGGTTTGCCTAGTTTTCCTTGTTCAAGGAGGAAAAAACTCATCTAGATCATTATGATTCCCTTGTGATCAATGCTAGTGATGAATCATCATATCCACTTGTCCTTCTGATCATGTATCTGCAGATCAAGCTATATCAATTTGGATTCATACCGGGCCAATCTTGTGAGAAACCTGTTTTACCAGAAGACTTGCTTAACCAGACCAATTCTAAAGGAATTGAACCTTTTAAATTTTCTTGCGGATCTCTCAGATCTTTACCTGACCTTCTTTACATGTTTCTCTAGAAACCCTTTGATCCATAGCTTCTCATGTGCTAATTTTAGACACCACTTAACTGGCTGGGGGAACAAGGTTTTCTTTGTGTCTCCCCCTAAGCCAGAGCTCACCTTTTAGTTTTTGGAAGGAATATCAGCACCAGAGTCTGGTGCGGATCCAACCTCTACATTCTCTGAACTTTTCTTCACCCAAATCTTGTTCATCTCATTCCTAACTTCATTCGCATTCACCTTTTGTTTACCCTTATCTTGATTCTGATTATGATATATTAGACCTCTTTTCTCCTGATTCTTGCTTCTACAGAATTTTGCATTATGACTGGACCTATTACAGATTTGGAAAACAACATTTCTTTGCATATTTGACTGATATCCTCTTGATCTGCATTGATTAGCCATATGACCTACTCTATTGCATGCAAAGCATCTACCATTGAATGATTTGTTCATTTGCATATTTCTGCATTCATGAGACTTGTGACCATACCTTTTGCAGTTAAAACACTGTCCAGAGAAGGATGAATTAGTTTGATTCATTCTCTTTCTGCACTAATTAGCTTTGTGACCAAAGTGATTGCAGCTGTGGCAGTATCCATTGAAGGATGGATATCTTTGAGCATTGGGCTGTCTTACCGAAGGTCTTCTAGGCCTGTTCCTTGGATTTTTTGATCCAAAATTCTTTTGACCGGATCTAGAGCTTTCTCCTTTCTCATATTCCAAACCACATTTGTCATCTACCTTCTTTTGACTTCCAAGAAGAACTTCAAGTTGAGTAGAACTTATCTTGAATTTCTCTTTATACTCATTTGTTGTTTGAAGATCCCTTTTTAGAGAGACAATTTGATCCTCAAGTTTTTCTTCATTATCTTTAGCATCTTCAAGATCAGATTCAAGATGTCTGATAATTCTATCCATATGGTGGCAATCTTCTGATTTCTCCTTGAGAGATTGTCTTAGATTATCTTCAATTTTTCTTTTCTCTTCAACTTCTTGGGTAAACTTTATAACTCCTAATTCCATTTCATGTCTTACCATAATGATTTCTTTTGATAACTTTCCACATAACTTGGTTTTCTCAGTCAGTTCTTCATTTGCATTATTTTCTTCACCTTGTCTTGCCAATTGCTGAAGCAGCTCCTTTCTCTTTTTCATAGAGAGACTTAATTTGTCTTTTAGTTCTCTCATGAAATCATCAGCCTGTTTGAGTCTTTCCTTTAATTCATTGACTTCAGAGTTTGACTATTCAAGATCCTCAAGGGTAGTCTTGAGTTGCTCCCTTAAACCATATGCATCCATTTAGACTCCCAGATCTTCCTCGAGCTGTTAGACTCTATTAGGAGGAACTTAGCTCTGATACCAATTGTTGATAACTGAGGGGGGGGGTGAATCAGTTATCCTAATTATTTCTTCTTTCTGAACTTTCTTATTAATCAATGCAACATTAATTCAAATAAGCAAACATTACCATGAAATAGAAAAACACATGACACAATATTTTTGACGTGGAAACCCTGTTAAGGGAGAAAACCACGGGGTGATTAACCCAAAGATTATTCTCTATTAGAAGAATAAGGAAATACAAAATGGCACTTGCCAATTAGGGCTCACTGCCCAAGCACACTACTCACAAAGGAGACACACTACCTACAAGGAGACACACTGTCTACAAAAGAATTTTATACAATACTTAAACTGATTGGAAGCATCCACATATGCTGGAGTTCAGTTCCGATTAGGCTCAGTACACTGATCTGCTGCACTTCATCTTTCCTCTTCTCTTATGATGCTTTCCTTTCACATACCGGACCTTCCTTACTGCTTCTGCTCTGCTCTGCTTTTATTCGCATACCACATATCACAACAACACTTCTCACAACTAAATCCATCCTTTATATATATCCGCACAAGTGATTTTATTATCTTTCTAGTCGGCACCCGGAACAGTCAATCTTCTCACAAACTATGTTCTGTCGGCTGAATCCTTACACATCAAGTAATGCAGATCAAGCATATACTTGTAGAAATCATTAATCATGTCGGCCAAACATGATTCATGCCTTCATAACCTTCAACATCATCAGTAACACATCTAGAAAGTGGTCTAATGTTCTGTCAGTCAGTTCTTCCTCTGTTCACACTGTCACTCAGGAACCCGATACTCAAGTATTCATATCTTTTGCCTCATCTATCACCAGAGGCTAAAACCTTGGAATCTATCACTCAAGGTAGTACTCTTTACTTCCCCAAATCTGTACTTTACCAAGATACTTCCTCTGAGAGATCCAGACCTGTCTGTCGGACCTTGCCATATGCTCTGTTCTTGTTTACTGGACCACAACATTCTTCACTCTGACTTCTGGTAGAGACACACCATGTCCTGCGGATGTGTGGGATGAACTTTGTTGCCATCAATGACAACAATCATGAATCCATATAGTGTCTCTTGCCAACAATTGGGTCATATAAAAATTTCAGTGCCGTTAATGGAGATGATGAGAATAGTGGAGCATAAAGACCGAATCTTAGCTTTGATTTGTGATGTTCCTACTGGCCACCCTGATAAAAATAAAGACCACGTTGAATAGCATAATAGTGAAGAGAAAGAAAATAACCAAAGTAGCAAAATAGACAATGGAGAAATATTGAAAGTGTATTTGGGAACTACATTAAGCAAGTGTCTATCTTAGGTAGATCCCTTCCATGTTACATTGTCAATTAACAATATGCTTGTAAGAAATTACATGATAGATTATGGAGCTTTTATGAATATTATGCCTATATAAGTTATGAATAAGTTAGGTCTTGAAATTACCATATCTTATGGTAAATGTTTTTCTATGGACTCAAAAGAGGTCCTTGTCTTAGGAATAATCAAGAATCTTAATTTTAATCTAGCTACATACCCAAAAAAGGAATATAAAATGAATGTGACAATGGTAGACATACCACGCCAATATGGTATGCTTTTGTCCAGAAGGTGGTCAGCTGTAATCAAAGAAAGTATTCAAATGGATTATTCCTATGCCATGATTCCAATGAATGGGACAAATGTAAGATTGGATAGGATCCAAGGTCTCAAGATATAGTTGAGGATCTTGCTGATCAAAATGAAACTATATGTTACATTGATATAGATTTGGGCAATTTCAAAGGTGATTTTGATGATCAAGATGAAGAAGATAATCCACTAAAAAAACTAGAAAGTCAAGAACTAAATGAAAATAAGGCATAGACTATGTTTTTTGATGGAGCGTGTTCAAAAGATGGAGCTAGAGTTAGTGTTGTGCTAATATCCCTTGATGACAAAATGTTCAAATTTTCTTTCAAGCTAGGATTTGAATGCACTAATAATATAATAGAGTATGAAGCTTTGTTATTGGGCCTAAAATTAGTTTTAATGTCTAAGATCAAGAATCTTAGGGTAGAGGGTGATTCTGAGATGGTTTTATTACATATAAAAGGTAAATATGCTTTGAAGAATCAAAGATTAAAAAATATAAGAATGTTGCTTTGGATAAATTATAGAATTGTTTGTTGCTTTTGTAATTGAATGGGTAGAAAGGGAAAATAATGCAGTTGTAGATTCTTTAGTAGTTGCAACTATCAGATTAGAAGATATATCCTTAGCAGACATCACAAAGGTGGAGGTATTGATGAGACCTTCAGTTCTAGATAATATTCACCACTTGCAGGTATTTAATGATTATTCTTATTTGTTCAAAATTTTAAACTGCATGGATGAGTATAATAGTCAAGAGATTGATTTTTCAGAATTTCATTAAAAATGTGGATGGAAAAGAAATGATATTTGGGAATGAAATAATTCAATTAAAAATTAATACCATTCCTAGAGGATTAGTGGCACTAGAAAGAGTATTTGATGGGGTGGATAGGAGCTTAGTTAATCCTACAACAAAGAAAAGAAATGATTTGGAGGAAATTAATTTAGGTACCAAGTCTTCACCTAGATATGTGTACATTGGAAAGAAATTAAATTTATAGATCAAAAAATTATTAATTGTATTGCTGAGAAAGTACAATAGGGTATTTGCATGGTCATACAATGATTTAAAAGCATATAGAGAATATTTATTTCAGCAAGAAATGCCCCTTAAACTTGACACTAAACCATTTAGGCAAAGGCAAAGACAAAGACCTATTAATCCTACAATATTAATCCTAATACCATTCCTAGAGGATTAGTGGCACTAGAAAGAGTATTTGATGGGGTGGATAGGAGCTCAATTAAGCCTACAATAGAGAAAAGAAATGATTTGGAGGAAATCAATTTAGGTACCCAATCTTCACCTAGATATGTGTACATTGGAAAGAAATTAAATCTATAGATTAGAAAATTTTTAATTGTATTGTTGAGAAAGTACAATAGGGTATTTGCATGGTCATACGATGATTTAAAAGCATATAGAGAAGATTTATTTCAACAGGAAATACCCCTTAAACTTGACACTAAACCGTTCAGGCAAAGGAAAAGGCAAAGAACTATTAATCCTACAATAGCTCCTAAAATGCAGTAAGAATTGGTCAAGCTTAGAGGAGGAATTATCAAGCCTATTGGGCATTCTAGTTGGGTGTCAAATTTAGTTCCTGTCATAAAGAAACATGGAGATATCACGTTATGTGTAGATTTCAAGAATCTAAATATTTCTTCCCTAAAGTATAATTATCCATTACCAAACATGGAGGTGCTGCTACAAAGAGTAATTGCCTATGAGTTGTTATCCATGATGGATGGATTTTCTAGTTATAATCAGTTAAAAGTCAAGGAGTCAATGTTGGAGATGCAATAAGAATGCAACATCAAATAACTCTTTGACAAATGAATTGAGAAAAATAACAAAGCCAATAATCTATCAACAAAAAGCATAATGAAATGTATAAAGAGGCCTTGCTTATAAAGGCAAGGTCGATGAGGTAAGACGATAGGACTCTAAGTCTGAATACCCTTCAAAAGTGCATGACACATGTTGGACAATTGAGACAAGTGTGAGGACATGTGTTGAGTCCACATGAGGTGAGACAAAAGGGAATCTTATCCTCTAAGTAAACTAAAGCAAAGTTGTGAATAGGTCTACTAGTCAAAAGATAACTAGTTACATAATGCACCTTTTCACACTAACACCCCCCTTAAGTGATACTTAGGGAGAACACAAAAAATGGGTCCCGAAAACAAGTCTTGGTGAGGTACCCATGTACAATAAAGTCTCTCACAAACGTAGAAAAGGAGAAACCCCAGTGGGAAAAAACTCCTCTCTAAAAAAGAGACAAAGGAAGGAGGACTCAAGATGACCCCCCAAGGACAACTTCCTTCACCCCAAGCATATGTTACAACTCAAGATAGTGAGGCAATGCCAAAGGTTTAGTGAAGATGTTTGCAATCTACTCCTGAGTAGAAAAATACTCTAAGGAGAGAACACCATAGTGGATAAGTTGTCGAATGAAATGCATGTGTATCTCAATGTGCTTCGTCCTCTGATGCTCAACTGGATTGTGAGAAATATGAATGGCACTTTGATTATCACACCAAAGAATAGCAGGATGATCATGTGGCAGACCAAACTTTGTCATAAGTTGTCAAATCCATAGAACCTCCTGGATAGCAAGTACTACACCTCGATACCTAGCCTCAGTGGATGATAATGTAACAGTGGATTGCTTCTTGCAATACCATGCAACGAGACCTAAACCAAGGCAAAAAATAAACCCAAAAGTGGACTTCCATGAGTCAACATCACCAGCCCAATCTGAGTCAGTGAAGGCTACTATGTGTGAAGCTCTTGGTTTGTACTGAATGCCAAAATGTGTAGTGCCCCGAACATACCTCAAAAGACACTTGGATGCCTACCAATGACTCTCATGAGGGTCATGTGAAAAGAGGGAGACAAGCCCAACAACGAAGGTGATATCAGGACGAGTGTGAGTCAAATACAAAAGACTGCCAACGAACTGTCTATATAATGTAGCATCAACACAAGGTGAAGTGCAAATGGCAGTTAAAGTTACACCAAACTGAAATGGTGTAGGTGTAGGCTTACAATTAGCCATGCAAAAATGATGAAGCAAGTCAATGGCCTACTTTTGCTGATAAATGGAGATCCAATCAGTAGACTGAAGAAACTGAAGACCAAGAAAGTAATGCAAAAGCCCAAGATCTGTCATGTTGAAGTGCTTCATCAAAGAATGTTGAATGTCATGAATCATGGATGATGAACTACTAGTGATGAATAAATCATCTAAATACAAGACTAGTATCAAAAGATCATCTCCATGAAATTGAATATATAGTGTGATCTAAGTGGCAATGAGTGAAACCAAATGAAAGAAAGAAGGCATCAATCTTCTCATACCAAACCCGAGGGGCTTGTTTGAGACCATATAAAGAATGTGAAAGCCTGCATACAAGTGAAGAGTCCTATACAAATCCTAGAGGTTGCTCCATGTAGATCTCCTCATGAAGATCACCATGCAAGAAAGCACTCTTCACATCTATCTAAAATACCTACCATCTCTGAGATGCAACAATAGAAAAAACAAGGTGAATAGAGTCCATCTTGGCTATAGGGGCAAAGGTTTCAAAGTAATCAATACCCTCAACCTATGAAAAATCCTTAGCAACAAGACATGCCTTGTATCTTTCAATAGACCCACTAGATGCATACTTGGTGTGGCACACCCACTTGCACTGAACCAATTTTCTTCCCTTAGGAAGATAAACTAACTCCCAAGTATTATTCTTCATCAAGGAAGAATACTCATCTGCCATAGCACTATCCCACTTTGGAATGCTTAAAGCCTCTAAAAAACTCTATGGATCAGTGGATATAGCATGACCCAAAAGACTAGTTCCAGGAGTCTGTGAGCGAGTATAGTGAGAACACATAGGATCACCAACTAAAGATCCAACCTCTTGAATAGTACTGTGGACCTATCTAGGAAAAACATGAGTAGGAGGAGGTAGAGGTGGTGGTGGTGGAATATCAGGACCATCATTTGAAGTATCCTCAAGTGCTGAGGTACTATCATGTGATGAAGGGGGCAGAGTAGGTAGTGATGAAGAAGTGGATGTAGGATCAATATGGAAGGACTCATCAAATTGCACCTCTCATCTAAAGTAGACATCTTGAGTGGTTGGATCAAACAACTGATAAGCCTTCATATCCTCACAATAGCCAACAAAGATGAATTGCTAACTTTTCCTCTCCCTTGTTTTATGTCGACCATCTAGTATGAATTCCCAAGCCTCCTCTAGAGTGATATTATGAACTCCTTTGTGGGGTGTGTTAGCACTCATTTTGACCTGGGGTTGATTTGTCATGATCAGGGGGTTTCTTCATTTGAACCCTTTATCTTCTTGCCCATTTTTTCTAAGTGTTGGACCTCCTCAGCATTTTTCAGCTGCAGCATCATATTTTCCTGAGGAGGAGGTCATCATCATCATCTTGTCTTCGATGATGGTCTGCATCATCATGTTCTTCGTCGACTGGTTTTTCATCGTCATCATCATATTCAGTTATCAGGTGATGTTTGGTTTTTTATCCTGATCCTGCTGATGAGCTACAGTGCGCCCTGATCTGCTTGCGAGGGTGATTTTTCAAAGTATCCGGTGATCTTGCACTTATCACATTGCCCAAACATGATGATGATGTTGCCCCGATATTCTGAAGGGGTTATTCTCTAAGTTGTTCGACCTGACTTGTTTTTTCCTAAGGGTCGTCGTCATCATCATCATATTTCCTTTTATCACCGTGTTGCTTGCGAGGGTCATCATATTATCTGCATCATGATATTTCGCCGGGGTGATATTTTTATCATCGGGTGATCTTGGTTGTGATCATCCTGATGATGTTGTTGAAGAGTTCTAAGTGCGACCCGATATTCACTAGGGTCATCATATTTTGAACGTCAGGATGATCTTAGTCAATATCATCCTGATGATGTTGTATCACTTCTTGTTCGCTGTTTTGTCATCCTGATGATGCTGACGTCATCCTTATATCAGGGTGATATCTTTCTTTCTGCCTATCTGCATCATGATATTTCCGAAGGAGGGGGTGATATTTTCATATCACTCGAGTGTGTTTGTTCCAGCATCATGATGATGCTGATATCAAGGAGATATCTGCCTGCCGGCTTCATGCGCTATCTAGAGGGGGTGATCTTTTCGAGCATCATCATATTCATCTATCGCCCCGATCTTACAGAGGAGCTACAGTGCAACCTGATATTTGCACATCAGGATGATATTTCCAAATATCCGGTTGTCTTCCGAATATCATCCTGAGGTCGATATGATGATGACGTCATCGAGGTCCCGGGGGGGGTCATATTTCTAACACTGATCATCTTGAGGAGATCTCCCGACATTTGCAAACATGATGATGACGTCATCCAGATATGAGGAGGTGCGCAGTAGGCAGATATGATGATGACGTCAGCAGGATATGATGATGATGTCATCAGGATGTTCATCGGCCAGACTTTTGTTATAAGCTCAGCAGGAGGATGTTCCTCCGATGGATCCGGTTGTGCCGATGAAGGCGAATATCATGCAGTTTGTATTGTGAATATGATGATGACGTCAGGGTGATATTTCAAGCAACAGGATATCATGCTGCTGGAGGATGATGATGATGAAGTCTTATACTAGTGTCGGCAGGAGCAAAAGCACCGACATGATATATGCTCATGACCTAGTATATAAAGTGTTAAAGAGGTCATCGCGGGGTGCATGTGGGATAATATTATCCTGCATATTCGAAATATCATGATGATGAACCTCGGCGGGAAATGGTTGCGATGCAGAATTAATGTTCTTCCCAAGGCCGCGGGTTGGTGCGCCATCAATGGCGATTGTTGCAGAGGTATGGGCGATGGCGTGGGCAGATCTGGTACCTGACTGAAGATGTACATCAGCGGACAGTGGCGCAGGGCTCGAGAAATCTTCCTGTCTCCTCCCCTACCTGCTGCATTCAAGTTTGGGTGCCAATCTGGTAGTGTTTGAGCGCCATCCTTCTGATACTGTGTATCTAGCGGGATTTTGGGTCAACCATGTAATTAATTGCTGAGCACCTACCTGGCTGTTAAAAGCAGGTTGTGTGGCTCATTTGTGGTTTTTTGTTGAAAGTTGAAGATTTTTGGCTCTGTAATGCATGACAAGCTGATCTGGTTGCTCTGTACAGCTTACCTGTGAGTTTATGTATCTCTTGTTGTATGTTTTTGGCATGAACCCACTGGTTTCATGATTAAACTTATATGAGAAATGCTATCTTAGCATGTGTTGTGTTAATTCTGTCTCCAGTATTGCATGTATTCTTCTTCTGAATCTGGATATTTGAGTAATGTTTAGATTCTAGAGCATAGAATTCCTATGTTGAATGTCTGATCTTTTAACTTCTGCTCAAGGGGTAGATTAAACTGTTTTCAGGTTGAACATTGGGAAGGGTATACTGCAGTAGGGATACCATAAGTAGAGATAACCTAACACTTTGTATTGGGAGATACCTGTAAGGCAGGTATCACATATATCCCCTTGAAATCCAGTTTTAGTTGTTTATGCTGATCATTCACAGGTGTATGTCTACTGACTCCAGGCCCTGGATAGGCACCAATCATACTTTGTTCTTTTGTTATAACCATGTCCAGCTTTGCATCCACACTTAAACTCCAAATCAAAATCTAAAACAACCATTAGGACATTAGAGTTAGTTTTAGGATCCTGAGTCCTCTGTCTACAACTGCAAATAGGCCCAAAGCTAGCCCCTTTGCTCTTACCTTTCAGTTTTGGTCTACTTACAGGAGGACTTATCTGCTTTCTGTCAGCATCCCAGCCTTGTATGCATATCCTCATGGATGTTGAGTAGGGAATACCCCCCTAGGTCTTGCAGAGCCTGAAGAAGAAGAGGAGATAAAATATAGAGTCTATCTCCTACACTGTTGACCCCCTGGCCCAGAGATCCTGTTGATCACTGATGGCTACCTTGTAGGGAAATCTGGGAATAAGCATCCAGTCTGGGAAAAAGTCAATAGGGTGTGTGGTTATGAATATAATTAGCACAATTGATAGCTTCAGCCCAAAATGAAGTGGCCATAGACTGAGACTGAAGCATACAATTTACCATCTCCTTGAAGGATATGTTCTTTCTTTCAGCAACACAATTTTGCTAAGGAGTGTAGGGAGCTGAATACTGATGAAGTATACCATGCTCAGTGCAATAATCCTAAAAAAATGGCTCACATACTACCCCCATTATCTGTACAAAGTTGTCGAATAGAAGAACCTAATTTCTTCTCCATGAACACCCTGAAGTTTCTAAAAGTAGTGAACACATCACTTTTATACTTGAGAATATACACCCATGTTCAATGAGATAAATCATCAATAAATGTGAGTACATACTTGGATCCCAAAAAATATGGAGTTGGAAATGACATGAGGTCACTATGAACCAACTCAAACAAGGTAGAGGCACAATGAGCCTTTCCTTTAGGAAAGGGATTCTGATGATGCTTTTCAAGGACACCACCTCAACATACTCCATCCATGCATGAAACCTTTGGAATACCAAGTACCATATCATGTGTACTCAACTATTAAATATATCTATAATTGAGGTGTCTAAACCTATCATGCCAAAGTTGACTCAAAGAATCTACATGGGAAATGTGTGATGATCCACAAGATGGCTCAAAATAATGAAACCTATACAATCTTGACCCATGATCGACTTTACTTGAAGCAACATGTTGTAGTTCTCTAATAACTACATCATGTGGGGAGAACTCCACTGTCTTCCCTTCCCTAGTATGGCAAATCTGGTAGATGGATAGAAGATTGGCCGAAATATCAAGAACATAGAGTACATCCTCAATGCAACCGTATGTCAACTAAATAGAACCTAATCCCAAAACTAGAATCTGTGTAGAGTTACCCATTTTAATCTAAGATGTTAAACTATTAGAAAGATGCTTAAGAAGATCATGTGACTTAGTCATGTGATGAGAGGCTCCTAAGTCAAGTATCCAACTTTAGTTGGATGATTCCAAACCTCTAGTTGTAAGGGCATGTCTTTTGCTAGGTTTGGATAAAGAAATATTATTATTCTTCATAGCCTCTTCCAAGGATTCCATCCTTTGAAAGCTATGAGTCATATCATGACTTGGTTTTTCACAATAAGAAAATAGCCCTTTAATTTTCTTCTTATTTGTCTTGGAGGGATTCTCACTTGACTTAGAAGATGTAGTGGCTTGCTTATCAGACTTTTGTTTCTATGTGAAGGTATGCTCACTTGTTGAATTAGAATTTGTCTTAGATTTGATGAATTTATTTCCTTTACCCTTAGATGATTGAGCCACAAGTACCTAACTTTTAGAGGTGATTGCATTCATGGAGAGTAACTTAGATTGTTCTCTCATGAGTCTATCACAAAACTGCGTAAAAGTGGGCATCTTGAAATTTGTGCCAAGTGCATACAAAGTAGAGTAGAAGGTAGAAGAGAAGACCTGATATGGACCTTTCAACTTTAACAATATCAAAAAGATACTTTCCTTTTCTGTTTTAGGTTTACCACAACCATCAAGAAGACAAAGTTTAGACTTGAATTTTACCAGAAAGTCCTCAATTGAGGGAAATGCATCAGGAGACAAATATGTTAATTCAGCATCAAGTTGTAAACTATGAAACTCATTGATGGAGCCAAACAAATAAGATAACCTATCCCACATTTCTATCGGAGTTGTACAATTTGTGAAATGGAATTGAAGATTATCTAATACATGTAAACCAATAATTCCCATGGCTTCATCTAATTTATTTGCAAATACAAAATGCTCAAATTACCTTATAAGTTCAGGTGTTCCATTACTTAACATTCTCCATAAGCTCTTAGATTGAAGTAGTTGTTTAACTTTGAATTTCCAAGTGTGGTAGTTGTGTGGAGTTAACAAGTCAATTTTAGAGTCCATTGTCAAATATAACACAAGTAGGCACTTAAATTGTGCCTCACAATCCCCCCAAATTTGATTAATACTAAAATGAAAGCCCCTAGAAAAATTTGACAAGTTTAGATTAAATTGAGCAAGTCAGAAAGTCGAATACATGGTGATTTTTACAATTTTGGAAAAATGGATATCCTAAACTGAAAAGTACATCAATAAGCATGGTCCTTGTGTTTTTCTAATACATTGCAAAAAAATTGTACGATATTTCGATAAACGGGGTAAAAGATATGCCCTGTCAAAATTTACGACACAATTAGAACTTTGGAGCTAAAAAAATCAATCAAAATAGTAAAATTTGGGAAAATAAACTTTGCCACTATCAATTTGATGAAAATACCTTTCCGTAGACTATAAAATTGCAAACAATGGCCTTCATATGCAAAGTTGTTGCAAAATGAAAAAAATGCCTACTTTAGGCACTTTGAAGGGCTCTGGCAATCTCCATTTGGCATAAAATTTAACTTTGGCTGGTAACTAATTAGTAGTGGTTAGCATTTGATGTCACAGTTACAATAACATTAATTATTATAGTAACATAGACAAGTACCATGATATGCTAGCAGTTTCACTTAAGGCTAGAAGGTAATAAGTAAATGAACATTTACAATAAATGCTTAGTTACAAAGAAGTTGGTATGGAGACCACCAATGGAAACAGACTACTGCTTCCAATAGCTGCGACCTAAGCAAGAGACTATTGAAATATGTCTTTGAAGAGTCCAAAAAGGACTACAAGTGTGAGTTAGACTCATGATCTCCACAATACACCAAGTGCTAGCTGCAATAGTGAAGTCAACCCAACAATGTGAGAGGTTATTGAAATGTGTTGTTGAAGAGTCCAAAAAGGACTACAAGTGTGATTTAAACCCACAATTAGTGATTTTGGTGGTGAACTGCAAAAAGAGTGAAGGTCGTGACCACTGCACCAGAAAGAAAACTTTAAATGGAAACCTTCGAAACAAGCTTGGCTGCTATAGAGTTTATCGTGACTCAAATGTCAACCTCGGTGGATGAAAGCATGATCTGCAGAGGAATGGTCGATGGCTTTGAGGACTTTGATTTCAACCTACACACTGGTGGTAGAAAGTTAAAAACACACCATAGCAAAACGTCAACCTCCAATGGCGAATAACCACAACCTTTGAAGAAATGAAGTTGACAATGAAGGAAATCAAACCATGTGAAACCCTATCCATCGACCTAGAGTTTGGGAATATGGTGAGCACTGCATAGAAACCTGTACGAAGACAATTGGAGGAAACAACTAACTAGAACAATGCAGTTTGAAGAGATCCTTGGGATATTAGACCATGACCTCCATAGCAGTGACCAAGATAGCTGCTAACCTCGACCATTGTGGTAAATGTGGCAATTGGTGCATAGGAGATGTCTATAAATGGTGATGCCTACGGATTGGTGGTAGCAACGACCAAAACAAAAACCATGAGCAATGATGTTTGACCTCAAATCTTGCAAACACAAATATTGAATCAAAGAAGATGGCTCTTGAAAGGAGACATTGGTCATGTTGAAACTAGGGCCGCTAGGAGTGGATGAGTTCTGGGATGAAGAAAGTGAACAGGGATCCAAAAAGAGCTGAAGTCATCCAAAAATAGGGCCATGAAGCCCAAAGACCAGGCCGATTGGGCCAAAACTAGGCCGAGTAGGGCCTAAAACTTGAAAAAATTTACACAAAAAATAAATTTTGACTCCAAAATAATTGCAGAGAGTAGTAGAGCCGAGGCCCCCTCTGCTAAATTTTTTTTGCATTTTTTACCCTAAAATTTTGTACATGTCTGTACAGGTCATACGACCATATAGTACAAGGAGGTAGGAGCTAATTTTTTTACAAAAAATTGAAGTTACCAAATCTCATCAAATGAAAGGCTATTCTTCATTTCTCGAGCCTTCTAGACTCAACAGTGAGTTTCATTTGGCTCCACAATGGTCAACTGATAGGGCTGAGTGATAGGGCTAAGTGCTGGATTCACCAAAAATGCGAGAAGGGACTTGCAATTCCTTACTTTGATACCATTTTGGAGAAGCAATAAGAATGCAACATCAAATAACTCTTCCACAAATGAATTAAGCAAAATAACAAAGCCAATATAATCTATCAAGAAAAAGCATAATGAAATGTACAAAGAGGTATTACTTATAAAGGCAAGTTTGATGAGGTAAGATAGTAGGACTCTAAGTCTGAATACCCCTCAAAAGTGCATGACACATGTTGAACACTTGAGACAAGTGTGAGGACATGTGTTGATTCCACATGAAGTGAGACAAAAGGGAGTCTTATCCTCTAAGTGAACTAAATCAAAGGTGTGAATAGGTCTACTAGTTAAAAGATAACTAGTTACATATTACATCTTTTCACACTAACTGATGCAGGAGCATCCAGTGGTGTAAGGGCAATCTTGCATCACCCAAAAAGAAGTTAATTCAAAATCATTGTATTTGTTTTCATTTATTTCTATAATTAGTGTTTTTGGTTCCATAATATCTAGAATAATAATGTAGGACTTTTAGTTTTTCCAAAACTGCTAAAAATAGCGACCTGCCTCTTTTGGAAAGTGTACCTACTATTTTTAGAAAGTTTGCATTTGGGCACGTAACGAAGCAAAAACTTTTAGAAAGTTACATAATGGAAATATAAGACCTTTGGCGAAGGAATCAGGAAAAGACCATTTGTGAGCTGAAAGATATTAAAGTTTTTGTTTTCTGAAAAGCCCCTAAAAATTTTTGGAACGAGATATGAAGCACTAAAACTTCCCATAACATCCTAAAAAGTTGACAAAAATCTATTTACATATTTCTAGTGTGATAGTTCACATCGCGAGCTTTCCGGCACTTAAAACGGTTCGTCAATCAGACACCCGGATCAAAAGTCATGCTTCCTGGAAGTTGACCTACTTTTGGAGGGAATTGCAAATTTCGAAATTCAGCTGGAAGCCACCAAAAAGTGCTATTTATGATTATTTTGGGAACCTTGGGCAGTAGTAGAGTTAAGGAGGCTAGTGTAGAGTCAAGAATAGGTGGGAAAATAGAAACCCTAACTGATTTGGGGTTACAGAAGGCTGAAGATTCTAGAGTCTTGAGGTTGGGAAAGTTGTAATGTGTTGCAGCCAGTAGAGGATTCATTCTCTGATTGTAATTGAGCTTCTATAATGTAATGAGTTGCCCAGTTCAATAAAAGAAAGTTCTATTTTTTGTGTTCAATATCTGTTATTGTGTGTTTTGTGATTTATCCCCTTCATCAAGTGGTATCAGAGCGAGGGTTCTTGAGTGTGTAGACAGATCATCGACCATGAGGCAGTTTGCACCAAGACCTGAGGTTGTGGGTTTGTTGCAGAGACCAAGATGCCTCCACGAAGAAATCGTGTTGGGAGGAATGCTTTGATGGAAGAGGGTTTTAGAGCCCTACAAAGGCAAATCGATGCATTGCAAGAGGAGCTATGAAGAGGGTTTGAGCCGAGGACAAGAGAAGAAAGTGAAGATGAAGTTGAAGAAGAGCTATCTAAGGAAGAACAAGAAACTGCCAAAGATGCTGTAGAAGTAAGGTTGTTGAGGGTCATTTCGAATATCAGAAAGAGGCCCAGGATCGAAGTTTCTACATATTCTGGAGATTTGAATCCAGAACAGCTTATTGATTGGATCAATGACATGGAGGAGTATTTTGAGTATGAAGATGTGGAGGACCCAGATCGGGTTAAGTTTGCAAAAACAAAGTTGAAGGGCCACGCCAATATTTGGTGGAAGGAGGTCCAATTAGAGAGGAACAGAAGAGGAAAAACAAAGATCACCAGATGGGATCAGATGGTGGAGAAACTGAAGAAGCAGTTCATTCCTGTGGACTATGAGATGGAGTTGCTGAAGAAGTTGCAAGGACTGAAGCAAGGTAACAAGTCTGTTAAGGAGTATACAGAAGAGT
Organism: Cunninghamia lanceolata; assembly: GCA_027924645.1. Taxonomy (NCBI): domain Eukaryota; kingdom Viridiplantae; phylum Streptophyta; class Pinopsida; order Cupressales; family Cupressaceae; genus Cunninghamia; species Cunninghamia lanceolata. The sequence continues at coordinate 4,128,452 of BSBN01000828.1, forward strand.
TTTATAAAATTACTATCAGGACAGGCCATGCAGAGCCCAACAAGGAGAAGGTAGCCCATTACATTAATGGGTTGAGGTTGAGTATTCAAGAGGAGTTGAGCCTAGTCAGAATGACCACCATAGAAGATGCATACCAGTTTTCCTTGAAGGTGGAAGAGAAGCTAAACAAAAGATTTGATAGCAAGCAAAGGGGAAGAGGTCAAGGTGGAAGACGCTATGGAGGTCGTAATGAAGATCAAAAGAAAAGTGAAGAAACAGGCACCAGTCGAAATCAAAGAGGGGATAATACCTACCGCCCGCCCTCGTGACCAAAACAATGGTGATCAAAGAGGAAGAGGAAGAGGCAGACTTGGGCAAGGACCTGGAAGAGGATGTTTTAGAGGAACCTGTTTCCAATGTGGAGAAGAAGGGCATCAAGCATATGAGTGTCTGCAACATCAAGGAAGGACAAATAGAAGACCTGAAGGTAATGCACGAGTTGCACATGTAGATGAAGATGCACATTCTGAGCATTCTGAAGATGCTGAAAGGGGAGAAACCCTAGTTGTCAGAAGAACCTTGCTGAATGAGGAGAAAGAACCCAATCAGAGGAAGAGTTTATTCTACACAAGGTGCAAATGTGAGGGTAAGTGTTGTGATATTATTATTGATAGTGGAAGCACTGATAATCTTGTTTCAGAGGAGATGGTTGACAAGTTGAAGTTGACAAGAAGAAAGCATCCGCATCCATATCAGATTGCATGGTTGCAGAAGGACCATAGAGCTTTGGTCAATGAGCAGCGTTTAGTGAAGTTCAAGATTGGTGACTACCATAATGAGGTGTTGTGTGATATCATACCGATGGATGCATGTCATATGCTATTGGGGAGGCTGTGGCAATATGATAGGAGCGTTGTCCATGATGGCCGTGCAAATACATATTCCCTAACAAAGGATGGAGTTCGTCATAAGTTGAAGCCCTTGAAGGAGGTGGAAGAAAAGGTATGTAGTACTACCAGAATTTGTTTGGTAGATGGTAGGAAATTTTTGGAGGGTATGAAGCATGAGAGTCATTGCTTTGCATTGATTCCTAAGATTAGTCAAGAGAAATGTGAAGATGTACCAGTAGAAGTTTCAGATATGTTGGAAGAGTTCCAGGACATTATCTCTGATAATGTACCAGAAGGTTTACCACCAGTAAGGAAGATAAGTCATCAAATGGATTTGATACCAGGAGCCAGTTTGCCAAACAAGGTAGCCCACAGAATGACCCCTGCAGAGAATGAAGAATTGAACAGACAAGTTCAAGAGTTGTTGAGGAAGGGATTGATAAGGGAGAGCCTAAGTCCATGTGCGGTACCTGCAGTACTAGCACCAAAGAAAGATGGAGAATGGAGGATGTGTACAAACTCTCGAGCCATCAATAAGATAACGATCAAGTATAGATTTCCATTGCCAAGAATGGATGACATCATGGATTGTTTGAGTGGAGCCAAGTACTTCACGAAAATTGACCTGAAGAGTGGGTATCACCAAATCCGTATCAGAGAAGGGGATGAATGGAAGATAGCCTTCAAGACAAAGGAAGGTTTGTATGAGTGGTTAGTCATGCCATTTGGGCTAACCAATGCACCGAGCACATTCATGTGGCTCATGAACAAGGTACTAAAAGAATTTTTGGGAAGTTTTGTTATTGTTTATTTGGATGATATTTTGATTTTCAGTAAGACTTGGGATGAGCATTTGATGCATATCAGAAGAGTTCTAGAGAAGCTGAGGGAGGAGAAGTTGTTGATTAATCTGAAGAAATGCAGTTTTGCAAAGGAGTTGGTATACCTGGGATTTGTTGTCTTAGAGGAAGGTCTTAAGATGGACCCAGAAAAAGTAAGGGCTATCATTGAGTGGCCTACACCAAGGAGTGCAACGGAGGTAAGATCTTTTCATGGTTTGGCAAGTTTTTACAGAAAGTTTATCAAGAATTTCAGTAGCATTTGTGCACCCCTAACTGAAACAATGAGGGGATAGAAAAGAGTTTAGATGGACTAAAGGAGCCGACAAGAGCTTTGATACATTGAAGCAGAAAGTTGAACAACCTGTTTTGGCACTTCCAGATTTCAATAAGGTATTTCAGGTAGATTGTGATGCTAGTGGTAGTGGTGTAGGAGCTGTTTTGATCCAAGAAGGTAAGCCCATTGCCTATTTTAGTGAGAAGCTTAATGATGCCAAGAAAAAGTATTCTGTTTATGATCAGGAATTTTATGCAATAGTTCAGGATTTGAAGAAATGGAGACATTATTTGTTTCCAAAAGAGTTTGTTTTATATACTGATCATCAGGCTTTGCAGTATATTAATAGTCAAGGGAAGTTGAACCAAAGGCACTTAAAATGGGTTGAGTTTTTGCAGAGTTATACCTTTGTTTTGAAGCACAGGAGTGGGAAGTCCAACAGAGTTGCAGATGCCTTGAGCAGAAAGCACAATTTGTTGACAGAAATGAGGATAGAGGTTGTTGGGTTCGATGAGCTCAAAAGTTTGTATCCTGAAGATCCAGATTTTACAGAGGCTTGGAAAGCTTGTCTGGAGCCTGTTACTTTGGACAGGACAAAATGGTTGGATTTCATAATCCAAGACGGCATGTTGTTTAGAGGAAGCCAGTTGTGCATTCTAAGGAGTTCCATGAGAGAGAACCTAATTAAAGAGAAGCATAGTGGAGGACTGGCTGGACACTTTGGTCAAGATAAGACCATTTCTATTGTTGGTGAAAATTATTATTGGCCACAGTTGCAGCAGGATGTGAGGAAGTTTGTGCAGAGTTGCAGAGTATGTCAGATGGCAAAAGGAACAAGTCAAAATACAGGGTTGTATCAACCATTACCTATACCAGAGAAGCCATGGGATGATATTAGTATGGATTTTGTTCTTGGTTTACCAAGGACACATAGAGGGCATGATTCTATTTTTGTGGTGGTGGACAGATTCTCAAAGATGGCACATTTTATTCCTTGTAAGAAGACTAATGATGTTGTTCATATTGCAGAGTTATTTTTCAGGGAAGTGGTGAGACTACATGGTCTACCAAAGAGCATAGTTTCAGATCAAGATACCAAGTTTGTTGGTTATTTCTGGAGGACATTGTGGAAGAAGTTGAAGACAGATTTGAAGTTTAGTTCTGCACACCATCCACAGACTGATGGACAAACTGAAGTGGTGAATAGGAGTTTGGGTAACCTGCTACGATGCTTAGTAGGAGATAAGCCCAAGGGATGGGATTTGATTTTACCACAGGCAGAATTTGCTTACAACAATTCTATCAATAGGAGTACTGGTAAATCACCATTCCAGATTGTATATGGAAATAGCCCAAGAAATGCTTCTGAGTTAAGGAAGCTGGACAATGGAGAAAAGACAAGTGCTGAGATGAAGACTTTGCAGAACATCTGAAGAATTTGCATGAAGAGGTGAGAAAGCACATTAATAAAATGAATATTTAGTACAAGGCTAAGGCAGATCAGAAGAGGAGATATAAGGAATTCCAGGTAGGAGATGAAATCATGGTTCACTTGAGAAAAGAAAGGTTCCCAATTGGAACATACAATAAGTTGAAAATGAAGAAATTTGGACCATGTTGAATCCTGAAGAAGCATGATTCAAGAAATGCATATGAGGTAGAGCTACCGAGTGGGATCAATATTTCCCCTGTTTTCAACATTGCTGATTTATCAGAATATCATGAAGGTGGAACAGAGGATGGACCAACAGAAGTGCAGTGGAGTATTCTGGCATCTACTTCAATGGAGGAGATAGAAGAGATCTTGGATAGCCGTGTGGGAAGAAGTACTCAGAACAAGCAATATGAAGAATATCTGGTAAAATGGAAAAGAAGGCCTCTGGAAGATTCTTCTTGGTTGTCTAAGGCAGAGGTTGACCATTTGGGTTTTCCTCACACAAACATCTGAGACGTGACAGGGTCACTTCTCAAATTACCCTGGGTGTTTGATGCAGGAGCATCCAGTGGTGTAAGGGTAATCTTGCATCACCCAAAAAGAAGTTAATTCAAAATCATTGTAGTTGTTTTCATTTCTTTCCATAATTAGTGTTTTTGGTTCCATAATATCCAGAATAATAATGTAGGACTTTCAATTTTTCCAAAACTGCTAAAAATAGCGACCTGCCTATTTTGGAAAGTGTACCTGCTATTTTTAGAAAGTTTGCATTTGGGCACGTAACGAAGCAAAAACTTCTAGAATGTTACATAATGGAAATATAAGACCTTTGGCGAAGGAATCAGGAAAAGACCATTTGTGAGCTGAAAGATATTAAAGTTTTTGTTTTCTGAAAAGCCCCTAAAAATTTCTGGAACGAGATATGAGGCACTAAAACTTCCCATAAAGTCCCAAAAAGTTGATGGAAATCTATTTATAGATTTTCAGCGTGATAGTTCACATCGTGAGCTTTCCGACGCTTAAAACGGTTCGTCAATCGAACACCCGGATCAAAAGTTATGCTTCCCGGAAGTTGACCTACTTTTGGAGGGAATTGCAAATTTCAAAATTCAGCTGGAGGCCACCAAAAAGTGTTATTTATGACTATTTTGGGAACCCTGGGCAGTAGTAGAGTTAAGGAGGCCAGTGTAGAGTCAAGAATAGGTGGGAAAATAGAAACCCTAACTAATTTGGGGTTACATAAGGCTGAAGATTCTAGAGTCTTGAGGTTGGGAAAGCTGTAATGTGTTACAGCCAGTAGAGGATTCATCCTCTGATTGTAATTGAGCTTCTGTAATGGAATGAGTTGCCCAGTTCAATAAAAGAAAGTTCTATTTGCTGTGTTCAATATCTATTATTGTGTGTTTTGTGATTTACCCCCTTCATCACTAACAGCCAAAACAATATAAGACAACTTTTACAACTCTTTGGGGTACATGTGTATATGTCAGAATACCATTTGGGCTCACAAATACATGTACATCTCAATGAGCAATGGATGTGGCCTTTACAGATATTATAAATGATATTCTGGTTATGTACCAAGATGACTTTACAACATATTCGAAAAAAGGAAGATGAGCATTGTGCCTACTTGGAAAATATTTTCACAAGATGTCTTGAATATTGTATATCCTTGAATCCCATTAAGTGCATGTTTGGGGTCACAGAAGGAAAATTATTGGGGCACATAGTATCAAAAGATGGAGTTAGAATTGATCCAGAAAGAGTTGTTGCAATTGAAAAAAATCCTTTGCCTAAAATAGTAAAAGGTATTCAATCTTTCTTTGGTCAAATTAATTTTGTTAGAAGATCCATTTCTAACTTTGCTAAGAAGACAAAAGTCATATTGGTGTTGTCAATGATGGAGGGTCCAGAAATAGGATTGTCCTATCATGTACCCTTAGAGTAAACACAATGGAAAACATAAAGAATGGAACAATAAATAGAAATATATTGATTCAATATCATAATCAGTTACAATCTTCATATGTCGGTAGTATGCAGACTACAATGGGCTCACAAGCCTATCCTCTGATTTATTGTAGTTTACATGAAAGATATAGCTTTGAAGCGCTACTCTGCAATCCACTATCCTAACTTCTTAGATCATCTAAACTTAATTGATGCTTCTAAATACATCTATTAAATGATTATATAGCAATTCTAATTTCAAGGAATGATCTACGTTGACCTTAGAAGATTTCAAAGTTCAATACTCAATGAAACGTGTAGGTCGGCCTAATTCCAATGATGAAGCTTCCAATGTTGATGGATCATGTTGTAGTTGTAGACACCTAAAAATGTCTTAACCCTTCGACCATCCTTCGACATCATTCATATCACTAACTATCCCTTCCAATTAGTTAAATAAATTTATTTTATTTAATTGATTTATCCCTAGCCATTCAACCTTAACCATTTATCTATCCTTTGTGATCAATTAATACATTTAATTTATCACTATACCTTATAACTATATCCTCATTGATTAAATAAATATTCTCAATATTTATTTAGTTAATTTCTCCATCTCCTAATCCTGATTAATTAGTTAAATTATACTTATTTGATTAATCTACCCTACTAATCAACCTAAACCTAGCCTAGTTAATTAAATAGCAATTATTTAATTAGCTACCCTAGCCTACATGACCCCTAGACCTAAATTAATTAAATAAACCCTTATTTAATTAATTTTAACCCTCCATTAACCCATTTACTAATTTTCTCCAGCCATATTAATTAAGCTAATCCCCTTGATTAGCTTGGTCAAACCCCATTTAACACTCATTCCCACACCCCACAAACAAAAAAAATAAACTTTTATTCTAACTTGTCCAAGTCTCCATTAATGGAACTCTTCCCCATGTGAATTAAAAATTCACATTTTATCTTCTCCATATAACTTGTCTTAGTCTCCATTAATGGAACTCTTCCTCGTGTGACTTAAAAATTCACATCTAACTTGTCATATCCAACTCTTCCCTCAAAATTAATTTTAATTCTCATCACCCTTCCCCATGTGAATTTAAAATTCACTAATAATGGGAGCCATCCAATCTTATTGACCAAATCTTAGCCTTTGATCTCTCTTATCCAACCCTCTTGTGACACTTGTCATAAGACTACAAGTCCAATACAAACCCTAATCCTCAAGAATTTTTAGCTATTGATCTAAACTTTCAATCCTCACCCTCCATCCTTTTACCAAAAATCTATAAATATAGCCCTCATCTAAGCCATTTTCATCACTTCTTCTTGCATCAAAACTATGCCTAAATTTCTATCAAATCTTCTCATCATGCCATCATAATGCCAAAATCCTTCTAGCTTCTCATCATATCCAATCTCCATCTAAATCCTTTATCAAATCCATCACTATCCTCATCCTATTGTGTTGAAGAAAAGGAGCAATCCACATTCACATTACATCAACTTGGGTAAAGAAAGGAGAGCTCTTGGGTGCACTCTCCTCAACCTTATCAAGGAGAGGGAAGATTTCAAGGTATAAATGGTTTGTTTTATGCATTTCATTTGTGTTTTCTACCTTTGAAGTTTTTCTCATCTTCAACAATTTAGGTGGAGAGTGCCTCTAGTACTATAATGTCTTGTGATATGTTCCATTAGGTGCTGCACATCACAAGAAGGTGCCGCAACTCCATATGTTATGTTGAATTTTGAATGCTCAGAATACTGAATCCTGATGAAGCTTTTGACAATGATAACTTTCGATAGATGATTGCAAATATCCTAAATTATAGATATGATGTAGATGAATTGTTGTAGCTTTCCTTAATCCTATGCTGCAAATTGTGAAGTGATCATGCTGTAAAATACAATGCAATCCTTTAAGACTGAACTAGATGAAATGCCATAAAAGAAAAGAAACAAATGTTTTTGGTTGATGCAAGATTTCCTTTCAACCTAGGATGTTCTTGCATCAGACACCCGAGGTTGTTTGAAAAGTGATTCCCTCACTTTCCTAGGGCTAGAGGAAAACCAATGCAGTCTACCTCAGCCTAAGAAATCCATGATGAATCTTCCTTTGGTCTTCCTTTCCACTTAACCAGGTACACCTTATACTGCTTGCCTCTTGTGTTGCGTCCAATTTCACTATCCAAAAAATGTTTTGTCTGCACCTGTTGTTGATGCAGTATCTAATCTTTCAAACAAACTACATCTATGCTATCACTTGATTCTCCCTCATGATACTGATATAGATAAGCAATGTGGAATATGGGTGATATGCCAAATGGTTTTAGTAGTTCCACTTCATATGCATTTCTTGAGTCAAACTTCCTAAGAATCCTCCATGGTCCAAACTTCCTCATCTTCAACAAGTTGTTGAATGTCCCTACTAGAAATATTTCCTTCCTAAGATACACCATGACTTCATCTCCAATGGAAAATTCTTCATGTCTCCTCTTCTCATCTGCTTGTCCCTTACACCTGATGTTCATCTCTTCCAAATGCTTCCAAAATTGACTGTGTAATGTCTCCATGTATCCTGAAAATTTTTCTACTTCTACACTCCTTTTATTCTCTATACTAATGTCTCTCAGCTCCGCAACTCCTCTAGGTTGTTTTCTAGTTACAACTTCAAATGGTGTCTTCCCTGTGCTTCTGCTTATTGAATTATTGTATGCAAACTCTACTTGTGGTAGAATTGTATCCCAATTTCCTATCTTATCTCCTATCAAACATCTCAACAGGTTACCCAAACTCCTATTTATTACTTATCTTTTTCCATTTGTCTGTGTGTGAAATGTTGAACTAAACTTTAGTTTTGTCTTCATCTTCTTCCACAATGTTCTCCAAAACTATCCTATGAACCTTGTATCCCTGTCTAAAACTATACTCTTTGGTAATCCATGTAATCTCACAATCTCCTTGAAAAATAGGTCAACAACATTCATAGCATCCTGTGTCTTCTTACAAGGAATGAAATGCGTCATCTTTGAAAATATGTCTATTATAAAAAATATTGAACCATGTCCCCTTTGTGTTCTTGGTAACCCTAATATGAAATCCATGCTTATATCTTCCCAAGGTCTCTCTGGTACTGTCAAAGGTTTATACAATCCAATATTTTGACTACTGTCTTTTACAACTTGACAAATTCTGCAACCTTGAACAAACTTCCTTACATTCTTATATCTTAGGCCAAAAATAATGTTTGTTCACCAAAGCTACTATGTCATCAATACAAAAATGTCCTACTAATCCACCACTATGCTTTTCCTTGATCAAATTCTCTCTCATTGAGCTCCACAGAATACACAACTGATTCCCTTTGAACATCATATCCTTCTGAATGAAATAATCCAACTGTTGACCTATTTTCCTCTGCTCAGAGTTAAACAAGTTCACCTTGTATTTTCTTGAAAATCTTTAGAAAATGCCCATACAAGGCTTAATCCTTCAGATATTTATGTTATGCCTTGTCAAAATTTCCCAAAAGTCTCACTTTGAGAATCTTTGCAAGAAACCCAGAAAAACCTAGAAATCTTTTAACTTCAAGTGTTTTATATCGCTGGGATTTCTTAGTTTCATGCTTGTATTTCAATATGCATTTTTGAATGTACATTCACAATATACATTTGCCAATGTATGTTTGGAACATACATTCACAATATGCAAAAGAAAAGATGCATTGGTGGCATACAAGCAAATATACAAGGCCAAACATGCAAGAGGTGGGGCCCGCGGGTATACAAAGGAGATTGTATGTGTTCTACATACAAGTGGGAATGTACAGTGGAATGTATATTGGGTTGTATGTTCGCACATACAAGGTCGATATACAAGTCCAACATGCAAGGCCGATATACAAAGATAATATGCATCAGCTACAGTGAATATACAAAGGCCAAATGTGCAAATGATGGGGTCCACGATATACAAAGGTCTTTGTATATCTGCGACATACAAAGAAAAGATGCAAGTCAAATATACAAGGCCAACATACAAAGGAGGAACATTCAAAGGCCAATGTATATCATGACCAGTGCCTTGTATATATGCGATTGCATGTTTGCACATACAAGTCAAAGATACGAGGCCGATATACATGCAAAAGATCACATGCAACAGTGGAATGTATATCACGCACATACAAGCCCAACATGCAAAGAAAACATACAAAGGGCCACACATACAAGGAGGAGATGCAAAGGGTGGGGTCCACCAAATGTACATTTTTTGTGATTGTATGTTTGGACATACAAGCAAAGCATGCATTCCTAGCATACAAGCCGAACCCGAAGGTATTTTTTAGAAAGCCTTATAAAAGGTTCAAAGTCCGGGTTGTATATTTGTAATTGTATATTGCGATATATAAGTCAAAGGTGCAAAGGAAGTATGCAAGGCGGACCTGACTTGAAGATCAAATTCTGGCATATTCAGGTGTCAAGTCCACGGCTTGTATGTATAAGTGCTTTGTATATTTTAGCATACAAAGAAATATACAAAGAGGAATGATACAAGCCGGACCCGACAGGGCAATCAAATACAGCTAATGGTCATTTTGGGGTCCGCAGCTTGTATGTTTGCAGATACAAAGGAGATACAACTGGTGGGGTCCGCCAAGGCACAAGCGCTTTGCATGTATCTTCTGCTTGTATGTTTTCTTGTATGTTTTGATATACAAGGGCAAGCTACAAAGTTAACATACAATGGCAGGGCCCGCACATACAAAGGCGATTGTATGCATATACAAATCCGCAATACAAGGAGGTGACATACTTTTGAACATATAAAGATATTTCATAGCCCGATATACAAAGCACCTGGCATATGCAAAAGGAGTTGCAGAGAAGGTTTTAAATAGCGATTTAGGCGGCAAATTCAACCGATATATACACAGGTGCAAAGCGATATATACAGGCAGTTGACCGAAACTTTGATTGCCTGTATCTCCTCCGTTTTAGCAAATTTCGACATGCTGCAAGAGGTAAAGATGCATATTTTTGTCCCCTCTTTCATTTGGCAGGGTTTTTAGGGGTTTTTGTCACTTTTCATTTTTAGATCTGGATTTACATGCTTTGGGCGAATGGATGTCTCAGCAACCATTTTGAGTAGATACAGATATTTCTTGCATTCATTGCTGCACAAAGATGAAGTTGCTCGCATTGATGATAAAAGACATCTCTCCACTGCCTTGTTTCAGATCGATGATGCAGCAGCTGCATTAAAGACTCAAAAATATCTTTTATCTGCCTAGTTCCAGATATTTGATGCCATAACTCCTTGCAGTTGGACGTCCATTCAGGAGATATTTTCTATTGCAGCTCATTGAGCAAATTTTGTAACCGACCTAGGTTAGTTTGGAATGCTATAAATATGCATTCGAGAGATGTAGATAAGGGCAAAAAAAAATTCAGCATTGATGCTTTTCTATTTCCAAACAGAGCTTTCTGTTACTGTAACTTTGCCTTCCCATTAAATATATGCAAGTTATTTTGCCTCTTTGGACTAAGTTTTAGTTTAGTGTGAATTTACATATGATTGCCTGTGAATATATTGTTTCTTTCAATCATCTTGTTTCTCACCTCTGCTAGGATTAGTTGAATCTGTGTATGCCTATTTGTTGTATTTGGTTATGTTGTGCATTTTCTCAATACTGTGAGGGTTCTTTTATTAAACTTGGTGAATCACCCTTTGTTTTCAAGCTTTTTTGTTTCATCCTTCACTTTAAAGCTTTCCTTCTCCCTTTTCCTCTTAAGATTTAGTAGTTTTAGGTGATAACTAGATAAGGAAACCAGCCTTCTCCAGAGGTCTAATCTCATTTAGCAAAGTCCCACACTTAGAGATCATTCCCATGTTACTCCAGATTGCTAAGGTTTCACAACTGTAGCAAGGGTGCAAATCTAAGAGACAACACCAACCACTTGCTTCTATCTATCACAACAGGTTCTCTACATGCTTTCTATGCTTCCACAAAATCAAGATCATCCTCATACATGTGCTTGAGTTATTCAAAACCTAATACTTCTACCCTCATCTCTATCAACAAGTTCCTTCTTTTGCTCAATGCATCTGTAACTTTGTTTGAATTTCCACTCTGGTGTTTCAATACAAATGTCTAACTATGCATGAACTCTACCCATCTCATGTGTCTCTGATACAACTTACTCTGATTGTTCAAATACTACAAAGCTTGATGTTTAGTGTACAACAAAAATTGTTTTGGCAACAAGTAATGTCTCCACTTCTTCAAGGCTTGAATTATGGCATAGAACTCTTAATCATAAACTAAATATCTTCTCCTTGCATAATTCAACTTCTCATTCAAATATGATACTGGTCTCCCTTCTTGGTTAACACTTCTATTGCATTTCCACTGGCATCACAATCAACTTGAAATACTTTGTCAAAATCTGGTAATGCTAACACTGATTGCTCTGTCACCTTTTGCTTCAGCAACTCAAAACTCCTATGTGCTCCTAATGTCCTCTCATTGTCTCTGTCATTGGTGTGTATACGGTACTAAATTTTTTGATGAATTTATGGTAGAAACTTGTCAGTCCATGAAAAGATCTTACCTCTCCAATACTCACAGGTGTTGGCCATTCAACAATTGCTCTGACTTTCTCTGGGTCCATCCTCAAGCTTTCCACAGAAATCACAAATCCCAAATATACCAGTTTTGTCTTCATGAAACTACATTTCTTGATGGTAATCAAAAATTTGTCTTCTCTCAGCCTCTGAAATACTTGTCTAAAATGCCACAAGTGTTCTTCTTTGGTTCTACTAAAAATTAGAATATCATCTAAGTAGACAATAACAAACCTACCCAAGAATTTATTCAAAACCTCATTCATCAACCTCATAAAAGAACTTGGTGCATTAGTTAGTCCAAAAGGCATGACTAACCACTCATACAATCCTTCATTTGTCTTGAATGTGGTCTTCCACTCATCTCCTTCTCTAATTATAATCTGATGGTATCCACTGTTTAGGTCAATCTTTGTGAAATATTTTGCTCTGCTAAAAAATCCATGATATCATCCATCCTTGGCAATGGAAATCTATACTTGACGGTGATCTTATTAATTTCTCTTGAATTCATACACATCCTCCATTCTCCATCTTTCTTTGGTGCTAACATTGTTGGTATTGCATATGGGATTAAACTTTCTCTAATCAATCCCTTCCTCAACAATTCTTGTATCTATCTATTTAGCTCCATATTTTCTGTTGGTGTCATCCTATGTGTCACTTTGTTTGGAAAACTAGATCCAGGTATGAGATCCATATGATGACTGATACTCTAGATTGGTGGAAATCCTTCTGGCACATTTTCTAATACAATATCTTGGTACTCTGCCAATAATTCTGCTACTTCCTTCTGCAGTGGTTCTTCTCCTTTTGTGGTAGTGTTTTATGCACTTTGGGTACCACACTTCTTTAGAATCAATGCAAAACACATGTGATCATGTCTCAATCCATCCAAAACTTTCCTTCCATCTACCTAACATATTCTAGCATTGCTGCATACTTCACTCGTGTGCTCTTCTTCCAAAGGTATCAAGATATGTCTCTTCCCATTTGATGTCACAGTGTAGGTATTCTTTCTCCCATCATAAATTACCTTTCTAGTATATTGACATGGTCTTCCCAACAATATATGACATGCATCCATTGGCATAATAGCACACAATACTTCATCATTATAAGATCCTATATGAATTTTCACTAAACATTGTTCACTCACCAGTATCTTGTGTTCATCTTGAATCCATGCTATCTTGTAGGGCTTTAGGTGCTTCAACCTCTCTAGATTCAGCTTCCTTACCATCTCTTCTGAAACCAAATTGTATGTACTTCTACTATCAATGATAACTTTACAACACTTACCTCCTGATTTGCATCTTGTCTAGAACAAACTTTTCCTTTACGATGGCTCCTCAGTTGTTTTTGCTTGCAACAAAGCTCTCCTCATAATCAATGATTCACCCTTTTTTGGTTTCCTTATTGAAGTTGGTGATCCAACTGGTTCTTCCTCTGCATATGCCACTCTTTTACTATTCTCTGACCTTTTGTTAGTACTCCCTTGATGGCATTCAAATGCATTGTGTCCTTTGCCTCCATAGTTGAAACAAGTTCCTCTAAACAATCTCTTGTCAAACCCTCTTTCATCTCTCTGGTATCCTTCATTGCGGTAAGAATTATGACTTTAGCGGTAGAAACTTCTATCATCTCTCCCTTGGTGATATGAATTTTTGTCTCTTTCCTCTTTGTGGTATGGGATACTCTCCTTGTTTTTCTCCGCATATGATCTTCCTTCACCACATTGTGTTCTACCTCTTTGGGAATTTCCTCCTCTACCTCTCTGTCTTTACTCATATCTCTTGTTTAACTTTTCCTCAACTTTAAATGCAAATTGATATGCCTCTTCCATTGTTGTCATCCTTATCAAACTTAGTTCTTCTTGAATGTTTATTCTCAGTCCATTTATGTATTGCACCACTTTCTTCTTGCTTGCTTCACTATTTCTAGTCCTAATAATCATCTTGACGAACTCTTTAGTGTACTCTTTCATTGTCTTCTCCTTTTGCCTTAGGTTTTACAATCTCTTAAGCAATTCTAGCTCGTAGTTAATAGGTATGAACTGATTCTTCAATTTTGTCACCATCCTATCCCATTTTATGATTTTCTTCTTTCCTTTCCTATTTCTATCCAACTAAACTTCTTTCCACCAAATAGTAGCATGTCCTTTCAACTTAGTTTTTGTAAATCTCACTCTTTCTGGATCTTCAATTTCTTCATACTCAAAGTATTCCTCCATGTCATTTATCAAGTCAATCAATTCTTTAGGGTTCAAATTTCCTACATAGATTGAAATTTCCATTCTAGGTCTCTTACCAATCTTAGAAATAGATTTCAACATATTTACCTAATCTAAGTCTTCTTCTTCTAGGGTTTCCTCAATTTGGTCGGTAGCTAGAACTCCTAATTCATCATCATCACTTTCATCCTCATGTCTAGAGTTTAGACCTCACTTTCTATCCTCCTCTACATCATCCAATCTAACTTCCATTGTTCTCATCATCTCTATCATTTCTTCCATTCTTCTAGAAACATTGGCCATAGCAAGCATCCTCCTTGGTGACATCTCTTCCTTAGATTTAGTGCAACTACCTCAATTTAGTGATCTAACTACAAGGTTACAACTACATCACAATCGGTGCTCAGTGATATGTTCACTTCAAGATCTATCAGAATGCCTTCTCTCCCAAAGGATTCACAAACTTCATTTTGATACCACTTGATGTAGTCACAGATGGAGGATCCAAAAATAGGATTGTCCTACTGTGCAGCCTAGAGTAAATAGAACAAAAAATATAAAGAATGGAACAATAAATGGAAATATATTGATTCAATGTCATAATTAGTTACAAAAAATATCCAAACTAAATAACTAAGGGTGGACTATGGCTCGCTACTGAGATTCAAGGGGTTTTCACAACAATGGTAGAAGGGATCTTCCAAAGGTTAAAATCCCAGTCTACACCACTGGTGCGAATGTGATCCTGATTAGAGGAGGTCCTCAAATCAAGTAGACTAATCCCTTGAAGCATCACCAATAGTTTCAATCAAGGGATAGGGGTTTCAAGGTGGAAAGGAAGGATGGTTATTGGAGGGAAAGGCAAGGCTATAACAAGAGAGGAGAATTCCAGAACCTAATAAGAGAGGAAAAAGCAAGGCTATAGCACTTCCATTGGTATTGGTGAAACATGAGACCAATAATTTGAAGGAGAGGGCTCTATTTGCAAAATGGAATGGGTGGGGGATGGCATGGAAAATCATGAAGGAATGGTGGGATCACACCTTCAAATCAAAGGTAACCCTTTTCCCTCTTGTCAATGATTATTTTTTAGTAGATTGTTGCAATGGAGAAGTGAGAAATGAGATTTTAAATGGGGGGCACTCTTTCTAGAGGGATATGGGTTTTACTGCACTAAGTGGGAACCCAATTTTAACCCTACCAAACATCGCATAAGAAAGATGCTAGTCTGTATCTGTTTACCCAAACTCCCTTCGAAGTATTGGAATTTTGAGTCTCTAAGACTGATTGGGGAAGGGCTTGGATCTTTCATTGGGGTGGAATAATCTTTTGGTAAGGGGGAGATAGGGCTTTGTATAAGAATTTGTGTTGAGATTGATCCAAAAGAGGGAACTTGGGATGAGTTGGAATTTAAAATAGTTAATGGAAAATGGAATTAGAAGATCGAAGTTGACTCCCTTTTTGGAGAGGTTACCATCTTTAGGGGACAAGGAAATCGTTCAGAGTTATCATCAGATGGGGCCAAGTTAGGGAGGGTAGAAGCATTTGAAGTAGGAACATAGATGGAGGGAAACTCTCAAACCCAAGATTTTGACAAGAAAAAGGAGTTTGAGGTTTTGGTCTCTCAAGAGTGGACCTCAACAACAAACTTTGCTGGGGGAGATGGGGCTAACATAGAAAGGAACTTAGGGGAGATCATGTTGGTCTCAGAGTAAAGGGAAGGCAAAGGATTTGGGGGAAGACATCCAAGACTTAGCTACATAAGTTGTTCTGGAGATGTTTGGATTCTCTAAGGACCAAGGAATACCCTTGCAGGATCAACCCTCTTCTCTGGTTGGGAATCTAAGTTTGGAGATGCCCCCCTTGGAGGATGCATTGGAGGATGGTGAGCTTCAAGATGAGGAGAGGGAATTCTTGTTTGAAAACCCTGAAGGGTTTCAAGTGGAGAAAGACCACTTAGACCAACAGGTTAAGCTAGGGATAAGCCAAGTCTCGACAATCAAGGTAACTCTGGATGGTGGAAAATCCAAAGGCAGAGGGTGAAAAAGTCATCAAGAAAAGAGAAGTGAGGATGGAGAGGTAGAAGTATAGGTTAAGATAACTAGAGTGTTGAGGTCAGGGAAGGGAACCACCCTTCCCTCAGGGCCATGAAGGTCATATCGTGGAATGTTAGGGGCTTGAATGCCCCTAACAAAAAGCCCTTGGTCAAGCGTAGATTGGAGCTATCTAGGGTAGACATAATTACAATACATGAATCTAAATTGACCAAGGTAGAAATATATTTGTTTAAGATAAACTCAAATTATGGCAAGTAGAAGCAGTTCAGTCGATGGGGGCGTCAAGAGGTATAGAAACCCTGTGGAAACCTCAAACAGTACTTATGGAAAGGATGGCAGAAGGATCCAATTGGTTGGGTTGTTGGGTTAGGACTATGAATTCTAACTTACAGTTCATGCTAGTAAATGTATATGGACCAAATGCTTGCACCAAGAAAAATGAACTCTGGATTGAATTGGACAACTTGATAGATGCACATCCTAAAGCCCATTTCATCTTTGGGGGAGACTTCAACATAATTTTAAGCACACAAGACAAGAGAGGAGGGCTTCAAGGGGTAAATCAATCCCAAAAGGATTTCAGTGATTGGGTGGAGAGAAATTAGTTGTTGGATGTCAGATTGGCAATGGAGAGTTCACTTGGTCTAATAGAAGATGGGGAGGCAATCTTATCTCAGAAAAACTAGACAGATTCTTCTTTTGGGCAATTTGGCAGCCTCTCCCTTTGGACTAGTTGGAACCATTCTACCTTGCTCAGGCTCAGATCATCTCCCCATTTAGCTGGACATAGAAGGAGATAGAAGTCCAGCTAGAAACCCCTTTAAATTTGAAAATATGTGGATGAAGGATCCAACCTTCTTTGATTTGGTAGTAGAATGGTGGAAAGAGGAGCAGCCACAGGGTTCAAAACTCTTCTGGCTTGTATCAAAACTAAAAATAATCAAAATTAAACTGACAGAATGGAATACCCTACATTTCAAGAATATTTTTGAAGTTAAAAGGAATTTGGAAGAGGAGCTTCAATTCTTGAATTAGGAAGTCTTGGCTTTGGGTATGGACCAGGAGAGGTTCATAAAGGAGAAAGAGATTTTAAAGGAATATGAAGAAGTTTTTCCGAAGGAAGAAGTCTTTTGGAGACAAAAGTCAAGAGAGATTTGGATAAATGAGGGGGACAAGAACTCAAAATATTTTCACAATGTGACTAAGCAGTGTAGGGATATAAACAGAATATCTAAAATCAGAAAAGCAGGTGGCACCTTCACCGAAGACTTCGAAGCAATTATCAAGGAAACGATGGCTTACTTCTATAGTTTATTGAACAATATGGAGGGTTTAGACTTGGTTTCCCAGAAAGCCCTTATCTAGAATATCCCAAAGCTAATAAAGGAGAAACACAACACCCTGCTCGACAAAAGCTTCTCCTTGGAGGAGATTGAGGTGGCCTTAAAACAACTACACCCGGATAAGGCACTAGGTCTAAACAGTTTTCCAACAGTGTTTTTCTAGAAATGATGGGAAATAGTGGGAAATGAAGTGGCAGAAGCAATTGAAGTAGCCTGCAATGGTGGGAGATTCTTACGGGAGGTAAATAACACCTTTATTGTCTTGGTTCCAAAGAAAGAGGGGGCAGAAACCCTAGAAGATTTTTGCCCAATTTCCCTTTGTAACACCATTTACAAGATAATGGTGAAGGCATTTGCTAATAGACTAAAAACTAATCTTTTGGAGATCATTTCGGATGAACAAACAGGTTTTGTGCCAAGGAGATCCATTTTGGATGTGGTAATCATTGTGCAAGAGGTGATTCACTCAGTCCATTTCAAGAGGAAACCCAACATGTTTATCAAATTGGATATAAATAAAGCCTATGAAAAGGTAGACTGGAGGTTCTTGGTTAAGGTGTTAGAGGCCTTTGGTTCCAACAATCAATGGTTGGACTTGATTTTTGCTTGTATCTCCAACCCAAGATACTCGGTCCTTATAAATGGTTTGTTGGAAGGCTTTTTTGAGGCTTCTCGGAGCCTCTGACAAGGGGATCCACTATCCCCTTTCCTATTTATAACAATGGCAAAAGAGTTGGGTAGATCCTTGAACAGAGCCCAATCCAATGGGGTGGTGGAAGGCATTGAAGTCACAAGTCAGGTCCCATCAATTACCCATTAGCAGTTCACCGATGATATGATGCTTTTTGGAGCATCAAAAAAGAAAGAGGCTCTCCAATTACAACAGATCCTAGAATTGTATTCCCAGGCTTCAGGGTAGGAGGTATGTAAAGAAAAATTAGAAGTTTATTTTTTCTTTACCCCCTAGGATGGAAGGAGAAATTCTAAGAGTGTTAAATTTCAAGGTGGGTCAATTGCCATGCACTTACCTGGGACTGCCATTGGCCAAAGGTCTAACATCAAGGAAACTACGGGATCCTTTGGGGGATAGAGTATCCAAGAGGCTATCTTCCTGGAAGGGCAAATAGTTTTCTTGGGTAGGAAGAATCACAATGATCAAGGCAGTGATCTCTGCCAAACCCATATATCTATTGTCCTAGCTCTCTCTTTCAGCAACAGCAAACCAGAACCTAATTTAGAAAATGAGGAATTTCTTTTGGCAGGGATCATCAGAGAAAAAAAGATAGCACTTATCTCATGGGACAAGGTGTGTAGACCTAGAAAGGAGGGGGGTTGGTTTGAGAAACCCATTATGGCAAAATAAAGCCCTTGGAGCAAAATTGGTGTGGAGAATGTATAGAGTTCCTAACTTGAAATGGGGTAGGATCCTGCAAAGCAAATGTCTAGATGGGAGAGATCATCAGGGAGTGTTAAAGACCCTTAACCCTCCAACTAGCTCAAGGATCTGGAATTTTATGTTAAAATGCAGATCAGTCATCATAGATTATTTAACTTGGGATCTTCATGAAGGGAGGGAGGCACTTTTTTGGGAGGATTCGTGGGGCAATTATCCTTGTTTAGATAGTGTGGTGTCAGCTAAAACTACTAAGTCAGTTCTCAAGCAAAGATGGGGCTGCTTTGTGAAGGACTATGTGGTGTTTGAGGTGGATGGATTCCTGGGGTGGTCTTGGAAGAGTATGGACTTTGTAGATCTCACAGCTAATGAGGTGGCAGAGATTAGGGAGGCCTTGGAGAGTAGGAGAATTCATTTTGGAAAAGGTAGGGATGTGCTGATTTGGAGTGGTTCAAACAATGGTCAGTATAATGTGAAGGATAGCTACAAAATGATTGAGAAGGGCAGACAATCTGAAAACATGGTGATTCCTTCTCATCTTTGTTGGAGTAAATTTTGTCTTCCTAAAGTGGGGGTCTTCGCATGGGCTGCTTTACAAGGTAAGATTCTGACTTATGAGAGATTCAAGAAGATGGGGTTTCAAGGCCCCTCAAGATGTGTCCTATGTAAGGCGGCAAAGGAGTCAGTGGATCATCTACTGTTAGGTTTCCCTTTCTCTTAAGCATGTTGGAGGCGGTTATGTGCAAAATTAGAGTGGATTACTGCCCTCCCTAATGACATAGTGAGTTGTTCATCTCTTGGCCCATTTTAAACAAAGTAGCCCTATATGGAATCTTTTGGTATGCAAGCCCATCCATTTTAGTGTGGGAACTATGGAAAAAATGAAATCGTAGGATTTTTCAAGATAAACAGTTGACATTGCCATTCTTTTTTAATAAGGTTGAGGCAGTATTGGAGGAGGTCATTAATAGCAGATCTACCATTCATTGCAACAAGAAGACCAAGTTCATGGATTGGGATAGTCAGATGAGGTTCAAATTCCATGGATTGAGGATTCCTCCCTTTATAGGCACTGGGGGTAAAGAAGTTCATGCTCTAAGAGCACAGGCAGTTTGGGTCCCTCCTCAGAAGGGATGGTTAAAGTTAAATTTTGATGGAGCTTAGGGGGAGCCTTGGAGATTCACGGGAAGGGTGTATTGTGAGGGCTTGGGATGGCTCAGTGGTAGGAAGCTTGGCCAAACCTTTGTGTCTAGGGACCAATAATGACGCAGAGTTTAGTATGTTGATCCCAAGGCTTAATCTCTGTAAGGATTTGAGAGCAGATAAAATAGAGATTGAAGGAGACTCTACTTTTGTTATCAATGCAGTGAGAATGGGTGCAACTCCTAATTAGAAATTCAGGGCTTTAATAGATAAGGTTCTAGGGCTACTCAACTCATTGGTGGCCTTCACTATCAACCATGTGTATAGGGAAGCGAATGGGGAAGATGATAGACTTGCCAACCTAGGGGTAGAAGGCAATGACTTTCACAACATAGGCTCTTAGGAGGGGTTTTTAGAGATGAGGTGCCTCTGAGGAGATCATTTTTTCCTAGGTTAGATAAATGTTGGGATTAAGGTGCCATCAACCTTGTAAATCCTATTGCATAGTTTCCACTATTCTTGGAAAGTTCCAAGGTTCTTGGAGAGTTCCAACATCCTTGGAGATAGGGTGTTAATTTTGTAAATTTATTCATAAGGGATGAAGGTTTCACCATCAATGGTAATTTTTTTACTGGTACGGTAAATAATTATTTGCTAACCTCAGTAATTAATTAGTTACTGATAGGTTGTTACAGAGTTATTGTTATTGTTCAAGGAATCTCAGTAAATAGTAAATGAGGTGAGGTGGAGTTCTTAGCGCATATCTTAGGGAAATGTGTTTTTGGGTTATTATGACACTTGTCATAAGTTTGTAAGAACATCTATGATAACTTACAATTGTCATAAGGTGTAAGAGATTCTATGACAATATATGACAACAATTATTGTCTTGTAATTGCTTATTCTTGGTTCTAGGCGCCTATATTGGGAAGATGCCTATGACAGGTGTAAGAGAATCTATAAGAAGATTATTTTGGTGTATCCCAAGATAGAAATGTTGGATTTTGTCCATCTCCCATGAATTTGTTTGGTGGATACTCATTTTATATAAATATGGGACTTGAGAGTGAAGTTTGGTTGAGTAACAGGAAGGCGAAAACTTGTTTGTGTTGTAAGTATGTGGTAATTGGTGTTGTCATTGATGTCAACATGTTTGTATTGTCATTAGTGCTAACTATATCTTCTAATATTGATGTTTGTTGATTGATTGAAGAACATTGTCTGAGTATTTTACTCCACATTTTCTTTGTATTCAAGATCAGAGTATGATCTTTGGATATGATTTAGAGAAGTTCTTGAAGATACTAAATCCATAACTTTGTGGTCAAGATCACTATGCAGAAAAAAGTTATATTCACCAATTTGAAGACAGTACTTGACAGTGTTTGCAATGTGATGGGGAGAAAGTATTTTTCTTTGCATTTCTAGCCACAAATTGGATTTTGGACTTGTGGTTTTGGACTTATGCTTACAAGGTCCTTAGTTATCTTCATGACAAAGGATTTGTGATTTGGTGCTCCGGAAGGTAAGTTATTGATTAGTAGAGTTTGCCAGTGTTTGTTGTGAAGCAATCTATGATATGTCTTCAAGTAAGATCTGCAGCGGTTGGATTTGTCAACTCCCAAGTGATTCCATGTTGTTCGTAGATGTCTCCAAAACATATTGAAGGTGTGTGCTTGATCCGTAAGCTACAATGAAGATCTTGGAAGCATGTATCTAAGTGTTCTTGATGTTGTGCACGTGTTCTGGCTGACTTGGTTAGTCACACTTGTTGCGGAGGTGATTTGTGGATTGTAGAAGCGTGTTAAAGCATGTGAAGATGTATTTGGGTCTAAACTAAGTCATAAAGTGTTCATCCTTCATTCATTTGCTTCGCAAGTTTGTTTAGGCCTAGTCTCAATTTGATTCATGTATGTATGCTGACCTTGGAGATAATTCCAATGCTTGTAGAATGTAATGTTGGCCTTGATGTACATTTCAAGGTTGATGATAGGTATAAATCTATGTAATTAATTCATGAGTGATGTGTGATGTGAGTGAAGATGCAAAGATAAAGAGCAGAGTAGAGTAGAGCAGAGGAGATATTGTGCTTCAATGGAACTGAACTCAGGCATCGTGTAGATGCTACAATATTAGTTCATCCTGGTAGTGAGCCAACCCTTGACAGTGAGCCACCCTTTGGCAGTGAGCCTTTCATTTGGGCAGTGAACCCTTTGGCAATGAGCCTCTTTTGATATTTGGTATTGTTACTATATTATGTTGTGAGCTAACACTCACCATAGTTTTTCCCTATTTAGGGTTTTCCACATAAAAATCTGGTGTTCATGTGTTGATGTGTTTATGTTTTGATTCTACTATTCATGTTTAATGCTCATGACAGAATAAGGAGTTAAATTAAGTGAATGTGAAAGTGATAGTGTGTAGAGAAGTTAAAGTTTTCGATACAAATGATTCACCCCCCCTCTCAGTTGTCTCATGCCTTTCAACAATTTGTATTAGAACTAGGTTCCTTGGAAGAAAGCCTAACAGCTTAAGGTAGATACAAGATGGCACATAAGAAAGACATTCCTCAGTTTGATGAATCTGACTTTGCATACTGGAAGGTACGAATGCAAAGCTATCTTATTTCTATTGGCTATAATGTTTAGACAATGGTTAAAGATAAATACACAGAACCTAAGCACGGTCCAAAAACTGATGAAGAGATTAAGGATTATGAGACCAACTACAAAGCTAAAAATGCTCTATTAAATGCTTTGTCTAACACTGAAATGGTGAAAGTTGTGGATATAAAGATTGCTCATGAGATCTGGGACATTGAAAAATATCTATGAAGGTGATGCATTTGTAAAAAAGGCTAAGTTGCAGAATTTAAAGACCACATATGAAACCATGCGAATGTCTGAAGATGATAACATAACAAATTACATACAGAAGATTGATGAAGTTGTCAGCAGCATCAAGGGTCTTGGTGGAAAGTTAGAAGATGAAGATGTTGTAGATAAAATACTTAGAACTCTTCCAAAATCTTATAGTCACAAGGTATCTGCCATTGAAGAATTGATTGATTTGGGAAAACTTTCAAAAGATCGATTACTTGGTAAACTAATTACCTTTGCGATAAGGGAATTTGGTACTATTGATAGTCTTGTGAAAACTGAGACTGCTTTGAAGGTCAAGGAAGAAAAGACTACTAGATTAGAGAAGTATGTTGTGGAATCAAATGAAGAAGATTTTGCAGAACAAAAAGAGGCAACAAAGGAAAGTTCAAAGGTAAGTTACCCTTGAAATGTTTCAATTGTGGTAAAATCGGTCACTCTACTTCAAGATGTCCTGAAAGAGCTTTGAAAATCAATGAAAGTAAAGGAAAGATGGTAAGAAAGAGTTACTATGTTAGAGATGATGATGGTGTAACTGATGATGAATCTAATTCTGATGATGGCAATAGTAGTGAATGCTTGTTTATTGCACTTAGAGAAGAACATGTTTCTGCTAATCTTGCAAGCTATGTGAAGGAAGGAAGTCTAGGAGAGTTATCTGCATTTCATGCTGAAAAGGAAGATGAATGGATCATTGACAGCGGATGTTCAAACCACATGACAGGAGACAAGAGTAAGTTTGTCAAGTTTGAAAAAAATGATGGAGGACTTGTTAGGTTTGGTGATGATGTAGCTCGTAAGATTTGTGGAAAGGGATCTATTACTTTTGATGCCAAGCATAATACAGATGATGTTCCTTATGTCAAGGGCCTAAAGCATAATCTTCTAAGTGTTGGACAAATGTGTGACAAAGGGTATAATCTTGTGTTCAAGGACAATGGGTGTAAGATAAAGAATAGCTCCAGAACCTTAATTGTAGCTGGTAAGAAGACTCCTGATAATGTTTATTGTTATCACTGGGAATTGCACCTGTATGCAAGGCTGGTTAAAGCACTGCAATTTCGTGTAACATGGGACTAATCTCAGGTTGTGGTTGCCCTATGACGAGATTAGACCTCCAGATTGTGGGCTGGTTCCCTTCAAATGTTCTATTGAGATGTATGTTTTTTTACTTTTTTGGGAAAAGGGAAGAAAGAAACTAAATGAATACTAAAGGTAAAATGGTGATGCACCTGATATGGATAAAAATAATGTAATCTGATTCACAATGTTTGCCCAGAAATCTGACTTCTACACAATCCAGACTTGGCATAAATACCACAAAAATGATTCTAAGGAAGGTTTGAAAATAGGTTTTTATGAAGGAAATGGTTTTTTCACAGCATAAAAAGACTATTTCTGGTTAACACAACCTAAGACCTGTGATGAATATATGCTTTTTAATGTTGTAAACAAGGAGGTGAGACAATAATTTTGAAGGTTTAATAATAAAACACAGTAAAATTTCATCAAAGTCATTTCAACATTCAGCACTAAAAGGAAAGGTAATTCAACTGATCTGAAATAAACAAAGGAAAACTTTGCAAAAAGACAAAAGATAACCTGTAACCTATCGATCTCTCAATAAAACTGTAAAAGTGAGCTACAAGAATTCTCCAATCTGTCTGAATCAGAATGAGAATCAAGAACTAGCAAAAACAAACTTTTGCTTTACAATATATAGGTGTGCTCTCTCCAAGAGGCATGCAAAAAATATGGACTTGCAGATAACTGCCTCTAAAAATACTCATTCCCGAGCAACCTCAAAAATCCTCAAAATCAGGGTCTAAAACTACCACAAATTGAGCAAAAATAGCTTCAATTTGGGCCTCTCCATATGTTTGACCAAATTTTTGACCAAGGACCCTAAAAATACTCCTAAAAGTCATGCAAAACCTCCTAGGTGGACTAGTTAACTCAACTAATCAATTTGCATGATTTTGTATGAGCAAAATTGATTGAATAAATAATAAAGTAATAGAATATTACTCTATTATTGGTTACAATTTGTTCTATTTTTTATTTTAAAACTTGTGAAAATAATAAAGTAATTTATAGAGTATTACTTTATTATTTATTTACAATTAATTCATGTGTAAAATCGTGCATGATTAGAAGAAAAATATCACTCCTTATCACTCCAATGATCAATGAGAAAAAAAAATCTCCCTCTGCAAGGAAATTATAAAGAAACTGAGTCACTCCTATAACATTCCACGCATAAAACAAAAATGCATAAATATCCTTATGACTCCCCCTTGTTGCCATTGTGCACATACATCACATTTTCTAAATCTCCTTATATCTCCATATGCAAATTGAAGTTAAGGAAGGAAGAACAACTCCATTATGCAATTTGACCCCATGCATAAAAAAATGCCCATAATATACTGCCACCATCATATACTACCACCATGCAATTGCCTTTATGCAATAATCACATCACTACACGACAATACCTTATCATCCCATGAAATCATATCTCCACCATGCATGAAAGCTTACCCTTGAACTCCATATATAGCATATGTATATACCATGTCTAAAATCATACACCCTCTTGGCTATTAGCCACCATGCATAATGAGGAGATACCTATCCTTGGATGCTTTGGAAATGGATAAGGAACTTAAGCATGTGATTTGTTATTCATTCACCATCCGACCACAAAGGAATCTTCAAAAGATTTTATAAGGCTTAGAGCCTTTACCACATCTTACATCGGTCTCTTGACTTAATAAAAATCAACTTCTAAAGTACTGCTATCAGCCACTCCATGTTATGATGGCTAGGGAAAGTCTTGACCACAGCAGCAAATTGGATAAAGTAATTATTGGTTTTTTGTAAGTCAAAAATGCACTCGAGCAAAAGAACCTTCAAACAAAAGAAAGAAAACAACCCTAACTTGCTCATTCACTCTTCATTTGACTTCCCTCTTTGAGCTCTGCAACTTCTATACTAGCCGAGGGTTTCAACTATCTTCATCATGGCTTTGGTCTTCTTCTTTCAACGACTCTTCCTTTTCGTTGCCATGGAACTCTGCATGATTTAGGAAGAAGGTAACTCCTGCTTTCTATTTGATATGAAACATTTTATGGAGCTGTAGCTTTATTTCTTTTGAATGGTTGTGGCCTTCTTCTTCATTACTTGCTCTCTATTTGCTTGTGCAATCTTTAATACCTTCATTCTATTTTTGTATCTTATCCTTCATGGTCTTCATCTGCTCTTCGAAAGTTTGAGGCCACTGTGAGGCCGTGGAAGATCTTTCCTCTTGTCAGCAACAAGGGTAAGCACTTGCCATTTTATCTCTGTATTTTCATTTATCTTTGGTTTTACTCCTTATAGCATGACAAGTCTATAAATAGACATGGGTATTGCATTTTATAGCAAAAAATGCTATGTCATTGTCGGTCATGGCTGTATATTTCATCTTTTGCCTTGATCTATTTTCATCATGCAGAAACTTGAGGGTTTTAAAGTTTTCTAAGATGAGGGTTTTGACATCTCCTCCATTTTCAGAACCTCTACCTGCCATGGCTATGCTTCTCTTGCAAATAGGAATCAAAATCTGTAGACACTCAAGGGTTTATGAGCCTTGAAGTTAGGGTTTCAATTTCCTCTTGCACAAAAAACCTTTGTAATGCCACAGCCATACTCTTTCACTTAATCTCTTTCTCTTTATACTGTAATGAATGAAAGGTTTGATGTATCCTTGAAGAAATCTTGTTTATTTGGTAGATGGGTATACCTTCTTTCATGTTTCTTGCTCCTCTGGCATGGTTATAAATATATCATGGCATCTATTTGAAGTTTCTTACTGTTCTGCAAAAAAACCATTAGGGTTTGATCTCTTGACATGGGTATACAGTCTTTTCAAAAAATAGTTTCTCTTTCTGTGTAGCACCACCTTGACTGTGGTTTTATCTCCATTTGTTAGCAGAAAGTATAGGGGTTTTGAAGTATTAGTAGGTGGGTTTTCTTTCTTTACTTCTCATAACATCTTCTCCTCCTGTCCTTGTGACTGTCTCACTTTTGCTGATGATACACTTTACCCTATCTTTCCACTGTAGCTACTGGGTTGAAGTACATTTTGGTATTTTGTTATGACAGCAAAACCTTGTGATATTCTGTATGATGACTTTAACATCTGCTTCCATTGTATCTGTAGCATAAATTGCATGAGTATCATACCTTTACATATATGTGAGGTTCTTCTGTAGTATAGATAGCTTCTCTAACTTATTAGTATATGATACTTATACTCTTCAACTTTGCAAGCTGTAGCATAATGGACTTCTATCGTGTAACATCATCTTTGACTCTGTGTTGTTTTTATTGCATCTGGATATATACTATGGCACAGGTATCACGCTATCTCTTGACTGTCATATGTATTGGGATTCCTCTGTACATAGATATCATGCATTTTTTTCTCGTGTTGTTTGTTTACTACACCTGTATCATTATGGTATATCACTGCTACCTTCTCTTTTGCTCATTTCCTCATTTGAATGTTATAGTGATGTATATATCATGCATATTTCTTCTATACCTGTAGTTGCCCTTGTGCATTTCAAAGCATATCTATAGCATAAACACATGTTTTTATTTCTTCTTTGTTGTTATGCATTCTTTCAATACACCTGTAGCATGCCTTCGTGCATCCTTGCACTTGTAGTCATTTTTGTGCATACTTTAAGGTATACGTGTAGCTACCTTGTGCATTTTCATATCTCTTCTAGCTGTTCCTCTTTCATCATTTATACACCTTTGTATTATAGATATGTGTTCTTTGTCCATCCATTTATCTGTAGTCATTCTTGTGCACTATATCTTCCTTACTGCACTGCATCTCTCTTGGATCTTGCATGGCATCTTCTTGACTACATGGCATCCTCTTTACTGCACCATGGCATCACTGTTGCTTTGGGCATGAGAAATAAAAATTGTCAAAGCACAATAATGTTGAAATGGACGGAATCACTTTATTCATCCTTAAACTGTTGTATTCTTTATGTTCTACTGTACTCTATGCATAGTGTATTTGCAACTCTATACATGACAGTCTCTTGTTTTTGCATATGTACTTGACTGTCATGTAATTGATGACATACATAGCTACTCTACAACTTGCTCTTCCTTTAAGATCACTGATGGTTAGTGATAGTCTTTATCATTGATGAATAGTGAACATGTTGTATGTATCTGTTATTTGTATCTTTCCACTTTAGTCATGATTGTCTCTCATTTGATCTTGAAAGTTGACTGTCATGTCTGTGATAACCATTCATGTGTTGGAGTATTTGCTTATACATTATGTGATTCATCCTTGGATGCTTGACTGTTTGAACATCTAACTCCATTTAGACTATAGCATTCATCTTCATGTATCTTTGGTGGTTTGAAGTTTTGAGGCATTGGTGACAGCCTTTTGCAAAGTTTATATCTTCCTTCTGGATGATTGCACACTTATATATCTTGTGAAGTTCTATTTTATGGCAGTCAAGTTGGCATATTGTTTTATAATTGTCTTGCCTTCCACTGTTCCATCTGCTGTCCCATGTGGCATTTGCTTGACTATTTCTATGAGACGCTTCTAACTTTGAATGTGATATAACTATTTAAACTTTGATCATCTTAAACAATATGAAAACAACATGAGAAATACTTGGTATAAAATGATGTTTCATCTTACTCCTTTGTCATAATTAGATGACCCTTCATAAGATTTATTCTACAACTTGTTCAAATGATACATAAGTTCTTGTATCCTCCTTTACTCTGTCTCTCTTCTCTTTATCAGGCATAATAAACTGAAAACTTGTATCACTCCTTAGATGACTATAATCTGATTTCTGAATTTGTCTTTTTGTCAATCTTGATTTAGTCATATAGCCTTGATTTGTTTCAATCAACTGTAATGATGTCATTATGACATCTTCTTTATGTAAGTTGATTAGATGATGCATGATATAGCTTAGAATGATGCATCCTATCTTTTTCTGATACTCTTTTCAAAAAATGAAAAGAAACGTGTTGGGCTCAAACCCTTGTGGGAGCTACATTTAGTCCACATGTTTATTTGTCTTCAAATCAACAACAAAATTTGTCCTATACCTGCACAATGAACAAACAAGTTAGCATAAAAAAGTACTTGATAACATTGATTGATCTCCTTCATGATTTCTTCCTGATTTGTATCATTATCTAATCTGATCTCTTATTTGAATGCATGATATGATAAGTAGATGTCTCTGTTTGATAAAAGCATGTGATAACTGTAAACATCTAGAGCACTAACAGGGTTGTCCCCAAAATTTTGCAGGTTTCAACTGGATGGTGGCTTGGAGTGAAGAATGAAGACTGAAGACTTGAAGGCCAGCTTCAACAACAATCTCCATCATCAAGCAATGATGGATGTTTAGATTTATCATATGTTCTTTTCTCTTTTCTTTTATCAAACAGTTACATAGCTTGCATGTCTGCAATTGCTCAGTCTAGTTACTCCCATGGCTTGTGTGGGACACATTTCAACATTTATTTTAAACATGATCAGTTAGTTTCTCTGATGCATATGATGTATATGTATTTCCTTTTAAATCAATGCATGAGATAAAGTAACAGATACCTGGATGTATGTTCAAAACATGACATGAAATAACAGTGTAATACCATATCTTTCTCTCTTTATTCAAAACTGATTAATTTGAATAATCAATTTAACTTATAACTCCTGAAAGATCAAACTTTGCAGAACAACTATATCTCCTTGAATGTTTGATCCTTTGATGATCAATTCTTTTGTCATAATAACTTATCAGTCCTGATTGGACTAATGGGTTATCCTGACAACTGGATCTTCTTTTCAACTTTGTCAAGGTATCAACCATTCAAGAATACATAATTTTGATGTTTTCTATTATTCCTTCTGAACAATTACACTTAGGTCCAACTAATTTTCCGTGTGAACAAAAAATTAGTAACATTTATCATTTGAAGGGTACTAAAAATTGTTGTTTGTTGGCTAAGACAGATGAAAAGTTGGCTATGGCATAGGAGAATGTGTCACATTAACTTTAATAATCTGGTGAGAATAAGCATTGTTCAAGCTGTAAGAGACCTGCCTAAGATTGTGAACCCTGACAGTATTATATGCAAAGAATGTCAGTTATACATTCTTACTTTTGCTCAATCAACTAGATTACATTTCAAGCAATATTTCTAACAAAGAGTTGCATTTAATCAATCAAAATATACATAGAAAGCGGTAAAACTAGTTATAATCCCTAACTCATGTTTGACTCATAATTTCTCAGATAAAGCTAAATTTGGAATTGAATAACAACAAGCAAGCCAATGATTTCATACAATCAAATGATGACATGAATTTATATAGATATGTATATATATATATAGTTTAACAACATCATATTTGGCAATTAAACATCTTTAAGTGACAGCATAAGAAGGCAAGTTGAATAGATATATCCTATCTCTGCTACAGGGATACATTCAAGTTTGCTACAAGAATAGATTCCAACTAGAGTGTCAAATAATCTACGACAGGGATTTAAAAAGTAAGTTACAGGGATTCTGAGTCTGTTGTGGCAGGAATTAAAATAATTGTAGCGACAGGATAATAGTAAACAACTGTAACATAAACCATCTAAACTTCAACATGAACTAAAATATAACTGTAGTGACAGGAAATAGTAAGCAACTGCAACATGAAATAGATAAATTTATGACAGGAATGTAATATACTGTTGCGATAGGAAATAAAATAGTGACAGGAATATACAGTAATGTTTAACAATACTTATTCTCAAAAGTATGTATTTTAATCCAGAAATTAGACTTCAGCATCACGTAATTATGAGTATACTTATATATTTAATTGAACATATTATAAAGTTTAAATTTAATGATCAAATTTATCAGATTTTATCATATTCTGTTAAAATCTCATTGCATATATAAGTGAAGAAGAGAAAGAAATAAAAAAAAGGGTCTTTTAAAGTAACACTACGGTTGACCATAGAGAAAGGAAGTTTAAAAATAAAAGCAGGCCGAGAAACAACATAGGAGTAAAGAACCACATGAAGTTTTTAAGTTTTAGTAGGCCAACAATTTTTAACAAGAAGTCATTTGAAAGATAACCATATAGATAGTGCTAGATTAGCTCAGGCCGTTGAGAATAACAAAAAAAATAGACCGACAAGAATAATTTATATGGTCATTCAGGCCGATCTAGAGATGGTAAACAATGACAACTATATTTTAAGAGGTAAAGAATAAGGATTTTTAAGCCGTTTGAAAGTAAATATAGGGCAATCTAAAAGGGCACATAGACCGAATTTAATCAGATCAGATGAAGCTAGAAATATTGGGGAACATTTCATCAGACGTGGGAGAAGAAACTAGAGGCGAATATATGCAATTTAATTCAGGCATCAACATAGTGCTATCGATCTAAAAGAATAAAAATAAAAATGAAGCACATGCAATTAATTTCATTAACAGACGGTAGGAATCACACAATTTTTTAAAGAGATATCCTAGGCCAATATCAAGAGAGCTTTGAGCACAAACAGAGATTCAACGAACTTAAATTATTAATTTCAATAAAGTACCTGTTTTCCTTGCTAGGCTCCTTTGTATTTCCTCTAGTCCCTCGAAAATGGCGATCTTCCCTCCGTCCTCTATCTTCTGTCACTAAATAATGATCCCCCTATTTTCCTTCTCCCTGACTTTTTAATCCATAATTCCTGGCTCTACTTAAACATCAAGCCAAAAAGTCAATAGTAATTTTACACCTCATCCATAACAAAAAGTGGTAAATATTTGTCCTATTTTTATTGGCCAAAATTGACATTTGACTGTCGAAGTGGATGATGTTTAAAAACAGCCATAATTCCTCCCCATGATCACATATTATTTCTAGATACTCTTTTTAATGTTGTATCTCCAATTACCTTATTTTTGCATGGCGAAATGACATTGAAATACCACTTATTTTTCCCTTTTAATTTTAAACTCCCTCTCTTACTACTACCGTTCCATTGCATGGAATTAGATTTATTAAAATTAGATTTCTATTTATAATCTATATATATAATATTAATATAATATATTTATCTTTAATAGTATATTTTTATTTTAATCTAACAAATATATTGTTTTCAAGCAAGGTACATAATATATATAGAAAAATACTTTTTATTATTTATAACTAAATAATTTCATATATACACTATTATTAAATATAAATTGAAAGAACATAAAAATGCATGGCTATCTTATGTATTTTGAATGGACGCTTTGAAGCAAGAAAAACACATCAATCACATCGGTTAACCATATAAATGCACAACAAGACTAGTAACCATATTACGATCATAATAAAGCCACTCAATAATACAATATGTTATGAAGCTAAATAAGTGTGTGTATGCATCAGGTTTATCCATCATGCCAACTCTTTCCTAGTGGCTAGAACATTTCTAGCTCAACCATGTTCTCATCTTCAACATTCTTCCTGCACTTAGTCACACTTAGATTTCCATTAATAGATTAGTCCTTGTAATCATAGCTGAAGAAAGACAAGATATACATCCATAATCTTACCAATAATAATTGGTCATCAATCGACTTTTAAATTTTTATGTAAAATATCAACTATTTTACCTTTCACACACGTGGAATCACTCAATAGTAGAACAATCATAGAAAAAATGTCCCATAATTTAAATTATAAGTAAAGTCCAAAAACGAGATGTGACACTATGTGAGAAAGTGATTCACTAATTACATGGATGTTTCTATGTGAACCATGAGAAGCATGAACTTCTAAGTGTGCACAATTATCTTGCACCATTGTTATGCTAGAACCAGCATGTTTCTAGATTGTGCTGACATTTCATGTAGGTAGAAGAATTAATTACTAACATAAGTTTTTCCAGCATTAAGGTTTTACATTGTAGACACTAGTGCAATCATAGACAAAAGGTCTACCAAGCAATTCACAAGTGACTTTGTTGCACATGTGTAACAACAAAGTACATTGGCGGCTTACTTGAATCTCCTTGTGTTGTTGTAGTCATCCCAAAGAGCATGGTTTGGTGTACATTGGTGGAGAGTCCTAAGTATTGTAGGACATTTTGTACAATGATATTATTTTGGTTGTTATTTTTATTAAGATAAAAATCTATCTAGGGGCTAAACCCATTACAAATAAGGCCCCAAGGGCAAAGAAAAACAAACCAGAAATAGAAAATAGAACAGGAACAGAAGAGAGACAATAGTCTATCTACAAACCAAAACAAGGGATCTAAACAACACGAAATTCTAAAGGAAAAACCTAACTCCCTTAACCCTTTGTTGCGATGCTCCAACAAACTTGGGGAGACTTGTCTTCTTTCTCTGAACAATGGTCCAAGAAAACTCTGAATCAAAATCCTCAGAACGAGGTGAGATGAGGGGACCCTCGACAGACACCGCAGCCAAATCTTGCACTGAGTGAGAAGCCAGCAACCCATAAGATGAATTAGGCAACGACAAAGTAGTAGTATGACCCATGGCAAACAGGGTCAATAAAGGAGTCGAAGGCCCAATAAAGTTAGCCAGAGATGAGGGTCGAGCAAACCCATCAAGATCAGCACCAGCAGCCCTGGTCGTCACGGCCTCCCCAAGAGGAGTAGGCAACAAAGAATTCTGGGAAAGCTCATTCTCTTGAGAAGAATCACCCTTCAGGGAAGGCTCACCCTCTTGGGAGGAACTATCCATTGGGAAAGCAAAAACAGTCAAATGATCGGTGAGTGCATCCTTCCCCCAAGTAGTTGCACCCTTGCGACGAGAATGTAGGTGTGAAGGGGAAAACAGGTTTATCAATAAGATTATAAAACCCAAACATCTACAGAAGATGAAGATAAAAGGAGATTAACAAATAAATAAATGACAATACCTTGCACCTTTACCTTTCGCTTTCCGTAGTTCGCCTATCTTTCTTTGATCTTGATTGTGAAGCCCTCAGAAGCTAGTTGGTTGCTTGCTTGTTGAAGATGACAAAGGAAGAATAGCTGTGATACTTATGTATTTGAAGATGAGCTTCAAATATAGAAATGGAGTATGAATGAGAATGCTTAAATGGGAGTAGGGGTGCCAAAGGCACGCCGATATCTCTGCAGCATAAGTTTACACAAAATTTAGATTATGAAATGAAGAGAAGGTTGTATTTATAGAAGAGAGTGAGGGAAGATCAATGGTTGAGAAGAAAAGAAGGAATCAACGGAGGAGGATTGTTGAGGAACATGCATCCAATAGAAGAAGGACACATGTCATTCCAAAAGCAGTTTAGTTGAGTTAACTCCTCTCTTGATGAGGATAAGATTTGATTTTCTTAAATTAGAATTTATTTTTCTAATTTAAGAGAAGATTTGATTTAAAGATGCTTTAAAACTGCTTTTGCTTTTGTATGACAAGAGGAAAGTATAAACCCAAACATCTACAAAATATGAAGATAAAAGGAGATTAACAAATAAATAAATGACAATACCTTGCACCTTTACCTTTCGCCTTCCGTAGTTCGCCTATCTTTCTTTGATCTTGATTGTGAAGCCCTCAGAAGCTAGTTGCTTGCTTACTTGTTGAAGATGACAAAGGAAGAATGGCTGTGATACTTATGTATTTGAAGATGAGCTTCAAATATAGAAATGGAGTATGAATGAGAATGCTTAAATGGGAGTAGGGGTGCCAAAGGCGCACCGATATCTCTGCAGCATAAGTTTACACAAAATTCAGATTATGAAATGAAGAGAAGAAGGTTGTATTTATAGAAGAGAGTGAGGGAAGATCAATGGTTGAGAAGAAAAGAAGGAATCAACGGAGGGGGATTGTTGAGGAACGTGCATCCAATAGAAAAATGACACATGTCATTCCAAAAGCAGTTTAGTTGAGTTAACTCCTCTCTTGATGAGGATAAGATTTGATTTTCTTAAATTAGAATTTATTTTTCTAATTTAAGAGAAGATTTGCTTTAAAGATGCTTTAAAACTGCTTTTGCTTTTGTATGACAAGAGGAAAGTATTTTTGAAAGATAAAAATGATTTTTGTGAAGATAAGAAGGCATAATTAAATAAAAAGATTTATTATTTAATTATTTTGTAGATAATTGAGAGGCATAAATAAAATATAGAAATATATTTTATTTTTGTGAAGATATTTGAAGAATAAAATAAAATATAAAAATATATTTTATTTAGTGGATATTTAAGATTTTATTTAAATAAAATTTGCATTTTATTTAAATTTGGAAGAATAAAAGATTTTAATTAAATAATTAAAATTATTTAATTATTCAGAAGAATGAAGTTGATGAAAATGAATTTAATTAATTAAACAAAATGTAATTTATTTAATTAAATGAGAGGGGATGAATCAAATAAATGAATAAATTTATTTATTTATTGATAGAAGAATGTGAATAATGAAATAAATATTTAAAATATTTATTTAAGTAGAGTCATGCCATTTTTAGGTGTATACATTTTGCCCCTCTTTGATCCAATGTGTTTTATCACGTTGTTTCAAAGAATAAGATTATTTGAAAATGATACATGCCCCAGTTTGCCCCTGGTACAAGTTTAACGACAGGATGCCCCCTCAAAAGATTGGACGAGGAGAAGGTAGAAGATGTGAGACAGAAAATCTCACGATGAGATAGGTGGACAGGAGAAGAAATGGTTGAATGCAGAAGAAAGAGGTAAATGATATGGGATGCAAGATAAAAAGATAACACACACAAGCAAGAAGCAAGTATGCACAAATGATACAAGAACAAACAAAGTATTGCCCCTGTCGAGCAGTAAACCAAGGATATAGATCGATGATGTCTGGTGTCAGGAATGAAACATGTCGTATAAAACTTTGGGTCTGGTTTCAACAATGCAACATCCTGTCTAAGACATTTGATATGGTAACAATATACGACAGTGTTGTCATTGCAGGGAATGATATATCCCTAGAACAACACAAAGGATAGTTATGATTGATTGATATGGTTTACGATAAGATTAGGATCAAGACCGCTGATTGTGATTGGATAATTCGACAAGATTAGCTTGACTTGATTGGTATGGATTAAGGATAAACTTGCATTTTGATCACTGCTTAGATTGACAACTAGAACTATTGATGAGAGATATGAAGACAAATAGAAATTTGATTGATAGAAGAATGACTCGATAGAAGAAATCACAAGCTATTGTAAACATTGATTTGCTACATTTGGGATCTT
Source organism: Cunninghamia lanceolata (assembly GCA_027924645.1). Taxonomy (NCBI): domain Eukaryota; kingdom Viridiplantae; phylum Streptophyta; class Pinopsida; order Cupressales; family Cupressaceae; genus Cunninghamia; species Cunninghamia lanceolata. The sequence continues at coordinate 4,164,851 of BSBN01000828.1, forward strand.
TATTGGATGGGATATATGGAGAAATGCAATTGGATATGGATACAGATATCAGACGCAATTGGATACGTTATGGATATGGATATGGATATTTGTCACCTTGATATAGCAAGTATTTTGAAGTGCTTATTTCATCATTGGGCTTTATTATGTTGTAAGAAAATACAAGCATCTAGGTATAATTAAACCGAGATGACCTGAGTATTACTTACATGAATTTTGATATAGCAAGTTAATACAAGCATCTAGTCAAAATTGAATGTAGATGACCTGAGTACTTCTTGCATTTCAACAGACAAGGATTGCCCCTTTTCATGTTTAGACCTCGGAGTCCTTGATGATCTTTTGGTGATCATGTCGTTAAACAGAAAGTCATCACATTACTAAAGTTTAATCCACAAACAGCAGACAAAGGAAAAGATTATGCCCCCATCATAGCATCTCTAGCTTTTGGCATCCTCAAGTAGCATAGGAAGACATAACGACAAAAATCCAAGACCTTGTAAGTTAACCTGTTCACAAAACATTCTTTGCATTAGATGTGTCTCTTTGTCATAATTGATATAGAATTAGCTTGAGTGTTTCGGTATGGTGCTTTGCTTTGGACAGGTTGATGTTTTTTCCAAGGTTTTTTTTGGAAACGCGTTGTGTTGCACTTGCTTGTCTAGTGAAAGGTATCACAATCCTTTATTGGCATCCTCTTAGAAAGTGTGGCATTCAAGAATCCAAATCCGTAACTAGGTCGAGGAGTTGCCCCCAGTTTAGATGAGGATTGACTTATTATGAGTGAGACGACAAACAGACATGGAGAGACGGACCCTAAGGGACTGACCTAGTGCCTCAGGGGCTCATTGCTAAATGGCCTTGCCTACGTGATGATGCAGAGGCAACGTAGTTCGGGGTAAACCCTAGCGGACCTAAGACCTAGGCGATGGCAAAGTGGTGCAGAAATAGCACAAACTCAGGTTGACAGAAGGATTAGACATGGAACAGACGGGACCGTGGAGTGGAGTGAAGTGAAGCCTCGGGGGCGCATTAGGAATGGCCTTGCCTACGTGATGATGCAGAGGCAACGTAGTTCGGAGTGAACCTTATGATACTGAGATATGGATTGGATGAGACATGATATGGAACAAACATGGATCAAATATGGAACAGCTATGGATCAGATATGGAGCGAATGATACTGATGACAAGGAAACACCACGGATAGGTAGATGCATGGGTGATAAGGAATGAAATGGGTAGGGTAGGTAGAAGGAAACAAGGATGTGATTTCCAAGGACCATGTTGCATAAGAAAAACATGCCCCATTGTAGGTAGAATATGTAGGAGTTTTCATGACAATGTTTATGACGACAGGAGGATGAGAGGATAATGAAGGATTTGTGTGGTTTTGGAGGGATAAGGTATGTCAAGAGACATCTAAAACATTTGTCAACATTGTGCCCCCAATCTTTATCAAGATCAAAAAAAATAGAGGAAAGGAAGATTTAGGATGGATGGACACAACAAGATAGGTATGTAATGGATAGAAGGATATGATAGGAAATGGTATGGAAGGAAACTGGTAGGAGAAAAGTGAAATGCCAATGAGATAAGGTGCCCCCAAGTGTAGGTGACATGGAAGATCAACTTACACATGACGCCTGTTTGCCAGGTTTTCATCATGGTACTTATCCAAGGCACCTGTTTGCCAGATTTTCACCATTGGATGAAGGGATTTTTCTTTACTTTTTTTATTTTTTCTTTTCTTTTTTCTTTTTTTTGAATATTTGGAAAAGGTGAAATATGGAAGAGAGGGACTCCAGTATCTAGTTCCTTGAAAGGTGATAGTCCCGCTAGAAAGATATCGTCATATGGACCATGTCAAGTGTGCTCATAGATGTTGGTAGGGGATTGCATGAAAGTGAGACGAAGTAGGTAGATAGTGGATTATGGAAGGTGCGATAGTGGATGATGATGTAGAATATAGAAGGACTTATGCAAGGATGGAAGGAAAGTTAATGCAAAAGCATGGACCATAGGAATAGGATGAGGAAGATATGTAGGATGGAGGTATATGAAAAAAATGTTTGTGGGATGGAAGGGAATCATGACCAACGGTTGCACATACCGTGATAAACACTGAAGCTGGTGACAGGAAAGTAGTTTAGGAAGCAACGGAGGCTTTTGCTTGTGGATGAATGACTTAGGCATGTAGGGATCCACATGGGCTGAGTATTTTTCTGATTTTTGTTTGCCATAGGGGATGGAAGAATTTGAGACTTTTGGATGAAATGGGAGAAAGTGGATGGTTGAGATTTTTGAGAGGTAGATGCCTCATGTATCTTGAGGGCTTTTTGCTTGGGTACCCAAACCATTTTGCTTTTAGATTTTGCCTGTGAAGGTATGGGCTTGGGTATATGCGGTGTTTGTACAGCTTTTGGAGTAATCATTTGTTGGATGTGGACCCACACCTTTTTCAGTTTGGCACACAGGTGTGTGGGTGTATACAACTCTTGAGAAGGATGTTTCTTTGATTCTTGGCTTTTGTATCCTAGGTCATGAGGACTCTTAGGATTTTTTACTTGAGAGGTAGAGGCATCCAGATTTGTGCTTTTGAATCCCCTGGGGATGGCGGAAGTGAGGTTGTTGGTGGCTCATTGTTTAGACAACATGTGCATTCGTTGGCCACGATTGGGAGTTGGAAGTAGAATGTATGGAGGTAGAATGTATGGAGGGATATTAGGAGTTGGAAGTAGTGGAGGTAGATTGGATGGTGGAAGGTGTATGGTCACATGCTTTTGACAATTGTATGATGATGGAGGTGGAATGGTGACATATGTTTTGGGGATATGATAGGGTTTGCAATGGAAAGTAGTAGACTTAGGAGGAGTGGAGGAAGTACCAACATCTTGAGATTGTTCACTTTGGGGTATGTATCCAAGGCCATATGAAGGTGGAGGAACATTGACATGGACAGGCTCCAAAATACCTTGTTCATGAAGGCCTAAGCCTTTACCTTGATAGTTCATATTCTGGAGTATGCAATGGACGGTGGGATTATGTATAGGTGGAACACTAGACACAAGTTCCTTATTGGATGGAGAAAGTGAGATAGAGGATAATGGATGTTGGTGTTCTACGGAAGGACATTCATGGATGAAGGTAGTGAGACCAAGGATATATGGCAAGGGATGTGTAACTTGGTCAATAACGGATGGTGAAGGATCACTAGGATCTTGATCATCATTATGCTCTTTAGGGTCCAAGTTATTGGGTTGATCATTCATGTGCACTTGGGAGGCAAGTGTCTCATCAGAGGAAGCAGAAGTTGTTGGATCACGGATGGGATTAGATGGGATTATAGGCTCAAGACCATGGAATGTATAAAGTGGGCTAAGAGGATCATCATGGTCTGCTTGATCACAGATAGGCTCTTCATCATAGATGGGATTTTGATCATAGATAGGATTTATCATGATGGAATTAAGGTGCTCTTGTATAGGTTCGTCATCAATGATAATATCCTGATCACAGAAAGGATAAAGGTCATGGAGGGGTTGGACTTTGATCTCTTGTTCATGTATAGGATCAAGTTGCTCATGGATAGCTTCTTCATCAAAGGTAGTATCTTGATCAAAAAAGAGATATAGGTTATGAATGGTTTGAAATTGGATGGGGGTGTTTTGATCTTGATTTAGAGAAAGGGTGGATATTTCCACCTACTCTAAGGTGTGCTCTTGACATAGCTCTTGGTCTTCTTGCATGGAAGTGGATAGCTCTTGGATAGATTCTTGGTTGACAATATGGATGTGCAATGGACTTTGACTTTGGTTCATGGTAGGAGGTTCTTTGATAAGCTCAAGGGTTTGCAGATGACATGAAGGTGTTGTAAGATTTAACATGGGATTGGAAGAATCTTTGGTAAAGTCAAGGACAAAAATTTGGAGACATGGTTGACTCTCTGCTAGTAGCCCTTGGATCACATCATTGGTAGGTGTATGGATAGGTGAATGAGAGGATTTAGCTTTCTCCCTAGCTTTTCTCTGGTTGTATAAATTTAGAAAAACTCTTTCCCACCACTCATCTGATTCTTTTTTGGTTATCCATTTAGAGTTTGAGGAACTAGATGGTGGTGTTGGTGTAGAACTAGTATGTTTTGGTATGTGTCTTAGAAGGTGGCGAAGGAGGACTAGCAGGTGGGGTGGTATATGATTTCTGACTTAAGGTGGTGCTTGCCTTGTCATGAGTATGGGAAAAGGATATATGATTTCGGGGCAAGGCGTAGCTAGTACTGGCACACTCAGCTTGCAAGATTGCCATTTCCTGTTGTAAGACTTGCATTTGTTGAGAAATTGCTACACAATCTTGGGGCGAGGGATCTGAGTTTATTTGCAATTGCAGATATTGAAGTTTTTGACTAATATATTCTAATTGGTTTGCCATTGACACAAGATCAGAAAAACTTATTGGTTTGGATGCACAACAGCAGAAGGCAGATGCGCAAAAAGTCGATATATATGTGCAACACTGGTGAAGTTTGCATGCGCCAAAACAGAGTGTAGATGTGCAATACTAGCAAATGCGCATAAAGTCGATTCAAATGCACAAAAAGTCGGTGCAGATGAGCAACTCTAGCTATTTGCTTGTGTTTTCTCAGAAATTTTCGAAATTTTGGATCATTTTCAGGATTTTTCAGTGTTTTTGGTTTGAAAAACTCGGTGTTTCTGATGAGATTGATATTCAATTATGGAAAAAGCACAACAAACACAGAAGTTTTCCATGATTTTTATCTTTTTATATTTTTTTTTTGTTTTTTGGACTATTTTGACTCAAAGACAAGTGCAACCTAGGCTGGATGTGACAATATTCGTTGAATCCTCTAGCTGTGCCACTCAAAGCGTGTAGCTCTAGAATCTGGTAGCACCGGCTCCCCTCCACGGCACTCACTTCTCACGCATACCAGATCTGAGTTTTCTTAGGCTCATACCCACACCAAACCTTAGGATTGTCCCTACTACCTCTACTAAGAGTCACTTGAAACAAGGTCGCTTCAAGAGCTCTGCCCTTTACATCAACGAATAGGGGTTTTTGGCTTGCTACACAATTGGTTCTTAGTTAGGGCAACCGTTCGAGTGGTTAGACGTGCGGCAGCACTGCTCTTCGTTATGGAGTCTCCCAGCCTCAAAGGGTTACGCCTATGAGGGTTTTAGGGGAGGTTGGTCGTCGGTGTAACACAGCAACACTCGTTGCTTGAGGTTTTCACCCCAAGCACAATTTATTTTAAGTGGCTTGGTAGGGCTTGGCTTTAGCCTGTTACCACTCAAGGTCATTCCCACTTGGACAAGCGTGCATCCAAGGGCAGGCCCCCCTAAAGGTTTGATAAAAAGAATGACAAGTCTAGCACTTTGATCACCCAGTTAAGGGGAGAGCATAAGCCTATTGTCATTCGCAAGCACAGAAGACACTTGTTAATCCAACCTAGTTAAAAATAGAAAAACTAAATGGGCTACTCTACTTGTGCACTCACACGATTGTTAACTTGGAAGTGTTTAGATCATAGCAATATTCATTTCCCGTTTGTTAACTTTGAAAGTAATTAAGACATAGCATTGTTCATTTCCCATTTGTAAAGATAGCAGTGGCCTAATTTAGGAAAATAGATTGACAATGCAGAGATAGCAATTGGGTTCAATTACTTCCTTCCTAGTTAGAGAACTATGTGAAGTTTGTATGAAATGCACTTATTACTTTCACCCCTAGTTAGTCTAAGTGAACTTAGACAAAATATCTAGATGACCTAATCCAACTACTACACCTGCAAAATAGATGTTAGCTCAACATGCAAAAATCAGAAACCGTAAAACAAAAAAGCAGAGACAGATGCGCAACACTGTAGCCTGAATGCGCAGAAACAGGGAGTGTATGCGACTTTTGTATAAAAGTGCAAGAATAGAAATCAAATGCGCAAGACTCAAAGGTATATGCACAATGACAGCAAATGCGCCGTCTGACAGAACATATGCGCAAAAATACAGGGTAAATGCGCAACTTAAACAAATGCGCAATTATACAGAGTATATGCGCAAATTGAATTCAGGTGCCATAGCCAAGGTTGGATGCGCAACTGCGGAGGTTGGATGCGCAACTGCGGAGGTCATATGCAAAAAAAATCAGATGCGTAGCCTCGGGAGGTGTATGCGTCGTTTCAGAAGTCAAATGCACAAAAACTCTGTCAGAGACCAGTTCGTCACCTGTACGGACCTGTCTACAAGAAAACTCAGATTTTTTTGATTAGTAGAGGGGCAAGGGCCCCACGGTGGGCGCCAAAATGTGAAGGGGAAAACAGGTTTATCAATAAGATTATAAAACCCAAACATCTACAGAATATAAAGATAAAAGGAGATTAACAAATAAATAAATGACAATACCTTGCACCTTTACCTTTCGCCTTCCGTAGTTCGCCTATCTTTCTTTGATTTTGATTGTGAAGCCCTCAGAAGCTAGTTGCTTGCTTGCTTTTTGAAGATGACAAAAGAAGAATGGCTATGATACTTATGTATTTGAAGATGAGCTTCAAATATAGAAATGGAGTATGAATGAGAATGCTTAAATGGGAGTAGGGGTGCCAAAGGCGCGTCGATATCTCTGCAGCATAAGTTTACACAAAATTTAGATTATGAAATGAAGAGAAGAAGGTTGTATTTATAGAAAAGAGTGAGGGAAGATCAATGGAGTATGAATGAGAATGCTTAAATGGGAGTAGGGGTGCCAAAGGCATGCTGATATCTCTACAGCATAAGTTTACACAAAATTCAGATTATGAAATGAAGAGAAGAAGGTTGTATTTATAGAAGAGAGTGAGGGAAGATCAATGGTTGAGAAGAAAAGAAGGAATCAACGGAGGAGGATTGTTGAGGAACGTGCATCCAATAGAAGAAGGACACATGTCATTCCAAAAGCAGTTTAGTTAACTCCTCTCTTGATGAGGATAAGATTTGATTTTCTTAAATTAGAATTTATTTTTCTAATTTAAGAGAAGATTTGCTTTAAAGATGCTTTAAAACTGCTTTTGCTTTTGTATGACAAGAGGAAAGTATTTTTGGAAGATAAAAATGATTTTTGTGAAGATAAGAAGGCATAATTAAATAAAAAGATTTATTATTTAATTATTTTGTAGATAATTGAGAGGAATAAATAAAATATAGAAATATATTTTATTTTTGTGAAGATATTTGAAGAATAAAATAAAATATAAAAATATATTTTATTTAGTGGATATTTAAGATTTTATTTAAATAAAATTTGCATTTTATTTAAATTTGGAAGAATAAAAGATTTTAATTAAATAATTAAAATTATTTAATTATTCAAAAGAATGAAGTTGATGAAAATGAATTTAATTAATTAAACAAAATGTAATTTATTTAATTAAATGAGAGGGGATGAATCAAATAAATAAATAAATTTATTTATTTATTGATAGAAGAATGTGAATAATGAAATAAATATTTAAAATATTTATTTAAGTAGAGTCATGCCATTTTTAGGTGTATACAGTAGGCAACCAGAGGCTAAGTGATCAATAGAGAAACATCTATTGCACCTAAAAGGGAGACCCTCATAGTCCAACAATTGCTTTCATGGCCTATCCTCAACCATCAAACATCTCCATGAAGGGGTTTAGAGATGTCAATGTCCACTAATATGCGAGCAACCGTAGTATGCCCTAAATTTGAGGTCGTAGAGTCAACCTTCAAGAAACGCCCTATAGTGTTGCCCATGGCTTCATAGCAAGAATCCTCCCAAAACTGAAGAGGGAGATTCGGTAGTCGAACCCAAACTGGTTTGGTATTAAGCGGCTTAGTGAGAGGATTGAAGGAGCGAGCCCATGGTTTGATGGCTTTTGGTTGTTGTTATTCATGATGACATGACAGGTTTATGTTGAACCAACACTTAATGTGTTAGGGTTGTTCACATTCTTTGCTTGATCTCCTCTAATCAAGATCCAATGTTGCCTACGTAACAATGTAGGTTACACTATTGTTCATGTCGCAATTATTTTCTTTTGTCCCTTGTCTAGTGTAGACATGTTGAGAAGCTTATGCTTTGATGCAAGTGGTCAGAAATTTTGCTATGAGTTATGTGAGTGTTATAGTGTGATACAAAAGGCCTCAATTTGTTTTCCACCATGAACTTGTTCTTGCATAGAGATAGGTACTACTACTTCATCTTTGCCCTAGCTTTGATTTTGGTTCAAAATCCCAAAGTATTCAATGTACAAAAATCTAATTGAATACAGATGGACACAGAGTAGTTAATATATAAATTGTATTCAATCATTCCATCAAAATGTGCCCAAAAATAAATGGGAATCCACATGGGTATGCAAATTTTGTTGAAAAAAACCCTTAGTTTGACCCACACAGTAACGTTCTTTTTAAGAAAAATGGTCCTCACAATTTTTACCATTCTATAATGATTGATGTCCCTAAACTCAACCTAATGCCACACATGTTATTTTAAATTCATGTTATACACGAATTGACTGAAATATTCAATTGAACATCACAACACTAGCTTCACTTTTCCCACGTAAAAAGTGTACCAATCCGCAGTAAACCCAGTCCCGTCACAACTGCTGCCTAGCAAAACATTTTGACTTCATGACAAAATCAGAGTTCTTACTGGCTCATTGGTCGGCCACAACACTCATTACAACGAGTATACAAATTCATTAAATTTGCTAACAGAGAACAATAAGTAATTGAGACAAAGAATAACATGCAAAAAAAAGTGTGTTGTTTTGTGTTTTGTCAGGGCTTTAACTTTGTTGTGGTTTTCTTGTTGTTTTGTTGATGTTTTGATAGATGTGAAAGGTTTCAACACCTCTTCAAAATATGTTTTATCTCTTTAATCAAAAATTTGAAGGAGACTAACAGGTATTAATCTATTGTGTGACAAAAAAAAACACACCAGCGTCATCTTTTAAAGCTCCGAAACACTACCCACAAAAATATTTTTCAATATTTCCAATTCCACACTGTAAGCCTAAGTTATGGTTCAACAAGTCATTAAACAAAAATAAATTTGACAATCTTGCCAATACATGTTTATTAAGCGAAAGGCTACTCAAGCATACTACTCCAATACGTCTGTCTTAATATGTCCATAAACCCATTTTTCATAGTCAAAGGAAAAGGAGCCAGTAGCTAATCACCCTAACTTTGCACCTCTCAAAATCTATCAATTTCAAATTATTCTGAAATTTTTTCAGCAGCTTACTTGGTAAGGCCTCTACTTATAACTAAGATTTCAGGTCCACATCATCAAATATGATGCCACATCAGCATGTTTTTTGTTGAAGTGTCCAAAAAGACCAAAATGTAGACCAATAGTTGTACATTAAGTCATGTTTTTTTCGTGTACTGGTGTGGCATCACATGATTTGTTGTTTTTTAAACATTTCATTCAATTATAAGTACTTATGTTCAACATCTAATCATTTTTTTGATTTACATGTGGAATAATCATTGACAATATATAGCTTAAATATGTTGCAAGACTAAATCCTATATCTATGAATACTATAACAAGCCATTAGTTATTGCATGCCAAGACACCAAGGATGTTGACTTTTTAATTCCGTTATTATGAAATCCATAATCAATCTAAAACTACTCATGCACATTGTTCTAATACATCTTGCTTTTAAGCTCCAATATTCCAATTACACTCTGTAGCCCAAGTTATGGTTTAACAAGCCATTTACACAAAAAATAAATTTACCAATCATATTGCATTCCACTTCACCAAGGATGCTAACATTTTTAATTCCATTTCTATGAAAACCATAATCAGCCAAGCACATTGTTCTAATACATCTTTTTTTTAAAGTTCCATAAACAACTTTTTAAATTTCCCGTTATTTATTTAACAAACCAAAATAAATTTAACAATCTTATTGCATTGTCAATAAGTAAATAGTTCCATAAATTTAGGTAAAATTGGTCTCATATATTTATGAGAAGACAATCTCTCAACCTTTTGGATTTCATTTATAATTCAAATTATCAGATATTTCATTATGATTGTTTTACTGGTGGGTATTGTTTTACTGGTGGGTAATTCCATGTACGTAAAAATAAATTGTCGAATGTATAAATTTTAAAGTCGTTAATGATGAATTAATATGTTTATGATTATGGATTTATGTTTTTTCGTGCGTCAAATTAATTGGATTAATCTATTGACGAAACCCGATTTATGCACATATTCACCAAAAAGAGTTGGCATGACAAAAAAACCCGATGTATACACACATTCACTAAAAAGAGTTGGCATGACGGAAAAAACCAATGTATACACACATTCACTTAGTTCATTCTGCATCAATGGATGGTTCTAGTTGTGTTCTAATGTAATCTTGTTTGAGCATTTGATATAAATTATTGGTGTGGTTGATGTTTAATTTCTAAATACATTTATTTCAATTAATAAATTGTATAGATTGATTTCTAATAAAACTATTAATAATTAACATTCACCAAAAATAGTTAGACATGACGAAAACAACCGATGTATGCACACATTCACTTATAGTTCATTCTGCATCAATGGATAGTTTTAGTTGTGTTCTAATGTAAGCTTGTTTGAGCATTTGATATAGATTATTGGTGTGGTTGATGTTTAATTTCTAAATAAGTTTATTTCAATTAATAAATTGTATAGATTGATTTCTAATAATTATTTAATATGTTTATCTATTTATATATATGTATAGTACTCTTTCATAATAAGATATTTTAAGATATTTTAATTAAAGACTTAAAATATATAGAATTATATATAAACCTATGTACCCATGCATGATAAAAACATATAAAACCGCTCTAATTTAGGCATACAAGACTTTAAACAAAAAAAGTCATACAAGATTGGAGCGGCAGAATTAAAGTGAGTTGAAATTGAAATCAAAGGAGGCGCCTAAGTACCATGCAAAAAAGGGAAGAGTTAACTGAAAAAAAAAAGCAAGATCTATAAATAAGACGCCGATATCAGAGGCGCAAGTCGGAAAAAACAGGAATGTAAGGCATTAAAAGAAAAGGCCGGCAGTAAGAAAAGCACACAGAGAGCAAAAGAGGGAGGTGACATATGGAGCAGCAAGAAAGACGCAGAAAGAGGTCATCAAAAATTGCAGAGCAAATGATCATTGTACCAAGCGTGGGATTCCAGGTACTTAACTTGAGCAAACATATTAAAAGTTCCGCCTGTGTCTCTTGTTCTGGCCGGCAATTCTTTGTCATGTTTTCAGTTACTTTGGCTGCCTTTATAGTGGCCGAGGGCTTGGGGGTGGTGCCCCCGAAGTAAAAGTTGCCTATTGTTTTTCTATTCACCGCCATAAAAACCTTATTTACATAAGTCTTAATAAAAAAAAAAGGCTAGGGGTTAGGGTTTCCCTTTATTGTATCTGTAGTACATTGCAACGGATTTAGGTTGCATGAGATTGCAGTTCTATTTGTTAGATAATAATATTGGACTCTCTATTGGTGAACCACGTTAAAATTGTATCAAATCTTTAGAATTGTATTGGCATCCTTTGCTTTCAAAACTATGACTTTAATGGCCTGTACACATAGTATGTCGGCCTCTTTATTTCTTAACGCCCTCGATGACATTCACAGCCTTTGCATTAGCGGTCGGCCTGCTTTACACTTTTGTATCGGCTTTTTTACATATTACCACTACAGTTTCAAAATCCCTGAATTGTGATGCGATGCAAAAAGTCTAGCCATATCTTCAGATTATCTCTTTGAAATGTAGTTCCAAAAATGTCATTATATAACGCAAGCACTGTATCTGAGGAATATTGTTCTAAAAAGCCTAGCTAATGGTAAATTAAAAATTCAATCTCCCAGAACAAACCCAGGCCAACACAGAAATTGCACTCGAGACAAAACTCCTTTTAACACCTCACATTTTCTACAAATGGAGGTCATTGTGTAATGCAACCAACCATTATCTAAAGAATATCTATAAACTATAGTGTTGCAAAATTTACAGCTAAGATGATGGTTAATGAAACATTCAACACCCTGTTATCTTATGTTCAACATGTGGAATAATCATTGAAAATATATAGTTTAAATATGTTGCAAGACTAAATCCTACATCCGCAAATACTATAACAACGATTGGACCCCATTCAACTACTGGCTTGGCTCCTCTCCCTTAGTTACACGCTGTAAGCCTGAATCATAGTTTAACAAGACAATAGTTATTGCATGCCAAGAAACCAAGGATGCTGCCTTTTTTAAATCCGTTGTTATGAAAACCATAATCAGCCTAAGACTGCTAATGCGCACTGTTCTAATACATCTTTCTTTCAAAGCTCCGTAAACAACTTTTTTAAAATTCCCGTCCGGCTCCTGTAAATCTAAGTCATTTATTTAACAAGCCATTAAACAAAATAAATTTCACAATCTTATTGCATTGTCAATACACAGAAAACCTGTAAACCATTCCATAAATTTTGGTAAAATTGGTCTCATACATTTATATGAAAAATTGGTCTCATACATTTATATGAAGACTATCTATTACCAGTACAATTTCAAAATCCCTGAATTTTGATGCAATTCAAAAAGTCTAACCATATATTCATATTATCTCTTCAAAATGTAGTTCCAAAGATGTCATTATATAATGCAAGCACTGTATCTGAAGATTACTTATAGCCTATATTGTTCTAAAAGGCCTAGCTAATGGTAAATGAAAAATTCTCCCAGGACAAACACAGGCCATCACAGAAATTGCACTTAAGACAAAACTCCCTAACACCTCAAACATTTTCTACAAATGGAGGTCATTGTGTAATGCAACCAACCATGTCTAAAGAATATCTATAAACTGTAGTGTTGCAAAACATCCAGCTAAGATGATGGTTAATGAAACATTCAAAACCCTGTAAATCTTTCTAGACATGATATTTCCACAGTCCATGATGATAGATTCTTGTGTTTCTGGAAAAAGCAACACAGTTTTTTCCAAAAACACAAGAATCTACCCTGTAAATTATATCATCGGAAGAGGTCTACCTAAATTGATGGTAAGTTAAAATTCCAGTTTATCTCATAGCAAACACGGGCCATTATATACAGTATATTCAAGACAAACTCTCAACAGACTCAAAAAGTTACAAATGGACATCCAACCATATATGAATAATAACAATAAACCATGTTGGAAAAAGTTCAGGCTAGGATGACAGTAAATGAAACATTCAATGCCTTAACCTATATTGTTGTAAAAGATCTAGCTAAAAATTCAATTCATCTCGTTAAGACAGGCTACTATAGAAAGTACAAACATTTATCTACAGAGGGTTCTAATTACAATAAATTTCAACAATGCACACAGCTCATTCACTTACCCATACTTGCACATATAAAGGGAAAAAATTAACATATCCAAATCTAGTCTACTAAAAAATGTTTCATTTAAAAATAGATTATCTGTAGTTTGAAATTCAAAAGCATAAAACTGAAAAAAGCATTAATGTGCCGTGCTTAAATAAGACAGTTAGATGTCTCCTGCCTATCAACTGAACTCAGTTCTGAATGAGAAAAGATTAACTGCACTAAGCAAACAGTTCATGAGATGAGATTAGAGAAATCCAGCATCAACGCCTGCGCATGTCACGAGGTATCATCCGACCAGAGGGACATTCATATGCCAAGTGTCCGCGACCACCACAGTTATGGCAAATGATAATGTCTGTACAGTCCCTACTGATATGTCCTGGCTGGTTACATGACCTGCAAATAATGTCATTGAACCTTGGTGGACCTCTTGGAGGACCTCTTTCATCAAGCATGCCCCCCTTTGGACACTGTCTAGCAACATGACCTGAAATGTTGCAGATATTACAAACGGGGCTGTTAGGACAGTCACGAGCCAGATGCCCAGTTTTGCGACAGTTATTACATGCCTTCTCATTCGTACAATCCACAGCTATATGCCCTTGCTTATAGCAATTGTTGCAGAGCCTCATATCTCCAGGTGGGACAGGTGGAGCTGTACAATCTCGAGAAAGGTGGCCAACTTTGCCACAAGTGTGGCATATTGGATCATTAGTGCATTGGCTTGCAACATGCCCAGGCTCTCTACAGTTCCAACAGAGAGACTTTGTGGAGCACTCGGCTGCAATGTGCCTAAATAAGAAAGCAAGCATTTCAGTTTATCTTGTAACATGGAGTTGCTTTAAACACAACAATACAAAGTGATTCTCTCAATGAAAACAAAAACACATAATGTTTGCCTACCCTGGAAGTCCACAGTTATTGCATACTGCAACATTTGGGCAATCTCGGGCAAAATGCCCTGGCCGCTTGCAATTCTTGCAGAAGTCATCCATTATTCTGATTGAACAAATAAAACAGATAAAGAATGTATTCATTAAGTATCTTGGATGTGGCAAAATAGCCACATGGAACAAATAAAAAATAACAGTCTAACAATAATAACAAATAGTAAACCTATGAAAAAGCTTACAGCATTAAGCAAAATTGAGTAATGTATCGTTCTATCTCTGATAAGAACACTTGAGAAGATATTTGCATTATTGGTAAAAAACACACAAAAAGTAAATGAATTCAGTCAAAAACCAAAAACATAAAAAAAATAGCAAATCAGCAATGCATCGGTTCAGCATTAATGAGTGAAAGGCATAATTAAAAAACATGTTTGAAGTTAAACCCAAATGCATCCGTTTGGCAACCAGCATATTAAGAAATATATTACCAAGTATTTAGAAAAAATGTTAATAAACATGTCTAAGGTAAACCCAAACAGTGTTCATCAAAATGCATTGTTAATATTTAGCCCGAAACAACCCTATAATCAAAGTGATTTCAAAAACAAGTTAATTTATAAATAAAACTATTCAAAAAGAAAAAGAAAAAGAAAAAAATTATATAGAATCAAGTTAACCCATAAGTTCATTTACTCAACTACCATATTGCAGAGCAGTACCTTAGTCTCATAGTAGACAAATTAAAGACAACTATCAAAACTCCCTATAACATACACTTCGATATTAGATATGTCGCCAAGCTGTTAAAGTACAGAATGGTAAGCTAAAATTAATGGGCATTCGACACCCAGCAAATTGATAAGAAGCTATAATATAGAGCCAACATTAGAAGCTTCTCCTACATTCCTAATATTTTGATAAATCTTTTAGCAAACTTCTCTATCCTGATACTTAAACATCTCAGAGGTGCTCAGAGGTGTCTGTTCTTGACTAAGTAAACAGCTCTTGAGAGGCGTAGGATTCAAAAGTTTCTGCTCTTAGATAACTAAATAGATTTTGAGGTAATATTTTTTAAATAAAATAATAATATGAATATTATATATTTGACAAAAGTTTATATTTATTATCTCGCATAATGGTTGAAAAATTAACTTACGTTTATAAGTTGCATTCTAGACCTAGGAATGATGAGATCAATAGATCTTTCATTCACCCATGTTACATATTTTTCAAAAGCAATTGAAAACATAGATCAATATTAATCATTCCTCCTTCAAGAAAGCACCAGAATGTTTAAATGAAAAAATAACTATTATCTTATTATGAAGAAATTACCCTATCATAATTTTAAAAAATAATGCTAGAACACCTTGCAAACAACCCAATCCACCAGTATTCAAATCATAGCCAAACTTGCTAAAGGCTTTACAGAAAAACTAGCAGTGCCAGATGAGCTTCCAATGTCGAACAATCGAGCTATATGTCATTGTTAGTTTCAAATGCAGTTTCCCAATATATATTGTTTAGAAATAAATCTCCCAGATCCCAATGTCCAAAACAAAATACATAGAAAAGCTCATGGGATGAAACGTTGACACAAAGTCGCAAGAAAACAATTACAGAAAAGGGAACATAAATATTTTATTATTTTTACATTTGAGCTATGGGGCAAAATATCCAGTTCTATCACTCAGAGCAAACAGACTAAAATATCTGAAGGTGGAAGTTACAACTTACAGAAGTCATCACAGAAAGATACTACAATCATTATGGTATGACAGCCTGGAGTTTTCACATATCTGTACCTCAGCAAAATCCATGTTTATTCCAACAAGCAAACTAAGAAAGGAAAGAACGATCATTTCCTTGTACTCAAGATATGAGTAGCATTAACCTGAAAACTACCAAAGAATTGCACTAAAGACAAACTGAACAATCTTGAAAATATCATGTGATATTTAAATTTCTCAAAAAATGTATGCCTGTCCTGATGAATATTGATCTACAAATACAAATCATGCCAATTTTAAAAATAGTTCAAATCATGTCACGTTTTCAATCCCACTATCCAATCATAATTATAAACAAAACAAAAAAATAGCCCCTATAAGATATAGATACAACGATAAATATCCTGTTCCAAATTACCCTGATAAAAAAATCCAAAAACTAATGGTAAAGGGTAATAAAATGCAAAATGCAACCAAGGAATGGAATGTACCATGAAAATAAAATTGAAAACCGTTCAAATCACCTCTGTAAACCGTACAAATTTTCTAAATTAAAAAACTCTCAGAAACGCCACAAAAGGAAAAGAGGTATCACCTCTGTAAACCGTACAAATTTTCCAAATTAAAAAATTCTCAGAAACGCCACAAAAGGAAAAGATGTACCTCTCTAAACCGTACAAAATTTCCAAATTAAAAAATTCTAAGAAACGCCACAAAAGGAAAAGAGGTAATAAAAAGAGAAACTCAACCCTTCAAAGTATTTAAATCTACAAATAATGCATGAATTGACATCAGATTTCCACAGTCCATAATATTGTAAATGAGTACTTCAGGATTTAACTGTGTCATAGATTTTCCCTCAGTTAAATCCTGAAGCACTCATTCACAATGTATGAATTATTTTTAAGGAAAGCAAAGAAAGACGGTGAAGACAACAAATGGCCATCTGAAATAAACTATTACATAAATAATGCAAACAAAACTAAACGAAAATAAAGAAAAACAAAGATGAAAGCCATTTAAGCAGTATCAGCAACTTATTTAACAGAGGATGTTTAAAAAACTAACGTACAGTGAGACAATAATGTGTAAAAACCAAATGAATATGATCAAAAACAACCTGGCAGAAGACATCTAATAGAATCATGTCAAATAGAGAAGAATAAACCAGATTAGACGAAGAATGATCAGAAAAAATAACGAAAAGGGCAAATGGGAGACCTGGAGTTCCGGCGGAAGTCCCTCCGGTAGGGCGCATCGCGATAATATGACCGATCGCTCACAACGCCGCTACGGATCCGACGGCTTCCTCCTCTGGGCGGACTCTCTCCATCCATGCTCATCCTTGCAAAACCCTCTTTCTCCTCCTCTTCTTCTTCCTCCTCCTCTCCTTCTTCTTCCTCCTGAAACCACTTCAACCACAAAACAAAAAATGCAAAGTAATAAAAAAAACTTCAGCCCCTCTCTTCTTTCAAACACGCAAAACCACCTCCACTAAGTGCAAAACCACTCTTCCCAACAAAACCCTCCCCCCCAAAACCACACCCGCCCCACCAGTCCAAAACCAGTCTTGCCAACAAAAACCACAAAACCACCATTACTCCAAGAAAACAACACTTCCTACAAAACCACCATCCAACACTAGCACCGTTTTTTGCGTTCTCCATATTTTTTAAGGTGTGGATTTGTAATTTGTTTGTTTTATAAGTCTTCAGTAGTATTTTAGGGTGTAACCATTACCGGGATTCGAACAGTAGACCAACCTGAGATGCCGCTGAAGCTCCTCCCTCTTCTTCTTCTCCTCCTTCGCGAACCCTGATACAATTTCGCCCACCGCCTCAAGTTTTATTATCGCCTTCCTTTTCCTTTTCCTTTTCCCTCTCTTTGAGATTAGGGCTGCTTTTTATCGTTTCTTATAACCTTCCTTGTTATTTGCCGTTAAGATTATAGCTGCTTTTATCCCTTCTTATAACCTTCATAATTACGTGTGCCTCTAATTTAAATAATTTGCTAACGGAACAATTAACAGTGGCGAAACCGTCGGCGTCGCTTAGCCTAGTTGCAATTTATCTATTTTAATATTTTTGAGGATGATTAGCTTGGAAAATTATTTGTCTAGTGAGTCTAACCAAACACATGTATTTCGTAGGTAAGAGAGAGTGAGTGTCACTAATAATTCTAGAAACAATCTTCTACATGGGGTTGGTCACTAACTATTTGGAAGGGTGAAAATTGAATTTTATTTTTTTTTCCTTAATGTTTTGGGTCCCTTTTTTTGTTGAGAAGTTTTATAACAATTTTAGGTCGTTTTAGTAACTTTTATGTATTGGAAGCATGAGTCTAAGTCATACAAATAATCAACTTGGAAGTATGAGTCTAAATCATATGAATAATCAACTTCTTTCAGCTTAAAGTGAAGGATTGGGGGTATCCACTCGATTATGATCTCATCCCCATCCCTTATTTATTGCACCTAGAAAGGATATGAGTCTTGGTGGATGGTGTAATCAAGGAACATACCATCATCCTCACCAATTGTGCTCACCAATTGAGTTATAAACCTTTTTAATTAGTGTTGTTAGATTACAAGTAATTGTCATCAAACTTTTAAATTTCAAAAATACTAATTCTTGTCTTATTGACCATTTTATTAGTCATTATGAGCTAACTTAATATATCTTGTTGACTTCTATACTTGATTGTTGTATTTAAAGGCACTTGTTTATCTATTTGAAATCATGTCAAAAATCACCTATGGGCCTATGAAAGAATTTATTATAGTGCATTTATGATCTAGTATTATAGAAAATTTATCATAGCATTTACATTAGAGCACATCATCCTAGGACTATTGCATGTTTGCTTGTTGTCTTCGATCTTTCATTCAAATATATAAAGTTGGTCCACTAAGAGTATAACCAAGGAGAACTTGACCTTTGTAATTCAGTAAATTCCCCAAAGGTGTTAATAAACACTCTCTACCCTTTATGCACGCTCAAATAGCATAAATTGAGGCTAGCAAATATGTTAGGATTAAGGTGTCATTTACCTTGCAAATCCAATTTATAATTTTTATGTGTCTCCAACATTATTAGAAAGTGTCCTTGCACGCCTAGGATGTTATTGGAATTATAATTAATTTCTAGTTTTAGATTTCCCTATATTCTTAACATTCGTTGCCATATGCATTCATGAAGGAAGTGGAGCACAACAACCATAGTTACTATTTTATGACTTTGGACTCATTTATAGATCTTTCCCAATTCTTGGCACTAGGTTTGAAGAATGGAAACTTGTTATGAAGCATGCGTTGGCAACTCCATCTTAAAGTGCTACATTTGAAGATGTAGGAGTTACTTTGTCATAGATGCTATAATAGTTAAATTTCTAATTGGAAGCTCATTAATTGAGTTCATAAGAAGTCAATATGAAGTTATTTTATTTACTATTCTCAAAAGATACTCTATGAGTTGGACATGGGATTTTGTGTAGCATACCATGATTTTGACTCCCATTGTTTTGGTAAAACCATTTGTAGTTTTGGGCTCTTACTTGTATATATATTGAGAGTATGAGATGGTGGATTTAATGAGTTTATATGTATAGGTACATAGATGTTTTCAGAATCCTGTCAGAGTTTGGAGTGGTAGTGTGTTAATATTATATTATGTACATTGAAGGATAATACATACTTGTCCTCTTTTCTCTAGTAGAGTTTTATTCTGAAAGGGTTTCTCCATGTTATATACCGGGTTATGTGATGTTTTCATGGTGTTGTTGATTTCTTATTTTGCTAGTTTAATTTCTATAATCTCCTTTTAGCATTCTATAGTTAAGCAATATTTGGCTAAATAAGTTTTCATGAATATTAAAAGTCTTAAATTCATATTTGTAGACTTGTTTCTAGATTTCCACTTGTAATGGTTTTACCTTTTATTCTTAACATTTGGTATCAAGGCCTATCTAGCTTAGACTAAGGGGTATCCACTCCAAATTCACTCGAATTGCAATCTCAACCTCATCCCTCATTTATTGCACCTCCATGGAATATGAGCCTTGGTGGATAGAGTAATCAAGGAACATACCATCACCCTCACCAATTGTGCTCAACCAATTGAGTTACAACCCTTGTTAATTAGTGTTGTTAGTTTACAAGTAATAGTCATCAAACTTTTAAAATTCAAAAATACAAATTCTTATCTTATTGACCATTGTATTAGTCATTATGAGCTAACTTAATATATCTGTGTTGATTTATGTACTTGATTGTTGTATTTAAAGACACTTGTTTATCCATTTGAAATCATGTCAAAAATCACCTAGGGGCTTATGAAAGAAGTTTATTATATAGTGCATTTATGAGAGCATTATAGCAAAATTATCATAACATTTACATTAGAGCACATCATCTTAGGTCTATTGCATGTTTTCTTATTATCTTCAATCTTTCATTCAAATGCATAAAGTTGGTCCACTGAGGGTCTAACCAAGGAGAACTTAACCCTTGCAATCCAATAAATTCCCCAAAGGTGTTAATAAACACTCTCTACCCTTACACATGCTTAGATAGCATAAATTGAGGCTAGCAAATATGTTGGGATTAAGGTGCCATTTACC
This sequence comes from Cunninghamia lanceolata, assembly GCA_027924645.1. Taxonomy (NCBI): domain Eukaryota; kingdom Viridiplantae; phylum Streptophyta; class Pinopsida; order Cupressales; family Cupressaceae; genus Cunninghamia; species Cunninghamia lanceolata. The sequence continues at coordinate 4,185,494 of BSBN01000828.1, forward strand.
TCACAACTCCTATGTATAATTTTTATGTATCTCCAGCATTCGTGGAAATTGTCCTTGGGTGCCTAAGATGTTATTGCAATAATTAATTTGTAATTTTAGATTCCTAGATTCTTGGAATTAGCTTCCATATGCATTCATGAAGGAAGTGGAGCACAGCATTGATAGTTACTATTTTATGACTTTGGACTCATTTATAGAACTTTCCCAATTCTTGGCGCTAGGATTGAGGAATGGAAACTTGTTATGAAGCATGAGTTGGCAACTCCATCTTGGAATGCTACATTTGAGGATGTGGGAGTTACTTTGTCGTAGATGCTATAACGGTTAAATTTCTAATTGGAGGCTCATTGATTGATTTCATGAGAAGTCAATATGAAGTTATTTTATTTACTATTCTCATAAGACACTCTATGAATTCGGCATGGGATTTTGTGTAGCATACCATGGTTTTGGCACCCATTCTTTTAGTAAAACCATTTGTGGTTGTGGCCTCTTACCTACCTATATATTGAGAGTATGAGATAGTGGATTTAATGAGTTAATTTTCACATGTACACAAGTGTTGTCAGAATGTTGTCAGAGTTTGGAGTGGTATTGTGTTGATATTGTATTATGTACATTGAAGAATAATACATACTTGTCCTATTTTCTTTAGTGGAGTTTTTCCTTGAAAGGGTTTCTTCATGTTATATATTCCAAGTTATGTGATGTTTTCATGGTGTTGCTAATTTCTTATGTTGCTAGCTTAATTTCTATAATCTCCTTTTGGCATTCTATCTAGTTAAGCAGTATTTGGATAAATGGGTTTTCATGAATATTAAGTCTTAATTTTAGACTTGCAAACTTGTTTTTAGATTTTCATTTGTAGTGGCTTTACCTTTTATTCCTAACATTTGGTATCAGAGCCTGGCCTGCTTTGCTCCTATGGTTGGAAGGGAAAGATTTTTTGACTTGTAGTGGGAGTTCTATTTAAATTTAATTTATAGATTTGTGTGTGGAAGCCATGGCTACATCCACATCTTGGTTAGATGTTGAGAAGTTCAATGGTTCTAACTATGAGTTATGGAAGTTGACGATGGAGGATCTCCTTGTAGAGAGGAATCAATGGATAGTTGCAACAAAGGAAAATAATCCTAATAAAATGGATCAAGATGAGTGGGACAAGATCAAGGGACAATCTAGCTTTGTCTTACAGACTGTGTCTAGTTAAATGTTTTAGAAGAGAAAAATGCATGTTCCTTATGGAAAGGGATAGGTAAAATCTACCAAGCCAAAAGTCTTGTGAAAACGTTATATTTGAAAAGAAATTTGTTTTCTTTGAAAATGAAATAGGGTGAATTAATTTTAGAGTATTTAAATTCATTTAAGTTGATTTTGAGTCAACTAGCCTCTGTAGATGTTAAGATAAGTGCATTATGCTTTTATGTTCTTTGCCTAAGTCATGGGAGAATATCATTCTTTCTATTAGTGTTAATCTTATAGATCCCAAGATGGATGCTTTTGGTGCAACTCTATTGTCACAAGAAATGAGGAAGAAAACCACTATGGATAGCTCAATGGATGCTCTTCATGTCAAGGGAAGATCCAAGGAAAGATGTGGATCTAAAGGAGAGCAAAAGGGGCATAAAGAGAAGTCTAAAGGCTGGTCTAAAAATCCTAAAAATAATAGAGTGAAGTGTTAGAATTGTGGTAAGAGGGGACATGCGAAGAAGGAATGCAAAAATAAGAAGAAACAAGGGGATTTCTCCATGGAAAAGTCCTCAGAATTAGGTGATGAAGCCTTAATTATTTCTTGTAATAATATTTCTAATGATCACTAGTTGGTTGACTCAAGATGCTTGTATCACATGACTCCACATAAGGAGTGGTTCTCCTCATATCAAGAATATGATGGTGAGGAAGTATACCTTGGGGACAATAGTTCATATCCTAGTGTTGGACGGGGAAAGGTAAAGTTGTGTTTTAGTGATGGGAGGATAAAAACTCTTATGGGTGTTTTAACCATTCCTAGATTAGCAAGAAATTTAATTTATATATCAAAGATGAATAATTTGGGAATGCATGTAACTTTTGATAAGGTTGGTTGCAGGTTGGTGAGAGGAAACTTGGTGGTAGTAAAAGGGTCAAGAATGGTAAACTTGTTTATGCTAAATGCCATTACTATTTGTAATTCCACCAATGTAACTAAAAAATCTAAAAATACATGTATGTTGTAGCACCATAGATTGGGCCACATAAGTCAACAAGGTTTAAAACCATTATCAATAAAAAGTTGGTTGACAGTTTCTCTTATTCTGATGAGTATTTTGATTTTTGTGAGCATTGTGTGTTTGGAAAAAAAAATAGATCATCTTTTCATTTGGGAAAATATAAAGCAAAGAGTAAATTAGAAATAATTCATACATATGTGTTTGGTCCTATAAATGTTGACTCTGTTGGAAAATTTGTTGGTGAAAAATCATATTTTCACTTTTACATAAGTTAATTAGGGAGATTCTTTTTCTATTTTGAGCCTTATGACATGTGTCATAGGCTTTCTTTTCTCTTGAGAGCATTGTAACGTGTCACATGATTTCTTTCCCCACTTTGTCTATTCTTGGACAGTGGTTGTGTATATCCTTTGTATTTATTTTTGAATAATGCAATGGAAATGTGAAGCACTAATTCACGCATGCATTTAGCTTTTGCAATATTTTCTTCCAGCTCTCTCTTGTAGAAGATTTCCAGCATATGATCTTGGCTACTGTGAGTCCTTGTATGACTCTAACATGGTATCAGAGCTCCAGATCTGTCAGTTTCTTCTCAAATCAGACAGGGTTTTAGCCATGAGTAGATAATTTGTGTATCTTGGAGCAAAACAGACCTCACAGTTGCGCTCAGAAGGTGTCAAAACCCCTATTTTCATATAAGGCACTCTATATTTTGTTGAAAAAAAAATGGGCATTTTTTGGGGTTTGGTTTTTTTATGTGCAGGAAAATACGTATGGCCACCTCGATTTCCATGCCAATTTTTTTGTACGACTGCCCCAATTTTTGTGCCAATTAGTTTTCTGAGCATACTTTATTTTCAAGCTGCCTTGATTTGCATGCCAAAAAATTTTGAATCTGCCTTGATTTCTATTTGCCTCAATTTCTGTGTCGCCCCAATCTCTAAATCTACCTTGATTTTCGTGTCGCGCTCATGTGCAGGCCTAAAAAGGTAGTTTTCTTCTAGAGGCCATAACTTGAGCATACAGACTCAAAATTTGGCAAACGAAAAAGCGTTGGAAAGCTAGTTCTGTGCACTATCCAATAATGTTGGTCTTTTTCTAAGATTTTTCTGTTTGACACCTATTTTTTCTATTTGAAGTCAAGGCATCTTTTTTGGCTTCTGAGCTCCGTTCTTGCACCCAGAATCTTCATTTTTTGAAAACATAAAGGCATTGGAAAGGTATCAGAGAGCTCTACACAACCATATATATATCTTTTCCAGATTCAGTCCTAGGTATATTTTATTCAATTTTTTAATTTTATGGCTTCTGTTGGATATCCTGGACATGTTGCCTCCTGGAAAGGTTCTGTTTGCTTTGATACGCTTCTATTATCAACATAAATCTATTTGCATGTTTTGATCTCTATCATTTTGAGGTGGTATCATGGCTTTTTCCACTCATCCTTCTGTGGTCAATCTGACTAAGGACAATTATGAGTCCTGGCAAAGAGGCATCCTAACACATCTCAGGTGGCTACATCTTTTGCCTCATCTTTATGGGCTCATACATGAACCAGAGACACCTATGAAGAAATATGTTTGGGGTAACAATCAAGATCATGTTGTAGGTTTAATTTGTACCACTGTTGATTATGATATTATGTGTGATCTTCCCATCTATGAGAGCCCACGCACACTTTGGACAAAAATTTGGGAGTTGTATGGAGACCCTCATGTCTCACCATTTCCAAATGATCCTACAGCAGATTGCCTCATTCCACTTGATGATGCAAATAATATACCTTATGACGATGATACTTTAGAGGAGCTTGAGTATATGGCATGTCTTGAATGTTCAAAGATAGAGACCTCTCTTGCTCCCTCTTCTCCTCCTATTGAGATCACATCTTCTTCATCACCTGTTGCTACTTCAGAGTTCAGTGTTGCATCATCATTAGCTTCTAGTAATTCTATGCAGCAGTTCAATATTAGTCTTCCTAATCCACCTCATTGGGATTCCTATCTTGCAGACATATCACCTCTATTTGTGGAGTCTCACACTGTTGATTTGGAGGACACATTTGAGGGTTTATCTCTTTTGTTTGATGCTATCTTAGGTGGCTTTGCATCACCACCTTCATTTTCTATGTTTCCAGATGTAGTTCAGATCATATCCTCTCCTAATTCTTCTTCTCTAATTGGGCAGACAGTTTCTGTTTTCGAGAAGACATATTTTCTTAGTATGAGGTCACTTGAGTTGCATTCAGAGGCACACATTTCGATATGGATTCCCTATTCATCCGAGATGTGGGAATGGTTTCTACATTCACCAGTGGATTTGTTTCTTCTGAAAGGGAGAAATGTTGTTTGCAGGCAGTGGATTGGATTCTGTCTTCAAGATCTCTTCATTGGTTCTGGAGCTTCTTCTTGGAGGAGATTCATATTCTCTATTCGCTCTCTCTTATGGGGGGCACTCATGATTGTACTCTTGTGATGGATTCATTCCATGGGGGGTCTTAGTGTCCTTCTTCCATCACATGTTCTTGTACTTTCCTTCTTGTTTTTTCTCTCTTTTGGAGAGGAGTTTTCTCCCATGTGGTTTTCTCCTTTTCTCCACCTTATGAAAGATTCTTGTTGTTCATGGGTACCTAACATGGCCTTTTTTGTCGGGACCCATCTTTCTTTCTTTCTTTTTAGCTTGTGTAATCTCCCTAAGTTGCACTTATGGGGGGTGTTGGTGAAAAATCATATTTTCATTTTTACATGAGTTAATTAGGGAGATTCTTTTTCTATTTTGAGCCTTATGACATGTGTCATAGGCTTTCTTTTCTCTTGAGAACATTGTGACATGTGTCACATGCTTTCTTTCCCCACTTTGTCTATTCTTGGACAGTGGTTGTGTATATCCTTTGTATTTATTTTTGAATAATGCAATGGAAATGTGAAGCACTAATTCACGCATGCATTTGCATTTTGCAATATTTTCTTGCAGCTCTCTCTTGTAGAAGATTTCCAACAGATGATCTTGGCTCCTGTGAGTCCTTGTATGACTCTAACAAAATCTTGATATTTTGTGACCTTCATTATGAAGATTCACGGTTTACCTAGATTTATTTTATGCGACATAAATCTAAAGTTTTCACTAAGTTTAAAGAATTTAAAGCCTTAGTAGAAAAGCAATCAAAATGTAAGATAAAGGTTTTGAGATTTAACAATGGAGGGGAATATTGTTCTAAGGAATTTGATGGGTTTTACAAGCATGCAAGTATAATTAGGAAAAAAGACTACTTTGTACACACCTCAATAGAATGGGGTAGCAGAAAGGATAAATCCAACCTTGATGGAAAGAGCTAGAAGTATGTTAAGTGGTGCATAGTTAGACATATGCTTTTGGGCAAAAGTTGTGAGTACTGCTTGTTGCTTGCTTAATAGGTCTCTTTGTATGACTCTTGATTCGACACCTTATGAAGTGTGTGTTGGGACCCAGATTCGTTGTGCCCAAATTTGCAAAAGAAGTCCCATGTTTGTGCCCCATTGCTATTTTTCCCCCTCTCCATGCCTCGGTCGTGTCCTAATGTTGCCCATAAATCTAAAGAAAATCTATGTTGGGCCTTCCCTTAGCCATTTTGGCCTTTTCAAGTTTGTAGGTCTTGCAAGGACAAAGGGATGTTTTGGGCTCAGGGATTTTCCCAACCCGAGACCCTTTTCTTCCCTGATCCCTAGTTCCTCTCGACTATTGGACCCCAACGTCATGCTCTTTTGACTCATGGGTTTTTGGGTTCTTGAGGGTCCTTTGCACCTAGGAACATGATCCCTACATCCCTTTGTTCCCTAGTTCCCTAAAACCCTAATTTCCTGCTCCCTTCACCCTTTAGTCTTATGTTTCCAAATTCCCCTAGAACCCTGGTCCCTATTCCTGATCCCAGACCTGATCTTGTTCTCGTTCCCTGGTAGCTCTAGTTCCCTGGTCCCCAATCCTTCTCGAACCTTAGTTCTCGCCTTTCCCCACTCCTCGATCCTTTCCAAACTCTAGTTTCTGCCTTTCCCTGATCCCTGGTCCTTGATTCTTCCCAGACCCCGAATCTTCCCAAACCCCAGATCTCAGCCTTCTCCATGTCCATGTTCACTTCTTGGACTCAATCTTGATCTCGTTCTAGTTCTCGATGTTATTCCTCTTCTTGATCTCACATCCCTCCTGGACCCCAGATCCTGATTTTCCCTGTTCATTTATCCCATCCCGTGGTTCCAAGTTCCCTCAGAACCTCAAACTTCTATCATTCCTCTCCCCTAGTCTCTAATACATATTCCTCCTCAGTCCTTGATCCTTCCCATGCCCTAGATCATGGCTTTCCTCATGCTTCTTATCACCAGTCCCCAATCCTTCCTGAATCCTAGTTCTCACCATTTACTTTTCTTGGCTCTAGAGCTTTCTCATCCTCCCTGATCCTCAGTCCTCAAGTTCTCTCAGACCTTGGATTTCCATCATTCCCCTCCTCAATTTCACATCCCTCTTGGACCCTAGATCCTGATCTTCCCCACGTCCTCTATTCCTAAGTTCTTGGTCCCTCTTGACTCCTAGTTCTCACTCCTTTTCTTTTCTCCATTTCTCCTCGCAGGTTCCTGAATTCCCTTGGGTCCTTCGCACCTAGTCCCTGTGTCCCTTTGTTCCCTAGTCCCTTGGGAACTTGAAACCCTAGTAGAGTGTAATATACGTAATGAGACATCTCAACAACTTCTGGATCCACCACTATTAATTCAATTTGACCCTTGCAGCTCCTCAAAGGCTAATTTCACATCCAAATGCATTCAATCTTCCCTGGATGCAATTCCACATGCAGTTCTCACGTTGTGGTTGGTGAAAATTATGGATTTCACAGGTTTCTCTTCCCTCCTGCATTCATGGTGATGGGTGAATTCAAAGTTCTAGATTATATTCAATTTCCTACATATGAATTAGGACACACAACAATAGGATATAAATATAGGTTCTTACCTCATTTCAAGGGTTGGTCACCAAACCAATTTTTGGACGTGCATCTGCTTGTTCTAGGGCATCAAATGAAGTTGGACTGGGTTGCAAGTGAAGGAATGTATTCGACACAATGTAGGAAGGATTTATAAACCAGAATTCGCATGTAATGGGATGTCTCCATGGGAGATTGTAACCATTCATGGGGATGTTTGAACCCAGTTACTCATCTCCTCTTGTCACATTTGTTGGTATGATTTCAACCAAGGTCTGACAATGTGTGACAACTTTTAAATTAATACAAAGCTTTTGTATTAGTCATTCTTTTGTTGCATATGGATAATTGTAGTTCTTTTCTGGATTATTAAGTATGTCCATCATGTGGGAATCAAGTTGTGATGTGTATGTGCATATATATCTAGTTTTGTTGATCCTCTACTACATATATTTATTTCCTCCTTGTTTCTCATGACCATGTTGCCCAATGGAGTGGGCATTGATCCACATCAGTGAGGGCCCAAACACTTTTCATGTATCATCCTCTGTCTTGGGTAGTTATAGGAGTAGGATTAGGAGTGGATTAGGTTTTACATGCTACTCATAATTCATTATTATAACCAGGGATTCATCTTAAACAACCTTCATTGTTCAAGTCATCAGAAAATCATGGCATGCATGCTTGCAAGGTGTAGTAATCATCTTTACAAGAGGTCTTATGCAGCCAATTAGTCTTGGCCTACTGACAGATATAGGGGTCAAGCATGCGTTGGGTATGGTTGTTGTTGTATTATTCATGCTTCATCTCAAATAATCCAAAAACCTGTTAAGGATACCTCTAGGAATACTCTCTTAGGTCTAACTAAGCCCAAAGTGCAGTAGAGCATACCCACTCTCATTAATTGGCCTTTAACCATCCTCAATATGTTGTTGAGCCCCTATTTCCCCTTCTTGGTGACACCCCTTGGCCTTGAAGGAGTTATCATGCTCTAGGATTTTGGACAAGCAGTTTTGGGACACAACAATGTGGATAGGTAAGAAATCTTCTATTTCACATTTAATGGTTTTTGGTTGTGAGTCTTTTGTTCATGTGCCTAAAGAAAAATGAACTAATATGGATCCAAAAGCACAGAAATGCATCTTCATTGGGTATGGTGATAATGTTAATGGTTATAAGCTTTGGAATCCACTAACCTTGAAAGTTGTCTTTTACATAGATATTATTTTTAGGGAGCAAAAGGTTATTTTTGTTCCTGAACGACCAAAAGAGAAACAAGGGAAAAATATAGTGCATTTTGAATTGAAGCAAGAAGATGCACATGTGGAAGAATAGAATGATGGATTTGAGGATGGAGAGAAAGAACAAGGTTCAAGTGGGATTTCTAAGCAAGATGACCCTAGAGAGGTTGAGCATGCAAAATAACAAGAGGAAGAATATCATACTAAATCCTTGAGAAGATCCACAAGACAAAAGAATCCTATTGATAGGTATAGCCCATCAGATTTCCATTTTGTATTTGCTTTGTTAATTGCTAAAAGTGAACTTGATGATGTGGCTATTAGTCACACAGACATAAATAAAAGTTTACAACAAACCTTTATTTATCTTGAAAGATACGATGAATTCAAAGTGAATTCATGATTCCAAGTCTCCGTGAGTCAGGTCTTGACCGACTAACAATTACTCAGGGTTGATGTGTCTTGTTGTAATCATGTTAGGGCCTTATGTACTTTGTTCATAACTTCTACAAGATTTGTCAATATTCACTGATGTCCAGCTTATTTCACCTGATCTACATATATTCTTGACAATTATGTTAAATCTTGTAATATTAAGTCAGGATTTGTACAAATACATGCAAATTTATTCCTAACTTTGAGTAATTCACTTCACTTTGTCCCTAATTTGGACTAATTATGAAGATATTTCCAATTTTGATTAGTTCTCTCCAATTTGAACTAATCTTTCCTTCCGCACCTTAAATTTGCTTAAGAATGTGTCTATAAGCATGTATTTAACTAATATTTGCCATTATCTGCATGATATTCACTATGATTTGCAATTATCGCTATAATATGCTCTAGATATACTATTATTTGCACCAATTCAACATTTACTATATCTACTCAAAGTTTATCATGATTTGTAGTTATTTACGACTATTTATGAAATGAAATGTCAAAAGATAGGGTTTAGAGAATGAAATCCTAAAATTACTAAGTTTTACCTATGATCCACATGCATATTCTGATATTGTCATGAAAAGGAACAAAACTGGACCACACTTCACCATGAAGCTCCACAAATTTGCATGGTTAATGCAAATATTCAAGGAAAGTTGAGAACAATATGTAATTAAAGTGAACACACTTCAATAGAATGCAACAATTCACCATTACACATCCAAAATCAACATGAGACTGCACGGGATATATGATCAGGAAGTAGCATGTAATTCCATTTTCACTAAGCATGCAAAGAATAGACACATATACATTGATATTGAGAAGGAACCTTGATAAGATCACAAAGTTGTAAAATCACAAACTCAGTGCTCCAAGTTTCAACAATTCAATCTCCCTAAAAAATGAAAGATCATGCCCCTTTTATAGAATAAGGTCTAGATCGATTACAATGACCTCAACAGTCAGGATCTCATCAAAGATAATCAACAGTCAAGATTAGTGGCACGTTATTGCTTCTTTGGCAATCATTTTGTGGTATACAGCTGGCAAAAGGAATATTCCCCTGTATCTTTGCCTCAGCATCCTTAGGAATATTCTATTCCTCTTCTTCTTCGGATACATACTCTTCTATCATCACACCCCTAGCATATGCTACATAAGTCCTCATAATAGCATCAATTTATGTCCTATCTGACAGCTGGGCTTTGGCCTTGGAGTACTCTTGAGTCTGTATTTTCTCGGTGATGGATATCCATTGGCTGCTTCTATTAGCTAGCTTCTCATTATAAGTTTGTATCTTTGCATATAGCATCCTTACCTCATCTATAGTGGCCTTTGAAAAATGGTGTATTGGATCGCTCATCATGGAACCAAACCTATCTTTGAATGCCTGTATGGACTTTTATTCATCATATTTCTTTGTTTCAGATACAACATTGCCCATTAACTCCTCCAAAATTGACATCTCATCTGACAAAAGGTCATGTGCCTTTATGTTGATATCCTCTGCTTTAACTCTACACCTGTTCAAAAGTATCTCTTTCAAATTTCAAATCCTTTATCCAAATATGCATCCTAGGCAGAGTCTGGGTTTTCATGATCTTATGCTTTAGAAGTATTTGGTCTCTCAAGTTTTGTGCATCTTTTAGTTTTGCCAGATCATGATCATCTTGATAAATCCATCATCTATACTCTTTCTTCATCATTTCTGCCTTAGCCTTTAAACGAACCAATGTATCTCAATTGGACAAAGATGTTTTTATTAGCTTTTCTCTGTCTGCAAGGAATGTGGAAAACCACTTTTGCATGACCTCGGCCCGATGCTTTTGTGCATCTAGATCGACTATCTTCTCCTGGCTAACTAATTCCAGAGTAATGGGTACATGTGTTATTTGAACCTTAGGGGTGACCATCCCCTTAATAAATTGTTGAAGTTGAGCAACTTGCCCTTTCAACTCTTTGTTCTTGGCCTTTGTTTCTGGATACGGGCCACTACAGCCTCAGTGCTCTCCCGGAGCTCTTCTATCTCCTGCTCCGTTGTAGCATGCCCTAAGTCAATGGTGGTGACTTGGAATTCACCTGTGGATATCTCTCCTTTGTTCTTATCCACAATGGGGACAACCAAATGGGTTGTTCTCTTCCTAGTAGTAGGATCTCTCTTTATTGTTGATATTGCCATGTCTCAGCGCTTTGGCTTTGCATCTTCGAGAGAAAATAATGACTCAAAATCAAAAGGAGTAATGTTAGTAGAAGTATGAGGTTTTGTTACCTCAGATATCATCCATCTTGGCACCTGGGTATCTAGTCCTTGTTGACCTGATTGCTCAATGTGATCATCATTCCTCACTGTACTATCCCCTTCATCTTGATCCTTTACATGATCATGTGGGTTATCTTTTGGATCCTCATGTTGTTGTGCATCCTTTGGATTAGGGACATTATCGGTTTCCCCCTCTACTTGCTGCATTAGTTGATCACTTTCCCCTTCATCATGTTGTTTCACATTTGCATCTTGAGGATGCTCTTTTCTTGTCTCCTTTGGCTCTGGATGAGGCATTTCTGTATTCTTCACAACCTTTTGCATATCCTCATCTTTACTTTCTATTTGAGCATGTTACCCAGATGATTCAACTTGTTGTTCTGTATGCATCTCTTCCATGAGTTCTTCTAAAGGTTCCTTTTCTTTATCCATTTGGATCTCATGACTAATCCCTTCCATCTCCACATCTTGGACCCTTTCTTCTTGGCCCAATTTATCCTGATTAGCCCCTTCATCTGGTCCCGTGCCTACCCCTGCAACATATGATAGGTCTATTGCCTCAAGACTTGTAATTGTGCTGACCAGGACATCCAGTTGGTCATGTTGCACAATAGTCTGGGTTGACTCTACCCCTTCTGCATCTGAGATATCTTGTATCTCAGGATCTTTTGCAGCTCTGGATTTTCAATTTCCCACACATCTTGTTCTAGTTGGTCTTGGAGTTCAACTTCCTGCATCATTTCTTATTGGGCATGCCCCAGGGTCCGGGTGACATCCCGTGTGATCTCGTCATCAGATAATTTGATAATCTGGCTTAGTGACAAAGGCTGATCCTGATCATCTTCTTGTTTTGCTGCCTTGGCCTCCTCTGCCTTTTCCTTCTTTACTTGGATGACTTGAGGAACATGAATGTCATGATGCATCTCTTTTGTTGTCACCATTGTAGGGTCCAACATACTTTGTACCTATGCTACAAGAGCTGCAAATGCATGAGATTGAGTCTGAGCAAACATTTGTTCCATCTTTGTTGATCTAGCCATGGTCTCTACACAGACATCAACATGTCCAATTGTCACCCCTCTCATCAATGTAGGGCCAACCCTCTTTTGTTTAGGGATATTCACCCCTTGCATCACATCCACTCCCCTCCTTCCTCTTGCAGGCACAGCTATGGTACTGATAGGAATAGCTAACACTGAAATATCCCTAGGGGGTGATGGTTGAGTGGCTACGGTGATGCCCTCAACTGTAAATTCCTCCCCTTCTACCGAGGATCTAGGTTATGCCAATCTTGCTTCCATGACTTGCCTCTAATGAATGAGGAAGTCATCATACTCTGAGTCATCCCTCTCTTTTATCTTTCCCTTCTTGTCCTAAGTAAGGGCCACTCCTTTGGCTTTTGGCCTTGCTAGGTTCTTGTCTAGCCATTTTTTAGTAATTGCCATAACTTTTGCAGTTATGATCTCAATAGATGTTTCATCTTCTACTGTCCAATTAGAAAGAGGTAGAGGCTCATTATAAATCTACCTCTCTTCATATTCATGATCAATAATATCCTTCCCATCATCTGACTTTAGCTAGGGAGGTACCTGCAAGCAGCCCAAAGTTCTGATCTGGTTGAGAGTCAACCGTTGGTATCCTCTCTTCTTGACCTCATGTTCATCTATGCAATCCACCCAAAAGTCCTCCAAATGTTGCTCATGTAGTAGCTTCTTACTCACATACCATTCCATCCTGTGGTAACGATCATAATATCTAGCTAAGGGGAACAACTGCAGGTGCAATGCATACAATTATGCTTCAAACTTTTCTGCACTATCTATATTCCACAAACATACTAGTCTATCTCCATTGGGAACTTGACATTTCTCCTCTTATTCTTCCTCACATAAGCCTCGTATGAAGAAATGATTTATCTTTTTATTTCTAGTAACATTACCCTATCAATAGGATATCTAGGCAACATGAATGGTCTACCATTAAAACCCTCCATCTAGATATAGGTATATGTTGGAAATTGAATAAACCAACCTCCATGGGGTTGGATGAGATTCAGGGCTTTTGTTTAAATTCTTTTAGCCCCATCATCTTCCATCAGTCTCACTAGGTGCATGATGAAGCAATCATTAACGACCTTATAGTGTTGGATGGACATTTTCCTCTCCAACTGTGGGTAATGTTCCCATACTGTCTGATATGTGGGCTAAGGTCCTAACCTCCCAAAAGTGTTAAGCCTTGCAGGACGTACCTTGAAAGCACATGCATATACTAAATATGAAGTCATGTAAAAGAGTTGCTTCTTGCTCTGCCATGCTACCAAGGCATCATGTATTGAATCACTAATAAGCTTGGCCCAGTTGCAGATGACCTTCTTATCCTTTACCAGCTGTATTAATCCAAACATCCATGACTCAAATGTTTCTGAATCTTCTTTTCCTACCATCCTACTCAACAAGATTATCATTTATTGTACTTATGGAGAAAAGTCATATTTATACAAGTGTTGTGGCATCTTGGCTACAACCTTGGCCTTGTTGGAAGTACTCCACTTTCAGTGTGGCCAAATCAATGTGATACATGTTATGAATAGTAGGCAATTTGAACACCTCTAGTATCCCCCTCATAGAGAGGTTGGCATACACCCTCCCCTGGCTCTCTACTCTTCTGTTGGCTAAGTTGTACTTACAAACACACTCTGGTACTAGCTCCAATGCATCTACTGCATACGAAAAGCCCACCGCATTAAACATTCTTGTGGCATATATGTTCTGTAAAATGGGGTTCCCATCACCAGACAACATTTACGCCCTGAAGGCATCTAGATCTATGTTTCCACAATGTGTGTCAGTGGCTCGTCTGAACTCGAAGCATATGCCATTGGGCATAGGGAATAAATCATGTTCGAACTTTGCATCTCACAAATCAATCCTTTTCTAAGCCATTTCGTCCTGCCATATATCCATATTCATAATAAGTTTTAGGGTTTAGAGACTAGATCAACATGTTAGTTTAAATTCTTGTATATAATCTAACATTCACCTTAATCCATTCGTAAACAAGAATTTACCAAATGATTTTACCTTAACCACGAGGATTTTACCTCCCATTCATGTGAAAATAACCAATAACTATGAAAATGACTGACAAGGTTTGTCGTATTCATACCTGGAAATTGTGAATTCAACCTTTAACACATGGATGAGGATGTGGATACCATTCTGTTTATCCTTATTGTTTTGTTTTGTATAACGCCGTTCCTTAGCTGTTGCAAATTTACCTTCCTTCACCTAAAAATCACCTTTACTTCTTTTATCTCTTTGCAATTTTAGCTCAAAATGACTTGGTAATTGAAATAATAGTTGGATTTATCTTTTATTCCTTGGAACCTCCTAATTAAGGCATATTAATTACCCCTATACATTTGGAGAAATTTCCACCACTCAAGCGCGGGAGAAGGAAACAACTATCGAGAGATAAACATTTAAAATTTAAAAAGCCAATGACTCCCTTACTTAGCATTAAATGCGAGGAAAGGATATGGATATGGATATTAGATTTGTAATGTCCAGTTACGAATATCCATACCGAAATGTCCGGATGACATCAACAAATGGTCTTGGTCAACCATCGTCGACCAAATGGGTGGGTGTCAGGATCTTTCTTACTTCCTAAAAAGGTTTAGATATTTAGAATATCCATTACAAAATCTCCCCAGATGAATATCCCATTGAAAAGTCAATGAGAGGACACGTGGAGCAATATCATTGGTTGGGATATAGATATGGCTATTAGAAAGGGTATAGATATTAGGCGGGTGCAAAATATCTATATCGCTAGTGTCCGGATGACATCAGCATCCTTGAGATGCTTCCTTGGAATGACATTGGCTTATGTCATCTGGATATGGATACGAATTTTTTGACATGATATGGATATTTAACAATCGCGAAATGTCCATGTCAAAAATATCCGGATGATGATTCAGACTCTCGAGCTTCAGGATTTTCCTCTTTCACCCTCCATTCTGAAATGAGTAAGAGTGAAACTCTGAACTCTGACCTCTGATAAATTATACGAAGGTGGACTTCACTCATCATGGATTCCTCCCTCCGTCTTCTATTCTAGAATGAATCATGGTGAAACTCTGAACTCTGACTTTGACCCAAACTTTGACCAAGCATAACTTTTTCATCTTAAGGAATTTTCACATGATGTAAAAGGCAAAGTTGCACTAAATTCTATACTCTATTTAGTGGTGACCTTATCAAGGGAAAACTTGGACTTTGAATTTTAAGACACACCAGGTTAGGACATTTTACCAGAGCACCCAAAAGGGAAAGCACACAAGCAAAGCAAAAAAGAAGTTGGGTCCCTATTTTGCTAAGGCAAAATGGGGCATGTTGTGAGACCACACAACAACTTGCCACCATGGAAACAACCAAATTTCACACCAATTAAGAAAGAGAGGAAAATCTAGACATAGAATTCTAACCTTTACAGTTCATAGATATCAGGATTAGCTCAAATGAGATTATGTTCATCAGTGAAACTACATTGTGAAAAAATTTATAGAAGATTTGTGAAAAAACTTAGTGGGATCGACGCTCTGCTTTGAAAATGCTCTGCTAGGGTTTCAATTGTAGGTAGACTCCATTGTTTCCTACCTAGTGTCATACCGCACTCTAGGCGTAGGAATTTTAGCCTTTCTTTTGTACATCCACATTTATTGTGTTTTTTTTCTTTTTAAATGCCTCCTATCGGCTCTAACCCAGTAGTTTTTGCTAGTGTTGGCGATTCGATGGCTCTGTACGATGGCTCCTCCACTTACCAAGTGTCCCTAAAAGTTTGTTCTGAAGGTCTTCCATGAGGTAAGCCCACTGACTCTCCTGCTGATGTGGTTTTGCCCACGCAAGAATTTGATTATGCATGTCAATGGTTAGAATAACATACTCTTCTTGGATACTTTGTTGGGAGGACTCCCCCTAAAACTATGCTCAAAGACTAGGTTCAAAAGGCTTGGGTCCCTCATGGGGTCCACCTTGATATGGTTCCAAATTTGACCAAAGGATTTTTCCTTCTCTGCTTTGTAGAAGTTAGTCATGTTCAAGCAATCTTGAATCATGGCCCATGGTATGTTTGGTCTTCCTTGCTTGTATTCCAATAGTGGACCCATGACTTTGTTGTTTTAGATGATACCAAACTGTGGGTCCCCGTGTGGATTGAATTCCCTGGTTTGCCCTTTCCTTGTTTGCATTTCTTGCATGATATTGCTTTCTCTCTAGGGAGAGTAATTTGTGTCGAACTAGATAGGTTCTTTTAAGCTCGCCCACAAAAGCAAGTCTATGTAGAGGTGGATATTTCACAGGATCTCAAGGAATCCATTGATATTCAAATTGGTCCTCTTCGACATACTCAGAAAGTTACCTACTCTAATTTGCCAAACACTTGTTACCATTGTTAGTCAACTGAACATAAAATTAGGGATTGCCCTCTTGCTGCTCCTTGTACATGGGCTCCGCCCAGGGAGGTTACCCAACCCCATCTAGTGGAAGTTGTTTCCAATCCAGTGGAAACATGGGCTATGGTTACCAACTGCAAGCACAAGGCTAAGGCTCCTGTAGAGGCTCCCAAATTTGCTGGGTCACCTAAGGGCACTTCAAACCCTTTTGCGAAGGGGAAGGACACCCTCAAGGGCTCTAATACTCTATCATTACAACAAAGGCCATTGACCTCATCACAACTAGGTTTAGTTCAAGCTGTGTCACCAAATGAGTCTCCTTAGAGGTGCTCTCGCAGCCATTCTCGACCTCTTGAAGAAGAAGAAATTGCTTAGGAGAAAGGGAGACAACCATCTCCTCCCATTCAACTTGGCACAAACCCCACCGAATTTCTACAGAATCATTTTTCTTCCTTCAAAGATCTAGATTCTGAGGAAATGGTGGAGGCTTTATTATGAAATTCTTCTCTTGGAATGTTTGAGGTCTAACTGACCTCACTAGGAAGTACTCTGTTAGAGCTACTTTACAAAAATATGTTGCAATTGATGTTCTGTGTCTACAAGAAGTTAAAGTTGTAGGTTTTTTGCTTTCTTCGGCTTGCCGTTCTATTTGGCTAGCCAATAAATTATTTTGCACCGCTCATGAGGCAAGAAAAGGTGGTGTTGCTACACTTTTGTCCCCTCGGTGGCAAGATTCAATGGTGGCTCATGGGGTGGACCCCACCCACCAACTAGTCTAGACACTGCTCAATAATGATAAACATTCCTTTGGGATTATTAATATTTATGCATCGAATGATGTGCTGGAAAGATCTCTTCTTTGGCAGTGGATTGCAAACTCCTTATCGGTGGCCACCTAGCTTATTTATGGGGATTTCAATATGGTTGAGATGGCGCATGATAAAGATGGCATTCTACCTTTTCGATGGCCAGTTGGTGTGAGAGGCATGGTTCCACATACGAAATAAGCAAATAGCTGATAATCATGCTGCCAGAGGAGCACAGCTCAAAGCCAGGTTGCACTGGCTTAAAATAAGCGACCGTGCCTCAAAAGAATTCTTTCTAGTTTTTCAAGCCAGACATTCCTTGCTTAGCATTAAGTAAATCAAGAAGGACAATATTGTTCTTTCTGAACTACCTGATATTCTCCAGACATTTGTAAGGCATTATGAAAAAGTTTTCACAGCTCAGGAATATACTTCTGAGCGTTAGATTGCACTACAAGATTGCCTTGCAGTGGTTCCAAATAGGCTTTCTATAGCCCAGACATGCTTCTGTGATCAACTACTAACCATTGAAGACCTCAAAGAAGTAGTCTTCTCTATGGCTAATGACAAAGCTCTAGGAATTGATGGTTTTCCCTATGAATTCTACAAAACTCTTTGGGATTGCTTAGGAAAAGATTTGCATAATGTTTACCTTGAAGCTTTTCATTCTAACTCTTTAGGCAAACTTATCAATCAAGGAAATATAAAATTAATACCTAAGGCTGGGGATCCTGAGGACATTTGTAACTGGCGGCCCATTACACTCCTCAATGTTTCCTATAAGATCATTACCAAAACCCTTTCACTGAAGCTTCGCAATCTATTACCTTTGATTGTCTGCCCTAAACAAACTAGATTTATTAAATCCAGGTATATTTTAGACAATATTATTGCAGTTTGGGAAGGCATGGAATGGGCAAGAAGCTCTCATCAAAAAGCTATTTTCATCAAAATTGATTTTGCCAAGGCCTATGGTTGCATTGAATGGCGTTTCATTTTAGCCATGCTTGCTGCATTAGGATTTGGTTCATCATTCATTCAATATGTGAAAATGTTGTTTTTAGATGCTTCTGCCTGCATCACTATAAATGGCCAGCAATCTCCAACCTTTGGCTTGTTTCATTCCATTCGTCAAGGCTATCCTCTTGCCCCTGCTCTCTATGTCCTAGATGCAGAAGGTTTTGGTTACCTTCTTGCTCATTCTGTTTCACAAGGACTTGTCCACGAAATTTCTCTACCTAATTCTTCCTGCCAATTGGTAAATGGTCATTTTGCTGATGACTCTTTTTTAACTCTACTAAAAGAGGAAAATATAGTGAAAAATGCTCTTGCATGTCTCGAAACCTTTTGTTTAGCCTTTAGTTCTTCCATTCAATGGCATAAAACCCTATGTTATAGGCAATCAATTCTTCCCATTCCACATTGGATTCAACAGTATGGCTGGCGCTGGGTTGCTCATGGTGAAATCTTTTGATTTATTGGCATCCCATTTGCCTTCCAGATCACCTCTGTAGATCTCTGGCAAACAGTTATTTCTCAGGTGGAATAGAAGCTTGCCTTCTAGATAACCAAGCCACTTTCTCTGGCTGGAAAATTCCAGGTTTGTTCTAAGGTTTTAACAACAACTCATGTTTACTATTCTTCTTGCCGGCCTCCTTCAAAGGCCTCTTGTGGCAAATTGGAAAAAACTTTTGAGAGATTTTCTTTGGACCTCTTCTGAGACTCACCATGGTTTTCATCGCGTTGCATGGGAGTTTTGTTGCTTACCCAGAGATTCAGGTGGCCTTGGTCTTCTTTCCACCCAATGCCAATGCACTGCTTTGTGCGTAAAATGGATCATTCATGCTCTCACTGGCAATGAGGCTTGGAAAATTTTGCTCAGGCACAATATTGAAATGGGACATCCTATTCACAAACCTACTTGGAAGGGAATTGGCTTCTTAACCATCCTTGTAATGAGAGAGCCAGTGCAAATCTCAGGAACCTTTGTTGCTAAAAGCATTTGGAAAGCCTAGGAGAAAGTTAAAGCCTGGCTCCTCTGGATGGGGGATGGGTTTCGAGATGGCCTCTCGTTCAATCAACAAAACATTTGGTGGTCACCCCTGTTAGCCAGTGCAGGCCAACCATTAGCCAAGTCACCTTGGTTAAAAGCTCTCAGATTTCATAAAAAGGGTATCCAGACTCTTCAAGATATTTTTCATAGACCCACCATGAGTCTTATGTCATGGGAAACTCTTCGAGTTTGATTTCATCTTCAAAGTCATGATCAAGCCACCTTTTCTAGCATTGTGAATGTCATTCCACCAGACATGATTCACAAGGTGGGAATCCAATCCATCAAGCCTCGGTGGAAAATCTGGAAGTGGTATCCAAAAACCCCAATTTTGCCTCATTTGCCAATGGTAGACACTCTCAATAAGCGTTGGCTCCTCCACTCTTTAGTGTCTACTTGGCACAACAGATTTTCTATTGTATGGTCAGCCATTCTTGAGCCAAAACTTGCCCACTTTGCCTGGTGTCTTCTTTTTCAAGGTTTACTAGTTGGGGCGAGGCTTTTTCATCTAGGGGTTCAAGACCCTCGTTGCCCTTTTTGTGGACAACCTGAGACTTTTCAACATCTCTTCTAGGTTTGTACCAGGGTTCAGCAAATGCGACTGTGGATTCATGACTTCTTTAGGCCTTTCAGA
Organism: Cunninghamia lanceolata; assembly: GCA_027924645.1. Lineage (NCBI taxonomy): Eukaryota > Viridiplantae > Streptophyta > Pinopsida > Cupressales > Cupressaceae > Cunninghamia > Cunninghamia lanceolata. The sequence continues at coordinate 4,205,548 of BSBN01000828.1, forward strand.
CCATAGCCTCTTTCCTGGCAAATGATACTTTTGGGTGATTCTCCCAGATTCCCTGCAAGATTTTCTCAGATTTGGCATATTTTTAGGGTGAAAATTCTCTTCACTATTTGGAAGGATCACAATTCTTGCATATTTTCTCAAAGCCACATTGGTACATCTATTTCTCTATATGCTAAAGCTATTATATGTTCTAATGTTCTACTGCAAATTCAAGTTTAGGCAAACAAAGTGGCACTTGAGGTTTCACACTTAAAAGAACTTTTGGACCACTGGGGTAATGCACTTTGCATGGTGGCATGGGTACCTCCCTCTCCTTCCTCTTCCAGAGGCTGATCACCTTCTCAAGGCCAGAGATGAAGAAGTAGCTCTGCCAGGGATTCCCAATCCCATTCTCAGCCTCCTCCTCGACGTGGATCTCACCCTCCCAAGCGATCTTGCTCTCCACACAATCAATTATGGACTTCTGGTCATCCTGTGGGAGATGCAGATGGCAATGCAAGTTGGCCCTCTAGTGCTTCCAGCCATGGTGCTTTCAATCCAACCAATACTAGTTGGGACACTAGTAAATTTCTTCCACGTCTGGATCTGGCCATTTCACCTCTGCAGGAGAATATTAATGCAGAGAATGAGAATGAACAAAATGATGATGGTTGGGCTCTTCCTAACGTCATCCCAGACCCCACAATAGTATGGGGCAATCTAGAGGACAGGGACCCTCCATCTGTTGGCACTGCATTGGCCACTTGATTTTCATTTCTGTTTTGCTTTTTATAATTTCAGTTATGTAATTTCAAGTAGTTACCCTTAGACTTTCTGGGCTATGCCCATATGACTGATATTTTGGGGTGTGCCTTTATACCACCCAACCCATTTTTGTGAAAGTGTTCTATTCATCTTATGATTAATAGAGAATATCACATTTTCATAAAAAAAAACTAGATTGTGAGAAGGAATGCAAGTGTATGATTTGGTTCATTTCCTTCCTCTATTGGATAAGTTGAAAATGAGAGTAGTTAGCATTAAGCTACATAGAAGGATTTAACCTTTTAGGCCAAACTTGGATAGAGCCTTGCTGTCAGTCAACCATCCACAGCCCTGGTAAGGTTATCGCCTATAATTCCGCTAAATAAAGCCCCACTACCATTCAGGCATCCATAGCCTCAGTAGGGTTATCTAGATGACCTTAAGAGGATAAATTCCCTTTCCTTTTTTTATTTTCAATTTTTCTTTTTGTGTAAGATATATCATATCAGCTCATTGCTTGCACAATAATGAAACATGTTGCTAGGCTAGGTATTATAGTGGTAGCAAAGGCAAACCTTTAGATTTTTCACTTAATGTAGGCATTAACATTTTCAACCAGTTGTAGGAATTTTAGATGTGTTCATTTGATGATTCCTTGGATGACCTTTGTTTTGATTGATGAATATGATTTAGAATAGATCAACATAACCAGAACTGCAAGGGTTACAACCTATGCAAAGATTAGAGGTTCTTTCTTAAATTCTAGAAATTCAGAGGCTTTCTAAAGTGAAAAGTGCCTGGAATCATACCTAATCAAAACATGGACTCAAAAAACAAGCAGACACACACACCAAAACAAGCAAACCACTGTGCAAGCAACTATACATATATACAATTTCAGACTTCACCTGAAGATCAGATGTGGAAATAGTGTTTAAGGAATTGTTTGTTGATAGGCAATGGAGCATCCTCTCTAGTCAATTTTTTCAATCTATATGTACTATCTCCCAGTATTTGTGCTATCTGGAAGGGACCAATCCATAGTTTATCAAATTCGCCACAGTCTCCTTTCTTTTCATGGGCTTTATCCCAAGGTAGCACTAGATCAGATATTATGAATGCTTTAACTCTAGCCCTCTTGTCAAACTAGCATTTGACAACGACCTGATGTTTGGAGAAGTGATCAATTGCTCGATCCCTCTTCTCCTCTAAGTGTAACAATTGTAATAGACGAACCTCCATTTTATCCTCCAAACCAAGATACTCTTGAGCAAACTGTAAGGTAGGGATCTTCAAATTAACTGGAAGGATAGGATCTACTCCCTAAACTAACTAGTATGGAGAATTCTCTAGGGCTAACTTGACTCTGGTTCTATCTACCACGGGGCATACTTCAACAAGATGTTCCATTCCCTAGGATTTTCTCTATCAATTTCTTGATTATGTTCAACAAATTCTTATTAGTGGACTCGACTAGCCCATTCCCTTGGGGATAATAATTGGATGAGAATTTTAGTGTTATACCATATTCAAAAGCCCAATTATAAAACTTTAATGATGAAAATGCAGGTTCATTATCACATACCAGAGCATATGGAACTCCAAACCTGGTGATAATATATTCTTCAAGGAACTTGATCACATCTTTCGTTGTGCATCTGTCCACCTGGTTCAATAGTCAGTGAGAGTCAAGACACACCTGTGTCTAGCAGATGACGGAGGATTGATGGATCCTATAAAATTCATGCCCCATTGTGCAAATGGGTGCATCTCCATTACTAGTTATAACAACTATGCCACATATCTCTCTCTATTTGTAGCCACCTGACATGTATGGTAGTATTTGATATGCTCAAATGTATCTTTACAAATTATTCGCCAATAGTAACCATCTCTAAGGATCGCATGCATTGTGGCTAGATGGGACCCATGAGCTGTACCAATTTTGTCATACAACTCTTGTAGGACTTTAACTGCTTCTTGCCTATCGAGGCATCGAATGTATATGCCTTCATGGTTTCTCTTGAACAAGATCCCTCCTTTGATCATGTAACTTTGGGCCCTGATCCTCAAAACTCTTCTCTATGATGTTTTTAGATTGGATGGACACTTTCCTATGATCAGGATGTGCCTTATGCTTGAGTACCTATCTTCTTGTATATCTGAGTCAACTATATATTTCTAACTAATTAGGTTAGGACCAGTCTCTGTAATCATTTGCATTAGGTTTTGTCCCATAACAAGCTTCGTGGGAGTAATATCCATGTCATATTCTTGTAAAACTATTATCCATTTGGCTCTCTTTTCTCATGGTTCACTTTGCAATATAAGCATCTTAACTGCTAAATCTAGGACAACAATAATTACTCGGCTCCTCAAGATGTATTGCCTAAATTTTTTCACTATCCTGACTAAGGCTAAGGATTGTTATTCTACATCTAGATATCTCAACTCAGTGTCCTTGAATGGGCTACTCATGAATGTGATAGGTTTCTGATCCATTACCTCATTCCTCTGTGTCAACATGATGGCACAAGTATGGCTAGAGGCAAATGAGTAAATATAGAATGCCTTGGTATAATTAGAACTATTTAGAACTGGAGATTTTGCAATAGCCTTCTTGATATCTTCAAATGTTGCTTTAGCTTCCAGTGTCCACTCTATCTTACCATATGTTTTCAACATAGCATTCAATGGTCTTACTATTTTAGCAAAACCTGTTATGAATTTTTTAACAAAATTAATCTTGACAAAATATGATTTCAACTCCTTCTTGCTTCCAGGCAACTGAAGCTTCATGATGGACTTGACTCGATCTGGATCAATAGTTATTCCATGCTCAGACACCAGATGTCCCAATAGCTTCCCGGTGGTAACACCAAAGATGTATTTCTTAGGATTTAGTGAAATACCATACTACTCACATCTATGTAATACTCTTCATAAGTTACTAATATGATCACTTCTGACCTTAGAAAATACAGTCAAGTCATCCATATATATATATATAATAATGCACTGACCTACTAGGCCGCAAAAAGCTATATCCATAGCGCACTAAAATGTTGCACCCACATTTATCAAGCCGAATGGCATTCTTCTGTAAGCGAAAATTCCCCACTTTGGTGTGAATGCAGTTTTCAATATGTCTATCTTATCCACCAGAACCTAGTTATACCCCAACAAACCATCAAGAAAGGACATCATCTGAGCCCCATTTACCATTTGGAGCACTTGATCCAGGAAAGGTAAAGGATAATTATCTTTCTCAGATGCCCTGTTAAGGTTCCAGAAGTCTACACATAGCCGGATGTCTCCATTCCTTTTGCGCGTTGGGACTAGATTAGCTACCCAAGTGGAGTGTCTAATAGGAAAAATTATCCGCGTGGCTAGCAATTTCTTGATTTCTTCAAATATCAGGGGCTCCAGTAATGCATTCATTGGCCTTTGTTTCTACCTAAATGGCTTCGCATCAAGTTTTAACAGAATGGTATGCATTATGATTGAAGTATCATACATTTTAAGTTTGTCATATGTCCACGCTATCACACCCTTCTCTTTCATCAAGAGTGCATACCTTGCTAATTAGGACATTCCTGACTTCTGAATTCTCATCTATGTTTATTGGCTCATAATCTCCCCCATTTGCTTTGGGAAGATCCTTCTGCTTTACTACACCATCCAAGTCAAACAACCTTTCCAGTTCTATCATTCCTTTCATAATCTTATAGTCATGTAGGTTGATAATGTCCTCTTCTTCCCAACCTTGATCATCTCTATCATGTTCATCTATTACTTGAGCTTCAAAGACATCTCTGTTTGCAATGAAATCCACAATGTGTTGATCATCATCAAACACCTGGAAATTGGTGACATTATCCGAGACTAATAGCCTTGACACCAGCTCAACAGAAAATCTCTTCATCCCTAATATGGATAGTGGTTCCAATGTACTAGCAACTATGGCCAGAGTGTCCGTGCGGTGATTAAACTTCCTTGGGACATCGGTGATATTAAAAGCATCAAAGCTCTTGATCAAACCCCAGACCCTATGTCTATCACTGAACAAGTACTTGTAATTGCAAGAGTATATTTTCCTCACTTGCTTGACTACTAACTCTGAATCTCCAAATACATGAAGGATCTTGACCTTCTTCTTCAATGCGAATAACAAGCCATGAATTAAGGCTTCATACTCTACTACGTTATTGGTGCAATGAAATTGTAATCTATACGCAACAAGATATAACTTTCTCTGTGGGTTGATGAGGTCAATTCCCACTCTAGCTCCTTGCTTGGATTTGGACTCATCGAATCTTAATATCCATGGCTTATCCTTAAGTGGATCTTTATTTGGACCTTTATTTTTCTTAGCTCTTGAAGCACTTCCCTCTGCAATCCATTTCAATTTGGAGGGTGCCGTAGGACTAGGTATCATTTGTTTCTCAAAAGTAGAAATATCAGGACATTCAGGTGTCTAAATGTCAAGTGAATGAATATTCAGATGCCCAACATCTTTAGTAACATCAATGTCCTGATCCGTAATTTGCTTCATGAATACATCTATTAGGTCTGAATTAACCATTTTTGACTCAACTTCTTTTATCGCATGGACCCAAGCTATCACTATGAGACCTGCCTCTGCAACTTGAGGCTCTACTCACTTAAAAAAATTACTTGGCTTGTTTAAGTTGTTCCCTGAATATAAACATTCCTTTCTCTCGATCAGTTCTAAGCACAGTGCGAATGTAATTTTTGAATGTGATGTTCTATGCAATCTGCACCATCCTTCCAACAATATCTGTCTTGGTGGTATTCCCTGCAACATATACTTTTGGAATTCATTAGATAAATATTCTTCAAATTCTATTAGACTACTTCCTCTTTCCTTGTCTGATATTTCATAGTCAAATTCCACCAGGCAATCAATTCCATATTTGATCTGACTTACCTCACTATCCTCTTGCACAGAATTGCACATGTCAGTACCTCTTCCACAATGACCTCTGGAAGTTCAACTCGGTACACTCCTTGCTCTACATTAGTGTACAACACTTCATTGCTCTGATGATACTCGATGATCATATGCTTCATCCTTGGTTTAGCCTCAATTCAGATCTGATTAGGAATCCCTCTCCAAGGCAACCACATATGTGAAAAGCCAATAGCCATATATCCATTAAGAGTTTTAGACTAGTCCCTGCTTAATAGCATACCATAAGTATTTGGTATATCCACTACTTGGATATCGATGAAATGTTGGACCCTGGGGTCATAAGCTAACTACATGTGGATGTGAGTTAACTCGCCTACAACATTGACCTCAGACTTATCCAACTGAGTGACCTTCTTTAGGGACTTAGCAGGGGAGAGACCAAGGATTTAGCACATAGACATTGACATAACATTTGTAGACACTCTAGAATCTACCAAGCAATTATGTAGATTCTTCCCGAATATCCTTAAAGTAAGGAGAAAAGGAGGAGACTCAGTTTTCCCCTTGTATAATGTTACTTGTGAGGTGTCTGCACCATGAACCTGACCTTTTCCTTTAGGTTTAAAAGGGATATCCTTATGCATGTGATCTTTGACTGGAGTACTAGTTGGGATATTCTCTTTCACTATAGGCTCATATAAAGACTTAAGGAAGGCCTTCTTAATCACCGGGGTTTTTAGCAACTCAGATATTGGCAAGATGATCTTCATCTTCTTGATTTCCTCAGCTAAATATGCAACTAATTTGTTAGATACAGAGAGCTCATTCATACCTTTATTTATCATAGATAATGAAGCAAAATGATGTTGGTTTACTCTCAGAGGTGTTGGATTATTGCTAGCATTTGTATCTAGAGGAGTATTAAAGTTGTTTGGTTGAACAGAACTAGTCAAAGGTCCAGGTGGCCTATTATTGTTATGAGATTATAGTTATGTCTCCTCTAGAACTATTGAAAGGCATGGAATTTGTCTGCCTCTTGCTCAGGCTCATTATCCTTCTCAAAAGGAAAGGTGTAATCCTCAAATGCCAAATCTATTTCTTCACATGCCAGAGTATAGTTTTCATGCACCGTGTTCATTTGTCCTTGATGAGCCATGGAGCTTTCCGATACCATTGCAAACTCATACCACAAATGTACTAGTTCATTACCCTTAGGAAAATTTACTCCTCCCTCAGTATTTTGAACCTCTTTCTGAAAAATACTGGCAACAATCTTGAATTAAGGACAGTCTAACTCTGCATGTGCGCTGGTATTATGTATTCTACACTAGTTATTCGGTGCAGCTTCAACTAGATTGACTCTAGTTGTGTGCTTAGGTTCGGGAGGTTCCTGATCATCTAAAGGTGATGGCAAGGTTCCACTATTCATCCTAGTGTTCCAAACTCTGGGAGGTCTCGGGGCATTGTTATTATAACCTCTATCATTATTGTATCCTCTATCTAGATATCCTCAGTTTTGTTGACTTTGAGCATTGTTTTGGCCATAGAAATTCTAATTTCGTAGTTGTGTCACCTCGGTAGTTAATCATTTTAACTGAGCAATTATTTCTTTGATATCTTCTCTCTTCTTGTACCTTTTCTACTACATTATCCTGACTAGGAAGGAAGAAGGAGCCACCATTACCATTCGGTCTAGCTTCAACAAGAGCATATCTTGGATATTGAATCATCTAGCCATTTCCCTGGGGAGGAATTGCATTGATTGGTGGAACTTGTAAAGGATTTGCCATTGGAGCAGGATTTGTCAAGGCTCCATTGATGTGTTGCATCTGGTCAAGTAAAGCAGGAGGTCCTATTCTAGGTAGAGGACCATGTCCTACCTGCTTCATCTCTGTGTTGATCTTAATTGCCTCTGCATATGCATCTGATAACGTTGTAATGCTTGGGTTTGTCCTATGAACAAACAAAGTCATCAACAGATCTAGGGAGGAGTAATATACCTGCATGGCAACTTCTTCTACAATAATAAAGAGGGTCATGAGCCTAGAGTATGCTCTTTGAAAGCGATAATCAAAAGTGGTGATGAATTCACCTTCAACTCTTTTAATTTCGATAAAATGACGATATAACATTGTGATGTCTATGGGAGCTCTAAACCTAGCTTTGAAAGTGTTCTCCATCATCAACCATGAAGTAATGGAGTTTTGAGGCAAGTTTACATACCAATTGTATGCTTCTTCCCCTAGTGTGTAAGGAAAGAGTCTGCACACTACATCTTCGTGTTGCACTCTAGCTCTGAAGCATGCTTCTTTAAATGTTCTCAAATGATCCTCTACATCCTAATACAAATGATATTTTAGACATAACTTATCTAGATTTTTTGGTAAATCATTGTACGTAGCAAAGCACAGAGGCGATTCAACATTGAAGAAATCCATAGGGACTTGTACAGGTGCTGCTAGTGGCATAGGAGAAACAGATCTAGGTTGTACACTAACTAAGTGTGATATCGGCCTCACAGTGGATACTTCTTATAAAGGTCCACTAGATCTTGATCTAGTAACAGGCCTACGAGCCAGCTCGAGAATTTCAAGTCAAACTTCGCAGGTTTCAATTGAATCTTTACAAAATATAGTTGATTCATCTCAGGTAAGAGATATTTGCAGTCACTTCACTCAAATTGTGAAATATCGATACAATCTTTGTAGAGATACAAAGCTTTCAGTAATTGGCCCTCCTTCCAGCGCCAAAATCTGTTGATGCAGTTATTAGTCACACAAACAAAAATAAAAGTTTACAACAAACCTTTATTTATCTTGAAGGATACGATGTATTCAAAGTAAATTCATGATCCCAAGTCTTCGTGAGCCAGGTCTTGACTGTCTAACAATCACTCAAGGTCGATGTGTCTTGTTGTTAATCATGTTGGGGCCTTATGTACTTTGTTCATAACTTCTACAAGATCTGTCAATATTCACTAATGTCCAGCTTATTTCACTTGATCTACATATATTCTTGACAATTATGTTAAATCTTCTAATATTAAGTCAGGATTTGTACAAATACATGCAAATTTATTCCTAACTTTGAGTAATTCCCTTGACTTTGTCCTTGATTTTGACTAATTATGAAGATATTTCCAATTTTGATTAGTTCTTTTAAAACTATCTCCAATTTGAACTAATCTTTGCTTTTGCACCTTAAATTTTCTTAAGAATGTGCCTATAAGCATGTATTTAACTAATATTTGCCATTATCTACATGATATTCACTATGATTTACAATTATCACTATAATATGCTTTGGATATACTATTATTTGCACTAATTCAGCATATACTTACTGTATCTGCTCAAGGTTTATCATGATTTGCAGTTATTTATGACTATTTAGGAAATGAAATGTCAAAAGATAGGGTTTAGAGAATGAAATCCTAAAATTACTAAGTTTTACCAATGATCCACATGCATATTCCAATATTGTCATGAAAAGGAACAAAAATGAACTACACTTCACCAGGAAGCTCCACAATTCCATATGGTTAGTGCAAATCTTCAAGGAAAGTTGAGAACAATATGCAATTAAAGTGAACACACTTCAATGGAACACAACAATTCACCATTACACATTCGAAATCAACATGAGACTACACAGGATATACGATCAGGAAGTAGCCTATAATTCCATTTTCACTAAGCATGCAAAGAATAGACAAATATACATTGATACTAAGAAGGAACCTTGATAAGATCACAAAGTTGAAAAATCACAAACTTAGTGCTCCAACTTTCAACAATTCAATCTCCCTAAAAAATGAAAGATCATGGCCCTTTTATAGAATAAGGTCCAGATCGGTTACAATGACCTCAACGGTCAGGATCTCATCAAAGATAATCAATGGTCAAGATTAGTGGCACATGATTGCTTCTTTGGCAATCATTCTGTGGTATACAACTGACAAAAGGAATATTCCCCTGTATCTTTGCCTCAACATCCTTAGGAATATTCTATTCCTCCTCTTCTTCGGATACATACTCTTCTACCAGCACACCCCCAGCATATACTGCATAAGTCCTAATAGTAGCATCAATTTCTGTCCTATCTGATGGTTGGGCTTTGGCCTTGGCATACTCTTGAGTCTGTATTTGCTCGGTGATGGATATCCATTGGTTGGTTCTATTAGCTAGCTTCTCATTATAAGTTTTTATCATTGCATATAGCATCATTACCTCATCTATAGTAGCCTCTGAAAAATGGTGTACTGGATCGCTCATCATGGAACCAAACCTCTCTTTGAATTCCTGTATGGACTTTTGTTCATCATATTTATCTGTTTTAGATACAACATTGCCCAGTAACTCCTCCAAAATTGACATCTTATCTGACAAAAGGTCATGTGACTTTATGTTGATATCCTTTGCTTTAACTCTACACCTCTTCAAAGTATCTCTTTCAAATTTCAGATCCTTTATCCAAATATGTATCCTGGGCAGAGTCTGGGCTATCATGATCTTATGCTTAAGAAGTATCTGGTCTCCAAGTTTCTGTGCATCTTTTAGTTTTGCCAGATCATGATCATCTTGATCAATCCGTGATCTACACTCTTTCTTCATCATTTCTGCCTTAGCCTTTAAACGAACCAGTGTATCCCAATTTGATAGAGATGTTTTTATTAGCTTTTCTCCTTTTGCAAGGAATGTGGAAAACCACTTCTACATGACCTCAGCCTGATGCTTTTGTACATCTATACTGGCTATCTCCTCCTAGATAAATAATGCCAGAGTAATGGGTACATATATTATTTGAACCTTAGGGGTGACCATCCCCTTAATAAATTGTTAAAGTTGAGCAACTTGCCCTTTCAACTCTTTGTTCTTGGCCTTTGTCTTCTGGATACGGGCCACTACAGCCTCAGTGCTCTCCCAGAGCTCTTCTATCTCCTGCTCTACTGTAGCATGCCCTAAGTCAATGGTCGTGACTTGGAATTCACCTGTGGATATCTCACCTTTGTTATTATCCACAATGGGGACAACCAATTAGGTTGTTCTCTTCCCAGTAGTAGGATCTCTCTTTATTGCTGAGACTGCCCTAGCTCGGCCCTTTGGCTTTGCATCTTCAAGAGAAAATAATGACTTGAAATCAAAAAGAGTAATGTCAGTAGAAGTATGCGGTTCTGTTACCTTAGATATCATCCATCATGGCACCTGGGTATCTGGTCCTTGCTGACCTGATTGCTCAATGTGATCATCATTCCTCAATCTACTATCCCCTTCATCTTGATCCTTTGCATCATCATGTGGGGTATCTTTTGGATCCTCATGTTGCTGTGCATCCTTTGGATTAGGGACATTATCACTTTGCCCCTCTACTTGATGCACTTGTTCCTGCAGTGACTGATCACCTTCCCCTTCATCAAGTTGTTGCACATTTGTATCTTGGGGAGGCTCTTTTCTTGTCTCCTTTGGCTCTGGATGAGGCATTTCTGTATTCTTCATTACCTTTAACATATCTTATCTCAAAATACCCCCAATAGCTAAAAATATTCTCTTGCCAAAGAGGGTGCTCTGGATAGAATGGATAGATATGATAGATAAGATAGATAATAGCCTTATTGTAGGAACAATATAATCATTAAAGGGTGTTGATCTGTTGATAGGATAAGTTGATTGATGTAGCAGATGTTGGAAATCGATATGTAGGACAACATATGGCTCTGCAAGTAGGTTTCTTTGCTTCTGGGTGGTTAAGGACTTTTGCTTTGAAAGGATGCATAGTTTGTGTGCTGCTTGAGTTAGTCAAGTCTAAGTGGTAGGATGAATTGTGATAAATGGAAGACTAGAAAGATGGAATGTCAATGGATTGAGATGGGTGAAGAATGATGAATCGTATGTACCTAAGTACTAGATATATCCTTCATATTCTAGACTGCCTACATACCTTGTATCCACAGGATCAAGGCACATTACGATGAAAGATGAATATGATAATATGTGGTTCTAGGTAGAGTGATGAGTGGGTCAAGGTGTTTGAGCTTGGGTAGGTGAAACGATGATATCTTATGTACCTGATTATTGGAAACTTCCTTCGTGTTCTAGACTGCGTACATACCCACATCCATGGGATCAAGGTACCTTAAGATTGAGATGAGATGATATGTAGTTCTAGGTTGTTTGATGATGTAGGATAGGATGAAGTGTTTTAGTTTTGGTGAGATGGTTGAAGTGTTTTTTTTTTGTTTGATGGCTGAAGTGTTTTTTGTTTTTGGTGAGATGGTTGATGAACTGCGAACAATGATCCATTCCTAGACCTGGGTTAAGAAAAGAGTTGCCCCCATTCTGGCAGAGGTTTTATTATGGATGACTTAACTGACACATGGATGAATCGACGATGGATGTTCTGATATAGATAAATGACATAGGATAACGACTAGACATAGATAATGGACATAGGATAAGTGATAACTGACATAGGATAAAATCACATAGGATAACTTGACATAGGATAGAATGATGATGGATGAATTGACATAGGATGACTTTGACATTGACAAATTTCCAAGCTATTCTAGATAGGGAAATAGAAATGCAAAAGGTTAATGGTTTATTATGGATAGATGGATGATGATTTTTTTATAGAATGGACATGGGATAAAAAAAAGGAATCAATAGATGATGGATGCTAACTCTACACATAGCACCTATTTGCCAGGTTTTCACTATGGTACTTATCCAAGGCACTTGTTTACCAGGTTTTCACCAGAGGGCGGATTATTTGTAGCTATTTTTTATTTATTTATGATAAGGATACTTTGAGGATCAGACAAAGAACTTCTTGAGATGAATGCTGTTGAGTGGTTCATCTAGAGGAATGCCTTCAGGTGTTGCTAAAGTATAAGCTCCTGATCCATATGTTGTTGTTATAATAAAGGGTCCTAACCAATTAGGCTCGAACTTGCCCTTCTTTTCTTGATTTGCCTGATTTCTCTGATTTTTCTTTAAAATAAGATCACCAACTTGAAACCGTCTTTCCTTGATCTTCTTGTTATAGTTGCGCTAGAGGCAGTTTTGATAGACATGGAAATGATTAAGCACTGCAAGGCACCTCTCATCTAGTAGTTCTAGTCCAGCTAATCTGGAAGTGCGATACTCCTCTCCATCAATCAGGTGCTGCATGGATACTCTGAGGGATGGGATCTCGACCTCTGTAGGGAGAATGGCTTCAGAGCAATAGACCAAGGCACAGGGTGTTGCACTAGTTGGTGTTTTGATACTAGTGTGGTAGGCCCATAGGGCAAGATTGAGTTGCAGGTGCCAATCACGACTAGCTTCATTGACTGTCTTCTTGAGGATTTTTAGAATGGTTTTGTCAGAAGTCTTGGCTTGGTCGTTACTCTATGGATAGTATGGAGAGGAAAAGCGATGTTGGATATTATATTTGGTGCACAAGGCATGCACATCTTGTTTTTTAAATGGTCTCCTATTATCAGTGACAATGGCTTGGGGGATACCGTACCAACAAATGAGGTAGTTAAGGATAAACTTGGCTATTTGCTTGTCGGTGATATAAGTTAGGGGAATGGCTTTGACCCACTTCATGAAGTACTCAATGGCGGTAATGATAAATTTATGGTATTTGGATGAGGATGGATGGATTTGTCCTACGAGGTCGAGACCCCATTGTGAAAAAGGCCATGAAGTTGTCACAAGTTGTAGTTCATGAGCTAGTGCGTGAATCAAATCTCCATGCTGCTGGCATTGTAGACACTTCTTAGCAAACTGTAAAGCATCTTGTTCTATGGTGGGCCAGTAATACCCTGTGCAGAGTATCTTCTTAGCGAGGTTGGGACCGGTAGAATGTACGCCACAGACACTATTGTGTATGTCTCATAAGGTAGCATTAGCTTCTTCCGTGTTAAGACATCATAAGAGGATACCATCGAGACTTTAACGATATAGTGTATCACCTAGAACGGTGTAACGGGAGGATCGATGGATAAAGGTTTTTCGTTGGGTTGTAGATAGTTCAAAAGGAAAGGTACCGTGTTTAAGGTATTCATAGATATCTTCATACCATGGGGAATTGGGACCAACAAGTTCATAGATGATTTCGGTAGTTGGAACATCGACAGCTGGTATCAATAATTGCTCGATCAAGAATTCACATTTCTGTGTGTTTGCAGGCATGTCTGTAAGTGACCCGATAGAAGCCATAGAATCTGCAGCTTTGTTATGCTCTCTTGGAATTTTCTCAAAAGTGATGCTAGAAAAGTGTGTTTTGTAGGCATCCACTAGTTGCTTGTAAGGGACCAACTTTTCATCTTTTGTTTGGTACTCATGAATGACTTGTCGAATGACTAGTTGTGAGTCCCCATATACCTGTAGTTCTTTAATATCCCATTGGACTGCTGTATGGAGACTTATGAGGAGTGCTTCATACTTGGCTATGTTGTTGGTGCAAGGAAATGCAAGCTGATATGACTTTAGGATATAGTCATTTTGAGGTGTGATAAATAGGATGCTGACCCCTGATCCATGCTGTGTGTAGGAACCATCAAAATATAATTTCCACATTGCTGAGGTAGAAAGATTAAAGAGATTTTCAGCCAGAGAGCCAGATACCATAGGATGTACATCTATCATGGGTGCTTCTGCTAGTTGATCTGCTAAGGCTTGTCCCTTGATTGCTTTACGATCCACATATTCAATAATTCACATTTCTGTGTGTTTTTAGGCATGTCTATAAGTGACCCAATAGAAGCCATAGAATCTACAACTTTGTTATGCTCTCTTGGAATTTGCTCAGAAGTGATGCTAGAAAAGTGTGTTTTGTAGGCATCCACTAGTTGCTTGTAAGGGACCGACTTTTCATCTTTTATTTGGTACTCATCAATGACTTGTCGAATGACTAGTTGTGAGTCCCCATATACCTGTAGTTCTTTAATGTCCCATTAGACTGTTGTATGGAGACCTATGAGGAGTGCTTCATACTTGGCTATGTTGTTGGTGCAAGGAAATGCAAGTCGATGACTTTAAGATATAGTCATTTTGAGGTGTGATAAACAGGATGCTGACCCCTAATCCATGCTGTGTGTAGGAACTATCAAAATATAATTTCCACATTACTGAGGTAGAAAGATTAAAGAGATTTTCATCGAGAAAGTCAGATACCATAGGATGTACATATATCATGGGTGATTCTGCTAGTTGATCTGCTAGGGCTTGTCCCTTGATTGCTTTATGATCCACATATTCAATGTCAAACTCACTAAGGATCATGACCCATTTAGCTAGTCTGCTTGTGAGAGCTGCTTTTGCGAGGAGATATTTTAATGGATTTATTTGGCTATTAGATTTGTGTGTTGGTTTAGCATGTAATGCCGCAACTTTTGGGAAGCAAAAACTAAGGCTAAACAAGCTCTTTCCATAGGTGAATAATTGAGTTTATAACCCACCAAGGTTTGACTGATATAATAGATTGCATGCTCTTTTCCTGACTCATCATGCTGTGCTAGAAGAGACCCTAGGGTTGCAGTTGTAGTTGAGATGTACAAGATCAAAGTCTTATCGGTGACTGGTGGTACCAAAAGAGGAGGTGTAGCTAGATATTCCTTAAGCTGATCAAATACCACTTGACACTTAGCATCCCATCGAAATGAGACATCCTTTCAGAGCAAGTGTTGGAATGGTTGACATTTATCTGCTAGCTATGAGATAAACCGCCTAATGGGTTGTAACCTTCCTTGAAGGCTCCTTAATGCTTTCAGATTCTTTGGTGGAGGCATCTCTACTATAACCTTGACTTTCGCTAGATCTACTTCAATGCCTTTGCAAGATACAATGTATCCCAATAGTTTCCTAAGGTTACCTCAAAGACACAATTCTTTGGATTGAGTCTTGATATTTTTCGAGTCTATCAAAGATTTGTCCTAGAACCTATATGTGATTTACCCTAGAAGACTTTGCTAGTAAATCATCCACCTAAACCTCCAAGATGTGATGAAAGAGATCGTTGAGTATCACTGCCATTGCTCTTTGATAGGTTGCACCTGCATTTTTAAGACCAAATGGCATGACACACACACAATAGGTACCCCAAGGACAAGTAAAATTTGTTTTATACCGATCTTCTTCAGCTATCATTATCTGATTAGAGCAAGAAAATGAATCCATTAGAGAAGGCATTTCATGACTAGCGGTTAGGTCCACTATGAGATCAATGTTCGGCAATGGAAAGTCATCTTTGTGACATGCTTTGTTGAGATCTTTGAAGTTAGAACACATGCGGATGCCACCATTTGGTTTAGCCACAGGTAAAATGTTTGAGACCCATTCTGGATAATCAATATGCTTGATAAGTTTTGCATCTAGCAACTTCTGTATTTCAACTTTCACCAAGACAGCGATCTGTGGGTGCATCTTTCTTAGTTTTTGTTTGACTAGTTTCGCTTTTGGATCAACCGTGAGATAGTGAACTACTAGCGAAGGGTCTAACCCTAGCATATCAGCATAGGTCCATGAAAATTTGATGCTTCGCTGTAAGAAGTTGGTAAGATTCTTGTTCTCTTGTTCTGATAATGATGCTGCAAGGAATGTGGTCTTAGGATTTTGCTCTGTGCCTAGGATTTATCTCTGTATAGTCTTCCACTAGGAAAGTTGATTTCTCTTTATACTTAGATGGTAGGGGAAGGTCAAATCCTCCATCCTCAGGTGCAACAATTGGGTTTTCATCTTTGGATACGTCCTTTATTTTAACTGTTTTCTTATCAGGAGGTGCCATAGTGTGGTTTTCACCTAGAGATCTTTCTTTATTTTTATTTTTACGACTGGAGGATTTGGCATTCTCACCAAATAAGTAGTTTGATCTAGTTCCATTACAAAACCAACTTTGTGATTGCCAAGAGGGATACCATCCCAGAGTCCCATGAATTCTGCAATAGCTTCGTCATTTTGAAAAACATCTAGAATGGGGGAGCCTTGTTGGTCCCAATCAATAAGTTCAGGGTAGACAAGTGTTACCATCTGGGTGTTGGTGGTTGATGTGAAGGATACGAATGATAGCATGAATATGGAGGATTCAGTGAATAGGTTAGTTATAAGGAGGTAGGAGTCATCAATGATATCCTCTTGAGACATTGAATCTGCGAGAGAAGTTTGTGCCACCTTGTCGAGAATACACTCGATGTCCAAGGCACATGGTATCTTCTTACCATATCCCAACCCCATTTTTTCTAGCTTCTTTTTCACAACAATGGGTTCTATTTCACCTTGATTATCTTTCCCAAGGCCACCTTTGCCTTTATAGCCCATGTTTTTGACAATTCTTAGGCCATTGCCATATTGTTTAACTAGTATGGTGACTGGTTGTTTCTCTTTGTAGAGCCAAGATGAGATGTCTTCAATAGTTTCCTCTGCCAATAATTTTCCCTCATTGAACTGGGTTAGGGATGCTGGAGGGGGGATGGGTGCTTTCTTAGTCACTTTAGCTATGGGTAGTTGGCTGTAGGATTTAGGGGATAAGGGCATTCGCCCTACACAACGAGATTTAGAGATATCATATTCACCAAAGCCTATATCATAGATGTCAGCTTTGATTTTGGAAATAGGATTAGGATTAGGTTCAACTTTGGAGGCTTTTTTTTCAGATTCTTAGAGTCGACATACAATGGGGATTCATGGGCTTTGTCATTATTTGGCACTTGGTTGTAATTTTTATAATTGCCTTGTAAGGCACGACAAAATTCAAAGGGACGAGGATCACCTAGGATAGTGATCTCCATACCATTAAATGGGAACTTGAGAGACTGATGGTACATGGAGGGAACAACTTTCATGGCATGGATCCATGGACGTCCTAAGATAATGTTATAAGGTAGCTCAATGTTGAGGACTTGGCAACTAGTTTCAAGCATGATGGGACCTACTCATATAGGTAAGTGGATAACACCTTCTGAATGACACTTAGCATCATCATACCCTTTGATTGTAATGCATTGATCAATGTTGACATGATCCTTTGAATATCCCAATTGTTTAAGTAAATTAAGAGAACAGATATTGAGACCAGCAACACCATCTATAAGTATGTGTTTGATCTTTCATTTATGGATGAAAACTTCAATGTGAAGGGCATCATTGTGACATGGATTGTGGGATGAGAGGTCCTTTTCAGAAAAGATCACATTGTAAGGTGAGGCAATGTTACCTATTATAGCTTGGAAATCCATGACCTCTATGTTACTAGGAATGGAAGATTCTTGTAGGGCCTTTTCTAGCATAGCTTTATGTGCGAGTGATGACCATAGAAGGTCCAAAATAGAGATCTATGCAGGTGTTTTCCCTAAATGTTCTACAAGATTGTAATCAGATTGGGTTGGGAGACTCGGTGTCGGCCCACGAAGGGCAACACGACCACGATGAGTTGTGACTGCGTAATCTATAGATTTACCTTTGATAGTGAGGGTAGACACATGACTTTCTTCAAAGCAACATACAATAGAGTCATGGGAAGTTGAAGCTTTGTTAACACCTTTATCTTTATTAGGGTGTTGACCTTGACCATGGTTAGGGAATGGATCCTTGTACATGTTGAGGTCTTTGTTGATGTTTTGATTAGGAGGTGCATCAAAAGTGACATTGCCTCTATCAATAAGGTTTTGGATCATGTGCTTGAGTTTCATGCATGATATGGCTCTATGTCCTTTGGTCCTTTGGTATTCACAATATTTGTTGCCTTTGTACCATGTGGGTTTGAAAGCAGGTTCGTCATATGGGTGAGCTTCTGGTAGCATGATGAGTCTATTTTGCACAAGTTTCTTTAGAACCAACTCTATAGGCTCTCCCAAGGAGTGAACTTATGCCTTGGATGATAATATTGGGGAGGCCACTCTTGCTAGTTTTGGTTTTGTTGTCATTGTTGTTGTTGTTGAGGCGGAGGTTGGCTTTGTTTGGATGAAAGATTAAGGGGTGTTTGTAGTGTTTGAACATGTTTGGAATCCACCACACCATCATTGACCACATTTTTGTTTTTGTTCCAGAATTTGGGCTCATCATTTGATTGTTGTTGGGGAGAATTGTCTTTATTTTCTTTGAAGATTTTGACCATGCCTTTAGCGATGAGGTCTTTTTTGATGTTGATGCCTTTATAGGTAATCTCGTTAAAGGTTGTAGCACTTAGTATTTGCAAATGGAAACCCAATTCCTGGTTAAGGTTCTGCACAAACATGCTAACAAGCTACTTTTCAGGTATTTTAAATGGGAATTTACTAGCCATGTGTCTCCATATTTGAAGGAAGGAGATAAGAGTTTCCCCATTTTTCTGTTTGTTGTTACATAAGTCGGTAATAGAGACCTCATGTTCTGTGTTGTACGAGAAATGGGTGGTAAATTTTTCTGCAAGCTCGTTAAAAGTTTTGATACCTGTAGGTAGATGCGAGAGCCACTCTATGGCTTGACCTCCAAGACTATGAGGAAAGAGGCACATGAGATATGTGTCATTATGCACAACCTCTAAACAAGAGATATAGAATTCTCCAATGTGGTCTTTTGGGTCTCCTCTTCCCTTGTATTTATCAAATTTGGGTATATTGAAGTTGGGAGGAAAGGGGATCATTTGCAATGATTGATCAAATGGATAAGGACAAACCTCCTCCAAGGAGAAGGTTTTTTTTGTGTGACCAAATGTTAAATCGGCTACGTGTTGTTGCGCGTCGGCAAGTTTAAGCTCCATAGCTGTTGGGGGTGTTGGTAAAGTCTTCTATTGCACTAGGGGTGGTTGTTGTTGCCCATAGGGAAGATTGTAGTTGAAGCCATATGAATTGATGTTATATGGGTCGTATGATTGATTTGGGTCATATGTGTCATATGATGGATTTGGATTAGGTTGGGGTTGGTTGTTTTGAGGTTGCATATGTTGAGGGATGATGAAAGAGTTTTGTCATTGATATTGTTGAGGAGGGGTGATGAATGGATTTTGTGGAGGAAAGCTAAATGTGTTTTGATTTGATTGTGATGGTGGAATATAGCCATAGGAAGATTGGATTTGAGAATGTTGAGGGTTATTGAGATAGGTGTTGGTGATATTGAGTGTGGATGACCTTTGCGGTGGAGGAATATAGGTTGATGGGTTTTGAGATGGTTGGGGTTGATTGAGATAGGTATGGGTGAGATTGAGTCTAGATGATCATTGTGGTGGAGGGATATAGTTTCTGTTGATGTTTTGGGAGTGTTGGGGGGAGTGACGTTGTTGGTGTTGATGTTTTGGGAGTGTTGTGGAGGAGTGATGTTGTTTGTGTTGATGTTTTAGGAGTGTGGTGGTGGAGTGATTTTGTTTTGTTTAGTGATACGAAGGGTTAATGACGTCGGGGATGGTGTCGCTTGTGACCCTTGTTGCATGGATACATAAGTGTTTCCCAGATTGTAATTTAGGGGAAAACTGTCTCGTGATGATGTGGCTAATGCGCCATGTGCATTTGATATGGGAATTTGTGATATGCTAGGAGGTTGTTGTTGGTTTTGTTTAGCTAGAGCGGCTTGTTGTTCAAATTTAGCTTGACGATGAAGAGTCTCTTGGTACCATTTATAAATCTCCATATGAGTCAAGAGTGGTGATATTGGTCGAATTGGGTTTTGATTTTGATATAGGGGATTTTCATATTGAGCATCGAAAGGTTTAGTCGTTCTCTCTTGTCAGACTTGTGTGGGTATGGGAGTGGATATGGTTGACATATTTTGTATAGCAGTTATAGTGTCACAGGTATTGTTTTGCTCTTTAAGAGTAGATAGATCAAAGTCTTGAGGTAGTTTAGCTCCTTGTTCAACAAGTAAATGAAAGAAATGATCTTGATTCTCACTAAGGAGTTTTCAAATTCTACAATGGCTCTAGGATCTTGCATGATTTCATTAAGGTCTTGTCCATCTGCTTGAGAGGATTGACCTTCTTGAAAGTTTCGCTCTTCTTGAGATGGGTTTTGACCTATGGTGTGACCATGTGGAACAAAATCATGAGATATGTTGGTAGTAAATTGAGTTGTATCTATCAAAGGGACATTACCCTCTTGGGGATTGATAGGTTTGTCATGTTGAGGCCTGTTTTGAAAATTTGTTGGTCTGTTAGTTGATGTGTGGGGAATACTTTTTGAGACATGGTTGAATGACTTGGTTGAGGTGTATGAGGTGGTGATTTGTGCTTCTTTGGGGTAGTTTGCTTAGCCCTGATAGATTTTTAGAGTCTAGTGGTTACCATGGGATGCACTAGGACAATTTGTTTTAAGGTTTTGATTGATTTTGGACTAGTTTGATAAGGTCGAGATTACTATGTTGGTGGATTTGAAGTGGGCTGATTGTGGAAGATTATAAATTCTAGATCAATTGTTGATTGGATAATGATTGTTGTTCACAAAGGTAGACTAGTGACCTCAATGAAGGTAGATAGTGTTAACAACATAAACTAACTCAAAAGACGTTGATTCTCAAAAGTTTGTAAAGACCAATAATGGATACTAGTTCCTCTTTTAGACCTAAGAGATGTGATCACTCTCAAATCAAAGAGAAAGTAGGGGATTTATGTGATCTAGGATTTATGGTGGAGACCAAATTACTTGGCTAGACAAAGCATTGGTAAGGATTTAGGTCTGTTTGGTGAAATGGGTTCGATGATAGTAATCTCAAGAGAATCAATGGTTCAAAAATTCCAAGTTTAAGAAATAATGAGGGATGAAATGGATTGAGGGGTTGATGGCATATATCTGACAAAACTATATGATGATGGCTCAAAGGCAAATATGATCAAAAAGTGTGATTTTTTTGAGATTTTGGGCTAGACAGTTTGATTTTACTGGACCAAAGGTGCTGGACTGTACTACAAAGGCACTGGACTATTATACCAAAGGTGCATGACTGTGTTTTAGAAGCGCTTGACTGCTGCTTAGAGGCGCGTTACTGTGTTACAAAGGCATGAGACTATGTTTCAGAAGCGCTTGACTATTGATTAGCGGTGCAGAGATGGTATCAATGATGTTTGTCAAGCAAATTTTGATAGATTTTGGATTTAATTTTGATTGGATTTTCTTTGACAAGAGAAAACACATCAAATAAAGTGGCAAAAGATTGACACAATAGATAGTGTATGTTCTAGACTCACGAAAAAGCCCAATGTTTTCACGAGTATAAGACAATTGTAAACAATTAAAGCACTTTTATCCCTAGAGACATGGGTTCATTGCAGTAGTTCAACTCACAAATTGAAATCTCCTTCGACTAAATGTCATTCCATATTGGTGTCATACATTTGAGTTTTTGTGAGAGACAATAGGCAGGGATATCTCACCCTCCCCTCGGAAAGCTACAAGTAGGTCACAAAAGCTTGTGCTAGCTGAGGAAATACTATCTCATCTCAAGGGAGGCAATGGTGAATATCTTAAGGGCTTGTAACGATTCCCCTTACACTGATGATTACAACAATGTTCGGAGGTGAAACAGGTAGTCACTATCTAGATGTTCTTAGTAGCTTTGAGGGACCAATGCCTTGCAAGCATACAGAAAGCTACTAAAAGTTTTGACCAATCCTACTAAGAGTATCATATACCTCCCACAATGCAAAAATCATTTTCACAAAGTGGTGGTACGCCTCTTTTCGATTTGGCACTGTAAGGTAAGGCTGACGCTAGTTAGGACTTAGCTTTCGCCTTATCCCACTTATATAGCGGTTCAAAAGAAAACTCCGCTTAGGGTCATCCCTTTTGGATGAAGCACAATCCAAAAATAGGCCCTTCTAAAGGATAAAATGAAAAATAAAAGATAGATGAGTTGGTGTTTTTGATCTCCCAAGTTTTCACAAGAGCATATACCTATCACCTTCAAGCATGGCATACACACATTCATTTATCCTTTTAATAAGAAAAAGAACTAGGTACAACTAGCTTAACCAAGTAAGTTTGTTCAATTGTCCCTTAAGAAAGCAATGGTTCCTAAGCTTTAGATAGCAAAAAGATGGTTCATGTCCATTATCCCTTAAGAAAGCAATTTGTTCCTAAGACTTAGATTACAAAAGATGTTTGTTCAATTGTCCCTTAAGAAAGCAATTTGTTCCTAAGACTTAGATAGCAAAAGATGATTGTTCAATTATCCCTTAAGAAAATAATATGTTTCTAAGATTTAAATTGCAAAAGATAATTTTTTAATTGTCCCTTAAGAAAGCAATATATTCATAAGACTTAGATTGCAAAAGATGATTGTTCAATTGTCCCTTAAGAAAACAATATGTTTCTACGACTTAGTGTGATAAAAGAGATTGTAATTCTTCAATGCTCATCCTATAAAGATGTGTTAGAAAACCTAGTTTCTCTATTTTAGTGATAAGAGGTTGCAACAAGTTGGATTAGTTCCACAAAATCCAAGTGATTAGCAAAAATAGTAATTGAACAAAAAACACTTAACTTGTTAGGTGAAAAATGAGCAACCTAGAAAAATTTGATAATAATGATTAGATACAATAGATTGGATATTATGATTAGATTCCACATGAAATTCTATGCAATTTTAAAAAAAATCATGAAAATTGAATAAATTTTGCACAAGTTATGACTATTTGAAGTTTGCAAAGAAGGGTTGACTTTGATTGAGTGTAGCTGACAAATCTGATAAAATTATCTAAATTTCTTTCACCACAAAAAGTTGGGAGAACCAAATTTTCAACACTGGTGGTTTCGTGAAAATCTGACTCCGTATGCAAAAGATATGTCTAATTTCGCGAAATAGTTCTAAAAAGCAAAAAAAAACCATAGGCGAAAAATAGGGATGTAGATTTATGATCTATTTTTTTTCAAAATCCGTGCACTTTCTATAAAAAATAAGAGATACTCAAATAAGATTTCGATGCTTCCAACAAAACCCAAAAATCTTTTGAGCTAAGGTTATATAAATATGTCTGATTTCATGAAATTTCTCTTAAAAAGCAAAAAAAACAAGTATAAGCCAAAAATAGGGATGTAGATTTGTGATTTATTTTTCTCAAAATCTATGTGCTTTCTACAAAAAAAAATGAGATAGTCAAATAGGATTTCGATGCTATAGATAAAACTCATAAATCTTTTGAGCTAAGGTTACACTATTTGAATGCTCAACGCTTTTTCTTTCAAACTAGTGAATAATTTCAATCACTTGCATTTCATCAATTCTTCCCAAATCACCTGCATTTAATGTTAATTAAATAATCTAATTATTTAATTAATTTCATCAAAATCATCAATTTCCTTTGAATCAAATATTTTGAACATTAATTAAATAAATCATCTTTATTTAATTAATTTCAATAAATTTTCTCTTTATCCATCCAAATTAAATAATTTCAATTATTTAATTAAATTATTATCGTCTTTCAAAATTCAAATCCACATAAATTGAATAAATTAATTATTTAATTAATTTATCATTTAAATCCTCTTATCTATAATTAAATAATTTCTAAATTATTTAATTAAATCAATTATTCTTCCAAATTTAAATAAATCATTCAAATTTATTTAAATAGAATATCTCTTCTAAAAATAAAATAAAATAAAATATTTTATTTATCCTTCATGTGCAAAATAAATTAAGTCAATTTATTTGTTTAATTTATTTAATTTTTAATATCTTATGTATTCTTTAACCATGCACAATCAATTAAATATTTTTTTTTATTTAGTATCAAATATCCTTCAATTTCTCTAAAAATATCATTTTAACTCATGTACACAATCAATTTTATTTTTAGAACTTTAAAAAACAAATCATAAGTTGAGTTAATTGACTTTAATTATTCTTATTTTTATCAACTCATAAATTAGAAAAAAAACATTATAATTTATGAAATTAATTCTATCTTTACCAAAAAACAATTATCTTAATAAAAATATCTTTTTGGAGTGACACATGTCGTGTGCATATTCATCATGAGTTATTTGATTTATTTTGATAATTGATTTCATTGATTTATCTTCATCGTTGATCTATCTAACCCTGAAAACTATATATACCCCTTTTACTCCATAAAAATCCTCTCCAATCTTTTATGCATCTGAGCTATAGGCATTCTTACAACGCTTTGAGCATACTATGTATTGTAGAGCACATCACATCGAATTTTTGAGCACACTATCTAAATCTGTTTGTTGCAACACCATTGGTATGCAACGTTATTGAGTAATCCACATCTAACAAAGAAAACTATAAAATCTAGGTGAAGGCTTTCTTGTTTTAATTTGATTATTCATTGATATTGGCATTTGCTTAGATCAATCTCTTTATGTTATAGGATTGAGTTGTTGATTATTATTGCTTTTGATTTTATTATTCAACCTCAATTTTATCCTATACACATTCTGGCACACTCGGTGGGACCCACTAACCTTGTTTTTATCAAGAAAAAAATATTTTTTTAAGGTAGGCATGGAAAAACGCAATCGCAACGCGAGATTTGAAGATCCTTGTTCACTAATTTGAAAGAACAAGTGTTGAGCATTCAAACAATGTAACTTTAGCTCAAAAGATTTCTAGATTTTGTGGGCAGCATCAAAGTCCTTTTTAGGTATCTCTTATTTTTTGCAAAAAATGCACAGATTTCAAGAAAAAATAGATCACAAATTTATATCCCTATTTTTAGTCTATGCTTGTTTTTTTGCTTTCTCAAAGCAGTTTCATGAAATCAGGCATATCTGTGTAACTTTAGCTCAAAATATTTCTGGGTTTTGTCGGCAATATTGAAATCCAATCTGGGTATCTTTTTTTTAGAAAGTGTATGAATTTTTTAAAAAATCACAAATCTGCATCCCTATTTTTAGCCTATGGTTGTTTTTTTGCTTTTTTAGAGTAGTTTCACGAAATCAGGGATATATTTTGCATACGGAGTTAGATTTTTGTAAAACTAGCAGCGTTGGAAATTTGGTTCTCCCAACTTTTCTATGGTAAAAGAATTTTTAGGTAATTTTATCAGATTTATCATTTACACCCAGTCAAAGTCAACCCTTTTTTGCAAACTTCAAATGGTCATAACTTGTGTAGAATTTATTCAATTTTCACGATTTTTTAAAAAATTGCATAGAATTTTATGTAGAATTTGATCATAATATCCAATCTAATATACCTAATCATTATTATCATATTTTTTTCTAGATTGCTCATTTTTCACCTAACAAGTTAAGCACTTTTGGTCAATTGATTTATTTTTTGGCTAACTATTGAGTTTTTGGTGGAACTAATCAACTTTTTATAGCCTCTTATTACTCAAATAGAGAAAATGGGTTTTCCTAACATATTCATGTAGGACAAGCGTTGAAGAATTGCAAACCTATCACACTAAGTCTTAGAAACATATTACTTTCTTAAGGGATAATTAAACAATCATCTTTTGCAAAATCTTAGGAACAAATTGTTTTTTTAAGGGACAATTGAACAATCATCTTTTGTAAAATCTTAGGAACAAATTGCTTTCTTAAGGGACAATTAAAAAATCATCTTTTGTAAAATCTTAAGAAAAAATTGTTTTCTTAAGGGACAATTGAACAATCATCTTTTGTAATCTAAGTCTTAGGAACAAATTGCTTTCTTAAGGGATAATTGAACAAACATCTTTTGCAATCTAAGTCTTAGGAATAAATTGCTTTCTTAAGGGACAATGGACATGGATCATCTTTTTGCTATCTAAAGCTTAAAAACCACTGCTTTATTAAGGGACTAAGCTAGTTACACCTAGTTATTTTTCTTATTAATAGGATAAATGAACATGTGTATGCAGTGCTTGAAAGTGATAGATATATGCTCAAGTCCTTGTGAAAACTTGGGAGATCAAAACACCAACTCATCTATCTTTTATTTTTTTCATTTTATCCTTTAGAAGGGTCTGCTTTTGGATTGCGCTTCATCTAAAAGGGATGAGCCTAAGCGGAGTTTTCCTTTGAACCAGTATATAGGTTAGATAGGGTGAAAGCCAAGTCTTGACCAGCGTCAGCCTTGCCTTACTGTGTCAAATCGAAAAGAGGCGTACCACCACTTTGTGAAAATAATTTTTGCATTGTGGGAGATATATGATACTCTTAATAGGATTGGTCAAAGCTTTTAGTAGTTTGCTGCATGCTCACAAGGTGTTGGTCCCTCAAAGCTACTAAGAACCATTTAGATAGTGACTACCCATTTCACCTCCGAACATTGCGGTAATCATCAGTTCAAGGGGAATCATTACAAGCCCTCAAGATACTCACCATTGCCTCCCTTGAGAAGAGATAGTATTCCCTCGGCTAGCATGAGCTCTTGTGACCTACTTGTAGCTTTCCGAGGGGAGGGTGAGATATCCCTACCTATCGTCTCTCTCAAAGACACACATGTATGACACCAATATGGAATGACATTTTGTCGACAGAGATTTCAAGTTGTGAGCTGAACTACTGCAATGAACCTATGTCCTCTAGTGATAAAAGTGCTTGAATTGTTTGTAATTGTCTTATACACGTGAAAATATTGGGCATTTTTTTTGAGCCTAGAACATACACTATCTATTGTGTCAGTCTTTTGCCACTTTGTTTGATGTGTTTTCTCTTGTCAAAGCAAATCCAATCAAAATCAAATCCAAAATCTATCAAAATTTGCCTTACCAACATCAATGATACCAACTTCGCGCTTTTGAAACATAGTCCAATGCTTCTGAAACATAGTCCAGCATTCCTGAAACATAGTTTAGTGCCTTGAATCAACAGTCAAGCACTTTTAAAACTCAGTCATGCACCTTCGGTAACGCAGTCCAATGCCTTTAGTCCAGTAAATTATCTATCAAACTGTCTAGCCCAGATCTCAGCAAAATCAAACTTTTTTTTATCATATCTACCTCTGAGCCATCATCATACAGTATTGTTAGATCTATGCCATCAACCCTTCAGTCCATTTCATCCCTCATTATTGCTTAAACTTGGACTTTTCAAATCATTGATCCCCTTGAGATTACTATCATCGAACCCATTTCATTGAACAAACCTAAATCCTTACCCACGCTTTGTCTAACTAAGTAATTTGGTCTCCAACATAAATCCTAGATCACATCAATCCTCTAGTTTGTCTTTGATTTGAGACTGATCACATCTCTTAGGTCTTTGAAGAGGAACTAGTATCAGTTATTGATCTTTACAAGATTTTGAGAATCAACTTCTTTTGAGTTAGTTTATGCCATTAACACTATCCTCCTTCATTGAGGTCATTAGTCTACCTTTTGTGAATGACAATCATTATCCAATCGACAATTGATCTAGAATTTATAATCTTCCAAAATTAACCCACTTCAAATCCACCAACATAGTAATCTCAACTTTGTCAAACTAGTCCAAAATCAAATCAAAATCTCAAAACAAATTGTTGTAGTGCATCCCATGGTAACCACTAGACTCCAACAAACCATGAAGGCCAAGCAAATGGCCCCAAAGAAGCACAAATCACCACCTCATACACCTCAACCAAGTCATTCCACCAGGTTTCAAAAAAGTACTCCCCACACACCAACTAACAGACCAACCAATTTTCAAAACATGCCACAACATGACAAACTAATTAATCCCCAAGAGGGTAATGCCCCTTTGACAGATACAACTCAATTTACTACCGACATGCCTCATGATTTTGTTCCACATGGTCACACCATAGGTCAAAACCCATCTCAAGAAGAGCAAAACTTTCAAGAAGGTCAATCCTCACAAGCAGATGGACAATACCTTGATGAAACTATTGAAGATCCTAGAGCCATTGCAACATTTGACAAACTCCTTAGGGAGAATCAAGATCATTTCTTTTGTTTACTTGCTCAACAAGGAGCTAAACTGCCTGAAGACTTGATCTATCTACTCTTAAAGAGAAAAACAAACCCATGACACTATAACTGCTATACAAACTATGTCAACTGTAATCACTCCCATACCCACACAAGTCTCACAAGAGGGAATGACCAATCCTTTCAACGCTCAATATGAAAATCCCCTCTATCAAAACCCAAGCCCAAATTGACTAATATCACCACTCTTGACTCATTTGGAGATTTATGACCAGCAATAAGAAAACCTTCATCATCAAGTAGAATTAGAAAGGCAAGCCGCTCTAGCTAAACAATAACAACAATCTCCTAGCATATCACAAATGCCCACATCAAATGCACATGGCACATTAGCCACACCATCACGAGATAGTTTTCCCCCAAATTACAATCCTGAAAACACTTATGTAGCCATGCAACAAGGGTCACAAGAGACACCATCCCCAACGTCATTAACCCTCCGTATCACTAAACCAAACAAATCACTCCCCCGCAATACTCCCAAAACATCAACACAAACATCATCACTCCCCCACAACACTCCCAAAACATCAACACAAACTATATCACTCCACCACAACGATCATCCACACTCAATCCAACCCATACCTATCTCCATCAACCTCAACCATCTCAAATCCCATTTACCTATATCACTCCACCGTAAAGATCATCCACACTCAATCTCACTAACACCTATCTCAATAACCCTCAACATTCTCAAATCCAATCTTCCTTTGGCTATATTCCTATGGGGAAACTCTTATCTCCTTCCTTCAAAGATGGAGACACATGGCTAGCAAATTCCCATTTAAAATATCTTAAAAGCAGCTTGTTAGCATGTTTGTGCAGAACCTTAACCAAGAATTGGGTATCCATTTGCAAATACTAAGTGCTACAGGCTTTGACGAGATTGCCTATAAAGGCATCAACATCGAAAAAGCCCTCATCGCTAAAGGTGTGGTCAAAATTTTCAAAGAAAATACAGACAATTCTCCCCAACAACAATCAAATGCTAAGCCCAAATTTTGGAACAAAAACAAAAACATGGTCAATGATGGTGTGGTGGATTCCAAACATGTTCAAACACTACAAACACCCCTTAATCTTTCATCCAAACAAAACCAACCCCCGCCTCAACAACAACACAACGACAACTAAACCAAAACCAACAGCATCAACAAGAGCAGCCTCCCCAAGATTATCCTCCAAGGCATAAGTTCACTCCCTTGGGAGAGCCTATAGAGCCGGTTCTAAAGAAACTTATGCAAAATGGACTCGTCACGCTACCAGAGATCTCAACAAAGCATGTCCCAAAGATGACTTTCCATTGCCAAACATTGATCTTATAGTGGACCTGACCGCTGGTCATGAAATGCTTTTTCTAATGGATGGATTTTCTAGCTATAATTAGATAATGATAGCGGAAGAAGATCAACATAAAACTGCTTTTACTTGTCCTTGGGGTACATATTGTTGGTGCGTCATGCCATTTGGTCTTAAAAATGTAGGAGCAACCTATCAAAGAGTAATGATAATGATATTCCATGATCTTTTTCATCACATCATGGAGGACTATGTTGATGATATACTAACAAAGTCTTCTAGGGAAAATCACATACAGGTTCTAGGACAAATCTTTGACATACTCAAAAAATATCAAGTACGACTCAATCCAAAGAAGTGTGTCTTCGGGGTAACCTCAAGAAAACTATTGGGATACATCGTATCTCGCAGAGGCATTGAAGTAGATACAACAAAGGTCAAGGCTATAGTAGAAATACCTCCACCAAAGAATTTGAAAGCATTAAGGAGCCTTCAAGGAAGGTTACAATCCATCGAGCGGTTTATCTCATAGCTAGCAGATAAATGTCAACCATTTCAACACTTGCTTCGAAAGAATGTCTCATTTCGATGGGATGCTAAGTGTCAAGTGGCATTTGATCAGCTCAAGGAATATCTAGCTACACCTCTTGTCTTGGTACCACGAGTCACTGATAGGCCTTTGATCTTGTACATCTCAACTACAACTACAACCCTAGGGGATCTGCTAGCACAACATGATGAGTCAGGAAAAGAGCATGCAATCTATTATATCAGTCAAACCTTGGTGGGTTATGAACTCAATTATTCACATATGGAAAGAGCTTGTTTGGCCTTAGTGTTTTCTTCCCAAAAGTTGCGGGATTACATGCTAAACCAACACACAAATCTAATAGCCAAAATTGATCCATTAAAGTATCTCCTAGCAAAAGCAGCTCTCATAGGTAGACTAGCTAAATGGGTCATGAGCCTTAGTGAGTTTGACATTGAGTATGTGGATCGTAAAGAAATCAAGGGACAAGCTGTAGCAAATCAACTAGCAGAAGCACCCATGATAGATGTACATCCTATGGTATCTAAATTTCTGGATGAAAATCTCTTCAATCTCTCTACCTCAATAGTGTGGAAGTTGTAATTTGATGGTTCCTACACACAACATGGATCAGGGGCCGGCATCCTGTTTATCACACCTCAAAATGACTATATCCCAAAGTCATATCGGTTTGCATTTCCTTGCACCAACAACATAGCCGAGTATGAAGCACTCCTCATAGGTCTCCATATAGCAGTCCAATGGGACATCAAAGAACTACATGTATATGGAGACTCACAACTAGTCATTCGACAAGTCATTGATGAGTACCAAACAAAAGATGAAAAGCTAGTCCCTTACAAGCAACTAGTGGATGCCTACAAAGCACACTTTTCTAGCATCACTTTTGAGAAAATTCCAAGAGAGCATAACAAAGCTACAGATTCTATGGCTTATGTGGGGTCACTTATAGACATGCCTGGAAATACACAGAAATGTGAATTTTTGATCGAGCAATTGTTGATACCAGTCGTCGATGTTCCAACTACTAAAATCATCTGCGAACTTGTTGGTCCTAATTCCCCATGGTACGAAGATATCTATGAATACCTTAAAAATGGTACCTTTCCCTTTGAGCTATCTACAACCCAACGCAAAACTTTTATCTGCCAATCCTGCTGTTACACCATTCTGGGTGATACACTATATCGTCGGAGTCTCGATGGTATCCTCTTATGATGTCTTAACGCAGAGGAAGCCGATGCTACCTTACGAGACATACATGAAGGTGTCTGTGGCGCACATTCTACCAGTCCTAACCTCGCTAAAAAGATACTCATAACAAGTTATTACTAGTCTACCATAGAACAAGATGCTATGCAGTTTGCTAAGAAGTGCCTACAATGCGAGTAGTATGGAGATGTGATTCACGCACCAGCTCATGAACTACAACCTGTGATAACTACATGGCATTTTTCACAATAGGGTCTTGACCTTATAGGACAAATCCATCCATCCTCATCCAATGGCCATAAATTTATCATTACCGCCACTGAATACTTCACAAAGTGGGTCAAAGCCATTCCCATGACTTATATCACCGGCCAACAAATAGCCAAGTTTATCCTTAACTACCTCATTTGCCGGTACGGTATCACCCAAGCCATTGTCACTCATAATGGGAGACCATTCAAAAATAAAGATGTATGTGCCTTATGCACCCAATACAATATCCAACATCATTTTTCCACTCCATACTATCAGCAGAGTAATGGCCAAGCTGAGGCTTCCAAAAAAACCATTTTGAAAATCCTCAAGAAGATGATCAATGAAGTTGGTCATGATTGCCACCTGCAACTCAATCCTGCCTTATGGGCCTATCACACTAGTATAATAACACCAATAGGTGCAACACCCTATGCCCTGATCTATGGCTCTGAAGCCATTCTACCTATAGAGGTCAAGATCCCATCCCTCAGAGTATCCATGTAGCACTTGATTGACGGAGAGGAGTAT
This sequence comes from Cunninghamia lanceolata, assembly GCA_027924645.1. Taxonomy (NCBI): domain Eukaryota; kingdom Viridiplantae; phylum Streptophyta; class Pinopsida; order Cupressales; family Cupressaceae; genus Cunninghamia; species Cunninghamia lanceolata. The sequence goes on from BSBN01000828.1 coordinate 4,237,920, forward strand.
CGTACTTCTAGATTAGCTGAACTAAAATTAATAGATGAAAGGCACCTTGCAACACTTAATCATCTCCATGTCTACAGGTTGGAGTTCATGAGCTGGTGCATGAATTAAATCTCCATGCTACTGGCATTGTAGACACTTAGCAAACTGCATAGCATCTTGTTCTATGGTAGGCCGGTAATACCCTGTGTGGAGTATCTTCTTAGTGAGGTTGGGATCAGTAGAATGTGCGCCATAGACACCTTTGTGTATGTCTCGTAAGGTAGCATCAACTTCTTCCACATTAAGACATCGTAAGAGGATACCATCTAGACTCTGGTGATATAGTGTATCACCCAAAATGGTGTTCGATGGCTGGGATCAACAATTGATCAATCAAGAATTCACATTTCTGTGTGTTTGCAAGTATGTCTATAAGTGACCCCACAGAAGCCATAGAATCTGTAGCTTTGTTATGCTCTCTTGGAATTTGCTCAAAAGTGATGCTAGAAATGTGTTGTTTGTAAGCATCCACTAGTTGCTTGTAAGGGACCAGCTTTTCATCTTTTGTTTGATACTCATCAATGACTTGTCGATTGACTAGTTGTGAGTCTCCATATACCTGTAGTTCTTTGATGTCTCATTGGACTGTTGTATGGAGACCTCGAGGAGTGCTTCATACTCAGCTATGTTGTTGGTGCAAGGAAATGCAAGCCAATATGACTTTGGGATATAGTCATTTTGAGGTGTGATAAAAAGGATGCCGGCCTCTGATCCATGCTGTGTGTAGGAACCATCAAAATATAACTTCCACATTACCAAGGTAGAGATATTGAAGAGATTTTCATCTGAAAAGTTAGATACCATAGGATGTACATCTGTCATGGGTGCTTCTACTAGGGCTTGTCCCTTGATTGCTTTATGATCCACATATTCAATGTTAAACTCACTAAGGATCATGACTCATTTAGCTAGTCTGCCTGTGAGAGTTGCTTTTGCTAGGAGACATTTTAATGGATCAATTTTGGCTATTAGATTTGTGTGTTGGTTAGCATGTAATGCCGCAACTTTTGGGAAGCGAACACTAAGGCTAAACAAGCTCTTTCCATAGGTGAATAATTGAGTTCATAACCCACCAAGGTTTGACTGATATAATAGGTTGCATGCTCTTTTCCTGACTCATCATGCTATGCTAGAAGAGCCCCTAGGACTACAGTTGTAGTTGAGATGTACAAGATCAAAAGCCTATCGGTTACTGGTGGTACCAAGACATGAGGTGTAGCTATATATTCCTTGAGCTGATCAAATGCCGCTTGACACTTAGCATCCCATCGAAATGAGACATCCTTTCCGAGCAAGTATTGAAATGGTTGACATTTATCTGCTAGCTACAAGATAAACCACCTAAAGGATTGTAACCTTCCTTGAAGGCTCTTTAATGCTTTCAGATTCTTTGGTGGAGGCATCTCTACTATAGCCTTGACTTTCATTGGATCTACTTCAATGCCTCTGCGAGATGTGATGTATCCCAACAATTTTCTTGAGGTTACCCTGAAGACACACTTCTTTGGATTGAGTCTTACTTGATATTTTTGAGTCTATCAAAGATTTGTCCTAAAACCTGTATGTGATTCACCCTAGAAGACTTTGCTAGTAAATCATCCACATAGTCCTCCATGATATGATGAAATAGATCATGGACTATCATTGTCATTGCTCTGTGATAGGTTGCACCTTCGATTTTAAGACCAAATGGCATGACACAACAATAATAGGTACCCCAAGGATAGGTAAAAGATGTTTTATGCTGATCTTCTTATGCTATCATTATCTGATTATAGCCAGAAAATCCATCCATTAGAGAAAGTATTTCATGACCAGCGGTTAGGTCCACTATGAGATAAATGTTTGGCAATGTAAAGTCATCTTTGGGACATGCTTGGTTGAGACCTATGAAGTTAGAACACATGCAGATGCCCCCATTTGGTTTAGCCATAGGTACAATGTTTGAGACCCATTCTAGATAATCAATAGGCTTGATAAATTTTGCATCTAGAAACTTCTGTATTTCAACTTTCACCAAGAGAATGATTTGTCAGTGCATCTTTCTTAGTTTTTGTTTGACTGGTTTAGCTTTTGGATCAACTGTGAGATAGTGAACTACTAGAAAAGGGTCTAACCCTAGCATATAACCATAGGTCCATGCAAAGTTGATGGTTCATTGTAAGAAGAAGTTGGTAAGATTCTTTCTCTCTTGTTCTGATAATGATGTTGCAAGGAATGTGGTCTTAGGATTTTCCTCTATGCCTAGATTGATCTATGTAGAATCTTCAACTAGGAGAGCTGATTTCTCTTGATACTTAGATGGTAGGGGAAGGTTAAATCCTCCATCTTTAGGTGCCACAAATGGGTTTTCACCTTTGGATACGTCCTTTATTTTGACTATTTTCTAATCAGGAGGTACCACCGTGTGGTTTTCACCTAGAGATCTTTCTTTATTTTTATTTTTGTGACTGGAGGATTTGGCATTCTCACCAAAATAAGCAGTTTGATCTAGTTCCTTTACAAAACCAGCTTTGTGATTGCCAAGTGGGATACCATCCTGGAGTCCCATGAATTCTGCAATAGCTTCATCATTCTGGAAAACATCTAGAATGAGGGACTCTTGTTGACCTCCCAATTGATAAGTTCAAGGTAGACAAGTGTTATAGTCTGGGTGTTGCTAGTTTATGTGAAGGATATAGATGATAGCATGAATATGGAGGATTTAGTGAATAGGTCAGTCATATGGAGGTGGGAGTCATCGATGATTTCCTCTTGGGACATTGATTCTATGAGAGAAGTTTGTGCCACCTTGTCAAGAATACCCTCGATGTCCAAGGCATGTGGTACTTTCTTACAGTATCCCAACCCCTTCTTGTCTAGCTTCTTTTTCACAACAATGGGTTCTATTTCACCTTGATTATCTTTCCCAAGGCCACCTTTGCCTTTATAGCCCATGTTTTTGACAATTCTTAGGCCATTGCCATATTGTTTAACTGGTATGGTGACTGGTTGTTTCTCTTTGTAGAGCCAAGATGAGATGTCTTCAATAGTTTCCTCTACCAATAATTTTCCCTCATTGAGCTAGGTTAGGGATGCTGGAGGGGGAATGGCTGCTTTCTTAGTCACTTTAGCTATGGGCAGTTGGCCGTAGGATTTAGGGGATAAGGGAATCCACCCTACACAACAAGACTTAGAGATATCATATTCACCAAAGCCTATATTACGGATGTCAGCTTTAATTTCAGAAATAGGATTAGGATTAGGTTTAACTTCAGAGGCTTTTTCTAGATTTTTAGAGTCGACATACAATGGGGATTCATGGGCTTTGTCATTATTTGGCACTTGGTTGCAATTCTTATAACTACCTTGCAAAGCACAACAAAATTCGAAGGGATGAGGGTCTCCAGGGATAGTGATCTCTGTACCATTAAATGGGAAATTGAGAGACTGATGGTATGTGGAGGGAATAGATTTCATGGCATGGATCCATGGGCATCCTAAGATAATGTTATAAGGCAGCTCAATGTCGAGGACTTGGCACCTAGTTTCAAGCATGATGGGGCCTACTTGTATAGGTAAGTGAATAAGACCTTCTGAACGATGCTCAGCATCATCATACCCCTTGATTGTAATGCATTGATCAATGTTGACATGATCCTCAAAGTATCCCAACTATTTAAGTAACTTAAGAGAACATATATTGAGACCAGCACCACCATCTATAAGTATGCCTTTGATCTTTTGTTTTTGGATGAAAACTTCAATGTGAAGTGCGTCATTGTGACATGGATCATGGGATGGGAGGTCCTTTTCAGAAAAGACCACATTGTAAGGTGAGGCAATGTTACCTATTATAGCTTGGAAATATATGACCGCTATGTTATTAGGAACCAAAGACTCTTGTAGGGCTTTTTCTAGAACAACTTTATGTGCAGGTGATGACCATAGAAGGTCCAAAATAGAGATTTGTGGAGCGGTTTTGCCTAGATGTTCTACAAGATTGTAATCAGATTGGGTTGGGAGACTCGGCATAGGCCCACGAAGGGTAACATGACCACGATGAGTTGTAATTGCACAATCTGTAGATTTACCTTTGATAGTGAGGGTAGACACACAACTTTCTTCATAATGACCTACAATAGAGTCATAGGAAGTTGAAGCTTTATTAATGGCTTTACCTTTATCAGGATGTTGACTTTGACCATGGTTAGGGAATGGTTCCTTGTACATGTTGAGGTCTTTGTTGGTGTTCTGATTAGGGGGTGCATCAAAAGTGACTTCACCTCTATCGATAAGGTTTTGGATCATGTGTTTGAGTTTCATGCATGATATGGTTCTATGTCCTTTGGTCCTATGGTATTCACAATAATCGTTGTCTTTGTACTGTGTGGGTTTGAAAGTAGGTTCATCATATGGGTGAGCTTCTGGTAGTGTGACGAGGCCATTTTGCACAAGTTTCTTTAGAACTAACTCTATAGGCTCTCCCAAGGGAGTGAACTTACGCCTTGGAGGGTAAGCTTGGGGAGATCGCTCTTGTTGATGATGTTGGTTTTGGTTTAGTTGTCGTTGTTGAGGCGGAGGTTGGTTTTGTTTGGATGAAAGATTAAGGGGTGTTTGTAGTGTTTGAACATGTTTGGAAACCGCTCCACCATCATTGACCACATTTTTGTTTTTGTTGCAAAATTTGGGCTTATCATTTGATTGTTGTTGGGGAGAATTCTCTTTATTTTCTTTGAAATTTTTGACGATGCCTTTAGCGATGAGGGCTTTTTCGATGTTGATGCCTTTATAGGTGATCTCGTCAAAGGTTGTAGCACTTAGTATTTGCAAATGGAAACCCAATTCTTGGTTAAGGTTCTGCACAAACATGCTAACAAGCTGCTTTTCAGGTATATTAAATGGGAATTTGCTAGCCATGTGTCTCCATCTTTGAAGGAAGGAGACAAGATTTTCTTGATTTTTCTATTTGTTGTTACATAAGTTGGTCATAGAGACCTCATTTTCTATGTTGTATGAGAAATGAGCAGCAAATTTTTCTGCAAGCTCGTTAAAAGTTTTGATACTTGTAGGTAGATGTGAGAACGATTCTATAGCTTGACCTCCAAGACTGCAAGGAAAGAGGTGCATGAGGTATGTGTCATTAAGTGAAACCTCTAAACAAGCAATATAGAATTATCTAATGTGGTCTTTTAGGTCTCCTCTTCCCTTGTATTTATCAAATTTGGGTATATTGAAGTTGGGAGGAAAAGGGATCATTTGCAATGACTGATCAAATCGATAAGGACAAATCTTCTCCAAGGAGAAGGTTTTCTTAGTGTGACCAAATGTTAAATCGGCTACTTATTGTTGTACCTCAGTAAGTTTAAGCTCCATAGCTGTTGGGGGTGTTGGAAGAGTCTCATGTTGCACTAGGGGTGGTTGTTGTTGCCCATAGGGAAGATTGTAGTTGAAGCTATAGGAATTGATGTTATATGGGTCGTATGATTGACTTGGGTCATAGGTGTCGTATGATGGATTTCGATTAGGTTGGGGTTGGTCGTTTTGAGGTGGTGCTAGATAAGAATGTTGGCTTTGTGATTGTTGTGAAGGGATGATAAAAGAGTTTTGTCATTGATATTGTTGAGGAGGGGTGATGAATGGATTTTGTGGAGGAAAGCCAAATGTGTTTTAATTTGATTGTGATGGTGGAATATTGCCATAGGAAGATTTGATTTGAGAATGTTGAGGGTTATTGAGATAGGTGTTGATGATATTGAGTGTGGATGATCTTTACGGTGGAGTGATATAGGTAAATGGGATTTGAGATGGTTGGGGTTGATGGAGATAGGTATGTGTGAGATTGAGTGTGGATGATCGTTGTGGTGGAGGGATATAGTTTGTGGAGGAAAGCTAAATGTGTTTTGATTTGATTGTGATGGTGGAATATAGCCATAGGAAGATTGGATTTGAGAATGTTGAGGGTTATTGAGATAGGTGTTGGTGAGATTGAGTGTGGATGACCTTTGCGATGGAGGGATATAGGTTGATGGGATTTGAGATGGTTGGAGTTGATTGAGATAGGTGTTGGTGAGATTGAGTGTGGATGATCGTTGTGGTGGAGGGATATAGTTTGTGTTGATGTTTTGGGATTGTAGTGGGGGATTGATGTTGTTTGTGTTGATGTTTTGGGAGTGTTGTGGGGGAGTGATATTGTTGGTGTTGATGTTTTGGGACTGTTGCGGGGGAGTGATTTTGTTTGATTTAGTGATACGAAGGGTTGATGATGTTGGGGATGGTGTCACTTGTGACCCTTGTTGCATGGCTACATAAGTGTTTCTTGGATTGTAATTTGGGGGAAAATCGTCTCATGATGATGTGGCTAATGTGCTATGTGCATTTGATATAGGCATTTGTGATATGCTAGGAGGTTGTTGTTGGTTTTGTTTAGCTAGTGCGACTTGTTATTCAAATTTAGCTTGACGGTGAAGGTTTTCTTATTGCTGGTTATAAATCTCCATAGGAGTCTTGAGAGTGGTGATATTGGTCGATTTGGGTTTTGGTTTTGATAGAGGGGATTTTCATATTGAGCGTCGAAAGGTTTGGTTGTTCCCTCTTGTCAGACTTGTGCGGGTATGGGAGTGATTACGGTTGACATAGTTTGTATAGCAGTTATAATGTCATGAGTATTATTTTGCTCTTTAAGAGTAGATAGATCAAAGTCTTGGGGTAGTTGAGCTCCTTGTTCAACAAGTAAATGAAAGAAATGATCTTGATTCTCACAAAGGAGTTTTTCAAATGCTGCAATAGCTCTAGGATCTTGCATGATTTCATCAAGGTCTTGTCCATCTACTTGAGAGGATTGGCCTTCTTGAAAGTTTCGCTCTTCTTGAGATGGGTTTTGACCAATGGTGTGACCATGTGGAACAAAATCACGAGGCATGCCAGTAGTAAATTGAGTTGTATCTGTCAAAGGGACATTACCCTCTTGGGGATTGATTGGTTTGTCATGTTGAGGCCTATTTTGAAAACTAGCTAGTTTGTCAGTTGGTGTGTGGGGAGTACTTTTTTGAGACATGGTGGAATGACTTGGTTGAGGTGTACGAGGTGGTGATTTGTGCTTCTTTGGGGCAGTTTTCTTAGCCCTCATAGATAGTTGGAGTCTAGTGGTTACCATGGGATGCACTAGGACAATTTGTTTTGAGATTTTGATTGATTTTGGACTAGTCTGATAAGGTTAAGATTACTATGTTGGTGGATTTGAAGTGGTTTGATTACAAAAGATTATAAATTCTAGATCAATTGTTGATTGGATAATGATTGCCATTCACAAAGGTAGACTAATGACCTCAATGAAGGCAGATAGTGTTAATGGCATAAACTAACTCAAAAGAAGTTGATTCTCAAAAGCTTGTAAAGACCAATAACGAATACTAGTTCCTCTTCAAAGACCTAAGAGATGTGATCACTCTTGAATCAAAAACAAACTAGGGGATTGATGTGATCTAGGATTTATGGTGGAGACCAAATTGCTCAGCTAGACAAAGCATGGGTAAGGATTTAGGTCTATTTTGTGCAATGAGTTTGATGATAGTAATCTCAAGAGGATCAATGGTTCAAAAATTCTAAGTTTAAGCAATAATGGATTGAGGGGTTGATGGCATATATCTGACAATATTGTATGATGATGGCTCAGAGATAGATATGATCAAAAACTATGTTTTTGCTGAGGTTTGGGCTAGATAGTTTGATAGACAGTTTACTAGACCAAAGGCAATGGACTGCGTTACAAAGGCACTGGACTACTGCTCAGAGGCATAGGACTATGTTTCAGAAGCACTTGACTGCTGATCGAAGGCGCGTGACCAAAAGTGTTGGACTATGTTTCAGAAGCGCTTGGTTGTGTTACCAAAGGCATGAAGTTGGTATTAGTGATGTTTGTAAGGCAAATTTTGATAGATTTTGGATTTGATTTTGATTAGATTTGCTTTGACAAGAGAAAACACATCAAACAAAGTGGTAAAGGACTAACACAATAGATAGTGTATGTTCAAGGCTCACGAAAAAGCCCAATGTTTTCACGGGTATAAGACAATTGCAAACAATTCAAGCACTTTTATCCCTAGAGACATGGGTTCATTGCGGTAGTTCAACTCACAACTTGAAATCTCCATCGACTAAATGTCATTCCATATTGGTGTCATACATTTGAGTCTTTGCAAGAGATGATAGGTAGGGATATCTCACCCTCCCCTCAGAAAGCTACAAGTAGGTCACAAGAGCTTATGCTAGCTGAGGGAATATTATCTCTTCTCAAGGGAGGCAATGGTGAGTATCCTGAGGGCTTGTAAGGATTCCACTTGCACTGATGATTACTGCAACGTTCGGAGGTGAAACATGTAGTCACTATCTAGATGGTTCTTATTAGCTTTGAGGGACCAACGCCTTGAGAGCATGCGACAAGCTACTAAAAGCTTTGACCAATCCTACTAAGAGTATCATATACCTCCCACAATGCAAAAATTATTTTCACGAAGTGGTGGTACTCCTCTTTTCGATTTAGCACCATAAGGTAAGGCTTACGCTAGTTAGGACTTGGCTTTCGCCATATCCAACTTATATAGTGGTTCAAAGGAAAACTCCGCTTAGGGTCGTCCCTTTTGGATGAAACACAATCTAAAAGCAGGCCATTCTAAAGGATAAAATAAAAAAAATAAAAGATAGATGAGATGGTGTTTTGATCTCCCAAGTTTTCACAAGGAATAGCATATACCTATCACCTTCAAGCATGACATACACATGTTCATTTATCTCATTAATAAGAAAAATAACTAGGTGCAACTATCTTAACCAGACAAGTTTGTTCAATTGTCCCTTAAGAAAGCAATGGTTCTTAAGCTTTAGATAGCAAAAAGATGACCCATGTCCATTGTCTCTTAAGAAAACAATTTGTTCCTAAGACTTAGATTGCAAAAGATGTTTGTTCAATTGTCCCTTAAGAAAGCAATTTGTTTCTAAGACTTAGATTACCAAAGATGATTGTTCAATTGTCCCTTAAGAAAGTAATATGTTTCTAAGATTAGTGTGATAGGTTTTCAATTCTTCAATGCTCATCCTACATGAATATGTTAGGAAAACCCATTTGCTCTATTTGAGTAATAAGAGGCTGCAAAAAGTTGATTAGTTCCACAAAAACTAAGTGATTAGCAAAAATAGTAATTGAAACAACTTGTTAGGTAAAAATGAGCAATCTATAGAAATATGACAATAATGATTAGGTATAACAGATTGGATATTATGATCATATTCTACATGAAATTCTATGCAATTTCAAAAAAGTAGTGAAAATTGAATAAAATTTGCACAAGTTATGACCATTTGAAGTTTGCAAAGAAGGGTTCACTTTGACTGAGTGTAGATGATAAATCTGATAAAATTACCTAAAAATTTTTTCACCACAGAAAAGTTAGGAGAACTAGCTTTCCAACACCGTTGGTTTCACAAAAATCTGACTCCGTATGCAAAAGATATGCCCAATTTCGTGAAACTGCTCTAAAAAAGCAAAAACAAAAAATAAAAAAAACAACCATAGGCTAAAAATAGGGATACAGATTTGTTATCTATTTTTCTCAAAATTCGTGCACTTTCTGCAAAAAATAAGAGATACCCAGATAGGATTTTTATGCTGCGATAAAACTCAAAAATATTTTGAGCTAAGGTTACATAGATATGCCCGATTTCACGAAATTGCTTTGAAAAAAGCAAAAAAAAAAAAACATAGGCTAAAAATAGGGATGTAGATTTGTGATCTATTTTTCTCAAAATTCGTGCACTTTTTGCAAAAAATAAAAGATACTCATATAGGACTTTGATGCTGCCAAAAAAACTTAGAAATATTTTGAGCTAAGGTTACACCATTTGAATGCTCAACACTTATTCTTTCAAACTAGTGAATAAGGATATTCAAATTTGTGTTGTGATTACGCTTTTCTGTACCTAGCTTAAAAAAATTATTATTTTTTAGATAAAAACAATGTTAGTGGGTTTTGATGATTACTTTTCTTTCAATGCTACAAGAGAATATTTATGGGTTTTGTTGGCAGCATCGAAATCCTATCTAGGTATCTCTTATTTTTTTTAGAAAGTGCACGAATTTCAAGAAAAATAGATCACAAATCTGCATTCCTATTTTTAGCCTATGCTTGTTTTTTTTTTATTTTTTCAGAGTAATTTCATGAAATCAGGCATATCTATGTAGGCTTAGCTCAAAATATTTCTTAGTATTGTTGGCAACATTGAAATCATATCTGGGTATCTCTTATTTTTTTGTAGAAAGCGCACAAATTTAAAAAAAAATAGATCACAAATTTGCATACTTATTTTTAGCGTATGGTTGTTTTTTTTTTTTTAGAGCAGTTTCATGAAATCGGGCATATCTTTTGCATACGGAGTTAGGTTTTTGTGAAACCAGCGGCATTGAGACACTGGTTTTCCCAACATTTTTGTGGTGAAGGAATTGTTAGGTAATTTTATCAGATTTGTCAGGTACACTCAGTCAAAGTCAATCCTTCTTTGCAAACTTCAAACGGTCATAACTTGTGCAAAATTTATTCCATTTTCACAATTTTTTTTTGAAATTGTATAGAATTTCACATAGAATATGATCATAAAATCCAATTTGTTGTACTTTTTTCTAGATTGCTCATTTTTCACCTAACAAGTTAAGCGCTTTTGGTCAATTAATTTTTGACTAACTATTGAGTCTTTGGTGGAACTAATCAACTGTTTGCAGCCTCTTATTACTCAAACAAAACAAATGGGTTTTTCTAACATGTTCATGCAGGACGAGCGTTGAAGAATTGCAAACCTATCACACTAAGTCTTAGAAACATATTGCTTTCTTAAGGGACAATTGAACAATCATCTTTTGCAATCTAAGTCTTAAGAACAAATTGCTTTCTTAAGGGATAATTGAACAATCATCTTTTGCAAAATCTTATAAACAAATTGCTTTCTTAAGGGACAATCGAACAATCATCTTTTGCAAAATCTTAGAAACAAATTGTTTTCTTAAGGGACAATTAAACAATCATCTTTTACAATCTAAGTCTTAGGAATAAATTACTTTCTTAAGGGACAATTGAACAAATATTTTTTGCAATCTAAGTCTTATGAACAAATTGTTTTCTTAAGGGACAATGGACATGGATCATCTTTTTGCTATCTAAAGCTTAAGAACCATTGCTTTCTTAAGGGACAATTGAACAAACTTGTGTGGTTTTAAGCTAGTTGCACCTAGTTATTTTTCTTATTAATAGGATAAATGAACATGTGTATGCCGTGCTTGAAGATGATAGGTATATGCTCTTCCTTGTGAAAACTTGGGAGATCAAAACACCAACTCATCTATCTTTTATTTTTTTATTTTATCCTTTAGAAGGGCTTGATTTTAGATTGTGCTTCATCCAAAAGGGACGACCCTAAGTAGAGTTTTCCTTTCAACTGCTATATAAGTTGGATAAGGTGAAAGCCAAGTCCTAACCAGTGTCAACCTTGCCTTACAATGTCAAATCGAAAAGAGGTGTACCACCACTTTGTGAAAACAATTTTTGCATTATGGGAGGTATATGATACTCTTAGTAGGATTGGTCAAAGGTTTTAGTAGCTTTCCGCACGCTCACAAGGCATTGGTCCCTCAAAGCTACTAAGAACCATCTAGATAGTGACTACCTGTTTCACCTCGGAACGTTGCGGTAATCATCAATGCAAGAGGAATCGTTACAAGCCCTCAAGATACTCACCATTGCCTCCCTTGAGAAGAGATATTATTCCTTCAGCTAGCATAAGCTCTTGTGACCTACTTGTAGCTTTCCGAAGGGAGGGTGAGATATCCCTACCTATCGTCTCTCGCAAAGACACAAATGTATGACACCAATATGGAATGACATTTTGTCGATGGATATTTCAAGTTGTGAGCTGAACTACTGCAATGAACCCATGTCTTTAGGGATAAAAAGTGCTTGAATTGTTTACAATTGTCTTATACCTGTGAAAACATTGGGCTTTTTCATGAGCCTCAAACATACATTATTTGTTGTGTCAGCCCTTTACCACTTTGTTTGATGTGTTTTCTCTTGGCAAAGTAAATCAAATCCAAAATCTATCAAAATTTGCCTTACAAACATCACTGATACCAATTCTATTCTTTTGAAATATAGTTCAACACCTCTGATTAGTAGTCAAGTGCTTTTGAAACATAGTCTTGCACCTCTGGTATCACAGTCCAACACCTTTTTAGCACAGTCCAGTGCCTTTGGTCCAATGAACTATCTATCAAACTGTCTAGCCCAAATCTCAGCAAAATCACACCTTTTTTATCATATCTACCTCTGATCCATCATCATACAGTTTTGTCATATCTATGCCATCAAACCCTTAGTCCATTTCATCCATTATTATTGATTAAACTTGGACTTTTTGAACCATTGATCCCCTTGAGATTACTATCATCAAACCCATTTCACCAAACAAACCTAAATCCTTATCAACACCTTTGACTAGCTAAGTAATTTGATCTCCACCATAAATCCTAGATCACATCAATCACCTAGTTTGTCTTTTTATTTGAGAGTGATCACATCTCTTAGGTCTTTGAAGAGGAACTATTATCCTTTATTGGTCTTTACAAGATTTTGAGAATCAAATTCTTTTGAGTTAGTTTATGCCATTAACACTATCCACCTTCATTGAGGTCATTAGTCTACCTTTGTGAACGATAATCATTATCCAATCAACAATTGATCTAGAATTTATAATCTTCCACAATCAACCCACTTCAAATCCACCAACATAGTAATCTCAACCTTATCAAACTAGTCCAAAATCAAATCAAAATCTCAAAATAAATTGTCCTAGTGCATCCCATGGTAACCACTAGACTCCAACAATCCATCAAGGCTAAGCAAACTTCCCCAAAGAAGCACAAATCAACCCCTCATACACCTCAAACAAGTCATTCCACTATGTCTCAACAAGGTACTCCCCAAACACCAACTGGCATACCAACAAAGTTTCAAAACATGCCTCACAAGGACAAGGATAATATCGCTGTGATAGATCCTCCTAATGCTCCCACAAGACTACCCTATAATGATACAAATCTGCATGGTTATACCATTGGTCAAAACCCATCTCAAGAAGAGCAAAACTTTCAAGAAGGTCAATCCTCTCAAGCAGATGGACAAGACCTTGATGAAATCATGCAAGATCCTAGATCCATTGCAGCATTTTACAAATTCCTTAGTGAGAATCAAGATCATTTCTTTCATTTACTTTCTCAACAAGGAGCTAAACTGCCCCAAGACTTTGATCTATCTACTCTTAAAGAGAAAAACAATACCCATGACACTATAACTGCTATACAAACTATGTCAACCGTAATCACTCCCATACCCGCACAAGTCTCACAAGAGGGAACGACCAATCCTTTCAATGCTTAATATGAAAATCCCCTCTATCAAAATCGAAACCCAAATCAATCAATATCATCACTCTTGACTCCTATGGATATTTATAACCAGCAACAAGAAAACCTTCGTCGTCAAGATGAATTTGAACGAGAAGTCTCTCTAGCTAAACAAAACCAACAACAACCTCCTAGCATATCACAAATGCCCATATCAAACATACATGACACATTAGCCACACCATCATGAGACAGTTTTCCCCCAAATTACAAAATGAGAAACACTTATGTAGCCATGCAACAAGGGTCACAAGTGACACCATCCCCAACATCATCAACCCTCTGTATCACTAAATTAAACAAAATCACTCCCTTGCAACATTCCCAAACATCAACACCAATAATATCACTCCCCCACAACACTCCCAAAACATCAACACAAACAACATCACTCCCCTACAACACTCCCAAAACATCAACATAAACTATATCCCTCCACCACAATGATCATCCACACTCAATCTCACCCATACCTATCTCAGTCAACCCCAACCATCTCAAATCCCATCTACCTATATCACTCCACCGCAAAGATCATCCACACTGAATATCACCAACACCTATCTCAATAACCCTCAACATTCTCAAATCCAATCTTCCTATGGCTATATTCTGCCATCGCAATCAAATCAAAACACATTTAGCTTTCCTCAACAAAATCCATTCATTACCCCTCTTCAACAATATCAATGACAAAACTCTTTCATCATCCCTTCACAACAATCACAAAGCCAACATTCTTATCTAGCACCACCCGAACCTAATCCAAATCCATCATACGACACATATGACCCAAATCAATCATACAACCTATATAACATCAATTCCTATGGCTTCAACTACAATCTTCCCTATGGGAAACAACAATCACCCCTATTGCAACATGAGACTTTACTAACACCCCCTATAGCTATGGAGCTTAAACTTGTCGAGGTACAACAAAAAGTAGCCGATTTAACATTTGGTCACACTATGAAAACCTTCTCCTTGGAGGAGGTTTGTCCTTATCCATTTGATCGGTCATTGCAAATGATCCCTTTTCCTCCAAACTTCACTATACCCAAATTTCATAAATACAAAAGAAGAGGAGACCCAAAAGACCACATTAGAGAATTCTATATTGCTTGTTTAGAGGTTGCGCATAATGACACATATCTATGCGTCTCTTTCCTCACAGTCTTAGCGGTCAAGCTATAGAATAGTTCTCGCATCTACCTATGGGTACCGAAACTTTTAACGAGCTTGTAGAAAAAATTGCCACCCATTTCTCGTACAACATAGAAAATGAGGTCTCTATGACTGACTTATGTAACAACAAATAGAAAAATGGGGAAACTCTTATCTCCTTCCTTCAAAGATGGAGACACATGGCTAGCAAATTCCCATTTAAAATACATGAAAAGCAGCTTGTTAGCATGTTTGTGCAGAACCTTAAGCAAGAATTGGGTTTCCATTTGCAAATAATGAGTGCTACAACCTCTGACGAGATTACCTATAAAGGCATCAACATCGAAAAAGCCCTCATCACTAAAGGCATGGTCAGAACCTTCAAAGAAAATAAAGACAGCTCTCCCCAACAACAATCAAATGATAATCCCAAATTCTGGAACAAAAACAAAAACATGGTTAATGATGGTGTGGTGGATTCCAAACATGTTCAAACACTACAAACACCCCTTAATCTTTCATCCAAACAAAACCAACCTCCACCTCAACAACAACAACAACATCGACAACAAAACTAGAACCAACAACATCAACAAGAGTGGCCTCCCCAAGATTATCCTCCAAGGCGTAAGTTCACTCCCTTAGGGGAGCCTGTAGAATTGATTTTAAAGAAACTTGTGCAAAATGGACTCGTCACTCTACTTGAAGCTCGTCCATATGACGAACCTGCTTTCAACCCCACATGGTACAAAGACAATGAATATTATGAATACCATAGGACCAAAGGACACAAAACCATATCATGCATGAAACTCAAGCACATGATCCAAAACCTTATCGATAGAGGCGATGTCACTTTTGATGCACCTTCTAATCAGAACACCAAAAAAGACCTCAATAAGTGCAAGGAGCCATTCCCTAACCATGGTCAAGGTCAACATCCTGATAAAGGTAAAGCCATTAATAAAGCTTCAAATTCCTATGACTCTATTGTAGGTTGTTTTGAAGAAAGTTGTGTGCCTACCCTCATTATCAAAGGTAAATCTACGGATTGCATAGTTACAACTTGTGGTCGTGTTACCCTTCGTGGGCCTACACCGAGTGTCCCAACCCAATCTGATTACAATCTTGTAGAACATCTAGGGAAAACCCCTACACAAATCTCTATTTTTGACCTTTTACGGTCATCACATGCACATAAAGTTGTTCTAGAAAAATCCCTACAAGAGTCTTCGGTTCCTAATAACATAGTGGTCACAGATTTCCAAGATATAATAGATAACATTGCCTCACCTTACAATGTGGTCTTTTCTGAAAAGGACCTCCCATCCCATGATCCATGTCACAATGACACACTTCACATTGAAGTTTTCATCCATAAACGAAAGATCAAATGCATAATTATAGATGGTGGTGCTGGTCTCAATATCCATTCTCTTAAGTTACTTAAACAATTGGGATACTCTGAGGATCATTTCAACATTGATCAATGCATTACAATCAAGGGGTATGATGATGTTGAGCGTCGTTCAGAAGGTGTTATCCACTTACCTATACAAGTAGGCCCCATCATGCTTGAAACTAGGTGCCAAGTCCTTGACATTGAGCTGCCTTATAACATTATCTTAGGACACCCATGGATCCATGCCATGAAAGCTATTCCCTCCACATACCATCAGTCTCTCAATTTCCCATTTAATGGTACAAAGATCACTATCCCTGGAGATCCTCATCCCTTTGAATTTTGTCATGCCTTGCAAGGCATTTATAAGAATTGCAACCAAGTTAAAAATAATGACAAAGCCCATGAATCCCCATTATATGTCGACTCTGAAAATATGAAAAAAGCCTCTGAATTTGACCCTAATCCTAATCCTATTTTTGAAATCAAAGCTGACATCCATGATATAGGCTTTGGTGAATATGATATCTCTAAGTCTTGTTATGTAGGGCAGATGCCCTTATCCCCTAAATCCTACGGCCAACCGCCCATAGCTAAAGTGACTAAGAAATCATCGATGACTCCTACCTCCATATGACTGACCTATTCACTAAATCCTCCATATTCATGCTATCATCTGTATCCTTCACATCAACCACCAACACCCAAATTGTAACACTTGTCTACCTTTAACTTATCGATTGGGACCAATAAGGGTCCCTCGTTCTAGATGTTTTTCAAAATGACAAAGCTATTGCAAAATTCATGGGACTCTGGGATGGTATCCCTCTTGGTGATTACAAAGATATTTTTGTAATGGAACTAGATCAAACTGCTTATTTTGGTGAGAATGCCAAATCCTCTAGTCGTAAAAATAAAAATAAAGAAGGATCTCTAGGTGAAAACCATGCTGTGGCACCTCCTGATCATAAAATAATCAAAATAAAGGACCTATTCGAAGGTGAAAACCTAATTGTGTCACTTGAGGATGGAGGATTTGACCTTCCCCTACCATCTAAGTATCAAGAGAAATAAGCTCTACTAGTGGAAGATTCTATCGAGGCACAATGGAAAATCCTAACACCACATTCCTTGTAGCATCATTTTCAAAACAAGAGAACAAGAATCTTACCAACTTCTTCTTACAATGAACTATCAACTTTGCATGGACCTATGTTGATATGCCAGGGTTAGACCCTTTGCTAGTAGTTCACTATCTCACAATTGATCCAAAAGCTAAACTGGTCAAACAAAAACTAAGAAAGATGCATCCACAGATCTCTCTCTTGGTGAAAGTTGAAATATAGAAGTTGCTAGATGCAAAATTTATCAAGCCTATTGATTATCCAGAATGGGTCTCAAACATTGTACTTGTGGCTAAACCAAATGGGGGCATCCACATGTGTTTTGACTTCAGAGATCTCAACAAAGCATGTCCCAAAGATGACTTTCCATTGCCAAACATTGATCTCATAGTGGACCTGACCTCTGGTCATGAAATGCTTTCTCTAATGGATGGATTTTTCGGCTATAATAAGATAATGATAGCAGAAGAAGATCAACATAAAATAGCTTTTACTTGTCCTTAAGGTACCTATTGTTGGCGCATCATGCCATTTGGTCTTAAAAACAAATGTGCAACCTATCAAAGAGCAATGACAGTGATATTCCATGATCTATTTCATCATATCATGGAGGACAATGTGGATGATATACTAGCAAAGTCTTCTAGGGTAGATCACATACAGGTTCTAGGAAAAATCTTTGATAGACTCGAAAAATATCAAGTAAGACTCAATCCAAAGAAGTGTGCCTTCGGGGTAACCTCAGGAAAACTATTGGGATACATCATATCTCACAGAGGCATTGAAGTAGATCCAGCGAAAGTCAAGGCTAAAGTAGAGATGCCTCCACCAAAAAATCTGAAAGCATTAAAGAGACTTCAAGGAAGGTTACAATCCATTAGGCAGTTTATCTCACAGCTAGCAGATAAATGTCAACCATTCCAACACTTGCTCTCAAAGGATGTCTCATTTCGATGGGATGCTAAGTGTTAAGCAACATTTGATCAGCTCAAGGAATATCTAGCTGCACCTCCTATCTTTGTACCACCAGTAGCTGATAGGCCTTTGATCTTGTACATCTCAACTACAACTGCAGCCCTAGGGGCTCTTCTCGCATAGCATGATGAGTCAGGAAAAGAGCATGCAACCTATTATATCAGTCAAACCTTGGTGGGTTATGAACTCAATTATTCACCTATGGAAAGAGCTTGTTTAGCCTTAGTGTTTGCTTCCCAAAAGTTGCGGCATTACATGCTAAACCAACACACAAATCTAATAGTCAAAATTGATCCATTAAAATATCTCCTAGCAAAAGCAGCTCTCACAGGTAGACTAGCTAAATGGGTCATGATCCTTAGTGAGTTTGACATTGAGTGTGTGGATTGTAAAGCAATCAAGGGACAAGCCCTAGAAGATCAACTAGTAGAAGCACCCATGACGGATGTACATCCTATGGTATCTGACTTTTCAGATTAAAATCTCTTCAATCTCTCTACCTTGGTAATGTGGAAGTTATATTTTGATGGTTCCTACATTCCATATGGATCAGGGGCCGGCATCCTTTTTATCACTCCTCAAAATGACTATATCCCAAAGTCATATCGGCTTGCATTTCCTTGCACCAACAACATACCGAGTATGAAGCACTCCTCATAGGTGTCCATACAACATTCCAATGGGACATCAAAGAACTATAGGTATATGGAGACTCACAACTAGTCATTCGACAAGTCATTGATGAGTACCAAACAAAAGATGAAAAGTTGGTCCCTTACAAGCAACTAGTGGATGCTTACAAACCACACTTTTCTAGCATCACTTTTGAGCAAATTCCAAGAGAGCATAACAAAGCTATAGATTCTATGGCTTCTGTGGGGTCACTTATAGACATGCTTAGAAACACACAAAAATGTGTGATTTTGATTGAGCAATTGTTGATCCCAGCTGTCGATGTTCCAACTACTGAAATCATCTACGAACTTGTTGGTCCCAATTCCCCATGGTACGAAGATATCTATGAATACCTTAAACATGGTACCTTTCCCTTTGAGCTATGTACAACCCAACTCAAAACCTTTATTTGTTGATCCTCTCGTTACAACATTCTGGGTGATACACTATATCGCCAGAGTCTAGATGGTATCCTCTTATGATGTCTTATCGTGGAAGAAGCTGATGCTACCTTATGAGACATACATGAAGGTGTCTGTGGTGCACATTCTACCGGTCCCAACCTCGCTAAGAAGATACTCTGCATAGGGTATTACTGGCCTACCATAGAACAAGATGCTATGCAGTTTTCTAAGAAGTGTCTACAATGCCAACAGCATGGAGATTTGATTCACGCACCGGCTCATGATCTCCAACTTGTGACAACTCCATGGCCCTTTTCACAATGGGGTCTCGACCTCATAGGACAAATCCATCCATCCTCATCCAATGGCCATAAATTTATCATTACCGCCACTGAGTACTTCACGAAGTGGGTCGAAGCCATTCCCATGACTTATATCACTAGTAAGCAAATAGTTAAGTTTATCCTTAACTACCTCATTTGCCAGTACGATATCCCCCAAGCCATTGTCACTAATAATGGTAGACCATTCAAGAATCAAGATGTCTTTACCTTGTGCACCTGATACAATATCCAACATCGCTTTTCCACTCCCTACTATGCACAGAGTAACGACCAAGCTGAGGCTTCCAACAAAACCATTCTGAAAGTCCTCAAGAAGACAGTCAAGGAAGCTGGTCATGATTGGCACCTGCAACTCAATCCCGCCCTATGGGCCTATCGCACTAGTATTAGAACACCAACTGGTGCAACACCCTATGCCTTTTTCTACGGCTCTGAATCCATTCTACCTATAGAGGTCAAGATCCCATCCCTCAGAGTATCCATGCAACACCTGATTGCCAGAGAGGAGTATCACACTTCCAGATTAGCTGAGCTAGAACTACTAGATGAAAGGCGTATTGCAGCGCTTAATCATCTCCATGTCTATCAAAACTACCTCTGGCGCAACTATAACAAGAAGATCAAGGAAAGACGGTTTCAAGTTGGTGATTTTGTCTTAAAGGAAAATTAGATAAATCAAGCAGATCAAGAAAAGAAGGGCAATTTCAAGCCTAATTGGTTAGGACCCTTTGTTATCACAACAACATATGGATCATGAGCTTATACTTTAGCAACACCTGAAGGCATTCCTCTAGATTAACCACTTAACAATGTTCATCTCAAGAAGTTCTTTGCCTGATACTCAGAGTATCCTTAGCAAAAAATAAAAAAAATATAAAAAAATAAAAAAAACAAAAAAAACAAAAACAAAAACAATAAAAAAAAATGTCCTCTGGTGAAAACTTGGTAAACAAGTGCCTTGGATAAGTACCATAGTGAAAACCTAGCAAACATGCAAAATGTGTAGAGTCAACATCCATCATCTATTGAGTCTTTTTCATTCCATAATAATCTCCATCCTTACATCCATAATAAAACATTGACCTTTGCATATCCATTGCCCTATCTAGAATCGCTTGAAAATTGTCGGTGTCCATAATCACTCATCCTATGTCAGTTCATCCATCATCGGTTTATCCTATGTCTGTTATCTATGTCTTGTCGTCATCCTGTGTCAATTATCTATGTCTTCTTATCATCCATCGTCGGTTCATCCATGTGTCAGTGCAGTCATCCATAATAAAGCCTTTACCGGAATGGGGGCAACTCTTTCCTTAACCTTGGTCTAGGAATGGATCCTTGTTTGCAGTTCATTAACCATCTCACCAAAACAAAAACACTTCAACCATCTTACCACAACCAAAACACTTCATCCTATCCTACATCATCACACTCCCAGAACTACATATCATCTCATCTCAATCTTAAGGTACCTTGATCCCATGTATATGGATATGTAGGCAGTATGGAATATGAAGGAAGTTTCTAGTACTTAGGTACATAAGACGATATCATCATTTCACCTACCCAAGTTCAACCACCTTGACCCACTCATCACTCTATCTAGAACTAGATATTATCATTTTCATCTTTCATCGTAATGTGCCTTGATCCCGTGGATACAGGGTATGTAGGCAATCTGGAATACGAAGGAAGTATCCAGTACTCAGGCACATATGATTCATCATTCTTCACCCATCTCAATCCATTGACATTCCATCTTTCTAGTCTTCCATTTATCACAATTCATCCTACCACTTAGACTTGACTAACTCAAGCAACACAAAAACTACACATTCTTTCCAAGCAAAAGTCCTTAACCAACCTGAAGCAAAGAAACCTATTTGCAGAGCCATATGCTGTCCTACATATTGATTGCCAACATCTGCTACATCAATCAACTTATCCTAACAATAGATCAACACCCTTTAATAGATATATCATTCCTACAATAAGGCTGTTATCTATCTTATCTATCCAATCTATCTAAAGCACCCTCTTTGGCAAGAGAATATGTTGGTTGTATGTTTACTTTGTAAGTTGGTCAATTTATCTTTTTAGTTTATCTTTTGTTCCTTTCTAATACCTAGTCAAGACTACCTTAATTTGCTATATCTTGGTATGTTACGATGCAGTATGGATTGGGGCATAGTCATTGCTTTCGTATGCCGTGTTTGTGGGATGACCTTATTATCCTACTACAGCTAATATGTATCTTGTTTATGTTGGAATTAGCATCTTGCATATCAATATCTTTTGCATCTATGGTTCTATAAAGGCCTTATGTGTATTAATATCATTCTACGCTAAGACTATTTTCTATGTACGTCTCCAACAAGGTTTTATTATGTCTAGTAGATATAAGTTCAAACCACTTGCTTACAGAGTCAACATCTTATGCATTGGATACATTGTCACCTTGGTCTTCTATACCATGGTGCTTAACATCCATATGCTATATCAAAAATAAGGATTGCTCTTTATAAATATTCACGTAACCGTTGCAATATCACTCCATCTCATCACACATCTAGAACTACATATCATCATCTTCTCAATCTTAATGTACCTTGATCCTATGGATATGGGTATGTAGGTAGTCTGGAATACAAAGGAAGTATCCAGTACTCAGGTACATAAAATATCATCATTTCACCTACACATCCTTAAAACGTTTCATCCCATCCATCTCATCCATACATCTTAATAAAATCTATAGCTTTCATGAAAATTGATCAATATGATATCAATTCTTCTATTCTTTCTCCATTTATCTTCCATCTTTCATCTAACTTTTCATCCATGTCTCTCTATCTCCTGACTTTTCATTTCAAGAGCACACTTGTGTTCTTCGAATACAAATTTCCTCTCGAGAGGGCATCCTCACCATCACCATTGTTCATCTTACCCAATCTAGCTAATCAAATCTAGCCAAATTATCCAATCATGTCCTTTGGTCTTAATCCTAATCTTGTTGTAAATCAATCAATTAATCAATCAACCAATCCATTAATCATATCAATTGTCTTATACAGATTGTCACACTCTCGAAACTAGACTAGGCGTCTTATACGACGTGTTTCACTTCTGAAACTAGACACTATCATCCTTGTGTTGATCTAGGGATATATCGTTCCCCACAATGACAACACTATCCGTATTAATTATCATCAATTAATCATTGGTTTACAACATGACAGGGGCAATGCCTTGTTTGTTTTTGGAATAATCATCATCATCACCATTCATCTTATCTTTCCTTGTCACCCTCGCTTTGAGTGATTAGGGCATCACCACTTCTAATCTAATCATTTTCTTCCAAGCATATTCTTCTGAATCAATTTTCTTCTATCAAATCAAACACTATGTTTTAAATTTCTTTGAAATGATGTTACTTCTCAACACCATCTCAAAGAGGGGCAAAACGTAGACACCTAAAATGACCCTTTGCATCCCATCACTTGCATTTCATCAATTCTTCATAAATCACCTGCATTTAACGTTAATTAAATAATCTAATTATTTAATTAATTTCATCAAAATCATCAATTTCCTCTAAATCACATATTGTCAACATTAATTAAATAAATCCTCTTTATTTAATTAATTTCAATAAATTTCCTCTTTATCCATCCAAATTAAATAATTTTAATTATTTAATTAAACCATTGTCGTCTTTCAAAATTTAAATCCACATCAATTGAATAAATTAATTATTTAATTAATTTATCATTTAAATCTTGTTATCTATAATTAAATAATTTCTAAATTATTTAACTAAATCAATTATTCTTCCAAATTTAAATAAATCATTCAAATTTATTTAAATTGAATCTCTCTTCTAAAAATAAAATAAAATAAAATATTTTATTTATCCTTCATCATGCAAAATAAATTAAATAAATTTATTTGTTTAATTTATTTAAATCTTCAAATCTAATCTATTTCTTCTATCATGCACAAACAATTAAATAAATTTATTTATTTAATTTGCTTATTTATCTTCTAATTCGTCTAAAAATAAATCTTATTCATCATGCACACAAAATTAAATAATTTATTATTTAATTTTACTCAAGTCATGCAAAAAGTAAATCTAAAGTTGAGTTAATTGACTTAATCATTATTGTTTTTATCACCAACTCATAAATTAGAAAAAAACATTTCTATTTTTATGAAATCTAATCATATATTTTTCATGTCTTTTATCTCAAATCAATAAATTAACTTAATAAAAATATCTTTTTGTGTGACACATGTCAGGTGCACATTCATCATGAATTCTAAATTTATCTCATCCTTTTATTCTATTGAATTATCTGGACCGTTGATCGATCTTTATTGAATCCTATATATATCCCCTTCATCTCATTACAAACCCTCTCCAATCTTTTATGCATCTGAGCTATAGGCATTCTTATTGTAATTTGAGCATACTACGTATTGTTGAGCACATCTTTGAGCACACTATCTAAATCCACTTGTTGCAACACCATGGGTACGCAATGTTATTGAGCAATCCACATCTAACAAAGAGAAATATACAATCTAGGTGAAGGCTTTCTTGTTTTAATTCGATTATTCATTGATATTGGCATTTGCTTAGATCGATTCTCTTTATGTTATAGGGTTGAGTTGTTGATTATCATTGCTTTTGATCTTATTATTCAATCTCGATTTTATACTATACACACTTTCTGTTTATGCCTATTGCCTAGATGATTCAACTTGTTGTTCTATATGCATCTCTTCCATGAGTCCTTCTATAGGTTCCTTTTCTTTATCCATCTACATCTCATGAGTAACCCCTCCCATCTACATATCTTGGACCCTTTCTTCTTGGATTGATTTATCCTAATCAGCCTCTTCATCTAGTCCTGTGCCTACCCCTGCAACATATGATAGGTCTATTGCCTCAGGACTTGTAATTATGCTGACTAGGACATCCAGTTGGTCATGTTGCATAGTGATCTAGGGTGACTTTGCCCCTTTTGCATCTGAGATATCTTGTATCTCAGGATCTTTTGTAGGGTCTGGATTTTCAATTTCCCGCACATCTTGTTCTGGTTGGTCTTGGACTTCAGCATCCTACATCATTTCTTTTTGGGCATGCCCCGGGGTCTGGGTGACATCTAGTGTGATCTCGTCATCAGATAATTTGATAATCTGGCTTAGTGACAAAGGTTGATCGTGATCACCTTCTTGTTCCGTTGCCTTGGCCTCCTCTGCCTTTTCCTTCTTTACTTGGATGATTTGAGGAACATGAACATTATGATGTATCTCTTTTGTTGTCACCATTGCGAGGTCCAACATACGTTGTACTTGCACTATAAGAGATGTTTGTAATACAACCGATGGAGCTGCAGATGCATGAGATTGAGTCTAAGAAAACATCTGCTCCATCTTTGTTGATCTAGCCACGACCTCTACATAGACATCAACATGTCCAATTATCGCCCCTCTCATCAATGTAGGGCCATCCCTCTTTTGTTTAGGGATATTCACCGCTTGCATCACATCCACTCCCCTCCTTTCTCCTGTAGGTGCAGCTATGGTACTAATAGGAATAGATGAAATCGACATATCCCTAGGGGTGATGGTTGAGTGGCTATGGTGATGCCCTTAGCTATAAATTCCTCCTCTTCTACCGAGGATCCAGGCTGTGCCAATCTTACTTCCATGACTTGCCTCTCATGAATGAGGAAGTCATTATACTCTGAGTCATCCCTCTCTTTTCTCTTTCCCTTCTTGTCCAAAGTAAGGACCACGCCTTTGGCTTTTAGCCCTGCTAGTTTCTTGTCTAGCTATTTTTTAGTAATTGCCATAACTTCTACAGTTATGATCTCAATAGATGTCTCATCTTCTACTATCTAGTCAGGAAGTGGTAGAGGCTTTGTTAGAAATGAAAGCACAACTACTCAACAGAAATTTGATTCAAATGTATATTTAATGATCTTTAACAGAGTATTAGAGATGGAGATTACATCACAGAAAATAAACCCACAATACAGAAATATACCAGAAGCAAAATGAAGCACATAAGACAATATTTAACATGGAGAAAACCCTTGCAGGTAAAAAACTCCACCAAGAAAAGAGGCCAAGTTGTATTATCTTCACAAAAGGAGATTACAAATACATTCACTTCCTCTGTCCTTCAACCTTCACTCTAGCAGAACCTAGGTACCTGTAAACCTGTTATGCAACTCATCTACTATGCCATGGTTATATAGAAATTTACAATCCTCAAGATAGGCGTCCACCTTGGAATCTCCACCCATGTAGCAATAAATGCCATCATAGATGCATCCTACACTTGGCAAAAGATGCCCATGCAAAATTGGGTGCCTAGAGCCAAGGATGGCATCTTACAACATCTTATGATTCGCCATAACTGTCATAGATACCACTAAAGTGTATCTTCACAAGATAGACACCTGGGGCTAAACATAGCAAATTACAACTTATTAATATCTGTCATATGTGTCATAGTGTCATAGAATCTTATGACAACTTGCAATTGTCATAGATTCTTTACATGGACTCACCAAACATTATGGTGTGTGTCATAAATGCTAAAAATAGTAGATTCTCCACATGGGCACCCCACTTTGACCAATTACTATTTACCATAGTAAATGACATCCTATAACTACCGCTAATAATTTCAGAACTTACCGATGTAGTAACTCTGTAATTACCATAGATAGTAAATAATTTTTACCACTGCCAGTGAAACTAGTACATCCCTTATGGGTAATTACAAATAATAAATGGAATAATACATTAATGGGATTTACAAGGTTAATGGCACCTTATCCCAACATTATTCCACTTGACATTATACATTGTAAATCAATCCATAGGAAATCAGTATGAAAAATAATTAGGCACTAGAAACAAGGCCCATGGCTTCTCTGCACCACACGAACTTCTCTGTGCTCATAGGCTTGGTCAATGAATCTGCAACATTCTCTTGATTGTCTATCTTCTTCTGCTCAATTTGTCCATTTGCAACCAACTCTCAAACAAAGTAATACTAAACATCAACATGCTTAGTTTGAGCATGATACATAGGATTCTTGGCCAAACAGATAGTACTCTGGCTATCACAATCAATCTGAATGATTCTGCAATCAAAACCAATACCTATACATAGTCTCCTCAACCAAACTACCTCCTTAGGGACATGGGTAGTAGTCATATACTCTACTTGTGTGGTGGACAAAGCAACTGTGGGCTTCCTCTTACTCATCCAACTCATTGCTCCTCCAAACAGGGTAAACACATAGCCACTAGTGGACCTTCAACTATCCAAGTCACCTGCCCAATCTGCATCAACAAAACCCTGTATGTCCAAAGATTTATCAGCACTATCATCACTAGAGTAAACCAAAAAATAATTAGGAGTACTTGCAAGATATTTAAGCACCCTCTTCGCATAATTCCAATGTTGTCTACCAGGGTTAGACATAAATCTTCTCAAAACTCCCACTTCTTGTGCAATAAACTGGTCTAGTGCAAATCATTGCATACATCAAACTCCCTTCAACACTAGCATATGGCACATTAGACATATCCTCAAGATCATCCTCAGTCTTTGGACATATATCTAATGAAAGCTTAGTACCAACGGGTAAAGGAACTCTAACTAGGTTATAGTCTTGCATACTAAATCTCTGCAAAATGGTATTCACATACTTACTTTGTGACAACCAAAGCTTTCTATTACCTCTATCCCTCCTTATCTCCATACCTAGAATATACTTGGAAGCTCCAAGATCTTTCATATCAAATGCCCTGAAAGTTGAGCTTTTAGCTCACTGATCATACCCTTAGTATTGTTGAACAATAACATGTCATCAACATACAATGCAATGATCGGTATAGAATCATCAACACAAGAAATGTAAACACAGTGATCCTCCTCCCTTCTAACAAAACCCAATTTCAACACAAATGAATCAAAATTTTGATACCACATTTTGGGGGACTGTTTCAAACCATAAAGTGACCTCTTCAACCTGCAAACCCAATGTTCTTTTTCTTTTACCTCAAAACCCATAGGCTGTTGCGTATAAATTTCTTCCTGAAGATCTCCATGCAAGAACACAATCTTAACATCCATTTGCTCAATCTCCCAATCATAAGCTGCAACAATGGATAAAAGAAATCTAATAGAAGTCAATTTAGCAACAGGAGAAAAAATATCACCAAAACCAACTCCCTCTCTGGGAGTAGCCCTTGGCTACTAGTCTAGCCTTGTACTACTCCAATGACCCATCTTCTCCAAACTTCTTCTTGAAGACCCACTTACAACTGTATACACATAAAAATGGCTCGAGATGAATTAAATAAATATTTTACATTTATTTTTTTCTTATTCTTCTATCAATAAATAAATATCTTAATTTATTTATTTGGTTCACGTTTATCATATTCTTCTAATAATTAAGCATCCTAAATTCCTCTAGAGTCATATCTAATTAAATAATCCTAAATTATTTAATTATTTCCCCTAAGACAAAGTCCTATGTCTAAAATCCACATCACTTATCCTTGTCATTTCCACATAATTGGACACCTCATCATGTTGCTCCAATAATTAATTATTCTTAATATTTAATTAGTCATTTATCCTCTCAAACATGTGTCCTATATCTTCTCAACCATCAAACATGGTCAAAGACACTAGTCTTCTAAATCCTATATTCTCTCTCACATTCCAACAACCAAAGACTCTTTCCTCGATGTTCTTCTCTTGGTCTTCCACCTTTGTCTCAATGGTCCTTGTGAGTATCATGACATGTGGCTTATGGTTCCACGTATTCCTCCACCTTGTCATCGTAGTAGGAACATCTTCCACCTTTATCTCCCTCATCCCAACCAATTTGATCTTGACCATACATGTGACAAGACTTATTCTCCAACCATGGATCTTTTGACACTTGGATTTGAGCCTCCTTGGCCTATAAAAGCAAGTTCCTCACCTTCATTTTGTATCACAAGAGCTATAATACTTACATTTACAAAAATTCCATCAAGTATCCAAGCATGTCTTTGGCCCCCATTTGGATATCAATATCATAATCTCCATAGTTACATATCATTATCCTCATTATCGATATCATGGATTTTATCATTAGCTTCATATCATCATCATTAGCATAGTTTGCATTGTTCACATTGCATATTAGAATCCACAATTCCATTCATCTCATTGTCATCTTGAAAAACAAAGAAGTACAATTATGAGAGCAACATCATTATCAACAAGATCATTGAGAAGATAGGAGACAATGGAACGAAATGGATAGAATTAGTTTGCAAGGTATAACTTATGTTTTTGGTATTTTTCTTAGTTTCATTGGTGAATTGAATTTGAGTAGGAATTTTAGAGTAATTGTGGTATCTTATTAGGTTCTTACAGTAGTTTTAAATTATCAATCACATTTTGGCCCCCACCATGGGGCCTTGCCCTGTTTTTAACTTCCAAATTTAAGTTTTTGGTGTCCTTACAGTCATAACAGGTCGTTCCTATGCATTCGAGTTCTAGTCCTGTGCATCTATGAAGAAAATACCAGTCCTGTGCATATGCCATTTTCTTCTACGCATCTGACACTTTATGCTGCGCATTTATCTTTCTGTGCATATAATTCATTCTGCTGCGCATCTGTTGTTTATTTTTGCGCATATGAAATTAGTCAGTTTTAGTATGTCTTTTTGATAATTTTTTATGCTAACTCTTCTTGCAGCTGTCATCGATCGTCGAAGAAATATATTCAAACTCCTGACTATTGGTTTTTGTAGGTTTTAAGGCTTGGTTTAGACATCATTGTTGCATTTACTCATACATTGTTAATCTAGTGGCACCTAGTTTAAAATAGGAAGAGTAATCATACAATTTTGCATTACAATCTTGCATACAATCATAACTTAGTTTTAATTAGGATTAATTCTATCTTGCATACAACCATCACATAGTCTAAATTAGGAGGTTAACTGGACAAATTTTGCATACAATCTTGCATACAATCTTCACCTAATCTAAATTAGGAGGTTAATTGGACAAATTTTGCATACAAATCTTGCATACAATCCAAACATAGCATAAATAGGGGGAAGTAATTTCATCCAATCTTGCATACAAATCATCACATAGTTTAATTAAGAGGCTAAATTTGACTATCTTTCCTTTTATGCTATCATGCAAATATGGCATTTTGTGTTGATAGATTAGTCACACTTAGCTTAATCTAGGTGGTCAATAAACAAGTGTTTACCATGTTTGCAAAAGGTGATAGGCATATGCTCTCCCCTTGCAACATCTTGGGTGATCAAAAAGCCAGATTCATCTACCATTTCTTGTTTACCCTTAGCAAGGCCTGCTTTTGGATTGCGCTTCATCCAAAAGGGATGACCTTAAGTGGAACTTTCCTTTGACCTGCTATATAAATGGGATAAGGTGAAAGCCAAGTCCTAACCAGTGTCAGCCTTGCCTTTCAGTGCCAAATCAAAAAGAGGTGTACTAGCACTTTGTGGAAATGATTTTCTCATTGTGTGAAGTATTTGATACTCTTAGTAAGATTGATCAAATCTTTTAGTAGCTTTTTGCATGCTCGCAAGGCATTGGTCCCTCAAAGTTACTAAGAACCATTTGTTTTAGAGACCAAAATCCTTTTACATGAGCCGCCCAACATCTTCACTATTCATGTGTAGAGGCAGAAATTTCTCTTTGGGGGAATGAAACTTGGTGTGCCTGAAAAGTGTGTGCCATGTAAGGGGGAGCTAGTGCCACCAAGTTTCTAACTGTCCGCCTTGTTTAAGTGGCTAGAGAAATCCAAGTTGGGATTCAACAAGTAGTATCCTTTCTCACCTAGGATTGTACATGTCTACAAATTTGTGTTAAACACTAAATGTCATAAACAAACATTAAATTGTATTGTCTTCTATGTTTTCTTGCCTAAAAATAGAGAAAATCATCACAAGAAAAACATTAAGTTATCTTGAAAAATATGCCAAAAGCAAGCAAAAACTTGATCAAAATCAAAGTTGTTTGAGTAGATCTGCGTATTTGCAACTTCTTGCTGCGCATCTGACAAATCCTACTATGCATATACTCCTACTATGCATATAAAACATCTTGCTGTGCATACAAAATTCCCGCGCATACAAACAACAGAGCTGCACATTCAGAACTACACATATAATCAACATAACTGCGCATTTGCACCCTATACCTACGCATCCATAACAATGAGCTATTCCTAAGGTTTTCATAAAATAAAAAATTAGTTTTGGATACCCATTTCTTCTGAGAATCCATTGGTGAAGTCATTTGAACCATACAAATACGTCCAGTACCCATTTTCAAAACATTTCACTTACATCCCATATCTAGTCTTCCATAAAACAAAAACAAATTTTCCCAAGGTGCCATTTAGATCTTCCTATTCAAACAAACAATTTGGTTAGTTTCCCTATCAAGATCAATCATCCTCTATCTAGAAACTACACTAAACATCTTGACAAGGTTAGTGTACAACAATAGTGATTTCAATCATCCCTATTTGACTCACTTTGGATCAACACTTTGATAGCTATACATCATAGCTCAAGACCATTTGTTTGAACAAAGAATCAAAACATTACCTTTAGAAAATCTTATCACCCACATAATCAACCAAATCTTTCACCCCAAACTATATCCCATCACAAGTATCACTTACATCCACAAGTCTCTTATCCAACTCCATTCACATCAAACTTTGCATGGTTGAAACTAGATCTCAAGCCAAAAGAAGAAAAGAAATGGATTACACAAACAATAGTGAACACTCTTCTAGTGATGGAGAGGAAGAAATCAACCAAGAAGAACTTGATAAATACCTACAAGATCCAAAATTCCAAAAATTGATGGATAAGGTTGTATCAACAGACCCTCACAAATACTTCCTCTTACTAGCACAACAAAAAGCTAAACTACCCGTTGATTTTGACATTTCAAAATTGAGAGAAACAACCTCATCAAATGAAACAGAAGCTTCCAAGAATGAAAAAGAAGCTCCTAAAAATGAAAAGGATAAGGATATGACAAACTCTTTAGATTCACTCACACAATAAATCCAAGCCTTACAACAACAATTTGTGGACCTACAAACTAGAATTTCCATAAAATATTACTCATTAGAGGATATATCTCCATATCCTTTTGACAAAAGCTTGGTCATGGTACCTTTCCCTTCAAGATTTGAAGTCCCTAAATTTGACAAATATAGGGGGAAAGGTGATCCACATGACCACATTAGAGAATTCAACGCTGCATGCTTAGAAGTCACCCATAATGAGACATATCTTATGTGACTCTTTCCATGCAGCCTAGGAGGTCAAGCTATGGAATGGTTTTCCCGTCTACCTCCCAGAATCTAAACATTCAATGAACTAGTGGACAAGTTTGTGACACACTTCTCCTATAACATTGAACACGAAATTTCAATGTTAGATCTATGCAACAACAAACAAAAGGGTGGAGAATGTTTCACCACTTTCTTACAAAGATGGAGACAACTTGCAAGTAAATGTCCTTACCACATCCCTGAGAAGCAAATGATTGAAATGTTTGTCCATAACTTGAACACCGAGTTAAGATATCAAATCCAAATCCAATGTCCTACTTCTTTTAGTAAGGTCATTAAAATGGAATTACTTATTGAGAAAGCCTTGATAGCTAAAGGAAAAATAAAAATATATAAGGATGTCCCTAGTTCAAGAAATAACACGGATAAATAGAGGTTTTGGACTAAAAACAAGAACATTGTAAATGATGGAGTTGTAGATGCAAAATGCATAACACCAAAACAACCAATTCTAAATCTATCAAGTCCACACAACAATTCTACTCCAAACAAATCCACAAACAATGAACCAAGACCAACAAACTTTCCTCCTCGCAGAAAATTTACACCATTGGGTGAATCAATTGAATCTGCCCTACAGAAGCTTATCGCAAACAACCTCATAACACTTCCTACGATAAGAGAATATGAACCCAAGTTTGAACCCTCTTGGTGGAAAGATTTCAACTTTTGTGAATTCCATAGAAGCAAAGGTCATAAAACCAACGATTGAAAAACACCATTCAAGACTTGATAGATCATGGAGATATATCAATTGATGGACATACATCTAATGAGGAACATATGGCATTCAAGAATCCCCTCCCTAACTATGAGAAAGGAGGTCCCTCTAAACAAAACAATAATGGTGGTAACAATGCCAATTACATGAATGTATCATATGAATACACCGTTAACCACATTTCCAAAAGTGATTCACATGTAAATGTGTTTACTATAAATAACAAGACCGATTGTAATGTTACCACTCATCGTGGAAATATTACTCTCCAAGGGGCTCCACCTAAACCATCTTCTGTATCCAACCAGTATAATGTCCTAGACCAACTCCAAAAGACACCCACACATATATCTATATTGGAGCTTTTGCATCTTTCACCATCCTATAAGGCTATCCTAGAAAAATCTCTATTAGAAACCACCGTGCCAACAAATCTTGACCAAGAGCAATTTCAAGCCATGGTAGGACATCTCACTACTCCTCACTTCCTATCTTTTACCAAAAAAGATGACATGTCCATTGCTCAACCTCACAATGCATCTCTTCACATAGAAGCCCTCATTCATAAACACAGAATAAAATGAGTTCTTATAGATGGAGGGGTAGGTTTAAATATATGCACACTAAAATTAATCCTTGCATTGGGGTTCTCTGAGAATACTATTGATCCAAAGAAAAAGATCACAATCAAGGCATATGATGAAGAAGAAAGGACATCTAAAGGCATTGTTGTTTTACGAATGCGAATTGGATTGGTAGAGAAAGATGTAGTTTGCCAAGTCCTTGACATGGAACTAGCCTACAATATTCTCCTTGGTCAACCTTGGATACATGCAATGAAAGTTGTACCATCCACCTATCATCAATGCATAAAGTTTCCCTACAATGGCCAAGAGATTACTATCCAAGGTGATCCTGATCCATTTCAATACTGCAACACCATCAAACCAAAGCCTAAAGTTGTCATACCTACCAACCGTGCAAGCTCGTCTTCTACAACCCTTGTTGACCCAAGTTCAATACCTTCCACATCCAAAACTGTTGAACTAAAAGTCAAACTCAAAGATAAAGGGATAGGAGAGTATTCTATTGAACAAACCTTTTGTCTTGCACAACTACCCCTATCACCCAAGTCTTATGGCAAACCATCTATGATCAAACAACAATCTCTGAAAAATCCTAAAGGTCCTTTTATTAAATGGGGTAATCTATTAGATGAAAGTGATGAGAAAGATGTCCTTCAATGGCTATACAAAGAAGAAGATAGTGAATCCAAGCTATAAGAACATCCACCCCAATTACAAAATGAACAATATGGTCCAGGTTTCTCTATGTTAGAAAGAATGGGATATGATGGTCATAGTCCCATAGGCTTGAGAAAAGAAGGCATCATGGAAACCATACACCTTTTTCCTTATCGACCCGAGACACTACAGGGCTAGGGTATAAAGGAAAAGAAAGAGAAAAGGCTACTACCAACTTAGTGGAGCAAATTCACAAATTACAAAAGGAAGTGAGGCATACTCTAATGAATGGGAATGGGATAGTCTTTCTAAGCTATCTTGTGAAGACAAGGGCATTGATATGGTTCAAACATATATCTCAACAAATACATACCATGAGGGTCAAAGCTCAAGGTCTAGACCACTAGAGTTTGACTCGCAAAATACCGAGAGTGAGTCTTAAGAGGAAGGTCAGATGTCACACTTGATAGATAATACTAAGGAGAGTACTATTTTAGACTTTGTAAATACCCCCACAAACCTAGACAATTCCTCTGTCCTAACCATCATTACCCTTGAGTCAGACCAACCTGATGATCCACTTCCATTAGTACATCCCAAACTTATAGATTGGGAACTACAAGAGGCCCCTGAACTAGATACCTTTCAAAATGATGATGCTATTATTGACTATTTAGAACTAAGGGATCATCTACCCTCAGGAGATCATAAATTTGGCTTCGCTATAGAACTCAATGATGTGGCTTATTTTGGAGAGAGTGTTAAGCCTTTTAGTCACAAAAATGTAAAAATAAAAAATAGATCTAATGGTGAAAACTGCTCTGTGGCAGCATTAGATCATGAAAAAGGCAAAATAAAAGATGAATCTGATGATGAAAACCTCTCTGAGGTGCCAAAGGATGAAAGGCTTGACACTCTCCCCAACCCTACACATCAGGAGAGGTCTTCAATTTTGATAGAACTAGCAGAACCTGCCAACATTGGAACAGACGACAATCCAAAGATAATCCATCTAGCATAATCTTTATCTGAGCAAGAAAAGATAGAATTTATCAAATTCTTCAAACAGAGATAGATTAATTTTGCTTGGTCCTATGAAGATATGCCTGGACTTGATCTAGATCTAGTCATGCATTGCTTATCACTAGCTCCTGGAGCTAAACCAGTTAAACAAAATCTACGGAAGATGCATCCGCATATAGCACTATTAGTGAAAGAAGAATTGAAGAAGTCGTTGGATGTTGTGTTTATCAGATCAATTGATTATTTGGAATGGATTTCCAATATTGTTCCTATCTCAAAACTAGATAAAAGGATCAGACTTTGCAATGATTTCAAGGATTTGAATAAAGCTTGCCCCAAGGATTACTTTCCTTTGCCTAATATCGACATCATTGTGGACCTGACAGCTCGGCATACTATGCTATCTCTCATGGATGGATTTTCTGGCTACAATCAGATCAAAATAGCGCTAGAAGACCAACACAAGACCATTTTACATGTCCATGGGGTACATATTGCTGGAATGTGATGCCATTTGGACTGAAAAATGCAAGACCAACATACCAAAGGGCAATGACCACAATTTTCCATGATAGGATGCACACCATCATGGAAGATTATGTAAATGACATCTTAGGCAAATCACTTACAAGAGAAGGACACCTGTAGGTATTAGATAAAGTATTTTAGAGACTAGAGCAATTCAACGTCCACTTAAATCCAAAGAAGTGTGTGTTTGGAGTCACATCCGGTAAGCTTTTAGGATATATAGTTTCAGCTAATGGAATTGAGGCAGATCTATCCAAAGTGAAAGCAATAATGGACATGCCACCACCCAAAAATATTAGTCAACTGAGGTCATTGCAAGGAGAGTTGCAGTCTATCCGTTGGTTTATCTCACAATTAGCTGACAAATGTCATCCATTTACTCATCTCCTACATAAGAACATTTATTTCAAATGGGATGAGATGTATGAGCAAGCCTTTCAAATCCTAAAAGAGTATTTGATGAATCTTCCAACCTTGATGCCACCAATCCAAGGCAAACCACTTTTGCTTTATATTTTAGCTACACCAATTGCTCTAGGAGCTCTACTGGCACATCAGGACTATGAAGGAAAGGAGCGGGATATTTACTACATCAGTCAGACATTGGTAGGCTATGAGCTACAATACATGCCTATTGAATGAGCATGTCTTGCCATAGTTTTTGCATCCCAAAAGCTAAGACATTATATGCTCACACATTCAATCAAGTTGGTAGCAAGATAGATCGATTGAAGTATTTGCTCAGTAAGGCTACTCTGATAGGCAGACTATCAAAGTGGGTAATGATTCTCAGGGAGTTTGACATTGAATATGTGGATAGAAGAGCAATAAAAGGCCAAGTGATTGCGGATCAGTTAGCAGATGCACCACTAAATGATGACAATCCATTGAATTTTGAGTTTCTAGATGAAGCCATCTTCAACATAACAACCCAAGCATGGAAACTCTATTTTGATGGATCCTATACATAGCATGGGTCAGGAGCATGCATTTTGTTGGTCACACCTCAAGGAGATACAATCCCAAAATTATTTAGACTACTCTTCCCTTGTACCAACAACGTGGAATAATATGAGGCATTAGTCATTGGTTTTAAGATGGCTGTAGAATGGAAAGTCTGAGAGCTTCATGTGTATGGAGATTCACAACTAGTCATCAATCAAGTAAATGATGACTATCAAACCAAGGATGAGAAGTTAATACCTTACAAGCGTATAGTAGACGACTTTAAAGAATATTTTGTTGTGATTTCCTTTGAACAAATACCAAGACTAGAGAACAAAGCTGCTGATGCCATGGCAACTATTGCATCACTCCTGGATATACCAGAAAATTAGTCACGCTATGAGTTCTTAGTGAAGCCAGTGTCTAATCCTGTATACGATATCCTTAAAACAAGAATCATATGCCACATAGTAGGATTCCATTCCCCCCTTGTACAGAAATATCTATACCTATCTAAAAGAGAATATATTACCACCTGATTTATCCAATAATCAATGAAGAACCTTTATCCATCAAGCCGCTCGCTATACCATAATTATGATACCCTTTTTCGATGAGGTCTTGATGGTACTCTCCTTAGGTGTCTAGAAAGTGAGGAATATCAAACCGCCTTAAGAGAAGTGCATGAAGGTATTTGAAGAATGCACTTTAGTGGTCCTACCTTGGCTAAGAAGCTTATGCATATGGTATACTATTGGCCAAGTATGGAAACAAACTCTTATCATTTTGTGAAAAGGTGCAAAAAATGTCAAATTCAGAGAAATCTAATACATGCACCGACACAAGATCTGCAACCTTTAATGACTCCTTGGCCTTTTTGCCAATGGGGACTTAACCTTGTGGGCAAGATTCATCCCCCATCATCCAACGACCATAAATTCATAATAACCGCCACTGAGTACTTTACTAAGTGGATCAAAGTTGTACCCTTAACCAATATCACAGGCAAGCAAATTGCCCGATTCATCCTAAATTATATCGTTTGCCGCTATGTCATTCCTTTATCCATTATCACTAATAACAATAGACCTTTTAAAAACTAGGATGTCAAAGAGCTCTATGACAAATTCCATATCCAACACCGTTTCTCCACCCCATACTACCCCCAAGGAAATGGTCAGGCAGATACGTCTAATAAATAATCTTGAAAATCTTGAAGAAGACTGTCAATGATGCCGACCATGATTGGCATATTCAACTAAATCCTGCTCTGTGGGCCTACCATACCAGTATCTGCACACCCATAGGTGCAACACCTTATGCCCTAGTCTATGGCTCCAAAGCAATCTTTCCCATTGAGGTCGAGTTACCATCCTTGTGAGTATCGTTAAAAAATCTAACAACTGATGAAGAATATTGAGTTTCCAGACTTCAGGAGTTAGAGTTGTTGGAGGAAAGAAGACAAAATGCCTTTAATCATCTCAAAGCCTAACAACAAAGGAGGTTAAGAAGCTATAACCATAGAGTAAAACCTAGAGTCTTTCAAGTTAGCGACCTAGTTCTCAAGGAAAACTCCATAAATCAACAGGATAGGGATAAGAAAGGCAAGTTTGAACTCAATTGGCTTGGTCCTTATGTAATCATTGCTGCCTATGGATCAGGACCCTATTAATTAGCAACATCAGAAGGTGAGTTGTTTGATGACTCCATCAACAGTATGCATCTTCGCAAGTTTTATACCTAAAAACCCCAATGCAAGGGAATTATAAAAAATAAAAAAATAAAAAAATGGTGCAATAAAAAGCAAGTGGTGAAAACCTAGAAACAGATGCTATTTGTGATAAACCTCTTTCTCCATCTTGTAGGATTTTTGTTTTTATCTATCTTTCCTTCTGCATCCATAAAAAATGCATAAAGATACTTACCATGGCTTGTTATTCGCTCGCCCTTAATGCCTTATCAAATCAGGCTATCCATCTAATCCTTCAGTCATCGTGTCATCCATCGCAACTCCATTGTTAGTATCATAGTCAAACTACATCACCTCTGAGCTATCACGTAGGCAAGGCCATCATTGATGAGCCCCCAAGGCTTCCCAACCCCTAGGTCTTAGGTCCACATGGTCCACATAATCGAACTACGTTGCCTCTGCGTTGTCACGTAGGCAAGGCCATCATCGATGAGCCCCTGAGGCACTAGGTCAGTCCCTTAGGACCTGTCGCATTGAGTATCCCATCCATTCAGTCCATATGTTTCATCCATAATAAGTAGATCCTTTACTTGACTGGGGCAAAATCCTTGACCTAGTTATAGAATTGGATTCTTGAATGTCACAATCTCAGAGGATAACAATCAAGATCGTGATACTATCTCCAGACAACATGCAACACTACAAACAAACCTTTTCAACAAAAACTTGATGCAAGACATTAACTTATATCAGTCAACAATGTGCCTAAACTATCAAGATGATTATATTTGTTATCATGGCAAGAAAACATATCTATGGCAAGTAGATTTGATGGTTGTTATAAGTTTAAGTCTTAGGTCTTGATTTTTGTTATCATGTTTCTTATGCCACTCAATGATGTCCAAGACTAGAGGAGCTATGATGGTGCATGATTATTTTCATTTGTTTGTTGTTTGTGGATTAATCTTTAGTAATGTGATGACTTATCTAATGACATGATCGACAAAAGATCATCGAGGACATTATGAGTCTAAGCATGAAAGAGTGCAATCCTTGTCTGTTGATACATGCAAGCAATACTCAGGTCATCTTGGTTCAATTATACTTAGATGTTTGTATTAACTTGCTAAATCAAAATCCATGTAAGAGATACTCAGGTCATCATGGTTTAATTATACCTAGATGCTTGTATTTCTTTACAACATTTTAAAAGCTCAATGATGAAAAAAGTACTTCAAATATTTGTATACAAGATGACTAAATCTCATTTGTACATATTAGGTTTGGATTTCATTTCATTAGTAAGAATTCCATAATTATCATGTACCAAGTGGCTTAAGATCCAAATCATTTCTTTCATTCATCTAAATTATTCTTCTAAGTTATTCACCATATCCAAATCATTAGTCTAATTCTTCTAAGTGATCTTTCATTCATGATTGAATATACTTGGCATAACAAAAACAAATCATCGGCATGTCCATCCTAAGTTCATATCATCTAAAGTGCATTAGTTACATTAAACATTTAGATCATGATAGTGATGTCATTTATACACATGTCTAATGCATAACATTTATTATCAAAAAAATAAAAAATATAGATATCATTGTCTTAGAATCTACACATTAGATCATCACACATAACAAACTTAAAACACCAAGTATTGCATTTAGGAAGTCATCAGAATATGCATTAGGTCATCATAAACTATAAGCATATATAATCATTGCACATAACATTACACATAGATATAAGTCATCATGTGAACCATAGGAGCATCATATCATAAGTATCATATACATCATAGAATCAACATGTTAGAATTATCAAAATAGAAACATATAGATAACATCCATCATATAGATAACATCCATCCATAAGTACACATGCATATAGTCCATCGAACTCATATATATATATATATATCATCATAAAAAAAAACGTCCAAGTGTACAATGATATCATGAAAGTGTATCTCGAGCTGTCAAAAATAATGTGTATACAAACGATACAAAATGATACATGTCTCAACAATGTCTATGCAGTACTGCCTTCAGAAGGTGCTGGCTACTGAGACTGAGGACCTGAAGGCCCTATCCCTGGTGGCCTTTGCGGAGGTGGTGGCCCCATAACTCCTCCACTCTCAGACAATGTCTGCCTAGATCTACTGCATGGACTTGGATGGAAGCTACCCGCTCTCTACTCTGGGGGCACTACTTGCTCATACAAAGATCTCCAATAGAAAATCTCCTAACTTGCTTGAACCATCTCTGAAATAGTCTATCTAGTGGGACCCTGTGCTACAGTCTATTGTACCTGTTGAAGTATGGCCTCTTCCCTAGTGTATCTCTATATAGCGGTATCTCACTCTAGTATCATAGTCCTCACATCTCTCTGTAGCTGGGTAATCTACCTGTGCATCTATCTAACCTAGCCTTGTAGTTGAGCCACCTAGGTTTGCAATGCTGCCATTGCCCCATCATCCTGACCCTGTGCCTACACCTGAGCCTATCCCTACACCTGCACCTGAGCCTGAGCCTATACTTGTGCCTACAAGTAATGTTGAGCCTCTACCTATGGTCCCCCCTCAACTCTCTATCTCACTCTTCTCTATCCTCCATCATCTCCACCATCATCTCCATAATCTCCTCCACCATCATCCCATCCACCTTGGCCACCTCACCATCACCTTCTCCTCTGATGTGGAGCATCATCATACTCCTCATCTCCGTCGTCTAGTCTAGGAACCCACTCCCCAGGTCTAGAGTATCTAGGAAAGGGATGAGCTATGAAATGTACTGTGTAATTAGCCGTCATCCGTGTATCCACAATGTGTCACTGTAAATCCCATGCCTGGTATGGAATCTATAAAAAATTAGCTCTCACCTGCTCATAAGAGGCAACATGACCCCACAATGGATTCTCCTTGTGTGTTTGAGAAAATATAGCAGTACCTTAGGGCATCCCCTAGACCCTGCCAAACTGTCGAAACACACGAGAAATGATATGTCACTCTAGAATATAGGGGGTCCTCCCTATCAAGCACTGCGTCTGAAAACAATATGGTATCTTGATAGCATCCTCATCCCATGCCTCACAGTCTAGGTAAGGTCGCTACTCAACTGTGTCTACATTATCCAAGGGGTATCTCCAATACTCAACCTTTCCCAGCTTGGGCTGGGAAAGGCTCTCTTGAAACATGTAGGAGTAAGGTCTGTCACTGCCTATAACTCCCATCCCTATCGATCGTGTAATAGCTATGTGGTACCATGCCCAAATCTGTAACAAGGACACTCCAGTCGATAGACTCGCAGCTCCATCATATATAAACTGATGAAGATCATGATATAAATGAACAAGTAGGCAAACACCCTAGGCAAAGTGTGTCCCCTCAGTCACCATCCTCTCCAGAGTCTTCCCCCATCCAACTAGAAATCTATGTGATCTCCTGTTCGGGCATACCACACCTCCAATCAACCCTGCTAGTATAGTTGGAAGGGGCTCGTAGTAGTCAACCATATCTGCCCAGCTGATCTCTATGCCCTCAATATCTGCATCATCAAATACTCTGCGGCACTCCTCCAATCTCACTCCTGTATGTGGCTCATACTCTACTAGCTCTCCCTGTATCAGAATCCACAAAATCCAATGCACATCCTCCAATGTCACCACAATCTCTCCAGTCGACAAGTGAAATGTGTCGTGCTCACAATGAAATCTCTTCGCCAAAGCAGTCAACAGCCCCAAATTTGCCTGAATCTCAGACATAAAGCAAACATACCATTGTCCAACTGATCCAAGAACAAAGTGATTGGTCTTGGTTAGATAGGGTCGTAGCAACTGTGTAATGGGAAATCTCTCCCGCGACATCAAAACATCATCTAGCTCCTCCTGCAATCATCAACACACATGCATTAATCAAGAAACCAACTAAGCTACATATCTATCAAATCTATCAAACCAGTTACTTAGCTATCCTATCGTTAAACCTATCCTATCATCTCTTCTGAGATTTTATCAATCTCGAAGATGACCTATTAGTTGGCCAACATCGCTCACGATGCCAACTTAACCAATTTAGCTAAGTAATTTGACCTATTAACTCAGATGTGTAGCTCTATTTATCAAAAGCATAGCTTATGTCATATGCGCAAAAGCCCCTATCATTTGTGCAAATTCAGACATATGCATAGAAGCCCTAATCAAATGCACGAAATCTAGAGTTATATGCGCAACTTTAGACTAGATGCGCAATACCATAACATATGCATGGAACCCCTACTTAAATGCGCAAAATCACACACATGCACAAGACTGTTGATTACATGCACGACTTTACCCTACATGCACAAGACTATTTATCAAATGCAAAAATAATGTATATGCACTGATTCACAGCTTATATATGCAGAATTGGGTTATATGCACATATATAATTATCAAATGTGTCGAAACACCAAAACTGCGCATTTGAAATTGATAACTTTGACCTTAAATTTTGACCGTCATAAATACACTTCAATCAAAATTATATGCAAACATATCAGGGGTCCGTGCTCTGCTGGTACCTGAATCGCTGAATCCTCTCGAACCTATAGTTCTCTATCAAAATCTGCTGCATCTTCGCTAACTGCTTTGCTCTGCTATGTAGTAGGGCTCCCTATAATCTCTCTTCAAATGACAAGTGTGCAAATGAATGGAAAAGAGACCCCACATCCTTATTTATAACCAAGTGAACCCTAACTAGAGGTGTTTGAACTTGCACATGCATGCCATGTTTTTCATCCATTTCTCATTTCTCCATCACTTGAATTTTTCACCTGTGGATCGTGATGTCAATTGTTCTCCATCGTGAGATTGGTCATTATCCTTTTCCAAAATCCAACCTGACCAATCTCCCGAGGGGGCATCTTATTGTTATCAAACATGTACGAGGGGCAAACTGGGGCATGTATCATACTAAAAAAAAAATTATTCTTTGAAACAACGTGATAAAATACATTGTCTCAAAGAGGAGTAAAATGTATACACATAAGAATGGGTCAAGATGAATTAAATAAATATTTTATATTTATTTTATTCTTATTCTTCTATCAATAAATAAATATCTTAATTTATTTATTTGGTTCACGTTTGTCATATTCTTCTAATAATTAAGTATCCTAAATTCCTTTAAAGTCATATCTAATTAAATAATCCTAAATTATCTAATTATT
Organism: Cunninghamia lanceolata; assembly: GCA_027924645.1. Lineage (NCBI taxonomy): Eukaryota > Viridiplantae > Streptophyta > Pinopsida > Cupressales > Cupressaceae > Cunninghamia > Cunninghamia lanceolata. Next base: position 4,281,358 of record BSBN01000828.1, read on the forward strand.
TCCCCTAAGACAAAGCCCTATGTCTAAAATCCACATCACTTATCCTTGTCATTTCCACATCATTGGACACCTCATCATGTTGCTCCAATAATTAAATATTCTTAATATTTAATTAGTCATTTATCCTCTCAAACATGTGTCCTATATCTTCTCAACCATCAAACATGGTCAAAGACAATTGTCTTCTAAATCCTATATTCTCTCTCACATTCCAACAACCAAAGACTCTTTCCTACATGTTCTTCTCTTGGTCTTCCACCTTTGTCTCAATGGTCCTTGTGAGCATCATGACATGTGGCTTATGGTTCCACGTATTCCTCCACCTTGTCATCGTAGTAGGAACATCTTCCACCTTTATCTCCCTCATTCCAACCAATTTGATCTTGACCATACATGTGACAAGACTTATTCTCCAACCGTGGATCTTTTGACACTTGGATTTGAGCCTCCTTGGCCTATAGAAGCAAGTTCCTCACCTTCATTTTGCATCACAAGAGCTATAGTACTTACATACTGTAGAAATTCCATCAAGTATCCAAGCGTGCCTTTAGCCCCCATTTGCTAATCAATATCATAATCTCCATAGTTCCATATCTTATCCTCATTATTAATATCATGGATTTTCTCATTAGCTTCATATCATCATCATTAGCATAGTTTGCATTGTTCACATTCCATATTAGAATCCACAATTCCATTCTTCTCATTGTCATCTTGAAAAACAAAGAAGTACAATTCTAAGAGCAACATCATTATCAACAGGATCATTGAGAAGATAGGAGACAATGGAATGAAAAGGATAAAATCAGTTTGCAAGGTATAACTTATGTTTTCTATATTTTTCTTAGTTTCATTGGTGAATTGAATTTGAGTAGGAATTCTAGAGTAATTGTGGTATCTTATTAGGTTCTTCCAGTAGTTTCAAATTATCAATCACAACAACCTATGGCCTTTCTTCCTTTGGACAAATGAACAAGATCCCAGGTGTTACAAGAGTCTAAAGCCATCATCTCCTCCTGCATAACTAACTGCCAAGACTCACTATCATTTGAAAGAATAGCTTGCCTGTAGGATCTAGGCTCATTGTCAGTACTCAATAAAGCAAATATACAATAGAAATCTAGTGGGCTATACATGTCAACTAGATTCTGTTGTCTTGTAGATCTCCTCAAAGGTGGAGTAAGAGTCTCAACTTGTTCTTCTGCATGATCATCTATACCAACTTCTTCTATAACAACAGGTTCATCTTCATCAGAACTACTTGAATCTTCTTCTTCTTCTTCAACCCTCAATCCATCATTATGTTCTTCCTGAGGTGCATCTTTCTACTCTAAATAAAAGGGTACTCTGCTCAGGTTCTGTATGCTCAAAATCATGACTCCGGTTGCCTGGGGCTATTGAGTTAGATTTCAACACGCACACAGACCCTTCCCTCCTTTCCATGGGGTGATGCACCACGTCACTCTCACTCTCGTGGAAGTAGCCAGTCGAGAGGAGGTGAGACACGGCAGGGGTCTGGCTCGTTGGAGAGCTAGACTTTGCAGAGAGGGGTCGGCAAGTTTTGTGGCCTTTCTTGTTGTGTGCTAAGTTGAATGTTTCGTTCGATGGAAGTTGTTGTAGAGATAACCCTATGACCCGAAGGGTCACTAGTTTCTCTTCTCCTATTGGGGTTTCTTCTATTCCATCTTTGTGTGGGTAAATAATTTCTTTTGTTTATGTCCTCTTGTCTTTCAATTCATTGAATGAGTTCTCACTGTATTTGGAGTTGTCTTTGTTCTTCTATTAATAAGAGGACAAATGGATCTTGTTGTGGTAAAGTAAATGTCTCCTGCTGTTGTCATGGATTCATTTCCTCAACCTCATTGAGGATATCCCTCACCCAGTCTCCTCTCATTCCCAGGCACATCCATGAGCCAAGATAGAGGTAAATGTGTGATAACCAACCTTAACTAGACCTAGGGTTTTGTCCTAGGGTTTAGTTGACCTAGGGTTTGGTTATGCTTTGACTTGTGTTTACCTTGTGATGTGATCAAAGGTTTGATTGAATCGTTTTGACCATGTTTTACTTCGTGATGGTATCAAGGGTTTGCAAGTTATCTATCTTTTCTAGGGTTTCTATATGCATGCAAAGCTAAATGATATGCAAACTTGTTTTTGTGTTTTTTAGTATTTTATGGAAATAAAGATGCTTTTTCTATTCTAATAATTGAAATATGAAATGCAAGCTAATATGACTTTTCCTAATGCAATTTTAAGCTATGTTTTTGGTTTTTGATTGTTTTGAAACAACTAATCTAGAAAGGGAAATTGCTTCTACAAATAGTCTAGATCGAGGAATTTGAAAACAATTATTCCAACATGCAAGATCTAATCTATCAAGGAAAAAGCAAAGATTTACTATTCCCAAGAGCAATTTTCAATTATCTAATTACTATGAATGGAACAAAGCATAGAGGAACTTGAAAGAATGAAGATTTGTGTGACTCCACTACCCTCATAAATCCTTGATGTTGGCAACCTCAAATCCTCTTGAAGCAGCGGGAAGACCTCTTGATGACAAGATGACACAAAGAAGCAAAAGAAGCTTGTTGAATCTTGAAAGAGCTCAATGAGAGTTTTTGATGAGCACAATGGCGTTGATTGAAGTAGCATAATGATGCTTGATTGAACAATGAATAAAATAAAAGGCACCTTTATCCTGTGAGAGCATTAGAATGCTGATTTGGAGAGCAAAAAATGACAAGAGCTGTGTGCACAATGAATTTACCTCCTCTAGAAATGACATGAAGCTATGCAACAATGAAATCTTTGAATATTTGGAGAACTAAAGAAAGAAATAAAGAAAGAGGCTCAAAGGCCTGTGAAGAAGCTTGAAAAAGCTCGTGAAGATGAGAAGACTATTCTCCAACTTGCTCAACTTGGAAAATAATGAAGAGGTGAGGGGTTTTTATAGGTTAGAAGAAGGGATGAGAGGTGGAATTGATTGAGAAATTAACTCAATTGATTGAAGAGTTAACAAGGATTGATTAGGGAGTAAACTAGGTTGATTACCCAGTGAACTCAGCTAACTAAGGAGTGATAAATCAATAATAGCTTATCACTGAAGAAGGATTGGAGTTAGAAGGATGCATGAGATTGATTGAGTTGTTAATTTTAGATCAAATGGAGTTAATTATGCATGTATGGGTGCATGAAATAATTAACTCCATATTAGGCATCAAAAATCATGTAAACTAGAAGAAAAACAGGCGAAAATGAAGCTTTTTTGAGTGAGAAACTCAAGTTTTTCCATGGCTAGAAATGCGATAGGGTCACCCCTTTTGTTAGTAGAGTCGCCCCTAGGAGATCATGGGTCGCCCGAGGGAGATCTAGACAGAAAAGGTTTTTTAGAGGAACAATATGATGGGAGATGGTAGGGAAGAGGAAAAGTAGGAGTTTTGGCTCTGGAAATAGGTCAATCATGTGCAAGAATCCAAATCTCCACTTGCACCGCAAGATCTCCAGGGGTAGATTTGGAAATAATAGGGGGAGATTTGGATTGGTTAAGTGAAACTAAAAATTAAAAGTTGGAGATGGATAGGGGGAACCTCTAGAAGGCTTCTAGGGGGTGTAGAGGATGAAAAACATAGGGGAAAGGTGAAAAATCACCTACAAGATGCTTAGAAGGCTTAGGAGTAAGGTTGAAAGCTCAAAAAATGCAAATCGACAAGTGTCGCAAAAGTGTCAAAACAGAGAGAGAGAAAATGACAAAGAGGAAATAAGACAAAGAAATGAAAGAAGACATGCCATCAAGAGATTTTCTACTTAGAGTACATTATTTCATGCTTACATGTATGTGACAAGGATTAAAATCATCATAGGGGTCCTCGTGGAGGTTGTGCGTGATTTTTGTGCTTACAGGTTCAGAAATAGCTCTAAATTCCTTGAAAATAACATCTCTAGAATAGATAATCTTATGAGTTAGTGGATTCCAAAGCTTATAACTTTTGACATTATCACCATGTCCAATGAATGTACACTTTTTAGCTTTTGGATCCAACTTAGATCACCTTTCCTTAGGCACATGAACAAAAGCCTCACAACCAAAAACCCTTAAATGTGAAACAAAAGGTTTCTTACCTATCCACACTTCATAAGGTGTCAAATCAAGAGCCTTACAAGGAGATTTGTTAATCAAGTAGCAAGTAGTACACATAGCCTCTTCCCAAAAACATTTATCCAACTGTGCATCACTCATCATACTTCTGGCTCTTTCCATAATTGTTTGGTTCATCCTTTCTGCAACACCATTCTACTATAGTGTATATGGAGTTGTCTTTTGTCTGATAATACCTGCATGCTTGCAAAACTCATCAAATTCCTTAGACCAATATTCCCCTCCATTACTAGATCTTAATATTTTTATCTTCAATCCCGATTGGTTTTCAACTAAGACTTTAAAATCCTTAAACTTAGTGAAAACTTTAGATTTGTGTTTCAAAAAATAAATCCATGTAAATCTAGATACAGCATCAATGAAGGTGGTAAAATAACAAGATTTTCTGATAGAATCATTATCCATAGGTCCAAACACATCCGTATGAATAATTTCTAACTTCTCTTTTGCTCTATTGCTTCCTAAAAGAAATGATTTTATGTTTTGTTTACCAAACACACAATGCTCACAGAAATCAAAGTGCCCATCATAATAAGAGAAATCGTCCAACAAATCTTTATTCTTAATAGTTTTCAAAACATTATTACTTATGTGACCCAATCTGTGGTGCCCCAACATACATGTATTTTCAATACTAGCCTCAGATACATAAGAGGCATTACAAATTGTAGTGGCTTCAAGCTTGAATAGGTTTCCCTATCTCTTCCCCTTTGCTACCATCAAGTTCCCTCTTACCAATCTGCAACCATGCTTGTCAAAAGTTACATGCATTCCCAAATCATTCAACTTTGAAACTGAAATCAGATTTCTAGCTAATCCATGAACATGCAAAACACCAGGGAGGGTTTTAATCCTCCCATCACTGAAACACAACAATACCTTGCCTTTCCCAACTATCGGATATGTAGAGTTGTCTCCAAGGTAGATATTTTCTCCATCATACTCTTCGTATGTGGAAAACCATTCCTTATGCGGGGTCATATGAAACAAGCATCCTGAGTAAACCAACCAATGATCATTAGAAACAACATTACATGTAGAAAGTAAAACATCTTCACCTGCATTCGAGGACTTATACAAAGCACTCTCCCACTATTTCTTTGGGTTTCTACACTCCTTCACATGTCCCCTTTTACCGTAGTTCCAACACTTAACTTTGCTCTTCTTCCCAGGAGTCTTAGAATGACCCTTGGACTTTTCCTTAGCCCCTTTCTAATCTCCTTTTAGTCCTCTTTCCTTAGACCTTCCCCTAACACTGAGAGCATCCCCTAAACTATTTGAACTCTTCTTCCTTAATTCCTATGCCAGTAAAACTACAACAAGAGCATCCAACTTCGGATTCAAGGTTAGTAGTGATAGCAATGATAACATTCTCCCTAGACTCAAGTAAAGAACAAAGAAGAAAGATACATTTATCTTCCTCATTAACCTCAACATCTACTGAAGCAAGCTAACTCAACAACAAATTAAATGAATTTAAATTCTCTACAACTGATTCACCCTCTTTCATTTTCATGGAAAATAATTTTCATTTTAAATAGAGTTTATTTACCATATTTTTGGCTTCATAGATCTCACCCAACCATTTCCATAAGCTATGTGTAGTCTCTTCTCTCACGACATTCAACAAGACAGAGTCTGCAAGACACAAACGGATGGTTCCTTGTGACTTCTTATCCAGTCTATCCCACTCATCTTGAGAGACATTGTCGGGTTTCTTCTCTTTTAGGACAACCAACCACTAGTTTCTTTCTTCCAACAAATCCTCCATTTTCAGCTTCCACAACTCATACCTAGTTTCGATGAACATCTCAATGTCCAAATGCGCGGTTGATGCAATAGTGGATGCAACCATAATATCAACTCAAGATCTACAAAACAAACACAACCAAATCTCCCACTGTAGCTATAGCTTCAACACTACCACCCAAGAGTCAAATTTGGCTAGGCTCTAATACCAAATGTTAGAAATGAAAGCACAACTACTCAACATAAATATGATTCAAATGTATATTTAATGATCTTTAATAGAGTTTTAGAGATGGAGACTGCATCATAGAAAATAAACCCATAATACAGAAATATACCAGAAGCAGAATGAAGCACATAAGACAATATTTAACATGGAGAAAACCCTTGCAGGTAAAAAACTCCACCAAGAAAAGTTTTAAGAAAAGTGTCTCAACCTTGCAACTTCGAAAGATTACTATTTTTCCTAGTTTTGGTCTTTTTGAATACCCTTTATCTTGGAGAATGGTCTGGAACCTTCAAAGTTTCCAAAAGTTTCCAAGAGAGCTAAAAATAGCGAGACTTACTATTTTTAGTAAGTCCTTTGATTGAGCTCAGGTTGAACTAAATTTTTTCCCAGAAGGTGCAGAACAGCTAAGTGAACATCTTGGGTGAGTTTCATCTCAAGATCATATTAGGATTGTGAGATATTAAAATTTCTATTTTTTGAAACTGCTAGAAAAAGTCTTTGAACTCAATTACCAGAATCAAAACTTCTCTAAATGTCTCAAAAATTGGGATAACCAGTGTAGTAGGTTATAGGGTGATAGATCTCTTCATGAGCTTTTTGACGCATTAAATGATTCGTCAATCAGACACCCGGATCAAAAGTTATGACCTCCGGAAGTTAGACCTTCTGTTTTTGGGAAATGTAAAAATGTGTTGGACACATAAAAGAGCTATAAAGGGGAGAGTTACATGTGTTGGTGTGTGGTTTGGCACATCACAAGACATCTTTGATTGGAGATAATTTGGGCACCACTTTTGGGTAGTTTTAGCTCATGGTTTTGTAATTACCATTGGTGGTGTACTGTATCGTATCTTCTATATATCAGGAACTCGAGATGGAGGTTGTATGTAAGAATCTCATAAATGTCGAACTACCTCCTGGATCTCTGGTTGGATATACTCCTGTAAAAGCTTGCTCTGCAAGTATATTGTAATCTTCATGATTCTTGAATAATATATTGGGCGGCTTTGGAGTGTGGGGTTTTTTACCTGAAAGGGTTTTCCCCACGTATATCTTGTGTTGTGAGTTTTGTGTTTGCATTTGGAAGTTGTTATTATCTTTCTGTTAATGTGCATCTTAATTTGTAACTGTAAAAGGTTAAAATTTGCATAAATCTTTCCTTAGTAGATCAATATAGGAAGCATTTTCCGCATACCTTGCCTTCTTTTAGTTGGTATCAGATCTTGATCACCTTTTGTTCTAGTTGTTGGGTAGAGGATTTTTTGAGCTGATCTTTGTTTGAGTGGGAGCTTGTGTAGAGGATTTTGAAATCTTTGTTGTAGGTAACAGATGGCAAGCACCTCTGGGAGGTTTGAGATAGAGAAGTTTAATGGCAGTAATTTTGAGTTGTGTAAACTCAAAATGGAGGACATGCTTGTAGATCAAGATTTATGGGAAGCTGTATCTAGTACAAAACCAATGGCAATGTCTCAAGAAGACTGGGATCTCAAAGATCTAAAAGCTAAGGGTTTGATAAGACTCTATTTGGTTGATTCAGTGCTCCTGAATATCCATGAAGAGAAGACTGCAAAAGAACTTTGGAAGAAGCTTGGAGATGTTTATCAGGCTAAATCCCTGGTGAACAAGTTATTCCTGCAAAAGAAATTATATTCTTTGAGGATGGAAGATGGAGGATCTGTCGCCGATCACCTAAATACATTCAATATGCTTGTTGCCCAGCTGACTTTTGTTGGTGTGAAGATGGAGGAGGAGGATCGATGCATGACATTACTGTGTTCCTTATCAGATTCCTGGGACCACCTTGTTATGGCCATTGGGAGTACTACTACCACCTTCAAGATGGATGAAGTGGTTTCTTCGATGTTGTTTGAAGAGATGCAGAGAAAGTCTTCCGAATCGGCTAAGGGGGCTCTTGCGGTTCGTGGTAGATCTAAAGAGAAGGCAAAGAAAAAGGATAAGAAGAAGGAAGAAAAAGGAAGATCCAAATCCCATGGGAGATCTAAGTCTCCCAGAAAGCCCAAGGCCCTGTGTTGGAACTGTGACAAACCTGGTCACTTTCGCAAGGAGTGCAATGAGGAGAAAAAGAAAAAGAAGAAGAATTATGATTCAGATTCTGACAAGTCCTCTCAGGATGAAGGTGAAGCATTTGTCATTGCCTTGGCAACTCATGCATCTGGGATGTGTGGCTTATTGACTCTGGTGCATCTTTTCACATGACCTCGCATTGGGGCTGGTTTTCAAAGTATGAAGAATACGATGGTGGAAAGGTGTACTTGGGTGATGATTCTCACTTGGATATTGTTGGCCATGGAAGAGTCTTGATTCGATTCCCTGATGGATGAGTAAAGGGAATCAATGCTATTCTACATATCCCTAGTTTGACACATAACCTTCTTTCTGTAAGTAAATTGAATGATGTGGGTGTGCAGGTTGTTTTCTCGAATGGAGGATGCAAGATGACTAGAGGATCTATGGTGTTGGCTAAGGGTGTTCGGATTGGCACTCTGTTTCAGCTTGATGCATACGCAGTTTAGTGAAATAGTGCCTCTGTTTCAGAGAAGAGAACTTCAAAGTCTTCATCCTCACCATTGGAACTAGCAGCAAAAAAGATTGTTGCATCTACTTCCGATGGTTGTGCTGTCTGGGTACCTAAGGGTGCTCATTCTATGGAGATGAAACTTCCAGCTGAGAAGACAATGTTATGGCACCAAAGGCTTGGTAACATTACTGAAAAGGGTTTGAGGACCCTGAAGAATATAAATCTTGTTGAGGGTATGAATGATTGTAACCTTGAGTTTGATTTATGTGAACATTGTATTTATGGAAAACAAAACCGTGTTTAGTTTTATTCCAGTTCTCACAAATCTTTTGAGGTGTTGGACTTGATCCATTCTGATGTGTTTGGTCCTGTTAATGTTCCTTCGATTTTAAAATCTATTTAATTTGTTTCATTCATTGATGTCTACAGTAGAAGGACATGGGTGTATTTCCTTAGAAGTAAATATGAAGTTTTCAATAGATTCAAAGAGTTCAAAGCTCTTGTAGAGAATCAGAAGGATAGAAAGATTAAGTGTTTGAGGACTGACAACGGTGGTGAGTTCTATTCAACAGATTTTGACAAGTTCTGTAAAGAACAGGGGATTGAGAGGCACAAGACAACTCCATATACCCCTCAGTAGAATGGAGTTGCAGAGAGGGTGAATAGAACATTGATGGAGAGGGCAAGGAGTATGCTAAGTGGAGCTGGTCTTAAATAAAAGTTCTAGGCTGAAGTTGTTGCTATCGCTTGTTACCTGGTTAACAGGTCTCCTACATCAGCACTCGTTGATAAGACACCTATGGAGGTATGTTCTGGTAAAAAGCCTTCATTAAGACATATTCAAGTATTTGGTTGTGAGGCATATGCACACGTGTCTAAAGAGAAGAGGTCTAAGTTGGAGAACAAGGTTGTAAAGTGTATCTTCATCGGTTATGGCATCGATGTGAAAGGGTACAAGCTTTGGGATCCAGTAGATGAGAGAGTTCTGTATATGTTGGGTGAATATTTTGTCGTTAACTTGCTAATGGCAAAATGGATATATCAGCCACAGCTATGATGAGACAAAGTCTCTCCTCTCAGCAAGGGGAGGTTCCCTCTAATTATTTAACTTTTGCAAATCAAACAACTTATCAAATCTATGTACACTAAAAACTATGTTGGTGATGGTTCCATCTCATCTCATTCTCTTTTTTTAGAATAGATGTATATATTTCAAACTCTTGATATAAAACTTCTAATTTATCACAAAATCACAGAAACGCAAAGTTTTCTGTTACCTCACTGATTACTTGTAAACAGAACTATTTGAAGTAGAATGCAGCCCAAAGTCTTCACTCCTCTTCAAGATGATAAAAGTAAATCAAATAGAACAACTTGCAGCACAAAGTCTCCAAATTATTGTATTTTCACAAACATGAACATATAACCCACAACTGATTTGATAACACAAAGTTTACCAGAATCAAATTAAGAGCGCTCTTCAATCACTTGTAACAAACTCCACACTTCAATTATTATCAAATAAGATTATGATAGCAAGACGTAAGAACAAAACTATCACAACACAAATAATCCCAAAACAAAGATTGGCATTGAACTTGCTTTCTTCTATTGATAAATATTTGAATATTGATTTTCACAAAAAGCACAAAGTCTTGATTTGATTCTCAATTCGCCAGAGTTTTCTTGCAATAGACAAAAGATAAATATTTACAAAAGAGGTCCCCTTTATTTATAGGGAAAGACCTTGAGAAAATCTAGGAAATCTACAACTACTTTGACTTATTCAAAAACAGGAGTCCTTATTGACTTGGGACTTCCTATATTTTTACATGTAATTACATATTGAAAATGTACATGTAAAAATGTCCAAAATTGTTTTGAAAGTACATGTGAAAATAAGAAAATAAACTAAGGGGAAAAACTAGCTGCTTCAATTTGTGTCACCACTTTTTCTCACGTGGTGATCATACATAGTGAAGGCCGCTTGCATTTCAATGCTATCTGGGTTGAATTCGTTTTTGAAGATCATCCTGGCCCTCACTATGGCGTCCCTCACTGTAGTGATTGACTTGGCATGATTAGTTAACCTGGTTTTCAAATTGTCCAAGGTTAACTGGTTGTCTAAGAGGTTGTCCACAGAAGTTATTGAAAATGCTTTATCTTCAAATTATTTTTGGAACATGTCTTCAAATTCCTTAACCATTTCTTTTGCTGAAAGGAATTGGTTATCTTGTGATACAAATTTACAAGGCAGTTCCTCCAACTTATGCAAAAGGTTGACATCATTTTCTTCGCTGATTTCTTTTGCAGCCTCAAGATCCTTGATCAAATTCCTTAGCATACTGCTCCTGTACATCAGAGCTTCCTTTGTTTCAGTGTATGAATCCCTGTTAGAAATGGCGCTAATGGATATCAAGGTACTTATTTTCAGCTTCCTCATTTCCACCCACTTATCATGAGTATCCTCTGTGCGCTCAATATCTTGAGAGATGGCATCAATGAGATCATTGACTTCTGCCCTTACTTTCCTCATCTTATCCGTTTTCTCAAATACCTCCGTGAGCAAAGAGATTCCTTGCGCTCGCATCCTGTCTAAGTACTCTTCAAGTACTTTTCCTCTGAGGTGAGTCTTTTCTGCTTTCAGAATGACGGGGTCTTCTACAGAAACGGCCTCTGGAGTAACTGCTTCTGAATTCAAAGTGATATTTCTTACCACCGCAGTCAGCTGTTCTGCCTTTACCTTGTAATAATCTTTCATTTCTTTTTTCCCTGTCGAACTTCTGGATCAGGATGTCCATGGCTGACTGCATATCATTTTTAGCGCTCTCATGGGTGATTTTACCCAATTCAACCCTAGAAATTGAGTAGTCATTCATATCAAAATTTTCAACAGTTGCATCCTGTGGGGGTTTTGCTATCTCCAGAAATTCATGCCCCTTATCTTCAAGTACCCTGGAAAGGATCTTTGGTTTCTTCGGGGCCTTAGGCTTTGTAGGTACCAACTTAGTGAAATCAAAATCATCTGGAGAGATGACTTGCTTTTTTCTCTTTGGCGTGTAAGCTGACAACCAAGGCGGAAGCAGAGAAGTATTCACATTGGGATCCATTCCTACCACTGGTGTTCCTAGAACTGTGCTTGTACTGGTGGTAGAAACAATAGGCGGGGTGTTGGTAAAAACCGCACCTATTACATTGGCACTTGAAACTTGTTCAATATTCATCACAAAATGATCAAACATGGACGTATCCCCAATATCAAAAGATGAAGAAGACAAACTAGGAATTGAATCAGAAGAGCGGAGAACATTTTCAAAAGTGCTGTGGGTATTATCGAAGATTATTTTAGGAGGAGAGGGGGATTCAGAGGAAGGAATGTTAATAGGGGAAGCAGACACAGGGGGTGCAACAGGTGTATTGTCCTATGGAGACAAAGCCTCTTCATCTTGTTGATCTAAATTCCTGTCTTCAACATCCATCTCTTCTGTAACTGGCTCTTCAGTTGCCAGATCTTCAGTTGCTGGCTCCTCGACTTCCATCTCTTTTGGTTCAGGTTCCTCCTCAACAACTTTTGCTTTCTTCGTCACAAATCTGATTTTAGGTTTATGTGTTTTAGAGGATGATGGAGCATCACTCTTGTTCTTCGTTCTGTTTTCAACCTTCTTACCAGTCTGCTCTTGAACTTCAGTTTCCGAACCAGTGAGGAATTCCTTCAGCGTAATTCCTTTATCTTCTAGCCATTTATTGGTGTTAGCCAATATGGGCTCAAACCTCTTCCTTAATGAGGTCGACTCCTTTTGGGACCATTGGATTGGAGGTAAAGGAGTACTAGCTATCTTTTTTGCATCATACTTGGCATCAACCAATTCCCCATCATCCACAAGGTCTTCCGGAATATCAGCAAGCCCCAGATATTTAATTTGTTCTAGAGACAGCCTACTATAGTCCAGTTTCCTGATATCTTCCTCTATCCTCAAATCTATCCAGACATCTTCCACCATGGGTTCATGAAACTGAGTTTTCCTCCTAATTTTATCCTTCACACCCCGGTAGTCAAATTTTGGCCTCCTCTTGAATTGCTTCATGGTGACCAACTGCATTTCTGTCTCTATAGCCCTTGCCTTTGCAGCAGTCAACACTAAATATTTGTCGATTTCCACTGGAAATCTGAAGCCAGGCTTCTTGAGTTCCATTTGCTTGTTATGCACGACAATCATTTGTCTGCACAATTCCATCAAGACTAGTCTATCTGAAGGAAACCTAGGAAGCATATAAGGGTAGCCTTGGAAAAAGCCAACCCTCAAGTATGAGAAAGATGGAAATTGCAAAAACATGCAACCAAAGTCATTAACCACTGTCCATGCCTCGTCTGAAATTCTTCTCTGCTCCAGTTGGGGATCAAAAAGACACAAGAATACAACAAAAAATGCATCATTCACTCTCCTGAAATGGTGAATTGAGCCTTTTAATGTCAGCTGAGAATAATACTGGTATACTGGGACTACTCTCCTGTCCCCTTCTGATGATAATCCTGGAAAAATTCTCATGGAGGCTGCAATGTATACCAGATAGGAAGTCATGAAGAATTTAGAGGTAGTGGATACCTTTGTCAGCTGGTCATGCAAAGCGTTACTGATTTGTTCTCCCCAGAAAATAACTTGCCTGCCCTGGAGTATGACCTTAATGAAAGGATACATCCATTCATGAAATTGTGAAGAGGAAGACAAACCTCTTATCTTGCTGAGGAGGGTAATCAAGTCACCAACTTCTTCCACAAAATCACTTCGAGGAAAACTACGTGGCCACCTTGACAAACTTGACCTCGCAATCTTCAACCATTTGTTGTTGATCACTTTCTTTGCTTTCTCTGGATTCTTGTCATATTCCTTTTGAGCTTCAACAAAGTCAAGCTTCAATACCTCTGTCGCAGGAGGACACATGAACACCTTGTCAATGAACTCAGGATCCAACCTGATTATTACATTACCACTGGCGTCCACCACAGCTCTAATATCTTTGTTATAGAAATGTGCACACTGAAGAACAAATTCTGTATTGTGAGCCGCCACCAGGAAGGATGACACCAGATGAATATTACTTTCTACTATCTTCCTCATCATAGCACTGGGGTTGCTTGACTTGGTTCTCTCTACAAACTCAGCCATATCAACATGGCCAATCTCTGTATCTCTAATGTCCTCTACATTAGAATGGACTGAGGTGATTGGGAAAACACCTTGATATTTGTACTTCATTGCTTTTGCCTTCTTCGGGGAGAAGTCAGTCATTTGGACGAACTTTTACCGAGGAGAAGTCTGACGTTGAACGAAGCTCCACAGAAGAAACTGCAACAGAAATCATGATCATGCAATTAGGGAAAATATGGGCAATCTGGGAAAATTGCATGTTGATGATCACGACTATGGGAATGCGCTTGAAAAAGGGCTATAGTGCGAGCTGGCCAAGAATCAGAGGAAAAGCGGGTTCGGGAAATCAAAATTGGAAATTTTCCAGAGTTGGGAAAATTTGGGACATTTTTGCACAGGCAGCAAAATTCGCCGCCCTTGCATATGCGGGTTTTGTATTATTTGCACTGGCGGCAAATTTTTCCGCCCGTGCATGTTGAAAGAAGACTGAATTGGTACAAGCGGCAAAATTTGCCGTCGATGCAGGAAATAGGAAAGGCAAAGGTTTATGTCGGAGCGGCAAAATTTGCCGACTCTGCATTTGAGTTTTGTCGCTTCTTGGTGTTTGGTCGGCAAATTTCACCGACATCTCATGAGGGGAATTCCACATATGTATGAGCGGTATATTTCATCGTCTTTGCATCTAAAGGTAAGGTGAAGTTCTCGCAGCATATTTCACCATCTTTGCATTTGATGAAAAAGTTGCAGGTTTAAGTGTGAAGGCCGAGAAATTCGCCGACTAGAACTCGACAAGGGTCACGTAGTATCCAGGTAGGTTCGGTGAAATCCGCCGATGTTACAATAATGGCATGTAGCCAGGGTTTGGGGATGGGAGTAGAAACCTAAGGGTTTCATAGCAAAACCTAGGGCAGCACTGATCGGGGTTTTAGGGCGAAACCTAGGGCAGCTCTAGTGTCGAAACAAAACACAAAAATCACTAATCAAAACCAAAGACGAAAACGTAAAGAAAACAAAACACGAAAATCAAAACGAAGCACCTTTGATAAACAGTGAAGAAGAAGTAGAACGGAAATGAGAGGTAAAACTTACCCGTTCTTAGACTTGAAAACCCTACATTTGACGGCGAAGGACGCTGACTGATCTCTTCGAGGGCGTGATCCAGCAATGTGAGGAGAGGTCTGGAGGGTAGCTCGGGAGAGAGGATGAGGTGGAGAAATAAACCATCAAAACACAATATATAACCCGAATACAAATGCTGAGCGAGTGGCACGAGTGGGCATTAATGGCACTGCGTGACCAAGATTCACAAATCTCACTTGAGCGGAGATTTCGGGCGTCAGCGCACAAGAGGAAAAGAAAAAAAATGCTATGGCGGAGTAATTCGCTGACTTCACATTTAAACCAAAAGAACGCATGTAGTGGCGGCAAAATTTGCCGCCTCTACATGAAAAATGAAAAGCATATGGAAAAGCGGCAAAATTCACCGCCACTACACATGTTTGAAAAACAAGACAAATGGGACATGAAGGAGCGGCAAAATTCGCCGACCTTACATGTGAAGTCAAAAAGAGATATGCAGGAGCGGAAAAATTCACCACTCTTGCATATCAAGATTTCAAATTCGACTAACTCTTAAAAATGACTTAAGTTAGCATTTTAACCGATTTACG
Source organism: Cunninghamia lanceolata (assembly GCA_027924645.1). NCBI lineage: Eukaryota > Viridiplantae > Streptophyta > Pinopsida > Cupressales > Cupressaceae > Cunninghamia > Cunninghamia lanceolata. The sequence goes on from BSBN01000828.1 coordinate 4,296,848, forward strand.
ACTTGAATGTTCCTTGCAAATATCGAGAAACCTATTCACAGGGATGTCATAAACCAGTCTAGAATGTCAAAAGTCTTCGCGCGAGACAAAGAGAATCTTGTCTCGGTCCGCGAGCTTAGAGTGTAGATTCACGAAACGGACAAGTTTCATGAGGGTTGTCTACAAAAATGAGCGTAGCTGATTTTGAGAACAACAGTATAGTAGAAGCATGATCTTCAAAGAGCTCAATCCTTGTTCTGTTGTCTTGCAGCCAGAGAAAGCAGAGAAGAAAGATGATGTGGTTCAGCTTCCTTCCACCCCTGAGAAAGTTGAACCAAAAACATCATAACGAGGAGAGCTCTAGTAGCTCTAAAAGTTTAGAAGAAGATGAAAAACCTCAACCTCAACCTTTGAGGAGGTCCATGCGGATAAGGCAGCAACCTGATAGGTTTGGTTATTCATTGCATGATTCTAGTTGTATTTTTGCTTTGATTTCTAACACTGATGAGCCTAGAACTGTAAAAGAGGCTATGGGTATGAAAAATACAGGTTCTTGGAACGAGGCCATGGAAGAGGAGATGGCTTCTTTGGAAAAGAATAATACTTGGGACTTGGTACCTTTGCCTGAAGGATGAAAACCTGTTGGATGCAAATGGGTATTCAAAAAGAAATTTGGTGTAGATGGTATTGTTGAGAAATATAAGGCTAGATTGGTTGCAAAGGGGTATTCTCAGGTGGAGGGAATTGACTATGGTGAGATTTTCTCTCCCGTTGCAAAGCTAACATCTATTCGGTTCCTGTTATCTCTTGCAGCAGCGTATGATCTAGAAGTGGAACAGATGGATGTGAAGACAACATTCCTTCATGGTGACTTGGAGGAGGAAATATGTATGTCACAGCCAGAGCACTATGTGGTGAAAGGTAAAGAAAATCTAGTTTACAAGTTGAAAAAGTCTTTGTATGGTTTGAAATAGTCTTCTAGGATGTGGTACCAGAAGTTTGATTCCTTTGTGTTGAGTATTAGATTTCAGAGATCGAAATCAGATCATTGTGTTTACTACAAGTTTGACAATGATCACATTCTCATTATTGCATTGTATGTCGATGATATGTTACTGATTGGGAATGGTAAAAGTTTGATTCTAATTTGAAGTCTCAGTTGTCAGTACAGTTTGAGATGAAAAATCTAGGGGCAGCTTGGTACATTCTAGGAATGGAAATAAGAAGAGACAGAGCAAACAGGAAATTTTGGTTAGGCCAGAGTAAGTATGTTAACATTGTGTTGGAGAGATTTAGCATGATGGATTGCAGACCTTTGACTATTCCTATTACAATGGGGACAAAGTTATCTGTTGAAGATTGTTGAAAGTCTCCTTCTGAGATAGAGGATATGAGCAGAGTTCCTTATGCTAGTGTGGTTGGTAGTTTGATGCATGCGATGGTCTGCACAAGACTAGACATTGCCCAAGCAGTGGGAGTCCTTAGTCAATTTATGGATAATACTGGATGGGTACATTGGGATGCAGTGAAGAGAGTGTTCAGATATTTGCGGGGTACTTCTGAGTATTCCTTATGTTATCATGGTTATCCTACAGGACCTCAGCATTCACTTTGTATTCATGGATTTGTGGATTTAGATTGGGCAGGTGACATTGACAATAGGAGATCCACTAGTGCTTATGTGTTCACTATGTTTGGTGGTGCTATTATTTGGATGAGTAAGCGGCAACCTATGGTCACTTTGTCCACTACTGAAGCTGAGTACATGGCAACAACTCATGCTTGTAAAGAAGCCATTTGGCTTAAGAGATTGTGTTCTGATGTTGGGTTTGATGCAAGGAAGATTACTATTTGTTGTGACAATCAGAGTGCCATATGTTTGGCAAAGAATCCTACTTTCCACGTAAGGACTAAGCATATTGATGTCCAATACCATTTTGTTTGTGACACGGTAGAGGATGGGAAGGTAAACTTGGAAAAAGTTGAAACTTTGATGAATGTTGCAGATTCCTTAACAATACACGTGAGCACAGAGAAGTTTAGATGATGTTCAAAGTCTATGGGCTTCTTGGCCCCTAGCAATTAAATCATAGTGTTGATACTCCCTTTGCTCTTGCAAGCTATTCGACAAGTGGGAGAATGTTAAGAAAAGTGTCTCAACCTTGCAACTTTGAAAGATTACTATTTTTCCCAGTTTTGGTCTTTTTGAATACCCTTTATCTTGGAGAATGGTTTGGAACCTTCAAAGTTTCCAAAAGTTTCCAAGAGAGCTAAAAATAGTGAGACTTACTATTTTTATTAAGTCCTTCAATTAAGCTTGGATTGACCTAAAAATTTTCCCATAAGGTGCGGAACAACTAAGTGAACATCTCGGGTGAGTTTCGTCTCAAGATCATATAAGGATTGCGAGATATTAAAGTTTCTATTTTTTGAAACTGCCGAAAAAAGTCTTTGAACTCAATTACCGGAATAAAAATTCTCTAAATGTCCCAACAATTGGGATAACCATGACAATAGCCAATTATAGGGTGATAGATCTCTTCATGAACTTTTTGACGCATTAAACGGTTAGTCAATCGGACACCCAGATCAAAAGTTATGACCTCTGAAAGTTGGACCTTCTATTTTTGGGAAATGTAAAAATATGTTGGACACATAAAAGAGCTGTAATGGGGAGAGTTATACATGTTGGTGTGTGGTTTGGCACATCACAAGGCATACTTGATTGGAGATAATTTGGACGCCACTTTTGGGTGGTTTTAGCTCATGGTTTTGTAATTACCGTTGGCGGTGTACTATATTGTATCTCTTATATATCAGGAACTTGAGATGGAGGTTGTATGTAAGAATCTCATAGATGTCAAATTACCTTTTGGATCTTTGGTTGGATATACTCCTATAAAAGCTTGCTCTACAAGTATATTGTAATCTTCTTGATTCATGAATAATATATTGGGCGGCTTTGGATTGTGGGGTTTTTTAACTGAAAGGGTTTTCCCCATGTATATCTTGTGTTGTGAGTTTTGTGTTTGCATTTGGAAGTTGTTATTATCTTTCTATTAATGTGCATCTTAATCTGTAACTGTAAAAGGTTAAAATTTGCATAAATCTTTCCTTGGTAGATCAGTGTAGGAAGTGGTTTCCGCATACCTTTCTTTCTTTCAAAAAGAGGTCAAGTTGTATTATCTTCACAAAAGGAGATTACAAATACACTCACTTCCTCTGTCCTTCAACCTTCACTCCAGCAGAAATTGGGTACCTGTAAACTTGTTATGCAACTCATCTACTATGCCATGGTTATATAGAAATTTACAATCCTCAAGATAGGCATCCGCCTTGGAATCTCCAACCATGTAGCAATAAATGCCATCATACATGCATCCTACACTTAGCAAAAGATGCCCATGCAAAATTGGGTGCCTAGAGCCAAGAATTGCATCTTGCAGCATCTTATGACGTGCCATAACCATCATAGATACCACTAAAGTGTATCTTCCCAAGATAGGCACCTGGGGCTAAACATAGCAACTTACAACTCATTAATATCCATCATATGCGTCATAATGTCATAGAATCTTATGTCAATTTGCAGCTGTCATAGATTCTTTACATGCACTCACCAAACATTATGATGTGTGTCATAAATGCTAAAAATAGTAGATTATCCACATGTGTGCCCCACTTTGACCAATTACCATTTACCATAGTAAATGACATCCCGTAACTACCACCGGTAACTCTAGAACTTACCGGTGCAGTAACTCCGTAATTACCATGGACAGTAAATAATTTTTACCACTGCAAGTGAAACTAGTGTATCCCTTATGTGTAATTACAAATAATAAATGGAATAATACAATAATGGGATTTACAAGGTTAATGGCACCTTATCCTAACAAGCTCATTATAAATCTGCCTCTCTTCATATTCATGATCAATAATATCCTTCCCATCATCCGACTTTAGCTGGGGAGGTACATGTAGGAAGCCCAAAGTCCTAATCTAGTTGAGAGTCAACCATTGGTATCCTCTCTTCCTAACCTCTTGTTCATCTATGAAATCCACCCAAAAGTCCTCCAAATGTGTCTCATGTAGTAGCTTCTTACTCACATACCTTTCCATCCTGTGGTAAGGATCATAATAAATGGCTAAGAGGAACAACTAGAGGTGCAATGCATACACTTTTGCTTTAGAGTTTTCTACACTATCTATATTCCCACAGACATACTAGTCTATCTCCATTGGAAACTTGACATTTCCCCTCTTATTCTTCCTCACATAAGCCTCATATGAAAGAACGATTTTTCTTGTTATTTCTAGTAACATTACCCTATCAGTAGGATATCTGGGCAACATAAATGGTCTACCATTAAAACCCTCCATCCAGATATATGTATATGTTGGAAATTAAATAAACTAGCCTCCATGGGGTTGGATGAGATTTTGGGCTTCTGTTGAAATTCTTTTAGCCCAATCATGTTCCATGAGTCTCACCAGGTGCATGATGAAGCAGTCGTTAATGACCTTATAGTGTTGGATGGACATTTTCCTCTCCAACTGTGCGTAATGTTCCCATACTGTCTGATCTATGGGCTGAGGTCCTAACCTCCCAAAAGTGTTAAGCCTTGCAGGATGTGCCTTGAAAGCACATGCATATACTAAATATGAAGTCATTTAAAAGAGCTGCTTCTTTCTCTACCATGCTACCAAGGCCTCATGTATTGAATCACTAATAAGCTTAACACAATTCCAGATGACCTTCTTATCCTTTACCAGCCGTATTAATCCAAACATCCACGGCTCAAATGTTTCAGAATCTTCTTTCCCTGCCATCCTACTCAACAAAACTATCATGTATTATACTTTTGGAGAAAAGTCATATTTATATAGGTGTTGTGGCATCTTGTCTATGGCCTTGGCCTTGTTGGAAGGGTCTCTCCAAGATAAGAAAACAATTTTCCTACAATCACTCTGGCCACTAGTGTACTCCACTTTCAATGCGGCCAAATCAATGTGATACATGTTATGAACAATAGGCAATTTGAACGTCTCTGTTATCCCCCTCACAGAGAGGTCGGCATACACCCTCCCCTAGCTCTCTACTATTCTATTGGCCATGTTGTACTTATAAGCACACTCTAGTACTAGCTCCAATGCACCTACTGCATATTGAAAGCCCACTGCATAGAACATTCTTGTGTCATATATGTTCTGTAAAATAGGGTTCCCATCACCAGACATCATTTGCGCCCTGAAGGCATCTAGATCTATGTTTCCACAATGTGTGTATGTGGCTCGTTTCAACTTGAGACATATGCCATTGGGCATAGAGAATAAATCATGTTTGAACTCTACATCTTGCAAATCAATCATTTTTTGAGCCATTTTGTCCTGCCATATATCCATATTCATAATAAGTTTTAGGGTTTAGAGACTAGATCAACAGGTTGGTTTATATTCCTGTATATAAGCTAACATTCACCTTAATCCATTCATAAAAAAGAGTTTACCAAATGATTTCACCTTAACCACGAGGATTTTACCTCCTGTCCATGTGAAAATAACCAAGTATGAAAATGAATGGAAAGGTTTGTTGTATTCATACCTGGAAATTATGAATTCAATCTTTAACACGTGGATGAGGTTGTGATACCATTTTGTTTATCCTTGTCCTTATGTTCTGTATAACACCCTTCCCTAGCTACTGCAAATTTACCTTCCTTCGCCTGTAAATCACCTTTACTTCGTTTATCACTCTGCAATTTTAGCTCAAAATGACCCGGTAATTGAAATAATAGATGGATTTAACTTTTATTCCTTGGAACCTGCTAATTAAGGCATATTAATTACCCCTATACAACTGGAGAAATCTACGCCACTCAAGCATAGGAGAAGGAAACAACTGTCGAGAGATAAACATTTTAAATTTAAAAGGCCAACAATTCCCTTACATAGCATTAAATGCGAGGAAAGATATGGATATGGATATTAGGTTTGTAATGTCTAGTTATGAATATCCATACTGAAATGTCTGGATGACATCAACAAATGGTCTTGGTCAACCATCATCAACCAAATGGGCGGGTGTTGGGATCTTTCTTCCTGAAAAGGTCTAGATATTCAAAATATCCATTACAAAATGTCCCCAGATGAATATCCCATTGAAAAGTCAATGGGAGGACACATGGATCAGTATCATTGGTCAGGATATAGATATGGATATTAGGAAGGGTATGGATATTAGGCGGGTGCAAAATATTTATATTGCTAACGTCTAGATGACATCAACATCCTTGAGATGCTTCCTTGGAACGACATTGGCTTACATCATCTGGATATGGATAGGAATATTTTGATAGGATATGGATAATTAGGAATTGTGAAATGTCCATGTCAAAAATATCCGGATGATGATTCAGACTTTCGAGCTTCAAGATTTTCCTCTTTTGTCCTCCATTCTGAAATGAGTCAGAGAAAAACTCTAAACTCTGACCTCCGACAACTTAGACTAAGGTGGACTTCACTCATCGGGGATTCCTCCCTCTGTCTTCTATTTTAGAATGAATCATGGTGAAACTCCAAACTCTGAGTTTAACCTGAACTTTGACCAAGCATAACTTTTTCGTCTTAAGGAATTTCACATGATGTAAAAGGCAAAGTTGTACTAAATTCCATGCTCTATCTAGTGGTGACCTTTGCAAGGGTAAACTTGGACTTTGAATTTTAGGATACACTAGGTCAGGACATTTTACCAGACTACCCAAAAGAGAAAGCACACAAGCAAAACAAAAAAGAAGTTGGGTCCCTATTTTGACAAGGCAAAAATGGGGCGTGTTGTGAGACCATACAACGGGAAACCTAGATCCTATAGGGAAGGTACTCTTTTAGAGGATAGTGAGTCTTGGAAACAAGTCATGTAGGAAGAGATGATAGCTTTAGACTTATGTGACACTTGGGATCTTGTTCATTTGCCCAAAGGTAGGAAAGTCATTGGTTGTAAATGGGTTTATAAGAAATAATTTGGAGCAAGCAGTTCATTGGAAAGGTACAAGGCCAAACTGGTGGCCAATAGCTACTCCCAGAGAGAGGGAGTTGATTTTAGTGAAATTTTCTCTCCTGTTACGAAATTATCGTCAATTATATTACTTTTATCCATAGTTGTGTGCTTATGATTTTGAAATATTTCAAATGGATGTTGAAACTACATTTTTGCATTGGGATTTAGAAGAAGAAAATTTTATGAAACAACCCAAAGGTTTTGAGGTGAAAAGGGAAGGAACACTTGGTTTGTAAGTTAAAGCGGTCTCTTTATGGTTTGAAACAATCACCTCGGATGTGGTATCAAAAATTTGACTCATTTGTATTGAAATTGGGTTGTAAGAAGCAAGGAGGATCACTATATTTACATAGATGTATTGATGATCATATACTAATTATTACCTTATATGTGGATGACATGTTTTTAGTAACACCAAGGGTATGATTAGCGAGATGAAAGCTCAAATTCAGGTGCATTTGAGATGAAATATTTGGGGGTAGAAAGATATATATTGGGTATGGAAATCAGGAGGGGTTGTGAACATATAAAGCTTTGGTTGTCACAAAGTATGTGAATACTATTTTGGAAAGATTTAAGATGCAGGACTATAACACAATTAGAATTTCTTTACCAGTTGGCAGTAACTTTACTTTAGATATGTATCCCAAATGTGAGGATGATGTTAGATTAAGGATAGACAACTGAGAGGGGGGGGTGAATCAATTGTCTAAAACTTTCTTCCAATTAACCACTTAAATTCTCTTCTTAATTTAGCAGCATAGTAATAAATCAATCATGGAAATGTAATGCAACAATTCAAGAGTAGAAACACATTAACACATGACACCAAGATTTTTGACGTGGAAAACCCATTTAAGGGAAAAACCACAGGGTGACTAACCCACGATTGTATTCTCTGTTAGAAGAATAGAAAGAACAAAATGGCACATGCCAATTAGGGCTCACTGCCTGAGCACACTACTCACAAGAGGCCCACTGCCTACAGGAGACACACTATCTATAGAATAATAAGTATTACATACTTGAACTGAAGAATAGCATCTTTACCATGCTTGAGTCATTTCCATTTAAGCCCAATACTTCTTCTCTGCCTTTTTGCTCTTCTCCTCTCTATCACACTCTCATCACCACAAGAACCAATTGAAAATGACTTTACAATTCCTTATTTATACAAGACATCGACTTAGCAATAATCATCCAAGTCAGCTAACATTACAGAGCAAATACATAAATACAATATGACTTATTACAAAAAGACTTCATGCAGATCAACACACTGTCAGCCACACAGATCTGAGACTTCAATCTTTCTTTAGGAACACGCCATTCTTCACATAACATCTTCAAGATCATTCACAGGATGTGTAACTCATCCGGTCAGCCAGACTTAGGAAGAACATCATCATCTGGAAGTAATTCTTCAATTACGAGATCAATCTTCAATGTGGACCACCAACATGAACTGGACACAATCCAAAGACCTCCACAAGATTGCTTGAACCATCAAGAACATCCACACTACTTCTGTTCACTGAAATCATTCTCTCCTTCACCCGGAACCTCAAGAACACAGTCTGTCATCATTGTCATATTAGAATGGATGCTTGCGTACCTCCAGACCACAAACCAATTGAGTTGTAAATTCACATTGACTTCCTAAACATTCCACCAAATCCACAGAACAAGATGTTGCATTTCCGGATCTCACCGGACCTATCTGTATCACTCTGTCACCTCTGAACACCTGCCAGAACCGATTTTACTTAAGTGGCCATAACTTATTCAGATCTTCATGCGGACCTCTAAAATCTTTACTGGATCATCTTAAGACACATATCTACAAACCCTTTAGAGTGTATCCTCTGATCTTCACCTTATCAGAGATTTTTACCTCATTGTCTTCACTGTTCTTCTTTATTCCTGGTTAGGACTAATTTTCTCAATATCCTCAGCACACAACTCATCCAATCCTTATCATCAATGCAACAGGAGTATGTTGACATCAATGACAACACCAGTTAGGCCCATACTTGCAATAGATGATTATGAGGATATGTCTAATGTGCCATATGCTAGTGTGATTGGTAGCTTGATGTATGCAATGGTCTACAAGTTAGGCTAGATATTGCCCAAACAATGGGAGTATTGAGCAGGTTTATGCCTAACCTTGGTAGAGAACATTAGAATTATATGAAGAGGGTTCTTATATATTTTCATGGTACTTCTAATTACTATTTGGTTTATTATGGTACTTATAGTGTGGGTAAGACATTAGACATATAAGGTTTTGTTAATGTAGATTGTGTTGGTGATTTGGATAGTCAGAGGTCCATGAGTGGCTATGTTTTTACTTTATTTAGCAATGCATTGAGTTAAATGAGTAAAAGGTAGCCCATAATTACTTTATCCACTACTGAAGTAGAGTATATGGCTGCTACCTATGTCTCCAAGGAGGCAGTTTGGTTATAGAGATTATGTGTAGGTATTGGTTTTAATTGTAGGACAATTTAGATTGGTTGTGATAGCCAGAGTGCAATCTGTTTGGCTAAGAATCCAATGTTTCATGCTCAGACAAAGCATGTGGATGCTCAATACTACTTTGTTAAGGAAATGATTGCAAATGGACAGGTTATGTTGAGGAAGGTTAACACTTGGGAGAATGTTGCAGATTCTCTTGCCAAGCTTGTGAGCACTGAAAAGTTCTCTTGGTGTAGAAAGGCCATGGGCCTTGTTTCTTATGATTAATTTTATTTATATTTCCTATGGGTGCATTTGCAATGTATAATATCAAGTGGGAGAATGTTAGGATTAGGTGCCATTTACCTTGCAAATCCTATGTATAATTTTTATGTGTCTCCAACATTCTTGGAAAGTGTCCTTGGGCACCTAAGATGTTTTTGATTAAGTTAGCTGGAGAAGAGGGTCTAGAACCATTTACAAAATAGCCCCAAGGGCAAAGCAAGGCCTCACAAAAGTAAGAAACAACACATTAATAGTTCATAAACAACTGATAAACAATAACAAAAACTCGAACAAACTATAATAAAAAACAACAAAAGATCCAGAAACTAGCTAGGGATTCTCGTCAATCTCGTACTTAGGCAGGAACTTGAGGATGTCCTTGTAATCCCCCAAACTATCAACTCTAATTCCCTTAACCTTATCATCAAAATCTTTGACAATAGAGAACACAGAGGCCACACGGTGTAAAACTTTTGTAGTGAATTCTGACATAACTTGCCACTTCTTCTAAAGCTTCTCCATCTTGGCTTTGAGCTCAACAACATATTTGGCCATTTTGGTACACAAAGAGAAACCCCCTTTATCACCTTTCTATTCCTCGACTTCCTCCTCAACATCATAGTATGGTAAATTCAACTTAGGGACGTGGCTGGTCCCCTCTTCCTCATGATAAGACTCAGTAGGAGTCTCATCCTCCCCTTCACCCAGAGTATCTTCAACAAATTTAGAATCCCCCGACAGTTCCACCCCCTATAGAATGGCAGAAGGGATGCCAGCTATCTGGCTTGATCTTCTCACAACTTGGGCACCTAGGATGTTATTGGAATAATTAATTTATAATTTTAGATTCCCTAGATTCTTCACATTAATTACCATATGCATTCAAGAAGGAAGTGGGGGACAAGGGTGACAGTTACTATTTTATGACTTTGAACTCATTTATAGAACTTTCCCAATTCTTGGTGCTAGGATTGAGGAATGCAAACTTGTTATGAAGCATGAATTAGCAACTCCATTGTGTGAGGCCTACTTATCTCACCTCCTATTTTTGCTTTCATCGCATTTACATTTTGATGACATATGGACATTGGGACAGTTGATCCTATTATGCAGACTTTCTTGACTCTTTCCCTATGTTTTGATTGGTTAGATTTAGTATGTTGTGTTGTGGCTATATCTTGCTTGTTAGGTTTCACTAATGATTATATGATATGTGGCATTCATTTTGATGCCATTGGAGATATTAGTTATGAAGTTAATGAATCAAATTATTATGTGATTTTGATCTTGAATTTATGTTTAGAAATGCAGTAAACTATGAATCTTGTTAATGATGCTATGTGATTCTAAAGAGGATTTAGATGATTATGCGACATCGTGTGTGTATGCATTTCCTTCGCTTCGGCTATGATGAACATGTGCTATTAATCTGTTTGCGTAAGTGTGTAGGTGATTTTCTATGCCCATGGAAAATCAGAGATCATCCCACACCCTATGTGAAATCTGTGTTAAACCAATCTAGTCCCAGGAGGGACCAAGGTCATATGTGTTATTGCATGATGATTTTGTGATGTTTGCTTTTGATGTCATTTCGATTAGGTCTACCCCTTTTTATTTGATTTAATTAAGGTGTTGTGAAATGTAATGTTTGATTTGGCACAATTTAGTGCTTTTTATTTTTATGGTCTTTTCATGTGGATTTATGCTACCTAAGGTGTTTATTTTGGGTTAATTTTGGCCCTAGGTTATACCCCTAGGGTCTAGGGCCCATTTGAGCATGCTAAACCCTAGAGTAACCTTCATTTGGTCACTCTAACTTCACCCTGAAGTAAAATGACGAATTTTTGAATTTGGAAGGAGTGGTGGATGGGTCAAGTATTCAACCATGACCCAATCCTCTTCCCAAGACTTTGGTTTCCTTACCTTGAAGACTTGGGGAGTCTTCAAGACTCCTAAGTGTGAGAAAACCCATCTCCAATGCTCTCACACATGTGTGAGAGCATCTTGGAGTGAATTAGATTTCTTTGAAGGATAGGAGAATGACAAGTGTCATATCCTTATCCTCTTGGAGTCCACCTTGTGGGATTCCTTCTCTCCACCTTGCTCTCACACATGTGGAGAGAGTGAGGCTTGGTGGGATGGGAATGTGACATGTGTCACCTTCACATCCCATAGAGATTGCAAGTGGATTGTGAGGAGGAAGGAGAAGGGGATTGTGAGGAGGAAGGAGAAGGACATGTGTCACCTTTTCATTCCTCAAGGCTCTTGTGTGTAGCCTATAATACTCCCTCTTTGTGAGAGGGAGAGGGTTCTTTTTTACTTGTTTTTCCTTAATGATGGATTTTAGGGAGAGTTAGCTAGATTTGGAGACCTTTTTTTTGAAGGCAAAAGCTTGGAGAAGGTCTTGGAAAGCTCTTCATCAAAATTCTTCCATTTTGGGCTTTAATAGGTAAGCTTCAAGGCTTGAAGTCTTTCTCTTGTTTTTACATTCTATTGTGTGGTTGTTTGTTTTGTGTGTTTTAATCTTGTTGTTATGCGGGTTTATTTGGGGGTGTTTGGATGAGGCTCTCCATTTTGGAGAGCTCATCTTGTATGGGGTGGGAGAGGAGTGAACCTCCTCAAGGTCATCCTCTTTATTTATTTGACATATTGATGGCCATGAGAATATTTGGGGAAGTATGGAGTTTTTTTTGCGAAGGCATGAGTGCCTTGGAGATGTGTTAAGGCTTGAGCTCTTGTATTTGAGAACTATGAGATTTTGGGTTTTGGAGTGCACCTCTTGATTAAAGATCTACCCACTCTCCTACCCCCTAAATCCATGAAGATGGATTTCATTGTGTGTAAAACCTTGGGAGGGTGTTCTTTTTGCTTGTGAGTGTTTTTGTTCAATGTTGTTGTGGTGTGAAACCGTGTGAGGGTGATATCCTAGCTCAGGGGTGACTCTCCTTGAGTCTATGGTAGGGTGGTGAGAATTTTGTGGGCATGAGAAAGTTCCTTTAGTGCTGTTTAGGTGCAAGTTTGGAGTCTTGAGCATTTGGAGCTTGGAGGGAGTTGTTACCATTTCAGTGATTGTGTTTTGTATGGCTATTTGAAGCCATGGCCAAGAGGCCTTTTGTAAAATTTCAATATGAGAGTGAGCTCTCTTGTATATGTTGTAAACTAAAAATTTCAATTATATGTGCAAGTTATTTGTCAATGTGAAGTTGTTGTTTCACTATTGAAAATGATTTTTTAAAGAAATTATTGCTACATTACCTTTGTAGTTGGATTAAAAAAAAGAGATAGATTGTATTATTTCTTGTTGTACCCTTTCAAAGAAAATTAAATACTGTTAAATTGTGATGAAGGGGTTTCAAGTTGTTGTTGTGAAAAATATTGAGTTCCTTTGCCTTGTAGAGAAATGAATTCAATTATTTTAGTAGGAGTTAGGTTTAATTTTTTTTTTTATGTTTGGAAAGATTTATTGCTGGTTGTAGCTTGTTGTTTCAAAAAAAAAATATACAGCTTACTGTGATTTTTATTATACAAAAAAAATATACAAAAGGAAAGTTTTGGTGTGAAAATGCAAATACTCCTATATATGTTTTTGCCCTTTTTACTCTATATTACATTTACTGTGTATTCTTTGAAAGCAGAGAAGTATATTTTATGCAAATAGACTTTTATAATTCACTGATATATTTTCTTTTTATCACAGAAAATTACTTTTAGAAAGTGACTGAGTATATAAGCATGTGTATATATATATATTTCTTTTGTAATATGTATTTTATATCTTGATGGGAGTATATTCACCAGCGTCTCTCTCTCTCTCTCTCTCTATATATATATATATATATATATAGAGAGAGAGAGAGAGAGAGAGAGAGAGAGAGAGAGAGAGAGAGAGAGAGACTAAAACTATTTTTTAAAACCCAAAATAAAACAAAGAATATTATATTATTTTCATTGTTAGGGTTCGCAGGCCCATTGAGGGTCGAATGAAAGTTTTTAATAGCAAAAAAAAAAAGAAACACAAGAAAAAAGCTTGGGGCGGCGGCCATGTTTACTGCTATGGAAGGGGGGGGGATGTGACCCCCCATCCACCCCCTCCCCCACACCTTCATTGACATTATGGTGCTATGCGCCATCAACGTCCATCCTCATATTAAAACCTACGAATCTTGTTTCTCTTGGCCGCTCTTCTATGTTGGCGCCGACATCCTACTCTCTCCTATAACATTTAAACGCTGCATGATATATATTTATACAGTGCGCTCTTCTTAGGCATATACTCACAAGAGATATATACAAAAAAAATTATATACATAGAAACAAAAGAAAAAAATATACCAGTATTTTTGTATGAGAAAACCTCTGTGTATATCTCCTTGTTTGAGCCTCCATGGCTGCCATGTAAAACCCTGCAAGAGAAAAATGAACAAAAGCAACAAGAGGAGAGAAAACAAGAAAATAGGGTTGGAGAAGTAACTTAGAAAACAAAATTTAAAGCAAGGAGTAAATGAGGTTAGGGTTAGGGCATGTGGGGAAAATATAAAATAAGAAAAACATTTAGGGTTGTGGGTAATTTTTGAAATGAATATTTTTTTTGGGAAATGACCTTGCACGTGAAATATTGTTATCTTCTTCCCATTTTTGCCCATTTGCATATTGGAGGGAAAGATTATTGAAGTGGGATTATGGTTTGGGGAAATTTATTTTAACCCTAGAATATTGCTCTCATTTATGCCTTTTGATTTTATTTAAGTTGTGGATTAAAATTATAACCTAGGCTTTTTAATTATTTTAGTGGGCTAGGTTTAAAAGGAGTTCTAGTGTGGAAATTAATGTAGAGCTATTATTGTATTTGAGCTTTTTAATTTATTTGTGCCAAACACTTAACTTAAAAGTAAATCTTAATTAAGTGTCGACTTTAGATTTCGATTAAATTAATCTTAATTTTATCATCCTTGGCGATTAAATTAACTTTGGAATAAATTAGATTATGAACATATTTAAATTTAAGTTATTTTCATTTAAATGGGTTTTCACTAAGGAATCTATTTAAATTATTTCCCATCCAAAATGAAGAGGCGTTGTGCTACCGGATTTTTTTGGGGTTTAGGAAAGGATTTTTTTAGTGATTTATTTATGCGATAATGTATTACTTTAATTGCATTTAAATGTTGGATCTATGCTTTGATGATTTAATTAAACTCTTTATTTTATAGTTCTAGGAATGGATTTCGACACATGTCGAAATCCCATCACCTCATCTAGGTTAAAAACTAGGGTTAGTTCCTATTGGAGAACTCTGCCCTCTTAACGACACCTTCTGCATTGCATGACCCCCTTAGTAGGATTTCATCTCGCACGGGTTGCAAAAGGTATTCGTATTACCCTGACATTCAAATGACATGTTTGCGCCTTTGTGTGTATGGCACCGAGCACGCTGATGCATGCGAGGGGGTTTTTATGGAAGCGTAGAATTTTTTTGATATTTCGTGTCATAACTACATGACAAATGTGGACATGACACGTGTGTTGCGTGTTGTGACCACATGGGAAATGTGGGCATGACACATTGTAACATCACATTCCATAATGCTCAATCATTAACATAAATATTCATCTTAATCAAGAAATATATATCAACATGATTATCCAAATCAAAGATAAACAAGTATGATTCATTATCTTTTCAACAATTAACATGTTATTATAAACATATTATAACAAGGCTTACAATTTCAATATTCAATTACATATCCTTAGTGAATGACTTTCACTATGCATGTACAAGTTACGCTCAAGGCATCAAATATCAAATTATACATAATAATTGACCATCAAGTCATAAAATGAATAGCACTGTATCTAGAACTTTTGACATCTATCTTCATAAGCCTCGGCTTCTCTCATGCTTGGGAAGAAGAGCATCATCCTGATGCTTTTCCACCAACCACAGATTGGCAGTCCCCGCACAACTTCCTACCTGGAAGTGGCCCTACCCTTCACGGAAGGGATAGATATAAGGAACCATTAGGTTAGCCATCTGAGTATCTGGTGTTGTGTCCTGCATAATGCCTCATGGTCATACAACTATTGATCCACTCTAACTATTCATGACACTACTGGAGACATTATGCCATCTGGAGCACTATGGACTAACAATGCATGTAGAGATGGATGCATTACTTTGGGGTCATCCCACAATAATGGGTTACACTTTTTGGCCAAACTCGACATTGAAATCAACATTTTGAACTAAATCTTCACTTTCTGACACCTATAGCCGCTAAACCGTTAGGAATTTGAAGATGATACAAACTAGTGTTTTGTGAGATTTTGTTTGTAGATTCTAAATATATTTTTTAAAAAAAATTTGGAGTTAAATTGTAAAATATTTTGTGTCTCCTTTGATAACTAGTTTTTAATAGTAAACAACATTTTTTTAAAGTAATGTATATTATGTAGCACATAACTTTTTTTTCTACAAAGGATAAAATTCTAATTCTTTTGAATTTAGATTGGTAACACCAATATATAGGGCATGCATTTGGTTTTATAATGTTTTGTTGAATATTTTTTTAATTAAGTTTTGAAGTCAAACCAATTATAATTTAGACAGGCGTATTCCGTAAAACATAACTTTTTCTGTATGTATCAAAATTTAATTTAATTTTTTTGTTGAAACAAGGACATCAATACCTAGGGCATAGATATTTTTCAGAAACTTTTTTCACTAATTTACTAATTTTCCATGTGTGTAGAACAGAGAACTTGATGTTCGGTGAAAAACCTACATTCACAAGAAATAAAAAATAAATATAATAATCAAATTAAATATATTTAAAATTATACTTTTTGGGAAGCTTATAATAAGGACTACATACTTACAGAACATAAATTTTAAATGAATTCATTTGATCCCCCAAAAGGTAAATCAAAAGTGGTTTTTTATCAGCATTTTGATAGGTGTAGAGGAGACTCTATTATAGGTATTGTTTAAAACTAGCGGGGTTCTATCCAAGGGGGTTTGAATCTAAGGGGGTTTGATCAAACCCTCTTCAATTAAAATCCTTTAAATGGAACATTTCAAGGCTTAAATAATTATATTTTCTAAAAATATGTGATTTTAGCAAAAATCAGGATGTCCCAGAAAGTGTAACCCATTATTGTGGCAGCACCCTTTGGCCAAAGATTTACATACATATGTGTTTCACAATGAATGTAGTCATATGTTCACCACTCTTTCTCGACTTAGAAGTTGTCTCATCCTAAAGTATGCTTAGTTTGACCTCTCTAGGTAGAGTAAAAGTGAGTTCAGTTCATTCTTAGTCCAATTCTAGGAAAATCAACTCCTATCCTAGGAGTACATTCAAATATGTTATGTTACTTTCGCAATAGGGAACCTGTGACTCATCACTCTATTCCATCTTTTCAAAATGACAATAGTTAAATAAAGTTTTCCCAACAAATGACTCATATCTTGGGAGTACATTCAATTATGTTACGTTGCTTTCGCAACAGGGAACCTGTGACTCCATGTCACCCTATTCCCACCTTTTCAAAATGTCAATAGCCAAAACAAGTTTTCCAACTTATACCTTCCTAGGTTCACAATTCCATGTTGATCTATCATAAGGTTTACATTCAAATTCATGACATTTAAGACTTTTATCATAATAGTCTAGTAAGATGGTCTTACTAAAAACACTCTATCTCAGGTATTGTCATGAGTTTTAATATCATATACCTCATTCATGAAGTATGGCCATTTGAAAAGAGATGGCTTCCATGTATGTTGAAATACAAGAGTTTCATACTAATCATAGTATTCATTCTCATAAGTATATAATTATCTAGGAGAAACAGTTCCTCCAACAAACCCAGTAGGCACTTGATGCTACCTACAAGGCAATACAACTTACCTCTTATCTAGTTTCTCCTTCTTCAACAAGGAGTCAACATATCTTTTAAATACCTAAGATGCATCATAGTTATCATAATAACTATTATTAATAGTCAAGTACTGTTATAGGGAATCTGTGACTCCACATCACACTATCCCACATTTCACAAAGAAACAAGTACATTCATGGTATTCAACACTTAACCCTACTTGGTTGGTGTTTACTTTGTTTACCTATTTTCAAGGTTGAGGCTCAGTTCATAACATCAATGGAATGCTTCTAATGACTCATAGAGTCAATCTCTTTTATAAGTTCTATCTTAAGAGATCTTCCTAATGCCATACATATATAAAATTAATTGCCATTGGCAAAGATGGCATTCACCTTCTTTTATACCACTAGTTTATAAAAAACTAGGGTTATTTCTTGTAAATAAAGAACCTATCAAGAAATTACTTCCTCATAGGGAATATGACATGCAATCATGGCTGCCAAGAAACAATATTATATGTCTATAATAACCTTCTCATCTTCATGAGAAGTCATTATGACTACAATATACACAATATGCATAAACAGTCAAAGTTCGACATCATTTACCATTGGGTTGACAAGATAAAGTATCAGGTGCACACGACACCAACTCATTTGTACCATTGAGTTTAGAGTGATTGTATCTATCATAAGTTATGGCCATAGTTATTATGGCAAGCAACAGTTCTATGGTGTCGATTTCATAGGCCGATACCATTGGCCACCCCTTGACAGGCAATTATCACCCTATCAGGCTCATTAATAAACACTAGGTTTTCAAGTCTTATCGACTGATAAACAATTGAAAGAAAACATTATTAAAAGATTCATGGCTCAATAGGGATAAATTGGTTTATCACAGGTGCTCTTGCATGCATAACCATTAAAGGTGTTACAACCTCAAGCTGGTCAAGTGCCATTAAGACATAGTAGCTTCAAAGAACATCATAAAAAGAATGCAATGAGGCTTCGTGAGCCTTCAACAACAAGAGATATTCATCAAGATATACATATAATATATTTATGACTTAGCATGTCATATACATATGTTAATAATTTCCTCAAGTCAATACTATTGACGTTCTCCATTAACAAAAGGTTATAACTGTATTGAAAACCATTTATATATAAGCCATGATCTCTTATGGTTATCATACCTGTGATTACGACACAACAATAAGTACCTTGCTTGTGGAAATATGTTCTTAAACGCTGGGCTCGAGCCTCCTCCCCCTTCCCTTATGGCTCTGACAACCTTATAACTCCACTGCTAAATGATATCTCTTAGGTTTTTCTCTTCACCAACCCTACTCTCTTTTTTTCCCATCACCCCCTAATGATAGACCTAATGCCCCGTATTTCTTTCGATAGCATTTGATAACTATCAAGAACATGGTTCTTTGCATGCATTCCATGCATTCTACCTCGCAGGATCTTTTGATCCACACAGTCCACTATAGGCCTGTTAGCACAGTAAAAATTTGAAATTTTTACTATCTCCTTACTCCATCATATTTGAATAAATCCTGAAGAATATCCCAAAAAGACCATAATAAAAAATTTTTGTATCTCACGAGATGTCTATGGATGAGCAGTGCCAAATTTCATCAAAATCAATCCATCGGCAAGAGGTTGTGTTGCTTACACCGATACACAAGGAATCGTTTGAAAACAACCATCGGCGTGAAAATAGAGATCGGAAGAAGAATTGTGGAAGTCACCGATGGAGTAAGTAATACCGATGACTTTACATCGGCAAGAAAGGTAAGTGGTCATACCAATCGGTATGACAGATATCTATCGGATGACTTTTTAAAAGATGCCCCGACGGTATATATCATACCGATAAAGCATTTCGGCAAGAGTTTCACCGAACAGCATGCGGGGGTAACGAAACAAATAGCCATCGGCGAGAGGTAAGCTATCGGGATAGAAAACAAGTAAGCCTCCGATGATTAAGAGTCTTGGCGATAAGAAAGCCATCGGCGAGACTCACAGCGATACACCTCTATTGGGATAACTTGACATATCGGAACAAAAGAGCCAGGTCTTGCCGATTCACAAGTCACGGCGATCAAAAGGTGTCGGTGACACTTTACTAAACTTTGCCCAATGAAGGATATGAAAAGGGTCATCGGGGAGATGATTTGGATCGGGATATCTTGAGAAAGCTATCCCGATAGTGAATGTCATTCCGACAAAGATAAAAGTCCATACATGAAGATGACTATCGGGGAGACTAAAAGCATCGGGAGGGCTTATTAATTTTACAGCGATGGTTTATGTTATACCGATGGAATAATCAATACTTATATATTGAGAGGTGATAAAGTCAAAAAGTCATCGGCAAAACAAATAATGTCGGAGTGAAAAATTTTAAATGTGCCGATCTTATACCTCTTGCCGATGAACACCTTTTCGGGGAGACAATTGCTTTCGGCGGAGATTATTTAGATCACACCGATCCTATACATCTTGCCGATACCGTATGCTGGAAACCGTGAGGTAAAAGAATTATTAAAAGTGAGAATTTATTTCAAAAGGGAAATGAATATAGGGTGTGAATAAAAAATTAAATCACATGAGATGGTAGTAGAATAAAATATAAATTTCCTGTTTTCATGGAAGGGGTTATAAGGTAAAAAATTATTAAATGTTTTTATTCCGAAAGAGAAATGTTTTCTGAAGAGTTAATCAAATAGGTAATTATTTTACCTAAATAATATTTTTATGTGAGAATGCATAAGATAGCCAGTAAAACCAGAAGGGGTAATTATTTTCACATAAATGATTATTCTAGCCGAGTGAAGGTAAAAAAGCATACCAGCGAATATGATGGTGAAATTTACCAACAAAAGATTAAGATTTAAGTATTATTCTTTATTTTCTCACGAGAACACGGAGACAAGTTAAATTAATTAATCTATCTACGGAAGATAATTAATTAATTAATGGAAAGCTACACGGGATAGAGATGCAAAGGGTTGTAACCCTAAAAGTCACAACCCTAAATTTACAAGATATATATGAGAGATGGCAAATTGAGCAAAAGGAGGAATCAGTAGATCAGGATCAAGAGTGGATTAGGAAAAATATCAGTTAGATAACTGGATGGATTGACCAGTTGCCGGAATAAAATATTATGTTGTACATTGTAAAACCTTTCAAAATAGTATAGTGGAGAAAATGCACAAATTAATGATTTAATATTGGTGTCTATTGTTTGTTGAGCTGAGCAATTATTTGGTTGTCTCCATACTGTAATTTCTTTGTTATTTGAACCTGAGTTTCCAAGTTGATATTTTAGTTTCATCGAAACACACTTGTATTTTTGTGTAATCAAACTAATTGGTTTCCATTACAGATATAAAATCCTTTTGATTGATTACAGTAACCTGGAGGTAGCATTTGGATAGGTAAGAACAACCTTATAATTGTCAAGATTGCCATACTGTCTCCAACTCGATATTGTCTTGTTATTCAAATTGAGCATCAACTCCATTTGTCAATACACATTTGCTGTCATTGTGTGATTCTTTTGATCAGTTCCTTCAAGCAAGGATTAAAAAATCCTTTCAATAAGTCACAGTAACCTGGTAAGATTCGAGTGGATCACTAAGTAGAGTCTGTCAGTCACATTCTTGCACGTTTATACAAGCTATAAACAAAACAAGTGCCAAACAATCAGAATTGTAACCAGTAAGTAAATCGTATATCATATATACTTTGACTCCATTAGCCCAATAGAAATAGGCACTGGTCATACCATTTTCATTTTAGAATTCCATAAAATCCTATTCAAACAAATACAACTCATATCTTAGTACTAGGAGTAGGAGTAGTTCAAAAGCTTTTATCTATTTCACATTTTATGCCATTGTGAGTAGATACCTAAATTCAATCAAATCATATAGGGTTAAGTCTGCTTTAGTTACAAAGGTACACCCGCCTAGGTTTGCAGGGCCTGAAGTGTAGGGAGCAAATAGCTCTGTCAATTGGTCCAAAAACGTTGCAAATCCAAACATAGAGTCTGGCATCCCCTTAGGGTTAGCAACTTGCATTTTTGGGAACTAACAAGGCTGATCTGCGAGGAGGGCTCTAACAAGCCACCTCTTAGCCTAAATTCTCTCTCCCCACTCCTCATGGGTGTTGGATATCGGGGTGGCAAGAATGTGGATAAGATAATATATTTATATGCATAATCAAAGATACTAATGTCATCGACCTCTAAAGAGGTTCACATATGTATAATCACCCTTAACTAAATAATAAAGGTTAAATAACTTCTATAATATTAAAGATCATCATCATAATGAAAGCAAAGGATGACACACTAATAGTTTAGGGTTTTCAGGTTCGAGTAACACTCCCCCTCAATTGACTATAAACCTTAGTCAAAAAACAAGGAATAGAGAATTACTATCCCAATTTGGAAATAAGGAATCAAGAGAATTCTTCATTTCTTCACAAGACTAACTCTCGACTTGCGACAATGTTCTAGGAACGTCGATTAGTCATTATAACCATTGTCGAGATAGCACCACGAACAAGATGACTCAAAAAGGAGATCGATTACCTAGAAAGAAAACATGACTCATGACAACTTACAAAGGGTTCATAAGGACATAGAATCCAATACTCAGATCACTATTTGGCCCATTTCCTGACATCTATCTCTTCTCTCGGATGATACTCTCCTTCCATCTTCAAAGGATGATTCATTTCCTGTTCACATTCCACATCATAAAACCATGATTAGTGCATCATCATCCAATTCACAGTTCATAAAAAATCAAATATTCAAATGAATAAGTAGTTTCATAACTATCATTACTCTGTAATCATAATCAATGTTTAATTCATATATTTCCACAATATCTAATCATTAGACTATGGTTAATCCTCCTGATTACCACACAAAATAAGATTAATGCTAAATGATAAGTTGGGGATGTAACATCCATCTTGGAGTGCTATATTTGAGGATGTAGAAGTTACTTTGTCATAGATGCTATAACAATTAAATTTCTAATTGGAGACTCATCGATTGAGTTCATGAGAAGTCAATATGAAGTTATTTCATTTACTATTCTCAGAATAGTTGGGCATGAGATTTTGTGAAACATACCCTGGTTTTGGCACTCATTATTTTGGTAAAACCTTTTGTGATTTTGGCCTCTTACTTGCCTATGGATTGAGAGTATGAGATAGTGCATTTAATGAGAGTATAATATCCTTTTGGAATTCTATAGTTAAGTAGTATTTAAATTTAAATGGATTTTCATGAACATTAAAGCTTAATTTCATATTTGTAAATTTGTGCATTGGTGAACTAATTTTTTTTATATTGCATATCATTGACAAATATGTTTCTTATACGAGCATCAACTTGAGACCAATACAAGCTATTTACGAGCAAACACACTAGAATTCACTTATGGAAGACCAAGAGTCACTACTTAGAAATCCACTTTATTTAGAAACCACATCGTGTAAGAACCATGTCTAGTTCTACCCTAAAATTTTAGTTTTGGTAGTTTGACATTTTGTCAAAGACTTGTCATGCAATGTCACTGTATTCTAATTTCTAAGTTTTGTGTTTGGTTTGAAGCTTGTTTTAGATGGTTTTCATTGAAAATACATATGCCAATATATAGGAAACATAATCAAATACTTTGCATGCATAAACATCAAAATACCAACACCAAATATGCTTTTATTTCCATCATATCAAGTCTGATTACAATGTTTATTAGGTCTGATTTAGACTATAACATTGAATACAATGGCTATTCAAATTAAATATTTAAATACCAAATCATCTAAAACATACCCAGATGAAAGCTACTTTGATTAGGTATGAAATGAGTTCATACAAGGGAATATAATAGCTGATATAGATTGATATGATGTTGTTGTATGGACTGATGTCTAATGAGAACTTGGCTGATGTAGTATGTGACATAACAACTCTTTGTCCATGAACCTCTCCAAATATTATGGTGTATACACCCTAGGTGATGGTGAACACAAATGGATGTCAAAGTCTCCTCAAAAGCCCATGATTTGTCATAGGATGTGATGCGCCTAGATCCACAAATACCATCAATTCCTTGGACCAAAAAATGTTCCTAAAATAATCTACCTCCTTGCATGATTTGATCCCTTCACAATTGCTAATGATATCAATGAAAATCAAACCCTATGTGACCAAGAATAGATTGTCTTCGAATCAACTTAATTCCAAAATGATATTTGGACAAATCTCATCATTTTGGTGTCCAAACCCTAACTGCCCATAGCTGATGTAAACTTGAAAAAATAATGTCCTCCTTGAAACTCCAACTGATGCCAAAAACCTACAAATAATCTCTATAGCAAACCCTAAATGGATTCACCTCTCAAGTGGTATTGGGTTTTTGTCCAATACACTAATTTCCAAGGATTTTCATCCTTAGAAATGGCTGAACCTGTTGTTGCATCTCAAAGGAAAATATCCAATATGCAAATGACAAGATAATATGATATGAAATGAACTCCGAATGACCTTGTTATAAAGCCTCCAAGAGGTCCACCCAAGTTTTCCCTTTTTGAATCTATTTTGAAGTCCATAAGTGGGGCGCTCCACTTACATCATAAAACAATAATTCATTGACATTTTATATTATTTTATTATGTTACTTAACTGACTTTCCTTTCTCCAAGTCACTTTTGCTACAATGGCTCAACTAAACTTCAATTTGGCTTAGGTGAAGTTAGCTCAGCTAAGGAGGACAAAAAGGGGATATTACACATCCACATTAGAAGCCAACTATGGAAGATCAAGAGTCACAACTTAGAATTCCACATTAGATGTCCCTATGGGGATTTTAACTTGGGTCTCCACAATGAGAACCCAACATTTTAACCAATTAAGCTCAACCCCTTGGACTTGGTGAACTAATTTCTAAAATCTACCACAACATATCTCCAACATAAGGCTTCGAGCTAAGTATGACATTTAATTTATTTGATTTTTTGCTTTTCATTTCTGTAATTTTAATTATTAGTCCCAACTCATTACCCTAAGATACATTTGTTTATCATTAATGGTCCTAGGCTAATTTATGTAGAGCGTGTATTTATTCCTATAAATTATTTGGTGAATGTGACTTATCTTAGACCCCCTATGGTTTTTCATTCTAAATTAGCATTTTTCACATTTGATTTTTTAATGTTTTATCATATTAGTTAGATCTCATTAGGGTTTGATTTCCCTTTCTTGTCAGTTCTTCATAGATTTATCTTCCTTAGAGGTTTGTGATTCATTATGTGACCTTGCTTTCACCCACCCTATCCACCCATGTTTGTACTTGTGCCTCTAGATTTCTTTTATAGATCTTATGAATTTCTAGTTTTTTGAATTTTACAAATTTGGGAGTAACTTATAGTGCTTCATCCCTTTATTTTCTTATCCATATTTCTTTGTTATTCCATGAGCTAGTTGGAACCCTAATCTTCCTTTACAAAAGGAGTGTTCATTTAAATCCTAACATGGCTACCCAATCCAATGATAATGAAGTATTTTCTAATGCTTGTGTTAAGAAACATTTAGAGGATCATGAAGAACAAAATGATTATGACCAAGATGCATATGTAGCTAAGCAATATCTCATTTTTACTAGACAACCACTTGTTGATGCACTTACTCATGGTCAATCTTTTCAATAATTGGGTATTATTTTACATAGACATTAGTAGGTGCTCCATTCGGCATGGATATTTATTATAGTATTGGGACTTTGTTGGTTTCTTCTAATGGAGTATCCTCTCATCCTTCATCCTTTCTAAGTCTTCAACTTGAATAGTTACCCCTTTCATGACCATTCATGTCATTACCATAGTGTGACCCCCATCTCTTATATTACTACCTCTAGTGTTCCCTATACTTCCCCCTCCATTAGTATTCCATGCATGTCCCATCCTTCCACACATATACCTACCAATGGTATTCCCAATACTTATGGTTCTCATATTATCCACCAAAAAAAATATTCACTAAATCTTATTTAATCCTATGAGGAGAGTGTTTCAAGTTATTCCAATCTAGGTGAATTTCAATAGAGTTTCAACATAGTAACAATACTTAGAAAATAAAAATAAGAATAGAAGGGAGGAAGAATATAACACAACACAAAGTGACACTAGATGTACCCTACGAAACCTTCATAAGGAAAAAACCCATGCTCCAAAGCACCACACCCAATGTATTACTCAACAACCAATTGTTACAATTTGATAACAGTCTTTATGCTTCATAAGAGATCTACACTCTGAATACTAAAATAATTCCAACAACATGACCTTGCATAAAACTAAACATACAACTTCCATCCCAAGTCCTCAATATATAAGTCAAGGAGACCTAGGAAACCAAGAATGGTTTTCTAAAATTATGAACCAAAGTCAAATCCAAGCGATCCACATTAAACCCATGTGCCCCACTTCAAAAGTAACTCCTCCCAACATAGAATGTAACTCCCAATTGAACTATTTGTTCCCTATGACCAAGGGGTCCAAGTGTAACTCCAAAGCGCTTCAAAATGAGACAATATTTACACTTACACACCTCTTAAACATGACTATATTTAGTTAGTAAAAGATGCTAGTGATAGTCCACCTAGTAACACCCTATTCAATGGCTTCTTACAATAATCATAAGATGAATGACACATGCAAATAGTTGCAACAATAGAATCTCAAGATTTGATCTAAGTAGGGTACCCTTTTCCATATGGGCATGGGTGGAAGCATAAAGGTGTGTCCCACTTGTGGGCCATGAGCTAATTTAATAACTTATGTAAGATAATATGCCCCAATCTTGGGACACAAGGAAAATAAAATTAAGTTCATTGTTGATGACATTCATGACATGTATATCTATGTCCCTAAACATTCTATGTGGCACCCTTTTCCCTCCAATCCACATGTAAGGATTTCCTTACACAAACTATTGATTTAAATCATTTTTTTTCATGATTAAACAAAGTCATCATGACAAATAATTTCAAGACTATAGCCCTCAGAGTAAGCTTTCAAAAAAATAATTTTAAAGTATTTATTTTCTATTTTATAATCAAAATAGTTTTATTACAAAAATCAAAGACCTATGTTTGACACGCTAGGAGAAATAGTAAAAAATGAAAAAATAGTGCCCTTTACATTGATGTCTTTCATTCAACAAAAAAAATAATTTGGGAATATATGAAAGAGTTGTGCATTGTGGAAAAACATATGTCTAATTAATAATTGTTCTTGATTAAAAAATTAATAATAAATAAAATATGCAACAAAAAATAATGAAAAATATATGTGCCCTAGATATCAATGTTAATAATCTATGTTTAATGTTTTTAAGAGATTTATTTGTAGCTCAAGTTATGTGTCATGTGAAAGTATTAATCATTAAAAAATACTATAAAGTGTAAGAAACACTTTATGAACAAATATTTAAAATATTTTTCTAATCTTGGTGATATTCTCAGTGATGAAGAAGGATCATACACTAAACCTTGGAAGGAGCCTATGGAAGCAACATTGAAGGCTCCGATGGTGAAGAACGAAAGATATGTCCATATTGACGTGTCCCTGTTTAATGGTGTTTTGTTTGACTACTAGTAGGATGGAGAATAGCATTGTTGCAGAGCATGAAATGGCTTTAGGAACAAATTGTATTGAGGGTTGCCTTTCTTATGTAGCAGTGACAAGAGGTAAGGAAAATAAGGTTGCTTTGTCTAATGCACCTAGATGGATAGGAGTTGCAAGGAAAATGGTCAAGACAATGGAAATCACATTGCTTGTGGATATGGATGAAGACTTGTAAAAATGATAGCCATCTCCTATATAGATCTAACACTTATATACAGATTTAACACCTTGTGGCCAAGTTTAAGGGATTTGAATCAATGGATTTTCAAAACCTAGAAAACCTTTTTATCAAGTACTATGGAGATTCATCCATGAACTTAGGGTTTTCATAGTTGTATTTGATTCTAGAGATGATAGAGATGCAATCCTAGAAAAAGGCCCATGGATTAGGGGTACTATCGCATTATATGCAAAACCATGGTTTGTCAATTTCAATCCTTTATTGAAACAATTCCAAGTGTTTCTAAGTTGGGTAAGATTACCCAATCTCCCCTTACATTTTTGTATTCCTCTTGGTTTGGAGAACATAGAAAACTCTTTACGTAAATTTGTGTTCATTTTTTCTAAAACAGAAAAGCTTTTGCATTCAACCCTTGCTTGTATATTGGTGGAGATAGATTTGTCTAGGGTTTTTCAATTGAAATTGGGTTGAAAGTAGACAATAAAATATGGAAACAACATCAAGATTTTGAGAAGCTTGCCTTTAGATGTAGGAATTATTTTGGTATTGGGCATTTATTTGCTTCCTATCCAAAAATTTCAAGGAAATCGTTTGGGAGATTGTCTTGGTGGATTAATGAGGAGAACAAGCCTTTATTTGTGAACAACTCCCCAAGATATTGCTCATTTGTTCTCTTCTAAGGAGATTGAAAGGCTGGCAAACTCTTCGACTATGAATTCTTTTTCTAGTTCTACTGAGTTTGTGCAGCCCTCTAAGGTACATAAGTTGGTGTGTACTGAAACACTTATTTGCTCAAATATTAAGCAAGATTTGTCTCTTAAATCTATAGTTTATTCACATTCAACACACAAAGTTATGGTAAATACAAGCAAGAAGGATGTTTCTCTTGTAGATAAGTTGGGGAAAGAGTAGAAAGTGGTGATTGATAATTAGCCGATAGGCTTTTAGTTGTGAGCGTCATAGTGCTTGGAATTGTCTCACGCCGTAAAATTCAGCTAGAAAAATTTCAAAGTATGTTAATTTTTAGGGTTTTTTTTGGGGTTTCTCTTAAGATGTACTCATCTGTTTTCTCTCCATCATGGTCAACCCTACTTAGATTGCTCGGAATTGTCTCACGCTGCAAAAAAAATTTAAATGGGAATGAAAATGTTCTAAACTCGTCGGTTGTTCTCACGCCAGAAAAAGTCAGTGTCACCCAGGATGTTCTTTCCAAGAGTCATTCAATCTAATATAGATTTCAGAAGTAAATGCAGAGATCTTTCGTAGATTTTGGAGTAAATGTAGAGTTAGATGGACATATTTTATACATTAATTCGCCAGCCCCTTTTATCACCACCTCAAAACCTTTAACATGTCTCCTACAATTTAAGCCTGGTGCTCCCTCGTGAAATCTCCAATACCTTTTGCCACTTGAGCTCATCCCATCCTCCCAAGGAGTCTCAATACTCTTTTTAACTTAATGGATAAACCCTCAGTGAAGCTCGAAGTAGACTTTGAAGACATGGACTATGCTATTGACTCTTCTTCCCAACACAGAGTGTCGTTATTAGGGGATTCTCACAGTTTGAATACGCCCAGAGATTTAGAACTTGAAGAGCATATAACAGACAATGAAGAGTACAATTATGAGCGTGTAGAGGCGAGCAAACTTGCCCTTGAGAAGGCAAAATCACTTTCCTTTGGGTCATATATTATTGAAGGCAAGAAAGAGTAGGGTAAAGACAACGGCACTGATTACTTGATACCATATCATAATCATAGGTTAAGAGGTATCTTGGAAGAGCTCTCGAGCCAGCATAGATGGAAGGAATGTGCAGGAGTCTTGAGTGCCTTGCTGAAAGGATCAGTACATGATATCAATTTTATGAGGTTCAAGTATCAATTCAAGTACTGGGTAAGTAATTTTGTTTTTTCTATTTAAATATAGTGCTGTACAATTTTGTTTCTTTGGTTTGAATTTAGTAGTTTCTTTGATTTGAATGTAGTACCGGCAAGTTTTTCCTTGATTTGAATGTCATGTAAATCTCTCTGCCAGTGTAGCTGTTGTGGTCTCCAGCCCATTTACCATTTTCTAGCTCTAGTCTTCCAATATACCATGATCTTTATGCCAATGGGGTGATGTCACAAGGGAAGTGACCTACTAATAATGATTGATTGGTTGTAGATATGAATGTTTGCTTGTTCAGATTCCCCTCTCCTCTTCTGTGGTTGAAAAAATCCAAAAAAATCCCCTTCTTACAAGCTTCTAAAAATGTCTTTACCCTCAAGTTGGATATGCCTGAAAATTGTGCATTTTAGAATTGCATCTACAGCTAAAAAATCTTTACGTCTTCATATTGGCCACTTTAGGGTTCTCTCTTGCTTGTATATGCACTTGAGCTAATGTTTGTTGTATACTTGACTGAGGTTGCCCTCCCTAGCATTGGTTTTGGTCAGAGTTAGGTTTTGAGTTAGGGTACCTTTGTCCCTTAATACTCGTCTATGATGTATTCCTGAGTCACATGGATCTACCCATTGACATTTTTTTTATCACAACACAAAATATCTACATATTATTGTCGGTCATAGACATTCATATAATTTCTTTCTATTTTTCTTCTATAGATTAAATGTTAGGTAAATCCTTCTCCTCAAACAATATAGGTTAAATGTTCTGTAAATCCTTTTCATCAAAGGATAGGGGAAGGTATCAAGTCTCAGGAGTAAAGTATATACCTAAAGAAAACTAGAGATCAAATCGATAGTTGAATCTGCTCCGATTTATAGGTAAGATGTTTGTATATGTTTCTTAAAAGTTCCTTGATAGAATCAATCTTATTTAATAGACCAAATATTGAAATTCCTTTTGGGTATTGTCACTGTATTTGAAGATGAGATTTGTGTGTGCTTGAATTTGGTTCTGAATCATAAGTGGAGTTTTTATATCTGTCATGGGCGGCTAAGTCTGTGATACATTCTTAGGAAGGTGCACCGCCAGGCTAGAGCCGTAAATTATATTTCAATACACGTAGGGCTTTCTGAATAAAATTGATTTTTCTTAATGATAAGAATAAATAAAGAAAGGTGGAATAGTGCGTGTTTTGGAGAGTCGTGCAGGGAATAGGGGAGATGGCGCATTATAATTATATTGATTACTGTGTTAATTAATGACGCTCTGTCAATTACACTCTTTTCTAAACTATTCTTGTGTGGCTTCAATAGCACCTTGTGGTAGTTTTGACTTATATACATTCACACGTCATTGACACCGATCTCTCTCTGCAATTTATTGACCCCCATTTTGCAAACAGAAGACATTTAGGTAACTGATTCTTTTGTTCATACGGGTTTTCTCGGACATCTTTATTAAGATTTTACGAAATTTTCTGTGGGTAAAGAGTATTTTGTTTTCTGTGACATAACTTAAAAGAAAAAATAAAGCTTTACAGGATTTTCTTTGGCAATGTTTTTTCTAGGTTCTGTGAAATATTTGGCTATGCAAGATAAGCTGCATTGGTTGCTAAAGTGGGCATAATGTGTGATCAATTTATTGTTCCAACCTTTTTAGCTAAATGGATT
Organism: Cunninghamia lanceolata; assembly: GCA_027924645.1. NCBI lineage: Eukaryota > Viridiplantae > Streptophyta > Pinopsida > Cupressales > Cupressaceae > Cunninghamia > Cunninghamia lanceolata. The sequence goes on from BSBN01000828.1 coordinate 4,327,983, forward strand.
TGCTTGAAGTTAAGTGCTAGTGGATTTAGGCTTTTTTTTTCTTCCTTATTTTCTTTGATTTCCTAGATTTATGTCTTATTATCTAGATTACCGACTTTATGTAGTTGTATTAAGAATTGTTTTAACACGGGCTTGTAAAATTGATGCGAGATGTTATTAGGTAGTTTGAAAGATTATTTTTCGATTGGTATATGCAGCTTTTGCATTTTTGGCCATATAAAAGATTTTGGGTTTTAGGTGTTTTTGGAGAAATTGAAGGTAAACCGTGTCTTTGCTTTTGTAGTGTGTTTCTCCTTGCTTTGATAGTATTTTGCTACTGTTCATTTTGGAGTAACTGGAATTTTCCGAAAGCAAGTGCAGACTTTAGGTGAAGTTTTTATATGTTCTATTTTTGCAACAGAGTTTAAATAAATTAAAAAATAAAAAATAAATATAAGGCTTCTCATGGCCTATGTTTTTGTTTTTCATGGCTTTTTATTGGTGATGCTATGATTTGAGTAAAAGTTGGAATTTTTCTCATTTTTTTGGATCGAAAGACTTGTTGGGCATCTTATAATTCTTTGAGAAATTTCAAATTTTGTATTTTTAGCTTTATTTTTGTATTAATGACCCGCACGAATAAGAAACTAACAACAACTGAACAAGAAGACTTTGACCAATCAATACCCCTATTTGCAACAAATGAGCTAGTGATATTACATAACAAAAAAATGCTTAAACAACTAAATCTACCTATTGCACTTTGTCTTGCAGAAAATACACAACGTAAATTAGGCACAACTAGTAATGATGAGCAACTTCCTCATGAGGTTTTAATAAGCAAATGTCAATGTGTCATGCTTACAACAAACTTATGGATCCAAGCTGGTCTTGTAAATGGGTCTCTTGGAGAGGTCAAAGATATTGTATATCCAATTGGATCAAAACCACCAAAATTGCCATCATATGTTACAGTAACATTTGAAAACTATAATGGTCCACCATGGGATGAAACAAACCCAAAAACTATACCAATACAACCCATATCACGGGGCAATCGTAGGCAAATACCACTATCCATGGCATGGGCTATCACTATACACAAATCACAAGCCCTTACACTAAGCAAAGCCACAATTGATATTGGAAAAAATGAAAGACAAGGCCTCACATTTACGGCAATTTCAAGAGTCAAGTCTATAAAAGGTCTACGTATAGAGCCTGCATTCTCTTTCAACCGCTACTCCAAAATGAAAAAAAATCCCTACAACATTATCAGAAAGAAAGAAGAGGCTCGCTACAACTACTCTCACAACAATAAATCTAGGTATGTATATTTACTTGCAAGAATGCTCAAATAAGAAATAATGAAAGTTTTTCTAATATTTGATTATCCTTTTTTTCAAAACATACAAATAAGAAAACTAACCAATTACATTGTTTATCTTACACAGGTCAACAATACATGACCAAAAAAAGTAAAACCTCAAGAATTGCCCAACTTCTGAAGAATTTATTTTTTATTGCTTGGTTTTCATTCATAAGAAAATGATTACAAATGATCAATTTGGACTGACAACATTATGTTTTTGTGCATAGGAATCACAAGTGCAAAAGACAATCTTATTACAAAGATGAAAAGAAACTCTTGTGAAATTTTGCTCGATACAATATCGATATTAATCTTTGATCATGCAATGACATGGGAATGTTTATGTTCAAACAACTATTGTACCTATTACAAATGAATCTGAAAACATGTTGAATAACATCTTTATTTCTACTTTAAACATGTACAAATTTATTGTTATACATCTATTTGGCTATTATTAAATCCATTAACTCTTCCATAGATACCAAACAATTAGCTCGTCAAAAGGTGAAGGTGTTGGACGAAAATACAAATATGTCCCAACCATTTATTATCGTATGAGAAGGATTTAAGTTTAGTGAATGGGAATGTATCATATGGTTGGAAAGATGTTAAAAAACACCCTAAAAAGCACAAGAAGATGAGGACATGTGGGAACATGATGATGTAATGCATTGCATGCATGCTATGTAGTGTTTGGATAGTTCATGCATTTTATTAGCCGATAGGCTATTAGTGGGAGCTTTTTTCTCCCGGAAAAATCAGACGCCGGAATTGTCGGACGCCGAAAAATCATCCGACACCGGGAAATCTTCCGACTGCTATTTTAAAAAAAGAACTTTACGGTAAATAAATGTCTGTGGGGAGTGTGTTATGGCATCTGTAAACTGGAATTACCCAAATAATCCTCTGCTGGCGTTCAATTATACTGGAACTGTGCCACGGGCTCTTTGGCAGCCCGAGTTCGGGACGAGAGTAAAAGTTCTAAAATTCAATAGCAGTGTGCAAATAGTATTGCAGAATACCGGGATTCTTTCAATACAGAACCATCCCATACACCTTCATGGCCATAATTTTTATCTTGTGGGGCAAGGCTTTGGAAACTATAATTCCCAAACGGATCCCACAAACTTCAATCTGGTAGATCCTCAGTTGTTGAGCACAGTCGGACTTCCTACTGGTGGCTGGGCGGCCATTAGATTTATAGCCGACAATCCAGGTAAGCTAGTTTATACTGTAAGTACTTATTTTAACAGTGTCTCTTTTATGTATATACACCCACTCTGGAATCTAAATTTGTTTATATTGCTACATAACAGGAGTTTGGTTGATGCATTGCCGTTTTGAGTCTCACTCTGAATTGGGCTTTGATACCGTATTTCTTACGGAGGACGGACCGGGAAATTCAGACACATTGCCTCCTCCTCTAAGGGACCTACCCAGATGCTAGATGCATCTCTTCATACATCCCACCGCTCTAATAAAAGAGACCCGATTTCAATCCGAAGTCATAATTATGATAGCCATTTTGTTGGAGCCCTCACTCAATTTATGTTCTTTAAACAGAGAAAAAGAAAGTTTGTACCAATGCAAGTTAGTTAAAAAAACTAGTTTGACTACTTTGGTTATTTTAAGTCTCTCTCCATTAACCATTTTAATTTACTATTCTTTTGTATTTAAATATTATTTTTTATTAATATATATGATAGTAAATTGTTGTGTAACAAGTGCTTCTGGGTTTGACCGTGATCAAGATTTTTCTCTCAACGTTTCGGATCACACTCCATGATCCATCATCAGGAGAAATAAAGCAAGAGAAGAGTCATAAAATGATAAACTGCAGACCAAATCTAAATAAAAAGAGAGGGAGGGAGACATATGGCACAGAAATCAAGAGATTTCAAGCGGAGGAAGAAAACAACAACCCAGAAAGGTACAAGAAGAAAGAACAAAATTGAGGCCAAGCTCATCCAAAGGAAAAATAAATGGATAAATAAATAAAAATAACAAAGGGCAAAAAAATAAATACAAGAGATAAAATAATTTTCTACAAAACTAATAATATATATATATATATATCAAAAACAACCCAAGAATACTGGAAAAAGAATTACACCTAATACATGCAATAATAAAAAATAAAAATAAAAATAAAACATACAGTACAATAAGCCAAAAAACACAATCATAATAACTAATATATGTATGTATAATAATAGATATTATGTAATATATATAAGAACCTAAACTCAAGCCTAGAAAGAAAATTGAATAGTTAAAATAAAAGAGGGGTCAACGAAGTGCCCAAAAAACCCCAAAAGAGACATACAAAGAGACCAGGCAAAAGAAGAAAGGAGGCACAGACATGAGCGACCCTTCCACAAGCAAGGGACAAAAACAATCCCAAACACCTAATAAAGGGAGGCCACACGAAGGAGGGGATGCAAGAAAAGGAGGGGCAAAAATAGAATGGGTTAGAGAGGGCGACAAGTTGGGAAAGCTATGGCTAGGGAAGAGCCCATAAGGAGGACCCGAAAGGTGAAAAAGGAGAGGAGGGTGCCAAGAGCCAAGGGAGGAGATTGGGACAACCGGATAGAAAGGAGGTGAGGTGATCAGGTTAGAAGCGGGGAGGGGGAAGACAAGGGGAAGACTGAGGTCGAGAGGGAGAGGAGGGGGGACAACACGAAGGATCGAGCACAAGAGGATTGAGGAGGACAATACAACCAGAGAGCACCACCAAGAGAAGCCCAACAAGTGATACGCAGGGGGCAACAACCAAAGCATAAAAAAGAATAACAAGAAATTATATTATTTTGCATACGTAGCTAGTGTATGTGATAGGGTTCCTATATATGTTTATATATAACTACAATCTAATATATGAACATATAAAGGAACCTGATCCTATAAACTGGCTCCATGTGTAAAATAATTAAATAAGAATCCAATCAAAATTGACAAAAAGATAATATTGAGTAAATAATACCTATACAAGAACACCATCGCACAAATCTAAAAAGTAAGAAATAAAGAATTATAAAAATAATAACTGCAAGATCATCCTCATTAGCAACAAAACAAGAGAGAGCGAAAACGTCCCAGAGGAAACAAGGGAACCACGGAAAAAAAGCAGAGTAGGGGAAGGATAGATGTGAAGAGGCGAGGATGACTCAACCAAAAGCAAGGACCAAGGCCAAAAATGGACAACCAAAAACATGGCAAAGCGGAAGGTGGGAGGTGGAGCAAAGAGGGGGCCAAGGGGCTTGAGATGAGGTCAAGACGGGAACAAAAATACCAGGATAAGGCCTAAAAGAAGGAGCCTGGGGGAGAGACACAAGATGGGGTACCACGGACCACCAACCAAAGTGCCAAACCTAACATGGTAGGGGGGGAAAAGTGTCCATAGAGAAGAACACCAAGTTGTATGAGGGAGGCCGATGGGACGGAGAGGGGAGAAGGGGGAGGGGAGCTCAAAGGGGAGAAAGAAAAAGAAAGAGGCAAGAAGACCGAGCCAGGGAAGGAGGGGGAGAGGGGGGAGAGAGGGGGGAGACTGGGAAGGGCAGTCAAGATCAAGAGGTTTGAAGAGGGTGGTTTCTGAGACGAGTTAGGAGGGGTTGCCAAGAAAAACTTAGGCCCAATCCCTCATCTCGGTTGAGGTTAGAAGGGTGCATGCCGATTTCAATGGTCTCTTTGAGTTTCCTTTTGAAGAAGTTGTCTTTCTTAACCAGAATTTGGGTGTCTTCTAAGCAAATGTGGTGTTTGGTTTTAGAGGAGTGTTCAGCAAGCGCTGATTTATGAGTTCGTTCATGCCTGATGTCGGCACTATGTTCTTTCAGCCTAGTGTTAAAAGAGCGACCAGTCTCCCCAATGTAGGGGGTGCCGCATGAACAAACAACCTTGTAGACACCAGAGTAAAGGAAGGGATCTCTAGGGTCTTTGGGAGACGGGATGAGTCTTCTAAGAGTAGAGATGGGTTTAAAGGCGCATTGAAGGCCCTTTTTTTGAAGGATTTTAGAAATTTTGTTGGAGATGCCTTCAATGTAGGGGATGGAGGCCAAGGAGGGGTTTTTGATTGCGAGACTTTAGGGTTGGAGAAGAAGCGAGATTTGGCTTGTTTGAAGGTTCTGGAAATGAGTTTACTTTTGAACCCATTTAATTTGAAGACATTGGAGAGGTGGGCTAGTTCAAGATCTAAGTTGTCCTCATCACAAATGCGTAAGGCTCTCGTAGCCAAGGTTTTGAGGACACCAACTTTTTGGGCTGGGTGGTGATGAGAAGAGGCGTGAAGGTAAAGATCAGTGTGGGTAGCTTTCCTATAGACAGTTTGGCCTAAGGTTCCATTAGGTTTTTTTGAGAGTAGAATATCTAGAAAAGGGAGTTGGTTGTTGGTCTCCAACTCTTTGGTGAAAGAGATGCTTGGGGCTACACTGTTAAGGTGCAAGTGGAAGGCTTCAAGACTCTCACGACCATGTGGCCAGCAGATGTTGGTGTCATCAACATAGCGTTTCCACCACTTTGGTTTGAGGGGGAAAGAGTTGAGGGCTAATTCTTCAAAGTGTTCCATGTACAAGTTAGCCACAATGGGGGAGAGAGGGGATCCCATGGCCACTCCATCAACTTGTTCATAGACTACTCCTTGGAAGGTGAAGAAGGTCGATTTGAGGCATAACTCAACCAAGGCGGCGATCTCATCATTAGTCTTCTGTTTGATTAAATCAATGGAGTCAGGGACAGGAACCTTAGTGAAAAGAGAAACCACGTCAAAGCTCACTAAGAGGTCATTATCAACCAAAGTTTTGTCTTTAATGAACTCAACAAAATGGGAAGAGTTTTTGATGTAAGAGTTTGAATAGCCGACAAGGGGGGCTAAGAGCTTGGCAAGGTAGGTAGCAAGCTTGTAGGTGGGGGAGTCAATAGTGTCAACAATGGGTCTAAGGGGGATGCCAATCTTGTGAATCTTAGGAACACCATAAATGCGAGGGGTGACTTCTTTGGTCGGGACAAGCCTCTTTTTGGTGACATCATCGAAGGAAGACAAGGAGAGGGCTCTTTTAACTTTGTTTAAAATTTGGGTGACCGGGTTACGGGGAAGGATTTTGTAACTATCCTTGTCAGAAAGTAGAACTCTCATCTTGGATATGTAGTCATGTTTATCCATGATGACTGTAGCGTTGCCTTTGTCTGCCTTGACGATAATGAGGTCTGAGTTGCTTGTTAAGTTCTTGAAAGCCCGGAGCTCATTTTTGGGAATGTTACACTTGGGTGGTTTAGCATGCCGAAGGGCGACGACACAGTCTTGTCTAATTTCCTCGGCACAATCCTTTGGAAGAGATCGAATTGCATTTTCAATATCGATAAGAAATTCCGTGAGAGGAATGGAGTGGGGAGAGATTGCAAAGCCAAGACCTCTTTTTAAAAAATTGAAGGCTAGTGGGTCTAAAGGCACAGAGGAAAGGTTAAGAACCAATTTATTTTCCCAGTCTTGAACAAAGTTACAAGAGTGGTGTGGTCTCGAAAGGGTTGAAAGGGAAATCGAGGAAGAAGACTGTTTGGAGGGGAAAGAAAGATCACACGGTGAGACGCCACTAGTCGAGGGTTGGAGCGAAGTGGAAGAGAGTGAGGAAGTGGAGCACGCAACCTGTGAGGACGACAAGACAAGTTGAATGAGAGGGTGCAGGTTGGTGAGGCTCACACTCGGTGGAGAAGACAGTGAGGAGTTGGGAAGGTTTGACGTGTCTAACGAAGAGCGGTTAGAGGAAGGCTGGGAAGGGGCGCGTGTGGCTCGAGGAGGGTCAGAGAACACTGGCGATATCACATCACCATTAATGCAAGAGTTGCTCAAGAAAAAACTATCAACGATCAGATGGGAGCAGTTCATACCTAGAACCGAGTGCAGGCGACCGTTCCAATAAAAAATTATATTTTGTTTTAAGTATATATATAATTAATTGTTTTTATTTTAATGAGAGTGTTTTGATATATTGATATATAGATAAATGGTATAAGTTTGTGTAAAGCTTGTCCCTTACTCTCTGTTATTCATCTATTCCATTGGACATTTTTCTACACACCTACCACTTGTCCCTTTCTACCACATTCACACACCCTTATACGTTCGCCCTATCCATTCATTTATTACTCTTTTACTCACATGATTTCAATGCACACACTATTTCTTGCCCTTTTTAATCCAAAAACTAATTCATGGTCACAGAGTCGTCATCATTGTCATGGTCTCATCCCACCCTAAATAAAAAATTTAGATTCAAATTTGATCAACTTTCCACATTTGGCATTCCTTCCTAACACTAACTAAATATGTAAACATTATCCAGTGGACATGTTGTAAAATTAACCAATAGTCGAAACTAAATTAATTAATATTTACATGAGACTTACTAATCACATGTTTGTGTAATATGTTGATATGTCCTTGTATTTGAAGACATTCAATGTACTCATTTCTCCCAATTAGAAAATCAATTCTTTAATGATTCTAGAGAGCAATTAATAGCGACACATTTTGATTTAGTGCCATAAAAAATGTAAGGAATCTACATCTTAGGCACTTGAGTACTTTTTTTATATTGTTCAATTTAGTAGACTCACTTGTTTCAAATCATGAAATCTTTATGTTAATACTGTAGAACAACAACATTCGTTGTTTGTTTGTTTCAAACTCACAATAAGAAATTTTGAAAAATTACATAGCGCAAGAAGACTGAGATAGAATAAGGATCACAAACATTGTCAAATAGCCAAAAGGATTAAAATGATAGGAGAGTATTTTCAAAATGTCGTAGTGATAGTAAAATTGGCAAAATGACAGAGATATTTGTAAACTAGGGTACAATTTACATATGATTTAATGATTTATGTTGCTTGCAAGACAAGAAATTTAGAAGGAGGTTTGCAGCTCCTTGGAAGAATGAAAGAAGAGGGAATTAGGCCTCTGAGTGGTACTTATACTCATATTCTTAATGGATTTGTAAAAGGTGGAGAATTTGATAAAGCACATTTGTTTCTAATTCAGGAGAGCGGAAAAATCCTAGCTTGGATTCTAATAACTATGAAAGTTTGATCAGGGCTTGTAGCAATGTAGGAAGAGAGAAAGAGGCATATGGGCTTTTTATGGAAATGAAATCCAAGGGTTTGGAACTTCTGGATGATCAGCTATGCAAAGAGGTTTTAAAGAACCATGGTGTTGGGCAGGAAACTTAGTTTACCATTGTTTTTGAAATCATGCTGCTAGGCATAGTGTAAATTGAGGTCACATGATTTGTCCTGCTATGGAATCCATGGAGGTATGCATCTAATTCCGTACTATAAAAGATAAAACTATGTGTCATTTACATAATGACTTTGGGTATGACAGTGATTTCCAGTAAACCTTGCAAGCAAACTGTTCCTTGATTTTGGGTTCAATGCATGTATGTATACATATATGTTTGGAAATTTCTACATCGAAGAAGAATGCAGAGAACGTGAAAATTCAAATGTTGAGGTTTGCTTCTTGCATAGGATAGGATGACTTTAGGGTTTACTTATGCCAGAATTTCAAGTTAAGAGAAGAATAGCCACATAGCTCTCTGATTCATCTTCTGCAAGTTGTCTCCCTAATGAATACATTTAGACTCCCTTGCATGTAATTTCATCTAACCAAAAAGTAATACAAGCTATCTACCTAATTCCATTCCCAGTAAAGGCTATTGGCCTAATTCCATGCCCTGACTGATGCTTGTTACTTGGATATGTATACCTCTAAAAATAGACACTACATATTTTATTCAATGTTTTTCTTTTGTTTATCTGGATCCTTGATTCTATAGTTGCTGCCAAGTTACCATACGATATAGCATGGATACTTCCATACATAATGCACACAAATCTATAACAACAAATGAAAAAAATGTGCTCCTATTGATAGACCCTATCGGCTATTTCGTTGCGCATAAATTTCATGCAACTGCTAGTTATATTATTATTGTTATAGTAGTATGTTGTTGGTACTGGTGTTGAGGTCCCATTTAAAATAGAAAAATTGAAAGCTAAACATGATGGGGTTGGTTAATAGAGTGTGGTTTTTTGTTTATGGAAACTTCTTATAGAGGTTGGATACTTAGTCTAGAGTCTTATGGTATATGAAGTTTGGATGCTATTTGTATCAATTGTACTTAAGCTTTATTATTCATGGATAGGTCCCCAATAGAATCTCCACTAATTTATTTGAAAAAGAAATATTTAAAACATGAGATAATTTTTAAATTTTGAAATAAAATATGTATAGGAAATATCACAAATCATTAGTTTATATTATCTTCAAATTATTCATAGTTTGCTTGCTATAATTGAGAGAAAATGAAAAAAATTAAAATGTTGATTTGTGTAGCCCACTTAGGCCAAAAAATGAGACATGCTTTTATGCTCTCACTTGCACTTTGTTTACAATAGTACAAGTATTAAATAATAATTTCTCCTAAAACTAGGACTTTACAAGGTGTACAACACCACCTGGTGCTCTAGTTTTAACAATCTCCCACTTGTGGTATACATTGCAAGAATCATAAGGGATACTCAACATAGTGAACTGATGGTAGGGGTTAAACCCCATAGCCATCCTACACCATCTAAATTCATATGTGCTCACACATTTTGTCAAAGAAACTACAACATTCATCGAGGTATCCACCCTCTCAACCATGACCTTCTTCTCCTCCACTATGTCACAAACTAAGTGATACTACACATCAATGCACTTTGTCTACAGATGAAAGGCAGGGTTTTTTGTTGGAATCTAATAGAACTCTAACTATCACACTAAATCACCACTATACCCTACTTCAAGCGAGTGTCCAAACATAGTTTTCAAATCCAAAATGCTTCATTACATGCACGAGTAGCTGCCATGTACTATACCTCTAATGCAGTCAAGGTCAAAGGATCCAATTAAGGATTATCCAACCTTGCAGGTTATTAATATAACTTTCTAATCCAGATCGTATTTAAGTTCATAGATAATAACAAAACATTTGAGGAATCAATAGTACGTTATTCCTTAAAGAGTCATATTACAAGTTCTAGTCATTTGACATGAATTACAATTAAATCACAATTGGATCATACGATCTCACTCAATGTATTTATTTCAAATTATACTCTCAGTTAGCTTTTTCTTGCCAAGCTTGAATTCTTCTACCTCTAATCTTCATTATGATCTATTATCCTTATTAATGTTATTTGTTTTTGTCCTTTTCCTCTATCTTCAAATCACATCAAACTTCTCTTTCTATAAGAGGTGTAGAACATAATGTGGTGGTTGATATCATAATCCATGCTCCTAGAGTAAGGTCATAAGGATCATTAGTCCAAAATTAAATGTTTTTCCCAATGATTTACTTTGAGAGTTGGCACACCACCCTAGCATAGCGTAGGTTCATTGGTAATGTGTGTTATTTTCCCTAGTGAGCTAGGAGTCTCCAAAATTAATGTGGTTCCATATATGACCTTACCTGAATCTATAGTGAAGTAGGTAACATTAAGAATTGCCACGTTTCAAATACTTGTTGCATTGATCAAACAAGTTATTGTTATATAGTAAATACCTAGTGCATGTCTCAATTAACTCCCATGAGTGAACAACACATTTGTGGTGATCAATAATACATAGAAATCAAATGAAAGGTTTTAGATATATAAAACAATCTATGATTCCAACCATAACTAATGAAAACCAGTTGTGGTGACTTGTGGTGCTTCAAATGGCTTGATTGTTCTTATAGTTGCAAATATGAGGTCTTGAATCTTGAAAACATGAGTGTGATGATATGTGGTACTCCAAACTTGAATTATATAACTACAATATACTTGTGAATCAGCAAAATACCTACAAAACAAACAAATGTTAAAATAAATATTTTTGGTTGATGCAAGATGGTTCTTACACATTGGATGAGCTTGCATCAACCTATATAATCAAAGAGCAACCACAACCTATATTTTTCTCATCCAACTAATCACACCATTGAACAAGCTCAAGGCATCCATTGGTAGATCTCTAACTATCCACGTCTACTTAATTACAATCCTCATATATCCAATATTTTTCTCAAGCATGGGCCTCCATGGTAACAAATTGAACACTCAGACATGTCTCTAAGATACTTGAACACCCTCTTCATTGCAGTCCTATGATATTTAATTGGATTGGACATATACCTGCTAAAGACTCCCAATATTTGGGCAATGTCTAGTATGGTGCAAACCATAACATATATAAGACTACCAATTGCACTTACATGGGGAACATCACTCATGTCATCTATCTCATTTGGTGTTGAAGGACACTACTCAACTAAAGATTCATTCCCACAAGAATGGGAACACTCAATAGTTTGTAGCCCTTCATCCTAAATCATTATAAAATAGAGTTAACATACTTGCTTTGGTTGATCTAGAGTTTTATGTTTTCTCTATTTCTCCTAATCCAAATGCCTGAGATGAACCAGTTGCCCCTAAGTCCTTCATACCAAACTATGGGATTTTAGAGCCTTGATCATATCCTTAATATTAGTTATGAATAACATGTCATTAAGATAAAGACAAATAATAGTAAATTGATCATTGAAATGTTTGAAGTAAACATAATGATTTGACTTAGCTCTAACATACCCCAATTTTAAGACATAAGTCTTGAACTTCTAATAGCACATCTTGGGGAATTACTTAAGACCACAGAGAGGATTTTTCAACCTACAAACTAAGTCTTTCTTACCATTCACCACGAAGTGCTTTTGTTATGTCACATAGATCTCGTCTAAATCATCATGTAGAAACTTAGTTATCTTCAAATCCATCTATTCAACCTCAAAGTCAAATGCAATAGTAACAAATAGCAAGAATCTGATAAATGTCAAGTTTGCAATAGGAGAGAAGATCTCATTGAAATCTATTTCCTCTAGCTAAGAATGGCCCTTATCCACTAACCTTCCCTTGTACTTCTCAACTTTTCCCTTTGAACTATACTTCTTATTGAAAACCCATTTTCATCCAACAAGTTTCCTATCCTTAGGAAGTTTCACCAAGTCTCATGTATTTTTCTTCTCCAATGTAGCCATCCTCATCCATGGCCTTCTTCCAAGACTTATTATCTGTAGATTCTATTACCTCTATTATTCTCGGCTCATCCTCGTTAGTAGATAAAAATGCATCTAAAATCATGTGGGATGTACCTATTAGGTTGCATTATCTATTCAGTGAACCTCCTTAAGAGTGGGGTTTAAGATTTTTCTTCTTCTCCCTTTAAAATCTCTAAATCCTCCTCATGATAAAGTCCTTGATGAACCTCTAGTCTAGTCTCAGATGCATTACCCTTGGTCTTTGGCTTCACTTACACCATTGTTTTTTTCTCATCTTTGGGTTGTACATTTGTAGATGAAGATATGATCTCCTTGAATATCACATTCTAATTGTGCACTATATTTCTAGTCTCAGAATTCCAAAGCTTATAAGATTTCCAACCATCACTGTACTTGATGGAGATGCACTTCTTTGATTTGAAATCTAACTTGGATCTCTTCTCCCTAGGCACATTTACATATACCTCACAACTAAAAACCTTGATATGTTGCAATGAAAGGTTCTGATGCAGAGCCACGCAGCAAAAGCTTACAAACGGGATGGAAAAACCATTAATCCACTATCATGTTAAAATCTTGACATACAGCATGTATGCCTATAAGCCTGTCAGCATCATCATATTTCGGGCGAACACAAAATATCCTCCTGCTGACCACTGTTCACTTCCTTATCGGCAAGAAAACCACTATCGGCACCTATGGAAAGGGTCACACCGATCTCCACTTCACACCGATATGTATCATCCACTTTATCACCTATCGGCAAGATATTGTTCATCGGCCAAGGGATACTGACTTACCCTCGACGACTAATGTCACCCTGATAGTTTATCGGTCATATACCGATCGGCCAGACTTGACTTATCGGCCTGACTCAAAAGCACTTCCCCGATGTCCGATATCATCCCGATATCTCTCTTCATCGGTCAAGTTGCCTATCGGCAACACTTCTCCTATCGGCCAAGCTGTAAAAAGTCTCTCCGACACTATTACTCCTGTCGATGCCGAAACTCTTAACGTTAGCAGGATAAATCTTCATCGGGTGATATTTGCAAATATCCTGATGACGAACTATAATATCCTCCTCCTGTCCTTAGCCAAAAAGTGACTTTGACTCCTGCATACGATAGCGATATGCGGATGATGGATACACACGAAAGATGATCCTGATGACGATATACACAGGAAGTATATATCTGACTTATATCATCCTGATGCATTCAAAACATGCAATTTTCGTAAATTTCATGACCTGATCCGGATAGCGACATACACACAGATATCGATGCGATGCACACTGTCTGTAATGTCACATGCAGATACTGTATATCCGTTAACTGCATACAAACTCACAAAACCTCACAATTTCACACAGAAAACATGATGATTGGGCCGGATCACCTTCTGATCAAAACTTAGAAATTTATCCTCCTAACCCCAGCACATGAGGATGCTAGGATGATTCATAGCATGCTACCAACTGATCTCCCAAACATGAAATGCATAAACAGAAAAATAAAATGCAAGCTAAACTAACATACATGACCTTTCCACCGATTTAGAGAATCAACTGGTGGAAGGGTTGAATGAATCCATTCACTTGTAACCGAAAAGAAATCAATGTACAGACAGCTTATAAACCAGATAAATGCAATTGATGAGATCTTTTGCTTTCACTAATAAAAATGCATACAAGTTTCACAGTCTAAATGTATCACAAATATCCTACTTCTGCAATGCTGGAAACAACAATGTCTTCCCTATCTGAATTGCTCTGTAACTACCCTCTATAACCTCAACTCGATCTCTTACTCATACCATAAACCCTAACTGATCTAAGATATATATAGCAATCTCCCACGAGTACTACCAACTCGATTCCCAGCGGCTGGGAGCTTCCAAGTGGCTGGGAGGAGACAGCTCAGACAGCCCGACAACAAACTCCTAACTACCTGCACAATCTCCTAGGTTGATCTAATACATACGCATTGGTCCAATGGACCTTATTACATCATGAAGTCAAACATACTAAAAATAGACTTATGTCCTATCTTGTAGGGGTGCTCCTGCACCATACTCCCCAGAAGAAGAAATCTCAAGTCCACTTGAGATGAGAGTATGTAGATCAGCACCATGTTTCTGGATCTGCTCTTCAGTCATCCATACTGCTTTGAAATTAGGTTTTCCCTGCCAAGACACTAGATACTCCAAATATCGTTTGTTCCGGGTCTGTTAGACCACTCAGGTGTCCAAAACCTTCTGCAACTGAGGTAGATCATGCTTTGGAATGTCATCAATGATTGTATCCTGTAGGGGTTCCTGGTCTGCATCTAGATTAGACTTGTATGGAGTTAAATCACATACATTGAATATAGGGGACAAACCAAGATCGGGAGGGAGTTGTATTTCATAAGCATTCTGTCCATGCTTGTTCAAAATCTGACATGGTCCAACTTTTTGCTGCATGAGTTTAGTATATTTGCCCTTGGGAAGTCTGTCCTTCTTCAAATGAACCCATACCAAATCTCCAACATCAAACTGGACATCCTTCTTTTTATCAGCATATTCCTTATACTTCAAGGTGGTTTTCTGCAGGTGGGTTTTTACTTGATCATGAACCTCTTTTATGGCTTCTGCAAAAGCTTCTCCTTCTGCACTAACAGGGTCTACTATAGGTAGATCTCTCAATTCCAAAATTCCTCTTGGATGCATACCATACACTATCTGAAAAGGTGATTTCCCTGTACTCCTATTGACAGTATCATTATAGGAAAATTCAGCTTGAGATAGAATATTATCCCACTTTTCTCCATTAAGCAGATTTCCTAAGGAACGATTCACTACTTCAGTCTGTCCATCCGTTTGAGGATGATATGCAGAGGAAAAAGATAAATTTGTTCCAAGTTTCTTCCAAAGAGTTCTCCAGAAGTGACCAATAAATTTCACATCCCTATCTGACACTATGTTCAATGGCAATCCATGGATCCTGACAATTTCCCTGAAAAACAAATCTGCAATGTATGAAGCATCAGTAGTGGTTTTGCATGGCAAGAAATGTGCCATTTTGCTGAATCGGTCCACTACAACAAAAACACTGTCAAACCCTTTCCTTGTCCTTGGTAAACCCAAGACAAAATCCATACTTATGCTTTCCCATGGTCTGGAAGGAATGGGTAACGGCTGATATAAACCTGCATTAGT
Organism: Cunninghamia lanceolata; assembly: GCA_027924645.1. Lineage (NCBI taxonomy): Eukaryota > Viridiplantae > Streptophyta > Pinopsida > Cupressales > Cupressaceae > Cunninghamia > Cunninghamia lanceolata. Next base: position 4,343,670 of record BSBN01000828.1, read on the forward strand.
TGACCTGCCTTTTGCTTTCTGACATATCACACATGTCTCTACAAACTTTCTAACATCTGATTGTAACCTAGGCCAAAAGTAATGTCTTCGGACAAGATCAAGAGTTTTATCTAGACCAAAATGACCTGCCAGAGCTCCACAATGTTTCTCCTTAATGATGTTTAACCTCATAGAACACCTTGGAATACACAACTGTCCACCTTTGAACAGCAATCCATCCTGGATCAAAAATTCAGAGAATTCAGCATGATATTTCTCTCCAAAAGAAGTACATACCTGATATATCTCGCCAAAATCTTCATCAGCCTCATACATGGTCTTTAATCAATCAATGCCAACACTCTCCAACTGAATCTGGTTGACTGTTAGAACTCTCCTGCTCAAGGCATCTGCAACTTTATTCTTGACTCCTTTCTTATGCTTAGTGTAAAAGTAAAAGCTTGTAAGGTTTCTACCCATTTCATGTGTCTGTGGTTCAGCTTTTCCTGGCTGTTTATGAAACTCAGAGCCTGGTTATCTGTGAATACTATGAATTCCTTTGGCATCAAGTAATGCCTCCATTTCTTGAGTGACTGGACTAAAGCATACATTTCCAAATCATATGATGAATACCTCTTTTTAGCATCGTTGAGCTTCTCACTGAAAAATGCAATTGGTCTACCTTCTTGGCTGAGTACTGCTCCAATGGCCATGTGACTGGCATCACATTCCACCTGAAAGATTTTGTTAAAGTCTGGAAGTGCAAGGACTGGCTGCTGTGCCACCTTCTTCTTCAATGTTTCAAAAGAATCATCTGCTCTCTAAGTCCAAACAAATCTGCACTTCTGTCCTCCTTTGATGGTATCAAGCATGGGTGCACAAATATGACTAAACCCTCTTATAAACTTTCTGTAGAAGGTTGCTAACCCATGGAAACTTCTGACATCATTCGGAGTCCTTGGAGTTGGCCAAGACAATATGGCACTTACCTTCTCCTTATCCATTTGCAGCTTTCCTTGTGAAATGACAAAACCCAAATATGTGATCTCCTCTTGCATGAATAAACACTTGTCTAAATTTATCATCAGCTGCTCTTCATGTAACCTCTTAAGAACCAAATCTATATGTCTGAGATGTTCTTCTTTTATGTTGCTGAAAATCAGAATGTCATCTAGATATACTATGACAAACTTACCAATGAATTCTCTCAAAACCTCATTCATCAATCTCATAAAAGTACTAGGTGCATTAGACAAACCAAAAGGCATAACTTTCCACTCATATAACCCTTCATTAGTTTTGAATGCTGTTTTCCATTCATCTCCTGGTCTAATCCTGATCTGATGATACCCACTCTTCAAATCTATTTTTGTAAAATACTTAGCACCTCCTAAACAGTCAAGTAAATCCTCTATCCTAGGGATCGGAAACCTATACCTGATTGTGATCTTGTTAATAGCTCTGGAATCTGTGCAAAGCCTCCAAGTGCCTTCTTTCTTTGGTGCTAGTATAGCTAGTACTGCACATGGACTTAAACTTTTCCCAATCAGACCTGTATCTAGCAATTCCTCAATTTGTCTGGCTACTTCTGCATTCTGTTCTGGAGTTAGCTTATATGCTGCCTTGTTTGGAAGTATCAATCCTGGAATTAGGTCTATGCAGTGACTAATATCCCTTACAGGTGGTAGGGATCTTGGCATTCCATCTGAGATGATACCTTTATACTTATCCAATAGCTCTTGGATAGCTGGGTCTACGAACCTCTGCTTCTTCTCTTCCTTGACTTCTTGCTGCTGTTCTTTATTCACCCTCATACATGGAATTAAGGCATATGCAACTGTACCTTCTGCTGCTACTTCTTTCATGAATTATTTCCCTTCCATCAGCATTACCTTCACCTCTTTTCCTTTGGATTTCTCCTCCTCTGTCAATGGTAGTAACTCTATCACCTTACCATCTTTAGTGATTGTATAGGTGTTTCTAACACCATCATGGCGTGCCTTCAAATCATACTGCCATGGTCTACCAAATAAAAGATTGCAAGCATCCATCTTGGTAATGTCAAACAACAACCTGTCTTTGTATGCTCCAATCTGAAATTCTACCCAAGCCTGTTCTTCTACAACTGTCTGCTGACCTTGGTTAAGCCATGAGACTTTGTATGGGGATGGGTGAGGTAATCTCCTAAGCTTAAGCTTTGTCACCATTTCTTCAGATACAAAATTTTCAGTAGAACCAGAATCAATTAAAACTTTACATGCCTTACCTCCTGCTTTGCAAATGGTTCTGAAAAGAGACTTTCTTTGAGGGAGTTCTTTGTCAGGTACCTTCATGGTAGTCATTGTTCTTCTCATCATTAGAGATTCCCCACTCTCTGGATATCCATAATTATCAGGAGCATTCACACTCTGAAAAGCATTAGAGCCTGTCATACTTTGACTATCAGGTTCTTGGATTAGATTTGTTCTCCTTTCTCATGTTGAGCTTGTGGCCTTTTCTGGACATCTGCTGGCTATATGGCCTTCTTTGTTACAGTTATAACATCTGATGGATCCTCTGTCCTGGGATCTTCCTCTGAAAGGTCTTCTGCCTCTAAAGTTTCCTTGCTGACTGTAACTTTCCCTCTGGTTCTGACTATTGTTTCCCTTACTATTGTCATGACTGGATTCTCCTTGATATCCATGTCCATGGCCTCTACCTCTGAAAGGACCTCTTCCACCTCTTTGTTGTTTTCCTCTTCCTCTATTATGTTGTTCCTGTTTCCTCTTTAACTTCTCTTCCACTTTCAATGCCAACTGAAAACATTTCTGAACTGTATCTGGATTATGCAGATTCAAATCTTCCTGAATGTTGAACCTCAATCCATTAAGGTATCTGGCTACCTTCTCTTCCTCACTTTCTTTTACCTTTGTCTTCACACAGAGTTTCATGAATTCCTCTGTATATGAGCTGACATCTAGCTCCTTCTGCTTCAAGTTTTGTTTCCTCTTGTGTAATTGGATACTGTAATCCAATGGGACATAGGCTTCCTTTACTGATGCCATCATCTTCTTCCATGTAGTGACTCTACGCTTTCCTTCCTGTACTCTGTCATCTTGGACAAAATTCCACCATGTCAATGCAGCTTCTTTCATCTTTGACTGGGCTATTTTTACTCTCTGCTGTTCTGGTATTTCCTCTGTTTCAAAGAAATTGTTCAAGGAGTCTATCCACTCCATCACTGAATCAGGTTCCATCTTTCCTGAAAACACTGGCAAATCCAATTTCACATCCATGGTTCTCCTCTCCATGGCTTTGAGGGCGTTCAACAGTGGCCTCTGGTCTGCAGGAACGGCCTCCTCATTCCAACTAGGGATCTCTTCTTCTTCCCTATCTTCTTCTTTACCAGAACCTACTCTGTTCCTTAACTCCTCTAACTCATCCTTCAATTCCTGATTCTGGGCCTTCACGGCCTTGCTCTCAGCAATCTGCTTCTTTACCAGGACTGCCAACTCAGTGTTGGTCATCCTTGCTGGAATCTTTGATGTTCCTCCTTCATCTGACATCTTGTTATACTCTGATCTTTTCCAGAAGATCCAACCTTTGCTCTGATACCACTATGATGCAGAGCCACACAGCAAAAGCTTACAAATGGGATGGAAAAACCATTAATCCACTATCATGTTAAAATCTTGACATACAGCATGTATGCCTATAAACCTGTCAGCATCATCATATTTCGGGTGAACACAAAATATCCTCCTGCTGACCACTGTTCACTTCCTTATTGGCAAGAAAACCACTATCGGCACCTATGGAAAGGGTCACGCCGATCTCCACTTCACACCGATATGTATCATCCACTTTATCGCCTATCGGCAAGATATTGTTCATCGGCCAAGGGATACTGACTTACCCCCGATGACTAATGTCACCCCGATAGTTTTATCGGTCATATACCAATCGGCCAGACTTGACTTATCGGCCTGACTCAAAAGCACTTCCCCGATGTCTGATATCATCCTGATATCTCTCTTCATCGGTCAAGTTGCCTATCGGCAACACTTCTCCTATCGGCCAAGCCATAAAAAGTCTCTCCGACACTATTACTCCTGTCGATGCCGAAACTCTTAACGTCAGTAGGATAAATCTTCATCGGGTGATATTTGTAAATATCCTGATGACGAACTATAATATCCTCCTCCTGTCCTTAGCCAAAAAGTGACTTTGACTCCCGCATACGATAGCGATATGCGGATGATGGATACACACGAAAGATGATCCTGATGACGATATACACAGGAAGTATATATCTGACTTATATCATCCTGATGCATTCAAAACATGCAATTTTCATAAATTTCATGACCCGATCCGGATAGCGACATACACACAGATATCGATGCGATGCACACTGTCTGTAATGTCACATGCAGATACTGTATATCCGTTAACTGCATACAAACTCACAAAACCTCACAATTTCACACAGAAAACATGATGATCGGGCCGGATCACCTTCTGATCAAAACTTAGAAATTTATCCTCCTAACCCTAGCACATGAGGATGCTAGGATGATTCATAGCATGCTACCAACTGATCTCCCAAACATGAAATGCATAAACAGAAAAACAAAATGCAAGCTAAACTAACATACATGACCTTTCCACCAATTCAGAGAATCAACCGGTGGAAGGGTTGAATGAATCCATTCACTTGTAACTGAAAAGAAATCAATGTACAGACAGCTTATAAACCAGATAAATGCAATTGATGAGATCTTTTGCTTTCACTAATAAAAATGCATACAAGTTTCACAGTCTAAATGTATCACAAATATCCTACTTCTGCAATGCTGGAAACAACAATGTCTTCCCTGTCTGAATTGCTCTGTAACTACCCTCTATAAGCTCAACTTGATCTCTTACTCATACCATAAACCCTAACTGATCTAAGATATATATAGCAATCTCCCATGAGTACTACCAACTCGATTCCCAGCGGCTGGGAGCTTCCAAGCGGCTGGGAGGAGACAGCTCAGACAGCCCGACAACAAACTCCTAACTACCTGCACAATCTCCTAGGTTGATCTAATACATACGCATTGGTCCAATGGACCTTATTACATCATGAAGTCAAACATACTAAAAATAGACTTATGTCCTATCTTGTAGGGGTGCTCCTGCACCAGCTTCTTTCTTGATCAAGCCTCCTCAAGTGATTTGTCTATAAGATTCTTAGTAGGAGACTTGTTAATTAGGTAATAAACTATGCTTGCAGCTTATCCCAAAATTTCTACTTAAAATTATCTCCATTTAATATGTTCCTAGCTCTTCCCATTACTATCTTGGTTAATATCTCTACAAATCCATTCTATTAAAGGGTGTATGGAGTTGTCTTATGTCTCACAATACCATGTTCCCTACAAAAGTTATCAAACTCTTATAAACAAAATTCTCCACGATTAGCTATCCTCAACATCATAATCTTCATTGTTGTCTAGTTCTCAATGAGAGATTTGAACTCTTTAAACTTTGAGAAGGCCTTGAATTTATGCCTAAGGAAAAATATCCATGATTTTCTAGAGAATTCATTAATAAAAGATACTAAATATAGGGATTTACTAGTGATGGTACATCCACAAAACCAAAGACATCTCTAGGAATTAAATCTAAAACCCTATAGATCTAGCAAACCTCAAGTAAAACTTAACATGATTCTATTTTCCATATATGCAATATTCACAAAATTCAAAATTTAAGGAACAATTAGTTAGCCCCTATACTAAGTTTTTATATTTAAAGGACCTTAGACCCTTCTCACCAATGTGGTCCATATGCTCATGCCACAACATGGTCTTTTTTGCTAGAATCTTATGATTCCATGAATCAAGAATCTCAAAGATATTACATTTTATGGTGCTACCATCCAATTGTAACAAAGTTCTAGAATGAATTCCCTCATCCAAGATCATGGCTCCACACACCATCTTACATGATCCATCTTTGTTCTAAACCACATGTACACCAATATCATTCAATTTATTTACACAAAGTAGGTTTCTCACCAAACCCAACATTTACAAAACATTAGATAGGGTTATGGTTCTTCTATCTCCAAATGTGAGTATGACTCTACCTTGACCAATGATTTTGAGAGAAGAGTTATCTCCCAAGTATATTTGTCCACCATAGAAGCTATCATAATTTGAGAGCCACTTCCTATTGGGAGTTAGGTGAAAGGAGGATCCATAATTAATTATCCATGCACCTCATGTACATGTGTAACAAGGACTACAATAAAAGAATCATCACCATCATTGTTAGAGGCTCTTAAGTTTGAGTCATTACCGGACTCCTCCTTTGCCTTCTTTTCTTTGCAATCTTTGATGTATCTATTCTTATTGTAGTTTCAACATTTGGCTTTCAATCTACCAAAGACCTACATCTACCCTTGGACTTAGCACACTTGTCCTTCTTCTTTCCCTTGCCCTTGTCCTTCACAGAACCTTTAACAGTCAAAACATATTAAATAGATTCTAATGCTTTCTACCTAATCTCCCTAGAGATTAATCCACCCACCACCTCATCAAGCTTTAGCTTTAAGACAATGCTATTGATATCCATTACCAAGTCATCCCACAAATTATGTTAAGTACACATAAGGGTTATACACTAGTCCTCATATCTATCTTTATATTCATGATTGCTAACTAGCTCACCACAATGATGAATGCATTTAGGTGCTCCATGACAATGTCACCATCATGCATCCTTAAGTAATATAGATTTTTCTATGGGAAAAACTTTTTTACAAGGTACTTTGTCTAATACAAGTTCCCTTTAACTTATTTAAGAGTTACTCAGTGTTCATCTCTCTTGAAACATTCATGAGCCCTGAATCTACAAGGCAAAATCAAATCTAGCTCCTTATCTTTCTATTAATGTTCAACTACCCATTTTTAATTTTTCATGCAGAAGAGTTGATGTCCAAAAAATCTACACATAGATCTATGCCAACAAGGAGATCTTCCAACTTGAGCTTCCAAATCTTAAAGTTTGTTCAATTAAACTTCTCCATCTCCATTCTAGAAGTGATTTCCATACATGTTCTTGAAATGCAAGATAAATGAAAAAACACCCTCTCAAGCAAGGATTAATACAAAAATAGCCCTACTCCTCCCATAGATCTAACAAGATAGCTAGGATTTGATACCAAATGAAATAAAATATGTAGTAAATCCTACTTAACCATATGGGGAGAGTATCACAAGTTATTCCAATTTAGATAAATTTTAATAGAGTAGTTTCAACCTAGTATCAACACTTAAAAAATAACAATAAGAAGAGAAGAGAAGAAGAATAGAAGAATAGAACAAAAAATAAAGTGACACCAAATGTGCCTTGGAAAAAACCTCATAAGTAAAAAACTCAACCTTTAAAGCACCACACCCAGTGTATTATTCAACAACTAATAGTTACAATACAATAGCAATGTTTGTGCTTCACTAGAGATCTACACTCTAAACCTAGAGGAATTTTAACATACAACCCCAATCTTAAGCTCTCAATATATAGGCCAATGAGGCCTAGGAAACCAAGAATAGTTTTCAAAAACCATGGTCTCAAAACGATGATCCAAATTCAAGTCCAAGTGGTCCACATTCAACCCATGTACCCCACTCCAAAAGTAACTCTTCCCAACATAGAATGTAACTCCTGATTAATTGGTCTGGCTCCTATGACCAAGGGCCCAAGTGTAACTCTCAAGTAGTCCAACATGAGGCAATCATTACACGTTCACACCTCTTACATACAACTATATTTACCTAGTCAAAGATGCTAGTTATAGTCCACTTAGTAACCCTTATTCAATTAATTCTTACAATCACCATAAGACCAATGACACATGACAAATAGTGCCAACAATGGAGTCTCAAAATTCCATCCCAATGGGGTTCTCTTTTCCATGTGGGCACATTATTTGCAATATCACAAAAATTAAATAATTGCTCCTAGGCCTATGACTTTGCAAGGTATATAACATCACCTTGTCCTCTAGTCATAACAATTCCTTCCTCACACCCTATATCCACTCCAATTTATAATATGGTCACTCCTTCTGTGACCATAACATTACCTCCTATAACATGTCCTCATTATACTTCCTCTATTGTTTCACACTCCATATACCACTATTATTCCCATTTCTACCCGAGATACACTATTGTAAGACTTTGCCCACCTTACGAAGAAAGGTGGATGATATGCCTAAAACAAAAGATTCTATCGCATATAATCCACCACACCACAAACCACTTGCCTTTGTATGCAATACATCCTAGTTTTATTATAGATATATTTGAGCTATATAATGGAAAAGAAGACCCTAGTATTAATTTACAAGATTTTAATGTTGCATGTTTGGATTTTACATAAAAAGATAAGATCTTAGCCAAGTTGTTTCCAAGAGCCTTAAGATATTGAGCTATTCAATGGTCTTATTATTTAACTCCTAGTTCTATACACTCTTTTGATGAGCTAGACATTGGCTTCTTGAAACATTTTTGTATTAATACAAACTTAAAAATAGCTATGAATGATTTGACTATGTGCCCAAAAGAAATGAGCCTATCAATGATTAGTCATTTACATCCAATCATTATGTAGTAAAATAAAGCATCAATTTAACGATGATGAGCTACAAATTACTTTCCTTAAGGGACTTCTTCCTACTATAAGAACAATATGCACTTGAGTAGTTTTCCTTCCTTTATAGATGTGCACTCACCTAAAGAATCTTGAGACCAAATTACTTGTTGAATGGCACAAGACAACTGAGAGGGGGGGTGAATCAGCTGTATCAAAACTTTAACTTCTTTAAACCACAATCAATTTCACAATCACTTAACTTATTTCCTTATTCTGTTATGAGCATTAAACATGAATAGTAGAATCAAAACATGAAAATATCAATACCACATACACATGAACACTAGATTTTTACGTGGAAAACCCTAAACAGGGAAAACCCATGGTGAGTGTTAGCTCACAATATAAATGTAGTAACAATACCGAATATCAAAAGGTGGCTCACTGCCCAAAAGGATGGCTCATTGCCCAAAAGGATGGCTCACTGCCAAGGATGGATCACTACCGAGGGTTGGTTCACTGCCGGGGGTGGATTACTGCCGGGGATGGCTCACTACCAAGGGTTGAACTGATTTAGTATCATCTACACCATGCCTGAGTTTAGTTCCATTGAAACACAAATTATCTCCTCTGCTTTGCTCCACTTTTACACTTCACACTTATCTTTTCATCTTCACACAATCACACCTCTTTCATGACTTCATTACATATATTTATACGATTCATCAACCTTGAAATGTACATCAAGGTCAGCATTACAATCATCAACCATTGGAACAATCTCCAAGGTCGGCATACATACATACATCAAATTAGGACTAGACCTAAACAAAATTGTGGACTAAATGAATAAAGGAGGAACACTTCATGCCTTAGCATGGAATCAATTACATCTTCATACGCTACCACACGCTTCTACAATTCAGGAAATTCACCTGCAAAGAGTGTTAATCATCCAGGTTAGCTAGATTGGTGTAATCATCAAGAACACTTAAACACACGCTTCCAAGATCTTCATTACAACTTGTGGATCAAGCACATGCCTTCAATGTATTTAGGGGACATCCACGAACATCATAGAATCATTTAGAAACCAACAAATCCAACCACAACAGATCTCAACTTATTTCACTTGAAGATGGATTACAGAGTGCTCTCAATCATACACTGTCAAACTCTGTTAATTAGAAACTTTCTTTCCAGAGATTCAAATCACATATCCTTTGGAATGAAGATGACTAAGAACCTTATAAGCTTAAGTCCAGAACCGCAAATCCAAACTCCAATCTGCGGAGAAATGTGGAGCAAAACACTTTCTCCCTGTCACTCTGCAAACCTTGCTAGGCACAGTCTTCACACTGGTGAATAGAACTTTTTCTGTACATCGACACAGACCACCAAATTCTAGATTTGGTATCTTCAAACACTTCTCTAAATCATATCCAAAGCTCATACTCCGGTCTTCACTACAAAGAAAATGGGGAGAAAAATACTTAGCTGGTGTTCTTCAATCAATCAACAAACATCAATATCAGAAGATATAGTTGGCACCAATGACAACACCAGTTAGCACATACTTGTAACAATTACTTATATCATATACCCTCAAGTATGGATCATCTTCTTCTACATCATCTCACACTTCAAAATTCTAAAATTCCAATACTTTTTTCAAAGCATAATGATCCTTAGGAAACAAAGGAAAATGTACACCAAGTGGCTAATACTTCCAGTGTGCCTTCTTTTAAGCCTCATACTTTTAGGAAGTTTACTATGTTACAATAGATCCTAGACATTGTGATTCAAAGTTTATTTATCTCTATTTTGATTACTCTTCCACCTATATTTCCATTAAATTTAGCTAGAGGGCTACTCAAGAATTATAATGTAAGTGTATTTTCCAAAGTTTCCATAGAGTTAATTAACACCATCCCTAGGGTTGCATGGAATTGAAACATAAAGTGCAAGATTTGAGTGACAATAGTAAAATTCATATTAAAGGTGTTAATGATGGGGTGAATCATTTGGTTGATCCCCCTAATCAAAATTTAAATCTTTATACTAATCTATTTCCTAATCATTCTTCTAACATCAATGCATCTCATGGACATGATCCTTTTTCTAGGTATCATACAAATATTGATAGAGATTGCATGGATGATTGTTATGTAGATTCTCATGCACAATTACATGTTGATGATTTTGCAGGTACAATACAATCTAGAGATACATCTTCCTCTCATGCTACTCCATTGATCATATTTTCAAATGAGTAATCCCAAAAATAATAATTATGGTCCTTTATATGTTGTAGGTGAAATACATGATGAAGTTATGAATGATATTCTCATAGATGATACAAATCAATTCAACATATGTACCAAAGAATTATTAGATAATGAACACTTGAATCCAAATTCTTATGATGATTTCGGAGTATCGTTGAAGATGACTAATAGAATATCTATTCACATTTTGAGTTGTTTCATTTTACCTCTTATGGTGGGTCCTAAGGAAGTACATGTATTATGTCATTTTCTTCCTACTTCAGATAGATTTTTGATCTTTCATGGTAGACCATGGGTTGAGAAATTTAGGGTTGTCCCTTTTATTGTACATCAATGTGTTAGATGTGTTCATGAAGGTAGAATTGTAAAGATTACATGAGATCCATATGAACCTATTTCTAAGATGACTCATTTCACTTTGGATACTTACACGCTCCCAAGGAACCTCCAATGAAAGAAACAAATGACTTTTTGAGGTATATAAAATAAGGTTAGAAGAACAAAGGGAACAAAAAAATAAAACTAAGATGGCACATGATCATATCAATCATACTTTACCCCCTGTTCCATCTAAGAAGGATAAGGGTCCTATATTGCATAAATTGGCATTTCATGCTAAAGGCACTACTTCATGCATTCCAAACTAGAATGTCATGGTTCAATAAATTCCAAGCCCTCATAGAAGACCACTTCCAAAGAATTAAGGAAAATAGGTAAAGTAAGAAAATCCTATGGTTCCACCTATTATCATATTGTTCACCAAGAGTACCAACTCCTATAAAGAAGAAACACATACACAATTGAAGAAGAAAGTTTAATGTAGTTGAGGAAGAAGAGTATGATGCTAATTTTTAGGAGAAGGATGACCTCATGTATGATTATCTAAATAAGTTGAATGAGACATTGAGCATTGTTATGCTATATATATATATATATATATATATATATATATATATATATATATATATATATATATATATATATATATATATATATATATAAACACATATTCTTGGATTGGCCACAAGAGGCATAGCATAAATCTAGAAGAGGATTCCTCTAAGAGAGGTCAAGCACAAGATAAAAGCTCTAGGTAAGAGAGTATATTCTTAACATTCAAAATAAATGAGAAGGTATATATTATTTTTTTAGAGTGAGGAGGAGAAACAATAGAAAAATCTAGAATGTACATGTAGATCCAAAAAAAGTTGTAAACCAATCATGTACATTTGTAGAGGAGAAAAGAGATTTGATTGCTACACAAAGAGAAGTAGGGTTGAAAAAGAAGGGATTTCCAAATGTTAATAGGAAGGCCAATAGGAGGGCCTCAAGCCAAAATCATAGAAACTCAAATAGAAATTTGATGAGTATACAACAATATCAAAAACCCCAAATGACTACAATAACTAAGTAAAATACTATCATATTTGCAAGTTGTGACGAGAGATTTTGAAGCTTGAGATGAAGACCTATAATATATAATTAATTCTATATATATACCCAACATCACAAGTTGTAACAACAACTAGAGTATTACGAATTTATTTAAGATATCCACAACTGATAGAGCATTAACTTGTTCTACATGTTTGATTTCATTGCAATAATTAGGGAGCAGGGATTTTTTTAGTGGCAAATCTTCGCCAATTAGTGAATAGTTCATTTCTGTGAATGAGGAATTGGCGAATACATTACCACCGGTGGGGGCCAATTCGCCCGGTTTTTATAGATTTTTGGTCAAATGTATTTCAATTCGCCACCCTATTAATTTTTGAGTCATTTATAGTTAGTATTTTCACCATGGTATACTACGCTGTTCTAACGATGGTTCGCCTGGAATTTCAGAGGCATGTTTTAATTCACCCACTTATTCGCCAATATCATTAAACGGTTGACACACATGAGGACCCAATTCGCTAATATCATTAAATGGTTGACATGTACGAGAACCAATTTCACCAGTATAATTAAACGGTTCACATGTATAAGGACCAACTTTGCCAATACCATTATAACTCCATTCTAATTGTAGGGCCATATTCACCTAGAAAATTACTATATATGTGTTTGATGGAGGTCCATTTCACCTAACATTTATAAGTGTCCTATTAATAGTACGTGGGAATCACCATATTATTATAATACCATTTGAAAACCCCGTGTTATTCACCAAATATGCATTGATATAAATGCATTTAAAACTCTAATTAATCCTTTAAGTTTACACATTTTGTTCAGCTTAGCTCTCGAATCCTCAATTCATTTCAGATCATAGAGAAGTTACAACTATAGGCATTGGTGAGTCACTGAAAGGTAAGTGATCATTTCTTTACAAGTTTACTGTGTAATAATATAAGATTCATGTTGGTTATTTATGTCTTTGTTATAGATGATATTGATTGAGTAGGAATTAGGACTAGGGAGATATCTTAATCTAGGACCTAGGGATCTATATTCTATCATCTATGATTGCATCTTGAACAAAATGACATTATTTCTATAGCTTTTAATTCGTGAGAGATGTCGAGCAAGGAGAAGTTGTCTGAGGGTGGTGAAGGGACTCAAGGGAGGTCAAGGCCATCAAAACGGAGAAACAATAACATAAAGTCATACTTTGGCAATGTTGGTGGTCCATCGGATGTAGCTACAACATCAGAACCTATACCATCTATTGACTTGCATCACAATGGAACGGATGATATTCTAGGGAATACCTAATGTAGCAGGAATGATGACAATGACACAGATGATATTCCAGGGAATACACAATGTACTAGGAATGATGAGAATGCCATAGATGATGTTCCAGGGAATACCCAATGTACCGGGAATGATGAGAATGCCGTAGATGATGTTCCATAGAATACCCAATATACCGGGAATGATGAGAATGCCACAGATGATGTTCAAGGGAATACCCAAGGTAGCTGGAATGATGACAATTCCACAGATGATGTTCCAAGAACAAATGATAATGAAGCTAATGAAGTTATAGAAATTAATGAAGATGAAGATCCTACAAGTGCATGCAAGGGACAAAGAAAAGCCAAATCAAAAAAGGGGTGTGAGTGGGAAATGTCAAGGAATTTTTAGATTGATTGGGTGTCAAAATTCCCATTCATTAAACCGGTGGAGAATAAAAACAAAGATGAACCTCCCACAGAATGCAAGTGTAATATTTGTAGTTGGAAATATCATAGGGAGAAGAGGTTGTAGTTAAAACTTGACACCATAGTAAAACATATTGGCAAAGTTTATGAAAAACAAATCATAGATGGATAGGAAAAATCAGTGATAAGATGGAAAACGAAGGAAGAATGTCTTCATGTAAAGAATACCCTCAAATATGAAGTGCATTTGCAAAGAAAGGTGAAGATTCATGCAGGTGGAGGTTCAATTGAAGCTCAATTTGGAAAGATGATGGGAGAATTAAAAATGGCAAAAACTGTTCAGTTGGGTGTTGTTTTTCATATTTTGAGTAGAGGGCATCCTATGACAGACTACCCTGAATATAATAGTTTATTATCTTTTATGGGCGTTCCTAATTTTCCCAACACACACTGGTCAATAAACAGTGGATGGGAATGGACAAGTTCTCTTGTTGAGGTGGAAAAATGTGATTTACAAGAAAAAAATAAAAGAGTCAACTTTTATTGCATTATCTCTAGATGAAGTTACAACAATAGATAATACTTCCTGGGTATGTATGCATGTCTATACTATGGCAAATCATGTCCACCAACCTCATCTACTCTCTGTTTATAAAATGAAGGAGAATGCAACATCACAAAATCTATTTGAGATAGTTAAGAAATCTTTGAATGAAATTGGAGGTATGGAAGACTGCACAATTGCTAGAAAGTTGGTGTGTGTAGGGGCGAATGGAGCTTCAGTAATGCAAGGTCATAGGAATGGTCTATGTGTGAAGCTACAAACTTCTATTTCACCATGCATGATTGGCATTCATTGCATGGCCCACATAATGAATTTAGCATTTAAAATTGTGAGCAAGTTTCCTGTAGTATCAAAAGTTGAAGATCTAGTCTATGAGCTCTACTCATACTTCTCCCGAAGTCCCAAAAGGTTTTTGGAATTTCAATATTTTACTGAGGGAATAACTACAGGAAACAAGCTTCTTAAGGATGTTGATACCAGATCGATCTCCTTGCTTGAACCAACTAAAAGAGTTTTTGCAAAATATCAATCCTTGATTGGTTTAATGTACAAACATCGCTTCATAGTTGACATGGCTCCTGACCTCTTACATAGGTTAAGTGACATAGAGACACTCCTCGTTTTAGCTGGTATTTTTCCCATGTTGGAGGAAATTAACATGCTTATGAAAAAAGCCCAAGAAAGGACTATGTATATTTCTGAATATACTAGACTGCGTAGAATGATATGCATGACCCTCGATAATCTATATCTATCAAGCCAGTCCTTCATAAGTCCAAAATTTAGCAGCTGGCATTTGATAACAAATGTGACCAATAATGCTAATTTTTTATTGTTTAATGATAGTGGGGAGTTATGTGTCTCTGTAAAGGGATTTGAGATACCAATGTACTATTTAAACAAGGTCAAGCGCACTATCAGAGAAGAACCTGGTTCAAGGGAAGCTTTTGACAAGATTGTTAATTCTGTAAGTTCTACTTTAAAGGATATTGCGAAATCTCTTTCCTCGAAGATTAAAGATCGATTCCCTCGTGATGAACTACTTGAAGCCATGTCTATAGTGTATCCTCAATATTGGATCAACTATGAGCCAACTAATTTTCACAACAAGATAAAGACCTTAACAAAACATTTTTGCAAAAGTATAGAATTCAATGGACAAGTAATAGAAGGAATTTTAAATCAAACTAAGCTTAATGATCAGTCAGGTCGATTTACAATTTCAATGAGGGAACATTTTAAATTCATGGAGGCTCCCCACCAACATGGATCAATAACAAAGCTTTGGGCAACCTTAAGTCAAAGTAAAATATTGCGTGATTCATTATCATAATTTTTCAAACTTGCTAGTTTATGTCAAACCATGATATTGGGGTCGGTGGAGAATGAGAGAGTTTTCAGTGCATTGGGGTTCTTGATTTATCAAAGATAAGAAATAAATTTGACAAGAATTTGGAAAATTACTTGAGGATGTATACAACTAGACATGATATCCAGAGTTTTCCTTTTGATAGGGCACTCGCCATCTGGAGGTCCTCGTGTGAAAGAAGAGGGTTGTGCAACACTTCAAACAATAAGAGCATACAGGACAGTGACACGATGAATAGCAGTGCCACATGTAGTGGTAGTGGTGATGATGAGACACTCTTAAGTGGAGATATGGAGATAGAAGAAACTGAAGAACATGATTAGGATGATTCTGGATATCATGGTCAGAGGGAGGATTGGGATAATCTGAATGACGAGATGATTTGGCAATTTGAAGGGATTTAGAAGCTACTAGGTATTTATACTGTATTACATGTTCCAAACTCCAAAATTTTGTTGATGGCATTTTTTTTCAATTTGTCTATCTGTGATGTACATTTTTTATTTTCAATCAAAAAAATTAATATTTTCATTTATTATTGTGTGATTCTGATAATTTTTACAAGCATTCAACTAAATGTGAAGTAATTTTTCTTCTCTATAACCACAGTAGTGTTTTAGTTGTTTTCCTTTATTGCATTGTGATGGTTTTTTTAAATTTCCAAGCTCCAGCTCTTGTAAACTATAGAATAATGCGTTGTATTACCATACTTTGATTAGTTCCTAAACCAACTCTACTTAAGAATCCTTGTAATCACTTAGAACACTCAATATCTTCTTAAAGCATTAAATTTACTCTGAGTAAAACCAATAAGATAAATATTCAAGTACTAAATTTAGGTTCCTCGGTCATAGCATTTTATCAAATTTAAAATAGCAGACCCCAGCAGATTGTGCCACGATGTCCAGTAGAACATCGTGGTGGTGCGTCCTTAGGCTTTAGGGCTTTTGGTTCGCTTGGTTTCATCTATTATTTGAATCCATAAAATTCTAAGTGTTTACACTTTGTGCTTCCTGCGCTTTTTCTTATTTCCCTCTATTGCCTATCTATCGAAGGTTATTGGTCGCTTAAGTCACAACTTAATGTCTTCACACCCATGAGTTGACTGGCCTGTAATCCTATCCTTACCTGTTGTCACCTGTAAAAATTAAATCCTTAAGTCTTAGGTTAAAGATTAATAAAGCGCATTTTGTAACTTCATAGCACCTTTTTCATGATGTCACACCCCCCTTGTGCGACGATGTGAAATGACTGCCATCTGTCAACTGATATGATAGTGGTCCATGGCAGAACTTTTAATCCAACGGCTACACTCCATCACAGAGGTATCTCTTTGAGGGGAATATTCGCTACACTGTCACGAGATGGCGACACACAATGCTCCTCTATTAAAGAATTGAAAAGCAAGTGGAAGGTGGGTGCATGGGGGCTTAATCACACTGTTGCATGGTAGGTAAGTGGTGGGCCGTTTTTGGCTGTGAAGTGCGAGGCACCACACATCCAGTTCAGACAAAAAGGTGATGTGATCTACAGAGAGGATACATCTGATTCGGCTTATTCTAATTGGTCAAGGACTTTTCAAAGGTGGTGACAAAGATTTTCAAATCTAGTCACATGATCTCAGCCATCGATTGTAGAACATAAGGAAAGGATCAACGGCCCCATTTCAAATTTCCTACGAATGAGGATTTTCAACTATCCACAACATGAACTGAGTAATGGCCATCGCCGCCACCATTAATACTACAAATGGAAAGAAATCCAACATTATAAGGGCATAATTTAGGGCATTGTCTGTCATTTTTTAGAGCACATTTGTATTCCCAGTGAAAGGAACTTTGAAACGAGCAAGTTGATGTGATTCCAAGCCTCTATTAGCATCAAAAACTAGTAAGTGGCTTCTGTTCCTCTGTGTCTCATCAATTCAACTATTCATTTATTTCAAAGTGTTAATAAGTAATTTATAGTTGCAGAAGCCCTAGGTTAATTGCATAAACACAGTTTAGAAGGATGAGTCAGTCTAGTCAACCTTCCACCTCAAAATGTAGTCTAGATGAAGACCTCATGATCCAATGTCCTGGGTCGTTGAAGAAAGTTTCAACAGGGCTAGGACAAGTAGGAAAAAATGATAAAATCTATGACTTGTGTGTGAATTGTAGAGATGATAGGATACCCGTATCAATGTGGAGCCTGTTTGAGCATTGTCATAACAGAGAAGACTATAGAGCCCCTATTTGCCATGCCTAGAAGCTTGATTTGGCCAAGTTGATTTGCTCCAATGTCTTTGTCAATTTAGACCTGGTTAGAGCAACTGCAAGTAGATATGACCCCAAAACTAGGTATGTTATGTTTAGAAATTGTTCTGTCATAATTAGATTCACAAAAGCCTATATTTCAACTGTGTTTAATTTATACCCTGCTACCAGTATGCCCATTGACTTGAATGCCTTAAGAGAAAAGTATAAGATTGTCAGATATGCCCATAGATCATTCAATGTAGCCAAGAATAGACCAAGGGGAGTTGATGGAGGCCTGGTAAAAATTTCTGACAGAGAAGAGGAGCCCTTCCATTGTAAATTGTTCATGGAATATTTTGTCAGAACTTACCACAGTTTATGCCATGTGCTTGGGAGGGATGCAGTTGACATAATGCCAGTATCCTTGATGATGATGGTAGTTTGCAATCAAGATCTTGGAACCAGACATCCATATGACTATGCAGGTTACTTGGCTGAGAAAATGCACAAGCAGATGGTGACAATAAAAACAACCTGTATATTGTAGGTCCCCATGTGGAATTCACATGGTATTCTTTGATGTGCCACATGATCCTATTCTCTCTGTCATGCCACTAGTAGTGGCATAAAGATTTACATGTGAGGATGACAGATGAACAAGGCAACATGATGCCAGTGCAAATGTGGACTTGCATGCTTGACATGCATTTTAAGGATGCTAGTTATGTTGTTTTTGAGGAGCATTTTGTAAGGAAGGTCTTAGGTTTCTTGGAACCTGAGGGGGACAGAATACATAAAGAAGTTAAGGATTTCTTGAGACCTTTGGAAAGAGCCCCACACTTGAACATAGAACACAACTGGGGAGATTGGTTTCTACATGCAAATACTACTTGCATCAGGATTTATGGGTGTGAGGCTCCACCTTACAGTCTGCCTAAGTTTGTACCCACGAGGCTTGCCTTCATGGAAATCATAAGGCAATTAAATGAAGCTGACAAGGAGCCTTTCAGAAAGCACAAGAAGGGGTCACTCATCCCTACTTCATTTAAGCTCAGTGATTTTATAACAATTGATAAGAATGGATTATATCATATTGGCTCCATTCTTCAGTGTTATAGGATGGATACGGAGCAAGTGAGAGCATTTGACCTTGAGGGTTTCATTCACAACACAAGGTTGAAGGTCAATAGGCCTGGTTACCCTCACCGAGTCATCTTCGATGAAGATATAGTAAGAAACTACCAGTCAATGTAGGAGATTTATCTTTTGAGAAATAAATGGAATGCAGTGATGGAGGGAGAGAGGATGAAGAGAAATGCCAATGCTACATACCTTGGGGCTTTTGCTGAAGTGCAAGAACCCATAAGGAGAATTGAGATGATCTTTTCCAAGGCAAAGGAATTGATAGCTAGTGCACCTGTAGGTGAGGAGAGGCCATCTTACCAACCAAGCAGTTCTAGGGGTAAGTATGTAAGAGAAGAAGAATCCCCTAATCCCCTACTCCAAAGAGAGAAAAAATCATTGACTGTGAGGAAGAGGTGGAGACAAAAGTTGTAGAACATATGGAAGAAGCAGTAGAAAAAAAATTCAAGAGCCTCCTAATCAAGTGAGTTCCCCATTAAGGATAAGGCCATACTCTTCACCAGATAATAGGTTGACAAGGTCAACAATTAACAATGAAGTTGATACAGAAGATATGAGAGTACTAGCATGTAACCAATTTATTATAGATGATGCATTTGTTAGCACACTTGAATTCAGGTCATTTGTGCTAAGGACAAAGAATGAAGAATTTCAAAGGAGAATTGAGGAACCAAAGAGTGGTGCTAACCCCTCTGAGTATGATACTATTACTCAAAGGGTTTTAAGTGAGGTGAATAAGGATATCAGTGCAATAACCCCAGAGGAGGGCATGGCTCTTGTAGCTAGAAGCAACATCCTACTACTACCACATTGGACTTTATCAGATGCAATTGCATTTGATACCATAACAAGGGATGACTCTGATATGACAGAGGAACAAGTTAGCAAAGCTTTGCAGGGTGCTACATTTGACCCAAGGTTTGAAACCTTGGCAATTTGGGCATTGGCCCATAGTGATAAGAAACCAAAAGTTGGTTTGGAGGAACTGACTGGCAATGCCATAATTAGAAGGGTGTCAGACACCCCTGCCCCTCAAGCTGCCAGTCCAAATGTGCAAACTGTACAATTTGCTGAGGCAACGACAATTAAACTGCAGAAAGACTATAATGAATTGTTGGAGAAATATGCAGTGGCCATGGCCAGGTTGAGCAAATATGAAGGGCAACCACAATTAGAGCCTAGTCCATTTTAGAGTCCCCCTATCATTCAGACTGTAGAGTCACTTCCAGTTGACACACAAGCTCTTCTTTCAGAAATAAGAGAATTGAAGGAGGATAACAAAAAAATTGAAATAAGAAAAGGAGAACAAAGTAAAGGACATGGTCACCAATTTGATCAAAAACAAAGTGACCAAAATCTTGGCCAGAGTGGAGGAGACCTGGAGGACTTACTCAAAATTAAGGATAGCCTATGAGAAGAATGAATCTAATAAGAAGAGACTATCAAGTGTGAAAGCTAAGTGGCTACCAAGAACTTTAGAGGTCAGAGATTTTCTTAGGTGTTCTAGATTTGATGCAAATGCACCTCTTGAGCTGAAATTGGTGTCAGATACATTGAAACATTTCGAGGATGAGGCCAGTTTTCAATTGAAATTAGATACAGTTTTGAGGGAAAAGATGCAGGCAATAGAAAAGATGGACACTAAATGGTTGCCACATATTTTGGAGGCTGATGGAAAGGCAATCCAACCATGTAGGTGCTAAGTTTATCACTTGACAAGCTGCATGTGGTTGAAATACCTTTTGAGATATTCTACAAGAATGTAAAGTCTATTTTGGATGCCAACTATGTCAGTCATAATGGAAAGATCACAAAGGTTATCTCATTCCCCTGGCCACTTGAAAAGACATACAATGAATGGAAGGACAAGTATGGGTCGCAGGATTGAATAGGCCAACCACTTTTTCCCTAGCATTAACAAGGTAGATCTTCAGGTGGCTACACATCTCCCAAAGTCCATCTACTCCTCTTTTCTTCTCTCAAATGAAATTAATGTTCTCAACACCATGTTGGTAGTGCATTGTATCCATAACCTATTTGAAATGACAATGTAATCAATGCTGAGTACACGTTCTTGGTCTATAAAAGAACTGTGTTACTCATTCTTGTTTGGTTGGAAGATTTTGGAAATTTTGAGAAGTAAATAAGATACAAGTACTACTTTGTAATGTTGTTGGAAGATTGGGGAAGTTTTGAACAATGAAATATAATACAATTCTGATAGGTTGCCCATATTTCTAGAGTTGTAAGTTTTAGTTTCTTGCATGTTGCATGATTTTTCATGAGCATTTTATCAGTTCTAGATTGAAATATATGAAAAATGTTGTAGCATATTATATTATTAATATACACCATTAGCAAATATTTAATATGAAGTGGGAAATTAAATAATACAGATAATTTCAACACAAAAGGATTTCAGTGTTATAATGATTTTCAAATGAACATTGAAGGTCCGAAGGAAATTAGAATACATTAAAAACTGAAGTATTACATCTACAATGTACAATAACTTGCTCAAAACCAACTCTACACAATGCTCTATCGGAAATTGGAAACACATGTTTCTGATTAGATAAGCGGCAAGCCAAGGGTGCCAAACCCATTACAAAGCAGCCCCTAGGGCAGTCTAAATAGACAACAAAAAGAACGAATGCCAAAAAACCAAAGACAACAGTCCAACAACCTAGTCTTTCTGGTATTGATGTCATTGGAAACACATGTTACTAAATCATTGTATCAGCTTTTGTAGAGTGCTCCACTCTTCATCTAATGGAAGTGTAATTTTTCTTAACCCATGGTTACTGAGTTGTAATTGTGATAATATTTTATAATTGATATTGTTACTTGACTTGAATGTATCACTCAAAGTTGCATTTAAGATTATCAGTGGTATGATGGAATCCATAAAAATTACCTCATCAAGATTTTGAGGAAACTGGTCCTTGTCAAAGTTCATTTGGGCCTCCATCTTCTTTTTGAAATCATTCTTTCCAATGTATCAGTATGATGGGTCAAAAGCCACCGAAAAACTAATATTTTTGAAGTGTTCTACATTTGTTTGCAGCTGCTTTGTTAATAATGCAGCTTGTACCAAAAGTTTTTGTGCTTGTTCTAACTTCGTACATTTTTCAATGATAGTTGAGGCCTTTATTGTGGCCTCAATACGGTTCTGAATTCCTTTGGATTCCAATTCTTCACTACTAGCTATGTAGATTGATTGCAAAATTTTGTTTTCATCTGACTGTCTTGAAGTTGCCATGTCTCCATTTTCAACAATGTATTGTTTGAGTGTATTACTACATAATACTAGATCATCAATGAATTCAAACATTTTAGACAAATCATCAATCCTCTTCATTATTTTCTCCCAAATGTTACTTTTTATATAAACCATTGTGTTTCTATATAATTCAGATACTTTGCTTTGGTAGGATTTTATTTCATTTTCTACATTCTCTCTCTCTCTCTCTCCACATTTTCTTGCCACATATGTCCTATTTTTTCTGATTGCTCCAGTTTGGTATTGGCTTCAATCAAGGATTGTTCTAATTTTTCTGAATTGGTTGTTTGAATATCATAGTTTTTTTACTTTCAGTTAACATTTCCTTCAGTTTATTCACTTCCTCCTCTATTTGTTTATTCACTTCACTTGTACATGTAGAGTCAGAGTTTTTTATCCTTTTCTCTAATTCTTTGGTCTTGTTCTCTACTCCTTTCCTCTTGGCTTTTTCACTTGCTATGTCTGCTTGTAACTTTCCTATAAGAGTCTCCAACCTGTTACGTAAATCACAAAGTCAAATGAAAAAGAGCAATATGAATGGAATTAACAATTTAACATTAGTGAATATATTTTCCTTCTGTTGTAACTCAATTACTGGAACATGTGACATGTATATCTTATAACTTTGATGTGTAGACAATATATTCAACAAGGTTACCAGGAAATTAAAAACAATCATACCTTTTTTTTTCTCTCTCTCTTGCTTTAGCAATGATGTGTACACCACTCCGTTGTTCTTTTTTGATACATTAATTTTGTCAGAATTTTTCATTCTAGAAAAATCCACTTGGATGGTGCTCACCTCATAGTCAGATCATTGCATTTGGTCCTTTGGTTTATCTTGAACTTTGGGCACAATAATCATGTAATCCATTTTTTCATTTTCTGGGTCAAATGTAATCAATACCATGGTTGTTGCAGGCTCTGAAGTTGCAGTAGTCTCTATCTCTAGCACTTGCTTCTTGTGACTTTTAGATAATTTTGCTTTCTTTTCAAACTCAGCTTTGTAATCACAATCTGTGATAGCTAACATAACTTTGAATGGCGAAGGAGTAGTTGTAGTGTTGGCGGCATCTCTAATTAATTGTGGCTGAGTATTAGCCATTCTTGTCCCAATCACACTAACAATAGGAGGGGGTGCCTTATGGAAACAACTACTTTGAAGTGGATGTGGAATCAAAACCTGCCATAACCTTCTGCTTCTTAGTCTTCACAAGGCCTTGCTCTTTAAGTTTGTCTATAGTTTCATTTAATGTTGTTGACAACCTCTTCTGAGTTTTTTGTTGCATCTCTTGCTAACCACTACTACTACTAATACTTGTACCATCGCCAGATTTGCCACCAGTAGCACTAGAATGTCCACCATCTCCTGCAAGAAAAGAATGAGAAACATGTAGATCATAAGACCCTTGTCGTACTGTTAGTGATTGAATCTCACTCTGAGGATTTAAAGCTAGAACAAATCTAATTTCTTGATTTGTATGTGTATGCCCTTTGGCTTGTTCATCACCTCCAATGCTGAGTAGAAGATCATTAGGTTTTCTAGGGTATACCTCTGGTACTGTCCAAATGCCTTCTACTGTGGGCCCCAAACGACCACCTTCATAACCCAATTTTTGGGCTATTGATGCCCCTTTAGTATATGTTTGTCTTGTGGTCTCACTCACATGAGGTTTGAATACATAGGCACTAAGATCTTTGGGTTGGTCTTCATCCTCATCATCACTTTCAACATTTGTTGCTTGAGCTTCAGAGGGATGCTCTTTATCCCACAATTTGCTAAACTCTTCATCTTCTGAGACATCTTTGAGATTTGTAGTAGCTTTTGGATCACCAAGATCCTTCCTCATAGACCAAAAGGCAGGAATTTTTGACTGTGACCAATGTTCCTTTGTGCAAGATTTTTTTAGAGTCTCTGGAATTTTTGTACACTTAGATTTTTCAGTAGCTTTTGTATAGAAATTGTTGAATCTCTTGTTTACTAGTGCATCTCTTTGTGTTTCTAGAATTGGATGCAATCCCATTATTTCTGATGACAATTTTTCAAAAGAAATACCTCTTTGAACAACAGTTTCTTCCATGACTTTTCTCACCTCCTCCCAAGAATTCTTGTTTTTCAACATTTCTAGCAAGGGTTTACTTTCATGTTGAATTTTAGTTGGAGCATTCTTATTGGCCACAAGCCTTCTTTTAATCATGTCACATGGGTCATACTACTAGTGAGATTCAACATCAAATTTAAAAAGTTGTAGAATTTCATGTGCCACAGTGAATGCTTTTCTCTCGAATGTGAACCCTCCACATGAAAAAGGTAAGGAAAGAAATATGCTCTTCTTTTGTTGACTAACAAACTACAACTGATCAGCACTCTCCATCGGTCATATGTATTCCAATGCAAAAAACCTCTCTGTCACATGTATTGGAAGTTTGTGGGGTTGTGCTCTTGACCCATAAAATCTTAGGACAATATATTCCTCCATGAAGTACCAGTCAGCCAATTGTATTTCTTTTCCTAGTTGAATGCAATTTCTACAAGACTCGGGCAATCTAGGCATTGGAGTATTTGTAATGGTTTCATACAATGGAGCCAAAAAGTAGTCCACAAAATGATTGTAGTTCTTTTTATTATGATACATCTTTATCTTATGGGTCCAATCTAGTAGTTCAATTTTATCTCGCTGACGCTGAATTTGAAGCTTGTTGTCCTGAAACATCCCAACAAACTGCACTAGAAAAAAATAGCACAAGTAGTTTGTGAACCTAAATGTCTTTCTATTGGCACTGGGAGTGGGAGGTTCACTTTGGCTTTGTTTAATCATTAAAAACTGACAATGCATGGATTTTGCAATGTGCTCAAGAGATTTGTATTTAGCAGGTGGCATGAATCGATGGATATTGTATACCATTTCAAGGAGGCTTGCATCCACTTCACTCTTATTATCCAATCCAAGGCAAAACACTAGCATGGAAATAATATCCTGGACCCATGATCTAAAAATATCAATTTTATAAGGAGGCTTATGATTCTGATTGAGTTGAACACCATTCGTTGTTAGAGATTTGATAAATCTTTTTTGTTATTTTCACTAACTGCTTCATAAGTATTAGCAAGTTTTTCTAGGTTTATGAGGACTGTTCCACATTCTTCAGCGGTAAAACCCAACAATTTGCCAAAATGTTCTCCATTAATGGGAAGAACTATTTCTTGGCTATCTTTTTTAACTATTGCTTTTCTTTTTTCATCACAATTTTGGGCACAGACCATGATAAATTCAGGGCAAGGGAAAACCTCAGGTAACATCAAGTGTCCCAATCCAACCACCCATGGTGCAGTCATCCTGTTAATTGGTATTGGCTTTTTTGGGTCAGGTTGAGCAGCTTGCACTTGACGTACCTTATTCTCCAATGAAAACCTAAGTACTGAGGTAAACCTTCCAAAAATTATAGGGTCATAAATATCATGGTATTCATCTGTAAAACTTGGGTTTTAAGCAGTCTGGCATAGTCTATTTTTTCTTTTTCTTTGGTTTTCCCAATTTTAGGTCTTGCAGTGCTGGTAGACATGCTTTTAAACACTCAACCCTAAACCCCAAGATTGAAAAAAATGAAGTCTCAAGGACAACAGTAATACAAATTAAGTATTTCTGTATTTCACTTACCCAGAAAAGATGAATACAAAGACTGGTATTGAGTGAATTTGTGGCATCGCACAATTGATATTAAAATTTCTGGTGCACTGCAATCTCCTTGTCACTTGAGTCCTTGACCCTCTCGCTTCCAAGTAGTATCAATTAAAATTGCTAAATGCTAAGTGCCAATTGTGAAGTAAAGCGAGTGAAACGTGGTAAATTCTTTTATTAAAGTTCAATACAAGTATGTAGTTTTAGTTGTACACTTGTACTAAGTACTCCCACTTCAAAGTTCAAATGAAATTTAAGGATGGCATGCAAGTCTATAGCCTGAATTAATTATTTAATACAGCATGTACATCGAGCGGTAGAATTAAAAATTTGAAAACTATTGTATAATCTCAACCATTGATCTTTGTAAATCTAACGGCTCTTGACTGATTCCAGAGGTTTGAGATTGCAATTCTAGCGCTCTGGACTTTCATTTTAGAATTCAACTACACCCATCCATCTGGCATCGAAACATTCATTGAAACATTTCGCTAGAGTCTACAGCTCCTTTAATATTTATATGAAGTCGGGCCCACTTTGATGATATAATAATTAATAGAATAAAATGAACACATTGACATTATTGCATCAATAATAAAGTAGAAATTATATTAATACAAAAAGATTTACATTTGGGTAATTATATTAATACAAAAAGATTTACACTCGAGAAATTATATTAATACAAAAACAACTCTGGCAGCCAGCCTAGGCTCCAAAAACACATAGCACCAGAGAGGCTACCATAGTACCATAGAAATCCCTAGCCCCTTGACTGAATGACTCCTCAAAAACTTGCCACCCTACCACCCTAGCACGGAAATCACCAAAAAAAGTGGCCCTGGGAGCCCGACCACTCCTACGGCCACTGCGAGTAGAATTCCCCTACACTCACAATGGCTGCGAAGTATTCAAGCCATATCGGAGTCTCCTCTATGTCCATTCCAATTACCCGTTGAAGAAAGTGTCTCCCACAAGCTGCCCAAATCATGTGCCTTCCCAGTTGTTGCTCATTCATGTTTAGCAGGAACAACTGCCTAGCTATGCCCTCATGTCCCTCCTGCAGCTTCTCCAAGTCTCTCAGCCATGGGATACCAACCCCCAATTATGCATAAATCGCCACATCTACGTCGTCCAAAAGAATATTTGGAGTGAATACCTCCCGTAGAATCATCAGTACATCCACCTTTGCCTCTCCTAGGTCCAACAAAGAAGCCAGAAAGTGTGAGGAAATATCTGAATTTACCCTATATCTATCCTCGGAGACCAAGAAGTCTTTACTGAGGACCATCTTCACTGCCTCAAGGAAGAGTCAGTTTTCCTAGTTACAAATGTTCATCAGTCTGCCATCTTTGATACGGGCTAGAAAGGTGACTTGGCGCTTATTGCAATGGAGCCTTATGGGAGTCTCCATGCTATATTTTGAGCAAGCCAGCCGAATGTCATTTTGTTGGAGACCTCCAGGATTTAAAGGAAGATCGTTAATGAACACACGCCTCAACTGACATATGCATTTATTCGTTGTCTAGATTTTTTGTAGCATCAATCTTTGGCTCGTGTAAGGATCGACCAACAATGATTCTCTGAACTTGTCAAAACTATTAAATAAATTAAAAATTAATGCCTAGGAAAAGTATTTTGCAGCCCACCAAATAAAATCGATATCAATATATAAATTTATAATAATATCATATTTTATATAATATAATTATAATTTATTATATTATTATCATATATATTATAATATAATTATTATCATATATTTATATTATTATCTGATAATAATATAATATATGATGTTAATCATATAATGTAATAATAATTATTATATAGTCAGACTTAGAATAAAATAAAGGGGCTCAGGGTTAGTAACGTAGAGCAAAGGGGCTAGTAACTCAATGACAACCTAGGGGATAAAAGAACAACTTAAGTTGGGGAAACCGGCTACACAGGTCAACGATGAATTAGAAGGATAAACCCTAAATGCCTTAGACAAAAACAACCGCAGTGTTATTTAATATTTAAAATTTGATTCTTTGAACCATCTATGATCTATATACATTGTAATTTGCCATTGAACTCATATCAATTTCAAACCGTAATTACTTCTATATTATTTAATAAAATTTAACATCACCCTTCAAAAAGATTGGGGAATTACATCATACATGAACCTCTAACCAACCTCAAAGTTCCAAACAAAACTCCTATCCTTCGACCTTCAAACCTTGCTTTGATCCTCCAAAATCTTTTTGGTTCATCTTTTCAATGACGCGTAATGAATATTTCACTGTAGTCCATAATTATCCTATTAATAGGCAATGGGCCCATTACAAATTCAATCATGTCCTCATTCATAATGGTAGTTAATGATTCACTATAGAACTTTGCTTTATATGTACAAGAAACCACTAGGCATGGGTAACAATAAGGCTAGTAAAGGAGAATTAAATTGATTTTCTTGAGCTCACTGGCAATTGAGTTGCAATACCAATTCCGTGCATCAATTTGAATTTCTAGTTTCTCATACATGCATGCATGTGTGGGAGATTCAACCCACCACAAATGTTAAAAGTGTCGATTCTTGACATGATTTATTCCACATGACGAATGCTTGTATTTCTTCATTCTGAGACATGCAAAGCAATAACATCCTACATAGCCACACACAAACAAAATATTCCATCATTCTTATTACTATTCTACATCTGTGAACTAAGAACTCTATCACACAGTTAAATTCAAAATCATGAATGATCACAAAATAAGTACTTGGTAACTTACTTTCTTTGCATAGCTATTGTAATGAAAGCCATTACTTTGAACTTTTACTGTCTATTGATTCTTCTATTATCTGAAACTTAGTAATGCAATATAAGGTTGAAACAATAAAGACTATCATATATACATTACATGTACTGTTGTGACAAATGGGTAATAAATAACAAGCTACTCCATTTCATTGCTTTTGTTGTACCGTGGAAATTCGCATTGGCTAATCTGTGTGGTTTGTCATGACTCACTTGCCATTAATGAACTTAATTGAGCACTGGCTAATCTATGCGGTTAAGTGCGTTCAATCAAATCAATCATACCACCACTGACCATTTGATGAACCCTAGAACAAAAGATGAACGATTGTAGTTCAATTCCGGAAGGTAGATCTCCAACGCTACACATTGCTAACAAAATCCTCCAGAATCAATTAGCAGCCGTTAGATATTATTAGATCAACGCTTGACATATATATACAATATATAATATATTTATATTGATTATTGTGCAAAGGTCAAGGTGGCAGCACGGCAGAGCGCAAGTCCTCGACTATACAACTACAAATTTGGGAAATTGGGTGTGTCATTACATGTACTGCCATGACAAATGGGTAATAAATAACAAGCTACTCTGTTTAATTGCTTCTGCTGTATCGTGGAAATTTGTATTGGCTAATCTGTGCGGTTTGTCACGACCCACTTGCCATTAATGAACTTAATTGAGCATTGGCTAATCTATGTGGTTAAGTGCATTCAGTCAAATCAATCATACCACCATTGACCATTTGATGAACCTTATAATGAAAGATGAATGGTTGTAGTTCAATTTTGGAAGGTAGATCTCCAACGCTACACATTGCTAACAAAATTCTCCAGAATTAACTAGCAGTTGTTAGATATTATTAGATCAACGCTTGACATATATATAAAATATATAATATATTTATATTGATTATTGTGCAAGGTCAAGGTGGCAGTGCGGCAAAGCGCAAGTCCTCGACTGTACAACTACAAATTTGGGAAATTGGGTGCGTCAGTACTTTTGCCCCAAATAGAACTTATGTCATCGATTTGTGATCATTTGACAATCAAAATATATTAGAATATTTTCCATTTAATGACATCCACGCTGGAAGTGACCTTTGTCCTTTTGTGATAAATAAGGAATGTCGTGAAAAGCACAATTGCACATTTTTGGGAAGGTAATTTATGTAACTCAATTATGAATTGTACAAAAGTACATGTCGCTGAAATTAATGCAATTTATAGAAAGAATTTATTGGGGTTGTAAACCTCGCATACATGTTATTCTGTATTTTCAATTTTTCACTAGTGTGCGTTGGAGGAGCTCTGGACTACGTCTTCTACAGATGTTGAACACGAGCTTTCGCAACCAGGTTGGCTAATTTGTGCTCTTTCTTGCCCATTTCTTATAGTTACAAATTTATATACTTTAAGTCAACTGGGTGGCAATTGGGAAGAATAATTATTTTTCATGAGATGAGTGGAGAAGAAGCTGGTTGCCTTACAACAATTGTAGGTAGATCACATGATTTCTACTGTATCTCCTTCACCTCATAATGATTCTTCCATTTATCAACAGATTGCTGATGAGGGTACTTTTAGTTTTCATTCCTTGTTTGAGAATCCAACCTCCCTCGTATCAAATGAAATTCCCATGCAAGATACTCCTCTTCAGCTAGAGAGAGTTGTCCTAGGTGTAAGTGAGAGCAGTACAGTTTTGTCTTCCCCATCCTGGCTAAAGAAAGTTTTTGAGAAAAATAGGAGATATCCCCCAACAACAGATATAAACGTTGACACTATAACTACACCTAAGCCTAAGAAGGCTAAGAGGATGTCTCGGATGGTAACAGATTCTTCCTTAGGGCATAGGATCTTGGAGATTGCAAACCCCATTGGGGATAAAAATGAAAATGAAGTCACATAAGTGAATTTCAATATGACCAAGATTGACATGGGTCCTCCCTACGGTGGAAGGTGATTTATATCATTTAAAATTCTCTTAATGCATGCTAGCAAAGAGAGTTAAAGGTCAACAACAGGAAACACAAAGTTGCAAGCCCAGGTGAATTCTCTGACATCTTTCATTCAATCTACTTTAAATATTACTTCTCAATCCTCTGATGCAACTCTGAGTGTTTCTGTTGATGGAATGGATCCTAGCATGTTGCAACAAATCAAGAGATATCAAACTCTAGGTAAGGCCACTAAGTAGTGGGTAAAGCAAGTCACCATTGATGGCTTGTTATACATCGAAGAGGTCATGAAACTATATCCCCTCCTTTTTGATAAAAGGAAAGGGTTAATTGTAGAGTTACGAAATTTAAAGAGGGAAGACAGAAATCTGCTCACAGACTTTACAGAGATACAAGAAATGATGAAAATTGATACAAATATTCTTGTAGCTGAGAAAATTTTTAATGATCCAAATGAGAATGATTGTATGTCTTGGCTAGATGCACTAGAGTGGAAGAGGTCTGTGCTAGGGGATTTTAATGGACAAATAAGAACAATTTTGGCTCAACATTTCACTGATATGGCTGATCTTAAAAATAATTGTACCATCTTAGATGTAGAGATTTTAGATGAAAGTGGAGAGAACTTGCTTGATGTCAAGGACGTAAAGAAAATTTTTAAGAGGCTTACTAAAGAGCATGTTGCCACAGTTAATGGTGAATCATTAGGGAAGCTTGGACATATAGCATCGTATCTCACAACTTTCAGGTGTGGAATTGATGATGTCTATAAGAGAGTAATAGATGTAGATAGAATGATAGATAAGTGGAAATTTTAGGCAAAGAACACCTGTACACCAAGTGCCAGGACTTTAAAACCCATAATTAGTAGGTTCAGGAGATACAAGGTAAAACTGAGAGCACAGGTTGACTTGATTGTTGCTGGTGAACAGGACAAGGAAAACGAAGCGACTCAGGAGGAAGACCAAACAACTGCCATGTGATGGCATTTCTTAGTTTTATGTTATTTCTTTAAACATGCTCTAAATACTCTTGTGGCAAAAGACTTATTATTATATATTTTAATATTTATATAATTTAGTGTTACTATATATTTCTGTTATTTTCAATATATGTATTATGAATGGAAGCTTGAGGAGTTGATTTCTAAAGTCGTAAAGTTTGTGTTATAGTGGATGAATCTGTATTCTTTTTATGTATCCTTTTGAATTTTCTTTTTTTAAATAATTATCTATTAATTTTTATTAATCAGAATCATTGTTACTTGACACTTGTCTCTATTTTAGAGACTTTATGTAGAAAGATGGGTGTGTCAGAACTGCAACCCAGAATGGAACTTTGACTGATGCCATTGATTCTGATGCTATTGATTCTGATACTGAATAAACTATAAATTCTCCAAGAAGATTAGACATTATAATATAGCATTTGATATTTTTGCCAGCCACACTATGACTTTTCAAAAAATTACCAACACAATTGCCAAATATTCTATTTTTATATTTTTGAATATCTATATAATTCGCCACCTAATTTTTTTTTAATATCTATATAATTTGCCACCTAATTTATTAATTTTTGTTTAATACAACTATAATTCGTGAAGGATTTTTTTTTAATATCTATATACAACTCACCAGCAAAAAAGACAATGTCGACAAATTTGAAAAAATTCACCAATGAAATTAAATTTTTTTCCCGAAATAGCAATAGATTCACTAGCATTTTTTTGGCGTCGGGCTAGGATTCGCAAGGATTTTATAGGTTTTTTTTAGGGGGGGTTCCTTAAAGTTATCCCTACTTAAAAGGGATTCCTTCATAGATGATCTTTGAGATAGCTTGTTCCTTCCTCTATACTTGTAAAACTGAGATGATGATCATGGAAGAGATCTTTAAGGAGCTTAAGTTGTAAAGAAAGTAATTTCGTTCTTACAAATGCTTCTTGCACATCAAATAGACTAATTTGAACTCTTTTAGTCAAACAACTCTTCGGCCATAGTTGTCTTTGATGGAGTTGAGTTGTCATTGATGTCAAAAAGGTGTCCTCAGTTTGTTTGATGTCATCAGGACTTGGTTGATTAGGTTTGGCCTTCAATGTGTTTTCTTATGTTCTTTGGTAAGTGAAGTCACAAGGTGATTTAGGGTTCTTATGTTGACAAATGTTCACCATTCATGTTTGGACAGAGTTTGCTTAGAAGTTGTGATTCATTTCATACTTGATGAAGTGCATATCATGTTTGGTTATGCAGTGTAGAGATACATACTTGTTAAAGGATCAGGAGGAGCAAAGAGTTCACATCATCCTGTGTAGAGTTTATACGTTATTGATTACATCATCTTGTGTGTTCTTTACAGATGACTTGTAGTGGTAGTGACTTGGTAATTTGATCTCAGGAGCCTTCATCATGTTGTCTGACTTTCTCTACAATAAGGACTGGTTTCATTTTGTGTGGCATACTCTATATCAAGGATTGATAGAAGTGATCACAGGAGTTGTCATAACATTGAGTTTACAGATGCAGATATCAGTTGGATTTCATGCAAGTTTCTTCAAGGCGATGTCATCAGGAGTTGCAGTGTGTTAATCGAAAGTAACATTTGGCAGAGTAATGTGTGCACAACTCATTTGAAGATAGAGCTAATATTCTTGAATTGTTATGGTTACGTTAATATGGGGAACACAACACAGTTCAAAAGTCTTGTAGATGCAGAGAATAATTTTATACTCTTTGTCATCACAGGTTTGATCTTCTTGGCATTTTTGTTGATAGGTTGGATTGACAAGTTGGTCTTCATACTATACTCTTCATGACCTCACATTCAAAGCTCACTTGTCATTTTTTTTAACATCACGGTGACTTGTTGAAGTGGTAAGAGTCACTTAAAGTGACCTGTTAGAGGGCTACCATCACATGATGGTGACCGGCCCTTCCTTAAGCATCGGCCTTTATATGATATGTGGAGCACATTTTTCCTTAAAGTTTTTTTTAAATTTAAAAAAAAAAAGCATTGAAAATGCCTTGGGGCCCGCGGTGCATTCAAAAGAGGAGTTCTTGTTTTTAAAGTTAAAAAAAATTTATTATCACCAATGAAGGAAATTGAGCGGGCTTTCAAAGTTTAGTTTGAATTTAAAACTATTACCGCCAAAAAAAAGGATAAGTGGAGGCCGATGGACTAAGAAAAAATTCTATTAAAAATTTTGTGAGAAATTTAGTAAGTCATGAAACCCGATCTCCAAGCCTTTTATGGCTTTAAATTTTTTTTAGAAACCTTCTTTATTTTCAAAAGTGGTCGGTCCATACCATTTAGAATTTTAAATGGAGATTTTTTTTTTGGTGATAAGATATTTTTAAAATTAGAAACTTTTAGTCTATAAACTCCAAGAGATGGTTTTAAGGAGATTTTTTTTTAAGGCAAATATTGATGGAGTTTTGGAGATTAAAAGGAAAGAAGAGATTTTCTTTTTGAGATAGATATATTGTCATTTTCGGAGAAGAGATTTTTGTTTGAGAATAAGGCATATTGGAGACAAATTTTTGAAGACAAATTTTATGGATTGAAGAGAAGATAATAAGTTTGATGATTAAATCTTCTTGCAGGAATATGAAGAAAAAGATATTTTTTTTGAAGAGGATCTGAAGATATTACTTGCAGAGAAGTTCAAGAGTTTTGAAAAGATAATATTTTCTTATAGAGCTCTGATTGATTTTATTAAAGATTTGTCTTATGAGAAAATATGGATCAGAGATTGAAGATTTATTTATTATTTTGTTTGCAATCAGAGATTGTTTGTTTTGCAGGAATATGAATCAAATTTGAAGAGTTTATTTGCAGGAGAAAAGGAAATGAGTTTTTGCAGAAAAGTGAAATTTCAAAAGTCTTATTGTTTATAATTGCAAAATTTGTGTGATCAGATGCAGGAGAAATTTATGAAGGAATGTGAAAGGTTCCAAGGCAGTGAAAAGACATTCAACTTGTATAAATTTGTTTTTCAGGTGCATTGATGGAATGTATGAAGAAGGAAAAAGATGAAACATACAGTGTTGTGAAGTGTTGGATTAGAATACAGATTTAATATGCAGTGTTGTTGAATGGATTAGAATGCAGTGTTGATTGGATCAGAATAAAGGATTGTTGAGTGTATCCGAATGTCAGATTGAATAGAATAGGTATTTGACAGACATATATTTGTATTGAATGAAACAGAGTATCCCTCTGATTTGCTTATTACATTTGTTGGTAATTTGGTTTGCCAGTGAGGCACAATATGCCAGTGTGGCTTGTGGTCAGTGAGACCTTTCTATGCTAGTGAAGCTTGTGGTCAGTAAGACCTCAATATTTGTCAGTGAGACAATTTGTATTGCCAGTGAGGCATGTTTTTCAGTTAAGCCAGTGAGGCATTTCATGAGTGGTTTTTCTACCCCTGAGGGTTTTCCACTCGGTAAAAAGGTTGTGTCTTAATTTCTTCTATGTGTGTGCATATTATTGGTTTGATCATGTTTTGTTTACATCTGTTATTGTAAGTCTTGTGCATATAAACTCAACAAATCATTAATGTATTCCTTTCCATCTGTTCTGTAAGAGAAAGCTTTTAAAAAGTTGTAAAATGTTTGAAAATTAATACAACACTGATTCACCCCCCCTCTCAGTGTTGTCCGGACTCCTACAGTCTTCCCCTATCCACCCATGCTGAAAATGCCAACCATCGTAGCCTTGTGTCTCCCTTCTTCTAGCCCACACTGGTTTTTAAAATCTTATACAAGTTCATTAGATAATGCCTTTCAAAATCTTCCACAAAATTGTTAAGCCCCATTGGATATGTGGCAACATGTAACTACAATTTCCTTTGTATTTCTTTTTTCATAGTTGCTAATATTTTTTGACAATGCTAGTCACTAAAAATTTATAAAATAAGAGGAGGATTCCATGAGAAAAATGTTAAACTAGATTTGAAGGGAAATATTTATATAAGGTACAACTACCAAAATTACAAAAATATTACTTGTTAAATTCTTCCCCAACTATAAATTAAAGAGATTGAAGGGATTCCTTCCACTCATTTAGCATTATGGATTTAGATTGAACAAGAGAGTATATGGTGTTGAGGCAATGGAATGCAGTAGGAGAAGAACTAGAAATGACTAATATATTATGATTGAGAGAATTCCCATACTTTGGTAACACAAAACCATGGTACAATTCTTGGTTAATCAATTCTACAGAGGTGTTATAGATCTCACTAAAGATACTCAAATAGAGATAAACCCTAGAATATTTCATGATCTTTGAAGTATATTTTGGAATGGACTATGTGAAGAAGGTGAAGAAGAGTATAAGAATTTGCAAGAGCAATTAGACTAAGCTATTGATCAATTATCACAAGGATTCTAGAGTGGTATCTATTGAAAGTATCACTAATGCAAAGAATAGAGTTGAGATCACTTGTATGGGGCTCAAGATGGTGTGTGCAACTCAAGGAGATCATGTTCCCATAAACATTAAATATATAACATACAAAATATCTAAGTATGGCTTGAAGTTTGACTTTTACACATTCATGATGCAAGCAATATAAGAGAATGTTTGCCTATCATTGGAGAAGAAGTAAGAGTTTAGTTTTTATTCTCTTCTTGTTATTCACATATTGCACTACTACAAGACCATTTTTTATGAAGATCTAGTTGACCTAAATGAGTTGCCAGCAAAAAGGTATCGACACCTTATGTGTATCAAGCTAAACACAAAGGATACCTTTGTGCAAGGAAGAAAAACTAAAGAGTGGGTAACCATGTTGAAGAAGGAATACATAAGTCAATAGTGTTGTATGTAGTAGATAGTAGACACGTACCATACTGCACTCTTCACATTCCATCAATATTTCACTTAGGTAGTTTTCTAATATATTAAGACTACCTTGTTACCTCACGAATTACCATATTCCATAACAATGGAGGACATTGAAGTTGAACACAACTATTTCCTCATTAGGACTTACAATTGAGTATCATGTATCATAAGGGTCAACCCTATTAGATTTGTATGACCACAAATAGATGAAAGACCAAGTAATACTCCATAAGACCATGATGTAGAGGAAGGTGATGGCATAGAGGCACAACTATAGAAGATTCAAAAGAAGAGGAACAAGTGTAGGGAGTAAGATAAGAAGCAAAAGTTGACTAGGAAGAGATTAGAGGACACAAAGAAGTAATGACAAAGGTAGAGATAGAGATAATTTAGGAACATAAGGGAAAGTGTGTCACATCCTTATTGCCTCCAAAGAGGTGCACTAAGCAAAGGGTCTCTTGGAAACACTATTAGGAAATCCTAGGATGTTATAGATGAGATGCAAGAGAATGTGCTAGCACAATAGTTGTAATCACCCCATGAGAAAGATACCATCTACATAAGATCTGAAGATGAAGAGCACAACACAGAAGAACAAGACAAATAAAGAGTAAAGGCCTCAAGAGAGTCAAAGGAAGAAACAATTGAGAAACTGGACATGTATTGACTACACCACCACCATCTCAACAAGGTGAAGGGATGTAGTTTGGATGTACACTTTTGGAAAAGGTATCTACAAATATCATGCACTTTGATCTAAAAATTACATCTACATTTACATGCAAATTTGGTGAAAAGGGTGTGTTGGAGCACAATGAGTTAGATGACACCAAAAGGATTATTATTATACAGAAGGAGATGAGGCTCAAATATTTATTAATGTTTTAATTGTATGGCGTGATGGCCTTGATTAAAAATAACTACCATCTTCATAATATGCATATGCACCAATATGGAGTGAGAAATCAATAAAACTTATGAAGAAATATAGTGAAGAAAATTTTGCTAGTCAAGAAAATACATAAGATCTTATGTGACAAATTGCCAAGAAGACCCAAAAGATTAAAGAGAAGGTTACCAACTTGGATGCATTGTGCATGGCTTATGAGGTCTTGACACAATATCTTACCATAACAGAGGAAAGATTAGAAAATATTATAGATAAAGCTTTACTCTTGATCCTAGATAGTGTAAATGATGTGTGTGTAGGAGTATAAGCATCATTAGAGGACCTACTTGATAGATTTTACAACCCCATAATTAGAGAAAATGGTACAAATTAATGATGGCATTGAGGAAGGTAGGCAAGCCAAGGAAGACAATCAAGAAAGTGTATTAGTTCAAAAATAGCTAGTGATTGAAAAGATATTTGGTGAATATGATATTCATATCTTTGAGGAGAGATGAGTATAAGTGAAGGAGGTGTCAATAGAGTTGAAACAGATGATGAAGCCATATACCCAATCCTTTTCTCTTGCATGCAAATGGTTTGTCACTTCAATTAGTAGGTCAAATTGGGCCAACCTTCACATTGCAGCTCTCTAGGTTGAACTATGCATTTTGCAGAAAGGAGTTCTATTGGATTCAATTATTGATGATGAGGTTACAAAGATCAATGAGTATACTAAGGAATTAGTCCAATAGATCCTACAAAAATAATTTTTTTAGAATGAAGTGTTGAGACCATTGAATGGTATTATGTGTGTAAAGAGGAACCAATTGGACAATGATGTTGGAAGCCACAAAGATGTGATGAAGGATTGGGATGATTTATTGCTGAAGCTGAGTGTTAGGGAAGTAAATTAGTTGTATAATATCAATGTTGGTATTTCATAGATGAAGGAATGCATTCTAGAGAGGATTGTACAATGGGATGAGTTTGCACAAAAGTATTTGAAAATTGCACCAGAGCTTAACTAGGAAGAGGATGTGCAAGATGTTACTATATAGGCTGAATAAAATAATGGAGTTTACCATGTTTAATGTTTTACTTATTTATTTTTTAAGTTATTTTTTGTTTATTCCAACTTTGTTTTGTTTTTTGGCAAAATAAATATTTGTGTCAGGAGGATATGTTGGCACCCAATTGTAATAGTTTAGTTTAGTGCCATATATAATATAGATGTTGGCTCCTCTAGCTCTACATACCATCATTTTGTTGGACTCTACTTGTATGTAACATGTATATATACATATATACATGTATATATGTGTGTATGTATGTTATGCATACATACATGTATATATAATGTATATACATGCATACATATACATATAGACATTATATATCTATACCATATATGTATACATGTATACATATATGCATGTATGTATACATTTTACATCCAAGGAGAGTCAAAAAACATGATTGTATGTAGAGCTAGAGGAGCCAATGTATATATTATATATATGACACTAAATTAAACTATTACAATTGGGTGCCAACATATCCTCTTGGCACACACACACATAGCTTGGGCATGACTTTGAAACATGCATAAGTAATACATATAATTGTTTCCTTTAAATTTAGGTATATTTAAATGATAACTATGCATGCGTTTATAATTAGTCTAGGTGACACTAGGGGAAAAGCAACAATATATACTCCAATATTATATATTGAAGAGAGGATAATGTTAGTAATGATGATGCATAAGAAAGAGATGTATGCAAAGAACTAGAAGTCAACATACATAGATATGGATGTTGGAATAATATGCATGTTAGTATTTCATTGAATGTTATCTATGCACTTGGGTAATTTGCATAATGCCTATGACTTGCAACTAAGTAGTGCATAGAGAAAAGCAGGGGGGACAATTAGAGTGCTTTAGGTGAGACAGGAATATGCTAACACATTAGTAGTCTAAGTGCTTATCCTTTGGTGTTTAGCACACAACTAATTTATGGCTAACAACCACCATGATCTACTACATGAGAATGGACCTAGTCATGTGGGAATGATTTGATAGAAAGTTTATGGAGATTTTTGTTCACTTTCACATTCTTTGTGTATAAATATGCTTGTAAGAATGGTGGTGTTTATAAATACCTTTGGGGAGATTATAGAATCACTAGGGTCCTATTATCATATACCAACCTCCTAGATGAGTTGACTTTATGACTTCGAGGAAAGATTCAAAGACAACGTTCTCAAGCATGCAAATGTCTTATATTTAGATGCATTCTCTATCTCTTACAAAATTGAATTATGCTCTAAGGTAAGTGCAGGGCAATGGAGGGAAAAGAGGGAAGTCTTAAGTGGCCACTTTTTTCTTGAAATTAGTGAAACTCAAGATTTCTATGCTCAAATTTTAAAAATGTGATAACAATAAGAATTTTAGTAGCCAAAATGTAGTTTCTAAACTACTATGTTTTTTTTTAAATAGTGAAGATTAAGAGGGTCAAATACTAAACACACATAGAGGTGGTCTTGTTTTTATTATTGGAATATAAAATAGCATTAAGTGCGCAATCCCTTTTTTGTTAAGTATTTTTTTAGAGCCATTGGTGGAAATATAGTAAAGAGCATGTAGTACAAGTTATATTTTAAAAATATTTTTTTATTGAAGTTCTTTTGTGAATTGTCAAAGAGGACACATCGTAAAAAACTAATCATTGAGTGTTCATGTCACATAACTTCCACAAAAATAATTAAAAATATATTTTTTCAATGTGTATAAAATGAAGCGTGGAACACTCCTATATTTTTTTCAAATTTTGGTGAAATTAATGAAAAATACTAAAAAACAATACATGTGTTTTTTAGGCATATGAAGACATCACTAAGTGTAAATAAAAATTAGTACATTAATTTATTTCAACTATAGAAAAAATTATATGGTTAGAAAGCTAAGTAGTAGTTTTGAATTGCGGTGGTGGTTTCATGGAATCTCATAAGTTAAAACACCTTAAGCTAATGAGGAGGGAGATCAAACATGCTATGTGTTGGTAATTTTTTCTGAATCAACAGAGGGTTTGCCAGTTCCAATGCATGGGCAGATTTGGCCAACAAACACGGGAGGTTGCGTGAGCTGCCTCCCCTTCACTTCTGGTTCTGCCGCACCAAGGGGGTGTCCCTATTTGATAAAGATGTAACATTTACTCTCCAAATGACAGGAAGATTTAACTTTGTAATAACAGGCAGAATACTCTCATGTGTGGACCAAGATTTGTGTGATAAATCACAAGGTTGGCGACGTTCTTAGACATATTTGTCTGGTCAGGTATGAGAGTATGCAAGGGTTCCTAATCCTACTCCTACAACTAACAGGTTGGAACAATGGAATGGTTTGAATTTGATGGTTTGGATGCAAGACAGGGGTTTTGGATCATAACTACTTCACAAGAACAGACTGGTGCCTATCTCAGGGCAAGGAGTCAAATAGACATATACATGAGAATGGCTTGCAACTGTCATTCGAGTTTCAAGGGGTTAGATTGATGCTTGCCTTACAAACATCACCTAAGAATGGGTATTTAACTGTCTCTGCTTATGGATATCCCAGCTGACATACAATCTCCTCCACACTCAACCTAAAACAATTTAATCCATTCCTTGAATGGAAGTCTAAAGATCAAGCATGCAATACATAAATCTATATTCTAGAATTTGAGAAACCCTTAGCAACCAAATTCAGAAGAAGAAATGCATACAGCAAGTGGAGATAGATAGCAAAACACATGCAAGAAGCATTTTTCATATAACATTAACGTTGAAACTGAACATATGTGCAAGATACAACTCAGATGCAACACATAAACTCCACAGAGATAAAACAAATAGGAAAATGCTCTGTTTTTCGTTATTCACACAAAAAATTGCCCAAGTCTTCAACCAACACAATGAGTAACACAGTTTGGCTTTTATACCAAGACTGTGTACTCAGCAAAATTACAATGGTCAACTCAAAAATTGCCAGATACAATGCATCGTGAGAAATGGCACTCAAAATTGAATGCAGCTGGGAAGCAGAGGAAGAGAGAAGGTGGGCTCGGGATCTGAGCCGCCACTCAAAGACTTGCATCTTAAATCTGGTAGTTGACCTGTCATTTCTATCGCCCATCCTCTGTAAATTCACCATCAATGCTTCATCTACCCGCGGGATGCAACAATAGATGCATTTGGAGATTTTCCCGCTCAAAAATGGCTGCACACGCTCAGAAAAAACCATCGCTGCAGGATTAAAACAAGGTCGTCGATCCACTCCTATCGCTGAAATAAACGGCTCAAAACACCTTTGAAAAGTCACGAACCAATAATACCATGCCACGTCAGCACCTCATGCATCTATTGCTGATTTTTCCCATTTTTCATTTTGCCATCTTCGCCCTTGTATATGCAAGAACATATGCATATACAATTGCCTTTTTTAAATCTTTGTATATGCAAGATGTATATACACTCTACTTATTATACAAGGTGGACCCCAAATTGTTATAAAACAAAATAAAAATGCATCGGGTCCTGCCTTGTACATTTTCTATTGCACATCCCCTTTGTATATTTGCAGATACAAACAAAATATACATTCTGCGGATTTCAAATTTTTATACAGTGGATTGGAAATGCCTTGAAATCTAGGTTGTATCTTACCTTGCACATCACATTGTATATCAGCATATA
The DNA here is from genome assembly GCA_027924645.1 of Cunninghamia lanceolata. Taxonomy (NCBI): domain Eukaryota; kingdom Viridiplantae; phylum Streptophyta; class Pinopsida; order Cupressales; family Cupressaceae; genus Cunninghamia; species Cunninghamia lanceolata. Next base: position 4,386,202 of record BSBN01000828.1, read on the forward strand.
CAATGCACAATATACATGCAAGCCGCGGATGTTAGCTACCTTATCTGCTAGATTGAGAAACTTTTCAAATCCGGCTTGCACCTTACTCTTGCATCATTTGAATGTATATCGGCATATACAATGCCAACATACAAGTGAGAATATACATACAAGCAGCGGATTTTATCCTTTATCGATCAGATTGCATGTTCACTCTAGATTCCGGCTTGTATATTAGGAATGTATATTTTAACATACAATCACCAATATACAAGCAGTGGGCCCCAGCTTCGTAACCTGCTTTGTTTGTATATCGCCGCCGATGCATCTCGCCGACATACAATCTGTCTTGTATGTCCGCAGGCCCCGCCATTTGTATATTTGCCCTTGCACATTTTTGAATGTATATCACATATACATTATCCTTTGTATATGAGATACAAAGCCCTTTGCATGTCTGCGGACCCCACTGCATGTATCTCCCCCGCTGCACTGTAGCAAAAGCATATGCGCCCTTGTATATTTTTCAATGCATATCTACATGCAACCCGATATACAAGGCAGGAATATTTTGGGAATCTGCAAAAGATTCCTCCTTTGTATATGCACATTCCAAGCCCAATATGCATTCAGAAATGCATCTAACTAATTTTTTCAAACGGCGATAGAGTTTTCTGACCCGCCAATGCACATTTTGCCTGCAACTTAATTTCAGAATGCTAAACTTAGGTGATCACCACCAGTGGCTCCATCTGGGGACACATGTCTCTTGCAGGCATGGCAAGGATCTTAGAATCTTCGGTTTCATAGATTTGGCCTTATCCATTGGGCAACAGAGTCGAACATTGCACCAACCTGCACCACAAATTATTTTCAAACATTACTTGGTGGCCCAAGGCAGCCAAAAGGGAAGAACCACAACTTCATCCTGTCAAATGCCTGATTCCAAACTGAATAATCCCAACCATGGCTGAAAAAATTAAAACAATCTACCCACATGCTGATCTTATGAATTACATGCTTCACCATTTTTGAAAACTTGCCCCTGTCAGTGTAGCCTCTGTCACTCTGCATCTTACAATCAGAGATATAACCATACACATTATAATATTCTTCAGCATTAGGTAACATATGTATGTTATGATCCTCAAGCAACATATCCTCATATTGCATTTGGCAATATTCATTATCTACCTGGTTGTTGCATATAACCAAACACATATCTAGCTAATCCAAAAACTGAAAACACTCAGAAAATATGAGACCCTCAATATCATTTATATCACCTATTAACATTGAAAACAAAACCTGATCCACACAACCATCATTGCACATGTCTAAAACAACTGATGCTAAGCATTTATCATCCACAGTTTGCGAATCAGTATCATCATTTTCAAACAGAGGGTTAATTCTGCACCAATGAATGTCAGGACTCACAATGTCAAATGCATCCATAGGCTCATCATAAAGGGGATTCATATTCATTGCAAAGGTCTCTGTTTCTTCTTCATGACAATCCATTTCTTTTTCATCATTATCAGACCTAGAGTCATAAGAAGAACAAACCTAATCCATGAACTGGTCATGGATATCATCTTTATCATCTTTAACATCTGATTGCCCCACATACAAAATTTTTGCTACTTCAATGCACTCTGAAGTTGAACTATCTGCATCATTTTCTAGCCCTCCAATGCTTCCTGATGAAACTGGTATTGATTCTTGATCCATATGATCACAACTTTGCACAACTGGATCATTTAAACATGAATGCTCTTTGTTTAGGACTGGCATGCAAATATTACTTGGGAGATCATTGTTGTCAACTTCATTTGCTAGGCAAAATAGGACATCCTCCTCTATAATGGAAACATCATCAACTTGGAATGATGCAAAAACTAGGACAGCAAGGGTGTGAGTATTTTGACATTCATCTTCAACATTTAGATTATATCCCTCATTAACATTGGTGGCCGCAGGACAGAAATTTTTTTCAGAGAAATAACCCTTTTGAATTCCATATCTCCAATTGTTTTCAATATCAATTGCAAATTGATGTGCCTGATGCAAAGTGGTGGGCTCTTTATCTCTTAATCTATAGCTCATTTTCCTATCAAATGCTCCCAAATAGACAACAAGGCACAATGCATCATTAGGTCTCATACAATCTGGTATTCTATTCAACGCCTTCATAAATCTGAGGTTAAAGGCTGGGACCAACTCATCTTCTTCAATATGGATACACATAAAATCACTAATAACTGCATAATCAGAAATTCTTTCACCATATTGTTTTAGAAATGCAGATTTAAAATCTCGCCAAGAGCTGACAGAGTAAGCTAGAAGATAAGAGAACCAGTCCCTTGCATCTTCATCTAGAGATTGAACAAATAATCTCATAACTACATCTTCATGGTCAATCTCAAAATCATCTATCACAATTATAAATTGATGCAAGTGTTTCTTAGCTGATTCATCCTTTGCACCATTGAATTTGGGCAAATACTTTCTAATTTTAGATGGAAAAGCATTTGGATAGCCACAAATGCCATCAAAGTCTATGGGCTTATATCTGTCAATGCTAAAACTTCTTTTACTACATGGTTGGGACTGATTATTATACACGGTTGCATTTGACACCTCACAAGGGTGCATGGGCTGACAATACATCTTTGTGTGTTTTTGCAACCCTCTTTTCAACTCAGATTTTCTATAAACAATGACTTTAGGCCCTTAAAATTTAGACTGCTATTTCAGCTTGCCTAAAGTCCCCTATATGAGTCTTTTCAACAATATTGCATACTTCTTTTGAAATGCAAACTAGGTCCTCACAAAAGTATGCAATCTTTCACTAACATTTCCCTTTTAACCAGTGTTGTTTCACCAAATAGGGAGTCTTTTAAAATTTATGAAAATACCTGGATATGTCACAGCAATGACAAATTTAACACCTCTGGTGTCCTCTTATCACAGGTTCTTATATGCAGAGTCGCCACCTCCTTGGTAGAGGAATAAGCTTCAAACAGGCTGAAGCTAAAAATTGATTTCGTTCTTTCTGGGTTCTCCCACAATAGAGTCACACATACAATTGTTTCAAATTTGCTACAACAAACACTTTCCAGGTCTGATTCTTCAATCTTTTAGACTCAAACTTTCATGGATATGACATTGTCTCCCCAGCAGAGTCGCCAATTCTGTTGGTAATTTTTTCTAAATCGGCAGAGGGTTTGCCAGTTCCAATGCACGGGCAGATTCGGCCAACAGACACAGGAGGTTCCGTGAGCTACCTCCCCTTCACTTCTAGTTCTACCGCACCAAGGGGGGTGTCCCTATTTGATAAAGATGTAACATTTACTCTCCAAATGATAGAAAGATTTAACTTTGTAATAAGAAGCAGAATACTCTCATGTGTGGACCAAGATTTGTGTGATAAATCACAAGGTTGGCAACGTTCTTGGACATATTTGTCTGGTCAGGTATGAGAGTATGCAGGGGTTCCTAATCCTACTCCTACAACTAACAGGTTGGAACAATGGAATGTTTTGAATTTGATGGTTTGGATGCAAGACAGGGGTTTTGGATCATAACTACTTCACAAGAACAAACCGGTGCCTATCTAAGGGCAAGGAGTCACATAGACATATACATGAGAATGGCTTGCAATTGTCATTCGAGTTTCAAGGGGTTAGATTGATGCTTGCCTTACAAACATCACCCAAGAATGGGTATTTAACTATCTCTGCTTATGGATATCCCAGCTGACATACAATCTCCTCCACACTCAACCTAAAACAATTTAATCCATTCCTTGAATGGAAGTCTAAAGATCAAGCATGCAATACATAAATCTGTATTCTAGAATTTGAGAAACCCTTAGCAACCAAATTCAGAAGAAGAAATGCATACAACAAGTGGAGACAGATAGCAAAACACATGCAAGAAGCATTTTTCATATAGCATTAATGTTGAAACTGAACATATGTGCAAGATACAACTCAGATGCAATACATAAACTCCACAGAGATAAAACAAACAGGAAAATGCTCTATTTTTTGTTATTCACACAAAAAATTGCCCAAGTCTTCAACCAACACAATGAGTAACACAGTTTGGCTTTTATACCAAGACTGTGTACTCAGCAAAATTACAACAGTCAACTCAAAAATTGCCAGATACAATGCATCGTGAGAAATGGCGCTCAAAATTGAATGCAACCGGGAAGCAGAGGAAGAGAGCAGGTGGGCTCGGGATCTGAGCCACCGCTTAAAGACTTGCATCTTAAATCTGGTAGTTGACCTGTCATTTCCGTCGCCCATCCTTTGCAAATCTACCATCAATGCTTCATCTACCCGCAGGATGCAACAGCAGATGCATTTGGAGATTTTCCCGCTCAAAAATGGCTGCACATGCTAAAAAAACCATTGCTGCAGGTTTAAAACAAGGCCGTCGATCCACTCCTATTGCTGAAATAAATGGCTCAAAACACCTTTGAAAAGTCGCGAACCAATAATACCATGCCACGTCAGCACCTCATGCATCTATCGCTGATTTTTCCCCTTTTTCATTTTGCCATCTTCGCCCTTGTATATGCAAGAACATATGCATATACAATCGCCTTTTTAAAATCTTTGTATATGCAGGATGTATATACACTCAACTACTTATCATACAAGGCGGACCCCACATTGTTATAAAACAAAATAAAAATGCATCGAGTCCTACCTTGTACATTTTCTATTGCACATCCCCTTTGTATATTTGCAGATACAAACAAAATATACATTCTATGGATTTCAAATTTTTATATAGTGGATTGGAAATGCCTTGAAATTCAAGTTGTATCTCTCCTTGCACATCGCATTGTATATCGGCATATACAATGCACAATATACATGCAAGCCGCGGATGTTAGCTACCTTATCTGCTAGATTGAGAAACTTTTCAAATCCGGCTTGCACCTTACTCTTGCATCATTTGAATGTATATCGGCATATACAATGCCAACATATAAGTGAGAATATACATACAAGCAACAGATTTTATCCTTTATCTATCAAATTGCATGTTCACTCCAGATTCTGGCTTGTATATTAGGAATGTATATTTTAACATACAATCACCAATATACAAGCAGTGGGCCCTAGCTTCGTAACGTGCTTTGTTTGTATATCGCCGCTGATGCATCTCACCAACATACAATCCGTCTTGTATGTCTGCGGGCCCCGCCATTTGTATATTTGCCCTTGCACATTTTCGAATGTATATCACATATACATTCTCCTTTGTATATGAGATACAAAGCCCTTTGCATGTCTGCGGACCCCACTGCATGTATCTCCCCCGCTGCACTATAGCAAAAGCATCTGTGCCCTTGTATATTTTTCAATGCATATCTACATGCAACCTGATATACAAGGCATGAATATTCTGGGAATCTGCAAAAGATTCCCCCTTTGTATATGCATATTCCAAGCCCAATATGCATTCAGAAATGCATCTAACTGATTTTTTCAAAGGGCGATAGAGTTTTCTGACCCGCCAATGCACATTTTGCCTGTAACTTAATTTCAGAACGCTAAACTTAGGTGATCACCACCACTATGTTTCATGTAAAACATAAATTTTAGAACCCAATATGCAAATCCAACCCTTAGGCTAAAAAATAAAAGCTTGTTCCAAGTCCAAGGGAAGGATTTTCATTGGTTTAAATATAATGTGCACACATTAGATAACATAATCTCATTTTTAGTAGCACGACAACAGTATGACTTAAAAACACATTTTTACCTTTTTGTCCCCCTATCTCCATTCACATGCCCTCTAATGATTTATTCTTGTAGTCCCCTATGAATTAATTGCACATTGAATGTCTTTAAAGACCAAAATATAACATGTTGCACAAACTTGTGCAAAGTTAGCCCATAATGACTTTAATTAAAAATAGGAATTTAAATTTGAATGTTTAAATTTTAGGGTCAATCCTAAGCCAGGGAATGACTATATGGAGGAATGTGCTAATAGGATGGCAAATGCATTCGATTTGGAACAATGGGGATGGGATAAAATCAAATGTGTGGAGATACATGTAAGAGGGAATAAATAGAAAAGGATAAGGATAAAGGAATTCATGAGTAAACTTAGCACAAGAGTGTACCACTTGCCAATATATAATTATATTGTCATTCAATCAAAATAGGCTCAAAACTAAATAGAAATTGACATGGGTCTACAAATTTGACCATTACAAAAATAAAAATTCTTATAATGCTTTCCTATAACTCATAATGGCATATACAACTTTAATTTATTTTTATTGTTGGGACTCTTTATAATACTATAAAACATATGTCATGATTTTAGCAACATTTTCTTAGCACATCTTTAATTAATTAAAACATCTCAAAAAATTTACCAATGTCTTCACCATTTTGAAGTGACTAACTAGTTAAATGCAAATGCCTCCCTCCAAAGATGATTCTTACAAAATTTTTAAAGAAAAGTCTTTCCAACCCTTCTTTGTTTTGCTAAATCAAGTGAGGGTAAGGGCCCTCTCCCATTGTATTCATTCAAAAAAAGATTTTTACATTTATGATATGCCCATAGGCTAGGTTGAATCATAACCATGAATGATATAGACAAAAGAAAAATATGACTAGCACCTAGGCCAATAAAGATTGCACTATTCTTAATCCCTTTATACCCATTTTAAAATGGAAACAGAGTAAAATATTTAGTTCTAAATCTTTTATGGTTGGATTATTCCTTCTCTTCTACATGAGAGTCCACATTCCATTATCATTCCCATCATTATGGGCCAAAGAGGATGATTGAGAGACATCAACTATAGGAGGGGCCTTTTTTGCTCAATGCAACATTAGATTAACCATTATGAGATTATGTGGAAGTTAAAAATCATCAAATAGAAATAAACAAACCATGATAAATAAACACATGACACCAGATGTACGTGGAGAAACCCTTTCAGGAAAAAAATCCATTAAATAGAGGAACAATGATGTATTAATCTTCAATCAACAATACATGGATACAACACACTTCTCTCCTTAGTATCACAACATTCTGGAAGTACAAGTATTTACCTATGAAATAACATATCCTACAAAGATGCATTTTTGTGCTTTTTAGATCTAGTTTAGATTGCTTTTCCTTAGGCATGTGAACATAGGCCTCACAAATAAATACCCTTAAATGTAAAATAGAAGGTTTCTTACTTGTGTACATTTCATAAGAAGTTTTATCAACAAGAGCCAAACAAGGAGATCTATTTACCAAGTAACAAGTAGTACTCACATCCTCTATCCAAAAGCACTAATCCAACTATGTACCACTCAACATATTTCTTGCTCTTTCCATCAAGGTTCATTTCATCCTCTCTACAACCCCATTTTTTATGGTGTGCAAGGGGTTGTCTTTTATTGAACAATACTTGCATGCTTACAAAACTCATCAAATTCCCTGGAATAATATTCACCACCATTGTTAGATCTTAGCACCTTTATTTCGTTGTCTAATTATTTCTCAACCAAAACCTTAAATTACTTAAATTTAGATTTATAATGCATAAAATAAATCCAAGTGTATCTAGAGGCATCATCAATGAATGTAACATAATAACAAGATTTTTCCATAGAACTCACATCAACTAGACCAAACACATCCAAATGAATGATTTTTAATAACCTATTTGCTTTATAAATCCCAAAAGGAAAAGATGATCTATTTTGTTTACCAAACTAGAAATCAAAATTCTCATTAGAGTAATCAGGGTCCTAAGAGCTTTTTCACCAATGTGGTCCAAATGATGGTGCCACAACATACATGTATTTTCAGATTTACCAATTATATAGGTAGAGTTACAAAATGTGAAGGCATTCAACATAAACAAAGTCCCAACATGCAATCATTTAGTAACCACAAAATTTCCTCTCACCAATCTATTGATGTGGTTTTTGACACACCAACTTTCTCACAAGCTATGAATCATTGCAGGTTGGAATGAAAAAGGTTCCCCTTCTTGGAAGATGGCTAGCCTCAAGAGTCTTTATTAATTGCTTTATAATGTTTACCAAAATCCCTCAGCTAGAGAGCACTTTGGTTGGTTCATTCAACCTATTGGGATTCCTTTCCAAGCCAAGTATTTGCAAAATCTTGCCAAATTCATCAAATTTTCCTAAGGGGTCCCTATACTTTTACCCTGGTGCATGTTGCTGACCCCTGATTTTGGCTAAGTTTGAAACCCTGAAAACCCTAAAAAATTGGCTAAAGTTTGAAATCTGATGTATCCTCCAAATTCAAAAATCTGCAGTTTAACTCCTATAGATTTGAAACCTATCTCAAACATCTTGACAATATATTTTAAAGTATAAGAAATTATTATACTTAAAATATATTTAAAAATATACTATCCTGAGGGATTTCAGGACTTGGTGGGAATTTTGCCTCCAATAGGATGTTGTAGGATTTTTGCCTCCAATAGGATGTTGCAACATTTTTCCTCCAACATGATGTTGCAAGATTTTTGCCTCCTACAGGATATTGTGGGAATTTCACCTCTTGTGAGATATTGTGGGAGTTTCACCTCCAACAAGATGCAGGAGTTTCAACCGCATTAAGATATATCTTGCAGCCTCTTATACCTCTGCCCATCTTGTAACCTCTGTAACCTTCGCCCCCTCTTTTACATGTCTTCCTTGGCGTGCCTAAGGCTGAATATGGGATATATCCTATAACCTCTTAAATCCCCACCATATCCCTATCCCCCCTTTTCTTCCACCAAATTTCATTTCCCTATCCAGGCAGAGATTTCATGTGAATTTGGATATATCCAGTACCCCCTTAGATTCCCGCTATTCACCAAAAGGGCATAAAAATGTGAAGTGACCATTTCCTATGACTTCCAGATGGGCACATAAATGTTCCAGGTCACCATTAATGAGAAATGGGTAGTTAAAAATGATGAATTAAGGTAGTTGGTGGGGTTGTTAGGGTTTTCCTTCCCATTCCATCATCAAATCCAAGCTACCAAGGCTATAAATAGAAGTTTGAAACTCATTTCAAGGGTTGGTCATTTTGGGTAGAATTTCTCTCTACAGGTGTTGGCCATCAAGGGCAGTTAGGGCTTCATCTATTGTTCAGTTTTAGTTCTTCAAGGAGCATTTGGCAAAGGTGTATGTGGATTATATTGTAACTTTGATATCAATCTTTGTTTTTCTCCACTATTGTAAGTGTTCTTTCAAGAAAACCAGTGCAGTTAGGATTTTCTCTCACCATGTTTTGTGGCATGAATGTAATTTTTGATTTGAATGAATATGATAGTTCTTAATCCATTTCAAGCTTTATAATTGATCATTTCAGAGTTATATGTGGATGAATGTTGTATAGTGTTGGATTAATAAGTATTCTCCTGGTTTGATATTGACTTTTGTGCATTTGAATCTATCAGATAGGTAGTCATACACCCTTTTATTAGTGTTTTCCTTTGATAAACATGAAACTTCATAGCCCATTGGATAGGCACCGATCTGAGAGCTTGTGATGACCTACACTCATTAAAGCTCAAACAATATATCAATTGAAATGTGTAGTTACAGTTCTGTATGTGTCCTTGTTCTATGTTGAAGTCAAACAATACATTTTGGAACAATAGTTGTGTTTTATCCTGTCAGAACAAGCATGTATACCCACAACTTTCATTGTTGCAATGATGTTGTTTTCAACCTAAAGGGAGATCATTTGAGGCAGTGAGCTTTTGTCTGAACTAGTGACAGTTAGAAGGTTTAGAAAAGCATTTTGGGTATCACTGCCCTTGTTGTTGTCCAGTATATCTTTTGCATGATAGTTAATCCTTTCTTAGGGATACCTCTTAGAATACCCTCCATAGTTTAGTTGAGCCAAAAGCGAAGAGGAGATTACCCATCCCTACTAGTTGGCCCTTAATCACCTTCATCCTATTGATGAACCCCTCCTTTTCACTTCCTTGATGACATCCCTGGCCTCAGAGGGAATAAATGTTCTAAGGATTATGATTAGCTATTTTGTGAACCAACACAACCTGGGCTATAATGAACATTAGGAATCATTCACATGAAAAAGAGGTTCACTTAGTGAAATTAAACCACTATTAGCGGTCATAAACCTTCTACTTCACTTTTAAACATGTTCATGATTTATTTGAGTTTTATTCAACTTCCTACAAATGATTTTCAATATTAAAATTAGATTGAAAGTGATTAAAACACTTAAAACAACAATATGCCCTTCAAAATAATTTTTTTACCATGTAGAACACGAAAGGTCATTTATTAGAATTTATTACATTTTAAAATAATTAAAATTCTAATTTTCAAGACAATGAGAAATGTATTAAAATTTACAAGATTTGGCCACCTAGAAGTCATAAAATCATCACAAATTCCTACCCTATGTGATTGAAATTTATCATTAAAACATAAAACTAAACTAATTTAACATCCTTGTAAAAAAGAAAAAAAGAGAGGGGAGAAGGAAAGGCTTAAAGATAAAGTAAAAATAAATACGAAACTATCTCTAATCATCCTACACACCATTCTACAAATGGACAAATTCAACATGAAACTAATCTCTACAGGACCCGTTACTCGCAATCCCAATGCAAGACGATGTGATCTTTGAAGGAAAACCCACATATGCATGATTATTATCAAAATTCAACATTCACAATTGTGTTCAGATAACCACACAAAATACCTTACCATCAATGATGCATCAATGGTTTAAATACATGTTGAGATTCATCAATGTTTAATGAATTAAATGCATATAATGAAGTGCAAAGGAAACAAATTCAAAGTTTGAAAAAAACTGTTAAAAGAGAAAATAAAAAAGTGGAGCAAAATCTAATATATTCTATTCAATTTGAATTTTCCGATCCTCAATGGGTTTTCCAATACTTTACAATGAGTTGCACATGAGTATAAATAAGCACATTTGGATGGGGAAGACAAACAATCATTCCTCCAAAATCACAAAATGACAAATACAATGGAATGCAAAGGGCCATTTTGGCTTGCCCTTCATATTCTATTATTTTCTTCAAGTATCTTCAAGCATCTATCTCTCAAAACTTTTAAGGCTACATTTGCATGGTGTCTATTTTCTTCAACAACTTCCTCTAGCAAACTAATTGCCTTTTCAGTTCATCCTATAAATCAAAATCATTCCAGAGTTCTTGTCTTCAAACCTTCTCAAGAGGATCAACTTTTCATAACTTCAACCAATTTTCTGGTCATGCCATTCAACACTTTTCTTAAAACACACATCTCACTCTAATTTCCTTATAAGGCTAATTTGAAGGATCAAACTCTTTGGTATCTTCATTAAGATATATTTCACCTTCATCCTTACCATTAGAAGCAAGGTGGTTCTCAAGGATCCTGATCGATATTTCATAATATTGTTATTTTCATGTTCCTATAGTACTTCAATTTTATCCATTCCACCTTGCAACTAATAATTTGGAATGACAAACCTTTGGAAAGGATTAGAATTATCCATACTTTGGGGCTTTGTCACTCAATGGTTTTGCTAAAGAAACCATAAACTCACTCCCTTTGAGCTCATATTTATCTATTTTCTCCACAGCTTTAGGGGCAAGGGCATGATCATTAAAATGAACAAAGCCAAAATCTTGCTTCGCTTTCCCAGGCTTCTATTCTTAAAAGAACAATTTTTGTAACCTACCCATCTTACCCAAAAAGATATTTGAATTGATCCTATGTAACATTATCTAGCAAATTGAAAACATACATGGACTTGACCTCTTCAGTTGAAGAAGTCCATTGATGGGATGCTCATTTGACTATTATAACCTTGTCATCCAACCTAAATTTTGAATGCACCATGTTCTTCATTAATTTTTTAGCACATGCTTTATTATAATATTCAACAAAGACAAAGCCATGGTTCCTTGTCGAGTCCTTTAGATCCTTTATCATCTCTACATGTTGAAAGCTAAGCCCTTGCTTAGAGATAACTTTTGATAGATCCTCTTCTGTCAAATTTGATGGAATATTACTCCAAAAGAGATGATTTTTTGTTTGAGATTTAGAAACCATTAGTTTCTTCTCCTTAAACTCAACACCATTCAATTTTTCAATGACATTGTTAGTAGACTTCTTAGCTGTGTAGGTAACAAAGGCATATTATGCCCCACCTACCTCCCATTAATACTAATATCAACAATCTCCCACACCCACAGAGGCTTATCAAATCTTCCTTAGTAGTTTCTTGTGGTATATTACCTATAAAGACTTTGGCGCCATGTGGTGGGTGATCTAACAATTCCTCACCACTACTTTCATCTCTATCTTTCCCAAGAGTTTCACAATTATCTTCTACTACTAGAGCATCTCTATGAATACACTTCATTTCTAAGTATATTATCTGATAGAAATTGCCTTTAATATGTGTTGATGGATGTCCATTCCAATTTCACGAGCTTTCATAGGTGTAAAAGATGCTGACAAAGAGGATTCAGGATCTTGTTGCATTTTGCACTTCGACTGTAATGTGCAATCTATGCTTCAAGTTCCTTTTGCAACATGTAATTTGGGGAAGAATTGCGACTTCCACCTCTTGTATATAGAATTCCTTGCAAAACTGAACAAATAAAAATTAGAATTTTAGATCACATTGAAATTTCAAATATCGAATTCAAGAGATTTGACTTTAAATTTCAACTTTGATTTGAAATGTTTTTTAAATCAATTTAAATTTTAAAGATTAAAATTAAAATATTTTAATATTTAATCATATTGGAGTACAGAAAACACTGAGAGAGGAGGGGGAGGTGAATCAGTGTTGTAGTTAAAAAACAATTCAATTTTCTTTTTGTCAAACTTGAAAATAGAAAGCAATGATGCTGATATAGTGCTTTATAAAAGCAAGAAACCAAATACTATGCAATAAAGGATAGAACATTCAAGTATGAAAACAAATGAACCATGCATCAAATAAGACCATAACACACAGATTTCAGGAGTGGAAAACCCTCATGGGGTAGAAAAACCACTCAGTAAATGCCTCACTGGCTTAATCATCAAAAACACCAATTACAGCGCCTCACTGGCCTTTATGTCTCACTGACTACAAAATGCCTCACTGGCAACATAAGCCTTACTAGCAACATAAGCCTCACTGGAAATGATCATATTGTCGAGCACTGACATGATCACTTACAACTTCTCAAAGATCAGATGAAAATATACAATACAGAGGGTTTCTTTGTTTCTCTACAATCCAGATCTTGACAGTCTCATTTATTTGAGACTCAAGAATACATAACCAAAACTCTGCACATCAACTCAGAAATGTTTTTGCATTATAACACACTATTATCGTCTCAATGATAGTGTAAATACAATATCATCAACATAACACCAGGTTTTTACAACATTTTCCTTTCATACTTTCTCATTGTCTATTGTGTCTTTCATTGAACAGTTTGTATTTGTAACTAAAACAGTTGAACTGTGTAAAACAATTTTCTTTTAAACAAGTAACTGACATAATCATATGGTCAAGTGATGCCATTTTTAAAAAATTGATTTGAGATCATTACAAATCTTAACCCAAGGGTTACAACAACTGTCCATAATAACCACTAAACTTTCTTCTTAGTAGTAAGCAAAACTATTTAATATATCAAGAAATGCCTTTGAAGAATTAATATAGAATTAATCAAAAAACTGCCATCATAGTAAAACCCTAGTGTTAAGTCATGTGGGTATATCTTTCCCAAAGTCTAGCAGTTTATGCTTGAAAAACAATCTTGCCATCAAAATAAACCCTAACCATAGTAAGAGAAGACATAAAACACATTCTTCTTGAAACCCATTTGTGTTCGACCCAACTGATGTCGTTACCAGAAAAACTCATAACCATTTTTCTTTCTTTTTAACAACAAGAAGTAGAGTACTTATGAAACAACAAAACCCTACTCGAAGTCAAAGACTTCATAACTGAAACCAAACACTCGAAGTCAAAAAAAAATATGTAGATTTAAACTATCACAGCTTTAGTGATAAAACCCTTTAAGCAAGATTTCTGCTGAAGAACTTTCAGCTCAAAACACAAATCAAAACTCATGCTTCAAAACAAAATATATTCCCATTTGCTTCAGAGACTCTGTATATAAAAATATCTATAATACAAACTTATTCAAACACAGTGAACGAAACTTAATTCAACTTTTTCAATAGCTCAGAAACCCACATGAAATTCAAAGAACAAACTTAAATTTGCACCACCATAAGAAAAAATACCACCTGTAGCTGTTGACAGACCGAGTTTTGTTGTGCCCTAACTATCAAGCTTACATGTTGACTTTGTCGTAGCTCACTATGATCCGAGCTTTGTCAAATCTCCAAGATCCTCCTCTAAATTTCACTATTCAAACCCTAAGTCGCCAGCCTCCATTCATCAAAGTTTAACTTTGCAAAATGAAACTCAAAATAGACCTTTTGCATTGTATACATCCTTAACCGATAGCTCCAGTATGCCCTAAAAGGGCCAATAACAAACAACCCCAAATATCAACTTCATACTTGCTAAGCTTTCCTGACACCTGCTGGACAGGTAATCACTTAAGTGACCTGAAATGCCTTTGTTTGTCATTGATTTTTTAAACCAAAACAATAATATTTAACCTTTCATAAATCAAATGGAGATCACCAAGTGAAGCCTTTCTAACATTGCAACTAGATGAAACAATAGTCATAATGATGCCATTTGAAATGAAGCAAGTATGCTTTGTAACCCTTTGAAAGTGATCAAGTCTTTTGAAGCTAAAAGAAACAAGAACCCTTCATAATGATAACCTTGACAACTAAGTATGATCCTTACAATATTACCCTTTTGAACAGACCTTAGGATCAAGTGAAATCATTAGGTGCCTTTGTCAACATTAAACTTTAGATGAAACAATAAATGACATTTGTATTTGTATCCCCTTAAAAGTGATCATGCCTTTGTAGTAACAACTTCAACCAAATGTAACACACCTCAATATCAAGAAGGAAAGACATTCAAATGATATCTTGTGAGTCTTTATAAAATGCTGGGACAAAGAATAAGAATCATGCAAGATTATCAATAATCAACATGCTCAAACTGTACCATCATGCCATGCCTTATAAATTTACCTTACATTGTGCTTTGACATCCTTGTATGCAATTGAAGCAAACACCAAATATCAGAGAAGAAGATAGGACAAATTGTAACAACAATGTGATCAACTGCTTACCTTGTCTCCTGTCCAGTCAAACCACTGTCACTATCATACAATACAATATACGAACTTACAAACCACGGATCAAGTATCCAAGTACTGTCACTGTAATGCCAATGTAAACACTTGACATCAATGCCAAAACCAATGTTAAAGGGGTCGACAAACTCCCCCTTTGGCATTGATGTCAAACCTGCCACAAAATGCACCCTGTATGATCACCGATGCACTGTCATGTTAATCATCAAATGATTACCAAATTAACTCAACAATAAACCAATATACAATGTGCAAAAACTAATTTGCAATGTAAATCTGTGTATCTCAACTTTTATCCCCCTTTTGACAACAATGCCAAAGGTCAAAGGGGTGGGTAAGCATCAAAAGACCACCAAGTACTTGCCCAAGAACACTAATCTGCTTGCACACAGACACAAAACAACATGATATCTAAATGGATAAAACCAAAAAGAGCACTACACAATGATATAAAAGTTTGCCATAGTATCAAAACTGAACCAAGATGTCACCATGCTGAAAATATAACCCAGGGGTGTATAATATGCATGAAAACTCCCCCTAAAAACATGAGTACTATTGCTGATAGTTAAGCACCATGTCATTGTAACGTTAGAACAAGCAAATTTCTCCAAACATCAAGGCTTCAAGTAAATGATTCAAACCAAGTTCAGTATTGTTGCTGAAAAGAAGGAATCAAAGCATAATCAGATATGAGGTCAAGACTCTCTTGTCATGATAGTATCAAATGTATAATCCACAAAGCATGGATCAACTGTATTATCAAGCTTGTCAAAACAATAAACTCAGCATGTATCAAGAAACCAAAATATAGTGTCAAGGTAAAAAACTACAGTATTACCAAAGTAACCAAATGCCAAAGAACCAAAGAGTCATGATAGGCATTAAAGAAATCAAAGTTGCATTTCCAAATACCCAGATGCTCTTCTCATGAAGCCTTGTCACAAAGCTAATGGTGTGGATCATCATTTGTCAACTCCAGTGTCACTTCACAAAGTCAAACATGCATTCAAAAAATGTATAAGCTACAAGAAGAGTGACAAGATTTTACCACTGTCTAAACACTTGTTTAGCAAAGAACTTGTCCAAGAATCAAATACTACAAATATTGTCTAGTAAGGTGCACTGTACTTATCTAGGACAGAAGCAAGACACAAAGTGAAATGTCAAAGAGCATGTGCATTTTCAAAAAAGCATTCACCATAGACATGGAACAAGAAAGAGATAAAAAACCAACTATTTAGAGCCATTGTATATAGCTTCACTACTGCACAACTTTCATCATTGCATAGTTAAAGCATGTGATATCCTCATTTAGGCTTCATTCATTGTCAACACTAACTATCCCCAAACAAAAACATTGTCAACGAAAACATAAACCACTGCAGAAGCACGGTAAACCATAAGAAAACATTACCAACTGTCAAATAAATGAGGGCAACATGAGACCATCTCACCAATCTGAAACCAATTACCACAAACTGTCAAAGCAAACCAATGCCATCATCAAGGCAGAAATTTTAACCATCAAGACTCTGCATAAAATTCATGTAAGTGCCATGGCTGATATAAAATACTGTCATACTTGTCCATCATAAAGCAAATGTTTGTCAGTCCTAAACAAACTATAACTCCCCCCTGTTATCAATGAAAGTACTTATTACAGTGTTATCATATAACTCAGGACCTCTTTGTCTTTTTCATGGGGATGAACAATTAATGATAAACAACTCCCCCCGACTTTGTACCTCACACAAAATATATAAATGTAATCAAAAGGCAAATAACTCATTTAAATCTACTGAACTGCAAAGGTAGAGCAATAAACCTAATGCAGATAACAACCACAGGGATAAAAGATGATACTTGAAGTGCACCCTAAGAACACACATAAATGATTGAGTGAAGAGAAATATGAGGAGGATTATCTAATGTCTCCCTCAACTGTCCAACCATTTTCATGCATTTGGTTTCTTGCAAATTATAAATGTTTCCTTGAGTCCTTGAACCTGCTGCAACAACTTCACCTGTTTTCTTTCTAATCACACATCCAAGAGCATCAAAAAGAATATAAAAGCCTTGATCACAAATCTGAGTTACACTTAAAAGATTATGCTTGAGACCCTCTGCATAGTACACATTATGCAAAGGTAAGTCATCATCTAAAGAAACAGTACCTTTCCCTATGATTTGAATACAATCATCATTTCCAAACCGCACTAAGCCTCCATCACAATATTCAAATTTGATAAAGTTGCTTATATCATCTGTCATGTGGTGAGAGCACCCACTATCTAAAACCCACACATTTTTTACCTTGGCATGTAAAGCAGTTTGATCAAGCGTACCTTGTGCCTTTTCATCAACCTTCTTTGGCTTCCAAATCAACTTTGTTTTAGCAGCATTAAAAGATGTTTTGGAAAGAATGTTTGATTTCTTTTGTTGTACAACATGGTTGGACCTGTAACTCTTTGCTATATATCTAAGATTTCCACTCTGTGAATTTGAACTCCTTTTAGACATAATTGTTGTCATAAACATGGTTTCTTCTCCTTCTTCAAGAGATTCCTTTGAGCAACTGTTTCACATCAGCAAATAGACTTTTCTTTTCGAAACCATCTTTCCCTTTAAAATTATACTATTTTTTCTTTCTCAGTTTTCTATTGTTTTCTTCATCACTCTCAGGTTCTTTATTAGGGCATTGAGCAGCATAATGTCCTATTTTGCCACAATTGAAACACTTAAAGGGTAACTTCCCTTTATATCTACCTGCTGAGCCTCTTTTTAGTTTGCTTACTAAAACTGACTCATCATCATTCACTTTTTCAGACTCATAATTTATTTCATTATCCTTTTTAACAGTTTTGAAAGCAGTTTCTTTGTTAGGATTGTCATTGCTAATTCTAATTTCATAGACAGTAAAGATACCATGAAGAGCATCTACAGTTAATTTCTTCATGTCTCTTTCTTCAACAGCAGAAATCTTAGAATCATATTTGGGAGACAAGATTCTTAACACCTTTTTAACAACAATTATCTCTTCTAGTTTTTCTCCTAGACCTCTCATAGTGTTTACAATTTTTTGGACTCTTTGAAGGTAATTAGCTACCTTCTCTTCATCTATCATTCTTAAGCCTTCAAACTTGGTTCTCGAAGCTTGAAGTTTAGCTTCTTTTATATCCTCATCACCCTCATAGATGTTTGAAATTTTTTCCCATATGGACTTAGTTGTTTTGCATTCCATGACCTTGACTAAGACATCATTGGATAGACCACAACAAATGGCATTTGTAGCCTTTACATCACACTCAAGATTTTTTCTCATCAGTAGTAGATGGTGTTCCTGAACCAGAATAACTAGTAGCAATTGCATTCTAGACATCAAAGCCTAAAGACTTTATGTGACGATTCATTCTATACTTCCAAAAGGCATAATCAGTACCATCAAACAATGGTGCTCTAAAGGTAGAAAGACCTTCCTGGGATGACATGGTATGTACTCCACCAGGAATCCCTTAGGTTGGTTAAACCTTTTAGACAAGGGTCTGGCTCTGATACCACTTATTGGAGTATAGACAACACTAAGAGGGGGGGTGAATCAATGTTGTAGTTAAAAAACAATTCAATTTTCTACTTGTCAACCTTGAAAATAGAAAGCAATGATGTTGATATAGTGCTTTATAAAAGCAAGAAACCAAATACTGTGCAATAAAGGACAGAACATTCAAGTATGAAAAATAAATGAACCATGCATCAAATAAGACCATAACACAAAGATTTCAGGAGTGGAAAACCCTCATGGGGCAGAAAAACCACTTAGTAAATGCCTCACTGGCTTAATCATCAAAAACACCAATTATAGAGCCTCACTGGCCTTTATGTCTCACTGACTACAAAATGCCTCACTGGCAACATAAGCCTCATTGGCAATGACCATATTGTCTCACTGACATGATCACTTACAACTTCTCAAAGATCAGATGAAAATATACAATACAAAGGGTTTCTCTATTTCTCTACAATCCAGATCTTGACAATCTCATTTATTTGAGACTCAAGAATACATAACCAAAACTGTGCACATCAACTCAAAAATGTTTTTGCATTACAACACACTGCTATTGTCTCAATGATAGTCTAAATACAATATCATCAACACAACACCAGGTGTTTACAACATTTTTCTTTTATACTTTCTCACTGTCTATTGTGTCTTTCATTGAACAGTTTGTATTTGTAACTGAAACAATTGAATTGTGTAAAACAATTTTCTTTTAAACAAGTAATTGATAGAATCATATGGCCGAGTGATGCCATTTGAAAAACATTGATTTGAGATCATTACAAATCTTAACCCAAGGGTTACAACAACTATCCTTAATAACCACTAAACTTTCTTCTCAGTAGTAAGCAAAACTGTTTAATATATCAAGAAATGCCTTTTAAGAATTAATACAGAATTAATAAAAAAATTGCCATCATAGTAAAACCCTAGTGTTAAGTCATGTGGGTATATCTTTCCCAAAGTCTAGTAGTTTATGCTTGAAAAACAATCTTTCCATCAAAACAAACCCTAACCATAGTAAGAGAAGACAGAAAACACATTCTACTTGAAACCCATTTGTGTTCGACCCAACTAATGTCGTTACCAGAAAAACTCATAACTGTTTTTCTTTCTTTTTAACAACAAGAAGAAGTAGAGTGCTTATGAGACAACAAAACCCTACTCGAAGTCAAAGACTTCATAACTGAAACCAAACACTCAAAGTCAAAAACAAAAACTCTGTAGATTTAAACTGTCATGGCTTCAATGATAAAACCCTTTAAGCAAGATTTCTGTTGAAGAACTTCAAGCTCAAAACACAAACCAAAACTCATGATTCAAAACAAAATATATTCCCGTTTGCTTCAGAGACTCTGTATACAAACTTATTCAAACACAGTGAACAAAACTTCATTCAACTTTTTCAATAGCTCAGAAACCCACATGAAAATCAAAGAAGAAACTTAAATTTGCACCACCACAAGAAAAATACCACCTGTAGCTGTCGACAGACCGAGTTTTGTTGTGCCCTAATTGTCAAGCTTACATGTTGACTTTGCTGTAGCTCACTATGATCTGAGCTTTGTCAAATCTCCAAGATCCTCCTCTAAATTTCACTATTCAAACCCTAATTCGTCATCCTCCATTCATCAAAGTTTAACTTTGTAAAATGAAACTCAAAATAGACCTTTTGCATTGTATACATCCTTAACCAATAGCTCCAGTATGCCCTAAAAGGGCCGGTAACAAACAACCCCAAATATCAATTCCATACCTACTAAGCTTGCTCGACACCTACTGGGCAGGTTATCACTTAAGTGACCAGAAATGCCTTTGTTTACCATTGATTTTTCAAACCAAAACAATAATATTTAACCTTTCATAAATCAAATGGAGATCACCAAGTGAAGCCCTTTCTAACATTGCAACTAGATGAAACAATAGTCATAATGATGCCATTTGAAATGAAGCAAGTATGCTTTGTAACCCTTTGAAAGTGATCAAGTATTTTGAAGCTAAAAGAAACAAGAACCCTTCATAATGATAACCTTGATGACTAAGTATGATCCTTGCAATATTATCCTTTTGAACATGCCTTAGGATCAAGTGAAATCATTAAGTGCCTTTGTCAATATTAAACTTTAGATGAAACAATAAATGACATTTGTATTTGTATCCCCTTAAAAGTGATCATGCCTTTGTAGTAACAACTTCAACCAAATGTAACACATCTCAATATCAAGAAGGAAAGACATTCAAATGATATCTTGTGAGTCTTTATAAAATGTTGGGACAGAGAATAAGAATCATGCAAGATTATCAATAATCAACATGCTCAAACTGCACCATCATGCCATGCCTTATAAATTTACCTTACATTGTGCTTTGACATCCTTGTATGCAACTGAAGCAAACACCAAATATTAGAGAAGAAGACAGGACAAATTGTAACAACACTGTGATCAACTGCTTACCATGTCCACTATCCAGTCAAACCACTGTCACTATCATACAATACAATATACCAACTTATAAACCATAGATCAAGTATCCAAGTACTGTCACTATAATGCCAATGTAAACACTTGACATTAATGTTAAAACCAATGTCAAAGGGGTCAACAAATCATGCATGCTTGAAATAATTCAAAATTCATTTTTTTTAAAATATTAAATTTTAATGTTTTCAAATTTGAATTTAAAGATTCATTTAAAGCTTAAATTTGAAATATTAAATTTAAAACTTTTAATATTTAAGAGTTTGAACTGTGTTTAATGAATATAAATTGTTTCAATTAAAATCCAAAAATTGTTAAATTTGTGCTCAGGAAAAGTTACAACTGCAAAATATGACAAGTGAACCCAAGATTTAAAATCTCATCCTATAATAATGAATGCATGACCAAATCTATAACATGTGACAATACAAATGGGTCAAACACAACTTGTATTTTTTATACCAAAACATGAAAGGTGAAAGCAAGCAAGGATATAACAAAGGGAAAAGGAAAGGTTCCCAAATTTGGCAAAATTTTTGGGGTGTGTTGTGGTCACAACAAATGCTCCCTGCCTTAAAACAAAAAGAAATACCTTTTTAGGACCACGCTCAAAATGATACACAAAAATGAAAACTTGATTTATAGACGAGAACTCCTTATTACATCCAACAATATGAATATTATTGAAAGGGAATAAATAACATCTTTTGTGAATTTATAAATTAATTCCATCCCATTTATATGTAATCCTAAATATCTTTGAATAATAATAAGTTTAGTACTATCTAAATCACAACAATTGGAAAGGCCACTCTCATCCTAGGAAGATTTCAGTGGTCTTGGCCCTCATAGTTATGGCACATTCTAGAGAACCTGTGCATTTTGGCACATTCTAGGACATAATACACTCTTTACTTCTCTTATACATCAATTCATTCTTATTTTTTTCTCCTACCATATCATATTAACTTCTGTCATACCATATCCTATCATTTTGAATCATCTTACATTACTCTATAGTTTATAATGCAACATCTATTGTCCCTTAATACACTAACAACTAAAAAGACATATCTCTAAGATGTGTCTCATCCTAATGAGGTACCTCCTTATTGTCATTCCCCCACCTTTCCCACCTATTTTGAATAAGACTTTAAAATTTTCATATACACCATGGATCCACAGACAAAGTCAAGCAAAAGTATCATTCCAGTCTCCATCCATCATGAAGAATAATTAGCCAAATGTGACCAAGTGAAAGAAGTGATTTCTATCAACATGGACAAGTGGAAGTGAGAGAAAGGAATGACATAACATCTTATTTTGATCCTGCTCCTCCACCAATATGAGCATTGATTGTGATTAAAAGGATAAGGGTGACGTGCTGCCTAGAGCTTGCCACATCCTTCCCAATAATTTAACCATTTTCACATTTTGATTATGAGAGGATCTATGTAGTTTAAACTTAATCTCCTTGTCAATTGGATATTCTTGTCTACTCCAATTCTAAGACTAGGGATAAGCCTATTCCTAGAACATATTTCATCCATGAGAGCTTTTGTTGAAGCATGTGTAATATCCTAGAATTTATTGCTTTGTTTAAGCTTGTGTAATATCCTAGAAAATTACCGCAAGATGAAGTGACTGAGGAACACAAAATAAAGCAATTCAATTGTAGTAAATCACATTGATGTACTTTCCATGAAGACTTTCCTTGGATGACTCTATTATAAAATAACCCAATCAGTGTTGCAACAACAAGATCATTGTTCTTGAATAACAAAACAAATGTTAGGAGGCCATAGTGGAGACTATTGAACTAATAGTTTTTGTAAAGCAGATAATTTTGATACCATTTAGGTATGTCGAAAACAAATTTGAATAATTGAAATATGTTGAAGTATATATTATATATGTGTACGTATATATGTGGATATATGTATATGTGTATATATATATGTATGCATATGTGTATATATATGTTATATATGTACATATACATACATTTATGTTATATATGTATGTATCTGTGTGTACATGTATGTATATATATCTACATATGTATGTGTTTACACATACATATACATACATGTATGTATGTATGTATGTATGTATATGCCCCTAGCCTTGAGTTGAGATGCTTTGAGCTATTGATGAGAACAATTGATGCATGAGAAACTTTTTTTAATCAATGTTTTGGTGTAAACACTCTTACCCATGAAGCTGATTGAGATATTGCTAAGAAATAAAATAGTAAATAGAATTGAATAGGTTTTATTTTCAAAATAGAATTGAATATTACACCACATGAAATTTATGTTTATCTTATAATAACTTATTATCTTATTGAGTTAAGTTGAATAGGGGTATCTTACTATGAAATTAATTGTTGAACCAATAGAAAAGCAAATCATGTGCCATCCTATTTCATGGCATCTAGATTCAGCTAGGAATCACCATTATACATAAGATAGACATAATCTAAAAGAGTTATAAGGTCATCAAAAAATAAATGAGAATAATTTGCATTTGTGCATACCTTCACACTTATCACTCATTATGTTGCCTTGGATGGGTGAATGAGTGAACAAGAATCAAGTGATCTTATTTGTGATTTTACCCTCTACATACAATTATTATTTTCTACATAAAATTGCTCATGTATGTTAATAAATTTCTCTAATTGGTTTATGGGTTTTGTTCCTCTATATATTAGCTTTTTTGAACATATTAGAACACCAAATTTCATTAAGAAATGAAAATTTAATCACAAATTTAGCATCAATGCCTCAAAACTAAAAGCTAAACTGACAACATAACTATTTTGGAGATTGAAGTATTGTCAACATTGATCAACCTCCTTTGAGATAAATAGGAAGTTTGAATTATGTTTTCACCAAACCATTGAGTGACTATACCTAATAATGTTGTTAATTTAACCCCTACTAGAACTTGGATATATACATAGGTAATTTCACTTATGTAAGAATAGGTATATCCTTACTCAAGTTGCTAAACACTCAAACAAATTTGTATCACTTTGTGATACTTTTTCTCTAAGGATTACCTTAATGTAACTTTGAATCTTTTGTTAGTCAATATATGAGAGTATGTTAGGATGAGGTGGTTATGATATTTTCTTAGGAAACATTATGACCTTATCTCCTAAGAAACAAATCTATCTCCTTTGAACATAATTGAGTAGGTTGATACTTTGTGACTCGTTATCATAGAGGCAATGTTGTGTTGATGGGGTTCCAATAAGTTACCCTTGGGTTAACATGTGGAGTGGTTGAAAATAATCCTTGGTGTGAGGTGATATGTTAGTGTTTGTAGATGGAAGCATTTACATCTTATACAAAAAAGATTATGGTCAAATACCATTTTGTAACTATATCATTGTTTATAGATCAATCCATTTATGACTTTGAAGAACACCCTCTCAACATGGACCACTATAGGATTTTTCAAACATGATATGAATACATCCTAAAGATATAAATTGTATTAGTAGAAGGTACTTTGGTTAGTCCAAGAATCTAACCAAACTCACTTATTTTATATCAAACTATTCTTCCTAACCATAATATGAAGGTGTGAATGCTGAAACACAATATCATTATGTTTCACAAAACTGACATTAGTATTGATGTTATGATGTTTTTCTATTATTGAGTCCTTAATAAAACTTTGAAACATAAGTCAGAGAGAAAATAACTTTGACATCAATTAATTAATGTGTCCATTTTATGCTTGAAGTAATTCCCTCATATGACCCTTAGTATATTTAGATTGAACAATTAGTCTACATCAATCATGGATTCTAACCCAGGAAATTTACTCAGGGAACCTCATAAAGAATTAATCAATCCTTGTTAGTTGAAGTTGCTTAACTAGCTTTAGAAGTACAACTTTAACTTGAGTTATTGAACAAAAATAAATAAAAAATGAAGAATGACATATAACATGATGCCTACTTATTACATGTATTTTCCTTGTACTATGTGGAGTTCATTTATCAAGGTCGAATAAGGTAGTGCTACTATGCTTATTGTTAACAAAAAACCTAACATCCAAATTTGTTACCTGATTGGAACTTAAGTTGCATTATGGACCCATAACCCACAGGTCAAAAGATCATTTTCACCTCTTACCCTTAGGACAATACACCAATGATTTTATAGGATGTGACATTAAATAGTTTCTCTTAGGCTAAGACATGGGGACATGTCCAATTTTATCGGGGGGAGACAACCTTCAAACATTTTAAACAATAATTAGACATTAGTGTAAACCTATTATATAAGAATTTAAAAGTGTTATAAAAATTATTCATGGGTGATAATAATTTACTGTATTGTTCTATTGTTGTTAAGATGCCTTGAAAGCTTTTACCATCTTTTGTTTTATTGTACTTTTTTCTTGGACTTGATCTGTTGACGCCTGAATTGACTGGTAGTTTTTTGAAAAATTTTCATTCAGGCACTCTCCCTAAGTATCCAAAAAATGCTCCAAGTAACGGACCTCCTCAGTATTTTTCAGCTGCATCATCATATTTTCTTGAGGAGGAGGTCATCATCATCATGTTTGTTTCCATGAAGGTCAGCATCATCATGTTCTCCTTCGACCGGTTTCTCATCGTCATCATCATATTTCGCTGTCGGGTGATGTTCGGGTTTTATCCTGATGATGCTGACGAGCTACAGTGCGCCCTGATCTGCTTACGAGGGTGATTCTTCAAAGTTTCCGGTGATCTTCCATTTATCACCTTGCGCAGGCATGATGATGATGTTGCTTATTCTTTGAGTTGTCGACCTGACTTGTTTTTTCCTAAGGGTCGTCATCATCATGATATTTCCAGTTATCATCCTGCTGCTTGCGGAGGTCATCATATTTTTCTGCCTTCATGATATTTCGCCGGGGTGATATTTCTATCATCGGGTGATCTTGGTTATGATCATCCTAATGATGTTGAAGAGTTTTAAGTGCGACCCGATATTCACTAGGGTCATCATATTTCGAACGTCAGGATGATCTTAGTCAATATCATCCTGATGATGTTGTATCACTTCTTGTTCTTTGTTTCTCATCCTGATGAGGCTGACGTCATCCTTATATATCAGGGTGATATTTGTTTCTCTGCCTATCTGCATCATGATATTCCGAAGGAAGGGGTGATATTTTCATATCACCCGGATATATGTTTGCTCGAGCATCATGATGATGCTAATATTAAGGAGATATCCGCCTGCTTGCTTCGCGCATTATCTACTGGGGGTGATCTTTTCAAGCAGCATCATCATATTCAGTTATCGCCCCGATCTTACAGAGGAGCTACAGTGCAACCTGATATTTGTGCATCAGGAGGATATTTCCAAATATCCGGTTGTCTTCCGAATATCATGATGATGTTAATATGATGATGACGTCATCAAGGTCCGCGGGGGTCGTATTTCTAACATTGATCATCTTGAAGAAACCTCCTGATATTTGCAAACATGATGATGACGTCATCCGGATATGAGGAGGTGCGCAGTAGGCAGATATCATGATGACGTCAGCAGGATATGATGATGACGTCATCAGGATGTTCATCGGCCAGACTTTTGTTATAAGCTCAGCAGGAGGATGTTCCTCCGATGGATCAGGTTGTGCCGATTATCATGAAGGTTATGTTTCAAATATCATGATGACGTCAGGGTGATTTTTCGAACAACAGGATATCATGCTGCTAGAAGATGATGATGATGAAGTCTATACTAGTGTCGTCAGGAGCAAAAGCACCGACATGATATATGCTCATGACCTAGTATATAAGG
Source organism: Cunninghamia lanceolata (assembly GCA_027924645.1). Taxonomy (NCBI): domain Eukaryota; kingdom Viridiplantae; phylum Streptophyta; class Pinopsida; order Cupressales; family Cupressaceae; genus Cunninghamia; species Cunninghamia lanceolata. The sequence continues at coordinate 4,413,371 of BSBN01000828.1, forward strand.
TGTTATTGAGGTCATCGCGGGGTGCATGTGGGATATTGTTATCCTGCATTTTCAAATATCATGATGATGAGTCTCGGCGGGAAAAGCTTGCGATGGTCTGTATGATGATTTTCCCTAGGCCGCGGGTTGGTGCGCCATCAATGGCGATTGTTGCAGAGGTATGGGCGATGGCGTGGACGAATGTTGTACCTGATTGAAGATCTGAATCCCTAGGCGGCGGCGCAGGGCTCGAGATATCTTCCTGTCTCCTCCCCTACCTGCTGCATTCATGTTTGGGCGCCAATCTGGTAGTGTGTTTGAGCGCCATTTTTATGGTACTGTGTATCTGGCGGGAGTTTTGGTCAACCTGGTAGTCAATGTTGAATACGCCCTCCTGCTATATGATGCAGAGGGTGTTGATCATTCGAGGTTGTTGAAAGTTGTAGATTTTTGGCTCTGTAATCCAAAACCAGCTGATCTGGTTGCTCTGTACAGTTTTTCTTGTGAGTTTATGTATCTCCTGTTGCAGGACTTGGCATGAATCCACTGGTTTCATGGTTGATCTTATATGAGTAATGCTACCTTAGCATGTGTTGTGTTAATTCTGTCTCCAGTATTGCATGTATCCTTCTTCTGGATCTGGATGTTTGCTTATGTTTAGATTCTAGAGCATAGAATTCCTATGTTGAATGTCTGATCTTTTGACCTCTGCTCAAGGGGCAGATTAAACTGTTTTCAGGTTGAACATTGGGAAGGGTATACTGCAGTAGGGATGCCGTAAGTAGAGATAGCTCAACACTCTATATTGGGAGATATCTGTAGGGCAGATATCATGTGTATCCCCCTGAAGTCCAGTTTTAGCTATTCATGCTGATCATTCACAGGTGTATGTCTACCGACTCCAAGCCCTGGATAGGCACTAATCATGCTGTGTTCTTGTGTTATACACCATGTCCAGCTTTGCATCCAAATTCATATCAAAACACTTCATACCTCCACCTGTTAGTTGTAGGAGTAGGATTAGGAACCCCCTGCATGCTCTCATACCCAACCAAACATCATGTCCAAGAATGTTGCCAGCCTTGTGATCTATCATACAGATCTTGGTCCATACATGAGAGTATTCTGCCTGTTGTTGTCAAGTTAGATCCTTCTATCTTTGAGCTAGTCAAGGTTACATCTTGAGTTATAGGGATACCCCCCTTGGTGCGGCAGAACCAGAAGTGAAGGGGAGGAGCTCACGCAACCTCCTGTATTCAGTTGGCCTGAATCTGCCTGTGCATTAGAAGTGGCAAACCCTAATGCTGATTCAGAAGAAATGTCAACAAATTGGCGACTCCGCTGGGGAAGAAAATTGATGAAAAAGTGACATATCTGTGACCCATCTGAGTCACTAACAAAATGATGCTCTGCTGGTGGAATGAACCTGGAAAAGTAGCTTTCAGCTATTGAAAATTTTGTCCTCTCTGGAGAGGTGGCGACTCTGCAAAAAAGATCTAAATGCACATGAAAGATAGATGTATGTTATTGGTTGAAAGATGTACATATTTCTGCATCTGTATGAGAAAAGGTACCTTGTTCCTTCCCCTTTTATTTGCTATTTTACTGCATAGGTTAGATACCAGGGGAAGCCTTAGGTCTTAGACAGACAAACAATGTCTAAGAGTAAGATTTTTGTGAATCCAAGTATGAGTTATCCCACACTCAGTGGTGAAATGTTGGATAAAGGAATAGAGGAGATAAGAAATAGGTTGATATTCTTAGAGGCTGAGCAGGCCCAGTTAAAAAGCAGTAACCCTGTTGTGTCTGCCTGTCAGAAAGCTAAACCTCCTGTCAGCCCTTTTGATCCTTTGTATGACCAACTGGATTTGTCATGGGTGGACTATAAAGTAGAAGCTATGCCTGCTAGGATATACTGTCAGATGCCTAGATTTAGTGGTCACAATGTATGTGATGGGCATGCACATATCCAAAATTTTCAAAGTTTTATGGGAAAATATTCATTCAGAGATGAGGATATGTGGATGAGGTTTCTTGTTAGGTCCTTTGATGCAGAAGCAAAAGACTGGTATTTGAGCTTTCCAAAGAAGTCCTTTGCCTGTTGGGATGAGCTTGCTGACTGTTTCAAGGAAGAATTTGCAAAAGAACCGGCTGATCTTGTTGCAGAATTGATGAGAATCAGAAAACAAGATGAAGAGCCATGTGTTGATTTCAGTCATAGGTTTGCAGTAGCCCTTTCACATGTCCCTGAAAGTTTCAGACCTGATATTTCATCCTGTGTTGGCATATTCTTTGAAGCTTTTGAGGAGGGCTCTAGTGCATTACTGAGGGATTTCAAGGTGACAAGTATGCAGATGGCATACAGCTTCATTGAGAATGTAGAAGAAATGAGAAATATGCACCTGCTGAAACCCCTCTCCCCAGGCCTTGGTGTGAAAAATGGTTATGAAGCTGCAAATGACCAAGTCATGAAGGCATCATGTGAAGATGAAAAGATGAATGTTGAGGATGCCAGTGAAAGGACTAATGAGGATTCCCATTGCAATCATGAGGCATCTGACCATGAAGACAACAATGAGGTTGTGGACAGCAATGAGCAATTTTTAGAATGGACCTGTGGAGAAAATTGTGAGTATTGTACTCAAGACAGAGAAGATATAAGCAAACAGAGAAGCAGTCCTATGTGTGACCCATTGCCTACCTTTCAAACACATGGAGATCATGAAGAGCAGTCAGAAATTGAAATAAGTGCTAGTTCAGAGCATGATTGTTTTTCATTTGATGGCTGTTTTGCTTATGATACACAGGCTGATACTCCTCCACAGAATGAATCCATTGGTGATGAAGAGGTATGCTCTGCTGCCCATGAACAAATGGCATACTATGATGAAGCTGATGTACCTGGGCCACCCATTTATGACACATGTGGTGATGAGGATCTGTCTGAGTGTGGTGAAGATCTAGACACTATTTTTGGCTTGGATTCTGTTTCTCATCCTGATGAAAGAGGAAACAACATACATCAGGTAAGTGATTGTAAAAATGTGCCTGATTGTAAAGAGGTGTCAGAGCCTGATCTTTTCCAGCCTGGTGTACCAGATGGTTGTGTACATGATGTGCACAATTGTGATTTTGAAAGCTTTTCTTTTGATATGCCAGCATATAACACAATGAGCCCTGATCTTCCTAGTTGTGTGGTGGACTCTGAGTGTTTCCTATTTGCAGTCCAACTAGGAGATCATTTTACAATGCATACTGCTGATGCAGATGATGATAAGTGTTACATACCATTTGAGCATGCATTGTTTGATATATTCTGCACCCACATGGCACATGATGCTAAGGGTTATCTGCACAAGGGTGATAATGACAAGCCAAATCAGAGGGTTGAATATGCAGATGACAAGATTTGTTTGTGGGTGGATGTCTGTAGTATCTCCAAGCTTGACCCAGTGCATGCAGATGAAAACAAGATATTTGACAAAGGGAGATACATGTTTTTCTTTTCTTGGTGGCCTTAGGCCATCAAGTGTGTTTGGTGATGCAGGTATTTGACTCTGTGCCCAATGGATAAGGGACTGGTCTGCATCCCAGAGATCTGGGGTTCTCGCTGCAGTCTTTCACCTGCACGTCCCCAGACAGAGCCACTGTTGACGCCTGAATTGACTGGTAGTTTTTTGAAAATTTTTCATTCAGGCACTCTCCCTAAGTATCCAAAAAATGCTCCAAGTAACGGACCTCCTCAGTATTTTTCAGCTGCATCATCATATTTTCTTGAGGAGGTCATCATCATCATGTTTGTTTCCATGAAGGTCAGCATCATCATGTTCTCCTTCGACCGGTTTCTCATCGTCATCATCATATTTCGCTGTCGGGTGATGTTCGGGTTTTATCCTGATGATGCTGACGAGCTACAGTGCGCCCTGATCTGCTTACGAGGGTGATTCTTCAAAGTTCCCGGTGATCTTCCATTTATCACCTTGCGCAGGCATGATGATGATGTTGCTTATTCTTTGAGTTGTCGACCTGACTTGTTTTTTCCTAAGGGTCGTCATCATCATGATATTTCCAGTTATCATCCTGCTGCTTGCGGAGGTCATCATATTTTTCTGCCTTCATGATATTTCGCCGGGGTGATATTTCTATCATCGGGTGATCTTGGTTATGATCATCCTGATGATGTTGAAGAGTTTTAAGTGCGACCCGATATTCACTAGGGTCATCATATTTCGAACGTCAGGATGATCTTAGTCAATATCATCCTGATGATGTTGTATCACTTCTTGTTCTTTGTTTCTCATCCTGATGAGGCTGACGTCATCCTTATATATCAGGGTGATATTTGTTTCTCTGCCTATCTGCATCATGATATTCCGAAGGAAGGGGTGATATTTTCATATCACCCGGATATATGTTTGCTCGAGCATCATGATGATGCTAATATTAAGGAGATATCCGCCTGCTTGCTTCGCGCATTATCTACTGGGGGTGATCTTTTCAAGCAGCATCATCATATTCAGTTATCGCCCCGATCTTACAGAGGAGCTACAGTGCAACCTGATATTTGTGCATCAGGAGGATATTTCCAAATATCCGGTTGTCTTCCGAATATCATGATGATGTTAATATGATGATGACGTCATCAAGGTCCGCGGGGGTCGTATTTCTAACATTGATCATCTTGAAGAAACCTCCTGATATTTGCAAACATGATGATGACGTCATCCGGATATGAGGAGGTGCGCAGTAGGCAGATATCATGATGACGTCAGCAGGATATGATGATGACGTCATCAGGATGTTCATCGGCCAGACTTTTGTTATAAGCTCAGCAGGAGGATGTTCCTCCGATGGATCAGGTTGTGCCGATTATCATGAAGGTTATGTTTCAAATATCATGATGACGTCAGGGTGATTTTTCGAACAACAGGATATCATGCTGCTGGAAGATGATGATGATGAAGTCTATACTAGTGTCGTCAGGAGCAAAAGCACCGACATGATATATGCTCATGACCTAGTATATAAGGTGTTATTGAGGTCATCGCGGGGTGCATGTGGGATATTGTTATCCTGCATTTTCAAATATCATGATGATGAGTCTCGGCGGGAAAAGCTTGCGATGGTCTGTATGATGATTTTCCCTAGGCCGCGGGTTGGTGCGCCATCAATGGCGATTGTTGCAGAGGTATGGGTGATGGCGTGGACGAATGTTGTACCTGATTGAAGATCTGAATCCCTAGGCGGCGGCGCAGGGCTCGAGATATCTTCCTGTCTCCTCCCCTACCTGCTGCATTCATGTTTGGGCGCCAATCTGGTAGTGTGTTTGAGCGCCATTTTTATGGTACTGTGTATCTGGCGGGAGTTTTGGTCAACCTGGTAGTCAATGCTGAATACGCCCTCCTGCTATATGATGCAGAGGGTGTTGATCATTCGAGGTTGTTGAAAGTTGTAGATTTTTGGCTCTGTAATCCAAAACCAGCTGATCTGGTTGCTCTGTACAGTTTTTCTTGTGAGTTTATGTATCTCCTGTTGCAGGACTTGGCATGAATCCACTGGTTTCATGGTTGATCTTATATGAGTAATGCTACCTTAGCATGTGTTGTGTTAATTCTGTCTCCAGTATTGCATGTATCCTTCTTCTGGATCTGGATGTTTGCTTATGTTTAGATTCTAGAGCATAGAATTCCTATGTTGAATGTCTGATCTTTTGACCTCTGCTCAAGGGGCAGATTAAACTGTTTTCAGGTTGAACATTGGGAAGGGTATACTGCAGTAGGGATGCCGTAAGTAGAGATAGCTCAACACTCTATATTGGGAGATATCTGTAGGGCAGATATCATGTGTATCCCCCTGAAGTCCAGTTTTAGCTATTCATGCTGATCATTCACAGGTGTATGTCTACCGACTCCAAGCCCTGGATAGGCACTAATCATGCTGTGTTCTTGTGTTATACACCATGTCCAGCTTTGCATCCAAATTCATATCAAAACACTTCATACCTCCACCTGTTAGTTGTAGGAGTAGGATTAGGAACCCCCTGCATGCTCTCATACCCAACCAGACATCATGTCCAAGAATGTTGCCAGCCTTGTGATCTATCATACAGATCTTGGTCCATACATGAGAGTATTCTGCCTGTTGTTGTCAAGTTAGATCCTTCTATCTTTGAGCTAGTCAAGGTTACATCTTGAGTTATAGGGATACCCCCCTTGGTGCGGCAGAACCAGAAGTGAAGGGGAGGAGCTCACGCAACCTCCTGTATTCAGTTGGCCTGAATCTGCCTGTGCATTAGAAGTGGCAAACCCTAATGCTGATTCAGAAGAAATGTCAACATGATCAATCCAATAACTTTATACATGTGTTTTATAAAGTATTATATATAAATGATGTCCTTCGAATGTTATATCATTAATTGCCTATGAGTCTATGACAAAGTGATATATGTTGAAAGATGTTTTGACTAGATTAGGTGTTACAAACATCCTATTAATATCAATAAGCTAAATTACATTGCATCCTTGTTGGATTAAAAACTTGCCTTGAATCTTTATTTAAGTGACTATGTGAAATGATATGAACTCTGGGTAATTGTGTATTTGTTTCCATTCAATTGTATTTGGTATAGGAAAAGAGGATATTAATGTAGTCCAAAATGCATGACTATCATCTTGGAATATATTTTGAGTAGATAGATTATATTATACTCAATGATGAGTGGTCCTGCATAGTATATGATATGCATGTTATTCACTAGGTAAGTGTTATGTAATCACATGGCAATATTATAAATTTTATCTTGAAGTTACACCTTGTTAGTACTTTTTTTGTTAGCCCTAGTTTGTTTCAATTATGCTCTCTTGTGGCTTCTTGTGTTTTGCTTTTCCGGTATGCCTTTGAAAGTCTCAAAGAGGGAAAAAGAGAAAAAATTCCTGTCATGTGCCCCTTTTGTGTTTTTATCTTCCTCCATGCCTTGGTCATGTCTTTATGTTGCTTAAAACCTATTTTTTTTTGTGTGGGTAGTTCCTTGCATTTCCCTGAAGCCTTGCACTTTGGTCTGAGCTTCGGAGTTTCCTGTGCTAGCATGCCATCCTTATCGACTCCAAACTCTACCTTGTTCTGTTGCTTTTTTGTCTAAGTCCTTCGGGATCGCAGTGTCAGACTTGCCCGCTTTCCTTTGACAATTTGGCATGAGTTTAGGAACTTCCTTGACCCCGATCCTTGATTCTTCATAACTACTAAGTCTTTTTGTATTGGGGGTTCAGTCTTCCATTGTTCCCTTTGTGTTTTGGGTAGATGTTTTATGGTGGCCCTGCTCCCTAATTCCTGACGTTATACATTTATTTAAGTCTTTCAAGATTGTGGCACCAGGGATTCTTGGTTCGCTTTGTCTTCTGGGCTTATGTTTTATGACAACTCCAACTTTGACCTTCGATGCTTCAAATTTGCCTAAGTCTTTCAAAGTTCGGAGTTGTGTTTATTCTCATGCTCAAATGGATCGATGTTCAATGGAGATTCGGCTATTGACGTCCAACAAGTTTTTTTTGCCTAAGTCTTCCAGACTTCAGACTTCAGACTTCAGGATCATGTTCATTGTTCCTCTAAAGTGTAAAGAAGTTTTTTGGAGGACTGATTACCAAAGCCCGATAGGTTCTTTCTTTGGACTTCAGAGATTGGAAGTGTGCTCATTTCTCCCCAATCAAAGGCTGATGTTGTTCAGCGATGATCTGATTATTGAAGCCTGATGTCTTGGCCCTCTCATTTGGTGCTCCTATGTGGTTGTTGGAGTTGTGGGGAGGCTTCTACTCCCAATTTTGAAGAAGGATACATGATGAAAGCCCAATTTATCAGAGCTTGACAAATTTCTTTCCTTATCAGTTGGTTGTACAACTCGCAACAAGATGTCCCAACAACTTTCAAATTCACCATTAATGGACCGATTTGACTCATGCAACATCTCTAAGGCCATTTTCATGAGCAGGTGCATCTCGTCTCTCGTGGGATGTTTCCATTTGCATTCTTTAATTCGGGGTTGGTGAGATTCATAGTTTTCTTTGTCCCTTGAATTCATGGCGGTGGGTGAATTTGAAGTCTTAGTGCTTATTACTTTCCGACCCATGGATTAGGGCACATGATAAATAGGTATAAATAAATATAGTTTTCTTCTCTTTCAAAGGGGTTGGTTGCTGAACCAATTATCTGGTTGGGAATCACCTAAGGTAGTTTTTGGGCATCAAACAAAGCATAACATTTGTGTAGTGAATGAGGGAATACATCTAGCAGTCCATAGGAAAGGGTTTCAATGCATATCTTCATGCAATGTTATGTCTCTGTGACATTTTTTAACAATTCAGGGGAATGTTGAATCTCAATTCTATGTTTCCTCTTGACACATTTGCTAGCATGAATGTAATATGGGTTTGATGTACGTGTGACAATGTCTAATGCAATATAAATCTTTTATATTGTTCATTCTTATATTGCATGTGGGTTATTGTAGTTATGTTATGGATAACTAAGTATGCCCATTGTATGTTGCATATCTTAGATTTGTGTGTGAATACATTTCATGTTTTTGTTGATGGGTGTTGTATGTATCTCCTTCCCCTTTGCTACTTATGACTCAGTTATCCAATGGAGTAGGCATCGATCCATATTTGTGAAGGACCAAACACTCTCTTTCAACCAAACCCTCATCCTATTAGTTGTAGGAGAAGGAATAGGGTTAGGTTAGTTTTCTTTATGCTGCTCTTGATTCCATGTAATAACTAGAGACAAATATGAAGTAATCCAAACCTGTATCAATCTTTTGTGAATCATGTCACACATGTCTGCATCTTGTCGATGTGTAAAGAATGTCAAATGATTGTATCTTATGGGGATATAAATGGTGTTATCTATGGGTGCATGTGCAAGATGTATAATCAAATTTATTAGAGGCCTGTGTAGCTAGTCATCTTGACATAGTGACAATTATGGGGGTCAAGTGTATTTTGGGCATGGCTATGTGCATTTATTTGTGATCCATTTCATGCCTCAAGGAATATCCCTCCTTGGTCTAACTAAGCCCGAAGTGTAGGAGAGCATACCCACTCTTGTTAGTTGCCCCTAAATCATCCTTGACCAATTGATAATCACATTTCTATCTCCTTGAAGACACCCTTAGCCTGGGAGATCAAGAAACACTTTAGGGTTTTGGATTGGTGATTTTGGGAACCAACACACCTAAAAGGTTAAAACATCTATATTAAAGATAAGGGACTACATGACTGAACAAAATAATAAAGTTGAAAGATAGAAGATTAAACATTTAGACTACCATTATCTCTTCAATATTAAATTCATTTGTGTGTGTGTGTGTGTGTGTGTGTGTGTGTGTGTGTGTGTGTGTGTGTGTGTGTGTGTGTGAGAGAGAGAGAGAGAGAGAGAGAGAGATTTTGGTTAGCAAGGTGATTCTATTGAACTTGTGAATTTAAAATGAAACCAAAAAGTTTTTTTTTTTTGATTGGTAAAACCAAAAAGAATTATTAAAATACAATCTACCAGTTAAAAAAATATATATAGATGAAGTAAAAGTAAAATAAAAAGATTATGATGTTGATAATATTGCATAAAGAATAAGTATATTCATAGTCATTATCTTCATTTATTGATTATGTGTTTTGTGAGTTGTGATGCAGATGCATCTCATGCTACTAAGGACAACAACTAAATTATAGGGGAAGAAATGTTATGAGACTTTTTCCACAATGTGAAAAGAAAGTTATTTTTTTTATAAAACAATCATTTAGAATTAAAAAGAAAATAGAAAAATAATGGTTTTTATTACCCTTTAGTTAAAGGGGGGGGTAATAATGCTTTTTTTTAATAAATTCCTTTCTAAAGAGAGGAATAATAGTATTTATTAAATAAACTAAAGAAAACCTTTGTGAAAGGTTGTGATGCTTTGAAAAATCACCCCTTAAGGGATTATATAAAACATTTATGTGAGACTTGGAAATGACATGGAGATCACTCAAGGAAGAAGATGGTTTGGTGGGCTATTGGAATTGGAGAAGGGGGCACATAGAGTGTGTACAACTTAAGGTACATAGTACACTCAGGATCGTCCTGGACATGGCTTGTGATGTGTGAGCATGGTGAATAGGCACATGTTGTGTTTTACATAGGTTCTCAGGAATGTGCCATAGATATGAGGGCCAAGACCACTAAAATATCCCTAGGGTGAGAGTGGCCTTTCTAAGTGATATGATTTAAAGGTAAGTACTAAATTTATTATTATTCACAGATATTTAGGATTTCATATAAATGAGAGGGAATTAATTGAATTAAAAAACAAAAGATGTTATTTGTTCCCTTTCAATAATAAATTCATATTGCTAGATGTAATTATATATATTAATGATGGTGACCTTAATGTGCTAAAGTCTTAAACTAGTTAATTTTGATAAATAAGCATTTTTGTGTATTTCTTCTAAATTATAGTTATACTTTATAATCTTTAGACTTAGATAATAATAATAATAACAAATCTGGTTCCATACAAAAGTAAAGTATCAAGAGAAAAGTAGCATTACATTTCAAAATTCAATGCATCCAAACACACAGAATGACATTCATACAAGAATCAGAGTAAGTCAATTTTACAATGATACGTACACATTTTTCATCCAAGTGTGTGAGTGTGATTATTTACCTTCTTTCATTTGTAAGACTCGGCTATAATAGTTTCAGATATCAAATTTTTGTAACTTTTAAAATTCATTTAGGTAGAGGTCTCCTTTTGATATGAAAGTGGTATGTTTTATACATGCCAATATTGACTACCTAGATAGCTTCATTATCAGTCAGACATCTACATCCCCTATGGAGTTGTCTCTAGTCCCATTCTAGGCATAGCTCTATGGCTAGCTAGGCACCCATAGCCCTAGTAGAGGTTACCTGAGTCACCCAGAATGAATGAGGTATTTTCTTTTCTCTTATTTCTTCATTTATTTTTCTTTATTTTTGTTTTCATCATTCTATAGGCACTTAAGCCTATCTCTGGGTTTAGGTCCACTATGGTAATCAATTTTTCCTTTTTAATAATAATTTATTTTATACTTGATACCCTAATTGTAGTCATTTTGTTAGACAGACTTAAGAATAATTATAATGTGTAAAGTGAGAGACAAAAGGTATGCAAGATACACCTTCAAATTGCCTATACCTCCTTAAGCATGAAAGCAGATCTACACATTCAGATGAAATATTAATGAAGAATACACTTTGGAAATTTATCCATCATGAATGCAAGAGGAAAATATTGTTAACGACAACATCTAGGAAGCATACTCATATCAATCCACAAGTCATTTGTGATCATGTCAATTAACAAAGAATGGGACTTTAAAACAAATAACAATGGTGAGAGGGAGTCAGAAACAAGTTACCAGCTAACAACATATCAAAAGCTCCAAAGAAACAAAACAAATAGAAAACCAAAACGAAAGCTAGAACAAAAATAAGACAAAACAAAAGCAAGCCAATTTTTCCTATCGTACTCAATTAGTGAAAACTTGAAAATTCAAGGATATGGGCACTAAAGCTCCCATGTCCACATTTTTTAACTTTTTCCTGGCAGTAAGAGCTTTGTGGTTGTAGTCCTAAACGTTGCAAATTTGTATTTAATTCTAGAAATGAGAAGTTTGAATCACTTGGGCTCATACTCCAAATTATTTTCAAGGAAAATTAAGAGTTGAGGGACTTCACCTTCCTCATGCTCTATCCACAAACATGTTCTTTTGTTTGAATCCCTATAATCAAAGAAACATGAAATACCCTTCAAATTGTTAATCTTTAAACTAGGGCGAGGATCCATGTTATTTATATGTAAATTATTATTAGTTTTGGTGGTAAGTGACATAATAAAACTTTCATCTTTGTTACAATCAAAATAAGAAAAACAAGATGAATAACATATAGGAGAGGGTTTAGGAAAATCTTATATCCTAATGTCATTCATCAAGGAAATATGTTTGTTGTTGTGTGCATGGAAAGGGAAATTTGGAAGCCCACCAAAGTGGTAGGGATTGAGATACTAGGATATTAGTTTCCATCTGGGAGTAGGGAATGAAAATGCGTACGAGTTTGCAAATAAATTTCCAAAGGTGATCAGGGATTAGGACTTTGAAATAATTGATACCATCTCGTTGAGGAAGAAGAATTCTTGAAACCTTGTTAGGGTCTAGGGTTTAGGAATCCATGAAACAACATCCTTCAAGTCTGATGATAGGGGAGAGTCCATTAACCCATTACACAGTAGAGATTAGGATTCATGGAGATCAAATCCTTTGAACTAGTGCAAATGGAAATGAGGAACTACAAAAGGCCATAGGAAAGAAGTGATCAAATCAACTCCACAGCCCAAGATTTTTTCCTTCTATTTTTCTATCAAGTTTTGTTGTGTGTCTAGAGGATTCAAAGAAAATGTGAGAGGGTTTTCTTGTGTAGGGTATTTTGTGGAGTAGAAATAGGGTTTTTTGGTGGAGGATTTGCAAGGTTTTCCTCTCTACGTTCTTCCACATTTGGCTCAGCTTGAGGATTTTGAGACATTGATTGCAAATTTTGAAAAATGAGGAACAATCTAATTATAAATATATGAAAACTTGAACCTAATTATAAAAAAATGGTAGGTGCATAGAAATGGGGGGCAAAAGGGGTTCAAAAGCGGCCATATTTTTCTTGAAATCAACAAAACATGAACTTTGACAAGTAATTCCAAATGCCTATACTCTAACTTTGAAGATGTGATAAGAACAAGAATTGAGTACTCTGGATCTAGTTTCTAAATTACTAAGGATTTTTAAAAATGGATTTAATTTAGAGGGTCAAATGTTGAATGCACAAAAAAATGTCCATGTTTTTATCACCGAAATATAACATAACACTTGGTGTGTGCCCCCCCTTTTTGTTCCATCAAGTACTATTTAAATCAATTGGTAAAAACATAGCTAAGAGTATGTAGTACAAGTTTTAATTTTTTTTATCATTTTTTAAAGTGGATGCATCATAAAAACTAATCATTGAGCATGCATGTCACATAACTTACACAAAAACAATTATATATATATATATATATATATATATATATATATATATATATATATATATATATATATATATATATATATATATATATATAATGAAGTGTAGAACAGTCCTATTTTTTTCAAATTTAGACAAATAGATCAAGAAATATGAAAATATATATATATATATATATATATATATATATATATATATATATATATATTTGAGGAATATAAAAACATCACTAAAACTAAATAAAAATGAACACCTTAATTTACTCAAACTATAGAAAAATTTATATGGTTAGAAAATTAAGAAGTAGATTGATGTTTTGGTGGTTGATTCATGGAATTTTGTTCTAAAATGTGTAATCTGATAAGGAGGAAGTTCAAACATGCTATCTTTTTTTGTAAAACATAGATTTTGGTGCCCAAAATGTAGGTCCAATCTGTAGACTTGGAAAATTCAATCTTATTCCAAGCCTAAGGGTGGGATTTGATTGGTTAAAATTATAATGCGTATACATTATAACATGTTTGCATTACTAAAAATGTGCTCAAGCCTTAGTGTGAGTGCATTATAGCATGCTTGTGTTAAGGCTTGTGTATGTTTTTGTAACACAAACACATTATGATTTAAATTGAATGTTTGCCCACTTTTGGCTCCATATCCATGCACATACCCCATCAAACATTAAAAATAAGAATCCTACCTCATTGTCTAGTGTCTGTTAAAGTTGATACTGAAGGTGATGTGATGAATTTGTAGGGATGTGTGCTTTGGTGAGATCATGTTGTTGGGGTATGTTTGCATTCTTGTTCTTAGGGTTGTATCTTTTGTGTTTCCTTGGCATTTTTGGCATGCCTTAGTGTTTTGGATGCTTCCTTGTGTCTAGTTATGTCCATTCATATCTTTGGTTCTTGCCCCAAGTTACTTGTTAGCAATTGGACTCATATGTTCAATGGGCATGCTGATAATCTTTTACAACCAAGCAAAAACTCAAATGGAAAATCTATGTTCTTAAAGTAGCAAAGGTTAAAATAATGAACTGCAATGTTTGCCTGCATTAGCATTTAAGAACTTACCTCTAACCTAAAAGAATTATTTAATTACTAAAATTAAAATTAAAACTCCTAGAGGAAAAATAAGTCATTGTTAGAAAGAACATGACTTTTGCACTATTTCATCCCGCCTACACCCATCTCCAAAACTAAAGGTCATTTTGATCTATAAGGATTTTGAAAGGTCTCCTGGCTCCTTATGGATTGGGTTTTAAGAATGACAAGCATTCTGTTTGATTGAAAAACCTGAAAACAATCTTTCATCTTTCCATAAGTTAAGTGCTACAAAATTTAATCACATGAACAAGAATTCTGAAGCAATGTATCCATTGAAGAACAAACTACCCAAGGAAAACATAAATAAGCTACATTCTTGAAGGCTCCATATCAATTACAAAACACTACTTCTAGTAGTAGCACGGAAGGTGGCATATATTATTATGCAAGTTGACCATGTATTAAGCTGAAAAGAAAAGTACATATAGGTGAGGAGAGGAAGTTGTTAGTTGAGGAAAGGACTCAACTATGAGTGGTGGTGAGTTGCCTCCCTAAAAACTAGTGTGATGTTGCTAGTTAGTGGGCAACTCATTGACACCTCTCCTAATTGCCCAAGAACCTTGACACCTCAATGAGGCATGTGTCAAGATTGTATAAAGGCACACCTAAGTAGGCTTAAGCCTAAGTGTATGAAATATATATACACTAACACCCCCCCTTAAGCATAGCTTAGGTGGGTACAAGAAGGATGTGGCCTGGCTACTAGGCCTGGTGAGGTACCCATTTACAAAGTAATCTCTCATGAAGTGGAGAAAGGTAGAAAACCTTGTGGGAAAATAACTACCCTCCAAAAGAGAGAAAATATGCATAAAAATTATACAGGTGAAGAAGTACTACTTCTTTCACTAAGTACAATATATGATTTCCCTCATAGGAGAGAAAATGGTAGAAGGTCTATGAGACCCCCCATAATACATGTCCTTCTATAGTGAGGCTAGATAGTCGACAATGGATGCAAATGTAGATCCAAGAACACCGAATAATGTTCCTTCCCTTGGGAAAAAATAAAACCACTTGAAGATGCAGGATATCTTTCCATGCGGGAAGAAGTATGTATGATCTTAAATCATGTTGAAGTTGATCCAAGGATGATGGTGCCTATTGTGATGTCTTCGAAGAATGCTTAGGTGTCCCCATATTGATGTTGAAGGATGCCAAAATCAAATCAGGTGCATGCCCAATAGATGAAGATGATGATGATTTAGAACCATGTGTAGACCAATTTAGAGCATGAATATTTGAAGAGGATAATGGAGAGGTAGCTTCATTGAAACTATCATCAAAGAGAAGACTGATGTCCTCAATGTGTGCTTCCATGTCAATAATGCGAGACTCTACAAACAGACAAGTAATGTCAGGTAGAAATTTGTCTTAATCAACAATGCTAGGAAGACCGATATCCTATTGCAAAGAAGTATTGGAAGCTCTCAAAGTAGTGACTCTGAAATCTGATGAAGCAACAGGAGGAGTGATGACTTCTTCTATGTCAACTGGACATTCTATTTCTGTATCATGATTAGGGATGTGTGTTATGATCATAGTAGGATCATGCGGGAATGGAGAAACATTAGAGTCTCCATATATCTCCCAAAATTTGATCCATAATACATTTGTCAATATCCATGATGGCATACAAAGCATCATCTAGAATATGTAGACTAATTAATCCAACAATGTGATCACGATGATTAAATCACTTAGCTTTCTGAGATTGTTTACCAGGTTCAGGGACAAGTCCATATAGATAGGTATGAGATTATGGAACCTGAGATGTTTTAGGATACTTTCACACTAATACTTATAGTTTCCCATTTTTAGGTTGATTACAGAAGAGTGAGTTTGATATCCCATGATTTTAGAACAAGTTAATTCCTTTAGACAATAGAAAGCAACACATTAGGCAACCCTCTTGATTAGGTGACCCCTAGTTTTGGCACTTTATAAATTAGTTTGTTTTACAATGCAAGTAGGTCCAATGTGTGGGAAATAAAAAGTATTAACATTTGCAAAAAACAGTGCTCAATTTCGATCTACCTATTTTTTTTTTTTTTAAATTTAAATGTTTTTTTTTTTGCAACAAACTAAAAACAAAACAAAGTAGAGAAGCCCAAATTAGGGCAAAGGGTAATGGGTCGAATGCTTTGAAAGAAGTTTTCTAATGACAAATTTCCTCAAGCCAAACCTAAACTGTTGGAGTAGACTTGGCTGGCAGTTTAGGTGAGGACGTCTAGATTTAGGGGGTTGAGGCAGGGAATTTCACCCTTGTCTAGGCCTGGCGCCTTTGTAAAATTCCTTCCACACAAATCGCCTTACATAGGGAAAATACCCCCTCTACAAAACAAAAAAAAAATGATTTTGAGGGTCGATTATGTTGCATCATCCAGGGACGGGTTTGAGCAGGGTCCATTAATCATATAAATGGGCAGGCAAGATTGAATTCAAGGGCAAATTTTCCAGGATAAAACGAGCAAATGTGGTAGGGGTGAATCTTCTTTTACTTGCACTGTGACCTTTTTTGGAGGAGGCCCTTCTTGCAGCGTGACCTTTTTTGCATACTGCAGTTCTCTCCTTCACACGGACAACCGGCTCCTCAAACTCTCCTCTCTACTCAAGCCCTCTATGAGCTTTATATAGTTGAATGATGCATGTTAAAGATCCTACCAATAAATTTGGTTTAAAGGAAATTGAAAGTTTCCATCATCATCATCATTAAAGTATACTTATTAAATATCTGAGTCTTTGAAGATCAATCTTGGTATCATATACGTAATTTTAATTGATTTCTCCAATTTGGGATACAAAAAAGTGAACACGATCTTGCATATAATTAATATTTGGAATCAACTCTTGCAATTATGGATAGGGAATACATAATGATATTAAGCATAATTACATTGTTGAAAGGGATGAACTTAAGTAGAAAATTAGAGGGATTTAAATAGTAAATCTCAGTTTCAACTCTCCAAGAAACACATTAAATGTTGATATTACACGTAAAATATGACATCCAACCCTGGGTTCAAATCCCCAAGAAACGTGATAAAAGTTGAAATTGGAGTGAAATACAACATCCAACTCTTATTAAACCCAATGCCATACCCAACAGACAAGGCAAAGCATAAGTTCTGAACATAATTTGACAAAAGAAGAGATAGAGACAATCACATAGGTACTCATAAATTTGTACGATCTATTAGTTTAGGATTCTTAACAAGTCAGATCTTATATGACAATTGTATTTGAAAGTGTATCAAATTCTTGCAGGTATGTTGCAGTTAAAATTGCAAAACACAATTATACAATCATAAATCATCTAATTTTACCTCTGATTTAATTTGTTTCCCACTCCATCATTTCTACTTTTCGTTTGAATTTTTGTCTTTTAAAGATTCCATTGATGATAGGCTATTTTTGGAAAAGGGTCACACCCATGAGTAATTTTTTGTCGAAATGTGTTTTTAACGCTTCCCACCAGTAATTGGAATTTTACAACATTTCAAATAATGTCTTAGAAATGGAGAAAGATGGATGAGCAAGTGGGAGAGTGTGGGTACAGGCTTGCGGCCTTCCTAGTTGCGACCTGCATGTGAGTTTATGTTGCTGCATGTGGTTGGTTGGGTGTTGTGTGCATGGGTGGGGTGTTCGTTGTCTCGAGGTGGGGTCTTTTGGTGTTCGGGAGTGTTTGTTTTTTCCTTTTTTGTTTCTTCTTTGTGCAGGTTTGGGGTTTGGGATTTGCTTAAGGTGCTTGGGTTTTTTGTTGATTATGGAACCAGAGGCTATTCCTTTTGGCTCTGCCTTTATGTCTTTTTTGGATGTTGTTATGGGGGTGATTTCTCCCTATCTAGACAGGCTATGGTTGTCGATTTCAAGACTAATGCTTCAACTGGTGTGGGTGGCTCGCATGGTGGCCTATCTCAGATTTTGAAAGTGAATGGTTACTTGGCTAAGAGTGAGACTCACCCGGTTCTGGTTATCCAACCAAAATCTATTGCAGAGGATGTTCAGTATTGGAGAAATCATGCACTAATATGTAAGTTCATGGGAATCAGGGTTTCTCTCTAGTTTCTGGAGTCTTGGGTCCATCAAACTTGGAACTTAGAGGGAGACATGGAGGTTTTGTAAGCGGCAAATGGTTATTTCATGGTAGTTTTTACATGTATTGCAAATCGCAACAAAGCTTTTGAAGGAGGGCCCTACTTTACAATCAAGTGGGGTTGTTCTTGAAACCCTGGCACATTGGATTTAATCCGGCTGAAGAGCTTCCATCATGAGTCCCAATCTGTGTGCAACTTCCTTGGCTTTCGGTTGAATTCTAGAGGAACGACATTTTGCATAGTATTGTACTTTTGCTTGGTAAGTCAGTGGGGCCATCACAACAGACATTAGAGTGGAGGGCTATCTCTTTGGCTCGTATTTGTGTGGAGATTGATCTAAACAACATGTTACTTGATTCGCTGGAACTTAAAGTTGGGTCCACATCATGGATTTAACAATTGGACTATGAGACTCTTCCTTTTTGGTGCAGAATTTGCCATTTATATGGTCACCTGCAGAGAAAGTGTCCTAAACTTAAGGTCTCTGGTTCTTCTTCTGGTGGGGTTTCCGTTAGGATGCCTCCTCACTCAAACCCTTCAAAGGAGAAAGGCAAAGCCCCTATGTCTGAAGGGGAAACTGATAAGGAGGGTTTCGTTTCTGTGAACTCTCGTAGTAAGGGAAGAGGCAACAAAAGAACCCTTAAGGACAGGCAGGATGATGCAAGTTTCAATCGTTTTGAGGCCCTAGAAGACTTGGACCAGCAAGAGATGATCCAAAATAAGGGTGTTCTATTGACTCTATCTTGGAGGTGGAGCAGTCAGCTTCTCATAAGGATGGGAGTGGTAATCCTTGTATGGAGTCAGGTGCTATGATGACCCTTGGTCAAGTCTTGAAATCTCCTATTTTACCAGTCATTCCAATAGGGTTAGAGGGGGATTCTATCCCACCTACTGACTATATGGACTCACAACCTTTGGCTACATATCATGATTTTGGTAAGCCCCCTTGGTCTCTTCTTTTTTGGGTGTCCACCAAAAAAAATTTAAGAAGGGGGGCTTAGAGAAGCCTTCCAAGGCTGGGAGGAAGAAAGATCAAGATAAGATCAAGATAATGGGTGAGAATTTGGTGGAGTTGGGCTCTGTTAAACCTCTTGACTCCCATTTTTCTAAACCCCATAAATGATTGTGCTCTCTTGGAATGTAAGGGGTTTGAACAACATCCCTCGTCAAAAGGTTGTTCGAGAAATGATTAAGGCTCATTCTCCTGATGTTGTTTTTACTCAAGAATCTAAGTTATCTGTGGAGGGTATGGATAAGATTTCATCCAAGATTTGGTGGCATGGTCAATGTCAATGCATTGGTGCATAGGGAAGTGCTGTTGGGATTGTATGCCTCTGGGACAAGCGAAAGATTTCTCCCTTGTGATGGATTACGAGTAGATGTTCAATTTCCATGTTTGCTTCAAGCTTTGAATTTGGAGAAACATTGTTGTTCTCTAATGTCTACGCACCGACTGACCTGCCTGGTAAGGCTCATTTATGGGATCATATTAGGTATGTGAGATCCTTAGCTCCTTTGTTTCGCTAGGTTGTGGCTGGGGATTTTAATTCTATTCTCAATCTTGATGAGAAGAGGGGTGGTTTAGATCGTTTGGAGCCCTCTTCATCTATGTTTAATTATAATATAACCTAGTTGAATTTGATTGATATAAATCCTCTCAATGGTTTGTTTACTTGGAGTAATAGGAGGTGTGGTGTGGACTCTATCTCTAAAAGGATGGACAATTTTTTGGTTTCTAGTTTTTGGGTTAGGCAATTAGTGGATTTCCAGTTGTGACATCCTTGACTGGCATGGTTTAGATCACTGGCCCATAAATTTTTTTGTGCATGGTCAGGAAAGTGCCAAGAATCCTTCCTTCAAATTTTAGTTAATATGGTTGCGGGAGCCTTCTCTACAGGATCTTGTCAAAGTTTGGTGGTATGATGGTCTGCCATGTACACTTTTGTTAAAAGGTTCCATTTTGTGAAATTTCAGCTCAAGAAGTGGAACAGGGAATGGTTTGGGAATATCTTTAAGGAAAAAATAGCAGCTCAAAATCAGTTGGATATCATCTCTAGGCAGAATAGAGACCAAAGTATCACTCGGGAGTTCCTTAAGGCTAAAGAGGATGCTTTGGAGAAGATTTCTAAATGGGAGTTGTGGGAGGAGTTGTTTTTGGAAGCAAAAATCAAGGATTGATTGGCTGCAAGAGGGATATAGGAATACTGCCTTCTTCTTCAACTCTATCAAAGCCAGGGGACATGGGAATTTAATTTCTTCTATTATGTCTTCTTAGGGTGCCCAGCTATCTTCTTTCCATGATATCTCCCAGGAGGCAATTCATTATTTCTCTTCTTTATTCTTGGAGGATGCCCTTGAGGATTCAGAGGAAGTGAATTAGGTGTTGGCTTGTATTCCTTCTGTGGTTTCCTTTGAAGCTAATATTGAATTCACTTGACCAATTTCTCTTGATGAGCTTGAGGAGGTTGTCTTCAGCATGAAAAAAGGTAAGGCCTTGGGCTCGGATGGGTTTCCTGTAGAGTTTTTTTAGGAATTTTGGGAGATTATCAAATGGGATCTTTTGGAGGTAGTGCAGGAATCTTAGGATAGTAAACAAATGTTGAAAGCTATGGACTCAACTTTCCTGGATCTTATTCCCAAACGTGAGGGTGCTAATTCCTTTGATTTTTTTTAGCCAATTGCTATGTGTAATGTTGTCTATAAGATCATTGCTAAGTTGATTGCTAAGAGATTGAAGCCCTGGCTGATTAATATTATCTCTGAGGAGCAGGGGGGCTTCATGGCTGGTAGACATATTTAGGATGGTGTTGTGATTGCATTTGAGGCTATCCACTCCATGGAGATTTCCAAAGAGAAGGCTATGTTTGTCAAGTTGGACATGGCTAAGGCTTATGATCGGGTCAGATTGTCCTTTCTTCACAAGATTTTGTGTGTGTTTGGGTTTGCTGAGGACTAGATTAATTAGGTGATGAGTTGTGTCATGTCGGTGTTATATTTCATGTTGATTAGTGGTGTGTCGTCTTCTTTGTTTGGTTCTTCTAGGGGCCTTAAGCAGGGTGATCCCTTGTCTCCTTATCTCTTCATTATTATGGTTGAAGGCTTAGGAAGACTTCTTAAAGACCATCTGAGTCAGGGGTTGATTCAAGGGTGGTCTTGGGGTGATGGCTTGGCTCCTTAGACCCATCTCCAGTTTTGTGGATGATATTGCCCTTTTGGGTATGGCCAGAATCAGGGAAGTAAGCATTCAGGTAGGCTCTGGACATTTATCTAGCTACTTTGGGTCAAAAGATTAATGAAGGGAAATCATCTATATTCTTCTTCAATACTCTTCCGCTTATTCAAGCTACAATTACTCGCAATCTCAGATTTTAGATTGGTAATCTTCCTTTTTGTGTATTTGGGTGTTCCCCTCTCTGTGTCACCTCTTCCAATAAGGACTTGGCAACATATTTTGAATAAGTTTAGGGGTTATGTTAATCACTGGGCTTGTCAGTGGTTGCCCTTTGCTTGGAGGATCATGCTCTTGAAGGCTATGGTCCAGCGACTCCCCCTCTATAGGTGCATGGTTCAAGTTGCTCCTGCAGGTTCCATTAGAGAGCTTGATGCACTCTCTAGACAGTTTCTTTGGCCTAACAGTTTGGATTCCAAGAAGTGGAGTATGGTTAAGTGGGACTCTATCTGTAGGCCTATCCAATGGGGGGGTTTGGGTCTTCAGCAGGCAGCCATTATTGGTTAGGCTTTGGCAGCCAAGCTTTACTGGCGGTGGTGTATTAGTCAAGATCAAAGTTGGACCAAAATACTCAAGGCTAAGTATTTGAGAGGTGTTGCGGAAAAGGACATTCCTTGCTACTCTCTGGATAGTAAGGGACCTATGATTTGGAATACTCTTAAAAGAGGTGCTAGCTTGATTAAGCAGGGCCTTTTTTGGATCTGTCACTAGGGGTATGATGCTCTTTTTTGGCTCGATTCCTGGGATGGCTACGCCTCACTATTCACTTCTCATCCTCATCTACAGAATTTGGGCTCACATTTTTTGGATGTCGGATGGTCTAAAGTTAGTGATTTCAAAGTTGTGGAACAATTGGGTCAGGTAGAGGTGCTCATATGAAAATGGTGTCACCTTTGGCCTCTTGGGGGTTTGATTGTGGATCGTGTTGAGTTTGGTAATATTTTAGTGAAGAGAATTTGTTGCTCTTTACAACAAAGGGATGTCTAGGCTTGGGTCCTGGATCCTAAAGGGGTTTATTTGGTGGCAGCTGGGTACCGGGATTTGGACAGAAGAAAGTATGGGGAGGATGAAGTCCCTTGGTGGAAATATGTATGGAACAAGTTTGCGTGGCCCAAGTGCAACTTCTTCTTTTGGTTAGTGGCTCATTACAAATGTCTTACTTGGGACAATCCCTTGAAGAGGGGCTTTTAGGGGCCATCTATATGTTTTCTATGTGGCAGTAGTGAGGAGTCTTCTTCACATCTCTTCTTTCAATGCCCTTTCTCCAGATCTATTTGGCATTTATGGTGGGTGGTTTGGAAGCACCCTTGTGTGCATGCCTCATCCCTTACTAAGTTTTGGAGGACTTTGGGGAGACCCCCTACTATATCTTCCCCTCTCCAGATGGCGTGGACTGTTGGGCCTTCATGCATTCTTTGGCAAATTTGGTTGGAGTAGAACCATAGGATTTTCTAAGATAAGAAGTTGGTGGTTGCGCAAGTTTGGCAACGTATTCTTGGTATGCTTCGGGAGACTATTTTAGCTAAATGTGAGGTTGTTGCTCCTTTGAATGCCGAGGAGGCTATGGTGTTTCTAGGTCTGGGTCTGAATGGTAGCAGTTCAAGGAAGGCTTGTTCCTTTGGAAGAAGACATCCCAAAAGAAAAATTTAGAGAGAAGGTAGATGGTCTCTGCCTTTTGCTGGGATTTTGAAAATTATTATTGATGGCTTTTCTAGAGGAAATTTGGGTTACGTTGGGGTGGGAGGTTTGGGGAGAGATAGTTGCGGGGTCGCCCTTTTCTTCTTCTCCAAGTATCATGGTATTCAGACAAATAACCTCATGGAGGCTATGGCTATTCTTGTTTCTCTAGAAAAAGCCTATGCTCTTAGATGGTGCAAGATCATTTATGAATTTGATTCACAAATTGTGATCAATTTGTTAAATAGATAGAACATTGATGGGGTGAACTAGCAATTGTCTTCTACTATGTGACAGATTCACCAGTTGTGTTGTGTTGCTCATTGTAGATGGTATCCTTTGTTCATATTCCTAGGGAATGGAATACTATGGTTGATTGCCTGTCTAAATGGGCTTTAGAGCTTAGAGGTGATTGGAAGGTGGATGAGTGGGGAGCAGCTTCCCAGTGACTGTGCTCATAAACTACAAAATTTGATTCAAGAGGATATGTGTGGTCCTTGACTGGGCTCTGGTTGTCTTGGTTGGGTGGTTTGTTGTTCTTTGGTTCCTGTGGATGGTTGTGGATAGGTGCCTTTGGCCCTTTTGTTTTCTTGCTGGTTGTATTCTTGGACTTTCTCTGACTGAATATATTTTTACTATTCTTATTAAAAAAACGTCTTAGAAATAATATCTAATTTCTAAATTGACGTGCAATGTTTTTTTAACTGTGTAACAAGCTTATTATGTAATTTTATAGACTGTTTAAATTTTATTTTATTTTATTAGTAATATTTTAAAAACCAGTTTTGAACTATTACAAGAAAAATCAAATAAAGAATAGGCTTCAAAATAAGCTGTCGAGAATGGATTACTTATGATAGATTTGTAGCGTAATAGGAAACATTGATGCAAAATTATATAAATGTCTCAATCGAAGAATAGACTCTTTAACATTATCTATGGGGATTACAATGGCATTGGAGGCATTATTTATTTGTTTCTCCCTGTCTTAGATGAGGTTTTCAAGTAAAACCATAGCTAATCCATAGATCACTACTAATTTAGGTATCATATAAATAACCTATAGGCATTGAGTTATGTGGTTGTCTCTATCATTATTCTCTATAAATAATCTATAGACATTAAGTTATGTGGTTGTTTGTATCATTATTCTCTATACTTGAGGTTTTCAAGTAAAACCATAACTAATCCATAGATCACTACTAATTTAGGTACCATATAAATAATTTATAGGCATTAAGTTATGTGGTTATCTATATCATTATTCTTGTGGGAAAGCCAAAGTATAACTTAATTGTTCAATGTCCCCTTAGATCTTCAATCATCTAAATTTTACAATTAGATAAAACCTTAAATGTTCATTGCCTTCCAAATAGTACTACAATTGCATTTTGAGCATTCTTTTCTTCTCTCTCATTTTAATTTATTTGTTTTATTTTTTCATTATGGTTTTATTTTTGAAAAACATAAAAATAGTTCAAAGACATGATATTTTCATAGTATTAACTTCTTAGAATACAATTATCTATGTAAAGGATAAATATGATATGAATGAATGGGTTTGGACTAGACTCAATTAGTAATGTATTGATCAAAATTGACAAATCTCTAAACTATATTCATTTGACATTATGGTTTTATTTTTTGAAAAACATAACAATAGTTCAAAGACATGATATTTTCATAGTATTAACTTCTTAGAATACAATGATCTATGTAAATGATAAATATGATATGAATGAATGGGTTTGGACTAGACTTAATTAGTAATGTATGATAATTTGTTTTGGAAACCTATTGGTGTGCATTTTTATTCATTAGGTCACAATTATGTATTCACTGCAACATTTTTTTGCTAGAATTTATTATATATTCTTTGTGAAAACTAAATAAAGTGGGAAAGCTAAAGTATAATAGATATTTTCACACATGAAAGGATTACTTGGCTTTAAATTGAGTATCTTTTAATGAGACAGAGTATCTTCACTATGTTTGTTTTGTAAGGGCAATATGCAAGTGAAAGGGACTATTTACCTGGTAAGGAATTGATATGATAATAATTTTACGTGTCTCACTCATTTCAATAACATAGAGCCATGAATGAATTAGGACTTCATGAAAACCAAACTCAAACCCAACTATGTTTGTTCATCTCAATATGTAATGTACAAGGAAATTTACTAATATAAGTGAAAGAAGACAACCTTTAATGTGATGGAAATTCAATAAGAATCGATAAAATAATTTAGTGGATTAAATAACTTATAAATTATAAATAATAAAAAATATCTAACAAATTCTACAATTTCTTCATAAAGTTATCAACCTGTCCATTGAACCTATGGGTCCAATTGCTAGTTACACTGATAAGTATTCCCTATGTGAGCAAACATGATGGATTATATAGATGAAGGGCTTAGATTAAAAGGACTATGATAAAAAATATCGTGTCCATTGAATAACACCAACTATTCTTAAATTGGTGAAGCAATTATTCAAATGCATTTATAAAAAGCTCGCGTCCATTTTTCTTCGTTCTCGGATTTTTTGGATGGCAGGCGTGAACAAGAAAAGGGATCTACTACGTGGTTTTCAAATTGAGACATTGGAAGAAAACTTTAGCTTATGATTAATTAAATTAGGAATCGGGACTCTGAGATTATATAAACTCATAAACTACTCGTGTGCTAGTGACGGGGAATCGAGAATATTAGCAAAGCAAGCGTTGTCTCGTATCATTCACCATTTTAATGGTAGAAATAAAAGATGACAGTTTAAAGTTTCCAATCACGCGACAGAAAACCAAGGACTGTATGTTAATATGTCATATTTGTCAATCGCTTCAAATCACGTCACACGATATCATCACTAGATATGAAAAATAATAAAATGGTATTGTTTTTGGGTAGACGTGGCATGACAGATTATGAAGCATTAATGCATTTAGATATGGCGTGCCAGCTATGACAACAGTACTGAATCTGAGCTTAATGCATTTAGGCATTTTTACCGTAAAATTCAATCAATGTTTTTTAAACGATTGTACATATCACACGAAAGGAGAGATTTCAGACGAACTTTTGAAATTTATATAGAATTATGTTGAAATATATTTAATTCTACCAGGTGACACTTACATAATAATTGAAAACAAGATTGCTTTGAAAATCCAGACACATGAGATCTATGCATAGTGAAAAGTTTGCAATTGCATTTGGATTGTTAAACACGCCCCTGTAACAACTATTATATACTATAGCCTACTCAACATGTTTAGAGCAAAGTACAATCTACTAATTTGATTACAAAAAATTAACTCTTCTAAATATGCAACTAAACATGATAAATGAGAATATGTGAATGTCTTCTGTTGGCAGCCAGAAAAACTTGCAAACAAAATTGCAAAGGATAAACAAAGTATACATTATGACGACAACAAAAAACACTAAAATATTACCACGTGATTGGAAACTTTAAACCTTCGTCTTTTATTTTAAATTTCTCTCTCTCTCTCTCTCTCTCTCTCTCTCTCTCTCTCTCTCTCTCTCTTTGTGTCCCTATATATATATATATATAATTAGGTTGTGTCTTTCTAATTCAGTCTTGATGAATGTTTCAGTTCAAAATATTGCTAAGAATTTATGAGATAAAATTATTGCATTATATCAAACAAAGTGTCTTGTAAAAAAGTTATTTTTGAAAAGAAATTTGTATTCTTTAAAAATGCATGAAGGAGACTTTGTAACCAAATATTTAAATTATTTTCACGTAGTAGGGAGTCAATTGGCTTCCATAGATGTAAAAATGGAAGAAGAGGAAAAATGTATCACTTTGTTCATTATAGGATACTATCTTTTTGTTTTGAAGCCTATTTATCTAGAGGAGATCAATATCCTTTCCTTATTCTCTTGAACTCGGGGTGTAGAAGTTGGTTTGCATCGTTTGGTATACTACTCAATTATGTTGTATCTACAAAAATTGGAAAGAAAACAAGATTTTACTCAAAAATTGGGTGGAAAAAACACATCAAAAGGGTAAATTGATTTAGGTGGAAGATGTACAAAATTTGACAAAATAAAGTTTTGATGAAATGATTAATTCAATTGGAGGGTTTGATCTGATAATAGGTGGAAGACCCTATAATAATCTAACATGCAACGACACGAACACAAGGGATGGGCTAGAGGGGAAGTATTCCTCTATTTTCTATGAATTTTCACATATTGTGAATTATGTGAGGCATGCAATGCATTTAGGTGTAACTTGACAAAATAATGAATTCTTCATTTTCTACAAATCTAGACTTCAATAGATTATAAGTTCCTTATTTTTCATAGCCAAGTTCCCACCCAAATTGAAGAGGCTACCCAAAAAAGTATTGAAAATTATGGACATTATTATTATTTTGATTCTATGTAGCAAATTTGTTTGCACAATCAGCATGAGACTAATTGCAAGTATGTATGTTGCAAATTGTAGACCTGTACGATATTCTGGTAATGAATTCTTTATTTTGTACTTGTCTGCACTCAAATAGATTAGTAATTTCTTGTTTTTCATAGTCACGTTCCCCCAAATTGAAGAGGTTAGCAAAAACAAGTGTTGAATATTATAGACATATTTTGATTATACGGACGCACTTTCTTTGAGCTTTATCTTTTGAAATGGTTTCTTGTAATAGTTTTCATACTAATCCTTTTGTAAATCTAAGTGCTTTCTTTTATGGGATTTGATTAAATCTATACATCCTTTAGGCTTTCATTCAATCCTTGCAAAAGGAAACCATGATTATCATGACTAATAAAACTAATAACCCAGGATTATAATTAGTCCTATCTCTATCTCTTTATTTCTATTTGTCTCCTTGTCTTTGTCTCTCTATCTCCGTTCTCTATCTCTATCTCTATCTCTATCTCTATCTCTCTATTTCCATGTATCTCTATCTTTGTCTCTCTATCTCTTTTTCTTTGTCTTTGTCTCTCTATCTGTCTTTCTCTCTATCCCCCTATTTCTATCCATATCTCTATCTCTTTATATATTTGAGTATAGAATAATGCTATTTTAAAACTATATATTTAGATTAAATAGATTATATATATAATATTTATAGATATTTATTAGTTAGTTATTTATGTTTTATATATGAAATAATAATACAATAATATATTTCTATAATTTAAATTATTAGATTATTTATATAATAATATTATATTATAAAATTGTATATTTATATTAATTATAATATATTAAATATTTATTATTTTATATAAAATCTATATTATAATTATATTTATTATTCTATATTCTATTCTATATAATATAAATTTAATTTGATATATATTATTTAATATAATTATTTGATCTATAATTGTGTGAAGTTTTGTTGTAAAAGATTATCAAGTGCCCATTGAACCTATAAATCCAATTGCTAACTACATCGATAGGCATTTAACTCTGGAAGGAGTCGAGCTTCGCACAACGCCAATCTTGGAATCAATGGTCTACTCAGTGTGGGTACAAGATGACCATTCGATCCATCTCTGTCGTTTGTGTCAAACCAGTGAACAGTTACCTTGGCGTGCAACTCTACTGTTTTGGATCGCGTTGGATTGTCTGTGCATATGTCACTGTAGATCAACAGCCAAAAAATGGATGGGCAATGAGAGAAATCATCTTAGCCTATTAGTGGTTGTATGAGCTTCAGCGTGTGCATTTTGTCTTGTGAGAGAATTCTTCGTTTAGTGGTAGTTTTTGAGAATTCTTTGTGTCTGAAGGAGGCCACTACCATACTGAGCACCCCTTGCTTGATTATTCCCCTCTTTTATCATGTGAATCTAATTGATGTTAGATATCTTGAAAGGGAATCTAAGCCCTATAAGCAATCATTTCTCAAACATTATCGCCATTCACATCGATACCCAAGAAGAGACTGAGTCGTTGAAGCATGCCCTTCTACAGATCTGTCCTTGTCTAAAATTTTATGGGCATTTAGTTCAATACCAAATTGAAGAGGTTGATAGGTGGAAGAATGCCCTTGTACAGATCTGTTCTCGCTCAGGCTGGTCCATGGATACAACTCAAGGGTAAGTAATGAGCCTCACTTTCTGCTTGCTTTTCTATATTTTTGGTTAATTTTTTCATGGTTGCCGCTAGAAAATAAGTGACATACGTGCTCTCTGTTTTAGGGAAGAGGTTAGGGCTAGGGCTTCTATTTTTATTTTGAAATGGAAGTTTCATTTTACTGAAATAAAATGAATGTATCCTTGGGCGTATTTAGGAATTTTTGATATATATATATTTGGTTTTTATATAATTTATAGCTATTGGACTTTATATTCATTAATTTATGTCAAGTTCATCAATATATGAATTTTTTATATGGAGTTCATTCGTATTTGTTAGACTTTTTGATTGATATCAAGTTTTTTATTTTCTTTATATCTCAATGATCAATGTCTGTCCTTTCTGTGTGATAGATTATGTCTTCTATATGATTTATTGGTGATAAAAATTATTTTTAAATCATTTAAGGTTTATGGATGTTAGATTGTGCAGTCCATCTACGCCTTGATAATGATACACAACCTCTTTTCAATAGCCAAAGATGAACACAACATTGTAATCACCCATATGTTTTATCTGGCTCCATGATCTGATTGCAACTAGCAATAATTATGTTTGGATGTGCTTTCTATCAGCTTTCAAACAATCCTAGATGTCTTACATTGGTTTTATGTTGGATTTGCTATGTACACAATTTTTTTTTGTTATAGTTCTGATCATATGGTATAAACTCTCACTATGAATCTAGCATTATCCAGATCCTTTGTAGCAGAACTAAGAAGGTTGTGAAATCTTTGTTAATCTTGTAACTTAAATTATCATTTTGTCTTAGTCTTAGACAATGCAAAGAATAGAGGCTTTTTACCCATGTTGTTGGTTGTTCATTCGCTAGCATTTGTTTTGCTTTCTTAATGCGACATGTAGAAGAAATTGATTGTTTTGTCAATACCACTTAACCATGGAGTTCCATCTTAAACTAGCTCAAGTCAACCCTGCTACATATCCACCTCTTGATTTGGGTTAATTAGTGTGTTTTGGAAATATGTACAAGAAGAAAAATTACCTAGTTTGAGTGGGATTTTGAGTGCATTTAATCTTATTCTAGGAATTTACTGGGAATTCCATTCAGAAATTGATATGACCAACCTTAAAAGTCTTTTATATTTGCAATTAGTTGTAGACATTATCTTGTGGATTGTTGTAGTTTACATGTAGTTTCACATGCAGACATTATCTTGTGCATTATTGTTTACAGTTTGGATTGGTATTTAACGTCCATCCCTCTTTCTATCCTTGCTTGTATGTTTAGAGTTTGGGCCTTTCCAAGAGCATTATTTGTTTCAGATTATGAGCCCATGATCAATTGTGTTTATATTGAGAACTAGTGAATGTCTTTTTTAGAGTTTGTTTTGATCAACAAATCTAGTGCTCCAGAAATGTTTTTCATTATATTTCCCAAATATCAATTTTATATTGGGAACTAGTGAATGCCTTTTTTAGAATTTGTTTTGATCAACAAATCTAGTGCTCTAGAAATGTTTTTCGTTATATTTCCCAAATATCAGTTTCTTAATTATAATTTATTTTCTCTAGTCTATAATTTTGTTTGTAATAGCTTACAGGAACTGGCTTTTGTGTTTGGTAGTTTTCCTTAATCTTTGCTTGTAATACTTCAATTATCTTTTTCGTTGTTCATCATTAGTCTTTCAAACTTTTTTTTGTTGATCTTGGAAGTATTGTTTGCAACTATGCAACAACTGGAAATGAAGAAGAGCCAAGTTTTGAAATTTTAGGCATATTTTTGAGCAAGGTAATCCTTTTCTTTGCTCTTCTATTGGAATATCTCTCTCCATTCTTTTGCATGTCAACTTCAAGGCTTTAGTTATGTCGTGATATTTTTCTCTAGATTAGCTCAATCTAGGATTCTGTGAAGCCGCCGGGCTTCAAAAACTGTATGATCATTATTATATTGAATAAACCATTGCACATGAGGAAGATAAATCTCATTGAATGCAATGAAATGTGTTTATTGTCCTTTTGGGTTGATTGTTCATTCTTTGGTCATCTTATGTGTTTTAGCATAATACTTACACATAGCTAATGTTGTTCCCCTCCACAATGCAGAATCAGTATGGAGATCAAACGACTGTAAATAATTCCCTCCCATACTTTTATGGGTTACCTCCCATTCGGTCAGACAATCCTCTTGTTCATGATGCAGAGTTCATAAGAAAAGGAACACCAACATCACCTATCAATATGTCAGCGAAGACATCTTGTGGAGCCTTATATGTAACAAAGCCTTATGTTCATGTAGAAGGGTTTGCTTCAACTATAATTTATCAGCCCTTGTTTAAGCCTCTTTTTATTGATCCAAGGATGAGTCGTGCATGATCTTTAGTTTTGTACAATGTTTAGGAGTGTGAGCTCTCTAAAATTTGGTTCCTGCAAGCAACTACACAAAGTATCGTTTTCCTGAACTCTGGCAAAGGATATCTTCCCCAGGGGAACCTTTGGTAGTCTTGTTGGCTTAGTGTATAGATGTATTGAGTATACAAGGCTATAATTTTCCTAAAAGGATATGCATCCAGAGAAGCTGGTAGCAATCCCTTATTGAGAGTGTTAATTTATCCCTTATTAGTATAGTTTAGTACAGAGAATCATTTGTGCTCTTAATTTTTTGAAACAAATGAGAACCATTCCTCACAAGAAACCATGTACAGGTACAAAATTTGTAATATAGTGTATTGATACCATTTACTGAAAGGATTTGTTCCCACGTTCTATCCCAAGCATATTAAAATGATATTGGATGATACGCCTTTGAGGTTTTTGAATTAACAAAAGTTATTCCATCTGCAACATCCTGTGGAGAAGGCTTGGTCGCATTGCTCTCATCAAGTCTAAAGCTGAAACTCCTAGACTGACTTATGATTTATGCTTTGTTAACTACATGTCCATGCATTTTAGCTTTGATTGTAAGATAAAACAATCTGAACTATATGGTTGTTCTAATCATTATTTACTAAAGAGTCTTATGGTTGCTCTAATTAAATGAACCTTATGGTTGGTCTGATTGGCATTTTGCTAACCGAACCTAAAATGGTTGTTTTGGTCTTCATTTTACTAAATGAACCTTTGGTTGTTCTGGTCTTCATTTTACTAAATGAACCTTTGGTTGGTCTGGTCATCATTTTACTAACTGAACCTAAAATGGTTGGTGTGGTCTTCATTTTACTAAATGAACCTTATAATTGGTGATCATCATTTTACTAACTGAACCTAAAATGTTATGTCTGGTCTTCCTTTTACTAAATGAATCAAATGGTTGGTTTGGTCATTATTTACTTAAATCCTACCACAAAATCAAAGTAAAAAATTGTTGAGTAGTATTATTAAATGCCGATTAGAAGTAGATACTATCTACTTAACAAACTTTGGAGTATTTATTAAGCCTCTTCAAACCTATGGTGTGGTGGGATTGGCATGATTGGATTGCTAGATTTGTTATAAAAAATCTCACAAAATATATTCTTGAGATAAAGTGAAAAGTCTCCTTGTTCTCTAAAAGTGGGACCTCATACGTCAGAGAGATGTGTCAGGTACTTTGGGACCAAAAAAAACCCATATTTAACTTTATATGGTATTAACCCTTTCTATAGTTGAGTTCATACTCGATTCATTAGGTTGGATAAAGTGAAAGTCTCCTTGTTCTCAAAAAGGGGGTCCTCGTATGCAAAGAGATGTGCTAGGTAGTCTAGTACCAATAGACCCATTTAACTTCATATAAATATTAACCCCTTCTATAGTTTAATTTATACTCGTTTCAAGGGGTTGGTGGATCTAATTTTGATTTCAACTGTCAATCAAGACTAGTTATGATTGAAGTGGCTTTTCAAAAAAAAATTGTACAATCTTGGAGAGAATGGGAAGAGTACCAAACAAAGTTTTGATTTGCCACCCTGCGATGGAAAATGAAGTTGGCACGCTTTCCTGCTTTTAAACCTTTGAAGGCTTACTAATATCTCTTTAATAGAAGCATTGAAACCAATTCTTGGGAAAATAAGGAAAACTAGGGTCATATACAAGATGTAGGCCCCCAAAGTGAAACTAAGGCTATCGTTTAACTTTGCCTATAATCATAACATGTCCGTATGCATCAAATGTCCTAAACCAATAGAGATATATGTATTTTGTCTTTATTTACTAGCAATCGCACTTAACATGTAATGGGCATGCGGATAGGTTCTTACAACAATTTGAATCCTAATTTGTAAAGAATACAAAAAATTTAAGAAATAGAAACTACATTTTATGTGGCAATGTTAGCATATTATAATTGCTTTCACCTTGAATAAGCAAAATTAACTAAAATATACAATCATACTTAGGATAACTCACAAAAAGAACACTCCAACAAATTAGAGCTCTAGAGAACAAATAAACTCAATTGAGCTATCAATGCTTTGGAGACTACTTGAAATAGAAGAAACCATGTTATAATATCTAGGAACCATAAGCTTTCATTGCCAAGAACAAGAGGGGTGTGCACAAGAGTTTTCAAGAGAATGTGATAAGGGACGTTGTTACATATATGGGGCACACTAGGTGTAAAACAGTGACAAGGAAAAGGGTTGTTCGCAAAAAGAAGTCTTTCTTTCAAGAAAATGGTTTTTGTTTACATGGGCTACTTAGCATTTGATTTTGTTGTAAACGGGAGGGTTTTGCAGGAAATTGTAATAGTGGGAGCTGATTACTAATCTATTTTTTTCTTTCTTTGGTTTGGCATGAGACAATTTATTTTTCCTCTTCAATCTTGGGATTGTGTACCTCAGATTTATCTGATATATTGTACATTTGGTTTACTGACATATTGTATATTGTATTTTTGGTACATTATTGAGTACTTCATTGAACTTGTAGGCTATGTTTTTTTAATTCCATATAAACATTGATTGTAAGAGAAATGTTGCAACACCTTGTAATTTTAACTTACTTGACTATTGCATACATGAACCTTTCCTAGTGGGGAAGGGTTTGCTTCATCTCTACACCAAATAAGTTTCTCACATAACTCTATTAATTAGAGTCAAATCCAATTTGGATTTCTTCACATGGCGGTCTGTTCAATTTACCTGTATAATGCGCTATGATGTTTAATGTTTCCTTAAAGTTTTGGTATTCACAAGTTATCTTCATAATATCCGTGTTGGTAAAAACAATATGCTAGAGGTTAAAAAAGATGTGAAATCTTTTATAGCAAAACCATTTGGGAATCAAACATCCAATGGCATTTGTTATTTAGGGTCAACTTGCAAGCTCTCTTAGAGTTAAAAGTTAGGTTTGTACCCTATTGTATGTGTAGTTTTGTGGTTCTTGATTTTCTTTATTATCAAAATAAATAAAAAGATGTAATTAAATAGTAATTAATTTATATGTTATTTTATTTTCTAAAATACAATTTTTTTCTAATTGCTTTATTTTTACTTCAACAACTATTATTGTGTACTTCATTGAACTTGTAGGCTATGTTTTTTTAATTCCATATAAACATTGATTGTAAGAGAAATGTTGCAACACCTTGTAATTTAAACTTACTTGAGCATTGCATACATGAACCTTTCCTAGTGAGGAAGGGTTTGCTTCATCTCTACACCAAATAAGTTTCTCACATAACTCTATTAATTAGAGTCAAATCCAATTTGGAGTTCTTCACATGGTGGTTTGTTCAATTTACCTGTATAATGCGCTATGATGTTTAATGTTTTCTTTAAGTTTTGGTATTCACAAGTTATCTTCATAATATCCATGTTGGTAAAAACAATATGCTAGAGGTTAAAAAAGATGTGAAATCTTTTATAGCAAAACCATTTGGGAATCAAACATCCAATGGCATTTATTATTTAGGGTCAACTTGCAAGCTCTCTTAGAGTTAAAAGTTAAGTTTGTACCCTATTGTATGTGTAGTTTTGTTGTTCTTGATTTTCTTTATTATCATGAGATATTTTACTTCATATGTTAACTTAATAAATACATGGCTATTTTTGTGGTTCTTTAATAATTATTTACTTCATATGTTAACTTAATAAATGCATA
This sequence comes from Cunninghamia lanceolata, assembly GCA_027924645.1. Taxonomy (NCBI): domain Eukaryota; kingdom Viridiplantae; phylum Streptophyta; class Pinopsida; order Cupressales; family Cupressaceae; genus Cunninghamia; species Cunninghamia lanceolata. The sequence goes on from BSBN01000828.1 coordinate 4,448,698, forward strand.
GCTATTTTTTAAATAAGATATTTATTAATCAAAAGTGTAAAAGATTGAAACCATAATGACAAAAATACAAAATAATAATTTGTAGTTTAATGAAAATAAACTATTATTTTAATGAGTTATTTTATTTTTGTATATGAATTTTAAATTTTAATATCTATTTAGGCTACTCTAAATACATAAATAGATAAGTATATTGATGAAAAAATGACACAAAGCTATATAAATAATTAAGAAGTGATTGCTTAATGATTTATAGATAGTCGTTCTAGCCAAAAAAGTAGAAAAGAAGAATATTTAGGTTGATAACGAATACATTTCTTAACATTGTGTTTAATTTGCATGTGGAATCATACTTTTGTGGAAATAAGGAAGTTATTTTTATTTAGGGAGATGCCATATGCTAGTATTTTTATTGTAGTTACCATTCTCAAGCTACAATAATAGAAAGTCTTGCCCAACAATCCTCATTAACTATTGATGTTACTAAGGAAAGACATTGTTTCTTGGAACTGGTTATTGTAAGTTTTTAGACGCTCACTATATGGAGTCATGCTAGGGTTTTCCCAAATTCAAGATTAGACATCATTGCTTCTATCAAGAATGAAATGAATCCACTTGGGCTCAATAGCCATTAACATGTTGAAGCAATCATATTAGTTCTTCACTAGCATGCTAGAAAATAGTCAAGCTACCACTGACTTTTATCATTAGCACACATATAAGTGCAACATGTTAAACATACATAATAGAATTGGAATTTGTAGATAGTCTTATTAATGGCAAATGTTAGATATGATTTGCTACAAATCTTATATCTCACAATTAGTTACATAATTGATACAAGTAATTATGTTAGATATTCAATTGCTTCTTTACCAATTGCAAAATCGTCTTCATAGAAACTAGCTCCACAATTAAGGTATTACATCAAATGAATGGATCACTTGCTTCACTTTGTTTTGACATATTTCTAAACATCTGCATTTCATATTTTTTGGTTAGAGGGCTAAAGTTTATTGTTTTGTAGTCTTGGTTGTTAGGGTTTCTCAATTACTACATTCTTGTAGGTTGTATATTTGGCATGCCTATGTATCTTCTTGAGCTTCAACTACCAATGATATGCCTCCCGACAACATAATACATATGTCTCTTTTGGAGAAAGGACTAAGATTGTCTACATGCAATATGAACCTCAAATTACTAGATAATTTAATCAATGATACACTCCATGTCTAGCGTGGTACATTGCCTAAATAGCTCTTATTACATGCAAAAAAAACTTCTTTATAATTTCTAGATTTATTAATTATTACACTCGTTACACATAACTATCCGCGTGCCCATTACACATAACTGCGATTGCTAGTTAATATTATATTTTCGCTGATAGGCCATTCTATATGTGCACACATCTTGTAACTGCCAAAAAATTGGTAGTCAAATTTTTTTTTAAAAAAGTGGTTGTCCAAAATAACCAAAAAAAGGAGAATGAAATGCCACAAGGAAGATGATTCTTGTAAAGACCTAGATAGATCTCAGAGCAAGAGGAAAAATTCATGATTATGTTTGTGTTTGAATAATTTGTTATTTTTGAATCACTTTTTTTTGGGTATTTTTAGGCCCCTTTCGTTAATGGAGGTCAGCGGTTGTACCATGGAGTAAAGAGTGTGCAGAAATGGCTGCAGGTGAAGTGAAATGGAATTAATTTGGCGGTCTGACAGGAAACAGTGGTGGGATTCATCTTCATCATTGCGGTGTGGAAGTGCTTTAAACATGTGGTCGTATGCGCTGAACTTTTCTGGTTGTGCCGATAATTGTTCTCTGTGGCCGTGCCTGGGTTCGATTCCCGGGAATCATAGTAATGTGAAGCATTTTGTCTTGCATTTTCTAGTGGATTGTGGATCGGGCCCGACTTTCAGCATTGACGGCAATTGTTGCATTTAATTCGCCTATTTGTCACATTTTTCTCTAGATATTGGGTGTGTTTTTCTTGCGAGCTGGATATTTTTAAGCAAAGGTACGTATATAAACATTCTTGCATTGAGATTTTGGCTGTAAGTGCTAATGAATTTATTAAAATGGTTGATCAAGCTGAAATTTGTTGTTTTGTAGGTTTTCAATTCTTCAACATAGCTAGAATTTTTAGTTGAGGCATTTTCTTGGCCGCGAGTATGGCATTTCAAGATTTTAAGGCGTAATTCATTTGGTTTCTGCTTCATTCTAGGTTTTCATGTTTGATAGAGTAAAAAATTTGAGTACTAAAGCTGCAATCAGTCGAGGGGAGCATTGTTCATTCAAAAATTTCAGACCTTGTTGGCTGGATTTGGATCATTTGAAGCTTTTTACTTACTCCGCAAGTGCTTAATCTCATAACAAGAGGAAGGGTCATAGATTACAGGAGCCTCTAAATCATTTAGAGACAAGCTCTGCTGTTGCCATGGATGATAACAGTGATGATACCGAAATGGGCAGGTCTGAGGATGATGATGATTTGATGGGAAAAGTAGGCTCGAAGGCATTTGCACATTCTTTGGCCATCACTTGGGGCAATGACGATAGATGTTGGCGGTGGGTATCAAACCCGTACTACAGTTCTTGAACCCTAAAATTGTTCTTAATAACACATAAACCCTTGTCTTGATCTTGCCTAAATCCTTTCCTTGTTTGGGGCTAGCGGTGTCGCGAACACCTAAATCGCTAGAAATCATGCCTTGATATACCCCTGGATATGTGTGAAAAAGCCACACAGATATCGTCCTGGAATTGTCGCTTTGTGGTATGATGTTTTTTTTTCTCTTTGGATCTATGTGAAAAATAAAAACAATAAAGCACACTCACATTTGTTTTTGTCCTCTTTTGTTGTTTTAACCCTGTCATTTTCCTTTATTCCTTTGCTCTTGACTTTCATTTTTTTTTTGTCTTTTATTTAGTTTATTAGCAATTGCACTTAATGTGCAATGGGTACACCGATAGTTAGATGGAGTGAGTGTAATTATTAATTGACTGGAAAATCAAAATGAAATTTAGACAATGTTTTGTTGGCAATAGAAGCCATTGGAAATAGTGTTTAGTGTAAGGGGGTAATACATTGTTAATTAAAACTGATCAATAAAAGATTTTTAATTGGTGAATATTTTATAGATTGCATGTTCTCACTTTTAATACAGCAATGATGCACACGTAATACAATTAAAGTCAAATTTGATTTTTAAACATGATTGCAATAGTTACATTAGAATAAAGTAACAATTTTTATTCTACGAAGAGTAGGTGGAGTTTTGCAGACCTTGAGAAAACTACCAAAAGTTATTATAAAATAAACTACCCATCCAAAAAAACATGAAATACATTTTTTAAGTGTATGTCTTAAATATGATCTTGCAGGTGATAAATAATTGTTGCAAAACAAACAAAATAATCAAAAACTACTCTTATTGATTTAAATGGCTATTAGAATCAGTTTCTATATTGAAAGTCAAAGTGTACAAAAGAGTACAAATTTTCCTTCTATGGCATAGGGCTACTCGCACTTTATTGAATGGTATATGTAGCAGACAAACAACAACAAAAGCATGAAAACCAACAGTTTCTAGCATTACAAAGAATCCATAGCATACGCAACCCAGGTAGCCAAAGAAAATGGCATATGCATAAAGCCAGTCATATATGATCATGCAAAATAATAGTAGACTAGTCGATCCTCTGCATAACATAGACATGTATAAAAATTCATGACATGATTCAATTAGATTACTTGAAAGTTGGAACATAAAAAGCTTCAATCAATTGAAACAGGGCAAGGAAACTCTATTACAGCAAAAGAGAAAGTTGGAGGCACAGTACTAACCTCCACCACCACTCACGGTCCAACAAGCTAAAAGTATATGAGGGCAATTGTGATAAATGCACTTACAATAATAAGAATAATGAATACAATGAAGAGGATGCTATATATATTGTGTAAATCTTGTGACCCCGTAAGCTTGCAAAAATGTAGTAAAGCTCAATGTATATAGCGCTGAATGGAAAAGAGCAAGCCATTGCCATCTGAGGGACTATCCCTCGGTACCATGGTAATGGCAGAATCCTTCAGTGATATTTGGTGTTTGGCTTGAAATTAAGTCTTCCCAGCAATGCCCCCAAGACAAGTAAAGTAGAGGTGAAAAGAGGCCAGATGAGGAGAATCACAAGAATTTTATCTTGTAAAACATTAGTGTTAGCCATTGGGTGGGAGCCCTAGTAAGTCTGTTCTTTAGGGAAATTAATATATCAGAACCTGCAAGAAGTTGGATTTCATAACAATTAGAGTTAAACCCCACCCACTGTTGCTGATGCTGTTGCTAGTTGTCTCTACCAGCTGACTGACGATTCTCATTTTTCCCCATAACATTTATATTACGTGTTTCTGATAATAGTCTTTGTAGTACAAGTAGATTATGGATGTCTGTGGAGATTGAAATGACTCTAATCAATGCAGCAGCCTGCCATCAAAGGATCAATTTACAAAATTTGGAATTCTTACAAAGTTGTGCCTTTGTATATTGAGATATTTCGGTATGGGGTTTTTATGGTTGGATTTACAGACACTAAACTGACTGAACTAGTTTTGCGCAAGAAAACTTGGATTGTATAAATTCATTATTGAAACTTGTTCCTTGCAATCATTATGTGGAAAGCACTGGTTTAAGGAAAAATAGTGAGGGGCCCTAGATGGAAAACAGTGATCTTGACCCTGCTTTATGGAATGTATTTCATGATTTGTTCAATGAATTTGGAGAGATGATGATAATCCTGATAAAATAGTTGCTACCTCCGATGTGAGATTTATATTTCCCCACATGTTCTGGTTTCAGTTAAGGCTAAAGTAAAATTATTCAAATGTGTCTTACTGAGGGATTGAACTTCAGATATCTATTTTCCAGTAGGTTCTGTTTAGTGTAAAGGAAAAAAATCAGGTGGGTCTTGTTGGGGGGTTTCTTTTCTTTTTCAGATTTTCTTTTTCTAAAAGTATTATATAGAAAGTGAATAAAGGTACAAAATCCAATTCATAAGCATATAGCTTAGATATGGATGCCTCACGCATAATTTTTAAAAGGGCATATAGGAAACAGTAGCTGGAATAGTAGTAGACAACAAAGAGGAGTATCCACATAATAATTAACCTATAGAAGAACATAAAAAAGTCATAAATATAAAGTAGAGTTAAACTATAAATTACATGGCATCAAGTATCATCCCAAGCACCTTTTGATAGTACACTTAACACTTTCAGCTTGGGGTTGGACAAAACTTCCACGCATGACATACATGTAAATAAGTTTATTATGAAAAGCTGTGTAGTTCATACAGGTTTGCAATAATTGAAAATATGTAGATGTAGAGTAGTCTTAAGGGGTGTTAGCTACACAATAGTTGTCAATCTTGATTCTTTTCCTCCAGTTCCTTTGTTTCAATTCTTTCCACTTCACCCATTTCTCTATGGTCTCGATACCCCCAAACCATTAAAATAAGGATGTCTCCAAAGAGGATTATGAATCAATGCAATCAGTACATAAAGTAACCCAGATGGAGGTGTATAAGTATGTACGGTTCTAAGAGTGCATAAATCTTATTATACAAGTAGAGGTACTCTAAACCATGCTGTCTAATTAGTATGAAAACACTATTTAGAGCCATGACACTGGGTACACCCCTAATATCACATGACTATGTAAGAAAGTCAATAAGCAGAGTCAGATTTGTCAAGTATGGAACTGAATTCAAAAGTCTATATGGAAAAACAACTTCCAATGATATGGTAAAGAGCATTAATCAAATTGCTTTGAAGGATTTATAATTACAAATGACTAGCATACATAAAACTGCTTATATATTTCAAACAAAGCTGGCTGCATACAAACAGGGATTAATGGTCTCTTTATACGCAGAGAACGATAAAGCTCCTTGTACTCGTTTTGCTTTTGTTTGCAGTTTTACATATCTCATAGACTTCTCAATGAAATAGAAAGTCTGTACCAAAAAACCATTACCAGATGATAGTATAAAGAACATTTATTTATCAAATTGCTTTGAAAGAATTTATAATTACAAATGACTACCATACATAAAATTGCTTTGAAGGAATTTATAAATCCAAATAACTAGCATACATAACTTTTTGTACTCAAAATGCTACATAAAAAAATGCATATTACAAACAATATTGTAATGTGATTATATATTTCTGTATGCTTAATCAAAATAACCAAAGAAAACTTAACTTTTTGAGTTGCATAGGTCGGGTGAGCTTCGTCAAAAACTTGTTGGATTTGTGCTTTGGAAATGAACTTTTCAGATAAACAAAGAGGGCGTGGTAAATGTCCAACAACATATAATCCACTGGAAAGAAAATGGAAGCACTCAAAAGGTTTTATAATTTAGGAATGTCGTATTTTTCATTACCTGTGTTCTTTGGATACTCTGGTTGTGAGAGAGGAAGAACAACGGGGTGCTTTGCTAACACTTCTATTTCAGCAGTCAATTGTAGATCTGGATAAAGACCACCTATTTTGGAGCAAATTCCCCTCAAAGTATATTGATGTTTTTTAAAAGCTGCAACATATATGAATATTATAAACATAAGTTTAATAGAAACAAAATACCATTAACCCTGTATAATAAAAATATAGCTCAACTTATTATCAAAAGACAAATCGAATAAGAAAGTGTACTGACCTGCAAAATTTTCCCAAATCTAATTGGGAGGCATAGAACATTAATATTTAAATAATATATTTACAACCATATATCAATGGAGCTTTCACTGTTTAGTTTGCTCATTTTATGCCCTGCATTAATTTTGTGCAAATCTACAATAGAGCCATGCAGTCTTTCAGGGCCCTGCAGTCCCCTTGTGGGCTATATTCTCTCTACAGATTTGAAGGTCTCTAAATTGGGCATGCGTTTCCAAGTGGACCCATTCTCCTTACTGGGTGCTAATGGATTCGATCCCTTCATTTCAGCTGCTCAAACTCAAATACTCCTAACCAAATCAATGATAAAAGTGCCCATTACATCCAACTGTATGAATGGTATCCGTAAGTCTGTGTCTACAGTGTATCACGTCAAGCAAGTCATTGCAGAGTCGGTGTTTGGGGGCCTAGTCACATGGGACCAACTTAAGGATGCTAATAAGATAGCTGATACGGGTTTTATAGCTCTCAAAATTCATAAAATGAAATGACACCATGAGAGAAACATAGACTTCTAACAACTGGACAGTGATACAACTAACATCTGGGTAGTGTATTTAAAGGCCTATGCTGCAAATTAAAAACCAGACAACTGAAACAAATTTACTACCGAAGAAATGAACAATAAGACCAAAGAAAAAAAAACCATTGATGAAGACTAGAACATGAGAAAATAGTATTGCATGAGAAAATCTTTATTGCCAAATAGCTGAACAGTAGGACCAAAGAAAACAAAAACCACTGATGTAGACTGTGTGTTCGTCTGCTGCCCTTGCTCACTTCCCATTTCTTCATCCACATTATTGAAATATACAATCTATATACAATGAACTGTGAAAATTTGATCTCTCTAAAATTTAAACAGCTCCTACAAATTATTGAACTGGTAAAGGAAAGAAGTGGGCAGGGGTAGTTACACCAATGACATCTAACAGTTCATATAAAACATAAGAAAATAAATGTGAAGAGCATTGACAGATGAAGGTCCTTGAAACAAATGACATCTACACGGTACTTGGCATCAAAGAAACAAATGACAACCCTTTTGTAAATCCTTGAGAATATAATTTTTACATTACCTTCTGCCATTTACAGTACGCTCAACTGGAGAGAGTCAATGGCATTGATTAAGCCTACATCTTCTCCCCTCTATTGCAATACTACCAGCGCCTGTAGGCCACTTCACCTAATTAAATATCACCCAAAAATAAAAAATTAATGATTAAACAAAAAAAAATCAATATCCTTCACAATAAAACAAACAAACCAAACTCTTGAAAAGACAGAAATTGAATGGCAAACCATAATATCATGGTCTCTGTTGATGAGGGTTGCATTTGCAGGGTGATAAATCATGTGCAGTTGGCCTGCCTCTTCACCACATCAATGGGAGACTATTGCCGCCCATTTCCGCAGGCAGTCCATTCCTGATGCAGCTCTCCCCAATGCTCTGGCCCTGTCTCCTCTCCCTCTATGTACATGAACTCCCTTTCATCCTCTGTTTCATTCACACTTCTTTCCTGCGTGTTCGTCTATTGTCCTTGCTGCCTTTAGAAAACCCTAAAAATCTTTGCTTCCTAACCCATGAAAGATCCACAAACTTGCACGTTATGCTTCATTTCCCCCTAATACTGTCACTGTGATTTGATGTCAAGGGATGAGATTGTTTGGATGGTCATCCCTGTACCTGACAACCATTTTAGGCCTTTGATTGACAATCTGACGCGGTACGGTGCTCGACTAAGATCAATTAATACGCATTTCCTACGTCATAATGTCACTGTCCACGGCAATGTTTTGGCAGGAATTTTGGGCGACTGTGTACATGTATCCAGTGCACGGTTCGCTCCAGCGACTTTTACAGCACTCATTAATTACGCCAAGTTGCACCAACGGACAGGATGACTGCAATGGTCGTCCCTGTACCTGTTGGCTATTTTGGGCCACTGCGTACGACTGCCATAAATGAGCTCGACTCCTCCAGGAGTTAAACGCCTATCGGCGTAAATATTATTTGTCTTATACTATGTATTTTTTGTTTAGCTTACTTAATCCTTCTTTTATTTAATTTTTATGCATTTTGGCCCTTTCTTTTTCTTTTTGTTTCTAGGTATACTCTTTGTATTTGTCAATGATTCTGTTTCCATTCTCATGCATATTATTTGAATATTATTTTATGTATTGCTTGCTAGTTTTTTCTTATTTTAATACTATTTTTTGGTTGCTTTTCATTGTTATGGGCAATTATATTCCATATGATACATTTTAACCAGTGATATGTACTATTTTTCTTAGGAATATAAATTAACCTTAATATGTTATATTTATTGGATCTACTATTACTACTTATTATGTTTGTCTTTTTGTAGTTTTTAACCTTGTCTTTATTTTTCCTTTATTCCTATGCTCTTGACTTTCATTATTTGACTTTTTAATAGGTTTAATATTATATACCTTATTCTATGCATATTTTGTTTAGCATCCTTAACTCTTTTTTTCTTATTTTGCCGATAGGCTTTTAGTTGTGAGCATGAATGTGCTCAGAATTGTCTCACGCCGTAAAATTTCCGTCGAAAGTCAGTTTATAATGCTGAAAAAAAATTAAATGGGAATCGGTTAATAACACAATCTTCTCAGCTTAGTCATCCGATCAAAATAGATTTTGGGAGTAAATACATAAATCTTTTAAAGATATATGAATAAATGCAAAGTTGATTGATAGATTTCATACATTAATTGGCCGACCCCTTTTATAACTGCCTCACCCATCTATAAATCAAACAATTTTTTCAAACATAGGATAGCACACAGAAGCACCACAAGAGCAACTGGGAACATAGATAGAAGCAGCAAAATGGTTTGATATGCCCCGTTTTAAATGAATTGTTAAATGTAGAATTCTTCTGTGTTGCATGAAGGGGGTTTTGTGTGGAGACAAATGAACGGAGGAGTCAAACAATTAATGTTTCTGGGGGATTTTGTTAAGAGGGTATTTCTGATGCTTGGAATTCTAGATCCTGAATCTTATCAATACCACCACCAAAGAAGGATGAGAGCAGAGAGAGAGAGAGAGAGGATATTGATTTTTATGGGCGTGGTTGTAAAGAAATTGTAAGGCAAAATTTGTGGTTTTCCTCCAGGAAGTGGAACATAGAATCATTGTTGCGATTAAGATCCAGGAGTTTAGGTTAGTATTTTGTTTCGTGCGGTGATTTGATTGATTATTTTGGTGTGGACGAATTTGTTTTATGCTTTTTATTGTGTATCAGTTTGAAGGTGGGTGGGTTTGTCTGGAATTGTCGCTGAGTCTGTTTGGGTGGGGTGATTGGCAGGGCGATTGGAACTTTCGAAACCCTAAAATTTCAGAGCAAATTTCTGCTTAAATTGCTCCTCACTTGTTCATGGCCTAAATTTGTCAATGTGTAAACCTGCTATTTTGTTGGGCCTCTGCTTCATTTTGGCCATGGAACGAGAGTTTGAAACCCTCCACTCCAAAACAAGTCTGAAATAAACAAATAAAAGCTTCAGAAGACTTCGTTAATTTTACGGGCTTGTGAGTTTCAAATATCAATGCCGCTAAATTGCACTACAAAAGACAAACAGACATACAAAGTTCAAACAAATCAACAAATAAACACTTACTGCAAAAATGAAGAATCTGTCAATTGCAGACCATGGTACAATTCCACAGCTCAAGCTCTCTCAATAAACAAAGCCATGCTGTTTAAATATTTGTAGCTATTGTACACGACACAAATGTTGTAGTCGGCAAACAATAATATCTCACAACTCACAAACAAGATTTAAACTATAAACCCCCATCCCAAAGCAAATTCAGTGCAACAGGACAGACGGACGGATGCACACTGAGTAAGTACCTGGCATATGCAATGTCACCCACCTCATTTGCACCGCTACACTTCCAGTGTATATATCCTTTTCCTCTTCCTGTATATTGTGTATATACAACATCGTTTTTTAGTGGAAAACGCGTTGAATACAATTTTTTTTCCAAGGATAACACCTACCTACCAACGATTTACATCTGGGAGAATGTTATTTGCAACAGCAAATAGTTTTGTGACAAATAATTAACACTTGTCATTCAGCATAAACGGCTTCTCCGAGACTTTAAATCTTGAAATTATGATATTCATACACGTTTAGTAAAATTAGAGGAGAAAACCAATGTTGTCTATGGGTCCCAATGAAATATCTTTCCATTCTGGGACGCCACGCAAATCTCACTCACGGCCATTTTTAGACAACCGTGGTTGCCTAAGAACTGTCCATTCTTGGTTACTATTAGGAAGATGGATTTGATATAAAATTAGCACATGTAGTTAGCTTTTCTAAACTCTCCCATCGTTCCTATCGGCGTATTCCTTGAACCTCCTATGATGTGCAAGTGCTAGTTTATGCATTTTGGGCCTCTCTTTGTTCTTTTGTTTCCCTATATACTTAATGTACTTGGCCATGATTTTGTATCCTATATCATGCATATTTTTTAATATTATATTATGTTCTACTTACTAGTCTATTCTTATTTTTAATACTATTTGTTAGTTGCTTTCCTTTATTATGAGCAATTTTATTCCATATGTTGCATATTAGCTACTAGGTGACATATATTAATTTTCATAACAATATAGATTGACCATTTGTTGATACATATATTGGATCAACTATTGCTGCATTTTTTGTTTTTATACATTACTATTTAACCTTTCCTATTTTTTGATTTTATGTTTGCATTTTTTATTAATTTGTTTATCTCCTTGAACTTGCTCAACCCTAACCCCTCCTCTCATCCTTTTTATAAGACAACTCTGCAATCCCATTCTTTAGTATCCTTTTTTCCTAATGATGGATCACTGAGTGTGATCCAAAACGTTGAAACAAAGAAATACACACAGTGAAATCCAAAAACATTCTTTCTTTTGAAAATTGCTATTTGTTGTTTTGGTTCACTTTCACTACTGCAGAACTGACCTCTGTGAGTGTAGAATTAAATATTGTATGCTGATATGAATGTCATTAATTTTACTCCCTAGAATTTGTTCATTTTAGTGTCTTCATTTTATGTTTGCAAAAGGTTGGTGTCTATAGACACTATTGAGGAGTTTGCTACGCAGGCTTATTCCTTTGGTCAAATTGTTGTTACTGAGTTAATGATATGGGACAATGATAAAAAATAACATTTCGTCATGCAATATGCCTAGATATGTCAAATGTATGTTTATGATCTCACATTGATGCTCCTTGAATAATAGTTTGGATTTTGAATGAGAGCTTGTGGATGGAAGTAAATGAATTATGGTTTGTCCTTTTACACAACATGGTGTGCAATTTGAATTATTTCGAGCACTAGTCTCATTGGTTTGATATCCCTTAGTGATGATTGAACCCTAAACTTCTAAATTCAAGATTTTAAATTGGAGTTAATCTCTTTGGTTTGATATGCACATAATGATTCTCACTATGAGTAACAATAGATGCATCCTCATTGCCCCCATTTTCTAAATTTGACATTGATGTTTCCTCATGGGAATGAGAAGAAGTGCTAGAAACACGATGATATAAACAAGGATCTTCCAATAAAGCACACTCACATTTGCATGCATTAGCACATATATCTGAAAATGAATGATAAGGCTTATAAAAACATGACTTTTGATACGTGGGAGTAAACCATTAGTAAATAAATTTTGAAGCTCATCATCCTCTAATGTTAAACTCATGTTAGTAATTAAAACTTGAAATCTCAAAACTCATTAACAAGCTCTTGTTCTTCTCATATGTTTAGCAACAATTGTCTTAGGCACAATATTATAATGAAAGGGTACCATGAGAAAAAGTGAAAAAGATATTATAATGGTTCAAACAAATTGAATGCTAAAATTAACTTCTAACACACACATGCACATGCACTTTCAAACAAAGTGAATGCCAAAATTAACTTTACACACACACACAGTGAATGCCAACATTCATTCACACACACAGTGAATGTCAAAGTTAACTTTCAAACCCGTGCACACACAATGAAAGCCAAAGTTAGTTCAAACACACAAAGTGAGCATCATTGAAATTTGAAAGTATTTTTATACATACCCTTCACATAAAGTGAACATGAAAGTATTTTTGTTAAGGTTAGGGTTCAAACACACACACACACACACACACACATGCATTTCAAACAAAGTGAATGCCAAAATTAACTTTTCACACACACACACACACGTGCATGCACATAGAGTGGATGCCAAAGTTAACTTTCAAAGCCATACACATAATGAATATCAAAGTTAGTTCAAACACACACACACATGCACTTCAAACAAAATGAATGCCAAAATTAACATTTCGCACACACACAGAGATGTGCATGTACGTAGAGTGAATGTCAACATTCATTAAGATTATTGTTAGGGTTAGGGTTAGAACTAGAATCAGGGTTAGGGCTAGAATTAGGGTTAGGCTTAGGGTTAAAATTATAAATAGGGTTAGGGTTAGATTTATAGTTAGGATTAAGATTTGAATTATGGTTAGCACTAGGGTTAGAATAATTAGGGCTAGGGTTAGGGTTAGAATTAGGATTAGGGTTAGGGAACTTAGAGTTAGAATTAGGGTTAGGTTAAGGTTAAAGTTAGGCTTATGGTTAGAATTAGGCTTAAGGTTAAGGTTAGGGTAAGAATTAAGGTTAGAAGTAAGGTTAGGGTTAGAATTTGGATATCTAAAATTCTGTAGGATGCAAGAATGGTATCATAAGTCTGCATTGTAGAGTTCATGTAAAAACATTTACAACATTCATCAAACACATGTTTCTAAGGCATACATCAAAAGCTATTATTTTAATAAGAGAGTTGAACTACAAGTATTTTCTTCCATCATTTTAAAATTATGTTTTACAATTAAAATGACCAACTAATCAAATCACATGATGATATGTTACAAAGAATAGTTACACTACACATATCAAAATGGTAAAAACATATAAAGAACATTTACACTTTGGATATCAAAATATAAATCTATTTGTTGTTAGACTTATAAATATTTGTGCCTATCATAGAGCCAATAGCCCCTTTGGTGCTTTTACTAGTATGTATTTAAATTAAGACATACAAGATAGACTAAAGTAGGAAAAGAGTAATTGAAAAGTCTTCTACCGAATTCCTAAAAATCTCCGTTTGAAAGTTGTCCACATTTGACCGTGCCAAATTCCACACCTCAATTCTTCCACCAAGAACGTTCTAGATTGGATCCGCACCCTCTCCCAAGCAACACCACCGGCACGAGAAACTACGCGATGCTTCACAACTACTCATCTGTAAAGAGACTATAAAGATGGTTCCTAGGGTTTTGGCTTAGACATCCTGAAATAGAGTTTCATAACAAAAGTCTGGAATAGGTTTCAGTTTTTTCTGTGTAAAGGCTTCGATTTGTAGATTTTGTGTTTAAGGAAGAAAGAAATACAACATGCAGATATTCGTGAAGACATTGACAGGCAAGACCATCACTCTGGAGGTGGAAAGCTCTGATACCATCGACAATGTGAAGGCAAAGATCCAGGACAAGGAGGGAATCCCTCCCGATCAGCAGCGCCTCATCTTTGCGGGCAAACAGCTCGAGGACGGGCGTGTTGGTGCCTGAATTGACTATCAGTTAATTTAGCAATTTTCATGCAGGCACCTTCCCTAAAAATCCAAAAAATGTTCTAAGTGTTGGACCTTCTCAGCATTTTTCAACTGCAGCATCATATTTTCTTCGAGGAGGTCATCATCATCATCATATTTCCAGACATCACCCCGATGTTGCTTGCGAGGGTCATCATATTTTCTGTTTGCATGATCTTTCGCCGGAGTGATATTTTAACATCGGGTGATCTTGGTTAAGATCATCCTGATGATGTTGCTGCAAAGTCCTAAGCGTGACCCGATATTCATCGGGGTCATCACATTTGAACATCGGGTGATCTTAGTCAAGATCATCCTGATGTTGTTTTATCACTTCATCGGGATTTTTGGTCAGGGTGATATCCGCTTTTCTGCCTGTCTGCATCATGATATTTCCAAAGGGAGATATCCCCCTGTCGGCTTCATGCATTGTCCAATGGGGGTGATCATTTCAAATATCCGTCATATTCATATATCACCCCGATCTTATAGCGGAGCTACAGTGCAACATGATATTTGTGCATCAGGATGATATTTCCAAATATCCGGTTATCTTCCGAATATCATCCTAATGCCGATGTGTGGTGACGTCATTAAGGTCCGAGGGGGGTCATATTTCTAACACTAGTCATCTTATAGAGATCCCCCGATATTTGCGAATATGACGGTGACGTCATCAGGATGTTCATCGGCCAGACATTTGGTATCGGCTATGCAGGAGGATTTTCCTCCGATGCATTAGGTTGTGCCAATGAAGGGGATTATCATGCAGGTTATATTGTGATATGATGCTGACGTCAGGGTGATATTTCAAGCAACGGGATATCATGCTGCTGGAGGATGAGGATGATGAAGGTCTTATACTAGTGTCGTCGGGAGCAAAAGCACCGACATCATATATGCTCGCGACCTAGTATATAAAGTGTTGAAAAGGTTGCTGCAGGGTGCATGTGGGATATTTCGACCCTGCATATTTTGAAATATCATGATGATGTATCTTGGCGGGAAACGG
This sequence comes from Cunninghamia lanceolata, assembly GCA_027924645.1. NCBI lineage: Eukaryota > Viridiplantae > Streptophyta > Pinopsida > Cupressales > Cupressaceae > Cunninghamia > Cunninghamia lanceolata. The sequence continues at coordinate 4,464,120 of BSBN01000828.1, forward strand.
TTGTGACGCACAGTATTCTGCATTTCCCAAGGCCACGGGTTGGTGCGCCATTAATGGCGATTGTTGCAGAGGTATGGGCGATGGCGTGGACGGATCCAGTACCCGACTGAAGTTGTACATCCACAGGCGGCGGCACAAGGCTCGAGATCCCTTCCTGTCTCCTCCCCTACCTGCTGTATTCAATGCGAGTTGGGCGCCATTTTTCTGATACTGTGTATCTGGCGGGATTTTTGGTCAACTATGTAATTAATGTTGGGAACCTTCCTTGCTGTATATAGCAGGTTGTGTTGCTCATTTGAAGGTTGTTGAAGGCCTGAGGCATTTTTGTGTAAATAATGAAGAACAGGGCATGATCTTGGCTGTTTTATCCCATTTTGGAGTTTATGAGTTGCAACATGAGTGTATTTTGCACATATTTTCAGTTTCAGTGTTAATGTTATATGAAAAATGCTTATTGCATGTGTCTATCTGCTTGTCTCCATTTGCTGCATGTTATTCTCCTTCTTTTGAATCTGGTTGCATGTCAGCAGGGATATCTGTAAGTAGACGCAGTTAGATACCCATTCTTGGGTGATGTTTGTAAGGCAAGCATCAGTCCAACCCCCTGAAACTTGAGTGAAAGTTGCAAACCATCTGTTGTATACGTCTAGTTGACTCCTTGCCCAATGGATAGGCACCAGTCTGCTCCTGGATCAGTAGTTATGAGCCAAAACCCCTTGTCTTGCATCCCGGACATTATGTCCGCCCATTTCATCACTTCCCCCTGTTAGTTGTAGGATTAGGAGTAGGAAAACCCCTGCATGCTCTCATACCTAACCAGACATTATGTCCAAGAATGTTGCCAACCTTGTGATCTATCATGCAGATCTTGGTCCATACATGAGAGTATTCTGCCTGTTGTTGTCAAGTTAGATCTTTCTATCTTTGAGCTAGTTAAGGTTATATCTTGAGTTATAGGGACACCCCCCTTGGTGCGGCAGAACCAGAAGTGAAGGGGAGGAGCTCACGCAACCTCCTGTATTAGTTGGCTGAATCTGCATGTGCATAGGAACTGGCAAACCCTGATGCTGATTCAGAAGAAAAACCAACAGGGCGTACCCTTGCTGATTTTAACATCCAGAAGGAGTCCACCCTTCCCCTGGTTCTCCGTCTCAGGGGAGGAATGCAGATCTTTGTCAAGACATTGACAGGCAAGACCATTACACTGGAGGTGGAGAGCTCCGACACCATCGACAATGTCAAGGCTAAGATTCAAGACAAGGAGGGAATTCCCCCTGATCAGCAGCGCCTCATCTTTGCCGGTAAACAGCTAGAAGACGGCAGAACCCTTGCCGACTCCAACATCCAGAAGGAGTCCACCCTTCACCTTGTGCTTCGCCTGCGTGGTGGCATGCAGATCTTTGTGAAAACCCTAACCGGCAAGACCATCACTTTGGAAGTGGAAAGCTCCGACACCATTGACAATGTGAAGGCGAAGATTCAAGACAAGGAGGGCATTCCTCCCGATCAGCAGCGCCTCATTTTCGCCGGTAAACAGCCTGAAGACGGCAGAACCCTTGCTGACTACAACATCCAGAAGGAGTCCACCCTTCACCTTGTGCTTCGCCTGCGTGGTGGCATGCAGATCTTTGTGAAAACCCTAACCGGCAAGACCATCACTTTGGAAGTGGAAAGCTCCGACACCATTGACAATGTGAAGGCGAAGATCCAAGACAAGGAGGGCATTCCTCCCGATCAACAGCGCCTCATCTTCGCTGGGAAGCAGCTTGAGGACGGCCGAACTCTCGCTGATTACAACATACAGAAGGAGTCCACACTTCACCTCGTCTTGCGCCTGCGCGGAGGGTTTTGATTTTTATGTTTTATTAGTAACTCTGGTATATGTATGCGAGCATTTTATTTAAATAAATAAATCTGTATCTGTTGTGACATTTGCCATTGCTCTTCTAAATGACAAATTAAAAATGGATTTATTAAATTGGGGTTTTCTGGTAACAATAAGCGCGGAATTTTGAAAATTTTGTGAAATGAAACATCATAAGTTTTTAGTTTAATCTACCTATTCATGGCTTACAAACATGAGAGATTGTTATGAAGAAAAAAATGGTTGCATTTCAACATGTTAAGTTGTTTGTGAATAATTAGCAACAAAATCAAATTCTTTTTCTGAAATCTGGTAGCTAGAATCAGTTCCAAATGCATTTTATGATTATTTATCATCCAGTTGCAAAATATTTTTTGGAAACAATTTTTCAAAACAAAATCTAGGGTCGTTTGTAACTGCAAATATAAGAGATTGGATGTAAATGAGAGAAGGGGGAAAATCTGGAACTATCGGGTGGTATAGGTTCTCTGTATTCAGATCAGATGTTACAGTTAATTTTGTAGTGTTTGATCGATATGTGTTTTGGGAAAATCTGGAACTATCGGGTGGTATAGGTTCTGTGTATTAAGATCAGATGTTACAGGAAATTTTGTAATGTTTGATCAATATGTGTTTGGGGAAAATCTGGAACTATCGGGTGGTATAGGTTCTCTGTATTCAGATCAGATGTTACAGGAAATTTTGTAGTGTTTGATCAATATGTGTTTGTATATGTAAATCTTTGAGAGAGCCATTTATACATTATTGCAATCTTGTTTCAAATTGACTCTCAACTTGTGTGAATGCACACTCAGGATCTGGTAATGCTGAGAATAACAGAGAAGCTTGTACCTTGTTATGATAGAAGATTGAGGTAAGACTGGGTTTGCATATTTATGAGGCTTGGGGATGAACAGTACAGGATAAATTGGTAACATGAACAATTTGGGGGAATGAAACATCTTTTAATCTTCCTTTAAAATTTAATATATAATTATATGTAAATGACTACACTTTGTAAATAAATGTAAATAATGTATGGATAATTTTTTTTTTTGAATTAATTATAAATTACCAAGAGAATACAGATACAATATGATCATAACCCCAGAAAGGGCAAAATAGGAGATAAGTTTTAAAAACCAAGAGCTTGTAAGGAGCTCATACAATAGCTCAATGAGGTACAAACACACAGATAATCATCATAGAGAGCATAGAAAATGCCCATGCACAGTAGCAAGCACCAAGTGAACACCAATATAGAAGAAAACTTTTGTAATAAGCAGCACCAAGTGAACACCAATATAGAAGAAAACTTTTGTAATAAGCAGCACCAACTCCATAAACCCTGCTTTTGTAATAAGCAGCACCAACTTATGGATTACTTTGCTTGTAGTCCTCTTCATTTCAGCTCTATTTTTTGGAAAAGTGGGAAAAACATCCAAACTACCACTTGCTCAATTTCCTTGCCCATCATTGACAACCTCCATATGCTCTCCAAACTTCCTCACAGAGATCCAAGTCCAATTAATGGTAGCATATTTTCCTCTAGTCATGTGTACCTAATTCTTTTGTTTAACCAACGCCCACGTGCCAAAGATGATGATGGAATTCATGGTGTAGGCTGGGATGGAGAAGCTATTGCTAGTGACGATATTCATATTCTTGGGCAGAACCAGATTTGATCCCATGGCCTTTAGCTGTCACCTAGCAAACCAAGAGTGGGACACAGACCATGAACAGAAGTGCCAGTAAAAATTATGTTGCAAATGAATTCGAGTTGAATTGTATTTCTAATGGTTTGAGTGGTGGCAAAGTCGACATCTTACAATGGACAACTATATGTATCTGATTTGATTTATAACAATTGCTAGGAAATTCAAATTGGATACGATTACATGGCTATTGATGAGTCATGAGAAATTTGATATTCTGCAATAATGTGATAGCAATTGCATCATTTTTAAGTAAGGGAGACATGACCAAAACAATTTGCAAAAGAGTGCACAATATTGAAAAGGTCAGAGATCATCACTGCCAAATTCTGGCCTCACGATGTTAGAAGTGTGTATGACAAATTTGTAAAAGAATATAAGAAATTTCAAGAACGGTACAACAAAGATGCGACTTTTGATACTCTACTTGAAGATACGGGGTTGAAGAAAAAGAAGCCTCCGCCTGAAGCTAATCTAGAAATAGTAGAGATAATGAAGTCATCTCCAAAATCTCAAACTCCTGTTGGGGATTATGGGGATTTGGATAAATTCAGTGAGAGTTGGAATAGATAGATGAGTCTTTGAGACTGATTGGCTCCAGTGGTGCTGTCTACAAATGTTTCCTACTCATTTTTGGTCCCCTTTTGCTAAGAGCAGTTCTTCATTGTTTTGTTATAAATCCTCACTCTTTGGTGGAGTTGTAGCTGAATTTCTGTCTCAGGGACGGGGACCTCTTTTGGACAGTTTTGGTGCTTGCTTTGCTCCACTTATGGATAGTTGATATATAGTATAAAAGAATGTCTTTGGTATATAAATTGTGGTATGTGGTCTGACTATGAACAATATGCTATATTACAAAAAGTTTAGAAAATATGAAAAAATAAAATAAAGTAATATGTATATACATGTACATCAAAATTGTTTCTAATTCATAACAACTCACCTTCATACATAAGATTCGTTGTTTATCTAAAAATGCTTTGATATCCGTCCATAAAACATTGAACTTGGGAGACAAAATCAAAATTACAACCATAGACAACCTACCTAGTTAATTTTTGTGTGGGGGACAAAAGAGTCAAATTATCCTATGAACTTTATTACAGTTAGATTCAACTATGGGGAAATGCACACTGAATTGGAGCCCCAGTTTGAGGCCTGGGCAATTGGGTATCAGGCTACATTCTTTCTGAAGCTTACAATGGAGTTAAGAGGACCAAAGAGAGAGCTTCACACACAACTCCAAAAACAAGTTAAATCCTTTAGAGAATTTAAATGTTTGTCAATGGAACTTTTTGATATTTTTGAGGTACATATTTAGGTGATTTTTATTTTTGTTCTTTATTTTGTCTAGGGGGTGTATATGACAGTTGCCTTTGTAGGTCCCTTGCAAGTAAGACAAAACTTTGTGAAGCTGTGAAGCAGCTCAAGGTCACCTTCGCTGGGAAGCAGCTCGAGGACGGCCAAGAGTTGACACTTCACCTCGTACTGCGCCTGCGCGGGAGCATTTTGATTTTTATGTTTTATTAGTAACTCTGATATATGTATGCGAGCATTTTATTTAAATAAATAAATCTGTATCTGTTGTGACATTTGCCATTCTAAATGACAAATTAAATATGGATTTATTAAATTGGGGTTTTCTGGTAGCAACAAGTGCCGAAATTTGAAAATTTTGTGGAATGAAACATCATAAGTTTTTAGTTTAATCTACCTATTCATGGCTTACAAGAGCTCAATGAGGTACAAACACACAGATCATCATCATAGAGAGCATAGAAAATGCCCATGCACAGCAGCAAGCACCAAATGAACACCAATATAGAAAACTTTTGTTATAAGCAGCACCAACTCCATAAACCCTGCTTTGCTCCATAGCAATCAGAAAACCAGCAGCACGCACCAAAACTGTCCAAAAGAGGTCCCTGTCCCTGAGACAAAAATTCAGCTATAACTCCACCAAAAAGTGAGGATATATAACAAAACTATGAAGAACTGCTCTTAGCAAAAGAGGACCAAAAATGAGTAAGAAACATCTGTAGACAGCACCACTGGAGCCAATCAGTCTCAAAGACTCATCTATCTATTACAACTCTCACTGAATTTATCCAAATCCCCAAAAGCCCCAACAGGAGGAGAGATTTTGGAGATGACTTCATTATCTCTTACTATTTCTAGATCAGCTTCGGGCGGAGGCTTCTTTTTCTTCAACCCCCATATCTTCAAGTAGAGTATCAAAAGTGGCTAACATATTCTTTTACAAATTTGTCATACACACTTCTAACATCATGAGGCCAGAATTTGGCAGTGATGATATCTGACCTTTTCAGGCAGGTCTGTCCTCCATCCATCAAGTCTATGAATTTATCTTTGGAGATCTCTAGGGTCATCAACACCTGAGAGCAACATTATGGAGGATGAGTCTTTTTGAAGACTCGGTAAGATCTCTCCTCCTCCTTAGAAAACAATCATCATTCCTTAATTTCCAAACGGGCCAAAGAATTTCAGTGGTCAAAATATTCTAGAACAGATTGTAAGCTTTGTTCAAACCTTCCACATAGCTAAAAAAAATTTCTTGCCAAGAGAGATCATTATTAGTTCTTACTAATGGATCCCTTGGATGCAATTATCTCAATTTATTTAGCCAATAGCCATGCAGGAACAAAAAACTCTGAGCAAAATACTATAGTCTTTAATTTTTTTGGCTATTTATTAAATGGGAAAATGTGATTTATGTTTTTTCCTATTGGTTGAAACTTGAAACAGTAGTGCAAAAATTCAATTTTTTTTTTTTCAAAAAATAATTAATTGTCATTTGATTAAGGACAATTCAAGTGGATGAAGGGTATTGCAAACGACGGCGCAGAAGTGCTATGTTAATTAATGATTTTTAATGATTCTTACAAGATGACGGCATTTCTTGCGTTTTCGATTAGAGGTTTTCAATTTGTTTGGGTGCTACGGGATTAAACGTATCTGTGCTTCAATGAAGGTCCAGAGAGTTACGAAACAATATCTGCATCCGGTGAACATTTTTCTTCAAGCCTGTGAAGCTGCATGTTCGGTAAGTCTCTGAATGGACTTATGTTTCATAAATCTTTTCATGTTGGGGTGTTCAACAGTTTTCTGTTGTTTTTCTGATGTACACTAGAATGTCCCCCAAAGATAGCGTCACTGACTTAGGGTGCCCTGGAAGCTCTCCAACACCCTTCTTCAAAGAAATATCAGCAACTGGAACCCCCATATCCTTCCCGTCGCCACTGAGAGACTTTACTGCAATTTCAGAGCCGCAACTGAATCTGAGAACACTTTAAACAGCAAAGGAGACTCAACAATAATATCTTTTGTGATTTGGAGCTTGCAAAATTTGTCACAACAGTGAAATGGATTGAATGAATTTTTGCAGTCACATAAATGATGCCCTTGACTGAAACCCCATCTGGAGGAGGCAGTGAAACACCCCCTGTGGATTTATCTAGAAGCCTGGAAGAGCTGAGAAAACCCTGTTGACTTTTTCCCAGACTGGATGCTTATTCCCAGATTTCCCTACAAGGTAGCCATCAGTGATCAACAGGATCTCTGGGCCAGGGGGCCAACAGTGTAGGAGATAGACTCTATATTTTATCTCCTCTTCTTCTTCAGGCTCTGCAAGACCTAGGGGGGTATTCCCTACTCAACATCCATGAGGATATGCATACAAGGCTGGGATGCTGACAGAAAGCAGATAAGTCCTCCTGTAAGTAGACCAAAACTGAAAGATAAGAGCAAAGGGGCTAGCTTTGGGCCTATTTGCAGTTGTAGACAGAGGACTGAGGTTCCTAAAACTAACTCTAATGTCCTAATGGTTGTTTTAGATTTTGATTTGGAGTTTAAGTGTGGATGCAAAGCTGGACATGGTTATAACACAAAAACAAAGCATGATTGGTGCCTATCCAGGGCCTGGAGTCAGTAGACATACACCTGTGAATGATCAGCATAAACAGCTAGAACTGGATTTCAAGGGGATATATGTGATACCTGCCTTACAGGTATCTCCCAATACAAAGTGTTAGGTTATCTCTACTTATGGTATCCCTACTGCAGTATATCCCTCCCAATGTTCAACCTGAAAACAGTTTAATCTACCCCTTGAGCAGAAGTTAAAAGATCAGACATTCAACATAGGAATTCTATGCTCTAGAATCTAAACATTACTCAAATATCCAGATTCAGAAGAAGAATACATGCAATACTAGAGACAGAATTAACACAACACATGCTAAGATAGCATTTCTCATATAAGTTTAATCATGAAATCAGTGGGTTCATGCCAAAAACATACAACAAGAGATACATAAACTCACAGGTAAGCTGTACAGAGCAACCAGATCAGCTTGTCATGCATTACAGAGCCAAAAATCTTCAACTTTCAACAACCTTGAATGAATAACACCCTCTGCATTATATAGCAGGAGGGTGTATTCAGCATTAACTACCAGGTTGACCAAAATCCCGCCAGATACACAGTACCATAAAAATGGCGCTCAAACACTACCAGATTGGCGCCCAAACTTGAATGCAGCAGGTAGGGGAGGAGACAGGAAGATTTCTCGAGCCCTGCGCCTCTGTCCACTGATGTACACCTTCAGTCGGGTACCAGATCCGCCCACGCCATCGCCCATACCTCTGCAACAATCGCCATTGATGGCGCACCAACCCGCGGCCTCCGGAAGAACATTAATTCTGCATCGCAACCACTTCCCGCCGAGATTCATCATCATGATATTTCGAATATGCAGGATAACATTATCCCACATGCACCCCGCGATGACCTCTTTAACACTTTATATACTAGGTCATGAGCATATATCATGTCGGTGCTTTTGCTCCTGACGACACTAGTATAAGACTTCATCATCATCATCCTCCAGCAGCATGATATCCTGTTGCCCGAAATATCACCCTGACGTCAGCATCATATTCGCAATACAAACTGCATGATATTCGCCTTCATCGGCACAACCGGATCCATCGGAGGAACATCCTCCTGCTGAGCTTATACCAAAAGTCTGGCCGATGAACATCCTGATGACATCATCATCATATCCTGCTGACGTCATCATCATATCTGCCTACTGCGCACCTCCTCATATCCGGATGACGTCATCATCATGTTTGCAAATGTCGGGAGATCTCCTCAAGATGATCAGTGTTAGAAATATGACCCCCCCGGGACCTCGATGACGTCATCATCATATTAACATCAGGATGATATTCGGAAGACAACCGGATATTTGGAAATATCATCCTGATGTGCAAATATCAGGTTGCACTGTAGCTCCTCTGTAAGATCGGGGCGATAGATGAATATGATGATGCTCGAAAAGATCACCCCCTCTAGATAGCGCACGAAGCCGGCAGGCGGATATCTCCTTGATATCAGCGTCATCATGATGCTGGAACAAACACACACTCGAGTGATATGAAAATATCACCCCCTCCTTCGGAAATATCATGATGCAGATAGGCAGAAAGAAAGATATCACCCTGATATAAGGATGACGTCAGCATCATCAGGATGACAAAACAATCGAACAAGTGATACAACATCATCAGGATGATATTGACTAAGATCATCCTGACGTTCAAAATATGATGACCCCAGTGAATATCGGGTCGCACTTAGAACTCTTCAACAACATCATCAGGATGATCATAACCAAGATCACCCGATGATAAAAATATCACCCCGGCGAGATATCATGATGCAGATAATATGATGACCCTCGCAAGCAACACGGTGATAAAAGGAAATATGATGATGATGACGACGACCCTTAGGAAAAAACAAGTCAGGTCGAACAACTTAGAGAATAACCCCTTCAGAATATCGGGGCAACATCATCATCATGTTTGGGCAAGGTGATAAGTGCAAGATCACCGGATACTTTGAAAAATCACCCTCGCAAGCAGATCAGGGCGCACTGTAGCTCATCAGCAGGATCAGGATAAAAACCAAACATCACCCGATAACTGAATATGATGATGACGATGAGAAATCAGTCGACGAAGAACATGATGATGCAAACCATCATCGAAGACAAGATGATGATGATGACCTCCTCCTCAGGAAAATATGATGCTGCAGCTGAAAAATGCTGAGGAGGTCCAACACTTAGAAAAAATGGGCAAGAAGATAAAGGGTTCAAATGAAGAAACCCCCTGATCATGACAAATCAACCCTAGGTCAAAATGAGTGCTAACAGTGGCTCCGAATGGGGACGTGCAGGTGAAAACCTGCAGCGAGAACCAGATCTCTGGGCAGACCAGACAAAAAGCCAAAAAACGCGAGCTGTACAAGGCATTTACACTACATACATATTTTTACAAATGTGCACAGCAACCAGTTATTCATGCAAAATAGAACTTAAGGAATTGGCCATGCACAGGCAATTCCAGAACTTCACCATCTAGGGCCTGGAGGAAATAAGAATCCTCCCCATGAGTATTGCAAACCTGATATGGGCCCATCCATAAGGGTTGAAATTTACCATGTTTACCCTTTTCCTGACTTTTAGCATTCCAAATGAGCACCAGATCATTGACTTGAAACTTCCTTCTTGTAGTTCTCCTGTCAAACTGATATTTCATATCTTGTTGTCTTTTGAGATTGATCTGGTGGGCTTTCCTTCTGTCTTCATCCAATGCAACCAGCTGATTCACTCTTTCTGTCATGGAATCTTCAATCTCCTCATCATTTTCCTGAATGAATCTGTAAACTGGTAGAAGATTGTTTATGGGCAGTCTAGCTGATGCACCATATACTAGCTCAAAAGGTGACCTCCCAATAGCCCTTTTCACTGTCACTTTGTCAGCCCATACTGCTAAGTTCAACTTTGAGTCCCAAGCTCTCTTGTTCTTGTCCAGTATCCTCTTGATAATTTTCATGATGCTCTTATTGCTTGATTCTGCTTGACCATTTCCTTGTGGGTGATATGGTGATGTATATGACAGATTTATCCCATACCTGTTGCAAAAATCAACAAATTCACCTGATCTGAAGCACATAGCATTATCAGTGATTATCTTAAATGGTACTCCAAACCTGATGATGATGTTTTCTAGTATGAAATCTGTCACCACCTTACTTGTAGCTCTCTTAGTTGGAATGGCCTCAATCCATTTGGTAAAATAATCAGTTGCCACCAAAATCCAACTGTGTCCCCCACTTGATTTGTCTGCAATTTCCCCTATGAAGTCAATTCCCCATTGCTGGAATGGAGCATCCACAGGTACAGTTCTGAGGGGTAAAGCACCATCATATTTCAGCTTTCCTGAGAATCTTTGGCAAGGGTCACACTTTCTCACTAACCTTTGTGCATCTGAAAAGAGAGTAGGCCACCAATATCCTGCCCTGAGAATTTTATGAGCTGTTGTTTGGGCAGTATAATGTCCACCACACAATCCTTTATGCATGTCAATCAAAACATTGTTAGCCATATCCTCATCCACACATCTCAGCAGCACACCATCAGGGTTTTTCCAGTATAGCTCACCTTGAACAATAACATACCTGATTGCATGTAACCTTAAAGTCCTCTTTTGATTGTCACTGAAATGGGAAGGACAATTCAGATTTTGCAAGTAATAGATAATATCCTTGTACCATTCAGATCCTGATACATTTACACTCTCATCTTGGACTGCATTAACTTGGCATGCTTCCAAGTTTGACTGTGCCATCATCTTGGCTAATCCTTGTCCCCTTATCAACTTAGTAACTTGTATGTCTATGTTGAACTCCTGCAGTTTGTTTATCCATCTGCACCTTCTTCCAGTCACCTCCTGCTGAGTGAATATGTCTTTGACTGCTGCATGAGGTACATATGCAATTATATATGACCCTACCAAGTATGGTCTGAAACTTTTGATGGCTCTAACTAGTGCATATGCCTGTTTTTCCATAATATCATACTTCAACTCAGAGGCCTGCAGGGACATACTGAAGAAAGCGATGGGCTGTTCAAAACCATCTTCATTTTTCTGTAACAAACATGCAGCAACAGTATGAAAGGAAGCAAATGAAAATACTTGGAATGGCCTAGAAAAATCAGGAGATTTAAGAACAGGGGCCATCTTGATTGCCTCTTTGATATTCTGAAATGATTCTATTGCTTCCCTTTCCCAGTTGACAGTTGCATCCTTCTTCATCATCTTGGAAATGTTCCTTGTGGTTTCTGCAAAGTTGGGAACAAATCTTCTAACAAAATTTATCTGTCCAAAGAAGGACTGAACTCCTTTCACAGTTCTTGGCATTTGAATCCTGTCAATAGCAGCCACTCTCTCTGGATCTATCCTGACTCCATCCTTGGAAACAATATGTCCCAGAAGTTTTCCTTCAACTACTCCAAAGGCACACTTCTTTGGGTTTAAAGAAATACCATATTCCAGTGCTCTTATGAAAATCTGCTCCAGATGCAAACAATGCTGCTCTTCTTTCTTTGAGTAAGCAGTCAGGTCATCCTGATATACAGCCAGGATTGAATCAATCAGCCCTGCAAAAGCAACATCCATTGCTCTTTGAAATGTAGCACCTGCATTTGTTAGTCCAAATGGCATTCTAACATACACATATGTTCCCCATGGAGTGGTAAAGGCAGTCTTATATTGTTCTGATTCTTTTACCTTTACCTGATTATATCCAGAAAATCCATCCATCATGGATAGGAGTTCACAACCAGTCACTCTCTGCAACATAGCTTCCATATTAGGCAGTGGATAGTTATCCTTCAAAGAGGATACATTCAAGTTCCTGAAATCAACACACAGCCTAATATCACCGTTCTTTTTTCTGACTGGGACAAGGTTAGACACCCAAGTTGAATGTCTGATTGGCACAATTATTCCAGCTTCCCTGAGCCTTTTGAGTTCTTCTTGCATCTTGGGAGCTAAGGTAGGATTAATAGGCCTTTGCCTTTGTCTAAATGGCTTAGCTTCAGGCTTCAATGGGATCTCATGCTGGAATAAGTCTTCCCTATAAGCTTTTAGGTCCTCATATGACCAAGCAAAAACATGTTTATACTTTCTCAGTAATGCAATCAGCATACTTCTAATGTGTGGTTTTAGCTGTTTACCAATGTATACTTTCTGAGGGGCCTGAGATGTCCCCAAATTTATTTCTTCTAAATCCTCCTTATTTGTGGGGGATGTCTTTGTGACCATTTTGTCTCTACTGTCAAAAACTCTTTCCAAAGCTACCAACCCTCTAGGGATTTTATTAGTCCTCAACTGAATGATCTCTTTTCCCACAAGAGTTTCTTTTCCATCTACAGTCTCTACAAAAGCTTGGAAATCAATTTGTTGATTCTCATATTCATCTATGCAGTGCAAAAATTTCAGCAAATCCCTATCATCATCAAACACTTGCCAACTGCATATATTTTCTGGTATGGCAGGCCTAATTTTAACTTCTACATTTGTAACACCTGACAGAGTGATGTCATCTGGCCTTATTGCAACATTGGCTAAGAAATCAGCCATAACATTTTTTGACCTTTCTACCCAGCCAATTGAAAATGCATCAAAAAGTTCAATAGTATCCCAAACAGCATGCTTGTATTGTTTCAGTCTTTTATTTTTTGCAGCATACTTATTTCTGATTTGGGATACAATCAGCTCAGAATCCCCAAATACTCTTAACATTTTAATTCCATGTTTGAGAGCAATATTTAGGCCTAAGAGTAAAGCCTCATATTCTGCAATATTGTTTGTGCAATCAAACCTCAGCAAGAAAGAGAATTTGAGGAGCTTACCAGTTGGAGACAGGAAAACAACTCCAGCTCCAGAGCCTTCTTTTGCACAAGCTCCATCAAAAAACATAGTCCATAAGCCTTGCTGATCCAGCTCTTCAATGCAGACATTTTTCTTTTCATCTTCTGTATCATCTGAGACAACCTTGAAGTTATCACAGTCAGTGTCTACAAAGCATACCTGTTCATTTGCTTCTTGGTCTTCCACTGTCTCTGATGATCTTTGCTCTCTGATTAGCTTGACATCCCTGCCATTCATTGGAATCATGGCATATGACAGGTCCAGCTGCATACTTCCACCAATTAGTGCTGCCCATCTTCTTGACAGCAACATACCATACTGTGGCTTGATGTCAACCACTGTTATATTCATTTTATATTTCTTTTCAGGAAATGCTGCCAGTTTGAAATCTACATCCTTCATGATTCCAATAACTGGTACCTCTCTGGCATCCATGGCATAACACTTTCCACATGCCTTGTCAATTTTTAATCCAGTTTGTTGCATGATGGCCAAAGGCATGACATTTGTAGATGCTCCAGAGTCAAGCATACAATTTCTAATTATTTTTCCATTTATAACCAGGGAAACATAAAATGGTTCCACTTGTGAAGGACACTTTGTCATGGTCATTCCTAAATAGACTTCAGGAGTCTCATCTTCTTCATTGCACATGACATGTTTCTCACCCTGGGTCTGATCATTTTGTTTAGCTTGAAAAGGTACTCCTAAGATTAGGGATATTGTTCTATTCTTGATCTCTTCCACTTTCATGAGTTCCATAAGTGGAACAGAGACCTTTACCTGAGAGAGGATCTGGGCTATATCAAATGGAGCATAGTTTTGTACAACAGTTGTAGTTTGCTCCACAATCTTGCTTTTATCCTGAGCTGATTTAGTTTTCATTTTCATAGTCCCCTGATCATCATTCTTGTCTTGGGAACCTCTACTTTGATCTTCAGCCTGAGGGGTTTTGTTTTCTGGTCCTTGAAAATCATGACCTGTTCTGTGTCTAAAGTTCTGTTTATTATTTACCCACTGCCTTTTTTGTGGTTCAGTTCCTTTATGACCATGCACCAGCTGACCTGCAGAAATATCTCCTGGCTGATGTGGGCTGCCTACTTGATTTTTACCTCTGAGATTGTAGTTGCTTTTGACTTGAGCAACTGCTGCAGCTGTGAAGGCTCTAATTTCCTCATCAGAAGGTCGTTGTAGGTTACTCAGAAAACTGTGTGAGTTCTGAGCATACACATAGTTATCTTCATTGTCTTCATCATATGGGGACTGTTGGCAGGCCTGAACTTGATGATCTGCACTCTCATCAGCATCATACAGAGTGTATCCATTGCCTATGGACATCATATTAACATCATCATCCTGCACATGATGTGGCTCATTGCATTCATTACAAGATGTAGCATTATCATACAAGGATTGAGCAATCATACACTGTGACTGTGAATGTGGCATCTGACAGATTATACACCACGGAGCATCATCAGCAATATTTATAGTTTTCTTTAGGGGATCAGGAGTTTCCTTGACATGTTGAGCCCTCTGATTTGTGTTGTTACGTGGGAATACAGGCTTACCATCATGCCAATTGGTGTTATAAGGCATATCATGTAATGATGGCCTCTTTTCCTGCCTTTGATAGACTTGCCTATCAGGACCCATCCCTTTTTCACTTCTAGCTAATCTATAGCTTAGGTCCTTAACAACATTTGCCAGTTTGTCTATCTTATCTTCAGGAGCAGATGTACTACCTTGAGTGTTCTGAGGCTTGTTTGGGTTTTGCAGAATTTTTATATCATCCCTTCTATTTGTCTTGCCTGATGCTTTCCTATTGTTTTCAATATTTACTGCAATTCTGAAAGCATCCCTGAGAGTGGCAGGACCTTTATCTCTTAGTCCATATGCAGTCTTTGCATCAAAGGCATTGATATACAAAATTATGCACATTGGTTCATTTGGCCTCATATGATGTGGCAATTTGTTCAACACTTTAGTAAATCTTGCATTAAAATCTGCAACCTGCTCATTTGACCCTTTGGTGATACTGGTGAACTCATTTACAAAAAAGCTAGGGTCAGTTTTATCACCATATTGCTCCTTGAATATCCTTTTAAAATCATCCCATGATGAAATACTCCGGTCAGGCAGATTCCTGTACCATTCTCTTGCCTCATCTATTAAGGATTGCATGAATGACTTCATGAAAACATCCTCATGCTCAACCTCAAAATTATCCATGACATTTTGAAAGGCCTTTAGATGATCTTCTCCTGACACTGTGTTATTTCCTGAAAATTTAGGCACTTGCAGCCTCAGATGCTTATCAATGGGGTTAGGATACCCAGGAATACCATCAAACACCAGCTGCCTGAATCTATCTAACTGCATGGGTTGTCTGTTTGGCTGATTAACATTAACATTTCTGTTTGCATTCTGGTTTCCTGCATGGTTCAGTGGTATCCTAGCATCATTCACATTTTGTCTCTCATCATGATGCTGATGTTGCATTTCATATCTTTGCTGATGTCTTTGCACATTTGCATTCTCTAGGGTAGGAACTGAATCATTTTGGGCAGTTCTTAAGGCTTGCACTTTCTGCCTTATATCATCTCTGATTTTCATGGCTTGCAGGTATTCTAGTTCTGCTCTTAGACTTCTGATTTCTTCAGCCAATTGTTCATCCTTAGGTCTGGAGGTAGATGGTCTCATACCATTTTGGTCATCATCTTCATCATCCCTCAGAGACTCTGCCTCTTCAAACCTTTCACTTGGGTCTAGAAAAGGGCGTTCTTGGAACACCTCTGACCTCATTCTCATGTTACCACCCTGTTGCCTCTCATATGCACCTTGAATATCAGCTTCTGCATTTGAAAAATAAGGCGCATGTTGTCCTGATGGCCTAGGGTTATCTTGTACATCATCACTTTTTCTGGGGGAGCTCTCATGACTAACTGAGACAGTTCCCTTTCTTCTGTACATCATTCTTTTTGTTAATGGTAACTCTTCAAATAAAGGATTTTGTTGGGATCTTCTCCCCTGCATATAAATTTTACTTTGACCGGTTGGGAGATTACTTCGGAGTCGCCACCTATTACTAGGAACTGTTTTCTTCTGAAAACCAGGGTTCTTTCACAAAGTTCCCCAGTAGAGTCGCCAATTTCTGTTGACTTTTTCCCAGACTGGATGCTTATTCCCAGATTTCCCTACAAGGTAGCCATCAGTGATCAACAGGATCTCTGGGCTAGGGGGCCAACAGTGTAGGAGATAGACTCTATATTTTATCTCCTCTTCTTCTTCAGGCTCTGCAAGACCTAGGGGGGTATTCCCTACTCAACATCCATGAGGATATGCATACAAGGCTGGGATGCTGACAGAAAGCAGATAAGTCCTCCTGTAAGTAGACCAAAACTGAAAGATAAGAGCAAAGGGGCTAGCTTTGGGCCTATTTGCAGTTGTAGACAGAGGACTGAGGTTCCTAAAACTAACTCTAATGTCCTAATGGTTGTTTTAGATTTTGATTTGGAGTTTAAGTGTGGATGCAAAGCTGGACATGGTTATAACACAAAAACAAAGCATGATTGGTGCCTATCCAGGGCCTGGAGTCAGTAGACATACACTTGTGAATGATCAGCATAAACAGCTAGAACTGGATTTCAAGGGGATATATGTGATACCTGCCTTACAGGTATCTCCCAATACAAAGTGTTAGGTTATCTCTACTTATGGTATCCCTACTGCAGTATATCCCTCCCAATATTCAACCTGAAAACAGTTTAATCTACCCCTTGAGCAGAAGTTAAAAGATCAGACATTCAACATAGGAATTCTATGCTCTAGAATCTAAACATTACTCAAATATCCAGATTCAGAAGAAGAATACATGCAATACTGGAGACAGAATTAACACAACACATGCTAAGATAGCATTTCTCATATAAGTTTAATCATGAAATCAGTGGGTTCATGCCAAAAACATACAACAAGAGATACATAAACTCACAGGTAAGCTGTACAGAGCAACCAGATCAGCTTGTCATGCATTACAGAGCCAAAAATCTTCAACTTTCAACAACCTTGAATGAATAACACCCTCTGCATTATATAGCAGGAGGGTGTATTCAGCATTAACTACCAGGTTGACCAAAATCCCGCCAGATACACAGTACCATAAAAATGGCGCTCAAACACTACCAGATTGGCGCCCAAACTTGAATGCAGCAGGTAGGGGAGGAGACAGGAAGATTTCTCGAGCCCTGCGCCTCTGTCCACTGATGTACACCTTCAGTCGGGTACCAGATCCGCCCACGCCATCGCCCATACCTCTGCAACAATCGCCATTGATGGCGCACCAACCCGCGGCCTCGGGAAGAACATTAATTCTGCATCGCAACCACTTCCCGCCGAGATTCATCATCATGATATTTTGAATATGCAGGATAACATTATCCCACATGCACCTCGCGATGACCTCTTTAACACTTTATATACTAGGTCATGAGCATATATCATGTCGGTGCTTTTGCTCCTGACGACACTAGTATAAGACTTCATCATCATCATCCTCCAGCAGCATGATATCCTGTTGCCCGAAATATCACCCTGACGTCAGCATCATATTCGCAATACAAACTGCATGATATTCGCCTTCATCGGCACAACCGGATCCATCGGAGGAACATCCTCCTACTGAGCTTATACCAAAAGTCTGGCCGATGAACATCCTGATGACATCATCATCATATCCTGCTGACGTCATCATCATATCTGCCTACTGCGCACCTCCTCATATCCGGATGACGTCATCATCATGTTTGCAAATGTCGGGAGATCTCCTCAAGATGATCAGTGTTAGAAATATGACCCCCCCCGGGACCTCGATGACGTCATCATCATATTAACATCAGGATGATATTCGGAAGACAACCGGATATTTGGAAATATCATCCTGATGTGCAAATATCAGGTTGCACTGTAGCTCCTCTGTAGGATCGGGGCGATAGATGAATATGATGATGCTCGAAAAGATCACCCCCTCTAGATAGCGCACGAAGCCGGCAGGCGGATATCTCCTTGATATCAGCATCATCATGATGCTGGAACAAACACACACTCGAGTGATATGAAAATATCACCCCCTCCTTCGGAAATATCATGATGCAGATAGGCAGAAAGAAAGATATCACCCTGATATAAGGATGACGTCAGCATCATCAGGATGACAAAACAATCGAACAAGTGATACAACATCATCAGGATGATATTGACTAAGATCATCCTGACGTTCAAAATATGATGACCCCAGTGAATATCGGGTCGCACTTAGAACTCTTCAACAACATCATCAGGATGATCATAACCAAGATCACCCGATGATAAAAATATCATCCCGGCGAGATATCATGATGCAGATAATATGATGACCCTCGCAAGCAACATGGTGATAAAAGGAAATATGATGATGATGACGACGACCCTTAGGAAAAAACAAGTCAGGTCGAACAACTTAGAGAATAACCCCTTCAGAATATCGGGGCAACATCATCATCATGTTTGGGCAAGGTGATAAGTGCAAGATCACCGGATACTTTGAAAAATCACCCTCGCAAGCAGATCAGGGCGCACTGTAGCTCATCAGCAGGATCAGGATAAAAACCAAACATCACCCGATAACTGAATATGATGATGACGATGAGAAATCAGTCGACGAAGAACATGATGATGCAGACCATCATCGAAGACAAGATGATGATGATGACCTCCTCCTCAGGAAAATATGATGCTGCAGCTGAAAAATGCTGAGGAGGTCCAACACTTAGAAAAAATGGGCAAGAAGATAAAGGGTTCAAATGAAGAAACCCCCTGATCATGACAAATCAACCCTAGGTCAAAATGAGTGCTAACAAACCCTTCTGAAGATAAGAACAGTCACCGGTGACTTGGTTGTCATTCTTCTGTTTCAATTCGTAGGATGTCTGATTCTCCTTCTGATTGCCTGTTATTGCACCAACCTTCTGGCCCTTGGAAAAAGTGCAACCTTCCTTACTGCTCTGAAATATCCTTTGAACATCATCTCCTTCCTCTGTCGAATCCTCTTCCTTGATTGCCACTGCTGCATCTTTGCCCACACCTGCCACTACGCCTATTCTGCTGCCTGCACTTGCCATGTCACATCAAAAACTATATTTTGTTGTGTATTTTTAGTTTCTGTAAATTTCTGTTTTTTTCCTGCTTCATTCACTAGAAGGGAATTTATGATGGCATGATGAATTATGGTGTGTAGGCTGTGTGTTGCAGTGCAAATTATTAAGGTGAATTTCTGGATTTAACTGTGTAATGTTATCCTTTCCAATGTTTTGAGCCTCACTAATTGACTCAATCATTAGGGAAGAAGCCATTGGCTAACATATAGAGCCTCACTAACACGATCATCATTTTAGAAGTAACCATTGCTTAAGGAGAATAAAACATACGCTTTTCCATTAATATGCCACAATAAGGAAAAAGTTGTGGGGGGCAAGTAAAAAACAAGTGAACTATACTTTTAACTTTAAATTTAATCCCTACTTGGCAAATAAGTTTTTTTTGATGGATAGCTCTGTATTTTAGCTAATCAAGAATTAGAGTAGTTTATATTTCATTTAATTTCCATAGTTTAGAATCTAGATATTAGATTTAGTATTTTTAGCAGTGTGACCTATTATTTTTCTGCTTTGCTTTGCTCTTTACTGTAGAGTTTTTGTCCTTGTAAATTGTTGGTATTTTTAACTACGTGATATTTTAAGAGTCCAGGCATCATCAGAATTAGGTTTATGCCTGCTTAATTTGAGGTTAAGGTAAATTCAGCTGGTATTTGGTTTGTTCATTGACAGCTTTGAAAAGCATCCTGTTGAAGAGCTTTCCCCCTTTGTTTACTGGTAATGTTACAAAATTTTGGTATTACAGTTGGTGAATGTGGTTTTGGTGTTTTATCTTTTTATTTTTTAATGCTATAGTTTCAGTATCAAAGTGTTTTTACTTCTCCACCCCTTAGGTTTGAAAAAGGAATTTGTAGATGCATTTTTTAATTTTTCTTTTTGATCATATTTTGATATGCTTTTATCTTAAAAGTGGTAGTTAAAATATTTCACCTTCCTTGTAAGATATCCCTTGCTAATGCATCCCTTGGATGCAATTATTTCAATTTATTTAGCCAATAGCCATACAGGAACTAAAAATCTGAGAAAAATACTATAGTCTTCAAATTTTTTTTGGCTATTTATTAAATGATTCATGTGCTTCATAATCCTGTTCTTAACCCTTCCATCTTAAGTTCTTAACCCTCTAGCCAGATGCATAGCCACTGATGGAACTAAACCTCTTTCTGTCTCTGTGCTTCATTACTTCACCAAGCATCTACTTCAAGTTACACCATCTTTACTCAACAGAACAACTCTCATTCAATAGAAAGGTGCACTTAATGAAGCAGTACATTTTTAGCATTTTCTAACTTATTCATTCATATTTTCAGCTAACAATTCCAGTGACAGAGAGGCACCATGCTTCATCTTGCATTTGGGAATTTATGCTTTGGTTGGATTTTCCTTGTGTAATCGCTGCCAGAGGATTTTCTTTTGATTGGAAGCATTAACTACAACTGCAAACAGAACGTTGACAAACTGAAAGATTCGACCACCCAGAAGAGTGAGATTCACTACCACTGTGAAGAGATCTATTAGCATTCAATACATGTGATGCTTTCAGTAGAAACCTGAATGAAGAGAAAAATACCTTGGATCTCATTTGTTCATCTCTGAAGAAATGAAAGACGCCATTGAGAGAAACGGAAGCCAAAGTGAAGTAGCGCAGAGAACAACCTCACTAGGTTGGCCTGGATCGGTGTTCTTTCTGGTGGTGACTCGCACCCCGTCCTGGTTTGAACTGGACAATGTCCTCCATGCAGAGGCTGCTCATCATCCGTTCCTGCAAAAGGCTTGAAATGCATTGAACAAACGTTGAGAGTACATTAATCTCATGACAAAGATATTAAAATGCAATAACACCTGCATACCGTTAGAACAGAAGAATCTCTAAATAGAATCTGAACAAGTGTACAGAGTA
The DNA here is from genome assembly GCA_027924645.1 of Cunninghamia lanceolata. Taxonomy (NCBI): domain Eukaryota; kingdom Viridiplantae; phylum Streptophyta; class Pinopsida; order Cupressales; family Cupressaceae; genus Cunninghamia; species Cunninghamia lanceolata. Next base: position 4,485,600 of record BSBN01000828.1, read on the forward strand.
AAACGCCATCTTGGAGATTTTCAATCAAAAATGTTACATGGAAATTATAATCAGCAAGTGGGACCTGGGATAATCATGAAGGTTTACATAAAAATTCACCTCAATAAAATTATCAAAAGATCAGCCTCCAGACTTGCTCAAAACAAGATGGCCAAACTTTGAAAAAGTAGCTTCTAGCTTCTATTTTTCTGTTTTGTGTGCAACTTGCTCTTAGTCCCAAGTAGCATGGGCTACATCGTTAATGTTTTTGACCTCTAATACCACTCACAAACCTGAAGATGAAAATCTCGATAGCCTATTGTAGCAAGATGTCCAAGCAAATCACCTTCTACATGCATCACATCTAATAAGAAATCTGGACCAGATATTATGGGAAAACATACTGATTAGCTTCATACTCAATCAAATAAAATACCTTAAAGGTAAAATAAATTAATAACTAACTCACTCTGCAGTGCTTGGCGACTAGATTTTACTGATGTGCCTCGGCAAAATAGTAATGGAGAACCACCATCAAGACCATCAATTCCATTTCTTATTGGAAGAGTGGACTGACACTTGGCCTTGTCCAATGCTAGGACAAACAACAAGAATCTCTTTAAGATTACGTTTTCGAGAGCTTCATGATATCCTGGACGGTATAAACCATCAATGGATCTGCCACCACAGATACAAGTGAATTGATGCATCAATTTAACAATATGGGATTTGATTCATGTCCTAATATATTACAGTTGAGTAAAAGCCTAAAGGTCACAAGACAATACTGACTTATATGATGCATTAAGAATTTTAAAAAGAAAACAACACATGTCAAAGCATTGTTTCTACCATCACATTATGCAATCTTTAGTGACTCCCTCTCTGAGCCCATGTAATAGACCATCAAATATAAGCTAGACTGTGTTGTGACGTCTTCACACATTGCCCCATTGGAAATGGGGACCCCCTCTTTTTTTGCTTTCTGTCATTGCTTTGCTTTAGGGTTTAGGTTTTCTTTGAGCTTGTAAGGTTTTGGTAGTGTTGTTTTACCTAAGTCTCAATATATTCTGGCTAAGGAGTTTGTATCTTCCCATCCTAATGCATATCCTAAGATCCCGAAAATTGACTAAGTCTGAAATCTGGTGGATCCTCAAAAATTTAGAATCTACATGTTAAATCCCATGGATCTGAGACCTATCTCAAACATCCTGGAAGTATATTTCAAAATATTTAAAGTATAGGAAATTCAATATTTGAGCATATACTTATTTTAAATATACTTCTATCCAGGACATGTCAAAATCGGGCGAAAAAAGTTGAAGTCTTGGACCTTGGGCGGAAATTGTTCTGCACCTTGCAATATCCGCCCTCCCAACATGGAAACTGTTTTGCCTCTTGCAATTTGCACTCAAGAAGAACTTGTGAAAATTTGGCCAAGTACAGTGGATCCCAAAACGAAGAAAAATGTTCTAGACCTTGCATTTTGCGTCTTGGGACATGAGTGTCAAAATGAAGGAAAATGCTCTGCCTCAAGGAATTTCCGCCCTAGCTAGAGAGTGAGTTTGAGGGTGGAAAATGTTCCACCCCTTGCATTTTGCGCCCTAGTTGGAGATGAGTTGCAAAGTGAGGAAATTGTTCTAGAACCTACAATTTGCGCCCAAGGTGAAAGTGTGCAAAATTTGACTGAGTCTAGGAAATGGAAAGGTGGAAAATGTTCTCCCAAGTGGAATTTGTGCCCTACCTAGAGGATGATGCAAAATGTTCTACTTAATGCAATATCCGCCCTAGGAGCTTATAACAAGGAAATTTAGCTAAGTATGAAACATCTTGGGAAGTTCAACCTTGTTTTGAAAGTTCAAGTGCAGGTCATGATAGAATACCAAAATGGGGAAAATGTTCCGCCCCTTGCATTTTGCGCTTTAGCTAGAAGGGACTTGGAAATAGTGGAAAATGTTCTGCCTCTTGCAATTTCCGCCCTAGAAGGAACAAGGGAATTTGACTAAGTATGAAACATTCTAAGAAATCAGCCTTGTTTTGAAAATTCAAAGTGAAAGTCATGATTGAGTTGAAAATGGAGGAAAATGTTTTGGAGCTTTCAAAATCCGCCCATGCTAGGGCGCATAATGTTCTACTCCATGCAATTTCTGCCCTAGGTAGTCATGAAGAAAGCTGTTTAAGTAAGAAAAGTCTTGAAAATCGAAGCTCGTCTTGAAAATTTGGAGTGAATGCTTGAAGTAATGATTGAATGCCTAAGGTGAAATGATCATCAAGAAGAGGTTTAGAAAGTCAAAAAATATCTAAGTATAGCAAAGTCACAAAATGCTCTGCCTCAAGGAATTTCTGCCCTAGGTTGAAGGTCTCCATTTTGGATGCATGATTGCCTTTAGACAAATTCTTGGAAATACTTATAAAGAAACATGATGAATTGCTTTATGGAGTTAGGAGAGTTAAAGATTGATGAAAATCTTCAAGTGCAACTTGGAGTGCAAAATGCTTTGCGTCATGTATTATGCGCCCTAGGGAGAAGGTGTTCAAGTTATGTCAAAGGATTCAATTTCACAAGTTTGAAAGAGGATTTCCAACATCATTCGCCAAGAGAAGAGAAATCGAATTGGACAAGGTTTTAAAAATTGATTAAGTATGATGAATGCAAAATGGGGAAAATGCTCTGCCCCAAGCATTTTGCGCCCTAGCTAGAGGGTGAGTTGGGAATGAAGGAATTGTTCTGCCCTATGTAAAATGTGCCCAAGGTGTGCATGAGTTTAAGCTTGTCAAATGTGAAATGTCACAAATCTAAGTTAACCTTGAAGAGTTTGAAGTGAGGTTTGAAGTCATGTTCAAGATGTATGAAGTAATAATCAAGATGAGAGCGCAAAATGCTCTAGAGCATGGAATTTCCGCCCAAGACTACCCAAGATAATGATGATGAAATTTGTTTTGTTCCACTATGAGTTGAAAGTTTGAAGTAAAGTGATTCAATCAAATGTAAGTTGAAGTGTTCTTCAAGGATGAAAGCGCATAATGCTCTGGGCCAAGGAATTTCCACCCTAGAATGAAACGTTCAAGCAACACCTTGAGATCCAATGATTGTTTTGTAAAACATCAAGAGAATGCTAAGTGAAAGATGAAGATGTTTATCCAAAACTTGAAAGTATTTTTCAAGTAAAAGCGCAAATTGCTCTGCACCTTGCATTATGCGCCCTAGCAATTTCATGATAGATGTGTGAAGTGTGAAGGATGTTAAGATTCAATTCATGTTTAAGACAATGAAACAAGTCCAAGGTAGAAGATTCACTCGACATTTGAAAATTAAAAGAAAAAAAAACCTAAGTGCCAAAGAAGGAAAATGCTCATGCAATATGTGCCTTGCACAAAGAAAGGTTTCATGAATATTCACTAAATGATTTGTGGTTCCTAGTGAACACCAAGAGCATGATTGAAGGCATAAGTGAGGGTGTTCATCCAAAGGAGAGAATTTCAAAGAGAAAAATGTTAAGTAAAAGATGGCAAATGTTGTAAGTCGCAAAATGCTCTGCACCTTGCATTTTGCGCCCATGCAAGGAGGAAGAAAATTTGCCCAAACTAAAACTTGTTCAAACATAAACGAGATCCAATATTACAATTCAAGTTTACTAAGAAGAAATTGGGAGGAAATCAAGAAAAATTCTAAGTGTCAAATTTGCAAAAGGGGAAAATGCTCTGCACCAAGCATTTTGTGCCCTAGGAAGGGCGCATATTCCATGGACCAAAACAATTTCCACTTTTTGAAAGTTTTCATGAAAAATCACTTTGCATTATTGAATAAGTTGGCTTAAATTGAAAATTATTTGATGAATATATGGAAATTGTTTTATTTGTCCCACATTTGTAAGGAAGGTGAATTTAGTGGTAAAATTCTTTTATATCATGTATCATGTTGATGCACTAACTTGAGTTATTTTGCTTGTAGGTTTGCAATGTATGCGGTGAATGTTGAAGGAGAGCGAGATCAAGTGAAAGATCGAATTATGTGGAGGCAAGCCATCCAGAGGGTCGAAGTGTCATCAAGCTGATTCACCTTGCTCCAAAGAAGGCGACATCACCAGAATGGAGGAAGAATATTGCATCATCAAGTTTGCCATCATCCAAGCATCCAGAAGATCATTCCACCTGCATGTTCAAGAATCCAACATCATGAGAGGAACATTCATCCAGAAATCCATTTCTAGGAATTCGTTTGCATCTTCAAGCTCTAGAGTTATCTATTCCATGAGCCATCTACATCCATCATAAAGTCTACTCCAAGAATTCATGCATAAAACATCTTCTATTTCATGCACCATCCAGAGTTAAAATCTTGCACAAGAATGAGAACGTCACAAGATGAGAAATGAGCAAGTTTATCAAGAAATCCATGAATTACATTCAAACTAAAAAATGTCAAGACAACAAGAAGAAGAAATCCAAAATCCCAAATTTGCAAGTTCGAAAGATTAAAAGTTCCAGAGATGAAAATCCAAGTTCAAAGACCATTCCATGAAAGATGATACAATTTGGGAAGTTATTCCAAGCAATGTGAATAGGGAGAAAATCAAACTGGTTCACTCAATGCTGAGGTGGCATGTACACATCATCAGGGCAATCACATTTTGTCATGTTACTTATCACATTGGGAAACATGCCTTTGTTCCCTTTTTCATGTCTAAAAATAGCAAATTGTTGTAACAAACTGCCTTGTTGTCTCAATCTGAGCCATTGATTTGCAATTCAATCCTAGTCATTCTTGTAATTCTTGAGCTCTATATAAAGCTCATTCTTCTCATTTGTAAAGAGAGGATAGATTAGAATTAGAGTTCTGTAGGAGTAGAGTAGAGTAGAGGAGACTTCTTAAAGTCATTAAAGAGACTTTGAAATTGTTGTCAAAATACTTCCAAGATCAATACAAGCTCATTGTTGGTTGTTTCATGGTGATTTTGTGTGGTTGTGGAATGTTAACATGGTTTCTAATTTCTTGGATGTGATGGAGAGATGTTTCTAAGTAGAGTTAGATTAGAAGTTCATTGATGTGATGCCAATATGTGAAGATATTTGATGAATTCCTTAACGGTTCATACTTTTTGTGGATTGTCGATGGCAACTCACTTTGCAAAGTTATCCTGAACCTTCATGTGCTTTAGTTTGATTGTGGATGTTCATTCAAGTTGCGCCAGCTGTGGGTATTTGGATGCATGTTTGCAGTTTGAAAATCCTTCATTTCCCTTTGAAGATTGCACTAGCTTCGTGTAGTTGTTGCTCTCATGGCGAAGCAAGGCTTGGTTCAAGGAGTTTGTCTATTGAAACATCATCCATCACTTCATTGTCCTTAGATTAGCTTTCTTAACCCTTGTCTTTTGCATTTTATTTTTGTACCTAGTCGAAAGAAGTTCCATTTCATAAGGAAGAAGTAACACATTTGAGTGGAGTAAGGAGCATATTCAGCGTAAGTCCCTTTGTGATTTCCAGCAAATCACATCAACTACTGAGTCTATCCATAGCAAAAACATGAATAAGGAACCTCGGAGCTGTCTCGATTGATCACATTATTTAGCATTTGAGAGACTTTATTCAAGAGAGGATAGAATACTTAGTATTTTATTCTGAGTTTGAATGTGCAAGAAAAACACATCAACAAACTGATAGATGGATTTTTGCTTCTTCAGATTTTTGTTGGTGGCATTTTCAAATATTTTGCTGCAGTTTGTCCATTTCTAATCTTGGATTTTTTAAATCAGATCACTTCATATTTCCATTTTTTTACCTTCACTCAACTTATATTCCCTAATGATAAATTGCAACAACATTGGTAACATAGAGGCAGGAACTTGACACAATGCGTCTCTTGTTCCTATCCCAACCCAAAAGGTGCAATATCTCTTAATAGGGTCAACATTAAAGCAAGGTGTACCAACACATTTTTTTAATAATAAAAGCCACTTAAAAGCTTAGGTTCTAAAACATTAGACCAACAAAAATTTTAAAAAATTGACCATTGGACATGACTTATTCACTCTAGCATTTATTAAGGTTATCAGTGATCTCCAGGGAGTTGGTAATCAAAATATAGATCTTTTTTGGTCCACCTTTGAGAGCATCACAACCATCTTCCCATATGAGATTCTCATATATTTCAGTGTTATATCTGAGTTCAGCAGGGAACTTTAGAGTATACCATGTTTTTTTCAGCAAGGAACTTTAGAGCATACCATGTTTTTTTTAGCATTGTGTATGTTCTCCTATGAGAATTGGAAATATCATAAATTACTTTAAGATCATTCCAATCTCTTAGTCTCCCATCAATAAAAATATCTTGAAAGGTCGAAATACCTTTGTTGTTCCAACCTCTAGTAGAGCACCCTTGCAACAGGGCTAAGGGTTTGTTTTTCTAATGTAGGTTCCACTATTTGGACCTAAAGTTAAAAACACCTTTACCATCACAGTTCTAAGCATGATAGTTTTTTATTAGTTTTTTGATCATTTCCCAGGCTTTCCAGAGACTCCTAAACACATTAGAGCCAAAGGTTGAAACAAGGAATTTACCAAACAAAATGTCATGAGGATATAGCCTTTTCCACTTTTTTGCAGCCTTTGGAACTGTCATTTGTATATTATTCCTCACCAGGACTTTCCAGGGTTCATACCCTTCAGAGGATTTGATGATCCATTTGACAACGAAAGTAATTCCTTAGATCCTTAAGTCTTTTAGACCCAAACCCCCTATATTTCTGCTCATACAACACCAATCCCATTTAACAACTCTTTTTTTGTTACCCTTGCCATCAAACCATATAAAACCCCTTATGTTCTTCTGAACTTCATTAATATGACTATTGTTGAAAACCCACATAGAAGAATAGTAGATGGTGTATGAAGACATGATCTTTTGGCAAACTTGAGTTCTACTAGCCAGAGAGACTTGTATCTATTATTCCATTTTGCAATCTTTTAATCAATCTTATCATGTACCTAGGTCCACATTTCCTTCAAGGATGAGATAATAGAAAATGGGATACTTCCATACCTCTCTTGTTAGGACCACCCCAATCCAGCCCATACTTGATAAACCATTCAGGAGTAGATTCATCCCAACTGAGGAGGATAGATTTTTGCATTGAAAATTTGGCACCTTAAGCATTACAAAAAAATCAAGTTTCCCCATCCAATTTCTGAAGTTATTTTCCTCCATATTCACAAATAGAGTAGGATCGTCTACAAATTGGATATTGATCAAGTCATCACCATTAGGCAGGCAAAGACCTCTCACTTTTTCACCACATATGGATGAATTCAACAGAAAAAGCAGTGCATCAGATGCAATCACAAAAAGTGCAAGTGCCAGGGGGCAACCCTGCCTAATAGATCTTTGGAGAAAGAGGGGTTTAGACAATGAGCAATTAATATCAATTTGTGTTACAACATCTCTAAACAACACTTTGACCATATCTCAAAATTTAGGAGGGAACCCAAATGCCTCAAGAGCCATAGTGATAAATGACTACTCCACTCTATCATATGCCTTTTCAAAGTCTAAGAGGAGGATGCCAACATTTTGCTTAGTGTTATTTTTCAATTCATAGCCTCCCAGCTGGTAATCAGATTCTGCAATATAAATTTGCCCTTTATAAAACCAGTTTAAGATTGATTAATGAATTTAGGTAAAATATCTTTCAATCTGATAGCCAAGATCTTAGCTAAAGTCTTATAAGAGACATTAAGAAGGGTAATAGGCCTCCAATTTTTGATTTGCCCTTTATCCCCTTCTTTAGGAAGCAATTTAATAATGCCTTTATTAATGCTACTCCCCAAGGAGCCTCTTATAATAGCTTCATTATACACTAGCTAGAGATCATCCACTATCCACTTTTTCTTGTAGAATTCTGCTAGGAGACCATAAAAACTAGGAGATTTGTCATTTTTGAATGTCTTGATTGCCCTAACAATTTCCTCCTTATGAGTATCACTACTCAACCTATTGGCATCCTCTTCTTTGATCTTCTTTGGAATGAGCTTCTTGTAAATATTTTGAGCAGTAATACAGTTCAAATTGTTGTCATTGGCTATAAAATGCTCCGTATAAAATTTTCTAAATTCTTCCTTAATCTTATTACTATAATCTATCTGAACATTATCAACCCAAATGGGACCAATTTCTTCCCTGATAATTTTTAATTTAATAAAATTCAAGAAGAATTCAGAACCTTTATCACTCGCTTTAAGCCAATTCAATTTGGCTATGATCTTCATACCTTGAATTTTCTTTGATTGTAAGCATCTCAATTTATGCTTGATGTCAGACAAGTTTGTGATTAGAGAAATATTAGCTAGGTTATCCTGGAGGAGATTCTCAATACTGTATAGGTCTCCTTGCATTTTTTCTTCTAACTATGGTCCATTGCCAACCTTTTACTAATTCTCTGAAATATTGCTTTCCATCCCTTGGTATTAGCTTCCCATAGATCAATTTGAGAAACCTTCTTCATAATAACCCTATTAATATTCCTCACTGTGAGAATCCCATCATTGCAATCTTGTTTATTGAGCAAATCCGTGTTCAACTTCAAATAATTTTCTCTTCTAATCTTATCTTTTAACACATGCTTCTGAACACTAATTTTAGCTCCAATAGGAAAATGATCAGACATAGAAGTAGCATATACTTTCACTTTCAAAACTGAAACAATCTATGTTCACATAAACTCTATCAAGCCTACAATATATTCTCTTTCCTCATTTTTGGTAATTACAACATGTAAACCAAATGTCATTACTATCTTTATTATTCTTTTCCATTGGGTCAAAGATTTTTAATTTATTCTTCATTTTATTCCAAAAGTATTGCTCATTGCCCTTCTAGCTCATGTCCAAGCCTCTAGTTTTATCTTCACCCTGTTTAATCATATTAAGGTCTCCTCCCAAGATCCAAGGAATCATTGGCAAAGTCTCTAGCCATTTCCATAGCTCAATCCTTTCCATGTAATCATTTGCAGCATAAATTGCACAGATGCCAAATTTCTCATTATCTTTCTCAATGATCACCCAAATACCCCTATTGCAATTTGAGCATCCACAATCAATGATCCATTTAGCCCACTTATTGTTTATAAGCAAGGCAACACCTCCTTTGCCTTTATCATGTTTGTTGGCTAGATAAACAACATTTTTCTAGATAAAATTTAGATTAGTCTCAAGTTGGAAGCCAATATCTTTCACCTCTTGAAGGAGTAGAAAATCAACATCACTTTTCTTATTAAGAAAGTCTCTATGTACTTCCTGTCAGGGGACTCCAGTCCTCTGACATTCAAGCTAATGCATTTTATTGTCATCTATACTGTCTGAGACATTGGAGCTCTTTTGATTCCTGTATAGTGTGTCAAAGCACTTAGGAATCTTTTCTTCTTTTCCTTTTTTTGTTCTTCAGTCCATTGTCTTCTCTGCTAACTTGTTTCCTTTTCTTATTGTCCTCCATTTTATTGTATATTCTATCAATGTCCATCAATATCTCATCCTCACTGAATATGGGAGAGGTATCACCAGGTTCCTGCTCAATATCCTTCATGACATCCTCATTTGGTAGAACACTGCCATCATCCATTGGATCTATTGCTTTAGTTATGGAGTTCTGTTGAGGCTATTCTTTTTTTTGCCAACATTCGTTCCCTGGCTTTGTCCATAACTAGTTCCTGGGCATTTTTTATTATATGCACATTGTCATCAACCTTTTGATTTACTTCTTCATCTCCCATAGGAGATGAATCATCACTAAGGTTTTTGATTTCATCAAGTTTCTACAGATTGCATGCTCTCTTCTGGGTGCCAAAGTTTTCTTTTTTAGTAGTTTTTTCTTTGTATATTATATTACTGTTTAACTACTCTTTTCTACTTTTATCTTGCAAACCCTTATGTTCATTGGGTTTGGAAAGATTCAGGCTTCTGACTGTTAGGGTTTCCTTTTAATTTAGGGCAATCTTTTCTTTGGTGTCCCTCTTTCTTACACAAAAAACAAGCATTAAGACCCCCTCAAATTTCAATGTCACAAAATATTGTATTCTCACCTCTATTAATTCCAAATTTTTTTGGAACTATGACACCAGGGTTTAGGGCAATTAGGGCCCTGGCATCCAATGCGGTAGGGAAACCCTAGTTTCCTCTAGTTGCAGAACTCTGCCTGGAGGTTGTAAAATTTGTGGGATAAAGGCCCAAAGTTGCAGAGGCAAGTTCATGATTGTTACCCACTCGAGAATGGTGGATACCATAACTTCCTCATTTATAGTGTTTGGTGCCTAGGCCACAACTTTGAACATTGATTTACCCACATTCCAAAATTGTTTGTTTAAAACCCTTCTCTACATGCTGGCCTTACTTTGCAGATTACTTTTGAACATTGATTTTGTGGTAGATGTGTGGAAGATTGGGTTGGCTTTGAATGCAAATAGCTATGGTATAGTAGAAAACAGGGAAGTCACGAAGGCAGTGGGGAGAGTGTTTGAAGCTGATGAGATGAAGACAAGAGTGATTAAGTTGAGGGAGAAAGAAAAAGATGCAGGGAAGTGTGAAGCAGGATCATCTTATGAATATTTTCAAGACTTTGTGAAGGCATATTATGTCAAGAAATCATAGAAGAATATTTAGGTTGATAACGAATACATTTCTTAACATTGTGTTTAATTTGCATGTGGAATCATACTTTTGTGGAAATAAGGAAGTTATTTTTATTTAGGGAGATGCTATATGCTAGTATTTTTATTGTAGGTACCATTCTCAAGCTGCAATAATAGCAAGTCTTGCCCAACAATCCTCATTAACTATTGATGTTTTTAAGGAAAGACATTGTTTCTTGGCACTGGTTATTGTAAGTTTTTAGACACTCCCTATATGGAGTCATGCTAGGATTTTCCCAAATTCAAGATTGGACGTCATTGCTTCTATCAAGATTGAAATGAATCCACTTGGGCTCAATAGCCATTAACATGTCGAAGCAATCATTATTACTTCTTCACTAGCATGGTAGAAAATAGTCAAGCTACCACTGACTTTTATCATTAGCACACATATAAGCGCAACATGTTAAACATACATAATAGAATTGGAATTTGCAGATAGCCTTATTAATGGCAAATGTTAGATATGTTTTGCTACAAATCTTATATCTCACAATTAGTTACATAATTGATACAAGTAATTATGTTAGATATTCAATTGCTTCCTTACCAATTGCAAAATTGTCTTCATAGAAACTAGCTCCACAATTAAGGTATTACATCAAATGAATGGATCACTTGCTTCACTTTGTTTTGACATATTTCTAAACATTTGCATTTCACATTTTTTGGTTAGAGGGCTAAAGTTTATTGTTTTGTAGTCTTGGTTGTTAGGGTTTCTCAATTACTACATTCTTGTAGGTTGCACATTTGGCATGTCTATGTATCTTCTTGAGCTTCAACTACCAATGATATGCCTCACGACAACATAATACATATGTCTCTTTTGGAGAAAGGACTAAGATTGTCTACATGTAATATGAACCTCAAATTGCTAGATAATTCGATCAATGATACACTCCATGCCTAGCGTGGTACATTGCCTAAATGGCTCTTGTTACATGCAAAAAAACTTCTTTATAATTTCTAGATTTATTAAGAATTACACTCATTACAAAGAACTATTTGCATGCCATTACACATTAAGTGCGATTGCTAGTTAATATTATATTATGTAAGGGAGAGGGGCCAGTTGCCGCCCACACCCCAATAATCGCTATGTTTTTAATCATTTGACCCCCTAATTAAAATTTTAAAAAGAACCAATACATGTAAAATACCAACCAAATAAATTATCACAAATGCATCAATACATGTTCACAAATGCACCAATACATTTGTAAATTAATCATTGAAATTAAGACAAGTGTACAAATGTGATGGCGAGTGGTTACTGGCACACCGGTGCGGATGTATGGGGCGACATGTTGAAATGACCAGTTTTCGACCCATGTGCACGTAACACGTCCTACAGGGAAATGTACAAGTGCCCAGAAGTTGAAAGAATAGCTTTAAGCTCTTCGATCACATACGGAAAAACCCAAAAAAAATGTCGCAATTCAATATGTCTAACTATATGCTTGACGTGCGCGAAGTTAGGGTGGACGGCTACTGGTCCCTCTCCCTTATTTAAATTAAAATTAAGACATTCAAGATAAACTAAAGTAGGAAACAAGGGTAATTGAAAATTCTTCTACCGAATTCCTAAAAATCTTCGTTTGAAAGTTGTCCACATTTGACCATGCCAAATTCCACACCTCATTTCCACCAAGAACGTTCTGGATTGGATCCGCACCCTCTCCCAAGCAACACCACCGTCATGAGAAACTACGCGATGCTTTACAACTAGTCATCTGTATAGAGACTATAAATAGGGTTCCTGGGGGTTTGTTTTACACATCCTGAAATTGAGTTTCATAATAAAAGTCTGGAATAGGTTTCAATTCTTTCTGTGTGTAAAGGCTTCGATTTGCAGGTTTTGTGTTTAAGGAAGAAAGAAATACAGCATGCAGATATTCGTGAAGACATTGACAGGCAAGACCATCACTCTGGAGGTGGAAAGCTCTGATACCATCGACAATGTCAAGGCAAAGATCCAGGACAAAGAGGGAATTCCCCCTGATCAGCAGCGACTGATCTTCGCCGGGAAACAGCTGGAAGACGGCAGAACCCTTGCTGATTACAACATCCAGAAGGAGTCCACCCTTCACCTGGTTCTCCGTCTCAGGGGAGGAATGCAGATCTTTGTCAAGACATTGACAGGCAAGACCATTACTCTGGAGGTGGAGAGCTCCGACACCATCGACAATGTCAAGGCTAAGATTCAAGACAAGGAGGGAATTCCCCCTGATCAACAGCGCCTCATCTTCGCCGGTAAACAGCTAGAAGACGGCAGAACCCTTGCCGACTACAACATCCAGAAGGAGTCCACCCTTCACCTTGTGCTTCGCCTGCGTGGGGGCATGCAGATCTTTGTGAAAACACTAACCGGCAAGACCATCACTTTGGAAGTGGAAAGCTCCGACACCATTGACAATGTGAAGGCGAAGATTCAAGACAAGGAGGGCATTCCTCCCGATCAGCAGCGCCTCATTTTCGCTGGTAAACAGCTTGAAGACGGCAGAACCCTTGCTGACTACAACATCCAGAAGGAGTCCACCCTTCACCTTGTGCTTCGCCTGCGTGGGGGCATGCAGATCTTTGTGAAAACCCTCACTGGCAAGACCATCACTTTGGAAGTGGAAAGCTCCGACACCATTGACAATGTGAAGGCGAAGATCCAAGACAAGGAGGGCATTCCTCCCGATCAACAGCGCCTCATCTTCGCTGGGAAGCAGCTGGAGGACGGCCGAACTCTCGCTGATTACAACATACAGAAGGAGTCCACACTTCACCTCGTCCTGCGCCTGCGCGGAGGGTTTTGATTTTTATGTTTTATTAGTAACTCTGATATATGTATGCGAGCATTTTATTTAAATAAAAATCTGTATCTGTTGTGACATTTGCCATTGCTCTTCTAAATGACAAATTATGGATTTATTAAATTGGGGTTTTCTGGTAACAATAAGAGCGGAAATTTGAAAATTTTGTGGAATGAAACATCATAAGTTTTTAGTTTAATCTACCTATTCGTGGCTTACAAACCTGAGAGATTGTTATGAAGAAAAAAATGGGTGCATTTCAACATGTTAAGTTGTTTGGGAATAATTAGCAACAAAATCAAATTCTTTTTCTGAAATCTGGTTGCTAGAATCAGTTACAAATGCATTTTATGATTATTTATCATTCAGTTGCAAATATTTTCTGGAAACAATTTTTCGAAACAAAATCTAGGGTCGTTTGTAACTGCAAATATAAGAGATTGGATGTAAATGAGAGAAGGGGGAAAATCCGGAACTATCGGGTAGTGTAGGTTTTCTGTATTCAGATTAGATGTTACAGTTAATTTTGTAGTGTTTGATCAATATGTGTTTGGGGAAAATCTGGAACTATCGGGTGGTATAGGTTCTCTGTATTCAGATCAGATGTTACAGGAAATTTTGTAGTGTTTGTATATGTAAATCTTTGAGAGAGCCATTTATACGTTATTGCAATCTAGTTTCAAATTGACTCAACTTATGTGAATGCACACTCATGATCTGGTAATGCTGAGAATAACAGAGAAGCTTCTACCTTGTTATGATAGAAGATTGAGGTAAGACTGGGTTTGCATATTTATGGGGCTTGGGGATGAACATTACAGGATAAATTGGTAACATGAACAATTTGGGGGAATGAAACATCATTTAATCTTCCTGTAAAATTTGATATATAATTATATATAAATGACTACACTCTGTAAATAATTGTAAATAACGTATGGATAATTTTTTTTTTTTTTTGAATTAATTATAAATTACCAAGAGAATCCAGATACAATATGATCATAACCCCAGAAAGGACAAAATAGGAGATAAGTTTTAAAAATCAAGAGCTTGTAAGGAGCTCATACAATAGCTCAATGAGGTACAAACACACAGATCATCATCATAGAGAGCATAGAAAATGCCCATGCACAGCAGCAAGCACCAAGTGAACACCAATATAGAAGAAAACTTTTGTAATAATCAGCACCAACTCCATAAACCCTGCTCTGCTCTACAGCAATCAGAAAACCAGCAGCAAGCACCAAAACTGTCCAAAAGAGGTCCCTGTCCCTGAGACAAAAATTCAGCTACAACTCCACCAAAAAGTGAGGATTTATAACAAAACTATGAAGAACTGCTCTTAGCAAAAGGGGACCAAAAATGAGTAGGAAACATCTGTAGACAGCACCATTGGAGCCAATCAGTCTCAAAGACTCATATATCTATTCCAACTCTCACTGAATTTATCCAAATCCCCAAAAAGCCCTAACAGGAGGAGAGATTTTGGTGATGACTTCATTATCTCTTACTATTTCTAGATCAGCTTCAGGCGGAGGCTTCTTTGTCTTCAACCCCAAATCTTCAAGTAGAGTATCAAAAGTGGCATCTTTGTTGTACCGTTCTTGAAATTTCTTATATTCTTTTACAAATTTGTCATACACACTTCTAACATCATGAGGCCATAATTTGGCAGTGATGATCTCTGACCTTTTCAGTCAGGTCTGTCCTCCATCCATCAAGTCTATGAATTTATCTTTGGAGTCTAGGGTCATCAACACCCGAGAGCAACATTATGGAGGATGAGTCTTTTTGAAGACTCAGTAAGATCTCTCCTCCTTCGAAAACAATCATCATTCCTTAATTTCCAAACGGTCCAAAGTATTTCAGAGGTCCAAAGTATTTCAGTGGTCAAAATATTCTAGAACATATTGTAAGCCTTGTTCAAACCTTCCACATAGCCAAAAAGAATTTCTTGCCAAGAGATCATTTTTCCTATCCCAAACCCCTAAGACTAGAAAAAAAAAATAAACCCCACCCTTAGCAAATTCAAAATCAAACAAGAGCTGCATAGCAGCAGCAGTCCCTGCTAAAAGCTGCCAGCACAAAGCAAGAAATGACATGGGAAATAGTTGGAAAGTCGAGATGTTGCAGCTGATAAAACCAAACTGAATCAGACAAATTTGACCAATCCAAGAAATCCAGACCAAACTGGATTTTTATCAAATCTGGCTGGATTTGTAACTGTGGTTTCAACTGAATTGTACTAATCCATTTTAGATCACAATCTGTTGGTAACTGTGGTTTCAACAGAATTGTGCTAATCCATTTCAGATCACAATCTGTCCTAAGGTCTGTCAAAAAGGTCAATTTTAGCTACTACAGAGAAAACTCTATCATGGCACCAATTTTGACATACTTTTTCCTTATCAACTCAATGATAAGTTTACAATCACCTTCAATGTCATATTGTTCAAAGCATCCTCTGAAATAATTTGGAGACAAATGACAAGGGCCTGGGTTTCAGGCAAACTGTTGGAATGCCTTGCATACTCTTAATGAAAAATAAACATAGTTTTGCCATAATAATCTCCCTAAACCCCTTATCTTTCACTAAGAGGAGATACATCAGCTCAACTTCAACATGAGATGACTCTATGTTTTATCCCATGCTCCATCTAGTGAACAAGTAGCCATAGGTACAAAGGTACAATCTTGACATGGCCACTAAAACTCACTGCTCAAGGTACAAAGGTCAAAGGCATCCTTTTTCAATATTTAATTGAAAAGAGCTGGATGCTTCACTGCATTACAGGCAGTAGTGTATACAAATGGTTAGAAATCTGTGAGTAAGGTCTCTTCTTCCTTGACTCTTACGGTAAACACTTAAATTTGCAGTAATCATAACAATCTTCATTTCTCGTCTAAAATGCAATCCAAAGGGATTATTAAGATTGAAAGATGAGCAATCAGCAACCAAGGTCCATCTACCCGTGCCTGGAGTATATGTCAAAATAGAATCATGTGTACGTAAATCATAACCACAATTCACTTATCACTTCTTAGCACATAGACTTTGACAAAAGGCGTGGAAAATGAGAGTACCATTCCAGTGTCATAGTAGCCTAAATCCACATTGCCAGAACTTATTTCAATAGTGTGATCACTCCAATGCAAATTTCCTATGCAAAATTAACATCAACATCCTATAACTATACACTAGATATCAGGAAAACAATGTGTCATTACCCAGTCGCATGTTGGACCATGCAAGACTAGTGTGGGTGTGCAATGTGCATAACACAAGCCAAGATATAGTGGGAAATAAGCATATATCAGCATCCAAATGGGACATGCCTCTTAAATGGTTACTAAAAGCCCAACACTTCTAGATGTCAGACGCCCTTGCATGTTTCATGCATCAACATGGTTAGATTGTAACAATTTTTCTATCACCGTGTAGATCAGACCACGAATGAAATATTCAATCTTTCATTTAGTATACTTTCAATTCGTACTATTCACATATAGGCAAAAAATGAATGGAGGCAAAGAAGCTTTAAACTAAAGGCTAAAATAAATCAAATGATGACAGATCTGATTTCATACAAGGCTTGTATAAAACTTGGATAGAAGAGACCCTGAATCAAAAGGACGGCATTAGATTACAATTTTTGGGTTTTGTTCTATTAAGATCAGCCAAAGTTTTCCCTCTTTTGTATACTGTATGTCGACCCTAGTTTTTGATCTTTTGTACAACTTCAATTGCTATGGCTTACAGGAAAGAATTCCCAACTCTGATTTCAGTTGTCTAGAACAGCCACATGACTGGTTCTCAGAAAAAATTGAAGCAAACAGGTTCGATGCATTCAGAGAAACACTTGATTGATTGCATGGCGTTAAATGATAGACGTGTCCTAGGAGCCTCAGAGAAATCGTGCATGATACATAATCAGAAAAGATCAAAAGTGAATCCCGGTGGAGAGTTTCCCTCTTGAGTCTTTAGCCTGTAAGAAAAGTCGGGGAACTTGTTCTGGGCTTCATATCATATGTGAATCTTTGTATCCTAGTCTAAGTTCATCATTTTATAACTGGAAACGTGCAAGCTTTGCCTACCTGGTACAGTCGATTATCACTTTCTTTGATTATTGAATGTGCATTTATCTAATAGATGAGTTCTTTGCACGTATGGTGCGGAGATGCCTTTGATTCCCCTGGAGACACTCATTTACCTGGTCACCATGGATGTGTCTATAATTGCTTTTAAGGGTTTCCATCCCTCTTTGTCGAAGCTTTGCCTCATGAAACCTAAGCAGGGTTTCTTACCCTACCCTAATTCTCTTAAATTATTGGTTTTCACGAGTATGTTGGGAAGTTATCTACTACCATTTTTCCTTGTTCCTAGAATAGTTCACCCTGTGATGGGCTGGCTTCTTTACTTATTAGGCTCCATGTCATTTAGGGTGGTTCTAAAAAATGCATTCCTACTCCCAGCTTTACCACTTTTCACCCCTTGGTTGGGTATATTTGGGTCATTCATTGTCATGGCTTTTCCATTCTACACTAATGGTATAGTAAGAGCATTGTCTGTAGCAGCATATGCATTTTTAGCAGCTCCTTTTGTGTGGTGGGCTCTTACGAGAGTAATGTCATCTTTGGACACATCAGTTGAACGTGAAGCATTGAGAGTGTGGGGAGCCTCATCAAAATCTAAACCACAGTCTCTGCTCATGAAGGTTTGTTAAAACTAGTTGTTCTTTCTCCAATTGGTGGTCATGAGTGCTCTAACCAACTATTCAACAATCAGAATCTCAGTTCAAGAAACCTTTTTTAGGTCACTGCAATTTGAACAGAGCAAGCTATTGATTTCACACAACAAAGCTGAAAATCATTAACGATGCATGTTGGGGGACTTATTAGACCAAATAAATTCAAGTTGTTTTCTGACTTTAAAAAACTTTTGCAATGGATCAACAAGTCACTCTTGCTTTGTTTGCTCATTTATAGTTTTAAATTTGTAAAGGTTTTGGTAAAACTGTATATAAATTTTTACACAGTTTTAAGAAAAGCTTTACAAATTTATTTTCAATAGACTGTGAAAACCTAATGCTACTAATTTATAGGTTTTTCAACACATATCGTAGTCTTAATAAACCAAAAGATACGAGCTTTAATGCACATAGGAAAATTGAACTCGCTATGTTTTGTAGTAAATCAAACTCTAAAACACAAAAAAGGCTATGAAAAGAGTTAAAAACACAGACAGAACACAGGTAGACAGCATTAGCATATCACATGGAAAACCACAATCTCTGTTGTTGCTGTGGAATTTTCTATTACAGGTTAATGAATAACATGGACAAATCTGTATATGCTGCTACAGAGCTCCACTTGCCATCCAAAATAAGTTATAAAGATAGACATTAAATATGTTTGTTTTCTATAACCGTATAAGTTAAATACACCATTACGATTTAAAGGAATCATAGTAGATATTCAGGGACAATTTTATGTGGATGGAGAAAATCAATGGAAGGTGTGACGACAATAAAGCAGCCCACGCATTGTGTGTGCTTTATGATCATTGCATGCAAAACCTACTCACCTGACAGCTGCCCTCACATTTACATTTGACTAGTAATTGCATGTCCTATGTTAATTGACAGTAGTTGTGCAGCTTCAAGTGGATGATGGGAAACTTGAAAGTGTTTCAGATGGAAAATGGGTAAGAGAAGCATGATTTTGGGTTTAAATTTTTCCTAATCAATGTTCTGGTAGAAGCTTAATTAGAAAGAAAGAAAGAAGTTATATTAATGTCCACAGATGACCAAAAGAAGGTCAATGGGCCTAGAGGTTACGACAGTTAACAATAGAAAGAACTATAGGAAGAGAAAACCCTAGAATCAAAACAATAAAAATACACGACAAAATAAAGCACTATGCTCCTAACAAATAGCAATGAAGGGTGAACAAGAGCCCCAAAAGCATGTGCTGGCGAAGACTGGAAGGAAATCTCATTGAGTATGCATGTCTGCATCTGAAATGTAGGAGTTATCAGAGCTTCCTCTAGAATCTCCCCTAACAACCAAGGCCGGTGTAGCTCCCATAGTGGAAAAGAAGCTCGTAAAGTGAGTTTGCCCCTGCAGTTTGGGGGGCAGTTGGCCAGTAGTAGATCCATGTCGCTAGAATGGAGCCAAGTCATGCTGACAGGAATGAGCAGAGCCATGATGCTGATGGAGAGCAGGTTGTGGAATCTGATTAGTAATGGTGTGCTGAGAGAAGCACTGCCTAACTGATCTATCAGCTTTGATATGTGAAGAATGGGTATCCAAAAGCTGTTTTGTGTTGCTTGTTGCCTGGGTGAGCTGGAAAAAAGGGGTGATTAGAGAAGAATGATTTTTGGTTTTAATTTTTGCTGTCACTAGTTTTCGTTAGGCCTACATAATTTCTATTTATAGAGCACAGGTATATGAGGATATTTGTTGTGTGTTTTTTGGATATTATATTTTTATTCATCAATTATGTGAATAAGTTTAGGACCAAATCTCAACCCTGTAGTTATCAGAAGGGAAAACTCCTTAAGCCTCATTGCAAATGATATACTCAGTGCTATAGCTTTTCTACTTGGTGTTTTTGACTTCACTGTTACCTAGTTTTTTGAAAATGAAGATAACTGCAAGAAATAATTTGGAGGCTAGGAAGAAAAAATGAATCAGCTTGTGGAAATTGTTTGTGAGGCTTGCTACTGCAGATTAAATACTTCAATTCACTCAGAGTTAGGATTCTATATTAGAAAAATATGGAGAAGTCTTGTCTTCTTGGTTCTTTCATTGATTACCCTGTGAAGTACATACGTTTATTGATGCATTTTATTTGGACATTGCCTGCAAGCCCTAAATTATGTTTGCCTTATGAGGACTTTCTATATCTAGTTCTTTATGTCTTTGGCATAAGAATTTTCTATACTCTTGGATTTTGAGATTGATATCTATATTTGATGATGATTTTTTGTAGGTGGGTTTTTTTGTTGGAAATGCCATCATTTTTACATACTCATTAGTCCAAATTGATTTCATTATGTCGAACCTCATGAGAGTCAACAAAAATTAGCCTAATTGAAATAGAAAGCTTGATTTAGAATAGACATTTATTTAAGAAAAATGTGGGATTATCCTATAGGAGCTCTTGCTATGATTAATTTTTTTTGATGTAAATACTCTATCCATTACCCATCTTGTAAAGGCATTAACCATTCAGAAATTATTAGCATTGCAATAAATTTATAAACAATAGAAACAAAAGTTTTTTATATATGAGAGATTTCATGCTCAAATATTAGGCAAACAATAGCAAATCTGATAAGCTTGGTTGAACCTCAAATGAATCTTATCGGCACTCAACCCAGCACCACTTAAATGTTCAACGTGTTTTCTACAATGTAAAACTTATAATAGGAAATTTGTTTTTAATCATAGAAAATTTTATGGAGACCAAGTTGCCTGTGTTAACAGTACAATTAGATTTTGAATTACTGATGTAAGAGTATCTCCTCAAGAAAATAAATTGTGTTGGCAATGATTTGTGATATAAAATCTGCTTGCAGCATATGTTAGTTATATTTTGGATAAGTATATTTGCATTGTTAGGCACATATAATAGAGGCAGACCAGGAATATGTTGGACCCATTCTCAAAAATAAAGAAAATACTTTCCAAATGAGGAGAGAGAATATATCTGCCATAAATTTAATGCTAGTTGGGAGATGGAGTGTATCCCAGTTAGTAAGGGGCCATCCCACGCAGATTAGAGCCATAATCCTAAAATTTAAGAGCAATATCTGCCAATACCTAAATAGAGGATGAATAAAAGTTGTGGATGGAAATTGCTACAACATACCATGTTACAGAGGGAAAAAGGAAAGACAGTGTATGCAGTGGATGCATACACTGAAGAAAACCAATTGAATAAAATTTGCTAAGAACAACAGTGTCAGTGTAAATTAAACCCTTTTTAATTTATATTGCCAACTAAGATATAGAGGCTTAAATATATTTAGGAAGACAATAATTTATTTAAACATAAACTTTTAGGAATAGAAGCAACCCTAACATAAGAGGGCATTTGAAGTTGACCGCAATTCTGGACAATGGCAGGCTTGGAAGTGTGTCCGTTGGAGGGTCCGACGTGCTCGATGGTGCGGACGACAATCATTCAATCGACGACCTGGCCAAAGACGACATGATTGCCCTCAAGCCAAGTTTAGTCTTGGCGATGCAGATGAAGATGCAACGCCCCGCCAAGGAACCCAGAGAATAACATAACTAAGCTTTACAAAAAGGACCAATTTTTTTTTTAAACGAAAGAAATAACAACAATCATATAATTATTCATAACATTTAAATTAAGCTTTATCCTCTAGGGTTCCACGGCTGCATTACTAACGAACTAAAACAAGATCCAACCAACATTATGAATTAACTAACAAACACAGTTCATTCTAAGTCTAATTGCATCAGATAAATAAACACATACAATTCCATATTGTATCATCAGATAAGTAACATCAGGATCCTGCACATAGGATCGCGAGTACATATACAAGTTCCTTTACAAGAGAGTACAACATTACATTGTTTACAATATCGCTATCTAGATTACATTGGAGTACATATATCAAGATAACAACACATGACTCAACTGATATACAGGATTGAAATATGATCATAAGTATTTGTCTCCTCAAGCTAGAGTAAGATCTGAAATCTGTCATACAAGGTCAATCTTTCTCGCACACAAACAACAGCAAAGGAAACCAATGGAGATAAAAGCACAACCACCCGACTATGTGGAACCCTAAGGTCCACCCCTGTGCTAGGAGTTAACAATAAGGTCCCACTAAGAAAACAATCAAGAAAGACAGTAGACTAACAGGTACAAGGACTACACAAGACTTCAAAACAACACCAATCAATAAGGACATCACAAGTAACTCAAACATCACTTCCAGAGGCATTCACAAAACAAAGGGAATAACACAACTAGAGAATGCTAGACTGTAGTAGGGATGAGTGTCATCGGATGGTCCTAACATGGGTTACCCTGACAGTCTCTAGCTAGACACCGGCCCCCATCCATGGGTTACCTTGACAATCTCTCGCTAGGCGCCGGCCCCCATCTATGGTTACCCTAACAGTCTCTCACTAGACGCCGGCCCCATAGGGTGACACATGCGGAACCAACATTCCTTTCCTGAGGACAAGGAAGTTGATTTTGCCAACCACGACCTTCTCATCTCATTTTTAGCCTGAACGAGCACTATAGGCATGAGTGAGACATCCAATTATCTTGATTAGTGTGAAAACTACCCAACCCTCTAAATTTATTATTAAGTTATCACTGGATTAACAACTTCCAATGGGTTACCCTGACAAGCCACTTTGGGTGCCGACCCCATATTGAAAGCCACTCCCTCTTCACTGCATCTAGATTTTCAAAACCCAAAACAAAACCCAAGCATGAACTATCACATTTCTCATCATGATACATTTACAACACAAAATATACATCATTTTATATTACACAAAGCAAGGCATTACCCATCTTGCATAGTTATCATAATCACATGAATAGGTACACTGAGCAAGACATTATCCATCTTGCACAGTTATCATAACCACATGAATCCATAAACAGAGGGGAGTTAATATATAACCAATACATATTCAACCATTAGCAAGATTACATAATCATAGGAGTCATACACACGACTACCCCTCTTGTGCTCTGGAATCAACTTTCCCAAATGACACAAACACTTGACACACTGAACACTATGTTCTCACATCAAATTCACTCTCAAATGCACATCATCACCTAATAGACCAAACTAAGATCCTCCATCAATAATTCAAATACAACACCACAATTGCGACATAAGACATAATGCACTAATTATGGGTCTTGAAAAACGTAACATTAATTGAATCATGATCAATCATCTAACAATCATAAAGTGAATCTTCCTCAACAATACAGAACTATCATATTCCAACCACTATTAATAGTTACTTTTATGATCATAAGATATAAGAGTCCACGAGTAACAATATTTTAACTAATAATTCTCAAGACTTATTTTAATTTCATTTAATTAAAATGATTGCGAACAACATACAAATAACCCTAAGGCATACAAATTAAACACAACAATTATTTACACTATTTACACTGATGTAGATTTCATTAATAATCTAGACAATTTTGTAAATACTATTAAATATAACTGTATAAGCAAGGCTAAAAGCCTATAATATTAGAATGCTATAAATATCTTACACTAGTTAAAATCACAAGATAAAAAACCTGAAGCTACAATGAAAGAACCTTGTTCTAAGGTTAGTTTGAGAGGAAAGGAATACAGAACAACAAAACATTCTTATAGATCTAACATCTACATCAAATCTACCACACTTTTAACCACATGTAGGATTAATGCAAAAAATTAATTTGTTGAGAAGGCTTTAGAAGCTACCAACAATGCAAAATGTGAAAGCATAGACAGGGCACGCAAACTGATTGGTAGAATGCCTCAAAGAGAGTCATATCGTGGAAAGCAATAATCGTAGGTTATGCACAAAATGAATTTGTTGAAAAATCTTAGAGAAACCCAGTTCGAAAATATAGTTATTGGTGACGCAACTAATTGTTTTAACAGAGACAAAATGGGTGAGAGGTAGATAGTCATAAAATATTCATATCTCTAAAATGACAAACTGAGTATGGTTGGTTTTGGGATATGATTTAAATATCCAAGATGTGCACCATATATAAAAAAATTAAAGAAACTCAATTTGTAAAATTAAATTTATGACTAACGTAACAGACTGCTAAAATAAAGACGAAATGGGTGAGAGGTAGACAGTCACAAAATATTCATATCTCCAAAACGACAAACTGGGTACATACGATTTTCGGATATGATTTAGATAATTAGGTCGTGCACCATATATAAAATTTTTAAAGGAACCCATTTTGTAAAAATAAAGTTATGGCTAACGCAACAGACTGCTAAAATAAAGACAAAATGACTGAGAAATAGACAGTCACAAAATATTCATATCTCCAAAACGACAAACTGGGTACGGACGATTTTTGGATATGATTTAGATAACTAGGTCATGCATCATATATAACAATTTAGAGGAACCCAGATTGTAAAAATAAAGTTATGGCTAACGCAACAGACTGCTAAAACAGAGACAAAATGACTGAGAAATAGACAGTCACAAAATATTCATATCTCCAAAACAACAAACTAGGTACAGACGATTTTTGGATATGATTTAGATAACTAGGTCATGCACGACATATAAAAATTCTAGAATAACCTAGTTTGTAAAAAGAAAGTTATAGTTGAGGCAATAGACTAGGTTCAGAAAATGCAGAAGAGAATTCACAAAATATTTCACTAAATCTAATGCAACAAAAAATTAGATTCATATCTCAGTCCATACCTGGTATATTGTTTCAATCACATCTTCACAAATTTCCCAGCTCACATCCATTTTTCCCAAGTCTTTTCTTCTGGAAGCTATGGTTTACGGTGCCAAAAGAAAATGAAAACTTCCTGAGAGAGAGATCCCCAAAACATAAAACATATTCTTCATTTGAAATGCACGCTCCTTCCCCAAATTATGTCTTGAGATTTCAAAATAAAGTTGAGCATGCATAACCACCCCCACAATTTCTTCCAGAAGATTCTCCTTGATTACTTTATTACAATTTGCTATTTTTAACTAAACAATAATTTCTCTCTAATTCTATGTATTTTAGAATTTGCTATTTATTTTATTTACAACTAGACAAGATTCATTTATGATTTTATCTACTTTAGTATTTTCTATATTTATATATATGACAACTTGCAAATATTATCTATTTTATTGCCATTAACACAACATTAAATTATATTAATTAATTTATTTATCTCTAGTTGGAATTACACTTATTACTATTCTTATTATTATTTATTAACTTAACTTCTAGAATAATATATTTTTCATAAACTAAATTTATTTAAGGACATTTATATATTTATTTATTTAACAAAAAAACTTCATAACTAATTATTTTATTTTAAGGCAACAATAACCAAAATAATACCAACAAAATAACCCAACTGCCAAACCATACCTGACTACTATGCAATATCAGAAAGCAAAACCACCACAACAATGACTGACTATCATGACCAAACTGACAAGACTGACAGGGTGCACAACCGGATACTCATCCTCTTCAAGGATGATGGTTAAGCTAGGGGACCATATGTTATCTCCATTCAACAGTTCCATTGGTTAAGGCATGCTCAAACCTGTTAATTCAAGTGGAGTTGATGCATGGTACCTGCAGCCTACATCAAACAACACAGTCGAACATGTATATATATGCAATCATGTAGTCATACACAAAGTGAAAGGAAGTCGCAGTGTAGCAGGGTACTCATGCATTAATAATGCGATATTGTTCCTTTCACGCACACATCAAACATGTAATCACAACACACATATCAATCAGTTACTGAATGACTAAGTAAGAACCATCATCAGATAATCACATGATACTCATACTACGATTGATCCACACAAAACATCATAACCTCCTATGATACAGAATTAGTCGCATAAAACTCAATTCTAACATATGACAATCATAGTAAAATCAACATCATAATCATTTGAATGCAAGGCAATGTCAAAGTATGTGAATTATCAGTATTGCAACAAGGTTCATTGATAAAATATACTAACCTAAGTATTCCAATTATTTACATTCATCTTCACGCTCCTTAGTCCGACCACCTGTACATCCAAGGTGAAACTGGAGGGGTACTACAGAAGAACTGGGAGTCGTTGGTGTTTCTACAGGTGTTGGCCATGAACCAGATGCCAGGGCCAGTGTGCCTCTTCTGGAAGTTCTCATCTACGAAATTTGCACAGTAAATGGACTCACCGCCAGTGCCATTGTGGTGGTAAAGTCGCCGCCCTACCACATAAAGTCAGGGATGACATGGTGGAAGGAGGAACCCTTGAAGTGGAGGGGCTTCCTTGACTTGCTAGTGCCCTTCTCGCCGATGCAGAGAGCCCTAAAGTTCTCTGTCATTTTTGGTGTCATGTCTGCGTACAACTCCATCATGATTCGCCCCGCATGTGCACCACCCACCACCATGTCGAAGAAAACCCTTGGATTTGCCATCATATAAAACCTGATTTCCTAACCAAATCACTAAAAAAAATACATTAGCAACTAATCTACAAGTATGAATTTCTTCGATTGAGCAAAGTCTATGAAATATATGGAAGAAAACAATTTTAATGATGCCGAAAAGTCTTCAACATGGGCCTCTCAACCAGTTACAACAAACCATGGATTCCCACATGTTTCTGTTTAAAGAATCCCCCACAAACGAAAGCCTTTTACATCGCAGTCTCTCCAGCATATCCGTTGCATTTAATCTGAATAAAAAGTCCCACCTAGGATAATGATATTGGATTCAATCTAAGCAAAAAAACCCACAAATAAAATACTCTATTGAAGTAAAATCTATCTACGATTTCCATGAACATATTACAATAGAAAACCCCAATACTATGAAATGGGTTTTGATAGAAGGGCCTCACCTTGGTATATCACTGTCATCTGGCTGCCATCTCCATTTCTCAAACTCATTATCAGGCCTCCTATTGTAGAAACAATTAAAGGATTCATCTATGTGGACAAGAGCCTACAGGATACAGTGGCTTTGTATCATCAGGAACCCACCTTCCAGAATAATCTCGATGGCTTAAAAATTTAAATAAATCTCCAACATGCCTGCTGCATGAGTGCAAAATGTCGAGACAGAGACCAGACAAGTGAACTGAGGAGAATAAAAAACAAGGGGTAAAATATGCACCCAATCAAAAAAAGGCAAAAGTCAGAAAAAAATTAAAAAAATTCCCAACCTTATAACGAGTTTAATATTTCTCCCCTGGCACAGTTTCTGAGGAGAACAAATGCAAATTAGTTAGATGAAAACAATAGTCTCCTGCTTAATGCATGGACTAAAAATAAATGTTCAATAGATTTAGGAAGCTTACAAAAGGTGCAGTATTTCTTAATAGGATAAACATTAAAGTAAGCTGTACCAACAAGTTTTTTTAATAATAAAAGCCACTTAAAACAAGACGACTTAGGTTCTAAAACACTAACCAACAAAAATTAAAAAAATTTGACCATTGGACATGACTTATTCACATTCCAACATTTATTAAGGTTATCAGTGACCTCCGGGGAGTTGGTAATCAAATTACAGATCTTTTTTGGTCCACCTTTGAGAGCATCAGAGCCATCTTCTCATTTGAGATTCTTATATATTTCAGTGTTATATCTAAGTTCAATAGGGAACTTTAGAGCATAACATGCTTTTTTTAGCATTGTGGATGTTCTCCTTTGAGAATAAGAAATATCATAAATTAGTTTAAGATCATTCCAATCTCTTAGTCTCCCATCAATAAAAATATCTTGAAAGGTAGAAATACCTTTGTTATTCCAACCTCTAGCATAGCACCCTTGCAACAGGGCTAAGGGTTTGTTTTTCCAATGTAGGTTCAACCATTTGGACCTAAAGTTAAAAACACCTTTACCATCACAGTTCCAAGCATGATAGTTTTTTATCGGTTTTCTGATCATTTCCCATGCTTTCCAGAGACTCCTAAACACATTAGAGCCAAAGGTTGAAACAAGGAATTTACCAAACAAAATGTCAAAGGATGGAATAAGTTCTGCTTTGGTAATGTGATGAAGACCAAGAATCGGCTATCAGAGAGCCTGCTAGAGGTTCAAGGAAAAATGGCCAAGGGAGATGGGAGTGAGAGCTTATACAAAATTGAGGAAGAGTTAGTTAGAAAATTGAAGGACATTACCAGCAAGGAAGAAATCTTTTGGAAGCAAAAGTCTAGGGTTTAATGGCTGAAGGAGGGAGATAGAAACATGGCTTTTTTTCATCAATCAGCCATGAAACACAGAAAGAGGAATAGTATTACCAAACACCTAAATGAGCAGAATATTGAGGTGATGGATGATAGGGATCTTGGTAGACTGGCCTCTAACTACTTTAGAAACTTCCTGGCTGAGCAAAATATCAGAGTTGACAGTGCTAAAGAAAACCTCCTACTGGAGTGTATCCCTCAAATTCTTTCTGAGGACATTAATGAGGACGTGATGAAGCCTATTACGGACGAAGAGGTCAGAGCCATGGTGTTCTTGATGGGGGTCTTCAAAGCACCAGGACCGGACGGGTTCCCCCCTACATTTTTCGGGATTTCTAGGATATAATGGGATATGATGTTATGAGTGTTGTCAAAGACTTCTTCAGAATGGGGAAATTTCTCAAGTAGATCAATGCCACGTTCATCACGCTGATCCCTACGAAAACCATCATGGAAGTCATGGCTGACTTTCACCCCATTCATCTGTGTAACACTTTATAAAATCATCACTAAAGTGCTTGTCCTTAGGGTCCAACCGCTCCTGGATAGGCTCATCTCTGACACTCAGAAAGGCTTCGTCCCTAGGAGACAGATTCTAGATGTGGCTATCTCGACCCATGAGATCATTGACTCTATGGATAAAAATAATAGTCTGAGCATGGCCCTTAAGTTGGACATATCAAAAGCTTATGATAGAGTGTCTTGGGACTTCCCATTCAAGGTTCTCATAAAGATGGGCTTAAATGACAGAATTCTCAATCTAATAAAGAAGTGTTTCACCACTGTGAAATACTCGGTGTTGGTCAATGGCACGCCGCGAGGGTTTTTCAAGGCAGGAAGGGGTTTAAGACAGGGGGATGCTCTGTCCCTCTACTTGTTTATTATGCTGGCCGAGGTCTTGGGAAGAAATATTCTGTCTCACCTGGACAGATGCTCTCTATCGGGTGTTAAAGCGGCATCCACCCTTGGTCTGTCGGTTGTCCAACAGTTCATGGATGACACCATGTTGTTCGGGGCGGCTTTGGTGGTGGAGGCTAAGAGATGGAAAAATCTGCTTAACATGTATGTAGAGGTTTCGAGGCAATGCATTAACTATGCAAAGAGCAACGTGTTTTTCTTTAACACTAAAGGGGATCTGCAAGTCAAGGTTAGAAACATTCTCCAATGCAATTAGGCTACCCTCCCGGCAACTTACCTCGGCCTGCCTCTCACGGTCAAAGATGTGACCTAGACCTTTTGGAACACGGTCCTGGAATGTATCAATAAGAAAATGGAAGCCTGGAAAGAAAAGCTCCTTAGTCAAGTGGGTAAACATCAACTGCTGAAGGCCTCCCTTCAAGGCATCCCTATTTATTTCCTCTCTTTGTTTAAAATTCCCAGGTCATGGCGAAGAAATTAGAAAGGATCCAAAGAACCTTCCTCTGGACTGGAGTGGAGGAAAAGAAGAGGATTTCACTGGTTGGTTGGGATACTGTCTGTCAGCCCAAGGCTAATGGGGATTGGGGATAAGAAAAATCCAATGTATGAACAAAGCCTTGCTGACCAAAATTGGGTGGATTTCCCTTAAGGAAGAGAAGGACTGGGTTTGTATCATGAAAGCCAAATACCTGCAGAGTGACTCCAATTCTGAGATTCTGTTGAGAGACTCCCTTCCCAAAGGTTCTATCATTTGGAATAAATTGTCAAAAACCAGGAACTCCCTCTCACAAGGCATCAAATGGAATCTGGGAAGTGGAGATAAAATTAGGTTCTGGGAGGACAATTGGATGAGGAAGGATCCCCTGGGCAAAGGAAGTAATTCTATTATGGTTAGAGCGGTGAGCTTTTTTGGCACCAAGGTGAGTAACTATTTGACCAGCCATCCCCATAGACAAAGAAGATGGAAGAACTTATCGGACTATTGTATCAACCAAAACGAGTTGCAGGATTATCAGTCTCTTCAGTAGGAGCTAGAAAAGTATAGAATTTTGGTGTTTCAAAGAGAGGATGAGATGTTGTGGGGCCAAGATCAAAAGGGTAAGTTCATTGTCAAGTCAACTTACCATATGTTGTCTAACGGGGGTCAATAGAATCAGCACTAGAAGAAAGTCTGGAATAGCAAGTTATTACCCAAAGTCAACTTCTTCTGGTGGGTAGTGTCACACAACAGAGTCCTTTCCATTGATAACCTTAATAAAAGGGGGTTTCAACTGGTTAACATATGTGTGCTTTGCTATCAAGATCAAGAGTCCTTACAGCATCTGCTCCTTCACTATGAGTTCACCAAACAAATATGGGGAAAAACTCTGCAAAAGCTCAATTTGGAGTGGGTCTTTCAGGATAGCTTGGAGGACTTTGTTCAAAGTTGGTCCTCTCCTTTCTCTCACCCCAAGATAAAAGAGCTCTGGAGACAGATTCCCCCGCACCTGGGATGGAGTGTGTGGAAAGAAAGAAACAATCGTATTTTCAGAGAAATTGCCCATAATACTGATGAGGTTTTTTTGTCTTTTTGCAGAGCGGTTACGAAAAACACTTCTTTCTGCTCTATACAAGTGGCTGGGCATCCCCCTACTACTATTGAAATTCAAATTGCCAAGAACTGGTGTCTAAAGGAGGACATGAGCAAAGTGGACACCTCTAACAAGATGGCCAGGCTTAACACTCATTGGAGACCGCCCCCCAGAGGGTGGACCAAACTTAACTTTGATGGAGCGGAAAAAAAGATATCTGGGTCTGCCATTGGTGGTGGGATTTTCAGGGACTTTCTTGGTGCCCCCATTGCTGCTTATGCTAGGGGCATCGGGCAGCAATTTAACAATATGGCTGAAGGTCTGACACTCCTAAAAGGTCTAAAGATAGCCCACGCTTTGGGTATAGAAAACCTTCAAGTGGAAGGAGATTCTAAGTTAATTATTGATGTGGCTAGGAGAAGGTCTAACAGTGGTTGGAAGCTGAAGAGCTTAGTCAAAGACATCATCTGCTTATTGTTCGGCTTCAATTAGATGTCCATTGGTCATGTTTATCGGGAGGGAAACAAAGTGGCAAACGCGATGGTGAATTTGGGGCAAGGAATGGACACGTGGCGGTGTTGGAGAACTGATAAGAATCTCCCGCGCCTGATTCAAAACCTCATTAAGGAGTTAAGCCCTGCTCTCAGTTCCTCATGAGATCTAATGTTGGGGAGAGAGGGTGGGACCGCCGGAGTTCTAGGATCTTCGGACAGCTAGATGACGAGTACAAAATGGTGGACGCCATGAAGGTTAAGTGCCAGCTCAACAATGTCAGGTCTTGTCATTTCAACAGCAACTGCATTGATAACAAGGTGAGTTGGAATCTTGAGGAAGCCTTTCACATGCCTAGCCACGTGAAGACCCGGCTTCACAGCTCGGGAAAGCTCAACATAAGATTTAATGATGATCTTATAAGGCTTAAAAATGATGATTTGAAAGGGAGTAAATGTGCCCGTTTGAAGATTAATAGCAAGTACGCCACCTTAGGCGTGGGAAAAGATGGTATCATTATTACTATCAGATTAAATTATATGCTGTTATTTGTCATTAACAAGAAGTTTGCTGAGAATTACACTAAGACGGCTCTTTACTGCACTGTGTTTTCTCTGATAACCAGCTACATTGTTTACTTGTTCGATAATATTATGGGGGGAGATAGGTCTCGGACTGAACCAGAGACGTGCAAGGAATTCAAAAGTAATGAGACGATATGGAATATATGCCAAGAGGGTAGGATCACCTCTTACCTGGAATGCCTTCAAGGCTATGATGAGAGTCTCTCGGCTCAGTTTTTGTAGTCTTATAATGGCAAAAGGGTAAAAGTTGGCAATGTGGGGTTTGAGGTCTCTGAAGAGGTGATTGGGATGGCTATTGGCCTACCTACGGATAGGATGAAGCATCCTAGGAAGAGTACGGTTTCTGATCCTGATGGCATGAAGATTTTTCTTAATAAAGGCAAGGTTCTGAACAATTTGCAAGGGGGTTTTGACCACCAGCTTTTACCTCTGCCATGGGACAAGGTATGTTTCATGATTATGGAGTATTTTACCCTTGAAGGGAGGTTTAGGAGGTTCTTTCGCTATCATTTCGCTCTTCTTAATCACTTTAGGAGGAGTAAGCATATAAGTTTCCCCTTCTATCTACTTTCTTCCTTGGAATCCTCCATTGTGGCTGCCAAAGAACAGCACGCCCTTGACCCCAATAAACCTGACCTTCTGATGCATCAAGGTCTCATCATGAGACTGTATAAGTTTCACCTTGCTCTGTGCCCACCAAAAGCTCCCACTCCTATCAGGATTGAACCTCATAACCCTCCCTTGGTGAGGGAAGGCCTGGTCATCATAACTGAAGTTACTCCTGATTCTTATGCCAAGTCTTTAAAATCTGGTAAGAAAAAACCCGCGGTGGCTATTAGCCCTGAACCCACCACCGATGACCTAACCCCCACTTCCCCTGCTACTACCTTGACAAAAAGAAAAATCAGCTATGATAGCCCTTCCCTTCATAGTGAGAAGAAACGAGGGGCCTTGGAAGAAGGCTATGACAGTATTAGTGAGATTAGGACTTTGAAAGCTACCCCGATGGTTGAAGAAGTCAATACTGAGGAAGATAATGGGGACTTTGACAGTGCTGAAGAGGAGGATTATATCCCCACTAAAAGCAAAATGCGCTTTCCAACTACTAGGAGATCGTCTAGGTTGGCCGCTAAGCCGACATCCTTGCCCAAGGGGAAAGCTACTGTGACTAAGAAGGAGGTTGAGGTTATGTAGGAAGAGGACCAGCCGAAGGGGAAGAATTCTGAGGTTGAGGAGGATGTGCAGGGAGAGGGTAACTATGAAGAAGATAACAAGAAGGGTTCTGCAGAGCTCCAGGGTTTAGAGTCTGGGGCCAATATCAAAGCAGACACTGTGGTGGAAGAGACATAGCAAATGGGTGGTGATGTTTCTGTTAACAAAGGCAACAAGATTGAGGTGTTGGAAGCTGGTGAAGAAGGACCCAGTAACTTCCTGGATTTTAATGTGCAAGGCTCAGATATTGACAGCGCTGAGGAAAAGACTAAAGAGACCAGTAAGAAGAAGAAAGGTACTAAAAAACAACAAGGGCAAGGCTAAAGAGACTCTGGAGGCTAGGATGACCCATCTAGAGTAGAATTTTAATACCCTAGCCAATTTCTTTGCCATGGTCATGCACAGGTCTGCCACGACTCTGTTATCTCTCCAGAAGAAGGTTCCCAAAGGTCAAGAGAAGACGGACAAGAAGATGAAGGAGTATGAGGACGTGCTCCAGTTCCTAGTTGATGACTAGGACAAGATGTTCAAGTAGCCTTTGGTGGCTTGGGTTTTTTCTGTTGTCGGTTCGTGGTCAGTCTGCTATCCCTGTGGCATCCAGTTTCTCTTGTGTTTTGTTTATTGGTTCTGTTGTCTTTTGCTATGTTGCTTAAATTTAATGGTTTGTTCTAAACTATTCAAGTTTTGGTGAGCCCTTGGTGGCTGTTTTGTCATGGGATCGGCACCCTTTTTTGCCGCTTATCTTAACAAAAACATTTCAATAGTTATCTATTGCGACAATCAACAACATATATATTAACCAAATAATTATTCAGTCCAATGCCAATCCTTCTATCATAATCAAAACTGGATAGAGTCCTGGTGACCTTACACTACATTACCAAGCCACCATGTGAGGCAAATGACTTCATCTTTAGACAAATAAACTATTGACTATTCATCAAGGAAATCTACTAGGTGACTCTTGCGTTCATCATCCCATACTTAAGTGATGTCTTGCTCTCACATTCACAATTTGTTCAAGAGGAATAAGTGACTATCGATAAAAATAGATATCAATAATCAAATGATTTTGAATATAAATACGATAAGACATAGGATGAAACATTTCAATAGTTATCTATTGTGACAATCAAAAACATATATATTAACCAAATAAGAAATTAAGAAAGAAAAGTTTTTAAAAAGGAGAAAAACCCTCTGATTCCCCACACACAACATTCATTCAAAACACAATACTTATTCACAAGAACAAGAACACAGGAAAAAGGAGATTGGAGATTGGAAGCATTTGAGGAAGGAGGATTGGATGGATTCAACTGTCGGGGAGCGTATTAATAGGAAAAATTAAATTATTTTATTCGAATTTATAATGTCATTATGTCAATCTGTGTGGATAAGAGATTGTTGAGTACTCTCCGTTTCTGTATGCTTTGAGAAATTTATTATTATTATTATAAATACCATAATATTGTATTTGGTGATAAAATACATACAAACTGGCTGTCCTATATCTATATATATTGCATAATGAAATACTTATATGTTGATAACATATATCTGTATCATTCTAAAAAATAATAATATTATTTATATTGATGTTATTATTATCTATTTTAGATAATAACTAGTACTCATTCATATTTTATTTTACTGTAAAATCTTAATATCTCCCTACTGTGTTTTACCACAACACATATTAGAATTCACTAAATGAAATCATAATTAAACAATGTAATTTCAATATTGAAATACAATCTAAATTGTAGATAAATTGCATCGTGTATATATATATATATATATATATATATATATATATATATATATATATATATATATATATATATATATATATATATATAATCTGAATTAAGATTTAATAGAAATCATATACAAATCGCATTATATATATAGTAGCAATATTAAATTGCATTGAAAATTATATATATAAAGGTCCGCTTGAATAAACACAGTTGGGTCAGCGTTAAGTGCCGACCACGGCCTATGGGAGATCCTTCGCTCCCCTCATGGCCCTATATGGAGTGTCGACACCCATGAAATGGGCAATGTTTGTTAAGGATTTAAAATCGCTCACTTTGTTTAACTTTTGTTTTTATTTATCACATGTTGTCTTAAATGCTTTCTATAGTTTATAACATATGTAATATATGCTATTCTTCTGGAAATTTTATGAGTTGTTCTCTGCAGTGCTCCATATGGAGCCGCCGACCCCCTTTGCAATGCTTTTTCATATAAACTTAAAACTTTGTCTCAAAATTGTATAATGATTGCTAAGAATTGTGTAATATTTGTTGTCTCTACCATTGATTAAGTGTTATATATATGCGTGTGTGTATATATACTGATATTATAAAATGAATTGAACTATGTATAAATATTTGTAATTGAACTTGTTGTTCCAGCACAATATACATTTGTTTCGTAAATTAAAAGAATGTGATTGTGAAAATTAGTTTTCTACTAACCTAGTTATACAATAACAAGAAGATATCTGTATATATTAATTATATTGTGTTCTTTTTTTAAAGCTAATAAATTTTGTTATAGTCAAAGGACTTGTATGTTTGGAAGTATTTTTCATAACCCCAAAGTATAGGAAAAACTAGTAAATTGGTTTTTATATCAAAAATTATTTATATCACAAAATTAGAAAATGACATATCATTGAAACTGTAAACTTAGATATCAAATGCAAACCAGAATGATGAAACTTCACCCCAGTATTTAATCTTACCATGATTAGAGTAAATCAAACATTACTAGTGGAATAAGGGTGAACTGTAAAATTGTGCCTGTATGATCATTTAAAAACAATGTAACCCTGGAGTAAACTTTTTGCAAAAACCGGAATTGGGCTTATTGTTTCAGCTGTGTAAACCTTAGTCAAATTATGTAATGATTTATGAGGAATGCTCTATTTATTTTATGTGTAATTACTTCTAGGATAGGATGCCGATTATATACTGTGCATTTAGTATAAGATTTTTATTAGATTTTTATACTGGTAATAACATCAATCGCCTACATTGAAAAAAAATGTATCGGTAGTATAATTAAGTATTTATACTATTATCAGTATGAACTTTTAATATAATACAATACTAATACATATATATTGTAACACAGAACATTTGTACAACAGTTATAATTCGATCAACATATATATTCTGATATATTTATTTATTTATTATATGTATATATACAGTCTTAAAAACATGACAGGATACAAATATATCATATATTCATTTTTAAATATTGGAAACTATCAAGAATTATATATATTCAGTCATACAATATTAATCTTACTCATAAAAATGGAGGACATATAGAATTCATGGACATCAACTTTATATATATATTCATATAGACAATATCAGCTTACAAAAACAACAACAGTCATACAATCTTTTGTTTTCAAATATTGGTAAATATGGATTGTGAATGCGCTCTCCCAATATTGAAACCTTCACAAGCCTCCACTCTTCTTCCTTTACCCAATTCTGAATCTTCTTCTGTGCTCTCTTCTTCAGAATGAATGTTGTGAATGAAACGTGTGTGTGAGAGAATGAGGGTTTTTCTCCTTTTAAAATCTTTTCTTTCTAAATTTCTTTCTTTTTCTATTTTTATTTTGCTTTGTTTTTGTGTCTTTTTCTAAATTTAAGTCTCTTTTTCTATTGTTTATTGTTATTAGGAACTTTGCATTCGCTGTAGAAATTAACTGATATATAATGCGATTATAAATATTTTGTCTGTATATTGTTCAGTGCCTATTGGCAGTGCCAGTAATCTCTGCAATATATATATGTTATTTGGTGAAATTAGATACTGTATTAAAATCATTCGTTGTATGTATATATTCTTGTTGTAGATAAATTATCACTGTTGAAGATTTGTAATCTATAAGAGTTATTATATATATATATATAATAACTTGTTGTGTATGTCTGGGTTTACTGTATAAAAGCTATTACTGTATTTTTTTTAAGAAAGCATTCACTATATTTTTTATGTTTGTTGTGTGATGCCATTTCATGGCAGACTATTTATTACTTGCTGAAGGTTTTGAAATATATATATATATATATATATATATATATATATATATATATATATATATATATATATATATATATATATATATATATATATATATATATTTTATTTTATCACTGTTGTAATCAGCGCATTGAGTCAAAGAGATTATGAAATTTCCTTATAAATAAATCAGTTTTAATTTAATTTCGTTAAATAAGGAGAAATTTGCACCAAAAACATTGAGATGACAGTTAAACCAACATTGTTGTTAAAGGTTCATAATGTTATAAAACAAAACAAGATAAAATGAAATGAATATAAATATATTTTATTAATTTTATCTAAAAATGATAGATAAGGATAAAAATATTAATGAAATTTTAAATGATATGATATTGAAAATAAAGTTTGGTAGGGAGAAAGTTAAAAAACTAATTATAGTCAAAGGGGCCTTGGTTTGCTTGTGAAGTTGGAAGTTCTAAATGAGCTCACTAGGGATCAAGTCTTGTTGAGTGCAAGGCCCCTGACACCATAAGGGATGAGGTCAGGATCGTGCCTTGGGCGAATTCGACGGAATGGATACCCCTCAGTCTTTGGCTCTCAGCCGAAGAGGTTCAACCTAAGGCTCGTGCTCCTAAATCGGGTAGCAAAAACAAATTTGTGGATGACCTCCATAAAAAAACTAATTGTAAATTTCTTTAAAATGAATGCATACATACCAAGGAAATAAGGTTGACACCTCATGAGTCAAGTCTTGCTTGTGTGGATGCCAATGTGAATAGAAGTGGGAAAAGTTATTTTCAATATTGTGCACTCTTTTGCAAATTGTTATGGTCACGTCTCCCCCACTTAAAAAATGATGTAATTACTATCACATTATTGCAGAATATCAAATTTCTCATGACTCATCAATAGCCATGTAATTGTATCCAATCTGAATTTCCTAGCAATTGTTATAAATCAAATCAAATACATATAGTTCTCCATTGTAAGATGTCGACTTTGCCACCACCCAAACCATTATAAATACAATTCAACTCAAATTCATTTGCAACATAATTTTTATTGCCACTTCTATTCATGGTCTGTGTCCCACTCTTGGTTTGCTAGGTGACAGCTACAGGCCATGGGATCAAATCTAGTTTTGCCCAAGAATATGACTATCATCACTAGCAATAGCTTCTTTATCCCGGCCTACACCATGAATTCCATCATCCTCTTTGGCATGTGGGTGTTGGTTAAACGAAAGAATTAGGTATGCATGACTAAAGGAAAAAATGCTACCATTAATTGGACTTGGATCTCTGTGAGAAAGTTTGGAGAGCATATGGAGGTTGTCAATGATGGGCAAGGAAATTGAGCAAGTGGTAGTTTGGATGTTTTTATTGTTTTTCCAAAAAATAGCGCTGAAATGAAGAGGACTATAAGCAAAGTAATCCACGTAATGCTCAAAAACTCCATTGTAAGCGCCCGGGCCTGAAATTGGGGCTCCAATTTAGTGTGCATTTCCCCATAGTTGAATCTAATTGTAACAAAGTTCATAAGATAATTTGACTATTTTGTCCCACACAAAAATTAACTAGGTAGGTTGTCTATGGTTGCAATTTTGATTTTGTCTCCCAAGTTCAATGTTTTATGGATGAATATCAAAGCATTTTTAGATAAAAAATGAATCTTATATATGAAGGTGAGTTGTTATGAATTAGAAACAATTTTGATGTACATGTATATACATATTACCTTATTTTATTTTTTCATATTTTCTAAAGTTTTTGTAATATAGCATATTGTTCATACCACATACCATAATTTATGTACCAAAGACATTCTTTTATACTATATATCAACTATCCAACTATTAACATTATATATATTTATAATACAGATATACGTTTTAATCTAAGGCATTAGAATTATTTTTCTTTTTTCATTTGAATGGGTGGTTGAATATTAGTAAGCATGTTCTAAGCTCCTATCATATCTAAAATGAATCATTTAAAAGAGTTGATTGTAAACTATGGAGGCACACAAAAATGACACAATCTTTAGACTTGTCGGACATGGACCAATTTTTTTCTAATTAAGCTAAACATTACAAGCAAATACCACAAGATCATATGTGTACTAAACATTACATTGGTGGCAACAAGGTACACGTATTAGTTATTGTGTGTATATAGGATATCATTTAAGCTTATCCAAATCAACACAAATGGCATTAAACAACATATTATTTCTTATAGCTAATATATTTTTTAGGCAAAATCAACGATAGTCCCTATAAGTCAATGATAGTTATAATTGTTTGACATTTAATTAGGATATAATTAATTTTACACTCTACTTAAACATCACCTTTCAATGGTCAAATAGTCACATGTTTGGCCATGTGACTGACGACATGTGACTGACGAAACCTCTAAGCTTAATGTCAGTTACCCTTGTTGCACCACATTAGACACTTTTGAGTTAATATGACCAAAGAGAGAGCTTCACACACAGCTCCAAAAACAAATTAAATCCTTTAGAGAATTTAAATGCTTGTTAATGGAAGTTTTTGAAATTTTTGAGGTACATATTTAGGTGATTTTTATTTTTGTTCTTTTATTTTGTCTAAGGGGTGTATATGACGCTGCCTTTGTAGGTCCTTTGCAAGTAAGACAAAACTTTGTGTGAAGTTGTGTTGTAAAAGATTATCAATGTGCATATTGAGACTATAGGTTCAATTGCTAATTAGCCGATAGGCTTTTATATGTGAGCATTATAGTGCTCGGAATTGTCTCACGCCGTAAAAAAAATTCACATCTCAATTCTACCAAGAACGTACGTTGTGGATTGGCATATTCCTTGAACCTCCTATGGGTGCGTGTGCTAGTTAATATTATATTATGTATTTAAATTAAGACATACAAAATAGACTAAAGTGAGAAACAAGGGTAATTGAATTCCTAAAAATGTCCGTTTGAAAGTTGTCCATATTTGACCATGCCAAATTCCACACCTCAATTCTTCCACCAAGAACGTTCTGGATTGGATCCGCACCCTTTCCCAAGCAACCCCACCGGCACGAGAAACTACGCGATGCTTCACAACTAGTCATCTGTATAGAGACTATAAATAGGCTTCCTGGGGGTTTGGCTTAGACATCCGGAAATTGAGTTTAATAACAGAAGTCTGGAATAGATTTCAATTCTTTCTGTGTGTAAAGGCTTCGATTTGCAGGTTTTGTGTTCAAGGAAGAAAGAAATACAGCATGCAGATATTCGTGAAGACATTGACAGGCAAGACCATCACTCTGGAGGTGGAAAGCTCTGATACCATCGACAATGTGAAGGCAAAGATCCAGGACAAAGAGGGAATTCCTCCTGATCAGCAGCGCCTCATCTTCGCCGGTAAACAGCTGGAAGATGGCAGAACCCTTGCCGACTACAACATCCAGAAGGAGTCCACCCTTCACCTTGTGCTTCGCCTGCGTGGGGGCATGCAGATCTTTGTCAAAACCCTAACCGGCAAGACCATCACTTTGGAAGTGGAAAGCTCCGACACCATTGACAATGTGAAGGCAAAGATCCAAGACAAGGAGGGCATTCCTCCCGATCAGCAGCGCCTGATCTTCGCCGGTAAACAGCTGGAAGACGGCAGAACCCTTGCTGACTACAACATCCAGAAGGAGTCCACCCTTCACCTTGTGCTTCGCCTCCGTGGTGGCATGCAAATCTTTGTCAAAACTCTAACCGGCAAGACCATTACTTTGGAAGTCGAGAGCTCCGACACCATTGACAATGTGAAGGCGAAGATCCAAGACAAGGAGGGCATTCCTCCCGATCAACAGCGCCTCATCTTCGCTGGGAAGCAGCTGGAGGACGGCCGAACTCTCGCTGATTACAACATACAGAAGGAGTCCACACTTCACCTCGTCCTGCGCCTGCGCGGAGGGTTTTGATTTTTATGTTTTATTAGTAACTCTGATATATGTATGCGAGCATTTTATTTAAATAAAAATCTGTATCTGTTGTGACATTTGCCATTGCTCTTCTAAATGACAAATTAAAAATGGATTTATTAAATTAGGGTTTTCTGGTAACAATAAGCGCGGAATTTTGAAAATTTTGTGGAATGAAACATCATAAGTTTTAAGTTTAATCTACCTATTAATTGCTTACAAACATGCGAGATTGTTTTGAAGAAAAAATGGTTGCATTTCAACATGTTAAAGTTGTTTGGGAATAATTAGCAACAAAATTAAATTCTTTGTCTGAAATCTGGTTGCTAGAATCAGTTACAAATGCATTTTATGATTATTTATCATTGCGTTGCAAATATTTTCTGGAAACAATTTTTCAAAACAAAATCTAGGGTTGTTTGTAACTGCAAATGTAAGAGATTGGATGTAAACGAGGGAAGGGGGAAAATCTGGAACTATCGGTAGTATAGGTTCTCTCTGTATTCAGATCAGATGTTACTGGAAATTTTGTAGTGTTTGATCAATATGTGTTTGTATATGTAAATCTTTGAGAGAGCCATTTATACATTCTTGGAATCTAGTTTCAAATTGACTTTCAACTTGTGTGAATGCACGCTCATGATCTGGTAATGCTTGAGAATAACAGAGAAGTTTGTACCTTGTTATGATAGAAGATTGAGGTAAGACTGGGTTTACATATTTATTAGGCTTGGTGATGAACATTACAGGATAAATTGGTAACATGAACAGTTTGGGGGAATGAGACATCTTTAAATCTTCCTTTAAAATTTAATATATATTTATATATAAATGACTACACTTTGTAAATAATTGCAAATAATGTATGGATAATTTTTTTTTTTTTGAATTAATTATAAATTACCGAGAGAATCCAGATACAATATGATCATAACCCCAGAAAGGGCAAAATAGGAGATAAGTTTTAAAAACCAAGAGCTTGTAAGGAGCTCATACAATAGCTCAATGAGGTACAAACACACAGATCATCATCATAGAGAGCATAGAAAATGCCCATGCACAACAGCAAGCACGAAGTGAACACCAATATAGAAGAAAACTTTTGTAATAAGCAGCAACAACTTCATAAACCCTGCTCTGCTCCACAGCAATCAGAGAACCAGCAGCAAGCACCAAAACTGTCCAAAAAAGGTCCCTGTCCGTGAGACAAAAATTCAGCTACAACTCCTCCAAAAAGTGAAGGATTTATAACAAAACTATGAAGAACTGCTCTTAGCAAAAGGGGACCAAAAATGAGTAGGAAACATCTGTAGACAGCACCACTGGAGCCAATCAGTCTCAAAGACTCATCTATCCATTCCAACTCACCTGAATTTATCCAAATCCCCGAAAGCCCCAACAGGAGGAGGGATTTTGAAGATGACTTCATTATCTCTTACTATTTCTATATCAGCTTCAGAGGGGGGGCTTCTTTTTCTTCAACCCCATATCTTCAAGTAGAGTATCAAAGGTGGCATCTTTGTTATAACGTTCTTGAAATTTCTTATATTCTTTTACAAATTTGTCATACACACTTCAACATCATTAGGCCAGAATTTGGCAGTGATGATCTCTGATCTTTTCAGGCAGGTCTGTCCTCCATCCATCAAGTCTATGAATTTATCTTTGGAGATCTCTAGGGTCATCAACACCTGAGAGCAACATTATGGAGGATGAGTCTTTTTGAAGACTCAGTAAGATGTCTCCTCCGTAAACAATCATCATTCCTTAATTTCCAAACGGTCCAAAGTATTTCAGTGGTCAAAATATTCTAGAACAGATTGCAAAGAATTTCTTGCCAAGAGAGATCATTTTTCCTATCCCAACCCCTAAGACTAGAAGAAAAAAAAACCCACACTCAGCAAATTCAAAATCAAAAAATAAATGTTCAATAGATTCAGGAAGCTTACAAAAGGTGTAGTATCTCTTAATAGGATCAACATTAAAGCAAGCTGTACCAACAAGTTTTTTTTAATAATAAAAGCCACTTAAAACAAGATGACTTAGGTTCTAAAACACTAGGCCAACAAAAATTAAAAGAATTTGACCATTGGACATGACTTATTCATGTTGCAGCATTTATTAAGGTTATCAGTGATCTCCGGGGAGTTGGTAATCAAATTTTAAATATTTTTTGGTCTAATAGATCTTTGGATAAAGAAGGGTTTAGAAATGTGTCATTAATATCAATTTATGTTACAACATCTCTAAACAACACTTTGACCATATCTCAAAATTTAGGAGGGAACCCAAATGCCTCAAGAGCCATAGTGATAAAAGACCACTCCACTCTATCATATGCCTTTTCAAAGTCTAAGAGGAGCATGCCAACATTTTGCTTACTGTTATTTTCCTAGTTCATAGCCTCCTAGTTGGTAATCAGATTCTCCAA
Source organism: Cunninghamia lanceolata (assembly GCA_027924645.1). Lineage (NCBI taxonomy): Eukaryota > Viridiplantae > Streptophyta > Pinopsida > Cupressales > Cupressaceae > Cunninghamia > Cunninghamia lanceolata. The sequence goes on from BSBN01000828.1 coordinate 4,529,274, forward strand.
TATAAATCTGCCCTTTATAAAACCAGTTTGAGATTGATTAATGAATTTAGCCAAGATATCTTTCAATCTGATAGCCAAGATTTTAGCTAAAATCTTATAAGAGACATTACGAATGGTAATAGGCCTCCAATTTTTTATTTGCCCTTTATCCCCTTCTCTAGGAAGCAATTTAATAATGCCTTTATTAATGCTACTCCCCAAGGAGCCTCTTGTAATAGCTTCATTATGCACTAGCTAGAGATCATCCACTATCCACTAAATATTTTTCTTGTAGAATTTAGCTAGGAGACCATCAAAACTAGGAGTTTGTCATTTTTGAATGTCTTGATTGCCCTAACAATTTCCTCCTTATGAATATCACTACTCAACCTATTGACATCCTCTTCTTTGATCTTCTTTGGAATGAGCTTCTTGCAAATATTTTGAGCAGTAATATAGTTCAAATTGTTGTCATTGGATGTAAAATGCTCTTTGTAAAATTTTCTAAATTCTTCCTTAATCTTATTACTATCATCTATCTGAACATTATCAACCCAAATGGGACCAATTTCTTCCCTGATATTTTTCAATTTAATAAAATTGAAGAATTTAGAACCTTTATCACCCACTTTAAGCCAATTCGATTTGGCTCTGATCTTCATACCTTGAATTTTCTTTGATTGCAAGCATCTCAATTTATCTTTGATGTCAGACAAGTTTGTGATTAGAGAATTATTAGTAGGGTTATTCTAGAGCAGATTCTCAATATTGTATAGGTCTCCTTGCATTTTTTCTTCTAACTATGGTCCATTGCCAACCTTTTACCAATTGTCTGAAATATTGCTTTCCATCCCTTGGTATTAGCTTCCCATAGATCAATCCGAGAAACCTTTTGCAGAAGAACCCTATTAATATTCCTCACTATGAGAATCCCATCATTGCAATCTTGTGTATTGAGCAAATCCATGTTCATCTTCAAATAATTTTCTCTTCTTATCTTATCTTTTAACACATGATTCTGAACACTAATTTTAGCTCCAATAGGAAAATGATCAGACATAGAAGTAGCATATACTTTCACTATGTTCCCTTTATCACTAGGCTCAAAATTGAAACAATCTATGTTCACATAAAATCTATCAAGCCTATAGTATATTGTCTTTCTTCATTTTTGGTAATTACACCCTGTAAACCAAATGTCATTGCTATCTTTCTTATTCTTTTCCATTGGGTCAAAGAGTATTAATTTATTCTTCATTTTATTCCAAAAGTTTTGCTCATTGCCCTTCCAGCTCATGTCCAAGCCTCTAGTTTTATCTTCCCCATGTTTAATCATATTAAATTCTCCTCCTAAGATCCAAGGAATCCTTGGCAAAGTCTCTAGCCATTTCCATATCTCAATCCTTTCCCTATAATCATTTGCAGTATAAATTGTACAAATGCCAAATTTCTCATTACATTTCTCAATGATCACCCAAATACCCCTATTGCAATTTGAGCATCCGCAATCAATGATCCATTTAGCCCACGTATTGTTTATAAGCAAGGCAACATCTCCTTTGCCTTTATCATGTTTACTGGCTAGATAAACAACATTTTTCTAGATAAAATTTAGATTGGTCTCAAGCTGGAAGCCAATATCTTTCACCTCTTGAAGAAGCAGAAAATCAACATCACATTTCTCATTAAGAAAGTCTCTATGTACTCCCTGTCAGGGGACTCCAGTCCTCTGACATTCCAGCTAATGCATTTTATTGTCATCTATACTGGCTAAGACATTTGAGCTCTTTTGATTCCTATATAGTCTATCAAAGCACTTAGGAATCTTTTCTTCTTTTCCTTTTTTTTGTTCTTCAGTCCATTGTCCTCTCTGCTAACTTGTTTCCTTTTCTTATTGTCCTCCATTTTATTGTATATTCTATCAATGTCTATCAATATCTCATCCTCACTGAATATGGGAGAGGTATCACCGGGTTCCTGCTCAACATCCTTAATGACATCCTCATTTGGTAGAACACTGCCATCATCCATTGGCTCTATTGCTTTAGTTAAGGAGTTCTGTTGAGGCAAAAAAAAATTTCCAACATTCATTCCCCGACTTTGTCCATAACCAGTTCCTGGGCATTTTTTCTTATCTACACATTGTCATCAACCTTTTGATTTACTTCTTCATCTCCCATAGGAGATGAATCATCACTAAGGTTTTTGATTTCATCAAGTTGCTGCAGATTGCATGCCCTATTCCGAGTACCAAAGTTTTCTTTGTTAGCAATTTTTTCTTTGTATATTATATTATTATTTTTGGTTGCGTAAGAGATTTTTGTTATATGAAAAGCTGAAAACAAATAAATAGAGCAAGCCCTTGAAGCAAGGCTTGTATATTATATATTATATTATTGTTTAACTGCTCTTTTTTCCTTTTATCCTGCAAACCCTTATGTTCATTGGGTTTGGAAAGATTTAGGCTTCTGTCTGTTAGGGTTTCCTTTTAATTTAGGGCAATCTTTTCTTTGGTATCCCTCTTTCTTACACAAAAAACAAGCATTAAGACCTCCTCAAATTTCAATGTCACAAAATATTGTATTCTAACCTCTATTAATTCAATTTTTTTCTGGAACTATGACACCAAGGTTGAGGGAAATTAGGGCCTTAGCATCCAATGCGGGAGGGAAACCCTAGTTTCCTCTGTTTACATAACTCTGCCCGAAGGTCGTAAAATTTGTGGGATAAAGGCCCAAAGTTGCAGAGGCAAGTTCTTGATTGTTACCCACCCGAGAATGGTGGATACCATAACTTCCTCATTTACAATGTTCAGCGCCTAGGCCACAACTTTAAACATCAATTTACCCGCATTCCAAAATTGTTTGTTTAAAACCCTTCTCTACATGTTGGCCTTACTTTGCATATTACTTTTGAACAATGATTTTGTGGTAGACATGTGGAAGATTGGGTTGGCTTTGAATGCAAATAGCTATGGTATAGTAGAAAACAAGGAAGTCACGAAGGTAGTGGGGAGAATGTTTGAAGTTGATGAGATGAAGATAAGAGTGATTAAGTCGAGGGAGAAAGAAAAAGATGCAAGGAAGGGTGAAGCAGGATCATCTTATGAATATTTTCAAGACTTTGTGAAGGCAATGGAGGAGGAAGTCTATGACAAATAAATGTTGTTTGTGAAGGCATATCATGTCAAGAAATCATAGACGTCTATCATATGTTTTCAAACATGATAGGAATTTATGTAATTCATCTTGTGCTCCTCACTAAGGAAAGTATTCACATCATAATCATGTATTTATTATAAATTTGATTGTCTAGGTTTCTTTCATGGTACTCTTTTTAATCTCCACGATCAATCTATGTAATTCAACTAGTGCTCCTCACTATGGGAACAAAGGAGGTGCACAAAGTTTATCCTTCCATAAATCCAACACTTGAGTAAGCCATCTCTTCGGGCAAGTAGGAGCAGATTTACATATATGGCATCCCTTTACTACCCAACAAGGGCGATGAGCACACCAACATGGCCCTTCTCAAATTCCTCCTATCAAGGCAATGGAGGCCTTCACCATGGTAAAGAACACCATCCTCTAACATATTTTTTTTGGCAAAGATTCTATTGTGGAAGAAGATTTTGATAATGAATTGGACACTATGGGTTACATGCACATGTTCGAAAAAGAAGGGCACCCTGTGTGCTATGACATCTATGGCATTTTTTAGGACAAGGAGCTTTATAACAAGACCTTTGGGGATGACGCCAAGCACAACAAGTTGCTAATTTGAAGGGTTCAATTTCTTGAAAAGAGTATTTTCTGGCTGAGCTTTATCCCTACTGAGATTAGCTCCATGGTGTAGATTACATATTTCAAGAACTTACCCAAGCTCAGGAAGTGGAAGCTCTTCCAGGCCACCAAGCAAGTCGTTGCCTTCCTACATGACAATTACCCTAGATTCATTGCTAGAAAGGTTAGTAGTACTTTCATTAATTTGTTTTAAATTTCAAATGGTTGATATAAGTGTTAGATGACAAGATGAATATTTTGGTGTGAGATATTTATAAATGTGTCATGGGGATACTTGGAATTGAATACTATGATATCCCCTTGTTATGTAGCAGACTAAGAGCATGTTTGTGGTCATGAGGGCTGCCAGGGTGTTCGAGACCCTATTCAAGTATTTTTGTCTAGCCCTTAGTGCTTTTACTATTGAGATGTCCTTTTTATTACTATGCAAACCTTCCATCTATGTTCTATGGTTCCCATGCCAAGTTTTGTCTCTATTGTGACATGGTTTGTTCTTGACTTATTTGGAATATAGTTTCTAGAACAAAATCTTGTTTCTTTAACTTTTACTTTACATATCGTGGGTTTTAAACTTGAGATCAATATCTAGGTGAATCATATGCTCTTATTTTAAAATAAAATTTATCTTTTTCTAGGTGTATTTTACTATTTTATTCAATGTGGTTAACATATCTATTTATACATGGTACAATGAAGAACTCAAAGTAGATATCATGTATGGACAGTTTTTTTCTATGTATTCTAGCTAGTGCATAAGGGAATAGAAGCAATAATAGAATTGTTTAGGAAAGCAATCAATGAGAGAAATGAAGCATGCAATGACCTAAAAAATGTAGTTGACATCATTATGAAATAGAAAAAGAAGAGGCCCACATAAGCCATTAAGGATCTCATGTTTCTAAGAAGTCATTGTTAAGACAAAGTCTAGAATTTTTAAGCTCACAAATTTTTGGACAATACCCTAATGGAGTTACACCCTATAAAACAACTTGAAACCCCAAATACTTGAACAAATACTAAAAATAATAATATGTTTGGTCCTAGTGAGGTAGAAATTTTCCATACTTTCAACCGACATCTTTTCATGTATTATTTTATTCTCATTCTTGGAGAAATGCAAAATGTTAGATAAGTAGATTGAACTATTGAAGCAAAGACTTAGTTTGATTGTTGAGAAAAGAACCAAGAGATTCATGGAGATAAATTTGAAATTTCCAAAGAACAAGTGACTACACAATTACGTTGAAAGTTGGGTTCAACTTAATTACAAAAGTCCAAGTATAATTTAATGCAGAAGTTGAACGCAAGTAGAGGGGTCAATCTATTGTTAAGTACTCATTAACATTTTATATTTTTATTATTTAATAGGGATGTGGATGTTGTGGTGTATTTCTATGACCATACATTACTGGTAGTTATGTTGTAGTTTAATTGATAGGTTTACTATTTGCTATTTGTTTAGTGCTGAAAAGAAACTATACTGTTTGTCAAAATTGGCCAAGGAATTTGTTGTACTAATGATATATCTGGTAGATGTTGTGAAAAACTAGTTTAGATTAAATTAAGCATGGTTTAATAGGAGAAATACCTAAAGGGTATTCTTAGATCCCTTCTTCAATTTTATTTCCCACCATGATACTTGATACATAGCTTTGCCATGTTTGTTACTTGGATGACACATTCTTGCTTCACATTTAGGTACAATAGCTATACCACATACACCATACACATCTTGTGATCCTACTTGGTTAACAAAATGACAAACAAATGCTAGTCTATGATTATATACGAAATGGAAGTGTATTATTCACTTGTTGGTAAGAATCTATTATATGGTATTTAGGTGTCCAACATCCAGATGTGAATTATGGTTGGATGATATAAATTATTCTTTGTCACACCTTTAGGTGCATTGAAAGAAACAAAGAGGCATTGTTTGAAGTCTAATTTTTCAAAAGAGTCCCCATTAGAAATTGTATTACCAGGCCTCAACTTATAAAGTTATAGAGCTAGCACTTTTGTCTGCATGGTTTTATGTAGAGGACTATATAGACAATGATAATACTATACAAAAGATTGATTAACAACTCTCCTCAAGTAAACAATTTTGTATGCACTGGTGAAGTTGTTGTTGTGGTAGTTATCATATTCCTACACAAACTAAAGCAAAACCTTTTACAAGATTAAAAATCAAGTTTGCACTCTAGAGGACCTTCAAAATACAATTTCAATTAGTTCATATTTAAAGGGCAACATGAACTATTGTTTTAAAAAGATATTTTGGTTTTATGTTGTATTTAAAAAACCTAACCAACTCTAGCACTGTATTAAAGCTATGTTTTTTTTTTTTTGGAAAATGCAATCAAAGGGATGGCTCCCATTATATTAAAGGAGAAAAGCAAAAAAACTACATAGGGCTAAGGCTCCACATAGCATGTCGTCAACATATACTATGTAGAGGACTATATAGACAATGATAATACTATACAAAAGATTGATTAACAACTCTCCTCAAGTAAACAATTTTGTATGCACTGGTGAAGTTGTTGTTGTGGTAGTTATCATATTCCTACACAAACTAAAGCAAAACCTTTTACAAGATTAAAAATCAAGTTTGCACTCTAGAGGACCTTCAAAATACAATTTCAATTAGTTCATATTTAAAGGGCAACATGAACTATTGTTTTAAAAAGATATTTTGGTTTTATGTTGTATTTAAAAAACCTAACCAACTCTAGCACTGTATTAAAGCTATGTTTTTTTTTTTTTGGAAAATGCAATCAAAGGGATGGCTCCCATTATATTAAAGGAGAAAAGCAAAAAAACTACATAGGGCTAAGGCTCCACATAGCATGTCGTCAACATATACTATGTAGAGGACTATATAGACAATGATAATACTATACAAAAGATTGATTAACAACTCTCCTCAAGTAAACAATTTTGTATGCACTGGTGAAGTTGTTGTTGTGGTAGTTATCATATTCCTACACAAACTAAAGCAAAACCTTTTACAAGATTAAAAATCAAGTTTGCACTCTAGAGGACCTTCAAAATACAATTTCAATTAGTTCATATTTAAAGGGCAACATGAACTATTGTTTTAAAAAGATATTTTGGTTTTATGTTGTATTTAAAAAACCTAACCAACTCTAGCACTGTATTAAAGCTATGTTTTTTTTTTTTTGGAAAATGCAATCAAAGGGATGGCTCCCATTATATTAAAGGAGAAAAGCAAAAAAACTACATAGGGCTAAGGCTCCACATAGCATGTCGTCAACATATACTATGTAGAGGACTATATAGACAATGATAATACTATACAAAAGATTGATTAACAACTCTCCTCAAGTAAACAATTTTGTATGCACTGGTGAAGTTGTTGTTGTGGTAGTTATCATATTCCTACACAAACTAAAGCAAAACCTTTTACAAGATTAAAAATCAAGTTTGCACTCTAGAGGACCTTCAAAATACAATTTCAATTAGTTCATATTTAAAGGGCAACATGAACTATTGTTTTAAAAAGATATTTTGGTTTTATGTTGTATTTAAAAAACCTAACCAACTCTAGCACTGTATTAAAGCTATGTTTTTTTTTTTTTGGAAAATGCAATCAAAGGGATGGCTCCCATTATATTAAAGGAGAAAAGCAAAAAAACTACATAGGGCTAAGGCTCCACATAGCATGTCGTCAACATATACTATGTAGAGGACTATATAGACAATGATAATACTATACAAAAGATTGATTAACAACTCTCCTCAAGTAAACAATTTTGTATGCACTGGTGAAGTTGTTGTTGTGGTAGTTATCATATTCCTACACAAACTAAAGCAAAACCTTTTACAAGATTAAAAATCAAGTTTGCACTCTAGAGGACCTTCAAAATACAATTTCAATTAGTTCATATTTAAAGGGCAACATGAACTATTGTTTTAAAAAGATATTTTGGTTTTATGTTGTATTTAAAAAACCTAACCAACTCTAGCACTGTATTAAAGCTATGTTTTTTTTTTTGGGAAAATGCAATCAAAGGGATGGCTCCCATTATATTAAAGGAGAAAAGCAAAAAAACTACATAGGGCTAAGGCTCCACATAGCCTGTCGTCAACATATACTATGTAGAGGACTATATAGACAATGATAATACTATACAAAAGATTGATTAACAACTCTCCTCAAGTAAACAATTTTGTATGCACTGGTGAAGTTGTTGTTGTGGTAGTTATCATATTCCTACACAAACTAAAGCAAAACCTTTTACAAGATTAAAAATCAAGTTTGCACTCTAGAGGACCTTCAAAATACAATTTCAATTAGTTCATATTTAAAGGGCAACATGAACTATTGTTTTAAAAAGATATTTTGGTTTTATGTTGTATTTAAAAAACCTAACCAACTCTAGCACTGTATTAAAGCTATGTTTTTTTTTTTTTGGAAAATGCAATCAAAGGGATGGCTCCCATTATATTAAAGGAGAAAAGCAAAAAAACTACATAGGGCTAAGGCTCCACATAGCCTGTCGTCAACATATACTATGTAGAGGACTATATAGACAATGATAATACTATACAAAAGATTGATTAACAACTCTCCTCAAGTAAACAATTTTGTATGCACTGGTGAAGTTGTTGTTGTGGTAGTTATCATATTCCTACACAAACTAAAGCAAAACCTTTTACAAGATTAAAAATCAAGTTTGCACTCTAGAGGACCTTCAAAATACAATTTCAATTAGTTCATATTTAAAGGGCAACATGAACTATTGTTTTAAAAAGATATTTTGGTTTTATGTTGTATTTAAAAAACCTAACCAACTCTAGCACTGTATTAAAGCTATGTTTTTTTTTTTTGGAAAATGCAATCAAAGGGATGGCTCCCATTATATTAAAGGAGAAAAGCAAAAAAACTACATAGGGCTAAGGCTCCACATAGCCTGTCGTCAACATATACTATGTAGAGGACTATATAGACAATGATAATACTATACAAAAGATTGATTAACAACTCTCCTCAAGTAAACAATTTTGTATGCACTGGTGAAGTTGTTGTTGTGGTAGTTATCATATTCCTACACAAACTAAAGCAAAACCTTTTACAAGATTAAAAATCAAGTTTGCACTCTAGAGGACCTTCAAAATACAATTTCAATTAGTTCATATTTAAAGGGCAACATGAACTATTGTTTTAAAAAGATATTTTGGTTTTATGTTGTATTTAAAAAACCTAACCAACTCTAGCACTGTATTAAAGCTATGTTTTTTTTTTTTGGAAAATGCAATCAAAGGGATGGCTCCCATTATATTAAAGGAGAAAAGCAAAAAAACTACATAGGGCTAAGGCTCCACATAGCCTGTCGTCAACATATACTATGTAGAGGACTATATAGACAATGATAATACTATACAAAAGATTGATTAACAACTCTCCTCAAGTAAACAATTTTGTATGCACTGGTGAAGTTGTTGTTGTGGTAGTTATCATATTCCTACACAAACTAAAGCAAAACCTTTTACAAGATTAAAAATCAAGTTTGCACTCTAGAGGACCTTCAAAATACAATTTCAATTAGTTCATATTTAAAGGGCAACATGAACTATTGTTTTAAAAAGATATTTTGGTTTTATGTTGTATTTAAAAAACCTAACCAACTCTAGCACTGTATTAAAGCTATGTTTTTTTTTTTTGGAAAATGCAATCAAAGGGATGGCTCCCATTATATTAAAGGAGAAAAGCAAAAAAACTACATAGGGCTAAGGCTCCACATAGCCTGTCGTCAACATATACTATTAGTAATAGGGGCATTTCTGCCCATAGTTACATAATCTCATGCATGAACAACATCACTCCTTCAGCCACCTCCAGTAGCCTACCTTTCTGGCCTTCAGTGAACATAGATTGATCTGCCTAGAGCACAGAATTGTAGTTCGTCAAATCTCTAGCTTCAATCCTGGCCTTTAGTTTTTGCAAAGCTTTGGCCGCTTCCTTCTAGCCAACCTTCCTTGCCAGTGCATCCTTCAGCACTGTGTCCGCCTCCTCAGAACCCAGGCTTGGAATGGCTCTTAACGTAGTGTCGAGATTAGCAGGGATTATCAGCCTTGCACCCCACGAAATGCCCCAGTGGGAGCTGCCCAGGATTGAAGCTATGTTTGCGAAGAATAGTTCATACACCCTGCCGTTGTGAATGTGCCCATTGTTCTAGGAGGCTCCTCCAATTATCTTCAGCACAACCTCTCGCGCCACCTCTTCCTTCAATATGAACAACCTGCCAACTTGCTGTTCCTTCCCTTCCTGCAAACACGCACAATTAATCACCTCCATTCTAAACCTACAGATTATGCTGCAAAGGCTTCTCCCTCCTCTCCTACTTATAGATCAGAATGAAATGTGATAGGGAATCCCGGCTGCCAATCTGAAAGAGGTGAAAAGACTAAAGTCTGCCAAAACTGATCTGAGTGAAGATTTCTCATCCTCTTAGGGAAAGGCATCCGTCCTTCCCCCAGTGTTCCCCATCTCCCAAATTAGAATAGAGTTTCTCATCTATGCCGAGACTAAGCAAATAGACCTCTGAATCCTTCCCTAATGGAAAAGGCCATAAGAAAGACTCAACTCCTTTTCACTAGGCTTAGCTTTTTCCTAATTCCAAGTGCTTTTCTGTCCTTAAGAATCTCCTAATCACGTCCTCCTCACTTGGAACATCAGGTAAGTACGGCCTCTTTAGCGAGAATTGAGTGCAACTCCAGTGGGATACTCTCTTCCTCATAACAAGCACCGGAGTCTTCCACCTCAGCCGATACTCTTGAGTTGGCTAACCAGTTAGCTGCTGAGTTCCGTTCCCTAAAAATGTGTTGTATCAAAAAATTCGAGAGTCTATCTAGGAGTCCTCTAATTCTGTCCACCCATTTTTGTAGCTTCCAGTTTTGGGAAGACTTTTTTTGTACCGCATTGATACATATAAGAGAGACCCCCTCAATATCAATTGCTTTCAGACCCTTCTCAATACAGAGGGCCAATCCACTCACCAAAGCCTCTAATTCCTCCTCATTGTTCGTGGCTATTCCTATGGCTCTTGCCAATGCCCCGACACACTTTCCCTTGTCATTTCTGATGATACACCCAATCACTGTTGGGCCTGGGTTACCCTTGGAAGCTCCATCAAAGTTGAGCTTAAGTCGCTCCGAAGTGGGAGGAAACCATTTGATTGATTGTCTATCTGCTTTCTTCACCGGGGCTCCGTATTAAAGCTATGTTATACCATATTTGAAAAGCCTTATTGAAAATCTACAAATAATTCAGTCATATTTGAAAATCCTTAGCATATCTAAGTTATATTTTTTTAGAAGATAGAGATGTTTTATTTACTCATATCCTCGTGTGTTCAAAACCTATCTAGTGAAATAATGATCACCCTCAAGCAACCAAAAGTTCTTGTAAAAAGCAATATTTAGTCCATAGGTTTTCTATGTGGGTTTATGCCCACTAACAATTTAGTCTCAAGAATGTGTCACATCAAGAATTTATCTCATGATGGATATGTTTATGTAGTCATCATAAAACCAATTGCCTTTTCAATTATCTCATAGCAATAATGCTCAAAAGTTTATAAATATTATTTCAAATTTATATTCGTCATCCAACACATCAAAAAGATCTAGGTAATATTATTGTTAGCAATGATTGGTCCATTCCATGAATTGTTTGCAAGATTTTGAGCCTCTTCGTTGGTTTAGGGTAAACATTTTTAGAGCTTAGCATACTATATTAGACAACAATTTGCCAAATTTCAATCATTTTGTGGTTTTATGAATTAAATATTTTTGTTACCTTATTTTATGAATTATTGTCAAGATATAGAGCATTTTCCCACAACTATTTAAAACCTAATGTTTTTTTTATGATTGCCACTCATATATTTCAACAATATTTTAATAGACTTTATTTTGCTAATTTTGTGTATTCTTTTTTAAATTTAGATGCATTAAATTTACAATATTGTTCTTGGATATATATACTTGTATATGCTTTTGTCCATACATAGTTACATAGATGATTGCAATGTGGGAAATATCTAAATTCTACCATTATTGTTTAGAGTTAATGGCTAATGATGATAAAACTTATTTTAGTAGATTTTTTTGAGATCATTCTTTTAATGATTGGAGATGAATTTGTTACACATGTTGTAGCCATATGGATGTATGTTTTAGTTTAGATTGTAGGAAAAGGTAATATGTTACTACTAATGTACTAATTTCTTTCGTACATTGAGTGTTGGTTTATTAAGTGACTTCAAATTGTGAGAATATGAAGTTCATGTCTTTGTCAACTTTAGTGGAATGTTTTTGTGTTGAATTACAGTTGTATGCAAGGGGTCATTCATGAAGTAATTAGTTTTTACGTGGATTTTAATTTTAAATATTTTTTTGTTGCTTTGCGATAAGGATTGCATTTATTTCTATATACAATATATAAAAATGAATAAGGGATTTGATTAATTTATTCCATATATAGATAACATACAAGTTTCTCATTGCTTTATTGCAAAACATATAGAATTATTGCAGTGATCTCTATCCTACAAGCAATCAATTTTTAAAAATGTATAAATTTTGTATTATCTTCCATGTAATTAAAAATTTGACTATGGAAAAATCAACTATCCTTAAGAAAAATTATTATAATAAAAAACTATTGGGGTGCCCACTGAACCTATGGGTCCAATTGGTTAAGTGTACACATTTTACTCCATAACAAAAAAAACTAGGATATTGAAACTAAACAACCAAAGAGGAGAATTTCAATAAGAACTGTAGAATCAAATGAGCATATTCGAGAAACATGGAGACAGTTATTTGAACTTAACCAATCTCTACACATTCCTAGGTGAGGGATAAACACTTGCCATTTGTTGCACATCCCTTCCTAACTACTTTTGCAACTCATTCCTTCTAGTAGAGAAGGAGTCGACTACTGCTGGACAACTATAAGTAGTTGCATGCTTTACTATAGGAGTTGATCCCGTTTTTGCAGGACGTGGGTTCTTCGGTTGCTTGAACTGGTCCGCTAGCTACAGGAACTTCTACAATCTTGGCTGCAGGAACTTCCACAGCCTTGGCTGAGGTTAGTGTTCTTAGTTGTTGTAGGAAAGAGTTAGTTCTAGAGAAATCTCCATTTACCAAGATCATTGTAAACAAACTAATCATACCACATTATAATTTGAAAAGAACTAATTTAACCATGCAGAAATCCATTAAAACATAATACAAATAACATAGTGCTTGTCCATATATTAGATAAAGTCTTGACTTAAAAGTATGGAAATGTTTGTAAGAATGCAGCTTTTAAACAGGAAAAGACAAAGACTAAAAAGACAATTATAATATTCATTAGGAGGCACATGGTTCACACTTGGACGAGTTAGACAAAGATTTGGCTCATGGTTTTGAGCCCATGGTATTGGGAATCCTTTATAATATTTTTTTAATCTCCTTGGTCTATATATTGGAGGCTTGGGAAGGGGATTATGAGTTTTTTATTTGTAGGTACATGTTGAATTGACTCCAGATTCAAAATTTAAAATCTTTGTTGGGAGCAATGAAGTTGACATTGTCTTCTAACCTTCTTGTTGATCTTAACACATTGGGTGTGCTTTTGTTGATTTTTTCTCATAAGAGTTTCCCTATGGTATATCTTGTGTTCCCTAAGTTTTTATTAGGTTGACATTTTTTATAGATCTATTCTTGCATTGGTTCTCTCATAGAATGAGAAAGATTTAGTCTAGTTTGCTTTCATCGATGTTTTCCCCTCTACATTTGTCACTAAGAAACTACTACAAATGGGAATGTATGTTTAATTCTTTTTCGACAAGAAAGAGAATTGATAGATTTTAAAGAAAGTGAGAAGCATGTCACATGATGGTGCAACACATTTTGATGAAAAGAGATTTTTTGAACTAAAAGATGTGGAAATAATTTTTATGTTCATAGTAGAAATCATGTGATGAAACTTATGGAAAAAATAAGGATATTCTTGTTGAGAGATTAATGGAAATTTGTCATTGAAGTTTGTGTGTTGGCAACATGAGCTGAATGGAGAGACTCATGGATATTGAAGAGCATGATAGTGTATGGTGTTTTCATTGATGGCAACCCATTATAGAGATGCAGTAGTGTTGTTCCGGAGAAGACCAAAGCACCAATTGTTTTGCAGATTTGTCTAAGTCCTGGAGTACAGTCTTTAGTGTTTAGTGAACTAGTTTTTGGGTCCACATTTCTCCGCTATGAAGAATCTTGTCATGCGGTTCTGAGGTTATTTTGGTACATACTAAAGGAGTCTAAATCGAAAGTTTCAAGGCTTGAAGTCCTCCGTAGTTGAAGATATAATTGACAGAGTATCGAACTCTGTAATGACAACATACTAACAATATTAGTGGTATGTTGGAATGCTCCGCATTCCACCGCAGATGAATATTTTGCTATACAGTTTTGAGGGTAAGTTCACAAATGTCAAAAATATGTTCTCTCCAAGTGGCAAGCATTTTTGTTGTCTGCATGTTGAGTTGTGAGTAAACAATTGGTTCATTCTATTGTTACTTCACCATTGGTGGTGCGGAGGCACCTAATCTACAGGAGCCTTCATGAGGCATTAGCTGTCTTAAAGTTATTTTATGTTTTCAATGAAGTCCTAGATGGACATTAAATGTAATAAAGTCTAAATTGACCGTGCTTTGCTATTTTTAGGATAGGTTGTTAGATAGCTGTTAAGTTGGTGAGGCAGTCACATCTCCCAGCCGCTGGGAGTCATTTTCTGTACTACCCCGTGAGGGGATAAATATGTGAGATCTGATCGATCTTAGAACAGAGAAGAGGAACAAGAAAAACAGAGTTAGGTCAGAAAGATTGTAAATCAATTCTGTGAAGAAATAAAAGAAGTTTGTGTTTTGGTGTAATCGTAGGGGAAATCGTTTGGGGTCATTCCACTAGTGGATTTCTTTGAAATCAGTGGAATGACCTCCATGTTATTAGTTAGTTTTCTGTTATGTTAAATCCGAAATCATTTTGGTGTATTCTATTCGGTTACAGTCGGTGCAAAGGAAGTTGTCGGCATAAGGTTCATGTTTATGCGAATTATGAATATATCGCTTTTGTAGGTGAAGACATTTTATGTGTATCTGTCATTTGTATGGGAAGAGAAACAATGTGTGTGTATATCGCTTTTGTATCTGAGTATCAGTTTATGTGTATCCTGCAAACGCATATCGGGTTTGTATGTTGTGGATGTTGCAAAGAGTCGATATACAATCTCTGGATACATCGCAATCGTATATCAGGTGCAATTCCTGTGTATACTACGGTTGCATGTCAATCCTTGAATGTATGTTCAAAGAAGCAGGCATCGGTGTAAGTATCGATGCCGGAGAGAGATGCGGAAACATTGCTGGTAGAGGCTAGTCTTACCGACGAAGGTGTTTGAAGGTTCCATCGGTATGATCGATGTGTATCGGTGGAAGGGTTTTCAGGTTTACCGATGGCATATGGTCTTGCCGATAGTAAGGAAAGAGTGTATTTTGGTCTCATGTGAACCTTGTGAAGAGGTTTTCTAAGCTATTTGAGCTTTGTTATGTTGTATTGTGGGTTTTCATGGGTTTTTCACTCTATTTTTAAGCTTCTGCTGGCCACTCCGCATCATATTGGTATCAGAGCTAGCGAAAGCTCTGGGCGGAGGTGTTGTGTATTTTGTTTCTTGTCACTGAGAAGGCAGGTGAAGAACTAAAGAAAGCTGAAGAGTTGTGTTGGTGGCTGTTATTTTGTTTGCTAAGTTGTTTGGTTGCAGGGGCTTGTTCCATCTAGCTACAGAAGGATTTTTTCTGAGGTTGTGTATGTGGGCAGACAAGATGAGGTCTGTTATGACCATTCTCCAATGGAGATTAGGCTGGGTAAGGGTGCAGAGAGAAACCACTGAGGAGAGAGTGGTAGGTGCATCACCAGGATCTACTGTTGGGTGAGATGAATGGTTTGGTGAATTGGTGTTGTGAAGCAGTGAGAGATGGATACCTGACTGAAGAAGCACTTGATGTTGCAGCCTGAAGAGTACTCCACTGATGGGAGTAGAAGGAGCCTGAAGAAGCTCTAAAGTTAATAGTTGTTTGATTTTGTTGGTCACTAGCTATGGATGTGAAGATTGGAAGCCTGAAGCTGAGAAGGTTGAAGACAAAATGAAGTTGTTTGCAGCAGACCACATAACTCTTGGGACAAGAGTTTTTTCAACTTGGGGAGTATGGTGCGGAGGCACCCAATCTACAGGAGCCTTCATGAGGCATTAGTTGTCTTAAAGTTGTTTTATGTTTTCAATGAAGTTAGACAGACATTATGTTGAGGAATGTACATTTTAAATGTACATTGGCGGAGATACAAGTGCCCGATACAATTGTGACTGGTCGGGGTGGTAGCTGGAATGTATGTGCAAGGAGTTTTGTTCTACGCGACCGGTAGTAGTAGGTGAGGACACTGGCAGAGTAGGTTGAGAATTGTATGTATGTTCGGTGGAGTGAACAGTGCTCGTAGATATATCGCGAGTGTATGTTGGAAGATACATTGCACTAGATGCAAGAAGTGACCGACAAGAATGGTAGTAGAAACCGGCGGTCACAGGTCAGGCGTTGTATGTCTGGGTATTCAGTGCAAAGCAAATGCAAGGGTCGCAGGCACAGTAGGTGAGAGTTTGCATGTATAAAGGGAAATGTACCTTGCGATAGGAAAATAAAGAGAAGGGTTATTGAAATAGAGTTTATATGCATATTTAATAATGCATGGACATATGATTGAGAATGTATGTTAGGGTTTTTGGTGGATGCTTTGCAACATAGTGGTATCAGAGCTAAGGAGTATCTTCTGGGAAAATAAAGAAATACAGAATGTCAGATGAAGAAGGAACATCAGAACTTCCAGCAAAGGTGACCAATGCCGAGTTGGCTGTTCTGGTCAAGAAGCAAATTGCAGAGAGCATTGTTGTAAAAGTTCAGAATCAGGTGTTGAAAGATGAGTTGGAGAAGTTGAGGGACATAGTAGGTTCTGGTAAAGAAGAAGATAGCGAAGAAGAAGAGATCCCTAGGTAGAACGAGGAAGACGTTCCTGCAGACCAGAGAACCTTGATTAATGCCCTCAAATCCATGGAGAGGAGAACCATGGATGTGAAACTGGATTTGCCAATGTTTATAGGAAAGATGGATCCTGATTCGGTGATGGAGTGGATAGACTCCTTAAACAATTTCTTTGAGACAGAGGAGATACCAGAACACCAGAGGGTAAAGATAGCCCAATCAAAAATGAAAGAGGTTGCATTAACTTGGTGGAATTTCATCCAAGATGACAGAATACAAGAAGGAAAGTGCAGAATTGCTACATGGAAGAAGATGATGGCTTTAGTGAAAGAAGCCTATGTTCCATTGTATTACAGCATCCAATTGCATAAGAGGAAACAAAATTTTAAGCAGAAGGCGCTAGATGTCAGCTCATATATAGAAGAGTTCATGAAGCTTTGTGTCAAGACAAAGGTAAAAGAGAGTGAAGAAGAAAAGGTAGCTAGATACCCTAATGGATTGAGGTTCAACATTCAGGAAGATTTGAATCTGCATAACCCAGATACAGTTCAGAAATATTTTCAGTTGGCATTGAAAGTGGAAGAGAAGTTAAAGAGAAGACAAGAACAGAACAATAGAGGAAGAGGAAAACAACAAAGAGGTGGAAGAGGTCCTTTCAGAGGTAGAGGACATGGATTTGGATATCAGGGAGAATCCAGTCATGACAACAGCAAGGGAGATAACAGTCAAAACTAGAGAGGAAGTTACAATCAGCAAGGAAACTTCAGAGGCAGAAGACCTTTCAGAGGAAGATCTCAGGGCAGAGGATCTACCAGATGTTATAACTGTAATAAAGAAGGCCATATAGCCAGTAGATGTCCAGAAAAGGCAACAAATTCAACAGGAGAAAGGAGAACGAATCTGATCCAAGAACTTGATAGCCAAAGAGCAACAAGCTCAAATGCTTTTCAAAGTGTGAATGCTCCTAACAATTATGGATATCCAGAAAGTGAAGAATCTTTGATGATGAGGAGAACAATGAGTACCATGAAGGTACCTGACAGAGAACCCCCACAAAGAAAGTCTCTTTTCAGAACTAATTGCAAGGCAGGAGGAAAGGTATGTAAAGTTCTAATTGATTCTGGTTCTACTAAAAAATTTGTATCTGATGAAATGGTAACAAAGCTTAAGCTTAGAAGATTGCCTCACCCATCCCCATATAAGGTCTCATGGATTACTCAAGGTCAGCAAACAGTTGTAGAAGAGCAGGCTTGGGTAGAATTTCAGATTGGAGCATATAAGGACAAGTTGTTTGATATTACTAAGATGGATGCTTGCCATCTTTTATTTGGAAGACCATGGCAGTATGATTTGAAGGCACGCCATGATGGTGTTAGGAACACCTATACAATCACCAAAGATGGTACGGTGACCGAATTACTACCGTTGACAGAGAAGGAGGAGAAATCAAAAGGAAAAGAGGTGAAGGTAATGCTGATAGAAGGAAAACAATTTATGAAAGAAGTAATAGCAGAAGGTGCAGTTGCATATGCCCTAATTCCATGTCTCACAATGAACAAAGAATAGCAGCAAGAAGTCAAGAAAGAGAAGAAGCAAAGATTTATAGACCCAGCTGTCCAAGGGTTATTAGATAAGTATAAAGGTATCATCTCTGATGGAATGCCAAGATCCCTACCACCTGTAAGGGATATCAGCCATTGCATAGATCTAATCCCCAGATCTACACTTCCAAACAAAGGAGCATACAAGCTAACTCCAGAACAGAATGCAGAAGTAGCAAGACAAATTAAGGAATTGCTAGACACAGGTCTGATTGGCAAAAGTTTAAGCCCATGTGCAGTACTAGCTGTACTAGCACCAAAGAAAGAAGGCACTTGGAGGCTTTGCACAGATTCCAGGGCTATTAATAAGATCACAATCAGGTATAGGTTTCCAATACCTAGGATAGAGGATTTACTTGACTGTTTGGGAGGTGCTAAGTATTTTACAAAAATAGACTTGAAGAGTGGTTATCATCAAATCAGGATTAGGCCAGGAGATGAATGGAAAATAGCATTCAAAACCAATGAAGGGTTGTATGAGTGGAAAGTTATGCCTTTTGGTTTGTCTAATGCACCTAGTACTTTTATGAGATTGATGAATGAGGTTTTGAGAGAATTCATGGGAAAGTTTGTCATAGTATATCTAGATGACATTCTGATTTTCAGCAACACAAAGGAAGAACATCTCAGACATATAGATTTGGTTCTCAAGAGGTTACATGAAGAGCAGCTGATGATAAATTTGGACAAGTGTTTGTTCATGCAGGAGGAGATCACATAATTTGGGTTTTGTCATTTCCCAAGGCAAGCTGCAAATGGATAAGGAGAAGGTAAGTGCCATATTGTCTTGGCCAACTCCAAGGACTATGAATGATGTCAGAAGTTTCCATGGGTTAGCAACCTTCTACAGAAAGTTTATAAGAGGGTTTAGTCATATTTGTGCACCCATGCTTGATACTATAAAAGGAGGATAGAAGTGCAGATTTGCTTGGACTAAGGAAGCAGATGATTCCTTTGAAACATTGAAGAAGAAGGTGGCACAACAGCCAGTCCTTGCACTTCCAGATTTTACCAAAAGTTTTTAGGTCGAATGTGATGCAAGTCACATGGCAATTGGAGCAGTACTCAGCCAAGAAGGTAGACCAATTGCATTTTTCAGTGAGAAGCTCAATGATGCTAAAAAGAGGTATTCATCATATGATTTGGAAATGTATGCTCTAGTCCAGTCCCTCAAGAAATGGAGGCATTACTTGATGCCAAAAGAATTCATAGTATTCACAGATAATCAGGCTCTGAGTTTCATAAACAGCCAGGAAAAATTGAACCACATGCATATGAAATGGGTAGAAACTTTGCAAGCTTTTACTTTCACATTGAAGCATAAGAAAGGAGTCAAAAATAAGGTAGCTGATGCCTTGAGCAGGAGAGCTCTAACAGTCAACCAGATCTAGTTGGAGAGTGTTGGCATTGATTCATTGAAGACCATGTATGATGATGATGATGATTTTGGAGAGATATATCAGGTATGTACTTCTTTTGGAGATAAATATCATGTTGAGTTCTCTGAATTTCTAATCCAAGATGGATTGTTGTTCAAAGGTGGACACTTGTGTATTCCAAGGTGTTCTATGAGGTTGAACATCATAAAAGAGAAACATTGTGGAGCTATGGCAGGACATTTTGGTTTAGACAAGACTCTTGATCTTGTTCGAAGACATTATTATTGGCCTAAGTTACAATTAGATGTCAGAAAATTTGTAGAGACATGTGTGATATGTCAGAAAGCAAAAGGAAGATCAACTAATGCAGGTTTATATCATCCTTTACCCATTCCTTCCAGACCATGGGAAAGTCTCAGTATGGATTTTGTGTTGGGTTTACCCAGAACCAGAAAAGGATATGATAGTGTTTTTGTTGTAGTGGACAGATTCAACAAAATGGCACTTTTCTTGCCATACAAAACCACTGCCAATGCTTCATTTATTGTAGATTTGTTTTTCAAAGAAATATTAAGAATACATGGATTGCCATTGAGCATAGTGTCAGATAGGGATGTGAAGTTTATTGGTCATTTCTGGAGAACTCTGTGGAAGAAGGTTGGAACAAATTTGTCTTTCTCATCCGCATATCATCCTCAAACGGATGGACAGACTGAAGTGGTAAATCCTTCCTTAGGGAATTTGCTCAGATGTTTGACAAGACAGCATGGAGACAAGTGGGATAATATCCTACCACAGGCAGAATTTTCCTATAATGATATTGTCAATAGAAGCACAGGGAAATCACCTTTTCAGATAGTCTACGGTATACATCCACGAGGTATTTTGGAGCTGAGAGATCTCCCTACAAGAGATTCTATTAGTGCAGATGGTGAAGCTTTTGCAGAAGCCATAAAAGAGGTACATGATCAAGTCAAAAACCAACTAACACACTACCTTAAAGTATAAGGAGTATGCTGATAAAAAGAAGAAAGATGTACAGTTTGATGTTGGAGATTTGGTATGGGTTCATTTGAAAAAGGAAAGACTTCCTAAAGGTAAATATACCAAACTCATGCAGAGGAAGATTGGACCATGTCAGATTTTGAGAAAACATGGACAGAATGCTTATGAGATACAACTTCCTTCTGATCTTGGTTTATCACCTATATTTAATGTCTGTGATTTAACTCCATACAAGCATAATCTAGATGAAGAATAGGAACTACTATAGGATACAATAGCTGATGACATTCCAAAACATGATCCACCACAGTTGCAGAAGATTTTAGACACAAGAGTGATCAAGAAGACCCAAAACAAAACATATTTGGAATATTTGGTGGCTTGGCAGGGAAAACCTGATTCAGAAGCAGTGTGGATGACTGAAGAACATATCAACCAACATGGTTCAGACCTACATACTCTCATCTCAAGTGGACTTGAGATTTCTTCTTCTGGGGAGTATGGTGCAGGAGCACCCCTTCGAAATAAAGAATAAGTCTAATTATAGTATGTTTTACATTATGATGTAATAAGGTCCATGTGACCAATTCTTATGTTTTAAGTCAATCTAGGATGGTGTGTTGACACTTATAGTTTGTTATGCTAGCTGTCCTCCTAGCCACTTGGAAGCTCCCAGCCGCTGGGAATCGAGTCTGTACTACTCGTAAGGAGTAGTTATTTATGCCCTAGATCAGTTTGTTTAGATATAGTTCAACATTGCATATGAAAAACAGAGACATTGTGTTTTGGAGATCAGACTGAGCATTGTGATACAGTGGGGCTGTGATATTTGTATGCATTTTTGTTATTGAAATAAAGAAGATCTTGTTGTTTCATTTATCTGATCTTCGATCTATCTGTGTAGTCGATTTTGATTTTGCAAGTGAAATGGATTCATTCATCTATTCCACCGGTTGATTCTCTGAATCGGTGGAATGGACATGTATAGTAGTTTAGTTTGCAGTTTCATTTTTCTATTTTTGCATTTCATGTTTTTGGGATCGATTTATAGCATGCTATGATCTATCCTAGCATCCTCATGTGCTAGGGTTTGAAGGATAAAATCTAAGTTAAGATTGCCCAGAAAACAGATCGGCCCGATCTTTGTGTTTTCTGCGTGAAATTTGTGAAGTTTCAAGGGTTTTGTCGAAATGTACATTTGACGGATATACAGTTTTTGTATGCGACATACAATCTGTGTGTATATCGCATTTGTATCTATGCGTATATCGCTTTTGCATCCGAGGATCATTTTGTGTGTATTCATCATTCGCATATCACTATTGTATGTTGGAACATACAAGTAGTTGGAGGTACATTTGATACATGCAAGCGAGTCAACGGTGAGTCAAAGATACATTCGCCAAAGATAGATGGGAGATGTATCTTTTGTCTGCATATCAGGTTTGTACATTCTAAATGTACATTGAAGAAATACATTCAAGATATACAAAGTTTGTGTATATCGCTGAGGGGCATCGGGTCATACAAGTTCTGAGTATACACCTTTTGGTATACACTCTGTGAGTATACTGTAGTTGCATGTTTATGTGTATACATCAAATGCATTTTGTGGTTTGCATATAGCGAGTGTATACTTGGTTGATACAAGGGAAGGTCAACAGTCAGTGGATTGCAGAAGGAATATCCCAAGGGATATTCAATGAATGCATATTGAGACATACAAATTTCTGCGGATATAAGTATTGACCGATAGGACAAGTCAAGGCTCCGAACTCACCGGCGATAAGAGGTCGAAGTTTGTATGTATCGTCATGACAACAGTCATCAGGATAGTTCGGTTTGGAGAAGCCAACAGACGAAGTCTTGCCAATAGGCACATAAACGAAATACTCATCGGGGTGAGATGGGTATCGGGGTGAGATGTATAGGAGGTGCCGATAGTTATTGTCAGGCCAATAGGGTATATCGGTAAGACAGTTAGACAGCTCTTGCCGATGAAATAAGAAATATCAAATTCCACCATTCCATTGAACGTTTCCGGCTGTGGCTCTGCATCAATTGGTGTCGACCCAAAGGTTTTGAGGTTGTGCGGAGTTGAGTTATGTATGGATAAGAATTATGGGAGTAATTATAGGTTATGCCAACCTATCTTAATGTGTTACATGCTTTGATTCTCTCCGCAAAGCGTATAGGGTTGAGTTTTGAGCCGACAGGTCAAGAGGTCACACGGTACATCTATTATGCCGACCTGTTTGATGTTTTGCTTGATTACGGTATATATATATATATATATATATATATATATATATATATATATATATATATACAAGATTAATTTCTTGTGTGGAGAGTGCGAGGATGTGAGACATATAAGTGTGTGTGTGTGTGTGCGCGTGTGTATGTGTATGTGTGAAATCTGATACAGAGAAGGGCAAGATAAGATAGTAGTGAAAATGAAGTGTGTTAAGTCAATATTTTGAGCTTCAGTGGAACTGTATCTTCAGCATAGGCCAGATGCATTACTAACAGTTCTTACTTGGCAGTGAGCCACCCTTTTCTCTATCTTTCTCTATTCAGGACAGCGAGTCCTTTGGTAGTGAGCCACCAGTAGTGAGCATTTCTCTCGTGGATAATGAGTCCACCATTTTGTATCAAACTTGTAACCAAATGCATTATAATATATTGGGAGCTAATCCTCACTGTGGTTTTTCCCTTTTTGGGTTTTCCATGTAAAAATATGGTGTTCATGTGTTATTTGCTTTGATGGTTGCTTTCATGATTTCCTTCCTTACTGCAAATTTAATATGCTATGTGGAATGAATGTTTAAATGCTTAATTGGTTCCAAAGAATATTGATTCACCCCCCCTCTCAGTATTCCAGGTGTTCAACAATTGGTATCAGAGTCTGGTTTGTTGCAAGAAGCTTAACCGCTTGAGGAAGATCTTGAAGAGTGAACACATGGAGACTAGGAGATATCCTATCCCTCTAGAAGAAATTCCTGTTGTTGGAATTATTGAAGAAGATTGCATAGTTGATATGAATGGAGAACTCAAATCAGCCCTTGAAGATCTAGAAAGAACTCAATGTGAGAACAGAGATCTGGAAGAAAATATTAAGGAAGTAGATGAATGCATCAAGAAGTTGAGAGAGAAAAATAAGAAGTTCAAAGAAAGATACAAGGAAGTAAATGAACAACTTAAACAATCAAATGAGACAATCACCAGTCAAAAAATGCAAATTGAGGAAGGAAAAAGGATTGAAGAATGCCTAAATGCAAAATTGAAAGATAAATTTGAAGAATGTTCAAGGCTTGAACAAGAAATTGTTGTCTTAAAGACAGAGCTAGAGAAAGCAAAGAATCAAGAAGACAAATTCAAGAAAAGCTCCATCCTACTTGATGAAATGATTGCAAATCAAAAGGCTCCCAAGGATAAAGAAGGATTAGGATTTGAGAAGGGTGAAAGTTCAAAGGCAAATCAGACTTCAAGCAATGCTGAAAAAAAGAACAATAACCAAAGGAAGATTAAAGATAAGAAGAGTAATAACATACAGGTCTGGAACCAAAAGAAAAATTACAAAAGGCTACCTATCAGACAACCGCTGCACAAAGGTACTATGGTTACTGTTACTCTTGCAATAAATTTGGACATAAGGCTATGGAATGTAGAAGCAAAATGAATCAGAATGTTCAATCATTTTCTGGTCAGTGTTTTACATGCAAAAGATTTGGTCATAGAGCTAGTGAATACAGAAATCAGATGATGAATGGTTACAATAATGGTATGATGTTTCAATCTTTCAATAGTTACTGTTATACATGCAATGGACTTGGGTATAAGGCTAATCAATGCAGATCTAGAATGGATGGAAGTAAGCTTGTTCAAAATGTCAGAAGTCACAAATGCAATAAATTAGGACACAACTAAGTTTTGTAGAAGTAAGAATGTGAAGGTTGATCTGGTAAAGAAGAGTGATCCGGTGAAGAATGTGGATCCAGTAGAGATGAAGAAAGAAAGAACAAGGTCTAGAAAAAGAAAGAAGAAAATGAAGTCAAGAATGAGTTTGTGCTAGCCTTTGGTGTAGATGTTTCCTCCAAAAACTAAGTAGGAAGCTTTGGCTTAGAGAGAGTTTTAACAGAAAATCCTTTAAGCCCCTGCCAAAGATACGGTGCTGATGTCTTCAGCACATGGATATGAGGTGTAGGTTGATATGCTTGACCTATTGGAGAAGACACCAGTGGAAAATGTCATGTTGTGGAAGTTTGCGGAGCAGTTGAAGGTGACTGCATTACAGTTAAGATTCGATAGCTTTATCAATTTGAGAATTTAATGTGATTTAGGTTATGTAGAAAGGTTTATAAGTCATGTCACTTAACAAAAGATCATTTGCAAACGAGCATTAGAAGAGAGAAGAGTAGTGAAAGAGCAAGGCGAAGCTTTTCATAATTCTTGCGCATGAAACCCTAACCAGAAGCGATCAAAAGGTATTTACAGACTTCTATCTTGTCCTAAGTTTTCAGAAATATTTTTAAAATGTTTACCCCACAAGTTGTAGAAGTTGTGGACCAACCCC
The DNA here is from genome assembly GCA_027924645.1 of Cunninghamia lanceolata. Lineage (NCBI taxonomy): Eukaryota > Viridiplantae > Streptophyta > Pinopsida > Cupressales > Cupressaceae > Cunninghamia > Cunninghamia lanceolata. The sequence continues at coordinate 4,554,720 of BSBN01000828.1, forward strand.
ATCCAAAGTTCAAACGACATCCTTTTAAATCCATGGAGACGGATCCAGATGGTGCTTTTTTTAGTATTCCGTATGGTGTAATGCATACAGAGGATGTGAGGATGTATATCCGTACAAAGATGGAAGAGTTTAATCATGCAAAATTGGGAGAAGTGTGGGTAAATGAGTTAACCAATGATGATTTTGAGCTGAAGACCGAATTTAAGGATTTGACAGAGAAGAAGCTAGATGTTTGGAACAATTTCCCTATTTTCTATTATGGGGATCTACTTGGGTTAAGTACATGTTGAGCTGCATTCAAGACAAATTTATGTGGTTGGATTTGCCGCACATGATCAACAAGGAAGCCATTAGGGTTGTGACAAGGTTATGCTCCATCAAACCAATTCTAACACTGAAATTTGTAAAGAATGATGTAGTAATGAAGCTCACCAATGCAAAATTTGACAAGCGTGCCCTAACAGTGAAGGATATTGAAGATCCTGTAGTAAAGTATGCTTCTATGATGATTGGATACAAGATATACTTCACTAATAGAGAGAATTCAGTCTTTGCAACTCCTATTAACACAACATATGAGATGGTGAAGGATGGTGTAGATTATGATCTGTGTGAATTGTTGAGAGCACAATTGCTAGAGAACCTGTAAAAGACCAAGGAATCCAAGTACCCTTTCAAATTTGGTACTTTGATCATCTTCTTTTTGTTTTACTTTCTTAGAGAGATTCTCGGTACAAAGAATATAGTGTGGTTGGGCCATATTCTAGTTATAGTGCGAATTAGAGACCACTTAAGAAGATTGGGTAACTCAAAAACTTAGAACGCTGCATTATGGGGTTTCTTCAAGATATTTCAAGAGAACATACAAGCAAGGGAAATAATTCCAAAAGGTGTTGTTGAGAAATATAAGAATGACATTATCTTCATGGTGAGCAAAGATGAATGCTTTACGGAAGCGGTGGAACCCATAACAATATGGATTCTAGAAATGGGATATGAAGTAGTAGAAGACATAATCACAGGACTTGCAAACTTAATGTTGAGCAAACCAAGAGATCCCTCTATAAATAGATTTGGAACTTATGAAGAGAAATCCAGTAAAGTGCACTTGAAGCACAAGGAAAAGGAAATAAAGGCAAATGTTGAGAAGATGAGGACTAAGTTAGAGGAGATGGTTTCACCAAAGAGTCCTGCAGAGAAATTTAAAGGCATATTTGCCTCACCGGAAGGGTCTCCCAGCACAAGAAGGTCAGCTAGGACCTCTACTTCCTCTCCTACTATTCTAAAAGCCTCTAGAGCCATACCTTTAGCAAGAAAGTTGCATCCAATGCCTCTGTACATCAACAACCTCCTAAGAGGAGAAGAGTAAAAGAAAAGGCCACAAGAGGAAGGACCTAAGTTGGTTCGGAAGAAGAAGAGAATGTCTCAAGCCTCCGGAGAAGAGACAAGTATAAAGAAAGCAAAAATTTATATTATTGAAATAGAAAGTGAAGAAGAGGTTGAGAAGGAAAAGGAAGGATTTATCCTCAAGAAGAGAGAAATGCAATCCAGTAAAGAAGAAAAGTCACCTAAGGGTAAAGGCAAGGGGAAGAAGAAGGACAACTATCCTCTGGTAAGGGAACACAACCCTCTGAAATTAGATGTATTATTTAATAGTATTTTAGAATTTGGTAGCTTGAAAGAAACTGCAGAAATGTATCCTATATCAAATAATGAGGATAAAGCTACTATTGAGGAAGCTATTGTAAATTATATGGTTATATTTAATGCTAGTCTAAATGACATTAAGAGTCAGCTTTTGGATGACTTGAAAGAAGTCCTGAGTGCAAGAAGACAAAATGCAGTTGAGGAAGATGCAAAAATTAGGACTTTTGCCTTGGAAAAGGTTGGTTCTTCTCTCACTGATGTAGATAGAGCCAAATTAGCTCAAATTTATAACAGGGAATTCAAAACAAAATAGAGAGTTAGCACTCTGATGAGTAGGGTCAAGGAAGACAGAGAAATTAAAAAAATGAAACAATACAAAAGGTTACAGATATAGCTTTCGAATAGATCAAAGAAAATGAAATGCAACATGATGTATCAGTTCTGGAAGTCAATGTGCCTGCTATTGGAGATAATGTACAAGAAAATATTATTACAAATACCCCTCCTCCGGTAAAGGAAAATACTGTTGAAGGAGATAAAAAATGATAATGGTAAGACTGCTTGAGAGAAGGGAAATGATCAAGTGGAACAAGAACTGCCTCTTTCAGATATGCAAAAGACTACAGAGCAGAAGGAAATAGAAAAGCAAGAGAACCCAGAGAAATCTGAGGAACAAAAGAATGAAATCTTTCCCCCTCTGGAAGATAAGAAGGATGCAGAGGAAAAGAAATATGTTCAAGACTATGGGGAGAAAGAAAAAGCTTAGAAAAAGATTGATGAATCCTTAGGTGAATTTGGAGATTCTTTGAAAAATCTATTGGATATGTAGTTTCAGTTTCAACTGGTGGTGTTAGGACAGTTGCTACAAGTCCCTATACAACAAGGACAAGTTGACTTGGACAAAATGTCTCCCTTGCATAAACTGCAACTTGGTGATGCATTTCATGCCTCCGTAAGAAAGGAGATTATACAAACCCATCAAAAGAGTGCTGAAATGATTGATGAAGCAGTAAAAGTACTGTAAGATAGCCTTCCCAATGTAAATATTGACAACTCTTTATCTGATGTGGAGTAGTTGAGATTACTAATTGATTCCTTCAAGGAACATTCTACTGGATTAGAGGAGAAGTTGGAAAAGGAAATAAATGAGAAGATAAATAACAAAAGGTTGGCAGATATTTCCAACAAATGCACTATTTCACATGGTAAGTTGCAGAGCAACTTATAAGATTCTCAAGATTGTTTTGGAGAGGCAAAAGCCCTGTTTCGATTTTGTTTAACATGGTCAGTTTCCACTAAGAGCATAAAGGACCACATGGACTCAATAGAGTCTCAGATTGCTCATACCTCTGATGTTTATGATCCAATGGGAAATGCAGATAGAACAAGGTTAGTAATTGAGAATCTGCATGGACAGTTCTTTTAGCTACATGAGCAAAAAGAGAAAATAATACAATATTGTCATCTCCAAGACATAGTAAGTGCAAGACTTACCTCTTTGACAGGAATTTTGGTTGATGCAGAGAAAATGCTACAACAGAATCCGGTACCTAGTTCTCCAGATGAAGGTGAAGAATTCTATGTGAAGCTTGAGAATCAGTGTGGAGTACTTGCCTTCACTAAGGAGTGGGGAATAGCAAAGAAGGATCTAGAGGCACGCCTTGCAAAATTAAAGGAATCTAATCAAGGCAGTTTGGCCTCCTCAAGCTAAGTTATACATTTAAATTGTTTTGTATAAATAACTTTCCTGATTACAATGTACATATGCAGAGTATATCTTTTGATAACATTGTGAAAAGAAGTTTCTCAAATATAAATTGTTGAAGAAATGTTGAGTGTAAGAGTGAAACAGTAAGGGGGAATCTGTCTCATGTACATATATATCTTATAGGGGGAGAACTATACATGTCACCTAAAAGGTTTGATATTAAGGGCCCTTTTTCCCTTGATGTCAAAGGGGTAGGAGATTGAAAAGTGTGAGTAGTGTTGCCATCAATGACAAAGAGGGAGATTGTTGAGAGATTAATGGAAGTTTGTCATTGAAGTCTGTGTGTTGGAAACATGAGCTGAATGGAGAGACTGATGGATATTGAAGAGCATGACAGTGTATGGTGTTGTCATTTATGGCAACCCATTATAGAGATGCAGTAGTGTTGGTCCAGACAAGACCAAAGCACCAATTATTTTGCAGATTTGTCTAAGTCTCGGAGTATTGTCTTCAGTGTTCAGTGAACTAGTTTTTGGGTCCGCATTGCTCTGCTATGAAGAATCTTGTCATGTGGTTTTGAAGTAATTTTGGTACATACTAAAGGAGTCTAAATCAAAAGTTTCAAGGCTTGAAGTCCTCCGCAGTTGAAGATATAATTGACAGAGTATCAGACTCTGTAATCATAGTATAATGACAATATTAGTGGTATGTTGGAAAGCTTCGCGTTTCACCACAGATGAATATTTTGCTATGTAGTTTTGAGGGTAAGTTCACAGATGTCAAAAATATGTTCTCTCCAAGTGGCAAGCATTTTTGTGGTCTGCGTGTTGAGTTGTGAGTAAACAGTTGGTTTATTCTATTGTTACTTCACCAGTGGTGCTGACCCAAAGGTTTTGAAGTTGTGTGGAGTTGAGTTACGTATGGAGTAGAATTATGGGAGTAATTATAGGTTATGTCAACCTATCTTAATGTGTTACACACTTTAATTCTCTCCACAAAGCGTATAGGGTTGAGTTTTGAGCCGACAGGTCAAGAGGTCACACGGTACATCTATTATGTTGACCTATTTGATGTTTTGCTTGATTGCAGTATATATATATATATATAAGATTGATTTCTTGTGTGGAGAGAGTGAGGATGCGAGACATATAAGTGTGTGTGTGTGTATGTGCGAAATTTGATACAGAGAAGAGCAAGATAAGATAGTAGTGAAAATGAAGTGTACTAAGTCAATATTCTGAGCTTCAGTGGAACTGTATCTTCAACATAGGTCAAATGCATTACTAACAGTTTTTACTTGGCAGTGAGCCACCCGTTTCTCTATCTTTCCCTATTCAGGACAGTGAGCATTTCTCTTGTGGACAGTGAGTCGACCATTTTGTATCAAACTTCTAACCAGTTGCATTATAATATATTGTGAGCTAATCCTCACTGTGATTTTTCCCTTTTTGGGTTTTCCACGTAAAAATATGGGGTTCATGTGTTATGTGCTTTGATGGTTGCTTTCATGCTTTCCTTTCTTACTGCAAATTGAATATGCTATGTGGAATGAATGTTTAAATGCTTAAGTGGTTTCAAAGAATATTGATTCATCCTCCCTCTCAGTATTCTGGGTGTTCAACAATTCTTAGATGATTCTAAATCTAAGGATCAATTTATTTCCCTTTTTTATGAGAAAGGGTAGTTCTATGGTAAACAAAACCTTTTTATAACCTCTTCTCAAAGATGAGGCACAAATAACATATCACCTTATAAGGAGAGGTAGATGGTAATGTAAGATCAAAACAAACTATCTTTTCAGAGGTAGATACATTCTTAACAATCTAATCTTAGAATGGGAAACCTATGAATGGGCACAACAATCAGGCAACAATTCTTTGCTATTCAAACTTGATTTCAACAAGCCTTTGATAGAATACATTGGAGCTTTATCATCAAAATGTTGGAATGGATGTGTTTCAAGCCTCAAACTCATGCCTATGTGCAAATTCTCTTCAAAGATGCTAATTCTTTGATAGTGGTCAATATCTATATTTGACTCCTTTCCTTTGCAATGCTCCATTCTGCAAGGTTTCCCTTTATCACCCTTTATTTATGTGCTCACTGTTGATGCTTTGGGATAACTATTACAAAAATCTAGGAAGCTTCATCTTATACAAGGTATCTCCATTCATCAAGGTTTTGTGGTCATCAATTCTCATTTTGCTGATGACAACCTTCTTTTCTTGTAAAATTCAGAAGAAGAATTGAACAATACTCTTGATATCTTGAACCTCTATTGCTCTATTTTTGGTTCACAATTAGAACATCACAAAACTAAGTTCTTAATGAACCAAATTGGTCCCACCCCTAATTGGATACCTAAAAACTAGAAACATATCAAACGTGGCAAAATCAATTGGTATTTGGGTATTCCTTTTGGCTTGTGATTATCTCTTACTAATATGTGGAGTTGATATATGAATAGACTAAAAAATAAACTATCTAGTTGGGGTAAAAATTCCTCTCTTTGGCTAGGAAAATATAGGTTGCTAACAAAATATTTCTTGCCACACATGTTTACATCTCCATGTGTTGGATGTTTTCAAGAAGAGGCTATGAAGATTTGTGTAAACTTAATCAACAATTTCTTTGATCCAAGTTGGATGATAATTCTAGTCATGATTCCATTTCATGGCTTCAATGCATTCATCCTAAATCAAAAAGTGGTCTTGGTCTTATTGATCCTGAAACACAAGGATATTGTTTGGTTGCTAAATGGATCATTAGATCTGCTAAAGGTGATGAACCTTGGAAAATACTACTAAGACAAATTCATTTATGTCGTTAAAGGAAAATGGTAGGATGCCAATTGGATAGAAAATAATCTCTTTCCTCCTAAATTTCAAATTAAGGCCTCTTTCCCCATACAGTCCATTTGGAAAACATAATAAAAAGTTTGTCAATACTTTAACTGGAGAGATTCTTTACAACATAAGTTTAGTTTTTTATCTTCCTCCATTTGGTGGAATAGGCACATTCAATATCAAGGAAACCCATTGGCTATCATGTTCTAGACCGGCCATTTATCTATTCAAGAAAAGTACTAAACAATTTAGGGATTTATGGAATTTTTCCTCTATGCAATGGTTTTCCTTGCAAGATATTAAAGATCAGTTTGGCTTGAGTAACAAGTACAAATAGTTCATTGCCTTTATGCAAGATCTGTGCCTCCTAATTTGGCTATGAAACTATGCACTCCAATTTCTTGCAACTTCTTCAAGGATTGTTGGTTATTTTCCCACCATTTTTCATCCTTTCCTCTAAAACAGGTTTATCTCCATCTTCTATCTTTGAACTTAATTCCTTGGCTCAATGTTAAAAGGAGATGCAAATTCAGTCTCAAATATTGGATCAAACTAAGTTCATAAATTTGGTAATTCAAAGGCGACATTGACACATAATTGCTTGCGTGGAAGATATTACACTTTAAACTACATGTTGGAGAGCAAATTAAATTCGTGTCTTCTGAACTAGTCAAATGCCCCTCTTGTCATATTGACAAAATTATAAAACATCTATTTTGGGAATACATTATTGCTAAAAAACATTGGCATGCTATCTTCAAAGATATTCCAGCCATTTTTGGACATCAATTGAATTAGAAAGAAGCTTTACTTGGTTTTGGATTGTTGAATAATGTTATTGTTGTTTCTGTGAGACATGTTATACATTTTCACCTTTTGAAAATCAAATGTACAACTGTGTTTAAAAATGTTGCTATTCACTTGACGATTGAAATTGTGAAACTTTATTTTTCAACTTGCTTCACTATGTTCTCAATTACAAGTTTTATCAAAGAAAAGTCGGAGAGTTGCCTTCTAGTTGGGCCAAATCAATAATCTTCATCCAATTATTTCAATTGGAATCAGAGAATAATGAATCAAAGCAAGTTTTAAAAGACTTCTATAAGTCTTCTTTGGTTCTCGAGGATACATCCTGCCAGATGGTCTCATCATGGAATCTTATTATTCTCCATTGAATAGGATAGTCTCTGGTGTTGTAAAAAATTGAACTTCCTCTCATGTAGTTTCTAGCTATGTACTATTTTCATTATTGTACATGGGTGTCACTTTCATGTTTTGCATTATCTTTATGGAGCTATATTGGTTTCGTCCCTCTTTGACAATGGATGTGTTGCTTTTTCTTTCTCTATGATAGCGGTTGTGTTGTAGCTTTGCTTTGTGGAGTACTAATATATTGTTACTTTTAAGGATTTGTATTTTTTGTCCTCAATAGTTGTGGTACTAAGGACTATTGTTATGTGCCTTTTAAACTATCCAACAATGCCTTCTATTCTCTTTTGGTTATGGAAAGTATTTTTTGCATCTTATTTTTTATCAACTGTATTTGTCTTTGTTCAATAAAAAAAAGGAGAGGTAGATGTGAAGAAGCATAACCTTTGGTTAGCCTAACTTATGATATATTTCAATATACATTACAATAATGAAGGATGAGTTTTTTCACTAAACAAAGATTAACAAATGATACTTTTATTTAGCTTAAAGCTATTCTCAATTATTTAGGGTAATGAAAAAAAACTTTATCTCATATGTCACACTGAGATGAGAGGTTTATTAATTGTAACTCTATAAGCAACAAAAAAAGATAAAATATGAAAGTACACTAGTTAGGAATCCACATAATTATGGATCATAGATAAAGGAAAAGGGTCATAGAGAAAGGAAAATAAAAGCAATAATTGATGGCATGGTATAATAATAGTGAAATTAAAGTTAAATAAAATTATTATATATAATAATGATAACTTTTATATGTCTTTTATATTAGATTAGTTCTATATGTCTTTTAGATTAGATTAGTTCATAGTAGTAAAAAATTAATTTATTGCTAGATGAATCTGTGGCATGCTTATAGAGGCTTTAAAGAAAATTGAGGAGAGGCTCTAAGATTGAAGAAGGGAGACAAAAAGTCACATGTCATCTTCGACCTTGGAGAATTATCTCCTTGGTTTTGTTTTGTCGCTTTTGGTTTCTTTTGTGTTAGTTGGTGTCACCCTTAGCTGTTTTTTTGGTGTCGTTGTTTGGTTTTGTGTTTGTTTTTTGTGTTTTCGTTCTTTTATTTCCCATTTTTTGAATTGATTCTCCCCTGTGCTATACCGTCAGTCCTTACCTGGTGTACCTTCGAGAGTTGTTAAGGAATTATGGACCCAAGGAATACAAATTATTCAGATGAAAATAAAAGCAAAACCAAAGAGGTCATACAAAGAAGCGCTTGGTTTCAGAGAGAACAGAAGTGCCAAAGGAAGCAAAATTCGAAGTGCAATCTCCTGAGGATGAGCAAGGAATCGAAGGTCAACAAGCCGGAGGAGAGAAAGATAAGATCTCCCCTCCTCCTTGCATTCTCCTTGTGGAACCAAATAAGGATATGTCGTTGGCTATGGAAAAAAAAGAGAATAGGTTAAAAAGTGTTGCAATATTCTTTGTTGCTATGGATATTGAGTCTCTGCCTTCAAGAAGTTCTTTTGATGACTGGGTAGCTAATGTATGGGGGAAAAAATTAGGGCTTTATGTTTCTTTCTGCAGAATGATCCAAAAGGGTTTATTTATTATCTTTTTCAAGAATCATAGCATGCAGAGAAGGGTTTTAAACAAACAATTTTGGAATGTGGGTAAATCGATGTTCAAAGTTGTGGTCTGGGCACCAAACACCTTAGTTTACTCAAACTATAGAAAAAGTTATATGGTTAAAAAATTAAGAAGTAGATTGATGTTTTGGTGGCTGATTCATGGAATTTTGTTCTAAAATGTGTAATTTGATAAGGAGGATGTTCAAACATGCTATCTTTTTCGTAAAACATAGATTTTGGTGCCCAAAATGCAGGTCCAATTTGTAGACTTAGAAAATTCAATCTTATTCCAAGCCTAAGGGTTGGATTTGATTGGTTAAAATTATAATGCATATACATTATAACATGCTTGCATTACTAAAAATGTGCTCAAAACTTAGTGTCAATGCATTATAACATGCTCGTGTTAAGGCTTGGGTATGTTTTTTGTAACACAAACACATTATGCTTTAAATTGAATGTTTGCCCACTTTTGGCTCCATCTCCATGCACATACCCCAACAAACATTAAAAATAAGAATCCTACCTCATTGTCTAGTGTTTGCTATAGTTGATACTGAAGGTGATGTGCTTGGAGAGGTTGAACTTGATAGAACTCGCTTGCAAAATAGTTAGAGTCATGTTTTGCTTGAAAAATGGAGTGGAAAATGAGGTTTGTGGCTTTTTCATTTTACATCAAAGTAATGTGTACATGTTATTCTTTAGTGTGTCACTAAAACATAACATGAACACATTATGGTTCAATTATACAAGCCATAATGCAAGCACACTTTTAACTAATGTGATTGCATTTAGACTAAAATCATGATTTTGGCCACTTTTTTGTCCCCCATCTTTGTGCACTTACCCCTCTTTCAGTGTAGCTCATAGTCCCTCCTAACCATTCAATTCCTTTACATCCTTTTCTATTTTTTTCCACTTGCAAAGTAAGTGCAAGGAAATGGAGGGCCAAAAGAGGGTCTTAAGTGGCCACTTTTTCTTGAAATTAGTAAAACTTGAATTTTGATGATTAATTTGACACGCCTACACTCAAAATCTGAAAATGTAATAAGAACAAGAATTCTAGTTTTCGAAATCTAGTTTTTAAGCCACTAAGTTATTTTGAAAATAGTGACAATTAAGAGAGTCAAACAATGAGTGCACATAGAGTGGTTATGTTTTTATCATTGAAATATAACATGGTGTTGAGCATGTGTTCCCTTCTTTTTATTTCGTACTATTTTCAAAAACCCATTAGTGGAAAGATAGTCAAAAGTATGTAGTACAAGTTATATTTTATTGAGTGATTTTTTTAATGAATTTTCAAAGTGGATATGTCCTAAAAAATGATCACTAAACATGCACACCACCTAACTTCCATGAAAATAATTTAAAAATGCAATTATTCAATGTGTATAGAATGAAGTGTAGAATAGTCCTATTTTTTAATCTTATTAAATGGATCAAAAATATAAAAAGTAATAGATGTGTATTTTAGGAATATGAAGACATCACTAAGAGTAAATAAAAGTTAATACCTTAATTTATTCCAATTATAGAAGAATTATATGGTTAGAAAACTAAGAAGTAGCTTGACATTGGAGTGGTGGTTTCATGGAATCTCATGTTACAACATATTAAGCTAACGAGGAGGAAGGTTGAACATGCTACATTTTGTGTAAAACATGGTTTTGAGAACCCACTATGCAGGCCCAACCATCAATCTTGAAAATCCAAGCCTAAGGGCTAGATTTTCGTTGGTGTATATATAACATGCACATGATATAATGTGATTGCACTACTAAAAGTGTGAATGAGCTATAAGTGATCATGTTATGGCTTGGTCATAATTTTAGTAGCATAATCACATTATGACCTAAAACACATTTTTGGCCCCCATCTCCATGCACATGCCTTGCAGTTCCCACCATTTGGACAAATTGTTAGTTTTATGAAGGCAACAATTATGTCACTACCACATTGATTATGACACTACCCCAATGATTTTGTAATCTAAAAAGTACAAAAACATTTCATTTCAAGTAGTTTAAATGAAGGCAACATTTATGAAATGAAATGTATATTCTATTTTGAAAATCCGAAAAGCACAAAAACATTTCATTTCAAGTAGTTTAGTTGTTTAAGCTTTTCCTTTCAAGCAATTTCCTTTCCAACATTTCTCTATCATTATTTCTTTCCAAGTACTTTATTTTCAAGCAATGAGTTAGTTTTTATTTTCACACATGGATTGCATACACACATGGTTTTGCTGAGACACCAATCATAGAACATAGAGTATTCCCTAGAGCAAAGCATCCTAGGATAGGCAATGCTTAGTTCGATCCATATGAACAATTTAGGAGATTGGTTTTCACCTCTACTCCTCTTCCACTATTGATTAACAAAACCTTAGCCATTTAGATTGAATCTTTGGCTATAAATTTTGTAGCTTGCTCTAGCCTAACCCCCCAAAAATATGTATGTTGATTTCCATGCATATAAGGTCAAGCCGAAAAAATTTGTCTAGCTCATGATAGATAAGTCGCCCTAAGGATTTAATAATCCCAAGGTCTAAAAATTCCCAAAGTGAGATGGGAAGACTAGAAAATTCAACCTTGACCAACACTTAAAGAGATGTCTTTTTAGAAACCACAAATTCTCAAATCCTTTGTGAAATGATGATTAGGTATTCCACATAAACTAACATGACTTGGCCAACAACAAGAAAAATAACCTTTAGTAATGTTACAAATATTGTTAAGCTTTATGCCATACAATTCACAAGCATATATAGTCCACATGAGAAAGATTTACTTAAGCAATATGTAGCCAACATAATAGACAATTAAACTATTATTTTTATACCAAATATAAACAAAATCTCCAACATCATAAACTAAGAGCACCTCTACATACATACTAAAGAGAATTTAAAACTCATTATCTCTTCATAATTTTTCAGAACAAACTTATGTGCACATGTTTTATTTCCTTTAATAACAAGAATTGCATTGTGCTACTTAAGGTCCATACTTCAAACAAATCCGCCTAGTAAATAGAGATCAAATGAGTGTTTAATACTAATATGATATAAAAAAATCTTGCAAAAATCGAAAAACAAAACAAAAAAAATATTCTTTCATAGTTACAAAAACAATTTTTACTTCATCCCATTAAGATTTCTTTCTCGTTTGGTGAAATACAATGTTTGAAGTACAATCTTGACATAAGTCGACCTCATTCCATGTAATCTAACTTGATCAGATCCCCACATACAATTGTGATAACAAGGGGCCAATCTTTATAGTCATAATAACCGACTTACAAATCATGTATGTCAAAAAAATCTATAAAGACTTGGTGGTGTGTTAACAAGGTGACAAAAAAATACATAGGAAACCCTTACACACCCCACTCTACTTAAATATCATCCATTTCAATGGTCAAACAATCAATAGTAAGTTTACACCTCATCCACAACAAAAAGTGGTAAATATTTGTTCTTCTTTTATTGGTCAAAATTATCCTTTAACTGTTAAAGTGGATGATGCCCACCCCAAAAAAATCTTTCATAATTTAAAAACAATTTTTACTTCCCCCAGTACGACCTGATTCTTGTTTTACGAAATACTATATTCGAAGTACAATCTTGACCTCAAGTTAGACCTTATTCCATGTAATCCAACTTGATCAGAGCCCCACACAGCCAGTCTTTAGTAGCCGTAATGACCAACTTACAAATCATGTATTTCAAAAAAAAAAATGAAGTCATTTCAATATAATGATGATTTAGTGTGTTTAATAAATGGAGATGTTTGGGACTGAAACTCCTGTGATGTGATTCCTCTCTCACCGCGGCTGTTGTGAGCAAATTTCATGCTGTTATCGTGGAGCCCCTTAAATTTCTCTTCCTCACACCATTCCTCATTGTAATATCCCTCTTCTGTGGTGTTGGAAGCTTTTGCCAACATGCCACCCCACTGGGGAAAGTAGATGGTGGACACCAACAAACTGGCCATCACAATCATTATTCCCATGAGACTGATGCCTCTCTCGCTCGAGCAACTGGAGTTAGTAAAGAACAACCACTGTGTCACTATGGATCCCATGTTTCCTCCTGCCCCCACCATTCCAGCTACCGCTCCCAGAGACCTTTCAAACAAAAGCTAAAACATTCAATAGACTGCAAAGACATTAAATTCTTCAAACTCTATTCTTGCGAAGACAAAATTACTGGCGACAATAAACAGTCTGTTTTGTAGTTGAGTCTGTACAGAAATAACCAGTAGTGAGTGTGTAGTTGACTGTTGAAATGGATGATATTTAAGAATAATTCCTGTTATATAACACTACTTAAATATCATTCACTTCAATGGTCAAATAGTCAATAGCGATTTTACACCTCATTCACAACAAAAAGTGGTAAATATTTGTCCTATTTTTATTGGTCAAAATTGACCTTTGACTGTTGAAATGGATGATATTTAAGAATAGCCTTTATATAAGCCCTTTCCCTGAAATAAGGTAGAGTGAAACTTTAAATTAATACCATGAAAATGAAGGACAATGTTATATTAGTTTCAGATATCTTCGATTTTTCGAAAAAAACATTGGTGAATTCTCTATGCATGTCCTTTAGCATTGGCTATATCACATCTATTTGAAAATTCTTTTGGTGAAGTTTTCTTTGTCATATTTGGAATTGGTGTTATATCAGAATCTCTTAATAATTTAAATACAAATTTCTATCATGAAAACTTCTAAAATTTACTCCCAACTCATGAGAAGGGAATCAATATGGTGCTATGAAATGGACTAAGAAACTAATGAGAGAGTCAGAAAATTAATAGAAATTTATGACCAATTGTAATGGTGAAAGTTGCATATCCGTGCCCGTTTTCCTTATGTTTTGGACCCACTTCGATTAGATTGTCCTTTATTTAATAACAAGTCTATAAGTGGCATATTTTTGCATGAAATTTGACTCTTGATATTATTCTAACTTGTCTCTATCAACACTCATCGCTAAGAATTGGTTATGATCCCCAAATATCCCATTCATTACCCTAGGTAAAATCCACGTGTGGAACTGACCTAGGTCATTTTTGTAGTCGCAAATCTAAACATCAAACTTTTAAATCTCAAAATTCAACTTCAACCTTGATGGCTTCTTCCTACTAGTCATTGTGAGTTAACCTATGTGAATTTATGTGCTATGTTGTTGTATTTAAAGACATGCCCTAATGCATTTGCACATAGGAGATGTCATCATGGAGGAATCATCATAGATCAATCATGTACATCCACATCAACATTATCATACTATACATGAACATAAATCACCTTTGGCATCCCTACATGCTTGCCTACTCCATTGAATTAGTTTGCATAGGGGCTTAACTAAAGGAGAATAAATCTTTGCCTAGCAAGCTCCCAACATGGTATATCTAAACACCACCCTACTTCAAGCATAGGTACAATGAGTCAAAGTGCATCTATTGTATTCATTAATTCTAGACCAATTCACTTCTATAGGTCTAGGTTCAGTTATGCATGATTAATTAGTTAGGTGGGCACAAAGATTTGTTCCACATGCACAAATCTAAACTAGAGTGAAGTATAGTCAATTTGCAAATTATGTGGCATTCATCTAAGCAAGACACTATTATTCAACACAATGGTGAATCGATTTTCTTAACATCTTCAATGGGACCTTCCTCCATCTAGAATCTAGCTAAGTATCACATTTAATTTATTTAAATTCTGCAAATTTAACTATGCCATTTGTTATTCCAATCCCAACTCTTTATCCTAGGCTTTTATTATTATTAAATAATTGGTTAGGATAATTTATGTAAGAGGTGCATTTATTCCGTTATGTTTTATGGTGAACTTGGCTTTTGTACATGACCTAGAATCACTGTCTATAGCATGGATGATGGGTCGAGGTTATCCCTCAATCTATCGAGTGCTCGAACGTTTTTTACCTTAGGCTTTATCCTTCTTTTATTAGGGTTTTCAAGTCTATTTTTTTGATTGCATATTTTCATGTATCTTTTTATTAGAGTTTAACTATGCATTTGTTGTTTGAGTCCCAATTCTTTATCCTATTCTTTTATTATTGTTAAATTATTGTTGTAAGATTAATTATGTAAGAGGTGCATTTATTCCAGTATATTTTATGGTGAACATGGCTTTCCTACATGACCTAGAGTTTTGACCTTAGGGCTTATCCTTCTTTTATTAGGGTTTTCAAGTTTATTTTTTTGATTGCTTATTTTCATATCTCTTTAGGGTTTGGATTACCCTTTTCTTATGTTTCATTGCTATACATTCTTTAGGGTTTTGTTTTTCACATTATGTGATCTTTTCATCCTACCCTACCCACCCTTATTTTGGCCTCTAGGGTTTCATTTGCTAGATTATTTGTTGATCTAATTGCTTGCTGATTTTTCTAATCTTATATTAGATCTTACAGCATTTTTATATCATTTGTCCTTTAGGCTTTTGTAAGTTGTTTGTATGCCAAGATCTCATCCATGTCCTCACTTTTCCTTAAGGAGAAGCCCTCATTTAAATCCTCAAATGGCCCAATCTAGTGAGAATGGTATTTTTGATGTTAAATTGGGTACTATTCTTGTTACTACTAGCTATTCAACCTAAATTTGAGAACTTTCATCATGAGAGACATTTAGAACAACAAAATTTTGCATGAGCTTGCTAGTTTAGCTAATGTTGATAGTCCTACACATTTGGTTAAGGCCCTTCATGATTCATTAATTAATGAGTCATTGGTTTAGAAGTGCTTCAAGGCACTGGTGTTAAGGTTACCTCTTCTATTTCTTTGAATCATACCCAGGCCACTTCCTCACATTTTACTCTTGGTTTCACTCCATAGTTTAGTATGTATTTCTTTACACCACCCACTTCTATGTTGGATATTGTTGTTATGCCTACTTCCCATCTTAAGCTTTATGTAATGCTACCTTTTCATCTCATCACTCTATTGTTTCATGCCTACTTTCCATGCTATCCCGATTAGTGCTATGACTACCCATGTTGACTGAGCATAGTTTCCTCAACTCAGCACCAATGCAATGGGGACCATTGCTCTTCAAGAAAGGGCCAATGATCTAAGCATAGTCTTGTGCATTAGCTTAAGACAACACTGCATTGCATCTCATGCACCATTCCCTTGCACACTTGCACAACACTGAGATGTATCACACATAGATGCATATCTAGTAGTTTTGCACAACTACATAACTCAACATATCTCATAGTTGTTATGTGCAATCTCATAGCCACACAACTATGCCATCTCAAGAGTTTTATGTGTGTAAGATTTAGCAACTTTGCTAACGCTTTCTCAACAATCATGCTTCACATGTGTTTTATACTTCCCCACATTGTGTGCTACTACACATGTTCTGCCTTTGATACTTTGCATTGGACCATATGTGTGACACATGGAACATCATCCAAATAGTATGCTTCCATATGCACATGACTCCTAGCAAGTCTTGCACCATAGGAATTGGCTCCATACAAGTCTAACAACTAGCAACATACAAGTTTGACATATGTCGTCATTCCCATGTTCATGTATAAATACATGTATTGCACACATTATAAAGTAGGCAAAAACTGTCAAAAGCACAAAACAATCCCCCCATAGCCTCTTGGCAAATTAGATGGATGTGCATTCCCCTATCTAATCACAAGAACCTACATTCCTGGCCTTATTCTCTATCATTCTTTGTAACCTATTCCAATGATGAATAGAAGGGCATAATCTTTGTCATGTCTTTATGATGTTTCCACACTTTAGACATACTACTTGGAGTTACTCTATTTTCCATCAAAAACAACCCTACATTCCTATGTTTTACCAGTTAATGTGCAGGTTTGTCCTCTAATTCCATTCACGAATTGAATCACATGTTCCTAGTGCTTATTCTATCATTTCCACTTCGACCACTAGTGTTGCATCTTCTTCCCCATTATTAGTGTTGTTCCTACCTTCGCTATTACCATCCCTCACTCAATTTATTTCTCCATTCCTAATCCCATATCTCATTCCATACTATCTTCTATGCCTTACTCTATACCATATTCCATTCCTCCTACCATGACCATGTCTACACCTTATCATCCTCTCCTATCAACCTGCATATACTTCATATTATGTCTCATGTTCCTACTACAACCATCCCTACTTCTACCTTAGATGAACTTATTTAAAAGATAGATGGAGTGCAACATAAGGTAGACACCATGCCTAGTGATCAAGATAAAGATGAATATGTTGAGCCATAAAATACACCACTTGCATTTGAGATAGTTACTTATCCTTTACCTAGAGGTTTTGTGGCACCTTGTTTTGAAATGTACTAGGAAAATGTAATCCTAATATACATTTGAGATCCTTCATTGTTGCATGTGTAGAATATGTGTATGAAGATAAGGTTTTGGCTAAGTTTTTCCATGTACCTTGACATATTTATGCTATTTAATGGTTTTTTTCTTTAACTCATTGATCTATTCATTTTTTGAATCTAGCTAAAGCATTTTAAGTCAATATGATCTTACAAATTACTATTTTAGATTTGTTTAAATGTGCCCAAGGGCATAATAAATGCATACATGATTGTGTTCTTATATTCCAATTCTTGTGTACTAGGTTAAACCATCAACTTCATGACAATGAATTACAAAATATCTTTGTTGAGGAATGTTGCCACCTATATGAGATAGCATATATCTTAGTGATTTTCCTTATTTTATGGATATGTGTGCTCATATGAAGAAGGATGAATTGAAGTTGCTTGCTTCTAATGTGCGTAAGTGTGGTTCATCTTCTCTTGGTTCTTCCACATCTTCTTACCCTTCTACATTCCAAAAATCTAAAATGTTTCAAAAGGTAATGATCATAGAGACAAAACACATAATGTGCATCATGTTGCTAATACTTCCAATATGCCTTCTTTTAAGCCTCATGCTTTTAAAAAAATTTCCAAGTTACATGAGCCCTTGGATATTGTGATTCAAAGTTTATTAAACTCTAATTTGATTACTCTTTCATTTATCTATCCATATTGTTGACTCCCAAAATAACTACAACCCTAAACCCTAAAACATTCCCAAATCACCTAGGCCGGGGATGGTCATTCTAGATGAATGGAAGAGGTTTATCAACAAGTTCAAGGTAGTTTTGGGCAACCTATAGGAGTGGGTTAACTCCTCTGCACTTCAGGCTCAACTTAAACCTAGGAGGGATATTCCAAGGGGTATACCTGAACAGGTATTAGGTTCAAACCAAATGAATAACTAAAAATAACATGACAACCAAACCCAAACTACCTTCTAGGCCTCAAAGACTGTCACTGGACCTAAAACAACTGGTTGTCATTAATAACCCCTATATAGCTGATAAAAGGGCACTCTCATTGACAATGGAAACTGCAGATATGCTTGTTTGCAAGACATACAAATTAATTACTTTCTTTACACATGATAAGTCTGTTCTGATTTTTTAAGAGTGTGGGTGATCATGGAAACCTTCAGACCGGTGCCTAATACATTGGGTTGCAGAGTCCATAATTCAACAGAATGAAGAAAACAGAAGAAAGGAAACATGCACTTTTTGGATATTCAGATGCAAGAAAAACAACAATCAATGGAGAATATGCTTAGTAATCCTTCATCAAGATATAGTCGATCATCCACAACCATAAAAGAGATCATCACATAGCATGTAATGTTTTAAGAATATGTTCATTCATCTGATTAATGGTTGCAGTCATACCATGAAGTGTGGCAAGAGGGAACCCTAAAAGAAATTCAAGATTTCCTTAAAGATTACATAAGAAGGAGAAGTTCATACACTAATAGTTGTAATCAATATGATAAACCTTCCATAACCTGTGTCTTCATTGCTAGAGAACTGGAACTTTTCTGCTATTTGAAACCCTAGAGAGCTCTACACTTGACTGCCTAAAAAATATGCCCAAAAGACCAACCTTTTTTACATCTCACATTCATACATATATAGCCTTTGATTCTAATTGACCTAATTAGGTTACAACAAATTTCCCTAAGGGCTATGTCAGAAAACATCTCGGCCAAAAGAGACGTTTATCTGCTAGAAATAACTACAAAATATCTAAGGTCCGGAGACAAATGGAAGATATTTTTGGCTTAATGCACACAACTGGTTTGTTGATCTGCAACCATAAATGCAACAAATATCTGAGAAGGAAGGGATAGTTGAAAGGCATAGCCCTTGCATTGATGGCGTACAAGACACGTCCCTTCAAACTCGCCAAGTAAAGCCTTTAAAACACTTTAAAATTTCAAACCCCTAAGTCTCTGTGTCCACATCAGCTCTGAATCCTTCGAAAAATCGGCCTCTGTAATGCCCCCTGGCCAAATTTGTGCATCTTCCCGCCTTCGGGATGTCTAAAAGTCCCCTTTGAATTTCAGTTGTAGATAAGTCTACCTTAAGATTGATGGCCACCAAAATTCCCTTTTGATTTCACATTGAAGAAGAGTGCCAAAGATTTTGCTTACGTGGCAGTATATCGTGGTCGCGCAATAGGAAGTGGGCCTTCTTCATTTGGCTCTGTGGGAGTGTGCTAAGCCTCCACATGGATCTCTATCACTCAAGACTTTTTCCTTCCTCAGGGAACAAGCCACGTGTCATCATTTCGCAGTCGCGCAGTGAATCTTTCTTGCAGACAAGATTCTCCTGCGATGTTGCGCTATCATTTGATTCTTGTTGGTCCCACTTCCTCACTGCATCTTTGACACCTGGCGCAGTCTGCTTCAGTCAACTGAGTCACTGACCATATGGCCAAAGGCCACGACATACTTTACAGTTGTTGCTATTTCGTAGCCATGCGGTGAATCTTCTCTCTTGTCAAGATTCCTCTACGCTACCGTTAGATCTTCCATCTCATGTAGCTCACTTTTTTACTTGACACCTGGCAACGCTTCCTTCGTTGATTTCGAATCTTTGATCTTATGGCTGTAAGCCCAAGCGTGCTCGCCAGCTATCTGCATTTCACAACCTCGTAGGGGGAATATGACATCACCCTCAATGGTCTACAGGCTTGCACTATCCTGCCATGTGGCACTTTCGGCCCCTACAAAGACTTACGACTTAGGATTTTATAAAAGATATGACATTTATGGGCTAAAGCAGGTAAATACTAGGACTCGAGGCTGGTAATTTGATGGTATATGAGGCTCAAAGTTACAACTTAGATGATCGGTAACCTAAGCTAGATAGTCAACAACGGATTATAAGATAAAGTAAAACGATGACTGTAAGACCTAGGGCTAAAAGGGGAAATAAGGAAAACAAGAACCTTGGGAAACTTAAGACTTTACCAATTTCTTTAGATTTTTCACCCTGCATTTCAAATGGCAAAGACATGAAAACTTATGAAATATGTCTATGATCAGTTATATGTTATAGGTTCAAGTGGGAATACGAATGAGACATGAGGAGCAAAACAAGGCATTTTGGGGACTGATTTTTTAGGTGTCAACACTGGCTTTGGTTGGGGACGTGTGCCAAGTAGTGGCACAGTGAGAATCTAGATCTCAGGGCAGACCAAAACAACGACACATAGGAACCAAAACAAAACACCATCAAGACCAAAAAATGTCAAGACTACTCCAAGTCAAAATATACCAGATATAACAAGGCTTCACCACAAAATTTGAAGGAAAATCATTACCTATGAGAAGTGATGTTTCAAATGTTGCCCATTAACAGGTAGCTCCAGCAATTCCCCTTCCACGTTTCTAACATAAAAGTTGTCTTGACCAGCCTTCTCATCAATTTGATAATGTCCTAACCAAAGTGGTTCAAACTTACCATGTTTGCCCATGTCTTCTAACTTTGCATTCCAGAGAAGAACCAAACCACTAGTTTAAAAACACCTCTTAACCACTCTCTTGTTGAATAGATGTTCCACTTATTGCTGCCTTAGCAAGTTTTTGTCATGTGCCATCCTTCTGACTTCATCCAACTCTGTTAACTCATGCATTCTCAATGCCATAGCATCATCTCCATCTTCTCTTATTTGTTGCAGCAATTGATACATAGGCAACTCCAGTGACATTGGCATTTTGGCCTCCTTCCCATATACTAACTCAAAAGGGCTCTTGCCTATAGCACGTTTATAGGTGATCCTATCAGCCCAAACTGCATATTTTAGCTTGTCATCCCACCTTTTCTTGTTCTCATCTAAAGTCCTCTTTAAAATTTTCATGAGGCTCTTATTATTGGACTCAACTTGTCCATTACTTTGTGGATGATATGGTGATGAATGAATCAAACTTATCCTATACCTGGAACAGATATTTGCAATGTCCCGAGATCTAAAACACATAGCGTTGCCTGCAACAATTCTGGATGGCACACCAAATCTAGTTATTAAATTGTTCAACAAGAACTCAATTACTACCTTGGATGTGGCATTGCAAGTTGGAACAGCTTCAACCCACTTAGTAAAGTAATCAATTGCCACCAATATCCACCTGTACCCATTGCTTGATCTCTCATGAATCTCCCTTATGAAATCAATGCCCCATTGCTAAAATGGTGCTTCAATGGTAACATTCATAAGAGGAAGGGCACCTTGGAACTTCAACTTACTTGCAACTCTTTGACAGGCATCACACCTTCTAATTTGTTTTGCAACATCCTTGAAAAGACTAGGCCACCAAAAGCCTACTTAATGATCTTATGTGATGTGGTTTTAGCATAAAAATGCCCACCACAAACTCCTCGGTGATATTCATCAATAACTTCCTCAGATTGTCACTGATCTAGACATTTTAAAAACAATCCGTCATGATTTATCGACATTAAAATACCTTGGATCAAGACATACCTTTGGGATTGGAGTTTAAGTGTGCTTTGCTAAGTTATACTCATGCCTTGGGGGCAATGCATGTTGACAAGATAAAAGATAATATCCCTATACCATGGGTCATTTATCAAAGCACACACATGAACAAGTTGAGAATCATTTACCTCATTTATCTCAGTTGCCTCTAAGTTCGAATTTGCCATCAATTTAGCTAGACCCTGGCCTCGAACTAGATTGGTGATCTATATGTCCATGTCATATTCCTGGATCCTGTTGATCCATCTGCATCTCCTACCTGAAGCTTCCCGCTGTGTGAAGATATCCTTCATAGCTGTGTGTGGCACATATGCTATGATCTTGGCACCTGTGAAATAAGATCTAAAATTCTTTATGGCCTTAACCAATGCATAGGCATGCTTCTCTATTATAGAATAATTCAATTCAACAGCTTGTAAAGACTTGCTAAAGAATTCTATAGGCTGTTCAAATCCATCTTCATTCTTTTGAAGTAAAACAACAGCAATAGTGTAAAAAGAAGCAAAGGAAAACAACTGAAAGGGTTTTGAATAATCTGGACTTATCAATACAGGCGCCTCCTTGATAGCTTCTTTGATATCCTTGAATACTTCAGATGGCTCTTTCTCCCATGTAATAGATTGTCCCTTCTTGAGCATTTTAGAAATGGCCTTAGTCTTTTCGGCAAAATTAGGAACAAATCTCCTAACAAAGTTGATTTGCCCGAAAAAAGATTGTAATCCTTTAACTGATTTGGGTTGTGGAATAAGATCAATAGCCTTGACTTGTTCTGGATCTATCCTTATCCCATCCTTTGACACAATGTGCCCAAGTAACTTGCCCTCTTCAACTCCAAACTGACATTTTTTAGGATTCAAAGAAATCCCATATTCTAAGCACCTCTGGAAAATTACTTCAAGATGTTGTAATGCTCACCTCTTTCTTTTGACAATGTTGTCAGGTCATCCTGATAAACTACCATGATCTCATCAATGAGACCGGCAAAAGCTACATCCATAGCTCCCTGAAATGTTGACCCATCATTCTTCAAACCAAATGGCATTTTGAGGTATACATAGGTCCCCCAAGGAGTGGTGAATGTTGTTTTGTGTTGTTCAGACTCCTTGACCAACACCTGGTTGTATCCAGAGAATCCATCCATCATTGACATCAACTCTGAACCAACCACCCTCTGTAATAAATGGTCCATGCTTGGGAGAGGGTAGTTATCTTTAAGGGATTTGATGTTCAAATTTCTGAAATCAACACACAACCTGATTTCCCCATTCTTCTTTCTTACCGAGACAAGGTTGGATACCCACTCAGAATGTCTGATAGGTTTTATAATGCCTCTCTCTTTCATCTTTAACAGTTCTTTTTGCATCTTGGGAGCAATGGTAGGATTTATAGGCCTCTATTTTTGCCTAAATGGTTTTCCATTAGGTTCAAGGGGAATGGTATGTTGAAACAAGTCCTCCTTATAAGCCTTAAGCTCATCATAGGACCATGCAAAACACTTCTTGAATTTTTGGAGCAGAGCAATCAGCATCTACTTCTCATGAGGCTTCAATCTCTTTCCAATGTAAACCATTCTAGGTGCCTCCCTAGTTCCAAGGTTTACACCTTCAATATTATCCTCTATAACAGATTTACTTTTACTCTTCCATCGGTTTGAATTGTCAAACACTCTTTCTAATGCTACCAGCCCTTTTGGAATAGTGTTTGTCTTTAATTGCACAACCTCACTACCAAACAGAGTTTCCTTACCATCTATCACTTCCATCATTAGCTGCCAATCAATCAACTAATTTTCAAATTCATCCATGCAATTCATAAAACTAAAAATTTGATTGGTGTCATTGAAAACCTGCCAACTATAAATGTTATCAGGAATTGTTGGCCTTGTGAGTACCTCCACAACATATTGGCCATGGGGAAAATTCATTTGAGGGTCAAATTTTGAACCAATGACAGCAAGGGAATCTGCTTCTTCATTCTTTGTTCTTTCAATCCATGCAATACCAATGGCATCAAACAATTCCTAGAAAAGACTCAAGAAATGGGCAATAATGCTTCCTTGGTTTCGCGTTCGAGTGAGTTATGTATCTAGTATTTGTTCCTATGTACTAGGCAGATGCAACAATTGGTTACCCATGCATTTCGGTGAGATGGAGCATTTATCATATGGACACTCTTGCATTCCTTTTGTGGAGGCGACCTTATATTTTCACTTGATCAGTTCATTAGACTTTTGGTACCTGTGCCATTTGTATCTTTGAGTTCCAGATGTTTTTCCTTTGTTTGCCATCTGATTCAAGTAGTGTCGTTGGGGACACTCATGCAGATTCTTGTCTTCTTGATCCTGATCTTCATCTTGTTTTAGAGGAGGTTCTTCTTTCAGCACTATAGTAGTTAGTCTTTGACAGTGTTTGCAGCTTCTTCATGCTTCCTTGGTTTCGCGTTGGAGTGAGTTATGTATCTAGTATTTGTTCCTATGTACTAGGCGGATGCAGCGGCTGGTTACCCATGCATTTCGGTGAGATGGAGCATTTACCATATGGACACTCTTGCATTCCTTTTTGTGGAGGCGACCTATTTTCACTTGATCAGTTCATCAGACTTTTGGTACCTGTGCCATTTGTATCTTCGAGTTCCAGATATTTTGCCTTTGTTTGCCATCTGATTCGAGTAGTATCGTTGGGGACACTCATGCAGATTCTTGTCTTCTTGATCCTGATCTTCATCTTGTTTTAGAGGAGGTTCTTCTTTCAGCACTATAGCAGTCAGTCTTTGACAGTGTTTGCAGCTTCTTCATGCTTCAATGGAGTTCTTCATGTTCATCTTCATGTTCCTATTCTTTTGGGACATCCTTTGTGGATGATTCTTAGTCCTTCACTCTTTCTCTCTCTCCCTCTTGTAGGGAGGTTTGTTCTCTCTTTTGGGGAGGAGTTTTTCCCATGTGGTTTTCTCATTTTCTCTATTTTGTGAGAGACTCTTTTGTACATGGGTACCTCATCAGGCTAGTTGCCGGGACCCATCTTTGCTTTCATGCATTTGTTTTTAGTTTTTTAGCTTCTCCCTAAGTTCATCTTAAGGGGGGGTGTTAGAGTAATAGGTTCTTTACTTAATTAATTTAATCATATTGATTAATTAATTAAATCACCTTTACTTTATTTCACTTAAGCTAAACTTAGGAATCTCTCATTAGGGTTTTCTAACTTGCAAATATAAAAGCAAGTGCTCTCATGTAATTCATCAATCCATTTCATTAATTGCATCTTTTTTGTGCAAATTGCTCTCTTTGCTTTTTTTCTCTTGTGGAAGGTTTTGCATGTGTTCATTGGGATCTGTGAGGTTGGTTTCACTTTTACAAAATGTGTGTCAGATGCTACTTAGTGCATGTTTTATCCGTTTTGTAGGTTCTTGATGGAGCATTTATTGGGAGGAGAGTACAAGAATTGTCATCTATATTTGTATCCTTTGAGTGTTTGAAAATTTTAATTTCCATTTTGATTACTTGTTTTGCTTTAGCATGCATCCTCATACTAGTTTGCTTGCAAATCAAAGTAGGGACAAAATGTAATGGTGAAAATTGCATACCCACGCTCTTTTCCCTCATGGTTTGGGCCCACTTTGCTTAGAGTGTCCTTTATGCAATAACAAGAAAATAAGTGGCATATTCTTGTATGAAATTTGGCTCATGACATTATCCTAACATGTTTCCATCACTAATCATCCCTAAGAGCTAGCTCTAATCCCTATATCTCCCATTTGCCATCTCAGATCAAATTCACAAGTGTAAAATCGACTAGGTGGGTCAATTTCACAATCATGGATTTGAAACTCAAAATTTTAAATCTCAAAATTAAAATGCAACTTTGTCAATTTCTTCCTACTAATTGTTGTGAGTCGACCTAGTGCACATTTATGTGAATTTGTGTGCTATGTTGTTGCATTTAAGGATATGCCCTAATGCATTTGCACATAAGATGCAATTATAGAGGAATCATCATAAAACATTCATGATAGATAATAACAACATTATCAGAGCATACATCAACATACATCACCTTAGGCATCCCTACACACTTGCTAACTATCTTCAACCATTATCCCAAAGTTGTTGAATTAATCTACCTAGGGGCTTGATTAGAGAAGAATAAATCCATGCCTAGTAAGTTCTAAAATAGTGTCTCGACATATTTGTTACAATCATCAATTCTATGCCAAGGTTCAATTACACATGCATGTACGAAGATCAATTTTGTAGGTACATATCTAAACTAGAGTGAAATATAATTAATTTACATATTTTGAGGTGTCTATCTAGATAAAGCCCTATTTTTCATCACAATGACAAGTCACTTCTTAACATCTTCAACAATTTATTCTGCCATCTAAAATTTAACTACATTTCACATTTAATTTATTTAAATTCTATAAATTGAATTTTACATTTATTATTCTAATCCCAATTTTGATTTTTTACATTTATTCTCTTATGAGATGAAAAATTGATAGAGGACATGATTATAATAATAAAAAAACTTACTCTATCACAATTCTATTGACACGAGATTATTGAAGTAAAAGAAAATAAAAAAACATTAAAGCTTCACATACAACCATTAGCTTCCTTAGTGAATATATGCATCCTAGCAAAACATATAAGGGCTTTGGGAGATACATATTCTTTTAGATGTCATTTTAAAGTTAGATTTTCAAACCTATCATTTAGATATGTTAAATTGTATATGATAGGATGAAAAAGTTGGATAAATGTGCTTGGAAGGGTAGAAGAGTTTAGCCCAAAAAAGACATTTTATTTAATATATAAAAATAGGTCAAATGAATTTTTTTTTTGGGTTAAAATAGTATGTTTATAATATTAGTGTTATTGTAACATTGATTTATGTAACAATTAAATCTTTAGCCTTCCCTTGTAGAGGGATATTTATTTAATTTTTAAGTATTAGTTTATATTTGTGGATTTTTAAAATAGAAAATTAGCAAATTTAAAATTTTCATTTTGGGCAAGGTATTTTCATTAGGTTGGATAGTTAAAAATAAATACTTGAATTTAAAAAAATTTCTTGTTACTTTAGTCTTTGCAATCTTTAGAAAAGTAATTGTTTGGCATGTTTCACTATTAACAATTAGATGGATATATTTCATATGTTTGTTTACTCCATAATATTATTGAACTTTTCTTATCACTATTTTTTAAAATTATTATAAAAATATTTTCATTCAAAATTTATTTTCTACAAAATTTACAATTAGAGGAATCTATTTAAAATATCTATACTAGTAGAATAAAAAAATGGTTAAATTATTGAACCGGATAAAGAAGAGAGTCTACTTACCTACGAGAGATGAAGGGTATAATACCGTAGGTGGCCCCGCAAGCTGCTTGAACGAAAACAGAAAAGAGAAGCAAAAACAGCACGGAGAGAGGCAAAGACCCACTGGCCCTGCCCAGCAAAATGCACAACACTCCAGCGGTCGTCTGCAGTGCCCATAGGACCCACAGCCTACCCCGCATGCCCAACCGACGGGCGGTCACGTCTGACAAAACCCCTCCGCACGGACACGTAAAAAAATTCGCAAGCCCGAAGCAAGAACCAATCACGCCTGCAATCTCCACATCCAGATCAAACTCGTCGTAGAAATACGACGCTATGATATTGTTGACGGTCAGCTCGACGCCAAAACAGTAGCCGTACGTAACAGCCAAAACCCAGCTCCTGTAATTAGTGACCGCGTACCATGCGACCGTGGGCAGTTTATCGCTAGTCATATCCCGCGCATAGTTCCCGTCGGGCATATCCTGGCCCAAGAATAGGACCAACAGCCCCATGGTCATCTGCATTAGTCCAGGCACAAAGAAGGCTATTCGCCAAGCGGTAAAGGGGGCTGAATGGAATGGGGGCGAAAGGAGGAGGAGATAAAGTAGAGGCATCATGAGCTGCGTAGCGCCGGCTCCGACGTTGCCCAGCCCCGTGGCGGCGCCGTTGGCGAGTCCGAGAATGTTGGAGGAGAACATGCTGCCCATCCAAAACTGAGAGGTCACGAATGTGGCGAGCGAAAAGCCGATGAAGAAACGTGCGAAGACGAATCCCGTTGCTGACGAAACCGTGGCCATCGCGAATACTGCGGGGGCTGTGAGCAGAAGCAACGAAGCGCAGGTGAAGCGTGGCCCAGCGAAGTCGCAGAGTGGCCCCGCGCAGAGACGCGAAAATACGGAGCCCGCCACCGATGCGATCCCTGCGTTGGCGATGTCTATGGCGGTGAGATCTAAATTGTTGCGGATCACCGGTAGCAACGGTGCGGCTGCGAAGGTGGATGCGAAGCATGTGAAGAATGATACCCATGAGAGATGGAAGGCTCTCATGTGTGGCTGGGCTACGGACAACGGCCGGAGAGCCGTGGCCTTGTGTTCTGAATCCACTGGTATGGGGTTTAGTTTATGGTAATAATCCGTGGGTTGCTTCCCTTTCACGCCGTGCATTGAACTTCCGGGGCTTTCACGGGAATCTGTTTCCGCACAGGCATCTAACATGGCTGCTGCCATAGACGTTTTCTGTTGTGAATTTCAATGCCAGCCTTGCCTTTCACAGATTTTGGCTCTCTGAAACGCTAGGGGAAAGAACTCAAATAATTCAGCATTGTTTCCATAGTTGTTGAGTTAGCACTTCATGTTTTTTAATACTTTATAATCAAGTACTTTCTTTTTTTTTTAATCATTTTTGTTTTGTTTTTGTGTTGATATAAAGTAAAAGATTATTCTTTTAATAAGAAATGATTATAATATTATTTATTTAATATATTATTAGTCTAAAAGATGCACCCAGACTTGAGGTGCTTCAAATAGGTATCTTTATTGATATCTATGTGTTTTTAAAATAGACATATTTAAGATATCTACACTAGTCTATATTAGCCTTGCACCCGTACTAGGCTCAAGGAATACGCAAATACGACGAGTTTAGAAAATTTTTCGAATACTCTATGGGTTAATTAAATTTATGACATAATTCACATAAGCATCTCTATTGATATCTCTTTGTTTTTTAGATAGACATATTTAAGATATCTATACTAGTTTATATATAATTTTAATAAATTATTCACTCCATATCTTGAGTAGATAACTATATCAATAGTGTCGTATGTGTCCCTAGACTCTTATATATAATTTTAATAAACTATTCACTCCATATCTTCAATAGATAACTATATCAATAGTGTCATATATGTCCCTAGACTCTTATATATAATTTTAATAAATTATTCACTCCATATCTTCAGTAGATAACTATATCAATAGTGTCATATGTGTCCCTAGACTCTTATATATAATTTTAATAAATTATTCACTCCATATCTTCATAGATAACTATATCAAATGTGTCATATGTGTCCCTGGACTCTTATATATAATTTTAATAAATTATTCACTACATATCTTGAGTAGATAAGTATATCAATAGTGCCATATGTGTCCTTGGACTCTTGAAAACACCATTGATTTGTTGAAAGTTATGTCAGGACTACATCCAGAAATCAATTAAGCTACATAAATGTTGAGATAAATCCTGAATGTATTATTGTCTCAAAACTAGAATTTACGGTATGAAATTATGTTGGAAAAATGAAAACCATGATGGAATCAATTTTTTTCTGGGCAAATGTTATTAAACGTTATTGAGTCAAGAACTTGTCTTTGGACAATCCGAAGGGGTGAATGTCTTGCATAGTGGCATAATCAAATATTGCATAAGTGCTTGGGTAAAATGGTTCTGAGATTATTTTATAAGTTGTTTCATGACTATTGGTTTTTGAAACTAAATAGCTCATTATATAAACCGATATCATAAACAGATCTTTCATCAACCAATATCATAAATACATCTTTGATCTAATTTTCTATTGTTTTATAAACAATTATTGCCTTGAAAAGTAAACTATTAATCATGGTGTTTACTTTCAATCATCAAACAAAAATAATATGTAACTACAAGCTTTAGTAATTATTCCCATGATTTTATAGTTGGCTATGATTAAGATGAGATATTTACAAGCCAACAATTAGATTCCTCTTGGTTTGATTACCACAACATAGTCTAGAATAATACAAAGTTTAGGAAAAATCATCATTAATCACGTGAGGATCAACACACATACTTGATTTGTATATAAATGTAGAGATGGATATTAGAGCAACTTAAAGCTTCACACACACCACATAGTGGGACAAAATAGATTCTTTGTTGCAAAAAGCAACAACAATTATTTTAATCTATTTATTCATTGTAAAATTAGTAATTAGAAAATTCACGTTGCCCTTGAAGAATGAGATTCTTTTATCTCTTCTTGGTTAGATTAAAATTACTTGATTTATTAGATTTAGATCTTAGATTAGAATTTTTTTGCTTTAATATATTTAGATCTTAGATTAAAATTTCCACTTTACTAGAGTTAGATCTTAGATTAAATACATTACACTTACTTTTGTTAATTTGAATCTAGAAAATTGAAACACAAAACATTAAAAGGAACATAGAAATTTGCATTAGGAGAAGCCATATTCCATTGCATCCATTCAAAAGAAAGTTCATTTTCAGTAACTAGTAATTAGATAATATTTAAGATTTGGAAGAAATATATATACTTACACATGTAAATATATACATACATTTACACACATACATGTGTATAAACATAAATGCATATATTTATGTGACTAGATATGTGTATATGCATATAAATATTCACATGCATATGAATATGAATATAAATATACACATACAAATACATACATATATTCACATGTATATAAAAACAAAATTACACAACATATTATATATATCAAGACATTTTGTATCTCTTTACTACAAGCTTGAAAAAAAAAAGAACAAATCCTAATAAGCAAAACATGGTTCATTGCCTTAATGAGGTCCAAATTGACCTCACTTGAAATACTTGGTGTTTGCTTCATTCTTATAAATAGTTTGCATACATCAACTTTTCCTTGTTACTTTAAACTATGTTTTCCTACAAAACATTGCAAAGACAATTGATTACACATTAGTAGTAACTCGATTTGAAAGAGTAAAGAAATACTCAAAAAATTGAAGCATTAACATAATCAAAAGTGATTTCAACTTAATTTCAACATACTTATTATGGTAGACATCTGAGGTGAGGTTATAGAGAACATTCCAACATAACCCAAATCTATAAATGGTAAAATTAGTTACCTTACAACTTTGAAAATCTTTGTTTTGGTTGAGTTACTTAATTTGTCTATCCCTCTTTGGACTTTTTGGGACCAAATTATCAAACCCTTAAGCTATCCATTAATATTTAAGCGGAGCTCCACCTCTTCTTGCATAAAGTAGTTTATATTAATTTACTTAACATATGCTTTCCCTATCAATTACTTGAACAACAGTTCCAAGATTGTCCTATCTTGGCCCATCCAACCCTAAACCAACTTCTAATGCCCTTTCTTTGACCAAGAAAGGTAAGGATTAGAGAATAAATTAAGGTAAAAAAATTTCCACAGTGTCTACAAACCTTATGTCAAGGTTGATAGTTTTTTGTTGTACTGCACTCTCCAAGTGTTCTTGTTTCCCTTTCTTCTTCTTTGCCATTGACAAGAAAGGAAGTAAATCATTTGATGAGAAGAGAAAAAGAGGTGTTAATAAGGTCCTCCTAACCCAATTCCAAACACTCCAAGATCCTTTTTTGTTCCCGCTTCTCCCATCTTTCATTAGGAGACGCATAACAATTTCCTAATGCACTAATCCGAGGATTGTTCATAGTGATTGAGCGAGTCGAAGACCAAGGAAGTATTTACTTCCAATGTTATTTCTCCTCTTCTTATAACTAGAAGTAGTCTCATGTCCACAAAAATTGAGAAAAGAAAATGTTCTCATTTATTCCTTCCAGGAAGAGAAGATTTGGAAAAGGAAATCCTATACTATAGATTTCCCACATCCTATGGAAAAAGCATGAAAGTCTCAAATGAAATGATCCATTTGTCACCCTAGAATAAAAGGTGATCTTATAGTTCTTAGTCTGTGAAGATGTGTTGTTAGGTGTTTTTTTACACATTTGGGCTTAATGATAAGAACTTCAACCTATGCTTGAGAGATAGCCTTCCATACAAGTTAATAAGATAAATCTTACTAGGCAATTTGGATATTGAGGAAAACCAAGCAATACATTGAACCAAGAAAACTCAAGCCTAACAAAAGGTCTTATGAAACAAAAATCTAATAGTAGACAAAATCATTTTCCTTAAAAATTGTGGTGTGGATACACGCCTTTCAAACCTCAATACCTTAAGATATTTATACTAGTTTATATATAATTTTAATAAATTATTCACTCCATATCTTGAGTAGATAACTATATCAATAGTGTCGTATGTGTCCCTAGACTCTTATATATAATTTTAATAAATTATTCACTCCATATCTTCAATAGATAACTATATCAATAGTGTCATATGTGTCCCTAGACTCTTATATATAATTTTAATAAATTATTCACTCCATATCTTCAGTAGATAACTATATCAATAGTGTCATATGTGCCCCTGGACTCTTATATATAATTTTAATAAATTATTCACTCCATATCTTCATAGATAACTATATCAAATGTGTCATATGTGTCCCTAGACTCTTATATATAATTTTAATAAATTATTCACTACATATCTTCAGTAGATAACTATATCAATAGTGTCATATGTGTCTGTGGACTCGTATATAATTTTAATAAATTATTCACTCCATATCTTTAGTAGATAACTATATCAATAGTGCCATATGTGTCCTTGGACTCTTGAAAACACCATTGATTTGTTGAAAATTATGTCAAGACTACATCCAGAAATCAATTAAGCTACATAAATATTGAGATAAATCTTGAATGTATTACTGTCTCAAAACTAGAATTTACGGTCTAAAATTCTAGTGGAAAAATGAAAACCATGATGGAATCATTTTTTTCAGGGCAAATGTTATTAAACGCTATTGAGTCAAGAACGTGTCTTTGGACAATCCTAAGGGGTGAATGTCTTGCGTAGTGACATAATCAAATATTGCATGAGTGCTTGGGTAAAATGGTTATGAGATTATTTTATAAGTTGTTTCATGACTATTGTTTTTTGAAACTAAATAGATCATTATATAAATCTGTTACATCCCTATTTTCTAACTTGCTATACTTTTACTTTTTAGGTAGGCATAAGTAAATTTATTGAGATGTTATAGATTTAAGACAGGATATGACATGGAATTGTATGGAATATCAATTATGAAATCATGGAAATGATTATGTTATGGTCGATTTAATAACGGTATTATAAGATTTGATTTATTAGTTGAATTTATCAAATAAAGATGCACTGATTTCTTATTGTTTGATGACAAGTGAAACAGGATTACAGGGTATCGACTCTCAGAGAGGAGAGAGAGAGTATCTTTCGAGAAGAGAGAGATAGACCTTGGATAATGAGTGGTCAATTTGCCAAACGAGTCTAGTGTTAAACAATAATGTGAACCAATGAGTCATATGAGGTAAGTCTTGTCTTGCCAGTTTTCTTTCGAATTTAATCGACAGGTAGTCGATATCTTGATTCTCATCTAGTCTAGTCGATTGTGAGTCGACATAGTCGTTTTGCGAGGTAAACAACGTCATCGACGTAAAATGGTTGTGTTATTCTTCTTGAGTCACTTAAAGTACTGTTGTCGACTTTTATGTCGAATAACGATCTTATTAAAGTCAAGTCGATGTGATTTTAATTAGAGTCTGTGAAGGGGAGACAAGCTCGACCCTATCACATTACTCATAAGCCTTTCAGCTTAATATTATTATGTTTTGATCAAAGCTTAAATGTGGTGAAGAACTATTTTATTACTATTATGTTTATTATTTTGTTAGAATGGGATTATTCGGGGTATAATTGAGTAACCACCTTTTCTTGTAAGATTGTTGTCATCCTTGTAAATAGCTTTCTTAGTGTCATTTTTCTCTAAAGGAATCATGATGGGAGTTGGTGAAAACTCTGCTGTCTATCATGTAACATTTGAATTCCATGATTGACTGGGTATATCTGTAATGCACCAGGTGGGAAGTACAAGGAATACTTCATATTATACCCGTCCTCAGAAAGAAAGTTGGTTAACTTATGATGTAATGATGCAAAGGATGCTAGACTTTGTTTTGGAATAAATTGTTTGGCTATATCACCGTCATCACTGCCTTGTGGCAATGACTTACTATTCGGTGGTAGTCGTATGAGACGTTTAATCAATGGGAGTTAGTGGTAATTTATAAGCCACAATATTTTAGGCTTATGATTAGGTGTGGCCCGTAGGCAGCGGTTCACGGAATCCTCTCAATTTAGATGAAATGTTTTAGTAAACTTTCAGTTGATTTAATAACCTGGAGTTGAATTTATTGGTGTTAAACTTTGTGGAGTATAGATTCCCTCGATAGCATTGTCGAGCCTAAATAGTTGGAGCATCCATGTCTTGGTGATGGTCTGTTATAACCATTTGTTAGTGGGCAATAATGGTTATTTGTTTTTGCAAAGACGACTCACGAGTAGAGTCGTGAGGGCCGAATTATAGCACTGGTGTTGACACTTGTAGAGAATGCCGTGAGAGGGCATTTAACTGTAGTAGTGGTCCTTCTTTTTTTTAGGGAGATAACATCAGGGGGGAGGTATTCTATCGGGGGTATGACGTGCCTTGCCAAAGCGTGGAAAGGAGAGGGATCACGAGAAAAGAGAGATAACATCTTATGTGCAGGGGGATGAAGGAAAAATGACGACATGAGCCCCTGGTGAGAGTTGGTCATCGTGAAAGAGAAGTAGGCGGTTTGGCAGGAACCGAGTAGGATGAGAGATCTGTCGTTGTGCACAGCCTGGGAAGGGTATTCGGTTGTTAAGAGACTGAAAACAATGAAGAGCATATATATATCTCAGTTTATAACAAAGAGTTAATCAGGGGGAAGTTTAGATAGTATAGTTATTTGTTTGGTTTTGGACACAAGGAGCGGGCGTGGATAGTTTTCCTTGGGTGGAAAAGCTGAGTGACTAAGTGATATCATTGCATGATACTTCTGAGAGCAATGCGAGTTTTATTATTACTGTTTTATCTCTGTATACCTGTGTCGTCCTCTCCTAAGTTGGAGCGGGGGTTATCTATGTTTTGGTGGCCTCAAATGTGGGGTAGGAGACTTCGCTATCTAGTATTTCTGTAGGGAGCATTAGATATCATTGAGGCCGTCATATGTAAAGAGAACCCTGAGTATAATATCTTATATCCATATAAACTTCCTGATTGGGATGAACCCTGCTTTTGTGGCCGACAGATTAGATAAGAACCATCAAATTTTGTAAGGTTAAGGAATGTTTTTGTCACCCTATCAATATTTGTGAGGATATCACAAGTGGTGGACGACAGAATGGGGGTTCCCATTCTTTTGAGTGCTTTTGCATCAAGAGAAATTACAAGCTTACGAGAAACTACACGGGTTATTAGTCTTGAACAAGAGTTTTGTTTTGGTCGAAGGGAGATTACATGGTAACGAAGGTAGAAGTTGGTTTTAAAGGATGGCCATGAGAGTTGGCTGTTTGGTGTTGGTCTCTCAAATCTTGTATTCATACCTATGCGAGATCATGGGGCTCTCAGAGCTGATAGTGCTCAGAAATTGTTCTCACATCAAAAGAACCTAGCTTGAAGTTCTCGGAAAGGAATGTTGATGGGGAAAGGATTTGGGCTCGTCAAAGAGAGCTTTATTACTCCTTTGAACCCACAGGTTCCTTCTCTTATTGAAAATGGTATCTTTAAATGTTATAATCTTATACATTGTTTCGAACGATTAAGATTAGATTAGCACTTTATTGTGAAGCCGTTAAGGATAGCATACAGCTATGATGAGAAGATGTTATGCTTTTAGAGTCCTATGTATTTTTTTTTACTTGATATGTATTTTGTCAAAGGCCAATATTTTAGAGTACTACATTGAAAGTATAGGGTGGTACATCCTTTAAACTTTGTTTTCCTATGTTTAGTGATAAGAGTATCATTTTTATTCTACAAGAAATTGTGTGTCTCTAGATACCTTTAAGGTCAATTTTACTGTGGACCTCCTGTAGAAATCTTGTACTGACCAAATGGTCATTGCTTGAGCTAGGTTGAAAGAGCAACTTTTCAACATAGAACTAAGTGGATAGTAAACAGAATTATTCCATCATCCTTTTGGGAATCAAACTAAACTTAGGAAAAGTTTAGACTTGAAATTGAACCCTTGGCATTATTATAACTAAGGAAAAGTCAAATATTTTAAACTAGTCAACGTTGGTGAGATTTAGATGACCTCGTAGTTGGATAAAGACTAGCGGATAATCTCTTTCTTACAAAAAAAAAATATTACTAGTTCAAGAAGAAGAACTAAGTCTATCTTGGATATGTATTATTGTAAATAGTAGCATGTTATGTACTCCATTAGGGTACCATTTCGTCAAACCTTTTTAATAGTCCAGAAAGGACTGGTGGTCGATAAAACCATGTCACATGATGGCATCTAATTAGCCATGATTTGGTAATTTTATTCTAAACGAAAGTTGGGTAACTTGATTAAACTATGAAGTTCTAGACAAAACTATTTTCTTTATGACAATACTAGACTCTAGAACCAAGATTAGATTTAAACCTTCAAACAAGGAATAGAATGTCAGGAAGACATAGATTCCATGTTGTAGTTGCAACAAGAGGTTCTTTTTGAAAGACTAAAACCTAGAATGTTGATGATTATATCAAGGATCCACACTTTCCAGGAAAAGATTGAGTAAGTCTTAAGTAATATCTATGATGAATAGCAATTTCAGAGACATAGTGGACTACTCCTATGTTTCAAGTTTGAAATTATTAAACCAACTCATAGTATCATATTAATGAACTTGGATTCTGAGTTAAAAATAGAAGACTAAAGGAAAGTTGTAAACTTAAACTCTTTTCTTGATATTCCATTTTCATGGAAAAGGAAATGCAAAAACCCTAGAGTGACCCAGTAAGGTAAGGTTATAATTATACCTTTTGGGGTTACAACCTGTTTAGTGGATTATGTATGAGTCGACTATGAAGGTCGAGAACCCTAATCTGGTAATGCTCATGTCTATCTTATTGGAAAGAGATTAGTATCTAATGGACAATATTTAAACCTAGGAAGGGGAAAAACCATGTGTTGGGCTAACAGTCGACTTAAAATACAAGTCGTAAGCCTCAGATTTTGCAAACGTGCAAGAGGTACCATTAAACGGATAGGCAAACATTAAAATCATTATATCTTTTATCACAACTACTCTAAGCTATTATTTGTGGACAAGAGGGTAAATCTCAAACGTTGCAAAGATGCACAGGGAGATACCTAAGAATGGATAGTCAATCCATAATGATTAATAGAGCAACGACAAGGTCTTGTGAAATCACCTAAGTTAGAAAGACTAGGTTTGAGTTAGTCAAAACTCTTCAGTTAAACCCCGACTTATCATAGATTTGGTAATTGTTATATTAAGACAATGAGGTCATTATTCAGATCGTGATTGAAGGGTCATGTGCCCTGACTATGTGAAATTATTCTTACTTGTAAGAAGGGAATTATTTTCCTAGACTATATTGCTTAATCTGGGAAAGGTTATCATCGTAGTCATAATTACTCTATCTTTATATATTATGAGACAATAAGTCATCGACCTCGGGAATTGCGATGAAGCAATGAGAGTCCTCATAAAGAAAGAAAGTTGATCAGGTCTATGGATTATAGACAATGTAAGAAAACATGTATGGGTCGGAAAGACTCAATTGTTCAAACATCATACTTCTTAAGTTAAACAAAGATGACCAAGTCGAACTGTAGGAATATGATAGTATCCAAGTCGAGTTGGAGTGGGTGAACAGTACGACATCGTTCATTGCGAACGTCAATTTATACTGAAAACTATGGCCATAGTAATGCATATGTCTCTGCATGCATTGTCGGTTCACTGTATCTGGGTTGCACGTCCTATCGGGAATCATACTTAGCTAGAGGGTATCTAGGGTTGTATGATAGATAGAGTTGTGTAAGATACAACACTATGTACTCGGAAAGGCATATTACCACTGGTCCCCTTGGTCTATACTTCTCGTGAAGGGAAGGGCCACTTCCGGTTAGGAAGGAGTGCGGGAGACCGACGGTCTGTGGTTGGAGGTAAATCACTGGGAAGATACTCTCTCTCTCTAGCAGAAGACATGCCGAGGCTTACGATAAGGATGTCAGAATTCTGGATGCAGTATATTATTGAGACTTGTGTTTATTGAGACTAAGTAAAACATTATCTGATTCAGGTATTTATGATTGATTTATTATTGTAAACATTGTACTAGAGTAAGTCAATAAGGTTTATTGAATTTGTAATGAGATATCTTGTAATTGTAGTTACTCGACTTTATGTTGAATAGAAGAAAAATTTTCTGTCTCATTTTTACCTTGTAAAGTTACTTATCTGGTGAAATGTTTGGTTTTTACTATGTTTTTAGAACGTGGATGTTACTAAACCATGATGGAATCATTTTTTTCAGGGCAAATGTTATTAAACGCTATTGAGTCAAGAACGTGTCTTTGGACAATCCTAAGGGGTGAATGTCTTGCGTAGTGACATAATCAAATATTGCATGAGTGCTTGGGTAAAATGGTTATGAGATTATTTTATAAGTTGTTTCATGACTATTGTTTTTTGAAACAAAATAGATCATTATATAAATCGATATCATAAATAGATCTTTGATCAACCAATATCATAAATACATCTTTCATCTATTTTTCCATTGTTTTATAAACAATTATTGCCTTGAAAAGAAAACTATTAATCATGTTATTTTCTTTCAATCATCAAACATTTAAATAATATGTAACTATAGGGTTTAACAATCATTCCCATGATTTTATAGTTGGCTATGATTAAGATGAGATATTTACAAGCCAACAATTAGATTCCTCTTGGATTGATTACCACAGCATAGTCTAGAATAATACAAAGTTTAGGAAAAATCATTATTAATCATGAGGTTCAACACACATACTTGACTTGTATATAAATATAGAGAGATGGATTTTAGAGCAACTTAAAGCTTAAATACACACACCACATAGTGAGACAAAATGAATTCTTTGTTACAACAAGCAACAACAATTATTTTAATCTCTTTATTCATGTCATGCCCTGGCCAAATTTATATTCCCTTGAGCCGACTTCATAAGAGATACGACGTCAAGCCAAATGTTGCAGTTGATTAAAGATATTTTAAGAGGTTTAAATTAAAGATTTAAATAGTTTCAACAGTGCCAATATGAATTTCTAAACAAGAGGCTGACATCAATTGTAAAAGGATTGACTAAAATATGTTAAGTGACCCATATGTAATGAGGAAGCATGATTTGTAGGAAGAGATACGTCCCTTGGCAAAGGATACCACGATCTCGTGAAGTTGCCACCATTAAGGAGATATAAAAGGAAACAGAAGTGACATCAAGAGGACATAAATCAATCATGGATCATTGGATCATTGAATATTACAACAGACATTCGATCTGCAAAATTATATCTATTTATTCAGTCATATAAACTGTTAAGGATAGCAAAGGGATACATTACAAATTCTAAATTGAACTAGAAGTTCAATAAGAATCATTATTAAATATACAGGTCAGATCATTATTGACTATCAGATATCTTACTTATTACATATCACTATCATATATGAAAATACAAAATAAATATTTGCAATAAGACTGTCAACATGGACAAGGAGGGAATAAGCACTGTGGGAGAGAATAGCTAAAGGCACCCTTTACATTGACATGTAGGGAGAGAACAACTAGTAGAGCACCCTAATGTCCTGTGAAAGGGAGAGAATGGCTAAGGGCACCCAAGGGCAGAATTCTCCTCCTTGATCTCCATGTTGAGAGTTTATTGACAAATTAAGGTTCACCAGTCAAAGAAGAATGGTGAGGGGACTGTTTGGAGGGAGAACTGTTGATTGACAACACCCTGCCATGCCTCCCTAAACCATCCTCTTCATCAAAGATGAATGGTGAGGGGATTGTTTGGAGGGGGAACTGTTGACTGAGAACACCCTGCCATGCCTCCCTGCACCATCCACTTCTTGTTGAAAACTTGCTGGTGTTGTCATTGATGTCAACCTCTAGCAAGTAGTTAACTTGGTTTCCAAGTGCTTTTGAGAAAATTTGAATAAAAAGGTATGCAGTGTGACAGAAGTGTGCTCAGTGTTGTGCTCCGCATTTCTTCTTAGTTGAAGATATGCTTGTGCGGTTTGGAAGTGTTGATCAGAGGTGTTATATCTAGAGTTCCAGGTTCTAGATCGTGCGGAAGTGAAAGATGTGTTTTATACAGTGTTTGTCTATGTAGAAAATTGTCTGGGAGAAATGAGATTGCTCCGCATTTCTCCACATTGAGGTTTATTATCCTATGGATCTAGGGATGTGCTTATACAGTCTATATCTATCTTCCATTAAAGTTTCTAGTGATGGGTTGCTCCACAAGTTCAGTTATTGTGTTGGTATTAAGAGGTAGTGGATCTTGATGTGCAGATTGAAGACATTCTTTGTTTCAGGAAGTTGTGGAAGTGTTGCAAGAGATTCTGATGGTGTTGAATGTTATGGAAAGGTGTGTGGATACTGTAGAGTGGTTCTTTGTGGTCTGCATGATGGTTTTAGACTTGGAGAAGCATGGATGTGATTGTTAGCTTAGGTTTGGCCAACCTGGCATGCTAGCGCCATTTGCGGAGGTACCTCGTGGATTGTGGATGTGATGAACAACTTGGTGATACAGATTTGAGTCCTAGTTAACCCTTGACATGGTCCACTTTCACTTCTTTCCACCGTGGAAGTGTTTAGTGCTGACCTAATTGGTGTTGCACGTTTGAGGTGCACACACTTCATTAGGACCAGCCTAATTGAGTTAGGTCTTGGTTGTAGATGGTATAAATGCAAGATGAAGTTGAGTGGAGCAATGCAGAGAAGATGATGCAAATGTGAATCAAGGGTAGTGAGTTGTGTGCGAGCCTAAATGCTTATGACTCCGGAATGTAGTGAGCAGAAGGTGTCTGCATTTTAGTGTGCCTGAAGTTGTTGGAGGCAGTGAGCTAAAGGTTGCAGATGGAAAGGAGTGGAAGTGGTGGATTTCTCCTATTGCTTTGAGATAGTGAATCTCTCTGTAACAGTCTTCTTCTTTCTTCTCTCTTCTGGGCAGTGAGCCCTTGGCAATGAGCCTTTCTTTTGGCAGCGAGCCTTTCTTCTGGGCAGTGAACATATTTGTTTTCAGTGTTGCTATTCATATATATGTGAGCTAATCCTCACTGTGGTTTTTCCCTTCTTGGGTTTTCCACGTAAATCTGGTGTTCTTATGTGTTTAAATGTGTTTGCATTGATGCTTCATATGTTTACATTATGTTAATGCATAATAAGAGGTTGATGTTTGGAATTGCTTTGAGGGTTTAATATTTTAATAAACAACTGAGTCACCCCCCCTCTCAGTTGTCTTGTGCATACTAACACTTCTATGACTGAATTTTGTAAACAAACTGAGTTAGTTGCATGGTAATGTATATATAATCTCTCTATATTGATATTGTTTATAAATTTGAATGTAAGGACATCTTATCTAACTTGAATGGTTAAAGATTTATATTTGTATATCTATATTTTGTATATGTTTTCTTATGTTATGATTGTAGAACTCAAGTCCAAGAATTATGTAATTTTGAAGATATTCTATAGGGACCTAATTCAGGTTTATCTTGCTTAAAGCATTCAATTGGTAAGTTACAACCCTTACTATGTTAAATTTGTGATTCTAAGGAAAGATTTAGGGTAGTCCCAAAAGGGGACATTACAATTTATTGTAAAATTAGTAATTAGAAAATTCACCTTGCCCTTGAAGAATGAAATTCCTTTATCTCTTCTTGGTTAGATTAAAATTTCTTGATTTACTAGATTTAGATCTTAGATTAGAATTTCTTGCTTTAATAGATTTAGATCTTAGATTAAAATTTCCTACTTTACTAGATTTACATCTTAGATTAAATACATTACAATTACTTTTGTTAATTTGCATCTAGAAAATTGAAACACAAAACATCAAAAGAAACATAGAAATTTGCATTAGGAAAAGCCATATTCGATTGCATCCATTCAAAAGAAAGTTCATTTTTAGTAACTAGTAATTAGATCATATTTAAGATTTGGAAGAAATATAAAGAAATATATATACTTACACATGTGAATATATACATACATTTACACATACAAATATACACATACATGTGTATAAACATAAATATGCATATATTTATGTGACTAGATATGTGTATATGCATATAAATATACACATGCATATAAATATGAATATAAATATACACATATGCACATAAATATACACATACAAATACATACATATATTCACATGTATATAAAAACAAAATTACACAACATATTATATATATCAAGACATTTTGTATCTCTTTACTACAAGCTTGAAAAAAAAAAAGAACAAATCCTAATAAGCAAAACATGGTTCATTACCTTAATGAGGTCCAAATTGACCTCACTTGAAATACTTGGTGTTTGCTTCATTCTTATAAATAGTTTGCATACATCAATTTTTCCTCGTTACTTTAAACTATGTTTTCCTACAAAACATTGCAAAGGCAATTGATTACACATTAGTAGTAACTCAATTTGAAAGAGTAAAAAAACACTCAAAAAATTGAAGCATTAACATAATTAGAAGTGATTTCAACTTACTTCCAACATAATTATTATGGTAGACATATGAGGTGAGGTTATAAAGAACATTCCAACATAACCCAAGTCTATAAATGGTAAAATTAGTTACCTTACAACTCTGAAAGTCTTTTGTTTTGGTTGAGTTACTTGATTTGCCTATCCCTCTTTGGACGTTTTGGGTTTGTTGTCGATGAGGATTGCACCCTTTATGCAAAGCTGTGACACTCTGCAATCCTTCAAAACATGGGGACAAAGTCAGGCTATGGGTGACCTATAGTAAGTTTGAACCTCCAGATTGTGGGTTGGTTCCCTTAAAATATTCTATTTTTGAAACTATGATTTTTTGTTTTGAAAAAGGGTAAGAAGGAAATATAAGGAAATAAAACTGTAAAATTTGGTGATGCACCTAGTAAGGATGGAAAATTTACAATCTGGTTCACAATAGAATTCAGAAATCTGACCCACACAATCCAATCTTGGCATAAATATCACAAAAAATATTTCTGAGGAAGGCTGGAAAATAAACTATTTATGAAGGAAAATGACTTTTCACAACATAAAATAACTATTTTCTGTAACACAACCTAAGACCTATAATATCACTATACTTAATACTGCAAGTAAGAGGGAGACAATAATTTTAAAGGTTTTAATAATTAAACATAGTAAAACTTCATCAAATCACTTCATACAATTAGCATCAGATGGAAAGGCAACTACTTGATTCCAAAAAATAAAGGAAATATTGCAAGAGAGACAAAAATAGAACCTGTAACCTGCTGTGATCTCTATTAAACTATCAAAAATAAGCTACAAAACCTTCTTCTCTCTCAAAGTGTATAAGAGTAAAAAGGCAAGAACTAGCAAAATCAAGTTTTGCTTTAGAATATATAGCTTGCTCTCACTAAGAGGCATGCAAAAAGTGATCTGCAGCTAACTGCCTCTAAAAATAAGTCCTCCAAAGTGATCCACGAGCAAACTCAAAAATCCCCAAAAATAAGGGCTCAAACTGCCACAAATAAAACAAAAATAGCCTCAATTTGGACCTTTCCATATGCTTGACCAAGAAGTTGACCAAAAACCCTAAAAATGCTCCTCAAATCATGCAAGAAACCCCTAGATGGCCTAGTTAACTCAACTCATCAATTTGCATGATTTTGCATTTGCAAAATTGATTGTGAGTAAATAATAAAGTAATTAAAATAATTACTCTATTATTGGTTACAACTTGTACTACGTTTGATTTTACAATTTGTGAAAAATAATAAAGTAATTTGAAGAATATTACTTTATTATTTATTTACATTTGATTTGTTTGTAAAATCATGCATGAAAAGAATAAACTCCTTATCTCTCCAATTTACACATGCCTAATTTGCATGATTTGAGCAAAAATAGAGTTTAGAGGAAAATAAAATCCCCTTATAACCCCTTGTGAAAAAAAAATATCCATTTGCATGCCAATAAGCCTCAAGGAAAAAATGTACCCTTATCTCTCCAAATACATCATAAAAATGCATGAAAAAACTAAGGCATCACATTACAAACCCTTATGACTCCAATTTGCAATGCAAAATGGCCTTACTGCCATATATCTTCACC
Source organism: Cunninghamia lanceolata (assembly GCA_027924645.1). Classification (NCBI taxonomy): domain Eukaryota; kingdom Viridiplantae; phylum Streptophyta; class Pinopsida; order Cupressales; family Cupressaceae; genus Cunninghamia; species Cunninghamia lanceolata. Next base: position 4,599,061 of record BSBN01000828.1, read on the forward strand.
ATGCAAGATAAAACCCTAAGTCACCTTACTACTTTGCCATATGCATCATTATGCAAAAATAAGGCCTCTTCCTCTCCATGATTGCTAGGAGACATATCATTGAAGGTTTTGACCTCGCTCAAAATTTAGATAAGGTAATGATTTAATATTAGAGAAGTCAAAAATCAAAAGAAGAGAAAGGAACTTCAAACAAAAGAGCAAACAAACCCTAATCACTTTGTCATTTCATTTACTCTTCTCTGTCATCCACCACTCTGCAACTTCTTGGCATTAGGGTTTGATCTCTCTCGGCTTTGAGTTCTTTGTGTCGAACTCCATGGTTTCTCTTGCATTTCCCGAGTGAAAGAGGTTGTAGATAATGGTGAGTATGGTATTTTGACTTTTGACTGGTATTTCTTTCATTTCTATGATCTTTTAAATAGTAATGGGCACGACCATCTCTGGTTTCTCCTTATGTAGCATTTCTTTGACAATATTCTTTTGTTCTGTGTGTTAACATCTACAAAAATGTGAGAAAATCTAAGAAAAACCCCTAAAAGAGGTCGCGGCCATTACGTACTTTCTTCTTTGCATTTGAATGTAACTCTATTCTTCTCCTTGCTGTAGATACTTGAATATCTTTGCATATTTCAAAAAAAAACAAGGGTTTCAATTCCTCATCTGGGTTTTCATTCCTTCTCAAAGAAATAGACTCTTTTATAGTAGCCATGCCTACATATGTTATTTCTTTGCTCTATATACAAGGCCTCTGTTTCAAAACCATAACATATCATATCTTTTCTGTACATTTTCTATATCCTGCTGTAGCTCTTTTTAAACTATAACAATAAATGATATAAGGTATTTTTAAAAATACAAAAAGGCCTTCACTTTTTTGTAGATAGAAGCCTTTTTAGGCACAGTCATGATACCCTCTTTGGACTTGATACTTTATTTTAACTGTCCTCTCCTGTTACACAAAACCCTGAAACAAAATGGTTCCAAAACGTAATATATGTTTGACAGATCTACAAAGAGTGAGCTCTTCTTTAGACAATTTAACTTGATCATTCCTTATGTTTTGTAACTGTGATTTACTTTATGTATACTGTTACTTCATACATGCACTATTTCATTGTATTTGTCACTTCGAATTTAAAAGATATCATGAACATTTGGATTTGTTCACTCCATAGCTCTATTTGTAGCATGGCTATATAGCTATAGCTTTTACTGACATTTGATCTTTGAAGTAGTAGAACAATATCTTCTTGTTTTAACTTTTGCATATTATCTTGTTCTTGTTGTGACTGTATCTATTCATGAAGACTGGGCAGAATAATGAAAGAGTTATTTGCTATCTATGAACCCCTCACTGGGTTTACCTGAACTATGAAGAACTGCTTTTTTGCTGTTATCCTTGCTCCCTCTTGCATTGTTTATGGCATTTAAGACTCCTTTTGAAAAAATAACCTGGATATGGTACTGGAAGAATAGAAAAGTCTGAAAATATGGTGGCTTGATATACATAGAAGACATGTCACCCTCATGATAATACATATCTTGGTGAAGTGAACTATTTTCATGCTTCCTTGGTAGCTATTTCATGTAGCATTCACCATATTTCTTTCACATAAAATTACTATTGTAATTCTATGAGTTGCTGTTACAGCAAACTAAATTGTTGTCACAGCCTTATCAGCAACTTTATACCTCATTCACAACAAAAAATGGTAAATATTTGTTCTATTTTCTGTCTAAGCTGACTGCCTATGTCATTTCGTAATGATACACCATTACATCTGCTCTTATGCTTGTATAATGAGGGAATGCTGAGATTCTTCTCTCTCATCTGTTAATGAATATGTCATTGTTATATGCATCAAAACTTGAAGGCATCCTGCATATTGATCTTGTGCATGTAACACATTAAGGTTAATGGAAAATATGAGACATATTGTCTGTTCCAATTGGTGTTTCTATATCTCATTACTCCTGTGCTCTTCACTTATGTATCTACACATTACTGTACTTGTTATATTACCTCTTGCCTCCATCTACATCAGTTACAGTTGATCCTGACTTGCAATATATTGAGGCACCTGGAAAACATAGGAAATGTTGTTGTTTCACATTGGTGTATCTGTACGTCATTGCTCTTATGCTTCTCTCTCATCTTTGGATAGTGGCAGCTTATGATGTTTTACTTTATACATTGTTTCAGTTTCCTTCTCTTGTTTCTATGACAGTGATGAACTATGTTTGTCTTGTATATCCCACACATGTGACACTATGATGATGGCATTTTCTTTCAAACTACATCTTTCTCTGCTGTTCCAAAAACACTCCAGATGGCCGTAATGGTCAAGCTGCTCCATTTAGCATACATTGTCTTGTAGCTCTTTATTGCATCTCTCTTAATATGTTGACTGTGGCATGCCTGTCACTTCACTGTGCTTGATGTTGAACTCCTTCATTGTTTTAGACATGACTGTCCCTTGTGCTTTTGACTTGGCACATGTCAGTGATGATCTTACATTGTATATCCTGGTGTTTGTTATGCATCATGTGTTTCATCTTTGGATGCTGCCCCTCTGTATGTCTCATCTGTACCTCTTTGTATCTTGATGCTTGAAGCTTTGAGGCATTAATGACTACCTTTTTGTAAAGTGAATATCCTTCTTTCGGGATGACTATACACTTTGTCTCTATCCATTCTTAATCGTGCATTTTGTTGTTCCTCTATTATGAACTATTGTTCACAAACAAACATACAAGGTTGTTCCATCTTGGCAGGATGTCCCACTGGTCTTGATCTCTATCATGGCTCTTATTATTGTATTTGTTGCTTCACAGCCTACCCTAGCTCCTGGACTTTGAGATACCTTTGGTCATTATTCTTCTTGTACTTCATGATGGCAGCTTCATAGGATGTATCTTGGTCTTTTAGACCTGATTACTTTACTCTGTGGTATAGCTGTTCATTGTCATCATTTATGACTATACCTTGTATATCTATTGATGGCATAGGACTGTTATGAAAAATCACACTTCATTAATGATAAAGAAAGTGGAATAATACCTTGTGTTTCTTGCATGTCATTTTGGAATTTGATCATTGATGTGCTATTGGATATAGCATAACATGTAATGGTATCACTTTGAGCATGCTGAGCTCGACCCTTGTGGGAGCCATATTTTCTCCACATGCTTTAATGTCTTCAAATCAGCAACATTGCTTTTCCTATACCTGCACAGTGAACAAACAAGTTAACATAAAAACATACCTGATGGTATTGATTGATCCTCTTCATGATATTCTGGTTTATAGCACATGTCTGATTTAATCTTTCATATGAAATGCATGATGTGACAAGTTGATATGTCTGCTAATAAAAGCATATGATAACATTAAATATCCAGAGCTCTTACAGGACTTTCCCCATTTTTTTTTTGCAGGTTCAACTGATACAACTGGAGTTGAAGATGAGGACTGAAGATCAACTATCCAACTACTCAACAACCTCCTTGCTCAGGCAATGATGGATATTTAGTTTTATCATGTGTTCTTCCTTATTTCTTTTATCATCAGATGTATAGCTTGCAAATGTCTGCATTGCTCAGTTTAGTTACTCCCACGGCTTGTGTGGGACACATTTGAACACTTCTTTTAAACATGATCAGTTAATTTATCTTATGCGCTTGATGTATGTATATTTCTTTTTCAATCAATGCATAGAATAAAGTAACAGATACTGAATTGTATGTTCCAAGTATGACATGAAATGACAGTTTAAATAGATATCTTTCCTTCTTTCTTTCAAATATGATCAACTGAATAATCAATTTGTCTTATAACTCTTGAAAGATAACACTATGTTAGATCAACTGTATTTCTTGAATCTTTGATTTCTTGACATTCTGATTCACTTGTTATGATGATTCATCAGTCTTGATTGGACTGATGGGTTATCCTGACAACTGAATATCTATCTCTGCTTTGTCAAGACATTAACTGTTCATTGAATGCAATAACTTTAAAGTTTTCTTTTATTCCTCTTGAAACAACTGCACTTAGGTCTAACTAAATTTAGTGTGAACAAAATTTAGTAATAGGGACCAAATTATCAAACCCTTTAGCTATCCATTAATATTTAAGTGTAGATCCACCTCTTCTTGCATAAAGTAGCTTATATTATATTAATTTACGGAGTGTGATCCGAAACATTGAGGCAAAAAAGCAACACAGTTTTTCCAGAAGCACTACAATTCTATCAGCATGGACTGTGGAAATATCATGACTTCAATATGATTTTCCTATCAATTACTTGAACAATAGTTCTAAGATTGTCCTATCTTGGCCCATCCAACCCTAAACCAACTTCTAATGCCCTTTCTTTGACCAAGAAAGGTAAGGATTAGAGAACAAATTATGGTAAAAAAATTTCCACCGTGTCTACAAACCCTATGTCAAGGTTGATAGTTTTTTGTTGTACTGCACTCTCCAAGTGTTCTTGTTCCCCTTTCTTCTTCTTTTCCAATGATAAGAAAGGAATGAAATGATTTGAAGATAAGAGAAAAGGAGGTGTTAATAAGGTCCTCCTAACCCAATCCCAGACACTCCAAGATCCTTTTTGATCCCGCTTCTCCCATCTTTCATTAGGAGATGCATAACGATTTCCTAATGCACTGATCTGAGGATTATTCATAGCGATTTAGCGAGTTGAAGACCAAGGAAGTATTTACTTCTAATATTTTTTCTCCTCTTCTTATAACTAGAAGTAGTCTCATGTCCGCAAAAATTGAGAAAAGAAAATATTCTCATTTATTCCTTCTAGGAAGGGAAGATTTGGAAAAGGAAATCCTATACTATAGATTTCCCACATTCTATGAAAAAAGCATGAAAATCTCAAATGAAATGATCCCTTTGTCACCCTAGAATAAAAGGTGATCTCATAGTTCTTAGTCTGTGAAGATGTGTTGTTAGGTGCCTTTTTTACACATTTAATGATAAGAATTTAAGCCTATGCTTGAGAGATAGCCTTCCTTACAAGTTAATAAGATAAATCTTATTGGACAATTTGGATATTGAGGAAAACCAAGCAACACATTGAACCAAGAAAACTCAAGCCTAACAAAAGGTCTTATGAAACAAGAATCTAATAGTAGAGAAAATCTTTTTCCTTAAAAATTGTGGTGTGGATACACGCCTTTCAAACCTCAATACATTCACAAAAATGGTAAAGAGATCTTAGATGTCGAATGAAAAATTGGATAAAAGACAATGCACATTAACAAAAATGAAGTTTTTAAAGATATTATCAGAGATTACCTAGTCATGCACCATATTTCTCACTTTTTCGAGATGACCTAGCCATGTAACATATTATTTTGTTGTAATGATTTTGTCTTGCCATATATATTATTTGGTCAAGAGAGAAGTCTTCCCCTTCAAACACTTCACTCCATATATTTCTTATTAATATAGATTACATTACATTTTCATGCATGATAATGAAAAGATAAATAATAAGTGTTTAATATCTTTTGTACTATAACAACACCCCCATATGCATTGAGTAATAGATTGGGTATTGTGGACACCCTAAAATGACCAAGTTGTCATATCACTCGCATTTTATAATCTGTCGAATCACCTGCATTTCAACATTAATTAAATAATCTAATTATTTAATTGATTTCACCAAATTCTTCTAAATCACATACTTGCGACGTTAATTAAATAAATCCTCTTTATTTAATTAATTAATTTAAATTCCTCTACTATTCTTCCACAATTAAATAATTTTAATTATTTAATTATCCTCTTTCCAAAATTCAAGTCTCCATTAATTAGATAAATCTAATTTTTTAATTAATTCATCACAAATTCCCTCTTATCTAAAATTAAATAATTTTAAATTATTTAATTAAATCAAAATTTATTCTTCCAAAATCATGCACAACAATTAAATAAATTTAGCTATTTAATTTGCTTTCAAATCTTCTAAATTAAATAATTCTAATTATTTAATTATTTCTTCCAAAATATCTCCTCTAAATTTAAATAAATCAATTATTTATTTAAGTTGCTTTTTCTTCTAATTTGAGTTATCTCCAAAATAACTCAAGCTTTCTATATTTAATAAAGTAAAATATCTTCTAATTCTCATGCAAATCTTTTCTTCTTGTTTTAAATCACTTAACTGAGTGTTTTATTCTTTTAATTGATTTATCTCTTCAGTTAACTCATTCTTCTATTCTTGATAACTCCTCTCATGCAAAAGAAGGCAAGACACATGTCTTCTTCTCATTGGTTGCACGTTCCTCAACTATTCTCCTCCATTGATTCTTCTGAATTATCTGGACCGTTGATTGATCTTCATTGAAACCTATATAAACCCCCCTCATCTCCTTCATTGAGCCTCTCTTTTCGATCGTATTCTCAGGCATACTTAACGGAGCTTTGAGCATACAAAACGCGTCGATTAAGCACTCTTACGATCTTTTGACATTGATCTCTTGAGCACACTACTTGCTTGTTGCAGCTATGGTTTCGCAACTTCATTGAGCAATCCACATTCAATCCAAAGGAAACAATACAGATTTCGGTAAAAGTCTTTATTTCATTGATTATTTGTCATGGCTTTTATTTAAATTTGTTTTCTTTATGTTATTGGGTTCTTTGATTTGTTTAGTTTTATCGAATTGATTTTTCCTCATACACATTCTGGCACGCCCGGTGGGACCCCCTAATCCCTTTGTTTCTTTGAGAAATTTTTTTTTTAAAGTCACAGTATGGCACAGCGCAAACGACACTGCACAACGCTTCTGGCAGTATCTTTGAGCACTTCTGGAGGCACAGTTAAGCGCCCTTGGGCGCACTGCGGCACTTCTGGGAGCACAGATCAGTGCTTTTGGCATAACAGAATGGCGCATTCGGCAGTATCGTGAAGCGCTTTTGGCTAAATTAGGTTTCAGACTTTGTTCAGTCTCTTGCAGGCTTTTTCGCGTTATCTATCTTATTATTTTGTCTGACAAGCTGTTGTATTTGTCGGTCAAACCTGCTTTTTTGTACTTCCTAAGCTGGTTTATTTAGGAGTATCTTCGATTTTTGTGTTAATCTTTTGTGTTGTTATAGCTGCTGAGTTTTCTAGATTTCAAGACACAGATCTCTCAGCTACCACTTTTCAGAATAGTCAATCAATCATGGAATTTTATTTTAGGTTTGGTTATTTTGACAAAAGTTAACCTTTTTGTGATCTGAGATAGCGCAGCGCTTTTGGCTATATTGTATCACGCTTTCGGTAACACAACTCCACGCTTCGGGTTATTGTTCAGCGCTCCTAGTATTATTGTGTTCCGCTTCTGGTCTTCATCACAGCGCCTTTGAAAACACAGTACAGTGCTTCTGGTTATTCTTCTGCGCTTCTGGTAATATTTTGCAACGCTTCTGGTCTGTGGTACTGCGCTCTTGGAAAATAGTAAGTCGCGTATGGTAAGATAGTACAGCGCTTTTGGTCAAAGTTGATTTATTTTTGCTAACTTGTGAATTTTTGGTGGAACTGACTGACTTGTTACAGCTTCTTATTACTCACACAGAGCAAATAGGTGTTTTTAACATGTTCATGCAGGACGAGCATTGAAGACCTCTTGATCTATCTCACTAAGTCTTAGAAACACATTGCATGCTTAAAGGGATAATTGAACAAATCTTTTTTGCAAATCTAAGTCTTAGGAACATACTGATTTTCTTAAGGGACAATGGACGTGCATGCACAAACACCTCAATTTTCTAAAGGACAATGGACATGAATGCCAAACACTTCATTTCATAAGGGACAATTTACAACTACAAATGTGTGTGTGCCTAGTTAGTTGCACCTTATTTTTCTTATAACGGGACAATTGAACCTTTGTTTGACGTGCTTGCTCTTACTTTTCTGTACTTCCTTTAGAAGGGCCTGCTTTTGGATTGCACTTCATCCAAAAGGGATGACCCTAAGTGGAGTTTTCCTTTGAACCGCTATATAAAAGGGATAAGGCGAAAGCCAAGTCCTAACCGACGTCAGCCTTACCTTGTGGTGCCAAACTGAAAAGAGGTGTACTAGCTCTTTGTGGAAACGATTTTCACATTGAGCGAAGTGTTTGAAACTCTTAGTAGGATTGGTTAAAGCTTTTAGTAGCTTGTTGCATTGCTCGTAAGGCGTTGGTCCCTCAAAGTCACTAAGAACCATTTTAGATAGAGACTACCCGACCTACCTCCGAACATTGCGGTAATCATTAGTGCAAGGGAAATCGATTTAAACCCTTAAGATACTCACCATTGGCTCCCTTGAGAAGAGATAGTATTCCCTTGGACATAAAGCTCTTGTGACCTACTTGAGCTTTCCAAGGGGAGGGTGAGATATCTCTACCTATCGTCTCTCGCAAAGATACTAAATATCTGACACCTTTATGGAATGATATTTTTATCGACGGAGTATTAAGCTGTGAGCTGATCTACTGCAATGAAACTTTGTCTCTAGGGATAAAAAGTGCTTGTTATTGATTGCAATTGTTTTATACCTGTGGAAACATTGGGCTTGTTTAGAGCCTTGAACATACACTATCTGTTGTGTCAGTCCCTTGTTTTTTTGACCACTTGTTTGATGTGTTTTCTCTTGCCAAACCAATCCAATCAGAAACAAAAACACTCTATCAAAAATTTTGCCTTTTAGAAACATCAGACACTACTTCAGCGCCCCTGGTATTACAACAGCTTGCCTTTGGTAGTACAGTAGATTGCCTTTGGCATAGCAGTAACTCGCCTTTGGTAAAACTCTACTTCAGCGCCCTTGGTATAACAGTAGCTCGCTTTTGGTCACTGTAGCTCGCCTTTGGCATAGCAGTAACTCGCTTTTGGTAGCTCAGTCCGTTGCCGCTGGTCCACAGTAGCACGCTTTTGGTAGCATGCTTTTGGTAGCACAGTCCCGCACCTTTGGTCAAACAGTATAGCGCCTTTGGTCTAGTACTTTGTGCATCAGAGTTTGTCCATTTCTCAAAGCATCTCACAGAAACCCAGCATTACATTTTGTCCTAGTGTATTCCATGGTAACCACTAGGCTCCAGCAAACTATGAAGTCCAAGCAAGTTGTCCCTAAGAAGCGCAAGTCACCTCCTCACACACCACAATCAGGTCGTCTCAGCATTACTCCCAAGGTGACTCCTAGTACACCCGTGGCAAAACCAATCAGCACTTCAAACATGCTGCACATCAAACAACCAAGCAATCCACAAGAGGATAGGATCCCTTTGATAAATGCACCTCAATACACCACTGGCTTGCCTTCAGATTTTGTCCCTCAAGGTTATATTGTAGATCTAGCCCCATATCAAGAAGAGCGACACTTTGAAATAGGTCAATCCTCTCAAGAAGATGGGCAAGATCTTGATGAAATCATACAAAAGCCTAGAGTTGTGGCCACCTTTGATAAAATCCTTAGTGAGAACCAGGATCATTTCTTTCGCTTGCTTGCAGAGCAAGGCGCCAAGTTACCCCAAGATTTTGATTTATCCACTCTCAAGGAGAGCAACAATGCCCAAGATACCATACAAGCAGTTCAAACTATGTCCACGGTGACTACGCTCTTACCTGCACAAGGCTCACAGTATAGGAATCCCCTTTTTCAAAACCCAACAGGGGAGAGGCCCATATCACCGCTTTTGACTCCTATGGAGATCTATCAAAACCAACAAGAAACTCTCCAACGTCAAGCAGAGTTAGCTAAGCAGGCCACCTTAGCTCGATCGAATATGCAACCACCTCCTAAAGTGTCCACCCCAATCGCAAGTGGAATCTTGGTTACCCCATCACGGATAGGTTTCCCACCCAATTACAATCTGGGGAACAATTATGTAGCCATGCAACAAGGGTCTCAACAAATGCCACCTCCTATATCATCACACCTTCATGTCTCGCAACCAATTAGAGTCATGCAACCCCAACCACAACATTCTTCTACTCTCGTCCTTAAGCAACCCCAACCACAACATTCTTCTACTTTCATCCTCAATCAACCCTAACCATCGCAAATCATTTCTACCTATGTCCCTCCTCCACAACGTTCATCCTCGCTCAACTTCTTTCACACATTGCCTAGCCACTCTCAACATTCCCAACATCAAGTTTCCCAAAGCTATGTGCCGCCATCACAACCTAATCAAATGCACTTTAGCTTCCCTCCACCCAATTCTTTTCTTCAACCATCACAAAGCCAACATTCTTACCTAGCGCCACCTCCACCTCTGCTAAATCAAAAACTCCAATTCCAACCCAATCTGAACCAATCGTACAACCCGTATGATCCCAATCAATCTTACGACCCTTATCACACCAGTGTGCATGGCTTACATTATAATCTTCCGTATGGGAAGCACCAACCACTGTTTGGACAACAGGAGATGTTACCAACCCCTCCCATGACTATGGAGCTAAAGATCGCAGAAGTTCAACAGCAGAGATCTGATCTTACGTTTGGCCACACCAAAAAGACCTTCTCTTTGAGGAAGTGTGTCCTTATCCTTTTGATCAGTCATTACCAATGATCCCTTTTCCTCAAAATTTCACTATTCCCAAGTTCGATAAATACAAAGGAAAAGGTGACCCAAAAGACCATCTTAGGGAATTCTATCTTGCTTGCTTTGAGGTCTCTCATAATGACACATATCTTATGCGTCTCTTTCCTCGCAGTCTTGGAGGTCAAGCAATAGAATGGTTCTCACACTTACCCACGGGTATCAAGTCTTTCAACGAGCTAGCAGAGAAGTTTGCCACCCATTTTTCTTACAACGCAGAGCATGAGATTTCCATGACTGATTTATGCAACAATAAACAGAAAAATGGTGAGACTTTCATTTCTTTCCTTCAACGATGGAGACAAATGGCTAGCAAATTCCCTTTCAAGATTCCAGAGAAACAACTTGTTAGCATATTTGTACAGAACCTCAACCAAGAGTTAGGTTTCCATTTGCAAATTCTTAGTGCTACAACCTTCGATGAAATCACATACAAGTTAATCAATATTGAGAAGGCCCTCATTGCTAAGGGTGTGGTCAAAATCTTTAAAGAAACGAAAGATAGCGCTTCTCATCAACAATCGAATGATAAACCCAAATATTGGAACAAAAATAAAAATATGGTCAATGATGGGGTGGTCGATACTAAGCATGTCCAAATGTTGCAAACACCGCTGCAGCTCTCCAAACCAAGTCAAGCTCCACCTCAACAACAGTAGCAACAAAGGCAGCCTTATCAAAACCAACAACAACGACAACAAGAGCGGCCCCAACAAGATTACCCTCCGCGACTCAATTCACTCCCTTGGGAGTGCCCATCGAATCGGTCTTACAGCAAGCTTTGCAAAAAGGGCTCATCACCTTACCTGATGCTCCCCCATATGGAGAACCTGTCTACAAAACTACACGTTACAGAGACAATGAATATTGTGAGTTCCATAGGAGCAAAGGGCATCGAACTGCATCTTGCATGAAACTTAAGCACTTAATCCAAAACCTCATCAACGGTAATCAAATCACTTTTGAGGATGAATCACCAGTTCAACACACGAACAAGGATCTCGACATGTACAAGGAACCATTCCCTCATCATGGTCCACCTCCTCCTCAGGATAGAGGTAAAGGTATCAATCATGCTTCGACGTCCTTCGATTCCATTGTAGGTCGTTTTGAAGAAAGTCGAGTGTCTACCCTCACGATCAAAGGCAAATCTACGGATTGTGCTGTTACTACTCGTCGTGGTCATGTCACCCTTCGTGCTCCTACACCTAGGCTTCCGGGTCAATCTGATTATAATCTTGTCGAACATCTAGCGAGAACACCAGCACAGATCTCTCTTTTGGACCTTCTACGGTCATCACCTGCACATAGAGTGGTGCTAGAAAAAGCCCTCCAAGAGTCTTCCGTTCCTACCAACATAGCGGTCGCAGATTTCCAAGCTATAGTAGGTAACATTGCTTCGCCCTACAAGGTGGTCTTCTCTGAGAAAGATCTCCCATCCCATGATCCGTGTCACAATGATGCCCTTCATATTGAGGTTCTCATCCATAAGCGCAAAATCAAACGCATACTCATAGATGGTGGTGCTGGTCTCAACATCTATTCTTTAAAGTTACTAAAGCAATTGGGATACTCTGAGGATCACGTCAACACTGATCATAGTATTACAATCAAGGGGTATGACGATGCAGAATGCCGTTCAGAAGGTGTTATTCACTTGCCTATACAACTGGGCCCTGTCATGCTTGAAACCAGGTGTCAAGTCCTTGATATTGAGCTGCCTTACAACATTATCCTAGGTCGCCCATGGATCCATGCAATGAAAGCTGTTCCCTCCATGTACCATCAGTCCCTAAAGTTCCCATACAATGGTATAGAGATAACTATCCCAGGATACCCCAATCCTTTCGAATTATGTCGTGTCTTACAAGGAAGCTATAAGAATTGTAACCAAGTGCCTAAAAATGACAAAGCCCTTGAATCCCCACTATATGTTGATCCTGAAACTCTGACACAAGCCTCCACAAGTGAATCTACACCCCTCCCCAAAATCACAGCTCGCATTCGGGATATAGGCTTTGGCACTTATGATATCTCAGAATCTTGTTGTGTAGGGTAGATGCCTTTATCTCCAAAATCTTATGGCCAACCACCCATTGCCAAAGTAACCAAAAAAACAGCTATTCCTCCCCCAACATTCCTAACCCAATTCCAACATGGACGGTTATTGGAAGAGGAAACTATTGAGGACATCTCTTCTTGCCTCTATAAGGAGAAAGAACCAGTCACAATACCAGTCAAGCAATATGGCAATGGCTTAAGGATAGTGAAAAACATGGGCTATAAAGGCAAAGGTGGCCTTGGGAAACAGAATCAAGGAACTATGGAACCCATTGTGGTGACAAAGAAGCTAGACAAGAAGGGATTAGGATTTGGTAAGAAGGTACCACGCACCTTGGACATCGAGTATATCCTCGACGAGGTAGCTAACACTTTTCCCGTCGATTCGACGTCTACATAGGATATCATCGATGACTCGTCCCTCCATATGACCAACCTATTCATAGAATCCTCCATTTTTACGCTATCCTCCGTATCCTTAACTTCCACCACCAGCACCCAGAATGTCACACTTGTCTACCCTGAACTTATCGATTGGGACCAACAAGGGACCCCCGTTATAGATGTATTTCAAAATGACGAAGCTTTAGCTGAGTTCATGGGACTTCGGGAAGGAATCCCTCTTGGCGATCACAAAGCAGGTTTTATAATGGAACTAGAGCCAACAGCTTATTTTGGTGAGAATGCCAAATCCTCCAGTCGCAAAAGTGAAAATAAAGAAAGATCTTTAGGTGAAAACCACACTGTGGCACCTCCTGATCCCAAAATAGTAAAAACAAAGGACGTATCCAAAGGTGAAAACCCAACTGTGGCACCTAAGGATGGAGGATTTGACCTTCCCCTACCATCTAAGTATCAAGAGAAATCAGCTCTCCTAGTGGAAGATTCTACATAAATAAATCTTGGCACAGAACAAAATCCAAAGACCACATTCCTAGCAGCGTCATTATCTGAAACCGAGCACAGAAATCTTAACAACTTCTTCTTGCAATGAACCATCAACTTTGCATGGACCTATGCCGATATGCCAGGGTTAGACCCTAAGCTAGTTGTTCATTATCTCACAGTTGATCCCAAGGTGAAACCAGTCAAGCAAAAGTTGAGAAAGATGTACCCACAGATAGCTCTCTTGGTGAAAGTGGAAATACAGAAATTGTTAGATGCAAAGTTTATACGACCAATCGACTATTCAGATTGGGTCTCAAACATTGTACCTATGTCTAAACCCAATGGGCGCATCCGCATGTGTAATGATTTCAAAGATCTCAACAAAGCATGTCCTAAAGATGACTTTCCACTACCAAACATTGACATTATAGTGGACTTGACAGCAGGTCACGAGATGCTTTCTCTCATGGACGGATTCTCGGGTTACAATCAGATAAGGATAGCTGAAGAAGATCAACATAAAACAACCTTTACTTGTCCTTGGGGCAATTATTGTTGGTGTGTCATGCCGTTTGGTCTGAAGAATGCAGGAGCAACCTATCAAAGAGCAATGATAGTGATCTTCCACGATCTCTTTCATCACATCATGGAAGACTATGTTGATAATATATTGGCTAAATCTTCTAGGGCAGAGCACGTATAGGTCCTAGGACAGATCTTCGACAGGCTTGAAAAATATCAAGTAAGACTCAATCCAAAGAAGTGTGTATTCGGTGTAACATTAGGGAAGCTGTTGGGATACATAGTATCTCGTAGAGGCATTGAAGTCGATCCAGCGAAAGTAAAGGCTATAGTGGAGATGCCTCCACCCAAGAACCTTAAAGCACTAAGGAGCCTTCAGGGAAGGTTGCAGTCCATTTGGCGTTTCATATCACAGCTTGCAGATAAATGTCAACCCTTTCAACACTTGCTCTAAAAGGATGTCTCATTTCGATGGGACAACAAGTGTCAGGCAGCGTTTGATCAACTTAAAGAGTATTTGGCTACACCTCCGGTATTGGTTCCACCAGTTGCAGACAAACCCTTGATCTTATACATCTCCACTACAAACTCGGCCTTGGGGGCCCTGCTAGCACAAAATGATGACACAGGAAAGGAGCATGCAATTTATTACATTAGTAGAACCTTGGTGGGATATGAGCTCAATTATTCACCAATGGAAAGGGCTTGTTTAGCAGTAGTGTTCGCCTCCCAAAAGTTGCGACATTACATGCTGAACCAACACACAAATTTGATAGCCAAGATTGATCCCTTGAAGTATCTACTAGTAAAAGCAGCTCTCACAGGCAGACTAGCTAAATGGGTCATGATCCTTAGTGAGTTCGACATTGAGTATATGGATCGTAAAGCAATCAAAGGACAAGCCCTCGCTGATCAACTAGCAGAAGCACCTATGAAAGATACACATCCTATGGTAGCTGACTTTCCTGATGAGAATCTCTTCACTCTGGCTAACTCCATAATGTGGAAGTTATACTTTGATGGTTCTTACACACAGCATGGATCAGGAGCCGGCATCTTATTTGTTACACCTCATAATGACTACATTCCAAAGTCATATCGGCTCGCATTCCCTTGCACCAACAACATAGCCGAGTATGAAGCACTCCTTATAGGTCTCAATACAGCAGTTCAATGGGATATCATAGAATTACAAGTATATGGAGACTCACAGCTAGTCATTCGCCAAGTCACGGATGAATACCAAACAAAGGATGAAAAGTTGGTCCCCTACAAGCAACTAGTGGATGCCTACAAACCACATTTTTCTACATCACATTTGAGCAAATTCTAAGAGAGCATAATAAAGCTGCGGATTCTATGGCTTCTGTAAGGTCACTGATTGACATGCCTGCAAATACACAGAAGTGTGAATTCTTGATCGAGCAATTGTTGATACCATCCGTCGACGTTCCTATTACTGAAATCATCTGCGAACTTGTTGGTCCCAATTCCCCATGGTACGAAGATATCTATGAATACCTCAAACACAATACCTCTCCCCCTGACCTTTCATCCACCCAACGCAAAACCTTTATCCGTCGATCCTCTCATTACATCATTTTGGGTGATACACTATATCGCCGGAGTCTCGATGGTATCCTCTTACGATGTCTTAACGCAGAAGAAGCCGAAGCTACCTTACGAGACATACACGAAGGTGTCTGTGGCGCACATTCTACCGGTCCTAATCTTGCTAAGAAGATACTCAGAACAGGTTATTACTGGCCTACAATAGAGCAAGATGCTGCACAGTTTGCTAAGAAGTGTCTACAATGTCAGCAACATGGAGATTTGATTCACGCACCAGCTCATGAATTACAACCTGTGACAACTCCATGGCCTTTTTCTCAATGGGGTCTCGACCTCGTAGGACAAATCCACCCTTCCTCCTCCAATGGCCACAAGTTTATTATTACCGCCACTGAGTATTTTACGAAGTGGGTGGAAGCCATTCCTATGACCTATATCACTGGTAAGCAAATAGCCAAGTTTATCCTAAACTACCTCATATGCCGGTATGGTATCCCCCAAGCTATTGTCACTGATAATGGGAGACCATTCAAGAACCAAGATGTCCATGCCTTATGCATACAATACAATATCCAACATCGCTTTTCCACTCCCTACTATCCGTAGAGTAACGGCCAAGCTGAGGCTTCCAATAAAACCATTCTCAAGATCCTCAAGAAAACAGTCAATGAAGCTGGTCGTGATTGGCACTTGCAACTCAATCCCGCCCTATGGGCCTACCGCACTAGTATCAGAACACCAACTGGTGCCACACCCTATGCCTTAGTCTTTGGCTTTGAAGCCATCCTACCTATAGAGGTCGAGATCCCATCCCTCATAGTATCCATGCAGGAACTGATCGGCAGAGACGAGTATCGCACTTCCAGATTAGCTGAGCTTGAACTTCTAGATGAGAGGCGCCTTGCCGCACTTAATCATCTCCATGTCTATCAAAACTACCTCCGGCGTAATTACAACAAAAAGATCAAAGAAAGACGGTTTCAAGTTGGTGATCTTGTACTTAAGGAGAATCAAAGAAATCAAGCAGATCGAGAGAAGAAGGGTAAGTTTGAGCCTAACTGGTTAGGTCCCTTCATTGTGACAACATCATATGGATCAGGAGCTTATACTTTAGCTACACCTGACGGCATTCCTCTAGATGAGCCACTTAACAGTGTCCATCTCAAGAAGTTCTATGCCTAATCCTTAGAGTATTCCAAAAAAAAAAGTCCGTCCTTTGGCGAAAACCTGGCAAACAGGCACCTTGGATACGTACCATAGTGAAAACCTGGCAAACAGGCGCTATGTGTAGAGTCAGCATCCATCGTCTATCGAGTCCTGTCCACTCCTCGTCCAGTTTGCATTACACTTTCCATTCATCCATAATAAAACCATTGACTTTGTTTGCATTTCTATCTCCCTATCTAGTATAGCTTGAAAATTTGTCAATGTCCCTCGTCGTCATCCCACGTCTTGATTTGTGTCTACAGTTAACACTGTCTTGTCCTAGGTCAAATCTTTCGGTGTCTTCTTCAGCGGTCATCCATACAGTTTCCTCTACCAAAATGGGGGCAACTCTTTCCTTAACTTAGGTCTAGGATTGGTTCCTTGTTCGTGGTTCGCAACACATACTTCAATCTTTTCTCATTCCCACAGGTAACACCCTTTAACGGACACATCGCTCCTATGATAAGGCTGTTATCTTCTCACCCCTTTTCCCACATCATCACATCAACCAGAACTACATATTATCATCATTTCAATCTTAAGGTACCTTGATCCCATGGATATGGGTATGTAGGCAGTCTGGAATACGAAGGAAGTATCCAGTACTCAGGTACATAAGATCCCCTCCTTTTCACTTTTCTCACATCATCACATCCACCAGAACTACATATTATCTCTTTTCAAAGTACCTTGATCCCATGGATATGGGTATGTAGGTAGTCTGGAATACGAAGGATGTTTCCAGTACTCAGGTACATAAGATCTCCTCCTTCCACCTTGACCCATCTCATCACTCTATCCAGAACTACATATTTATCACGTTCATCTTCCATCGTAAGTGTGCCTTGATCTCGTGGATACAGGGTATGTAGGCAGTCTGGAATACGAAGGATGTATCCAGTACTCAGGTACACATGATCCATCATTCTCCGCCCGTCCCAATCCATTAGCATTGTCATCCTTCTAGTCTTTCGTTTATCAAAATCCATTCGCCTCAACTTGACTAACTCAGGCAGCAAGCTAGCGCATCCTTTCAAAGCAAAAGTCCTTAACAAACCTGAAGCAAAGCAGCTTCCTTCCAGAGTCTTCTACTGTCCTGCATTCCGATTGCCAAATATCAGCTAAGTCCCGCTTAACCAAAGCCCTAGATCCACAAGCTTGTCTTCTGCAAAGTGTTCCATTATCGAGACCAACACACGCGTCTCCTACGACATGTGGCATTTCCTACAGCAAGATATTGTCTTTTTAGGTAGATAGCACCCTTTAACGGACACAGAGTTCCTACGATAAGGTTGTTATCTTTCCTATCCAATCTATCCTGAGCAACCTCTTTGGCAAGAGAATATGTTGGCTATATGTTTACTTTGTAAGTCAGTCAATTTTGTGTTATGGTTTATCTTTTGTTCCTTATCCTTTACCTATTCAAGGCTACCTTGACTTATCTATAATCTTGGTATGTTGCGATGCAGTATGGATTGGGGGCATAGTCATTGCTTGCTGTGTGCCGTGTTTGAGGAATGATTTTTAGTATCTTTTTAAACATTATATTTATCTTATGTGTGTTACGACCTAGCATCTTACATATTAATATTCTTCTTGCATTTACATGTATTGAAGTTTATTTTATGTTCAAGACTATGGCTTATTCACATGTTCCAACAAGGTTATATTATGTCTAAAGGGATCTAAGTTCAAACCGCTTGCTTGCAGAGTCAACGTCCAAGCACTCAGATATTACTGCACCTTGGTCTTTTATACCTTGGTGGCGAACTATCCACGTGCTATATCAAAATAAGGATTGCTCTTTATATACAAATGCGAAACCATTGCAACAAGCTCATCTTTCATCCATTCCCACAACCTTTATATCGTTTTCACTGCAAAGATCAATCAACAGTCTGTCTCCATCTCCTCCTGTTCTTTTTTCTGGTGCATATCTGCAAAACCCACATGTCAGATATCACTAGTCATCACATCTATATCATCATATATCTCTATCATCATACATCTATAAGCATCATATAAGCAATATATGTCATCACGTGAATCCATAATCATACATACATATCATCACATCCACGATATCAAGGAATGCATACACAAAAGTATGAACAACAGTGGGTCGAATAGATCATCATATATATCAGGTAATGGTCATCATAATACAAAATGTGTATACATCCAAATATACACCAGTATGATACATCAAGGCTATCAAGAGCCCGCAAAATATACATCAGAATGCACGCAGGCATCTGTCCAAAATGATACAAAATGATACAATATACAAGTATATGCCCTAGTGGGTAGAGGTGCCCTCCTGCTGTGGCCCCTGTCCTCCCCCGATGCTCGGTGGAGGTCCCCCTGCTGCTCCTCCTCCCCCTGGTGGTAAGAATGGTCCTCTAACTGAGGACACTGACTGCCCTGTCCTACGGGATCCGGATGCCCCAGGTTTGCTCCTGTCTTTGTAGCTCGGTGCCTGCTGTGCTGTTGGCACCGCACCCACATACAGACCCCTGTAGTACTCCGCCTCCCTGCCGGCTGATACTAGCTCACCTTGCACTCGGACGAGCTCGCTGTATAAAGTCCTCTGGTCTGCACCCAGGGCACGACGTGCCTCCTCTCTCTCCCGCCTCACTCTAAAGAGTGTGGCCTTTGTTGTCAACCGCAGCTGTACCTCTGCGTCTCTCTCTCTCCTGGCCTGTGCTAGCTCCTCGGCGTCTGCTGCTGGTGCGACTGGCAGCTGCACCTGTACTTGTGCCTGTGCCTGTACTTGGGCCTGTAATTGTCTGTATGCCTGCACCTGAGCCTGTAGCTGTGCCTGTACCTGTGCCAGGGTTGTCTGTGCTGCTGAGGCTGCCTGTGTCTGTGCCTGGCAGTGGCCTCTGCCTGCCTCGCATCCGCCCGTGCTGCATCCCTATCCCTCCTCAGTCGTGCCATCCGGAGCTCTAATCGAGTCCTCCGGGCTATCTCCTCCTGCAGCAGTCTCTCAGGGCTCTACAGATCGGTCTCTACGACCGGGCCCACTGCCTTCGCCATCTCTACATCGGCCTGCTGGCCGCTACCCTCTCCACCTGCCTGCTGACCACCTGCCTGCTGCTTGGCTGCTCGGGCTTGCCGTCACATCCTAGCCTCCCCTCCGAGGACTAGTACCTCTCCCACTGCCCCTGCTACACCTGGTGTAGTCAATCTCATTGGCCTGTGTGTTTGCCAGTATTGGTCATACTCTGGCAGTGTCCCTGGGTTTGCCAGCCCAGAGTCCCAATCCCATCTCACGGGGACAAGTCCCCGTACCTCTGCCAATGCTGTCGCCACTGGGATCTCGGCGTCCCAGTCTCCAACCTCCCTCCACATCCTGGCATGTGTGGCCTCCCCCACAGGTAGTCCCTGCGGCAATCCAAACTGCCTGAGAACTTGCTCTGGAAGATATCTCTCTATCATATCTGTCCGTCTACCGAACAGATAGCGAGCCTGTCTGCAATACATGAGCTGCTCATGCTCGTCATCCCACTCCTCGCATAGTAACTAGGGCCTCCATATGAACAGGTCCATCTCGTCAATCTACCGCCTCCAATAGCTAACAGACCCCATCCTCTGATGTGTCATCACCCCGTCATATAAGAATGCATATGGCTCACCTCTGTCTCGATGGCGCTGTGCCATGGGTCGGATCACTGGAATGTGCTCCCACGCCCATACCTGTAGTAAAGTCACCCCTGCTGAAAGGCTCCTGCCTCTCCTGTACACGCAATGGTGCATGTCGTGATATAGCTGTCCTAGCACGCAGGGTCCCCACGCATACTGTCGGCCATGGGTGAACATCCCTGATAGCACTGTCCCCCAGCCAATTGATAGTCCTCTAGATCTCTTATCTGGACACAGGAAGCCGCCAATCAGTGACGCAACTATCCATCTGATCCGGTCACAGAGTCTCGGGACGTCTGCCCATCGAATCTCCCCATCATCTATCCACAGGTCATCTGTGCAGAAGACCTCCTCCAAGCCTGCCTCGCCCCGTGCCGGGTCAAAGTCCACTATCTCCCCACCTATCTGAATCCTCAGGATGCGGTATACATCCTCCAGTGTCACTGTAGCCTCCCCTGTCGAAAAGTGGAACAACGATGTCTCGCAATGGTATCGCTCCACCATTGCAGTCACTAGGGCGAGATTCGCCCTAATGTGTGTCAAATGCGCCATGTGCCATAGGCCCGCATGCTCCAGGAATGCGTCCTCCTCCCAGGTTAGCTGTACAACCTTGTGTGCTATCGCGTGGTGTCGCTCCCGCGACATCAGCGGTGGTAGTATCCTCTGCATCCATAACAACTCACTTGTCAGTTTCATTATTCAATTCCCTCAAATCCTATCTACCCATGGGCTATGCTAGGCAACCCCCCACCATCCTTTTCCACTCTTGTCAGCTAGGATGGCCATCCCTATTCTACACCCCTATTCTACTTCAAACCTAACTTTTCTGCTGCTTAACCAAACGCGCTTTGTTCTATACAACAGCGTTGTCCTTCTATGCCAGCCGTGCTATACTGTCCATCCAAAAGCGCTGAGTTTTTTTTACCAAGTGCGACCTGTTCCCCACAAGCGCCCCACCCACCTGCCAACCGCGCCTTTCTGCCCTACCAAACGCGACTCAATTTCTTCTATTCCCGCCGGCCGCGCTATGCTACCCTAGCAAGTGCGCTGCCCTACCTAGCCAACTGCGCTGCAACATTATGCCAGTTGCGCTGCGGCGCTAATAATTTAACCAAAAGCGACGCGATTTTACCAGACGCGCTGTAGCCGCCTACCAGCAGCGCTGCGGCGCGCCAAAAGTGCTGCAAACGACTACCACCCGCGCCGCCATTCTAAAGCGCTTTTGGTTGACTTTAAAACCCTGCCTAAACCTAGCCCTAATCTACCCTTAAACGACAAATGCATAGGGGTTTTTCGACCACTTACCGCTGCCGGAGCTCCTGCTGGCCTCCTGTAGGTCCGCACCAACTCCGCCCGATGTCTGTGCACTGGAATCGGCATCTTTCCTCGCTGGTTGCTCTACTCACTCCACCTAGTTTGGAAGCTCTCCTCTCTAAATTTAGAAACTCCTAGGGCGCAAATAAAGATTGTGGTCCCCATGGGTCCTATTTATAGTGTCCCCCCCTTAGTTTCCCCCCCCCTTTTTCTGCTTTTTCTCCTTTCTGGTCGCGCACTCTTCTAGTCGAGTGTCAACACAGTTCTTCTACCGTTTTCCCGCCTTCTCACTCGAGGGGGCATACGCTGGGGCAACTACATACACTGGGGCATCAAAAATTGTATCATGTTTTCAACAATCATTTTCTTTGATGCAACGCTACACGCTGCATTGCATCAAAGAGGGGCAAAATATGGACACCCTAAAATGACCAAGTTGTCATATCACTCGCATTTTATAATCTGTCGAATCACCTACATTTCAACATTAATTAAACAATCTAATTATTTAATTAATTTCACCAAATTCTTCTAAATCACATACTTGCGACGTTAATTAAATAAATCTTCTTTATTTAATTAATTAATTTAAATTCCTCTACTATTCTTCCACAATTAAATAATTTTAATTATTTAATTATCCTCTTTCCAAAATTCAAGTCTCCATTAATTAGATAAATCTAATTATTTAATTAATTCATTACAAATTCCCTCTTATCTAAAATTAAATAATTTTAAATTATTTAATTAAATCAAAATTTATTCTTCCAAAATCATGCACAACAATTAAATAAATTTATTTATTTAATTTGCTTTCAAATCTTCTAAATTAAATAATTCTAATTATTTAATTATTTCTTCCAAAATATCTCCTCTAAATTTAAATAAATCAATTATTTATTTAAGTTGCTTTTTCTTCTAATTTGAGTTATCTCCAAAATAACTCAAGCTTTTTATATTTAATAAAGCAAAATATCTTCTAATTCTCATGCAAATCTTTTCTTCTTGTTTTAAATCACTTAACTGAGTGTTTTATTCTTTTAATTGATTTATCTCTTCAGTTAACTCATTCTTCTATTCTTGATAACTCCTCTCATGCAAAAGAAAACAAGACACATGTCTTCTTCTCATTGGTTGCACGTTCCTCAACTGTTCTCCTCCATTGATTCTTCTGAATTATCTGGACCATTGATTGATCTTCATTGAAACCTATATAAACCCCCCCATCTCCTTCATTGAGCCTCTCTCTTCGATCGTATTCTCAGGGATACTTAACGGAGCTTTGAGCATACAAAATGCGTTGATTGAGCACTCTTACGATCTTTTGACATTGATCTCTTGAGCACACTACTTGCTTGTTGTAACTATGGTTTCGCAACTTCATTGAGCAATCCACATTCAATCCAAAGGAAACAATACAGATTTCGGTAAAAGTCTTTATTTCATTGATTATTTGTCATGGCTTTTATTTAAATTCGTTTTCTTTATGTTATTGGGTTCTTTGATTTGTTTAGTTTTATCGAATCGATTTTTCCTCATACACAGGTATTAACCCCCCTTGATTAGGGTATGCACCCTATTAATGAGAACCAAGAGAAAGATAACTACTTAAAAATGCCTCACTCCATATTATTTGGTTGTAACAATTTTATTAACAACCTAATAGAATTGTGAACTAAATGATGAAAAAACAAGTCTCACTTGCATGACAAAAATTGTAATTAAAAATGACTCCCAATCTTTGCTTTTCCTACTATAGTCATGGATGTGGAGCTCACCAAATCCAACCAATCATGGATGTGGAGAAAGGACCACCTATGATGCAACTGACCACAATATGATCCATATGATAGTTTTAGGTTTCTTCATTTAGGGTTAGGTTTTATATTTTAGAAGGTAACATAAATATTTTATGGCTAGTTTACTTTTTATATTAGAGGTAAGTGTAACAACATTTAAAGTTAACTTTAATTTTAGAGGGTAAGATAACTGTTTTATAATGAGTTTATTTTTATATAATAGGTAAGTGTAACAAGATGTGGGGGAAGTATATTAATTTTATGATAATTTATGGTGTATAAAAGTTATTTTTTAAATAAAAATGTGTGATTTTTGTAATAGTAAATGGTATTATATTGAGATCCATGTTTTAAATATAAGAGTTAGATGTAAAACTAGTATATTTATATTTTAAAAAATATATCTAAAGTACATCGAGGGATATGGTTAGGCTTAAACAACACACACTAAGCTTTGACTTGCTTAGGTGGTTGGTGGGCCCCTCTCTTATTTACACATTAACAAAACAAAGTAAGAGAAAGGGCCCACCAGCCACTTAAGTAAGTCAAAGCTTAGTGTGTGTTGTTTATTTTTTCCATAGTTTATTTCAAAAAGAAATTGGAAAAAATAAAAAATAAAAACCAAAAAAGAAATTGGAAAAAAAAAAAAATAAAAACTAAAAAAGAAATTGGAAAAAATAAAAAAACAAATAAGAAAATCACAAAAACTATCAAACCAAAAAAAAAAAAAAAAAAAAAGAAATTGGAAAAAATAAAAAACTAAAAATCAAAAAAAGAAATTGAAAATAAGAAAATCACAAAAACTATGGAACCAAAAAAGAAATTGGACAAGAATTTTTTCCAATGAATCTTATTTACATGAATTTATTTATTTAAATATTTTACGATTTTTGTTTAAGAATCTAAATGTTTACGAGAATCTGAATCTTTAGCCCTTTCTGTGATACGTAATTATTTATGGTTAGTAAAAGGTCTTGGGAGTCCACGGCTTAAATTTGACAGTTGTATAGCCGTATTTAGACATTTTCGCTGTAAAATACAACTGAAATTTTGAAAAGATCGTATCATATGAAATGAGAGATTTTGGCAAAAATATCAAAATTTATATAAAACTATGATGATATATATATTTAGTTTTTATATAATTTACTTATACTATAATATGTCATAATATTATAAAGGCACCATTTAATAGATAACTGTCATAAAAAAAATTGTTGACTGTCAAATTTAATCCCGCTTGGGACATTTAAGTTGTATATAAATTGTATTGTAAATAAAAATATTTAATCCAACAACAAATAACACCTTTATAAATATTTGACAATAAAGAATTGGTAAAATCTTTAAAATTGATATAAGAGACACCTTTCCACTCGTTACGCAGTTTCAAGTAACCAGCGAGTTGTGGGAGAATGGCGTACAGCAGCGGCGAAGACGATGGCATAGAATTTTACTACAGCAGAAACTTGCAGCCCATCGAAGATCAATCCGACCACAAAAAACGCGGCAGTGGTGGTCTGGTGCCCTCTAAATCCACCGTCTACGTGGGCAATTTAGACTACTCTCTCACCAACAATGACATTTTCACCATTTTCAGCACATTCGGCAAAGTGGGCAAGGTGACCGTCATGAAGGACCGTCAATCCAGGCAGAGCAAGGGTGTCGCCTTCGTGCTCTTCACTGCCCAGGCCGACGCCCAGAAGGCCGTCAAAGAAATGGACGGCAAGCTTCTCAACAAGCGCAAGCTCAGGGTCTCTATTGCATCAGATAATGGCCGGGCCACAGAATTTATCAAGCGTAGGGTTTACAAGGACAAGAGCAGGTGCTACGAATGCGGGGAGCCCGGCCATTTGTCCTACGAGTGCCCTAAGAATCTGCTCGGGAAAAGGGACAGACCTGAGCCCAAGAAAAGGCGTGGTGGCGTTACTGGTACCCAGAAGGAGAGGGGCTTTAGGGATGAAGAAGACGAGGACGAACCACAGTTTGAGGATGATAATTGGGCGTCTGTTGTGGACACAAGAGGGTTAAATGAAAGAGACCCTGGGACGACTCAAGCGCCTCATGCAGAGAAGAGTGATAGCAAAGCGAACAGGGGCCAGAATTACTTCAGCGATGAAAGCGGGGATGATGATTGATCACTGTAAGCGTACTTCGCTCTGCAAATTTAGGATTTTTAGGGTTAGAATTGTTCAAATTTAGGGTTTTTAGGGTTGGAAGTGTTCAATTTTTGAGTCTTTTAGGGTAGAGTTGTTCAATTTTAGGGTTTGGCACGCATTTATTGTTTGGGTAAGGGTTTGACAGATGGTTGCTATGTGGCAGTTGTGTCGACTTAGTGTTTCGATGCTAAAAATCGCGCAGACTTAGGGTTTGAGGTTTGGCTGGATAAGTATCCCGCAGAGTTGGGGTTTTGAAGATGATAAAATGTGTCACTGATAGAGGCGAGTTCTGTGCAATGAGGATTAGGTATGGTTACACTTGTACAAATTTAGGGCTTGGAATGTAACAATTCTGTGCACTTAGGATTTGACAGGCAGCAATTGCGCATTGTTATATGAAGGATAATAATTCTGCATAATTAGGGTTTGTCATCACCGCAGTTCTATAATGTAGGATTAGACGGCTAACAATTTTGCAGATCTAGGGTTTGGCATGCAATGGTTGTGCAAAGGTAGAGTTTGACATGTGTCAATTGTGTGGACTTTGGGGCGTTGGCACGGTAAAATCTGTGCGGACTAATTGTTTGACAGGCAAAGAGTAGGAGTTGGGCATGGTAAGGTTTGGAAGATGTTCAACGTGCAAACTAAGATTTGGACAGGCTAAAAGTTGTACAGAGCTAGGGTTTGTCAATGTAACAATTGTGGGCAACTTTCATTTCAATGGCTAGCTATTGTAAAGAATTAGGGATTGGCAGATTAATGGTTACACATATTTAGGATTTGATAGGGCAGCTTTTCTGCACATTTTATGTAGCCATGGTATACTATTGCTGCCTTGAGGTATGCAATCATGGCCTGCCAAGGCACTATTTCTGCAGAACTAAAATTTGATGTGAAAGGAGCTTTGTGGAATTATGATTTGGCATATAACAATTGAGCTCATCTAGGGTTTGGCTGAGTTAAGTTCTACAGATTTAGGGTTTGACAGGGTAGCTGTTTGCAGAGTTAAGTTTTGGAACTGTAGCAATTGCTCTAATGTTTGACAGGGAATAGTTTTGCAGGAATGGGGCTTTGCTAGAAAATATGTGGACTTGTGTTGCAGCCTTCCCCAAGTTGGTATCCAGTTGGCATTTGCTTCTGCCAAGCCTGGCCTTAATATAAAAATCAACTTTGTTCTTTATTGCAATAATTTTAGGAGATCGTAATGTTTTCAGAAGCCTATCAGTGCATTGTGTCTATGTAATTGTATATTCTTTTAGATTATTCTGAATGTGGTCAACTTGAGCAATATTTGTAGTATAACATTTCCAAAATTTGATTTTATCCTAATTGGGATGTGCATCTTTGCTACATAATACAGTACTCGTAGATCATTCTTGATGTTTTATGCTTATGCAGTCTGTAGCTTATTAAGCTCATTGATGGAAATGTTTAATTCTACACTTACATTTCTATATGAAAATTAACACCACGTCCTTGTCTATTGCAATGATTACCTGACTGCAATAATTTCTGAGTTCTAATCTCATGGTCTGGTGCCTATATGCACCTTACATGTCTTACTCCTGCTGGTACTGTACAAAGAATTTAAAAAATGAGTTCCTTATTGAAGGTCCCCTTTTGTTTTTTTGGTGTGGACTCAAATTCACAAATACTTGGTACTAATTTCCAAGTTTTAAGAAATGTATGAATGCAATTACTAAGTCAACATTAACTTGGTTTTCTGGCTAACATTTGTTTGATGTTCATTGAGAAATACACTCATTTGAAATTTAGATTTCAAGTACATTCTTCATTTTCTGCTGATCTGAAAATGTTCTTTATCTGGATCTATTAATCAAGGCTGTGCTTCAAGATACAGCACAATGAACTCCAAAATCTCAATACTGTAAGATAGCATAAAAATACTGTAGTAGGACTACAAAATCTCTACGGATGTACATGCAAGTGATAAAGGCACTCATCTTTATAACTACCAATTTTCATTAAAAAACTGATTTGCTATCCTGCAAGAAGCCTGCACCCGATGTTCAAAACATTAAATACATGTTGAAAGTTATTAACTAACATATCCGTGAAACATTAGTTGTATTGTGAAAACATATCCTGTCACTAGTCTGGTTTTGAGAGATCGTAGCTGCCTCAAAGTTATATTGAGTGTTTACATGTTGAAAGTTATTAACTAACATATGTGTGAAACATTAATTACATTGTGAAAACATATCCTGCCACTAGTCTGGTTTGAGAGATGCTAGCTGCCACAAAGTTATATCGAGTGTTTCCATTGATAAAATCACATCAGTTATAAATGTGTCAGTAATGGGCATAATTGGCGTTTATTTTCTTTTGTAGATTCCTACGGGGGAATGGATCTCCTAGTTGAAAAGAAAACAGAAGATTCTTGTTCAATGTTGGTCAGATGGGAGGAATTCAGAAATCATCACACTTGTATGCTTAAATATACTGTTAAAAAAGCTACTTAGTCCGAAACAATGGCAGAAGAAAAGCATGAAGTAGTGGCAAAATGTGGTAATCATCGACAAAAACATTTGCCAATCTAATTCATGTGGAATTGGTCCTTTGGAAATGTAACCACTTGAATGATCCAAAAGGACACTTGTCTTATTATTTATTCCAATCCTCGAGTTGAGTCATCAATGACTTTGTGCTCCCTTGTCTATTGCAATTTGCAACGATTACTTGATTGCAATGTCTTAACGTTTGAATGCATTTACCAAGGCAACATTGTCTTGCCCCTTTTCCCAAATTAGAAGTCATTAATAATATTAAAATAGAAGTGTTTTTAAACACTAGTATAAAAATAAAAAATAAAAATTAAATAAAAGTTTTTCTAAATATATTTAGAGGGAAATATAGGACTCAGGGGCCCGATTTGAAAAGGTATATCAAGGAGACGCCTACCTTCATTTGATCATCCCATTTTTATTTTGGCAATTCTTCGTTTGAGTTTGAGTTGATTGTGCATTCAAGGACAAAAACCCTTGGCTACAAATTCTGATTGGAGAGGACGGAAACCCTCGTCTCTCTAATTCAAGAGGTTAAGATGAAAACCCTCACCTCTTGCTTGGCAATTCTACACAAGGGATTGCAAGTGGGTTGATTTTGGGGATTTGTGCATATTTTGGTTTGAAGATAAGATTTACAAGCAAATTGCAGGCTCTTGGCTTCAGGATTGCTTTGGACTGTCCTACATGATTCACTTGGAGTGCTGCCGTCACCACAGAACGACTTTCGGATTGCTCACCTCAAGGTGGCTGGTCGGATATACTTCTAGTGGGTAAATTAAGGAGTAAATTCCAGAGAAAGCCAGCGATCTGTGATCAATATGCTTTGTTGGACTTGTGGAGGCTGATCACATTATTGAGGAAGTCACTGCTGTTAAAGGACATCATACTTCATTGCGGAATAACCTATCTGCTGTTAATTCGCTGCTATTGTAGTAGTCATCATAAATGCTGGTGGCCAACACAGACTCACGACCTTGGAGGATATATCCTTGCTGCCTGGGTTCAGCGACATACATTTGATTCGGTGGATCACAGTTTGGAAACTCCTACAGTTGGTGCTGCTAACACATTCCAAATCTGAGTATTACTATATGTTGCGAGTGTAATGTCCCTTTTTTAGCTGATGTTGTTTGCGGATGGTTTAGCCTATTTCTGACCCTCGTAGGCTAATGTACATGGTTAGGGGGTCTTCTTGACGCAGTCACCTGGTCGATGGTTGGTTTCCTGGATTTAGTTGGATGGGAAAAATAAGAGAGATAATAATTAAATTAATTATTTGTAAGGTTATTAAATAAATAAATATTATAAAGTGACTTTATATTTAATTAATTTAATAAAGTGACTTAAATAAATATTATTACATAAAGTCACTAAAATAAAATAATATTATTTTTCGGATTGAAAAAGTATAAAAGAAGGGGGAAGGCAAGCTTCCAGGCATCCAGGAATTGATATTTGCTTTGATGTGATTGTTTGGTGAAGGAGCCAGCAAGGGTTTCTGCCATTGAGCCATTGAGAACGAAAAATCTCATTGGTTATGCAATTTTGAGGTTGTGAAATATCAACTGAATTATTGCTTCATTGTGGGCTTCATCCAGGAGTCCAATCTGTGCTTAAATTGGAGAAGACATTAAGTTTCACAAGGGTTCCAAAGGTTAATCATTTGCAGATTTGAAATTGTTGGTGACATGAATAGTGGCGTGAATAGTGTGGCGCTACAGTAACCAGCCATAGAGTTTTTAGATTTTCATTGTTGGAGGCCTATCTAGACACTTTTTTATTCTGGGTATTTGAGGGATCACTTCTTCTTGTGAAGACAATCATTTCTATACCAGTTTGGAAGTGTTTCATGGCTACAATTAATTCATTCTGAGGACTGATATACTAGAACAAGGGTGCCATTGGCAAGACATTTTTGTTCATATCTCATCAGTGAAGCATCCTATGGTTCTGGGCATTGTTGCATTTTGATCCTTTGATCCTACCAATCATTTCAGGTACCATAAAGTGGAGTTTTATTTTTGCATTTATTTTTAGTTAAGATTGTCAGGCAAGGGCAAGGGCGGCTACTTCTAGGAGGTGCAATTTCATGCAAGGAGGCTCAATAAAATCGAATAAAAATCAGAGATAGATATCATTGCATCTGTTGATCATTCCGGACTTCATAATCAGGTTCTTTGATGTATTTCGCATTGTCATATCAATTTGCATAAAGTGCTGCTGTAGATGGTCATTTTATATCAAATTTGGCATTGTTGTATATATCATTGTAAGCCAAGAGTCTTGGCAAATACATAGCATCATTGTACTTTAGATTGCACTCAATTAAGGAGATATATGTTGCATACCATATGTTAGATGAAATGTCCATCTTATAGCTTACATAATCAGCATAGTAGTTTGCATGCCAATTGTTTGATAAAATGTCAATTGGCTGTAGGAGTTGATTTACACTTGCATTAGTCATCTATTGCATTTGGAAAATGCTAAGACACTTGCATTTCATGCTATACTTGTAGTTTAGTCATTTAGCATTTATTTCAAGGCTTTTGCATCCTCTTATCTTCCAATTTCATCAAACAAAGCAAACTGAAACTCAGAAACAACAAGAACATATTTTGCATACAAAGTGTTTGACGATATTCCTTAAGGTTCAAATCAGCAAATTGAGGTCCGAATTGTCAAGGGTTATTATAGCGAGTCTTTGGTTGCCATTTCTGAGTATCTTATGTTTGCACAGCAAATTGGATCACTGCTCCAGGACTGGGCGATGCTGTAAGGATACTCACATTGACCTTGGGTGTGCAGTGTGAAGTTGCAATCATTAGCCACTGCGGATGCTATTTTCTACAGTGATCTGGAGATTAGTATGCTGATAAAAAGGCTCATTTGACATGGCTGTGAACAGACATTAATTACATTGCACTCCATATTTGTAAGTGGTATGTTTGCCCATATTGATAGAAATACAGTTGAGCCGTTTGATTGACAAAATCATTTGTTTTCTCCATAACCAGCATCAGTATACAGTGATTATATAGTGTATTGTGTGTGGTTATGAATAGCTGTGAACATATTGTTTAATATATACATATTCAGTACTCCACCCAGTGCTGTTCATCCAGAAGGGATTAAATTTAGCCAGGACAGTACAAACATCAACTTGGTTTTCTGTCTAACATATTTTTGATGTTAATTGGGATTTACATTCAATTGGAATTTATATTTTTATTACATTCTTCATTATCTGCTGATCTGAAGATGTTCTTTATCTGGATAAAGTGGATTCAACTAATCAAGGCTGTGCCTAAGGTTACGGGACAATGAACTACGAAATCTCTATACTGAGAGACAGCATAAAAATAATGTACATAGGACTACAAAATCTCTCAGGAGGCACATGCAACTGAGAAGCTCACTCATCTCATAACTATCAAATTCTCTTAAAAAACTGATCTGCTATTCTGCAAGAAGCCATGACCTGATATTCAAAATATTAAGTAAATGTTGAAACTTGAAAGTTATTAACAACCCTCTGTAGTGAAACATTAGCTATAACAAGAAAACATATCATGCCACTAGTCTGGTTTTGAGAGATGGTAGCTACCACAAAGTTATATAAAGTGTTTCCAATGATACAAGTACATTGGTTTTAAATGTGTGAGTAGTGGGCATAATTGGAGTGTATTTGCTCTTGTAGATTCCTTTGGAGAATGGGACTCCTAATTGAAAAGAAAACAGTTGATTTTTTTCACCATTAAATTCAATGTTGAACAGATGGGACGAATTTAGAAATTTGCAGACTTGTATACTTCAATATGCTTTAATTAAGTATCTACTTAGTTTCAAACAATGGCAGAAGAAAAGTGTGAGGCAGCGGCAAGATGTATGGTGGTTATAGACAAAAACATATGAAGATTCTATACTAATCTAACTTGGGATTTTTGCGCTCATTTTATGTGGAATTGCTTCTTTGGAAAATCACTTGAATGATTCAAAAGGATACATGTCTTATAATTGATTCAAATCCTCTTGAGTTGCAATCTTCAGTGGTTTTGTGTTCTCTAGGCAGTGACAAGCTGTAGTACTCTATTGGAATTGGAATAGTTATGTTTTCTTTCATTTTGTGAAAGAGAGAGTTTTGATTGGACAAAGGTTTCTATATGCTGGACAAAGGAATAATTATAGTTGGATATGAATCTTTGTTTCTATTTAATGATACAGGAATGGGTCTGACCGTCTGTGAACAATACCAAATGTACAGGTCTGCCATACAGCTTGCTTTTCAAGCTCTATATGTTTTTCTTTTTGATAAACCAAGTGGGCTTGATTAAGGGGCTTGCTGAAAAGATAACAAAGAACATTACATATTTGTCATTATAATGTTTTAGTAAGATTGGATTGTGGCATACTCCTATGAAACTAGCAGTCAAGGATGTTTAAGAGATAAACATGTAGCTTGAATTCCCTAGAATAGACTAATTACAGATAAATGGAGCACGATATTCTACTTCTTTCTGCTCAATATTTCCATGCCATGACAACACACAATACCAAATATATCTTTCAAATTGACAGATTAAACTTCTTATTTATGTACTGACTATAAAGCTGAATGGTAGCCTGTGAGACTGATATATGGACTAAGACTGATACTGAACAATAAAGATCAAAACCAGTAAACTGGATACAGAAATTCTTGACACTCAGGATTACCAGTGGAATCACAAGCACTTGGAGAGATACCATGTGAGCGCACAACATCTCTGTGGTTATTCTCCATTGCGTTCACTTGCTTACCAGATTGTTTAAAAAACAGACTAAAGTTGTGCCGACTTCCTGTCAAAAATATTGTATTGGATGGTGTACATGCACTCTGAGATCTATGGAATGAATCTGCACCTTACATGTTTGGATAATTGCACATCTTTAGTGAATGTCGTCGTTTAAATGACACAATTGCAGAAGTTGTTGAAGGAGTTTTCTTGTTTCTGAAATTGCTGATTTTTGTTTTAGGCACAGATTTGCCTCCCCAAAAAGACAGGCGTTGAATGACAATATTTTGAGCCATTGTCTAAGACCCTAAACATTTTGACAAGTTTATTAATTCTGTCAGCACAACTTCACATTTTTTTCCAAATAGGTGGAGCTGTCATTCCCAACTAAAACATCGAGTGGATGAATAATTTCAGCAGAGTTGAAAATCCAATCATCTATAACAAGTTCCTTCAACACTTTTTGTCTGCCCCCTCTCAAAACCTCTCTTATATGACTGCACTAGAACATCTAATCCCATATGGTCATGATTAGATACACTACCAGGTACCTTGAGCCCCGCCATTATTCTTCATGGTAGAGAGTAAATCTAACAAACTGAGAAGTTCCAATAGGGGTTTTACATCATTCAGTTAAACCTATTGAAGAAATGATATCTCTTTAAAGAATTCAGGTAAAGATCAGTTGTTAGGAGCCAATATCTTTATTTAAAGCATCTGTAAGGTCTATAATAATTTCCTTATTCCCCATACCAAGCAGGATTGGACGTAACCCCTATGCAATCTGCTATATTGGCAAGATAATGTGCTATTGCATTTGCTGCTCTGGAGCAGTGTTTAAATAAATGGATTTAAAATAAGGCTGTAGTTTCTTGCCTCAACCAGCATGAAAGATAACTTACAGTGGGAGATAGAAATCTCTAAAGTTCCATTAACAATCATCACGACTTGTTTTGTACTTTTATGCATCTAAGTCCCTAGTTGATAGCCATTTTAGGACCATAAATAGATGCCTCTGCCTCTGCAATGTTACCAGTTGTTTCCTTATGGTAAAGGTGTAGAGAATCGAGATTAACAGGAGAGCCTCTCTGATCTCTATCTACATCACCACTGCTCGTAGAGCTAGAATTATGCTTGGCAACATTGTCAAAATTGAGTGGCAGCAATCTGGATTTAGCTCTTTTAGTGCTGTTTCTACCGTCACTTTTATCATGGGAAATCCAAAAACTAATTGTTATAGAACAAGGGAGTAATTTTGCAACAGAGGCTTCAATTTTTTGCATTTCTACATGCAGGATCATACTTGTATGTTTTATATCCTGATTATCTTGATCTCAAGCATGTGGGTAATCATGAGGATTTATGATCACAAATGGGTCACTGATTTATTAATTATTGTGGTTTAACATTGCCATGTTTTAACATATTTTGCTTTTTTGTATAAATGTTCTGTCATTATTATATTATATGTCAGGTTAATAGTTCAGGTTGAATGACATGCACAATGGTGAGTCGAAGTTAACTGGTATATGGAAGAAACAACTAGATAATTGTGTTATAAGTGATTCGTGATCTATATTTATAGATGTAACAGGATTCATGTATGGTTATATAGCTATCCATTATGAAAACCATATTATAATGGGTTGTTGAAATATGGGGCAGAAATAGTGACTTAGAAGTATGTCACTGAATACCAAAAAATTATGTTACATAATGATGCACTGTGAAAAACATCAATTGTATGAAAATGGAGCAAAGGAGCTATACAATGAAGGGTTCTTAAAGTATGGTACTTGAAAGTTTTGCAAATTGGGTAGCAAGCTAAGTGGGCTTGATTTGAGCAAATTCCATGATTAAGCTTGCTGGGATATGAGACCTCTCCAAAAGTTCTAGTGTGTAATGGACAATCACCTAGATGCAA
The DNA here is from genome assembly GCA_027924645.1 of Cunninghamia lanceolata. Classification (NCBI taxonomy): domain Eukaryota; kingdom Viridiplantae; phylum Streptophyta; class Pinopsida; order Cupressales; family Cupressaceae; genus Cunninghamia; species Cunninghamia lanceolata. The sequence continues at coordinate 4,634,050 of BSBN01000828.1, forward strand.
TGAGTGTCATCCGGACCATTTATGCTCATGAGAGATGGGTTATTGTGAACCACTATGCATGAATATGGGTCAATCTAGATTGACATGAAACTATGCAGCTGAATGCAGAAAAACCATATTACCTAAATTTAATAAATCAATGTTTTTTAACTAAGTCCAATTGTGATCTTGTATCCCACACAATAAGCTGAAATTGATTGCTTTGTGAATGTAACTACTTGGATCTAGTTCTTCAATCGTATACATTTTCTCATTTTATTTTTAAAAACATGTGATATAAAAAATATGTTTATTATGTGAGATCCTAGGACTGTATATACGTAAATCTCAATTCAAAATAAAGTCTTAGCTCCTTGTGGTTCAATGCTTCCTTTTTAATTTTGTTTAATGATTGAAAGATTGCGTCTCACAGAAAGTTAACAACGGGATCTTTCTCTGTTGTTTTATTCAGCTTAAAGAAAACATAATTTCTTATTCCACAATCCTTTTTTATCTACAACTGATGTAAAACGCATTGCATATCAAGCAACTCTGATTCACAAACCCCTCACCTTTTCACAGGACCCTTTCTATATAATTTCACAAGTTCTCAGTTTTGGTTGAGTCTTTCCTTTGCTTAATTGACTTGTGGATTACAAAATGACTGGGATTCTCGGTTTCTTCAATCTTGGGGTTCTTCCATGCTTGCTCCTTATCGCATCTTGTATTTCATGAATTTTTATGTTCATTCTAAGTGTTAGTGGCCATGAACTACTATTTCAAGACTCCTTTCCGCTATTTGGATAGACTGTATATGGTTCGGTGGATCAGCCTGAGAATCCAATCTCCGTTCTTTTAACAGTGTAGTTCCTGAAGCTTACATTTGAACGATAAATTCCTTCATGGACTAACAAATTTGCTTAATCAGACCCACGTTCTTGTTTCATCGAACCATTAATTTCAATTTGCTTTCCACATTGCCCATTACTATCTAAGATTCTGAACATTTGAACCCTGAAATCTCAACCATGGAAGCAGTGCATGCTTTGATTGCAAAATATCTCTAATTAACGGGCACATTTATTGGGAAATATTCATAGAGCACTAATAAGATTCACTCGTTCAGGAGCGAGGAAAGTATGCAAAGGGCATGAAATGAGTATAACTAACTGTTTCATCCAGAGCAGATAGTTTTACAATCAAAATCTCAACCTTTGTCTTTATCTCAGTTATGTGGGGTTACTTATCGAAATATTCACTCGCATTAGTATCTATATGCCTGCTCCGGTAATAATTTAAAATCTTATAAACCAAATGCTTATTTATTGCTTTTCCAGTAGTCAATTCATTTCATGAGATAATGACTCCAAGATTCATTTCAAAGGGAACTCTAATATAGTGTACTTCCAAAAGTCAGGGATGAATAAGCCATCGGTGCTCATGCAAAGATAGGTTCTTGACAGCGGGAGGACAATTACAGATCCCCAAGAAATCACAGACTACGCAACACAATACTTGAGGGCAACCTTAACTGCCAAGAGAAGAGGAAGAGTTAGACAAAGCTCAATACATCTCGTTCAAAATAATCCGTGAATGCATATTACAAGAGGAAAATGATGGTCCGATAAGAGCTATTGGCAAAGAACTCAAAACCACTGTTCTGTGTTCTCTTTAAATTGGGAAATGAAAGAGCTATTGGCAAGAACTCAGGACCTGAAGGGTTCTTAGGAGGCAGTCTTATGCAGTGAGCTTCTAGATTTATAATTATGGAGTGACGGAGTTCTGGATATGAGGAAAAATCTTTAACAGGATAACTTATAATTTTATTTTGGAATATATAATCCCATCTTGTAAGGTTGGAAATTACCCACCAGCTTAGGGTTTTTAAAATTCATGTGACATCATTAGAAGGTACTAAGGTTATTGTCCTATGGAAGGGGTTAACTAATTTCTTAGGAGCTTTTTGGCAATGAGGGGTTCCATGGATTCTATAATGTTAGAATACATTATTATAGTTTTAATAAATTATGAGACTACCAACACCATAAATTTCTTTATTTTAACTAAAATTTTACTATTTTTATTAAATTCATAAAATCATTTAAGAAATTTTTCAATTTTTTCAATGTCACTTACTAATTTTTTTAAGTAATCCGTAAAACCATGGCCTTAGCTTATTCTATTATTTTTTAAAACTATATAATTAAAAAAACCAAAAAAACAAATAGATAGACTCATACAAGTGGTTGAAGAATCTATGCCACCAGTCACGTTAAAAAGTTTACTCAGTGTACTGCACTACCCAATTCCTACAGTCTAAAAAAAAGTAGCCTTGATTCCTAAATATATAAACTAGCTTGAAATTAGGTACAAGATTGGCATTTAACTTTATTAAACCTAGATCATGTACACGATAATATGAGAATGAGTACAACATAGGCCTATTGGCATGGAATAACCTTACTACCTAATATTTTATTAAAATCTTAATGATTTTTTTGTTTTAATTCTATTTTGATGTCAGGGTAAATTGGTTTTAGTGTACACATGACATAGATGATGTAGGGTGTGGGTAGGGTATCTTTTTCAATGGGGTCATTTGATTGGTCTATGAGGTGGTGATGTAGTGCGATCTTGGTAATGGAAGTTAATATGGTAGGATGAGAATTGACTGTCAAGAATAATAATGGAGTATTTGACTAAATAAATTGTAGGATGGTAGATAATTAGTTACCACAATTGATGATAGACAATATTGAGGATAATACATTTAGAGAGAGAAGAACCTAGATTGAGGATAATACATTTAGAGAGAGAAGAACCTAGATTCAAAAGATCTTATTGAATAAAGAGAACCATTGGAAGAGAAACGCTGTGAGTGGCAATGAAATCAAGTAGAGGTTGGAGAGGGTCAACAGGATGAATTGGCACAAGTGAATGGAAAAGGTGGTAGGATGCTAATAAGGAAAAAAATAATTGGAAAAATAACCAAGCAAAAGGAGTCAACCTTGACAATTAATTTTTAGAGAAGCGGAGAAATCACCACGAATGTCTAGGAAAGGGAATCTAGGAAGGATATCGCCAAAATTAATGTGCATTTGAAGTTAATTGGTAAGGTGCGAGGTGAAATTCATATTGAATAAGGAACAAGATAAATAGAAGGTACTCGAGGAACATAGGAGAATGCCTAGAAAAGGGAATCCAGGAAGGATATCATCGAAATTAATGTTCAATTGAAGTTAATTGGTAAGGTGCGAGGTGAAATTCATATTAAAGAAGGAACAAGATAAATAGAAGCTACTCGAGGAATGAAGGATCTTTTGACATCCTTTCAAAAGGGAGGAGAGAAACTTGGAGTGAACAGTAACTAGAAGAAAGAGCACCAAGGAAGACAACATGCAAAGATAGCCACGTGAATGGTTAAGTTTCTCATGTCAGCCTATCTATTGTAATATGTCTACATCTAAGTTTTGTTGCAAGTATAACGAGTATAAGCCATCAATCCAAGAACTCCAATTTTTTGGTAAAATTCTATGATATTTGATGATATTTCTATTGTTGGCTATTTGAATAAGTGTAACTAGTGCCCCAAGGCACTCCATGGCATAGGTGAACCTTAAATTAATTGTATGAATATAATGGAATTATGTTTAATTATATGGAAGTTGGAAACAAGGACTTTGAACAAAGTATCTTAAGGTCCTATGTGGAACAAGGGACATTTATAAAACATTGTACAACTATGAGGCCTCAATGGGTCAAGTTGAGGCCACCACCACACTAGAGATTGAAGCTCCAACACCTTGGTGGGTGCTAGATGATCACTTGAGTTGGCGCCTAGGTGGAAGGTTTACCAACCTTATTTCCTTGATTTATTTGAGCTTGGACCCATGTGACGAAAGCAATATTCTTAGTCTCTTTTAATTTTAGATTTTTGTTGTTGATGGTTTAATTTGATTGTAGTCCTAGTTGTGTTAGGATTTAATCTTTGTCTAGTCTAGAGTTGGGTTGGTGCCCATATAAGTCCATATAGGTGCTTGTTGGGATGTAGTAGTGATAAATAATAGTTGGATGTAATTTGGATCTAATGCTTGCAATTGTAGTATTCTCACTAGCCATATAATCACAATTGCATGTGCATTGTCCTCATTACCTGCAAGGGAACTAGATACCCATTGTCTGGGTGGAACAATCCTCTACACATTGCTTGGTTCAATGGTAGTAGGCATAACATGGTGCAACATAGACTCTTGGTAATATCATACCCTTTTGTGTCTATTTAAATAAACTAAATTAATTGTATCTTGTTTTGAGTGCTTGTGCAAGGATTGTATGCATCTTGTTGTATCTTGAGTGTTACATTCTAATGTGTAGGAGACATAAGAGAAGATGAGTCACATAGGAAGTAGCCTGGTAATCCAACATCCTATCACAATAGCACACACACAAGGAAATTAGAGAAATAAAATAGAATATGGTAGTCCACACTTAATTGGATGATCTTCAAATTATAAAGAGAAAAGTGGGGCAACATGTCACTGCAGTCGATTTAGGACTTACTGAATATTCTAAAACTAAAAAATTATATATATATATATATATATATATAGAGAGAGAGAGAGAGAGAGAGAGAGAGAGAGAGAGAGAGCTTGTGCTATGACTTTTATGGGACCAAAAAGTCATGTGGCGACTTTTTGGTCCCTCATCTTTGTGCATATACCCTTTTAGGCAACACATTTAGTAATAGAAAATTAGCTAATGAACTTATTGCAACTATTACAAATAGGTATTTGCCTTTTAACTCAATCTCATTCCGAAAACTCCAAACATGACATATTAGGAATTTCATTTTCCAATTTAATGCAATTCTACCGTTTTGATGGAAAAATATTAAATTCAGAAATAATTTGAAATCATTTATATTTATTCCTCTAGGATAATATAATGCAATGAATATTTTTTGCTAAGATAATTAATCATTAAAATAATTTGAAAACATGAAAAACACATTTTTTGAGATCATTTAAAATAAAGTGCAAAATGCTAAGGAAACACACGTAATTGACTTCAAGCACACATTACGGGTTTCCACAACACAAGGATAAGGGTGAGAGGGCTTAGCATCCCATGTCAACCTTCTCCACATTTCCCACTTTAGTTAACACCTATAATTACCTGCACACTCATGTCAACCATCATGCGTACCTGCTCCACACATAATAGCCAAAGCAACATAATCCACTCCAATGTGGTATAATCACACATGATATAAAATAATCACATCCACTATAATCATCTACGACTAGCATGATCTAGGAGCATGATGCATAAACAGAAACATTTCACAATGCGGGAATAATATGACAATCACAACTATACCAAGTATAGTGAAAATAGTGAAGCTGAAGCACTGGAATAATCTAACATGCACAATCACAATGTATGCATCCCATAATGCATAGTTGGAAACCAAATAACAAAGCACAAACCCATTGGAAAAACCTCGATGCTCATGCATAATACACCCTCAAAACCCATGGATGACACCATAGACCTCATCGACAAGTTTGGTGCAATGCATCAAAGCATAATAATCACATAATACTGTACTGATAAACACTCATAACAACATATAACACATGAATCAAAAAGATCACAAGGCACGAACTAGGGTAGGCATTACATCCTCCCCCACTAGCATTAGGCTTACTGCTGGAAGCCTACAAAAACACAAGGATGACGTACCCTTAGTACATAATCCTTTACAACACAATAGATCTCAAAAGATCAATTCTCCTAACCAACAATAGGTCAAGGTCTCAAAACAAAAAAACAAATCTCCAAAGGTTCACCAACTAGGTCAAAACCAACCATTGTGCATGCAAACTCCTCTGAGACTACGCCACTCCATCCTCCAACTGCCACTGCAGTGAGAAGAGTCTCTAGCCAAAAGGTGCAATAGACCATAAGCAAGTCAAGCCCGTAAAACTCAGGACCACAACTATGCTGGGATAACCTCTCAAGCTCTCAACTAAGTCTAAGGAAACTCACAAGGCTACCATATCCACTCTCAAGGAGAATTACAAACAAAAGATTAATCTCTCAACAATCCTTCCTCAGGTACTACCCACAACAAAAGAACTCAAGGATCAAGGAAAGCTAACTCAAAAAGGTTATAGGCACCACTACTACACCTTCATCCTGACCAAAAGCATGCCTTAACTCTAGACATGGTTTCCCTACATGAGATACTTCCTTAGGTTCCACTCCTAAAAGAGAGGGTTTCTCTAAGACTCTATCTCTACACCACCAAAACTAGGATCAACCAAACAGGTTCTCAGAGGGAAGAATCTAAACCACATCCTCTAACAGCATAAGCACTTCCATCAAGCAAGCCTTAGTAACCTGTTACTCACTGGGAGCACATCTAAGGCAATTGCAACACACCAACATAGGTGCAAGACTAATTGTAACACCACTTCAATGCTCAACTATCCTAGACCAAAAGGTCAAACAACACAACATGATCATGAATTCATGATCGATTAGGCAACACAAGGCTTCCTTGTGGCCTAAACACCAAGTATCCATAAAATGGAATACATAGGATAACAACCTCTTCATACAAGAGTTGCATCCCTTCCAGTATTATGCTAGGAAACCTCCAAAACACTAAGGAGAAACTCTTGAAGCGATCAAATTCCCAAGGTTGGCAACTCAATAAGAGCAAGAAGACAACTATAATACCATAAATATATAAATAATACATTCTCATGCACTAACTAAGGCTCCATCATACCCTACACTATGTCAAAACATAAGTGTAGTTATGGAACTCACATTAAAAGGACTGAACATCATACACTCCACTAATGCCGAAACACTAGGAGCATGGCATCACGTCCAACATTAACATGAATGAGACAAGCAAGAACAACCATAGTTGGTGGACTAAGTCAACATTCAACCAAATGTAATGTCCCCTTTTTGAGAAAGGAATGTTTAATAGTTGAGCTAGGACCTTGAAGGCTTGGAAACTAGAAAGTTGGCTCAACACTCTATTTTATTTGTATTTTTGGCTAGCAATATTTTATAATATTTTTATGAATCCAAAAATAATATATGCCAAGGAAAAATTGAAGGATGGAAAAAATAAAAGTTGGATAACTTAAAGATTGGACTTGGGAATATTGGTGGAGAGAATAAAATATAATATAATATTATATTTTATTATTTTTAACCTAAGAAAATTGATGCCAAGGAAAAATAAAATAAAATAATATTAAAACATTATTTTATTTGGGTAAAAACGATGCTCAAGGGAGAGATTAAAATAATAATTAAAAAATATTATATTTTTCCAAGGAAAATTGACGCCTAGGGAGAAAAGGAGAAAAAAAATATTATTTTATTATTTCATGGATTGGTGTCCAAGGTGGATGAGGAGAAATTATTTAATAAATATCAAATTGAAGATTTGATATTGATTGTGGACTTGAAATTTGATTATATTTTGTCTAATTGGGTCACCCTTGGAGAAAAGTATAAAAAGAGGTCTTTGGCATCATTTTTGACATCTTGATCATATAGTAAACTTGCATTTTGAGTATTTTCTCTTGGCTGAAAGTGATTTTTAATTTGTTCAAGGTGATGTTCCCTTGAATTATTGTGGTTTGGAGATGGTCCCAATCCACCATGAGAGGTGAATTCATATGGAGTTCATCATTGTGCTTAACCGGTGAATTTTGATAGTGTTATTGCTTTAATTAGCAAGGGTTTGACAGGGATATTCATTTTCAGCTAGCATTGGAGGTTGATATTCATATTTGGTATTCATTTTGGCTTGTTTTCATCAATAAATTGCTTGGAGAGGGTTTATGCTTGGATCGCTTAGCAAAGGAAGGTGTTTCTGGTGATTCCCATCATTCATACATGGTCTAAAATTTATAACAACAGTATGTAATTTGATATCAGCTATAGATCTGAGAAGTTTTTGGCATCTACATTGAGTTTTCATCATCTACTTTGCATCCTAACCCTAATCATTCCACCATAGCATCAATCGCTGCCCTATTTGAGGAGTTTAGAGGCATGGAGAAGTGAATTTTAGTCACCTAGGGTTTATGACAACAGCTTCAGACATTTTTAGATTGGATATGTGTTCATTGACATCAAATATTGACATTGAAAATCATCCCAGCATAGGTGATTTGCATTAGAGTTCATCATTGCACATCTGGAGGTGTTTGTTGGCACATTTCTTCATTGTTTCCAGTCTAAAATTTCATATCAGCAAGGTACAATCAGATCTAGGCAAAAATCAAACCTCTACACTTCATTCTTTTGTCACCTAAATTGTTCCAAGTGAAGAGGAATCAATCGGGTATGTTTGTACAACATTTGGGTGAGGTAAACATTTCAAATCTTTAATTTGAAATCATATATCTTGCTATTTTGAGTGAAATTAGACTTCTAATTTATAATTTTTAGTCATTAGTTTGTTGTCATTTCATTTGCAATTGGTTCTATATTGTTATTGTTATATGGCAAATGCAAAGTGATAAAAACTACCCAAAACAAACAAGAAACCCTAATTAGAAATCTAGGACAACAAAAGGAAAAAATTTAGTTAGATAAGATAGGGTTCTTATAGTGATATCAAAGCTTAGATCCTGCCAGCCTATGGGGTTATGAGCTATATTGATCCACTTCCATATCATTATCATAAAAGAACAGGGACAGTGGGAGATAGAAGAGGAGTAGGTAATCTTCCAAGAGATGACATTGGTGACATGATGAGAGATATGATTTCTAGTCAGCGTATGATGGTAGCATAAGATCATACCACAAATGAGAATATCACACAAATGTTATAGGTTTTGATGACTAATGTGAGAGTCAATCTAGCTAATCCAGATATTACAAGTGTTGGTAGTGTGGTTGGATCACCTCGTGCAAGGAGGACACACATAGCTACTACAGATAGACCTATGCAACCCACTTTTCTTCTTAGAGAAGAAGAGATTGATGAGGAGATTCATGTTGAGGAAGAGGAACCACCTTTTGATGAGGATTTGATATCTATGGTTGATGAGTATGATACACTTCCTGAGCATGTCAAAGATCACATAAACTTAAACAACTATATGAATCAAAAGAGAGATCAACGAAGGGCTAGGGTTGAAAGACAAAGAAGACAACAACCTAAGCAACCTAAGGAGTATAAGGATGCATTGAACACAATTCCTCTACCTAACTTTGATGGAAACAGAAAAATTGGTGCTAGAGCATGGGCACACAAGCTTGACACTTTTCTTACACTCAAGCTAATGAGTGAGGAAAGGCCATACACTTTGCTACTATGCATTCGGGGGGATTGGCTTATGATTGGTGGCACCATGGACTTGTTTCACAACATCATAATAGGATCACTTCATATGATGAGTTCACTAACAAACTCATTACAAGATTTGACAAGAAAGATGTAGAAGTCTACTATAGGGATTTAGCCCAATTGAGACAGGTTGGTAGAGTGGATTCATATGTAAATGAGTTTCAGAAGATTGTAGTTATGGTTCCCGAGATGTCCGATAGGAGAGTGACTATGCTCTTTGTTGAGGGTTTGAATGACATGATAAGAGGATTGGTCAAAGTTCATAGGCCAAGGACACTTGATGAGGCCATCAAACTTGCACTTGACTTAGACACTACTCCTACATTTCAGCCTCAAAAGAAGGATAGGAATGAAGTTGCAAATCAACAATTTCATAAGAAGCCCACTCCTACAAAAGTTGAAGGTACATCAAAGATGGATTTTGAGGAAAGGAATGAACTTCAAAGGAAAAAGTTGTGTTTTACTTGCAAAGAACCTTGGGAAATTGGTCATAGATGTCTTGGCAAAGGCAAAGTGCATTACATAGAGGCGATTGATGATGTGGATGATGCTACTAGTTCAGAAGACAATCAAGGACAACCAACACTAGAACTTGTAAATGATGGTAACAAATGATCTAGGATCTCTTATCTTTCAGGAGCTTCAAGGTATAATCCATTCATCTTTGAAGGCACAATGCTTGGATGTAAGGTCATGGCACTTCTTGATAGTGGAGCTACGCATAACTACATTGATGATGGTTTGGTGAACAAAAGAGGTTTGCATTGTGATGTTTTTTAGGGCTTTGATGTGACCATAGAAGGTGGACTCGCTATTCTTTGCAAGAAGAAAGTGAACAAACTTAGCATTCTATTTGGTGAGTATATACTTTGTGATGAATTCTATGTTCTTGATTTGAAGGATCATGAAATTGTGCTTGATATGCAATGGCTACATTCACTACAAAGGGTCATCCAAGATCTACAAACTATGGAGTTGAGTTTCCAACATGAAGGGAAACAAATTGTAATGAAAACACTCAAGTACACAATGCCACATCAAATAACAGCTAAATCTATGGTAGTTATGGGCAATACATTATTTGAGATGGATGAAAACACTATAGAGTGGTATGATATCATTCCTGATTTATTTAACAACATTCCTACATCTTTGCATTTTCATGAGGTAGACAATTTAACACCTATGGATGATAGTCATTTGAAGTCTACTAATGATAACATACAAAATTGGAATGTTGAATATGCTGATTATGTTGAAAAACCTTGCACTATAGATTCTAATTTTGTATATCAGACTTTAGAAGATGTGGAAAGGACACAAGAAAAGTGTAAAATTGGTTAGAAAGGGCAAGGAAAGCCAAGTTGATTGCTGCTCAAGAAAAACAACACCTTGAAATGATCAAGGATAAGAGGCAATCAACTTTGTATACTCATCATGGGCCAGCGAATGATGATATGTATGTATGTGAAAATGAAGATGAAGGAAAATCAAACATGTGTGAGACATTAGTTTCTATTGGAGAGATAGATAAGCATACTATTGATTTGACACAACATTATTTTAATGAGGCTTTCATATTGGAGCATGTGGATAGTAATAATTCCATTCTAACCCATTGTTTGATAGTTCATTCTTTATGGTTAGATGGCTATCTTTCATTGCTGGGTATTGAATTATCTGATTTCACTTTAGTTACAACAGTGTTTGGGGCAGTTTGGTATGGTGGAGATCACTATATTCTTGTTGAGGATTGGTATAATGATTGTCTCTTATCATCATGTGTTATGGATGTCACTTTTTGCATCATTATATATGATAATTTCAGTTTGTATGTTGTTCTGATTTATGACAATGATATAACAAAGTTGGATACACTTTCATTTCCATTTATGTTCGACATCCATCACTCGTTCATGCTACTATTCAATGTTAGAGGGACTTTTAGCTTTGTTGGCGCATTGATTGGCATCTACATCTTCATTATTGGTTTGATTGGATACATCATGGTATGGGATCTAGGTGGTAGCATGATTGGCATGTTTTGTGATGTGTTGCTTCATAGGTTTTGGTGTGATATAGTTTATATCAGAGTGGAGTAGCGGAAGTACTGGTACAAGTGGATATGTTTCAGTGGTATGAGACTATTCAAATGGCCTAGATTGATTTGGGATCCGGGAATTGATTGGCATGATAGATCCTAAGGCAGATTTGATATTTGTGATTGCTTGGGGCAAGAAATCTTGGGGCGGGAGGACTTGTAATGTCCCCTTTTTGAGAAAGGAATGTTTAATAGTTGAGCTAGGACCTTGAAGGTTTGGAAACTAGAAAGTTGGCTCAACACTCTATTTTATTTGTATTTTTGGCTAGCAATATTTTATAATATTTTTATGAAGCCAAAAATAATTTGCCAAGGCAAAATTGAAGGATGGAAAAAATAGAAGTTGGATAACTTAAAGATTGGACTTGGGAATATTGGTAGAAAGAATAAATATAATATTATATATTATATTTTATTATTTTTAACCTAAGAAAATCGATGCCAAGGAAAAAAAAATAAAATAATATTAAAATGTTATTTTATTTGGGTAAAATTGGCACTCAAGGGAGAGATAAAATAAAAAATAAAAAATATTATATTTTTCCAAGGAAAATCCACGCCTAGGGGGAAAAGGAGAAAAAAATAATAAAATAATATTATTTTATTATTTCATGGATTGGCATCCAAGGTGGATGAGGAGAAATTATTTAATAAATATCAAATTGAAGATTTGATATTGACGGTGGACTTGAAATTTGATTATATTTTGTCTAATTGGGTCGCCCTTGGAGAAAAGTATAAAAAGAGGTCTTTGGCATCATTTTTGACATCTTGATCATATGGTAAACTTGCATTTTGAGTATTTGCTCTTGGCTGAAAGTGATTTTTAGTTTGTTCAAGGTGATGTTCCCTTGAATTATTGTGGTTTGGAGATGATCCCAATCCACCATGAGAGGTGAATTAATATAGAGTTCATCATTGTTTAACCGGTGAATTTTGATAGTGTTATTGCTTCAATCAACTAGGGTTTGACAAGGATATTTGTTTTCAGCTAGCATTGGAGGTTGATATTCAAATTTGCTTTTAATTTTGGCTTATTTTCATCAATAAATTGCTTGGAGAGGGTTTATGCTTGGATCACTTGGCAAAGGAAGGTGTTTTTGGTGATTCCCATCATTCATACATGGTTTGAAATTTATAACAATAGTCTGCAATTTGATATCAACTACAGATCTGAGGAGTTTTTGGCATCTACATTAAGGTTTCATCATCTACTTTGCATCCTAACCCTAATCGTTCCACCATAGGATCAATCGCTGCCCTATTTGAGGAGTTTGGAGGCATGGAGAAGTGAATTTTAGTCACCTAGGGTTTATGACAATCGCTTCAAACATTTTCAGATTGGATATGTGTTCATTGACATTGAAAATCATCCTAGCGTAGGTGATTTGCATTAGTGTTCATCATTACACATTTGGAGGTGTTTGTTGGCACATTTCTTCATTGTTTCTAGTCTGAAATTTCATATCAGCCACTTAGAATTTCATATTAGCGAGGTACAATCAAATCTGGGCAAAAATCAGACCTCTACACTTCATGCTTTTATCATCTAAATTGTTCCAAAATGGAGGAATCAATCAGGTATGTTTGTACAACATTTGGATGATGTAAACATTTCAAATCTTTAATTTGAAATCATATATCTTACTGTTCTGAGTGAAATCAAACTTTTGATTTATAATTTTTAGTCATTAGTTTTTTGTCATTTCATTTCCAATTGGTTCTATATTGTTATTATTATATGGCAAATGCATCATTACATTGAAAAGTGATAAAACTACCCAAAACAAACAAGAAATCCTAATAAAAAATCTAGGACAACAAAAGGAAAAAATTCAGTTAGATAAGACATGGTTCTTACATTATGGAACTCACATTGAAAGGACCGAACATCACACGCCACTAATGCTGAAACACTAGGAGCATGGAATCACGTCCAAGACTAACAGGAATGAGACAAGCAAGAACAACCATAGTTGGTGGACTAAGTCAACATTCAACCAAATACAATTACTAAAAGCAAGATTCAATCCAAACGAGTTATCTACATATCTCATTCACATAGACACAGTCAAGAATCAACATTTAATCTCATACAAAAATTCAATTCACATCAAGTGATCCATACCAACACAAAACCATTTCAAAACTTTCTCAACATTTCACACAATATTCACTAGCATCTAACAACAAACCAAGGAATTCAATCTACCATAGTTCTAGTAACATGCACACCAAGAACTAGTATATTCTCTACATTCTACTCCCTTATACAATCCATCCGATGCCCATCATGGACATGATAGAGAACATAACATGATACATGACCGAAAGTTTGAAATATTCAAGCATAGCCACCAATAATAAATGATAAATACAAAAGCAAAGTGGAAGAAAAGTCAATTCCAACAATAAGGCATAAAATGAGCTCAATTTCAACAGTAAATCAAATATGACCATAAAGGTCACAATATAAATAAATATCAAACTTCGATGGCTATACTTATTCATAAACAAGAATAAAAATTCAATGTTGGCCCTTACAACATTTAGTGAATTCAGCAAAGTCAAATAAATAAAGTATCAAAATTCAAAAGTTCCACATTACATGAACTACACGACTAATTCTAGTCACAAGAGAGGGAGTACAATGCTATACTACACCTGTATTCCAAAATCCAAGGCAAGTAAGAGAACACATTCAATCACACTAAGAAAATAAGTCTTCTAAGACTACAATCATGTCAAAACATGAGATCATTTCTACTTAATCAAACAAACATCACTCAAGATGCCTAGCTCAACAAAGGTTGCATCCCATTCAAGGGAATCACAATCACCATGCAATGACACACAAAGTCACATACTAGCAAACATCTAGTAACCAAGATTAAGCTAGGACAAAATCAGGTTCACAAACCAAGATATCTAAGCACATCACTATCACAAAAAGAGCAGTTAACATTTCTCACCAAACAAGAATTCACCAAGCATATAGATAATGCATTGATGCAACATTCACATACAACACAAATCAAAACATGAGGGAGAATTAGGTTGGGGGTCAAGCACTTACCCAATGTTCCATTCACATGATGCTAAATTTCTCCACAACATTATGACAAGCATACTAAATGCACACATTACAATAGGGGAAACACAATTCAAAAACACAAGATGCAGGGTTTGTTACTTCACTCATGACTCTAACACCTCAAACATCACAAGGACTATGCAAATGACCCTTTTAACAAATCCTTTTCTCTTTAACTTTTCAAATAATGCAATGCAATAATTACACCTAGGTTCCCACATGAATCCTAGGGAAGGATGCAATTTCAGGACATAAGTCATTACCCAAATGATCTATTCTAGCAATGCAATGCAACACTATCTTTCTTAAAACCACATGATTAATCCACACACAGGGACATGCTCTCAAGAAGACAATACAATATGCATTTTAGGAAAGCATTTCCAATAACCATATAGAGGCAATTAATAAACAAATATGACAAATGTTATGAGGGTATGCTACTCTTGCAACAAACATACACACAACAAGGTGCACAATGCAAGGTTAATTTAAACTAGCATTACCACAACAATATTCTTCACATATCATGCATATGATCAAAACATAATCTCTTTCACATATAAATGCATAACTCTTAAAAGAGTAAACCAGGTTCAATCACACTCAAGAATATGGTATTTCCTTTCACACAAAGGTTCCCATAACTCCACTATCAAAAGTGGTCACACAAGCATGAACATGACCCTACAAAGGTCACTCAAACACACTCATACAAGGTAGACATATCGAAAGAAAGAACATACTACTCAGAACACATAAACACACAAGGACCCCACACATGGTCGAACAAGCCAAGCAGAACACACCCTAGAGCTCCCAATGTTGCAACATGAGCTCTGATACCAAGTGTAATGCCCTAGGTTTTTCACCCAAAGCATTATCCAAACAAACATCGAACCAACAAATGTTTCACGTTTGCAATTGTGGCATTTACATGTCGCATTGCACTCATGCACACACAAGGTGTTGTAACAAGCACAAAAACACCTAAAATGACATCACCATTGCACTAAGCAAGGTGGCACAAGCGGAAGACTTCACCCATTGTGTGACAACTCACCACGATGCCCAAGTGAGAGGTGGAGCTTCACTCCATGATGAGGATTAGATGCACGTCCATGACCTTGCTCCCTCATGAACACATGGAGTAGGATGAGGGTGACATCCACCTCAATCCATTCCATGACTACACTAGACATCCCAAACACAAGGGTAACACTCACACATGGGATGGTCCAACTAGGAGGTACAATTCCTCAACCAACTAGAATGGTCACTAGTTGAACTCGTGCAAAGGCACGCTTCCCAAAGAAAAAGAGGGAATAATCCAAGAGTGCATATCACATCATGGAAATGACACCATGGATACACTCAGGTGGTCAAATGAGCACCTTACGACAATCACAACTATAACAAGTATAGTGAAAACAATGAAGCTGAAGCATTGGAATAATCTAACATGTACAATCACAACGTATGCAACCCATAATGCATAGTTGGAAGCCAAATAATAAAGCACAACCCCATTAGAAGCACCTTGATGGTCATACAGAATACACCCTCAGAACCCATCGATGGATCCATAGACCTCATCAGCAAGTTTAGTGCAATACATCAAAGCATAATAATCACATAATACACTGATAAACACTCATAACAACATATAACACATGAATCAAAAATAACACAAGGCACAAAATAGGGTGGGCATTACAATCCTAATCATCCTAATCACCCTATCCACATTATCCCAATCTATCCCCAATCCAATCAGCTTCATCCTAATCATTCCAATCATCTTATCACCTTATCCCAATCATTCTAATTATCCCTCTTGTCCATCTAATCCCAATTATCCTAATCCTCCTAATTTCCCTATCCACATCATCCCAATCTATCCCCAATCCAATCTTTATCCATCATTTAGGACCCTAATCCTAATCAATTTTCCTAATCCAAGCAAGGTCCTAATCCTAATCCATTCTATCCACCTAATCCACTTCCTAATCACGATCATAATCCTAATCCTAATCCTATCGTTGAGCTTAATCTAATCTATCATCATTCTAATCACCTCCTAACCCAATCCTTGGTCTATCATCCTCCATCAATTATCATCCATAATCCACATCATAATCCACTATCCTATACCAATTTCATCATTCATTCTTATCCTCATCATCCTCCATTCATTGTCATCTATAATCCATATCATAATCCACTACCCTAATCCAATTTCATCCTACATCCTTATCTTAATCCAACCTCATCCATTATCATCCTTAATCCACATCATAATCCAATTATCAAGATTAGGCCAATCCTTAATCATCATCTTAATCCAAACCCTTTATCTAAATAATCCCATTTCAACTAAATCCTAATCTAATCCATTTATCCCTCATCCAAAGTCAATCACCAGTTATCCATCTATCCATTTGAATCAAACATCCAATCCCTCATCCTTAATCAAAAATCATCCTTTGAAAATCAAAATTTGGTTAAGGACGTAGCCTCCTTCATACCCCATCAAATTTCATCCAAATGCTAATCACAATCTATACAAATTATCATCAAAATCCTTCACCCAAGGATCCTAGCCTTAATCCACTATCATATATTTCAAATCCAATCAAAGATCAAGACCTTAGTTGATGCCATCATCATTAATCCAAACTTGCCTAAGAACGTAAGTCTATCTTAAGTATAGTTATCAAATCCAATCAACTCCTACTTAAGAACTTTGTCTATCTTAGTTAGAAATCAAATCCAATCGACTCTTGCTTAATAACTTTGTCTATCTTAAGTATAGAGAATCATCCCTTATTCAATCAAATCAAATCATTTTAAGGTCTTGACACTTGATCCCAATCATCCATCATCCTATATCATCTCATACCCCCAATAACATGGATCCTTATGCATAAATACAAGAAATTAAATGTATGTATGAGGGATTAGATCCTCTCACTAAGGAAAAAATTAGAGATCTCATCAGTCATAAGCATATAGCACATCTCACCACTGGAGATTCTCATGACCCTATCACATAAAAATCACCATCCTATATGTCATCCCCATCAACCTCATACCAAACTTCATCCACTTATGTGGTCATGCCATCATATCAACCCAACCTATCAATACCTCAAAGTTATCCAACCTCCACCTATTCATATACCTCACCGATCAATCCATCACAATATCATTCTAACCCTCCTAATCCTAATCCATTAGTCCATTGACCTTGCAATCCATCAATCCCTTTAATCCCTCCATCACAATATCCTTCCAATCCTACTAATCCTAATCCATTGGTCCACATACCTTCCCATCAATCAATCCCTTCAATCCCTTCATCACAATATCCCTCTAACCCTCCTAATCCTAATCCATTAGTCCACATACCTTCCAATCCATCAATCCCTTTAATCCCTCCATCACAATATTCCTCCAACCCTCCATTAGGGGAACCCATAGAAATGGCTTTACAGAAATTGGTTCAAGCAAACTTGATTGAACTTCCTATGATAAGATTACATGATGAAATCCTATTTAAACCCTCCTAGTTTAAAGATCATGAATATTGTGAATACCATAGGGAAAAAGTCCATAAAACATTTGATTGCATAAGAAGTTTAAGAAGTGCATCCAAGATCTCATCGATCATGGTGAGATTATGATTGACAACCCCCCACCAACTCCTCATGTCAAACCAAATTATCCTTTTCAGATGGTATCCAAGGACCATTAGCAAGGAATCAAACACCACCATGTAATCCAATGCCTATCCTTGAACCTACCGAAGAACCTTCAAGTATCATGCCTATCCCTCCATTACCATCATGCATTCCAACACCTATCAATCCTATTAAAGAATCTCCTACCATGAATTCAAGTCAAGATCCATCATGTAGCCATGTTGTCGACCATATAGAGCCTATTAAGCCCATACAAGAATCTTCCACTCCTATCCAAACTTAAGAGCTATATCAAGAATTGTTAGAACATAATGTTATTAGGGGTCATACCCTTATAACATTTATATAATGTTCTAACATAAGGTTATAAAACCTTATGTTATAAAGCGTATACCATTTAATAATTAATAGTCTAATAACTATTAGATTATTAATTATTTACAAATGGTTGCTTTGAATGGGTGTGACTAATACCCCTTTAGGTATTATGCCACCCCTACTCCTTTATATAAGGGGGTTCTCTCTCATTTGAGAGGGTGTGAATTTGGAGTTTTATAGTGAATTATATCACTATGCACGAGGTATTATTGGCCATGTGGAAGTATGTAGAGGAGTATATCCCTAGGTTCAATCTATTCTTTAATAGACTATATTTTGTAAGTGTTTTAATAAAATGATGCTTTATGGGGTTTTTTACCTGAAAAGGTTTTCCCCATGTATATCTTGTGTAATGTGTTATATCTATGCTTGTATAATTCTCATTTATATTTATTTTATATCTTGTTCATAATGATTAGTATCCTAAGATCCTAATTTCTAACAAGAATCAAATCCAAACCATGATCAACCTCGTTCCTCACCAAGTCAAGATCACACTATGCAAGTTACTCATGATCCAACTATCCAAGCTCCTCAAGAGCAACCTATCCAAGCTACTTGTTGGTACTCATTTTGGCCTGGAGTTTGATCTTGCATGTTGGAGGGTTTCTTCATCTAAACCCTAAGTCTTCTTGTCCATCAGCAGGAGCTTGGCGTATCGGTGAACGTTCTTTTTGAGTGCTCTGATTGTGTCTTTGAACTTTCGGTTTGAACTTGAACCCTTTTCTTCAAGGTTCAACGGTTCAAGGTTCAATGGTTCAAAGCTTTATGATTTTAGTCTTATCGGAGTCAGCGGTATCATCGGTGAGGGAAATTCATGCTGGGCCGATAGTGATATTAGTGTTCGACATGTCAGGGTGACAATGGTGCAAGTCTCCCCGACGGAGTATGTTTTGAGCCTTCGTCGATGTGACATGGAGTATCGGCCAGTGTTTTTTTAGTTGCTCCGACAGTATGTGTCTGGCCGATGGGAGCGAGGAGTTTGGCCATCGAGAGGACTTTGTGCTAGGTCTGGCCAAAGGAGGTGCTTTCAGTGTGACATGAGCTATTAGTGGATGAGTTTTTGGCTAACCCGACGGATGTTGTCTGGCCGACGAAGTGTGTTTTGGTGGCCATCGGAGAGACTCGTGTTATCGGTGGGAGTCTGGAGAGTTAGCCAGATGGTCTGTCTCTGGCCGATGATGGGAATGTGATGTAGCGATCGGCGAGACTATGGAGGTCGGCAGGAGGATTTGGGAGTGAGCCGATGGCTTGGGTTTGGCCGATGGGCTTTAGAGAAGGAGCGTGTGTCGAGCGTGGCAAAAGCACTCGATACCTATTATGCAAGTGACTATGTTTTTAAAGTGCTGAAGGGGTCTCCACACCAAGCATGTGGGATTAATGTTCCTGCATAATTTGAACCCTCAGGAAATGTCTTTTGGCGGGAAGCTCCATTTTGAACGCAGCGACAGTTTTCTCGGTGGTTGCGGGTTGTTGAGCCATCAATGGCGACAGTGCAGGGGTATGGGCGATGGGACAAGCGATCAGGTTGCTTGATTATGGATAAGGACTTCTAGATGGCAACGCAAGGCTTGAGGTTTCTCCCTTGTCTGCTGCATTGATGATTTTTGAGCGCCATTTCTGATGGATGTATTTGGCAGATTTTTGACTTCTAGCCATGTAATTAATTGCAAAATGTACATGGTTCTGTATAAATGGTTTGGCTGTGTTACTTTTTAGAGGTTGGATGTTTTTGGGCTTTCGGCTCTAGCCCTGAACATAAGGTGTTCACATTTTGAAAGGCATTTTTTGCTACAAGCTCGGTCCTTAGTCTGGTGTACTAGTCTATTTTGGCTTGTAAATGATGATTTTCTCTATGATGACTTTCTATGCAGATTGATTTTAAATGAAAAACACCTGTGTGTGTATTGTTTCTGATTGTCTCCTGTATGTCATTTGTTTTCCTTTCAAACAAGGTTGTCAAGGGCTTCCAAGTTTTTCAGTGTATGCATACTGTGTGTCTGATTTATTGCGTCTGCTCAAGGAGTGGTTAAATAAGCTTTTGATCAGATACAAAGGAAAATAGATTGCATCATAGGATCTGTTAAGTATGATCATAAGTAATACTCTTTCTTGGACATGCTGCTGTTAGGCAGTAGCATTCTTCTCAGGTCCTCTGGATATGAATTAGTGTTGTCATGGGGAGACATTTACATTCTTAGATATGACTCTGCTGCCCAGATAAGGCACTAGTTTGGGAATCTATCTGTTCAATGGGTCTAGGAAAGTCCCATCACTCCAAACATCAATTCAAACCATTTCATCCTTCCACCTGTTATTTGTAGGATTAGGAGTAGGAAACCCCTGCATGCTCTCATACCCAACCAGACACATATGTCCAAGAATGTTGCCAATCTTGTGATTTGTTACACAAATCTTTGTCCTTACATGAGAGTATTCTGCCTGTTGTTGTCAGGTTATATCGTTCTATCATTGAGCTAGTCAAGGTCATATTTTTATCAAATAGGGACACCCCCCTTGGTGCGGCAGAACCAGAAGTGAAGGGGAGGAGCTCACGCAACCTCCTGTATTTAGTTGGCTGAATCTGCTTGTGCATTAGAACTGGCAAACCCTAATGCTGATTCAGAAGAAAAACCCAACAAATTGGCGACTCTACTGGGGAGAATTGATACAAACTGATATATTTTTGTGGCCCATCCGAGTCGCAAGAAATTGGCGACTCTATTGGGGAGAATTGATACAAACTGAAATATTTTTGTGGCCCATCCGAGTCGCAAGAAATTGGCAACTCTACTGGGGAGATAATGTCATATCCGTGAAGTTTGAGTCTACAAGATTGAAGAATTAGGCCTGGATGTGTTTGTTGCAGCAGAGAAAAAGGTTGTATATGTGACTCTGCTGGTGGATGGCCCAAAAGGAAAGAAATCAATTTGCAGCTTCAGCTTGTTTGAAGCTCATTCCTCTTCAAGGAGGTGGCAACTCTACATCAAAGAACCTGATAAAAGAACAAAATCAGTCAGAGAAGAATTTACAGCTCCTGCAACATATCCAGGTATTTCATATTGTTTGACAGACTCCCTATTTGGTGAGATAGCACTGGTTAAAAGGGAAACATTATTGAAATTAGAGCTTGCATGCTTCTATTAGAACTTACTCTATATTTCAAAGGGCATGCAATGTTGTTCAAAAGACTCATTTAAAGGACTTTAGGAAAGTTTGAAAAAATAGTCTAAATTTTGAGTGCCTAAAGTCATTGTTTGTAGAAAATCTGAGTAGAGAGGAGGGTTGCAAAAACATAAAGGATGTAGTATCAGCCCATGCACCCTTGTGAGGTGTCAAGTGCAAAAATGTATAATAGTCAATCCCAACCATGTAATAAAAGAAGTTTCAACATAGATAGATATAAGCCCATAAATTTTAATGGCATTTGTGGCTATCCAAATGCTTTTCCACCTAAAATCAGAAAGTATTTGCCCAAATTTAGTGGTGCAAAGGATGAATCAGCTGAGAGACACTTGTAGCAGTTTATAAATGTGATAGATGACTTTGAGATTGACCATGAGGACGTGGTTATGAGATTATTTGTTCAATCTCTAGATGAAGATGCAAGGAACTGGTTTTCCTACGTTCTAGCTCACTCTGTCAGCTCTTGGCATGGTTTTAAATCTGCATTTCTAGTACAATATGGTGAAAGAATTTCTGAATATGCAGTTATTAGTGACTTCATGTACATCCATATTGAAGAAGATGAGTTGATCCCAGCCTTTAACCTCAGATTTATGAGGGCATTGAATAGAATTCCAGAATGCATGAGACCTAATGATGCACTATGCTTAGTCATCTATTTGGGAGCATTTGACAAAAAAATGAGTTATAGATGGAGAGACAAGGAGCCCACCACATTGCATTAGGCACATCAGTTTGCAATAGATATTGAAAACAATTGGAGGTATGGAATACAAAAGGGTTATTTTTCTGAAAATTTTTGTTGTCCTGCAGCCCCCAATGTTAATGAAAGTTTTAATTCAGATGTTGACAATGAATGTCAAAGTAATCACACCCCTGCTATCCCAATTTTTGCATCATTCCAAGTTGATGATGTTTCTGTTATAGAGGAGGATGTCCTGATTTGCCCAGTAAATGAAGTTGAAAATAATGATTTTTCAAGTAGTATTTACATGCCAGTTCCTATCAAAGAATATTCATGTTTAAATGATCCAGTTGTACAAATTTATGATCATGTGGATCAACAGTCAGTATCAGTTTCATTAGGAAGTATTAGAGGGCTGGAAAATGATGCAGATAGCTCAACTTCAGAATGCATTGAAGTAGCAGAAATCTTGTATGTGGGGCAATCAGATAATAAAAATGATATCCATGACTAGTGCATAGATCAGGTTTGTTCTTCTTATGACTCTGGATCTGATAGTAATGAAGAAGAATTGGACTGTCATGAAAAAAAATCAGAGAACTTTGCAGTGAATATAAATCCCCTTTATGATGAGTCTGCAGATGTCTTTGATACTGTGAGTCCTGACTTTCAGTGGTGCAGGATTAATCCTCTTTTTGAGGATGATGATGAATATAAAGAGACAATTGACCTAGGTGATACATCAGTTTGTGAGGGGGGGGCATATGAATTAGATATCTTCAGTTCTTGTGAAGATAGTATGGATTTGGAAACTATGGATAATGTATGTTCATCATCACTTGATCCAGACATGTGCAACATTGGGTGTGTGGATCAGGATTTGTTTTCAATATCAATAAATATTGGGGGTCACATATTTTCTGAATGTCTTCAGCTTTTGGATCAACTAGATGAATGCCTGGTGATATGTAACAACCAGGTGGAGGAGGAGAATATACCATCTGAAGAGTATAACATGCATATGTTGCTTAATGCTGAAGGATTTTTTAGCATGTATGGCTGCATGTTTGATTTTGAAATGCAGAGTGACAGAGGCAGTACTACAAATGGCAAGTTGTCAGAAATGGTGGAATATCTAATTAAGCAGATGACCTTATGGGCAAACTATGCCAATCTTTTCAGTTGGGATTGGGATCTTTCAGTTTGGAATCAGGCATTTGGCAGGAAAAAATTTTGGTTCTTCCTTTTTGGCTACCCGGGGCCAACCAAGTGATGACTAAAAATATAGTTTTTGTGCAGGTTGGTGCAATGATCGACTCTGTTGCCCAATAGATATGGCCCAATCTGTGAAACCAGAGATTCTGAGGTCCTCGCTACAGTTTTGCACCTGCACGTCCCCAGACAGAGCCAGTGTTGGTACTCATTTTGGCCTGGAGTTTGATCTTGCATGTTGGAGGGTTTCTTCATCTAAAACCTAAGTCTTCTTGTCCATCGGCGGGAGCTTGGTGTATCAGTGAACATTCTTTTTGAGTGCTCTGATT
Organism: Cunninghamia lanceolata; assembly: GCA_027924645.1. Classification (NCBI taxonomy): domain Eukaryota; kingdom Viridiplantae; phylum Streptophyta; class Pinopsida; order Cupressales; family Cupressaceae; genus Cunninghamia; species Cunninghamia lanceolata. Next base: position 4,658,112 of record BSBN01000828.1, read on the forward strand.
GTGTCTTTGAACTTTCAGTTTGAACTTGAACCCTTTTCTTCAAGGTTCAACGGTTCAAGGTTCAATGGTTCAAAGCTTTATGATTTTGGTCTTATCGGAGTGAGCGATATCATCGGCGAGGGAAATTCATGTTGGGCCGACAGTTGAAGGTCTGGCTGATGGTGATATTAGTGTTTGACATGTCGGGGTGACAATGGTGCAGGTCTCCCCGACGGAGTATGTTTTGAGCCTTCGTCGATGTGACATGGAGTATCGGCCAGTGTTTTTTCAGTTGCTCCGACGGTATGTGTCTGGCCGATGGGAGAGAGGAGTTTGGCCATCGGGAGGACTTCGTGCTAGGTCTGGCCAAAGGAGGTGCTTTCGGTGTGACATGAGCTATCGGTGGATGAGTTTTTGGCTAACCCGACGGATGTTGTCTGGCTGACGAAGTGTGTTTTGGTGGCCATCGGAGAGACTCATGTTATCGGTGGGAGTCTGGAGAGTTAGCCAGATGGTCTGTCTCTGGCCGATGATGGGAATGTGATGTAGTGATTGGTGAGACTATGGAGGTCGGCAGGAGGATTTGGGAGTGAGCCGATGGCTTGGGTTTGGCCGATGGGCTTTAGAGAAGGAGCGTGTGTCGAGCGTGGCAAAAGCATTTGACACCTATTATGCAAGTGACTATGTTTTTAAAGTGCTAAAGGGGTCTCCGCACCAAGCATGTGGGATTAATGTTCCTACATAATTTGAACCCTCAGGAAATGTCTTTTGGCGGGAAGCTCCATTTTGAACGCAGCGACAGTTTTCTCGGTGGTTGTGGGTTGTTGAGCCATCAATGGTGACAGTGTAGGGGTATGGGCGATGGGACAAGTGATCAGGCTGCCCGATTATGGATGAGGACTTCCAGATGGCAACGCAGGGCTCGAGGTTTCTCCCTTGTCTGCTGCATTCATGATTTTTGAGTGCCATTTCTGATGGATGTATCTGGCGGATTTTTGACTTCTGGCCATGTAATTAATTGCAAAATGTACACGGTTCTATATAAATGGTTTGGCTATGTTACTTTTTAGAGGTTGGATGTTTTTGGGCTTTTGGCTCTGGTCCTGAACATAAGGTGTTCACATTTTGAAAGGCATTTTTTGCTACAAACTCGGTCCTTAGTCTGGTGTACTAGTCTATTTTGGCTTGTAAATGATGATTTTCTCTATGATGACTTTCTATGCAGATTGATTTTAAATGAAAAACACCTGTGTGTGTATTATTTCTGATTGTCTCCTATATGTCATTTGTTTTCCTTTCAAACAAGGTTGTCAAGGGCTTCCAAGTTTTTCAGTATATGCATATTGTGTGTCTGATTTATTGCATCTGCTCAAGGAGTGGTTAAATAAGCTTTTGATTAGATACAAAGGAAAATAGATTGCATCATAGGATCTGTTAAGTATGATCATAAGTAATACTCTTTCTTGGACATGTTGCTGTTAGGCAGTAGCATTCTTCTCAGGTCCTTTGGATATGAATTAGTGTTGTCATGGGGAGACATTTACATTCTTAGATATGACTCTGCTGCCTAGATAAGGCACTAGTTTGGGAATCTGTCTGTTCAATGGGTCTAGGAAAGTCCCATCACTCCAAACATCAATTCAAACCATTTCATCCTTCCACCTGTTAGTTGTAGGATTAGGAGTAGGAAACCCCTGCATGCTCTCATACCCAACCAGACACATATGTCCAAGAATGTTGCCAATCTTGTGATTTGTTACACAAATCTTGGTCCTTACATGAGAGTATTCTGCCTGTTGCTGTCAAGTTATATCCTTCTATCATTGAGCTAGTCAAGGTCATATTTTTATCAAATAGAGACACCCCCCTTGGTGTGGCAGAACCAGAAGTGAAGGGGAGGAGCTCACACAACCTCCTATATTTAGTTGGCTGAATTTGCCTGTGCATTAGAACTGGCAAACCCTAATGCTGATTCAGAAGAAAAACCCAACACTACTCAAGCCACCACCATCCATGATCAAGAGATTAGCACTCCTCCAATCCATGATCTCACCACCATCCATAATCACGAGATTGCCACTTCTCCCATTGATGATCCCACAACTATCCCTGAGAAAGAAACCCACACTAATCCTATCCATCATCCAATAACATCCCATGATGAGACACTTGGTCCCCAAGAAAACATAGACAATCAAACAAATAACTTGGATCATATCACACCACATCTTAATGAGCATAGCATTAATCAATATCCAAGCATCCCAGCTCATCCCTTTCTCGATCCTACACCATCTTCTATCAATCCCTCATTATCTCCTATTGATCCTTCACCATCCCCTATTGAACCTATCCCAAATCCATCATCCTATCCCCTTAGACCCAACACCTTCATTCATGGTGGTTCCCTCATAGGAGATGAACAAATTCTATCCACCACCCATCCTCCCCCATCTAATAATGGACTTGTGTCTTGTTTCCAAAACAACAAACATCCCATCACACACTGTATTCTCCAAAACATGAATTATCAAGGGAAAGGATTAGGCCTCTATGAAAAAGGCATATTGGAGCCCATCCATGTCAAACTCCATCCACATTCGCATGGCCTTGGATATATATCCCAAGGAAAACAATCCACACATGTTGGTACCACCCGCACACCTCATAAGGCATCTTCTTCCAATCCCAAGCTAGGTGCCCCTTGTCATAGCTCCAAATCATACGCTTTGATCCCTCCTCCTCCATCTTATTTCATCCATCAATAAAAAACATCTTCCCATCCCTAAATCCACTCTTCCTCCACTCCTCCCAAATCCCAATATTCCCATCCTTAAATCCTCTCATCCCTTCATCCACAAGTCCACTAATCCCTCCATCCACAAGTCCACTAACCCCTCCATCCACACATCCCACTCCCTTACTTCCCCTAAAATTCCTAGTCATGGCCAACAAATGCACACATCGCCCAAAGATGAAGCTATCGCAAAACCCATGGGATTCAAAAATAAAAATTTGGATGCCTCCTTACATAAAGCAAAAACTCCACAAAATCCTAAGGACTATCATGTTGTAGCACATCAATACCCAAAATCAAATCCCAATCCAAAATCCAAAAGGTTACAAAAACCCACACCTCCAAAAGCACAAACAAAAATGGTGTGGGTCCCCCAAAAATAGCAATCAATCCAAGTGGAGCATCTAAAGCCCATTCCATCCCTAAATCCCCAAAATCCCTCTCCCTATCAAATAATCCCAAAAATCTTAAGTCCATTTGGGTCCCTGAATCCCCAAATTGGTAATCCAAAAATCCCCCATCCCGATCCCATTATTAAAATCCCCATTACTCCCCACTCCTCATCACAATCAAAAGCTTCAACGTCCACTATAGTGTGTGTAGACATTGGTCATGATTCCCTTCATGACATTCCCACATACCTCCATCCCCCATCTTCTCTCTCCTACCCTGCCTATCTTTGCCATCCCATCCCTATGATACATGCTTTCACATGATCTATGCATCTCCAACATTATCATCCATAATCCAAATCATAATCCACTTTCCTCCTTATATATCTCATCCACTCCATCTCCATCTCATGCAACCATTTACCAACATACATGCATGTCATCCAACTTGATATGGTCCATGTGTTACAAACATCCATAATGGGACACTATCACCTTGCTATAGAAAGAGACACTCGAGTCCCCATCTTCGTCCAAAGCTTATCCTCCATCTTTCCTCCCATCCCATCCAAATATAAAAAAATGGAAAAATTCTAAAAAAAAATCAAAATAGTAAAGAGAAATCATTTGTCTAATGATAAAAACTATTTAATGGCACCTTGGATAAGTACCATGATGAAAACCTATTTATGGGCATCATGTGTAGATCAATTGTCTATGTACCTTACACTTGAGGGCAAGTTGGCTCATCTATCCTCATCCATTATATCCGTATACCTAACCCATTGAACCAACCTATCCTCCCCTCCTTTTGATCTTGATAAGGACAGGGGAAAATGTTGAAATGCTTTGGACATCTCTTGATATACCCAATCCTTTACAATCAATCCTATCACCGTATTGTTGCAAGCATTGTCATACAAAGTCCTAAGTATAATACCTAGAGTGGGGCATGTTATTCCTATGCAACATAGTCCTTGGAGATCACATCCTAAAAGCCTCCATCCATCCACCATGAATCCCCATCCATCGCATCCACTATTTCCAATCCCTTAATCCATCCATCTAATCCTCCTTTCCATCCTTATCCATAGACTTGGTTTTCCCTTGTCATTGGTATGCATCAAAAAGGCTATCCAAATGCAATCCAATGCAACCCTCCCATTTATTAAAAAATCCAAGAAATAAATGCAAGTGCAAGCAATCCTTAATCCATGCCAATCTAGCCAAGCAATCTAGCCAATCATCCAAAATCATCCTTTGGTTTTGTTCCCAACCATGTTGCAAACCTGATCAACTCAAATCATCATTATCATTGGGATATAGCATCCCCAATCTTGGTGTTGATCTTAGTCCAACAACACTATCCTAATCAATCAATCAATCCTCGTGTTGTTCTCAGTCCAACAACACTATCCTTATCATCAATCAATCCATCAATCATTAGTTTTCAGCTTGACAAGGGTAATGACCTTGTTTGTTTTTGAATCATTTGTGCATGCTTGCTTGCTTACTTGTGTGTGTTATCATTTTGCTTGCATTTGTATCAATCCTTGCAGCATAATATCATAGCTACATCATGGTATTCCATATCATGGTGTGCCCAATAACATATGTTTGCTTGTGACCTTTATATTTTTAAGTTAGTCCTTTATGCACGCGACACATAGTCACCCTAGTCTTTATACCTTGGTGCATAATGTCTAGTGCTATATCAAACTATATGGTTGCTCACCCAATGCAACATAATGTATCATTCATTCATTTCATCCATCCCTTATCTTTCCTCCATCTCCTTAACCAATTCGTTTCATCCATTTCGAGAGCATGCCCATTTTCTTCTAACCCACCTATCCTCTCAAGGGGGCATCCCACATCCCATCTCTCCATCGTTCCTCCTCGTCACTCATCTAAGTGGTATGGACATCCCTTTCCAATCATCCACATCATATCTTGTTTGAAATAATGTTACTTCTCTTAGTCGCAACATCATCTCAAAGGGGAAAAATGTAGACACCTAAAATTGACCATGTCCTAACATCACCTAGTTATCCATCTTATGACACCTCCTAACCCCACTTTCGACACATTGCGACACCTTCATCCTAGGAGTCCACTTTATCATTCTCTCTTCCATTAGCTAATTAATTAAATAAATTATATTTGTTTAATTAATCAAGATTATCCCTCCCACCAAATTGTTTATTTTTGCACTAAGTCATTATATGTATATATGTTGCATTCGACACTTTGGTTTGCTGTAGGTTGCAGGTACCAGGCATCGACTCCACTTGAATTGGCAGGTCTGAGCGTGCCTTTATACTAATGGATATTGTAGAAGGGAGATAACATGGGGTCCCTCAATTGTCATAATCCTCAATGAGGATGAGTTTCAGTCTCGGGGTTCTTCAATTGGTTAGTTGGTCGGTTGGAGCCTGTTTATGAGTCTTTGTCGATTCTTTGGTATGTGGTTGTCAGTTAATGAATGGTATTTAGCCTTTGAGTGTTTGGTTGGTCTATTGCTCAATCAAGTAGATTATTAATCTATTTTGTAAGCAAATAATAGTAAGTCTAGATATATTAATATTTATCTATTTTGTTATTAAATAATGTGAATGTGTAGAATATTAAATAAATGAATTTTTTTTATAGGAATTAAATTAGTAATCTTAATAGTTAATAATAATAATAACAACAAATAAATTATAAGTATTTAATAATGTATTAGATAAATAAATAATTAATTAGTATAGTTGAAAGATAGTATTTTGCAATGTTCATTAATTTGTTTGAATTTGGTGAGTTGTCATGAATAATGACTTTTCTAGTTTAGTGGAATCTTCTGTAGGTGGTGGTTTCAATAAAAATATATTTTGGGAGTGAGTCGATTCCGGGTAATGGGATATGATGTAGTGGAGAATTTATTGATTTGAGTATTTTTGTGTGAGGAAAGATATTTGAAGGCGAATTTTGTAGAATAGGGGACACAATTAGATTTTGGAAAAAAAATTATGCAGAGGGATTTGGGGGAAAAGTTTTGCAGAAGAAGAAGAGAAGGGAGAAAATAATTTATCAGAAGGATTCGGTACAGAAGCTTTGAAGATTATTTACAGGTATGTTTATTGAAGTAATTAAATGAACTTTTATGGAATTAGCATGAGTCTTTGTAGGATTCTGGTTGTGTATGCATATATGCTTGAGCATTATACTTTAAACTTGTCATTATTTTGGCTTTCATGCCGACCGTTCAATCTTTTATTTTGTTTGAGTTTCCACATTGCACATAGATGCCTACCAGAGCATTTCCAACTTATATACACCTTTCACCTATCGGTTGCATTTGCTTGGAAGTTCTAAAACCTATTCAACAAATACATTTTTTGCATATTCTCTAAATATTGCATACCATGGGATGATATCTCTTCGAGCTATTTTGCCCCAGTCTGCAAGCTGTGTATCGAAACTACTCTAGTGATAGGAGAATTTAATCCTTCTACTTTTATAGACACCACTCAAAATAGTCATTACTACGCTAATTTGATGGTGCCAATTATGCGATTAGTAGGTGTTGTGACTATCACTTTCGGTCAAGACATGTTCACATAGAAATTAGCCCTATTTATGCTCACCAGATGGAAAGTAAGAGTTTATCTACAATTGAATAGAAGCATTTATCTCTTGTAAGTCTTTTCTTCCCATCTCATGGATGCCACTGAAAACAGGGTCTGCATGAACTAATTGCTCCTGTCCTCTTTATTTCCTGATGATTCCAGTTAGCATTTACCTAGCAATGAATAGCAAATCCTCTTATGGTTTTAACCGAGTCGGTTATCATCTCATTCTTGGAGAGAATCCACTGTGAATGCATTCGCTGGTTTTTGTTGGAAGGTCTTAAGCCGTTCAGCTATCCATCCTTCTCATTTTACAAACAACTTCATTATTTTAATTTCACTTGGAGAGAAAAAAAAGAAACGATTCTAAAGTAATACTCACTTACCCTTGTAAGCTAATTGACCTCATTATAGTTATTCTGGCATGATCATGGAATCCGTTTTGTATTTCTTCTACCCTAATAGCCGTCATACGACCTTTTGATCTCTGGTATTTCTTGCAACCCGTATGCATAACATCTCTTGTGGTTGAAAGCATTAAAAACTATTCCTCTAATTTTTTTTTTAGGAAAACCTCTGTTTGCAACGCACCCTCTCCATGCTTCTTTTCCTTACAAGTAGATATGGCTCATTCCTGGGTGTTACTGCCTTCATTCACACCAGATTCATTTCATTAAAAAAGTTTTAAAACCTCATAATAATTGATTCAGTCATTAGAAACAATCCGTTCAGCAACGACATCAGAGTAAATCTTTTGTCAATAAAATTGATATTAGATACCTCAACGGATCGTTCTGGTACGTTTTATTCTAAAAACTATTATCCTTTGATTTGGATGAAGGATATGCATTTGCAAAGCAATAGACGATTGGCTCAGCCTCTAAGATAACTACGAACCCAACACTTAGCTTTTAAAATATCTCTGAAAATTTTACAACGATCACTAGTATCTTTTATCAATCGATTTCTCTCAAAACTTAATCGTGTTCTCAAGCAAATCTTTTTATGAATTTCATATCCTCTCATTTCCATTATCACTTTCAACCATACCTTTAATACTACCAGATGACAACTCAAGAGTGATCTCATTTTAGAGTAAATTTCTATTTCTAAAGATTCTTGAGTTGGAGCTATTATAGTTTATTTCTATTTCAAACTTTCCTCATAAGATACCTTTATTAATCAATTTAGTAATCAGTACCCTAGTAAATTCTTCTTTTGTTATGGGCGATCTCTTTATCAATTATTTAGTTAGTTATTTATTATCAAGTTTATCATAGCTAAACAATAGGGGTTATCTATGTTAATTGGAATTTATATATATATTTAGATATTCATTACAATATCTATAAAACGACACCTTGATATATATTAGAATATAAATAGGCTATTTATTTGTAAATAAGCAGGTAGTGATATAGTGAGACTTTCTAATTATATTGTCTAAGCCTATTGTAAATTATATAGTTGTGCTATCATATTGATGTAACATAGTTTGAATTTAATTATTTAGTTTATAGTTATGAAAGATTAGTAGATCAATTTAGAAATGTTAGTCAAGTTGAATTGAATATTAAATCGTTATATTAAATAAATTCTATGGGTCAAGTTAGGAAGATGTTTGTGAGTTGGATGTCATAATTATATTTGTCAGTATCATGTTAACATTAAATCTAATATTGTGGTATTGATGATTAAATTATGATTGTGTCTTATTATTACCCATAGTGTTGATAATTTTCCTAGTAGTACTTAGGATTTAGATGGGATGTTGACATTTGTTTTAAAAGTTATATAGCTCCAGAGGCTTCTTGGTATTTGCACTAGTGTGGCCTTGAGATTATGAAGTGTCCTTGTTGCTCTAGTTTGTATGAGGTTTTGGATTTGCTCATGTGGAAAATTGTTGTTTTGGACCTTGAATTTTGAAATTGAATTTTGTGATTATATTGGTATGCAAGAGGAAAGATGCCTTGCATTGCCAGTGTATGCTTGTCAAATGGGTGGTTCCTGTTAGGTTGGTTATGGTACTAGTTGCATTTAGGAAGGTGGCTTTCATAGTGGGGCCGGTGCCCAAAGTGGCTGCCTAGATAACCCTATGGAAGTTGTAATTAAGTGAAAACCTAATAATTAACTTAGGGGGATCTGGGTAGTTAATTCATTTAATAAGATAATTTTAGATGCCTCACCCATGCCTGTAGCACTCTTTCAGGCTAAGGATGGGATGAGAAGGCCTGGTTGGCATGATTGGCTTCCTTGTCTTCACAAAAGGATAGTCGATTCAGCATGTGTCACCCTATGGGGTCAGTGCCTAGGAAGAGGCTTCCAGGATAACCATAGATGGGGGCCAGCATCTAGAGAAAGATAGCCATGATAACCCATGCTAGGACCATGCGATGACAGTCTTCCTACTATAGCCTAGTTATCCCTCTTATGTTCATGCTTGCTATTCATGTTGCCTCTGGGAGCTTTGTTGGGCCATTTGTTATTATTCTTGAGTCAGTGTTGTTGGGATTTATTGTTGATCATTTATCTGTTTATCTTTGCCATCTTGACTGTTAACCTTGTGGGGCTCCTAGATCGGGGGTGGACCTTAGGGTTCCACATGGTCCAGTGGTTGAGCTATATTCCATTAGTTTTCTGGCATCATGGATCGTGTGGCATATCTCTCCTATTTCCAGTTAGCACCTGTTTCAAAAAATATATATTGTACTTTATGTATCCAGATTTGTGTATCGATGATCTTCATTCTATAATCTTGATGTATCTAGAAAAGAAGAGCTCTTGTATCTATGTAATTATGTAATATGAACTGCTATGTACTCATAAACCTTATTGCAAAAGATGATGTATCTATCTGTGATGTAACAAAAGTTGTTAGTTGGCTCTTTAGAATGAGTTATGTATGTTGTTAAACATTGTTTAATCTCAATAATGCAGTTATGTTTCCCTAGAGATGTTAGTTTAGCTAGATAGTTACTTGATGTTATCAGTCTATGTCATATCTTGTTATCATCATTTTTATTTTAAAAAATAATTGCATCTTTTGTTGCTTAGTTGAACTTAACTCTCTAGGGTTGCATGACGGGGCATTACATTTGGTATCAGGGCTAGGTTTAAACACTGGGTACTCTGGTTATGATTGAGGCCATTATGTTGACCTAGTGCTTAAACTCTATAGATTAAATTCTTTCCCTTTTTAAGTATTCCTTGTCTTATGTTTTGAAGTTGTCGTTTGGTGGTATGTGTGTGTAAGAAGATGCCTAGGGGTTGAGGTAGAGGTCGGGGTAGAGGACGTGGGAGAGCTAGTGGCAGTACACCCCCTCCCAATTCCCCTCATGAGAGTGCTCAAGAAGGTGGGGGCCAAAATATGGAGAATCAGGGTCAGCCAGAGGGAGCTCAGTTGCGTAAATTGCTTGAGGAGACCCTTGCCCGTCTAGGTCCTCGACATGAGGTAGATCAGCCAGAGATTAGGGAAAGAGAGAGGTCACCTAGAAGGAGAGAGATGACAGCAGAGCAGGAGGCTACCCTAGCCAGTCACATGAGAGATCTATTGAGGGTACGCCCTCCCACTTTTGCTGGATCTAGTAGTGGTTTGGAGGCGGAGACCTAGTTGTTGGATTTGGGTAGGTGTTTTGCCATGCATCCGTATGGTAGTAATACTAAGGCAAGATGTGCTATCTTACACCTTAGAGGGTTTGCTTCTACATGGTGGTGCTTGGAAGAATAGAAGTTGCACTTAGACATTAGTACAATTTCTTAGGAATTGTTCTTGGAGAGGTTCAGAGCTCGTTTCATGTCACATCACTGGAAGCAGCGCAATGTAGATGAGTTCTATGAGTTGAGATAGATGGCCATGTTAGTAGAGCAGTATGAGCATAGATTCTATGAGCTTAAGTAGTATGCAGACATCCGCAATGATGAGACTATGTTAGTACAACACTTTATCAGGGGCTTGAATGCCCAAATTAGTGGAGTCCATCTTTCGACCCTAAGACTATGGAGGTAGTTGTTGAGAAGGCCCATCTAGTAGAGGAGAATTTGTCTATGGCTCTTGGAGGACATATAGGTGTGTATATTGGTAGTACACCTTCTACAGGCTTCAGATCTCGTGGTGGTCACTCCAGGCAACAGGTTCTCATAGAGGTTATCATGTACCCGCAAAGGGTGGATAGCAGCAACAATAGTATTCTCAGGCTAAACCAAAGAACACTCAGCCTTAACAAGGTAACAAATTTTAGAATAAGAAGAATTAGAGTTGGCAGTGAGCTAGATGTGATCATGTTGATCAACCAGCTCAGAGCACATAGTCTACAGTGAGCAGAGGGAGTTATCAACAGTCTAATGCTTTTCTGAGTGGTGGATTTGGTAGAGGCACAGGGTGTTTTTCTTGTGGCCAAACAGGGCCACATTGCTAGACAACGTCCTTAGAAGAATGCTTTAGGTTTTGGTCAGAGACCAGTAGCTTCAGAGCTGACCGTAGGTGATGTAGGTAGCTCTCACAGAGTGTTTGCGGTGGTTGATAACTGCCAGGCAGAGCATCAGGGCATTGTTGTGGAGTCTTCTGGAGTAATGAGAGGTATTGGTTTTTCCATTCTTTTTGATTTGGGTGCTTCTGATTCATTCATATCTCCTTCTCTAGTAGAGCATTGTGGATTAGTGGCAGCAAAGTAGGATGTTAGGTGGCATGTTGAATTAGCATCTAGGGCTAAGGTCGCATTAGAGTCTCTAGTGCATGGTTGTGAGTTGAGGATTGGTCCTTTATATACCATAGTAGATCTCCGCTTCCTACCCCTTGGTTCATATGATATAGTATTGAGTATGGATTGGTTAGATGCTCACCAGGTAGTGATAGATTGTCATCATAAGTCAGTGAGGTGTGTGGATGATTCTGGTAGAGAGGTAGAGGTAGTGGGTATCCAGAGACCTATTTCCTTGCGTATGATCTCTACTACACAACTGAAGAGATGTATGTGTCAGGGTTGTCAGCTGTTTGCGGTGTCAGTTAATGACTTGGAGATGGAGGAGAGTTGAGAGACATCTCTTAACGATCACCCACTTCTTAGAGAGTATGTTGATGTTTTTCCTAGCGAGATTCTGGGGATGCCACCTAAGCGTGACATTAATTTCATGATTAATCTTGTTCCTGAAGCAGAGCCTATTTCTTGAGCTCCATATCGGATGACCACATAGGAGCTTAAGGAGCTTCGATTGCAGTTGGAGGAGTTGTTATCTAAGGGATTCATTTGACCTAGTGTCTCTCCATGGGGAGCACCTGTGATCTTTGTGAAGAAGAAGGATGGATCTCTATGGCTATGTATAGACTACCGACAGCTTAATAAGGTGATTGTGAAGAATAGGTACCCCTTGCCGTGGATTGATGATCTTTTTGACCAGATTAAGGGGGCTAAGGTGTTTTTGAAGATTGAACTTAAGTCAGGATATCATCAGTTGCGTATCTTTGAGGCATATATACATAAGACGACATTTCACACCTGTTATGGACATTATGAGTTTACTGTTGTACCATTTGGGTTGATGAATGCACCTTCTGTGTTTATGAGCCTGGTGAATGGTGTGTTTCACACCTATCTCGACAGATTTGTCCTTGTATTTCTGGATGATATATTGATTTATTCGAGGACTATGGAGGAGCATGAGGAGCATTTGCAACAGGTTTTGTAGTGTCTGAGAGAGAATCAACTTTATACTAATTTGGCAAAATGTGAATTCTTTCAGACTGAAGTGAGATATTTGGGTCATGTCATTTCTGGAGAGGGTATTGTGGTAGATCCTTCAAAAATCCAAGCCATTATAGATTGGACTGCACCTACTAATGTTTTTGAGGTTCACAATTTTATGGGTTTGGTAGACAATTATTGCCAGTTTGTATAGGGTTTTTCAAGGATAGCCCACCCCATTACTTCTCTTCAGAGGAAAGGGAAGAAGTTCATTTGGTTAGAGCAGTGTCAGGTAGCCTTTCAGACCCTTAAGGAGTGGTTGACTAGTGCACCTATTCTGGCTGTTCTTGATCCTTCCGGGGACTTTGTTGTGTGCACTGATGCATATTTGGAGGGTTTAGGAGCAGTTCAGATGCAGGATGGTCGCGTGATTACCTATGAGTCTCGTAAACTCAAGGATCATGAGTTGAACTATCCCACGCATGATCTAGAGTTGGCCGTAGTTGTACATGCTTTGGTGAGGTGGAGGCATTTTCTTTTAGGGCATCAGTTTGAGCTGCATAGTGATCATTGTAGTTTACAATATATTTTTACGCAGCCAAACCTGATTTCGAGGCAGAGGCGATGGATGGAGTTCTTGTGTGCGTATGATTTTGAGGTGAAGTACATCTAAGGCAAGGAGAATGTAGTGGCAGATGCTCTTAGTCGGCAGAGACATGAGCTTTCTGCAGTCACTCTTGCAGTAGATTTGAGAGGGCAGATTCTTGCAGCACTTCCTACTGACAATTGGTATCAGGAGGTGTAGTCAGAGGTTGAGTCTGGTAGATCCTTGGAGGGTAGATTTGCTGGTTACTCTCTTAAGTCAGATGGTCTTTTGTGACACTTGGGTCATATCTATGTTCCTAGTTCAGAGGGTATTCACACCCTAATCATGTCGAAGGCACAGCAGACATCCTATTCAGCTCATCCAGGTGTCAAGAAGATGCACGTAGATCTTTGCCAGCTGTACTTTTGGAGTGGTATGAAGAGAGATATTGCTGATTTTGTTTTGAGATTTCTTGAGTGTTAGAGGGTGAAGGCAGTATTGGTAAGAGACACTATGTGGCTTCATCATTGTTGTCATTGATGGCAGCAAAGTTTATCCCACACATCTGCAGCACATAGTATGTCTATACTGGAAGTCAGATTGAAGAATGTTTTGGTCTGGTGAACAAGAACAGAGCATGCAACAAGGTCTGACAATTAGGTCTGGATCTCTCAGAGGATGTATCTTAGAAAAGTGCAAACTTAGGGAAGTCAAGAGGAGTACCATGACTACTACATTCCAGAGATTGAGCCTCCGGTGATGAAAGAGTGAAAAGAGATGAGCATCTAAGTGTTGGGTTCCTGACAGGCAGAGCAAACCAAGGAAGAACTGACCGGCAGAGCATCAGACTTTAATTTGGATGAAGAATTGATGGTGGTCAAGCTAATTGAGAGATCATACATGGTTGGCCGACTTGATTGATGACTTCTAACTCTATTTCTTGGATACGCATCACATATTGAGAAGGAATCCAGCCGACAGATCAGTGTTTAGTAAATATCTTGAGTATTCCAGTTGCCAACTAGAAAGATGTTGAAATCCGTGATGTGGATATATATACCAGATTAATTTCGGTATGAAGGGATGTGGAGAGTATGATAGTGTGCGAGAAAAGGTAGATAGCAGAGTGAAATTAGGAATACAAGTCCGGTATGTGACAAAACAACAACACTAAAACAGAGGAAGTATGAAGTGTAGTAGATCAGTATATTGAGCCTAACCGGAACTGAACCTCAGCACATGTGGATGCCTCTCTTTAGTTCAAACATCTGGTTACCTTCTATATCCTTGTAGACAGTGAGTCTCTTGTAGGCAGTGTGCCTCTTGTGAGCAATGTGCTCAAGTAGTGAGCCCTAATTGGCAAGTGCCATTTTATACTTCTTATTCTTTTAACAGAGAATACAATCATGGGTTAGTCACCCCGTGGTTTTTCCCTTAACAGGGTTTTCCACGTCAAAATCATTGTGTTATGTGTGTTGATTTTATTTCTGCTCTCATGGTTATATATGCTTATATGTTTTGATGCTACACTAATAGTTAAAGAAGAATAGAAAGTTCAAATATTTAAGATAACTGATTCACCCCTACCTCTCAGTTATCTACCTTGTTTCCAACAATTGGTATTAGAGCCAAGTTCCTCCAAATAGTGCCTAACATCTTGAGGAAGATTTGGGAATCTCAATGGATATGTATGGTATGAGGGAACAACTTCAGTCTACCCTAGATGATCTTGAGCAATCTCACTCTGAAGTCAATAACTTAAGGGAAAGACTCAAACAAGTTGATGATTTTATAAATGAACTAAAACAGAAACTGGGTATCTCTGTGAAAAAGAGAAAGGAACTACTTCAACAATTAGCAAGTCAAAGTGAAGCCAATGATACTGATGAAAGTCTGAATGAGAAGAACAAGTTATGTGAGAAGCTATCAAAAGAGGTCATTATGATAAGACATGAAATGGAATCAGGGGTTATGAATTTCACCCAAGAAATTGAAGAGAAAAGAAAAATTGAAGATAATCTAAAACAACCTCTCAAGGAAAAGTTAGAAGATTGCCACAAAATAGATAGAATAATCAGGCATCTGGAATCTGATCTTGAAGAAGCTAGAGATAATGAAGAACAACTTGAGAATCAGATAGATACTCTTAAAAGGGATCTTCAAACAGCAAATGAATACAAAGAGAAATTCAAGATAAGCTCTGCTCAACTTGAAGTTCTTCATGAAAGCCAAAAGAAGGTAGATGACAAGCAAGGCTTGGGGTATGAGAAAGGTGAAAGCTTTGGATCTAGTTAGAAGAACTCTAGATCAGGAAATCCTAGGAACGGTCCTAGAAGACCTCCAGTAAGACAACCAAATGCTCAAAGATATCCATCCTTCAATGGATACTGCTACAATTGCAATAAATTCAGTCATAAAGCAAATTGGTGCAAAAGAAGAATAAATCAGACTAATTCATCCTTCTCTGGACAGTGTTTTAACTGTAAAAGGTATGGTCATAAATCTCATGAATGTAGAAATATGAAAATAAACAATTCATTCAATGGTAGATGATTTGCATGCAATAGAATGGGACATATGGCAAATCAATGTAGATTAAGAGGATATCAGTCGAATTCGCAAAGAAATGTTATTTGCTACAATTGCAATAGATCCGGTCTTATTGCAAAATTCTGCAGAAGTAAGAATTAGGATAAGAAGGGTCTGGTGCATCATAATCAAAATCAAGACAAAAAAAAAGGAAAAATGAATGCGGATGAAATTCAAAGGGAGATGAACAAGATTTGGGTGAAGAAAAGTACAAAAAATGTTGGGGATGGATCTGCACTAGAATCTGGTACTGATATTCCTTCCGAAAACTAAATAGATGAGCTTTGGCTCATGGGGAGTCACAAAGGAAGATAAATTCCCCCAGCCAGTCAATAGGTGCTTGAAATTGGCACATGGAAAGTTGTGGTTTAAAGGGTTCTCAAAGAAATATCTAAATAACCCTCGGTAAAAATATGAAAGATCTGCAAGGGGTTTGAAGAGGTTAATCATCAAGATTGATTCAGTTTGATAGTCATTTGGTAAAAGTAGGATTCTCATAGTTAGATCTGGTATGATTCAAAATTGAAATATCTTGATCTACGGATAAGTGGAATGATTGGAGAATGTCATGCCCACATTTCCCATGCGGTCACAACATGCAAACACACGTGTCATGTCCACATGTGACATGTGATCATGATACGAACTGTAAAATTTTTTCCCTTACTACTCTGTATTTCCCCCTCGCACGCGTATGCGTGTTCGATTGTGTACTTTTAAGGTGTTAACGTTAATGTTGTTTACGGAATCTTTCTCACATGTGTGCCTTCACTATGCTGGACTTACTAGTTTCACTACGTTTACGTTGGTTTTAAAATTCTGCATTTCAGTTTACTGGTTAATTGGTTGGCCCCTAATTGGGTTTCTCAGTCTATTTCAATACCGCGTCGCATTATTTGTTTACTACTCTATCAATTTGTTTCTAATCAGTTTCTTGTTCGCTCGTTTACGTATTTCTTTATTTACTTATTATATTTTGATTTAAATTTAATACGTTAATTTATTTTCAATACCTTGGTAATTCATTTAAAAAATACTAATCCTGAAGTCATGATTCTTTTAAAAACGAATTAATATAATTAAACATTAGAGTAAATTACAATTGCCCCATTAATATTGTTTAATTATATATATATATTCCTTTATCTATATATATATTTTATTGAAAAAAAACATCTTCCCTTCAATTTAGGAAGAAAACATATATATATATATATATATATATATATATATATATATATATATATATATATATATATGCAATATCCTTTTAGAGCCATTTTATTTATTAACAATATATATATATATATTTGTAAACATATATTTATCATTGTTTATTTTATCATGCTAATGGAAACTCCACTCATAATTTAATACAGTATTATTATGAGATTCCAACTCATAGCAATGGGGATTAAATAACCCTAACCCTTATTCTTGTATGGGCTTATTGTATTTTGTAGGAAGAAGGCTTCGGCAGCAGCGATGGTGGAGGACAGCGCTGGTCGCAGGGGAGGTCGAAGCTATGGAGACCGCAGAGGGTGGCGGTCGTGGTAGGTAGGGGTGGCGGTTTGGGAGGTTGCAGAGGGTGGCTAACGGAGGTCGTGGTGGTGGTTTGGGGCTGTGCAGACAGCGGTGGGCAGAGGGCACAGGCTGCGAGGGAAGAGGCCCCAGGAGGTAGCAATGCGGGGTTCCGTGGGCCGGGTGTGGGGTTTAAGTGACAGCGGGGTGCGGGGAGGGGCAGAGCCCCTCCCACAACCCACTCCGTGGGGTGTGGGTGGGGCTCCGCCCCTCCCCACACCCTCTTGCTTAAAGGATTCGGTGGGGGTTTAAACCCCCACCATATATCATGTAAATATTCGACTGTGTAAGCAATTAAAATTGCGAACTCTCTCTTTCTCATTTCATTTGCTAATTCGTAAGTTTTGATTAAAACTAATTATATATATATATATATATATATATATATATATATATATATATATATACAAGTGTAGCAAAATTTTCACAATTCCATTTATGAATAAATAAATAAATAAATAAATAAATAAATAAATATATATATATATATATATATATATATATATATATAAACACATATAAATGTGTAGCATAGTTTCATAATTTCAAAACAATAAATAAAAATATATATATATTTTTAGCATAAGAACTCCACCCTGTGTAATTTTTCAGTATATATATATATATATATATATATATATATATTTATGTCATTGACTCATAACGAATTTTCATATTACCTTCAACATTTTAGTTTATATATTTACAAATTCTGAGTGAAACAGAAAATAAATAACCATTTAAACCTATATTTTTCAACTAAAATTTTAATCTATCAAGTATACATTTCATCTCAATTAAACTTAAAGATTATGGTTGAGAGTAAATACAGGTAACTAATATGCCTTCCACTACAGTAATCAATAGATAGTCATGTAAATCGTTTTAGATTAACTTCTATTGTATACTTAAATCAAGTTTTAATTTGTTTTCAAAAGGCAAATTTACATCTTATATAATCCAGTAAATATAACATTTCCACTAAACAAAACCAGAAATAAACTTAACAACTTGTCTAGATCTACAACTCAATTTCACAACTTACAATTTTGATAAACAAGAATAAACAACTGTAAGATTTCACAACTCACAATCACTCTTAAGGAAGGAATTGCTTTCTTCTCCCAATACAATATTTTCAATTTCAGAGGGAGAAATCTCTCCTCTTTAAAAGAAACTTATCCTGGAAGAAACTTAAAGACACAAGCTCTCCTTGCCAGTAAGGATGAGATACATTTTTCCCAAATAATAAAACTTTCCCAATTCTCTCCATAAGCTCCAAGAGGCAACCTGCATAACCTCAAAAGAAAACAAAATGCACCACTCATCTAGCTCTCCTCCCTACCGTAGACCCGCAAGAGGGTCACACCCAAGCTAGGGAGATCATCCACACACCCAGGGTAGAATAGACCAAAAACCACTTCACAACAATAGAAACAAACAACACACAACACCCATGGTTTTACTCACAACACAAAAACTCAACTAAGGTGAGTTTAAAGAGGGTAGGGAAGTAGACTCACTCAACTCAAGGGTGTCATTCTTCTCAACATTTTATCACAACTTCTGTCATGGCCTCAAGCCAACAAACTTTAACTTTTCTCATTGCCTCAAGCCATTCAAATAATAAAAAAAATCCCAAGGATATCCCAAATAGGCTCTCAAGCCTTATAGCCATTCTGCTCAAAATCACAAACATGCCCTCAAGGCTTCCATATACCAAGAACAAGAATGAACCCGAGGAGGTTCACACCTTCCCTTCCCCACACATGATGAGCATTGTCTTCCAAGTGGAAGAAGCTCTTTCAAACACCCATCACAAACCCAAAATAACAGAAATACCACATAGACAACCTTTGCAAAACAACATTCATCAAACAAGTAATAGAACATACAAGGGTGAGTAAACTTGCTCACTAACCTTTACAAGCCCTATTATGGATGTAGTTGAAGAAGAGCTCCACACCTAGCCTCCTCTTCCATGTTCTCCTCCTTTCCACAATAATCCAACCCCCTTCCCCTCTCCCTCCTCTCTTCTTTAAAACAAATTCCCTCCATTTTCCCTTATTCCCAAGTGGCATTAAAAAACTAAACCCACTCCTTATCCATTATCCCTAGTGGTCTTAAAACAGTTAACCCCACTCAAGAGGTCCCCCACTATAGCCCTTTTCTAACACATGGAGTAAAATATAATAAGTAAAATAGAAATAAAAAGGGAGTGAATGACACACCACCTTTTTTATGGGAAACTCCTACCAAAAAAGAGGCACAAAGAGACAAATCACTCCATTATTTGGGGAATCATGGAGTCATTCATGACTTGGAAGTGGGTCTGAGTGTGGATTCCACTCATCCCATTATCCTCATGCTCCCAAATTCGTCACTTAACTTCACTATGAAGTTAAAGTGACCATATGGAGGTTATCCCAGGGTTATCCTAGTCAAAAGGGTCCCTAGACCTATGGGGTATAGCCCAGGGTTGATTTTTACCTAGTTAGGACTCCCAGAGTCAAGTAAAAACACAAGAAGAGGGTCTAAAAGAAATAACTTAAACAAGACTCATAACAACAACACATATCACAATACAAGTAATTCAGAGGGTAGACCTAATTCCCTTGACCCCATGCAACATTACAACATTACAACATTACAACATTTCCACCATACACGGAGTTGATCTTAGTTCCTCGTGGAACTAGATCGGCTCACAAGGGATACAACATAGGGTGTGGAATGATCTCCTGTATTTGTGGTTTCATTAGCAATACCTGCACACTCAATCTCAAAGTTAATAACAGAAAGATATCATAGCCGAAGCAATTTAAATACAAGCATACCTAAATATTCTACCATATAATCATACTGAAATCACATTAAAGTTCCATTTCTAATATTATCCATTCATCATTCTTTTTAAAAGCAACATCTAACTATCATTGCACGATTTATTTTCTTAAAATTCAATTAGGTTTAATAAACAAAATTCCAGGATCAATAGTCCTTCAACATAAAAGTAATAGTAATAGCACTACAAATAGTCTCATGAACAAAAGTGAAAAAGGTAGGCCTCACATCCTCCCCCCCTAAGATTGTACTTCCTCCTGGAAGTCATCAAAGAGGTGGGGGTAAAGTGTCTTCAGTCTCGTTGCTTCTTCCCATCTTGCAGTGACCTCATCATACATATCCCACTGGACCCTAACCTGGTCCATCTCTCAACCTCGAAGGCCCAGCGTCTGACGAGCCAATATGCGTATTGGCTCCAAAGCCAGCTGTCCGTCTGCCTCTACCTGAAGAGCACTCCAATCCAATACGTGAGATAAGTCAGAAATATAACGACATAGAACTAAAACATGAAAGACATCGTGGATACGAGATAGGCTAGGTGGCAAGGCTAAATGATAGGCTACAGGTCCTATCCTCTCCAAAATGTCAAAAGGTCCTACAAACTGGGGTGCGAGCTTAGAGCCTTTTCCATAACGGATTGGACTCTTGTGCGGTCGCACTCTCAAGAATACCCTGTCACCCACTGAGAAGTTTCGATCCGTTCTCTTCGCATCGGCATACTTCTTCTGTCTATCCTGAGCTTCCTGAAGTCTTTGTATGATCAATGTGACCTGCTATTCCATATTCTAAATTATTTCGGGACCAATGGCAACTCAGTCCTCTAACCGATCCCAACTCAAAGGCATCTTGCAAGTTCTTCCGTATAAAGCCTGGTAAGGAGGCATACCCAACGAGCTATGATGCCAGTTATTGTAGGCAAACTCAACCAGATACAGGTACTCCCATCTAGACTGATGATCCATAACATACATGCGAAGCATGTCCTCTAACACCTGATTAACTCTTTCTATCTGGCTGTCAGTTTCAGGATGGTAAGCGGAACTGAAGTTGAGCTGTGTGCCCAATGCTTGATGTAAGGCTCTCCAAAATGATG
Organism: Cunninghamia lanceolata; assembly: GCA_027924645.1. Lineage (NCBI taxonomy): Eukaryota > Viridiplantae > Streptophyta > Pinopsida > Cupressales > Cupressaceae > Cunninghamia > Cunninghamia lanceolata. The sequence goes on from BSBN01000828.1 coordinate 4,679,262, forward strand.
ATGTGAATATGGAGTCTCTATCAGATATGATGTGGCGAGGTACTCCATGTAGTCTGACAATCTGATCTAGAAACACTCTAGCCACCGATGGTGCATTGTACGTTGTGCGTACCGGAGAGAAGTGCGCCACCTTGGTCAACTTGTCAACTGTCACCATGATGGCATCATGGCATCGCGATGACATAGGTAGACCAACAATAAAGTCCATGGAAATGGTGTCCCATTTCCACTTAGGTATCTCGTGATGGTACAAAAGTCCTACTGAATGCTGATGCTCAGCCTTGACCCTCTGACACTCAAGGCATTGAGAAACATACTCTGCAATGTCGCATCTCATCCTAGCCCAATGATATAACTACCGTAAATCTGCATGCATCTTCTTCACTCCTAAATGAGCTGCATAGGGTGCTCTATGAGCCTCATAGAGTATCACTGTACGTAGGTCACCCGCATGGGGTACATAGATGCATTGCCTATGTCTAAGCAATCCATCCGACTCAAGGGAATATCCTACGAATTTGCTCTTTAGGACCCTCTGATTTCAGATTTCCTGTTGCACCTCAAGAAACCACTTGTCCCCAGGCAGATGCTGTAGAATATGCTCTCTCAAATCCACCTTCAAAGTTAGAGTCAGGATCTCGTGGCGCCTTCGACTCAAAGCGTTGGTGACCACGTTCTCCTTTCCTTTGATGTAGTGGACATCAAAGTCGTACTCACATATGAACTCCATCCAACACCGTTGGCGGATGTTCAAATTAGGCTGAGTGAAAATGTACTGTAAGCTATGATGATCCGAATGGAGCTCAAAACGTCGACCTAAGAGAAAGTGTCTCCAACATACAAGAGCATGAATAACAGCTGCGAGCTCTAAATCATGAGTAGGGTAGTTTAGCTCATGTGTTTTAAGTTTTCGTGATTCATAAGCAATCGCTCTACCACCCTGCATAAGAATAGCTCCTAATCCCTCTAATGATGCATCCATGCAAACAACAAAATCTTCTACCAGATCAAGAACAACTAATATGGGAGCACTGGCAAGACGTTACTTAAGGATCCCAAAGGCCTTCTCACACTACTCGGTCCAAGTGAAACCTCTCCCTTTTCGCTGAAGGAAAGTGATAGGATGTGCTATCCTGGAGAAACCTTTGACAAACCTATGGTAATAACTGGCTAACCCGATAAAGCTCCTGACTTCTGTTACACTGGTGGGTGCTGCCCATTCCTGAATTGCTCTGATCTTCGATAGATCTACGGAGACGCCATCGCCTAATAAAATGTGCCCCAAATACTGCACCTCTGTCCTGAAAAAGGCACACTTCACCAGGTTGCCATAAAGCTGATGCTCACATAAACACTGCAATACCTGACGCAAATGGTCCACATGTTCCTCCTCGGTCCATGAATAGATCAAAATATCATCTAGGAATATGATCACGAACTGATCTAGGTAAGTGTGGAACACCCCGTTCATGAGGCTCATGAACACTACAGGGGCGTTTGTCAAACCAAAAGGTACCACTGTAAATTCATAATGGCCATATCTGGTTCGAAGGGCAGTCTTGTGAATATCTGCCTCTGTGATTCGCAATTAGTGATACCCAAATTTTAGATCAATTTTTGAAAACACTTTGGCTCCCTGCATTTGGTCAAAGAGATCGTCAATCCTAGGTAGAGGATATCGGTTCCTCACCGTCGCTTTGTTCAACTGTCTGTAGCCCATGCATAGCTGAAAAGATCCATCCTTCTTTACGAAGATAACTGGTGCTCCCCATGGTGAAACACTAGGTCAGATGTGTCCCTTCTCTAATAATTCTTCTAACTCCAGTTTAAGCTCTGTAAGCTCATGTGTAGTCATTCTATAAGGTGCACGAGACACTGGTTCTGCCCCTGGTACCAAATTGATGTGGAAGTCAACTTCCCTGCGTGGAGGCATACCCGGTAACTCTGGCGGAAAAACATCAGAAAATTCTCTCAGGATAGGGTGTTCATCTAAGGTATTCTCAGGTTCATCCTCTGATCTATCACTGACTGTGATAGAAAACATCTGACAACCCTTCCGCATGCAGTGCTTAAGTTGGAGTGGATATCATACAAGCAGTCATGGGCTTTTGTATGCCCACTATCTCGACCAGTGTGCCATGATTGTGTATGCAACTAATCATCCTCTGGCGGCAATCTAGCTTGGCTCTATGAGCCGTAAGCCAGTCCATACCCAGAACTACGCCGTAAGATCCTAATGGCATAACCCTAAGATCCCATGTTGTAATGAAAGATCCCAAGGAAATCTCACAATTTCTAACAACGGTATCAATTGACATCCTGGCCCCAGAGGCCAACTCGACCTCCCACCTAATGTCCTGCCTAGAAGCCACCAGCCTGCAACGTTCCACTAACGATGTAGACATAAAAGAGTCGGTAGCTCTGGAATCAAATAGGATAGAGATGGGAAAATCTCCAATCATACCTGTTGTCTCTATGATTGAAGCCTAGAAATCAGCCTGGTGGTTTTTAACCACTGCAAACATATGGTGGGATTTACCCATATCACCCACAGTCTGCTCGGATCCTCCTGCATGATGCTGTCCCCCTACTGTAAAACCCTGTGGGCACTCTCTAGCTAGGTGTCTAGCTTCACCACAAACATAACAAGGGCCCCTAACCTATACCTGTACAGTCTGAGTCCTACTCGATTGCTACTGTCCTGTTCAACCAGTAGACCCCTGTGAGCCCCTATATGATTGCTGCGGCCTCGCGGGTCCCGCAGGTGGTCCCTGCTGTCTTTGATCCCTGCGCGGGCCCTGCTGCTACTAACCTCTATTATTTCCCCCATGTGACCTCAACTATGTTCTAGCTCTCTGCTACTGCTGTGACTGTTGTTACTGTGGGGGCCTAGGAGGTAATGATGCCAAACTGAATCCTCCTCTAGGGGGTGGCTGTGTTGGCCTACAAAAACTCTGTTGATGCTGCTACTATCCCCGATCCTGGAACTGAGGTCGAGAACTCTGCCCCCATCCCTGAATCTCCTCAGCAATATAAGCCTTCTTGGCAACATCACTCAAAGTCTAGGGATCTGCATCCGAACAGGTCTTGCTATACTGTGGTTTAGTCCTCTGATAAACTTATGCACCAGGAGTTTCTCATCATGGAGATACTCCGCATATCTGGATAACTCTATAAACCTACTCTCATACTATGCCACTGAGAGTCCCCACTGCTGTAGGTCATGGAACTCGTCTATCTGACACTGTCTGTAATAGTTTGATAGGTATCGCGCGTTGAAGCGCTCAATAAAGGTCTCCCGTGAGAGGGTGTCTAAGGAGAGGCGACGCTTGCACTCCTTAGTGCACCACCAGGTAGATGCTGCATCTCGTAATAAGTGTATGCTGCATCTCGTAATAAGTGTACTGCCACACGGGCCTTCATGTTGCCCTCATAAGGACGCAACGCGAAGCACCTGTCTAAACTAATAAGCCAGGCCTTTACCTTAGCTCCCTCTGTGGTCCCGATGAAAGTAGGAGGGTTCAATCTCAATATGTCCCTGATGGAATCTCCTTTATCTCTGCGCCCCCTGATAGGCTCATCTGTATGATAATCATAAAGCCTGGGACCCAATTGCTCTACTCGCACTATCTTGTCATGCCTGGCATGATGTGTGGGGCTCTTGCTACGGGCTCTGTCGGCCGAACCAACCTCCTCTGTATCAGGCAACTTGACATAAGGCTCCACACGTGGTACCCCCTGCAGCTCTACACGGGGCTCCACACGTGGCTCGACATGAGACTCAGCTCGTGGCTCCACGCGTGGTTCCTCTCGCGGAACATTGCAGGCTTGACACGTGGCTCTACGCGCGGCTCAACTATAGCTGGTGGAAGCCTATCTAAGATAGCCTGTAAGGCCTATAATATCTGTGGTCCCATATCTGGTGAGGCTACTGGTGCCTGTGGTACCTGAGGAACTGGTTGTGTTTGTAGAACTGGATGAACCTGTGGAATTGGCTGATTTGGTGGGACTGGTTGATCCAGTCCCACAGCTGAAGAATCAGTGCACACCTCGGTGGGTGGAGTGCGGCAGGGCTGTGCTCGCCCTACTCATCTGGGAGGCATCCTACAAAATGAGGTAACCGCCAATCAATTTGGTTGCGGAAGTAATAATGTGCCTAAACAAGCCCAGTGTTTAAAACAACTTGGCTCTGATACCAAATGTCATGCCCACATTTCCCATGTGGTCACAACACGCAAACATGCATGTCATGTCCACATGTGACATGTGGTCATGATACGAACTATCAAAAATTTTTCCTTACTACTCTGTATTTCCCCCTCGCACGCATATGCGTGTTCGATTGCATACTTTTAAGGTGTTAACATTAATGTTGTTTACGGAATCTTTCTCACATGTGTGCCTTCACTATGTTGGACTTACTAGTTTCACTACATTTACGTTGGTTTTAAAATTCTACATTTCAATTTATTGGTTAATTGGTTGGCCCCTAATTGGGTTTCTCAGTCTATTTCAATACTGCCTCACATTATTTGTTTACTACTCTATCAATTTGTTTCTAATCAGTTTCTTGTTCGCTCATTTACGTATTTCTTTATTTACTTATTATATTTTGATTTAAATTTAATACGTTAATTTATTTTCAATACCTTGGTAATTCATTTGAAAAATACTAATCCCGAAATCACGATTCTTTTACAAACGAATTAATATAATTAAACATTAGAGTAAATTACAGTTGCCCCATTAATATTGTTTAATTATATATATATATTCCTTTTTATATATATATATTTTATTGAAAAAAAACATCTTCCCCTCAATTTAGGAAGAAAACATATATATAACATATATATATATATATATATATACATATATATATATATTTATATATGCAATATCCTTTTAGAGCAATCTTATTTATTAACAATTAATATATATATATATATATATATATATATATTTGTATACATATATTTATCATTGTTTATTTTATCATGCTAATGGAAACTCCACTCATAATTTAATACAGTATTATTATGAGATTCCAACTCATAGCAATGGGGATTAAATAACCCTAACCCTTATTCTTGTATGGGCTTATTGTATTTTGAGGGAAGAAGGCTTTGGCGGCGGCGATGGTGGAGGACGGTGTTGGTCGTAGGGGAGGCCGAAGCTATGGAGACCGCAGAGGGTGGCGGTCGTGGTAGGTAGGGGTGGCAATTTGGGAGGCTACAGAGGGCGGCGAACGGAGGTCGCAGTGGTGGTTTGGGGCCGCGCAGACAATGGTGGGCGGAGGGCACAGGCTGCAGGAGGCAGCAATGCGGGGTTCCGCAGGCGGGGTGTGGGGTTTAAGTGACGGCGGGGGTGTGGGGAGGGGCAGAGCCCCACCCACAACCCACCGCCACAACCCACTCTGTGGGGTGTGGGTAGGGCTCCGCCCCTCCCCACACCCTCTTGCTTAAAGGATTCGGTGGGGGTTTAAACCCCCACCATATATCAGGTAAATATTCAACTATGTAAGCAATTAAAACTGCGAACTCTCTCTTTCTCATTTCATTTGCTAATTCGTAAGTTTTGATTAAAACTATATATATATACAAGTGTAGCAAAATTTTCACAATTTCATTTACGAATATATATATATATATATAAACACATATATATGTGTAGCATAGTTTCATAATTTCAAAACAATAAATAAAAATATATATATATATATATATATTTTTAGCATAAGAACTCCACCCTATGTAATTTTTCAGTATATATATATATATGTCATTGACTCATAACGAATTTTCATATTACCTTCAACATTTTAGTTTATATATTTACAAATTCTGAGTGAAACAGAAAATAAATAACCATTTAAATCTATATTTTTCAACTAAAATTTTAATCTATCAAGTATACATTTCATCTCAATTAAACTTAAAGAGTATGGTTGAGAGTAAATACAAGTAACTAATATGCCTTCCACTACAGTAATCAATAGACAGTCATGTAAATCATTTTAGATTAACTTCTATTATATACTTAAATCAAGTTTTAATTTATTTTCAAAAGTCAAATTTACATCTTATATAATCCAGTAAATATAACATTTCCACTAAACAAAACCAGAAATAAACTTAACAACTTGTCTAGATCTACAACTTAATTTCACAACTTACAATTTTGATAAACAAGAATAAACAACTGTAAGATTTCACAACTCACAATCACTCTTAAGGAAGGAATTGCTTTCTTCTCCCAAAACAATATTTTCAATTTCAGAGGGAGAAATCTCTCCTCTTTAAAAGAAATTTATCCCAGAAGAAACTTAAAGACACAAGCTCTCCTTGCCAGTAAGGATGAGATACATTTTTCCCAAACAATAAAACTTTCTGAATTCTCTCCATAAGCTCCAAGAGGAAACCTACATAACCTCAAAAGAAAACAATATGCACCACTCATCTAGCTCTCCTCCCTACCGTAGACCCGTAAGAGGGTCACCCCCGAGTTAGGGAGATCATCCACACACCTAGGGTAGAATAGACCAAAAACTACTTCACAACAATAGAAACAAACAACACACAACACCCATGGTTTTACTCACAACACAAAAACTCAACTAAGGTGAGTTTAAAGAGGGTAGGGAAGTAGACTCAATCAACTCAAGGGTGTCATTCTTCTCAACATTTTATCACAACTTCTGTCATGGCCTCAAGCCAACAAACTTTAACTTTTCTCATGGCCTCAAGCCATTCAAATAAAAAAAAAAAATCCCAGGGATATCCCAAATAGGCTCTCAAGCCTTATAGCCATTCTGCTCAAAATCACAAACATGCCCTCAAGGCTTCCATATACCAAGAACAAGAATGCACCCGAGGAGGTTCACACCTTCCCTTCCCCACACATGATGAGCATTTTCTTCCAAGTGGAAGAAGCTCTTTCAAACACCCATCACAAACCCAAAATAACAGAAATACCACATAGACAACCTTTGCAAAACAACATTCATCAAACAAGTAACAAAACATACAAGGGTGAGTAAACTTGCTCACTAACCTTTACAAGCCCTATTATGGATGTAGTTGAAGAAGAGCTCCACACCTAGCCTCCTCTTCCAAGTTCTCCTCCTTTCCACAATAATCCAACCCCCTTCCCCTCTCCCTCCTCTCTTCTTTAAAACAAATTCCCTCTATTTTCCCTTATTCCCAAGTGGCATTAAAAAACTAAACCCACTCCTTATCCATTATCCCTAGTGGTCTTAAAACAATTAACCCCACTCAAGAGGTCCCCCACTATAGCCCTTTTCCAACACATGGAGGAATAAAATATAATAAGTAAAATAGAAATAAAAAGGGAGTGGATGACACACCACCCTTTTTATGGGAAATTCCTACCAAAAGAGAGGCACAAAGAGACAAAGCACTCCATTATTTGGGGAATCATGGAGTCATTCATGACTTGGAAGTGGGTCTGAGTGTGGATTCCACTCATTCTATTATCCCCATGCTCCCAAATTCGTCACTTAACTTCATTGTGAAGTTAAAGTGACCATATGGAGGTTATCCCAAGGCTATCCTAGTCAAAAGGGTCCCTAGACCCATAGGGTATAACCCAGGGTTGATTTTTACCTAGTTAGGACTCCCAGAGTCAAGTAAAAACACAAGAAGATGGTCTAAAAGAAATAACTTAAACAAGACTCAGAACAACAACACATGTCACAATACAAGTAATTCAGAGGGTAGACCTAATTCCCTTGACCCCATGCAACATTACAACATTACAACATTACAACATTTCCACCATACACGGAGTTGATCTGAGTTCCTCGTGGAACTAGATCGGCTCACAAGGGATACAACATAGGGTGTGGAATGATCTCCTGTATTTGTGGTTTCGTTAGCAATACCTGCACACTCAATCTCAAAGTTAATAACACATAAAGATATCATAGCCAAAGTAATTTAAATACAAGCATACCTAAATATTCTACCATATAATCATACTGAAATCACATTAAAGTTCCATTTCTAATATTATCCATTCATCATTCTCTTTAAAAGCAACATCTAACTATCATTGTATGATTTATTTTCTTAAAATTCAATTAGGTTTAATAAACAAAATTCTAGGATCAATAGTCCTTCAACATAAAAGTAATAGTAATAGCACTGCAAATCATCTCATGAACAGAAGTGAAAAAGGTAAGCCTCACAGAGAAAGGGAGATACATTATCAATTATCACCAAGAATAATTCTAAGTGCATCTCAGTGATTCGGAAGGATCTCTCTCAGAAAAAGGAAACCAGAATGACTTAAGGTGTGCATTTATTGCAATATGAAATTAGGGTTTGCGCAAAAATATAAGGATTATTTTATTTATCATTTGCACACTTGCACTCGAGAAGAAGAAAGAAAGAGATCTACAAACAAGATTGCTTCAACCCTCTCAAAGATCAACCACAAAACCTGATTCAACTAGTGATCTTTTTCGACTCATTTCATGAACCCTAGAAGTGTAAAAAGGTATTTCCATTCTTGAATATCTCTCTCTGAATCTTTTGCTAGATGGCTACTCCAAATGTTGTTAAGATCATTGATAGGCTGCGCCCTAAGTTCAAGAAACATCCTTACAAATCCCTAGAAGTTGATCCCTTAGGCGCGCTCTCGAGCATACCGCATGGGGTTCTACATGTAGAAGATGTTAGGGTATACATACACGCCAATATTGAGGAATTTGGGGAATCCAAACTGATGGATATCTATCACAAGCAATTAGTAGATGAAACATTTGAACTTAAACCTCAATACAAGGCCATCCGAGATAAGAATTTTGGACATAGCATCCACTTTCCCTATTTTGTAGAGGATGAATGGGTCTGGTATGTTCTAAGCAGAATGCATGACAACTTTATGTGGTTGATGAGGTCATTCAAGATCACAAAAGATGCCATTAGGGCGGTAACTAGATTGCACTCATCTGGTGGGTTGCTTGCTCTCAAATCTATCAAGAATCAGACAGTAAGTGAGGCTACCAGATCAAAGTTTGACAAGAGAGCAATGACAATAGAAGATATCATAGATCTAGATATCAAATTTGCCTCTATGATCATTGGCTACAAAATATATCACTCAAGCAGGGAGAATTCAGTGTCTGAAATTGCTATATATACTGCATATCAGATGCTAAGGGAAAATGCAGACTATGATCTATGCGAGCTTCTCCTGAGCCAACTACTAGAAAACCTACAAAAGATCAAGAAGGACAAAAAGAACTCATTCAAGTATGGTGGGCTAATACTGTGTTTATTCTTTTACTTTATGAATGAGCTACCTGGATCAAGTGGCTGGGTATGGCAAAATGACAGATCGGTTGCCATACAAATCAAAGATTATATGTATGGGCTTGGTGACGCTAAGGCTCAAAGCACAACACTCTGGGGATATTTCAAGAACTTCCAAGACATGATGTAGGCCAGAGAAAGAATTCCTCAAACAATAGTTGAAATATAAGGATACAGTGTGTTTTATGGTAGACATTGATCAGTGCCTAATGGAAGTAGTAGAGCCCAGGACAGTCTGTATTATGCCAATGGGCTATGAGGTAGATGAGAAAATCTTAGAGTTGCATATTCAACACTTGCTAAGTCACCCTAAGGACCCTGAGGCAGAAAGGTTTGGGACCTTTCAAGAATTGAGCTTGAAAATTCATGTTGAGCTAAGACAACCAGAGATGAAAAGAAAAGTGAGAAGAGAAGTAGAGGAAGTTGCCAAAAGATATGGCATTTCAAAAGAGGCAGTTGATGAAAACAGAGAGAAAGTAGAAAGAGTAGAGAAGGAGAGACAAGAAGCAGACAAAGAAAGTGTTCTGATGCAAGCCTCCTCTTGGACTAGATCCTCCAAGAGCTCTGCACTTGCCACCTCTAAGAGCTCAAGATCCTCCAAACCAGAAGCCAAGACATCTGGTAAGGGAGAAAAGAGAACAAAAACCAAGGCCACAAGGTCCTATACAAGTTAGAAGGATGATGAAGAAACAGAGACCGATGAGGAAATTAAGAAAATAAGGAAGAAGAAGAAATCATCAGGTGAATCCTTTGCCGGTGCAAACAAAGAAGAAGAAGTAGAAGAATTTGTTGAAAGGTCTACTCTCTCCATTGATGATGTCATCAAGGTAGTCACTGTGGATGGGAATCTGCAACCAATGACAAAATTCTATGATGAGTATAGTGACACAGACAAAAGGATCTTGGAAGAAGGTACAATTAAGTACTTAAACATATATGATAAAGCATTCATTGAAATCATCTCTCTAATTCCCAAGAGTTTAGAGAAGGTACTTGAACTTAGAAAAGACAATGCCAAGGCAAAGGATTTGGAGATCCGGGAACAAATAGCTATTCATCTCTATCCTTACATTACTCCAAAACAAATGAACACGATCTTCGAGGACTGCAAGGATGAGTTCTGGAGAAAAGCAAGAATGAACAAACTTATGCTCAGAGAGACTGATTAGGTGGCAAAAGAGACTGAAGACATCCTCCATAATGCATTTAAAAGATTCAATCTTCCTGTTATAGAGGACATAAGTGATGAACCTTCTGCCATGGATGTCGAAGGATTAAGTACATCAAAGGAAGATTCTACTAAGAAAATTGTAGAAGAGTCAAAGGAGATAGGTGAGGAGAGGACTAAGAACTTGGATTCCTCTATTCTGGAAGAGGAAGTCCATTAAGAAGAAAATATCTCTCTTCTGGATCCCCCTGCAGAATTTGGAACTGAAGGAGAAGCAAGAAAAGAGGAGAAAGCAAGTCAAGAAGAGGAGAAAAAGGGAAGAGAAGAAGAACAAACGGAGATGATTTTTGATGACAGCTTTGAGGCTGCAAAAGGAAAGAAGTCTCCGGCAAGAGACACTGCAGAAGCAGTGAAGAATTTCTTGACCAAGGAATTGATGGAGATAGATGAACTAGAATTGTTCCAAGTACCAATCAATTTTGACTCCCTCTCTCCGGTCCAGACAATAAAGGTAGCATCTTTTGCTCAAGCTAAAGCAAAAGAAAAGCTTCTGAAGTCTCACATGGAAGACTGTGAGCTAATAGAGATTGCATCCGGTGTGCTAGAGAAAATCATGCCATCCTTCCAAAAGGATCTTTCGGCCTCCTCATCCGGTAATCTGAAATCTCTTGTTAATTCTGTTAGCACACATTTTGATTCTTTGGAGAAATCAACAGAAGAGAAAGTCCGGAAAGAGTTTTTGGGTAAGAGATTCTCTAAAGTACAAGGAATCATAGCAAATGATAGGAGAAATCTAGATATTGGGATAAAGAGCTTAGAAAATGTTCTTAAAGATGGCAGAGAATTATACAAATTTTGTTTATCTTGGTCCACAGTGACAACAAACATTGCAAAGAAGGTGGAAGAACAAGAGGGTAAACTGTCAAGTTTATCTCAAAATTTTGATCCTCTAACCTCATCCATAATGAATCAAGAGTGCCAGACTATTGTCACTATAAATGAGATAAAGAAGCTTGAGAAGGAGAAGAAGAATAGAATAAGCAGAATGAGTGAACTTAGAGGGATAATTATCCCTAAGTTAGAGGCCATGCATGAAGCCCTAACTGATGCTCAGACCACAACCTGGACCAGTGATCCGACAGACTTAAAGAGGGCAAAAGCTTTTGCATTTTTGTTAAGTGGTCACATCTCAATTTTTGATAGGATGAAGCAGAGTTGGGCAACAGAATTTGTCTAGTTGAAAACCACCTTTACAGATATACTGAAGTATATGTAAGTACAACATGTATATATACTTATGCGGTAATATATAGATTGATTTTGAAAGTTTTGGTGTGCGAATTTCACCCTTTTCTATTGATGTCAAAGGGGGAGTGAGGAGTAGTGAAAAATGTGGAATCCAGCTAAGGGGGAGCTCTGATAAAAGTGTACATAAGACAGAGCATCAGCCAAGGGAGAGTTTGTTATGACACTTAGTCATTTTTCACTAAGTGTTGCCATTAATGCCAAAGGGGGAGATTGTTGGCAAGAGACACTATGTGGCTTCATCATTGTTGTCATTGATGACAACAAAGCTTATCCCACACATCCGTAGCACATAGTATGTCTATACCAGAAGTCAGATTGAAGAGTGTTTTGGTCCGGTGAACAAGAACAGAGCATGCAGCAAGTCCAACAATCAGGTCTGGATCTCTCAGAGGATGTATCCAAAAAAAGTGCAGACTTGGGGAAGTCAAGAGGAGTACCATGACTACTACATTCCAGAGTTTGAACCTCTGGTGATGAAAGAGTGAAAAGAGATGAGCATCTAAGTGTTGGGATCCTGACAGGTAGAGCAGACTAAGGAAGAACTGACTGGCAGAGCATCAGACTTTAGTCCAGATGAAGAATTGATGGTGGTCAAGCTAATTTAGAGATCATACATGGTTGGCTGACTTGATTGATGACTTCTAACTCTATGTCTTGGATACGCATCACATATTGAGCATGAATCCAGCTGACAGATCAGTGTTTAGTAAATATCTTAAGTATTCCGGTTGCCGACTAGAAAGATGTTGAAATCCTTGATGCAGATATATATACCAGATTGATTTCGGTATGAAGGGATGTGGAGAGTATGATAATGTGTGAGGAAAGGCAGATAGCAGAGTGAAAGCAGCAATACAAGTCTAGTATGTGACAGAACATCAACACTAAAACATAGGAAGTATGAAGTGTAGTAGATCAGTATATTGAGCCTAATCGGAACTGAGCCTCAGCACATGTGGATGCCTCTCTTTAGTTCAAACATCTGGTTACCTTATATATCCTTGTAGACAGTGAGTCTCTTGTAGGCAGTGTGCCTCTTGTGAGCAGTGTGCTCGGGCAGTGAGCCCTAATTGACAAGTGCCATTTTATACTTCTTATTCTTTTAACAGAGAATACAATCATGGGTTAGTCACCCCATGGTTTTTCCCTTAACAGGGTTTTCCACGTCAAAATCATTGTGTTATGTGTGTTGATTTTATTTCTGCTCTCATGGTTAAATATGCTTATATGTTTTGATGCTGCACTAATAGTTAAAGAAGAACAGAAAGTTAAAATATTTAAGATAACTGATTCACCCCCCCTCTTAGTTATCTACCTTGTTTCCAACAGGCAGAACATTAGCATCCCGCAGGTCTTTTGCAGCCGCATCTTGTTCCAGAGCAGAAATGGGATATCATTTATTTAGACTTTATAGTCAGTTTACCAGTATCCTCCCATCATCATGATGCTATTATGGTCACTGTGGACAGGTTGACGAAGGTAGCTCACTTCTCACCTGTTCAGTCATCATATAATGCTTCTTCTGTGGCCAGCGTATTCATGGAGGACATAGTTAGATTGCATGGGATTCCTCATAGAATTATCTCTGATAGAGATCTAGTGTTCACTTTAGCTCTTTGGACTTCCTTATAGTAGGCTTTGGGGACTCAGTTAAACTTCAGTTCAGCTTACCACCCAGAGATGGATGGGCAGACTGAGAGGGTTAATCAGGTCCTCGAGGATATGCTTAGGATGTATGTCATGGATTAGCAAAGCCATTGGGAGGACTATTTATATTTGGTAGAGTTTGCATATAATAATGGTTATCATAGCTCGATCGGTATGTCTCCATTTCAGGCTTTGTATGGTCATCCTTACCAGACCCCTTTGAGTTGGGATCACCTTGAGGATAGAGTTCTCCTAGGACCAGATATGCTTAGGGAGATGGAGCAGCAAGTTGAGTGGATTAGAGAGCATTTGGTGGCAGCGTAGGATAGACAAAAGAAGTATGCAGATGCTCATAGAGTTGATTGACAATTTTCGGTTGGTGATCAAGTGTTCTTGTGAGTGCATCCATGAAAGAGTCCAATCCATTATGGAAAAGGCTCTAAGCTCGCACCACACTTTGTTGGTCTATTTGAGGTGTTGGAGCTTTGCCGCCCAATTTATCACACATCCATGATGTGTTTCATGTTTCTGTACTCAGACCTTATTATCCAGATATTGCTCATGTTCTTGATTGGAATGCTCTACAGGTAGAGGACAAGCAACTAGCTTTGGAGCCCATAGACATTTTGTAGCACAGGAGACTCACACTCAGAGGCAGAGACGTGGAGCAGGTCAAGGTCTAGTGGGATCCTAATGATGAGACTTCTGCTACCTGGGAGGATGCATCTAGGATGCGGGAGTTATATCCATACTTGTTTGCAGGCTTCCAGGAGTAAGCCTAATTCTGGGGGGGGGGATGTAGTGCCCTTCATTTTGGCTTTCTGACAGATTGTTAGTTGTTTCTTTACATTTAGACATTATGACATATGTGGATGATGGATTTACTGTTTTGATATAGTGGATGATACTCATTGATATTATTATGATGACATTGTTGATGTTAAGATTAGGTTATGATGCTTTTGAAATGTTCAGTTGTGGGTTAAATGATTTTGTAGATGAGTTTTATCATGCTTCATGTGATTATCTGATGATATGATATCTGTTTATTTAATTATTGATGAAATTGTTTAATGTGGATATCCTTGTGTTTTGTGAAGGGACAGTGTAGTATTACTCATGATTGAGTACCCTACTATGTTGCGATTCCCTGTCACAATGTTTTGTTAGATGATTATATGTATATATGTTGCATTCAACACTTTGGTTTGCTGCAGGTTGCAGGTACCAGGCATTGAATCCACCTAAATTGGTAGGTCTAAGCGTGCCTTTATACCAATGTATGTTGTGGAAGGAGATAACATGGGGTCCCTCAGTTGTCATAATCCTCGATGAGGACGAGTTTCAGTCTCAGGGTTCTTCAGTTGGTCAATTGGTCGGTTGGAGCTGTTTATGAGTCTTTGTTGATTCTTTGGTATGTGGTCGTCAGTTAATGAATGGTATTTAGCCTTTGAGTGTTTGGTTGGTCTATTGCTCAATCAAGTAGATTATTTATCTATTTTGTAAGAAAATAATAGTAAGTCTAGATATATTAATATTTGTCTATTTTGTTATTAAATAATGTGAATGTGTAGCATATTAAATAAATGAATTTTTTTATAGGAATTAAATTAGTAATCTTAATAGTTAATAATAATAATAACAACAAATAAATTATAAGTATTTAATACTGTATTAGTTAAATAAATAATTAATTAGTATAGTTGAAAGATAGTATTTTGCAATGTTCATTAATTTGTTTGAATTTGGTGAGTTGTCGTGAGTAATGACTTTTCCAGTTTAGTGGAATCTTCTATAGGTGGTGGTTTTAATAAAAATATATTTTGGGAGTGAGTGGATTCTGGGTAACAGGATATGATGTAGTGGAGAATTTATTGATTTGACTATTTTTGTGTGAGGAAAGATATTTGAAGTGGAATTTTGCAAAATAGGGGACACAGTTAGATTTTGGAAAAAAAGTTACGCAGAGGGATTTGGGGGAAAAGTTTTGCAGAAGAAGAGAAGGGAGAAAAGAATTTATCGGGAGGATTCGGTATAGAAGCTTTGAAGATTATTTCTGGGTATGTTTATTGAAGTAATTAAATGAATTTTTATGGAATTAGCGCGAGTCTTTGTATGATTCTGGTTGTGTATGCATATATGCTTGAGCATTATACTTTAAACTTGTCATTATTTTGGCTTTCATGCCGACCGTTCAATCTTTTATTTTGTCTGAGTTTCCACATTGCACATAGATGCCTACCAGAAAATTTCCAACTTATAGACACCTTTCACCTATCGATTGCATTTGCTTGGAAGTTCTAAAACCTATTCAACAAATACATTTTCTACATATTCTCTAAATTTTGCATACCATGGGATGATATCTCTTCGAGCTATTTTGCCCCAGTCTGCAAGCTATGTATCAAACCTACTCTAGTGATAGGAGACTTTAATCCTTCTACTTTATATAAGACACCACTCAAAATAGTTGTTACTACGCCCATTTGTTGGTGCCAATTATGCGATTGGTAGCTATCGTGACTATCACTTTCGGTCAAGACATGTTCACATAGAAATTAGCCCTATTTATGCTCACTGGATGGAAAGTCTTTTCTTCAATTGAATAGAAGCATTTGTCTCTTGTAAGTCTTTTCTTCCCGTCTCCTGGACGCCACTAAAAACATGGTCTGCATGAACTAATCGCTTCTGTCCTCTTTATTTCCTGACGATTGCAGTTAGCATTTACCTAGCAATGAATAGCAAATCCTCTTATGGTTTTAACCGAGTTAGTTATCATCTCATTCTTGGAGCGAATCCCCTGTGAATGCATTCACTAGTTTTTTTTGGAAGGTCTTAAGCCGTTCAACTATCCATCCTTCGCATTTTGCAAACAACTTCATTATTTTAATTTCACCTGGAGAGAAAAAAAAGAAACGATTCTAAAGTAATACTCACTTACCCTTGTAAGCTGATCTACCTCATTATAGTTATTCTGGCATGATCGTCGAATCCGTTTTGTATTTCTTCTACCCTAATAGCCATCGTACGACCTTTTGATCTCTGTATTTCTTGCAACCTGTATGCATAGCATCTTTTGTGGTTGAAAGCATTAAAAACTATTCCTCTAAGTTTTTTTTAGGAAAACCTCTGTTTGCAACACACCCTCTCCATGCTTCTTTTCCTTACAAGCAGATATGGCTCACTGCCTGTGCGTTAGCACCTTCATTCACACCAGATTCATTTCATTAATTTTTTTTAAAACCTCATAATAATTGATTCAGTCATTAGAAACAATCCGGTCAGCAGCAACTTCACAGTAAATCTATAGTCAATAAAATTGATATTAGATACCTCAACGGATCATTCTGGTAAGTTTTCTTCTAAAAACTATTATCCTTCAATTTTGATGAAGGCTGTGCATCTGCAAAGCAATAGATGATTGGCTCGGCCTCTAAGATAACTACGAACCCAACACTTAGCTTTTAAAATATCTCTGAAAATTTTACAACGATCACTAGTATCTTTTATCAATCGATTTCTCTCAAAACTTAATCATGTTCTCAAGCAAATCTTTTTATGAATTTCATATCCTCTCATTTCCATTATCACTTTAAACCATACCTTTAATACTGCCAGATGACAACTCAAGAGTGATCTCATTTTAGAGTAAATTTCTATTTCTGAAGATTCTTGAGCTGGAGCTATTATAGTTTATTTCTATTTCAAACTTTCCTCATAGGATACCTTTATTAATCGATTTAGTAATCAGTACCCTAGTAAATTCTTCTTTTATTATGGGTGATCTCTTTATCAATTATTTAGTTAGTTATTTATTATCAAGTTTATCATAGCTAAACAATAGGGGTTATCTATGTTAATTGGAATATATATATATATATTCATTACAATATCTATAAAACGACACCTTGATATATATTAGAATATAAATAGGCTATTTATTTGTAAATAAGTAGGTAGTGATATAGTGAGACTTTCTAATTATATTGTCTAAGCCTATTGTAAATTATATAGTTGTGCTATCATATTGATGTAACATAGTTTGAATTTAATTATTTAGTTTATAGTTATGAAAGATTAGTAGATCAATTTAGAAAATGTTAGTCAAGTTGAATTGAATATTAAATCGTTATATTAAATAAATTCTATGGGTCAAGTTAGGAAGATGTTTGTGAGTTGGATGTCATAATTATATTTGTCAGTATCATGTTAACATTAAATCTAATATTGTGGTATTGATGATTAAATTATGATTGTGTCTTATTATTACCCATAGTGTTGATAATTTTCCTAGTAGTACTTAGGATTAGATGGGATGTTGACATTTGTTTTAAAAGTTATATAGCTCCAGAGGCTTCTTGGTATTTACACTAGTGTGGCCTTGAGATTATGAAGTGTCCTTGTCGCTCCAGTTTGTATGAGGTTTTGGAGTTGCTCATGTGGAAAATTGTTGTTTTGGACCTTGAATTTTGAAATTGAATTTTGTGATTATATCAGTATGCAAGAGGAAAGATGCCTTGCATTGCCAGTGTATGCTTGTCAAATGGGTGGTTCCTGTCAGGTTGGTTAGGGTACTAGTTGCATGTAGGAAGGTGGCTTTCATAGTGGGGCCGCTGCCGAAAGTGGTTGCCTGCATAACCCTATGGAAGTTGTAATTAAGTGAAAACCTAATAATTAACTTAGGGGGATTTGGGTAGTTAATTCATTTAATAAGATAACTTTGGATGCCTCATCCATGCCTGTAGTGCTCTTTCAGGCTAAGGATGGGATGAGAAGGCCTAGTTGGCATGATTGACTTCCTTGTCTTCATGAAAGGATAGTCAATTCCACATGTGTCACCCTATGGGGCCGATGCCTAGGAAGAGGCTGCCAGGATAACCATACATGGGGGCCAGCGTCTAGAGAAAGACAGCCAGGATAACCCATGCTAGGACCATGTGATGACACTCTTCCTACTGCAGCCTAGTTATCCCTCTTATGTTCATGCTTGTTGTTCATGTTCCCTCTAGGAGCTTGTTGGGCCATTTGTTATTATTCCTGAGTCAGTGTTGTTGGGATTTATTGTTGGTCATTTACCTGTTTATCTTTGTCATCTTGACTGTTGACCTTGTGGGGCCTCATTGTTATCTCCTAGCTCAGGGGGTGGACCTCAGGGTTCCACATGGTCAGGTGGTTGAGCTATATTCCATTGGTTTTCTGGCATTGTGGATCGTGTGGCATATCTCTCCTATTTCCAGTTAGCACCTATTTTAGAAAACATATATTGTACTTTATGTATCTAGATTTGTGTATTGATGATCTTCATTTTGTAATCTTGATGTATCCAGAAAAGAAGAGCTCTTGTATCTATGTAATTATGTAATATGAACTGTTCTGTACTTGTAAACCTTATTGCAAAAGATGATGTATCTATCTGTGATGTAACAAAAGTTGTTAGTTGACTCTTTAGAATGAGTTATGTATGTTGTTGAACATTGTTTAATCTCAATAATGCGGTTATGTTTCCCTAGAGATGTTAGTTTATCTAGATAGTTACTTGATGTTATCAGTCTATGCCATATCTTGTTATCATCACTTTTATTTAAAAAAAAAAATTCTGTCTTTTCTTGCATAGTTGAACTTAACTCTCTAGGGTTGCATGACGGGGCATTACATTGATACTAATGATTTGATTTTGGTTTGAAAATTGGAGGAAAACTTCACATGTAGGAAAAGATATAGAGCTAAGCTAATGGAGGTAGATATCCTTCTAGAAAAAAGTTTTAGATGCAAATGCATTCTTATAATGCCATGACCAAGGTGAAGCAAATACATGATAGAGGCATGAAGAATATTGTCCTATACTCATAAAATGTGTATGATGCATAATTATATAGAATTTGATTGGAAAGTAACTGCTTGCAATTAAATAAAGAGATGCATCCATCTGATTCACTAGTGGAACCCTACAGTATAATTATACCAAGTCAGCTAGCTTGACTAGGTTGAATAGTTGGAAGATTAGTTTCTAGAGTCCATAGTGATATGTATTTATTCAATTGGTTGTTACCTAAGCATTCCAAAGTACACTGATAAGTGCCATGGGCATATAGAACACTTCCCACCTAGCCAAGGTTATGCTATATGTTGTATCCATATGGCGCTAGTTGGATGGCACAATCACATGGAGTAGACATGACCATGTGTTAGACACATATGGAACCAAACTAATTGTATAGGTGTAGATGCATGTGGTACCATGCACAGGTCACACACAATGCTACCATGTATAGTGAATGTTACAATAGCTACAAGCACATAGACAAGATTGAAAAATACAAATAAACCAACCATTCTAATATAGAGGGTCAAATGATTAAATCAACAACCAAATAGATCGATGAAGTATAAATAAATAGGCCTCTTATATGCATGAGTCAAGCAAGTGGCATGTCCAAGAGGTCATGAATTAACTCTTAGTTACTCCCAATTGGGAGGTGAGTTAAGTTGGTCTAACAATGACAAAGGTGACCTTGATTAGATAGAGGTGGAACCTAACTGCTATTAATCAAGGACTAATGAGGTAGTGGTGGAACTTGATCACCTCAAATCAAGGTGTACACGTCATTATTATCTTAACAAAGTAAATGAAACCTTCTTGAGTAGAATCCTACCTAAGTAAGCTTATCCTGGATGCATAATACACATTAAAGAAAATAACTAAATGCAAGAAATAAAATAATGTACCAACGACACTAAATCATATCATTTTCACTTTCAAGATTATAGATACTAAGTTTTATTCTAGAGTGCACTTATTACAACACTTTGGATCCCACATACTAAAGCATCTATAGATATAATTGAGTGAATAAAAATAGTGAAGCTCAAATGATTGGAGTGATGAATAAGGTTTAAATGGTTCTTATTTTTCATTTTGATTGTGCCTAATTAATTATTTACTAAGATTATCTCCAATTAGTCTTACACTAATTACAAATTAAGAGAGTTGGGAGTAACAATCGGTAAAAGACTAGGTAAACACTATGCACAAATGGGTAAATTAGTAAAATGACTATGGAAATGAAAGAAAGGTGAATAAGTGGATGTAGATGCACTTGTGAGACCTGGTTCACTAATAAGAAAATGCTTATAATGGTCTACAAATCAATCCTATAATTTTTTAGAGCTCTACGGTCAAGGGGTCAAGGTTGTTAAAAAATGTGCACCTAGGGTGACAACCATGACACCCTAACAATCAAGGTGACAATAATGACTGGGGGTCACCCTGGCTTGGAAGATGGCGGGATCCTAAAAATTGGTAGAGAGGCTCCTAATAGTGATTTAAGACACCTAAAAATGTTCACCTATTAGAGATGATAATAAGGCATGTACTTTAATGGAAATTGTATTGCCTCAAGATAAACATTAACAAGACAAGACAATGCAAGATGGAAAGATGGAACGAGTTCACTTGACAAATGATATGGTATGGTCCTAAAACTAAACATGGATGCTAGTAGTAATGTATAGGAGTATCTTTGAAGATTTTATGTTATAAACTATAATGGAAGTGCCAAACCTAACAATAGACTTCTTGTTTTAGGGTTACAAAAAAGAAGAGAGACAATGAGATAAATAGGTCACTTTCACCTAATAAAAATATAATTGACTGTATATGGATCTCAAACATTGATATGGTCTTGTGACAACAAATTAAACTTGAGAAATTGCTATTTTGAGTATGAAATGAAGAATTGGTGGCCTAGTGGGTGGCCTTGACCTTGCTAGGTATATTGGTTAGTGGCCTTGACCCTTTTCCAAGTGGCCTTGAACTTGTTAGAAAACTACAATCGATAAGTCTCTATCAACAAGTAGATCCCCCATCTTGAGATTCCAAAGCTCAAAGTTTGTTCCATTAAACTTCTCCACCTCTATTTTAGAAGTGCTTCCCATATCTATTTCCTAAACACAAGATCAAGAATGCAAATCTCCCACTTAGATAAGGACTAATACAAAAATACTCCGTCTTCCCAAAAATCTAACAAGCTAGATAGGCTCTGATACCAAATGAAAGGATATAATGTATCAATTTGTAATAATTTGATACTTAATTATATGAGGGAACTAATATAATTAAATTAATCCATAATTATTTTAGCAAATTAATGACACTTAGAAATAAATTTAGAAGAAAAGAAGAGAACACAATAAATACCCTAGTAAAACCCATCGAGGGGGAAACCCAACAAGAAGAGAGTCTCAATTTATTATCAACAACAGAAATATTACAATCATTAGGAGAAATTTACATATAAAATGGGCCTCCTAAGAAACTCTAAAAACTTAAGTATAAATAAAGAAGTATAAATTAATTAACTATAAATTACTTAACTACATGAGTTAAGTGGGGCCACATATTTCTATTATAATTCCTTAAAAAAATCAAATTTACTTTTCTTTTCTTGATTTGAAAATGTTTTATCTTACAATTTATTTTTAAAAGCTACACTTTCTAATTTTAAAACAATTTTATAATAGTTTTTTATTCTCTTTTCTTTAAAATATAAATAAATATTTGTTAGTTTTAAATTTTTGATTTTCAAATAAAGTTTTTATTATGAATGTTTGTTAGTTTTTATTTTTATTTATTTAATAAATTATTTATTTTTTCCTTTTACAATGTTAATTTTGGAGGAAAAAACTTCTCTAAATTTGTGGTGGGAAGAATTTTTTAATTATATAAAATTTAAATTAGTTTATCAAAAGAAAAAATTTAAAGGTAGCTTTAAAATATTTATTAAAAACAAATTAAATATTTTGTTTTATATTTAATATTTTTTTGATGGTTGAATACGACATAAGGGTGCCAGAATCCATATAATATAAAATCAACAACTTAATTGCGGGCTGCTAAAAAATGAGGGCCAAAATACAAAAAATAAGAACTTATATTATAATCCATTAAGTATCTCATACATCCACTTTTCTCCAAAATACTACATCTAAACCATCAGAGAAGCATATAGATACATAGGTTAATACATTGACCCAAAATGAACACTTTACATCTTACCCTATACCTCCTTGCCCAGCCATCATCGAACCAACTTCCATGTCATCTCCCTTCGAGCCTTGTGGAGAGGATTCCTCAGCGCTGATCACCATCCCCATGTCTTCCACACCAGTTAATTGCTTGAGATAATCCACTCCTTCCCTTGCTATTTTCCTTTGAGCTTCCTTGTTGACACCAACCACCGGTATGACAAAGGGAATCCAGGGTCCATTGTAAGCTGGTAGGAGATCAGGCCACACACCACCATCTCGTCAAAGACCAATGCTAGGGATGGCAAGATCCAAGACTAACTTCAACCCCCGATGCCATTTGGCTTTAATCAAATCCATCTCCAGAGCACAAACCATCTCCTTTCATTCCCCAATTTCTAGAAGCACTCCAATAAACATGGTAGCTAAATCAAAATTTACTCTATATTTAGTTTGCAATCCCATAAAGGTCTCCCCTAGAATGATGCTAATGGCATTCAAACCAATAGGAGATTTCATATTAAAAACCTTCATCAACCTCTAGTTGGTAATGGGCCCTATGAAGGCCATTTGCCTTTTTCTAGCCATCAATGCCATACTTGATTCTATGCTGTCTAAGTATCCACGGAGTGAAGACAAGCAAGGCCAGGGAGTGAAATGAAATCTTCCACACAGAATTCCCCAAATATCACCTATCCACATAACATCTCCAACCTTGCTCGCACATTCCATTGTACCAACTTAGATTTCCCCTGATTTGAATAGCTTAAGTATTAATGAAATTAAAGTCTCTCAACTATGGATCAATAACGACAAGCATGCAAAGCACCTTAACTCCACTAGTGACACACTCTCTGATAGACCACACTCCAGAAAACCTCCGTGAAGGCCGAGAAAGCCACCTCAACAACCCACTTCATCGTTGACTCCTTCCCATGTCATCACGGTCCATCCTAGCTTCCTCGACGAGAAGGAATTCTAAGTTGGGGGAAAGAGTTTTGACATCCTCTAATGAGTATCTAATTTGGAGATCCCCATCCATGTCAAAGGCTAAATTAGCCAACAAATCAACCACCCTATTTACCTTCAGAATACATGCTTAACCTTATAGTCCCTAAATTTTGCCAGAAGTTCCAAACCTCTCACCAATGAATTATTCAATATCCAATTTGGCGTTTGATTATTTTTTATGGCACTAATAATGATTTGAGAATCACCTTCTATGTGAATTCTTCTTACCCCTAAATATAGGCCTAGTTGTAGTCTCAAGATGAACGCTTGTATTTTTGCTTCATTGTTAGTTTGGATTCCAACCTTCCTCGATGCTGAACCGATCAACTCATCGAGGTCATTTCTGATTACACAACCAATAGAAGCCTGTCCCAAATTCCCCCTGGAGGTCTTGTCAAAATTTAGTTTGGCCCAACCTTCTTCCGGGACCTGCCATCTTGCTTGAGCTCTGCTCTCCTCTGGGTTATACAGGGAAACCCCTTGAATGGGGGTTTTATATTTAATATTTTATTTTATATAATACATTTTTATATTAAATCAAGTCTCATATTATCATTTTATATATACATGAATTTATGATTTAATATATTTATAATTTTATATATACGTAAATTTATGATTTTATAAATTTAGATTTATTAATATATTAGAAATGCTTAAAGTGTATGATTTAATATATTTAATGATCTTATAACTTAGATTAATGATTTATATACTTATAATTTTATGATTTGATATATACTTATATTTATAATTTTATGATTTGATATATACTTATATTTATAATTTTATAGATTTAAATTTATTATTTTATATATATTTAGATTTTATGACTTTATATATGTTTACAGAATCAAGGGTTTTAAATACGAAAATGTAGCTACCATAAATAAAAATTAAACTGCAACCAAAAAATATAGGCCACATAATTAAAAAATAACATATGTTGTTAGTGTATATTTTACCTATGTCTTATTTTACATCACATGGGAAAAATACACGTTTTGTAAGACTACTTAAGTGGGTTGTGTGTCGACTTGGAGAGTTTGACACAACTCTCCAAAGACACATGTCAATGTACTTTTGACACTTGGTGAGTGAAGTGTTGGAGTCGACTTCTGAGTTGACTCAACCTCTCTCATCTATATTGACAACTTTTTAATAATCTATCACTCAGATTTGATGCTAGCATTCACTTATTCATTCCTAAATTATTATATGGAATCCGAGTGAGGTTTAAGTTTGTTTGTTGGCTCTTTTTTGAGGCAAAACCCTTGTTGATGTGTACAGGCCTGTTTAGAATATTGCTAGTTTGGAGGAGTCAAATTAAAGAGGAGGTTGATCAGTTTGAGGGTTTCTGGGAGACGTTGCTTGCCTTGGCCAAGCCTTGGGTACAAATTACAGATCTCTAAATATTAGACAACTCTGTGGTAACACCTTGCACAAGGGTTGGACACTTTGAATTTAGGCCTCTCTATTGCAGGGTCTAATGACTCAGAGAAGGTGTTTTTTGAGGTTGCATTTATGTGTGAGAAGCCACATTTTTTCCTTCATGTAGGGGTCTGTTCCTTTACGCAGGGGTCCATCGCTGCTTACCTGTATTGTGCCTTCACATAGGGTGCTACAGGGCCCTCACAGTTGTGCTATCCCTACTTTCTCGTGCTCCCACATAGGTCACTCATGACCGTTGCACACAGAGCTTTCAATCAGAGAGCAGAAGATTTAGAGATGAGCTCCATATGTGTCGTGCTACCATAGAAAGGGAAAGCCCAATGAGGGCTGATTTGCATTTGTGGTCAGGGTCACATCCTTTGCAGGGTTTGTAGGGCCAAACACCCTCACAAGGGTGAAATGCCTAAAACACACCCTGTTGGGGTCGTTAGGTGAAGGGTTCTTCATGTGACGACAAGGGTAGGCTCTGCCCAATCTCATAGGTGACCACCAGGGACTCTTGTTTGGCTAGGGACTCTAGTTTTTCCTAACACAACAGAGGTAAACCCCACATAGGCAGACCAGGGCACATGACAGAAAGGTATTTTCTCAGACCAGAGAGGCCCGATGGCCAAAAACCTACAAATCCAAGATGCCATTGACATTTCTTGGCTGTTCCTACCAGATTCTTGAGCATTCCTATGTTCAGTTGGCATTAGACGACTTCTCCATGCCCCTGCACCTAATCTAGTTGCCCTTGCAAAAATCTCAGAGTATTATGGCCACCCCTTCATTCTCTTTGTTTTTTCCCTAACATCTTACATTTTGTTTTTTAATCTTTGAAGCATTTAAAATTATGCTTCTCAAGTGTTTTTGATATTATAAGGCGGTAAACCAAGGGCCGAACCCATATTACAAAACAGAACCCAAGAAGGGTAGAAAAGGCTCAGAAAATAAAAAGAGCCAAAAAAACCACTGACAACTTACATACGACCGATAGACAACAAAAAGTTACTAACAGTAAAAAGCCAGCAAACAAAAAGCAAAGAAAAAATAGGAAGAGATGTCCTCCTCTCCCTTCGAAAGAAACTCCAGCATTTTGTCTAGTTCTTTAACCCTGTCATTATCAACTCCATGAATGAGAGCCTCCTGCTCCTGAAGAAGAGAGAGATTGTCCATAGTAGTCTTACATAACATGTTAGAAATGAAATTACCAAGAGAAGAGACCTTATGTTCAAGGAACTCCACCCATTCCTTAAGCTGAGATAGATCATCAGCATCATTAATTTGCTTAGTATTGTCTGCTTCCCTACCATCTTGAGTAGTATTATCAGGATCAACAGGAGCAGAAGTGGGAACATAGTAGATATCTTTCCCAATGTCCTCATCAATATCCATCATTTTTGCCTAGGTAGTAATATCACCAACATCCACACAGTCACCAATGGGGATAGGATTATGAACCCCAACATTATCCTTTGTTTCAAAGACCTCCATAGGAAAGCCCTGCCCATCAATTTCTTCTTCACCACCAGAATCTTCAATAGCAATTTCATGAACAATAGTCTTGGGATCTTCCTCCTCATGGGTAGAGGCTTCTGAATTGCTTTTAGAATAGTCAATCAGTTTCAGTTTGGGAGCCCATTTGCCAGCAATTCTACCTGACCGCCTAATGACAACAAATTTACCCTCCATTTTAGCTTTTTTGAGTTTCCTTAAGGGTCCCTCCCCACCCTGAATCTGCTCAATCTGGGTCCAAAAACCCTAGTATCATCCTTCAAAAGGTTAGCCTCCGTGTCCACATTTGAGAGACGTCTTTTAGTTTTCAATTTAAATTTGGAGGGAGGGTTTTGAAAACTCTTGGTCGAAGACTTAGAAATACCAGAGCAAGGATCACCAACAGGGAGTTGACTAGGAGTAGCAAGACTCGATTTCATAGAGGCAGGGGTATCCTGACTAGAGGGCTGAAGAGAAGGAGGAGACAGGGCTAAGTGAAACTAGTATAAATGATGAATGAGCCCTTGGTGTAAAGGAATAGGCTTTTCATCAGGTTTCTTCAGTAAAGTCTTTTTAACATATTGCACAGAGTGTTCAAGAGAAGAAAGCAAGTAGAAAGGGAAACTAATTGTGGCATTCCTTCTAAAATGATTCAATAAAGGGAGATGGTAGTGATAGAACCTGGTGAAATGGTCCTCAAGAGTGAAATACTTCATCACCATAAAACACATGTCGACCCACAGTTTAGGAAGACGAGCTCTTTCAAAACCACCTTGGTAAGGCATCAACTCCTCTCCTTCGCCAAGAAACAATTTCTGGTTCTGAACATCCAAAACCCTAGACTTTTTCTGCATCTTCATTCCCTTAGGAGAGAGACCTGTAGCCATAACAATGTCATTCTCAGAGACCACAAAGCTGACATTCCCAATTTGCACCTTGCGGTTATCCCAAGACTGAGCAAATTGAATAGACAGATTTTCATCATGTCCATTCAAACATTCAAGGAAAGGGGTGACTCCTCCTTCCTTACAGTAATGCCAGACCAAGGTATTCTCTCTAAATTCTCCATAGTTGTTGGGTTCAGTTCAAATCTTGTTGCCACCCATGATAAAAAACTAGTGAAGCTGAATGAGCCTGGGAAAGGAGTAGATAGAATTGTATTCACAGAAACTTCTATCAAAACTATGAGAAAATTGAGAGACTTTGAACACAGTGCAATGAGTATAAACGACAATAAAGAAGACACGATCAAAATTAGGGTAATCATTAAAACGATAACCCGAGGTCCTAATATAATCTTTCCAAATTAATCAGCTATCTTTCACATGCATGCAAGATTGTTTAGGCTCACTCCCATCATTATTAGAGTGTCTAATCAACATGCCCTGAATTAAAGAACTGGCCACATAGGTAAGCCAGGTGAAATGATGAGTAATCATCATATGAGCGTTTTTTCTTTTTGTATGATATCCCAAATCTGACGTGGGATATTATGAAGTTGGCACCAACATCGCCATTTTTGAAATTGCTGGCCTAAATTAGCCAGGCCATCAACAACAGTGCCTGTAAATGTGAGAGAAAGAAATGACAGGAATAGCCTGAGAGAGAGTTTGAATATCAGGCACTATATCCTTAAGTTGCCATCCACACTTTGAAACTTTAGAAACAGCCTGATAATTTTTGAATCACCCTGAACATGAAGCTGATGGATGCCAAGAGAAATGGCCAACTTAAGACCCCATAAAAGAGCAGAAGCTTCAGCAAAATTATTAGTTTGGTTACCAATTCCTCCAACATAAGCAGCAATAAGAGCTCCTTTGTCATTCCTTATAACTCCTCCAACACTAGCCTTACCGTTAGACTTAGCAGCTCCATCAAAATTTAATTTGGACCAACCTTTATCAAGTAAACAAAGTAAACTATTTTAAAAAAAATCAAAATTGTGCTTTTTTAGTATTAAAATAGGGGGTAATTTACAAATTGGGGCAAAATTGCTTTAGGAAGGGATTAATGGTTTTTTACAAACCCTTGTAATTGCTAGGAAAATTAGATTTAAGGTTCTCTTAAAATTGTTAGTACTAAAATTGCATTTTTTGTAAAAAGGCTAAGTATTGACTTGCTTAGATCTAAAGCACTAACTTTATAAAGTGCCACATTTAAGGGGGGGAATTAAGCAAAGGCGTTTAACTACACACTAATATTATAAAGTGCCACTTTCATGTATTATTCTGGGGGAATTTTATAGGCATTTTGTAATCATTGAACTAACATAAAGCTTAAAAGGAGGTAATTTATCTAAGTCAACTAATGGGGATAACAAGTCATCCATCTGTCGCCAATTTGGAAAACAAAAACTACAAGTCTTAGTGCGATGGTATCCTAGCACACTACCGATGAATTTGCCTATTGCCACATCTATATGGGCTTATTCTTGAACAAATACATATTGATAGAAAATTGTATGGGAAAATAAGAATAATCATGTCTTAGTATTAATTAGTTTAAGTGTTATGAACCACACTCAGTGGGTTCCTCTATCACACATTGATTTCCCTAGAGCTCTTTGGACCAAACTATGGGAAATGTATGGAGACACCAATGAACCTCCATTCCCAGATAATCCCACTATAGACATTCTTCTTTCCCTTGATGATATTGATGATCCTTTGTATGATGATGATACTGAAGAGGAACTTGCATATTGGGAATGTCTAATGACACGTAGACATACCCGCTTGCATCTCCTCTCTCTAAACCTCCTGCATTGGAAGATATTCTGCCACCTCCTCCTATTGCTTCATTAGATTTTAGAGTCACTTCTAGTACTTCTTCGCAGTAGGATGATCACATTAGTCTTCCTAGCATTTCTGATTGGGACATATTTCTACCTAACATTACTTGTTTGTTTGTAGAGTCCCACATTGAGGACATTAGTCTTCTCTTCAATGATAGTTTTGATGAAGCTACATCACCATTATCCTCTTCGGATATTCATGCTCTACATTCGTCTACACATGGTTCTAGATTATCATCATCTTTATCTATTAGGCATGCACCTGATTTGATTATGGAATCCTTTGACATCGACATGAGGATGCCTGAGAATTATTCAAAGACATCACAATGGACATCATCATCCTTGGATCATCCTCAACATGATTAAGGAACATACACATATCTTCCAGCATGGGAAGATATCCTGCATCTTCAGTTGGTTTCATTTCTTCCCACAGGGAGGAACATTGTTCGACGTTCTTGGATCTACATTTGCATCCTTTGTCGAGTACTCAACCTCATTACAATAGGACATGCATTATGGGAGGGTCTCATATACCTTGTATCATTTTCTCTCTTATTGAGGGAAACATATATTATACTTAGTGAAAGAAGTAGTACTTCTTCATTTGTATAATTTTCATGCATCTTTTCTCTCTTTTGGAGGGTAGTTTTTCCCACAGGGTTTTCTACCTTTCTCCACTTCATGAGAGATTACTTTGTACATGGGTACCTCACCAGGCCTAATAGCCGGGACCCATCTTTATTGTACCCACCTAAGCTATGCTTAGGGGTGGGTGTTAGTGTATATTTTACGTATGTCTTATTTTACCTCACATGGGTAAAATACACGTGTTGTAAGCCTACTTAAGTGGGTTGTGTATCCACTTGGAGAGTTTGACACAACTCTCCAAACACACATGTTGACATAATTTTGACACTTGGTGAGTGAAGTGTTGAAGTCGACTTCTGAGTCTACTCAACCTCTCTCATCTATATGTACTTGCTATTGTGCATAGTTTATCTATTGCAATTTTATTGCTTTCACTCCATTGTGTAATCAAAATTCGCTTAGATGATCGTGGTTTCTAATATATGCAACTATTAAAAAATTTAAATCATTTTTATGATTTTTAATGTTTATTAAGGAATAAAAGAATATTTTTATTGAGAAAATATTTTTTAAATTATTTTTTAGGTTTGTTGAAATAATTTTTAGATTTTCTTTTTTCTAAAAATGAAAGTACCTTTTAGAAAACACAATAATTTCTATAATAGAACTTAAGAATGATAAAACTAAAAAACAAAAGAAATCTTTATTTTTTAGAAAGATGACTAGGATCCAGAAGAAGACATGTAGAGTTAAATTAACCTTAATGAGTTAATTCATAGGATTTTAGAAAGTTTGATGTAATAAAATAATAATTATATTTTTATTTTGGATGATGTCACCATAACATTTGATGTCACCTTTTAATTGATTTTTGTTAGTTCATTTTTTTATGATGTCATCCTTAGGAGGCCCATTTTATATGTAAATTTTCCCTAATGAGACTTTTAGATATAAACTCTTCTTTGGGGATCTCCATGATTCAACCCTTTAGAGATAATTCAATAACATAACCATGCATAAAGCCATCTCCTAAACACTTCAAAACTACAAGCTCCAAGATGTTCAAACCACTCACCCATAGCTTGTTTATATAGGAAAGAGGCAAAATAAAAAACCAACAGTGGTTTCTAAAACCATGGGTTATCATGACACCTCACCCAAACTTATCTCCATGAGGTGGAACATATTCTAATACTTCATTTTGCCTATTTCAACATGTGATAAGAGTTGTTCCTTATACATCTCAATAACTAGCTAGAATCTGGGATATTTTCTCTATCTACATCTTACCAACTTGCCAATTGTGAGTGGGGTGCCCCATGTCAATTTTTACATTTAACCACCCTATCAACACTTTATAGGACATG
The DNA here is from genome assembly GCA_027924645.1 of Cunninghamia lanceolata. Classification (NCBI taxonomy): domain Eukaryota; kingdom Viridiplantae; phylum Streptophyta; class Pinopsida; order Cupressales; family Cupressaceae; genus Cunninghamia; species Cunninghamia lanceolata. The sequence goes on from BSBN01000828.1 coordinate 4,710,441, forward strand.
CCTAGTATCATGGTATTGATCTATTCAAATGGGGCACCCATATCCACACAAGGGGTGATATTTCATAATTTAAAGTTACCGACTAGGTAAATGAACTAAGATGTACACCATGTATACCTGTAAACCACATGAATAAACAACATTATTATACAAGGTGTGTAACACCTTTCCAAGACATTAGAAGGAACGTGAACTACACAAACATTAGTCATTATAACATTATTATGCAAAGAAGCATCATATATAAAACATCATATGGAAATGAGAGTTTGTACGCATGTATATGACATGTAAATTTACTTGAAAATGAAATGCATGCAATTATGAATTTTTATATGATAAATATGATGTTGAGAGCATATGGAATTTGTTGGTGAATGATTTTCATACCCATATTTTTATGGTAATAATTTATGCAAGGTAACATGCTTTTGTATTCTTTGCTTGTCACATAGTTATGATTATTTGAAATTACACATTTTAACATTTTAATTGTTTCTAATTTACTACCATGACTTTTTCAAAACCATCAATGGTTTTTGTAGTCCTTTCCATTATCTTTCTTTTACATATAATAAGTCCTAAAAATATTGAGATTCAAGTGAGTTATGACTATTTTACTCTAGACTATTTGTGTGTGTTTACAACCACTAAAATGATGATGTGAAGGAGTTCTTTACCATTTTTTTAAGGTTTAAATATGATCTATTATTGTTTAGAAGATTTGAATTTTTTTCATGATTTTATATGTTTTCTAATGCTATTTGTGAAATATGGTTATGTTTCCCCAATTATTGTGCAAGTATGATAATTTCTATGCAAGTAGTTTTGTTATTACTGTTAGAGTAATAGGTTGTAACTTAATTAATTTAATCATATTGATTAATTAATTAAGTCACCTTTACTTTATTTCATTTAAGCTAAACTTAGGCACTTTATTATTTAATAATTCTTTTATTAAATCCTAGGGTTCACTTTAGGGTTTTGATCTCCTTTCTTAAGGATTGATCTTTTTGTAATTATTCATTCTTGTTTATGTAATTTTACTCTCTTGCCTTGCAGAGCAATATCTGTGTGTTGTTCAAATCTCTTCTACGTGACAGGTTATTTTTCTTGCAGGTGATCACTGGGTTCTGTGAGGTTGGTTACATAAGTCTCAATATCATAAATAGCCTAGTTTTCTAAGAAAACATCACTTTCAGATGGAGATTCAATGTCTCTATACAACTGTTGGATGATGATCCAAGCAGTAAAAGGGCACTCAGTGTGCTCTATGTGATGTAGAGTATCCTCATAAATAGTAAGACATATTAGTCGATAGACTATGTCATTATTATTAAACTATACATTCTTTTCATCATAGTCACTTGGCTTAGGAATGAGTCCAAGGAGATAGGGTAGTAGATCCTGCTGAAGGCAGTGATTCTTTATCCCTTGTTTCCAAGACAAAAATTCTTTGAAGTTAGCCTAACAACAAAATGATGAAAATGGTGTTTAAGAGACATAATTAATCCCCCTAAATGGAACTTTATTTTAGTTCGTGATTACAAAGTACATGTATAATACCCCAATAAAACAACCAAAAAATTGCAAGAAAACACCATTGAGTGAAGGCTGCCAAGATCACCTATGTGAAGAACCACAAGCAGAGATATGGCATACTGGATCATCTATGGCTACAACCTCTAGAGAAAGAAATTACATAAATGGAGACTCCTTCAATGAAGAGATCAAATCTTTGGTACCTTCCTTGATGAGAGAGATTCTTGCCTCCAAGCAGACAGTTTCCACACAAGACTTGATGAAGTAAGTATTTTTGCTGACAATGAACTCTCCAAGATCTGAGAATTGTATGCAAGCTTTCGTATTATCTTAGAAGATTCTACTCAAGAAATAACTATTGAAAAGGCAAAGAACTTCTCCAAGGGCCCCGACGTACTTCTGAAAATAAACAATCCACTAGAAGAAATACAAGGAGAAGAAATGAGGATGGTCATACCAAGGATTGGATGAGAATAGCCTCTAGCTATAACCTCTACAAACTATGCCAAGTAATGGAGACAGAGTTAGAAATTGACAAAGTGGGAGGAGTAGAGAATTAAAAATGCATAACAGATTTTTATGCGCCCAAATCTTCACGCCATCTTCCAATTGCTATTCAATGCATTTGCCTATGGCTTGAAAATGTATTTGATTGCTTTGATACTATGTAATGATATCAAATTCATGGCCTCATCCATTTTGTTTCTCTATTTTTAGCCTCTTGCTTTTTTTTTGCCCTTCAAACCCTAAAGGAGCAGTTTTGGTAAATCAGGCATATCTTGAGCATACAAAGTCAGATTTTTGAAAACAAATATGTGTCGGAAAGCTGGTTCTGAGAAAAATCCATTGGTGTAGGTATTTTTTTCCATATTTTCCTATTGGTGACATTTATTTCTGTTTGAATTCAAGGCATCATTTTTGGCTTTCGAGCTCCGTTCTTTCATCCAGAATCTCTGTTTTTTGAAAACGAATAGGTGTTGGAAAGGTTTCAACAAGATCTACACAACCACCTATATAATTTTTTCAGATTCAGCCCCATGTATATTTTAATCAGTTTGTCAATTTTATAGCTTCTGTTGGATATCCTAGAGATGTTGCCTCCTGGAAAGGTTCCATTTGCTTTGATAGGCTTCTGTTATCAGTATAAATCTATTTGCATGTTTTGATCTATAATCATCTAAGGATATGGGATTCTACCATCAGCATAAATCTAATTGTAGATATTGTGGAAGTAATCAACATGAGAAAGAGATGTGTCCTCATTTCTCACATCATCTTTTTGAAATGCTTGCTTTGATCACTTCTCCTCCTGATGAGATCATTGCTCCACCATCACCTACTGCTACTTCAGAGTTTAGTGTTGCATAATCATTGGCTTCTAGTGATTTTGGGTAGCAGGTCAATATTAGTCTTCCTGATCCACCTCATTGGGATTCCTATTTTGTAGACATATCATCTCTGTTTGTGGAGTCTCACATTGCTGATTTGGAGGACACATTTGACAGTTTATCTCTCTTGTTTGATGCTATCTCAGGTGGCTTTGCATCACCACCTTCATCTTCTATGTTTCTAGATGCAATTTATATCATATCCTCTCCTGGTTCTTCTTCTCTGATTGGGCAGACAATTTTTGTTTTGGAGAAGACATATTTCCCAGTATGTAGTCACTTGGTTTGATCATGGACACAGGGGTTCTCTCATTCTGGGGGGGCTTTGGAGTCTCCACTCTCTCTCATGGGGGGTATTTGATTGTATATCTGCATATGTTCTTGAGAGAGTCTCTTGAGACATTTCATTTGTACTTTCTTTTAGAATCTCTTTTAGGAGTTTTTTCCCATTGGGTTTCTCCTTTTTTCCACTTTACAGAGATTACATTGTACTTGGGTACCTCATCAGGCCTAGTTGCCAGGACCCATCTTTGCTTTCATGCATTTGTCCTTAGTTTTTTAGTTTCTCCCTAAGTTCATCTTAAGGGGGGGTGTTAGAGTAATAGGTTGTAACTTAATTTAATCATATTAATTAATTAATTAAGTCACCTTTACTTTATTTCACTTAAGCTAAACTTAGGAATCTCTCATTAGGGTTTTCTAACTTGCAAATATAAAAGCAAGTACTCTCATGTAATTCTTTAATCTATTTCATTAATTGCATCCTTTTTTGTGCAAATTACTCTCTTCACTTTTTTCTCTTGTGGAAGGTTTCTTAGGTTTTGCAGGTGTTCATTGGGTTCTGTGAGGTTGGTTTCTCAACTTCAACAATTACTATGCAAGTATGATAATTATTGTGCAAGTAGATTTTTATTTACTATGCTAGTAGATTTGTAATGCTTTGGAATTAAGTCCAATTATTGCTATGCAACTTTGTTAGTTGTTGTGAAAGTCCTCTTGGTGGATACACATAGCAATATGGTTAAGCTAGTTATTATTTGCGAGAGATTACCTATTGTGTTTAGATGTGGTGCATGGTGTATCCTATAAAGGATTTATATTTATGCACATGTGTTTTTAAGTTGTCTTATGTTTTTCTATGTCTTCCATTTTTGTTATTCTATGTGTTTGTAGACGTTGTACAATTATGTACAAGGTAGTGTGCATCATCATGTGCATTGGTCATGGTGTTGTTTAGTTTCAAAAACATTATGTGTGAAAGCATGAGCTATTACATGTGTATGTCATAGTTGTAATGCAAAAAAAATACTAGCCTATATTTTATCCATTAATGTCCTAATGTAAGTTGGGGCATTAAATCTAGTATCATAGCACCTAGGTTGCAACATTGAGAGCTTTGGGTTGTATGCATCTATTATTGTGTGGTGGGTGTGGTGTGGCTTTTTTATTTCATGCTTATGTTTTGATGTCCTATTGTTTTGTTAAATGATATTTTTTTTACTTGTGAAGGAGGATTCTTCCTAGGTATTACAACACTCATCAATTTATTCAAGATGATCTTGATCGGGAATCTCTTAAGACTCAAAGAGAGTGATATCCATCTACGAAATGACAACCGATCAATGATGTTGGTGGTTTTCTATAGGTAGTGGGGTTATTGTGGAAGTTGTTTTTAAGTTTTACCCCTAGGCAAGAGGAGACTCAAGTAGGTAGTTCTCAACCATCATAGGTGAGGGAGGACGCTTGATCCCTTGAGATGAGTGCTCGAGGAGCCCTCATAGTTCTAGAGTGGAAGAGGAGCTTAGGTAGGAGTAGCCTCATTAGGAGGATAAGTAGGCAATGGGTAGACTCAGTGAGTTAGTAGGGCACATGAGAGGTATCCTCCATTTGCATCCACTGACACTTTAGGTTTCCACAAAGGGAATAGATATAGAGGCTTGGGTTTCATTTTTAGAGCATTATTTCAGTAAGTAGCCTTATAAGAGGAATCTCAAAGCTCATTTTGCCATTCTTCAGTTACATGGGTATGCTTTTGCCTATTGTTTCCAAGAGGAGTAGAAGCATAAGCTTTCTTTGGATTCAATCACATAGGATATCTTCTTGGAGAGATTTCATGTGTGCTACCTTTTTGAACATTTTAAGCAATAAAAGATCGATGAGTTTAATGATCTAAAGTAGTTGATCTTGATGGTTGCTTAAAATAGGAAATAGTTCTTTGAGCTTATGTAGTATGAAAACTACATGGTTGATAAGAATTGTCTCATTAACAAATTTATGTGAGGCTTGAACTCATGGATTGTTGGTCTAGTTCACATGGTAAACCCTGAGATTGTAGAGATCATCATGGAGAAGGTGAAAGTTGCAAAGGAGTTCTTAGTGTGGGGTCATGGGATGTAGGGTGGATCTCAAACTCACGTTCCTTACCAAACAAACTTGAGGGTTCAAGGATCTTAGCCCCACCCTAAGGGAATATTTAGGACACTACCTACACCACCCAGGACTCTATAGCCATAGTAGGAGTTTTAGGAGCCTAGATCCCAATGGGGAACTCAAGGAAGTTATTCTTTTGGTGGTCTATATTGTAGGAAACAACAAAGGAAGAGACCAAGGGGAGTTGATTTCCAGTCATAATAGATACAAGTTTGAGGTGGGTAATCTAGTTCTAGTTACCTAAGCTTTCACAAATCAAATAGGCCACAAGATTCCCAGTTTCATAGTAGAGTTCCATGTTTTACATGTGGCCAAGAGCATCATGTTGCAATGTTTTGTCTTTGGGTGTAGAGGTAGCTAGTGGTAATGGTGTAGCAAGGTTAGAGCCAAAACTAGGTGATGTTGGTAGATCCCACCATGATGTTTCAGTAGTTGATGCTCATCAGAGTAATCTTTAGGATTCATTAGCAATGTCAAAGGTAGGGCTTTCAGGATTGAGGCATGAACCTAGTAAGGGTCAAGAGGGTTAGTTTGGTTGAGTCTGTAGTTTTGTGAGAGGTTGCATTGATGTGGGTATTCCATCCTTATTTTTGGCAGGCTTCCAAGAGTAAGCCTATTCCTAGTGGGTGAGGATGTAAGGCCCATAGTCGGTTGTGCCTTCTTTGTGTGAGGCAATTTTGTACTATATATTTATAAGGTATTTGAAGATGTTTTGTAATGCTACTTGGATACTTGTGTTGTATATATATATATATATATATATATATATATATATATATATATATATATATATATATATATATATATATATATATATATATATATATATATATATATATATTGCGGGGGGCTCCCACATGCATTCTGTTGGTTCTTTTATATATATATATATATAAACTTTTTTAAAGATTTCACTTATATAAATCTTTAGCCTCACTATTTTCAACTTAAATGATATATTGGTTGAGTTAATAATGTGGTTTTGCATAATTTCCATGATAAATCTTTAAATCATGTATTGTTCATTTTATCATTATGATGTCATAATTAAAATATTATTGTTAAAATGTGGATTATTATAACATTGGTTGATTTTACTATGTGCTTCATCTATTGTTATGTATTGGGAAAATGTGTGTAATGTTTGGTTTGAGTGTGAAGGTATAAGTAAACTCCCAAAAATGGTTAATTTGGAGGAAGACGCATGGTTTTTTGGTATTGTTAATCTATATTAATCATCTAAGAGTAAAGGACGTGACTAGTGTGAAACCAATGAAACTCTATCTAAATCATGTGCAATTCAAGATCCGTGTTTGTGTAAGATTAGTAGTGTGTATTTATTCCTTGCATGCCTTTATTAATTGTTACATGTGGTTTTTTTGTAGGTAAATTGTGACCATGGGGATCATGCCCTTTGTATTGGAATAAAGAAAATTATAGTGGTTACAATTATAAAATTTGGGGATAGGTAGAGCCCCATAGAACCAACTTCCAAACAATAAAGGAACCACCTAAAATTGGGGATGAACAAAACCTTGAATAACTAACTAACTAGATAAATGAAGGAGACAAAAAGAAACAAGGAAGTGAACGACACACATCTGATAGAGAAGCTTCCAAACTAGATTCTAGTGAAGCTCAAATCAATCTCCCCAAGAGTAGCAATACCAATTACCGCTTTCAAGAAACTCAACACCATTCTAGAAACCATCCTACACTCAAGCTCATGCTATAGTGACTGAGACACCATGAAGGGGATCCATGGGCCCATGAAGAATCTATTTCAAACCAGCCAAGGGGCATTGAAAACTAAAAAACCACACCCAAACGCTGCCCTATCCAGAATGGAGTCCAATCCACCCAAGAACTTATTTTGAACTAGAGCCTCAACCATTCTATAAATATTTTCCTTTTCCAAACCTAAATCCAAGATCACACCAACCAACATTGAGGAGATGTCAATGTTGACACGATAATGATGGTCGACAAGAAGGAAAATTCTTCCCCAATCTGAGTCCATTGAATGGTGAAGATGATGATGTCTGCTGTGAGTTTAATCACCTTTTGAAGGTACTTCTCTATAATTGTGACATGAAAGGCTATTTGTTACGTATCAGATAATAGACACATTAGTATCCATTGTGTGAGAAAATGGTGCCTTAAAAGAAGGAAATTGGAATTTATTAAGGGGAAGTACAATGAGAACATAATTGCATGATCATCCATCCAAATTGGAATATAGAGAGAAGATTACAACCATGAGAGGCTTTCCATTTCCACAAGAAAAAAATAATATTCTAATGCAGCCAAACATAGGGATGTTATAATCAAGATTAAACTCTTAAATGTCCCAAATAATTCAGGCTGAGTTGATAAGCGAGTTGTCACCAACTTCAGTAATGCTTATCTGATCAAGGGATGGCCAAAGGTTTGGTGTATGATGTGATATGGTATTTTCCAATTGTGACATGCCAAAGTTGGTAAGAAAATCCACCGCCTTGGGTGATCCCACAATAGTGTGCCCCACTTTTTGGCTTAAGTGGGATGCTCAAAATTATCATTTTAAAAAAAATCTCAATTGTAGTGAACAAACAATTAAGAATTTAAGGAGATTCAAACTAATGAGTTGTGGCATTTTCTATGTAGAATTCAAACTGTAATATTTTTTAAAAAAAATCAAGATTTATTTTTTATTTTTCAGTCAATTTTTATTTTTTATATTATTTTTTATTAAGTGACATTATTCCATATCACATAAATTTATCTACAAATAAAAACTTTCCACAATTTCTTGGAATTAGATCATTAACTCCAATGTCCAGTGAATGAATATTTTTTGGTAATTCTGTATGAAATATTTATTTATTATTAAGTTTTGAATTAGTACTACCAAAAAATTCAGACCTATATTATTCCATAACACATTTCTCTTAGCATATATATTGAAATTATTTTTTTCTTTTTTCATTGAAACAAGGACATCTATGTGGAGTATAGTACATTTTTAGAGATTTCTCAAACAATGTTCATTATTTTTCCTAGTGTTTTGAATAGAGGTCATTGTTTTTTCATAATGGACCTACATTCATTATAAAAAAATTAAAAAATAATATTAAAAAAAACATAATACATATTATAATTTTGGAAAGCTAATACTAAGGGATACATACTTAGAAAATGACATTTAAATGACTTCATTTGATTCGGGCCTAAATGGTGTAGCAAAATTACTTTTTTGTTAGCATTTTGATAGGTGTGAAGGAGCCTCTATTGAGGGTTTAATGTAAGCCTAGTGGGGTTCTATCCAAGGGGGTTCTATTTAACCCAAACTTCAATCAAACCCCCTTAGATGGACCCCCTCTAGGCTTAAATATTATTTTTCTAAAAAAATATGTGATTTCAGGCAAAAATTAGGACATCCCATAAGTGGGACACACTTTTGTGGGATCAACCCATTATTTTCTTCTTAATAGACATGGTGTATAGATAAATCTAATAATGAGTCCAAAATTGGCCAAAAATTGTTAATGATATTAGAGTTCTTCCAATTAGGGGAACAATGCTTCCTATAGTTCTAAATCAAGGAGGAGAGCTTGTGGTTCTACTTTATTGTTTGTACCAGTAGCTAATCTCTTGGAAAATCTACCACTAATCTATCATTGGAATCTTTGACTATACATCATGCTCTTGAAACCCTAGGGTTCCCTTTGGTGTCTCCATCAAATTAAGTTTCAACACATTAACTGTTGAAGGAAGCCATTTGATACCTTGACAAGGATTATGCACTAGATTACATGAATAGGATTGCATGTGCTTATTTTTGCTATGTGTAAAAATGATTAAGAAGTCTAGTGGAATGATAAATGCTCATGGGAAAATGAAGGGGTGCATTTGAAATTAAAAAGATAAAATTATACATGTTAGTGAAAGTCATTTTGTTATTATTAGTGTGACAATAGACATGATTTTATATGCATATGATTTGAGGAGATTTCTAATTCATTATAAAACTAAAACATTCATACTTTCTTGGCAAGTTAGTATGTGATTTTTAAATATGTTGTTGAAAATGATAATATCCTTTTTGGAAAAGAGCTGATTGCAATGTGAGAAAGAGGAAAAAGTTTAAGCAAAATAAGTGCCCTAGTTTCATTATCATTCTTCCCTTATACAAATCTAAGAGTAAAAATAGAGGCATTTGCACTTTTAGGACCCTAGGAGCTACCATTATGGGAAAGGTGTAGTTGGAAGAGTTTCCATTTTGCATGCTAGAATTAATTGCATGGAGTGGATGAACCCTCAACCTTGTGGTCTTATTGTGCAAATTAAAGATATGTTTTTTGTGGATTTGTTGTAGCTTTGTGGAATTTTTATATGCATTTTGGTTGTGCAAGATAAAAATATGTGTATGCTTTGTGTGTGAGGGGAAATAATTGTTGTTGCATTTTGTGTGTGGGAGAATGAGATTTTTTTGTGTTGTATGCATTTTGGGTATGCAAAAAGAAGAATTTAGTATGTATTTTGGTTTTGAAAAAACAAGGGTATGCATTTTGGTTATGTAAAATAAGGGGTTTTATATGCTTTTTGGGTATGCAAAACGAAGGGTTTAGTATGCAAAATTGGGTTATACAAAAGAAAGGGTTTTGCATGCATTTTGGGTATGAAAAAAAGAAAGGTTTAGTATGCATCTTTAGTGTATGAAAGAAAATGATTGAAACCCATATGTGATATTTTAAGTATGTTACTGTTGTCACGAAGGATTGCACCCTGAATGCTAAGCCTTTACAAGCTTGGCAATCCCGTACAACATGGGAACATTTTTAGACTGTGGGTTTGTCTGTTTCAAGAATGAACCTTCGGAAGAGCCAGCTCCCTTTAAATGCCCTTTAGATCTGTAAATTGATGGAGGAAACAGATAGAAGAAAAACTTGCATAAACTAAAAATTGAACTAAAAATCTATCTAAAGAGGGTGATGCACCAATATTTTGTCGTAAATCTGTAATTTGTTTCACAAACATTCTCCAATATACCTGTTCTTACAATCTAAATTGATCAAATTTACCACATAAGTAATTCATAGAAAGGCATGAGAAATCTTGCACAAGATGTGACCTATAATAAACAAAAATTTGTATACTTGCATCTAATAAATGAGACAAAGAATTTAGAGGTTTTGAAGAAAAACATAGAAAATTCCTATCAAATCACTCACAAAATAATAAGACACCTGAAATCAGATAGAAGAACCCCTGATTGTATTAGAAAATGGAAGGAATCTCTGCAAAACAATGATAAAAAGATGGAAAAATAAACTGCTGCTACTGTAAAACTGGAAAAAATAGCTGAGTTACAAGGCAATCCCTTCTCTGCAATATGCAAAGGCAAAAAATAAAGAACTAAGGAAAAAAAACATAAGCTTTTGCTATATAATACAAACTATCCCCAAAAAGTGAATGGGTAGTCGACTCCAGCTCAACTAGACTCCAAAATTTGCATGAATGAGTCCCAAAAAGCAACTCCAACTTGTTGGGCGAGCACAAGTGAAAAGCCTAAAGTTTAGGCCCCAAAACTCCTCCAAAATGAGCAAAAATAGCTCAGAACTCCAAGTCTTAAGGTCCTTGACCAAAAAATTGCCAAAATTAGCCCTCTTTGACCCCAAGGAAAAAATAGAACTCAAGTCTATCCCTGCATGAGTTTGCATGTCCAGTTCAACTTCTCCTTCTGTCTTTGCATTATTAGGTGGCAAAAAGAGATCTAATTTAACAAAAATTAAAGGCAATAACATGATTATGCCTTAATAAGTGTTATCTAATGCTTATATCTCCCTCTAAGACATTATTTAACAAGTATTAAGGCAATTATTATGGTTATTGCACTTAATACGTGTTGAGTTACATTGTTTTTATCATTTAATCATGCAAAAATATAAGGGACTTTATATTACAATAATAGCCCTTAAGGTAAAAAATACCCCCTCCATTCTCCATGCAAAAAATAATATCTTCAATCTGCCTTGTCACTATAAAGTCTCAAAAAACCCAAATGTCTCTACGGCATGCAATAAAGTCAATAACCTTCATCAAATCTTTCAAAACCACATTATATCTCTCTAGCCCCCCATCAGCCCTCATATGCATTATGTCTCAATGAACATTATGTTTTTTAAACAAAAGTAAAAAACACAATGATACTTTGCTGCTCCATGACCCCATCATGCACTTGCTAGGTTATCATGTCTTACGATGCCTTGACCATGACCCTCATTTGATTTGCAATGATTTCCTCAAAACAAAAAGTCAAAAGACTTGTAAGCTCTCGGGTTAGGGCATAAAATGAACAAAAGAAACCCTAAACTTCATTCTTTGCATTTCATTTTGCTCTTTGATCTGTGCCACCACCATGGAGGAGTCTCTTAGGGTTTGAAGCTACAGACTGAGGCTTTGAAGGATTTCTGCAACTGTTACAGAGCTATTTTTGCCATTTTCTTTCACTGATGTAAGTGACTCTTTCATTTCACTGAGCTTTTTCATGCAAAAAATGATGAAGATACTTCTTTACTTCATTGTTTCTGCATGCTCTTTCTTCTTTTTTTTTTGATTCTGTGAAAAGAATACAAGAATGGGTCTTTTTCCTTTTATCTTTGTGCATGAAACAAAGGTAAGAAAACTGTTGAGGCATGGTGAAAATGACAAAGAATCTGTTTCTCTCCTTTTTCCGTTGTCATATTTAGGAGCAAGAAAATGGTAATTTAAGACTTGCTTAGTCATTTCCATGTGAGTGAAATACTAAAACTCTATAGATTCTTATCTCTTATTTGTGACAAACCCTACTAGGGTTTTACTCAGAATCCCGTGCATCTTGCTCTGTTGTTTACTTTCATAAGATGTTGCTATTATTTCATTGTTGATAACTTATTATTTGAACAATTGCTTTTCTATGGCTCTTGAGACAACAACAAAGAACTCTCTATCTTCTTGATAATTAAAAGTGACAGTGAATAGTAAAATAAATGTATTTTACTTATGATACAACCCCACTAGGGTTTGCTTAGAAACCATGGAAAACCTTCTATGATGTTTAAAATTTATAAAACTCATTTCTTGCATGATACTTTTCAAGACATAAATTTTGAAATTGTGGTCGCTTGTCATGAATCTTTGAAAGATATTGGAGTAAATGATAGTCCATCATAAACCCCTTTTGTAGAATATCTCTTGAGACAATATTGCCAACTGTGTCTTTATATACTGTTCTACTTCTTTGATTATTCTGTTGCTATAGATTGATCTGTAACCTCAATGTGGACTGTTATGTCACACTTTTCAAGACTTTGTTTTTTAGTTAAAGAAGATTGGATGTTGTTTTCTTTCATGATCCCTTGTGACTGTAGCTTGTCTTGTGTATGTATAAACTGTATTATTTTTCCAGGTGTTAACCTTACTCCCCTTTACATTGTCAATGTTGCTCCTTTTTCTTCATTGTTTACTGACTGCCTTATATGCTTGCATATGCTGTTCCATAGATCTCTATAACAGTGATATGGCTACTCTTCTTGGTTTGACCAACAATTAGTAACTGAAAGCTTTATTTATCTTTTGACTACTACTTCATTGATAATGGGTGGGCTTCATGTTAGTAGTTGTAGCAGGCCTTTCATGGCTGTGATTGTTCTCTACTAGTCTCTGATATGTCTATCTTGTCTTGAACTCTCTATGACCTTTGTGATGGTTGTTCAAACTCTAAAGAGATATGCATGCTCTTGTAGCAAGATATTTCTGCATTTGAGTATGCTCTTGTAGCTCCTTACACCATAATTATGTCTTGAGAACTTATTGCACTCTAAGGGGAAAATAATACCATCATCAACTTTGGACACTAATCAATGATTGAAAGTATAGTACTTGCTCTTAGTAGGACCTCTTACAGTCCTTTGAAGGTCATCCTCCTTTGCATGCTATGTTTCTGCTATTTTGTTTATGACAATGAATTGGACTGTAGCTACATCTTTATAACTGTTCTTTAGATTGCAACTGCAAGCACACCTTATTCGCTTGACAAAGGAGGCTCATTCATTTTTTTGAAAAAAGGGAAGAAAATTCCTCATGGCTGTTCATCTGTGCAAAATAGTGTTTATGCTGTTTAGGGATCTTCTTGTTCCTGGAGGGTAGCTTTTATTGTTAAGATGTTGTGAGAAGATAGCAAAAAGGTGAACTCCTTTCTCCTCTCTGTATCATGCCTGTACTGCTCCACTTATTCATGCATCTTAATTTGTCATGGCACTGGTGATTGTCACACTTGATGTGTCTCTTGGTGATGACTGTCCCATAACGGTCTATGGAAATGATGTATTTGTGACTGTTTCTTCAACTTGCCTACCTCAAAAGTTTATAATAAATGATATCCTTTGATGAGTGTTTCTTAGCAGAGTTGGGCTCTTCATACAATATCTAGACTGCTCTTAGAATCCCTGAGTAGATAGTCCTGAAACACCTCCTTCTCATAACTAATGATTGTTGCATTATGTTGTGATGAGCCTTCACCATCTTAACATCTTCCTAAGGCCAAGTCTAGACCTCTGCCAATGTCCTATCTTCGTCTTTCCTTGTACATTGTCTAGGTGTTGACTCTTTGAAACTTTATGAAGATGCCTCCTCTTGATGATTACATATGACTGAATTGCTGCTCTTGATTTAACTATTCCTGTAATGTCAGAAAATGCCCCCTTGTGGGATTTTCCCTCTTTAGGTTTAGCTCTTGGGTCTTTAGTGTGCATTTAGGACATAATACATCATATTTCAACATCCCAATGAGAAAACCCCTAGGTGACTTGACAAATAGGACCTAGGGGGACTACTTAAGATAACCCCTGCCCAAAATAGGGGGAAGGACTTGGGCGCCCACACCCTAGTCCTACCCTATTTTGGGGCAGTCCCAATTTTTGGGTGTCAGCTTGTGACCGTTATTTGGGTCCTATGCTGACACGGTAAGTTTGAATTACGAAATTCTTGGCGGGGGTGTTTGTAGTTGCATATAAAATCATGTTTAGGCATTCATTTGTAAACTAGATGATTACTAGATGGCAATTGTGAACTTTATGCATCCTAAAGGTGATTCAAGGCTTTCATTGTGTTGCAAGAGCAGATTTGTGTTGTCTATGTGTTTGTGTTTGTAGATTTGAGCATCCATTTCCTCATGGAATGAAGAGTGTCTTCTTCCCATGAGATCTTCACTACAAGGTGACATTCATTGTGTTTTCAATCATTTATTCATTTGGATTTTTCCTCTGCCTCACAAGGGCACACACTCTCTATCTAACAAAAGTGTTTGGAAGACTTAAGTGTCCTTCTAGGGCTTGACTGAGGCAAGCTCCTAAACACCACAACCCCCTCCCAAAGTTTTTATGGTTGCAGGTTGATGATGCAGACAAAGAGAAGTTGTAGGAGGGCATATTGGAGTGTCAAAATTGTAGATCAGAGAAGAAAAGAGCACCTTGGACTTGGGTGCCCGCTCATTAGTCCTTAAAGTTCTGTGATGGGAAAATCTTTGAAACGGTAGAAACTAGCTACAGACTGAGTTTCCAGATCCTGACAAAAAGTAGGGCCTTGGACTTGGGCACCCACACTTTTGTCCTTGACTTTTCTGCCTCGGAACCCCAAAAATAGGTGCACAGTTATTTGTTATTTTATAGCTTTCTGCAAAAGCATTTTCCATTATTCATCTGTTTATTGCCGTATTTGCAAAATTAGGGTTTTGATGGATAATTGAGCATAAGAGAAGGAAAATTGATAATCAAACACCCTAATCCAAGTTTCCCTAAATTTGTAAGTGACCAAGGACTTGATATTGCTCTACCATTGGATCCGAAGGTCCTTGAATGTAATTGGTGAAAGGAGGATTCAAACCAAAACTAAACAATCCAAATTTTATCCTTTACAGTTCCTCATGTCAAGATTTAGGCACCTCTTGGCTGCTTCAACATACCTCCATAGATTGAACTAGGGTTTAATCCATGACTTCAATATACATATAGTGTTTCCTTGAATGTGTATCTAACCTACAACCTTGGACAAATGATATTTATGTCATGTGATCGTCCTTAGATGCTGTGGATTATGTTGTTTTCTTTTCTTGTACATGATGTGGCTGTCCTAATGTGATCTCCAACACTGCTTCATGATAACCAAGATGACTGTACTATATTGTTCTACATGACTGTCACAACCTTCTCTCATGTCTTGATATGCATATATCTGTACCTTGAATGACTTCCTATGCCTCTTTTAGAGTTGTACTTTGGCGTCTGGTTGCTCCTTATGGTCTTGACTATCCTTTATAGCTTTTGATTGCAACTTGGCTACTTTATGACTATTGTAAGTGATGACATTGATGACTGGTCTCCAGGTACCTATATCTGCACAGGGAACAAACATGTTAGATAAAACATGAAGTCTTATTAGCCTCTTTTGGATTGTTTGATCTGATATTCTTTCCCCATTTCATTCCTTTGCATCTGATGTTCAGTTTATTTGTTCTATTTTGCTAATCAGATGTAGAATAGCAAGTACACTTTGAATTGTTATATATAGAAGTAGAGTTAGTACCCTGAGCTCTAACATCATTTTCTCCCTCCCCTTGCAGGTCTTCTCTTGGGGCTATTACTAGGACAACTAGGTATGCTGATGCAAACTCAGACAACAGTATTCATCATTCACTCAGAGAATGACGAGTCCCATCTTTGTTTTTATACGCTTTCTATTCTTTCTTTGTACTTGTTATTGTACATCTTGTCAAATACAATTACTCCCATGGCTTGTGTGGGATCATATAAACACTTCTTCATTGAATATAATCATTTATTTCATGCAGTATGATTTGTGTAGATTTTCTCTTTGTAAATCAATTGCATAACATGAACTAAATCATTTTACATGTGATAACATTTTATAATCATGGAAACTCAACAAAGTTATATGTACCTTTCTACAATGCACTAGACTATAATGAATGATCTGAAATAAACCACAAGTGAAACATGATCTGCCATAGCTAGATTAGCTTCAACTTCACCTAAATTTTCTTCCCCCTTTCTTTGAACTCATCTTCTTCTCCAAAGTAACAACAGAAACTGCTATTATAGGCTAACCAAATCGGCTGTAAAGCGTAATTTGGTAACATTTTTGGTGACCTCTACACCAGTTTTTCCTGCTAAAACTCCTAGGCCTGTTGCCTAGTGAATCCATTGGGCAATGGAGTCCATTTTTAGCCTTTATAACTCAAAAAATATCTTGAAAACTTAGTTGCTGGAAACAAAACAACAACATAAAACAAAACTAAAACAAAACAACATTGGCTTCAAATAGGACCAGCCAGTTGTGCATCAACACTTTTTGGAAAAAATAAACTGAACTGAAACTTGCCTAGCTACCTACAACTAACAAATGAAATAGGCTGGCTAAACAAAGCCATTAACTGGTTCCATGAAATAGTTGCCTTTTCTTTGCAACTTACAGTATTTTACATGCTTTTGAGCAGCCAAAAAGAGGTGAAAAAATGACAAATGTCCAACCAACTGTTGCAAAGCCTCTTGAATAGACAAAGTAAATCCACTTACCCACTTATGTTGGCCATTCACACTGTTGTTCTGAAGTGGATAGGATAGTTGTATGTACCTCCTTTCAACAGAATCTTCATGCATGGGTGAAAGAATGACCTGTGATGCATTGCTGGCTTCCATCCTAGTTAAATGCCTGATAGGACACCCTTTTGAGAGCTTTGGGTTGAACTATTGCTCTTGTGGGACAAGCAGCTGATTTGGAACTTCAAGGTCTTCCTCTTCTTCCTTCAAAGAATCTAAGAAGGTTTATATAATGTTGTCATGGCTACCTTCTTCAAATCTTTCCTCCTGTTGTTCATGGTTGTTTTGTTTCAAGGCTAAGTTTGGACAAGTGAGAAGATAATTTGGCTGATTAGAAATAATATCATTACTTTCACCTTGCATGATTAATTGCCATTCAACTCCTCATCCATGGTCAATGGATCATCTTCTTCTGTTATGGCAACCAATAACTCACCAAATCTATTAGCTCTTTGAAGGTTCTTAGGAATAGCTGATTCAAGCTCCAAGCTCCAAATGTTTTCATGGCTATCAATCTCTTCATTCTCCAAAACAAGACTATTCTCATTCTACTCTTGGTAAACTAGCATCCTATCATAATTATTTGTATCATCCTACTATCCCAAAATTGCTTCTGCTATTGGTATGAGCATACTTTCCTCATCTTTCTCAACAAAACCAGGTAGTTGATCAAACAAAGAAACCAATTCTTCCTCCTCATGTGGTGCCTTCTCTAATGAAACTTGGGCATCCTATCTTTGCAACTGAAGACTTTCACCTTGTGACTATTGTACTCTGCTTTCATTTATCTTATAAACAACATTAGAAAACTTTTCAAATGAATCAAAATGCAAAGGATTCAGTGTCAAACATGAACCAACCTCCTCTGCACATGTATGAGGAAGAATGGGTTTTTTAGTGGGTTGTTCTTGACAGATGATAGACTAATTTTTGTACCTATAATGGCTCTTGCAAAAGGCTTGACTCTCTAAAACTTGGAATCTTAACACGAGGAGACTTGCTGATTCAAAAAACTTTTCCTAATTGAAACTTGGGGTTTTGAACCCTAAAACCTCCTCTCGTAGCAAGTCTAGTTTTTTTACACGAGAAGACATAATGGTAGCATTCATTGCTTCCCTAATCTCACACTTTGCTTTTGCTTGGCTCTTTGATCTTTCACTTGCTTGCCACACAACAGGTCCACTTGGGAAGAGGGAAATGGTGCTAGGGCAAGTAGGTTCAACTATATCATCTCGAGGCTTGTAGACATCAGATGACTCTCCTTTTGTCTTAACTAACTCTTCCTTTTGCCCATCACACCAAATTGGAATCTTGATTAGTTTAGATTCTGTAGCCTTTTCCTCTTTATGATCTTGGATTGGTATGCAAGGAATAGCCTTACCAAGGTTTGACATTTTATAATCAGGATGCTTAGTCCAAGAAGGCTGCCATGGCTGTTCAAGACTTTGATGACTTGGGTTAGGCTCTTGATATGACTAAAACTAAGGATTAAAGGACTAGTTTTGAATGCAAACAGGCTCATGAACAAAATTAGAACAGCTAAAACTTGGAATTTTTGGACCTTGAGAAAGCTTTGAGATAGCTTCAGCTTGTAACCAAATACAATCTTGGGCCAGAAGTTGTGTCATTTGTTCCTCATCAACAACAATCTACCCATTTAGAGATTCTTCTTCATACTTTCTCTTTTCTTCCATCTCTTACTGATAATAAAAGGCCTCATAAGACTGTTGCTCCTGTTGTTGGAGATGGGCTTGATAAGCAAGCTCTTCTTGTTGCATGTTGTACTCTCATTCTCTGTCAATATCATCTATCTATCTTTGAAAATTCAAAGAAAACTCCCAAAGATCTAAAGTCATATCTTGAATTCTCATGCTATCATCATACTGAGATTGATTAGTAGAAAAAGTATGTTGATGGGAACAAAATAGTCTTCCTGGGGCTGATTATGAACATGGGTAGGCTGCCATGAAGGCTGAGCAGGGGTGGGTGGGAGGTAACCATGTTGAGCATGTTGATATACTGCTATTGTATAGGTGTTTGGGATGAACCCAACAACATTTTCAATCTGATATGGTTGGCTAGAAGGCTGATATTGTTGGTTATAATGAGGGAAATGATTATTTGGGGGCCAAAAGCTTGGATTTTCATGATGTGGTGGAGGATCACCATAATTGCTGCAATATCTAGACATTTTGCATGAAAAGGTCTGAATCATAGGAATGTCAAAACATGAAAATTAAAGACAACACCAACCTGATTCATTGTAGATTCCCAGGCTATTGAAACCAGCTGATATATGCTTAGAGTTGCCATGGTGTTTGATGATTTTGGCTCCAAAGGATGATAACACTGAAGAAAACACTAGATCCTTTAGTATGTAACTCTTTGTATGCGTTGTTCACACTATATTTGCTTAAAAAATTAGAGAACAGAGTCACCAGGTATATGTTATAACCTCAAAAGGTCAAAAACATTGTTGTCTATACCAAAACAACAATGGAAATGGTATCTAGTAGCTCAAACTTAGTTCAGGGTCCCATCGAGCGTGCCAAAAACTGTTGTCACGAAGGATTGGGCCCTGAATGCTAAGCTTTTACAAGCTTGGCAATCCCGTGCAACATGGGAACATTCTCAGACTATGGGTTTATCTATTTTGAGAATGAACCTCTAGAAGAGCCAGCTGCCTTTAACTGCCCTTTAGATCTGTAAATTGATGTAGGAAAAATATAGAAGAAAAACTTGCATAAACTGAAAACTAAACTGAAGGGGGTGATGCACCAATATTTTCTCTTAAATCTGCAATTTATTTCACTAATATTCTCCAATATACCTGTTCTTACAATCCAAACTAATCAAATTCACCACATAAGTAGTTCACAGAAAGGCATGAGAAATCTTGCACAAGCTGTGACCTATAATAAACTGAAATTTGTATACTTGCATCCAATAAATGAGATAAAGAATTTAGAGGTTTTGAAGAAAAACACACAAAACTATCAAATCAATCACAAAATAACAAGACACCTGAAATCAGATAGAAGAACCCCTGATTGTATTAGAAAATGGAAGGAATCTCTACAGAACAATGATAAACTACTAGAAAAATAAACTGCTGCTACTGTAAAACTAGAAAAATTAGTTGAGTTACATGGCAATCCCTTCTATACAATATGCAAAGGAAAAAAGCAAGAACTAAGGAAAAAATCATAAGCTTTTTCCATATAATACAAACTAATCCCAAAAAGTGAATGGGCAGTGAACTCTAGCTCAATTGGACTCCAAAATCTGCATGAATGAGTCCCAAAAAGCAACTCCAACTTGTTGGGTGAGCACAAGTGAAAAGCCTAAAATTTAGGCCCCAAAACTCCTCCAAAATGAGCAAAAATAGCTTAGAACTCTAAGTCTTAAGGTCCTTGAACAAAAAATTGCTAAAATTAGCCCTCTTTGACCCCAAGGCAAAAATAGAACTCAAGTCTGTCCCTGCATGAGTTTGCACTTCAGTTCAACTTCTCCTTCTATCTTTACATGATTAGGTGCCAAAAAGAGATCTAATTTAGCAAATATTAAAGGTAATAACATGATTATGCCTTAATAAGTGTTATCTAATGCTTATATCTCCCTCTAAGACATTATTTAACAAGTATTAAGGCAATTATTATGGTTATTGCACATAATACGTGTTAAGTTACATTGTTTTTATCATTTAACCATGCAAAAATATAAGGGACTTTACATTACAATAATAGCCCTTAAGGCAAAAAATACCCCTCCATCCTCCATGCAAAAAATAAGATATTCAATCTGCCCTGTCACTGCAAAAGTCTCAAAAAATCCAAATTTCTCTAAGGCATGCAATAAAGTCAATAGCCTTCATCAAATCTTTCAAAACCACATTATATCTCTCTAGCCCCCCATTGGCCCTCATGTGCATTAGGTCTCAATGAACATTATGTTTTTAAACAAAAGTCAAAAACACAATGATACTTTGCTACTCCACGACCCCATCATGCACTTGCTAGGTTATCATGTCTTACGATGTCTTGACCATGACCCTCATTTGATTTGCAATGATTTCCTTAAAACAAAAAGTCAAAAAGACTTGTAAGCTCTTAGGCTAGGGCACAAAATGAACAAAAGAAATCTTAAACTTCATTCTTTGCATTTCATTTCGCTCTCTGGTCTGTGCCGCCACCATGGAGGAGTCTCTTAGGGTTTGAAGCTACAAGCTAAGGATTTGAAGGCTTTCTACAACTGTTACAAAGCTATTTTTACCAGTTTCTTTCACTGTTGTAAGTGACTCTTTCATTTCACTGAGCTTTTTCATGCAAAAAATGATGAAGATACTTCTTTACTTCACTATTTCTGCATACTCTTTCTTCTTTTTTCTGATTCTTTGAAAAGGATACAAGAATGCATCTTTTTCCTTTTATCTCTATGCATGAAACAAAGGTAAGAAAACTGTTGAGGCATGGTGAAAATGACAAAGAATATGTTTCTATCCTTTTGTCATTGTCATACTTAGGAGCAAGAAAATGGTAAAAGACTTGCTTAATCATTTTCATGTGAGAGAAATATTGAAACTCTCTAGCTTCTTATCTCTTATTTGTGACAAACCCTACTAGGGTTTTACTCAAAATCTCATGCATCTTGCTCTGTTGTTTACTTTCATAAGCTGTTGCTATTATGTCATTGTTGATAACTCATTGTTTGAATAGTCACTTATCTGTGGCTCTTGAGACCACAACAAAGAACTTTGTATTTGCTTGATAATTAAAAGTGATAGTGAATAGTAAAAGAAACGTGTTTTACTTATGATACAACCCCACTAGAGTTTGCTTTGAAACCATGGAAAACCTTCTATGATGTTTGAAATTTGTAAAACTCATTTCTTGCATGATACTTTTCAAGACAAAAAATTTGAAATTGTGGTCGCTTGTCATGAGTCCTTGAAAGATATTGGAGCAAATGACAGTCCATCATAAACCCCTTTTGTGGATTATCTCCCGAGATGATATTGCTAACCATGTCTTTATTTGTTGTTTTGCTTCTTCAATTATTCTGTTGCTACAGATTGATCTTTAACCTTAATGTGGACTGTTATGTCACACTTTTCAGGACTGTGTTTGTCAATTAAAGAAGATTGGCTGTTGTTTTCTTTTGTTACCCCTTGTGACTGTAGCTTGTCTTATGTATGTATAAATTGTATTACTATTCCAGGTGTTAACCTTACTCCCCTCTATATAGTCAATGCTGCTCCTTTGTATTCATTGTTTCTTGCATATGTTGTTCCATAGATCTCTATAACAGTGATATAGCTACTCTTCTTGCTTTGACCAACAATTAGTGACTGAATGCTTTATTTATCTTTTGATTACTACTTCATTTATAATGGATGGACTTCATATTACTAGCTATAGTAGGCCTTTCATGGCTATGACTGTTCTCTACTAATCTCTGATATGTCTGTCTTGTCTTGAACTCTCGATGACCTTTGTGATGACTGTTCAGACTCTAAAGAGATATGAATGCTCTTGTAGCAAGATATTTCTACATTTGAGTATGCTCCTGGAGCTCCTTACAACATAATTATGTCTTGAGAACTTACTGCACTCTAAGGGGAAAATAATACCATCATCAACATTGGACACTAAATAATGATTGAAAGTACAATACTTGCTCTTAGTAGGACTTCTTACAGTCATTTGAAGGTTATCCTCCTTTGCATACTATGTTTCTGCTGCTTCATTTATGATAGTGAAGTGGATTGCAGTTGCATCTTTATAACTGTTCTTTGGACTGCAACTGCAAGCACACCTTATTCGTTTGACAAAGCAGGCTCACTCCTTTTTTGAAGAAAAGGAAGAAAACTCCTCATGGCTGTTTATCTATGCAAAATAGTGTTTATGTTGTTTAGGGATCTTCTTGTTCATGGATGTTAGCTTTTATTGTTCAGATCTTGTGAGAAGACAACAAAAAGGTGAACTCCTTTCTCCTCTCTGTATCATGCCTGTACTGCTCCACTTAATCATGCCTCTTAATTTGTCATGGCACTAGTGACTATTACACTTGATGTGTCTCTTGGTGATGACTGTCCCATAATGATCTATGGCAATGATGTATTTGTGACTATTTCTTCAACTTGCCTACCTCAAAAGTTTATAATAAATGATATCCTCTGATGACTGTTTCTTAGCAGAGTTGGGCTCTTCATACAATGTCTAGACCGCTCTTAGAATCCCTGAGTGGGCAGTCCTCAAACACCTCCTTCTCATAACTAATGATTGTTGCATTATGTTGTGATGAGCCTTCACCATCTCAACATCTTCCTAAGGCTAAGTCTAGACCTCTGTCAATGTCCTATCTCTGTCTTTCCTTGCACATTGTCTAGGTGTTGACTCTTTGAAACTTTGTGAAGATGCCTCCTCTTGATGATTATATATGACTGAATTGCTACTCTTCATTTGACTGTTCCTCATGTCAAGATTTAGGCAACTCTTAGCTGCTTCAATATACCTCCATAGATTGAACTAGGGTTTGACACATGACTTCAACATACATATAGTGTTTCCTTGAATGTGTATCTAACCTACAACCTTTGACAAAGGATATTTATATCATGTGATCCTCCTTAGATGCTGTGGATTTTGTTGTTTTCTTTTTTTATACATGATGTGGCTGTCCTGACATGGTCTCCAACACTGCTTCATGATAACCAAGATGACTGTACTATATTGTTCTACATGACTGTCACAACCTTCTCTCATGTTTTGATATGCATATATCTATACCTTGAATGACTTCCTATGCCTTTTTTAGGGTCATATTTTGTCATCTGATTGCTCCTTATGGTCCTAACTATCCTTTATAGCTTTTGATTGTAACTTGGTTGCTTTATGATTGTTGTAAGCGATGACTGGTCTCTAGGTACCTATATCTACACAGTGAACAAACATGTTAGATAAAACATGAAGGCTGATTAGCCTCTTTTTGATTGTTTATATTCTTTATCCTATTTCATTCCTTTGCATCTGATGTTTAGTTTATTTGTTCTATTTTGCTGATTAGATGTAGAATAGCAAGTACACTTTGAATTGTTGTATATAGAAGTAGAGATAGTACCCTGAGCTCTAACATCATTTTCCTCCATCCCCTTGCAGGTCTTCTCTCGGGGCTATTACTAGGACAACTAGGTATGCTGATGCAGACTCAGACAACAAGATTCGTCATTCACTCAGGCAATGACGTGTCCCATCCTTGTTTTTATATGCTTTCTATTCTTTCTTTGTACTTGTTATTGTACATCTTGTCAAATACAGTTACTCCCACGGCTTGTGTGGGATCATATAAACACTTCTTCGTTGAATATAATCAGTTATTTCATGTCGTATGATTTGTGTAGATTTTCTCTTTGTAAATCAATTACATAACATGAACTGAATCATTATTGCATGTGATAAATGTTTATAATCATGGAAACTCAACAAAGTTCTATGTAGCTTTTTGCAATACACCAGATTGTAATGAATGATTTGAAATAAAGGTTCTATGAGGCCGATTATTTTTCCTTCATTATTTTGATCGTTTTACATTCAGTTGATGACATTATTAGACTTTTAGAGACTATTGTTCCATTATGCAGATTTGATTTTATCTCTTGATTTTGATTTGACATTGATTAGACATGTGGTGATTCTATTTAAATCATATTTTGATGATATGATGAGATTAGACATGCGAGATATATTAGGTGATGATTATTGATGTGATTTCTAGTTCATTATGTGGGCTCATTAATTGATGATGATTATGTGACATTAGATAGAAAATGCAATTTAATCTTGAATTATGTTGTGAATGATTAATGTTGTATACAATGGCATGAATTTAATTCCAGTTGCTTCGGCTATGATTATTCATGATATGATTGACACTTGATCTAGTTGTACATGATTATATTCCCAGACCATGGGAAATCAGAGGTAGTATTCACACATATGTTATTCCCTGTGAAACTGATCCATTCCCAAGAGGGATGAGGATCACGTTTGATCGGATGTTGTTTGATTTATTATTTTGGCCTAGTACCCTTTTTTCTTAAAGTAATTTATATCACGTGTTGTATATTTTTATTGTTTTACACCACTTGGTATTGTTTTTATTTTTGAGCCATTTAAAGTGAATTTATGACTCCCTAGGTGAACCTTAGTGTCCCAAAACTTACCCTAGGTGGTTACCCATGGGTCTAGGGTCAATTTTGACTAACTAAACCTTGGGGTAACTCACTTTTGGTCACTCTAAACTGAGGTTTAGTCAAAGTGACGAATTTTGAAATGGCTAAGGGTGGGAGATGAGTCATACTTTGGGAAAGACTCATCTCCCTTCCCAAAGTTTTGGGATCCCTTCACCAAGAAGACTTGGGAGGTCTCCAAGACTCCCAAGTGTGTGGGATCTCTCTCCAAGATTCTCACACACATGTGAGAGCATCTTGGAGGGAGATGGCTCTCTTGGAGAATCAGAGGATGCCATATGGCATCCCTTATCCTCATGGAGGCTTGAAGGGAGATGCCACCTCACAACTTGGTCTCTCACACATGTGTGAGAGCACAAGTGGATAAGGTGTGGATTGGAATGGAATTGGAGGGTGACACTTGTCACCCTCACACTTCCTCTCCCTTGCAAGTGGCATGGGATGAGGAAGGATAAGGTGACAAGTGTCACCTTCTCATTCCTCAAGGCCAAATTAGAAGGCCTATATTACCTCCTCTTGAAGAGGAGTGTGGGGTTCTGGCATTTTGTATATTTTTCTTTCTATTCTTGGAGTTCTTTTTGGGAGTTAGAGGAATTTGGAGATTGGAAGGCTTGGAGAAGCTTGGAGCTCTTCACCAAACATGCTTCCATTGTTAGGGCTTTTGAAGGTAAGCCCCATGACTATAGACATTTACCCTTGCATTTTTCATTTTTGTTGTGTTTGTGGTTTTATGTTATTGGTTGTTTTCTTTTTGTGTGGGCTGGGAGTTTGGTGAGAGAACCTCCATTTGGAGGTAAGACTCAACTTGTATGGGGTAGGGGAGAGTGAACCTCCTCGAGGTCACCTCCTTATTTTTTTGCTACTTATAGCCTTGAGGGCTTTTCTTGATGTTGAGAACATTTTTGATGGCAAGAGTGCCATGATAGTTTTTGAGTTATTTGGAGATATGTATTTTTGGTGGTTATGGCTTGAGGCCTTGAGACTTGGTGATTTGAGATCATGGAGTGGCCTCTTGAGTTGAGGGGTCCATTCCCCTACCCCCATCAAACTCATTTTCATGAGTTTAGTTTTGTGCAACCTTGGGGAAAATTTTGTGTGTTTGGAAAATTTGCATTGTTGTGGTGTGTGTGTCAAATCGTGTGAATCCTACCTCCCTAGCTCAGGGGTGACCCACTTGCGGGTCTATGGTAGGGAGGAGGGCTTTTCCTTTGTGGCTTGTTTCCCCATTGTTGTGTTGATTATTGCAGGTTTATTGTTGATGAAAGTGAAGTTTGGAGGAGCTCATTATTGCCTTATTTGCTTTATTTTATTTGGCTATTGGAGCCATGGTCTTAGAGGCCTTATTGTGGTTATGACCAAAATTGTTATTATTCTTTGTGTTGGTTGTTTAAGGAAATCAAATGCGAGCCATTCTTATTGTTTATTCAAAGAAACTGTCATTAATTTATGCTGTTGTGTTTATGTTGTTATGGAGAAATGTTGAGAAAATACATTTTGCTGTCATTTTACTCAAAAAAAAAATGTGTTGCCGTTAAAATTTTAGTGTATGCTATATAAAAAAAATAGAGGTATAATTTCTGTTATGTTTGCACTAAAATTTCATGTTATTATTATGTTGTTTGTAAATATGAGTTGTTGAAAATTTAACTGAAATGATTTTGTATAAACTGTCATTTTATATCTGCAAAGGAAAGAAAGAAATAAATTAGTTAGTGTGTGATTTTTGCAAAAAAAATGTATATAAGAAAGTAATGTTGTTTAAATCATTTGCAAATATATATATATATATATATATATATATATATATATATATATATATATATATATGTATATCCTCCTGGTCATGTTTTGCCTCAAATCTAGTTATTTCATCTCCTTAAAAGATTGCTTATATGTATATATATGATACAATATATATATATATCATACATTTTATACATATATATATATTGCATGTATATATACTTTTGTTTTAATATATCTTACCTTTTTGTTGGACTAAATACACTGTATATATTTATATCACTGTATATATATATATATATACACACACACACAAACTATTTTAAAAGCTTTCAAACATGAAATAACAATAAGCGAACCCTAATGGAATAGGGATGGTTTTTGTTTGATAAAAGACAAAGTGTAAGTATGGGGATCGACCCCCTCCCCACACCCCTTACCACTCTCAAAATCCTCGTTGCAGCAGCGGACCCCCAGTCTACGGCGGCGGGAGACCCTTTGGCTGATTTGGCCTTTGTAGTTTTTGCCTGTATTTTCCTTTCAACCTGCAGTTGTATAATATATATATATATATATATATATATCACACTATGTATCAAATTTGTAGAATAAGCATCTCTTGATGCATACTAGATGTATATATATATATTATATATATATGTATTTACATACAAATGCATATACATATGTATACAAATAAATATATACATCTAAATATATATAAAAAAAGACCAAACCCTACTGTGTATATGATGAAAGTATACCTCTGTGTATATTCTCTTGGCAGCCATTATAATGGAAAAGGAGTAACCTGCAAAACAAAATAGAAGAACAAGAGAAGAAAGATAGAAAAGAAAAGATGAGAGAACAAAACAAAACAAATAAGAGAGTTAGGGCAAACCCATAAGGAAATGTTTAAAATATTATTAGGGCTTTCTTCTTTAGAAACTAATAAAATAATAGCATAGGGATTTGTTGGAGAGTGAGTAGGAAATTAGAAATTCTATTTTATTTATTTCATTATATTCTATATTTTTTCCATTTTATGTGCACGAGAATTCTTTTCCCTCTAATTTGAATTGGGTCATTTTTTTGACTTGTTGACCCCCCCTTGAGTTAATTTAATGTTTTAATATTATTTTGTTGGGGATTGATTTTTAATTGCTTGGGGGATTTAATTTGGTGGGAATGGGTTGTTTTATTTTTAGAATGGGATGCTTTATCCCTTTGTGAGATATTTAATTTGACTTCCATTTAATTATTTGACAGTTTAAAATTATTATGTTGGGAATCTCTTTTGAATTTTATTTTAATTTAATTGATTTATTATTTTTATGGGGAAAGGTATTCTAATTTTTCCCCTTTATCTATTATGTTTGAATTAGTTAATAAATATAATGGTCTAAATTATATTTACTAATGAACTTAATTTTGAAGTTTATTTTGGGGCATTTAATTATTTTTGAATTTTAATATTTGGTTGCAGGGTCAATTTATTTGGCCTTGGCGATGTATTTAATTTAACCTTATGTTTAATTATTTTAATTTTTTCTTTGATTTCTTTTCAGATGTTTTATTTTAAATTTTTAATTTGATTATTGAAAACGCGTTATGCTGTCGAATTTTTCCTAGATTTTAGGGTTCCTTTTTTTGGCATTTTCAGGACATCATTTAATCACTCCATCTTATCATGTGACCATCATGCCATTGATTTTCATATTTTATTTATTCAATTTCTCTTAGACATTAAGTTAAGGTTTGGGTTCGAATATGATGAAATCACCTTTTTACCTAGGAAACTTAGGGTTCGGATTAAAACCGTTCTAACCCTAGAAGCGGCGCACATAGTGTCATATACCCCCTAGATGACTTTCATCATGCAGGGGATGGCATAGGAAGACGCACTTCCCTGAATATGTATGACATGTTTACGCCTCATGCGTATTTCCACCGAGCACGTAGACACGTGCGAGGGGGTTCCTAGGGACATGTAGAAAAGTTTTTCGTATTTCGTGTCATGACCACATGTCAAATATGGACATGACACGTGTGTTGTGTGTCGTGACAACATGGGAAATGTGGGCATGACAGGTTCCACAACTGAAACATGATCTGCCATAACTAGATTAGCTTCAACTTCACCTGAAATTTCTTCCCCCTTTCTTTAAACTCATCTACTTCTCCAAAGTAGCAACATAAACTACTGTTACAGTCTAACCAAATTGGCTATAAAGCATAATTTGGTAACAGTTACATTTTGCAAAAGATTGCATTTGTTGGGGTTTACTTTGTGACATTATGCATGATTAAAAAGGTAGTTAAATTTCATAGGTGGAGACTTTGTGTGTGGGTGCAAAAACCTTATTTGATCCATCCTAGGAGTCATTTGTGAAAGTGGTCACTTTATATTATTATAGGAATGAGGATGAAGTTGGAGTCCTAGAGTGTAAACATGGGACCAATATACATGAGGGATTGATGTGCAATGTTTGAAATGAACTTAATGGATAAATTCATAAACATTGTAACTGGCCCACTTGTGTTTGATGTGCAATGTGTAATGAAGAGAATGAAAATGGGTTAAAACTAAACAAAATAACATTTCAATATTAACCAATATGTGGTTGTTCTATGATGTTATAGTAAGAGATAAAATCAATGCACATCAAGACCAATCTATATGTGGTTGAAGAGTGATACATCATCAGGACTAATCTATATGTGGTTGAAGTGTTATGCATCATTGGGGCTGATCCATTTATGGTCGATGTGCAATGCTTAATGAAGAGCATTCCTTGAGGTGAGTACTTGCTTAGAGATATGTGAATGTCTCATGTCCCTCCTAATTCTTTGGAATTTCAAGTAGGACGTCACTTCTCTCCTCCATATACCTTCTCTTATTCCTTGTGTTTAATTGGATTGACCATCTCCAATTATGTGTTGAGAAACTATCTTGTTTGTTGTGTGGTTAAGGCCAATCTTGTGTTTTGTGTTTGTGCTTGATAACCACAATAAGTGGCTCCTAGTCTAGAGGGGTGGGCCTAAGGTTATCACCTGGTTGGGTGGTTTTAATCACTTTTGAGATGCACTTGGAACATGGTAGCACATCTATAATTTGTGGTGAGAGTGAGTTGAGGAGTTGGAGAAGTTCTTGTGTTCTTATATTTCTTTATGTATTATATTTGAGAAAGTTGTGAACTTGGTTTATGCTGTAATTGAACCATTTTACCATCATTATATATTGAAAGTTTCCATCCATGTATTTTTGTTGTGTACATGATGTTGTAACCTTATTTTTAAAATGATCATTAGCTATAAATGTATATGGAAATGAGAATCTGTATGGATGTATATGACATGTAAATTTACTTGAAAATGAACGGTATTGAATTGTAAGTTTTTGTATGATAAATATGATATTTAGACCATATGGAATTTATTGGTGAATGTTGTTCATACACATATTTTTATGGTAAAATTTTATGCAAGGAAATGTGCTTTTGTAGTCTTTGCTTGTAGCATAGTTATGTTGATTTGAAATTGTAAGTTTTACCATTTTAGTTTTTGTTTATTTACTTCTACGAATTTTTTAAAACCCTTAGAATTTTTTGTATTGCTTTTCATATTATTTATTTTTCATAATAGAAGTTCTAAAAATATTGAGATTTAGTTGAGTTATGATTGGTTTACTCCAAACTATATTTGTGCAATTACAACCACTGAAATGATGATGTGAAGGAGTTCTTTACATTTTTGGAAAGGTTTTAATATGATCTACTATTGTTTATAATATTTTAAAGTATAGTCATGATATTATATGTTTTTTTATGGCATTTGTGAAAGCTAGTCATATTATATTGATTGTTGTGCAATTAGTTTATAATTGTGTTATGTATGAAAAGAGGGATGATGATAATATTTGATAGTGTGATTAAATCCTCCTTTCACATATAACATTCAAGGACATTTAACTGATTCAAGTCACAAATTTTGCAAAAGGACTCAGCTACAGGTTTGGTGTCACTTGGAATGATAAGGAAATTTGAAATTTGTTGATTAATTTGTTAAACCCTAATCTGATTAAGCCTTAAACCCTAATTATATGAAATCATAAACAAATAGACAAAACACAACAAATTCACACACAAGAAGGCACTAAATGTAGATTAGAGACATACCAGAATTTAGATTCTGGAAAGTGGAAACTTTGGGGACACTGGGGGGTGCTTGTGTCCAATAGACATCTTTTTCTGAGGGTTTCGAACTTAAATTTGCTTTAGATCGTAACCTGCTCCAAGATTCCCAATGATGCAAAACTGGAGGACATTGGGGCAGGTGCCTATGTCTAATTAGGGCTATTTTTTGCTCTTTTCTGTAGACCCTGAATCTTTATCCTTTACACTAACCTCCTACAACTCCTCTCTACAAGATTCTACACCTGTAACCTGTAATCACAAGAGAGGGGTTGGCGGTTGTGGTGTTTAGGATCTTACCTTGGTCAAGCCACGGAATGGCATTCAAGCCTTCCAACATCGTTGTTATATAGAGTGCATGCCATTAGTGGATAGAGGCAAAATCAAATGATATGATAAATTGATTTAAACACAAAATAGATGTCACCTTGGAGGTGAATCTCTCACGGGGAGATGAAGATCTTTCACACCATGAGGAGATGGATTGATGAAGACAAATCTACAACAAACAAGTACAAACACAACACAATACTGCTCTGCAACACAATGAAAGCCTTGAATATCCTTAGCACAAGATCACAAGTTCATATTATCCATCTAGGTTTAAAATGAAGTCCTAAACATGTTTATATATGCATTCCTGCTAAACATTTGTAATTTAAATTGACAAGGCTGACAAAGGGAAACTTTTTAATGGTCACTTTTCTGACATTTAAAATTTGGGTCCTAACAAAATAGGTTTGGACTAGGGCATGGGCACCCAAGTCTAGGGTCCTATTTTGGGACTTGATTAAGCTTAAGATGCACTCCTAGGCCCCATTTGACATGGGTTTTGGGGGATTTTTCTTTGGGATTCATTTTTAACATGCATGATTAGATCTAAGGGACCTAGGAGATAAAATTAGGAGGTAAAATTCCTAAGGGGACATTTTACGACATAACATTTAGCCCCCACTTTAATATACATATGATCTTATGACCCATACATGCATTAAATTACGGTTGAAAACACATCAAACATGTGAGGCACTTGAAGCTAAGACATACACAAAGATTGAGGAACTATTTCTAGCCCCCAGTCTTAAGTAAGCACTAGAAGACACATCACAGACACACAAAACATAATGAAGATAGTAGGAAGCACGCAAGACATAGAGAAGACAATATTGAAGACATGCAAAACATGATGAATACAAGAGAGAAGTCACGCAAAACATGATGAATACATTGATATAACATTTTCACAACATTTTCATATATAAAATGAAATCCTAAAAAGCACATAAAACAAAACCCAAAATGTAGGAGGAGCTCATCACTACACCCTTGATACTACACCTAGGAGAAAACACACCATACAGAACTTGAGTGTGGGAGGAGCTCATCACTACACCCTTGAAACCACACATGTGGGAAAACATGCCATACAAAACCCGTGTGGGAGGAGCTCATCGCTACACCCTTGAAACCACACATAGGGGAAAAGACACCATACAAAACTTGAGTGTGGGAGGAGCTCATCACTACACTCTTGAAACCACACATGGGGGAAAACACACGGAAGACACATGGAATACATGAGTGCTGTATAGCATGCCATAGACATACTATACATCTTAAACATGGAAAAAATGGGCGATGGAAGAAATTTATTGCTAAGTCCCACCATCTCAAACATGGTGCAGACACACCTAATGGTTGGGCTTATGCCACAA
The DNA here is from genome assembly GCA_027924645.1 of Cunninghamia lanceolata. Lineage (NCBI taxonomy): Eukaryota > Viridiplantae > Streptophyta > Pinopsida > Cupressales > Cupressaceae > Cunninghamia > Cunninghamia lanceolata. The sequence continues at coordinate 4,743,336 of BSBN01000828.1, forward strand.
CAACCACCAAAGACATGCTTAAGGGAGGATAGATCAAGATCCAACCTCACTTCTTGATGAGGACTTTGTAATAAAAGAATGTGCACTAGCTCCAGAGATACACCATCCCGCCTCGTGATGAGGGATTTTTTATAAAAGGATACACAATAGCTCAAGAGATACATTATCCCACCTCATGAAGATGGATTTTTGATTGCAATATAGATAAAGATGTGTACTCACGCCAGAGATATAACATCCTGCCTCGCAAAGAGGGCTTACAAACATGCTTCGTTAGTATCAAAATCATCAAACATATATAATTATATATGCCCCCACCTTAAGGTGGTTGATGTCATGTACTGATATCAAGCACGTTAAGGTAGAGAGAAGACACACAAGGAAACAAGATCTTTTGCAAAGCCCATGCCCCCAAGGTGACATGTGCTTACGATCGTCGAGTGTTCCCACAAACACATTGACAGAATATGCTAAGATAAACAACAAGATTAAATCATGAAAGCTATGCATAAAAATAGTGACATCAAGGACCAAGGCTATACTCACGAGTTTAGAGATGAGTATAACCGTTGGGCTATACTGCAGGTACCTCAGAACTAAGTATAGAAACAAGGTAAGATACCATTCAAAGTGTACAAGAGCAGATTGAGTCGATTGTAAAATGTTAGTCACAAGAAATTCCATAAGATGATACATCACATAGAGTGATTCTACTAGTCAAGTGTTGAATATATATAGATCAACCCCATATTCATGTATGGACTAGGTCCATTTTTTCTTGCTTATTGAAGGGACACACGGTCTGTATTATTATTTCTTTGTTTTCATCATCTGAGGACTAGGTAGAATAACTGAAGAAGGTAAACAATAAAAATGAGAGAGGAGAACAAGTGTCTTAGGAACACCACGTAGGAGGATGCCCCCAAAACACCCTCCACAACACTATTCCCCTAAGGCATGATGCACAACAATAAAATAGAGGAGAGACAATGATAGAAGAATGATGAAACAAATAGAAGAATGGTCACAATAGAGGTGGTCTCTCGGTATCCTTGACCTTACAAGAGTATCAAGGGTCATCCAAGGAGGCCTAAACAACACATAACACATCACGGGGGAACACAATGCAATGCTAACAACATATATATTTAGGAGGCTGCCACCCTTGAGAGCAACTAGAATAGGTGCTACATCGAGTGTGGATAAAGGAAGGAGAATTACTTACCTAATTCAATGGGATATTTCTTGGCAGACAATTCATGTCTATCATCTCAGTATATATCATATTTAGTCTTGAACCTGTTGATATTGTAGTAGCATTAGTACACTTATTCACTACCCTCTTAGGAGGTAGAAGAAGTGATTTGTTTTGAGTGATCTTGACATCCATCCATAAGGGATTTAATGTGAGAGACCTTTCCTCATCCACAAGTGTTGCATCTTTTGAAGAGAGAGCATAGGAATGAAGGGAAGGTAAGGTGTTGTGAGGATAATTGTTGGTGATTGTATCTTTAGTGATGTTCAAAGAATATGCAACCAAAGGAGATGTATCCAAGATTTTCAAATCCTTAGTGATATCCAAGAGACTTGAAGACTCAACCAGAGGGAGATTGAGGGTCTTCACTTCCTTAGTGATGTCCAAAGTACTTGAATATCCAACTAAAGGAGGAAGATCAATAGGATGATCAATAGAGACTTTATACACTATGGTAGGGGTAGAATTTTTAATATTGTTAGATGAATGCTCATTATCTATCCAAGGAATGTTCTTTGCTGGAGGGGGTTCTTCATTCACTAATTCTTCATCTTGGCTAGAGAGAGCATTAGAATAAAGAGATGGTGGGGGTTCTTCATTCACTAATGCTTAATCTTGGCCAGAGAGGATATTGGAATAAAGAGATGGTGTGATGTTGAGGGATGTGTCAATCAATTAATCCTCTTGCACCAAAGTGTCCTCATAAGTGAGAAAAACTTTGGGAGAGAGATTCTAAGGTAAAATTAAGTTACCATCACATGTATTAGCAATAGGAGGCGTAGTGGAATGTCCAATAGAGATAAAGTCATCTAGGGCTTCATCTAATATATTAAAGTCCTCACTACTAAACAATGCAACATATTTATTATTATCTATGAATTTAGTGATATCATCTAATATCAGAGGATATGTTCCCATGAGAATTGTGAAACTATCAAAATCAGAAATATAACAAAGGATTTCATATGTGGAACACATAGAAATATCAACATCATAGATATATGCAATTTGTTTTAAGACTTGAGGATATTCATGAATAAATTTGGAAAAAATATCAATGTCTATGATGTATGTAAACAAATCTTCCAAATATGAATGACAAGAAGTATCCATGATGCTAGTTTGAAAGAGCTCAAATACACACAAATTTCACAACGATCGACAAGGCAAAATAAGTGAGACAATTTCGCACCAAAACACTTGTTTGAGGAAAATAGGTACTAAAAGACACACAAAGTCCACAAAAAACATAGTGGATAGGAGGAAAAAGTGGTACACAACAAGGCCAAGTGAGTGTTTTTAAATGTTTTGATCAAGAAAATGTGAATAAGGTGTATAAACACTTAGTGTTGAAATACACACTGTGTAATTAAAAACATGCCAATTTTCACACAATACTATGAAATGATATAATTTTTTCAAATGAATAATTAATGTATGCTTGAAAATGAATGAAAGCTCTAAAATGAAATATATTTATGAAAAATGCAATGAAACAAAGAAAAACTATGCTTGCTTATGCACCTAAAATACTCATTGTTTTCACTTTTTTCAATGTATATGCACAAAAAATGTTATAAAATTATGCACCATGATGGATGAATAAAATATAATATGATTTAATGTGTTAAATAACTCAGATCAGATGTAAGAAGGATGCAAAGATCCTACAATGCTCAATGCAGAATGAAGATTGAGGAAAGATGAAAGAATATGCTTATTTTTGTTGAAATACACAATGCGTAAATGCAAAATTTGAAATCTAAATGAAATGACACACAATGATGAAACACTACAGTCTAAAATAATATTTGAAAGAGTGTTAAAATGAGTAATAAAATCTGAAACAATATTTTAATTACAAACCCTAGCTTTTGAAATTACTAGGTTATATGAAAAATGTAAAATTTCAAGCAAAACACTAGCAAATGAGAGATGCAAATGCAAGGTAAATGATCATGAAAAGATGAAAATTCTGCAATTTATCTTTGATCTAATGTAAATATCAGAAAATTAGATGTTTTCAATGATATGATAGGAAAATAGTGCAAACTATGCCTTAATGCAAGCAAAAAATGCTTCTACTTTTCAAAATTTTTAAATTTATGCAAGATTTTCAAATGTATGATGATGAATATGATATAGATGAATGAAAATTGATTACGACACTCAGCAAGATGCAATTTTAGAAAAAACAAAGGTTCACGAAAATGTTATGTATGAAAAGAGGGATGATGATAATGTTTGATAGTGTGATTAAATCCTCCTTTCACATATAACATTCAAAGACATTAAACTGAGTCAAGTAACAAATTTTGCAAGAGGACTCAACTATAGGTTTGGTGTCAAATTTGGAATTTGTCGATTAATTTGTTAAACCCTAATCTGATTAAGCCTTAAACCTTAATTATATGAAATCATAAACAAACAGATGAAACACGACAAATGCTCGCACAAGAAGGCACTAAATGTAAATTAGAGACATACCAAGATTTGGATTCTAGAAATCAAAAACTTTAGGGACACTAGAGTGGGCGCATGTGTACAATAGGCAGCTTTTTCTGAAGGTTTGGAACTTAAATCTGCTTCAAACTGTAACCTGCTTCAAGATTCCTGATGATGCAAAAATAGAGGACACTAGGGTAGGTCCTTGTGTCTAATTAGGGCTATTTTCTACTCTTTTCTTTAGATCTTAAATCCTTATCCTCTTCACTAACCTCCTGCAACTCCTCTCTACAAGATTCCACACCTGTAACCTGCAATCACAAGAGAGGGGTTGGGGTTTGTGGTGTTTAGGAGCTTGCCTCAGTCAAGTCTTGGAATGGCATTCAAGCCTTCCAACACCGTTGTTAGATAGAGTGCGAGTCCTTGGTGGACAGAGACAAAAGAAAATGATACGATAAATTGATTGAAACACAAAATAGATGTCACCTTGGAGGTGAAGCTCTCACGGGGAGATGAAGATCTTTCATGCCATGAGGAGATGGGTTGATGAAGACAAATCTGCAACAAACAAGTACAAACACAACAAAATACTACTCTGCAACACAATGAAATCCTTGAATATCCTTAGCACAAGACCACAAGTTTGCATTATCCATATAGGTTTAAAATGAAGTCCTAAAAATGTTTATATATGCATTCCCGATAAACATTCGTAATTCAAATTGACAAGGCCGACAAAGGGAAACCTTTTAACGGTCACATTACCGATATTTAAAATTTGAGTCCCAAAAAAATAGGTCTGGACTAGGGCATGGGCACCCAAGTCCAGGGGCCTATTTTGGGAATTGATTAAGCTTAAAATGCACCCCTAGGCCCAATTTGACATGGGTTTCAGGGGATTTTGATCTGGGATTCATTTTTAACATGCATGATTAGATCTAAGGGACCTAGGAGCTAAACTTAGGAGGTAAAAGTCCTAAATTTATGACAACAAATTGTTGTGCAAGTATATTGTCTATTGTTGCGCAAGTAGATTTGTAGTTATTGTGCACGTATGATCATTTTTGTGCAAGTAGACTTTTCAATGCTATGCAAGTATATTTGTAATTGTTCTGCTAGTAAATTTGTAATTGTTGTACAAGTATGATAATTGTTGTGCAAGTCTAGGTATTGTTGTGCAACTTTGTTAGTTGCTATGAAAGTCCTCTTGATGGTTATGTGCAACTATGGTTAAGCCAATTATTGTTTCTAAGATAATGGCTAGTGTGTTTAGATGAGGTGCATGGTGTATCCTATAAAGGATTTATTTTATGCACATATGCTTTGAAGTTGTCTAATTTTTTTGTCTTCTATTGGGGTTATTTTTTTTTATGTTTGTAGACCTTGTCCAATTGTGTATAAGGTAGTGTAGTTATGTTCTTTGATCATGCTGTTACTCAATTTCAACAATATCATGTGTGCAAGAATGAGGTATGACATGTGTATGTCACAAATGTAACATAAAAAAATTGTTAGCTTGTATTTTGCTCATAATATCCTAATGTAAGTTGGGGCATTACATCTTGTAGCAAAGCACCTAGTTTACAATACTAGGAGATTTGGGTTGTTTGCATATATATTTGTGTGATGTATGTGGTGTGCTTATTTTCTTTCGTGCTTAAGTTTTGATGTGCTAATTTTTGTGTGTTGATGTTTGTATTTTACTTGTGGAGGATGCCTCCCAAGTACTACCACACTCTTTAGTTTAGTCGAGATAATTTAGATCAGGAGTCTTTTGAGATTTTTGAGAGGGATCTCTATCTATTCGATGATAGTCATTAAATGATGGTGATGGTTTCTTGCAGGTAGTGAGGTTGATGTAAGAGTTGTTGTCAAGGTTTCCACTTGGTAGGAGGAGACTCATGCTAGTAGTTATCATCCATTGTTGGTGAGAGAGGATTCTTGATCCCTTGAGATAGAGCACTCAGGGATCCCTTGTAGGTTTAGAGTGGAAGAGAAGATTATGCAGGATTAGCATCATCAAGAGGCTAAGTAAGCAATGGGTAGATTTAGTGAGTTAGTGGGGTAAATGAGGGATCTCCTCCATTTGCAGTCATTAACATTTGAATGTTCCATTGAGGGAAAAAATGTAGAGGCTTGGATTTTATCTTTAGAAAGTGTTTCAACATGTAACATTATGAAAGCAATCTCAAGGATTAGTTTGCCATTATTCAGTTATGCGGGTATGCTTCCACCTAGTGGTGCTAGGAGGAGTAGAAGCATAAACTTTCTTTGGATTTGATCTCATGTGAGATCTTATTGGAGAGATTTCATGTGTGCTACCTTTATAAGAAGTTTAGGTAGTGTAAGATCAATGAGTTTCATGACTTGTAGTAGTTAAGCTTGATAGTTTCTTAGTTTGAGAACTAGTTCTTTGAGCTAATGTAGAATGCAAACTACATGGTTGATGAGAAGATTCCTATTAAAAAGTTTGTGTGAGAACAAAACTTGTGGATTTTGGGTCCAATTCATATGGAAAGCCTTGAGACTTTAGAGACTATATCATGGAGAAGGAAAGAGTTATAAAGGAGAACTTAGTGTGAGGTTATGGGTGCAGGGTGGATCTTAGACTCATGTTCCTTCTTAGATAGACTTGTTGTTTTGAAGGGATCTTAGCCCCAACCTAAGGGAAGCTTGAGGACACCACCTACACTACCTAAGACTCTAGAGTTGCAACAAGACTATCAAGAAACTAGATCCCACTAGGGATCTCAGGGAGGTTAGCCTCGTGGTGGTCTATCTTGGAGGTAGAAACAAAGGTAGAGAGAAAGGGGAGTTGATTCCTAGCCACTGCAACCATAGGTTGGAAGTGCATAGTCTAGTTATAGGTACTTAGTCTTCTAGAAATCAAGTAGGCCAAAGCCTTCCTATTTTATAATATAAGTCCATGTTTTATGTGTGGCCAAGAGGGTCATGTTTGAGGTTTTAGATCCTCAAGGTATAATGGTAGCTAATGGTCAAGGTGCAACAAGGTTGGAGCTGATAGTAGGTGATATTAGTAGATCCCACTGTCTTTTCAATGGTTGGTGCTTTCCAATCTAATCTTTGAGCTTCATTGGCAATGTTAGAGGCAAGGCCTTTAGGACTGAGGCATGAACAGGGCAAGGATCCATAGGGTTAGTTTTGTGGAGTTAGTAGCTTTGTGAAAGGTTGCATTTCTCTGTGTGTTGCTTCCTTATTTTTGATAGGCTTCTAGGACTAAGCCTATTCCTAGTGGGGGAGGATGCAAGGCCCGCAATCATCTATGCCTTCATTGTGTGAGGTAGTTCTATATCCTATATTTATAGGATATTCAAAGATGTTTGTGATATGGGAAAAATAACTCTAACTAAACTATCTTTAATTAGAACAACTTCACATTTCACATTAGGATACTAGCCACTAAATATGTCTATCTTACTGCTATCCAATCTGGAAGAGAAAACATATCTGCATTATATCCCTTTGTTGCAATTGAAATTGGAATGATTAAACACTATTAACTAAAAATAACTAAGACAAGAGAAAATACAAATATTAACAAACTAAATCACGTAAATAAATACAGAAATGATGTTGCAAGTATGAACAGTAAGTGTTGTCATTGATGTCAACACCTAAGGTCAGCATCAAAGGAATTGGTTGAGAAGCTAGTACAATTGCAGAACTATTCTATCTACCAGAACAATGTAGTGGGTCATCCCACAATAATGGGTTACACTTTTTTGGCCAAACTTGACATTGAAATCAACATTTTGAACTAAATCTTCACTTTTTGACACCTATAGTTGCTAAACCGTTATGAATTTAAAGATGATGCGAACTAGTGATTTGTGAGATTTTGTTTGTAGATTCTAAATATATATATTTTAAAAAATTTAGAGTTAAATTGTAAATTTTTTTGTGTCTCCTTTGATAACTAGTTTTTAATAGTAAACAACATTTTTTTAAGTGATGTGTATTCAGTAGCACATAACTTTTTTTCTACAAAGGATAAAATTCTGATTTTTTTGAATTTAGATTGGTAACACCGATATATAGGGAATGCATTTGGTTTCATAATTTTTTCTTGAATATTTTTTTTTAATTAAGTTTTGAAGTCAAACCAATTATAATTTAGACATAGGCATATTATGTAAAACATAACTTTTTTCGTATGTATCGAAATTCTTTTTTTTTTTTTTGTTGAAACAAGTACATCAATACCTAGGGCATAGATATTTTTCAGATTTTTTTTCATTAATTTACTAATTTTCCATGTGTGTAGAACATAGAACTTGATGTTCGGTGAAAAACCTACATTCATAAGAAATAAAAAAATAAACATAATAATCAAATTAAATATATTTAAAATTATACTTTTTGGAAGCTTATAATAAGGACTACATACTTACAAAACATAAATTTTAAATGAATTCATTTGATCCCCCAAAAGGTAAATCAAAAGTAGTTTTTTATTAGCATTTTGATAGGTGTAGAGGAGACTCCATTAAAGGTATGGTTTAAAACTAGCGGGGTTCTATCCAAGGGGGTTTGAATATAAAGGGGGTTTGATCAAACCCTCTTCAATTAAAATCCTTTAGATGGAACCTTTCAAGGCTTAAATCATTATATTTTCTAAAAATATATGATTTCAGCAAAAATTAGGATGTCCCAGAAAGTGTAACCCATTAATGTGGCAGCACCCTAGTGTTTTGCTCTTCATATCTTGTAGATTGAATATCTTTGTCTGTGGTTTGGAATTTATGTGAAGGAATGTCTGTAGTTGCTATGTTTCAAGTTTGAGCCTCTGGTATAAAGATTTGAGAGTTCTATTCACCAGAGTAAAAACTATTTTTTGTGTATCTAATGGTGACATGGAGAATGTATTCTGCTATGCATTTCTCTGCATTTAAGTTTTACAATCTACAGTTCTGAAATTAAGTTTGTAATGATGATATGTGCCTTTAGTTCAAATGGTTAGTGATTTGGTGCTCCACAAGCGCTCTTTTCTTTATGACAGTAGCCGACAGTGATGTTTAAGTGCTCCGGTTTGAAGAATCTTCTGGATAAAGTGTTTGGGGGTTGTGCAGAAGTTATTGGTGATTGTAATGTGCTTGTGGATGTCTCTAGATCATGTTCCTACCTTCAGATTGGTCTGCAAAGTATAATCCATATCATACATGAAGTGTGTTCCTAAAGGTCTTAGCATTAATACCAGTTTTAGCCGACTTGGCTATTTTCACTACTTGCGGTTATGCTTTGGAGATTGTGGAATCGTGTTGCTGTGTGGAAGATTGCATTTGAGTCCCAACTAAGGAGTGGTGCGATCCACATTCATTCTTTTCCTTCACAAATTTGTTTAGGTCCAGACCTATTCTAATATTTGTATGTATGCCAACCTTGGAGATTGTTTAAATGGTTGATGATTGTAATGCCGACCTTGATGTACATTCCAAGGTTGATGAATTGTATAAATACATGTAATGAAGTTGTGACGAAAAGCATCCAGGGGTGAAGATGTGAAGATAAGTGTAAAGTGTAAAAGTAGAGCAGAGCAGAGGAGATATATTGGGCTTCAATGGAACTGAACCTTGGCATGATGTAGATGCTACTATCTCAGTTCACAAACTCTTGGCAGCGTGCCTCTTCTTTTGGCAGTAAGCCTTTTCATTTGAGTAGCGAGCTCTGGGCAGTGAGCCTTAAGGTAGTGACCCTTTGATTTTTGGTATTGTTATTACATATTATAATTTGAGCTAACACTCACCGTGGTTTTCCCTATTTAGGGTTTTCCATGTAAAAATCTAGTGTCTCATGTGTCTCATGTGTGATTGTGCTTAAGTTTCTGATTCCATGCTTTCATGGTTAAATCATAATAACAATGATTAAGTAATTGATGTGTTGATGTTTATAAGAAGTTAAGTTGTTGGTGACAACTAATTCACCCCCCTCTTAGTTGTCTTGTGCATTTCAACAATTGCTATCAGAGTGAGGGTTCCTTGGAAGAAGCCTAACAGCTGAGGAAGATCTAGGAAAGTGAACACATGGCAACCAGATGATATCCTACTCCTCTAGAAGCAATTCATCTAGGTAGAATTACAATTGATGATTGCACATATGTCAACAATGAAGAACTAAAAATTGCTCTTGAATATCTTGATAAGTATGAAGCAAATATCCAGGATTTGAAGGAAAATGTCAAAGAAGCTGATGAATGCATCTTGAAGATAAGAGAGCAAGTTAAGAGATCAAAGGATAGTGTAGAGGTACGGGAAATTGGTTTGCAGAGCAATCCAAACCTTACCCTATTCTTCCAAACCAAAATCTTTTTTTATCCAATCCAACTCTATGTTCTAACTTCTTTGAAATGATGTTACTTAGCCGCAACACCATCTCAAAGAGGGGCAAATGTAGATACCGAAAATTGGATTGCTCTGCAAACCAATTTTCTGTACCTCTACACTAATCCACTCTCCCCATCTGCATATCCCTGGTGATCAATTAATTCATCTAATTAATCCATTTAATCTTACAACCCTATCCTATCAATTGAATGAATATTCCTAATATCTATTTAGTTGATTTATCCATTTCCCTAATCCCTGTTAATTAGATAAATCATGCTTATCTGATTAACCTAGGCTTAAGTTAATTAAGATAATACTTAATTAACCTTGCTTACCTCATCCTCCACTATTCTCCACTAAACTGAATTTAAAATTCAGTGGTCCCCCACTATCCTCCACTAAACTGAATTTAAAATTCAGTTGTCCCCCACTATCCTCCACTCACTGAATTTAAAATTCAGTTGTCCCCCATTACCCTCCACTCTTCCCAAAAATAAATTATTAATTCATCCACTATCCTCCACTCTTCCCAAAATGAGAATTATTAATTCATCCACTAGGAATAAAAGATTCACTTTTATTCCTAGCCCTTGATCCCATCAACTGAATCCTCACCCTCCATCCTCATCTCCAAAACTCTATAAATTGGACCCCTCTCTAAGCCATTAGAGAGACTTCTAGATGCATCAGAGCTCTGCCAAAATCACTCCACAAATCTCCTCATCCTACCATTCTAATGTCAAAAATCTTGTCTCAATCCCATCTAATCTATCAATCCCCATCTCATTCACATTGTGTTGAGCAATTTGAGCAATCCACATCTTTGTTCTAGTCATGGGTACAATCTGAGGAGCTCTCTTGGGTGCAACTCCTTCCCTCCTGGATTAGTGAGTTCATTATGAAGATATAATCGTGTATTTTTGCATTTGATTTACATTATAAGCTTTGTTTTGATTTCATTGATCCTCTCCTTGTCCCCCACGCCACTCCTCACCTTACACCGCTTCAGCCCCAACCACAGACTCCCTCCACCGGCGGCCATCACATACTCCCGACCACCGCTTCAGAACCCTCAGCCTCTTCCCACTGACCTCCACTTCACCTAACAGTCACCTGTCACTTTAGGGTTTCATGCCCCCATTCGCAAAGAGCTCTTGGTCACGTTGGTGACCGCGGGGAGGGGCTCTTAGCCCCTCTTTACATATATATTTTTTTTCAAAAATTTCAAGCCCCTGGTCATATCAGCGACCAAGGGCCTATTTTGCCCAATCTCAACCCTTAATCACAAACCAGTAACCTTAAGCCACCAGCCTGCTAACTACAACATGTGACCAGATTTCTCTTAACCGCTAACCGTTTGCACCAAACAGTCAAACTTACCCCTCTTGTGCTCTCTACATGCCGAAATTGGCTATTTTTTTCAAATTTTCACAACTTTTGCATATGGTAACGAAATCGCACAAAATTGGTGGCGTTGGAAATCTAGCTTCGTCAACTTCATAGTTGTGAGGATTTTATTAGGTGACTGTATCTTTATCAAGCCTTTTTTCACAGTCAAAGTCAAACTTGCATTTAAACTTCAAACCATCATAACTTGTGCAAATTTGATCGTTTTTCAGCAAATTTTTTTTTCAAATCGTATAGAATTTCTTGAATTTTCTGTTCATGTAATCTACTTTCCTATATCAGTTCATTGTTCATCAAATTTTATCAAATTATCAATTTTCACATAACAATCTCTTTGGCTAGTCTACTTGCTCCATTTTCATTCTTGTGACTTGCAGGTGATCATTTGGGGCAGAAGTAACATCCGGAGCAACATCTACATCAATTTGGATAGCAATTTTATTAGGTGCATCTATTTTCATCCTTTATCTCTCAATCATTGCTTGCAAACACACTTCAGTTTGGGCATCAAACGAACATTGTTTGATCATCACATATCAAAATTGGGCATAAAATTAACCAGTGTCTTCAATCACATCTTCAAATTGGGCTTAAAAAGAATCACTACTTGATGTGTCTTTATCACATTTTATTTTTCTAAGGGATAATTTACAAGTGAGAGTGTGAGTCAAGTGGGTGTGTGTATGCTCTCTCCTCGCACCACAAGGTGACCTTGGAGATCAAAAACACCTCACTTCAATTTGCTTTTGTTTACCCCTTCCTAGGAGGCTTGCTAGGGGATTTCATCACCCCTAGGGACGACCTCATCTGAGGCTGAATCGAAAGACACCCTCTTTGAAATCAGAATCTTGTCACTCTTGGCTAAGCCCCAAAGAACTTTCTACCTTTGGGAAGTGAAGGTGAAGGGTGGGTTACCCCCTTCTCCTGGCTATGTGACAAGATTTCACTTTCAAATCATTAGTCAACCTCGTCTAAACATTGCCCAAACCTAATTGGCCATACCCCATCAAACTAGACATTAGGGCATGTTGATGTGTCTTGCATGTGTGTTTGTCTAATCATTATCATACTCTTCAAAATTCAAAATTCAAATTTGCTTGTGTCTTGTGTGAGTGATTCTTTTTTGTACATGTGATCATTTGCTAAACATTGCCAAATCAAACACATAAGACAAGTCATTCATCACATTCAAATCCAATCACACTCATCCTAATCACCCATTCTTAACCACCTCAATCCTAATCACATCCAAGTCATCCATAATCAATCCTACTCACATCCTTGTCACTCTACATCATCAATCATCACCATTCTATCTAAATCATTATCCAAACAACATCATTCTAATCATTACAAAACATCATTCTCTCCATCCTTCTTAAATCAACCTCAATCCCATTCATCCCTAAGCACATCCTAGTCACATCTTCATCATTCATCCTCATCCTATCAACATCATCCCAATCATTCTCCTAATCATCCCTAATCACTCCATACCAAATCCTAACCATATCCAAGTCATTATCCCATCAAATCAACATCAATCCCAATCATTATCCAAATCCCCCAACATCATTATCAAACTCCAAATCCAAATCAACCCAATCAAAAATCAAGACCTTAATTGATCACCTAATCAAATCAACCCAATCAACCCTCTTGCTTAAGATCATTAGTCTATCTTAAGCATAGAGAACCATTCATCAAATCAAATCAAATCATCCTAAGGTCTTGAAATTTGATCCTCAACATCACAATCATCCCCCATCATCCCATACTCTCTCCCACAAAATGGATCTTTATGAATCAATACAACCAGTACAAAGAATTAGAAAAGTCTATGAGCACATGGATCCTAATGCTAAGGAACAATTCAAAAATGACATTAAAGATATCCCCTTAGCACACCTCATCATTGGAGAATCCCAAACCCCTCCCCCATCTTCATCATATCAAAACTCATCATATCAACCTTCAACATCTTATATATCCACACCATGGACCTCATACCAACCTCCATCATATCAACAAACACCCTACACATCATCCCCATCCACATCATATCAATCGTCATTCTTTCAACCTTCATACCAATCTACATCTTACATATCCACACCATCAACCTCCCATCAACCTTCATCATATCAACTTCCATCATATCAACCTCCATCATCCTCATATCAACCTCCATCATCCTCATATCAACCTTCAACTTCATACCAACTTCCATCATATCAACCTTTATCATATCAACCTTTACCCTCATATCAATCACCATCCCCTTACACATCCATGCCATCATACTTATCCAATCAATTCATACCTCCACCTTATCAATCCCCCAACCTTTGTCATGCTAACTTTGATCAAGGGAACACCAATCTAGCACACCTTATATCCAAAATCTAAACCTCATATCAACAACCAAATCCCCCATCTCCTAATCCCCATCCTCCAATCCCGCCATTACCATATCCCTCCAACCTTATCAACCTTAATCCATCACCTTATGTATCTCCCAATCCACCAATCCCTATCACCCATCCACTATCTAATCCACCATCAAATCTTCCAAGTCCCAACACTATCACATACAAAGAATCCTTGTGGGATTTCTTCCAAAGAACATCACCAAGCAAAGCAAAGGAATCCCCCACCCCTCCAACACTATCATCTATTCCAATACCTATACTTGAACCCATACACAAACCATCACAACCTAATCCCATCACCCACATATCCAATTCCAATCCTAATCCCACACCAACCACCATCATTATCCATCCATTATATTACTCTTCAACCCATACACTCATGAAGGATACCATCCATTGGCTATTAGCAAAGAATCAAACACCCTCATGCAATCCAACATCCATCAAATCTATTAAAAAACACCCTATCATAAGTCAAGAACCATCATGTAGCCATGTTCAAGAACACATAAGTCAAACACCTATTGCATCCATCCAAGCACCTATCACATCTATCCAAGTCACTCCCACTTCTATCAAACCACATGAGTTATGTCAAGAATCAAATCCAAAGCATGTTGAAACATCAACCCCTTCTCCTAATCAAGACCTAACCATCCCATCTAATCCCATCCATGATCCCCTCCCATCTATTGATCAACTTATTGATCTCACCCCATCTTCTACCACCCCTTCACCATCCCCCATGATTCCTTCACCTCCATCTACCAATCCCATCCAAAATCCATCCCCTTATCCACTTGGCACAAGCACTTTCATCCGTGGTGACTCCCTTGTAAGAGGTGAACAACTTCCATCCACCACCTATCTTTCTCCAACAAATAATGGACTCGCGTCTTGTTTCCAAAGCACCAAACATCCCATTGCATGTCGCATACTCCAAAACATGAATTACCAAGGCAAAGGCTTAGGCCTTCATGAGCAAGGCATCTTGGAGCCCATCCACACCACATTTCATCCATCTTTGCATGGCCTTGGCTATACATCCCAAGACAAACAAAATGAATATGTTGGTACCACCCACACACCTTCCAAAATCCATTCATCCAATCCCACACATGGTGCATCTCATCGTACTTCCAAAACATATGTTGCCATCCCTCCATCATCCTATCATTTACAAAAGAATGTGACCATCCATCTTCCTCCATCAAATTTACCTCCACTCCTTCCAACTTCAAAGATCCCTATCAAATCCACTCTACCTCCTATCCTACCAACAACAAACATCCCTATCCACAAATCCTCTTATCCTCCCATCCTCCCAACTCCTAATATCCCCATCCTCAAATCTCCTTATCCATTTATCCATAAATCCACTTTTTACCCCTCCACCCATAAATCCCCTAAAATTCCCAATCAAGACCAACAAAAGCACACATCTTTCAAATATGAAGCTTCCTCCAAATCCATGGGATTCAAAAGAAATAATTTGAATGCCTCAATGCATAAAGCACAAAAGCCTAAAAATGTTATCCCTTCCAAGAAAAATAAAAAATGCAAATGGCTATCAAAGCCCACACCATCACAAGAAAAAGCAAAAACAAAAATGGTGTGGGTCCCTAAGCAAAGATCAATCAAAACAAATGAGGCATCTACATCCCAATCCACTCCAAACTCCCAAACATCTTGCTCCACATCTAAAAATCCCATAAATCCTAAGTCTATTTGGGTCCCTAAAACCCCAAATCAATCATACAAAAATCCCCCATCCCAATCCCCATTACTCCCAACTCCACATCCAAAGTACAAGCTTCCAAATACATCACGGTGTGTGCAACCGTTGGTCTTGGTTCCCCTCCATCACTTAACATTCCCACATACCCCCATCTCTCCATCTTTTGTTCACTATCCTACATATCTTCCCCATCACATTCCTATGGTCCATGCTTTTGCATAATCCACATCATAATCCATTATCCACCATCCATTCCTTCTTCTCCTATCTTCCAACAATCCATGAAATCATAATCCATAATGCTATCCAACATGGGACCATCTTCTCCTTGCTATGGAAATAGACGCTAGAGTCCCCATTCCATCAAAAAAGCAAAAAAGCAAAAAAATAAAAAAAATCAAGAAAATAGTAAAGAGAAAAATCCATCCAATGGTGAAAACCACTCCTTGTGGTGCCTTGGGCAAGTACCTTGATGAAAACCCCTTGTGGGCTTCGTGCGTAATCCCTTCTCCATCCATTTTGTATCCCTACACTTGGGGGCAAAACCATCTAATCATCCACGTCCATAACATCCTTTTGCATATCCTATCCATATATCCTTGTCCTATCATATTCCTATCCACTACCCCTTATTTATCCTATCATTTCCCATCCATCCTATCCATTAGATATTTCTTTTACCATCTCCCACCTTAGATCTTGATGAAGACAAGGGGCAAAATATCAACAACATACTTTGGAAACCTCTTGGCATACTCCCTTTAAAATATATCCTCCATCCATCTACTACAAAGTCCATCCATTCAAACATGAACCGATCATGCAAAATTCTAAGCATTAGGGCATATGATTCCTTGCAACCTAGCCCTTGGAGAAAATCCTCATCCCTATCTTCCATCTATCTAACATACATCCCTATCACTTGTCCATTCATCTATCATGAATCAGTTATCCATCATCCTTTCATCGCCAACCCCCCTATCCAACCCCATCACTTTCACCTCTAGACTTGGTGTTCCCTTGTCATTGGTATCTAGCATAAAGGTTATCCACACGAAATCCAATGCAACCATCTCATAATAAATCATGCCCTTTCTACAAAATCAAAAAATCCAACAACATCACAAAATCACAAAATCCAAAAACATCACAAAATCAAAAAATCTAAAAAACATCAAAAAATCAAAAAATCCAAAAACATCACAAAAAATCAAAATATACCAAAACAATCGAAAACACACAAACTTCCAAAAATAATCTATCCATCACAAAAATCAAATTCCATCACACTCTCATCATCGTCACATTTATCATCATCCCACATCATCATCACATCTATCCTCAATAAGCTTACACTAGATCCAAGCTTCGCATCACCTATCAAAGCATTGTCCCTTAATCAAAATCATCAACTATCAAATCAACATCAATCACAACTTGTCAACATCATATCTTGAGCCAATTTTACAACATCAACTAAACATCATCCAATCATCTATCAATTCTTGCCTTAGGATATATCTTTCCTACGACAGGCATAATCTATCAAATCATCATCCATTTTGGCAAAAGATACAATAGTTACTTGTTTGGTTCATTGGTCTTTTGGTTTTTGATTTTTATCTTTTGTCCTATTCGAAGATCACATCAAAGCTACCTTGATCTTATTATATCATGGTATGTGGCGAAAACATCTAGAATGGGGCATAGTCTTGCTTTTGTATGCTGTTCTTGTGGGTTGGTCTCATTACTCCAAGCTAGTATTCATATCTTGATTGATCATAGGGTCGGTTCTAACATATTGATCTCCTTATGCATCTAAGGTTCATCATACCTTTTGTGTACTAAGGGATTATGCTATGAGTCCCCTTCCCTTGTCTAGACAAGGTTGTACTATCTTGGGCATGCATGAGATCATCCCTTTGTCTGTGTGTCTAGTCCATGCAAATGTTGGATAAACATCATCACCATGGTCTTCTATACCTTGGTGAACATATCCACTTTGCTATATCAAACCTAGGATTGCTCTAAATTAGTTTTAGCACAATGATCATCCACCAATCATCTCTGAACATCATCATCCTTTCATCCCACCACTTATCCTCTGACCACATCTACCAATCTGTTCCATCCATTTCGAGAGCACAACCGTGTTCTCGTAACCCGCCTATCCTCTCGAGGGGGCATCACCCTTACCAATTATCCCCAAACCTTACCCTATTCTTCCAAACCAAAATCTTTTTTTTCATCCAATCCAACTCTATGTTCTAACTTCTTTGAAATGATGTTACTTAGCCACAACACCATCTCAAAGAGGGGCAAATGTAGACACCAAAAATTGGATTGCTCTGCAAACCAATTTCCTGTACCTCTACACTAATCCACTCTCCCCATCTGCATATCCCTCATGATCAATTAATTTACCTAATTAATCCATTTAATCTTACAACCCTATCCTATCAATTGAATGAATATTCCTAATATCTATTTAATTGATTTATCCATTTCCCTAATTCCTGTTAATTAGATAAATCATGCTTATCTGATTAACCTAGGCTTAAGTTAATTAAGATAATACTTAATTAACCTTGCTTACCTCATCCTCCACTATCCTCCACTAAATTGAATTTAAAATTCAGTGGTCCCCCACTATCCTCCACTAAACTAAATTTAAAATTCAGTTGTCCCCCACTATGCTCCACTCACTGAATTTAAAATTTAGTTGTCCCCCATTATCCTCCACTCTTCCTAAAAATGAATTATTAATTCATCCACTATCCTCCACTCTTCCCAAAATGAGAATTATTAATTCATCCACTAGGAATAAAAGATTCACTTTTATTCCTAGCCCTTGATCCCATCAACTGAATCCTCACCCTCCATCCTCATCTCCAAAACTCTATAAATTGGACCCCTCTCTAAGCCATTAGAGAGACTTCTGGATGCATCAGACCTCTGCCAAAATCACTCCACAAATCTCCTCATTCTACCATCCTAATGTCAAAAATCTTGTCTCAATCCCATCTAATCTATCAATCCCCATCTCATTCACATTGTGTTGAGCAATTTGAGCAATCCACATCTTCATTCTAGTCATGGGTACAATTTGAGGAGCTCTGTTGGGTGCAACTCCTTCCCTCCTGGATTAGTGAGTTCGTTATGAAGATATAATTGTGTATTTTTGCATTTGATTTACATTATAACCTTCATTTTGATTTCATTGATTACAGATAGGATCAGAGAGCTAAGTGAACAATTGAAAGCAGCAAATGAAACCCTAAATGATTTATCAGTGTTGATTGAAGAGAAATAAAAGGCTGAGGAGCATTTAAATCAAGTTTTGAAAGACAAGTCTGAAGAATGTGAAAAGTTGGTAGATGTTGTGCTTTTGAAATTTGATTTGGAAGTAGCTAATAGCTATAAAGAAAAGTTCAAAATAAGCTCTGCCAAGATTGATGAGCTGATTGCAAGTCAAAAAAGTATAAATGACAAGCAAGGTTTGGGATTTGAAAGAGGAGAAAACTCTAAATCAGGACAAGTTAACACTAAGATGAAGAGAGTCAAAGGCAACCAGGTCCAGAATCAAAGAAACAGACCTAGAAGACCTCCAATTAGGCAACTAGGTCCAGAATCAAAGAAACAGACCTAGAAGACCTCCAGTCAGGCAACCAAATACTCAAAGGTACCCATCTTTCAATGGCTATTGTTTTAAGTGCAATAAGTTTGGTCATAAGGCTACTCAATGTAGGACTAGAAGGAATCAAAATGTTCAATCATTCTCTGGTCAATGTTTCAATTGCAAGAAAATTGGTCATAGATCAAATGAATGCATAATTCTGGTAAGGAATGGTTTTAACAATGTAAGGAACACTCAATCGTGCAATGGAAAGTACTTTGCATGCAATAGATTTGGGCATATGGCTAACCAATGTAGACCAAGAATGAATCTAGCTAATGGAAGAAATCAAGGACAGAGGAATGTTGTTTGTTACAATTGCAGTAGGCTTGAACATATTGCAAGATTCTGCAGAAGCAAGAATATGAAGGAGGATAATCAGGGAGAGATGAAGAAACTGGTAGAAAAGGTAGATCTGACAGAGATCAAGGAGATGAACAAGATTTGGGTTAAGAAGGAAGCACAGGAAGTCAAGGATGAGCTTGTACCAGTATCTGGTGTCGATGTTCCCTCCAGAAACTAAGATTAGAGCTTTTGCTTAGGGGGAGTCTTATTGGAAATCTTTTCTCCCCCACCAAAGGATTGGTGCTGATGCCTCAGCATGATGAGACAAGGTCAAAAAGTAGCAACAGAGGTTTAAGTTAGGACAAAGACTTTGTTTGGAAAGGATAAAGGAAGATTTGTGCAAGTTTAAGAAGTCTATTATGAAGATTTGAATGGGAAAGAAGACATGTTATGAATTCTAGCTAAGTATCTATCTGATGAAATCAAGTTATAGTGTTCCGGTAATTTGATCCGCATTGGTACGCTGTTGAAGATAATGCTCTATGGTTCTGGCATATGGTTATTGATCATTGGTTACATCTTAATCCAGAAGTTTATCTAATTTTGATAATTGGCTTGAGAGTAATGAGTAGGAGAAGTTTGGGTTGACAGAACACAATTGTTTCTAGTACAAAGCAATTTTCATGATGATTGGAAGTATTTCATGAACACAGAGGCAAATGGATATGAATCAAAAAATTCTCCAAGTAGAAAAAAGGATGAAAGAAGTGCAGGTTGAAGAAGCTCCAGAAAGGATTCCTAAAGACCCCCAGGGTTTGTGTAGAAGCATTACACTAAAGACCAGATCATTGGTGATAAGAGCAAAGGTGTATTGATAAGAAGAAGAATTGCAGATGAACATGTAAATCTTTGTTTACTTTCATCTCAAACAGTAAATGAAGCATGCAAGGATGGACATTGGGTCGAAGCAATGGAAGAAGA
This sequence comes from Cunninghamia lanceolata, assembly GCA_027924645.1. Classification (NCBI taxonomy): domain Eukaryota; kingdom Viridiplantae; phylum Streptophyta; class Pinopsida; order Cupressales; family Cupressaceae; genus Cunninghamia; species Cunninghamia lanceolata. The sequence goes on from BSBN01000828.1 coordinate 4,763,902, forward strand.
ACTAATGCAGTTTGAGAAGAACCAAACTTGCGAATTGGTCCCTAGAACCGCTGATAAAAATGTGATTGGAACTAAATGAGTTTTCAGAAACAAGATGAATGAAAGTGGAGAAGTGCACACAAAGATTTCAAGATGCACCAGATGGATGTGAAGTCTACTTTCTTGAATAGAGAACTAGAAGAAGAAGTTTACATTGAACAACTAGAAGGATTTTAGTTATCAAACCAAGGTGACATGATGTGCAGATTGAATAAAGCCCTATATGGAATCAAGCAAGCTCCTAGAGCTTGGTATGCAAGGTTGGACAAGTATCTGATGCAATTAGCATTCAGTAAAGGTACTGCAGACATTAATCTCTACTTCGAAATTAATGATGATCAAATTTTGATTGTTGCGGTCTTTGTTGATGATATTATCTTTGGAGGCAATGAAGGCATGTGTAAGAAATTTGTAGAGGAATTGCAAAAGGAGTTTGAGATGTCTTTGTTTGGTGAAATGAATTTCTTCTTCAGACTGCAGACTACTCAATCAGAAAAAGGAATTTTCATTTCTCAGTCCAAGTATGTGAAAGAGTTATTGAAGAAGTTTGGAATGGAGGATTCTAAGCCAGTATGTGACGAGGGTCATTGCAATCCTCATCATTTAATTTTAATAAATATCAATCCAAGGCAATGTCCATGGTTGTATGCAAAAGGGAGAAGGAATAACTTGCATGGCAGTCTTTTCTACAAAAGGGATTTGACAACAATTGCATGAAACAATCTGGGTTTAAAATCTACTGAAAAAGATAACCTAATTTAAGGAAAGCAATAACTTGAACAACTGATCTAATTCTGGAATAAAGGAACAGCTAAAGGAATTTTGAATAAAGGAATTGCATAACAACAAAGCAACTAAACAAACTAAGAAATGTAGTCTTTGCCCTTCAGTTGGAGTGGGCCCTTGCTCCTTTCTCCGGAGAGACTAATCAATTCTAGCAATCAACAAATGGGTAGGACAACTTTCTTTATTCAAAAACCTTCAAGATCCAAATTACATGCTGCTGTAAAAAAATAGAGTTCCTCTTTCCTTCAATTAATTCTTTTACAACTTCCTCCCCTCTATATTCTGTATATATAACTATGGTTATTAAATTATAATTGAGAGTCTCTCTAGAGTAGAAAACTTATTCATACAGCTAATTAAACTTATTTATCTAGTTAACTAAACTTATTCATTTAGTTAACTGATTATACAATTGCTGATTACAAGGAAAAACATGCAGTCTTTTAGAAAGACATGCAATGACACTAAGTGTGTATTATTTGCATGGAATAATTACTCATAATTAGATCCATTAATTTAGGAGTAATTATAGTCAATCTATCATTCATAAAATCTCAGAGTGTGTTGGTAGATTGGAAGAATCTGCAGCAATTTGATAAAGTATTTCTGGAACATCTCTAGAGCTTGTAGAATAGTCAACTTCTGTCATAAACTTCTCATTTTTTTTATCATATCTCCTCAAATTATTACTGGGTTTTGTTCTTCTAACTTCCATCTTTCTAGATCATTTTAAATTTCTAAATTTCATTAAGAAATGAGAGAGATATTGCAGTTTTATTGAAACTAGTTTTCTTGACTTCTCTGTTCCGCATCTTTGCGCTCTGTAACAGTCAACTTATATCATTAAGAATTTATTCATTTTAATTAATCTCTTCAAAAATCCTTCATAGATTTGTTCCTCTCTCTTTAATCTTTTTGGATCATTTTGAAATTCTAATTTTCATTAAGAAATGAGTGAGATATTGCAGTTTTACTGAAACTGCCTTTTTGACTTCTGCATCTTCGGCGCTCTATGCATCTCTGGCGCTCTATGCATCTCTGGGGCTCTGTGCATCTCCAAAGCTTTGTGCATCTTTGGAGCTTTGTGCATCTCTGACGCTCTATCCATCTTCGATGCTCTGTGCATCTCCGGCGCTCTATGCATCTCCAAAGCTCTGTCCATCTCTGATGCTCTGTGCATAGCTGGAGGTCTGTGCATATCCAGAGCTCTGTGCATATCCAGAGCTCTGTGCATATCCAGAGCTCTGTGCATATCCAGAGCTCTGTGCATCTCTGGTACTCTATCCATCTCTGGCACTCTATGCATTTCTGTCACTCTGTGCATCTCTAGAGCTCTATCCATCTCTAGCGCTCTGTGCATCTCCGGAGCTCTGTGCATCTCTGGAGCTCTGCAACTCTAAAACTCTACAACTTAACATAAAATAGACTTTCTCTTCACTTTATTGATAAAATAATTGCTGATCTCAAGGTGAACATGTAATATCAAGATAAACTCATGCATGGCATTGATTGTTGCATTTAGACAAGTTTATTTGATATTTAGCTAAAAATCTTCAAACCCATACTCAAGTCTACTTCAAAAACTGATTTAATGAAGAGAAAATATATGCTTTTATTGACTAAAGATGAGACACTTTATGGTCTCATCATCTCCCCCACACTTAAGAGGTTGCAGGTCCTCCTGCACTTCATAATCATCTTTTTGAGCTAACCTCTTTGCTTTTATTGAAGTTGCTCCGGAGATGCCTTATAGTTGTTGTTCTGGTGTTTTTTGGAGTAGTTCTAATAATCTTTGGATTTGGCATTCTGATAATCTCTGGAGCTTATACCCTATTGAGCCCTAGAGTTGGTGTGCTGCTAATCTTTGGAGCTAATACTCTGTTGATCTCTGGAGCTGATACTTGTTGTTCATCTCTGGAGCTAATACTCTGCCGATCTCTGAAGCTAATACTCTGTTGATCTCCAGACCTATTGTTCTGCTAATCTCCATAGATGATACCTTGTTCTCCATCTTAGTCTTCCATGTGACCATCATGCACCAGTTGGTTCTCCATCTTTTTAGCCCATGTTTTGCATGATGCATGCAAAGAGGTCTTCAACTTCTTCAAATGCCAAAATATCTACAAGAGTTCTTGGAAGTAGCAAATTGTATAGAAAAAGCATGTGCAAAGCACTTATTTGCAAAAAATAAACCTACCCTAACCTACTCTACTTAGTGATGTAGAGATAGGTTACACAAAATCATTGACTGGTTGTGGAAAATAACTTCCTTTCCTTAAAATATGGATCCATGCATTCAACTTTTTGAAAGAAAAGGAAAACCATGAGAAGAAGATGACTAAAAATTTGAACTTTGATGCTTCACCTTCCTTTGAAATAACAGCCTCCTCCATAATTTCTGACTCTAGTAAATGTATGAGCTGATTGGAGAGATCTTGCAACCATTCCTTACATTCTGGTGCATGCATGATTAGAGACAACTCCTTGTTGTTCATGGGCTGGTTGGAGAGATCTTGAAACCCTTCCTCATATTCTGGTACATGCATGATTAGAGGCAGCTCCTTGTTGTTCTTCAAATATCTGATCGGGTAGCCCTCCTTGGACTTTGAAGGCATCCAAATAATACTCTGCCATACAAGCTCCTCCAGTGGAGACAAGATTTCTTCATTATACTCGTTACCTATTCCAAGCAATAGGGCATCAATGTCTCCTTCTAAAATGCATTTTTCCTTGCTGGACATTGGAGTCATGGTCATCCAGTTGAAGATGCTGCATAAGAGCTAAAATTACAGAACAATAAGGTTTTTCACCTTCTTTGCATGCAAGAACCTTAATATTTGGATCTACTGTTTGGGGAGGTTTTTGGCATATAGATCTCTCTTGGGGAATTTCTTTTATCTACTTATGATGAAACTAGACTTCAAAACAATAAACCTAAAAAGACTACCAAACTAATTTTCCCCTCTTTTTGACCTGTTGTCACCAGATCAATAGCAACTCCCTAATGACACCTATCCTCGACAACGGCGCCAAAAATGATGAGGGTCATTGCATTCCTCATCATTTAATTTTAATAAATATCAATCCAAGGCAGTGTCGATGGCTGTATGCAAAAGGGAGAAGGAATAACTTGCATGATAGTCTTTTCTACAAAAGGGATTTGACAACAATTGCATGAAACAATCTGGGTTTAAAATTTGTTGAAAAAGACAACCTAATTTAAGGAAAACAATAACTTGAACAACTAATCTAATTCTAGAATAAAGGAACAACTAAAGGAATTCTGAATAAAGGAATTGCATAACAGCAAAGCAACTAAACAAACTAAGAAATGTAGTCTCTGCCCTTCGGTTAGAGTCGGCCCTTACTCCTTCCTCCAGAGAGACTAATCAATTCTAGCAATCAACAAATGGGTAGGACAACTTTCTTTATTCAAAAACCTTCAAGATCCAAATTACATGCTGCTGTAAAAAAATAGAGTTCTTCTTTCCTTCAATTAATTCTTTTACAACTTCCTCCCCTCTCTATTCTATGCCATAGTTCTCTCTATATAACTATGGTTATTAAATTCTAATTGAGAGTCTCTCTAGAGTAGAGAACTTATTCATGCAGTTAATTAAACTTATTTATCTAGTTAACTAAACTTATTCATTTAGTTAACTGATTATACAATTGCTGATTACAAGGCAAAACATGCAGTCTTTTAGAAAGACAGTCTTTTAGAAAGACATGCAATGACACTAAGTGTGTATTCTTTGCATGGAATAATTACTCATAATTAGATCCATTAATTTAGGAGTAATTATAGTCAATCTATCATTCAGAAAATCTTAGAGTGTGTGTTGGTAGATTGGAAGAATCTGCAACAATTTGATAAAGTATTTCTGGAACATCTCTAGAGCTTGCAGAACAGTCAACTTATGTCATAAACTTCTCATTTGTTTTACTAGATCTCCTCAAATGATTTCTGGGTTTTGTTCCTCTAAATTCGTTCTTTCCAGATCATTTTGAATTTCTAAATTTTATTAAGAAATGAGAGAGATATCAAAGTTTTATTGAAACTAGTTTTCATGACTTTTCTATTCTGCAATAGTCAACTTATATCATTAATCATTTATTCATTTTAATGAATCTCTTCAAAATGCCTTCATAGATTTGTTTCTCTCTTTAAGATTTCTGGATCATTTTGAAATTCTAATTTTCATTAAGAAATGAGTGAGATATTGCAGTTTTACTGAAACTACCTTTTTGACTTCTGCATCTGCGGTGCTCTGTGCATCTCCAGCACTTTGTGCATCTCTGGTGCTCTATGCATCTCCAGAGCTCTATGCATCTTTGGCACTCTATCCATCTCTAGCACTCTGTGCATCTTCGGTGCTCTGTGCATCTTCAGAGCTCTATGCATCTCCGGAGCTCTGTGCATCTCCGGGACTCTGTCCATCTTCAGCGCTCTGTGCATCTCCAACGCTCTATGCATCTTCGGAGCTATGTCCATCTCCGGCACTGTGAGGACCGCCCTTTTTACTACTGTTGTTATGACTATTTACAGTACTGTTATTGTTACTTTCATATTTGTGGGATAGCAGTTCCTGAAATTTGTCAGACTATTTAACTTTATTATGTTTTCGGAAAAAACTAATTGGGTGATGTTTGGATAAGTTACTTTTCAGAAAAATGAATTAGGGATGATGGAAAATTGTAATATGATTTTTAATTATGTTAAATTGTACTAAGGCATGAGAATGCATGTGTTATTTAAGTTGCTTCGGCTATGATGAATTTATGTGGTTACTGATCTTGTAATTGAGTGTGCAGGGACTACTAATCAAACCACAGATTTCGGAGATCATTCCACACCTTGTTAATTGTTATTCCCTGTTAAGCCGATCTGGTTCCACGAAGAACCAAGATCTCTTTGTGTTTGATGTCATGATGTAATGTGGTCTTTCGTATGGTCGAATGGGTTAGGTTACCCTCATGTAACATTATTTTATAAGTAAGTGTTGTAAAGAGATTGAATTTGAAATTCCTATTTTTATTTAAATTATGAGGCCCTTTTTCTTGTGCTTTACCTTGACCTGGGGTGTCTTGTATGGGTTAAAATTGACCCTGGGTTCTACCCCATGGGTCCAGGGACCCATTTGGCATGGGTAACCCTTGAGTAACCTCCATCTAGTCAACTTAACCTTCCCCTAAAGTTAAGTGGCGAAAATTGGAGGTAGGAGGGGACATGATGGGTTGTACCAACACTCAACCCATCCCCTCTACTTTTCCCTAGATAAGAGATGCCATCCATTAGTGAAAGTTGCCTCTTCTTTAGTAAGATTCCCCCATGTACTATGGGGACACCCATGTGAAGAAAGGAGAAAGAGGCATGGGTCACCTGTCTTGTTCCCATTTAACTCTTTTTTTTATTTCTCCCATGAGAAAGTGGAGTCACATGAAAGGAATAAGGAGTACCCTTGGGAATGGAGAGTGACATAAGCCACCTGGACAGAATAGTGATTTTTGGGAAGGGTGAGGAGGTGACAAGTGTCACTCCCCTTTTCTCAAAATTAGAAAGAAAGAGAATTTTGGGTTATTTATTTTCAAATTTTGGGATGAGAGGGAGTTAGTTGAATTTTGGGGAAAATCTTTCATTTTGGCCTTACCATAAATAGAGAAGTTAGTTTGGAAGATAGAGAAGGGAGAGGGAGTTGGTGGCTAAGGTTGGAAGTGAACTCTGTGGACTCTGCAACAACTTCATTCCAGGAGGGCTTTGCAAGGTTGGTCTGAATTTTACCTTTGTTTTGGTAGGACTGAAATGTGTATGAAATGTGTGTGAAGTATGTGTTTAAATTTGTTTTCTGTGGGGTTCTTGTCGGGTTGTTTGACAGAGCGTCTCCCACTTGGGAGAAATGCTCATCAAGTTTGGGGTAGGGGAGGAGAGATCCTCCTCGGGTGCATACCTGTTTCCATCTTTTGGGATGTTGAAAGCCTTGAGGGCATGTATCTGTGACTGTATTTTTGACTTGAGAGTCATATACAGATTTCTTACAAATTGTGATCACACTTGGTTGAGACCAAGAGAAATTGATATGAGTTCATTTATCTGTCAGGGTGACACTCTGGAGTCGAGTGTGTCCACTCTCCTGCCCCTTATGAAACTCACTGTAGTTGAGTTTCCGTATTGTGTAAAATAACCACGGGTGTATGTGTGCTTTGGGATTGTTGTTGTTTCTGTTGTGAAGTGGAGTGTTTGAGTACCCAGGTGTGAGTATGGTCTCCCTAGCTCGGGGGTGACCCTCTTGCGGGTCTACGGTAGGGAGGAGAGCTAGACGAGTGGTATTTTTCTTCTTTGTTTGTCTTTGATACGCAGGTTTTTTCTCTTGGAGCTTCTGGTTGGCTATTTATGAAGAAACATATCATCTTCTTGTCATGAGAATTAGGCCTGGTTCATTTCATAGAGATGAAGAGAGAACACCTCTCTTGTTATTGTTGTAAATTAATGATATTCTGGGAGTGAAGAAAATCACCTCCCTGATCTTGTTATTATTGGATTTTATTGGTTGCATAAGTTTTCAGTTGTATACTGTTTGGGAGGAGAAAGTTCATATCTGGGAAGTTGGTGTTCATGATTGAGAAGCTGTAATATGAATGTGCTTAAATTTTTAAGTTGATGTTTGCAACCTTTGTTCAATAGCAATTTTTGTGTTTCAAGTATTACTGAAAAGAATAAGTTCGTTTTTGCAATCTAATCTGAGTTGTTTACATTTGAAAGTTTGGAATTGCTTAACTAGTTGAAATGCTAATTTTCTTTTCAATATTAAAATGGAAAAGACAGTTTTAAATATTTGAGTTATTCTCCATATTAATGGATTCTGTTAATTTAGAAGGATTAGAGGAAATCTAGCATGTAAATATATAATCTGTTGCAAAGTTACGAAGTCTTAAATGTTTATGAAAATGAAAAAAAATTATACTTAAAATAAGGGGATAGCTAGTTACCATTTCTATCAATTAAGTGAAATTGGGATATATATATATATATATATATATATATATATATATATATATATATATATATATATATATAATTGTTATGACAATTTCTTTATAACAGGTTGATTTGGAGAAAATGCATAAAGTAGTGAAATTGAGAAATTTAGGAATTAGTTAAGCACATATATGAATATTTTTATATATAAATAAGTTTTAAATATATATCTATATATATAGATATATATATATATATATATATATATATATATATATATATATATATATATATATATATATATTTCATATTTTGAGTAATTATCATTTTCCAGAATAATAGAGAAATTGGAAATAAATTATTATTTCTATGAAATGGACTGATAAATATCAATATAAAAATAGATATATATATATATAGATCTATAATTATATACTCATTGATAAATAGATATATATATATATATATACATAAGAATATATATATATATATATATATATATATATATAAATATATATTTTAATGTTGTGAGAAATCAACTAATAGTACATGAGAATGGCGGACCAAATGTATGCCGCGGATAAAAAAAAACACAGTCGAATTTATATTGGGCGGTGGGGAGTAAACCCCACCGCAGGTTTGTTATTACATTTGGAGGTGTGGAGTGGGGCGGAGCCCCACCCACACCCCACGTCGTGGGAATGTGGGTGGGGCTCCGCCCCACTCCACATCTCCCCCCCCATCCCTTATGCCTCCCGCGGCCTGCGTCAGGCCCGCCGCTCTGCGGCCACCACCGGCCCTGCTCCTCTGTCACGCCGCCCATGGCCGCCGTCTGCTGTGAATCTAAAGCAATAAAAAATGTTAGGGCTTGGGCCCTAACATATGAGTGGTGTATTTGTAATATAAATACAGTTTTTTTTTTTATATAGCTTTATATATATAGGCATATATATATATATATATACTATATATGTCTATGTATATAGCTATATATATAATGTAATAATGATTATATATCTGTATATATATATATATATATAGAGAGAGAGAGAGAGAGAGAGAGAGAGAGAGATAGATATATAAGTTGTGGTAAACCAATTCGTCCATTACATAGACATTAAAATAAATATATTATATATATATATATATAGGTATATATATATATATATATATATATATATATATATATATATATATATATAGGAGTAAATCTATGAACCAATTTATTGGGCCCCCGTCTAAAATCGTTATAAACTATGTCTCATGGATATAGAGAAAAAAAAATATAACAATTATAATCTCACAGGAGATGTTATTTAGTGTTGAACACAACAACCAAAGAAGATATATTACCATGAACAGAGTTTTATAAAGTGGTGAACCACCTACATCTATTGACAACGTCATACGAGTTACAATCAGTGTATGAATCGTAATTAAGAGTAACAGTAACAACAGTAATTCTAAACAAGAGAAAATAAAATTATAATGTAAAGAGAGTTTAGGAATATTCAGTGATACTCTGGAAAGAGTTTCTCAGAAGTTTCAACTGTTAACGAACTAATAATCACCCAGAAAATGAAGAGGAAAATTACACAACTCCTTACTCAAAAGAACACTGGAAATAAACTTAAGAAGCCACCACTGACAATCCTTGTGGCCATATTAATCTCAACTGTAGCAAACGATCTCATATGTAAACTTGTAAGAGGTTCCGAAGAAGGAAAAACTAACATTGGGAAAACACAGAGGAGAAAATGCGCGACATTTCTTACACGGGATAAGAGAACTAAGTTGACGGACCCTTCTGTCAATTGTGCTTAGGAACAAGTTGACTAAGTATTTACGAAGAGGAGGAACCTAGATCGGGGAAGATTAGGAGACCGAGTCCAGCGAAATAGTAAACCAGCCTTTGTGACCTAGATCATCCTGAAATTAGGTTCAATATCAACAATAGCTGCAGTAATAACCCTGATTGACGTAAATCATGAAGAAAGGTCAGGATGCACATAAAGAAAGCATAGAAAATGAAAGAGAGAGAGACCGAAATATAAACACTCTAAATGAACAAAGAAATAGTTAAGGTAAGGGCGATAAAGATATAATCAGAATTAAGAACTTGTGAAAAGGGAAGAGAGGGCAACCAAACCGCCTTGTTGAAAATGCTAAGTCATAGGAGGGGTATGTTTCAGGAAACAAGAGAGGAGACAGACAACCGTGCCTGGCTGAAAAATGACTAAATAGGGAGATCACTAGCCGGTTTAGTCGGAACAAGGCGTCGTGGGGAGTGGTTCTTCTATCAGCGAACCACGTGCGTAAATGAGTGCAGCGTAATTCCCACTAACGCCGTAAGGCATTCTGCTACCGAACATTGCCGAGGGTTCGATTTAAGAACTTTGGTAATCTCACTCTTGCAATGACGTTAGCAGCATTGTATAGACCCTCTTGTTGATCTATATGCTTCTGGTTGCACGCCATTGTACTTGTATTCCGCCGAAGAGTATAGTGTTTCGCCATGAGAGAACACCGTTGAGCATGCGTACGCATGCGAAAGGGGTTTTTAGGACAGTGTGAGAAAAGTTTTTCATATCTCGTGTCATAACCACATGACAGATGTGGCTATGACACGTGCGATGTGTGTTGTGACCATAAGGAAAATGTGGGCATGACATTTGGTATCAGAGCCCAGTTTGTAAACACTGGGCGTATTTGGGCACGTTATTATTCCGCAACTTTGGCTAATTAGTTTCTACCTTGTTTTGTAGGATGCCTCCCCGACGTGTTCGACGAACGCGATCACGCCACACAGCGTCAGTCGAGGTGCACAGCGATTCCTCAGCCGAGGGACTGGCACCCGCAGATTCAGCAGCACCACCTGCACCACCTGTACCACAAGCACCACTAGTACCACAGGCGACACCAATATCGGATATAGGTCCACAGATCTTACAGGCACTACAGACTATGTTAGACAGGTTACCACCAGTGATTCCTGAGCCACGTATAGAGCCTCGTGTTGATCCGCGAGAGGAGCCACGTGCCGAGTCACGTATTGAGCCACGTATGGAGCCCCGCGTTGCTCCACTAGAGGTGATACGTGTGGAGCCCTTTGTTGAGATTCCTGACACAACAGTAGAGGAGGTAGGGTCGGCCTCCCGAGCACGGAGCAGGAGTCCTCCGAGACTTTTGAGACAAGAACAGGTTCAGCAGGGAGTATATGAGGATGGTGTGGAAGAGCCACTAGGGAGACTTAGAGACAGAGGGGACCCTATCAGAGATCTACTGAGGCTCAACCCACCCACCTTCGCAGGAGCTATAGAGGGAGCTGTGGCCGAGGCTTGGCTAATTAGCTTAGACAGGTGTTTCGCATTGCGACCGTATGAGAGCAACACGAAAGCACGAGTGGCAGTTCATCTTCTTAGGGATGCAGCAGCCACCTGGTGGCGCACAGAGGAGTGCAAGCGCCGACTCTCCGTGGATACACTCACATGGGACACCTTCATTGAGCGCTTCAATGCGCGGTATTTGTCCGAACATTATAGACAGCGCAGAATCGATGAGTTTCATGATCTACAGCAGAGGGGACTCACCGTTACTCAGTATGAGAGCCGATTTATAGAGCTTTCTCGTTATGCGGAATACCTCCATGACGAGAAAATCTTAATACACAAATTCATCAGGGGGCTAAATCACGGGATAGCAGGACCAGTTCGTATGGCAAATCCCCAGACCATGAGCGAGGCTGTTGAAAAGGCCCTTATATCAGAGGAAATTCAGGGACGAGGACAGAATTCACGCCCACAGTACCAGGAACGAAATCCCCAACAACAGCAAAATTTTCGAAGGCCTCAAAACACAACACAGAGAGGAGGATATAATGCTTCATCATTACCTCCTAGGCCTCCACAGCAACAGCAACATCAGCAAAAATCCAAATTTCAACAGAGGGGACAGGGAGGACAGAACCGTGGATGGCAGCAGCAGGGACCACGCAGGGATCAGAGACAGCAGGGTTCATCGGCAGGACTCGCAAGGTCCCAGCAGTCTTACAGAGGCTCACAGGGATCCACCGGACGGACCGGGCAACAACAGTCGGGCAGAACACAGTCAGGACAGTTACAGGTTAGAGGACCATGTTATGTATGTGGTGGGGCAGGGCATCTGGCTAGAGAGTGTCCGCAGGGATTTACTGCAGGGGGTCAGCCCCGATCAGGAGGGTCTAAGCAGACCGTAGGTGACGTGGGCAGATCTCACCACATGTTTGTAGCGATTGATAACCGCCAGGCCGATTTCTAGGCTTCTGTCATTGAGGCAGCAGGTACGATTAGAGACTTTCCCATCTCGATCCTTTTTGACTCAGGAGCTACTGACTCCTTTTTGTCTACATCGTTAGTGGAGCGTTGCAGGCTGGTGGCTTCTAGGCAAGACATTAGGTGGGAAGTTGAGTTGGCCTCAGGGGCCAGGATGTCAGTAGATACCTTGGTTAGAGACTGTGAGATCACATTGGGACCCTTCACCACAACATGCGACCTTAGGATTATGCCATTAGGGTCTTACAGAGTAGTTCTGGGTATGGATTGGCTTGCGGCACATAGAGCCAAGCTTGATTGTCGCCAGAGAACGATTAGTTGTTTAGACGATCATGGTTCGTCGGTTGAGATAGTGGGCATTCAAAAGCCCACGGCGGTTCGTATGATATCCGCACAACAGCTTAAGCGCTGTATGCGGAGGGGATGTCAGATGTTTGCCATCACAGTCAGTGATAGAGCAGAGGATGAACCTGAGGCTACTTTAGATGATCACCCTATCCTTAGAGAGTTTGCCGATGTGTTCCCGCCAGAATTACCTGGTATGCCTCCACGTAGAGAAGTGGACTTTCACATTGACTTAGTACCAGGTGCAGAGCCGATATCCCGCGCACCCTATAGAATGACGACCCATGAACTCACAGAACTTAAGCTGCAGTTGGAAGAATTACTTGAGAAGGGACACATCTGACCTAGCGTTTCACCATGGGGCGCACCAGTGATCTTCGTGAAGAAGAAGGATGGGTCTCTTCGTCTATGCATGGACTACAGGGAATTGAACAAGGTGACGGTGAAGAATCGATATCCTCTACCTAGGATTGACGACCTTTTTGATCAGATGCAGGGAGCCAGAGTGTTCTCGAAAATCGATCTAAAATCTGGGTATCATCAATTGCGCATCACGGAGTCAGATATTCATAAAACTGCTTTTCGAACCAGATATGGCCATTATGAATTCACAGTGGTACCTTTCGGGTTGACGAACGCTCCTGCTGTATTCATGAGTCTCATGAACGGGGTGTTCCGTACATACCTAGACCGGTTCGTGATCATATTCCTAGATGACATTCTGATTTATTCACGGACTGAGGAGGAGCATGTAGAGCACTTGCGTCAAGTTTTGCAGAAATTACGAGGGCAGCAACTTTATGGCAACTTGGCGAAGTGTGCCTTCTTCAGGACAGAGGTGCAGTATTTGGGACACATTTTATCAGGCGATGGCATCTCCGTAGATCCATCTAAAATTAGAGCAATCCAGGAGTGGCCGGCACCCACGAACGTGACAGAGGTCAGAAGCTTTATGGGGTTAGCCGGGTATTATCGTCGATTTGTCGAAGGTTTCTCCAGGATAGCACATCCCATTACTTCCCTTCAGCGAAAAGGGAAGGGTTTCACTTGGACCGAGCAGTGTGAAAAGGCTTTTGGAGACCTCAAAGAGCGTCTTACGAGCGCTCCTATTTTAGCAGTACCAGATCCTTCAGAAGAGTTTGTAGTTTGCACGGATGCATCATTAGAAGGTTTGGGAGCCGTGCTTATGCAGGATGGTCGAGCGATCGCATACGAATCGCGGAAACTAAAGACACATGAGTTAAACTATCCTACGCACGACTTAGAGCTTGCAGCTGTTGTTCATGCCTTGGTTCGCTGGAGACATTTTCTCTTAGGGCGACGCTTTGAACTCCATTCAGACCATCATAGTTTGCAGTATATTTTTACACAGCCTAATTTGAACGCCCGCCAACGGCGTTGGATGGAATTCCTATGCGAATATGACTTCGATGTCCATTATATAAAAGGGAAGGAGAACGTGGTCGCTGATGCTTTGAGTCGAAGACGCCACGAGATCCAGACCCTGACCTTGAAGATGGACTTGAAGGATCGCATCTTACAGCATCTGCCGGAGGACGAATGGTTTCTTGAAGTGCAGCAGGCAGTACTAAATCAGAAGGCCCTTGAGGGCAAATTTACAGGATATACCCTTGATTCTGATGGTATGCTTCGACATCGGCAACGCATCTATGTACCCCATGCGGGTAATCTTCGTACAGTAATCCTATCAGAGGCTCATAGAGCACCCTACGCAGCACACCCAGGAGTGAAGAAGATGCATGCTGACTTACGACAGCTTTATCATTGGGCTGGGATGAGGCGTGACATTGCTGAATTTGTTGCTCGTTGCCTGGAATGTCAGAGGGTCAAGGCCGAACATCAGCATCCAGCGGGACTGTTGTACCCTCACGAAATACCTGAATGGAAATGGGATACCATTTCTATGGATTTTATCGTTGGTCTACCTATGTCATCACGTCGCCATGATGCTATTATGGTGATAGTTGACAAGCTGACCAAAGTGGCGCATTTTTCACCAATATGTACAACATACAATGCACCATCAGTGGCAAAGGTGTTTCTTGATCAGATTGTTAGACTTCATGGAGTACCTCGCCACATTATATCTGACAGAGACTCTGTATTCACTTCATCGTTCTGGAAAGCCTTACATCAGGCGTTGGGCACACAGCTCAACTTCAGTTCTGCATATCATCCGGAAACCGACGGACAAACAGAGAGAGTTAACCAGGTGTTAGAAGACATGCTTCGCATGTATGTGATGGACCACCAGTCTAGATGGGAGGAGTACCTGTATCTAGTTGAGTTCGCCTATAATAATGGGCATCATAGCTCGTTGGGTATGCCTCCTTTCCAGGCATTATATGGCAGACCATGCAGAACACCTTTGAGTTGGGATCGTATAGAGGATAGAACAGTCATCGGACCAGAGATAGTCCAGAATATGGAACTGCAAGTTAAACAGATAAGACAGAGGCTTCTGGAAGCACAGGACAGGCAGAAAAAGTATGCCGATGCTAAGAGGACAGACCGAAGCTTCTCTGTGGGGGAAAGAGTATTTTTAAGAGTGCGGCCGCACAAAAGTCCAATCCGTTACGGAAAAGGCTCTAAACTCGCACCTCGATTTGTAGGACCTTTCGAAATCTTGGAGCGGATAGGACCAGTAGCCTATCGTCTAGCCTTGCCACCTAGCCTGTCACGTATCCACGATGTATTTCATGTATCAGTTTTACGTCAATATATTCCTGACTTATCTCATGTGTTGGATTGGAGTGCTCTTCAGGTAGAGGCAGACGGACAACTGGCGTTGGAGCCAATTCGCATATTGGCTCGTCGGACGCTGGCCCTTCGAGGTCGAGAGCTGGACCAGGTTAGAGTCCAATGGGACTTATACGACGAAGTCACTGCAACATGGGAAGATGCAGAGAGATTGAAGACCCTGTATCCTCACCTTTTTGACGACTTCCAGGAGGAAGTACCGTCTTAGGGGGAGAGGATGTGAGGACCGCCCTTTTTACTACTGTTGTTATGACTATTTACAGTACTGTTATTGTTACTTTCATATTTGTGGGATAGCAGTTCCTGAAATTTGTCAGACTATTTAACTTTATTATGTTTTCGGAAAAAACTAATTGGGTGATGTTTGGATAAGTTACTTTTCAGAAAAATGAATTAGGGATGATGGAAAATTGTAATATGATTTTTAATTATGTTAAATTGTACTAAGGCATGAGAATACATGTGTTATTTAAGTTGCTTCGGCTATGATGAATTTATGTGGTTACTGATCTTGTAATTGAGTGTGCAGGGACTACTAATCAAACCACAGATTTCGGAGATCATTCCACACCTTGTTAATTGTTATTCCCTGTTAAGCCGATCTGGTTCCACGAAGAACCAAGATCTCTTTGTGTTTGATGTCATGATGTAATGTGGTCTTTCGTATGGTCGAATGGGTTAGGTTACCCTCATGTAACATTATTTTATAAGTAAGTGTTGTAAAGAGATTGAATTTGAAATTCCTATTTTTATTTAAATTATGAGGCCCTTTTTCTTGTGCTTTACCTTGACCTGGGGTGTCTTGTATGGGTTAAAATTGACCCTGGGTTCTACCCCATGGGTCCAGGGGCCCATTTGGCATGGGTAACCCTTGAGTAACCTCCATCTAGTCAACTTAACCTTCCCCTGAAGTTAAGTGGCGAAAATTGGAGGTAGGAGGGGACATGATGGGTTGTACCAACACTCAACCCATCCCCTCTACTTTTCCCTAGATAAGAGATGCCATCCATTAGTGAAAGTTGCCTCTTCTTTAGTAAGATTCCCCCATGTACTATGGGGACACCCATGTGAAGAAAGGAGAAAGAGGCATGGGTCACCTGTCTTGTTCCCATTTAACTCTTTTTTTTATTTCTCCCATGAGAAAGTGGAGTCACATGAAAGGAATAAGGAGTACCCTTGGGAATGGAGAGTGACATAAGCCACCTGGACAGAATAGTGATTTTTGGGAAGGGTGAGGAGGTGACAAGTGTCACTCCCCTTTTCTCAAAATTAGAAAGAAAGAGAATTTTGGGTTATTTATTTTCAAATTTTGGGATGAGAGGGAGTTAGTTGAATTTTGGGGAAAATCTTTCATTTTGGCCTTACCATAAATAGAGAAGTTAGTTTGGAAGATAGAGAAGGGAGAGGGAGTTGGTGGCTAAGGTTGGAAGTGAACTCTGTGGACTCTGCAACAACTTCATTCCAGGAGGGCTTTGCAAGGTTGGTCTGAATTTTACCTTTGTTTTGGTAGGACTGAAATGTGTATGAAATGTGTGTGAAGTATGTGTTTAAATTTGTTTTCTGTGGGGTTCTTGTCGGGTTGTTTGACAGAGCGTCTCCCACTTGGGAGAAATGCTCATCAAGTTTGGGGTAGGGGAGGAGAGATCCTCCTCGGGTGCATACCTGTTTCCATCTTTTGGGATGTTGAAAGCCTTGAGGGCATGTATCTGTGACTGTATTTTTGACTTGAGAGTCATATACAGATTTCTTACAAATTGTGATCACACTTGGTTGAGACCAAGAGAAATTGATATGAGTTCATTTATCTGTCAGGGTGACACTCTGGAGTCGAGTGTGTCCACTCTCCTACCCCTTATGAAACTCACTATAGTTGAGTTTCCGTATTGTGTAAAATAACCACGGGTGTATGTGTGCTTTGGGATTGTTGTTGTTTCTGTTGTGAAGTGGAGTGTTTGAGTACCCAGGTGTGAGTATGGTCTCCCTAGCTCGAGGGTGACCCTCTTGCGGGTCTACGGTAGGGAGGAGAGCTAGACGAGTGGTATTTTTCTTCTTTGTTTGTCTTTGATACGCAGGTTTTTTCTCTTGGAGCTTCTGGTTGGCTATTTATGAAGAAACATATCATCTTCTTGTCATGAGAATTAGGCCTGGTTCATTTCATAGAGATGAAGAGAGAACACCTCTCTTGTTATTGTTGTAAATTAATGATATTCTGGGAGTGAAGAAAATCACCTCCCTGATCTTGTTATTATTGGATTTTATTGGTTGCATAAGTTTTCAGTTGTATACTATTTGGGAGGAGAAATTTCATATCTGGGAAGTTGGTGTTCATGATTGAGAAGCTGTAATATGAATGTGCTTAAATTTTTAAGTTGATGTTTGCAACCTTTGTTCAATAGCAATTTTTGTGTTTCAAGTATTACTGAAAAGAATAAGTTCGTTTTTGCAATCTAATCTGAGTTGTTTACATTTGAAAGTTTGGAATTGCTTAACTAGTTGAAATGCTAATTTTCTTTTCAATATTAAAATGGAAAAGACAGTTTTAAATATTTGAGTTATTCTCCATATTAATGGATTCTGTTAATTTAGAAGGATTAGAGGAAATCTAGCATGTAAATATATAATCTGTTGCAAAGTTACGAAGTCTTAAATGTTTATGAAAATGAAAAAAAATTATACTTAAAATAAGGGGATAGCTAGTTACCATTTCTATCAATTAAGTGAAATTGGGATATATATATATATATATATATATATATATATCTAATTGTTATGACAATTTCTTTATAACAGGTTGATTTGGAGAAAATGCATAAAGTAGTGAAATTGAGAAATTTAGGAATTAGTTAAGCACATATATGAATATTTTTATATATAAATAAGTTTTAAATATATATCTATATATATATATATATATTTCATATTTTGAGTAATTATCATTTTCCAGAATAATAGAGAAATTGGAAATAAATTATTATTTCTATGAAATGGACTGATAAATATCAATATAAAAATAGATATATATATATATATATAGATCTATAATTATATACTCATTGATAAATAGATATATATATATATATATATACATAAGAATATATATATATATATATATATAAATATATATTTTAATGTTGTGAGAAATCAACTAATAGTACATGAGAATGGCGGACCAAATGTATGCCGCGGATTAAAAAAAACACAGTCGAATTTATATTGGGCGGTGGGGAGTAAACCCCACCGCAGGTTTGTTATTACATTTGGAGGTGTGGAGTGGGGCGGAGCCCCACCCACACCCCACGTCGTGGGAATGTGGGTGGGGCTCCGCCCCACTCCACATCTCCCCCCCCATCCCTTATGCCTCCCGCGGCCTGCGTCAGGCCCGCCTCTCTGCGGCCACCGCAGGTCTTGCCCGCCGCTCTGCGGCCACCACAGGTCTTGCCCGCCGCTCTGCGGCCACCGCAGGTCTTGCCCGCCGCTCTGCAGCCACCACCGGCCCTGCTCCTCTGTCACGCCGCCCATGGCCGCCGTCTGCTATGAATCTAAAGTAATAAAAAATGTTAGGGCTTGGGCCCTAACATATGAGTGGTGTATTTGTAATATAAATACAGTTTTTTTTTTATATAGCTTTATATATATAGGCATATATATATATACTATATATGTCTATGTATATAGCTATATATATAATGTAATAATGATTATATATCTGTATATATATATATAGAGAGAGAGAGAGAGAGAGAGAGAGAGAGAGATAGATATATAAGTTGTGGTAAACCAATTCGTCCATTACATAGACATTAAAATAAATATATTATATATATATATAGGTATGTATATATATATATATATATATATATATATATAATATACATAGGAGTAAATCTATGAACCAATTTATTGGGCCCCCGTCTAAAATCGTTATAAACTATGTCTCATGGATATAGAGAAAAAAAAATATAACAATTATAATCTCACAGGAGATGTTATTTAGTGTTGAACACAACAACCAAAGAAGATATATTACCATGAACAGAGTTTTATAAAGTGGTGAACCACCTACATCTATTGACAACGTCATACGAGTTACAATCAGTGTATGAATCGTAATTAAGAGTAACAGTAACAACAGTAATTCTAAACAAGAGAAAATAAAATTATAATGTAAAGAGAGTTTAGGAATATTCAGTGATACTCTGGAAAGAGTTTCTCGGAAGTTTCAACTGTTAACGAACTAATAATCACCCAGAAAATGAAGAGGAAAATTACACAACTCCTTACTCAAAAGAACACTGGAAATAAACTTAAGAAGCCACCACTGACAATCCTTGTGGCCATATTAATCTCAACTGTAGCAAACGATCTCATATGTAAACCTGTAAGAGGTTCCGAAGAAGGAAAAACTAACATTGGGAAAACACAGAGGAGAAAATGCGCGACATTTCTTACACGGGATAAGAGAACTAAGTTGACGGACCCTTCTGTCAATTGTGCTTAGGAACAAGTTGACTAAGTATTTACGAAGAGGAGGAACCTAGATCGGGGAAGATTAGGAGACCGAGTCCAGCGAAATAGTAAACCAGCCTTTGTGACCTAGATCATCCTGAAATTAGGTTCAATATCAACAATAGCTGCAGTAATAACCCTGATTGACGTAAATCATGAAGAAAGGTCAGGATGCACATAAAGAAAGCATAGAAAATGAAAGAGAGAGAGAGACCGAAATATAAACACTCTAAATGAACAAAGAAATAGTTAAGGTAAGGGCGATAAAGATATAATCAGAATTAAGAACTTGTGAAAAGGGAAGAGAGGGCAACCAAACCGCCTTGTTGAAAATGCTAAGTCATAGGAGGGGTATGTTTCAGGAAACAAGAGAGGAGACAGACAACCGTGCCTGGCTGAAAAATGACTAAATAGGGAGATCACTAGCCGGTTTAGTCGGAACAAGGCGTCGTGGGGAGTGGTTCTTCTATCAGCGAACCATGTGCGTAAATGAGTGCAGCGTAATTCCCACTAACGCCGTAAGGCATTCTGCTACCGAACATTGCCGAGGGTTCGATTTAAGAACTTTGGTAATCTCACTCTTGCAATGACGTTAGCAGCGTTGTATAGACCCTCTTGTTGATCTATATGCTTCTGGTTGCACGCCATTGTACTTGTATTCCGCTGAAGAGTATAGTGTTTCGCCATGAGAGAACACCATTGAGCATGCGTACGCATGCGAAAGGGGTTTTTAGGACAGTGTGAGAAAAGTTTTTCATATCTCGTGTCATAACCACATGACAGATGTGGCTATGACACGTGCGATGTGTGTTGTGACCATAAGGAAAATGTGGGCATGACAGGCACTCTGTACATCTCTGGACCTCTGTGCATCTTCAGAGCTCTGCAACTCTGAAACTCTACAACTTAACATAAAATAGACTTTCTCTTCACTTTATTGATAAAATAATTGCTGATCTTGAGGTGAACATGTAATATCAAGACAAACTCATGCATGGCATTGATTGTTGCATTTAGACAAGTTTATTTGATATTTAGCTAGAAATCTTCAAACCCATACTCAAGTCTACTTCAAAAACTGATTTAATGAAGATAAAATATATGCTTTTATTGACTAAAGATGAGACACTTTATGGTCTCATCAGTATTTACTCCTATGGTAACTGGTTGCAAGTTGAGCAAGAATAATGAATCACCTAAGACTGATCAGAAAATATATAGGTCTATGATTGGAGGATTACTTTATCTAACCCATACTAGACCTAACATAATGCATGTAGTTTGTCTTGTGGCAATATTTCAAGAAGATCCCAAAGAGTCACATGTGATGGAAGTTAAGAGGATCATGAGGTATTTGAAATGTACTTCAGACTATTGATTGTGGTATACCAAAGATACTGATTTCACTCTTGGTGCTTATACAGATGCAGATTGGGCTGGAAATACTGATGACAAAAAAAGTACAAGTGGAGGTGCTTTCCTCTTAGGTAATAGATTGGTTTCATGGCTGAGTAAGAAGCAAGAATTAGTTTCTTTATCTACTGTAGAAGCAGAATATATTGCTACATGTTGTTGCACTCAAGTGCTTTGGATGAAGCAAACATTGAAGGACATAAGAGTAGTGTATGAAGAACCAATTTCAATCTTTTGTGACAATACAAGTGCTATAAATATTTCAAAGAACCTAGTGATGTACTCAAGAACAAAGCATATATCAATAAGGTATCACTTTCTGAGAGAAAAAGTAACAGAGAATGAAGTGAAGATGGAATATGTATATACCAAGGATCGGATTTCAGATATTTTCATCAAGCCTCTGCCTAAGGATACTTTTGAGTATCTTAGAGAAAAGTTAGGGGTTATTACCCCTCTTGCTCTAAACTAAGATGCATACGAAGTGCATCAGTCCAGTGGTGCCCAAAGTCTTATTCTTTGATCTAGATTGATGTCTTTTGAAGGCTACCTCTTAGGGGAGCAAGTAGATGTTACTGATATGAATTTCTGACAAAGAGCAGTAAGTGTTGCAGTATTGCTGACATGAGGAGAAGTATAGTAGGATATGAGTTGAGCTTTGATAACTAAAAAGATATAGAAGGTCTGGCACCCATTGCCATTAATGTCAAAGGGGGAGAGAAGTGCATGTGAAAAACTCTAAGAAAGCATAAAGGGGGAGCAAAGAAGCAAAGCAAGTTTGGTTATCTTGATGGTTTTTCACATCATGTGTTGCCATCAATGATAAAAGGGGAGATTGTTGCAAGTATGAGTGGTAAGTGTTGTCATTGATCTCAACACCTAAGGTTAGCATCAAAGGAATTGGTTGAGAAGCTAGTACAATTACAGAATTGTTCTATCTGCTAGAACATTGTAGTGTTTTGCTCCACATATCCTGTAGATTGAATATCTTTGTCTGTGGTTTGGAAGTTATGTGAAGGAATGTCCATAGTTTCTATGTTTCAAGTTTGAGCCTTCGGTATAAAGATTTGAGAGACTTTTGTTCACCAGAGTAAAAACTATTTTTCTATGTATCTAATGGTGACAGGGAGAATGTATTCTACTCCGTATTTCTCCGCATTTAAGTTTTACAATCTACGGTTCTGGAATTAAGTTTGTAATGATGATATGTGCCTTCAGTTCAAATGGTTCATGATTTGGTGCTCTGCAAGTGATCTTTTCTTTATGACAATAGCTGACAGTAATGTTTAAGTGCTCTGGTTTGAAGAATCTTCTGGATAAAGTGTTTGGGGGTTGTGCATAAGTTATTGGTGATTGTAATGTGCTCGTGGATGTCTCTAGATCATGTTCCTACCTTTAGATTGGTCCACAAAGTATAATCTAGATCATACATGAAGCGTGCTCCTAAAGGTCTTAGTGTTAACACCAGTTTTAGCTAACTTGGTTGTTTTCACTACTTGCGGTTATGCTTTGGAGATTGTGGAAGCGTGTTGCTGCGTGGAAGATTGCATTTGAGTCCCAACTAAGGAGTGGTGTAATCTACATTCATTCTTTTCCTCTGCAAATCTGTTTAGGTCTAGACCTATTCTAATATTTGTATATATGCCAACCTTGGAGATTGTTCCAATGGTTGATGATTGTAATGCCGACCTTGATGTACATTCTAAGGTTGATGAATTGTATAAATACATGTAATGAAGTCATGAAGAAAAACATACAAGGGCGAAGATGTGAAGATAAGTGTAAAGTGTAAAAGTGGAGCAGAGAAAAGGAGATATATTGCACTTCAATGGAACTGAACCTTGGCATGATGTAGATGCTACTATCTCAATTCACCAACTCTTGGCAGTGAGCCTCTTCTTTTGGCAGTAAGCCTTTTCATTTGAGCAGTGAGCTTTGGGCAGTGAGCCTTTGATTTTCAGTATTGTTATTAAATATTATATTATGAGCTAACACTCACCATGGTTTTTCCCTATTTAGGATTTTCCACGTAAAAAATTGGTGTCTCATGTGTCTCATGTGTGATTGTGCTTAAATTTTTGATTTCATGCTTTCATGGTTAAATCATAATAACAATGATTAAGTAATTGATGTGTTGATGTTTATAAGAAGTTAAGTTTTTGGTGACAACTAGTTCACCCCCCTCTCAGTTGTCTTGTGCATTTCAACATATGAAAACAATAGATCAAGAGGAAGCTGGCACTGGGCAAGTAGCCTCATTGCCCAGGATGACAACGCATGGTGCGAACATTTATGCTTATCGCTTTAGTCTATACTATGCAAGAAACCAAGAATCTGGATCTCTACAACTTTGCATAGATTTCAATGATCCTCTGTTGACTGTAAACATAATAATTACTACACAAAAATTGATAGATAAGGAAAATAGATAGAAATGATGTGGTGAGAATGAAATAACAAAATTGACAAGAAAGGGGAAAAGAAATATAAATGATCGTGCATTCAAAATCTCTTCTCTCACAACCTGCAATCATAAAAAGAGAAGGGTTGGGTTGTATAGAGGTTTGCCTCAGTCAAACCCCATTTTTGGTGTTTCCACCTCGACGATAACCAGAGATTGATATATTGTTAAAATAGTGTGTGCTTTGACTTCTAAGTGCATCTAGAATTATGATGAGCAATGATAAAATGATAGTGCAATATTGATAAATGAACAAACAAGGAAATGATATTCAACCCACAAGATAATTGCTAATGTAATTGGATTGAAAAGTGCAAGGAAAGAAGTTATGAGGATCTCGCTGTAAGACTATCACATCGAAGAATAAAATTAAGATTTGTTCGAGAGGATAGCGATCTTGAATGAGAGCCTTTCAAAGAGTGCAAGGAATCAAAGTAATCACATCAATTTATTGTTTTCAATAACCTGCAATAAAAAATAAGCATAGAATAACAATAGCACAAGTGAAATAATAGTGAGCAATAATTTTGGCAGAGCTTCGCTAGTGTGAGAGATTGATGCTTTCAAATGGTAAAGTGACAAGGTTTTATAGAAGAAGCAAGAATCAAAAAATTGGGAAAGGAGTCATTTGGGTGTGAATAGAAATTAGGAAAAAGCTTGGAATGCCATGCAAGTAAAAATAATCTCTCTAAAAATGGTTGAAAAACTGAAAGATGCTTTCAAGATGTCAACATGTGGTGCATACATTTGTGCTTAGCACTTTGGTCTGTGCAACTTCAGTTCTAAAAAGGTTTAGATGACTTGGTGCATTGCCAAGGTTTAGGCACTTTTATAGTTTTTGGGTAGGATAAGTAGAAAGGGTCAAAGAATCCTTTAGAAAACATCTCTTGTGGGTTGAGGGTAAGGCTAAAGATGGAAAGTGGTCCTAAAAAAATACTAGGGGAGTGGATACTAAAGCGAGTGCCAAATAAAGTGTGAAATTGTAAGCAAGCACAATTTACAATGCTACATTTAGCCCCCACTTTAGCAGGCATATGACACTACATACATATGCAAGCTAAAGTACATAAAGTAGTTAACATCAAACTTTTTACCCAGATATTGTAGAGGATGCTAAATATTTCCAAGTAAGAGATGTGAATCCCCCAGGTACGGATTATGAAAAATTACAATGTTAGGCCAAAAATTTGCACATGAAGCAAATGTCAAAGGTAGATGCATATATATATATATATAAAGTTGATAACAAAGAGGATTAGACCAAATATTATTTGTTGAAACCCTTGTGGTTAGCAAATGATATAGTCTAATACACATTAATTTACTACAAACATATAGAAAGGTAAAAAGGGTATGGTTCTAGGGCTAGAAAATTCCGTTGTTTGCTAGGAACCATATTGAAAGGCTTCTATAAGTCACTAGGGCTAGAAAAGTCTATTGTTTTCTAGGTGGCTTATGAGAAGTTCTAGTAAAAAATGAAGCATCATAGACTAGCATTGCTTTGCAAGGTAAGCTACATGTTAAACAGTATAAGAGATTATGTACATGACTAGCAATTTTTGTTGTTTTCTAGGTAATTCTGATAAAGATGGTCAGTCTAAGCAAGTGCATTTGCTTAGGACCTTGAATTCCATAAAAAGTGTTGCAGAGAGCATACCATTAGTGTGGTGTGTGATTAAGTGTGAGAAAATAGAAAATATATGCCCCCACCTTAAAATAATTGTTTACATCATAGATGAGCAATTAATTTTAAGTAAAAAGAGGGAAAAGGAATGAGAGATTTTAGGAAACATATGTTTAGAGGATATGTTCTAGAGAGCTACGTCATGAAGGGGTTGCCCCCAAGTAGGAAAACCAAGGAGATGCTGCAAGCATGATACACGATGGCTTGTGTAAGCATGGTATGATGCCGAAAAATACAAGGTATCACATAAAGACAAGAAACATTATGATAAATACACAAGGATCTACATGATTTGGATCAGTTTTATAAAATAGGAGGGGAATAATCAGGGAAGTGTATTATAGAATTTCATCATCCCTCTAGGCACGCAGAACTATGAATCTATAGGAAGAATGTCACATGAAGATAAAATAAAAATTTTGGGTCAACATGGAAGGATGCTAAATCATCCAACGCTTTACATCATCTCCAAAATGTGGAAGATTAAGAATGAAAAATAGAAGAATGTAGAAACATATAGAGGAATGTCTCAACATTTTCATTCCCCATGTAACCATGTGCCTACAAGGGCATCAAGGGTCCTCTAGGGAGAGATAACAAACAAAAAGACACACCATGCAACAAGTACGAGGATTACAAAACATACAGACAAACCACAAACACTTAACAAATGAAATGAAGGGTACTGCACCCAAGGATCGGGCTCTAATAGGTCATCTGCCTCCCAATCTTGCTCATTGTATAGGAATGGAGGATAAGATGCTAGAGGGACCATGTTGAAAGAAGTATTGGGCACATTGTCTGGTTCATCACATGGGGGATTCATGTTAAGGTTAGCTGGCATAAGATATCAATTAAATGCAAATAAAGATTAAACAGAGGAATGGAAATACACAGAAATAATAATAACAATGAGAGACAAGTTTCAACGTGGTTCACCCAAACTTGGGCTACATCCACCAAACAGAGAGTCCAATATTATTATCCAGTAAATCAAACCGATTACAACCAACAATCCCTGCAACTCAATACTGTTGCAAATGCTACAATATAATATATCAAGAGAACCCCTAACCCTTAACCGCTTTTATCAAGCCATATGTCGGTTACAAAATAGTTTTTTTTTATGTCTAGGATACATGGCTAGTGTATAGTACTTTCCTGATCAGTCACCACCTACCAACAATTCGCAACCAAAGGCAGATCTTGGTACAACTCATTGAAGGCGAGGTCTATCAATCATGTGAATATTGAGGACAGAGACCGTATCTCTTCCAAGGAATCAAATACGTATTCCTTAGGGGAAGAATGATCTGAGTCACTATCAGAATAGATGACAATATGTAGTCACCCAATGGTAACAGTGGGATTGTGAGCATTGGTGGCCACTAGTGGAGTAGAGGTCTCCATAACCAGAATGGATGAAGTAGGACTTGGTGACAACGAGGGAGGCATGCACTTGCGCTTGTGGCAGGGTGGGGTGGGATAATGCTCACGTTTACACTTTGGCAATAGTGGTGGAATGTTAATATCAATGGTGGTGGGATGAAAGACATCAGTGAACACCTGATGTTAGGTACACTATAGTGGGATGGACTTTGATACAGTGTTACTAGCTATGATGTTGACATTAGGTTGAATCAATGGGGAGGCAAGAGTGGGTGGCAGGAGAGAATCATGTTGAGGAGAAGGTGTTGAAGGCTGAGAAGGTGGGGCCAAGTCTAAGGTCAACTGCTTGGGAGAAAAGTGAATATGAAGTGGTTCATCTCCTACCACACACTCATGCGTTGTAGCATGTCGGTGATGCTTATGATCTCTTGCAAGTTGGTTATGCCTAGTGCAGCTCAAGGTGTCCATAGGAGGAACCAATGAATTTCCCAACATGAGCGCCTTTTCTTTTGTCACTCTAGGAGTGGTAAGAGGAATAGAAGGAGCCACTGAAGGTTAGGATACTACCAAGTGAGGGTTTCTCAATATGGGTTGCCTTCCTTGAGCCATCGAAGGGGCCAAAGGAATAGAGGCTACCACTAAAGATTGAGGGACCTAGGAAGAAGGGTCATGCACCATGGGCTACTTTCCTCAAGTCTCCAAAGAGGCAGGAGGAACAAGAGTAGTTGCTGAAGGTCAGGAAGGTCTGGATTGTATGAGTCATGTGCCTCTAGGTCTTAGGTAAGATGTTAGAGGTGGGACCTTTGCATAAATGCCAAATGATCAAGTTTAGGGGAGGTTGATCAATTCAGGTTATTTTCCCTTCTTTGTCTGTGTGGTAGGAGGAAGGACATAAACAACCACCAGAGATCGAGGGACCTCAGGGGTGGTAGCTGGTTGGATCAAAGAGGAGGCACTGATAGATAATTGAGAAATGTAGTTCTCTTTGAATTTTTGGTATGAGAGAAACAATAAATCATTGCATGGATACAATGGATCAATTGGTGTTAGCCAGGAGTAATCCAAAGAGAAGTTTCCTCTTAATGCGAGAGGTTTAAACCCACTATGATAGATAGTGTGCACCTGTCCATCATGGGGAAACTTTAGGCACTTATGGATTACGGAGGGGACCACTCTCATGGAAGAGAGCCACAGGTGGACCAAATTCACATGAAATTGGTTAGAAGTGGGAATGATAGAGAAGGTAACGTCTAGGAGTGTTGGTCCTACTCAAAAAGGAAGGGTGAGCAAACCCAAGGTACAACAAGAGGACCCATCATTCACTCGTATCTATACTTTCGATTGCTCATACTTGTCTTGATAGAGTTCATGTACATATATAAATTCCTTTGTGTTCACATTCACCATGCACATAAGGTCAATTAGTACACCCTTGGTGGGCTTTTCATTGACTAGGGCAACAATGTACCGAGGTCCATTGTATATGCACATGGGTGCATCAATGGGTGTGAATGAGATGATTGCTTTAGGAACATAACATTTTCAACTAGGGAAAGGGTGATCATCCACCATAGCAATCATCTTGGCTAAGGAGATGGTAGGGTCATCAAAAGACATAGTAGTAACCACAAGATCAGAGGGAAGTTCAATTAAATTTGTCGAATGATGTGGGAACGAGTTTGTGTAGATCTAGAGGTTTTGGTTAGGCAGAGCGACAGACTTATCCCTATATCATTCACTCCAGTGAATTGGATGGAATTCTTATTGATGAGGTCTTGCACATTATGTTTAAGACACATGCATCATTTAGTGTCATGTCCATTTACTCTATGGAATTGACAAAAGGCCTTCAGGTCATAAGAAGGTGACAATGGTTTGGTGGTGTCAACAAGATGAATCAGTGGTAGTTAGATGAGGTTATTGTTTAAAAGATTTTGCACTATAACATACATGAATTTAGAAAGTAGGGTGAACTATCGAGTCCTTGTCTTATTTTGTGAAGAGAGGGCCATAACAATTTGAGATGGTGCAGTGGCCGCTACTTGTGGAACATGGTGCAGTGACCGCTACTTGTTGAACATTATTAGAAGAATTTATTTTAATATAATTTTTGTTCTTCTTATAATTTTGGAATGAAGGGGGATCAGACTGTCTAGCAGGAGTCTATGATGATTCTATGATGAGTCTATGATTTTTGAGTCTATTAGAGAAGGGAACGTCTAGGAGTTTTGGTCCTACTCAGATAGGAAGGGTGAGCGAACCCAAGGTACAACGAGAGGACCCATCATGCACTCGTGTCTAGAATTTTGATTGCTCATACTTTTCTTGATAGAGTTCATGTACATGTAGAAATTCCTTTATGATCACATTCACCATGCACATAGGGTCAATTAGTACACCCTTGGTGGGCTTTTCATTGACTAGGGCAACAATGTACCGAGGTCCATCATATATGTTCATCATGCATTGATGGGTGTGAATGAGATGATTGGTTTAGGAACAAAACATGCTCAACTAGGGAAAGGGTGATCATCCACCATAGAAATCATCTTGGCTAAGGAGATGGTAGGGTCATCAAAAGACATAGTAGTAACCACAAGATCATAGGGAAGTTCAATTAGATTTGTCAAATGATGTGGCAATGGGTTTGTACAGATCTGGATGTTTTGGTTAGGTGGAGTGACAGACTTATTCTCTCTATCATTCACTCCAGAGACTTGGATGGCATTCTAATTAATGAGGTCTTGCACATTATGTTTAAGACACATGCATCATTCAGTGTCATGTCCATTTACTTTGTGGAATTGACAAAAGGTCTTTGGGTCATAAGAAGGCGACAATGGTTTGGTGTTGTCAATAGGACAAATTAGTGAAAGTTGGACGAGGTTATTATTTAAAAGCTTCTACATTATAACATAGAGGGTTTCAGAAAGTGGGGTGAACTATCGATTCCTTGGCTTATTTTGTGAAGAGAGGGCCATGACAATTTGAGATGGTGCAGTGGCCGCTACTTGTTGAACATTATTAGAAGAATTTATTTTAATATTATTATTGTTCTTCTAATTTTAGAATGAAGGGGGATCAGACTGTCCAATAGGAGTCTATGATGAGAATCTCTCATATTGACTAATTGACTGCTGGTAGTCATGGAGTGCCATGTAGAGATGCATAAATGACAATTAACACATTAAGAAAATCTCATCCCTTGTCTAAGGTTGTAGGTTTCCAATGAAAACCCATTGCACATCAAAGTTTGGGAGTGCATAAGGGATCTACAAAAAGAGGGCATAATAGCGGCCAATAAAATTAGTCACTTTCTCTTACATGCTCCCTTGTGACAATGGATGAGATTAGTGAGTGTAACCTGTGGTCTAATGTTTTCTTGGAAGTGCTAGCGAATTTGATTGATGAGTTGTTGAAAAGAAGTGATACAGTGATTAGGAAGAGAGAAAAACTAATCCTATGTGGTGTCTTTAAGGGACCGTGGTAAAATTTTTTCTAGCAGAGCATCCTAGAAGATGAAATCACTGCACAAGGTTGTAAATGTCAAAACATGGTTTTGTGGGTCTCCTTTACTAGTGTACTTCTCAAAGAATAGAGCCTTGAAGTTTTGTGGAAGGGGAGAAGTGAGAACGGCTAGGTACAATGGACTTCTACTATAGTATGATGGGATGGCTGGTTGGGATGAGCTTGTGGACATAGTTGTTATTTGTTGTTGCAAAGAGTTTACATTTTGAAGGAGTTGGGTGATAATAGGGTTTGTGGTATGAGTGGATTGAATTTGGGTAACAAGTGGGATAGTGGTGTTGGGTGGTTGAGAAACTCTAGGGTTGGGTCCAGGAAAAATAAATGATAATGAGGAGGTAGGGGGAAACAACCCATATTGATTAATAGGGTTCTCACCCATTTCGATAGAATTTATATTGGCATTTACTAATTGAGTAGCACTTGTAGAAATTTAGGAAGAAGTGAAGGTAGAGATAGAAGAAGTCAGTATAGACATCAATAATTGAGCTTGCACTGTGTTTGAATGTGACTCATTGATGGTTTTTGAGCAACTAGTTTGTAATGGAACATTATTATTCGTAATGTGAGCTAAGCAACGTAGAAGATCCACACCATGTGGATCACCGGTTAGAAAATTTTAGAAATTCTCTACGAGTGGGACAGCCTCGTCGGCTAGGTGTTCCATACCCAATAAATCTTGAAAGTCAACCAGGTGACTATCCAACATATGGATCTAGGCTTGGGGTACACTCACTATGAGCATGTCTGTATTGAGAGGTGATCTAAAAGATGGTGGTCCAAGGATTGAAGGAGTGTTAGAGAAAGAGAAGATAGGTGATTGGACTCTACATATTCCCATCGAGAAGTTAAAGATGTCAGTTTCCAGCTGTGTGGAGCTGGAGCTACCAAGAGCATGGGAAACCATGAGCAATCTTAAGCTTCTATGAATGCTAAATTCTAAGTCGAAGCACTGGGTCGTGAAGCTCATAAACCAAAAAGAGCTCCCCAATGCAAAAGTACTCTAAGATTTGAACATTAGAGGGAAGATAATTGTTTAGAGAGAGGGAGTTTTTATTTTAGAAGAAGAGAAAGAATATTTTTGTTTTGCAGTTTTCAAATGTTTCAAACACGTCAGGTTCACCAAAATGTGATATGGGAAAAGTAAAACTAAACTATCTTTAATTAGAACAACTTCCCATTACACATTAGGATACTAGCCACCAAAGATGTTTATCTTGCTGCTATCTAATTTTGGAAGAGAAAGAATATCTAGGATATATTCCTTTGTTGCAATTGAAATTAGAATGATTAAACACTATTAACTAAAACTAACTAAGATAAGAGAAAATAGAGAAAATACAAAGATTAATAGACTGAATCATAGAAATAAATCAAGAGGAACCTGGCACCAGGCGTGCAACCTCACTGCCTAGGACGCCAACGCATGGCACAAACATCTACGGTTAGCATTGTAGTCTATATAGTGTAATAAACCAAGAATCCAGATGTGTATGGCTTCACACATATTTTAATGATCCCCTATTGACAGAAAACATAATAATTACCATATAGAAATGGACAAATAAGGAAAACAGATAGAAATGATGTGGTGAGAATGAAATAATGAAATCAACAAGAAAGGGGAAAATAAATATAAATGCTCATGCATCTAAAATATCTTCTCTCGCAACATGAAATCAGAAACAAAGAAGGGTTGGGTTATATATAGGTTTTGTTAGACACACAAGAATATTGAGAGGGGGGGTGAATCAATATTTAAACAATTTTCAATTTCAACAACTTCAACTTATCTGGAGAAGATTAAACCTTAAGCATCATAATATCAACATGAAAGAATAACACAATCCACATCAACACATAACAACAGATATACATGGAAAACCCTAGAAGGGATAAACCATGGTGAGGATTAACTCACAATATATGAAGCTCAAACAATAACTTTGTTTTAGGGTCTAAAACCCAAGGAAACTGCTATTCCCTAAATAACTTTGATTTAGGGTCACTCCCAAGGAAGCTTCTACTTCCTAATGAATTTGTTTTAGGGTCACTCCCAAGGAAGCTACTACTCCCTGAAATGAGAACACACTTACAAAAATTACAGTATGACAGTCTTTCTACTGTTTGAAACCTGACATTGAAACTCACATTTTTGGTGATTGCACTTCTGCCTCTTCACACTTGTTTTTTGAATATCTAATCAGTTAGGCACACTCTATACTTGATCACTATCACAAATATGTCTTCAAGATGAATCTGGACAACATCAACAACTTATGCTCTTTCTCCTTCAGTCGTACATCAATAATGCATTTATTCTTCTTTTTATCTGCTTGCGAACCTTTTCCATCAACTTGCAATCACACCCTCCTCACTCAATTTGTTTCACTATTTATATATGATTTACATTGATTACATAGCTTTTTGGCCAAATACAATCATGAAGAATACATTTACAAGTCGGCTAGACAACACACAATATGAAATGTGTAGAAGATAAGTCCTAAGTGAAACCACACGTTACAATAGTAGAAGATCCAAGCCTTGCAGACCCAAACACTTGCTTAACCAGGTCCAAAACATCCTTCATAGCTTCAAACAACAAGGAATTACATCCACACACTCCACTCATTTAGAAATAGGATAGTTTTAAGGAGAACACATGAAGACTTGAAGTATAACAGCCATATCAACTTGACAAACCTTGTGTGGTACTAGAAACAAGAAAGATCTTCATGAAACTTTTATAGATGAGTCCTCATGACTCATAAAACATCCCCAAACACTACTTTTACACTGCACATGAAATAACTGTGCCACATAGCTTCATTCATTTACTCTAAGAACACTTTGTCATCTGTAACACACTGCAACATGTTGTCATTTGAAAAACTGAGCTGCGGACCACCAAGAACCTTGAAACTGAAAATAAGCATATAATACACATCTAGAAACATGTCCTCAAAATCACAAGGGCAATCATTCATTTGTGGAGGAATGTGGAGCATTCCAACAAACCTTCAGCACTGGCTGCTTTTCCAGAACATATGTCGGTACTCTATCATGCACAACTTTCACAGTGGAAAGGTAAATGATATGAATCTCTAGAATTATCATCTTCACTAGAATATTAACATACCTTTAGAATTACATAGCCAATTCTGTAAATGTGGAAGAATTCGAAGCATTCTGCTTCCATGTAGTGACTGTCTTCATAGAACCAACACTGTCTTCACTCTATATATTACAAAACATACTTCCGGTAGTCCTACATCATAAAACTTGGAATATGCAAGATTTGTCATTACATTAAGATATATTCCAATCCACAAAGGCCCAAAACCAAACTGATGGAAATGTTGAGTAATTTCCCAGATAGTCTTCAAAGGTGGTAATTCTAAAACAAAGACTATCACTAATTTCTAGGGGCTAAATCTTCTTTGCATTAACACATGCACTCTTAGGAACAATAGAAGAGAGCATACAACATATATTAGTCCATTAGTACCATATCCTAGTGCTTCTAATTCCCATATTAATGTGTCTTCTTGATGCTTCTAATTCCCATCTGAATATAGCTTCATACTCAATTCTACAATGAACAAGGCATAATATGAACTTCTAATTCCCATCTCAATGCATCTAATTCCTATCTCAATGTATCTCTATATATCTTCTTTAGAGAATTACATCCAACTATGAACACTATTACACATTCATAACAGTGTTGACATCAATGACACACAATACAACCATTAGAACCATATGTGTAACAATCTCCCCCTTTTGCATTGATGGAAACACATACTTGCACATTTATCCTCCTTTGACATGAAGGACAAAGGGCAACTGCCATCAAATCATCAACAACCATACATCTGCACATTTTTCTTTAGGTAATAACTTCTTCTTGCAAAAACAAACTCCCCCTATCATCAACGACCACTACCTGCTCCCCCTTAGAGGTATCCATCATCAATTCAGGAAATAAGGATATAACATTAACTCCCCCTGGATAGATGTACCACTATCCATCTTTATCAAGAACAAGCCTATTGGCAATTACCCCTAACTTCTACTGGAGATCCTCAAAGGTATCCTTTGCAAGAGCCTTTGTAAAGATGTCTACAATTTGATCTTTTGTTGGAACATATTCCAACTCACTTCCTTATCTACAACCTTCTCTCTCAAAAAGTGATACCTGATTGCTATATGCTTGGTTCTATAATGCATCATTGGTTTCTTGGAAATATTGATAGCACTTGTATTGTCACAAAAAAAGGAATAGGCTCATCATAAAATACCTTAATATCCTTCAGAGTTTGCTTCATCCACAACAATTGTGTACATCACGAGGCTACTGCAATATACTCTGCCTTTGCAGTTGATAAGGACACTGAATCTTGCTTCTTTCTCTTCCATTCAACCAATCTGCTTCCTAGAAAGAAAGCACCACCACTTGTACTTTTTCTATCATCAACACAACCAACCCGGTCAACATTAATGTATGCACTCAAATCAAATTCATTACCTTTTGGATACCATAGACCATAGTTTGAAGTTCCTTTCAAGTATATGTATATCCTTTTCATTGCCTTCTCATGTGTTTGCTTAGGATTGGCTTGATATTTGGAAACCACACATATTGTGTGCATAATATTAGGTCTAGAAGTAGTTAAGTACAATAATGCTCCAATCATAGACCTATAGATAGTCTGATCCACCTCTAGAGACTCATCATTTTTGCTTAAGTGACATCTAGTGACAATGGGAGTACTCACTGGTTTTAAATCCTCCATACCAAACTTCTTCAACAATTCTTTGATATACTTGGCTTGAGAAATAAAGATACCACCATCTAGTTGGGAAATTTGAAGTCCAAGGAAGAAAGACATTTCACCAATCATGGACATCTCAAACTCTTTTTGCATCTCCTCTGCAAACCTTTTACACATATCATCATCTCCACCAAAGATGATGCCATCAACATATACTACAACTATCAAAATCATGTCTCCTTATTTTATATAGAGATTACTATCTCTAGTACCTTTCTTAAATCCTTGCTGAAGTAAGTACTTGTATAATCTTGCATACCAAGCCCTAGGTACTTGTTTATGACCATACAAAGCCTTTTTGAGTCTGCATACCATGTCCGGATCTTATGATATCTGGAAACCATCTGGTTGTTCAATGCACACTTCTTTTTCTAGGTCACCATTCAAAAATGTTGACTTGACATCCATCTGATATACTTTGAAGTTCTTATGAGTAGCAAGAGCAAGGAACATTTTGATTGCCTCCATCCTTGCTACTGGAGTAAAAGTCTCCTCAAAATCAATGCCTTCTACTTGAGTGTATCCTTTGCATACTAGTCTTGCTTTGTTCCTTACAACTTCACCTTCTTCATTCAGTTTCTTCCAGAACACCCATTTTGTTCCTATAATATTCTTGTTTACTGGTCTCGGAACCAATTCCCATGTTTGATTCTTCTCAATATGATCCAATTCTTCTTCCATGGCTTTTATCCATTCATCATCCTTGTTGGTTTCAACAAAGGTCTTAGGTTGTACTTTTGATAACAAACACAAGTTTACTTTCTCATATGTCTTGGCAAACCTTCTCCTTGTCTTCACACCTTCATTCTTGTCTCCAATTATCTGTTCTGCTGAGTGATTCTTCTGAACATGCTTTGTTAGGGTCTTAGGTACCTACTTTGTTTCTTGTTCCCTTTCTTCTTTCACTTCTTCTTCATCTCAATGCAGGGAAATATATTAGATCTGGTGTCTTCTAAATCTTGTAAGATCTGATACAATTCTTCATCCACTTTGACATTTGTGCTTTAAATCATCTTTCCCAACCTTTTGTTGTAGCATCTATAGGCCTTACTTATAGTTGAGTAGCCAATAAAGATTCCTTCATCACTTCTTGAATCAAACTTTCCTAGGTCTTCTTCATCTCTTTTGATATAGCATTTGCTACCAAAGATCTTGAAGTATCTAATAGTGGGAGGTCTTCAATACCACAACTCATAAGGGGTCTTAGTGTTGTTGACCCTTAACTGCACTCTGTTAGTTAGATAGACAACATTATGAATTGCTTCCTTCTAGTATAAATCAGGCAGAACTACATCTTTTAACATTGCCCTAGACATTTCTTGCATAGTCTTATTCTTCCTTTCCACTACCCCATTTTGTTGAGGGGTTCTAGGAGAAGACAAATGCCTCCTAATACCATGATCTTCACAAAACTTTTCAAATTCATTTGAAGTAAACTCACCTCCTCTATCTGACCTTAAACATTTGATCTTAGTATCCATTTCATTTTTAACCAAAGCTTTGAAAACCTTAAACTTATCAAGGGCATCAAATTTTTCTCTTAAGAAGGTAACCCAAGTCATTCTAGAATAGTCATTATTGAGAAACATAAAATACCTTTCACCTTGTTGAATCTATACTCTTGTATGTCCACAAAGGTCTGTGTGAATCAACTCCAATGGCTTTGAAGAAGAATACTCCTTGCTTCTAAAACTTGTCTTTGTCTTATTTCCCATTTGACATTCCTTGCATACAGTGTTTGCAGGCTTGCTTATCTTAGGCATATCTCTCATTACATGAGCAGATCTAATTCTTACAATATTATCAAAATTGTTGTGTCCCATTCTTTTGTTCCACAACCAACACTCATTGGATTGAGCCAATAGACATGTTCTTCCATTTACCTCTTTCAAGTGATAAATATCACCACATGTCTTGATACCTTCTGTAACTAGCTTTCCAGTTCCTTCCTTCCTAAATTCACAACCATTGGCATGCAAAGTAAGATTGTAACCTTTGCTACACATTTGACTAACACTGAGAAGATTGTGTTGTAATCCTTTGACATAGAGGACATCCTGAGTCTCGTTCTTTCCATCAATAGTTATGACACCTTTTCCACATATTTGAGCTAACTTATCACCTCCAAACATGATAGCTCCACCATCCCACTTCTCAAGGATGATAAACTTCTCTTTATCACTAATCATATGATTTGAACAACTACTATCAATAACCCAAGCTTTGGTTTCTTCTTTTGCATGGAAGGCAATCCATACAATCATTAATCTTTCATTGTTTTGGATAGTTTGCAAGGTATCATTTTTTTCACATTTTCCAACTTCATCCTTTTTGTCACCAACACTCAAGGGCATGAAAAATGTTTCATCATTTGAATCATCATGATCCTCATCTTCTGAAGAACAACTATCCTCTATGGAAAACAAACTCTTTTTGAATTTATCATTTCTGTTACTTCTAACTTCTTTAAGAGGACATTTAGAAGAAAAGTGTCCAACCTTTCCACAATTGAAAAATTTGAAGGGTAACTTACCTTTATATTTTCTAGATCCTTTCTTCAGTCTTCTTATAAAATTTGCTTCAACATCATTAGGGCTTTTATCTTCATCAACAGTTTCATCCTTTGTCTTTTTATTAACTTTGAAAGCAACTTCTTTCTTTGGAACATCATTGTCAAACTCTCTCATTTCAAAAGCAGTAAGGGTACCAAACATTTGGTCTAAAGTGTATGTATCCAAGTCTGCAGTCTCCTCAATAGGAGATACCTTATGAGTGTACGATTTGGGAAGAGATCTCATAACCTTCTTCACAATTTCATCCTCTTTTATTGTACCATCAAGGATTGTGATGCCATTGACCACTTCATTCACCCAGAGCATAAATCCTACAATATTTTCATCCTTTTCCATCTTTAGGGTTTCAAATCTACTTAGAATATTTGCATCTTAGCTTGCTTTAATTTCTTATCTCCTTCATAAATAGTTTTAAGTTTATTCCAAAATTCTTGAGTAGAAATACAACTCATCACCTTTGAAAGTTCTAGATCAATTAATCCACTCATGATAGCAAACTTCACCTTGGCATTATTATCATACTTCTTGATTTCATCTGCATCTATAGGAATAGAAGTAGGAATAGTATAACCTTTCTTGACAGAATCCCAAACTCCACACCCCAAAGAATTGATGTAGGTTTCCATCCTTAGCTTCCAAAAAGCATAATTTGTTCCATCAAACCTAGGTATCTTACTAGATCTACTTTGTTCCATCCTAGACCTTCCTCATGTGGTTAAGCTTGCCTCAGAGGAACCTGGCTCTGATACTAATTTTTAGAAACACAAGAATACTGATAAAAGGGGGGTGAATCAGTATTTAAACAATTTTTAATTTCAACAACTTCAACTTATCCGGAGCAGATTAAACCTTAAGCATCATAATATCAACATGAAAGAATAACACAATGCACATTGACACATAAAACTAGATATAGTGGAAAACCCTAGAAGGGAAAAACCACAGTGAGGATTAACTCACAATATATGAGGCTCAAACAATAACTTTGTTTTAGGGGCTAAAACCCAAGGAAGCTGCTACTCCCTAAGTAACTTTGATTTAGGGTCATTCCCAAGGAAGCTTCTACTTCCTAATGAATTTTTTTTAGGGTCACTCCCAAGGAAGTTACTACTCCCTGAAATGAGAACATACTTACAAAATATTATAGTATGACAGTCTTTCTACTGTCTGAAAATTAACATTGAAACTCACGCTTTTAATGATTACACTTCTACCTCTTCACACTTTCTTTTGAAGATCTGATTAGTTAGGCACACTCTATACTTGATCACTATCACAAATATGTCTTCAAGATGAATCTGGACAACATCAACAACTTCTACTCTTTCTCCTTCAGTCGCACATCAATAATACATTTATTCTGCTTTTTATCTACTTGCGAACCTTTTCCATCAACTTGCAATCACACCCTCCTCACTCAATTTGATTCATTATTTATATATGATATTATATTGATTGACAAACTGAAAGATGCTTTCAGGACGTCAGTGTGTGGCACAGACATCCACACTTAGCGCTTTGGTCCGTACAACTTCAGTTCTAAAAAGGTTTAGATGACTTGGGGCATTACCAAGGTTGGGGCACTTTTATAGTTTTTGGGTAGGATAGACAGAAAGGGTCAAAGTAGCCTTTAGAAAACATCTCTTGTGGGTTGAAGGTAAGGCTAATGCTGGCAAGTGGTCCTAAAAACACACTAGGGTAGTGGACACTAAAGCAAGTGCCAAATAAAGTTTGAAATTGTGAGCGAGCACAATTTACAACACTACAATGTTTTGTAATGATACTTGACTACTTGTGTTGTATATTTGGACATACATTTATGTTTTTTTAATATTTAACTTGCATAGCTCTTTAGCCTCATTGTTTTCAACTTAAATGATATGCTTTTTGAGTTAATTATGTGGTTTTACATTATTGTCTTGATAAACGATTAAATAATATTCAATCATGTATAGTTTTTCATTTTATCATAATAGTGCCATAATTAAAATTTTATTATTAAAATGTAGATTATTATGACATTTGTTTATTTTACTATGTGCTTCAGTTGTTGCTACATTCTGGGAAGATGTACATAATGTTGTAGTTGATTGTGAATGTACAAGTAAAATTTAAATGGTGGTTAATTCGAAGGTAGACACATGGTTTATTTGGTATTGTTAACTTGTCTTACTCATCTAAGAGTAAAGGACACGACTACTGTGAAATACATGAAACTCTATATGAATCACATGCAATTCAAGATCCTTGTTTGTGTAAGACTAGTAATGTATCTTTGTTCCTTTCATGTCTATATTAATTCTTACATGTGCTTATTGTTGCTATGTGTGAGCATGATTAAATAGTCTATTGGAATCAGGGCTTAAATTTCACAGTTGTATAGCTGTACATTTAGGCATTTTTGCTGTAAAATACAATCAAAATTTTAAAAAGACTGTATCATATGAAAGGAGATATTTTGGACAAACTGTCAAAATTTATATAGGATTATGTTGATATATATATTTAGTTTTATATAATATACTTATACTAAGGTATGTCATAGTATTTTAAAGGCAGTATTGAATCGTTAACTATCATAAAAAAATTGCTTGACAGGTAAGGTTGGCTGTCAAATTTAAGCCCTGATTGGAATGATAAATGTTCATGGGAAAATAAAGGGGGCATTTGAAATTGAAAAGGTGAAATTATACATGTTAGAAAAAATTCATTTTGTTATTATTAGTGGAAAAATAGAAACGGTATTACATAATATGATTTGGGGATATTTCTAATTCATTAGGAAGCTAAAACATGACTTGCTTGGCAAGTTAGTATGTAATTTTTAAATATGTTGTTGAAAATGATATTATCCTTTTTTGAAAGAGTTGATTGCAATTTGAAAAAGAGAAAAAAGTTATTTTATTTTAGGTTTTCATCATTTAATAAAAATAAGTACCCTAGTTTCATTATCATTCTTCCCTTATTCAAAATTGAGAGTAAAAATAGAGGAGACATTTACACTATAAGACCCTAGGAGCTACCATTCTAGGAAAGACATAGTTGGAGGAGTTTCCATTTTTGTATGTTGGAATTACTTGTATGGAGTGGATGAGCCCTCAATTTTGTGGTCTTATTTTACAAATTAAAGGTATGTTTCTTGTGGATTTTTTGTAGCTTTGTGGAGTTCCTATACATAGTTTGGTTATGAAAGATAAAAGATGTGTATGCTTTGTATGTGTGGGTAAAAGAATTAGAGGGGTGCTACCACAATACTATGTCCCACTTATGAGACATCCTAATTTTTATCTGAAATCACATATTTTTTAGAAAAATTAATGATTCAAGCCTTGAGGGGTTCCATCTAAAGGGGTTTAATTGAAGATGGTTAGATAAAACTAACTTATAAATGCCCCCCTAGTCTTAAATCAAACCCTCAATGGAGTCTCCTCTGCACCTATCAAAATGCTAACAAAAAACAAATTTTGCTTCACCTTTTGGAGGACCAAATGAATTCATTTAGAAATTCTATTTTGAAAGTATGTAGCCCTTAGTATAAGGTTTCCAAAAAGTATGATATTAAATATATTTGATTTAATTATTATATTTATTTTCTATTTTCTAGTGAACATAGGTTTTTCACCGAACATTAAGGTCTCTATTCCACACACGCGGAAAAATAAAAGAAATAGAGAATTTTAAAAAATATCTGCACGGTAGGTATATTTGATTGATGAGGTGAAAATTACCTTCATCATAACCAACCCAAATGATCCTTTTCCATAGCTTGACTAATCCTACTTTGCCAATATTAACTGATTTTATATGATATATTGTTGTTTATTACTTAAAAATGATGTATAAATACTGCACTTTCCATTTTGATGAAATCAAACTCTTAAACTAATGAAGTGTGGCTGTAAATGATTTATTCTTATTAAACAAGGT
The DNA here is from genome assembly GCA_027924645.1 of Cunninghamia lanceolata. NCBI lineage: Eukaryota > Viridiplantae > Streptophyta > Pinopsida > Cupressales > Cupressaceae > Cunninghamia > Cunninghamia lanceolata. The sequence goes on from BSBN01000828.1 coordinate 4,805,458, forward strand.
TCACAACAAGGAGAAAGAAGACTTTATGGAGGAAGGAGTGCTCCGGGAATCTAGCTCTAGAAGTTAGAAAATCTAGAAAGATTCCTAGGCAACACCAACAAAAATCTCAATTTTATTTATTGTTCCTCGCATAAAACATGTTCAGTTTTTTTGTTTTATAAAAGACATTTAGATTTGAGAGCTCCCAATCGGAGCCTTTACTTCTTTTTAGTTGTTTAATCAAAGAAGATTTCTTAAAAATTTAATGTTTTCAATTAAGACTTTATAGGCAACAAATATCTAAAACTATATCAGCTTCTAGATCTTAGGCATATTTTTAGTATAGAAAATATATAGCATTGTTCCATGATTCAAGAAACATATGAAGATAATAGATTGTTTTGATTTCTAAAATAGTTCTACAAAGTTTCAAGTACTGTGTGATGAAGTGTTGGAATTCTGAATAATGTTTTGAAGATTTACAAGTTTTTACTGCATATTCTAGAGAGTTGGCCACTCGAAAGATTCATATAGATAAGTATTTGTTCTTTTTGTGTTGTGTATTTTAGTAATAAATTCTGTTAGTACTAAATTCTCTATTTTCAAGACGTGCGAGTATAATGTGTTAGCCTGCAAGTTCTGTAGTATTGTGGTTTTGTTATGTAAGTTAGCTTTGTAATTTCCATTTCATGTGTGAAAAGGTTCTAAAGTTCTGTGAATTTGTGCTAATAAATTAAGTTTCTAGTTTACTATTTATTATCATAGTTAGAGTTTACATGCTTTCATAGACAAATTTCACATGCTTTCTAGTTTAAAATTGTTCTTGCTTTTATAGTCAGATTTATCATGCTTATTAGTTTAGTTTTCAAGAGCTTTCCTAGATTAGTTTTTAATGTTTTCTAGTTTAGAAACTTGTTTGTATTTTCATTTTAAAAGGCCAAACACTGTTGTATTGGGATATCTAATATCCTTTTGGAAATAGCCTTGGACACTACCCTAGTTGACAAACTGATAAATCAAGTTAAAGCACAAGGTTCAATGAGACCTTGTTACTAATGTCCTTGTTTCAACAAAAAAATAAGTTAATTTGGATACATATAGAAAAAGCTATGTTGTATGGTATAAATCTATGTCTGAATTATAATTAATTTCCCTTCAAAATTTAATTTAAAAAATGCAACAAAAATTTATGAAAAAATATTTGTGCACTAAATATTGTTGTTACAAATCTATGTTTAAAAATTTAAAATTTTGTCATTTCTATAAAAAAAAGTTATGTTGTATGGTATAAATATAACTTTTTAAAAATTATGCTAACTATAAAAAATAAGTTATTAAAAGTTACTTAAAAAAAATCACAAATTATTTCTTGAATTCAAAAAAAATACATATAGAATCTACACACATAATCTCAAAAATCATTAGTTCACATCATTTTCAAATTCTTAATGGATTAGTTGCTATAGGTGCTAGAAAGTGAAAATTTGGTTTAAAATGTTGATTTCAATGTCCCACTTTGGCTAAAAGTGGGACATAGCATTGTGGGCTAACCTAGAGATTTTTGTGTCTTGAATGCATTTTTGGTATGCAAAAAGAAGGGTTTAGTATGCATTTTGAAGGGGTTTTGTCTACATTTTGGGTATGTAAAAATGAGGGTTTAGTATGCATCTTTGGTGTAAATGAAATAAATAAGGGTTTGTATGCATTCTTGAGTGTGAAAAAGGAATGATTATGTGGGTGTTGTGTGTGAAAGAAAATGATTGAAACCCATATGTGAAATTTTAAATAGTCATTAGCTTGAGGGGAAGCCAATAATGGTGTCTTTAAGGTTTTCAATGAAGTTTCCAAGAAATGTTTGTTAGACTTAGGGCACACAACTGAGAGGGGGGGTGAATTAGTTGTCCAAAACTTTCTCTCAATTACACACTTAAATCCTCTTAGTGATTAGCAGTATATCAATCATGAAACATAATGCAATTAAATCAAAAGCAGAAACACATCAACACATAAGACACCAAGATTTTGACGTGGAAAACCTGGTTAAGGGAAAAACCACAGGGTGATTAACCCAAGATTGTATTCTCTGTTAGAAGAATAGAAATAATAAAATGGCACCTACCAATTAGGGCTCACTGCCCGAGCACACTGCTCACAAGAGGCCCACTACCTACAAGAGACACACTATCTACAAAAGAGTAAGTATCACATACTTGAACTGGAAAATAGCATCTTCACCATGCTTGAGTCAATTCCATTTAAGTCCAATACTTCTACTTTGCCTTTTGCTCTCCTCCTTGCTACCACACACTCATCTTCACAAGGACACTTTTGAAATGACTTCGCAACCCCTTATTTATACAAGACATCAACTTAGGAATAATCATCTAAGTCGGCAAACATGTATAAGAACATCCACAAGATGTGTAACTCATCTGATTAGCCAATCTTAGGAAGAACACCATCATCCAGAGGTTCTTGTTCAATTGCGAGCTCCAACTCCAATGCGGACCACCAATATGATCTGGACACGATCCAAAGACCTCCACAAGATTTCCTGAATCGTCAAGAACATCTGCTTTTCATACTGAAATCCTTCTCTCCTTCATCTGGAACCTCAAGAACATAGTCTGTCATTACTGTCACAGAGGAATAGATGCTTGTGGACCTTCAAACCACAAACCAATCAAGTTTATACTTCACAAAGACTTCCTCAACACTCCCTCAAATTTGTAGAACAAGATAATGTATTTCCAGATCTCACCGGACCTATCTGTAACACTTTGTCACCACTGAACATCTGTCGGAACTGGTTTTACTTGAGCGACCACAACTTCTTCAGATCTTCATGCAGACCTCTGAAATCTATACTAAACCATTTAAGACACATATGTACAAACCCTTTATACCGCATCCTTTGATCCTCATCCTATCTTGGACTTTTGTCTTATTGTCATTACTGTTCTTCACTGTTCCTGATTGAGACTAATTTTTTCAATATCCTCAGCACACTACTCATCCAATCTTTATCATTAATGCAACAGGAGTATGTTGACATCAATGACAACACAGGTTAGGCCCATACTTGCAACAATCTCCCCCTTTATCGTTGATGGCAACATATGATGTGAAAAATTGTTTTGCCCATCAAGATAAGAACTTCTTCCTTACTGTCACAACTCCCCCTATCAGCAACAACCATTCACATGTTTTCTCTCCCTTTACTGATCCCCCTTTGATTAGCAACCACTTGTTTTTCACATGTCTTCTCTCCCCCTTTGACATCAATGGCAAAGGGCACATACTTGCATTTCTACCACTTTAGAATCATACCTGTTGCTCCCCTTGAGTAGGAGCTCCCCATCATCAATTTGTATCACAAGATATGACTGTGATATCCACCAGACTGATGCACATATGTGTACCTTAGTTCATCACCGGAGGGGCAATAACCCCTAACTTCTCCCTGAGGTACTCAAAAGAGTCCTTAGGTAGAGGTTTAGTAAAGATATCTGCAATCTAATCATTGGAAGGCACAAATCCAATCTAACTTCATTCTTGTGCACTTTCTCTCTTAGAAAATGAAACTTGATAGATATATGCTTAGTCTTCGAATGCAACACCGGATTCTTAGATATATTTATTGCACTTGAATTATCATAGAAGATTGTGATAGGCTCCTCATACGCCACTCTTATGTCTCTTAGCATTTGCTTCATCCACAAAACCTGAGTGCAACTACCTGCTGCTGCAATATATTCTACTTCAGTTGTGGACAGAGATATTGCCTCTTGTTTCTTGCTTAGCCAAGGAACCAATCTCTTCCCTAAAAAGAATGCTCCACCACTGGTACTCTTCCGGTCATCCACATCTCCTGCCCACTCTGCATCTGTATATGCATGAAGAGAGAAATCATGATCTCTAGGATACCACAAACCATACTCAACTGTCCCTTTTAGATATCTAAAAATCCTCTTGATTGCCATGACATGAGATTCTCTAGGATCAGCCTGGAATCTAGCAACAAGACCAACAACCTACATAATGTCTAGTCTAGTTTGAGTGAGATACAATAGTCCTCCAATCATTGACCTATACTTTGTCTGATCAACCTTAGGAGAATCATCATCTTTTCTCAATTTACATCTGGTTTCCATGGGAGTGTTCATTGGTTTTGAGTCTTCCATCCCAAATTTCTTCAACAATTCTTTCACAAATTTGGTCTAAGAAATGAAGATTCCTTTCTTTGTTTGAGTGATTTGTAGACCTAAGAAGAAATTCATTTCACTGAGCATGGACATCTCAAACTCACTTTTCATTTGATTTGCAAAAGTTTTACACATACTATCTCTTCCTCCAAAAATGATACCATCAACAATCAAGATGTTTTCATGATCAATTTTAAAATATAAATTACTGTCAGCAGTACCTTTGTTGAAACCAATCTTCAAAAGATGCTTATCCAATCTTTCATACAGGGCTCTTGGCGCTTGCTTCAGTCCATACAGTGCCTTTTTCAACTTGTAGACCATATTACCACAATCAGATAATTGAAATCCATCCGGTTGCTCAATGTACACTTCTTCCAAGTCACCATTTAGGAAGGCAGACTTGACATCCATATGATATACTTTGAAATCTTTGAAGCCAACATATGCAAGAAATAATCTAACTACTTCAATTCTTGCCACCAGAGCAAAAGTTTCTTCAAAATCAACTCCTATTTGAGAATAGCCCTTGCAGACCAATCTGGCTTTATTTCTGATTACTTCACCAACTTCATTTAGTTTGTTCTGAAAGACCCATTTGGTTCCAATCACATTCTTGTTTCTAGGTCTGGGAACAAGATCCCAAGTGTGATTTTTCTCAATTTGCATCAACTCTTCCTCCATTGCTTTGGTCCAGTTTTCATCATTGCAGGCTTCATTTATTGTCTTAGGTTCAATCTTTGAAATCAGACAATACTCATTTGAATTTTGAACAATTCTCCTTCTAGTTTGCACCCCTTTGCTTTTGTCACCTATGATCTGATCTTCAGAGTGGTTCAGTCTTACATACCTTAGAACTTTGGGAGTTTTTTGCACTTCTGCTTCTTGAACAGGCTCATTGAGAGTTATCTCTTCTTCCTGATTTACCAGATCAGTTTGAATCTGACTTTCAGAAGAGGTTTGGGCTCCTTGAATCAGAACACCATTCTGATCATCTTCATCATATTCATAAAACCTTGAGGGTTTCTCAATTCCCTCATCAACCTTCACATTTGTACTTTCTATTATCTTTCTCAGTCTCTTGTTATAACACTGGTATGCTTTGCTTTGAGTAGAGTAACCCAAGAATATTCCTTCATCACTTCTAGCATCAAACTTTCCTAGATCTTCATCTCTTTTAATGTAACATTTGCTACCAAAAACTTTGAAATACCTCACAGTAGGAATGATGCCAAACCAAAGTTCATAAGGAGTCTTACTGGTATTGCTTCTGATTTGAACTCGATTGAGAGTATAGACTGCAGTGCTAACAGCTTCTCTCCAATAGATCTGAGGAACATTTGCTTCCATCATCATGGTCCTAGAAGCTTCCTAGATGGTCCGGTTCTTTCTTTCCACTACTCCATTCTGCTATGGAGTCCTAGGAGTAGATAACTGTCGCTTTATTCCATGTTTCTCATAGAACTCTAAGAACTCATTGGATGTGAATTCCCCACCTCTATCAGACCTCAGACATTTCAATTTTAATCCGGTTTCATTCTCTACCATAGCCTTGAATATTTTGAATTTCTCAAGAGCTTCTGATTTCTCTTTCAGAAAGGTAACCCACATCATCCGAGAATAGTCATCAATTAGTAACATGAAGTATCTATTACCTTGCGCACTCCTGGTTCTTGCTGGGCCACAAAGATCAGTATGAACTAAGTCCAATAATCTGGTAGAAAATAGTTCCTTACTCTTGAATGTGACTCTTCTCAGCTTACCCAACTGATATTTTTTACACAAGCTATTTGTAGGTTTCACCAATTTTGGAAGATCTCTTACAACTTGAGTATTGCTTATCTTGATGATATTATCAAAATTCACATGACACATTCTCCTATGCAATAACCAACTCTGATCAACTTGAGTAAATAAGCAACTTTTGCCAGTACCAACCAAGTGGAAGATATTACCTTTAGTTTGGGTACCGGATGCAATCTCTATTCTAAAACTTTCAAAGATCTTGCATTTTCTATTCTTGAACCAGAGATCATAGCCTTTTTCCACCAACTGTCCAACACTGAGAAGATTGTGCTTCAAACCTTCAACATATAGTACATTACTGGTTTTGTTCCTTCCATCAAAAGAAATAGTTCCTCTTCCTCTGATTCTACCAGTAGAATTATCACCAAACTTTACCACTCCTCCTTCATACCTTTCCAAATCTATGAACTTATTTTTGTTGCCTGTCATATGGTGAGAGCAAGCACTGTCAATGACCCAATCATCCTTTTCTTCAATTTGAACAGCCAGAGCTCTTTCTACAACTTTATGATTGACAAATTTAGAGGATATTGGTTCTTCTTCCTTGATGGCAATAAACACCCAATCACTTCCGGATTTGTTTCCTGTCTCTAATTCATCATCTATTACTCCTTCATTATCATCTTCTTCATGAACATAGTAGCAATTCTTTTGGAACCTTGATCTGTTAGGATTTGGCCTTGAAAATCTTTCTGAACACCTTGAGGCAAAATGACCAATCTTATTGCAGTTAAAACACTTAAAAGGCAATTTTCCTTCATACTTACCGGATCCTCTTGGTAGTCTTTTTGCAATAAGGGCTTCAAGCTGAGTAGTGTCTACTTCTTCTTCCAGGTCTTTTCTTGCTTTTTCATACCATGATAGTTTCCTTGATGAGTTCTCTCTCGAATCAAACCTTTGTTTGCCTTTTATAGAGGTACTGGCTTTGAATGCAGATTCAGTCTTGGGGGGGTCATCTCCAAACTCGGTCATTTCAAATGCAACCAATTTGCCAGCCAATTGATCTCTTGTGACAGTTGTATGGGCTCTGAATTCTTCAATGGCAACAACCTTGATTTTATAAGAGGCAGGAAGGGATCTGAGAATTTTGCCAACAATCTCATTTTCATCCAAGACTCCACCAGCATTTCTAATTCCACAAACAATCTCATTTACCTTTGGCCTAAAAGTAGTAATATTTTTATCATCTCTCATCTTCAGATTTTTGAATTTCCCTTTTAGACTCTATAACCTTGCACATTTAACATACTTGTCTCCTTCATGCAAAAGTTCTAGTTTTTGCCAAATCTCGAAAGCAGTTGGTAGGTCAACAACATTTGAGAGCTCTGAATTAGATAATGTGCTTAGAAGAGCTTCTATAGTCAGCAGATTGTTTTCAGCATCTGTAATTTCATTTGGAGCTTTCGGACCACCTTGTGGAGGTGTATACTATGTTGTAGCCATGGTCTAGTATGCCATTCCCATACATTGCAAGTAACATTTCATGCGACCTTTCCAAAGATTAAAATTTGTTCCATCAAACTTCAGACTATCCTTCTTGTAAGATGACATCCTGGATCTCCTCAAGTGGTTAAGCTCCTTTTAGAGGAACTTCACTCTGATACCAATTGTTAGACTTAGGGCACACAACTGAGAGGGGGGGTGAATCAGTTGTCCAAAACTTTCTCTCAATTACATACTTAAATCCTCTTAGTGATTAGCAGTATATCAATCATGAAACATAATGCAATTAAATCAAAAGTAGAAACACATCAACACATAAGACACCAATATTTTGACGTGGAAAACTCGGTTAAGGGAAAAACTACGGGGTGATTAACCCAAGATTGTATTCTCTGTTAGAAGAATAGAAAGAACAAAATGGCACTTGCCAATTAGGGCTCACTGCCCAAGCACACTACTCACAAGAGGCCCAATGCCTACAAGAGACACACTGTCTACAAAAGAATAAGTATCACATACTTGAACTAGAAAATAGCATCTTCACCATTCTTGAGTCAGTTCCATTTAAGTCCAATACTTCTACTCTGCCTTTCGTTCTCCTCCTTGCTACCACACACTCATCTTCACAAGGACACTTTTGAAATGACTTCGCAACCCCTTATTTATACAAGACATCAACTTAGGAATAATCATCTAAGTCGGCAAACATGTACAAGAACATCTGCAAGATGTGTAACTCATCCGGTCGGCTAATCTTAGGAAGAACACCATCATCCGGAGGTTCTTGTTCAATTGCGAGCTCCAACTCCAATGCGGACCACTAATATGATCTAGACATGATCTAAAGACCTCCACAAGATTTCCTAAATCATCAAGAACATCCGTACTTCCTTTTCATACTAAAATCCTTCTCTCCTTCATCCAAAACCTCAAGAACACAATCTGTCATTACTGTCACAGAGGAATAGATGCTTGCGGACCTTCAAATCACAAACCAATCAAGTTTATACTTCACAAAGACTTCCTCAACACTCCCTCAAATCTGTGGAACAAGATATTGTATTTCCGGATCTCACTGGACCTATCTGTAACACTTTGTCACCACTGAACATCTGCCTGAACCGGTTTTACTTGAGTGGCCACAACTTCTTCAGATCTTCATGTGGACCTCTAAAATCTCTACTGAACCATCTTAAGACACATATCTACAAACCCTTTATACTGCATCTTCTGATCCTCATCCTATCTTGGACTTTTGTCTTACTGTCATTATTGTTCTTCATTGTTCCTGATTGAGACTAATTTTCTCAATATCCTCAGCACATAGCTCATCCAATCCTTATCATTAATGCAACAGGAGTATGTTGACATCAATGACAACATAGGTTAGGCCCATACTTGCAACAATGTTATGTTTTGCAAAATATTGCATTTTTGGGGTGTTTATTTTATGACATTTTGCATGATTAAAAAGGTAGTGAAATGGAATAAGTGGAGACATTGTGTGTTGGTGTGACAACCTTATTTAAGCCATCCTAAAAGTCATGTGTAAAATTGGTCTCCTTAGATTGTTATAGGAAAGGGGATGAAGATGGAGGATTTGAATGGAAACATGGGACCAATCCATATGAGGTATTTATGTGTAATGTTTGAGAAAGATAGAAAGGAACTTAATAGATAAATTCATAAAGATTGGGACTAAACCACTTGTGGTTGATGTGCAATGTGTAAGGAAGAAATTGAGAATGGGTTGAAACTAAACAACATAACATCGATACCAAAACATATGTGGTTGATGTACAATGTTATAATAAGAGATAAAATGAATTCACATCAAGATTGATCCATATGTGGTTGATGTGCAATACATTAAATTGGGATCAATCCATATGCGGTTCAAGTGCAACAAATCCTTGGGACCAATCCATTTGTAGTCAATGTGTAATTCTTAATGAAGAATATTTCTTCAGGTGAGTACTAAGTTGGAGATATGTGAATGTCTCATGTTCCTTGCTTGTGCTTTGGAATGTTGAGTAAGATGTCACTCATCTTCTTATGTACCTTCTCTTCTTCCTTATCTTTAATTTTATTGATTGTTGATGTAGGAGAATCCCTAGGCATTGTGGAAATCTTGTATCATATCTGAAAGGATGTTTTTTGTGGTTCAATTTAGTGGTTTATTGATTTGTTAGTTTGCAGTTATTAGTTTGTGATATAGAATGTTAGTGCATTTCACCACATAGGTGTTCTACATATTGTCATTGATGTCAAAAGAGTTGTGAAAGGCCTATGGCAACCTATAGGTGATTGGCTAACAAGCACTTGAGTTTGTCTTGTGTGTGGTCTTATAGGTTGTAGTCTTAAAGTGGACAAGGGACATGCTTGCCAACATATTTGAGACTTAATCATCCATGTTCAATGCAATTTTGGTGATAGGATAGTGTGCAGATGTTTTCTTTATAGGTCTATCTTCTAATATCACTCTTCCAAGGACAATAATGGAGAAAACATAGTTACTGATCATGAGGGTAATGGGAACCTACCATGTATTACAAGCCTGGAAGGCATTTCAAGAGAAACTTGTTAATAAATGAGTATTGTTAATGGTATTGGTGGTGTTACTAATAAGGGGATTAGGCTGGAGGAAAGTGGGACTATTCCTACAGAAGACAATGAAAATGGTTTGGTTTGTGTGGAAGTGTCATCTAAGGTCTGATGAATATTCGTAATACATGCCTCTTCAATTCTGAATATGCTTGCTTTGAATGCACTTCAAGATCAACAATCACCAAGACACAATGTATCTGCCTCTCCTCCATTTCTAGCGATAGGAACAGAAGCTACAAATAGAGATGTTGATGTAGTAGAGAAGAAATTTTTGTTAGTACTTGTTGATGAATACTCAAAGCCAATCTTCCTGGTGACGAGAAAATCAAGTCATGGCAACAAGAACAGAAGCTGTAAATGAAGAAGTTACTATAGTAGAGAAGAAACTATTCTCAATACTTATTATCAAGTCTTCAAAGCCAATCTCAAAGATACAACATATGAGGGAAACAACAACTATAATGCAAGAAGGTGACATAGTCTGTGAAAGGAAACAATAGTTGTAATGCAAGAGTTTACTCAGTTAGATGAAGGTGACAGATTCTGAGATGGAAACTGGACCTATAATGCAAGAGTTTATTCAGTCAAGTGGAGTAAGACACTTTGGAGTCCAAGCTAGATAAAATGTTGAATTCAAATTAGATCATTCATGAAATTCGAATTAGAGTCGACTAAGATCATTCATGAAATTTGAGTTTTGGCCAACTAGAAGATATAGGTTTGTTTAAGTTAAAGGTTTGTAGGCCGACCTTGTTAAACATTAAGGACAAGCCTTGTATAAATATAATTCACAAATTACATGTAAAGTATGTAAATGTGTGAGTATGAAATGAAAAATCAAGAAGAGAGACATTGTCTGCAATCATAGTGATTCTTATGCTACAAGAGTTAGGGTTTCTTTTGAGAGAAAAGAACAGAAGGAGATTGTGCAGGATGATGTACCACCTATAGGAGAGTTGGAGATCAACTTGACGTAGTTGGAGTGATGACAACATCATAACACACTTACTACAGAGACTGAGTAAGAGTATGAAATTGAAAGAGTGATCAAAATCTATCAAGAATATCCACCTAGAGAAGACTGAGACAACCATTACATATTGTAGAGATTGATTCCTCATCTGATAGATGTTGTATATGTTGTAGTACATTAGGAGATTGGTGTCTCCATTGGGTTGGTGACCATAAATAAGGGTAATAGGGGTTGGTGCCTCCTTTGAGTTGGTGCTCATAAATCAAGGGATTGTTGTCTCCATTGGGTTGGTGCTTCCTTTTACATGGTGCTCATAAATTAGGGGATTGGTGTCTGCTTTGGGTAGGTGCCCATAAAGATGGTTGTAAAATTCATTTTATTTTGGAAAGTAGAATCAAGTAGTTGACTCACTATGGTTTTCCCATATTGGGTTTCCACATATATCTTGTGTTGTGTATGCATGTGCTCTCATGCTTTTCTTGTTATAAATGTTTCATATGTTTGAAAGCATCTAAAATGTAAAAGAGTTAAAGAATACTGATTCACCCCTATCACATCTCATTTCATGGACATATTATTATTTTAGATTATTGAACATTTACTATGATTGTTTTACTATGAGTGATTGCACGTGTGTGAAAGTAATTTTCATAATATTATAAATGCATGATTTTTTAAAGTCAATTTAACAATTGAATATTATTGGTATGATTATGGATATATATTATGATTTGCTTTGGTTATGATTTTGGGGAACTAACTGTTGGTCATGATGTTAGTCATTCGCAAACATAGAATAAAAGTTACACAACAACCTTTACTCATCTTGAAAGATACGATGAATTCAAAGAATTCATGATCCCAAGTCTCCGTTGATTAGGTCTTAATCTACTGACGTTACTCAGTGGTTGATGTGTGTTGCTGTTTTCCATTCAGGGGCCTTACGTGTTTCTGCACTGTTCATCATCATTATCTTCAAATATCCTGCTCTGGATGTTCGCTCTGCATAAGTCTCCAACAATTCTACCTCTGCACTGTAAATTTAGTCAAATAATGTGCCTACAGGCTGATATTTGCATGATTTCTACCATTATTTATGATTCTTTGCATGATATTTTCAATACTACATGCATTTATCTCAAATATGCTAATGATCTTTAGTTACCTACGGGATTTCAGCATATTTCACTGTTTCTGCTTGTTATTTATCATGATTTGCAGTTATGGTGATGAATTAATGAAATTAAAAAAAGGAAAAAGGGTTAAAGAGTGAGATTCCCAAAATTACTGGACTTAGATCACTGATCCACATACAAGCTCCCATACTTGCAATGAAAAGAAGGAAAACTAGAAATCATACTTCACCAGGACATTCCACAAATCCGCATGATCTAGTGCAAAGCTTCAAAGGAAAAGTTGACAACAACATGTAATGAAATGAAAGCGCTTCCAGTTGAACACAGCATTCACCAGTACATATCCAGAAATCAACAAGAAGATTACGTAAAATTTACAATCAGGATGTAATCTGAAACTTCATATTCATTTAGTATGCTCAAGAACAGGTACATTTACAGTGATCTGAAGAAAGAACCTTGACATTTCAACAATTCTATCCTCATTAGTCTCAGTAATCCAATCTCCTAATCGATTCTACAGTAATTGACTTTTTGCGCCAGATGCGTTTTTGTATTCTAATGTCTTCTCCTCCTTTAAAATGACAAGCTCTGTTCCTTATATAGAACAACCGCCAAAAAACGGTTACAACGATCCAAAGATCAGGATCCTCTCATAACAAACAACGGTCCAGATGAAAAGCACATGCCTCGTTAGTTGGCAAATGCACAGCTGGCACAGAATATTCCAGCATCTTCGACTTGATTCGGTCTCTAGCTGGCAAACAGCATATTTGACAATATCCTCCTCATGTCTGGTTCACATTGCCTCTATGTGCAACCTTGTAATGCTCAGCCTTCAGCAGCATCATGACTTCAATGTTCAGCTTCAGCAGCATCATGACTTCAATGTTCAGCTTCAGCAGCATCATCATGACTTCCTGCAAGTAAACAAACAAACATTAAGTTCATCATCATGTGGATAAACAACAGGAAGTAAACATTTTATTAAACATACCTCCCAATGTGCAGCTACAGGCAATCAGGCTTTACCTGTGGAAAATATGCACTAAATGCATAAACAGCATAAAAACCACCAGGTCAACCCTTGTTGACCAAAATCAGGCAGTCGGGCTTTTAAATCTCTATCGCTTCATGCTTGCCCGCCCATTTCCATGTGTATCAGGTTCAAATATGATCAGGTATGTCAAAGTATACAAGGAAATAGCCGCCCTTAACAAATTACTTCATACCTGGCTTTGAATGCTCTGTTTGAATGTTTCAGGTCATCATCATCATGTTCGCATCAGTGCGACCACATATGATCAGGTTGACAATATTGGACTTGGCCGACGGCAACAGTTATACCTACGCTGAAAATCATGATGATGCCCAACTCTATGCCCCTGTCTAGCCGCAGGATATCACGAAATATGATGCTCCTCCCCCCCGAATGCTCTGAGGAAAAGCACATCAGGATGTTTTGTTTTTGCATATTCGGGAAAGAAAGACATCGTCATCATCATCATGATGAAGACAAACAGGAGGACTTGGAAAATGATCCTGCCGCTGAGGAATATCATGATGACGTCATCGTCATCATCAGGCTTCAATAAAATGCAAAGGAGATGACGTCATCGTCACATTCGCTAAGATCAGGGGATAAATGGAATATCGGGTTCCCCCCAAGGAAGATGATCAGGTCATGAAAGCAGTATGACCCCCTTTTCGGCTAAGGCGATCCTCGAAAGATCAGGATGATGATGATCTTCAGCATCATATCCGCACTGGGTGATTAAAAAAAAATATGATCCTGCTGAAAGTCCGGAGGACGTCATCAGGATATCCGCGGCCTTCGTTAATCCTCAAACATGACGTCATCATCATCATCATATTGGCGAAGTGGATCACGCCTTGGAAAATATCCTGCCGAAGGAAAAAGGTGATGGTGACGTCATCGTCATCATCATATTTGCAAAAGGTTATACTTGTCGGCAGGATGATACTACGAACTATCGGGAAAGACGAACAAGATCATGATGATCTTGTTCAACATGACTAAGGAATGAAATATTACCCTCCGCTTCGAAAGATAAGGTGATCATCATGATCACGCAAAAGGAGATCAGGAGGATATTACAAAATGTCGGGTCCTGAAATATCATGATGATGTTGATCACCAAGACTTTGACGTGTGCACGCAAATTTTGCAGATGGTGGGTTTCTTAAGCAAGGTGATATGATCATCAGCATGATATTATCACATCGGGTGATGTTAGAATATCATGATGCTCACGATGTGCTCAAGGCTGCTTGACGGGTAAAACACACTAGCACTTAAGATTGACGTCCGGATGTTTCGGGACTGCATGATTTTTATCAGGTGATAGAGTAAGATCATGATGATGACCTTTGGCGATACAAAAGACCGCTTGACGGGAAAAGATTATTACGACTTAAACTTGACGTCCGGATGTTTTGACCTCAGGATATTATCGGGGGGCTTTTCAAATATCATGATGATGATGTTCATACAGCAACTATCAGGTTTGACCAAAACTTTGACTGCTCATAACTCCCTCATATGGACGAATTTTCAAGTGATGCAAAAGGCAAACCTGCATGGAATTTCAAACTCTTTCTAACCATGAAGTCATAGAAACAAAAAACGAACTTTGACAAACTAACCTCATGATGATGACCTACCTCATCCTGACCTTTATGATGGTGATGCACCTGACTTATTTTACCAAACCGCCAGAAACAGACAACACAAGCCAAAACAAAAAGTTGGGTCCCTGTTTTGTCAAGTCAAAATGGGGCGTGTTGTGTAACCACACAACACTAACCTATTGATGTGGAGTTGAGTGCGACTAAATGCACATACTCATCGAAGACGAGAACATGGTTGAGGTAGAGATGTTCTAGCCACTCGGTAAGAAATGTTAGGATGGATAACCCTGATGCACTCACACATTCACCTAGTCTCATGTCATATTGCATTTCTGAATGATCCTAGTATGCATTATTATTTAGTCAATAAATGTGATTGATGATTTGTGAGTAGATAAATATGTGTTTGAGTTGCTACAATAAGTCTATTTTGAATGTGTGAATTAGTCATGAAAATATTTGATGCAGAGTAAAGCCCAGCAGAAGCGTTTGAACCCAGTCAAAACCTCTTTGGAGCCCGCAAGACAGCCAAATGAAACTATATTGGCAAGACCTTTGAATTGTCTCACCGAAATATACACACTCTTGCCTATCGGCAAGACACTACCCCGTCGGTCAAGCTCATAACTCCTTCGCCGACCTGTTTAGTCACATCGATGAACCTAACACAACTGTCAGCAAGACTTCTTATTCCTCATGCTAAACACTTGATACCAGCTTCCCCATCAGTGAGACTTTTAACTCTTGGGTTGAACCATTTGCTTGAACCACTTCCTTGAACCATTTCATTGAACCGTTATTTTGAACCATTTCATTGAACCGTTGTTTTGAACCATTTGGTTGAACCCGTGAACCATTGAACCGATGAACCAGTTCAATCCAGTGGTTCAACGCTGAGGTTCAATGGTGAGGTTCAACCTTCTCCTTCGGTGAGTCTTCTATCTGTCGGCGGGCTCTTTAAATCTCCTGCCGACACTATCGATTACACTGATAGACTTACCATCAGCAAGACACTAACTATCGGCGACACCTCCACTCCCTCCGCCGATGGCATAACTTACTCCGATGGGCTACCAAGACTCCTTATTGGCCAGACCCCTTCTTTCTCATGCTGATGACAATATTTATGCTGATGCACTCTTAACATCGGTGAGACCCATTCATATCGGTAAAGCTTCTGTCACTTTTTTTGACGGTGTGTTTCACGCCGATATCTCTTATCGGTGACACCTCCCAATGGTCTCCCTGATCGGTGTGACTTCCAATTGTTGGCCCAAGGTAATTTTCTTACTCTGATGGTGATACTCACTTCGACGGCTACATACCAATGTTTGCATCGGTAGGACTTGTTTCTTCGGCAAGACTTGCCTCCTATTCTCCAATGGGCTATCTTACGCCGATGGACTCTCCATCAACTCCTTTTCGGCCAGACTCCCTTCTTCCTCTCACCGATGATAGAACCATCAGTGAGACTTTCACTATTGGACCTTCACAATTTTCTTTCACCGATACCTTGTCTCACCTCGACGGACTTAACTCATACCGTTGTCGATGAGACTCACTTCCATCAGACCAGCACGATTCCTTCTTGCCGATGCCTGATGGTCACCGATGGGCTGAATACAGAATACCTATAGAAAGATTACTTCATACAGGTGACGGGTATTCACAACTGGTGTTTTCCCACCATGTAACAACAAAACACTCAATCAATATACACTGGACATATACACCAATGGAAATTGTAACAATGAGAGACGCTGAGAGATTGCTTGAAGTGGGTCTGCAATTCTAACCTCCCATACCTAAAATGAATAAACCAAGATGGGGAATTAATCTACAAGTCCATTCCACTGATTTCCCCAAAAATCTGCCAGTGGAATGGATTTATCCAGTTAATTCGACCATAGAGGCACAAAACTAAATTATATACAAACCCTACACAGAAGGAATTTCTACACAGAGTATCTACACTGGATATCTACACAGTGTTCAGAATCTAGAAAGAAAATAAATTGCAGAACTTCTATTTCTTCTTGATGTTCAGAAATTTACATTAGACTATTCAGAGACCAGACCCATAGACTATCCCCGTCCCCTCTACAAAAGGTTTTCCCCTTTTTATCTTTCCCAATGCGAGGGACTGACATTCTCCTCTATTTCTAGGATTTGATCTTTTCAAAATTATAGGTGGAAACCCTTAATCTACTACAAATGACAGCTGTTTTGCATAAGACAACAAAACTCTTAAAGCTAAGACACCTTGATTAACCTCCCCTTAATCCAAGCTATCAGAAACTTCATACAGAAGATGCTAACATTACATTATAAATAGGAAATGCTAACATTGGATGTTACATTTGAAGATGCTATAGATAACATGAAATGTTAAATAAAGTTAGTCTTCTTCTCCTTCCTCTTGTGTATATTGGTCCTGTTGAAGGGGTGCACCTGCACCATACTCCCCGAGAGAAGAGATCTCAAGCCCCTTTGAGATCAGAGTTTGGAGGTCTGTACCATGCTTTGAAATCTGGTTAGTAGTCATCCAAACTACCTCTGAATCTGGTTGTCCTTGCCAGGCCACCAAATACTCCAAGTATTCTTTGTTTCTAGTCTTCTTGAGCACTCGTGAGTCTAAGATGTGGTTCAACTTTGGTGGATCATGCTTCAAAATGCCATCAGCTGCTGCCTGCAATGGTTCCTATTCTACATCTACATTTGGTTTGTATGGAGTCAAATCACAGACATTGAAAATTGGGGACAATCCAAGATCAGGAGGAAGTTGGATCTCATATGCATTCTATCCACACTTCTTTAAAATTTGACATGGTCCAATCTTCCTCTGCATTAGCTTGGTATACTTACCTTTGGGGAGCCTCTCCTTCTTTAGATTTACCCAGACCAAATCTCCAATTTCAAATTATAAATCTCTTTTCTTCTGGTCAACATATGTTTTGTACTTCGTTGTAGCCTGTTGGAGTTGGTGCTTGACCTGATCATGTACTTCTTTAATAGCTGAAGCAAAAGCTTCACCATATGCACTAATAGGCTCTCCTACAGGTAGATCTCTCAGCTCAAGAATACCCCTTGGATGAATTCCATACACTATCTAAAAAGGTGACTTTCCTATACTCCTATTGATGGTGTCATAAGAAAATTCTGCTTGTGGGAGGATATTATCCCATTTCTCTCCATGCTGTCTAGTTAAACACCTGAGTAGGTTACCCAATGAATGGTTAACAACTTTAGTCTACCCATCTATTTGAGAATGGTAGGCTGATGAGAAAGACAAATTTGTTCCCAGCTTTTTCCAAAGAGTTCTCCAGAAGTGGCCAATAAACTTCACATCTCTGTCTGATACTATGTTCAATGGTAAACCATGTATTCTCACTATCTCTTTGAAAAACAAATCAGCGCCATATGAAGCATCATAAGTGGTTTTAGATGGCAAGAAATGTGCCATTTTACTGAATCTGTCTATTACCACAAAAACACTATCATATCCTTTCCTTGTCCTAGGCAAACGTAGTACAAAATCCATGCTTAAGCTCTCCCATGGCCTAGAAGGAATGGGTAATGGCTGATACAAACCTGCATTTGTGGATCTTCCTTTGGCTTTCTAACATATTACACATGCTTCCACAAATTTTCTCACATCTGACTGTAACTTAAGCCAATAGTAATGCCTTTTGACAAGATCAAGAGTTTTATCAAGACCAAAATGTCCTGACAGAGCCCCACAATGTTTTTCCTGAATAATATTCAGTCTCATAGAACATCTGGGAATACATAGTTGTCCACCTTTGAAAAGTAATCCATCTTGGATCAGAAATTCAGAAAACTCAACATGATATTTGTCTCCAAAAGAAGTACATACCTTATAGACCTCTCCAAAGTCTTCATCATCTGCATACATTGTCTTCAATGAATCAATCCCAACACTCTCCAATTGGATCTGATTTATGGTCAGAACTCTCCTGCTCAAAGCATCTGCTACTTTGTTCTTAACTCCTTTCTTGTGCTTAAGTGTGAAAGTGAAAGCTTGCAAAGTTTCCACCCATTTCATGTGTCTATGGTTCAGTTTCTCTTGACTGTTTAAGAAACTTAGGGCCTGATTATCTGTGAACACTATGAATTCTTTGGGCATCAAGTAATGCCTCCATTTCTTAAGTGACTGGACTAGAGCATACATCTCCAAATCATAAGATGAGTATCTCCTCTTGGCATCATTTAATTCCTCACTGAAGAATGCAATAGGCCTACCTTCTTGGCTGAGTACTGCTCCAATGGCAATATGACTTGCATCACATTCTACTTGAAAAATCTTGCTGAAATCAGGAAATGCAAGAACTGGTTATTCTGCCATCTTCTTCTTCAACGTTTCAAAAGAATTATATGCCTCCTTTGTCCATGTAAACTTGCACTTCTATCCTCCCTTTATAGTGTCAAGCATGGGTGCACAGATATGACTAAATCCATTTATAAACTTCCTATAAAAGGTTGCTAATCCATGGAAACTTCTAACATCATTCATAGTTTTGGGTGTTGGCCAAGACAATATGGCACTTACCTTTTCTGGATCCATTCTCAGTTTGTTATGTGAGATAACAAATCCTAAGTAGATGATTTATTCCTGCATAAATAGACACTTTGCTAAATTTATCATTAGCTGCTCTTCATGCAACCTTTTGAGAACCAAGTCTATATGGATGAGGTGTTCTTCCCTCAGATTGCTGAAAATCAGGATGTCATCTAGATATACTATGACAAATTTACCTATGAACTCTCTCAAGACCTCATTCATCAATCTCATAAAGGTACTAGGAGCATTGGATAAACCAAAAGGCATGACCTTCCACTCATATAACCCCTCATTGGTCTTGAATGCAGTTTTCCACTCATCACCAGGTCTAATCCTAATCTGATGATAACCACTCTTTAAATCTATTTTGGTGAAGTATTTAGCACCTCCTAAACAATCAAGTAAATCTTCTATCCTAGGGATTGGAAACTTGTACCTGATTGTTATCTTGTTGATAGCCATTGAATCAGTGCAAAGTCTCCAAGTGCCTTCCTTCTTTGGTGCTAGTATAGCCGGTACTGCACATGGGCTTAAACTTTTGCCAATTAGGTCTGTCTTCAACAACTCTTCAATTTGTCTTGCTACCTCTGTATTCTGATCTGGAGTGAGCTTATATGCTGCTTTGTTTGGAAGTGTAGATCCTGGGATCAGATCTATACAATGGCCGATGTCTCTTATGGGTGGTAAGGAACTTGGCATCCCATCAAAACTAATGCCTTTGTACTTGTCCAATAGCTCTTGGACAGCTGGGTCTATGAATTTTTGTCTCTTTTCTCCCTTGACTTCTTTCTATTGTTCTTTGTTTACCTTTAGGCAAGGAATTAGAGCATATGTATCTGCTCCTTCTTCTCTTATCTCTTCCATGAATTGTCTTCCTTCTACCATCATTACTTTAACCTCTTTTCCTTTTGTCTCCACCTCCGTCTCCATTAATGGTATCAATTCTATCACCTTACCATTCTTGGTGATGGAATAGGTGTTCCTAACTCCATCATGGTATGCTTTTAAATCATACTGCCATGGTCTTCCAAATAGGAGATGGCAAGCATCCATCTTGGCAATGTCAAACAATAACCTATCCTTGTATGGGCCAATTTGAAATTCTACCCAAGCCTGTTCTTCTACAACTGTTTGCTGTCCTTGGGTAAGCCATGAAATTTTATAAGGGCAAGGATGTGGCAATCTCCTAAGCTTAAGTTTTTCTACGATCTCAATGGATACAAAATTTTCAGTAGATCCAGAGTCAATCAGAACTTTGCATACCTTTCCTCCTGTCTTACAAGTAGTTCTAAAGAGAGACTTCCTTTGTGGGGGTTCTTTTCTAGGCACTTTCATGGTGGTCATTGCTCTCCTAATCATCAAAGATTCTCCATTCTTAGGATACCCATAACTACTAGGAGCATTCACACTTTGAATAGTGCTTGAGCTTGCTATAATCTGACAATCGGATTCTTGGATCATATTGATCCTCTTTTCTCCTATTGAACTTGTTGCCTTTGCTGGACATTTGCTGGCTGTATGGCCTTCTTAGTTGCAATTGTAACATCTCATAGGTCCTCTGCCCTGAGATCTTCCTCTAAAAGGTGGTCTTCTGCCCCAAAAGTTTCCCCTTGGATTGTAGCTTCCTCCTTGGTTCTGACTGTTATCTCCTCTGCTGTTCTCTTGGTTGGATTCACTCTGGTATCCAAATCCTCTGCCTCTAAAAGGACTTCTTCCTCCTCTTTGATGTCTTCCCCTACCTCTATGATTCTACTCATGCCTTCTTTTTAGTTTTTCTTCCACTTTGAGTGCTAACTGATAGCACTTTTGAACTGTATCTAGGTTATGCAGATTTAAGTCTTCCTGGATGTTGAGTCTCAATCCATTGAGGTATCTTGCTACCTTCTCTTCCTCATCTTCCCTTACCTTTGTTTTTACACACAACTTCATGAATTCTTCTGTGTATGAGCTGACATCTAGCTCCTTCTACTTCAAATTATGTTTTCTCTTATGTAATTGGATATTGTAATCCAATGGAACATAGGCCTCCTTCACCAATACCATCATTCTCTTCCATGTTGTAACTCTGTTCTTTCCCTCTTTCACCCTGTCATCTTGGATGAAATTCCACCAAGTCAGTGTAGCTCCTTTCATTTTGGACTGAGCCATCTTCACTCGTTGGTGTTCTGGTATCTCTTCTGTCTCAAAGAAATTATTCAAACAATCTATCCACTCCATTACTGAATCAGGTTCCATTTTTCTTGCAAACATTGGCAGGTCTATTTTCACATCCATGGTCCTTCTTACCATGGACTTGAGGGCATTGAGTAAGGGTCTTTGGTCTGTAGGAACCACTAGCTCTTCCTACTCTGGGGTCTCCTCTTCATCCCCACCTTCTCATTCACCAGAGTTTTCTTCCCCTCTCTCCGCTCTTTTCTTCAGCTTCTCTAGTTCTTCCTTCAATTCTTGATTTTGAGCTCTATCAGCTCAACTCTCTGCTATTTGCTTCTTCACCAAGGCTGTCAATTCAACATTGGTCATCTTTGCTGGAAGAGTGTCCGAGGCTTCTCCTCCTTCCAACATTTTGCTTTCTCCTTCTACTACTATATGGAACAAATAACTTCAAAAATGAAATTTTCACACTAACCTTTCCCAGAGCTTTCTCTAGCTCTAATACCGCTTGATGCAGAGTAAAGCCCAACAGAAGCATTTGAACCCAATCAAAACCTCTTTGGAGCCCGCAAGACAGCCAAATGAAACTATATCGGCAAGACCTTTGAATTGTCTCACCGAAATATACACACTCTTGCCTATCGGCAAGACACTACCCCATCGGTCAAGCTCATAACTCCTTCGCCGACCTGTTTAGTCACACTGATGAACCTAACACAACCGTCGGCAAGAGTTATTATTCCTCACACCGAACACTTGACACCAGCTTCCCCATCGGTGAGACTTTTAACTCTCAGGTTGAACCATTTGCTTGAACCACTTCCTTGAACCATTTCATTGAACCGTTATTTTGAACCATTTCATTGAACCGTTGTTTTGAACCATTTGGTTGAACCTGTGAACCATTCGGTTGAACCTGTGAACCATTCAGTTGAACCTGTGAACCATTGAACCGATGAATCGGTTCAATCCAGTGGTTCAACACTGAGGTTCAACAGTGAGGTTCAACCTTCTCCTTCGGCGAGTCTTCTATCTGTCGGTGAGCTCTTTAAATCTCCTGCCGACACTATCGATTACACCGATAGACTTACCATCGGTAAGACACTAACTATCGGCGACACCTCCACTCCCTCCGCTGATGGCATAACTTACTCCAATGGGCTACCAAGACTCCTTATCGGCCAGGCCCCTTCTTTCTCATGCTGACGACAATATTTATGCTGATGTACTCTTAACATCGGTGAGACCCATTCATATCGGTAAAGCTTCTGTCACTTTTTTCGATGGTGTGTTTCACGCCGATATCTCTTATCGGTGACACCTCCCAATGGTCTCCCTGATCGGTGTGACTTCCAACTGTCGGCCCAAGGTAATTTTCTTACTCTTATGGTGATACTCACTCTGACGGCTACATACCAATGTTTGCATCGGTAGGACTTGTTTCTTCGGCAAGACTTGCCTCCTGTTCTCCGATGGGCTATCTTATGCCGATGGACTCTCTGTCAACTCCTTTTCAGCCAGACTCCCTTCTTCCTCTCACCGATGATAGAACCATTGGTGAGACTTTCACTGTCGGACCTTCACAATTTTCTTTCACCGATACCTTGTCTCACCCCGACGGACTTAACTCATACCATTGTCGATGAGACTCACTTCCATCGGACCAGCACGATTCCTTCTTGCCGATGCCTGACGCTCACCGATGGGCTGAATATAGAATACATACAGAAAGATTACTTCATACAGGTGACGGGTATTCACAACTGGTGTTTTCCCACCATGTAACAGGAAAACACTCAATCAATATACACTAGACATATACACCAATGGAAATTGTAACAACGAGAGACATTGAGAGATTGCTTGAAGTGGGTCTGCAATTCTAACCTCCCATACCTAAAATGAATAAACCAAGACGGGGAATTAATCTACAAGTCCATTCCACTGATTTCCCCAAAAATCTGCCAGTGGAATGAATTTATCTAGTTAATTCGACCATAGAGGCACAAAACTAAATTATATACAAACCCTACACAGAAGGAATTTCTACATAGAGTATCTACACTGGATATCTACACAGTATTCAGAATCTGGAAAGAAAATAAATTGCAGAACTTCTATTTCTTCTTGATGTTTAGAAATTTAAATTAGACTATTTAGAGACCAGACCCAGAAACTATCCCCATCCCCTCTACAAAAGGTTTTCCCCTTTTTATCTTTCCCAATGTGAGGGATTGACATTCTCCTCTGTTTCTGGGATTTGATCTTTTCAAAATTATAGGTGGAAACCCTTAATCTATTACAAATGACATATGTTTTGCATAAGACAGCAAAACTCTTAAAGCTAAGACACCTTGATTAACCTCCCCTTAATCCAAGCTGTTAGAAACTTCATACAGAAGATGCTAACACTACATTATAAACAGGAAATGCTAACATTGGATGTTACATTTGAAGATGCTATAGATAACATGAAATGTTAAATTAAAGTTAGTCTTCTTCTCCTTCCTCTTGTGTATATTGGTCCTGTTGAAGGGGTGCACCTGCACCAATATTATTGTTCCTTTGATTTATATTTAAATGGTGTATATTATATTATTTAATTAAAATTAAATAATAAAGTGTTTCCTATTTATATAATATATATTATTGTTTGATAAACAATATCTTAGTTAGACTTAAAAACAATTATGTTTTATTTAAAATAGATATATTATATTATTATATTTAGAAATCCAAATAAAGGAATTAAAAGAATAAGCTTTTGTCATGTAAGCAAAAGAAATAAAGAAGTTTATTTTTGTAGACACCCAAATTTGTCCATGTCTTGCAACACCTACTCCAATACATTATTAGAGACATCATGTAGCATTTTTTCCTAATCTGACTCCTAATTCCACTTATCCAACTTTCAAATTAATTAAATAAATCCTATTTTATTTAATTAATTTCCCATCCTAATCCCATTTATCCCACTAGCCAATTAATTAAATAAATCCTATTTATTTAATTAATTTCCCACCTTTTCTCTAATTTAAATAAATAAAATTTTTATTTAAATTTTCCCTTTCACATGTCCCAACTAATTCAAATAAAATATTTGAATTAATCCTCACCTCTCACCACATTCCAACACTTGTCCACCTCTCAATTGAATCATGTGTGGTAGTACAACTTTCATTTAATATCCTTCACATGTCCAACTAATAGGTCAGCCCTATTCTCCTTCGCACACTTGTCACATGACTACAACTCCTTGAGGAGTGGGAAAACCTATTCAATCCTAGCCATCCACAGTGTTCATTTGAACTTTCAATCTCAGCCATCAATTCAAATCAACCCTTTCCTATAAATCAACCCTCTCACAAGCCATTTTAATGCAATGAGTTTTCAAGTATCCTTATGCTGTTGAAATCCCATTAGAGCCTCTCATCATTCATTCTCATGCCATTGTTATGCTACTGAAATAGTGAGCACCCAACATTCCTCCCACAATCAAACCTTCAAATAATGCATTCTTATGCGAGGTTGAGAAGAGCAATGGAGATAAATCAAATCTAGCTTGGAGATCATTTTGCATTTGCATTTGTTATTTTGATTTTTATGTTATCTTGTGCTCTATTGTGCTTGTTAGGGTTTAGTTGTTTGTTGTTTATGCATTTACCCTAGATATTTAAACCTAGCTACATTTGGCATGCCTAGTGGGCTTGCTTGCAAATCTAACATTTTTTGATGATTTCTAAAAATTAGCTTTTGCAAGTTGCTCCCAGGCTTGAAACAGACCTTACGTTTGCATCCGGGAGGCCCCGCAGGCAAAAAATGACATAAAATTTGATATATTTCGCTACAAGAAAAAATATTGAAATTTTTTTTAGTTCGGTCCCTGTCACAAGGTCGTACCATACGACCTTTGCGTAGGGACCTTCGATCCGATTGTTGGTTTTTGTTAAGTTTTTTTACGGTTAACATTTTTGGTGGTTGCAAGTTTAATATCTTAAAGTTTTTTGTAGGATGAATTTCATTCAGAGCTCGTTGTTTTATGTTGCAGGTGCTAAGCCTTTGTAAACACTTGCTTTACCCTCTACATTTTCTCCACTGATTCAAAACCCTAAAACCATTCTCTTGCTATCTTATCCCTCCACTCTGCAAAGATCCCACCATCTCCTCTTGTGGTCACCTCCCTTAGGCCACCTATCTCTCAGACTATCGCCACCATCCAAGATTCATCACCTCCCATCGACTTCCCTCCTTCCACCTACAACTCTGATCGACACCCCCATCAAACATTCTCTCGCTGACCAAAACCCTGGATCTGCTTTTACACGTCGCTGCCCAGATTTCACACCTCCACCTACCCTAAGACCCGGTCACTGTTTCTCGTCGAAGGCTCGCTTCACTTAGTCGGCTCCCCTTTACATCCCTATCACCGCCAAAAGATCCTCGTTGACCCTTATCTTTTGGCTGCGTAAAACCTTTGTCGCAGCCTCTAACCTCTGTTGCCGCCACCAAATAACCCAGTCGACGCCCTTATTTTGCATTCCTTCGCTACCTGCTTTAGAACCTAACAACCTCTGCTCATAAAAAAACCCTTCAACCATGCAATTCGCATGGTCACCGCCACCATAAACCATAGGTGTCTAGTGTTACTAGTTAGGGTTTACCCGTCAGGTGTTTGGTGTTAAGTTTTCACCTATCAAAGTGTGATCATATCAGTTACCTGCGGGAGGGGATTGGCGCCTAGCGCCTATTTTTAATTTTTTTTCTTGGCCTTTAACCCTTGGTCACATGGGTGACCAAGAGGCTATGTGGCCCCTAACTACCCAGTTAACTATCTGAGCTTGACCACATGCATGTGACCATCTTGATATTGACCACTAGCATTTAACATTAATAGTTAGACTTCCCCTCATCTTTCTAGAGCTCTCAAGGAGGCAGTTTTTTTCTTTCGATCATAACTTGGCCATACGACATCAAAATTTCACGAACAAGGATCGTTGGAAAGATGATTTAGTCAACTATGCAATGGTGGAGATTTTATCAGGTGACTGTGTCGTTTATCAGGCTTTTTTCTCAGTCAAAGTCAGCTCTTATTTTGAACTTCAAATGCAAATATCTTGAGCAAAATTGATCCATTTTTCATAATTTTTTTAAAAAAGTGCTTAGAATTTCATCTAGATTTTTTTTATGCCAGTCATTTTTCTGTGTCTCATTATCTTGATCAGATTTTATTAGTTTTCTTTATTTTTGCATAATACACTTGTTTGCAAGTTTACTCACTTCCTTCTTGTTTTCATGGCTTCTAGGTGCATCTAAGGAGTTGTAACAGCCTTGGAATTAGTCATATACAATAGATTGGAAAGCAAAAAATAATTAGGTGCAATCCATTCATCTTTCATCTCTCATTTCAATCATTAATCATTGTTTGCAAACACACTTCAAATTGGGCATAAAAAGAACATCTTGTTTACATACACATTTGGATTTTGGGCTCTTAAAACAAACATTGTTTGTTGTCGCACATCAAAAATTGGGCATAAAATGAACAAGTGTCTTCCATCACACATTTGACTTGGGGTTAAAACAAACAAGTGCCTTCATTTCTTGGTGGATTTGAGTGATATTACTGGTGTGTATGCTCTTCTCATGCACTTCATGCAACCTTGAGAATAAAAAACACCTCTCCTCCATCCATTTTCACACCACACATTTGGATTTCTTAGGGGGAAATTAACAAGTGCAAGTGTGAATCAAGTGTGCATGTGTATGCTCTCTCCTCACATCATAAGGTGATCTTGGAGATCAAAAATACCTCACTTGGTTTGCTTTTGTCATACCTTTCCTAGGAGGCCTTCTTGGAGACACACCACTCTAAGGGACGACCTCAACTCTAGCATTTTGAAAGATTATAAATAGTGAGGTGTGAATAGAAAGACACCCTCTTTGGAAGTCAAAGTATTGTCACTCTTGGCTAAGCCCCAAAGAACTTTATACCTTTGGTAAGTGAAGGTGAAGGGTGGGTTACCCCTTTCTCCCAGCTATGTGGCACTATTTCACTTTCATTTCACGGAGTTGGGCCCCCCGTACCTTGAGTATATTGGGGACATCCTTAGTTGTGCAACCTAGAGTAAGACCTAATTGACCATACCCATTTGACTAATCTAGTGCTTTTTGATGTTTCTTCTTCAAGTGCTTGCTTAATCATCACATCATTAAAATTTCAAAGTCAAAATTGCTTATGTGTCTTGCGTGTGTGATTCATATGTGTACATGTGTAATCATTTGTTTAAAAATTGTGAAATCAAGCTATAAACACAGACACATAAACACTTATTTCCATCACATTCACTCTAAGACAAGTCATCATAATCATATCCTAATCATCATCATCCTCTTTCTAATCCAATCAATCATTATCCCAATCATTCCACATCATCATCATAATCTTAGTCAAGCACTTGCCAAAAGGGTCTTAATCCTTAAACACGTGTGACACCACACCAACATTAGAAGACCTAGTACCACAATTCATGACCTTCTCAAAACAATTTACCAAATTCCACAACCTCTTGACCCACAAGTCATTCAAAGGCTCCATGTCCTCATCCAACAACTTCAACCAAGCCAATCACCTCAAATTCAACAACTCCTAGCACAAGCCCAACACTTCATAACCTCTTGTCAAACCCAACAATTAGATCATCCTCTATCCATTCACTATCAACCAATGCCACCTCAACCCTACGTGTCATCCCCCTCCAGTTCATACCAAGCCAATCCATCCACATGTCAAATTCATTCCACATCAACTTATCCCATTTCATAACAAGCCAATCCATCCACATGTCAAATCAATTCCCCATCAACTTATCCCACTTCATACCAAGCCAATCCATCCACATGTCAAATCAATTCCACATCAAATTATCCCACTTCATACCAATCTAATTCATGTCCATATATCAAGTCAATGCCACATCAATTTATCCCACATCTTTCCATGTCAATGCCACATTACAACAAGAACATGTGAGCCCAAGTCCACCTTGGCAACAAGATCAAATGCCCTCAACTTCATACCAACCCCAAGTTATTTTGTCTACATATCCCACCATTTCACGTTACCACGAAATTCACTCACAAGACTATCAATGGCCTTCACAACAAGAACATGCGAGCCTAAGTTATCCCATGCAACAAGATCATATATCCTTTAGTCCTCATGCTACCTTTGACAAGGGATATACGAATCTAGATTATGTATCCTATGAGTACCCTCCATCATTATCCACTCAAATATCAATCCAAGAGCCTACTAGTCCTATCTTGACACCACCATGTGATCCCATTCCTAGTCCATTGATCCACCAACCCTCTAATCCATCAAGCCCTCCATTACTTTCATCACCATGTTACTATAATCCTCCACCAAGAGATAATGTTGAGATGATTTTATAATGGACGCTTGAAGCAAAACTCATTGAACTTCCTAAAATCAAACCATGTGAGGAAAGTGTATTTGGTTCCCTTGGGTACAATGAATATGACTATTGTGCATACCATAGGATCAAAGGTCATAATACAGATGAATGCCCCATATTTATCCCACTCATCTACAAGATGTACAAACATATCATCCTTAAGAATGCTAAATCATTCCAATCCCATATGTCACCCCCATCTAGTCCAAGTCCTAATCCATCCAATCCTCCTATCCCTCCATCCAATCCAAATCCTAATATGTCCAATCATGTTATCTCTCCATCCAATCAAAACCCTAATCCTAAGCCTACAACACCATCCACCCTTATTATCCATCCACTATATTGTCCATTCACCCATACACTTGCAAAGGTTGTGATCCAATAGTTACTCACATAGAATAGACCATCTCCATGTCAACCACCCATTCATGAGCCTATCAAAGAATCTCCCAACACCTTTCCTATTCCTACAACCCCTTCATGTAGTCCACAACCCCTCAAGTCTATTGACGAGTATCCCACCATGAGTCCAAGTCAAGATCCCTTGTACCCTCATGTTGGTGATTGTCAAGAGCTTATCAAGCCCATCCAAGAGTCTCCCATTTCCACTTCTATTCAAGAAAACCAAGATCTATGTCAAGAGTATAATCTAAAGCATGTGGAAACATCAAACCCTCATCTATATCAAGATCAAATCCTTTCCATTCAACCCATCCACAACCTATACCTTCTTTATGATCAAGATATTACCTATGAAGAAGCCATCCATGAGCAAACAATCCAAATCCAATTTATTCATAACACATATATTTTCTATGATCAAGATGATATCTATGATGAAGAAGCTATCCATGAGCACCTTGATCTTATCCATAATCCTATACCTATCCACTATCAACCCTATTTCAAATCCACCATCGTATCCTATTGGTCTATCCACCTTCATCCATGAGTGTTCTTCCTTAGGAGAGAAACAACCTTTGTCCACTTCACCTTCTCCATCCAATAATAAACTCAAGTCTAGTTCCCAAAGCACACCAAGTCCCATTGTTCATCGCATACTCCAAAACATGAACTACCAAGGTAAAGGCTTAGGCCTTCATGAACAAGGTATTTTGGAGCCCATACATGTCAAGGTCCCTCCATGCTCATATGGCATTGGATACACACCCCAAGGTAAACAATTTAAAGATGTTCGTAATTCCTCCATGCATCCTAAGTCCACCACTTTCCATCACAAACCACATCATATACCCAAAACATATGTGGCCATTCCACCTCCACCATCCTACAAATGTCAAAAGCATGTGACCATACACCTTCCACCATCCAATTTACCTCCACTCTTCCAACTCCTACTATCCCTCTGTCCACTTTGCCTCCACTTCTACCAACACCTAATTATCCACTTATCCATAAGTCCTCCAAAAATCCTAATCATGACCAACAAATGCATACATTGTATAAACATGAAGCTTGCACTCATTCCACCAAACCCATGGGATTCAAAAGTAAAAAATTGGATGCCTCTACCTATAAAGATAAAAATCCTCATGCCTTAGGGCGTCAATGCAAATAATTGAAGTAAAATCCATCTAAAAAGTTATCCAAACCCATACGTCACAAGAAAAATCCAAAAGAAAAATGGTTTGGGTCCCTAAGAAAAAAGAAAGCAAGTCAAATGAGGCATCCACCTCTCAAAAATCCCAATCATCCCCTTCCATCCAAAAATCCCATTTCATTCAAAAGTTTCAAATTCCTCCATCCCACAATTCAATCAAAAGTCATAAAAATACTAAGTCTATGTGGGTACCTAAGTTACTATGTCACCCATCTCCTAAGCAAACATTGCCATTGTTTCCTACACCACCTTCCCATCAAAAGATTCAATGTTTATCTCGGTGTGTACAACCATTGGCCATGATTCTATTCTCACATGCAACTCCATCTCCCCATCCTTCATCCATTATCCTACATATCTCCCCCATCATCCTATCCCTATGGTCCATGCTTTTGCATAAGCCTTTCATCCATCCTTTTGTATAAACCTTATATAATCCACATCAAAATCCACTATCCTTCCATCCATAATCGATATCATAATCCATTATCATTCCATCTATAATCCACATCAAAATCCACTATCTACCTAATCCATCTCTCTCTCATGCAACCCCTTACCAACATCTATGAGCACACTTGACATGGTCCATGCGATGACATCACTCTCTAATGGGACTATCACCCTTCATGGAACTAGATGCTTGAGTCCCTCCTATCCATATCTCTTTATCCCATCCAAATATTCCCAAAAAAAAATCAAAATAGTAAAAAGAAATCCCTTCATCCAATGGTGAAAACCACCCTTGGTGGCACTTTGGATAAGTACCATGATGAAAACCTGGCAAACAAGCGTCATGTGTAGGTTGATCTTCTATGTCACTTACACTTGGGGGCACATTGTCTCATCCATACCACACTATCATTTTCCAATCCTATCCTACCATCCTTATCCATTACACCTACATATATCTATCCTATTGAATCCATTCATGTTTCCTCCTTTTGATCTTGATAAA
Organism: Cunninghamia lanceolata; assembly: GCA_027924645.1. Lineage (NCBI taxonomy): Eukaryota > Viridiplantae > Streptophyta > Pinopsida > Cupressales > Cupressaceae > Cunninghamia > Cunninghamia lanceolata. The sequence goes on from BSBN01000828.1 coordinate 4,837,052, forward strand.
GATATAGGGGCAAAAATGTTGAAATATGATTTTGGATATCTCTTGATATACCTTATCCTTTCCAAACCAATCCATCATGTCATCCTTTTGTCATAAGTTATGTCATGAAAAATCCTAAGTCTACTACCTAGAATGGGGCATGTTATTCCTATGCGACATAGTCTTTGGAGATGACATCCTAACTCCGTTATGAGGCATACATCCATCCACTATAGCCTATCCTTGTATCTATCCATTTATCACGAGCTGTCCATTCCATGGCCTATCCTCTTATCTACCCATCTATCATGAGTCTTCCATCCCATCCATCTATCATGAGCCTATCATCACGTTTACTAATTGCCCATCCTTTTATCCATCCAATCCTACCTCCATCCTTGCACCTAGACTTGGTTTCCCCTTGTCATTGGTATCTAGCGCAAAGGCTACCCAAATTGTCATCCATAGATATTCTCAAAACATGTCAAAAATCTAAAAAAATCAAAACATTTCAAAAATCCAAAAAAAATCAAAACACGTAAAAAATCTGAAAAAATTCAAATATTTTCAAAAATACAAAAAATTAAATATACCCAAAAATTCCAAAAAAATCAAAACATTCAAAATAAAAAAAATCAAAACATTTTAAAAACACAAAAAAATAAAAACATTTCAAAAACACAAAAAAATCAAAACATTTCAAAAACACAAAAAAATAAAAATATTTCAAAAACACAAAAAAATCTAAACATTTCAAAAACACAAAAAAATCAAAACATTTTAATAACACAAAAAAATAAAAATATTTCAAAAACACAAAAAAAATCAAAACATTTCAAAATACAAAAAAATCAAATATCCAACAAAAACCCAAGCAATAAAATCAATTCATCACATCACTTCTTCAAATCAATTCTTCCAATCACATCATAAAATCAAATCAATCAAATCAAATCATTCAAATCAATCTTACATGTCATAACTTTGTCATAGGAATCCGTCATAACCATTCCAGTCAAACATTCCCTTACACAACATGGAAGATGCCGACACATGGAAAAATGCTCCTACAACAAAGTGGGACACCTATCACCTCATGTGAGGACAAAATTACAAGTTGTCATATTCCATGTAGGATGACACATCACCGTGCCACATCACAATATGACAATACGGAATTTACAATTTATTTACAACATAGGCATTTAATTAATACATACAAACATAAATAATGCAAGGAATTACCAAGGTTGAGACACCTTAATTCCCAACACTCTCCCACCTGTCGAACACCTTGTAATAGCCAATAGAATAACAGGATTTAACTGCTATAGGCCGAGAGGCCCATAGACTCTGAACACCATCTGAACTTCTTTGTACCCACTGGTTTCGTCAATGCATCTACAACGTTATTCAAAGTATCTACCTTCTCCAAATTTACCTTTCCATCCTCAACCATGTCTTGCACGAAGTGAAACTGAACATCAATGTGCTTTGTTCTAGCATGGAAAGTTTGATTCTTCGCAAGGCAAATTGCACTCTGACTGTCACAACTGATCGTGATATGACCTGCATCAACACAAATATCTGAACATAATCTCTTAAGCCAAATGGCTTCCTTACAAGCATAAGTTTTTTCCATATACTCAGCTTCTATCATGGACAAAGCAACAATAGGTTGTCGCTTACTCATCTAACTAATAGCACCACCAATTAGTGTAAACACATAAGCACTGGTGGATCTCCTGTTGCCTATGTCACCTGCCCAATCTGAATCCACAAATCCACGAATATCAACAGAATGTGGAGGTCCTGAAACATTACCATGATAGCATATGGAATACTCAGAATTACCCCTCAAATATCTGAACACTCGCTTAATTGCATCCCAATGAAATCATCTAGGATTAGCCATAAATTGACTAAGGACTCCCACTGCTTGGGCAATGTCTGGTCTTGTGCAGACCATAGCATACATTAAACTGCCAACAACACTAGCATCAGGTACTCTGCTCATGTCCTCCACCTACTTAGGAGATTTTGGACAATCCTCAACAGACAACTTTGTCCCCAAATTAATAGGAACACACAATGGTCTACAATCTGACATGCTGAACCTATCCAACATGGTCTTCACATACTTACTTTAGCTTAACCAAAGTTTTCTGTTGGTTCTATCTCTTCTGATTTCCATTCCTAGAATGTACCTCGCTGCCCCTAAATCTTTCATTTCAAACTGTGCTGACAACTGAGATTTAAAATCAGAAATCATATTCTTACCCTTCCCAATGAGCAACATATCATCAACATATAGTGCAACAATGAGAATATGATCACCATCAAACTTATAATACACACAGTGATCTGATTTCAATCTCACAAACCCAATTGACAACACAAAGGCATCAAACTTCAAGTACCATCTCCTAGGAGATTACTTCAAACCACACAAAGACTTCTTAAGTTTGTAAACCAAATTTTCTTTACCTTTCACCATGTAGTGCTTTGGCTATGACATGTAGATTTCTTCCTCCAAGTCACCATGAAGGAAAGTTGTTTTCACATCCATCTGTTCTACCTCCAAGTCATAAGTTGTTGCAAGAGACAACATGAATCAAATAGATGTCATCTTTGCAACGGGAGAGAAGATCTCACCATAATCTATACCCTCCACTTGTGAATACCCCTTCGCAACCAATTTGGCCTTATACTTCTCAACACTGCCATCTGCACCAAATTTTTTCTTGAATACCCATTTGCATCCAACGGGTTTCCATCCAGGAGGCAAAGGCACCAAGTCCCAAGTTTGATTATTTTCCAAAGAAGCCATTTCATCCTCCATGGCCTCCTTCCAGGAACCTACATCTTTCATGTCCATAGTGTAGTGCCCCTCATTTTGGATTTCTGATCTAGCTGTTCTATTTAGACATTGTGACATCTTGGATTTATTGATGATACTTATTTATTGCTTTGATGGTACTATTAGAACTAATGTTTATACTTATAGTGTGATTGGGTTTGGATGCAAATTGATTGTATGGAGTAATTCTATCTGTGCCTTATATAGATGTTTAGTTTAGATGGGTATGCATAATGTGATTATTTATTCTTGTGATGTGATTGGTGGAAGGGATAGTGTCACATTACTCATGCGTGTGTACCCTACAATGCTGCGACTCTCTTCTATGGTGTATTTGATTAAGTGATTATATGTATATATATTTGCTCAACCATTTTCTTGGTTGCAGGTTGCAGGTACTAGGCATCGACTCCACCTGAATTGGCAGGTATGAGCGTGCCTCATAATCCAATGGGGAACTATTGATCAGAGATGACATAAGGTCCCTCAGCTTGTCATCATCCTCGAAGAGGGTGAATACTTGTCTTGTGGTTTGTTAGTCTAGTCGGTTGGGTATGATAGTTAGTCACCCTAGTTGAGGCCATCTGTTTTGTCTGGTATGTGGACTTTTAGGTTGTATTTGCATGCTATTGTCTAGATTAAGTGCTTTTTCTAATAGAAATTTTGGTTCACCTTGGAAAATAAATAAATAATTTATTTGAGCTAAATAAAATATTTTAATTTGGGAACTTAATTAATAATTTCTATGTGTTCAATAATATCTAGACCAAGCAAAATATGTGTTTATATTCTTAAATGGATTTTAGTGTCTTTCGAATTGTTATTAGACTCATGAAATGTGAGAATAAATTAGATATTATGATAAATTTATTTACGAGAAGTTGTTATGAAATATTCTATTTCTATTTAAGGCTTAAACATATATATATAGATATAGATACAAGGATCTTTGGTGTTGTCAGTAAATCTGGTATGGAATATTTCAAATAAACTATTTTGGGTAGTGTGGGGTAGTAATGGGAATTAATGGTGTGGTAGGTGTTCTGTAATGGTTCAAGAAAATTTATGGTATGACTATTTTATGCTTGGGAAGTTTCTTTTTGGTGGGTGTGGGGGAATAAGAGGAGAGGACGAGGAAAAAAGTTGGAAGCTCGGGACAAATTGTCTTTCTCAATAACAGGTTAGCTTTTAATCCTTGGCAAATACTTTTGAATGTGTAAAATTTGTTGTAAGAAATGTTTAAATTCTTTGAAGCCCAGGCAGTAGTTATTCCTGGTGTGGAATTCCACAACATAGTTATTACCTGCTTTCTATTAACAATTACTTTATTTTTGAGTATAAACCCTTCTCTACTATTTCAATGCCTTGCTTAAACCATTATTGGGCCTCAATCCCTTGTTCCATCAAAGCATTGTCCGGTTCCGTATCATGATTCTCAATCTTGTTTTTGCTTCTGTAGCCATGTAATTAGTTTTAAACCAGCACTGTCATTATGGATATCTAGTATTTTTAACCATTACCATTGCATGTGACTAGATAGCTTGGCCACGTGCGCCATCGGCATAAACCCTGCAGTCACACTCTATTTTCTTTAGCTTATGTATTCTGTCACTTGGTGAATATGTATTTACCTTCATCCTTCATTCTAATTTGACTGTGTTGTCATATCTGCATAACCTTATCTATGGTTCTCCAGATGACTACGCCATAATCATTTTTGCTGTGGAATCAGTAAGCTTTTTAATTAGTGTTCTTCTTAGAAGTTTCTAGTGCTTTAACTTTTCTGATGGTTGTGAAAGTTATATTCGAATAACAAATCTTGGAGTTGACTCTTGTGATATTTCTCTATGTGCGAGATGGTTAATTTCCTTGTGATATTATGGTTTGTTTGCTTGATGTGAGGGGTTTTCTAGTCGCAGATAGGGGGAGTGGCTCTCAATGGGGGCCAGAGCCCAAAGTGGTGTCCAGGACAACCCATGTGAGAGTTTCTTAACTCAGCAAGAACCTAACGAATGAACTTAAGGGTTTGGGTGGTAAACACATTTAACAAGATATTTGGATGCCTCACTCATGGCTCAAGTGCTCTTTTAGATTTGAGATGAGATGAGAAGGCCTGGAATGGCAAGATCAACTACCTTGTCCACATGAAAGGTACATTGATTTATGCGTGAGTTTGTATGGGGGCCGGGGGTCGGGAGAGGCTACCAAGACAACCCAAGATGGGGGTCGGGGCCTAGGAAGGCCTACTAGGACAACCCATGATAGACCTTGTGATGACACTCATGTCTACTGCAACCTAGCACTCCCATGTTGTTACTTGTCTTGCTTGAGTGTTAGCCTTTGCGATTGGTGTCTGTGCTATGCTTGTGTTATTGTGTGGTCATATGTGGTCCTAGTACTTCTTATTCTCTTGTTGAGCTAACTATTCATGTCATGAGATCTTCTTGTCATCTCCTAGCTCGGAGGGGTGGACCTCAGGGTTCCACATGGTTGGGTGGAAGAGCTTTATCCATTGATTATTCCTACTTGACTTGATTCCTTTTCACTGCAGACGTGTTCCAGATTCTAGTTTTGTACTTACATCCTCAAGCTGTATTGCTTCTTCCTTATTGTAAAATCTTATTGTATATTATAAACCAATGTAATTGGTCATCAAGTTTGTAATCTTGTAAATGATCTTATGTAACTATTCTTCTATGCAAAAAGGATGATGTAAATCCTCTTTGGTTGTATTATAATGTATTTCACTTGTATGGTTATAGTTGTACATTTATCTAATGTAGTTATGTTCCCTAGAGGTGTTAGCTGTTCTTTTATTTAATGTTGTTAATTGTGTAATTATATTTAATGATTAATGCATTTACTTGCTCAAAAAAAAGCATTTCTATAAATTTTTCTTTTGTTAGTCTATCACTCTAGGGTTGCATGATGGGGCATCACACATAGCCTTTGATACAGTTCTAGGTTCATCACTGTTAGTAAGCAAAGCAAAAGCACAACTAGAATCAAGCAATGTAAAACCAAACCTTTCAGGTTGCTTTCTTATCTGTGTAGACCTCCTCAAGGGCTGAGGTTGAGGTTTAGCTTCTTCATCTAAACTTTCAGAGTTGCTAGAGCTCTCCTCATCATCAGGTCCAACATTGTCTTTCTGTTTAGTCTTCTTAGGGGTGAGAGGAAACTAAACAACATCCTCTTTCTTTTCTTTTTCTTTTGGCTGTAAAATAATGGAAGAAGATGTAAGCTCTTTGAAGATGACACTTCTGTTATACAACACTTTTTTAGCCATAGGGTCCCAAAGCTTGTATCCTTTCACACTAACACCATAGCCAATGAAGATACACTTAACAGCCTTGTTCTCCAACTTTGACCACTTCTCTCTAGGCATATGTGCATATGCCTCACAACCAAAAACACGAATATGCCTTATTGAAGGCTTTCTACCAGACCACACCTCCATGGGTGTCTTTCCAATAAGAGCTAATGTAGGAGATCTATTAACAAGATAGCAAGCAGTGGCAACAACTTCAGTCCAAAACTTTTGTTCTAGCCCATCTCCACTAAGCATACTCCTAGCCTTCTCCATCAGTGTCATGTTCATCCTTTCTGCAACTCCATTTTGTTGCAGGGTGTATGGAGTTGTCTTATGTCTTTCAATCCCAAGTTCCTTGCAATATTTATCAAATTCTATAGAATAGAACTCACCACCGTTGTCAGTTCTCAAACACTTAATCTTTTTACAAGTTTGATTTTCAACAAAGGCCTTAAACTCCTTAAACTTACTATAGACTTCAGATTTGCTTTTGAGAAAATAAATCCATGTCCTTCTACTGTAGTCATCTATGAAAGATACAAAATATATAGATTTTGATAATGAAGGAACATTAATAGGACCAAATACATCAGAATGAACAAGGTCCAACACACTAGAAGACTTGTGAGAACTCGAGTAAAACTGAACATGGTTTTGTTTCCCATATATGCAATGTTCGCAAAAGTCAAACTTAAGATTACAATCATCTAACCCCTCAACGAGGTTTTTATTTTTCAGGGTACATAGACCCTTCTCACCAATGTGGCCAAATCTCTTATGCCATAACATTGTTTTTTAGTAGGAAGTTTAACTTCCAAGGCATGATTACAAACATCAGAACTAGAAACAATAGATCTCTTAACTGCTCTTTCAAATGGTGGGGATGAAGTGACTACTGCCCTCTTCTTTGAATTAGAAGAAATATTGCATTGTGAAATGCATGCCTCCAACTGAAACAGAGTACCTCTCCTAGTACCCTTAGCAAGCACCATAGCTCCTCTAGTCTTCTTGCATCCTTCTTTCAAAAAGACAACCTACACACCTGCATCATTCAAATTACTTATAGAAAGTAGGTTCCGTGCTAAGCCTGGGATATGTATAACCCCAGAGATCCCCTTCACTTGACCATCAGGGAATCGGATAGAGACACTTCCGCGACCAGCAATCTTCAGATGAGAGTCGTCACCTAAGTACACCTTTCCACCATCAAACTCCTCATACTTAGTAAACCAGTCTCGATGTGAGGTCATGTGGAATGATGTACCAGAGTCAATCAGCCACACATCATTAGATGCATGGGTTTCTAGGGCTGTGATGAAAGCATCACCATCATCTTGTGATTTGTCAGAATCTGAATCAGGAGCTTTCTTCTTCTTCTTCTTCTCCTCTTTGTATTCCTTTCAGAAATTCCCAGATTTACCATAGTTCCAACAAACAACCTTGGACTTTCCAGGAGATTTGGATCTCCCACAGGATTTGGATCTACCCTTCTTAGCTTTCTTGTCCTTCTTTTTCCCTTTCTCCTTGGGTCTTTCATAAACCACAAGAGCCTCTTTGGCTACATCAGAAGACTTTCTCCTCATCTCCTTGAATAGCAATGTAGATACCACATCTTCCATCTTGAATGTGGATGTGGTGCTTCCAATATCCATGACAAGGTGATCCCACGAGTTTGGCAAAGAATAAAGCAAGGTCATACATCGATCCTCCTCCTACATCTTTACACCAATAGATGTCAACTGTGCAACTAGCATGTTAAAAGCATTCATATGCTCAACAATGGATCCTCCATCCTCCATTCGAAGATAATATAGCTTCTTTCTCAAAAAAAGTTTATTAACCAGGGATTTGGCTTGATACACATCTCCCAACTTCTTCCAAGGCAAGGTTGCAGTCTTCTCCTCATGGACATTTAACAACACAAAATTAGCAAGACTAAGTCTTATGAGACCCTTAGCCTTCTGATCCTTGAGATCCCAATCATCTTGTTACATAGCTGGTTTAGTTCTAGTAACAGTTTCCCAAAGGTCTCAGTCAACAAGCATGTCTCCCATCTTGAGCTTCCACAGCTCGAAATTAGTGCCATTAAATTTCTCCACTTCCATTCTTCTGGATGTGCTTGCCATCTCCTTACTGTAATAGAAATCAAAATACTCTACACAAACTCTCACTCAACTTAAGATCACCTCAAAAAACCCCTACCCAACAGCTAAGACCAAAATTGGCCAGGCTCTGATACCAACTTAAAGGAAGCTAGGTGTGCGGAAATTGCTTCCTACACTAATCTAATGAGGAGACGGCTATGCAAATTCAAATTATTCCTTACAAATATAGAAACATAGAATATATAATAGAGATATTACAGCAATACACATGAACCAGAAAGAAGACAGAAGAAGAGAGACAAAGATATACGGTGGGGAAAACCCTTATCGGGTGAAAAACCCCACTCAGAAACCTGCACAATGTATTATCAAAATAGAAAAATGTTTACAATACACTTGCAATGCAAGGTTCAATGGTCTTCTACACTCGTATCTGGAGTCAATCCGATAGAATAACAGTACCTGTAAACCTGTGATACAACTCCCTCTTCAAGCACCTGATTATATAGAGGAATACAAGGCAATATTGGACCTATCTTGGGATGGGCATCCAACTTGGTCTCATGGCCCAAAACCCATGCCTAAGGACACTTAGTCAACATTGTAAAATGTGCCTGACACTTATCCACAGCTTCCATTCCAAAGAGGTCACCTATTTCTAAAATGAGCTATTACAGATGCTCTTACAATACTTACGACTATCATAGAATCTGTCATAGCGGTTACAACTTACAATTGTAAGAGAATCTATCATACATAGGCTATAAATAGCATATTCTCTTACAACATGTCATAGTCCACCTTGGGGTGCCCAAATATCCCTTTTTTAAAGATGCTTCATGACACATGTCTTCACCTGTCTTACAAGCTTCTATTTCTGACTCTTACATGTCATAACTTCGTCATAGGAATCTGTCATAACTGTTTCGGTCAAACATTCCCTTACACAACATGGAAGATTCTAACACATGGCAAAATTCTCCTACCACAAAGTGGGATGCCTATCTCCATATGAGGACAAAATTACAAGTTGTCATATTCCATGTAGGATGACACATCACCGTGCCACATCCTACAATATGACAATATGGAATTTACAATTTAAAAACAGCATTGACATTTACTTAATATATACAAACATAAATAATGCAAAGAATTACCAAGGTTGAGACACCTTAATTCCCAACACATCAATCAATTCTTCAAATCAAATCATCCATTCAATTCGCCACATCTTTCAATCTCATCAAATCAAATCAATTCATCAAATCAAACCAATTCCTCAAATCAAATCATCAAGTAAATCCAGTCCAATAAATCCAAATGCAAGTCATCCTTAATCCACACCAATCAAGTCAATCAATCTTGTCAAATTATCCAATCACATCAATGGTCTTGATCCTAATCTTGTCATAAACCAAATCAATCATCATCATCAATGGGATATATCATTCCCACATCCTTGTGTTGATCTAGGGATATATCGTTCCTCACAATGACAACACTATCATCATCATCAATCCATCAATCAATTAATCATTGGTTTACAGCTTGACAGGGGCAATACCTTGTTTGTTTTGTATCATTTGTGCTTGCTTTCTTTCTTGCTTGTGTGTTATGATTTTATCTTGCATTTGTATCAAATCTGTATCTTTCTAGCTAATATTCTTGTCTTGTGTATGGTGGAATAGCTTTTTGTATTATCCTTTGCATCTAAGGTCATATCATACCTTTTTTTGCATTAGGACTTTAATGCTCTAAGTTTACTTCCTCATACATTAGACAAGGTTGTATTATGCAGGTGCACAAGACACATCGTCACCTTGGTCCTTATACCTTTGTACATAATGTCTAGTGCTATATCAAACATCATGGTTTCTCACTTTCATTGTAGCATAACGCATCATTCATCTCATCTATCCATTCCTTTATCTTTCTTCCTTCACCAATCCCTTTCATTTTGAGAGCCTACCTATGTTTGTCCAACTCGCCTATCCTCTCGAGGGGGCATCATCATCCTATCTTTCCATTATCCCATCCATTTTCCTCTATCCATACCTTAGCTTCTTTGAAATGATGTTACTCGACACAAATCTCATCATCTCGAACATCATCTCAAAGGGGCAAAATGTAGACACCCAAATTTTTCCATGTCTTGCAACACCTACTCAAATGCATTATTAGAGACATCATGTAGCATTTTGTCCTAATCCCACTCCTAATTCCAATTATCCAACTTTTAAATTAATTAAATAAATCCTATTTTATTTAATTAATTTCACATCCTAGTCCCATTTATCCCACTAACAAATTAATTAAATAAATCCTATTTATTTAATTAATTTCCCACCTTTTCTCTAATTTAAATAAATAAAATATTTATTTAAATATCCCTTTCACATGTCCCAACTAATTCGAATAAAATATTTGAATTAATCCTCACCTCTCACCACATTCCAACACTTGTCCACCTCTCAATTGAGTCATGTGTAGTAGTACAACTTTCATTTAATATCCTTCACATGTCCAACTAATAGGTCAGCCCTATTCTCCTTCACACACTTATCACATGACTACAACTCCTTGAGGAGTGGGAAAACCTATTCTATCCTAGCTGTCCACATCATTCATTTGAACTTTCAATCTCAACCATCAATTCAAATCAACCTTTTCTTATAAATCAACCCTCTCACAAGCCATTTTAATGTAATGAGTTTTCAAGTATCCTTATGCTGTCAAAATCCCATTAGAGCCTCTCATCATTCATCCTCATGCCATTATTATGCTGCTGAAATAGTGAGCACCCAACATTCCTCCCACAATGGCATGCAAATAACAGTCAACAGTTAATTTTCAAGAGGAGAGCCAAATATACAAAATCCAACGCCAAGATTAGAGGAGAATAGGGGAATAATACAAAGCACATAGAAAGGGAAAAAGGCACCATTATTTTGAGTGACAACAAGACAGAAGAAGGAATATTTTCACTGTTTTGGAAGTGATAGAAAGGAGAGAAGGAATCAATGACAGAAGTAGAATCAACCCCTTTGGCAAAGCAAGTAAAAAATGGGTATTTTTCTTTGAAATTATTTTTCAAAAATTTGATTGTGTAGACTATTTAAATGGCGATCTGCAACTTGTCCTTTTTCTAATTTTGTTGATACTTTGAATGACTTAATTATGGAACACCATTTGTGCTTTGATTTTTCTCTATCAACCTGCTCTTTCATCCTCTGTTTTAAGCTTTTGGAATCGACCCTCGATTTTCTGTTGGTGAAGGCTTGAGTTCTCTTGGTTGGCCTGTTTCAATTACTGCTTTGGCCCTTTTTTTGATTCTTGTTGCCGGCTTTTTAACTTCTCTATCGCTAGCTTTTCACTTCTCTATCGCTTGTGTCTTCTTCCTATGTGTGTGTTTTGGATCAGCCTCTTCTGTAGGCATTAGCCCCTTAATCTTGCTTGAACTGCCTATGTATACCTAGCTTGACTGCCAGCATCTTCCTTTGTTTTCCTAACGATCTGCAGAAAACTGATTGGCCAAAGCTACCTATCTAAACAACCTTCATAAAACTCTAATTACCTAATCTCTTTCGCTGTATTTTTCTATTAGAAATGATGCTTGCTGATTGAGACAGCCTCTTAAAAACTTAGATGACAATATTTAAATCATTGTTGCAGATCTGTTTGTACTTTTCCTGTCACTGTTATCTCATTCTACAAACATAATTGTGTAAACCAAATTACTATACCTGTAGCTTTTGTTTTATCACTGTCACAGTTTATTATTTTTTGTATCTGACTTCTTGCAAAGCTCCAGTAGCATTCTTTTATTTGTGTCACCTTATTGATCATTCCTATCACAGACATGCTCTGTTTTCTATAGCTTAATTTAAAACTCTCTGAAATATATGTATTATTATTTAGAACAGAGACAATGCATTTTTCTGATTTTACCTATGCTTTTAAAATTAGTTTTGATGCTAACACCATTCATAAACTCTTATTAAGTCTTTATTTTAATGGATTGCTTGAATTATGAACCAACATTGGATAGAAATTAGATTTCTTCAAACTTTTAAAATAATGAAACGCGGTTAGAAAATATAATCAGATTATAGAATCTATATTTATTATTGCATTTAAAAACATGAATGATGTTCTTCTTTACTACTTGCTTGAAAGTGTGTTTTCATGAATGATGCAAAGGAAAGGGATTAGAGATGGTTATATGCGAATATGATTTCTTTATTTTCAAAATAAAGTAGATTATATCTTAAGTGTGTAATTACTTTTGGGCTAGGATGCCAAATGTGGAATATCAGAGATGGCTTTTCCTCTTTTCAGGAATTGAACCTAAAACTATTTTAAATGATTAGGCCTAACCTGGGAATTCATTGAAAAAGATGGATATTTGTCTAGCAAAACTTTATTTAATGTAATGTATGAAAAATGGGGAAGATGGATTTAAAGATGATTTAGTTAGATCATCCTTTCACTACACACATTCAAGGATAGTTAATCGAGTTGAATCTCAACTTTTGCAAGAGGATTCACCTATAGGTTGGTTGTCACTTGTAATGATAGGAAAATTTGGAAATTAATGATTATTGTGTTAATTTAAGCCCAATTATGCTCAAAACGCTAATTATTGCAAAATTGTAAATAAATAGACGAATTCTAACAAATGCTCGCACACAGAGATACTAGATGAAGATTAGATTCATACTAGATTTTGAAGTTCAAGATTTAGAAATGTTGAGGATGGAGGGACTCCCACCAAAGTCGGATGTAGTATTTTTATTAGGGCTTTCCAGATCTTTTCTGATGCTGATTATCATTGTTCTGTTAATTTCCATCTTTGTAAACTTGTAGGACATAGGGACTAGCGCCCTTGTCCCGATTATGCTCTTTTCTGCTCTTTCCTTAAGATCCAAGATCCTTACACTCTGCAATGCTCCTTTGTAACTCCACTCTACAAAATACGACACCTGTCACCTGCAATCACAAGAGAGGGGTTAGGGGGTTATGGTGTTTAGGAGCTTGCCTCGGTCAAGCCCCAGAATGGCATTTAAGCCTTCCAACACTGTTATTAGATAGAGAGTGTGTATCCTTGTAGGACAGAGGTAAAAACCAATGATAAATGATTGATTGAAAGTACAAATAGATATCACCTCGGTGGCGTAGCTTGCATGTAGATGAAAATCTTTCACAACATGAGAAGATGAAGCCAAATCTGCAATAACAAACGCAACAACAATATTCTACTCTACAACACAATGGATGCCTTGGATGCTCTAAAATCATAAGTTCACTGAAAATATTATAATCATCTTCTAGTTTACAAATGAAACCCTAAACATGCTTATATATGCATTCCCACTTTAATTTCGTAATTCAAACTTAAGATGTCGGCAACTGACACTTTTTAATTGTCTCCAACCAACATTCAAATTTGAGACCCCGCCAAAATAAGTCAGAACAAGGGCATGGGTGCCCTTGTCCCAAGACCTATTTTGGGTCAAGGTTAAGGCTCACAGATGTCCCTCAAGCCCTATTTGACATGGGTTTCATGCCATTTTGTCTCGAGAGTAAATTCTAACATGCATGATGAAAAATAAGGGACCTGAGAGCTAAACTTAGGAGGTAAAAGTCCTAGGGAGACATTTTACCACATAACATTTATATATTCTTTACCACATCTTGTTGTGAGACCATTTGCATATCATTATTTAGATTTTCATAGTAGACTTCAGGTTGCATCAGCTATTCCCTCTTGCCAGTTGTTTCCAGGTAGTTAGATATTTCGAGCAGGGCTGGGTTTCCTTCATGTCATGAAGGGATCCGGGGAAGTGTAATTGCTTCATGGTTGGGTGGAAAAGTGTTGGAGCCATGTTCCCATCTCTCGGATCGCAAGAGGACCATGTGGGTTCATGGCGACTGGAGAGTTTGTCTGATTTATTATTCTTATATTGGACATGATTATTGTATCTTGTAATTATCATTGGATGATTTATAGCATGAAAGACAATGGCCTTTGTATATTCTTTTATAGTGCTAACACCTAGATTAAGCATGTAATTTGTAAGATTTAATGACTTTTATTGATTTATATTGGTGATATTTATCTTTTACTTGAGATGATGTAATTAAGTGGATTATTTACTTCATGTAACTTTTGGTGATGGAATGAGTACTTTATATTTGGTATCAGAGCCCTAGGTTTGACACTAGGGCCTATTTGGGACTATTATGCTAAGTTGTGAACTTGATGCAGATTAATCATCATGAATACTAGGAACACTAATCGTAGTGGAGGATCAAGAAGTGATCAAAATGGAAGAAACCATGGAGATGCAAATAATGGTCAAAATGAAAGGAATTGTGGTGAAGCCAACAATAATAATCAAGATGGAAAATTGGATCACACTCTTGCTCTCTTAACCCAACAGTGTACGAGAATGGATACTCTTGAGCGGGAGATTAGAGGAAACCATAGAGAGCGGAATCAAGAAGAAAACCAAAACCTATCAGGTGCAAATGTGAATCAAGGGAATGAGAACCCAAGGGTTGATGTACGGATTCATGAAGTAGAAGCGAATGTGAATAATCATGGAAGGATTGTAGAAGAGTTGGGAAAAGACCTCAAGAAGGTCTCACTGCTCAAATTTGATGGAAAGATAATTGGTGATGGAGCTGAAGCGTGGATAATAGAAATGGAGAAATATTTTGAGCTCTAAAATCTTTTTGATCACACAAAGGCAATGTGGGGATCATATCAGCTGACTAGTGAAGCAGCAACATGGTGGGACAATGAGAAGGTAGATAAGAAACTATTACCTGGTGAAATAACTTGGGAAATTTTCCTGTAGCTTTTTAGGAAAAGGTGGTTACCACAGCTCTTCTTTGACAAGAAGATGACAGAGTTTCAAAATTTGATTCAAGGGGGAATGTATGTAACTAGTTATTGGGAGAGGCTCTTGCATCTACCTAAGTATGTTACACAATACCAAATGGACAAGATATTCTGGATCAAGAAGTTTATATTAGGCTTAAGGTCCTAGATTGGAGCAGAGGTAGACATTCACAATCCACTGACTATGGATGTAGTTTTTGAGAAAGCAATTAAACAAGAGAAGAAGCTACAACAAGTAGCCATTTACCGTAAGCAGAGAGATGCAAATTTTGTTAATAAGAGACCTTAGAATAACCAATAGAATTATAATCATAATAACAATCAAGGTAATAGTAGTCGACAGATCAGGAATTTGAAGAGAGGTAATAAATCTCAAGATGGGAATGGTGGAAACCAGCATGGAGGAAACAAAAGAGGTGGCTATAACAATTGAAACAACAACTAGCGGGAAAGGATTGAAGGACCAAAAGCACATAAGGGAGGATTTTATGCTTGTGGAGGAGATCATTATGCTAATTCATGTCCCCAAAGATCAGTGGGAAGAGGAAACAAAAATTAGCAAGGAGCACCTCAACATCAGATACATGCCACAGTGGACAATGGGTAAGTTGAATTTTAGGTAGCATCTATATAGTTTCAAGGTAAGCTCTATGGACTACCTATTTCTATTTTGATTGATACTAGTGCCACATAATATTTTGTAGAGCCTAGAGTAGCACCTAAGTTATCTATTAGACCTGGGCATATGGAAGACTCTTGGATGGTACAATATGGCAATAGAGCAGAGAAGATAGTAGACTCATGTCTAGCATGCAGTGAGTTAGAGCTCCCAAGTTTTTAGACACAAGTTAATCTATGTGTAGCACCTTTAGGGTCTTATGATGTGATTCTATGAATCAACTAGTTAGCTAAACATAAGTCTCTAGTAAACTAAGAAGACAAAGTCATTAGATGTTTGGATGACCTAGGAAATCAAGTGGAAATTAATGGATCGAAGAGGCCTTTAGAAATTAGACAAATCTTGGCTATGCAATTGAAGAAAACCAAGAAGAAAGGGTGTGTCATTTATGTTGTCCAAGTAAAGGACCTTGACAATGAAGAACCAACATTCAATGATTACCAAATCCTAAGAGATTTTTGAGATGTATTCCCTTTGAATTTGATAGAGTTACCACCTAAGATAGAATTTGACTTCTTAATTGATTTGCTACTAGGGACTGAGCCTCAATATAAGGCACCCTATAGGATGACTACTAGAGAACTGTATGAGATTAAAGCACAATTACAAGAGTTGCTAAATCAAGGGTTCATTAGACCTAGTGTGTCACCATGGGGCACACCAATCATCTTTGTAAAGAAGAATGATAAAACTTTGAGGTTATGCATTGATTATAGGATGCTCAACAAAGCTACTATAAAGAATAAGTACCCACTTCCAAGAATAGATGAGCTCTTCGATCAGATGAAGGGAGCTACGGTGTTCTCTAAGATAGACCTTAGATCCGGCTATCACTAATTACAGATTAAGGATGAGGACATCTCTAAGATAGCTTTTAGAACTCGCTATGGTCACTATGAGTTCATAGTGGTACCATTTGGGTTGACTAATGCTCCAGCAACCTTCATGAATTTGATGAATAGCATATTCAGTAATTGCTTAGATGATTTTGTGTTGATCTTCCTTGATAACATATTGATATACTCTAAATCAGTGGAAGAGCATAAAAGGCATTTGAGGATAGTCTTACAATGCTTGAGAGAGCGGAAGCTTTATGGTAAGCTATCTAAGTGTACATTCTTTCAAGATAAGGTGCACTATCTTGGTCATGTGATCTCAGTAGAAGGGATTGCAGTTGATCCTGAGAAGATTAAGGCAATCATGGAATGGCCTACACCTTAGAGTGTGATAGAAGTCAGAAGTTTTATGGGACTTGTAGGTTACTATAGAAAGTTTGTGGAAGGTTTCTCAACTAAAACAACACCAATTAACTCACTACAAAATAAGGGTAAGAAGTTTGAATGGACAAAAAGGTATGAGAAATCTTTCCAAGTGATAAAGGAAAAGCTCACAATTGCTTCTATCTTGACCATACCAGATCCTAATGGTCACTTTACAGTTATAATTGATGCTTCAAGAGGAGTGGGAGGAGTGCTAATACAGAATGAGCAAATGGTTGCATATGAATCAAGGAAGATGAAGCACTATGAGTTAAACTATATGCCACATGATCTTGAGTTAGCTACCATAGTTCATGCACTTCAAATGTGGAGGCATTATCTTCTAGGTAATCCCTTTGAGTTAAAGACAGATCATTTAGGGCTCAAGTACATATTTACTCAACCTAACCTTAATGCATGACAGAGAAGATGGTTAGAATTCATTAGTGAGTATGACTTTGGATTTGAGTATATAAAAGGAAAGGATAATAGAGTAGTAGATGCTCTTAGTAGAAGAAGACATCTGACTCCCATGGTTATAATGGGATCCAATTTGAAGCAGAAAGTAATTTAGAATCTTCAAGGGATGAACATTATGAAAGAGTGAAACAAGATTTGGAAGTAGACCCCTCAGATCACAGGTTTGATGGTTATGTGATTGAGTCAGATGGACTTTTGAGATATCAGGGAAGGATGTATATTCCTAACTCATGAGAGTTGAGGAAGTTAGTGCTTGAGGAGACCCACAAAGCACCATATTCAGGGCACCCTAGAGTGACCAAGATGGTCGAAGGTTTGAGACCCTTATACTTTTGGCCTAGACTTAAGAAGGATGTGACAGAATTTGTGGCTCGATGTTTGGAGTACCAATGAGTCAAAGTTGAGCATGTGCATCCAGCATGATTGTTGTAACCACACAGTGTTCCTGAATACAAGTGGCAAGTGATAAGTATGGATTTTATTCAAGGGTTACCCATGTCTAAGAATTGACACGATGTCATCTTAGTAGTTGTAGACAAGTTGACAAAGGTGGCACATTTTATTCCAGGGAATCTTTTAGATGGTTCTTTGGTATTAGCTGAGAAGTTTGTTCAAGAGATCTTTTGATAATACATGGAGTGGCATAAACGATCATTTCAGATCGAGACACTTGAATGACATCTAGATTTTGGACAACTCTAAATGTACCTTTGGGCATGAAGTTGAATTTCAGTTTGGCATATCATCCTCAAATGGATGGTCAAACAGAAAGAGTCAATCAGGTTGTAGAAGACCTTTTCAGGATGTACTGTATGGATCAACAGTATAAATGGGAGGAGTATCTTCCATTGGTGGAGTTTGCATACAACAATTCATACCATGCATCTTTGGGAATGACACTGTTTGAAGCTCTTTATGGGTGTAGGTGTCGATCACCTATCAGTTGGGATAAGGTAGAGGACATAATAGTGATTGGTCCTGATATGTTAAGGGAAATGGATGATTAGATGAGATTGATCAAAGAGAAATTGAAGCAAGCTTCAAATCATCAGAAGAGTTATGCAAATAGAAATAGGACACTTAGAGAGTTTGTCATTGGTGACAAAGTCTTCTTGAGGGTCAAACCTTAGAAGAGTTTAGTTTCATTTAGAAAATCATCCAAACTTGCTCCTTGATTTGTAGGACCATTCGATGTCCTGGAAGTGATCAATCTTGTAGCTTATAGACTTGCTCTACCGCCTACACTTGGTAGAATCCATAATGTTTTTCATGTGTCCTTGCTTAAGCTTTATCATCCTGATGCATCACATATTCTTGATTGGCATGCTTTACAGGTTCAGGATCCAGGAGTGGTGCTGGTGGAGCCAACTTGAATTTTGGAGAGGCACAATGTTAAGTTGCATAACATGGACGTGGTGTAGTACAAGGTCCAATGGGACCAATATTCAAAGGATAGTGCCACATGGGAGGATGTGGAGGAGATTGATAGATGTTTTCCTCATTTGAGGATATAGCATATTTTTCTTATTCTTGCATGGATTATGATATTTTGAGTTACAGTGACTTGTTTTCATGATACTTTGGATACATTGGTAGTGGTAGATTGATACATTGTTATTTTTATTTATGTAATAAGACATTAGGATAATGTCTCTTCCTAGTGGGGAAGGATGTCACATCTCGTTTCATGGACTATATTATTATTTTAGATTATTGAACATTTACTATGATTGTTTTACTATGAGTGATTCCACGTGTGTGAAAGTATTTTTTCATAATATTATAAATGTGTGATTTTTTAAAGTTGATTTAAAAATTGAATATTATTGGTACGATTATGGATATACATTATGATTTGCTTCGGCTATGATTTTGGGGGAACTAACCTATTGATGTGGATTTGAGTGTGACTGAATGCAGGTACTCATCGAAGACGAGAACATGGTTGAGATAAAGATGTTCTAGCCACTCGGCAAGAACTGTTAGGATGGGTAACCCTGATGCACTCACACACTCACATAGTCTCATGTCATATTGCATTTCTGAATGATCCTAGTATTTATTATTATTTAGTCAATAAATGTGATTGATGTTTTTTGAGTAGATAAATATGTGTTTGAGTTGCTACAATAAGTCTATTTTAAATGTGTGAATTAGTCATGAAAATCTTGTTGTTCCTTCGATTTATATTTAAATGGTGTATATTATATTATTTAATTAAAATTAAATAATAAAGTGTTTCCTATTTATATAATATATATTATTGTTTGAAAAATAATATCTTAGTTAGACTTAAAAACAATTATGTTTTATTTAAAATAGATATATTATATTATTATATTTAGAAATCCAAATAAAGGAATTAAAAGAATAAGATTGTATCATGCAAGCAACAGAAATAAAGAAGTTTATTTTTAAAAGGAAAAGATCCTTAGTTTTAAGTGTCAGAGAGGCATGCAAACAATAGTCAACAGTTAGTTTTCAAGAGGAGAGCCAAATACACAAAGTACAATGCCAAGATTAGAGGAGAATAAGGGAATAAAACAAAGCACAATAGAAAGCAAAAAAGGCACCATTATTTTGAGCGATGACAAGACAGAAGAAGGAAGATTTTTCACTATTTTGGAAGTGATCGAAAGGAGAGAAGGAATTAGCGATAGAAACAAAATCCACCCCTTTGGCAAAGCAAGTAAAAACCTGGTATTTTTCTTTGAAATTATTTTTCAAAAATCTGGTTGTGTAGACTATTTAAATGGTGATCTGCAACTTGTCCTTTTTCTTATTTTTTTGATACTTTGAACGACTTAATTATGGTTCAACACCATTTGTGCCTTGATTTTTCCCTGTTGACCTGTTCTTTCATCCTCTGTTTTAAGCTTTTGGAATCGACCCTCTATTTTCTGTTGGTGATGGCCTAAGTTCTCTTAGTCAGCCTATTTTGACTGTTACTTTGGCCCTTTTATGATTCCTGTCACCAGATTTTTAACTTCTCTGTCACCTGTGTCTTCTTCCTTTGTGTGTGTGTGTTTTGGATCGACCTCTTTTTGTAGGTGTTAGCTCCTTAATCTTGCCTGAACTGCCTATGTATATCGAGTTTGACTGCTAGCATCTTCCTTTGTTTTCCTAACGGCCTAAATCATTTCAACGGCATGTAGAAAAGTGATTGGCCAAAACTAGCTATCTAAATGACCTGCTTAAAACTGTAATTGCCTAATCTCTTTCTCTATATTTTTCTATTAGAAATGATTCTTGTTGATTGCAATAGCCTCTTAAAAACTTAAACAATAGTATTTAAATCTTGTTGCATATCTATTTGTACTTTTCCCATCATTGTTATCTCATTCTGAAAACATACTTATGTAAACTAGATTACTATACATGTAACTTTTGTTTTGCCACTATCGCAGTTTATTTGCAATCCTGTCGCAGTCTATTATTTTTGTATCAGACTTCTTGCAAAGCTCTGGTAGCATTCTTTTATCGTTGTCGCCTTATTTATTGTTCCTATCACAGGCATGCTCTATTTTTTATAGCTTCATTTAAAACTCTCTAAAACAGATGTATTATTATTTAGAATAGAGACAATGCATTTTTCTGATTTTACCTATGCTTTTAAAATTAGTTGTGTGATGCTGAAACCATTCATAAACTCTTATTAAGTCTTTTATTTCAATGAATTTCTTGAGTTATGAACCAAAATTGGATAGAAAGTAGATTTCTTCAAACTTTTAAAATAATGAAACACGGTTAGAGAATATAATTAGATTATAGAATCTATATTTATTATTACATTTAAATGAATGAATGATGTTCTTCTTTACTACTTGCTTGAAAGTGTGTTTTTGTGAATGATGCAAAGGAAAGGGATTAGAGATTGTTATAGGCAAATATGGGTTGTTATTTATTTTGAAAAGAAAGTAGATTATATTTTAAGTGTGTTTGGGGTTACTTTTGGGCTAGGATGTCGAATGTGGAATTTCAGAGATGACTTTTTCTCTTTTTGGGTATTGAACCTGAAACTATTTTAAATGCATAGGCCTAAGCTGGGTATTCATTGAAAAAGATGGATATTTGTCTAGCAAAGATTTATTTATATATATCTCTACCACATCCTATTGTGAGACAATTTGCATATCATTATTTAGATTTGCACATTAGACTTCAGGTTGCATTAGGTGTTACCTCCTGCCAGTTGTTTCCGAGTAGCTAGATGTTTCATGTAGGGCTAGGTTTCCTTCATGTCATGAAGGGATCCAGGGAAGTGTAATTGCTTCATGGTTGGGTGGAAAAGTGTCTGAGCCATGTTCCTGTCTCTCGGCTCGCTAGAGGACCATGTGGGTTCGTGGTGACTAGAGAGTTTATTTGATTTATTATTCTTATTTTAGACATGATTATTGTATCTTGTAATTATCATTGGATGATTTGTAGCATGAAAGACAATGGACTTTGTATATTCTTTATAGTGCTAACACATGGATTAAGCACGTGATTTATAAGATTTAATGACTTTTATTGATTTATGTTAGTGAGATTTATCTTTACTTGAGATGATGTAATTAAGTGGATTATTTACTTCATGTTAGTTTTGTGATGGAATGAGTATTTTACAACCCCCCTCCTCTCACTATTGTATTATGTTCAACAATTGGTATCAGAGCTTCTGGTTCTTCATTACAACTTAACATCTGAAGGTAGATCTTAGATTGAACACAATGGATGGGCAGGAAGAATCCTCTTCTAAAAAAGCACCACTTTTTGATGGATCTAACTATGCTTTTTGGAGTATAAGGATGGAAGCCTATCTGACCTCTCTAGGGTATGATGTTTGGAGATTTGTGATTGATAGTTGCATTAAACCTGCAGCTCTTCCAATAGAATAGGCTGATAAGAAAGATTGTGAGAACAATGCTAAGGCAAATAATGCCATCTTGTGTGGTCTTACCAACACAGAGTTTGCCAAAGTAATGCAATGCAAGACAGCTAAAGACATATGGTAAAAGCTCCATAACCTTTATGAAGGATATGACAAGGTAAAACAAGCCAAACTTTAGACTTTCAAGGGTAAGTTTGAAAATCTTAAGATGAAAGAAGAAGAGAACATAATTGACTATCTGCTCTGAATAGACGAAGTTGTGAATGCAATCAGAGGTCTTGGTGAAGAGGTAAAGGATTCAATAATTGTCAAAAAGGTGTTAAGGTCACTCCATCAAAGATATGACTCAAAGGTCTCATCTATAGAAGAAGCCAAAGATTTGGATAAACTCGCCATGGATGAACTATTTGGCTCTCTCATTTCCTATGAGATGAGAAATACAAACAAAGACACATCTAAAAGGGAAGCTGCCTTTAGAGCTACAAAGAAAGAAGAAGTATCTAATCCAAGTAGTGGATCTAAGGAAGAAGGGCAAACTTTGTAAGAAAATTAAAGAAGGGTTCAGGTAAGTACAAAGGTAAGTTGCCTTTCAAGTGTTTCAACTATGGTAAAATTGGTCACTATGCATCTAAATACCCCTTTGGAGAAACTAAAGATAGAAATAAGGGCTTCAAAAGGAATAAATTTAATAGGAACAAGAAAATCCTCTACTCTAAAGAGGATTACAATTCATTAGAAGAAGCAGATCACTACTCATCAGAAGATGAAAAGGAAGAAGCCCTATTCATGGCTATGGAATTCCTTGATACTTTAGACATTGCTGAAAAAGATGAAGAAGACATGATAGTCATTGATGAAGAGGAATGTGAAGTTGATCTTGAAGGTGAGCTTATATCCACTCTTGATGACTTGAGAATAGTAAGGAAAGAGAACAAGGAGTATGAGGCCAAGCTTGAAAAGTCAAAAGAAGCAATTGTTAATTTGAAGATTCAAATTGAAGAAGGAAAAAGGGTTGCAAACATCATGAATACTGAACTCAATGCCAAATCAGATGAATGTTCAAAACTTGAAGAAGAAATTGTCTCTCTAAGGAAAGAATTGGAAAAAGTACACACTCAGCTGGGCAAATGCATCAAGTTTGGTAAAAGCTCTAAGATTCTTGATGACATAATCAATATTTAGAGACCACTATTCATGAAATCAAGATTAGGAAATGATGATAAATTCACACAAACTTCTGATCCTACAAAGAAGACTGACTCAACAAAGATAGTGTCAAATTGAGAAATTATAATGAAGAAGGAAAGTAAGAAGATTGAAGAAGTAGACTTCATCCCTGTTATCTCTCAAAGGAGCAAATTCATAAGAACAATTCCTACAAGACAAACCTTCATAAATAGGTTTAACTATGCCTTCTCTGGTTATTGGTTTGTTTGCAATCAATATGGTCACAAGGCAATGGAATGCAAATCTAGGATGAAAATAAGTATCTTTATTAATAGAAACACTTTTTCTCCATTAGTTGATTACAACATAATATGTCACACATGCAACAATATTGAGCACATAGCAAGATATTGCAGAAGAGGACTGGTAAAATCAAAAACTTAGATTATTGACATCAACAAGAAAGAAGATATTCCTAAAAACCAGAAGACAAATCAGAAGAAGGAATGGAAATTCAAGAAGATCAATCATGAAGGTGAAAACTCAATGATTGTCCAAATTGCATTTCATGCACAAGGGCAAGCAAATCCTTGGGTTATATATAGTGGATGCTCAAGTCACATGACAAGAGATAAGAGTAAGTTTATTAGTCTTGTAAAGTGGAATGGTGGATCAGTCAAGTTTGGAGACAATACCACTACAAGAATATGTGGTAAAGGAACAATAAGTATTGATGGAAAGACTAGGACATAAGATGTCTTATATGTAGAAGGTCTCAAGCACAATCTTCTTAGTGTAATTCAAATGTGCAACAAAGGATATAATCTTATCTTCCATGCACAAGGTTGTAAGATCAGATGAGCAAGTACTAGTAAATTGGTGGCAGAAGCATGCAGGACAGAGAATAACATGTACAACCTCTGAAGTCAAGGAAAGGAATTACCTTCTAGGATAAACAAATGAAAGTTGGTTGTGGCATAAGAGGATGGGGCACATCAACTTTGATAGTCTTGTGAAGATCAACTCTAAACATGCAGTTAGAGACATGCCAAAGATTGGCAAGCCTATAAGCAACTTTTGTAAAGAATGTCAAATTGGGAAGCAAACAAGGACCAAGTTCAAGACCAAGGAGTACTATTCTACTAATCTATTGAAGTTTATTTATATAGACTTATGTGGACCTACCAGAATAAGGAATCTCCAAGGTGAAAGATACTTTATGTTGCTTATTGATGATTACTCTAGAATGACATGGGTTATGTTTTTGAAAGATAAATCATAAGCTTTTAATAGATTTAAGATTTTCAAGTCTATGGTTGAGAATGAAATGAATGCTAGAATCAAGTTCTTAAGATCAAATAGAGGTGGTGAGTTCACATCAAATGAACTTGAAGAATATTATGAAGAACATGGGATAAGGAGACACTTCTCTGCAGCAAGAACTCAACAAAATGGAGTTGTTGAGAGGAAGAATAGGACAGTGTAGGAGATGGCAAGAACTATGCTTAATGACGCAAAACTTCCTGACAGATTTTGGAAGGAAGCAGTACACACTGCAGTCTACATTCTTAATAGAGGATAACTAAGGGTAAATAGCACTAAGAACCCATATGAACTTTGGAAAGGCAAACCTGCATCTGTCAAATACTCCAGGGTGTTTGGAAGCAAATGATATATCAAGAGAGATGAAGACAATCTAGGAAAGTTTGATTTAATATTAGATGAAGGTATCTTCCTTGGCTATTCATCTAGAAGCAAGGCTTATAAGTGTTTCAACAAAGGCTACATAAGGTTGTTAAGAGTGCATGTAACATACCAACTCATACATATTGGAATTACTCAAAAAAATTACTAAGAAAGTAAAAGAACATGTTTAACCATGAGTGAGAAATTTTTTTTAACATTTGCATAATCCCATGGAATTAAATGTATATCTTTTCTAAATATTTTTCAACCTTGAAATTACAATATGTTCAAAGTTAAAATCATATTGAAATCATTTCACTTTACAATTATAAATCATTTCACTTTACAATTATAAATCATTTCACTTTACAATTATAAATAATTTACACTTGGCAATATGAATAAGTTTACATAAGTTTGACAATCATAAGTCATATCATGAAGTATACTACATCAGGATTCTAGTATTTGTCTCACAAGTCTTGGTGAGTCTTCTGCTACAGAGGGATCTAGCATCATCTGAGTGCTTTTCCTCCAACCATAGACTAGTGCTCCCCCACTCATCTTCCATCTAGAAGTGGACCTACCCTTCACACAAAGTATAGACCTAAGGAACCAATAGATTTCCATCTGAGTCCTAGTGTTGTGTCCTATGTAACTTAATCGACCATATAACTCTAGACAATCTTCTAGCTAACTATGATCATTCTGATAGGTTACACAATCTAGACATGGTGAACCGACTAATGCATCACTTTGGCCAAAGTTTCTCTATAAATAGACGTTTGCAATAAATGTAGTTGTGTGTTCACACATCTCTAACTCAACCTAGAAACTACCTCATCCTACAGTTTGACTTGCTTGACTAGTATCTCTAGACATAAATTGTCTTGACTAAACTCAAATCCTAGTCAACCTGACTTAGAATTAATCCTTAAACTTGGATATACGTAATATATGGGTTTAGACAACTTTAAACTTTCAGAGAGTCCCTCTTTGCATACTTGCAAATACTAGGGTCTATGACTTCCTGTCATTCTACTCAATGACCCAAAGATTGAGCACTCTTATGTAATATAACAAGTTTCTGACTCTATCATGAAATCATTTATTTTATCATAAGTGTTTCACAATTTCTCGACCATTCACTGTCAATCGTAATAAGAAATAGACTAATTCAATGTCATAATTGATTTAATAGTTTTCAATTTTTCTTAACCCTTCAAGGTCGAATCTAGGAATTTAACTTCTCTATCCCAATGCATTGGAATATCAAATATTCTTGTTTTCCCAAAAGTAAAAAATTATAATAATATAACATGGAAATGATAACCTCTAGTCTTCTTTTGACCACTTGGGCATCAAATTTCTCATAACATGTATAAACATAGTACACAAGGTATATCCTCATTCATATAAGATCTTATTGAATACTATCATTAGCATAACTAATTTTTTGACTAAGTTCAATCTTTCAACCTAAATAGGTTTGAGTCTAAAATAATAATATAATATTTTCAACGTCTTGGTCTTCTTAAGTCCACAAAATTTTGATATAGGATAGGTTATGAACTCATATATAGCATCCTTTCTATATCCTGATAATGCTTATCATTACTTGTCTAATGCAATTGCGATATTATATCTCTATACTTAAGTGTTTTCAATGATATCAATATCATTTATATATTCTATATAAGTGAATATCTATTGCTTCAACTTTTGATTATAAACAATGAAACTTATACATATAAAACATTGGAAAATATGAATCTATCACTATCTGAACTTACTCATCTCGACTCCTAGGTTTAAATCTAAGTTCTCATAAATTTCAAACTCTGTACTTTGTATATATAACTTATCTAGTTATATCATTATGGCATTAATATAAAATGGCCACTATACTTTGTATTTCAAATGTGATAAAAGATATTATCTTTTCCTTGCATTTTATATGCTAGGTTTCTACACAGTTTGGGAGTTTGACAGCTAAGAGAAACCTATATTTGCTTGAGTAAACAAAGTTGAAAGACAAGTTTCTATAGACCATAAACCTCTATGTAAATAATTTTATTCATATCATTCTTCCATAATCTTATGCCTATCAAAGAGACAAAGTTTACTATATATTTTCTCTATGGTTTTGAAGATACAATGCAATGGCATGAGAAAGTTATCTGTCATATCATTCCTACTATAAACTAAAACATCCTATTGTTTATTCTCTGTTGTTCTATATTGTTGTTCAATGACGTATTTATTGTCTCTCTCATAACATACGTATCTATGTTTACATATTTGCTATTGCCATAATATCAGTGCTTTGTATACCTTTGTATGCTTTTCTATACAAATTTATATCTCTGTATGTTCATACGGAATGATAATATCACAGTTTAATAATAGAAATAGTTTTTATAAGAGATTTATTTACCTCTGTGTTATCTCTCCTTCCTATGGATTCCTTATGATAACATAACTCTCTATAGTCTCTCATTGTGGATTCCTTATGATAACAGAGCTCTCTATTGTCTTCTCCATGGATTCCTTATGCACCTAGAGTGGTGTACCCACACAGACTAGATTATCCCTCCCAAATGTATGCAGTATCCCTCGATATTATAGCCTTTTAAGAGGCTTTACTCTCCAAAAACTGCAGTTATTATTCCCACTTTTATGCCTTTTTTCACTCTATGGTGGCATGTAGAGTTGATGGAGTTACTGGTCATTAAGACCACTCCCAACTATTCTTAACACTCCTCCTTTCTCTCTATAACCAATGTAGAGGAAAGGAGTCGAGTGCCCACAACATAATATGAAGTGGTTTGTTTTACATTAAGTTTGCAAAATTACTACATTCCTTAAAATTTTCATCGACAACAAAACAATTGATTTAAACTAATAGTTCATATTAAATAGATATATAATGACATAATATAGGTGTATATAACATATACTTACATTGTTTCTAACAGTCAACAATATATGAGAATGGGGTTGAGGTATTCTCCCCCTCTCAAAATTGCTGAAACGTCAAAATAGATAAAATAACATAATAGAATTAATAAAATAGTTTAACTACTATCGACCATTTCCTTGTCGATGGTCATATTCTAATCTGACTTAGTTTTTGACAATAACCTCAGCATAATGAAACTAGTTGACAATCTATGATTTGTCGAGTCAAAACCAAACTTAGACCAATTGGTCAAACATAATCTACCATACTTAAAAAAGGTTCACTAAACTTGTGAAAGCATGAGATTTGGATGGAAAACAATCTATTCTTATCCATACATCTATTCTCTTCTCTCTAGTGATGCTCTCCCTCTCTTTCTCAGAGGGTGGAAAACCCTATTTCTTGGTTACAACTTGCAGTCACCAAACTGGGATTATTGTGTCGTTAGTCAATCTATAAACCTTATGAATAAATAATCATGACATCTTATAATCACATTTTTAAATTCTAATCATATAAACATAAACTCATGATATCATTGATTTATCCTGACATTTTCACATAACGTCAAATCATTAATTCATGCATAATTAACCACTAATTATGTGCAAGTAAAAAAGTAAATCGTAGTCAAAATTTGGGGTGTGACATATCTCCCCCCATAAGATTCATCATCCTTGATGATCCAGTGTATCATGAAATAATAATATAAAGTTTTTGTTCAAATTTAAAAAGCATAAATCAAGTGAGGAAATCTCAGATAAAAATCATGGTAATGTTCCTATGTTGCACTATTCTCTGCATATTGGTCCCACTAGACCTTGTACTAAGTAACATCTCTATTACGTAAGCAGAGCTTGTGAACTTCAAGCACCTTGAGAGGCTTGATCATGACCACTCTTGGGTCCTATACCTGTAAAGAATTGAAATCAAGAATATGATTATCACCTGTTATATACTTTTTCAAATATGAAACATGAAAAACATTGTGCATCCTGACAAGAGCTGGTGGTAGAGTGATTCTGTAGGCAGCGAGATTGATCACTTTGAGAACTTTGAAGGGTCCTACATGTCGAGGAACTAATTTGGAAGACTTCCCAAACTTTATGGAACTCTTCTGTGGTTTGACCCTCAAAATAACTTTTTCTCCAACTGAGAATTACCTTGGTATATAGTTGATCATCAGCGTAACTTTTCTATCTATCATTTGCTTTTGCCAATCCATTTCTGATCAACATGATCCGTTCTTCTGTTTCTGCTAACATTTCTGGATCAATGCTACTCCTATCTTCTAGATGGATCCATCTTAATAGCAAAATGATAAGATTTGTTATATGCAAACTGCACAAGCGGTAAATATTCTTCCTACTTGTATTTATGATCCCTACAATACATCCATAACAAATATTCTAGAACTTGATTTACCCTCTCAGTCTGACCATCTATCTCAGGGTGATAACTTGAGCTTATATTGAGTTGAGTTCCTAGTACAGAGAATAGATTTTACCAAAGTATTGACGTCATGCACGCATCTATGTCTGAGATAATTTTCTCAAGAACTCCATGCAATCTAAACACTTCTTGCACAAACTTGCAAGCTAAAACTAGTGCTCCATCTATTAGATTCCCAGGTATAAAATGATCTACCTTGGTGAACTTGTCCACCGCCACTAAAATAGCATCATATCTATTTCAAGACATTGGGAGACCTTGCACAAAGTCCATACTAATGACTTGTCATTTCCACTCTAGAACATCATGCGGATACATAAGTCATGTTGGATGCTAATGCTTAGTCTTGACTCTTTGGCACTCTAAGAAACTTGCTACAAATATTGCAATGTCATTCTTCATTACTTTCCAGAAATAAAAAGGCTTCACATCAACTAGGAGTTTGGTTACTCTAGGGTGACCTGAATATGGTGCGGAATGAAATTCCTTCCACACAAGGTTTCTTAATTCTGTAGTTTGGAACATACATCCTTCCTCTGTATCTTAAAAGCCCATTTGGTTCAAAATAGAACCCATCATACCTCGAGTCTTAAGGATTTACTGTGAGAGCTTACTTAACTTGCTCATAGTACTCATCACCTATAGAATTTTGTAACACTAAATCCTTGAAGTTTGAGTGGATAGAGACAATCGATGAGATATGCCTCCGTCAACTCAGAGCATCTACTACTTAGTTCTCTTTACCTTTGATATAACTTATCTCAAAGTCATAGTCGAATATCAATTCCAACCATCTTTGTTGAGCATTCAGATGAGGTTGGGAAAATATATAGTTAAGACCTTGATGGTCTGAATTTAATTCAAAAGGCTTTCCTAGCAAATAGTGTCACCACACTTGCATAGCATGCATAGTTCGTGCTTCCTTTAAGTCATGAAGAGTATAATTCTGCTCATATGCTCTCATCTTTTTGGATTCATATGCTATCACTCACCCATTTTTTATACGCACTCCTCCTAAACCTTCACCTGAGGCATCAGTGATTACAACAAATTGACCTTTTGGATTAGGAACTTTCAATATTGGTGCAGTTGTTAACCTTTCTTTTAATTGATTAAATGCCTCTTGACATTTTTTAGACTAGTCAAAATGCTTTCCTTTTCTCTGAAGTGAAGTGATTGGGTTTGTAATCTTAGAAAATTTCAATACGAACTTCCTATAATATCCAACTAACCCCATGAAACTATGCACTTCATGCACATTCTTTGGCACAAGCCACTCAAGTATAGCTTTGATCTTTACAGAATCTACTGAAATTCCTTCAACTGATATTATATGTCCCAGATATTGTATCTCTTTCTGAAAGAAAGTACACTTAGAAAGATTCCCATACAACTTATGTTCCCTTAGCCACTATAGAACTAACCACAGATGCTACAAATGCTCTTCCTCATTCTTCAAATATATAAGAATGTCATTTAGTAACACTAGAATAGATTTATCCAAGCAATCTTAGAAAACATTGTTCATCAAATTCATGAATGCTACAAGGGCATTCATAAGTCCAAATGGTAAAACTGTGAACTCATAATGTCCATACCTTGTTCTGAAAGTTTTTTTGTGAATATATTCATCTTTTATTCTTGACTGATGATATCCAAATCACAGATTGATCTTTGAGAATATTGTTGTGTCCTGCATCTGATAAAAAAGATCATCAATATGCGATAGAGGATACTTATTCTTTATCATTGTTTTGTTGAGCATATGATAGTCTATACACAAATGCAAGGTTCCATCCTTCTTTTTGACAAAGATCACAGGTACTCCCCAAAGTGAAACACTGGGTCTAATCAACCCTTTAGCCAACAACTCTTGAAGCTGGGCTTTCAATTCTATCAACTATGTAGTAGTCATATGGTATGACGCCTTTGATATCAACTTAGATCCAAGTATTATATCAATAGATAAATCAAAAGCTCTCTTCAGAGGTAACCCCATAAGTTCATCTAGAAAGACATCTCAAAAATTTTGAAGGAAAGGATAGTTCTCCAAGGTTACATTTTGTTTGCTAGGGTCCTCTTCTACTTGTTCCATTTTGACTGCAAAAATTTGACATCCTTTTTCACCTAGCCCTCTTCAATTGCATAGTAGAGATTGGTCTGGTCTTGACTTCTCTTTGTGTGCCTTGCAGATAGACTTTATTTCATACATCGTCTAGACACTAAATTATTTTTTGCAAAATAGTCAACATTGGCTCTATGTCTCCATAACCAATCTATTCCTAAGATAACATCATAGGAACCTAGGGGGTCTACAAACAAATTCACCTTAGTTGAATAACTAGGAAGATCAATCTTGGCTTCAAACAGACATTGCTCTACCTGAGCTTTAGTCTGGTTAGCATATTCAGCTGACCAGGGTTTATCCATATAGCCATCTCTTCTAGAAAAATTATTTAATACTCTTGGAGAAATAAAACTTTTTTTCTCGAGTATCAATTAAAATACAAATAGGAACTCCAAAAAAAGTACTTGTAATCTCTATGGGAGTAATCTAGTACTCTGCCTAGTGATTGTCTAATGCTACACGGATCCTTTGTTGAAAAGCTATTTGTTGGATAGGTAATGTGTTACAACACTGTTGAACTCCTTGGTTCTTGGTTGGACATTGATTTATGTAATGATCTCCACCATAAGAGAAACATGCTCCAGGAGGTCCTCACTTTTCAGCAGGTTTTCTTGTATTATTATCATTCTTTTGGAAATTGCTATTATTTTTCTTCTCATTTCTAGGTCCATTCTTGTTTCTGAAGCCCTTGTCACTTTTCTTATTCACATCTTGTTTTTCATTCCTTTTTCTTGAAGGGTTGAGAAGCTTGTGACTTATTAAACCTTTTGTGATTCTTCTCGTGATATACATAAATTAACTTTAGTTTTTTCTCTTGTTTGATTGCCTTCTCAAAAACTTGGTCCATAGTGGTAGGACCATGCACATCCACTTCTCCACCTACTCTAGGCATTTAGACCCATGATGATTTTTTTGATTTGAAACCTTTCATCCTTCTGATATTGTGGCACATACTTTAGAAGACGGGTGAACTTTTCCCAATATTCAACCACTGACATTCCTCCTTGTCACAGATTCTAAAATTTTGTTAGCTTTTGGTTGAAGAAAAGGTAACCACCTCTGTCAAAATATGACCACAAACCAATCCTAGGTTAAGCTCAAAGAGCTTTAGCCCCAGTTCTATTTTCTTGTTCATCCACCACGTGGACACTTCAAATGCTAACTGAAAGGAACCCCATACTGCCTTGGTTATCTCAGAGTAGTTTCTAATCTCAAAATACTTTTCCATCTCTATCAACTAAGCTTCTATAGCATCACCACTTACTATTCCATCGAACTTGGGTGGCGTCACTTTCTTCATATCTCTTGACACCCCTAAGTGAGGTTTATTTCTCCTTTCTTCTTGAGACTTAGTCTTATCAACATCCTCCCTTCATTCACTATGAGAACTGGGTTCATGGGCATAATCATCATCCCCTACATGTGAGTCCTCTTTTTCTCCTTCAGATCTGCCTTGGCCCCTAACTTCCTATTCTAGGTTTCCAAGCCTTTCCTTGGTTTCGTTCAGCATGGTCAATATTTGATACAACTTAGTCATTGGGTTTTCAGAAGGATTCGACTCTCCCTAACTATATCCATGATTTGTTTGAGTTTGAACCATGATGATACTCTATATCACACCTGATATTCGTATTAAATTATAGATTAGAATTCAAAAATAATGCATCTCATTAATTCAAAATTCATCATTAAATCTATTCACAAAACTCAGATTTGTGTAAAACAAACTCATCTTTATTACAGTTTATTCTAGGTATAAATACATCCTTATTTAGATAGATAGCACAACAAGACTGCATGTCACTGTCAGTTAAAGGACATTCCTCAGGTTCCTCTTCCCGATCAGAATCCAGTAAAATAAACTTAGAAGGTGGATATACATGCATGTACTCCTCCAACACCTCTTTTCCTAAGGCAGGGGCATCATGACCACACCCAAATGGCATGTCACGACTAGTAGATAGTTTACTTGGTTTAACTACATGAGTAGGAACAATGGGTTTCTTAGCCAGTTTGTTGCATTGTTTCTTTTCTAGTCGAATACGCTTAAGAGCATCAGTTAATGTTTTAGAGTCTTCTAGACATGCACCCTCAACATAGTTAATATGTTCTTGGAGTTTTACCTCCTCTGTTAGTTCTTTCTTAACCACTATCTTGGGTAAGTTTTAGGGAATAGACTTCCTGGCAGTTTTCTTGGTTCTTATCCAAACCATTCTAGCATAAAACCAAATTTCAAACATTAGCCAATCCGCTGAATGTTGACAAGTTTTCTTGTAGTGAGCTCCTAGGTCCATGTGTTGAACCCAGTTTGCTCTAATACCATATGTAACATACCAACTCATACATCTTGGAATTACTCACAGAATTTACTAAGAAAGTAAAAGAACATGTTTAACCATGAGTGACATTTTTTTTTTAACATTTGCATAATCCCATGGAATTAAATCTATATCTTTTCTAAATATTGTTCAACCTTGAATTTACAATATATTCAAAGATAAAATCATAGTGAAATCATTTCACTTTACAATTACAATAAATTTGCACTTGGCAATATGAATAAGTTTACATAAGTTTGACAATTATAAGTCATATCATGAAGTATACTACATCTAGATCCTGGTATCTGTCTCAAAAGTCTTGGTGAGTCTTCTGCTACAGAGGGAGAGCATCATCCGAGTGCTTTTCCTCCAACCATAAATCGGTGGTCCCCCTCTCATCTTCCATCTAGAAGTGGCCCTACCCTTCACGAAGAGTATAGACATAAGGAACCAACAGGTTTCCATCTAATTCCTAGTGTTGTGTCCTACGTAACTCAATCCACCATACAAATCTAGACAATCTTCTAGCTAAGTATGATCATTCTGATAGATTACACAATCTAGACACAGTAACCAACTAATGCATGCAGAGACAAATGCATCATTTTGGCCAAAGTTTCTCTATAAATAGATGTTTGTAATAAATGTAGTCATGTGTTCACATACCTCTAACTCGACTTGGAAACTACGTCATCCCACAGTTTGACTTGCTTGACTAGTATCTCTAGACATAAATTGTCTTGACTAAACTCAAATCCTAATCAATCTAACTTAGAATTAATCCTTAAACTAGGATATATGTAATATATGGGTTTAGGTGACTTTAACCTTTCAGAGAGTCCCTCTTTGCATACTTGCAAATACTAGGGTCTATGACTTCCTATCATTCTACTCAATGACCCAAAGATTGAGCGCTCTTGTGTAATATAACAAGTTTCTGGCTCTATCATAAAATCATTTATTTTATCATAAGTGTTTCATGGTTTCTCTACCATTCACTGTCAACCGTAATAAATAATAGACCAATTCAATGTCATAATCAATTTAATATTTTTCAAGTTTTCTTAACCCTTCAGGGTCGAATCTAGGAATTTAATTTCTTTATCCCAATGCACTGGAATATCAAATATTATTATTTTCCCAAAAGTAAAAATCTATAGTAATATAACATAGAAATGATAACCTCTAGACTTCTTTTGACCACTTGGGCATGAAATTTCTCATAACATGTATAAACATAGTACACGAGGTATATCCTCATTCATATAAGATCTTAATCTTTTGACTAAGTTCAATCTTTCAACCTAAATAGGTTTGAGTCTAAAATAATAATATAATATTTTTGACCACTTGGTCTTCTTAAGTCCATTGAATTTTGATATAGGATAGGTTATGAACTCATATATAACATCCTTTGTATATCATGATAATGCTTATCATTACTTGTCTATTGCAATTTGTGATATTATATCTCTATACTTAGGTGTTTTCAATGATATGAATATCATTTATATATTCTATATAAGTGAATATCTATCACCTCAACTTTAGATTATAAACAATAAAACTTATACATATTAAACATTGGAAAATGTGAATCTATCACTGTCTAAACTTACTCATCTCAACTCCTAGGTTTAAATCTGAGATCTCGTAAAGTTCAAACTCTACACTTTGTATATATAACTTATCCAGTTATATCACTGTGGCATTAACAGAAAATGGCCACTATACTTTGTATTTCAAAAGTGATAAAAGAAATAATCTTTTCTCTGCATTTTATATGCTAGGTTTCTACATAATTTTGGTGTTTGACAGCTAACCTAAACCTATATTTTCTCCAGTAAACAAAGTTGAAAGACAAGTTCTACATACCATAAGACTCTATGCAAACAATATTATTCATATCATTCTTCCATAATCTTGTGTCTATCAAAGAAACAAAGTTTACTATATATTTTCTCTATGGTTTTGAAGATACAATACGATGGCATGAGAAATTTATCTACCATAACATTCCTACTATAAACTAAAACATCCTATTGTTTATTCTTTATAGTTTTATATTGTTGTTCAATGACATATTTATTGTCTCTCTCATTACATATGTATCTATGTTTACATATTTGCTATTGCCATAATATCGCTACTTTGTATAACTCTGTATTCTTTGGTATATGAATTCATATCTCTGTATGTTCATACAGAATAATAATATTGTAGTTTAATAATAGAAATAGTTGTTATAAGAGATATCCTTACCTCTATGTTATCTCTCCTTCCTGCAGATTCCTTATGATAACATAGCTCTTTGTAGTCTCTCGCTGCAAATTCCTTATGATAACAAAGCTCTTTGTAGTCTCTCACTATGGATTCCTTGTACACTTGGAGTGGCGTACCCACATAGACCAGACCGTCCCTCCCAAACTATGCAATATCCCTTGATATTATAGCCTTTTAAGAGGCTTTACTCTCCAAAATCCGTGGTTATTCTTCCCACTTTTATGCCTGCTTTCACTATATGGTGGCATGTAGAGTTGATGGAGTTACTAGTCATTAAGACCACTCCCAATTGTTCATAACACTCCTCCTTTCTCTCCATAACCAACGTGGAGGAAAGGAGTTGAGTGTCCACAACATAACATGAAGTGGTTTGTTTTGCATTAAGTTTGCAAAAACACTACATTCCTTAAAATGCTCATCGACAACAAAACAGTTGATTTAAACTAATAGTTCATATTAAATCTAGATATATAATAATAGAAAATAAGTGTTGTATACAATGTATAATTACATTGTTTCTAACACTCGACAAGATATGAGAATGGGGTCGAGGTATTCTCCCCCTCTCAAAATTGATTAAATGTTAGAATAGATAAAATAACATAATAGAATTCTAATCAGGAATTACCAATAATAAAA
Source organism: Cunninghamia lanceolata (assembly GCA_027924645.1). Classification (NCBI taxonomy): domain Eukaryota; kingdom Viridiplantae; phylum Streptophyta; class Pinopsida; order Cupressales; family Cupressaceae; genus Cunninghamia; species Cunninghamia lanceolata. The sequence goes on from BSBN01000828.1 coordinate 4,874,145, forward strand.
TAGTTTAACTACTATCGACCATTTCCTTGTTGATGGACATGTTCTAACCTGACTTAGTTTTCAACAATAACCTCAGCATAATGAAACTAGTTGACAATCGACGATTTGTTGAGTCAGAACCAAACTTAGACCAATTGGTCAAACATAACCTACCATACATGATGAAGGTTCACTGAACTTGTGAAAGCATGAGACTTAGATGGAAAACAATCTGTTCTTATCCATACATCTATTCTCTTCTCTCTGATGATGCTCTCCCTCTCTTTCTTAGAGGGTGGAAAAACTTGTTTCTTGGATACAACTTGCAATCACCAAACTGGGATTAGTGCATCGTTAGTCAATCCATAAACCTTATGAATAAATAATCATGACATATTATAATCACATGTCTAGATTCTAATCTTATAAACATAAACTCATGATATCATTGATTTATCCTAACATTGTCACATAACATCAAATCATTAATTCATGCATAATTAACCACTAATTATGTGCAAGTAAAAATGTAAACCGTAGTTAAAATTTGGGGTGTGATAGTGCAAATGTGAGGGTTGATGAAGAGGTATAATCATCCAAATATGATCAAGAAGACTGTTGCTCAAAGAGACCTACCTGCACAGAAGAAGAAGATAACATTGAAGAAGAAGAAACACCAAAGGAGACTACCAAGGCACATACAAAGTATGTTAAGAAGAATCACTCTGAAGATCAGATCATTAACAACAAGAATGAAGGCATTGTTACTAGGAGAAAAATTAGAGAACAAGTAAACTTCTCACTGCTATCCAAGATTGAACCAAGAAACTTCTCTGAAGCCAACAAGGATGAGAGTTGGATTTATGCTATGCAAGAAGAACTAAATAAAATTAATAAAAATAAGACATGGGAACTTGTTCCAAGGCCAAAGGATAAGAATGTGATTAGCACCAAGTGGATATTCAGAAATAAACTAAATGAAGATGGACAAGTTGTTAGAAACAAAACAAGATTGGTTTGCAAGGGCTATGGACAAGTAGAGTGTATTGATTTTGAGGAGACATTTGCTTCTGTGGTAAGGTTAGAAGCAATTAGGATGTTTCTGACATTTGCAACTCACAAGAACTTCAAAGTCTATCAAATGGATGTCAAGTCATCATTCTTAAATGGTGATCTTGAAGAAGAAGTCTACATTGAGCAACCTGAGGGATTTTAGCTATCAGAATATTAGAATTTGGTATACAGACTTAGAAAGGCTTTATATGGTCTCAAACAAGCTCCTAGGGCATGGTATGCAAGGTTACACAAGTATCTACACCAACAAGGCTTCAAGAAAGGGATTGCAGATAGTAATCTCTACATGAAGGTAGAAGGTGAGCACATGTTGATAGTAGTAGTATATGTTGATGATATCATCTTTGGTGGCAATGATGGGATGTGCAAGAAGTTTGCAAAAGAGATGGATAAGGAGTTTGAGATGTCTCTGATAGGTGAACTTTTATTTTTTCTTGGACTTCAAATTGCTCAATTAGACAAGGGTATCTTTATTTCGCAAGCAAAGTATGTCAAGGAGATGTTGAATAAGTTAGATATGGATGACTGCAAACTAGTAAGTACACCTATGGTAACAGGTTGTCATCTTAGCAAGGATGATGAGTCACTTCAAGCTGATCAGACTCTCTAGAGCTCCATGATAGGAAGTTTATTTAACTTGACTGCATCAAGGCCGGATATCATGCAAGAAGTTTGTATGGTGGCTAGGTTTCAAGTTGATCCAAAAGAGACACATGTGAAGGTTGTTAAAAGGACCTTCAGATACTTAAAGAGCACTTTGGACTATGGATTGTGGTATAAAAAGGGAAAGGACTTCTCTCTAACTGCATATACATATGCAGATTGGGTTGGCAACATTGATGATAGGAGAAGCACAAGTGGGGGAGCCTTCTTCCTAGGTAATAGATTGGTTTCATGGTTAAGCAAGGAGCAAGATTTAGCCTGTCTATCAATAACAAAAGTAGAATACATAGCTGTAGTATCTTGTTGTATGGGCAGGTGTTGTGGATGAAGCAAACATTGAAGGATATCAAGGTAATATATGATGAGCCCATTCCTATTTTGTGTGATAATACAAGTGAGAACCAAGAATATATCTATTAAGTATCACTTCTTGAGAGAAAAGGTTGTAGATCAGGAGGTAAATTTAGAATATGTCACCATAAGATATCATACAGACATTTTCACAAAGCCACTTCCTAAGGATAATTTTGAATATCTAATATAGAAGTTAGGAGTTATTGCTCCTTCTCACAAGTAGAAGTGTAGCTGAAAAATTTGTCTAGGGGGAGCATCTCAAGGCATATTATTCATCCCTAGTTTGGCAGTGGCTACATCTCAAGGGGAGTAGGTAGATAGAAGACAATATAGATGATCAAGTTTGATGTAGATAGGGGGAGACATTCCTCTTATCTTGAGCATACTGATAGTACATTGGGAGATTGCTTTCCCTTTGCCCTTGATGTCAAAGGGGAGAGATTCAAGATTAGAGAAAATCATGTTAGAGACAACTGTTGAGAGTGTTGCCATCAATGACAAAGGGGGAGATTGTTGTACATATTGTCATTGATGTCAAAAGACTTGTGAAAGGCATGTGGAAGTCTGCAAGTGATCGGACAACAAGCACTTAAGTTTGTCTTGTGTGTGATCGTATATGTTGTAGTCTTAAAGTAGACAAGGGACATGCTTGCCAATATTTCTGTGACTTAATCATCCATGTTCAATGCAGTTTTGGTGATAGGATGGTGTGCAGATGTTTTCTCTGTAGGTCTATCTTGCAATATCACTCTTCCAAGGATAGTAATGGAGAAAACATAGTTACTGATCATGAGGGTAATGGGAACCTACCAAGTATTAGAAGCCTGGAAGGCATTTCAAGAGAAACTTGTTAATAACAAAGCACTATTAATGGTATTGGTGGTGTTAATAATGAGGGGATTAGGTTGGAGGAAAGTGGAATTGTTCCTACATAAGATAATGTAGATGGTTTGGTCTGTGTGGTAGTGTCATCTAAGGTCTGATGAATCTTGGCAATACATGCCTCTTCAATTCTGAATATGCTTGCTTTGAATGCACTTCAAGATTAGCAATCACCAAGACACAAATAGTGTATCTGTCTCTCCTCCAGTCTTAGCGACAGGAACTAAGTGAGTCATGGTGACAGGAACATAAGTTGTAAATAGAGATGTTGTAGTAGAGAATAAATTGCCTTCAATACTTGTTGATGAATCCTCAAAGCCAAGCTTCCTAGCGACTTGAACCAAATCTGCAAAAGAAGAAGTTATTGTAGTAGAGAAGAAATTGTTGTCAATACTTATTGTCAAGTCTTTGAAGCTAGTCTTAGAGATACAACATATGAGGGAAACAACAACTATAATTCAAGAAGGTGACATAGTTTGTGAAATGAAACAACAACTGTAATGCAAGAGTTTACTCAGTTAGATGAAGGTGACACAGTTTGAGATGGAAATTGTAACTGTAATGCAAGAGTTTATTCAGTCAAGTGGAGTAAGACACTTTGGAGTCCAAGCTAGATAAAATGTTGAATTCAAATTAGATCATTCATGAAATTAGAATTAGACTTGACTAAGATCATTCATGAAATTTAAGTTTTGGTCGACTAGAAGATATAGGTTTGTTTAAGTTAAAGGTTTGTAGGCCGACTCCTAAACATTAAGGACAAGCCTTGTATAAATACAATTCACAAATTACATGTAAAGTATGCAAGTGTGTGAGTAGGAAATGAAAAATCAAGAAGAGAGACACTATCTACAATCATTGTGATTCTTATGCTACAAGAGTTAGGGTTTTTTTTGAGAGAAATGAATAGAAGGAGATTGTGCAGGATGATGTGCCACCTATAGGAGAGTTGGAGATCAGCTTAATGTAGTTGAAGTGATGATAACAACATAACACACTTACTGTAGAGACTAAGTAAGAGTATGAAATTGAAAGAGCCATCAAAATTAATCAAGAATATCCACCTATAGAAGACTGAGACAACAATTACATATTGTGGAGATTGATGTCTCATCTGATATATGTTGTAGTACATTAGGAGATTGGTGTCTCCATTGGGTTGGTGCCCATAAATAAGTGTAATAGGGGTTGGTGCCTCCTTTGAGTTGGTGCTCATAAATCAAGGGATTGGTGTCTCCATTGGGTTGGTGCCCATAAAGAAGTGTAACAGGGGTTGGTGCCTCCTTTGAGTTGGTGATCATAAATAAGGGGATTGGTGTCTCCATTGGGTTGGTGCCCTTAAATCAATGTAACAGGGGTTCTTCCTTTGAGTTGGTGCTCATAACTCAAGGGATTGGTGTCTACTTTGGGTAGGTTCCCATTAAGATGGTTGTAAACTTCATTTTATTTTGTGAGAATGGATTTGGATAGTAGATTCAAGCAACTGACTCACCGTGGTTTTACTATATTGGGTTTCCATGTATATATTGTGTTGTGTATGTGTGTGCTCTCATGCTTTTCTTGGTTTAAATTTTTCATATGTTTGAAAGCATCTAAAATGCAAAAGAGTTAAAGAATAATGATTCCCCCCCCCCCCTCTCAGTATTGTTTTGTGTTCAACAATAGGGAGATTGGCTCTTGCAATGTTGGAGTAAGTTCTATTTGTAGTTTATGGATCTAGTGTTAAAACTTCAAAATATTTGGATGAGTAGAAAATAGTAAATTGGTTTGTGAGTGTCTATGAATTAATAGTTGTGCATAGTTGAGATTGTTTCTATTTGTGGAGGGTTATTTGGATTTTACAACAATAGAGAAATATTTTTGAGGTTGTAATTAACCATTGGGGAGTTAAGTGGTGAACTGTGTGGAGGTTCTCCACCATTTTACTATTTGAATTTGTAAGTTTGTCTTTTTTTTGCTGGTGACACCTTTCATGTGGTTTTGGGGGTTTGTAGTATCTTATGACTGAAATAGATCATTTGGGAAATTTGAGGATGCTAGATTTATACTTGGTTGTAAATTGTTTGAAGCTAAGTGAATAAGACATGGTATGGTAGAATATTAGAAAGTGAGTTTCAGTAGCGAGGAGTGAGGTCAAATAGGTTGAGTGAAGGTACAAGGAGTATGATGTGGAGTACAATTTGAGGAAGTTTATGAGGAGTTAAGTAGATGTCATTTTAGTAGAGTAATGGTAGAATTATGAAGTTATATTATATTAGAATTGTGTAGCCCATGTGGCAAGTTCTATAAGTGGTGTTTCCATAGTTTAGTGGTTGTGCATGTAATGAGCCCTTGTGGTGACTATCCATTTGTGATTCTTAATTTTAATCAATTGGTTGTATCCTAGCATGTAAGAGGACCCATTTTATCAAATTATGTGGTTGTAATCATGGTGGTAATTGCACAAGCTTAAATCAATGAAAATGATATTGTTCCTATGAGATCTTGGTTATTTGTCATTATTCATGTGTGTATTGTTGTGTTGGCTACATTGTTGGACAATCCTTCTATGGACCCTACTACTATGACTTCATCAATTGTCTCCAAGTATGTGTTGAGAAACCATCTTGTTTGTTGTGTGTTTGAGGCCAATCTTGTGTTCCATATTTGTTCTTGATAACCATGTTGTTTTTCTCCTAGTCTAGAGGGGTGGGCCTTAGGATCCCACATGGCTAGGTAGTGTTGATCACCATTGGGATGCACTTGGAACTATGGTAGCACATCTATAATATGTGGCAAGAGTGAGTTGAGGGGCTAGAGAGGTTCCTATGTTCTTATATTTCTTTATGTAATATATTTGATAAAGTTGTAATCTTGGTTTATGTTGTAATTGAACCATTGTATCATCATTGTATATTGAAAATCTTCCATCCATGTGCTTTTGGGATGTGGAAACGATGTTGTACCTTACTTATAAATGATCGTTGGTTGCAAATGTATATGGAAATGAGAATTTGTATGCATGTATATGACATGTAAATTTACTTGAAAAGGACAAGTATGAAATTGTGAGTCTTTATATGATAAATATAATGGTGAGAGCATATTGTTTTTAGATGAGGTGAGTGGTGTATCCTATTAAGGATTTATATTTATGAAAATATGCTTTTAAATTGTCTTATGTTTTTTCTATCTTCCACTGGTGTTATTATGTTTGTGTATAAAACCTTGTCCAATATGTATAAGGTAATGTTGTTGTGTTTTTTGGTCATGGTGTTGTTCAATTTTGACAACATCATGTGTGTGAGAATGAGTTGTAATATGTGTATGTCACAATTGTAACATGAAAATTTTGTTACCTTATGTTTTGTCCATTAATGTCTTGATGTAAGTTGGGGCATTACACCTTGTTTAAATCAATGTATTGGAGTTTTATAAGAGTATTCCTGATCTTTCAAAAATAACTAAACAAGAGCATATAATTAATTTCCAAAATTAATACAAAAACATGGATTATGTGATCATGTGATCTTGTTTAATGACTAGGTGAGTGTAGTTTTTGTGTAGAGTTGGATCTCTTTAGAGAGTCTTCAAATTTAGTTTGTTGAGTGGTTTAGAAACATTATTTATCCTATTAGAGTGTGATGTGAAGTATTCATTCAAGGTAAATGTCATCTCTCTACTCTTGACTATATTAAAGGGTATGCAAATGCCACTAAAGTACTAAATGAATTTCTGATAGAAGCTCACCAACCCATGTCCAAAAACTTCTAGCCTCTATTATACTTATTGGTTCCAACCAATTAATGGTTATACAAGATTTATTTGGATCCATCTTCAATCCTTCTAGGGTGAAAGCTCAAATTTGTGTCCCACTTTTATAAAGGATGTCATGCCCTAAATTTTACTCAACCTAAACCAAACACAACTACCAAATTTTTTTGACTTTCTAGTCCTACTAAGGTAAATTCAAGTTTTAAAGTTAATCTAGAATTGATGACATCAAGTTTACAATGTCCTCTCACTACTTAAACAATCTTAGTTTGCATTTTTCCCTAAGTGTTTCCTTATTGAGATGTACAAAACTTTTCCTAAGTATCCTAGAGTATAGAATTTGGTCTCTCTTCTAACTAATTTCCCATTTTCTATTTATATTTGTTTCCCTAGTATAGCTATAAAGAGAAAAATTATTTCTTCATAATAACTTGACTATCAAGAGTTTGAAAATGAAGAGCTACGTTTAATATAAATAACCTTACACAAATAATAATGCATGGAACAAACTTTTAATGTGAATGAAACTATTTATTTACTTTACTATTAACATCAATGACACAAGAATCATTTGATGCTATCAAGACTCAAAAGATAGATTAGCTTAGTTTCAAGTTCTAAGCTATAAATGACAATTATTTATTGTTTCTAGTAGTTTTAGATTTAGATGTAACTACTTTCTACATTTTAATTCATATACTAAACTTAGATTTCATTGACTTAATGTTCCAACTAAACAAAATTTCCACTTGGTTATACTACTTTTTCTGATCAAGGGCTTAAATAAGTTAGCCATTACTTTGTTGACTTGGTTTTCAATTCGGGTTTTCCTTGCTCATTTGCAGTTCAAGAAGATCTCCTATATTTCTCTATGGAATTTATCATATCTACTAGATTCATTCATTAAGATAAACTTTAAATATTAATTACAACTCCAACTTATTACTATTAATGTCAAATCATAACTTTATAATTTATTGGCAATTGATTCACCACCACTAGACGAGTTTAACATTTAATGATAATCTGATTCTAAGTTTGATTAATGTCTAAGTCAAGTTAAAATACATGTATATATATTACATCACAATATTAATGGTTTTAGAAATTTTAATTACACTTTTCATTAAATTCTAAATTGATAGATTTATTACAATTATGTTTTAACTCCATTTAACTTAATTTTTATTCCCCAAATCTTAAGTTAAAGATTCTTAAATAGAAACTACCTTATTCTTAACTCAAAAATTAGTTCTCTTGATTTCCTTTGTTGAATCATACAATTAAATCAACATGATTATACATTCAAATCATTTTTGTCTTTGTTTAACATTTTTTAAATCAAGTGTATAAGAAATTATTACAAGATAATCTATGAAACATGAGCATCCTTGATAACTAAATAATGCAATGATACAATCTTTTCTTCCATATAAACACATAACTTGCTTTTCTTGCACATCCATTTCTTACTTAAAACTTAACAATTGATCTTTTCTTTTTCTTTTCCCTCAAATGCATACGTAAAAACACAAGTTTTCTACTTTAACACTTTTCAAATGATCTACAAAATTTGGTACATAAAGTACATCATGAAAGAAAGATGCCTTTCTTGAGACAAAACAATATTTCTTTTCTGTCCAAGAGACTTGAACAACTCCCAAATATATTCAACCTCCATCCAAGAACTTGAAAATGAACAAGAGAGGAAAACAACAATATGCCAATGGGATCTCCACCCATCCATAGGCTTGTATAATAGCTCGCCCCCAAGCATGGGGTAATCACTTAGCCATATGAAGCCACACAACTTGTACACAAGTACAATAGTGTTTTACATATACATAAAGCACAACACATTTCTATCACATTGGTTTACCTCAAGGGAAAACCACTGAGGGGGAGTGGGGGCTCAACCAGACATGGGGAACAAAATATATCATACTCTCCACCCAATCCACACCTTATACCTCCCAACAATATATATACATTGCTACAAAATACAAGGGGATACTCATATCCCATAGATACAAGGGTACTCATACCCCGGTAATGGCCATTACTTGAATGGAATACTCATATTCCAAAAATAAAAAGCCCCAATGTGAGGGAGCTACTCCCACTCAAACCCCTATACATGGAGGACCAAGGCTCCTCTATACAAGAGGGGGTCAACTCCCTTATAAAAGCACATAAAGAACATCACACAACACAAAGTAAAGCACATATTCACAAACCCCAACAAAATCCTTGAATAAAAATTGTTCCTTCTGTCAATTTTCAATTCAAGATGACATATGGCATGAGTACAACAAATTAAAATCAGATTTAAGAATGTAAATGATAGCAACACATTTGAAACAAGATATTAAATGCAAATCTTAAATTTCAATAGTAACTATGTTGTCTAAAAAAATGCATTTTATTTGTCTTTTTAGTAAAATCTAGCAAAGAAGATATTTTAAATGCAATATGTATAATTATTAAATGATAAATTTCTTTTGTTCTAATCAGATCTAATGTAAAAATCAGAAATATAATTCATGCTATGGTGATCTAGGATTATGACATGCAAATACGGCAACAAATATCTTTCAAGATTTACATTGAAATGTTTGTTTTTCCAATTTCACAAGCAACAAACCCTTAGAAAAACAACATTTACATTTAACAAATAAAGAAAACATATAATATTTAGGACATACAATATTTACATTTAAACAATAAAGAAAACCATATAATATTTACATTTAATCAATAAATAAAAACGTATCATATTTACATTTAATCAATAGAGAAAAACATGATACCTCAATCGCAATATCCCACTAATGGCAGAATGTTTGAATGAAAATCATAAAATGAGCATCTCACCCCCTACTCCATGAAGAGTTTTTAAATAGAAGAATGGAGTAACTTCCTACCCAAAACTAACTTAACCAACCAACTACCTCAACCACTCAACTACCTTCCCATTTTCGTCACTTTTGTAAGTGGGGCTTAAAGGAGGGTCTAAAAACCTTTTAAAATATTATAAATGACAAAAATAAACTTCTAACCTATGTACCTTAGACATAAGACAATTTTCCAAACATAAAATACAACCTAGACCTCTTAAAAACACTTAAAGATCATTTTCAAAATTACAAGGTTAAAACCCACACAAGAACATAATCATTTTATCACATAAAACTAAAAATAACATTTCTTAACATCACAGCCAATAGACCTTAGGGCTCCATGCCTAGGTCCAACATCACACAGAAAGACATAAAGTGGCTAAATGACCCCCATCATCCATTGACATAATAATTCTACATGTACACTCAACAAGAAGTGTTAGTACAATATATAGCCAAAATATATCCATCATAAATAACATATTATCAGAAATCCATTAGTGACCATACACTAACATATAAATTCATCATTCACAAATACATAAATCAAATAATCTCATCAAAGGATATCATATGGAATCGAATCATAAGATATAACATCCATAAGTATATCAAACACCATACACAATAAATAAATGTGCCATCCATAAGTATTGTGTATCATAATCATCAAAATATCTCTAGGAACATCAAGGTTCTCAAATAAACAAGAATACATAGAATAGGGGTCTCACATCCTCCCCCCCTTAATATTAGGCTTCCTCCTAGAAGCCCTCAAGAGATAAGGGTTGAATAACTCACTGTAGTGAAAAAGCATCATATTAGTGAGGTTCCAAATCTAGGTTGTGAAAAACTAAGTAACCGAGATAACCAACAAATAATTAGCACCCTAGATGGTATCTTCCTTGTGAAAACAACCATACCTCCATATATTTTGAACAACAAATACATCACTATCTACATTGAAATACGTTAGGCAAGGATGCCAAAACACTAATGTATCCTATGAAGTACCACAATAGTCATGCATAAAGTAAATTTATATCACTGCATACTAAAACACAATAAATATTAGACTATTACTTGCAACATATCAAGGTTTAAATCAAGCATATTGATAATTAAGTCAATCATTTGCATTATGAACCATCCTATGCATCAAGTTGTCAAGCATGTTTTCCTATCACTCAAGTAGCTTCTAGAACTTATTTTACTAAAATTACATGTCTCAGAGATATGTAGAATCAATGTAATGACCTATCTCAATTGTAACATGAGGCTTACTTAAGGAAAATTTATAAGTATGATTAGTGTTCAAATGCTTTCAAATAACCAAGAATTCATGACTACGTAGCTAACTAGGTTTCAACGGAAGAATCAACATCCAAATACCTATGGTGCCAAATAAGTCTCATATCCCTAAAAATGGTTGATACCATAGTTATCCTAGTGTTATAGGGTAAGAAGAGGGTATATATAAATTTATGAATCTAGAAGGAAAGGCAAAAACTCAACCTTCCTATACGAATCTTATTAGTAGGTCTTAATCCTCCAAGAATCCCCAAGCCACCTTCTCCCCCATACAACATTCTAGGGCCCTCGTCAAAAAGGACATCTTAAATACATGCAAACTTCATGTTGGTGCCTGAATTGACTGTCAGTTTCTGAGCAATTTTTCATGCAGGCACCTTCCCAAAAAATCCAAAAGGTTCTGAGTTTTGGCTCCCCTTCATCTTTCCTGAGGAAGGGGTCATCATGTTTTGTCCATCAGCAAAAGTTTTGTTTTTTTGAGTGTTCCGATTGTGTCTTTGAACTTTTGGTTTGAACCTCAGTGTTGAACCTCGCCATTGAACCATCTGTTTGAACCGGTTCAATGGTTCAAAGCTTTATGTTTTTGGTTTCATCGGCGTGATGGCAGCTATCGACATAGGTTTGTGGTCTTGCTCCGACGGTCTAAGTCACACCGATGGAGATGGGAAGCCAAGTTACCATCGGCATGACTTTTGTTGTTGGTGAGCATTGCTTTTGGGTTGGCCGATGGTTTTTGTCTTGGTGACAGGTGTTTTTTGCTTGGCCATCGGTGAGACTTGTTTTATCGGTCTAGTCGATGGAAGTTGGCCCGATGGTCTATCTCTGGCCGATGATGGGAAATATGGAGTTTGCGATGGCATCGGCAAGACTATTGAGGTCGGTCAGAGGAGTTTCAGGTTGGCCGATGGGATTGGTCTGGCTAACAGGGGATTGCGATGGGCTTCATCGGTGTAACACATGAGGTCGGCCAGAGGATTTTTGGATGCTCCGATGGAGGGAGTCACGGCGACGGAGGGTGTGTTTTGTTTGCCATCGGAGAGACTTGATAGATCGGCGAGAGTTTTTTGGGGCAAGCCGATGGCTTAGCTTTGGGCGAGGGCTTATGTGTTGAGCATGGCAAAAGCGCTCGACACTTAGTATGTTTGTGGCCATGTTTATAAAACGTTGAAGTGGTCTTCTCACTATGCATGTGGGATTAATCTCCCTACATTATTTTGAACCTGTGAGGAAGCGCTTCTTGGCGGGAAGCTCCATTTTAAATAGTGCGACGGTTTCCAAGGAGGCCACGGGTGGTTGAGCCATCAATGGTGATTGTAGCAGGGGTGTGGGCGACAATACAAGTGATTAAACTACCTAATTTTTAGCATGAAGACTTCTAGATGGTGGCATAGGGCTCGAGGCCACCCCTATCAACTCTCCTGCCTACTGCATTGATAACTTATGGGCGCCAGCTCTCATGGGCTGTATCTGGCAGTTTTTTGTAAAAATCATGTAATTAATTACTGTGGGTACACTTTCTGGCCGATATAGGCAGACTATGTTACCATTGTTTTGGTTGTTGAAAACTAGACATTTTGGCTCTGTAATAAGATACAACTGGTTTTGGTTGCTCTGTGCAGCAAAACTTGCGAGTTTATGTATCTCCTATTGTACGTTTGTGCATGAATCCACTGATTTCATGGTCAATTTTATATGAATAATGCTATGTTTGCATGTGTTATGTTGATTCTGTCTCCAGTTTTGCATGTATCTTTCTTCTGAGTCCAGGCATTCAAGGAATGTCTAAGATTCTAGAACATAGAATTCCTGTGTTGAATGTTTAATCTTTTAACTTCTGCTCAAGGGGTAGATTAAACTGTTTTCAGATTGAATATTGGGAAGGGTATACTGCAATAGGGATACCATAAGTATAGACAGCTTAGCACTCTGTATTGGGAGATATCTATAAGGCAGATATCATGTATATCCCCCTGAAATCTAGTTTTAGTTGTTCATGCTGATCATTCACAGGTGTATGTCTACCGACTCCAAGCCCTGGATAGGCACCAATCTAGCTCTGTGTTGAGGTTATATACCATGTCCAGCTTTGCATCCAAAAATCAAATCAAACCATTTCATCCTTCCACCTATTAGTTGTAGGAGTAGGATTAGGATCCCTGCATGCTCGCATACCCAACCAGACATCATGTCCAAGAATGTTGCCAACCTTGTGATTTGTTACACAAATCTTGGTCCATACATGAGAGTATTCTGCCTGTTGCTGTCAAGTTAAATCCTTCTGTCATTGAGCTACTCAAGGTTATACTTTTATCAAATAGGGACACCCCCCTTGGTGCGGCAGAACCAGAAGTGAAGGGGAGGAGCTCACGTAACCTCCTATATTCAGTTGGCTGAATCTGCCTATGCATTAGAAGTGGCAAACCCTAATGCTGATTCAGAAGAAAAACCAACAGAAATTGGTGACTCTACTGGGGATGGTGATTTGAAAATTGTTATTTTTGTCCTCCCTGGTGAAATATCTGTGTGCCCATCCGAGTCACCAACAAAAATGGCAACTCTACTGGGGAGAGAGAGAGTCAAATAACCTAAGGGCTGGAAAATCTAGTTTCCAGTGAAGTTGTTGCAGCAAAAAGGAACCATGTGGTGCTCTGCTGGGGTGATGAATCCAGAAAACAAAAGTGCCTTGCTGACATTTTGTCCTCTCTCTGAGAGGTGGTGACTATGTTGAAAGAACCTATCAATGCTGCAACATATATCCAGGTATTCATCTTTGATTCAAAATGTTGATTTTAGAACAGCAAGCCTGGTCGTGCTCTCAGAGAAGACCATTCTTTATTGAAAGATATAAAGCCCTAAATTTCATAGGGATATATGGTTACCCAAATATTATTCCCAATAAAATTAGAATATGTTTGCCAAAATATAGTGGATCAGATTCTGAATCGGCAAACAAACATCTGCAAAGATTTTGTAATTTAATAGAAGATTATGAGGTAGAGGATGAAGATGTAGTAATGAGACTCTTTGTTCAGTCATTGGAAGATGATGCTAGGATATGGTTTTTAGACCTGCCTGTTTGTTCAGTTTCTTCATGGATAGATTTAGAAGTTGCATTCCTAGGGCAGTTTGGTGAAAGGTTTGATGTGGCCTCATTAATCATACATTTTATGAATATCCAAAGGGAAGATGAGGAGCTGGTTCCAGCCTTTAATCTTAGGTTTATTAAATTGCTCAGGCAGATCCCTGAATATATGAGACCTAATAATGTATTGTGCTTGACAATTTATTTGGCTGCATTTGATGAAGAAATGAGTTATCTGTTGAGAGATAAAGAACCAGTCACACTTCACCAGGCTTTCAAATTTGCTATGGACATAGAAAACAATGAGAAATATGGAATGCCAGTAGGTTTCATGGCTGCAAGTTGTCAAAGTAGTTATCAAAGTGAATATATTTCAGCTCTCCCAGTATGTGCATTGAGAAATGATTGTATAGAGGGAAATATATTTCAGAATAATGTGTGTAGCCATGATGTGATGCATGAAGAAAATGTTGTAGAAAATGTAAGCACATCTTGTAATAATGAAAACAAAGATTGTTATCAGCCTTTAGAAGATAAGCCTGCAGACACAAGGTGCCCTCCAATTGATCAAATGAGAGACATACATGAAGTTGTGTCTTGCAGCAGTGTGCATATCCCAGTTATGCCTGATTATTTATATGAAGTGGATATGCAGAGCTTCACTCTGAATATAGAAAACATTGATTCAAGGGATGGCAGTGAATATGCTGGTGATTGCCAGCATTCAGATGCATATGTGAGCCTTTCAGATAATGAAATATATTTGGATGCTGATTATGAATGTTTCCTTGAAGATTTTGGCCACCTTCATAGTGCAGAGGTTGAAAACTTTGCTTTTGATTATCAGGGCACTGGTGAAGATAAAAAACAAGGTCACTATTCAAAGGTGGATGGGAAAATTGCAGATGTGTGTACTCATACAGTTGGAGATAGTGTTGATTGCAGGGGTGACTATGAAGCTTTCAGTGTAGGGCTACATTCTGAGTTATTTCTGCCTTCTCTTGAGACATTTCAGGTGGACATTAATGACAAAACTGTCGTGCATGATGATGATGGATATCTGTATGTTCATCAAGATAAATTTAATTATGAGATGTTGCTTGTGCTTGAATATTGCATGTTTGATACAGAGGAGCTCTTATTTTTTGAGGAAGGGCAAAATTCTGATGTGGATTCATTTGTTTCATGTGAGTCTGTTATTTTTCCAAGCAACATCAGTGACTCATATGATGATGACATTCTACAACTGATAATTATATATGCTGATGAAGCTAGCTGTAGATTTGTTGAAGAAAAAGAAATGAGCAGCAGCACAAATAATTGCCAAGGGGCTTGCTGCAGACAGTTAAACGCTTTTAGGCTTCATTTGAAGAAATCAAAAGAAAATCAGGTGTTTGACAAAGGAAAAGTCTAGTTTTTCCTTTTTGGTGGCCCTGGGCCACCATGTTTATTTTAAAATAATGTGTTTGGTGATGCAGATTGGTGCAAGTTTGACTCTGTACCCAATGGATAGGGGACTGGTCTGCATCCCAGAGATCTAGGGTTCTCACTGTAGTCTTGCACCTGCACGTCCCCAATCAGAGCCACTGTTGGTGCCTGAATTGACTGTTAGTTTTCGAGCAATTTTTCATGCAGGCACCTTCCCAAAAAATTCAAAAGGTTCTGAGTTTTGGCTCCCCTTCATCTTTCCTGAGGAAGGGGTCATCATGTTTTGTCCATCAGCGAAAGTTTTATTTTTTTGAGTGCTCCGATTATGTCTTTGAACTTTCGGTTTGAACCTCGCCAGCGAACCTCAATGTTGAACCTCACCATTGAACCATCTGTTTGAACCGGTTCAATGGTTCAAAGCTTTATGTTTTTGGTTTCATCGGCGTGATGGCAGCTATCAGCATAGGTTTGTGGTCTTTCTCCGACAGTCTAAGTCACACCGATGGAGATGGGAAGCCAAGTTGCCATCGGCGTGACTTTTGTTGTCAGCAAGCGTTGCTTTTGGGTTGGCCGATGGTTTTTGTCTTGGTGATGGGTGTTTTTTGCTTGGCCATTAGTGAGACTTGTTTTATCGGCCTAGTCGATGGAAGTTGGCCCGATGGTCTATCTCTGGCCGATGATGGGAAATATGGAGTTTGCGATGGTGTCGGCAAGACTATTGAGGTCAGTCAGAGGAGTTTCAGGTTGGCCGATGGGATTGGTCTAGCCGACAGGGGATTGCGATGGGCTTCATCGGTGTAACACATGAGGTCAGCCAGAGGATTTTTGGATGCTCCGATGGAGGGAGTCACGGCGGCGGAGGGTGTGTTTTGTTTGCCATCGGAGAGACTTGATAGATCGGCGAGAGTTTTTTGGGGCAAGCCGATGGCTTAGCTTTGGGCGAGGGCTTGTGTGTTGAGCGCAGCAAAAGTGCTCGACACTTAGTATGTTTGTGGCCATGTTTATAAAATGTTGAAGTGGTCTTCTCACTATGCATGTGGGATTAATCTCCCTACATTATTTTGAACCTGCGAGGAAGTGCTTCTTGGCGGGAAGCTCCATTTTGAACAGTGCGACGGTTTCCAAGTAGGCCGCGGGTGGTTGAGCCATCAATGGTGATTGTAGTAGGGGTGTGGGCGATAGTACAAGTGATTAAACTGCCTGATTTTTAGCATGAAGACTTCCAGATGGTGGCACAGGGCTCGAGGCCACCCCTGTCAACTCTCCTGCCTACTGCATTGATAACTTATGGGCACCATCTCTCATGGGCTGTATCTGGTAGTTTTTTGTAAAAATCATGTAATTAATTGCTGTGGGTACACTTTCTAGCCGATATAGGCAAACTGTGTTACCATTGTTTTGGTTGTTGAAAACTGGACATTTTGGCTCTGTAATAAGATACAACTGGTTTTGGTTGCTCTGTGCAGCAAAACTTGCGAGTTTATGTATCTCCTGTTGTATGTTTGTGCATGAATCCACTGATTTCATGGTCAATTTTATATGAATAATGCTATGTTTGCATGTGTTATGCTGATTCTATCTCCAGTTTTGCATGTATCTTTCTTCTGAGTCCAGGCATTCAAGGAATGTCTAAGATTCTAGAACATAGAATTCCTGTGTTGAATGTTTAATCTTTTAACTTCTGCTCAAGGGGTAGATTAAACTATTTTCAGATTGAATATTGGGAAGGGTATACTGCAATAGGGATGCCATAAGTATAGATAGCTTAACACTCTATATTGGGAGATATCTGTAAGGCAAATATCATGTATATCCCCCTGAAATCCAGTTTTAGTTGTTCATGCTGATCATTCACAGGTGTATGTCTATCGACTCCAAGCCCTAGATAGGCACCAATCTAGCTCTGTGTTGAGGTTATATACCATGTCCAGCTTTGCATCCAAAAATCAAATCAAACCATTTCATCCTTCCACCTGTTAGTTGTAGGAGTAGGATTAGGATCCCTGCATGCTCGCATACCCAACCAGACATCATGTCCAAGAATGTTGCCAACCTTGTGATTTGTTACACAAATCTTGGTCCATACATGAGAGTATTCTGCCTGTTGCTGTCAAGTTAAATCCTTCTGGCATTGAGCTAGTCAAGGTTATACTTTTATCAAATAGGGACACCCCCCTTGGTGCGGCAGAACCAGAAGTGAAGGGGAGGAGCTCACGCAACCTCCTGTATTTAGTTGGCTAAATCTGCCTGTGCATTAGAAGTGGCAAACCCTAATGCTGATTCAGAAGAAAAACCAACACTTCACAAGCACCAATAGTAACAATTAAGAAAAGGCCTCCAAAGGAACAATAACTGTAAAAAATGATACCAATATTAACTAAAATCTAAAATGAAATGTCATAAAGATAAAAATTTCAAGTGTGGCCACCAATGCAATAATATGTCAAATCCATTCAAAATTTAAACCCAATGAATCCCTAAGGCAAGGGAGCATATCAAAATTAATCAATAAGCAACCCAAAATTTCATACTGATGGTTGGTAATTTGAAAATTCATAACTAATGAAACAAATAAATCCATAAATGCATAAATTAAATAAAGAAGCAAACCAACATCTTATAAAAACAATTGTCCAACAAAATTACATCGTGACTATACAAGCCACCCAGAGGGGAGAAAGAGTATGGTAGACTCAACCTCAATAATTATTCTAAGATAGCCATGACATTGAATAACACCATACCTCTCACCACAATGAACATGCCCTATAGTCAATGTAAAATCTTAGCACTAAAGTATAGCATGTGCAAGAGTATCTAGGAGATTCTAAAGAAAGTATAATATAGTCTAGATTATCCTTATGGTAACACCTAATACTATTCAACCTCATAATTCACTATTTCATTAAAAGGCAAAGGAACCATACTAGAAATAGTTTTCGCAACACTAATATCTAGTGTAAGTATCAAAATCTTAACAAACTTGGAGTGTACCCCTCGACAAATGTGCATTATGGACCATCCCCCAATGCAACAATATAACAACATGAGATAGACTTTACCTATGCACTAACAAGCATGGTTTAACAAAAGGAAAGGTCAATAGAGAGATACGATCATATAATATTATTATAATCTTTCAATGAGCACCCCTTTCACGTACATCCAAATTAAGTTTGATCCCTTAATCTACTGTAATAGAAAGAGGGAGGTAAACATGAACATCACAAACATAAGATTAATGGAACAGACCCACATCTTTGTATGAGAGGGAAAATGCCTCACCCATACCATGCATTCAAGCTCACTTTCCTCAAAAGTAGTTATTTATATGAAAACAAATCAAGGAGTTACTATTTAATATCCTATATCATGACTAGAGATACAATCACATAAAATACTAGTGTATGCTTATCACACAAGTTATTTCCAGTAAATCTGTTATTTTTTGTTACTTAGATATTTCCTAAATCAATCTCATACATTGATAGAATAGTTCACCATCAGCTCTCAAACTCTAACAACTTAGTTACTTACACATCCAACTACATAAGGAAGAAATACATGTCTTAATTACCTACTATGTGTTGTACTTGAATAAGCTCATTCGAGGACCTAATTCCTCATAAATTATTTCTATATATCAACTTTTATCTCATTTCACACTCAAACATAGATGACTAAATACCTATTTCATTACTTCATCTTTAATTCAACCTATTTCTTTTGAAAAAAATCCTACAACAATATGATATTTTTCTTACGTTATGTCTTAATTCTCCCTTTTCCTTAGAAACATAGTCAAGTTAGCTATCAAAGAAAGTTAAGATATATGTTAGCACCCAAGCATTCATGATGGAGTGACCACTATATATATATATATATATATATATATATATATATATATATATATATATATATATATATATATATATATATATATATATATATTAGTTAGATAAATAGACAAACAAGCATGCATCAATAAGAACACAGTATTAAGCTATCTATTACTCTCCAACATGTCCTATTATTTTATGGATGCATAAATAATGTAACACTATGTGTAATCTACATCACTATCAACTAATGTGAATGACAATAATCTTTCACATTTATTATTCATTATTGGCTAAAGATCACAATAACACACACAAGGAGGTACAAGATGCTAAGTATGTGTCTACTCTTAATCAATACCAACTCACACAATGGTCATTTGTAAAGACTTTTCCACACATAATAACTAACAAAAGAAATGATTCTAGTTTCATGATCTTAATTGGTTCAAAAAGAGCATAAATATACTTATTTATATATTCTTCACTCTATGTGCTTCTAACATATTTTGACTATATCCTCTACCTATTGTCATTATTCTATCCTAAAACATTAAGTCATATAAATGATCAATAATCTAAGATTTCACATCTTTACCAAGTAACATTCATTTAATTGAAGGGGTTCAAACAAATTTATATTTCCTCCCTTATAATTCACTAGAGATAATTATTTAGAAACAAGCCTTATGCGCCATTAATCTAACTTTTTCCTAAACAAATCCACTCATCAATTTTAATAAAAAGTACTACTAACATTAAAAGAATTTCTAAGGGCACAAACCATTAGAGTATCACAAGGAGATTTTTTTTAACATTTAAAGATTCAAGGATAGGATAGCTTGACTCAAATTTGGGATGATCAAGGTGCACTCATTAAATATTTTACTTTACATCCTAAAATAATGTGTTCTTTCTATAGAAAGTCAATTAGATCATGTTTCCAAGAGGTTGGCTCCATTACAAATTAGGCCTCTAGACAAGATGCAACGAAGTGGATTCATCAAATAAAGTAAGAAACCACTATCACATTAAGAACTTTAGAAAAAAAAAAACATCAAAACATATAGTTATAATATTATACATGGCAATTACACCCTTAAATAATCAACTTCTAACTCCTCTAAGCAATACTTGATTAAATAATACAAGGAATTTTGCACTTATAATGGGATGTTGAACACACTATGTTTCTAGTCAATTAGATTCAGTTCATTCTAATTTGACTACAGAGTTGTTATTCAAAAGGGTGATAGTGGCACACAACACTTTAACAATTATAGTTTAAAATAAACCTAAAACTTAAAATAAGTCAGCGAAGCACTTGTGTTATTTCTTACATCTTATTAACTAGCAAACATTTTCACATAAAGTGGTAACATTCCACAATTACACATTAAAAAACAAGACCCAAACATACTCCTAGAGTTCCCAATGTTTGTAAGCCCTTCTTTGATACCAAATGTCATGCCCTAAATTTTACTCAACCTAAACCAAACACAACCACCAAATTTTTTTGACTTTCTAGTCCTACTAAGGTAAATTCAAGTTTTAAAGTTAATCTAGAATGGATGACATCAAGTTTATGATGTCCTCTCACTACTTAAACAATCTTAGTTTGCATTTTTTCCTAAGTGTTTTCTTATTGAGATGTACAAAACTTTTCCTAAGTATCCTAGAGTATAGAATTTGGTCTCTCTTCTAACTAATTTCCCATTTTCTATTTATATTTGTTTCCCTAGTATAGCTATAAAGAGAAAAATTATTTCTTAATAATAACTTGACTATCAAGAGTTTGAAAATGAAGAGCTACATTTAATATAAATAACTTTACACAAATAATAATGCATGGAACAAACTTTTAATGTGAATGAAACTATTTATTTACTTTACTATTAACATCAATGACACAAGAATCATTTGATTCTATCAAGACTCAAAAGATAGATTAGCTTAGTTTCAAGTTCTAAGCTATAAATGACAATTACTTATTGTTTCTAGTAGTTTTAGATTTAGATGTAACTACTTGCTACATTTTAATTCATATACTAAACTTTGATTTCATTGACTTAATGTTCCAACTAAACAAAATTTCCACTTGGTTATACTACTTTTTTTGATCAAAGGTTTAAATAAGTTAGCCATTACTTTGTTGACTCAGTTTCCAATTTGGGTTTTCCTCGCTCATTTGCAGTTCAAGAAGATCTCCTATATTTCTCTATGGAATTTATCATATCTACTAGATTCAATCATTGAGATAAACTTTAAAGATTAATTACAACTCCAACTTATTACTATTAATGTCAAATCATAACTTTATAATTTATTGGTAATTGATTCACCACCACTAGACGAGTTTAACGTTTAATGATAATATGATTCTAAGTTTGATTAATGTCTAAGTCAGGTTAAAATACATGTATATATATTACATCACAATATTAATGGTTTTAGAAATTTTAATTATGCTTTCATTAAATTCTAAATTGATAGATTTATTACAATTATGTTTCAACTCCATTTAACTTAATTTTTATTCCCTAAATCTTAATTTAAAGATTCTTAAATAGAAACTACCTTATTCTTAACTCAAAAATTAGTTCTCTTGATGTCCTTTGTTGAATCATACAATTAAATTAACATGATTATACATTCAAATCATTTTTGTCTTTGTTTAACATTTTTTAAATCAAGTGTATAAGAAATGATTACAAGATAATCTATGAAACATGAGGATCCTTGATAACTAAATAATGCAATGATACAATCTTTTCTTCCAAAGAAACACATGACTTGCTTTTCCTGCACATCCATTTCTTACTTAAAACTTAACAATTGATCTTTTCTTTTTCTTTTCCCTCAAATGCATACGTAAAAACACAAGTTTTCTACTTTAACACTTTTCAAATGATCTACAAAATTTGGTACATAAAGTACATCATGAAAGAAAGATGCCTTTCTTGAGACAAAACAATATTTCTTTTCTGTCCAAGAGACTTGAACAACTCCAAAACATCTTCAACCTCCATCCAAGAACCTGAAAATGAACAAGAGAGGAAAACAACAATATGCCAATGGGATCTCCACCCATCCATAGGCTTGTATAACAGCTCACCCCCAAGCATGGGGTAATCACTTAGCCATATGAAGCCACACAACTTGTACACAAGTACAACAACAGTGTTTTACATATACATAAAGCACAACACATTTCTATCACATTGGTTTACCTCAAGGGAAAACCACTTAGGGGGAGTTGGGGCTCAACCAGACATGGGGAACAAAATATATCATACTCTCCACCCAATCCACACCTTATACCTCCCAGCAATATATATATACATTGCTACAAAATACAAGGGGATACTCATATCCCATAGATACAAGGGTACTCATACCCCGGTAATGGCCATTACCTGAATGGAATACTCATATTCCAAAAATGAAAAGCCCCAATGTGAGGGAGCTACTCCCACTCAAACCCCTATACATGGAGGACCAAGGCTCCTCTATACAAGAGGGGGTCAACTCCCCTATAAAACACATAAAGAACATCACACAACACAAAGTAAAGCACATATTCACAAACCCCAACAAAATCCTTAAATAAAAATTGTTCCTTCTTTCAATTTTCAATGCAAGATGACATATGGCATGAGGTACAATAAATTAATAACAGATTTAAGAATGTAAATGACAACAACACATCTGAAACAAGATATTAAATGCAAATCTTAAATTTCAATAGTAACTATGTTGTGTAAAAAAATGCATTTTATTTGTGTTTTTAGTAAAATCTAGCAATGAAGATATTTTAAATGCAATATGTATAATTATTAAATGACAAATTTCTTTTGTTCTAATAAGATCTAATGTAAAAATCAGAAATATAATTCATGCTATGGTGATCTAGGATTATGACATGCAAATAAGGCAACAAATATGCTTCTTTCAAGATTTACATTGAAATGTTTGTTTTTCCAATTTCACAAGCAACAAACCCTTAGAAAAACAACATTTACATTTAACAAATAAAGAAAACATATAATATTTAGGACATACAATATTTACATTTAGACAATAAAGAAAACCATATAATGTTTACATTTAATCAATAAAGAAAAATGAATAAAATCCGCATTTAATCAATAAAGAAAAACATATAATATTTACATTTAATCAATAGAGAAAAACATGATACCTCAATCGCAATATCCCACTAATGGTAGAATGTTTGAATAAAAATCATAAAATGAGCATCTCACCCCCTACTCCATGAAGAGTTTTTAAAGAGAAGAATGGAGTAACTTCCTACCCAAAACTAACTCAACCACCCAACTAACTCAACCAACCAACTACCTCAACCACTCAACTACCTTCCCATTTTCGTCACTTTTGTAAGTGGGGCTTAAAGGAGGGTTTGAAAATCTTTAAAAATATTATAAATGACAAAAATAAACTTCTAACATATGTACCTTAGACATAAGACAATTTTCCAAACATAAAATACAACCTAGACCTCTTAAAAACACTTAAAGATTATTTTCAAAATTACAAGGTTAAAACCCACACAAAAACATAATCATTTTATCACATAAAACTAAAAATAACATTTCTTAACATCATAGCCAATAGACCTTAGGGCTCCATGCCTAGGTCCGACATCACATAGAAAGACATAAAGTGGCTAAATGACCCCCATCATCCATTGACATAATAATTCTACATGTACACTCAACAAGAAGTGTTAGTAAAATATATAGCCAAAATATATCCATCATAAATAACATATTATCACAAATCCATTAATAACCATAGATTAGCATATAAATTCATCATTCACAAATACAGAAATCAAATAATCTCATCAAAGGATATAATATGGAATCGAATCATAAGATATAACATCCATAAGTATATCAAATACCATACGCAATAAATAAATGTGTCATCCATAAGTATTGTGTATCATAATCATCAAAATATCTCTAGGAACATCAAGGTTCTCAAATAAACAAGAATACATAGAATAGGGGTCTCACAAAGGAAATGGCTAACACTAATCTAACTTTTTAACTTTAATCACTAGAAAGTGACATATATGTTCTAGATTTTGAAATGATTTAAACTAATAAAATGTAGATTTTTTAGTGTACTTTATATTTGTATTTTTTAATAACAATTTGAATATTTTTTTGGTAAAATTGATACTATAATTTAGTTGTTGATAAAATGTTGAAAAATGAGGTTAAGTGGGATGTATCTCTTTATATAGTAAATTTCATTTTTTTTGTTTCAATTTTTTTTTGTATTTATAACTTGAAACTTTAATGCATGGATTAATTTTTCCCCATTTTGATAAATATTTTTTTAAAATAAATCTTGAAAGTTGCATGCACTGAAAACATAATTATTTTGTCAAGACCCAACTTTTTGTTTTAATTATTTATCCAAAATAGAAAAAATTATATCATTTCGACATGGAATCTCTCCTTTAGTGCATCATATTTTTTCAAAGTTTTAATAAACCTATTTTTTCTTGAGAAGACAATCAACCTTATATTTTGGTACTTATGACCTACTTTTAGTAAAAATAAAATATAAAATATAAACACTAATTAAAATATTTATATTTTTGAAAACTACTCTTATAGATCTGCAAAAGGGTATTTTTAGATTTTTTTCAAATTTTATTTATGTGATTAGGATTTGGGAGAACATCAAGTTTTTCAAATAATTTCATTTGTTTAGTAAATTGGCCCCAATGTGATGCTACATATATATTTAGTGGACACTTTGAGTTGGAAAAGTTGTGGCCCAAATCTAGTTTAGTTATAATGAATCCAACTAGAGCATATGTTTGACTAGAAATAATTTTTAGTTGGAAATGCTTAAATTCATGTGTGCTAATAAGATGGCCTTAAGTGGAACACAACTTTGAAATTTCACCTTCTAAGGATATTATAAACCCCAAGCATTGAAGTTCTTTTTGCAATAATTTGTATTTTTTAAAGTTGATGCACAAGTCCTCTCTCCTCAACTATGCCAACACCTATTATAGGTGTACATGATGCTCCTTCCTCATCTTGGTGAACACTAGGATTTCATTAAGATAAGTGGTCATAAACTTCTTGGGAAATACTTTAAGAACATTGTTCATCAACCTCATGAATGTGCTTGGGGCATTTGTCAACCCAAATGACATCACAAGCCACTCATATAAACCTTCCTTTAATATTGTAAAGGGTGGAATTTGGATAGTAGGTTTTTGATAGTTTTGTATGTGAATCCTCCTTTCACCTTTTCATTCAAGGACCTAAGGTCAAGTTACAATGTACTATCATACCCTAGGTCACTATGAGATGTAGGGAAACTTGGATTTTTATGATTTGATTGTCAATTATCTTCTCTTATGCTCAATTATACCTTAAAACCCTAATTATGTAAATATGACATAAAATAGATGAATAACAGAAAATGCTGCTACAGAAAGATGTAAAATTACAAATAACTGTGCACCTATTTTTGGGGTTCTGAAGTGGAACAGTTGAGGACTAATGAGCAGGCACCCAAGTCCAGGGAGCTATTTTCTTCTCTGATCTACAATTCTGACACTTTGTTGTACCCTCTTGCAACTTCACTTTGTCTACAACTCCAACCTGTAACATGCAATCATAGAAACTTTGGGAGGGGGTTGTGGTGTTTAGAGGCTTGCCTCAGTCAAGCCCCGAAGAGACATTCAAGTCTTCTGAACACCATTGTTAGATAGAGAGTGCATGCCCTTGGGAGGTAGAGGCAAAAACCAAATGATAAATGCTCAATAATCACAATAGATATCACCTTGTAGTGAAGATCTCATGGGAGGAAGAAGCTCTTCATTCCATGAGGAGATGGATGCTTAAATCTACAAACACAAACACATAGACAACATTTTAAATCTGTCTTGCAACACAATAAAAGCCTTGAATCACCTTTAGAACACAATAGCTTGCTAGTAATCATCTAGTTTACAAATGAATGCCTAAACATGCTTTTATATGCAACTACAAACATTCCTGCCAAGATTTCGTAAATTCAAACTCACCGTGTCGGCCTAGGGACCAAACAACGGTCATAAACTAACACTAGAAATTTAGGCCTGACCCAAAATAGAGCAGGACTAGGGCGTGGGTGCCTAAGTCCTCCCCCCCTATTTTGGGTAGGGTTAGGTTCAAGGGGTCCTCCTAGGCCCCATTTGTCATGATACCCAGGGTTCATTCCATCGGGATGTTGAATTATGATGCAGGATGTCCTAAATGCACACTAAAGACCCGGGAGCTAAACCTTATGAGCAAAAGCCCCCAAGGGGACATTTTCTGACATTACATTTAGCCCCCACTTTAATGTATGTATAAACGCGAGGTCAATACATGCATTAAAGTACGGTCAACAAGCACAGCAAACACGCGAAGCACAGAGAAGACACACCAAGCACATTGAAGACAATGACAGGCACGCAAAACATGGAGAAGACAGTTACAATCATGCAAAACATAGAGAATACAGTAAATGCATAGAAGACACATTAGTGCATAGAAGACAGGAATGATTTCTTTCATTTTCTTTTTCTCATGTATATATGAAATGTAGATGCAAGTACAAGAAAGTAAACAAACCTCCCATAATGCAGGATGTACTCATCGCACAGGTCTTTAAACTGCATATATGGGGCAACACACACATAAGACACATCAAACCTCCCAAAATGTAGGATGTACTCATCATACAGGTCTTTAAACTGCATATGGGGCAACAAACAAACCACACAAAGCAAGCATGCCAAAAACACACAATTTAAAGACATGGAGAAAACATGGCAGACAAGAGATGGAGTGTCCCTATTTCTAGGTTCAACACCATCTCAGGCACATTACAGGCACACACCAATGATTGTACTACACCACAACAATCACTGAAAACACGCTTAAGGGTTGAGTTAGTCACAGAACCGCTCCCTGCCTCCGTAGAGGACTTTTGAAAATGCAACCCCACCCACATCATGGAGACGCCTTCAGTGAAAAGGAAGGATGGCATACAACCCCACCCGCATCACAGAGATGCCTTGTGGTGAAAAGAAGGTATGAGCTCAAAAGTATACAACCCCATCCGCATCACGGAGATGCCTTACGGTGAAAAGGAGATACACAAAACAGATTTCAAGATTGTTCAAACACACTTTACTAGCATTTAGTACAGACAACTTACCTTATATATGCCCCCACCTTAAGGTGGTTGATATCATGCATCAATATAAAGCACATTAAGGTAGGAAGAAAACACACAAGGGAACACAGACTTTTGCAAAGCCCATGCCCCCCAGAGGTGACATGTACTTTACGATCGCCAACTGTTCCCACAAACACATCCCTGCAAGAAACATGTTAGTGTCCATAATCATGATAAACAACAACATCAATGCATATGATTAACCAAACAAAGAGCCAAGGTTATACTACAAATTTAGAGTTCAAGGATAACCATTGGGCTATATCACGAAGATCTTCGAATTGAGTACCACCAAGGCTAGATTCAAAGACAAACAAAGTGCGCAGAGCATCAGTATTGTTAACATTTGTAAAATGAGATAAACCATCATCAAATTCACTATGCGGAAAGCATGAGTGCTTCCACTAGCCAAGCATCAGATAAGATATACAACCCCATCATCATATTAGGAACTAAGTCCAATTTTTTATTTCTCGCAAAAGGGACGCTAGGTCCGCATCAGTATAAATGTTTTTCATCATCTGCCCGCTAGATAGAAACACTAGAGGAAGGGAAACAATAAATAAGAGAGGAGAAATGAGTGTCTTAGGGACGGGCATGTAGGAGGGTGCCCCCAGGTCACCAACTGCAACGCTATGTTCATAAGACACAACACACAACAATGAAATCAGAGAGAGAGGCAATATAGAAGAATGATGATACAAATAGAAGAAGGTCACAACATAGGTGGTCTCTTGGTATCCCAAACCTTACAAGAGAATCAAGAGTCATCCCAGGAGGCCTAAACAACACATAACACATTATGGGGGAAGCACACCACGAGAGAGATAAAGGGTTAGAGATACTTACCTGGTGGATCTTTATATCAAATTTTGAAACTCGCAAACCTCTTGGAGAGGTACTCGATCATGTTGAGTGCAAAGTTTGAGTGGTGCTTATGAAAGTCTTGTTTATTATCATATGATTCTTGTTTTGTAATTCCATGTTGAAGTGAAACTTTTTGTTGATTATGAGGGGGAGAACCACTATTATTTCCAACTGCTGACAATCATCTTATTCTTTTCAAATTTTTAGCGAGTTTTCATTGTTGATGTCATCTATTGCAGTAACAAGAGTCATCTTGTACCATCTCACTCATTTGTATCAGTTGTTTCATTTGTTGTTATGATATGTTTTGATTACCCCTCGATCTATATAAGGATAACAGAGGAGGAACCTCAACATAAACTCCATATCTTCGTGGACAAGGTGGGTTATGCAGTTTTTTTTTATCCACTTCAATCATACCCACGATACTATCATAGTCTAAATAATCATCATCCTCTACTTCTACAAGTCCTTGTTCCAACATATTGGTATCAGTATGTTTAGGAAAAGGATTAATGAAGATTTGTAAATTTTGATTTTGCGAAGCAACTAACTTATTTTTGTTATCATTCACACCTGATACCTGTATGATATTCGAATCAATGAGATCTTGTATTTCATGTTTAAGATGCATACATCATTCAGTATCGTGTCCTTGTGTTCGATGAAAATGACAAAAGGCATTAGCATCAAAGTAAGGTCCTTGTGCTTTACTAGGATCGATGGGTTTAATCGGGGGAAGCTTCAGAATGTTATTAATCACAACTTGATTCATTATAGAATGATAAGACTCAGATATCGAAGTAAACTTTCTTGGTTGAAATGATGCTTTCTTTGGATTAGTGATAGCAAACACATTAGAAAAGTTGTTCGTATTTGGTCTATTAATGTTGATGAAACTCCTATTATTATTATTCCTCTTAAAGTTGTTTTGTGATGATCCACCCATGGATTGACTAACTTGAGATGATGAGTTTTGGTTTTCATACTAACTAGACGAAAGTTGGTAATTACAAAGGGCAATGCATAAATGTTGAAAGGAGTTATATTTCATCAAGAGGATCTTATCACGGATGTTAGGTTGTAGATTTGTAATAAACACCTTCTAAACATCTTCATCTTTCATCTGATATTGAATTTACGTATATAAAGCTTGATACCGACTAATGAATTCAGTTAGCTTCTCTTTCAGACCTTGCTTGCAATGAACTAAATCAATCAAAGAGACTTGAGGTCCAATGTTTGCTTGGAAATGTTGTAAAAATTGATCAATCAACTATGAAAAGGAGTGTATTAAATTTGGAGGAAAAGAGTAAAACCATTCTAAAGTAGTATCTTTGAGAGATCGCAGGAAAAGTTTTGCCAACAAATCCTCTTCAAAATAGAAATCACTACACATAGTTGTGAATGCTGCCACATGAGTATTAGGATCACCTTTTCCACCATATTTTTCAAATTGACGGGTCTCAAACCTCTCAGGCATAGGAGTTCTCAAAATTGCATAAGAAAGGTGATTATGGGCATGATATGTTGGTAGATTAGGTTGCGAAGAATTTGTCAAGTTTGTTACCTTTTGTTGTAAAGCAGTCATGCCCTACAAACGTTGGTTTAGGATGGCGTCATTGGGAGATGCAATTTGATGTGAGGAATTGGAACCAAACTGAGGAGGTGATTGAGATTGAGATATGATAGGTGGAGGTTGTGAATAAGTCAATGGTGGTTGGACATAATGGTAGGTGGTTGAGAATAACTATTTGTGATGGAAGGTTGAGAATAAGTGGGATGAAGAGGTGGTTGAGAGCAATTATTCATAGAAGAGGTCCCCTTAGGAACCAAATTCTGATAATTAAATCCCACAGCTTTGTAATTAGTGCCATTAGGTACTCCAATACCAGTGGTAGCATTACTACAAGCATTCGCATTAGTTGTTAAGATCGTTGATGTAAAGGTAGATATTTCGGTACTCGATATAGGTACCGATACTTGTGTATGAGATGGTGACATAGTGTTATTTATCACTTTTACACATTCAGTCACTGGCATGATATTGGTTTGTACAATATGTGCTAAACCATGGATTGCATTAACGTTGTCTTGTCCCTCTTTTATCAATTCTCTTACATGGTGAATCACAGGTATAGCTTCTTCAGCTATCCTCTCAATTTGCACATAGTCTTGGAATTCAGCTAAGTCTTTGTCAAGTTTATTTATTTTCTCATTAGATACATATCCTATCATCTCAATAGTATCATCAACATCATGAAAAGTTTTCTCTTCCATTGTACTTGTGATAGGTGTAATGTCTTGTAACATTTGTGTCTCTCCTTTTGTAAAGAAGGTGTTCATTGTGCCAACTTCTTCAAGAGAACTAGATCTCATGTGTCTTATGCTTCTTCTTAAAGGAATTTTTCTCTTAGTGCAGCAAGTAATTATACTCATGCAAATCTAGGATGACGACAAGTCAAAATATAGTGAAAATATGCTAAA
Source organism: Cunninghamia lanceolata (assembly GCA_027924645.1). Classification (NCBI taxonomy): domain Eukaryota; kingdom Viridiplantae; phylum Streptophyta; class Pinopsida; order Cupressales; family Cupressaceae; genus Cunninghamia; species Cunninghamia lanceolata. The sequence goes on from BSBN01000828.1 coordinate 4,905,029, forward strand.
ATATGCGATTTTTTACCAAATCTCAATGCAAAAGAGCATGAAAAAGGGTGTTGTGAGGAAAATGATGATGGAAATAAAATTATATCAATAATAATAGCAACTTAGTTCCAAAATATCTGTCACAATACACCTATAGTGCCACTCAAGGTCAAATCCTAGTGAAAATATAGCAAAATTTGCAATTTTTTCACGATTTTTCAATTCCAAGACCTAGAAAAAGGGGTGTTGTAAATAATTTTAGGAGGTGCAGAAAATAATATTGATGATATCAGTCACCTCAATCCATAAAATTTTTTACAACATGCTTGGAGTGCAAACTAGGCCAAACCCTAGGGCAAAAATAGCAAAAATATGTGGTTTTTCACCAAATTTTCAATACAAGAGCCCATTAAAAAGGTGTTGTGAAAATTTTTAGGAGAGGAAGAAAATTATTTCCTTGGTAAAAATCAATTAGTGCAAAAATATCCTTCACAACACGCCTATGGTGCAAATTTATAGAGTCGATAAGGCCAAATCTAGTAAAAATCAATGTTTTTGAAGCCCTAGGTTTAAGATCTTGACACATAATGCTATATGAATGTTATGAAATCTGATTTATGATGAAAATGAAATAGACTTAGATCTTAAAATGATTTCCAAACCCTAACATGCAAAATCCAAGTGCAAATCTAATGAAAAATCAATGAAAATGCTAGTTTTTTTGTTGAAATTTTCTATGCCAAAATGCAATTTTTTGACTGCAGCCAAATGCAAATTTGAATGAGTCTCTAAAATCATTAGAAAAATCTGAAAACAATATTTTACCTACAAACCTTAGATTTTGAAATTACTAGGTTATATGCAAAATTCACAATTTTCAACAAAACCCTAGTAATTTGATGATGAAAATGCAATGCAAACTAATAAATTTTCATAATTTTTTGTAAATTAAATTAGAAATTTGATGAAATTCAAATTAATTGATGCAACATGCAAACCCTATAATGCAAATTTTTTTCCAATTTTTCCAAATTTTCAATTTTTTTGTAAATTTTCCAATGCAATTAGATGAATGACTATATGAATGAGTGAAAATCAATGCAAATCTAAAGCAAAACACTTAGCAAGGTGCAAACAAGTCCAATAACATGGGTTCAACAAAATGTAAAGGGTGGAATTTTGATAGTAGGTTTTTGATAGTTTTGTATGTGTATCCTCCTTTCACCCTTTCATTCAAGGACCTAGGGTCGAGTTGCAATCTACTATAGTACCCTAGGTCACTATGAGATGTAGGGAAACTTGGATTTTTATGATTTGATTTCCAATTATCTTCTCTTATTCTCAATTATACCTTAAAACCCTAATTATGCAAATACGACAACAAACAGACGAATAACGAAAAATGCTACTATAGAAAGATATAAAATGACAAATAATTGTGCACCTATTTTTAGGGTTCTGAAGCAGAACAGTCGAGGACTAATGAGTGGGTACCCAAGTCCGGGGAGCTATTTTCTTCTCTGATCTACAATTCTGACACTTTGTTGTACCCTCCTGCAACTTCACTTTGTCTGCAACTCCAACCTGTAACCTGCAATCATGAAAACTTTGGGAGGGGCTTGTGGTGTTTAGAGGCTTGCCTCAGTCAAGCCCCGGAGAGACATTCAAGTCTTCTGAACACCGTTGTTAGATAGAGAGTGCATGCCCTTGGGAGGCAGAGGCAAAAACCAAATGATAAATGCTCAATAATCACAATAGTTATCACCTTGTAGTGAAAATCTCATGGGAGGAAGAAGCTCTTCATTCCATGAGGAGATGGATGCTCAAATCTGCAAACACAAACACATAGACAACACAAATCTACTCTTGCAATAGAATGAAAGCCTTGAATCACCTTTAGAATACAATAGCTTGCTAGTAATCATCTAGTTTACAAATGAATGCCTAAACATGCTTTTATATGCAACTACAAACATTCCCGCCAAGATTTCGTAAATTCAAACTCACTGTGTCAGCCTAGGAACCAAATAACGGTCATAAATCGATACTAGAAATTTGGGCCTAACCCGAAATAGGGCAGGACTAGGGTGCGAACGCCCAAGTCCTCCCCCCCTATTTTGGGCATGGTTAGGTTTAAGGGGTCCCCCTAGGCCCCATTTGTCATGATACCCAGGGTTCATTCCATCAGGATGTTGAATTATGATGCAGGATGCCCTAAATGCACACTAAAGACCCGGGAGCTAAACCTTATGAGGGAAAAGCCCCCAAGGGGACATTTTCTAATGTTATAAATATGAATACAATATTCCATCTATCTATTCTCTAATTTTAGTCTACTAATATTTTCTATTAAGATCTATCTTGGAAAAGTATCGTGTGCCACTTAAGAAATATATTAGGTCATCTATGCACAACAATAAAAACCTATACTTGATGGTGATCTTGTTGATTGTGTAGGAGTATGTATTCATCCTCCATACACCCTCCCTTGGTGCCAATACTACAAGCACTACACAAGGACTTATACTTTAGTTTACCAAACCTCATTCAAATAGTTCTTTGACCTAATTATTCAAATTCATACTCATATCAAGACTAATTGTATGTGGTGCTTATTTGGTAAACTATAACCTAGAATTAGATCCAAGCAACATGAAATGATGTGCATCAATGGATATCCATTTGGCATTCTTACACCAATCACATTTTCATACTCTTCAAATATTATGGTGACTTATAGATCCTTAGAGTTACATGACTCCTTTTTTTCCTTCTACATAGGCCTAACCATTAGTGCATAGTAGTCTTGCAAGTCTCCCACCTCTTTGAGAAAACCCTTTTCTAATGATAACATTGTCTTTCCCTTCTACACCCCTTCTTCCTTACCTTCATGGGAACTAACTCAAACTTATTACCATCCTTCATGATGGTGAAGATGTTCTTGTGCCCATCATTTATTAATCATAGACCATACTACCACAACCTTCCTAATAACATGTGTCATGCATCCTTTAGGATCACATAACACCATACTTCATCTACATATCCTCCAGTGCAAAATGTAAATTGACACTATTTGGTCACTATAATTTTTTTCCCTTTTACAAGTTAGAGACTTTGTATGGTGTGGGGTGTGTGAATGTCTACAATCATATATTGTACACCATTTTTGTGGATACTAAATTGTTATTATTGCCTCCATCAATGATCAACTTGCAACATTTTCCTCCTAAATTACACAATCCTAAAGAGGCTCATCTTAAACCATGGCTTAGTATCTTCATGTGTGGGCTTAGTAGAACCTCGTGCATCATTATGTTATCCACAACCTCTAGTTTTTTACTTTCTACTTCATTTCTTTGCATTCCTTCATCTTAAGCTTATGCACCATCTACACACTTATCTACATGACCCTGCTCTTGCATGACATCTAGAAACTCAAATACTTGGTGATCTTTCTCACATTTGAATCAAGTCCCACTAATTAATTTTTATGACCTTGTCTTCCTCTATCTTCATGTCTATCAAGGATCTACTTGCACTTTTTGCTTTGTGCAACACAACTTGTCTTTGTGCCTTTCCTCTCATCATTGTTGATATCTTCCATCACCATCGTTCTTCTTTGTTGTGTGGTTTTGATGACTCCAAGTCAAGCTTGAATCACTCTCAACATATTATCTAGATCTATGGTGTGAGTTTCTTGATTTATTCATGTGCCTCCTCTTCTAAATCTATGAGCCATCTTCTCTCATTCACCTACGATGTCAAAAGACACACACAAATGCTTCAAATCATGCAAAAAATCACAAGCTCACACTATGACTTGGAATGCTTTCTCTAATTCCATGTTAGTGTAATAGTCAAATTAACAACCAATGAATGGGTGTGCAGAGTACATAAATAGAAGAAAATCAGGAATAACAATGGAGATTTAACAAAAAAAATAATGAATTCATTTGTAGAAATGAAATAATTATAAAAGGGCCACCTATATGTGAAACCCAACACACCATACTACTCAACCCTCAAAGAAATACTTATCGAGACTCTCTACAACATAATCACACAAGTGTACTCAAAAGCTCTACCCAAAAATCTAACCTTGCTTGCAAAAACTCGCGCTCTTTTGGAGACCGACCTCAACAAATGACCCAACATCCAAATTAAGTAGTGCCAACACCAAATTTGTTATGCATTGACATGGAAAATTGGTGTAATCCATCATCATTAATGTGCACCCTTGAGGAAATCATGTTTACAAGGATGTTAATTCTATAGGTAGAATTGTCATGTCATGCCTTAATAATTTCAAATCAATGCTTCTCTAACATTTAAACCTAAACAACCATTAGAAAATTTAATTTCTACCATTTGAAAAATGTTACCCTAAAAATAATATTGTGTTCTAATATTTTGACATTCATTAACTTTTCTGAGGCGTGTGTGTAAACATGTTGCATGGGATAAGGATTTCATACACATGGATTGCATGGGTAACACATATGGTACACAAGAACCAAACAAAGTTTGGTGACATACTTTTCCCATGGCGAATTTGTGCATAGATTAGGTGCATTCAAATAGACATAAACAAAACCAATAGAGTCTATGCAAGGCCAAACAATGTTGTGCCAACAAACATAGGGTGCATGTGACAACCAAAACTAACTAGACAAAATACACATGTACATGCAAGTTAAGCTTGTGCACAATAAACTACTACACCTAACAATGTGCACAAGCATGTTAGGCTTGCACATCAAAACTACCAAAGCAAAAAATAATATTTTTGGGTGATGCAATATTGCAACAACCCAAGGATGCTCCTATAGCAATTAAATAACCTTTTTAAAGGGATGGTACTTTAAACTACTTCAAACATTTGGAATCAAAGTAGACTTTTAAAATATCAAAAAAGCGAACTTTTTGAGAAATCAATTCCTTTAATGCATTATTTTCTATTTAATGTTTAGTTCTTTTACAAAGTGTATTATTTTTAAATCTAGGGTCAACTTTTAAAAAATTGCTCTAAAAATAGAAAGGATGATTCTGTAATGCATGCAAATGAGTTAAAACTCTAATATGAAAACCTGCATGTGTATTTTGAAATCAAATTTAACAAATTAATTTCATTCTAGAATTCTAATTTGTGGTTCATAATGTCTCACATAACACAATTACAAATTAATTTAATTTATTAAAATTAACTTACTATTGTAACAAAGAAAATTGCATACCCTTGCAATTTCACGCTACGTTTAGTAACCATTTTAGTGTTTTGCACCTCCTCTCTACATGATAGGGTAGGTTTGTGTGATTTTGGTCTATTTTTTATTCTTTTATCAAAAATTCAATAGAGTGCTTTAATGTTGACATGGTCCTAAGGTGCCTTGTATGACCAGGAGCTGGTTTTACTTGGACCCAAGCGCTTTGCGTGGATGTCGGCATGTCGTGCTAGCTCTCTCGTGTCTATTTGTCAACAAGTATCCATTTATGGGCGTTACAACATGCCTTTAGTGATCATGAAGATTCGTGGTAATGCCTCTAGGAGTCTCATAATGACTCCTTGCATGCATATTCAGGATTCTTCCCCCTTTGGAAGAAGGTTGGAAAGAATTTTGGATTGATTCACACATTCATTCACACTCTTCCACACTCTCTCAACAAGACTTTGATGCTTTTTGATGTTCTTGGATATCTTCTAGTGAAACTTGAACTTCTATAGTAGTCATTGGTGATCTTTGATGTTCTAGAGCATTGCAAGACTATTTTCTTTGGCTCTTGGGGTTTTATCTCTCTTTAATACTATTTGAGGAGGATCTCTTCATTGGAGTTTTAAAGCTACACTTATTCTTTAAGCTTCTGGAAGGTGTGTTGCCTCTTCTTTGTATCAACATTGGTGAGATTGTTCTTTTATTGTGTTTAGAATAGCTTCCTTTCAAATATATTTGCTTTGTATAGGTTATTACATGGTGTAGATCACTATTTCATTTGTTTTCTTTGGTGTAGACCACCATTTTCTTATTAGTTGCACAGGATGTGCAGAGCTAAAAAACTCTACATTTTGTTTCAGTCATATTGTCTCAGCATATTTCCAGTTGCAGTATATTTCAATAGATATGTATTTGTGGTTTTTTGTTTCTCGAGCATGGATCACGCCATGTGTCATATTATTTTGGAGTGATAGTATTAAGCGTACGTTGTCGTGTGTTTCTTCTACATGTTTCCTTCTAAGTTTCAAGCTTGCAGCGAAGTGTGCCACGTGTTAATACTAGAATCCATGTCTAAAAGTTGCTTTTATGCCGCGAGCTTGCGGGTTGTGCCATGTGTCATTTTGTGCTATAAGCGGAAGTTGTCGTGTGTATATTATTTTGTTGAATCTTTGTTTGTACCGGTACGTATGTGGTGGGCCCAAAATATAGAGACATAGTCTGAAGCTACAGCAGAGTGCACCACATGGCAGAAGCGGAGGGCTAAACTATTTTCTTTTGATACTCTCGGGTGGAGACACATTATAATTCTTAATTGCTACCGAAGTGTGACAAGTGTCAATCTCGGCTGGATTCCTCAAGGCCTTTTTTATAAGCTATTGATATTGTGGATAGTGCCGCGTGTCTAAAGTTGCTTTATGCGAAGAGCGTCATGTGTCATAGTATTGTTTCTCTATGTAGGTTATTTTAAAGGTATGTGGTGGGTCCCATATAATTAATGTTTTAGTTTCTAAGTGCTGCAAAGAGTTACAAATGTCATAGTGACAGTTGCTCGGGCATAACGATAAGAGTTTCTAGCTTTCAGTGGAATCTGCCATGTGTCTCAGTGTTTTGTCGGAAGGTGCCATGTATCATTTTTCAAGGTCTTGCAGATGGTGACACGTGGCACTATTTTGTGTACTTTGTTTGGAAGGTAAAGAGGTTAACAGTTAAGCGGACAGTGCCGCGTGTTATATTTTGAAGTAATTAAAGCCCTCAGGTGCTGCCATGTGTCATAACAGAAATGCAGTTAGAGTGCCATAGATTTCATTGCTTAGCCAATGAACATACAGGGAATAGTAGTTGTAGATTCAGAAGATCTTAGAGTCAAAGGAGTCCCAGTTAACTTCAGTTTTGTTATGCCGTTGAGATTTTTGGGTGGTTGCAAGCAATCTTGAGCCAAGTTTATGGTTATATATATGTAGGAATTGTAATAGATAGATAGATATAGAATTAAGAAGATATCAAGAATTAATTAGAAAATTCAGAGACTTTACTGTGACCAGATTTTATCATTTTGCCTTAGCCTAGTTGTTTCTAATAAGAAAGTTGATATACATGTGCATGACGCTGTGCCTTTTGTATTTGCTGAACTATTAATGAAAGAAACTATGTTCCGTGTCGTTGCTGATATTATCTGTTTCTTTGCAAAATCTTATGAGTTTGGCCTTTGATTTTTTGATTCATTTATAATCTGTTTGTATTAAGCATGCAACATTTGCTCTTTAATATAGTTGAATCTTAAGAATTTGTTCATTGTGCTAGTTAAGGAAACACATTTTACTCAGGTGCATCGCCATAGTATTAGATTTTTCTTATTGTATCTGTAATCATATTTCTTTCTCTCCCCTTTACTCAAAACCCTATTTAAATAGGAAGAGCCAGCTTCTTTAAAATCTGGAGATTGTTTCAAGTAGCAAGTTCCCCATTCTTGAAACTTCCCATGTTGGTGATTGGAACCTTGCCAATTTTAAGAATCAACAGTTTTTGGCACGCCCGGTGGGATCTTTCTTGAAGTCTTGATCAAGATCGTATGAACCAAAGAGCGACGAGGAGTCAGAGCTGTGGACAAACAACGAGAGCTCAGTTTGCTGCTAATCTAGGTGTTTTATTGCCACCATTAGTTGCTACTCCAAGGAGAAGAGTGAATCAAGCTGCAATAGCATCAGGAGTAAACATGGGAGCACCTGTAGCCCCAAGGAACTATGCAAATTAGAACATTGTTAGTCCCCTCATTCTTCTGGTACCACCAACTACTTGGGATCCAATTCCAACTAATGCTTTGAAAGCTTTACCCAAATTTAGTGGAGAAGATTCCAAAACACCATGGGAGCATCTTCAAGATGTATCAGATGTGTGTGTAGTACATGTCATTACTGTACAAAATGTAGCAATCAGATTGTTAGTAGCTTCTTTGAAAGGAAAGGCTCTAGACTGGTATAGATCTTTGACCCCGAATACAATATCTACATGGGATCAGCTCAGTGATGCTTTCTTTGCAAGATTCAAAGAGAAGGGTGACAAATCTTCCTTGCTACAACAATTAATCACCATAAAGAGGGCACCACAAGAAGCTATAACTGATTTCAACACTAGGTTTTAAAAGACTTGGGACATAATTCCTACTACAACTAAACTGCCATCATGTATGGCTATTGTTTTCTATCTCAAAGCCTTCAATTCTGATATATCTATAATGATTCAGTCCCTAGGAGGTCAAACCCTACTAGAAGCATATGAGTTAGTTGTTAAGGCTGAGAATAATCTAATAGATGTTGGAAAGTTACCTCTAAGGCCTCCCATGCCTATGTTCCCAGAAATTTCAATTCCCCTACCATAGGAGGTCCCTAATCCTACAACTACACCTGTGTCTATGCATACCTTCCCAACATCCCAACAATCTACTGTGTCAACATCCTTTGCCCCTCCATCTAAAATGGATGATATAAAGAACATTCTTAGGACCTTTTCAAATGAGATAATTAAGCTCAAAAGGCAATAAATTTCTTAACCAAGGCCTCGTTATCAGGGTTTCCAAGGAAATAGACACCCATATCAATCAAATCAGTATCAAGGTCCTCAAAGACCAAATAATCCTCAACCTTCAAACCAATTGGTCACGGTTCCCACACTTTTACAGGTTGTCCCTCATAACTCAAATAGAGAGATAGTCCCTGGGCAAAATAACTTAGCAAAAGATACCAATGCTTGGTGTTTTCCTTGCAACAATGCCCATGTGCCCAGAGATTGTCCTAGAGGCAATTTACAACAAAAAATAGCAAAATAGAGAAGGGTAGAAGGTCAAGTTATGGTGTTTAATGCTCCTCCATACCAATCACCTAAAGTCCAGAATGCAGTAATGGTGGCTTAGATGCAAGGAATGTCTATTCATCAAGAAGAATAAATTGCCCCTGAGCATGCTTTATTTTCATGGATTGAAGATGAAGATTTAGTGTTCTTGAATGAAGCATCTACTTCCAAGAAACCCTTAGTACAATCTAACTATTATACCAGATCAAAGAGAAGAATGATGAAGCAGCCCGAAGCCACAAATAATGAGACTACTGGAGCTCCTCCTTTCCAAAATCATTATAATCTAGTTTCCAGGCAAGAAGTGCCTCAGCCAGTTTAGAATCAAGTAGTCTCTGGCCAGATGCTAGAAAGAGCAAGGTATCCTTACTACCCAAAGACACAAACACTGGGACCTATGAATGTGGTAGAGTAGCTGAAAAGGACACCAGCGCATGTGTCAATTTAGGATATGTTGGCTATCCCTAAGCAAAAGACTTTGTTACAAGAAGCACTACAGAGCCAGGTTGACCCCAAATCTGCCAGTACTAAAGGAGTTGCTATTAAAGGAAAGGCTCATAATAAAGACACTACACCCTTACAAACAACAGCTCTATTGAATTCTACACCAGAGGTAAGTAAATCTAAGCCAGATCCTTTTTATCTAAGTTTAATAGTGGGAAATAAATTGTTGAACAACTCAATGATAGATTTTGGAGCTAGTACTACAGTTATGCCAAAACAAATAGAAGACACTTTAAAGATAAAATATGAGCCACTTACTAGAGGAGTCATGCAATTAGATGGGAAGTTTGTCCAAACTATAGGAAGGATCAAACAACTCCCAGTAATACAACTGTCAAACAGGATGTAGTAGTCATAGATATTCCCCCTATTTTTGGTTTATGCCTATCTAGAGATTTCACAGCCAAGATAGGAGGATACATGTCACTAGATTGGTCGCATCTAATTTTGAGAACTAAGTATGGAACAAAGATGAAGGTATTCTCTGAACCTTTGTCCAAGGACCATATCACTAATGAACCAGCCCCAAGGATTGAAGCATCACACGCCATGATGAATAAAGAGGAAAGAGTCTTTATTAAAGAACTAGGTGATTGGACTGAACATGACCAACAAGAAGAAGAAAATAGTTAGTTGATGACCATGATGCAAAGTGATCCTTATGGAAATTATGACTCTACCAGTTTAGGCACTTATGTTATTTATGAAGAAGGCCAAGAAATACCAAATGTTATAAGGAAAGAAGTATCTGAAGAAGAAGAACCTGACAGAAACTCATAAATCTAGACCTTAAATTTTGATGGGGCTAGGAGAAAAAATGGTGTTGGAGTAGGTATATGCCTCATCGCCCCAAATGGTGAGAAAATTCTTAGAGCCATACGCTTTCAATTTGCTTGCACTAATTATGATGTTGAGTATGAATCTTTAGTGCGTGGTCTTATGTTGGCCAAGAAGAGAGGAATCAAGAATTTGGTAGTTAAAGGAGACTCAGAGCTAGTGGTGAAACAAATCAGAGAGAAAGTTGTAACCAATAATGTAAGAATGAGGTCTTATCGACATAGAATTTGGGATCTAATAGATGGCTTTAATGCTTTCAATATTGAAGTTGTCCCCAGGACCCAAAACACTGAAGTAGACAGAATGGCACAAATTAGTTCTCAATTTGACCCAGCAAGTGACTTACTTATCAATAGTGAGTCAGTTAAAGTTATAGTGAGACTTGCAATCCCAGACAATGACCAGAATTAGCAAGTCTTTGATAATGATCTTCAGGTACTCTTGTTTTTACAACAGTCAGGAGAGTTTGCTGATCAATTACAGCCCAAGATTGAAGAAGCTTATGGTGATCAAATTATTCAACTAAAGTCAAATAAGCTCCCAAAAGGATTGATCACACTAGAGAATCTACTTGACCCTAATGATGTAAGCTTGGATAAAAGGAAATTTAAGGCAAGTAAAGATGACTATTCTGAAATTTAGGTTAGTGAAGGAAGAAAGCTAAAGATAGGCAATGCTACTACCCAAGAGGAAAAGGACAAGCTGATTTCTTTGTGCAATAAGTATGATAGAGTGATTGCTTGGACCTATGAAGTTCTTCATGGCTATAATAGAGACATCATTCAACATACCATAGAACTTGCTGAAGGTTCAAAGCCAGTCCGTCAAAAGCAAAGGCATGTGAATCCCAGAATTGAGCCATTAATGGTAGATGAGCTAAAAACACTTTTAGAATCTAAGATCATTTTTCTAATTAAGCATTCAACCTGGGTGTTTAATTTAGTACCTGTAAGGAAAAAGAATGGGGACATAAGACTCTATGTAGATTTCAGAGACCTGAATAAAGCATCATTGAAGGATCACTACCCCCTACCTTATATGGAGCAGATTTTGCAAACTGTGGCTGGGTTAGAGAGGTTTTCTTTGCTTGATGGTTTCTCGGGGTATAATCAGATTTGGTTGGCAGATGAAGACCAACATAAGATGGCATTCACTACAAAGTGGGGAACATTTGCATATGCCAAGATGCTTTTTGGTCTTTCAAATGTTGGGGCTACCTTTCAGCATGCCATGGATGTAGCATTAGGGAGCTTATAAATAAAATTATCTTGATTTATCTAGATGACCTGACCATATTTACTGAGGATGCCAAAGATCATTTTGAGCACCTGGAAGCTATTTTCAAAAAATGTCAGGAGTTTGGGATCTCCCTAAATCCTAAGAAATGTATCTTTGTTGTGCCTCAGGGGAAACTTTTGGGACGCAGTTTCAAAGGATGGGATTTCCATTGATCCAGAGTGAGTCATCGTCATCATGAATTTATCTTTGCCAGTTAACAAAAAGGTAGTTCAGTGCTTTTTAGGAAAGATTAATTTTGTTAGCTGCTTTATATCTGATTTTGCAGGGCTAGTCAAGCCCATTACTCTGTTACTGAAGAAAGATTTGACCTTCAAATGGACAACAGAAGGGAGACAGGCTTTTGAAGAAATTAAGAAAGCTATTTCAACTGTGCTAGTACTGAGAAACCCAAATTTCTCTAAGTCCTTTATAATGTATGTGTATGGAGGTGAATACAGTGTTGCCATTGTTCTGACTCAAAAAGATGACAAAGAGGAAGGGGAACACCCAATAGCATTTTTCTTCAGAACAGTAAGGGAGTATGAATCAAGGTATAATTTTGTTGAAAAGCAAGCTTATGCTATGGTAAAAGCCTTTAAGAAGTTCGGACATCTAGTAACAAGGAATAAAATCTTGATATTAGTAGCCCATCCTAGTGTAAGGGAATACATCATGGAGGGTGAGATGATCATTGAAAAAAGAGCCAATTGGATAACGAAGATTTTAGAATATGATGTAGAGGTAAGGCCTACCAAATTGGTTAGAGGCAAGGGACTATGCCAATATATGACTCAAGACATAGAAAAGTCAATGCCTGAAGAAGCAGAAAATGAAATAGTGTTGAGACTCCAAGAAACTGACCAAGACTCTTGGGTAAGAGATAGAATACAGTTCATGAGAACTGGTGTGTTCCCAAATGAGCTCTCCCCTGATAAGAAAAGGTACTATAGGCAACAGGGAGTTCATTTTGTATTGATTGATCATGTCTTATTTAGAAATAATATTGATGGAATACTCTTAAGATGTATAGAAAAGGAAGAGGTTCAAAGGGTATTACATGAGTTTCATCATGGAACCTCAAGGGGTCATTTTTTAGCAAAGACAACTACAATTAAAGTGACACAAGCTGGTTATTTCTAGCCTACACTGTTTGCAGATTGCTATCAGATGGTTAAAGAATGTCAAGCTTGCCAGTTCTATACTGGGAAGAGAAGAAATGTAGCATTGTCTTTTAGTCCCATAGTAGTGGATGAACCCTTTGCTCAGTGGGGTTTAGATTTTATTGGTATGATCAACCCAGTATCAAATATGGGATACAAGTGGATTCTTACTGCAACAGATTACTTTACAAGGTGGAGTGAAGCAGTACCACTCAAGGAATCTACTGAAAAAGTGATCTTAGAGTTTTTAGAAGGGATAACTTCTCAGTTTGGTCCTCCCTGTACTATCATATTAGACAATGCAAAGGCATTCTTAGGGACTAGACTGTCTGAGTTTGCTTTAGAAATGGGATATATCTGAAAACTTCTTCTAATTACTATCCACAAGGCAATGGCATGGCAGAGTCTACTAATAAGAACCTGATTAGACTCATAAAAAGAATGGGAGCTGATCATTAGAGAGAGTGACACAAGTCACTTAACACAACACTATGGGCTGATAGGATTACATCGAAGCAAGTGACTAAAATGTCTCCCTATGAGTTAGTCTATGGAAAAAATGCAGTGATGCCACTAAGTATAGAGATACCTGCCTTACAGTTGTTGAAACAATTAGAAATTGAGGAAAATGGTTCAATGACAGTCAGACTTGCTAAATTGCTAGAGGTATAAGAGAAGAGAGAAAGGGCACATGAATCAATAATGAAGCATCAGCAGATGGTTAAGAATTAGTTTGACAAAAAATCTTCCAACCCAAATTTTGAAGTTGAGGCTTTAGTGTTGAAATGGGATGAAAGAGCTGCTAAACTAGGCTGACACAACAAATTTGAAGCATTGTGGATAGGTCCTTTTATGATCCATTCTTGTAAATAGCAAAATGCATTCAAGTTGGAGACTATGGACGAAGAGCCTAAAGAGATTCCGGTAAATGGGATCTTCTTGAAACATTTTACCTAAGTCTGAGACTCACTATGTATCATAGTTAGTTAGGTTCTTTTAAATTCATTTCCCACTTTTGTCTTGCTTTCCTACTTTTTCCCTTATAAATAAGTGTTCTGAGAACACATGTCAGCAGCATAGAGGTTCCTTTTCATTAGCAGTTGCATTTATTGAGGTTGTTCGGCAGTTCCTTAATTTCAAGAAAGTACCTATGTTTTCAGAAGATCACCACTCTTAGTACGAGTCTGACACTCCATCCAATACGGATTTCAAAAGATACACTAACTATCTCTTTGTATTAATGCCATTAATAAGACATGATGTGTCATTTATTGTTTCATTATGCCTCACTGAGCTAAGTTTTAGTCCCTTTGAGAGTTGCATTTGCTATTGTCATCTTGCATTCCTAATCATTGTTTGTGCCAAAAGCCTCATTCTCCGCTTGCATTTCTAGTTAAGTACAACTTTCCTTACAATTCTCTCATCTTCTGTGTCAAGAGTATCTGAGTTTCACAATAGATACAGAAATGTCAGAGACACAATCACCGCAGGAGGGATTAGGGATCTATGAACAATATGATAAGTTAATGAACAACAAATCCTATGCTTCTACACCTACACAACCAAGTAGAAATTATCTGAGGACAAGAGTCCCAAAAATAGGGGTATGCGTAGATTGAACACAGGTAAAGGATTATGCTGATAATATCTTCGACACACACATGCAAAAGAATACCAAGAGTCTCTGAGAGGGAGCTCATCAGAGATGCCTCACCCGTGTAGTAAAGGGGCAGTGGGAGACCTTTGGGATGAGGATGTGGACATCTCAATTGGCACAGTTTCTAGTTCCTAATGTCCACCTGTGTCCTAAGTTGATCGACCTATGTGCAGAATTGTTTCACCCACCATCCAATTCTATTCAACGGGGCCCATTTATGATTCAAATTACTCCCAAGGCAATTAGGGATATGTTGGCCTTACAGCATGATAGAACGGACACATTTCCTACTATTTCTAAGTTGCAGAGCACATGGGCAAACATCAATAATAAGGTCAAGTTTCTAAATGCTGAGATGCGTCTAGGTGAGGACAATACCCAGTTGCCTCAGCTACCGACTGGCCGTGCTCAGTTCCACGCAGATGTTTAAGATGCCCTTGCTATGCTGGCCTTTATCTTCAGCCAAAATGAGGATTCTCAGTGCATGACTGGCAGCTGGCAGTAATTTTCAGATTGAAAACTATGGATAAGTCTTAGGAGTATCAACTGGATTTCTGCAGCTATGGTGGAACAACTCGCAAACTTCCCTCAGACGTGTGTTTTCAGGTACTCTGCATATCTGTTCCATTTGATGTTGTATCAAAATTTTGGTCTCTTCAAGCAATACATGTCTTTAAATATGTATGACCTAGAGTCTAGTAGTAATAGAACTATTCCCGTGTTTGCATGGACACATGTTCTATCCGATACCTTCAACCCCTATGAGTTTGCGGAATGTTTTTTTGCCCCTACTTTTAGTCAATTGAGTTTTGAGCCTGTAGAAAATAGGATGACACATAGTCTCAGAGGTTTCCTAACCAATCATCCAATTCCTTGTGATTATTTCTTTGGGGCTCACACAACTATAATTAGAGTCCATGGTTTTAGTGGGGAACCTGTTTTACTGCCAAAGGTCTTGGCTCCTAGGGTCACATTTTTAGAAGTAGCTCGTCAGGTGTCTATTATAGACAATGATTTTGGTCATAAGAAGAGGAAAAAGAAAATGTATGATGTCCCCTAGATAAGGGAGAAAATAACAATTGAAGTTAGAGGCACCGAGAATCTCCTATTGAGGAAGTTAGCTGCATGTGGTTTCTTGATTGTGGAAGATAAATGGAAATATGATCCCAACAGTTTCCTAGCCTTGTGGATTATCAGTAATAAAGTTTCTACAAAAGTTGTTCATGAGGGGTGCCCATTCTGGGAGAATAGAAGGTCCCCAAAGGAGGATGACCCTGCAGTCTATGTGGAATTGAGTGACCTACCATATGAAGGGCCCAGGTCCTGGGAAATATTTTATGTGAAGGAGAGGGAATTTGACCCTAAAATAAAAATGAGCTCGGGTCTGAGGAAAACTTTGAAAAGTATGGAATGGAGTGTAGAGAAAATTGAGGCTTATTGGAAATACAAACAAGAGATCTCTGAATTGACTCACACATTTGGAATTGTAGAGATAGATGAGACATGGGAGTCAATTTGGGATGAATGGCATCCATCTCCAGTCTCAAGCCCAGATACTAGCAACATTCCAAGGAAGTCTCAAGAAGCTGAGGAGGAGATAGAAGAGGTCCAAGAAATTTAGGAAACAGGGTAAGCCTCATCTACAGAACCTAGAGCTCCATGGCCTCCATCTTTAAGCGCCCTTGAGAAACAAAAGGAAACTATATCATCGTTGTCTCTTGGGACCCATATAGCTTTGGCATCTGGGGGTCTCAGAGTGGCACATTTGAAATGAATAATAACTAATGTTAAAGAAGAAGACCCAGAAGAAGCATCAGGTAGGCCTCGGAAGATAAGAAGGTTAATTTTACTAGAGGAGGAAACAGAGGAAGAAGAATCAATGCCCCAACAACAACAAGTTCCAACTATTTCATCGGTGGCTTAGGTAAGCACTTCTTCTCTCTTTTCCCCTATCTCTATTTCTTCTTATATAGGAGTGGCAACCCAAAGTGCCAAAGTTTCCATGTCTCCTGCCACTTCTGTTGCACCTTCACAAACCTTTGCCCCAATTGCCAGTGCACTGGCCATGTCTTCATAGGCCATATCTTTACCATTATTTTCCCCATCCATGCCCAAGAGGGCCTCGCCACAATTTGACCCTAGCCAACAAATAACTGCCATTCCTTATGGCTTGCCACAAGGTCGCCCATTTTCTAGAGGATATATTGCATCCCCTCCTACTTTCCAATCCCAATTAGATACAACAAGAAAGGCCAGAGAAGCTTGGATGGAAAAAAAAAGGAAGAAAGAGAATAAAAACCCTATTGTGGCTCACATGAAGTCTTTGTTTGATCCTATTCAATAGTCTTTGACTGTCACACATCTATCTCCCAATGTGATCAAACCTAATGAGAAGATGCAGCCACAAGACTATGCAATGAATGCAGTGGCTATGGACATGTCCCTTTTCAGGCCACAGGACTGAGTTGAGTTAATGAATGAAACTACTACAACAGTTGCCACTGATTACCTGAAGGTGTTCAAGAGGCTACAGAAAGTTGAGGCTAATTTGACACGGGAGAAGGTTAATAGCAGTAACCTAACTTGGGAGATACATGCCAAGGTAAAAGAAATTGATACCTTGAATAAAGAGTTGCAATCTACTATTTCCCTCCAGATTCATCAAATGACACAGGCTCAAGTTGCGGCCTTAAAGACTGAGTTGGCATAGGAAAAAGATGTTGTTGCCACATTAAGATAGGAGAAGGCCACTATTGAGAAAAGATATCAGGACAAGTTGTCAGAGGCAACACAATTGCAACAAACATTATTAAAGGAGCAGAATCTAAATAGTATAGCTCAAGCACAGTACATGGCTAAGCAATAAAAGACTAAACAACTAACAATTGAGTTGGCAAATAGACCACAGAATGGAAGAGTTTTAAATTTGGTGAAAGAATTATATGTGTCTGTGTGGAAAAGAATCTCTAAGGAGATTATACAGCTTAAGCCATCTCTTACTTTCTTGTTGAATGCCCAGCAATTGTGTGAGAAAGTAGAATCTTCTGTGCATGCAACATTGTCTATTGTTTCATTAAGAGTTTCTGATTCTCAGCTTCTGTTGTAGAAATTATATGACACAACTGATGAGACACTATCTGCAGCTAGTATAAGTGACAGAATGGTTGCTGCAAAAAAGGTGAATGAAGTTTTGAACTGCAACTCTGCTACTATGAATTGTAAAGATTTCCTAGACATAGTTAAAGAAGGAGTCAAAAATATGAAGAAGCATATTGAAGATCTAGTGCAAATGGGTCTGCCTTCACCTTTCCCTGACAATAATACAGTATTGATGATTGATGAGATAAAGGCTTTGCTACTGACAAAACAAAATGATCAAACTATTTTTCAGGGTCTGAGTGATTCATCCAGTGTGGGAGAAGTTGAAGTTGTGTTGGTACCAATGGCTCAACTTGAGTTTCAATTATGAGATGTTCAAATTTTACAATCTTTTTCTCATAAAGATATTATCAATTTAGATTTTGCTTTTCAAGATTTGTAGAGCAGACAAGGGTTGTCGAATTCAGAGTGGCCTATATACTAGACTGCATTGCAGAATTTATGATTGAGTTTTCATTTGATAGTGATCGTACAATTTTGCTTCCATTTTCTTTTGGAGTTCTTTTTGAGTAGGCCCAGAAGTCCTAGTGATCGCCATGAACTGTAGAGCTAAAAAACTCTACATTTTGTTTTAGCCATATTGTCTTAGTATATTTCCAGTTGCAATATATTTCAGTGGCTATGTATTTGTGGCTTTTTGTTTCTCAAGCGCGGATTGTGCCATGTGTCATATTATTTTGGAGTGACAGTATTAAGCAAACGCTGCCGTATGTTTCTTCTACATGTTTCCTTCTAAGTTTCAAGCTTGTAGTGGAGTGTGCCACATGTTGATACTAGAATCCATGTCTAAAAGTTGCTTTTATGCCGTGATCTTGCGGGTTGTGCCGTGTGTCATTTTGTGCTATAAGTAGAAGCTGCCGCGTGTATATTATTTTGTTGAATCTTTGTTTGTACCGGCATGTATGTGGTGGGCCCAAAATATAGAGACACAGTTTAAAGCTGCAGCAGAGTGCACCACATGGCGGAAGTGGAGGACTAAACTATTTTCTTTTGATACTCTCAGGTGGAGGCACGTTATAATTCTCAATTGCTACCAGAGTGTGACAAGTGTCAATCTCCGCGGGATTCCTCAGGGCCTTTTTTATAAGCTATTGATATTGCAGATAGCGCCACATGTCCAAAGTTGCTTTATGCGAAGAGCGCCATGTGTCATAGTATTGTTTCTCTATGCAGGTTATTTTAAGGGTATGTGGTGTGTCCCATATAATTAATGTTTCAGTTTCTAAGTGTTGTGGAGAGTTACAAATGTCATAGCGACAGTTGCTCGGGCATAAGGATAAGAGTTTCTAGCTTCCAGCGGATGCTGCCATGTGTCTCAATGTTTTGCCGGAAGGTGCCACATATCATTTTTCAAGGTCTTACGGATGGCGACATGTGGCGCTATTTTGTGTACTTTGTTTGGGAGGTAAAGAGGTTAACAGTTAAGCAGACGGTGTCGCGTGTTACATTTTGAAGTAATTAGAGCCCTTGGGTGCCGCCACACGTCATAACATAAATGCAGTTAGAGTGCCATAGATTTCATTGCTCAGCCAATGAATGCACAGGGAATAGCAGTTGTAGATTCAGAAGATCTTAGAGTCAGAGGAGTCCCAGTTAACTTCAGTTCTGTTATGCCGTTGAGATTTTTGGGTGGTTGCAGGTGATCTTGAGTCAAGTTTATGGCTATATATATGCAGGAATTGTAATAGATAGATAGATATAGAATTAAGAAGATATCGAGAATTAATTAGAAAATTTGGAGACTTTGTTGTGACTAGATTTTATCATTTTGCCTTAGCCTAGTTGTTTCTGATAAGAAAGCTGATATACATGTGCATGACACTGTGCCTTTTGTATTTGCTGAACTTTTAATGAAAGAAGCTTTGTTCTATGACGTT
Source organism: Cunninghamia lanceolata (assembly GCA_027924645.1). Taxonomy (NCBI): domain Eukaryota; kingdom Viridiplantae; phylum Streptophyta; class Pinopsida; order Cupressales; family Cupressaceae; genus Cunninghamia; species Cunninghamia lanceolata. The sequence continues at coordinate 4,924,539 of BSBN01000828.1, forward strand.
GCTGATATTATCTGTCTTTGTAAAATCTTATGAGTTTGGCCTTTGATTGTTTGATTCATTTACAATCTGTTTATATTAATCATGCAACATTTGCTCTTTAATAAAGTTGAATCTTAATAATCTATTCATTGTGCTAGTTAAGGAAACACATTTTACTCAGGTGCATCACCATAGTATTAGATTTTGCTTATTGTATCTATAATCCTGTTTCTTTCTCTCCCCTTTACTCAAAACCCCATTTAAATAGGAAGAGCTAGCTTCTTTAAAATCTGGAGGTTGTTTCAAGTAGCAAGTCCCCCATTCTTGAAACTTCCCATGTCGGTGATTGGAACCTACGCAATCTTAAGCATCAACAGGTTGCATATTGTGGTTTCTCTCTCCATAGATCAGGGAAAGAACTTTAGTTGTTTATTGTTGTTCTTACCTTCCTAGACACACTTAGTATAAGAACCCACACTTTCCCTTTTTATTTTTATGTAATATCTTGTATTGCTTCTCACAAAGATAGAAATACCAACACCGAGACCTAACTGAGGCAAGTCCCCAAACAGCCCCATCATTTTCCTCTTCTTCTTGCAGGTTTCTTAGAGTGGAGATCATACATCTGCATTGAGATTTTGTATTACTTTTGTGCTTGTCTCTCTTCATTTTCCTTTATTTATTTGATTTCTTCTCATTTCTTTTTCAACTGGATATCATTAGGTATATTGCATGTTGGAATTTGTGTTGAGCAGGTAGTTTAAGTTCGTACAAGGTTGAACATTTTTATTTTGCATTCATTTTGGACTCCAGTACCCAGCGCAGATGTCCTTGTGGCACACTATCATCCTATGCCGAGGCTCTATCCTTGCACCTATAGGTTCCTTTTTCTGGCCTCTTTTCATTTTTGCCTTTATTTTCTATCATTTTTGTTGTTGTAGTATCATTTCTATATTTTTCCAGTTTTTCCCTCATTGTTAATCACCCATTTGGGTTGCATTACTTCGTGTGGGACTCGTAGTGGTTCTGTAGTGATCTAGGACAGATTAACTTCACATTCGACACCTCAAATAGAAGAACCCAAGTGTAGTCATAGTGAAGAGTTCACTCAATCAAAGCTAGTAGATTGAGAAGTAATTTTCCCATGCTACAACTATGTTATAGTAATTTTCCTTTCTATAGAATTAATATTGACAAAGACCTAGTCCAAGTTCAAAACATGGAAAACAAGCCTAAATTACTTAGAATATCCATATAAACTAGTCCAGTTTATTTGGAATAATTTTACAAGTAGCCCAATTTTAGAGGAATGAGTCTATTTTCTAAAGAATTAGCACAAATAAATTAAAAAACATAATATTAATCTAAAATGTTTTAACTATAGGAATGTTATTCCAAGCCCAAATTATTTGAAATATACAAAAAAATCTAGTTTATTTGGAATAAAAATATTTTTGGTGAGTCAATATATAGATGCAAATAAGCCTTAGGTGAGTATTTTATAATTAATAATTTAAAAAAAAATCTACTCTAGAAAGCAAACCATAAGTCCATGTTATTTGAAATTTATTCATATCAATATTAATGTTACAAGGTAATTGAAAGTATAACATAGATGTATATGATAAAAAAATTCAAAAGGTTGGATAGGTTTAATCCAATTTGGGATTGTACAATAAAGCTTTATATAACTCAATTGAAATCCCCAACATGTTTCTCCTAGTGAGAGAATAGATCATACAAGGAAGAAGTTTGGTTGAAAAATAATTGAAGTGATTCATATTATTGTCTACTCAATCTAAGGTCGACTATGTTGTTATCTACATGCATCAATCATGCATTCCGTATTTTCTTGAATCTTGTTCACCAATGGTTACATTTCTTCTTGTTCTAAACTTGCCATCTCTAATTGAAGCTTGTTTGTTGATTGATCTATAAATTTCACATGCTCCTCACAAATATGGATCACTTTGACTTCTAGATCCATATCTTCTTTGGATGTATTATTCCTCGATGTTGTAACAAACTTGTCCTTGCCTCTAGTAGATGGGAACCCCATGGTAACTAAGTTCAAAATTACAGTTATAAACATTTTTTACTCTTAAGGTTACCTTTTTTAGATGAATCCAATGATTGTTATATTGTGCAAGGGTGCCAAAAAACCTAGAATTGAAAATGGCCTAAAATGGGTTTGGAAACCACTTATGTCATTTTGATCATATCACCAATATGGATCCAACTTCTATATTGCACCAAGGCCCAAAAACTTGAATCCTTTAGTTTTTTTACCATTGTTTTCCTAGTGTAAACAAAAACCCTAAAGACTTATTGGATGAAAAAATTCAATTTAGACTTTTGAACTAAATCCTAGTGATTTTCACAGCAAGTAGTAGCCTAGAACTAATGCTAAGAGAAAAAATAACAAATTTACCTTAATCATTAACCTTTTCTCAAATTGAAGATAATCTATGTCACATAATCCTTTTCCAAATTAAATCTTTGACACCAGTTACAATCAAATAACTTTATTATTATAGTAGAATGACAACATATCACAAACCCAAAATATAGTACAAGAAGAGTGAATGCATGAATAAGAGCAAAGCATACAATATAAGTTTTATGAAAGTAAAGTGCTATGTATTAGAATGAGTTTCTTTGAGGGGGTAGCCTCCTAAAGTCTTGCACTTAATACAAGAATTTATAATATAATATATACACATGTATGTATATATGTGTGTGTATGTATACAAATACACAATATAATATATACATGTGTATGCATATATACATATACATATGCATGTGTATATATGTGTGTATACACACATATGAATATATACATATACATGCATGCATATACATACACATGTATTATTTTGACTTGTAAACTTTAGAGGGTTTTATATGTTTCATATTAGTTGTGGAATTTCTATCATTGTTGAATTATTTGGTGCAAATTCTTATTTCAATTGTTGTGATACTCTTTTGGAAATCCCCCTTCTCATTTTAACTGGTCTTAATTGGCCTCTCTTTTCTATGTATTCTACAACTTTTATCTCTCAAATAAACCCAATCATACATAACCATTTGCACTACCAATCTTGAAACATGATCCTCCTATACAAAAAATGGTGCGACCTCTCGATAGATGCAACTTGGTGAATAATTCTTCTCTTTATGAGGTTCCTCCTCTCTCACCACACACTATACTTGCACCTTCACCCTCATCCTAGAATTTCCTCCTTTCAATAATCCTCCTATATATATATATATGAGGTAGTGGTTAGATGTTGGGGCTATATATACACACATTATAAAGGGAGGGGATATCCAACATCTAACCACTACCTCATATACATACATACATATATATGATAGAAAGTGGGAGGATTATTGAAAGGAGGAAATTCTAGGATGAGGGTGAAGGTGAAGTATAGTGTGTGGTGAGAGATGAGGAACCTCATAAAGAGGAGAATTGTGCACCAAGTTGCATCTATTGAGAGGCTGCAACATTTTTTGTACAGAAGGATTGTGTTTCAAGATTGGCAGTGCAATGAAAATATACACATAATAGAAAGTGAGGGGATATCCAACATCTAATGACTACCTCATATATATACATATATATGATAGAAAGTGGGAGGATTATTGGAAGGAGGAAGTTCTATGATGAGGGTGAAGGTGCGAGTATAGTGCGTGGTGAGAGAGGAGGAACCTCATAAAGAGGAGAATTATGCACCAAGTTACATCTATCGAGAGGTTGCACCATTTTTTGTATGGGAGCATCATGTTTCAAGATTAGCAGTGCAATGGAAGCATTCCAGTGATTATGTATGATTGGGTTTATTCAAGAGACAAAAGTTGTAGAATACATAGAAAAGAGAGGCCGATTAAGACTAGTTAAATATGAGAAGGGGATTTCCAAAAGAGTACCACAACCATTGGCATAAATATTTGCACCAAATAATTCAACAATGATAGAAATTCCACAACTAATAGGAAACATATAAAACCCTATAGAATTTACAAGTCAAAATAATCAACTCCTCATAAATTATTGTATCATATGTGTTATAATATAGACAACAAAAGAACTAATTAATCAAATACAATGATACAAATCTATTTCAACAATCTTAAAAAGAATTTCAATTAATTAATAGATTGAAAATAATATAAATGACATACCTAAAAAAAACTTTCAAGAAAGAAATTAAATTGCTTAGTATCAAAAAACAATATAATAACAAAATTAAATAGTTAAAAAATACTTATACATAATGGATATAAGGGAGAGGGGCCAGTTGTTGCCCACGTCCCAATAACCGCTATGTTTTTGTGCACATGACCCCCCAATTAAAATTTTAAAAAGAACCAATACATGTAAAATACCAACCTAATAAATTAACACAAATGCACCAATACATGCTCACAACTCCAATAAATTAACCAATGAAATTAAGACAAGTGCACAAAGTGATGGTGAGCAGTTACTGGCACATTTTGCGCATGTATGGGGCGACATGTTGAAATGACACTTTTTCGAACCATGTGCACATAACGCGTCCTACAAGGAAATGTGTAAGTGCCTAGAAGCTGAAAGAATACCTTTAAGCTCTTCGGTTACATACAGAGAAACCCAAAAAAAATCATCGAAATCTAATATGTCTAGCTATGAGCTTGATGTGTGCGAAGTTAGGGTGGGTGGCTATTGGCCCCTCTCCCTTAACTAAAAAATTAATGTGAAAACTAAAAAAATTTAGTGATATATATGGTTTGAAGAAGAGAGAATTGAGACCGAAATATAAGAAAGAAAGAATGTAGGAATGTTTCTATAGACAACGGACACTCTTTTCCATTAAAAACTTGTAGTCCAAATACTTCCAATGTCGAGCTAAAAAGAAACAAAAATTCAAATAACGCGAGCTAAGAGAAGAGGAGATGTGGGGTATCGAACCCCGGACCTCTCGCACGCTTGGGTTACATTTTTAAAATTATGCTATAAATTTTAGGTGAAAAACACGATTTCCCGATGTGGCTGCTGCGATTCGAGCCAAGGTCTCCCACGGCCACAACGTGGAATTCTCACCACTAAACTACAGCCACATAACGTCTTAAACGGTTTTGAATATATATTAATACAAATAAGGAAAGGAAACGAACTCTTCTTTGGGTAGCCTCTTCGCCAGGAGTATGGAATACAATTCCAATGGTGATCACCCACACGTAAAAATGTGGTCCGATGAAAAAGAGAGTTAAAATTAGAAGACTCGCACGCTTTCGCACAAAATTTCTTACGTGGACGGCAGGATTCGAACCTGCGCGGGCAGAGCACACATGATTTCTAGTTATGCCTAATAACCATCCGGCACGTTCACTTAAACTTCCATTTTTTCTGCTGGATGTTATAAACTTTTTAAATAAAAAACAGGAACAACAATTTCTTGAGCATAGTTTATTTTTTAATATAACATACATGTAAAACGAAGGGTTAGAAAGGAACAACATGTTCACTTAGACTTTATTTTTGAAGGAAGCTCTTTGAAGATTGTTGAAGAGTACAAGTACAAGTACCTTAGGATTGTTTTCAACAACAGGTTCAACTGGGACACTTGTAGAACGAAAAGGATCCAAGGGGGTTGGAGAGCTTCCTACATGCTTCAAAATAGATGAAGGAAAGCGGAGCTATGGGATTGGAAAACCAAGAAGACTCTTTTTGGTTTGTTAGTCACACCAGTTGTCTTATATGGCTACGAGGTTTGGGGGAGTAGTGTTTCAAATCACAAGTGGAGGCAAATAGAGACAATTCAAAAGCATCTTATCACTAGTAGTTTGAAAGTCAAAGCTAATGTTCCCTATGAGATTCTTTTGGCTGAGGAGGGCACCTTTCCATTGGACGTTGTTGCATTTACTCAGCGCCTTTGCTACCTAAAGAAAGTAGAAAACATGGAAAATTAGTGCTGGCCTAAATTGGTGGTGGAGGAAGGGTTAGATCATAGGAAAAAGATATGGATGAAGCAGAACAACAAGTGGATGAACAAATGGGATATTAATTTGCAAGATTGTCCTAAAACCAAAGCAGAAATTAAACAATTAGTGTTGGAAAAATCTAGGATTGCCATGTGGACTAAACGACTTGGTCGAAAAAAATTGCATTATGTCAAAGAGTTCAACCCCATGTGGGAGCATGGGGAAAAAGCCTACTTGCATGTCGCCCTTAAGGGTAAAGCTAGGCTTCTTATTGCACAGTTGAGGACCGGTACTCATCATCTTAGGTGCGAAACTGGTAGATGGTTGGTCCCGAAGGAAGTTTGGGAAGATAGGATATGCACTTTCTGCAGCAAAAGAGTAGTGGAAATTGAATGGCACTTCATCTTTGAGTGCGCCGCCTATTAAGACATCCGCATGCAATATGGAAACAACTAGGAGGGGGGGTCTTAGCGAGCTCTTTGAAGAGGCTAAGCTCCACATAACGGTCGGTTTCTTGGTCAAGATGCATGGTAGAAGAGTCGATATGGAAAAGAGTTTGAAAGTATCTTAGCGCTACGACTCTTGGTCCCTTAGGTTGTTTTGGCCTCGTGGACATCATTAAAATTCATTCATTCATTCATTCAAACCTAAAATCGAGCAAGCGCTTGTAGCTTAGTTGATAGAGCGTCTATTTCCTAAGTAGAAAGTCGTAGGTTCGACCCCTACCTGGCATGGCAATCAAGGTATTCCCTACCAATAAGAGACATTCTCAATCAATATTTGTTTATAAATCTTACCCAAATTTAAATTGTAGTGGTGAAAAGTGCGTAATTCTATGATACTTACACTTTTTTCTCGCTACTTTTTGTGTAAGATCTTAATTATATAATTTAGCTCTGACTATCTCACTTTAAATTTTAACATGACCATAGGAACTTAATTATGTGCCCACAAGTTCAAATTATGCTATAGGATTTGTATAAAAAGACATCACCTCTAGGTCATTCCAATCATCAAAGGTCATTCACTAAGATAAATAATGCATTGCCATGCACTAAAATACACAAAATCATGGAATGTCTCTGTCGTAGCTCTGTCTTTGCATCAACCACAATAGTTCCATCAATTCTTACATTAGCAATATCAAAACCTTATCTTTTATGTACTCAATCTACTATTGAAGCATTCATTGCCCTTTTATCTCAAGCATTCATTATACTTTGATCCCAAGCATTCATTGCACTTCAATCTTAGCACTCATTGCATCATTATCTCAAGCATTCATTATAATTCTACCACATCATCATCAACTATTTGTGCATCTATTTCATATGTTGCTTGGTGTGTCTTCCAACTTATCACAAAATCATTAAATTAATTAACAAGGTTTGATTGCGATCAAGGAAATCTCAAGGATTCCCCATCACCATGGCAAGTTCCAATAGTGCTTCTTAGCACCACCAATTCTTTAAAATTAAAAATACACAAGGCTCGAGCACCTTCTAGATGATTTGTCAAATAGTTTATGCTTAAATATTCACATCCTTTTTCATGAACTTTATCAAACAACTTGCAAACATAAAAAAATATCATCCAAGCATGTCATTGAACAAGTTGGATTCTACACTCTTTGTATGAACATAACATTGTTCCAATTACCATGGAGTCTATAGTTTGTATCTATAACATAAACTCAATAATAATAATTGTAATCCCAAATGGATGATTTTTCCCATAAGGTGTTTGGTACACCATGCCACTATTTGCACTCCACATAAATACAAGAGATGTCTATTGTAGCCTAGAACTCAAAAATAAATAAATAAACATGTTAACAATGATGACTATTGATAAAGATACTAATCATATTACACTATCATGAACTCTACATTGTGGGTGAAATGAATGGTATAATAAGAGCTCCTATAGAAATGATTAACACATCAGGTAACCCACTCAAATACCATGTTAGGGATTAGGATCTTAGGCAACTAGCCATTACATATAAAATATAAAGTAAATGAAATGAGAATTATAGAATGAACAAAGATAACACATTACACAACATATACATCGAGAAAACCCTTTCAGGTAAAAACCCCACAAAATGTCATTCATTATTGAGGAAACTTATGTCAATATTTGTATAAAACAAACACATCAAGAACCTAGCTTTTGTAGTATCTCCTTCCTTTCTTTCTTCTAATGGCCTTACAAGATCTTACAAATCTATGCATAATTTAATTGCATACCTCTCATATTTTGTAGTCTCACCTCTTGCATATGCCAATTTCTCATACATTTACAATCCATTCTTCCCTATTTAAGGTGAAACCCAAATATGTTGGTTGATATATTTCTCAATCATTCATGTAGAGGTTGGTGAATTCTCACCAAATAAAAAATTAAGGTTATTTAAGATAATCGCTAAATTAATTAATATTTATAAAGTAATACTTTATAAATCACCTCTAACTTAATATGTTTAATGCTATACTTTATATTATAAGTCTAAAAATTATAAGTTAGAGCCATATAAATGTTATTTACGACCACTAACGTTAAATAGGGTGCCTAATAAATATTATTTTCTAACACATGTCCTGTACATGTGTGTGTGCCCTTTTGCTTTTCTTGTGGCTCTTCCCCTATTCTTGCCTTGCTCATTTTGGTCCACATTCTATTGGGATTAGCAAGGATCAACAAGCAATAATAAAACCACAAAGCTATTTTGTACGCAATAACCAAAATTACATTGCCAAAAGATGAATGAAATGTACATAGAAGTCTTGCTTAAATAGGCAAGCATGAGGAAGTGAGAAGGTCATACTCAACCATTGACTAACCTCCAAAAGGTGCAACACTTGTCTTGCTCAAGTGACACATGTTTGAGCAAGTGGCAAGTTTGCATGAAGTAGGTGTCTCACAAAGGTGAGTACACATGTCTTCACCACATGAGGTGAGACAAAAGGTAAGAAGCCCAAAGTTGGACTTAAGCTAGTGTGAATAGAAGTCTCCTAAACATACTAAAATCTAACTAGATAGATAGTGCCACTTTTCATACTAACACCCCACTTAAGTGCAACTTAGGGAGTAGTTAAATAATTATGGGTCCTAGAAACTAGGCCTGATGAGGTACCCATGTACAAATACCTCTCATAAGGTGGAGAAAGAAAGAAACCCCTATGGGAAAAAACTTTCCTCCAAAAGAGAGAAAACAAGAAAGTGTACTAGACATTGTACAAAATACCCAAAGGTGATAATCCTGTTGTGAAGAATTTCTGGAAGCCTTATGTGAAGCAACTTTGAACTCTGATGTAGCAATAGGTGATGATGGCGGTGATGTCCGGTTTCAGAATCAGGAATTTATGTTCTAGACTCAGAGACTGCAGATGCAAAAAGAGCATGGCCCTTAAATGTTTATGGTGTTGTATCTAGTGTTGATGATGACTCTTGGTTAGATTCAGGATCCTTTATATTATGTTTTTCAAGAAGATTGGTAAGATGATTGATCTTCTTCTTCAAACATTTATGCTCATTGTGCCCATTTTTATTGCAATATGTACACTTAGCTTTTCTTTGCCTTGATTTGAAAAGCTTTGAGGGTTTGATTTTGAGGATTCAACTTTCTTATCTTTCTTGATTTCTTCATCCTTTTGGTTTCCTCCTTTGTTATTTTTCCAATTTCCAAAAACAAGAGCATGGGGCTTATAATTCTTCATGGGGCCCATTTGTATCAATTTATCATGTTCCCTTGTTAAGTCAATAATGAATTCATCCAAAGTAGGCATTTTCCATGCAGCACCAAAAGCCCTTTTGGTGGTATAAAAAGAAGATACAAAGACAAAATATTCAAGATCTAGTTTGGAAAGCATAGAAAGTATGAGTTGATCTTCTTTTTTATCTATCCCACATTCCTTTAACTGCAATCTCAATGATTTGAACTTTGTGAAATAATCTTCTAAGGTATCAAAATCTCTATGGCTCAAACTAATGAGCTCATTTTCTAACTCATGACTTTTTAATTCATCAACCTTCCCAAAGGTTTTTTCTAAGGATTGCAATACCTCATTAGGTGTTTTAAAGGCTTCAACATGGAACAAAAGTTCAGGTGTCACATCCCAAATTTTGACTATACTTTACTTTTTACTTGCACGTAATTAGTAGTTAATTATGCATGATTTAGTGATTCAATGTTTAGAGAAAATGTTAGGAAAAATCAATGATTTCATGAGTTTATGATTATATGATTATAATTGACATGTGATTATATGTTGTTAAGATGTTATGATTTCATAAGTATTATGAATTGACTAACGATACACTAATCCCAGTCTGGTGATTGCAAGTTGTATCCAAGAAATAGGTTTCTGCCTTCCAAGAAAGGGAGGGAGAGCATCATCTGAGAGAAGTGAATAGACGTTTGGAAAAGAACAATTTGTTGCCATCTTAATCTTGTGCTTGTACAATTTAGTGAACCCTCATTGAGTTGGGTAAGTAGTACTTGACCCATTTGGTCTAAGTTGGTTTTGACTCGATAGTTGTCGATTTGTCGTTAGGATTTCTTAGTGTAAATGTTGTCGAGATTATGTCAGGAAAGTTTGACTGTCGACACGGAAATGGTTGATAGTCATTAGTCCTTGTTTGATGAATATAGTTTATATTCAAGAGATAATATTATTAAATGGTTAAATATCTCTTTATTGGTAATTTCTGGTTGAAATTCCAAAATGCTATCCTATCTATATGATTTTGATGTTTACGCAAGATTGCAAAGGGGAGAATACCTCAACCCCATTCACTCATTTTGTTGAATGATTTATAATGATGTTAGTAAATGTTGTATATGCAAACAATATGATGATATATGTTTATATTTATTTTATATTAATGAGATGTATAAGTATAACTTATACTTATTAGACTTGAGCTCTCATGAGAACGTGGTAACCTTGTAGTTGAATGCAAACCATCATATTGGTATGTGGGCATTTAATTCCTATCTCCATGATTTTTGAGTTAAGGAGGAATATGAGAGTAGTCTTAAAGACCAACTTATCTGCTACACTTGCATGCTAGCAAAGCTTGCTTTAAGGCAAAGATTCTACCTATGTTTTTGCAGCCTTATGGAGGTGTCAAGCCTTTAATAAGGCTATCTCATTGAAAGTTTGGTAGAGAGAGATAACTTGAGACTTTGATAATTAAGACCAGCTACACCACTAAGTTGCATGCAAGCGAGGCATGATAATAGGCAAGGTTCATGCCAAAGAAACCCGCGGGAAGGTGGAGTGGTCAAGTCATTATTATGACCATCACCTCCTTTTTGTGGGCATGCATTTGTTGAGAGCTTTTATAGGCTCATTTACGGGAAGTTAATGCTAGAGGGATTTAAAGTTAATCCAATCAACAGAGTGGAGGTTCACATCAATATGGTTGTTAATGGAGTGGCCCGATGAGAGCGCATTAACTAATGAAGTGGACCAATCCTTAGCAAAGGGACTAGAAGAAAATAAAGCTTTGAGAAGTATGTTAGTTAAGGGGAAAGTTTGCATGAGATCAAACTCAGTATGATAAACATGCCTTTGTGCACTAGTATGTTAGTGAGGGAATGGACACAAGATTTTGTGAGAGCATGATATGAAAGCATGCGGCCCTGTTGAATAAAACAAAGAATTCTGATAGTTCAAAGAGCTAGTTTTAACAAGAACTCCACGGGGAAAATAAGAACCAAAGAACTGTACATTAGCTCAAACTCGGAGCTATTCATAGCTAGTCAAAGGAGAATAGCACAGAGGTAGGAGATCTTGTGTTTAAACACTAGTTTTCATTCTTTCTCTATGTTTTATCTACTCAATACAACTTGCATAGACATATTACGTGGATTTTTAGAACTGATAACAAAGAAGTTAAAACCTTGGTGACTATGAAAGCATAGGCATGTAGATAAGAGTATTATCCTTATTCTAATAGTTGTTAAACAAGTATTGTGAAAATAAATTGGATATACTAAAGTCTACTATCTTTCCATTGTTTGTTATCTGAGAGCTTATAGAAGAACTCTGCTACTTTGTTAAAGAACATAAATATTGTGATATACACTTTTGCTTTGCCCTCTCTGTATCTTCAGGATCATGGTACAAATAGGTTGTAAACTTGTCTTTTAGAGATTAGAATTTCTCTATTATTGAAAGTTACATATATCTTAAGATTAGGTCAGTTTCCTAAGATACCGGTTGAATGAGATGAAGATAATATTATTTATTGTGTTTTAGAACCACATAAAGAGTGTAGGTGACTCTAGAGTCCAAGTCGTGACAGACCTAAATCATTTCTTTTGTTGTTATTAGAATAATATAACAGTAGGTTACTGTGTAGATCTCAGAATACAAAAATTTCTTAAAACACTGTCATGCTAATGTAGTGTCAATAGACTTAATTAAATGTTTTTGTGTAGACTTTTGTGGATTTATAATAACCATATTTTATATATTGAATGATCACTTAAGGTTTGAGGAGCTCTCGGACACTTTGTATAGAAGTTGTTTTCTTTCACTACCTCGATGGTTTAACAAGACCAGATGTGTTTTTGTTTAAGTTGGGATTAAACTGGTTGAAGTCTATAGTCTTAAACTTAGAAGTAAACTTGATGAGATTTAAATAGAGACAAGTCTTATTTTCCAAGATGTATATACAAGGGACGCTGAGTACTATCAAAGACTTAGAGATAAGTTTCATTTATTCTAGCATTTTAGATCATAGAAAACACCTAAAGATACTACATATTAAGATATATGTACATTCTTTGATTATGACAAGTATATTTGTTATATGCCAAGATGTTGAGCATGAGTTTATATCCTTTCTTTATCTAGAGTTGGTATACAAAAAGAGACCATTAGGTTGAGATCATTATTTTATTATTAATGACTTAAAAACCTCGTATTGTATATACGAAAAATGAGATTTTGGTATAAGTTTTATGCCTTGAGATCTAATATTTAGGAATTGGTATATTCAATTATATTAGAATGATATTCTTATCATTAAGAACAACTTTGAATAGTGATATAATACCACTTACTTATTCAACCACAATGATAAGCATTATCATGATAAACATAGGTTGGTAAACATTAGTTCTTAACTCTTCTTTAGTGAAAGTCAATTGATTTGAGAAGATTAAGAAGGTCTGTAATTATAGACCCAAACTTATCAAGGATTGATTAAGTCTTAAGTGAATATCCATGATAGATTCATAGATGTAATCTTGTTGCTGGAAGCATAAATTCATTAGTTTTCTCAATGGACATTTTGGTGAGTTGACGTCATTATGATATTGAGGTGACAAGGAGGCAACATGGATATAGATTCCCTTGTAGCAATAGAGTTTTTCTTGTCTTATTGTAACACAAAACCAAGGAAATTGGTGAACCAAGAAAGTGGAAACCTAGGTAACCTTATGATTAGAAAATATTACTTAAGTTAACCCATCTTGAGAAAGAGTATACTAGGAGATGGAAAGTTAAAGTTCTCATACTATATTTTCAATAGAACCTATTTTAGTGCTAAGTGTACAGAAGACAAAGTTAACCCAATGTTGGGCACCACTGATATAATCTATTCCAAGTTGGGTATGTTGGGAGATTCAAAACCGAGTCCCACATGATTGTTGTACTTATGTTTATTGATAAAAGTTTATGTGGCATATATATACAAAGGATGTTATATATGAGTTCTTAACCTATCTTAAATTGGAAGTCAGTAGACTTAAGTAGACAAAGAGGTTGAAAGTATTTTATTATCTTTTATGATTCAAACCTATTAGGGTTGATAGATTGAATTTAGTCAAAAGACTAGTTATGAGAAATGAAAGTATCCAATAAGATACTATATGGATGATGATATACCTCGTATACTATGTTTATTCATGTTATGTGAAATGTGAATTCGAACAATGCCAAGTGGTCTAGGAAGACTAGAGGCATTTTTTATATTATATCTATTACTTTTTGAAAACAAGGATGTTTGATATTTTCATGTATTGAGTTAGAGAAGTTAAACCCTAGAATCAACCCAGAAGGGTTTAGGAAACTTAAAACTCTTAAGTCGGATATGGCTTTATATATTATGGTCGATAGTGAATGGTTGAGATAACCATAGAGCACGAAAGAAAGAGTCTAAGTAATACTCTGATAAATTTAAGTGATTTGATGTTAGAGTCAAATCTTATTATAAAATATGAGAGTATTTACTATTAGAAATAGTGAGTAGAATGACAGAAGGTCATAGACCCTAGAAATCGCAAGTATAAAAAGGGAGACTCTCTGAAAGGTTAGAATTACCTAAACCCATATATTGCATGTATATATCCTAGATTAAGGATTAGTTCTAAGTCAGATTGACAAGGAAAGGAACTTAATTGAGACATTTTATGTCTAATGTTATTAGTCAAACAATTTAAACTGTAGGATGAGATAGTCTCCAAGTCAAGTCAGAGGTGTGTGAACACACGACTACATTTATTGCAAATATCTATTTATATAGAAACTTTGGGCAAAGTGATGCATTTGTCTCTGCATGCATCAGTCGGTTCACATTGTCTAAATGGCGTGACCAGTCAAAATGATCATACTTAGCAAGAAGATTGTCTAGAGTTGTATGGTCAATTGAGTTACATAAGACACAACACTAGGACTCAGATGGCAAAAAACCTGTTGGTTCCTTATATCTATACTCTTCGTGAAGGGTAGAGCCACTTCCAGGAAGGAAGGTGTGCAGGGGACCGCCAGTTTGTGGTTGGAGGTAAAACACTCGAATGATGCTCTCCCTCTGTAGCAGATGACTTGCCGAGACTTGTGAAGACAAATATCAAGATTTCAGATGCAGTGTATTTGTTGCAAGTATGAGTCTAACCAGTGTTGTCATTGATGTCAACATACTCCTTTTGCATTGATGATAAGGATTGAATGAACTGTATGCTGAGGATATTGAGAAAATTGGTCCTATCAGGAACAGAGAAGAACAGTGAAGACAGTGAGGTAAAGATCCCAACTTAGATGAAGATAAGAGGATGCGCATCAAAGGGTTTGTAGATATGTATCTTAAGATACTAGTAAAGATTTCAGTGGTACGTATGAAGATCTGAAGAAGTTATGGCCACTTAAGTAAAACCAGTTTTGGCAAGTGTTCAGAGGTGACAGAGTGATACAGAAAGATCCGGTGAGCTCCAGAAATGCAACATCTTACTATGTGGATTTGGTGGAGTGTTTAAAAGGCCAAGGCAAATTGACAACTCAATTGGCTCATGGTCTAGAGGTCTGCAAGCATCTATTCCATTATGACAGTGATGACAGACTATGTTCTTGAGGTTCCGGATGAAGGAGAGAAGGATTTCAGTAAGCAGATGTAGTGTGGATGTTCTTAATGATTTAGGCAAGCTTGTGGATGTCTTTGGATTGTGTCCAATTCATGTTGGGGGTCCACATTGAAGTTTGAGCTCGCAATTGAAGAATAACCTCGAGATGATAGTGTTCTTCTCAAGACAGGCTAACCGGATGAGTTACACATCCTGCGGATGATCTTGAAGATGTTATGTGAAGATTGGCGTGTTCCTAGAAGAAGATTGAAGTCTCAGATATGTGTGGCTGATAGTGTGTTGATCCGCATGAAGTCTTTTGTAATAAGTCATGTTGTATTTATGTACTTTCTCTGTAATGTATGTTGACTTGGATGATAATTCCTAAGTCGATGTCTTGTATAAATAAGGAGTTGTAAAGTCATTTCAAAGTGTGTCTTGTGAAGATGAGTGTGTGGCAGAGAGGACAAGAGAGAAAAGCAGAGCAAAAGTTTTGGGCTTAAATGGAACTGACTCAAGCATGGTGAAGATGCTATTCTCTAATTCAAGTATGTGATACTTATTATTCTATAGACAATGTGTCTCTTGTAGGCAATGAGCCTCTTGTGAGCAGTGTGCTTGGAAAGTAAGCCCTAATTGGCATGTGCCATTTTATTCTTTCTATTCTTCTAACAGAAAATACAATCTTGGGTTAATCACCCCATGGTTTTTCCCTTAACAGGGTTTTCCACGTCAAAATCTTGGTGTCTTGTGTGTTAATATGTTTCAGCTCTTGATTTAATGCATTATGTTTCCATGATTGATTTATTATTATGCTGCTAAATTACAAAGTGGATTTAAGTGTTTAATTGGAAGAAAGTTTTAGACAACTAATTCACCCCCCCTCTCAGTTGTCTTCCCGAAAACTAACAATTGGTATCAGAGCTAAGTTCCTCTAAAAGAGCTTAACCGCTTGAGGAGATCTAGAATGTCATCCTACAAGAAGGATAGTCTGAGGTTTGATGGAACACATTTTACTCTTTGGAAAAGTTGCATGCAATGTCACTTGCAATGTATGGGAACACAATATTGGACCATGGCCTAAAAGAAGTATACTCCTCCACAGGGTGGGCTGAAATCAGTAGATGAAATCACAGATGCTGAAAATAATCTACAGACTAAAGAAGCTCTTTTAAGTGCCTTGTCTAACTCAGAGTTGACAAATGTTGTTGACCTACAAACTACTTTTGAGATTTTGGGAAAAAATAGAACTTCTGCATGAAGGAGACAAGTATGTTAAATGTGCCAAGCTACAGAGTCTGAAAGGAAAATTTGAGAATCTAAAGATGAGAGAAGATGAAAATATCACTACATTTATGCCAAGAGTAAATGAGCTTGTTTGTGGCATTAGATGTGCTGGTGAAGTCTTGGATGAAGATGAGATTGTTGGAAAATTTCTTAGATCCCTTCCTGATTCTTACAAATACAAGGTTGCTTCTATTGAATAATTTAGATCTATTTCAGGTATCACAAGACATCAATTGGTGGGTAAATTGGCTGCATTTGAATTGACTGAGTTTGGCGATGCCCCCCCAAGACTGAATCTGCATTCAAGGCTAGTGCTTTTGTTAAAGGAAAACAAAAGTTTGATCCAGGAGAGAAATCTTCAAAGAAACTGTCATGGTATGAGAAAGCAAGAAAAGACCTGGAAGAAGATGAAGCAGAAACTGCTAAACTTGAAGCCCTTATTGCTAAAAGGCTGCCAAGAGGATCCGATAAGTATGAAGGGAAATTGCCTTTTAAATGTTTTAACTGCAATAAGATTGGTCATTTTGCCTCAAGGTGTCCAGAAAGATTTTCAAGGCCAAATCCTAACAGATCAAGGTTCCAAAAGAATTGTTACTATGTTCATGAAGATGATGATAATGAAGGAGTAACAGGTGATGAATCAGAGACAGGAAACAAATCCGGAAGTGACTGGGTGTTTATTGCCATCAAGGAAGAAGATCCAATGCCCTCTGAATCTGTCAATCATAAAATTGTAGAAAGAGCTCTAGATGCCCAAGTTGAGGAAAAGGATGATTGGGTCATTGACAGTGGATGCTCTCACCATATGACAGGTGACAAAAATAAATTCATAGATTTGGAAAGGTATGAAGGAGGAGTGGTAAAATTTGGTGATAATTCTGTTGGCAGAATCAAGGGTAGAGGCACTATTTCTTTTGATGGAAAGAACAAAACCAGTAATGTACTATATGTTCAAGGCTTGAAGCACAATCTTCTCAGTGTTGGACAGTTGGTGGACAAAGGCTATGATCTCTGATTCAAAAATAGAAAATGCAAGATCTTTGAAAGTTCCAGAACAGAGATTGCATCCGGTACTCAAACTAAAGGTAACATCTTCCACTTGGTTGGTACTGGTAAAAGTTGCTTATTTGTTCAAATTGATCAGAGTTGGTTGTGGCATAGGAGAATGTGTCATGTGAATTTTGATAATATCATCAAGATAAGCAACACTCAAGCTGTAAGAGATCTTCCAAGATTGGTAAAACCTACTAATAGTTTGTGCAAGGAATGTCAGTTGGGTAAACAAAGCAGAGTCTCATTCAAAAGTAAGGAACAATCTTCTACCAGATTATTGGATCTAGTTCATACTGATTTATGTGGTCCAGCAAGAATCAGAAGTGTGCAAGGTGATAGATACTTCATGCTATTGATTGATGACTACTCCCGGATGATGTGGGTGACTTTTCTGAAAGAGAAATCAAAAGCTCTTAAGAAATTCAAAATATTCAAAGCTATGGTAGAGAATGAAACCATATTAAAATTAAAATGTCTGAGGTCTGATAGAGGTGGAGAATTCACATCCGATGAGTTCATAGAATTCTTTGAGAAACATGGAATAAAAAGACAGTTGTCTGCTCCTAAGACTCCATAGCAGAATGGAGTAGTGGAGAGAAAGAACCGGACCATCTAGGAAGCATCTAGAACTATGATGATGGAAGCAAATATTCCTCAGATCTATTGGAGAGAAGCTGTAAGCACTGCATTATATACTCTCAATCAAGTACAAATTAGAAGTAATACTGGTAAGACTCCTTATGAACTTTGGTTTAGCATCACTCCCACTGTGAGATATTTTAGAGTTTTTGGTAGCAAATGTTACATTAAGAGATGAAGATCTAGGCAAATTTGATGCTAGAAGTGATGAAGGAATTTTCTTGGGTTATTCTACTCAAAGCAAAGCATATCGGTGTTATAACAAGAGATTGAGGAAGATTATAGAAAGTACAAATGTGAAGGTTAATGAAGGGATTGAAAAACCCTCAAGGTTTTATGAATGTGATGAAGATGATCAGTATGATGTTTTGATCCAAGGAGTCCAAGCTCCCTCTGAAATTCAAATTCAGACTGATCCGGTAAATCAGGAAGAAGAGATAAGTTTGAATGAACTTGTTCAAGATTCAGAAGTGCAAGAAACTCTCAAAGTTCCCAGGTATGTAAGATTGAATCACTCTGAAGATCAGATTATAGGTGATAAAAGCAAAGGTGTACAAACAAGAAGAAGGATTGCTCAAAATTTAGAAGAGTATTGTCTGATTTCAAAGATTGAACCTAAGACAGTGAATGAAGCTTGCAATGATGAAAACTGGACTAAAGCAATGGAGGAAGAGCTAATGCAAATTGAGAAAAATCACACTTGGGATCTTGTTCCCAGACCTAAAAATAAGAATGTGATTGGAACCAAATGGGTCTTCCAGAACGAACTAAATGAAGATGGTGAAGTAGTCAGAAACAAAGCTAGATTGGTCTGCAAGGGTTACTCCCAAGTAGAAGGAGTTGATTTTGAAGAAACTTTTGCTCCAGTGGCAAGAATTGAAGCAGTCAGACTATTTCTTGCTTTTTCTGCCTTCAAGGATTTCAAAGTATATCAGATGGATGTCAAATCTGCCTTCCTAAATGGTGACTTGGAAGAAGAAGTATACATTGAGCAACTGGATGGATTTCAATTGTCTGATCATGGTGATATGGTCTGCAAGTTGAAGAAAGCACTGTATGGACTAAAG
This sequence comes from Cunninghamia lanceolata, assembly GCA_027924645.1. Classification (NCBI taxonomy): domain Eukaryota; kingdom Viridiplantae; phylum Streptophyta; class Pinopsida; order Cupressales; family Cupressaceae; genus Cunninghamia; species Cunninghamia lanceolata. Next base: position 4,943,892 of record BSBN01000828.1, read on the forward strand.
CAAGCCCCAAGAGCCTGGTATGAAAGATTGGATAAGCATCTTTTGAAGATTGGTTTCAACAAAGGTACTGCTGATAGTAATTTGTATTTTAAAATTGATCATGAAAATATCTTGATTGTTGAGGTGTTTGTTGATGATATCATTTTTGGAGGAAAAGATAGTATGTGCAAAACCTTTGCAAATCAAATGAAAGGTGAATTTGAGATGTCCATGTTTGGGGAAATGAATTTCTTCTTGGGTCTATAAATCACTCAAACAAAGAAAGGAATCTTCATTTCTCGGACCAAATATGTGAAAGAATTGTTGAAGAAATTTGGGATGGAAGACTCAAAACCAATGAATACTCCCATGGCAACCAGATGCAAATTGACCAAAGATGATGACTCTCCTAAGACTGATCAGAAAAAGTACATATCAATGATTGGAGGATTATTATATCTCACTCAAACTAGACCTGACATTATGAATGTTGTTGGTCTTGTTGCTAGATTCCAAGCTGATCCTAGAGAATCTCATGTCATGGCAATCAAAAGAATTTTTAGATATCTGAAAGGGACAGTTAAGTATGGGTTGTGGTATCCTAGAGATCATAATTTCTCTCTTTCTACATATACTGATGCGGATTGGGCAGGAGATGTGGATGACCGGAAGAGTACCAATAGTGGAGCATTCTTTTTGGGGAAGAGATTGGTTTCTTGGCTGAGCAAGAAACAAGAGGCAATATCTCTGTCCACTACAGAAGCAGAATATATTGCAGCAACAGGGAGTTGCACTCAAATTTTGTGGATGAAGCAAATGTTAAGAGACATGAGAGTATAGTATGAGGAGCCTATCACAATCTTCTGTGATAATTCAAGTGCAATAAATATATCTAAGAATCTGGTGTTGCATTCAAAGACTAAACATATTTCCATCAAGTTTCACTTTTGAGAGAGCAAGTGAACAAGAATGAAGTCAGATTGGAGTTTGTGCCTTCCAAGGTTCAAATTGCAGATATCTTTACCAAACCTCTACCTAAGGACTCTTTTGAGTATCTCAGGGAGAAGTTAGGGGTTATTACCCCTCCAGTGATGAACTAAGGTGCACTGATGTGCATCAGTCCGGTGGATATCACAATCATATCATGTGGTCTGGATTGATGTTTGGAAGCTGCTACTCAGGGGGAGTAGTTGATATGATTCTGAAGTAATGCAAGTATGTGCCCTTTGCCATTGATGTCAAAAGGGGAGAGAAGACATGTGAAAAACAAGTGGTTGCTGATCAAAGGGGGAGCAGTAAAGGAAGAGAAGACATGTGAGTGGTTGTTGTTGATAGGGGGAGTTGTGACAGTATGGAGAAGTTCTTGTCTTAATGGTTAAAACAATTTTTCACATCATATGTTGCCATGAATGACAAAGGGGGAGATTGTTACAAGTATGAGCCTAACCGATGTTGTCAATGATGTCAACATACTCCTGTTGCATTGATGATAAGGATTGAATGAGCTGTATGCTGAGGATATTGAGAAAATTGGTCTTATCAGGAACAAATAAGAATAGTGAAGACAGTGAGGTAAAGATCCTAGCTTAGATGAAGATAAGAGGATGCGCATCAAAGGGTTTGTAGATATGTATCTTAAGATAATCTAGTAAAGATTTCAAAGGTCCGTATGAAGATCTAAAGAAGTTATGGCTACTTAAGTAAAACCGGTTCTGGCAAGTGTTCAAAGGTGATAGAGTGATACAGAAAGATCTGGTGAGCTCTGGAAATGCAACATCTTACTATGTAGATTTGGTGGAGTGTTTAATTGGCCAATGTAAATTGACAACTCAATTGGCTCATGGTCTGGAGGTCCGCAAGCATCTATTCCATTATGACAGTGATGACAGACTATGTTCTTGAGGTTCCAGATGAAGGAGAGAAGGATTTCAGTAAGCAGATGTAGTGTGGATGTTCTTGATGATTCAGGCAAGCTTGTGGATGTTTTTGGATTGTGTCCAATTCGTGTTAGGGGTCTGCATTGAAGTTTGAGCTCGCAATTGAAGAATAACCTCCAGATGATGGTGTTCTTCTCAAGACAGGCCGACCGAATGAGTTACACATCCTGCAGATGATCTTGAAGATGTTATGTGAAGATTGGCATGTTCCTAGAAGAAGATTGAAGTCTTAAATATGTGTGGCCAATAGTGTGTTGATCTACGTGAAGTCTTTTGTAATAAGTCATGTTGTATTTATGTACTTGCTCTGTAATGTATGCCGACTTGGATGATAATTCCTAAGTTGATGTCTTGTATAAATAAGGAGTTGTAAAGTCATTTCAAAGTGTGTCTTGTGAAGATGAGTGTGTGGTAGAGAGGAGAAGAGTGAAAAGCAGAGCAAAAGTTTTGGGCTTAAATGGAACTAACTCAAGTATGGTGAAGATGCTATTCTCCAGTTCAAGTATGTGATACTTATTATTCTATAGACAGTGTGTCTCTTGTAAGTAGTGAGCCTCTTGTGAGCAGTGTGCTCGGGCAGTGAGCCCTAATTGGCATGTGCCATTTTGTTTTTTCTATTCTTCTAACAGAGAATACAATCTTGGGTTAATCACCCTGTGGTTTTTCCCTTAACCAGGTTTTCCACGTCAAAATCTTTGTGTCATGTGTGTTATTATGTTTCAACTCTTGATTTAATGCATTATGTTTCCATGATTGATTTATTATTATGCTTCTAAATTACAAAGTGGATTTAAGTGTTTAATTGGAAGAAAGTTTTAGACAACTGATTCACCCCCCCTCTCAGTTGTCTGCCCAAAAACTAACAGTATTTTATGTTATGACGTATGATAGTCAAACTTATGTAATACTATTCTTTATGCCAAGTGCAAACTAATTGTAAATGTAAAGTGAAATGATTTCAATATGATTCTATCTTGGAATATGTTGTAATTTCAAGGTTGAAAATATTCAGAAAAGATATGCTTTTATTTCTTTGTGATTATGCAAGTGACATATATATTTAAAAAAAAAAAATCACTCATGTTTATCATGTTCTTTTACTTTCTTAGTAAATTGTATGCGTAATTCTGAGTAATATGAGAAGACATGTTACATCAGGAGATAGATTTAGACATAAGAACCTGAAGGCTTGATCACACTTATTGAACCATTTTTATTTATCTTTGATAGCATTTGGCTCTTTTTATGTGCCCATAGTCACTCTATATAACCCTTTATCCTTTAGCATAAGTTGAATATCGAGTTTCCACTCATGATAGTTAAATGGTGTTAGAGCTTTGATAGGATGATTTGGCTCCATGCTTTACTTAGATTATTTACAAATTTGGTTTTGAAATGTAGAAAGAAATATTGAGGGAAAAATGGAAGTGCACACAAGACACGACTCTAGATACCCCCTATAACTCAATATTTGTATCCCCCCCTGAATTTTGGCACTTTATAATAGTGGTGTGTTAAGCAAGTCGAATTGGAATGAAAAATGACACTTTATAATAGCAGTGTGAAATCATTTCCAACAGATCAAGCTAAAAAAATTATTGACTTTCTAAAAAAGTGGGACTCAATTTCGAGTTGCCAATCAAAAGATACAATTGTTTTTTAAGTTGCTTAGCTTGTTGTACAAAAAAGGGAAAAAATGTTTGAGAAAATGGGGTAATTCCTAAATCATCTTGATGGATCTTTGTCGGTGCTAGAACCAGCTTCCTGTCGACTATAAATATGTTAAATTTTGCCTTCATGGGCGAAAGTTATGGCAAAATGAAAAATGCTTTCCTTTGGCAAGTGAAGAGCACTTTGAATGAGCTTGATTATTTGACTTGGTATAAAAAACTAGTTCTGGTAGTTTATGGACTGTCTGGTTTAACCACTAGGGGTTATAGTTGATATGAATGTTACAACAAAGTTAACATAAAGGTCAACATGAGCTTCTAAAATAGCAAAGAGTCATTACAATAGTGGAGAACATTAAATTGTAGAAGTGTACAAATAGAGTATAACACAAATTCTAACTAAACGGTGACATCCTTCAACCTTTAATGAAGACAATTAGTGGGTGACCTCTGATTGCAATGTAGACAATTGGGAGGAAACAGTGGCTACATCACTTGAGTTTAAAGACCCTACGATGCTTGCAAAACCAGTAAAAAATAGTGGCCAAGCTCCACAAATGGCAAAACCAAACCGCACAGGAAGAAGCACACTGCATCTTCTGAGTGTTCAGCGACTTTGCAGCCTGCAAGCTTGATGGATGGCGAAACCCTGCACATAAAGATCAAGAAAATGACCACAAAAATAGTGACCCAGAGAGTAGAGATGGAGACTCGTCCTGGCATAGAAACTGTGAGCCTCGATATTATCAGACTGCAACCTTCAAATCTTTCATAGATCGGCTTGGTGAGCAAGTGACTTCAACAACCAAAAATGGTGATGTTGATTGGAGTCGACCCTAGAGAAATTGAACCTTGTGACTTGGAAGAAGCCATGAATAGGAAATAATGGCCTCCTCAAGAGTTTGAAGATTGTAGATCATGAAAGAAACCACAACAGAGAGGTGAGACTTCAAACAAATACAGATCCATAAAGGAAGACCCGCCACCTGAATGGAATGGGTTGACCAACCAAGGAAGTTTGTGGAGCCGGAATGTCAATGATGCCCTAAATGGTTGGGAAGATGAAGTGTTAATCCATAAAAATGCAGAGTGCCAAACTAAATCCAACGTATGCCAAAGAAAGATTCAACAAATGAAATCCTATGTGAAATGATGACCAAATACACCCAAAATTGGGCCAAAAAACAAAAGAATTTCACCCAAAACAAAGAGAACAAAATCTCTGAATTAGTTTGGAACACTCGAACCTCCACTAACCAATGAACCAGAAAAACACCCAGATCTGGCCAAAAACTAAAAAAAAAATGCTAAGAGATTTGCCCAAAGTTAGATTTTTCAAAAAAAAATTGCTTTTTTGGCAAAAAATTCTAGCTCTATAAGGATCTTTCGACTTGGCTAAGTGTCTGATACCATGTTGGGATTAGTGAGGATCAACAAGCAATAATAAAACCACAAAGCTATTTTGCACATAATAACCAAAATTACATTGCCAAAGGATGAGTGAAATGCACAGAGAAGTCTTTCTTAAATAGGAAAGCATGAGGAAGTGAGAAGGTCATGCTCAACCACTAACTAACCTCCAAAAGGTGCAACACTTGTCTTGCTCAAGTGACACATGTTTGAGCAAGTCGCAAGTTTACATGTAGTAGGTGTCTCACAAAGGTGAGTACACATGTCTTCACCACATGAGGTGAGACAAAAAAGTAAGAAGCCCAAAGTTGGACTTAAGCTAGTGTGATAGAAGTCTCCAAGACATGCTAAAAGATAACTAGATAGTAGAGAATGTCACTTTTCACACTAACACATCCTAGATACTAGTTTTTATTGTTGTTGTGTTTGTAGGAGATATACATCCACAACTAGAGCTAATATTGGTTATGCCTCCCAAAAATGCAAAATTTAGGTATTTCATGTGTCCTTCATGCTATGATTAACCCTCTATTTATTACTAATCTAAGATAGTCATAATTAGGATTTTTAGTTCTTGGACCTAGGTTTATGTTCATACATATGTCATTGAAAATTATTTGTATGCAATTCTTGTTAATAGGTCTATATGTTGCATTGTTGCTTTATGATCCTTCCTCAAGTCTATGAATTATAAAGAGGTGAAGTTGTAGAGATTATTTGCACATTTGTATACCTTGCTTGACTACTTCTCAACCTTGTGCACTGCTAATGAAACAAAGGTAGACTTCCTCACACTATTCACATGGTTGCACACTTGATTTTGGTCTTGCAACCAACAAAGATTGTATCAGTAGACTTATCTATCTCCTTTGCACCCCCTTTCACAAAATGATGTATTGCCTCCTGATCTCACAATCCTACAACTCATTGCCCTTTTTGAACTTGTAGACTTTATGTGCATCTTTGCACATCCCTTGCAAAGTGAAACCTTGCTTCATGTTCTCATACCCCCATCAAGTCCTATAAGAGTGGAATTATCCCACTCATTTGCATGTGTTGCATAATTGCTCCTCTACCTTATAACTCTACAACAGTCTCATTCTCATTTGGCACCTGCCATGAACCTCATGTGCACCTTTACACATCCCTTGCATTTTAATCACTATTTGTAAACGTGAGGACTTCACAAGCATCTTCACATGTCTCTTACAACCTACTACCCTACCTCTAGATCTCACAAACTTGATGCCCTCACTTGTAACATTGCATGCACTTTACTTGTGTGCCTCCCAAGCCCACAACTCCATAATACACTTTTCTATGGGCTCTATCCCCCAACCTTGCAAGTTGCAAATGACCAACATGCCTCTTATGCTCTACAACCCCATCATTACTATGAAAATCAAACCCTTGACCTGATGTACAAATGGGCAAGCTATAAATGTTCCTACAAGGATGCAACTAGGCCCAGGAGACATTAGAAAACTATAAAAATATACTCATTACCATTTTAATGAATATTTGTGTTATATATGAAAAGTGGGAAGATGGTAGATAGTGTTAAGATCTATCAAATCAAACCCTCCTTTCTGTTAGAAATGGAAGCAACACTACTTCAATGGAAATCTGATTCAAATAAATTTATGTAATCTTTTAAGTGTGTATTATTGATGGAGATTTTAACAAAAAATGAAACTATGCTTCACATAATGAAAATAAGAAAAATTGAACACATAACACAATGTTTAATGTAGAGAAAACACTTGCAGGTAAAAAACTCCACACAAGAAAGAGGCCCAATGTTTGTATTAATCTAAAACGATTTACAATACAACAACACCACCACCAATCTCTCCTACAGTCTTCAATCCGACAGCATTCCAGAAGCACCCGAGTACCTGTAAACCTGTTATGCATCTCATCTACTATGCCATGGATTTATAGAATTTACACAACCTCAAGATGGGTGTCTTTCTTGGAATTTTCACCCATACAACATTAAATGACTTCTTTCAGGCTCATAACACTTGTCAAGAGTCAACAATACAACCTTGGGTGTCCATGGACAAAAATAGGCTCTTACGGGTTCATAAAAGTTGTCATACATGCATCCTACCGTTAGGTCTCAAAAATGCAGGTTGCAAATCCTAAGAGGATGCCAGGATCTATGCTTAGATTTGCAACGTTTTTGAACTAACGTGAGAGAGTTAACCTTTAGAGTTTGATGACTCCCTGCACTTTAGGCACTGCTATACCTAGGTGGGTGAACCTTGAAAATTAAAGTAGATCGAGTGTAAGTGTTTTGACTAAGTTAATGGATCTACGTACAGTGGCAAATGGTGTAGAATAGATGAAAGATTGCTAACTAATTCTATATCTAATATCTGATGGATGATTGGTATAAATTGTATAAGCAATATTAGGGTAAATTTTAAAACTATGCTTAACTAATGAATGGCTTTTGGATAAAACTAAATGATGAATTGAAATAAGACCAGTGACTTGTTGGGTAAACAAAGTCAAATGAAAGATAAAGACCAGTGGCTTATATTGGGTGATAACTCTAACTGTTTGGCATAGAACTTTGGTTTATAACTTGTATAAACATGCAGGGAAATGATTGTCAAACTCTTCTTAATAATCCAACTAACACAATCAGGTTTCTTGTTATTCACCAGAAGGAATTTTAATCCTTTCTCGAAGGAACCAATTGAATGAAATATATAAGAATAACATATAATATCAACTTGGAGACATAATGCCAATCCTAATTATATGGTTCTTCTTAATAATCCAAATCAACACTTCCAGATTACTGTGACTGATCAAAAGGATTTTAATTCCATTTTAAGGAAACCAATTAATCAAATCACACAAATACAACAAATGTGCATTGACAAATTAAATATATGCTTGATATACCAATTTGAATAACAGGGAAATATTAAACTGGAGACAACTAAATAACTGAATAACTTCAACAAACAATTGATGCTAGTATAAGTCCACAGAATCAGAGATCTTCTATTAGCTTCTTAAATGTAATACTTGCAACATGGTCTTTTAAAACATTGTAAACTTCATATATTATCTCCTACTGCTGATGATAATTCAACATCATATGTTCAACTTATATAGAAATACTTATGAAGAGACATAACTCTTCAAAATGTCTTTTGGGAATTAACATGATTAACATAACAACAATAAAGATAACGATGCTAAGCTCTACTCAAGCATAGATATATTTGAGCGATGTGATCCAAGAACTCTTGGCTGCAATGTGTATCAGTAAACTCTAGCATTTCTTGTGATCACGTCCATCGTTACCATCTTCTCCAAATGCTTGCAAGCTTCCCCAGATGCAGAGTCTTTGTCCTTGAGAGATCCTAAGGCTTCATGCAATATTACTTGACACTCTTTACTCCATTCATCTTTGCTCCTTAGCTCCTTGTTATTTCTAAACAACATGGGTACTCCTGCTTTTGAAGCCTCAATACATTCTTTGGCATCATTCTTAAGTTGGTCATAATATTTCTAATGTTGCTCAATCAAGTCTTTTGCACTAGAAGTACCTGTAGTGTTAGAAATATCCTTACTCTACATCTCATGGAGCCTGTTGTTTAGCCTTTCATGCTCTTGGATCACTTTATAGTTTTTAGAATAAACATCCCAAAATTTGATCATCCAATGCATCATGTTAACATGCCTATTCTAGAGCACTATTGCAAGTGTGTCAATCTGGACCTGAACTATCTGATCAACAGATGGTGATTGGGCACTTTGTGAGCTCTCTCCTTGAGTTAACCTTTTCATTGACCCTCCGAAGGTATTCTCAACAGTATCTTTCAAGAAATCATTTTCTTTTGTTAATCTTTCACAACTTAGTTTATATGCATCCTGTTCTTTGATCAACATCTGAGCCTGTGCCTTATTTAACTTTGCAACATTTATGCCAATATCTGTAGTAATCAAGGGATCAGTTTCCCCTGCTTTCAAGGTCATAACATGCCCAAAAGTTTTTTCAGTATCTATAATGGTCATTTTCTTATGAGGAGGGTACAAGGCCCATATCATGAGTGATTTTTCATCGTTGTTATATTTGGTACCCATGTACACCTCTGTGACACCCTCAGGAGTGAGCTTATATTTGTCATCAATATTGTACAAAAAGATATCAAACACCAGAGCAGAATTTATATCAAGACCAGGAAATATCATGACACCTGCTTCTCTGAGCAGCTGTCTACCTCTACTAGGAGTCATAGCTTTCAATTCACTATCCACTGTTATTTTTAACATATCAATTAATTGTCTTTCATTTTCAGCCGTGACATTATCAACTGATTCCCTGATCTCTTTACCCTTGCATTTATACAAAAATGATTTAAATTCTTTAGAATGAATAAATTGATCATCTGCAATAAAAGAATCATATTCTACTTGTCTTGGATCCTCATCATTAGGCTCCTCTTCATCATGCTTTTCATTAGGAGACTGATAACATTCCATTCTTCATTTAGATATTCTAATTGTTTGTTCATGTGACTCTTCTTCTCTTGTAGATCCCTCATCACCAGAGGACAACAACTCTGTATCTACAAGCTGTTTCCTCTTCTCATCTAATTCTCTATTATACTTTTCAATTACTAATTCAACTTCAACTTCTTCCATATTCCTGATAATGTCATCATGTGGATATGGGACATGTGTATATCCACTGAGGTCTTGTTTTCTCCTAGCAAGATCAATGAAACCCTCATGATCAAATCCTTTTCTTGCCTCTGCACATCTCATGTTATAATGCATCAATTTATCCATGATGAGACCATAACCCTCTTTAGACACCACAGTAAAATCCCCAAAGCACAGAGTACTAGGCACGAAGGATTGCTTGTCATAGGAGCTCAATTTCATCACATTAGAGCAGTTCATTTGCCTAACTATCTCTAAGTAGGCAATTATGTCAGGAACTGTCTTGGGGCAATATAAACGGGGTGTCTTCAAAACCATAAATTATGACCATGGTTGAATCCTCAAAACAATACCTATCTCCCCAGTTGTGGGTGATAGTAGGAGGACCACCAAAATCTTTGGGTCTGAGAAACCTCTTTATTTCATTTGACAGTGAATATTCACAAGGATGATTGAAATATATATACAACACTTTTACATAGTATTCTTCAAAATGAATATAACTAGAATGGACAAACCTATTGTCCCATATCCTCGTCCACATTTGCATAGGTGACTTTTGCCCCCTCTAGTCCATTTGAGCAAATCTAAATTCACTTGGCCATAATAAAGCACCATGTGCATGAGGAGTGAGTAGTGCTCAAAAGAGACTGATGGGGCGTTGTTCTTGATTGCAGTTAAACCAGAATCAATTCTTCCAAAAACATAGGTAGCATAGTCAAACTGCCTAGCATTGTGACACTGGATATCTGTGGCTATCACCATTAAAGGAATTATCATAAAATTAGGAACCTCTGACCCTAAGACTTGGCCCACGGAATAATATGTGTATTGTATATATGGTTCAAACAATGACACATGGAATGGAGGGCCATCATTATCATTAAGAGGCACCATTTCTCCTTCTGCCCTAGGCTTGTGAATATGTAATCTCCATCCATTATACGTGGTGTCCATTCTCTAGTACTCTTTATCCAAATATTCATAAACTATGGGAATAGTACACAAATCATCTAAATCAAATACTTCATAAATGGCATTTTTGGACAAATGTATAGCAGACTCTCCTTACGGATTGCATATGGCCTTGAGGCTTGGATTGTAATGTTTCACCAGGAGTTTGAGGAGTTCTGCATTCACAAACACATTAGGGATGACCAATTTGCCCAAGTTCAAGTGCCATGGATTAGACACTAGGACATTCCTGAATCTTCTATTGTAATGTAATTTGAATAATTCATAACCTCTTATTGGTGTCGACACATTTCCAAGGTATTTGTATTTATCTTCCAATTTCTCTACCTCTTCCCTAAGTTGTGCAGACCTTCAGGCTTTATGGGTTGATCCAGGCAATTGGTCAATTAAATCCTGATTCAGTTTCCTATCTTTTATTTTTTCGTCAAGGCTTTTGTCAATTTTTTGTTTCTTGGGCTTACTAATTTCATCTAGCTATTTTCTGCCCTTCCCTTTCACTGGAGTCTCCATTACAATTATGGATGGTAAATTCAAACTGTAGTCTATCACACAGAGGTTTTTGAGTATGTACCTGTTATGTGATGACTGAACTCCTCTATCCTTTCCTCTGAGTTCTCGCTTATGCGCTCCTCTTAGACAATTTGTTTGAATCTAATTGCAGTGATTTTGAATGGCTCTTCAAAGGATTTCTTCCTTGTCTGTAATTAATTGTTCCAGTGTATTATTTTTTGTGATCGTTGTGAGATGTCACATCATCATAACTCCCTTCATCGATAGGACTTTTGTAATATTAGGGTGATCTAATATCTTCTTATGGCATGAACATTTGCATGTGGATCAATCATTGTGACTCTTCATTTTGTCTCCTCGATGTCATCTTTTATAAAAAAACATATATAAGTTTGTATCGGCAAGATATTTTGAGGTCTACCCGATGTAGAAAGAAGCATGGTTGTAGTCGGCCTAACTTACTTTATCGCCATGGGAATAACATTTTACTCCGATATTGCAAGTGTCTCTGATATGAATATCGGTAAGAGTCTTATTGATGAACGTGGCCATTGTTATCATCGGAACAAGATATGACATCGGGATGCCTTGATTCCAACTATTTGATCATGGTTGTTTCCCCGATATCTTCCTTTACATCCTTCATCGAAGTGATTGTCACAACATGTTACCGAAATCCTTCATCGTTGTGACCATCGGTTCAACAAGACTCATAAACTTTGTTCCAGCTTGTTTACTTTCGCCGATGGTTTTTATCCTCCATACATGTCGGTGTGACTTAGGTCGAAACAACCCCTTTGGTCACTGAGACATCATAAGGTCGGAGACACTTTAATTCTTCATCCTGATGTGCATCTCCTGCTGATGATCACTAGTTCCATCCGTCCAATGGGTTGTTCGGTGAGAGTCCTACCGAATTCCTTCATCGGTATGATTTATACTGTCGGGTGGTTTTTTGGAGTATTCTCTGATAGTGTTTTCTTATGCCAATAGCCCTTGCTATTGATTAACTCAGCATGACTGTAAGTTCTCTCTCTGATGAAGGGTCATCAGTGTTACTCCTTTCATCAGAGATCTCTGAAGCTATCTCTCCGACCATTATTCTCATGCCGATACTCATTTAGCCCGTCTTAAATTAGACATGGATTGGTATGAAGAAAACACCAAGGTCTCGCTGAAATTGAGGAGTTGAGGCCCTTTGTCATATTACAGTTATGAGGGGTGAGACAATTATTTGTGGTGAAACTCATGTGGTATTTATGAAATTTATCAACTTCTATTATGATTTTGGGCGTAAGATTTTCTAATTTGGTTGGACATGAGGGGGGTAGGAGTACAGGAAAACTTTAAAATTTTCCTGTCCCAACAGTGGCTCTATCTGGGATGTATACCCCTTGCGGGTATAAAAAGAATTCAGATCTCCTGGGGGAGTAGACCATACATTTTTTTTTTAGTCCTATACTACTATACATGGAAAAGTTTTTTGGTAATCATGAGAGATTCATAGGACTGTCCATGTACTGGCAAATCCTAATGCCTTTTGACTATCCTAAACTATTGTGCATGGAATATGAGTATTTTGAGAATTATTTCAGAGTTGTCCATGCATTGGAAACACTTATTTCTCTCTGTGCATGATTCTGATATTTTATAAAAAGAAAGGTTTCAGAAACTATCCATGCACTGGCAGTTCCTGCTCTTCTCCAGACATATTTTGCAAATAGTAAGAAACCTCTCCCCCTTTACCAGTGACAACAAAGGGGCCTAACCACAAGTCTTCAAACTTTCCATGCTTTCCCTTTTCTTGACATCTGGCATTCCACATCAATACTAAATCATTCATTTCAAATTTCCTGTCCTTGGCCTTTTTGTCAAAAAGATATTTCACTTGTGATTGCAATTTGATGTTCTATTTTTGAGCTAATCTCCTTGTCTCATCAAGTTCTGCAAGATGCTTTAATCTCTCCTCCATTGGTTCAGGGACGTTTAAATCCTCTAGAAGAACAAATTTGTACACTGGTAAAAGATTTTCTAATGGCATCCTTGCTTGTGTTCCATACACCAGTTCAAAAGGAGATCTCCCAATTGCTCTCTTCACAATAATCCTATCAGCCCACACAATCATTCTCAATTTTGAATCCCATGCCTTCTTGTTTCCCTCCAACATTCTCTTTATAATTTTCAGAAGATTTTTGTTGCTAGATTCTGCCTGCCCATTTGCTTGTGGATGATAAGGGGCAACATAGGACACAGTGATGCCATGTGTATTATAGAAATTTTTGAACTCATCAGACCTAAAACACATTTCATTGTCTGTAATCAACCTCATTGGAGTGCCAAATCTGAATATAATATTCTCCATCAAAAAGTTGATCACCATCTTGCTTGTTGCTTGTTTAGTTGGGATTATTTGCACCCATTTTGTGAAGTAATCTGTTGCCACTAAAATCTATTTGTGTCCTCCACTTGACTTCTCTGTAATTTCTCCTATGAAGTCAATACCCCACTGATAGAATGGAGCCTCCACCTGCATGGGTTTCAAGGGTAGTGCTCCTTGATATTTTAATTTTCCTAAAAATTTCTGACATGCTTCACATTTTCTTGTGTAATGATATGAATCATTAAAAACTCTAGGCCAATAGTATCTAGTCCTTAGGATCTTGTGGGCTATAGTCTTTGCTAAGAAATGTCCTCCACACATGCCTTCATGTAACTCTTTCATAACATGTTTTGACTGATGTTCATCTAGACATAGTAGTAGAATATCATCCCTATTCTTCCAGTAAAGATCTCCATCAATAAACACATATTTTGAGGCATGTAATTTAAGTGTCCTTCTCTTATTATCACCATACCCTTTAGGACATTTCATGTGCTTCAGATAATATATAATGTCAGTATACCATGGAGTATGCTCAATGCTAGAACTTGTGTTATTAACATCATTATCACTACATATCTGAGAAACCTTGAGATTATTTTCAGCCATTAATCTAGCAAGACCTTGTCCTCTTACTAGTTTGGTGATCTGGATTTCAATATTGAACTCCTGAATTCTATTGATCCATCTGCATCTTCATCTTCTGCCTATAACCTCAGTTTGGACCAATACATCTTTTACTGCAGCATTAGGCACATATGCTATTATTTTAGCTCCCACCAAGTATGGCCTAAATGCTTTAACTGCCTTCACCAATGCATATGTCTGTTTCTCAACTATGTCATATTTTAATTCTGCATTTTGAAGAGATTTGCTAAAAAATGAAATGGGTTGTTCATGTTCTTCATCATTTTTCTGCAATAGTACTGTTGCAACCGTATGATATGAGGCAAATGAGAACAGCTAGAATGACTTACTAAAATCAAGGGATATCAGAACTGGGGCTTCTTTGATTGCCTTCTTAATGGTGGCAAATGCCTCTATTGTTTCTATTGTCCACTTCACTTTTGAATTCTTCTTCAACATTTTTGATATGGGACTAACAATTTCTGCAAAATTTGATATGAATCTCCTGACAAAGTTGATTTGGCCAAAGAATGACTATATAGCTTTTACATTCTTAGGAATGGGAACTTGGTCAATGGCTTTTACCCTTTCAAGATCTATTCTTACTCCATCTTTTGAGCATTAGGGGAAATTTACATAAAAAATGGGCCTCCTAAGGGTGACATCATCAGCTTTTTGAGTTATCAAAAATCAACTAAAAGATGACATCAACCGTTACGGTGACATCATCCAAAATAAAAATAAAATTATTTATTTTATAAAATGAAACTTTCTAAAATCCTATGAATTAACTCATGATGGTTAATTTAACTCTACATATCCTATTCTATCTCAATCATCTTTCTAAATAATAAAGATTCTTTTTGTTTTTTATTTATATTCTTAAGTTCTATTATAGAAATTATTATGTTTTCTAAAAAAATACTTTCATTCTTTAGGAAAAAGAAAATCTAAAAAGTATTTCAAAAATATTTCAACAAATATTTTCTTAAAAATTTTCTTTTATTCCTTAATCACATTAAAAATCATAAAACCTACTATAAACATATTTAATATATTAATTCTAAATCTATAAAATCATAAATTTAAATATATATACAATTATAAATATATAAAATCATTAATATATATATATATATATATATATATATATATAATGATAATATGAAACTTGATTTAATATATAAAATTTATAAAAATAAAATATTAAATATAAAATAAAATATCTAAGCTACTTGTATTTTGCTACTATTTATAAATAATATAAACGTGTTTATTTAAATAAACAAACATAAAAAAAAATAATAGATGAATATTTTAAAGCTACATTCAAATTTTTTATTTAGTACTTTTTTAAAGCTAATTTAAATTTTATATACTAAAAAAATTTCTTCAAAAATAAAAATTATTCTCTCACAAATTTTTAAAAATTTATCTTCAAAATAACTCAATGCAGAATGAAGAATTAAAAAATTATTGGAAAAAGAAAAATAAAAAGCTAACAAATATTCACAATAAAAATATTATTGAAGAGGGCCATTAGGGCATGGTTGGGTGGTCAAATCACTCGATTGTAGTGGCATCCACCCAAGTTCCAGCCTCATATTCATGATAAAAATTTGTTGGATTAAAAAAAGCTAACAATTCTTATTTATATTTTAGAGAAAGAAAACAAAAAAGCTATTGTAAAATATTCTTTCATATATATACACGTTAAAAAAAATTTAAAAATAAATTATTATAAGAGTTTGTTTTAAAATTAGGAACTGTTAATTTTTAAATATAACTTTTAGATAAAAGACTTTTTAAATAAAAAAAAATAATCAAAAAAAGAAATAATCTAAAATGAAAAGTGAACTTGATTTTTTTAATAAATTATAATAGAAATATATGATACCACTTTATAAAAATAATGAACTTGAGTTTAAGACTTTTTAAATAAAAATAAATAATCAAGAAAAAAGAAATAATCTAAAATGAAATGTGAACTTGAGTTTTTAATAAATTATGATAGAAATATATGTTACCACTTTAAAAAAATAATGAATGAGTTTTCTAAGGAATTATAATAGAAACACGTGTCCCCACTTAACTCATATAGTTAAATAATTTATATTTATTTATATTTAAATAATTTGTATTATATGAGATAATTTTTGCTTTCTTAGAGTTTCTTAGGAGGCCCTTTTTTTATGTAAATTTCCCCTAATGACTATATGACCAAGCAACTTGCCCTCTGTTACTGCGAAATGACACTTCTTAGGATTCAATGAAATTCCATATTCTAAGGCTTTAATAAAAATGTGCTCTAAATGTGTACAATGATCCTCAACCCTTTTGGAATATGCTGTCATGTCATCCTGATATACTATCATGATTTTATTAATCAATTCTGCAAAGGCCACATCCATTGCTCTTTGGAATTTTATTCTAGCATTCGTGAGTCCAAATGGCATCCTTAAATATACATACGTTCCCCATGGTGTGGTGAATGCAGTCTTATATTGTTCTGATTCTTTGACTTTCACCTGATTATATCCTGAGAAACCATCCATCATTGACAATAGTTCACACCTGGTAACTTTTTGCAGTATTGCTTCCATATTAGGAAGGGGCTAGTTGTCCTTAAGAGAAGATTTGTTTAGATTCCTGAAGTCCACACATAATCTAATATCACCATTTTTCTTTCTGACAAGCACCAAATTAGAAACCCAAGAAGAATGCCTAATGGGTTTAATGATAGCTCGATCTCTTAGCTTTGTGAGTTCTTCAAGCATCTTAGGGGCCAATGTAGGATTGATAGACTTCTGTTTTTACCTGAATGGTTTAGCATCCAGTTTTAATGGTATTTCATGTTGAAAAAGATCCTCCCTATATGCTTTTAAATCATCATATGACCATGCAAATACATGTCTATACTTCCTGAGTAAGTTGATGAGCATGCTCCTGATTTTGGGACTGGGATTCTTTCCAATGTATACATTCTTTGGGGCTGTTTGCGTCCCCAAATTAATCTCTTCAAGGTCATTCTGTACTACTAGTGTGTCTTTCATTTTAAATTTATCACATCCATCAAATGCCTTTTCCAACGCTATGAGTCCCTTAGGTATTTTGTTTGTTTTTAGCTGAACTATCTCTTGACCAAAGAGAGTTTCTTTTCCATCATGTTCTTCCACAAACGCATTAAAATCAATCTCTTGGTTTTCATAACGATTAGCACAATGCAGGAAGTTGATTATATTAGTATCGTTATCAAACACTTGCCAGTTATGTACATTATCTGGGATAGTAGGTCTGGTTTTGAATTCGATCTCAGTAATAACTCCTAATGTGATATCATCCCTTTTTAATGCAATATTTGCTAGAAAATCTACCATAATATTTTTTGATCTATCAATCTAGTTGATTGAGAAGGCATCAAACAACTCAATATCATCCCAGACAGCATTTCTATATTACATCAACCTCTTGTTTTTTGACAAGTATTTCCCTCTCACTTGATAAGTAACTAATTCTGAATCACCATATACAGCTAACTTTCTTATCTTATGCTTGGTGGCTATATTTAAACCAATGAGCAAAGCCTCATATTCTGCTACATTGTTTGTACATTCAAATGTTAATACGAATGAATATTTGAAAGTTTTTCCTGCTGGTGAAATAAATAATACTCCTACCCCATTTCCCATTTTGCTACATGCACCATCAAAATACATCTTCCACACATCGATCTCCTCTTTCTTAGATTCGACATGTATTGGATCAGTATTCTGCAATTCTGGCTGACTTGTTTCAACCTTGAAGGCTCCCAAATCTCTATCACAAAATAAGTTTATTTGATTTTGATCCAAGTGTTCTATGATGTTCTCATATCTTGGCTCCCTACATAGCTTGATCTCTTTGCCTCCCACTGGTATTGTGGCATATGATAAATCTAATTGGACATTCCCTCCCACCATTGCATCCCATTGTCTTGACAAGAGCATTCCATAATATGGTGGAATATCAACCATGGTGATATCGATGTTATAGGTTGCTTCAGGGTATGAAGCAAGTTTTATTTCCACATCCCTCATAATGCCAACGACTAGGATGGATCTATTATCCATTGCATAACACCTACCAAATGTAGTGTCAACCCACATTCCTAGTTCTTTCATGACTGCTATTGGCATGATATTCATGGCCGCGCCTGAATCAATCATGCAGTTCCTTACTATCATGTTTTTGATTAATAAGGTAGTGTAGAAAGGGTCTACTTGTGAGGGATTCTTTGTCAAGGTATCACCTAGGTATACTTCAGGAGTTTGGAATGTTTCTTGGTGAACATTGTTTGTTCTATTCTCTGATTCTTTATCTTTTTGATTTGGTATATCTGAAATCAATTTAACCACTGTATTTCTATATTTGTCTATCTTCATCATTTCCAAAAGTGGTACTAATATCTTTACCTGAGATATTACATGAGCAATGTCAAATGAATGGGTCATAGTTTGATCATTCCTTTCTGTCTTTATATGTTCTTTTTCTTGATTTTGTGATTTATCTTTCATTTTATTTTATCAATTTTTTCTGGTTCTCTGAATGATGACTTCGTATTATTCTTTTTATAATTTTGATCTTTTATAAAGATACTCCTAGGTGTTTCTTGTTCAACATTTACTGTCCTGTTCCTTAGGTTATAGGCATTTTTATCTTGAGCTACTATAGCTATTGTAAGAGCTTCTCTTTCATTTTCAATGGGCTTTCTCCACTGATCATATGGTGAATTGTTATAATAGGCAGGTTCCTCATAACCATCCTCATGATCTGAGGATACTTCTTGTTTTCTCATGTTGATATGATGTTTCTGGTTTCCCACATCATATTCATATCCCTCTTCCTCTGTAGAAGAATAGTCTTCATTCAACAAATATGGTGTGTCTTGCATCATGTTTATTGTGTGATTGTCTCTGTTATAATTGTATAATGTTTCTTCTTGTTGTACTGCTTTAGCCACAACACAGTATTCAGGTGAGTGTGGCAAATTGCACACTAGACACCAAGGTTTATCTTCTACCATACGTGCCCCATTTCTTTTCAGAGGGTCAAGAGTATCTTTGCCATAATGTTGCTTTCTTCTGCTTTCGATAGGTCTTCCATCTTTCCAATTTGTATTATATGGCATATCATGCAACCTGGGCCTTTCATGTCTATGCTGGCCTTCTTGTTTAGTCTACTGAATGTTTGGGCTTTGAGGAGTTCTACAATTATCTCTTTTGCTAACCATACCTATATCTTGCTTATTGTTCTCAATAGTTAACGCCACTTTCTGTGCTTCAGCTAGGGTCATAGGGCACCGATTTCTAAGTTCATACCCAGTCTTGGGATCAAATGCTTTCAAATAAATGCTTAATGTTGTTGGATCAGTTAGTTTAGATCCATGTGGTATTTTGTTGTGTAACTTGGAAAATTTCAAATTGAAATCATATACTGACTCATTTTGGTATTTTTGGATGCTTATCAATGCAATGCAAACTCAGGGGCATACTGATTGCCATACTACTCCTTAAATTGATTATGGAAATCTGTTATTGAACTGATTGAAGCATCAGGTAAGCTATTAAACCAGTCTCTTGCATCTTCAGTTAGAGACATCATGAATAACCTCATTTTAACATCTTCATAGTCCATACCGATATCTTGTACAAAAGCATTGAAGCTTTTGATGTGATCCTCAGCTGATACTGCACTGTTTCCAGTGAACTTGGGAACTATATTTCTCTAATTACTATCAATAGGGTATGGATACAATTGATATCCAGTCAGGTCAAATTGGCCATATATGTTTGTGAGGTTTTGAGGTGGAAGATTCATGGGTGGCGGATTAGGGTAGTAATTATATCCACCTGGATGCTGATGATAAGCATGTTGCTATTGTGGGTTTATGTGGGGATTCATTTAAGGATTTTGTGGTCTATAATACTATTGACCAGGGGGTGGATATGGATTAGCCATATGTTGGAGAGGTGTTGTGCATGAGAGGTGGTCTAAGATTATTAGGGAGGGTATTTTGATGACTTTCAGATGCTTGTGAATTGGAAACACCACCTATATTTTGGTGCAAGTTTCGCTGTGGATTCCTCAAAATGTTTCCTCTATGTGGAGGTACATGTTTTGGGGTGACTATTTTAGTCCTATTCCTTATCTGTTGAATTTCTTGTTTTAACAACCTCTTAGTTTCCTTTATCTTGATCATTTCAAGTTCTTCCTGGAGCTTAAGTACATTCTGATGTGCTTCATTCATACTTCTTGTATTCTTTGGACATTTATTCACTTCTTGATTTGGGAATCCATGTTTTACCCCCTCTTCCTGCTGTAATGACATTTCATAATCATATTCAGCTTGCCTCTGATCAATTTCCTTCATGGCCCGCGCTTCACACTCAAGCTATTCTTGAGGATCAGGTATGTATTTTGCCAATAAATCATCATTTAAACTATTGACATTTTCATTTAATTCATGCAGAGGGGTAAAACTATTGTGAGTTGTGATAGTTTGTTTTGTATTATCCTCTTGAGCCTCTTGATTATTATTTAGATGAAAGTAATTTGATGCTCCATTTCTCTTGGGGATGGTTCTGATTGGTGGAGATGATTGCAATTTCTTCCCTTCCATCTTGGATCTTCTACCATCCATTTGGTACTAACTCTATGTTATAACAGGTTGTAGAGTCGCCACCTATTTTTGTAAATAGGAAAAAGTTTATAATTTATCTTTCTGGATCCTTCTTGCCATCAGAGTTACCAATTTGTATTTTTGAAATTTCTGACTCTATAAAAGAATGGTTTCTTACTAAAGTCCTTTATTTGGGTCCGTAGTAGAGTCAACAATTTGTTAGGTCTCAAAAATTTAGGTTGCAAATCCTAAGAGGATGCCAGGCTCTATGCTTAGATTTGCAACATTTTTGAACTAATGCGACGGAGTTAACCTTTAGGGTTTGATGACTCCCTGCACTTTAGGCATTGCTATACCTAGGTGGGTGAACCTTGAAAATTAAAGCAGATCGAGTGTAAATGTTTTGACTAAGTTAATGGATCTACGTACAGTGGCAAATGGTGTAGAATAGATGAAAGCTTGCTAACTAATTCTATATATAATATCTGATGGATGATTGGTATAAATTGTATAAGCAATATCAAGGTAAATTTTACAACTATGCTTAACTAATGAATGACTTTTGAATAAAACTAAATGATGAATTGAAATAAGACCAGTGCCTTGTTGGGTAAACAGAGTCAAATGAAAGATAAAGACCAGTGGCTTATATTGGGTGATAACTCTAACTGTTTGGCACAATACTTTGGTTTATAACTTGTATAAACGTGCAGGGAAATGATTGTCAGACTCTTCTTAATAATCCAACTAACACAATCAGGTTTCTTGTTATTCACCAAAAGGAATTTTAATCCTTTCTTGAAGGAACCAATTGAATGAAATATACAAGAATAACAGATAATATCAACTTGGAGACAGAATGCCAATCCTAATTATATGGTTCTTCTTAATAATCCAAATCAACACTTCCAGATTACTGTGACTGATCAAAAGGATTTTAATTCCATTTTAAGGAAACCAATTAATCAAATCAAACAAATACAACAAATGTGCATTGACAAATTAAATATATGCTTAATATACCAATTTGAATAATAGGGAAATATTACACTGGAGACAACCAAATAATTGAATAACTTCAACAAACAATTGATACCAGTATAAATCCACAGAATCAGAGATCTTCTATTAACTTCTTAAATGTAATACTTACAACATGGTCTTTTAAAACATTGTAAACTTCATATATTATCTCCTACTGCTGATGATAATTCAGCATCATATGTTCAACTTATATAGAAATACTTATGAAGAGACATAACTCTTCAAAATGTCTTTTGGGAATTAACATGATTAACATAACAACAATAAAGATAACGATGCTAAGCTCTACTCAACCACAGATATATCTGAGTGATGTGATCCACGTACTCTTGGCTGCAATGTGTATCAGTAAACTCTATAGCATTTCTTGTGATCAGGTCCATCGTTACCATCTTCTCCAGATGCTTGCAAGCTTCCCTAGATACAGAGTCTTTGTCCTTTGAGAGATCCGAAAGGCTTCATGCAATATTACTTGACACTATTTACTCCATTCATCTTTGCTCCTGAACTCCTTGTCGTTTCTGAACAACATGGGTACTCCTGCTTTTGAAGCGTCAATACATTCTTTGGCATCGTTCTTAAGCTGGTCATAATATTTCTGATGCTGCTCAATCAAGTTTTTTGCACTAGAAGTACCTGTAGTGTCAGAAACATCCTTAATATGCATCTCATGGAGTTTCTCTTGGATCCTGTTGTTTAGCCTTTCATGCTCTTGGATCACTTTATAGTTTTCAGAATAAACATCCCAAAATTTGATCATCCAATGCATCATGTTAACATGCCTATTCTGGAGCACTGTTGTAAGTGTGTCAATCTAGACCTGAGCTATCTGATCAACAGATGGTGATTAGGTGCTTTGTGAGCTCTCTCCTTGAGTTAACCTTTTCACTGACCCTCCGAAGGGATTCTTAACAATATCTTTCAAGAAATCATTTTCTTTTATTAATCTTTCACAACTTAGCTTATATGCATCCCGTTCTTTGATCAGCATCTGAGCCTGTGCCTTATTTAACTTTGCAACATTTATGCCAATATCTGTAGTAATCAAGGGATCAGTTTCCCCTGCTTTCAAGGTCATAACATGCACAAAAGTTTTTTCAGTATCTATAATGGTCGTTTTCTTATGAGGAGGGTACAAGGCCCATATTATGAGTGAGTTTTCATCGTTGTTATATTTGGTACCCATGTACACCTCTATGACACCCTCAGGAGTGAGCTTATATTTGTCATCAGTATTTTGCAAAAAGCTATCAAACATCAGAGCAAAATTTATATTAAGACCAGGAAATATCATGATGTCTGCTTCTCTGAGCAGCTGTCTACCTCTACTAGGAGTCATAGCTTTCAGTTCACTATCCACTGTTGTTTTTAACATATCAATTAATTGTCTTTCATTGTCAGCCGTGACATTATCAACTAATTCCCTGATCTCTTTACCCTTGTATTTATACAAAAATTATTTAAATTCTTTAGAATGAATAAATTGATCATCTGCAATAAAAGAATCATATGTTGCTTGTCTTGGATCCTCATCATTAGGCTCCTCTTCATCATGCTTTTCATTAGGAGTCTGATAACATTCCATTCTTCGTTTAGATATTCTAGTTGTTTGTTCACGTGACTCTTCTTCTCTTGTAGATCCCTCATCACCAGAGGACAACAACTCTATCTCTGCAAGCTGTTTCCTCTTCTCATCTAATTCTCTATTATACTTTTCAATTACTAATTCAACTTTTGCTTCTTCCATATTCCTGATAATGTCATCATGTGGATATGGGACATATGTATATCCACTGAGGTTTTGTTTTCTCCTAGCAAGATCAATGAAACCCTCATGATCAAATCCTTTTCTTGCCTATGCACATCCCATGTTATAATGCATCAATTTATCCATGATGAGTCCATAACCCTCTTTAGACACCACAGTAAAATCCCCAAAGCACAGAGTACTAGGAATGAAGGATTGCTTGTCATAGGAGCTCAAGTTCATCACATTAGAGCAGTTCATTTGCCTAACTATCTCTAAGTAGGCAATTCTGTCAGGAACTGTCTTGGGCAATATAAACAGGGTGTCTTCAAAACCATAAATTCTGACCATGGTTGAATCCTCAAAACAATACCAATCTCCCCAGTTGTGGGTGACAGTAGGAGGACCACCAAAATCTTTGGGTCTGAGAAACCTCTTTATTTCATTTGACAGTGAATATTCACAAGGATAATTGAAATATCTATACAACACTTTTACATAGTATTCTTCAAAATGAATATAACTAGAATGGACAAACCTGTTGTCCCACATCCTCATCCACATTTGCACAGGTGACTTTTGCCCCCTCTGGTCCATTTGAGCAACTCTGAATTCACCTATCCATAATCCCATTTCCTAGCCATAATAAAGTACCATGTTCAATAGGAGTGAGTAGTGCTCAAAAGAGACTAATGGGGCATTGTTCTTGATTGCAGTTAAACCAGAATCAATTCTTCCAAAAACATAGGCAGCATAGTCAAACTGCCTAGCATTGTGACACTAGATATCTATGGCTATCACCATTAAAGGAATTGTCATAAAATTAGGAACCTCTCACCCTAAGACTTGGCCCATGGAATAATATGTGTATTGTATATATGGTTCAAACAATGACACATGGAATGGAGGTCCATCATTATCATTAAGAGGCACCATTTCTCCTTCTACCCTAGGCCTGTGAATAGGTAATGTCCATCCATTATATGTGGTGTCCATTCTCCAGTACTCTTTATCCAAATCTTCATAAACTATGGGAACAGTACACAAATCATCTAAATCAAATACTTCACAAATGGCATTTTTGGACAAATGTATAACAGGCTCTCCTTGTGGATTGCATATGGCCTTGAGGCTTGGATTGTAATGTTTAGCCAGGAGTTTGAGGAGTTCTGCATTCACAAACACATCAGGGACGACCAATTTTCCCAAGTTCAAGTGCCATGGATTAGACATGGGACATTCCTGAATCTTCTATTGTAATGGAATTTGAATAATTCATAACCTCTTATTGGTGTCCACACATTTCCAAGGTATTTGCATTTATCTTCCAATTTCTCTACCTCTACCCTAAGTTGTACAGACCTTTGGGCTTTAGGGGTTGATCCAGGCAATTGGTCAATTAAATCCTGATTCAGTTTCCTGTCTTTTATTTTTTCGTCAGGGCTTTTGTCAATTTTTTGTTTCTTGGGCTTACTAGTTTCGCTTGACTGTTTTCTGCCCTTCCCTTTCACTGGAGTCTCCATTACGATTATGGATGGCAAATTCAAACTGTATTCTATCACAGAGAGGTTTTTGAGTATGTACCTATTATGTGATGACTGAACTCCTCTATCCTTTCCTCTGAGTTCTCACTTATGCGCTCCTCTCAAACAATTTGTTTGAATCTAATTATAGTGATTTCGAATGGCTCTTCAAAGGATTTCTTCCTTGTCTACAATTAATTGTTCTAGTGTATTAATTTTCATGATCATTGTGAGATCTCACATCATCATAACTCCCTTCATCGATAGGACTTTTGTAATGTTAGGGCGATCTAATATCTTCTTATGGTGTGAACATTTGCATGTGGATCAATCGTTGTGACTCTTCATTTTGTCTCCTCGATGTCATCTTTTATAAATACATATATAAGTTTGTATCGGCAAGATATTTCGAGGTCTACCCAATATAGAAAGGAGCATGGTTGTAGTTGGCCTGACTTACTTTATCGTCATGGGAATAACATTTTACTCTGATATTGCAAGTGTCTCCGATATGAATATCAGTAAGAGTCTTATCAATGAATGTGGCCATTGCTATCATCGAAACAAGATATGACATCAGGATGACTTGATTCCAACTATCCAATCATGGTTGTTTCCCTGATATCTTCCTTTATATCCTTCATCAGAGTGATCGTCACAACATGTTACCAAAATCCTTCATTGTCGTGACCATCAGTTCTACAAGACTCGTAAACTTTGTTCTGACTTGTTTACTTTCACCGATGGTTTTTATCCTCCATACATGTCGGTTTGACTTAGGCCGAAACAACCCCTTTGGTTGCTGAGACATCATAAGGTCGGAGACACTTTAATTCTTCATCTTGATGTGCATCTCCTTCCGATGATCACTAGTTCCATCCATTCCATGGGTTGTTCGATGAGAGTCCTACCGAATTCCTTCATTGGTATGATTTATACTGTCAGGGGGTTTTTCGGAGTATTCTTTGATAGTGTTTTCTTATGCCGATAGTCCTCACTATTGATTAACTCAGCGTGACTACAAGTTCTCTCTCCGATGAAGGGTCATCGGTGCTATTCCTTTCATCGAAGATCTTTGAAGCTATCTCTCTAACCATTATTCTCATGCCAATACTCATTTAGCTCATCTTAAATTGAACATGGATTGGTATGAAGAAAACACCAAGGTCTCATTGAAATTGAGGAGTTGAGGCCCTTAGTCATATTACAATTATAAGGGGTGAGATAATTATTTGTGGCAAAACTCATGTGGTATTTATGAAATTTATTAACTGCTATTATGATTTTGGGTGTAGGATTTTCTAATTTGGTTGGACATGAGGGGGGTAGGAGTATAAGAAAACTTTGAAATTTTCCTGTCCCAACACCTACACTTGGTAAAAGATGCCCATGCAAGCTTGAATGCCTAGGGGCAAAAAATAGCCACTTACAACATTTTATGACGCGTCATATGCTATCATAAATGTCATAGATTCTTATGACAACTTATAGTTGTCATATAATCTCTTACACCTTCTTACAACATCTATGATGTGCATCATAACACTAAAAATAGGTGATTCCTCCACTTGTGCACCCCACTTTGACCAATTACCATTTACTATAGTAAATGACATCTCGTAAGTACCGCCGATAACTCTGGGACTTACAGTACAATAACTCTGTAATTACCATGGACAGTAAATAATTTTTACCACTGCTAATGAAACTTGTACATCCCTTATGGGTAATTACAAATAATAAAGGGAATAATACAATAATGGGATTTACAAGGTTAATGGTACCTTATCCCAACATTCTCCCACTTGACATTATACATTGTAAATCAACCCATAGGAAATCAAATGAAAAATAATCAGGCACTAGAAACAAGGCCCATGGCCTCTCTGCACCACATGAACTTCTCTATGCTCACAGGATTGGTCAATGAATCTACAACATTCTCCTGAATGTCTATCTTCTTCAGCTCAATCTCTCCATTTACAACCATCTCTCGAACAAAGTGATACTGAACATCAACGTGCTTAGTCTGAGCATGATACATGGGATTCTTGGCCAAATAGATAGCACTCTGGCTATCACAACCAATCTGAATGATCCTAGAATCAAATCCAATACATGTATACAGTATCCTCAACCAAACTGCCTCCTTAGAGACATGAGTAGCAGCCATATACTCTGCTTATGTGGTGGACAAAGCAACTGTGGGCTGCCTCTTATTCATCCAACTCACTGCACCTCCAAACAAAGTAAACACATAGCCACTAGTGGACCTTCGACTATCCAAGTCACCTGCCCAATCTGCATCAACAAAACCCTATATGTCCAAAGATTTATCAGCAATATTAGTACCAGAATAAACCAAACAATGATTAGGAATACCTACAAAATATTTAAACACCCTCTTTGCATAGTTTCAATGCTGTCTACTAGGGTTAGACAAATCTACTCAAAACTCCCACTACTTGGGAAATATTTGGTCTAGTGCAAAGCATTGCATACATCAAACTCCCTACATCACTAGCATATGGCACATTAGACATATCCTCAAAATCATCCTCAGTCTTTGGACACATATCTAATGAAAGCTTAGTACCAATGGGTAAAGGAACTCTAACTAGGTTACAGTCCTGCAAATTAAACCTCTGCAAAATAGTATTCACATAATTACTTTGTGACAACCAAAGCTTTCTGTTAACTATGTCTCTTCTGATCTCCATTCCCAGAATATACCTGGCAGCTCCAAGATCCTTCATATCAAATGCACTTGAAAGTTGGGCTTTAAGCTCACTGATCATACCCTTAGTATTGTTGAAAAATAACATGTCATCAACATACAATGCAATAACCAGTATAGAATTACCAACACAATAAATGTAAACACAATGATCCTCCTCACTTCTAACAAAACCTAATTTTAAAACAAATGAATCAAACTTTTGATACCACATTCTAGGGGACTATTTCAAACCATAGAGAGACCTCTTCAACCTACAACCCCATGTTTCTTTCCTTTTTACCTTAAAACTTTTAGGTTGTTGCATATAAATTTCTTCGTCAAGATCTCCATTCAAGAACGCAACCTTAACATCCATTTATCAATCTCCCAATCATAAGCTGTAGCAATGGATAAAATAAATCTAATAGAAGTCAACTTAGCAACAAGAGAGAAAATCTCACCAAAATCAACTCCCTCTCTGGGAGTAGCCCTTGGCTACCAGTCTAGCCTTGTACTTCTCTAATGACCCGTCTGCTCCAAACTTCTTCTTGAAGACCCACTTACAACCTATGGCCTTTCTTCCTTTGGTAAAATGAACAAGATCTCAGGTGTTACGAGAGTTTAAATCCATCATCTCCTTATGCATGGCTAATTGCCAAGACTCACTATCATCTATAGAAATAGCTTCCCTGTAGGATCTAGGTTCATCGTTAGTACTCAATAAAGCATATACACAATGAAAATCTCATGGGCTATACCTATCAACTGGATTCTGTTGTCTTGTGGATCTCCTCAAGGGTGGAGCAAGAGACTCTACTCATTCTTCTGCATGATCATCTGCACCAACTTCTTCTGTAACAACAAACTCATCTTCATCAGAACTACTCGAATCTTCTTCTTCTTCACCCCCCAATTTATCATTTTGTTCTTCTTGAGGTGCATCTTACTGCTCTAAATCAAAGTGCACCTTCTTTACCTTTTCTTCTTTTTCTTTTGGCTACTCAAGTTCTAAAATAGCTCTAAGTTCCCTAAAAATAACATCCCTAGAAAAGATAATCTTGCGGGTTAGTGGATTCCAAATCTTATAACTATTCACATTATCACCATATCCAATGAATGTACACTTTTCAACTTTTGGATCCAACTTAGATCACTTTTCCTTAGGCACATGAACAAAAGCCTCACAACCAAAAACCCTTAAATGTGAAACAGAAGGTTTCTTACCTGTCCACACTTCATAAGGTGTCGAATCAAGAGCCTTACAAGGAGATCTGTTTTTCAAGTAGCAAGCAGTACACACAACCTCTGCCCAAAAGCATTTATCCAACTATGCATTACTAAGCATACTTTTGGTTCTGTCCATAACATCCTTTTTGCAACACCATTCTGTTGTGGTGTATACAAAGTTGTCTTTTGTCTGATTATACCTGTATGCTTGCAAAACTCATCAAATTCCTTTAAACCTGATTGGTTCTCTACTACAACTTTGAATTCCTTAAACTTAGTGAAAACTTCAGATTTATGTTTCATAAAATAAATCCATGTAAATCTAGACACATCATCAATGAAGGTGACAAATTAATGATATTTTCCAATAGATTCATTATCCATAGGTACAAACACATCCATATGAATAATTTCTAATTTCTCTTTTGCTCTATTGCTTCCTAAAGGAAATGATTTTCTATTTTGTTTACCAAACACACAATGCTCACAAAAATCAAAGTGCTCATCAGAATAAGAGAAACCATCCAACAATTCTTTATTCTTCATAGTTTTTAGTACACATTATTACTTGTGTGGCCCAATCTGCGGTGCCACAACATACAAGTGTTTTCAGAAGCCTCAGAAACATAAGAGGCATTACAAACTGTAGTGGCTTCAAGCTTAAACAAGTTCCTGAATCTCTTCCCTTTCACTACCACTGAGTTCCCTCTCACCAATTTGCAGCCTTGATTGTCAAATGTCACATGCATTCCCAAATCATTCAACTTCGAAACTAAAATCAGATTTCTAGCTAATCCAAGAACATGCAAAACACTGGGAAGGGTTTTAATCCTCCCATCACTAAAACACAACAATACCTTTCCTTTTCTAACAATCAGATATGAAGAGTTATTTCCAAGGTAAATATTACCTCCATCATATTCTTCATATGTGGAGAACCATTCCTTATGCGACGTCATATGAAACGAGCATCCTGAGTCAACCAACCAGTGATCATTAGAAACAACATTACATGCAGATTTTAACACATCTTCACCTACATTCAAGGACTTATCCGAAGCACTCTCCCACTATTTCTTGGGGTTTCTGTACTCCTTCACATGTCCCCTTTTACCTCAGTTCCAACACTTAACTCTATTCTTTTTACCAGCAGTCATAGACTGGCCCTTGGACTTGTCCTTAGGCCCTTTATGATCTCCTTTGTGTCCCCTTTCCTTAGACCTTCCCCTGATACTAAGAGCATCACCTGCACTATCTGAACTCTTCTTTCTCAATTCTTGTGCCAATAAAACTGCAACAAGAGCATCCAACTTCATATCTGTGAGGTTAGTAGTGATAGCCAAAATGACATTTTCCCATGATTTGGGTAAAGAACAAAGAAGCAATATGCATTTATCTTCCTCATCAACATCAACATCTACTGAAGCAAGCTGACTCATCAACAAATTAAAAGAATTTAAATGCTTTACAACTGACTCACCCTCTTTCATTTTCAAAGAAAACAACTTCCTTTTTAAATAGAGTTTATTTACCATACTCTTGGCTTGATAGATCTTACCCAACCATTTCTACAACTTGTGTGCAGTCTCTTCCTTTGTGACATTCAACAGGATAGAATCTGACAGACACAAATAGATGGTTCCTCATGCCTTCTTATCTAGTTTTTCCCACTCATCCGGAGAGACATCATCAGGTTTCTTCTCTTTTTGAACAATCAACCATTGGTTTCTTTCTTCCAACAAATCTCCCATTTTCAGATTCCACAACTCATACCCTATTCTGTTGAACTTCTCAATGTCCAATTGAGAGGTTGATGCAACGGTGGATGCAGCCATAATATCAACACAAGTTCTACAAAACAAACACAACCAAATCTCCCACTGCAACTACAGCTTCCACACTACCACCAAAGAGTCAAAGCTAGCTAGGCTTTGATACCAAATGTTAGAAATGAAAGCAACACTACTTCAATGGAAATCTAATTCAAATAAATTTATGCAATATTTTAAGTGTGTATTATTGATGGAGATTGTAACAAGAAATGAAACTATGCTTCACAAAAATGAAAATTAGAAAACTGAACTCATAACACAATGTTTAACATGGAGAAAACCCTTGTGGGTAAAAAACTCCGCATAAGAAATAGGCCCAATGTTTGTATTAATCTGAAAATGATTTACAATACAACAACACCACCAATCTCTCCTACAATCTTCAATCTGACAACATTCTGGCAGTACCTGAGTACCTGTAAACCTGTTATGCATCTCATCTATTATGCCATGGATCTATAGAATTTACACAACCTCAAGATGGGTGTCCTTCTTGGAATCTTCACCAATGCAACATTAAATGACTTCTTACAAGCTCATAACACTTGTCAAGAGTCAAAAATACAACCTTGGGTGTCCATGGACAAAAATAGGCTCTTACGGGGTCATAAAGTTGTCATACATGCATCCTATACTTGCAAAAGATGCCCATGCAAGCTTGAATGCCTAGGGGTAAAAAATAGCCACTTACAAGTTGTCATAGAATCTCTTACACCTTCGTACAACATCTATGACACACATCATAACACTAAAAATAGGTGATTCCTCCACATGTGCACCCCACTTTAACCAATTACCATTTACCATAGTAAATGACTGATGGGGAGGCCTATGGGCTTAGAAAACCTAGATTGAACCAACACTTCAAGACCTATATCATACCCAAGTCTCCCTACCAATTCAAGTGCTTAAAGACATTTTCTACCCAAAATGCCTAATCCAACCTACACAATCTATTACAGAGGTGAAAGACCTATTTGTCTATTATTTCCATATAGACTCTACTTTCTTGGTGTGAGGTACTCTTCCTTATCCTCACTACTTCCAAGATTCTCAATATCCAAGGCTTATAGCCTTCTTGAGCCCATTATCAACCCTCCTCTTTAGGTCCAGGGTTTTGATTGCTTGGTGCTCAGTTCTCCCTTCTCTATTTTTCACCCCTGTCTACTTAGATTGCAACTTGCATACCTAGCCGGGCTATAACAGAGCTCACTTAGGACAAGTTCACATGGCCTCTCTCTGACAATCCAACCACTAACACAAACAGAAACAAAAGAAACAAGATCTCTGCTTGATGGCCCTCCATGACTGTACAAGGAAAATGCAAGGGCATCAAGATAGAGACATCTTGTACAAACAGAAACAAAAGAATAGAAATTAAACTGTCTACTCTACTTCAAACCGGATTATACAATTATTCTACAGACAATATACAAATAGATTCAAGCTGTCAATGTTTCTATTATCAGAATTTTCTCTATTACATTCAATGTATGTTCTTCAGTCTTCCACGTTCTTCCACCTTCTCTCTAACCGATCTACAAAGCCAAAAATAGTTCTTATACTCTTCGTCCTATTTCTGTTATCAGATAGTCAGGGTTTCTTCCATTCGTATTGCTCCTTCACATATACAGTCGTTTGTATCATACAATACTGAAAATATGCATTCACTTTATCATCGGAAAGATAATTGATTGTCTTATCAATATAAACATTTGCTTTACCGTCAGTAAGACATTTGCTATCGGTGGTGCCTTCTTATTTCTGGCTGATACCCATCTTCTCCCTGATGAGTCTTCCCTTCACACTTGTCGGTGTGACTTTCAACATCAGCCAACGTTCAACTTCTCCCGCTGATATCCTTAGTCACTCTGATGAGCCTTCCCTTCACACTTGTTGGTGTGACTTTCAACATCGGCCAACATTCAACTTCTCCTGCCGATATCCTCAGTCACCCTGATGGGAACTCTTCCCTTCACCTTTTTCGGTGTGACCTTCAACATCGGTGAAACCTTTCACCACTCCACTGATGCACCCACTCTCTCTGATGGATAGGATCATTGGCTAGACTTATCTTGTCGGTGTAACTTTCCTTTTGTTCACCGATCTCAATACTCTTGCCGATATGCATTGTCTGCGGTTTGCGGTCAACCCGATACACTAGAACCAAAAGAAAAGCAAAGAAAACTTTATGACCAACATAGTTTATGACCACTAAGGTCATCACACCAAAATGCGTTATATACATATGGGCTCACTCCAAGCCCCTTGGTGCTCCTGCACCATACTCCCCCTGTGCGGAAGAAGTCAAGTCACCTCTGGTGACAACAAGGCAAAATCAATGCCCTGCTTCTTGAACTTGGACTTGGCGATCCAGGTAGCCTCTACTTCAGGCAACTGTTTCCACTTGATCAGATGCTCCATATACACACCATGTCTAGTTTGTTTTTGCACTTGAGAATCCAGAATTCTCTTAGCCTGTGGTTTGGGTTTTGGAGGCAAGGTCACATCACTCATTGTCTGTGCAGCTTCTGAACTAGATTCCCCTGCTACTGGATGAGGATCTTTATAAGGTACCAAGTCCTGAACATTGAACACTGGTGAAATTACCAAGTCTACTGGTAAATCAATCCTATAAGCATTGTTGCCATACTTGTTCAGAATTCTGCAAGGACCAATCCGTCTCATCTGCAATTTGGTTGGTATCCCTTTCTACAATCTAGCTTTGTTCAAATGAACCATGACTAAATCACCAACTTCAAACTGAACATCCTTCTTGTGTGCATCTACCCTATCTTTGATTTTCTGAGTATTGTCCATCAATGTCTTCTGGACTTGGTCATGAATCTCCTTCATAGACTGTGCAAAATCCTCAGCATGACCACTTCTATGTTCCATGTCTCCAAGATGTCAGAGTTCATATACACCTCGAGGGTGCATTCCATACATTATCTCAAATGGACTTTGTCTAGTAGTCCTATTCATACTATCATTATAGGCAAATTCTGCCTGATAAATGACTTGATCCCAACTCTGTCCATATTCTTTTGTCAAACACCTTAACAGGTTACCCAATGTCCTCTTCACCACTTCTGTTTGGCCATCTATCTGTGGATGATATGCTGATCCAAAAGAGAGGTTTGTTCCTAACCTCTGCCATAGAGTTTTCTAGAAATGTCCCATGAACTTAGCATCTCTATCAGACACAATGCTTGCTGGAAGTCCATGAATTCTTATGACCTCTTTGAAAAACAAATGAGCTATATGACTAGCATCATGAGTCACCTTACAGGGAATGAAATGACTCATCTTGCTAAATCTATCAACAACTACAAAAATACTATCAAAACCAGTCTTAGTCTTTGGTAGACCAACTACAAAATCCATACTTACACAATCCCATGGTCTGGAAGGAATGGGTAATGGTTGATACAGTCCAGCATTTGAAGAAGTTCCCTTGGCCTTCTAACAGATGATACACTGCTCCACATACTTTCTAACATCTTTGTGCATCTTCAACCAATAGTAGAACCTCTGGACTAACTCCAATGTTTTATTCAGACCAAAATGTCCACTCAAACTGCCATTATGCTTCTCCTATATGAGATTTTCCCTCATGGATCCTTTTGGTACACACAACTGTCCGCCTTTGAATAGCAATCCCTACTGCAATGTGTAATCTGCGAACTCACTATGAAAGTGATTTTCAAAATCTTGACAGACCTTGTATGCTTCAGCAAAATCTTCATCCTCTTTGTAGATGGCCCTAAACTCTTCCATTCCTATGCTTCTTAATTGCACCTCTTGCACTGTAAGCAACCTCCTGCTTAAAGCATCTGTTACTTTGTTGAGTTGTCCCTTCTTATGCTTAATTGTGAATGTGTAGGACTCTAAGTACTCCATCCACTTGATATGCTTATGGCTCAACTTATCTTGTGAGTTCAGAAAACTCAAAGCTTGATTGTCTATATACACAACAAATTCCTTCAGTAGGAGATAATGTCTCCATTTTCTAAGTGCTTGGACTAGAGCATAGAGCTTCAAGTCATATGAAGAGTATCTGCTCTTTGCTTCATTTAGCCTCTCACTGAAAAAGGCCACTGGCCTATTCTCTTGGTTGAGTACTGCACCTACTGCAATATTGCTAGCATCACATTCTAAAGTGAATAACTTATCAAAACTAGGCAGCACTAACACTGGCTGTGTGGCTACTGCTTTCTTCAACATTTCAAAACTCTTAACAGCTGCTTGTGTCCATTGAAACTTTGTTTTTATCCCACCTTTGATTGTATCGAGCATGGGTGCACAAATAGCACTGAAATTCCTTATGAACTTTCTATAAAACTGAGCTAAGCCATGAAAACTTCTCACCTTAGTTGCTGCTCTGGGAGTGGGCCAATTCAATATGGCTTCTACCTTTGACCTGTCCATTTTCAATTCTCCTTTGGACAACACAAAACCAAGGTATACCAATTCCTGCTTCATGAATTCACACTTCTCCAAATTTATGGTTAGTTGTTCATCATGTAACTTTTTCAAAATAGTATTTACATGTTCAAGATGCTCTTCTTTAGTTTGACTAAAAATCAAGATGTCATCTAAATAAACAACTACAAATTTACCCGTATAGTCCTTGAGGACTTCATTCATGAGCCTCATGAATGTGCTGGGAGCATTTGATAAACCAAATGGCATAACAAGCCATTCATACAATCCTTCTGTGGTTTTAAAGGTTGTTTTCCACTCATCACCTTCCTTGATTATGATCTGGTGGTAACCACTTTTCAGGTCTATCTTAGTGAAATATTTAGCTCCTCCTAAACAGTCCATAAGATCTTCAATTCTGGGAATTGGAAACTTGTACCTTATGGTGATCTTATTGATAGCTCTAGAGTCTGTGCACAATCTCCATGTTCCTCCTTTCTTTGGTGCCAACACTATAGGCACTGCACAAGGACTTATGCTTTTCCTAATCAATCCTTGGTCAAGCAACTCTTGCACTTGTCTGGCTATTTCCTTATGTTGTTCTGGAGTCATCTTGTAAGGAGCTTTGTTAGGTAAAGATGCTCCTAGAATCAGATCTATCTGATGACTTATAGTTCTTTGTGGAGGTAGTGTTGTTGGTGTTCCATCACTAATGATATCCTTATATTGTTCCAGTATAGTTTGTACCTCTTTTGGGATCACTACCTTTTTGTCTTTCTGCTCTTCCTTAGGCTTTACTATGATAGCATAGCCAATACCATCCTCCTTAAGAGTGTGCAAAAACTCTTTACCACTCACAATTAAGACACTAGGACTTTTTGTCTTATTTGCTTCTTCATCTTCCAATGACTGAATTTTATAGGTGACACCATCTTTTTGAAAAGAATATGCATTCTTCTCACCATCATATATGGCCTTCTGGTCAAACTGCCATGGTTAATCCAATAGTAGATGACATGCATCCATAGGTAGGATATCATAGAGTACCTTGTATTTGTACCCACCTATACCAAACTCTACCCAAGTTTGCTCATTGACTATCACATGCTGACCTTTATTTAACCATGTGACTCTATATGGATTTGAATGAGGTATTCTTTGCAAATTTAATTTCCTAACTGCTTCATCAGACACTATATTATCAGTAGACCCTGAGTCTATAATTACTTGACATACCTTATTCATAATCTTGCATCTGATTCTGAATAAAGCTCTCCTTTGGCTTGGTTCAGCTTTCACAGGTTCTTTGATCAAAGTTCTCCTTACCATGATATTCTCTCCCACTTCTGAGGCTAGACTGACTTCAGGTGATTTGATGCTTCAAGCATCATCTTGTACATAATGATTTCTTTTACCAACTCCTTGAGAAGAAGATGTGCCCTTATCAGGACACCTATATGCTGGATGGCCTAATTGTCCACAATTGTAGCATTTCATAGTGGTAAAGTAGGATCCTCTACCTGATCCTCCTGATCTTCCTCTGTTAGATCCCCTTCCTCGATAGTTTCCTCTACTACTAGTCTCCCCACTCTTCTCTATGAGTTTGGATTCTCCTTGGGGTCTTTGATCAGTATTTCTACCACCATAATTTCCTCTTCCTCTGCTATCTCAACCTCTTCCTCTTAATCTACTGTTTGAGTCTTGTTTCTTCTTGCCCTTCTCATCTACCTTAAGTGCTAGCTGATAGCTTTGCTGTACTATTGTAGGGCTGAACAAGCTGATTTCCTCTTGAATACTCCACCTCAAACCATTTAGGTATCTTGCTACCTTTACATTTTCATCTTCCATCACCTTAGACCTCAAGCATAGTTTTTGAAACTCCTCAGTGTATGCATTGACATCTAATTCTCTTTGTCTCAAATTCTGTCTTTTCTTGTGCAAATGAACTTCATAATCCCCAGGCATGTAGACTTCTTTGATTTTAGCCACCATACCTTTCCAAGAAGCTATAGGTTTCTTGCCTTCTTTTTCTCTTTCTATTTGAACAAATTTCCACCATGTCAAAGCAACTCCTCTGAGTCTTGATTTAGCCACCTTCACCTTTTGTGCTTCACTCACTCCATCACATTCAAAGTGATTTTCTATACCTTCTATCCATTCCATAACCAAATCAGGTTCCATCTTTCCACTAAAAAAAGGAACTCCTTCCAATGACTTGCCACTCATGGCTTTCAAGGCCTTCAAGAAAGGTTCTTCTTCCATCTTAGGATCAAGTGTGGGCTCTTCATCTTCTATAGACACACCTTTTTCCTTACCTTCAGAACTCTTAACTTGCTGACTGATTTCTTCAGTCTTTATTATCATTGCACCTAGCTTACTTTCCATTTCAGCTAGTCTTTCCTATAGGAGCCTATTCTCCTCTTCTTGATCATCAACTTTCTTTGCTAACTCTGCATTAGTCACCATCTTCTTGGATGAACCTACAGACTCACTTGAATTCGGTGATGACATACAACTTCTTCTATTCCAATCTAGGAATAGCCCAAATCTTTAACTTGCTTTGATACCAATTTGATGGGGAGGCCTATGGGCTTAGAAAACCTATCTTGAACCAACACTTCAAGACCTAAATCATACCCAAGTCTCCCTACCAATTCAAGTACTTAAAGACATTTTCTACCCAAAATGCCTAATCCAACCTACACAATCTATTACAGAGGTGAAAGACCTATTTGTCTATTATTTCCCATACAGACTCTGCTTTCTTGGTGTGAGGTACTCTTCCTTATCCTCACTGCTTCCAAGATTCTCAATATCCAAGGCTTATAGCCTTCTTGAGCCCGTTATCAACCCTCCTCTTTAGGTCCAGGGTTTTGTTTGCTTGGTGTTCAATTCTCCCTTCTCTGTTTTTCACCCCTGTCTACTTAGACTACAACTTGCATACCTAGTCGAGCTATAGCAGAGCTCGCCTAGGACAAGTTCACATGGCCTCTCTCTAACAATCCAACCACTAACACAAATAGAAATAAAAGAAACAAGATCTCTGCTTGATGGCCCTCCATGACTGTACAAGGAAAATGCAGGGGGATCAAGACAGAGACATCTTGTACAAACAGAAACAAAAGAACAGAAATTAAACTATCTACTCTACTTCAAACCGGATTATACAATTATTCTACAGACAATATACAAATAGATTCAAACTATCAATGTTTCTATTATCAGAAGTTTCTCTATTACATTCAATGTATGTTCTTCAGTCTTCCACGTTCTTCCACCTTCTCTCTAACCGATCTACAAAGCCAAAAATAGTTCTTATACTCTTCATCTTGTTTCTGTTATCGGATAGTTAGGGTTTCTTCCATTCATATTGCTCCTTCGCATATACAGTCATTTGTATCATACAATACTAAAAATATGCATTCACTTTATCATCAAAAAGATAATCGATTGTCTTATCGATATAAACATTTGCTTTACCGTTGGTAAGACATTTGCTATCGGTGGTGCCTTCTTATTTCTGGCCGATACCCATCTTCTCCCTGATGAGTCTTCCCTTCACACTTGTCAGTGTGACTTTCAACATCGGCCAACGTTCAACTTCTCCTGCCAATATCCTTAGTCACTCTGATGAGCCTTCCCTTGACACTTGTCGGTGTGACTTTCAACATCAGCCAACGTTCAACTTCTCCTGCCGATATCCTTAGTCACCCCGATGGGAACTCTTCCCTTCACCTTTTTCGGTGTGACCTTCAACATCGGTGAAACCTTTCACCACTCCACCAATGCGCCCACTCTCTCTGATGGATAGGATCATCGGCCAGACTTATCCTATCGGTGTAACCTTCCTTTTGTTCACCGATCTCAATACTCTTGCCGATATGCATTGTCTGCAGTTTGCGGTCATCCCGATACACTAGAACCAAAAGAAAAGCAAAGAAAACTTTATGACCAACATAGTTTATGACCACTAAGGTCATCACACCAAAATGCGTTATATACATATGGGCTCACTCCAAGCCCCCTTGGTGCTCCTGCACCAACGACATCCTGTAACTATCGCCAGTAACACTGGGACTTACCGTGCAATAACTCCATAATTACCATGGATAGTAAATAATTTTTACCATTGTCGGTGAAACTTGTACATCCCTTATGGGTAATTACAAATAATAAATGGAATAATACAATAATGGGATTTACAAGGTTAATGGCACCTTATCCCAACACTTTCACACTAACATTCAAGGACAACAACTAAGCCAAGTCACTACAGATGTATGAGGACTTAGCTATAGGTTGATGTACTCAAGAGTGATATGGAAAGATAGATTAGATTGAGAGATTTGTCAAACCTTAATTTGAATAAGCCTCAAACCCTAATTATAATGCGATCGGGTACATATGAACATAATGCTATAGAAAACCGGACATGAAGATACTCATGAAGGATCAAAAACTTACCAGAAGTTGGATTTCTAGAATTGAAGACTTTGCAGACTACAGGGAGGGTGCCTAATTTTGATAGGGCAATATTTCTGCAGATCCAGAGCAGTGAGCAGATTTGGATTATGTTCAACACCTGAGTTTGGGATAAATCTTATCAGGAGGACTACAGGGCGGGCATCCTAGTCCAGTAGGGTAAACTATCAGCAACTTTTCTCCAAATCTTGAATTTGTATCCTCTGAATTGCTTCTTTGTACCTACACTTTGCCAAATCCCGCACCTATAACCTATAATCACAAAGAGAGAGGTTTGGGGGTTGTGTTGTTTAGGATCTTGCCTCGGTCAAGCCTTGGAATGAAATTCAAGTCTTCTAACATCATTGTTAGATAGAGTGCATGCCCAAGGAGGGCAAAGGCCAAATCCAATGATGAAATCAAATGATTGAAACACAAATAGATGTCACCTTAGAGGTGAAGCCCTCATAGAGATGAAGATCCTTCAAATTATGAGGAGATGGATTGATGAAGCCAAATCTACAACAAACAAACAAAATAACAACACAATTTTGCTCTACAACACAATGAATCCATTGAAATGCCTTAGCTCAATATCATAAGTTTGCATTATCTATCTAGGTGTAAAATGAAGACATAAACTCACTTATATATGCTTTTCCACTAACATTCGTAATTTAAATTGAAAAGGTCAACAGAGGGAAACCTTTTTAAAGGTCCTATGATGACACATTAAAATTTGGATCCTGACAAATCAGCCTAGACTTGGGTGCAGGCGCCCAAGCCCCAAGGCCAATTTAGGTCTTGATTAAGCATTTAAAATTGGCCCCTAAGTCTCGTTTGACATGGATTTTGGGGGATATTGTTCTGGGATAAGTATTAAGCATGTAAAGTGTAAACACGGGGACCTAGGAGCTAAACTAGGAGGTAAAAAGGCATAGGGATACTTTTTACTCCATAACATTTAGCCCCCACTTTATTGTATGTATGATGTTACGATACATGCATTAAAGTACAGTCAAAGCATATCAAACACATCAAACAAACCAAGCACATAGAGATAAGGCATACCCAAAGGTTGGAGGAATATTTCTAGCCCCCAATCTCAGGTAAGCACTAGAAAACACATGGAAGATATAAGAAGCATGCAAAACATGGAGAATACAGTGGAAGCACACAATACATCAAGAAGACATGAGAGTAGTCATGCAATACACGAAGAATACAGTGATTTAATCAACTAAAATAAATCCTAAACTAGGGGGCAGAGGGAGCTCATTGCTCTGCACCTTTAGATCGCCAAAAACACATAAAACAAAACCCAAAGTGTGGAGGGAGCTCATCTCTATGTGCCTTTAGACCACACCAGGAGGAAGACATGCCAAACAAAAACCCCGAGTGTGGAGGGAGATCATCAACACATGCCTTTAGACCACACCTTGGGGAAGACATGGCAAACACATAAGGAAATCACACAGAATACACGAGCATCACATAGTATGTCATAGATAGACTATACATCTTATACACGGCAAACACTTGCGATGGGAGGAGCTTATTGCTAAGTCCCACTATCTAAAACATGCCAAACACACCTAACGATTGAGCTACGCTAACACAACTGCAAAAGACGTGCTTAAGGGTGGATGACTCAAGATCCAACCCTACCTCTGCAGAGGTCTTTGTATATGTTATGTCAGAAAATGTCCCCTTGGGGGCTTTTCCCTCTTATGGTTCAACTCTCGGGTCCTTAGAATGAATTTAGAGCATCTTGCATGTTAAGTTTGAATCCCGATGAGAAAACCCTGAAGTCTTATGGCAAATAGGACCTAGGGGTGCTATTTTGATGAAACTTGAACAAAAATGGGAGGGTGGACTTGGGCGCTAGCGCCCTAGTCTTGCCTTATTTTGGGTTAGCTCTAAATTTAAATATCAGTTTTATGACCGTTACTTAGGTCCTATGTTGACATCTCAAGTTTGAATTACAAAATTCTTAGTGGGAATATTTGTAGTTGCATATATAAGCATGTTTAGAATTCATTTGCAAACTAGATGGACATTGTGAACTTGTGACTTTATGCAAAAGTGATTCAAGGCATTCATTGTGTTGTAGAGCAGTATTTTGTTGTTATTGTGATTGTTTGTTGCAAATTTGACTCCATCTCCTCATGGCATGAAGAGCATCTTCCTTCCATGAGATCTACACTTCAAGGTGACATCTATTGTGTTTTCAATCATTTATCATTTGGATTTTGCCTCTATCCCGCCAGGATATGCACTCTCATCTAACAATGGTGTTTGGAAGAATTGAATGTCTCTCAAGGGGTTGACCGAGGCAAGCCTCTAAACACCACAACCCCCTCCCACACTCCTTTGTGATTGTAGGTTACGGGTATCAAGTTTCGTAGAGTGGAGTTGTAGAAGGAGGTTGCAAAAGACAAGGATTTAGGTTCTGAAAGAAAGAAGACAGATGTGAGGCCTACCTTTGTACATCACTGTTCATCAGACTAATTACAGTGCTTTTGTTATTCTGTTATGTGAAGAGACTTGTAATTCTGGATTATTGAACATATGTGATTTTTTTTGGTTGATTTAAGCAAATGATTGTGCGATGATATTAGATGTTGTTTGGAAGAAAATGAAGGAATGGATATGGAACTGGAATATGTTTTCAGTATGATATAAGATTTCATGTTTAAGATGCATGTATTTAATTTTGCTTCGGCTATGGTATTTATATGAGATATTGACTTCGAGTTGAGTGTGCAGGTATTTCTAACAAACCACTATTATAGGAGACCATCTCACACCTTTGTTGTTTCCCTTGTGATCCGATCCAGTTCAATGAGAAACTGAGATCAACCCCTTATGTTGGAACAGTTAGGTACTATCGTAATGTGTTCTTTTTGCAGAAGGTTAAGGGATGTTTGTATCTTATTTTCATTTTTCTTATGTTGATCATTTTTATGGGAAAAGTTAACCCTAAGAGTCTAAACTAGGTTGAAAAATAACCTAGGGTTGTACCCCTTGGGATTAGGTACCTTTTTGGCTAGGTTAACCTTGGGTTAACTACCATAGGGTCACCTTAATCCAGGGGTAAGGTCAAATGACGAAAAAGGGAAGTGGGGTGGGAGATATGGGATGAGTGGATTCCCCACTCATGCCCACTTCCTAATCATGGAGCATGCCACCCCCTCTTTTAGGTGGGCTTGTCTCCCATGTGCCCATTTTTGGTAAGATTCCTTGTGGGTGGGTGTGGTGTCACCCACTTTGATATTATTTTAAATTATCTTTTTAAATTTTTTAATCCTAGTGGGTTTGAATGGGAAACCCTTGGGAGTAGGGTTGGAATGTGACATTTTTCATTTTTGAGAAATTCAGAAATTAAGATGAAAATGAGTTTTAAAACTAAGGAAGAGAAGAAGAGAAAGGGGGGATTCATTGTGAAGAAGGCAATTTTGAGAAGGAGGAGAAGAAGAGAAAGGTGTGGATTCATTGTGAAGAAGGCAATTTTGAGAAGGAGGAGAAGAAGAGAAAGGTGTGGATTCATTGTGAGAGGAAGGCAATTTTGAGAAGGAGGGAAGAGGAGCTCTACTTCACCTCTCTTTCCTTTTTGGGCTTGTAAGGTTTGATCTTCCATTTCTCTTCTCTATGTAAATGTTGCTTGAAATATTTGTTGTCTTGATGCATGAGTTGAATGACAGTCTTCTTGAGTTTGTTGTTTGTTTTTCGGATCTTTGTTGTTTTGGGTGTGTTGATAGAGCACCTTCAAGATTGGAAGGAAAGGCTTATCTAGTATAGGAAGGGGAGGTGTGACCCTCCCCAGGTGTCATATTGTTCTTTTTATATCCCATGTCATGAAAGCCTGTTGGAATCATTTTTAGCCTAGAAGGCTTTTGGCCATGTGTGCCTAATGAGATATCCCTGTGTTTGGGTTGGTTAGAAGG
Organism: Cunninghamia lanceolata; assembly: GCA_027924645.1. Classification (NCBI taxonomy): domain Eukaryota; kingdom Viridiplantae; phylum Streptophyta; class Pinopsida; order Cupressales; family Cupressaceae; genus Cunninghamia; species Cunninghamia lanceolata. The sequence continues at coordinate 4,987,658 of BSBN01000828.1, forward strand.
CTGGGGGTTAGTGTTGTCTACTTCCCTACCTTTTTTTTTTTTTTTTTTTTTTGTTCTCACCTAAGCTGAGACTATGTTTTGTGAGTAAACCAGGGGATTTTGTATAAATATTGTTTGGTCATTGAATTCTTGTTGTCAAAGTGTAGTTTTGTGTGGTATACCCTGGTGTGAAGATGGTCTCCCTAGCTCGGGGGTGTCCCTCTTGTGGGACGATGGTAGGGAGGAGAGCTAGAACGTTGCCGATTTTTCCCTTGTTGTTTTGCAGGTTACGGATGGAGCATGTCATAAGGTTTCGAAGATAGACTTACCTTGTTTAAAAAAATATTAAATCTTCCTGTATGTAAAGAAAGTTTGGTCTTTTAATGATTCATTGTGTAATAGTTTAGAGGGAAAATTCTCTCTGGGAATTGTTGCTAAATTTGTAGCCTTGTAAGTGGAGGAATTAACCTCCTTAAGTGTGTAATTGAGTTGTGGAATTGTTTAATTATTGTTATCTAATGGTTTTAATACTATTGTAAGGTTGGGTGAATGGACTTGAAATTTTGGGCATGACATTTGGTATCAGAGCCCATGTTTCAACATTGGGATCTCTAGGTTAGCGTGTAGTTGGGCCGACATGGAGTGGGTTGAGTGCGGTTGACCCTTGACCTACTCCGTGTAATTGCAAGAGAGTGAGGTTGCGAATTGTCAACTAGCCTCTTGTGTTGTCATCATGATTAATGTAGTCTTCCGCTTGTGAGTTAGAAATGGATGTAATCTTCTTGTTGACCCTTCTCTTGAGTAGGTTGGTCTAAGTATAAGAAGGTGGTATTAGGTCCCTTCTCGCCTTGAGTTCCTTTGGTAAAGTGGGATGTTGTTCTCTAGTTTGCACTTGGTGTGATGGGGATTAGAAGTTAGCATCTTAGGAACGAAGACTTGCGTGGCACCTTGATATATGATGTGAATCTGGATGTGAAATGGATCAGTTGTTTAAATTCCCCTCTTGTATTTAGTTTGTGAAAAGGTTATATTTTAATTTGTTATAAAAGATGCATTTTGTCCTTGGAAACAAAATTCAAAACTACATCGGATTTTACTTTACTAATGTAAGATAATGGAACAAGAGGTTCATTAACTTCATGTATGTACGTCTAAATTTTAAAATGTAACAGAAATGTTTCTTGATTGAATTAAATTGGCAAACATAGACTTAAATGGGTAAATGATTCTACCTTAGTTGAAAATTCGTTACAAAGAACTGAAAAGATTGAATTAAGTAAGTGATGAATATTATCTTGTAAATGTATAAAATCATATATATATTTTTGTATAGATCATTATTCTTCTAAATCTAATTGTGAACAATGATATATCAGTATTTACATTTGTTTTTATATCTTATTGTAATTGAGTAATTTATATATAGATTTAATAAGTTGATTTGAGAATTTGAAATAGGAAATTTACTTGACATGTACAAAAGGCAAATAAAATTTTTAAATGGATATTAATCCTTTCATTGGAATAACTGATATAAGGAAATTAAAATGATAAGAAAGAAAGAAAAGAACTTACCTTGTTATTCGTTAAATTTATATATATAAATATATATGCATATTATTATATGTATATTCCCATGTTAAATTTAAAATGAATAGAATGGTGGAAATGTGGAGTATAGTTAAATTAAATTATTAAATAAATCAAATTTCATGGCTTTGTGCAAATGAGTTATATAGTTTAAACTAAATTGTTTTAAAAAAAAAAAAAAAAAAAAAAAAAAAATTACATAGGTGGGTGGGGAAATTAACCCCCACCGTTTATGCAAAGAAATAAATATAAATTAAAAAAAAAAAAAAAAAAAAAATTACTTTGGTGGGGGGATTTACCCCCACCGTTTTATGCAAAGTGGAGTGGGGAGGGGCGGAGCCCTCCTACACCCCCGTGGACACAAAGGCCCTCGCAGGCTTCAAAACCCCACACCCCCCCTGAAACGTTGTTGCCACAGCTGTGGCTACTAGTCACCAGCACCGCCGGAGCCGCAACCTCCGACCACCACGGCCCGCGACCCCACCTCCTCGCAGGCTGCCCTCCTCAGTCCTCCGCCGGGCTTTCCCTCGCGGCCCTCTCTTCTGCCGCTCCCTGCGCATATTACTCCTCTCTGCCACCTGCACCGACCTCTACGCGCCGCCCACTGCGGCCACTCTGCATTCGGCCTCCGCCCACCTGCATGGCCTGGCCTTCTCCTGCGGCCAGCACCGCCGCCGTCGCCCACTCTACTCGGTGGCTTTTGCAAGTTTTCAAGTGAATGTTTAGGGTTATTACTTCATCATGGAAATAGGTAGGATTTAAATCCACATTTTCATGAGTGGAGTATGTCTTTTAATATATATGTTTACCTAAATTGCTATGAGCTGGATTGCATAGCTACCCTCTATTTAATTTCAAGTGGAATTACCATTAGCATGAATAAACAAATAACGATATTTAAATACTATTTGATAATAAATATGATTGTGTAGTTGTATAAGTTTAAATGTATATCTATTTTAAACAGGTATATATATATATTAATAATTCTTTTCCTTGTAATGGAAACCTCTACCTACTACCACTAACATATTTAAATATACATACAAGGGAATATAAATAGAAATGATTTGCTTATGGGTGGGTAGTAATAAGAATAAATATATAGACTAGTATATTTTTGCAATGATCAATTAAAGAATAAGAGACATAGTATGTTAATGTTAGTATAATATAACTAAACTTAATAGACTTCAACTAAAAGGGAATTTAGTTAAGTCCATGATCCTTATAAAATTGTATATAAGTATATGACAATACTTATAATGTATATATATAAAAAGATACATTTATATGTTTTGGTCACTTTAAGATGGTGAGTGGAATGGAAATAGACTTGTTATTGTAACCAATAGTGGAATAAATAGTTGATTTCCATGTTCCATCTATAAATATGTGAATGAAATACATCTATATGTACTTAGATAATTATAGGAATTATTTTGGAAAATAATTGGATTTGACATTATAAATAAAAGGTATTGGTTTTTAAATAGCTATTAATCAAATAAATAGGTGAATGACTACATGGGAAATTATATAAAATTAGTTTAATAGCGGAGAAAATATGTTGTAAATGGAATGAGTAAACTTACTAACCAAACACATAAGACTTCTGATTAAATTTCATCGTTGAAAATGAATATGGGAAAATTGAGTGTTACACTAATAAAGATTTTCACTAAATCGTTGTGGAAGAAAATGTGAACTCGGGATTGGTAATGTCCAAACTTTATTGTGATCAGTATTATTGTTTCGTTAAGTAACTACATATGTAGGCATGTATATATTTATAGCTATTACCCAAGTACAATATTCTTTGAATAGATAGTAAAATTTTATACGCAGTAAGTCATATAGGAATATCTATTTGTTTTGTTGACGCAACGACCACATAGGACCTATATTGTGACAATAAAACATAGGGATATGATGATATGTTATTCTAGGAGATAAGGAAGGTTACATGATTTAAATGGTTCATGTTTAAAAGCCAAACGATATGGACTGTGAAAATCATCCAAGGACCAAAATGTTTCCAATTGTACAAACGATGAAGATCAACCAAGGCATAAAACTGTGAAACCAAGCTAGTGAGTCCAACGTAGAAGTAGTGCTCGAGAGGATAGTATTCGCTTTTAACAGTGGTGTTATCGTGATGGTTAATAGCAAGTCTTTTTGACCCTTGACCCTAGTCAACATGTGAGTTTTGGCCTTGTCTTCCTTGTGATGGGTTACTAGAAAATGCTTGCACGAAATGCATCTACTTTGAATCTCAAGAGTGCAAGTCAATGAGTGAGGTTTACATCGCCCTTGAGAGTTTAAGGTTATGAAAGAAATTTGAGTAAACGTGATTCATGCTTAGAATGGATAAGAAAGAAATTATGCTCTCGAGAAGATACAAGGGTAAACAGTGTGCTTGATGAATAATGTGAGAACTTCAGTTAAAAAAAAAAATGATGATGAAAATTGCTTTTTACAAATATTCTTTGTGTAAAGTATATATATTAAATTTCACATACCTTGTGTGGGGTTAATAGGTTTTGGTATCCTTTGGTAAAACACTAAATTGACAACTAAACTTTTAATGAGAATCCCCTTAAGATATACAATCTCTTGCAAAACTTGATCATATAAATATATGTTTGACTTCATAATTCATAAATAAATGTTGCTTGATTCAATTACGGTTTATCATGCAAATGCTAGTAAATGATACTTAATTTGGGATGATAAACTTCATTTATGTTGGTAAACTTAAATTCTGCAAAAGCGAGTATATGTTTACTTACTGTAGGGTGTATTACCTTGTGTTTAAAAGTGAAGATTATGGTGAAATTGTAAAAATTGTTGAGAGAGTCCTTAATTACTCATTGTAGTTAATGATTTGGTGACCTTGGATATGAAAGTTGATTTTACGTATTGAAGTAATGAATGGTAGTGAAAGAGTATGTGTTACCTGGTGGATATGATTCTTATTTTGGTATCTTATTGATGCATGGCATCCTGGAAGCATTACATTGTGATTACGTGTACCTTTGAGAAGGACACGATGTTATTTATTTACGTGCTGCCTATTGAGAGGAGCACGATTCCACGTCAGAGTACGTGAAGGCGCATTTTACCTACATGATGTTATTGCATTGGTTGTGTTTGCATAACATATGTAGTGACCGTCTTTCCCTCCTTCCTTATTGGTGACTTAATGGTAGTCACGTAGTGAGGTGTTGTGCACTTTCATGGATTTTGATCATTTTCTTTTGGTTGTCTGATGCCTTTTTATCTCTTGCTTGTGTGGACCAACCGTGTTATTTAATCTTGTCTGAAAGTAGCTTAGCCACAACTCTTTGACTCTACATTTTTCACGTAACCCTTGTGGTTATGATTGTTTTGTTGGAATGGCGCCCTTTTATTTAGTTTATTGTTGTATTTGAAAACTTTTTTCTTTTGGGATATTTGTTATTTGTGGTGGCTAAGCTAGCTTATTTTTGTTGTTTGCAAGTGTTGGTCCTGTGTTGTGATGTTCTTCTCGCCATGTCGTTGGAGCGACCTCTGGTAGAGTGTATATAAGGAAGCAGACGCGGGAAACTTATGAGGACGGGGGGTAGGTGTGGACTAGTATGGGCTGGTTATAATCCACCTACCTTCCTAGTGATCTTGGTTTTATTATTGGCTATCTCTTGGAGGCTAACCCCCTTATACAAACAAGAGGTAGGCCGTTTTGGGATGTATGGTGAGGCCCCCAGGCGCGTGGCCCAGATACCAACATTCTACATGGTTCTTGGATTCTTGGTTACTTGGCACGGGTAATTGATTACATGGTTTTGGATTCTTGGTTACTTGGCACTGGTTATTGATTACTTGATACTATGATGAGACTATGGCATTCCCCTAAACCTTATGTGAACCTTGTGAAGTTAATACCTGTAATATGGATGAATGGAAAAATGTGTAAGATCTGTAAGTAATGTGTTGCTGTTGATATAAACAGGTTGCATGATGTGTGAATTCCTAGGTAGTGTGTTTTGAGAAACTTTGAGTTACCATACTTTCTAATCTGATGAGATCATTATTATATATTTTTCATACTTACCTTACTTAAGATATCAACACTTGTCGTAGTATTCTACTGTCACCACATGCAGAACAGCTATGGTAAGAAAATTTGTTTGGTAAGCAAGTCTTCTAACAATGGCCCTAACATATGATTGGGTCATTTGGAATATAAATGCAGTTTATTTTATATAGCTCTATATATAGACATATATAGATTATATATGTCTATGTATATAGCTATATATCTAATATACTAATAAGTATATATCTGTATATATATATATATATATATATATATATATAAGTTGTGGTAAACCAATTTGTCCTTTACATAGACATTAAAATAAATATATTAACTATATGTATGAATGTATATATATATATATATATATATATATATATATATATATATATATATATATATATATAACATACATAGAAGTAAATCTACGAACCAATTTATTGGGCCCTTGTTTAAAATCGTTATAAACTATGTTTCATGGATATGGAAAAAAAAATAAAATAAAATAAAATATATATATATATATATATATATATATATAACAAATATATTCTCACAGTAGATGTTATTAAGTGTTGAACACAACAACCAAAGAAGATATATTACCATGAACAGAGTTTTATAAAGTGGTGAACCACCTACATCATTGACAACGTCATACGAGTTACAATCAGTGTATGAATCGTAATTAAGAGTAACAGTAACAACAGTAATTCTAAACAAGAGAAAATAAAATTATAATGTAAAAGAGAGTTTAGGAATATTCAGTGATACTCTGGAAAGAGTTTCTCGGAAGTTTCAACTATTAACGTACTAATAATCACCCAGAAAATGAAGAGGAAAATTACACAACTCCTTATTCAAAAGAACACTGGAAATAAACTTAAGAAGTCACCACTGACAATCCTTGTGGCCATATTAATCTCAACTGTAGCAAACGATCTCATATGTAAACCTGTAAGAGGTTCCGAAGAAGGAAAAAACTAACATTGGAAAACACAGAGGAGAAAATGCGCGACATTTCTCACACGGGATAAGAGAACTAAGTTGACGGACCCTTCTGCCAATTTTGCTTAAGAACAAGTTGACTAAGTATTTACGAAGAGGAGGAACCTAGATCGGGGAAGATTAGGAGACCGAGTCCAGCGAAATAGTAAACCAGCCTTTGTGACCTAGATCATCCTGAAATTAGGTTTAATATCAACAATAACTGCAGTGATAACCCTGATTGACATAAATCATGAAGAAAGGACAGGATGCACATAAAGAAAGTATAGAAAATGAAAGAGAGAGAGAGACCGAAATATAAACACACTAAATGAACTAAGAGATAGTTAAGGTAAGGGCGATAAAGATATAATCCAACTTAAGAACTTGTGGAAAGGGAAGAGAGGGCAACCAAACCGCCTTGTTGAAAATGCTAAGTCATAGGAGGAGTATGTTTCAGGAAACAAGAGAGGAGACAGACAACCGTGCCTGGCTGAAAAATGACTAAATAGGGAGATCACTAGCCGGTTTAGTCGGAACAAGGCGTCGTGGGGAGTGGTTCCCCTATCAGCGAACCACGTGCGTAAATGAGTGCAGCGTAATTCCCACTAACGCCGTAAGGCATTCTGCTACCGAACATTGCCGAGGATTCGATTTAAGAACTTTGGTAATCTCACTCTTGCAATGACGTTAGCAGCGTTGTATAGACCCTCTTGTTGATCTATATGCTTCTGGTTGCACGCCATTGTACTTGTATTCCGCCGATGAGTATAGTGTTTCGCCATGAGAGAACACCGTTGAGCATGCGTACGCATGTGAAAGGGGTTTTTAAGACAGTGTGAGAAAAGTTTTTCATATCTCGTGTCATAACCACATGACAGATGTGGCTATGACACGTGCGATGTGTGCTGTGACCACAAGGAAAATGTGGGCATGACATTCTTTTTAGTTCAAGTAAATTTCCTTGGAATATGCTGAACAAACTTAATGAAGAATTTCGTTGATTACTTTGGGTGTTGCAATAGGTGGCTTAACCGTCTTGAATTTGTCAGTTGACCTTGAATAACAAGCATTTGTATTTTGGTAATTATCTAGTCATTAGGAGTCTCGACATACTTTATACATTTGGACAGTTTCCCCTAATCCTTCATCTCATAGTTTAGGGCACCTTTAAAGTGTCGATTTGGGACACCTATCATACAACATCCACTTTACCAAGATGCAAAAAGGCTATGGAACTAGTTGGACAAACCTCACTTTTGTTTCACATCAAAACTACTTTGACTCCTTTAATCACCATGTAATTTATGGATCACTTTGGAGTTAAAGGGGAATATACCATGGGGTGCTATAGTAGAGTTGACTAAATGATTGAATTTTGCACATGCATACATTTACAACAAACTTAAACAGTTAAAATAGATAAAGAGTACACTATAGACCTTTTTACCCTCACCTCTTTGCCAACTTCCAGGAGGAAGTAGAGTTTTAGGGGGGGAGAATGTGAGGCCTACCTTTGTACATCACTGTTCATCAGACTAATTACAGTGCTTTTGTTATTCTGTTATGTGAAGAGACTTGTAATTCTGGATTATTGAACATATGTGATTTTTTTTGGTTGATTTAAGCAAATGATTGTGCGATGATATTAGATGTTGTTTGGAAGAAAATGAAGGAATGGATATGGAACTGGAATATGTTTTCAGTATGATATAAGATTTCATGTTTAAGATGCATGTATTTAATTTTGCTTCGGCTATGGTATTTATATGAGATATTGACTTCGAGTTGAGTGTGCAGGTATTTCTAACAAACCACTATTATAGGAGACCATCTCACACCTTTGTTGTTTCCCTTGTGATCCGATCCAGTTCAATGAGAAACTGAGATCAACCCCTTATGTTGGAACAGTTAGGTACTATCGTAATGTGTTCTTTTTGCAGAAGGTTAAGGGATGTTTGTATCTTATTTTCATTTTTCTTATGTTGATCATTTTTATGGGAAAAGTTAACCCTAAGAGTCTAAACTAGGTTGAAAAATAACCTAGGGTTGTACCCCTTGGGATTAGGTACCTTTTTGGCTAGGTTAACCTTGGGTTAACTACCATAGGGTCACCTTAATCCAGGGGTAAGGTCAAATGACGAAAAAGGGAAGTGGGGTGGGAGATATGGGATGAGTGGATCCCCACTCATGCCCACTTCCTAATCATGGAGCATGCCACCCCCTCTTTTAGGTGGGCTTGTCTCCCATGTGCCCATTTTTGGTAAGATTCCTTGTGGGTGGGTGTGGTGTCACCCACTTTGATATTATTTTAAATTATCTTTTTAAATTTTTTAATCCTAGTGGGTTTGAATGGGAAACCCTTGGGAGTAGGGTTGGAATGTGACATTTTTCATTTTTGAGAAATTCAGAAATTAAGATGAAAATGAGTTTTAAAACTAAGGAAGAGAAGAAGAGAAAGGGGGGATTCATTGTGAAGAAGGCAATTTTGAGAAGGAGGAGAAGAAGAGAAAGGTGTGGATTCATTGTGAAGAAGGCAATTTTGAGAAGGAGGAGAAGAAGAGAAAGGTGTGGATTCATTGTGAGAGGAAGGCAATTTTGAGAAGGAGGGAAGAGGAGCTCTACTTCACCTCTCTTTCCTTTTTGGGCTTGTAAGGTTTGATCTTCCATTTCTCTTCTCTATGTAAATGTTGCTTGAAATATTTGTTGTCTTGATGCATGAGTTGAATGACAGTCTTCTTGAGTTTGTTGTTTGTTTTTCGGATCTTTGTTGTTTTGGGTGTGTTGATAGAGCACCTTCAAGATTGGAAGGAAAGGCTTATCTAGTATAGGAAGGGGAGGTGTGACCCTCCCCAGGTGTCATATTGTTCTTTTTATATCCCATGTCATGAAAGCCTGTTGGAATCATTTTTAGCCTAGAAGGCTTTTGGCCATGTGTGCCTAATGAGATATCCCTGTGTTTGGGTTGGTTAGAAGGCTGGGGGTTAGTGTTGTCTACTTCCCTACCTTTTTTTTTTTTTTTTTTTTTGTTCTCACCTAAGCTGAGACTATGTTTTGTGAGTAAACCAGGGGATTTTGTATAAATATTGTTTGGTCATTGAATTCTTGTTGTCAAAGTGTAGTTTTGTGTGGTATACCCTGGTGTGAAGATGGTCTCCCTAGCTCGGGGGTGTCCCTCTTGTGGGACGATGGTAGGGAGGAGAGCTAGAACGTTGCCGATTTTTCCCTTGTTGTTTTGCAGGTTACGGATGGAGCATGTCATAAGGTTTCGAAGATAGACTTACCTTGTTTAAAAAAATATTAAATCTTCCTGTATGTAAAGAAAGTTTGGTCTTTTAATGATTCATTGTGTAATAGTTTAGAGGGAAAATTCTCTCTGGGAATTGTTGCTAAATTTGTAGCCTTGTAAGTGGAGGAATTAACCTCCTTAAGTGTGTAATTGAGTTGTGGAATTGTTTAATTATTGTTATCTAATGGTTTTAATACTATTGTAAGGTTGGGTGAATGGACTTGAAATTTTGGGCATGACATTTGGTATCAGAGCCCATGTTTCAACATTGGGATCTCTAGGTTAGCGTGTAGTTGGGCCGACATGGAGTGGGTTGAGTGCGGTTGACCCTTGACCTACTCCGTGTAATTGCAAGAGAGTGAGGTTGCGAATTGTCAACTAGCCTCTTGTGTTGTCATCATGATTAATGTAGTCTTCCGCTTGTGAGTTAGAAATGGATGTAATCTTCTTGTTGACCCTTCTCTTGAGTAGGTTGGTCTAAGTATAAGAAGGTGGTATTAGGTCCCTTCTCGCCTTGAGTTCCTTTGGTAAAGTGGGATGTTGTTCTCTAGTTTGCACTTGGTGTGATGGGGATTAGAAGTTAGCATCTTAGGAACGAAGACTTGCGTGGCACCTTGATATATGATGTGAATCTGGATGTGAAATGGATCAGTTGTTTAAATTCCCCTCTTGTATTTAGTTTGTGAAAAGGTTATATTTTAATTTGTTATAAAAGATGCATTTTGTCCTTGGAAACAAAATTCAAAACTACATCGGATTTTACTTTACTAATGTAAGATAATGGAACAAGAGGTTCATTAACTTCATGTATGTACGTCTAAATTTTAAAATGTAACAGAAATGTTTCTTGATTGAATTAAATTGGCAAACATAGACTTAAATGGGTAAATGATTCTACCTTAGTTGAAAATTCGTTACAAAGAACTGAAAAGATTGAATTAAGTAAGTGATGAATATTATCTTGTAAATGTATAAAATCATATATATATTTTTGTATAGATCATTATTCTTCTAAATCTAATTGTGAACAATGATATATCAGTATTTACATTTGTTTTTATATCTTATTGTAATTGAGTAATTTATATATAGATTTAATAAGTTGATTTGAGAATTTGAAATAGGAAATTTACTTGACATGTACAAAAGGCAAATAAAATTTTTAAATGGATATTAATCCTTTCATTGGAATAACTGATATAAGGAAATTAAAATGATAAGAAAGAAAGAAAAGAACTTACCTTGTTATTCGTTAAATTTATATATATAAATATATATGCATATTATTATATGTATATTCCCATGTTAAATTTAAAATGAATAGAATGGTGGAAATGTGGAGTATAGTTAAATTAAATTATTAAATAAATCAAATTTCATGGCTTTGTGCAAATGAGTTATATAGTTTAAACTAAATTGTTTTAAAAAAAAAAAAAAAAAAAAAAAAAAAATTACATAGGTGGGTGGGGAAATTAACCCCCACCGTTTATGCAAAGAAATAAATATAAATTAAAAAAAAAAAAAAAAAAAAAAATTACTTTGGTGGGGGGATTTACCCCCACCGTTTTATGCAAAGTGGAGTGGGGAGGGGCGGAGCCCTCCTACACCCCCGTGGACACAAAGGCCCTCGCAGGCTTCAAAACCCCACACCCCCCCTGAAACGTTGTTGCCACAGCTGTGGCTACTAGTCACCAGCACCGCCGGAGCCGCAACCTCCGACCACCACGGCCCGCGACCCCACCTCCTCGCAGGCTGCCCTCCTCAGTCCTCCGCCGGGCTTTCCCTCGCGGCCCTCTCTTCTGCCGCTCCCTGCGCATATTACTCCTCTCTGCCACCTGCACCGACCTCTACGCGCCGCCCACTGCGGCCACTCTGCATTCGGCCTCCGCCCACCTGCATGGCCTGGCCTTCTCCTGCGGCCAGCACCGCCGCCGTCGCCCACTCTACTCGGTGGCTTTTGCAAGTTTTCAAGTGAATGTTTAGGGTTATTACTTCATCATGGAAATAGGTAGGATTTAAATCCACATTTTCATGAGTGGAGTATGTCTTTTAATATATATGTTTACCTAAATTGCTATGAGCTGGATTGCATAGCTACCCTCTATTTAATTTCAAGTGGAATTACCATTAGCATGAATAAACAAATAACGATATTTAAATACTATTTGATAATAAATATGATTGTGTAGTTGTATAAGTTTAAATGTATATCTATTTTAAACAGGTATATATATATATTAATAATTCTTTTCCTTGTAATGGAAACCTCTACCTACTACCACTAACATATTTAAATATACATACAAGGGAATATAAATAGAAATGATTTGCTTATGGGTGGGTAGTAATAAGAATAAATATATAGACTAGTATATTTTTGCAATGATCAATTAAAGAATAAGAGACATAGTATGTTAATGTTAGTATAATATAACTAAACTTAATAGACTTCAACTAAAAGGGAATTTAGTTAAGTCCATGATCCTTATAAAATTGTATATAAGTATATGACAATACTTATAATGTATATATATAAAAAGATACATTTATATGTTTTGGTCACTTTAAGATGGTGAGTGGAATGGAAATAGACTTGTTATTGTAACCAATAGTGGAATAAATAGTTGATTTCCATGTTCCATCTATAAATATGTGAATGAAATACATCTATATGTACTTAGATAATTATAGGAATTATTTTGGAAAATAATTGGATTTGACATTATAAATAAAAGGTATTGGTTTTTAAATAGCTATTAATCAAATAAATAGGTGAATGACTACATGGGAAATTATATAAAATTAGTTTAATAGCGGAGAAAATATGTTGTAAATGGAATGAGTAAACTTACTAACCAAACACATAAGACTTCTGATTAAATTTCATCGTTGAAAATGAATATGGGAAAATTGAGTGTTACACTAATAAAGATTTTCACTAAATCGTTGTGGAAGAAAATGTGAACTCGGGATTGGTAATGTCCAAACTTTATTGTGATCAGTATTATTGTTTCGTTAAGTAACTACATATGTAGGCATGTATATATTTATAGCTATTACCCAAGTACAATATTCTTTGAATAGATAGTAAAATTTTATACGCAGTAAGTCATATAGGAATATCTATTTGTTTTGTTGACGCAACGACCACATAGGACCTATATTGTGACAATAAAACATAGGGATATGATGATATGTTATTCTAGGAGATAAGGAAGGTTACATGATTTAAATGGTTCATGTTTAAAAGCCAAACGATATGGACTGTGAAAATCATCCAAGGACCAAAATGTTTCCAATTGTACAAACGATGAAGATCAACCAAGGCATAAAACTGTGAAACCAAGCTAGTGAGTCCAACGTAGAAGTAGTGCTCGAGAGGATAGTATTCGCTTTTAACAGTGGTGTTATCGTGATGGTTAATAGCAAGTCTTTTTGACCCTTGACCCTAGTCAACATGTGAGTTTTGGCCTTGTCTTCCTTGTGATGGGTTACTAGAAAATGCTTGCACGAAATGCATCTACTTTGAATCTCAAGAGTGCAAGTCAATGAGTGAGGTTTACATCGCCCTTGAGAGTTTAAGGTTATGAAAGAAATTTGAGTAAACGTGATTCATGCTTAGAATGGATAAGAAAGAAATTATGCTCTCGAGAAGATACAAGGGTAAACAGTGTGCTTGATGAATAATGTGAGAACTTCAGTTAAAAAAAAAAATGATGATGAAAATTGCTTTTTACAAATATTCTTTGTGTAAAGTATATATATTAAATTTCACATACCTTGTGTGGGGTTAATAGGTTTTGGTATCCTTTGGTAAAACACTAAATTGACAACTAAACTTTTAATGAGAATCCCCTTAAGATATACAATCTCTTGCAAAACTTGATCATATAAATATATGTTTGACTTCATAATTCATAAATAAATGTTGCTTGATTCAATTACGGTTTATCATGCAAATGCTAGTAAATGATACTTAATTTGGGATGATAAACTTCATTTATGTTGGTAAACTTAAATTCTGCAAAAGCGAGTATATGTTTACTTACTGTAGGGTGTATTACCTTGTGTTTAAAAGTGAAGATTATGGTGAAATTGTAAAAATTGTTGAGAGAGTCCTTAATTACTCATTGTAGTTAATGATTTGGTGACCTTGGATATGAAAGTTGATTTTACGTATTGAAGTAATGAATGGTAGTGAAAGAGTATGTGTTACCTGGTGGATATGATTCTTATTTTGGTATCTTATTGATGCATGGCATCCTGGAAGCATTACATTGTGATTACGTGTACCTTTGAGAAGGACACGATGTTATTTATTTACGTGCTGCCTATTGAGAGGAGCACGATTCCACGTCAGAGTACGTGAAGGCGCATTTTACCTACATGATGTTATTGCATTGGTTGTGTTTGCATAACATATGTAGTGACCGTCTTTCCCTCCTTCCTTATTGGTGACTTAATGGTAGTCACGTAGTGAGGTGTTGTGCACTTTCATGGATTTTGATCATTTTCTTTTGGTTGTCTGATGCCTTTTTATCTCTTGCTTGTGTGGACCAACCGTGTTATTTAATCTTGTCTGAAAGTAGCTTAGCCACAACTCTTTGACTCTACATTTTTCACGTAACCCTTGTGGTTATGATTGTTTTGTTGGAATGGCGCCCTTTTATTTAGTTTATTGTTGTATTTGAAAACTTTTTTCTTTTGGGATATTTGTTATTTGTGGTGGCTAAGCTAGCTTATTTTTGTTGTTTGCAAGTGTTGGTCCTGTGTTGTGATGTTCTTCTCGCCATGTCGTTGGAGCGACCTCTGGTAGAGTGTATATAAGGAAGCAGACGCGGGAAACTTATGAGGACGGGGGGTAGGTGTGGACTAGTATGGGCTGGTTATAATCCACCTACCTTCCTAGTGATCTTGGTTTTATTATTGGCTATCTCTTGGAGGCTAACCCCCTTATACAAACAAGAGGTAGGCCGTTTTGGGATGTATGGTGAGGCCCCCAGGCGCGTGGCCCAGATACCAACATTCTACATGGTTCTTGGATTCTTGGTTACTTGGCACGGGTAATTGATTACATGGTTTTGGATTCTTGGTTACTTGGCACTGGTTATTGATTACTTGATACTATGATGAGACTATGGCATTCCCCTAAACCTTATGTGAACCTTGTGAAGTTAATACCTGTAATATGGATGAATGGAAAAATGTGTAAGATCTGTAAGTAATGTGTTGCTGTTGATATAAACAGGTTGCATGATGTGTGAATTCCTAGGTAGTGTGTTTTGAGAAACTTTGAGTTACCATACTTTCTAATCTGATGAGATCATTATTATATATTTTTCATACTTACCTTACTTAAGATATCAACACTTGTCGTAGTATTCTACTGTCACCACATGCAGAACAGCTATGGTAAGAAAATTTGTTTGGTAAGCAAGTCTTCTAACAATGGCCCTAACATATGATTGGGTCATTTGGAATATAAATGCAGTTTATTTTATATAGCTCTATATATAGACATATATAGATTATATATGTCTATGTATATAGCTATATATCTAATATACTAATAAGTATATATCTGTATATATATATATATATATATATATATATATATATATAAGTTGTGGTAAACCAATTTGTCCTTTACATAGACATTAAAATAAATATATTAACTATATGTATGAATGTATATATATATATATATATATATATATATATATATATAACATACATAGAAGTAAATCTACGAACCAATTTATTGGGCCCTTGTTTAAAATCGTTATAAACTATGTTTCATGGATATGGAAAAAAAAATAAAATAAAATAAAATATATATATATATATATATATATATATATATATATATATATATATATATATATATATATATATATATATATATAACAAATATATTCTCACAGTAGATGTTATTAAGTGTTGAACACAACAACCAAAGAAGATATATTACCATGAACAGAGTTTTATAAAGTGGTGAACCACCTACATCATTGACAACGTCATACGAGTTACAATCAGTGTATGAATCGTAATTAAGAGTAACAGTAACAACAGTAATTCTAAACAAGAGAAAATAAAATTATAATGTAAAAGAGAGTTTAGGAATATTCAGTGATACTCTGGAAAGAGTTTCTCGGAAGTTTCAACTATTAACGTACTAATAATCACCCAGAAAATGAAGAGGAAAATTACACAACTCCTTATTCAAAAGAACACTGGAAATAAACTTAAGAAGTCACCACTGACAATCCTTGTGGCCATATTAATCTCAACTGTAGCAAACGATCTCATATGTAAACCTGTAAGAGGTTCCGAAGAAGGAAAAAACTAACATTGGAAAACACAGAGGAGAAAATGCGCGACATTTCTCACACGGGATAAGAGAACTAAGTTGACGGACCCTTCTGCCAATTTTGCTTAAGAACAAGTTGACTAAGTATTTACGAAGAGGAGGAACCTAGATCGGGGAAGATTAGGAGACCGAGTCCAGCGAAATAGTAAACCAGCCTTTGTGACCTAGATCATCCTGAAATTAGGTTTAATATCAACAATAACTGCAGTGATAACCCTGATTGACATAAATCATGAAGAAAGGACAGGATGCACATAAAGAAAGTATAGAAAATGAAAGAGAGAGAGAGACCGAAATATAAACACACTAAATGAACTAAGAGATAGTTAAGGTAAGGGCGATAAAGATATAATCCAACTTAAGAACTTGTGGAAAGGGAAGAGAGGGCAACCAAACCGCCTTGTTGAAAATGCTAAGTCATAGGAGGAGTATGTTTCAGGAAACAAGAGAGGAGACAGACAACCGTGCCTGGCTGAAAAATGACTAAATAGGGAGATCACTAGCCGGTTTAGTCGGAACAAGGCGTCGTGGGGAGTGGTTCCCCTATCAGCGAACCACGTGCGTAAATGAGTGCAGCGTAATTCCCACTAACGCCGTAAGGCATTCTGCTACCGAACATTGCCGAGGATTCGATTTAAGAACTTTGGTAATCTCACTCTTGCAATGACGTTAGCAGCGTTGTATAGACCCTCTTGTTGATCTATATGCTTCTGGTTGCACGCCATTGTACTTGTATTCCACCGATGAGTATAGTGTTTCGCCATGAGAGAACACCGTTGAGCATGCGTACGCATGTGAAAGGGGTTTTTAAGACAGTGTGAGAAAAGTTTTTCATATCTCGTGTCATAACCACATGACAGATGTGGCTATGACACGTGCGATGTGTGCTGTGACCACAAGGAAAATGTGGGCATGACATTCTTTTTAGTTCAAGTAAATTTCCTTGGAATATGCTGAACAAACTTAATGAAGAATTTCGTTGATTACTTTGGGTGTTGCAATAGGTGGCTTAACCGTCTTGAATTTGTCAGTTGACCTTGAATAACAAGCATTTGTATTTCGGTAATTATCTAGTCATTAGGAGTCTCGACATACTTTATACATTTGGACAGTTTCCCCTAATCCTTCATCTCATAGTTTAGGGCACCTTTAAAGTGTCGATTTGGGACACCTATCATACAACATCCACTTTACCAAGATGCAAAAAGGCTATGGAACTAGTTGGACAAACCTCACTTTTGTTTCACATCAAAACTACTTTGACTCCTTTAATCACCATGTAATTTATGGATCACTTTGGAGTTAAAGGGGAATATACCATGGGGTGCTATAGTAGAGTTGACTAAATGATTGAATTTTGCACATGCATACATTTACAACAAACTTAAACAGTTAAAATAGATAAAGAGTACACTATAGACCTTTTTACCCTCACCTCTTTGCCAACTTCCAGGAGGAAGTAGAGTTTTAGGGGGGGAGAATGTGAGGCCTACCTTTGTACATCACTGTTCATCAGACTAATTACAGTGCTTTTGTTATTCTGTTATGTGAAGAGACTTGTAATTCTGGATTATTGAACATATGTGATTTTTTTTGGTTGATTTAAGCAAATGATTGTGCGATGATATTAGATGTTGTTTGGAAGAAAATGAAGGAATGGATATGGAACTGGAATATGTTTTCAGTATGATATAAGATTTCATGTTTAAGATGCATGTATTTAATTTTGCTTCGGCTATGGTATTTATATGAGATATTGACTTCGAGTTGAGTGTGCAGGTATTTCTAACAAACCACTATTATAGGAGACCATCTCACACCTTTGTTGTTTCCCTTGTGATCCGATCCAGTTCAATGAGAAACTGAGATCAACCCCTTATGTTGGAACAGTTAGGTACTATCGTAATGTGTTCTTTTTGCAGAAGGTTAAGGGATGTTTGTATCTTATTTTCATTTTTCTTATGTTGATCATTTTTATGGGAAAAGTTAACCCTAAGAGTCTAAACTAGGTTGAAAAATAACCTAGGGTTGTACCCCTTGGGATTAGGTACCTTTTTGGCTAGGTTAACCTTGGGTTAACTACCATAGGGTCACCTTAATCCAGGGGTAAGGTCAAATGACGAAAAAGGGAAGTGGGGTGGGAGATATGGGATGAGTGGATTCCCCACTCATGCCCACTTCCTAATCATGGAGCATGCCACCCCCTCTTTTAGGTGGGCTTGTCTCCCATGTGCCCATTTTTGGTAAGATTCCTTGTGGGTGGGTGTGGTGTCACCCACTTTGATATTATTTTAAATTATCTTTTTAAATTTTTTAATCCTAGTGGGTTTGAATGGGAAACCCTTGGGAGTAGGGTTGGAATGTGACATTTTTCATTTTTGAGAAATTCAGAAATTAAGATGAAAATGAGTTTTAAAACTAAGGAAGAGAAGAAGAGAAAGGGGGGATTCATTGTGAAGAAGGCAATTTTGAGAAGGAGGAGAAGAAGAGAAAGGTGTGGATTCATTGTGAGAGGAAGGCAATTTTGAGAAGGAGGGAAGAGGAGCTCTACTTCACCTCTCTTTCCTTTTTGGGCTTGTAAGGTTTGATCTTCCATTTCTCTTCTCTATGTAAATGTTGCTTGAAATATTTGTTGTCTTGATGCATGAGTTGAATGACAGTCTTCTTGAGTTTGTTGTTTGTTTTTCGGATCTTTGTTGTTTTGGGTGTGTTGATAGAGCACCTTCAAGATTGGAAGGAAAGGCTTATCTAGTATAGGAAGGGGAGGTGTGACCCTCCCCAGGTGTCATATTGTTCTTTTTATATCCCATGTCATGAAAGCCTGTTGGAATCATTTTTAGCCTAGAAGGCTTTTGGCCATGTGTGCCTAATGAGATATCCCTGTGTTTGGGTTGGTTAGAAGGCTGGGGGTTAGTGTTGTCTACTTCCCTACCTTTTTTTTTTTTTTTTTTTTTGTTCTCACCTAAGCTGAGACTATGTTTTGTGAGTAAACCAGGGGATTTTGTATAAATATTGTTTGGTCATTGAATTCTTGTTGTCAAAGTGTAGTTTTGTGTGGTATACCCTGGTGTGAAGATGGTCTCCCTAGCTCGGGGGTGTCCCTCTTGTGGGACGATGGTAGGGAGGAGAGCTAGAACGTTGCCGATTTTTCCCTTGTTGTTTTGCAGGTTACGGATGGAGCATGTCATAAGGTTTCGAAGATAGACTTACCTTGTTTAAAAAAATATTAAATCTTCCTGTATGTAAAGAAAGTTTGGTCTTTTAATGATTCATTGTGTAATAGTTTAGAGGGAAAATTCTCTCTGGGAATTGTTGCTAAATTTGTAGCCTTGTAAGTGGAGGAATTAACCTCCTTAAGTGTGTAATTGAGTTGTGGAATTGTTTAATTATTGTTATCTAATGGTTTTATTACTATTGTAAGGTTGGGTGAATGGACTTGAAATTTTGGGCATGACAACAGAGTTCAACATTTTGGGACACGGGTGCTAGTGGTAGTGTCCTCCGAAGTTGCAAACATAGAAACAAACTGGACAGTGGCAATCAACATCCAAAGAGCTTCCGACACCCCAAAAATCACTAGGCCTTGGACTAGGGTGCTAGTGCCAGTGTCCACCTTTTTCGAGACAGAAATAGAAGATACAGTGCAAATCAGTGTTGGAAGGAGATCTCGATTTGTGTAGAAAATAGTACCTTGGATAGGGGTGCTAGTGGCATTGTCCTCAATTATTCTGCATCCCAAACTTCAAAAAATAGTCAGTTATAATCCTCTGCCTACTATCGTCGTGTGTAAGGATTTGTTGTAATTCATCAATTTACTTACTATTTTGCTTATTTAGGGTTTTAAGAATACTTGAGCATTAAATTGAGATATTGATTAATAACATCTGACCTTCTACATCATTCCAAGTGATAGCCCAACCTGTTAGGTGAGTGCTCTCTCCTAGTAGAGATTCAACTCAGTTGATATGTCCTTGAATGTGATGAGAAGGGAGGATCTAAACCAAATCAAACCCATACATCATCACCCCTTTTTCCTACAAAACATTTTGGTGAACCCACATTTTTGAATTTTTGTACCTTGTTGAGTGTTGTGTGATAGATTTGCATTCATTCATCTTATTACATTCAAAAAATTACAAAAAATTGAAAATTTTGAAAAAAATAGCATCTTAGGCTTGCATGTTGGCATAATTTGAATTAATTAGAATTTAATTTCATTTAATTTTTGTCCTTTTCATTATATCTGATTTAAATTGCAGAAATTCATCATTTGTTATTCGCTTGCATTGCATTTTCATGCTTATTTTGTCAAAAATTGCTTGAAATTGTAGATTTTTCATAAAAACCTAGTTTTGCATTAGCTAGGGTTTGTAGTCAAAATCTTGTTTTAGATTTTACTACCATTTTAAAACACTCATTTAGGTCTAATTTCTAATTGTAGTGTTGCATCATAGTGTGATTCTTGAAAATTTCATGTCTAGGGTTTGAAAACCTTGCATTTTCACTAGATTTTGGCCTTATTGTCTCTCTAGAATTACATTATAGGTGTGTTGTGAAGGATTTTTCTGCATTATTTGATTGATATCAAGGTTATAATCTTCTTCCCCTTCTCACGTCCCTTACAACACCCTTTCTATTAGGCATTTACATTAAAAATTGGTGAAAATTTGCATATTTTAGTTATATTTTCAATAGGTTTTGACTTGTCATCACTCTAGATCTGCACTATAGGCATGCTATGAAAGATATTATTGCATAGTTGGGCTGATATTGACCTTATTACTCACTTCCCCTCTTGAATTTTTTCACAACACCTCTTCCATTAGTGATTTGCATTAAAAAAGTTGAAAAAATCAAGCATTTTAAGTCATATTCATACATACTTTTGCACTTGTTTCTTGCATAAGTGTTGAAAGTCTTTAAAATCTTATTTTCCAATTCATTTGAAAACATGCACATGGCTTCTCAATACAATAATAATTCTAGGCTTCCTCCTAGGCCTTATTTGAAAGGATGAGCCCCTGAACTTGAAATAACATTTACACCTCATGACAAATAAATGGTAGATATTAAAGGGCCTCTTTACATTATAGTGAACATAATGGAAAGACCTATGCATGGAAAACTTATAGATCCTAATTGCATGACTAATGTGGTTACAAAAGAGTTTCTTCTTAAACATGATTTGGCACAAGATTCTTATGAACCGTCAGATTTGAGAATTAAAACACATAATGGAGCTTTGATGAATACATTTGGAAAGATAACTTTATTGGTCTTGGTATATGATATAGCCGTGGATCAGTTATTTGATGTTATCCCCTTATTCGACCTCTTTCATGTAAAACTAGGACATCCTTGGCTTAAGGCTATGAATGTTGTCTCCTCAACTATTCACAAATGCTTAAAATTCCCTTCGCGTAGAGAAATACGTACTATCCCCCGTAATTCATATCAACCTTCAGCTAAGAACAAGAATTTCACTCTTGATTACTTTTGGTTGCAACCTGATAGAGACCCTAAGCCACAAAGAGACCAATCTTTCCTAGAATATAGACGATACAAAGCAAAACAACTAGCTATAGTGGCCATGCCTCCTTTGTAAACAATAAGAGAAGAACAACATGCATTTGAAGATCCACTTAGAGCAAAAGGAAAATGACAAAATGACATAAGAATAACAAAAGACTATTATGATTATGATGAAATAATTGGCATGATAGATGTGGATAAGGAAAACTTTCATAAGTCACCTCATCCAGGGAAAGATGGTATCTATGCCTAGGTTCCTCCCCTGCCATCCTTACAAGGATCGAGAGGTTTTCATCGAGACCAATGAGATTTGAACATGGTGCTTCCTCCTCTAATATACAAACTCCTATGGAAAAATGTGAAGATACTTTTGAAAACATAAGCAATAAAACAAAAAGGAACAGACAAGCAAGAGAAAGGAGGAAGAGAAGACAAGATTTTGCCAAACGAAATGCAACCCAACAAGAAAACATTCAACCTAACATTGAACCAAACCTAGATGAAATCAACACTCAACAATCTGAAGACAAGAACAAAAGTTGGGATATGGTACCTTACACACCTCTCTCCTCTAGCATTTGAGATTGGGAGGAGGATTATTTGATCGTTGATAACCTCTAGCATGAGCTTGTCTATAGGTAAGTATTTCTAACCCTTTACCTCTGTGTTGTGTTTCCCCTGTGATGTGTTATTTGTTGTTTAGGCCTCCTAGGATGACCCTTGATACTCTTGTAAGGTCAAGGATACTAGGAGACCGCCTCTGTTGTGACCCTTCTTTTATTTGTATCATCATTCTTCTATATTTTCTCTCCTTTATTTTCATTGTTGTGTGTTGTGTCCTAGGGGCATAGCGTTGCAGTTGGTGACTTGGGGGCACCCTCCTACGTGATTGTCCCTAAGGGACTTGTTTCTCCTCTCTTGATTTATTGTTTACCTTCCTCTAGTGGTTCTATCTAGCTGGCGGATGATGAAAAACATATAATACTGATACAGACCTAGTGTCCCTTCAGCAAGAAATCAAAAAATGGACCTAGTCCATACATGATGACGGGGTTGATATATATTATCCGACACTTGGCTAGTAGAATCACTCTGTGTGATATCTTGATGTTGTCTTATCACACTTACAAAACATAACAATATTGTTGATTCATGCACTTTTTCTATCTTGGATCTAGCCTTGCATTGTTGTTTATCATTATTATATGGATGCTAACACCTTTTCTTGTAGGAAATTGTCTATTTGTGGGAACATTTGATGATCGTAAAGTACATGTCACCTTTGGGGGGCATGGGCTTTGTGAGAGCTCATGTTCCCTTGTGTGTTTTCTCTCTACCTTAACGTGTTTGATATCAGTACATGATATCAACCACCTTAAGGTGGGGGCATATATAAGGTAAGTTGTCTGATGATTTTGGTACTAACAAAGCGTGTTTGAAGCCCTCTATGGAGGTAGGATGTTGTATCTCCGAGCGAGTGCACATCTTTCTTTTCTATATTGCAATCATTAAGCCCTCTGTGGAGGTGGGATATCACGCATATAATTTTATTTTAAGCCCTTCTGTGGAAGGTAGGGATGGTGTATTTCACGAGGAGATTCCACATCTTGTCATTTTCTAAAAGTCCTCCGAGTAGGCAGGGCAGATCTAAGACTATCCTAACCCTTAAGCGTGTCTTTGACAATTGTTGTGGCAAAGCCCAAATGTCGATGCATGCCTTTAATGTTCCTGAGATGGTTGCGAACCTAGCAATAGGTTTCTTCTATTGCTTGCTTGTCATTTTTTCTCCGTGCCTTCCATGTGTGTGTGTATGGCATGTTTGTTCCCAAGCATAGTTTCAAGACCGGTGGCAATGAGGTATTCCTATGCTTTGGGATTTGTATGGCGTGTTTGTTCTCAAGTGTAATTTCAACACTGGTGGCGATGAGCTCCTCCTACAGTTTGACATTTGTTTGGCATGTCTGTTACCCCTTATGCAGTTTCAAGACTGGTGGCGATGAGCTCCTCCTACATTTGGGTTGTGTGTTTACTTTCCTTGTACTTGCATTTGCATTTCATATATATGAGAAAATGAAAAAAAAGAAGAAATAATCACTGCATTCACTGTGTTTTGTGTGTCTTCAATACTGTCCTCTCCATGTTTTGCATGACTGTAACTGTCTTCTCCGTGTTTTACGTGTCTGTTATTATCTTCAATGTGTTTGGCGTGTCTTCACCATGCTTGGCGTGTTTGCTTTGTTTGTTGACCTTACTTTAATGCATGTATTGGCCTTGCATTTATACATACATTAAAGTGGGGGCTAAATGTTATGTTAGAAAATGTCCCCTTGGGGGCTTTTCCCTTCTAAGGTTTAGCTCTCGAGTCCTTAGAATGTATTTATAGCATCTTGCATGTTAATTTTGAATCCTGATGAGAAAACCCTAAATTCTTATGGCAAATAGGACCTAGGGGGTGCTATTTTGATGATCCCTGAACAAAAATGGGAGGGTGGACTTGGGTGCTAGCACCCTAGTCCTACCCTATTTTGGGTCAACCCTAAATTTAAATGTCAGCTTTATGACCGTTACTTAGGTCCTATGCCGACATCTCAAGTTTGAATTACGAAATTCTTAGTGAGAATGTTTGTAGTTGCATATATAAGCATGTTTAGGATTCATTTGCAAACTAGATAGGCATTGTGAACTTGTGACTTTATGCAAAAGTGATTCAAGGCATTCATTGCATTGTAGAGTAGTATTTTGTTGTTATCGTGATTGTTTGTTGCATATTTGACTCCATCTCCTCATGGCATGAAGAGCATCTTCCTTCCATGAGATCTACACTTCAAGGTGACATCTATTATGTTTTCAATCATTTATCATTTGGATTTTGCCTCTATCCCACCGGAATACGCACTCTCATCTAAAAAAGGTGTTCAAAAGACTTGAATGTTTCTTTGGGGCTTGACTGAGGCAAACCTCTAAACACCACAACTCCCTCCCACACTCCTTTGTGATTGTAGGTTACAGGTATTGAGTTTTGTGGAGTGGAATTGCAGAAGGCAGTTGTAGAAGACAAGGATTTAGGATCTGAAAGAAAGAAGACAGAGTTCAACATTTCAGGACACAGGCACTAGTGGAAGTGTCCTCCGAAGTTGCAAACATAGAAACAAACTGGACAGTGAAAATCAGCATCCGAAGAGCTTCCGACACCCCGAAAATCACCAGGCCTTGGACTAGGGTGCTAGTGCCAAATGTCCTCCACCTTTTTCAGGACAGAAATAGAAGATATAGTACAAATCAGTGTCAGAAGGAGATCTAGATTCCATGTAGAAAATAGTACCTTGGACAGGGGCGCTAGTGGCATTGTCCTCAACTATTCCACATCCTAAACTTTGAAAAATAGTCAGTTATAATCCTCTGCCTACTATCTTAGTATGTAAGGATTTGTTGTAATTCATCAATTTGCTTACTATTTTTCTTATTTAGGGTTTTAAGAATACTTGAGCATTAAATTGATATATTGATTGATAACATCTAAGCTTCTGCATCATTCCAAGTGATAACCCAACCTGTTAGGTGAATACTCTCGCTTAGTAGAGATTCAACTCGAGTGACATGTCCTTGAATGTTTGGTGAGAAGGGAGGATCTAAACCAAATTGAAACCCCATACATCATCCCCCCCTTTTCCTACAAAACAGTATAAAAGGATGTGTACTAGCTCAAGAGATGGACCATCCTACCTTTTGTAGAAGGGCTTTATATAAAAGGACACACACTAGCTCAAGAGATACATAATCCCACCTCGCGATGAGGGCTTTTTGCTTTCTTTTTAAAAGGATGTGCACTAGCTCAAGAGATACACTATCCCACCTCACGATGAGGGCTTTCAAACACACTTTTCCAGTGTCAAAAGTGTAGAAGTTGTGACACCAACCTCACAGGACCCAATGAACACCTACAAAACCTAAGCTTAACCTTCCACAAGAGAAAAAAGCAAAGAGAGCAATTTACACAAAAAAAGGATGCAATTAATGAAATGGATTAATGAATTACATGAGAGAACTTGATTTTATATTTGCAAGCTAGAAAACCCTAATTTGAGATTCCTAAGTTTAGCTTAAGTGAAATAAAGTAAAGGTGACTTAATTAATTAATCAATATGATTAAATTAATTAAGTAAAGAGCCTATTACTCTAACACCCCCTTTAGATGAACTTAGGGAGAAGCTAAAAAACTAAGGACAAATGCATTAAAGCAACGATGGGTCTTGACAACTAGGCCTGATGAGGTACCCATGTACAAAAGAGTCTCTCACAAATAGAGAAAAGGAGAAAACCATATGGGAAAAAATCCTCCCCAAAAGAGAGAACAAACTGCCCTACAAGAGAGAGAGAGTGAAGGACTAAGAAGCCTCCACAAAAGATGTCCCAAAAGAAAAGGAACATGAAGAAGAATATGAAGAACTCCACTGAAGCATGAAGAAGCTGCAAACATTGCTGAAGACTGACTGCTATAGTGCTAAAAGAAGAACCTCCTCTAAAACAAGATGAAGGTCAGAATCAAGAAGACAAGAATCTACATGAGTGCTCCCAACAACACTACTCGAATTAGATGGCAAACAAAGGAAAAACATCTGGAACTCAAAGATACAAATGGCATAGGTATCAAAAGTCTGAAGAATTGATCAAGTGAAAAAAGGCCGCCTCCACAAAAGGAATGCAAGAGTTTCCATATGGTAAATGCTCCATCTCACTGAAATGCATGGGTAACCAACCACTGATGTACGTTGCATCTGCCTAGTACATAGGAACAAATACTCGATACATAACTCACTACAACACGAAACCAAGGAAGCATTAGCACCAATAGTAGAAACTTTTAAAAAAAATAAAGTAAAGGTGACTTAATTAATTAATCAATATGATTAAATTAATTAAGTAAAATATAATTAATTAATCAATATGTTTTTTTTTAAATTCACAATAAAAAAATCAATGTATTTTTTTATATAAAAAAAAACATCCATGCAATAAAAAAATTTTATGTTTTTTTTTAAAATAAAAAAACACATGCAATAAAACCTACATGTTGTCTCGAGATCCGTGCCTTGTACTTGGTGATTTTTTAGCAGAGGCTCTATATTTGGCGGCTCACCATTTTAAGTGGAGGTTTTGGCCCTTCACCAGATTTAGCTATGACTCCAGATTTGGCTGGAGGTCTCTACATTTAGTGGCAACTCTATCTTTGGTGGAGCTTTGTTTTTGCCAAATCCACTCCTCTCCATTAACAGTTTCTATTTTGCACCTGATCTTCAAATGACAATATCTTGGCCATACGGAGGTCTTTTTCAATGCAATTTTTTTAAAAGGGGTAGAATTTTGTGCTCTTCACAGTGGTGCAGGTGGTTTTTAGTTCTGACTTCTAGTTTTTTCTAGAAATAACTTTTCTCACTGTTGTTGTTGTGCAGTTCTTGTTTCAGAGACTTTGACGAGCCATATCTTCTGCATCCAGACTCCTTTTTGGGTCCCATTTTTTTGAAAGTATATGTTTTTCAGTGTACTTCATCATGGTGCTATCAATTTTCTCTATTTATGTCCAAGAATTGTATTTTCAACATGTTGTTTGTTTTAGATATTGTGAGCTTCCATTGTAAGCTCTTCTCATATGTAAATGCACTGAAATAAAGTGTCTTAACATTGCACATGTATTCTTGAGATCTTGGACATCATTTTGTGCCTTATTGTACTTGCACTATGATATAAAGTGCCATGGGGGGTTGATGTTTGCCTTTTGTTTTGCCATCGTACCTTTGTCAGGTGAGTGTCCCTTCCACGACAGTAGTGAATCACATTGATTCTTATCTTTGCATGTGTGCCTTAGTTTGCACACCCTTTTATTTGTTGGTACTTTCATGTTTACACATTTAGATGTTCTTGTTTCTTCTACATGCACTTCTTGGTTTCACACAGTTTTAGTGTACCTGTCATGGCTCTCCCTTGTCCGCATTATGGGGGGGTTTCCACTGTTGGTGCTAATGCTTCCTTGGTTTCGCTTTGGAGTGAGTTATGTATCTAGTATTTGTTCCTATGTACTAAGTGGATGCAGCATATATCAGTGGTTGGTTACCCATGCATTTCGGTGAGATGGAGCATTTACCCTATGGACACTCTTGCATTCCTTTTTTGGAGGTGACCTTTTTTCACTTGATCAGTTCTTTAGACTTTTGGTACCTGTGCCATTTGTATCTTCAAGTTCCATATGTTTTGCCTTCGTTTGCCATCTGATTTGACTAGTGTTGTTGGGGGCACTCATGTAGATCCTTGTCTTCTTGATTCTGATCTTCATCTTGTTTTAGAGGAGGTTCTTCTTTTAGCACTATAGCAGTCAATCTTCAATAGTGTTTGTAGCTTATTCATGCTTCGGTGGAGTTCTTGATGTTCTTCTTCATGTTTCTATTCTTTTGGGACATCTTTTGTGGAGGCTTCTCTCTCTCTCTCTCTCTCTCTCTCTCTCTCTCTCTCTCTCTCTCTCTCTCTCTCTCTCTCTCTCTCTCTCTCTCTCTCTCTCTCTCTCTCTCTTTTAGGGAGGTTTGTTCTCTCTTCTAGGGAGGAGTTTTTCCCATATGGTTTTCTCCTTTCTCTATTTGTGAGAGACTCTTTTGTACATGGGTGCCTCATTAGGCCTAGTTGTTGGGACCCATCTTTGCTTTAATGCATTTGTCCTTAGTGTTTTAACTTCTCCCTAAGTTCATCTTAAGGGGGGGTTAGAGTAATAGGTTATTTACTTAATTAATTTAATCATATTGATTAATTAATTAAGTCACCTTTACTTTATTTCACTTAAGCTAAACTTAGGAATCTCTCATTAGGGTTTTCTAACTTGCAAATATAAAAGCAAGTTATCTCATGTAATTCATTAATCTATTTTATTAATTGCATCCTTTTTTGTGCAAATTGCTCTCTTTGATTTTTTCTCTTGTGGAAGGTTAATCTTAGGTTTTGCAAGTGTTCACTGGATCCTGTGAGGTTGGTTTGACAACTTCTACAAAAAGTAATCAGACATATACCATTATATATGCCCCCACCTTAAGGTGGTTGATACCACTTGCCAGTATCAAGCACATTAAGGTAGAGTGAAAACATGTGAGGGAACAAGAGCTCTCGTAAAGTCCATGTCCCCAAAGATGACATGTGCCACAATCACTGAATGCTCCCACAAACACATCGATATGAATTGCTAAGATAATCAATAAGAGAGAAGGTTAGAACATCTTATTGTAAGATAATAACCAAATCAAATCATGAAGCTATGCATAAATCATATATTAGATCACATCTAAGACCAAGGCTACACTTGCAAGTTTGGAACTAAGTATAGCCATTGGGATAGATTGCAGGTATGTCAGAACTAAGTGTAACAACAAGGTGAGATACAAAACCATCCAAAGTGCACAGAGCAGATTGAGTGTATTGCAAAAGTTTGTTACAAAAGATATGATAACATGATAGATCACACAGAGTGATTCTACTAGTCAAGCGTTAGATATATATAAACCCCATTTTATATATGGACTAGGTCCATTTTTGCTTTCTTGTTGAAGGGACACATGGTCCATATCAGTATATATTTGTTTTTGTCATCCATCAACTAGATAGAATCACTGAAGAACGTAGAAAATAAAAGTGAGAGGAGAACCAAGTGTCTTAGGAACACCACATAGGAGGATACCCCCAAGACATCGTCTACAATGCTATGCCCCCAAGGCATGAAACACAACAATAAAATAGAGGAGAGGAGAGAGAATAATGTAGAAACAAATAGAAGAATGCTCACAACATAGGTTCTCTCCCAGTATACTTGACCTTACAAGAGTATCAATGGTCATCCTAGGAGACCTAAACAGCATATAACACATCACAAGGGAACACAACACAATACTAAAAAGATATATATCTAGGAGGCCACCCTTAAGAGCAACTAGAATAGGTTACATCAAGTGCGGCTAAATGAGGGAGAAATACTTACCTGAGTCAATGTGATATCTCTTGGTGGACAATTCATGTCTATCATCTCAGGATATGTCATATTTAGTCTTGAACTTGTTGATATTGTATTAGCATTAGTACACTTATTCACTATCCCCTTAGTAGGTGGAATAAGTCTATTATGATAATTAAATTAACATTGTTTTCATTTTGATTGAGCTCAACATCCATCCTTAAAGGATTTAATGTGAGAAACCTTTCTTCAACCACCAATGCTTCATCTTTCAAAGGGAGAGCATTGGAACGAAGGGAAGGTAAGGTGTTGTTAAGGGAATGGTTGATGATTATATCTTTAGTGATGTCCAAAGAGTTTGAACATGCAACCAAAGGAGAACTATCCATGGCCCTCACATCCTTAGTGACATCCAAGGGACTTGGACATTCAACCAAAGGGAGGAGATCAAGGATCTTCCTGTCCTTAGTGATATCCAAGGTACTTGAAAATTTAACTAAAGGAGGAATATTGATAAGATGATCCATAGAGACTTCATGTACTATGGTAGGGATAGAATTTTTAATATTGTTAGATGAATGCTCATTATTTATCCATGGAGTGTTCTTCGTTAGAGGGGGTTCTTCATTCACTAATGCTTCATCATTCAAAGGGAGAGAATTGGAGTGAAGAGAAGGTAAGGTGATGTTAAGGGATGTGTCAATGATTTTATCCTCTTGCACCAAAATGTCCTCATAAGTGGGAACAAATTTGGGAGAGAGATCATAAGGTAAAGCTAAGTTACCATCACATGTATTAGAGACTAGATCTAGGGTATGATCCTGGCCTTTAGTAATAGGAGTCATAGTGGAATGTACCATAGAGATAAAGTCATATAGGGCTTCATCTAACATATTGAAGTCATCACTACTAAAGGATGCATCTATTTATTATTCTCCATGAATTTAGTGAGATCATCTAATATTGAAGGATATATACCCACGAGAGTTGTGAAACTATCAAAATCAGATATATAACAAAGGATTTCATATGTGGAACACATAGAAATATCAACATAATATATGCATGATATTTGTTTTGATACTTGAGGATGCTCATTAATGAATTTGGAGAAATTATCAATATCTATGATGTATGCAAACAAAGCTTCCAAAGACGAATAACAAGAAGCATCCATGATGAAAGTATGATAACGTGTTGCACACCTAGACACTAGTTTGAGGAAATTAGGTTTTTGAGAATCAAGAACACACTAATTTCACTACAAACAAAGTAAGTATGATAATA
This sequence comes from Cunninghamia lanceolata, assembly GCA_027924645.1. Lineage (NCBI taxonomy): Eukaryota > Viridiplantae > Streptophyta > Pinopsida > Cupressales > Cupressaceae > Cunninghamia > Cunninghamia lanceolata. The sequence continues at coordinate 5,018,754 of BSBN01000828.1, forward strand.
ATAGTGCTACACAACAAGTCAATATGAATGATTTAAAAGTTTGCTCAAATAGTTGTGAAGAAAATGTTAAAAACCCTTGATGTTGAAATACACAATGTGTAATTGTAAAAGGTGAAAGTTTCAAAGCTAGGATGAAAAAGTATACACTATGATCCAACACTAATTTCAAAATCAGATTTGAATTAATTTTGAAAAGGAGTAGCAAAATCTGAAAATGAAAATTTCACTACAAACCCTAGTTTTTGCTAAAACTAGATTATATGAGAAATGCAACTTTTAAATGCAATGTTTGATATGGATTAATGATGAATTAATGTAATAAGGATCAGATCTGATGCAAATATCAGAAAATTAAATCTTTTTATGATGTGCAATGCAAAATATGCAAAACTATGCCTTAATGCAAGCCTAAAATGCTTGTTTTTTCAATTTTTTTCAAATGCATGCAAAATTTTCCAATGCAAGATGATAAATATGATATGAATGTATGCAAGTACTGATTACAACACTCAAAAAGATGCAAGTTTAGTAAAAACATAGGTTCACCAAAATGCTATGTATGAAAAGTGGGAAGATGGTGGATAGTGTTAAGATCTATCAAATCAAACCCTCCTTTCACACTAACATTCAAGGACAATAACTGAGCCAAGTCACTGTAGATGAATGAGGACTCAGCTACAGGTTGATGTAGTTAGGAATGGTATGGAAAGTAGATTAGATTGAGAGATTTTTCAAAACCTAATTTGAATGAGCCTCAAACCCTAATTATAATGTAATTGGGTACAAACAAACAAAATGCTATAGAAAACTAGACAAGAAGACACTCAAGAAGGATTAAAAACTTACCAGAAGTTAGATTTTTAGAATTGAAGACTTTGTGAACTACGGGGAAGGCACCCAAGTCTGATAGGGCAATATTTCTATGGATCCAGAGAAATGAGCAGTGTTGGATGATGTTTAGCTCTTGAGTTTGAGATAAATCCTATCGGGAGGACTACAGGGTGGGTGCCATAGTCCAGTAGGGTAAAATATCAGAAATGTTTCTCCAAATCCTAAATCCTTATCTTCTGAATTGCTTCTCTGTACCTACACTTTGACAAATCCTGCACCTATAACCTGTAATCACAAAGAGAAGAGTTTGGGGGTTGTGGTGTTTAGGAGCTTGCCTCGGTCAAGCCTCGGAATGACATTCAAGTCTTCCAACACCATTGTTAGATAGAATGCATGCCCAAGGAGGGTAGAGGCCAAATCCAATGATGAAATCAAATGATTAAAACATAAATAGATGTCACCTTAAAGGTGAATCCCTCATGGAGATGAAGATCCTTCAAATCATGAGGAGATGGATTGATGAAGCCAAATCTACAACAAACAAATACAATAACAACACAATTATGCTCTGCAACACAATGAAATACCTTGAAATCCCTTAGCTCAATATCAAAAGTTTGCATTATCCATCTAGGTGTAAAATGAAGACATAAACTCACTTATATATGCTTTCCTGCTAACATTCATAATTTAAATTGAAAAGGCCAATAGAGGGAAACCTTTTTAAAGGTCCTATTCTGACAAATTAGAATTTGTATCCCGATAAATCAACCTGGACTTGGGCACAGGTGCCCAAGTCCCAAGGCCAATTTAGGTCTTTATTAAGCATTTAAAACTTTCCTCTAAGTACCATTTGACATGGGTTTCAGGGGAAATTGCTCTGGGATAAGTATTAAGCATGTAAAGTGTAAACACGAGGACCTAGGAGCTAAACTAGGAGGTAAAAAGGCATAGGGATACTTTTTACTCCCTAACAATTTGTGATCTCAATGGCATCCTTAGTTGTCTCATTGTAGGGATTTGTTGTAAATACACACCCAATAGCCTATAGTTATGTGTTGAGCACTTGGGGAAGATCTAATCTATGTGTGAGTACAAGGAAACCTCATGGGTAACATGGATTCATGTGTATGTTCTTTGTTGGTGTTGCAATATGGTAGGAAAACATGTATGCATAGGTTTTGGTACATTTGTAGGCCTACGAATTGATTGATTAATTATATAAATAAATAATTTTGCATCTCCTAATTTCAAGTACCCTAAATCGATCCAAGATAGATCTCCTTCTTCATGCAACTACTCTTCCTTGCTTGCAAGTGTGTGCTATTGTTGACATGATTTTAGCTGATATGTAAACTACAAATTGCACATGTGCCCATGCCATGTTGTTGGATGAAGCTGGTAATGTTATATATGAAGAGTTAAATGTTGTATATAGGGTTAGTCTCTCATCCATTTCATGTACATGGCTTGCCTGTAGATAGTTCTAGGGGATCAATTATTGCAAGCTCGACCTTGTGTTGATGTATTAATTTTGTTCATAAAATTGGAGAAGGTGCAGTCAACTAGATTCCTTTCCATATTCCATTTATCTCCATGGTGGTGTAAGGAAGCTAATTTAGTGGAACAACTTCCTACACTAATCTTGAGAGGAGGGTTATGCAAGACTTTTCAAATCTTTACAACAGTTACATAAATTATATAGAAAACACATGTAAACATAATTAGCACTCATACCACAACATAGTGATTTACATGGGGAAACCCTTTCACGAGAAACCCCACACTCCAAAAGTAGCCCAATATATTATTCATAAAAGAAAGATTTCACAAGAGTATCACCAACCAAAGATCTAGAGGGAACTTAATGACATCTATAAGAATCTCACACACAACCTCCATCTCAAACACCTAATATATAGGAGATTCAATACATGAAATCGTCAAGCATTAATTAGAAAACCTTGAGCTAAAACCACCCAAAAAGTGGCACCCAAATCCTTAGGGTTCCATTATCTCCAATCAACGATGCCTTATGATGTGTCATAACATGCATCATAAGTTGGTCCACATGTGTAACTCCCCCTTATAGCTATTTTATGTGTCCAACACATTTTTACTTTTCTAATAGGGAGGCCCAACTTCTAGAGGCCATCACTTTTGATCCGAGATGCCAATTGGGCCCTTTTTAAAAATTGTAGAGCTCAAAGAGATCTATGCATCAAGCACCATTGCAAGCAGTGTTGAACACTATATAATAGTTATTTTGGCCAAAAATTAATTCTATAGCCCAGAAATTGAGTTTATTCAATTTTATAACCGAAAAAACACACTTTATGTAATTATATGGTTGAGACACCTTTTGTAGCGTTCTCCCACTAATCAAACACCTTGTAAGAGAAATGGGAGTATCAACACCATGATTTAATTATTAGGTACTGAGAGTCCCATAGACTTTGAACACCATTTGAACTTCTTTGTGCTCACATGCTTAGTTAATGAGTCTACAACATTCATCAAAGTTTCTAACTTAACCAGATTCACCCTGCCATCCTCAACCATATCTCTAACAAAATGATATTGTACATCAATGTGCTTGGTCTTGGCATGCAATGTCAGGTTCTTAAGGCAAATCACACTCTAATTGTCACAATAAACTATCACTGCATCCTATTTAATTCTAATGTTTGAACACAATCTCTTAATCCAAATGGATTATTTACAAGCATAAGTATATACCATATACTCAGCCTCAGTTGTGGACAAAGAAACCACAACATGTCACTTACTCATCCAACTAATTGTACCACCAAATAAAGTAAACACATAAGCATTAGAGGGTCTTCTATTATCAACATCACCTACCTAGTTAGAATCCACATAGCCACGAATATCAAGGGAATTCCTATCTCCTATCAAATTACCATGATAACACAAGGAATACTATAAGGTACCCCACAAATATTTGAAGACTCTTTTAACTACATCCCAATGAACTCTACTAGGATTAGACATATATCTAAAAAGAACTCACACTACTTGGGAATGTTCGATCTATACAGACCATAGCATACATCAAACTTCTGACTACACTCGAGTAAGGTACTATGCTCATGTGTTCCATATCCGATGGGGATGTTGGACATTATGAAGCAGATAACTTCATTCCAACCATAAGTGGAACACACAATGGTTTACAATCCTACATTTTAAACCTCTTTAAAACTAAATTGACATACCTACTCTGGTTGAGTCATAGTTTTATGTTCACTCTATCTCTTCTTATTTCCATCCCAAGAATGTGTTTAGTTGCACCAAGATTTTTAATTTCAAATTTAGCTGCAAGTTGAGACTTTAGTTCTAAAATCATTCCTTTCCCTTTACCAATAAATAACATATCATCAACATATAATGCAATAAACAAGAAGCGATCACCATCATATTTATAATAAACACAGTAATATGATTTAGAACTCTCAAATATCAGACTCAACACATACATATCAAATTTCTAGTACCACATCCCAGGACTTTGTTTGAGGTCATACAAATATTTCTTCAATTTACAAACCAAATTACTTTTACCTTTTACCACATAGTACTGTGGTTGTGTCATATAAATATCATCCTCCAAATCACCATGAAGGAATGAAATTTTCACATCTATTTTCTCAACCTCTAGATCATAAGTTATAGCAATAAAAAGAAAGAATCTAAAGGATTTCATTTTTGCAATAGGAAAAAATATCTCACCATAATCAACATTCTCAAGCTAAGAGTAACCTTTCGCAACCAACCATGCTTTGCACTTCTCAATACCTCCATCCAAACCAATTTTTTTCTTGAACAACCATTTGCAACCAACATGTTTTCATCCTTCAGGAAATGGTACTAGATCACATGTATCATTCTTTTACAAAGATGCCATTTCTTCATCCATGACAATCATCCAAGATTCTGCATCGTTCATACCTAATGCCTCTTTTGTTGATCTCCGTTCATCCATGTTAGTATTCAAAGAAAAAATACATCTCTAGTCATTAGGTGAATACCTTTCAAGTGGCTACCTACTCCTTGTAGACCTTCAAACAAGATGGAGTGGAGGTTCTTCCTCCTCTTTTGAAGATTTCGAGCTAGATGAGTTCTCCTCAACTTCTTGTCTATCTAGGGGTCTTGATTCAACTTTCTCAGGCATTGAAGGAAGTTGAATCACATCTTTTTGTTCACCTAATTTTAGCTACAATGTAATAGAAGAAGGCTTAGTTTCTCTAAAAATCACACTTCTACTATATATTACCTTATGTGCAACAGGATCCCAAATCCTATATCCTTTCACACCATAATTGTACCTAATGAAGATACATTTTATAACCTTGTTTTCCAACTTTCTTTACCTCTCCTTTGAAACATGTGCATGTGCCTCAAAACCAAAAACTCTACGATGTCTTAGTGAAGGCTTGTGACCCAACCACACCTCCATAGGCATTTTTTCAACAAGAGTTGATGTAGGAGACATATTAATCAAGTAGCAAGAAGTGGTAGTAGCTTCAACCCAAAAACTTTGTTCTAGACCAGCACCACTAAGCATACTCCTAGTCTTCTCCATTAGTCTTCTGTTCATTATTTCTGCAACTCCATTCTACTTTGGAGAATATGAAGTTTTCTTTTGTGTCTAAATGCCACAGTCTGTATAGAATCTGTCAAAATCATTAGAGAAAAATTTAACACCATTGTCAACCCTCAAACATTTTATTTTCTTTCTAGTATGTAACTCAACCATTGATTTATATTCTTTAAATCAACTAAAAATGTTAGATTTACTCTTTAGAAAATATACCCATATCCTTCTACTATAATCATCAATAAATGAAACATAATATGTCAATTTTACAATGGAAGGAACATCTACAGGACCAAACACATCATAATGAATAAGATCTAATACACCACAAGATTTATGATAACTCAAGTAAAATTGAATGTGGTTTTGTTTACCATAAATAAAATACTCATAGAAATCAAAATCAATATTGCAATTAGTCAACCCTTCAAAAAAGTTTTTATTTTTGAAGGTCCTTAGACTCTTTTCTCCAATGTTGCCTAATCTCTAGTGCCATAACATAGTCTTCTCTACAGGCAATTTTGATTCAAAAGAAAGAGCACCCTTAGGTACCTAGAAGCCATGACCATCCACTAAATAGGAAACCCTCACTTTTTCCAACAAAGTAGTCACAAACTGTCTTTTCACATAAGTACTATTGCACTCAATAGTGTATGCATCAAGCTTATATGATGTTCCAAATCTAACACCTATAGTGATCACCATAGCACCTCTAACCATCTTGCATCGAAAAAGACAACCTACACACCCACATCTATTAATTTGCTCACAAATAATAAAAGTCATGCTAACCCAAGGATATGCAACAAACCATTAATCCACCATCAGGAAAACTAATTTTAAATTTACCACAACCAACAATATTTAAATAAGAATCATCACCCAAGTACATCTTACCTCCATCAAATTCTTCATATTTAGAAAATTAATGTCTATTAGAAGTCATATTAAAAGATGCACCTAAGTCAATTAACCATGCATCATTATCTGCATGAATCACCAAGGCTGCAATGAATGCATCAACATCTTCCTTCTCATATTCAAAATTAGAATCATTTTTCCCCTTTTTCTTCTTCCTTTCTTCTTTACACTCATTACAGAAGTGTCTAGGCTTACTATAATTCTAGCAAATCACTTTGAACTTTCCAAGAGATTTGGATCTCCCCTTAGACTTGGATTTGACATGAAACTTCTTGCTCTTCTTGCACTTTTATTTAGGTCTTCCATGAACATTCAGGGCCTCTTTGGCACTGATGGATACCTTTCTCCTCATCTATTCAGAAAGTAAAGAACCCACAACATCTTCAACTTTCAAGACAACATAAGTACTCCCAATAGCCATAACAAGAGAATCCCATGAATCAAGAAAAGAACAATGTAGGATCTGACATCTCTCCTCCTCATCCATTTTTACACTAATTGATGCCAATTGAACCACCAACATATTGAATGCTTCCAAGTGGTCTGAAATTCATCCACCCTCTTCCATTCTCAAGGAATGTAACTTCTTCCTCAATAAAATCTTGTTCACTAAATATTTGGCTTGATATATCTCACCAAGTTTCTTCCATAGTTTCTTCACAGAGGGATCTTCATGGACATTGATTAAAACAAAGTTTGCTAGGCACAATCTAATTAGACCCTTGGCTTTATAGTCCAGAACATCATATTGACTAGCCAAAGTAGCATCTACAACCCTTGAAACATTGTCATCAATAGCATCCCATAGATCTCGATCAATTAATAGATCTTCCATCTTCAACTTCTACATCTCAAAAATTTTACTAGAAAACTTCTCTACCTCTATTCTACCTAATGTGCTCACCATCTAAAATTCTTGCAATAAGTTCACAAAGTATTTTCTACACAAGCTCCCACTCAAAACTAGATCAGTTCAAAAAACCCAACAACCCACAACTGAAACCAAAGGTGATCAAGCTCTGATACCACTTGTAAGGAAGATAAAGTAGCAAAACAACTTCATACACTAATCTTGAGAGGAGGGTTATGCAAAACTTTTTAAAACTTTACAATAGAAATTATACATTAATCACATTTAAACATAAATAACAGTCATACCACAACTTGTCTTTCCTTTCTTTGTATCCTTATTATTTATTCTTGTGACTTTGTGATTATTGTCCCCCACTAGAGGTGTGCTGCCTTTGGGTGCATACTAACATAGTGGGGGGAAATATTTGATGTTTTATGATTTGCTTTCTTTCCTCATTATGTCACTTAGCCCATTTTTTATTATATATTTTACTTTCCCTTTCCGAGGTATTTAGGGATGATTCAAGGCATCAAGGTATTTATGCTTGTTCATGTTGACCCAAATATATTAGGATCATTGTATGTTTGTTTTCTACTATATTCTTTTTTCCTATGCATGACCTCTACTATTTATCATTTTCATTCTTGGTGTTATTCCTCTTTGTGTATTTTGGGGATGATGAAAAGTATTGGGGAGTAACACCCCTTCTCATGTTGACCCAAAATCAACACATTTGTTTATCCTAGCCTATCTCATTTCCTTCTTACTACTTCCTACTTCCTACATGTATGTGATGTTCTAAGAGCAAAGAGGAGGATGATCCTAGTTAAGAAATCATACTATTAGTAACCTACTTAGGACTAACTTCAATCTCACATAACACATCATGCTCTTTCATTTGTTTTAAGTTTATCCTCCTTTTCATTTATTGATGTTAACTTTTAAATTTTTATTTTGTCTCCCATTTTCCAATTTTCTATTTCAACTACTTCTGCCATTGTGATTCTCAACAATTAGAGTGCACCCATATTTTGTGTCTCACATGATCAACAATTACTCTCTAAGCCATGATCTATCTTTCACCATTTTACATGGGTGCATGTATCTTTCCATGATGTACTTATTATTGTAGTACTACTATTGATATGTACAAACACCTGCACTTATTCTAACTTGAGCTACAACCTTGGACATTTATACAACATTATCTTTTCATTGATCATAACATCTTTCCTTTCTCCCATTTTATCATACTTGCTCCTTCCTTGGGGGAATCTCTATTTGTTCTTATGATAGAGTGTTTGCCACACCTCAATTTGTGTGTTCCCCCTCTCATGATCACCATTTATTTTCTAATTTATTATTAATATATGATCCTTGGTGTCTATCTTATGTATTGCATGTTTTCCCCTCTTCCTTTGGGGAAACATTTATGATTTTTGGGGACATCTCCTTTCACACTCCCCTATTCTACCTACTTTCCTACTCACACCTTTTAAATTTTTTCCTTTCTCCCTTTTACTATTTAGCTTAAATTGATTGACTCTTCTCCTTTTACTAGAATAAATTTAAGGGGGCATATTATATACACAATTTACATGATGATCGTTGTAGTGCTATCATTTAGCTTAGCTTGGCCCTTTTAACCATTTGGTTGGATACCACATATAGTCGAGCATGGCACCCATATTATAACATTTTTATTTTGGATTTGACCTAACCCATTGGGTGGAAAGCTCATATAGTTAGGGAGTGACCATATAACAATAATTTTCACCATTTTAAACCATTTTTTGGCTTGGCTTGGCCCACTTTTATGACAGAAACAACATTGCCAATCTCTATAATGTATTTGATACATATTGGTGGCTATTATATACCCAAAACTTTGCCAAATTACCTTTATATTATGCTCTACATTTGGCTCATTCATAGCCTTTATCTCTATTTCTTACTCTGACTCTTAGTGATCCTTTATGGATCTCTTGACTAGTAGTATTTCATAAAAAATATAGCTTAGGAAAATGAACGTGTGTGATTCTCTTTTAAAATTATTTTTTACCATGTTCCTCCATCTAGTCTTATTATATTCTTCTATTTCATTTCTAGCACATTTCTTTTAAATGAGTAGTACTTGTACTTCTTGTCATGGGTGTTTTATAGGAAAGGGGTGCATTGGGATAAAAAAGATTGTAAAGATATGAAGAAAGTGCAAAGAATCTTATACATGTATCATTTTCAATAACCTTAAATATTCATGTTATTATTCCTACAATGTACTTACTTTAGTGTATTGCCTCACCTAGTTGCACCAAACCACTAAATTGGGGGCAAATTGAAAGATTGGAGATTCCCTACTTTGTAATCTCCACCTTATTTTTGTACCCAATTTTAGTGACCATCTCATTAGGTGTGTTATAAGACCCATTGACAATTTTCTAAACCTTTCTTAAAAAATGGACTAATTTACCACTAGACACGAACCTTGTCCAACCTTTAAAACCTATCTCAAAAGTTTTAGGTTAGATCTCAAAAAATTCACTTGTGTGTGAAAATTCTAGTGCCTTAGACACATGTCAAGATCCAACACTACTGTCTATTTTGATTTGAAATCTTAACATTTTAATCATAAATTCTACTCTAAACCTAGAGGATTCTAAATAAGTTTTGAAATAGTACATTAATCCTGAATGCAAATAAATCATAGTAGTTCATTTGAAAGAATATGTGTAAGATTCAATGTGAATCCAATGAGAAAATGATCCAATCGACATTTAGGTGAGAGAACAATGTTACAATAGCTACAAGCACATAGACAAGATTGCAAAATGCAAATAAACTAACCATTCAAATATAGAGGGTCAAATGAATAAATAAACCACCAAATAGATGGATGGAGTACAAATAATTAGGCCTCTTATATGCATGATTCAAGTAAGTGGCATGTCTAAGAGGCCATGAATTAACTCTTAGTTACTCCCAATTGGGAGGTGAGTTAACTTGGTTTAACAAAGACAAAGGTGGTCTTGATTAGATAAAGGTGGAACCTAATTGTTGTTAATCATGGATTATTAAGGTAGTGGTGGCACTTGATCACCTCAAATCAAGGTGTACACATGTCATTATTATCTTAACAAAGTAAATGAAACCTTCTTGAGTAGAAACCTACCTGAGTAAGATTATCCTAGGTGCATAATATACATTAAAGAAAATAACTAAATGCAAGAAATAAAATAATGCCAACCATACTCAATCATATCATTTTCACTTTCAAGATTATAGATACTAAGTTTTATTCTAGAATGCACTTACTGCAACATTTTGGATCCCAATGTATACTATAGAATCTACAAATATGCTTGAATGAATAAATAATAATAAAGCTCAAATGATTGGAGTGATGAATAAGGTTTAAATGGTTTTTATTTTTCATTTTGATTGTACCTAATCAATGATTCACTAAGACTATCTCCAACTAGTCTAACACTAATTAAAAATTAAGAGAGCTAGGAGTACCAATCAGTAATTTAGACTAGGCAAACACTATGCACAAATGGGTAAATTAGGAAAATGACTATGGAAATGAAAGAATAGTGAATAAGTGGATGTAGATGAACCTACAAGACTTGGTTCACTAATAAGAAAATGCTGATAATGGTCCAAAAATCAATCCTAGAATTTTTTGGAGGTCTATGGTCAAGGGGGTCAAGGTTGTAAAAAAATGTGCACCCAGGGTAACAACCATGACACCCTAACAATCAAGGTGACAATAATGACTAGGGGTTGCCGTAGCTTGGAATATGGTGGGATCCTAAAAATTGGAAGAGAGGATCCTAATAGTGATTCAAGGCACCTAAAAAATGTACACCTATCAGAGATGAACATAAGGCATGTACTTTGATGGAAATTTGTATAACCTTGATAAACATTAACAAGACAAGACAATGCAAGATGGAAATATGGAACGAGTTTAGTTGACACAAGATATGGTATGATCATAAAACTAAACATGGATGCTAGTAGTAGTGTTTAGGAGTATCTGTGAAGATTTTACCTTATGAATTGTAATGGAAGTTCTAAATCTAACAATAAACTTCTTCTTTTAGGGTTACAAAAAAGAAGAGAGAAAATGAGATAAATAGGCCACTTTCACCTAATGAAAATATAAGTTTTGACTGTATATGGATCTCAAACATTAATATGGATCTGTGACAACAAATTGAACTTGAGAAATTGCTATTATGAGCATGAAATGAAGAATTGATGGCCCAGTGGGCGGCCTTGACCTTGGTAGGTAGATTGGTGAGTGGCCTTGACCCTTTGTCAGGTGGCCTTGAACTTGTTAGAAAACTACAATCCATAAGTCTCTATTAACAAGTAGATCCCCCATCTTGAGATTCTAAAGCTCAAAGTTTGTTCCATTAAACTTTGCCACCTCTATTTTAGAAGTGCTTCCGATATCTATTTCCTAAAAAACAAGATCACGAATGCAAATCTCCCACTTAGATAAGGAATTATTCCAAAAAATAGTCCCCATCTTCCAAAAAATAGAACAAGCTAGCTAGGCTCTGATACCAAATAAAAGGATATAATGCACCAATTTGTAATAATTTGCTACTTAATTATATGAGGGAAGTAGTACAATTAAATTAGATCCATAATTATTTTAGCAAAGAAATGACACCAAGGATATGTTAGGGTTAGGGCAGATCAAAGCAATAAACACTAACAATTATATGCAAATTAAATAACCCAAATATAATCAGTACTTGCTCGGCCCCAAACCCCAGCGAGGATACATAACTTGTGTATAGTACTTGCATGATCAGTCGCCACATACCAACAATCTCCCACTTGGAGACTGATCAAGCTCCACACCAAACAATCTCCCCCTTGGAGACTAATCCTGGATGACACTGGTGTGCTTGCAACTCCCACTGGATTACAGGCCTAGCTGGTTTCTTAAGTCCACTATTATCAGTCATGAAGGCCAATGAAAATTGATGAGGAAATCCATTTCTCCCGTGTAACTGCCTTTGTGAACATATCTGCAGTATTCTTACTTGTGTGAATTTTCTCCAGCTTCAACTGTCCATCCTCCAAAACTGACCGGATGAAGTGGTATATGAGCTGTATGTGCTTAGTTTTTGAATGCAAAGCTGAATTCTTAGCAAGATGAATGACACTCTGGCTATCAGTGTACAAAGGGCTATCATCTTGGTGTTTCCCCAATTCCTCCAGAAAATGTTGTAACCAAATCATCTCCTTGCTAGCTTCTGTAGTAGCAACATACTCAGCTTTAGTGGTTGAAAGTGCAACAACCTTTTGCAGTCTTGAAATCCAACTGACTACAGTACCTCCTACAGTAAAAACATACCCTGTAGTACTCCTTCTGCTATCAACATCACCTGCTAGATTAGAGTCAACATATCCTTTTAGAGCAGAATTTGTTACTCCAAAACATAGTTTCTTTGAAGTAGTACCTCTCAAATATCAGAGAACCCATTTTACAACATTCCAATGTTCCATTCCTGGATTGCTCATATACTTGCTCACAACTCCCACTGCATGTGCAATATCTGGCCTTGTGCACACCATTACATACATCAAGCTGCCAAGTGTTGATGCATATGGTATCTTAGACATTTTATCTTCCTCCTCTTGTGTCTTTAGACATATCTCCTTAGTCAACTTAAAATGACTAGGCAAAGGTGTACTAACTGCTTTTACATTTGCATGTTAAACCTTTTCAACACCTTCTCTACATACTCACTTTGGGACAAAAATAATTTTTTGTTTGTCATGTCTTGTGTGATCCTCATACCAAGGATTTGTTTTGCTACACCCAAATCCTTCATAGCAAATGAATTTGCTAATTTATGCTTAAGTTCATTAATATGCTGCATGTTAGACCCGGCAACAAGCATGTCATCAACATAAAGCAATAGGATAATATAGCTGCCATTATCCAATTTCTTGAAATAAACACAATAATCAGAATGACATCTTTTGTAACCTTGTTCAGCCATAAAACTATCAAATTTCAAATACCATTGCCAAGGTGCTTGCTTCAGGCCATACAAACTCTTCTTTAACCTATACACAAAATCATCCTTACCCTTGACCTCATATCCCTGTGGTTGCTACATGTATATTTCCTCTTCCAAATCCCCATGGAGAAATGTTGTTTTCCCATCTAGTTGTTCAAGATGCAAGTCTTCCATAGCCACAAGACTTAGAATAGTTCTAATAGAAGTCATTTTTACAACCAGAAAAAATATTTCATCAAAATCTATACCTTTTTTTCTGTGCAAAACCTTTTACCACGAGTCTGGCCTTATATCTTTTCTTGCCTCCATCTTCTTCCTTCAACTTGTAAACCCATTTATTTGGCAATGCTCTTTTACTTACAGGAATTGAACTAAGTCCCAAGTCTGATTCTGTAGCAAGGAATCCATTTCCTCTTTCATGCCTAGCTCCCACTGCTTTTTGGTATCTACCTACATTGCTTCTTCATAACCTTTAGGTTCACCAGAATCAGTTAATAATATAGAATATAATGATGGAGAAAATCTTTCAGGAGGCCTAGTTATCCTTGTATAACGTCTAACACTTGCAGGAGTTTGTGGGATAACTTGTTGTTACTGAGCATCAAGTACCACTGGCATTTTATTTTCTAGAATCTCATCCAGCACCACATATTCATTTTTGGCTTGTTCATGCTTCTTTTCCTACAGCTGATCCTTATACATGACCTTCTCATTGAATATAACATCTCTACTCCTAATGATTTTATGATTTTCAAAATCCCATAACTGATAACCAAATTCATCTACTCCATATCCAATGAAGGTACATTTTTTAGACTTAGCCTCAAGCTTGGTTCTATTTTCAATATCAACATGGACAAAAGCTTCACAACCAAAGGTTTTCAGAAATGAATAGTTTACCTTTTTTCCCATCCATGCCTCCTCTAGAATGCCACTATCCAAAGGATTTAAAGGTCCCTTGTTTATTAAATAAATAGTAGTATGTACAGCATCTACCCAAAAGTGTAAGGGTATTCTAGCATGCAATATCATGCTCCTTGCATGCTCCATAATGGTCCTATTCATCCTGTCAGACACACCATTTTCTTGTGGGGTTCCAGGAACTATTTTTTGCCTATGGATTCCATTATATGAATAGTAATTCTCAAATTCTTTGCTGCAATACTTGCCTCCATTATCAGATTTGAGACACTTCAATTTTTTTCCTGTCTCATTCTCAACCAAAGCTTTCCACTTTTTAAAAGTTTCAAATACTTCTGATTTTTGTTTTAGGAAATACACCCATGTTTTCCTAGTTGCATCATCAATAAAAGTAACATAATAGAAAGAGCCTCCAAGAGAAGATACCTGAGCTGGTCCCCATACATCTGAATGCACAAGCTCTAATTTCTCACTCTTCTTCTCTTTCCCAACTTTGAGAATCAGACTCTTTTTTGTTTTCCATAAACACAATTTTTGCAGAACTCCAAGTCAATCTTCTTCAGACCTGGTAGCAACTTTTTGGAGCGAAGAATCTTCATCCCTTTCTCACTCATGTGCCCAAGTCTATGGTGCCACAATTTTGTTTCTGTCCCTGCAGCAAGTGTTATAACTATCTCAGTAGCAACTATTTATGTAGCAGCTAAGGTAGAATAAGTATTACCAATACACAAATACAATGTGCCTACCTTTTCACTTTTAGCTACTACTAATGCACCTTTAGTCTTCACTACCTAGTTGTCCTGTAGAGATTAAATTTCTTCTCAAATTTCAAACATGTCTTACCTCCTGTAGCAACCATTCATTTCCATTCTGCAACTTGATTTTTATTTTTCTTTTTCCAACAATCTGATAGGATTCATCATCACCCAAATATACATGTCCAAAATCACCTTGAACATAATCTACAAAATATTTCCTATGGGGTGTGGAATGAAATGAAGCACCTAAATCTATTACCCAGGAATCATTAGCATTATCTAAACACAGAATTAAAGCATCCTGTAATTTATTACTTGCAACATTAGCTTCCTTACTATCATCATGTTGTCCATCTCCTTGTTTGCCCTTTCAAGACCAGTAATCCTTCTTCAAGTGTCCTGGCTTTCCATAGTACCAACAATCCATTCTTCCTCTGGATTTAGATATGCCTTTCCTTGACTTTCCTTATGACTTCCCACGATTTGTAGGGCTTTTTCCTCTTTTCTTTGTTCTTCCCCTGTTCTCTATAGTCAAAGCATTACTAGATGTTGAAGTCTCACCTGTGCTTTTCTGTCGCATTTTCTCGCTAAGGATAACACCAACAACATCATCAAATTTCAAAGTATTTGACCCAGAGACAGAGTTACTTACAGCCATTACCAAGCTATTCCAGCTTTCTGGCAAAGAACATAAAACCAAGAGAGCCCTTATCTCTTCATCAAATTTCACTTTTACAGAAGTTAACTGACTGCTAATTGTATTAAACTCATTTAAATTATCTGACACAGATCCACCTTCAATCATTTTCAGATTAAACAAATGCTTCATGAGAAATACTTTATTAGAGGCTAAGGGTTTTTCATACAATTTGGCCAAAGCTTTCATCAGTTCACTTGTTGTCTTCTCTTTTGTTATATTGAATGCCACATATGGTGCCAGGCACAGCTGAGTGGTTCCCAGTGCCTTTCTATCTAGAAGTTCCCAATCCTCATCAGTCATTGTTGCCAGTTTCTTGGCTACTCCTTCCAACGGCCTCCATAAATCCTCCTGATAGAGATAATCCTCCATCTGCATCTTTCATAATTGATAGTTCTGCCCATTGAATTTATCTACCTTCAATTTACCCTCGTCCGCCATTGCTCCCACTTAACCGTGAGACTCCCACTCAACCGTGAGACCTTCCTGCAGACAATAATCAAACAAAACCTATTCTGATACCAGTTGTTAAGGTTAGGGCAGATCAAAGCAATAAACACTAACAATTATATGTAGATTAAATAATCCAAATATAACAATGAGGAATAACACAAAAGAGATCAACACAAAAATTTAACGTAGTTCACCCAATATGGGCTACATCCACAGAAACTCAACCATCCAATGATTTTATTATCAAGTGCAAAACAGATTACAATCTTGCGAATACATCACTGTACCATACATCCCAGCCACTTATAACAAGATTTTTGAAAGCTTCTAGAATTAGGGTTTTGCAATGTCATTTTTCTTTTGTTGGTTAACAAAAATTAACAACCGACTATGATCGTACAAACATACATAACTTGTGTATAGTACTTACATGATCAGTCACCACATACCAATAGGATAACTTTAAGAAACCCCCCTCGGAGAAGGTATATAAACTTGGCAAATCGTGTATACTTCCCAAGAAAAATATTAATTTTATTGGCGATTTTTTTTGTTTTTCCAGGAAAAAAAAAATCTTATTTGGCGAATCTTTTGTAATCACTAGAGGTCTATGGAAAATCCTAGCGAATTGTAATTTTTTAAAAACCAATAAAATATTTTCATCGGTGATTAAAACCTATTTTCAAACCAATTAAATATTTTCATTGGTGAATTAAAACCTATTTTCAAACTAGTAAAATATTTCTGTGGGCGAATTAAACCTGTTTTTTAAATAAAAAATATTTTTACTGGCGATTAAAATATAATTTCAAACCAAAAAATATATTTTCATTGGCAAATTAAACCAATTAAAAAAATCATTGGTGAATTAAATATAGTTTCAAACCAATAAAAAATTAATTGGCACAATAAACTATTATGCCAATAAAAAATCATACAGTGTGGCAAAAATATCAAATGTTACATATTGTTTTATTTTGGGACAAATTTTCCACACATCCAAATTCCTTCATAAAGTGTCCAGAATTTGGAGAAGTGTCAACATATTTATTATGTCTAAAGCAAGATGTCAGTGAATCAGCACAAATTAATATAACAGATGACCGTTCGATGAATTTTCTATGGACGGTTATAGTTGCATTCTGGAAGAAAATGTCTGAAAGACTAGACCTTCGACTTCAAACCTCTAGATTAACACTTGAACTGTTAGATTTCCAAATATCAATGGTTGACATTTCATATGAGAAACCCTCTGCATAATCTTATGTTGACTTGCTATCTCCGGTTGCTGGTTGTTTAAGTTGAAACCTGAGCCATCAAAACCGTGTTGTTTACCTAGACTTGTCGATCACCACTTGGTGGGGAACAGGTTAACCTAGCAAGGTCCACTTTTTAAATGCTTTAGAAAATATTTTGAAGTAGCCCTAAGAGACTTAAGTCAAATCAAATATTAAGTATTATCTATACTTAAGTCAAATCAAGTATAAATATTTGCATGCAGATTAAATTCACTTGAACAGATACATCATATCACTTAAATATTAGCATGCTTGGAAAGATATCCCAAATATTTGAAGCCAAGTGCCATTAATGAAGCTTGGCTCTATTTAATAGGGCCCAACAATGCTTTCTCATACCAAATATTAAAGGTAGATGACCGCATCACCTCTTGTCTGATCTAAACACGTGGCATCATTTCGCAGCATCGCAACCAAAAATGGCCCACCACTTAAAGCCTCCACATGTCTCCTTTTCATTTTCTTTTCATTTCTTGATTAAGATGAGGCCATATGTCACTATCTCGCGACCACGCGGCAAAGATTCCTTTCTGGCAAGATTCCCTTGCGAGCTTGCGCAACCATTAGATTTAAGCTCCCTGTAGATGACTTCTTAGGTTGACACATGGCAGCATAGGTTCATCAATCTGGGATCTTTGATTAAGGGGTTGTTCTTACCCTTGACAGGTGTCACCTTGTCGCAGCTACATAGAGAGATGATGATGCCATCTATGATGTGCTGCGATGCTACAAAATACTTTACATAACACTTTATACCCTTACGAAGACTTAGGACATAGATTTAATATTTCATGGGCTATAAAGGGTAAACTTAGGACATGGGGCCGATCATCTAACGAACATAAAGGCCTCAAGTTATAACTTAAGTAACTGAGGACTTACTACATGCGGTCAATAGGGATTTAAAAGATAAAGCGCATGAGACCATATCTCGCCATCAATAAAGATCAACTATGGAGGAGGAGTATCAGTTATGTAGGTCCAACTATGTTGACACTTTAGATTTCTAAAGTGCTGAAGTATATGTAAATGTTAATGTTTTGGTGATTATTGTATTATTCATTTATTGAATATATTTGATTTGAGATGATTTTGTTGAAATTAGAAAAAAAAAGAATTACTCCCTCTTTTTATAGTATTTATTATTAGTTTATTGTATATAAAATTACATATCAATTTACAAATATTGTGCTCCTTTTAATTCAAAATTGGTGACATGTGTCATGGATTGCATACGACGTACGTGGAACATAGTTTGGAAACACTATTAAGTATTATCTATATACTTACGTCAAATCAAGTATAAATATTTGCATGCAAATTAAATTCACTTAAATTCACTTGAAAAGATATATCATATCACTTAAATATTGACATGCTTGGAAAGATATCCCAAAGCTTTGAAGCCGAGCACCATTAGTGAAGCTTGGCTCTATTTAATGGAGCCCAACAATGCTTTCTCATACCAAAGATTGAAGCTAGCTTAACAAAGAAAATGGATACGCCAATTTGTCTTATAGTGTTGTTAATGCAAATTGTTTTCTTGGGATTCATCACAAACTCAAGGCTTAAAGCAATAACGAAGCCTCACATAATTGCCCGTTTACACTTCCTGGAGTTGGAAGCCATGAAAATGGTGCTTGGGAGGGATTTCCTAATAGATAGGAATAGATACAGAGTGAATTCTGACATAGCTTATTGGTTCTTGGCGTCATTGCTGGACCTTGGAGGTGTGAAGATGGATATTCTCATTCTGTTGTGAGAAATTTTCAAGCCAGATATTCTGGGTAATGATTTGCAGGTGGTTCTTGGGGCAGAGATGGGTGTGGGTATTCTATAGTCTTCTGACCTATCATTGGTGGTTTTTGGGGCAGAGATGGGTGTGGTGGTTCCGTGGTTTCCCTTTCTTCTCAACATGACAAATGGGGCTCTTGCATGCCACCGTCATTGGGCCACCATCGGTCAGAATTTTCTAAGGCACACTCAAGCTCTCGACATGGAGCCGAATATGGAATGGGTGTTGCGCTTCACAGAGCTGGTGGAAACATGCGATTTCTATGGTTTCCCTTAGCCAACGTTTTGATTTTTGCAATGTAATTTTGATGTAATATTATTGTATGTAATATTATTGTATGTAATACAATTATACATGGGAATTTTTTGTAAGAATATGCCAGGGGCATAGCTATCCCCCAACTGTAAGAATTTTTTGAATTAATATCAATTGAATACCCATTTTCAGGGCTTAAATTTAACAGTTGTATAGCTATATTTAGGCATTTTTTCTGTAAAATACACTCAAAATTTTAAAAAGACTGTATCATATGAAAGGAGATATAGGATTATATTTGGTTTGAGGTTTCTATATAATCTACTTATACTAATGTATGTCGTAGTATTTTAAAGGCAGCATTGAATAGATTACTGTCATAAGAAAATTGCTTGATAAGCAAGGTCAACTGTCAAATTTAAGCCTTGCGAGCTGCTTTGCAGATTTAAAACATAAATCAATACAAATGAAAAAAGAAAGTTGCGAGCAAAATTACAAATTACATTATAAATTGTTTATATCATAAATTACTTGACTGTTCGATGAACATTTGATGGATGTTTGTAGTTGCATTCCGGAATGAAATGCATAGAGTGCTAGGCTTGCAAACTTAAATCTCTGGAATCACCCTATAACCATTAGATTTACAAAGAACAATGGTTTAGAAATTGTTGTGAGCTGTCAATACAAGACAGCTATCATCCATGTACTAATTGTGTAGTCCGGAAGCAACACGTTGACTTGATGTTTCATTCACTTTAATGATTTTTTACTTTATAAAAAATAAACTTTCTACTGCTAAGTGATTTTATTTTTAAGTGAGAGGGTCAATACATGGGGAGATTTCAAATTGCTAATTGTAGTCACCAGGGATATTTCAGATTGCTCATTGCAGTGCCACTTCCAACAAGAACAAAGTCGGTAAGACAAAAGACAGAATTCCTAGGCTACATCTCATCGTTTCTTAAAATCTTATTTTGTCAAACTTTGGGTTTAGGGTTGAGAGACATAAGAAAAAATAAGGAGGACTTAAAAGGGAATTCACAATTTCACACTGTATAAGCATGTCTACCACCACTAGCAGACCAGACAAAGTTTTTGGGAAAGGAAGAGCAAGTTCAGATAGAAAAATAGATTATTCTGGATTGCTTAAAACCTCAGGTTTGACTGATGAATACCATGATATTTATGATCCTAACATGTATGGTAAACTTACCTCAGAACATAGATTTTCATGTGAGAATAAGGCTGCCAAGAAAAAGAAAGTTGATAGTATCAATGCACCGTGGGTAACTAGATTAGGGCACATGATGTTACATGAGGTTTTCCCTTGCCCATAATTTATCATGGTTTGTGCCCACAATTATGATGATAACAAAAGAGAAATTGTAAATAAGGATACCAAAGAAGAAATTTTATCCATTAATGCAGAAGAATTTGGAAAAGTGTTGGGGTTTACAACTGAAGAATTTGGAGACGTCCACATTGACCCAGAAAAGCTTGCTAGTGATTATGAAGCAGCGGATGAAAGGGACAAAAATGTTTTCTTAAATAAAATAGTTCAAGAAAAAAACAAGTTGAAAAGTAACCATAAGCCTCCTTATCCTTCGAAAATTTTTAAATCACAGGCTCAGGATACTATTTCCATGCTAGCATTTTGCCTCAGACTGGATAGCAATTGGGAAGTGGATGCAAGCCTCCTTGAAATGGTATATAATATCCATTATGGTATTGGTGTACATGTCAAATATAAATTTATTGAGAACATTGTAGAATCCATGCATTAACAATTTTTAATGATTAAAAGAGGTTCCACCTAGACATTTAGGTTCACAACCTACTTGTTTTCTATTCAAGTTTAGTGGAATGTTTCAAACCAACAAGCTTCAGATTCAAGCCTATAGTAATGCTGAGGAAAAGAAAATGGCTCCATTATATGATTGGACCACTAAGATACGGATGCATGATTCTCAAAGGAACTACAATCATTTTGTAGACTACTTTTTAGCTCCATTGCATCAAGCAATTACAAATAGTCTCATGCCTAGATTGCCTATATCATGTAGAGATTTCATTCAACTAGGAAAAAAAATACAATTGGATGATTGGTATTATTGGAAGAATATACTGTGCTAAGATATTATGGATCAGGAGTAGAGCCATACAAACTTCCAATACATGTGATAGAAAGGGTTTTTGCATTGGAATATGTAAGGCAGATGCAGAGTACTGATGAACTACACTTTGCTGGTCAGCAAAAAAAGACCTTATTTCCTTCTTTACCTGTTTCATGTGGAGGGTTCACATTGGAGAGAAAAGCATTTAAGGTGGCACATGATCTTTTGAAATTTTTTAATTTTGACACTATCTGTCACTGGCAGTATGATCCATGTGACACCATTAAAACAATGATTGTGGCCAATAGGAATGCTGCAAGTAGAATTCAACATCAAAGTAAACCCTTGCTTGAAAACTTGAGAAACAAGGATTCCTGGGATGAGGTCAAAATAACAATGGAGAAAACTACTACTGAGAAAGGTATTTCTTTTGAATAATTGTTAGTAGAAATTGTGGCATTGCACCAAAATACAAGAGCACTAGCACTAGCAAAGAATGAAATCGGGAGGTAAAACAATTTTTATGGAAAAAGTGATAAACCATCTATTAGAGAAAAAATGCCAGATTCTCTAGATGAGTCTATTACAAAGAAATATTGGTCACGATCAAAAATTACTGCATTTTGGTCTATGAGGAAGGAGCGAGGTGAACCAAGAACTATTGCAGAGTATGGAGAAATTGATGAAGATGAAGAGTTTAGCAAATTGTGGAATATAAAGCATCCCAATGAACATGAAGATGAAGAAACTGATAGTGATGATGAACCTAATGGTGATAGGGATGAACAAAGCAATTTGAAACTTGGTTTAAGTTAGGCCACAAAAGAAGCATATACTTTAGGAGCAACCATAGCTAAAAATATGGGTTATGATGGTGTGGTTCAGGGTCCCAAGGACAAGGCATTTGGAACCCAATAGATTTAGTCACCAGAAAACTAGTTGATAAATGAGGCCTTGGAACTGAATCAACTGATAAAATAGACCAAAGGCATACAAGTACAGCTGAGAGAATTCATTTTGTTACAGTTTCAAATCTTAATCCTCATGGTCAGATGCAATCACAACTTGGACATGCTCATGGTGGAGAGCCTAGTACGACTGGTACTGCCACTGGTGGAGAACTTAGTCAACATGTGCTACAACAACAAGTCCAACAACAAATTACACACAAGAGGACACCAATACAAGATACCACACAAACACTTAGTGATCAAGGCATACATAAGAGACAAAGGATTATGATAGGTCCAAGTCCAACTACCAGTTCCACCACAAAGGAGTTATTTCTAGGCACTCCCCCAATTAGTGTGTCTGCAACAGAAATTGCAAGTACTCCTATTCCTCCACCATTCAAGTATTCCCTTATTCCTGCATCCCCAGGTTTTGATTACATTCAAGAGTTTAAAAAGAAATCAGAATTGTATAAAAAAGAAAAGAAGCAAGTGATGGAGAGTGTGTCTGTTGTAACTTCAGAGCCTGCAACAACCATGATATTACCCACATTTGACACAAATTCAGAAATCATGGAGTACACAATTGTTGTTCCCATAGTTCAAAATAAACCAAAAAATCAGATGGATCGATCTGAATTTCAGGTGAGTAGTTTGTAATTTGGTTTTTCTGGATTAAAAAATACTGACAAAATTAATATATCAAAGAAGAACAATGAATTGGTGTACACATCATTGTTAAAGCATGATAGAGAGAAAAAAAGTTGCAGAATCAAATAAAAAAATTACAGGCAGACTTAGCAAATGAGAAAACAAAGAGGAAAGCAACAGATAACAAGATCAATGAATTAGAAAAAAGAATAAAAAAATTTGCATCTACATCAACAAGCAAAGAGGATAAACAAACAGAGGTGGAATTGAATGGATTGAAGCAAAGGTTAGATGAGAGAAAAAAGAAATATGATGAGGAAAAATCCACTTCAGAAAAATTAAGACAAAGTATTGGGAAAGCAAATGAATAGTGGGAACAAAAATTAGAGAAAGAGAGAAAAAAAATGAAACATTTTCCGCAGAGCTTGTGGAAGCAAAAAATGAAGTAAAATCTTGTCAAAATAAGTTAACTAAATTTTGTAGACAAACAATGAGGCACATGAAACAAAAGATCTGGGAGGAAATAATGTAGAGGATTGATCATTTGTGTGAATTGTTTCAATTGATTGATGCCCTGAGACTACATCATAATAAGCTGAGAAAATATTTAATGGACAACAAAAATGTACAACTGCAAGCAGAAGAGAAATCTACAAATCAATTTCTAGAAACAGCCTACAAAGCCAATGACAATGAATTGATTTCAAAAGGCATTACTAATCGGATTAAAGCCTCAATGAAGGTCACATCTATCACACAAAAGTGTTCAAAAATGCGTGAAACAACATAATTTGTGATTGAGGTTGCAACAAAGATTAAGGAGGATGAAAATGTATAGAACTTGACAAAGCTTGGTTTGCCATAGGATTTTGACACAAATGAGTGATTCATTGGAAAGGATAATTTCAGAAAGAAGATGGAGGATTCAAGGAAGATTGATTTGGATTAGTTTCCTTAGAACCTAGATGAGGCAAACTTTTTGGATTGCATCAAACCACTGATAATCTTGAATGTATCTTTGGCTGAAACATTCAAGTCATGATCCAAATTGAAATTCGATCATACATTGTTAACAAAAATTCAAGTCAGACAACATCAGCTAGAAGAAATGACAATTCCACCACCTAAACAATGGAATTTGCTAGAAAAAGTTGTTACAATGATTTGATATTGATAATATGAGTTTCCAAGTTCCAACTTAGCTATGTGCAAAGTTGTCTTTGAGCAAGATTTTACATTGCCTCTATGTATTCCTTCATTTGAAAATCAATAGAAAACTCAAATTCAGTAATGTGTTGATGTTTAATTATTTGTATTATTTATTTTATCAATTAAATAAAAACTCTGGTTTCAACTACTAGATACACATTCAATGATTGCTAATGTTCATTGTTGTATATGCTACAATTGTTAATATGTTATTAAGAATTGCCATTGAGTTGAGAGATGAATCACTGTGGTGGCACCTGCTAAGTTTAGGGTTTTAAGCATGTTCTTCATGTATTTTTCCCCATTTTCCCTTATTTTATCAATTGAATAAAAACTCTGGTTTAGGGTTTTAGGTTTGAAAAATTATAAGTCTTTGCCCTTTGAAGAAATCCATTGAACCTAGGTCGCTAAGCTCATGCACTTTATTTCTGATTCTTTGTTGACCGCTTGTGGTAGGTTTTTGATCCCTTACGTTATGACTTTAAGCATTTATACTCGTTAGGTGACTGGCCCCATGTTCTAGATTTTACCTTCTGTGGTCCGTGAAAAATTAAATCTATATCCTAAGTTTCCCATAAGTTATAAAGTTTAATGAACTGAAAATTGTAGCATCACAGTGCATCATCAATGACGTCACCACCCCATTGCGTGACCATGACATGGTGACCCCTGTTATAAGAATCTATGCTTACGTCCCATTACATTAGGAATCATGTGCTTGCCAACCAGTCTTTATAAAAGTGGTCCGAGGGAAAGTCTTGATCTAATGGTTGCGCTATGTCACAAGGGTATCTTGCAGGAAGGAATCTTTGTCGTGCGGTCATGAGATTGTTAGAAATGAAAACAACACTACTTCAATGGAAATCTGATTCAATATAAATTTTTGCAATCTTTAACTATGTGTTATTAATTGAGATTGTAACACAGAAACAAAACTATGCTTCACAGAAATGCAAAATCAAAAATATGAACACATAACACAATGTTTAACATGGAGAAAACCCTTTTGGGTAAAAAAATTCACACAAGAAAGAGGCACAATGTTTGTATTAATCTAAAAATGATTTACAATACAACACTTCAACTCTCTCCACCAGTCTTCAATTTGACAGCATTCTGGCAGCACCCGAGTACCTAAAATCTGTATTGCAGAAACTAATGCATGGCAAATACTTATAGAAATGTTTTCCAACTCCTCCTAGGCATTCACCTTCTCTCTCCTAAGATTCTCCAACCTGTAAACATCAATTACCATCTTACAAGCATCTTACACTTGTCCAAAAATAGTCATGCAAAGGTTGGCTGCCCAAGACTAAATATGGCCTCTTACAGCATCTTATGATGCATCATAACCATTATAGATTCTAGCAAAAGAGTATCTTTCCAATATAGGAACCTTGGGCTAAATATAGAAAATATACAACTAACATATCCGTCATATGCGTCATAGAATCTCAGAATCTTATGACAACTTGCAGCTGTCATAGATTCACTCACCAAACATTATGACAGATGTCAAACATGCCAAAATTAGTATATTCCTCAAGGGAGCATGCCTATCCTCATTTACTATGAGTTTTTACATTTTCCAATAGTAAAAGTCACTCTGTAACTGCCACCAGTAACTCCCAAATTACAACTGTCAATGAGACTACCTCATTCCCTTATGGGTAATTACAAATAACAAATAATAAATGGAATAGAATACAATATTGGAATTTACAAGGTTAATGGCACCTTATTCCAACATTCTCCCACTTGACATTATACATTGTAAATCAACCCATAGGAAATCAAATGAAATAATCAGGCACTAGAAACAAGGCCCATGGCCTCTCTGCACCACACGAACTTTTCTGTGCTCACAGGTTTGGTCAATGAATCTACAACATTCTCTTGAGTGTTTATCTTTTTCATCTCAATCTATCCATTTGCAATCAACTCTTGAACAAAGTGATATTGAACATCAACATGCTTAGTCTGAGCATGATACATGGGATTCTTGGCCAAACAAATAGCACTCTAGCTATCACAACCAATCTGAATGATCCTGCAATCAAAACCAATACCTGTACACAATCTCCTCAACCAAATTACCTCCTTAGAGACATGAGTAGCAGCCATATACTCTGCTTCTGAGGTGGACAAAGCAACTGTGGGCCGCCTCTTACTCATCCAACTCACTACACCTATAAACAAAGTAAACACATAGCCACTAGTGGACCTTCGACTATGCAAGTCACCTGCCCAATCTGCATCAACAAAACCCTGTATGTCTAAAGATTTATCAGCACTATCAGTACCAGAATAAACCAAACAATAATTAGGAGTACCTGCAAGATATTTAAACACCCTCTTCGCATAGTTCCAATGCTGTCTACCAAGGTTAGACATAAATCTACTCAAAACTCCCACTGCTTGGGCAATATCTGGTCTAGTGCAAACCATTGCATACATCAAACTCCCTACAACACTAGCATATGGCACATTAGACATATCCTTAAGATCATCCTCAGTCTTTGGACACATATCTAATGAAAGCCTAGTACCAATGGGTAAAGGAACTCTAATTAGGTTACAGTCCTGCAAACTAAACCTCTGCACAATAGTATTCACATACTTACTTTGTGACAACCAAAGCTTTCTGTTAACTCTGTCCCTCCTGATGTCCATTCCCAAAATATACCTTGCAGTACCAAGATCCTTCATCTCAAATGCACCTAAAAGTTGGGCTTTAAGCTCACTGACCATACCCTTAGCATTGCTGAAAAACAACATGTCATCAACATACAAAGCAATAACCAGTATAGAATCATCAACACAATGAATGTAAACACAATGATCCTCCTCGCTTCTAACAAAACCTAATTTCAAAACAAATGAAACAAACTTTTGATACCACATTCTGGGGGACTGTTTCAGACCATAAAGAGATCTCTTTAACCTGCAAACCTAATGTTCTTTTCCTTTTACCTCAAAACCTGTAGGTTGTTGCATATAAATTTCTTTCTCAAGATCTCCATGCAAGAATGTAGTCTTAACATCCATTTTCTCAGTCTCCCAATCATAAGCTGCAGCAATGGATAAGAGAAATCTAATAGAAGTCAATTTAGCAATAGGAGAGATTATCTCACCAAAATCAACTCCCTCTCTCTGGGAGTAGTCCTTGGCTACCAATTTAGCCTTGTACTTGTCCAATGACCCGTCTGCTCCAAACTTCTTCTTGAAGACCCACTTACAACCTATGGCCTTCCTTCCTTTGGGCAAACGAACAAGATCCCAGGTGTTACAAGAGTCTAAAGCCATCATCTCCTCCTGCATGGCTAGCTGCCAAGACTCACTATCATTTGTAGAAATAGCTTCCCTGTAGTATCTAGGTTCATCGTTAGTACTCAATAAAGCATATACACAACGGAAATCTAGTGGGGTATACCTGTCAACTGGATTATGTTGTCTTGTGGATCTCCTCAAGGGTGGAGTAATAGACTCTACTCATTCTTCTACATGATCAACTGCAACAACTTCTTCTGTAACTACATACTCATCTTCATCAAAACTACTCGATTCTTCTTCTTCTACACCCCCTAATCCATCATTTTGTTCTTCCTAAGGTGCATCTTGCTGCTCTAAATCAAAGTGCACCTTATTTACCTTTTCATCTTTTTCTTTTGGCTGCTCAGGTTCAAAAATAGCTCTAAGTTCCCTAAAAATAACATCTCTAGAAAAGATAATCTTGCGGGTTAGTGGATTCCAAAGCTTATAACCTTTCACATTGTCACCATATCTAATGAATGTACACTTTTCAGCCTTTGGATCAAACTTAGATCGCTTTTCCTTAGGCACATGAACAAAAGCCTCACAGCCAAAAACCCTTAAATGTGAAATAGAAGGTTTCTTACCTGTCCACACTTCATAAGGTGTCGAATCAAGAGCCTTACAAGGAGATATATTATCAAGTAGCAAGCAGTACACACAGCCTTTGCCCAAAAGCATTTATCCAAATGTGCATCACTAAGTATACTTCTAGCCCTTTCCATAATTGTTTAGTTTATCCTTTTTGGAACACCATTATGTTGTGGTGTCTACGGAGTTGTCTTTTGTTTGATTATACCTGCATGCTTGCAAATCTCATCAAATTCCTTAGAGCAATATTCCCCTCCATTATCAGATCTTAATATTTTTATCTTTAAACCTGATTGGTTCTCTACTAAGACTTTGAATTCCTTAAACTTAGTGAAAACTTCAGATTTATGCTTCATAAAATAAATTCATGTAAATCTAGATACATCATCAATGAAGGTTACAAAATAACAAGATTTTCTAATAGATTCATTATCCACAGGTCCAAACACATCTGTATGAATAATTTCTAACTTCTCTTTTGCTCTATTGCTTCCTAAAGGAAATGATTTTCTGTTTTGTTTACCAAACATACAATGCTCACAGAAATCAAAGTGCTCATCAGAATAGGAGAAACGATCCAACAAATTTTTATTCTTAATAGTTTTTAATACATTATTGCTTGTGTGGCCCAATCTACGGTGCCACAACATACATGCATTTTTAGTATTAGCCTCAAATACATAGGAGGCATTATAAACTGTAGTGGCTTCAAGCTTGAATAGGCTTCCAAATATCTACCACCAAGTTCCCTCTCACTAATATGCAGCCATGCTTGTCAAATGTCACATGCGTTCCCAAATCATTCAACTTTGAAACTAAAATTAGATTTCTAGCTAATCCAGGAACATGCAAAACACCTAGGAGGGTTTTAATCCTCCCATCACTGAAACACAACAATACCTTTCCTTTCCTAACAATCAGATATGTAGAGTTGTCACCAAGGTAGATATTACCTCCACCATATTCTTCATATGAGGAGAACCATTCCTTATGCGGGGTCATATGAAATGAGCATCCTGAGTCAATCAACTAGTGATCATTAGAAACAAGATTACATGCAGAAAGTAAAACTTCTTCACCTGCATTCAAGGACTTATCTGAAGCACTCTCCCACTATTTCTTGGGGTTTCTGCACTCCTTCTTCATATGTCTCCTTTTACCGCAATTCCAACACTTAACTCTATTCTTTTTACTAGGAGTCTTAGACCAGCCCTTGGACTTGTCCTTAGCCCCTTTCTGATCTCCTTTAGGTCCTCTTTCCTTAGACCTTCCCTTGACACTAAGAGCATCCCCTGAACTATCTGAACTCTTTTTTCTCAATTCATGTGACAGTAACACTGAAACAAGAGCATCCAACTTTGGATCCGCAAGGTTAGCAGTGATAGCAAGGATAATATTCTCCCAAGACTTAGGTAAAGAACAAAGAAGTAAGATACATTTATCTTCCTCACTAACCTCAACATCGACTGAATCAAGCTAACTCGCTAACAAATTAAATAAATTTAAATACTCTGCAACTAATTCACCTTCTCACATTTTCATGGAAAATAATTTTCTTTTTAAATAAATTTTATTTACCATACTCTTGGCTTGATAGATCTCACCCAACTGTTTCCACAACTTGTGTGCAGTCTCTTCCTTTGTGACATTCAACAAGACAAAGTCTAAAAGACACAACCGGATGGTTCCCCGTGCCTTCTTATCCAGTCTATCCCACTCATCTTGAGAGACATCATCGGGTTTCTTCTCTTTTTGAACAGCCAACCATTGGTTTCTTTCTTCCAACAAATCTTCCATTTTTAGCTTCCACAACTTATACCCCATTCCATTAAGCTTCTCAATGTCCAATTGAGAGGTTGATGCAATGGTGGATGCAGCCATAATAACAACACAAGATCTGCAAAACAAACACAACCAAATCTCCCACTGCAGCTATAGCTTCCACACTACCACCCAAGAGTCAAAGCTATCCAGGCTCTAATACCAAATGTTAGAAATGAAAACAACACTACTTCAATGGAAATCTGATTCAATATAAATTTCTGCAATCTTTAACTATGTGTTATTAATAGAGATTGTAACATAGAAACAAAACTATGCTTCACAAAAATGGAAAATCAGAAATATGAACACATAACTCAATGTTTAACGTGGAGAAAACCCTTTCGGGTAAAAAACTCCACACAGGAAAGAGGTACAATGTTTGTATTAATCTGGAAATGATTTACAATACAACAACACTTCAACTCTCTCCACCAGTCTTCAATCTGACAGCATTCCGACAGCACCCGAGTACCTAAAATCTGTATTGCAGTAACTAATACATGGTAAATACTTATAGAAACATTTTCCAACTCCTCCTAGGCATTCACCTTCTCTCTCCTAAGATTCCCCAACCTATAAACATTAATTACCATCTTACAAGCATCTTACACTTGTCCAAAAACAACCATGCAAAGGTTGGGTGCCCAAGACTAAATCTAGCCTCTTACAACATCTTATAACGCATCATAACCATCATAGATTCCAGCAAAAAAGTATATTTCCAAGATAGGAACCTTGGGCTAAATATAGCAAATATACAACTAACATATCCGTCATATGCATCATAGAATCTCATAATCTTATGACAACTTGCAGCTGTCATAGATTCACTCACCAAACATTATGACAGTTGTCATACATGCCAAAAATAGTATATTCCTCAAGGGAGCATGCCTATCCTCATTTACTATGATTTTTTACATTTGCCAATAGTAAAAGTCACTCCGTAACTGTCGTCGGTAACTCTGAAATTAGAATTGTCAATGAGACTACCTCATTCCCTTATGGGTAATTACAAATAACAAATAATAAATGGAATAAAATACAATATTGGAATTTACAAGGTTGATGGCACCTTATTCCAACAGAGATGGCAACACGTGGCCCTGTTTTACAAAGGAGTTTAGAGGCAAATAAAAGAGGGACGCATGGGGGATTTATCACACCTGCGCAAGGTAGGTAAAGTGGTGGCCCATTATCAGTTGTGATGCCACAGGGTGGTGCCATGCATCCAAGCAAGGACAAGAGGTCACGCGGTCAACAATGAATGTACATCCTATGTGGCTAGTCCTGATTGGTTGAAGACTTTTCAAACATGATGATCAAGATTTTCAAATCTCGCAGGTGAATGGTGGCCGTGGATCTTCCAGGAATGAATTCAAATCAATGGTGCAAGTTCAAACTTTTATGGTGAACGTTGAAGGCACCCTGTGGCACGAACGAAAGGTAATAGATGATTCCTAAGGTTACCTCCATTAATGCAGTAGAAGCTATGTTGTGAAGCTTAAAAAGGAAGAAAAGTTAGGGCTTTACACATTAGTTCTTCAAGCACATACAAATTTCAGGTGCACGAAGAATTCTCAAGCGGGTGAAGAGCAAAAATTTGGGACTCTGTAAGTTTCAAACCAGTAAGTTCATTCTGTCTTTTCATGCCCGACATATTTTTAAGTTGACTACTTGATTAAGGAGGTAGATAATTGCCTATAAATGAAACCCTAGCTTGCTACGATAAGTCTGAAAAAATGAGTCAAGCTAGCTAGCCCTCCACTTCTAAGCGCAGCTTAGATGAGGATCTTATGATCCAGCTTCCAGGTTCTGCTAGAAGGGCTTTGAATTTTCATGGTCCAGGTGGGCCAATGATAAATTTCTTGATTATTGCTACAACTGTAGAGATGCTATTTTGCCTGTTCTTGGTTGGATCATGTTTGAACATTGGCATACAAGAATGGATTATAAGGCCCCTGTCTGTCATGCTTGGCAATTTGATCTAGCCAAGATTATTTGCTCTAATGTTTTTCCTAACCTTGACCTAGTTAGGGCAATAGCAATGAGATATGATCCTGCTACAAAGACAGTCATAGTAGGAAATGGCACAAAAATGATTAAACTCACCAAAGGATACATTGTCTCTGTCTTCAACTTGGACCCTATGGTTAAGAAGCCAATTGACCTAGCTTCTTTGAAGAATAAATATCAGACTGTCAAACATGTTTATAGGGAGTACAACCTGGCCAAGCATAGGCCGAAGGGTGTAGATGGCAAATTAGTGAAGATTTCAGCCAATGAACAGGAGCCTTTTCACTGCAACATGTTCATGGATTACTTTGTCAGGACTTATCACAGTTTGTGCCAGGTATTAGGCAAGGATGCCTCAGATAAAATGTCTATTGCTCTAATGATGATGTCAGTTGACATTCAAAGTCAGGATCCTAAAGAGCCATATGATTATGCCACTTACATTGCTGACAAGATGCATAAATAGATGACAGAATCTAAGAACAATCTGTCTAAGTTGGATGTCCATGTTAAATTCACATGGTACTCCATGCTATGTCACATGCTTCTGTTTTCTTTATCTAGGATGTGGCACCATAACTTGCATGTCAAAATGATAGATGCTCAGGGAAATATGTTGCCAGTGCAAGTATAGACTTGTATGCTGGATATGCATTGCACTACCGCAGATTATGTAATTTTTGAAGAGTATTTTGTGAGAAGGATACTTGGTTTCCTAGAGCCAGAGAGTTAGAGGATGCACCTAGATGTACTAGATTTCCTAAGCCCTTTGGACATGACCCCTCATTTGGGGATTGACCATAATTGGGCTGACTGGTTCTTTCATGAGCACACTACTTGTATCAGGGTCTATGGATGTCAAAGCCCACCCCATATCTTGCCTAAATATGTGCCTAAAAGAGTGTCATTCTTAGAAATCATTAGACAATTGAATGATTCAGACAAGGATCACCTAAGGTGTCATATTAAGGGCTCATTATTTCCCTCTTCCCTCAGATTTGGCAATTTTTTTATAACTAACAAGAGTGGGCTTGATCAGATCTATTCAGTAATGCAGTGTTTTGGGATGTATTTGGAGCATCCAAGGATTTTTGACCCTGAAGGTTGCATCAACAGGGTAAGGGTCATAAAAGGAAGGCCAAGATATACTCATCAAGTTGACCTAGATGAGGATCCTATCAGGAACTGCTTTACAATGGATGAGGTCCATCACTTGATAATCAAGTGGGACACCATAATGGTAGGTGACAGAATGAGAAAAAATATAAATGCAGCATATCAGGGTGCCGTCTCAGAAGTGCAAGACCCCATTCAGAGAATTGAGAAGATGCCAAAAAATGCAGAGCAATTAATTGCTACTACCCCTGTAGGAGAAGAAAGACCAGCATATCAACCTAGCATCTCTAGTAGAGGATATGCAGTCAAGAGGGAGTCAATTGACCCCTCCCCTGCCAAGAAAGAAAAAATTATTGATTTGGAAAGCCCTGAAGAACTTGAACTGGTAGATTTAGAAGGGGAGGTAGGGGAACATGTACAAGAAGCTACCCATCAGGTGAATTCACCTGATAGAGTAAGACCCTATTCATCCCTTGAAAATAGGGCAATCAAAACAATGAGAAGCCAA